>JADMNL010000029.1:113627500-123080000 GCA_016271365.2 Neoceratodus forsteri | reverse complement strand
TGAATGAATCGGATGTCTCAACTGAGACAAGCTCATTTCCAGTGAGGTCCTTTGTGCAAAGTTTACGTAGCATACAGTACAAAAATACAAAACATACAAAGACTATACAATTACATACAGTCCCCGTGTTACATATATCCAAAAGTAGCCTAGTAAGTACGTACTAGAACCAAAATACCCCACCCAGCCATTAAAATACCCTAGGACAATTGTAATATGGTTCGATGTCTTGCCTCATTGGTGAACCAGGATTTTATTTCACCTGATCTAATTTTGCCATGTATTAATCGGAAATCCTGGGGTAAAGAATTCCAGAGCAACGGTCCCCTGTAAAAAAAAATGTGTTCTGCCCATCATTGTTCTATAGTTTGGTTGGCCATATTCTAATCCTGACGCTGACCTCAGGCCTCATTTTATAGACCTTGGTAACAAATGATCTGTAATATAATCCATAATATAATCCGGGGCCTGCCCTAAAACACATTTGGTCATAAATAGCAGAGCATGTAAAGATTATGTTTCTTTAAGATTAAGCCACTGGAGTTTTTCATAAAGCTCCAATCTGTGGGTTCTCTTTGGAACATTTAAAATGAATCCTGCTAATTTATGATACACTATTTCTAATCTATTTAAACTACTCTGTGTGAAGCCTGCATAAACTAAATCGTCATCATCTACTAAAGGTAAAATCAAAGAATTAACCAGATGCCTCCTTTTTGCTTCAGTCAGGGAAAACTTATGCCTATATAAACAGCCTAGACATTTCCCTACTTTTGTTTCTATTAATCCTATGTGCAAGTTCCTACCAGGTCATAAAGTCACATGCTGAATAGCGTAGGACATTACAGCTAACCCAGAATAGCACTGTACGAGACAAGTGGTGCAATACCATGAATACTGCTGTATGTGGTACTGCACCACTTGCACTATTCCAGGCAGAGGATAAGATCCCTGCTGGGATAGAGTTCTGCTGAGCATCTGCTGTGGCTCAGTGGACTAAGCCACTGGCAGTAGGGAATCCAAGTAGTACATTTGGGACCAAGTTTGATTCCCACTCACAGACTCAGGTTTTTTTGCACTTTGGTGCAGTTACTATAACCCCGGAGTATTGGGGGAGGGGCAAACCTGCAAAAAAGACTTATGCCGCATGAAAACCGCTGTATTGGCAGTGCAATTTTGCATGTGGCATAATGTCTCACATTATGATCCCTGCCATGCAAGTTCCATTTCAAAGCTGAATCCAAAAGAACTCCCAGATATTTATAAAATTGCACATGTTCTAATAAAGTATTATTGAGAGTTCTAATCTGCAGGTTTGATTCAGGGGAACATATCTTTTACAGTCTAGAAAGAATCATTACCTGAGACTTTTTGGGGTGCAGGAACATCCTAGACCTCAGCAAGTAATTCTGTAAATCATTAAAAGCTTGCTGAAGCATAGGTTGAATATTCTTTATAGAGGTGCCTTCAACATACACAATGGTATCATCCACATATAGATGATATTTAACCCTAGGATCTGACATGCAAACACTGTTCATGTATATATTATACAAGATAGGGCCCAATATTGAGCCCTGGGGTACACCTGTCATTATGGCTCTCTGACTGGACATCCCAGTCTCCAATGGTAACCATTTGATTTCTATGTACAAGATATTGCTGTAACCATTTGATCACAGAGTCAGACATCCCAATGGTGGTGAGGAAGGCATACATGATGCTGTGCGAGCAGATCCCACACCCACTCAACCACCAGGACACTGCCAGGCAGGATGCTGGATTTACATACAAACATATGAAGAAGCCAGCAGAAGAAGGCCATTTGGTCTATCAAGTCTGCTTATATTGTAGGGTCCACAGCTTGACCTAATGTCCCTGCCCTCCCTTCCCACTCCTCCCATCCTCTCTCCCCCAGAATCCTTACTTTCCCCTCATGCCTAGCCCCAGCCTCTCTTAAAGCTGCCCACTGTCTTCAACAATATCACCTCTTCCAGCAGTGCATTCCAAGTGCCCACCACCCTCTCTGTGAAGAAGTGCTTCCTGACCTCCCTTCTAAACCTCCCACCCTCCAGCTAAAGACTGTGCCCCCTCATGTTATGGCTGCAACTCAGCTTAAAGAGACTCTCCTTTTCCACCTTATTTATCCCTTTCAAGTACTTGAAGGTCCCAATCATGTCCTCTCTCTCTCTCTCTCTCTATCTCCTGTCTTCCTGGGAGTACATGTTCAGTGCCTTCAACCTTTCCTCATATGTCTTACCCTGCTGAGGTGCTATCATCTTTGTATCCCTCCTCTGGACCTTCTCCAGCAGGTTACTGTCTTTTTTGAGGTGTGGGCACCAGTGCTGAACTCCATACTCTAGATGAGGCCTTACCAGGGACCTGTACAAGGGCAGTATAACCTCCTCTCTCAAGTTCAAGTTTATTGCAGGAAAACTCTGTTGAGCAAGCTCAATTATAAGAAAGTCCTGTGTCATGTGTACAGGCAATTACATATAGCATAATAGTAAAACATCACAGTAATTAGGAACATAATAACAAACATCAGAGTAGTTCCAAACAGTTTCAAGTAATTATGAAATATAAAGCTTTAGGTAGGGAATAGAAATGAGGGTACAGGGAGCATAGGACGGTTGGAGACATTGGGGTAGGGGGATACCAACCACCAAAATAAGACACATAAGAAAACAGGAGGGGAAAAGAAAGAGCTAGGGGGCCAGAGGACGAGGTGGAATGGGAGGGGGATATAGTGTGGGAAGAGGATAGTAGTAGTAGTAGTAGAGTATGTTCGTATGGGCTAGTGTTAGTGCCAGCTAGTAGAGAAGGCATGGGGTGAAGGAAAGGTGGGGAAGTGGCTTAGAAGCAGCTGCAATTATCTTCTATTTTTGACGTAGCCAGCCTTTTGAAAAAGTTGACAGAAATAGTGCTGGAAAGTTTCAGCATGGACTGGAGCTGATTCCAAAGGGTTGGAAGGGCTGTTGAAATGGCACGTTTGCCAAAGGAAGTGAGAGTCCTCGGTATGTCAAGGAGGATAAAGTCTGATTTCCTGAGGGAATACATACTGTGGCAAATACAGATAAGAGATTTTAGATAACACAGGAGCTTGTTCATGAGTATCTTAAGGGTCCAGATAGCAGCGTGGACCGTACATCTAGAGGAGAATGACATCCAGCCAACGGCTCTGTACAGTTCGCAATGGTGGGTTCGGTAGGGTACATTTGTGATAAACCGCAGGGCTTGATGATAGAGGGAGTCCAATTTGCTTAGGCTTTTAGCTGCTATAGAACTATAGATTAGGTCACCATAGTCGAGTAATGGAAGGAATATGGCTTGAACAAACCTGGTTCTAATCCCAAGCAGAAAAAGAGATCTATTTCGGAAGAAAATGCCTAGCCTGGCTTTTAATCTCCTGGACAGGTCACTGAGATATTTAAATTTGGTTATGACTTCAAGGGGTCTTCTAGAGATGTAACAATGAAGTTTTTAGGTGGGTCAGTGGAGGAGGTGTTGAGGGTGAAGAGCATGGCCTTAGTTTTTTTGGCGTTAAGGAGCAGTTTGGCATTAACCAGATTAAGTTCCAACTGAGCAAAGTCAGTTTGTAAAACATCCCTTACTTTGGACAGAGTTGAACCAGAAGTGTACAGCACTGTATCGTCAGCAAAGAAGTGCAGTTTAGAATTGTCTATATGGGCATCGAGATTATTGATATACAGGGAGAAAAGGATAGGACCTAGGATGGAGTCTTGTGTGACTCCCCTAGCAACAGGAAGAGAGGCAGAAAATAGGCCACCGGCTTTGACTTTCTGAGACCTGCAGAAAGGTAGCTAGTAAGCCACTGTGTGGTGGCGGGGAAGGCACCTATTTTAATAAGACTTTTAACCAGTAGGTTGTGGTCGACAGTATCAAACACTTTGCTAAGGTCTAGGAATACTGCACCAGTGATTTTCTTAGAATCCATAGCAGAGACTCATTCATTGGTGACTTTAGCCAAAGCCGTGACTGTACTATGTTTAGGCCAAAATCCGGACTGTGCTGGGTTAAGAAGTGAGAAGGTTTCAGTGTGGTGCTTTAATTGAGTATAGATCAATTTTTCAAAGACTTTAGACAGTATGGGCAATATGGAGATGGGTCTGTAGTTATTTAAGTCGCAAGGGTCTCCTGCTTTGAATAAGGGAAGGATGTGGCAGACTTCCAGCAAGAAGGAGCTGAAGCAGTGGAGACAGAAAGGTTGAAGATGTGAAGGATGGGGGCAGTGAGATGGAGGTAGCCTATTTTTAGGAAAAAAGGTTCCAGACCATCGGAGATTTGTTTAGTATCCAGATTGAGGGGGGAATCTTTGACTTCTTTATAATTGGGAGGGAACAGCTGAAAGGGACATGATGGGGTTTGGGGAGCAGCGTTATTGTCATCTATGTTGTTAGTTCATCCTACATATGATGAGGAATCGAAGGCTGGACCAGCAGTGGAAAAATGAGAGTTAATTTTTCAGTATTTGACAACTATTTTCCACCACCCTACCATTGCTGATTATTTTAGTTGGGATAGAGGAGGTAACAGGCCAGCCTTCGATAGTCTTAAGGGTCTTCCAGACTTTATGAGAATTCCCTTTAGCCTGCTTAAGAGTGGAGACATAGAAGTTGGTTTTAACAGAGCGAATGCATTTAACGCATGCATTCCTAGCTGCTCTAAAGGCCTGCCAGTCTGTTGGACACTTGGTGCGCCTGGTCTGTGCCCAGAGTTTGTCCCATTCTAAAAGTGTGGCCTTAAGATCTGGTGAAAACCAAGGGTTAGTGGTTTTACGCATCCTAACCTTAATCAAGGAGGCATGCTTATTTGCCAGGCTAATAAGTTTGTTATTGAGGTCAGTGACGGCCTCATTTACTGTTTTAGCTAAGTAGAGGTCTTGCCATCTAACCTTTCCTAGGTCGGACAAATAGTTTGGTGCACTGAACTTGGGATAGGATGGCTTGACTATGAACTTGGGTTGATGGTGAGCTTTTGCTTGTGCTCTTATACAAGCTACAATCTCATGATTGCTCAGGCCATTGTGGAAGACTGCAGTATATAAAATTTTGTGGGGATGTGTAGTTAAAATAACATCAAGGAGTGAGCTATTGTTGATACTTGACATGTTGATTCTAGTTGGTTCGCTCACTAGCTGAGCAAGGCCAACATCATTGCAGAGGGATTTCAAATGGAGTGATATAGGGGTGAGCCAGTCCATGTTGAAGTCCCCAAGGATTAATGTTTCAGAGCTAGCAGTGGTGGTTATGGATTTAAGAATGTTAAGGATATCAGTACCACCAGCTGGTGGCCTGTAGCCACCAATAATAGTAATGCATTTGGTCAAGGGAAGGTGCATCTTTAGGGATACTAACTCATATTCCTTAGGTTTGGATTTGCAGAAAATATCGGTGACTGAATATTTGTTTTTAGCATAGATAGCCACTCAACCCCCCCCCTTTGTATCCCTATCAGCTCTGTACAGTTTGTAGTCCAGAATAGCAACTTGTTGGTCGGAATCGGTCTTTTTGAGCCATGTCTTGGTGACACTGATAAGATCTGGCTGCTCTGTATGAGCAGTCCAAGCTTGTAACTGGTCAATTGTTTTAGTAAGGCTTAGGATGTTGACCATCATTATTTTAAGTCCGGGAGCGGCCGAGAATTCTGCAGGTGAGGTAAGTGGGAGTGGGGGCCCCGGATTTAATTCTACATTACCTGAGAACTGATCCCCCTAGATATGCATCCCAGCTTCTTGTTTGCCTTTGCTGCTGCTTTCTTGCACTACGTGGAGTGCTTCAGGTCACTAGTGATTATCACTCCCAGGTCCTTCTCCTTCTCCTCCTCCTCCGATACAGTTATTCAGACTCCACCCAGGTAGTACTCTGTCCTGGAATTCTTAGCTCCAATATGCATAGCTTTGCATTTCTTGGCATTGACGCCAAGTTGCCAGATCCTGGACCACCTCCCCAGCTTTTCCAGATCATCCTATAGGTCCTGTATCCCTTCAACTGTGTCCACTCTTCCGCAGAGCTTGGTGTCATCTGCAAATAGGCATAGTTTACCCTTAATGCCATCCCAATGTCATTGATGAAGACATTGAACAACACCGGCCCCAGCATAGAGCCCTGCAGGACCCCACTGGTTTCCTCTCTCATGCCAGATAACTCTTCCCCCCCCCACACAACAACCCTCTGGGTTCTGTCCCTCAGCCAGTTTTCCACCCATCTGGACATCTTTTCCCCAACCCTGAGATCCAACAACTTCCTGATCAACCTTTTATAGACCACAGAGTCAAAGGCCTTACTTAAATCAAGATAGAGGATGTCTATCGCTTGGCCCCTGTCTACTGACGCAGTCAAAGAAGTCAATCAAATTTGTTTGACATAGTCCCCCCCCCCCCCAATGAACCCATGCTGCCTCACATCCTGGAGACCATGCTCATCTAGATATTCTACCAACCTTTCCTTTAGTATGGTCTTCATGAGCTTGCCCATAATGGAGGTCAGAATGACTAGTCTGTAATTCCCTGGGTCATCCTTGGGACCTCTTTTGTGAAGGGGCACTACATGTGCTGTTCTCCAGTCCTGCAGTACCACACCTGACTCTAGTGAACTATTAAATTGATCTGCCAGTGTCTCTGGGAGAAGGATGGCGCTCCTCCTCTTCCTGACCCCACTATGGGAGCAATCCGTGGGGGTTATCCGAACTGAGCAGGTAAGTCTGGGGGTCAGGTGAGGGCTGGTGAGAACTGGCAGGGACAGGGCTGAATAAGGTCCTGCCTGCCTCAGACAGGAGCCATAAAAATGAATATAGAACAAAAATGTGATTTAAGTCTGTTAGTGCTTAAGAGACTTAGTCCTCATTACTTTTCCAGTTTTGGACTTCCACATTTAGAACAACTCCGTCAATACGTATGACAAAATACTTCTATTTTTTTTTTTTTTAGCTTTAACTGTTTTCAAAAATTTCAGAGAGCCACAAGTATTTTTTTGTCTAATCTCAACAAAGGGTTCACAGTGTTTAGGAATAGCTAGGCCTTATGGCTAACACAACTCTAAATCCATTCTTAATGAGAAAAACTGTTCTTTAAACACAAAAAATCTGTTTAAAAAGTGTTAACATTTATGGCATAGGAAAAACATTTGCCTCATAAAAGGATTAGAAAATGTAAGACATAAAAGGAAGGTTCTTTGCAGAAGCATAATGATGCCACCACGTTACTGCGCATGTCAGATGGTAATAGCCTGTTGTTTTGAGGGTGAGACCACTGACAAAGGTTAAGGGGCCTAAGTTGTTATAGTCCTTGGTGATGGGGGGGTTCGGGTTCTGACAGTTACATGTGATGAGTACATGGTGTCTCCACCAAGAGGAGGGGAAAAAACAAAGGGCTTGGTAATGCCCCCAGGGATGCAATACAAACCCACTCTCCATCTCAGGACACCTTCCTGTAACCTCTCATATACAACATCATCTTTTCTCACAGTTGCCAATCCTAATGGGTGGCTAATGGCATCTTGACATGTCTTGTCATGAGTAGTACAGATAAAAAACAAAGCTTTTATTCACAGCAATGCTGTTGCATGAGTAGACAATGCTTAACAACACTAACTGCAAGAACACACGGTGACAGAGTTGCCTCCCTTACATCCAGCACAGTCAGATTGTGAATACTGTCAGGCTGCCCCACTGGCACAACCAGCCCCTGAGTTTCCCAGGTTGTTAAGCAGGGTCCTTCCGTTGACCTGTCGGCGCAGCAGTTGGATTTCTGCTTGCGATGCTGGCGACCCGGGTTTGGGAACGGACCTGGGTCATCAGAGGGCCAGCCGGGGGGGGGAGGATGAAGCATCCTGAGGACTGCTTTCCTTCTCCGGCGGGGGGAGGGTGGGGAGTATGCTCGGTGCATTAGGGACCCCTGGCGGAGGTCAGGAGCACCTCAGCAACCAGCGTCAGTATGCTTCAGGAGGCCGGGCAGATGCTGGACATCATTGCATGTCCCCGCCTCCTGGAAAAAAAAAAATCTCTTCAGGGCACTCTGGATGATGCCGCCCTGCTCCCAGGTCCTCATCATTCCTCGCTGCACTGCCACAGATTAATTAGTACTTCCACAGCCCTCACTACTAGCCCTGAACCCCACTCTGGGGGAAGCCAGGGAGGCAGTGTCAGTTAAAACCCACACCTTACCCGTCGTAGACGGTGGGTCATGAGGCTGTGGCCCCACTCTGGGGGGTAAGCCAGGGGATACCTGCTGCAGATGGCAGTCATTGGGGGAAGCAGGACTGGGGCAGGAGCAGACAGATGGACAAGTGTCCCAGGGGCAAAAAGTACAGTAAATAAAAAAAAAAAAAAATCAGGGTACTTCCTCTGCTTCTGCTTCAGTGTTAAAGCATATCTTCTTGACCTGGAAGGATACTACTTCTTTATTCAGCTGTGAGCTGTATGGGAATTTCTATATTTCATTTGATATCTGCAACAATGTGCAGTTTTGCTCAATTCTGTGGGAGGTGAAACTAACTACCTTTGGTAGTTGTTTTTTATTTACACATATTTATTTAATGTTTAACCTAGAAGGGGCTTGCAGACTCTGTTTATCTTATGAGTAACTTCAGAGGGATTTAAATACTGCATTTGGGTAGACCCTTGGAGGTAGCTAGATTGTCTACTAGGATTTTCTGACAGTTAAACTATTTTTAAATAAATTACAGGTGGCTGAGGAGTTGAATAAGGGGCTTGCAAACTCTGCTTATCTTGGGAGTAACTTCACAAGGGCTTGACTACTGCATTTTCAGAGCTGGAGGAGGGCAGATGTGATTCCCCTTCGCAAAAGTGAGAGCAGGGCAGAAGCAGAAAACTACAGACCTGTTAGTTTAACCTCGGTGATAGGAAAAATTATGGAATCACTTCTGAAGGAAAGAATTGTCGAGTATCTAGAGGCCAGAGGGGCACAGGACCCAAGGCAGCATGGATTCACAATGGGAAAGGTCATGCCAGACGAATCTAATAGATTTCTTTGACTGGGTGACCAAAGTAGTAGATCAGGGAGGGGCTGTGGACATGGCCTACCTAGACTTTAGCAAGGCATTTGACTCAGTCCCACACAAAAGATTAAGATACAAATTAGCCAGTCCGGGAGTGGGTCCCAAGATGATAGCCTGGGTAAAGAATTGGCTGGAGAATAGGACACAGAGGTTAATGGTAAATGGAGTCCACTCTGAAGAAAGGGGGGGGTTACTAGTGGGGTACCGCAGGGTTCAGCATTAGGACTGGTTCTCTTCCATGTCTTTATAAGTGACATTGCAGAGGGACTGGAAGGAAAAGTATGTCTCTTTGCAGATGACACAAAGATCTGCAACAGAGTTGATGCACAAGGTGGGGTGGAAAGGATGAGAAGGGACTTGGCAAGGTTAGAGGAATGGTCAAATGTATGGCAGCTTAGATTCGGTGCTAAGAAGTGCAAAGTAATGCACCTGGGAAACAAAAACCCAGGGGAAGAGTACACAATGGGGGGTCAGATACTAACAACAAGAAAATTGGAAAGGGACCTGGGGGTAGTCATATCGATGACTTAAAGATGGGCAAGCAAAGTGAGAGGGCAGTAAGGAGGGCTGGGGGGGATACTGGGATGCATAGGGAGAGGCATCACCAGTAGAAAACAGGAAGTTGTTATCCCTCTTTACAGACAGCTGGTGAGACCCCAGCTGGAGTACTGTGTGCAGTTCTGGAGACCCAATCTCCGCAAGGACATAGACAAGATGGAAGCTGTCCAAAGGAGGGCAACTAAAATGGTGCAGGGTCTGCACCAGAAGACATATGAAGAGAGACTACAGGAGCTTAATATGTATATCCTCGAGGAAAGGGGGAGAGGAGGACATGATAGAAACTTTCAGTACCTCAAGGAATCAACAAAGTCCAAGAGGGTACCATCTTTCAAAAAAGAGGTGTGCAAGAACAAGGGGGCACAATTTGAAGATGGGGGGGGCCTCAGAGGTAATGTAAGGAAGTATTTTTTCACAGAGAGGGTTATGGATGCATGGAACAGCCTTCCGGAGAAGGTTGTGGAGTCAAAAACAGTGGCTGAATTCAAGCATGCATAGGACAGTCATATGGCAATTCTAGGGGGTGGGGGTAGAAAGAAGTAGGCTGCTGGTTAACTAGGATCTGCAGCTTATCCATTAGGTAGGGAAATGGGCAGACTGGGTGGGCCAAGTGGTTCTTGTCTGCCATCAAATTATATGTTTCTATGTTTCTATTTTGGATGTCCCTTGGGGGTAGCTGGATTGACTACTAGGATTTTGAGACAAAAACTATTTTTAAATAATTTACTGGAGAGTAGGATTTTGTGATAGTTAAACTATTTTTAAATAAGTTACTGGAGGTTAGTTGAATTATTATAAAGGGCAGTACTCACCAGGGTGGTAGAGCAGTGGTGTATATGATTGTTTCCAACAGTCACCTGTGGTTGTGGACTACCCACTCACCATTCCCCACCCCCCCAGGCATGGCATTTCCTTTATAGCCAAGGTTCTGACTTCACTTTTTCAACAGGTCTTGGGACAGAACTGTCATATTCTTAAAAACCCAGCACAGTGCATAAAGGGTCAGTACACACCACACAAAAAAAAATATATTTTTATATATAGTACATATTGTATATTATAAGGGAGAGAGACATGTGGGCAGTGGTGCAATTCACTGGCTATGGAGCAGCAGTTTTCCAGGAGACATTCTGGAAACTGCGTTGCTGTCCTATTTGCAGGCAACTGTCAGCTCTGAGGGAGGAGGTTGCCCACCTCCAGGCTGAACTGGCAAGGACTAAGGTGGCCTCCCCCACCCAAAGAGCACCACTGCCTCAGAGGTTGCCAAGTATGAAGAGCAGTTGGACCACTGTGGGTTCTGGGAGGGTGCGGGTGGTGGAACAGAGGCAAAGCCCCCTAGTTGTACCTCTATACAAATCATACGCCAGTCTGACAGAGCAAGATTCCTCTAATATGGCACCCTCAGTGGAGACCAAGAAGAATGCTGAGGGCATCCACAAGGTAGACTCACAAAAGGGTGGCAAGGGACACCACAGGGGAAGGAAACAGCTTCTGATAGGGGACTCAATTATTAGGGGGGTAGAACTGGGGAAGGGAGAGAAGAGGGAAGTAAGCTGCCTGCCTGGTGCCATGGCTTGGAGGGACAAGAAGCGAATCCTCAGAATTGCAGAAGCAGCATCACAGGAGAGGGAACTAGATATAATTGTCCACCTTGGAACAAATGACCTAGCTAGGCATGGAATCAGTGCAGTGCAGGATGAATTTGTGGAGTTGGGGAGGGGTCTCAGACAGGTAGCAAGCACGGTTACCTTTTTCAGAGGTGCTGCCAGTCCATGGCAGCAGGGATGAGGCTAGGGTACTGCACACCATGCAGTTTAACGAATGGTTGGAGAACTGGTGCAGAGCACAGGGTTTTGGCTTCACTTGGGACTGGGGGTACACCTGGAGAGATGGTCTATACTGGCACGATGGTCTGCATCTGTCCACGAAGGGAACCAAGCTCCTAAGTAACAGGTTTAAATGTTTCCTTGGCAAGCTTTTAAACTAGCCAAGGGGGGAGGTGCTGATAAGAGGCAGGACATTTCAAGCCTCCCCCCACAAAACATGGCAGGTAGTAAGGTAAACACTGAGGTACAGAGCTCAACAGAGGGCAGAACGGGGTAAATGGGAAAAATAGACAAGGGCAAAAAGAGCAGGCATGGGGGGAGAAAAAAGGATAAAGCCAACATTAAATGGTGGGCAATGAGTACCAATGCCCGTAGTCTGGGAAACAAGCTTCCTGAGCTAGTAGCCTTGATGGAAGATAAACACTTGGATATTGTGGCAGTCATGGAAACATGGTACACGGAGAACTATGACTGGGATGTCAACACACCAGGGTACACAGTCTACAGAAGGGACAGGGAGGGTAAAAGAGGAGGTGGAGTAGCTCTCTACATAAGGGAAGGGATCAAAGCTACAGAACTAAAAAGTAAAGGGGGAGGGCAAGAGGCACTCTGGGTCACCTTGAAGACAGGAAATGGCATCACGATCAGCACAAGGGTTGTATACAGACCCCCATCTCAAGGGGAGGAAGTGGACAATAAAATGATAGAGGACATTCTCAAAATGGCTGAGAAAGGGGAGATACTGTTGATGGGAGACCTGAATATGCCAGATGTTAACTGGATGACATGATCTGCAGCCACATCCAAAAGCAGGGTCATTCTCGATGTCCTGCAGGGGGCAGGCCTTAAACAGCTTGTGTTGGAACCCACTCAGGAGGGAGCAATACTGGACCTGGTACTCTCAAATGGAGAGAGGATCACAAATTGAGAAGTCAGTAGACAGCTGGGAACAAGCGACCACTGCACAGTGTGCTTCATGATAAGCACAACCATGGAAACAAGCCATACGAAAACAAGGATACTGGACTTTAGAAGGGCTGACTTTGGCAAAATGGGTGAATACCTGAGGAATGCACTAGCAAATGGCCAAAAAAGAGGGGTGGAAGAACAGTGGAGAAAAATCAAAACTGCCATCATAAGGGCAACAAGTCTTTGCGTGAAACAAATAAAGAAAACAAAGCAGAGTAAAAAACCACTATGGTTCTCAAAAGAGGTGGCAGGGAAGGTTAAGTAGAAAAAGGCTGCATTCAGAAAGTATAAGGAATCATAGAAGAAGCACGACAGGGAACTGTATCAATTACAGTAGAAAGAAGCGGGGAAGGCTGTCAGAATAGCAAAGGCCCAAACTGAGGAAAAAATAGCCAACTCAGTTAAGAAGGGGGATAAAACCTTTTATAGGTACAGTACATTAGGGTGCATAGAAAGGTTAATGGAGGAATAGTGAAGATTAATAAAGGAGAGGGAAGGTGGACAGAGGGAGACAGTGAAAAGGCAGAGATACTGAACGAATACTTTTACTCAGTATTCACAAAAGAAGATGAGGAGGAGTTACCTAAACCAGACAGTAGAAGCACTCTGGGTAAGGGGGTTGACACCAGTCCATTTACAGAAGAAAGAGTCTGGAAAGAACTCCTAAAACTCAAGGTGGACAAAGCAATGGGGCCGGATGAGATTCACCCCAGAATCCTAAAAGAACTAAGGGAGGACCTAGTGACACCACTGACCACACTTTTTAATAAATCATGGGAGGATGGGGTGGTACCTGAGGACTGGAGGAGGGCAGATGTGATTCCCCTTCACAAAAGTGGGAGCAAGACAGAAGCAGGAAACTACAGACTTGTAAAGTTTGACCTCAGTGGTAGGGAAAATGATGGAATCACTTCTGAAAGAAAGAATTGTTGAGTGCCTAGAGGCCAGTGGGGCACAGGACCCAAAGCAGCATGGATCTACAGCAGGAAGGTCATGTCAGATGAACCTAATTGATTTCTTTGACTGGGTGACCAAAGTAATAGACCAGGGAGGGGCTGTGGGTATGGCCTACCTAGATTTTAGCAAGGCATTTGACACAGTCCCGCACAAAAGATTAATAATCAAGTTAGCCAGCCTGGGAGTGGGTTCCAGGGTGGTAGCCTGGGTAGCAAACTGGCTACACAACAGGACACAGACGGTAATAGTGAATGGAACACATTTCGAAGAAAGGGGGGTTACTAGTGGAGTACCTCAGGGCTCAGTACTGGGTCCAGTCCTCTTTAACATCTTTATAGGTGACATTGCAGAGGGTCTGGAGGTAAAGGTATGCCTCTTTGCAGATGACACAAAGATCTGTAACAGAGTTGATACACGGGGGGGGTAGGAAGGATGAGAAGGGACTTGGCAAGGTTGGAGGAATGGTCAGACATATAGCAACTTAGATTTGATGCAAAGAAGTGCAAAGTAATGCACCTGGGAAACAAAAACCCAGGAGAAGAGTACACAATAGCAGGGGAGGTACTAACAACAACAAAAATGGAATGGGACTTGGGGGTATTCATATCAGATGACCTAAAGGTGGGAAAGCAATGTGAGAAGTCAGTAAGGAGAGCCAGGGGGATACTGGGATGCATAGGAAGGGGCATCACAAGTAGGAAAAGGGAAGTGGTTATCCCTCTGTACAGACAGTTGGTGAGACCCCATCTGGAATACTGTGTGCAGTTTTGGAGACCCCATCTACGCAAGGACATAGACATGATGTAAGCAGTCCAGAGGAGGGCAACTAAAATGGTGCAGGGTCTGCATCAGAAACCATATGAAGAGAGACTGAGAGAGCTTAATATGTATACCCTTGATGAAAGGAGAGACAGGGGGTACATGATAGAAACTTTCAAGTACCTCAAGGGAATCAACAAAGTCCAAGAGGGTAGCATCTTTCAGAAAAAGAGATGTGTAAGAACAAGGGGACACAATTTAAAGATAGAGGGGGGACGGCTCAGGGGTAATGTGAGGAAATTCTTTTTCACGGAGAGACTGGTGGATGCATGGAACCACCTTCCTGGAGAAGTTGTTGGGTCTAAAACAGTGGGAGAATTCAAACATGCATGGGACAGACACAAGGCAATTGTAGTGGGGGTTGCAGGAAGTAGGCTGTTGGTTAACTAGAATCTGCATCTTATCCAATAGGTATGAAAATGGGCAGACTGGGTGGGCCAAGTGGTCCTTATCTGCCGTCAAATTCTATGTTTCTGTGTGTTGCATGGTTACCCATTGCTCGATCCTGGTAGGACTGATGTCTGTGTTTTTCGGGATCTTGCATTGATACACAATGATTTAATATAGCCCCCTTCCCTGAGTGCCTTTTTGCTGTACAGTTACAGCTGATAATCCCAGAAGCTGCAGTCCAATGGTGTTATGGATTGCTTGTAATTGTAATCCCAACCAACTGTAAACAACTCTTCCCAGCAGACAGATGAGGCCTGAGTACTTTTTTTTTTTTGAGAGATTCAGAAGACCTTTGAGTCAGAGACTCCTTTACAAAAGTTCTACATCCAGTAAAAAACTATACAATACAACCATTCAGTAGTACAGGTATGACAGTGATGGTTACAGGCATGCATAGGTTAACAGAGGTAAGTACATTCAGTACAGCAATGTACATAAATCAATAAACAATTGAGAAGTGCAGAGGCAGTTTGGGTCATACCAGACAGAGGAGGGGGCGAGGAGTCGGGGCCTACAACAGGCCAGGACAAACAGACTAACAAGTGGCAAGTGGTTAGGGAGGTGGGGGAGGTGGGAGGAAAAGAGGGGAAGCAGGGTCATAGGGCTCATTGTCATTAGGGGATAATGGAGGTGAGCAATGGAGAAAGTAGCTCATGATCCTCTGGTCAAGGCAGCTGACTGGGAAGATGATGTGGTGGTTGCCTCAAGCGGATACTCTTTGCTTGGCTTCCAGAAATCAGCTGCTCATGGCAGGGCATAACAGTCAGGATGCTCACACAGCAGCCAGCAATGGTGAGGACAGCACACATGACAAGCGATCCACTGCTTAACAGTATTATTGCTGTGCTTCACCTGATTCAGTGTTAATCACTGGAACGAGGGCTTCAAACGTGTGCTCCTAAAGGTGGTTTACCTTTGCGTTAATGCAGCCAAAGTTATCATTCTTATAAAATTTCATATTCGCAGAGCAGATGGTTAAATATACTCTTTCTTCAAGTTAAATGCACAATCCTCATGCTTTGGAGATCCAACATAATCCCTACCCTTCCCGGTATCCTTAACCAACTATTGCAATATGCCTCTCTGGACCGTATGACATATATCTTGTCTGACCGACTCATGTTATATAACAATTGTTGGCAGGGCTTTTTTAATTTTTTGAAATCGACTAAATCTTCCAGCACCAATGTATGGACTTAATATATATGGATTTTCCCCTTTTACTGATACATCATTGTAGTGTCACTTTTTTTCCCCTTTTTTTATAGTTTCCCTCGCTCTCTCTTCTTAACTTTCTTATATATCTTTTCTTTCCTATACTCTGTTCTCAATCGCTCTTTATTACTCCACAATCCTTTTACGAATGTACTTTTTTCCCTTTTGCAGCATCATATATAATTATGTAACATTTTAATATAAACCATGTCTAATCATACTATCCGCTTTAAGTTCACTGCAAATGTCAAGTATATGCCAATTACATGACCTGTATTGTTTACTATATTTTAAACCAAAAGCTCCTTGTATTATTGTAGCAATGTTCTTATTATGTATTGCCTCAATTTCTTAAAAAAAAAAAATCCTCACATTGTACTGTACTGTATGAGGTTTGTCTGTATATCTTATGAAAAATTAATAAAAAAGTTTAACTGTAATGCAGCCGAAGTTGCTAAAGGGCTGAATAAGTCAGTCTGATAAACAGTCAGACTAGTTCCTGGAAAACAAGTCTGCATGAGAGCTGCTAGCCCTCAAAGGTTCACACTCGATGCCCCCCTCGTTTAGAAACCACAGAAAAAGCACAATCATTGATCTGCAGGCAAACAAATACTTGTAGTTTGATTCTGGTTCAGACTGATCATCTGTGTCTTCTCCTCTCCATCTCTGTAACTGTAGTAATTAGCTACAAGCTGTACCAAACAAAACAGAACCAACATGGTTCAGTGGCTCGACATTGTCGGCCAGCCTGCTCAAACTTGTACCGGCTCTCTCACTCCATCTCTTACTATCTCCACCCCCCTCCCAACCAAACACAGTTTGCAGGGTCCTTTTCTACTCCCACTGACAGGGTCTTCATTTTAAGCAATTGCAACCACCAATCTCTCTGCTCCCAGCTGGCAGACCTGTCCTCAGCACCTCACTGGATCACTCCTTTTTGCCTGAATTGATTAAGGGTTCCTTCATCTCCAAATCCTCTCAGGCTGCAGCCTACCAGAAACCAGTACAGTGACTGGCTGTGAATTCCTCCCTGACCCCTCGGTATGGGTTACAAAGATAGCACAGTCCACATCTCCTGGTGCCTTTTCCCACAATCACAGTTCAGGCAGTGTATACACATATCCAACTTTCAAAACCAGAACACAGTCTAGTCACTCTAGTGTTTCCGCCACTGTGGAATGCGTGATTGCATAGCAGGTGTCCACTCAATGTTAAATCCATGAACAGCCCACTGACACATACAGCACTGACCACACACTAGCCCAAGTGTCAAGTCCCAGGGCTAACATGCAGCAAGGCACGGGGCTGGCACAAATATAGGGGTAGCCTAGTAAGCCCCTGGGGCTGTTACACTGATGCATTTACAGCTGTGAGCTATCAAATAATTTAATTTTCAGAGTTCTTCAAACTTAAAATCTGTCCAAACGTTATTCCTTAAAACTCTTTGAGCAGAAAGTTAAACAATTTATTGAACATGAAATTCAAAGAAAACTCATTTGCCTCAACAAAGGTTTAGAGGGGTTTTATACATAGCTGCAGCAGTCCTTGTGTTAAAAACAACTAACCCCCTTTACTGAAGCAGAATATTTTGTTTTAGTTGTATGCTTCCTGTATTTTATTTGAAGAGTACAAATGATATGAAGCATAACATTTTTGGCAAAAGAAAAGCAAACTATCTCATCAAGGGGTTCAGTGGGCTGAGGCTGCATGGGGTTTTAGCTTGCATGAGGTGTCAGAGGTGAGACAGACTGTGCAGGTAGCATCCCACAACCACTACCAGCCTGTAAAGTGAAATACCCAAGCATGCCCTCTAGCAGGTGGCCAACTCTCCAGAACTCCATGCAGAGTCCCTGAGCCTCCACTGTCAGGACATGGAGCTAGTCATTGTTTTCCATTTTGGCCTCTAGTCTGCCCTGCTCCAGCTGGTGTACCTCAGGGAAGTACCTACGAAGTAGGCAAGTGGTGGCCCTGCCCCTCCCGTATGGGCCAGTTCTATCTGAGGGACTCTCATCACCACAGCAGGATCAGGGTCACGGTTCACCTGACTCCATGCTGGGGTTGCTGATCACCCCCGCTGCTGGCTGCCCAGCCAGGTGCCACATCTGGGAGCAGGTGCATACGTGGGTGTGGCTGTGTGGTTCAATGGTGCATGGTGTGTCTGTGGTGATTGCCCCTGTTCATCCATGTTATCCATCTGGAATGTAGGGTGCACGGGGCTTGGGACTGTGGCTCTAGGGAGTAGTGTGTGCTCTGCATGGAGGCTGGTGACTGTGAGCCCTGTGACCTGATTTATTCTCTGCTAGTGTTGGTGGCATCTGTGGTGGGAAATAATATGGTGAGTGGTTGGCATGGTGAGTGTGGCAGTCAGTGTGGTGCACCAGTGGTTTATTCACAATCATGCATCGGCATTGTACTGTCCTGGTTGGCCATGTCCAGTGGGTCTGCTGTGTGGACTTTGGTCACCACAGTCATATCCTTCTCTTCCTCACCTGGTGACATCACAGGCAGGTACCCTGCAGGGGTAGAGAGGTTGCCATGGTCACTGTCACTGCCTCAGTAATGTGCACTTTACCACAACTCATTGGAGACAGGGGTAGTTGCATGGGACTGGAGGCGGGCCAATGTGGTCCCTCTGCACAAGAGTGGCAGAAAGGAGGAGGTTAGCAATGATAGGTCAGTCAGTCTCACATCAGTGATGGTGAAATTAATGGAAACCCTGCTGAGGAGAGACTGATGGAGCATGTGGAAGCAAATGGGCTGCAAGATCACCGGCAACATGGTTTCATGGGGGGAGGTCATGTCACAGAGATTTCTAAGAGTTCATTGACTGGGTGACTAGGAAGGTGGATTAGGAGAAGGCAGTGGATGTGGCCTGTCTGAACATCTATAAGGCCTTTGACACTATACCACACAAAAGGCTAATTAAGAAACTTAGCAACCTGGGGGTTGGTGAGAAGGTGGCAAATTAGATATCAGACTGGTTGCAGAATAGGGTGCAGAGGGTGGTAGTAAATGGCAGTCACTTGGGAGATGGGACAGTGACCAGAGGAATACCACAGGGATCAGTACTGGGTCTTGTCCCTTTCAGTGTCTTCATAGATAACACTGTCGAGGAACTGGAGGGCAAGGTGTGTCTGTTTGCAGATGACACAAAAATCTGCAACAGGGTGGACACCCAGGAAGAGGTGGAGAAAATGAACAGGGTCTGGGAAAATTAGAGTGGTGTATGGTATGGCAGATGGGTTTAAATGCCAAAAAATGTAAAGTCATGCACCTGGGGAAGGGAATCCAGGGGCTATGTATAAGATTTAGGGATGTGCTTACAGTCACTAAGGAAGAGAGGGACATCGGGGTAATCATATCTGATGATCTCAAGGTGGCAAGGTAGTGTAACAAGGCAGTCAGCAAGGCTGGCCAGATGCTGGGTTGCATAGGGAGAGGGATTTCTAGCAGAAAAAAGGAGGTAGTGTTGGCACTGTATCGCTGTCTAGTGAGATGTCACCTAGAGTACTGTGTCACATTTTGGAGGCCGCATTAAGGGTTGGAAGGGGGTCCAGAGAAGGACTGCCAAAATGGTGCATGGCTGAATGAGAAACCATATGAGGAGAAGCTGTGGGAGCTCAACATGTACTCCCTGGAGGAGAGGACAACAAGAAGGTACATGATTGAGACCTATAAGAACCTCACAGTGGTAAACTAGGAGCAAGAGGGAAGTCTCTTTCAGTGGAGTAGGAGTACCAGAAGACAGCTGAATTCCATGAATCTATTGGGGGGGAGGGTTAAGAGAGATGTCAGCAAATATAGAAACAGAGAAGTTGATGGCAGAAAAGGACCGCAAGGCCCATCTAGTCTGCCCATTTCTTATTCTACCTTATGAATGTGCCATCGGCCTTTACTCTGTCAATGGCCTATCTATTCATACTCATCTGTATTGCTCCCTTATGCCTATCCCATGCCTGTTTGAAGCCCTGCACTGTATACATTTCCACCACTTCCTGAGGTAGGCCATTCCATACATCCACCACCTTTTCTGTGAAAAATAACTTCCGCACATTACCCCTTAATCGGCCTTCCTCTAATCTCATGCTGTGTCCTCGTCCTGCTATTTTTCTTATATTGAAACATGTTAGACTCTTTCACCTTGTTAATGCCCCTAAGGTGTTTGAATGTTTCTATCATATCACCTCTCTCCCTCCTTTGCTCTAGGGTTTACATATTGAGCTCCATTAATCTGTCCTCATATGTTTTCTGATGCAGTCCCTGCACCATTTTGGTTGCCCTTCTCTGGATTGCCTCCATTTGGTTAATGTCCTTGTGAAAGTGTGGCCTCCAGTATAGCACGCAGTACTCCAGATGGGGCCTAACCAGTGTAAATATCTTCACAAAAAAGGGGGGGTGGGCACCTGGAACAGACTGCTAGAGGGTGAAAAGCCAGTGGGGAACTTCAAGCATGCATGGGATAGACACATGGGCATAATAGGTAGAGGAAAGGGAGGAGGGAGGGACACCTGTGACAAAATAGGGTACAGGGTATAGGACTAGGCAGGGAAAATAAGGAAGACTGGATGGGTTTTCTGGTCCTTTTCTACCAACGAATTATATGTGTCTATATATAGGGCTGTGGTCACTCACCTGACACAGTGTCCAGTCCTTCCTCCTCATCATCCACCATTGCCTGGTTGATGGTGTCCACCACTATGTCAACCACCAGTGTGAGCTTGGGTGGGGAGTGTGGGTCACCACTGGTGGCATTCCTTGACTGCTACCTCCCCTGCCAGCTTCTTTCTCTCAGTCATCCTCAGGTCCCACCACTTGTGCTTCATGGCCTCACTAGATCTGGGCATGGATTTTGTCATACTGACAGTGGTCTGGCCACCCTCTCAGATATGGGCCTTGATAGCTGGCAGTGACAGGAGTGATGCCTATCCATACAAGGTGACGTAGTTGTTCCTAAGCTCCTTGATGGCCATGCTCACCTGCTTGGCCATGAAATTCCCTGCACGGTAGTGCCAGGAACCACAGATACAGACAGTGCCACCAGTGTGTAGGTAATGTAGGCTGAAGGAGGGGTCCCTGCAGTGCCCAACCCGCACTTTCATTGGCCATGGGGCCAATTTGCTCCCGAGTGCTGCTGCACAAGTCAAGAATGCTTTTGCCCATCCCACTCCTCCATTCCACCAAATGCATAAGTTTCCAGGGCCCTGAGCCTCTCCTTGGCACAGCTGTCTGTTCCTGCCCTGCCATCTGGCCAGTGCACATTTAAGAGGCTGCCCCTGTCAGTCTCCATGCCGCCAGTATTTGGCTTGCCTGTACAGTAGGTTTGTGGCCAGCCCATGGGTGTTTATTTATGGTGGGATCATGGGGCATTTCCAACTTGGCATGGCCTACCCATCCCTCCCTGCACACTGAACAGTACACAGTTATGCAGTTGTTGTGCACTGTGGTGCACAGTGGTGGCCACCTCCCACTTCTTAATGTATGCCATAGTGGGCTACCCATTTTTGTGCCGCATAGTTGCATACTATCTTTACATGGCACAGCCCCGTGTAATGGACCCATTACTTCATAGGGTCCTATGCTTTTCCAAAGTGCCCCATGCATTGTCAGGTGCTCTTTAATGCATGCCAACATCTCCACATCAACGGTTCAAAGGCTGTTCCTTCTGTCAGTAACAATGGCACCTACTGTATGGCACCAAAAACAGAGCCTGTGAGAAGGACGAGGCAGATATTCAATAGCCAACTGACCAAAAACCAGCCAGTCTTTCAGATGCGTTTGTCCAATTCAATAACAGATATTTATCTACCTGCATTTGCACTGTAATACAAAGATAGGCCTCCACCATGTCAGATGCCGGTGACGTAGATATGTTGTTAGAAGCAAAAGTCAGGCTCTCTCCAACTGCAAAGTGCTAAACTAGAATAAACACATCCATAGTGGGGTTAAAGCTGTTTAAACAAACATGACAATCACTCCATCGTACAGAATAAGACAATGTATCATTATAACTTGGGTGCTTTGGGGGGAGGAGGGAGGTTAGGTCTAGAGGGTGCAAAGGGTGGGTGGCTGTTCAGATGTCAGGGCAGTTGACAGGTGGGAGGAGGTATGCGGTTCCTGATTTGGAGTGGATGGTGGGGTGGTGCAACTGTCTTACAATTTAAAAAAGTAAAATTCACATGGAACTTGGGGGGGATGGAAGGGTGTGTGTGTGTGTCTGTGTGTGTGTGTTAGAGGGCCACTTGTCACACAATCAGGTGTTACTGCTATCAAAGGACATGTCATTTATTAATTCTATGCAGGATGCTGAAGAATGAGCAGAACTGCTTCACTTGGGGATGATTTTCTATTTTAACTGTGTTTTAAGATTTTCTTTATTCTTTGGGAGCTTGGGGGAAGGATGGAGGCTGGAGGCCAGAGGGTTGTTATGGTGGGGGAATGGCTCATGCAGTCAGAGTATACTGGTGGGTGGTTAAAATTACCTGATTTGGGATGGGTGAGTGGAAGGGATTTTATTATACCACTAATGCCCTCTAACAATACAGAAACTTTGCCATGAGTGGAGGAGGAGGAGGGTGGCATGGTGGGGGTTCATGATTTGTAAAGGTCTGGGACTTGGATGGTTTGAAGTGGTTGGAAGTCAGATACACAGTGAATGGGGTGGCTTACATGTGCAAAAATCATTTTAAATGTAAAAAAAGAAACACTTTACATAGATTTCAAGTTGAAGCATATCTCCCCTGCAAAACCTATTTGTAGGGCCACTTTGCCTACACTTTTGCTGCTGAAGGGCTGCCACAGGCAGAGGAGTGGCTCAAAATGTGGGGGGGTCAGAACCATGAAAATATAATTCTCCCTTGTGATTCACAAATAGGCATCAGTGTCATACAATGGTGAAACAGAGAGGATCAGTTCTATTATAGAACTGATGTAGACTATGGGGCCCGATTCTAGAAGGGTGGCGCAAGTCACCGCCAAACACAACTTGCACCACCTGCAACTGCGACATTGACCATGTGCCCTATTCTAGAAGGGGCAGGGTCATCGCAGCTAAGTCCTGTGACTTGCGACATGCGGCCAGGTATGCCGAACTGCCAGCACACCTTGCGAGCATGTCGTGGCCATAACATGAGTTATAAGTGCCCCTCCATGCCCAGCAAGCCACAGGCACCCTGCAGGGCTGCCTACACCCCAGCCCCTGAAGTGGTCAGAAAGAGCCCGCAGAGTGCTTAAACCCCCATCCCCAAATACCCCTTTGCAAGTGCCCCGTAGGGCTACACAGTCAACCCCCACCCATCCCTCGACCCTGAGTCGCCAGCCCAAATTAATTCCTGAGCACGTCTTTACAGTAAGCGCTGTTATGGAACTCAGTCAGCAGCTGACCGTGGAGGTGAGAGGTGGGCTGTGCCAGTCGCTGGCTGGAGATGGGTGGGGGGATGCTGGGTGGACTGGCACGGCTGGGAGGGTGGGGCCACTAGACTACCAGGGCTTTGCTGGGTATATGCCGCATTTGTGGCTGGTGACTCAGAGTTGCGGCACGGGTGGAGGGTTGACTGCGCCACCCTGCAGGGCATATCTAGGATGGATTTGGGGGCAGCTGGTGTGGCCAGCCCTGTGGGGCAATTAATGTAGGAATCAAGGGCAGTTGGTGTGGCCAGCCCTATGGGGCAATTAATATAAGAATCGGGGGCAGTCAGGGGCAGGGGTGGGTAGCCTGTGGGGGCACCCACAGGGGTATGCTGGGCATGGGGGGAAGGAAACAGTACAATGACTGCTGGACTGCTCATGGGTCTACAGGACCCCTGTGGGGCATCCGTAAGTTATACCAGCTAAAAGCTGGTGTACCTTATGTTGCTGGTTCTCCTCCGGGGGTTCTTGTAGAATCCCAACTTTGGGGACTTTGTTGTTGCCCTTCTGGAATGGGGTGCAACTACTGCCGTAAACCCCCTAGTGCCATGTCGCAGGGGGTTTCTGGCACAACTGCGGGCATAACAGCTGTCCGGCACAAGTGGCCTGCGCCATGTCACAGGTCACTTTGTAGAATCGAGCCTGTTTGCAACTGCTGGCATAAGTTGCTACATGCGCCATTCTACTTGGCGCAAGTGCTGTTACGCCAGGTGTAACTGTATTAGAATCGGGCCCCATGGCTTTAAAAGAAAAAAAAATCAGATAATCTTGGTGCAATCACAGAGTTTATTTTGGCAAGTAACTCACATTCTCCTTCAGGATGAGACTTGCAAACAAGTGCAAATAAAGTAACTTTAGCAAAAATGTCCATACTTTTTAAATCAAAGTGATAATTGTGCATTTTACTTTTTAAAATAAAATGACTGTTGTAGAAATATTCATTGGTACATTCTAAAATAATGACTCTTTTAATGGTGTTGTATTTATGTTGAAAATTATAAGTAAGTACTGTAAACGGACAAAACATTCAATAAAGAATTTTGCCAGACAGTGACTACAGCACATGTTTGTATTTTATATTTCTGAATAAGGTGACTTTGACTGTGCATTTTACATTTAAAGAGACCACTGTAAGCATTTTTGCTGTTAACTCTCATTTTAAGTCACACACCTCACCAGTGCTATTTCAAATTTCAATTTCACATTCCAAAAAAGTTAATACTTAATTTAACCATCACAAAATTTGCAGTTCTTAGATGCACGTGGACTGCATCACATATTGACAGGAGGCAATTAACCATCTTACAGAAATGTGCAAATAAGCAACTTAAGGCAAAAGATTTTCTGATGTTGGTGTTCCTCCAAAAGACACGTGAATATGCTTTCAAAAGTATATATCATTAGAGAGTCATAGGTTTTGACACACAATGATATACTTTTGACGTCTTTGTGGTCTAGACATTGGGGCACTGTCTATGGGTGTGACTTCCAGCACATTCCTTTACCTCCCTATGCCCCTCTGCTGCAACATTCAGCAAAATGTAAGACCTCCACTGAGTGATCACTCACATCTGGGCTGGAGGGGTGCAAGCTCAGAATTAAAAACGTTATTTGTTAGATTTTAGAAAGCACCTCAGATCGGTGCAATTTACACAAAACCCCCAGCTGTGTCAAACTCAGGGAGCACCAGGGACTCTGCATCAGATTTTAGAAACAGAAGGGTCCCAGTGCCAAAGTTCCCGAGTTCGACGCAAGTCACCAGCTGTGCTGCAGACACAGCGCACAAAAGGGGAATGCCACAATCCATGGGCCAGGCTTGCAGCAGCAGCAGTGGCCAGTGAAGGCAACCCACCAGCCAGTTGTCCTCATGGCTGGCTGGTCATTCTGGGCGTGCTCTTGCTTTTGAGGCAGGAAGGGTCAGACTGGGGGTGTGGAAACTGCCCCAATGGAGCCGTGCTCAGACTCCACCAGGCAGTGCAGTCTGTGCATGTGTGTGTGTGTGGGGGGCAGAGGCAGACCTACCAGTGCCACCGGGGGGGGTAGTGGGATCATACCTGCCTTGGACCACCAGCCACTCCAGTGGTGATCTAGCAGGTTTCAGGGGCTATATGGGTGCCTTCCGGGGGGCACAGGGTCACCCTCTCCCAGTGAGGGCTGCAACAGTGGTGCACAGCATGTTAGATCAGTTCTGGGCTGGTCTAATGGTAGGGGCCATGTGCCCATTGTGGGGGGACTTGAAAATTCCCACATTAGGGGATATTGCAGCACTGCCCTGGTGCAAGCCCCCTTCCACCATGGTGCACTGGTGTGGCTGTAACAAGGATGATGCAAGCTCTGTTGGTGCAGGCAGCCCCCCCAGTGGTGCAAGGTGCCTTAGAAAATTGGAACTGGTGCAAGGTGCAGTGATGGAGCCCTTCATGATATTTCTCCCTGATGTAAGCCCCTCGTGCCAGTCCCAGTCATTTTAGAACTGGGTCCCATATCTTTTATTTTCATCACTGGGGCATACAGTATGCACCGTATTTAGATATTTACAGGCTTTGTGAAGCATTGGGGTCATATGACTTCAAAGTCAAACATTGGACAGTTGCTTAGGGAGAGTCTTCACTGATACAAGTCTATTAAAGCCTCTTAGAAAATTAGAAAATTACTTCTAATGGGGGGGGGTCAAGATGTACTTCTCAACCAGTTGTTGTGAAAGTAAGGGGTCAGCCGACCCCCCGGATGCATTGCTTATGCATGCCACTATGTGTAACTTTGTTGGACAAAGGTGGAAACCTCTTTTAATGGAATCTATATGAAGTGCTCCCTCCAGTGAAGCCAAGTTGGGGGAACTTCGAGAAGTACTTCCCAAAGTGATTTCCCTTGACTTTACACATCTCAACCCCCTATGCTTTGGGAAAAGTCACCCATTCCATTGGCCGAGGGCTGTTGCAAATTCAACCCTCTCAATTAAAATCTGAAGCAGACCGTACTTTTGTGGCAAAAAGCCCCCTTCTAATGGAAATCTCTCCATAGTGCTCTCCATCTGATCACCTCCTCTTACTGCTTTTGAGTAGGGGTGTGCATAATGTCTTTCCTGTATGTGAAATTGTTTCAAAATTTGTATATTTCAAATTATTTTTTTTTTGTAATTTAAAGTTTATTAACCTTTTTCAAACCAACAATACAAAACATGCAGATATACATATAAACAGATCCTGTATATTGAACACTAGTCCCTCTTGAATCTGCCTCCCCCCAGCCCTTAATACCTACCCTCCCCATCCCTCTTTCTCCTTACCCATATCTACTAGGATAACAAATAAAATCACGCACCCTGCTAAAATGCCTCCTGAATAAATTAACTACTTAACCCGGTAATGCCTACCTCACAACTGAGTTACATTACAGTGAATAAAGCGTATAAAGGGGGTCCTATATCTCTTTAAACTTACTCATTGCATTGTTCAAATTAGCTATTGTTTTCTCAGTACACAAGTTTGCCAGAATTTCTGTTAACCATTCATTGTAGGGGATTTCCTGCTGATCAAGCCAATGTCTTAAAACTAGCTTCTTGACAGACAAGGCCATGAGAGTTATGTGATACTTCTGATTACGAACTTTAATGCCTGAAAGGTCCCCTAGGAGACAAATTTCAGGAGTAAATAACTCCTCAAGGCCTAGTAGAGGGTCTACGGATTACATAATCTTGTGCCATAAAGGTGCTACCTTCTGGCATGTCCAGAAAATATGGAATAAATTCCCTTCCAGTTGATGACATCTCACACATATATTGGAGACTTTAAGTCCCAGCCTAACCAGTTTACAAGGTGTATAGTAGGCATTGTGTAATATTGACAGCTGCATTAATCTTAATCTATCCTGTTTGACAAATTTATGGGAAGTGCGCCAGATAGCCGTCCAGTTAATGTTCTGACTTGGGAAGAAGGATTGCCACAAACCAGTAGGACCAAAACTAACAGAGACTTTCCAGCTAAAGAGTATATTATAAATTTTGGCTACTGCTTTTGGGCCACCCACAAGCGGACATAATTCCTTGCGGAATGGCAAGGAGTGGACAGTCCTAGGTTTATGACCGAAGGTTCGTGTTAAAGCATACTTGAGTTGAATGACCTTAAATATGTATCTACAGGAAATACCGAGTTTAGTAATCACATCTTGACTTGACATCCATATATGGTTATCATCAATAAAACTGGAGACTACCTGTTCTTGTAGTATAGGAAGCCATGATTGAGGAATCGGCTTTCCTGCTATTTTAAGGTTAAGATTGCCTACCACAGGTTGGTTAAAATCTTCCATATGATTATATTTCAGGAATCGACAAACCTGAACATGAATCTTCAGGGATATAGAAATTATTGAATTTTTCAGTTTTAATGGAAGAAGACTTTCTCTGGTATGCAACAGCCCCTCGGGGGCAAGGCCAACTGACCGTATCAATGACAATTCAATTTTAAGCCAAGCCGGGATCCTGGTAAAGTTACTTTGAGACATCCATCTCATATATTTATTGATATGGGATGCCCAGAAGTAAAGAAGAACATTAGGAAGTCTCAAACCTCCTTTATTCTTAGGGGCCATCAAAACCTGAGAAGCTATTCGAGGAGATTTGTTAGCCCAAAGAAATTTAGTGAATAAAGATCTTAACTTCTTAAACCAGGATAAAGGGAGCCATATTTTAAGCATGGAAAGGGGGTATAGTAAACAGGGAAATACGTTCATTTTGATGAGGTTTATTCGTCCCCATAATGAAATAGGGAAACAGGCCCATCTATTTAAATCTTGAGCAATATTGCTTACCAAAGTATCCAGATTTAGTTTGATAACTCGTTTGGTGCTACAAGCAAGTTCTAATCCCAGGTATCTGAGAGAATCTTGCTTCCAGTTAAGTCCGTAAGAGTCTATATCTGATCTGAAAAGTCTATGGTTTAGCAGGAATACCGTTGTTTTGCCAATATTTAACTTATAGTTAGACGTAAAACTGAAAGTGGCAATTATCTCCAGCATATGTGGGATAGATGTTTCAGGGTTGGCAAGCTGAAGCAGGAGATCATCCGCGTATACTGAGACTTTTACTTCACAGTGGAAGATAGGGATCCCTTGAATATTTGAACAATTTTGTAATCTTCTAATTAATGGTTCGAGATACAAATTAAATAATAATGGAGATAAGGGACATCCCTGCCTGGTACCAGAACGGAGGGAAAAGCTTTCCGAGATAACTCCATTTCCTGAGACCCGGGCGGAAGGAGATTTATATAATGCCCTTATCCAATTTACAAATTCTAATGGGAATCCGAAATTCTCTAACACCTGGAAGAGGTACTCCCAATGAACCCTATCGAATGCCTTCTCGGCGTCCAGGGAAATCAGAGCTGCCGGATAGGGTGCATCTCGGGACACCGTGAAGACGTGCGAGTGGGTTCTTAGGTGGTCAGCGGAAGACCTACCCTTCAGAAATCCAACTTGTTCCATCCCTATCAGGGTATCCATTACCTTTTCAAGACGGCAAGCCAGTAATTTAGTTAAAATTTTAATATCCTGGTTTATTAATGATATCGGTCTATAATTGGTTACAAAGTCTGGAGATTTACCGGTTTGGGAATCAGGACAATCAATGCTTCAAATAATAAGGGATCCATTTCTGCACCAGATAGGATATGCCGATACAATGGGAGAAACACTGGGATTAGTTGGGATTGAAATTTTTTATAAAATAAAGTCGAGAAACCATCTATCTCCGGAGTTTTATTGATTGACAACTCATTAATCACAGTGGTGATTTCTCTGGCACTTATTGGGGTCAGAAGACTATTCTGCTGGTCCACCAAGAGACGGGGCAGCTGCGACTCTTGTAGATAGTCTTGTAGTTGTTGATTTGTTGGAGGTGAGGACATAGGGCTATATAACTCCTTATAATATTCCTGGAATTCTTTTATTATATCCACTGGATGTGTTTTAAGGGAATCATCTTGTAAAGATTGTATAGAAGCAATGTAGCAGGCTGATTCCATTTGTTTAACCCTGACAGCCGCCAGGAGCCGACCTGCTTTTTCTCCCTGATCAGTATATATGGCCTGAGTTTTAATTATGGAGTAATCTACCTTTTCCCCGAGGAGTTCCATATATGCGACTCTCAATTTAATCAGGTCTTGCCGTGTGTTAACTGATGGAGTGATAGAAAAATCTACCTCTAAACTCTTAATTTGGGAAATCAGTTGGTACAGTCTAGCATTAGAAGCCTTCTTCCTATATGTAGCCATGCTAATTAACACCCCGCGGATATACCCCTTAAAGGCTCCCAATAACAAATCCGGTCTATTCAAGGAATCTTTATTGACCTGATAAAAGAATTCTATCTGGCTTTGTATCTGTTTCATAAGGGCAGAATTCTTTTTTATATTTCAAATTAGCAAATCTCATTAAATATGTTAAATGTTTTGCTAAATTTCACCATGAGCAAAGTTCTCAAGTTGCAGGGAAAACAAATCATGGGAAAAATAATTGAGGTTGTGATGATTTTCTTCTTCCTTGCAGAAATAAAAAGTAAATATTTGCTATCAAGGTCCAAGCACTAAGTCCTTGAGTCACAGAAATAAATTCTCACATCACAGGAAAAAATTATCAAGTTGTGGGAAAACCAGCTATGTGAATTGCTAGCTTCGCAAAACACAGATTTGCATGAAATATTTCAAGGCACAAATTAAGCCACAGCAGAGAAGTTACCAAAGGGTGCCCTGACTCATTAGAACAACAGGCTGAGAGTAAATGGCTTTGCACACCAAAGTACCAGTGAAAATATAATTTATTGTTACCTTAAAGTGCAATACTGTGATGCAGCTTGACAGTCACAAAAATTGCATACATTAAAAATCCTGACCCAGCCGAACTTCCCAGACAAAGTAACCACACCATACATATTCAGTAGGGGTTGGTGAAAGTTGGGAATTCCGCTTTCACTGAACTTCCGTGAAATTTGAATTGTGGAACTTTCGCCATGGGTGAAACTGGGATTTTCTGTGGATTTTCGACGAGTTCTGCAGACTTTTTTTTTGTGAACTGCGGGAAAATACATAAAAACTGTGGAATTTATTCTATCCACAGTTTAATGAACTGTCAGTGAATGAGCGCCATGTATACAACCGTGCGGTCATTTACTAACCATTCAGTGGGCCACTGGTAGTGGATGAGAGAGGAGTGCTGCACTGGTGGACTGCTCAGGGCAGGGTGGGGAGGGGAGTGGGGTGGTGGCAGTTGAACTGTCAGGGTGGTGGTTGGGGAGGGATCCAGTAGACACCAGGGAATTGGGATTATTTTTTTTTTTATATAAGGGATCTGGGATGGGGAGGTCCACTAGACAATGGGAAATACTGGGAATAGAGGGGATGAGTTGGCGGACTGCCAGCTGTTTTTTTTGTGGATTAAGAAATCCAGGTTGGGGGGGGGTTCTGCTAGACATCAGGGAAATAAAATGTTTTAGGGGCCATGATCGGTGGGTGGGGGGGCCACTAGAAACCATAAGGGTCCAAGGAAGGGATTGGAGGTATTTACTGGGACCCCGATCAGTGTGGGGTGGATTAATGAATTAAACTGCAGTTAGAAAGTTTCAGAAATGACCACTGGCAGTAATCTTTTCTGCAGATTCTTTTCCCGCAGTTTAATAAATTAACCCACAGTTTTTTTATATTTTTTCCACAGTTTTAAGGCTGAACTTCTGCAAAAGTTCAATCCCCTTTTTCTGCATCAAACCTTCCCAAAGGTGAGCCGACCATGTACAGTACCTCCCTCTAGTATCTGGACACCTAGGGACCAATGCTACCTCATGTGTATCACTATGCCAAGTAGTACCAAGGCAAAACTGTGTCATGATGATAACCATGTCTGTAACTACCTTATGCTTGAACAACCTATGTAATCAAAAGGTTTTCTCCACTGTATTTTATCTTGTATTGTTATCCCGGGTCGCCCCTGAAAAAGGGACCTTCGGGGCTCAGTGGGCCTACCCGGTCACCAAAATGTAATACATAAAAATAAATAAAAAATGATTTTCGAACTTTCGAAGAAGCGAAATTTGCACTTTCGACACAATTCCGATGGCGGAAATTTTTTTTCGCACATCCCTAGTATTCAGTGCAGACAGCGTCTTCTTCATAGGATGGAGTTTCACTTCATATAGCACCATTTAAATATCATTCATGATTAAATATTTAAATTTCATTTATGAGGTTCAGAAAGCCACAGTTCCCATTAATTCAATAAATCTATTTTAATAAATCTCCTAATGTTGGGTACAATTCAAAAGATAAAATGCAATTATGTAATAATTGCCTTAATTCTTAAACAACTTTTTACTCAAAATGTAATTATTTCATCATTTTGCACAACTTGGCAGAGGTGAAGTTTTGCAAGTATATGCAGCTCCACTTTTAAGGTCAGATGAGGTCAGTATTTATTTCTTCTGTCCTTTTTAGATTGTTAGAAAATACACTGAGAGTCAAACACACTCATACAAAGGTTGGTGCAGCCGTGAACTTGAAAAGCAGCCACAGACGCAGTGGCAGCACACTCTGAATGAAAAAAAAAAGAATGAAAGACCAGGGGCCAGGTATTCAAAGCTTTGCGCCTTGCACAAATCTGTTGCACTGGAATAGTGCCGAATTTGCGCCAGACCGCAGTATTCAAAAGCCCAATTAGTGCCAGCATTGTGTGATAGTACTGATGCTAAAAGCTAATGCATGCAGAGGAGGGAGTGAGGGGAGGTGCCACGAATGCCACGTACTGGCATATTCAAAAGAATAGCACTGCGTTACAGGTTGTTGTGCCACCTGTAGCGCAGCGCTGACTACCACCAGCAAAAAGCATGTGGTAATGTGGCCACACACTGCTGCTCCTCATCCTGATCACTGACTCTCTAGGCGTGAAATCCACCCACTTCCCTGGTAGTCCAGTGGCCCCCATCCTGATCCCCATCTTCCATATGAAAAAAAGCAACAGTTTCCTTGGTAGTCCAGTGGCTCCCCCAACCCCATCATGATCCCCAACTCCCGAATGAAAAAAGCAATCTGTTTCTCGGATAGTCTAGTGGACACCCCCATCATGATCTCTGACTCCCGTATTAAAGCCCCAAACCATTTCCCTGGTAGTACAGTGCCCCCCCCCCACCCGGCAGTGCCGACCTCCCCGCTCCCCCTCAACCATCCCAGAACGGAGCTGGGGACTGGCTCAACCCACCGCAAACCTCTGTGGCCAGCCACCAACTGACTGATGAATGAGCGCATACCCCATGCAGACCCCCTTCCCCAAGGGAGGAAAGCAGTCTGATGAATGCTTGATCCTCCCTCCCCTGGCTGATGCCCGAGAGACCCACGTCCATTCCCAAATGCGGGTCCCTGGCATGGGAAAATGTAAGGTGCCAACGACACCTCAGCCCTCTTCACAACAGGGCCAGCTCATTAAATATACAATTCTTAAAGGGAATCCACAGCATAGCTGATCCAGTGCAACGTAAAATGGGAAATACTTTAAAATTTGTCTTGCACAGTGGAAATGGGAACAAATAAATGTAATTTGAGCTTTAAAAATATACAGTATGGTCTAAAATAAATAGTTTGTGACATAGGGGCCGTAATCAAGTTAAAAAAAATTAACAAAATACACAATGGTTAAATAAATATAGGAAAACTACAAAAGTAAGCTAAGGGACAGAACAGCTTGCTGAGAGAAGTACAGTGTAATATGACCATGTAGTGCCCACTCCAAAGGTCCCTGTAAGCAAAGTTACAGTATTTAAAAGTACCTTGTTAGGAATGACAAAAAGGAAAGTAGGAGGGAAGCACCAGACTGTCCTCTGTTGTCCTGCTGACAAACTGATTTCTGCTTTTGTTTTTAATCTGATTTACTGTGACTGTACAAAACTTTGTGTTTAGTGCTCTGTACTTGTGGAAAAGCATGTCAAATAAAAATCTAGTACTCCTCCAGCATCTGTAGCCTATATTTATTTCTTTTATTTATTGAAAACTTCAGAGATTACTTTTGAGCACAAGTGCTCATTTACAAAAGTGTCACATCAAAGACACAGTCACAAAAAACATTACAAGTACAATAAGCAGTTCCAGTGGAAAGGCAGTTGAATCAGGCTGCAAGCCCTTAAAGCAGAACAATTACATACAGTTTTGAAAAAGTTGATACAGGTCATTGCATAAAAAGTCACAGGTTAAGTACAGTGAGAAACTGAATGATACTGTTTAACAGTTACAGTTGCATTGGACTGCAAAAGCAGACTGCAAAGATTGCCTAAACTGAATAAACTTGGGGAATTCATTAAGTGTATCAGGCGATTGATTTAACTAGTTAGCAGCCCTGACAGCAAATGACTGCTTTCCCAGCTGAGTGTGCCAGAAAGGAGGTTTAGGGGGATTCCTGGCCATGTTACATACTAACATACTAAAATGCCAGCAGAATAGGCCTAATGGTCTTTGTGTCTGCTCGTTTGGTCAGCCCCCACCCTGGGTGCTGACCTTGCTGTCCCCCTCACCTTCTCTGGCTTCTCCCTTCCCAGTTCCGGATATTCTTGCTGCATTGGATTTTGCTTCCTGAACCCTTCCCTGTACCTGTCCCACCCCTCTTGAACCCCTCCACTGTCTCTGCCTCCACCAGCCCCCTAGGTAGTGCATTCCATGGCTCTACCCCTCTCAGTGAAGTAGCACTCCTCCTTTCTCCCTGAATCTTCCCTCCAGCTTCCACCCCATGCCCTCTAGTGGCCCCTTCCTCCTTCCTTCAAGCACCCTCACTGTTCCTCCCTATTTACCCTCTTCATGTACCTGAAGACCTCTATCATGTCCCCCCGTCCCTTCTCTCTTCCAAAGTGTACATATTTAGCTCTTTGAGCCTCTCCTCATAGGTCCTGTCCCCAGCCCCCAAATCATTTTGGTTGCCCTCCTCTGGACCCTCTCCAGGAGGTTAATGTCCCTCTTTAAGTGTGGCTTCAAAACTGCACGCGGTACTCCAGGTGCGGCCTCACCAAGCAGTTATACAGGGTATCCTTCCCTCCTTCTGGAGGTGATCCCCTAGCGATGCATCCCAGCATCCTGTTGGCCTTGGCTGCTGCCCTCCTACAAGTCTCAGAGTTGTTCATCTTGACATCCACCACCACCCCAGGTCCCTCTCAGCCATTGAGACTTGTAGTATTCCCCCAGGGTGTACACTTGGCCTGGGTTTCTGGCCCCAGATGGAGTACCTTGCATTTCCCTGCATTAAACCTCAGCTTCCACTTTCTAGACCATCTTTCCAGAGCCTCCAGGTCCCCTGCAGGGCCACCCTCCCTCCTCCCCATCCACCACTGCCCCAGTTTGAGTCATCTGCAAAGAGACTCATCTCACTCCCTGATTCCTGTCCTTATGTCAGATACGTAGGCGTTGAACAGAAGGGGCCCAAGGACTGATCCTGTGGGACTCCACTAATGACCCTCCTTGGGGAAGAGATTATCCCACCAACCACGACCCTCTGGGTCCAGTCCTGGAGCCAACTGCCTATCCATCGGATCATCTGGTTTCCCACCCCATTTCTCCTAGTTTATCCAACAGGCCCCGTGAGGAACAGAGTCAAATGCCTTGCTGAAGTCCAGAAAGAGGACATCCACTGGTCTACCCAGGTCCAAGGCACTTGTCACCCAGTCATAGAACTCCACCAGGTTTGTCTGACACGATTTCCCCGGGATGAATCCATGCTGTCTATCGTCCAGGCACCCTGACTTATCCAGGGCCCCCCCTAGCCACTCCTTGACAATGCCCTCCATCACCTTGCCCACCACTGATGTCAGGATGTTCCTGGTGTTGTAATGGTTGGAGACAGTGTGGAAGAAATTTGTTAAAGCAGGTGGTGTTAGGACCAAGCGTGCCTTTTTGGCTAGCAAACAGGTCTGGATCTTTATTCTGCTGGGTAAAGGTAGCCAGTTAGTGAGTGTGTAAAGGGTACAAATGTGAGTGAGGTTATCTGCACCAAGTACAAAGCAGCACATCTTGTTACAGATTAGCTTTACTCTGTTCAGCACTGTGTCACAGGCAGCTGAATTGATAGAGAGGGAGCCCATAATCTATAAGTGACAGAATGGAACTGGCCACAATAAGGCATCTAACACCCCCAGTGAGATTGTTCCTGTTACGGTACAAGGCATCCAGTCTTCTGTTAACTATGGCCACCAGACTGTCAATATGGGGTGCAAAAGATAAAGTGTCATCTAGAGTTACTCCAGAGTATTTGAAGTTCTCTACCTTTTCAAGCTTTTGACCTTGGCCATTTCAGATAACAAAGGGTGGAACTTTCCTCTTCTGTGGGAGGCTAGAGAAGAAAATGGTCTTTTATGTTTTTGTTCTGTTCATGAGTTACTTGAGGAATTGTAAAAAAATTGTAAAAAAACACTGTGAAAAATTAACTAAGTCCTATGTAACCCCCCTGTCACCCAGGGTTACTAGAATCCCACTTAGATCTAGTGGCTGGCAGGGAAGGCAGCTTGTGAAACACCAGTTAAATGGGTTTCACACTGTCTCACTCTGTCCTCAGTCTCAGCTGAGCTGGAGGGATGACATCATATAGAATTCTCACAGCAGCATGAGCCATATTGGAATGCTGCAGCTGGGAGTTAGGTTAGAACGCTGGGATTTTCAAAGTCAGTCTGTAGTGAGTCTGTGGTGGAGGGAGGAGGTGCACTGTAGTTGGCAGTCCCTCAGAGCCCTCAGCTCTGTTCAGAGCTACCTCCATAGTGGGTGTGTGTTCTCGCCCTAGAGAAGGACACAGAAGAAATCTTTTTTTAAGTGGTTGAGACCATTCCCCAGTTGTTCCAGTGCCCCATCCCTGAGAGGGATGGGGGGGAGGAACAAGACCAGCTCTTCAGGGACAATTCCCCTGGCCCTGCTGAAGGAAGAGAAGCTGCCTAGAGAAGATTTGTGCTGAGGCACCTAGAAGTACATTTTGTTGCTTTTCCTGAGAGAAGCCTGTGGGCACCTGTGAACCAGGATGAGTCTGCTCTGCCAGACAGCCTATGTTTCACCAAGACTGTTGTGTTAAGTATCTGCTACTGTGGGTCAGGAAAGGACAGCCAAGTACAGTACTTAAGTTGTGTATGGCTTGAAATGCCTCTAATCAGTGGGGGTCTACAGGGATGGACATAGCCACTTAAAGAACGTTACAAGTCAGGACACCAGTTACCAGAGACAGTAAATTGTTAAATGTGGCATACATTTCGAGATAGCAATCTACAAACAGAGAGTTTCAAAGGAAAGGTGCTGACTCCAAATGAATGCCTGGGTATGAATTTGGGGACAAAAGGTGGGAGACCCCCCCATCTGGAGAATCCAGATTTACCTCCATGGATTCACTTTGGGCACGTATAGCTTTCTCCCAGGCACTTGGCCAGTGTTCGCAGAACGTACCCAGACGTGGGATTAGGATATGTGTTTTCCCTTAGAGCTTGGAAGTGCTCATGGGTGGTAGAGGAAGCCACCAGCAGAAATGTCCATGCCATATGGAAAGTGTGTGCCAGTGCTGGCCGAGGGCCATGCCAGGAATCCAGGATAGAGAGTACCAGTTCAGGCTGAGAGCCCAGTGTATGGCAAGTACTGGTGATGCTAGTAAAGTAGGGCAGGGTGGGAGGGGGGAGGATGGAAGGTGGTTACCCTTAATGCTAGGAGCCTTGGGGGGAAAACTGCAGAGTTACAGGTGCTCATGGCAGAGGAAGAGGTGGACATTGCAGCCATCACAGAAACATGGGCCACCCAATACAATGACTGGGACCTGTCTGTACCAGGGTACAGGTTATTTCGTGGGGATAGGGTGATTGGGAAAGGAGGAGGTGTGGAACTATATGTGAAGGAAGTACTGAAGTGTGTAAGGGAGGAAGGAGAAGAGGGTAGTACGGAGTCAATTTGGATGCAAATCCAGAATTCCAAGAATAGGATTCTTAGAATAGGAGTGGTGTACCAGCCGCCATCTCAGATGGAGGAGTTAGACAGGGAACTAGAGGGACAGATCAGGAGGACCTGCAAGAAGGGTAGTGTGGTGATTGTGGGGGTCTTCAACATGCCAGGAGTGGACTGGAGTACCCCAACAACCAGGAACAGAAGGGAGCATGTACTGCTGGATGCCTTCCAGGACAGTTTCCTGCTGCAAATGGTCTTTGAACCAACCAGGTTAGGGAATACTCTTGACCTTGTGCTGGCAAATGGGGACTTTGTGAGAGAACTTACAGTGGAGGAACCGCTGTCAGGGAGTGATCAACACTCAGTATGACTCACATTGGATATGGGCAAGGAAGGAGTGGAATCTGACACAAGTGTGCTGGACTTCAGGAGGGCTGACTTTGGGAGGATGGGGGAAGTGGTAAAAGGGTACCTGGCCATAATTCAATCTAGTATGGACACTAACCAGAGGTGGGAGCTCATAAAGCTGGGGATAGTGGAGGCAACCAAAACCTGCTACAAGACCCAGAGCAAGAAGGCTAGGGCTAAGAAACCGAGCTGGTTGAGCAAGGAGGTCATGCAAAAGGTAAGGAGGAAAAGAGCTGCCTTTAGGAAGTACAAGAAAACAGGGAGGTGGGGAGGACAGGGAGGAGTACTTGACAGAATCGAAGGAGGTGACAAGGGCAGTAACGGGAGCCAAAGCATCTACGGAACTCAGGCTGGCACAAGGCATTAAGAAGCAGGAGAAGGACTTCTCTTTAAGTACATCAGGGAGAGAAGGAGCTGTAAGGACCACATAGTAAGGATTAGGAAGGAGGGAGGTTGGGTGGAAGCAGGGTGCGATAAGGCGGAAGCACTAAATGAGTACTTCTGCTCAGTATTTACTAAACAGAAGAGAGGGGGTGACACCCAAGGTGGGAGAAATGGCAGAAGCAGGGGGGAAAGTGGTGACAGATGGGGAAATCATGGAGAGCAGAGTTCAAGAGGGTTTGAAGGCACTGAGGGTGGACAACGCGCCAGGCCCAGATGGCATCCACCCCAGGGTACTGAAGGAGCTGGCAGAGGTCCTTGCAGGACCTTTGGCAGACCTATTTAATGCCTCACTATATTCGGGGTGTGTACCTCAGGACTGGAGGATGGCTCATGTGGTGCCCCTCCACAAGAGTGGCCCCAAGGATGAACTGGAAAACTACAGACTTGTGAGCCTCACATCCATCGTGGGTAAGCTAATGGAAACTATCCTGAAGGAAAGGCTAGTGGCCCTCCTAGAGGCCAAAGTACTACAGGGCAGCAGACAGCATGGCTTCATACGGGGCAGATCCTGCCAAACCAACCTGGTGGAGTTCTATGACTGGGTAACTAGGCAACTGGACAGGGGCCATGCAGTGGATGTCCTGTATCTGGACTTCAGTAAGGCATTTGACTCGGTACCGCAGGGAAGGCTGGGAAGTAAGTTAGTAGGCACAGTGGCAGGTGCAAAGCTGGTGAGATGGGTAGGGAACTGGCTTCAAGGAAGGCAACAGAGGGTGGTGGTGGTGGGTGGGGAGCTCTCACACCCAAGGGTAGTGATGAGCAGTGTTCTACAGGGCTCGGTGATGGGACCAGTGTTGTTTGGGATATTCATTGCAGACATGTCATTGGACATCAAGAGCAAGATCAGTCTATTTGCTGATGATACCAAGGTAGGAGCAGTGGTGGATGACCTAGGGGGATGGCAGGGGTTGCAGGATGATCTGACAAAGCTTGAAACCTGGTCAGATACTTGGCAACTGGGGTTTAATGCCAAAAAGTGCAAGGTGCTGCATTTTGGGATGAAGAACCCAAGGAGGAGTTACCAGCTGGGGGGAGTGCAGCTAGCCCAGACAGAGGAGGAGAAGGATCTGGGGGTGCTCATTACAGGGTCAATGAACAACTTGGCACAATGTAGGAAGGCAGCTGCAAAGGCCAACAGAATGCTGGGTTGTATTGCAAGGGGTATATCCTCAAGGAGGTAGGAGGTGATTCTGCCACTGTATAGGTCATTAGTTAGACCGCACCTGGAGTACTGCGTGCAGTACTGACGCCCATATCTGAAGAGGGGACATTAAGTTACTGGAGGGGGTGCAGTGCAGGGTGACAAAGATGATCAAGGGGCTGGGGGACTTATCATACAAAAGGAGGCTGAGGGAGTCGAACATGTACTCACTGGAGGAGAGGAGGGACGGGGGGACATGATTGAAACCTTTAAGTACATGAAAGGAATAAACAAGACACGTACAGAGGGGCTGTTCAAAGTAAGGGAGGGGAGGGACACCAGGGGCCATGATATGAGACTGGAGGGAGGAAGGTTCAGGAGGGAGATGAGGAGACACTTTTTTACAGAGAGAGTGGTGGCTGGGTGGAATGCGTTACCTGCAGCAGTGGTATCCAGTAGAACAGTGGACTGCTTCAAACGAGGATGGGACAGGACAAGGGGGAGGGTCAATGAAGGGGAAGGGTGGAAGGGAGGGGCAGCTGCAGAATAAGGGGTGCTAGCTGCACATTCGAGCAGACTTGATAGACCTCTAGGCCTCTATCTGCTGGCAAATTTCGTATGTTCGTATGTTCTGAACCTGAGGAAAAAGTTGTTGTGATGATGAAGATGGTGTATTCTGACCTCTATAGTTCTGTACCACCAGTGAGTGTAGCCCCGCGGGGGTCCATCCTGCTTTGTATTCCTGTGTGTAAGTGAATAAAAGCCCCACTTTAGAATCCCACTTCTGGTTTGGACATTCACAGTTCTTGCTTCATGTGTCCGGAGTTGCTTGGGTGCCCCTGTCCAAAAGTACAAACCTAGCCCTGATGCCAAGCGAATATTTTCTCCCTGAACCCAGGCTAGACAGGTAATGGGTTGCAAAATGGAGGCACCAGGCACTAATGAATAAAATAACATCAACCCAGGACCTGGTTACACCTACATAAACAAAATATTTAAAGCTGCAAAACAAGAAAACTAGCTGAGAACATGACCGATTAAAAAAACCAACACCTGCATTTTGTACAATTAAAGTCACACATGAATAATCTTAAAGCAGGTTAAGAGGACACATCCTTCTGCTTTGCAGAGGATGTGAAGGGCTCTGCACAAAGCAAATTGCAACTGTACTTTCTCAAAAATTAAGAATTTCATTGCAAAAAACTATGTATATGTATATTTTAAGGTTACAAAGCAGTGAAAGGAGGGCAATGGGGCATTAAGCTTTTTTTCAGCCTTAACAGCCACCCCTCCCTGACCCTTATCCTCAAGGCCGAGCTACACATCTGGGGATTCGCTCCATGAGTCTGCTGCTTTACATTCTGGAACACCTTGACATGCTTTGACAGAACCTAAGTTTTTCTTGCTAATTAATGACTTGGAGCAGGTTAAATATGCAAATTGCTCTTACTCACACATGCTGTGTGCTCACAATGGGCATGACAATTTTAGGGAACGGCAAAGCACTCTCTGGTTTGGAGTTTGGATTATTCATGTTCAGGCTAGATTATAATGAATAATATTTTTGTGAATAGAAACATTGACAATGATGGCAGAAAAAGACCACTGGTCTATCCAGCCTGCCCATAAACCCTAGCAAACCAGGGATCTGTTGCCCATACAGGGCTGTAACTCGCACTGTCCACCCCCATGCCTCCCACTCTACTGTTACCACCCTGAGTAACCACTAAGCCCTTCACTTTGTCCCAGCCATGGTTGAAACCATTGATAGTTTTGGTACCCACCAAAGTAGCATTTTGTTTTAACCGTCTAAAATAAAACATGCAGTAAGATTAATCCCTGTGCTGTCTGTAAAAAAGGCTCTTTTCTCAGAGTCATTTCCTCAATCCAGTAAGCAGCTGAAAATGAAGTAAACACCCATTTCTACAGACAAGGATTTCAGTGTCCAAAATCCATGAACATTTTAATAACAAACAATAGCCGTGGCTTCGAAGATGGAGACAAGCGATGTGTCACTTCCTTCCGGGGAGGTCTAAGGAATGAAAGCATTTCCTGCAGGGAACAATGGCACTGTGTGATCATTTGCCCGCAAAAGCAAAACACCATTGTCCAGGCAGTTAAAGATGGAGCAGCCAACCCATCCCTTCAGACAAACCCTCCGAGAACAATGTGCCTGCATTTAGAGAAAGAAGGCAATGAGTATCATACTTTAGCAGCTATACATTACAGGTAGAGGAGTGCCACATACAGCAAGCACTAGTCAGAGCCAAAACATCTGCCAAGTGCTAATGCATTAACCTAATAAGACATATAATGAGGGATATAGAAATTACATATAACTGCATTTTTTATCAGTAATTTCTCCTCCTGACTGATGGCCTGCCCGCATCTGGAGTGGTCGCCCCCAGCTTAGCCTGATCACCTGACATCTCTGTGATTTACCTGGATCCTGTTTCTACCACAGAATTGATCGGAGGTGCCCAATCATCTGGCCACAGCTGGTGTTTCTCCATCTTTATTGGATGGGGCCATATGCACGGAATGGCCAGGTGTGGGATCCCTTCCCCTGTGGTCTCACTGTGCTGCCACCTGCATTCCTCCGAGTGGCACCCAACCAGTGGGGCATGCAACCCCCCCCCCGCCCCTTGAGGGAGGAGAGCCATCCACAGGATGCTTAATCCTCTCTCCCCCAGCAAGCCCACGAACAACTCAAGTACGTTCCTGAACCCGGTCACTGTTGTAGCGAGTGGAAGTACGACACTGCGCTACTTAGTTTGCATGTGGCCTGGACTGTAATTGGCTTCTTGTATTAATGTGCAATAATAACTGGTTATCGGTTTTTCCCATGGGGACACCCAGTTATAATTTGCTGCTATAACTAACTGGTTATAATGACGAACACACGCAGGTTCCCTCGGTCCATGCATGCGCCAGCCGCCGCTCTTCTCTTTCTCAGCACCATTCCTAAGCGCTGGACACTTTATTGCCACTCACACTCAGTGGTAAGTTAATTAAAAAAAATTATTATCTGGGTTTTTGATGCTATTAAGATTAAGCTTTTAAAAAAATGAAAAAAAAAAGGAAAATGTTTCATTTTACCAGCCTGCGGATCGCGTTGAAACGTGACCAGACTGTGGGTGCACAGGGATGTGTTTTTATTTTACATAATTACTGTGGTGAAAAAAATGTTTCCCAGCAATTATACAAAATAATACATGGAGTGGTGTGTTTAACTGAAATTTTACACACACCCTCAGTGTTGGTTGCTTAAATAAACCCCTCGAGCTGCACTCTCAGGGTTTATGTAGCACCCAACACCTTGTGTGTGTGTGTGTAAAATCTCATTAAACACACCACTCCATGTATTATCCTACGTATACAGTAATAATCCCTCACTTATATCACAATAATAGAGCCAAAACATAAAACCACACACAACAAAGTAATAAACAGAGCTGATTTTTGTCTCTTTCCTGAGACAAACCCCCCACCCACATATACACATACGCTCAACCCGCAGTGGCTGGCATATAACATACTGTATGTTCACCCTTACAGTCAGCTGCCATTTGCCACAGGCAAGCTCTGTATTGGTATACAAGCACGCACAGTGATATAGTATTCATGGGATGACTTCTCAAACTCACAGACCTTCTGTGAGCTCGATTTTCTTTCCTTTTATTTACTGTGTTTTATACGGGGCTACTGACTGCCATCGGTCTTAGCCCCAAGGCTCTGCCCCACCACTACAGGCCAGGACATGCCTCCAGCCTCCCCAAGCACCCTGGCTTCCCCCCAGGGTGGACCACCGGTTCCATGACAGAGCTAATTATGGTACCACCCAGCCCCTCCCCCCCCAGAGCAAGGCTGCTGACTCCCCAGCGGAACACAATATGGCACCGGTGAAGGCGAGGGGTCATGGGCCGCAGCGTGAGGTCCGATGCATGGTGGCAGATGTCATCTCATTGGTTGACCCCTAGTTTTCAAGAATTTTGCCCTAGGAGGTGGGACATACAATGACGTCTGTGGTGCAAATGCCAATGTTTGTCCTGCCTCCCACTCATTCAGGTGCCGGTCGTTGCTGATCCCCCAACCTCTGCCAGAGGTCAGTGATGTATCAGACACTCAGACCCCCCTTCCCCCCAGAGGAGGAGAGCAGTCTCCAGGATGCTCAGTATTTCTCCCCGGCCAGCCCTCAACTCCCGAGTCCATTCTCAAACCCGGGAGGTCAGCGTTGCAGGTGGAAACCCTACTGCTGCGCCAGCAGCCCGGCCCCTGTAATTTTGGAATGTGATGGTGATGTGCAATTTTGGAATGTGGCAGTGACATACAATTTCAGAATATAGCACGGATACACAATTTCAGAATGTGGTGATGACACAATTTTGGAATGTGGTGACACAATTTCAGAATGTTGCATTGACACAGAACTTCAGAATGTGGTGGGACATGCAGTTTTGGAATGTGGCAAAAACATGTACTTTTGGAAAGTGGCCAGAATGTACAGTATCAGAATGTGACAGGGACACACAATTTTGGAACGACGTGAGGATGTTATGTGCAATTTTAAAATGTGATGGGTGAGTACAATTGTGGCATGTGGCAAGGACAAACAATTTCAAAATAAAATGGTGTGCCCTGTCACATTCCACCAGTATGCATCACCACTGCATTCCGAAATTGTCAGTTCTTTTTTTTGCCTGGTACCCCTTCCCCTGCCTATACTGGGCAAAAGGATTTGGCCCCCCCACCCTGCATGTCACCCCCATGCCTAGGCTTACCCCCCTGGGCAGGGCACAGTCTTCTAGTCTTGGCTTTTCCCCCAGGGTGGTGCCACAGGAGCGGGATCCCCCCCCCAGCGGACATGAGGCTCGGCGGGAGTGGCGGCAGAGGCAGGGACGTCTTGAGCAGGGCAGGATTTTTTAATATACTGCTTACCCCTGGGAGTAGGATGTGCAGTGACATCAATGGGAATGCCTGATGTCTGTCCCACCCCCTGTCTTGTGTGGCGCCGGTCTCCGTGGATCCCCCAGCCTCTGCCAGAGGCCAGTAATGTACCAGGTGCTTCCCCTCCACCCCGGACAAGGAGAGCTGCCACTCAGGTGCTCAGTCCTTCTGCACCCGGCTGGCCCTCCGACTCCCGGGTCCATTCCCAAACCCATGATGTCAGCGTCACAAGCAGATGGCTTGCCGCTGCACCAGTGGGCTGGCTATGAAATTGTCAGTTCTTGCCAAATTCCTAGATGTGTGTCCCTGTTACACTCTCACATTGAGTGTCCACACCACACTTCAAGATTGCACATTCCTGAGACATTCAGAAATTACATGTCCTGCCAACATTCTGAAATTGTGCACCACCCTGACATTTCAAACTTTACCTCACCTCTACCACTCAATGTGACTGCTTCTCTGAACAGAGATCTCTCTAAACACCTCCTAGCTCATTCATGTCTCACAGCCTGCCCTTTCCCAGTCTCATTCCCTCTGGCACTGGGCCTTCCTTGTGACTCATTTCCTGCTTCGCATCTCCACTGGTACAAGACATTTTCCACCACCATCAGACAGTGGCCCATTAGCCTGCCAACTTCCTCTCCCGGTCGCACACCTGCAATACTAACTGCCTAAGGTGCCCTCTATCTCTTATTGTTACTGCAGCCAGCTGCCTACTCAAGCTGCTCGTTATATGAATATTATCTCAAAGTATGTTATAACTGAATATCTTTATTTTTTCTTTTAGTTGTTTTGGTTGTTTATTGTGCATTCTTTTGCTACCTCAGTATGTATGTTGACCCTCATCCTTTGACGTGGAACGTTTGTAATCAAGCAGTTTCTGCTCAAAGGTATTTGTAATCTGAGAATTTAATAAATAAAAAAAAAAATTCAGATCCAGTGCTGCATTCCAAAACTACATCCTGCTACATTCAAAAGTACTGTACAATGCATCTAAACATTCTGGAAATGCATGCACTGCCCCCAGCCCAGTGTCAGTCTTTTTTTCCAAATGATTATTAAAACTACAGTTTCTTAAACTTTGGAGAAATAAGTACTACAAGGTTGCTAACAGGGATGACTACGCTATGAGTTCTGGTTGTGAAATCCCCAGTGGCTCTTCACTGAAACTGGCTTTTTTGAACAGGGGGTAAAATAAGGGTTACAGAATAGCTCATAACTTTTAGAAGTGACTTGGAGATTTAACTGTTGGTATGAGGCTTATTAGGGCTATGCAGATTCTAATTATGCATTGTAGCACTTGTGGCCTGACTCCCTCCTTCTCTAGAAGAGAAGTGAGCATTTTATGGAATTTTAATAGCTGGGGGCACTGTTAAACTCAGTATGGGATGCAGTGAAGACCTATGTGAGGGGCCTTGTTATAGCCTACTCCTTTAGGAAAAAGGAAAGTGGTAGAGAATGAAAGAATTGGAGGATAAACTGTGTGCTGCAGAGGCCAAACATAGGAGATGAGGGAGATTTAATAGAAGTACTCCAACTTCGAGAACAGTACAATAAGGAGGCTGAGACACATGCTAAGTGGGCCATAACAAAGGGGAAGTCCAAATGTTATTTCTTCAGCAATATGCCTGATGACTTACTAGTTTTCCAGCTGTGCTGCGAACAAATTAAGACTAGAATAAACTCTATTCATGAAACCAGTAAGCAGCTTCAATCCAATCCAAATGGAATTCAGAAAACGAAGAATTCTATACAAATGTTTCATTAAATGCTAAGACAAATCTGGGACTTAATTGGCCAAGGCACGTCACCTGACCATACATTAAATTCCGAGCACTGCACAATCAGGTACTGGATGTCATTTCCATCTCCCCATAAGCTACTTATGAGCCATTTTATAAGTGCAATGAGCCACTTCAGGGTGTGCAGTGCAGGATTTCAATGCACTTCCCAAGGGCATAAGGACATTCGACCTTCAGCCTTGTGCCTTACTTCACCCCCGGGGCATGCTTTAAGTAAGGAATAAGGCAAGACAGCAGGGGGGATTATGCTATGTTAATGTACCAAGTGGTGGGTTGGAGTCCTGAGCCCAATATGGTGAGGGACTTCAACCAACACGAGGTACATTAGCATAGCATAAGCCCCTGGGACTGTCTTTTTCCACTTATAAAATGCTTAGTAATGTTAGTTTTTTTAGCAGTGTAGCAGTATTGTAATTTGGTGCTGTATCTTTAAATGGCTGCTGTCAGGTTCATAGGTAACTTACAAGTCCAGGGGCCCGAGGGGCCATATTAGACTTGCCACATATCAGTGGGAATATGCCCATTTTGTTTCGCCCATGTTCTTATCAAGCAGTCATTTAAATGATGTCAAACTTGTTGCCTTCACCACTACTGGTGAGAGGTCATTCCACATCTGTACCACCCTCTAGTTAAACCAGTGACCGCTACGGGTAGTCCTATACAACTCCCCTTTCAGTTGCATCTGTTGCCCATAAGTTTCCCTACCCATCTCTGCCTTCTTACTCAGGGCTGCAGATTCCCATATTAAATCATCTTTCCATGCTCTACATACATGACACAAGTCTCCCTCAGGCTCCTATAAGCCACTGAGTACAGATCCAGGTGCTGTACTCTATCCTGGTATTGACAGTGACCTCATTCAGGTGCACTTCTGGGTAGATGAGATTCAAATAGGCAGAGACTTTGAATAGTCCTTAGTTTCTAGGTATGCAGTGTTTTCCCAGCTTTTAAAGCAATGTTTGCAGACGTTTTTCTGAGGGTTTAGTGATGTGAGTATGTATGTTCCTGTTGTTGTGTAGGATCATGATTCTGAGGTACATTTTGTGTTTTTAATTAGGTGTTCAAAATGTTTTTCTTGAGTGAGCAGTCCTGAGACTTTTTGGGTTTGGATTTGTGAGAAGGAAGCACTGCATATTCTTCAAAGTTGTTGTATGGACTTCCTGTACACTTTGTGATTGTTGCTGTGGGAGCCATCATTTTTTTTTACTGTTGCTGTGGGGGCAGTCATTTTTATGTTTGCTTGCGAGCATGTGCAAGAAACATTATGTGGCAGCTTAGGAGAGAAGTGGGTTGTGGAGGTGCGGCACTGTAGTGACCAATGCCGCCACTGCATTTGTGGGCTCGGCCTTGTGTACCCAATGGGATGGCATGCTCCTGCTGACAGTAGTTCTGCAAATGTGCCACCAACCTGAAACGATTAGGCCGCTGCAATGAGGGAGAGACCCGTCATTGCAGGGTGGTGCCTTGTGTGGTGTAACATTTCAATTAACATGGCAGCTGCTTGTCGCCGACTGCCTCACACAGTCCCCATAAAAGCCGACATTGGGGTGCCCAATCCCCCTGTTGGCATGTCCCCTCCCCAGTTCATTTGCAGATGCGGAAGCTCAATTCCTGTCAGCATAATGCCCCCCCCATTAGTAGTGTGCCGAGGGGGGTGCCTAATCCCCCTTGGCTCATGAGTCCCCCCCAAACACAGACACATTCTATGTGCCATTGGGGTGCCTAATCCCCATCGGTTCCAGACCCCCCCAACAAACACCCAGGTGGCGCACTGGGAGGCCACCCCAGTGTGCCAATTGTCCCTGTAAAAGAAAAAAATGCCCCAATGTCTTTTTTTTTCCCCCTGTGAAAACAGAAAACTGTCCCTCATTGTCTCCGGTGTCCCCTCCCCCAACCTGTACCCATCCTCTGCGCACCCACCTCCCCACACCCCATACTTACCTCCGGAGCCCGGTGCGACCATCTTCAGTGGAGCTGGAACACATCTGCACTCTTCAAATCTGACCATGAACTGAAGAAATGCCAGTAAGCTGTATAATGGCATGAATGTTTTTTCAACTTAGGTGGATATCTCGCCCATTTTTGCGAATGTTAGCACCAAATTTTCAATACGGGGTTCTTGGGAACCCACCTCATGAATTCAGTCACTGTCATGTGGTTATTCAGTCCTGAAAGGTGATTTCATGGTCACTGTGTGGAATCACCTTTCGGGATCGATTAATGAAACAACAGTGTCACTGTTCATGAGGTGACCTCCCAAAAAAGCTATGTTGCAAATTTGGTGAAAAAATTCCAAAAAATGACTGTGTTATGAGCGTGCATTGTGCATTTTCCACGCACACTTGGAACTTTCAGAATTTGTAATATTTTCACTCCAGATTTTTAACAGTGTCAATTTTTCACACCTCCTTATGAACAGTACAGCTGTCATTTTTCACATTCTGCCTGAAATGTGTTTTCGCACATCTGGTGCACAATGGCATGGTCGCTGTGGGAAATCAACATTTGGGACAGATTAAGAAAATCATAGTGACACTGTTCATGAGCAGAGGTCACAAAATGCCTATGTTGAAAATTTGGTGAATGAATTCCACAAAATGACTGTGTTATGAGCATGCGTGATCGTAAGTTTGAGAATTTTTAATATTTTCTCTCCTGATTTTCATTATTGCCATCTCTTCACACCTCCCTATGAATGGTACAGCTGTCATTTTTCACATCCTGCCCAAACTGTGTTTTCGCATATCTGGTGCTGAATTCCACGATCGGGACAGATTAAAGTGATGTTCCGACATAGCGCTATAAGGTATTGGGCTTCATAACCCAATACCTTATAGCTGCATGAGCAGAGAGGAGCAAAACATTTTAATTTTAAAGTTATTGCCTTTGGTTTTGAAGGGATCGTAACTGGTGCTGAAGCCTCGGCCAGCCAATCCCTTCCAGCTTCCTGGTGCCAGCGCTCTGCCCAACTCTGTCCCTGCGCTCTCAGAAATTGTGCCTTGTGGCCAGGAAGAGCGAGGGGGCGAGCCCCATACAAGTCTGGGGGACTATTTTTAAAGCAGGTTTTTAATCATTTTAAACAGTCTTAGGGGAAAATTAAAGCAGTCGCTTAACTAGTAGGTCCCTACTAGTTAAGCAACTGCTTTAATTTTCCCACCACACATCACAATTTCTGAGAGCGTGGGGGCGGAGTGCCGGCACCAGGAAGGTGGAAAGGATCGGCTGGCCAAGGCTTTGGTGCAGTTACAATCCCTTCCAAAACAAAAAGTAATAACTTAAAAATTAAAATGTTGCCACCAGTCAGCTCAGGACGATACAAGGTATTGGGCTATGAAGCCCAATACCTTGTATCGGAAATTTTCTTTAACAAAATCACAGTGCCACTGTTCATGAGCAGAGGTCCCAAATGCATTAATGAGGTGGGGTCACAAAAAGGCAATGTTGAAAATTTGTAGTGCAAATACCAACAAACGCCCGGGGCGTTAGGGTTTCTAACCATAACGTTCCACCCTGTACAGACTGACAGGCGTCAGAGGTGTGCCTTAGGATTGCCGGCTGTAATGTTCACACCATTCCACCCTCACCCCCACCCTACAGCTAGTGACAGGCATCGAGGTGTGCCTTGGACTCTTCGACCCCAGAGTTCACCCCATTCTCCTATACTGCACCCATTTCAGCATATTTCCTTATAAAATGGGGTGACTATAAAGCCAAACACCCCAAGGCACACCTCAACACTTGTCGGTGTCTGCAGAACAGGGTGAGGTGACATGGTGTGAGCGTTATGGGTGACGACCCAAAGGCACACCCCAATGCCTGTCCATCTCTGCAAGGTGGGGGTGGGGTTGGCGTCACTTCAGTACTTCACTGCCATTCCTATTCCGCATCTGTCTAACTCATGCACTTCCAATGCTAACGCCAGCAGGCGAACATTTGCCATTGACAAATGCTTGTATTTTACTGTTATTGTTGGGGCGGTCATTTTTTTTTAATTTGCATGATTTTTTTTGATGTTGCTGTGTTGTTTGATTTGCTTTGTAACTTTTTTGACCTTGTGGATCTGTAATTAGCATATTGACCTTTTTTAACCTGACTGGCTGTGCTTTTAATTAATGTACCCCTATCAAGTCTTCTGAGCAGCAGTATATGCTACTGTAGGTTAATGCAGTCCCATGTGATGGGGGTCCTGACCAATGAGGAGTCAGAAATGATCAGACACCATTTTATAAAATCCTGTAATGCACACTCTGTTGTGGTTTATTCCTTACATATGCTTCTGAGACAAACGCATCATGTGCTGAGGTGGAAGAGTGTGCTAGTTAACTACATTTACTGCAGATATCAGATACTGATGGTGCTTATTTTTTAGTTTAAAATTTGTTAACCTGGAAAGGCTCACTGAGCTGAGGCTCATTTCCAGGTGTGACCCGGGGGCAGGGGAGCTTCATCACACTGAACAAGTACAGATACAAAGAAGTACAAACAAAAAATGCTGCAAATAGCAGGGTTACAATTGTTCAAACACAATTAACAATAAACTGGACACAGAAATGAGGTCAGACTAATTACAATATATGAGTTTGATAATGTAACCCCTAGGTGGCGCTATCCCAAGGGCCACTACCCCTGCCTGCTTAGCTAGTAGCAGGTTAAGGAGCCTAGGTTCAGTGATGGGTGCCTCCACCCAAAGGTCAGGGTTGGTATTAATCTGACTAACCAGGCCACAGCCCTCTGGGACACTGTGACCCCCCCCCTTGTCTCCTACTCTTGGCCTTCACAGTACACAGTGTTTACTTTCCCAATACCTCTGATAGGCTTTACACATACACCTATATTTGGCACTTACCCCCAGGACTGGTTTCTTCAGTTTGGCTCCGGGGACCCTCTGTAAAATAAGGTGATGCAAGGCAAAAAGCAACTGTACAGTACCTTAGACATAAACTGACACCATAGTCAATGTAAATTGCAGAAAAATGTAGATCTGATTTATTCAGGGGGCTATAACAAGGATGGGGAATAATTAGGTTAATTGGCTTAATCATAATATATATATCACAGCTGTGCATGCAGTCAGAGTCCCTTTCAGTCACACTCTCTGGGTACCCAGGATGGAGAAGGAGCTAGCCAGTACTGTTGCCCAGGGTAGACTGGCATTGCAGCTGGTAGGGGCCCTGTGAGAAAAGAAATAACATGCACACTCCCTGATTGTAATCCGGAACCGGAGGGCTCAGTTCGTGGAAACAACACAACAAAATAATCAGATGACACACTTGTGATTTAAAGGATATGTTGCAGGGAACTACCCTATTTTGTTACTCACAATACCCAAAGCTGAACACAGGATAGACGACAGTCAAAACTGTAGCTGTTTTTTCTGGATTGCCAGAAGAAGCAGGGCAGGGAGACAAGGCCCTCGTGGCAGGGACCAACGGCATTGGGTAGCAGAGGATTCAGTCCATTTCGAGCTGGGTGCAACTGCCAGCCCTCAGCAGACAACTCAGCTCGGGGGAATATCAGATTGCAACCCCCTCCTCCTCCAGTTTACAGCACATTTACATGTAACGAAAATTACTGTACCAGGCAGACAGCTCCTCAACCCCAATCGCAAAGTTACTGTTAAACCTGGGAGCGTAAAGGTAGCTGAAGTTCCTGACAGGCCGATCACATTTAGCAAAATCTTCGATCTTCTACAGGGTAAGCCTGGTCCCAGTTCAGTAGTTTGCTTCACAACACACAGATCAGATTCAGTCCGAACCAATTCTCTCTAGACAGAGAGCAGCAAGCAGGCCAGAATTCGGGCCTTCTATGGTTCTCCCGCACAAATTACTATGCAGCACAGCTACTCAAACTCTGCAAGCTCTTCCTAGCTCAGCTTCCCACTCGAATCTGGCTTGCCAGCAGACAGTTCGGGGTTTTCCCTTGGATCCAAAAGGTCTGATTCGTCAGGTGAACTGTCAGTCACAGCAAGAGCTCCCCCTCCTGTTGCAAAAGGTGTCAACAACCCAGAACTACAAATCCCAACTGGTAATTCACACAGTCCCCACGGTAGCAGGCTCCATTTCGGAGTCCTAAAGTACTGATTGGTCCAGTTCAGCAGTTTGGAACCAAAATGATGGAGCCAACTGAACAGTCCTTGCTGCAAGAAAGGTAGGTTAGCCCAAACTACATTTTCATCACTGCTCTAACTGATCACCAGCCATTAGTTACATATTTTAGCAGGGCTCCCTCTGCACATGTAGTGATGGCAGAAACGGAGTGAGAATTCAGCAGCCCGGGCGGGACTCAGGCAATGAAACACACAGTCCCCCCTTTTGATTAATTATGACTGCAAAACAGGCAGCCCTTAAAGGGACAGTACATGGAGGTCACACAGGCACTCACTGGCAACACTTTTCAGCGCTAAGCACGGGACACCAGCCTGGCAATGAGCATTTGGGCAAGTTCACGGAAGCCTTTTGGGAACCCCCATTTGTGGGGGGGGGGGTTACCCCCTTCCTTGCCTGGAAAAATGTGGCGTCCGCGTCAAGTCAGTACCATCACAATAATTTTAAATGCAAATTACCTTACACATCCATACCACTAGCAGATAATACCTTTAACTTCTAAAGCATTAGTCAACATGTTAGACTTTTACCTTGTACATTCTCTGTATTTCACAATACACTACTGTTCCTAAATTACATTACACACATTTTGCACAGATTACTCATATACACACTGCAGTATGGAATCAGGTCATCACTTTCTGTACATGGAACAATGAGAAAGGGGGGCCCTTTCCTATCAGCTACCGTGGGGCTAGATGGGGCAGGGGCACCATACCCGGAGGGCAGAACAATCAGCTGGGAATTAGCACTTAAACTCAGTTTGGGCAGTGAACTCTGGGACACATAAACTCCCTTGTGGACCACACTGAGAGGCAAATCCACGGGCCTCCCAGGGGAATCGTAGCTGAGGTGTACTATTGCTTTGACAGCTCGGCCAGTCTTCCTGGGGGGAACAGCCACAGTCTCAGCACCTTTCATCTCAATCTCTGCACTGTCCTCACTTGCAAAGGGGGCCTTGGTCTGAGTGGAAGAATTCGGTCTTGACGCACTGTCAGCCCCTGGCTCTGAAAATTCAGGTTCTACAACACTTTGCTCACAGAGAAGGCACTCTGGCACTGGAAAGGAATCACCATCACACTCAAAGTACTCTTCGGGTTCTGGCATGTCACCAGTCTGTCTCAGATCATCTGTCTCTTCCTCAGGTAAATCACACAGTTCCACCATACACAGTGACTCAATATCATCAGACCTGACACTTTGAACTTCACTCTCAGGGAGCATTGGCTCCAGGGACAAAGCTGGGGGGTTAGGCAGTCCAGAAGGCCATGCTTCATCCCCACAATTGACCATGGGGTTACCCCGAAACAGCTGACTCAGTTCATAGTAGGGGTAATAAGCACAGTTGCACTCACTCTCATCAGAAGTGGACTGGCAATCATTATCATTTTGGGTTTGCTGTGGAGAGAACCTCAAGTCAGTGACCACTGAGGCAGGCTTATTCTGTCTTTGTTTCGCAGCAGCCCAAGTCACTGGTCCAGGGGGAACAATCTCTGGGGGCTCAGCTTCAATCATTATTTTGCCAATGGGCAACAAATGGTTATGCTGCATGGTCTTGACATCTTTCAGTTGTTTTCAGGCCGCACTTTGTACACAGGTAGGTCATTCAATTTGCCTACTACTATGTGGGGAAGATGGTGCCACCAATCAGCAATTTTGTGTTTGCCATGCAATCCCAGATTTCACAGCAATACATGGTCTCCAGCTTGAAGCTCTTGGGACTTTACTTTTCTATCATATCTTTCTTTATTAGCTAAGTTTCCCTTTGCAGCCATTATCTGAGCTAGTTGGTAAGCATGGTTCAATTGAGCTTTTAGTTTTTGTACGTACTGTAGGTAATTCTCAGCTTTGACCCCATCAGGAGAGACCCCGAAGCAAACGTCCACTGGTAGCCAAGCCTCTCTCCCAAACATGAGGCGATAGGGAGAGAATCTGGTAGCATCATTTTTTGTACAATTATAGGGGTGTACCAATGTGCTAATCTGCTGGCTCCATTTGGGCTTGTTGTTCGGGTGGAGAGTGCCTAGCATGTCAAGCAGGGTGCGATTAAAGCGTTCTGGCTGTGGGTCTCTCTGCAGGTGATAAGAGGTGGTTCTTGACTTCCACACTCCCCCAGAGAGAGAGAGAGAGAGAGAGAGAGAGAGAGAGAGCATTTTCTTGATTAAGCGACTCTCAAAGTCTCGACTTTGGTCAGAATGAATTCTTTGGGGGGCCCCATAGTGAACAAAGAAATTCTCTACCAGCACCTTGGCCACGATGGATGCCTTTTGGTTCTTGGTGGGGAATGCTTGGGCATACCTTGTAAAGTGATCAGTTACCACCAATACATTACTGATGTTCCACTGATCAGGCTCCAAACTTAAAAAGTCGATGCAAACTAACTCTTTGGGTGTGCTGGTGGCGATGTTAACAAGGGGGGCAGCCCTCTGGGGAAGGCCTTTATCTGTAGGCAGCAACTACAAGTCCGTACATGATGTTCAACATCGGCCCCCATCTTAGGCCAGAAGAATCGAGACCACACTAAGTCAAGGGTTCAGTCGATACTGAGGTGGCCCAGGTGGTTGTGTAGGTACCTCAGTACCAAGTCTCTGAAAGCTGTGGGCAAGACAAGATGTTGCTTGTCTACTTGCCCCCCATCTGCTGTGTCTCTGTACAGCAACTGATTAATTAACTTCAATTTATAGCCATCTTTGTACAATAACGCAGTTCTCAAATCAGAGGAGCGCAACTTGGACACATCTTTCCCTGCGTAGAAGGCTTCAAGTGTGGATCGGATCATAGGATCTCGGGATTGAGCCCACTGAATGCTGTCATTATCAAACTGAGGCAGTGCAATAATATCTAGTGTGGAGAAGTGACAGTATGTAGCTGGTATACAAGTGTCAGAGGGGCCCAAGCAATCTACCAAGCAGTCCACTGGGTCTGTGGACATCTGTTCATCTTTGTCAAACTTTTGGCACAGTGCTCGAATGTCAGGTTCGGACAGCCTGACCCAATCACCTCTGGAAGTGGGCCTCTGGGAGAGGGTATCAGCATCTATGTGATTCAGGCCCGATCTGTATTCAACAGTGTAATCATAGGTAGACAGCGTAGAAAGCCACCAATGTCCGATGACATCCAATTTAGCTGAGGTCTACACATAGGTCAATGGATTATTATTTGTCTTTACCAGTATCTTTGCTCCATACAAGTAGTCATGGAACTGGTAAACAATGGCCCACTTCAGTGCCAAGAACTCCAATTTATGTACAGGATAGTTTTTTTCTGATGGGGTCAGACTCCAACTGGCAAAGGCCACTAGTCTCAGGCCATTCTCATGCTCCTGATATAATACAGCTCCCAAACCTTGTAGGCTAGCATCGGTGTGTAACACATAGGGTTTAGCAGGATCGGCATAGGCGAGGACGGGAGCATGGGTGAGCTGATATATGATTTCATGGAAAGCAGCCTTGCAGTCGGGTGTCCATTGGGACCCAAAAAGTTCACCCGGGTGAAAGAAAGTACACTCTCTCTGTTTCGGTGGAGGCCATTCTCTTGTATTTTTTGTTCGTGGGAGGGTAACCCTGGGTAAGATTCAGAAGTGGGAGAATCACTCTTGAGTAGTCCTTTATTACCCATCTGTAATAGCCACAAAATCCTAGGAAACATTGTAATTCTTTTCAATTGTGGGGATGGGGCCAGGTGGTCAAGGCCTCAGTTTTGCTAGGATCAGTCTCTATCCCCTCGGTCAATCAATCAATCAATCAATCAAAATCTTTATTTATTCAGGCGAACATCATTGAGCAAAGCTCATTTACAAGATGGACCTGAGTGGTCATACAAATGAGGATACAAGTATTATTACATAGACAAGAATAGAATAAATAGCAATACAATGGCATGAAATGATTATATACAACAATTTACATATATACAAGTAACAATAGAACCATTTAGCCTGTAGGAAAAAAAAGAGGACAAAGGGTATAGCAGTCCTAAAATATAAGTTATATGGTCTAAACTAGTTTTTAAGTGAATATAATAGGTGATTCGGAAGAAAGAAATTGAGTTAATATAATGGATAGAAAAAGGGAGGTTTAGTTGGGTCAGATAGGTGGGGATTATGCTTTATAAAAGCAATTGCAGAGCTCTGGAAAAAGGCGGAGAACAATCTTTGAAGGATGCCAGAGGTAGTAGGCTATCTAGCTTCATGGATTTTGGAGAGAGTTCCATGCAGCTGCTAAGGAATAGCTGAAAGCAGCCCTCCCATACCGGGTGCAGGCATTGGGGACCTTTAATGTGATGAGTTTACTGATCCTTAAGGTGTATGGCCTGGTTGTAATTTGGGTAAAGCAATCAGTGATATAGGTCGGTGGACACTATGTGCCCCACATACTTTACTGATGTCTAAAAGAACTGCCATTTGTTGATGGACAGCTTAAGGCCGAAATCTTCCAGTTGGTCCAATACTTTAAAAAGTCAGCTCTCATGTTCCTCCAATGAACTTCCAAACACAATAACATAGTCTGAATATACCAGGCACTCCAACAAGTTCATGTCCCCCACTGCACATTCCATTAGTCACTGAAAAGTGGCTGGGGCACCTGAGATCCCCTGGGGCATCCTCATAAACTCATAGAACCCAATTGGACAGATGAAGGCTGTTTTCTCATGGTCTTCTGGGGCCATGGGGATCTGGTAGTTCCCACTACGAAGATCCATCACCGAAAACCACTTGCTTCCATTCAGACAGTCCAAAGCATCCTGAATATGGGGCATGGTGTATTGATCCAGGATGGTCCGCCTGTTAAGGGTCCTGTAGTCCACGCACATTATTACTGTCCCATTCTTTTTCTTCACCACCACAATAGGTGAAGCATAAGGGCTTCTGGATTCTTGTATCACACCAGCTGCAAGCATCTCCTGCAGGTGTCTTCTTACATCATCTATATCTGCTGGTGCTAGGCACCGAGACCTTTCACGGAATGGCCGTTCATCATGCAGGCGTATGTGATGCCCCGCTCCTTGGACACATCCCACATCCCATTCCTTCAGTGAAAACACCTGATCTCTCTGGGCGAGTCTCTGGCTGATTCTAGTCTTCCATTCAGCTGGCAACGGGGAGTCACCAAAGTCTAACAAGTCGGGCGTCACTCGGTCAGTCACTCCAGAGGGCTTGTTGCTAGGTAACACTGCAGTGTCTGCGCTGTGTACTATAGCTAGGGTGCAGCCTCTATTCGCCTGAATTTATCGATCTGACACATTGTGGACCTGGACCATTACCCATCGAGTATAGGCATGAGCATGAGCGGGTAAGATACTGGGCTTAACCAGCAACACTTCTGGCAGTTTTCCATCGCCTGGCGCGTCCAGCATGAGTATCTTATTCTTGACATCTTTCCATAAGTGGACCTCCCCTTGTAGGGTACATTGAGTGTTGAGGGCCAGGATCATCAACTCAGGATCCTTCTTCCATATAACCCCGACTGGTTCATCTTGATCTGCCTCTTCAGCATTCTGCCATGATTCATATGCCCTCTTAATCAATGCAGGAATCCTCAGAGCCCTACCGGTTCGTTGCCCCTGTTTCTTATAGCGTAATTGCGCCAACCTCCCAAACATATGAGCATTTGTCCCACTTAGTAGAGGAACCCCATCGTACAGTCCAGTAGGGGGACACACCAAAGCTATGGTCTCCACTCGCTCCACCATTCCAGCCACTGAAGTAGGGAAAGACAACCAAATCTGGATATACCCAGAGTAGGGGTATGCCTTTTCACTCAACCCCCAAACGTGCAGTCCTTCCAAAGGCTGTAAGGGCACATCAGGCAAGTGTTTCTGATACAAGTCTTGAAACATTATTGTTACTTGGGAGCCACTGTCAAGCACAGCCCTGGTAGATACTCCATTCACCTTCACTGTGGTCTCCATGGAGGGACGCACCACCTCGGACCATTCAGGCGGCACTGCTGTCGGTGTCGATCTGGCATTGGCCCTGGTAGCGTGACGTTTTCGAACAGCTCCCCCTGGTGGCCAGTTATTATTTTGTTGAATCACAGCGAATAACCGGGTAGTGACTCTCCTCAAATTCTCTGGTGAATGGCAGAAGAAACGGGTGTGTCCATCCTCCCCGCAATGATAGCAAAAAGTAGGTTCTCTAGGATCTCGAGGGGGTACGCGGACCATCTCTCAGTTTGGGCACCATAGGGGTATTGGGTGGCTCATCTTTGGCTAGAGCTCAGAGTCCTTGATCCTCGGAACCTCCACCAGGGTGAGGAATTGATGTGGTTTGCAGCAAGTCTCCCACTAGAGCTCTCAGCTCTCGCACTTCTTCCAGTAGGTTACCCTCAGCCCAGTGTTCTGGAGAAACAACATGCACTCCCACTCCACTTTTAGTCTCTGGGGGTGCCTGATACAGGTCAGGTTCTCTGGCTGCTTTGGTCAATTCTTTAATCAGCTCTTTCTCTCAGCTGTTGTGCCTCATCCGAGTCACTCCTCTCTGGGGGTCGGGCAGGTACCAACCATCCCAGCATAGGGTTTCCAGCCCTCTTCATCAGTCTCGATCTCACAAATTTCCTTCATAAGATGACAGTACTCAGGAGATTTAGCCTTCCTGTCTTGCAACTTGAGTTTCAATATCATTACACTAGAATATCTGGCTGACTTTAGGATATGGTCCAATCTGACCCGGTTCAGTTCCTTCGCAGGTACTCCCCCTTTCCTGTGGGCCCTCTGCAGAGCCCTCTCAATCCTGGTAATAAATGCGGACAACTTCTCATTTTTCCACTGCTTAGCTGACTTAAACTTCCACAATAAGTTATCCCTGGATTCATTACTGCCAAACACTTCTTCTGGTGCAGAGAGGTATTCAGCTGCCGTAGCCTCTGGACTAGTTGCTCGCAAGAAATGGATGGCCTCCAGGGCCGGGCCCCTCAAACTCTCCATCAGCCTCTTTCTCTTTCCCCCTCTGAACATTGCCATTCTTGTACGAAGGGAGTAGCATAGTCCATCCATGTTTCCAACCCGTCCTCCCCTGTGGGCACTGGGACTGCGCCTGAAAAAAGTCTGAGCTTTCGGTAAGAATCCAACTGTATCGAGGGAATTACGATGGGGGAAGGGGCTACAGGAGAACTCTTGGGAGAAGCTGGGGATGTGGCTGGGGAGTGCAGGGGCATGTGTTCCTCTGAAAGGTCTAGCACTTTTACAAGCTCTTGAGCAGTTTGTCCTTCAGATGCTAATAATTTGAGCAACTTATCCTTAAACCCTTCCATATGGGGGGCCCACCTGGGGTAGCCGTATCACTGTGCAGGTGAATGACCCTCCACCCCTTCTGGGTACCTTCTGGCAGGATAATAGGGGGTACCTTCTCTGGATCTGTTGGGGAGCTACAGGAAAGTAACATTATCATAGTCTGCTCAAACAAATCTGCATCTCTCCCCTTCACTTCTACTTTGCCCAAGCTCTTAACATGTTCCACAGTGGCTACAATATCAGCATTAGTAGCCCCTAATGGGACATCCAGTAACAGGAGAGCCTGTTGGGGGTCAGACCCCTCGGCCTCACTCCACCCCATCATTCAGTGCACTAACAGCTTATGGGGGGAAATTTTTAGCTTGGGCGTAGCAAGATCCTCTATTTTCTCCCCAAAACTAAACATATCAGGGTAACTTCCTCCCTTGGCCACTAGAGGATACTAATCTAAATGGTGCCTCCAAGATGTAACCCCTAGGTGGTGCTATCCCAAGGGTTACTACCCCTGCCTGCTTGGCTAGTAGCAGGTTAAGGGGCCTAGGCTTAGTGACAGGTGCCTCCACCCAAAGGTCAGGGTTGGTATTAATCTGACTAACCAGGTCACAGCCCTCTGGGACACTGTGACCCCCCCCTTGTCTCCTACTAGTGGCCTACACAGTACACAATGTTTACCTTCCCAATACCTCTGATAGACTTTACACATACACCTATATTAGGCACTTACCCCCTGGACTGGTTCCTTCAGCTTGGCTCCGAGGACCCCCTGTAAAATAAGGTAATGCAAGGCAAAAAGTAACTGTACAGTACCTTAGACATAAACTGACACCATAGTCAATGTAAATTGCAGAAAAACGTAGGTCTGATTTATTCAAGGGGCTATAACAAGGATGGGGGGTAATCAGGTTAATTGACGTAATCACACTATATATATATATATCACAGCTGTGCATGCAGTCAGAGTCCCTTCCAGTCACACTCTCTGGGTACTCAGGATGGAGAAGGGGCAAGCCAGGACCGTTGCCTGGGGCAGGCCGGCATTGCAGCTGGTAGGGGCCCTGTGAGAAAAGAAATAACATGCACACTCCCTGATTGTGATCCGGAGCCGGAGGGTTCAGTTCGTGGAAACAACACAATAAAATAATCAGATGACACACTTGTGATTTAAAAGATATGTTGCAGGGAACTATCCTGTTTTGTTACTCACGATACCCAAAGCTGATCACAGGATGGACGACGGTCGAGACTGCAGCTGTTTTTTCTGGATTGCCAGAAGAAGCAGGGCAGGGAGACAAGACCCTCGTGGCAGGGCCCAACGGCATTGGGTAGCAGCAGATTCAGTCGTTTCGAGCTGGGTACAACTGCCAGCCCTCAGCAAACAACTCAGCTTGGGGGAATACCAGATCGTGACCAGTTTGCAGTATATTTACATGCAATGAAAATTACTGTACCAGGCAGACAGCTCCTCAACCCTGATCGAAAAAGTCACTGCTAAACCCGGGAGCGCAAAGGTAGCTGAAGTTCCTGATAGGCCGATCGTATTTAGCAAAATCTTTGGTCTTCTACAGGGTAAGCCTGGTCCCAGTTCAGTTTAGTCCGAACCAATTCTCTCTAGGTAGAAAGCAGCAAGCAGGCCAGAATTCAGGCCTTCCACGGTTCTCCCGCGCGAAATACTACGCAGCACGGCTATTCGAATTCTGCAAGCTCTTCCTCACTCAGCTTCCCACTCAAATCTGGCTTGCCAGCAGACAGCTCGGGGTTTTCCCTTGGATCCAAAAGGTCTGATTCGTCAGGTGAACTGTCAGTCACAGTAAGAGCTCCCCCTCCTGTTGCAAAAGGCACCAACAGCCCAGAACTACAAATCCCAACTGATAATCCACACAGTCCCCACGGTAGCAGGCTGCTTTTCGGAGTCCTAAAGTACTGATTGGTCCCATTCGGCAGTTCGGAACCAAAATGGTGGAGCCAACTGAACAGTCCTTGCTGCAAGAAAGGCAGGTTAGCACAAACTACATTTTCATCACTGCTCTAACTGATCACCAGCCATTAGTTACATCTTTTAGCAGGGCTCCCTCTGCACATGTAGTGATGGCAGAAATGGAGCGAGAATTCAGCAGCCCGGGTGGGACTCAGTCAAGGAAACACACAGTCCCACCTTTTGATTAATTATGACTGCAAAACAGGCAGCCCTTAAAGGGACAGTACACGAAGACCACACAGGCACTCTGGCAGCACTTTCAGGCGTAACGGCAGGACACCAGCCTGTGGTGAGCATTTGGGCAAGCTCACAGAAGCCTTTTGGGAACCCCCATTTGTAGGGGGGTTAAAATGAAATATCATGAAATAGAAACTGGCAGTAGGGTGTTAGATTCCAAAGTAAACAGAAGCTTAAATATCAGACAAAGTGAAATATAAGTGCTTGACATGACCAACCCTGTGACAGGAAGGGTGTATGGGGAAAGCTGAACAAGAGGATAAGGGAAAAGAAGGGAGGGAAGGGTAAGCCTTAAAGAGGGCAATAGGGAGAGCTGGAGGAAGGAGAGAGGCAGGAGCAAGGGGGGATAGGAAGAAGATGGAAGAGACACTTGAGTGAAGAGAAAAGAGGAGTGTTGTGTCCTTAAGCAGGGAAATATATGTGGAAGAAGTGGCCAAGGTGACAGGTGACCTCCCCAACAGCAAGTCCCTGGGGTCTGATCACTTCATGAATGAGTTTAACAATTTTTTCTCTTGACATCATTGCCCTTAAACTACACTCTACAATCCAGCATTTACAGCAGAGTGGTTTATTATCTTCTGTCTTCAACAAAGTCATCATCTCGGTTTTGTTGAAAAAGGAAAAGGATCCAGATCTCCACAGTTCATATTGGCTAATATCTCTAATAAACTCAGATTACAAAATCCTAACAGATATAATTTTTTTAAGTTATGCATTGGATTTTGGTAACTGGGTAGGCTCGCTCGGACAAATGTCCCTTTTTAACGAGCGTCAGGGAATTAATAACATAAGGTGTACATTGAGATAAAACAAAAAAGGTACATCAGCTAGTGTACTGGGAATGAATACAGTGACATTTCGTATACTGGGAATGAATGCAGTGAATTGGGAGACTCAAATAGGATACAACAAAACCAGCACAAAAAACTCTGATATGGATACCGTTATAGTCAGATACAGAGCAAAAGAGAACTAGGCTGAACGGGAGAATTATACAGCCCCAAGGTGAAATTCTTAGAGAGAGAGAGAGCGCAGGTACAGCGCTCCCTATTTTATCTGCCAACTTCAGAATATCTTAAATGCTGGTGTATAAAGGAGGGTGGAGGATAATAGAGGGTGACAGTTAAAGGGGGAGATAACATTTCTGGAAAACGGAACAGTAGCTCACACTGGTGATAAACAACAGTGGCGGATAAAGGGAGGGCAGAAAAAGGAGGGAGCACAGTACATTGTTTGCTTGTAAGTAGGTGTCCTTTAAGGATGTTTTGAAAGACATAAAATTAGGACAGTCTTGAATGTTATTAGGAAGACCATTCCATTTAGTCAAAAGATTAGGCCTGGTAGTTCACAAAATTAATAACCAGGGTCAAATGGGTTTTATTGCAGGACAGTGGCTGACCAATACCATCAGAAGAACTCTTAATATTATCGAATGCACCTCGCTTGGCAACAAAGTGCTTTTAGCACTAGATGACAAAGAGGCTTTCGACAAGGTTGATTGGTGCTTTCTTAAATTTATTCCTCATAAATTTGGTTTCAAAGGTCAATTCATTCACTGGCTAGATCTAATATACAGTTCTCCAATAGCAGGAATAAAAATTAATTGTAAAGTCTCAAACCAAAAAAAATATTAATAAGGGAAACCAGGCAGCGATGTCCACTATAGCCTCTTGTTGTTTTCACCTTATGCAAAATGGTATGCAGTGGTAAATTGAGAAGATCTAAATATAGAAGCGGTAACTACAGATGGTATAACACACACCATCTCCCCTTATGCAGGTGATAGTCTACTTCTTCTAAGAAATATAACACATTATTTACTCACAATCTTAACTTTAATCAATAAATTCAAAAGTTTGTCATGCTTTAAAGGAACTAGCAGACATTTGAAGCCATTTCACTAAACTCTGCTACAGACACTGCGACCATTATTCACCTTTCTATTGGCCCATTCCAAGAGATACTGAAATATTTAGGGGTTAATATACATAAGGATAGTAAAATGTTGTTTCAACTAAATTATACGCCACTTACAGAAACATTTACTCCGATCTGAACAAATGGACAACTCTCCTATTGGCCTTGATGGGGAGAGTCAATAATATTATAATTAATTTGCTACTGAGATTATTTCTTTTCTAGACTCTCCCCATCGAGGTTGAAGGACACTTCTCTCCGCATCAAGGATGAACACCAATTCTGCTCAAGTTTTGTAAAGAAATTGAGAACATTTCTATGTTTGGGAACATTTGAGAATCCGATTAGATAAATGATATTTTCCAGGAAAAAGGCAGCATAGGCCTACTGAACTTGTGTTGCTAGTACTTACCTGCACAGACAGAGACGATAGTCTACTGGTTATGAGATTTGAACTCCCCTCATCGTGGCTCTCGACTGAAGCTCAGCTGTTACCTTGCAACAAATGAACAACATCATTAATTCAAAAACTTTGCAAAAGCAGGGTCTTATCAGAATTGCACATCTTTCACAAAAAATCCCCTAACTGAATGATAAAAATCTAATATGCTATTAGGAGCACCACCAATGACAAATTTAACTCAGCTCTCCTGCTATTTTTCAATCTTCACTTGTGTTTTACCTTCATCTCTAAGTCATGCATGGGGGTTAATTTGTGGTTGTTCAGAGAGCTTTATTAGACAATTTGCCACATTTAAACAGTTGCACACAGAAACAGTTTTTGAGCTTACTATTATGAGTAGAGGACTCCTTGCCCATGTGGATTGGACAGTCTCATCATGTAAAGAGTGTCACACCAAGGTGCTCTCAAAATGGGCACACTCAGGAGGATTTTTACTTTTTTATTATTAATATATTATTGCTTGCCCTTGATCACTAATATTCAGGGCTGAGCAAATCTTTATTTTAATTTTTTTTAAATGCACAATTTCAACAAATAGCACCATTTTCCCTAATTGAGCTTTTCTTTTTTTTTTTTAAAGGGACCAATGTCAACATAAATTGTGCATTTCAAACACTTAATTTGCAAACATTTCCCATAACTTTGGATCACTGGTGCACTTTTGTGAAAAGTGCACTAAACAGGTTTCTCTAATCTCACCAACTGCTATGTCTGACAGATAAACTTTAAACAGCACCAGGTTGGCTGCTTTAATCAAGCCCCCCCCCCAGCAGCAAATTACTGTTTAAAGACTTCAGAAGTTCATGTTTCTGAATTTATCACTGGTTCTGTTTGTAAGGGGAAAGAACCATCATGATTCCTCAGTCAGAGGATCTGGCAGCTCAGTCCCTTCTCCTTCTGGTCCTGATTTTTGCAGGCTCCACCCACTTTCCACTCTGTCCTCTCACATTTTGTGATGTATTAGTTTGGTGAGTGGCGGCTTTGATTTGACTCTTGTGGCCCTCTAAAATATTAAAAAATCTGTTTTCAAAACAGGCCCCCATAGCCATCAATACAGCGTGCCTCCGCACTCTCCAAATGAATACATCACAAAACATGAGAGCGTGGAGGCAGAACCTGCTAGAATGAGGACCAGGAAGGGGAAGAGGAAGGGATTAGGTGGTCAGTCCATCTGACTGAGGAATTATAAAGGTGCATCCCACGTGGTTACCAAGATTTCAGAGTTGTAGAGAACAGCTGGAGTACCACACTCTGACCAATCAGTGTGCAGTGGTGTGCATCTTTTTATGCCCCCTCTCCAACTCACACTCGACAGGAGGTGCTTGAGAGTTTAACTCCAAGTACTACCAGTAAGTTAAAGGAGCAGTCCACCTAGTCTAACCAGTATGGTATGCTGCTATATTAAATAGCAGTCATTATAAAATTCCCCCTGCTCAGAGCAATGCCATCCTCCTGACCCTGGGAACGACAAAGCAGCTGATCTTGCCTGAGTTCATTCCATGATTTACTTATATACTTGCTCAGTCATACAGTGATTGGAAAACAGGTGGCAGAATTTGTGTTTATAGGTGCTGTAAAGGCTGACTCTTATGCTATGAAAGTCTCCAGTCATGCAGATTGGACGAGAGGTCTGCAAGGTGAAGCTGGTTGGTTCTGTCTGCCCAAATAAAGTGAGATGATACTCTTGGAGACATCCAGTACAACATCTATAAACTTATTATTAACCACTCAAATTAGCTGAAATGATTTACAATAAGTTTTTCATTTAATTTTTATTCTACAAGGCATCTGCAATACTCCGTCCTCTGCCTCTAAAGTTGTACACTTAACTTCCCACATGAGTGGACAGGTTTATCCAAGATATGAAGCCAGGGTATCTTGGGCCAAAACTCTACTCCTGCCTTAACCTGCAAACTGCTACTAAATAACACAGAAATTACGGACAAACAAGAAATCCTAAATACCTTCAATGACCACTTCACCACAGCTGGACTAGCATTTGACTCTTCACCTGCAAATCTCCTGAGATCTTCCTTGAACCTTCAATCCACCGTGGGTCAAAGGCTACATCAACCTTCTCCTTCAACCCAATATCATTGAAAGAAGTGGAAGATCTCCTCTCAATTTAGATACTTCAAAAGTGCAGGTACAGACTCCCTGGACCCCTACTTCCTCAAAATTGCATCTCAAGTCTTATCTGCCCCTCACTCATCTCTTCAATCTTCCCTCACCACTGGATCCATTCCTCCACTTGGAAAACAGCTCAAGTAGTTCCTTTACTCAAATCTGGTGATCCCATGGACCTCAATAATTACAGGCCCATTTCCATCCTATCAGTTCTATCCAAGATGCTCGAAAAGTTAGTAAACTCACAATTAAGGGACTACCTGGATAACAATAACCTCCTAAATACAGCACAATCAGGATTTAGATCAAGGCATAGCACCATTTCGGCCCTAGCCAAAGTAACCAACGACTGGCAGATTGCTATGGATAAGAAGAACAGTACCTGTGCTGTGTTCCTGGATTTGAGCAAAGCATTTGACACAGTGGATCATGAATCATTAATCACCTCCCTTGGCTCACTAGGGTTGGATTCCCCTTCACTCAATTGGTTCAAGTGCTATCTATCAGATAGATCACAACTGGTAAAAATGGAATCTACCTATCCACCTTAAAACCACTGTTAAGAGGTGTACCTGCAGGGCTCTATTCTTGGCCCCATCCTCTTTGCCATCTATATTAATAATATTGATGCTAACCTCACTCAATCCAACATCCATCTGTTTGCTGATGATACTGTATTATATGTTAGCAATCCTTCATTATCTAAAGCCTGTGAACTGCTACAATCTGAATTTTCCATCCTACAACACAACCTACTGGATAAAAACTACTTCTAAATGCCAAAAAACAAAAGCTATGTTCTTTACCTCAAAGAGTTGCTCTGCCACTACCCCACCATCCACCACCCTACAACTAACCACCTTACTTGAGAGAAGCTGGAATTGTTGATAACTTCAAATACCTTGGAGTCTGGATTGATAACAAGCTTGACTATTCTGTCCATATTGAGAGCTACTAAAGAAACTGAGACAAGGCTTGGTTTATTTTTTAGAATAAAGCACTACCTCAACAGAGACTCCAAAAAAAGATTAATCCAGGCTTCATTCCTATCCCTCATTGACTATGCTGACTTTCTGTACGGACATTGTTCACTCCCCCTCTTAAATAAACTGGACACCCTATACCACAGGTCCATCAGATTCATTACTGACCTTCCCTTCAGCACCCATCATTGCTCCCTTTATAAGGCAGTTAACTGGACATCATTACAACACAGAAGAAATAGGAATGCTGCAATTTGGATATTCAAAGCCTTATCAGGCAAGCTACCTACCTATATCTCAGACTGTTTTACTCAAATTACTTCTAGGCCATACAACCTAAGGATCAGCAAAATTATCATTCTTAAGGTCCCCAATGTCTGCACCCAGTTTGGGAGGGCTGCTATCAGCTACTCACTAGCAATTGTTTGGAATTCACTCCAAAACCATGAGCTAAATAACCTCCTACCCTTAATATCCTTCAAAGATTATTCACCACCTATTCCCAGAACTCTGCAACTGCTTCCACAAGGCCTAAATCCCGTGTTCCTATATGCTGATAAAACTCCATTTCCAGTCCCAAGATTCACCCTCAAAATGCCTGCTAGGTCCTATAATCTACATATTACTCCTGATGTGCCCATTACCTTCTGTCTCACAGATTAAAAGTTTTAATGTGCCTTGTACATATGTATATTGTTATATATTAGCACTTATGTCATTGTATTACTGTTTATGTTACCCCTGTCATTGTATTACTGTTTATGCTACCCTTGTCAATGTAATAACACTTGCACTTCTTGACCACTCAGGTCCATCTTGTAAATGAGCTATGCTCAATGATGTTCGCCTGATTAAATAAAGATTTTGATTGACTGATTGATTGATTGAAGCCCTGTAGTTCTGAATGCTGATTGGCTGAAATCATGTAAGTAATACAGCCCAGCTTCCAAAATGGAGGATCTACTGGCACTGGTAGGCTAAAAGAAAAGTTATCTTAATCTACTGTAGCTAGTAGGAGACTGCCATGCTGAGCGGAAGACATTACTGGCTACACAAGGCTTGCTCCTCTACTTAACTATCTTGTACTATGTGGACAACCCCCTACCATCTGCCTCTTCCATTGCCCAAGTGAGATGGGTGCAGCCAGAACCAAAGGACAACTCCTGTGCCTAGGGGTATTAGGATGGTGCTTTTACCCTGCAGTCACTCACTGCCTACTATTTTGGGTCTGGCTGGTTCACACCCTCTAGGCATGGCCACTGGGGTGCTGTATGTTAAAGTCTCTGTGTCACCCCAGTGAAACTGTTCGGCCATGCTTTGCTACCCACTGCCCCTCGTGGGGAGACCACTTATCATACCTTCCTCTTCTGCCTGGTCACAAACATTTTGCCTTGTTTCCCTGGGGGGGGTTGGGGAAATACTCAGTTACATTCTTCATTTCTTCAGGGGCTCTGGGCCTTCCCACACCCTAGCTCCTCAGAGCCACCTTGGTTAGTCAGAAAATAGATTTTGTTTGCACCTCGCAGTGCACAGATCGTAGCAAGGCAACTCAGAAAGATGAAACCTGATTTAAATTTAAACTGCCTCATTATTCACCTTGCTTTTGTTCACCTCTATTCCCCTTTCTTTCTCTCATTCACTGCAATAACCTGGGGTCCCAGGCATCACAGTTAAGGCAGAAACTTCCTTGCAAAACACCAACATTTAGTTCTAGGGAAAAGTCATAAATAGTGGAGCCAGATGGTCGGGGCGGGGGTCAGGCAACCCCTCACTTTTGTAGCCGAAGGGTTAGACATTGAATTGATCAGTGCCCTGGGATAAGGTGTTCTATGCAAATCTGCCCCCCCCACACACTTTTTGGTACACTCCTCTGCCACTGCAATGCATGGCACCAATGAGGAACAGGGGAATACACGGTCAGAACCCTGACCGAAACCCAGCAGGGGCCCAGTCATAATCATCATTTTCAGATCCTGAGCTGGCAAGCCATGGGTAGAGATTTAGTAGCATATAGCATATTTATATTTAGTCACAGATCTCTGTCCCCTCACATCCATGGGGGACTCGGCCACAGTATATACCCGTGCCCTTACAGAGGTAGTAAGGGAGGGGTATATCCTCTTGAATATTGGGCTGTGGCACCTAAACATGGGCACCTAAAGCAGCTGAGGTAGAATAACTGCTACACCTCACCTCTTGCCCTTGAGTTCAGGGTCCCAGCAGCAGCAAGCAGTCACAGATGTGTGTCTTACTTGACCCCTTGCTCTTGGTTTCAGATAATGTGGCATCCCATCCTGCACTGGTCTTACCACAGTTTACAGGTCTAGGACTGTTAGGGATCGGTCCCTCTGGCAGGAACTTTGAGATTCCTTCTGTTGCTGTAATGGGACATTTAATCAATTAAGTGTAGACAGGGATCTGCTATGGTGGGATAATGGCCCATCTCGAGTTGGGTGAAGCACAAGGTGAATCCAAGTGCTTCTACCTCCTGAGAAGGGCCATTAGCCTACTATAACACACCTCCTGGAGTGCCTTATTGAAATTATGAAATGGGTCCTCTTTATTGGGTGTATTTTTTAAACATGTTTTTCTTGAGCTACTTTTAGCTGGTCTCTTGTGCTGGGAAAACAACCCAGCTGAAAGTACTTCTTGGCCAATCAAGAGCCAACATTCTTTCTACCCATTTCATAATTAGTGCTTAAACCATCAGACAGCCCTCCTTAAGAGTGAGTCACCAACAAGTCTTCGCTGTCCTCAACCTCAGACACCTGGTGGAATCCAGGCTTCCAGAGACCCAACCAAAGGGAGCTAGTGTCACTCCAGACCCAAGACCCTGCCACCACCTTCAGCCCACAAGCCCCCTCCCACTAGTAGCAGCTAAAGAATGCACCCATAGTTGCCCAAGCCCCTCAGGCTCCGATATGGGAACACCTAATTAAATAGAGCTTATAGCTACTTTTGTCAGGACTGGCAGACAGAAAACCCAGTAAGGTGCTGAGCCAATGGATACAGGTTGTGCACATGGTGGGTGACACTCTGTTGCTAGGGCAGAAAGTTACAAGAGCAGGAAACAACCTGTTCACATTTACGTTAGGCTATAATTCACTACAAACTGATTTCCAGAAAGCACCAAGACCACATGGTAACCACCTTTTGCAGTAGATGGTTTCCCTACTGCTACCATTTGTGGCGTAAACTTGCATCTCACCATGCACTTTTTTCCAATTGTTTAACCAGGAGTAGCACACTAAGCTGAAAGCTTGTTTACAAGTGTGACCTGGGAGTACAGGGAAGTTAAGTGACTTGCTCAGGGTCACACAGTGTGCAAGTGGGGGCTGTGGGATTCAAACCCAGGTCTCTAGATTTGCAGCTCAGAGCTTTGAGCCACCGCGCTATACTGCCTCCTTAATATACTGTTGCTATCCCCTCTCTCTTATGAGTGAGGTTGCCACCACATTTGCTTTCGATTGCATCCAGTGTAGCCTTGATTACATAACAGCTGCTGATTTGAATACTGTGCTCTGCCTTTTGATGTAATTGTCAACTTTTATCAACTTTGATCACTTTAGCCAGTCTTGTATTTTTTTTTATGTATCTGTTTATTCTCCTTGTCTTCAGCTTGGGGTTATACCCCACATCAGTCTGCTGGGTCCCCGCAAGGATCCTTGACTTCATGATGCTCGTCATCAAGAGGTTTGTCCTGTGTGTGCATGGCCAGGCATAATGCCACCCCTGATGTGCAGACATCCACTGCCTCTGCCAATCCAGGCTCAGTGTTGGTCCCTGGCTCGCCTAACCCTAGCCGTCACTAGGGGTTCATGTGTAGCTGGGTACCAGGTCCCCTCCCTCCCAGGAGAAGGCGAGTAGTCTGACAGACGCTCAGCCTTCTCCCCCGGCCAGCTCTCTGACAGCTCTGGTTTGCTCCTGAACCTGGATCATTGGTGGTGCAAGCTGTGGCACTACCACTGTGCCGGTGGGCAGCTACCCAGTCTTGTACTGTATTGCCATTGATTTGTATTATCATGTTGTTGCTATTTTTATTATATTGCACTCTTAGAGGTCATTCCTGAAAATGTATCTGTGTGCTAGTGTACATTTCTGGTGAGCAAAACCAAATAAATAAATGTGCATAACCTTTCAATTCTCTGTTCTGTCTCTGCAGGGAAGTACTGTGCATGGGAAGGTAATATATTCTATCTTTCTCAGCTTCTCTCTGGCTTTAGTGAGTCAGTGCTGTGCCATGTTCACACAGGCTGTTAAAGCACACTCATCCCAGAATGCTGCTCTCCTCCCTACCAGCTCATGCGCTGCCTCATCATTACCTGCCTGCTGCTTCCTGAGATGGGCCCCGCCCTCACTGCTACCTACAGCTGCCTCAGTAGGTAGTAATGTGGGCCCCGCCCTCATTTCAGCTTAATGAGGCAGCTGTTCTATTCATCATGGATTGCTCAAACTTCCCTTCTCATTGTACCTATCATTTCTGCATCCAGTCTGCACTGTCGTATGCTCCCCATGGCTCACACAACCTTCCTATTGGATCCCTCTTGCCTTACAAACAGAAACTGCATCCCCCTCCCAAACATCGTATCCCCTGCCAGTCTGACAGCAGCAGTATCTGTTAGTGGGGGAAAATCATCACATATTTGTTTTTAGAAGTAATGCTTGTCTTGCAGAAACAACCCTAGCCATGTTTGATTTCATTTAACCGCATTCCTGAATTGAGATATGTGGTTGAAGTTTTTAGATGCTCCTGCTCGCTGAATAAACTAAACGTGTTCATGTGATGCTTCGCTGTTTACCATCAAAAAACATGTGCCAGTACTGTCCCCAGGCATGCACAGTAGGAATCTATTAAGTACGGTTAAAAAGCAACACCAAGGAAAGAGATTCTTAAAAACTGACAGAGGTTGTATAAGGGCTTCTTCCTCTTCTTTCCACATTACAGTAACTCATGCCCTAGCCACCCGCACTACTCTACTAGTTTACCCATTTGGCCTCCTACTCCACTGAGCAGCTTAAACTCAGTGCACACTATAATTTGAATTTCATGCCACTATGATTCTGTTACAAATATTCTGCCAGACACTGGCTGCACCCTCCCTTACCTTTCATCATGGCTACCCCATTACTGTTGTATTTTTTACTACACATATTACATTTCTCTTTCTATAATTCATTACTTGTGCTGTGATTTTATTGGTTATATAATGAAATGTATTGCCGTCACTTTGTTTTTGCTGTGTCACTGTCTCATTCCCTCCTGCATCCCATCCCCCCCCCAGGTTACACATGGAGTGAACTCCAGCTCAGTGTGTTTATCCTGGTCACCAAATTCTAAATAAATAAATAAAAATCTGGACCCCACCCCTCTTAGAAACAGTTCAGTCTTTTAAGTACTTGGGAGTTTGGCTTAACCCAACCTGTGCTTTGGTGTGGCCACAAGCTGGACAGTTAGGAGCACTCACCAGAAACTTGGATTATTGTCTAGGAACCACAGATGTGTAGATCTCAACACCCATAAACTAATCCTGCATCAGTCCCTTGTTGCCAGCTCTGGAGTACAGAAGTGTAATATACAGACTGCCAACAAATCGCTGTTACAGAAAATTGATATCACAGTCAACAAAATCTGTAGACTAGCTTTGGGTTGTCACAGATTGACCCACTGTTGCCAGCTGTATCGTGGCTGTAGGAAAGCATATGCCATGTAAGCCAAAGCTTACAAGTTAATTGGAGGGGGTAGCATTGCAGGCTGTGGCCACTGATTTTCAGTGATTCTTCTGTCTGATTTGACCCACCCCCTACTGGAGTTATAATGCTAAGTGTATTGTGAGTACTCCTTTAGAGTCTAACTCCAGGAATCCATCAGTACTTATTTATTTATCAAGTATAGGATTACAAATACCTTTGAGTCTTGGCTCTTTTACAAACGTTCCACGTCAGAGAAATACAAACTATGGCGAACATCAAGACAGACATTACAACAATGTGGACATTGCAAACAGAGTGCAGATTAATACAATTCAAGGGTAGCATTGTAAGCAAGGCAGCCAGCGGCATTTGTCAGAGAAAATAGACAACAGATAAGAAGTGCCAGAGTCATAGGGAGAGGGAAGAGGGTGGGAAGGAATGTAGGAAGGGTGGGGAGAGGGTGAAAAGTGCAGCATTGGGTATACCAAGATGTGAGGGTAGAATCCAGTGAGGAGGGGAGGGGGGACCACTAAAGCAGGCAGGGAAGTGGAGCAACAAGGTTAAATTGGGCAGTCACAGGAGCTGTTTGCAATGAGATAGTCCTGGAGCCTAGTTTTAAACATACCAATTGTTGGGGCAGAGGAGATGGTGGGGCTGAGGCCATTGAACCAGAGTGGCGCTCAATAAGCAAAACAGCGTTGTCCCTGTGAAGTGTGACAGTGGGGGACTTTCAGTAGCTGTAGCGTGGATCTCCGAAGGCACCATTTGTTAATTCGGTGTTGTAACAGAGTTGAGACCCCAGAAGGTGCAAGGCCAAGGTAGATTTTTTTTGCCATGGAGCAGGTGAGAAACTTTATGCGGTTTGATAGTTGGAGCCAGCCAGTATATATTCACAAGCTGCAATCAGTCCACTGGATTGAGTTGCCACAGAGATAGAACTTACGCTAATTATGGAATTTAGAATTAGAATTAGATTGAAGTTCAAACTCTGCACTGTGGTCACCCTTCCCCTAACTGCGTAACATCAGAGAGCAGTCACACCAAAGTACAGCACTACTCTTCTGGCCTCCAGAACAGTTTCAATGATTTCATTTCTTTTAATTGTATTTATTTTAGTTATTCCTCAATACTCTGCAATAGCTAGGGTGTTATTTTCTTTTTTATATATTTTTAGCAGTTTCTCCAGTCCCCAATTGGATCCAAGGAATCAGAGAAGGCCACGAGTTAGCATGGTTCCCGCCTTTGTGGAACCTCTTACTGTCATAGTAAAACTTTTAAATCTTTCTGTAATTACCAATTATTTTTAATTGTTTGCAGTTTTAAAGTGCAACAACACTCTGTTCCATTACAGAGAGAACCAAGCTGATCTTACTGTTAAAAATGCTGATTTTGATGCATTACCTCCATCTCTGTGTATTTCAAATTGGCTCTGAGTTAAAAAAAAAAAAAAAACGGTTCCACTATAAAAGGGAACCAAACTGGAAAATTATCATTTGTAGCCCTTTTGTATATACTTTAGGTTTATTTAACATTATTTTAGTACTTTGTGGGAACCACATATATTTTCATTGGGTCTTTCAGTGTTTGACATAACTGACAGACCTAAAAAGAAGGGAACTGGACCTACAGGCTCTAAAAAGTGTACAAACTGTTCCCAGCTCCTGGCAAGGGCAGACTGCCTGAGTTTTGCCCAAGGTGCCTTGGTCCCGACCATGACTTTTTCAGCTGTGAACTCTGCAAAATATTTTGCACAAGAACACAAAAGAAAAGGGCTAGGAAAAGAGGATTTACAGCTTCTCAGTCTGCCTCCATGTTGCCTACTAAGGCGCAGATGTGGGTCCTGTTGCTCAGAATAAGCAGCAGTCTGTGTTGAGGGGACAGAAAATAAAGAAAAAGCTTCTTGGCCACCAGAAAAGCACAGTAAAGATTGTACAGAAACCAGGGTGTCCGAAAGGAGGAGCCCTGAGACCAGTGATGGCAGGAACAGAAATAAAACAGCCTCAGAGCAGGCACTGAAAACAGTGCCTGCAAAGAAAAAAACAGAAAAAGAAGAATGTCTCTGTCACTTCTCCTGAAAAAGGAAAGGATCAGACAGTTGACACATGACAAATGCCCTCAGCAGAGGAAATGACAAGAGCTTGGCAATTTTTCCAGGCCTTCCAGGCTATGGGAAATCTTATGAATATGCCCACCCCTTTCCCCAGGCTCCAGTTCCATACTGAATGCCTGTGGAGGAGGCAGAGATATATTACGGAGATGAGGTGGAGAGGAACCTCAGAAACTAGATGGTTCCCCTGAGCAAGAATTTGGCTCTCCTCCAAGATCTTCTGAGTATTATGCATCCCACTATTCCTTCGTAAGACAAATGGTAAATGCCCTCAACATCCCCCTCCCATGAGGCTGAGGCGGATGAAGAGAAGGTTGAATTCATGAATATGATGGGTCTGACTCCCACAAGGAGGTTGCTGCTTCATATCCACAAATCCCTTAAGAAAGCCACTGCCAAAATCATGTCAGAACCTACCTCTGTTGCTAGCATTAACAAGAACATTGAAAAGAATGATCAGATGGACAGAAAGGGGGTTTAGTACCTGTAGCCCCCCCCGATAAGAAGGAATAGATCTGGCTACTACATGCCAGAAGGCTAGAAGTGCATTTCTCTGCTCTCAGCCTCCTAAACAGGATTCCAGAAAGCTGGATACCATGGCCAAGAAAGTGTATACAGTAGCTTTCTTGCTACTCAGGCAGCAGTTTACCTTGAATACATAGCTCAGTACCAGAAGGCACTTTGGAACTCAATACTGGCACGGAGTGAAACAATAAGTGGTGATTTGGCACAGGACTTGGTGGATACAGCTAGATCAGCAATTTATGCCATCAAGCACCAGTTCCACATGGTACTGGACACCATCGACACTGCTTCGAGGGTTCTGGTGCATGCATTTTCCTTAAGAAGGTTTGCCTGACTTAGGGTTACCATCCTATCCCAGGGCACACAAACCAAAGCTATGGATTTCTCCTTTGCGGGAAATTCCCTTTTTGGTGATGAGACAGAGACATATATCAAAAAGGTGGATGAATACAAAACCACCTACAGGAACAATACCAAGGAAGAAAAGGCCTCCATTTTCTACAGACCTTATGACAGGGGAGGCAGAGGTAGGTGTTACTACCCAAGGCCCTGTGCGTCTTATGCGTATCCACCCAAAGAGATTACTACAGGGGCAGGGGTAGAAAGGGCATTAGTCATGCAACTGCAACACCAGCCCCTACGCCTCAGCAGAAGCAAAACCCCTGAGCGGTTCTGCCCAGTAGCCCAGCCATTACCAGTGGGGGAAAGGGTGGCTTACTACTCCCATGAATGGCCAAAAATCACCACAGACAAGTGGGTCCTGGAAGTAGTGAGCTAGTGTTTGTCCCTGCAGTTCACAAAAGTCCCCAAGCTGCAGAAGCCAAACCTGTTCCCACTTCACACCCCAGTAGAAAAAAACCCTGTTGGAGCTTGAGGTAAAGAACTGCAAGCAAGAGCAATGGAGAAAGCAATGGGGCAAAGGTCTCTTCTGAAGAGTTTTCCTGATCCACAAGAAACATGAGGGTTGGTAACCCATTTTAGATGTGAGATATCTGAACAAACACATAAAAGAGGAAAGATTCAGAATTGCTACACTGGCTCAGTGATACCATCTCTGTAATTGGGAGACTGCTGGGTTCAATGGATCTGAAAGATGCCTATTTCCACATTCTAGGCAAAATCACCCATAGAAAGTACCTTGGGTTCAGGCCAAGGAACTGCCGATACCAGTTTACATCCCTTCCCTTCAGCCTTACCTCAGCACCAAGAGTTTTCACAAAGTGTCTAGCTGTGGTGGCTGCATATCTAAGAAGGCAAGGTGCGGTGGCTTTTCCCTATCTGAATGAATGGTTAGTCTCAGGAAAAACACAGCAGAAGGCAGGGTGCTCTGTACAGTTAGTAAAAAGCACCCTGGAAAAACTGTGCTTCCTGATAAACCTTCAGAAGTCACAGATGGGGCCAGCTCAAGTATTGGACTTCATAGAAGCAGAGCTAGATACCCTGCAGGGGAAGGTCTTTCTTCCATGAACAAGGGCATCAAATCTGATTCCACTGCAAAATCCTTCAGAGCTAGCCAGTTAAGGCCTGCAAGGGATTTTTTGCAGCTGGTGGGACACATGGCCTCTTCCACTGCAGTGGTACCAGGGATCAGGTTCCTGATGAGGGACATTCTGTGCTACTTAAGTGACCACTAGTCTCAAAAGGGGATCTTCATTCCAAACTAGTATTAGTTGCAAAAACTTTGATAAGGGTATTAAAGTGGTGGAAAGAAGAAGACAACCTCAGAAAGGGCATTCCCTTCCTCCAGCAATCCCCTATAAGTTATCCTCACAACAGATGCCTCATTCCTAGGGTAGGGTGCCCAGCTAGAGGATCTCGCAGGAAACCCAGGAACATATCAATCTCCTGGAGCTAAGGGTAGTGTTCCTAACAAAACAAGCCGTTTCCTTCTAGATCCAAGGTCAGTCTGTCCACGTTTGAAAAGACAACACCACCACAATATTTTACAAAAACAAACAGGGAGGAACTAGCTATGCACAGATGCCATGAAGATCTGGAAACTAGCCTATTGCTTTGTGTAGAGCTATCCACAGTACACCTGCCAGGGAAAGACACTGTGCTGGCAGACTATCTAAGCAGAATCAGCCAGGGAAAACAAGAGGGGACTCTGAACCAGCAGGTGCTGGTGTCAGTGTTCAGACAATGGGGTACACTAGAAATGGACCTGTTTGCTTCCTGGGAGAACAACCAACTCACACATTTTTGTTGCAGACCCCCAGCAATGGGGTCAGTCCCAGAGAATGCCCTGATCCTGGACTAGACAAGGAAGTTCCTACAATATATGCCTTCCCTCCATGTCTGCTCCCCCAGAGGTGCTCATAAAGCTCAGGAGTGAGCCAGTAACAGTGGTTCTAATGGCATCCAACTGGGCCAGGCAGACCTGGTACTCCATGCTTCTGGCCCTGCCCAGCAAGTCTTCCATCAAGCTGCCACTGAGGCACTACTTGCTGACTCTGTCTCAGGGTAGGATAACATTCCCAGGTCTCAGAACCCAATACCTGAGAGTCTGGTTTTTGAAGAGCTAGTGTTTTGTAGCCTAAACTTATCACAGGAAGTAATGAGAGTGTTGAAGGTTTCTAGAAAACTGGCAACAAGAAAAACATGTGCGTCAAAATGGAATAGATTTTCATTCTAGTGTGTTCCCAGAAATATAATCTTTATGAAGGCAGGCCTGTCTACAGTCTTGGATTACCTTGTTTACCTGCAATCCCTAGGCCTGAGACCCTCCATGCTGAAGGTGTATTTGGCAACAGTTTTAGCTTACACATCAGCTGGCAAAGGAAATTAGAACTTCACAATCTATTTTCAAAAGGTTCTTTAACTCATTGGGTCCAGTAGACACCATATGGCATAAGAACCATTCATTACAGAACCCGACCCAAAATGGCCACCAGGACTCAATGAGTTATAAGCCTCAACCATTTCTGCCTCCCTGTAAGGGATCCTGTCCCTCCCTGAGACCTAAATGTGTGCATTGCCCAGCTGATTCCTAGTGACTATAACATCTGCTAGGAGGGTGAGTGAGCTTCAAGCCCTTTGCACAGATTTAAACTACATACGTTTCCATTTATATATTTATTTAATGTTTCACCAGGAAGGCATACTGAGCAATACTGCTAGTTTCCAGATGCATCCTGGGGGGAAGGGGAGGGGGAGGAGTACAACTACATAGTCACATGACTACATTGGAACATAGTAGACAATACATTACATCAAATTTACATCCAATTATACACAATATTTACATCATAAATACAAGGGCAGAATGGATACAAGGCAGAAGTAAATACTCAGATAAACTGAACAGGCAACCAAATGGACTAGTTGACCAATAGAAAATTCCTCCCTAAGGTGGTGTCAGAATTCCACCTGGACCAGTCAGTTGTTCTTCTTATTTTTTACTGAGCAGTCCAGTACAGCGGAACAAAAACATCACTGCCTGAATGTAAAGAGGGCACTAGGTCACTACCTGGGCTGCACAAAAGATGCCAGGTCCAACAGTAGTCAGCTTTTTGTCACCTATGGTAAACTGGGGAAAGGCAAATCAATATCCAGGAGAACCATCTCACACTGGATAATCTCTTGCATACAATTCTGTTATGGGAAATCTGGCAAATTACCTCCCAGAGGTCTGAGGGCACACTCAACAAGGGGCACCTCTGCCTCTGTGGCAGCAGCAAGAGGCATTCGCCTTCAAGAGATTTGTAAAGGAGCTACCTGGAAGACAGTACACACCTTTACAAAACATTACTACCTATATGTACAGTCCAGGAGAGATGGCAGCTTTGTCACTGCTATCTTGCAGAACCTTTTTCCTAAATAGGTTCTGGACCTAGCCTTCCAAGGTACTGCTATGGAGTCTGCAGCTTGTGAATATATACAGATGGATTCCTGGGGTTCAAAGAAAAACCTACCCACTGTATAGAGAATAACAAATGGCAACCCATCGGTAACAAACTGGTTAGTGCATCAAGAGGTTGCCATGGTGACCATTTGAACCTCAAGAGCACAGCTCAGGAGGTTTGGTCGCCAATGGCATCTTCAAGATGTAACTAACCAGCTTGGTTACCGATGGGTTGCCATTCACTGTTTTTTATGTTGCTTGCACGTATGTGCAAGAAACACAGTGCCATCATCTGAGTTTTCGGAGGTGTGGCGCCTGTCTTCCAGTGCAGTCAATGTGTTTGCAGGCGCGTCCCCAGTTCCCCAGTTACTGCTGCAGCTGCCTACGACAGCAGTTGAAAATGCAGTGGTCGTACAGTTGAAAGGGAGAGCTCCGCTTCAGTGAGCAGAGCTCCCCCCTCCACACACACATGCGCAGGCATGCACACTGCGTGCTCATGCGCCTTCCCCCTCCCCCCCACACTGTACGGCCGGCCGGGGTGCCCAATCCCGTCAGCTCCACCTCCCCCAAAGCATCCAGGTGCCATGCTGGAGCCCACCCCAGCGTGGCAAAATGTTTATAGCGGCAGGGTGCCCAATCCCCGTCAGCTCCGCCCCAACGCACCAGGCGCCACGCTGGGAGCCTACCCCAGCGCGGCAAAATGATGTTATGACCAACGGTGCCCAATTCCCTGTTGGCTCCAGCCTCCCCAACAGCCTTCCAGCTGCCACACTGGGAGCCTACCCCAGCGTGGCAAATGTCCCTCGTAGTCTTCGTCCTCGTAGTCTTATTAAAAAAAAAAAAAACTGCAAATACAAAAACTGTCCCTCTGCGCTTCTCCTGCCCCCTTCACAACCCGCACCCACCCACTGCGCACCCTGCCTCCCCACACCCCCCCTCACCCCATACCCCACCTCGGGACCTCGACACGATGATCTTTGGTGGACTGGGAACATGTCTGCACTCTTCAAAGCCAACCATGAACTGAGGAAATGCCAGTAAACTGTATAATAGGATAGGAAGGGTTTTTTTCAACTTTGTTGCATATCTCAGGCATTTTTGGGCCCAAATTTTCAACATGGGGTTTTTAGGACCCCTTCTCATGAATTCTTGCATTGTCATGGCATTAATCGGGCCTGAAGGGTGATTTCGTAGTTACTGTGGGAAATCACCTTTCGGGATCAATTAATGAAATGAAACTGCCAGTGTTCATAAGGTGGTCTCTCAAAAAGTCTATGTTGAAAATTTGGTGAAAAATTCCTAACAAGCATTTGTCAATGCCGAATGTTGCTTGCTTCTATGTGCTGTTTAAGTATTTGGGAAGTCATTGGAGTGTAAATATTGAAAATTTGCGAACCTACGAGCGTGCGTAGGAACTGTACAACGCACGCTCGTAAAACAGTCATTTGTAGGAATTTTTTCACCAAATTTTCAACATAGCCATTTTAAGACCTCTGCTCATGAACAGTGTCACTGTGATTTTCTTAGTTTGTCCCGTACATTGATTTTGCACACCGACTGCGCCATTCTGCGCTACATGGGCGGAAACACATTTTGGGTGAGATGTGAAAAATGACAGCTGTACTACTCATAAGAAGGTGTGGTAAAATGGCAATGTTGAAAATCTGGAGTGAAAATATTGAAATTTCGCGAACTTACGAGCCTGCGTAGGAACTGTACAATGCACGCTCATAAAACAGTCATTTTTGGAATTTTTGCACAAATTTTCAACATGGGGTTTGGGCCCCTTCTCATGAATGATGTCACTGTCATGGCGGTATTCAGGCCCGAAGGGTGATTTTGCAGTCACTGCTGAAAATCCTGCCGCGATAGGCCCATGACAGTGACATCATTGAGAAGGGTCCCAAACCCCATGTTGAAATTTATTAAAATTCCAAAAATGGCTGAGATATGCAATAAAGTTGAACCCCTATCTAGCCCATTATACAGCTTACCGGCATTTCCTCAGTTCGCGGTCGGCTTTGAAGAGTGCAGACGTGTTCCCGGTCCACTGAAGATCGTCGCACCAGAGTCCGGAGGTAAGTATGGGGTGGGGGTGTGGGGAGGCTGGGTGCGCAGTGGGTGGGTGCGGGTTGTGGGAGGGGGGTCGGGAGATGCACACGCAGGACCGTTTTTGTCTTACAGGTACAAAAAAAAAAAACGTCGTGTAGACGTTTGCCACGCTGGACTGGGCTCCCAGCGTGGCACAAGCGACTCTGGCATTCAGCCGACGGGGGATTTCGCACCCCATCGGCAAAAGGAGTGATTGCCACTGGGGTGGGCCTCAGCGTGGCACCAACTACTGGGAGGACGATGAGCTCAGCCGACGTGATTGGGCACCCTGTCATACAGTGCGGGCAGGCGATGTGCACGCCTGTGGTGGGGGAGCTGCGCGTGAGCAGCTTCTTATCACTGCTCACTCAAGCATAGCTCCCCCTTTCAACTGTATGCCACTGCATTTTGGAGCGTGTCATAGACAGCTCCAAAATGCATTGGCTTACAGGGGCCGTGCCTGCCAGGACACTGCCTGAATTGGAGGAGGAGGTGACACACCTGCGAAATCTCCGATGATGGCACTATGTTTCTTGCACATGCGTGCAAGCAACATAAAAATGACTGATTTACGAGCGTGTGTTGTGCAGTTCCTACACACGCTCATAAGTTCGCAAATTTTCAATATTTTCATTCCAGATTTTCAACATTACCATTTTACCACACCTCCTTTTGAGCAGTACAGCTGTCATTTTTCACATCTCACCCAAAACGTATTTCCGCCCATGTAGCGCTGTGGCGCGAACTTGAAATCAATGTATGGGACACATTAAGAAAATCACAGTGACACTGTTCATGAGCAGAGGTCTTAAAATGGCCATGTTGAAAATTTGGTGAAAAATTCTAAAATGACTATTTTACAAGCGAGCGTTGCGCAGTTCCTATCGTACACTTGTAAGTTTGCTAATTTTTAATATTTGCACTCCAGATTTTCAACATTGCCATTTTACCACACCTCCTTATGAGCAGTATAGCTGTCATTGTTCACATGTCGCCCAAAATGTGTTTCTGTGCATGTAGCGCACAATGGCGCAGTCAGTGTGCAGAGTCAATGTTTGGGACAGATTAAGAAAATCACAGTGACACTGTTCATGAGCAGAGGTCTCAAAATGGCTATCTTGAAAATTTGGTGAAAAAATTCCTAAAAATGACTGTTTTACGGGCGTGTGTTGCGCAGTTCCTATGCACGCTCGTAAGTTCACAAATTTTTAATATTTGCACTCCAGATTTTCAACATTGCCATTTTACCACACCTCCTTATGAGCAGTACAGCTGTCATTTTTCACATGTCGCACAAAATGTGTTTCCGTGCATGTAGTGCACAATGGCGCATTCGGTGTGTGCAATCAATGTTTGGGACAGATTAAGAAAATCACAGTGACACTGTTCATGAGCAGAGATCTTAAAATGGCTATGTTGAAACTTTGGTGAAAAAATTCCCTTCAGATGTTCTGCAATATTACTAATGAAGACACTGAACAGAACTGGCCCCAGGACTGATCCCTGCATCACCCCACTGGTCGCCCCGTCTCCCTAGACTGCACACCATTTACCACCACTCTCTGCCTCCTGTCTGTTAGCCAGTTTCTAACCCAGTTTACCACCCTTTCCCCCATGCCCAGCCTGCCCAGCTAGTTTATCAGCCTCCTATATGGGATGGTGTCAAAGGCGTTGCTGAAATCAGGGTAAGCGTTGTTCAATGCCCCACCCTGATTCACTTCCTTTGTCACCCAGTCAAGGAAATCAACCAGATTTATCTGACGTGATGTCCCCACTGTGAATTCATGTTGTCTATAGTCCTGGGCTCTGATGGCATCTAGATGCTCCACTATCCTTTCTTTAAGCAATGTCTCCATGATCTTCCCCACTACTGAGGTGAGGCTGAATGGCCTATTGTTCCTTGCCTCCTCCCTGCTGCCAGACTTGTGTAGAGGGACCACATGTGCCCTTCTCCAATTCACTCATGTTGAATGACTCGGTGAACATGGCTGCCAGAGGTACTGCTATCTCCCTTCTCAGTTCTGTTGATATCCTTGGGCGTATGCCATCTGGTTCCATCACTTTGTCCACCTTCAATTTAGTGAGCTCCTGCAGGACTCTTTTGCCTTTGAATGGACTATTGTCCACCTCTTCACCCCCTTGGCAACTGCTGTACTGCTGTGGCCCTTGCCCCTCCCACTCTTCTCTGAATACTGAATGTGGATGTCTTGGGAGGAAGGCATGGAACTATCACTTCCAAATACCTAAACAGCACATACAAGCAAGCAGCATTCGGCATTGACAAATGCTTGTTATAGTGTATGTCAGTACATTAAGAACTGGCAGAAAAGTAGCTAAAACAACACTCAGACAAACTTATGGCTGTCAAACAAAAGGGAGCCTTTATTTACACACTCAGTAGACATGTGCCCGGCAATGCTCTCCTAAGTGAGCGAGTACAACTTCTACAGCAAAACTTCCAATCATTTAGATTAAAACTAAAAATGTAAGGCAATCCAAATTGTGACCTTTTAAACATAGTCTGTGCATTACATCGGGTAACTCCGGTGAGGTGAACAATTGATCTGGCGTGACCTTTGCTATGTACTCTCATGATGACCTGTGCACTGTGGGGAAAAAATTAAGTCAAAGATCAAAACAGGAGCACACGGTGCAGAATTTACTAGTGGTATACATTAGGAAGTGTTCAGAAATTTCTCATGATCAGTATGTTATGTTGAGAAGACCGCGGCTGTCATTTTAAAGTGCTTGCTTTTACGCTATCTACTGAACTGCAGGCGACAACTGAAATGCTGGGGATTTTACAGAAACAGGCACCGCTACACATCGCGTGCAGTCAGTTCTATTCTGTTATGCTGCAGTACATATGTAGCTACTGCAGCATAACAAATAGAACTTACGTTACTAATGCAGCATAACAATGTTTGGAAAGTGATGGATTTTTAGCAGAAACAACATTCCATCATACACTATAGTAATGTTGCTTCCATCAGTAATATTCACAGTCCCTTACTCTGCCTGCACTTCCAGAACCTGGAAGGAGGTTCAGATAAGAATCAGTTTCTGACTATTGGCTTGAGCACTACTTGTTACAGTGTGTTACAATCCTGAATAATTGGTCTGATCAAAAGACTGCAGTGTTTTTTTGTGTCTATTTTAATTGTTTGCTATTTTTGAAACTTTTATTTATTTATTTCATTTTGGTAACCAGGTAGGCCCACTGGAACCAGAGGTCCCTTTTTCAGGGGCGAACTGGAATTAGTTGCATGTAGGTAGAGCAGATATCACAACAAGTGGTACAGAAGGAGAATAAAGTAGAAAGGAAAATTCATAACAGCAACAATCAATAAACAGTTGTTATTTACAGCAGGTTACATTCATACAGTGGAGACAAGCAGGGCTGAGCAACTTCATAGGGTAGGACTAGACTAAACGTTTGGGGAAATTGAGTACAATAGAGGGTTAGGGAGCAAGTGGTAGAACTACATGCAACAACTAGCAGGTACATTGATGCAGCACATAGAAGTGTGTTTTTAGACCCTTGCAAAAAGTGGCTAAGGAACCAGCTGAGTGTAGGTCATCTGGCAGGGTATTCCAGAGTTAAGGGGCTGAATGCACAAAGGATTTACTTTCAAGTGTAGTCCTTGTCCTGGGTACCTCGAGTAATGTCTTCCCAGAAGTGCGGAGTGTTTCTGCAGGTGCTTAGACGCAAGAGGCCTCGCTTGGGGAGTCAACTGCTGATTAGTTTGTATGCTACAGTTAGTAGGGGGTACTGGAGTCCACTAGGCAGTGAGGGCCAGTTTAAGGAGGCCAACACATTGCAGTGGTGTGTCTTAGGAGGGGGACATTGCAATAAAATGTCCTGTTTTGTAGTATAGTAGCTCCAGCCTGTGAGCTTCAGTTTTTCCTATGGACTGGAGGATGGGGGTGGCATAAGTAAGCATAGGCAGTAGGATACTTTTTGCATTTGCACATCTAGAGTCAGGGGTGAGTTGTTTGTTTAGCCGAACAATTTTTGGTAGCCATTAGCTAGTTTTAGTGATCACAGCTACCCCCAGCTCTAGAAACAAATTTGACATTAAGCAGTTAGGGAGATGGTGACCACAATGCAGAGTTTGAACTTCATTCTAATTCTAAAGTCCATAATTATCATCAGTTCTGTGTCCAGACAACTCAATCAAGTGGACTGATTGCAGCTTGCGAATATTATTGTTGGATCCCTTTAGAAGAAACAACATTACTATGGTGAGTCATTTTTTCTTGCTCGTATTTATGCAGTTTCTGGAGTACAGCAAGGGGTGTACAAGGGAGCAGAACAACAAATACAGCTAGGTATACAATTGGGGATGGTGCCAAGACGTACATATGAGGGTTCTGGCTTACAAACTTTTTATTTTCCTAGCTTCACCACTGAGCTGTACACCAGTAATCTGGGCCTCCTATCCTTTGGAAAAAGTTGCAATCTCAAATGCACAGCAGTCATCTACATATGCGTCAAAAGACTCTAACCTAACTGTCTTAGAATGCTTCACCAAGCCACACAAACCTATCAGCTGCATTCATGCTCAAGAAATACGCAACCTGAGCTCAGGGTGCACAAACCCATCGGCATGAAGGGCTTCTTCAGAGCAGCATCAATCAGCTGGAACATCATCCCACTCCACAATAGGTGCCAGTTGTGTCATTACCTTCAAGCAGGACATACAAAACTACCTCCACAGCCTGTGCACATTAACCCTCCCCACACAGCAAACTCTCTCAGCTTCTTCCAATTTACCTACTCTCTCTCTGTTACTGAGCCCACCCAATATAGGTCTGTTTATCATGCAAATATGGTTCACATTGCACTGTATTCTCTGTGAGCCATGTTTCCCGTATTTCCTTTTATTGAACACATTATTTCCTATTTACTTTTACTGTAAATATGACTGTACCTAACTGCTGCTGCAACTTTTGTTGAAATCTGTAACTTTAATTTTACTGTGTAATTTACCCTGCTGCTGCACTCCCCCTGGACACACTTGCAAAGTAGGTGTTACACCTAAATGTTGCTGTCCTGGAGTGCAAGACACTACGTAAATAACTGTAGTAAAAGTGCATTTCCAGTGTACCAGACAGAGAAAGGGGTAGACAGCACTCACTTCCTGTATTGTATCCTTTTTAAGCACACACAAGGTAGTCTGTTTTATCTCATATTCCTCAACCTCTGACCAAGTGCTGGGGGGTTGGTATAAAACATTAGGTCAGTAGCATTATGGCATCTTCCTGTAGCCACCCTTTGATGTCCAATTTGATACTGGTTTGCACGCTTAACAGACAATGAAAGAGGAATACTTTACAAGGGGCTTCAGGCAGCTAAAGTAGTTACGGGACCCACTAGGGACAAGGCAATGCTGGACCGGGATGGCATTACAGACATCACATTAGGTTGTCTTCTAGGTACCATGATCACCATACAGTATGGTTTAACATTAAGAAGAAAACAGAGGCAAACCACACTCCTGACTTTAGGAGGCCAGATTTTAAAGAAATTGGAGACTGCTTCAGAAACTGCCTTGTGGGGGGGGATTGCCAGGGAGGGGTAGAGGCACAGCAGGTAAAAATAAGGGAGGGCATAATTAAGGCAACTCAGTCCAAGAAGTTCATGCACTCACCAAACCCCTACAGAGGGACGCCAAACATTTCAATTTCTAGTATTCATACTTTATTCAGAGCACATGTCCTGCCTGCAGGCAGGACGTGTGCTCTGAATAAGGTATGAATATTACAGTGGATTCCACTTAAGTGCACATCGGATAAGTGCACATTCCTGATAAGTGCACACTTTTCCTGTTTCCTGATTTTGTGTTTCTCTGAATATGGGATAAAGTAGATTGCCTTGTGTGTGATTATGAAGGATATGATACAGGAAGTAAGGCTGACTCCCCCTTTCTCTGCCTGGTACATTTTCCATTACAGCAAGGCACCTCTAAGTCTTGTATCAAGTTTTTTTTTAATGCATTTCTAGTATATCGATACAATAAAAGTGTATTGATACGATGTATCCATGTCAACCTTACTCCAAACTTTCATTTCAATAAAGTTTTGTTCTGTACCCTTGCCCTTATGGTTCCAACATCAGCCCTTTTCAAAGAAACTGTCTTCAGAAAGGGCTAACCATCCATCCCAACAGCACAGCAGAAGCATCACTGCTTGGTATACCAGCGACCCTGGTTCGGGAACAGTATCAGGTCACTCGAGAGCCAGCCAGGGCAGGAAGGATTGAACATCCCATGAACAGCTTTTCTCACTTGGGGAGGGCAGACTTACTGTCCCACTCAGTGACTGCCACCTGGTGGAAACCTGGTGATGGCATAGCAGGGTGCTTCAGTCAGGGGAGCAGTGTGTGACAGACGCTGTCAAGCACGCATGCACTTCACTGTATATTGGCACCCTCAGTGGCAGGAAAAAAAAAAGCATGTAGCTCAAAATCCATGAGTCCATGGGAGCCATGTCGACCCCCCTCCCCCGTAAACCCACGTATGACCCCACACTGTGGTCCAGGGCAAGTGGTGCCGAACTGGCGAGTCCCTGAGAAGGCTGGTGTTGGGGCTGAGGGTGTCTATTTGGTAGAATGACAGATGACATGGCTGGAGAAAAAAAAAAAACAAGACTGAAAAAAATGAAAGGGTTAACCATCAAACTGTTAGGGTTATAAACTACATGTTTTTTCTTTTGTTTTGCATTTAATCCTTTTTATTGGAAAATGTTATATTTTAAGAAGCAAAAATGAGACAACTGTTACAGAAAGCATTTCTTCAGAACAACAGGCATACAGGCAATCAGGTACTGAGACATGATATACAGTATTAAGCAATGCATCTAATAACCACCAGAGATGCATATCAAAGCTGTATCTCCCAATGCACACTAGGAGAATGGGGGAAGGGGGCGGTATGGAGTCAAGGACCAGCAGTGCCGCGTGCACTGGCTTTCTTGGTGTCAGATTGATATGGTTACATCATATTAGAAAATGGGTATGGAGATTTCCTGGTCTCTGACTGGCTGAGACCACTAGAAAAGGGTACATTTATGTGCCGATATAGACCATTAAATAACAAGTCCCTATGCCAGGCAGTCCTTGTGCCAAATAAATTAGTGTGCCAACTGATTTTTCAAAAACTTTCTGTCGTCATTGTTTTTACTCAGTGAGATTTACCTCACTTGCCCTGCTCAGTATCCTTGCTTGAAACTCCACAGCAAAACCACTTAAAATAGCATAATTTACCTGTTTTTACAGGCTTACTTTTGTTTTTAGTGGCAGCTTGCCCAACCTCCTCGTTGTGCAACTTCCAACCTTCTGTCCTTCCTCAGCAGCTCTATAGTTCAGCTGGCTGGCTGGCTGGCTGGCTGGCTGCCTGCTATCTATCCTACTGCAGCCCAGCAGCCATCTCCATCTGCGGTACAGTTAGGTATTGTGCCCACTGCTGTCATTCCCGACCATGCTCTCATCTCCCACTGAGCTGATGTGCTGCATTTCCTGTTAAAAAAAAAATTGAAAGTGCACTGGTACTCGGAGATGGAGGATAGGGCAAAACCAGACCACAACTCAGGAAGAAAGAACAGGGAGCAGTACGAAATAAGGACAAATGTAACGGTATCAGCAGTGCTACATGCAACAGAATAGTGCCCTCTACTGCCAATACCAGCAGGGGAAGGACTACTTTACACAGACTTACTTTTATTTACTTACATTAACATTTTACACTTTTTTGTAAAATATTTGAAATATTTAGTCTAAAATACCTCCAAAACTCATTTTCTAAGCACAATAATGTTCTCCAAGGTGGGCAGTATGGGCTGTACTGGACCTTCCAAGGGCTATAAGGCCCTCCACCTGTGGCGTTGGGCCTCATCACGCCCCTGGGGTGGTCCAGTATAGACCAATACTGCCCACCCTGTTGGGTATTATTGCTTGCTCAATACACTTTCAGTGTATTAATACACTGGAAATACACGTTTAGTGTATCAACATAGTAATTAATGCATGTCCACTACAGTATATTAATAGACAGAAATAGTTTCAGTATATCGATATAGTGGAAATATGTGTACACTATATCATAATTATACACTTACCACTCTTGTCTTGTTGGCATCCATAACCCCTTTTCCCTTGAAGAACACACACACCAGTCTTGAAGAAATAGCTGCAGCCATATGTTTATTAAATGACATATTACATGATTGGAGTTATGTGCAAAGTTTGGGAAGTCTAGCCAGTCACCTCTGAATCCTCCACAACCCTTCCTGTGAAGGGCATTACTCATGTGCAGACTGAGGGATTGCCGTACCTCTTGGAGTTGGAACCCAACCTTAGTGAATAGGGTGGCAAGCTACCACACCGATCTGGTGGTGCTGCACCCACAGACAAGCCTGATGAGGTTGGATCATGCCCCCCCTAAAAAAATGGGGACCAGGTCCTATGGCTTCCTGCCTCATGCCAACCAGAGAAGAAGAGTCCTTTGGAAGAATTTGACTTCTTCCACTTTTTCCATCGCCCTGAGAGACTCCCAAGCTGCTCATGGTACAATGACTGTGACAGTTACTGCTAAATCTAATCTTGATTTACCCCTATGGAGGAGGTGAAAAACCTGGGAAAAACTCTATAAAGGAAAACTGGGAAAACTCCTTCCTAACCCCTAGTGCTGTCACCCATCGGGGGCAAAGAGTTCCCTAGTCTAACCTGGCCAACCCACAACCCTTCTTTCACAAGGGTGGTGGGTCAGAAATCTGAAGCTGGGAGACAAGAGTGAAGGTGAGCTTCAGGCCACAGCTCTTTTTGGTCCCTCACTCTCCACGCCCAGTAAGATGCCCCCACCCTGTGGGTGGCCCCAGTGGTTCCTCTCTTTGGGGTGGTACAGAAGTACCTCCCGACCCTATGGGTGGAACCCTACCTGCCTAAGGCCAGGTTATTGGGAGGGGGCAAAGACAGGGTTTCATCTGCTGCAAAGCCTGGCAGTACCGTAGGAAGAGTGGGGCAGATGGTACACCCGGCCCGGGCGCATGCCTCCGAGGAGCGCAGTTTTGATAAAGTTTTGGTAACTTTAAAAACATTTTTTTTTACTGTAATTACAGTGGCTTCCAGCAGGGGTGCATCCACGGAAGGACCAGCAAGTGCTGGGGGGGTCACATGGTCACGCTGTCTGAAGGGAGAAAAAATCATGTGGACTGGTGGTAACTGGGAGGGCCAGCTGCCAGCGGCACCAGTATAAAAGGTAGGGGCAAAGCTGAGCATGTGGTTGTTGTCAGGCAGTTAAAGAGAGACTAGAGTAGTGTAGAGAGATAAACTTACTTGATAGCAAGAGGGATTCAGAAATTAAACACTTAGTTTTAATGTAACCATTGGTTTGGCAAGCAAGCACTGCACTCTTCCTCCTTCTTCCTTGTTGAGTTGCTTTCTTTTTTATTTATTGATCATCTGTCCTAGTAGTGACTGTCCTGTGTGTGTCCTCTGATGGAGTCAGACTAGAGTTGAGGAGAGAGAGACTTGCTAAGGCTGAGCCGACGGTCCACCGCCACACCGCCTCAGATTAGATAAAATGACATTTCCTGGCTTAATTCTGTAAAGTTCAGTTGGTTCACGTCAACATTCTTTGTTGTGTGAATTTGTGTGCCTGGATGGGTTGTTTTGTGTTCATTTGTTCGTCATTGTCATTCTAGACTCTATGTGACTAACAACATGATGGAGGAGGGCCGAGGGTATCTGATTGAAAAAAATTAAATCAGTCAGGAGTGATGATTAATTTTAATCTTGTCACACTGGGGTGTTGTGTATGTGACTGTTGCTGCTGACACCAGGGGATCTCCCATCTGCTCCATGGGCCGGGGCTTCTGCCCTCCTCCCTCCCTCCATTCTCCACGGACACCGAGGACAGGAGATTACTATAGTGTATAGTGGAACATCGTTGTTCACTGAAATCTAACGCTCTCAAAATGTTGTTCTGCTGCACTAGTGACGTCCATAGTGCAGCAGAACCAAAAAGTGATGTCCACAGGACAGCAGAACAAAAGTGCGGACGTCACACATGGTGTCCTCGAGCAGCAATCTGACAGTTAGTCTTATTTTGAAAAGAAAGATGTAGTAATTTTTTTTTTGAGGCAACAACATTCCACTATACACTATGCAGAACAGTGCATGCATACCATTTAACGGCAGGGCTGTTCTTTCTCCTCGTTGGTACTATGACGACTGATTACCTCTCGAGCTACACTCTCGAGGTAATCTGTCATCATAGTACCAACTCGGTGAAAGAACAACCCTGTTGTTAACTGGTACTCATGCACTATCCTATATAGACTCAGTCAATACTAGTTACTACTACTAGTAACTACTGAGACTGAGTCAGTCTGTGATGACTTAGACTTGCTGTCAGCTGTCGTCTTACTGAGCCTGAGAAATAAAATAAACTTTCTGACATTTACTTCCTTGTGTGAGTGCCCCCTGGCCTGTGCCTGTCTGAGAGCCTGGATCATTTTTTTTTGTGAATTGATCATCGCCGGTCCTCCGGGCAGGCAAGGCTTACTCCTGGGTGGTCATATTTTTTGTTGTTTTTTAAAAGATTTTAAATTAAGATTCAGGCAGGACTCAATGTCCATTAGTCTTCAGAGGGCGTACTTGTATTGATCAGAGGCAGGCTGGGAGCATCTCTCTTGCAGCAATGGGCACCACTAGGGGAAGGTCCGGGGGCAGTGATGCATCTGGCAATGAAAAATGGACAATAATTAGGCTTGAAGGAGGAGCAGATGGGGCTAGTAGAGTAGGCATGGCAGAAAGTAACAAGATATGGAGGAGGATTCGAGCCAGCCTGTATCCGATCAGAAATTGGGGGATGGAAGAGAGACAAGGGCTGACAGACAGAAATGGACTAAGGGTGAAAAGGAAAGGATTGAGAGACAAACCGTGGGGGGTGGGGGGGGGATTAACTTAGGCAATAGGCATATATGTCAGAGCTGGCAAAACAATCAGTGAAAGTCATACATTTTATTAACAAACTGTCAGTGTCCGAACGTGCTGAACATTAAATGAAAGGCACCAAATATACAACAATAAATTCATTAGCCTGAGTGTAAAAATACCAAGGTGCGAGTTCCATGTTACGTTCTACACCAGATTAAATTGACTCGGATGAATTTCAAGGGAAGTTCAGACAGCCAAATTTATTTTACTCTAAAATTGCAAGGGGAGCTCCGAAGCGAGTCTTAGACTTGGCTTAACTAAAGCTGCTCCAGACTTTCCTCTAGTTACCGCGGAGCAGTAGAAGCTTCAGCTCTAGCTGAGATAGCTGCACTGAGAGCCAGAAGTTTCTAGTCAGGAAGTTGAATTTTGCAGTTTTATTTATCTCTTCTGTGCTGTGTGCTGTTCTATCATGAGTCCATGCTGAAGGAGACAGTAGTCACACAGACCGGGCTGGCTGCTGCTCTGTTTCATATTGCTGACAGAAAAGAAACAAACGCTGTTCAGTCAGTGATCATAATAAAAAAGAGTGCTGCAGTTTTTTAATTATTTTAGACAGTCTTTTAGTGAAGCATATTGTTGCTATTTTGTGTTTATTTGTAATTTTGCTATAGATTTTCTTACTTTGTTCTGTATTTGTTTCTGTTTGCCCTATTTAAATTCACTGCTTACTAGTCTCTACCTAATTTTTGTAGCGTGTAAATTGTTTCACTAGTGTGTATAAGAGTAAGCGAGGATGTGGAATGACAGGATGTGGGTGACTGGTGGTGGCGGTGGATGAGGGAAAATGTTGCTTGGCCATGGATTGATGTGGTGTGGGGGCACTGGCACTGAGAACAGCACTGGCAGCTTTATGCTATCACCCACTCTTTGTGGGCAGAATGGGCAGCATGGCTAATGTGAAACTCAGTTTCATGTTAGCCGTTCTGCCCACAAAGAGTACGTAATAGCATAAAAACTTGTCCACAACAATTGTGGCTGCATACTCTGATGCCAGCCAGCCAGAGTCTCCCACATCTCATATTCCATGGTAGCAAAATATTCCCTTTAATCAGGGGTAGGGAACATGTAACATAAGTATGTTTTTTCTTCAAGAAAAGCCCCAAAACTCACCCCAGAGCATGTAAACCCCTCAGAGCTTCTGGGGGCCGAACCCCCAGCTATTTGGGGGGGGCGCAAAATTAGTCTCTTGCCCAGGGCACCAAAATGCTTTCCTGCGGCACTGATGCCTGGCAAACTATTTACAGCCCTGTTTACACTGCCCCTGTGCTCCACAACTTGGAGCACTCCACTCCTGCTGCGATGGTCGCTGCGGCTCAAACTTCTGTCCACACAGTCAGTAACTCCAGCTGTTGTTTACACCTCTGGTCACGATGACAAGCTAGAGGTATACTCACAGCATGGAAGAGACAGAAAGTTTGTTTCTAATTAGCATGTCCGAGTTCAGCTAAAGTAAGTTTTCAGCAGCAGATAGAACGCTGAACTCAGGAAAGTGCATAAAAGTAAAAACCAAGGGCTACAAGTATTTGGAATTAGGGTCAGTGAAACTATAAAGCTGGACATGCGCGAATACATATACATATCGTTGGGATATACGTATTCACACATGCACAGCTTCAAGGTCTCACAATTTCCAATCCTAATTCCGAATAATTGTAGCCCTCAGTTTTTACTTTTATACACTTTCCCGAGTTCAGCTTTCTATCTGCTGCTGAAAACTTACTTTAGCTGAACCCGGGCATGCTAATTATTGCATTCCAAATATTGAGTGCTGGCGGAGAGCCACTGGAGGAAGGATGCTGGGAAGGGAGCCCTTCAATCAGAGCAAGCACTGTGGAATGTTTACATGACAGGCTAGTGCGCTGTCAAGTAGCTTGGTCCAATACATGTCCCCTCTCCAGAGTCGCTTCAGAAAGTGGAAATGAAGCACTCCTAGTATGCTCCAGAAAGTGTCCTCACACCACACTGCCAACTTTGGAGCTCATCAACCCATGCACATGGGTTGATGTGCTTTAAAGCTTGCAGTGTAAACAGGGCTTATAATGCATACGTTAAATACTGCTAAAGATGAATCAGGTATAAACATAGAGTGCTAATCTCAGACATGAAATACAGGGCTCAATAGGGATTCACTATTACAGACGAAATGTCTCACTTCAGTGACGCCATCGCATTGCACGTTCCTAGCAGTCTTAGGCTCTGATTGGTGCAGTGCTTCTAAAATACTTTCTGATTGCAGACCAAGTAAAGAAGTTGCAGAAACAATATTAAATGATGGCTTTTAAGGTAACCAATTTTATTATTCAGCAGTACTCCCTTCCTGCTACAGTTCTACGGCAGGATTTCTGGAAAGGTGCAACCAATAGAAACACTGTTTAGGTATTCTTTTCATGACTTTGAATCTAAAAACAAATGCAGGTTGTTCAACTTATAAGACAAGAGGAAAAGGGTCATCTATAACTGAATAAAACAAAACAGGCTAACATTTTCACTGACATGCATTGCTGCTGAAAGGAATGACAGCTGGCATGTAAGAACATTGAACCCTAAATGTTATTTGTTCAAAACATACATATTTTTAATTGGATTACATTCTTTGTAAATAAGCAAAAAAAAAAAATAGCATGTGTGTGGGAGGGGGAATAAAGTACTAGATTAGGCTCAAGTGGGCTCAACACATTTTGTTTCTCTGATAACTTCCTTTGGCCTTTAAAGATGCTTTTTTTATGAGGTGCTGTCTATTTCAAAAGTCTGCTCTCCATATTTTTTATTTTTCCGTGTGGGTTAACTGCACATCATTTTAGATTCTCTTACAGTAACTGAGTAAGCCACAAGCAACAGGTGTTGGCGTCAGTATGCACAACAGAATGGCTGCTTTGTTTTTCTTGATTCCTCTATGGTACAGCTACCAGTGGTTTTGCAGCAAGATACGAAACCTTTTTTAGCTATCACACCCCAAGCCCCACGTAGTCAAAGGAAGCACCAGCCTCTGCAAAAGGGTGAGACACTGCCAAAACATAAAGGTGTTTCTTAGCACGATTAAAGGTGATTGGAAACATTTTAAACTGTTTGTGCAGTCTACCAATTCTTCCTTCCTTCCTTTCAGCCTCCCTAATTTTCTTTCATTCTTTCTCTCTTTCTTTCTTTTCTTTTTCTTTCTTTCTTTCCTCCCTTATTTTCATTTTGTATTAAAAGGAAGCTTTCACATACAGAGGATGAAATGGTTATATTAAATGCACGCTGAAAATAGAAAATAGAGTTGAAGGATGACATACTTTGAAAGCCCATGGAAAGCTCTTTCAAAAGAGGTAGTGCGCTCACCTGAAGCTGGAATTATTTTAAAGATATAGACAACTGAGACTGTTCAATATTAATACTACATTGTAGCCATTTGTAGAACATTATGATGTCACTGAGGAACAAACCGTGCTTGACTCAGTTTAGTTTAGTACAGCTTGTTCCTTGATGACATCTTCTAACAATGGCTGCAATATAGTATTTCTGTTGAACAGACTCAGTTGTCCATGTCTCTGGAGTGCTTCCAACTACAGGTGAGCCAAATACCTCTTTAGAATAGGCGTTTTATGGTCTTTCAAACTATGATAGCCACTGGGCAAAAATGTAGAAACATTGAAGTTGACGGCAGATAAGCTCTGCAAGGCCCATCCTATCTGCCCATTTCTTCTATCTTATGAATGTGCCATAGGTCTTTACTCTGTCAGTGGCCTATCTATTCATACTCATCTGTATTGCTTCCTTATGCCTATCCCATGCCTGTTTGAAGCCCTGCACTGTATTCATATCCACCACTTCCTGAGGTAGGCTGTTCCATGCCTCCACCACCCTTTCTGTGAAAAAAGAACTTCCTCACATTACCCCTTAATCGGCCTCCCTCTAATCTCATGCCGTGTCCTCTTGTCCTGCTATTTTTCTTATATTGAAACATGTTACGACTCACCTTGTTAATGCCTTTAAGATGTTTGAATGTTTCGATCATATCACCTCTCTCCCTCCTTTGCTCTAGGGTATTCATATTGAGCTTCATTAATCTGTCCTCACGTTTTCTGATGCAGTACCTGCACCATTTTGGTTTCCCTTTTCTGAACTGCCTCCATTTTGTTAATGTCCTTGTACAGGTGTGGCCTCCAGTACTACACACAGTACTCCAGATGGGGCCTGACCAGTGTCTTGTAAAGAGGGATTATTATCTCCTTCTTATGAATTGGTGATACCCCTACTAATACACTACCAGGTCGTACCTGAAAATAGGCAGTTTTTTTGCCTAGTGTACTTACCCAGTTACCAAACACTAATAAATAAGTACACCCTAACATCCCTCTAGCCTTACCTACTGCTTTAGTGGTCTGCTTGGATGATTTCAGGCAATCTATGATGATGATACCCAATTCTTTTTCTTCCTTTGTGATTGGCAGCAACTCCCCTCCCAACCTATAGGTGGCTTCAGGGTTTCTCTTCCCTATGTGCATGATCCTGCAGTTCTTTACGTTAAACTCCAGTTGCCACTCTTCCGATCATTTTGCCAGTTTATCCAGATGTCTTCTCATTCTGCCCACCCCGTCTGGATCATCTACTCTGTTGCAGATCTTGGTGTCATCTGCAAACAGACAAACCTTACTCTCCAGTCCATCTGCAATTTCACTGATGAAGATATTGAAGAGTTCTGTCCCCAGGACTGATTCCTGAGGTACCCCACTTGTGACTTGCATCTCTTCTGACTGTATATCATTTACCACCACTCTCTGTTTTCTGCCTGCCAACCAGTTTGCCACCTAGTTGACCAACTTCTGACCCACCCTGAGCCCACCCAGGTTATTAATCAATCTTCCATGTGGAACAGAATTGGAAATTTTGCTGAAGTCAAGGTAGGCGACATCAACTGCACCCTCTTGGTCCACCACTCTGGTTACCCAGTCAAATAAATCTATGGGATTAGTTTGACAGGACCTTCCTGTTGTAAACCCATGCTGTCTTGGATCCTGTGCTCCTATGGATTCCAGGTGTTGCATTATCCTTTCCTTTAAGAAGTACCTCCATAATCTTGCCCACTACTGAGGTAAGACTGACTGGTCTGTAGTTCCCTGCCTCCTCCCTGCTGCCACTCTCTCGTGAAGCGGGATCACTTGAGCCCTTCTCCAGTCTTCTGGGACCTCTCCTGTGCTCAGAGACTCACTAAACAGTTTTGCTAATGGCTCTGCTAGTTCCACTCTTTGCTCCTTTAGTAGCCTGGGATGTATGCCATCAGGTCCTGTTGCCTTGTCCACCCTGAGCTTAGCAAGCTCTTGTGGGATCCTTTCTTTTGTGAAGGGACTATTGCACACCTCCCTCCCTCCCCCCGTGTCCATGATGCTGAGCTGTGGGCTCTGCCCTACCTTCTGCTCAGTAAATACTGAGCAGAAGTATCTATTTAGGATAGATGCTTTTCCTTGGTCCTCCGCCACACACTCCCCCTTATCCCCTTTGATTTTAGCAATATTCCCTCTTTCTACTTTCACTAATGTATCTATATAAAGTCTTGTCCCCTTCTTTTACTGTTCGTGTTAGTGTTTCCTCGGTTTGGGCCTTTGCCTGCCTTACTGCCTTCCCTGCTTCCCTAAGGGAAGTTTGGTATGCCTCCCTATCTTCGTCCCACTGCATTCCCTTATATTTCCCGAAGGCCAGCCTTTTGGCTCTGACCTTTTCTGCTTCTGTTTTTTGAGAACCAAAGTGGTTTCCTCCTTCTTTTGCTCTTGCTTTTCTCTCTAACACAGTGGGATGCTGCTTCAAGTATTGCATCCTTAATGCTTGCCCACATTGCCTGTACCCCCTCACCTGTATTTCATCTTGCCAGGGCTAGCTTAACTCTGTTGGCCATCTTATCAAAGTCAGCTCCTCTGAAGTCCCATATTTTTGCCTTGGAATGGGATGATTTAGTTCTAGTGGCCAAATTGAACCATACCATGTGATGGTCACTGGCCTCCAGGTGACCTTCTACCTGGAGATCTGTGATCCTTACCCGTTAGTCAGTACTAGATCCAGGCTAACCCTATCTCTTGTGGGTTGTTGTACCAGTTGTTTGAGGCCCTCTCCCTGCAGGGAATCCACCATGTGTCTAGTTCAGGTGGATGTTTCTGCTGGTATTGACCAATCTGTATCTGGCATGTTGAAGTCTCACATTATCAGAACCTCTCCTTTAGCTGTCATGTTTTGTATATCTGCTAACAGTAATGTGTCTGTGTCCTCCCCCTGATCTGGAGGCCTGTAGACAACCCCAGTTCGTATGGCTGTCCCATTTCCTGTTTTCAGGGTGACCCACAGTTCTTCTGGCTCCTTATGTGTATTCTGAATTTCTGTAGCTTTGATATTTTCTTTGACATATAGGGCCACTTCACCCCCCCTTTTTGTACCTCAGTCTCTTCTGAACAGTACACAGCCAGATACTGAAGTCTCCCAAGTGTGGTTACAGGTGAACCATGTCTCGCTAATGGCTACTGTGTCCAGTTTAGCCTCTGTCATTGTTGCCTGCAGGTCTGGGATCTTGTTTCTCAGACTGAGGGCATTTGTGTACATTATTTTTCATTGGCCAGATTTCAGTGTGTTACTTGTTGTGCGAGGTCCAGCATTTCCCCTGTGCGTCATATGGGGAGCCGGACCTTTTACCTTACCTGGTGATGCAAATGAACTATAAACATGCTGAACTCCTGTTTGATCACTAGCTGACAGGGGAGGGGTGTTCTTCCCGTTCAATGTATCAGGTGCTGCACCCCTCTCCCCATTTGCTCATTTAAATATTCTGCAAAGGTATCAAACATCTGCTCCAATGCACTGACTCCCACCTTAGTCAGATGCAGTCCATCAAATTTAAAGAACGTTCTCTCCCAAAACTGTTGCCAGTTACCTACAAATTTGTGTCCTTTTTCCTGGCATCAGCCCTTGAGCCACATGTTTAGCACCCCTATCTCCCCTTCTGTGACCTTCCATTTGTCTGCCCCCCTCTCCCAGACCGGCAGGATCTCAGAGAAGGAGATGCCAGATAAATTGGATGACAGTTTGTCTCCCAGCCTGGCCAGGTGTTCCTTGGTCTCCACAACTGACTGGCTGTCGAGATCATTAGTCTCTATGTGTATCAGGACATCGATGTTTTCTCCTGCTTCCTGCACAATTTTAGCAATGTGGTCAGTGTCTTTCCATGCTGATGTACCTGGGAAACATCTGACCATTACCTCCGGCTGGAGGTAGGTGTCAACTCCCCGAATTATGGAGTCTCCTACGATCAGAAGTGTTTTGGATTTCCTTTTTGCTTTCTTTGTTTTGGTCCCTGTTGTGTGCAAGTTTTGTTGTGCTAGCTCCTGTGTTGCAGTGTCCTGCTCTGCAGTGTTTTCTGCCCCTTTGTTCGATTTTGGAGATAGAGGCAGATACCTGTTTGTAGTTTTTATATGGTTTGTAGAGGTGATACGTTGGAGAGCACTGAGTGATGGGGCACCCGATTTGCCCCTCCTAACCACCTGCCAACCTCTTTGGGACGCTGTCAGCTTTTGGGGGGATTTTTATCGACAGTCTGATGACAGTGTCTGTTGCCAGCATTTTGTCTACATAAAGATTACTGTGCCTTGCAGTTAAAAATAAGAGGCAGTCTATTTAAAAAATGCCCAAATTACATTTTTTAGGATCCTGACCTTAGCCTGCCCCCCAGCAGCTAAAGTGCATTACCATGTGTGTGCTTGGCTAAACATGGTACTTCTGTGCTGGTAAACTCATGCATGCACGAATATGTTAGTTTTAAGCAGTGCAGAATAAATAATCATTGCAATGACCAGTCCCCTGAATATGATGAGTTACTAAATGAGTGTAGGAAGGTAGTGAAAACGGACTTTTAAATCTGAAGCCATGACACAAAGCATGTGCACTAGCGCCACATTAGTGCACGTAATCTGTGTCACGGCTCCAAAGTCCTGGGAGTATCATATCTGATGACCTCGAAGTGGCAGGGCAGTGTGACAAAGAAGTAGGTAGGGCCATTATGATGCTGGGATGCATTGGGAGAGGTATCTCCAGCAGGTGGAGGGATGTGGTGTCACTGTATCACTCACTGGTGAGACCCCCGGAGTATTGTGTCCAGTTGTGGAAGCCGCACCTCAGAAAGAACATAGACAGGGTGGAGGCAGTCCAGGGGAGGACAACTAAAATGGTACAGGGGTTGCAACAAAAAACCTTTGAGGAGAAGCTGGGGTATCTCAACATGTACACCCTGGAAGAGAGGCAAGCAAGCGGGAACATAATAATAATAATATTTTTATTTATATTGCTCCTTTCAAATGTCAAGGCACATTCCAATAAAATACATAAGATAAAAATACAGGAATACAAAAACAGGAGTACAAAAAGCAATATTAAAAAACACACAAAGGCAAATCAATGAACAATAAAACCACATATGATAGAAACTTACAAGTACCTCACAGGGGTGAACAGGGTGCAGGAGGGGAGTCTCTTTCAAAGGAGGAAGTGCACCGGGTTACAGGGCATGTGATGAAGCTGAGGGGGGGAATGTTAAAGAGGGGTGTGAAGAAGTATTATTACACTGAAAGAGAGATAGAAGCCTGGAACTAAATGCCAGTGGAAGTGGTGGAGGCAAAAACAGTAGGCGGCTTCAAGTATGCATGGGATAGATATAAGGGAATATTAGTGAATACCGTAATTACACGCGTGTAAGCCAAGATTTTTAAACTGAATTTCAATGCTCACATTACGAGTCTCGGCTTATACGCGAGTCAAACTTTAATTGCAAAAAAAAAAAAATCTCAAAACGCAAAACTTCACTTACGGATCATGTCTCATGCAGTTCCCAATCAGTTCCTACACCCAATTTCCACTGCCCAGTATTAAATGAAACACTGTAAAGACACATACAGTGTACCACCACAGTTCACCACAACAGCTCATGCCACAATGAATACTGGTACTGGTAATAAGAGAAAACGGAGTGCTTACGATGCAGCCTTTAAGCTGCATGCTGTTGAATTTGCTGAGAGCTCCAATAACTCTGCTGCTGCCAGACACTTCTCGATTAACAAGAAGCAAGTGCGAGAGTGGAGAAAACAAAAAGAGGCAGTAGGTGATATGCCTAAAACTAAGAAAGCATGCTGTGGTGACCGACCTGCTTTCATTATGCTGGAGGCTGATCTAAATGAATGGGTACTCTCGTGCCGCCAGAGTGGCTACATCATTACCCGCTTGGCCATCTGAATGCAGGCGATTAGGATGGCAAAGGAGCCCAAGTACCACTCCACAGGCTCGGAGTCTTTTCTGGCATCAGCGGGGTGGTGCTCACGATTTATGGAGTGTCACAGGCTGATGTTAAGACAGCATACTAAAATATCTCAGAAACTTCCACATGATCTTGAACAAAAGCTTGACAGTTTTCAGCAGTTTGTAATAAAAATGAGACATCTACATGATTGTGATATTTCACAGATAGGAAACCTGGACGAAACCCCCATGATGTTCGACCTGCCTGGTAACAGGGCTGTGAATCCTACGGGGGGGGGGGGAGTAAGACAGTGCTTATCCGAACAACAGGGCATGAAAAGACACATTTTACTGTCATCCTATCATGCATGGCTGATGGCACCAAACTATGGCCACTTGTTGTTTTCAAAAGGAAGACATTGCCCAAAAATATGACATTCCCCCTTGGAGTGTTAGTATACCCCCATCTCAAAGGGTGGATAGATGAGGAACTGGTGAAGATCTGTCTGCAAAGGGTTTGGGACTCACGTCCTGGGGTGCCACATTCTAAGCACTCCTTCCTTGTCTGGGACATGTTTTGGGCACATTTAACAGACGGGGTTAAAAAAATAGCCAAAAAATCAAAAGTAGACCGCTGTGTCATACCTGGTGGTCTTACATCCATACTCCAACCCCTTGATGTGTGTCTGAGCAAACCTTTTAAAGATAGGGTCAGACATCTGTGGAGTGAGTGGATGTGCTCTGGTGAAGGAGCTGTAACTAAAGCTGGCAATCACAAGAAGCCTGACCTGTATTTGGTGTGCAAGTGGGTCATAGAAGCCTGGGATTCAATCCCTGTCGATATGGTCTGGAGATCATTTTTTAAATGGTGTATAAGCAATTCCATGGACAGGACGGAAGACGATGTTCTGTATGATGATGCAGAGGGTGACAGTGCTACCGAGGAACAGGAGGAGCTGGACTACACTGATGATGCCCTAACCAAGCAGTTCCTGTCTGAGAATCTACAGTCTCTTGAAATTTTGGATGCAGAAGAGGCCGAGGAAACTGATTAGAAAGGATTGCTGGATTGTAAAAACAGGACTACCATTCGGACTACAATTCAGGCATTTATGGACAACCATACATTAGATAAATTCTTCTGTTTTCACTTTACTTGAGTGCCAAGTGCCATGTGCTGTGCAGAACAATGTGTAACTCTGTTGAACTGTAATGTCATCGGGGGAAAAGATCTGAGCAGGGTTGTGTGTTGTGTGTATCTTTCACAAGTGTGTGCTTACACAGAAAATTTTAAAAAATTGCATTCGACTTATAAGCGGGTCTGTGTACTTCTTGCTTTTAATAAAGCTGCTTTTGGGGGGGGTCATCTTATACGCAGATCAGCTTATCCGCGAGTATATACGGTAGGTAGGGAGGAAGGAGTGTCGCTGGAGACTAATTAGGGTCTGTGGAGGCAGACTAGGCAGGGACCATCTGTGCAGACTGGGTGGGCCAAGTGGTCCTTTCCTGCTGACAAATTCTATGTTTCTATGTTTTATTTATTTATTTATGTATTTATTTGTTCATAGTTCGGATATAACCTTTGTGTAGAAGACTCTTTTGCCAAGGTTCCACGTCAAGGATTCAGGGAAGACAGTACAGACAAGCAAGTATTACAAAAAATCAAGGGTTGTAATTGTAAATGGAGTCCACTCTGAAGAAAGAGGGGTTACTAGTGGGGCACCGCAGGGTTCAGTATTGGGTCCAGTCCTTTTTAATGTCTTCATAAGTGACATTGCAGAGGGACTGGAAGGAAAAGTATGCCTCTTTGCAGATGACACAAAGATCTGCAACAGGGTTGATACACAAGGTGGGGTGGAAAGGATGAGAAGGGACTTGGCAAGGTTAGAGAAACATTGAAGTATGGCAGCTTAGATTCAATGCTAAGAAGTGCAAGGTAATGCACCTGGGAAACAAAAACTCAGGGAAGAATACACAATGGGGGAGGTAGTAACAACAACAAAAAGGAAAGGGACCTGGGGGTAATCATATCAGATGACCTTAAGGTTAGCAAGCAATGTGAGAAGGCAGTAGGGAGGGCTGGGGTATACTGGGATGCATAGGGAGAGGCATCAGCAGCAGAAAACAGGAAGTTGTTATCCTCTGTACAGACAGTTGGTGAGACCCCATCTGGAGTACTGTGTCCAGTTCTGAGACCCCATCTCCGCAAGGACATAGACAGGATAGAGGCAGCCCAGAGGAGGGCAACTAAAATGGTGCAGGGTCTGCAAGAGAAGCCGATGAGGAGAGACTAAAGGAGCTAATATGTATACCCTTGAGGAAAGAAGGGAGAGGGGACATGATAGAAACTTTTAAGTACCTCAGTGGAATCAACAAAGTCCCAGAGGGTAGCATCTTTCAGAAAAAGAGACGTGCAAGAACAAGGGGACACAATTTAAAGATAGAGGGGGTGCGATTCAGGGGCAATGTGAGGAACGATTATTTCACAGAGAGGGTAGTGGATGCATGGAACAGCCTTCCTGAGGAGGTTGTGGGGTCTAAAACTGTGGGAGAATTCAAGAATGCATGGGACAGACATAAGGCAATTCTTGTGGGTGGTAGGAAGAAATAGGCTGTGGGTTAACTAGGATCTGCGGCCTATCCTGTAGGTAGGGAAATGGGTAGACTAGATGGGCCAAGCGGTCCTTATCTGCCGTCAAAGTCTATGTTTCTATGTGAAGCAGGAAAATATACATGATTATACAATACTACCAAATAACAGCGATGTGTGTACTGATGTAGACTAATATACAGTTCTTTTATAGAGCAGCACTAGGGCTTTGTCAAGATGGGGTCAAGGAAAGCAGCCCTGTGGCCTTGTCAGTGTAGAGAGGAGGGGGAGGTGTAAAGAAGCTTGGTGTAGCGTGGTCAGCGGTAGCATGAAGGGACTAAACAAGCATTTGTCAATGCTGAATGTTATTGCGCTGGCATTGGCAGTGGGAGTGGTGTAGCTAGAGACGCATTTCATTTGCATCACCAGGTAAGAAAAAAGGTTTGTCTCCCCATACGATGCACAGGGGTAATGCCAAACTTCACCCAACAACTAACACACCAAAATCTGGCCAATGGAAAATCATGTACACAAATGCTCACAGCCTGGGAAATAAGATCCCAGACCTGCAGGCAATAATGTCAGAGGCTAAACTGGACATAGTAGCAATTAGTGAGACGTGGTTTACCAGTAACCACACTTGGGAGACTTCAGTACCTGGCTATGTATTGTTCAGAAGAGACCGAGGTGCAAAAGGGGGGGAGGAGTGCCCTGTATGTTAATGAAAATATCAAAGCTACAGAAATCAGAATACACATAGGAGCCAGAAGAACTGTGGGTCACCCTGGAAACAGGAAATGGGACAGCCATAAGAACTGGGGTTGTCTAGGACCCCAGACCAGAGGGAGGACATAGACACATTACTGTTAGAAGATATACAAAACATGACAGCTAAAGGGAGGTTCTGATAATGGGAGACTTCAACATGCCAGATACAGATTGGTCAATACCAGCAGGAACATCGCCAGAACTAGACACATAGTGGATTCCCTGCAGGGGAGGGCCTCAAACAACTGGTACAGCAACCCACAAGAGACAGGGCTATTCTAGATCTAGTACTGACTAACAAAGAAGGGATCACAGATCTCCAGGTAGAAGGTCACCTGGGGCCAGTGACCATCACATGGTATGGTTCAATTTGGCTACTACATCTAAATCATCCCATTCCAAGGCAAAAATATGGGACTTCAGAGGAGCTGACTTTGATAAGATGGCCAACAGAGTTAAGCTAGCCCTGGCAAAAAGAAACACAGGTGAGGAGTACAGGCAAAGTGGGCAAGCATTAAGGATACAATACTTGAAGCAACATCCCATTGTGTTAGACAGAAAAGGAAGTGTAAAAGAAGAAGGAAACCACTTTGGTTCTCAAATACAGTAGCAGAAAGGTCAGAGCCAAAAGGCTGGCCTTCAGAAAATATAAGGAACACAGCGGATGAAGATAGGAGGCATACCAAACTGCCCTAAGGGAAGCAGGTAAGGCAGTAAGGCAGGCAAAGTCCCAAACTGAGGAAACACTAGCACCTAACAGTAAAAGAAGGTGACAAGACTTTCTATAGATACATTAGTGAAAGGAGAAAGTCCAGAGGGGTATGCTAAGCTTAATGGAGAAAAGGGAGATGTGAGGAGGAGGACCCTGTAAAGGCATCTATCCTAAATAGATACTTTTGCTCAGTATTTACTGAAGAGAAGGTAGGGCAGGGCCCACAGCTCAGCATCATGGACACAGGGGGGAGGTGAGCACTACCCCTTCACAAAAGAAAGGGTCCTACAAGAGCTTGCTAAGCTCAGGGTGGATAAGGCAATGGGACCTGATGGCATACATCCCAGGGTACTTAAGGAGCTAAAGGAGGAACTAGCAGAGCCATTAGCAGAATTGTTTAGTGAGTCTCTGAGCACAGGAGAGGTCCCAGAAGACTGGAGAAGGGGTCATGTGATCCCACCCACAAGAGTGGTAGCAGGAGGAGGCGGGAACTACAGACCGGTCAGTCTTACCTCAGTAGTGGGCAAGATTATGGAGGCACTTCTAAGGAAAGGATAGTGCAACACCTGGAATCCATAGGGCACAGGATCCAAGACAGCATGGGTTTACAAAGGAAGGTCCTGTCAAACTAATCTCATAGATTTCTTTGACTGGGTAACCAGAGTGGTGGACCAAGGGGAGCAGTTGATGTCGCCTACCTTGACTTCAGCAAAGCTTTTGACACTGTTCCACATAGAAGATTGATAAATAAGCTAGGTAGGCTGGGGTGGGTCAGAAGTTGGTCAACTGGGTGGCAAACTGGTTGACTGGCAGAAAACAGAGAGTGGTGGTAAATGGTATACAGTCAGAAGAGATGCAAGTCACAAGTGGGGTACCTCAGGGATCAGTCCTGGGGCCAGTCCTATTCAACATCTTCATTAGTGACCTCGCAGATGGACTAGAGGGTAAGGCTTGTCTGTTTGCAGATGACACCAAGATCTGCAACAGAGTAGATGATCCAGATGGGGTGCAGAATGAGAAGAGATCTGGATAAACCAGCAGAATGGTCAGAAGAGTGGCAACTGGGATTTAATGCAAAGAAGTGCAAAATCATGCATAGGGAAGAGAAACCCTGAAGCCACTTATAGGCTGGGAGGAGTTTCTAGCAGTCACAAAGGAAGAAAGAGACTTGGGCATCATCATCACTGATGACCTAAAATCATCAAGCAGACCTCTAAAGCAGTAGGTAAGGCTAGGGGGGTGTTAGGGTGTATTAGTAGGGGTATCACAAGTCGTAAGAGGGAGGTAATAATCCCTCTGTACAAGACATTGGTTAGGCCCCATCTGGAGTACTGCATGCAGTACTGGAGGCCACACCTTCACAAGGACATTAACCAAATTGAGGCAGTCCAGAGAAGGCAACCAAAATGGTGCAGGGACTGCATCAGAAGACATATGAGGACAGATTAATGGAGCTCAATATGTATACCCTTGAGCAAAGGAGGAGAGAGGTGATATGATCGAGACATTTAAACACCTTAAGGGCATAAACAAGGTGAAAGAGTCTAATATGTTTAAATATAAGAAAAATAGCAGGACAAGAGGACACAGCATGAGATTAGAGGAGGCAATTAAGGGGAATGTGAGAAATCTTTTTCACAGAAAGGGTGGTAGATGCATGGAATGGCTTACCACAAGAAGTGGTGGCCTATGAATACAGTGCAGGGCTTCAAACAGGCATGGGATAGGCATAAGGGAGCAATACAAATGACTACGAATAGATAGGTCACTGACAGAGCAAAGGCCGATGGCACATTTATAAGGTAGAAAAAGAAATGGGCAGACTGGATGGGCCTTGCGGTCCTTATCTGCCGTCAACTTCTATGTTATGTTTCTATGTTTCTATGTTTCTATGTTACGCATAGTGCTGTGATTTTGTGAATGTGTCTCAAAAGGTGATTTTATACAGCGAGCATGCCATTGTGCGCCACAGCTACAGAAACACGTTTTGGGCAGGCTGTGAAAAATGGCAGCTGGACTGTTGATAAGGAGATGTGCACAAATGCCAGTGGTAAAAATGTGGCATGAAAATATTGCAGATTGACGAAGTTACAAGGGTGCATGGAAACTGCGCAATGCACGCTTGCAACACAGTTATTGTATGGAGTTTCGGCACCAAATTTTCAACATAGGCATTTTAGGACCTCTGCTCATGAACAGTGCCACCGTCATTTCCTCAAACTGTCCCAAAAACTGATTTCGCACAGCTGCCGTGCAATTCTGTGCCAGACGTGCGAAAACACATTTCAGGCAGCTGCAGTGTTCATAAGGAGGTATGGAAAAATGCCTGTGATGAACAGCTGGAGTGAAAGTAATACAAATTCACAAAGTCATGAGCGTGCCTGCAAACTGTGCAACGTACGCTCATAAAACACTCATTTTATTGACTTTCGTTCCCAAATTTGCAACATAGGCATTTTAGGGCATCTGCTAATGAACAGTGTCACTGTCATTTTCATCATGTGTCTCGAACACGGATTTTCCACAGCGACCACGCTATTCTGCGCCAGAACTGTGAAAACAGATTTTGGTCAGGATGTGAAAAATGACAGCTGTACTCTTAATTAGGAGGTGCAGAACAATGGCACTGTAGAAAATCTGGAGTGAGAATATTAGAAGTTTGCGAACGTACGAGCATGCGTGCAAACTGCGCAACGCACGCTCGTAACAGTCATTTTATGGAGTATTGTCACTAAATTTTCAACACAGGCATTTTAGGACCTATGCTCATGAACAGTGTCACTGTCATTTTTGTAATGTGTCCTGAACACTGATTTCGCCCAGCAAACGCGCTATTCTGCGCTGAAAGTGTGAAAACACATTTCAGCAAGGATGTGAAAAATGACAGCTGTACAGTTCACAAGAAGGTGTAGTAAAATGCCAAATTTGAGAATCTGGCATGAAAATATTGCAAATGCGTTAAGTTACGAGCATGCATTGTGCAGTTGCTATGCACCTCGTAAAACGGTCATTTTATGGAGTATTGTCATCAAATTTTCAACATAGGCATTTTAGGACCTCTGCTCATGAACAGTATCACTGTCATTTTTGTAATATGTCCCGAACACTGATTTCGCACAGCAACCCATTCTGCGCCGGAAGTGTGAAAACACATTTCGGCCAGGATGTGAAAAATGACAGCTGTACAGTTCACAAGAAGGTGTGGTAAAATGCCAATGTTAAGAATCTGGTATGAAAATAGTGCGAATACACTAACGTACGAGTGTGCATTGCGCAGTTGCTACGCACGCTCGTAAAACTGTCATGTTTTAGATTTTTCCCACCAAATTTGCAACATAGAGTTTTTGAGAGCCCCCCTCATGAACAGTGGCACTGTCATTTCGTTAAGCAGTCCCAAAAGGTGATTCCGTGCAGTGACTGCGAAATCACCTTTCGGGACCGAATAACGCCATGACAGTGCAAGAATTCATGAGAAAGGGTCTCAAAATCCCCATGTTGAAAATTTGGGGCCAAAATTCGCAAAAAATGCCTGAGATATGCAGCAAAGTTGCAAAACCCTATCTATTACATTATACAGCTTACTGGCATTTCCCTGTTCGCGGTCAGCTTTGAAGAGTGCAGACGGTGCCCGTCCAATCGAAGATCTCAGCTGGACTCAGAGGTAAGTATGGGGGGTGGGAGGCAGGGTGCACAGAGGGTGGGTGCGGTGGGGGACATGGAGACTACGAGGACTGTTTTCTTTTACAGGTTAAAAAACAGAAAAACATAGCGGGACAGTTTTTGTTTTGCAGGGCATTTGGCACGCTGAGGTGGGCTCCCAGCGTGCCACCTAACTGTTTGGGGGTGTCTGTAGCTGACGGGGATTGGGCACCCTTGTCGGCAAACAACACGGGAGGGGATTTATGCCGATGGAGATTGGGCACCCCCGGCGGCACACAAAGAAGGGTGGGGGTGCAGAGTCGAGGGGGATTGGGCATCCCCTCAGCATTAAACAATTGGGGGGGTGCTTTATTCCAATGGGGAGTGGGCTCCCCCATCGGCACATTCACAGGGGCATGGGCAGCCGACAGGGGGATTGGGCACCCCCGAAGTCGGCAGTTCTACGGCCAGTGTCCTGCCATGTACATAATGGCGGCGAGCACGGCAAGAAAAGGACCGCTGCATCTGATGAGCTTTGCTCGGATTGCAGTGGACCTTTTCTTAGATGTGCTCGCCACATTATGTATGCATGGTGCGGCGCCGGCATGCAGGCTGATTGCGGAATGCGGGATGCACCTACTGGTGCGTGCCCTGCATTCGCCCAACAGTGACCGTGCCTCTAAAGCTGCACTGTCCCACAATGTTGGCTGCGCAAGCGTGCCAACATAAAAAGGAGCAGGTGTAGGGGGTAGGAGATGGGATTAGTCAAGGGAAGGTGGAAGCGAGGGCATGTTAGCATAAGTGGTGTAAGTAGAGGAGACCACAGATTGGGGTTAATGGGGTAAAGGGATGGATAGGAATGGTGGAGGTGAGTGGTGGGTAAGTTCAGATGTATCCGGCCTAGGTGGAATTGACGGGAGATATTTACAGTTCAGATGAACCTGCCCTGGTGGAGTGACAGGGGATTTTAGAGGTAAGAGGGGAGAGGATATTGTAATACTATATATTACTAAGACCATGTAAACACACTGATAAAAGGGTGTTAATCTAAGAAATACTCTTTAGCAGTAAAAAAGCATAGCATGCAACAACCCTCTCCCCAAGGTGACAGCCTGGAATGCAGGAGATGGGTTGAGGAGAAGTCAAGTCTGGAAGGTTGTGGACTTTGCAGCAGAAGTGAGCACACTTTGGGGGGGCAGGCACTTACACAGGTTTCAAGGTACAACTCTAAAGCAATAAATCCATAGGCCAAACAGAGGAATCATGATCACCAGCAGTGCAGACTGTATTAGCAGTTCCTTAAAACTTCACTCTGTTGTGAAGTTACAGCCAACTCAATGAATCAGGGCTATACGAATAATGACTATGATGCTCACAGTGACCTCTTCTGAGTCAGATTCATTTCCTCAGCACTTTTCTTTACATGTAGAGAAACACTTTCCATTTTCTGGCCCAGCATTTATCAAATGTCCCCAGGTCCTCATCATACACGAGTTACAGGGGTCCTTTCTCACTGTTCTCTCTCCTAGTAGCTTTGCCATTTATACCCTTGTTCACCATGATGTTACATTTCAACACTTTGTCTCCAACGTTAACCATGATCTCTGATTGGGGGTTAATGGGGTAAAGGAGTGAATAGGAATGGTGGAGGTGAGTGGGGAGAGGGGTGCAGCACCTCATACATCGATTGGGAAGAACACCCCTCCCTCCTCAGCTAGTGGTCAAACAGGGATTCAGCATGTTTGCAGATCATTTGCATCACCAGGTAAGAAAAAAGGTCCATCTCCCCATACGACACACAGGGGAAATGCCAAACCTAACCCAACAACTAACACACAGAAATCTGGCCAATGGAAAATCATGTACACAAATGCTCACAGCCTGGGAAATAAGATCCCAGACCTTCAGGCAATAATGTCAGAGGCTAAACTGGACATAGTAGCATTAGTGAGACGTGGTTTACCAGTAACCACACTTGGGAGACTTCAGTACCTGGCTATGTACTGTTCAGAAGAGACCGAGGATGAAGAAGGGGTGGAGTGGTCCTGTATGTCAATGAAAATATCAAAGCTACAGAAATTCAGAATACACATCAGGAGCCAGAAGAACTGTGGGTCACCCTGGAAACAGGAAATGGGACAGCCATAAGAACCAGAGTTGTCTTCAGGCCCCCAGACCAGGGGGAGGACATAGACACATTACTGTTAGAAGATATACAAAACATGACAGCTAAAGGGGAGGTTCTGTTAATGGGAGACTTCAACATGCCAGATACAGATTGGTCAATACCAGCATTAACATCTGCCAGAACTAGACACATGGTGGATTCCCTGCAGGGGGAGGGCCTCAAACAACTGGTACAACAACCCACAAGAGACAGGGCTATCCTAGATCTAGTACTGACTAACAGGGAAGGGATCACAGATCTCCAGGTAGAAGGTCACCTGGGGGCCAGTGACCATCACATGGTATGGTTCAATTTGGCCACTACATCTAAATCATCCCATTCTAAGGCAAAAATATGGGACTTCAGAGGAGCTGACTTTAATAAGATGGCCAACAGAGTTAAGCTAGCCCTGGCAAAAAGAAACACAGGTGAGGGGGTACAGGCAAAGTGGGCAAGCATTAAGGATGCAATACTTGAAGCAACATCCCATTGTGTTAGACAGAAAAGGAAGTGCACAAGAAGAAGGAAACCACTTTGGTTCTCAAATACAGTAGCAGAAAAGGTCAGAGCCAAAAGGCTGGCCTTCAGGAAATATAAGGGAACACAACAGGATGAAGACAGGGAGGCATACCAAACTGCCCTAAGGGAAGCAGGGAAGGCAGTAAGACAGGTAAAGTCCCAGACTGAGAAAACACTAGCACAAACAGTAAAAGAAGGTGACAAGACTTTCTATAGATACATTAGTGAAAGGAGAAAGTCCAGAGGGGGTATTGCTAAGCTCAATGGAGAAAAGGGTGCATGAGAGGAGGAGGACCCTGTAAAAGCATCTATCCTAAATAGATACTTTTGCTCAGTATTTACTGAAGAGAAGGTAGGGCACGGTCCACAGCTCAGCACCATCGACACGGGGGGAGGGAGGTAGCGCTACTCCCTTCACAAAAGAAAGGGTCCTACAAGAGCTTGCTAAGCTCAGGGTGGATAAGGCAATGGGACCTGATGGCATACATCCCAGGGTACTTAAGGAGCTAAGGGTGGAACTAGCAGAGCCATTAGCAGAACTGTTTAGTGAGTCTCTGAGCACAGGAGAGGTCCCAGAAGACTGGAGAAGGGCTCATGTGATCCCGCTCCACAAGAGTGGTAGCAGGGAGGAGGCAGGGAACTACAGACCAGTCAGTCTTACCTCAGTAGTGGGAAAGATTATGGAGGCACTCCTTAAGGAAAGGATAGTGCAACACCTGGAATCCATAGGGGCACAGGATCCAAGACAGCATGGGTTTACAAAAGGAAGGTCCTATCAAACTAATGTCATAGATTTCTTTGACTGGGTAACCAGAGTGGTGGACCAAGGGGGAGCAGTTGATGTCACCTACCTTGACTTCAGCAAAGCTTTTGACACTGTTCCACATAGAAGATTGATAAACAAGCTGGGTAGGCTCGGGGTGGGTCAGAAGTTGGTCAACTGGGTGGCAAACTGGTTGACGGGCAGAAAACAGAGAGTGGTGGTAAATGGTATACAGTCAGAAGAGATACAAGTCATAAGTGGGGTACCTCAGGGATCAGTCCTGGGGCCAGTCCCCTTCAATATCCTCATTAGTGACCTTGCAGATGGATTAGAGGGCAAGGCTTGTCTGTTTGCAGATGACACCAAGATCTGCAACAGAGTAGATGATCCAGATGGGGTGGGCAGAATGAGAAGAGATCTGGATAAACTAGCAAAATGGTCAGAAGAGTGGCAACTGGGATTTAATACAAAGAAGTGCAAGATCATGCACATAGGGAAGAGAAACCCTGAAGCCATCTTTAGGCTGGGAGGGGCGTTGCTGGCAGTCACAAAGGAAGAAAGAGACTTGGGCATCATCATCACTGATGACCTGAAATCATCCAAGCAGACCTCTAAAGCAGTAGGTAAGGCTAGGGGGATGTTAGGGTGTATTAGTAGGGGTATCACAAGTCACAAGAGGGAGGTAATAATCCCTCTTTACAAGACACTGGTTAGGCCCCATCTGGAGTACTGTGTGCAGTACTAGAGGCCACACCTTCACAAGGACATTAACCAAATTGAGGCAGTCCAGAGGAGGGCAACCAAAATGGTGCAGGGACTGCATCAGAAGACCTATGAGAACAGATTAACAAAGCTCAATATGTATACCCTTGAGCAAAGGAGAGAGAGAGGTGATATGATCGAAACATTCAAACACCTTAAGGGCATTAACAAGGTGAAAGAGTCCAACATGTTTAAATATAAGAAAAATAGCAGGAAAAGAGGACACAGCACGAGATTAGAGGGAGGCCGATTAAGGGGGAATGTGAGGAAATTCTTTTTCACAGAAAGGGTGGTGGATGCATGGAATGGCCTACTTCAGGAAGTGGTGGATATGAATACAGTGCAGGGCTTCTTACAGGCATGGGATAGGCATAAGGGAGCAATACAGATGAGTATGAATAGATAGGCCACTGACAGAGCAAAGGCCAATGGCACATTTATAAGGTAGAAAAAGAAATGGGCAGACTGGATGGGCCTTGCAGTCCTTATCTGCCGTCAACTTCTATGTTTCTATGATTCATAGGATTTACTGGCAGTCCTCTCTAACTGCACTAATGTGACTGAGTGGAGCATTTTACTCCCATTCTTCTCCCATCTTATACTTTCCTCCTCCACTGAACCTATCACTCTATGACTGGGCCACTGAGATATGGCCCTCTGTATAGGGAGCAGAAGAGTTTGGACTCTATTATTGGATATCCATGCATGGCCACTGGAGGAGCACTCAACATCTGGCTCCCAGTTACTACAGATTACTCTGTATTCACTCACCTTTAGGAGATACCTCTAGGGTTCCAGACAAGGCAATACCTAAATGGACCTGTCTGTGCTGGTTTAGCACAACTCTCACAAGGTTGGGAACCTGCTAGTGTTAATGTCAGCTGCATTTATGCATCAGTCTTTCTTACTTATCATGATCAAGTCTGAAAGGGCAAAAGCACCTGCCAGGATCCCTAGGCATCACTCATATAGTGGTAGTATCCCTGTCTCTCACACTGTCTTCACTTTCTTCTTAAAGTACTAAGGCTCTGAGCTGCAAATCTGGTGACAGCCAGCAGACCAGACCTGGGTTTGAATCCCACAGCTTCTACTTGCATACTGTGTGACCCTGAGCAAGTCAATACTGCTTGCTGACTAAGTAGCTTGTTATAGGAAAAACAATGGCAGTGTATTTCTTTTGTCATCCAGTCCAGAATAAATGTCCTTAGATGTGCCAGACAAATTGCCCTTCTGATTTGCAATGTAATTTTTTTTTTTGCATTGGATGGTGTCTAGCATCACTGGGATTTGTTTCTAGGATGGGAGCATGTTATTTCCACCGTCAGCATCTACAGCAATGTTTTTTTTCCATAATAGATTTTTATTGTATCTTATTTCAGAATACAAATATCAGTATGATATCAATTTGTACCACTTAATAATATGAATTATACATGTATAGTCAATAACAAACAATAAAATAAAAAGCACTCTTATCTATAACTGCAGAATTAAACAACATACTTAATATATTTTGATATTATTGAGGAACATATGTATAGTCAATAGCAAACATGAGTACTTAAAACAGTACACTTACAGAGTATATTTAACCTATACCAACAATACTTTCTAAAGTTGTTTATAAAAAGACATCTGATATACTAATACTCCTACAGCGTATCTTGTATCTTGCTTACCACAACATACCTTAATACTCTTCTTACTGAATTTCCATGAAGGGGGCCCAGATCTTTTGAAATACATCATGTTTATCAATGATATTATAACTGATCCTCTCATTGTTAGCTTGTATGGTCATTTGATTATGCCATTCACTTAGTGAAGGGGTATGACATGAGTGCCAATTTCTTAATAGGATTCTTTTGAAAGAAAGAGATGCCAAGCATGTCCAGATATGTTCATAGACACTTAAGTTTTGGCAGCTTGACATTATTCCCAAAAGGTAAATGGCATGATCAAAGGGAATGTCTGTTCTTGTGACTTTACAGCAAATCGCATGTATTTCTTTCCATCCTGGTTGTATAGATAGGCAGTCCTAGATAATGTGAGCCAAGCCTGCATCCAAATTACAGCAATGTTTTTGACTCTGTGTTTGCTTTTCAAAAGCAGCATTGTAATAGTGATTGATGTCTACTGTATTGGACTGGAAAATAAATGGCAACCTTGTTTTAAAATGTTGATTTAACATTGTTGCAGGAACATAGCATTCAGATCCCAGCATTATGGAAATCCTGGTGTCAGTTTCCAAAGACAAGTGCAGCTTTTGTGCAAGTGTAGAACCACAGCTTGATTTTTGGCTCTTTCAAATGTTGCCCTGGACCAGCCCAATTTGTGCATGAAAAGATGTAGCAACTGTATGACTTGACTTATTGTTGCACTGTCTGCACTCAGTTCACATGTTAGTTCTTGAAACGGCTGTAGCAATTGACACAAGTGTGATAAAGGATTCCACTGCCCAGGAGTGAGTGTGACATCCTCTTTCCCTATTATGTGGCCCAACATGGTGCACTGGTAGACTGCTCTGCATTGTTCCTGAAACTTATACAATAGGACAATCAGTCATTAACATGTTGTCTCAAGCTTGACTATGGCCAAAAACATCTGTTTTGAGGCATAACGTTTCATTCAAAACTTACCATTCTTATTTACCCATTTTTGTGAGTAATACTGCAGAATGCAATTCACTTTTTATAGAGAATTTATGTATGTGTGATTATAAGTGAATTTGTTTGCCTAATGGGATAATTATCAAGTAACATTCATATTGATTGTGTTGGTTTGATACTTATTCTCTGTATTTATGTAACCAAGTTTCTATATACTAATGGTACCCATTGACAGTGAGCCTTTAGCTCAGTGGATTGTCAGTACTTGTGCCTGAATAAATAAAAAAATCACCACTGCTACGGAAGCCTCTGCAACACCTAAAAGGTGTGAAGTTCCACCTGGTGACAACTTCTTGTTTTAGTTGACGTCATAGCAAGTTATTCTGTTTATGCAGATCTCACAGAATTTTACATGCTTTTGCAAAGAGGCTGAAGTGTCCAAATATCATTTATGCAGCACCCAGTACATTCTGCACAATCATTGTTTGGAGGGTTCTAGCCCTTTTAAAAAACAGTTTCATCTCTGGTCTGTGGTCTTGTTGCTGGATCACATGACCCACAGGGTACTTCCTGGTTTTAGACATAAGAGCACCCGTGCGTGGGTTCTTACTAGCCTGTCCAACTGCTGTGAGACACTGTGTGTGTGAAACAGAATTGGCGGCAGAGGAACGCTGCTCAGAGTGCAAATTGCTCTATAATTATACATCTTTGTAGGACAGGAGTTATTGAAGTTGTGGTCCCTGTGCCTCCAGTGGGACTACACAACTTCCTGCTTATCCTGATGATAATTTTAAAGGCTAACTAGTTTTAAATGTATATTGTACATATTTGGAGGGGACGGGAAATTATTGGGAGTTGTAGCCTTGTGCCTCCAGTGGACTACACAACTTCCTGCTCACCCGATGCTAATTTTTAAATGCTAACTAGTTTTAAATGTACTGTATTAGTTAGTCTCAGGGCATATTGCCGACAGAAAGAACTCCTCAGGGACATTGTTTGGAGGGTTCTAGCCCTTTAAAACAATTTCATCTCTGGTCTGTGATCTTGCTGCTGGATCACATGACCCGCGAGGTACTTCCTGGTTTTAGACCATAAAAAGCATTCTGTGCAAGTGGTGTGAGGCATGGTGTGCGCGAGCACGGTCACCACGCATGAAGATGTGCCCAAAGACACGCTGTCCTGGTGTGTGTTTCTGCTTGTTCGACGAGTGAGGTGAGAGAGACAGTAAAGTAAAAATGAACACCCTTGGCTAGTAATCATCAGGTAAATCGTTCCCTTCCTTACTGAATTGGTATATTTTGCTTGCCTTAATATGGCAAATAGCATCACAAGTACTGAGGGAGAAATTGGGATGAAATGCATTAAATGTCTTATGTATGTCATTATGGTTCCTCCTCTTCCTAAACTCCCCCTCAAATTTAAGAAATGTGTTGAAAATGATGAACTGGTTAAGGAAATTTCAGCCTTTTCTGATAGGTTAACATCTATTGCACTAAACCAAAAGACCATGGCTAGAAGGCTGAGTGAAAGATCTCCATTACTAACCTTCAAGTTATGTATAAAGTTACTCCTAGCATTCCAAATACAACTACTGTCCAAACTAAGACCAACACAAACATCGCTGGTTGCTCTAAAACTCTGTCTTCCACCCCCCCTCCCCAGTGGATATGTCAAATCATGACATTGATAGGAACACAACTGTAAGTTGCAATTCTAGGAGAAGAGGTAGGGAGGATGAGTGTTTGGGTAACAGTGATGAGGAATATGAACATATGAAATTTGCCAGCAGATAAAGGCCTAGAGGTCTATCAAGTCTGCTCGAATGTGGAGCTAGCACCCCTTATTCTGCAGCTGCCCCTTCCTTCCACCCTTCCCCTTCATTGACCCTCCCCCTTGTCCTGTCCCATCCTCTTTTGAAGCAGTCCACTGTTCTACTGGTTACCACTTCTGCAGGTAACACATTCCACCCAGCCACCACCCTCTCTGTAAAAAAGTGTCTCGTCATCTCCCTCCTGAACCTTCCTCCCTCCCTCCCTCCAGTCTCACATCATGGCCCCTGGTGTCCCTCCCCTTCCTTACTTTGAACAGCCCCTCTGTACCTGTCTTGTTTATTCCTTTCATGTACTTAAAGGTTTCAATCATGTCCCCCATCCTTCCTCTCCTCCAGTGAGTACATGTTCAACTCCCTCAGCCTCCTCTTGTATGATAAGTCCTCCAGCCCTTGATCATCTTTTGTCGCCTCTGCACTGCACCCCCACTGGTAACTTAATGTTCCTCTTCAGATACGGGCACCAGTACTGCATGCAGTACTAATGACCTATACAATGGCAGAATCATCTCCTCCCTCCTTGGGGATATACCCCTTGCAATACAACCCAGCATTTTGTTGACCTTTGCAGCTGCCTTCCTACATTGTGCCGAGTTGTTCATTGACCCTGTAATGAGCACCCCCAGATCCTTCTCCTCCTCTGTCTGGGCTAGCTGCACTCCCCCCAGCTGGTAACTCCTTCTTGGGTTCTTCATCCCAAAATGCAGCACCTTGCACTTTTTGGCATTAAACCCCAGTTGCCAGGTGTCTGACCAGGTTTCAAGCTTTGCCAGATCATCCTGCAACCCCTGCCATCCTCCTAGGTCATCCACCACTGCTCCTACCTTGGTATCATCAGCAAACAGACTGATCTTGCTCTTGATGTCCAATGATATGTCTGCAATGAATATCCCAAACAACACTGGTCCCAACACCAAGGCCTATAGAACACCACTGTCACTACCCTTGGGTGTGAGAGCTCCCCACCCACCGCCACCCTCTGTTGCCTTCCCTGAAGCTAGTTCCCTACCCATCTCATCAGCTTTGCACCTGCCCCTGTGCCTACTAACTTACTTCTCAGCCTTCCATGCAGCACCGAGTCAAATGCCTTACTGAAGTCCAGATACAGGACATCCACTGCATGACCCCTGTCCAGTTGCCTAGTTACCCAGTCATAGAACTCCACCAGGTTGGTTTGGCAGGATCTGCCCCATATGAAGCCACGCTGTCTGCTGTCCTGTAGTCCTTTGACCTGTAGGAGGGCCACCAGCCTCTCCTTCAGGATAGTCTCCATTAGCTTACCCACGATGGATGTGAGAGGCTCACTGGTCTGTAGTTTCGGTTCATCCTTGGGGCCACTCTTGTGGAGGGTCACCACATGAGCCATCCTCCAGTCCTGAGGTACACACTCGAATATAGTGAGGCATTAAATAGGTCTGCCAAAGGTCCTGCAAGGGCTCTGCTAGCTCCTTCAGTACCCTGGGTGGATGCCATCTGGGTTCCAGATCCAAAGCAAGAGGCCTTCAGAAAAGAGGAGAAGGGCTTACTTGTTCGTCTCCCACTTTTAAACAAATTTGACCCTCTGTGTTCATTAGCGGTTGAAGAATTTGCTAATATAAATGACAACCTAATCTTAGAACATGAGAATGAAAATCTAGTACTTAATATCCTTATCAACTGTTACAAACAGTTATAACCAGGCACTTCTGATATGGTCAAAAGTCCTAGTGGCCATACCACTTCTGACACAACAGTAACTTTGAACCCTGCAAATCATTCCAAGCCAGCGTCCAATGTGGACCCTATTCAGATTACAACCATTACATGCAATACTGGGGTAGAAAGTCACCCCATACCATCCAAAGCATCTGCCACCCCAGTTCTTCTCAAGTCGCCCTCATACCACCAGCTACTAATGGCAACATTATTGGAAGTGAACAGATATTTATTCTTGGTGACTCTATAGTGAGGTACACAGACAGAATTTTAATACGGGGTAATAAGAAAAGCATTACAAGCTGCAGTTATGGAAGTGCAACTATTAATGCTATAACGAATATGCTCCCTGGTATACTGAAAAATGTAACAGATCACAAAACAGTTATTCTTCATGCTGGAATAAACAGCATAAGAAAAGATAGGGTGGAAAATGTTATTAAAGACATGGGAAAGGCAGTAGCAACCCTCAGTTCTTTAAACGCAGAGATTATATTATCTGAAATTCTACCAGTGCCAAGAGCAACATGACATCATACAACAAAAATAAAAACTTACAATAATTGGTTACATCGACAGTGCCTCCAAAATAATATAAAATGTCTGTGGACATGGGAACTTTTTGATAATGACTATTCACTTTTTAGCTGTGATGGCCTCCACTTGAGCAAAAGGGGATTAAATAGCTTGGAAATATATCTTTATCCACAATAAACAATCGCCAGCAAGCTCCAAAGAACTAACAAACAAGGGGCAATATGTGGGTTCAAATCACTTCCCAAACATGAATGTACAAGCAAGGGTTGCTCCTAGCTAAAAGCCATGTCTAAATACTGTATACTACTCTCCAATGCCCATAGTCTCCATGCCACAAAGAGGGATGAACGTGAACTAATATTATAAATGAAGGTATTGATATTGCTGCTATCACAATTTAAAGTTGAGGGGGGGGACCTGCCTAGGGGTAATGTGGAGGGAAATTCTTTTTTCACGGAGAGATGGTGGATGCATGGAACCGCCTTCCTGAGAGGTTGTGGGGTCTAAAACAGTGTGGAATTCAAACATGCATGGGACAGACATAAGGCAATTATAGTGGGGGTGGCAGGAAGTAGGCTGTTGGTTAACTAGAATCTGCAGCTTATCCAATAGGTAGGGAAATGGGCAGACTGGGTGGGCCAAGTGGTCCTTATCTCGCCGCTAAAGTCTATGTGTCTATGTTTCTATCACTGAGACCTGGTGGGGGCCTACATCATGTTGGAACAAAACATCTCTGGCTATAACATCATTCATAAAGATCAAAAAGATAGGTTGGGCAGTGGAGTTGCTCTCTATATAAAAAAACAACATAAAATTTAATTACATTGAAAATGATAGTATTGATGAAACTAGTGAGATCCCCAGATGTAATGCAAACAGTTTAATGCTGGGCACCTGTTACAGACCACCAGATATTAGCCTCGCTGACCATAATTGTCTCCTTTCAAATATCATGAGTAAATTAAAGCACAAATAATAATCCTGGGTGATTTTAATACACTTGGGATTGACTTTGAACACACAGCCACCTCTGTTCAGGAACATGCGTTACTGGACCTATGCCTTACGAATGGTCTCCATCAGCTGGTAAATTGTCCAGCTAGAGGAAAAAAATATCCTGGATCTCATTATTTCTAACTCTCCTGAAAAAATCCAAGATATTCAAATCCTCGAACCGCTCCTCAATAGTGATTGTAATACTCTTACCTTCAATGTTAATACCAACTATATCAGAGAAGAGGGTATAACAAGGGTAAAAGACTTCAAAATAGCTGACTTCAAGTCAATCTTACAGGAATTACACCATTGGGAATGGAATAGGGACTATTCGAATGCTGAACAGCTATGGCAAAGAATCAAAAATAAAATAATTGAAATTAGTCATGAATATATTCCTAACAGAAGTCTACTTATAACAAAAAGGCCAAAGTACCAATGCGGCTCATGTTAAAAGTTAAAGAAAGCAATTCAGGCCAAAAGAAAGAACATACAGGGCACTCAAAAGGGGCAATAACCTGTTTAATGAACATAAATACAGGGAATCACTAAGAAAGTGTAAGAAATACATTACTGAGGAAAAGCAGAAAATTGATTTTCAAATCGGTTCACATAAAAGATCGTGGTAAATATTTTTAATCTTACATAAATCAAAAAAAAATGTAACCTCCTCTGTAGGTCCACTCAAATCGAATGGAGAGGTGATAACTGATCCTAAGTCTATGGCTAACGTTTTTAGCTTGTATTTTTGCTCAGTCTATTCAACAAATGCAAATCCAACCTTTGAGATGGATAAAGAGCAACATAATAGTAGTATCCCAGAAATAACCAAGGAGGAAACCTTGTCAAAACTAAAAAAAAATTAAAACCCATACATTCCCCGGCCCTGACCTCTTGCTCCCTCGATTACTGAAGGAAATAGAATCATGGCTGATTGAACCCCTGTTTGCCCTGTTAAATTTATCCTTAAATACTGCAGAGGTGCCTACTGACTGAAATTGGCTGGTGGTCCCCATTTCAAGAAGGGCGCCATGGCAAGCTCTAGCCAACTACAGAACCAATCAGTCTGACTAGTATTTGGGGTAAACAATGGAAGCTATTATAAAAGATAGGCTTGAAAATGAGATTGGTAACAATAATATAAGTGACTGATTTCAGCATGGGTTTAAAAGTCAGTGGTCTTGTCTGACTGCAAATTTAGTCTTTTATGAAAAAGTAAGTGCTACATTAGAAGACAAAAATCAGCGGACGTTGTCTATTTGGACTTTTGTAAGCGTTGACTGGGTACCACACTTTACCTTACTTGGTAAGATGCATAAATTAGGTATTACAGTACCATTATTAAATGGCTTACTAGTAGAACACAGGTTGTGAAAATAAGAGGTTTTCTCTGATCAGGGTCCGTGACAAGCGGGTACCCCAGGGTTCTATTTTAGGACCTATACTTTTTTCAGTATTTATTTCTGACTTAAATATAAATCTTGAGAACTTTGTAATAAAGTTTGCACATGACACAAAGCTAGTTGTTGATGTCAGTACCATACAGGGGGCTTTATCGATACAAAAGGACCTTGATAAGCTAACATATTGGGCAGATATCAACGGTATGACTTTTAATACCAGTAAATGTGTTGTTTGCATCTAGGCTCGAAGAACCAATGTTGTTCGTATCTATTAGATAATAACCCCCTAAAACCAGTAGACTGTGAGAGTGACCTAGGAACAATAATAACAAATGATTTAAAATTCAGTAAACACTGTACTGAGTTAGCAATGAAAGCAAATAGGATTATCGGATGCAATTAAAAATCATTCACTTCCAGAAATCGGGCATGTATACTACCCTTATATAGAGCCTACATCCGACCCTGTTTGGATTACTGCTCCCCTCTCTGGAACCCATGCTTCTGTAGAGATATAGTTAGACTCGAGGGTATACAGAGAAGGATGACTACAATGGTTGACAGTCTCCAGGGTATGAACCACACTGAGAGATTAAGAGAGCTAAACTTATCACCCTTGAAATTATGAAGGACAAGGGAGACTTACTAACAATGTATAAGATCTCAAAGGATAGTAAGCTCATGTCAGACTTGGGACTTGTTTTTAACAATAGGGCCTAACATTAAGAAATCATGCTTTTCAGTTAATGTTATTAGCACCCTAGGAGTAATTCAGAAGTTTTTTCACCCAGAGGATTGTTCCACTCTGAACTCACTTACAAAAGAGACTTTAGAGTTGGACCCTTCAAGCCATATAAAACAAAATTAGTCCAGTACCTCTTTTATCAGCTTGGCTGGGATTAATGCCCTAGGGAGATGTACATTTATGGGCTTATGCCTTCTGTGCATCTCGATCTTTCCTAGTATGTTACAACATCTGTTTTACTTGCTTTTTACCATGTTTGAGAATACATTACTTCCATGAATTGCAAGCACTGCATTATGGGTATGTAAATAATATGTATTATGCAATAGCTCTGTCATTCTCTGAGAAATACAATTCTGAACAGTTGATCCTGATAGTAAGGAAACAAAGAACTATATTAGTAAATGCAAAGCCAATATGTATAGAATTACTTAATGTTTATGTAAAGTAAAAAAAAAAAACCATTGTAGACATACTACTGCTAATGATCACATCTAAACTGAATGAAACACACCATTTGGAAAGTATAAGTGAACACTGGTAAGCTTGCTGTAGACTGCACAATTCAGTGAGAATTTGTTCTATTATTAATCAGTAACAAAATACCTGAGTAACACTTTTCTTTACATAGTCAGTGGCTTACTAGAGTATGTGAGTAGACTGTTGTTTATTTATATTGTAATGACATGAATACTTTAATACTTCTTTTAGTGCTTCAAAACAAGGAGAGCAAAGTAACACAGCTCCTTTCCTATAGTAAGCAATACAGCATGTTAGAACATCTGTTTTACTTGCTTTGTACCATGTATGATAATATATTACTTCCATGAGTTGCAAGCACTGCATTATGGGTATGTAAATAGCCTTGCCAGTAGAGAGTTTCTGACTTCATAATACAAGGATTCAATTGGATTGCTTTAAACTAGCAGTTGGCAAAATACAAGGCAAGTAAAAAAAAACAAACATTGTAGACTCATTACTGCTAATAATCACATGCAAATGTGTCTACACTTGCTGAAAATCTTTCAATTTCTACTCACAATATTGCAGTTATCAGCAACATTTTCTGTGTCACTATACTGCATCTGTGGGTAGGGATATGATTTTGGTGGGATAATCACATCACTTGCTTTGAGGGAAGAAGTGCAGGTCACTGAAGTGTGGATTAAAAATTGAATTTACTCCATGGTCACCTGATGCTGTTTGACCAATTGGCTGCTCTCCTTCATGCAACCCATGTTTTAAATGCCTATAACCCCACACCCTGCTGTGGGTTATTGCTAACCTATGTGTCAACAGTCTAACCGTGCCATGTTGCTGTGCAGTGGAAAATGTTTAGAAATTTAGAATCGTATTTTTATGTCTAAGTCAAGAAACTGTGCAGGGTTCCAACAGCACTAGCCAATATTCCTTACATAATGTGAGAAGTACATTACTGCAAAAGGCTGGGAAAACATTGTCATCACCTGCCTATAACATTGAACTCAGCTGTTCCTAATTAGGTGAAACATTCTTCTTGTCAACAAATTCTTTTACAAGGCGTTGGCTCACTATCACACAAAATACATTTTAAGAGCAATAGTCAATGGATTTTCGGAACACTCAGAGTGAGCATAATGTACCCTGCAATGCCTCTAACTATAAAGTTAATATACATAAGAGCACATTATCTTTTATTTTCAGAAAACCCTAAGTTTCCAGCTATAGTAACTGTTTGCAACTGTCAGCCTTCAGGAGGGAGGGTCCCCAATAATACTACAGGAGGGTGGCCAGGGTACTTATTGCAGACACAACACATAGCTGAATTTACCAGGCTCAGCACTTCTGCCAGCTCTCACTCCTTTATTGACTGGTTCCTGTCCTTCCACCTCCATCATATCATTGCAGCAAATACTTGTGCTGATGCCACAGTGATCACTGTATGGTGATGTTGGCCTCAGTGTTGGTGGCGGCATTTAAAGAACAAGTGTAATTGCCGTTTTTTATATCGTGAACCCTTTTGGGGTTATCTGTTTTATACATCCAGCCTTTTACTGGATTGTTTTAGTGTGCTGAATAATCACCTACTGTAATTTCAAAATATGTCTGTCTGTGTTCCATATCCTTTCCAGAGGCTGGTCTTCTCGACTCTGTGTGCACCATTCAACTGAGAATGGTAGTGACATCATGGGAGGACAGCTGCAGTGAACCAAATGGAAGCACTCATCAGGTAGAATTGAGTAAAATTGCACTTTATGCAGTCATCTGTCCTGCATGGGGGGGAAGGAGGGACAAGTACCAAATAAATGACACATGGCCAAACGGATGTCTGAACCTCATATACTACCCAAAGACTGCCAAATACGAGAGTGCTGTACTCTCACTCTCACTCTCACTCTGTGCTGCATATGATTTATTTATTTAAGTCTAGGATTACAATTACCTTTGATCCAAAGGCTCGTTTACAAAGGTTCCACGTCAGTTTGAAGACAGTACAACAAATCGAGGCAGTGCAAGATAATACAGCAATCAGAAGGCTGTATACATAGGATAGAGTCATTTACAAACAATTCCTGGGGAAGAGGCAAACAATGTTGGTATACACAGGTCAAGGGCAAAAAAGGCTTGGTTTTGCTACAACATTACATGGCAATGCGAGGTAATACAGCAAATACAGCAATTAACAGGAGGTGTACACTTGATAAAGACATTGACCAACAATTCCTAGAGGAAGAGGCAAGCAATAATAGTAAGCAGGTCAAGGGCAAAAGGGGGTTTGTTGCAACATTACAAGACAAGGGTAGGACAGGGGGGTAGCCAGGTAAGGGGGTGGGGAACAATGTCCCCTGTGACATGGGCGTGTTGAGGGATGAAAGGCGAGGGTGTAACTCAAGTATGCACTTGTATACAGACCCACATCTCAGGGGGAGGAAATGGACAAGGAAATAATAGAAGGCATCCTTAGAATGGCAGAAAAAGGGGATATGTTGTTGATGGGGGACCTGAATATGCCAGATGTTAACTGGAGCACATCTGCTGCAGCCGCATCCAAGAGGGGCTGGAAGGAAAAGTATGCCTCTTTGCAGACAACACAAATATCTGCAACAGGGTTGATACACAAGGGGGGTGGAAAGGATGAGAAGGGACTTGGCAAGGTTGGAGGAATGGTCAAAAATATGGCAGCTTAGATTCAATGCAAAAAAGTGCAAAGTAATGCACCTGTGAAACAAAAACCCAGGGGAAGAGTACACAATGGGGAGGACACTAACAACAACAAAAATGGAAAAGGACCTGGGGGTACTCATATCAGATGACCTTAACATAGGTAAGCAATGTGAGAAGGCAGTAAGGAGGGCTGGGGGGAATACTAGGATGTATAGGGAAAGGCATCACCAGTAGAAAACAGGAAGTTGTTATCCCTCTGTACAGGCAGTTGGTGAGACCCCATCTGGAGTACTGCATACAGTTCTGGAGACCCCATCTCCACAGGGACATAGAAAGGATGGAGGCAGTCCAGAGGAGGGCAACTAAAATAGTGCAGGATCCGCAACAGAAGTCATACAAAGAGAGAGACTAAAAGTGCTTAATATGTATACCCTTGAGGAAAGGAGGGAGAGGGGGGACATGATAAAAACTTTCAAGTACCTCAAGGGAATCAACAAAGTCCAAGATGGGAGCATCTTTCAGAAAAAGAGATGTGCAAGAACAAGAGGGTACAATTTGAAGATAGAGGGGGGAATGGCTCAGGGACAACATGAGGAAGGATTTTTTCATGGAGAGGGTGGTGGACACATGGAACCACTTTCCTGAGGAGGTTGTGGGGTCAAAAACTGGGGGAATTCAATAATGCATGAGACAGACATAAGGTAATTATAGTGAGGGGTAGGAGGAAGTAGGCGTTGGTTAACTAGAACCAGCAGCTTATCCAATAGGTAGCAGATAGCAGACTAGGTGGGCCAAGCAGTCCTTATCTGCCATCAAAGTCTATGTTTTTAAGGGTTTGACAGTTACTGAGTACAAAACAGTTGCTGAACACAAGCAGGAAGCGACTGTTGAAGCCAGGGATTGACAGACTGCTTGTGGCTCAGAGAGGCTCTGATAAAGAGCTCGGCGGGGCAGAGGGGAATACACTCTTCATGGGCCGGCAATCAGCCAGAGGGGTGGGGCTACTAGATACCAGGAATGTGAGGTTTTAATGTTGGCCTGGATAGGATGGGGGGCACTTTTTTTAAACATTTTTTTTAGCAGTGTACATGAATTTTGTGAAATATTTCATGGGGCGGAATTTCGCCGGGGAAATTAAATTTTGCTGCATCTCTGCCAGTAATGCACCCTACACAGTACACAGTGGTTCAAGTCCACCCAACACCAGGCAATTCGTTTTGTTCCTCCAGCACCAAACTCTGTTATAGCCCCTCTCCATATCACCATATCTGTTTTATTCTCTAATGGTCTAGATTGGAAACTGGACCTGTCAGGTAGTTGGGGAGAGGTCCAGATATTTTTGTTCACTGATGGGCCAGGCTGGGCATCAGACCTGTCAGGTAGTTTGAGGGAGGGGGACAGATTTTTTTCTTCTCTGACAGGTTGGGTAGGGCTTGGGATTCGTGAAGTTGTTGAGATGAGGTGATTCATTTTTATTCCCTGATGGTCCAGGTTTGGCCATGGACTCGTCAGGTAGTTGGGTAGAGGAAGGGGCAGATTATTTTATTCTCCGACAGATGATGTTTGCCACTGGACCAGTTAGGTAGTTGGGGGATGGAGATAGTTTTTTTATTCCATGACGAGCCCATTGGGTATTGAACCCATCAAGAATTTTGCTGGAGGGGGACAGATTTTTTTTTTATTCCTTGGCAGGCTAGGGTGGGCACAGTACTGTTTTGCCACACAGCAGCATGGGTTGGAGGGGTGCATTACAGTGTGATCCTATGTGCATATTGTGGCTAGTGCAGAGCAGAGACTGAGCACTGAGAGAGAGACATAGACAGAGAGAGAGAGAAGCCAGGATCACAGGCACTTGTGCTTACAGCCTTGGAAGTGTACACCATCGGTCCCCCTTGGCCCAGTCTGTGTTATTTGAATTCTGGTCAGATTCAGCAAAATGCTGTCATGCATCTTGTAGCTATCACTACCAGTGGATGTTACAGTGATGGGGACTCACTAGAGAAGGAAAGGATTGGGTAGCAAAAAAGAAATAGAAAGTGGGTTTGGGGTACAAGGATTATCAACCACCCTTTACCACTATACATGTATATGATGTAAAATATTAAACAATGTGTTGGAACAGTTGTTTACAGTTCACTTTGCTGTGTATACTTGTCAAGAACTCTTGACTTGTTTTCAGTAACAACGAGCAACATTAATCAGGCCCCATAACAATCTGGGAAATATGCCACTATCAGTAGCTTGTTACAGTTTAATGGGACATCAAGCCATAAATGTTTATGAACTGTCTTTGGTAGCCAAATCTCCAACGAGTCTCAGCAGCTATGCCAGGGTTCAAATGTTCAGTACTATACTACTATCTCCAAACTTTTTTTCCTGCAATGGCACAGACCAGAGAACCACAGACAGGAACCCTGTTAATATGTCTGCATAATAATGGCATATAAACTTTTGAGTACAGTTTGTCTGCAGTCATGGCCACTGCTGACAAGGTCTGCTACCGTATGCAAAAGGCTGCACAATCTCTCTGCAGTACTACTTGGTATCTATGTCAAATATTCAGCTCACAGTACGCATGAATGAAGAGCAGAAAATAATGGTATATATTGATCGATTGTTCAGTTTCAATGGCAACATATGTTGATCCTCTCAGAGTACTTAGCACATCACAGTGCACACCAGAAAGCACAAAGTACCCCTGGCACCAGCGGTTAGGCATGGCCAAGCCTGGGCCAGGGCTATAGGCCTGGAGTAATGCCCCACAAGTCTGCTGCTCTATATAGGGACTGCATTATCAGTCATATATTTTTTCACACAGGTCCCTATGGGCTCTACATGAAGCAGGAGAGTAGTCATAACTTTCTTCATGCAGGGCACAAGACATCAGCCATAACTTTCCTTGCACAGGGCCTTGCAGGCCCTGTGAAAGCAGAAGATCAGTCAGGGGCCCTGCTCAAAGCATAGGATGAGTTATAACTTTCTTTACACATGCCTCTGTACTTGTAGATTCAGCTCTACGATGCCAGTTCAACAACTATGTTGTCGACTGACATCACAGTGATGGATTTATGTCAACCGCAAGTTACGGTTGATATAAATCCAGCAGGAGACCCTGTTACTTCTTCCACTGGGGGAGCATTGCCCCCACACCCCCCAAACTATTGGATTCCAACTCTGAGTCAGAGTTGATTTGGGGAAGGGGTGCAGGACCAGGAGACAGAGTGCCAGGGTCTCGGGTGGACCATTACAGTGAACTGTCGATGTTGTTGGCATCGATGTGTTCATTGTAATGGTGTCACCGTAAGGTTGGCATATCTGTTGATTGAAGCACAAGATCCATGGGGCATAGCTCCTGATTTGTAGTTTGGCCTTGGTTGACGAGGGTGGGGCTCAGGGAGGGGTGGGCATTAAAAACCCTGAGGAACACATCACTGATTTTCCAAGGCTCATGAGTTTTTGACCTCTATGCAGTGTATTCTCAAACAGCTTTCTGAGTGTAAACAAAACTGAAATTGGACAGTATTTGTTAGAATCATTGGCAGTGCTGCTTTGTGAAGGGGATAACCTTAGCTTGCTTTCAGATAGCTGGAATCTGAGCTATTCATAGTGAAAGGTTAAGAAAGTATTTTACATGTGGTGATAGAATTTCAGATGTAGTATTTGCAATATGGGGTTCATATCATCAGCACCCATACTTTTAGTAGTGTCCAGTTCCCAGGGAGTTTTTCTGATAAAGGTTTCTCTTCCCAGCCAACCTTACATCACCATCCTTGAGATCTTGCCAGTAACCGCTTATCCCCATCTGTCACTAAATGCACTGCAGTTGCCAGGTACCCTATGGGTCTTCACTTCTATGGCAAGGTGCTTCTGTGGCGGGCCATCCTCCCTAAGGCATAGGTAGGATCAGGTGGTGGCAAGCTGACTGCATGGAAAGGGGTCTGCATTCTGGCAGCCATCATTCAGACAGGGATTGGGTGTTTATGCCCCTGTATGTAGTTCCTCCCTTCCTCTTGTGGCATGCAAATCCAGCAGTCAGCCATGCCGAAGCACCATGCTTCCGCTGTAGGGTGTTGTGCAAGTTCTCTGGCCCTCCAACAGGGGTCACTGTGGTGGTAAACCTACCACAACCCTCCATGGACTGAGAAGCACTGCTGTTGGCAGCACTTCTTCCTGACCTCTGCTGCCTTAAGTCCGCTCCTGAGTCTGCTGCCAAACCTGGGTCATCAGCATAGCATCATGACATTCTGCCACTGAGTCAGAAGATGCATCCCTGAGAAGTTATGTCTTCCTGTTGCATCTCAACAAATTAGAAGGTGAGGGTGGATCATTACAGGCTCTCCAAGCTATACCTATAATAGAGGGGGAAACCTATGTATAGCCTCGAGGAAAGGAGGGAGAGGGGGGACATGATAGAAACTTTCAAGAACCTCAAGGGAATCAACAAAGTCCAAGAGGGTAGCATCTTTCAAAAAAAGAGGTGTGCAAGAACAAGAGGACACAATTTGAAGATGGGGGGGCGGCTCAGATGTAATTTAAGGAAGTATTTTTTCACAGAGAGGGTTGTGGATGCATGGAACGGCCTTCCGGAGGAGGTTGTGGAGTCAAAATCAGTGGTGGAATTCAAGAATGCATGGGACAGTCATAAGGCAATTCTGGGGGGTGGGGGTAAGAAGAAGTAGGCTGCTGGTTAACTAGGATCTGCAGCTTATCCAGTAGGTAGGGAAATGGGCAGACTGGGTGGGCCAAGCGGTCCTTATCTGCTGTCAAATTCTATGTTTCTATGTTTCTTACAAGGTGGACACAAGCAGACTAGCTATCTCAACAGAGTTCAGGATAAGGAGTTGTGGCACTATCGGAAGGGTAGTTTCAAGTCTGTAACATTGTGATTTAGTGCTTCTGCAATATCAGGATTGCCAGTAAAAACTTTATGGTCATAGATGAGGTGTGGGATTGCATTGGTCTCATATAACCTTTAACTGCCTTCTACTGCTCAATCCCTATCAGGCTGAAAACCTCCAAACCCCAATGCCATTATCCTGCAGGTATTGGTCCTCCATGAGTTACTCTCAGTGGAAGGGTTGATGGAGGTCTTCCCAGTTTCCCTGCCAAAGTTCACATCTGGTCAGCTGGAGGCTCCGTGGTGTGGAGAACAGTAGTGTTAGTCTCTGTTTGGATAGTGGTTGGACATTTCTCCCTGTAGTTCTTTTCTCTTTCCACCTGCTACGCATTGTGCCATGCAGCTTTGCCCATGGAAGTGTAGGTATCAGAGCCTGCCTCTCACAAGGGAGCAGAGTCCATCACTCTCTGTCAAGGGTCACTGTAGTGGCCAGCACTAGCACCTTCCTCCTCTGGCAGGGATGTGCTCCCAGAGGCAGCACTCTCCCCAGCCTTGTCAGCCTGCTAGCTTCAAGCTCACAAATTCACTGCTGAAGTCTGGTCACCTGCATGGTAGTATCCCACATTTTCTGTGGGCCACCAGGAGGTGCTGGGGAGTTCTACTGATGGAATGTTGGCATTTGTGGAGGAAAATGGGCCAGCGGAACTAGAGTAGTGCAGAACACCATGCTATTTGCGCTACTTAGGGATAACTCGTTATCTTGCAATTTTTCTTTTATTAAAGTGTTTGAACTGTTGGCTCTGCCCCATACCCAGTGTGTTTTATTTTTATTTAAAATGGGGGTCATCACAGCAAGAGACCCCTAACTTAAATAGATTAATAAAAGAAACATAGCACCAATACAAGCTAACCCTAAGTAGTGCAAATATCATAGCATACCATTATGCTACACAATGCTAGTTATGCTGGTCTGTCCTCCGCTATCACCAGAAAATTACTGAAGGCATCTGTTACAGAAAGAGATACAGATCTACAGGAATCACATTGAGTCCATCATGGGAAGAGAAAGAGGGATTATACATGTCTACAGAGGGCAATGTGATCAGTGTGGTATCACAAGGATCGGTCTCGGGATCAGTCCTCTTTAATATATTTATCAGCGGAATCACTGAAGGGCTGGAGGAGAAGGTATGCCTGTTTGCAGATGACACAAAGCTCTGCAACAGGGTGTACACACAGCAGGGCACCATGAAAGTGGAGTCTGACCTCAAAAAAACTGGAAGAATGGTCTAGAAACTGGCAGCTAAAATTCAACGCCAAAAAATGTAAAGTAATGCACCTTGGAAAACAAAACCCAAAAGTGACATACACCCTTGGGGGGACAGTTTACAGAGACCAAAATGTAATGAGACCTTGGGGTTATAATTTTGGATGACTTAAGAGTAGGAAGACAGTGCGAAAAAGCAGCTTATAAAGCCAGCAGCATCCTCGGATGTATAGGCAGGGGGCATTACAAGTAGAAAAACAAGTAATAATCCCACTATACAGGTCCCTGGTGAGGCCACATCTGGAGTACTGTGTCCAGTTTTGGAGGCCTCACTTAAAAAAAACATAAACCACCTAGAAACAGTACAAAGGAGGGTTACAAAGATGGTACAGGATCTACGTCACAAGCCATATGAAAACAGACCAAAACAACTACAGATATAGTCACTGGAACAAAGGAGGGACAGAGGAGATTAGATAGAGACTTTTAAATACATTAAGAGAATAAACTCAGTGCACAAGGAAGACCTTTTCCACTCTGGGATGTAGGTTCAAAAGCAACACTAGGAAGTTCTTCTTCACGGAACAAGTTGTGGACCCCTGGAATAGTCTGCTGCAAGAAGTGGTGGAGTCTAAGACAGTCAGGGAGTTCAAGTTAGCATTGGATAGGTGCTATGGAAACCTGAAAAGAAAGAATAAGCTGGGTGGGTGGGGGGCAAGAAAAGGCAGACTAGATGTACCAAAAGGTCCCCTTCTGCCATCACCTTTCTTATATTCTTATGTTCTACTCAAATCCACACACTACATACAGTACATTAGAATAATTTGCATTTTATTGCAATAGACAGCAATATGGACTCACCAATTGCACAGATTGGAGTTTTAAGACATCACCATTTTTTTACTTTTTTTTTTACTTTACACTTATTAGTTTAGATATAGATAGGTACAAGTACATTACACATCTTGGAAATCATACATTAGAAATTCACAGTAAGGAAATAAACATTTCCTATAATACACAGGATTACAGGCTCTCCAAGCTATACCTATAATAGAGTGGGAAACCTAAAAATAGATCAAATACAATCTTAAAGTCTAAAAAAAAACTGTGTAGCTGAAGCCCAAGAGCAGGTGGATGTAACCCCCCTGCAAATGGGGGTTCCCAAAAGACTTCCAGGAGCTTGCTTGAATGCTCCAAGCCTGAATGGTGTTTGGCGTTTAGCTCATTTATCAGTGAATGTTTTAGAACCTCTGGTACTGTCTCTTTAAGAGCTGTCTGCTTGCAGACATAATTAGTTTGTATGGGGGACTGTGTGTTTCTTTGATTGAGTACCACTCGAGCTGCTGCCAATTCACTCCATTTTTGCAGTCACTAGGAGTGCAAAGGGAACCTATCTGAAAGATGTAACTGTTTGCCAGAAACCATTTAGAGTAATAATGAAATTACAGTTTGTCTAACCTGCTTTCTTTGCAGTCAGAACTGTGTCTGCCTAGTTCCCCATTCTGGTTTTGAACTGCTGAACTGGACCAATCAGTGTGGGGTAAGCTAGCTCTAAAATGGTGCCTTGGACGAATCAGAACTTGGACTCATAATCTGAGCCAGCCACAAGAGGATTGTATGGGCAGTGACTCTGGGAGATGTAGTTTAGACTTGGCCTTTTGGACCAACAGGAGCAGTCTATTGTGAGTGACAGCCAATCCAGTCAAGAACTGGGAGGAACTCAAAGGAAGTGCCCGGTTTTGTCTGTTGGAGTTTCAGTTGAGCTCTGGCAGTGAAGAAGGAAGGAGCCCTGTGCTTTTCAGTGTGCAGTTTTAGTCGGGAAACGTGTAAGGCCCAGAGTTCCGGTCTGCAGCTTGTGTAACTGCTTGTTAGGACTGAACTGTCCCAGAAGAGAATCAAAGGATATCTGAAGAGTAGAAACCAGGCTCACCCTATGAAGACTGGAGAAATTGCTGAATTGCACACGGTCTGTCAGGAACTGAATCTGCTGTGTGTTCTCCGGTATTGTGCAGTAGTTCGATCGGGATAGAGAAGCAGCCTGCCTGGTATAGTACTTTCTGTTTTACCATATAAATGTGTGAAGAGGCTTGTGTACCTCAAGTGAATCCTGCTGCCATTAAAGGACTTTTGCCTGTTACTGTTCACCATATAAATGTGTGAGGAGGCTTGGTTAGCTCAAGTGAATCCTGCTGCCATTAAAGGACTTTTGCCTGTTGCAGTTTGCCATATAAATGTGAGAGTCTCGTGGAGCTCAAGAGTAGCCTCGCTGACATTGAAGGACCCTATCTTGTTTGGAGGTCGTGAGTACTAATTCAGGTCGCTTCCTGTTGAATTGCCACATTGCATCCAAATGGAATCACTGTACTGCTGACTGTTTAAACTAATTTTCTTTTCTCTGTGGGAAAGGGCCCTACCAGCTGCCCGCAGTTTGGACTAGCCACTGGGGCTTGGGTACCCAAGGGACAGTAACTGGTAGGGATAGGCCTCACACAAACCATGAATAGATGAGTAAAGTGATAAGCTAATTAACCTGATTTCCCCTGTCCTTGTTATATTCCCCTAAATAAATCAGAGCTGCTTGTTTCAGCAAAGTTATACTGCCTGAGGTATTTGTCTATGTTAAAGTATTGTACTGTGATTGTTGCACTGTATCTTATTTACAGGAGGTCCCAGTGCCTGAACCAGCCCTGGGGGTAAGTGTATACTGTGAAGGTAATTCTGATATATTGTGTGGGCCACTAGTGGAAGAAAGGGGTTGCAGTGTCCCAGAGGGCTGTGACCAAGTAAGTTTAACTATTGCAAACCCTGACCTCTGGGTGGAGGCACCCGCCATTGGATCCAGGCCCCTCAACCTGTTAGTGGCAAATCAGGCAGAGGTAGTAGCCCCTGGGATAGCCATCTAGGGTTACATCTTGGGAGCTCACCGCTGGGATTGTGTGTCCTCTAGTGGCCATATTCTGAACCACTGTTAAGAAAAAAAAATGGGTACCCCGACAGAAGTGGCTGTGCACCGGCTGGTGGAGTGGTGTACTGGGGAGGAGATTGACCCCCAAAATGCTATGCTTATCCTGGACATCCCCCTGGGTATCAAAACGGACACTGTACAGGGAGTACTTTCCAAGGTGGAAGGTTTACAAAACCCTGTGGTGGTGGGTCGGCATGCTAATCTGCTCACCCACACTTTCCTGGCCCTAGTAGAGTTTAAGGATCCCATAGATAGCTTCAAAGTGCCACAGACCATTACCCCAGAGGGAGCCCCTACTGCCTGCAGAGTGATAACTAAGTACAGTAAAGACCGGGGAATGAGCCCCACCACTGTCTGAAACATTTGAGGAGAAATTTGCTAAATGGTTTGCTGGGGAAGGGAAAACTGTGGAGGACTTGAAGAAACTATTCTTGCCACCAGGTGTTCCTCCCCAACACCCTCTCCCGCTCCAGTACCCGTAATGGTGGCTGAACCAATGCAGACCCTATTTCTGCACCTGCCATTAGTCACGACTCTTACCGAAGGTTGAGGATCTTCTCTGGCACCCTCCCCACCCCAAAGGGAGGATGACTGGGAGACCTGGATAGACTATGTTGCCCCCAAGTGCTAGAATGGCAATGCTCGGAAGCCGAGAAAGAGGGTTAGTGAGAGCCTCCGAGGTCCTGCCCTGGCTACCATCCATGCTAAACGGGCCAGTAACCCTGAAGGACTGCAGGCCTATCTTGAGGCCTTGGAGAATGTGTATGGGAGCCCAGATTCTGATGAGGATCTATGGTGGAGAGTAAGAAATGCACAACAGTACCAAGGAGTTGTTGTCTGTGTATGTATCTCGGCTGGAAAAATTGTTGCAAGAATGCCTCAGAAAGGGTAGTTTGCCAGCGATTGAACTGGACCGAACCAGGCTGGACAGGATCCTTAAGTCTGCCCCTTCTCAGAACTGCTGTTGCTTCAGTTCGCCTGGCAAATCGACTGGAATCCCCACCCTCCTATGATGAGTTAATGAGAGAAATTCGAGGAGTTGAGAAAAGCGACCCTGGAGGGACCTGCACCAATAGCTGTGGTACTAATTCGAGTGATTGAGGGTGACCCATCAAGTGAAGTTCAGGGCAGAGGTTGACAGTCAATGAGTACTCTAACAAGGAAAAAGATATGCCACAATGGGGAACTGTTGAGAGAGATCCAGGAATTCAAAAACAGTCCCTTTATGAAGGCCACGCCTGCAAGTACGGGCCCTGACCTATATCCGACTGCATCTGCTATTGGGGTGGGGGTACCCACCCATGTATCTCCTGCTGATAACAGCTCCAAACTCAATTCCTTGACCATGGAAGTGGAGAAACTGACGAGATGTCTCCAAATGCTTATCCATACAGACAGAGATGGCACCAAGGTTTCCAGTTAGTAGTACCCCCGCCCTGGCTCCCAGTGTGGCGCCTCGCCAGCTCAAACTCCAGAAAGTATGTTTTGCTATAATTGCGGAAGGATGGGCACATGAAGAGGAATGCGGTCCCCAAAGACACTGACAAAGTTGCATATAGGCTACAAGGAGAGCTTCGGAGAACAAATCAGTGGTTAAGAGGTGCACAAAATGATCCCAGTGAGGGCACCAAAAATGCTAACTCACGCCTTTTTGTGGCAAGGTCAGTTGCCTGTGCCCCACTACCGCCTCTCCAGACTGGTCCAGAATAGTGGGTCCCTCCATGGAGACCACTGTAAAGGTGAATGGAGTGTCTACAAGAGCTGTATTAGACAGTGGCTCCTAAGTGACAATTATGTTCCAAGATTGGTATCAGAAGCATTTGTCAGACCGTACTTTACAACCATTAGAAGGACTGCATGTATGGGGGTTAAGGAGAAGGCCTACCCTATTCCGGTACATCCAAATTTGGCTGTCTTTCCCACCTCCGTGGCTGGAGTGGTCAACAAGTAGAGGCCCTAGCCTTAGTGTGTCCCCCCACTGGACTGTATGATGGTGTCCCTTTGTTGATTGGAACAAATGCTCATATGTTCGGAAGGCTTGCACAGTTATGTTATGAAAACAGGGATCAAAGACTAGTAGAGCTTTAAGAGTTCCGGCTTTAATTAAGAAGTCCTATGAGGCACAGAGAGATGCTGAAAAAATAGAACCAGAGGAACCGGTCGGAATTGTATGGAAGAAGGATCCTGAGTCTCTGATCTTGGCGCCAAATGCCCAGTGTACCTTACAGGGAGAGGTCCGTATCAGAAAGGATGTTAAGAATAAAATATTAATGTTGGATGCACCAGGCCATGGAAAATTGCCAGAGGGACTGCTGGTCAAGCCTAGTATTTTGCCCGCTAGAGCCCATGCTTATGCCAGAAGGGTAATGGTCCAAGTTCATAATGTGTCTGAAAGAGACATTCGAGTAAATAGAGGTTGCATCCTGGCTAATGTGCATTGTGCAGACACTGCAGTGCTACCCAGCAGCAAGAGTTCAAGGAAGAATGACAGAGTAACGCCTGACTTGTTTGATTTCGGCGACTCCCCATTGCCAGCTGAATGGAAAGTGAGGATCAGTGAAAGCTTGCCCAGAGAGACCAGGTGTTTTCTTTAAAGGAATGGGACATAGGATGCGTACAAGGAGCTGAGCACAATATCCGGCTTCATGACGAAGACCATTTCGCGGAGAGGTCCTCACGCCTGGCACCTGCTGACATAGATGATGTGAGACGGCATCAGCAAGAGATGTTAGGCTGCTGGTAATACAAGAACCAGAAGCCTCTTATGCTTCCCCATTGTGGTAGTGAGGAAAAGAATGGGACAGTAAGGATGTGTGGATTATCGCACTTTAAACCGGCGGACTATCCCTGATCAGTACACAATGCCCCGCATTCAGGATGCTTTGGACTGCCTAAACGGAGCAAGTGGTTCTCTGTGTTGGATCTCTGAGTGGGTACTACCAGATCCCGATGGCCCCAGAGGACCGGAGAAGACAGCCTTATCTGTCCGCTATGCTTCTATGAATTCAGAGGATGCCTCAGGGATTTCAGGTGCCCCAGCCACTTTTCAACGATTGATGGAGCGTGCAGTGGGGGACATGAACTTACTAGAGTGCCTGGTATACCTAGATGATGTTATTGTGTTTGGCAGCTCACTGGAGGAACATGAGAGCAGATTATTTAAGGTATTGGACCGACTGGAGGACTCTGGCCTTAAACTGTCCATTGATAAGTGTCAATTCTTTCAAACATCAGTAAAGTATGTGGCACACATAGTACCCAATTGAGGAATAGAGACAGAACCAAGTAAAGTTGAGGCCTTGACCACCTGGCCACAGCCCAAAAAATCTAAAAGAACTGCAAAGCTTCCTGGGATTCTGTGGTTATTATCGGCTTCATCAAGGACTATTCAAGAGTGATCCGCCTTTACTTAACCTTACTCAAGGGTATCCCCAACCCACAAAAATACCAAAAGTCAGCGCCCCAAGACTTGAAAGAGTGTATTTTCATCCGAGTGAAGTATTTGGGGCCCGCTGGACTCCTGATTGTGAGACTGCTTTTCATGAGATCATATATCAACTTACCCATGCTCCAGTGCTGGCCTATGCCGATCCAAGAAAACCTTACGTCCTGCACACTGATGCTAGCTTGCAAGGGTTGGGGGTTGTAGTTGTACCAAGAGCACGAGAATGGCCTGAGACCAGTGGCCTTTGCCAGTAGAAGCCTGACCCCATCCGAAAAGAACTATCCTGTACATAAGTTAGAGTTCCTAGCTTTGAAGTGGGCTATTGTTGACCAATTCCATGAGTACTTGTATGGGGCTAAAATACTAGTAAAACTGACAATAATCCTTTGACCTATGTGCAGACCTCAGCTAGGTTGATGCCACTGGCCACAGGTGGCTCTGCATTACCTACATATGACTATGCTCGAATACCCATTGCAGGTCTGAACCACATAGATGCTGATGCTCTCTCCCGGAGACCTGTTCCCCAGAATTATTGGGTCAGATTGGCAGAACCTGACATTCGGGCACTCTGCCGGAAGTTTGACAGGGAGGAACAAATGTCCACGGACGCAGTGGACTGCATGGTGGATTGCTTGGGACCCTCTGAGAATTGCATACCTGCTGCTTATTGCCACTTTTCTGCAATAGACATTGGTGCACTGCCTCAGCTGGACAATGACAGTATTTAGCGGGCTCAATCCCTTGATCCTATGATCAAATCAGCTTTAGAAGCCTCTATGCAGGAAAAGATGTGTCCACAATACGCTCCACTGATTTGAGAACTGCACTGTTATACAAAGAAGGTCCTGAGTTGAAACTGATCAATAAACTGTTATACAGAGAAACAGTAGACAGAGGGGGACAAGTAGACAAACAACAACTGGTGCTGCCCACTGCCTTCGAGACTCAGTATTGAGGTCCTGCACAACCACATGGGGCACCTTGGTATAGACAGAACACTTGACTTGGTGAGATCCAGATTCTATTGGCCTAAGATGGGGGCTGATGTGGAGCAACACATTCAACTTGTAGTCGCTGCTTACAAAGGAAAGCTTTGCCCCAGAGGGCTGCCCCTTGTTAACATAACCACCAGTGCACCCATGGAGCTGGTCTGTATTGATTTTCTGAGTTTGAGTCAGATCAAAGAAATATCAGTAATGTGCTGGTGGTCACTGACCATTTCACAGATATGCCCAAGCTTTCCACCAAAGACCAGAAAGCATCCACTGTAGCCAAAGTATTTGTAGAAAACTTTTTGTTCGCTATGGGGCTCCACAAAGAATCCATTCTTGATCAAGGGAGACTTTGGAGAGTCGCCTGATCAAAGAGATGCTTTCTCTGTGGGGAGTGAGAAAGTCCAGAACTACTCCTTACCACCCCAGGGGGACCTACAGCCTGAACGTTTCAACCGTGACTTTGCTAGATATGCTAGGCACCCTGCACCCAAAGGACAAGACTAGATGGAGCCAACAAATTAGCACCCTGGTACATGCTTATAACTGCACCAAAGTGATGCCACTGTTCTCCCCTACCCGCCTGATGTTTGGAAGAAAGCTCGACTACCAGTAGATGTGTTTTGGGGTCTCTCCTGATGGGATTCAAGCTGACAACTATTTGCTACAGTATGTGCAAAAGTTAAAGGCCCAGCTAACTCATGCGTACTAACTGGCTCAAACCACGGCTGCCAAAAGAAATCTGGCCAACAAAGAACGGTATGATTAAAAGGTGAAGCAGGAACTCCAAGGAGGGAGATCATATTGCTATGAAATCTGGGACTGCATGGCAAGCACAAGATTGCTGACAGATGGCACCATCTCCTCACATTGTAGTGGGCAAACTAGATGATCTGCCAGTGTACAAAGTAAGGCCTGAGAATAATTCAAAAGATGTAAAAACAATGCATAGAAATCATTTACTGCCCATTGGACAAATCTAATTGAGTCTGAGCCCTAGAAGATGCCCCTCTGGACCAGTGATCAAAGTTGCTCTAGCAAAAAAGATCAAGAAAGTCTGCACCTACAGAAGCAAAGTTAAAAGTTCTCTCCACAAGTCCCAGTTGAGCATGACTGTCAGTCCACATCGGAAGAAAGTGAGAGTGACTTTGAATACTATCCTTCTTATGAACTGAGTCAATTGTTTCGGGCAATCCCCTAGTCAATACTGGAGATGAAGCTGGGCCTTCTTGACCGTCCAAGCCCCCAGCCTGTCCCCGGAGCCAATGCTCCCCAGAAAGTGAAGTGCAAATCATCAGATCAGATGAAATGGAATCATTGTGCATGGTTGAACTGTTTGACTTTCAGGGGAGAAAATGATGGATTGGGTCAGACTGGTGATACACCAGAACAAGAAGAGTATTTTGAGTGCCCTGACAGTCCACTGCCAGTGTCCGAAAGCTCCATGCGAGCCAAATGTTGTGGACTCAGAAACTGTAACTCCTGGAGCTGAAAGTGCCCAAGTTCTAGCCTCTCACCCCATGGAGACTCCCCTGACAAGTGAGGACAATGCTGAAAATGAGGCTCAGAGTGCAGAGACTGTAACAGTTCCCCCTAGAAAGACTGGTCGAGCTGTAAAGCCTGTGGTGCACCTCAGTTATGATTCCCTGGGCGGTCAGTGGATCTGCCTCTCAATGTTGTCCATAAAGGAGTGTATGTGTCCCCGGAGCTCATTGCCCAAACTGAGCGTCAGTGCTAACTCAAGTTACTTGTGTTGTCCTCTCAGTATAGGTGCCCTTGCCCCATCCAGCCCTAAGGTAACTGATAGGGAAGGGCCCCTCTTTCAGGTTTCATGTACTAGAGGTAATAACTTGAGTTATGGTACAATGTGTATGTAATACTGTGTAAAGAGTGACGACTGCAATGTTTCAGAAATGTGTTCTTGGTAAAATGATATATTGACTGATGATTACATGTGCGAGCCTAATGCAAATGTATATGGTTGCAGTTGAAACTTATGGGGTACTTGCTGACGCGGACGCCAAGCTTTCCCAGGCCAGGAAGGGTGTAACCCCTGCAAATGGGGGGTTCAAAAGACTTCAGGAGCTTGCTTGAATGCTCCAAGCCTGAATGGTGTTTGGTGCTTAAGCCATTTATCAGTGAGTGTTTTTTAGAACCTCTGGTACTGTCTCTTTAAGAGCTGTCTGCTTGCAAGACATATGTAACTCCTGCGAATGGGGGATCCCAAAAGACTTCAGGAGCTTGCTTGAATGCTCCAAGCCTGAATGGTGTTTGGGCTTTAGCCATTTATCAGTGAGTGTTTTAGAACCTCTGGTACTGTCTCTTTAAGAGCTGTCTGCTTGCAGACATAATTAGTTCGTATGGGGGACTGTGTGTTTCTTTGATTGAGTACCACTTGAGCTGCTGCCAATTCACTCCATTTTGCAGTCACTAGGAGTGCAAAGGGAACCTATCTGAAAGATGTAACTGTTTGCCAGAAATCATTTAAAATTAATAATGAAATTACAGTTTGTCTAACCTGCTTTCTTTGGCAGAACTGTGTCTGCCTAGTTCCCATTCTGGTTTTGAACTGCTGAACTGGACCAATCAGTGTGGGTAAGCTGCTCAAAATGGTGCCTTTGACGAATCAGAACTTTGACTCATAATCTGAGCCAGCCACAAGAGGATTATGGGCAGTGACTCTGGGAGATGTAGTTTTAGACTTGAGCCTTTTTGGACCAACAGGAGCAGTCTACAGTGTGACAGCCAATCCAGTCAAGAACTGGGAGGAAGTCAAAGGAAGTGCCCGTTTGTCTGTTGGAGTTTCAGTTGAACTCTGGCAGAGAAGAGGGAGGAGCCCCTGTGCTTTTTCAGTGTGCAGTTTTAGTCGGAAACGTGTGTAAGGCCCAGAGTTCCGGTCTGCAGCTTGTGTAACTGCTTGTTAGGACTGAACTGGTCCTGTGAAGAGAATCAAAGGATATCTGAAGAGTAGAACCAGGCTCAACCCTGTAGAAGACTGGAGAAATTGCTGAGTTGCACTCGTTCTGTCAGGAACTGAATCTGCTGTGTGTCTCCCCGGTATTGTCAGTAATAGCGATCGGGATAGAGAAGCAGCCTGCCTGTTTGCCATATATAAATGTGTGAGGAGTCTCCGTGGAGCTCAAGAGTAGCCCTGCTGACATTGAAAGGACCCTATCTTGTTTGGAGGTCGTGAGTACTAATTCAGGGTTCGCTCCCTGTTGAATTGCCACATTGCATCCAAATGGAATCACTGTACTGTTGACTGTTTAAACTAATTTTTCTTTTCTCTGTGGAAAGGGCCTCACCAGCTGCCACGGTTTGACCAGCCACCAGGGCTGGGTACCCAGGGACAGTAACTGGTAGGGATAGCCTGTGCACAGAGCCATAGGTAGATGAGTAAAGTGATAAGCTAATTAACCTGATTTCCTGTCCTGTTATATTCCCCTAAATAAACTGGGGAGCTGCTTGTTTAGCAAAGTTATACTGCCTGAGTGTATTTGTCTATGTTAAAGTATTGTACTGTGATTGTTGCACTGTATCTTTATTTTACAGGAGGTCCCAGTGCCTGAACCAGCCCATGGGGTAAGTGTATACTGTGAAGGTAATTTGATATATTGTGTGGGCCACTAGTGGAAGCAAGGGTTGCAGTGTCCAGAGGGCTGTGACCAAGTAAGTTTAACTATTGCAAACCCTGACCTCTGGGTGGAGGCACCCGCTATTGGATCCAGGCCCTCAACCTGTTAGTGGCAAATCAGGCAGAGGTAGTAGCCCTGGGATAGCGCCATCTAGGGTTACATCTTGAGGCACCTGCTGGGATTGTGTGTCGCCTAGTGGCCATATTTACTGAACCACTGTTAAGAAAAAGAAATGGGCACCCTGACAGAAGTAGCTGTGCAACTGCTGGTGGAGTGGTGTACTGGGAGGAGAATGACCCCAAAATGCTATGCTTATCCTGGACATCCCCTGGTATCAATACGGATACTGTACAGGGAGTACTTTCCAAGGTGGAAGGTTTACAACCCTGTGGTGGTGGGGTTGGCATGCTAATCTGCTCACCCACACTTTCCTGGCCCTTGTGGTAGTTTGAGTATTCCCATATAGCTCCAAGTGCCACAGACCATTACTCCCAGAGGGAGCCCTCATTGCCTGCAGAGTGATAACTAAGTACAGTAAAGACCGGGGGAATGAGCTCCATCACTGACTGAAACTTTGAGGAGAAATTTACAATGGTTGCTGGGGAAGGGAAAACTGTGGAGGACTTGAAGAAACTATTCTTGCCACCTGGGGTGTTCTCCCCAACACCCTCTCTCCCCGCCCAGTACCCGTAATGGTGGCTGAACCAATGCAGACTCCTATTTCTGCACCTGCCATTGAGTCACGACTCTACCAAGGTTGAGGATCTTCTGGCACCCTCCCCACCCCCCAAGGTGAGGATGACTGGGAGACCTGATAGACTATGTTGCCCCCATGCTAGAATGGCAATGCTCGAAGTCAGAGTTAAAGAGGGTTAGTGGAGCGCCCGAGGTCCCGCCCTGGCTACCATCTGTGCTAAATGGGCCAGTAAGCCTGAAGTGACTGCACAGGCCTATCTTGAGGCCTTGGAGAATGTGTATGGGAGCCAGATTCTGGATGAGGATCTATGGTGAGAGTAAGAGTGCACAACAGTACCAAGAGGAGTTGTTGTCTGTGTATGTATCTCTGCTGGAAAAATTGTTGCAAGAATGCCTCAGAAGGGTAGTTTGCCAGCGATTGAACTGACTGAACCAGGCTGACAGGATCCTAAGTCTGCCCCCTTCAACTGCTGCTTCCAGTTACTTCAAATCGGGACTGGAATCCCCACCCTCCTATGATGAGTTAATGAGAAATTGAGGAGTTGAGAAAAGGCGACCCTCGGGAGGGACCAACACCATTATTGCGGCTATGACCCGAGGGACTGAGTGGTGACCCATCAAGTGAGTTCAGAGGCAGAGGTTGGAGTCAGTCAATGAGTGTCTGACAAGGAAAAGATATGCCACAATAGGCGAACTGTTGAGAGAGATCACAAATTCAAAACAGTCCTTTATGAAGGACGCACTGTAATGCTGACCTGACTATATCCGACTGCATCTGTTATGGGGGTGGGGTACCCACCATGCATCTCCTGCTGATAACAGTAGCTCCAAACTCAATCTTTGACCATGGAAGTGGAGAAACTAACAGATGTCTCCAAATGCTTATCACGCCTGTAGACAGAGATGGCACCAAGGTTTTCCAGTTAGTAATAACCCGCCTGGTCCCAGTGGTGCCCTCGGCCAGCTCAAACTTCAGAAAGTATGTTTCTATAATTGTGGGAAGGATGGGCCATGAAAAGGGATGCCGGTCCCCAAAAGACACTGACCAGTGTATATAGGCTACAAGGAGAGCTTCGGAGAACAAACGGCAAGCAAGAGTACTTAAAATGATCCCAGTGAGGGCACCAAAAATGCTAACTCATCGCCCTTTTGTGGCAAGGTCATTGCCCAGGCCCCCATCATCGGCCTCCAGACTGGTCCAGAATAGTAACCTCCATGGAGACCACATAATTGTAAAGGTGGGAATGGAGTGCCTACAAGAGCGATTAGACAGTGGCCCTAAGTGACAATTATGTTCCAGGATTGCATTAGAAGCATTTGTCAGATGTACCTTTACAACCATTAAGTACTGCATGTATGGGGGTTATGAGAAGGCCTACCCCTATTCTGGGTATATCCGAATTTATTGTCTTTCCCCACCTCCGTGGCTGGAGTGGCTTTAACAAGTAGAGACCTTAGCCTGAGTGTGTCCCCTCACTGGACTGTATGATGGTGTCCCTTTGTTGACTGGAAATAAATGCTCATATGTCTGGAAGGCTGGCACAGTTGTGTTATGAAAACAGAGTCAAAACTAGTAGAGCTTAGAGTTCTGCTTTAATTATGAAGGCATATGAGGCAGAACAGATGCTGAAAAATAGAACCAGAGGAACCGGTCGGAATTGTATGGAAGAAGGATCCTGGTCTTGATCCTGGTCAAATGCCCAGTGTACCTTACAGGAGAGGTCCGTGATCGTAGAAATGATGTTGAATTAAATATTATGTTGGATGCACAGGTGATGGAAAATTGCCAGAGGGACTGCTGGTCAAGCCTAGTATTTGCCCGCTAGAGCCCATTATGCTTGTTAGGGAGTAATGGTCCGTTCATAATGTGTCTGAAAGAGACATTTGAGTAAATAGAGGTTGTATCCTGGCTAATGTGCATTGTGCAGACACTGCAGTGCTACCCAGCAGCAAGAGTTCGAGGAAGAATGACAGAGTAACGCCTGACTTGTTTGATTTCGTCGACTCCTCGCTGCCAGCTGGAATGGTAAGTGAGGATCAGTGAGAAGCTTGCCCAGAGAGACCAGGGGTTTTTTTAGCGAATGAGATGTAGGATGCGTGGAAGGAGCTGAGCACAATATCCGCTGTATGACGAAAGACCATTTCGTGAGAGGTCTCGACGCCTTGGCACCTGCTGACATAGATGATGTGGAGACGGCATCTGCAAGAGATGTTAGCTGCTGGTGTAATACAAGAATCCAGAAGCCCTTATGCTTCCCCATTGTGGTAGTGAGGAAGAAGAATGGGACAGTAAGGTTGTGCGTGGATTATTGCACTTTAAACCGTGGACTATCCTGATCAGTACACATTGCCCCGCATTCAGGATGCTTTGGACTGCTTAAACGGGAGCAATGGTTCTTCTGTGTTGGATCTCCGCAGTGGGTACTACCAGACCTGGATGGCCCCAGAGGAACGTAGAAGACAGCCTTTATCTGTCCGCTATTTAAGTGAATTCAAGGAGGATGCCTCTCATGATTTCAGGTGCCCCAGCCACTTTTCAATGATTGATGGGCGTGCAGTGGGGGACATGAACTACTAGAATGCCTGGTATACCTAGATGATGTTATTGTGTTTGGCAGCTCACTAGAGGAACATGAGAGCAGATTATTTAAGGTATTGGACTGACTGGAGGACTTTGGCTCCAACTGTCCATTGATAAGGCCAATACTTTCTAAACATCAGTAAGTATGTGGGACACATAGTATCCACTGAGGGAATAGAGACCACTCAAGTAAAGTTGAGGCCTTGACCACCTGGCCAGCCCAAAATCTAAAAAGAACTGCAAGATTCCTGGGATTCTGTGGTTATTATTCATGCTTTCATCAAGGACTATTCAAGAGTGATCCGCCTTTACTTAATCTTACTTCTAGGGTATCCCCCAACCCACAAAAATACCAAATGCTTGGCGTCCTCAAGACTGGAAAGAGTGTATTTCGTCCGAGTGAAGTATTTGGGGCCTGCTGGACTCTGATTGTGAGACTGTTTTCATGAGATCATTTATCAACTTACCCATGCTCAGTACTTAGCCTATGCCGATCGAAGAAACCTTATGTCCTTACACTGATGTTAGCTTTGCAAGGGTTAGCTGTATTACCAAGAGTATCAGAATGGCCTGAGACCAGTGGCCTTTGCCAGTAGAAGCTCATTCCCATCTGGAAAGAACTATCCTGTACATAAGTTAGAGTTCTAGCTTTGAAATGGGCTATTGTTGACCAATTCCATGAGTACTTGTATGGGGCTAAATAGTAGTAAAACTGACAATAATCTTTAACCCATGTGCAGACCTCAGCTGTTGGATGCCACTGGCCCTAGGTGGCTTTCTTGCATATCTACATATGACTATGCTCTCTCAATACCGAGCAGGTCTGAACCACATAGATGCTGATGCTCTCTCCCGGAGGCCTCTGTTCCCCAGAATGATTGGTCAGATTGGCAGAACCTGACATTCGGGCACTCTGCCGGAAGTTTGATTAGGAGGAACAAATGTCCACGGACGAGTGGACTGCATGGTGGATTGCTTGGGACCCTCTGAGAATTGCATACCTGTTGCTTATTGCCACTTTTCTGCAATAGACATTGGTGCACTGCCCTCAGCTGACAATGACAGTATCCGGCGGGCTCAACCGCGATCCTGCATGATCAAAAGCAGCTTTAGAAGCCTCTATGCAGGAAAAAGATGTGTCAGATACATCCCACTGATTTGAGAACTGCACTGTTATACAAAGAAGGTCCTAAGTTGAAACAGTCAATAAACTGTTATGTAGAGAAACAGTAGACAGAGGGGACAGTAGACAAACAACAACTAGTGCTGCCCACTGCCTTTGAGACTCAGTACTGATGTCCTTGCACAACCACATGGGGGCACCTTGGTATAGACAGAACACTTGACTTGGTGAGATCCAGATTCTATTGGCTCCTAAGATGGGGGCTGATGTGGAGCAACACATCTCGAACTTGTAGTCGCTGGGTTATAGAGGAAAGCTTTGGCTCCAGAGGCTGCCCCTTGTTAACATTGCCACCAGTGCACCCATGGAGCTGGTCTGGTATTGATTTTCTGAGTTTGGAGTCAGATCAAAGAAATATCAGTAATGTGCTGGTGGTCACTGACCATTTCATGTAGATATGCCCAAGCTTTCCCCACACCCAGAAAGCATCCACTGTGGCCAAAGTACTTGTAGAAATCTTTTGTTCACTATGGGGCTCCACAAAGAACCATTCTGATCAAGGAGACTTTGAGAGTCTTTCATCAAAGAGATGCTTTCTCTGTGGGAGGCGAGCCCAGAACCACTCTTACCACCCCTAGGGGGACCCACAGCCTGAACGCTTCAACCGCACTTTGCTAGATATGCTAGGCACCTGCACCCAAAGGACAAGCCTAGATGGAGCCAACAAATTAGCACCTGGTACATGCTTATAACTGCACCTTCAAATGTGATGCCACTGGGTTGCTTCCCCTACCGCCTGATGTTTGGAAGAGAAGCTCGACTACCGTAGATGTGTGTTTTGGGGTCTCTCTGATGGGGTTCAAGCTGACAACTATTTCAATATGTGCAAAGTTAAAGGCCCAGCTAACTCATGTGTACCAACTGGCTCAAACCATGGCTTGCCAAAAGAAATCTGGCCAACAAAGAACGGTATGATAAAAAGGGTAGCTTTAGGAATTCCAGGAGGGAGATCGGGTATTGTTAAGTATTTGGGACTGCATGGCAAACACAAGATTGTTGACAGATGGCACCTCTCCTCACATTGTAGTGGCAAACTAGATGATCTGCCAGTGTATAAAGTGGTAGGCCTGAGAATAATTTAAAAGATGTAAAACAATGCATAGAAATCATTTACTGCCCATTGACAAATCCTGATTGAGTCTGGAGCCCCAGAAGATGCCCCTCTGACCAGTGACTAGAGCTGCTGCTAAGAAAGATCAAGGAAGTCTGCACCTACAGAAGCAGAGAGTTAAAGTGTTCCTCTGCACAAGTCCCAGTTGAGCATGACTGTCAGTCCATATCAGAAGAAAGTGAGAGGACTTTAATACTATCCTTACTAACTGAGTCAATTGTTTCTGGGCAATCCCCAGTCAATACTGAGATGAAGCTGTGCTTCTGACTGTCTTGGGCCCCCAGCTTCGTCCCTGGAGCCAATGCTCCTAGAAAGTGAAGCGTAAGCATCAGATCAGATGAAATGGAATCATTGTGCATGGTTGAACTGTTTGAGCTTCGGGGAGGAAAATGATGGATTGGGGCAGACTGGTGATACACCTGAACAAGAAGAGTATTTTGAGTGCCCTGATCCCTGCCAGTGTCCGGCTCCATGCGAGCCGTGTTGTGGACTCAGAAACTGTAACTCCTGGGTAGAAAAGAGCCCCAAGTACTAGCCTCTCTACCCCCATGGAGACCCCCTGACAAGTGAGGGACAATGCTGAAATGAGGCTCAAATTGCAGAGACTAACAGTTCCCCCTAGAAGACCGAGCTGTAAAGCCTGTGGTGCACCTCAGTTATGATTCACTTGGGAGGCCTGTGGACTGCCTCTCAATGTTGTCCATAAAGGAGTGTATAGTCCCTAGCTCATTGCCCATACTGAGCTGCCAGTGCTAACTCCAGTTACTTGTGTTGCTCTCTAACATGGTGCCCTTGCCCTGTCCAGCCCTCAAGGTAACTGATAGGAAGGGCCCCTCTTCAGGTTTCATGTACAAGAGGTAATAACTTGAGTTTGGTACAATGTGTGTGTAATACTATGTAAAGAGTGACGACTGCAATGTTTCAGGATGTGTTCTTGGGAAAATGATATACTGACTGATGATTACATATAGAGCCTAATGCAAATGTATATGGTTTCAGTTGAAACTTATGGGAGTGCTTCTTGTGCGGCGACCAAGCTTTCCCTGGCCAGGAAGGGTGTAACCTCCCGCAAATGGGGTTTCTAAAAGACTTCCAGGAGCTTGCTTGAAGCTTCGAGGCCTGAATGGTGTTTGGCGATAAGCCATTTATCAGTGAGTGTTTTAGAACCTCTGGTAATTGTCTTTAAGAGCTGTCTGTTTGCAGACACTATTAGTTTGTATGGGGACGTGTGTTTCTTTGATTGAGTACCACTCGAGCTGCTGCTAATTCACTCCATTTTGCAGTCACTAGGAGTGCAAGGGAACCTATCTGAAAGATGTAACGTTTGCCAGAAATCATTTAGGTAATAATGAGTACAGTTTGTCTAACCTGCTTGCTTGAACTGTGTCTGCCTGTTCATTCTGGTTTTGAACTGCTGAACTAGACCAATCAGTGTGGGTAAGCTAGCCTAAATGGTGTCGATGAATCGAACTTGGATCTTAATCTGTTTCAGCCACAGAGGATTGTATGGGCAGTGACCTGGGAGATAGTTTAACTTGGCTTTTTGGACCAACAGGAGCAGTCTGTGGTGATAATGATCCAGTCAAGAACTGGGAGGAACTCAAGGAAGTGCCGGTTTGTCTGTTGGGTTTCATTTGAACTCTGGCAGTGAAGAGGGAAGAGCCTAGTGTGCAGTTTAGTCGGGTGTGTAAGTCCCAGAGTTCCGGTCTGTAGCTTTTGTAACTGCTTGTTAGGACTGAATCCGTCTGAAGAATCAAGGATATCTGAAGAGTGAAACCAGGCTCACCCTGTAGAAGACTGAGAAATTGCTGGTTGCACTCGGTCTGTCGGAACTGAATCTCTGTGTGTTCTCCCGGTATTGTGCAGTAGTGCGATGGATGAGAGGTGCCTGCCTGTTGCCATATAAATGTGAGGTCCGTGGAGCTCAAGGTAGCCCTGTGACATTGAAGGACTCTATCTTGTTTGGAGGTCGAGTACTAATCAGGTGCTCCTGTTGGTTGTACATTAACCGTGGAATCACTGTACTGTTGACTGTTTAAACTACTTTCTTTTCTCTGTGGGAAAGGGCCCCTACTAGCTGCCACGGTTTGGACTAGCCACTAGGGCTTGGGTACCCAGGGACAGTAACTGGTAGGGATAGGCCTGTGCACAGAGCCATAGGTAGATGAGTAAGGTGATAAGCTAATTAACCTGATTTCCCCCTGTCCTTGTTATATTCCCCCTAAATAAATCAGAGCTGCTTGTTTCAGCAAAGTTATACTGCCTGAGGTATTTGTCTATGTTAAAGTATTGTACTGCGATTGTTGCACTGTATCTTATTTTACAGGAGGTCCCAGTGCCTGAACCAGCCCTGGGGGTAAGTGTATACTGTGAAGGTAATTCTGATATATTGTGTGGGCCACTAGTGGGAAGAAAGGGGGGTTGCAGTGTCCCAGAGGGCTGTGACCAAGTAAGTTTAACTATTGCAAACCCTGACCTCTGGGTGGAGGCACCCGCCATTGGATCCAGGCCCCTCAACCTGTTAGTGGCAAATCAGGCAGGGGTAGTAGCCCCTGGGATAGCGCCATCTAGGGGTTACACATAATTAGTTTGTATGGGGGACTGTGTGTTTCTTTGATTGAGTACCACTCGAGCTGCTGCCAATTCACTCCATTTTTGCAGTCACTAGGAGTGCAAAGGGAACCTATCTGAAAGATGTAACTGTTTGCCAGAAACCATTTAGAGTAATAATGAAATTACAGTTTGTCTAACCTGCTTTCTTTGCAGTCAGAACTGTGTCTGCCTAGTTCCCATTCTGGTTTTGAACTGCTGAACTGGACCAATCAGTGTGGGGTAAGCTAGCTCTAAAATGGTGCCTTGGACGAATCAGAACTTGGACTCATAATCTGAGCCAGCCACAAGAGGATTGTATGGGCAGTGACTCTGGGAGATGTAGTTTAGACTTGTGCCTTTTGGACCAACAGGGCAGTCTATTGTGAGTGACAGCCAATCCAGTCAAGAACTGGGAGGAACTCAAGGAAGTGCCGGTTTTGTCTGTTGGAGTTTCATTTGAACTCTGGCAGTGAAGAGGAAGGAGCCCTGTGCTTTCAGTGTGCAGTTTTAGTCGGAAGCGTGTGTAAGGCCCAGAGTTCCGGTCTGCAGCTTGTGTAACTGCTTGTTAGGACTGAATCCGTCCTGTGAAGAGAATCAAAGGATATCTGAAGAGTAGAAACCAGGCTCACCCTGTAGAAGACTGGAGAAATTGCTTGAGTTGCACTCGGTCTGTCAGGAACTGAATCTGCTGTGTGTTCTCCGGGTATTGTGCAGTAATTGCGATCGGGATAGAGAAGCAGCCTGCCTGTTTGCCATATAAATGTGAGGAGCCTCGTGGAGCTCAAGAGTAGCCCTGCTGACATTGAAGGACCCTATCTTGTTTGGAGGTCGTGAGTACTAATTCAGAGTCGCTCCTGTTGAATTGCCACATTAAATCCAAATGGAATCACTGTACTGCTGACTGTTTAAACTAATTTTTTTTCTCTGTGGAAAGGGCCCTAGTAGCTGCCACGGTTTGGACTAGCCACTGGGGCTTGGGTACCAGGGACAGTAACTGGTAAGGATAGGCCTGTGCACAGAGCCATAGGTAGATGAGTAAGGTGATAAGCTAATTAACCTGATTTCCCCTGTCCTTGTTATATTCCCCTAAATAAATCAGAGCTGCTTGTTTCAGCAAAGTTATACTGCCTGAGGTATTTGTCTATGTTAAAGTATTGTACTGTGATTGTTGCACTGTATCTTATTTTACAGGAGGTCCCAGTGCCTGAACCAGCCCTGGGGTAAGTGTATACTGTGAAGGTAATTCTGATATATTGTGTGGGCCACTAGTGGGAAGAAAGGGGTTGCAGTGTCCACAGGGCTGTGACCAAGTAAGTTTAACTATTGCAAACCCTGACCTCTGGGTGGAGGCACCCGCCATTGGATCCAGGCCCCTCAACCTGTTAGTGGCAAATCAGGCAGGGGTAGTAGCCCCTGGGATAGCGCCATCTAGGGGTTACACATAATTAGTTTGTATGGGGACTGTGTGTTTCTTTGATTGAGTACCACTCGAGCTGCTGCCAATTCACTCCATTTTTGCAGTCACTAGGAGTGCAAAGGGAACCTATCTGAAAGATGTAACTGTTTGCCAGAAACCATTTAGAGTAATAATGAAATTACAGTTTGTCTAACCTGCTTTTCTTTGCAGTCAGAACTGTGTCTGCCTAGTTCCCCATTCTGGTTTTGAACTGCTGAACTGGACCAATCAGTGTGGGGTAAGCTAGCTCTAAAATGGTGCCTTGGGCCGAATCAGAACTTGGACTCATAATCTGGAGCCAGCCACAGAGGATTGTATGGGCAGTGACTCTGGGAGATGTAGTTTAGACTTGGCCTTTTGGACCAAGGAGCAGTCTATTGTGAGTGACAGCCAATCCAGTCAAGAACTGGGAGGAACTCAAAGGAAGTGCCGGTTTTGTCTGTTGGAGTTTCAGTTGAGCTCTGGCAGTGAAGAAGGAAGGAGCCCTGTGCTTTTCAGTGTGCAGTTTTAGTCGGAAACGTGTGTAAGGCCCAGAGTTCCGGTCTGCAGCTTGTGTAACTGCTTGTTAGGACTGAATCCGTCCTGTGAAGAGAATCAAAGGATATATGAAGTAGAAACCAGGCTCACCCTGTAGAAGACTGGAGAAATTGCTGAATTGCACTCGGTCTGTCAGAACTGAATCTGCTGTGTGTTCTCCGGGTATTGTGCAGTAATTGCGATCGGGATAGAGAAGCAGCCTGCCTGGTATAGTACTTTCTGTTTTACCATATAAATGTGTGAAGAGGCTTGTGTACCTCAAGTGAATCCTGCTGCCATTAAAGGACTTTTGCCTGTTACTGTTCACCATATAAATGTGTGAGGAGGCTTGGTTAGCTCAAGTGAATCCTGCTGCCATTAAAGGACTTTTGCCTGTTGCAGTTTGCCATATAAATGTGTGAGGAGTCTCGTGGAGCTCAAGAGTAGCCCTGCTGACATTGAAGGACCCTATCTTGTTTGGAGGTCGTGAGTACTAATTCAGGGTCGCTCCCTGTTGAATTGCCACATTGAATCCAAATGGAATCACTGTACTGCTGACTGTTTAAACTAATTTTTCTTTTCTGTGGGAAAGGGCCCCTACCAGCTGCCACGGTTTGGACTAGCCACTAGGGCTTGGGTACCCAGGGACAGTAACTGGTAGGGATAGGCCTGTGCACAGAGCCATAGGTAGATGAGTAAAGTGATAAGCTAATTAACCTGATTTCCCCCTGTCCTTGTTATATTCCCCCTAAATAAATCAGAGCTGCTTGTTTCAGCAAAGTTATACTGCCTGAGGTATTTGTCTATGTTAAAGTATTGTACTGTGATTGTTGCACTGTATCTTATTTTACAGGAGGTCCCAGTGCCTGAACCAGCCCTGGGGGTAAGTGTATACTGTGAAGGTAATTCTGATATATTGTGTGGGCCACTAGTGGGAAGAAAGGGGGGTTGCAGTGTCCCAGAGGGCTGTGACCAAGTAAGTTTAACTATTGCAAACCCTGACCTCTGGGTGGAGGCACCCACCATTGGATCCAGGCCCCTCAACCTGTTAGTGGCAAATCAGGCAGGGGTAGTAGCCCCTGGGATAGCGCCATCTAGGGGTTACATGGAAATATAACCTAAAAGTCCAGTCCTAAAATTTATTTCAAGTGCCATGCCCAACTGGGCTTTGGGTCCACCTTTACATCTAAAGAAAAATATGACTCCCCTAAAAGGCTTCACAGATGTCAAAGTAAGAAAAAGGAAAAAAAAAAGAAAGGAAAGAAAGACAAAAAACAAACACTGCATCAATATCCTGAAGACATATGTTCAAAGCTCAGGCGAGTACAGCTTAAATCTCCTGGTTTTACTTAAATCAATTACTACTTAAGATAATGATGGGGCTGTAAGGCCACAATCTCATTTTGTATGTCTATTTTACTTTTACAAAGTACTTTTGAAGTTAATAATAACAAATTAGGTCCAACCCAGAAAGAAGGGTACATTATCCCACAGTACAGGGTGAGGTAAACTAAAACAAAAAGTCACCAAATGGCCTCCTTCAGGTTTCTTCTACAGATTCTTCATCTGATGGCTGCTCAGGTATGCTGGATCATTGAGATTCTACCTTAATGGCCCACTTCCCAGCATCGATCGGATCAGTGAACACATAAACCTTATCTTGGTGAACAATACGCAGTTTTGCTGGATAAAGGACCGCATGTGGTATTGCCAGGTCCCTAAGCTTTCGTCGGACTCCATCGAATTTTTTACGACGTTGCCTGGTAGAGGAGGAGAGATCCCGGAACAAATAGTGTACACTGTGTGGTTCTGCACATTTAGCGGGCCCACCCTCCTTGCCAGTCCCAGTACTGAATCCCTAGTACTCATACTATCTGCGACGATCATTAGTACGTGCGGCGCCTCAGTAGTTTGTTTGCCGCGTGGTCAGATTCTATAGGCCTTGGTGAAGCGCCAATTCGTGAAGTCTCCTTCGCCCTGAAATTGCTCCTGGATCCATTCTTTGAAAAATAATAGCGGGTGGTCTCCTTCTAACCCCTCCGGTAAGCCAATCATCCTTATATTGGCACTCCTGACTTGGTTTTCTAGCTGTTCCAGTCAGTTTGTAAGGAGTTGTACTTCTCTCTGGCGACCTACGTTTAGAGCGTTACACTTAGTCGCATGTTGCTGCAAGTCCTCCACTGTGTTTGATAATTGCTCCACAGATGTCTCAACTAGGGTAATCTTCCCTGCCAGACCATTCAGTTTTGTATTTATTGCCGTTGCTGATGATATTAACGCTTGTAGCTTGTGGCCTAGTGTCTGGATAGTTTCCTCCCCTTCATTGCTGGTAGTAGATACTGGCTTCCCCGAACTTGTCGAGGCTCCAGCTGTAGTATGGGAGTGATCTTTTTTCTGCGGGTTGCCCATTCTGTTTCTGAGTTGTAGATCTATCGATGGGTACCTTTTAAGCTTTGAAGTTGTAATGTAAAGTATTTAAAATCTTGTATTTTTAATTTGTCGATGCAGATCTGTGTTTCCTGCGTCTGTCTGGCTCGGGCTCCATAGCGCCCCCTCCCACCATTTTTTGACTTTAAATCTGGCAATGGAAATGTGTAAAGGAAGACCGAAAGTATAATTTCTTAATACTTGAAAATGTGCCTTTACATTAAATTAAGAAACAGAGGAATAAATTACAGTGAGGCATTTAGAAAGGCATTGCAAACCATAATCAGGGCAAAGTACAGTAATTCCATATGCAGCCTACATGAACAGTGAAAGAAAAGAAAAGAAAAGGAAAGAATGCTACAAGCTAATTAAAACAACTGTACAATGGACAAAGGCCAGGATATTTGAAGCTCCGGGTTTGGGCCCATTAAATGTTTACTCCAGGATCAAATTTGTGCCAAACCAGAGGTATATTGGAACACGCTTGGGCACTTTGTGAGCACTAAAGGCATGTTGCAATATACCAGCCAGGCACTATTCTAACTGCACTCACAAACCCCAGCCCCATACTGGCCTCAGGAGATGTGTGGCCAATAGGGTACTATGGGATTGTGGGAGCAATGCAGCTAATAGGGCCCACTAATGGTGATTGGTCCATTGGAGTAATCTGCTATATTTATACCCTTACATCCAAATGACCCCATAGCACCAGCAAGGTAGTATGGGGTCATTTGCATCCCATTAGGGCCTCATTATGGACCCAAAGCACACTGTGTTTGCGCCTCCTCCCCACAGCCTGTCAGAGCTACCTGCTGTCTATGCCTGGAGGTCTAGTGTGATCCCCTGACCCCAATCACCCTGCCATAAATTTTAGTACAATTCCCTGGTGTCCAGTGGTCCCCACATCCCCTCATCTCTCTCTCTGCCAGTAAATACTCAGAATGTCCCTGGCGTCAAGTGGTCCTCCTGCTCCCCAATCAGCTGACTGCTATAGAAAATCCAAGTGCCTGGTTCCCAGTGGTTTCTACAGTATGGGCATGATTGTGAACCATCATTCAGTTGGCAGCTGGACATGGAGGTGCGGAGGATCTGTGATGGTTGCTGTTTGGTGGGGGCACATAAGGTGGAGTGGGGGGCCATAGGGTGTTAATAGTAGTAAAGACTGGGTAGGCGGGTTGGGGTAGGGGTCTTCTGACATACATGGGGTGGGGACCACTGGACACCAGTATCAGGATTTTCTATATTGGGTGACTGATCAGGGGGATAGGGCCACCACTGTATACCAGGGTAAGGGATTTTCTACATCAGGCGACTGATCAGGGGTGGGGACTGCAGGACACCAGGGACATTCTGAGGATTTATTGGTGAGGTCAGCAAGGGACACAATGGAGTTTACTACAAATGACTGTGGACAGATCGGGGGCAGGGAGAATATTGGACCCCAAGGAATTGTATTACAAATAACGGCAGGGTGATTGGGGCAGGGGGACCACTGGACACCAGGAACGTCCACAGGACATACCATCCGGGTGATTGGGGAGGCAGTGGTTGGTTGGCACAGGCTGCAGGACCTGGTTTGGGAGGGCAGTAATTAGCAGAGCACTAAGAGCTACTTACTGCTTATCCAAACCTAGCCGCATGCCGCTGCACTGATATGCAAGGCACTATCTGCTGCTTTGCATATGTGCACTGGCATGACTTAAAGCTAGTCACTAACAGGTTAGTGACTTACTAACCATGCCATCCAAAATGGCATTTTGCGAGACTTCCCTGCTTTGGGGGCGCAATGTGGTGTTTGTGGGTCACTAACTTGTTTAGTGATTGCAAATGCCCTTCAAATATCCTAAAAATCCCTAACAACATTGGAGGGAATTAGAAACCAGCTGAATAATTTTCTTGCAATATATTAGGACAATCTACATTGTTAAAGCAACAACACTCTGTATCAAGTCAGCAGCAAATCAACTCATCCTCAGGTGGAGGAAAAGCATGTTCAGATTCTCTGTTTTTAGTGACTAATCCCCATTCTTGGTATGTTAAAATAGACTCTTTAGATATAAATATGTTTGCAGATTTTACAACATCCATAATTCAGAAAATGAGCAAACAAATCAGTGAAGATGACACTGAAAGTCTGGACACTTTTAATTCTGCCGTGTGTATCAATTACAAAAGCAAGATTCAGGACATTATTAATGTGTAACCGCCTCCTGATGTGGGAGCTTACCTGGGACACCCCAGTTGTTCTGCTGCCTCCTGCTTCTTGCCGCACTGCACTTCACTCCTCTGACCTCTCCTGAACTGATTCTAGGACTGGGAAGCAGATTGGATAGTTTTTGGTGCCTCCATGCCCTGATGTTGCAGCCACTGAGCTGCACACATGTTTGCATACTTGCCCCTCGGACTGCTGCACAGCAGGGTAGGGAGCAAAGGGAAGGTCATAGCTGTTTCCGCACCCTCCTGGGCACCCACCAGAAAATGCAGCAGAAGGGCCACTTACATTATCTCCCCAGCCCCATTGGACACAAAAGGGGCTGGGGGAACTGAGACTAATAAACTAAATAGTTAAAAAGCCCCCGGCCCGATACAAGTCTCCACTGGTTGGGAGTAAAGGGGAAAATGGTACTGGGACTACAAGTCCCAAGATCCTTTGAGGCATGGGAGACGCTTGTTAGAGATTAGCTCCTGCTGGGGAGCCCTAAAAATGGAGCTTCCAATGGAGCTCCTGTCCCCCCAACATGCCCCCCTGGCCCTAGTGACCACCAGATGGGACCAGGTGGGTCCTGACCCTGCAGCCAGAAGCTGCCAAAACATTTTTTTTTTTGCTGCTCCCTCGCTCCCTGGCCGGCCACTCCTTCGGGTCACCTAGGACCCCTGCTGGCACTCTATCCATGCCATCAATCACCACCCCACATCTCAGCTCCCTGGGTAACCCAATGTAACCCTTCATTGGATGGTTCCCCTCCGAGGGGGAAGGCGCTGGAGGGGCCGATCAGTGCAACATGTTTGGCCCAGATGCTGCTGGGGTGGACTGGGCTAATCTGGGGCTTTGTGGTGGCAGAAGACCGGCAACCATCATCCTGTCGGCCAGGGAGCCGTTTCCTGGTTTTCCCCTCTTGGAGCGAAACATCCGGGATGTCAAAGCAAGGGCCGACATCCGTTGCGCTCCCTGCATAGTGGGTCCCAACATGCTGCCATGCCCCTGGCCTCCACCAGAGGTCGGTAGACACTGGGCCACAGACCTTCCTTCCCCCCAGGAGATGGCGAGCTGTCAGGGGATGCTCAAGTCATGTCCTCTCGGCCGGCCCTTCGACACTCAGGTCCATTCCCGAACCTGGGTCATCGGAGTCACAAGCTGAAATCCAACTGATGCTCCAAAACATTTTAATTCATAAAACATTTGACAGAGTTGAACAAGAGTGTATGGGGCGGCCATGTTGGATGTGGTCTACCTGAAGAACAACAAGGACCCGATTGGTAGCTGCACTAGTTCAATCAAGGGTAGGGCTCGAGCCTCCCTTCCAGCCAATGGGACATCGAGATTTCCAAACAACAAATTAGGGTTTGACAGTTAACCCTGAGAGACTCTGAAGTGTTGCCTAAAGAGAAAGCAACTGTTTTTGACAACTCCCTGTCCTGTCACAGCCAAAAACTTTGAAGTTTGTTGCTAAACAAACTGAAACTTTGGCGTTTATTGCTGAACAGACTGATAAATCATCATTGACAGCTGAGGAGCTGCATGTGAAGAACCACCATGAGGATTGGAAAGCATGTGGAGCGGTGAGGGGGGATCTTCTAGTAGCATGCCATGATCTAGGCTGTTACCGGGTTCAGCCACTGGAGGGTGACTGCTGCCTTGGGCTGTAGTGGGGAAGGCTCTGTTTTGGGGGGGGTTCTTGGCCTGCTGACCAGAATTTGAGTAGCTGGTCTGTTTGGGGTTGATGCCTGATTTTGGCACTATCTCGGGACCTGGAGAGTGGCGGTCGTAGGGGCTGCTGCTACTCCTTTTCGATACAGAGTGCTGAGCCAGGTGGTTTGACCTGGCTGTGAAACTTGAAGATCTTTTATTCACCAAAGACCGAGAAAGAAGAAACTGGAACAAATAAAACTTTCCTGGAGACCAATTGGATGAGTCACTGATGGATTATGCAGGCTTTTACAGGTCAAAATGTTATTTTTCTCTTCTAATATTACAGTGGTGTATTACAGTGTTGACTTTTTGATTTAACTGCTGTAGAACCTTGACTGTGGACAGTGAGAATGTCCATTTTTGAGTGACTAATCCTGGTCAGACCTTTGGAGGTGAGAACCTCCATGGTCTTGAGGATTCGAATTAGGACCCTGTGCAAGTCCTTTTCCAGAACTGTGGAGAGATTTTCTCTTCTTGACAAACATCAGCTGGACTCTTTCATATGAATTATTCATTATTTTATTTGTAGGGCTGTGAATTTAATAGCTTCAGTTCAGTGAGTGTATGAAAGCATTTTTACATTGTTTATTTTTATTTGGGGTTATTCAGAATTTGTTTTTGTTAGGTGTGTGCATATAAGTTTGAATGGTGTAGTATATTTATTTATAGGCAATAGAAAGTGTTATTTTAGTAGTATAGCCCTGTTGCTTTAGGTGAGGAAGTATTGTAGAGTATGTGAGTGTAGTAAGTGTGGGCAGGTTAATAATTAGCAGTGTGTGGGAGTGAAAAAATGTGTTGGTCTTGTTCCTCGGTGGTCAGGCACTACTCTCCCACCAGACGCAGGGACCTTCACCCGTTTGTTGCACCTCCTGTTGCCGAGGTATATGCACACTACAGAGCATTGGGGCAGCCAGGGCAGGTAGAGGTGGTGGTCTGCTGGGTTGGGTCGGGTTGTGGATGGGAGCCAATGGATTGGTGTGGTGAGGTCAAGGAGGCGCCTGGGGTGAAGTGGGCCCGGAAAGGGTGCTCCCTACCTGGTTCTCATACCCCAGGGCTCCACAAGTGGGGGCAAGTAGCTGGTTCTGCCTCATCAACCTATCCTTCTTGTGCGGTGTTCTGCAATGCCAGATCCGTTAAAAACAAGGCGGCGATAATGGACAATCTTGTAGGAACAACTGACCTGACTTGTATCACGAGACCTGGCTGGATGAAAATGCTGGTCCTATACTGGAGACAGTGATTCTGGCTGGGTACTCAGTGATACACTGCACTAAGAAAGGATCGTGGGGTGGGGTGTTGCCATCAGTTTTAAATCAGAACTGGGTCTTGTGGACTTACGGTGGGTGAGACCAGATCCTTTGAATGCCTGGTGGCTGCAGGTGTAGGATGGGATCCTCCATCTACCATCCTCCTGGCAGATGGGAAGGAATTCCTGCAGGAGGTTGCAGACTTCATCATCAACCTGGTGCTGGATTCACCCAGATGGATAATTCTGGGCGACTTCAATGCCTGGGTCAACGATGAACTCTCACGATTTGGTCAAAACTTCATCCAATTGAGAAACTCATTGGGCCCCACACAGGTGATTATCACTGCAACACATATTCGAGGGCATTCATTGGACCTGATCTTCCAACTCAGTATGGAGGTCTCTGACCTCATGGTGGAACCAGTTAGCTGGTCAGACCACCATACCATAAGATTCAATTTCAAGGCACCTCCTAATAGACCTACCCCTACAGAGTTGGTCCGGTATCACCCTTTAAGGTGCTTGGGCCCAGATGGTCTGATGGTGATACCGGACCTCTCAGGTGTGATGAATGCATGCGAAGAGCTGGGGGAGCTGGTGTTGGCCTATGATAGGGAAGTGACTAGTGTCCTCGACTCTGTAGCTCCTGTCCATATTTCATCACCTCTCTCTTCGGCCGAAGACTCCATTGTTTGACGAGACTCTGAAGGAGATGAGGAGAAGGGGTTGAAGGTTGGAGAGATGTTGGAGAAATCTGGCCTGGTAGATGACAAGCTTAGATTGACAGTCCATTTGAAGGAATATCAGTCAGCGGTCTCCCGTAGAAGGCAGAATTCCTGTCCAGGGAGATTGCTGCACCAGGAAATAACCAGTTCAGCTCTTCCAGACGGTGAGACAGGCTGTGCAGTCCAGCTTGTCTCCAGTCGGGGAGCTTTCACAAATAAAGTGTGATGAGTTTGATCTGTTTTTCTGATAAGATTGCCACTATCAGGCCAGAAATCATGTTGCCACCCTCAAACAGGCACTGCAGTGGTCGGCCAGAGATTGCAAGCGCCCAAACTGTCTGGTCCAATTTCGGCCAGTTGGAAATAATAAAATAATACATAATAATAATAAAACTTTATTTCACATAAGCACCTTTCAAGCCATCAAGGTGCTTTACAACAAGATAAAACAACAATAATAGAATCAGCAACCAGCAGATATAATAATAGCTGTCTGAGGACCATACTAATTCAGTACCAATAAATGCCTGGCGCCATATGGATTTTCAACTCCTATTTGAAACCTCCAACAACCGTGCACTCCTGAAGCTGACAGGGTAGAGAATTCCAAGAGGAAGGTGCTGCGTGCATAAATGCACGGGCCCCTAAGATTTCAATGACACCCTTGGAATCTCCAGCAACCCCTCGTCGGCCGAATGGAGCTGTCGCATTGGGCAATAAGGCACAAGAAGCTCTTTCAAGTAGTCAGGGCCAAGTCCATGTAGGGCTTTATAAGTCAGTAAACCAACTTTAAGGTGATCCACCACCTAATCGGCAGCCAGTGCAGATCCCAGCACAAGGGTAATATAGGAGGCTTGAGAAGCCCCGTTAACAATCGTGCTGCAAGCGTCACCACATGAAGCTACAAACATGAATATCAACCCCAGGTAGCCCTAAGTACAGGGAGTTGCAGTAATCCAAGTGTGAGGTCACGAAGGCGTGGACCAACATAGGTAGGTCTCGGATAGAACAAGGTGCTTAATCCTGGAGAATATTCCTAAGATGATAAAGGAAGACTTGACAACCACTGACACCTGAGCTTGTAAAGTCAGCCCATCATCAAGCACTATCCCCAGGTTTCGCACCCATTCAGACGAAGGGATCTGGGAGCCCCCAAGAAAAAGTCCAGAGGGCTGACCAACCCACAACCCCTCTATCCGGCGACCCAGGTCCACCACCATCACCTCGGTCTTTCCGGCGTTCAACTTTAACCAGCTCAAATTCATCCAGTCCTGGATTTCAACAAGGCAGTTATTAAAGACTAGGACAGCTCTATCCTGGTCAGGAGCAAAAGACAGGTCAGAGATGTTGTGTGAGTTATCCAGGAACTGCTTCCCACCTACTGTAGTTTGGACCCAGGCCCTATGCACCTCCTCATGGGGTGTGCGGAGGTTATTGGCACGATCCTGGCCAAGACAGCTTGTGTTTGTTAGAGACTGGATTTTCCTGATTCCTGTAGGAAGTGGTAGTAGTACCACTTCTGAAGAAGAGCTGTCTTGACCCAGACTGTCTGACCAACTACAGACCGGTCTCTAACCTGCCCTTTGTGGGTAAGGTTATTGAGAAGGTTGTGGCCGTACAGCTGGAGACCCATTTGACATCTCACGGTGTCTATGATCCTCTACAGTCTGGTTTCCATAAAAGGCATAGTACTGAGACCGCCCTGGTTCAGATACTTAATGATCTTCTGACAGCAAGAGATTGAAGGAGCCATCCCATCTTGGTGCTCCTCAATCTCTCAGTGGCATTTTGACACTGTGGACCATGGGGTGCTCTTGGAGCATCTGCAGTTCTTATGTAGATTGTCTGGGACAGTCCTTCACTGGTTTTGATCTTTCCTCATAGGCAGGACTCAGAGAGTGGTGTCAGGGATTTATTCCTCTGCACCTCTCTCCCTGTCTTGAGGGGTACTGCAGGGCTCCATTTTGTCCTCCATGTTGTTTCCAGTGTACATACTGCCATTAGGGGACATTATTAGGTGGTATGGGCTGAATTTTCACTGCTATGCAGATGACACTCAGCTCTGCATGTCCTTTGTGCCCAATCAAGGTGGAGTAATCTCAGCCTTAAACAACTGCTTTTTGGAAATTCAGGACTGGATGAGTTCCAACTGGCTGAGCTGGAACCCCGATAAGACCAAAGTGTTGGTGGTAGAGCCAGTTCGCTATGGCATAATGGAGCAAGTGGGCCAGCTTACCAGACTTCGTCTCAGGTCTGTCCTGCTGCCTACCTCCGATCAGGTGTGGAATCTGGGCGTGGTGTTAGAAGGCAGCCTGTCACTAAAACATCAGGTGTCGGCTGTTGTCAAGATCTCTTTTTGCCATCTGAGGAACATTGCCCTGATAAAGTACCTGATCCCGCAGAACGATAGGCCAACCCTGGTTCACGCCTTTATAACTTTGTGCCTTGACTACTGCAATACCTTATACTTAGGGCTACCTGTGGTTGATATCTGCTGATTGCAGCTAGTGCAGAATGCGTCTGTCAGGCTGTTGACAGGCTTATCAGAATCTATCCATATCACACCTGCGCTCCACTATCTGCACTGGCTGCCAGTAAATTGGCGGATCACCTTCAAGGTCGGATTAGTGACTTACAAAGCCCTACATGGACAGGGACCCAGTTATCTGCAAGATCTCCTTGTCCCTTACCGTCCCCTCTGCCGGTTCCGCTCTGCTGATCAGGGGTTGCTAGAGGTTCCCAGGGTCCATTTGAGGACATCAGGAGTGCGCTCTTTTGCCCTGTGGTCTGACCCTGTGGAACTGTCTAACTCATCAGATAAGAGAGTGCCAACCACTGAGAGCTTTAAGTCAGAATTAAAGACCTTCCTTTTTACCCAGGCATTCCCTTCTGAGGCCTAGTACCTAGAATATAGTAACTGTTTGATGTCTAGATTATTTTATTAAGATCTTAACTGTCGTTTAAATATTTTTTAAATTTTGTACTTAGCTTTTATCTTTTGTAATTGCTCTATATAAATAAAGAGTGATTGATTGGTAAATCCCAGAAACAAGGGGATTTATCTCAGCTTGAGTGGAATGCCAAGATTTTAGCAACAGAAAGAGCAGAGACTGCTGTGAGAGTTGTTTGGTGCTCTAAGGAGGTGAACAGCCACTGCTTCTCAGAGCCTGACAAAAAGATTGTGATTTTGACAGGGACCAGTGCTCTGAGGTCCTGCCTACCTGCCTGCTTGCTTGTCTGCTGAGGTGGGTGAAGACAAGTCCCTCTGTGCGGTGAAGGTCCTCTGCCTAACTGGTGGCCCATACTGTGAGGTGGGTGAAAACAAGTCCCTCTGTGGGGTGAAGACAACTGCCAGCCTATCTTTTGAGGTGGGTGAAGACAGGTCCCTCTGTGGGTTGAAGAGGATCACTGTCATTATTGTCTACACCAGCCTACCGGTTTTATTTATTTATTTTCACTTTGAAAACCAGGTAAGTGCACTGGCACCAAATGCCTTTTTCAGTCATGACCCGGGTGCAACTGCACAGACATTTGAGGTCATAGATACAAATGGTTGGGTGCTTGTTGATAAAATGAGACAAAGACATAGATTGAAAATGACATAGATTACATATTTGCGGCACCACGGGTTTTACTTGACTGCCAGAACAGGAGCGTTCCCAATGCCTTCACCACCTGGTCATCTAAAGGTCATGAGTACTGGGTTTATCCACCCAATTGCTATTCTGTCCAGCTAGCTAGTTAATCTATCACCTGGGCTCCTCGTGACCTTAACCTAAGTCCCCAGCAACAGTTACAGCCGGATCATCTGTGTGTTTACATCCACTGGTGTAATTTATATTTAGCAGCTGCAGCTCCGCCCAATTGTAAAGGTGCTGCACCCAGTGTCCATTTGTCACAGGCCTGCAACTCCTCATTGTGTGCACACTAAGACTATTGGTAGCTCCCACAGGGACTGTGGGGTTAACTAGTGCACCAGTGGGGGAAGAGGGACTGGGGCAGAGGTCTTACTGTGCTGTGATTGTGTTACAGTGTTTATTTATACCTGGTTGGTTGATGTTTTTACTCCCTTTGTTTCCCTTGTCCGCCATCTTATTTTCCAACCCCCAAAATAAACCCCTCTGGTTATTTATCTGCAGCTGTTGAAGTATTTGCATTATTGTACTAGTGTGATATTTTCCTGTTTAGAGTGATAAGTGGGGAGGAGATTGTGTTACTAATCTACCTGTTACCAAGGGAGGGGGCTATATTCATTTATTGTGGGGAAGAACTCTGACAGTACGCTACTATAACGATCCCCATAGGTGAAGGCACCTCACCATTTAAAAATCCAATTCTAACCACGAACCCAGGCACCAACCTACATCTATTAGGCAGCACCACTTGCGGGTGGAGTGCAGATACTGGTAGTAGTGATGGTTACAAATATAACTCCTGGTACCAGAAAACAAATTGTTAACAAAGGGAGCCTCAGAGATAGGGGCTGGGTACAAACAACTAAAGAAAGTGGAGTAAGAGACAAGAGATGCAGGCTATAGAGGGCCAGAAGATTTCCATCAATGGAAAGTCAAGATATGGGCAAGAATGGTTTTAGACCTAATGGCATCCCAAGTAGAAATTCATACAGATATACGACTTAGCCAGCAGAATTAGGCCCTCTGGTCCATCAGGTCTGTTTATTGTGCAGGGTTCACAGCTCAGGCTGTTGTCCCTGATCCTCCGTCCCTGACCATTCCATTCCTCTCCTCCTTCCCTACCTTGACCATTATGCTACCCCTGTATCTATCCCAGCCCCTCCTGAAGCCACCCACCGCCCTCACTGAGATTACCTTCCTTGGCAGCATGTTCCACTTGGTCATCACCCTTTCTGTGAAGAAATGTCTCCTAACCTCCCTCCTAAACATCCCCCCCAACTTAAGGCTGTGCCCCCTCATAGTTTTGCTGCAGCTTTGTCTGAAGAGACTATACTTGTTCACTCTGTTGATCCATTTCAAGTACGTTGAGGGATCCATCATGTCTCCCCTCTCCTCCTGCCCTCCAGTGAATACATGTTCAGAGCCCTCAGTCTCTCCTCATACGTTTTACCCTGCTGCCCAGCAATCATCTTGTAGCCCTCCTCTGGACAGTCTCCATCAGGTTGATATCCTTTTAAGGTGAGGGCATCAGAACTGTGCTGCATATTACAGATGCGGCCTCACCAGTGACCTGTACAAGGGCAGTACCACCTCCTCTCTCCTACTGCATCCCTTTGCTACCCACCTCAATATCCTGTTTGTCCTTGCCACTGCCTTCTTGCACTGCATGGATTGCTTCAGGCCACTAGATATCATCACTCCAACATTTTCTCCTCCTTACGTGGGAGATACCAATCCCTTCCAGTAGTGCTCTGTCCTGGGGTTTGGCACCAATGTGCACACCTTGCACTTTTGTCATTGAAGCCCAGTTCCCAGATCCTGTACCCCCTTTCAAGTCTTCTTAGGTCCTCTTTAAGGTCTAGTATGTCCTCTGCTGAGTCCACCCTCCCACAGAGTTTGGTATCATCTGTGAACAGACACATTTTGCCCTTGATGCCATCCACAGTATCATTAATGAAAACATTGAATAGCACCAGCCCCAGCACCAAGCCCTGCAAGAGACCACTTGTGACCACCCTGGGACTAGACAATTCTCCTCCCACCATCACTTTTTTGGGTCCTGTTCCCTAGTCAGTTCTCCACTCATTTAACCATGTTCTCTCTGACTTCAAGGTCCACCAACTTCCTGATCAGCCTTCTGTGGGGTACAGAGTCAAAGGCTTTGCTGAAATCCACTGCTTGGCCCCTGTCCACTGTTTTGATTACCCAGTCAAAAAATTGATCAGATTTATTTGGCAAAACCTTCCTCCCATAAATCCATGCTGCCTTCCATCCAGGAGACCATGCTTCTCTAGATGCTCCATCAATCATTCCTTCAGTATGGTGTCTATTAGTTTTCAGACTATTGAAGAGAGATTGACTGGTCTGTAGTTCCTGGGGTCGTCTCTGGGACTGCTCTTGTAGAGGGACATCATGTGTGCCATTCTCCAGTCCTGCGGTACTATGCCCGACTCCAGTGAATAACTGAACAGTCGCTCTACAAGCTCCCCTGCCAGTTCCCTCAGCACCCTAGGGTGCACTCCATCCGGCCCTGGTGATTTGTCTGTCCTCAATGCTAACAACCTATTTTTTACTCTTTCCCCTTCTATTGCACCATCTGTCCTCCTCTCCCTGTCAGATCCCCTTTCCCCCCATCAGCACTGGTCCATCTTTCTCCTTAGTGAAAACAGAGCAGACATATCTGTTCATTAGCTCCACTTTCTCCCTATTTTCCTTCACCCACCCACCCATCTCCTGGTCTTCGTCTAACTATTCTACCTTTCTTGTCTCTTTTCTTGCTTATGTAACCCCTTGTTACCTGGCGTTACTAGAATCCCAGTAAGACCTAGTGGTAGGCAGGGAAGGCAGCTTGTGAAACTCCAGTTAAATGGGTTTCACACTGTCTCACTCTGTTCTCAGTCTCAGCTGAGAATGAGGGATGACATCACCAATAGAACTGTCGCAGCTGCATAAGCCACATTGGAATCTGCAGCAGAGGGAGTTAGATGGAACATTGGGAGTTTTCAAAGTAGTCAGTCTCCAGTTGCCTTCAAACAAGAAGGTCATTTTCAGTTTGCCTTCAAGTAGGAAGAAGTCAGTGTCAAGTGGTGGAGACCGCTGTCGGGTCTCAGTGCCCCCTCCCTCGGGGAGGGATGTAAGATCCCATGCAGATTCCTGGGGCAATCCCTTAATTCTGCCAGGAGAAAGAAAAAGCTGCCTATTCAGTTCAGCCTTAGTTTTGGAAAGTTGGAAGATTTGTGATTAGCCTGTGGGGCACCTGCAACAAAGGGTGAGTGTTTGCTGTAACATGAGACGGCAAAAAATGTGTTTCTTCAGCCTGGGACACGTGATGAGATCTAGGAATTGAGCTACAATTTGGGAAGCCTATAGGACTAGGTCAAACAAATGGAGTAGTGTCAAATGCTAGAGTGCTGTGTGAATTCAAGTAATATTATAGAGGGGATGCGACAGTTCATCTACCATTTAATCTACATTCAGAAGTTTCAGTTTTCCAGAGAAATGGCTGGGTATGGGCTGTGGGAGCTGGAGGTGGGAACACCCCCCATCTTTAGTAACCAGGTCCACCTATATGGATTTCTGCCGTGGTTGCTACTTTGCCTCATGCACTTGGCTAGTGATGGAAGTACCCAGACATGTGTTGCAAAGGAAAATATCTCTAGGAGTCGTCAGACTCTAAGTGGTGTGAGGAGCCACAACAAGTTTAAAGAAGAATTCTCTTTGTGAGATGGGAGTCATAAGAAGTAAGGAGAATCCCTCTAGGAGTCACAGACTCTAAGTAGTGTGGGAGCCACGACAGATAATTGGTTCATTCTTCAAATGGACCATGGATCAAGTGCCAGTAGGGGGCAGGCCAATCGGGCTGTGTACCAAAGTAGCAAGGGGTCAGGCTGTGTGCCCTGCAGGTCCAGAGCCTGAAAACAGTATAATTGGTTCATTCTTCCAGTGGACGCGTTGTGAGTCTTTAATCTGCATTACCAGTAAATGTAGCGCCATGGTGGTCCGTCTATGCTTTGCTGTGTTCAGCTAGTTGTGAATAAAAGCCACACTGTAGAATCCCATTCCTGGTTCTGGACATTACAGTTATTGCTTTCTGTGTTTGGATTTACTTGGGTGCCCCTGTGCAGAGTAGTCAAACCTAGGTAACCTCATCCTCCCCGAACCCAGGTCCCCGCCAGGTCCTGCTGTCAGCGCCAACAGCATAACACCTGTCATTTGGCAAAAAGGCAGGGTTGAGGGGTTACACTTATGTAGTGGAAGAAGGCCTTCTTCCCCCCCCTTCTTAATCCCCTCTGCTAATAGCAGTTCCTTCTGCGCCTTGGCTCTCTGGACCACCATTCCTGTCTCCTTCACCAGTCCTTGGTATTTTTCCCTGTCCTCCTTGTCATCAAGGCACAGGTCAGGAAGCATATGAAAACCTGAAGCAGTTATAGAATTCACACGTGATTTATTATTAATAACAGTAAAATAAAAAAAAAAAATTGTTTAGTGTAACTATTTACAAAGGCAGTATAAACAGAGAAAGTTCATCTGGGTTTCTTCTCAGTTTCCAATCTCAGTCTCTCTCTGTCTCTGTGTCTCTCTTTTGCAAAACATTACAGCTCTTCTTTACAAGTCTGTGCAGGAGCTTGTTAAGAAAATAGCATGCTTCTCACACAGTGTTATTGTAAGTTTCCAGTGTTCTTGTCAGTTTCAGCAGGTGCAGCAAAAAGAACATTGTGACCCAAAACTGACCTTTTGTTTACATCTTCTGCAAAAGTCTAAACAATCACATCTCACTTTAACCCACTGAGTTCCTAATAGCTTTGCAATCATTTCAACAGTATAACTATATACAGTTTTAGCTTTGTAGTCCTTTCAACAGTATAACTATGTACAGTTTTAAACAAAGGGATCCTAGTATCAATTACATTTCCACAAAATGATTCACATATATTTTTATACCTGCAGATATGCAAGGAGGAAGAAAAGACAGAATAGCAAGTGAGAGCAGAGAGATAGTGAGAGGTGAAGAATTGTAAGAACATTGGGGTGATCAAGTCCTAGATCTCACGAGAAAATGTGGTTGCACAAACAGAAAGAGAAGAGACAGAAAAGGAGAGAATAGAACAGATCCTTGCATTTAAACACTTTCTCCATAACGACTGGGACAGGGCCTTGTTCAACCTTATTACATACTCGCCTCCTTAAGAGGGCACCTATTTTACAAAACAGGTTTCCAAAACTTTCAGGTAATTCTTATCTATTATAAGCGTATAACCTTTACAGTTCTGTGCATATGCAGTATCCTTTTTTCCATAACTGCAGTACAGTACAGAGTGAAGTTTAAACTCACACATTTGTTTTTTTTTCAGCTTTCAGAATTCTCGATTCCAGATCCATATCTAGACAGAAAATCAGCATCGATATTCTCTTTCCCAGATTTGTGCATCACTCAAGGCCATCCCTCTAGTCCTTTACTGTCGCTTTGTTGAGGTGGGAATCACTGGGAATTGCTTAGCTCTACCCTCGAAGGGAGACTGCTAAGCCTACCAGGGATGGCGTCATGCCTTCCACACCTAGTGCTGCCCTCCTCATTGGTCTCCTCTATGGCCTCCTTCTCTCCCTAATGGTTACTGAACTCTCTCAGTTGGCAGGGGACCACTGGGGTGTGTCTGCCCCCTCTATGAGGTGTCTGACTTCACCTTCCCAACCTCCTAGCCCTTGATAGGCTTCCCCGCCCTACCTGCTGCCTTGATCTCAGATGCCTGCTGTCCCTCCCTGGTGAGGCGTCCTGCCCTAAGCCCACGTCCAGAGGTACCACCTTCTGATGGCATCTTCTCTGGCTCTGCCTGGTGATACTGGCCCTGGGCAGTGATATTGAACTCAATCCTGGTCCTACCTATCAGGCCTCTTCTGCACCTGCAGAATGGAGGTCTGGCAAGGGGTTAAAACTTGTTCACCTTAATATTCACAGTCTTTTGCCCAACCTGGATGAACTCACCATCTGGGCTGCACACTACAAGCCTGACGTTCTTGGCATTACAGAAACCTGGCTGAAACCCTCAATCCCTGACTCGGCCTGTGCACTTCCTGGCTTTGAGTTCATTAGACAGGATCGGCTGGGTAACAAGCGGGGTGGAGGCATTCTAATATACTTTGAGTCATCTCAAAGTGTCTCTGGTGGGGCATCAGCAGACCTCTGTCCTCATGTGAGCTGCTGCATACTATGTTGCTACTTGGGAATACAAAGAAGTTGCATGTTGTATGTACATACAATTATTGCTCTCCTTTATGGAGCCCCTCATTACGTGGTGATGTAAAAAGAGTGGAGGGGGTTCAGAGGAGGGTTACTAAGATGGTTCAGGGCCTTTATGGGGTAGATTATGATAATAGATTACTCTCTTTAAACCTTTATTCATTGGAACTTAGGAGAAAAGGAGATCTCTTACTAATGTTCAAAATTATAAGGGACCCTATATTGTTTGCAGACTTAGGTTTTATCCGATATCAAAAGTTGTTCTCTTTAAGAAGTTATAGTCATTAATTAGGACTCACATATCCTAAAACTCAGTTAAGAAGGAACTTCTTTACTCAACGGATTGTTGCATCATGGAATTCTTTACCCAAAGATATTGTTGAAGTTGATTCTTATAATCTATTTAAATTAAAGCTTGATAGGTTTTTGTTAAATGAGGGAATTGGGAATTAACGCCTGCTAAGGCAGGAGATGTATATTTATGGGCTTTGGCCTTCTGTACATCTATATTTTCCTAGTATGGCTCCTAGTATGACATACAATCCCCCCAGGGGTGGTCTGCCTGGCCTTGCCCACCTCCTGGACACCGTTGGTCCTAATGTTGGGGACAACAAACTACTACTCCTAGGAGATGTGAACCTGAACTGGCCTGGAGGCAATTCTAAGCAATTTGAGCCTCTACTTGCAAGTCTAGCCCTGACACAGCTTATCCAGGAGCCCACTAGGTGGTCGGCTAATGGTGTCACTAGCTCTCTACTGGACTGGATTCTGTCAAATCATCCTGAGAGGATCAGCTCCACCGGAACTCTGCCTGACTCCATCTCAGATCACACCGCAGTATTCTGTGTGTGGAAAATCTCCTCTCCAAAAATTCCCCACAAAATGATTCATGTTAGAGATTATCGAGGTTTGATCTGGAGGCATTTCAGGAGGATCTGATGCTCACTGACTGGTCGGGGGTGTTTAGTGCCCATGGCCCTCTACTGCTATCACCCAGTTTCTCAATGTCTTTGGTGCCCTGCAGGACAAACATGCCCCCTTATTAGGTGGAGGGGTAGGGATCCGCTACAAAATGGTTGCAGGAGACTCTTAGCCCTCATGTGGGCTAGAGACAAGTGCTGGGCTCACTTCAAAAGCACGCTAGATCAATCTATCTTTCAACAATATAGGAAGCTCAGAAATAAGTGCAAAAAGCCATTATGGTGGCAAAGAGTGAATACTGTAAATCTGCCTACTTAGCTCTGCTAAGGACCCAAAAGGTTCTGGAGGAACATAAAAACCTAGTCAGTGCCTCCTCCAGTTCTGGGGTATCTGATATGATCATTGGTAGTTCCACTTCAATAATCCACTCACGATTGCAAATGCTTTTAATTCCACTTTTCAGACCTGTCAGGATTCACATCCCTTTTCCCTGCTGGTGTGAATACCAGTGGCCCCTCAGCCTCCGCCCAGAGGTTCACCCCTCCTGCCCGTTATTTCATCTCAGGGCTATGTCTGTCATGGAGATGCAGAGACTTTCTCTGGTCTCTCCTGCACTCCAGTGCTGGCCTTGATAACATGGAGCCCAAGCTTCGAAGCTAGTTGCCCCACATTGCTTTCCCAGTGGCTCATATCTTTAACCTGTCCCTTGGCACTGAGTTATCCTGACATTTGAAGGTGGTGAAGATTGTTCCTGTTCTGAAGTAGGGCAATCCGAAAGTCCTGGATAACTATCGGCTGATCGCCATCATATCGGCTATTAGCAAACTCCTAGAGAAAGTAGTGGCTGAACAACTCACAGAGTACATTCAGGCCAATGAGTTGCTGTCCCCTGCACAGCATGGCTTTCGAAAAGGGTATAGCACATCCACGGCCTTTGTCTCTGTCTCATCTAGCATCAGGGTGGCCATGGACCAGGATAAACTCTCTGGAGCCATATTCATTGACCTATCTAAGACCTTTGACCTTGTGGACCATGCATTAGTTTTCACTCAGATACGGTCCCTTGGCCTGTCCCCTCCTGCCCTGCATTGGCTTACAAACTACCTTCAGGGCAGAGTACAGCTGACCAAATTCAACAAGGACCTCTCCGATCCCTCCAGTGACCTCTGGGGTCCTTCAGGGCTCTGTCCTGGGGCCCTTTCTCTTCTCTGTATTTGTTAACAATCTCCCAGCCACTGTAACCAACTGTAGTGCCACCCTATAGGCGGATGATCTGGTCATCCTGGCACACCCCCAGGACATTGGGGCTCTCGACCTTCAGCTGACTGAGGACTTTAAGAAATTTCAGTCCTGGGTAACATCACACAAGTTGGTCCTCAACCTGAAAAAAAACTCAGGCCATGCTGTTTGGGTCATCAGCCAAGATCAAGGCCTCCCCCACCCCTCTGTGTGTCAGTAGTGCGGATGGTGCTCCCCTCCTAACCACAACTTCCATCAAATACCTTGGGGTGACACTTAACCCTTAACTAGACCTAGGGAGTCACATTCTAAATGTCTGCAGAACCGTAAACTGGGTCTTGCTTACAGGGCTAAAAAACATCTGACGTCTGTTGCTCGTCTGGCTCTTGCCAGGGGTGTGCTGCTCCCTTTGCTTAGCTATGGCCTTCTCCAATTTGCCTGCACCTCCAAGGTTCTCCTTACTCAGTGGCACATGACCTACAATAATATCTTGCTTTGCCTTGGCTGCCCCTCGCCTCACCCATCACTGTGAGTTATACAATAAACTTGGCTAGCTTTCCCCAGCAAATCACATGAACTTTGGGCTGGGCTGCTTTGTGGGTAAAGTGATAAGAACTGGCACCCCTCCGGGGCTGGCACAGCTTCTCATGCCTGCTGACCCCTCCTCCTACTCCCTCAGGTCTCAGGGTCTTGCGGTGCTCAAAGTCCCCTTTACTCATACCCTTATGGGGGACAGGGACTTCGCTACAAGTGCTCCTAGACTTTGGAACTCCCTTCCTGCCCATGTTCACTCCTCCTCCTCCTCCCACCAGTGTCTCCGGAATTCCCTGTGGGAGCATCTGAAGCTGACCTCTGCATGTGAGTGTCCCAAGCCTCCTTAATTCATGGTCGCTGCATTGGACTCACACTTGGTTGCACGTGATTTGCTTAATAACATGCTCAGGAACTAACTGTTTCTGTGGCTCTGCTAATGGTCTCACGTATACAGTGATTACTGTCCCTGCCATTGAATGACCTAGACTATTTATTTTTTGTATATATGTATTTTATCTACTACTGCTTACAGTAGACGATCTATGTTAGCCTGTTCTTTCGATTCAATGTACTTAGTGCTACTCATTGTTATGTACTCTGCTTGTACTTGTATCTTCATTGTACTCTCCGGTCGTTCCTGAAAATAGGCATGCAACTTGTCTAGTGTACCTACCTGGTCAACAAAAGCTAAATAAATAAAATAAATAAAACTTTAAATTTATATGGCTGTAGTGCCAGGTACCACCTTGTGATTTTACAATTTGTATCCTTTATTTGGTTAAGCCAACAGAGGACTGTGATCTGTTGCAAATACAAAGTCAGCTCCTAGTAAGTAAAACTTAAGGGCATCCATGGCTCACTTTGCTGCAAGGCATTCCTTTCCAATGATGGAGTACCTTTTCTCTCTGTCATGAAACTTCCTACTTATGTACAGAATAGGATGTTCTTTCCCATCTATATGCTGACTCAAGACTGGACCTAGACCTAACCTGATGCATCAGTCTATAACAGAAATTGTTTCTCAAAGTCTTGGCTTCTTAAAATAGGGGCTGAACATAATACAGGCGCAGCCTTAATGGCCTGAAAAGCTTCATCACACTCTGGGGTCCATTTCACATTATTCGGGTACCACTGTTTTGTAAGTTCAGTGAGGGGAGTAGCTAACTCTGCAAAGCTGGGAACAAATCTCTGTTAATAATCAGCCAGCCCTAAAAATGACCTGACATGTTTCTTGGTTTTAGGGACAGGGCTGTTAGCTACAGCTTCTACCTTGGAAACCTCTGACTTGACTTCTCCATTTCCCAAAACATAGCCCAAATATCTGGTTTCCTGCGTGCCGAATGCACACTTGGTAGGATTAACTGTCAGACCACCTTTTTAATTGATTGGATAACTGCTCATTGGTGTTCCAGGTGACTTTTCTAGTCTGGACTATACACCACGACATCATCCAGGTACGCAGCACAGTAACCAGTGTGAGGGATAAAATTACATCCATGTACCGCTGGAATGAACGGAAGCACCATGTAAACCAAACAGCATGGTGGTGAACTGATAGAATCCTATAGGAGCAGGATTTTATTTAAATACAAAATTGATCAGTGTTTTGCTTATAAAAGTACTAAAACATTATGAAATGTATAGCACTTGCCTCATTGTGTTTAACAAACATAATACTTCTAGAAAATCTATATAAATGCTTTCTGTACAGTTAGCATTGTCCCAAGAAAAAAACTGCTAATCAATTATATAAAACCCTGAGGAGTAGCAAAAGCTGTGGATTCTTTAGCAAGGGGGATTTTCCATTAACCCTTGGTGAGATCGAGGGTACTGATATACTTGGCACTCCCCAGTGTGTCCACCAAATCATCTATTCTAGGCACAGGATAACTGTCAAATTCTGACACATGATTATGTTTTCTAAAATCAAGGCAGATTCTTACACCCCGTTCTTTTTTGTTTACAATCACCATTGGTGATGACCAAGCACTTCTCGACTCTTCTATGACACCCGGGTCTTTCATTTTTTGTATTTCCCTAACCACGTCTGCTCTCAACTGCTCTGGTAATCTGTATGTCTTTTGTCTAATAGGGCAAGCATTCCTTGTCACTATTATGTGCTCATCTGGATCTGTGCTAGATCCTCTGCTTTTGATAGCTTGCAAGGCATCCAGCCATCTCTGCATCTCTTCTCATCTTTGCTGCTCCTGTCACTGCATCTCTTCTTTTCTTTGCCACTCCTGTCACAGCAGAATCTATACCTTTATTCTATGCTTCCTGGTACCAGGTCTAGTACCCACGCAAAAAACTCCTGGCTTATAGTATGCATGGTGGTGGTGTAAATCCCACGGCTGACACCATCTGTCATCAAGCACAGTTCAGAAAGCATAGAAGAACCAGGAGCAGTTATAAAATTCACAAGTAATTTATTATTAATAGTAAAATAAAAAAAATGTTCAGTATAACTATTAAAAGGGCAGCTTAAACAGAAAAGTTCATCTGGGTTTCTTTTCAATTTCCAATCTCAGTCTCTCTCTGTCTTTTTGGCAAAACATTGCAGCTCCTTTTTATAAGTCTGTGCAAGATCTTGTTAAGAAAATAGCATGCTTCTCACAGTGCTCTTGTAAGTTTCCAATGTTCTTGTCAGTTTCAGCAGGTGCAGCAAAAAGAACACTGTGACGCAGAACTGACCTCTTGTTTACATCTTCTGCAAAAAGCTTAAAAATTGTATCTCAGGTTAACCCCTTGAGTTCCAAATAGCTTTGCAATAATTTCAACAGTATAACTGTATACAGTTTTAGCTTTGCAATCATTAGACAGTATAACTATATACAGTTTTAAACAAAGGGATTCCAGTATCAATTACATTTCCAGAAAATGATTCATATATATTTTATACCTGCAGATATGCAAGGGGGAAGAAAAGACAGAACGGCAAGTGAGGGTAGAGAGAGATAGCGAGTTGAGAATTGCAGGATCTTCAGGGTGATCAAGTCCTAGTTCTCACCAGAAAATTTAGTTTGTAATCAGACAGAGAAGAGACAGAAAAGGAGAGAATAGAAAAGATCCTTGTGAACCCCTGCAAATGGGGGGTTCCAAAAGTCTTCCAGGAGCTTGCCTGAATGCTCCAAGTCTGGGCAGTGTCTCGCATCTGAGCTGATTAAATGTGGTTTCCAAGTGAGTGCAATTTGAGCCTCCACGTACTGTCTCTTTAAGAGCTGTCTGCTTGCAGACTTGATTAGTTGTATGAGGGGACTGTGTATTTAATGCTCGAATCCCACCCAAGCTGCTGTCAATTCACTCCGTCTCTGCCGTCGCTACCTGTGCAGAGGGAGCCTTGTTGAAAGATATAACTATTTGCCAGAAATCATTTAGAGTGACTGAGAAAACATAGTTTGTCTAACCTGTCTTCATTTCAGCACGAACTGTTTCAGTGTAGCTCTTTCATTTTGGTCCTGAATTGCTGACTTGGACCAATCAGGATGATAGGGAAACCCTAAAATGGAGCCTGTGGAAGAATCGGAACTTGGACTCTCAATTTTGAGCCAGCCACAAGGGGATTGTATGGACAGTGACTCTGGGAAATATAGTTTTGACCTTGGTGCCTTTTTTCACCAACAAAGGGAGTCTTATTGTGAGTGACAGCTGAACCAGCCAACAGAATGGTGTGGAGCTAAAGGAAATGCCCTGCTCTGTTACTGGAAAGCTCAGATCAGTTGTGACTGTGAAGAGAGAAGGAGCTCTGTGCTTCTGCGGTGTATAGTTTCGCGCGGGAAGCGCGTGTGAGGCCCTGAGTTTTGGTCTGCAGCCTTTGTGAGTGCCATTTTGGACTGAATCCGAGTTGTGAGGAGAAAGAAGCACCAGAAGTGTGGAAACAAGGCTCACCCTGTAGAAGACTGGAGAAATTGTTGAATCGTGCTCGGTCTGTCAGGAACTGAAGCTGCTGTGTGTGCTCCCGAGTATTTTGCAGTAAGTGCGATTGGGATCGAGAAGCAGCCTGCTGGTATAGTACTTGCCTTTTACATATGAATGTGCATAGTGCTTGTGGGGAATCACTATTTCCAATCCCCAGTGCTGTGGGTTGAAGCTGGAAGCAAACCCCAGCTTGTCTCGGACTAAATCCGTTTGCCATCAACTGTAGTGGGGTCCAGTGACAAGGACTTTGTCTCCATGCCTTGTTGTTCTGGCAATCCAGAAGAACATCCACCATCCGGTTCTCAGCTTGGGTATTGTGAGTACAAGTCAGGGTATTCCCCTGCAGCCTGTTTTCAATCACAAGTGTTTCATCTACTTCTTGTTTCACTGCTTCATGGACTGAGCCATCCAGCTCCAGATTACAATTGGGTGTTGTGCATATATTTTCTTCTACAGGGCCCTATCTATCTGCACCTGCTGGCCAACCCCGGGCAATGGACCTGGCTAGCCCCCCCCAACCTGGGTACCCAGAGTGTGGCTTTTCAGACCCTGTATGTGTACACAGTATTGTGATTTAATGCCACCAATTAACCTGATTCCCCCCTCCCGTGTTACTGTCCCCTAAATAAATCAGATTTGTTGTTGTTATACTATATACTGTCTGTGGTGTTGGTGCTTGTGGAAACGGTATTGTATTTTGCTGTGCATGTTCTTTAACCTTATTTTACAGCGGGTCCTCAAAGACGTGCTGCAGAATCAGTCTCAAGGGTAAGTGGTACTTTGAGAGAACAGTGTGTGTCGTGGGGTATTGAAGCTGTAACTTCTGTGTATTGAGTGAGCCACTAGAGGGAATAAAAGGGGGTCCCAGTGTCCCAGAGGGCTGTGACCAAGCTAGTCTAACCACTACAAACCCTGACCTCTGGGTGGAGGCACCCGCCATAGAACCTAGGCCCCTCAACCTGTCAGTAGTCAAGCAGGCAGGGGTAGTAGCCCTTGGGATAGCGCCACCTGGGGGTTACACTTGCATTTAAACTCTTTCTCCATAATGACTGGGACAGGGCCTTGTTCATCCCTGTCACATTCCTCTCTGTTGGTCTTCTTATATTTCCTATGGGCCAGCCTCTTATTCCTCACTGCCTGGGCTACCTCAAAACTGTACCAGTTGGGTATTTTGACCTTTGAGTTCTTCCTCTTGTGTCTGGCACACTCATCCATTGCAGCCCTTAAGCCCTCCTTAATAAAAGTCCATTTTTGGTCCACCTCCATAGTAGCTGTAATTTTCATCAGGTGCCTTTTTAGTACTGCCACCATTTTCCTAAGGTCTGCCCTCCTAAAGTCCAGGATTTTGGTCCTAGTGGGGACACTTTCCCTGCACATGTCCATCCTGAACCACACCAAGTGATGGTCACTTCCACCCAGTGGCTCCCTGTTATACCCTGTACGTGGTCACTGTTTGTGAGCACCAGGTCAAGGATTACCTCTTCTCAGGTGAGTTCAGTGACACCTTGAGTGAGGAACCCATTCTGAATCACTCCTAGAATTTTGTGTCCCTTGATACATGTTGTAATTGGTACACTCCAGTCCACCCTGGGCAGGTTGAAGTCCCGCACTATTACCACTTCATTCTTCTCTGTGGCATGCAGAATTTGTGAACACAGGTCCGTGTCCAATTCTTCACCCTGATTGGGTCATCTGTACACCACCCCCAACCTCACCTTCCTCATCTTACTGGTCTGTAATTGGACCCACATTGCTTCTGCTCTCCACTGTTCTCTCTTCCCTTGTACTTGATATACCCTCCCTAATGAATAGTGCCACCCTTTCTCCTTCTTTGCCTAACTCTCTGTCCCTCCTGTAAAGTTTGTATCCCATAATTGAGAGGTCCCAATCATGGTTAGGTGTGGCCCAAGTCTCAGTTTCTGCCACAATGTCCACTCTCCCTTCTGCAAGTAGCATTTGCAGAAATGCTTGTCGTGCCCCTTCACCACTCCCACTGCCTCCTCTTCTACCCTCTGTCCCAGCCCACATCCAAAAAGTGGTAAAAAGTTTGTGAATACAAGGGTGAGAACAACAATTTGTGTATTTTGATTGACATTTTTTTGTATTTCAAACTGTTCTCTGCATATACTTTCTACTTGAGTGCACCTGTGCTAGTACCTCACACATCCACTTGACTTGCTTGCACTTAACACTACCTATGGAAATGGGTCTGAGAGAGTAAGTAGCAGCTAACATAAAAATCATATATGCCAGCCTTGAGGCTGAGATGCAGACCTCTGGGTGTACTGGGCGGGGGTGGACCTGATAGGTCTGAAAATATGGCAGAGCTGCAGGCCTGGATCATGGCTCAAGTTGCCTGTTGCATTCTGATGCACACAGGACCCTACCAGTGTGAACAGCAGAGCAGCCCAAGGATAGAGCTGGAAACCAGATCAGCTAAGAAGCAAAGCTGGCAAGGAAACGTGAGAAACACAGAAACGTAGAAAAATTATGGCAGAGGAGACCAAGGGTCCATCTAGTTTGCTCATGAGTTCCTGAAACCTATTCAGATCACAGGACCTAGCCTCCCTTCTGTTATCCGCCCCCAATTGCTCCCATGGCTTTTGTTTTTGCTCTATCCCATCCCAGTTTGAATGATGTCATGGTCTTGATTCCACCACCTCAGTTGGCAGCCTATTACATGGCTCCATGACCCTTTACGTAAAATAGTGTTTTCTAAGCTCTCTCCTGAAGCTCCCCCCCCAACTTCCTCTCGTTACCTCTAGTTTTGGAGCCTGTAACTCTGTTGAACAAGTCAGAAGAGGGCACTCTGTTTATATCTCTTAGTATCTTGTATGTTTTAATCATGTCCCCTCTCTCCCTTCTAGTCTCCAGTGAGAACATATTCAACGCTTCTAGATGTCCCTCATATGAGAGCCCCTGAAGGCCCTAGATCATCTTGGTCACCCTTCTCTGGATGACCTCCAGCCTGTTGTTATTCCTCTTAAGATGTGGACTTCAAAACTGGACACATTACTCCAGATGGGGCCTTACCAGGGACCTGTATAGTAGGAGTATCACCTCTCTGCTTCTGCAGTTGAATCCTCTGGCCATGCACCCTAGCATTCTGTTGGCCTTACTGCACGTGGTGTTGCATTTGCTGGTCTGTTAAAGAATATCACAAATAATGACTCCTAGGTCCCTTTCTTCTTGCGAGGCACTGAGCTGGACCCCATTAGCCAGTTTACTGTCCTCTGGTTCCCTTTACCCAAATGCATCACTTTGAATTGAACCTCAGTTGCCAGATGCTAGCCCATCTTTCCAGCCTCTGCAACTGCTTTTGAAGGACTTCAACAGCCTTCTCACAGTCTACCTTTCCTCCTAGTTTGATATTGTCCACAAACAGGACATTTGTACCTTGAATACCTATGCCAATGTCACTGATAAATGCATTAAACTGGACTGGTCCTAAAACTAAGCCCTGGTGCACACCACTTGTGACTTCGCCTTCACCTAACCTCTCCCCGTTGACTGCCACTCTCTGTTTTTTGTCCTTAAGCCAATTCTCTACCCACCTGACTATGTTCTTGGCTGCACCCAGGTCCTCCAACTTTTTCAGCAGGTGGGTGTGCAGCACCAAGTCAAAGGCCTTACTGAAATCGAAGTAGAGCAGGTCCACTGGGTGGCATCTGTCTAATTCCCTAGTCACCCAGTCAAAAAATTTAGTTAGGTTCATCTGGCATGACCTACCTGCTATGAACCCATGTTATCTGTCATGCTGAAGACCGTTCTTATTAAGGTACTCTACAAAGTCTTGTTTTAATAAGGCTTCCATTAGTTTCTCCACTACTGATGTAAGGCTAACCAGGTCAGTAGTTGCCAGCCCCCTCCCAGCTCCCTACCTTGTGAAGAGGTACCTCATCTGCTCTTCTCCAATCTCTTGGTACTACTCCTGACTAAAGTAAACTGTTGAACAAATATGCCTAGGGATCTGCTAATTCTCCTACCAGTTTCTTCAGCACCCTCAGGTATATTCCATCTGGCCCATGATGATTTGTCTTCCCTGAGGTGCTCAAGGACCTCTCAGATCTTACTGGTGATGATTGACGGAGTTTCTATTTGTAGAACCCCTTTGTCAGCAGCCTTGATGCTACTGTCTGGGATGGGGCCGATGTTCTCCTTAGTGAATACTGAGCAGAAAAAGTTATTCAGCACTGTGGCCTTCTGTCTATTCTACTCCACTGTTCTGTCACCATTTTAAGTCTAAATATCCCTCCCCTTTTATTCTTTTTTCCTGTATATTTCAAAAGAAGTGTTTATTCCCTGCTTTAATCCCCTCTGCCAACCTAGGTTCTGTCTCGGCCTTAGTTGATCTCACCATCCACTTTGCTTCTTTGTTCTTCTGAATGTAAACTTACCAATCACTGTCTCCCTAGCTTCTTTTATAGTTGTCAAAAGCCTCCCTTTTGGTCCTAATTGCTGTCTTGACCTGGTTAGTGAACCATGTGGGTTTTTTATGTTTGTTCTTTTTCAACACTGTCCATATGTATACCTTGGTAGCTTCCAGTGTGGTTTGTTTAACCAGCCCCCATATGTCTTCTACCTCATTTTGTCAAAATTAGCTCCTCTAAAGTTTAAAACTTCTGTCCTGGATTGAGATCTTACTACCCCTAAGGTCAACTAAAACCACATAGAGTTGTGGTCATTGTTGGCCAGTGGCTCCCTTATTCCTGTAACACTCACCACCTCCGAATTTGCGAGGACCACATCCAGAATGGTGTCCAGCCTAGCTGGAGCATTAACTAGTTTTGTGTGAGTAGGCATTCTTATAAGGCATCTGCCACCTTTTGACTTCTGGAAGAACCAGCTACTGGGATGTCCCAGTCAACATCAGGCATGTTCATATCACCTACCGTCACTCTATCCTCTTTTTGTGTTACCTCCAGGAGTTCCTCATAAACAAATTATGACAAGCTTACAAAACAAGCTCTTTACCTTCAAGGAAGAGCCAGTTTAGAGATGCAAGGATTGTGCAGTGGTGTTCCCTGTTTTCAGCCTGTATGGCAAATCTGCCTACCTTGTGGTGAAGTGTTCTGAGTCTGGTGAGCTCAGTCTCACATAGTGATGATAGTATGGGAGCTCCATATAGGAGCATGGACAGCAGGATGTATTCTTAAATCATTTTTCCATTTGTCTTTTACCAAAGTTTTAATGACACACTCTTTTATATCTTTTTATGTTGATTGCGCGCATGCACAAGAAACATGTTGTGGCAGCTTGCTACAGAAGCAGGCTGTGGAGGCGTGGCACTGTTGTGTCCAATGCCCCCACTGCCTTTGGAGACTTGGCCCGAGTTCCCCAATGGGGTGGCACACTGCGGCTGACACTAGTTCAGACAGCGTGCCACCACCTTGAAACATTTTAGCCACTGCAATCAAGGGTCGCCTTGTCATTGCAGGTTCATCAGCTGCAATGAGGAAGCGATTCCTCATTGCAGGGCTTGTCAACAGGGCACCCAATCCAGGTCGGCTTCAGTCTCCCTTTCCCCTTGCTGACGCGGGAGCTCACTCCCTGTTGGCATAAGTCCCCCCGCTTTTGTTCTGTGTCAGGTGCCCAGTCCCCTGCCCTTGTGCCCCCCTTCTGTGTGTGCCGACTGGGGTGCCCAATCCCCATCAGCTACAGATCCCCCAAACTCTCAGGGTGGCATGCTGAGAGTCCACCCCAGCATGCCAAATGATCCTGAAAAAGGAAAACCGTCCCGTGTTGTTTTTTTTTTAACCTGTGAAAAAAGAAAATGGTCCCTCGCGGTCTCCCTGCCATCTCCCCAACCCGCACCCACCCTCTGCGTGTCCTGCCTCCCCCCACACACCCCTCACCCCATACTTACCTCCAGAGCCCGGCGCAATGATCTTCGGTGGACTGGGAACACGTCTGCACTCTTCAAAGCTGACCGCAAACTGAGTGAATGCCAGTAAGCTGTATAATGGCATAAATAGGGTTTTTTTCAACTTTGGTGCATATCTCAGGCATTTTTGGGAATTTTGTCACCAAATTTTCAACATAGGGTTATTGAGACCACTCCTCATGAATTCAGCCACTATCATTGCATTATTCCATCCCAAAAAGTGATTTCCCAATCACTGCGTGGAATCACCTTTTGGACCGATTAACGAAATGACAGTGCCAGTGTTCATGAGGTGGGCTCTCAAGAAGCCTATGTTGCAAATTTGGTGGAAAAAATCCAAGAAATGGCTGTTTTACGACTGTGTATTGTGCAGTTGCTAAGCACACTCGTAACTTCGTGAATTTGCAATATTTTCACTCCAGATTTTCAACATTGGCATTTTTCTGCACCTCCTTATGAACAGTACAGCTGCCATTTTCCACATCCTGGCCAAAATGTGCTTTCGCACTTGCGGCGCAGAATAGCGCGGTCGGTGTGGGAAATCAGTGTTCGGGACAGATTAAGAAAATGACAGTGACACTGTTCTGAGCAGAGGTCCTAAAATGCCTACGTTGAAAATTTGGTGACATGAGTCTATCAAATGATTGTGTTACAAGTGTGCGTTGTGCAGTTTCCATGCACCCTTGTAACTTCGCAGATTTCTAGCATTGTCACGCCAGATGTTCAACACTGAATTTTTTCACACCTCCTTATGAACAGTACAGCTGCCATTTTTCACATCCTGACCAAAATGTGTTTGCGCACTTCCGGCGCAGAATAGCACGGTCACTGTGGGAAATCAGTGTTCAGCACAGATTAAGAAAATGACAGCGATGCTGTTCATGAGCGGAGGTCCTAAAATCCCTGTGTTGAAAATTTGGTGACAAAAGTCCATCAAATGACTGTGTTACAAGCGTGTGTTGAACTGCTTCCATGCACCCTTGTAACTTCGCAAATTTGTAATATTTTCACGCAACATTTTAAACACTGCCATTTTTTCACACCTCCTTATGAAAAGTACAGCTGTCATTTTTCACATCCTGGCCAAAATATGTTTTTGCACTTCTCGAGCAGAATAGCACAATCGCTGTGGGAAATCAGTGTTTGGGACAGATTAAGATCGAGCGAGTGGGGAGTGACCGAGCTCAACTGAGCTCTGTCGGGACTGCTGTGGATTTCTTTGTGTGCAGAAAAAGGCGCAAATGCAGGCAGAAGCCTAGTACAAAAGGGCAGCCTGCAGTGCTGGGAGAAACGGAACAAGCGAATGAGAGAGGGGGAGTGAGCGAGCTCAACGGAGCTCTGTTGGGACTGCTGTGGATTTCTCTGTGGGCAAAAAAAGGCACCAATGGAGGCAGGAGCCCAGTACAAAGGCGCAGCCTGCAGCGTTGGGAGAAACAGAACGAGCGAGCGAGAGAGGGGGAGTGAGTGATCTCAGTGGAGCTCTGCGGGACTTTAAAGTTGCCCGCCTCCCGCCAGGGTGCTCTGTGGTCCTATATCATAGCAGGGTCTCTGGGGTAGAGACAAAGCAATGATTGGATACTTTAGGATTGCTGTAATAATACAGATTTAGTTGTTCTGTTTATTTCTCTAACTGAGCTGAGTAATACTTGGAGTGCAATAGGATTTCTAACTGGGCTAAGTGAAACTATATGAGAGCTGAGAACAAAAAGTATGGCAGCTAAGGGGTGAAAAATGGACAAGGAGGCTTTAGGATTGCAACAGCAATACAGTATCTAACAGATGAGATTTGAGACTGAATTTCTCCAGTCAGCAAGGGGTCAGTAGGGGGACTAGTGTGTAGGGGGGGGAGAGAAAGGAATTTGAGTAAATAGGGGCTAAACAGTTGTAGTAGGGTACAGAACCTGGAAGTAAGAGTCCGTAACATAAGATGGGGGCCAAAATGGGGCAGGTGCCACGTGTCAATAGGGCGGGCATCTTTGGAAGGGTGGAGGGGTGTACAGGGTGTGGGTCTGCCATGATCCTGGACTGGGCTTGGGGATTGGGGGTGGTGTATGGTCTATAGATGACTGGCTAGTTTGAGAGAGGAACTGTGGAGGTTAGGGAGGAGTGTAAGTGGCAGGGCAGATGAGTATGGTACGCATCCTGAAGGGGGGAATACGGGTTGGCAAAGGGGGATGGAGAAAGAATAACTAGGGACTGAAACCAACCCCAATATCAGAGGCAGTATCAGAAAAGAGAGAAGAAGGGAGGGGGTGCCCAAGGTGAGCGTGGGGGGCCTCCTGATGGGGGAGGAAGAGACCACGAGGAGTACCGGGGAGAGAGCAGATGGCTGCTGGTAGGGAGGGACCAGGGGTGCTATGGAGAGGAACAAGTAGGAGGGGGAAACTGATAGGGGGAAGAGATGTAGGACAGGTATCGACTATGAATAGATTTGAACCTCTGCTATGGGACAGAGAGGGGGAGCAGGAACATACTGAAGTGGGGGAGGACAAGCGGGGCATGAGAGGGATGGCAACAAGTGGAGGAAGAGACAGTTAGGACAAAAGGGTAGAAGGGGGCTAGTAAGGAAGGAGGGGGTGGTGACTGAAGGAGAGAAGGCTACGGGAAGGGGAAGGATGGGAGGGGCATCACTATCGGGGTAGGGAATGGGGGCTCTAAATCAACAACAGCAGGGATAGGAGAGGGGTTGGAAATCAGCAGGGGAGGAGGGGAAGTTGACGTGGGAAACCAAGTAGGAAGTGGTCAGGCTAGAAAAGGGTTCAAGGGGGATGGGAGGAATAAGGCAGAGAAAAGGGGTGAGGTGGAAGTAGGGGGTACAGATACAGAAGTCACAGAGGGTGCAGTTGGCGGGGGTAAGGGACAGGGAAGAACGAATACTAGGGTTGTGGAAGGGACATTAGATGGGAAAGGGGGTAAGGGCGGGGGGGTATTCATCCTGGGGGAATCTATGCTGAAATGGGTGAGATGGGGTGGAAAAGGGAAAGGCACAGCCATATTTGGGTTGAAGCTGTCCCCAGGTTGACTGCAGTAGGGGCAGGGCAGGCACTGCTCAAGTGTGCAGCAAGGGGGAGGAAGAAATGTCATTTACTGTTGCATATGGGTACAAACGACTTGACGGGGGACACTGTGGAAGTAGTGAGAGGGAGGTTTGAGTACTTGGGCAGGCAGTGTGAGGGGGTGGGGAAGTCAGTGGCATTCTTGGAGGTACTGCAATGCAAATACCATGTGCAAGCACGGCGAAGAAGGGTAGGCTTGAGGAGTTCGAGTGGCTGAGGGATTGGTGCCACACAAAACATTATGGGTTAGTGATTAACTGGGGTGGTGTCTGGGGGAATAGTGACTTGTATGCGGGGGACAGGATACACTGGAGCAGGAAGGGGAGGGGAGTAATAAAGGCAGCATTGCTGCCAGGCCACTGGCGCTAAGGGTTGAGGCGCTGGACACCACACCTTGTGCCATGGTGGCGAGCCGGGTTCGGATGCAAGCCTGGGCCGCCAGGGGTTGGCAAGGGAGGAATAGGATTGAGTGTTCGGAGGACTACTCTCCTATCCTGGGGTGGGATCCAGGGACCCACTGCTCTGTACCGGCCCCTGGTGATGACCGCAGGTGCTACTACAGCGTTGTAGTAAAGGGTGGCAGAGTGTGGCAGACGGCATGCTGTGCCTAAGTGTCCTTGCACGCCTGCACTCCGCAAAGGGGAGAAAAGTGGAAAATGGGCTACAGTCAGGCAGCATAAGCTTCTGACCCCCCATGTCTGCCCTGAATAGAGCCTCCTCAACCGGATCCTGCTCCGGTGGGGCGACCTGGGAAGCTCCTCACCACTCTACCACGGGGGTAATCCGTGGAGTTGAGCAGCTTGGCCTGATGTCGGGGGCAGGGCTCCGGGCTCTGTCAGGATGGCTGCCAACTGTAGCCCAGTGAGAAAATATAAAAAAAAGAAAAAAAGCAGGATTAGAAGGGTATATCTCTACTAATGTGGATTTAAACGGGGGCAAAAGACTGAGGTTGGTAGAAAGGTCTGGACAGGGAGCCTGATGAGGTCACTGTCCTAAATATAGGTAAAGGCACAGGTGTAGTAACCCTGGAAGGGAGCAGGCAGAGTGGTCTGAGTGTAATACAGAAGGCACCACCACCCGGTAAGAATAAGGAGGAGAAAGGGTGTGGACTACCGGGAGGAGGGACACAGGCCAAGGAGGAGAAGAGTGAGGAGAAGGAGGGGTACGGGTGGAAGGTGGTCTGACTAAATGGATAGAGAACTGATTACAGGGGAAGGTGCAGAGGGTGGTGGTGGTGGGGTAGCTCTCGGCACCCAGAGCAGTGACAAGCGGGGTACCGCAGGGTTCAATGCTTGGCCCAATGCTATTTGGGGTCTTTATCTCCAATATAGCACACGGACTGGGGAGCAGGGTTAGTCTGTTCTCACATTATACCAAATCAAAAGCAAATAGTTATAGTAGCAGAGCCCCCCCACACACACACATACACACTCCCTGAAAAACTGCTTAAAAGCCTGCAATTCATTCAAATCAATTCCATTTTCCTACTTACTTGGGGTTCAATGCCAACAAGTGTAAAATCATGTACCTAGGGCATAGGAACCTCGGTGCTGGGTATAGGATGGGGAGAGGTACTGATACTCACTAGACATGAAAGGGTCCTTGAGGTTATTATATCAGAGGACCTCAAGATGGCAGTACAGTGTGACAAGGCTATGGGCAGGGCAAATTGAATTCTGGGGTGCATAAGGAGTGGCATCTCCAGTAGGAGGAGGAGGGATGTTGTGCTGCCATTGTGTCACTCCCTGCTATACTCCCAGCTGGAGTACTGTGTCCAGTTTTAGAGTCCACACTTCAGAAAGGACATAACGTGGAGGTTTTCCAGAGGAGGGCAACTAAAATGATTCAGAATTTTCACAGAAATCCCTACAAGGAAAGGCTGAAGAATCTCAACATGTACACTCTGAAAGAGAGGAGGGTGAGAGGTGACATGATCAAGACATACAAAATACCTCACAGGGGTAAAGCGGGCACAGTTGGGGAGTTTCCTGCAAATGAGGATGAGCACCCAAACTAAGGGAAATACAATGAAGCTGGGGGGGTAATTCAGGATAGATGTGAAGAAATATTTATTTACTGAAAGGGTGGTAAATGTCTTGAACAGACTGCCAGGAGAAGTGGTGGAAGCTAAAATGGTAGGGGGCATGAAGCATGCATGGGATAAATATAGGGGTATATTAGAAAAAGGGGAAGGAGGGGGTCAACGGAGATCAATAGGGCTATGGAAGTGGAGTAGGTTCAAGTTCATTGCAGGAAAAATTCATTAAGCAAGCTCATTCACAAGGAGGTCCTGATGGATGCAGGCAGAGTAAGACATGAAGTAACATACACAGGCAGGAGTTACAAGTAACATAGAATTTAACAGCAGATAATGACAGCTTGGCCCACCTAGTCTGCCCATTTCCCTACCTGATGGATAAGCTGCAGATTCTAGTTAATCAACAGCTTACTTCCTCCTACCGCCCACTAGAATTGCCTTATGCCTGTCCCATGCATTCTTGAATTCTCCCACTGTTCTTGACTCCACAGCCTCCTCAGGAAGGCTGTTCCATGCATCCACAACCCTCTCTGTGAAAAAATGCTTTCTAACATAACCTCTGAGCCGTCCCCCTCTATCTTCAACTTGTGCCCCCTTGTTCTTGCACATCTCTTCTTCTGAAAGACGCTACCCTCTTGTACTTTGTTAATTCCCTTGAGATACTTGAAAGTTTCTAACATGCCCCCCCCCCTCCTTTCCTCAAGGGTATACATATTAAGCTGTTTTAGCCTCAGATGTCTACTGGTGCAGACCCTGCACCATTTTGGTCCCTCCTCTGAACAGTCTCCACTCTGTCTATGTCTTTGCGGAGATGGGGTCTCCAGAATTGCACGCAGTACTCCAGATGGGGTCTCACTAACTGTCTGTACAGAGGGATAACAACTTCCTGTTTTCTACTGTTGATGCCTCTCCCTGTGCATCCCAGTATCCCCCCAGGCCTCCTTACTGCCTTCTCACATTGCTTGCCCACCTTTAGGTCATCTGATATAATTACTCCTAGGTCTGTTTTGATTTTTATTGTTGTTCTTAACTCACCCCCCATTGTGTACTCTTCCCCTGGGTTTTTGTTTCCCAGATGCATTACCTTGCACTTCTTTGCATTGAATCTGAGCTGCCACATATTTGGCCATTCCTCCATTCTTGCCAAGTCCCTTTTCATCCTTTCAACCCCACCGTGCGTATCAACCCTGTTGCAGATCTTTGTGTCATCTGCAAAGAGACATACCTTTCCTTCCAGGTGCTCTCCAATGTCACTTATAAAAGACATTAAAGAGGACTGGTTCCAGTACCGAACCCTGCGGTACCCTGCTAGTTACCCTCCTTTCTTCACTGTGGACTCCGTTTACTATCACCCTTTGCATCCTGTTGTCCAGCCAGTTTTTTTATCCAGGCTACCACCTTGGGACCCACTCCAAGGCTGGATAACTTGTATATTAATCTTTGTGTGAGACTGTGTCAAATACCTTGCTAAAATCTAGGTAGGCCATATCCACAGCCCCTCCCTGGTCTACTACTTTGGTCACCCAGTCAAAGAAATCTATTAGGTTAATCTGACATGACCTTCCTGCTGTGAAACTATGCTGCCTTGGGTCCTGTGCCCCACTGGCCTCTAGGTACTCAACAATTCTTTCCTTCAGAAGTGATTCCAGGGTTTTAAATAATTGATTAGTAGTTTTTTTCTTGGGATGATACTAACTGTACAGAAAGTATTTATATAGATTTTCTAGAAGTGCTGTGTTTGTTAAACACAGTGAGGCATGAGCTATTCATTTTCACAAAGTTTTAGCACTTTTATGAGCAAAATGCTAATCAATTTTTGGAGTTAAATAAAACCCTTGATTCCATCATTTTCCCTACCACTGAAGTCAAACTAACTGGTCTGTAGTTTCCTGCCTCTGCCCTGGTCCCACTTTTGTGAAGTGGACTCACATTTGCCCTCCTCCAGTCCTCAGGTACCACCCCATCCTCCCATGATTTGTTAAAGAGAGTAGTCAGTGGTGTTAATAGTTCTACCCTTAGTTCTTTTAGAATTCTTGGGTGAATTCCATCAGGCCCCATTGCTTTGTCCACCCTCAGTTTCAAGAGTTCTTTCAAAACCCTTTCTTCTGTGAATGGACTGGTATCGACCTCCCTATTCAGAGTTTCTCTCTTGTTTGGTTTAGGTACCTCCCACTCCTCTTCCGTTGTGAATACTGAGCAGAAATATTCATTCAGTATACCTGCTTTTTCACTGTCACCCTCTGCCCACATTCCCGCCCCTTTAAGTCTCTGTATCCCTCCCTTGGTCTTTCTTCGCTCCCTAATGTACCTATAAAAGGTTTTATCCCCCTTCTTAACAGAGTTGGCTATCTTTTCCTCAATTTGTGCCTTTGCTATTCTGACTGCCTTCCCTGCCTTCTGCTGCTTTAACTGATAAAGTTCTCTGTCCTGCTTCTTCTGTGTTTCCTTATATTTCCTGAAGCTATCTTTTTCTACTTAACTGTCCCTCCCATCTCTTTTGAGAACCATAGTGTTTTTTTCCCTTAGGTAGGTAGTGATGCCATTATATAAAACCATGGTCAGGCTTCACATGGCGTACTGTGAGGGAAGAAGAAAAAATTACTCACCTTAGTAATTGCTTTTCTTCTCATGGAGTCTTGCTATATTAGGACTTATTGCAGTTAGCCACTGCATGAACTGCCCGGAGAGGAAAGAGTTAACTCCAGAGAATCTGGAGTTCTAAAGCGCGGCGCTATACCAAAGCTCTATCTGGGCAGTTTCAAATGAAACTGTCAGATCTTCTAAGCTAACACTAAGCAACAAGTCTGTGTGAAAGCTCTACACTAGCCAAATGGCTACCTACTAGTAGTAATAACAACAATATAAACAACAATAGAACAACAATAACAATAATAAGAATGAATAATGGTATTATTAGTTTTCCCCCTGACAAGCACTATTAGGACCCCCCCATCCCCCAAAGACTCAAGTCCAGGAGAGGGCCAACTCATACTCAACACAGAAAACCCTAGTTCCCTAACCCGAAATAAAAGAGGGTGAAGGGAAGAACTACAATGGCATGACACAGTGCTTGAATTAATTTGCCACCCCATCCCAGTAGAAGTTCTGAGAGGGGCAGGTTGGGGTGGTCTCTATAACAAGACTCCATGAGAAGAAAAGCAATTACTAAGGTGAGTAATTTTTTCTTCAAACACCATGAAGTCTTGCTATATTAGGGACTTATTGCAGATTACACAGCAGTACTCTCCATGGAGGAGGGTCAGAACCTACTTAGGAAATAGGCTCTGAAGCACAGCTGTGCCAAAACGAGATCTCTCCTGGACAGAAATCCAGGAATAATACTGGTAAAAGTGTGAACTGTCTTCCAAGTAACAGCTCGACAGATTTCCAGAATGGGAATATCTCTAGCAGCCGCTAGATATGCAGCTGTACACCTGGTGGAGTGAGCCCTCAGTCCTGAGGGGGGCTCTCCTACCTAGTCTTTGATAACAAAAATGGATACAAGAGACAATCCACCTTGCAATTGTCCTCTTAGTGGCAGGTTCCCTTTGCCAACCTCGCCCTAGGTAAGGAAGAGTTGGAGGGATTCGAACCTGTGACCCTTGGTGCGTTACAAATAGTAGCATAAGGCTCTTTCGACGTCCAAGCTGTGCAGTCTCCTCTCACCTGAGGAAGAATGCTCAGTGAAAATCCTGGGAGAGATGAGGTTGGTTCAGGTGGAAACCTGAAACCACTTAGGGACAAACCCTGTGTTAGTCCTAGGGACTGTCTTATCCCTGTGGGGAGAGAAAATCTTCTTCCACTGCCAGGGCCTGTAGTTCACTTTAAGCCTGGCAGAAGTGAAACCGCCAGAAAAACATTTTCCAAGTGAGAAGCTGAGCTTGCTGGGGACAGAGGTTCAAAGGGTTTGCATTAACTGAGCAATGCAAACATTCAGGCTCCATGCAGGAGCTGGTTCCCGAAAAAGGAGGGTTGGTGTGAAGCAACCCTTAAAAACTTGGAAAACACAGGTTGAGAAGAAAGGAAGCAGGCTTCCTGCTTGCAGAAAAACAGAGACAGCTGCCAGAGGAACCCTTAAGCTAGCTGGCCGAGACCTAAGGAATTTAAATGGACCAAAAGTCCAGAAAATGGGCAGATAAGCAGACTGTGGTATAATCTGCTTCTCAGCGAACAGACTGAAAACCTGTTCCACTTTAGAATTGTAAGTGGCCCCAGTGAAAAAGCTTCCTTGAAGCCTTTAAAATATCTGCTACACCTTGAAAAAGGTGTAAATCAACAAATTCTAACCCTCAAGAGCTGCCTTGAGAAGGAGGAATTTGAGGTTCGGACCACACCTCCCTTGTGCAAAGGCCAGTAAGTCGTGGGACTCTGGGCAAGCTCAGGGTAGGTGGACTGTCAAGGACAGAGACACAGGTACCAGGGCTGTCTGGCCCAGTTTGGAACAATCAGAATCGCTTTGCAGGGCTGAGATCTGATTTTTACTAGTACCCTGAAAGAAAGGGAAAAAGGAGGAAAGGTGTACAGAAACTTCCCTTTCCAATCCAAGTGAAAAGCGTCAAGGGGGCTGATCCCAGCACTGGAGGCCTCAACAAAACAGAGAAAGTTAGTGGTTATCTGGGGCTGCGAAAAGATCTATCTGAAAATGAGCCCCATCTGGCAAGGACTGAACCCAGCACCTGAGGATTCAGAGCCCAATCGTGATGGCCCTGAGAATCCTGCTGAGGGCATCTGCCAGGGCATTGTCCTTCCCTGGGAGGTGAACTGCTATCAGGAGGTGTTCAGGGAGTAAGCCAGAGACCACCACTTCATTGCTTCGTGCACAAGGCTGATGACGAGTGCCCCCTGCCTGTTGATGTACCACATTATTGTGGTGTTGTCTGTCCTGACTTGAACTACCTTGTTCTGGACAGAAGCTGAAACTCCTAAGAGCTAGAAGACAGCTCTGAGTTCCAAAATTGATGTGGAGCAGAGATTCCTAGGGAGACCACACTCCTCTCGTGGACAGGTCGCCTAAGCGAGCTCCTCACCCTAACACAGGAGCATCCGTGGTGAGGGAATGAGGAGGACCCCTAGTTTTAGATTGCTTTGATCCTGCCACCAGTGTAAGGCCAGGATCAGGGATTGAGTCACTAGGACCAATTTGGAAAGGAATCCTCCTTTGGGACCAATAGGCCCTCAGATGGAACTAAATGTCCCTCATCTGGAATCTTGCTCCCTGCACTACAGCTGTGGAAGCAGCCATGTGCCCTAATAGTTGTAGCAAATGCTATGCTGGTCAAGAGACTCGCAGAGTAATGGAAGATGCCAGGGCAAAGAGACTGCCTACCTTTCAGAGGGAGAAATGCCCTGGCTAACTTTGTGTTCAACTCTGCCCCTATGAAAGTTAGTACCTGAACTGGTTCGAGAACTGACTTTGGTAAATTCAGCAGGAATCCCAGAAAGGTGAGAAGCTGCTGGGTGACTTGCAAGTGGGATTTTACTTGATCTGGAGACTGACCCACTAAGAGCCAGTCATCCAGGAAAGGAAACAAAGCAATCCCTTGCCTTCTTAAAAGAGCCACTACCACAGCTAGAATTTCAATACCCTTGGCGCAGAGGTAAGGCCGAAGGGCATTGCCCTGAACTGGTAGTGGCCTGAGGGTAACCTGAGGTACTTTCGGTGAGAAGGCCTGATCAAAACATGAAAAAATAGGCATCCTTGAGGTCCAGGAAAGCTAGCCAGTCCCCTGGCCTCAACCAGAGTTAACATTTTTAACTTTGTTTTCAAAAGATGCTTGTTCAGGTACCTTAAATCTGAGATGGGCCGCCAATCTCCTGCCTTCTATAGGGTAAGAAAGTATCATGAGTACAGCCCCTTGCCCCGGTGGCAAGGAGGGACCCTCTACTGCTTTGCAGTTCAGAGGAGAAAAACCTCTGCTCCCAAAGCAAGGATTCGAAGGATTTGCAGGTGGACCTGTCTGGCTCTCATCTTTGGAAACTGTTTGAAGCTGAGAACCAGACCTATTACTTCCAGAACCCACTTGTCCGAGTTAGGGACACCCAATTCTGGCTGAAATAAAACCAACCTGCCCACTGGTATAGGAGAATGGCCCTGGGCACCCCATCAGGGTGCCTGCTTGGCAATAGTCTTAGGCTAAGGGAGGGACGGTTTACTTGTGCCCGTCTATCTCTGCCTCTGAAGAGACCCCTCTGGCGAAAGCAGAGGAGGCCTGAGCCTCTACCTGGGCACTTTGTAGGTAATCATCCCTGTTTTCATATAGCTTTCTGTTTGTTCCTCAAACAGAGAATTACCCACAACAAGAAACAAATCCATAGACTTTGACAGAGTATCTTGGGACAGATTAGTGCATCTGAGCCATGCCAACCCTCAGGAAAGCTACGAAGTGGTCATGACCCTAGAGAAAACAAGATTAACACCAACAGCAGTAAGAACTTGAACTTAGAGGCTTCAGTGCCATTAGCAGCCACCTGTTCCAACCCGCTAGCCAGCTGGCCATGGGCCTGCTTGGCTAGCTGCACTCTGCGTCCCACCTAGATTTCCAAATCTAGCCACATAAGCCATACAACTTGCCTGTCTGAGTCCCACAGAAGCTGCCATATACTGTTTTCTTGTCATGGCATCAATCCTCCTGGAATCCTATTCAGGAGGATGTGAGGCCAGGGAACTAACCTTGACACAGGCTGCAGCTTGTACCACACCTACATGACTACACTGCTCAGTGAGGAAGTCTGTAACAGAGCCTGACGAAATACACCTTCTGTCCATTTTTATCTTACAGGAGGGACAGAAAGGGAATCTTATAAAATCTTTGTTGTTTACTTCCTAAATGACTTATGCAAAGGAAAGACAACCTCCTAGCCCATTATTCCTACATAATCAGGCTCCCTTTACTCATCCATAGCCTCCTCTAAAGGAAGCTGGGGATTCTGCAAGCTTTTGTAAAACATAAACTGAGAAAAGGACTCAGACAGAAAAGGAGGAGATTCTAAAAGTCTGTCTGGAGAAAATGTCCGCTTAAGTGGGCACGCCCAGACCTACCAGCCACACATGTATTGATCAAATTTCCTCCTCCCACTCCTGTGGTTCTAACAATTCCTCAACATCATAAACCTGAACCACTGGAACTGAACGAGCCACCTTTACCAACTGTAGATGGTTCGACAGGACCTAGAAACAGTGACTGGACAATCTGTATGGCTTAACTACTTCTGCAGCAGTTGGAGAGACAATCTTGGACTCCAAACCTACTGATTTCTCTGTCATATTCATTTTTTTTTTTTAAACTGGTTCCTCTGAACCATCCTTTTGCCCGAGGAAGTCTAGCCCTGGTCAGAGGGCACTCCCTCTGGTCCAGTGGGTATTGGACCGGGCTGGCCATCCGGGTCAGCGGACTTTTGGCCAATAGTTCCCTGAGCCGGCCCTATCTCTTTTCAGGGTGGCTGCAGAGAAATTTTAAACACCTGGCAGTCTGACAGGAGGTGGTCAGCCCCCAGACAATAAACACAAGTGGTGTGTGGGTCAGCCTTGGCAAAGGCTTCCCCACAGCATCACAGTGTTGAAACCCAGTGGGCCCGGTTTTTCTTTTTGGGTTTCTCAGACATAATGCCAGCCTAACCAAAAACTTGCCCTTTTTATGGCCGTGCCAAGCAAGACACCCTTATCGGTTCCTAACCGTTTCACGGGTATTTGAAAAACCCTATTTAAAATCAAGGTTTTTTAGAACCAATAAGAACCGGTACCGCACTCTAAAAGCCCAAAACTTAAACGTTAAAATAAGCAAACCGATCGGTTCAAAACCGAACCGATAACTAAATTTCCACACAGACTTTACATTTTGTACTTACGGTTTACCAGATAGAGCTTTAACCGAAATGCGGTAAAATAATTACTTTTTGGCGGTTCAAATGAACCGAAAATACTCGCTTGAACCGAGAAATGAACTGAGCTGAAGGAGCTGATCTCGGGCGACTGTTCAGTGAAGCGGAGTAAAGAATCTGACAGTTTCATTTGAAACTGCCCAGATAGAGCTTTGGTATAGCGCCCTCGCGCTTTAGAACTCCAGATTCTCTGGAGTTAACTCTTTCCTCTCCGGGGCAGTTCAAGTGCAGTGGCTAACTGCAATAAGTCCTAATATAGCAAGACTTCATGGTGTTTGAAGGTAGAGAACACTTGGGCAGACTGGGTGGGCTGAGCGGTCCTTTTCTGCTGACAAATTCTATGTTTCTGTGGCACCATGTGTTAATTCAGGTGCAGTGTTTATTTAAAGTTGGCCCTACCATACATCCAGATGTAAGGTATAGTAAATTACCAAATTAGATGCAGCCCACTTACAGTACAATAAACAGAACCCCAGTGCTTCAAGAAGCCTTTACTTTTCATAAGGCTGCTTAAAGAGCTGGGGTTCTATTTGCAGTGTCCACACCAGTATGCTGATCTTAAAATTGACGCCGCATCTCAGTGAGTACTTGCTTCTTGCTCACTCCATTTCTTCCCCACTTTGAAACCTGCTTGTCCTCAGTTAGTTTTGGGCTGGTGGTGCCTTGCCTGTGTTGGAAGATGACCAATAAGCGGCACTGAAAGATGTCAGACTTCACAGACTGTGAAGGCAGCTGCTCACGGACAGACATAAGGCAATTCTACGGGGGGGGGTAGGAGGTAGTAAGCTGTTGATTAACTAGAATCTGCAGCTTATCCATCAGGTAGGGAAATGGGCAGACTAGGTTGGCCAAGCGGTCCTTATCTGCCATCAAATTCTATGTTTCTATGTTTCTCACCCACCATCTTGCCAAGAAGAAGGCTGAAGCTGTGGCCACTGATGACTGTTGGGGTGTGGGGATGGGGGGACCAAAGGGACACACATAAGGAGATAAAATCATAATAAACATTGTGAGACCTTCACCACCTTTCCAAAACGCTTTCCAGTAAAAGAACACTCTATGAAGTTTTAAAAATGGCAACACAATCTGGTGAGCCCTCTGTCTGCCATCTGACACCAGGCATCAACCAGCATAACATTGTCTACAGAAGGCAGTCTGGTCATGTGGTTACTGAAATACTGGAGATTATAGATTTATGAGAACAACAGAATATCACACAGAAGCTGGCACATGTGCCTATAGCAGCTGTCTCCTGCTTCTCAGTAGTTATATTTATACCCTTGAAGTACTTGAATGTTTCTGTCATATCCCCTCTTTCCCTCCTCTCTTTCAGTGAGTACATATTGAGGTCCCTTAATTTCTCCTCATAAGTCTTGTGTTGCAAGCTCTGTACCATCTCATTCGCCCATCTCTGGATCATCTCCAGCCTGTTAATATCCTTATGAAGGTGCGACCTCCAGAACTACACACAGTACTCCATGTGAAGCCTGACCATGGTTTTATAGAAGGGCATCACTATCTCCCTCCTTTTGCTGGTGATACCCCTGCCTATGCACCCCAGCATGTCATTGGCCCTCCCAGCTGCCTTACCACTTTGACATTTTCAGGTCATCTGAAATAAGAACCCCCCAGGTCCCTTTCCTTCTTTGTGACTGTCAGCAACTCCCCCCCCATCCTGTACCTTTACTCAGGGTTTCTGTGTCCCAGGTGCATAATTTTGCACTTTTTTGAACTGAACTTCAGTCGCCAGTCCTCAGACCATTTCTGAAGCTTCCCCAGGTCCATCCTAATTTTCTCCACCCCCTCTGGGGTATCCACTGTGTTACACATCTTGGTGTCATCTGCAAACAGGCAGACCTTTCCCTTCAGCCCTTCTGCAATGTCACTAATGAAGACATTGAACAGGACTGGCCCCAGGACCACTCCTTGCAGCACCCCACTGGTCACCCCCCTCTCCCCAGACTGTGGCCCATTTACCACCACTCTCTGCCTCCTGTCTGTTACTCAGTTTCTAACCCAGTTTACCACCCTTTCCTCCATGCCCAGCCTACTCAGCTAGTTTATCAGCCTCCTATGTGGGACGGTGTCAAAGGCTTTGCTTACATCAAAGTAAGCATTATCCACTGCCCCACCCTGATTTACTTCCTTTGTCACCCAGTCAAAGAGATCAACCAGATTTGTCTGACATGACCTCCCCACTGTGAATCCATGTTGTCTATGGCCCTGGCCTCCGATGGCTTCTAGATGCCCCACTATCCTTTCTTTAACCAATGTCTCCATTTTCTTCCCCACTGCTGAAGCGAGGCTGACCGGACTATATTTCCCACCTCCTTCCTACTGCTGAATTTGTATAGAGGGACCACATGAGCCCTCCTCCAATTCTCTGGTACCACCCCTGTGTTGAATGACTCAGTAAACGTGGCTGCCAGAGGTACTGCTATTTCCCTTCACAGTTCTTTTAATATCCTTGGGTGCATGCCATCTGGTCCCATCGCTTTGTCCACCTTCAATTTACTCACCTTCTGCAGGGTTCTTCTGCCTGTGAATGGACTATTGTTCACCTCTTCACGCCTTTGCAACTGCTGTGCCCCTTGCCCCTCCCCCTCTTCTGTGAATACTGAACAGAAAGACACAGTGGATGTCTTGGGGGAGGAGGGGGGCATATGATAGTTCTTAGCCATGGTACCTTCACTTTCAAATACCTAAACAGCACATCTAAGCAATCAACATTCGGCATTGACAAATGCTTGTTTTGTCTCCTCCCACCATAAGTCTGCTCTATCATAAAAACATAATACAAGTTCTCTGGCAGATAATATTGCATTTAAATTACATTGTACTTTTTGATTTTGTAAGGTTTCTGGGTTCCATTTCCAGTATCCCTTTCCCAGCTTGTTAGTATGCTGTGTATCCAAACTTCCTCTTAACATTAAATGGTCTATGAGTTCCACTGGAGTCAGTTTTACATGGCCTATAATCCAGGCTTAACTAAAAATCAATCCCCATTGATAAAGTATTTCTAAAATATGTATAATCACCCTCCGGATGTTTTTGATGGCATGCATCTCTTTAATCTGCAGTATTATACATCTTATTCAGTTAGCTTAAGTCACAAAAGAGTTGAGATTTTTGCTGTTGTATCTATCCACAAAATTAAAACCACCACCAAAGATTACCAGTCTGGCAGTAAATAGGTATGATTTTATTTTTCTGATCAGGTCTATTCTTGTTTTTGTCTGCGGTATGTTAATATTCATTATTCATAAAGTAAATGTTTATTATTTTTAAATTTATGTCCAGCAGATCTAAATCCAAAAGAAAGGTCCTGCCAGGATAGCTATCTACTAGCCTGGATGCCAGTGCTTCCTGTCCCTTTACCAATACTGCAGTTCTGTCATTTTTATCCTGTCCAAAAGCAGAAGCAGGAGGGAACCCAGACCCATACATTTTTTGCTACTGTACATTAATGTCTTTCAAAGATGGCATCCTAGTTTCCTATAGAAAGGAAACATTTGCAAGAGTAGGGAATTTTCCCTTGTACAGTATCCTGGCCAACACTCCCCTTCCTAAAAAACTGGTTCATGCAATTGTCCAAGGCTGTGAGCGGGTGCTGATGTGTGAAATGGCTGTCATTGCACATATACAGCCACTCCATTTCTGGTCTTTCATTGCTTATGGAGCACTTTGGGCATTTATTTACTTTAGGGGACACACCTGGGATGCGAGTGCGCCGAGTGAGAAATACGGCCGCATGCGCATTGCAGTCAACGCTATGTCACTGGTATGTCACCGGTTCTGCTATTAAAGTAATGTAGTTATTTACCGCTGCGATTGTTGTTATCATAATAATATTTACAAACAAAGCCCATCACTGGTTCTGCTATTAAAGTACTTAAAGTTAGTTCTTAGAATTTTAATTTTGTTTGGACCTCCACTTATATTTTTGTTCACCGCTGAGGACCCGGGGTGTGTGGGAGGTGAAGCACCCCCACAGAACAAAGATTTATGTTATTTCTTACAATTTTAATTCTGTTTGGACCTCTACTTCTTTTCACCGCTGAGGACCCGGGGGTTGTGGGGGGCGGAGCGCCCCCACAGAACAAAGATTTCTATTCAGTTTATCACCCGATTACTGTCCCACTTTTTAATGGTGTATGAGTCTCATGTTGTGGGTATTTGAATAATTTCTTATTTTTGTTTGGCGTTGTGCAACGCAATATTTCTAGCCATATGATTTCTACGGAGTGAACATCAGAATGAGTGCGGTGTGGAAGACAGTAATAAAAAAAATGTTACACCCCGTTAACCTTCTTTTTTTGGTTTTACTTAATTTAGGGGACAGTCTCGGGCATATATTTACTGGACATGGAGAAATCGGAGTTGGCTGATTGCAAGACATGTGTATAGGGGTGGAGAGTACCGACGTCGGTGGGAGGACATATTACCGTAATCCACGGAATTCTGGAACAGGGGCACTATGTGTCCCCTAATCTAAATAATCGCTGCACTTTGGGATACAATGTGTATGAATAGCACTATATAAAAAATACTTCTTCTGCCTCTTCTTCTTCACCTTGCAAGCACTGATTGCAAACTAAAGGGTTTTGTCATGAAACTTGGTATCTTTTGTGACTCTGAACATCCTTGTGAAGACCACATTGATCCTATTTTCAAACCTCTTTTATTACATTCACAACATGAGCCAGATCAGCTGTGTGGCTTTGCTTCTCTGGTGTTCATCAACCTTTTCAAACAATGTATTGTTAACAGTGTGATTTACTGAACTGCCTGCCTTCTAGGACTCCCTAACTGCTCTACGAGTGAAACACCAAATGCTCCTATGACCCCAATGTGTACATTCTGGACAAAAAGTGTAAATCAGAGCAGGTTATACCACTGTTAATAAAGGCCTTCAGTGTCTCCCCATTGCACCACAAGTCAAATATAAGATTACTCTCTTCCATTTTAAAATCCTCATGGACATGCCCCATCTCAGTTCTCCCTAATGACTCCATATTGCCTTCCCCTCCCTTCTGCCTTTGTCTGTAGCCCATTTTCAGTTCTAGAATCAGCCTCCCAATTATAAGAGGCAGAGCCTTAAACCAACTTTCACCCACACCCTGAAACAGCCTGTTCAGTGAACTCTGCAATACCTCCTCCTCAAAAAAAAATTCCAAAGCAAGCAATAACATATCCCCTTTCTCATTTATATTTTCTACCCTCTGTTATACACAGTAGAATGCTCCAGAAATTATGAATAACTGGCACACAGGAGTAGCACAGATGTGTTGAGACTAAATACGCTGGTACGTAAATATAGAATAAGAGTACCCAAGTCAAGGCCATGACACGCCACGTTGTTACCAGGCTCTACCAACTCTGCCCTGGTTTGTAGATACCACTGATAATTTCCTGGGATTTTTACTTTCCCATTGCATGTGATGCATTACATAATTAAAAACTCAATATAAAGTGTATTTTATTGTATGGATTGTAATTCAGATAAGTAATGTTATGATTATGTTGTGATAACATTGGTTTAACAATTATTTCAGGAGACAATCTCAATGATGAGGTTGGCAGAGGCCATAAAACAATAGATGAATAAAGAAAACATAATCAGCAAGTCCCTTGAGACCCATAAAATAGATATTTTGTCCAAGATAGTAGTTAAATGCTAAGTAAAGCAGTTTAAGCAACATAACTACAGCATCATAACATAATTAGTATTGTGTGGCTGAAGATATGTAACATTGATAAACGTCAGCCAAGGAGATTATGATAAAGAGAGAAAAATGCAAATAAATTAACTGACGTGGCAGAACTATAAAAATGAAGAGGATTGTGTGTAGTGGAAGGGCATCTTAGAGCGGCTAGTGGACCAGAAAAACCCTTCTAGTCATTAAATAACAGAGATTACTGAAAGAGTTCAAGGTCTGTGAACAACCTTTGCATGTGGGAAGTGGAGTTCGAGCATCAGCTAATTTACCAAGAACGAAGTTCATACTTTACTTCAAAGAAGCAGCCTTCGTAGATTGTGTCTCTTAGGGGGGTGGTGTGTTCCTCTTAGTGCCATCATCCTGAAGATACAACATGAAGATGAAAGCCTCGTCAAGGTTCATAAATGACTTGGCCTTTCAGGACCTAGCAAAGCAGTGTAATTATAAAAAGCAATAACCCCATTTAATCATTTTCCAACATCTGCAAATAAAATTACTTCTCATATCAGCGGGACTGAAATGCAATAACATTCCAAAAAAATAATGATTGCAGGACATTACATTCTTTATTGTTTCATGGCGACAGGTTGCAGTGTTATTAGGAGGGGAGTATAATTTCTGGGAAGGAATATACAGCAGGAACAAAAGAGGTCTAAGGGAAAAAGATGCTCTTGTAATGAAAGCACCATTTGTAATATAGTCTAGGATGTCCTAAAACTCAAACTTGCTGATGGTGTTCTACAACCAAGGTCTGCAGATGCCAACAAAGAATGTTTTTGCACTATGTGAGGATTTATGCTAATTTGTAAATTTACCATAATTTCAAATAAGGAATTATAATTTTGTGTTGTTAAAGGAGCCAGGAAGGAGGCAATGCATCATGCAGGCCAACGAGTTCTCCTTAGGATGAGAGCTCAGGGTTCTGCATTTTTATTCCATAAGTCACTCATTGCATATGAACCCAAGTGCTGAAGAAGCATATAGATCAGGGAAAGACAAATACCAGTCCCTGACAAGACTAGCAGCAAAAGTAGCAAAATGGAGCAGAACCTGGAACTTATAACCCCTTTCATTAAGGATAATCCAGTCTCTGGCAAAGCTGAAGCTGACGTTGCATGCTGTACCCAAGCAGGAACCAGGGCAATTCCCTTGGCAATGGGAAAACTTTAAAAAAACTAAGACTATACATGAATTTGGCTCATGGCAGTGAGAACAAGGATACATCAAAGAGAAACAGCAACACAAAGGAGACTGGTGTCAGTAGATCCATTAAGAAGAACACAAACCATTATTAGCAGGACCACATCTCATGAATAAGTGATTTGCTATGAAATATTGAGTTTGCAAGTGTCCAGTGATCTGAACTAAAAATTAAAATATTCATTTGGTGGCAATGGAGCTGCATCGTTCTTACAGTTTTTGTGCACAAATTGTCAGATGGTGACACTCGTGTCAATACTTATAGGTCCCTAATAATGAACATTGGCATCCTGGACTTTGTAAGTAGATGCCTATGTCTAAATCTGTCCTATCTTGACTATATGATATCTAGGGCACAGAAGACCTGTTTCAGTGAAATATAACCCCATAAGTATATTGTATTATTGATATTCCTTTTTCAGGATAATTTGTCCATTTTAAGTTAAGTAGTTCATTTGAGGCAGTATACATGAAAATGTGCAGAAACATATATTAAAAAGGCATACAATTATCAATAACTTATACATTCATATTTCCAAAACTAAGAGGAAAAGTAAAACAACATAATACATATTAAGATTCCATTCTATTATCCCTAGAATTGCATTTGTTTACATTTTTGGTTCTTAACTACTTGAACTAAATAGTTTTGAATATACAGAGATATTAAATTAATTCTATTCAAACAAGGTATGGTCTCAAATTTTCAGCTGTGGAGGTAAAATTTTACAGTTTCCTTCCATGTGGACTGCAAATTTTCCATAACTTCCAAAAAATGTATTAATAGTTTTTCCATAGAAGAAACTTCTAAGAGCTTTTTTTGCTATCTTTCAAGATTGAAGTGACAATGCAATGTGGCTTGCTTGAAAGGAGAATCTCCCCACTTCGCCATTTTGGCTAATAATATTAAAATAAACATAACAAGCATTTGTCAATGCCGAATGTTTGCTTGCTGGTATTAGCATTAGAAATGTAGTAGTTAGACAGATGCAGAGTAGGAATGGCAGTGAAGTATTGAACTTCATGCCAACCCCACCTCCAACCTGTAGAGAGGGACAGGCTTTGGGGTACGCATTTGGGTTGTCGCCAATAATGTTCATGCCATTTCACCTCACCCTGTCCTACAGACACCAGCAAGTGTTGCGGTGTGTCCTGGGGTGTTCAGCTTTACAAAAAATGGAACGGGACTTGGGGGTAGTCATATCAGATGATCTAAAGGTCGGTAAGCAATGTGAGAAGTCAGTCAGGAGAGCCTGGGAGATACTGGGATGCATAGGCAGGGGCATCACAAGTAGAAAAAGGGAAGTGGTTATCCCTCTGTACAGACAGTTGGTGAGACCCCATCTGGAGTACTGTGTGCAGTTTTGGAGACCTCATCTACGCAAGGACATAGACAGGATGGAAGCAGTCCAGAGGGGGGCAACTAAAATGGTGCTGAATCTGCATTAGAAATCATATGAAGAGAGACTGGAAGAGCTTAATATGTATACCCTTGATGAAAGGAGGGACACGGGGGACATGATAGAAACATTCAAGTACCTCAAGGGAATCAACAAAGTCCGGGAGGGTAGCATCTTTCAGAAAAAGAGATGTGTAAGAACAAGGGGACACAATTTAAAGATAGAGGGGGGATGGCTCAGGTGTAATGTGAGGAAATCGTTTTTCACGGAGAGTGTGGTGGATGCGTGGAATTGCCTTCCTGGGGAGGTTGTTGGGGCTAAAACAGTGGGGGAATTCAAACAGGCATGGGGCAGACACAAGGCAATTGTAGTGGGGGGTGGCAGGAAATAGGCTATTGGTTAACTAGAATCTGCAGCTTATCCAGTAGGTAGGGAAATGGGCAGACTGGGTGGGCCAAGTGGTCCTTATCTGCCATCAAAGTCTATGTTTCTATGTTTCTATCACCCCACTCCATAAGAACATACTCTGAAATAGGTGCAATATAGGAGAATGGGGTGAACTCAGGGGCTGAAGAGTCCAAGGCACACCTCAATGCCTGTCACTGGCTGCAGGGTGGGGGTGGGTGGGGGTGGAACAGCATGAGCATTACAGTTGGCAATCCAAAGGCACACCCCTGATGCCTGTCAGTCTGTACAGGGTGAGATGTTATGGTTAGAAAGCATAACGCCCTGGGCATATGTTGGTACAGTATGCGCCATATAAACTGTACAGGCTTGTAGTGGACAGTTGCTTCTAACGGACATTTCACCAATGCCAAATGCCATTTTCTATATTGCCCAATAGAAAAAGCACCCTTTTAAGCGGACCTGTAGCTCCATATGTAGCAGCCACCAAGTAGTACATTACATTGTTTCGCTGACAGCTTAACGAGGTGATAAGTGCAGCTTGTGACTTGCGGTTAAATCCTGCCTGCTCGCACTTTCGGTGACTGAGACTGGGCACTGGATCTGTCTGGTCCTGATGCAGCTTGTGACTTGTGGCTATTCCTCACCTGTGCCTGCTCACAGTGCCACTTGCGACTTGTGGTGAATTCAGCCAAGAAAGAGCTGCATACTTTATTCATCACCCATGCCTGCTCGCCCTCTCTCACCACCCATTGCACTGCTCGGTAGCTGTCGCTGTGGCTTCAAAGTACAGGCACAAATTTTAGAGATACGGAGAGAGAGAGAACATGAATACTCTTTCGCATGACATAGGCAACCCATGAAAACTCACTGATTCACAGTTCCTGGCAGCTCATCTCCACTTACTGTGATGATTCCAGTTAGGTGCACTACTGTTTCTCCCTCGGTGTGCACAACTCACACCCCTGTGCAGCTTGTGACTTGTGGCAAATTCAGCCAAGAAAGAACTGCATACTTTATTCCTCACTCATGCCTGCTCGCACTCTCGCCCCACTCCTGTTGCTGTTCAGATGATGGATACACTGAGAACGGGCACAGGACTGAGATCTGAGCTCTGACGATGTACTGGACGCCGCTTGTAAAAGACATATGGTGATGTGTCAAACCAGTCCATTACAAGCGGCACATACTGTAGTTCCACTACAAATTTTCAACATGGCCTTTTTGTGACCCCCAACTCATGAAAGCATTTGGGACCTCTTCTCATGGACAGTGGTACTGTGATGTCAATGTGTCCCGAACTTTGAGTTCCCACAGCGGCCGTGCCATTGCGCGCCAGATGTATGAAAACACAGATTGGGCAGAAAGTGAAGAAAGACAGCTGCACTATTCATAGGGAAGTGTGACGAGATGGCAATGATGAAAATCTGTAGTGAAAATATAAAAAATGCTCAAACTTCCGAGCGTACATGGAAACTGCGCAACGTATGCGCGTAACAGTCATTTAGTGGCATTATTTCACAAAATTTTCAACATATGCATTTTGTGACCTTTGCTCATGAACACTGTCACTATGATTTTCTTAATCTGTCATGAACATTGATTTCCCACAGCAACCGCGCTGTTCTGCGCAAGATGTGTAAACGCATATTTTGGGCAGGGTGTGAAAAATGATAGCTGTACTGTTCATAAGGAGGTCTGAAAAAATGGCAGTGCTGAAGATTTGGAGTGAAAGTACTACAAATTTGCAAAGTTATGAGGGTGCATGGAAACTGCACAACACACGCTTGTAATACAGTTATTTTATGGACGTTTGTCACCAAATTTTCAACAGAGGCATTTTAGGACCTCTGCTCATGAACAGAGTCGCTGTGATTTTATATATGAACATACATACAAACATACAAATCTGCCAGCAGAACAGACCAATTTGTCTATTTAAGTCTGCCCGAGTGTGCAGCTAGCACCCTAGATTGCAGCTGCCCCAGCCTCCTCCCCCTTCAGTTCCTCCCTAGCTTGTCCCAGCACCTGCCCCTTCCTCTTGCTTTATCCCACTCCTTCTTAAAGTTATTGACTGTCCTACATGTCACCACCCCCTCTGGCAGTGCATTCCAACTAAACACTACCCTCTCAGTGAAGTAGTGCCCCCTCATTTCCCTCTTGGAAAGTCCCCCTTCTAACCTTAGTCTGTGCCCCCTCATCTCTCTTCCACTCCTCAGTTTAAACACCCCCTCGGTGCTAGGTTTATTTACCCCCTCAGGTATTTAAACCCTTCAATCATATCCCCCCTTCCCTCCTCTCCTCCAGTGTGTACATGTTCAGCTCCTTCAGCCTAACTTCATATTCCTTTCCTTCCATCCTCTTTAACATTTTTGTTGCCCTCCTTTGCACCCCCTCCAGTAACTTTATATCTCTCCTCAGGTATGGCCTCCAGTATTGCACAAAGTACTCTAGGTGCGGTCTGACCAATGATCTGTAGAGAGGTAGGATCACATCCCTGTGTCTGGATGAGAGCCCCCTTGCGATGCACCCCAGCATCCTGTTTACCTTCCCTGCTGCTGTCCTGCACTGGGCTGAGTTGTTCATGCTCCCAGTTACCAACACCCCTAGGTCCTTCTCCTCCTCTGTGATCCCCAACCTCAGCCCCCCAACCAGTAGTCCCTCTTCTGGTTCTTAGCCCCGAAGTGCATCACCTTACACTTCTTTGCATTGAATCCTTGCTGCCACTCCACCGACCATGTCTCTAGTTTGGTTAGATCCCCCTGCAGTTTTTCCCATCTGTCCTCTTCATCCACCACCGCCCCCAATTTGGTATCATCTGTAAACAGACTAACCCTGCTCCCCACTCCATATGCTGTATTGGAGATAAAGAGCCCAAATAGCACCAGGCCCAGCATTGACCCCTGCAGCACCCCACTTGTCACTGCTGTAGGTGCCGAGACCCCCGCTACCACCAACCTCTGCACCCTCCCCTGTAACCAGTTCTCTGTCCATTTAGTCAGCTTTTTTGCCACCCCCACTGCCATCAGCTTCCCCCAGTCTCCCATGAGGCACTGTATCAAAGGTCTTACTGAAGTCCAAGTACAGGACATGTACCACATGGCCCCTGTCCAACTCCCTTGTCACCCAGTCATAATACTCTATTAGGTTGGTTTGAGAAGACCTCCCTGAGAGGAACCCGTGTGGCCGCCCATCTTGGAGGCTGTTACTCTCTAGGAATGACACCAGCCTCGCCTTCAGTATTGCCTCCATAAGCTTACCCACTATGGACATGAGACTGACCGTCCAATAATTTCCTATCTCCTCTCTAGGCCCGCTCTTGTGTATGGGCACCACATGGGCCATCCTCCAGTCCTCTGGAACACACCCCATTTCCAGGGAGGTGTTGAACAGATCTGCCAGTGGCTCAGCCAACAGCTCCGCCATCTCCCTTAGTACCCTGGGGTGGATACTATCGGGACCTGATGCCTTGTCCACCCTTAGTGCCCTCAGCCCCTCTAGCACCCTACTCCCCGTGATCACTTTTTCCATCACCACCTCCCCCTTTCCCACCCCCAGCCCATGCTGGGTAGTGGACCATCTCTCTCCTTAGTGAAAACGGAGCAGAAGTACTTATTTAGAATTTCTGTTTGCTCCTCCCCCTTTTCCACCCAATCCACTCCCTGCTTTATCCTCATAATATGTTCCTTGCACTTCCTCTTTTCCCTGACATACCTAAAAAAGTCCTTGTCCCTTCCCTTTGTGCCCTGTGCTAACCTTAATTCCCTGGAGGCTTCAGCTTTTTTCACCCTCCTGGCCACCTCCCTTGACCAATTCCCATAAGTCTCCTTGTCCTCTCCCTTCCCTGGTCTCCTGTACTTATGGTATACAGCCCTCTTTGCCCTCACACCTTGCAGCACTTCCTTGTTCAGCCAGCATGGTTTCTTGCCTCTGCTCTTGTTAGTCCTGGCCCTGGTGCAGGCTACTGTGGCCTCTGTTAGCTCAGTCTTTATGACTCCCCACTTTTGTTCTGCATCCATCCCCGGCTTTATATCCTGGAGTCTCCCTCGCAGTATTGCTCCCATCTTCCCAAAGTCCACCTTACTAAAGTCCACCACCTTAGTGCCCGTGCCTCCTGTCTTCCTGCCCAGCACGAAAACAAGCCACGCTGTTTAGTGGTCACTACCTGCTAGTGGGTCCTCCACCCTTACCTCCCTCGCCGCCTCCCCATTTGCCAGTACTAGGTCCAGAGTGCTACCAAGCCTTGTAGGCCCACTTGCCAATTGTGTCATAAGGCAGTCCTGGAATGCATCAAGGAACACCTGCTCCCTGGCACTGCTAGTGGCTGGGGTGCTCTAGTCAAACCCTGGTAGGTTAAAATCCCCCACTATCACCACACTTCCCCTTCTACACACCCTCCTTATCTGCTCTGCCAACTCCCCATCCAGTTCCCTGGATTGGGCTGGTGGTCTGTACACCACTCCCAGCCTCAGTTTTCTGCCCTTGGAGTCCAGGAGCTGCACCCAAAGCTCCTCTGTCCTCTCCTCTTCACCCTCATCCCTTATGCATTTGATCCCTTCCCTCATATAGAGTGCACCCCTCCCCTTCCAACTCCCCAGTCCCTCCTGTATCCCAGGATTGCCAAGTCCCAATCATGGTACTCTGTGGCCCAAGTCTCTGTCACTGCAGCAGTGTCCACTTTCCCCTCTGAAAGGAGCGTCTGAAGCTCTGCAGTTTTGTTCCCCAGGCTTCTTGCATTGAGAGAGACCATCTTCCACCCGTACGCCTCCTTCTCCTCACTCTTCTCCTCCTTGGCCTATGTCCCTCCTCCCAGTAGTCTGCACCCTTTCTCCTCGTTATTCTTACCGGGAGGTGGTGCCTTCTGTATTACACTCAGACCACTCTGCCCACCCCTCCCAGAGTTACTCTGCCTCTGCCTTTACCTACATCGAGGGGGATGAGCTCATTAGGCTCCCCTGTCTGGACCTTTCTACCGACCTCAGTCTTTTGGCCCCCCATCCACTGGTTTAAATCCACCTTAGTAGAGATACACCCCTCTAATCCCACCTTTAATCCTCCCCTCCCTGCTCAAGTGTAACCTGCCCCCCGCGTACAAGTCACTATTGCCCCAGATCCTACCCCAGTTAGTCACTAACCCATAATTTTTGGTGTGGCACCAATTCCTCAGCCACTCGTTGAACTTCTCGATCCTTCCCTTCCTCCCCATGCTTGCACATGGTACCAGGAGTACCTCTGAGAATGCCACCGAGTCCCCCCCCCCACACTGCCTGCCCAACTCCTAGAACCTCCCCTCACTACTTCCACAGTCTCCCCGCCAAGTCATTTGTACCCACATGCAACACTAAATAAGGTTTTTTCCTTCCCCTCTCTGCACATTTGAGCAGTGCCTGTCCTGCCCCTCCTGCAGTCAACTCAGGAATAGCTTCAACCCATAAAATACGGCTGTTCCTTCCCCCCCTTCCACCCCATCTCACCCCTTTCAGTATAAAATCCCGCAGGACAAGTACCCCTCCTGTCCCTTCCCCCTTTCCCTTCTAATGCCCCTTCCACCACCCCAGTTTTCGTTCTTCCCTGCCTCTTACCCCTGCCAGCTGCACCCTCTGTGACTTCTATATCTGCACCCCCTACTTCTGTCTCACCCCTTTTCTCTGCCTTATTCCTCCCATCCCCCTTGAACCCCTTCCCAGCCTGACTACTTTCTACTGGGCTTCCCATGTTGACCTCCCCTCCTCCCCTGCTGATTTCCAACCCCTCTCCTATCCCCATTATTGTCGATTTAGAGCCCCCATTCCCTTTATCCCCAATAGTGAAGCCCCTCCCATCCCTCTTCTTCCCGTAGCCTTCTCTCCTCCAGTCACCCCTCCTTCCTTACTAGCACCCCTTTTATCCTTTCATCCTCGCTATCTCTTCTCCTACCTGTTGCCATCCCTCTCATGCCCCGCTTGTCTCCCCCCCTTAGTATGTTCCTGCTCCCCCTCTCTTTCCCATAGTAGAGGCTCAAATCTATTTCTAGTTGATACCCCTCCTGCATCTCTTCCGCTCATCGGTCCCCCCACTTGTTCCCCTATGTGCCCCGGTCCCACCCATGGTCCCTCCCTACCCGCAGCATCTGCTCTCTCCTCTGGTACTCCTTGTGGTCTCTTCCTCCCCCATCAGGAGGCCTCCCCTCACCTCAGGCACCCCCTCTCTCCTCCTCTCTTTTCTGCTAGTGCCTCTGATACTGGGGTCGGTTTCAGTCCCTAGTTGTTCTTCTCCCGTTCCCCCTTGCCATCCCCTATTCCCGCCCAGCCAGGATGCCTACCGTACTCATCTGCCCTGCCACTTAGACTCCTCCCTAACCACCACAGTTCCTCCCTCAAACTAGCCAGTTATATACAGACCATACACCCCCCATCCTCCAAGCCCAGTCCAGGCAGTGAGGAAAGTGAACAGGAACGTACAAAAACTCAGTTCCTGTACCTTTTTTGCAGCAGGAACAGAGTTCCTGTACTTCTTTCCACTGACACTGGAACTGAAATTCTTAAACCAGCAACATGATGACAGTTTCTGGGCCTGTGACCTGAAATCAGGGTTTCCGTAGCAACATTTGACTTGTACAACAATGCTATTTTCCTAGAAATACTTCAACATCTCTTACTGAATCTACTAGTTTCTACACAGATAGATGTCTTGACACAGCTATCCTTCAAATTGAAGATCTTAGAAACATAGAAACATAGAATTTGACGGCAGAAAAGGACCACTTGGCCCACCTAGTCTGCCCATTTCCCTACCTAATGCATAGGCTACAGATCCTAGTTAACCAACAGCCTACTTCCTCCTACCCCCCCACTAGAATTGCCTTATGTCTGTCCCATGCATTCTTGAATTCCTCCAGTGTTTTTGAGTCCACTACCTCCTCAGAAGGCTGTTCCATGTATCCACAACCCTCTCCGTGAAAAAATACTTCCTCACATTACCTTTGAGCCATCCCCCTTATCTTCAAATTGTGCCCCCTTGTTTTTGCACATCTCTTTTTCTGAAAGATGCTACCATCTTGGACTCTGTTGATTCCTTGATGTGCTTGAAAGTTTCTATTATGTCCCCCTCCTCGAGTGTATACATATTAAGCTTCTTTAATCTCTCTTCGTATGTCTTCTGGTGCAGACCCTGCACCATTTTAGTTGCCTTCCTCTGGACAGCCTCCATCCTGTCTATATCCTTGCGGAGATGGAGTCTCCAGAACTGGATGCAGAACTCTAGATGGGGTCTCACCAACTGTTTGTACAAAGGGATAACAACTTCCTGTTTTTCACTGGTGATGCCTCTCCCTATGCATCCCAGCAACCCACCAGCTCTTCTTACTGCCTTCTCACATTGCTTGCCCACCTTAAGGTCATCTGATATGACTACTCCCAGGTCCCTTTCCATTTCTGTAGTTGTTATTATCTCACCCCCCATTGTGTACTCTTCCCCTGGATTTTTGTTTCCCAGGTGCATTACTTTGCACTTCTTTGCATTGAATCTAAGCTGCCATATATTTGACCATTCCTCCAACCTTGCCAAGTCCCTTTGCATCCTCTCCACCCCACCTTCTGTACCAACCCTGTTGTAGATCTTTGTGTCATCTGCAAAGAGACATACTTTTCCTTCCAGTCCCTCTGCAATGTCACTTATAAAGACATTAAAAAGGACCGGTCCCAGTACTGGACCCTGTGGTACCCTCTAGTAACCCCGCTTTCTTCAGAGTAAACTCCGTTTACTATTACCCTCTGTATCCTGTTTTCCAGCCAATTTTTAACCCAGGCTACCACCTTGGGACCCACTCCAAGGCTGGCTAACTTGTATATTAATCTTTTGTGTGGGACTGTGTCAAATGCCTTGCTAAAGTCTAGGTAGACCATGTCCACTGCCCTTCCCTGGTCTACCACATTGGTCACCCAGTCATAGAAATCTATTAGAGTCATCTGCCATGACCTTACCATCGTGAATCCATGCTGCCTTGGGTCCTGTGCCCCACTGGCCTCTAGAAACTCAACAGTTCTTTCCTTTAAAAGTGATTCCATCATTTTCCCTACCACTGAGGTCAAACTAACAGGTCTGTAGTTTCCTGCCTCTGTCTTACTCCCACTTTTGTGATGGGGAATCACGTCTTCCCTCCTCCAGTCCTCCGGTACTACACCATTCTCCTATGATTTGTTAAAAAGGGAAGTCAGTGGTGTCACTAGTTCTACCTTTAGTTCTTTTAGAATTCTTGGGTGAATCCCATCAGGCCCCATTGCTTTGTCCACCTTCAGTTTTAAGAGTTCTTTCAGGACCCTTTCTTCTGTGAATGGACTTCATTCTGCATTTCATATTTGCCAAAGTTTGAGTTCCTGTACTTCTTGTCTACCACTTGCACCACTGAGTCCAGGATCATGGCGGACCCACATCCTGTACACCCCACCACCCTTCCAAAGATGCCCACCCAATTGACATGCAGCACCTGCCCCATTTTGGCCCCGATCTTATGTTATGGGCTCTTACTCCCGGTTTCTGTACCCTAGTACAACTGTTAGGCCCTATTTACTCAAATTCCTGTTCCTCCCACACTAGTCCCCCTACTGCCCCTTTGCCGACTGGGTTAATTTAGTCTCAAATCTCATCCGCTAGATACTGTATTACTGTAGCAATCCTAAAGCCTCCTTGTCCGTTTTTCACCCCTCAGCTACCATACTTTTTGTTCTCAGCCCTCATAGGTTCACTTAGCCCAGTTAGAAATTGCATTGCACTCCAAGTATTACTCAGCTCAGTTAGAGAAATAAACAGAACAAATAAATATGTATTATTACAGCAATCCTAACAGTATAGCTCAGTACTTAGCTCAGTTAGAGAAATAAACAGAGGAACTAAATATGTATTATTACAGCAATCCTAAAAGTATCCAATCATTGCTTTGTTTCCACCCCAGAGACCCTGCTGTAATATAGGACCACACAGAACCCAAGGTGGTTGGGTGGGCAACTCTAAAGTCCCAACAGAGCTCCATTGACCTCGCTCACTCCCCCCCTCTCACTCGCTCATTCTGTTTCTCCCGGCGCTGCAGACTGCCCTTTTGTACTGGGCTCCTGCCTGCGTTGGTGCCTTTTTCTGCCCACAAAGAAATGCACAGCAGTCTGAACAGAGCTCTGTTGAGCTCGCTCACTCCCCCTCGTTCACTTGCTCATTCTGTTTCTCCCAGCGCTGCAGGCTGCCCTTTTGTACTGGGCTCCTACCTGCATTGGTACCTTGTTCTGTCCACAAAGAAATCTGCAGCAGTCCCAACAGAGCTCCGTTGAGCTCACTCATTCCCCCTCTCTCAGTCGCTCTTTCTGTTTGTCCCGGTGTTGCAGGCTGGCCTTTTGTACTGGGCTTCTGCCTGCATTGGTGCCTTTTTCTGCCCACAAAGAAATGCACAGCAGTCCTGACAGATCTCTGTTGAGCTCGCTCACTACCCCTCTCTCACTCACTTCTTCAATTTCTCCCAGTGCTGCAGGCTGCCCTTTTGTACTGGGCTTCTGCCTGCATTGGTGCCTTTTTCTGCCCACTAAGAAATCCGCAGCAGTCCCGACACAGCTCCATTGAGCTCGCTCACTCCCCCCTCTCACTTGCTTGTTCTGTTTCTCCCAGTGCTACAGGCTGCCCTTTTGTACTGGGCTCCTGTCTGCATTTTCACCTTTTTCTGCCCACAAAGAAATCCACAGCAGTCCCAACAGAGCTCCGTTGAGCTAACTCAGTCCCCCTATCTCACTCGCTCTTTCTTAATCTGTCCCAAACACTGATTTCCCACAGCAACTGCGCTATTCTGTGCCGGAAGTGCAAAAATACATTTCGGCCAGGATGTGAAAAATGACAGCTGTTCTGTTCATAAGGGTGTGTGGAAAAATACCAGTGTTGAAAATCTGGTTTACAAATAATTGCAAATTTGCGAAGTTATGAGTGTACGTGGAAACTGCACAATGCACGTGTGTAACACAGTCATTTACTGGAATTATTTCACCAAATTTTCAACATAGGCATTTTGTGACCTCTGCTCATGAACACTGTCACTATGATTTTCTTAATCTGTCCCGAACATTCATTTCCCACAGTGACCACACTATTCTGTGCCAGATGTGTAAATGCATAATTTGGCACGATATGAAAAATGACAGCTGTACTGTTCATAAGGAGGTGTGAAAAAGTGGCAATGTTGAAAATCTGAAGTGAAAATATTACAAATGTGCAAAATTGCAAGGGTGTGTGGAAACTGCACAATGTACACTCATAACACAGTCATTTCGTAGACTTTTGTCACTAAATGTTCAACATAGGCATTTTAGCACCTCTGCTCATGAACAGTGTCACTGTGATTTTCTTTATCTGTCCCGAACACTGACTTCCCACAGCGACCGCGCTATTGTGTGTCGGAAGTGTGAAAATACATTTCGGCCAGGATGTGAAAAATAACAGCTGTACTGTTCATAAGGAGGTGTGAAAAAATGCAAATATTGACAATCTGGAGTGAAAATACTACAAGTTTGTGAAGTTACAAGGGTGCGTGGAAACTGCACAATGCACGCTCGTAAAACAGTCATTTTATGGATGTTTATCAGCAAATTTTCAATATAGGCCTTTTAGCACCTCTGCTCATAAACAGAGTCACTGTCATTTTCTTAATCTGTCCCAAACACTTACTTCCCACAGCAACCATGCTATTCTGCGCCTGAAGTGCGAAAATACATTTTGGCCAGGATATGAAAAATGACAGCTCTACTGTTCATAAGGAGGTGTGGAAAAATAGCACAATTGAAAATCTGGAGTGAAAATATTACAAATTTGTGACGTTACGAGGGTGCGTGGAAACTGCAGAATGCACGCTCATAACACAGTCATTTTATGGACTTTCATCACCAAATTTTCAACATAGGCATTTCGGGACCTCTGCTCATGAACAGTGTCACTGTGATTTTCATAATGTGTCCTGAACACTGATTTCCCACAGCGACCACACTATTCTGCACTGGAAGTGCGAAAACACATTTTGGGCAGGATGTGTAAAATGACAGCTGTACTGTTCATAAGGAGGTCTGAAAAAATACCAATGTTGAAAACCTAGAGTGAAAATATTACAGATTCACAAAGTTACGAGTGTGCATGCAAACTGCGCAACACAAGGTTGTAAAACAGTCATTTTTTGGATTTTTTTCACCAAATTTGCAACATAGGCTTTTTCAGAGTCCACCTCATGAGTAGTGGCACTGTCATTTCGTTAATTGGTCCCAAAAGGTGATTCCGCACAGTGACTGTGAAATCACCTTTCAGGACCAAATAACACCATGACAGTGACTGTAATTCATGAGGAGGGGTCCCAATAACCCCATGTTGAAAATTTGGTGACAAAAGTCCAAAAAATGGCCAAGATAGCCACATAAGTTGAAAAAACTCTATTTATGCCATTATACAGCTTACCGGCATTTCTTCAGTTCGCGGTTGGCTTTGAAGAGTGCAGATGTGTTCCCAGTCCACCGAAGATCGTCATGCTGTGCTCCGGAGGTAAGTATGGGGTGAGGGGGGTGTGGAGAGGAGGGTGCGCAGTGGGTTGGCGCGGGTTGTAGGAGGGGGCACAAAAGACTGCGAGGGACCATTTTCTTTATTTCAGGGGCAAAAATAATAAAAAGGATGTCTTGGGAAGGTTTTTTTTTTCAGGCTTCATTTGTGCACACTGGGGTGGGCTCCCAGAGTGCCGCCTGCATTTTGGGGAAGGGGGGACTTAAACCGACGGGGATTGGGCCACCCCCCATTGGCAAATAAAGACTGTTTGGGGGGCATGATGTAGAGGGGGATTGGGCACCCCCTTGGCACACAACAAATTCGGGGAAGGGGTACATTATGCTGACGGGAAATGGGCTCCCCCATTGGCAAATGGGTCAGGGTCTTGCCAACAGGGGGATTGGGCACCCTCCCATCAGTCGGCTTTCATGAGGCTCTGAGGAAGCCACTGCCATGTTTAGGGAAATGCCCAGGGGAAATGTTACACTAGGCAAGGTACCGTCCTGCAATGATGGGTCACTCCCTCTTTGCAGCAGAATTACCGATGCTGCAATGATGAGGCGGCGTCTCATTGCAGCGGCCAAATCATTTCAAGTTGGTGAGACTTCTGCAGAACCAGTGCCATCAGGACACTGGGCCTGCATTGGGTGCACACTGCCAAGCCCACAAATGTAGTGCTGGCATTGGTGGCCACACTGCCACACTTCCACAACCTGCTTCTCTACTAAGCTGCCTCATAATGTTTCTTGCACACGTGCTCAAGCAAACATAAAAATGTAACAATTCTCTCACCAAGGTCTCCCTAATCAACACAAAATAAGAAAGGTTGGCAAAACGGTTAATGTTTCTAAGTAATCTGTTTTCCAGATTGTCACATTTATTTAATAAATTCAAAAGCAGACCATTTCATATATGACCTAGGGAAGGAGCATACAGGAATAGAAGGGAGGTAAAACTCAACACAAAAGACTACATAGATAGTACAACAGAAACAAAACATGTACATGATGCAGGAAATAAATTAACTTATTTACAGGTTTACAAGGAAAGGACTAGGACATACGTGGGTGCCACTGCAAGTTAAAACAACAGTGTACTCTGCAGGTTCATTTATGTTTGAAAGAGCAGCTCATGGAGTTCTTAAGGACATTGGGCTGGATTCACAAAGAGAGCCAACATTTTTGTAGCTGCAGAAAAATGGCTTGTAGCACTGAGGAAATCTAGTTGCACCATATTCACAAAGAAAATGTCTGCAGTTGCAGAGATCTGTTAAACAAGCAAGTTACAGAAGTCGACAAGTGCTGAAATCTCTCCAACATTCTTTCCTTAGCTGAGGAAAAGGCTTAGCAGGCAAAACAGGTGATCCATATTACCTGGAGCCACAGACATTGACAGTCTTGCCATAGATTCAGCAGTAAGTACTCACACAGAGACCAGCAGCCAGTCCCTCAACTGAGACCACTCCAGCACCACTGGTACCAGCAGAGCCAGGCACCACAGTGGCTGTCTAACTGTTGGTGGAACTGATGGTTGTGTCTCTCCCTGGAGTGTTTATGTTGTCTGCTTCAGTAGCACTCACTGCAGGCTGTTACCAGGTCTGCCTCTACTGCCTGTGGGGCTCCTTTATGGGCTACACTGGGTCGAGTGGTTGTAGTTTGTTGTATTTCAATGTAAATGTGTGCTAGTTTTGTTGTAACAACTGACACTACTATAGGTTTGCTATTACTTGTGCCTGCACCTCTACTATAATTGTATCTCAATTGTTGGTACACTGCATTTTGCTCAGGGAGAGTTACACCTCACTCTTTGTGGTACAGCACGTGTGCAACATTTTTTTCCCCAACTGTGGAAAAACACTGGCTGTGAATAGCCTCTAAGGGGATATGCCATACTTTTCAATGGCTTTTTTCCTCAGGAACGTCCATAGCTGCACTTTTTTCCACAGTCCTAAGTGTAATTATTTCTGCAGCCGCAGATGTTGTCTGTATAGCACTCAGAGCAAGTTCTCCTTTTTTTCCACAGCTACGGAACATTTGGGGGCTTAGGTAAGGTTTTGCACCTTCAGATTGTTTTGTGAATCTCCCAATTGTGTGTGTGGGTGGGGGCTATCTCATTGAAATCTGGAGGTAGATTATTCCAGAGGTGAAGGAGACAAAATGAGGAGGGTGTCCTGCCCTGTCTGTTTGCAAAGAGAGAGAGAGATGATGAAATACTTTGTGTGTGAGGTTTAATGTAATACTTGGATTTGGTGGCAGGGATTAAAAGAGATTAGAGGTAGCTGGGGAGCTTGTCTCACTGATATTTGTCTGTTATGGCAGCTTGGTGTTAAGAACACTGACCTTCAAGACAGGGATAGTCTAGTTTCTCATACAGTGGCATATACAATAGGAGCAGTGTAGGGTACAGCTACACATACCATTGTATAGCTAGGTGAGTGATGTATTGAGTCCAAGAGAGTAGTACCTTAGACTGTATCACCATATAGAAGAAAGTGGAGCAACAAATGGGGGTCTCTTGGTTTTATTGTGAGAGTGGCCAGCAGTCTTTACTCAGCAGAGTGCATTATTTCTAGAGAGAAACTAAACCATGAGTTGATAAATGTGATAGGAGTAGTCTAGATTTGGGTCAAGGACCAGACCAAGATATCTGTAGATCTGAACACTGTTCAGAGCAAATCCTTCATTACATAGATACTAGGGGAGTTGTAGCCTTGCAGCGATCATATGTTGTTCAGAGAAGTACAGTATTTGTCTTTTTTCAGGTTTGACAGAAAGATCGTTTGCAAGGAACCAACTTAGTACCTTTATAAGGTCTACCCAAAACCCATGAGCCAAGTTTCCATCAGCAACCACCACTCTGTGCTAGCAATACAATGTTACCTTCCACAACAGATATTCTACAATGACACTGACTCATGTTGATAGAAAATGGTAAAATCCATTGATAAAAATCGGATTCCTGAATTTTCACTGGTGTTTTCTAAACTGCAGTCTCTTAGGGGCTTTGTTTTGTTCCTGCTTCTTGGACCAACTGGGTTCTCACAGATATAATTGCTTGACTGTTAAACGACAGAACCTTGCATTCTTGATATTCTCTGCATCTGTACTGTATTACTATGTGGCCAGATCAGCAACTTTGATTCAAAGAAGGTTGGGTGAACCTTTTCTGGTTCTAAAATATTCTTGCACTTTCCCATCATTTAGAACCAAGACAAATCACATGCTAAGTTGCCATCTATGCATCATACTGCCAGTTGTGTATTTTGTACAATGATCAAGTAAACTAACTAACTAAGTTGCAGTTCATTTTTTGAGCTACAACAACTGCTATTTAGGGGGATGTCTTTGGTTCTGAATGTTTTGAACTGACATGGTTCTAAGGGGGGGTCCTTCAGTTTAGAACCTGTTCTGTTCTATGCTCACCCCTAGTCTAAAGCTTAGTTAGAAAATGTCTGTAAGGTCTAGCAAAATATCAGAAAGAGGCCACAGCAGAAGTTGGTGAGCATCATATTCTGTGGTGGGTCAGGTAGGTTTATACAGTTGCTATGATGGGGTGGCCATAGTCAGATTAACCTTATACAGCTTCTGGCTGGTCTGTTGGATCAGGAAGGCTAACTGATGAGGGGGAACAACAGGAGTAAATTAGCTTTCATACTGATCCCTTTGAGAACTGGAGCAGAAGAAAGATCTGGCCTTCACTTCCATCCCTTGCTATTATGCTCATAAGTTGTCCACCCACTAGTGTTCACTGTGATTGCATATTTAATGCTGCAGGAGGTGTTTGTGATAGCGGATCAAGCCTTAGTCCTTAAAAGGGGTATTTCTTTTGTTTCTTAAGGCCACTCTCAATGGAGTCACCTGTAGATTCCAAGAACTGTGAATGAACACGAACTGATGACAAGAATAACAACTGATGGATGTTGAGACCCATCCAAATCAGACTGACTTCTCTGCTGGTATTTGAAGGTGTTGCTGATTTGATTCCCTGAATGTGAGGTGCAGTATTACAATATAGTAGTGTAGTGTAAGAAGTGAAACAGCACAGTGTACAGTACTGTATTATGCAGCTTACTGCAATCACTGATGCTTAAAGTGGACAGTTGCCCCCACTGCTGTATCATTTTTTTTTTTTTATTTATTGAAAAGTTTCACCAGGAAAGACACAGTGAACAATATAAAATTGCTCATCTCATGGAGTGTCCTGGGGAAGGGGAACATGGAAGTACAGCAATCAAAAGCACATTTCTCTGCAGTATTATAGAAAAACATATACACAATACTCAACAACACATTTCATACTAACATACTAAAATGCCAGCAGAATAGGCCTAACGGTCTTTTGCGTCTGCTCGTTTGGTCAGCCCCCACCCTGGGAGCTGACCTTGCTGCCCCCTTCACCTTCTCTGGCTTCTCCCTTCCCATTTCCAAAGGTAATATAAAACAGAGAAGCAACAGAGTGAAAAAACAATACATCAGTAGCATTAGATAAACGGGATATATGGGATTTGATGTGAGAGGAGCAAATTAACAGCACTGCAGACTAATACCTACAGTGTGGAGAAGGAAGTGCAGTGAAGTACATTGGTTTCTCCTCACGTTAAGTGTAGGCTGGGAAAGGAGATGGGGAAGCCAGAGGGGAAATTAGGAGGGGTGAGGAGCCAGAGAGGAAATTAGGAGCTGTTGCAGGATGGAGAGAGGAAGTTGAGGAGGGAGGTCGAGATGGACCACGGGGAGGAGGAGTGCCTGATTTGATGAGGCATTGAGTTCCAGAGGAAAGGGTTAAAGATGACTTCGGTGTGGCACTGTAGATTACGTCGCAGTAGTCAAAGATGGGTAGTATCATTTTCTGGACATTCTCCCGCATGGCTGGTAAAGGTAGGCAGCTTCGGTTCCTGTAAAGGGCACCTAATTTGGGGTGCAGCTTTGTCAGGATGGAGTCTATGTGTCCAGTGAAGTTTAGGTGCTGATCCATCCAGACCCCGAGATAACTAAAGGAGGAGGTGTCCCCTAGAGTAGAGCCATCAAGGGTGTGGAAGGAGGGCAATTTAGTTAGTCTAGAGAGTCTCTGTCTAGTGCTGAAGGTCATGGAGACTGTTTTTTTGGTGTTGAGGAAAAGCTGATTGGAGCTTAGCCATTGCTGAACTTTCTCAAAGTCATGCTGAAGTGTGGAAGTGACATCAATTGGCAATTGGCCAGAGTAGAAAAGGACAGTATCGTCAGCATACATATGGATGGAGGAGGAGGTGCACACTGACAGGAGGTCATTAAGGGATATGGAGAATAGTAGGGGCCCAAGGACGGAGCCTTGGGGTATGCCAGCATTAATCTGAAGTGGGGGGGAGGTGAAATCAGCAGTGTTGACTGGCTGTGTCCAGCCTGTTAGGTAGGTAGCTAAACCAATCTGTGGCTGAATCAGACAGGCCAGCAGATTGCAGATTATCTAGGAGGAGAGGGTGGGAGACAGTGTCAAAAGCTTTTACAAAGTCGACAAAGATCGCAGATGTGATTAGACCACTGTCCATAACTGAGAGTATGGAACTGGTGAGCATAAGTAAGGAAGTGGTAGTGTGGTGATTTTTCCTAAAATCAGATTAGTAGAGAGTGAAAAAGGCAGAGTCAGAGAGGTAAGAGGAGAGCTGGGAGAGGATCAGGTGCTCCAGAAGCTTAATGAGAATAAGTAAAAGAGAGATTGGCCAATAATTCCCAAGCATAGAAGGGTCAACTCCCTTGGGAAGTGGGAGAACTACAGCGTGCTTCCATGGGTCAGGGATGGAGGCCAGTGAGAAGGAAAAGTTTAGTAAGGCAGAAAGTGGTGAACAAATGGCATGAGTGGAGAGGAAGGGAAGTTTGGGGTCAAGGCCACCAGGTGAGGAACCCTTAGATGGATTGAGAGTGAGGAGAGCATTTAGAGTATCATGAGGTGAGACTGGAGAGAAGGAGAGGAGGCCACTAGAGAGGGCACTTGGGTGTGAGTTATTGCAGACAGATGCGACTGGTTGGGTAGGAGGAAGAGAAGCTAGTAGAGCAGCAGCACAAGAGGTAAAGTAAGAAATGAATTCAGTGACGACTGAGAGGTGAGCAGACATAAGGGCATTATCAACATAGATGAGTGGAGTTTGGGATTTAGGGGGGGAAGAAGAGTTAATAACTTTCCAAAATTTTGGTGGGGTACATATGTTAGCATCAAAGGTGGATTTAAAGTATTCGGACTTAGCGAGCCTTGTAACCTTGGAGCAGGCATTTCTGAGGGCTCGATATCTGTCACAGTCAGCATTTCATTTAAACAGTTTGTGAGCCTTCCAAGCCCGGTCTCAGGCTCTCATACATGTTATCAACTCCGGAGTGTTTCATCTCAGTGTGCAATATATTTAATCTCAATGTGCAGTAATAAGTCCATATTCTGTTGTAGGAATAGGTGGGTTTTTGGGTTGCTTCAATAAGGTGGCTAGAGTCAGCCTAATGTTTTTATATCGGATGAAGTGACAGATTAAGATCCAGCTTCTGATGGGTCTATTGGACTAGGAAAATAACTGACAAGGAGGAATGACATAACAGTGACACCTAATCAAATCAGATTCAAATCACTTTTTTTCTGGTGTTGAAGAAGAGGCTGATCTTAATGACTGAACATGAGGTGTGGAAGTGCAGTGTTACAGTGTAGTGTGGAAGAGAAACAACACATTGGACTGTGTTATCCAGCTACTGCAATCACTGCAACTTAAGGGACTCTGTAAACCCCTTTTATGCCTCAAGATGTCTCTAGTTTAAAAAAAAAAACACATTTTATGATTACTCACATTCTTTAGAATTTGCTGATGTAGATGGTCAGTTTGAATCTGATTCATTTTTTCTTTTTAAATGTGAAAATAGATTACCCACCATACTGGTGTCACCACCCAAAAAAAAAACATCTTTGTTTACAGTCCTTGATCAACATTCTGCTCACCTCTGGCTCCTCCCCAGATGAGGTAGCATCCAACCTCCAGACCAATTTCAATAAAGTTCAATTCTGGTTCAGGTCGCACCAACTCACACTCAACACTAAAAAGACTTACCATGTCCTTCGGCACGCATCAGAGGTTGTCCCGACTCCCCTCACTCCCATCCTTCCAGACACTGGATGGGACTACTCTGGAGGACATTGCTTCCTTCCATTATCTAGGGGTATGGCTCAACCGCCACCTTACTTTCTCTGATCACATCAATGCTATCATAAAACAACTCCGCCCCAAGCTAGGTGGCCTCTACAGGAACTGCTCTTGCCTCCCATTCTCGGTTAGACGGGAACTAGTGCAGAAGATGATCCTTCCCTCGATTGACTACTGCGACATCGACTACAGAGCAGCACCTAAAGCCACTTTACCCAAACTAGACCCCCTTTTCAACGCCTTCTGCCGCTTCTCCCTCAATGCTCCTCCCCGCTCCCACCACTGTGATCTCTACCATTCCCTCACCTTCCCCTCCCTCGAAAATCGACGACTACTGCACTGCTCCCCAAGTCTGTCTCAAAATTCTGGCTTGGCACCCTCCCCTCCTACCTCTCCTCCTCAATGCTGTTGGCTCCCACTCCACCTCACTCCCTCCGATCCCTTGACACCTGTCTACTAAATATTCCCAGTCATAAGACCTCAGCTGGAACAACAGCCTTCTCATACCATTTCCTGACACTCTGGAATGCTCTCCCCCCTCAAATCCGTCACTCCTCCTCTACCTATTCCCTATCAGCTGCACTGGCAAACTACCTCGAGGTAAACTGTGCCTGCACTCCTTAATAATTGGCTCCCTCCAACTATCAATTCCCATGCTTACTGGCAGCACGCCCTTCTCTGGAAGCTGGCTTATATACCCAAAGGCACTTCTTGCCTCTCGCACTTCTGCCCCTCTCTGTCCTGCCTAGACTGTAGTTTTCTGCACCAATCCATGCTCGATGTAGATAGGTTGCATGTCTGAACTTGCTGTATGCACTGGTTATCCTTTTTACTGCATGTTTACCCAATGCTGTAACCAAGTAATCCAAGCTACAGTACATCTGTTTAATGTATCTTTATTACGTATGTAACTCTTTACATCTCTTTAATGTATCTCTATTGTGATAACCTGCGTGTCATCCTCCCTGTGTACCCCTTCCCCCAGGTCGCACCGGGAGACGAGCATCGTTTTGCTCAGTGTGCCTTTCCTAGTGAAACAATTGCAATAAATAAATAAAATAAATAAACCTCCCCTGCATCTTTCCTGGATTTGGAAATACCCCCAACACAGCCTAGCCACTCGTGATATAGTAGGAGGAGAGAAGACTATTGCATCATCAGTGGCTGCAGTGTTTGGGGGTGTTCCTAATGTTCATGAAGTATGCAATTAGAGTAGATTAAGGATTTGAAACAAAACAAGATTGGCTATAACTACATTATTGGCATGCACTTTTCTTTTACTAAGAAAGGGAGGAGATAAAATAGCCACCAATATCTGTGAATTTTAGCGAAGGCAAGCAATCATAAAATGTGAGTTTTAAACTAGAAATAATAGAAAAAATGGTTGGCAGAGTCCTTTTAAAGTGGGTGGCTGCCCCTACTATCTTTATTCATTACCTCAGTATACAATAACTGTGTATGGCATGCACCGTACCAAAGCACTGTTTATTGCTTTTTCTTGATTTCATGGAAACCCTTCTAAATTAAACAAGCATTTTTACTTGAAGTATACAACATAAGATCGTATGTTATTGTGAAATTATAAACAGAAGAGAGAAAGAAATAAGTGCCTCAACTGGGACTTGAACCCAGGCTGCTGTGAAATTACAGTAACGCTGTCCTGTATGCACCTTATGCAGTTTAGTACACGCACTACTACTTAAACTTGGGGTGTGCTCTTGCTATCATTTTGTGCCACATTTGTTCTATTTACTATGCACACACAGGGCCCGATTCTCAAAGCTCCTGGCAGGGCACAAGGGGCTTGTGCCACAAAGATTGGAACTAAGTGCCCCTTGCCTCAAAAGATGCACTGGGAACTATTCACAAAGGCAACCTGTGGCAACCACAGGCTGCCTGCCCAAAACAAAGCTTGCCCCACCCATGCATCACAAAATGGGCTGCGGCCTGGCACAAGGGGGGGATAAGGAAGACGCAAGCTGCCATCCCCAAATATCAGATTCACAAAACTCTCCGAGAGGGAGAATTTCTAAGTACCCCTAGAATAGCCAGGGCTGGTCTATGGGTATTTAGAAATATCTCTAGGCCGGCCCGGTGGCGTAGAGGGCTGAGGCTCTGGCACCTTACCTCGACCCACGCTGGCGACCCGGGTTCGGGAACGGACTCGGGATGCCAGGGGCTGACAGGGGAAGGAGAGTATCGAGCGTCCATAGGACTTCTCTCCTCTCCTGGGTTGGGTAGTGGGTTGACATCGCACTATGGCGACCCCTGGTGAAGACCAGAAGAACAGCAGACGCACGTCGGGGAATGCACCAGAAAAGCGGAAATACCACCCCACTTTCAGCCGGATGATGGCTGCCCAGCTCTCTGGTGCCAATAATGTCCTGCCGAGTCCTCTATCCAAGCAGCCAAGTGTAGCACTGGCTAGCCCCGGGCTGGCGCATACCCCCTCGGAGGAGGGGGACCCATACGGAGAAGTGTAACTCTGGGTTACCCTGGGGTTGGCTGCTATGTGGGACTGGAGGATTGGAGGGTAGATGGACCACAGCAAGCATTGGCAACCCTGAAGGAGAGGCTGAAGTGGAGCATGTAGGAGAAGGTAAAAAGGTAATACAAAAAAAGAAATATCCCTCTGGGAGAGCCTGGCGCAGTGTGGCACTCTGATCTGCTGGTACAACATGCCATACTCCATACATGTATATCACATTCCCCCACCTCATACCTGTGTACCCATCTGTCCATACTGGTAGGTGATAATAACAAAATGTATCCCTGGTGATCTAGTGGTCCCCGAATATGCCCATTCTTAATTTTGTAATTTATCCTGGTTGTCTAGTGGTCTCCCCCTTTTGTGCTTAATAGTTTAATATATCCTTGTGGTCTAGCAGTCCCTGCCCTCACCCTGATTGCCCGTTCTTAATATTCCGATTTATCCTGGTGGTCTAGGTTCCTCCCCCACCCTGGCATGGAGTACCCACCGTCCTGCTCCCCCAACCCGAACCCCAAGCTGGAACCCGCACTGCCCTCCTCACACTGTCTCAGCTGGTTCCAACTGAACTGTCACTGAGTGCATAATACAATACAGTAGGCGCTCATTGATTAACAGTGAGCACCTACTGTATCATATTATACGCTCAGTGACAGTTCAAGGAGGGCAGTGCCAGTCCGGGTTCAGGTTGGGGAGAGAGCGGGGTGGTGGGCACTCCGTGCCAGGGTAGGGAGCGGGACCACTAAACCACCAGGATAAACTGGAATTTTTTATTTCTTTTTATTTTAGTCTTTGGTAACCGGGTAAGGCCCACTAAGGCACAAGTGCCTGTTTTCAGGGGTGACCTGGGAGCACTGGGCAGTTAAGTGACTTGCTCAGAGTCACATAGTATGCAAGTGGAGGTTGTGAGAATCAAACTCAGGTCTGGTCTGCTGGATATACCAAGTGTGTTCACACCTCATTCCTCTAACCTCTAGGCTATACTGCCAGCCCATTAAGAATATTAAGAATGGAAATATCGAGGTGGGGGAAGGACCACTAGATCACCAGGAGAAATTAAATTAAGAACAGGCATATCGAGGTGGGGAGGAACCACCAGATCATCAGGAGAAATTAAAATATTAAGAACGGGCATATCAAGGGGGGGAAGGGCTGCTAGACCACCAGGAGAAATTAAAATATTAAGAACGGGCATATCGGGGTAGGGGGAGGGACCGCTAGACCACCAGAATGATTTAGAATATTAAGAATGGGCATAATGGAGTGGTGGGAGGAACTGCTAGACCACCAGGATGACTTACAGTATAAGAACAGGCATATCAGGGTAGGGGGTGCATGCCAGCCACCGATTGCTCTGCTGGACTGGCACACAGTTGCCACACAGCTTGCAGCAAGCCATCCTGCTGTGCCATGTGTTTGGCACCCAGTCTGGTTTGCCATAAGCCTAGGGACTTAGCTGCTGGGACACTGCTTGTTAGAGAATTGGGCACAGGGTCCTTGGCACACCGGGCTTAGGCGCAGGCTGCTGTTTGCCATAGCTTGTGCCAATCCAAGCCTGCTTTGTGACTCGGGCCCACAGGCTACAACTGAAAGTGAGAAACAGCATTTTCAAATGCATGTCAGACATTTGTGGCACTATTTGTCTGCATCCCCAACACTTGCATCATTATGGTAGACCTCCTTCAAGGTGGTCCATCTTATTTGCACAAGTGGCTTGAATTGTGACATTTTGGGTGCCGCTTACGTCAAAGGAGTGATGCAAGCAGTGAATCTGTCATAAGCGTCAACATGTTTGAACACAGCATTCAAAATCTGTGCCATGATGTTTATTTTTCCTGCCAGTACATGGCTTATTTAAACAATGCACAGACTGAAAAACTAGGAAATAAAATGTAATTATAAAGTTTTATATACCAGGATAACATTTAGCTACATCACCTATCAAGTGGGTCCTGGGTTGGGGGTGGGGGACTGAGTACAGCTGCAGAGTGTGTGTAAACTTAATAAAAAATTCTATATATGAGAAATAGTACGCAAGTAAGACAGTTAAGCACAATTTTGACTACTACAAAATATGAAAATACAATGCCAAGTGCAATAACGATAGAATATCTTACAAAGTGCGACATTTATACTCAACAGATAATCCCAATTGGGAAGTACTGGGAAAGCCCCATTAGGTACTGTATATGTGTGTCCCAAGTAAAATAGGTGTATAGGTAGTAGTGAAATTAGAAATAAATTCAGAAGATGCGCTATGTATGAATGAGTTAGACTGTGTAGTGTGAGACAGTTAGCATGCATAAAGTGTAGCTCCAGTCCAGTGTGAGGCTGGGGGCGGATGCAGGCAGGTAATTGGCAGACTTGATGGGCCAGTAGGCCTTTTTATGCAGTGATCAAGATCAGTTTCTCCGTGTACAGGCTGTGAACTGCATGGCCCACTTGAAGGAGATGACGCTGCTGGATCCTGTAACCGGCTTAGGGATGCAGTACTTGCCATGTGGGGTAGCTGTGATGAAGGCCTTCTTCTCGCCAATGGATTTGTGTATCCTGGGTATGAGGAGGAGGAGTAGGAGGATTTTTGAGATGGACAGTAGCTGGTAAGTTGGTGCAGACTTTGTCAGAAAACCCCTGATGTCAACAGGGTACAATCCATTTACAAATTTATAAATTCGAAATTATACTAAAAATGTATATTACTCCACTATGCCATTTTATTTGAGTGTCACACTGCTTACCTCATCACAAAGCACACTCCACATGTAATTACTTGTTAGGGTTGATTACAACCTGAAACCAGTACCTAATATTCTCCTTTACACACACTGCATTGCACATGAGTGTGTGTAATGGAAAATTGCCTTGCTCTTGCACTCACTGAGTGTGAGATCCAACAGCAGCAGACAAAATGTACTTTTGTTGTTAGTCCACTGTTCTCCTACCTGCCAACCGCAGTTCTGTTAACCAGTTATTATATAACATAAAGTATGGGAAACAACTGTGTGTAATGTTGTTTATCTAAGACACTCGAGGTGCGTGATACAACATAAACCATGATACCAAAGGTACAGTGGTTTAATTTAGGGATCACACACCAAGGGTGTGTAAAAATATAAGTTTTAACTGTGATATCTGATGGTGTGTGTGTGGGTGGGAGGGATGGGACCTATAAGAGTATAATGATTTAGTTTGGAAGCTGGCACGTGTGCCCACTGAAACCTTTCCCTACTTTATTTATTTATCTAGTTAGGTTTTGGTGGACAGAGAAAAAAGGCTATGAAATGCTTCTTATTTTCATCCTCATCTTGGGGGGAAGGGATACTGTAAACTAACACTGAGCAAGGTTAAAGAGCAGGTTTTCAGTACTTGCTGGTCCCCCCCCTTCAATATATAGGATGTTAGTTGAGTGGTGGACAGTTGAGCGGTGGCCTGCCTTGCTTTCTCAAAATCGGCACTTAAAAGTACAAAAAACATGTAGAAAGTGCCCCATTAAAGTCTATGGAGTGCGCCCCCACACGTTCTTGTACTGACGTCACAAAACGTGCGAGTGTAGGGGCATGGCTCTGGGTCGGCTTATGTGAGTGTTTTCAAAACAAAGTTGACCGAACAAGTTTACGAGTATTATAACTAAAAATATACCAGCAGAAATATTGAACTATTTGGTGGCATTCCCTTAACTGGAGGATAAGGCACCCTATATGTTGAAGGGGGGGGCAATAAGTACTGAGGACCTACTCTTTAATCTGTTGGTGGATTGGGGAATTAGAGAAATGTGGCCAGGACACTGGGGAAATTGCCCTTTTCTTTTCAAGAAGTGCTGTTTGATGCTGACTCTCCAACCGAACAACCACCTGATTAGGCAAATAAGACCTCAGTTTAATATCTCATCTTAAAAATGGCACGTCCAACAGCACAATGTCACCAAAACACCGTGCAGGGGCATTGGCATGACTACTTTTTTTTTTTTTTTACTTTTTATTTATAAATTTCAAAATAAACATTGTCTGAAATAGCTTGATTCAGGATAGAAGACATACCAACATATTACATACAGTAATATCAAAAATAGTGAACTGAAAGCTACCTCATTCTGTTGTGACCCCTAGGTGGCGCTATCCCAAGGGCTGCTACCCCTGCCTGCTTGGCTAGTAGCAGGTTAAGCAGCCTGAGTTCTGAAATGGGTGCCTGCACTCGGAGGTCAGGGTTGGTAGTGGTCAAGCTAACCTGAGCACAGCCCTACCGGACACTGTAAACCCCTCTTTCCTTACTAGTTGCTGGAACAATACACAGTAATCACTTTCACAATACCCCGATACACCACACAAGTACCCACACTGTTTGCACTTACCACCAGGGCTTTCCTCTGCCCTGGCCCTGGGGACCCCCGTAAAATAAGGTTATACACAGCAAATAACAGCAGTGCAGTACTCTTGCACAAACTGGAACCACAGTCAGGGTAAATGCAAAAAAGAGTTAGATCTGATTTATTTAAGGGACTTGAACAGGGGTGGGTGTAATCAGGTTAATTTGCTTAAAGGCAGTTTCTATCAAACAGTTATGCATACACTTCAGGGTCCATAAACAGTCACACACTCTGGGTACCCAGATGGAGAATGGTGGGCTAGACAGGAACATTGCAGCTGGTTGTGGCCCTGTGATGGAAGAAAACAACATGCACAACACACACTATTTGTAATCTGGAGCTGGAGGGCTCAGTTCATTAAAAGAAAACAACAAGACAACCAGATGACACACTTTTAGATTAGGCTGTTGTTGCAGGGAGCTACCCTGATGATTACTCACGATAGCCAAGACTGGACATAGGCTGGATGAAAATCGAGACAGCAAGTGGTTAATCTGGAGTGCCAGGAGAAGCAGGGCCCACACAAATCACTGAGGTGATGTTCCTGTTCAAGCGTGGAGCAGGGAGCTGATCCCCAGGCAGGTCTCTCGTCGATGGCTTTCTCTGTGCAGCGGGTAGTCTGGCTGGGCCAGTGTGGCAAGGCCCCGGCCAAATTGAGAAAAATTCGGATACAGTCCGTTTTGGACTGGATAAAGCTTCCAGCAAGCAGAACACAGTTCACACAGTGGGGAACCAAATCACGACCCACTAACAACTCACAGCACATTTATATGTAAGGAAATTCTACTGCACCAGGCAAACCGCTCTTCGGTCACAATCGCAAAGTCTCTGCACAAACCGGGGATTCAAAAGCAGTTGGAAATCCTGACAGGCTGATTGCATTCAGCAAAATCTTCGGTCTTCTTCAGGTATGAGCCTGGTAAAAAAAATCAGTGGCTTACTTCATTCTCACAAACTTGGATTTAATCCGAAATAATTCTCTTCTCGCCCTCTCAGGGGCAGCAGGCAGACATGCAGGCCACAACTCAGGCCTTTCACAGTTCTCCCATGCAAAACTACACAGAACTCTTGCACAAATAACTTGAGCTGTTACTTCTTCACTTCTCAGCCCAGAACTGCAACTAGCTGCAGCAGCCTGGGAAATTCCCCAAGATCCAAAAGGTTTGGTTGGCTGATCCTCCTGTCGGTCACAACAAAGGCTCCCCCTTCAGGTGCAAAAAGGCACAAAAAGCCCAAAACTACAATTCCTACAGATTTTGACTCCAGACAGCTCCTGTAGTCCAGCTCCATTTTAGGTCCCACCAGTACTGATTGGTCCAATTTGCAGTCCAGGACCAAGTTAGTGGAGATAAACAAAACAGTCCTTGCTGCAAAGAAGGCAAGTTAGACAAACTATATTATCATTATCACTCTAAATGATTTTCAGCAAATAGTTACATCTTTCAACAGAGCTCCCTCTTAGATTACTTTTGACTGCAATCCAGGCAGCTGTTAAAGAGACAGTACACAGAAGCTATACAGGCACTCTCTGGCAATCACATTTAAACTGCTAAAACGTAGGACACCAGCCTGGCAGTGAGCATTTAGGCATGCTCAAGGAAGACTTTTCGGGAACCCCCATTTGTAGGGGGGTTACACCGACCCTGCCTGGAGAAAATTTGGCATCCGCGTCAAGTCTGTACCATCATGCATCAGTTAACATAAACTTATTACTTTACTATACATATTCACTATTGTACACTTCATGGTACTATATCCATTCTGACAACACATTGTGCATATTTCACACAGGTAAATTGAACATTACTATACTGAATCAGGTAATAACTTCTTGTACCTTAAACAATGCAAGAGGGGGCCCTTCCCTATCAGCTAACTTGGGGCTAGAGGGGGCAGGGGCACCATGGTGATAGGGAAAGACAAGTAACCTGGAATTGGCTGTCAAGCTCAATTTGGGCAGTGAGCTTGGTGAGACATAAACACCTTTGTGCACCCTAGAGAGCAAATCCACTGGCCTCCCGGGAGAATCGTAACTGAGGCGTACTACTGGCTTGACAGCTCGGTCAGTCTTTCTGAGGGGGACAACTACAGTCTCTGTACTCTCAGCACTGGTCTGGGGACTCTCGTCACTTGTGAGGGGTGCCTCTGCCTGGGTGGGAATGTCCAAACTTGGGGCACTGTCAGCTCTGTTTCTACAACACTTGACTAATTTTGTGAAGGCTCAGGCACAATCAAGCTTTGAGGCACTGAAGGGGGTGGTTAGCACTCTCATAGTGTTCTTCAAGTTCTGGTATGCCACTAGAAAGACTCAAACCCTCAGCCCCTTCTTCAGGCAAACTGTACAGTTCCACAATACACAGAAACTCAACATCTTCAGACGTGATTCTTTGCACTTCACTTTCAGGGAGCATTGGCTCCAAGGACAAAGCTCGGGGTTAGGCAGTCCAGAAGTCACAACTTCATCCTCACAATTAATCATGGGGTTACCTCAAAACAGCTGACTCAGTTCATAAGAGGGGTAATAGGCATAGTCGCACTCACTTTCATCAGAAGTGGGCTGATAGTCACTATCATTCTGGGCCTGTTGCAGAGGAAACCTTAAATCTGTGACCACTGGGGAAGGTTAACTCAGTCTCTTTCTTGCAGCAGCACGAGTCACTGGCCCAGGGAGCTCAATTTCTGGGGGTTCAGCCTCAAACATGACTTGGTCGATAGGTAGCAAGTGGTTATGGTGCATGGTCTTGACAGCTTTGGAGTTGTTCTCTGGGTGCACCTTGTACACAGGTATATCATCCAACTTTCCAACTACTACGTAGGGAAGTTGGTGCCACCGATCAGCAATTTTGTGTTTATCATGCAGTCCCAAATTGTGTAACAACACATAGTCTCCAGGTCGAAGCTCCTGAGCCTTTACTTTTTTATCATGCCTCTCTTTGTTGGCTAGATTTCTCTTGGCGGCCATTGTCTGGGCCAGTTGATAGGCATGGTTCAATTGAGCATTCAGTTTTTGTACATATTGCAAGTAGTTTTTGGCTCAGACCCCAACTGGAGAGACCCCAAAACAGACATCAACTGGCAGCCGGGCCTCTCCCCCGAACATGAGGCAGTAGGGGGAGAACCCAGTAGCATCATTTTTCGTGCAATTGTATGCGTGTACCAAGGTGCTAATCTGCTGGCTCCATTTATGCTTGTCTTTTGGGTGGAGGGTGCCCAGCATGTCTAGAAGGGTGCAGTTAAAATGTTCTGGTTGAGGGTCTCCCTGTGGGTGACTGGGGGTGGTTCTTGACTTTTGCACCCCCCATACAGAGAGCATTTCTTTGATTAGTCGACTCTCAAAGTCTCTTCCCTGGTCAGAGTGGATCCGCTGGGGAGCACCATAGTGGACGAAGACATTTTTCACTAGCACCTTGGCCACGGTAGATGCCTTTTGATCTTTGGTGGGAAGCTTGTGCATATTGTGTGAAATGATCTGTAACCACTAACATGTTGCCAATGTTCCGCTGATCAGGTTCTAAACACAAGAAGTCTATGCAGACTAGTTCCATGGGGGCGCTGGTAGTAATATTAACAAGATGGGGGCAGCCCTCTGAGGCAGGGCTTTTCTTTGCAGGTAGCAACTAAAAGTCTTTACATGGTGCTCAACATTGGCCCCCATTTTAGGCCAGTAGACGCGAGATCATACCAGGTCAAGGGTTCTGTCAATACCGAGGTGCCCCATGTGACTGTGGAGGGACCTCAGTATCAAATCTTTAAAGGCTGTGGGCAGGACCAATTGTTGCTTGTCTACTTTGCCACTACGATCTACTGTCTTTCTATACAACAACTGATTGAGCAACTTCAATCTGGGGCCTTCTTTAAACAATAAAGCAGTTCGCAAGTCAGTGGAACGTAACTTAGACACATCTTTCCCCGCACACAGGGCATCAAGTGCTGGCTGAATCATAGGATCTTGGGATTGAGCCCACTGAATGCTGTCATTGTCAAATTGAGGTAGTGCACTAATATCTAGAGTACAGAAGTGGCAATAAGCAGCTGGTATGCAGGTGTCAGAAGGGCCTAAGCAATCTACTAAACAGTCCACTGTGTCCACAGACATCTGTTCATCTCTATCAAACTTTTGGCACAGTGCTCGAATGTCAGGTTCAGACAGGCTGACACAATCACTCTTGGAAGTGGGCCTTCATGATAGGGCGTCAGCATCAATATGGTTCAAGCCAAGTCTGTATTCAACAACATAATCATAGGTTGATAATGCAGAAAGCCACCGGTGCCCAGTGGCATCTAACTTAGCTGAAGTCTGTACATAGATCAACAGGTTATTGTCAGTCTTCACCAATATCTTTGCCTCATAGAGGTATGGTCAATGATGGCCCGTTTTAGCACAAGGAACTCCAACTTATGCACAGGGTAGTTTCGTCTGGATGGGGTCAAGCTCCTACTGGTGAAAGCTACTGGTCTCAGGCCATCCTCATGGTCTTGATACAGCACCGGTCCTAGACCCTGCAGACTAGCATCCATATGCAGCACATAGGGTTTGATGGGGTCAACATAGGCGAGGATGGGGGCGTGGGTGAGCTGGTATATGATCTCATGGAAGGGTGCTTCACAGTCAGGCGTCCAGCAGGGCCCGAAGAGTTCACCTGGGCAGAAGTATACTTTTTCTGGTTCTTTAACGGATCCTTTTTTGTATTTATGATTGGAAGGAGGGTAACCCTGGGTAAGGTTCAAGAGTGAGCGAATCACCTTGGAACAGCCTTTTATGAATCTGTGGTAGTAGCCACAGAACCTCAGGAAATGTTGAAGTTCTTTCAGATTATGGGGCTGGGGCCAAGTAGTCAGTGCTTCAACCTTACTGGGACGCCGGCCCGCCGGCGCAGTGGTTGGATTTCCACTTGCGGCGTAGCGACCGGGTTTGGGAACGGACTCGGGTAGCTGGAGGGCCGGCTGGGAGAGGAGGATCGAGTGCCCAGCGGCTGCTCTCCTCCTCTGGGGAGGGAGGGGATGCTTGTCCCGCAGCTCTACCGCCACCTGGGTGACCACGGGTGGAGGTGAAGCGGGACTGCATAGAAGGAGGGAGGGCGTGGGCGGAAACCGGGCGTCGCACGTAAATGCGACACCCCTAGAGTCTCCCTAAGTGTGCTCACGCCCTGAGGGAGGGACAGAAAAACGGAAAAAGGTACCTGGCGTGGAGGACGTAGACGGGACCCAACTGCCCCAGATAACCCATAACCGGGCTATCGCTGGATGCTGCAGATGGACCTCCTGACACACACTAATGGACTGGAGGGGTAAATGGGGAGTACCCCCTCCTCCCCACCCTGGGGGGTAGGCCGAGGCAGCATGGAGGTAGGTCCGAGCGACACCATGGTAGGTACCCGGGGAGGGACTAGGGGAGTACAGTCTAAGGATTCCCAGAAGAAGTTCCACCACGGCAGAGAGAGAAAAAAAAAAAAAAAAAAACCTTACTGGGATCAGTCTCTATCCCTTTTGTAGATACTATGTGCCCCACATACTTCACGGAGGTTTGGAAAAACTGACACTTGTCAATGGACAGCTTGAGGCCGAAGTCTTCCAGTTGGTCTAGGACTTTAAACAGTCGGTTCTCATGTTCCTCTAAGGTGCTCCCAAACAAACTGACATCATCCAAGTACACCAGGCATTCTAGTAAATTCATATCTCCCACTGCACATTCCATCAGTCGCCGAAAGGTGGCCGGGGTGCCTGATATCCCCTGTGGCATCCTCAGAAACTCATAGAGCCCCAATGGACAGATGAAGGCTATTTTCTCATGGCCTTCCGGGGCCATCGGGATCTGTAGTATCTGCTGCGAAGATCTAACACCGAGAACCATTTGCTCCCATTCAAGCAGTCCAGGGCATCTTGTATACGAGGCATAGTGTATTGGTCTGGGATGGTCCACGGTTCAGGGTTCGATAATCAACACACATCCTCACAGACCCATTCTTCTTACGCACAACCACAATGGGAGAGGCATATGGGCTCCTGGATTCTTGTATCACGACAGCAGCGAGCATTTCCTGCAGGTGTCTTCTCACATCATCTACGTCTGCTGGGGCTAGGCGTCGGGACCTCTCTCAAAATGGCCATTCATCGTGCAGGCGTATGTGATGCTCCACACCCTGGACACATCCCACATCCCATTCCTTCAAAGAAAACACTTGGTCTCTCTGGGAAAGTCTCTTGCTAATTCTAGCCTTCCATTCAGCTGGCAATGGGGAGTCACCAATGTCAGACAAGTCTGGGGTCACTGTCTCCTTCCCACCAGGGTGCTTATTGCTGGGCAATACTGCAATGTCTGCTCAGTGTACTGTAGCTAGGGAGCACCTTCTGTTTACCCGGATCTCACAATCTGACACATTGTGAATCTGGACCATCACTCCTCGTGCATAGGCATGGGCATGAGCAGGCAAGATGCTGGGCTTCACCAATAATCCTTCTGGCAATTTTCCATCACCTGGCGCATCCAACATCAGTATTTTGTTCTTGACATCTTTCTGGAGGCAGACCTCCCCCTGAATGGTACACTGGGCGTTAGGGGCCAGTACCATTAAATTGGGATCTTTCTTCCACACGATCCCCACCGGTTCATCCTGGTCTACTTCCTCAGGTTTCTATTGCAAATCATAGGCCCTCCTGGTCAGAGCCAGAATTCTCAGGGCCCTCCCCGTCCATCGCCCTTGTTTCTTGTGACAGACATACCCTAGGTAGGGATAAGACTTGTCGCTCAGGCCCCACACATGTAGGCCTTCCAGGGATTGCAAAGGCACATCAGATAAGTGTTTGTCATACCAGTCCTGGAATACAATGGTCACTTGAGACCCACTATCAAGCACAGCCCGAGTATGAATACCATTCACAGTCACTGTAGTCGCCATTGAAGGGCCCACTATTTTGGACCAGTCTGGAGAGGCAGTAGCAGGGGCCTGGACAGACAATTTAGCCACAAAGAAATTTGAGTTAGGGTTTCTCAAACCCTCACTTTGATCATTGCGGGCACCCCTTGGACATTGATTTGCTTTTTGGAGCTCCCCCTGGAGTCTGTTTACTACTCTTTCTAAGTCCCCCTGAGACCGACATTCTCTTTTCATATGGCCATCCTTTCCACAGTTGTGACAAATGATAAACTCCTGGGTCATCCTGGGAGAGATCATCGTATGAAGAACTGAAGCAGCAGTAAGAGATTGGGGTCTAGTATCTGCTTGCAGCAGTGAGAGTGGTGCAATGTGTCTTAACAGTTCCTTTAGAGTGGCAGTCAATCCGGTGATCTCAGGATTGGAGCCACCCTCGGTAGCGGATGCCTGAGGGTGCACTCCCACCCCCGTGGCAGTCACTTCCTAAAAGGGACCTGAATCTTGTTCCATGGGGGAAACCCTTGCAGAGGCACCTGTCTTCAACTCTTGGACTTCCTTTAGTAGCTCATCTTTCCAATGCTGGGCCCAAGGTGGAAAGTCCTTTGAATTCTCAGAGTGCTCGTTAAGTGCCGACTTTTGGCCCTGAGCCTCACTTGGCTGATCACTCTCGGTCGCTTGCGCAGCAGCAGCAGATATAGGTGCAATTCCCCCATGGGGTCACCTTTGCTCAACCCCCAGAATTTCTTTCATTAGTTAGTCATAGGAGGGGGGTGATTCCAGTTGGGTGGCAAGGCAGTTAAATGATAGATAGGAAAAAACAAAGGTGGTCCACCTTAGTGGTGGTGGTTCAGATTAATTCACATCTGAGTTCTAACAAGCAAAGAGACCAAGTCATTTGTAACTTGTGCATGTGGGTTGTGGGTATTGAAGAAAAGGGATCATAGTGCTGTCACTACTGCCATCACCCCTGAGGGATGTGGACTGCATTTTTGCTACTGCCATCACACTGGAGGGGCACGGCCGCAGTGCTTCTGCCATCACCACTGGTAGATGGAGAATATAGTACTGCTGCCATCACACCTAAGGGATGGGGGCCACAGTGCTGCTGCTTCTGTCACACCTGAGGGAGGTGGGCCATACTGGTGTTGCTGCTGCCATCGCACCTGAGGGATGGGGGCTGTAGTGCTGCTTCCATCACACCCTAGGGATGGGGGCTGTAGTGCTGCTGCTGCCATCACATCTTGTACCTAAAATAACTTTAAATTGGTACAAGGATGGAAGGATGTGCAGTAGGTGGAGGTCAAAATTGCTAAAATGCATGTTAGCAGAGTTAAAAATTGCTAAATAAAGTACATAAAACCAAACACTGGTAAAATGGGATTTTGGCTTAGCAGACACCGGTGACAATATCAGTTTTTGCAATGTGCAAAACGGAATTTGCCCTTTCTCAATCCCAGTAAACCAGTGTCCCTGCAGATTTGTTGTCCCCATTGTGTAGTAAGTCCCCATTGTCCAATAGAGGAGTTAACATTGAGCTCACAATGTGCAGGCATGTAAGAGTTAATAATGCAAGCCTTATTCCTGTGCAGGAAGCCAATTCAATTTCTGGGCCAAGTTTTTTGATTAGATTCTCAGTGTGTAGGTTCTATCTGAGATGGGATTCCAGCCACATGCTGAGATATCTGTGTACAGTAGTGATCTGGAGTTTATGATGGTCTAGGGCAGTGATAACCATCTGTTGGTTGGTGTATCTGAAGGCCTGTTTACACAGCTGTATTTGCACTGAAGGAACCCGAGCTCTGGGGGTTGCTGCGGTGCAAATCTGGCCATATGGACACTTACCCAACTGCAGCAAGTGCTTCCTCACTTCTCTCCCAGAGGCTCTGCAGAGCTGCGGATGCATTTCAGAGAAGTACAAGCAGCCATACGGACCAGGCTACAGTGCTCACTCTGACACACTCAGCTGGTGCTGTCAGGCAACTGACTACACCCTTGCACTCATTGCCCCTCTCCAGCATGGCTTACATAGGTGCTGAGAATGGCTATCCAAGCACAAAGTGATTGGTGTGGGTTGTCACAGTAGCGCCAGAACAGATGGGCGCTTTTGTTTGGGATAGCTAGGTAAACAGTTTCTTCTGCACCCCAGAAAATATTGTTTGGGTTTTGTCTGTATTCAGTGTCAGATTATTATTTTGTGCAAAAAATGATTGGATCTCATCAAAATCTTGTTGTAGAAATAGACAAACAAGCATTTGTCAATGCTGAATGTTTGCTTGCTGGCATTGGCAGTGGTAGTGTAGAAGTTACAGAGCTGCGTAATAGGAATGGCAGTGAAATATTGAACTGAAGACAACCCCACCACCACCCTGCAGAGAGTGACAGGCATTGGGGTGTGCCTTTGGGTCATCAGGCATAACGGCCACGCCATTTCGCCACACCCCATCCTGCAGACACTGACAAGTGTCACTGTGTTCCTTGGGGTCTTTGGCCCTTATGCGCACCCCATTCCATTAGGAAATATGGTGAGATGGGTGCGATATAGGAGAATGGGGTGAACTTTGGGGCCGAAGAGTCCAAGGCATACCTCGATGCCTCTCACTGGCTGCAGGGTGTAGAATGGTATGAGCATTACAGGCAAGAATCCCAAGTCACACCCCTGATGCCTGTCATTCTCTACAGGGTTGGGCGTTATGGTTGGAAACTATAATACCTCAGGCATTCATTGGTATTTTCACTCCAGATTTTCAACATGGTTTTTTTGTGACCCCACCTCATGAACAGTGGCAATATCAGTTTGTTAGCCGAAGGCTGCTTATGCACAGCGACTACAGCATTAAGCACCACAGGTGCAAAAACATTCTGAACAGGATGTAAAAAATGACAGCTGTACAATTCATGGCGAGGTGTGAAAAATGGCAATGTTGCAAATCTGCAGTAAAAATATAAAAAAAAACTGGTGAAGTCACGAGCGTACATAGAAACTGTGCAACGCACACCCGTAATATAATTAGGTTGGGGATTTTTTACAGTAGTTTGTCAACTCAGGCATTTTGGTGCCTCCGATCATGAACAGTGTCACTGTGATTTTCTTTATCTGTCCCGAACAATGATTTCCCACAGCGACCACGCATCTCTGCGCTGAAAGTGTGAAAACACACTTTGGCCATGTTGTGAAAAATGACAGCTGTACTGTTCATAAGGAAGTGTGGAAAAATGCCACTGGTGAAAATCTGGACTGAAAATATTACAAAGTCATGAACTTACGAGGGTGCGTGGAAACTGCACAATGCTCACTCGTAACACAGTCATTTTATGGAGTTCTGTCACCAAATTTTCAACATAGCCATTTTAAGACCTCTGCTCATGAACAGTGTAACTGTGATTTTCGTAATCTGTCCCAAACATTGCTTTCACACACCAACAGCACCATTGTGCGCTACATGTGCGAAAACACATTTTGGGTGACATATAAAAAATGGCAGCTGTACTGTTCAGAAGGAAGTGTAATAAAATGGCAATGTTGAAAATCTGCAGTGAAAATATTAAATTTGCAAACTTACGAGCATGCATAGGAACTGCGCAATGCACGCTCGTAAAACAGTCATTTTTAGGAATTTTTTCACCAAATTTTCAACATAGCCATTTTAAGACCTCTGCTCATGAACAGTGTCACTGTGATTTTCTTAATGTGTCCCATACATTGATTTCGCACATCGACTGCGCCCATTGTGGCCAACATGGGCGGAAACACATTTTGGGCAAGATGTGAAAATGACAGCTGTACTGCTCATAAGGAGGTGTGGTAAAATGGCATATTGAAAATCTGGGTGAAATATTGAAAATTCAGCAATTTCTGACGTCGCGTGGAACTGCATAGCATACGCTTCATTAAACAAGTCATTTTAGGAATTTTTCACCTAATTTTCAACATAGCCATTTTAAGACCTCTTCTCAGGAACAGTGTCACTGTGATTTTTCTTAATTTGTCCTGTACATTGATTTACATGAACCGACTGCGCCATTGTGCGCTACATGGGCGGAAACACATTTTGGGTGAGATGTGAAAAATGACAGCTATGCTGCTCATAAGAAGGTGTGATAGAATGGCAATGTTGAAAATCTGGAGTGAAAATATTGAAAATTCGCGAACTTACAAGCGTGTGTAGGAACTGCACAACGCGTGCTCCTAAAACAGTCATTTTTTGGAATTTTTCCACCAAATTTTCAAAATAGGCTTCTTGAGAGCCCACCTTATGAACACTGCCAGTGTCATTTCATTAATCGGTCCCCAAAGGTGATTTCGCACAGTGACTGCAAAATCACCCTTTGGGCCCGAATAACGCCATGACAGTGACAGCATTCATGAGAAGGGGTCCCAAAAACCCCATGTTGAAAATTTGGTGCAAAAATTCCCAAAAATGCCTGAGATATGCAACAAAGTTGAAAAAACCCTATCTATCCCATTATACAGCTTACCGGCATTTCCTCAGTTCGCGGTCGGTTTTGAAGAGTGCAGATGTGTTCCCAGTCCACCGATGATCGTCGCGCCAGACTCGAGGGTAAGTATGGGGTGAGGAGGGTATTATTAGAGGCAGAGTGCGCAGCGGGTGGGTGTGGGTTGTGGGTGGGGGGCAGGAGACTGCATGGGACCGTTTTTATTTTACAGGTTTTTACTCAAAATGACAACGTGGACGTTTGCCACGCTGGGCAGGCTCCCAGCATGGCACAAAGGATGGCTGGGGGGCATGGAGCCGGCGAAGTTGGGCACCCCATTCGGCCACATAACATCTATTGCCCGCGCTGGGATGGGCTCCCAGTGTGGCACCCTAGTACTCTGGGGGTGAGGACAGTGGAGCCGATGGGGATTGGGCACCCCATCGGCTGCCATGAGTTGCCACGCTGGGTGGGCACCCAGCGTGGCATGTAGAAGGCTTTGGGGGGCGCAGCACAGCTGATGGGGATTGGGCACCCCATCGGCCATACAGTGTGTGCGTGGGTGGAGGGGCAGCACGCAGTACGCGTGCCTGTGTTTGTGAGTGTGTAGGGGAGCTGTGCATGAGCAGGCGATATCTGATCGCTGTTCACTGAAGCGTAGCTCCCCCTTTCAACTGTATGCCACTGCATTTTGGAGCTGTCATAGACAGCTACAGCATGCATTGGAGGACTGGGGCCGCGCCTGCCAACACACTGACTGAATTGGAAGAGGGGGTGACACACCTCCGAAAACTCGGATGATGGCACTATGTTTCTTGCACATGCGTGCAAGCAAACATAAAAAACATCAAACAAACAGATAGGATAGACACTACACAAGTGTCTGTTGCAATGCACTGTATCTATCTGTTTTTGAATTTCACAGTCCTAGTCTATTGCTTCTCTTTGCACCCTGTCAGCATGTATTTAAATTGATTGCTAGTACTGTGTTTTGAATTTTTTCTGTATTGTGCCTAAAAATAGGCACTTAGTTATATGCCTAATCTGCTTACCTAGATGTTCTGGTCTATTGCTGATCTAGCACTGCTTTATGTCCATGTAAAGGCGTCCATTCCAATTATTGTGCTCTGCTAAATCCTGGTGGTTTGTGGGGTTGGCCACTGCCTATGTGGAACAGAGCCAAGCATGTCTAGTTTGTTACACCTGTAATCTACACCTGCATACGTCAGCTCAGAGTGGCGAAAAGGTAAATGTAACTTCATCTGCTACATGACATCACCTGCCCCAAAGCAGTGAAATAATCTCAGCTCTGCTTACATGACTATTTTTGGTTATGTGCGTTGCCCTCAGGCTCTTACTTTTTTAAGTAGCAACTTGTATGGCTGATCCAAGTATTTCTCAAATTACAAGAGCAATAGTTACAAGGTTACAGAAAAATGCTTGATGATGATGATGATGATGATAATGTGATGCAGATGGTGGGTTTTTTAGGGTGGACTCTTGCCATCTGTTAAGTAGCATTTTATGAGAAACTGTTTTAACATGTTAGCCAGCATGTGGTGATAGGGAGGGGGTAGTAGTTAACTCTGTGGGATACAGGAATGCCATTTTCACAGGTTTAAAATCTTTGAATTACAGTGCTGCTCATAATGTTCTTCCCCCATTTCCTCACCAAGAATACTATTTCTGGAAAAAAAACAGCATTCCAGCACTCAGCTTGTCTTCCTTCACACGTTTCTAAGGCATAATGAGTGGAAGCAAAGCAAACCTAATTTTCTTGCTTCCTTTTCTCTTCAAGCACAATCACTGAATTACATTTTGTTTACCAAGCTGGCCAGGGGTGTCAGAACATTAGAAAAAGTGGAGGGGGTGAAATTTGAAAGGGCACTTACAACTTAAAGTTGGGTTACATAAAGAGGGCTTTCTAAGTGAATGCAAAAAAAAACAAAACATGGGGGCACTCTTACCCCCACAATTCCTGTTCTGTTGAAGCAAATTAAAAAGTCATTGCAGGAGTCTTTGTTCCCATGTAGTTACGGACTTCAGCCAAGGACCCTAGGGGCTTCTGGAAAAATATCAAGAACATTGTGAGTGGCTCCTACACTTGCGAGGCTCCTGACATGCTTATCGATGGTGCTAGCTGTAATAATCCGCTAACCATTGCCAATGCATTTAACTCACATTTCAAGGACCTGTCCGCCTTCACCTCTCTATTCTGCTCAACTGGTTGTGACAGCACCATCCAGGTCCTGCCGCCTCAACTGGCCCCTACCCCCTGTCCATTGTTATACACTAAGGCTGTGACAGCACAAGAGATGCAGAGACTGCTGTCTGGTCTCTCCCCCTTTTCTAGTGCTGGTCATGATGGTATGGAACCAAAGCTCCAACGCCTGGCTGCTGCCTTCATTGTCTTCCCTGTGGCCCATATAGTCAACATATCCTTAGCCTCTGGGGCTATCCCTGACCTGTGTGAGGTGGCGAAGGTTGTCCCTGTACTCAAACAGGGCAACCCTAGGATTCTTGACAACCATCAGCCAATTGCCATTTTGTCTGCAATCAGTAAGCTTCTTGAGAAGGTTGTGGCGAGGCAACTTACAGAGTATATTCAGTCTCATGAGCTACTGTTTCCCTTGCAGCATGACTTTGTAAAGGGCACAGTTCAACCTCTGCCCTGGTCACTGTCACATCAGGGATAAGGGCTGCTATGGACCAGGGCAGACTCTCGGGTGCCATCTTTATTGATCTCTCTAAGGCCTTTAACCTAGTTGACCACGACCTCCTCTGCTCTCAACTTAGGTCTCTTGGTCTGTCCCCTCCTGTCCTTCGTTGGTTCTCCAGTTACCTTCAGGGCAGGCAGCAACTCACCAAAAACAGTAAGATGCTCTCAGGTGCCACCACTGTATCCTCAGGTGTTCCCCAGGGGTTAGTCCTTGGGCCCCTGCTCTTCTCCATATTTGTCAATGATCTTCCCTCTGCTGCTGCCTCCTGCAGGTCTATCCTGTATGCTGATGACCTGGTTATCCTCACTCATTCCTGGGACATTGGGGTCATTAATCGCCAATTGAGTGAGGATTTCACGGGTATCCAGTCCTGGATATCGTCCCACAAGCTGGTCTTAAACCTTAAAAAGACTCAGGCCATGTTGCTTGGATCCCTGGCCAAGCTAAAAGCCTCCTCTGTCCCTCTGTGCATCTTGGGTAATGATGGTGCTCCCGTTTTTGTCACTGACTCCGTCAAATACCTTGGGGTGACACTTGACCCTCAGCTTGACCTTGGTCACCACATCCATAATGTGTGTCGGACAGTTAACTGGAAATTGGGTCTGGCTTACAGGGCAAAAAATAACCTTACTTCTGCTGCTTGTCTAGCACTGGCCAGAGGGGTGTTTCTACCATCTCTATGCTGTGGGATCCTGCTGTTTGCACGTACTTCCAGAGTCCACCTTACCAGGTGGACCGTGGCATACAATAACATTTGTCATTTTGCTCTTGCAGCCCCTCGCCTCACTCACCATTGTGACTTGTATAGTAAGCTAAACTGGCTCTCTCCACCCAACTACCTAAATTTTGTTCTGGGTTGCTTCACAGGTAAGGTTCTGAGCACTGGCACCCCTCCCCCCGGATGGCGGAGAGCTCCTTGTGCCTGCTGTCTCCTCTGCCTACTCCCTCAGGTCTCTGGGCCCTGCTATCCTTAAGGTTCCTGCTATGCATACTCAAATGAGAGACAGGGACTTTGCTTCTTGTGTCCCTAGATTACTGAATTCCTTTTCTGTACAGGTCCACTCCTCTCCCTCCCATACGTGCCTACGAACCTCTCTGTGGAAACACCTGAAGCTCTCTTCGGCATGTGAACTGCCTTAAACCTCCCTGATTACCCTGGTCCCCTGCACTGCACTCGTTTATATCATCTCCTTTACTTTGGCTCTGGTCCTGCTGTGGTAGCCTGTCCGCCTGGGTGTGGCCTTGTGTAAAATGTCTTAATTTCTCCACTCGCTGGTGCCTGCATTTGTCCTGACTTAGATACTGCTGGGGGTCCTGTACTGTTGACATCTGTATATAATGCTTAGAATATTGTCTTAGTGTCTCTGTATTTATTCTATATTTGACTTTGCCACTGTGTAATCTGAATTATCTTACTGTGTCTGTCATGCTTCTCCTGATTTCAATGTACCTGCCTTGCCTGTGTCATGTTGTACTCTGTATGAATCGTAATTCCTGTACTCTCCCAGGTCATACCTGAAAATAGGCATATGTTTTGTCTAGTGTACTTATCTGGTCAACAAAAGCTAAATAAATAAATAAGGAGAATGTTTAGTGTGCCATAGTAAACCAGCAAAATGGTAAGGATGAGCTGATGCCAAATTTGTATTCAGTGAATGTGGAGAAATGTGGCACTTTTACCATCAATTCAGCCCAATTGAACTTTTGGATCACTTTGATCTTTGACCAGATAAGTAAGTAATTAGCCATGACAGGGTGTGCATTATAGGGTTTTAATGCATGCCCCAGGGGTGTAGTAAGGCACATGGCCAAAGGCCAAATGTCCTTACGGCCCTAGGAAGTGCATTAAGGAAGCATTAATGCACTACAGGGTGTGCTGATAATGGGGATTAACGCACACCCCGGGTGCTGTGAGGCACTCAGCTGCATCCTACAATGCACACCTTGGAGGGGCTTATTACACTTATAAAATGGCTCTAAGTAGTTTTTTGGGGGAGGAAAAAGAGATTTAGTTCCTGACTGTGCGTTTATAGATATTTAATGCACAGTCAGGTGATGTCTCTTGACCAGTGAAATTTCTAGATTTTTTCTTGCCATTTTATAATTAAAAAGAATAACACTCTAGCCCTTCCCAGGATGCCAGGGCTAGTCTGATGGCCACCCCTTTCTCCACCTCAGTCACTTCCCACCCTCTGTCCCCCGGACACTTTGTCATCAAAATGCTTTACAGCTCTTAGCTCTGTGTCAGGTGCTGATCGAGTGATTGGAGGAATGGTGGAGGGTGGAAGAGGTTGGGATTGGTTTGAGTGGGTGAGGGATGATGAACGGGTGTCTCTAACCCTCAATTTTTAGCCTGCTAGACTTCCACACCAAAGACCCAAAGTGTCATAATAGGATAATGTCAACCCTGCATTGTATGCTTATTCAAACCCCAAGGAACATCACATCACTAATTTATCGAGGCTCTGGAGACATTGAACCCAAAATCACTTATGGGTGGGTGGGACAGTAGGGCCCCGAGGGCCTGCACTCCCAACTATGGATTCCATTATGCAAATCTGGGAGCATGGGGCCTTACTGTGCAATGTCTCTAGGCTTATGGGTAGGTGGTAGCACAGGGGCCCAGAGGGCCCGCATTTCCACCAGTGGATACCATTTTGCAAACCTGGTAGACCAGGGCCCTCCTGTGCTATGTCTCCATGCTTATGGGTGGGTGGGAGCACAATGTACAGAGGGCCCATGCTTCCATATATGGATATCATTATGCAAAACTGCGAGCAAAGGGCCCTACTGCACTATGTCTCTAGGCTTATGAGTAGGTGGGGGGCCCTGTGCTCCCACATATGTATACCATTATGCAAAACTGGGAGCACAGGGTCCTACTGTGCTATGTCTCTAGGCTTATGGGTAGATGGGAGGGCAGGGCCCAGAGGACTCACACTCCCACCTATGGATACCATTTTGCAAAACTGGTAGACCAGGGCCCTCCTGCGATATGTCTCTATACTTATGGGTAGCTGGTAGTGCAGGGTCCAGAGGGCCCATGCTCACACACACACAGTATGGATATGAGTAACATTACAGTTTCTCAAAAAGAAGGGAAATTTATTGCAAAAAAACTCCATTAATGAATCAGTTAGGGTTGATTTCACACCAACAAAAGTCTGGAAATTCGATGTTAGGGTTACCAACCCTACCACCCCCCCACCCTCTACACACCAACAGGCGTCAGGGTGTGCCTTGGGCTAGTCGGTCCTAACTCTCACCCCATTCACCTATACTGTACCATCTCAGCTTCCTTACAAATGGAATGGGGTGAGAATTAGGATTGATGACTCCAACGCACACCCAGATGCCTGTTGGTGTGTAGAGCATGGGGTGGTGGTAGGGTTGGTAACCCTAACATCGAATTGCCAGACTTTTGTTGTTGTGAAATCAACCCTGATGCATTAATGGATTTTTTTTGCAATACATTTCATATATATATTTATTTATTTATTTATTAGCATTTGGTAACCGGGTAAGTGCACTAGGCAACAATCCTGCCTATTTTCAGGCACGGCCCAGGACAGCACAAGACAATAGTAGGATTTCAAGCAATATTGTAACATAATACATGCTAGGAAAGATCAACAAACTAGTAATTCGGGATTCCGTTAGAGTCAAGGTAGTGCAGTGAAGTGGAAATGCTGGTACACTAACTGTACTAGTCCAACAAGTAAGTGCAATGGCAAGAACACATTGAAAAAGCAGTAATGTAACAAAATAGCAGTAGGTTCAGGTCACAGCTAGGAGGTCTAGTGGAGTTAGGTTTATGAGCATTTGCAGTGACCAAGGGTGTAAAGGTGAGAGAACAGCGAGCTTTTAAAGACCCGATGGGAGGCAGAATTTTTAACCTGGAGGGGAAGAAAGTTCCAGAACTTATGGACAACGTTGGAGAACGCCTGTTCACCCATTTTTGTAGCACAAGGTCTAATAGAGAGCATAGGGACTGAGGAGGTCCTGAGAGTGTGGGATTGGGAAGCAGGAGCAAGCAAGTTGGCCAGGGAGTCCGGGCGAGGAGGTCTAGTTAGGGAGTCAATAAGGCACCCAAAGGAGTAGGCCCGGAGATACTTGGGTGACAGCCAGTTTAAGCCGGAATAAAGGAGGCAGTGATGAGTAAGGCAAGGGGCAGTTAAGGCGAATCTGCAGATATTATAGTAGGAAGTGTCCCATTTGCTGAGCAGACTGGTGTTGGCAGAGTAAAGAACAGGGAGAGCATATTGGAGCTGAGGGAGAAGCACTCCTCTCGCTACAGATAGTCTGGCAGATGGTGTGAGGGAGTGGCGCAATCGGTAGGCACTGCCAATTTTTGCGTTAACAGCACGACAAACCGCGTTGACATGAGTTGAAAAATTGAGGGAGGGATCAAGTATGACCCCTAGGTATTTGAAGGAGGATGTGTTGGTGACCGAGGAACCATCCCTGCAGTGAACCAAGAGCTTAGGAGCCGTGGAGGGCAGTTTTTTTGAGAAGCCAAATAGCATGACTCGTGTTTTATCTAGGTTTAGGTATTGATGGCTGTTCGAGAGCCATAATTGAAGGGCTTGAAAGTCACATGAGAGTGTGAGGTTGATTTCATCAATCGATTTAGATGCAGAATAAAGAACCAGGTTGTCAGCGTACATGAGAATGCAACTGTGGCGGGAAGGGTTGGGAATATCATTTAGGAATAGGGAGAAAAGGAGAGGACCGAGAATGGACCCCTGTGGAACGCCACGGGTGACCATTTTTGGGGAGGATAGAGCCTTGTGGAAAGCTACAGCCTGAGTGTGGTTGTCCAGGTAACTACGGAACCAGGATAGAGTGGAGCCAGAGGCACCAATGGATTGGAGCTTCATCAGCATAAGTGGGTGATGAACCATGTCAAATGCTTTACACAGGTCTATGAAAACAGCACCTGTGAGTAGGCCGTTATCCATATTACTTTTGACATCGCAGGTGAGTTGGGTCAGAGCCATGGTGGTGGTACTGTGCCCAGCCCTAAAGCCATGTTGGCAGGGGGTTTGAAGATTGAACTTGGAGAGGTGTTCTGAGAGCTGACGATGGACTAGTTTCTCAAGAAGCTTGCTGAGAGTGGGGAGAAAAGAGATGGGATGGTAGTTGGACATAAGTTTGACATCTCCCTTTTTGAGTATAGGGATAGTTCTGGCCATTTTCCAGGCAAAGGGGACAGAGGAAGTACTGATTGATAGGTTGAAAAGCCTGGTGACAGGCTTGGCAAGCCAAGTCGCAAACTGCCTGAGTATCCCTGGATGGATTCCATTTGGGCCCGGGCCCCTGCAGGCTGGTAGGGTTTTGAGAAGTTTACGTACTTGTTGGTATATGGTCGGAGCCAGCGCCAGGGTGGGAGGAGTGGGGGTCTTGGAAGAAGCAGCAGACCAATCATCTTGGGTCCTGGTGGGTGCTTTAGTAGGTAGCAAGGAAAAGAGAGAATTAAAAGCATTGGCAATGGTTAGCAGATTATTACAGTGTACGCCCTGTATATTCATGTCTGTAGGTGTCCGTGGCTTGTCATTGCCAAGAATTTCCTTGATTTGGGCCCAGTACCTCTGAGGGTTGGAGGTAGAAGACATAAGGAGGTTCCTATAATAGGAGCTTTTAGCCAGGCATGTTTCCTTTTTGCAGTTGTTCCGTGAGGCTCTATAGGCTTCAAAGTCAGTGCCTAGATGAGAGACCTTCCACACAGACCACAGTTTATCCCTGCATTTCAGCAGTTGAAGCAGTGGGCACGTGAACCATTTGGTAACCTTCCCTGTCACCCCACGCAAGGTGACAGGGATATGTTGGTTTTGCAGTGAAAGTAGGACGGAGTTGAAATAACCAGTTGCAAAGTTAATTTCCTCTGTTAAGTAGAGGGGAGACCAGTCAACAAGGCCAAGATCATGAGTGAAGGCATCCATGTTTAGGTGGGAGAGGTCTGGGAAGGTAACAACTTTAGAGGGGAAGGAGGGGGTGGAGGTGTCCCAAACACAAGAAACTGGATAGTGATCGCTAATGGTGTCAGGGAGCACTCCTGCCGAGGTGATATTTTCCTTCCTATTTATTAGGATTCAGTCGAGTAGGGTGGTGCAGGCACCCCCACGGGAGACCCTGGTGGGTTCCTGAATAAGCTGAGGGAGGTTGGCCTTACTAACCAGGGAGGATAGGTGGGAGGAGCTATGTCCTGCCCAATCTAGGTTGAAGTCACCAAGACAGATAATGTCGCTTTTGCCTGTAACTGATAAGAAATAATCAATGAATTCTGTAAGCCCCTGCTTGGAGTTTTTGGGAGGAATACATATGCTGAAGATATGGAGTTTCTTTACTCCCCCAAGCAGAAGACCTCGCAGTTAGGCAGCGGGGGGTCCTGTGTTAAGGTGATGTTCAGATGCAATTTATAGTAGAGTGCCAGGCCTCCACCTCTTTTTGCCCCAGTGCGATCTGCCCAAAGCATATTGTAGCCAAGAAAGGAGCACTGGGAGTCAGTAACTAAGGGAGTATAGTTAGGGTTGCACTGCCACGTCTATGTTAAACCCCAAATTTTGCACTTTATTAACTTTGCCACCATACAACGGATTTGGCTGACATTTTGCATACATGGTCTGGTACCATATGTCTATGGATCTAGCAAGTTGCATTATGGTCGGATAAGCGGTTGCGGAACTGCAGAGCGGGCAAAAACACAAAAAAATGGGTTTTTGAACATTTCTTTGCTCCTGGCTACAACCCACACAATTTGTCCGTTTGGTCTGAAATCTTCAGGGGAGATGCAGTCTGTGTCACTGATGTGTCTTTCGAAGATTTGGTGAAAAAATATTAAACTGCTCAAAAGTTATTTAAAAAACAAATTTCCCATTATAGTTAATGGGAGAAAAAGATACTGTATGTGTCTTTCCAAAGCTGCCGCCAGTACATTTTACTGTCGCAAATGGCCCTTTTACTGTCATGTGGTGGCCATCTTGTTTTTAGTTAGTGAGAGAGAAAAATGCCTGGCGTTTAAATTTGGGACCCCCTAAGTAAACACCGACTGTTGTGTTTACCTAGTCAGATTCTGAGGATGACAGCCCTATCTTTTTTGGGGGGAGAAAACCCCTAGAAATGCCGTTTTAAAAACTGGAGTCCCAGTACTGTTGCAAATTGTGACAGAAATGACTGTGACACTTTTGCAAATCATGAAAGTGTGCTATTTTTGCAAAACTGTTGCAATTTGCAATAGTAATTTGCCCCAAAACAGCAAATCATTGCCATCCCCCTGCAGGAAAATGGTTGGCACTTTAGGGCTGAAATTTTCAGGGTGGCAAGCCCTGGTCCCACAGATGTGCCTTTTGGTGGTTTGGTCCCAAAACATTTAACAGGCCCATAGTTACAGCTCTCCGAAGTTGAGAAATTTCCCATAGGCTAACATTGCAGCACCCACGGTGACTTTTTTGCGCCTGTATCTCAGAAACGGTGCGAGATACGGATTTTTTGCTACCTGCAGCTTAGTGCAGTAAGCCAAAAAAAAAAACAAGTTTCAAAGTCATATATTACACCTGTAGTGGAATTGTTTTCCTACTTGCTACAGTTACGGAGATATTGGCAAAAATGTGTTACAAGGGTTCCTTTGGAGTACTATGGCACTGCTGTATGGCTCCATACTAATGTGTAAGTGGGAGCACAGGACCAGGAGGGCCAGTGCTCCCACATATGCATACCATTACACTAAAAATGGGCAATGTAAAGGGCGCACAGGGCTCAGAGGGCCTGCGCTCTCACTGAGATATACCAGTTACCAGTTACATTGCACTTTCTCAAAAAGAAGGGAAATTCATTGCAAAAAAAACTCCATTAATGCATCAGTTAGGGTTGATAGCACAGTGACAAAAGTTTGGAGATGTGATGTTAGAGTTACACCCTTACCACTGCACCCTCCACACACTAACAGGCATCAAGGTGTGCATTGGGGTTGTCGGGCCTAACTCTCACCCCATTCTCCTATACTGCACCACCTCAGCTTGTTTACACATGGAATAGGGTGAGAGTTAGTCCGATGACCCTAGTGCACACCTCGATGCCTGTTGGTGTGTGAAGGGTGGGGGGTGGCGTGGTAGGGGTGTAACCCTAACATCACATTTCCAACCCTAACTGATGCATTAACAGAGTTTTGCAAGCATATATATATATCTTCATGGCAAAAAATCTCCATTTAATGCATCAGTTGGGGTTGTTCCTGGCAGCAAAGCGAGGGAGTGGTGTTAGGATTGCCATCCCTTGCACCCCACACCCACTTTGCCCCAACAGGCATTGAGGTGTGCATTGGGGTCATCAGCCCTAACTCTCACCCCATTCCATGTGTAAATAAGCTGAGGTGATACAGTATAGGAAAATGGGGAGAGAGAGAGTTAGGCCAGATGACCCCAACGCACATGCAGATGCCTGTTGGTGGGGGCAGGGTAGGCATGGGGTGCAAGGGGTGGCAACCCTAACACTGAATTTTCTCACTTTTGTCACTGTGGAACAACCCTAACTGATGCCTTAAGTGGTGTTTTTTTGCCATGAATTTCCCTTTTTTTTAAAAATGTGCACTATAAGTAGTGAATGGTATGTGGTGGTGGGAGCATGGGGCCCTTTGGGCCCCGCAGTCCCACCTTGTTTCCCATTTGTGCATAATAACCTAACAGTAATGGTAACGCTAACAGTAATGGTAACAGCAAAGGTAACGGTAATCCTAATGGGAACATTACCACTAACAGTAATGCCAACGCTAACAGTAATGGTAACAGTAACAAGAACAGTAATGATAACGAAAATGCACATGCAAATGGTAACAAAAATGCAAATGGTAATGGTAAGGCAAACTCAAGCAGAAACGGTAACGCCAGTGGTGACGTGAAAGGAAACAGTAATGCAAATGGTGACACAAACGCAAGCACAAAAGCAAATGGACATAGTAGCATAAATGGTAACGGAAGCGCAAGTGTAAACGTGACTACAAGGCACGGATGGTGATGCAGGTAAGCGGTGAAGTGCAGGTGGTGTGCAGGCTGAGAGAGGTGAGATTGCAATACCAATGATGGTAACTGCACCTGCAGGAGTGAAAATGGTACGAAGGCATGGTACGTGCCAGTAGATGAGAGAGAGTGATGCCAGTGGTGGGCTGAGGAGCAACAGCCCAATGGTGGTAAGTGCAGAAGGTGAAAACCCCGGTGGGCAGTGATGAGTACAGCGGTGATAGACTCAAAACTAAAGTAGCCATGAACACTAGTGGTGGCATAGTGGTAGCGGAAGAAACAGATGGTAGTAGTAAGCGACAGTGAAGTGCAGAACAGTGATGATGCACAAGGCAAATGCAAGCATGAGTAGCACACGAGCCGTGATGGCAGCACTCGATTATGACGGCCCAGGCAATGGCAGCAAATGGTAGTAGAGCACAAGCACAAACATGGCGCAGACACAAATGTTGGCACAAATGGTAACAGAAACACAAGCATTGATTGTAATGCAAATGCAAATGCTAATGGTAACAATGTATAAGCGCACATGCTTTGTGTTTGAAAGAGGTGCATCCGGAAGTACAGTGTAAAACAAAGAATGTGGGCATCATAGTGGCCCTTGGACAGGAAAATGAGCACTTGGAATACTAAATTGCTTATATCGCATGAACCGTATGACACAGAAAAAAAATTAAAATCTCATAATGTATGACTTTCCAGGCTAGTTTTGCACTTAGCTCCCCAAAGAAGGTTTAGTGATGAAAAGTCCGTATCTCGAATAGTTTTCGAGATACGGGACCCAAAAGGCACGGCAGACTGCATAATGTTATCCTATGGGAAAAATCATCAACTTCGGAGTGCTGTAACTTTGTAACCCTGTTATATTTTGCCACCAAACCACCAAAAGGCTTATCTGTGTGATGTTGGCTTCCTTCCCTGCAAATTTCAGCCCAAAAGACCAAACTGTTGTTTTGCAGCAGGGTGGCAAAGATTTCCTGTTGCTTTGGCCATAGTGTCTAAGAACTGTTGCAAATCACGATACTTTCGCAAAAAAAAAATCATGAAAGTGTTGCATTTGCGAAAGTACTTTGCACACTACTTTAAAAAAAAAACATTTTAAAACATATTTCTGGGGTGTTTTAACCCCTAGAAAAGACATGGCTAGCATCCTCAGGACTCGACTAGGTGAACACAAGAAGAATTGGTCCCTAGAGGGTCCCACATTTAAATGCCAAGCATTTTTCTGACCACCAACTGAAAAAAAAAATGATTGAATCATGAAAGTAAAAGGGTCATTTGCAACAGTAAAAACTGCATTTGTGACAGTGTCACATAGTTTGTTAACTTCCCATAGACTATAATGGGATTCAGTTTTTTTTGAGTAGCTTTTGAACCATTTAATATTTTTTCACAAAATCTTCGAAAGGCACACCAGGGATCCTGGCTGCATGTTCCCATATGTTGTGGGACCAATCGCGCAAACTATGCGGGCTATATGAAACACGCAAAAATCCATAATTTATGCTTTTTATGGCACACTGTAGTTCCACAACTGTACATCCTACCATAGCGCAACTTGCAAGATCCAGAGATCTATGGCACCAGACCATGCATCCCAAATTTCATGCAAATCCATCATATGGTTGCAAAGTTATTAAGGTGAAAAATTTGAGATTTACCTTAAATGGGGTACTCAACCCTAACTATAGTGGCACTACCGTGCCACTATTTTATATATATATGGGATACACAATGGTGAGCTGTCAGATAAATAATTAATCTACACAAGTGCTGTTTGACCTCAGGTAACTCACAAGTAAGTAAACGCAGTGAGATGTCAAAGTCAAACAGACGAGTGTAGATAAATCATTTATCTGACAGCTCACCATTGTATATTTCATTTATGCAACAGGGATGCTTTCTGTCAGTGCAGGAGCATTTGCCTTTGATTGTTTATCTTTTTCTGCATATGTTTGTCAAAAAAGTGAACAAAAAAATGCATTTTCTGCTCTTTTATGCTAATTATAAAATATTCTATAAGGTATCTATAAATGTAACACCACACATTTTGTAGATAATTTTGTGCTGAACAACTTTTGTGCTCTCAGTACCATGCTATCTTTTTTTCATTTTAAAGTTATTCGCATTTGAATATGGTTAGTACTGCTACTGAGGCCGAACATTCTAAATGAGTTCCGAAGTGATTGTGACATAGCTACTATACGGATAACTTTTATTTATTCAATGACTGTGAAGATAAATTGATTTATTCAATAAGTTCTGAGCCCACTCCTATTGCATAAATGTATGTATGTATGTATATATTCATTGCAAAAAAGTTTGTTAATGCATCAGTTAGGGCTGATAGCACAGCGACAAAAGTAAGGAAATGTGATGTTAGCGTTACCCCCCTACCACCCCAACCTCCACTCACCAACAGACATCGGGGTGTGCCATGGGGTGATCAGGCCCAACTCCCCCCTCCTCTTCCCCCTTTTCTTTCAGCCATGTTTTTTGTAGTGTTTTCTTTCAAGTAAGCACTTGTTTACTTATTAACCCGAAACTTACTATTGTCCACTCTTTCTACATGTTATGCACAACACTGTTTGTAACACAGTTTGTAACACCTGCCTTACAACTATGTGTTAATAATGATCTTGTAACTTGAATGTTTAATGTCTCATTCCAGTTGTACCCCTTCCCCCGAAGTCACACAGGGAGATTAGCGACTTATTGCTCAGTGTGCCTTCCTGGTGAAACATTTCAATAAATAAACTCTCACTCCATTCCATCTGTAAACAAGCTGACATACTACAGCATATGAGAATGGGGTGAGAGTTAGGCCTGATGACCCCATGGCACACCCCAACGTCTGTTGGTGAGTGGAGGGTGGGGGGCTGGTAAGGGAGTAACCCTAACATCATATTTCCATACTTTTGTTGCTGTGCTATCAACCCTAACTGATGCATTTATGAAGTTTTTTGCAATGAATTTCCCTTCTTTTTGAGAAAGTGTAATATAACTAGTAACTGATATGTGGTTGTGGGAGCGCGGGCCCTCCAGGCCCTGTGCTTCCCTCATGCTGTCCATTTTTGCGTAATGGTATGCGTATGTGGGAGCACAGGCCCTCAGGGCCCTGCGCTTCCACTTATACATAAGTATGGAGCCATACAACAGCCATATAGTAATGAAAAGGAACCCTTGTAACACTAATTTGGCAATATCTCAGTAACCGTACAACCTATGAAAACAATTCCAGCGCGGGTGTAATCTATGACTTTTAAACTTCCTTGCAGGCTTAGTTCACCTAAGTTGTGGGTAGTAAAAAATCTGTATCTCGCTTTGTTTTTGACATACAGGTGTCGAAAGGTGCCATGGGCACCGCAATGTTATCCTATGGGAAATCTCTCAAATTCGGAACGCTGTAACTTTGTAACCTTTTTATATTTTTTTTACCAAACGATCAAAAGGCACATCTGAGGGGCCAGGGCTTGTCACCCTGCAAATTTCAGCCAAAAAGCCGCAACTGTTTAGGTGCAGTAGTGCGGCAAAGAAATTGCATTTTTTGGTTCAGTAGTGTTGCAAATTGCGACAGTAAAGATGCCACAGTGTCGTGACTTGCGAAAGTATTGCAAATGTACTGTCATGATTTGTGACACTACAGGGGACACGATTTTATAAAAGGTATCTAGAGAGCCTAGAAAAAAACTGATGGCACCACTGTGTTCCTCAGGCTCCGTTTAGGTAAACCCAACTGTCAGTGTTTACCTAGGGGCACTAAAATTTGAACTACAGATGTTTTTCTTCACCACTAACTGAAACAAGATGGTGGCAGCACGACAGAAAAAAGTGCATTTGTGACAGTAAAAAGTGGTTTTGTGACAGTTTCGAGAGGCACCTATATTTTTTCCCCATTGACTTCAATGTTAAAACTTAAAATTTGAATAACTTTTGAACGGTTTAATATTTTTTCACCAAATCTTCAAAAGACACATCAATGACCCAGACTGCATCTTCCCTGGAGATTTCAGACCAGACGAACAAATCGTGTGGGCTGTTGCCCCAAGCAAAGAAATGGGCAAAAAAAAGTTTGTCAATTTTTTTGGCACTCCAGCTCCGCAACCACTCATCCAACCATAACGTAGCTTGCAAGATCCAGAGATCTATGGTGCCCTACCACGCATGCAAAATTTCAGGCAAATCCATCTTACAATGTCAAAGTTGTTAAAGTGCAACATTTCAGGTTTAACATAGATGTGGCTGGGCAACCCTAACTATACTGGCAGTACCGTGCCAGTATAATATATATATATATATATATATATATATATATATATATGTATATATATATATATATATATATATATATATATATATATAGAGACCACTTCTTTAACTAGTGTGCACACTCCCCATTAAGTATCTGGAAACAGTGGTATCCATATACTGACATACTATTTACTTTACTAAAAGGTAGGTACCGCCCTTGGCATTAGGCTGTATACCTGGCTCATTTTCTAGAGGAAGAGAAGGGTGGGATACAGAAAAAAACACTTGATACCTGTGTAAATAACACAGCCCAGGTCCTGGGTGGAGGCAGCTAGGCATATGCTTGAGCTAACCTGCTAAGGGGGCCCCCAGTAAATCCACACAACCAGAAGCAATAATCGGAATGTCCATAACAGTGACTGGGATTGTGCAGTATGGCTTTATTCAACAGATGGCAACTAAAAGCTGAAGTGGACCCCTAAGGATTGGTCCTGGCTGGACAGGTACAAATTCAAGAACTCTCCTTAGATGCAGTACAGTTCATCAACAAAAACAGAAACATCTTTTTCCCAAATTCCCAAAAGTGCATTTGTGGACACCGGGCCACGCACTTGCACATCTTTCTTCCCATGAGTGTTAGTTAGTGAATCAAAGCCACACACTCAGAACTCTTCTGGGACATAGGTGCAATAAGTGAAACTTGGCCACATACCTTAATCTGCAGCTTGGCCACTTGCTCAGGTAAAAATACTGCTGCCCTTTACCAATCAGGAAGCCCTGCCTTGTAAGCGCTTAGATGGCATTCCTCTCACCCTTGGCCCTAACCGACAGTCTCTGCCATTCTTCAGGGTTACACCACTGAAACCCCCATTCCCCACTGAAATGCTAGTGGTCCTGTTCTTTACTTGTCACAACACTGAGGTGACACAGAGAAAATAAATTGCACTCACTGGAGTCCACAGTTTAACTTTCTGCACTCACACTGGTGAGACTAGAGGCACTGACAGGTGCGATCCAGCCTTATCTATGGGCACATGCACCCCAGTCTATCCACTCCCCTAAGAACATGTGGAGATCTAGTCTCCCTTTCAGTACTCACATAAACTTGTTCCGTCCCCTGGGCATGGAACAACCAAAAAGGAAAAGGAAAGGCACTCTTCTGGGTAGCTGGTCCAAACAGTTTATTTCAGGTCCTATACAAGGCAGCTGGAAACACCATAGAACATTCAAGGGATTGCCTCTTGAGTCCACAGAGAACAAGCAGATCCTTTCACTTCACAGGAAGTAGAAATCAGGAAATCCTGCTGTAGTCTTTGTCTCCAGCACTTCAACTGGAAGCTGGAAATTACACTCAACTAGGGTGAGAAATCCTGGGCCCTCTCTCAGAACCCACTGGCAGTCCTTCTGCCACTCTTATTGCCTCACTCCATAACACTCTACTTCAGACACAAATTCAGACTGAACTGAGCATTCTAAGCCCCCCAGAGCAGCTATCCACACAGTGTGGCTTATGCTGATGCGAGAGTTCTAAATGACCTAATCATTCCTCCCTCAGGCTAGCTGAGTAAACAATGATGTCATTATGTAAGGAGCCCCTAATGAGCTCCCTACCAGCTGCCTACTACCTTCCTAACAATAATACTGATAGGATTCTAGTAACCCCAGGGACTGGGTGGTTGCACTCGCACCTTACCAGGTAAATGACTGTCCACAGTCATTCCCTCACCTGGCACCTGGCCATCCTACCTCTGATGCCCCCTATGGGGAGGGTTGATCAAGTCCTCCCCTACCATGTGCCAGGCACAGGCAAGTTACACAGAAGGATAGAGGCCTACTGAGAAAACTTCAGTTCCTATCCACCTACTGTACTATCTATGGATCCTCAGTAGCTCCAAGAAACTGCCTGAAACATGTCCTATCACATAGCATCAATGACCCCTATCTAGAAACAGGAACACCAACCTGCCTTTCCCCCTAACCATCTAGTGGAAAACTGTCTGACCTATGCTACCAAGCACATGCCCAAACCCAAAAAATCAAAACCATTTTACACCTCACACCTGTAAAATGAAAAGGGTTACACATTGCACTAAACATTTACAGAAAGGCTGACCAAGTGATGGATGCCTTTGTCAGCTTTTACAAGCACCTCTACCATGCCCAAAATGAGAATCTTCCTCTGGATAAAAATGCATTCCTGGACACTCTGAATTTGCCAACTCTAGCCCCGGACTAGCAGACAGCCTTGATGACTCCCATAAAACAGTCTGAAATTGAATTGGCCATCAAACATCTGAAAACGAGGAAGTGCCCAGGCCTGGACGGGTTTAGTGAGGAGATATAGAAATCATTAACCAAAGAGCTGACACCCCATCTCTCACAGGCCATGAATGGGGTCTGGTTTGGAGGGGGGGGGGCTGTCCCTCCCTCATGGGACTATGCTACTATCACAGTTCTATACAAACAGGTCAAGGACCCAGTGGAGTGCGATTCTTACCACCCCATTTCACTACTCAGTCTTGACTACAAGATTTTCACCTCAATTTTAGCTACAAGGCTAAACTGCCTCCTTCTCCAGTTAATCAACAAGGACCAAACGGGCTTCATCTTTGGCAGACAGGCCACAGACAGTGTCAGATACACCATAAACATCATAAATAAGATCTCCCAAGATAAAACCCCGGCCTGTCTGATAAGCCTAGACGACGAGAAGGCTTTCGACAAAGTATCCTGGCCCTTCTTATTTGCAGTCCTGGGGAAATTTGGCTTTCCCCAATGCATGATAGATGCCCTAAAAACCCTATACATGGCCCCACAGGCCTATATTAGAATAAATGGGAGTATTTTAGACAGGTTTCCATTGGGATGGGGAACGAGACAGGGGTGTCCTCTGTCCCCCCTACTATTTGCTCTTTTTCAGTTAAATGGTTTATTAAGTTTCATAAGACAGTTACAAACATAGACAGCATCATAACATGCAAAGGTTGTACAGATGTATATAGAGATATGTATTTGCATTAGTGACCCTGTCTGATTGTGTGTAATAACTGAAACTACCTAGGACCATTACTATACATATATGTTGTACAAGTAAAAGCATATTGCTGTAAAATGAAAAGAGAATAAAAAATGCCTGTAATTGGCCTTACATAGTTGCTTCCTAGACAGGACTATTGGGAGCTGAAAGCCATGTTGTAAACATGTAAGTTAACTCGAGGGTAGGAAATGGAGAGGAAATAAGATAGGTACATACCACCACATCGAGTATGAATCCACGGACCAAATAGAAGGTACTGCTGCTGATATATGCTATGGCTGCTTGCGACCAGAAAGATATACCTTCCAGTGGTCTCCTCTGGAGTATGTGTCTACAAAAGGAAGGTCATATAAAGTAACTAACATCCCTACATCATGATACAGATGCAACCAGAGGTGTATTCAGACCGTTATCTGAAGCTGCCCTGTAATATGAAGAAAACATTTTCCTACCACAAACAGCAAAACAAAGAAAAAAAAAAGATAACTATAAGACATATTCTACAGCTAACACTAACCACACACAGTCTTATTGTCAAACTAACAGAGAGTATCATAAAATGTCAAGAAAAGTTAAAGGCGAACTATTCATCTTACACCGAGGAAACATCATTATGGTTCTATGGATCTGTCAGCCTATGCCAGCTCTGGCAGACAGATATGCCATGTGTGTGGAGCCCAGGATTCTTGAAACTTTTCTGTCCATCCTAATGTGACACGTGAGTGTCTGTCCATCTCATATAACTGAGTGAGGGCAGAAAATCTTTCACCCATGGAGGGAACATAAGAGCTTCTCCAGTTTCTCAGAAGGGTGTGTTTCACTTGCATACTTGGCAACATAAACTAAATAAATAAATAAAAATAAATAAATAAAAACATTACCCAGTGAAACTGTTGAGATGTAAGAAAAGGGGCTTCAGATTTCATACGAGTAATAGGAGTGGGGCATGGAGAGGGATAAGAACTGTGAAGATCTCACTAGCTTCTGAGATTGTTTTTTCCCAGACTGGGGTTATCATGGGACACTGCCAAAGGATATGATATAAAGTGCCCCCTGGTTGCTGGCATCTCCAGCAGTTATTATGTGATATAACCTTAGCCTTTTTAAGTACCTCTTGGGTTCTATACCATGAATGTAGTATCTTGTTGTGAATTAACCGGCTACGGGCATCTCTATGGACTAGATGTCCTGTTGGCCAGCACTGTCCCCATTGGCTATCTGAGATCTGAGTTTGCAACATTTGCTCCCATTTGGCTTTGGAATGAAATGGAATGAAAGAACATGTGGAGATCTAGTCTCCATTACAGTACTCTCAGAAACTTGTTCCGTCCACTGGGCATGGAACAACCAAAAAGGAAAAGGAAATTCACTCTTCTGGGTAGCGGTCCAAACAGTCTATTTCAGGTCCTATCCAAGACAGCTGAAAACACCACAGAATATTCATGGGATTGCCACTTGAGTCCACAGAGAACAAGCAGATCCTTCCACTTCACAGGGAGTAGAAATCAGGAAATTCTGCTGTAGTCTTTGTCTCCAGCACTTCAACTGGAAGCTGGAAATGACACTCAACTAGGGTGAGAAATCCTGGGTTCTCTCTCAGAGCCAACTAGCAGTCCTGCCACTCTCACCTCCTCACTCCATAACACTCTACTTCAAACTCCAACTCAGACTGAACTAAGCATTCTAAGCTCCCCTGAGCAGCTATCCACACAGTGTGGCTTATGCTGCAGCAAGAGTTCTAAATGACCTAATCATTCTCCCCTCAGGCTAGCTGAGTAAACAATGATGTCATTATGTAAGGAGCCCCTAATGAGCTCCCTTCCAGCTGCCTGCTACCTTCCTAATAATAATACTGATAGGATTCTAGTAACCACAGAGACTGGGTGATTATATATATATATATATATGTATATATATTTTTTTTTATACAATAGGGGTGAGTTGTAAACATTTCAAATAAAACCATGTATTCTCACCAGAGTGAGAATAAATGCTGATGACATCACCATAGTGAAAATAAATCCATTTATTTTCATGGTGGTGATGTCATCAAACCCCAAAACAGCTGAAAACACACCCCTGTTGTATAAATCAAATACATGATGTGCACTCGTGTGATATGGAAAATATTTTCAGTCCTGCACAGTGACCTCTGGATACTCACGAGTGGCGAATATCCAGAGGTCACTGTAAAGGAATGAAAATATTTTCCATGTCACACTCATGCCGATCATGTATCCCCTATATATATTATACCTGCATGGTAGTGCAGGTATAGTTAGGGTTGGCAGACCACTTCTATGTTAAAATCTCAAAGTCTGCACTTTAATAACTTTGCAACTGTTTGTCCGATTTGCTTGAAATTTGGCACACACACTATCCAGCCATAGATCTCTAGACTGGAATTTTTTTGTTCTGGTCAGAAGTATGGTTTCTGAGCTGTGAAGTGTCAAAAATATGAAAAATCCTCAACTTTTGTGCAATTCTTTGTCGGGCTCGAGAGAGCAAATGGTGTGTGTGTGTCTGTCTTACCTCAAATGTGCATTTGTATACAGTATGTGGCCTGGGTGAGGGTGGTGCCTTTAGAAGATTTGATGAAAAAATATGAATCTGTCCAAAAGTTATGAAAGTTTTTCATGTCTGATTTTAGCCTATGGCAATATTTATATGGGCGATGCAAAAACGTTCGTGAAAACTTTTTTGTTTTTGTGCTCCAAATTTTTGTTTTCGTGCTGCCGCCATCTTGTTTTCTGTTAGCAAGAGACAAAAAATGTTGTAACTCAAAAAATAGTGCTCTTGCTAAATACCAACACTTGTGTTTACCTGTTCAGGCCTTGAGGAACTTGCCTCTGGCATCAGTTTTGTGCAGGCAGTCTGGAAATGTTTTTCAAAATTTTTCCACCATTTTGTTGTCTCGCAAAGAATATTTTTGTGCACGGCTAAAAAAAAATCGTTGCATGCCAACAAATTTTTTGTTGCAAGGCAACATGTTTCTTTGCTCAACAGCATTCTATTATAACGAATAGGAGCGCCACAAAAACAAAAAGTTGTCACAAAAACAATGGTTGTAAACATTGTCCCATAAGCTGTTTCCTTGTCAGCTCACTGCGAGTAAACACGACTTTTGGGCTGAACGTTTAACGTTTTCAACAACTTAATAAATTTCTAAAAGCCACAGAGCTTTTTCTCAATTTACAAGTTGTTGAAAACGTTATCTGGTTGATCCTGCCATTTCTCCCCTGTGTCACTGAAACAGTTTAATTCCTGACGTCCTTGATTTGTAGTGTGACCGAGCGGCTTCAATACGTTACTGTGAGTACCTCACATACATCTAAAACAAAACACTGTCTCTTCAAAATTGTACAAATGAAGTCCTTTTTAATTAATTGTCCTGGGCTTGCTAAGTAAGAAACAGGCTGTAGTTAAAACCGAACAGAGAGCGAGGAACTCGGCATGTCAGCAGATTCAGAGAAGTGAAAGTGAGCGGTGAGTGTTACTATAGCAACACTGCGCTACACTTTCACTTCTCTGGGCTGCCAGCTGTCTGGTTGCTGCTCTGTTCGGTTGCTGCAGCCTGACTGCCTGCTAAGCCAAGAAAACAATAAAAGGATTGCATTGTACCATTTTGAAGAGACAGTGCTTTTTAGATGAGCAGGTACTCAGTGACGTGCGAAACCGCAGTCTACAAATCAGAATCGAATAAACTGTTTTAGTGATATAAAGACGGCGGGATCAACCAGATAAGATTTTTAAATTAAACATGGTTTTAAACTGATGGCAGGGTCAACCAGATGTAAGAGTCGCGTTGGTAGGGGGACGGGGGTCAGGTCATTAAGAGGCAGAGCCTTATAACAGCTGAGTTTCTTGAGGGGCCAATATGATTTCTTACAGATTACGTATAGGAGTTTAAAAGATAACAGGATGACATACAGGAGTGTAAAGATATCAAGATGACGTATAGGAACATGAAGATAACAGTGTTATCTTCACCGGCTTCTACGGATATTACTTTTTATACTGGAATGTATCCCAGCATATAAGTTGTATATATATATATATATATATATAAATATGGGATACATGATGGGCATTAGTGTGATATGGAAAATAGTTTCACTCCTATAAAGTGACCTCTGGATATTCACGAGTGGCGAAGCCATGAGTGAGTATGCAGAAGTCACTGTTCAGGAGTGAATATATTTTCCATATAACGCTAGGGTACATCATGTATCTGAGTTATACAATAGGGCCCCCTATTGATAGGGGTGAATTGTGCAAAAGTAACCATTTGTGCTGAATAGCATGGGTTTTGCGTGATTGCACAATACATGTTGTGCAATGGTATTCAGTCGCAAAATTATTTCACACTAATGGTGATGTTTTGCATGACCCACATGATAAATGTCATTTGGCTACATTTATCACACTCCAGTGAAAATAACAGGATTTATCACACTATTTATCTCTCTCCATATACATATATATATATATATATATATATATATATATATATATATATATATATATATATATATATATAGATAAATATATATATGTATCTGTATATATATATATATATTATGACCCTCCATGTCTGGGAACTACCAGCCAATATCTCTCCTCCCTATACTTGCAAAGCTCCAGGAGCACCTTGTCCTCTCTCAACTATCTGCCCTCCTCTCTGACTCAGCCTTTTTCACTCCCTACCAATCTGGCTTTAGGAAAGGTCACTCTAGTACCACCTCCTTACTTAGGCTCACTAACTCCATACTCTCAGGTATGGGCAGTGGTCTAATTACCTCAGCCATCTTTATCGACCTTGCTAAGGCTTTTGATACGGTCTCCTACCCCCTCCTCTTGGATAATCTGTGTTTTGCTGGTCTGTCTGCATCAGCCACAAACTGGTTTAGCTCCTACCTAATGGTCAGGAGACAGTCAGTCAAAATTGCAGATTCCACACCCCCTCAACGCCAGATAAACACTGGAGTGCCACAAGGCTCTATCCTTGGCCTTCTGCTATTCTCCATATTCCTAAACGATCTCCTGTCAGTGTACGCCACCTCCTCTATCCATATGTATGCTGACGACACAGTCCTTTTCTTTTCCAGCCAATCACCAATTGATGTAGCTTCCAATCTCCAGCATGACTTTGAGAAAGTTCAGCTCTGGTTAAGCTCTCATCAAAGTTTCCTCAACACCAAGAAAACAGTCTCTATCACCTTTGGCACTAGGCAGAGACTCTCTAGGCTATCAAATTTGCCCTCCTTCCACACCCTTGATGGTACAGTACTACTCTTGAGGACACTTCCTCCTTTAGGTATCTTGGGGTCTGGCTAGACCAACACCTCAACTTTGCTGGACACATAGACTCCATCCTGAAAAAACTGTGCCCTCAATTAGAAGCCCTTTACAGGAATTAAAGCTACCTACCTCTATCAGCTAGGCAGGAGCTTGTCCAGAAAATGATACTACCCATTTTTGACTACTGTGACATAGTCTACAGTGCTTCACCAAAGTCTTCCTTGACCAGATTGGACACCCTCTTCAATGCTTTCTGTTGCTTTGCATTGGATGCACCTTCCCTCTCTTGCCACTATGCTCTCTATCGCTGAGTAGCTCTTCCTTCACTAGAACACTGCCACCTAGCCAACTGCACAAAATTTGTCTCTTAAATTCTGGTTTGGTTATTTACCCTCCTACCTCTCTTCTTTACTGTCCTCCCACCCCTCTGCCTCTCACTCCCTCAGATCTAGCAACTCCCGCACTCTAGCTATCCCACAGTGTTCCACCTCAATAGGTCAATCAGCCTTCTCCCATACATTCCCGAAACTCTGGAATTCAATGCCTTATCAAATTAGGCACTCCTCCTCCTCCCTGTGGTCCATCTCATCCTCCCTTCACAACTTCCTCTCTCCATCCTGCAACTGTTCCTAGTTCCCTTGTTCCTTCTCCCCTTCCCCCCAGCCTGTATAGCACTTAACGAGTGCTAACTTCAATGTGATTTTTTTCTGCACATGCTCTGTACAGTAATTATAATTTATCTATTTATTATTTAGAATTTAGAGACACTCTTGCTCTCCTGTACAGCTCAAACTGTATATATATCTACTTTGTCCAGTTGCTTTCAAATGATGTATTGTATATCTACTTTGTCCTGATTCTTTCTGATGATGTACTGTATATTCCTTGGTTCGGTTGTTTTTCCAAGTTCAACAATACTTCATGTAAATGTTACTGTATATGATCATGTAATCCAATGCTCCCCTTCCCACAGGATGCACCGTGAGACAAGCAATTTTAAATTGTTCCGTGTGCCTTTCCTTGTGAAATTTTTCAATACATACATATCTTCATTGCAAAAATTTTGTTAATATATCAGTTAGGGTTAAAGCAACAAAAGTAGGGAAATGTGGTGTTAGGACTTCCAACCCTAACACCCAACTCCCACCCTGCACAGAGGAAGAGGGATCAGGGGCATTGGGGTCATCAGCCCTAACGCTCACCCCATTCCTTCAGAAAATAAGCTGGGTGGGCACAGCATAGGAGAATAGGGTGAGCATTAGGGCTGATGATCCCAATGCCACCCCCGATCTGTGCAGGGTGGGGGTGGGGTATTAGGGTTGGAAAATCTAATGCCATATTTCCATACTTTTGTTGCTTTAACCCTAACTGATGTATATTTTTTTCCTTACTACACTGGACTCTCTCCAGCTGTGCTACACAGCAGCCTCGGCTTGTTCCATCTGCCTGAAGCCCCTGGTAGCTGGTCCCAGGGTCTCCCTGATTCCCGGCAGCCAATCCCAAACCCTTCCAGATCTGAATACCCCAGAGGCAAGGATCACCCCACTCCCAGCACTCTATCTGCAAGTGTCAGGATGGGACCAGCACATGAGGAAACCCCGGGGAGCAGCTGAGGCTCAACATTGGGCATGGTGCCTTGGCGCCACTGAGCCCACCTTCTCCTACCAATGAGAAGGTTTTTTTTTTCACTTTTTTCCTGTCCTCGCGGAGTGTGGCCATACAAGGCAATGCTGTGTCACAACTCTGCCCCCTGCATATGCAGCATCGCAACTTCGGGTGACCCTGATTGCCACCAGAGGCCATTTCTGAGCGATAGTTTCCCTGGAACCCTCCCCAGGAAGAGGGAGCAGTCCTCCGGATGCTGTTTCTCTTCCCTTCCCTGCTGACTCTCGACAGCCCGGGCTCGCTCCTGAACCTAGGTCGCCGGCATGGTGTGAGGTGTGGCGTTCAGTGCCTCAACCCTCAGCATCCCCAGCTGGCTCTAACTGATGTTTTAACAAAGTTTTTTTTGCAATGAATTTTCTTATTTTTTGAGATAGTATTATGGTATCCCCATTTTATTGTGGGAGTGTAGGGTCCTTTGAACCCTGTGCTCCAATCCCACAGTAGCTGCACATATTATGTAGGTGTAGAGGGCCCTGCACTTCCATGTGTAGGACAACTGGGACCAAACTGTAAGCATAGCCATCTTATTACACCACTTCATGTACCCCAGTACAGAGAAATTGTGAACTGCAAGCCAAAACATAATTATGCGTAGCTGCAACACCATTATGTGCCACAGGTGTGAAAACATATTGTGGCAGGGTTTGAAAAATAACATCCATGACATACATGAGGTGGGGTAATAAGAATGATATGTTGTAAATCTGGGATCAAAATATTGAACATTTCTGAAGTTATGAGTTTGCATAGTGAAATTGCAACAAATGGTCATAACATTGTAATTTTTTTCACATTTTGACCCCAAATTTTCAACATAGTCTTATCTCGCCACCACATAAACCTCATAGGTGAAAATGTCTTAATCCATGGCCAAACGCCATTCCTTGCCACAGGTGCGGAAACATGTTTTGAGCAGGATGTGAGAAATGACAGCTGTACTGTTCATGAGGTGGTGTAAAAAAATGGCTCTGTTGAAAATTTGGAGTGAAAATATTAAAAATTGGCAAAGTTACGAGCGTGCATGGGAAAATTTCAATGACTGCATGTAACTGAGGAGTTTTGGGGTATTTTTGTGCCAAATTTTCAACATGAGCTTTTTGGGACCCCACCTCATGAACACCAGCACTGTCATTTCGTTACTGTGTCCCAAAAGGTGATTTTGCACAGTGTCCGAGAAATCACCTTATGGATCTGAGTAAGGAAACAACAGTGACAATGTTCATGAGGAAGGGTTCCAAAAAGGCCATGCTGAAAATTTGGTTCAAAAATACCATAAAGTGGCTGAGATATCAACATAAGCTCAAAACACCACTGACAGACATAATATTTATTTATTTATTTTATTCTTTGGTAACTGGGTAAGGCCCACTAGGCACAAGTGCCTGTTTTCAGGGGGTGACCTGGGAATACTGGTCGGTTAAGTGACTTGCTCAGAGTCACACAATATGCAAGTGGAGGTTGTGAGAATCAAATGCAGGTCTGGTCTGCTGGATGTACTAAGCTCATTCACTCCTCGTTACTCTAACCTCTAGGCTGTACTGCCAGCTTATACTAGACTTTGAAGCATAGAAACATAGACTTTGACAGCAGATAAGGACCACTTGGCCCACCCAGTCTGCCCAGTTCCCTACCTATTGGATAAGCTGCAGATTCTAGTTAACCAACAGCCTACTTCCTGCAACCCCCCACTATAATTGCCTTATGTCTGTCCCATGCATGTTTGAATTCCCCCACTGTTTTAGACCCCACAACCTCTCCAGGAAGGCGGTTCCATGTGTCCACCACTCTCTCTGTGAAAAAGAATTTCCTCACATTACCCCTGAGCGCCCCCTCTAACTTTAAATTGTGCCCCCTTGTTCTTACACATCTCTTTTTCTGAAAGATACTACCCTTCTGGACTTTGTAGATTCCCTTGAAGTACTTAAAAGTTTCTATCATGTCCCCCCTGTCCCTCCTTTCATCAGGGTATACACATTAAGCTCTCTCAGTCTCTCTTCATATGGTTTCTGATGTAGACCCTGCACCATTTTAGTTACCCTCCTCTGGACTGCTTCCATCCTGTCTATGTCCTTGTGTAGATGAGGTCTCCAAAATTGCACGCAGTACTCCAGATGGGGTCTCACCAACTGTCTGTAGAGAGGGATAACCCCTTTTTATGTTGCTTGCACGCATGTGCAAGAAACATAGTGCCATCATTGGAGATTTCGGAGGTGTGTCACCTCCTCCTCCAATTCAGTCAGTGAGCTGGCAGGTGTGGCCCCTGTAAGCCAATGCATTTTGGAGCTGTCTATGACACGCTCCAAAATGCAGTGGCATACAGTTGAAAGGGGGAGCTACGCTTCAGTGAGCAGAGATAAGAAGCGTAGCTCCCCCCCACACACAGGCGTGCGCACCCCCGCACATACTGTGTAGCCAATGGGGTGCCCAATCCCCGTCAGCTGAGCTGCGTCGTCCCCCCCACAGTAGTTGGTGCCACGCTGGGAGCCCACCCCAGCGTGGCAATCAATCACTTTGGCGGCAGGGGTGCCCAGTCCCCATTGGCTGAATGGCCCCTGTCCTTGTGCCGATGCTGAGGAGCCCACCCAGCGTGGCAAATGTCTAACGTCTTTTTTAAACCTATAAAACAAAAAGCGGTCCGGTAGCTCTCCTGACCCCCTCCACAACCCTCACCCACCCACTGCGCACCCAGCCTCCCACCTCCCCTCACCCCATGCCTTACCCGGACTCCGGTAGCGCGATCTTGAGTGGACGGAACACGTCTGCACTCTTCAAAGCCGACCCGCGAACTGAGAATGCGTAAGTTGTATAATGGGCTAGATGGGGGTTCAACTTTATTGCATATCTCAGGCATTTTTGGGAATTTTTGCACCAAATTTTCAACATGGGGTTTTTAGGACCCCTTCTCATGAGTGATGTCACTGTCATGGCGTTATTCGGGCCCGAAGGGTGATTTCGCACAGTGACTGCGCAGTGACTGTGAAATTACCCTTCAGGCCTGAATACTGCCATGACAGTGACATCATTCATGAGAAGGGGTCCCAAAACCCCATGTTGAAATTTGGTCAAAATTCAAAAAATGACTGTTCTGGCGATGCGTTGCGCGAAAGTTCTCATGAGCTCATAAGTTCGTGAAATTTCAATATTTTCACTCCAGATTTTCAACATTGCCATTTTACCACACCTCCTCATGAGCAGTATAGCTGTCATTTTTCACATCCTGCCCAAAACATGTTTCCACTCATGTACCGCACAATGGCGCAGTCGGTGTGCGAACTCAGTGTATGGGACACATTAAGATAATCACAGTGTCACTGTTCATGAGCAGAGATCTTAAAATGGCAATGTTGAAAATTTGGTGAAAGAATTCCTAAAAATGACTGTTTTACGAGTGTGCGTTGCACAGTTCCCACGCACGCTCGTAGGTTTGCGAATTTTCAATATTTCCACTCCAGATTTTCAACATTGCCATTTCCACACACCTCCTTATAGGTAGTACAGCTGTCATTTTCCATCCTGCCCAAAAGTGTTTCCGCCCATGTGGCGCACAATGGCGCAGTGGGTGTGCAAACTCAATGTATGGGACACATTAACAAAATCACAGTGACACTGTTCCTAAGCAGAGGTCTTAAAATGGCTATGTTGAAAATTCGTCAAAATTTCTAACAATGACTGTTTCTGGCGTGTGTTGCGCAGTTCCTATACGCCCGTAAGTTCGCAAATTTTCAATATTTGCACTCCAATGACTTCAAATACCTAAACAGCACATAGAAGCAAGCAACATTCGGCACTGACAAATGCTTGTTGTACCTGTGATGCCCCTCCTATGACCCCAGTATCCCCTGGCTCTCCTTACTGACTTCTCACATTGCTTACCCACCTTTAGGTCATCTGATATGACTACACCCAGATCCCTTTCCATTATTGTTGTTGTTAGTACCTCCCCTATTATTGTGTACTTTTCTCCTGGATTTTTATTTCCCAGGTGCATTGCTTTGCACTTCTTTGCATTGAATCTGTCCCACACTGGTGAGGGGTTGGGGTTCTAGTGCTGACATGGGGATTGGGCACCCTGATATCAGCAAAAACATTTGTTAACATATAAATACTTTGTGATACTGGGAGTGGGCTACCCAGTATCCCACACTGGCAGGAGTGTGGGAGGCATCTCGAAACACTGGGAGTGGGCTCCCCAGTGTCCCACACTGGTGGAGAGGGTGCTTCTACTGCTGACATGGGGATTGGGCACCCCAATGCTGGCAAAAACAGTTTTTTAATGTGCACAAAAAGTGTGTGCAGTGACTGGCGGGTGTTGAAAAAGGATTTGTTTTTTGCGAGTTCATTAGAAAGGATTGCTTTTTTCGTGAGCAGGTTCCTTTTTAGCAAGTCAATTCCTTTTTCACCAGCTCACAAAAAAGAAACTGGCTCATGAAAAAAGAAAGGATCTATGATGGGTTGTTGACAAAATTTATGTTGAACGACCCGACAGCAAAACCATCAGGTCAACCGCATTTTCAGTCGGCTGCCGGTTTCGGAGAACAAGGTTTTCTTCAAGGGGCTTCACCCGAACCACCCTTGTGGGGGATGTGCTATGCCCCTGCACTCCCAAGATTCTCAACTCCAAGTCAGAGCTGATTCGGGGGTTGCAGGACCCCCAACAGATAGTGCTGGGTTCCAGTGGGTTCCCTACAGTGATGTGGCACTGTAGTCACTGTAGGGAACCCTGCAGTCGAAATGCCACTGTCGGGTTTGTATACCAAAAAGAAGTAAGCGAGTCACAATAAAAGAATATGAATGCATAAAAAAACACTCTCCAAGGTTTCTGTGCCATAGAACTACTTCAGAATCCATCTCAGGGAGTCTTGATGAACAAGATACATGTGTTTGTGTATCTGGCTAATGACATTTTTGTAGGTTTTCAAAATTCTTTTTTCCAAAAAACAAAAACAAGATGCGGCTCTTGAAAAAGGAATTTTTCCTCATGAAAAATGATTTTTGCGCTCTCGAAAGGGGAGTGGTCTTATAAGAGTGAATCCCTATTCGTGAGAGCAAATTCCTTCTTCGATTTTTCTCCCTCTGTCCTGAAACGTGCTCTCCCCACTGAAAACGATGAGAAATTAAAAATTACTATAACTTTGCAACAGACTAATAAGTTTTCACAAAACTTGGCATGCCTGTTCTGTTACCCAAGCTGATTCTACAATAAAAAAAAATCACACCAAAATTCCACACCTTTTGGGTGCATGGTGATGAGGATAAAACTGCAAAAAAATGACTTTATTACTTTGTGCACTGTCCGAATCTCAGAATCTGCACATCCAACTGGAATACAACTTGCCGCATCAAGAGATCTACCCCATGGAACAGTGCATGCCAAATGTTGTGAAAATCCATTGATCGGTTGCAAAGTTATTAAAGTGCAAAATGTGAGGTTTAACATTAAACATGCTATTCAACCCTAACTATAGGGATGCAACCGCCCTAAAATACATATGTGTGTGTGTGTATATATATATATATATATATATATATATATACACACATATGTGTGTATATATATATATATATATATATATATATATATATATATACACACACACACACATATATGTACATATTATAGAGGCTCAGTAACGCCCCTATAGTTAGGATTGAGTAGCCTGCTCAATGTCAAACCCCTATCATTGCATATAAATATCTTTGACTCCGTTTGATGAAACTGTGGATTTGTTGTCTAGGAGGCAAGGTCTTGATGTGTGAAAATGTTTGCGATGGCAGTTTGTGTGGTTTGTGAGATCCACATATGTCATTTTTATGTTGATTGCACGCATGCGCAAGAAACATATTGTGGCAGCTTTCTCCACAAGCTGGATGTGGAGGTGTGGCACTGTTGTGGCCAATGCCCCCACAGCCTGCAAAGGCTTGTCCAGCATCTCCCAATGCCGTGGCATGCTGCTGCTGACACTAGTTCAGCCAGCGTACCACCAACTTATGAAAAAACAGCCGCTGCAATCAGGGGCCGCCTCTTCATTGCAGCGTCAGCCATCCACTGCAATGAGGGAGCGACCCATCATTGCAGAGTGGGATGTAGAAAGCCTGATATTGTTTGTGAATATGGTGGCGGCTTGCTGACATGTTCACAAACAATATAACTTCCGCCATGTGTTTGCCACGGGGTCCCCACTCCCTTTTGCTTCAGTTGTCAACCCCGCTTTCATTGTTTGCCGACGGGTGCCCAATCCCTGTCGGCATAAGATATCCCCTTTTGTTGTGTGCCGATGAGACTGCCCAATCCCCCATCGGCTACAGCTGACTCCCCAAGGAAAGAGTCAGGTAGCACGCTGAGAGCCCACCCCAGCATGCCACATGCCCTGTAAAGTAAAAAATGGTCCCTTGATGTCGTTTTGTTTTTTAACCTGTAAAAAACTGTCCATAGCGATCTCCTGCCCCCCACCTCGCCCCATTGCACACCCTGCCTCTCCACACCCCCCCTCACCCCATACTTACCTCCGGAGCTCGGCACGATGCTCTCCGGTGGACCGGGAACACGTCTGCACTCTTCAAAGCCAACCGCGAACTGAGGAAATGCCGGTAAGCTGTATAATGGAATGAATAGGGTTTTTCCAACTTTAATGCATATCTCAGTCATTTTTTGGAATTTTGGCACCAAATTTTCAACATGGGGTTTTTGGGACCCCTCCTCATGAATTCTGGAACTGTCATGGCGTTAATCGGCGCAGAAAGGTGATTTCACAGTCACTGCGCGGAATCACCTTTTGGGGCCAATTAATGAAATGACAGTGCCAGTGTCCATGAGGTGGGCTCAAAGCCTATGTTACAAATTTGGTGAAAAATCCAACTAAATGACTGTTTTACGAGTGTGCGTTGCGCAGTTGCTACGCACGCTCATAACTTCACGAATTTGCAATATTTTCATGCCAGATTTTCAACATTGGCATTTTTTCACACCTCCTTGTGAACAGTATAGCTGTCATTGTTCACATCCTGGCAGAAATGTGTTTTCGCACTTCTGGCGCGGAATAGTGCGGTTGCCATGGGAAATCAGTGTTTAGGACAGATTCAGAAAATGACAGTGACACTGTTCATGGTAGAGGTCCTAAAATGCCTATGTTGAAAATTTGGTAGTGCTGCGTAAGTAAAATGACTGTGTGTTAATGCGTGCACAGTTTACTGCATATAAAATAACTCCCGTAACTTCGCAAATTTATAATATTTTCACTTCAGATTTTCAACATTGCCATTTTCCCACACTTACTTATGAACAGTACAGCTGTCATTTTTCCCATCCTGGCCGAAATGTGTTCTTGCACTTCCGGGGCAGAATAGAGCAGTCGCTGTGGGAAATCACTGTCTGGGACAGATTAAGAAAATGACAGTGATATTGTTTATGAGCAGAGGTCCTAAAATGCCTATGTTGAAAATTTGGTGATGATAGCCCATCAGATGACTGTGTTACAAGTGTACATTGCACGCTTTCCATGCACCTTTGTAACTTTGGAGATTTGTAATATTGTCACGCCAGATTTTCAACAGTGGCATTTTTTCACACCTCCTTATGAGCAGTGCAGCTGTCATTTTCCACATCCTGACCGAAATGTGTTTTCACAGTTGCGGCGCAAAATAACGTGATCACTGTGGGAAATCAGTGTTCGGGACAGATTAAGAAAATGACAGTGGCACTGTTCATGAGCAGAGGTCCTAAAATCCCTATGTTGAAAATTTGGTGACGAAACTCCATAGCATAACTGTATTACAAGCGTGCGTTGAACTGTTTCCATGTACCCTTGTAAGTTCGCAAATTTGTAATATTTTCACGCCACATTTTCAACAGTGGCATTTTTTCACACCTCCTTATGGACAGTACAGCTGTCATTTTTCACATCCTGTTTTGCACTCCTGCCGGAGAATAGCATGGTTGCTGTGGGAAATCGGTGTTTGGGACAGATTAAGATCGAACTAGTGAGGGGGGGGAGTGACCGAGCTCAACTGAGCTCTGTCGGGACTGCTGTGGATTTGTTTGTGGGCAGAAAAAGGCCCCAACACAAGAGCCCAGAACAAAAGGGCAGCCTGCAGCACTGGGAGACACAGAACAAGAGAGTGAGTGGGAGGGGTGATCGAACTCACCGGAGCGCTGTCAGAACTTGCTGCAGATTTCTTTGTGGGCAGAAAAAGGCATCAGTGCAGGCAGGGGCCCAGTACAAAAGGCCAGCTTGCAGTGGCAGGAGAAACAGTATGAGCGAGTGAGACAGAGGGGCTGAGTGAGCTCAATGGAGCTCTAACAGGACTGCTGCGGATTTCTTTGTGGGCAGAAAAAGGCACCAATGCAGGCAGGAGCCCCATACAAAAGGGCAGCTTGCAGCGCCAGGACAAACAGAATGAGCGTGTGAGAGAGGGAGACTGAGCGACCTCAATGGAGTTCTGTCAGGACAGCTGCGGATTTCTTTGTAGACAGACAAAGGTGCCAATGCAGCCAGGAACCCTGTACAAAAGCGTTGCCTGTAGCGCCAAGAGAAACAGAACAAGTGAGTGACAGAGTGTTACTGAGCAAGCTCAATGGAGCTCTATTGTGACTGCTGTGGATTTCTTTGTGGGCAGAAAATGCAGCAACACAGGCAGGAGCCCAGTACAAAAGGCCAGTTTGCAGTGCCGGCAGAAACGGAATGAGTGAGTGAGAGAGGGGGGAGTGAGCGAGTTCAATGGAGCTGTGTCAGGACTGCTTCAGATTCCTTTCTGGCCAGAAAAAGCCGCCAGTGCAGGCAGGAGCCCAGTACAAAAGGCCAGCCTGCAGCAGCAGGAGATGCAGAATGAGCGAGTGAGGGAAGGGGAGTGAGTGAGTTCAATGGAGCTCTGTTGGGATTGCTGCAGATTTGTTTGTGGGAAGAAAAAGGCAGCAATGCATGCAGGGGCCCAGTACAAAAGGGAAGCCTGTAGTGGTGGGAAAACCAGAATGAGCGAGTGAGAAAGGGGGGAGTGAGCGAGCACAACAGAGCTGTATTGCAACTGCTGCAAATTTCTTTGTGGCCAGAAGAAGGTGGCAATGCAGGCAGGAGCCCAGTAGAAAATGGTAGCCTGCAGTGCTGGCAGAAATGGAATGAGCGAGTGAGAGAAGCGGAGTGAGCGAGCTCAACGGAGCTGTGTCGGGACTGCTGCAGATTTCTTTGTGGGCAGAAAAAGGTGCCAACAGAGGCAGGAGCCCAGTACAAAAGGGCAGCCTGCAGCACTAGGTGAAACAGAATGAGTGAGTGACACAGGGGGAGTGAGCAACCTCAATGGAGCTCTGTCAGGACAGCTGTGGATTTCTTTGTGGGCAGAAAAAGGTGCCAAAGCAGGCAAGAGCCCAGTACGAAAGGGCAGCCTGCAGCGCCATGTGAAACAACAAGCGAGTGAGAGTGGGAGTGAGTGAACGAGCTCAACGGAGCTCTATCATGACTGCTGCAGATTTCATTGTGGCCAGAAGAAGGCGGCAACGCAGACAGCAGCCCAGTACAAAAGGGCAACCTACAGTGCCGACAGAAATGGAACGAGCGAGTGAGAGGGGGGAGTGAGCAAGCTCAACAGAGCTCTGTTGGGACTGCTGCAGATTTCTTTGTGGGCAGAAAAAGATGCCAGCAGAGTCAGGGGGCCACTACAAAATGGCAGCCTGCAGCGCCAGGGGAAACGGAATGAGCGAGTGAGACAGGCGGAGTGAGCAACCTCACCAGAGCTCTGTCGGGACAGCTGCGGATTTCTTTGTGGGCAGAAAAAGGTGTCAATGCAGGCAGAAGCCCAGTACAAAAGGGCAGCCTGCAGCGCTGGGAGAAACACAACGAGCGAGTGAAAGAGGGGGAGTGAGCGAGCTCAACGGAGCTCTATTGTGACTGCTGTGGATTTCTTTGTTGGCAGAAAAAGGCGGCAATGCAGGCAGGAGCCCACTACAAAAGGCCAGCCTGCAGCGCCAGCAGAAACGGAATGAGTGAGTGAGAGGGGGGAGTCAGCAGGCTCATCAGACCTGTGTCAGGATTGCTGCAGATTTCATTGTGGGCAGAAAAAGCCACCAACATAGGCAGGAGCCCAGTACAAAAGGGCAGCCTGCAGTGCAAGGAGAAACAGATAGAGTGAGTGAGAGAGGGGGAGTAAGCCACCTCAAAGGAGCTCTGTCGGGACAGCTGCGGATTTCTTAGTGGGCAGAACAAGGTGGCAATGCAGGCAGGAGCCCACTACAAAAGAGCAGCCTGCAGCACAGGGAGACACAGACTGAGCGAGTGACAGAGGGGCAGTGAGTGAGCTCAACAGACCAGCACAATCAACATTCGGCATTGACAAATGCTTGTTTGTAAATGTCTAACTTTTTTCCTATACTTACCTTTTTTTTGCTCTCCCCTTCAGCCTATATGGATTTGAATTTTTATCCAAACATTGCAGGGGATATGTGTCATGTCCTAAGGTAATGCTTTTAACAGGTCTGCTGAAAAAATATTAAATGGTTCCCAAGTTATAAGGCTTTAAAATTTTGTGGCTTCTGACCTGCACATGCCCAGTGGAGCTTTTGAGATAACGTTCTGCGGCAAAAGTAAAAATTTGATGCCACAAATGTGAGTTTTTGATTTTGTGCCACTTGTTTGGCAGGGCACCAAACATTTTTTTGTGGTGTGCTAACTGCCATCTTGTTAATTTTTTCAATGAACTAACAAATGTGGAAAATACATAAAATTGCTGAGATTTTAAAAACAAGCATCAGAACCTAGTTAAATGGGAGCAGTTTAGCTAATTCTGATGTTTGTTTCTTAAAATAATGGGCACAAATACATTTTCTGGGCACCCAAAATCCCGGGTGCCCAGCTTAGCTAGAGGAGCGTGTCCCCCCCTCACCCCCTTCTCTGTATGAGAACAGCAAGAATTTCTTGACTTCTGCAGCCTTGTCTGAACTCATGCTGCCGGCTGCAGTTTGAGCTATGAACTGCCCTTGCCCTGGTGTTTGGTGAGCCCTTCCTCTCCATCACTGTCCCCTAGATAAATTTAAACTTCCTCTGGTGTCTCGTGGCAGTCCCTCATCTACTGATCGCTGTCCCCATAAATGAAATAAATATATTCTCTGGTGTCTAGTGGAACCCCTCCAACCTGCTGATCATCAGCCCCATAAATGAAATAAATATATTCCCTGGTGTCTAGTGGCACTCCCCCCCCCCCACACTGATCACTGTTCCCAATTTCACTACTGTCTAGTGGCACCCCCACCTGCCGATTGCTGTCCCTGTTATTAGACTATATATTCCTTGGTGTCTGATGGCACCCCCCCCCCATCCTCCCATTTGAGGCTTAGCCCTGAAATAAAGAAAATGGTCCCTTAATTGTTTTTTACAGTCCTGTAAAGAAAGAAAAAGCCCCTTACTGACCAGCACCCCACTTCCCACTCAGCACCCAGCACCCCACGCTCCTCAGGACACCCCCACACACCCTCACTCACCTGAACAGGTCCCAGGTTCAAGATCCACTCTCCGATCAAAGACTTGCCTTGCTGCTTTAACCGGTGACTGTCATATGAGAAACTAAGGTAAATGCAGCTCTATGTATTTCAATGGGGATTTCAACTTGTATTCATAACTCAGCCATTTTTTGACCCCAAATTTTCAACATGGTGATCCCACAGGCAAATAAGGCTATGATTACACTATCTCAAGAAGTAAGGAAATTCATTGCAAAAAACTACTTTAATTCATCAGTTAGGGTTGAAGATAAAGTGACAAATGTAGGGAAATATGACGGGGTTTCCAACCCTAAAACTCCTGCTCCACCCCTGAAGCGAATGGGGGTGGAGTCTTCCTTGGGGTTGTTAAACCTAATGTTCTCCCCATTGTATGCACTCATGAAACATACACACCTGTCTCCATCACATCTTAGTTTTTCTGTTACTGCAGTGGGGTGTGCGTGATAGTTTGCAACCCCACGGAAGACTCCACTCCTCATTCGCTTCAGGGGTGGGGCAGGTGTTTAAGGGCTGGAAACCCTAAAGTCATGTTTCCTTACATTTGTCACATTATCTCCAACCCTATCTGATGCATTAATGTTGTTTTTTGCAATGTACTGTATATATTATATAAATTCTTGTACCAGTGTCTCTGTAAATATAGACACAGTATATGTTATTACTACGTAAAACTCTACCTGAGAACCAATGAAAAACATATCAATTAAAAGTTATTCCCCTGCCCCTCCTAAATGTTGTGTTTGTGTCAATGAAGAGCAAGGACTGCAAGCATAAAATAAAGTCAGTTATTAAATAGTCCTCCTTCTTAAAATTATTTTTACCTAAAATGTCACGTGTATAGTAAAATAAATACTACAGCAGTAGTTAGGAATGACTCCGATGCCTGAGGCACATGAGACAAGCAAAATAAAGAGCAAAGGAACAATAAAAAGATGACGAACATAGAAGACAGTGTAGCACTGTATCCTTAAAATCAAGCATGTTGAATGGTCAGTGTTTGCATATTTGTGATTACTGCATGATGTAAACTGGGTTTGTGCCTTGCAAATTAAGTTAGGGAGTGCCAAGACAGTAGCTTGCAAGGCAAAAATAAAATTGAAATCAGCAGTTTGCAAAGCACAAACCAGTTTGCAGGATTGCACAAATACAGGTCTGGAGCCAGTGCAAATGAGAGGCGGACTCAGGAAACAGAGTTCCACTGGTATGCTGGAACCCCTAGTGACTATACAGGTCTGCACTTCCAAAATTAGCAAGCACAAAAAGCATTGCTTAACTAAATGCAAACAGCTGGAGTGTTACATTGCCGCATGCAAAAAAGGTGCCAGCAGGCAACTTGTGACATAGGGATTGAGTCTGTCTGATGAGATACAAATTGTACTCAGTGAGATAGTGAACTGGAGTTAGTACTTTGCATGAAGAGTTGGGCTACTAGCATTTTCTGTACCAGTAAAGCAATTGCATGAAGTACTTGTAAAGGGTTAGTGCCTTGCAAACATCTCAGCTTGCTCACAGCGTGAGAGTCGCATAAGGTGGTTTACAAGCATGTTTACAAGCGTGTTTTACATTTGTACTCAGCTTTGTGCTTTGTACACACTTTGTATATTGGGAGCCTGTTCGTGTTATTAACACTTACAGCTCGCCTCTTCCAGTACGCATGCTGATGGTCTCACTCGCACATTCGTGTGCACAAACAGTCCTTCGTGTCTGGGCTTGTGGTAGCTTCCAGTATGCTGCTGGTAATTTCCAATATGCTGCTGTTGGGATCCTTTATTTGTTTGTTGCCACTTTTGCCACAGGAATATCTGCTTGTGGAAATTAAAGACTCCAAGGGCTGCCCGAAGGTCCAACAGATGTCCGTTGTGCTTCCATGCTGGCAGCCCAGGGTGGGGGTGACAGAGCTAAAGGAGCTGACTGTAAGACAACAGGTCAGAAAGGAGAATAAACACTTGGATAAAATAAATAAATAAATACTCTGGACTGGATTTTTAAAGTACTGCAGTCTGATTTTGATGCAGTTTCACTACTTGTGACATGACTGTCAGACTGTGACCACACAAAACGTGGTCTAACTTACATAGAAACATAGACATTGTTGGCAGATAAGGACTGCTAGGCCCATCCAGTCTGCCCGTAAGCCCTCCACTTGATTGCGGCTTCTGACCCTATCTGGTCAGTGGCTTTTCACCATTCATTCCCACCTCTAAGGTTCCCTTATGCCTGTCCCAGGCATGTTTAAATCCCTCCACTGTGCTCATTCCCACCACCTCCTGTGGGAGACTATTCCATTTACTTACCACACTCTCCATGAACAAAAAGTTCCTCACATTTTCCCTTAACCTGCCACCTTCCAATTTCATATCATGCCCCCTCGTTCTTGTACTCCTCCAATATTGGAACGTCTCTTTTCTGTACCTTGTATATGCCCTTAAGATACTTGAATGTTTCTATCATGTTCCCCCCGCTCCCTCCTCTCCTCCAGTGAGTACGTTCTGAGGCCCGTTAATCTCTCCTCATATGTTTTCTGGTGCAAGCCCTGCACCATTTTTGTTGCCCTTCTCTGGACTGCTTCCACTCCTTCAACATCTTTGCAAAGGTGCAGTCTCCAGAACTGCACACAGTACTCCAGGTGAGGCCTCACTAGTGCATTATACAATGGCATCACTGCCTCCCACCTTCTGCTAGTGATACCGCTGCCTAGACACCCCAGCATTCCACTGGCCCTCCCTCCAGCCTTTGCACTCTGCTTAGACATCTTTAGGTCATCTGTAATGATAATCCCCAGGTTCCTTTCTAGCGCAGCTGCCACATGCTGAGCATAAAAAATCACACACGTGTCACAAAAATGGTGCATGCAGCATTTTTGTGCTGTAAAGTGAATAAAGTGTCGTAAATGTGTCAAAATGTCTGAAACAATCACACGCAAACATTTTGCTGCATTCAGTTCACTTTATTTATTATACAAGATAAAATATGGTGAGTTTAAAGAGCCCTTTTCACATGTGCTCAGTGATGACAATATAAAAAATACAAAATATAAAAAAGATGTACTTTCAATAAAAAATACAACAGGATTGTGATAGTAACAAATCCAGAGATTATATTTAAAATTTGCAGTAGTTTTATAGGATGTGATAGATAACAGTAGATTATTGTACCAGGATGTGACCCTAAATAGCCATATACCACTGGCGAGTACTGCATGCCTAAATGGCACATTGAATTAACCTGAGCTATTCAGTCTGGTACCTTGTAAGCTGACAAGTGGGGAGGAAAGATTCTGAGTAATAGGCAGGTAGAGGCATAGACCAATCTTATGAAGAAAAATAGAGGCCTTATACTTAATCTTATCCTCGAATGATAAATGACCAGATGATTTATACAAAGTGCAAAGATGGGAAGTATAAGGCTGCCTCGTTTGGCACCTACATACAGAATTATAGAGAACCCTAACCCTGGACAACACTGCTTCTGTGGCCACAGAATATGACTGGATGCCATAATCAAAGAGAGGAGACAATAAATCATCATCCAGTAAGTTTTTAGATTCAAGTGTAACACAGTTACTACTACTAACCCACTACTAACCCTTTATCACCACTACTAACCCTTTATCGACACTACTAACCCTTTATGTTCCCCCCGACCCATTTGTCCACTAACTACACTTTCACTCCCCCAACCCCTGGAACCGCTATCTCTTCTTCACCCTACCTCTCTTTTCCCTTTCATCATCGAGGAGGCCTCGTGTGCTGACTCTAACCCCTCCCTCCCACCCTTCTTTCTGTCTTCATTTGTTTCCTTATCTGCCCAAAGGACAAAGCCCCTGGTTACTTGCAGCACCCCTGTTTGTTCTGCCCCCACACTCCTTGTCTAACTTGTACACCTCCAATGACAATAATCCCTAGGTCCTCCTGTATTATAGCTTAGTTTTTTTGTTAGTGTTATTCAACTCACCTTGTAATGTATTAAGTGCTGTATACTGTTTCGTAACACCTTGTCTGTCTATATTGTCTGTTTTATCCCATGATGTGGAACCTGTGTAAAGAGCTTACAGCTCAAAGGTATTAATTCCAAGAATCTAAATAATAATTGCTTATTCTAAAGTGCACCCAATCTCAGGTGCACAGTTTTTATCAATTTAAATGTGGTTCATGAGAGATGGTGCTGTCCAGGGTAACTCCCAAATATCTAAACTCACTAATTCAATCTGTTCCCACATTACTGTCAAAGAAGTGAAACAGGTTGGGAAGTCACTTGCTCGGGCCTAAAAAGACCATAGCCTTGTTTTTTTTTTTGCCTCAAGCACTAAATAATGAGGAATAAACCAGTTTTCTAGTAAAGTCTAATTGGAGAATAAATATTTATCTTCTTCACTGCATCATCTGCACATGCATGCATTCGCAGTGGTGCAACTCACTGCATCATCTGCACATGTATGCATTTGCAGCGGTGCAGCTGTGGCAGAACACCTACCTAACATCCTGCATCTAAAGCTTTGAGAACTCAGGCCTTCATACTTGAACGAGTACTGGTTCTGGTATCACGTGTGCAGAGAGGCAATGAGTGAGTATTGTATTTATTTTACCAAAAAGAAGCTCCACTGAGTAGTTCTCATTTACAAGAAGGTCCTGGCTAGGGCAGGCAGTAGCACAACAAATCAACAATACTGAGCATATTACAGAGTACTGAGTGCAGTGGGGGTTTTGGTGTGTTTTTCCCAGCAAACAGAAGAGACTGTTTGCAAAAAGAACAGTGAGTAGGATCAGAAAATTGATGCAAGGAGGAAGAAACGGGTTCTTCTTGTTGAAGGTTCAGGTTGGTTGAATTAAAAAGCGTAAAGGGATGGGGAAGCAATGTATACAAGTGAGGCTGAGAAAGCATTTGCGGATGCTCTTTGCCTCCCCCATCCCCCTTACTCTGTTTCAATCAACTATAATAACTGCTTCTTGAGCTGGCATTTATCCTGTTGCTGATTTTCATCAGTTGTCCCTGTCTTTTTGAGCCTTGCTGTGATTTTTGTGTCAGAGGTTAAGCAGCATGCCTGCTGTGGAATATCTGTGAATGAGCTTTATGCAAATTTGCAGGGCTTTTCAGCGTGCTCTAATGGAGGACCCCCATATCCCCACCGACTGAATTAGTCGCTGTTATAATTAAAATTCGAGGCAGACCAGATGAATTTTATACCATTTACTGATGATGTCTAAGAGGTTTTAGCCAACTAATTAGAAATGCACATTTTTAAACAGAAGCATTTTAAAGTGCTCTGACATTAAAACAGGCTGAGAGACAGTAACTGAAATAGCAGACTCTAGGCCTCTATGCTATGCTTTCAGGACAGGAACTTATTTTTTATAAGCCGCAGTTTATTATGCTCCTATTATCCGAAATTACATTCTTTCTCCCCCAATGAGTCAGTATTTACTTGTACCTGAATTAAAGGTGATGTTAAAAACTCTGCTTTGTATTGTTTTTAAAGGCACCATCCTGTACATTTCTCTGCATCTGTGTAGCCGAGAGGCCTGTTTACACAGCCGATGCGCTTCCTCTGCTTTTTAATGTTACTGTTTCCTGGACAGCCCAAGGCCATCATTCAGTACATTTATATGGCCCCTCTCAGCCCCAATGCATGCCGCGCCTTAAAGGGGCTGTCAGTCTTGGGGCGGTCGGCAACTTGAGCTGGGAACGTCTGCTGTGCACTGCCATGGCGCAGCCAATCCACATGGCTGCTTAATCCACTCACTCCATAGCATATCCCTATTCCAGCACTGACTTGAGCAGAGGATGACTGGATGACTTACCATGCTCTGGTAATTGTCCACATGGCTGCTTAATCCACTCACTCCAGAACATACCCCTATTCCAGCACTGGCTTGAGTAAAGAATGACTTACCATGCTCTGGTAAGTGTCCACATTGCTGCTTTTATAACGCTGCAACCTATGGCTATGGTTTGCTATGGCGCAAAGGTTGTTGTAAACACAGTTTAAGATGCTAGCTACTGTCTTTTCAGTTTATATGTGCAGTATTAGCACTGAACCACAAAAGATTTTCAGGTTCTGGAAAGTTCTGACATGCCATGAAAAGTTCTGATTGTTATCTGAGCCTTGTCAGAAAGAATTTTTAGACCCTTGTAATTTAAGGTACAAAAACTGTTTTAACTCTCATTTTCCATCCAAAAGCTATTGTCAGTTGAGGGAAAGGAACAGATTGGAGTAGTGCTACAGTAATCAATCAATCTTTATTTAACCAGGTGGAACATCGTTGAGAAAAACTCATTTACAAGATGGGCCTGGACAATTACATATATGACTACAAGGGACGAAATATATACAGGACTAAGTAAATACAGGAAAAAACATACAATAATGCAATCAATGCCTGGACATTCTAACCGAGAATTCAGTAATTAATGCAAAAAAAAGATACAGCAACAGGAATCAACACAAACCGATGTACAATGGCTACCAGGGAGGACACAAGCAATTGGATGGAGCGAAAAGGAGACTGTAGGGAGCCAGGGGTAGAGGGGAGAGCAAGGAGCCAGAAACTGGGGGGGGGGTAATGGGGGGGGTGGAAGCATAGCTTGGGGTAGAAAGAAAAGTGCAAGTAAAAGGTGCAGAGCATAGCCAGGGAAGCATTGTCCAAGTCTTAGGATAATTGCTGGTTAAATGCAGTCAGTGAACACAGCTACAAGTTTCCCTGAAATAACATTGGTAAAGGGATTTAAGAAGTTCAGTTTCATTGGGATTCATAACTTTAATGTTTTCTGTATGGTGTTCCAAATGGCCGGAAGAGCGTGACTAATTGCCGGCTTCCCATGCCTGGTTCTTATCTTGGAGATTTGGAGTGAGATGTAAGATAGGCTTCTTAATGTATAATTTCCAGCACTGCAAGTGGGCAGGCAGCTCACAGTATATTGCGGGAGCTTGTTGATGATGGCCGTGTAGGTCCAAAGCACTGAGTTTTTTTGACGTCTGAAGCTGAGTGAGCTCCACCCTATTTTAGCATAAAGTTTGCAGTGGTGGGTGGAGTATGGTAGGCCAGTAATAAATCTAACGGCTCGATGATAGAGAGTATCCAGTTTAGAGAGGGCAAAGTTTGGGCCTTAGCCATATGGAAAATCAGTGTAGTCCAGAAGGGGCATGAATGTGGTCATAACTAGCCTTATTTTTGCTTCCAGTGTGAGTAGATTTTTTATTCGAAAGGAGAAGAGTCCAGGTCTCGTATTAATTTTTTAGTGAAGGACAATTTTTGGTCTATCCAAAATCCAAGGTACTTAAATTATAGTTTACTTTGTGCCATACTTTGTAGCAAGTTCACCCCCCTTGTATAACACCACTGTGAGTATGGTCACTTAATAGAAATCTGGCCCACTGGGTCTTGTCTCCAACTCCAGCCTTCCTTCTAGGTCTTTCCACCACACCAGCCTTCTTTCTAGAAAAAGTGCTGCTGCCGGGGAAGTATATTATGGTCCAAAATCAAGATTTAAAAAATGACCTGAACCTTATCAGAACCTGAAAAACTTATAAGGTACTTTTACAGAAAATGACACAAGTTCTAAAAGGTTCTGAATCTGATCTAGTCCAAACTGGTTCTCACATCCCTAGTGCAACATGGGGCCGGGTTTTAATTCACGGATACAGAGAGTGCAATGCCCTGCTAGTACACTGGAGAAACACTATAATTTATATTAATTTTATGCTCCAAGATGTGGAATATTGTTATATATTTGCACTGATGTCAAATGTATATGACTAAAATGTGGATGTGGTTTAGGGTACTGCTCCCTCCTCTTCCCTTGCCAGACTGGACACCCTCTGTAATGCCTTCTGTCATTTTATCACTAACTCCCCCTCCCAAACGAATTACTGCACACTCTACTCCTCCCTCTCCATCCTCCCTCTTCCCTCCGTTGTCTGCACCACTGTGCATCTTTCATCTCTAAATACCCATTCCATCTGCCTGTTACTCCCTTCGCTCCAGGGATCCCTGCACCTTCTCCCTCACCCACCCTCACTCCTCTGCTGCACCTGTCAGCTTCCTACCTGACCTGCTCTTTGTTCCGTTCCCCTCTCCAGTTCACACCCCCCTCTGGGGTCAGTTGTACAACTTGTAATTTCATTGCACTGATATGCTCAATTGGAAAGGTTTTGCCTGGAGTTCAGTGGCCAAGCAGCCAGCCACTCCCACTTCCTGAGCTGTATAAGCAGTTCCTCTCAGTCTCATTGTGAAGTATTTTTTCTTTGTAGCCAGAAGCTCTGTTGGTTTGTCCTCTGAGCTGGTTGGGGCCTAACCCCCCCCCCACCTGCTGTTTCTGAGTGTCTCTGCTGGACCTCAGTGTTTGTTTTCCTGCTTCTGGTTTGTATCTTTCCTCCAGCTGTGTGCTTCCCTGTGTTTTGTGTCTCTTGTTTTTGGGCCTTTCACTGTTTTGCTGTGTTTTGGTTTTGTCTTTTTTTTTTGGGGGGCTTTGTTTCCAAGCTCCTAGGGCTGGATATTCATACTGTGCCGGGCAGGGGAGCAAGCCCAGGTGCGCTAGCACAAGTACAGATGCGCTAGGCACATCAACCACAATATTCAGCACTGGGCATGCAAAAGAGGCCATTATGCATGCAAGCACAAATTAGGCCATTTGCATGTCATTATGACCCCATTTGCATGTGGCGCAACGATCCCCGGCGACTTGCGCCTAGCACCCTGCCAGGCTGCAGCCGTCAGGGACCGACGCCCTGCAGTCCTATGGCAGTCCCCCACTCCTGTATGCCAGATCGCGGGCATAAGTAATGTTACATACCCTGGTGGTCCAGTGGAACCCCCCCCATCGCCTGATCACGGGCATAAGTAAACTAAATTCCCTGGTGGTCCAGTGGAATCCCCCCCGCCCATCACCTGATCGTGGGCATAAGTAAAATAAATTCCCTGGCTGTCCAGTGGAAACTCTCCCATCGCCTGATCACAGGCATAAATAAAATAGATTCCCTGGAGGTCCAGTGAAAACTCCCCCATCGCCCGATCACGGGCATAAGTAAAATAAATTCCCTGGTGGTCCAGTGGAAAACCTCCCCATTGCCCAATCGTGAGTGGAAATTGCACTAGATACCCTGGTGGTCCAGTGGTACCCCCCCCACTCACCCACTGAGGTCCCCCACCACGCAGCACCCCCCCCCCATCATTGGCGGGTGGCAACACCCTGCCCGCATGCCACCCGGCCGGCCGCCAAATGACAGACTACAGTACGGTCTGTACGCTGTCATTTGGCGGGTGGCTGGGCAGCATATGGGTGGGATGCTGCTGCCCGCTGATGACAGGGGGGATGCTAGGTGGCGGGGGATCTCAGTGGGTGGGTGAGGAGAGGGTACCGCTGGACCACCAGGGTATCTAGTGCAATTTCCACCCACGATCAGGCAATGGGGAGGTTTTCACTGGACCACCAGGGAATCTATTTTACTTGTGCCCATGATCGGGCAACGGGGGGTTTCCACTGGACCACCAGGGAGGCCTTTAATACAGTTGCCCATGATTGGGTGACAGGGCGGGAAGGGGACACAATGATCCCAGGACGGGGGGCTTGTGGACAGTGTTCTGGGTGGGTGGCCACCTACAGCTGGTGGCTGCTGTATTGCACCCTGCAATATGGCAGCTCACCTGTGGGTGGCCAGTACTTGTCCCTGGTTTCCCCAGGCACATCTTTGTGCCCCCCTGAGTGGCACAAGACAGAGCTGTGCCAGCATATGCGCCGCACATCCTGGGCTGAATATCGGAATGTGTCGCATATGCATGGGCATGCCCCCTGCACTTGCACCGCAGACATTACCGATGCATGCCGGCACATTGGGGTTGCGCATCGCACTTGCCCTTTAACATTGGCATCAGCGATTGGTGGTTGCGATGACAAAGATCCTGTTGCAATTGCAAGCGCAACCCTTTTGAATATCCAGGCCCTAGCAAACTGTTACTCAGAGTTCATGTTACTGCTTTCAGATACCTACAACTGCAGCCACTGCTGTTTACTTTAATTACTATTGTACCCAGTGCTTGTGTTTTTACACTGTGCTCACCACGCTCAAACTACTGCAATGCAACTGCAATCATTATCTGTGTGTTTCAGCTCAACCATAGCTGCTCTATGTTGCATACTCAATTCTTTTCACTTGACACAGTTTACTCTGACCCTAGCTGTGCTGCTCATTCCTGTTCTCATTCTACTTGCAGCTTCATTGCACTGCCTGGCTACACCTGCTTTCAGAGCACTGTCTTCATGTTTTATTGCAGCTACAACTCTGAGATCAGCCAACTAAGCTCCTGCTGAGGCTGTTAATATAGCTTTATTATTAACTCTTGCCTCGCCGCCGAAAAATTCTCAGAGTATTTGTCACCTTGATTTGGCTATTCATGTCTGGCTGGCTTGCCCCCAATTCAGTGCTGTTTAACTGCTATACAGTATGTTATGCAGACCTCTGGGCAAGTCCACCTATCACTACTACTACTACTAACTGACCTACGTGCAGGTCCAGACTTGCTTACACAACCGTTGCTCCTTGCTTACGCAAACCATTGCTTCATGCATACTGCCATCCCCTCGGCTTCAGTCTCTGGGATTCTGCTGCACTCAATCTGTATTTTTTATTTATTTTATTTATTTAGCTTTTGTTGACCGGGTAAGTGCACTAGACAAATCCTGCCTATTTTCAGGCACGACCCGGGGGAGTAGGGATACAGATGAATGCCAACTGACCTTGAACCAGATTAAGCTGTTGGTGGTATTTTTTTTTTTTAGTGAATGAGGGAAATTTGGCCAGGACACGGGAAATTCCCTACTCTTTCGATAAGTGCCATGGGATCTTTAACATCCACCTGAACTACCACTAATCCAGGCAGATGGGACCTCGGTTTAACGTCTCATCCAAGCGGCACCTCAGAGTGCAGCACCCCTCTCATGCTGCATTACAGTGTCAGTACTGGGATATTAACCCAAGTGCCAGATGTGGGAACTGAACCCACAGCCCTCTGATCTCCCGGCCTCAGAGGCGAGTGTGCTACCTACTGAGCCACTGACACTGAAATTTTTGACCTTGCAAGGTCTCAGCACTCAATGCTCATTACGATCTTAGCACACCGTGCTCATTCAGCTCATCAGCTTTTCAGCTGTCAATCAATTTCCGGGTCATGCCAGCCATTCTATCTGGCACAGGGTTCCTGCAGCCGATGGTCTCGCTCTGCATTTAGTCCGCATCTCGAGTATGTCCAACTTGGGGTGGGATCCTTCTCACCTGGCCCATAGCTGGGAATGTCCTCACCCTGGGCTTGGCTTTAGCTGCCTGCTACGCAACAGCAGCTCCTGCTGTAGAATTTAAGATTAGCGGTGAAGGGTGGTTATGACGATCTCCTTTGGCTCTAGTGTTCCACTATAACGGTTAGCCATTGACTTCAGTGGTTTCTCTAACAAGGCACCTTCACCGCATTCTCCCTACAACTGCCTCTGGTTCACCTGGTTTGAGTTTAGGGTGGGTAGGCCAGGTGAGTGCATCAGCAGTTGTTGCTCTCCTCCTCACCTTGGTTGCATGTACTGTTGCAGAGTTTTCTCGCAACCTTCCACGGTGTTCCTACTAGAGGGTTTGAGTGAGAGCCTTCCTCCAAATTGGAATATTTTCCGCCTCCCTTTAATTGGATTTTCCAAATTGCAGCTGCAGAGCCGTCACTAAATAAACTATCCCAAGCCTGGATGGAAGGCGACCTAGCCCTTGGATCCCCAGAGATTTCCTCCTCATAAGGTTTTTTATCTCTCCTCCATTGCCTCAGGTCTCAACACTTAGTTAGCATAGTTATTTCCCCTAGTTTTTTTAGGTAGGTTCCACCATTGGATGGAGGTGGAGGATGTCCTGCCGTTCCCTCTCTCCTTAGGGGATCCCCTAATCTCAAGCAAACCATCAGTATCATGCTACGCAAATCTGGGCAGTCATTACATTATCCAACTGAGCATCTCATTGCATTATCAAACTGCCTATGCTTCTTTACTACGTTACAGTTACTGCTCCTATGTCACAGTTCCTGCTTGCTCATATGCTTTGTGTTGCCTCCTTCAGTTGCCTCTGGTTCACCTGGGTTGCAAGAAAACTCTGCAACAATATGTGCAACCAAGCCACGGGAGGAGAGCAATGACTGCTGAGGCACTCACCTGGCCTACCAGCCCTAAACTCAAACCAGGTGAACCAGAGGCTGTCAGCGTGGCTCAGTTGGTAGCACATCTGCCTCTGGACCAGAAGGTTGTGGGTTCTCGTCCCACACTGGGATTGAACTTGCACCTAAAATGCTGACATCCGAGTGCAGTATTGGGGGGGGTGCTGTACTGCTGGGGTGTGCCGTCCTTCAGATGAGACTTTAAACTGAGGTCCCTTCTACCCATCCTGGTGTTGTCCAGGTGGAAGTAAAGGAACCTAGGGCACTCTTTGCAAAGAGTAGGGGACATTCCCGGTGTCCTGGCCAACATTCCCCTTCCCATAAACTGGTTCATCCAATCATCCAGGCTGTCTGTGGGTGCTGATTTGCGATATGGCTGCCACTACACATTCAGTCACTTCACTACCAGTCTAGCATTGCTTGTAAAGCGCTTTGGGATACACTGTGTATGAATAGCACTATATAAATGCTGATTCTTCTTCTTCTTCTTCTTCTTGGGATGTTTATACATTTCTTTTGGGGATTCCTAGGGTGCCTTTAGTCACAGGAATCGTCCCGTGGCACCTCTAGGGGTGGAACCCTCTCTGAAGGTTCCTTGCCTTTCATACCCCTGCAGGGTGGTAATTCCTCTGGAATAGAGAGTGTGAATGGCCAAAACCAAACTAACACAGTTGCACAAGCATAACACTATACTGGCTGCGTTGGTCAGTGAATTGGAAAGGCTTTGTCTGGAGTTCAGTGGCCAAGCAACCAGCCACTGCCATGTCCTGAGCTATATAAGCAGTTCCTCTCAGCCTCATTGTGAAGCATTTTTTCTTTGCCCCACCATCCTCCCCTCCCTTCCTCCTCCAGTGGCAGCACTCTCTCCTTAGGGGGATTCCTAAGGTACCTTTAGTCACGGGAATCGTCCCGTGGCACCTCTAGGGTGGAACCCTCTCCGAGGGTTCCTGGCCTTTCGTACCACTACAGGCTGGTAATTCCTCTGGAATAGAGAGTGCGAATGGCCAAAACCAAACTAACACAGTTGCACAAGCATAACACTATACTGGCTGCATAGATCAGTGAACCACTTATTAGACTGTATTTCAGAATATTTTTTTTTTGCAATTGTTTAACCAGGAGTAGCACACTAAGCTGAAAGCTTGTTTACAGGTGCGACCTGGGAGCACAGGGAAGTTAAGTGACTTGCTCAGGGTCACACAGTATGCAAGTGGGGGCTGTGGGATTCAAACCCAGGTCTCCAGATTTGCAGCTCAGAGCCTTAAACCACTGCGCTATACTGCCTCCCAAGAATGAAGATGGCATCATGTTCCTGTCACCCACTTTTGTTATTTTGCACTTTTGGCGTGTTGCACTACATTTGTTCGAATCTTATTTGCATGGTATACATCAATTTCTATTGCATTAACTTGATTGTGCCCTCTCCCACAGTTGCACCTGGAAACAAGCTTTGGCTCAGTGTGCCTTTCCTGTTTACCAACTTTCAAATAAATAAAGAAATGCATAAAACACAAACAGGAGTTGTATTTATTTTTATTTGTTTAAAATTTAGTGACCGGGAAAAGCACACTAAGGTGAAGCTCAATTCCAGGTATGTCCTCTGGGATAGGGAACAAAGAGAGTTACAAAAGTAATGATGATAATTTATAACAACAGCAAATATTAAGCAAAGTGCTTTTTTTTTTTTAATTCTTTGTTAACCAGGTAAGGCCCACTAGGCACAGGGGCCTGTTTTCAAGGGAGACCCGGGAGCTTTGGGCTGGTTAAGTGACTTGCTCAGAGTCACACAGTATGCAACTGGAGGTTGTGGGAATCAAACTCAGGTCTGTTGGATGTACCAAGCTCATTGACAGCTTATTAACTCTAGCCTCTAGACTATACTGCCATTTTTACATAATGGGATAGAGTGATGAATAAAACATCAGCAAACAAGGGGCCAAATGTAACATTCAGCATGCAATTATATCTGAAAACATTGCACAAGGTGTAACTGTGCAAGAGACAAAGTGTAGTAAATACACAGTATCCTGTAGCTTCACAAGGTACATCTCATGTTTGCAAAAGCTGGAACAACATGCGGCAAAAAAGACGGCTACTGCGGCCTACAAAAAACAAAACTGGTTAAATAGCCATAACCTGCACTCTGGGGAGGGTAGAGTTTAGTGTCGGGAGCAAGAATGGGCTGTGTGTGTGTTGGGGGGGGGGGTAGAGAAAAGAGAGCAAACCAAGCAAAGTGTGGATTAGAAGGTTTTCAGATGGATTCTAATTACAATGCAAACTTGATCTGCTGCCAACCAGAGTTGATACCTAATCTCTGCAACCCCCCTTGGGAGGTGACAGTTTCAAGACTGCACACTACTCAGGAATCCCCACCCACAACACTGGCTTCCAGGCGCGAATGTTCCCGCCACCCTGGGCTACCGACAGCTGCAGTTCAAAGAAGCATGAGAGGGAGGGAAGGTGTAATCAAAACACACAAGAATGGGAGCATTGTGGCTGTATTCACACGCAGCACTTACAGCCTCTGCCTTTGGCAAATTGGATCAGCTCCTCATACAATAAGGGGGGGGTAGCAGGGACCAGACCATTGTTAAACCAAGAAAACCTCAGTCAGCTGTGCACTCCTGATCTGCCTAGATACAAGTGCTACATAAATCCATCAGAGTGTTGTTGGCCCTGAGAAGAAACATGCTGGGAGCTCCAGGCAGCATACCTAACCACCTGCCTGCTCTCGCAACATTTTATAACTCACTCTTTTGGAGTTAAGACTTACTCTTTGGAAGCCAAGTTTCACTCCTAAAATGAAACGATTAGCAATGCATTTTGATGGGTATCTCACTCTCATTTGTGTCTTCTTAGTCACTCCTAAAATTAAGATATTTACAATGTCTTTCAATGGCACAGTTAAAAATCTCACTCCCCCCTCCCCCATCATCTCATTCATTCTGATGACAGAGATCAGTGGTTAAACTGGAAATGTTTAGGTGGGGGAACTCTTATATCTAGATTTCTATGGGGTGGAACTGTGATTTCTGGGTGGTGGAGCTCTTCTATAGTAGTAAACGGTGAAAGATGACAGAGGTGGTGGAACTGTCATACAGTATTTTTTTTAGAGGTGGTGGGACTGAGTTCCTGTGGGCTCCTGCCCAGGTTTGACCCCCTGACAGTAATCTTGACTCAATGTAAGAAACTTTGCACTGCATTGCCAATTCATTCACAGCCTGAAGGGCGAATGTTGTTTCAGACCTGTTTCCTAGCATGTAAAGTTTCATTCTGAATACACAGGTAATGCAATATCTATGACAGAACAACTTAACAAAAGAAGAAGCTACCATTCCCTGAGAACTCATTTAAAACGTATTGTTTTCTTGCTGGCAGTGCATTTGCAGCTGAAATCACAGTTCATTGCCAGCTAAATGCAAAATCACTTATATGCCCGCTTTCTTTAGGTAAGGCCGGAGGTAAATCTGCAAGTCATTTTCCTACAGAAACTGTTTTTAAAGAGTTGCTGGCATCTCTGGAAAAGCGTTAGAAAGTATAATGGAATGTGGGGCTCGATTTTCAAAGGGCGATGCCGGGCTTGAGTCGAGCCCTGCATCTAACCTTTGACACCGCTGCGCCAAACACCTTTGCCACAACTGCGTCCGATTTTGGTAGTTGGGCGCAGTTACAACGCTTTACCTGATTTATGGTAACTTGGGCCAAATATTTGGTGCAAGCTCTGTAGAAGGGGTACATGGGATTGCTGCAAGTTGAACCAGAAGAAGTTGGGCTAAGTTGCGGCAACTGGTGCACAGGATCGAAAATCCCGCTCGTTGGCTGGGAGAATGCCACAAGCCCCGCACACCATATGTTCAACGACGCCTGGGCTTGCGACATTTGGGGCTGTTTGAAAATCTGGCCTGTGATCTCAGAGTCTGGGATGTTAGATTTAACATTCAGATTTCTGCACTCTCCCTAGTGGGGTCTTATTGGGAAGTGCACTAATGCACTTATAAAATGGAAAATGATTTTTTTTATAAGGGAAAAGGGTTTTATTTTCCTATAGTTAGGCTGTTGCTACGTTGAAAATGTGAGTCTGGTAAAGGCTGAATGCCTTTAAATGATTTTGGGATGTATATTTATTTTGAACGTTGCGGCAAACAGTGGCTTGTGCTGAAGCTCAGTGCACCAGGAACCCTGCACCCAGTGCTCAAACTGTCAGGGTCCCTACGGCTATGTCCCTAGGCATGCAGCAACCCAGGTCATGCGCCAAACACATGGTGCAGCAGGAGGACTTGCCACAAGCTGCGAGGTGGCTGTGCACTGGTCCAGCAGGCCCCTTGGTGGCTTGTGCCCCTCCCTGCCCTGATATGCCCATTCATATACTGTAAGGCATCCTGGTTGTCCAGTGGTCGCTTCCCTGGCCCCGATATGCCCATTCTTGAAACAAGTATATATTAATTTATCCTGGTGGTCTAGCAGTCCTTCACCCCACCCTGATATGCCCATTCTAATAACAATTGTAATGCAATTTTTCCTGGTGGTCTAGTGGTCCCACTCCCCACCCGATATGCCCATTCATATAACAAGTGTTCTTTAAACAAATATAATTTACTTTATCTTGGTGGTCTAGCAGTCCTTCGCCCCACCCAGATAGGCCTGATCTTATAACAAGTGTAATCTTATTTATCCTGGTGGTCTAGTGGTCCCTCCCCCACCCGATATGCCCATTCATATAACAAGTGTTCTTTAAACAAGTGTAATTTACTTTATCTTGGTGGTCTAGCGGTCCTCCCCCACCCAATATGCCCATTCATATAACAAGTGTTCTTTAAACAAGTATAATTTACTTTATCTTGGTGGTCTAGTGGTCCCTCCCCCACCCGATATTCCCATTCATATAACAAGTGTTCTTTAAACAAGTGTAATTTACTTTATCTTGGTGGTCTAGCGGTCCCATCCTCCCCACCCAGGCAAGTAATGCCCACTGCCCCATCCCCCAACCCAAACCCGCACGCACAGCCCTCCTCACACTGCCTCACCAGCCCTGACTGAACTCGCACTGAGCACTTAATACGATACAGTACATGCTCATGTATTATCAGAAGCAAATGGTTTGATACCTTTTAATGGGCCAACACAGATGTAACAACAAGAACAAAGTGCTCTAACATTTGGACCAACCAGTCCTTCAGAAGCTAATGGCAGTGGTTTAGAAAATAAAATACTTTTAACAGCTAGATCATGCAGAAAAACAGAAAAAATCCCCATTGGTTTAAAATACTCATTTAAAAAATACAGAAGATGATGTCAGAGAAGTTTAACAGTACCATACTACCTTCAGCCAGGAGGGTCCCTGGGTCAAAGGTGCTTGGTGGAACACACATACAAAGAATCCTACTGCATATAAATTTAGTTGACATAAGATAACACTGCTGGAGCAGATGACTCTTAAATCAAGCTATGAGTGTCACAGTGTGTATAAGGATGTGATTACTGAAAAGCAACCTCCACCCAGATTAAAAACATACTAAGATTGTCTTAGGACTCCTAGAAGTTTCAATAGCATGCATTATAGACAAGAAATTACCAGTAAAGTTGTCTTAAAAACATCAGTGCACACTGTATGATGTGTATGTGAGGTGGGGTAGGGTGTATTGTTTGTGTGAAGAGGATGAGATAAATTACATTTTTATCTCTTTTTCAGATTCCTTAGACACTTCTGGTACATCAAGTTGTTACATTCTCAGTGTATATTGACATTAGTATATATCAGGTTACATGGTCTTAATTACTTGATGGTCCTCGACTAGAGTTTTTTGTTTGACACTAATACTGTCAATTCATATTTAAATTATCATTTATAAAGTCCTGTCACTGCAATAGAGGTTTTTGAAATGTATGGGGCATGATATCTAGCTGTGCGACAGGTCCAGCTAGGTTTTACATATCATACAGTGTGCACTGATGTTTTTAAGACAACGTTACTAGTAATTTCTTGTCTATAATGCATGCATTGAAACTTCTTGGAGTCCTAAGACAATCTTAATATGTTTTTAATCTGGGTGGGGGTTGCTTTTCAGTAATCACATCCTTATACAAACTGTGACACTCATTGCTTGATTTAAGAATCATCTGCTCCAGCAGTGTTATCTTATGTCAATTAAATTTATATGCAGTAGGATTCTTTGCATGTGTGTTCCGCCAAGCACTTTTGACCCAGGGACCCTCCTGGCTGAAGGTAGTATGGTAGTGTTAAACTTCTCTGACATCATCTTCTGTATTTTTTAAATTAATATTTTAAACCAATGGGGATTTTTTCTGTTTTTCCTGCGTGATCTAGCTGTTAAAAGTATTGTATTTTCTAAACAACTGCCATTAGTTTCTGAAGAAGGACTGGTTGGTCCGAAAGCTAGAGCACTTTGCTCTTGTTGTTACATCTATGTTGGTCCATTAAAACGTATCAAATCATTTGCTTCTGGATCTATTCTTGCAAGGACCAATACAGCAACTACTAAATCTAGATTTCAACATGTATTATCAGTGAGCATATACTGTATTGTATTAGGCGCTTAGTGACAGTTCAGTCGTGGCCAGCCGAGGCAGTGTGAGGACAGCTTTGCCAGTCCTGGCTCAGGGTTTGGGTTGGGGGGAGCAAGGTAGTGGGCACTATTTGCCAGGGTGGGGGTGGCAGGACTGCTACACCACCTGGATAAAGTAAAGTAAATTATGCTTGTTTAAAGAACGGGCATATCGGGGTGGGGGAGGGACCACTAGACCACCAGGATAAATTAATATATACTTGTGTGAAGAACAGGCATATTGGGGTGCCACAGTGTGCCAGGCTCTCCCAGAGGGATATTTCTAAGTAGCCTTAGACCAGCCCTGGCTGGCCTAAGAGGACATTAGAAACTCTACCTCTAGGAGAGTTTTGTGAATCGGGCATTTGAAGATGCGCAGCTTGTGTCTGACTTATCCTTTTTGCGCCAGGTCGCAGCCCATTTTGTGGCGACAGAAAAGGTGGGTGGCCTTTTGTGAATAGCTCCCGTGCATCTTTTGGGGCAAGGGTACTTTGCAGCCATTCTTTGTGGTGCAAGCACCTTGCGCCCTGCTGGGAACTTTGAGAACTGGGCCCATTATCTGTTGTGGATTATTATATTTAAAAAGTTATAATAAATATTTTTATTTTTATGGAAAAGGGTTTATTTTTATTTAGTTAGGCTGTTGCTAGGCAGATTAGAGTAGGTTAATTTCAAACTGTACGGTTTGTAGGAAATTAATCGATGGTCAGGTGATGTGCTTTGACCAATTATGTTTTTACATGTAATCACTTTCATAAATTGCATTATATGATCAGATCCAATAAGTTTTTTGTTCAACAAACTTCTTTGCAATATTTAAAATACACATACCGTATACAAACATTAATCAAAAAAATAGATATCCATTCAGATTATTAACTTTAAGGCAAGCCTAAAAATAGCATCTGTTCAGCATATTTAGATAATCTGGTCATGGAATGTAGCCTTCAAGTCTGGGATGTTTGATTTAACATTTACATTTCTGCCCTCCTCGCATTGTGTAGAATTTTCAAATTGCAGTTGGAGGGTGGAAGCAGTCCACAGGAGGGCAACTAAAACGGTGCTGGGGTTACATCTAAAACCGTAAGAAGACAGACGGAAGGATCTCCACATGTACACCCCGATAAAAAGGATAGTGAGAGGGAACATGACAGAGACCTGCAAGTACCACACACGGGGTGAACAGGGTGCAAGAGGGGAGTCTCTTTCAAATCAGAAAGAGCACCAGGACAGGAGGGCATGCAATGAAGCTGGGGGGTGGAGTTTAAAGAGCTAGTGTAATGCCTAAAATTAATATTAGTTTTTGAAAGCAGTCAGACTATTACCTTTTATATCTGAGGTGCTTTTTCTTTTCCCTTTGGGTAATTAGAAGGTATTTTACCTGATGTTAGTAGGTGTGATTTGTGCAACAGCACTTTGCCGGCAACTGACATGTCTAGTTCTGTTCTCCCCACTACATCATCATCACTTTGACCTCACTGACTGTCACATTACTGCTACTCAGCAAAAGTCACTCGGTAGCTGCCATATCAGTCACCTGTGAAGTCATAGTCAGTGAGGTCACAGTGCTGATGATGGGCGTGTGTGGGGGGATGGGATAGAACTATTTTTGCTCTGTTTTGTCCATGACTTGGAACCTTTGAAAATGAGTCTTTGACTCAAAGGTATTAATCCCAATCTAAATAAATAAATAAATAGAACTAGGTATGTCTGGTGCCAGGCATAGTACTCTTCCACACGTCCAGTATAATGCTGTCACATGGAAAACTTTCTAATGAGCAAATGAAAAAGAAAACAACCTCAGACATAAAAAGTTACAACTGTCTACTTCTTAAAATGTGTACGATTTTCCAGTCTGCTATATTTGGTTTAGGTGGGATGATGTCCGTTGCATATAAATAAATCTTTTTAAGCACTTGGCACCCCTTTTTAGGTTGTGTGTGCTGAGACCGATTGCCTATGGTATTTTTGGTGGTACTAGCTCTTTAAGAAGGATGCAAGGAAGTACTACTTCACTGAAAGAGTGGTGGGTGCCTGAACTAGACTGCCAGCAGAAATGATGGAGGCAAAAACAGTAGGGGAAGTTCAACCATGCATGAGATAGACACAGGGGAATATTAATAGGCAGGGAGGAGGGAGGCTGGGTCACTGGAGACTAGTTAGAGTCTGCAGGGACAGACTAGGCAGGGACCATCTGGGCAAACTGGGTGGGTCAAGTGGTCCTTTTCTGCTGACAAGTTCTTTCTGTGTTTCAATTGAATGGAGTTACACAGAATTTTGGAACATTCTGCCAAATTCTGCAGAATTCTGTTGATAGTAGAATTCTGAAATTTCAAAAGCACAATGTTTTTTGTGGATTAGCAACCACAGTTTACATATGCCATGGATTCCTTTTCTGCAATCTGCCAAAAATTATTCCCTGGCTCACATAAGCTGCAGAAATTATTCCACGCTTTACACAGAAATTCTTTTCCGAATTCAAGCAGAATCTAAAAAGAAATTCTGAAATAATTTTGGAAGCAGAACCGCTATTTCACGCAAATTCTGCAGGCAGAATTCCACATTCTGCACTCCTCTGTGTGCCCTCAGTGTGGCTCAGTTGGTAGCATATCCGCCTTTGGACTAGAAAGTCATGGGTTCTCACCCCACACTGGGATTGGACTCATATCTAAAATGCTGGCATCTGAGTGCAGTATTGGGTGGGGAGCTGTACTGCTGGGATGTGCCATCCTTCAGATGAGACATTAAACTGAGGTCCCTTCTACCCATCCTGGTGTTGTCCTGGTGGGTGTCCAGGTGGAAGTACAAGAACCCAGGGCACTCTTCACAAAGAGTAGGGCACATTCCCGATTTCCTGGCCAACATTCCCCTTCCCATAAACTGGATCATGCAATTGTCCAGGCTATGTGTGGGTGTTGATGTGCGATATGGCCGCCACTACACATTCAGTCACATCACTACCAGTCTAGCACTGCTTGTAAAACACTTTGGGATACACTGTGTATGAAAAGCAATATATGTGTAACTCCCCATACAAATGTGGGTTCCTGAAAAGTCTTCCTTGAGTTTGTCTAAATGCTCACTGGTGTCCTGCGTTTTAGCAGTTTAAATGTATTGCCAGAGAGTGCCTGTATAGCCTCTGTGTACTGTCTCTTTAAGAGCTGCCTGGATTGCAGTTATAAGTAATCTGAGAGGGAGCTCTGTTGAAAGATGTAACTATTTCCTGAAAATCATTTAGAGTGATAATGATAATGTAGTTTGTCTAACCTGCCTTCTTTGCAGCAAGGACTGTCTTGTTTATCTCCACCATTTGGCCCGGGACTGCGAATTGGACCAATCAGTTCTGGTGGGACCTAAAATGTAGCCAGACTACAGGAGCTATCTGAAGTCAAAATCTGTAGGAATTGTAGTTTTGGGCTTTTGACGCCTTTTTGCAACTGAAGGTGGACCTCTTGCTTTGACTGACAGCCGAATCAGCCAGCCGAACCTTTTGGATCTGAGGGAAATCCCCAAGCTGCCTGCTGTTTAGGACAGATCTAAGTTGGCAGCTGAAGAAGCAAGATACTTGAGACAGACTCTGTAGAAAGGCCCGAGTTTTGGCCTGCATGTCTGCCTGCTGCCCTGAGAAGGGAAAGAGAATTTTTTCTGGACTGAATCTGAGTTGTGTGACTAAAGTAACCTACTGAAGTAGGCCAGGCTCAACCTGGCCTGAAGAAGACCGAAGATTTTGCTGAATGCGATTGGCCTGTCAGGAGTTCCAGCTACCCCTAAGCTCCTGGTGTGTGCAGACTTTGCGATTGTGACCAGGGAGCGCTTTGCCTGGTACAGTAGAATTCCCTTACATGTAAATGTGCTGTGAGCTGCTGGGGGGTCGTGAGTTAGTTCCCCACTGAGTGAACTGTGTTCTGCTTGCTGGAAGCTGTATCCAGCCCAAAACGGACTGCATCCAAATTTGTCTCCATGCAGTCTGGGCCTTGCCAGACTGGCCCAGCCAGACTACCCGCTGCACAGAGAAGCCATCGACGAGAGACCTGCCTGGGGATCAGCCCTCTGCTCCATGCTTGAACAGGAATGACGCCTTTACACTCGTGGTGAGCCCTGCTTCTCCTGGCATTCCAGATCAACCACCTGCAGTATCGATTTTTGTCCAGCCTGTGTCCAGTCTTGGGTATAGTGAGTAAATACCAGAGTAGCTCCCTGCAACAACAGCTTAATCTGAGTGTGTCATCTGATTGTCTTGTTGTTTCTTTTCCTTGATGAACAGAACCCCTGGCTCCGGATTACAAATAGTGTGTACTGTGCATGTTGTGTTTTCCATCACAGGGCCCCAACCAGCTGTGACGCCGGCCAACCCCGGGTAACGGTCCTGGCTAGCCCATCTCTTCTCCACCTGGGTACCCAGAGATGTGACTGTGTGGGGGACTCAAAGAACATGCATAGTTGCTTGACTGATATAACCTTTAAGCTAATTAACCTGATTTCACTCCTCTCTTGTTCAAGTTCCCTGAATAAATCAGATCTAACTTTTTCTGCATGTAATCTGACTGTGGTTCCAGTTTGTGCTCAAAATACTGTACTGTTGCTATTTGCTGTGCATAACCTTGTTTTACAGGGGTTCCCCAGGGTTGAGTCAGAGGAACCAGCCCTGGTGGTAAGTGCAAACAGTGTGGGTACTCGGGTGGTGTACCAGGGGTATTGTGAAAGTGATTATTGTACAGTGTTCAGGCCACTAAAGGGAAAAGAGGGGGGTTACAGTGTCCTGGAGGGCTGTGCCCAGGTTAGCTTGACCACTACTAACCCTGACCTCTGGGTGGAGGCACCTGTTTCAGAACTCAGGCCCTTTAACCTGCTGCTAGCCAAGCAGGCAGGGGTAGTAGCCCTTGGGATAGTGCCATCTAGGGGTTACATCTTGGAGGCTCACCGCTGGGATTTTGTGTCTTCTAGTGGCCGAAATTATGAATTATTCTCAAACATAAATGGCTACCCTAACAGAAGTGACTGTGTACCAGTTGGTGGGGTGGGGTACAGGGCAGGAGATTGACCCTCACAATGCCCTGCTTGTATCGGATTTTCCCCAGAACAATGGTAAAGACGCTGTGGAAGGAGTACTTTCCAAAGTTGAATGTTTAACAAACACTGCGGTGGTGGGGCGACAGGTTGATTTGACCTCCCAAACTTTCATGGCCTTAGTAGAGTGTAGTGACCCAGTGGACAGTTCCAAAGTGCCACAGACTATTGCTCCAGAAGGGGCCACAGCTGCCTGGAGAGTGATAACGAGAGACAGTAAAGGCCCCGGAGAGGATGAGCTCCCCCTATTATCTGAGACTTTTGAGGAGAAATGTGCTAAGTTGTTGCTGGAGGAAGGGAAAACTGTAGAGGACTTTAAGAAACTATTCCTGCCACCTGGGAATGTTCCATCTCTAACATCTCCTCCCACTCCGGCACCTGTTACTGCCCCACCTTCTGTGCCCATGCCAATGCTCACCCCTATATCTGCACCTGCCATTAGTCACGACTCCTACCGAAGGTTGAGAATCTTCTCGGGCACCCTCCCCACCCCCCCCAGGGGAGGATGACTGGGAGACCTGGATAGACTATGTTGCCCCTCTAGTACTCGAATGGCAATGCTCAGAAGCAGAGAAATGAAAGAGGTTGAGTGCAAGCCTCTGAGGTCCTGCCCTGGCTACCATCCATGCCAAGCGGGCCAATAACACCGAAGCAACTGCACAGACTATCTCGATGCATTGGAGAATGTGTATGGGAGCCCAGATTCAGATGAGAACCTGTGGTGGAGAGTAAGAAACGCCCAGCAGTACTCAGGGGAGACATTGACTGTGTATGTACCTCAGCTTGAAAAGCTGCTACAGGAGTGCCTCAGAAAAGGTAGTTTGCCATCAAATGGATTAGATCGAACTAGGCTGGACCTGATCCTTAAGTCTGCTCTGTTTTCAGAATTGTTACTGCTTCAGCTGCGCCTCGCCAACTGGCTGGAATCGCCCCCTTCTTATGATGAGCTAATGAAAGAAATTCGGGGGGTTGAGCAAAGGTGACCCCAGGGGAATTTCACCAATATCTGCTGCTACTGAGCAAGTGACAGAGAGTGATTAGTCAAGTGGGGTTGAGGGGCAAAAGTCAGCACCAAACAAGCACTCTGAGAATGCAAAGGACTTTCCACCCTGGGTCCAGTTTTTGAAAGTCGAGCTATTAAAGGAAGTCCAAGAGTTGAAGGCGGGCACCTCTGCAAGGGTTCCCCCATGGAACAAGATTCTAGCTCCTCTCAGGACGTGACTGCCATGGGGGTTGGGGTGCACCCTCAGGCATCCTCTACCGAGGGTAGCTCCCAGGCCGAAATCAAAGAATTGACTGCCACCCTAAAGGAACTATTGCAACATGTTGCACCCCTCTCACCGCTGCAAGCAGATATTGGACCCTGATCCCTTGCTACTACTTCAGTTCCTCACGCAGTGTTCTCTCCAAGGATGACCCAGGAGTCTATCATTTGTCACAACTGTGGAAAGGATGGCCATATGAAGAAGGAATGCCAGTCTCAGAAAGACTTACAGAAAGTGGTAAATCAGCTTCAAGGAGAGCTTTGGAAAACAAATTAGTGGTCAAGGGGTGCACAAAATGACTGCAGTGAAGACTTCAGACATCCTAACTCAAACCCCTTTGTGGCTAAATCGTCCATTCAGGCCCCTGCTGCTGTCCCTCCAGACTGGTCCAAAATAGTGGGCCCTTCAATGGAGACTACCATGGCTGTGAATGGTGTTCCTACTCGGGCTGTGCTGGATAGTGGATTGCAAGTGACCATTGTATTTCAGGACTGGTATGACAAATACTTATCTGCTGTGCCCTTACAATCCCCGGAAGGCCTCAATGTGTGGGGGCTGAGTGTCAAGTCTTATCCCTACCTAGGATATGTCAGCCTCTGGTTGTCATTTCCTGCAGCTGTAACTGGTGTAGAGGAGCAAGTTGAGACACTGGCCTTAGTGTGTCCCCCTACTGGACTGTATGATGAGGTTCCCCTGTTAACTGGGACCAACGCCCATATGTTTGGGAGACTGGCACAACTCTGTCACAAGAAACGAGGGCGACAGACTGGGAGGGCCCTAAGAATTCTCACTCTGATCAAGAGGGCCTATGATTTGCGACAAAACCCCAAGGGAGTGGACCAGATGAACCGGTAGGGGTCATGTAGAAGAAGGATCCCGATTCAATGGTACTGGCCCCTAATGCCCAGTGTACCATTTAAGGGGAGGTCCGCATCTGCAAAGATGTCAAGAACAAAATACTGATGGAAAATTGCTGGAAAGATTATTGGTTAAGTCCAGCATCTTGCCAGCTCGTGTTCATGCCTATGCATGAAGAGTGATGGTCCAGATTCATAATGTGTCAGACCGGGAGATCCGGGTGAACAGAGGATGCACCCTAGCTATGGTACACTGCACAGACACTGCAATGTTGACCAGCAACAAGCACCCTGGCAAGACATACAGAGTGACTCCTGACTTGTTTGATTTTGGTGACTCCCTGTTGCCAACTGAATGGAAGACTAGAATTAGCCAGAAACTTGCACAGAGAGATCAAGTGTTCTCATTGAAGGAATGGGACATGGGACGTGTCCAGGGTGCGGAGCATCACATACACCTGCACGATGAACGGCCATTTCGGGAGAGGTCTCGACGCCTAGCCCCTGCAGACATAGACAATGTGAGAAGACACTTGCAGGAAATGCTCACGGCTGGTGTGATACAAGAATCCAGGAGCCCATATGCTTCTCCCATTGTGGTTGTGCGTAAGAAGAATGGATTTGTGAGAATGTGCGTTGATTATCGAACTCTGAATCGGCAGACCATCCTCGATCAATACACAATGCCCCGTATACAAGATGCTCTGGATTGTCTGAATGGGAGCAAATGGTTCTTGGCGTTGGATATTTGCAGTGGATATTATCATATTCTGATAGCTACGGAGTTCCGTGAGAAGACAGCCTTCATCTGTCCTTTGGGGTTCTACGAATTCCTGAGAATACCACAGGGGATATCGGGCGCCCCAGCCACCTTCCAGCGATTGATGGAACGAGCGGTAGGAGACATAAATTTGCTGGAATGTCTGGTGTACTTGGACGATGTCATTGTGTTTGGGAGCTCCCTAGAGGAGCATGAGAGTTGACTGTTCAAAGTACTAGACTGACTGGAAGATTTCGGCCTCAAGCTGTCCATCAACTAGTGCCAGTTTTGCCAAACCTCTGTGAAGTATTTGGGGCACATAGTGTCTATAGAGGGGATAAAGACTGATCCTAGTAAAGTTGAAGCCTTGACTACATGGCCCCAGCCCCACAATTTGAAAGAACTACAATGTTTACTGGGATTCTGTGGCTACTACTGCGGGTTCATAAAGGACTATTCCAAAGTGATTCAGCCACTCTTGAATCTTACCCAGGGTTATCCTCCTACCAATCGGAAATACAAAAAAGGGGCCGTCAAAAAAACAGACAAAGCATATTTCCACCCAGATGAACTTTTCAGGTCCCCTTGGATGCCTGATTGTGAAGCAGCTTTCCACAAAGTCATATACCAGCTCACCCATGCCCCCATCCTCGTTTATGCTGATCCCTCAAAACCCTATGTGTTGCATGCTGACGCCAGTCTGCAGGGTCTAGGAGCTGTACTGTATCAAGACCATGAGGATGGTTTGAGACCAGTGGTATTCTTCAGTAGGAGCTTGACCCCATCAGAGTGAAACTACCCTGTGCACAAGTTGGAGTTCCTTGTGTTAAAATGGGCCATTGTCGACCAGTTTCATGATTACATCTAAGGGACGAAAATATTGGTGAGGACTGACAATAACCTGTTGACCTATGTACAGACATCAGCTAAGTTAGATGCCATGGGGCACTGATGGCTTTCTGCATTGTCAACATATGAATATGCTGTTGAATACAGACTGGGGCTGAATCATATTGTTGCTGATGCCCTATCCTGGAGGCCCATTTCCAAGAGGGACTGGGTCAGGCTGTCTGAACCCGACATCCGAGCATTGTGCCAAAAGTTTGATAGAAATGAACAGATGTCTACGGACACAGCGGACTGCTTAGTAGATTGCTTGGGGCCCTCTGACACCTGCATACCAGCAGCGTATTGCCACTTCTCTGCTCTAGATATTAGTGCACCACCTCAGTTTGACAATGACAGCATTCAATGGGCTCAATCCTGAGATCCTATGATTCAGCCAGCACTTGATCCCTTCATGCAGGAAAAGATGTGTCCAAGTTGTGTTCCTCTGATCTGCGAACCGTTTTATTGTTTAAAGAAGGCCCCAGGTTGAAGCTGCTTAATCAGTTGTTGTATAGAGAGACAGTAGATCAGGGTGGCCAAATAAACAAGCAACAAATGGTCCTGCCGACAGCCTTCAAAGATTTGGTACTGAGTGTCACAGATTCACTCAGCAGGTCAGCCCCTCTACTCCCAAAGTGCCAATCTCTGAGCGCAGTCTTGTGAACAGTGTAACAGACAAGGTAACCCTCTTGTCTGTTTTTGTGAGTTCGGATCAACCTTTGGTCTCAAGTTCTGGAGAGATTCAAACTGTTAACCTCTTGCTAGCATACCCAATGCACAGGCTCAGATATATCTGTCTTCAGGGGGCCAGATATCTTTGCCTACGGGCACCTAACCAGGTATTCAGAGATGAACCCCAAAACTTTAATAAAGACCTCAGATTTAAAACGCTTCTCTTTCCAGTTTGGTACCATCATACAAGCTTATGTCTGCTGTCCGCTATAACCATAAATATTTCTTAGCAAAAGAGAGCAATTCAAAGACAGACCATGTATGCTCTAAAATTTGAGTTTTTACTAAAATATATAATAATATGTCAAACATACAATACAGAACTCTTACATCACAAGACACACATATCATTAAACAAAACAAGGTTTAAAACAGTGCAATTCCTACAACAATATTTAGATTTGTCTAGCTTTCTAAATACCTGTATTCAGTGCTCAGATGTTTTCTTGGTCAGTGTCAGATAAAAGTGTGTCTGTAGTGCAACAGAATAATCTTTAAAAGCTGGTTTTGCCCACCTCTTTTGCATGAGGTCATCTAGCTCCTCCCTGTCAAAATATCTAAAAAATATATATTTCTATACAACCACAGGATGTAATTTCAAAGTATTAATTCTGCAACCTTAGCATAACTCAATTTCAATGACACCTCTTTTGATTCATGCTGCATCCTCCTCACACAGGCTTCATATGAGCATTTACAACCTCTCACCTCTGTGTAATAACCTGTGTTTTCTCTTCAATGTCATAAACCTTTTTTATGATTTCCCTCTTAACAAAGTTAACTTAAACAACTCTGTAATTAACTCGAGAAACAGGATCCTTGATTAAAGTCTTCCATGTAACACATTGTCTCTAAAAACTGAGTGTGTGTGATACACATGCTGTCAGCATTTCTCTTAGCTTGCATCTGTCAGCTGAAAACTGAGGGGGGTTTAGGTCACTCCTAAAGCATTAGAATTTTTCAGTACAGCTAGTCAATAATACATTTTATATTAAAAAAGATATCATACAGCACTCAGAACTGGCTGTCTATGTCACACTGAGGTCCATCCACAATCATATGGGCCACCTCGGTATCGACCAGACACTTGACCTAGTACGATTTCGATTCTACTGGCCCAAGATGGGGGCTGATGTTGAGCACCATGTAAGGACTTGTAGTCACTGCCTGCAGAGAAAAGCCCTGCCTCAGAGGGCTGCCCCCCTTGTCAACATTACTACCAGCACCCCAGTGGAACTAATCTGCATAGACTTCTTGAGTTTAGAGCCTGATCAGCGAAACATTGGCAATATGTTAGTGGTTATGGACCATTTCACATGGTATGCACAAGCTTTTCCCACCATAGATCGAAAAGCATCTACCGTGGCCAAGGTGCTAGTGGAAAATTTCTTCGTCCACTATGGTGCCCCCCCAGTGAATTCACTCTGATCAGGGCTGGGACTTTGAGAGTCGGCTAATCAAAGAAATGCTCTCTCTATGGGGGGTGTGAAAGTCAAGAACCGCCCCTTATCACCCGCAGGGGGTTCTCAACCAGAACGCTTTAACTGCACCCTGCTAGACATGCTAGGCACCCTCCACCCAAAAGATAAGCATAAATGGAGCCAGCAGATCAGCACCTTGGTACATGCATACAACTGCATGAAGAATGATGCTACCGGGTTCTCTCCCTACAGCCTCATGTTCGGGAGATAGGCTCAGCTGCCTGTTGATGTCTGTTTTGGGGTTTCTCCAGATGGGGTCTGAGACAAAAATTACCTGCAATATGTACAAAAACTGAAAGCTCAATTGAACCATGCCTATCAACTGGCCCAGACAATGGCCGACAAAAGAAATCTAGCCAACAAAGACAGACATGATAGAAAAGTAAAGGCTCAAGAGCTTAGGCCTGGAGACCGTGTCTTGTTGCGAAATTTAGGATTGTATGGTAAACACAAAATTGCTGATCAATGGCACTATCTTCCCCATGTTATAGTTGGAAAGTTGGATGATTTGCCAGTGTACAAAGTGCGCCCACAGAATAACTCCAAAGTTGTCAAGACCATGCACCGTAACCACTTGCTACCTATTGGTCAAGTTATAATTGAGGCTGAACCCGCCAAGATTGATTCCCCTGGACCAGTGACTCGTGCTGCTGCAAGAAAGAGACAGAGTCAGCCTGCCCCCGTAGTTGCCGATTTAAGACTTCCCCCGCAGCAGGCCCAGAATGATAATGACTGCCAGTCTAACTTGGATGACAGTGAGTGTGATGATGCCTGTTATCCCTCATATGAACTGAGTCAGTTGTTTCGTGGAAATCCTATGTTGAATTATGGGGATGAAGCTGGGCCTTCTGGACTGCCTAACTCCCTGGCATCATCCTTGGAGCCAGTGCTCCCTGAATGTGAAGTGCAAAGTATCACGTCTGAGGATGCTGAGTCTTTGTGTATTGTGGAACTGTATGATTTGCCTGAAGGAGATGCTGATGGTATGAGTCTTTCTGGTGACATGCCAGAACTTGAGGAACACTATGAGAGTGCTGACAACCCCTCTTCAGTGCCAGAGTGTCTTCAAAATGAGCCAAGTGTTGTAGAAACAGAGCCTACAGAGCAAGGGGCTGACAGTTCTCCAAGTTTGGACATTCCTACCCAGGCAGAGGCCCCCCTCACAAGTGATGAAAGTTCCAGGACCAGTGTTGAGAGTACAGAGACTGCGGTTGTTTCCCCCAGAAGGACTGGCCGAGCTGTCAAGCCAGTAGTCCGCTTTAAGTTAAGATTCTCCTGGGAGGCCAGTGGATTTGCCTCTCAATGTGATCCACAAAGGGGTTTATGTTTCTCAGAGCTCACTGCCCAAACTGAGCCTAAGTACCAATTCCAGGTTAATTGTTCTGCCTTCTAGGTGTGGTGCCCCTGCCCCATCTAGCCCCAAGTTAGTGGATAGGGAAGGGCCCCCTCTGACATTGTTTAATGTACAAGAAGTTATTTCCTGATTCCACATAGTAATGTGTAAATTACCTGTGCGAAACATGCCTGATGTATTGTCAAAATGGATATAGTATTATGAAGTGTAGTGAAAATGTATAGTAAAGTAGTAAGTTTATGTTAACTGATGCAGGATGGTACAGACTTGACACGGATGCCAGGTTTTCTCCAGGCAGGGAAGGGTGTAACCCCCCTACAAATGGGGTTCCTGAAAAGTCTTCCTTGAGCTTTCCTAAATGCTCACTGCCCAGCTGGTGTCCTGCGTTTTAGCAGTTTAAATGTATTGTCAGAGAGTGCCTGTATAGCCTCTGTGTACTGTCTCTTTAACAGCTGCCTGGATTGCAGTTATAAGTAATCTGAGAGGGAGCTCTGTTAAAAGATGTAACTATTTGCTGAAAATCATTTAGAGTGATAATGATAATTTAGTTTGTCTAACCTGTCTTCTTTGCAGCAAGGACTGTCTTGTTTATCCCCTCCATTTGGCCCGGGACTGAATTGGACCAATCAGTTCTGGTGGGACCTAAAATGTAGCCAGACTACAGGAGATGTCTGAAGTCAAAATCTGTAGGAATTGTAGTTTTGGGCTTTTGGCGCCATTTTTTGAAACTGAAGGGGGACCTCTTGCTTTGATTGACAGCCGAATCTGCCAACCGAACCTTTTGGATCTGAGGGAAATCCCCAAGCTGCCTGCTGTTTAGGGCAGATCTAAGTTGGGAGCTGAAGAAGCAAGATGCTTGAGACAGTCTCTGTGGAAGGCCCAAGTTTTGGCCTGCATGTCTGCCTGCTGCCCTGAGAGGGGAAAGAGAATTGTTTTCGGACTGAACCGAGTTGTGTGACTAAAGTAAGCTACTGAAGTGGGCTAGGCTCAACCTGAAGAACACCGAAGATTTTGCTGAATGCGATCGGCCTGTCAGGAGTTCCAGCTACCCCTAAGCTCCCAGTGTGTGCAGAGACTTTGCGACTGTGACCGGGGAGCGCTTTGCCTGGTACAGTAGAATTCCCTTACATGTAAATGTGCTGTGAGCTGCTGGTGGGTCGTGAGTTAGTTCCCCACTGAGTGAACTGTGTTCTGCTTGCTGGAAGCTGTATCCAGCCCAAAACAGACTGCATTTGAATTTGTCTCCATGAGGTCTGGGCCTTGCCAGACTGGCCCAGCCAGACTAACCACTGCACAGAGAAGCCATCGACGAGAGATCTGCCTGGGGATCAGCCCCCTGCTCAACGCTAGAACAGGAACGACGCCTCGGCGACTCATGTGGGCCCTGCTTCTCCTGGCATTCCAGATCAACCACCTGCAGTATCGATTTTCATCCAGCCTGTGTCCAGTCATGGGTGTCGTGTGTAAATACCAGGGTAGCTCCCTGCAACAATAGCTTAATCTGAGTGTGCTATCTGATTGTCTTGTTGTTTCTTTTCCTTTATGAACTGAGCCCTCTGGCTCCAGATTACAAATAGTGTGTACTGTGCATGTTGTGTTTTCCATCACAGGGCCCCAACCAGCTGTGACGCCAGCCAACCCCGGGCAACGGTCCTGGCTAGCCTATCTCTGCTCCACCTGGTTATCCAGAGGTGTGACTGTGTGAGAGGACTCAAAGCGCATGCATAACTGATTGACTGATATAACCTTTAAGCTAATTAACCTGATTTTGCCCCTTCCCTGTTCAAGTCCCCTTAATAAATCAGATCTAACTTTTTTGCATGTAATCTGACTGTGGTTCCAGTTTGTGCTCAAAGTATTGTACTGTTGCTATTTGCTGTGCAAAGCCTTGTTTTACAGGGGGCCCCCAGGGTCAAGCCAGAGGAACCAGCCCTGGTGGTAAGTGCAAACAGTGTGGGTACTTGTGTGGTGTGCCAAGGGTATTGTGAAAGCGATTATTGTACAGTGTTCAGGCCACTAGAGGGGAAAGAGGGGGGGTTACAGTGTCCTGGAGGGCTGTGCCCAGGTTAGCTTGACCACTACCAACCCTGACCTCCGGGTGGAGGCACCCATTTCAGAACTCAAGCCCTTAACCTGCTACTAGCCAAGCAGGTAGGGGTAGTAGCCCTTGGGATAGCACCACCTAGGGGTTACATATAAATGCTGATTCTTCTTCTTCTTTTCCTAGTCAGGTCTGTTTTAACATGCCCGTGCGTCTTTCTAATTGAGAACTTCCTTTGGCACCAGGACGTGTTGTGAGTTGTTAAACCTGCACAGCTGTACACCAGGCACACTACGGCAGACAAACCCAACTTTGTCAAAACTTTTACACTCATGTTGTTTTGCTACAGCTCAGCTAATATTTTATGTTTTTTCCCTGTATTTCAATCCCCTTTGAAAAAGGCACAAGAAATCAAATATGCTAAATGCACAATCGTGTTGCACTTCTTCCTCTTTGTTAAAGATGTCTATTTGAATAATGTTGGATTTTTCTTGATGATATATATTTGACTTGGAATGCTTCTGTAAATGAGATTTGTTTGTCATGGAACTTGTCCTGTAAATTTTCAACTTATAAATAATATAAAAATAAAACAAGACTTTTGTTCCTTAAACATTACCAGTTCTTGTCATTTATAACATGGGTAAGATATTCTAGCCAACTAACTTGGTAAAAGACAAATGCAAGGGCATAATTAAGCAATAAGGCACGATGGGGGGGGGCGTTATGGTGGGATAATGGCCTGCCTCAGGTGGGTTGAAGCACAAGGTGAAGCCAAGTGCTTCCACCACCCGAGAAGGGATGTTATCCCACCATAATGCCCCCCCGAGTGCCTTATTGCGATTATGAAACATAGAAACATAGAATTTGATGGCAGATAAGGACCGCTTGGCCCACCTAGTCTGCCCATTTTCCTACCTAACAGAGAAGCTGCAGATCCTAGTTAACCAACAGCTTACTTCCTCCTACCCCCCCACTAGGACTGCCTTATGTCTGTCCCATGCATTCTTGAATTCCCCCACTGTTCTTGACTCCACGGCCTCCTCAGGGAGGCTGTTCCATCATCCACAACCCTCTCTGTGAAAAATACTTTCTCCATTACTACCTCTGAGCCGTCCCTCTATCTTCAAATTGAGCCCTTGTTCTTGCACATCTCTTTTCTGGAAGATGCTACCCTCTTGGACTTTGTTGATTCCCTTGAGGTACTTTGAAAGTTTCTATCATGTCCCTCTCTTCCTTCTTTCCTCAAGGGTATACATATTAAGCTCCTTTAGTCTTTCTTCATTATGTGTTCTGGTGCAGACCCTGCACCATTTTTTAGTGCCCTCCTCTGGACAGCCTCCACTCTGTCTATGTCTTTCTTGGGAGATGGGGTCTCCAGAACTGCACACAGTACTCCAGATGGGGTCTCACCAACTGTCTGTACAGAGGGATAACAACTTCCTGTTTTCTACTATTGATGCCTCTTCCTATGCATCCCAGTATCCCCAAGCCTTTCTTACTGCCTTCTCACATTGCTTGCCCACCTTTAGGTCATCTGATATAATTACCCCCCAGGTCCCTTTCTATTTTTACTGTTGTCAGTATCTCACCCCCAATTGTGTACGCTTCCCTGGTTTTTGTTTCCCATGTGCATTACCTTGCACTTGTTTGCATTGAATCTGAGCTGCCATACATTTGACCATTCCTCCAACCTTGCCAAGTCCCTTCTCATCCTTTCCACTCCATCTTGTGTATCAACCCTGTTGCAGATCTTTGTGTCATCTGCAAAGAGACATACTTTTCCTTCCAGTTCCTCTGCAATGTCACTTATAAAGACATTAAAAGGACCGGTCCCAGTACTGAACCCTGCGGTACCCGCTAGTAACCCTCCTTTCTTCACTGTGTACTCCATTTACTACTACCCTTTGCGTCCTGTTGTCTAGCCAATTTTTATCAGGCTACACCTTGGGACCCCTCCAAGGCTGGCTATCTTGTGTATTAATCTTTTGTGTAGGACTGTATCAAATGCCTTGCTAAAATCTAGGTAGGCCTTGTCCACAGCCCCTCCTGGTTACTACTTTGGTCACCCAGTCAAAGAAATCTGTTAGATTAGTCTGCTTTTGAGCCTTCCCATCGTGAATCCATGCTGCCTTGGGTCCTGTGCCCCACTGGCCTCTAGGTACTCAACAATTCTTTCCTTCAGAATTGATTCCATCATTTTCCCTACCACTGAGGTCAAACTAACTGGTCTGTAGTTTCCTGCCTCTGTCCTGCTCCCACTTTTGTGAAGAGGAATCACATCTTCCCTCCTCCAGTCCTCGGGTACCACCCCATCCTCCCATGATTTGTTAAAGGGAGTAGTCAGCGATGTCACTAGTTCTACCCTTAGTTCTTTTAGAATTCTTGGGTGAATCCCATCAGGCCCCATTGCTTTGTCCACCTTCAATTTTATTAGTTCTTTCAGAACCCTTTCTTCTGTAAATGGATTGGTATCGACCCCCGTCTTCAGTGTGTTTCTTTTGTTTGGTTTAGGTAACTTCCCCTCCTCTTTCTTTGTGAATACTGAGCAGAAATATTCGTTCAGTATCCCTGCTTTTTCACTGTCACCCTCTACCCACATTCCCTCCCCTTTATTAAGCTTCAGTATCCCTCCTTTGGTCTTTCTTCACTCTCTAAAATGTACCTATAAAGGTCTTATCCCTTCTTAAAGAATTGGCTATCCTTTCCTCGGTTTGGGCCTTTCTGCTATTCTGACTGCCTTCCCAGCCTCTTCTGCTTTAACTGATATAGTTCTCTGTCCCTGCTCCTTCTGTGTTCCTTATATTTTCCTGAATGCTGTCCTTTTCTCCTTAACCTTCCCTGCCACCTCTTTTGAGAACCATAGCGTTTTTTCCTTAGTTGTGTTTTATTGATTTGCTTTACACAAAGGCTTGTTGCCTCTGTGATGGCTGTTTTGATCACTCCCATTGTTCCTCCACCTCCTTCTTGCCTGTTTGCTAGTGCTTTTCTGAGGCACTCTCATTTTCCCAAAGTCAGCCCTCCTAAAGTCCAGTACCCTTGCTTTTTGTATGGCTTGATTGTATGGCTGTGTTTATCGTGAACCACACTGTTTGGTGGTCGCTTGTTCCCAGATGGCTACCCACTTCTAAATCTGAGATTCTTTCTCGTCCCATTTGAGAGTACCAGGTCTAAGATTGCTCCCTCCCAAGTGGGTTCCAATACTAGCTGTCTGAGACATGCCCCCTGTAGGGCATCAAGAATGACCCTACTCTTGGATGTGCCTGCAGCAAAGGTGCTCCAGTTAACATCTGGCATATTCAGGTCCCCCATCAACAATATCTCCCTTTTTCTGCCATTCTAAAGAAGCCTTCTATCATTTCCTTGTCATTCCCTCCCCCTGAGATGGGGGTCTGTATACAACCCCCATGCGGATTGTGGTGCCATTTCCTGTCTCCAGGGTGACCCAGAGTGCCTCATCTGCTCCCTGTTTACTCTTTAGTTCTGTTGCTTTGATCCCTTCCTTTACATAGAGAGCTCTCCTCCTCCTCTTTTACCTCCCTGTCCCTCCTGTAGATGTGTATCCTGGTATGTTGACATCCAGTCATGGTTCTCTGTGTACCATGTTTCTGTGACTGCCACAATATCCAGGCAACCTTCTTCCATCAAGGCCACTAGTTCAGGGAGCTTGTTACACAGACTACAGGCATTGGTACTCATCACCCTCAACTTTTGATAGCCTTACCCCTTTTGGCCCCATTTCTGTCACCTGCCTTTGCCTTTTTACATTTAAATCTGTTCTGCTCCTAATAACTTCCATGCCTTGGTGTTAACCTCTTTAATCACCATGTTTGTGGGGGAGGCTGGGACTTCCCTGCTCCTTTTCAGTGCCTCCCCTTGGCTGGTTTAAATGCTTGCCAGTGAGCATTTCAAACCTCTCCTCAGGATCCTGGTTCCCCTGGACAGATGCAGACCATGCAGCACCAGTATGGGTCTGCATCCCCCCCCTCCAGATGGCTCCCCAGTCTCAATGAAGCCAAACCCTGAGCTCCACACCAGTTTTCAACCACTCATTGAATTCCCTGGTGAGGGAGTGCCCCATCTCCCTTGCCATAGACAGGCAGCACCTCCGAGAAGGTTACCGTGATGCGCCACTCTGTCTAAGGCCCCTTCCCAACTCTACAAACTCATCTTGCACTGCTCTGATCCCATTTCTAGCCTGGTCATTTGTCTCTAGGTGGACAATGACATCCAGCTCCCTCCCTCGTGCAGCTCCTCCCATGATCCTGAGGATTTGCTTCCTGTCCCTCCAAGCCGTGGTGCCAGGAAAGCACCTTACCTCCCTCTCACCTTCCTCCCCCATTTCTACCCCCCTAATGATTGAGTCCCCCACCAGGAGTTGTTTCCTTCCCCTGTAGGGTCCCATGCCACCCTCCTGTGGGTCTCCTTTGTGAAGGTTCCCAGCATCCTCCTTGGTCTCCACTGCAGGTGCCTCCATAGAGGAACAACTATCCACCAGAAGAGTGAATGAATTGTGGAGAGGTACAGCTGGAGGGATGCAACTCTGTTCCCACCCTCTCCCTCCCTGGCCCACCCTGGTGCAGTCTCTCCTCTTTCTTGGCAGCCTCTGAGGTAGTGGCATTGGCCCTGGTGGTCCCTGGGTGGGGGAGGAGGTTTCACGAATCCTAGCCAGGTCAGCCTGGAGATGGGCAACCTCCTCTCTCAGACCAGAGTGCCTGCAAATAGGGCAGCATCGCAACCTCTAGAATGTCTCCCAGAACACTGCTGCCCCACAGCCATTGCACTGCACCACTCCTAACATGTCTTATTTTGTGTCCTCTACTGTATTTCTGATGCTACTCTCCTCTCCTCTCCTCTCCTTACAACTCTCCTTCCTGTTCTGGGACAGCACTTCCTATCTTCTTCAGTAGCCTCCTTCTTCCTTGCTCAATATCAAGACCACCAGCAGCTGGGGAGAGTGAGCTACTTTTCCTTTAGGGTTGACAAAACCAATGTTTCTCTATGATCCTTTCCTTCCCTACTGCAAACAGGAAGTTCCTGTTGACAGTCAAATCCAGTGGCTATAAAAGTAGAACTGGCTTTGGGTAGGTGGATGGAGGCAATTAGTAAGAAAAAAGGCTAGCAACAGGAAGTTGTAATTTGACTCACCTGCTTTTATAGTGTCTAAACCACACCTCCAATTAAGCTCTCTTTCCTCCTACTGGTTTAGCAAAGTCAGCTGATACAGTACCCTTCCCAGCACAAAACACACACTGACTTTCTTTTTTAACCCTAAATAAGACCCCTTCTACTTCTAATAAAGTTATCTGTCTTCTTAATCTTAACAGACAGTGACTCCTGCTGAGATATAAGTTTTAAATTAATAAGAAAATGTAGCTTCTTTTAGTTAGCTGCTTTCTGCTCTACAAGCAAGGCTAGCAACAGGAAGTTGTAATTTGACTCACCTGCTTTTATAGTGTCTAAACCACATCCCCAATTAAGCTCTCTTTCCTCCCATTTCCTCCATGAGTCCCAAGGGTGTCAGCAAACTGGAAAAAAAAAAAGAAAGTATTGTGGCCTGTTTTTTTAAATTACTTCAACATTAGAACTATAGGCAGTTAAGTAAAAAAAGTAGTGCCTGCCTGGTTGCTGTCGCTGCCAGCTAGTTGTTGCTGACTTCTGGCTCTACTATTTCCAGGTCCAGGTCCTGCTCTGGTGTCAAGCAGCAGGGGTGACAAAGACACTCCGTGGCCTCCAGAGTGAAGAGAGACCAAGGGAGTGGCTGGGAAGTGGCTGAAAGATGTAACAGGTATGTCTCAAGTTAGTGGGGAGAGTGAGAGCCATTACTGTGAGCCACAGAGATGAGTAGGGCAGTCAGCGGAGAAGGTTCTCTGAGTGAGCGCTGGGTCCTATTTTCAGGGAGCTTCTTTCAGCCTGGTTGTTGTGCTGAGATAACGGCCTGGCTGAAAGAAGCTCTCAACCAATCAGGAATCAAGATTCCTAGTACCCATTTCATAATTAGACATAATAACAATCCTCTTCTTCTTTAGCCTGTGCACCATGTTCCATATTAATACACTTCACTTGGAACTATGTTTTTGTCTGCAACATTGAAACCTGGATGTCTCCTTCCTTAGGCTGGCTTATTGCAAGGGGCCACTGTAACACTGGAACCCAGATGTCTATCTTCCTGGGCTGGCTTGTTGCAAGGAGCTACCGCAACAATGGAACTTGGATGTCTCCATCCCTGGGCTGGTTCACTGTGAGGGGCCACTGCAACACCTGGATGCTGTCGCCCTTCTTGAGCTGGCTTGCTGCGAGAGGCCACTGCTACACCAGAACCCAGATGTCTCCATCCTTGGGCTGGCTCACTGTGAGGGGCCACTGCAACACCGGAACCCAGATGTCTCCCTCTCTGGGCTCGCTCACTGTGAGGGGGCCACTGCAACACTGGGACCCTGTTTCCATCCCTGGGCTGGCTTGCTGTGAGGGGCCACTGCAACACTGGAACCTAGATGTCTCCCTCTCTGGGCTAGTTTTCTGCAAGGGGCCTGTGCAACACTGGAACCCAGATGTCTCCCTCTCTGAGCTGGTTTTCTGAGAGGGGCCACTGCAACACCAGAACCCAGATGTCTCCCTCTCTGGGCTGGCTCACTGCGAGGAGCCACTGCAACACCAGAACCCAGATGTCTCCTTCTCTGAGTGGCTCATTGTCAGGGGCCACTGCAACACTGGAACCCGGATGTCTCCCTCCCTGGGCTGGCTTGCACTGCACTCGGCAACACTCCCCCACCCTAGTTGCTCCACACCCAGCTCTCCAAATCTGCACATGAACACAACTTGCTGACATGGAAGCAGGACACAATTCCTCTGAACCATTGGATGGATGCATCATTTGCTCTTTAAATTCCATTTTTAATGCCTGAAAGTATTTATTCTTTCAAAAGCAAAAGTTTGTTGTGTCTGAGTTGAAGTTCAAACTTTGTCCTGTTTTTAACATTCCATTTCTTAGGAGCTAGTTGTGAGCTGCAATGAAAGGAATTTGGTTTTAGTAACATACCAAGCGGTCAGGCAGATGAAGGTGTGAGCCCATGTAAATTGCCTGTTGGAATTCACCCATTACAGCCTTCCAAAGGAAATAGCCCCATATGGTGGTCTAATTTATTTTTAAATATAAGATTCTCACTACTAACCACCTCCTTAGAAAAAACATTCCAGCCACTTACTGCTCTCTGAGTGTACTAGCACCTTGTATGCTGCGTTTCAGCTGACCACTTACAATTTGATAAGAATGCTATCTCAGTCCTTCTTAAATCTCACTTGATTTTAGACCTAGTATACAGTATTTAATAGTTCCTCATCCCTAGTGGTTCTGTATACAAGAATCATATCTTCCCCCGTGTCTTCTCTCATGGTGTGCGAAGTTGCCGAAATTCGCTTCATAAATTTTGGCAGATTTGTGACTATAAGGACCATGAATCACATTGCTATTCACCAGGCAGATAGCCAAATTTGCATGGTGAATGACCAATTTGTCCAGAGAATAGCAATGCAAATTGCATGCTAAATCCCCTCCTTAACACAAAAATGATAAAACCACCCCCTTCCCCAACCAAAAAAGATAAATTGAATCCACCATGATACCATTTTCCATTCCCACCCCCTCTGGCACCCTCCCCCCATGACCCGGCAAAATACTGTGCTTGTGAAAGTAATCTCTTTCTCCTCCCACATGCCAAACACACACCACAAACCTCCCCCACCTGAGTCCCATTGTCTCTTAATCCACACAGAGACCTAGTCCTCAATCCTCCCAACCCCCCCAATCCTCACCACCCTCTTCCCCTGCCTCCTCCAGCACCTAGAAATCAACCTGGAATAAAGAAAACAATCTCTCAGTGCAAAGCATCTGCTCTGTTTGGTGTCTGGAAATGAATGAATGGTGACGTCTTTGCTCCAAGTAAAACCTGATTAGTTGACTTATCAGCTAATCAGGATTTACTACGGGCAAAGACGTCACTACTCATTCATTCCTGCCATTTCAAGAAGGCCCCTGAACAGAGCAGATGCTCTGCTCCAGGGGACCATTTTCTTTATTCTAGTTCGATTTTGTGGGTACTGGTTGGGAGATGAGGATGGTGAGGCCAGAGAGGGGATGGTGAGGGTTTGGGGGCTAGGTCTGTGTTGACTAGTAGACAATGGGACTCAGGTAGGGGGAGGCAGGTAAGTGTGTTTGGCATGTGGATGGGGAAAGGATTACCTTTGCAAGCATGGTCCATAGTCAGAGCAGTAGGGCAGGGAGGGAGCCAGCAGTGGGTGGGGTGGATAGGAGGAGTACATCTTTGGTTTAACTATCTTTGGGGTGTGGGAGGGATGGCTTTACAGCACAGTGGGTAGGGAGTTTCTAAAAGTTTAGTTGGTGCATCTGCTGCTGAATTTGAGAATTTTGCAAATTGGGAATTTCCATGAATTCGCACCAACTTCACCTGCTGATTAATAATTTGCAAGGGCTCTAGCCTTCTCCTTTCCGACGTGAACAAATTGGGATCATTTAGCCTTTCCTCATATGTATACCTCATATTCATACTTCATAATATAATTCGCATTGTACCTTTCACACAAACTGTATCTCAAAGTGCTTTACAGTCCAAGAGGGGGAGTGGAGAAAAGTTGCTGCCGTTAAATACTGTATATATGGAGAGTCCAGCAATACAGACATAAGGCGCTTTTAAACACAGGTTTATGTAACGGAATAACCGTTATGGAAACAGTATTCAGTTACATCCCTTGTGTGTAAATTGCATCTGTTTCTGTCCCTAGGCGAACGTTCGTCCAAACCTCAATCTCTGCTTTTTGCGGTTTGCACCATTGTGTTCCGTTTTGTCGTGCTGTGTAAAATAGCCATTCCGGTACAAAGGCAGAAAACAACATTTGTAGAGCAGCAAACTCTGGGGGAGCCGAAACAAATGGAGACAGGGTTGCCGGAATACTCGCAGTGTGTAGAAAGGAACCTGAACGCAGCAGAGTACAACGGCACCACACAGGTAACGCTGATTCCGTTTTAAAAACCTGTGTGTAAAAGCGCCTATAGAGTAAAACTGTGGAGTACCTCTCCTGGATTGCATTGCACTTTGGGATACAGTTTGTACGAGAAGCACTACATAAGGACTTAAGATATTTCACTTACATTTTTTGCAAGTTTTTATTTTTCATTACTGGAAATCAGGTAAAGCCTAATTTTCGTGTGTCACAGTATTATTTCAGTTATTGAAAGAATGTTCTCACTATCACGCAGTGGCAAAAGTGCATGAAAATCAAACCAAAACATTTTTTTTTTCCACCAAATATTGAACAAAAAAAATCACCATTTCAAGGAGAAATCCCAGCCTTCATGTGAAAACTGACGTTTTCAACTGAAGACCAGTGATTTGTCTCATGAAAATACTGATTTTGCTTGTGAATGGGTGATTTTTGCAAAATAATATTCGAGAAGATGTGCAAGGTCAGTTTCACGCAGTCCTAGCTTTGAACTTGTATGGCTGAGAGTAGTTTACTGATTTATTTTTTATGTGTATTCTTTGACCAGGCAAGGCCCACTCAGCTGTGACGGTTTGTTTCTAGGTGTGTCTTGAGGGTTGGGTTACAGGGACCTTTCTTCTCGAGTTGGGGAATTTTGGCACCGACTTTAATCTCCCCCTACAAAGTGACCATGAATGAGCAGAAGTGACCTCAGATAAATATATCATCTGAAACGTGCCACCTCCACAGTACCCCCACACTCTTCTTATTGCACTAAAGTGTCAGTTGAAGGCATTACCCCAAGTACCTGGTGTCAGCTTTGAACCCATAACCTTCCAGTCTTCTAGCCCTAGAGGCTAGTGCGCTACCTACTGAACCACTGACACTTATAATGTAGTGTCTGGTCTCTGCATTCTATTTATGAAGGCAGACTCAGGTACCAGACCTGTCTCCTTGCTAGGAAGCTGTCCCTAAACACCTCCCCCCCAGGTCTCTGCCACCTTGTTCAGCCCTCCACTCAGCCACGGTCTAATGGAGTGCCTTGCTAGCCCCCAACCCGTACCCCACTGCAGGAGCTCTCTGGGCCAATGCTCCTTTTACTATATGGTCCCCCTCTGGTTGAATGAAATGCCATTGGCCATCACCCTGGAACAGCGACTAGGCCCGTCTAAAACCCTACTGTGTGCTGAAATCTTCTCCCACGCCAACTGTGACTGTGCTTAGTCCTTCTCCCCCTTGCCTGTGACTATAACCTTTTGATTTCTGGATATTGTTATTGTACATGCTGGACTTACAATGATTTGACACAGGTTGGTCCATTCTACCCTTGAACTGTAACTTGTCTTCTCTGTATACCTCTTATTGTATATACTGTTTCTAAACTTGCAATGTACGTATTCTGGTGTGTTCTCTGTATATTTATTATTGCATATCTTGTCATTTCTTGTAATTTATGTAAGTCTGACGTGGAGCCTTTTAAAGGTTGTAATTCCGATTCCTTCAATAAATAAATAAATAAATAAATAAATAAATAAATGTGTGGATTGCTGTATTTATTGGTTTTGTATTGCACCTGCATTAGCTGCTGTCTTTTGATCAAAATATCTGAAGGGTGCCCTTATTAAAATTGTTGCACACCACTAGGTCATTTTTCGTTTTTCACATGCCAAAAAGGAATAAACAAAGAATAAAAAGAAAGGAGCAGATGGGGTGTCTCTAGAAAGGTATTAACAGGCTAAGCTGAGCATTTTGTTTCTGACAACGGGGTTTCTACTAACCAGTTCCTAATAACCCACTTTATGCAATTACGTACAGTGATTAGTTGAGTGATTACTGATTAATTAAACAGCCTTTGTTGTACTGCATGCATTATGTAAGAAACTTGATGATGGCGTATACCAGTTTGTTCTTGTTTAATTGCACAGCCTAAACGCAAACATTGGGGGCAGGGTTTTGTGCTGTTGGTGGTGTGGGGTGGGGGGGGGGTTGGTAAATTTCCTGATACAGCAGTTTTAATTCCTGAAGACAAGTGTCTGTGAGAAGGGGAGCCTATCTAAAGCTTCTCACTTTGGCAACTGCAGCAATAGATACACAGGACAAAGCCTGTTTTTGAAGTCACTATTTACTTACTTGCTAGGGGGTGGAACATGTTTAGGAGGGGGGGGAGGGTGGTTTGGTTCAGGAAGTATAGCGTTCCAGGGACTGCACACACAGAAGTGCTTAGTTAGTCTGGCAACAGAGGAACGAGATGAGAGCACAAACCGTGTGGGTGCAGTCGGTGCTCCCAGTGATGAGATTCCATCCTGGAATTATGAATCAGGTTGGAGGGAGGCAAGCATGGGCAGAAAGGCTGGTGAGGTGTTAATGACTGAGGACAATATAGACAGGTGGATGAGGAGGCTGGTCAGTGACTCAACACCATGGGAAAGAGTCAAGATATGCCTTCCAGAGCAACATCTCTGAAGGTCCTCCCATGGCTGGAGGGTTTGAGTAGCTGGGGAGCCAGACATTGGGATTCACCTAGGAACCAACGCTCTGCAGCAGTACAGTGTAGATCAGGTTATGGAAAGGTTCAGAGAGCTAAGTAACAAGCAAAGAGAAGTTGCAGATACAGTAGCCTTCCCAGAGGTGCTACTTGTGCCATGTGCAGAAACGGGTAGGATTTGAGTGTTTAACATGTGGCTTAAGGGTTGGTATATAGAGCAGGAGTTCAGGATTATGGGGTTCTGCGATGATGATGATGACAGGTTGTTCGTAAGGCACCATCTGCATTTGAATTGGGGGGGCACCAGCGTGCTAGGCAAAAGTTACATGTTTACATTGGGAGTTTAAACTAGATGGGAAGGACTCCAACATAGTGCAGGGACTAGAACAGATTCACTGTGCGATCCTTAGTGGCCCACACAGTCAAGAAGTATAATAGAGCTGCTACTATAGGGAAATGAAACAAATCTGAAAGGCAAAGAATAAGGCAGTAGAGATAAGAAGAAGGAATCCTAGAAGGGAGAGGGAGGATGAATAGAGAATGTTCGACACAAATGCTAGGAGTCTAGGCAACCAGATGGATGAAGACTAGTTAACCCCCTTAAGTCAGACTCGCCATTGTCCAGGGCACCTTACTCCCCCTGCTGGACTACTGTTCTCCAGTCTATGCTCAAACCCCATCCTCAGGTCTCTCCAGACTAAATACGACCTGTAACAGTATCTGCAGGTATGTCCTCATGGCACAGTATTCCACACATCACTGCTGCCTCTACCAGGCCCAAGATGTCTCCCTTCACAGGCCCACCATCTCTACCTTCTAGGCTGCCTTGTAGGTAAATCCATTAGGGGAAATGATGTGTACCCCCTCTTCCCCTCTTCTCAAGTCAAAGTCCTGCCTTTGAGGCCTCCAGAACTCCTCAGCTTTACGTCAGAGAGCCCACAGGTAACCACAAGCATTGGCCAGAAGGCCTTCTCCTCAGCTGCCTCTAATATGCAGAACAGACTTTCTGTTCCACTATGGACCCTGGTCTCACACCCCCTATTCAAGTCCAACCACAAAACTTTACTACTGGCAGCTGTCACCTGTACCTGAGCCACTGGTTGACTAAGTGACCCTGCCTCATGGAAGCTGGACTGCCCAACCCCCCCCCTGAAAATTGATGCCCCAGCATACTATACCTGAATTTGCTTGAAGTGCTGTAACTAAATTGCATTTTGTTGGGCACTGTGCTGACACTGTACCTCTGTGCACTTTACTTGTTATTTTTATTTATTTATTGAAATGTTTCACCAGGAGGGCACACTGAGCAACAAGTTACTCGTCTCACGGTGCGACCTGGGGGAAGGGGGTTACATAGAGTTGTGAAGGATGGCCAGTTATACAGTAGTATGTAGGTAGTACAAACAGTACAACAATGTAAGATTAAGCAACAGTTGGAATACAAGGTAAAGTACAATAAACAGTAGTGGAACTTGGGTAAATTACAATACATATCCAAAAATGTACAAAAGAATCTGTAAACATACAAAACAGTAATAAAGTGACAGAACCATTTATAGTGCATGAGTGTATCAGGAGCAGGCTCGAGGTAGTACACAAGTGCTGTTGGAGTAAAAAGGATGGGACAAGGTGTGCTCACAGATGACCCAGAAAGGCAGGCAGAGAAGAGAGTAGAGGCAAGAAGTGAATATGAGGAGAGGGGTAGCCATTTCCTGATTCTCTCTACCAGATGTTGAGAACCCTGCCGGGGGGATTAGGGTAGGAAGGCAGAAACTGGGAGGTAGGTATTAAGGAGAGTTAAACCAGGAACAGCTGAGGGAGTAGTAATTGTGTAGGGTGGGGGTAAAGGAGTAGCTGGAAGAGTGTCATATTTTAGAGGGGAGGGAATTCCAGATTTTAGATTTTGTTCACTTTATTCCCAAGTTTGCGCAGACTATCCCACTTGCATAACATTACTTAATGTGTCACCTCTGTATTGTATTGACTTGTTATTTCACATGCCTTTTGTACCTGTATCCTGTGTACTGCATGCTATGTACTGTGCCATCTTTATTGGTCGGGTCTTGCCTGGAAAAAAGGTCCATTGGATCACCTGGTAAACAAATAAACAAATAAAAACTGCAGCTGATGGTGGCTGCAGAGGAAACAGACAGTGGCCATTACTAAAAACATGGGCTAATCTGAACAACTGCTGGAATCGAAATATTCCAGGGTGCCAGCTCTTCAGGAGTGACAGGGAAAACAGGAAAGGAGGAGGAATGGCTGTGTATGTGAGAGGGCAAATGTAAGAGTGATGGAGAATGCATAAATCAAGGAGGAGACAGGAGTTTAGTTACTGGAGCTTCAACTGATAGAGGTGGGGAGGAAACATATGCCTCATTCACATTACCTACCCCGTTCACAATTCCATTGTGGTGCAGGCTGCTCTGTTCAAGCTGCATCCATGCAGCTTCCATTCACAAAGCAGCCCCCTACACTGGTGCAACTGATCTTCTGGCATTTTGGCCAAACTTCTGTGGGGTTGGAGGGGGAGCTCTGTTGCCAGAGAATTTTAGCTACATGTGTAAGCTAAAGCTGATAAAAGCAATCTAGGTTACTTTGTATAAAGGTAACTGCGCACTGTTAAATAAGTGGATGTGCTCATCTTGGGGAACAATTCTTTTCCAGTCAGCTTCTTTAATTCACAAATCAGTTTCCTTCTCAGTTACAAAAAGCAGGATTCTGTTAACAGCTTTAACAACAGCATGTAAAGCACTTTTGTTTGTTTTTATTCCCTGATCAAGGGACCGCTGTTCAAGTAATTTATCACTCTACACTCACATCTCTCTTCATGCCACTCTTCTGCCAGTATCTGCCAAATGGGTTGATGAGGCACTGCAGTCGTTGTAGGCGGTGCCAGCTGTTCACACAGCCAAGGAAAATGCCAAAATCAGAACGTAATCCTAGGGAAAGAGGGATCTCACTTGCAATGCAACGCAAAAATGGCAAAATGGTTTTGTTCACAAGTGCACAGCGGCAACGATCTGGCTGCTGTGCACCACCTACAATGGTGCAGAACTGGTCATGTGAATGGCCCGGCTAGAGTAGTGGACAGACCACCAGATTAATTGGTGGACATGGATAAAGCACTGGAGAGGGAGATACAGAAACCTGCAGGACTGGGAGGAATAGTGTTAAAGGGAGACGTCAAAATTCCAGGCATAGTTTGGGAGACACAGGTAGCTAGGAACCAGAAGAGAAAAGGATTTGTGGCTGTCACACATTACTGTTTCTTTACATTTTACATGTTTATTTATTGAATCTGGGATTAACAACCTTTGAACATTACTGCTCCTTTACAAAGATTCCACATCATTGGGTTATAGAAATTAAATAGCCAGCCCCTCCTGTCAGTTAGCGAAGGGGCTAAAGTTGTAAATGCACATCCTGACAGCAACTGATTGCAGCTGCCTCATTCTAATTTAATTTACAAGAGACCAGTAACCTGCTAATTGTAAAACTGCATCTGCTGACAAAGGAATCATTTGCTCTGCATGGTCCAAAAACTGCTCTGAATTCAGTGCGTCTGCCCCGCTTTCAGTGCTGCATAGCTACTTAACTCCCAAAAGCTGCTTAATCCTGTGTGATGTCCCTTTAGCCTGCTAGTATATTAACCTCTCCTTCTCCCTGCTCCTTGTCCACAGTTGGGACCGAGACCGGAGGTCACGAGGGTCTGACTGTGTAGCCCTACAGCAAGCAACAAGGTCGCGAGGGTCCGTGTGTGCAGCCCTCCCACCCCAGAAGCCATTAAGGTACGACCAGGAGCCCACAAGATCCAGTGCTGCTCTCGCTCAGTAAAGCAGCTAAATACCCTTGGCCGACCTCTACATTTGTAGGGACGATCACATGATCCATGATCGTCTAAAACCAATCAGCTAACTTTGCCATCTGCAGGCTATACACGCTAAACACTAGAGGGCTCACTCTCTTGTTCTTTGTTGTACTCCCAAAGCAGGCAGCATGACAAGCAGCCTGTGCACACATATACACTCCATCTTAATATTAACAATCGTTTCTCACTCCCACCCCTCTCTCCCTTTCAATAAACACCGCTCCAGTGACTCATACAGTTGCCTTAACACTCACTACCCCACAAACACATACCTACACCACCATCTAACTCATCCCTCCACAGCACTACTTGGCTCCAATTATACCTCGAGCCTCAGCTGCGCCTTAAGCGGGTCCTTATTGGCGAGACCCACACCCCCATCAAACACTCACCCACTAAATAGCCCCAGTCCTCTCCTATCCCAAGCCCTATTAGCCCAACTGATCCTAACCATCCCCATACCAATCTGGCTCCCCAAATATACCACCTATCCACGCCTCTGCATAAATCTCTCCAAACAGTTCCAGGCAGTTGCTTTCAGGCATGCTCTATTCCTCTTCCTCCTTATGTCTGGTAACATACACCCCAGTCAGGGACCTAAAGCATCTAGTAGTCCCAAGGGCAACGGGCATGGTGGCCTACTGCTGGCCTCACTTAACATCCGCAGCCTACCAAGAAAACTCACGCTGCTTCACGGATGGATCGCCCAACATTCCCCTGACATCATGGCTTTATCTGAAACCTGGCTCTCCAGGAACATATCAGATGCCTCGGTTGCCCTAAATGACTATGTCATATTCAGAGCAGATAGATCAGGGAAGAGGGGAGGTGGCTGTGCTATATATGCCAGATCTAAGCTACAGCCCCTATTGGTCCCCCTGCCCTCACCGGAACATGGGACCCAAGCCATTACAATCAAGACCACACTTGGCTCTCCTGGGAAATCATTATACACAATGGCAGTCAACATACCTACCAACCAGAAACTAGCTTTTGACTCAATCCTGGCCAGTATAGCCCAGCTCCCCCCCAGGAGCGAACTGATTATCATGGGTGACTTTAATGTGAACTGGTTATCCCAGGCATCAGCCCCTTTCAAAGACGCAGCCCAGGCCCATGACCTGACCCAGGTAGTCCAGTCCCCTACAAGGCAAGACCCCAGATCAGGGACATACACTGATTTAGACCTCATCTTCACAAACTTTCCCAAGCACCTCTCCAATATTAAAGTACTCCCGGACGTGCTAAGTGACCACTCGCGCCTCTTATGCTTCTGGTCGAATAAAATCACACCCAACCAACCAAAAATCTCCTTCCAAAGGCACCTCATAAAAGGCGCCTTAACCAACATTAAACGCTATCTCTCCACCTGTGACTGGGCACCTGTCCACACCACCCAGTCCGTTGATTCTGCCCTTACCACCTTTATTAAAATCTCTAATACTGCCTGTGACAAGTTTGCCCCATTCTCAAAAAAGGTTATGAAAAATAGAGACACACCGTGGATCTTGCAGACCCTGCTAGATCAAATGCACCACAGAGACAACCTCTGGCATAGGGCACTGAACTCTCAGCTTCCCCATGACAGGCAACTGTATAGAAAGGCAAGAAACAAGTGCATCTGGGCTATTCGGCTAGCTAAGACAAACTTCTATAAACAAGCACTCACCTCGTCCTGGGGCTCTGGGAACAACTTCTGGAACAATGTCAAGGAGCTGTGTGGGAAAACCGTCTACCAAACACCTTCACAGATACTTGACAATGGTGCCCTCTCTCAGGACCCCAACACCATATCCAATGTCCTGAACAGTTCCTTCGCTGATCTTAGTCATATCCTCCCAACAAACTTCTTTGACCCTATTCCCAGGGTCCTCTCTATCACCTCCCCTAGGACCACCCTTCCACCTCAGAACCATCTCCTGTAATAAGGCCAAACACTACTTAACCAAAGCCTTACGCAACAAGAGGTACAGCAGCGATTCCCTAGACCTAAAAATCCTCCATCTCACTCTTGACGAAACCCTCCCTCACCTCACCAAAATAATAAACTGCTCCCTGCATCTCAGCCAATTCCCAACACTCTGGAAAAGGGAAATTATCACACCAATCCTTAAAAAGGGTGATCCAACTGACCATGGTAACTATAGACACATCACGATCTTCCCCCAAAGCTCTCAAAAGAATAGTGTCAGACCAACTCACAGAGTACCTGGCTAATCACACACTGCTGTGCCCCGAACAGCATGGGTTCAGAGCAGGTCACAGCACTACCACTGCCCTTCTCGAATTTACTTCTTACATACACGAGGCACTAGAACAGGGGTCTATAGTAGGAGCAATCTTTGTTGACCTGATCAAAGCATTCAACACCATCAGTCATGCTCTTCTTATCCACTCACTACCCTCCTTCAATCTCGCCCCTGACACAATCTCCTGGTTCAAACACTATCTCACCAATTAGACACAAGAAGTCAAAATCAACAACACCCTGTCAGCCAAGCAACCAGTCCTTGTGGGTGTACCTCAAGGGTCTGTTCTAGGCCCTCTACTCTTCACCCTCTTTTTGAACTCCCTCCCAAAGGCCTGCAGTGGTAAGCTATTGCTCTATGCAGATGACGCCGTAGTGTACTGGAAAGATAACACTCCTAACTTCCTTCAACATACCCTACAAAGCTGCTTTAGTGAACTAGAGGCCTGGTTCACAGATCATCGATTAATACTATATTACACTAAAACCAAATCTATGATCTTTGCGCACCGCCAAACCCCCTACAGTAGCACCCACCTTAGTATCTCTAATTCTCAGGGCATCCACATTGAACAGGTCCCACACTTCAAATATCTAGGCATCACACTAGACACATCCCTCACATACACATCAACCACCTCTCCTCCTCGGTAAACACCCGACTTGGGATTCTCTATAGACACAGACACTGCCTCCCCCCCCAGGCCCTACGGCTGGCAGTAACTAGCTCAGTCCTATCACTGGTCAATTACGGGATAATAATTTACGGGATGGCTGACCTTACAGCCCTTAACCGCATCAATCTTGCCCTCAATAAAGCCAGCCGACTAGTCACAGGCAGTGATAGACTAACCCACACGTGCGATCTCTATAAGCGAGCAGACTGGCTGACTTTCAAAGGGAGGCTAAAATACCACACTTGCCTCCAAGCCAAAAAGATACTCATGAAGCTTGTGCCCACTGGCCTTCACACCCTCATCCAACCAAACCCTCAAGGGAACACCCCTAGGCACCAGGCAAGCACATCCCTCTTAGTCCCCCACTGTAGGACTGCGCTAGGGCAAAGGTCTTTCTGCTATCGGGCTCCCAACTGGCTTAATAAACTCTCCTCTTCCATCTCCCTGGCCCCTAGTCTTGGCCAATTTAGAAACAGAATTAAGAGACATCCGGCTGCTGCTAACTCACTCCACCTTGATGACCCAGGGTCTATCATCGACCCTAGAGATACAAACCGAGCATTGTAAATGCATGATGTAATCATGTAAAGTTCCTAAGGTGTTAATCTGCTTAATAATGTTTGTTCAAAATTGTCTTAAAATAATATGTCTGTTTGTACTGACGTGGAGCCTTTGCAAAAGAGTCTTCGACTCAAAGGATTGTAATTCCGAAACTTTAATAAATAAATAAAATAGGTAATTATAATTCCAACAATGTTTCAGGCAAACATACCACAGAAACACACGTGCATTCAAAGAAAAGAGGAGACTTGCATGGCATAATTACAACAATGAAAGGAGCAGGCAAACAAGTTGAGCAATGGAATTTACAGCGGTACAGTAACATTCAATGTTGCAACACTTAAAACACAACGTATTGGTATCAACAATTTGAGGAGATAGCCCAGGGTAGTAGATACTGGGCGATGGGGGGGAGTAGAGGACAACAGGGGAAGGTGAGGGTATGCAGGGGAAGGAGAGATGGACAGGGTAAGGGACTGCGGGATGGGGGAGGCAGAGCAATGGAGGGTTGAAATCGAGGGAGTAGTTTGTGGAAGATGGGGAAGGCGGAGCAGGGCAGGTGCCAGGGCTTCGAGATGTTGCTGGAGGAGCTACCCAGAGGGTGTTGTCAGTACAGTATGGAGAGAAAGAGAACACTGCAGGAGGAGAGGATGGCTCGGGGATGTGACATGATTGCAGTGCTGGGTGCAGTGTAGAGAATGGAATGAGGAGATATTCTCATAGACTTTGGGGTAGGCATGAGGAGCTTTCAGTTACCCAAGGGATAGATTGAGGAGGTGGGATCACAGCTGCACTCACTAATTGAGGTTAGATATGTGTGCAGTTGTTGCTTGAAGGGGCCAAGCTTGGGTTCAGAAATGAGTGAGGCATTAAGGGCATTTAGCCAGAGGGAGGGCCTTGTACCTAAAGGACTGCTGCCTATGCGTTGTGTGGTGAAGAAGGACTTGGAAGGCTGCTTTACTGGACCCTCTGGTGAGTCTTGTGCTACTAGAAGGGCTAATGAGAGCCTGAACTCCTGGGGGCATGTAGTGGGTAAGTGTGGTCACAAGGGGGGATGTTACTTTTCCTGGTGTTGTCCAAGCAGGATATTCCTAAGGGTGTTAGGGCGGGGTCCCCAGTTGATCAGAGTGACCACTGCATGGTGATGTTCACATGATATGGTCACAATCAGTAACAACTGACAAGAAGATTCTAGATGGAAAAAAATAGACTGCAGAATAATGGAAATAGAAATATTGAGGTGACTAGTGGGGTACTGCAGGGTTCAGTACTGGGTCCAGTCCTTTTTACGTTCACTTGCGTGCATGCACAAGGAACGTTTTGGGAGAGTAGCACAATTTGGAGGTGTGCCTCTCCCTTGCAATCCACTGCTCAGTTGAGCAGGCATGGCGGTCCTGCACCAATGGGTGCGGGAGCTGTGTATGACAGTGGTGGTCTTCGCTTCAAAGAAAACCACCACTGTCATACAGAGCACCGCATCATGCCGCCCCCCCGTGTCACGCTGCCCCCCCAAAGCTTTGGTGCCATGCTGGGAGACCACCCCAGCGTGGCAAATGTCCCGCGTTGTCAGTCGACGGGGTGCCCAATCCCCGCCGGCCTCGGCCCCCAGCTATCTTCTGCCATGCTGGGAGCCCACCCAGCGTGGCAAAGTCCTCGTTGTCAGTCGACGGGGTGCCCAATCCCCATCGGCTCCACAGCCCCCAGCCATCTTCTGCCACGCTGAGAGCCCACCTCAACTTGGCAAACATCCTGCATAACTCAATTGTAAAAAAAACCTGTAAATTAAAAATCGTCCCGCAGTCTCCCGCCCCTCCCACAACCCCGCACCCACCCATCATGCACCCCCTGCCTTCCCACCCCATACTCACTCTCCTGAGCTCGTGCGACGATCTTCGGTGGACCGAGAACACGCCTGCACTCTTCAAAAGTCGCACCGCGAACTGAGTAGAAATGCCGGTAAGCTGTATAATGGGCTGGATAGGGGTTTTCAACTTTATTGTATATCTCCAGGCATTTTTGAATTTTTACACTAAATTTTCAACATGGAGTTTGGGATTCTTCCATGAATGATGTCACTGTCATGGCGTTATTCGGTTCGATGGGTGATTTCGCAGTCGCGCACCGTCACTGCGCGAAATCACCCTTCGGGCCCGAATAATGCCATGACAGTGACATCATTCGGGCGAGAAGGGGTCCCAAAACCCCATGTTGAAAAAATTTGGTGAAAAATTCCAAAATGACTGTTTTATTTAGCCGCGGCATTATGCAGTTCCTACTTATATTCGTAAGTTCACGACCAATATTTTCACTCCAGATTTTCAACATTGCCATTTTACCACACCTCTTATGAGCAGTACAGCTGTCATTTTCACATCCTGCCCAAAATGTGTTTCGCCCATGTAGCACACAATGGCATGTCAACTGTGTAAATCAATGTATGGGATGCATTAAGAAAACTCATGACATTGTTCATTAGCAAAGGTCTTAAAATGGCTATGTTGAAAATTTGGTGAAAGAATTCCTAAAATGACTGTTTTGGTAAGCTGCGGTGTTGGGGTGCAGCCCCTACGCACGCTCGTAGGGTTTCAGTGAATTTTCAATATTTCCACTCCACATTTTCAACATTGCCATTTTACCACACCTTCTTATGAATAGTATAGCTGTCATTTTCACATCTCACCCAAAGCGTGTTTCTGCCCATGTAGCGCACAATGGCACAGTCGGTTATGCGAAATCAATGTATGGGACACATTAAAGAAAATCACAGTGACACTGTTCATGAGCAGAGGTCTTAAAATGGCTATGTTTAAAATTTGGTGAAAAAATTCCTAAAATGACTGTTTTACGGCGTGCTAGGCACTTCCTCGCAGGCTTCGTAAGTTTATGAATTTTCAATATTTTCACTCCAGATTTTCAACATTGCCATTTTACCACACCTCCTTATGAGCAGTACAGCTGTCATTTTCACATCCTGCCCAAAACGTGTTTCCACCATGTAGCACACAATGCGCAATCGGTGTGTGAAATCAATGTATGGGACACATTAAGAAAATCACAGTGACACTGTTCATGAGCAGAGGTCTTAAATGGCTATGTTTAAAATTTGGTGAAAAATTCTAAAAATGACTGTTTTACTGAGGCATGCTATGCACTTCCTACGACGCCGCATATTTGGCAATTTTCAATATTTGCACTCCAGATTTTCAACATTGCCATTTTACCACACCTCCTCATGAGCAGTACAGCTGTCATTTTTCACATCCTGCCCAAAACATGTTTCCACCTATGTAGCGCACAATGATGCAGTCGGTGTGAGAACTCAATGTATGGGACACATTAAGAAAATCACAGTGACACCGTTCATGAGCAGAGGTCTTAAAATGGCTGTGTTGACAATTTGGTGAAAAAATTCCTAAAAATGACTGTTTTACAAGTGTTCATTGCGGCTGCTATGCCGCTCGTAAGTTCTAATTTTCAATATTTTCCTCCACATTTTCAACATTGCCATTGTACCACACCTCCTCATGAGCAGTACAGCTGTCATTTTTCACATCCTGCCCAAAACATGTTTCCGCCCATGTAGCGCACAATGGCGCAGTCGGTGTGCGAACTCAATGTATGGGACACATTAAGAAAATCACAGTGTCACTGTTCATGAGCAGAGATCTTAAAATGGATATGTTGAAAATTTGGTGAAAAAATTCCTACAAATAACTGTTTTACGAGCGTGCGTTGTGCAGTTCCTACGCACGCTCGTAAGTTTGCGAATTTCTGATATTTTCACTCCAGATTTTCAACATTGCCATTTTACCACACCTCCTTATGAGCAGTACAGCTGTCATTTTCACATCCTGCCCAAAACGTGTTTCCGTCATGTAGTGCACAGTGGCAGTCGGTCATGAAATCAGTGTATGGGACACAGTAAGAAAATCACAGTGACACTGTTGATTAGCAGAGGTTTAAAATGGCAATGTTGAAAAGTTGGTGAAAAAATTCCTAAAAATGACTGTTTTACGTGCGTCGTTGCACAGTTCCCATGCATTTCGTGGTTCTAACGAATTTTCTATATTTCCACTCCAGATTTTCAACATTGGCATTTTACCACACCTCCTCATGAGCAGTACAGCTGTCATTTTTCACATCCTGCCCAAAACATGTTTCCGCCCATGTAGTGCACAATGGCGCAGTCGTTGTGCAAAATCAATGTATGGGACACAGTAAGACAATCACAGTGACACTGTTCATTAGCAGAGATTTTAAAATGTCAATATTGAAAATTTGGTGAAAAAATTCCTAACAATGACTGTTTTACGAGCGTGCGTTGCACAGTTCCCACGCACGCGCGTAAGTTTGCGAATTTTCAATATTTCCACTCCACATTTTCAACATTGCCATTTTACCACACTTCCTTATGAGCAGTACAGCTGTCATTTTTCACATCCTGCCCAAAACGTGTTTCCGCCTATGTAGCGCACAATGGGGGTAACAAAAAGGTAATGCTGAAAATTTATTGTGCAAATATCAGCAATTGCACAGGGCATTAAGGTAAAGCACCATACGTCCCAAACACCACTGCAAATACCTGCAAGCGAATGTTCGGCATTGACAAATGCTTGTTAATGTCTTTATAAGTGACATTGCAGAGGGACTGGAAGGAAAAGTATGCCTCTTTACAGATGATACAAAGATCTGCAACAGAGTTAATACACGAGGAGTAGAAAGGATGAGAAGGGGCTTGGCAAGGTTAGAGGAATGGTCAGAAGTATGGCAGCTTAGATTCAATGCAAAGAAGTGAAAAATAATGCACCTGGGAAACAATAACCCAAGGGAAGATTATACAATGGGGGGGAGGTAGTAACAACAACAAAAATGGAAAGGGACCTGGTGTAATCATATCAGATGACCTTATGGTTAGCAAGCAATGTGAGAAGGCAGTAGGGAAGGCTGGGGGCATACTGGGATGTATAGGGAGAGGTATCACCAGCAGAAAACAGGAAGTTGATATCCCTCTGTACAGACAGTTGGTGAGACCCCATCTGGAGTACTGCATCCAGTTCTGGAGACCCCATCTCCGCAAGGACATAGACAGAATGGAGGCAGTCTAGAGGAGGGCAACTAAAATGGTGCAGGGTCTGCAAGAGAAGCCATATGAGGAGAGACTAAAGGAGCTTAATATCTTTGAGGAAAGGAGGGAGAGGGGGAACATGATAGAAATGTTTAATTACCTCAGTGGAATCAACAAAGTCCAAGAGGGTAGCATCTTTCAGAAAAAGAGATGTGCAAAAACAAGGGGACACAATCTGAAGATAGAGGGGATGGCTCAGGGGCAATGTGAGGAAGTATTTTTTCACAGAGAGGGTGGTGGACACATAGAACAGCCTTCCTGAGGAGGCTGTGGGGTCTAAAACTGTGGGAGAATTCAAGAATGCATGGGACAGACATCAGGCAATTTTTTGGGGGTAGGAAGAAATAGGCTGTTGGTTAAATATCATCTGCAGTTTATCCTGTAGGTAGGGAAATGGGCAGACTAGGTGGGCCAAGCGGTCGTTATCTGCCGTCAAGTCTATGTTTCTATGTAAACATCTTTACAAAGATAGATTGGGACGTGAGCCACATTTTATTTGTTTTTATTTATTGCAGATTCGGATTACATAACCTTTGAGCTATAAAGCTCATTTACAAAGGCTCCATGTCAAAAATCAAGCTGCAGAGATACTTTAGAGTTACACAAGTACAGCAGCTCCTCAGTGAATCAAACAAAGTTGTACAGACGATTGTGGGTATTACACAGGACAAAGAGGTGCAGGTACAATAGGACCTAAAGGTGCAAGTAAGCAGCCAACATGGCATTGTCATGTTTTATTGAAGTGTTATAGGTTGGAAGAGAAACTTAGGCAAGGCACTGGAGGTTGGAGGGAGGATGTGGTGCCTGTCTGAGGAGGGAGATTGGGTATAGCAGTCACAGCCACCAGACTGGGATAGGTAGTTCTGGACTGCCACTTTAAAAGGTGCAATTTTATTGAACTCGTGAAGGGTGACAGGGAGTTCATTTAACCATTTAGGGCCCCTGTAAGCTAGAAACCTTTGTGCTAGGGTGGTGTGTCTAAAGGGGACCTGGAGGGCATTTCTAGTTCTACTTCTGGTACGTTCAGTGGTTTTAGTCAGCTGGAAAAGCTTCTTCAGGGGGGCAGGGGTTGGTTAAATTCAGCTGTTTTTGTGCCAGCAGACATATTTGATACCTGATCCTGCTGTGTAGGGGGAGCCAGCTGGTTTGAGAGTAAAAGGTACAGGTATGTGCTAGTTTGTCTGTTCCAAGGGCGAGCCTGCAAGGCTTGTTGAGTAGCAGCTTAATCCTTTTTTAGAGCTGTGTCTGTTGTAGTGCTGTAAATAACCAGCCCATTGTCAGCTGGGGATAGTAATGAGCTACTGATGGCTAGCCACAAGGCACTGGGTGTCATAAAGTTCACCTAGCTTAACGCTGAATGATTTGACAACATGATCTATGTGAAGGGCATTAAAAGGGCCTATTTTAGAGGCATTCAATGAATGTGTCAGGACTGCAAGAAAATACAAGAAGCACAGGGAACCAATATGGTTAGACAGTTAGGTAAAGCAGGCTATTAGAAAAAAGGCATCTGAAATGGTGCCACATATTGTAGGAGGCAAGTCAGGAAGATGACTAGCTCTAATCTTTTGTTTGTTGGTCCTCTCTTCACAGGACTAAGTACAGTAACAGAGGGCTGTACAGTACCTATAGCCCTGGGAGACCAGCAGGACTGGCAGACAGCTGATCTACACTTTTAAAATCTCTAGCATACTCTGCAGGGTATTGAATGTCCCACTGCTGCAGCACTGCTCTGATGTCAGCTGCAGGAGATTCTGGAATATCTGGTTACAGTGAAATGTTAGCCTGGAAGTCATCAGAATCAGCCTGATACAATGTATTATACTGCAACACACAGTAAAAAATATTTTTGTGCACAAAGTGCAGACTGGCACCAGCCTCACACTTGGGTGTGGGTCTCTTAGTACTCACTGTTCCCTTTAAGGAACTTATAAGACAGGATAATGTAGAAAGTAGCAGGGAGAATAAGGGAAAAAATAATGTTAGTAAGATTCTAATTAGGGAATCCTGAGACAGACTAGACAGACTGTTTGAGATTTTTTTCTGCCATTCTCTTTTCTACGTTTCTAACATTGGTTATGTTAGGGTGTTGGAGCATCTGTGGCTCAGTGACCATACTTTAGTGTGGTTTCACATAGCCCTGGAGGCCCACCACTCCAACTTTAAAATGAAGGTCCTATACTTCAGAAGGGTGAACTTCAGGAACATGGCGGAGTTGGTAGGTTCAAGTTTATTGTGACGGGTTAGATCTGTTGAGCAAGTTCATTTGCAAGGAGGTCCCTTGTGCAAACAGTGATACAGACTTGTGCAACAATGATGCAAAAAATGGATGGGACAAAATACAAAATAGAGATACATAGTATTATACAAAATAGGAAGAGCAGTTTCTAAAACAAGGAATATACAGTATGTACAATATTGCATTCAGCAAGAACTTCAAACCAGTACAACTGCATAAGAATATTATGTACCATAATAAAGGAAATAGATGATCCTCAGTAATTAGGGGGGGTAGGACAGAGATTAGAAGCAGAGGCAGATATTAGTAGTGAATTTATTAATGAGGGTTTTGAATGCATTTAAAGGGACAGTCATATGAACCGGGGTTGTCTACAGGCCTCCAGAACAGGGGAGGACATAGACACATTACTGGTAGAAGATATACAAAACATGACAGCTAAAGGGGATGTTCTGATAATGGGAGACTTCAACATGCCAGATACAGACTGGTCAATACTAGCAGGAACAGCTGCCAGAACTAGACACATGGTGGATTCCCTGCAGGGGGAGGGCCTCAAACAACTAGTACAACAACCCACAAGAAACAGAGCTATCCTAGATCTAGTACTGACTAACAGGGAAAGGATCACAGATCTCCAGGTAGAATAGAAGGTCACCTGGGGGCCAGTGACCATCACATGGTATGGTTCAATTTGGCCACTAGAACTAAATCATCCCATTCCAAGGCACAAATATGGGACTTCAGAGGAGCTAACTTTGATAAGATGGCCAACAGAGTTAAGCTAGCCCTGGCAAGAAGAAATACAGGTGATGGGGTACAGACAAAGTGGGCAGGCATTAAGGATGCAATACTTGAAGCAACATCCCATTGTGTTAGAGAGAAAAGGAAGTGCAAAAGAAGAAGGAAACTGCTTTGGTTCTCAAACTAAGTAGCAGAAAAGGTCAGAGCCAAAAGGCTGACTTTCAGGAAATATAAGGGAATGCAGCGGGATGAAGATAGGGAGGCATACCAAACTTCACTAAGGGAAGCAGGGAAGGCAGTAAGGCAAACTAAGGCCCAAACAGAGGTAACACTAGCATGAACAGTAAAAGAAGGTGACAAGACTTTCTATAGATATATTAGTGAAAGGAGAAAGTCCAGAGGGGGTATTGCTAAGATCAAAGAGGATAAGGGTGTGTGTGAGGAGGAGGACCATGTAGAAGCATCTATCCTAAATAGATACTTCTGCTCAGTATTTACTGAGGAGAAGGTAGGGCAGGGCCCACAGATCAGCACCATGTACACGGGGGGAGGAAGTGTGCACTAGTCCCTTCACAAAAGAAAGGGTCCTACAAGAGCTTGATAAGCTCAGAGTGAACAAGGCAATGGGACCTGATGGCATACATCCCAGGGTACTAAAGGAGCTAAGCTAAGGGTGGAACTAGCAGAGCCATTGTCAAAACTGTTTAGTGAGCCTCTGAGCACAGGAGATGTCCCAGAAGACTGGAGAAGGGCTCATGTGATTCCGCTCCCAAGAGTGGTAGCAGGGGGGAGGAGGCAGGGAACTACAGACCAGTCAGTCTTACCTCAGTAGTGGGCAAGATTATGGAGGCACTCCTTAAGGAAAGGATAGTGCAACACCTGGAATCCGTAGGAGCACAGGATCCAAGACAGCATGGGTTTACAACAGGAAGGTCCTGTCAAACTAATCTCATAGATTTCTTTGACTGGGTAACCAGAGTGGTGGACTAAGGAGGGGCAGCTGATGTCACCTGCCTCGACTTCAGCAAAGCTTTCGATACTGTTCCACATAGAAGATTGATTAATAAGCTGGGTAGGCTCGGGGGTGGGTCAGATGTTGGTGAACTGGGTGGCAAACTGGTTGACGGACAGAAAGCAGAGAGTGGTGGTAAACAGTATACAGTCAGAAGAGATGCAAGTCACAAGTGGGGTACCTCAGAGATCAGTCCTGGGGTCAGTCCTCTTCAATATCTTCATCAGTGACATTGTAAATGGATTGGAGGGTAAGGTTTGTCTGTTTACAGATGACACCAAGATCTGCAACAGAGTAGGTGATCCAGATGGGGTGGGCAGAATGAGAAGAGATCTGAATAAACTGGCAAAATGGTCGGAAGAGTGGCAACTGGGGTTTAACGCAAAGAAGTGCAAGATCATGCACATAGGGAAGAGAAACCCTGAAACCACCTATAGGTTGGAAGGGGAGTTGCTGGCAGTCACAAGGGAAGAAAGAGACTTGGGCATCATCATCACAGATGACCTGAAATCATCCAAGCAGACCACTAAAGCAGTAGGTAAGGCTAGGAGGATGTTGGGGTGTATTAGTAGGGGTATCACTAGTTGTAAGAGGGAGGTAATAATCCCTTTTAACAAGACACTGGTTAGGCCCCATCTGGAGTACTGCATGCAGTACTGGAGGCCACACCTTCACAAGGACATTAACCAAATTGAGGCAGTCCAGAGAAGGGCAACCAAAATGGTGCAGGGACTGCAACAGAAAACATATGAGGACAGATTAATGGAGCTCAGTATGTGTACCCTAGAGCAAAGGAGGGGGAGAGGTGATATGATCAAACATTCAAATACCTTAAGGGCATTAAGAAGGTGAAAGAGTCTAACATGTTTCAATATAAGAAAAATAGCATGACAAGAGGACATAGCATGAGATTTGAGGGAGGCCGATTAAGGGGTAATATGAGGAAGTTCTTTTTCACAGAAAGGGTGGTGGATGCATGGAACGGCCTACCTCAGGAAGTGGTGGATATGAATACAGTGCAGGGCTTCAAACGGGCATGGGATAGGCATAAGGGAGCAATACAGATGAGTATGAATAGATAGGCCATTGACAGAGCAAAGGCCGATGGCACATTCATAAGGTAGAAAAATAAATGGGCAGAGTGGATGGGCCTTGCGGTCCTTATCTGCCATCAACTTCTATGTTTCTATTAAGGTTTGAAGCTTTAGCGTTGTTTGGCATTTATTCCAGATAGTAGGGAGTACATAACTAATGGCTGCTTTTCCATAATGTGTGCGAATTTTAGGCACCTCTAGGGAAATATATGTGGTCTTCCTTATGGCATACAAGCTATGAGAGTGCTGTAGGAGAGTGGTAATATAAGGAGGCAGTTTGTTTAAGAATGCTTTGTGTACCCAGATGTAAGTATGTACACGTCTCCTAGTAGCCAGAGAAGTCTAGCTTACTTCTTTGTACAGGAAGCAGTGACAGGCTCTGGCTGGAGCAATGGTGATCAAGCAGATAGCACGATGGTATAATGTGTCTAATTTTTGAAGGTGGGTGGTTGCACAGTTACTATACAAGATATCTGCACATTCCAGTAAAGGCAGAAAGGTGGCCTGGAGTAATCTCAGTCTGGAGGTCCGGGAAGAGAGTTTATTTCTGAAGAAAAAGCCGAGCCTCAGCTTCAATTTTTTCACTAAGTCCTCGGGTGAGAGGTAAAGGTGAGTCAGAACTGAGCAGAAAACCCAGGTATTTGAATCTGTCTACTACTTCAAGTGTGTTGCCAAGAAGAGTAGTAATAGGTAGAGGGGGGAAGCAGTCAATGAGAGAACTTGAAGAATTGGGCAAATGGAAGAACATTACTTTGGATTTCTTGCCATTTAGAAGAAGTTTTGATTGGATTACATTGTTCTGCAGCTGGTTAAAACTGGATTAAAGCACAGAACAGACTTGTGCAAATGAAGGTTTGGAAATGTATAGCACAGTGTTATCAGTAAGAAGAGGATTTTTGAATATACAATATTACTGCTCAGGTTGTCGACGTACAACAAGAAAAACAGGGAGCCCAGCATGGAGCCCCAGGGGACCTCTCTTGCCAAGGGAAGTAGGTTAGACAATATCCTCTTAGCCTTGAGCTGTTGCTGCCTATCTGCCAAATAGCTAGCGAACCATTTTAATACTGAGCTTTCGAATCCCTGTTCCTTAAGATTGTCCAGAAGTAGGCCATGATCAACTGTATCAAAGGCCTTGCTAAGGTCAAAAAATACATCCCCTGCAATGTGTTTATTATCTAAGGCCACCAGCCAGTCATTCGTAACTTTAGACAAGGCAGATACAGTGCTATGATGACATCTAAACCCAGATTGTAGAGGGTTGACAAGTTGGTGCTTCTTGAGAATTTCTCTGACCCATAAACTAACCAATTTTTCTAAGAGTATAGAAAGGACCGGCAAAATTGAGATAGGCCTATAGTTGTTCATATCGCTAGGGTTACCAGACTTAAATAGAGGTAGTATGTGGGCTACCATCTTTTCATGAGGAACAGTGCCCTCTTTTAGTGATAAATTGAATAGGTGGGTAGCATGGGCTGTCACATAATGGTCGCATAGCTTCAAGAAAACTGGATCAATTTGTCTGTTCCAGCTCTCATTTCGGTGTCCGGTTTGAGTAGATCTTCGATTTGCTTAAATGTGATTGTGGGGCGGGGGACTGGAAACCATCATTGTTTGTGTGATAGAGGGGCGTGGGTAGCCACCTGGGAAAAATGGAATGCAAGGCCTGCTGTTGCGAAGCGCTCATTAAGTTGTTTGTCAGGTATTGCAGATTTATCGGTAATGGTTGGAGGTTCTTTGCAGTCTTCCACTGATTAAAAAGTTCACCAAAATTTAGCAGGGTTCCCCTTTTGCAGATTCGAGGATGTTCAGATAGTAAGTCTCTTTGGTAGATCTTACCAGTCTAGTACAGGCATTGTGGCAAGCCCTGAAATCTGTCCAGTCCACAGAAGATTTAGTACCTCCCACCATTGCCCATAGCTGATCCTTTTTAGCAGAGCTTTTATTTTTTTGTACGTTCTGTTTATACTCCAAAGCCCCAGGGCATCCTTCCAGAGTATCCTCTCAATGCTGCCTCTACTCCCTGTCTGAGAACCCCCACACTGGACTCCCACCGACCCCCCCCGGCAGGTCCAGCCCCGGATCATCCCCTGAGGGACGGCCCACCCTCCCTTGGTGGCCTTTCTGAAATTAGAGAGACCTACCATGAGGATGGGTCCACCGCGGGAGATCCTGGTGCTGGTGGGTCTGATGTCGGGATGTGGGCAGGTTCCCGGGTCTCCATCATCTCCACTGGGACTCCAGAAATGTTCTTGCTTGCTGTTCCCCCAGAGCTCAGACATGCAGTGACATCTAGGTACTTGTGTGCCAATGTCTGCCACAGCTCTGGCCCCGCTTGCAGTGCTGCCTATTCCTGGTACATCCCCCAACCACCATCAGGAGCTGCTCAGGAGCGGTGGGTCCCCCGGATCCCTCCCCGGGAAGGGAGAGCAGTTCTCTGAATGCTCAATCCCTTCTCTTCCCTGGAGACACGAGCTTATTCCTGAACCCAGGTCGCCAGCATGGCACAAGGTGTGGCGTCCAGCGCCTCAACCCTCAGTGCCACTGGGCTGGCCTAGCAGAGCTTTTTTAATATCCCCATTAAACCATGGACAAGGTTAAAAGGTTCACAGGTGTTCTGGACAAAAAATAGGCCAAAGCCCCTCTTGTTTTGTCTGCCACCTGCTCAGTGGATATAAGTCACACCATTAAGCTCCATATACCTGTCTAGTCTACTTCTGAATATATATCCAGGGTCTCACAATCCACAACCTTGCATAGCAGTTTGTTCCATGTCTTTACTACCCTCTGTGTGAACCAGTTCTCTCACATTTTCGTCGTGTAATCTCCTTTTAGCTGGAAACTATGCCCCCTCAAGTTCGATTCCGCTTCTTAACCTGGTGCAGTTCAAAAAGTGCTTATCTCTGGTAGCTTTGTTATATCATTAGCATGTCTCCTCTGACTATCCTCCTCTGTAGTGAACATGGCTCAAGTTGTTCTAGCCTATCTTTGTATCTCATTCCTTTTTTTTTTTTTTATTTCTGTTTATTCTTCTCCTTCACGCTGGAACCCCGCTCCATTGGGAGATGCGCATGTGTCAGCCCTGCTTCACCGCCTTACCTGACTTCTGCGGCGGACCCCCATGGAGCTGTGGCTGTACCCCCAGGCAGGTACGAGGTGGGGCCCGTACACTCCGAGACATTCACGTTTCGACGGGTCCCTGGTGATTCAGGTAGGCGGGAGCCATTAGGGTCTGCACTGGCATGCCTTCCTCTCGGCGTTCCAGCAAACTTTTTCCCTGTTCTGGGAGCATGGTATGTGCCCTGACATCAAGGCATCTCTTCCAACGTCCACCACGTCCCAACCCTCACTGTCTGCTCTGTGCTTGCTGTGCCTCCAACTTCCGCCAGAGGCCAGTTAAGCGCCGAGCCTGGCCCTCCCCCCTCCCGGAGAAGGTGAGCTGTCCTACTGATGTTCAAGCCTTCTCCCCCCATCCAGCCCTCTGTCTCCCCAGGCTCATTCCCAAACCCAGGCCAACAGCGTCTCAAATGGTAGCGCTACCGCTGCACCGGCGGGCCGGCTTGTAACTCATTCCTTTTATATCTCAAGCCAGCCTCATCACCACTCTCTGCATGGCCTTCAAGTCCAAGCTTTTCACATCCATTCCTCTGTATGGGTTCCATTACTGGACTCCATGCTCCAGATGAGGCCTCACCAGCGACCTAAACAGTGGCACCACCACCCTCCTATCCCTGCTCACAAAACTCTTCCTTATGCAAGCTAATAATCCATTTCATCTTCTTATTACATGGTCACATTGTGCATTGTTTTTAAAGTTGTTTGACACCAATACTCCGAGGTCTCTTTCACCTACACTCTTTTTCACGGTTATGCTACTGAATGTATACTCAGCAAATTTGTTTCTGCATCCAAAATGCATAACTATACTTTAATTGTGCTCCAGGAAAGATTAGCAGAGGTAATGTGAATGGAAGGAGTAGGTGCCAAATGGAAATTATAAAGAGGGGAAACAGATATCAATTTATTATTATTACTTATAAACGGTTTACCAGGAAAGACATATGGAGCTGGCAAGAGCTCATTTCCAGATGTGTCCTGAGGGGAGGAGGGAACGTAAGCAATAATAACCGACAATGTGGGCAGAACTGGGCTATACAGGACCACCCAGGGGCATAATGAGACCCGAAGGTGCAGGTAGAGGGCCTTATAGCCCCTGGAAGGTCTGATGTAGCCCATACAGCCAACCCTGGAGGGTATTATTGTGCTTAGAAAATGTGTATGTAGATTATTTTTTAGAATAAAAAAATGTTTTAAGAGACAAAAACTATATATGTAAAACATTTACATTGCTACATTTTATTATAAAGTAGTCCCAGACCTGGTTAGAGGGTACTGACGTTTTGACAACTTGTCATTTTATGCCTGTCCCGAGGCACATCACTTTGTTTCTATGTTGATGGCTGCCTGTTTGGGGTGGAAAATGTTGGGGTTTGTTTTGTTCTACAAGTGCATGTGATTAGAAGGCTGAAGTTCAGCTGAGGGATGGGAGTGTTGTAAGGAATGAGGTGTGAGCACCACCATCGCGCTGTTGAAGGTACTTATTGCTGGCAGCCTGGCAGTAGCTGTGTTTTATCTCCCCCTCAAAAAAAACAAGAATAGAGAAATAAAAACCAAAAAGTGGTCAAGTGATAACACATTTTGCCTACAAGTGGTGGGATGCTGATCTCGGCAGCGTGGTTAGTTCAGCGCAGCACTTCAGGGAACGAGGAGTGCCGTGACAAGGTTTTATGGCACTGTAGGAATGATACAGGTGAACTGTTGGGTGCAACTCAATGTTTCCAGTTTACCTTGTTGGAGGGACAGAATTAAGTTAATGGAAAGCTGAAATGTTGAGTGGGACATGGTATGGAGAGCAAGAAACTCTCTCTCTCTGACTGCGGTTGGAAAGGAACATTCAGTGCGGTTCAAATGAGAGGACTGACAGTGGTTTTGGCTCAGTTCTATTGAAATTTGCACAGTTGGGAGAAATGCTCAGTTGTTTTCTCTCTTCCCATCCACATAATGAACAAGCATTTGTCAATGCCGAACATTTGCTTGCTGGCTTTAGCATTGGAAGTGCAGAGTTAGACAGATGCAGAATAGGAATGGCAGTAAAGTATTGAACTGATGACAACCCCACCCCCACCCTGCAGAGATGGACAGGCATTGGGGTGTGCCTTTGGGTCATCGTCCAGATCGCTCATGCCATTTCACCTCACCCTACCTTGCAGACACCGACAAGTGTTGAGGTGTGCCTTGGGGTGTTCGGGTTTTACACTCACCCCATTCCATAAGGAAAGATGCTGAAGTGGGTGCAGTATAGGAGGAGGGGGTGAACTTTGGGACCGAAGAGCCCAAGGCACACCTCGATGACTATCACTGGCTGCAGGGTGGGGGTGGAATGGGGTGAGCATTACTGTCGACAATCCCAAGTCACACCCCTGATGCCTGTCAGTCCCTAGAGGGGAAACCCTAATGCCCTGGGAGTTTCTTGGTATTTTCACTCCAAATTTTCAGCATGGGATTTTTGTGACCCCACCGCATGAACAATGCCACTATCAGTTTGTTAGCTGAAAGGTAATTTTGCACAGCGACTGTGCCATTTGGCGCCACAGATGCAAAAACACATTTTGAACAGTATGTGAAAAATAACAGATGTACTGTTCATGAGGAAGTGTACAAAAATGGTAATGTTGGAAATCTGGAGTGAAAATATGACAAAATTAGTGAAGTCACAAGCGTGCATAGAAACTGCACAATTCATACCCGTAATGCAATTATTTCGGGAATTTTTTTTACACCAGATTTTAACATAGGCATTTTGGGACCTTCGCTCATGAACAGTGGCACTGTGATTTTCTTAATCTGTCCTGAACGTTGATTTTGCACAGCGACCGCGCCTATTGTGTGCCACAGGTGTGAAAACATGTTTTGGGCAGGATGTGAAAATGACAGCTGTACTGTTTATACAGTGTGCAAAATGACAATGTTGAAAATCTGAAGTACAACATATACAAATTACGGTTATGAGCTGCATGTGAAAACGCACAACGCACGCTGGTAACGCAGTCATTTCTTGGAATTTGTTCACCAAATTTGCAACATGGGCTTTCTGGGTCCTCTCCTTATGAACACTGTCACTGTGATTTTCTTAATCTTTTCTGAATGTTGATTTCGCAGAGTAGCCGCGCCTGATGTGCGAAAACACATTTCGGGCAGGATGTGAAAAATGACAGCTGTACTGTTGATAAGGACATGTGGAAAAATGGCAAGGTTGAAAATCTGGAGTAAAAATATTAAAAATTCTCTAACTTACGAGCATGTGTGGGAACCGCGCAACACATGCTTGTAAAACAGTCATTTTTTTGGAATTTGTTCACCAAATTTGCAACATAGGCTTTTTGGGAGCCCACCTCATGAACAGCGGCTCTGTCATTTCATTAATCAGTCCTGGAAGGTGATTCTGCGCAGTGACCTCGAAATCACCTTTCGGGACCGAATAACGACATGCCAGTGACTGAGTTCATAAGGTGGGGTCCCATGAACCCCATGTTGAAAATTTGGTGCCAAAAGTCACAAAAATGTTGATATATCCACCTAAGTTGAAACTCCCCCAATTATGCCATTATACAGCTTACCGGCATTTCTCCAGTTTGTGGTCAGCTTTGAAGAGTGAAGACGTGTTCCCGCTGCACCGAAGATCGCGGCGCCAACCTCCAGTGGTAAGTATGGCGTGATGGGGGTGTAGGGAGGTGGGGTGCACTGAGGATGGGTGCAGGTTGGGGAAGGCAGGCACCACAGACAATGAAGTACCATTTTTTTGTTTACAGATTAAAAAAAAAACCTTTACGAGAAGGTTTTTTATTTTGCAGGTACATTTGGCACGCTTGGGTGTGCTCCCAGTGTGCAATGTGGGTGTTTTGGGGGGGGACTGGGGCCGACGGGGATTGGGTACCCTGTCGGCAAAGAAAATAGGTCTGTGTTTGGGGGGCATGATGCCGAGGGGGATTGGGCACCCCCTCGGCAGATAAATTAAACTACAGGGACATCATGCTGACGGTGATTGTGCTCCCCATTGGCAAATGAACTGGGGAAGGGGCATGCCAACAGTGGGATTGGGCACCCCTGATGTCAGCTTTCGCAGGACTGTGAGAGAAGAATGGCGACAGCCGCCACCACCATGTTTATTGAAATTTTACACCAGGCAAGGCACGCCCTGCAATGAGGGGGCGCTCCCTCATTGCAGCGCCAAAATTCTTTCAAGTTGGTTGCACGCTTCTGAGCTGCTGTCATAGACAGTGTGCTGATTCACTAGTGCCACAGAGACAAGCCCCAAAAAGCAGTGGCGGCATTGGTCACAACACGGCTGCACCTCCACAACCTGCTACTCCAGCAAGCTCTCACAACATGTTTCTTGCACATGCGTGCAAGCAAACATAAAAATGGAGTGTTTCTTTGCCTGCCCCTCTCTCTCTCTCTCTCGCAGTTAGCTTTGAGAGGACTGGGGAATTAATGGCAGCATTCAGCTTTGGGAGGGGAGGTGTTACTCGCTGAGCAAGGAATAAAACATGGCTGGCATTCAATTTTTAAAATTCTATGGGCACAGTGATTTATATTGTGAAAGGGCAGGCTGGCATAGGGACTTGTTGTTTCCCAGTCTCTGTTGCCACATACATTTTCCTCTTGGCAGTGTGTTTGGCCAATCGAAGACCAGGAAATTACAACCCACTTTCTAAAGTACAACACAACCTGGTGCAGTAAGTATAATAAATTAGCAATTCTGCAAAAGGTGAATACCAAGTGCAGAAAAATACATATATAATAAAATAAAGTATGGGAAAATGTGTGATATGAGAATTTATTGCACACCCGAGGTGTGGGATGCTACATAAACCCTGAGGGCGAATCTCGAGGGGTTTCTTAAAGCATCCCACACTGAGGGTGTGCATTAGATTCTTGTATCACACACGTCCCCATTTTTAATTTTATATAATAAACTGGCCAGCAATTTTTTCCAGCCTGACCCCTGTCTGTGTCACACACACACACACGCACACACTGTCACACACACACACGCACACACACACACACATGCCGGTAAGCTGTATAATGGCATGTTTTTTTTTGTTCAGTGTTTATTTTATGAATTTAATTTTTCAAATCTTAGAGTTTCCGTTCAGTGACTGTGCTCACCTTCGCTTCAGCTGTGCCGAAGTCAGCTGTGGCTCACTTCCATTGGAGTTGACAATGAGTGCGAGCAATGAGATACAGTTTTTTCTTTTTTATTTTAGTCTTTGGTAACTGGTACCTTGGAGTAGGTCCACTAGGCACAAGTGCCTGTTTTCAGGGGTGACCTGGGAGCACTGGGGGGGTTAAGTGACTTGCTCAGAGTGACACAGTACACAAGTGGAGGTTGTGGGAATCAAACACAGGTCTGCTGGATGTACCAAGCTCATTCACGGCTAGTTACTCTAACCTCTAGGCTGCACTGCCAGAGGGATCTAACAGATTTTTTATTTAAAAAAAATGTATTTATTTCATTTAGTTTTTGTTGACCAGGTAAGTGCACAAGACAAATTCTGCCTATTTTTAGGCGTGACCCAGGGGAAGGGGATACAGATGAATGTCAACTGACCTTGAACCAGATGAAGCTATTGGTGGTATTTTTAGAGAATGAGGGAAATTTGGTCAGCATATCAAGGAAAGCCCCCTGCTCTTTTCGATAAGTACCATGGGATCTTTAACATCCACCTGAACTACCACCAGAAGAGGCAGATGGGACCTCAGTTTTAACGTCTCATCTGAAAGACGGCACCTCAGGAGTGCAGCACCCCCCTCATGCTGCACTACAGTGTCAGTATTGGGATATTAACCCAAGTGCCTGGTGTGGGGTTAGAACCCACAGTATTCTGATCTCCCAGTTTCAGAGGCAAGTGTGCTACGTGCTGAGCCTAAAATGATGACTATGAGAGGACTGTTTTGCTCTGGTGGTTTCCCGTTACCAGAGATACGGGGCTGCCGAGTTTGTGGAAATGTTCAGCCCACCCCCAAGAAGATGAAGAACCAATTAGGGAGTGCCTGCTCTTGAGTGGCAGAGCGCATGCTCACCATAATAACCTGCGGATTATTAGGGTGAATATCAACTGACTCAGCTGTAAGAAAAAATTGATGGTCAGTTATTATAGTACAATAACATGCATTTGGATGAATAAATTTGCAAATGTGCAAAAGCAGTACAAGTACAGAGTGGGAAAAATACTGTAAATTGTGGAGGAAAGTAGGAGGGATATACTTGAGCAAAAGAGGAGCAAGGGAGAGCTGTAACTGGAGAGCGGTGGAATGGCAGCATATGACAGGGGGTCAGCAAGAATTGCAGGAAAGTGTTGTGAAGTCCTGAAAGAGAGATTTGAGGAGGAAGGGGAAGAGGCAGAGTGGATAGATGGGGAGGAGAGGGCCAGAATTTAGGGAAGTGAAGGCAGCTTGATCAGCAGTAGATTTAGAAACATAGAAACATAGAAACATAGAAACATAGAATTTGACGGCAGATAAGGACCGCTTGGCCCACCCAGTCTGCCCATTTCCCTACCTACTGGATAAGCTGCAGATCCTAGTTAACCAGCAGCCTACTTCTTCCTACCCCACCCCCAGAACTGCCTTATGACTATCCCATGCATGCTTGAATTCCACCACTGATTTTGACTCCACAACCTCTCTTCGAAGGCCGCTCCATGCATCCACAACCCTCTCTGTAAAAAATACTTCCTTAAATTACCTCTGAGCTGCCCCCTCTATTTTCAAATTGTGCCTCTTGTTCTTGCACACCTCTTTTTTGAAAGATGCTACTTTCTCTCTTTGGACTTTGTTGATTCCCTTTGAGGTACTTTGAACATTTCTATCATGTCCCCCTCTCCCTTCTTTCCTCGAGGCTATACATTAAGCTCCTTAAGTCTCTCTTCATATGTCTTCCGGTATGACCTTGCACCATTTTAGTTGCCCTCCCTCTGACAGAATCCCATCCTGTCTATGTTCTTACGGAGATTGGGTCTCCAGAACTGCACACAATACCCCAGATGGGGTCTCACCAGCTGTCTGTACAGAGGGATAATAACTTCCTGTTTTCTACTGGTGATGCCTCTCCCTATGCATCCCAGTATCCCCAGCCCTCCTTGCTGCCCTCTCACATTGCTTGCCCATCTTTAGGTCATCTGATATGACTACCCCCGACCCCTTTCCATTTTTGTTGTTGTTAGTATCTCACCTCCATTGTGTACTCTTCTCCTGGGTTTTTTGTTTCTAGGTGCATTACCTTGCACCTCTTAGCATTGAATCTAAGCTCATACATTTGACCATTCCTCTCAACTGCATGTCCCTTCTTCATCCTTTCCACCCCACCCTGTGCATCAACTCTGTTGCAGATCTTAGTGTCATCTGCAAAGAGACATGCTTTTCCTTCCAGTCCTTCTGCAATGTCGCTTATAAAGACATTGAAGAGGACCGTCCTAATACTGAACCTCAGGTACCCCACTAGTAACCCTCCTTTCTTCTGAGTGGACTCCATTTACTATTACTCTCTGTGTCCTATTCTCCAGCCATTCTTTACACAGGCTGTCATCTTGGGACCCACTCCCAGGCTGGCTAACTTGCATATTAATCTTTTGTGTGGGACTGTGTCAAAGTGCCTTGCTGAAGTCTAGGTAGGCCATGTCCACAGCCCTCCCTGATCTACTACTTTGGTCACCCAGTCAAAGAAATTCTATCAGATTCTGTCTGGCATGACCTTTCCTGCTGAATCCACATGCTGCCTAGGGTCCGTGCCCTCTGGCCTCTAGATTTCTGGGACAATTCTTTCCTTTAGAAGTGATTCCATCATTTTCCCTATCACTGAGGTTAAACTAACAGGTCTATAGTTTCCTGCTTCTGCCTTGCTCCACTTTTTTGAAGGGGAATCACATCTGCCCTCCTCCAGTCCTCGGGTACCACCCCATCTCCATGATTTGCTAAAAGGGTAGTCAGTGGTGTCACTAGTTCTACCCTTAGTTCTTTTAGAATTCTGGGATGAATCCATCAGGCCCCATTGCTTTTGTCCACCTTCAGTTTTAAGAGTTCTTTCAGAACCTTTGTTCTGTAAATGGGCCAGTATCAACTTCTGTATCCAGAGTGTTACTACTGTTTGTTTTTATGTACCTCCCCTCTTCCTTTGTAAATACTGGAGCAAAAATATTTGTTTAGTATCTCTGCCTTTTCAAGTCTCCCTCTGCCCACCCTCCCTCCCCTTTATTAAGCCTTGCTATCCCTCCCTTGGTCTTCCTTCGGCTCCTGATGTGCCTATAAAGGTTTTATCCCCTTCTTAACTGAGTTGGCTATCTTTTTCTCGGTTTGGGCCTTTGCTGTTCTGACTGCCTTCCCAGCCTTCCTTTTTGCTTTAACTGATACAGTTCTCTGTCCTGCTCCTTCTGCGATTCCTTGTACTTCCTGAATGCTTTCTTTTTCTTGAACCTTCACTGCCACTTCCTTTGAGAACCATAGTGGTTTCTTACATCATCTTGTTTTTGTTTATTTGCTTCACACAAATGCTGCTCGTTACCTCTGTGATGGCAGTTTTATTATTCTCATTGTTCTTCCACCCCTCCTTCCTGCCCATTTGCTAGTGCGTCCTTAGGCACTCACCCATTTGGCAAAGTCAGCCCTCCTAAAGTCAGTACTTTTGTCTTTTGTATGGCTTTGGCACTCTGTTGCTGTGTTTGTTGTGAACCATACTGTTGATGGGTCGCTGGTTCCCAGATGGCTACCCACTTCCCATCTGTAATCCTCTCACCATCTCCATTTGAGAGAGAATAGTTTAATATTGCTCCCTCTCAAGTGGGCTCCAGTACTAGTTGTTCAAGGCATGCCCCCTGTAGGGCATCTAGAATAACTGCATTCTTCGAAGTGGCAGCTGCAACTGCACTCCAGTTAACATCTGGCATGTTCAGATCACCCATCAGCAATCTCCCCTTTTTCTGCCATTCTAAGTATACTTTCTATCATTTCCTTGTCCATTTCCTCCCCTGAGAAGGGGTTCTGTATACAACCCTGCCAGACAGGTGCCATTGCCTGTCTCCAAATCTCTTACCTACAGCTTCTTCTCCCTGTGTACCTTTTTGTTCTGTTGCTTTATTCCTTCCCTTATGTAAAGAACTACTTCTCCTCCTCTTTACCCTCCCTGTCCCTCCTGTACAGTGGTGATCCTGGTAATGTTTTATGTCCCAGTCATGGTTTTGTGTACCATGTTTCTGTGACTACGCCACGATATCCAGATGTTCTTCCTCCATCAAGGCCACTAATTCAGGAAGCTTATTACTCCAGACTACGGGCATTAGTACTCATTGCTCTCCATTTTTTGATGGCTTTACCTTCCAGTGCAGCATCCCCCACTGACCATTCTACCTCTGTCTTTTTCTCATTTAGTACCCTGTTTTGTAGGGAGAGGCTGGGATTTTCCTGCTGCTTGTCAGTGCCTTTCCTTTCCTTGGAAGGAGGGAAAGAGAACTAGAGTCAGTATTGAAAAGTGAGTATGAGGAGATTGGGGGTGAAAGGAGAGAGGCAAGGCGTTATAGAGAGGAGTCGAGCCAGAATTTGGAGATAAAGGAGGCATAGTGGGTGAGGCAACAGGCATCAATGGAGGGGGGGGGTGGAGTACATGGAACAGAGGTGGGTGTGATGGAGACAGTCCGGGGCAAGGTGGCAGAACGAGTAAAGCAGGGGATCCAGTCTGGCTTAGGTGGACCTGGGAACTGTGCTGTCAATTATGTCACAATAGACTCTCTAGACTCCACCCTTTACCGTCTTTTCATACCCCTGATGGGACAATCCTAGAGGACATCTCCTCATTCACATACCTTGGGGTATGGTTGGACCAACACCTCAACTTCTCTGGCCACATTGATGCCATCCTGAAAAAATTGCGCCCCAAGCTTGGTGCCTTATTCAGGAACCGTAGTTGCATCCCTCCTACAGTGCGGCGTGAACTAGTCCAGAAGATGATCCTTCCCATTTTTGACTACTGTGATGTATTCTGTGATGCTGTTTCCAAATCCTCCCTAACCAGATTGGACACTCTTCAACTCCTCCTGTCAATTTGCCCTTGTTGCTCCATCATGCATGCATCACTGTGACCTCTACCACACCGTGTCCCTTCCCCCGCTTGCCAACAGCTGCCTCACTCATTGTGCAGACTCACTTCTAAATTTTGGTTAGAAGAACTTCCCTCCTACCTCTCATGCTCATTCCCCCCCCCACTCCCTCAGATCCTCTGACACTTGCAGTTTGTTGGTCCCCTGTCGATCCACTCTCATTGATCAGTCAGACTTTACCCATCGTTTCCCATAAATCTGGAACTCCCTCCCCCCCAAATACAGCACTCCTCCTCCTCCCTTGCCTCTGCCTTTCATAACTTTCTCTCATCTAACTGCTCCTGTTTAACCCTCCTTAACTGTCCTCCTATGCCTCTGCTCCTCTCCATGACTCCCATCACCTATCAAACCTTCCACCGCCCGAGCCTGCTTCTCAGCGCACTCTCCTCTCCCTTCACCGCTATGTACTACGTTCCTCAGATTTGCCACTTGTAATTAAATGCATATTCCACAGATATGATATATTTAATTGTATGTGATGTCACAAATGCGACTGTATGATTATTTATGATATTTTTCTAACTGTATGTCTTGTTACAAATGTAATTGAATGTTTACTTTCTCGGATATGTTAAATGTTAAACTGCATGTCTAATTCTTCATCCTATTGTTTCCCCCTCCAGGTCGTACCGGGAGACGAGCAGCTTGCTGTTCAGTGTGCCTTCCTAGTGAAACATTTCAATAAATAAAAAGAAATAAATAAATAATAGTTAAAGATAGGGAGGATCATCTTTGAGACAACTTCTCAGCTGTCAGGAAGTGGGATACGTGCTTCATTCCTGTTGGGCACACCGTGTTTAGGGTGGAGCTTCTGGTGATGCCATTCACATGCACGGAGAAATAAAGATGGCAGTCCAGCCAGACCCTCAGGGATTTAAAGGAGGAGGATATTGGGATGTATTGGAAGGGGAATCACAAGCAGGTGGGGGAGGTAATGGTTCCACTGTACAAGACCCTGGTGAGACCTCACCTTGAATACTGTGTACAGTTCTGGAGACCAGACCTTCGAAAGGACATTGACAAAATAGAGACGGTGCAGAGGAGGGCAACCAAAATGGTGAACGGATTACATCACAAACCTTAGGAGGAGAGAGTTAGGGACCTAAATATGTACACGCTGGAACAGAGGAGGGAGAGAGGTGACGTGATAGAAACATGCAAGTACCTCAAGGACATAAAGAAGGTGATGTGGCAGAGTGATATTTCTGCCCCTATGAATCCTCCTAGGTTAGGTTAGGTGAAGCGCCATCCCCCCCTTTTCTCTTCTCTTTCCTATAAACTGCTTTCCTTGCAAACTGACCCCCTGCAACTCTTCTCTTTCCTTTTTTAATGCTGCAAGTTGAGGGGCTAGCTGCACAATCGAGCAGATTTGATTGACCGTGAGGCCTGTTTCTGCTGACTTTTCATATGTTTGTATGTTCATATGTAATGCTGCTCTTCTAATTTTTTCCCTCCCCTGTAAGGTGCACTATGTATAAGAAGTACATTACAAGGTTTAAGAGAATATAAGGTATAAAGTGCATTAAGCAAAAGTGCATAGTCAAACGAGTATAAAGTGCAATGTGCTAAGGTACATGTTCTAAAGTGCTATGTGCCTCAAAATGTGCCGCAGAAGTGCAATTCCTGTCATTAATATGGTTACTATAGTGTCCCACGTTGTCCAGGTTTTATTTGTGAAAGTGATGTCATAAAGACAATATACATTGCCCCACAGTATGCCCTGTATTTCTGACAGCCAGAGATTTAGTGGAAGTCACCCATATTGAAATAATATTCTCCGTTTCTGTAAAATCCCTAGGAATGCATGTTTTCTCTCCCACTGTATTACTGGGAGCTCGGGGTCTGCTGGAAGCCGCCCACTTTAAAGTAACATGTGGTTTGTGGCTTGCAAGGGTTTTTATCTGTTTCGTGCCCAGAGCTTGCATAGTTGCTCTGTTTGCTTTGATTTTTCTTTAATTAGATCCTCCTGGCTAGATTTTTTTTCTGTTGTGTGCCTACAAATGAATCAACAGGTGGTTTTGTCCATTTTGGTTCCTTTTGGCCCTCGAATGCCCATAGGACATCAAACCGAAGCTACAGGTGACAAGAAAAGCCGCTGCCACACCACGTGGCTCGCCAGCTCATTTCAGCTGCACTTCAGCTTCCTCGGAGGCCTCCGAAAAGGTAAAAGGAGAAACTGAAAAATTCAAGAAGATTCTAAAGCTAGATGCATAAAAGACAGAGCGCCAAAGGAGATGTGTGAGAAAGGTGCACACCCACCTCCTTCCCTGAGCATCTAGGTATCCCAGCCCTCCTCAGTTTACTTAAGTTTCTACTTGGCTTTGGAGGAAGAAAATTAATGTTACTTCAAGGAAATCACTGAAGTAAGTGGTATTGTTTCATATTATTTTATCAAGCAAACCTAAAAACAAGCTTACAAATGCGAATGTAACGCTCCTAATGAAAAGGAGTCTAGCTTACCCTCCTTACTTTACTACACGGCTTAGAGGGCAGAAGAATGTTACGTTTAGAGAACCACTAAAGCAAGTGGTGTTCTCCATTATTTTATTGTACAAACATATAAATTCAAGTTGTAACACTCCTATTAGAAGGAGTTTAACTTACCCTCCCCCTAGTTTGCTCCTCCCTGAATTCCAGGACCTCTTTAGGAGCCAGACGGCCTTATAGCCACTATATTTACACAAGCCAAGGCAGGACCATTTGAATGGAGGTGGAGTTCATGACTCATTTATGAAGTTTTTTTGTTGTCTTGTAAAATACACATTAAACAGCATTTTCTTTCTCTGTCATGATGTACTAATATTTTAAAAGAACTGCTAATTATGAAAGGAACTAAAAACAGCCTGTATTATGTAAAGTAAATGTTTGAATCCGCATATAAGAACTGATGTTTCGAGCCACTTCAGATGGCTAGGTCACAGTGATTCTGACCAGAGAGGTGAGAGGACTTGCCGTCTTCAGGTCCTATTGTATAGCAGTCTATTGCTGACTTGCTTTACTGCTAATTTGTTTGTTGTTTTATTTGTGCTCAGTTTGTTATATTTTTGCTGCCTGAATGAAAATAAATCTAAATACACTACTCGGTGTATTGAAAGATATCTTGCTTGTGTTGTGTCCACCTGATTTTCCCACTCACCTCTACAGATGGAAGGAGACAATATATTTCAGCTCAACAGTAGTGCCAGGACAAGAGGTCATGACATGAGACTGAAGGGTGGCTGCATGAGGGGAAATATTAGGAAGTTCTTCTTCACGGAAGGGGTGGTGGGTACATGGAATAGCCTGCCCCGGGAGGTAGTGGTGGCAGCCCGTTACATGGCGGGTTTTAAACATGCATGGGACAGAAACGAAGGAATAATAGAGTAGGAAGAAAAAGCTAAGCCAGTGACCAATAAGAGTCACTGGTCACTTTGTAAGCTAGCGTAAATGGGCAGACTGGATGGGCCGGGTGGTCCTTATCTGCCGATGGAATCTAAGAATCTTGTTACATATCAGAAAAGGGGAAAACAAAACAGGGACTATTCAGTCTGAGAAATGTGCATGGGAAGGGATGAAGGAGGATAAACTGCGGCATGGCATTGGCAATAGTTGTGAAGGTAGCAGTCCACCCACCTTCTGACTGGAGGAAGAGATTAGGCATAGCGACTCCTTCTCAGGGTGGTTAACTGGTGAACAACTAGTGACGAATACAAAACAAAATACTAACAATTCAAAAATGTTTGAAAACAAGGTCTGCATGAGAAGTAGCATGGTCTAGCACTTAAAGCATTGGTTTGGGAACCAGGAGACTCAGGTTCAAATACCACCAGGGCCACTTACTCACTGTGACCCTGAGCAAGACCTTTAACCTCTGTGTGTCAATTCACCCACCTGTAGAAATGGGTAACAAAAAAAACAGGTCTCCACTAAAACTGTGATGGTGCTGCTCTGGTTGACTTCTCGGTTCTTTGCCCTGAGATGTGGATGCAACTGTCTCACTACCAGCAGCACCAGAGTCACCCTCAGCAGTTGTGATGGCGAGGGGATGCTGAAGGTTCGAACTGCATGGGGGTGGACGTAATCACCTGACAAGGAGAGGCAGGAGTCATCCGATAAGTTCAATGCCCGATGGGCTTTAATTATACAACAGGGGTAGGTTGACACAGTCACAAGGGAATAGGGGTAGTCCAGATTATTAGCAGGCAAACATAACAACAAACACCACTTTTCATATATTAGAATCATAAGAGCTAAACAGGTTACTGAACCAGGATTCTGGAAGATCTATGAGTTGCACCTTGCCCTAGTGCTACTATATTTTGGTTCTACCCCTAGGACTTCTATTGTGGTACTGTGGTATGGTTACTAGCCCTGAAAGGCCTCTTACAACATTGGATTACACAGTACAGTTGCAATAATATGAATTTATCAACACACCAGAGTTATTTTTAACAGGGATCTTCTTTCACACAGTTGAGCGGGGGATGAAGCAGGAGAAGGAGAAGAAACAAGGAAATTCCTGCAAAGCACAGAATGATTACCACAGTGCAGACCTATGAGAGGCCACTGGGGTCGTGAGAGGTTTGTAAACCGACCATGTGTTCATTGGCATGAAAATCCATGCTCTCCAAGGCTGCTGGTATGAGAGAACAAGCTGAATACGCTCCTGGCACCAGCCCAGTGGAGGACTGCCAGAAGAAAAGAGCTGCAGGAAAGATACGGGGACCAAACCCTCAGAAGGGCTGCCAAATCAAGATGCGCTGCTGAAGGTTCCCCGGGCACAAAACCAACTTGGGGGCTGCCAAGGACTGGATGAAACTGCTAGAGATTATTTAGTGAAGAGCCCACTGGAGGGCTACCAAGAACAGGATGAAGTGGCAGAAGAATCTGGTGCAAGCAGGAATGAGAGGAGAACAGGGTGACAATAGAAATCTTGAAGTGCCCAGAACAAAAAGAAGGAAAACAAGAAAACAACAGCTGTGACTCACTCTGGGCTTCGATGACTATGACTAGCAGCAAACAAACAGGGGACATAGAGAGGGTTCTTCCAGGATAAGCACACTCTAAAGATGGCCAGTCTTGAAACATCCAGACCCTAGAACCAAGGAAAAACAAGAAACTGGCAGCTGTGACTCCCACTGAGGTTTGACGGACTACGACTAGCGGTGAATGATCAAGGAACATTGCGGTGATTCTTCTGGCACTCTGGGTGGAGAAGGATGCTGTTGAGTTTCTGTCTCTGGACGGAGACTGATTCTGTTGAAGTACTGTTGCAGGTAACACTGCAGGGTAGTGTCGTGGCAGAAGACTGAGTCCATACACTCAAGTCTGCAATAATTGAGACTGGTTGATGCACTGGAAATCTGCACAGGGGCAATTCACAATGCCCGGTGTAACCCCCAGGTGGCGCTACCCCAAGGGTTACTACCCCTGCCTGCTTGACTACTGACAGGTTGAGGGCCCCTAAGTTCTATGGCAGGTGCCTCACCCAGAGGAGTCAGGGTTTGTAGTGGTTTGAGCTAGCTTGGGTCACAGCCCTCTGGGACACTGAGACCCTTTTATTCCCTCTAGTGGCTCACAGTGCACAGAAGTTACAGTCCCAATACCCCACATGTACACAATTGCTCATTCATAAAGTACCACTTACCCTTGAGACTGATTCTGAGGTTTGTCTCTGGGGACCCCTGTAAATAAGGTTAACCAACATACACAAACCAATACAATGCTTGATATGTAGGTACTGACACTTCAGACAGTTTAAAGTTTATCAAATCTGGTTTATTTAGGGGAATAAAACACGGGGAGATCAGGTTAATTATAGAATTAAATCACAGTACTGTGCACACATACAGGGTCTGAAAAATCACATTCTGGGTACCCAGGTTGTGGGGGGGGGGGCTAGCCAGGTCCATTGCCCGGGGTTGGCCGGCAGGTACAGATGGACAGGGCCATGTAGAAGAAAATATATGCACAACACCCAATTGTAATCCGGAGCTGGATGGCTCAGTCCATGAAGAAGTGAAACAATAATAATTAGATGACACACTTGTAATTGAAAACAGGCTACAGGGGAATGCCCTGATTTGTACTCACAATACCCAAGCTGAGAACTGGATGGTTGATGTTCTTTTGGGTTGCCAGAACAACAGGGCATGGAGACAAGATCCTTGTGACTGGACCCCACTGCAGTAGATAGCAAACAGATTTAGTCCGAGACAAGCTGGGGTTGCTTCCAGCTTCAACACACAGCACACAGCACAGGGGATTGGAAATAGCGATTCCCCAAAGGCACTACGCACATTCGTATGTAAAAGGAAAGTGCTATACCAGGCAGGCTGCTCCTAGATCCCGATCACAATTACTGCAAAATACCCGGGAGCACACACAGCAGCTTCAGTCCCTGACAGACCGAGCGAGATTCAGCAATTTCTCCAGTCTTCTACAGGGTTAGCCTGGTTTCTACCTTTCAGACTTCCTTGTTTCTCCTCACAAGTCGGATTCAGTCCGAACTAGCGCTTACAACGGCTGCAGGCCGAACATCAGGGCCTCACATGTGCTTCCCGCGCAAAACTATACACCGCAGAAGTGCAGAGCTCCTTCTCTCTTCACTGTCACAACTGATCTGATCTTTCCAGTCACAGAGCAGAGCATTTCTTTTAGCTCCACACCATTCTGTTTGCTGGTTCGGCTGTCACTCACAATAAGACTCCCTCTGTTGGTGAAACAAGGCGCAAGGTCAAAACTACATTTTCCGGAGTCACTGCCCATACAATCCCCTTGTGGCTGGCTCAAAATTGAGAGTCCAAGTTCCGATTCGTCCACAGGCTTCATTTTAAGGCCTCCCAATCATCCTGATTGGTCCAAGTCAGCAATTCAGGACCAAAATGAAAGAGCTACACTGAAACAGTTCGTGCTGAAATAAAGACAGGTTAGACAAACTACATTTTCTCAGCCACTCTAAATGATTTCTGGCAAACAGTTATATCTTTCAACAAGGCTCCCTCTGCACATATAGCGACGGCAGAAACGGAGCGAATTGGCAGCAGCTCGGGCGGGATTCGAGCATTAAATACACAGTCCCCCCATACAAACTAATTAAGTCTGCAAGCAGACCACTCTTAAAGAGACAGTACATGGAGGCTCAAATAGCACTCACTTGGAACCACATTTAAACAGCTCAGACATCGCACACCGCCCAGACTTGGAGCATTCAGGCAAGCTCCTGGAAGACTTTTGGGAACCCCCATTTGCAGGGGGGTTACACCGGGATAATTGTTTGGTTGCAGCAGTAATTTGCCAAGAGCAGGGGCAAGTATCCCAATCCAGAGCAATTGTTGATTGCTGCGGCAATTGTACAGTTCCAGGGGTAAATTTGCCAAGAATAGGGGCAAATAACCCAATCCGGGTCAATTGTTCGATGCTGCGGCAACTGACCTTAAGGCAGTCCAGGAAATCAGCTAACAATAAAACAGTCTCGGTACTTGGCAATTAGCAAAATAATTCAGAGGCTTTCATGCAGCAAACAATTCAATAAATCGACAGTCAATAAACAACACAAGCAGTTGCAGATTCGTTGCCCACCAGATATCCAGTGGCCCACTTAATCCAATTGCCTTATTGCCCAACTAGAAATACTAGCTTCTTTTAAGGAGCCACTAGCCAGCTCCTTTCTCAGCCATCTCTATGGAGCGGTCCGAAGGTGGAAAATATTTTAAAACCCCCTTCCCCACCAATGTGACCACAGTCATTGTTCTAATACACAAAAATGGAATGGGGAACTCCCAGAAACAACTTCTGAAACTCTGGGCTAAACAGACCCCACTAAGTGTCAAGGACTAGGGTGTGCAGGGAAATCTGATAGGCACTGGGGCTAACTATGCCCCTTTTATGAGCTGTGGGCCTTGCCTATACTGGGCCATTCTAACTGATGGCCTACCCTGCTAGGCCTCTTAATTGTTGGGCCCGGCTTGCTGGGCCCCTGAGTAGCATTGGGCCTGGCGTTGCCCCTTTAAATGCCTGCACCTGTGGTGCCCCTTGAAACCAGGGCCTAGCGTTGCCCCTTTAAAAACCTTCTAGGCCCAACCAGGGCTTTACTATCGATCCCTGTGGCCTGCCCTGCCATAGTTCCACCCCTTTATGAATATTGAAATAGCTCCCTTATGGGCCTTTAGGCTAGGCCCCTCCACATGGGCATTGCTGCACCCAGAATATTTAATTATTTAAATCCAGCCTGGACTCCTTGCCAGCCCCACCAATAGCACTCCGAGTGCTTTTAAAACATTTAAAAAAATTTTTATTTTTAACTCTTTAGGGTGGAAAGCACTTTTGTGTGTGCTGCTGCCAACTCACCCCCCCAGCCCGGGGTAAAGATGCTGCAGGATGGAGGTTGCCCAGCAGAGGGACAGGACTGCAGCAAATAGGAGAATGGGCACCTCAGAGGATGGCAAGGGGGGCCTCTAGAGGACCGACGGCCTTTTCTTTGCAACGCGACTCTTCAATGCCACCGATGAGGGACCGGATTGTGGAACTGGAGTGGGCACAAATAAAATAAGAAAACAGGCTGAACAGAGCCCTAACTGGAGCACAGGAGATGGGATCTTCTTTTTCCTTCTTCCCAACCACCGTACACTGAACCACCGCCAACACCGGTACTGAACAGGAAGTAGGAGCAGGAGTCTTCTCTGACTGAGGAAGGGGCACCAACTTGAAGCTGACGGGACTGGCTTCAACACACAAGGAAGGTAAACCCACTGGTCCCCATCGCACTCTAGCAGTCCTCTCCACTCCACAGCCCAGCACAAACTACCAGGAGGAACAGATGTCCTGTTCAAACAGATGCTTAGGGTTCTTGTTCTAGAACTCCAAGCCCCTGCCCAAGCCACCAGTAAAATTTTCAAAATGGGGCACCATGCGCCAGCCAGGGACAGCAGTCCCAGCATGTGGGTGCCCACTTCTAGTGCTGCCTGCTCATGGGGGGTGAGGGGGTTGGAATGGAGCAGAGCACCAGGAAAAAAAACTTTCAATTTTATTTTAAAATGCTGCCTGGCCTGGCGCTTCTCTGGGGGGAACACACTGACAAGGGGCCCCTGTGCACTGCCCTTGGGCTCTACCTGATGCCCACAGACATAGGGGACTCTGAGGCACTCTATTTATTTAAATAAACCTTCCTTTTCTGTGGTGCCCTCATACTTTAGGGCACTACAAAATGAGATATTGCCTTTAGCTGGACTATCCAAAGTAAATGAAGTGTTTTATAAAACAATGACTGTAAACTGAGCATTCATATTTGCAGACGTGCCTTCTACAGGATTAAAAATAAATTCAAAAGACAAGAATGCCACTACAAAAGCACTGAAGCAACTGTTACTCTGGTAACTCTGGTTACCCTAGTAACCCATGCTTAGTGCTATTTTACTGGAGTTCTTGTCTTTTAATTTACATTCCTAGTTTGGGGTCACCATGACCCAAATTATTGACACTGCCTTGCTGGTTTCCGCTCCTTCCAGTCTGATGCACAGGTATGGTGCACTAGTGAGTCCTACCTGGGATGAAACCTCTGTGTGTGTGTGTGTGTGTGTGTGTGTGTGTGTGTGTGTGTGTGTGTGTGTGTTGTTTAAAGCCTTTTCACACTGCTTAAGAAGCCTTCTGGCATCATGCAGTCCTGCTTAAACTGAGCCAGCTCTAATTCTTTCATAGTGATTTGTGTATGCTAGTCATAATGCCTCACATCAGGAAGTATGGGTAATTTTGTAAAATAAAATTATTTTAGTTTAAAGCACTCCGGAGGTTAGGTTTTCTTTCTGAATCTAGACCTAGGGGCATACAACACTCTGCTTTACCTGGTGTGCCGTGGCACCCCCTCAAATTAGGTTAACTAATGTTATAACACTTTTGACCTTACGGCTGTGTGCTTGAGCCACAGCCGCTTTTTGTACTCTCCCACTTGAAAAATGGAAGACCATAGATGCTTTTGGACTTTTGGAAGTATCCTTCCGCAAGTCCAAAAGAGCTGGGAACACTCTGCCACGGTCTGTTGCTACGGAGTAACAGCCACACTATTTTGGCTGTTACCTCTGCATTCCGTGACACAAACTGCACATGCACACCTTGCACACTTGTGCAGTTCCACTGGCACTGCCATCTTGGGAATGGCAGAATGCCATTCACCGCAACTATGCATGCATGAATGCCGTGCACATGCAGTTGCATCACTACCATCTTGGAGATGGCAATCGACAATGCTCGCTTTCCGGAGCTTTGCAAGCTTGCCACAGATGTATCGGCTCTGGCTAGAGCTTATTCTGAATGGTATACAGCAGTGCCAGCCAGGATGCAATGTAGTAATGCTGCATTATATTACAAAATGCTGCCATACACTGCAGGGAACAGTGTAGTTCAATGGCACTTAAGCCCTTTTGTCATGCAGCATTTTGTGACATGTTACTTATTGCAAGTTAATGTAAGTTAATGTGTTGCATCATGCTTGGCTCTGCTGTAAATAGAATTCCCTCTGGGGTGCCTCAACACAGTAATAATCTCACTTCCAGGGTAATTGAAAGCCCTCAGCTCTGCCTCAGACCTCACAATCCACCCAACACATTCAGGTATTGCAATATTGCTACACCCCTAACCATGGATTATTCCTTATGTTAACCAATCCCTCCTCATGCTTTAAACTTAGAAAAGAGGATAATATAATCCATCCTCACATCCCAAATTATGTACAAAATAAGAATCGTAAAAATGAATATAAGGAAGGATAGCTTCAGTAAAGGAGGGGCACAGAGTCCTCAGATGGCAGTATTGTTTCAGTCAGGCAAAGCAGATCCAACTGTGAGAACCATTAATGAGTAGTTAGCCATTGTTTAGTGGGTGAGTAAGAACAAGCAGTGCAGAGAACAGGCCAGATGGAAATACAGATGAGTCATGTCTCAAAGTTTCAGGAGAAGAATTTAGCCATGGGATCACAACTGCCCAATTTCTAATTTCTTACTAACGTTAGGGACCAAAGCTGCCTGGTTATAACTGTAACATTACTGGTGGGTCTAAAATACAAAGAGCCTCCACAGAAGAGCACTGATGCAAGGATTACCCAGGAAGGGCATTAGTAATAGCACTCATTTGTATCTTCTGCTCTCAGCCTTCCCAGATTGCCTGAGAAGTCATTGGTCACCACTGACTCCTACTTAGAACCAGTCGAAATTCTTTCATGCTAATTTGCATATATTTCCCACGATGCTTTACATTATCTTGGTTATGTGTAATCTTGTATTACCAGCAGTTGAATCTTTCACACTTTTGATTCTAAGCAATTTGTAGCGAAACATGTTCATGCTCCCAGAACCTTCTCATACCATTAATTTGCATGTAGTTCACATGCAAGTTATATGCAAAAAATAAAGTAATTCACATTTTAAACTGTTTGATCAGTTTGCATCTGGGATGTTCAGTATTATCTGAAATTTAAACCTGTTTGCCTATCCCTTATTAACACATCTGTAGGGTCACTGAAGTAATTGGACCCACTCTTGATACCATGCAGGTGATCCAGGTTCATACTCTAAACTTGGGTCCCCACACTCCAGCAGCTGGGACTGTAGTGCTGCTGAGGGCAGCACTAGTGGTCCTTTGGGTTGGGAGACCATTCTTCCACTGCTCTGAAATCACCTGTAGCCAGATCAAGAGGTACATGATTTTTTATGGCCCTTTGATGGTTGTAGTTAGTTTGGTAACACACATTGAGAGAGAAGGGATGCAGAACATGAACGCATTCCAGTGACCAAATATGAATATATCAGTACAAAAGATCTCCGGTTAAAATGAGGAAGGCTAGCTTCTCCTTTAGCCATTTATTCCTTTCTACCTCAAATTAAAACATTTCCCCCAAGTTTCCGGCCAGTCAATGCAAAATGGCCTTCAGTTAATAGGTAAAAAAAATTGGTATTTCAACTCCATGTTGATGTGTTTAAATTGTGAATCCCTCATGAATAGGATAACCTGAGTATCCACACCATAATTAATTCTTGTGTACTAGTTAATTATTATGTTTTAGTTACCTGTACAGCAACTAATTTTATGAAAACTGGATCACCATTGTAAATGAGCTTGCTTAGTTGATATTTCCCTAAGGAAGCACCAAGTTATCTCATCAGCAAGAATGCTGACCTCCCCACAGCGACGGCGCAATACCGCACGAGGTATTGTGCGCCTCTTACATGGCTGTTTTCTGTGGGGCTGTGCCCTCACACCCCATGCTGGGGGTCTCGCCCCAGCACCACCCGGACTCTAGGATTCCAACCCAGGTTGAGTTGGTCCGGGGAGGGGGCGAAACATGGAAAAAGGACCATTACCGCGAATGTCGCCGTAATGGTCTTTTTCTGTGTTTCGCCATCAGATTGTCGACAACAAGGGGGTGATACGTTTCCAGAATAAATTAAATGAAGAAGCCAGTGGAACAAAGCAGAAAATAGAAAATGGCTCTTCCCTAAAGCCAACGTAAATGCCACCTCTCCTTATCAGCCTGTAATTACACTAGATTTAGAGGATGGAATGAGGCCGTCGCGGCCCATCATGGCCATCCCCACTTCTCAGCGGTAACTTGACCACCTTCTCATGTAACTGTCCAGATTATTCGGAGCATGAAACAAAACCCCCAGATGCCAGCACTGCTTGAGACAGAGTATTCCAGGGTTCCACAACTCTCTATGTGCAAAATATATTCTCATGTAAGCAGAGTCAGACTGACCCTGGAAATTTCAATTTCTAATTAAATGGGATATTACGGGCACTGCAAGTTAAATGTGAGAGGCCAAAAACAGAGCGAGAGCTAGTGTATCAAATATATATGGAATATTAATATGAGTGTGTCACCCCGGGTCCTCCCCTGTTGATTTTTCTGGTGGGTCCTTATATCAGCTCTCTATTCAGGCCCCTATACCCCAGTCCAACCCTGCATGACAGTCCTAGATGGCATATCCATAAGTTGGTATATGTGCCCTTGCATATTGTTTTGGACTAAGTTTGTACTCAAAATTCAACTTGGCAAATATTCATAGCTCCTTATTTTTTCTATGCAGAAGATCTCATCTAAGTCTATGTCTTTCCATACTAAACATGTCCAGTCTGCTCGGTTTGTCATTAGAGGTCATACTTTTAAGAAATATAACCATTTTTGTTACTCGTCCTTATACAGCTTTCTGACATTTAATATCAAAATAAATAGGAACAATAGAAACAGCTGCCAGTTAGAAATAACGTTCTGTCTTCTGTAACTCGGCAACCTGAGGCTAAATCCCAAACTGGAAGCAACACGGAATGCAATGAAACACACCTCACGTTCATTTTTGGATTTGATTTCTTTCTAAAATGAGTTTCTGTCTGCGAATGAGCTGTTGGTTGATCATTTCTTTTCCTTTATCCAATGGATCAACAGCATTACTCTAACCCCGCTGTGAGCTTGGCTGCCTGTGCCTGGCTGGGGGGTCAGCCACATGGCTCCGGTCTTTATGTTCCATGGCAGCAGGATACAAGACTTCCATTCACATGTTTCTCTTTACACAGCACAGCTGTACTCTCGTTAAGCAATAATGTTTGACAAGAAGTGCAATTCCTGGCATTTTACAAGCATCTGGTAGATTTCTTCACCCAACTGCTTGTTAACCTGCCAAGAAATGTTGACTGTAACATAGACGGCGTTATTGCTACCATAACCCTACAGCATTTTTTAAAAATACAATTTTTGTAATCTTTTTTAAAAGTTGAAAGTCCCTGGCTTTTTTCTGGAGCCCTTCAGAGTTTTGGTTTGTGGCATCCATCTATCTCCTCAAATGCAGAGGGTGGAAGACCTGATTATAAACTGTATACTGATTTAAAAGCAGTAGCATAGAACTTCTTTTATAGCTGGTTCCCCCAGCTATTCTTGAAATCTGTATAGTAAAAGTTACATTACTCCCAATAGAAAGCAATGGAGTGCCTGAAGGATTTCATGAAATAGAGACTTGGCTGGGGTTTGCAATAGGAACCTCCTCACTTGTGAGGTTTCCCCATTCCTGAAGTGGGACTGTAGTACATGAAAGAACAACTGGATGGTTTAGAGTGATCCTCCACAGAGATCGTGCAAGAGTCCAGTACATTACAAATGTTACTGGTAACTGTAGTTGTTCTCCCCTTACAGACAATTTTGTACAAAGTTTGACAAAGTTGTAGAGAATTTAACCCACCTTAATACCTATCCCCAGTTTCTGCGTTCCTACCATGCCCCCCCCCAGCAGGGTTCTCAACATCCTGAAGGGGGAAATCAGGAAATGGCTACCCCTTCTCCTCATATTCAGTTCTTGCCTCTCCCCACTCTTCTCCACCTGCCTCTGGACCACCAGTGTGCACAACCTAACCCCATCCTTTTTACTCCAACAGCACTTGCGTACTACCTCGAGCCTGCTTCTGGTACACTCATGCACTACAAATGGTTCTATCGCATTATTTACTGTTTTGTACGTTCATATGTTCTTTTGCAGGGTTTTATTTAACTCTAAAAATTGATTAGCGTTTTGCTCATAAAAGTGCAGAAACATTGCGAAAATGCATAGCTCTTGCCTCACTGTGTTTAACAAACACAACACTTCTAGAAAACCTATATAAATACTTTCTGTACAATTAGTTTTTTCCCAAGAAGAAAACTGCTAATCAATTATTTAAAACCCTGCTTTTGTATGATTTTGGACATTTATTGTAATTTACCCAATGTTCCACTACTGTTTATTGTACAATACCTTGTGTTTCAACTGTTACACAATCTTACAATGCTGTATTGTTTGTACTACCCACATACTATTGTAACTGATCATCGTTCACAACCCTATGTAACCCCTCCCCCAGGTCACACCGTGAGATGAGCAACTTGTTGTTCAGTGTGCCCTCCTGGTGAAACATTTCAATAAATAAATAAATACTTGAGTAATAATGGTGGGGGAACTACTGTTTTCATAGTGCAGTATGGTGTTGTCTGTATGTGGCAGCATAGCACAGTGGGTTAAGGCTCTAAGCCGCAGATTTGGAGACCTGGGTTTGAATCCCACAGCCACCTAAGTGCATACTGTGTGATCCTGAGCAAGCCACTTAACTTACTTGTGCTCCCAGGTCGCATCTGGAAAGAAGCTTTGGCTTAGTGTGCTACTCCTGGTTAAACAATGTTCCCGTTTGCTTACAGAATGCAAGTTAAACATATTGGGGTCATCATGAAACAGGAATTTGTCAATTCTGATTGTTTGCTTGCAGTGTAATAGAGCTTTAAAGAGCCCCTGATGTTGTTGGGACAGTTTTGAAAAATCTAATATTTAGGCACAGTTTAGCTTATATTTCAAATTTTTTTCTATAATTGGGACCCTTATTTCTTTAATACTAAGGGCATTTGCATGGAAACTGGATCTCTGCCCTATGTGCTCTGTCTGCTTGTCTACTTCTGCCGTCACAATTTTGTTACATCCCAATGTGTTGCTGTGAAGAAAATTAAGGTGTCATAAACTGGGCATTATACGAATGTGCCAGCAGAAACAGACCACCCGGTCTATCTAAGTCTGCTCAAGTGTACAGCTAGTACCCCTAGTTTGTAGCTGCCCCACCCCCCTCCCATTTGTTATCCCACTGCCACCCCCATCTCCCCCACCCTCACTCTCCCCATTATGATGTCATGTGTTGACAAGCAGCCAAAGCAAACAATGTCCAAGGGATATTGGGAAGGTAATTCCTGTGTACTGTGTGGGCCACTAGTGGGAACAAAGGGGGGGGGTCACAGTGTCCCAGAGGGCTGCACCCGAGCTAGTTTAACCACTACCAACCTTGACCTCTGGGTGGAGGCACCCGTCACTGGACCTAGGCCCCTTAACCTGTCACTAGCCAGACAGGCAGGGGTAGTAGCCCTTGGGATAGTGCCACCTAGGGGTTACACATGTAAGAAAGGTGTTTATGTGATACATCTACCTCTAATTAGCACTTCTTGCCTCTGAATTACAAAAACGAGGGGTAGTAATGCCACAAAATATATTTTAAAATGGGAGCCAAAATCTCACGCATGGGGAACAGCTGCCAGTGCCAAAATCCTGCACATGCACAAGAGCGGTACGCTCCTGCGCATGCGTGGGATTTTGGCACTTGCTGTTCTGCATGAGTGAGATTTCAGCTCCCATTTTAAAATATATTTTACAGCATTACTACCCCTCATTTTTGTCATTCAGAGGCAAGAAAAGCTTAATTAGAGGTAGATGTATCACATAAATGCCTTTCTTACATGGTCATGGCAAAAAGTGAACTTCAGGACCACGCTCCAGAACAGATGTGTGTTCTCCCTAGTGATATGCTTCTGGTGGAAGGCGGACCTGACTGAAAGGGAATTAATGCAAAAAATCAACAAACTAGGTAAAAGCTGTTGTTTTGGGCTGTACAGGTGCACTCTGTGGTACTTGCTTGAAATGTATGTGCCTAGAGGCACAGTGGTTACATTTTTTTGAGTAAAACGAGACAAAGTTGACAGTGCCCTTTTAAGGGAACATAAACAATGTGTAATTTAAAATGTAAATCAACTATTTCTGGTATTTTCTGTTCACTGCTGACATGCTATCTGGTACAAGGTCAGTTGGCATTCATCTGTATTCCCCTCCCCCGGGTCGTGCCTGAAAATAGGCAGGATTTGTCTAGTGCACTTACCCTTTCATCAGAAACTGAATAAAATAAAAAATGTGCATTCTGCAGGCTGAGTGTTTTCTGCCAGTAGGAGAAAAAACAAACACACACGCACACACACACACTACATGCATGCACACACACACACACGCACTGTGATGCTTGATGTTAATCTTCAAAGCCTGATAATCAATCAATCAATCAGTCTTTATTTTACCAGGTGAAGCACCATTGAACAAGCTCATTTGCAAGGTGGACCTGGACAAATACACATAAAAGTAAACAATATACAAAGGAAAAAGATGGGTGTACAATCAAGGACTACAATGTGGAAGAGGACATGAACATAGTACAGTATTAGGCAAGGTCGATACAGGCAAATATGCAAGAGGCTAAGAAAAGTATTGTCAATATACCTTAGTATACAGTATGTACATGAACAGTTCAGGTAACAGGGTAAGGAGGGGTGATAGGGAGAAGAAGGGAGAAGGAGTGATAAACAGGGAATCACAAGGCCTGGGGACGGATGTCCGACACTTATTTCACTGGCCTCTTGGGGGGGGGGGGCAGTTACAGGAATCTATAAAGAAATGACAGAATAGCTTTTTGAAGGAGGAGAAGGTTGTCGGGGGCAGCCAGCTTAAGAGGTTTTAGTAATTTGTTCCATAGGTGAGGGAGTACATAGCTTATAGATGCTTTACCAAAAGGTGAATTAACGTTAGGATTGTATAAGGAGATAAATGAGAGGCTGCACAAGGAGTAATTGCCTACAGTGCACAGGGGTAAACAGTCAGAGATATACTGGGGAAGCTTATGTGTGATCGCTCTAAAAGTCCAAAAGGCTGCATTTCTTTGCCATCTGAACTTGAATAATGCCCAGCCTACTGTGGCATACAGAGAGCAGTGGTGGGTGAGGCATGGTAGACCAGAGATAAAGCTCAAAGCTCAGTGATAGAGCGAGTCAAGTTTAGAGAGTGTGGAGGCAGAGCCTTGGCCATAGAGGAAGTCGGCATAGTCCAAAAAGGATAGAAAGGTGGTTTGGACCAGTCTTCTTTTGGCGTTGTGGGATAGGAGATGCTTGATCCGAAAGAACAGGCCCAGTCTCTGCCTTAGCTTCTTTGACAGTTCCTCAGTATGGTCAGAGAATGTAAGCTTATGGTCTATCCAAAGCCCCAGATTATGTTTACATATTTCTTGGTGTCTAGTGGCACCCCCCACCCTCCAACCCCATCCCTGTACAGGCGTACATATTCCCTTGTGTCTAGTGGCACCCCTCACCCTCCGATCACCCTTCACTATGTCAAGCAAGCTGTCTAGTGGCCCTCCCCATATCACCAGCACCAAACAAGCCACCCTTCCACCCCCCTTTACCACTGTCACTGGTGCAGCACAGATCCAATATGGTGACTGGCACAACCCTCCTCTCATCAACTTGGACGGCTGCCACATTGACTGACAGGGAGTGCATGTTCTGTGTACTGTAAAGGGAGCGCACATATTGTCATCTGTCACCGTTGCCACGTGACTCTGATACTGTGACCAACACAGCCCTCCTTTCACTACCTCGGTTGCCCCCTGTATAGACTGACAGGAAGTGCATGTCCTCTACACTGTAAAGTGAGCATGAGTACTGTCTACTGTAGAAAGTATGCACACTCCCTTTACAGTACACAGGACAGGCACTCACTGTCAGTCCATACAGCAGCTGGACGAGGTGATGAGAGGAGAGCTGTGCTGGTCACAGTTTTGGATCCATGTGGCACTAGGGACAGTCGTAAAGTGGGGTGGCAGAGTAGTTTATTTAATGCTGGTGGTGTGGGAGGGCAGCTGCTAGATAGCTTGCCTGACACAGCAGCAGGTGATTGGAGGGTGGGGAGTACCATGGGACACCAGGTGCTACTTAAAGGAGAATAAAACAAAACAAGTCCAGTGCTCAACAGAACGGCTCACATTAACAAAAGTTTATTTCACCATCTACAGACAACTTTCCAGCGCTTCAAGTGAACAATCCCTCTTCATCGGGGGGGGGGGGTGGAATCACAAACACACATTCACATTTAAATAGTGTTCTCAGTGATGATGTAACTCAGACAGTTTTAGTCATAATGAGATTTAAACATTGAAAGCCACATGGCAAAAACTTCACAAGTGCATTGTGTCTTAGACAACATGTGCTGATAAACACATGGTCAGAATAAAGGTTATAGGTCATAAAACAGAAATGTGGTCACTAATTTTAGCGAAAGATGATCGGCCGCAGCGATCACTCTAAGAGTCACAGGGCTCCCATTAGACCCTTATTTTTTGTATACTAACCACCTAATAGAAAGTGCAACAGCGAATAAATAGGGTGTAAAAAGTACCAGAATGTGCAAAACCATGACCAGAGAAATAGTAAGACAAATTTACAACTTCACCATAAACTGTTGAAGTAAACAAATCTCAGAAATATTTACAAGAGAAAACAACAGTATTCCTGCGTGAATACTTCATCATAGATGAAAGAATTCAGATACGGAACCCATCTATTCAAAGGTATACACTTAAGTCCAAATCTTTGTTTGATCCTTTTGAGAACATAGAGTCTAGTACAAAAATCCATCCAGGTTCCTTCTGTAGAAGGGTTTTAACCCTATCTCCTTTTTATGTTGGTGCACTTGCGCCGCCAACATCTTGTGGTAGTGCAGCTTTGGAGGTGCAGTAACTGTTGGGCGAATGCAGGGCACGCACCAGTAGGTGTGTCCCTCATTCCCCAATCAGCCTGCATGCCGGCACCACACCATGCATACATAATGTGGCGGGCACATCTAAGGAAAGGTTCACTGCAATCTGAGCAAAGCTCATCAGATGCAGCGGACCTCCCGATGTCTTTCGGCCACATTAATATTTCATGCGTCACGTAACTCCAACTTTGGGTCTCAATCCCCCGCCCGGCTTTCCATGGCCCCAGTGCATGTGCCGACGGAGGAGTCCATCCCCATTGGCATAAATCACTCCCCTCCCATTTGTTATATGCCAAGGGGTGCCCAATCCCCTAGGCTCTTGCCCCCTGCTTTCCTTGTGTGCCGATGGAGGGTGCCCAATCCCCGTTGGCTGCAGCACCCCAAACAGTTAGTGCACTGGGAGACCCCAATGTATGCCAAACACCTGTAAAAAAGCTGTCCCGCAATGTTTTTTTTTTTACTCTGTGAACAAAAACAGTCCCTCATAGTCTCCCTACCCACCACCCACACCCACCCACCCACTGTGCACCCTGCCTCCCCACTCCCTCACACATACTTACCTCCAGACCTGGTGCGATGATCTTCGGTGGACCGGGAACACGTCTGCACTCTTCAAAGCTGACCACAAACTGAGTAAATGCCAGTAAGCTGTATAATGGAATAAATAGGGTTTTTTCAACTTTGATGCATATCTCGGGCATTTTTTTGACTTTTTGCACCAAATTTTCAACATGGGGTTTTTGGGACCCCTCCTCATGAATTCTGTCACTGTTATGATGTTAATTGGTCCTGAAAGGTGATTTTTGCAGTCACTGCGCGGAATCACCTTTCAGGACTGATTAACACAAGGACAGTGGCGGTGTTCATGAGGTGGGCTCTCAAAAAGCCTATGTTGCAAATTAGGTGGTAAAAATCCAAAAAATGGTTAACAAGCATGTGTTGCACAGTTGCTACACATGCTCGTAACTTCGTGAATTCACAATATTTTCATGCCACATTTTCAACATTGTCATTTTTCTACACCTTCTTGTGAACAGTATAGCTATCATTTTTCACATCCTGGCCGAAATGTGTTTCCGCACTTCTGGCGCACAATAGTGCGGTCTCTGTTGGAAATCAGTGTTCAGGGCAGATTACAAAAATGACAGTGACACTGTTCATGAACAGAGGTCCTGAAATGCCTATGTTGAAAATTTGGTGATGATAATCCATAAATGACTGTGGTGAAGATGACCGTGTATTGCGCAGTTGCTAAAGACCGTAATCAAATTGCAATATCATGCCAGATTTTCAACATTGTCATTTTTTCACCTCCATGTGAACAGTACAGCTGTCATTTTTCACATCCTGGCCAAAATGTGTTTTGCACTTCTGGCACACAATTTTATTTTTTATTTAGTTTTTGTTGATCGGGTAAGTGCACTAAAATCTTGCCTATTTTCAGGCATGACCCGGGGGAGGGGGACACAGATGAATGCCAACTGACCTTGAACCAGATTAAGCTGTTGGTGGTATTTTTTTAGTGAATGAGGGAAATTTAGCCAGGACACTGGGGAAATTCCCCTACTGTTTGACCAGTAGGGGGACTTGCTGACCGTCAGGATGAAGGGCTCAGTTGCTGAGCAGCCTTTGTTGCAGCAAGACGTGCTGCAGGCCATGGGGCCATCTACTATTTCTACATTGGAGAATCCGGAGTCAGAAAATTTTTTTTGAAGCACCTACGGAACCAGGTTTATCTGCCGACACAGAAGTTTCAATAGATACTCCGGCTTTGCAAGAAAACAAGGTTGCGCGTCTATTGCCAACCTCAGATTTTTCCACAGAACACCACATAGATTTGACTGCCTGTCATTCGGTGCAGTCTTTGCCTCCTAACAAGCAGCAGAATGCGGAAGCGCCATTAGGAATCTTCGTGACAGCTGAGGGATTACAGACTGACAGCGAGGTTGCTACACAGCAGAAATCTGAAACTAACCTACAGGCTAATACAGCTCCAGCTACAACGCTGCAATCTTTTTGCCCTGGAAAGTCAGTCACAGGTACTGTTTATGCTTCTTCTGCCTTAGACCAACAGCATGCCACAGTCTTTTCTTTTGCTGCTAAACAGCGGGTATTTAAATCTGTAGCTAAAAAAACTATTTCTGAACAGAAATGCTCCTGGGTTGACCAGGTAGACGACGCTGACACTTCATGGTCAGTCAGTAAAGCCCTGACATCAGCGGGCTGGGCACAGCTCCCGGAGTCTGGTAAATGGATCTCTGTTTTTTCCCCAATTGTTATTTCGGGGGTAAATATGAAGGGGACTGATCTGCCTACTTCACTGGTCACAAAACCTACTACTTCTGTTCCTCTCAGTATGGTTAATCAGGCCCACTCTATGAGGGACCATTCTTTGGACACTGCAAGTTCACCCCTAGCCCTTCCTCCCGAACTGTCTTTCACGCAGAACCCAGAACCTGGTTTTAAACCACAGGGAGGTTTGCCTTTTTCTGAAGAACTTCCATCTTGGCTGTTGCCCTCTTCATCTGGGGAGCACATAGATGACCAGGCCTCTAAGGACACCCCTGCAGGCCCCTCGCCAGGATCTGTACCTGGCCTAGAACAAACTACACCATGTTCTTATGCTTCCTTTTTCGTTCTTCTAATTTCTCAGCTAAAAGACATAATGCAGTTCGTTTTGTTTACAAAGGAGGGATGGATGTTCTTCTCGATAGAAAATGTGTAGCTAAAGCATTATTAAAGGATAGTTTGCAATTTACTTCAACAGAAATGTATGCCTTAATACATGTTTCAGGGGAGAAGACTTTTGATGTTAGCTTTAAGTTAAATAGTGGCTTGGATAAATTTTGGACTAAATATCACAAAGTACGATAGACTCCTTTGTGGTCCCCTTTTGATGTTTTTCCACTTACTAAACCTGCACATAAAACCATTACTGTTCTTTTTAGAAATGAGGGTGTAAGTGTTAGGGATCTTGTTTATTGGTTGAAACAAAGGTGCACGGTATTGGGACACCCAGAAGCAATCTTTGATTCCGAGGATATCTGGACAGGGGGTTGGAGAATCAGGATTATACTACGCTCTGCAGAGGATGGTTTACAGCACCTTCCTAATTGTATTTTCTTGGGGCAAGATAGAGGGGTTGTTTTCTATGCAGGACAACCTTAATCTTGCTATAGATGTGGGAAATCAGGTCACATTAGTAGTGCTTGTGATCGTTTGTGCTGTACCCTTTGTAATTCTTTGGGGCATGTGAGTGAACACTGTGGAAATATAGCAGTTTGCTCCTTGTGTAATGCACTCGGGCACTCTTATGCTACTTGTCCTAGGGCAGCTCATCGGCAATCAGATCCACAGGACTCTGAAGAACAGAGATTGCTGATCGCAATTGCGCAGCGTTCAAGAGCCACTCACTCTACAGTATCCACATCATCTTCAGTTCCCCCTCCTTTGGTATCACCTGGTTCTGAGCCTTCTGTTGTTGTTCAGGAATCTTTTGATACTACTCCTCCCCCCCTTGGATATTCCCTCAGAAATGTTGCTACCCGACCCTCTACCTCAGGCTTCCATCCTTCTTGACTCCCAGTCCATGCCCCCCCCCCCCAGCTTCCTAAAGAAGCGCCTTTTCATTCCAGGGAAACAAGGTAAGACCTATAATACTCGGCCAGCCACAAAAGTTCATAAATTAGTCAGTACTCCCAGAACTAATTGTTTCCATGCCCTTCTCCTTGCACAAGATATATCAGATGCTGAATCTGAATCCTCCCAGTCAGGGGCAGATCTCTTAGAAAAAACTTTAGAAGTGGAATCTGAAGGGGATCAACCCTCAGTTCTCCCGCCCAAATCTATCTCCACAGCTACCAAGAAAGGGAAGAAAAATAAACGTAAGCCTCCATGAAATTGTTTCCCACTATCTGAATGCTTTCCTCATTGACTTTCTGTTCACTTAATGTGAATAGCATCAAAAACCAGTTACGACAATCTGCTTTATTTTCTTTTTTGAAATCCTTACATTGCAATGTATTCTTTTTACAGGATACACGATTACATACAGTCACCAAAATCTCTAGTGCTTCAAAACGGTGGCATACAGGGGTTTCATACTGGTCATAAGGACTGGAACAATGTATTGGGGTAGCAATACTTTTTGGGCTAGATGTGAAAGTTTTGAAATTAGTTGATCTGGTCCCAGGTCGGGTATTAATTTTGGATATTATACTTCAGGGGGTGTGTTTTAGATTAATTAATGTATATGCACCTCAAACCAAAGCAACAAGGGTTGATTTGTTCCAGCTTATACAACCATATTTGCATACCTCCTTTAATGTTATCTGGGGGAGTGATTTTAATTGTGGTTTGTCTAATAGAGATAAGGGTAAGGGGGTTAAAACTACTAAGGTTTTTTGTGACATGTCCTGTTTGGCTAAGGTTGTCCAGACTACAAGTTTGGTCGATGCATACTCTCGATTGCATGAGATTACTGTTCCTACCTTTCATAAAGGAGCCCTGGCCACCGGGATAGATTTCTTTTTCATTAATAAAACTTTACCTTTAAATTCGGCGTGGGTAACCCCGGTGGAATTCTTCGATCATTGTGCCTTGTGCATAACAGTTGGGTCTACAGTAGCTTTTTCTTTTGGTAGGGGCCTCTGGAGACTTAACTCTCAACTGCTGTTGCATCAGGACATTTTGCAACATCTGCAATATTTTGCAAAAGCAAGAAAGTCTCTATATGAGATGTATGAGGATCCTCTTTTATGGTGGATAGATACTAAAACAGATGTTATTTCACTGTTTAAATTTTTTGGGAAGTCTCAGCATTGCACAGCTTATTTTTCTTATTTACAACTCAGAAAGCAGATGCAGAAATTAATGTCTATGGCCCAGACCACTAAACATGACTTTTCATCTCAAATAAAAACACTTAAGGAGAGAATGGTACCCTTTCATAAGCATCAATCGACAGTTTTACACTTTCAACAGAAATTTGGCACGCAGGGAAATTTTGCTACTGTTTGCCCTTTTCTTGGTAATAAGGAAAGGGTGGGAAAAAAGGTTTTTGTCAGTCTTATGGGGCGTGATGGTCAGGAGAAATTTTCACAACATGATATGATGTCGGTGGTGACGTCCTACACGGCTTCACTCTTTAAAGAACAGCCTGTTGATTTGGTTTCTTCTCGGGCTTATCTACATAATGTTGAGGTCCCAGACTGTCCTCCATCTATATTATCTTGTTTAGTGAATCCTCTCACACCACAGGAAGTTCTCACTGCCATTCATTCCCTTTCTCGCAATAAAGCACCAGGTACAGATGGTTTGACTGCGGAGTTTTATAAACTAATCGGTGCTGTGTTGTCACAGGAACTTGCCGATGTTTATAATGACTTGTTAATGCATTCTGATTTTCCTTTAGATATGATGGGGGGAATTTTAATTTTTTTACATAAGAAAGGTGATGAGAAGCTCCTTTCTAATTGGAGACCAATCAGCCTATTAAATGTTGATTTAAAAATGTAAATGAAAATTTTGAATACACGTCTTTTGACAGTATCCCAGCATTTAATTTCCCCTGCACAGTCCTGTGCGATCCCAAACAGATCCATAATTGATCAGTTACTCTTTCTACGAGAAATATTTGATAGATCACATACGATTGGATTAACTGGGTTTGTTTTGTCATTAGACCAAAAGGGAGTCTTTGATTCTGTGAATTATGAGTTTTTATGGCTTACTTTACAACATTATGGTATTCCTTCTATTTTTATTTCTTGGTTACGGAAACTTTATAAGTCCGCTACAGTGTCTCCATTGGTTAATGGACACCTCGGGCCTATGCTTCCGGTAAAACGGGAAGTACGGCAGGGTTGTCCAGCTAGCCCTCTATTATATGTGTTTAGTACAGACCCGTTGTTACGTACTTTGAATAAATTAATACCTCCTATCACTGTTCCAGGAGTATTAATTCCTTTTTCAGCCCTTGCTTATGCAGATGATATTTGTATTTGCACCTCTACTGTTTCTTCAGTTAACTCAGTTGTTAACATGTGTAATTTTTTTGACTCCCTTTCTGGTACATCTTTAAATAAACTCAAATGCCTTGGGTACAGTTTGGGTGGAGGTACCCCTGCCCGGGCTCATGTATGTGATATAAGTTTAACGTTACACCCCATACGGATTTTGGGTATGGTTTTTGGTTCTCCTACCCCGGCTATCCACAATTGGGATATCCAACTCAAAAAAGGCAGAATTATGGTACAGAATTGGAATAAATGGCAGTTTTCCAAGCTTAAACGTATCTATATGATATGGACATATTTGCTACCTCTATTTTTATTTTTAAGTAATATTTTTCCCCCACCTAAACAAAGGGAAGCAACTCTATTTAGCATTTTTTTCAAGCTGTCTGGGGTAGCTGCCTTAATCCTATTAAGCATAATATTCTTTATTTGCCTGTATCTCAGGGTGGTTTGAACATGATAAATCCATTACTGTTTTTTTATTGTCAATTCTTTTTCTAATTTCCCACCATTATTAAAACATCTTCCTAAATTATGGACAGGTCTCTTTCGGCAAGCAATAGGGACTTGGTATCAAGATTGGGTGGATGGCTGTTTAGGCCGTCTTAGTGCACTTGCCAACGTGAATCCCTATCAGCGTGAGATTTTTCTTAAATTACAACAGTGGAATATACCCAGTGATTGGTTACTCTCTAAGCAAAAATTTTTTTTATATCAATCTGTTCTTGATTCACATTTTTCTGAACTAATTACATTTCCAAAATGTCCAAGTGAGCAGCTTTTGTCCCTACCGGGTTTAATAGCTCATAAACGTATTCCTCCTAAATTGTGGGATGTTACCTGGTTGTGTGGTCATGAGAGGCTTAATGTTAAGGGTAATCAATTTCATAAACAGTTACAGGACCGTAACTGTTCTCATCCTGGTTGCTTTCAAGCATTCGAGACTATGCAGCATTTATACTTTCTATGTCCATATATTTCCAGTTTTTGGAGTTATGTTGCTAATGTTTGGAAAGAACCGGTATTTGAAAATGTAAATTATGAAATTCTGATTTATGGTTCATATACTCCGGATTGGAGTAAATGGGATACTAGTACATTGCATGTTCTTTTCACAGTATTTAAGTGGTTTATTTGGCAAAGTAGGTGTCTTTTTACTTTACAGCAGAAGGATCTTTCCTATATGGAACTTTTGCAGAAAATACACTCAGAATTGTTAATTATTTATAAATATGAAGCTGGAATATATAACCGTGCTCTATTAAGGTTGAATTGGAGGAATTTACCATGGGTGACAGACAATGATGTTCCTGTCACATGAATTCATATTTTTCTTTATTATTTATTTTTCATTTTTTACTAAGATGTACTAACTGACTTTGGGTTGTTTTCTTTTTCATTGCCTTTCTTTTTACACATTTCCTTTGTTTTTCTTTATTGGCAATTTCTTTTTGTATACATTGTGAATTAACATTGTTTCTTGATTTCCTTTTTTGAAGTTTTATCAATAAAAAATTCCCCTACTCTTTTCGATAAGTGCCATGGGATCTTTAACATCCACCTGAACTACCACCAATCCAGGCAGATGGGACCTCAGTTTAACGTCTCATCTAAAAGACGGCACCTCAGAAGTGCAGCACCCCTCTCATGCTGCACTACAGTGTCAGTACTGGGATATTAACCCAAGTGCCAGATGTGGGAACTGAACCCACAGCCCTCTGATCTCCTGGCCTCAGAAGCAAGTGTGCTACCTACTGAGCCACTGACACTACAATAGTGCGGTTGCTGTGGGAAATCAGTGTTTGGGGCAGATTACAAAAATGACAGTGACACTGTTCATGAGCAGAGGTCCTGAAATGCCTATGTTGAAAATTTGATGATGATACTCCTTAAAATGACTGTGTTACGAACGTGCATTGTGCAAATTGCATGCACGCTTGTAACATGCATTTGTAATATTTTCACTCTGGATTTCCACCATTGGCATTTTTCACATCTCTTGATGAACAGTACAGCTGCCATTTTACATATCCTGCCCAAAATGTGTTTTTGCACGTCCGGCGCAGAATAACGTGGTCAATATAGGAAATCACTGTTCAGGACAAATTACGAAAATTACAGTTACACTGTTCATGAACAGAGGTCCTAAAATGCGTATGCTGCAAATTTGGTGACGCTACTCCATAACGTGACTGTGTTATGAGCGCGCGTTGCGCAGTTTGAATGCACGCTCATAAGTTCACAAATTTATAATATTTTCACTCCAGATTTTCAACTTTGCCATTGTTCTGCACCTCCTTATGAACAGTACAGCTGTCATTTTACATATCCTGGCTGAAATGTGTTTTTGCATGTCCGGTGCAGAATTGCACGGTCGCTGTGCGAAATCAGTTTTCGGGACAGTTTGAGGAAATGATGATGACACTGTTCATGATCAGAGGTCCTAAAATACCTATGCTGAAAATTTGGTGCCAAAAGTTCTTAAAATGACTGTGCTGCAAACTTGCATTACGCAGTTTCCACGCAGCCTTGTAACTTTGTAAATTTGCAATATTTTCATGCCACTTTTTCACCACTGGCATTTGTGCACACCTCCTTTTCAACAGTACAGCTGCCATTTTTCACAGCCTGCCCAAAACACGTTTCTGCAACTGTGGTGCACAATGGCGTGCTCGCTGTGGGAAATCACCTTTTGGGACACATTTATAAAATCACAGTGCTACTGTTCATGAGGGGAGGTCCCAAAATACCTATGTTGAAAATGTGCCTAAAAAACTCTCACAAATTATTGGGTTGCAGATGTCTGTTGCGCAGTTTGTATGCATGTTCATTGCTTCACCAATATTTCATATTGCCACTCCAGATTTTCAGCGTTGCCATTTTTTATGCCTTCTCATGAACAATACAGTTGTCATTCTCCACATCCTGTCCAAAACTGTGTTTTCGTCCCTCTGTCACTAAATGGCACAGCCGCTGCGCAAAACCACGTTTCAGCTAACAAACTGATTGTGCTGCTTTTCATGAAATGGCCTGAGAAGCAGCCCATATTGAAAATGTGGAGTGAAACTACCACTACATGCCTATAGTGTTAGGGTTTCCAACTGTAGCACCCCACCAGGTGCGGACTGACAGGCGGCAGGGCTGTGACATGGGCTCTTCGGATGTAATACTCACACCATTCCACACCCCATGCCCACCCTGCAACCACTGATAGGCATCGTGGTGTGTCTTGCACTATTCGGCCACAAACTTCACCCCATGCTCCTATACTGCACCCACGTCACCGTATTTCCTTATGGAATGGGGTAAGTATGATGCCCACAGACCCCAAAGTACACCACGACACTTCTCAGTGTCTACAGGGTAGGGTGTGGTACAATGCCATGACCATTATAGCTGACAACCCAAAGGCACACCCCAATGCCTGTCTCTCTCTATAGGGTGGGGGTTAGGCTACTCAATACTTCACTGCCATTCTATTATGCATCTCTAGCTCCGCCACTGCCAATGCCAGCGCGACAACATTTGGCATTGACAAATGCTTGTTTAAGTGTCACAATTACATTGTGTACACTTATACAGTACCAGGGAAATCATTTATACACCCTCAAGATAACACTAGGACAATACACATCAGAGATTTCCTAAGCTGTAACACTAACTTTGCGGTCAGTGTACTCTGATGTCCATGTAATTTGGTGTATGTGGGGATAACCATCCATAGTCTAAAGACATGGATTCAGGAGCACATTCACTCCACCGTAAAGCAGAAAGTAGAGACCTGGGTGGGCCTTCACTTTGTTGAAAAACATAGGTCAGATTCTAAACAGTTAAAATTCATGGGCATCGAAATGGTGCCAACCCCAAGGGGCAGGTGACAGGCAGAACCAGCGACTCAGAAAAGAATGCTCATGGATATATAAACTGAACAGTGTCGGACCAATACATTTAAATGATCAATGGGATTTAAAACCATTTGTGTAAACATTTATCTATTGAAAACTTTAAGGAATTACCCTTGAGCACAAGTATTCATTTACAAAGGTTCCACATCAAATATACAGTCACAGAAAGACATTACAAGTACAATAAGCAGTTCCAGAGGAAATGCAGTTGAGTCAGGCACCAGGCACATAAGGCAGAACAATTACATACAATTTTGAACAACCCCCCCCACACACACACAGATCATTATATAAAACATCACCGTTAATGTACACAGAGAAACCAAATAAAACTGTTTAATGGTTACAATTGCATTGGTCTGCAAAGGCAGAATACAAAGATCTCCTAAACTGATTAAACTTGGGAAGATTCAATGTGCATTAGGCAATTCATTTAAACAGCAGCTCTGACAGCAAATGACCACTTGCCCAGCTGAGTGCGGTTGAAAAGAGGCCTGGTGTTGTATTGGTTGGAGACTGGTGTGGAAGCTACTTGTTAAAGCAGGGGGTGTTAGGCCCAAGAGTGCCTTTTTGGCTAGCAATCTGGACTGGAGCTTTATTCTGCTGGGTAAAGGTAGCCAGTTAGTGAATGTGTAAAGGGTACAACTAAGAGTGCAGTTATCTGCACCAAGTACAAAGCGGCACACCTTATTACAGATCAGCTTTACTCGGTTCAGCACCGTGTCACAGGCAGCTGCACTGATAGAGAGGGAGCCCATAATCTATAAGTGACAGAATGGAGCTGGCCACAGTAAGGTGTCCAGTATCACCAGTGAGATTGTTCATTTTCCACTATGGGCACTCAGTCTTCTATTAACTATGGCCACCAGATTGTCAACATGTGGCGTAAAAGGTAAGCGGTTTGATTCTCAAAGCTCTGAGTTTGACGCAAGCTGCCTGCACCAAACAGAAATGGGGCAAGTGGCACCCTGCATCAAACACTGCCCCCATAACTATTCACAAAGGCAGCCTACATCAACTGCAGACTGCCTGCCCCAAAGGGGACTTGTGCCGCTGGTGTACTCAAGATTGGGCTGTGACATGGCACGAATGCGGTATTCGCAGACCTCTCCCAGAGCTGGTCTAAGGGTACTTAGAAATGTCTCCCCTGAGAGAAGTGCCTCTGTGCGGCAATCTGCCATGGTCCCCAATCCCCGATGGTCCCGGAAAAAACAGTATTCATTAGTTCCCCTACCCCCCTCAATGAACTCCGATGGGGCCAGATGTATTATTATAGTAATAATACCCCTGCCACCCTCCCTGAACCCTGATGGTGCCAAATGTAATGGTATCATAAGAATACCCCTGCTGCCCTACCCAAACCCCTATGGTGCCAGATATAACTGTATCATAACAGTACCCTTGCTGCCTTTCCCAAACTCGATGGTAGAGATATAATTGTATCATTACCTACTCCCTCCATACACCCCGATGGTGCCAGATATGATTGTATCATAAAATACCTATTACCCTCCCAGACCCCAATGGTGCCAGTAGAGATTGTAATAATATTCGCCAGCCCGGTGGTAGTGCCCCTACTGTCAGTAGAGTAGTGCTTGACCACCCTCACCACCCCTTGATCTCAGAGCAGAGCCGCAGCTAGCACAGTCCATTTCACACCTCCACGGCTGGCCACCGACTGAACAGTTATTGATCATGCTGTAATGTGTATGCATACACATTACAGTACTCTCAATGACGGTTCAGTTGGCGGTCAGCCACGGAAGTGTGAGGTGAGCTGTGCTGGTTGCTGGCGCTGCTCCAAGATCAGAGGCAGCGAGGGGTGGTCAGCACTGCCTGCTGTGGTGGGGGGCCACTATACCACCAGGGCTGGGGTAATATTAATTACAATCTCTAATGGCACCATTGGGGTTCGGGGAGGGCAGCAGGGGTATTCTTATGATACAATTATATCTGGCACCATCAGGGTTTGGGGAGGGCAGTAGGAGTATTCTTATGATACAATTATATCTGGCACCATTGGGATTCAGAGAGGGCAGTAGGGGTATTCTTAGGTTACTATTAATTCTGGCAGCATCGAGGTTCGAGGAGGGGGGACATTGTATTAATGAAATAATACAGGCAGCATCGGGGACCAAGGAGGGGGCCATTAGATCACCAGGGATGGGGTGAGTTTAATAATATTCATATGGGCAGACATCAGGGATCAGGGAAGGGGACCACTAGAACACCAGGGAAGGGGGTGATTTTATTAATATTCATATGGGCAGACATCGGGGATCGGGGAGGGTAGACATTGGCAACATCAGGGTTTGGGGAGTGGGGAGGGGGCACCAGACTACCAGGGAAGGGGCATATTTTATATGTACTATGGGACTGGGGATGGGGGAACCACTTGCGTTTGCCGCAGGGGGCCTGTGGCTGACCCTTCCCATGCACCGGGTGTTTGCTGCACGGAAGGGGTTGCCACAAATGTGGAGACTTAGGCGCTGGGACTCTTTCTGTACCAGAATCTGGTGCAGGGTCCCTGGTGCACCAGCCTTTGCCGCAAGCTGCTGTTTGCTGCAGCTTGCGCCGATCCAAGCCCGCTTGTGAATCAGGCCCAAGGTGTCATCCAGAGTTACTCCAGGGTATCTGAAGGTCTCCACCTGTTCAAGGTTATGTCCTTGAACATTTCTGACCACAAAGGGTGACATTTTCCTCTTCTGTGGGAGGCTAGAGAAGAGCAGCATGGTCTTTGTTTTTTACAACTGAGGTTGTTGTTGGAGAACCAGCTTTCAAGTGACCTAAAGTTACTTTTAAGAGCTGCAGTAAGGCTGTCAAGGTCAGGGTTTTTGGAACAGATGACCACATCATCAGCACGGAGGAGTAAGTTGGGATCTGACAGGCATTGGGCAGTTGATTTATGAAGAGGCAGAATAGGAGTGGCCCCAAGATGGAGCCCTGGGGGACACTAATGGATACTCCCCTGGTGTCGTACAAAGATTTGTTAATCTTCACCAGCTGGGAGTGATTGGTGAGATAACTGTGGAACTGGTCAACTGTGTTCAGTGACAAACCCAGATCACGGAGTTGGTAAGTAAGAGCTTATGTTGACCAGGTCAAAGGCTTTAGTAAGGTCAATATATATAGCTCTGACTAGGTCACCACTGTCAAGGGCCTCACGAACACAGTTTGTGTATTCCAGCTATGCCGTGTTGGTACTAGCGGAACATCTGGAAGCATGCTGCTGTACACACTGGACACCATATTGCTCGAGATTTGTGACAAGCTGGTCAGAGACTATTATCTCAAGGGCCTTGGACAGGGGGGGAATAGGAATGGATCTGTAATTGGCAAGGCTAGTGCCAATATGTGGTAAAACTGAATGCATTTCAGATCCTGGTAATGAGAATTTGATCTGACATTTTCTGACTGCATCCTTTTCTGTTATTTTTTTTTCTTTCAGATTCTAGCTGCCTCTTTTGCTGTACCTCTTCAGATTTTGACTTAATTGCCTATGTGGCTCCCCCAAACTGTACCCAAGCTGGACCTGAGACATTTACCAAGAAAATAACCGGGGGCGATCACATGGCTCAGACTCAGAGACTGCTAGTTTCTGCCTTTTATTCTCAAACATCTGGTTACAGCATATATATTTTTATCAAAAGAAAACAGCCAGCTTTAAGTTTTTCCAAGGAGACAAGTAACGGCTCTAATACATTTGCAAATAAGTCTGTGATTACTTAAAAAGCTACTGATGCCTCAAAGAAAACTTTGAAATACGTAATAATGAGGTACAATTCTGCCTGCATTTCATTTATATTTTATACATTTCTCCTCCCCGTTATTTGTCACTAACGACATTTGCATGAATATGTGGTCTTGATCCCATAGAGTTCCTTTAGAATTTTATTTTTTATTCATTTATTTAGTTTTTGTTGACCGGGTAAGTGCACTAGACAAATCCTGCCTATTTTCAGACACGACCCGGGGGAGGGGGACACAGATGAATGCCAACTGACCTTGAACCAGATTAATTCATCTGCCTCTACAGCTTACTCCCTGCTTCAAGTCATAATCCTCTGTTGTGACATCACAGTCCGTTGCCATGAGAGTAACTGTGATACCGCAAGCAGTGCTTTATCAATCAATCAATCAATCAAATCTTTATTTATCTAGGCAAACACCATTGAGCATAGCTCATTTGCAAGATGGACCTGGTAAGGTCAAGGTTCAATTTACATAAGGATATAGTACAATTCAATGTGCACACACTTTGAGGAACATCATACTCAGAAGATACAATAGCTTCAAGGGTAATAGTACATAGGTAAAATACAATACAAAAAAAAAGATGGGCCAAGAAGCGACTAACACCAATTTACATATTTACGTAGATTATGGAATAGACAGCTCGTTTAATTGGTAGAAGAGAGAAAGTATGGGTATTAAGATTTAAAGTGTAAGATATCAGGGGATTTGCTAGAGGTTTGGGAAAGAGGATGATGTAAGGCTGGTCAGCTACTAAGGTGTTTCTACGAGGAGAGGTATGTAGGGGTATTTACTAGAAGGGACAGGTGGCAGAGGAGATAGACAAATTATGGCCCTAACGGTGGCTATAGGCAGGGGTGAGGAGAAGGAGAGAGGGGTGGGGTGTAAGTGGGTAGTGAGGGAGGAGGAAGGAGGGAGAAAGCTGACTTCAGATAGGGAGAAAGCAGCAGGAATAGACAAACTCTTCAGGAACAAAGATCCTGTTTTCATACAAATGACCTCAGTAATAAATAATGGGGAGGAGGAATACAGCACTAATGGGAAATACAAGCTGGACTGTGTCTAAATATTAGGTTTTGTTAAAGTTCTCATGAATGTGTCACCAGTTCTTTAAGGAACTTACAAAATGCGGTTATAGAATCAGCTTACTCTGTACAGATTTTTTCATAAATGTTTTTGATATGGTGCAATGTGAAGCACTCTGTGTGATAAATTTATTCTGTTTAGGATTACCATGGCAACATTGCTGATGTCAATAATTTTGAGACTATTCAATATGACAGGGTGTGTGAGCACGCTGAAATATATGGACCCCTGGGGTTGTTCAATGCACTTGGCTTCCCTTCTTACATTACAACTAACACGTCTCTCGGGGCTGGATTTTCAGAAGCATCAAGCCCTGCATCCAACCTGTTTTTAGGTACAGCTACACCAAACTCCTTTGCCGCAACTGCGTCCAGTTTTACTACATTGGGCACAGTTAAGACAGCTTTCCTACTTTGCAGCAGCTTGAGCAAACTATTTGGTGCAAGCCCCATGAAAAAAGTACCCGGCATTGACGCAAGCTAGATCTGCAAATACTGGTCTAACTTGTGGCAGTTGGTGCACTGGATAGAAAATCCTGTTTGCCATCTGGGATAATGCCGCAAGCCCTGGGCGCTAAATGATCGGCACATCAGGGGCTTGCAGCATTCTCGTGGCTTTGAAAATCCAGCCCTGATGTTCATTTAGCATAACACACTCTGACACCCTGTCATACAGTGTCGGTGGCTCAGTAGGTAGCACACTCGCCTCTGACGCCAGAAGATCAGAGGGCTGTGGGTTCAGTTCCCACATCTGGCACTTGGGTTAATATCCCAGTACTGACACTGTAGTGTAGCATGAGAGTGGTGCTGCACTTCTGAGGTGCCGTCTTTCGGATGAGACATTAAACCGAGATCCCATCTGGCTGGACTGGTGGTAGTTCAGGCGGATGTTAAAGATCCCATGGCACTTATCGAAAAGAGTAGGGGAATTACCCCTGTGTCTTGGCCAAATTTCCCTCATTCACTTAAAAAAATACGACCAACAGCTTAATCTGGTTCAAGGTCAGTTGGCATTCATCTGTATGCCCCCTCCCCTGGTCGTGCCTGAAAATAGGCAGGATTTGTCTAGTGCACTTACCCGGTCAAACAAAACGAAATAAATATGTTATGGGTTACTTATACCCAGCTCAAAACTGAGCCGTAATAAAATCTCTCCAACACAAAAGACAAGTTCTGTTCACATCTTCTAAATCTTGGCTTGGTTCTGCACTGCTCACTTCGATCTAATGTTACTGTAGCTCTGGGAAATCAGAATCATGGCCTTCAATATATATCATCCCAATACAAAATGAGCATTGCACCATCCTTAACCTATTACTGCTTCTGCCCCACTACTAGACCATCACCAATTAATCCCACCAACTGCTGCCCTGACTCTGGGGAACCAGTATAACAGGGCCTTCCCTTTGGCACAAAACAGATGCCCAGTTTCCTTCAGCTAGCACATCTGTCTTCTGCATTATCCATCAATGTGCACCTAAAGCATACATGCGGTAATTATAGGGTGTGCATGTTCATTTTTAGTTTGCCGGACTGCAGGCCTCACAGGCGAAGGATTCCTTGGCCCACAGATTAGCCACGGTCAGGCCTCTGTATTTACATACAGGTGCTGCGACAATAGGTGCTCCATGCTTGCTATGCAAATATTACTGCTGCCTCCTGATGACTTCAGTTTTTTTTAAAGGCACTGCGCCCTCTTCAGGTCAGGAATTGAGAGACACAAACGATGCTTGCAGTTGAGTCAAAACCAGTATATTTTAAGGATTCATGAAAGATTGCTTTTACTGAAAGTCAGTTTATTCCTTTATGAGAGTTTCAAAAAAAAGTGTTTTTTTGTATGAAGATTTGGAAAGGTCCCATTCAGTCCAACCCACTGTAAAACTGTGGCTACTGCACCCCTAAATGCAAAGTTTGAATACATGATACATTCCACTTGAAGCAGTGAGGGTAGATTTTTGTAAATATTTTAAATGATTTACAATTTTTTATAGATGTACCGAGCATGCTTGTGTATTTTCTAGAAGAGTATCATCTCAATCAATCAATCAATAAATAAATCAATCTTTATTTTACCAGGCTGATCACCATTGAGAGAACTCATTTACAAGGTGGACCTGGGCCAAGGTGAACATCTCACGTACAGTAAAGGTGCTGCAACATATCCGCTTCATATCACAGTTCTCTCGCCCTAAAAATGTGCTTTGTAGTGCTGTATGAAAATAAGATCTTGCAGGCAGAAATTTCGACATGTGCCTTGGTAACTTTTGTGAAATTCTGACTTAGAACTCCGGAATGAATCTGAGACCTAGATTTTCCAAAGAGCCCTAAGATTGCCACAAATTTACAAAACAAATATGCGCAAGCAGATGTCCAGTGTCATAACACAACTCTGAGACTATGTGTCTTGCAATTGTTAGCCTTCAGTTTACAAAAAGAACCACTTCCCCGAGTTCAGCTGTGTTTACAGTGCCAGAAACAACCTTTAGCTGAACTCGGGTTGCAAGACCCATCCTTGATCTCTGGCGGTGTCACTCCAGCTCAACTGCCCACCTTCCCACCGGACCCTTCCACAAAATGCCGAAACTTCACTGGGAGCATCTATAGCAATCCAGGGCCAGAGTGTCAGAATGTTGTTCCACAGCATTTCAACAAGAATGGCCACAGCAATCAACACAGCACCGATGCACATATGCACATTCTTGCCATATGAACAAGGCATCAGACAACCAGTCACCAGTAATCAAGCACTTCTCTGAGACCAATCATTCTCGGAAGGATCTTAAAGTGGCAGTTTTGAGGGGAAACCCCCTAAGACATTTATGCAGTACTCTGGAAAGCAAAATTCATGAGGCTTTTTGGAACACATACATGGACTAATTTAAGGTTCCTCACACATTACCACATCCCAAAATGAGTTCTGACAGTTTCAACTGCAGCGCTAGGCCCTACCATTTAGAATTTCATTAATTTATTTGTTTTAATCTGCATCTGTTGTTGGAACATAATTGACTTAAAGGAGCCACCTATGCAGACACTGCTTAATTTAATGGCTTGTTGGTCTAGGGGTACGATTCTCACTTAGGATGCGAGAGGTCCCAAGTTCAAATTCCGGGCAAGCCCAAGAATTTTGGGCTGGCAGTATAGCCTAGAGGTTAGAGTAATGAGCTGTGAATGAGCTTGGTACATCCACCAGACCAGACCTGGGTTTGATTCTCACAATCTCCACTTGCATACTGTGTGACTCTGAGCAAGTCACTTAACCACCCAGTGCTCCCAGGTTGCCCCTGAAAATAGGCACTTGTGCCTAGTGGGCCTTACCCAGTTACCAAAGACTAAAAAAAATAAATAAATACATTAACTTTCTGAACTGGCAGCATCACACATCCTGCATACTTAACGGCACTTTTTTGAGCCAGTGATCTTTTGTTATGGTACACTTTGAAGTAGCTCACCATTTGCATGCCTGATTTCTCACCTTTTAGTGACATGAGGCCTATTTCTGGGTAGGAATACAGGAAAGTGATGACAGAAAGGGACCTCCAGGCCCACCTAGTCTGCCCATTTGCCTAGCATCCCCTAGGCTTGCTCTGATTTCCCGCCCCCTCCCTTTAAGTAGTCTCCTTTATTGTATTAAATTGCTTCCTTTACACCCTCTTGTTTGTTAAGCAATCTGGGATCCACAAACTCTTGTATAGATTCTGAAATGCTGGTTAGTTTTCTCCGCGCCCGATGAAGGGACCTGAAAGATCTTGAAAGCCGATGTTAAAATTGTTCAGTTAGTCTACCACAATAAAGGTGTACAAAAATCTGGGCAATTTTGCCACTGCTTTTTAAATCAAATAGCACACTTTTTTCCCAAATTGTGCATTTTTTAATATATGAGTTCTTAAAAATACACAGTTTCAGCAAGTAGCACCATTTTGTTTAAACTTCGCAATTTTAAAAACGTGATTTTGTTTTAAAATGCCCAATTTCAGACAGAAGTGATGATATAAACACACAATTCTAGTCTGAGAAATTGTGTGAAATTACACTAAATTGGTGCAATGTTGGGGACATGCGTAACATGGATTTTTTAAATCTTGCCCCACATTACTAATAAAGCTGGCTACCTGGGTTTGGGGATTGATCATCCCAGCAGTTGTTTTGTTCCTCCAGTGACAGTGGGTGTCTATCTCCCCTGTGTTACTGCCACCTACGTAACTGCAGGTTGCAGTGCAAGTAGAGTGGCAGTGGAATGCACAGACATTGACTGGCACTACACACTGGCATGCTCCAAGGTACACAGACATGGCACTCTTGTTGTTGGTGTCCATCAGGAAGAACAATTAGAAGGAATAACCTGAGCCCAGCAGATGAAGCTACCATGGTACCCCCAGTCCTCACATAGCAAGGAGGATGCCATGAAAGTACCAGACTCATCATCTGAAAGGGTCTGACCAGCCGACCATGAGAGGCAAGTCGTGGGGGAAATGTTCAGTAGCAGTGAACTGGTACAATGGGGGTAGCCATGGTGCTGATAAGAGATGGGTCCAAGAACAGGAGCACAATAAAATAAAAGCTAAATGAGATATTCCTACAACCATAAGAGATGTACCATTCCTTATCATACTTATAAACATATGACAGGAGTCTCATAGAACCTTAGAAGTATAGCATTGTATGCCGGCCCGGTGGCGTGAGGGTTGAGGCACTGGATGCCACATCTCACACTGTGCTAGCGACCCAGGTTCAGGAACAAGCCCAGGTTGCAAGGGTTGGTGGGTTGGGGGAGGGCGAGGAGCAGGGTTGAGTTACCATGAGGTGGCTCTCCTCTCCCAGGGAGGGATAAGGGGTTTCCCCGACCCTTGGCTGCCACTTGGTGGAGGACAGATGGCAGTTCAGGCAATGGGAAGCCTGGCGCTAGCCAGGGGTGGAGCAGAAGGGGCCGAGCCAGTACACAGAGTGCGTGTGCACCTCCACGCAAATGCACGGCCGTGTCGCTATGCCCTGGGATCACCAGGAGAAAAACAGGGAAAAACACAAAAACTATTAATAAAAAAAAAGAAGCATAGCTGTGCTGGTCCCCTAATTATTCTGCAATATTGACTAATTGAATTCAAAGAGATTGCAAAGATCTAGTGGCAAAGCTCTCCTTTACTGTAACCCAAAGCTAGATATCATGCTAACCTTTTATTTCAGCCTCATGCCTCTTTAAAGAACATTCAGGTATCACAGGTAAAATAGAACCAGCTTTTTCTACACCCCCAATATGCAAATTCTAATTTGTTGCAGCAAGACTTTACTCCGTTTGGTGGATTTTCCATTCCTTTAAGAGATTATGAGTTTTTGAGTTTTTCACAGAGGTGTATCTTGTCAAACTTCTTGTTTTCTAAGCAAAGAAACAGAACTGTGTCTGTGTAACCCCCTTGTGGGAGCTTTCCTGTTTGCCCCTTTGGGCTGCCCCAGTTTCTGCCGCTGCCTGCCTGCCTGTTCCCCTGGATCCCCTGGATCCCCTGTTCTGTGCCCCGCCGTCTGGCTGGAGTCCATTAGTCCCCCGAATCCTCTGTCTGGCCCCTGCATGGTTTAGCAGTGGAAATGGGGCCGGAGGAGCTGAACCACCAGGCTGCCGCGATGCCTGCAGTTTAAAATGGGTAGCGGCAGCCCGTGCATTCGTGCAGGTGCATTGACCACACAAGTGCCTCTCCGGTGGTCCCGGCCCCAAATTTCAGTTAATCGGGGACTGTAGACTTTGAGGAGGCACATAAGGAGCCTCTCAGTAGTCTATTTAAGGAGTGCCAAGCGTGCTGGTCCCAGCCTTGTCCATATTAATGAGGCTTATGAATATTAATGAGCCAAGCCTGTCTAGCGCCTGGGGACAGTGTGTATTGGAGCTAGACAGGCAGGGCAATAAATAAAAAGGTTAAAAGGTGCAGTGGTATGATAGGGCACAGGTGCTACTAATAAACCATAGATCTACTGTGTAATAAAAGTATGTATTCTGGCTGCAGCAGGACATGGAAGGGGGACAGTATATGGACCGCATTGGGACTATGTATGGGCTGCCCGGGGACAGTCTAAAATGGTAGCAGCAACAGGCAGAGGGTTCATTTTAAGAGGCTGGACTCTGCAGTGATTTTTAGGACAAAGGGACTAATACAAGTCTGTGGGGTCTTGGGGAAATAAAGATGTTTATTCAGGCTGCACCAGGACTACAAAGTTGGGACTGCTGGTGGATTGAATAGAAACTGTGGGGACAGCAGCCATGTTTACAGCCTTTAACATCAGGACAGCCAATCAGAGGTCCAGGATTTTGCCAAGGGACTTATGGGACTGCAGAAAGGAGTTATGGGGTAAAAAGCTGGGGAAATACTTGGCGCCCTTTTCCACAGCCAATCAGGCACTGAGGGAGCCTGTTGCATATTAATTTTGAGAAGAGACAGTGGGTTTAGCCAATAGGGAGCTGCCTGATATCTCCCAAAACCCAAGGACTGTTGGATCTGGGCTCAGTTTGGTTGGAGCCCCTCCAGAGAGATGGAGGCTCCAGCCCCTTTGCAGAAGAATGGGGCTGCAAGGCTTGTGAAAGGCCTGTCTGGGGGCTGCCAGTCACCTGTCCCTCAGGGCCTGCAGTTTGTCTTTTCCCATTTTGGAGGAAGTTGTGTTCAGGAACTCAGTTTGTAGCTTCAGCTGAAGGGGAGCTGCAAGACCTAGTTACGCTTCAGGCTGAGAAGTTCCTGCTAAGGGTTCCGGAGAGAGAAGGCCATCTGGAATTTCAAGGAGATGGAGATCTTCTTGGGGGCTGTGGATGCCCTTAGTTCAAAGAAAAGTATGTCTGCTTCCCTAGATGACATAACGTCACAGGAAAAGGGATGTACGTTGGTAAAAGGAAATGGCCATGGAAGGTTTTGATTTATGGGAAATAAATCTGTAGTGCCCCAAAGTTGGGGGCACAACAGAAAAGAAAAATAGAAATGTGCCCAGCCCTTTAAGGTGCCCCAGCAACTCAGAAAAGGTTCCCCAGGAATGCCCAGATTCCCCAGCTCTGATACAACCATCAAACCGATTCTAAATACTGTCTAAATACTGTAAATAGCTAAGAAAATAATGAAAAGGTTTAGCCCTTTATGCCAGCTTGAGCAGATGGAATGCCAGGCTGCGCATATAGAATGCCATGGTACTACACATGCACTGCCCTCTAGAACCATAACCCAGAGTGTTAAGTTTTGATAATGTATCTGTTGAAGGGGAAAATCATGGTGACTGTGAAGGACAGAGGACACAGTAAGTGAGGAAGGATGAGAAGAACTTGTCAGGTGGGCTGAAGCTGTCCCTAAGGGCTTTCCTGTGTGCCCCTCTGCCTCCAGTCACTGAAGACGGCATACCTGAAGGTGCCATTTGGTCCGCGGTGTTGTCAGACACCAGAAAATACATTCCATCTTCCCTAGAAAGGACTTGGTGCCCTGTTATTTATTTTGGTTCGAAAGTAAAGTTTTTCGGTCCCCTGGAGGCGGCGTTAGCAGTGCCGCATCCTCCGGTGCAGAGAACAGCTGCTCAGCAGTGCAGAACACCTTGCAAGGCCCCCAGTCATCCAATTAGTACCTGTCCGAAATCCCTCTCACTTCCAGCAAATCTCTCTCCTCCCTTCTGCAGCAGCTACACCCTGGGCTGGGGTGGTGAGTGGGCGGCAGCACAAGGATGTGTGCTGGCCGTCAGGACTTTGTTTTATTATAAAAGAAAATTGTATTTAGTGCTCTGGCACTATCGCAGGGGCGGGACAGCCCAGGGCTTGAGGGCTCATTAATATTCATTTATCCGGGGCATAGCATCACCTATAAAGAGGGGCCAAGAGCAAAGGCCTTAAAGGGAAGGGTTTAATTATTTAAATAAGGGGTGAAGTTGAGGCGGGGCATCCTAGTGATAGACAGCAAGGCCCAGCAGCAGTTATTTAAAGGGGGCCCTGCCAAGCAAGTCCCAGAGATTTAAAGGTACCCAGAGCAAAAGGGTGGCCCAGGTCTTAAAGGGGCTCAGCCACAGAGGGCACCAGTGTGTTTAAAGGGGCATGTTAGGCCAACTGCTACTGAATAGAGTGAGTTAGGCCCACTGCTATTTAAAAAGGCGAGTTAGGCCCACTGCTACTGAAAAGAGTGAGTTAGGCCCACTGCTACTTAAAGGGGCGATTTAGGCCCACTGCTATTTAAAAGGGCACATTAGGCCCACTGCTGGTAAAGAGGGCAAGTCAGGCCCACAGTCACTTAAAGGGGCAACCCAAGTCCCAAGGTCCACAGCTAGCCATTTAGGCCCACAGGTGTTAAAGGGGCCCAGCAGCATTAGCGACCCCAGATGTTGATGGAGTCTAGCTAGCCACACAGACACACAGGTATTAAGAAAGCATAGTCTGACATTTGAGTCTATAGCATTTTGAGAGAGCCTATTCCCCACTGCAGTATACCCACAGTAGCAGGAGAACCTGATGTAGTTAGAGGGACCTCCTGGTAGTTAGGTTCATTGAATGCTAGGATTCACCCGGAATAGTGAAGTGCCTGTTTATTTACTCTGGTCCGGACATTGAGACTGTGCAGTTGACCATTACAGTAGTAACCGAGACATTTATTGCATTGCTATCCATCCTACGAACAGTATAAGTGCCAGAACTGTCCTTGTATTGCTTTGTGCCAGCATTTCAGGGTGAGAAAAGTATTCAAATCAGTCTTCAGCAAGTCTCTCCAGAATCACTTCTCTAATGTGTATCCAGATTAATCTTCATCAGTTCTTCAGAAATCCTCTCCCTCTGCATCTATGAACCAACCAACAGCAACCTCCTGAAGAACTGTGCTGCAGCTGTCTCAGTTGCAACATCCTGTTTATTATCTTCCTCTCTCATGTTCCCAGTGTATAGCCTGGCCCAGTGCAAAGTCTGCCATCCGTTTTCTTGTTTTATTGTCCACACCGAACTGCTGTCTAGATCTTCCATTCCAGTACCCTGAATCATCATCCTGTTTATTATTTTACATCAATCCTTGGCTCGTCTGGTCTTGGTGCCCAGAATCCTGTTGTTCTCCCATGTTCCACAGACTTCCTTCTCCCAGCATCTTCTTCATTTCCCGGCAGTCCAGAAGTGGGCTGTGGCCAGTTGTTCTACATCTTCTTGTTTTCCAACAGTCCAGAAGCGGGATGTAGCTGGTTGTTCTGCATCTTTTTCATTTCCTGGCAGTCCAGAAGTGGGCTGTGGCAGAGTGTTCTGCATCTTCTTCATCTCCCGGCAGTCCAGAAGCAGGCTGTGACCGGTTGTTCTGCATCTTCTTTGTCTCCCGGCAGTCCAGAAGCGGGCTGTGGCAGGGTGTTCTGCATCTTCTTTGTCTGCCGGCAGTCCAGAAGCGGGCTGTGGCAGGGTGTTCTGCATCTTCTTTGTCTCCCGGCAGTCCAGAAGTGAGCTATGGCTGGTTGTTCAGCATCTTCTTCTTCTCCCTGCAGTCCAGAAGCGGACTGTGGCTGGATCATTATGTCTCAATTCCAGTGGCCCTCAGTGGGTTTTGAGCTGAGCAAGTCTTTGTGTTGTTCTTCAATTCCGGCAACCATAGAGAGGTGGGGTGTAGCTGAGAAACTCATGGCCTGTTCAAAATCCTCTCTACATTCCCTTAGTTTTTAAATCATTCTAGCCAGTCAACTAAGTTGTTCCCTTTGTGTCTCCATATCCCGCATCCCAGTTTCCTTCTCAACAACAGAGAAAGCTCAACCATGAACGAACTGCCTCTTATGACATATGTAGAGTCTTGTAGTGACATGCTATAGAGTTTCTTAGAGAGAAGTACTCCAGGCGATAGGCTTTAGGAAGAGGTGCACCTCAGGGTAGTATCACAGACTGCATAGTGATTCACTGATCTTAGAAGACAGAACACTCTTAAAGTGGAGCTGTTACAGCCGATTACTGAAAGTGGTTTGCACAGAGTCACCCTCATACAAGGTATAGCAGACAGAATGCTTTTAAAGCAGAGATGTTACAGCCAATTACTAAACAAGCATTTGTCAATGCTGAATGTTTGCTTGCTGGTATTGGCACTGGCATTGGTAGTGCAGGAGTTAGAGAGATACATAATAGGAATGGCAGAGAAGTATTGAAGTAATGCCAACCCCTGCCCCTACCCTGCAGAAACTGACAGGCATTGGGGATGTGCCTCAGGGTCGTCAGCCATAACACTCACGCCATTCCACCTCACCCCACTCTGCAGACACCAACAGGTGTCTTAACGTGCCTTGAGGTCTTTAGTCATTATGCTCACCCCATTCTATAAGGAAATAAGCTGAGATGGGTGCAGTATAGGAGAATGGGGTGAACATCAGGGCCAAAGACCCCAAGGCACACCTCAATGGCTGTCAGTGGCTGCAAGGTGGGGATGGGAATGGAATGGGGTGAGCATTATGGCAGATGACCCTAAGTCACACCCCCAACACCTGTCAGTCTCTACAGGGTGGGCATTATGGTTGGAAACCCTAATGCCCCGGGCATTTGTTGGTATTTTTGCTCCAAATTTTCAACATGGGATTTGTGAGACCCCACCTCTTGAACAGCGGCAGTATCATTTCGTTACTCAATCCCAAAAGGTGATTTCACACAGCAAGTGAGCCATTCAGCACCACAGGTGCGAAAACACATTTTGTACAGGATGTGAAAAACAGCAGCTGTACTGTTCAAGAGGAAGTGTGAAGAAATGGTAATGTTGAAACTCTGGAGTGTAAATATGAAAAAGTGGAGAAGTTACGAGTGTGCGTAGAAACTGCAACACACACTCATAACGCAGTCATTATTTGGAAGGTTGTTACCAAATGTTCAACATGGCCTTTTTGGAACCTCCTCTCATGGACAGTAGCACTCAGATTTCATTAATGTATCCCGAAAGTTGATTTCATACAGTGACTGTGCCATTGTGCTCCACAGGTCCAAAAGCACATTTTGGGAAGGATGCAAAAAAATGACAGCTGTGCTATTCATAAGGGTGTGTGAAAAAATGGCAATGTTGGGAATTTGGAGTGAAAATATTAAAAAGTGATGAAGTAATGATCATGTGTAGAAACTGGGCAAGGGATGCTTGTAATGCAGTCATTTTGTTTGGAGTTTTTTCACCAAATTTGCAACAAGGGCTTTTTGGGACCCCATCTCATGAACAATGGCACTGTCATTTCGTTAACTGGTCCCTTCCGTGCAGTGACTGCAAAATCACCTTTCGGGTCTGAGAAATGAAATGACAGTGACAGTGTTCACAAGGTGGGGTCCCAAGAACCCCATGTTGAAAATTTGGGACCAAAACTCCCTACATTGGCTGAGATATCAACATAAATTGAACCCCCCCTCCCCATTGACTGCCATTATAGGGCTTACTGTCATTTCTTCAGTTCCTGGTTGGTCTTTGAAGAGTGCAGATGTGTTCCTGGTCCACAGAAGATTGCTGCTCCTGGCCTCCAGAGGTAAGTATGGGTGAGGGGGTGTGCGGGGAGGTGGGGTGCGAAGAGGAAGGGTGCAGATTGGAGGAGGGGGGCCAGCAGGAACGACAAGGGACCATTTTCTATTTTTCGGGTTTAAAAAAAAATTCATTGTGGCACTGTTGTCTTTTTTACAGGTGAAATATTACAGAATGGATTTCAGCACATTGGGGTGGGCTCCTAGTGTGCCAGAGTGCAGAGGGGGGATCAATGCTGACCCAGGGATTAGGCACCCTGAGGTTGGCTAAGAACATATGGTCGTGGGGGGGCACATCTGGCACCGGGAGTGGGCATCCCGTTGACAGAAATATCAGGGGAGGGGGATACATGCTGACAAGGGGATTGAGCACCCCGATGTCAGCAGGGGATGGAGAACGGAAGGCGCAGGGTGGGCAGCAGCAGTGGGAGGGAGTCAATTTGTTGTCCTGCTGTGTGACTGGTTGGGATGGAGGGGGACTGCTGCTGCAATGATGAAACTGGCCCCGACTGCAGAGGCAGATTTCACGGAGGGTGCGAGGAGGGCAGCAGCAGTCCTTAAGAAGAAACTCCCACTTAGTAACACCAGCTGTTGAATGAAGACATGCAAATAAAGTCCCACTCTTCCCAGCAGCAGACAAATTTAGAGTTCTCTCTGTGTTTTTTTGTACTTTGTTATAGTGCACACTGCAGCTAAAGGAAACCCATTTTATTCTGCCTTACCACACAAACAAGGCACATTTGCTGGCCATCTACAAGAGGAAATAGAAAAGAAGAACAGTAAATAAACAGCTACACAGCATGTACACACCCCCATTACCACAAAAGCAAATAAGTCTTGCAAGCCTAACCTTGGAGGTTGTTTAAGCAGCACACACAGTACAATGAACCTAAAGCTTCACTTAATATTCCACCAGAGAAAGGCAAGGGCACTATTCTGAGAAAGAACGTGATGCCTTCTTGGCCAGAAAGAGGATAAGTTATAAACAGAAGCGGGGGCAAACTAGGTGGATAATTCCTGCTCTTGTCTTCCCAAATGTAATACATGTGATGTAATTCTGACCTGCTTATGGTGCAAAACCACTGTGTCCAGGGCAGACTTCATAGGCACTGCCTCCTCTCATCCTAACAAATGTAATGACATTCTGATCTATCACACGCTCCAGATCTGGGATAGGATACAGACTCATTATGTGATGTCTCCTCTTAGCCTAACAAGCATTTGTCAATGCCGAATGTTTGCTTGCTGGCATTGGCAGTGTAGAAGTTACAGAGCTGCATAACAGAAATGGCAGTGAAGTATTGAACTGAAGCCAACCCCACGACCACCCTGCAGAGAGTGACAGGCATTGGGGTGTGCCTTTGGGTTGTCAGGCATAACAACCATGCCATTTCACCGCACCCTACCCTGCAGACACTGACAAGTGTCACTGTGCCTTGGGGTCTTTGGCCCTTATGCACACCCCATTCCATCAGGAAATATGGTGAGATGGGTGGGGTATAGGAGATTGGGGTGAACTTTGGGGCCGAAGAGTCTAAGGCAACAGTTCTCAAACTTTGTCATAGTGAGCCTCCCCTAAGCCATGGAAAAGATCTTGAGCCTCCCCCAAAATACTGAAATATTTTTGGGCCTCCCCATAGAAAAATAGCCTACTTATCACAGTACGTCAGGAATAAATTGAAACCTCTTTGCACAGCTGGCTCTCATGTTATTAAGCTTATTGTAACCCCCAAACAGGACAACCTACTTGCTGCAATATTTTTGACTCCGAATAATTGTTACCCTTACTGCCATACCTTCATGGGTCAGACTGCTTTTTCAGTTTCCTCATCTGGCATAACCTTTCTGCCGACCTCTGCCTCTCCTCCTCTCACCCTGCTCTTAAGCAACTTCTCAAGGATCATTTTTCTCCCTCCTGCTCTTATTCCTAGTACCTGTCTGGTTAACTCTTATATTTGGACAGTTCTGCTGCCAGTCTAATTGATCAATTGTTCCTTGCATTGTTAGTTTATTGTTCTTGATTTGTTTGCATGTTTATTCAGTTTGCATTGCTTGAGTGTTTTGCAATTACATTTTGAATTGTATTCTCTCACTACCCTTCCCTGGGTACACCTGAACTAAGCCATGGTTCTGTCTACAGTACCTTCCCTGGTCACCAACTTGTGAATAAATACATAAATTCACCTACTATTATCCTCTTTCAGTTTGCCTTATCCCTTCACACAAAATCTATAAAGTTCAAAACTGAAAAATAATACTTTTTCAAGACTTGCTTGAGCCTCCCCTTGAACAGGTTGGGGCCCCCCCAAGGAGGCTGGCCTCACCATTTGAGAACCCCTGGTCTAAGGCATACCTCGATGCTTCTCACTGGCTGCAGGGTGTGGAATGGTATGAGCATTACAGGCAAGAATCCCAAGTCACACCCCTGATGCCTGTCATTCTCTACAGGGTAGGGTGTTATGGTTGGAAACCCTAACGCCTCAGGCATTCATTGGTATTTTCACTCCAAATTTTGAACATGTTTTTTTTTGTGACCCCCACCTCATGAACAGTGGCAATATCAGTTTGTTAGCCAAAAGCTGCTTATGCACTGCGACTATAGCATTTAGCACCACAGGTGCAAAAACACATTCCGAACAGGATGTGAAAAATGACAGCTGTACTGTTGATGGGGAAGTGTAAAAAATGGCAATGTTGCAAATCTGCAGTAAAAATATTAAAAAAACTGGTGAAGTCACGAGAGTGCATAGAAACTGTGCAACGCACACCCGTAATGTAATTAGTTTGGGGATTTTTTTACAGCAAATTGTCAACACAGGCATTTTGGGACCTCCGATCATGAACAGTGTCACTATGATTTACTTTATCTGTCCCGAACAATGATTTCCCACAGCCACCACGTATCTCTGCGCTGAAAGTGTGAAAACACATTTCGACCATGTTGTGAAAAATGACAGCTGTACTGTTCATAAGTAAGTGTGGAAAAATGCCACTGGTGAAAATCTGGACTGAAAATATTACAAAGTCATGAACTTACGAGAGTGCGTGGAAACTGCGCAATGCTCACTCATAACACAATCATTTTATGGATTTTTGTCGCAAATTTTCAACATAGCCATTTTAAGACCTCTGCTCATAAACAGTGTAACTGTGATTTTCTTAATCTGTCCCAAGCATTGCTTTCACACACCAACTGCACCATTGTGCGCTACATGTGCAAAAACACATTTTGGGTGACATATGAAAAATGGCAGCTGTATTGTTCATAAGGAAGTGTAATAAAATGGCAATGTGGAAAATCTGGAGTGAAAATATAAAAAATTTGCAAACTTACGAGCGTGGGTGTAGGAACTGTGCAACACACACTCGTAAAACAGTCATTTCTAGGAATTTTTTCACCAAATTTTCAACACAGCCATTTCAAGACCTCTACTCATGAACAGTGTCACTGTGATTTTCTTAATGTGTCCCATACATTGATTTCGCACACCGACTGCGCCATTGTGCGCTACATGAGCAGAAACACATTTTGGGCAAGATGTGAAAAATGACAGCTGCATTACTCATAAGGAAGTGTAATAAAATGGCAATGTTGAAAATCTGGAGTGAAAATATTGAAAATTCGCAAACTTATGAGCGTGTGTAGGACTGCGCAACGCGCGCTTGTAAAACAGTCATTTTTAGGAATTTTTTTAACAAATTTTCAACATAGCCATTTCAAGACCTCCACTCATTAACAGTGTCACTGTGATTTTCTTAATGTGTCCCATACATTGATTTCGCACACCGACTGCGCCATTGTGCGCTACCTGGGCTGAAACACGTTTTGGGCAAGATGTGAAAAATGACAGCTATACTGCTCATGAGGAGGTGTGGTAAAATGGCAATGTTGAAACTCTGAAGTGAAAATATTGAAAATTTGCGAACTTACGAGTGTACATAGGAACTGCGCAACGCACGCTCGTAAAACAGCCATTTTTAGGAATTTTTCCACCAAATTTTCAACATAGGCTTTTTGAGAGCCCACCTTTTGAACAGTCACAGTGTCGCTTCATTATTCAGTCCTGAAAGGTGATTTCACGCAGTGACTGTGAAATCACCTTTTGGGGCCGATTAACACCATGACAGTGAGATCATTCATGAAAAGGGGGTCCCAAAAACCCCATGTTGAAAATTTGGTGCAAAAATTCCAAAAAATGCCTGAGATATGCAGCAAAGTTGAAAAAAAACATATCTATCTCATTATACAGCTTACCGACATTTCCTCAGTGCGTGGTTGGCTTTGAAGAGTGCAGATGTGTTCCCGGTCCACCAAAGATCATCGCGCGAGTCCAGAGGTAAGTATGGGGTGGGGGTGGGGAGGCAGGTGCACAGTGGGTGGATGCGGTGGGGTCAGAGACAGCGAGGGACCTTTTGAGTTTCAGGTGTTTTTCCTTTAAAATGACGGACAACGCGGACGTTTGCCACGCTGGGGTGGGCTCCCAGCTGGCACAAGGATGGCTGTGGGGGGCTGGAGCCGACGGGGATTGGGCACCCCCAAGCAGGATAAGAGGTGCTGCCACGCTGGGGTGAGCTCTCAGCGTGGCACCCTGTACTCTGGGGGGGGCAGTGGAGCCGACGGGGGATTGGGCACCCCGGTCGGCTATACAATGTGTATCCACACTGGGGTGGGCACCCAACGTGGCATACAGAACTCTGTTTTGTGGGAGCAGCACAGCCGACGGGGGACTGGGCACCCCCAGTCGGCTACACAGTGTGTGTGTGTGGGAGGGTGAGCATGCAGTATGCGTGCGTGTGTGTGTGTGTGTAGGGGGAGTGCACATGAGCAGGCGATATCTTATCACTGCTCACTGAAGCATAGCTCCCCCTTTCAACTGTACGCCACTGCATTTTGGAGCTATCATAGACAGCTCGAGCAGGCATAGGAGAACTGTGGCCGGGCCTGCAAACACACTGCCTGAATTGGAAGAGGGCTGCCACACCTCTGAAAACTCGGATGATGGCACTATGTTTCTTGCACATGCGTGCAAGCAAACATAACAATGATGTAATTATATGTGATGTAACTCTGACCTGCACGTGCTCCAAAGCTGAGGGAAGGGGAGGAGCAAACATGATAGGCACTGCTGTATCTTTTCCTAACAAATGTAATAATAAGTGATGTAATTCTGACAATTCTGACCTGCGTGTGCTCTGAATCTGAGGGGGGGGAGGCAGATGTCTCCTTTTGTCCTAACAAATGTTATGATATGTGATGTAATTCTGACCTGCCACATGCTTTGAATCCGGGAGGTGGGGCAGACTCAATAGGTACTGCCCCTTCTTGTCCTAACTAATGTAATTTATTTATTTATTCAGCTTTTGTTGGCCAGGTAACTACACTAGACAAGTTATATGCCTAATTTCAGGTACGACCCGGGAGAGTACAATGAGATACAGGTTCATACAGAGGGCAACATGACACCAGTTAAGCAGTATACAGAGTCAAAATAGAACCATGTAAACATAACCAGTAGACAGTAAGCACAGTAAAGATGTGTACAGGAACATATATATATATATATATATATATATATATATATATATATATATACAGAGACACCAAGGCTAAGAACAGTACAATTTTACAAGGTATACTGTACATGCGAGCCACAAACAGAGCCACAGGCTGAGTATCTTCTGAAACAGAGAAGAAATACATTATATGCACCTCAGAGTCCAACTAGACAGGCTGCATCAGCAGGAGCTGCAAGAAGGGTGCCAGGAAGGACATGTGAGTCTGGCGCAAGGGACTGGAACTAGCTATGAAGGTCTAGGACACCCACATGCAGAGAAGCGCTTCAAGTGATACCACAGGGAGCTCCGGAGGCATGAGCGGGAGGGGGAGGAGCAGACATGAGTGGGAAAGGAGTTCCATAGCCTAGGGGTACGTGAAGCAAAATCCCTGTCCCCCATTTGTGTGTGGGTGATAGGGACTTTAAGAATGCCAGGGCCCATAGACCTGAGTGGGTAGGTAGAAGAGACAGCTGGTTTGAGAAGCTCAGCCAGCCCTGGGGAAATGCCAGTTCTGAGCACCTTGATCACGAAACAGCCCAGGACAAAGTTCATGTGTTAGGGCGGGGAGAGCCACCTGAGTTTGTCATATAGGTCACAGTGGTGGGTGAGGCGAGGGGCAGCAAGTGCAAAGCGGCAAATGTTATTGTAGGTTGTGTTCCATCTAGTGAGGTGAACTTTGGAGGTGTGTGCAAACGGGAGAAGTCCATAGCAAAGAGAGGGAAGCAACACTCCTCTGGCCAATGCAAAGCGAGCAGCAGACGTAAGATTTTTCTTCGCTCTGTAGGCCAGACCCAGTTTGCCGTTGACAGCTCTGCATGTATTTTGGATATGGCACCCAAGGTCAAGTTGGGGGTCCAGTGTCACCCGAAGATATTTGATGGAATCAGTGGTTAGACGAGGAGTACCATTGATATTAGTAACACACAGAGGGTCAGGGAATGCCTTAATCTTGGCCAGAGACACAAAAAGCATGGCCTGAGGTTTTTTTTAGGTTGAGGACCAACTTGTGAGTCATTACCCAGGACTGGATATTTTTGAAATCCTCACTCAGTTGATGGTTGAGGACCCCAACGTCCCGGGAATGGGTGAGGATGACCAGGTCATCCGCATATAGGATAGTACTACAGTTGATAGCAGTAGCTGGTAGACTGTTGATAAATATAGAGAACAGAAGGGGCCCCAGGACTGAGCATGCAATGTAATTCTGACTTGTTACATGCTTTGAATCCTGGGGGGTGGGACAGACTCAACAGGCATTATCTCCTCTTGTCGTACCAAACGTCATGATATGTGACGTAATTCTGACCTACCACATGCTCCAAATCTGGGGGGCTGTAGTAAAACAAGGTGAGTGTAAACACGCTCATGCTTTCTTCCTTAGTTCAGTGACCTGGCAGAGAGTGTCATTTTTCAATAGCTAGTCCTTTATTGGGGAGAAATGTTCCCTTTCTTCCCACTGTTGGTCGCCTACTCATTTTCTACATCTCAGTCTTTTCTGGTTCCTACTTCCTGCAGCTGACTGTCCGGGTACTGGCCCATACTTGCCAGACTCAATCCATCCACTGCCCTCCACAGAGGCACATGCAGTGGTGGCAGCTAAGGGAGGCCAGGGCTTGGGCTCCACTGGGAACTATTAGGAGGCCACTGTAAGGGCTCCCCAATAATACTTATACCCCTACCAAGCCAGGTAGTAACAGGGCTTCAGATAATTACTTTTGGGTGGAAGTCAAATACTTCCATGGGTTGAAATTTGGAAGGCATTTGAGTTTTACTGGAGTCAAAATACTTCCAGCTGTCAGTTTTTGGAAATCAAAATAATTCAAGTCCACAAATTTTGGAATTCGAAATACTCCAAGTCCTATAGTTTTTGAAGTCGTAGGCCTTCTGGATAGCTCATTGTACCCCATCCTTGCGATGTTCACAGAAATACTACTTAACTACCTGAACAGGTTTTAAGGGTAGGGGATTATTGGACAGGACATCAAGGAAAATCCTCTACTTTTACTAAAAGTACCTTGATGTCTTTTACTTTCTCCTGGATAGACACCAGGGACAGCACCAGAGATGGGTAGAATAGGGACCCCAGTTTAACATCTGCAGGACAACAGTACAGCAACCCCCGCCCCCCACTAGTGCTTCATTAAGATACCGATGTGTTTGGCATGATCCCAAGTCCCAGTGTGGTGCTAGAACCTATCCTTCTGGCCAAGAGGCAGATGTGCAGTCAACTGAGCTATACTGACTGGCAAATGAGTTGTTGACAGAAATCCCCAGGTCCTGTTGTGCCAAAATGTATTTCCACACTATTTTGCCTCTTACCCTCAACGTACTGACCAACAACATTCATTCAGCACTCCTGTGGTATAATCATGGGATGGCACAGCCCCCTCTCCAGAGACCCACTCCTGTAGTATAATCAAGGGATGGCACAGCCCCCTATCCAGAGACCCACTCCTGTGGTATAATCAAGGGATGGCACAGCCCCCTATCCAGAGACCCACTCCTGTGGTATAATCATGGGATGGCACAGCCCCCTATCCAGAGACCCACTCCTGTGGTATAATCATGGGACGGCACAGCCTCCTATCCAGAGACCCACTCCTGTGGTATAATCATGGGATGGTACAGCCCCCTATCCTGAGACCCACTCCTGTGGTATAATCATGGGATGGCACAGCCCCCTATCCAGAGACCCACTCCAGTGGTATAATCAAGCACTGACACAGGCCAGCTCAGCTCCCTGTCCTGTGGCCCACTCCTGTTGTATAATCATGCAGTGATACAGCTCAGTCCAGTACCCTTAACTCAGTAATGGAAACACAGACTGTATTGGCAGAAAAGGACCTCTTGACCCACCCAGTCTGCCCATTTCATTTTGCACCAGTGGATTCTTAAGTGGTCTCCTGAGACACTTCCCACCCTTTTTATTCATCAGTATTCTCCTGTGTCCTCATTATCTGCTCTGGACAAAGAATTTGGGGCCCAAATTGTAATTTTGGGGGGATATTAAAGCCTCTCTATAATGGATAAACATGTAAGAAAAATGAAACCAGCATGGATGCATGCTAGTAGTAGTAGACTAGTAATAAAATATTTATTCAAACATGGACAAGGCATGTACGGTGTGCCACTGAGCTGAGGCTCATTTTCAAGGGATAAACATGTCTGCAAATTCTTCTGGAGATTTTGTTTTTTACAGAGTGTTCTGTTTCACTTACCTCCTCCATGCATTTTATCTGCTTTTAAAAGGTCTGCATTCTTGCACCTTTGTAGATGGCTGACTTAATCTTGCATAGCTCGTTGCACACTCCAGCCACTGTCTGATCCAGCCAGGCCACCGAGGCGCTGACAACCCTGCTAATAGGCCCCTGCCCCCTCCACGCACTTCTGCTTTCCCAGCACCCGCAGTACACACTCGGAGAAAAAAACTAAAGTTCTGTTTTCAGTAGCTCATGGCTGAACCTAAGGGTAATATAGACCCTCCACCACACATCTGATCCACAGCCCTCCAGTCCTGACTCCCAAGACCTGACTGCTTCTCTACAAACTGGTGGCAACACTAGCCTGCTCACCTTCCTCCGGCTCCACTGTCCTCTTCTCCAAGCCAGCACACATGCATGCAGTTACGCACCATAAGTGGCAGCACACAATGGCGGCAAACTGCCTGTGCATTCGCGAACATGGCCAGCAGCGATTCACTCCAGTTGGCAGGGGTGGGGTCAGGGGGGATCGCATAGGAAAGTGAAACCAAAAAAATAAATAAATAAATAATTTGCAGCTGCTGCTGCTGTTACTATCTCTCATGCACATCCGAAAGAAAATGATGCCCACAGCTGAAGAAAATGGACTTCAGCCCTTAAACATCGATGTTACATAGAGATGTAAATGACTCCAAGGAGTCTATTTTTGGACGTTTTTGACAAATTTTAGGACGTAAAATACGCAAAAATACAGTTATCTGAAGCCCTGGGTAGTAACAGGGGTAAGAAAACAATTAGAAACAAGCAATGGTGACCTTGGGGTCAGGATGGGCAAGAATAATGGTAGGAGTGACTGGACTGGGGCTTCGGGCTATACTGAAAGGCCATCAAAAGCAGTGTACCACCCCGCCAGGTGGGGCTGGCTTGTGAAGCACTGCTCTGCTAAGTAGAAGATATGGGATTGTACCACTGTCCCTGGAGCATGACGTGGAGGAATCTCATGCTGATCCTAGGGAAACGGAGCTGAGCGACACATGCTCTGTGCACCATGTGAAGGTGGAAAGTGGGACTGCCATGGTGCTGTGGATGGCCATGCAGGGTCGGCTGCTTCCCAACTACAAGTCAATGCAGAGGGCATTCATTGGCAGTGCATGCCAGGGAGCTGGGTAGGTCTAACCAGAATCTAGGAAGCAAGAAGCACGATAGCTTGTCTGTACAAACCCCACTCTCTGCTACCAGCCACTCTAATTCCAAAGGGGGTGCCTCCAACCACATTAGCTGGTGCAATGGAGGATGATGCCTGACTGCAGCCAGGCCCCACCAGCGGGTGAGCCATGGGGTCAGCATGCAGAGGTACAGCTAGAGATGTGGAGGGATGGGGCAGAGCTTGGCCTGGAGGTTAAGGAAGCTGTAACAGAGGGGGTGAAAAACAAATTATATACAAAAAAACAAAACAAATGTCAAAGAGATACAATAAAACCTTCCCAGAAACAGCAGACTTAAAGTTCTAACTGGTAAACTGGTTTTCCTGAGGCACACTGCCATTTTGCCCAACCTCCTAAAGTCTAATACTCTTGCTTTTGTATGGCTTGACTCTATGACTACGTTTATCAGGAACCACACAGTTTGGTGCTCACTTGTTCCCAATAGCTACCCACTTCTAAATTTGAAGTCCACTCTTCAACCCTATTTGAGAGTTCCAGGTCTAAGAATGCCCCCTCCTGAGTTGGTTCCAACACTAGCCATCTGAGGCATGGACCTTGTAGGGCATCAAGAAGGACCCTACTCTTGGTTGTGGCTGCAGTAAAGGTGCTCCAGTTAACATCTGGCATATTCAGGCTTCAGGCCCCCATCCCCAATCAACAATATCTCATCTTTTTCTGCCATTCTAAGGATGCCTTCTATCGTTTCCTCATCCATTGCCTCCCCCTGAGATGGGGGCCTGTATACACTTGTTACCACCCTGAGCTCAGATACCTCACCCCGACTACTACCCTCTGCTGCCTAGCCTGCAGCCAGTTCCTGACCCAGCTAACCAGTTTCCTCCCCGCTCCCAGGTTGCTCATTTTGCTGGTCAGCCTACCATGCAGCACTGAATCAAAGGCCTTGCTGAAATCCAGGTATAGGGCATCCACTGCAAGACCCTTGTCCAGTGTCTGCATCATGCATTAAAAAAAGTTCACCAGGCTTACCTGGCAGTATCTGCTAGAGATAAACCTGTGCTGTCTGCCATCCTGGTATTTATTATCCTCCAGAAATTTTACCAGCTTTCGCTGAGGATAGTCTCCATTAGGTTTCTCACAATTGAGGTTAGGCTCACTGGTCTATAGTTCCCCAGTTCGTCCTTGGGCTCACTGTTATGGAGGGTCATCACATGCACCACCCTCCAATCCCTGGGTATGCATCCCATTTCCATAGAGGTGTTGAACAGGTCTGCCAACGGCCCTGCAAGGACTACTGCCAACTCTCCAAGTACTCTAGGATGAATTCCATCCAGCCCAGGTGCCTTACCAACCCTCAGGGACTTAAGGCCCTCCAACACCCATCCCTCTGTGATTTCCCCATCCGTGATCTCCTCTCCCCTAACCCATACCCATACCCACCCTCCCTGTTAGGTATGGGCCCATCCTTCTCCTTGGCAAATACTGAAAGGAAGTGCTCATTGAGTACTTTTGCCTGCTTTGCCCTATTTTCTACATAGCCACTGCCATTCTTGACCTTTGCAATCTGATCCTTACTCTAGGACTTTTGTCACTGTAGTGTCTACCTCCTTACCTAGATTGAGAACCACACTGTGCTGTGGTCGCTTCCCGCCAGTAATTCCTCACCTCTACTCCAACATGCCTGACTTGCTTCCCATCCTCCAGCACCAAGTCCAGGATGTTCCCCTATTTAGTTGGTTCTGCTACCCTCTGTCAGGAAGCTGTATGGAAGGCTTCCAGAAGGATCAGCTCCCTGGCACATTATGTAGCCAGGATGCTCCTATCCCCCCCCCCCCGGTAGGTTAAAGTCCCCCACCACCCGAGGGCTCACTTTGCCTCTGAGCCTCTTTAGTTTATGTGCTCTAGGCAGCCCTTTTTGATTCACAGCCACAATTCTCATGCTGTACTCCCTGCTGATGCCCTGCAGATGCTACTCAAGATGCTACACTCCTGCTTTGTGGCACATCTTGGTGTCATCTGCAAAGTCGACCATCCCTTACAGTATCTATAAAGGCATTACAGAGTATTAGTTCCAGCAATGAACCCTGAGGTACCCCACTTGTCACCTTCCCGTCTTCAGAATAAACTGCGTTTATGAAACTATCCTCTGTTTTCTATCCCTCCAACCAAGTCTTATGCAGGTTAACACATTATTGCCAACCTCCATTTACCCAGCTTGCATCTGTGCTATGTGGAACTGTGTTGAAAATCTTACCGAATTCAATGCAGACCACAGAAACATCATGCAAATCACTCTGATAGATTACTTTAAATGGGTTACCAAGGAATGATATCCGGGCACAGCGTTGGATAGGATCAGGGTGAAGATGTCTTGTGACATCCAGTGCTCCCTCTGACTTAATTCTTTGGTCACCCAGTCAAAGAAAGCTATCAGATTTCCTTGTCCATGACTTTCCCAGTGAATCCATGCTGCAATGCCTTCCTCAGTGCCTTTTTTATGTACCACTGGTGTCAGGCTCTGGGGCTTATAACTGTCTGTCCCAAAACACAGGAGCACTCCGCACAAGTGAGCACAAAAGGAATGGAACAATTGAAATTCTGGTTTTAAGCTTTAATAGAAATTCACATGCCTACCCCCCCCCCAAAAAAAAAAAATCAGGCCTGTAACTGCCAACCTCTTCCCTGCTACTTTTCTCTGCTACCCTATTGCCCTAAAATAAATGTAACTTATCTTCAGGGTCTCAAAGTCACACAGCCACAGTGCGTATCAGTCAGCTGCTCAAACACCACTGGCAGTTAGTTCCCTGTAATTAAACAAGCATTTGTCAATGCCGAATGTTTGCTTGCTGGCATTGGCATTGGTAGTGTATGAGTTAGAGAGCTGCATAATAGGAATGGCAGTGAAGTATTGAACTGAAGCCAACCCCACCACCACCCTGCAGAGACTGACAGGGATTGGGGTGTGCCTTTGGGTTGTCAGGCATAACGGCCATGCCATTTCACCACACCCTACCCTGCAGACACCGACAAGTGTCATTCTGTGCCTTGGGGTCTTTGGCCCTTATGCTCACCTCATTCCATCAGGAAATACGGTAAGATGGGTGCTGTATAGAAGAATGGGGTGAACTTTGGGGCCGAAGAGCCCAAGGCACACCTCAGTGCCTCTCACTGGCTGTAGGGTGTGGAATGGTATGAGCATTACAGGTGAGAATCCCAAGTAACACCTCTGATGCCTGTCATTCTCTACAGGGTGAGGCGTTATGGTCGGAAAGCCTAATGTCTCAGGCGTTCACTGGTATTTTCACTCCAAATTTTCAACATGGGTTTTTGTGAACCCCACCTTATGAACAGTGGCAATATCAGTTTGTTAGCTGAAAGCTGATTTTGCACAGCGACTACGCCATTTGGCACCACAGGTGTGAAAACAAATTTTGAACAGGATGTGAAAAATGACAGCTGTATGGTTCATGGGGAGGTGGAAAAAATGGCAATGTTGAAAATCTGCAGTGAAAATATAAAAAAAAAATGGTGAAGTCACAAGTGTGTGTAGAAACTGCGCAACACACACCCATAATGCAATTAGTTTGGGGATTTTTTACAGCAGATAGTCAACACAGGCATTTTAGAACCTCCACTCATGAACAGTGTCACTGTGATTTTCTTAATCTGTCCCGAATAGTGATTTCCCACAGTGACCACGCATTTCTGCGCTGGAAGTGCGAAAACATATTTCGACCATGGTGTGAAAAATGACAGCTGTACTGTTCATAAGGAAGTGTGGAAAAATGCCAGTGGTGAAAATCTGGACTGAAATTAGTAGAAATCCATGAACTTACGAGGGTGCGTGGAAACTGCACAATGGTCGCTCGCAACACAGTCTTTTTATGGACTTTTTTCATCAAATTGTTGACATAGCCATTGAAACACCTCTGCTCGTGAACAGTGTAACTGTGATTTTCTTAATCTGTCCCAAACATTGATTTCGCACACCGACTGCGCCATTGTGCGCTACATGCGCTGAAACATGTTTTGAACGAGATGTGAAAAATGACAGCTGTACTGCTCATAAGGAGGTATGGTAAAATGGCAATGTTGAAAATCTGGAGTGAAAATAGTAAAAATTCACGAACTTACGAGCGTGCATAGGAACAGTGCAACATATGCTCATAAAACAGTCATTTTAAGGAATTTTTTCACCAAATTTTTAACGTAGCCATTTTAACACTTCTGCTCATGAACAGTGTCACTGTGATGTCCTTAATCTGTCCTGAACATTGATTTGCACACCGACTGCTCCATTGTGCACTACATGCGTGGAAACACATTTTGGATGAAATGTGAAAAATGACAGCTTACTACTCATAAGGAGGTGTGGTAAAATGGCAATGTTGAAAATCTGGAGTAAAAATATTGAAAATTCGCGAACTTACGAGCATGCGTAGGAACAGCGCTACGCATGCTCATAAAAATAGTAATTTTGGGGAATTTTTTCACCAAATTTTCAACATAGGGTTTTTAGGGGCCTACCTCATGAACTGTGACACTGTCATTTCATAAATTGGTTCCAAAAGGTGGGTCCGTGCAGTGACTGCGAAATCACCTTTCCGGGCCAATTAACAAAATGACAGTGACAGAATTCATGAGGTGGCGTCCCAAAAACCCCATGTTGAAAATTTGGTGAAAAAATTCCCCCAAATGCCTGAGATAAGCATCAAAGTTGAAAAAACCCTATTTATTACATTATACAGCTTACCGGCATTGAAGAGTACAGGCGTGTTCCCGGTCCACCGAAAATCGTCGTGCCGGACTCCAGAGGTAAGTATGGGGTGAGGGGTGTGTGGGGGGAGGCAGGGTGTGCAGAGGGTGGGCGTGGCTGGGGGAGCGGGGTCAGGACAGTCAACGAGGGAAGGTTTTCTTTTCAGGTTTCTTTTTTTTTTTTTTTCTTGTACGACAGAACTTTTGCCATGCTGGAGTGCTCCCAGCATGGCAGTGGAAGGCTGTTTGGGGTGGGGGGCAGTGGAGCCGACAGGGACTGGGCACCCCCTGGCCGGCCACAGTGTGTGGGTGCATTAGCACGCAATATGCGTGCGTGCGTGTGGGGGGGAGTGCATCAGGGTGCAGCTATTTTATTTCAAGTTGGTGGCAAGGTTCCAAACTAGTGTCACTGGCTGTGTCCCCCATTATTAGTGGACATCACACATGCCCCAAAATGCTGTTCCGGTATTGGCCACAACAGTGCCGCACCTCCAGAACCTGCTTTGGCACCAAGCCGCCGCAACATGCTTCTTGTGCTGCGCGCAAGCAAACATAAAAATAATAATTTCTCCTGATTGCATATAAATGACTTCAATAAGTCAACTTTTTAATAGTGTATTAAACAAACAAACAAACCAAAAAAAAACACTTACCTATGGGCAACATTGGAGTCAATAATGAATGTCCTACAGAGATGGTCTCTGCTGAGGAAGTGACAAAAGCACCTGTAAAGTGAACACGACACATAATCAGAACACAGGGCTCCACAAAATCATGCTTCTCTAGGCTAACCCCCCAATACCCAAAAAAAAGCATACCACCCAAATCTCTGCCATCCCTTAGGCAATTAGACATTTATGGAAGCTCCCCCTCCCCAGGTGACTGGGCCAGGCACAGAGTTACTCATGGGGAGTTATAATTACCAGCCTGCCTGCTCACCCCAAAAAATACAATGCACTGAAACTGGTTGGCATGGTAGGTATGATATGTAAAAATGCCCCCACCCCATGGATGGGTCCGGTGCTACTGGTCTTGGTCTGAGTGAACAGCCTACATGCCCATGATACTGAACTGGTTAGGTGGTACTAGTGTACTAAAATCTTCTTTCCTAAGTGGCAGGGCACAGAGTTATTAAAACTCAGTCTGAGTTCACAGATTTGACTCTGATGAAAAGAACTGGTTTGTAGGGTACACTTGCTCCAAAATCCCCCCAACCCCCATGTTACAGGGCCCTGAGTTTCTTTGTCTTGGTAAGCAGCCCAACCCACCAATAAAAACAAAACAATCAATGACAAAATAACAATAGGGAGGCAGTATAGCGCAGTGGTTTAAGGCTCTGAGCTGCAAATCTGGAGACCTGGGTTTGAATCCCACAGCCCCCACTTGCCTGTACCATGTGATCTTGAGCAAGTCACTTAACTTCCCTGTGCTCCCAGGTTGCACCTGTAAACAAGCTTTCAGCTTAGTGTGCCACTCCTGGTTAAACGATTGTAGGAAAAAAAAAATCAGAAGACCTTCAGAACTGAGTAGGTGGTGGGTCATAATGATGACTCAGTCTGGGCACCCCTTCACTAGACTCCTCTCTGAGCTCTTCAACCGAGACGGGGTGGAGTGCAGAAATACTTTGTCTGCTTTGTTGCTGCTGGGGGAATAGTGAGGACACAGCAAGGAAATCACCATCTACCTGCAGTCTGTGTCCACTACTGGACTCCCACCCACTCACTAAGTAGGGCTCCAGTGGCCAACAGGAATGAAAGGTCCCAATGCCTTTAGTGCTAGCAAAGATAAACTGGGAAGCCAGCACAGGATTTATAGAATACAGCAATGAGCATCCACCTGAAGTAGTTGGACAACTCGTACAGCAAGTACGACTCTAGTGGAGGGGGGTGCAATGTCACATATGTGAGCGGCATGCAATAAATTGTTAGCAGCTTTGGCATTGCCAAACAAAATAAAAAGAGCAACACTTTTTTTTCTTTCCCCAATTGTTTAACCAGGAGAGACACACTAAGCTGAAAGCTTGTTTACAGGTGCGACCTGGGAGCACAGGGAAGTCAAGTGACTTGCTCAGGGTCACATAGTATGCAAGTGGGAGCTATGGGATTCAAACCCAGGTCTACAGGTTTGTCACTCAGAGCTTTAAACCACTGCACTATACTGCCTCCCTAATCACTTACAGTACACTTACAGTACATTTAATCAGATTGTGTACCCACCTTTTTTTGCTGTTGCCTTCAATCAGTCTTCAGTGCCACCAGCAACTATATGAGGTCTGTGTGTAGTGCAGCTTCTCATGCAGACTCTTGAAGCGAAAGATGAGGCTAATGAACACCTGATTTGGGCAGAGCTTTGGCAGGGACACAAAGGCCCTGTCCACACTACACCGCTTGCACCCGGTAATGGATGCAATCCGTTACAGCTGCGGAGCGGTGCAGTGCGTCCACACCTCGGCGGTGTCCATTACGGGACCGGCACCGCCGGTCCACACATCGGGATCCGGGCGACCGTTACAGCAGTGCCCGATCCCTCAATGCAGCTCACGCTGCGCTTTGTGCCCTGCAGGGGACCATTACCGGCAGTCCACACTACCTCGGTAATGGTCCCAGGTGGACCGGTTTCATACTCGTTGAAACCACCTCATAGGTGGTTTCTGAGTCGAGCATGTAAAACGCCCTGTAACGTTGTTACCAGTGTAAACGCACGCCGTTACCGATGAGGTTTACACCCTCTGTAATGCTACAGAAGGGTTTTCGGGCTGCAGTGTGGACAGGACCAAAGAGGGAAAGCAACGCATATTTTTTTTATGGCTTTTATGACTGGGAGAGGAGAGGTAGGAGAGAGGGGTGGGAGAAGAGAGGTAGGAGAGAGAGTAAACAAACCAACAAGTCACCGTAAAATGGTAAAGACTGATTCGTCTGAGCAGCAGGATTGCATCGCAAAGTGAGAAGTGACACAGACCATTTAATACACTGCTTCCCTCTATGCCTGTATAAGCTGCTCTTAAGCTGCCCGTTGTCTTCAACGAGACATCTTACACTCCAAGTTGCCACCTCCCTCTCCTTGAAGAAGTGCTAACTTGCCTCCCTCTTTAAACCAGTCACCCCCCACACCCGGCTGAGCCTGCAACCTTTCTCGTTATGGTTGCCACTCAGCTTAGAGATCATCCTCAATATGGCTAGAAATTCATTTTAAAAAGTGGTGTTCAACACGCAATGCCATTACCAAAAATTAGGTATTTTGAGTGTCTTCATACAAACCACATTTTTAGTATACCATGCTGTCACTGTGTAAGAAGCATGCGGTTTTAACTCAGTTTGCAGCATTGCTGATTGATGAAAAATAAATAAATAAAAGGAAAGGCTTCAGAGTCTGTCTGGGAAGGGTGTGGGGGATATCACACAGGCAATAATCACTACACACAGTGCCGTTACCTTGCCTCAGCTGTGCATGATCGAGACCAAGCTGCCAGCATTAGAGCTGGTGCTATAAATGAGAGCTGCCAGAACATCGGTCATGCCTGCGTTCTAGTCTTCCCTAACAACCTAAGACTTGAAGCCCATCATGTTTCTTCTGTCCCTTCCATAAAAGGGACTCAAACTTCAAACTCATTTTGTGGCCAAGTTAAATGTTTTGTATGCTATGCTGTCTGTCTTATTCCCCAAGCTCCTTGTGTCTGCACTGTATGCATAACTCTCCCGTTTTCCTTTCCCTTCTTGTCTTCCTGTTTTTGGTTTCTGATGAATGCCCCTTTTTTCTGCAATTACCCCTGCCTACCTCCTCTTTTTATTAAGTTCCTTGTGACCTGGGGGAGAGCCATCCTGCCTGTGTTTGTGCTACTATATCTGTGCTCTCTCCTGTACTTCAACACTCTCTCCAACTTACCTGGTTTAAAAATATGATAATTGTAACATCCAGCTTCGGACATAATGCACTGGTTCTCCCTAGGCTTCAGTGCAGGCCATCCTTTATGAACAGCCAGTGGTATTAGGGGAGCGTCCCAGACTTCCCTGCGTATTTCTAGCGTGTAGACGGTATTCTGGTAGCTGTGTGATGGAGCGCCCTAACATCCGGCGGCAGCAGCAAAAGAACTACAACCAATGGTTTCTAGAACTGCCTTTTGTAATAAATTCAGCGCCTTTGTGGATGCAAATAGTTTTTGTAGTACTGTTGCTAAGGTGTTTTGTAATATTCAGTGGTAATACTCTTTCTGTGGGGGCGCTCCTCCACCTCCCCACGGCCATTAACAGGATTTCACCGGAGCACATGCCGGGGGGGTGGGGGGGGGAACAGAGCACCCCCTCTGAAAGAGTATCAACACCTAATATTACAAAACATCTTAGCACAGTACTACAAAAACTATTTACATTCACAAAGGCACTGAATTTATTGCAAAAAGCAGTTATAGAAATCAGCCATGGCAGAACTACTGGTGGGGGAAGGGCATGAGCCCCCTCAACTGTATATTATTTACATTCACAAAAAGGCACTGCATTTTTCAGAGAAGGTTAAAAACTCTTCAATAAATAAATAAATAAATAAAGAGAGAGAGAGAGAGAGAGAGAGAGAGAGAGAGAGAGAGAGAGTGTGTGTGTGTGTGTGTACAGCTAACAGGTAGAAACTTTAAACCTGCCCCTGCTTTTCTCCACAAGGTAAATTCATGGCATTTAGGCACAACTCAAGCCACACAACTCACTGCCATTATAGTAGGGACTTTCCTCATACCCACATTAAAAAACAAAACAAAAAAAAATAATTTAAGCAGTAGATGCCACGGGCGGCCAAATGGAAAGAGCATTAATTGTGATGACTTTGACTCTGTCTTGATCTAGGATCCCCCGACCCCTAGCGGTTCCAGAGTCCCGACACTTGCCTGCCAAGGTTTCCTGCCCCAGGCAGCCAGGCCTCACCGTATGGCTTGTGGTTCATTTGTCTCCAAGTCGGACTCTCACTGACTCCACCAAGCCACCATCATCCCTCCCCAATCATGGAGGTTGAACACTGGGGAAGAGAATACAGGAGAGGGGAGGCCAGGAGCATAAATACTCCATTCATTCGAATTCACCCTCTCACAGAGTCCAGAGGGGCTGGGCCATGCCCATGGCATTCTTTTTCCTTTTCAAATTACCCCCTCCATCCTGGCAGCCCGTCCTATAGCACCCCAGACCCCACCATTCACAACTTGAATTTTAAAAACCTGAATGATGAGATTAAGTAATTAATTTGCACTGAACTGGTAGACATGCATGATAATTAAATAATTCAATTAATTTGCACTGGACTGTTAGACATGCGCGGCACTGCCCCCCCCAACGCATTTTTATTTCATTTTACCATCCAGTCCTGTTCCAATACCATAGCACCACCAGACATTATCAAAAGGCCCAGACAGTAGTCAGACAGATTCAGGAATACACATCATACGTGGCATAAGGCATTATATTACATTTTCTTGTTTTTACCAATACCTGGTTAGTACAAATTTGATGAGATGAGAGGGCAATCAGGGGAGGGTCAGCACAGCACACAGCCAACTCCAGACTGCAGTCCTCCTCGACCTCGAAGAACACCACGCACTGGTACTACTGTTGGTCAGGGGATGATGATTACTCGACGATCCCCACTTGCAAACGCAAACTCGTCAATTAATAGAATTATTTGCTGAGACTCTGTGACCATCGATTGTCAAAGCTGCACCGGACGGGCACCAATAATAACTATGAGCATGAGTGAGCCACTCACTGCAGAGTGCAGACTATGCAAATATAAAGAAAAAAACAAGGGCCAGACCACCAACAATCTCAAAAGGAATCCACCACGGCCAGCACATCCTCCTCTCCTACTCCTCTTTTCTCCATCTCTGCTCAAGAAATGGCACTTGACGGCAATCAAAATGACACCTTGCCCTCTTCACACCTACAGTGGAGCACTTCCGGATTCGACATGGGACAGAGAGCAGCACGCACAGCTAGCATCCTCCACCTGCTGCTTCTGCTGGTATTAAATATTATGCGGCTGCCTAGTGAGTGACAATTGGCTCGGTACTACATTGGCGGGCCTTTGATCTAGTTCTAGACTCCTGCCCGGCCCTGATGTCTGGTGACAGACCCCCCCTCCTCCCTGAAGAAAACCAACTTGAGTCTGGCAACAGAAGGAAAACAAAAATAAATAAAACAAGGCAGCACACAGGCCAGGGTGCAATTAGCTTCCCAGCTACCCCTGGCCAGTCCGCCCCCCCCCCCGGGTCCACCCCCGAGACCATGTCTCTGTCCGACTGAGCCCCGGGCCCCATCTCTCTCCCCCCACACCTCTCTCCATGTTCTATGATGTCCCCAGGATTCCAGCCCTGGCATCACAAACCAGTCCTCTGACACCCCCGATCCTCCAAATGACAATGGGGAGGAACAAAGTCAGACTGTGTGCAGACAGCTGACTCCTCAGACCGACTCACACCCATGCTAACATATCAAGAACGCTGTATGCATGAGGGCTCACAAACGTGTAAAACAGCAATATTGGGGCAGAAAGGTTTCACACTGTTGGCTGGGACTCAGAAGGAAGGGGGACTAGCTGCTTGGGAGAGATCAAAGAAGGGGGGCAGGGCACCAGTCAACAAAACGGTAACCAGGTCAGTTAGACTTATCTATAGCTTGTGTGCAGTTTAAGGAGTTTAAAGTGGTGACAGTTACAGTAAGTAGTGATAGAGGAGCGGACCAAAGCAGGCCAGAATCAAACTGGAAGCCAGTTGTGCAAAAGCGAATTGTCCACAACAACCAGGGGCCGCTCCAGCATCACAGTATCAGCTTCTCTCGGCAAACTGCTTATGCAAACAAGGAATGAACGAGAAGCTGCCATTGCAATAACTGGGTGATCCCTGATTGCAGTGGCCAAATTGTTTGAAGTTGGTGCTATGCTTGCAAACTAGTGCCACCGCCAGTGTATGCTAACATTGGTGACACACAGCCAAGCCCACAAAAGCAGTAGTGGCATTGACTGCAACAGTGCCGCACCTCCATAACCCTGCGTCTCTCCTAAGCTGCCTCAACATGTTTCTTGCACATGCACGCAAGCAAACATAAAAAGTGATTTGCATATAGTCACCCACGTACAGGGTATAGAAGACAGAACGATCTTAAAGCTGAGCTGTTACAGTCGGTTGATTTAGAGTCCTCCTCGTACAGGAGATTAGGTGTAAGAGATCCCCTGTGACTATGTTCCCTTTCCCCGCTTGCTTGAATAAAAAGCCTGTCAGGCATTTGGAACCTATTTCTGACTCCAGCCTCCCTTTGTCAGGTGACCTCCTTGGAACCTGTGTTCATAATTTGTGTGCAAGTTACTGGTGTCATCACAACGCAGTTGCTCTGTTTACCCTTTTATAATTTTGTGGAGACCCAGCACACGTTAACATCCATTTTACCACCATCGGGGCACCACGGATTAACGGAAAAAGGAATGGTTTTGGTTATGGAAAATGGCATGGGAGTCTCCCAGACACATGGAGGCTTGCCGGCAAATCCAGGTTTGGCTTCCAAAGGAGAAGAGAGAGCCTCTTCTGTTTCATGAGCACCTGCACAGTGGAGAAAAATGATTTCTGGTAGCACGGGCCTGCATAAGTAAAGGTTGGCATCTCAGTGCCAGAATCTGGGTCCTCAGAGCAGCCCTTGGTATGTTCCCCGGTCTCACAGAGACTGAGTGCTTAGTGAGAATCTAGAAACTGTGACCAGATTTGAAAGGGCTGTGGTGGCCAGCCTGGTAGTGCAGTTGAAAATGTCTTCAGTAACTGGATCTGACTAAACCTCAAAATTAAAGTTGGCCCTTTGCTGTGAAGCTAAAAGAGACTGAAAATCTTCTCATCTACAGCCCGTAGCCAGGGAGGAAAATAACCAGCCCCTATTGAATGGGGCTGACTGGGCCACAGGGAGCCATGGACGCATGCCTGGGTGCTAGGGCACTCTGGACCCATTTCAGAGAGCTGGATCATGGGGTCACTCCTGGGTCTGGGGTCACTTGTGGCCTGGTAAGCCTTGCATTTGTGCTCTGCATCTGACCTGAAAGCAGGCTGAAGGTGACAAGCTGCAAGACCTTCAGGCAAGTCAGAAGATCCAAGCTGCAGAGTGCCTGCGCCATATCTCAAGCTTCTCAATATTCCGTCCCCCCAGGTATACAACCCTAGTGCCACCTGAGACCGTCTGCAGAACCGTGAGTAAATGCAGGGATTGTCCTGCACCTGGGGACTGTGTGTAGTTGTTTTCAAGTTATGCTGAATGGCATTGTAAAATCCTAAAAGTAGCTAATACAGATACAGAAAAGTTACAGTAACTTTTGATTCAAGTAAGTGCACCAACGCCGGCCAACCAGCTGCATCTCAGGCCTGCAACAAATTAATGTTGGGTACCCAGGGACAGAGTTTTGGGGTTTAAATCTAAACCGGGGTACTGGTACAAACTGGGATTTGTTCACTGGTAACAATCTGCAGCAGTTAGCTAGTTAGAGGGTTGGTGGCTGCAAGTATTGAAATATGTTTTGAATTTAAAGGGAATATAATTGCTGTAAAACAATGCTAATCTCTGATGCTAGTATCCAAAATGAAAATGTTTGCTTAATCTCTACTCCACTTACCCATTCCTAAACCTCCCCATGAAAATAAATGATGTTTAACTGTTTTGGAAAACTTTGGACTCGTGAGCATATTATTATCATATGCCATTAATTCAAAGTGTTGAAATTGGGGGTTTTAGTCACGGTAATTCCATGTGTTGGGAGTCTGTATGGGGAGGTGGGTTGGTACAGCATCCCAGGGGGTTGTACTGTTAATTATACAATGGCAAGAAAATGTCTCATGTCCTGATTGGTCAATGTGAGCCTGGGACAGTGATGTTATTGAACAATTACATCACTGTATTAAGTCCAGGCACACAGGTGACTGCATAACATTAAAAAAAAAACCTCCCTCCCCACGCAAGCACCACAAAGCACACCTCTCTGTCTCTATACAGACAAACATTACCGATAATAACGCCATCATGGCATAAGACTTCCGCCTCCGACAGTAATTTCTTCCCTGGTATGCATTTTCTTTCAAAAATGAATGTCTTTCTCCACAGCGCCACTGCCTGAGGCTAAATGCTTTCAGTATCAGCAGGTGCCGACTCATCCGTTTTGCTGAAAAGCCACAGGCAGTGGTGATACTTAAAACAGAAAGTTAATTTTCTTCCCGAAGGTGATTCCCTGCTACAAACCTCACCTCTGCAGCTACACATCCCACTCCATTGTCTTGCTCCATGATCTTGTCTGTGTACCCACTCCACACGCTGCCTGCCTCATCAAAGTAACGGCCATGCTTTCTCACTCCGCACACTACCCAGCACCTGAAACAATGGCTGTGGTATTCAAAACAGAAAACATTTCCCCAGTGTAACCCCTAGGTGGCGCTATCCCAAGGGCTACTGCCCCTCTCTGCTTGGCTAGTAGCAGGTTAAGGGGCCTGAGCTCTGAAACGGGTGCCTCCACCCAGAGGTCAGGGTTGGTAGTGGTCAAGCTAACCTAGGCACAGCCCTCTGGGACACTGTAACCCCCCTCTTTCCCCTCTAGTGGCCTGAACACTGTACAATAATCCCTTTCACAATACCCCTGGTACACCACACAAGTACCCACACTGTTTGCACTTACCACCAGGGCTGGTTCCTCTGGCTAGACGCAGAGGACCCCCTGTAAAACAAGGTTAAGCACAGCAAATAGCAACAGTACAGTACTTTGAGCACAAACTGGAACCACAATCAGATTACATGCAGAAAAAGTTAGATCTGATTTATTCAGGGACTTGAACAAGGAGGCAAAATCAGGTTAATTTGCTTAAAGTTATATCAATCAAGCAGTTATGCATGCACTTTGAGTCCCCCCACACAGTCCACCTCTGGGTACCCAGGTGGAGAAGAGATGGGCTAGCCAGGACAGTTGCCCAGGGTTGCAGCTGGTTGGGGCCCTGTGATGGAAAACACAACATGCACAGTACACAATATTTGTAATCCAGAGCCAGAGGGCTCAGTTCAGAAGAAAACAAAACAACAAGACAATCAGATGATACACTCAGATTAAGCTGTTGTTGTAGGGAGCTACCCTGGTATTTACTCACGATACCCAAGACTGGACACAGGCTGGATGAAAATCAAGACTGCAGGTGGTTGATCTGGAATGCCAGGAGAAGCAGGGCCCACACAAGTCGCAGAGGCATCGTTTCTGTTCAAGCTTGAGCAGGGGGCTGATCTCCAGGTAGGTCTCTCATCGATGGCTTCTCTGTGTAGTGGGTAGTCTGGCTGGGAAAGTCTGGCAAAGCCCAGACCGAATGGAGACAAATTCGGAAGCAGTCCGTTTTGGGCTGGATACAGCTTCCAGCAAGCAGAACACAGTTCACACAGTGGGGAACTAACTCACAACCCACTAGCAGCTCATAGCACATTTACATGTACGGGAATTCTACTATACCACGCAAAGCGCTCCCCAGGCACAATCGCAAAGTCTCTGCACACACCGGGAGCTTAGGGGTAGCTGAAACTCCTGACAGGCTGATCGCATTCAGAAAAATATTCAGTCTTCTTCAGGCTGAGCCTGGCACACTGCAGTAGCTTACTTTAGTCACACAAACTTGGATTTAGCCCAAAATAATTCTCTTCTCTCCCTCTCAGGAGCAGCACACCGGCATGCAGGCCAAAAACTTAGCCTTTTCAGAGTTCTCCCATGCGAATCCACTCAGGATAGCTGCTCAGAAACACTTCAGCTCCTTCTTGCTCAGCTTCCAGCTTAGTTCTAACTGAAACTGCAAGCAGCCCGGGACTTCCCCAAGATCCTAAAGATTTGGTTGGCTGATTTGGCTGTCAGTCAAAGCAAGAGCTCCCCTTCAGTTGCAAAAAAGGCGCAAAAACTCAAACCACAGTTCCTATAGATTTTGAATTCAGACAGCTCCTGTAGTCCGGCTACATTTTAGGTCCCACCAGAACTCATTGGTCCAATTTGCAGTCCAGGACCAAGATAGTGGAGACAAACAAAACAGTCCTTACTACAAAGAAAGCAGGTTAGACAAACTACATTATCATTATCATTCTAAATGGTTTTCAGCAAATAGTTACATCTTTCAACAGAGCTCCATCTCAGATTACTTAAGCTGCAATTAGGCAGCTCTTAAAGAGACAGTACACAGAGGCTATACAAGCTCTGGTAATCACATTTAAACTGCTAAAACGCAGGACACCAGCCTGGCAGTGAGCATTTAAACAAGCTCAAGGAAGACTTTTTGGGAACCCCCATTTGTAGGGAGTTACGCCAGTACACAAATTGTTCCAGCTTTAAACAGGAAGTGCAGGAAGTGTGTGTGTGTGTGTGTGTGTGTGTGCTGCGCTGTGTGTGTGTGTGTGTGTGTGTGTGCACGCGCGCACATGTCTGGAACAAACAATAACAAAAAGACATGTGAGGGATCAAACACAGGGGTCACGGACACAGGCAAACTTCGAGAAACACAGACCCAAAACGAAACAAAGCAAACCGTAAAGCAACAGTGCTATCAGCTGGATAACATAGAAACTAGGGACTCTTTTTTCAAAAGGTACACCTACCCCATCAAAAATAATAATAAAAAAGTATTTTACACATTTTTTTCCATTTTCTTTTTTTTTTTAAACAAAGGAGCCATTGTATAATAGCAGTAAGGCACTCCAGGATATGTGTTATTGTGTAATATCATCACTCCTGGGGTGGTGGAAGCACTCGGCTTCACCTCATGCTTCAACCCACCCCAGGAGTGACATTACACAATAACACACACCCTGTCATGCCTTATTGCTTAAATATCTGACCCACTTAAAAATGTAACTGGGTGGAGGCACCATGGTATATAATTGTTCTGTCTTTGGAAAGAACCCCCGTAACACCAAAAATGGGAACCCAGGCCCCTCATTTTTGGTCAGCCTCGCAAGGCAAGGGTAGTAGCCCTCTAAGACATGGTGCCAGGGCTACATCTGTAAAATCTCAACAGCAAGCTTTATATATGAAAAGAAACGCACAGTAATAATGGCTATGGACAATACAGAGGCCGTTGATCCAGTCCATGTAAGACCATGGCTGCTGGGCATGCATTGTCTATATCACCACCTTCATATGAGTTTTTTGCTCAGGGTCATAAGCAGGGCCACTGGAAAATTGCACCTGCTTTTATTGCAAAATGCTTAATTTTCACCTTTCTCCATAATATTTCTACTATTTTGCTGTGAGCACTCCTGTGTGATTACACGGGCACCCAAACCATTCCACAATGATGCGTGGAAACGGCGAACCCAGGAAAACAGGGAACATTGGATCAGTGAGCGCTCATTTTGAATGTGGAGTGAGTTGCCTGTACACACAAAAAAGGGAATGTTACAGTTGCTCTACACCACTGACAATGGTGCAGAGCATGCCATGTAAAAGGCCCTACTGTGTCCTAGGCTGAGGTGTTGCATTCATCTGCCTCCAGGTCTGTACAGTTCTACCCCCCCCACCCCCACACACACACTCACACACGCTTTTTGATGTGCTCCACCACCGCTATTTCAGTGAGTTATTGCCTTTATCTAGAATCTTGTAACTTGGGATCATCCCTTTTGTTTCCACTGCAAGCATGGCAATTTTATGATAATCATTATAAATCACTAAGGTGCTTTCAGCCAACCATCATGCAGGGCCAATGTACCTCTTATCCTGTGTATAGTCTACTCTCACACAGGGTGTTAGTTTAGAGTGCTCCATTTCAGCTCCGGGGCAACATAAGTAAATTAAACAAGCGTTTGTCAATGCTGAATGTTGCCTTGCTGGCATTGGCATTGGTAGTGCAGGAGTTGGAGAGATTTATTTATTTATTTAAAAGTTGATAACCAGGAAAGGCACACTAAGCCAAGGCTTGTTTCCAGGTGTGACTCGGGGCAGGGGGTAAGAGACAAGTACACATAATCAATAAACATTTAAATAATACAAACGGGAAGAACAGCATATGATACACAAGCATACATGCACATAGTCGGCGATTACAGGATATACATGGAGTAGGGCCTAGCAGCTGACATAATATACAAGTTGATAACACGTTAGCTATATATCACAATGAAGTACATTGAAAGAGGAGAGTGCACAAGTAGGTGCAGTCAGGTAGACGGCACAGTGACACATAGTGGACGACAGGATAGGAAGGAACTGGAGTTGGCACGATAACAGGAGGGTTTGCACCGCGATGTGATGGTGTCTTGAATGAGGGAGGGTTGAAACATTGGCATGGGGGGGTGGGAGGTGCTTGAAATATTTCTTGATGGACAGTACTGTTGTTGGCAGGTTATGTACAGAGAGGGGAAGAGAGTTCCAGATGGTAGGGAGACGATGGGTGAAGGCTAATTTACCAGCAAGTGTACGGGGTGTTGTCAGGGAGAAGGATCAGTGATCATGTGAGCATAGGGAGTAACCTGTACTAGGAGCAGGTGTTAATAAGGAGGAGAGGTAGGAGGGAAGGGAGTTGAACCAGAACTTAACGATAAGGGCTGTACAATGTGCCAGATGGCGGCTGGCAAGAGAGGGCATGAAGACAGATTGGTACAGAAGGCAGTGATGAGTGGGGTAAGGGAGATTAAAGGTGAATCATCAGAAAGCATGAAATAGAGGGTCTAGTTTACCCAGAGAGGAGTTGGGCACTGAGCTATAGACTACATCCACATAATTGAATGAGGGAAGGATAAGCTTGGAAATGATTTCCCTCCTGATAGGGAGGGATAGACTGTCCTTGTATCTGTGAAGCATTCCAAGGGAGGGATAGACTGTCCTTGTGTCTGTGAAGCATTCCAAGTTTTGGGCACAGTTTGTTGTGGATGGAATCTAGGTGTCGGGGAAAAGTCCAGCTTGGGATCCAGCTAAACTCCCAGGTATTTGTATGGGTCAGCTGCTGTGATTTTGGAGCCATCTAGGGCATAAAGGGAGGGAGGAGTAATTATTTTGGCTAGTTTTTTAGCAAAACCAAAAACCATTGCAACTGTTTATTTGGTGTTGCATTTGAGCGATTTATTTTTAAGCCATCTTAGAGTGTTCGTGAAGTCAGTTTGGAGGATGGGTTCAACCAGGGCTAGGGTCTGGAAGCGAAGACGGCAGTATCATCAGCATACATTTCAACCTGGGATATGAGCAGGAGGAGGGGAGGTTATTTACAAAAATGGAGAACAGGGTAGGCCCTAGGATCAAATCCTTGGGTACGCATGTCAGAATCAGGAGTGGGGCTGATTTGGTTTCCCCGAGCTGGACAAATTTAAACCTGTCTTTGAGATATGCATTGAACCATTCGGTGGAGGTTGTGGACAGACCTAGGGCTGAGAGATCCTCCAGGAGTAGATTATGGGCCACCGAATCAAAGGCCTTGGCCAAATCTATAAAGATGGCAAGTGTCAGATAACTCTTGTCCATGGCCAAGTGGATGAAGTTGGTGAGGTGGAGAAGGGAGGAGGAAGTGCAATTGAATGGAGAGATGCCTAATAGGAATGGCAGTGAAGTATGGAACTGACGCCAACCCCACCCCACCCTACAGAAACTGACAGGCATTGAGGTGTGCCTTTGGGTCTTCGGCCATAACGCTCATGCCATTTCACTTCACCCTACCCTGTAGACTCTGATAAGTGTTGCATTGTGCCTTGGTGTCATCGGGCCTTACACTCACCCCATTCCATAAGGAAATACATTGAGATGGGTGCAGTATAGGAGAATGGGGTGAACTTTGGGACCAAAGAGTCCAAGGTACACCTTGATGTCTGTCACTGGCTGCAGGGTGGCAGTAGGGGTGGAATGGCATGAGTATTACAGCCGACAATACAAAGTCACACCCCTGATGCCTGCCAGTCTCTCTAGGGTGGGACATGACGGTTAGAAACCCTAATGCCCTGGGGAATTTGTTGGTATCTGCACTCCAAATTTTCAACATGGGCTATTTGTAACCCCACCTCATGAAAGTATTTGGGACCTCCACTCATGAGCAGTGGCACTGTGATTTTGTTAATCTGTCCCAAACGCTGATTTCCCGCAGCGACCACGTCATTCCGCGCTAGATGTGCCAAAACACATTTCAGGCAGGATGTGAAAAATGACAGCTGTACTTTTCATAAGGACGTGTGAAGAAATGGCAATGTTAAAAAAACTAGAGTAAAAATATTAAAAATTCTCGAAGTTACAAGCGTGAGTGGAAACTGTGCAATGCACTCTCATAACACAGTCATTTTGTGGAATTTTTTCACCAAATTTTCAACATAAGCATTTTGGGACCTTCACTCATGAACAGTGTCACTGTGATTTTGTTAATCTGTCCCAAACATTGATTTCTCACAGCGACCATGCCATTGTGTGCCAGACGTGAGAAAACACATTTCAGGCAGGATGTGAAAAATAACAGCTGTACTGTTCATAAGGAGGTGTGAAAAACTGGCAGTGTTGAAAATCTGAAGTGAAAATATTAAACATTCTCGAACTTATGAGCGTGAGTGGAAACTGTGCAATGCACACTAGTAACACAGTCATTTTCTGGAATTTTTTCACCGCATTCGCAACATAGGCTTTTTGACATTCCACCTCATGAACTGTGACACTGTCGTTTCATTAATCGGTCCCAAAAGGTGATTTTGTGCACTGACCGCAAACATAGAAACATAGACTTTGATGGCAGATAAGGACCGCTTGGCCCATCTAGTCTGCCCATTTCCCTACCTACAGGATAGGCCGCAGATCCTAGTTAACCAACAGCCTAATTCTTCATACCCCCCACAAGAATTGCCTTATGTCTGTCCCAAGCATTCTTGAATTCTCCCACAGTTTTAGACCCCACAACCTCCTCAGAAAGGCTGTTCCATGCATCCACTACCCTCTCTGTGAAATAATACTTCCTCACATTGCCCCTGAACTGCCCCCTCTATCTTTAACTTGTGTCCCCTTGTTCTTGCACGTCCCTTTTTCTGAAAGATGCTACCCTCTTGGACTTTGTTGATTCCACTGAGGTACTTAAAAGTTTCTATCATGTCCCCCCTTCCTTCTTTCCTCAAGGGTATACATATTAAGCTCCTTTAGTCTCTCCTCATACAGCTTCTCTTGCAGACCCTGCACCATTTTAGTTGCCCTCCTCTGGACTGCCTCTATCCTGTCTATGTCTCGCGGAGATGGGGTCTCACCAACTGTCTGTACAGAGGTATAACAACTTCCTGTTTTCTGCTGCTGATGCCTCTCCCTATGCATCCCAGTATACCCCCAGCCCTCCCTACTGCCTTCTTACATTGCTTGCTAACCTTAAGGTCATCTGATTTGATTACCCTCAGGTCCCTTTCCTTTTTTGTTGTTGTTACTACCTCCCCCCCCACTGTGTATTCTTCCCCTTGGTACTTCTTTCCCAGGTGCATTATTTTGTACTTCTTTGCATTGAATCCTAGCTGCCATACTTCTGACCATTCCTCCAACCTTGCCAAGTCCCTTCTCATCCTTTCCACACCTCCTTGGGTATCAACCCTGTTGCAGATCTTTGTGTCATCTGCAAAGAGGCATACTTTTCCTTCCAGTCCCTCTGCAATGTCACTTATGAAGACATTAAAAAGGACTGGACCCAATAATGAACCCTGCGATACCCCGCTAGTAACCCCTCTTTCTTCAGAGTGTACTCTATTTACAATTGCCTTATGTGTCCTGTTGTCCAGCCAATGTTTTACTCAGGCTACCACCGTGGACCCACTCCCAGGCTGGTTAATTTGACTATTAATCTTTTGTGTGGGACTGTGTCAAATGCCTTGCTAAAGTCTAGGTAGGCCATGTCCACAGCCCCTCCCTGGTCTACTACTTTGGTCACCCAGTCAAAGAAATCTATTAGATCTGCCTGACATGACCTTCCCGCCAGAACCCATGCTGCCTTGGGTCCTGTGCCCCACTGGCCTCTAGGTACTCAATTATTCTTTCCTTCAGAAGTGACTCCATCACTTTCCCTACCACAGAGGTCAAAGTGACAGGTCTGTAGTTTCCTGCCTCTGTCTTGCTCCCACTTTTGTGAAGGGGAATCACATCCGCCTTCCTCCAGTCCTCGTGTACCACACCATCCTCCCATGATTTATTAAAAAGAGTAGCCAGTGGTTTCACTAGTTCCCCCTTAATTCTTTAGAATTCTGGGGTAAATTTATCAGGCCACATTGCTTTGTCCACCTTCAGTTTTAGGAGTTCTTCAGAACCCTTTCTTCAGTGAAAGGACTGGGATCGACCCCCTATCAAGAGTGCTTCTGTTAATTGGATTAGGCACTTCCCCTTCCTCTTTTGTGAATACTGAGCAGAAATATTTGTTCAGTATCCCTGCTTTTTCACTGTCCCCCTCTGCCCACCCACGGTTCATTCTATTCAGCCTCACTATCCCTCCCTTTATCTTTCTATGCTCGCTGATGTACCTATAAAAGGTTTTATCCCCCTTCTTAACTGAGTTGGCTATCTTTTCCTCGGTTTGGGCCTTTGCTATTCTGACTTCCCTCCCTGCTTCCTTCTGCCTTAACTGGTACAGCTCTCTGTCCTGCTCCTTCTGTGTTTCCTTATACTTCTGGAATGCTATCTTGTTCTTCCTGACTTTCACAGCCACCTCTTTTGAGAACCATAGTGGCTTTTTCTTTCGTTTTGATTTGTTTATTTGCTTCACACAAAGGCTTGTTGCCTCTGTGATGGCAGTTTTGATGATTCCCCATTGTTGCCCACACCTCCTTCTAGCCTGTTTTCTAGTGCTTTTCTTACTCTCCCATCTTGCCAGAGTCAGCCCTCCTGAATTCCAGTACCCTCACTTTTGTATGGCTTAACTCTGTAGCTGAGTTTAACGTGAACCACACTGTTTAATGGTCACTTGTTCCCAGATGGCAACATACTTCCAGATCTGAGATCCTCTCACTGCCCCCGTTTGAGAGTATGAGGTCTAAGATTGCTCCCTCACGAGTGGGTTCCGAAACTAGCTGTCCGAGGCCTGCCACCTGTAGGGCATCAAGAATGGCCCTGCTCTTGGATGTGGTTGCAGCAAAGGTGCTCTAGTTAACATCCGGCACATTCAGGTCCCCCATCAACAGTATCTCCCCTTTCTCTGCCATTCTAAGAATGCCTTCTATCATATCCTTGTCCATTCCCTCTCCCTGACATGGAGATCTGTACACAACCCCTGTGCAGATTGTAGTGCCCTTTCCAGTCTCCAAGGTGACCCACAGTGCCTCCTCTCCTCCCTGTTTATTCTTTTGTTCAGTTGCTTTTATCCCTTCCTTTACATAGTTAGCTACTCCTCCCCCTCTTCTCCCCTGCCTGTCTCTCCTGTAGGTTATGTACCCTGGTATGTTAACATCCCAGTCATGGTTCTCTGTGTACCATGTTTCTGTGACTGCTACGATGTCCACGTATCCCTCTTTCATCAAGGCCACCAGTTCAGGGAGCATGTTGCCCAGACTACAGGCATTGGTACTCATTACCCTCCATTTCCTGATGGCCTTACTCCTTTTTGCCCCATCCCTGTCCTTCTTGTCTTTGTCACTTTCTCCATTTACCCCTGCCCTCTCCCTATCGACACCTCTATGTTGGTGTGTTTTACCGCACTTACTATCACATGATTTTGGGGGGCTAGGTTTCAGTGCCTCCCCCCTTGGCTAGTTTAAATGCTTGCCAATGAAGCATTTAAACATATCACCTATCACCTAGGATCCTGGTTCCCCTCCCGGACAGATGCAGCCCATCATGCCAGTATAGGCTTGCATCACTCCAGGTGGACCCCAGTCCCCAATGAAACCAAATCCCTGAGCTCCACACCAGGTTTTCAACCACTGATTGAATCCCATGGTGTGGAACACCCTAGCCTCTCCTACACGATGGATGGGCAGCACCTCCAAGAAGGTTACCGTGCATGCTACTTGTCTAAGGCCCCTCCCCAATTCCACAAACTCTTCCTGCACTTCTCTAATCCCTTTCTCAGCCAGGTCATTTGTCCCTAGGTGGACAATGACATCCAGCTCCCTCTCCTGTGCAGCTGCTCTGGTAATCCTGAGGATTCGCTCCCTGTCCCTCCAAGCCATGGTGCCAGGCAGGCACCTTACCTCCCTCTTCCCTTCCTTCCCCATTTCTACCTTCCTAACAATGAAGTCCCCCACCAGGAGTTGTTTCTTCTGCGGGGTCCCCTGCCACTCTCCTGTGGGTCTCCTTTGTGGAGGTTCCCAGCATCCTCCTTGGTCTCCACTGCGTGCCCATAGAGAACCACACTTTGCCAGAATGGCATAGAATTGTGGAGAGGTACAACTGAGGGATGCACCTCTGCACCACCACCTCACCTCCCTGAGCCCACTGTGGTCCAACCGCTCCTCTTTCTTGGCAACCTCTGAGGCAACTGCAGTGGCACTGGTGGTCCCTGGATGGAAGAGAGGTCCCACAAATCCTGGCCAACTCAGCCTGGAAATGAGCAACCTCCTCCTCAGCCCAGAGAGGTGCCTGCAGATGGGACAACACCGCATCCTCCAGAATGTCTCCCGGAAGACTGCTGCTCCACAGCCACTGCACTGCACCACTCCCATCATGTCTTATTTCTGGCCCCTTAACTGTTTGCAATCCTTACTCTTTCCTCTGTTTTTTTTTTCTCTCTCTCCTTACTTTCTGCCTGTGTGCCCTTTAAGCTCCTGATTGTCCTGTTCTGAGACAAGAATATCCTATATTTCTCAGTTAGACCCCTTACTTACTCAGAGGCAGACCTCCAGCAGCTAGAGAGGGCCAGAGAGCCACTCTTGCCCTTCTAGGATGGTGGGTCTTTGGTGGCTCTGTGATCACTCACTTCCTGCTCCCAAACAGGAATTTCCTGTTGTCAGTCAAATCCTGTGCCTATAAAAGTAGAACTAGCTTTCGGTGGGAGGGCAATATAGTCCCAGTAGAGAAGTCCAGTCACACAGCAGTCCTTTCTCCTGGTGTCTTTTGCCAAGCTACTAGCAGAATCTCTCTAAGGCAGTCTTTAAATGTAGCTTCCTTCTAGCTAAGCCACCCCCCCCACTTACTAGATCTTTCTACAAGTAATTTAAACCTCACAGCTATCAAGTCCTTTCAATCACCTGAGATTTACACCTAGATAACTGTTCAGATAACCATTCAGTTCGGTTAACTCAGACAAACACACACTTTTTTTGTTTTGTTTGTTAGTTTTTTTTACCCTAAATTAAAGGTCCAAGTACAAGAGTTCTACTTCTTTAGTCGCAGCAGAGAAGTCCTGTCACACAGCAGTCCTTTCTCCTGATGTCTTCTGCCACGCTAATGTAGGTTTGCTTCTAATGAACTTTCTGTATATCATGATTTGGAACTTGCTGCAGCAGAATGATGTATTGTTTTAATTTTAATGTTTGCTACTGGTGTTACCGTGGGGTCGCATGGCCAGAGCAAGCAGCAAAATGTAACTGATTGTGCACAAAGGCTATTCATGGGTATGCCTATGGGAGGAGACATGGTGTGGGTCATGGTCAGGCTGGACTGTCTCAGTTTTCAGACTCACAAAGTTGGTATCTTTACACTCCTGTTAATTTTCATGTGCTGCCCATTGCTTAACTGTGAGCATTCGAATGCCAAAATCAACTTTTGGGACCGAATAATGAACAATGAAATGACTGTGACTAAGTTCATGAGGTGGGGTCCCAAGAACCTCATGTTAGAAATTTGGAGCCAAAAGTCGCAAAAATGGCAGATATCCACCTAAGTTGAACCCCCCCCCCCATTGATGCCATTATGCAGCTTCCCATGATTTTCTTCAGTTTGCGTTTGGGTTTGAAGAGTGCAGACGTGTTCCCACTCCACCGGAGATCATCGTGCCTGGCTCTGGAGGTACATATAGGTGAGGGGGGTTCAGGGAGGTGGGGTGCAGAGGTGGCGTGGGCAGGGTAGGGGGGAATCATGACCAAGGGACCGTTTCTGTTTTACGTGGTAAAATAAATAACAAACATTGCAGGAAGGTTTTTCTTTCAGGGTGTGACAAGGACATTTTGGCACACTGGGGTGAGCTTCCAGTGTGTCACCAGTGTTTTCTAGGGACAGGGGACAGAAGTTGATGAGGATTGGGTCCCCCATCGGCAAAGAAAGCATTTCTGTGTTTGGGAGGGGCATGATGCCAAGAGGGATTGGGCACCCCCCTCGGTAAACAAAACAAGGGGGAATATTATGCCGACAGGGATTGGGCTCCCCCATCAGCAAACAAACTGGGGAAGGGGCATGCCAACATGGGGATTGGGTGCATCCGATGTTGGCTTTCTCGGGACTGTGAGAGGTGGATGGCGGTGTACGCCATGTTTATTGAAATGTTTCAGCAGGCAAGGCATGCCCTGCAATTACGGGGTGCTCCCTCATTGCAGCAGTGAAATTCTTTCAAGTTGGTGGCATGCTTCTGAACTGCTGTCATAGACAGCATGCTTATTCATTGGTGCCACAGAGACCAGCCCAAAAAAGCAGTGGCGCCATTGGCCACAACATGGCCACACCTCCACAACCTGCTACTCCAGCAAGCTGTCACAAAATGTTGCTTGTGCTGCATGCACAACACAACATAAAAATAAGCTGTAAACCTATTATAAATCAGTAAAGCTAAACTTGAGTGATTTATAATAAGTTCATAGGGCCTCTGAGGGCTGCTGTTATGCTGGTTTAAATTGGACAGTTCCACCACCTTTGTCATCTTTTTCCATTTACTACTATAGGAGTGTTCCACCACCTAAAAATGGCAGTTCCACCACCTGGAAATTGAGATTTGAGAGGTTCCCCCCACCTAAACAGTTCCAATGTAACCTCTGCTGTTACGACATGAGAGACTCCTCTCATGAGGTGTAGACAAAGAGAAACACTCAGCTTTGCTTCATGGTCCTGTTACCCAACCCTCATGCTCGGTGTCTCATGCTAAAACAGCGGCCCTATTATCAGTTCCACCACTGGAAAGTGCCCGTCGGAACACACCTGGTCATCAGGGCACCAAGTCCCAATTTCATCTCCTCGTCTTTTTACGGGGAGCTGCACCCCTGTGCCCCCATGTGGGGGGCTGTGCTCCCACACCTCCTCTTTCTAATTATTCTAACTCTGGTGGGGGCAGACCTCAGGGAGGGGATGGCGAATTTCCCCTTGTGGTGCCCTAATGATGGGCGCATTCTGACGGGTGCACCGATGGCCGGAAGGGCCCTATTATCTTACACAGTATCACATTGAGGTGATCATTCCCTAAGATGTAGAATCCAATGCAGGTAAATGTCTGCAATAATTTCAAAGACTTAGGAAACAACTTTGGTTTTCATTTTTTATGTTTGCTTGCGCGCATGTGCAAGAAACATAGTGCCATCATCGGAGGTTTCGGAGGTGTGTCACCCCCTCTTCCAATTCAGTCAGTGTGTTGGCAGGCGCAGCCCCAGTCCGCCAATGCATGCTGGAGCTGTCTATGACAGCTCCAAAATGCAGTGGCGTACAGTTGAAAGGGGGAGCTACACTTCAGTGAGCAGCGATCAGATATCGCTTGCTCATGCGCAGCTCCCCCTATACACACACACACACACACGCCGCATGCATACTGCGTGCTGCCCCCATGCCCACTGATTGTACGGCCAACGTGCCCAATCCTCCGCGGCTCTTACGCCACACTGGGAGCCCACCCCAGCATGGCAAATGATGTAATGGCCGATGGGGTGCCCAATCCCCGCCGGCTTCACTCGTCTTCCCCACCCCCACCCCAGGCTGTCACTGAGGGTGCCCAATCCCCCGTCAGCTTCACACTATCTCCCCGAGTACAGGGTGCCACGCTGAGAGCCCACCCCAGCGTGGCAACAGAAGCCATGGCTCGGCGGGTGCCCAATCCCCATCAGCTCCACGCCCCCAGCCATCCTTCACCACGCTGTGAGCTCACCCCAGGTGACAAACATCTCGTGTTGTCCTCATAAAAACCCTGTAAATCAAAACGCCCATCGCTGTGTCTGCCCCCACCCGCGCCACCCACTGCGCACTCTGCCTCCCCACACACCCCTCACCCCATACTTACCCTCTGACTCAAAAGCGACGATCTTCGGTGGACCGGGAACACGTCTGCACTCTTCAAAGCCGACCGCGAACTGAGGAAATGCCGGTAAGCTGTATAATAGGATAGATAGGGGTTTTCAACTTTGTGCATATCTCAGGCATTTTTGGAATTTTTGCAACAAATTTTCAACATGGGGTTTCTGGGACCCCTCCTCATGAATTCTTGCACTGTCATGGCATTACTCTGGCCCGAAGGGTGATTTTGCAGCCACTGTGCGAAATCACCTTTCTGGAATGATTAATGAAACGACACTGCCAGTGTTCATAAGGTGGGCTCCCAAAAAGACTATTTTGAAAATTTGGTGGAAAAATTCCTAAAAATGACTGTTTTACGAGCGTGCATTGCGCAGTTCCTACACACGCTCGTTGGTTCACGAATTTTCAATATTTTCACTCTAGATTTTCAACATTGCCATTTTACCACACCTTCTTATGAACAGTACAGCTGTCATTTTTCACATCTCACCCAAAATGTGTTTCCGCCCATGCAGCGCACAATGGCACAGTTGGTGTGCGAAATCAATGTCACGGGACACATTAAGAAAATCACACTGACACTGTTCATGAGCAGAGGTCTTAAAATGGCTATGTTGAAAATTTGGTGAAAAATTCTAAAAATGACTGTTCTGAGGTGTTGCGCAGTTCCTACATAGCGGCTATTGAGATTCGCTTAATTTTCAATATTTTCACTCCAGATTTTCAACATTGCCATTTTACTACACCTCCTTATGAGCAGTACAGCTGTCATTTTTCACATCTTGACCAAAATGTGTTTCTGCCCATTTAGCGCACAGTGGCGCAGTCGATGTGCGAAATCAATGTATGGGACACATTAAGAAAATCACAGAGACACTGTTCATGAGCAGAGGTCTTAAAATGGCTATGTTGAAAATTTGGTGAAAAAATTCCTAAAAATGACTGTTTTACGAGCATGCATTGCGCAGTTCCCATGCATGCTCGTAAGTTTGCGAATTTAATATTTTCACTCCAGATTTTCAACATTGCCATTTTATTACACTTCCTTATGAACAGTACAGCTGCCATTTTTCATATGTTGCCTAAAATATGTTTTCGCACATGTAGCGCGCAATGGTGCTGCTGGTGTGCGAAAGCAATGGTTGGGACAGATTAAGAAAATCACAGTTACAGTGTTCATGAGCAGAGGTCTTAAAATGGCTATGTTGAAAATTTGGTGACAAAGTCCATAACCGACTGTGTTACGAAAGTGAAAGATTGCCAGTTTCCACGCACCCTCGTAAGTTCATGACTTTGTGATATTTTCAGTCCAGATTTTCACCAGTGGCATTTTTCCACACTTCCTTATGAACAGTACAGCTGTCATTTTTCACAACATGGCTGAAGTGTGTTTTCACACTTTCAGCGCAGAGATGCGTGGTCGCTGTGGGAAATCATTGTTCGGGACAGATAAAGAAAATCACAGTGACACTGTTCATGATCGGAGGCACCAAAGTGCCTGAGTTGACAATCTGCTGTAAAAAATCCCCAACCTAATTATATTATGGGTGTGTGTTGCACAGTTTCTATGTACACTCGTCACTTCGCCATTTTTTTAAATATTTTTACTGCAGATTTGCAACATTGCCATTTTTTACACCTCCCCATGAACAGTACAGCTGTCATTTTTTACATCCTGTTCGGAATGTTTTTGCACCTGTGGTGCTAAATGCCGTAGTCGCTGTGCATAAGCAGCTTTCGGCTAACAAACTGATATTTCCCCTGTTCATGAAATGGGGTCACAATGCCAACGAATGCCTGAGGTATTAGGGTTTCCAACCATAATGCCCAACTCTGTAGAGAATGACAGGCATCAGGAGTGTGACTTGGGATTCTTGCCTGTAATGCTTATACCATTCCACACCCTGCAGCCAGTGAGAGGCATGGAGGTATGTCTTGGACTCTTGGCCCCAAAGTTCACCCCATTCTCCTATATTGCACCCATCTCACCGTGTTTCCTAATGGGATGGGGTGTGCATAAGGGCCAAAGACCCCAAGGAACACCATGACACTTGTCAGTGTCTGCAGGGTGGGGTGTGGTGAAATGGCGTGGCCGTTATGCCTGACAACCCAAAGGCACACCCCAATGCCTGTCACTCTCTGCAGGGTGGTGGGGTTGGCTTCAGTTCAATACTTCACTGCCATTCCTATTACACAGCTCTGTAACTTCTACACTACCACTGCCAATGCCAGCAAGCAAACATTCGGCATTGACAAATGCTTGTTTTATACAAATATTTCTTTGGGCACACAAACCAGTTTTAGTTTCACTCCTTAAAGAGCTTTTGTACTACCTAAAAATAATAATATTAGTTCTGATTAACAGTCAACAATTACCTTTTATAACTGAGGTACATTTTATCCCTTTGATCAGTTAGATTTTTTTATATGGTTTTAGTAGGTGTGATGTGTGGAATAGCACTCAGCCTGGCAGGTGACATATCTAGATCCATTCCTCCCATATTACATCATCAGCATTGTGATCTCATCAACGGTGACACTACAGCTGTTCAGGATGAGCTACTCAGAAGCGGCCAGGCTGGTCACCTGTGAGGTCATCGTGGCCTAGAACTAGATATGCCAGCTGCCAGGAGCATACTTTCCACACCTAACATAATAGTATAATGTAGAAAACGTTCTAGTGAGCAAAAGAAAAATACTTCAGAAATAAAAAGTTACAAGAGATTACTTTTTAAAATTCGTAACATTTTTCTGTCTGCTTTTTTTGGTTCTATTTAGCTCTTTGCAAACTGAGACCATTTTCTCTATAAAGTGCAATGCTGTGCTTTAGTCCAATGGCCCCATGCTCTCTGGGACATTATGATAATTCCTGTTGCTCTGGGAGCCCTACCTTATAACTGAGGGAGGAAGCGTAGCAGCTCTTTTAGTCTGGGAATATGACAGATGTTGTAACGCCATGGGGAGCAAGGAGAACTAAAGTGAAATGTAATCCATGAATTGGTTGGGGGCCGGGGATCATCGTTAACATCTCAACAATGAATGGGAGAAGGCCAGAAAACCATTTCAGACGTGCTTGTGTTCCACACAAATGAACTCTGGTTATCTGAACCCTAGCTTTGCTTGTCCCTTTTCAGATGAAAAGTCTGCCAGTAGCTACAAGGAATGCCAGAGCTGACTGGATGAGCTGTGTGTAGCTGGGGGAAATGTTGACCCTAGACACCCACACACACACACACACACAGTCTGAGCTGAGGGGCTAGCTAATGTTATTTCTCGCCTCTCTTCCTTGACAAACGTTTTGCTTATCACATTGCAGAAAAGGAAGTCTGAAATAAATTCACTATACATGTAGCAAAAGGTGTGGCTTTGCTTATCAGTTTGGGTAAACTGAACAGTGCTCTGAGTGCTGAAACAGCATTCTATAAAGAATGCAAGCACTATTACATATAAACAGAATGCTGTGCCCCTATTAATAGCGTTGAATACACTTCGATGTTAAATCATTATTTCTGGCCACTTAGAACCCAGCCTTCTTTTATCTGGAAAACTAAAAATAGGCATATACACCCTTTGGGACAGGATTATGGAACCAGCCAAATGTGGTAAAAATTGATTTGTAAAATGGCAACCTCATTGGTTGAAACACATCACACTGGCGTTCATTAATTCCCAGTACATGCATGATTTGTTACCAACCTAGCATACTCTACCTAGCAACAGCCTAACTACACTAATGATTCAGTGACCACGAACTAAAAATGAATTACAAAAAACAAAAACAATGTTGTTCACCAGCCCTCAAAACAGGCATAGATCATAACCCCTTTCCATCACAAAGGATGTGAGCAACCCCCTAGAGCTTGTTCAGCACTTCATATACCTGGGTATTATGGTTGACAGCACCCTGTCTTATGCCCTCCATATCAACAATGTTGCCAAGGTATATGTGCATAGGGTTGCTATACAGGCACAAATATAGCCAGACCTCAGAAGCCCTCAAACCCGCTATACATAGCTCTGTGATCTCACTCATTGACTATGGGCTAGTTATCTATGGATCAGCCACAGATACATCCCTCCATTGCATCAAAATGGCACTTAACAAAGCCTGTCGGCTCCTAACTGGATCCGAGCGACTGACACATACCAGCATCCTGTATGCCTAGGCTAACTGGCTCCAGTTCAATGATAGGCTCAAGTACCAAACATGTCTGCTGACAAAAAAAGTATGCCTAGGTAAAGTGCTCCCAGGGGTTCTGAAGCTTCTTTTGCCCTGTATCAACCCTTGTTCCACCAGAAGCTTGGAAAACCAGATTTTCAAAATTTCCCGATGTCGTACCTCCCAAGGTCAAAGATCTTTACCCACCGAGCCCTGACTTGGTTTAATTCCCTCCACCCTAACATATCCTCGGAAGCCTCACTGGGGTCTTTCAAACAGAAGCTCAGACAACATCTTGTTGAAAATGTCATCTGTGACTGATTCCCCTAACCAGTCCACTCCAGTACTACTACACAACCCAGTTGCTTATTGCCTCCCTCTTGTGCCTATTTTGATCTATGCATCTTCTTTCCTCTCCTGATATTTACGCCTTTGCCCTTCCTTTCACCACCACCATACCCTCCTTTTCATAGCACCTTTCCTCACCACCACCCCACCATCCTTTGTCTATGCCGCTGGGCTGCTCCCTCTACCTCCATTGTACTTAATTCCCCGATTCCTACTATCTTCTCTTTTGACAAGGCCTCATGGGCTGCTCCTCTTTTCCCTAACTGACGTAATTCCTGATTGTAGATGTATTTGCCTGTGGCATACATTGTACAATGCCACATTTACTTGTTTTCCTATGTCCCACATAGTGCTGGGTATAACCCTTTAATGTCTGAAATTTTGCTTTTGATGGTATTCATTTACTGCATGTATTGCATTCATTTGTATTTTCTGCTTGTTTTATTACTCTGACGTGGAACCTATGTAAAGAGCTTTCAGCAAAAAGGTGTTAATAGAAACATAGAATTTGACGGCAGATAAGGACCGCATGGCCCACCTAGTATGCCCATTTCCCTACCTAACGGATAAGCTGCAGATCCTAGTTAACCAACAGCCTACTTCCTCCTACCCCCCACTAGAATTGCCTTATGTCTCCCATGCATTCTTGAATTCCCCCACTGTTTATGACTCTATGACCTCCTCAGGAAGGCTGTTCCATGCATCTACAACCCTCTCTGTGAAGAAATACTTCCTCACATTACCTCTGAGCCGTCCCCCGTCTATCTTCAAATTGTGCCCCCTTGTTCTTGCACATCTCTTTTTCTGAAAGATGCTACCCTCTTGGACTTTGTTGATTCCCTTGAGGTATTCGAAAGTTTCTATCATGTCCTCCCTCTTCCTCCTTTCCTCGAGGCTATATATCTAAAGCTCCTTTAGTCTTTCTTCTTCATATGTCTTCTGGTGCAGACCCTGCACCATTTTGGTTGCCCTCCTCTGGACAGCCTCCACCCTGTCTATGTCTTTGCGGAGATTGGGTCTCCAGAACTGCACACAGTACTCCAGATGTGGTCTCACCAACTGTCTGTACAGAGGGATAACAATTTCCTGTTTCCTACTGGTGATGATTCTCCCTATGCATCCCAGTATCCCCCCAGCCCTCCTTGCTGCCCTCTCACATTGCTGGCCCACCTTTAGGTCATCTGATATGACTACCCCAAGGTCCCTTTCCATTCTTGTTGTTGTCAGTATCTCACCCCCCATTGTGTACTCTTCCCCCTGGGTTTTTGTTTCCCAGGTGCATTACTTTGCACTTCTTTGCATTGAATCTAAGCTGCCATACATTTGACCATTCCTCTAACCTTGCCAAGTCCCTTTCCATCCTTTCCACCCCACCTTGTGTATCAACCCTGTTGCAGATCTTTGTGTCATCTGCAAAGAGACATACTTTCCCCTTCTAGTCCCTCCATAATGTCACTTATAAAGACATTAAAAAGGACCGTCCCCAGTACCGAACCCTGCGATACCCCACTAGTAACCCTCCTTTCTTCACCGTGGACTCCATTTACTATTACCCACTGTGTCCTGTTGTCTAGCCAGTGTTTTACCCAGGCTACCACCCTGGGACCCACTCCCAGGCTGGCTAATTTGTTTATTAATCTTTTGTGCGGGGACTGTGTCAAATGCCTTCCTAAAGTGTAGGTAGACTATGTCCACAGCCCCTACCTGGTCTACTACTTTGGTCACCCAGTCAAAGAAATCAATTAGATTTGTCTGACATGAACCTCCTGCTGTGAATCCATGCTGCCTTGGGTCCTGTGCCCCACTGGCCTCTAGGTACTCAACAATTCTTTCCTTCGCAGTGATTCCATCATTTTCCCTACCACTGAGGTCAAACTGACAGGTCTGTAGTTTCCTGCCTCTGTCTTGCTCCCACTTTTGTGAAGGGGAATCACATCTGCCCTCCTCCAGTCCTCAGGTACCACACCATCCTCCCATGATTTATTAAAAAGGGTAGTCAGTGGCGTTACTAGTTCTTTTAGAATACTGGGGTGAATCCCATCAGGCCCCATTGCTTTATCCACCTTCAGTTTTAAGAGTTCTTTCAGAACCCTTTCTTCTGTGAAAGGACTAATATCAACCCTCCCTATCCAGAGTGCTTCTATTGACTGGATTAGGTATCTCCCCCCACTTTTCCATTGTGAATACTGAGCAGAAGTATTTGTTCAGTATCCCTGCTTTTTCACTGTCGCTCTCTGCCCAACCACCTTCCTCTTTATTCAGCCTCAGTATCCCTGCCTTAGTCTTTCTTTGCTCCCTAATGTACCTATGAAAGGTTTTATCCCCCTTCTTAACCGAGTTGGCTATCTTTTCCTCAGTTTGGACCTTTGCTATTCTGACTGCCTTCCCCGCTTCCTTCTGCTTCAACTGGTACAGTTCTCTGTCCTGCTCCTGCTATGTTTCCTTATACTTCCTGAATCCTATCTCTTTCTCCCTTACCTTACCCTTTACTTCTTTTGAGAACCATAGAGGTGTTTTCTTTCACTTTGATTTATTTATTTGCTTCACACAAAGGCTTGTTGCCTCTGTGATGGCGGTTTTAATGTTTTCCCATTGTTGCTCCACCCCACCCTCTTGCCTGTTTGCTAGTGCTTTTCTGATGCACTCTCCTGTTTTGACAAAATCAGCCCTCCTGAAGTCCAGTACTTTCACTGTTGTGTGCTTGACTCTACAGCTAAGTTTATCATGAACCAAGAGATTGATAAATAAATACACAAAAAAAGTTTTTCATGTCAAAACACTTTATCAGTTTTATTAATGCAATAACTCACTTCTGGATGGGCATTTCTTGAGAATGAATGCACTTGGTAGGTGTGGTCACCCAAGGCATGCCTTAATTCTCTAGAAATACAGGCCCTGTCATGGGATAGTGCTTATTTAGCAGTTTGTAAATAAGTGGGTCAAAATATAAAAATTCTGTTTTTAGGATGCTTTTTTTGACAACAAAAAACAGAAAACTGGTTCCTACTCGAACCTTTCAGTTCCATTAGATCTTGTGTTGAAAGAGTACCATTTGTGGGGTTTGGAACAAAAAATGTTGGCGGCTGGTGCTTTGCCATGTCATGTCCAGACAGTCGTGAATGGTGCATGCCAGCATGTTAGTAGGTAAAAACCCAGTTTGTGGTCACTAGTATCTGGTAGCCACACTCTTTCCTTGTGACTAAGTCAGGGCTTTTTGTGCTGGCCCATCGGACTCGCAACACCTGTGACACGGTTTCACACCTTGAGCCTGGACCATCAGAGGGCCAATGGAGGGAGAGGGGTTGAGCATTCCAGGTGACGCATTCCTTCTCCAGGGAGGGCTGGAGACCATCTCCACCACAACACTACCACCTGGGGGACCACCAGCTGAAATGCAGGTGAAGCGTGAAGGGGAGGGCAGATGCCCGTCTGCATGTGACGCCATGCCAGCTGTATGTTCATGCATGCACTGGAGCTCTAGTATGTATGTGTCTGCAGGGGAAGGACTAAGAGGGATCAAATCCCTGTCCTGTAGCATGAGACCCGGCACCTTTGGGGCCTGCACAGATGACTCACCCCCCCCAGCTTTTGGTGCTCCAGTGAAGAGGGGGGCCTGCTCAAGGACTGTAAGCTGGGGGTTGGAAAGTGGAGGCCACAGCTGGGGCAAATGAACTGAAAGGTTGCCTGGAGCTGATGTGGGCAGGAACAAGAAGGAAAGCGTACAAATAATAAAATGTCAGGGATCTGTGTAAGGCAGTTTTCAGTGGTGATGTTATAAAGTGCCTCTTTGCATCTGGATATTGAATCATCACTGGCTGTGACTGTGTCTTTGACCCCAGAGTACAGACAAATGTTTTGTCCTTATTAGGACTTATCTGTGTACCATATCTGTTGCTTCAACCTAGCAGGAGGGGGAACCAGCAATGTGATATGAATGATTTGGGTCATGGTGAGCACAAAAATGGAAAAGTAATTTAAAAGTCAAGAACCTTAGTGCCAGAGCACTAAAACAGTACTTACCCTAGAAGGGCATTAGCAATAAAGACAGGTTTCAAAGGAATACAAACACACACATAGCCCCTGATACAAAGCATTGTGGGTAGTATACAAAAGTCACCATAAAAAATGTAAGCTGACTCGGCTTTAAACACGACTGTATGGTGACAAATGCTTGTTGGACAACGTTCTGTACAGTGATGTTGGATATAAAGATAGCACAGGCCTTCATATGAGCTTTGACAAATATTTGCTTACTGAGGGAATTGCAAACAATACTCTGGGTCACTGAGTGGATATGGAATCTTTAAAGTTAGTAAATGCTGCACAGCAGGCTGGTTCACCCTGCTTAGGAAGGCTGGTTGGGGAGCATACCAAAGAGACATGCTGTCCCTTCCAACCTTAAATTACAGTGTTGCTATGTTGCAATTATCTTTATGGAACCAGTGATCTGAAGTTTTCGCTAGTTCATAGCTTATGTACTGAATGCTAAGCACAAACTCTTGACCTGAGAGAGCAGTGCTCCAAGCTCTGTACACAAACCAGGAGTCAAAACTCCAAATGTCTGCTTCAAGGAAACTGTACAAAATGTTGCCATGCACAAAATGCTGTCATAAAGACAAAACAAAATAAATATAGCCTTCACAGAAACTTAAATTCAGGTGCCGTTATCATTTCTGAAAATAGGAACACTACAAATTGCGACCAATTAGAAATAATTTCCTGAATTCTTAAGCCAAGAGCAGGTAGAACAAAATAATTTCCTGTGATTCATTGCAAGCAAAATGTAGGGGAATTCTGGGCAATTTACACTGATGGTTCACAAACAGAAATCAGCTTTGCATTACAGCACATTTACGTGAGGCAGGGGTTCCTCCACTCTGTGATGTGTCGCACCTGTTGTAGACTGCCTGTGGTGATGGGACAGTGATGCTGGCGCAAAACACTCAGTTTGAGCCATCCCCCAACTGTGACCAAGAATGGAGCCCCAGTTTTGGATTGTGTATGCTGTACATTCAAGAAGATCTGGAATGACTGCGCTTTCTTACACAAGGAAAGTGTTTTTGTTCCAGCTGTCAAAGTAACGATGGCTAAATTGCCACATACTAACTGGGGGGTGGGGGGACTTAAATCTGCTAGCATGACCATGATGATATATGCTTAGGAAGTGCTCTCCAGTGCAACCAATGGAGAGAATTTGCATACCCCTCTATATTGAATGCACTAACTGGAAAAAAAGGTTTGTACTTCACATTTTATTTTTAAGGTATATAAACTATATGCCAATAAATAAATCAGCATGAAATACAATGTTTCAAGCTGAAGAGGGCAGACCTTCTTTAGGTATAGTATAGGATGAATACAGTGGGTTTAAATAAGGACTCTTCAAAGACAAAACAAAAGCAACAGGGCCAAATATTCAAAACTTTACACAGTGGGCAAAGTGGTTGCGACCTCTTTGCCTATGGATTGCGGCAGAGCACCATATTTAAAGGGGGCTGTGGTGTACTTTAAAAGGGTTATTGCGTGCTCAAAAAAATGTCTGCAGTGGGCAAAGGAGGGCCAGTGACACAAATCCTGGTGCAGCACAATATTCTGCACGTTAGGCTGTGCAAAAGGAATAGCGCAGGCCACCTTGTGCTGTGCAATTACTACCAAGAAGAAGCCCGACTTACTCCAGGAAACCCTAGCAACCAGCAGAGCCACTGCAGCCAACAACCACATTGGCGGTTGGGGGAGCACACCTGCTTCCTGGTGGCTAGTGGCACACCCCACCCTCTGATCCCCAGGCCCGGTAAAAGTGGAATATACCCTGGTGCCTAGTGGTACCCCCACCCTCCAGTCCCTGTTCCAGGTAAATTTCAAGTATTCCCTGGTGTCCAGTGGTCCCCTCTGCCCTCCAATCACTCATCCCCATTGAAATAAAAGTTTCCCTGGTGTCGAGTGGTACCCCTTCCTGATCATCATCTCATATAGTAAAACAAATGTCCCTGGTTTCTGGTGGTCCCCCCTTCCATGATCGCCATCCCATATAATGCAACAAATTCCCCTGGTGTGCAGCGGTCTCCCCACCCTCTGATCATCATCCCGTATAATGAAACAAATGTCCCTGGTGCCCAGTGGTCCCATTGCCCTCTGATCACTGTCCTGTATAATGGAACAAATGTCCCTGGTGTCCAGTGGTCCCCCCACCCTCTGATCGCTGTCCCGCATAATAAAACAAATGTTCCTGGTGTCTAGTGTTCCCCCCCACCTTCTGATCACTGTCCCATATAATAAAACAAATCTGCCTGGTGTCCAGTGGTTCCCCCACCCTCCAATCCCTGGCCCTATATTATATCACCTATTCCCTGATGTTTAGTGGCACCCCCCCAGCCACTGATCACATCTCTGTACCAGCGGAAGCTTTCCTTGGCATCTAGCAGCCCACCTGCACTGTGGGCATTGACCAACCCACCCTGCAACCCCCCTTACCTTAATCGCTGGTGCAGCAGGAGCCCATATGGCAACTGACAACACTCTCCTCTCACCACCTTAGCTGGCTGCCGTATGTGATGACAGGGAACATGCATCCCTGTACTGTAGCAGGAGCATACATACTGTCTTACAAAGCCATCCTGCTGTTGAAAACTGGAATTATAAAGCCCGTCCACTGTTTAAATCAGGCACTTAAGAAGCCACATAAAGCTGGAATGGCATGCCTAGTGTCTTGGAGAGTATGTTAGAAACAAGTGGATTCCAAGTGGGTTACACATTCTAGTACAATCAAATTTAAATTTTATGACCACAGAACTCAGTGATAAATGGACTGGGCTACAAAACAAATGTTCCAAGGATTTTACGCTGGCAGTCATAGAGGCCATGGTGAAGGAAAGAAATACATTTGCTGGTAATATAAATCAAGCCAAAGAAGGCCATAAAACTAAAGGTCAACACTGGGAGTTCACAGCAGCATTAGAAAGAATTAAAAAAAGATTTGGCTGAGTATGAGGACTATATAAAACAGCGAAAACTTAACATGTTTAAGCTAGATATAGTCAACTACAGAGAGAATAGGGTTTATACCTGGCACTTAAAACCAAAGAACTTTAACCATAACACACAGTATCACTCACATAATACCAGTCAGACTCAGACAGTGGTGACAGTTTTGTGCCCATGGCTTACAGGTCCTAGAGACAGGACCAATCTGAAAGACAGTCTTTTTTAGAGGAAGGACCATCAACAAGTGCATGGGAAGAGAGAGAGAGAGGTAGAAGGGGGTCAGGACTTCAGTACAAACTCAGAAAGAAAGGGTGGTGCCAGGAAGGGTTCTATTGAGACCAGTAGCCACAGTGAAGAGGAAGGGGGGTGGAGGAAATGGAAGAGAAGGCAGAGGAGGTGGCAGAGGAGGCAGAGGCAGACAGCATGGGAGACTGTAGTTTTCAGTTTAAGTAATAGAACCATAACGCCAATAGAGGAAAGGGTACTGAGAAAGGGACTTTCTTCTTTCCCCACTATGGAGAGTAACACTTTTGAATTATTGATAGATCTACAGAAATGTTTTACAAAATTAAGATTGGCAGACTGGTTTGGAAACAAACCTCAGGAACCCACTACGAGAAAACAGGCCTTAAAGCATACCTTGGGTATGAAATCAACATATAACCCTCCTACGGTGTCAGACATGGTTGAAAGTCACATCAAAGTTGGGGAAAGGGACATCAAAGAATCAATGGAAAGAAGGGGAAAATAGCCCTGAGACAGAATATGACTAGGGAAGAGAGAGAGAGGCTTTGGGGAATTTGAAAAATGACACGTCAGTTGTTATGAAACCTGCTGATGGGGGGGGAGGTATTCGTATGGCAATATGAAAGTTACAAAACAGAATGTAATAGAGTCTGACCCACTTATAGTGGACTACTCCATGCATGCCCCTTATGTCGATTATAAGCTGGTGTTTGACATAGCCAAAAGTCAATTTTCAGCACAGTAAGTTTGAACCCCTGCTCTGGCCAACACTCAAGTTCATACCCACCCACGTTCACATACCGTTCTTACACCATTCTACAGTACTTGTAAAATATGATTGGGTGAGACTGGAGGATACCACTAGACAGACACAGGGAAACTGAATACTGAAATCATGTGGTGAATCGACCCCAGCACACACAGCTCAGATAATGCTTACTATCACGTCTTGCTGCTCAAAAAACAATCAGTCCCACCTATTTGAGAGTTCTCCTTGTGTGCTTGGATCTCGCTTGTCACTGGGAGGCAGCCATGAGGGGGGAACCGAACAGGGACTAATCTTCTTGTCAAACACCAGGACTGGGAACCAAGAAGCTGGAGGTGACTGAAACAGATAGACACTGCTCGGAAGCGAGCAAGGGAGAGAGCCGCCATACAAAACTGGGACACACCGTAAAGCAACTTCATGGTTTTTACAAATGCTGTGACACCACTGCCAAAACTTATTGCCTGCAACAAAACACTGTGAACTGAGTATGTTAACAGCTTATCAGGACACAACAGCAGGTAACACATTTTCTGATAGCATTGATTACTGTGATTAGCACCTTGTCAGCACCTAACCTGTTTCTGGCATCTGCTGTAGATGGGAAATGTCAATTCTAAATGAGTGTCCGGTATAAGGGTGTCCAATATAAGTGGGTCAAACTGTAGACAATTGTGAGATATGAGACGGTATCAGGCACTGGATCAAGATCCAACTAGTGATATACAACAGGGAATAATGGATCTTTTGTAGATGGGCATAGATATATTTTATTTATTTATTGAATTTTGATGACCGGGTAGGCCCACTGGGCCCTGAAGGTCACTTTTTCAGGGGCGACCCGAGAAACAGAAACAATACGATACAATACATTCAGGTATTACAGGGTAACGAGAAGTCGACATGACTTTGAAGGTTACAATAAAGGCAGTGTTTCAAAATATTGACCATAAGTGCAACAAATGAGAGAATTAAGGCAAGGTTTTGGAGTCAGTTTTGGTGAGAAGAGGAGGGGGATTGGTGTTTGGATTTGGGACCAGAGGTGATTATCCTATACCCTCACAATGTCACGAGCTTGCCCAAGCAAGTGGGACTTGAGCCTTGTGCGAAAGTTTAACAGTGAGGGGGCTTCCTGTACTAAAAGTAGGAGAGTGTTCCACAGCTTAGGGGGAATGAGAGCAAAGGATTTGTCTCCTGTGAGTCTTGACTCTGGGGATACCTAGTAGGGGCTGACCAGAGGTTCTGAGTATACAAGGGTAAGGCTTAGTCATGATTATTCTTGTTAGGCTAGGCGAGGCAGTCGGGTTCTGCAATTTGTATGCAAGACAGAGCAGGGGGTACTGATAAGCTGGATATCTGTTGGGGAGAAAGAGATGTTATGTAAGTCAAATCCAAGGAGACTAATTTTCTTTGTGCTTCCTAAGATGCAAAAAATTCACCAGGATGCCCTGTTGTTCTCGGTTTGGATTCGATTTTGGAACCACTGTCGAAATACGAGAATTTTCGCATACAACTTGAGGTAGCAAAAATGAAAAGGAAGATCAGGTACTTTAGCCAGGTGATAGATTTGATAAAGGATCTAAATAAGAAGAATTTGTACTGGGATAATGTAACCTTAGTGAATTTTGATATTAGGGATCTTTACACAAGTATTTAAGATCAGGAAGGCTTGGAGGCCTTACTTTTAGCTTAGAGGGATGAAAAGACGTTCATAACCAAGGGAATGTTAACCCAGATGACAGAAGTAGTATTATTTTACATTTGAGGGGACATTATACCAGTGAATGTGGGCATGGCCATGGGGAGCACTACAGCTCCGGCCTATGCTAATCTTTTCATGTGGAATATCAAACAGAAACACATTGTGAACATCAATGCAAACCCATTTTTATGGCTGTGTGGGTGGAGCTCCGCAGGCGTTTTGGGATCACTGTAGGAGAGAAGAGACCATCAACAGAAATGGTCCACATGTTCTCCTACAGTGATGTGATCTGTGGTCCACTCGTGCTGTCTCCGTCTCTGCTTCCTCCACTGACAGAGCTCCCCTCCACACTGTGCTGCCCCCCCTTCCCCAGGTGCATTACTTTCTCTATTTTTGTTCTGCTATTGTGTATATGATGACCGGTGTGCAAGATGGCAACATGACTCACTCTGCGCATGCGCCAGTATCGCACATGCGCAGGTCTGTCATTACTGCCATCTTCCAAATGAAAGGCTCTGTCACCAGTCTGCAGCTCCGCTGGTACTCCACCGGCACCGAAAACCTCAGCTCTGCCACGGCACTGCTGGTGCTGCACCAGCATCAGAAAGCTCTGAGCAGCCATGTTGGCTCTGACCAGAGTTTGTTTAATAATGTCATCTATTGGGAGAGATATATAGATGACATTATAGTTATTTGGAATGGCTATAGAGAAACTTTGACAGATGTTTATAATTTTGTGAATAGTAGAACACAGAACCTTGAAATTACAATGACCACAGACTCAAACAAGATTTTGTTTTTGGATTTACTTATCTGCAGGGTAGGAGAGGCATACAAATGACTTTATATAGAAAAGAAACTGATCAGAATACCACACTACACAGTACCAGTTTCCATGACCCCAGGTTGATACATAGCCCAAAGACCCAATTAAGCAAGGCTAAATGTAACTGAAGTGAACCAAGTGAGTTCAACAGTGTCAAGACAGAGATGGTAGACAGGTTTTAGGAAAGGGGATACAGAGATACACTACTTAAGCAGGCGTCTGAACCGGTATCACATATTCCAGGGAAGGGCTTCTAACAACAAAACAGAAGGATAAGCTTGACGATAGAATAGTATTCTCCATGACATACAGTTGAGAAAATAACAAATATTAGGATTATGCGAGAGTGTGTGTGTTACCTTTACTGCTAATTTACTGCTGCTTTTACCTCTTCTCCCCACTCCCGCCCACCCTCCTGTCCTTAAAAGAAACAACTTCCTTATAACGGATCATGCTTCAGTAGCCGATGAATTCAATCCATATTTCACATCTTGTGCTTTGGCTCTGCTAGCCTCCCTCCCTGCCTGCCCAACTATGCCTTCCCCCTCCTACACTGACAACTACCGCCCCACCAAACTCATGACCATTACCCTTTTTCATTCTCCTTGGTCTCACCTACTGACACCCTTAATTCCCTTCAAGCAGTTAATCCATATAAAGGCAGTTCTGCTGATGAGCTTGACCTCAAGCTCCTCTACCTCTCTGCCCCAGCTATTGCCTATCCTCTTTCAGAAATTTTAAATGTCTCCTTCAGGACAGCCATGGTCCCCATGCCCTGGAAGCATGATATTGTCTTCCCCAAAGGTGGAGACTCCACTTCCCCAAACAACTATTGCCCTATTTTCTTGCTTTCCACCCTTGCTAAACTCCAGGAGCACCTAGTTTTCTCCTGTCTCCTCCTTTCTCTCCAACTCTAATTTCTTCACACCTTTCCAATCTGGATTGCAGAAAAATCATTCCACCAGTACCTCCCTACTCAGGTTTACTGATTCAGTCCTCACTGATATGGACAATGGCCTGATCACCTCCACCATCTTTGTGGATCTCGCCAAGGCTTTCAACATGGTTTTCCACACACTGCTCTTTCAAGCACTCTCCTCAGCTGGGCTCTCACTTTCATGCTACAAACTGTTTCATGGCCTACCTCACTGGTCGCACTCAGTTGGTTCGGATAGCGGAGCCCAGCTCCCTTCCCCACTAAATTCACACTGGAGTACCTCCGGGCTCAGTGCTAGGCCCCCCTACTCTTCTCCATCTTTTTAAACAACCTCCCATCAGCCTGCTCCTCCTGATCCATACACATGTATGCTGATGATACTGTCTTGTTCACCTCTGGCCAATCTCCCTCTGATGTGGAAACCAGACTACAGCTTGACTTTAATAAGCTTCAGCACTGGCTTGCATCACATCAACTCTTCCTAAATGCCAAGGAAACAGTCTCCTTGACCTTTGGCACAAGGCAGAGACTTGCTAGGCTCCCCATTCTGTCCACCTTCCACACCCTGGATGGGACACTGATGATGACATCTCCTCTTTTAGATACCTTGGGGTTTGGCTGGACCAACGCCTCACCTTCTCTGGCCACATTGACGCAAACCTGAAAAAGCTGCAGCCCAAGGTTGGCGCATTATACAGGAACCATAATTGCATTCCTATTATGGCAAGGCGCAAGGCTGTCCAAAAGATGATTCTCCCCATTTTCAACTACTGTGATGTAGTCTACAGTACTGCTCCCAAATCCAGATTGGACCCCCTTTTCAATTCTTTCTGCGGCTTTGCCCTGGACTCTCCTGCATGTACTCATCACTATGATCTCTACCAACCCTTTGTCTTTCCTTTCTCTTGCTAACAGACATCTCTCTCACTGTGCCAAACCCATCTCAAAATACTGCCTTGGTTCCCTTACACAAAACCTATCCTCCTCTCGCTCTACCTTGCCCCCTCCCCCGCTCATCATATAGGATCCTCTGACTCTTGCTCCTTTCTGGTCCCCCGCTGTTCCACACTAGCTGGTCAGTCTGCTTTCGTACATTGCTTCCCTAAAATCTGGAATGCCCTCATATACAGCACTCCTCCTGCTGTCATTCTCTTTTCTGCCCTGCACAATTTCTTCTCCTCCTTTAACTGCACTTGCTATCATCAACTATAATTTGCTTTCCTCCAGCCCTCGTACCTCACCCCAGCTGGAACTTTAGCATTCATGCATACAGTCCTACCTTCATCATGTGCAATTTCATTTTATCTGCCTTCCCAGTTATATCTTCAAATATTCCTATATTTCGTACAATAGCTGTCACCTATGCACTGTCTTCATGAAATTTTGTATCCCAGTTGAAGATTGTACAGAATTATGATATGAAGTTTGTATTATAGCTGCACAGTAGTGCAGCTATAGTTAGGGTTAGTGCGAGCATTTAATGTTAAATGCCAATTTTTGCAAGGTAATAACTTTGCCCAGGTTCAACAGATCTGCTTGAAATGTGCATGCATCTTTGGAAGGGACTGGTCTATAGATATGTCAAATTTGGTTTGAATCCCTTTTGTGGTTTCTGAGATACAGAGTTTTGGAAAAAAAAGAGATTTTTATGTTTTTTGCATTTTTTTTTTGTCAACCTGTATCTCAGAAACTGCTGTAGCTATAGGGCTGAAATTTTCAGGGTAGAACACTTTGGCCTCACAGATGTGCCTTTTGAATGTTTGGTGAAAAAAAAATATTAATGCATTCCAAAGTTATGAAATGTTCTTTTTTCCATTATTTCCTATGGGAAAAAATAGATGTCCCTGGAGGCATAGGATTCTAGTTTGATGCAGAATTCTGCATCGACATAGGGTTCTAGTTCGATGTAGAATCCTGCATCGGCATAGGATTCTAGCTAGATGCAAAATCCTGCAACGAACTGCCATGTCAGATGCAGAATCCTGCACCAAAGTGTCATTTTTCCAGGTGTACCCCTTTGTAATTATTGTTTGCTGACATCGGGGTGCCCAATCCCTATGTCGGCATTTCTTTAACCCTCCACTACTGTGGTGCACTGGGAAGACGACCCCCAGTGCACCTGAAAGCATTAACTTTCTGATAACTTTCTGTTGTTTCCAACACTGGGATGGCCACCCCCAGTGTTAGATGCCCCCCCGCCACCCCCACAGCCCATTCATATTATTCTTTGCTGATAGGGTGCCCAATCCTTGTGTCGGGGTTTATTTCTCCCTCTATTACTGAGGCACACTAGGGAGACCACCCCCAGTGTGCCAAAAAACGTTACTTTATTTCAGTGTTGTTTCTGACACTGGGAAGCCCACACCTGGTGTTGAATGCCCCCCCATTCTAATATTAATGGTGTTCACCGACATAGGGGCACCCAATCCCCGTGTTGGCATTATGAACCCCCCCAGCACTATGGGACACTAGAAAGCCCACTCCCAGTGTTCCAAAATAAGATTATCCCTGCTGTAAAAAAAAGAAAACTGTCCCCGGTGTCTTTTTTGTTTTTTAATCCTAGAAAAAAAGAAAATGGCCCCTTGTTGTCTCCCCATCCCCTTCCCTCATCCCAACCCTCCCACTGAGCACCCACCTCCCTACAGTCCCCCTCACCCTATACTTACCTCTGGAGGCTGGTGGCTGTCATCTTCTCTGGACCGGGACACATCTGCACTCTTCAAAGTCCAACTGCAAACTGAGGAATCAAGATACAGTGGGCTCATATGATGGCTTTCAATGGGGTTTTCAACTTATGTTGATATCTCAGCCATTTTTAGGAATTTTTACCCCAAATTTTCAACATGGAATTCTTGGGACCACACCTCACGAACACTGTCACTGTCATTTCATTATTCAGTCCTAAAAGGTGATTTTGCAGTTGCTATGCGGAACCACCTTTCTAGACCGAATAACGAAATGACAGTGCAAGTGTTCGTGAGAGGAGGTCCCAAAAAGCCCATGTTGCAAATTTGGTGCAAAAATTCCAAAAAAATGACTACGTTACAAGTGTGAGTTGCGCAGTTTCTATGCATATTCGTAACTTTGCCAATTTTTTATATTTTCACTCCAGATTTTCAACATTGAGATTTTTTTCACACCTCGTCATGAACAATGTAGTTGTCACTTTTCACATCCTACCCAAAATGTGTTTTCACAGCTGTGGCACAGAATGGCACATCGCTGTGTGGAATCAACTTTTGGGATGTACTAACAAAATCACAATGCCATTGTTCATTAGGTGGGATCCCAAGAAGGCCATGTTGAACATTTGGTGCAAAAATTCCCCAAAATGACTGCGTTACAAGTGTGTGTTGTTCAGTTTCTATGCATATTCGTAACTTAGCCAATTTTTAATATTTTCACTGCAAATTTTCAACATTGAGATTTTTTCACACCACCTCATGAACAATACACCTGTCATTTCTCACATCCTGCCCAAAATGTGTTTACACAGCCGCGGCACGAAACGGCAGAGTTGCTGCTCAAAATCATCTTTTGGGACTGAGTAACAAAATTAAAATGTCAGTGCTCATGAGGTGGGGTCCCAAAAAGTCTGTGTTGAAAATTTGCAGCAAAAATACCAAAAAAAGCTCCCACAAAGCTGGGATACTAATATACTATCTCAAAAAATAAGGAAATGAATTAACAAAAATGTTGTTTAAAACAAAGTTAGGGTTCTAGACATAGGTCTTCAACCAAAGTGATACAGGTCAGGAAATTGGATGTTAGGGTTTACAACTGTTATACCCCTCCCCAACCAAACCCTACCATTGGAATTGCACCCCCACCCTCCACCCACACACAAACAAGCATCAGGGCATGCCTTAGGGCTCATGGGTTCACTCCACCCCACCCCACCATAGAAACATCTCCCACCCTCCACACACCAACAAGCATTGGGTGTGCCTTAGGGTCATGGACCCTAATGCTCACTCCCTTCTCCTATACTGTACCATGTCAGGTTCCTTACAGATGAAATGGGTGAGCTAGGGTCCATGACCCTAAAGCACACCGACTCATGTTAGTGTGTGTGAGCGTGGGGTGGTGTTAGATGATAGGGTTGGTGGGATGGGGCCAAAAATCGAGTGGGTTAATTTAAGAAGTATTATTATTTGTTTTAAGAAAAACTATGAATATGTGACTGGAGTCAAGCTAGAAGCCTTGTGTGAGAAGTTCATAATAAACACTAAGGTAATAATACCTTTATATTATATGCATTTGCAGATAGTTACAATATTTAACAACAAAAAAAGGTCCAGGTACACGTTGTCAAAGATCTTTAGAAGTTTATTATATTGAAGAAATTATATTTATAATTGCAGATAGTAAACAGTTCTGAAATATTACAAGGAGTTAGTTTGTTATTGCAGGAAGTTTTGTTTGCACTTGCTTAAGTTATTGTTAAGAATGCTAATTAATTATAAGAACAAATGGGATTTTTATTGATTTTTTTTCAATGGATACTAGTTTTAACAACACCTTTGTGTGCAGATAAAATACAAGCCGTTAATAGGAATATTTTTTGATGTTATAATAAATGGTTATATTTACTTTTTCTTGAATCGGAACTCCACTAGAAGAAGTGACGACATAAATAGATTGGTCATGCATAACATACGAAGAGCACGAGTGCCCTTTGTAGTTGTAGGGTTCCACGGTGGTGTTTGTGTAAATATGTATATAACAAGGCTGATGATGAAGTTTGTGTATATTTTGTTAAGATCTGAGCAAAGTGGGTCTGAGGAAATGGCGTCAGCCATGAAACATTGCCCAATGGATTATGTAATGGCAAGAAAACAACATTTTTCAAATGGATCTCAGTAGTGTGTTAGTCATCCATGCCCCACCTAGTACTAATTAAAAGAGCCAACCAAGTGTTTAAAACAGAAATTGTAAAGCAAGCCTGCTGTTTAGAACAGGAATTATACACCTGGACCACTGTTTACAACAGGAATTATAGAGCTGGCACCACATTTAAAACAGGAATTATAAAAGTGGTCAGATGTTTAAAACAGGAATTATAAAGCTAGCCTGATGTTTAAAACAGGAATCGTAAAGTCAGCCCAATGTTTAAAACAGGAATTATAAAGCTGGCTCAGTGTTTAAAGCAGGATTACAAAATCAGCCAGATATTTAAAATAGAAATAACAAAGTTAGCCTGATGCTTAAAACAGGAATTATAGTGCCATCTTGATGCATAAAACAGAATTTATATAGCCACACCGATGTTTAAAATGGGAATTATAAAGGTAGCTGGATGTTTAAAATAGGAATACAAAAGTCAGCCCAATGTTTAAATGATGAAATGATTAAGGTGGATGGATGTTCAAAAGGAGAATTATAAAGTCAGACCAATTTTTATGTTTGCTTGCTCACAGTGCAAGAAACATATTGTGGCAGCTTGGTGCCAAAGCAGGTTCTGGAGGTGCAGCACTGTTGTGGCCAATGCATGGCATTTTGGGGCATGTGTGATGTCCACCAATAATGGGGGACACAGCCGGTGACACTAGTTTGGAATGTTGCCACCAAATTAAAAGAAAATAGCCGTGCCCAGATGCGCTCCCCCACACACACACACGCATGCATATTGCGTGCTAATGCGCTCCCCCCCATACACTGTATGGCCGATGGGGGTGCCTAGTCCCCCGTTGGCTCCAATGATCCCAACAGAGAAGCAGGTGACACGCTGGGAGCCCACCCCAGCATGGCAACAGTCCGTATGGGCCGCTAGTGCCCAACCGCCAGCCTACTGCCCCTCCCCAAACAGTTTTCAAGCTGCCACACTGGGAGCCCACCCCAGTGTGGCAAAAGTCCCGCTTCGTCCAATAAAAAAAAAAAATAAACCTGAAAGAGAAAACCTTCCCTCGCTGACTATCCTGACTCCCGCTCCCACCACCCACGCCCACCCATTGCGCACCCTGCCTCCCCACACCCCCCCATACTTACCTCCGGAGTCCGGTGCGATGATCTTCGGTGGACCAGGAACACGTCTGCACTCTTCAAAGCTGACGGTGAACTGAGGAAATGCCGGTAAGCTGTATAATGTAATAAATAGGGTTTTTTCAACTTTGATGCATATCTCAGGCATTTTTGGGAATTTTTTCACCAAATTTTCAACATGGGGTTTTTGGGACCCCTCCTCATGAATTCTGTCACTGTCATTTTGTTAATTAGCCATGAAAGGTGATTTCACGGTCACTGCGCAGAACCACCTTTTGGGACCGATTTACGAAATGGCAGTGTCACAGTTCATGAGGTAGGCCCCCAAAAACCCTATGTTGAAAATTTGGTGAATGTTCATGAATTTTCAATATTTTCACTCCAGATTTTCAATATTGCCATTTTTCCACACCTCCTTATGAGAAGTACAGCTGTCATTGTTCACATTTCGCCCAAAATGTGTTTCCGCGCATGTAGCGCACAATGGTGCAGTCAGTGTGCAAAATCAATGTCAGGACAGATTAAGAAAATCACAGTGTCACTGTTCATGAGCAGAAGTGTTAAAATTGTTAAAATGGCTATGTTAAAAATTTGGTGAAAAAAATCCATAAAATGACTGTGTTACGAGCGACCGTTGTGTGGGTTCCACGCACCCTCGTAAGTTCATGGGTTTCTAATATTTTCAGTCCAGATTTTCACCACTGGCATTTTTACACACTTCCTTATGAACAGTGCAGCTGTCATTTTTTACACCATGGCCGAAATGTGTTTTTGCACTTCCTGCGCAGAAATGCGTGGTCTCTGTGGGAAATCACTGTTCGGGACAGATTAAGAAAATCACAGTGACACTGTTCATGAGCAGAGGTTCCAAAATGCCTGTGTTGACAATCTGCTGTAAAAAATACCCAAACTAATTGCATTATGGGTGTGCATTGCGCAGTTTCTACACACGCTCGTGACTTCACCAATTTTTTAATATTTTCACTGCAGATTTTCAACATTGCCATTTTTTCCACCTCCCCATGAACAGTACAGCTGTCGTTTTTCACATCCTGTTTGAAATGTGTTTTTGCACCTGTGGTGCCAAATGGCGTAGTCGCTATGCAAAATCAGCTTTTGGCTAACGAACTGATATTGCCACTGTTCATAAGGTGGGGGTCACAAAAAACCCATGTTGAAAATTTGGAGTCAAAATGCCAATGAATGCCTGAGATGTTAGGGTTTCCGACCACAATGCCCCACCCTGTAGAGACTGACAGGCATCAGGGGTGTGACTTGGGATTCTTGCCTGTAATTCTCATACCATTCCACACCCAGCAGCCAGTGAGAGGCATCGAGGTGTGCCTTGGACTCTTCAGCCCCAAAGTTCACCCCATTCTCCTATACAGCACCCATCTCACCGTATTTCCTGATGGAGTGGGGTGAGAATAAGGGCCAAAGACCCCAAGGCACACCATGACACTTGTTGGTGTCTGCAGGGTAGGGTGTGGTGAAATGGCATGGCCGTTATGCCTGATGACCCAAAGGCACACCCCAATGCCTGTCAGTCTCTGCAGGGTGGTGGCAGGGTTGGCTTCAGTTCAATATTTCACTGCCATTCCTATTATGCAGCTCTCTAACTCCTACACTACCAATGCCAATGCCAACAAGCAAACATTCGGCATTGACAAATGCTTGTTAAAACAGAAATTATAATGCCAACCCAATGTTTCAAACAAGAACTATAAAGACAGTCTGCTGTTTAAAACACGAGTTATACAGCCAGATCACTGTTTATAGCAGGAATTATAGAGCTGGACCACCGTTTAAAACAGGAATAAAAAAAGCCATTCCTCTAAAACAGGAATTATAAAGTCAGCCCAATGGTTAAAACAAGAATTATAAAGGTGGCCAGATATTTAAAATGAGAATTATAAAACTGGCTAAATGTTTAAAACAGGAATTATAAAGCCAGACTGATATTTAAATTGGGAATTATAAACATAGCTGGGTGTTTAAAACAGGAATTATAAAGACAGTCCTATGTTTAAAATGGAATTATAAAGTGGACCCAATGTTTAAAACAGGAATTATAAAATTAGCCTGATCTGTAAAACAGGAAAGTTGACCTGATGTTTAAAACAGAAATTATATAGTCAGCCCAATGTTTAATATGGGAATTTATAGCCAATCCAAGGTTTAAAACTGGAATTATAAAGCTGGCACAATGCTTAAAATGGGAATTAGTTTAAAACAGGAAATGAGAATTCTAAAGCTGGCCTGATGTTTAAAACAGGAATTAGAAAGCCAGCCCAATGTTTGAAATGGGAATTACAAAGTCAGACTGATGTTTAAACCAGGAATTCCATTATGTTGAATATCCATGGCACTCCAGATATTACATCATGGGTTATAACCCACCTGATAGGCTAGTGATGCACGTGACCCAGGATCAAATTTCATAGTATACCTTAGTCCCAGGAGTCCCTGTTCCTCAGTTCTTTTTGTGCATCTGAAGGCTACAGCACAACAGGAGTCCCTATCTGATTGCTTGTGAATCTAAGGTAGGCCCCAATGACTTTGAACCTGTGTTTTCTTCTGGTCTACCTGTTTGCCTTATCTGTGAGAAATAATCACCTGCTTAATTATTTCATCTACTCTGATTAATTAATTAATTAATTTTATTATTTATTTAGGAAATCGGAATTACAACCCTTTGAGTCATAGACTCGTTTCCAAAGGCTCCGCGTCAGAATAAAACATAGACATCCATACAGTACATACATAGAATAAATGTGGGTGAGCAATCATACAGAGTATAAGTACAATGAGCATGGGTTAATGCCTATACATTTGGTAGCTAAAACAGGGCAGAGCTAACGACATATTCACCTAATGAGCGGTTAAGACCTATACAATTGGTAGCTAAAGCAATGCATGATATGAGTTGGTAGTAAGACGCCTCAGGGAGGTCTTGTCTTATACATAATACAATGTATTCATAGTCCAGTGCAACTATATGGTAACCGAGGGAGGTGAGGAGCCTGTAGGCTAGAAATAGTGAGGGCACTCCACTGCCTGGCCAAGGGCAGGTGCGTGGCCTAGCGGCATGGTGCAGGATCCACAGGTTACCAGTTACACTGGCATTGACGTGAGGAGAAGATATAGGCCCTTAAGGCAGCTTTAAAAGGACCTAGATTGGTGGTTGATGTGACAGCCGGTGGGAGGGCATTGTACCAGGCTGGAGCTCTAAGGGGGAAGGATCGCTGGGCCAGGGTGGTCCTGACTCTAGGCACATTCCAGATAGTTTTTGAGGTGGCCTGTGTGGACGCTGAGATGATGGCTGCCTGAAGAGAAGCCATGACATCTATTGGGGTTAAACCCAGGTGGATTTTTTTTGGTGAAGAGACAGGTCTGATACAATAATCTTTCCTCAAGGGAGAGGATATTGGTGAGCGCGTATAGGGTGCAGGTATGTGTATTTCTGTCGGTACCAGAGAGGAGCCAGCAGGCCTTATTTTTTTTTTTTATCAAGTCTAGGATTACAAATACCTTTGAGCCAAGGCTCTTTTACAAATGTTCCATGTCGGAGAAATACAAATTATGGGGAACATCAAGACAGACATTACAACAATGTGGACATTGCATACAGATTACAGATTACAGATTAATACATTTCATTGGTAACATTGTAAGCAAAGCAGCCAGCGGCATTTGTCAGAGAAAACAGACAATAGATAAGAATTACCAGTGTCATAGGTAGAGGGAAGAAGGGTGGGGGTGGAGAGGGTGGAAGAAGGAAGATAGGTAGGGTGGGGAAGAGGGTGAAAAAAGGGCAGCATTGGGTATACCAAGATGTGAGGGTAAAATCTAGTGGGGGGGAACCACTAGGGCAGGCAGGGAAGTGGAGAAACAAGGTTAAGTTGGGCAGTCACAGGAGCTGTTGGCAGTGAGATAGTCCTGGAGCCTCGCTTTAAATGTACCAATTGTTGGTGCAGAGTTGATGGTGGAGCTAAGGCCATTGAACCAGAGTGGTGCTCGATAAGCAAAAGAGCGTTGTCACTATGAAGTGTGACTGTGGGGGACTTTCAGTAGCTGTAGCATGGATCTCCAAAGGCACTGTTTGTTTGTTTGGAGTTGTAACAGAGTTGAGACCCCAGAAGGTGCAAAGCCAAGGTTGATTTTTTTCACCATGGTGCAGGTGAGAACATTATGCGGTTTGAAAGTTGGAGCCAGCCGGTCTGGGTGTACAGGTCACATGTGTGGGTGAGACTTATTGATGACTACTTGTATTTGATGAAGTGCCATAGGGTCGGCAGCAGCATAGATTGTGAGGCCATAGTCCACCAGTGATAAGACCGAGGAGGTAATGGCTAGGTGAATCGCTTCAGGTAGCAGGCAGTCTTTATGTCTGTAAGGGACACCAATATGGGTGTTGGTGACGGAGGTAAGGATTTTTATATGTTTGTGGAACGAGAGGGAAGAGTCAAATGTAATACATAGATACTTATACTTTTGGACCTGTTCCAGTGGGATGAGAGAGGCGGAGAGTATTTCCAAGGGGAAATCCTTTGATCTGTTTTGGCGGTGGGCATAGAGCATCGTCTTAGTTCTTTTAATGTTGACCACCAATCTGTGTTCAGCAAACCAATGTTCAATCTGAGAGGAGTTTTGTAAGGTATGCTGCAGAGAGAGAGAGGATCAGGATGTGTGGCATAAAGAATAGCGTTATCCACATAGAGGAGAAGGTTGCCAGGGCAGGATTTAGGCAGGGCATTGAGGTAGATGCTGAACAGCAGGGGACCCAGGATACATCCCTGCCAACTTGTTTGAGGTTTTATAAATTTGCAACAAACTGAGGGAGGGAGCTTCCTCTCCATCCGGTTTATAAGCCATTGGCCTCACGCTAGTTTTGTAGTTATGAGTTTTATTCTACTGCTTGGAAGTTTGTGACCAAATGTTTCTACTTTATGTTGGAAGTTTTTGTGTTTGCCATTGTTCCTTGTGAAGGAGCTTGTATTGTGTTTGGGAGCAAAGGGGCTCTTTTCTCCGGTAAAGGATTAGCGCAAGTTGTTATTGAGAGTTTTTACAGCGGAATTGAAGCAACATCCATGTCTCAGGTGCTCTGTGCCTTTTTTGAATTTCGCGTCTCCTGCTCCTCCCTATGCACCAGATAGTGCCGTGCTCGGCGTGGGCCTACTCGCTCCACACCAGTGTGTAGACCTATACAGGTCCTTGTGGTCTCTCCTGGACCCCTCCCACCATTGTATTTACAGCAGAGAAATTAATTCTCTCCCCTCGGTCCGGTGTTCTCCATTACCCGCTGTTTCCCTTACTAGCGAGCCAGCAGCATGGAGTTCACCTGGGCAACACCACCTCATCCTACGGTGTGGGTTGTACACACCTTCCTCCTTCCAGCACAGTCCGTTCACCTTCTTCCTGAGAGGAATGGAAAGCACCTTGGAACCTCCTGCCTAGGCAGGACATTCTTCCCAAGGAGAAAATTCACACAAATTCACACAAAGTGAGACAATTCTTGTGGCCGCCTGTACCTTCCCTTCTTGGGTCTGACTCCTCTTCCAAGCGGAGTCAGCCTGGCGTGCATGCTTCACCAGCGCTCATGTCCTCCACGGTGATCGGCCCCTATCTAGCGATCGCAATCCCTCTGCCTTTACGATCTATTTACTGGAGAATGCTCTAAAATAAACACTGATACCTTGCAACATGGTGGTGTTCCTGGTAAGGCCTCCATACTACCTGGGTCACCATATTTGTAGTCCTTCCCGAGCGACCATCTTGGTAGTTCTGCTGCCATTTTGGAATCACCCCTCTAAGGCTGGGGCCCACAGTGGCCATTTTACTCTGCCTCGATCACCTTACTCAGCAGATCGAGGGTGAGCAGAAGCAGTCATTTCTACAGCTCGACCTCTAAGATCACCTCACACAGTGGATCTAGAGTGATCAGCAGCAGCCAATGTCACAATCTCAGCCCCCTCACACTGCGGATTGAGAGAGTTTTTCCTTCCACTCCTGCTGACCATGCTTCGGGGGGGGGGGAGGTCATGTATTAAGAATTCAAACTCCCCTCTTTCTTAAATTGACATATGATGCTCCAGAAGGAAATATTGCCACTGGTTGCCCGAGTGGCAAGCAAGGAGTGTCTCAAATCACCTGGGCTATTTGAAGTTTGTCTGGCTACAGTTCCTCTTCAGACTATAACCCAGTTATTGTAGACGGAGCTTCCAAGGAGGTGCTGTTTCTTAACCTCACCTACCTGGATGCATGCTTTGGCCAGATCCTAATCTTGTTCCCTCTTCTTCTCCCATTTTATCTCCCCAGATGGTCAAGGCCAAGAAATGTACTACCTGCAGTGCCACCCTGCTACCTCACAACTCAGGGCCACAGTGCCCAGCATGTCTACATGATGAGGACTACCTCTCCCTAGAGTAGTCCCCATCATTAGATCCGAGTACCCCAGGAACTAGTGGGGCTACTTGGGTCAACCTGGGGGTACCCCTCCTCCAGAATCAACATGCCACAGTGGCAATGATGGACAGTCAACAAAATTTCATTCTTAAAGTCATGGAAAAGCTAGAGGCATTGACGCAGATGAAGACACCTATGCCCCCGGTCCCAAGGCCCGAACCCATTCCATCTGCTAATGACCACATTGAGAAAGATGTTCCAGTTCCAGACACCCCATTGCCACAACCATATAATGGTTATGGGGACGAGGAGCTCCCAGATGATAAGGAAGAGCCAGTCTCTGATGAAGATGAGATGGACATCAGCCAGTCTGTCCCCTCCTTTACACCCAGTACTCATGAAAGCAATAAAAACCACTATGGGCTTCAAAGTGGATCCAGATAAAACAGAGTCAAAACTCAACCCTACGATCCAGCAAAAACTGACCATTAAGAGAACCTTTCCAGTCTGCCCAGTCATTGACAATGTCTTTGTCAAGGAGTGGGAATCCTTGGAGCCAGGGTGCATGTCTGAGAAGAGGAGCCTGGATAGGATGTACCCTATCCAGGAAGATAAAGTGAACACATGGTGCGTGGCACCAACGACTGATCCACAAATTGCTGCCCTTAACAAGAAGACAGTCCTCCCCTGTGGTACTATCTCCCTAAAGGATCCCACCAACAAGAAGGTGAAGGATATGTTGAAGAAACTGTTTGAAATCACAGGCTTGGCAGCAAGGGCTGCCACAACAGCAGTATATGTGGCCAAGGCAGAAATCCGATGGCTGGAGGAACTGCTAGAGAAGGCAGATCCAAAATCAAGGGACGCTGAACTGATAGAATGCTCACTGGACACAGCCAAATATTTGGGGGATATGGCAGTGGACACTCTTAAGCGGCAGGTGAGGATCTTGGCTCTGACAAACAGGGCCAGGAGGGCATTATGGTTAAAATTATGGGAAGCCGAGAATGAATCAAAGAGGCTGCTGCAGAATCTATCCTTAAAGGGTAAACGTGTCTTCTGGGAGGGACTCCAGGAATATTTAAAGCAAAAGGAGGAAGGCAAGGACTTAAGTAAGAGTAATAACAGAACCACATATCTTCCTTCCGGCAGGTGTCGCTTTCGGGGGGACCAAGAGGTTTCACCAAAAATGGAGACAATCAAACATTAATCACTCTAATTCCTTTCAGTGCAGAAGTTACCACTATAGCAATGCCAATCGGGGTTCTTTCAACACCAATAACCATGCTTCCTCTTCCTCCTCCTCTTTCATAGGGAGAAACAATAAGTTCAGAGGCAGAAGAGGAAGAAACAAACACCAGTGCCTACCCATGCATAAGGCCCCACCACCCAACCAGATGATTCAACCATATTACCCTCCAGTGGGAAAATGACTATCACTGTTCCAAGACCAATGGCTAGGTACTATCACAGACAAGTGGGTCCTGGAAGTAGTATTGCAGGGTTATGCGATCGAACTCACCTAGCGACCAGAAAGAGACAGATTCATATAATCCCTGATATCAACAAGAAGAACCTCCGCTCATCAGGTCCAACAAGTTCTTCAGGACCTAATCCAGAACAACGCCATCCAAATTGTCCCAGACCAGGAACAAGGCAAGGGAATTTACTCCATCTTCTTCCTGATTCCCAAGAAAAATGGGGACCTCCATTCCATCCTAGACCTAAAATACCTAAACGAATACGTCCTAACCAAGAAGTTAAAAACGGAGACCTTAAGGTTGACTCTTGGGAGTATCCGAGTTGGAGACTACCTGATGTTGATTGATCTGAAAGACGCTTACCTACATATTCCAATTTGGCAAAGCCATCGACGATACCGAAGGTTTCATGTACTGGGACAGTACTTTATGTACCAAGCCTTACCCTTCAACCTGGCATCTGCGCCAAGGGTCTTCACAAAGGTCTCCATCGTCCTCGCAACCCACTTGCAGGAACAAGGGGTGGACATCATCCCTTACTTGGATGACTGGCTAATATGGGCCAGATCCAGGAATCAGTCACAGAGGTGTACCTAACTAGCGCTACAAGCCCTGGAAGACCACAGATGGGTGGTCAACCACAACAAGAGTTCCCTGACTCCAGACCAATGGTTAGAACACCTGGGGGGGGGCAGAGATAAACATGGCCAAAGGGAAGACAAGACCATCTAAGAAATACACAGAGAACATGGTCAATCTGGTACGTATTCTAAAGGCCAACAGTCGGCCAACCATTGGGCAGATAGTGCAAGTTCTGAGATGCATGGCCTCATGTATTGCTCTGGTTCCATGGGCCAGATAGAACATGAGACCTCTCCAGACCTAAATTACCTATTAACTCAGGGATCTCCATCCGAGGAGAATCTGGGAGTCAGGATAGCACTGCCACATGAAGTGAAACAATCTCTAACCTGGTGAACCCTCAAACACAACCTTCTATGAGGCATCCCTCTAGAGTTGACTTACAAAGTCACACATGAGATGGATGCAAGCCTCACGGGGTATGGGACATGTGTAAACTTCCAAACAGCCCAAGGTCATTGGACACACCTGGAATCCAAACTCTCTATCAATGTGTTGGCGATGAGGGTGGTGTTCCATGCTCTAAAAGTGTTCAGAAAACTGTTACAGGATGGACAGTACTCATCTGATCCAACAATCAGGTCACCATGGCATATCTCTCCAAACAAGGAGGAATAAGAGGATGGGCCATGCTAAGTGAGGTGACAAAGGTAATGTCCTGGGTTCAGGTTCACCTAGTTCACATCGGGCCATCCACCTGGTGAGCAGGTTAAATGTCAGGGCAGACTGGCTAAGCCATCAGCAGGTTCACCCAGGGGAGTGGCAACTGCACCCAGAGGTATTCCAAGTGATCCAGACCAGATAGGGGCCCATCCCCATGAATCTCATGGCCACAGTACTGAACTGTCAAGTAAACAAATTCTTCTCAAGGTACAGGGAATGACACTCCAAAGGGACTGATGCTGTGTCCCAAAACTGGACGCTGGACCTAGCTTATGTCTTCCCCCATACCTCTAATCCCTCAAGTACTATTCAAAATCAGACAGTCCCAGAGACTCAACATCCTAGTAGCTTCCTACTGGCCTCGGAGATCATGGTTCTCAATGGCAATGGTCATGGCATTGGACAGATGGAGGCTACCTTACAGAACCAACCTCTTGCTGCAGGGTCCAAGGACCCATCCAGCCCCAGAGACATTCAAGTTGTTGGCATGGCTCCTGAGAGGCAGAGATTGTTAAAGGCAGGCTGCCATACCACTGTCATCTCCACCATAATGCAATCTAGAAGGTTCTCCATCACGTCTACGTACAGTCGCCAGTGGAGCATCTTTTCAACATGGTCCCGCACAAAGGGTGTAGAACCAGAGAAAGCCGACATGTCCACCATTTTGCTGTACCTATAGCAGAGCATGGATAAAGGGCTGTCTCACTCCTTTCTTCAAGTGCAGCTTTCCGCCATAGGGACGGCATGGATCCAGTTGGACAATACAGCCCAAGCTCCCATCCAGATGCTATCAGATTCATGAAAGCAGTTGAGGTTATCCGGCCTTGAGCCAGACCATCGGTTACCCCTAGCGACCTAACATTGATTCTCTACACCCTAGACATTCACCCATTCGAGCCAATCCTAGAGTCTCAGCTCTACTGGACAGGCCTAAAGATCTGTTCTCTCCTAGCCATTTGTTCGGCCCGAAGAATAAGCAAATTAAGTGCACTATCTTGTAAAGAGTCCTACACAATCTTTACTCCCGACGGAATATCCCTAAAGACAGTACCCACTTTTCTATCTAAGGTTGCCTCTCTGTTCCACAGGGAACAGATAATTGAGCTCCCAATGCTGTATGAGCAGAGAGAACAAGGAGACACTTGCACCCCACATCACCTGGACGTGAGAGCCACCCTAGCCACCTATATAACCAGAACCCAACCAGTACGCAAAAACGAAAAACTTTTCATTACTGCAAAGGGACATAGAAAGGGCATGGCTGCATCAAAGATGACTATCACTAGCTGGCTCAAAAAGACTATTCAAGAAGCATACAAGATTAAAAACCTTACACCACTGGATGGTATCACGGCCCATTCAACCAGGGCGGCGGCTACATCTTGGGCCAAGAGAGCTAATGCCTTAACGAAGATATCTGCTGGGCAGCAACTTGGACGTCCATGCACACCTTTGCAAAGCATTACAAACTTGAATCCTTGTATAAACAAAGGACCTCCTTTGCGAACAATGTCCTTTCTGCAGCCAGTAACTCATCCCACTCTTCGATCACTCTGTCCCATCCTGATGGTAGTGGTACTGCTGTTTAACCACCCATGATGTAATGTCTGGAGTGCCATGGATATTGAACATAACGCAGTGGGTGTTTACTCACCTAGTAAAGTGATTGTGTTAGTTGATATTCATGGCACTCCATGGCCCTCCAGTCAGAGCGATCAGAGTGGCAAGACTGGTTACTACAGACAAGCTTTGGGGACGATTGATGCTAGTTATACAGGACTGAAGGCTGCATATGTAAGATGTTTTTTTTTCCATGTGTGTCTAACCTAAATCAGTAAACATGTCAGATTTGATTAGATCACCCGCTTAAGTCACTTTAGGTGACTCTAGTTAGAAGTTAGCTACGACGTCAGCCACATTCAGTGGCTGAGATTTAGAACTGTAGTAATAGGAAATAAAATCTAGTGAAACTTTCACCATCCTTCTTCGTCCTTTCTCTCTCTCTATTATGGTTCAGTATTGTATGTTTGTGAAACTAACCTTTTTTCAGCTTTGGAAAAATCAGATTGAGGGACAGGGACTCCTGGGACTAAGGTATACTGTGAAATTTGATCCTGGGTCACATGTGCATCATTAGCCTATCAGGTAGGCTATAACCCATGACATAATGTCTAGAGTGCCATGGATATCAACTAACACAATCACCTTTACCAGGTGAGTAAACACCCATTATAAATCCAGCCCGATATCTAAAATGGGAATTACAAAGTCAGCCTGATGTTTAAAACAGGAATTATAAAGCCAGCCCAATGTTTGAAATGGGAATTACAAAGTCAGCCTGATGTTTCAAACAGGAATTATAAAGCCAGCCCGATGTTTGAAATGGGAATTACAAAGTCAGCCTGATATTTAAAACAGGAATTATAAAGCCAGCCCGATGTTTGAAATGGGAATTATAAAGTTGGCCTGATGACGCTGAGTGGCTGCTTTCAAAGCTGATGACCCGAGTTCAGGAGCAAGCCCGGGCAACAGAGGACCCCCGGTGGTAGGAGGACTGAGTGTCCCAGTGGAATTCTCACTTCCTCTGGGGTGGGGGGGCTGTCCATAGCCTCCCCACACTAGTGCCACCTGGTTTCCCTGCATGGTGCAGGCTAGAGCAGAACATGGCTCAGGGAAGGAGGAACATGCAGCTTGCTTGAAAAAATTAGTAAATTCAGCTAAAGGGTGCTACAGTTGTATTTAACAGCAAATTTAGTTTTTATCAGTCCAGTTTGTTCATTCCATAGGGTTCCAAAGTCTTGAGAGGAGTAATCTAACTAGCAAAAGATTTTAGGGCGATTTCCAAATCACCTGCGTGCAGATGCAAATGCATGCTGTACTTGAATTGCATCCATGAATCACATCCAAGCGGCCCGCTGCTGTTTGTTAAAAGTTGTGTCCATTTGCAAGAAAAATCATGATTTTTGGCACAAAACAGATGCAATTGTGATTTGCCTCTAGTTTGGATGCACGCATGTCCTCAGTCGGGTGCTGTTAGACCAGTTAATAGCTGATCTAACAGTCTGGATGCATTTACAGTATGTGTTGAAAATTACAGCGGACATAGTTTGGACAGATCCTAAAACTCCTGCATCTAATTATGGTCAGCTGGTATAGTTTGAAATGGGAACAATGCTGGCTAACCTCTGAGCTTTTCATCATCATGGTAATGACAAGAAGCCAATCCTCAGATTTGAAATATACTCTTCCCAGTCATCTCCATGGCAGCTGGGTACCATGTTGAGTGGGCTCAGCAGGTCTCAGCATGCTGACTAAGTGCATCCTGTGTCGAAACCCAGGACAAACTTAATTAGAAAACTGAGAGTGCCTAAGCCATGCTTAACTTGCATCCAGCTGCACAAACGTGACTTATAATATGCCTAAATATATGGTCTTAAGACTTAAAAGTGGTCTTGTCTAAGTCTCGGAGGTAAGACTTTTCCAGGAACAAAAAATTGACTTGACTTAGATAAGACAGGTCTTAGCCTGATGTTGCCTAGCAACATGGACTGGACTTACTGTACACTGCTGAAGAAAAAAAAAGATGGCTTCCAAGAGCAAGAATACAGAGGTACGTTGATAAAGTCCTTAATTGTATCAAAGAGGACTATAGAAGTTATTGTGCAACACACTATGGTGATAAAAGTTTTTAAATTTTTTTATTATTGCCTATGTTATTCCTTGAACTTAGGCGTAATCTGTTTGATTTTTTTGTACGTTGTTTGCAACACAGAGGCTCAGAAGGATTCACTTCAAGGATGTTGCCCTGATGCAGGTGCTCAGGGTATAACTTTTCTGTGGGCCCTTTCAGCCCAGGTGTAACACTCTATCCCTCCCTTCCTCCATACTCATATGTTCAGTCCCCCAATCTCATACTCAGACCCCCCTTCCCCCATACTCAGCCACTCAGGGCTTTCTGAAACCAACAGCCATGGATCGGCTTCTCTTGTTGCTCCCCTTTGGGAGTGCCAGCTCTGTTATTGCCTCTGCCTGTCGCAGGAATTTTTTATTTAAATTAAACCCAGCCAGGCACTGAAAACTATCTGCAATGCAACTTTAGCAGCACCTACTGCCACCCAGCCCTGGATCTGCTCCAAAAGCCCCCATGCTGGCGATAGTTGTCTTTGATGCAGCTGCTTGGCATGTGCCTCTGCCTTCTGCTCCCGACTGTTTAACAGCTGCAAGTGTGGCTAGCTTTTTGGCAGCCTCCCGCCACCTCTCCTGCTATGTATCCCTTTACGGCAGCTACATTTGCCACCAGAGTAGCAGCTTTGGTAGGTGGAGGGAGACGCTTGTCCTCCTCTACCTCCATACACAGTCCTGTCACCCTTCTCCCCCCGCATGGAGCAGGCCGCAGCCTGAGCTTTATAGGTGTTTGGAAGTAAAAAGCGGCACCTACGACTTTCACTTTTACCATGGTTAAACACGCTAGCTGCAGCAGTAGCCCCAACTCATGTCCTATTCACAGTCTATCTCCCAACCTGAAGAAACAATATCGGGGACGGGGGCACTCCTCCCACCACCACCACCACTACTACTACTACATACCAGGGAAAAATATCTAATTTTGTTTAAATACATTGACCACTGGCCACCAGGAAAAGTAGCCCACCAGGAGTATTATATGAATAACTAGCCTCCATGGGACATCTCTAGCCCCCTGGACCTCCAATGCTTAATTATTTTAATAATGCTGGGCCAGTAGCCTAAAAGAGTGCCAGCTAGCTCACACAGGTACTACCTTCAAATTAATTTCCTAAGAGATGTATGTGGGCTTTATAGTCCATTACCTTAAGGCAGTGCTAACTTGTTTCTGGTCAAAAGTAGAGAGATTGTAACTGGATCCGAAACCATGGCCAGCCGATCCCGTCCACTTCCCGGTCCATCAGCCCCTCCCCCTGCGCTCGGACGTTTTGTGATGCCTAAGCAGGAAGAGCATAGAAGTCTATGGGGACAATTTTAAATGCATAATTATATATGTTTAGGCAACTTGGAGATTAGCAAGTGATACAATCTACAAAACACCAAAACAATGAAAACACGACAGTATACGATATGAGACACATAATGAAATACGAAAACAGGACATCATGGTTTCACAAAAATTCAGCTATCCGAAGAATGCTTATTTTTAGCACTGTGCATTCCCCAAGGACAAAAATCTTTTATAAATTATTTAAAAACTAGTTGACTCCAATACATAAAAACCACAAAAGCACGTACATTGGGCCAAACTCTATCAAACCTGAAAGTTTTAGGTTTCAAATCATCATACTTTCTTGGTTATTGGGGAGCAAAACAAAAAGTCTTAAAAACAGTGATTTTTTTACATTTTTTGCACCTCTGTAACTTAAGACTCCACTGAACCAATGTACATGAAATTTTCAGGATCAAGAGATCCTGGCACTAACATTGTGCTTTCTAAATTTCACATAAATTAGTTGAAAGAGGGCAACATTATTAAGCTGCACAAGTTGGGGTTTAACATTAAAGCACTTACTCAACCCTAATATACCAGGCGTGACTGCACCTGTATAATTTTAATGTACAATATTCAGAGTGGTTTCCTGCAATAAAATACGTTTTCCTGTAATTAACTATGGCAACATAAGGCTACTAACAAAAAATAAGCCTGGTACATAATATGCATAAATGAAAGCAAGGTAAGACAATTTTTGTGCAACAGACTTGCATTTTTTTTAAGACTGCCTTGATTTTGTAAGACCAAAAACATGTCGGACATGGACTAAACTTTTTTGGACAACTGGCTGCTGACACCCACTAGCCATTAACCTGATAGTTTCATCTCCTGCTTTTCCCCTCCTCTGTGGGGGCATCAATGCAGAAATGGATTTCCAGGCAGAAGCATGCAGATGCCCCTGCCACATGCTCCACAAGGTCCCCCTTGCCCTTGGCCCCTCCCTGGTGGTGGTGACAGAGCACAGAGTTGCAGCCCTCCTACCCCAGTGATCATCCACTGGGATGCTCAGCCCTCCTCCCCAGTTGGGCTCCAGTGTCCCAGGCTCAATCCCAAACTTGGCTCACCAACATCATTAGGAGTAGCAGTTCTACCAAGCCAATCGGCCTGTGAACCACTGGCACTTTCTACTATAAAAACGTGAACTTTTGGTAAAAAAAAAATGTAATTATCCTAGGGCACCGAATGGCACAGTGCTGGTGTGCAATGCCACCGTGCCATCAACCCATGTTTAGAGTGGACCTGGGAAGCTGACAATCGGATGGCTAGCTGTCAGAAGCACCGCCTACGTCAGTAACTCTCAGCCAGGGAGGGGAGGCACAGCATTCTGCTGCTATAGCAACACCTTCTGGTGAGCTTGTTCTCCCAGCAGGTGAATGTTGTGTGCACGTGACACAAATCAGGGATGCATGTGCACTGCTGCGGGATTGGGGATGTGTGGGAGAAAATGAGGAAAAAAGGCAACTGGCAAGATAACAGTACTAGGATGCTCAGGCCTCACATCGTCGTCCGTTCTGCTCCTAACTCTGTTTACACTCTTGCACGGAGATGAGGGGGAGTCATGGAGGACCATTGAGCAGAGATGGAGGGTGATAGGATGGGGGGGTCACTGGATGTGGTATGAGTGGGGTGTCTGGCCAGTACAATACAATGTCTACTGGGAAAATAAGTAATTATATTTAACAAGCATTTGTCAATGCCGAATGTTTGCTTGCTAAAATTAGCAATGGAAATGCAGGAGTTAGAGAGATGCAGAATAGGAATGGCAGTGAAGTATTGAACTTCATGCCAACCCCACCTCCACCCTGCAGATGGACAGGTATTGGGGTATGTGTTTGGGTCATCGCCCATAACGTTCATGCCATTTCACTTCATCCTATCCTGCAGACACTGACACATGTTGAGGTGTGCCTTGGGGTGTTTGGCTTTACAGTCACCCCATTCCATAAGGACATATGCTGAAATGGGTGCAGTATAGGAGAATGGGGTGAACTCTGGGGCCAACGAGTCCAAGGCACACCTCGATGCCTGTCACTGGCTGCATGGTGGTGGGGTGGGGGTGGAATGGCATGAGTATTACAGTCATCAATCCAAAGGCACACCCCTGATGTCTGTCAGTCTGTACAGGGTGGGACGTTATGGTTATAAACCCTAACACCCTGGGTGTTTCTTGGTATTTGCACTACAAATTTTCAACATGGCCTTTTTGTGACCCCCACCTCATGAAAACATTTGGGACCTCTTCTCATGAACAGTGGCACTGTGTTTTTGTTAATGTGTCCCAAACTTTGAGTTCCCACAGTGACCGTGCCATTCTGCACCAGATGTATGAAAAATACACAGAACAGGCAGGATGTGAAGAATGACAGCTGTACCATTTATAGGGAGGTGTGAAGAGATGGCAATGTTGAAAATCTGTAGTGTAAATATTAAAAATACTGGAACTTCCGGGCTTACATGGAAACTGCGCAACGCATGCACCTAACGCAGTAATTTAGTGGAATTTTTTCACCAAATTTTCAACATAGGCATTTTGTGACCTCTGCTTATGAACAGTGTCACTATGATTTTCCTAATCTGTCCCGAACATTGATTTCCCACAGCGAGCGTGCTATTGAGGAAGCAGTATAGCGCAGTGGTTTAAGGCTCCGAGCTGCAAATCTGGTGACATCCAGCAGACCAGACCTGGGTTTGAATCCCACAGCTTCCACTTGCATACTGTGTGACCCTGAGCAAGTCATTTAACTTCCCTGTGCTCCCAGGTCGCACCTGTAAAAAAGCTTTCAGCTTAGTGTGCTACTCCTGGTTAAATAACTAAAATAAAAAATTCTGTGCCAGATGTGTAAATGCATATTTCAGGCAGGATATGAAAAATGACAGCTGTGCTGTTCATAAGGAGGTGTGAAAAAATGCCAATGTTGAAAATTTGTAGTGAAAATATTACAAATGCGTGGAAACTGCACAACATACGCTCGTAACACAGTGTAAATTTCATGGACTTTTGTCACTAAATTTTCAGCTTAGGCATTTTAGCACCTCTGCTCATGAACAGTGTCACTGTGATTTTCTTAATGTGTCCCAAACACTGATTTCCCACAGCGACCACGCTATTCTGCGCTGGAAGTGGGAAAATACATTTCTGTCAGGATGTGAAAAATGATAGCTGTACTGTTCATAAGGTGGTGTGGAAAAATGCCAATGTTGAAAATCTGGAGTGAAAATATTACAAATTCGTGAAGTTACGAGCATGCGTGGAAACTGCGCAATGCATGCTCATAAAACAGTCAAGCCGCTGCCATATTTACAAAAAATTTTACACTAGGCAAGGCACCAACCTGCAGTGATGGGTTGCTCCCTCATAGCAGCAGAATGGCTGACGCCGCTATGACGAGGTGGCCCCTCATTGCAGCGGTGAAATCGTTTCAACTTGGTGCCACTTTTGGAAACCAATGTCATCAGCACAGTGTGCCTGCACTGGTCCACCAGTGCCAAGCCCCCAAATGCAGTGCCACTGTTGACTGCCACAATACCGCATCACCACAACCCACTTCTCTCCTAAGCTGCCGCATAATGTTTCTTGCTCATGCGCACAAGCAAACATAAAAATCATAAATGGTGGGTAGTGTTCCAGTTATGTTAGCCAGTGTTTTTCTGTAAGCAGTTGATTCTGCTCAGCTATAGCTGAAATGCTGACTTGATATTATATCTCCTGATTTGTTGCAGTTTCTGAATTTGTAGGAAATCTAAAAGGGGTGGGATACTGCTTCTGGATCTGTGGTGCTGTTGCGTGGAGGTCAGATCCCCAAAATTGCAGTTTTGCAAAGGAAGGTGACCCACTGAAAGCAATTTCAAACAGTCTGTGTCCCAGAAATTAGGCTCAGCCAACTACCACTAACCCAATCCTGAGCTCCACTCTTAAGTCTCCTCCGCAGTCTGTGGCTGTATACCACCCTTTAGCTTGGGTTTCTGTGCTCCCTGTTGCAAGGCAATGTCATCTTACTGACTGTAAATTAAGCAATAAGGCCTGACCAGGGGTTAGAGTAACAGTTTGTTAATCACCCCCTAGGGGTGTAATGTGGCATGAGGTGCAGCCGAGTGCCTTATTACCCCAAGGAGTGATTAACTGACTGTTAATCTAACCCCTGGGATTGCCTTAATGCTATTATAAAAAACTGATTTCAAAAGAAAAGTGTTAGAAATGTACCTTTTGAATGTTTTCATCATTGAGAAGGAGGTTTTTAATAAAATAGTTCATCCACCAACTGTTTCAGAGTGCTGGTTTAGAGTCAGAAAGCATCATTCCAGTCATTCAGCAGTGCTAGAAAATGGAATGCTGACAGCAGAAATTCATGTGCTATGGTGATCAGGCTGTACATGACAGTGTAGCAGGGATTATTGTAAGGCTGTTGGAATCCTAACAGCCAATCAGAATGCAGCATTTCTGAGACCCTTTTTATGTTTACTTGCGCACAGCACAAGAAACATATTGCGGCAGCTTGATGCCGAAGCAGGTTCTGGAGGTGCGGCACTGTTGAGGCCAATACCATGATGTCCAGCAATAATGGGGGACACAGCCGGTGACACTAGTTTGGAACGTTGCCACCAACTTGTGAAAAAATAGCCGCTGCAATCAGGGGCTGCCTCGTCACTGCAGCATCAGCCATTTGCTGCAATGAGGGAGCGACCCATCATTGCAGGACGGGATGTTCACACACCGATATTGTTTGTGATCATGGCGGCGGCTTGCCGCCTGTTCATAAACAATATTAACCCCCTCCCCTGCCAAGGGGGTGCCCAATCCCCCTGGCAGCATGTGCCCCCCAACACGCTTGTTTATCGATGGGGCCCACCCCCGCCGGCAGTATGTAACACCCCCAGCTTTTCTTGTCTGCCGACGGGTGCCCAATCCCGTCCAGCATAATCAACCCCCATTGTTGTAGTACCGACAGGGTGCCCATTCCCCGCCGGCTACAACGCCCCCGAAAAAGATCTAGTTGGCACGCTGGGAGACCACCCCAGTGTGCCATGTTGCTCTGTAACAAAAAAAAAAACCTATGGCGTCTTTTTTTACCTGTAATAAGGGAAAGGGTCACCAGAGGGCTCCCTGACCCCCCACAACCCGCACTCCACCCACTGGCGCACCCTGCCTCCCCACACCCCTTCACCCCATACTTACCTCCAGAGTCTGACGCGACGATCTTCGTGGACCGAACATGTCTGCACTCTTCAAAGGTGACCGTGGAACTGAGGAAATGCCGTAAGTTGTATAATGGAATAAATAGGATATGTATTGAATAGTATAATGATTTATCTGCACAAGAGCAGTTTGACCTTGGGTAACCTCACGAGTGGCGTAAGCCACGAGTTTGGTGTCCAAGGTCAAACTGCTCGAGTGCAGATAAATCATTTATTACACAAGTTTTCCATTGCATATTCCATTCATGCAATTCATTTGTTTTTGCTTTTGTAAGGGGCATTTGTTAGTCAAAAAAGTGAATAAAAATGGAATTTTCTGCCATTTTTTGCTGATTACAGAAAATCTAAAAGGAATCTAGAAACAAAACACATCTCATTTTGTATATATTTTTATGCTGAACAACTTTTGTGCTCAAAGTACCATACTATCTTTTTTTGTTTTTATGTTATTTGCATTTGTTTGATGAAACAGTGCACAAAATTGAATTTTTTGCTGTTTTTTGCTAATTCTGAAAAAATTTAAAAGTATCTATAAATGAAACACCACTCATTTTGTAGATATTTTTGAGCTGAACATTTTTCGTGCTCACAGTACCATGCTATCATTTTTTGTTTTAAAGTTATTTATATTTGTTTGTCAAAAAAGTGAACAAAAAATTAAATTTTCTTCTGTTTTCTTGCTAACCATATACAATATACAGGGTTTATATAAATGAAACATTATTCATTTTGTAGATAATTTTGTGCTGAACAATTTTCGTGCTCACAGTACCATGTTATCTTTTTTCGTTTTTAAGTTATTGGCATTTAAATATGGTTAGTACTGCTTCTGAGGCCGAACATTCTAAATGAATTCTGAAGAGAACTGTGTAGATAAATGAGCTACTGATGTAGTTACTGTGTGGATAAATGGGTGATGATGTAGTTACTATGTAGATAAATAAATTTATTACCATAGTAGCGAAGATAAATGGTTTTATTCTACAGTTTTTATCCTGACCCCATTGCATAAATAGGGGTTTTTCAACTTTGCTGCATACCTCAGGCATTTTTAGGAATTTTGCCACCAAATTTTCAACATGGGGTTTTTGGGACCCCTCCTCATGAATTCTATCACTGTCATGGCATTAATCAGCCCCGGAAGGTGATTTTGCGGTCACTGCGCGGAATCACCTTTCAGGACCGATTAAGGAAACGACAGTGCCAGTGTTCATGAGATGGGCTCTCAAAAAGCCTATGTTGCAAATTTGGTGGGAAAAATCCCAAAAATGACTGTTTTACAAGCTTACATCGCACAGTTGCTACGCACGCTCATAACTTGGAGAATTTGCAATATTTTCACCTCAGATTTTCAATACTGGCATTTTTTCAGACCTCCTTGTGAACAGTACAGCTGTCATTTTTCACACCCTGGGCGAGTCGGTGTGAGAAATCAGTGTTCTGCACAGATTAAGAAACTGACAGTGGAACTGATCATGAGCAGAGGTTCTAAAATACCTATGTTGAAAATTTGGTGACGATACTCCATAAAATGACTGTGTTACGAGCATGCGTTGTGCTGTTCCTACGCATACTTGTAAGTTCGCAAATTTTCAGTATTTTCACTCCAGATTTTCAACATTGCCATTTTACCACACCTCCTTATGATCAGTACAGCTGTCATTTTTGACATTTTGCCCAAAATGTACTTCCATGCATGTAGCGCACAATGGCGCAGTCGGTGTGTGAAATCAATGTTCGGGACAGATTAAGAAAATCACAGTGACACTGGTCATGAGCAGAAGTGTTAAAATGGTTATGTTAAAAATTTGGTGGAAAAATGTCCCAAAATGACTGTTTTACGAACATGCGTTGTGCCGTTCCTACGCACGCTTGTATGTTCATGAATTTTCACTATTTTCTCTCCAGATTTTCAACATTGCCATTTTACCACACCTCCTTATGAGCGGTACAGCTGTCATTTTTCACATCTCACCCAAAACATGTTTCCGCACATGTAGTGCACAATGAAGCAGTCGGTGTACGAAATCAGTGTTTGGGACAGATTAAGAAAATCACAGTGACACTGTTCATGAGTAGAGGTGTTACAATGGCTATGTTAAAAATGTGGTGGAAAAAGTCCATAAAATGACTGTTACAAGCGACCATTGCGCAGTTTTCACGCACCCTCGTAAGTTCATGGATTTCTAACATTTTCGGTCCAGATTTTCACCACTGACATTTTTCCACACTTCCTTATGAACAGCACAGATGTCATTTTTCACACCATGACCGAAACATGTTTTCGCACTTCCAGCACAGAAATGCTTGGTCACTGTGGGAAATCACTGTTTGGGACAGATTAAGAAAATCACAGTGACATTGTTCATGAGCGGAGGTTCCAAAATGCCTGTGTTGACAATCTGCTGTAAAACATCACCAAACTAATTGCATTATGGGTGTGCGTTGCCCAGTTTCTATGCACGCTCATGACTTCACCAGTTTTTTTAATATTTTCACTGCAGATTTTCAACATTGCCATTTTTTCCACCTCCCCATGAACAGTACAGCTGTCGTTTTTCACATCCTGTTCGAAATGTGTTTTCGCATATGTGGTGCCAGATGGAGTAGTCGTTGTGCAAAATCAGCTTTCGGCTAACAAACTGATATTGCCACTGTTCATAAGGTGGGGGTCACAAAAGCCCATGTTGAAAATTTGGAGTGAAAATGCCAACGAACACCTGAGACGTTAGGGTTTCCGACCATAATGCCCCACCCTGTAGAGATTGACAGGCATCAATCAGGGGTGTGACTTGGGATTCTCGCCTGTAATGCTCCTACCATTCCACACCCTGTAGCCAGTGAGAGGCATCGAGGTGTGCCTTGGACTCTTCAGCCCCAAAGTTCACCCCATTCTCCTATACAGCACCCATCTCACCGTATTTCCTGATGAAATGGGGTGAGCATAAGGGCCAAAGACCCCAAGGCAGACCACGACACTTGTCGGTGTCTGCAGCATAGGGTGTGGTGAAATGGTATGGCCGTTATGCCTGACGACCCAAAGGCACACCCCAATGCCTGTCAGTCTCTGCAGGGTGGTGGCAGGGTTGGCTTCAGTTCAGTACTTCACTGCCATTTCTATTATGCAGCTCTCACTCATACACTACCAATGCCAATGCCAGCAAGCAAACATTCGGCATTAACAAATGCTTGTTATGTTTGCTAGTGCACATACACAAGAAACATGTTGTGACAGCTTGCTGGAGTAGCAGGTTGTGGAGGTGTGGTCGTGTTGTGGCCAGTGCCGCCACTGCTTTTTGGGGCTTATCTCTGCGGTGCCAATAAATGAGCATGCTGTCTATGACAGCTGCTCAGAAGCATTCTACTAACTTGAAACAGTTTCACCGCTGCAATGAAGGAGCGCCCCCTCATTGCAGGGAGTGCCTTGCCTGGTGCAACATTTCACTAAACATGGCAGCGGCTGTCGCCATCTGCCTCTCACAGTCCCATGGAAGCCGAAGTCAGGGGGGTGTCCAATCCCCCTGTTGGCATGCCCCCTCCCCAGTTCATTTGCCAACAGGGGAGCCCAATCCCCATTGGCATAATGTTCCCCCTCCTGTTATTTGTCTACCGAGGGGGATGCCCAATCCCCCTCAGTGTCATGCCCCCCCAAACACAGATAGGCTTTCTTTGCTGATGGGGGACCCAACCCCAATCAACTTCAGTTCCCCCATCCCAAGATACTGGTGGTACATGGAGAACCCACCCCAGGTTGTCAAATGTACCTGTAAAAAAGAAAACCTTCCCTGTGACAATCTTTGGTGATCCGGGAACACGTCTGCACTGTTCAAAGCCGACCACAAACTGAAGAAATGCCAGTAAACTGTATAATGGCATAAATGGGGGGGGGGGTTCAACTTAGATGGATATTTTGGTCATTTGTGTGACTTTTGACACAAAATTTTCAATATGGGGTTCTTGGGACCCCACCTCATGAACTCAGTCACTGTCATGTCGTTATTCAGTCCCGAGAAAGGTGATTCCGTGGTCACTGTGTGGAATCATCTTCTTGGCCTGAGTAACAAAATAACAGTGTCACTGTTCATGAGGTGGGCTCCCAAAAAGGCTATGTTGCAAATTTGGTGAAAAAAATTCAAAAAAATGACTGTGTTACGAGCATGCATTGCACAGTGTCCACGCACGTTCATAACTTCGAAAAGTTTTAATATTTTCAACCCAGATTTTCAACATTGCCATTTTTCCACACCTCCTTATGAACAGTACAGCTGTCATTTTTCACATCCTGCCCAAAATGTGTTTTCGCACTTCTGGCACACAATGGCACGGTCACTGTGCGAAATCAATGTTCGGGACAGATTAAGAAAATCACAGTGACAGCGTTCATAAGGAGAGGTCCCAAAAAGCCCATGTTGCAAATCTGGTGAACAAATTCCAAAAAATTAAGTGTGTATTGTGCAGTTTCTACGCACACTCATAACTTCACCAGTTTTTTATATTTTTACTCCAGATTTTCAGCATTGTCATTTTTGCACACCGCCTTATGAACAGTGCAGCTGTCATTTCTGACATCCTGCCCAAAACATGTTTTCACACCTGTGGCACACAATGGGCATGGTCGCTGTGCGAAATCAACGTTCGGGACAGATTAAGAAAATTACAGTGCCACTGTTCATGAGCGGAAGTCCCAAAATGCCTGTGTTGGAAATCTGGTGTAAAAAATCCCAGAATAATTGCATTACGGGTGTGTGTTGGGCAGTTTCTACACAAGCTAGTGACTTCACCAATTTTTTTATATTTTCACTCCAGATTTTCATCATTACCATTTTTTCACACCTCCTCATGAACAGTACAGCTGTCATTTTTCACATCCTGTTCAAAATGTGTTTTTGCACCTGTGGCGCCAAATGGCACAGTCTCTGTGCAAAATCACCTTTCAGCTAATGAACTGATAGTGTCACTGTTCATGCGGTGGGGTCATAAAAAGCTCATGTTGAAAACATGGAGTGAAAATACCAAGAAATGCCCAGGGCGTTAGGATTTCCGACCATAACGCTCTACCTTGTAGGGATTGACAGGCGTCAAGGGTGTGACTTGGGATTGTCGACAGCAATGCTCACACCATTCCACCCCCCCACCCTGCAGCCAGTGACAGGCATCAAGGTGTGCCTTGGACTCTTCAGTCCCAAAGTTCACCCTATTCTCCTATACCGCACCCATTTCAGCGTATTTCCTTATGGAATGGGGTGGGTGTAAAGCCCGAACACCCCAAGGCACACCCCCACACTTGTTGATGTCTGCAGGGTAGGGTGAGGTGAAATGGCAATAGTGTTATGGGTGACAACCCAAAGGCACACCCTAATGCTTGTCCATCCCTGCAAGGTGGGGGTGGGGTTGGTGTCACTTCAATACTTCACTGCCATTCCTATTCTGCATCTGTCTAACTCCTGCACTTCCAATGCTAATGCCAGCAAGCAAACATTCTGCATTGACAAATATGTATTATAACACCTGTTACTTCCCCTAGTCTGCATAAACTGTTATTTACTGTTTGCACTCTTAAAGCTCTTATGGTTGTAACTGCCTAATCTGTTTCTGATCCTGTATTTTGTAATTGTTCATTAATTGTGTGTCATTCAAGACGTGGAACCTTTGTAAATGAGCTTCTGGCTCAAATTTATTGTAATTCTGAGATATCAATAAATAAATAAAATATTACTAGTGACACTGACATTAGTGACATGACACTAGTAATATTGCAAATTTCAGAATGTTGGTATAGAGCGAGGTGACACCTAATGTCACCAATAACCACTCATCTTCCACAGAACAATTTTCCAGTAACCGTAACACATCTCCTGTGTCTTCACATGTGAGCATTTTTACTTGATATTGGGGAGATGTGATTTGGTTTAAATAAGGGATGTTAGTCTGTACTGCAGTATGCCTTGGCAAAGCATCATCCGTTGGTGTGAAATGTTGGTGGCAGCAGGAGGTTGCCTCTGCTGTATGTTTTTAATAAGATGTTTTAATTATAGAAACATCACCTGGATGTGAGAGATAAGGACCGCTTGGCCCACCCAGTCTGCCCATTTTCCTATCTCTTGAATAAGCTGCAGATCCTAGTTAACTAACAGCCTACTTCTTCCTAACCCCCACCAGAATTGCCTTGTCTGTCTCATGCATTTGTGAATTCCCCCACTGCTTTTGACCCCACAACCTCTTCAGGAAGGCCGTTCCATGTGTCCGCCACCCTCTGTGTGAAAAAATACTTCCTCACATTGCCTTTGAGCTGTCCCTCCTCTATCTTCAAATTGTGCCCCCTTGTTCTTGTAGATCTCTTTTTCTGAAATATGCTACCCTCTTGGACTTTGTTGATTCCCTTGAGGTACTTGAAAGTTTCTATCATGTCCCACCCTCCCTCCTTTCCTCAAGGGTATACATATTAAGCTCTTTTAGTCTCTCTTCCTATGGCTTCTGGTGCAGACCCTGCACCATTTTAGTTGCCCTCCTCTGGACTGCCTCCATCCTATGTCCTTGTGGAAATGGGGTCTCCAGAACTGCATGCAGAACTCCAGATGGGGTCTCACCAACTGTCTAAAACTTCCTGTTTTCTACTGGTGATGCCTCCCCTATACATCCCAGTATCCCCCCAGCCCTCTTTACTGCCTTCTCACATTGCTTGCTTACCTTTATGTCATCTGATACTTTTGTTTAAATTCAAGTTTATTAAAAGTCAAGAAACAGTACACAGCCATTACAATTCCTTTACACTTCATCATATCCATATAAATTTATATTCATTATACTTCTTACTCATATTTACTCCACAAAATTCCTCTTAACAATTACTCTTCTGCCTTAAATCCATTGTCCATCTCTATGGTGCCAATGTATCTAAATAGCTTCCATTTTAGGTTACTTCCCATGCCCCCCCACCCACAGTGGGGATATCTTGGATAGATGTTCTTTTATTTTCTCTTATCTTCTAATTCCCTTATCCGACATTAATAATCTTCCTTATTCTCTTGTGGCTTCTAGCCCGCCCAACCCAGCTCCCTCCTCCCCCACTTGAACATAACACTTCTTTTATTTACATTCCCCAACGTTCCCCCTGAGTTGTAATGTCCCAGTATGGACCATCTTGTCCATCGCCTCGTAAATGTTGTCATTCTACCATTAATCTTGTGTGTCAGTTCTTCCATCTCTCGGATTTCTTGGACTATAGAGATCCACTGTGCCCTGTCTGGGGGATCTGGGGAGAGACATTTCCTTGTGATTGATTTTTGAGCAGCCACCAGTAAGATATTCCACAGGTAGAGTGCATCTGCCCCTTTTATCCCTTCTGGTGGGCAGCCCAGAACAGTGTTTTTTACTGTGAACTGGTATATTCCTGAAAACACTTTGGAGATGTTGCCCAGTACCTCATCCCAGAATGGTTTAATGACCTCACAGTTCCAAAATATGTGTGTGTGGTGAGCTTTCTGGGTGCCACACTCCCTCCAGCACTCTCCTTTCCCTGCTCTTCCCCATTTACCCTGTATCTCAGGTGTGTAGAAAAATCTAAACCTCACCTTCGAGGCAAACCTGCGCCAACCCGGTGAGTAGGTAGTCCTGTTAGCTGTGATGAAAGCCAACTCCCACTCCCTATCTGTTATGTTTTGACCACCTTCCCTCCGCCACTTGGTTCTCAATATATCAGTGGGCGAGGTGAGAGTCGACCTAATTGTTTTGTATAGGGTTGATATTTGGCCCTTTTCTAGTTTCCCAGATGTAACTGAAAGTAGTACTTTCATCAGGTTCCCTGTGTTAGGTTCCTGGGCTGAGGCTTTCTGGATGTTCATCAGGTAGGTTCTCAACTGTAAGTATCGAAGATGTTCCCTATTTCCGAGGTTGAATGTCTGTTTCAGAGTTTGAAAATCTAGGACTGTGTCTTCTGTGACCAGTTGCCCCAGATTCATCAAGCCTAGTCTGGCCCATTGCCTAAATGTATGGTCCATCTTTGCTGGACCCTGGTGACCATGCGAACCACTGACGTGGCCAAAGTGCTTCTCTGACACCCAGCCTGGCCCATAATCTATGGGTCATGTTAAGTGTATTCCGCACCGCCTGAGAGAGTTCTGCCTCCTCTCCTGAAGGGATAGGTTCGACAACTCTTGCTCCCAGTGGGATGCCTTCTGTCATTTGTATTTCTATTTCCTTCCAGTGTGCTTCATATGTTTCAGTGGTCCATAGTAATGCAGTTCTTAAGTATGCGACCATACAATATATCTCTAGGTTAGGAACTGCCCTTCGTCCTCTTGTCCTGTCAGCCTATAAGATGCACATCTTTATTCTGGGTCTCCCAGATGACCATATAAATTTAGATATAGTGCTCTGCCATACCTGAAATTGCTTCCGAGAGATACGTACTGGGAGGGACTGGAAAAGATATAAATATCTTGGAAGGATACTCATGGTCACTATCTGCATCTTGGAATGCATGGGGAGGTTCAGTGTCCTCCACCCCTCCATGTCCCTCTTAAGTTGTGCCTGTAAGGGTCCATAGTTTGCCTCAAAGAGCCCCCTTAAGTTCTTTGTAATTTGATTACCGAGGTATTTTATTTTCTGCTTGTTCCAGTTCAGTGGTAGAAGCTCAGTAATCTGTGACATGGGTTTGTAATGGAATCTAAGAATATCGGTTTTGTCTTTATTCAGGGAGTCACCTGACTGAGATCCGAACTCCTGTAGGGTCTTCCATATTTTGGGGATAGAATGGTTGGGGTGAGTTATATATAGTAGTATGTCATCTGCGTACAATGATATTTTATGTTCAACCTCCCCTATTTTGACTCCTGTGATGTCTGGGTTCTTCCTGATAGCACAGGCCAGGGGTTCAATGTACAAGGTGAATAAAAGAGGGGACGGGGGCAGCCCTGCCTGGTGCCCCTCCCTAGAGAGAATCTGTCTGTAACACTCCCATTTATTCTCATATAGGCCTGTGGGGCATGGTATAACGCCTTTATGGCATCTATCACTGTTTCTGGGATCCCAAATCTTTCAAGGACTCTAAACAGGAAAGGCCACGAGACTGTCGAATGCCTTTTAGACGTCCAAGCTCATCAGGCAAAATGGGATCTTTTCCATGCCTATCCTGTCCACTATGTCAGTGGTACACCTAACACTGTCCGGGGCCTGTCATCCCGTGATGAAGCCCATTTGGTCTTTATTAATGAGCTGGGGAGGAGGGGGAGCAGCCTCCATGCCAAAATCGTGGTGACGATCTTATGGTCTACATTTAATAAGGAAATAGGTCTATATGCTCCGCAATCTGTTGGGTCTTTCCCTTCTTTGGGTATGACTGTGATAGTGACATAATCCCATGAGGATGGCGTGCGCCCCCCACCCAGATCTCATTGATGACCCTCAGTAAATATGGGGCCAGTTTCTTCCCCAGTGTCTTATAGAGTTCCCCACTAAAGCCATCTGGGCCTGGGCATTTCCCTGTTTTTAGATGTTTAATGGCTTCTTGTACTTTTGATAGTCTCTATGGTGAGATTAGGGCCTCTTGTTGTTGTGCGGTCAGTTTAGGAGTCTTTGAGGAATTCAAATATATGTTTTTATCCTGTGGGGAGGGGAGGTTTTGGGCCCGGTAGAGTCTCTTGTAATATACCACAAATGCGTCCCTTATCTGATTTTCTTTATGTACTAGTGAGTCCATCTTGGGGTCCTTAATTTTGGTGATGGCATTTTTAACTTGTCGTTGTTTTAATCTAAGTGCTAATAATCTCGAGGCTCTGTGGTCCCCCTTCATAAGACATCTGTTTTAGGTATGCCAATGCATTTTCTGTTTCTGTTTGCTGGAGTTTTTGTATTCATTCTGACGTTATTTTTATTTCCCTGACCCTTGTTGTAGTAGTCCATTTTTGTTGTTGCTGTGTTCGCAGTTCTTTTAACTTGTTATTGAGCTGAGCCAAAAGGGCTCTTCTCTCTCTCTGCCTGTGTGAGCCTATGGACATCAGTTTCCCCATTAATATAGTTTTAAGGGTATCCCATAAAGTTTAGGAGGCCACCTCTGGTCCTGAGTTGTGTTGAATTGTTTGTTCTATTGTCTCTCTAAGTTTCACCAAGACTTCCTTGTCCCTTAGAAGGGAGGTATTTAATCGCCACTGTGTTTTCTTCTGAGGGACCCCTAAGTTTATTTCCACAAATAAGGGCTGGTGGTCCGAGTGGACCGCTGATCCCACCCAAGAGCGACTTACCTTGGGGAGGTCCCCGACCTGTGTTAAAAAAAAAAAAGTCAATTCTGGAAAATGTTTTATATCGGTGGGGAGTAGCACGTATAATTTTTTTCCTCTGGGTATTTCTCCCTCCAAATGTCAACCAGCCCTGTGACCTCAAGGAGTCTGCTAAAAAGCTTTGCCGTCCTGGACCCTGGAGCTGGAATCTGTGATGTAGTATCCATCTTCCTATTCAAAACCAAATTCCAGTCCCCACCCAGCAGCAGGGTTCCCTTAGCCTTTTCCAGGACCAGTTTTGTCACTTCTGCATAAAAGGTGTAGGGTGACCCAGGGGGAGTGTAGATGTTGACTAATATTACCTATTTATCCTGCACTGTTCCTCTTACCAAGACATACCTCACCCCCAGATCTATGAAGATCGCTTCCTCTTCAAATGGGAAATTGGCTGCAATAAGGATGGCTACTCCCCTTTTTTTCCCTTTTTCTAGGGAAGCATGATACAGTTTAGGAAACTTTTTAGTTTTAAATTTTATTGCTTCCTGGGGGGGGAGGTGTGTCTCTTGCAGAAAGACAATGGGGGCTTTTTACTCCCTCAGGAATTTATGAATCCTCTTTCTTTTAATTGGACTGTTCATTCCATTGATGTTATATGAAACTACTTTAGTGTTTGGACCTGCCGTTTACTGTTCTCCGTTCAGGCAAAATAGGAGCACACAAGAGGGCTGGAGTATACCCTCAATGAGTAGCACTAAAAGCTTTAATGTTCTCTTATCTTTTTATATCTGCTCAGGCTGTACTCTGTTTCAATTCTGGTCAAAACTCTTAAATCAAACACAAGTATACAAATTTAAACAAACACTCTGCAAATACAATTAACATATTACTATTTACACTAAGTTGTCTGAGAGTAGTCAGGCAGTCTCGTTGTTATTAGACTGTACTTCCTAGGTCAGGCCTACTTAAGAGGTCTGGGTTGTGCCTTCCTAGGCACTCTATTGCCAGTCGCAGTGCTGGTTTTACACCATTCTTCTGGGTTGGGATCTTTTCCTAACTGGGTGTACCGGCGTCCATACTTTTATTAGTTTCTACAATTAATCTGTTGCCTATCCTATCCAGATATAAACCTATACTGGACCAACATCCTGTTTGCTCTATGGAAGTTACTAACATACTAAAATGCCAGCAGAATAGGCCTAATGGTCTTTCGTGTCTGCTCGTTTGGTCAGCCCCCACCCTAGGAGCTGTCAGGATATAACAGACTTCTATACTTCTATAACTTACATTCTTTCCCCAGAAGATTTTCATTATTATCTAAATATTAGGTAGTTAACAGGGTCCCTATCCATGTTTTGGCTATTCTGGTTTCCCTGGGCCATATGCCTTAGGTAACCCCAATGCTTGATCTTCCAATCCCAAGTTATCTGAGAGCATTTTCCTCTGTTCCCGCATGTTTTGGTGCGTCCTATATTAGGCAGCATTTCTCTGCTTCTAAAATCCCATACAGGCAGGGGTGTGGGTTTGGGAACACTTCAGGGGATCTGTCAGCCTTTATATCTTTTAGCTAGTCTTCTCCCTGGGGCCTCTTTTCCCTTCGGCTCTAATCTCCTCACTCTTGGGCCTATTTCTGCTGTAGTTCGAGGTGTTAGCTGTCCTCCCTCCCCCAACCCGGCTAATCCTTATGAGTCTCCAATTCCCCCTCAACCCCCCCTTAGACCCCATCGTTCTCCTTAGTAGAGCTCCTTTTGTGCAGTTTCGGGGACACAGATCACGTGCTTGCTGCTTCCTCTGTGTAGGCACTGATTTTACAGCCCACATGAGCCGGAGGGTGCACGTGTGAGCAAGGAAGCCCTTTCATCGGATTGGACAATCGCCTCCCCCCCTTCCCCTCCTCCCCTCCGCCAAGGCACTCCGAGTGTTCGCTGTTTACCTGATGTCCCCATCCCTTTCCCCGGGTTGGTCATGTCGCCCCCCTCCGCACCAATCGGCCGAGCCCATGCCGTCCATCCACACTGCAGTCTTACTAGTGCAATAACAGAGCAGATTTCCAGTAGCATAAGTTTCCTTTAAAAAACAGGTTCAGCATAACAGTTCTCCTCAGATTTATGCCTCATGGATGGGAATGCCCTTTCCAGGGCCTAGGCCCTTGTCTGAATCAGCAGTGGGGGTGACTTACTTCGATCTCCTTTAGGGAAGCGTGTGCAGCATACAGTTCAAACTGGAGGTTAGGGGGACACTAATAGGGGGGTGCCTAAGAAAAAGGAAACAAACGGCGCGTGTACTTGCATTTAGCTGCTAGAACCCTGATGTCTGGTTGTCGCCTTCTGGGGAAGGGTCGCAGGCCTCTGGTGATTTTCATCTTCGGTCTCCTCGTTGATCTGTGGCCTCACTCCAGGAAAGTACGTCTGCAGAAGAGCTGTGACATCCAAGTGTAGGTTAGTATGTGGGATTGGTTGCTGCACCCCTTTTCGTTTGTGCCCCTTCTGGGCCGTATCCCACGATGCTTTCAAGACCTCTCTTTTGAGCTGCTCCTTTTTCAGTGGTGGAGTAGTGATGCCTAGGTTGTCCAGGAGTGATTTTTGCCACGAGGAGGTCTGCAAAGATCTTGGGGCCTCATGCTGTGTCCACTCTTAGTCAGGCTGGGAACAGGATTTGTGCTCTTATATTCTTATTTCTAAGCTGTTTGATAACTGGCCACAGAAGTTTTCTCTGCTTCTGAACTTGAGATGAATAATCATTGTCAGTCGTGATCCTGTTGTCTTGATATTTGAGCTCCCTCTGTTTCCATGTTCTATTAATCAGCTCTTTCATTGTTGAGTAGAGGGTTAATTTTGCTATGATTGATCTCAATCTTGCCCCTACATTGGATGACTTCTGAGTTAGGGATCTATGCACTCTATCCATTCTGAGATCTAAGTGTAGCCCCCCTACAAATGGGGGCTCCCAAAAAGTCTTCCTTGAGTTTGCCTAAATGCTCACCGCCAGGCTGGTGTCCTGCGTTTTAGCAGTTTAAATGTGATTACCAGAGCCTGTATAGCCTCTGTGTACTGTCTCTTTAAGAGCTGCCTGATTGTAGCTCTTGTAATCTGAGAGGGAGCTCTGTTGAAAGATGTAACTATTTGCTGAATATCATTTAGAGTGATAATGATAGTGTAGTTTGTCTAACCTGCTTTCTTTGTAGCAAGGACTGTTTTGTTTGTCTCCACTATCTGGGTCCTGGACTGCAAATTGGACTAAACAGTACTGGTGGAACCTAAAATGTAGCCAGACTACAGGAGCTGTCCGAAGTCAAAATCTGAGGGATTTGAGTTTTGAACTTTTTGTGCCTTTTTTGAAACTGAAGGGGGAGCTCTTGCCTTGACTGACAGCCAAATCAGCCAACCAAACCTTTTGGATCTTGGGGAAGTCCCGGGCTACTTGCAGTTTTCAGTTAGATCTAAGCTGGAAACTGAAGAGCAAGGAGCTGAAGTGATTCTGAGCAGCAATCCTGAGTGGATTCGTGTGGGAGAACTGTGAAAAGGCTGAGTTTTTGGCCTCCATGTCTGTCTGTTGCTCCTGAGAGGGAGAGAAGAGAATTATTTTCGACTAAATCCAAGTTTGTGTGACTAAAGTAAGCTACTGAAGTGGGCCAGGCTCAACCTGAAGAAGACCAAAGATTTTTGCTGAATGTGATCAGCCTGTCAGGAGTTCCAGCTACCCCTAAGCTCCCAGTATGTGCAGAGACTTTGCGATTGTGACTGGGGAGCGCTTTGCCTGGTACCGTAGAATTCCCTTACATGTAAATGTGCTATGAGCTGCTAGTGGGTTGTGAGTTAGTTCCCCACTGTGTGAACTGTGTTCTGCTTTCTGGAAGCTGTATCCAGCCCAAAACGGACTGCATCCGAATTTGTCTGCATGTGGTCTGGGCCTTGCCAGACTGGCCCAGCCAGACTACCCACTGCACAGGGAAGCCATCGATGAGAGACCTGCCTGGGGATCAGCCCCCTGCTCCACGCTTGAACAGGAATGATTACTCTGCGACTCGTGTGGGCCCTGCTTCTCCTGGCATTCCAGATCAACTACCTGCAGTCTCGATTTTCGTCCAGCCTGTGTCCAGTCTTGGGTATCGTGAGTAAATACCAGGGTAGCTCCCTACAACAACAGCTTAATCTGAGTGTGTCATCTGATTGTCTTGTTGTTTCGTTTCCTTTACAAACTGAGCCCTCTGGCTCCGGATTATAAATATTGTGTACTGTGCATGTTGTGTTTTCCATCACAGGGCCCCAACCAGCTGCGACGCCGGCCAACCCAGGGCATCACTCCTGGGTAGTCCATCTCTTCTCCACCTGGGTACCCAGAAGTGTGACTATGTGTGGGACTCAAAGCGCATGCATAACTGCTTGATTGATATAACCTTTAAGCTAATTAACCTGATTTTGCCCCTCCCTTGTTCAAGTCCCCTAAATAAATCAGATCTAACTTTTTCTGCATGTAATCTGACTGTGGTTCCTGTTTGTGCTCAAAGTACTGTACTGTTGCTATTTGCTGCACATAACCTTCTTTTACAGGGGGTCCCCAGGGTCGAGCCAGAGGAACCAGCCCTGTTGGTAAGTGCAAACAGTGTGGATACTTGTGTGGTGTACCAGGGGTATTGTGAAAGTGATTATTGAACAGTGTTCAGGCCACTAGAGGAGAGAAAGGGGGGGTTACAATGTCCCGGAGGCTGTGCCCTGGTTAGCTTGACCACTACCAACCCTGACCTCCGGGTGGAGATACCCATTTCAGACCTCAGGCCCCTTATCCTGCTATTAGCCAAGCAGCAGGGGTTGTAGCCCTTGAGATAGTGCCACCTAGGGGTTACATCTTGGAGGCTCACCGCTGGGATTAGCATCCCCTAGTGGCCAAATTTGTGAATTGCTGTTAAAAATAAATGGCTACCCCAACAGACGTGACTGTACACCAGTTGGTGGGGTGGTGTACTGGGCAGGAGATCGACACCCAAAATGCTATACTTATCCTGGATATTCCCCTGGGTACCAATAAGGACACTGTAGAGGGAGTACTTTCCAAGGCTGAATGTTTACAAAACCCTGTGGTGGTGGGTCGACAGGCTAATCTGCTCGCCCAAAGTTTCATGGTGTTAGTAGAGTGTAAGGACCCAGTAGACAGTTCCAAAGTGCCACGGACTATCACCCCCGAAGGAGCCCTCACTGCCTGGAGAGTGATAACTAAAGACAGTAAAGACCCGGGAGAATGAGCCCCCCACTATCTGAGACTTTTGAGGAGAAATTTGCTAAGTTGTTCCTGGAGGAAGGGAAAACTTTGGAGGACTTAAAGAAACTATTCCTGCCACCTGGGGGTGTTCCTCCCCCAACACCCCCTCCCGCTCCAGCACCCATTATTGCCCCTCCTTCTGTACCCATGCCAATGCTGGCTCCTATGTCTATACCTGCCATTAGTCACGACTCTTACTGAAGGTTGAGAATCTTCTCCGGCACCCTCCCCACCCCCCAATGGGAGGATGATTGGGAGACCTGGATAGATTGTGTTGCCCCTTTGGTACCTGAATGGCAGTGTGCAGAGGCTGAGAAACGGAAAAGGATCATAGAAAGTTTGAGGGGTCCCACCTAGAGGCCATTAAATTTCTGAGGTCCACAAACCCTGATGCATCTGCCCAGAAGTACCTATCTGCACTCGAAGGCAATTTTGGGAGCATTGAGTCAGGGGAGAACTTGATGTGGAAATTTCAAGGTACAAAACAATGGCCAGGGGAAAGTTTGTCTGCATACGTTACTCGTCTGGAAAGAGCACTGCAGAAGGCTGACCGAAAAGGTGGAGTAGCCGCCAGTGACTTAAACCATGTGAGGTTGGGGCACATACTACAACATGTGAAGCATTCTAAATTGCAGCTCCTTCAATTAAGACTTCCAGATAGAAGGGGTTACCCACCGGACTATTGTGACTTCATAAACGAACTCCAGGAGGTTGAACATGAAGAGGGGGACTGTAATTCTAGGGTGAGCGCAGCCTAAGTGATCACAGCATTGGAAGGCCCTTCTGAAGTGGGGACCAATGAGGGTGTGCTGCCATGGGATGAACTGCTGAGGGAGTTCAGGGGAAACAAAAAACAGTCTCTTTATGAAGGCTGCTCCTGCAAGTACAGGCACCGACCCTTATCCAACTGCATCTGCTATGGGGGTGGGGGTGTCCACCCAGGCATCTTCTGCTGACAGCAGGTAGAAACTTGATGTCTTGACTATGGAAGTAAGAGAATTGACGAGATGTCTCCAAATGCTCACCACACAGCAGACAGAGATGGCACCAAGGTTTTCAGTTTGTAGTACCACCGCCCCAGCTCCCAGTGTGATGCCTCAGCCACCCCAAATCCCAGAAAACATATTTTGCCATAATTGTGGGAAGGATGGGCACATGAAGAGAGAATGCTGGTCCACAAAAGACCTAGATAAAGTTGAATATAGGCTTCAAGGCGAACTTTGGAGAATGAATCAGCAGTTGAGGAGTGGCCAAAATGACTGCAGTGAGAGTTCAAGAAGTAGTAACTCAAATCCCTATGTGGCTAAATCATCTGTCCAGGCCCCTGCTGCTGTCCCTTCAGACTGGTCCAAAATGGTGGGCCCTTCAATGGAGACTACCATGGCAGTGAATGGTATTCCTACTCGGGCTGTGCTGGACAGTGGGTCGCAAGTGACCACTGTATTTAAGGACTGCTATGACAAACACTTATCTGCTGTGCCATTACAATCCCTGGAAGGCTACATGTGTGGGGGCTAAGCGACAAGTCTTATCCCTACCTAGGATATGTCTGCCTCTGGTTGTCATTTCCTGCAACTGTAACTGGTGTGGAGGAGCAAGTTGAGACACTGGCCTTAGTGTGTCCCCCTACTGGACTGTATGATGGGGTTCCCCTGTTAATTGGGACCAACGCCCATATGTATGGGAGACTGGCACAACTCTGTTGAGAGAAACAAGGGCGATGGACTGGGAGGGCCCTAAGAATTCCCGCTCTGATCAAGAGGGCCTATGATTTGCAACAGAACCCCAAGGGAGTGGACCAGGATGAACTGGTAGGGGTTGTCTGGAAGAAGGATCCCGATTCAATGGTACTGGCCCCTAATGCCCAGTGTACCGTTCAAGGGGAGGTCTACCTCTGCAAAGATGTCAAGAACAAAATCCTGATGTTGGACGTGATAGGTGATGGAAAATTGCCGGAAGGATTATTGGTTAAGCCCAGCATCTTGCCAGCTCGTGCTCATGCTTATGCATGACGAGTGATGGTCCAGACTCATAATGTGTCAGATCGGGAGATCCGGGTGAACAGAGGATGCACCCTAGCTACGGTACACTGCACAGACACTGCAGTGTTGCCCAGCAACAAGCACCCTGGTAAGTCAGATAGAGTGACTCCCGACTTATTTGCTTTCGGTGATTCCCTGTTGCCAGCTGAATGGAAGACTAGAATTAGCCAGAAACTTGCCCAGAGAGATCAAGTGTTTTCGATGAAGGAATGGGACATGGGATGTGTCCAGGGTACAGAGCATCACATATGCCTGCACGATGAATGGCCATTTCGAGAGAGGTCTCAACGTCTAGACACTGCAGACATAGACGATGTGAGAAGACACTTGCAGGAAATGCTCGCGGCTGATGTGATACAAGAATCCAGGAGCCCATATGCTTCTCCCATTGTGGTTGTGCATAAGAAGAATGGACCTGTGAGAATGTGTGTTGATTATCGAACTCTGAATCGGCGGACCATCCCTGATCAATACACTATGCCCCGTATACAAGATGCTCTGGATTGTTTGAATGGGAGCAAATGGTTCTCGGTGTTGGATCTTCGCAGTGGATATTACCAGATTCCGATGTCTCCAGAGGACCGTGAGAAGACAGACTTCATCTGTTCTTTGGGGTTGTACGAATTCTTGAGAATGCCACAGGGGATATCGGGCGCCCCAACCACCTTCCAGTGACTGATGGAACGAGCGGTGGGAGACGTGAATTTGCTGGAATGCCTGGTGTACTTGGACGATGCCATTGTGTTTGGGAGTTCCCTAGAGGAACATGAGCGTTGACTGTTCAAAGTACTAGACTGACTGGAATATTTCGGCCTCAAGCTGTCCATTGACAAGTGGCAGTTTTTTCCAAACCTCTGTGAAGTATGTGGGACACATAGTGTCTACAGAGGGGATAGAGACTGATCCTAGTAAAAACTGAAGCCTTGACTACTTGGCCCCAGCCCCACAATTTGAAAGAACTACAACGCTTTCTGGGATTCTGTGGCTACTGCCGCCAGTTCATAAAGGACTATTCCAAAGTGATTCGGCCGCTCTTGAATCTTACCGAGGGTTACCCTCCTACCAATCGAAAATACAAAAAAGGGCCTGTCAAAGAACCAGACAAAGCATATTTCCGCCCAGGTGAACTTTTCAGGTCCCACTGGATGCCTGACTGTGGAGCAGCTTTCCACGAAGTCATATACCAGCTCACCACACCCCCATCCTTGCTTATGCTGATCCCACCAAACCCTATGTGCTACGTACTGATGCCAGTCTGCAGGGTCTAGGAGCTGTACTGTACTGTATTAAGACCATGAGGATGGTTTGAGACCAGTGGCATTCACCAGTAGGAGCTTGACCCTGTCAGAGTGAAACTACCCTGTGCACAAGTTGGAGTTCCTTACATTAAAATGGGCCATTGTTGACCAGTTTCATGATTACCTCTATGGGGTGAAAATATTGGTGAGGACTGACAATAACCCATTGACCTATGTACATACTTCAGCTAAGTTAAATGCCATGGGGCACCAGTGGCTTTCTGCATTGTCAACATATGATTATGCTGTTGAATACAGACCGGGCCAGAATCATATTGATGCTGATGCCCTATCCCGGAGGCCCATTTCCAAGAGTGACTGGGTCAGGCTGTCTGAACCTGCCATCCGAGCATTGTGCCAAAAGTTTTATAGAAATGAACAGATGTCTACGGACACAGCGTACTGCTTAGCAGATTGCTTGGGCCCCTCTGACACCTGCATGCTGGCTGCGTATTGCCACTTTTCTGCTCTAGATATTAGTGCACTACCTCAGTTTGACAATGACAGAATTCAATGGGCTCAATCCTGAGATCCTATGATTCAGCCAGCACTTGACGCTCTTGTTGCAGGAAAAGATGTGTCCAAGTTGCATTCCTCTGATCTGCGAACCACTTTATTGTTTAAAGAAGGCCCCAGGTTGAAGCTGCTTAATCAGTTGTTGTATAGAGAGACAGTAGATCGGGGTGGCCAAATAGACAAGCAACAACTGGTCCTGCACACAGCCTTCAAAGATTTGGTATTGAGGTCCCTCCACAATCATATGGGCCACCTCAGTTTCGACCGGACCCTTGACCTAGTACAATCTCGATTCTACTGGCCTAAGATGGGGGTCGATGTTACGCACCATGTAAGGTCTTGTAGTTGCTGCCTACAGAGAAAAGCACGTCCTCAGAGGGCTGCCCCCTTGTTAACATTACTACCAGCACCCCAATGGAACTAGTCTGCATAGACTTCTTGAGTTTAGAGCCTGATTAGTGAAACACTGGCAATGCGTTAGTGGTTACGGACCATTTCACATGGTATGCACAAGCTTTTCTCACCAAAGATCAAAAAGCATCTACCGTGGCCAAGGTGTTAGTGGAAAATTTCTTTGTCCACTATGGTACCCCCCAGCGAATTCAATCTGATCAGGTCCAGGACTTTGAGAGTCGGCTCATCAAAAAAATGCTCTCTCTATGGAGGGTGCGAAAGTCAAGAACCACCCCTTATCACCAGCAGGGGGATCCTCAACCAGAACACCTTAACCGCACCCTGCTAGATATGCTAGACACCCTCCACCCAAAAGATAAGCATAAATGGAGCCAGCAGATTAGCGCCTTGGTACACGCATACAATTGCACGAAGAATGGTGCTACCAGGTTCTCTCCCTACTGCCTCATGTTTGGGAAAGAGGCCCAGCTGCCTGCTGATGTCTGTTTTGGGGTTTCTCCCGATGGGGTCCGAGACGAAGATTACCTGCAATATGTACAAAAACTGAAAGCTCAATTGAACCATGCCTATCAACTGGCCCAGACAATGGCCGCCAAAAGAAATCTAGCCAACAAAGAGAGACATGATAGAAAAGTAAAGGCTCAAGAGCTTAGGCCTGGAGGCCATGTGTTGTTGCAAAATTTAGGATTGCATGGTAAACACAAAATTGTGATCGATGGCACCATCTTCCCCATGTCATAGTTGGAAAGTTGGATGATTTGCCAGTGTACAAAGTGTGCCCAGAGAATAACTGCAAAGCTGTCAAGACCATGCACCGTAACCACTTGCTACCTATTGGTCAAGTTATAATTGAGGCTGAACCTGCCAAGATTGATTTCCCTGGATCAGTGACTCATGCTGCTTCAAGAAAGAAACAGAGTCAGTCTGCCCTGTGGTTGCCGATTTAAGACTTCCCCTGCAGCAGGCCCAGAATGATAGTGACTGCCAGTCTAACTCGGATGACAGTGAGTGCGATAATGCCTATTACCCCTCATATGAACTAAGTCAGTCGTTTTGTGGAAATCCTATGTTGAATTATGGGGATGAAGCTGGGCCTTTTGGACTGTCAAACGCCCCGGCATCATCCTTGGAGTCAATGCTCCCTGAAGGTGAAGTGCAAAGTATCACATCTGAGGATGTATCTTTGTGTATCGTGGAACTGTATGATTTGTCTGAAGGAGGGGCTGATGGTATGAGTCTTTCTGTTGACATGCCAGGACTTGAGGAACACTATGGGAGTACTGACAATCCCCCTTCAGTGCCAGAGTGTCTTCAAAATGAGCCAAGTGTTGTAGAAACAGAGACTACAGAACAAGGAGTTGACAGTGCTCCCAGCTTGGACATTCCCTTTCATGCAGAGGCACCCCTCACAAATGATGAAAGCTCCAAGACCATTGCTGAAAATACAGAGACTGTGGTTGTTCACCCCAGAAAGACTGGCCGAGCTGTCAAGCCAGAGGAGCACTTCAGTTATGATTCCCCTGGGAGGCCAGTGGATTTGCCTCTCAATGTAGTCCACAAAGGTGTTTATGTCTCTCTGAGCTCACTTCCCAAATTGAGCTTGATGGCCCATTCCAGGTTACCTGTTTTGCCCTCTCACCATGGTGCCCCTGCCCCATCCAGTCCAAAGTTAGAAGATAGGGAAGGGCCCCTTTTTACATTGTTAAGAGTACAAGAAGTTATTACATGATTCTGTATAGTAATGTTTAATTTACCTGTGTGAAATATGCATAATGTATTGTCAGAATGGAAATGATATAGTGGAGTACATTGAAATGTATAGTAAAGTGACAAGTTATGCCAATTGATCAATCAGATAGTACTTGTATAACATGCTAATGGTATAAATATCTTGTATATGTTGCATTTAAAATGTTATGATGGTACAGACTTCACGCAGATGCCAAGTTTTCCCAGACAGGGAAGGGTGTAACCCCCCTACAAATGGGGGTTCCCAAAAAGTCTTCTTTGAGCTTGCCTAAATGCTCACTGCCAGGCTGGTGTCCTGCGTTTTAGCAGTTTAAATGTGATTACAGAGCTTGTATAGCCTCTGTGTACTGTCTCTTTACGAGCTGCCTAATTGCAGCTTAAGTAATCTGAGAGGTAGCTCTGTTGAAAGTTGTAACTATTTGCTGAAAACCATTTAGAATGATAATGATAATGCAGTTTGTCTAACCTGCTTTCTTTGTAGCAAGGACTGTTTTGTTTGTCTCCACTATCTTGGTCCTGAACTGCAAATTGGACCAATCATTTCTGGTGGGACCTAAAATGTAGCTGGACTACAGGAGTTGTCTGAATTCAAAATCTATAGGAACTGTGGTTTGAGTTTTTGCTCCTTTTTTACAACTGAAGGGGGTTCTTGCTTTGACTGACAGCCAAATCAGCCAACCAGAGATTTTGGATCTTGGGGAAGTCCCAGGCTGCTTGCAGTTTTCAGTTAGAACTAAGCTGGAAGCTGAGCAAGAAGGAGCTGAAGTGATTCTGAGAGCAATCCTGAGTGGAATTGCATGGAAGAACTATGAAAAGGCTGAGAGTTTGGCCTCCATGTCTGCCTGCTGCTCCTGAGAGGGAGGGAAGAGAATTATTTTGGACTAAATCCAAGTTTGTGTGACTAAAGTAAGCTACTGAAGTGGACTAGGCTCAACCTGAAAAAGACTGAATATTTTTGCTGAATGGGATCGGCCTGTCAGGAGTTCCAGCTACCCCTAAGCTCCCGGTGTGTGCAGAGACTTTGTGATTGTGCCCGGGGAGCGCTTTGCCTGGTACAGTAGAATTCCCATACATGTAAATGTGCTATGAGCTGCTAGTGGGTTGTGAGTTAGTTCCCACACTGTGTGAACTGTGTTCTGCTTTCTGGAAGCTGTATCCAGCCCAAAATGGACTGCTTCTGAACTTGTCTCCATGTGGTCTGGGCTTTGCCAGACTGGCCCAGCCAGACTACCCACTGCACAGAGAAGCCATCGACGAGAGACCTACCTGGGGATCAGCCCCCTGCTCCATGCTTGAACAGGAACGATGCCTCTGCAACTTGTGTGGGCCCTGCTGCTTCTGGCATTCCAGATCAACCACCTGCAGTCTCGATTTTCATCCAGCCTGTGTCCAGTCTTGGGTATTGTGAGTAAATACCAGGGTAGCTCCCTACAACAACAGCTTAATCTGAGTGTGTCATCTGATTGTCTTGTTTTGTTTCCTTTACGAACTGAGCCCTCTGGCTCAGGATTGCAAATATTGTGTACTGTGCATGTTGTGTTTTCATCACAGGGCCACAACCAGCTGCAACCCCGGGCAACTGTCCTGGCTAACCCATCTCTTCTCTACCTGGGTACCCCGAGGTGGACTGTGTGGGGGGACTCAAAGTGCATGCATAATTGCTTTATGATATAACCTTAAAGCTAATTAACCTGATTTGTCCCTCCCTTGTTCAAGTCCCCTGAATAAATCAGATCTAACTTTTTCTGCACATAATCTGAATGTGGTTCCTGTTTGTGCTCAAAGTACTGTACTGTTGCTATTTGCTGTGCTTAACCTTGTTTTACAGGGGGTCCCCAGGGTCGAGCCAGAGGAACCAGCCTTGGTGGTAAGTGCAAACAGTGTGGGTACTTGTGTGGTGTACCAGGGGTATTGTGAAAGTGATTATTGTACAGTGTTTAGGCCACTAGAGGGGAAAGAGGGGGGGTTACAGTCCCGGAGGGCTTTGCCCAGGTTAGCTTGATGACTACCAACCCTGATCTCCAGGTGGAGGCACCCATTTCAGAACTCAGGCCCCTTAACCTGCTACTAGCCAAGCAGGCAGGGGTAGTAGCCCTTGGGATAGCGCCACCTAGGTGTTACATGAGTGTTTGGCCTGCATGTCTGTCTGTTGCTCCTGAGGGGGAGAGAAGAGAATTATTTTGGACTAAATCCAAGTTTGTGTGACTAAAGTAAGCTACTGAAGTGGGCCAGACTCAACCTGAAGAAGACCGAATATTTTTGCAAATGCGATCGGCCTGTCAGGAATTCCAGCTACCCCTAAGCTCCCGGTGTGTGCAGAGACTTTGCGATTGTGATTGGGGAGTGCTTTGCCTGGTACAGTAGAACTCCCTTACCTGTAAATGTGCTATGATCTGCTAATGGGTTGTGAGTTAGTTTCCTACAATGTGAACTGTGTTTTGCTTGCTGGAAGCTGTATCCAGCCCAAAACGGACTGCATCCGAATTTGTCTTCATGTGGTCTGGGCCTTGCCAGACTGGCCCAGCCAGACTACCCACTGCACAGAGAAGCCATCGACGAGAGACCTGCCTGGGGATCAGCCCCCTGCTCCACGCCTGAGCAGGAATGACACCACTGCGACTCGTGTGGGCCCTGCTTCTCCTGGCATTCCAGATCAACCACCTGCAATTTCAATTTTTGTCCAGCCTGTGTCCAGTCGTGAGTGTCATGAGTAAATACCAGGGTAGCTCTCTACAACAACAGCTTAATCTGAGTGTGTCATCTGATTGACATGTTGTTTCATTTCCTTTACGAACTGAGCCCTCTGGCTCCGGATTACAAATATTGTGTACTGTGCATGTTGTGTTTTCCATCACAGGGCCCCAACCAGCTGCAACGCCGGCCAACCCCGGGCATCAGTCCTGGCTAGCCCATCTCTTCTCCACCTGGGTACCCAGAAGTGTGACTGTGTGTGGGACTCAAAGCACATGCATAACTGCTTGATTGATATAATTTTTAAGCTAATTAACCTGATTTTTCCCCTCCCTTGTTCAAGTCCCCTGAATAAATCAGATCTAACTTTTTCTGCATGTAATCTGACTGTGGTTCCTGTTTATGCTCAAAGTATTGTACTGTTGCTATTTGCTGTGCATTACCTTGTTTTACAGGAGGTCCCCAGGGTCGAGCCAGAGGAACCAGCCCTTGTGGTAAGTGCAAACAGTGTGGGTACTTGTATGGTGTACCAGGGGTATTGTTAAAGTGATTATTGTACAGTGTTCAGGCCACTAAAAGGGAAATAGGGGGGTTACAGTGTCCTGGGGGGCTGTGCCCAGGTTAGCTTGACCACTACCAGCCCTGACCTCCAAGTGGAGGCACCCATTTCAGAACTCAGGCCCCTTAAGCTGCTACTAGCCAAGCAGACAGGGGTTGTAGCCCTTGGGATAGTGCCACCTAGGGGTTTCATAAGTCTGGAGGGAGATCGAGGGTTTCTTTAAGCAGGGTTTGGAGGAAGGCAGCCACACTCGGGGCTTTGCTCTCAGCGCCTTCTGGGATTCCATAAATTCTAATATTCTGTCTTCTGTTTCTACCTTCCAGGTCGTCCAGTTTGGCGCTTAATTCCCTCTCCCTCGCTAGCAAATAGAGGAGTAGACATCCTGCTGATCAGCCTGTTCTACCACTGCTGTCAGGCCCAGTTCCATTTGATCTGTCCGGTGCTCAATACCGCTGAGCTCCGAGCGGAGATCGGTTAATGTTTTGTCGATTTTATTCACTGTACTGTCTGCAGAATGGTAGTTATCAGGTCTGTTTCTTCTGTTGTTGCTTGGGCCTCTGAGACCTCGTTGTCCACTCTGCCCCCCGACTGGCATTTTTCCTGCTCTCTCCTTCTGTAGCAACTTCCGGAGTTTAAATGCTGGAGTCTCCGGTTGCTTGAACATATGGGCTTTGGACCTGGTAGTCTTCACTTGGGAATGTATCCTGAAATAAGTCGATGTATTCAGAATTTACTCGGAGGTGGCTCGGTGTCTCAGGATCAGGCATCCATCATAGCCGTGACGTCACCGGAAGTCTAGGTCATCTGATATGACTACCCCAAGGTCCCTTTCCATTTTTGTTGTTGTTAGTACCCCCCCAACTGTGTACTGTTCCCCTGGGTTTTTGTTTCCCAGGTGCATTACTTTGCACTTCTTTGCATTGAATCTAAGCTGCCATACTTTTGACCATTCCTCCAACCTTGCCAAGTCCCTTCTCATCCTTTCCACCTCCCCTTGTGTATCAACCCTGTTGCAGATCTTTGTGTCACCTGCAAAGAGGCATACTTTTCCTTCCAGTCCCTCTGCAATGTCACTTACAAAGACATTAAAAAGGACTGGTCCCAGTACTGAACCCCGTGGTACCCCGCTAGTAACCACACTTTCAATGCAGTAGACTCTGTATACTATTACCCTCTCAGTCCTGTTATCCAGCCAATTTCTTACCCAGGTTAGTGTAACCCCCCTGCAAATGGGGGTTCCCAAAAGACTTCCAGGAGCTTGCTTGAATGCTCCAAGCCTGAATGGTGTTTGGCATTTAAGCCATTTATCAGTGAGTGTTTTTAGAACCTCTGGTACTGTCTCTTTAAGAGTTGTCTGCTTGCAGACATAATTAGTTTGTATGGGGGACTGTGTGTTTCTTTGATTGAATACCACTCAAGCTGCTGCCAATTCACTTCATTTTTGCAGTCACTAGGAGTGCAAAGGGAACCTATCTGAAAGATGTAACTGTTTGCCAGAAATTATTTAGAGTAATAATGAAATTACAGTTTGTCTAACCTGCTTTCTTTGCAGTCAGAACTGTGTCTGCTAGTTCCCCATTCTAGTTTTGAACTGCTGAACTGGACCAATCAGTGTGGGGTAAGCTAGCTCTAAAATGGTGCCTTGGACGAATCAGAACTTGGACTCATAATCTGAGCCAGCCACAAGAGGATTGTATGGGCAGTGACTCTGGGAGATGTAGTTTAGACTTCAGTGCCTTTTGGACCAACAGCAGCAGTCTATTGTGAGTGACAGCCAATCCAGTCAAGAACTGGGAGGAACTCAAAGGAAGTGCCGTTTTGTCGGTTGGAGTTTCAGTTGAGCTTTGGCAGTGAAGAAGGAAGGAGCCCTGTGCTTTTCAGTGTGCAGTTTTAGTCAAAAAACGTGTGTAAGGCCCAGAGTTCCGGTCTGCAGCTTGTTAGGACTGAATCCGTCCTGTAGAAAGAATCAAAGGATCTCTGAAGAGTAGAAACCAGGCTCACCCTGTAGAAGACTGGAAGAATTGCTGAAAATTGCACTCGGTCTGTCAGGAACTGAATCTGCTGTATGTTCTCCGGTATTGTGCAGTAGTGCGATCGGGATACAGATGCAGCCTGCCTGGTATAGTGCTTTCTTTTATATGGATGTGTGAAGAGGTTTGTGTACCTCAAGTGAGCCCTCCTGACATTGAAGGACCCTATCTTATTTGGAGGTCGTGAGTACTAATTCAGGTCGCTCCCTGTTGAATTGCCACATTAAATCCAAATGGAATTACTGTACTGCTGACTGTTTAATTCTCCTTTCTCTGTGTGAAAGGGCCCCTACCAGCTGCCACGGTTTGGACTAGCCACTAGGGCTTGGGTACCCAGGGACAGTAACTGATAGGGATAGGCCTGTGCACAGAGCCATAGGTAGATTATTAGAGTGATAAGCTAATTAACCTGATTTCTCCTGTCCTTGTTATATCCCCTAAATAAATCAGAGCTGCTTGTTTCAGCAAAGTTATACTGACCTGAGGTATTTGTCTATGTTAAAGTACTGTACTGTGATTGTTGCACTGTATCTCATTTCACAGGAGGTCCCAGTGCGGAACCAGTCCTGGGGGTAAGTGTATACTGTGAAGGTAATTCTGATATATTGTGTGGGCCACTAGTGGGAAAAGAGGGTTGCAGTGTCCCAGAGGGCTGTGACCAAGTTAGTTTAACTATTGCAAACCCTGACCTCTGGGTGGAGGCACCGCCATTGGATCCAGGCCCTCAACCTGTTAGTAGGCAAATCAGGCAGGGGTAGTAGTACCTGGGATAAGCGCCATCTAGGGTTACATCTTGGAGGCTCACCGCTGGGATTGTGTGTCCTCTAGTGGCCATATTCTGAACCACTGTTAAGAAAAATGGGTACCCGACAGAAGTGGCTGTGCACGGCTGGTGGGTGGTGTACTGGGAGAGATCGACCCCAAAATGCTATGCTTATCCTGGACATCCCCTGGGTATCATACGGACACTGTGCAGGGAGTACTTTCAAGGTGGAAGGTTTACAAAACCCTGTGGTGGTGGGTCGGCATGTTAATCTGCTCACCCACACTTTCCTGGCCTAGTAGAGTTTAAGGATCCCATAGATAGCTCCAAAGTGCCACAGACCATTACCCCAGAGGGAGCCCTCACTGCTTGGAGAGTGATAACTAAGGACAGAAGACCAGGGGAATCAGCCCCACCACTATCTGAAACTTTTGAGGAGAAATTTGCTGAATGGTTGCTGGGAGAGGGAAAACTGTGGAGGACTTGAAGAAACTATTCTTGCCACCTGGGGTGTTCCTCCCCAACACCTCTCCTGCTCCAGTGCCCGTGAATGGTGGCTGAACCAATGCAGACTCCTATTTCTGCACCTGCCATTAGTCACGACTCTTACCGAAGGTTGAGGATCTTCTCTGGCACCCTCCCCACCCCAAGGGAGGATGACTGAGGAGACCTGGATAGAACTATGTTGCCCCCAAGTGCTAGAATGGCAATGCTCGGGAAGGCGGCGAAGGGTTAGTGAGAGCCTCCGAGGTCCTGCCCTGGCTACCATCCGTGCTAAGCGGCCAGTAACCCTAGGCGACTGCACAGGCCTATCTTGAGGCCTTGGAGAATGTGTATGGGAGCCCAGATTCTGATGAGGACCTATGGTGGAGAGTAAGAAATGCACAACAGTACCAAGGGGAGTTGTTGTCTGTGTATGTCTCGGCTGGAAAAATTGTTGCAAGAATGCCTCAGAAAGGGTAGTTTGCCAGCGATTGAACTGGACCGAACCAGACTGGACAGAATCCTTAAGTCTGCCCCTTCTCAGAACTGCTGTTGCTTCAGTTACGCCTGGCAAATCGACTGGAATCCCACCCTCTATGATGAGTTAATGAGAGAAATTCGAGGAGTTGAGAAAAGGCGACCTCGGGAGTACCTGCACCAACAGCTGTAGCTACGACCAGTGACTGAGGTGACCCATCAGTGAAGTTCAGGGCAGAGGTTGACAGTCAATGAGTGCTCTGACAAGGAAAAGATATGCCACAATGGGGCGAACTGTTGAGAGAGATCCGGGAATTCAAAAACAGTCCCTTTATGAAGGCCACGCCTGCAATGCAGACCCTGACCTATATCCGACTGCATCTGCTATGGGGTGGGGTACCCACCATGTATCTCCTGCTGATAACAGCTCCAAACTCAAATCCTTGACCATGGAAGTGGAGAAACTGACGAGATGTCTCCAAATGCTTATCACGCCGCAGACAGAGATGGCACCCAGGTTTCCAGTTAGTAATACCCCCGCCCTGGCTCCCAGTGTGGCGCCTCGGCCAGCTCAAACTCCAGAAAGTATGTTTTGCTATAATTGCGGGAAAGATGGGCACATGAAAAGGGAATGCCAGTCCCCAAAAGACACTGACAAAGTTGCATATAGGCTACAAGGAGAGCTTCGGAGAAGAAATCAGTGGTTAAGAGGTGCCGACATGATCCCTGTGAGGGCACCAAAATGCTAATTCACGTCCTTTTGTGGCAAGGTCAGTTGCCCAGGCCCCACTACCGCCTCTCCAGACTGGTCCAGAATAGTGGGTCCCTCCATGGAGACCACTGTAAAGGTGAATGGAGTGTCTACAAGAGCTGTATTAGACAGTGGCTCCCAAGTGACAATTATGTTCCAGGATTGGTATCAGAAGCATTTGTCAGACGTACCCTTACAACCATTAGAAGGACTGCATGTATGGGGGTTAAGTGAGAAGGCCTACCCCTATTCCGGGTATATCCGAATTTGGCTGTCTTTCCCCACCTCCGTGGCTGGAGTGGCCGAACAAGTAGAGACCCTAGCCTTAGTGTGTCCCCCCACTGGACTGTATGATGGTGTCCCTTTGTTGATTGGAACAAATGCTCATATGTTCGGAAGGCTGGCACAGTTGTGTTATGAAAACAGGGGTCAAAGACTAGTAGAGCTTTAAGAGTTCCGGCTTTAATTAAGAAGGCCTATGAGGCACAGAGAGATGCTGAAAAAATAGAACCAGAGGAACCAGTCGGAATTGTATGGAAGAAGGATCCTGAGTCTCTGATCCTGGCGCCAAATGCCCAGTGTACCTTACGGGGAGAGGTCCATATCAGAAAGGATGTTAAGAATAAAATATTAATGTTGGATGCACCAGGAGATGGAAAATTGCCAGAGGGACTGCTGGTCAAGCCTAGTATTTTGCCCGCTAGAGCCCATGCTTATGCCAGAAGGGTAATGGTCCAAGTTCATAATGTGTCTGAAAGAGACATTCGAGTAAACAAGAGTTGCATCCTGGCTAATGTGCATTGTGCAGACACTGCAGTGCTACCCAGCAACAAGAGTTCAAGGAAGAATGACAGAGTAACGCCTGACTTGTTTGATTTCGCGACTCCCCTGCCAGCTGAATGGAAAGTGAGGATCAGTGAGAAGCTTGCCCAGAGAGACCAGGTGTTTTCTTTAAAGGAATGGGATGTAGGATCGTGCAAGGAGCTGAGCACAATATCCGGCTGCATGACGAAAGACCATTTCGTGAGAGGTCTCAGTGCCTGGCACCTGCTGACATAGATGATGTGAGGCGGCATCTGCAAGAGATGTTAGCTGCTGGTGTAATACAAGAATCCAGAAGCCCTTATGCTTCCCCATTGTGTAGTGAGGAAAAAGAATGGAACAGTAAGGATGTGTGTGGATTATCGCACCTTAACCGGCGGACTATCCCTGATCAGTACACAATGCCCCGCATTCAGGATGCTTTGGACTGCCTAAACGGGAGCAAGTGGTTCTCTGTGCTGGATCTCCGCAGTGGGTACTACCAGATCCCGATGGCCCCAGAGGACCGTGAGAAGACGGCCTTTATCTGTCCGCTTGGCTTTGGAATTCATGAGGATGCCTCAAGGATTTCAGGTGCCCCAGCCACTTTTCAACGATTGATGGAGCGTGCAGTGGGGGACATGAACTTACTAGAGTGCCTGGTATACCTAGATGATGTTATTGTGTTTGGCAGCTCACTGGAGGAACATGAGAGCAGATTATTAAAGGTATTGGACCGACTGGAGGACTTTGGCCTTAAACTGTCCATTGATAAGTGTCAATTCTTTCAAACATCAGTAAAGTATGTGGGACACATAGTATCCACCGAGGGAATAGAGACCGACCCAAGTAAAGTTGAGGCCTTGACCACCTGGCCACAGCCCAAAAATCTAAAAGAACTGCAAAGATTCCTGGGATTCTGTGGTTATTATCGGGCTTCATCAAGGACTATTCAAGAGTGATCCGCCTTTACTTAACCTTACTCAAGGGTATCCCCAACCACAAAAATACCAAAAGTCAGCGTCCTCAAGACTGAAAGGGTGTATTTTCATCCGAGTGAAGTATTTGGGGCCGCTGGACTCTGATTATTGAGACTGCTTTTCATGAGATCATATATCAACTTACCCATGCTCCAGTGCTGGCCTATGCCGATCCAAGAAAACCTTACGTCCTGCACACTGATGCTAGCTTGCAAGGGTTGGGGGCTGTGTTGTACCAAGACGACGAGAATGGCCTGAGACCAGTGGCCTTTGCCAGTAGAAGCCTGACCCCATCCGAAAAGAACTATCCTGTACATAAGTTAGAGTTCCTAGCTTTGAAGTGGGCTATTGTTGACCAATTCCATGAGTACTTGTATGGGGCTAAAATACTAGTAAAACTGACAATAATCCTTTGACCTATGTGCAGACCTCAGCTAAGTTGGATGCCACTGGCCATAGGTGGCTTTCTGCATTATCTACATATGACTATGCTCTCGAATACCGAGCAGGTCTGAACCACATAGATGCTGATGCTCTCTCCCGAGGCCTGTTCCCCAGAATGATTGGGTCCGATTGGCAGAACCTGACATTCGGGCACTCTGCCGAAGTTTGACAGGGAGGAACAATGTCCACAGACGAGTGGACTGCATGGTGGATTGCTTGGGAGCCTCTGAGAATTGCATACCTGCTGCTTATTGCCACTTTTCTGCAATAGACATTGGTGCACTGCCTCAGCTGGACAATGACAGTATTCGGCGGGCTCAATCCCGCGATCCCATGATCAAAGCAGCTTTAGAAGCCCTCTATGCAGGAAAAGATGTCCAAATTACGCTCCACTGATTTGAGAACTGCACTGTTATACAAAGAAGGTCCTAAGTTGAAACTGATCAATAAACTGTTATACAGAGAAACAGTAGACAGAGGGGGACAAGTAGACAAACAACAACTAGTGCTGCCCACTGCCTTTCGAGACTCAGTACTGAGGTCCTTGCACAACCACATGGGGCACCTTGGTATAGACAGAACACTTGACTTGGTGAGATCCAGATTCTATTGGCCTAAGATGGGGGCTGATGTGGAGCAACACATTGAACTTGTAGTCGCTGCTTACAGAGGAAAGCTTTTGCCCCAGAGGGCTGCCCCTTGTTAACATCACCACCAGTGCACCCATGGAGCTGGTCTGTATTGATTTTCTGAGTTTGAGTCAGATCAAAGAAATATCAGTAATGTGCTGGTGGTCACTGACCATTTCACGAGATATGCCCAAGCTTTCCCCACCAAAGACCAGAAAGCATCCACTGTGGCCAAAGTACTTGTAGAAAACTTTTTGTTCACTATGGGGCTCACAGAATCCATTCTGATCAAGGGAGAGACTTTGAGAGTCGTCTGATCAAAGAGATGCTTTTCTGTGGGGAGTCGCGAAGTCCAGAACCACTCCTTACCACCCCCAGGGGACCCACAGCCTGAACGTTTCAACCGTACTTGCTAGATATGCTAGGCACCCTGCACCCAAAGGATGTTTAGATGGAGCCAACAAATTAGCACCCTGGTACATGCTTATAACTGCACCAAAAGTGATGCCACTGGATTCTCCCCCTACCGCCTGATGTTTGGAAGAGAAGCTCGACTACCAGTAGATGTGTGTTTTGGGGTCTCTCCTGATGGGGTTCAAGCTGACAACTATTTACAGTATGTGCAAAAGTTAAAGGCCCAGCTAACTCATGCGTACCAACTGGCTCAAACCATGGCTGCCAAAAGAAATCTGGCCAACAAAGAAAGGTATGATAAAAAGGTGAAAGCACAGGAACTCCAGGAGGGAGATCGGGTATTGCTAAGAAATCTGGGACTGCATGGCAAGCACAAGATTGCTGACAGATGGCACCATCTCCCTCACATTGTAGTGGGCAAACTAGATGATCTGCCAGTGTACAAAGTAAGGCCTGAGAATAATTCAAAAGATGTAAAAACAATGCATAGAAATCATTTACTGCCCATTGGACAAATCTTAATTGAGTCTGAGCCCCTAGAAGATGCCCCCTCTGGACCAGTGACTAGAGCTGCTGCTAAGAAAAGATCAAGAAAGTCTGCACCTACAGAAGCAAAGTTAAAGTGTTCCCCTCCACAAGTCCCAGTTGAGCATGACTGTCAGTCCATATCGGAAGAAAGTGAGAGTGACTTTGAATACTATCCTTCTTACGAACTGAGTCAATTGTTTCGGGGCAATCCCCTAGTCAATACTGGAGATGAAGCTGGGCCTTCTGGACTGTCTAAGCCCCCAGCTTCATCCCTGGAGCCAATGCTCCCAGAAAGTGAAGTGCAAAGCATCAGATCAGATGAAATGGAATCATTGTGCATGGTTGAACTGTTTGAGCTTTCAGGAGGAAAATGATAGATTGGGGCAGACTGGTGATACACCGAACAAGAAGAGTATTTTGAGTGCCCTGACAGTCCACTGCCAGTGTCCAAGCTCTCCATGCGAGCCTAATGCAAATGTATATGGTTGCAGTTGAAACTTATGGGGTATTGCCCTTGGACGGACGCTCAAAGCTTTCCCAGACCAGGAAGGTGTAACCCCTGCAAATGGGGGTTCCCAAAGACTTCCAGGAGCTTGCTTGAATGCTCCAAGCCTGAATGGTGTTTGGCATTTAAGCCATTTATCAGTGAGTGTTTTAGAACCTCTGGTACTGTCTCTTTAAGAGTTGTCTGCTTGCAGACATAATTAGTTTGTATGGGGACTGTGTGTTTCTTTGATTGAATACCACTCAAGCTGCTGCCAATTCACTTCATTTTGCAGTCACTAGGAGTGCAAAGGAACCTATCTGAAAGATGTAACTGTTTGCCAGAAATTATTTAGAGTAATAATGAAATTACAGTTTGTCTAACCTGCTTTCTTTTGCAGTCAGAACTGTGTCTGCTAGTTCCCCATTCTAGTTTTGAACTGCTGAACTGGACCAATCAGTGTGGGGTAAGCTAGCTCTAAAATGGTGCCTTGGACGAATCAGAACTTGGACTCATAATCTGAGCCAGCCACAAGAGGATTGTATGGGCAGTGACTCTGGGAGATGTAGTTTAGACTTCAGTGCCTTTTGGACCAACAGCAGCAGTCTATTGTGAGTGACAGCCAATCCAGTCAAGAACTGGAGGAACTCAAAGGAAGTGCCCGGTTTTGTCGGTTGGAGTTTCAGTTGAGCTTTGGCAGTGAAGAAGGAAGGAGCCCTGTGCTTTTTCAGTGTGCAGTTTTAGTCAAAAAACGTGTGTAAGGCCCAGAGTTCCGGTCTGCAGCTTGTTAGGACTGAATCCGTCCTGTGAAAAGAATCAAAGGATCTCTGAAGAGTAGAAACCAGGCTCACCCTGTAGAAGACTGGAAGAATTGCTGAAAATTGCACTCGGTCTGTCAGGAACTGAATCTGCTGTATGTTCTCCCGGGTATTGTGCAGTAATTGCGATCGGGATACAGATGCAGCCTGCCTGGTATAGTGCTTTCTTTTATATGGATGTGTGAAGAGGTTTGTGTACCTCAAGTGAGCCCTACTGACATTGAAGGACCCTATCTTATTTGGAGGTCGTGAGTACTAATTCAGGTCGCTCCCTGTTGAATTGCCACATTAAATCCAAATGGAATTACTGTACTGCTGACTGTTTAATTCTCCTTTTCTCTGTGTGAAAGGGCCCCTACCAGCTGCCACGGTTTGGACTAGCCACTAGGGCTTGGGTACCCAGGGACAGTAACTGATAGGGATAGGCCTGTGCACAGAGCCATAAATAGATTATTAGAGTGATAAGCTAATTAACCTGATTTCTCCCTGTCCTTGTTATATCCCCTAAATAAATCAGAGCTGCTTGTTTCAGCAAAGTTATACTGCCTGAGGTATTTGTCTATGTTAAAGTACTGTACTGTGATTGTTGCACTGTATCTCATTTCACAGGAGGTCCCAGTGCGGAACCAGTCCTGGGGTAAGTGTATACTGTGAAGGTAATTCTGATATATTGTGTGGGCCACTAGTGGGAAGAAAGGGGGGTTGCAGTGTCCCAGAGGGCTGTGACCAAGTTAGTTTAACTATTGCAAACCCTGACCTCTGGGTGGAGGCACCCGCCATTGGATCCAGGCCCCTCAACCTGTTAGTGGCAAATCAGGCAGGGGTAGTAGCCCCTGGGATAGCGCCATCTAGGGGTTACATTAGCACCCTGTGACTCACTCCCAGGCTGGCTAACTTGTTTATTAATCTTCTGTGTGGGACAGTGTCAAATGCCTTGCTAAAGTTTAGGTAGGCCAGGTCCACAGCCCCTCTCTGGTCTACTACTTTGGTCACCCAGTCAAAGAAATCTATTAGATTCGTCTGACATGACCTTCCCATTGTGAATCCATGCTGCCTTGGGTCCTGTGCCCTGCTGTCCTTTGGGTACTCAACAGTTCTTTCTTTCAGAAGTCATTCCATCATTTTCCCTACCACTGAGGTCAAACTAACAGGTTTGTAGTTTCCTGCCTCTGCTTTGCTCCCACTTTTGTGAAGAGGAATCACAGCCACCCTCCTCCAGTCCTCAGGTACCACACCATCCTCCCATGATTTGTTAAAAAGGGAAGTCAGTGGGGTCACTAGTTCTCCCCTTAGTTCTTTTAGAATTCTGGAGTGAATCCTGTCAGGTCCCATTGCTTTGTCCACCTTCAGTTTCAGGAGTTCTTTCAGAACCCTTTCTTCTGTGAATAGATTGGTATCGACCCTCCTATCCAGAGTGATTCTATTGATTGAATTAGGTACCTCCCCTCCTCTTCTTTTGTGAATACTGAGCAGAAGTATTCATTCAGTATCCTTGCTTTTTCACGGTCACCCTCTGCCCACCCAACCTCCCCTTTATTAAGCCTCACTATCCCTTCCTTGGTCTTTCTTTGCTCCCTAATGTACCTATAAAAGATTTTTATCCCCCTTTTTAACTGAGTTAGCTGTCTTTTCCTCAGTTTGGGCCTTTGCTATTCTGACTGCCTTCCCTGCTTCTTTCTGCTTTAACTGATACAGTTCTCTGTCCTGCTCCTTCTGTGTTTCCTTATACTTCCTAAATGCTATCTTTTTCTCCCTAACCTTCCCCGCCACCTCTTTTAAGAACCATAGTGTTTTTTCCCTTTGTTTTGATTTATTTGCTTTACATAAAGGCTTGTTGCCTCTGTTTGTTTGGTGGTCACTTATTTCCAGATGGCTACCCACTTCTAAATCTGAGATCCTCTCTCCATTCCCATTTGAGAGTACCAGGTCTAAGACTGCTTCCTCCTGAGTGGGTTCCAACACTAGCTATCTGTGGCATGCCCACTGTAGGGCATCAAGAATGATCCTGTTTTTGGATGTGACTGCAGCAAAGATGCTCCAGTAGACATCTGGCATATTCAGGTCCCCCATCAACAATATCTCCTCTTTTTCTGCCATCCTACGGGTGCCTTCTATCATTTCCTAGTCCATTCCCCCGAGATGGGGGTCTGTATACAATCCCCATGTGGATTGTGGTGCCATTTTCTGTTTCCAGGGTGACCCACAGTACCTCCTGTCCTCCCTGTTTACCCTTTTGTTCTGTTGCTTTGATCCCTTCCCTTATGTAGAGAGTCACTCCTCCTCCTCTTCTACCTTCTCTCTCCCTCCTGTAGATTGTGTATCCAGGTATGTTGACATCCCAGTCATGGTAATCTGTGTACCATGTTTCTGTGACTGCCATGATATCCAGGCTTCCCTCTTCCATCAAGGCCACTAGTTCAAGTAGCTTGTTACCCAGACTACAGGCGATGGTACTCATTGCCCTCCATTGTTTGATGGCCTTACCCCTTTTAGCCCCATCCCTGTCCTTACTGCTTTTGCTTTTTTCTCCATTTACCCCTGCCCTTCTACCTATTGACTTCTATATTTTGGTGTTTACTGGACTAACTACCCTGTTTTGTGGGGTGGGGCTGGGATTTTCCTGCTCCTTCTCAGTGCCTCCCCCGATTGTCTGGTTTAAATGCTTGCCAAAGAAGCATTTAAACCTATCACCTATGATCTTGGTTCCCCTCCTGGACATATGCAGACCATTGCACCAATAAAGGCCTGTATCCCTCCAGGTGGACCCCCAGTCCCCAATGAAGCCTGAGAGTTTGCCTTTTTATGTTTGCTTACATGCATGTGCAAGAAACGTAGTGCCATCATACGAGTTTTCCAGAGGTGTGTCAGCTTCTTCCAATTCAGTCAGTGTGTTTTCAGGCACGGTCGCAGAGCGCTAATCACTGCTGCAGCTGTCTATGACAGCTGAAAATGCAGTGGCATACAGTTGAAAGGGAGAGCTCCGCTTGAGTGAGCAGAGCTCTCCCTCCCACACACAGACACGCACGCACGCACACTGTGTGCTCATGCGCCTTCCCCCTTCCCCCACACTGTACAGCTGATGGGGGTGCCCAATCCCCAATCGGCTCCACGCCCCCCCAAAAGCATCCAGATGCCACGCTGGGAGCCCAACCTATCGTGGCAAATTTGTTATAGCCGACAGGGTGCCCAATCCCCCGTCGATTCCAGAGCCCCTCCCGAACAGCCTTTCAGCTGCCACGCTGGAGCCCACTCCAGCATGGCAAGCGTCCTCGTCATCTCTAAATAAACATAAAACACCTGTAAATGAAAAACTGTCCCACGGCTTCCCCAGCCCCCTCCCACAACCCGCACCCACCCACTGCACACCCTGCCTCCCACCCCCCTCACCCCATACTTATCTCCGAGCTCGTGCGGCGATCTTGACGGACGGGAACCGTCTGCACTCTTCAAAGCCGACTGCAAACTGAGGAAATGCCGGTAAGCTGTGTAATGGAATAGATAGGGGTTTTCAACTTATTGCATATCTCAGGCATTTTTGGAATTTTTGCACCAAATTTTCAACATGGGGTTTTTGGGACCCCTTCTCATGAATGCTGTCACTGTCATGGCATTACTCTGGCCCGAAGGGTGATTTCACAGCCACTGCACAAAATCACCTTTGTGGAATGATTAATGAAACGACACTGCCAGTGTTCATAATGTGGGCACTCAAAAAGCCTATTTTGAGAATTTGGTGGAAAAATTCCTAAAAATGACTGTTTTCTGTAACATGCATTCGCGCAGTGCCTACTGCATTTCGTGGTTAGCGGGAATTTTCAATATTTTCACTCCAGATTTTCAACATTGCCATTTTACCACACCTTCTTGTGAGTAGTATAGCTGTCATTTTCACATCTTACCCAAAATGTGTTTCCACCCATGTAGCGCACAATGGCAGTCGGTGTGTGAAATCAGTATAGCGGGACATTAAGAAAATCACAGTGACACTGTTCATGAGCAGAGGTCTTAAAATGGCTATCTTGAAAATTTGGTGAAAAAATTCCTAAAAATGACTGTTTTTTGAGCATGCGTTGCGCAGTTTCTACGCACTCTCGTAAGTTTGCGAAATTTCAATATTTTCACTCCAGATTTTCAACATTGCCATTTTACCACACTTCCTTATGAGCAGTACAGCTGTCATTTTTTTTTACATCTCACCCAAAATGTGTTTCCACCCATGTAGTGAACAATGGCGCAGTCGGTGTGCGAAATCAATGTACGGGACACATTAAGAAAATTACAGTGACACTGGTCATGAGCAGAGGTCTTAAAATGACTATTTTGAAAGTTTGGTGAAAAAATTCCTAAAAATGACTGTTTTACGAGTGTGCGTTGCAGAGTTCCTATGCACACTCGTTATTTCGCAAATGTTCAATATTTTCACTCCAGATTTTCAACATTGCCATTTTACCACACCTCCTTATGTGCAGTACAGTTGTCATTTTTCACATCTCACTCACAATGAGTTTCTGCCCATGTAGCACACAATGGCGCAGTCGGTGTGTGAAATCAATGTATGGGACACGTTAAGAAAATCACAATGACACTGATCATGAGCAGAGGTGTTAAAATGGCTATGTTGAAAACTTGGTGAAAAAATTCCCAAAAATGACTGTTTTAGGAGCGGCACGTTGAGCAGTTCCTATGCACGCTGGCAAGTTTGCAAATTTGTAATATTTGCGCACCAGATTTTCAACAGTGCCATTTTACCGCACTTCCTTATGAGCAGTGCAGCTACCATTTTTCGCATCTCGCCCAAAATGTGTTTCCGCACATGTAGCGCACAATGGTACAGTCGGTGTGTGAAAACAATGTTTGGGACAGATTAAGAAAATCACAGTGACACTGGTCATGAGCAGAGGTCTTAAAATGGCTATGTTGAAAATTTGGTGACAAAACTCCATAAAATTACTATGTTACAAGTGAGCATTGCGCAGTTTCCACGCACCCTCATAGGTTCATGAATTTGTAATATTTTCAGTCCAGATTTTCACCAGTGGCATTTTTCCACACCTCCTTATGAACAGTACAGCTGTCATTTTCCATAACATGGCCGAAATGTGTTTTCACACTTTCAGTGCAGAGATGCGTGGTCGCTGTGGGAAATCATTGTTCGGGACAGATAAAGAAAATCACACTGACACCGTTCATGATCGGAGGTCCCAAAATGCCTGTGTTAACAATCTGCTGTAATAAAATCCCCAAACTAGTTACATTACGGGTGTACGTTGCACAGTTTCTATGCATGCTCGTGCCTTCACCAGTTTTTTTAAGATTTTCACACCAGATTTTCAACATTGCCATTTTTTACACCTCCCCATGAACAGTACCGCTGTCATTTTTCACATCCTGTTTAGAATGTGTTTTTGCACCTGTGGTGCCAAATGCCATAGTCGTTGTGCAAAAGCAGTTTTCTGCTAACAAACTGATATTGCCACTGTTATGAGGTGGGGGTCACAAAAAAAACATGTTGAAAACTTGGAGTGAAAATACCAACGAATGCCTGAGGCATTAGGGTTTCCGACCATAACGCCCCACCCTGTAGAGTATGACAGGCATCAGGGGTGTGACTTGGGATTCTTGCCTGTCATGCTCATACCATTCCACCCCCGCCACACCCTGCAGCCAGTGAGAGGCATCAAGGTGTGCCTCGGACTCTTCGAGCCCAAACGTTACCCTATTCTCCTATTCTTCACCCATCTCACCGTATTTCCTGATGGAATGGGGTGTGCATAAGGGCCAAAGACCCCAAGGCACACTGTGACACTTGTCAGTGTCTGCAGGGTAGGGTGTGGTGAAATGGCATGGTCGTTATGCCTCACGACCCACAGGCACACCCCAATACCTGTCACTCTTTGCAGAGTGGTGGTGGTGTTGGCTTCAGTTCAATATTTTTCGCTGCCATTCTTATTATGCAGCTCTGTAACTTCTACACTACCAATGCCAGTGCCAGCAAGCAAACATTCGGCATTGACAAATGCTTGTTTAGTGAGCCTGGCTCCTTCCGAAATTTGCAATGTTCTTCCGTGCCTGGGGCTCCTAATAGCTGAACCAGTGCTAACAAATTCTAAATTGGATTACACTACTAATATTGCCTTGGGTACATTGCCTTCCTGTTATGAATCTGTAGTTTCTGAGCATGTGACTGTAGTTGCTGAAAACTGAACTATGATTGATAAACAAAGAATTTTTCCCATGATTAACGATTGCTTGGATATTTGAGTGGGGATGGGTGTAGGCTTTTACTTCTTGTTCTACAGCACCTGTGAAGAGAAGCATAGTTTCTGGACAGAAGCCAACATGTATATGATGGGATTACCTTGGGTAATGTAATCCAATCCATTCCTGTTATGCCTGACGCATTGTGATTTCAGCCTTATTTTAATTGTTGCTTCAGGATGGGAAGGCACTGCACCCTAATCCATACATATCCCCTCCCAGCACAGTCAAACACTTTTTGGAATGCTCCTGTTTAAACATGTAAAAAACCTACATGTTTATTTCAGCTGGGTTGCATGATACATAATGCTCTTAAAGCGGCAGTGCGTGATTAAAAAAATACTGAAACCACTTTATAATACATGGATATGAAAAATGTTTCACAGTTCTCCCCTGAGAAAAAAAGGTCATCAGTCATTTAGACCATACTTAAGGAAAGGTTGGTAGAATATCTAGAGGAGTGTGGTCTCCAGGATGCAAGGCAGCACAGGTTCATTGGGATGGGGGTGGGGTGGGGACTGTGTCACACGAATCTGATTGACTTCTTTGACTGGGCCACTAAGACGGTAGACAGGGGCCAAGCAGTAGACATCCTCTGTCTAGATTCCAGCAAGGCCTTTTACTCTGTGCCCCACAAAAGGTTGTTCAGGAAGTTGGCGGATATTGGGGTTGGCGATAAGATGGCCAGATGGGTGGAAAACTGGCCATGGGACAGAGCCCAAAGGGTGATTGTGGGGGGAAGTTATCTTGCACCAGAGAAGTCACCAGTAGGGTCCTGCAGGGCTCAGTGCTGGGGCTGTTGTCATTCACCGTCTTCATCAGTGACATTGGGGATGACATTAAGGGCAAAATGTGCCTATTTGTGGACAAAATGTGCCTATTTGTGGACAACACCAAGCTCTGAGGGAGAGTGGATGCAGATGAAGGTATACATGACCTATATAGGATGATCTGGAAAAGCTGAGGAGGTGGTCCAGGATCTGTCAGCTTGGCTTCAATGCCAAGAAATGCAAAGTTATGCACATTGGAGTCAAGAATCCCAGGATAGAGTACTACCTGGGTGAAGTCCAGGTATCTATCAGAGGAAGACGGTAACCTGTGAAGTAGGTGCATGAGGAAGGGTGCCGTCCGTTATGGCGACTCTTTCCCGGCGCAATCCACTCATGGAGATGGAAAGGTAGGGCGACCGGATGAGAGGGTGGGTGAACTAGGTGACAGGATGTTGCTAAACGTACGCGTGGGGGTGGGTGGGAGCGAGCACGGCGAGCATGGGCTGTGAGGGGTGGAGATGCTGTAGGGGGTGGTGCTGCAGTTGCTGGTTGAGCTGTGTCGTGGCGTCAGGGATTGGCTAGTGGCTGGGGTGGCTCAGGTACTGGGTTCGGGTCTGGGCGCTGGTGCAATTTTTTTATTGCACCCGGCCCAAATCTTTTTCTTTACTGCTTTCACCCCCCCTTCTCTGTCATGCACCCCCCTCTGGAGTTGAGAATCCTTAAGTAGAGGGGTGTGGGGGGCAGTAAAAATCTGTCCTGTCACCATTGTTCTGGTGCACTGGGGTTGTCAGAGCACCGAAAATGTGTTCTGCACTCTGACTGAGCGATAACGGTGATCGCCTTTAGGCGTTCGCCATTATCACATACAGTAGACCTGAGGAAGAGAAGAACCTGGGAGTGATGCTCACTAGTGACGTGAAGCAATCCACACAAGGCGCTTTTACACACAGGTTTCTGTAATGGCATGACCGTTACAGAAACAATATTCCATTACTGCCCTTGTGTGTAAAGTGCATCTGTTCCATTCCCTCGGTGAACGTTTACCCAAACCGCATTATCTGCTTTTCATGGTTCGTCCTGATGTGTTCTGTTTCATCCGACTGTGTAAAACAGCCATTCTGGTAGCAGTGCAGAAACAGCCACACAGCAGCAAACTTTCGGCGGGAGCTGAAACACAAACAGAGGCTGGGGTTGCAGGAATACTCGCAGAGTGTAAAGGGAACCAAGAATGGAACAGAGTACAATGGCGCCACACAGGTAATGCTCATTCCATTTTTAAGACCTGTGTGTAAAAACTCCTACAGTGTAAGAAAGCAGCAGTAAGGTCAAACAAGATGCTGGGATGCATAGCTAGGGGGATCAATAGCAGGACAGAGGAGGTTATACTGCCCTTGTACAGTTCGCTGGTTAGGCCACATCTAGAGTATGAAGTTCAGTACTGGTGCCAACACCTCAAATAGCACATTGACCTGCTGGGGAAGGTCCAGGGGAGGGCTACAAAGATGATAGCAGGTCAGCAGGGTAAGACACGTGAGGAGAGATTGAGGGCACTGAACATGTACTCCCTGGAGGACAGGAGAGAGAGAGAGAGAGAGATAGAGAGAGACAGAGAGAGGACATGATTTGGACCTTCAAGTACTTGAACGGGATAAGGTGGATAAGGAGGGTCTCTTTAAGCTGAGTAGCAACCATAACATGAGGGGGCACATTCTTAAGCTGGGGGGGGGTTAGGAAAGAGGTCAGGAAGCACTTCTTCATGGAGATGGTGGTGTACATTTGGAATGCGCTGCCAGAAGAGGTGGTCTTGTTGAAGACTGTGGGCAGCTTCAAGGGAGGCTGGGATAGGCATAGGGAGAAGGTTAGGATCGTGGGTAGTGAGGATGGGAGAAGTGGGGAGGAGGAGAAGGGACAGTAGCTCAAACTGTGGACCCTGCAATACAAGCTGACTAGATAGACCAAATGGCCTTCTTCTCCTGGCTTCTTCATATGTTTATATGTATGTCAGATCCACAAAGGTGTCTTCTAAATGTCAAGTGTGTTTGTCCTGAAATTGTTTCTCCATGTGCTTCAATGGCTGCACTTAACTATTTTAAACGCTGCCATTTCTGCTTGAAATGAATGTCATGTCAAGCTTATCTTATAGATTTCTTTGACTGAGTAAGCAGGGAAGTAGATCAGAGAGGAGCGGTGGATGTGGCTTACCTAGATTTCAGTAAGGCTCTCATTTACTGATTCATAAACAGCTGGTCAGCCTAGGAGTGGGACTAAAAGTGATAAACTGGTAGGCCATAGAGGGTAGTGGTAAACAGAGTTCACTGAGGAAGAGAGGGTGACTAGCAGGGTCCTGCAAGGATCAGTACTGGGACCAGTCCTTTTTAATATCTTTATAAGTGACATTGCAGAGGGACTAGAGGGGAAGGTATGTCTTTTAGAAGATGACACAAAAATCTGCATAAGAGTGGACACTCCGGTGGGGGGTGGTGGAAAAAATGAATTGATATCCAGGTAAGCTTTAGGAGTGGTCTAGAAAGTGACAACTAAGGTTCAATGCAAAAAAATGTAAAATCATGCACTTGGGACATAGAAATCCAAGGTCAGAGTACAAAATGGGGGTGGGGGGCGTGGTACTGGCGACCACCAAACAGGAAAGAGACCTAGGTGTTATCATATTGGATGACATAAAGGTGGCCAAACAGCACTACCTAGGGGTTACATACTGCTAGTGGCTTTTTAACTCCTTCCTGCCAGGACCTTCCAGTCTCCCCCTCACCTTTCCTTGTAGTGCATTTCTTGACTATCTTGCTCTCCTTTTTTCTCTTAACTGACTTCTCCAGGACCAGTGACTCTGGTTCTTTCAAAACAGTTTTCCACTACCAGCCTTAAAATAAGCATTCAAACCATATACAATATAAATTAAAAGACTGGGCAACAGTGAACATCCTCGTGGGAGGCATTGTAGCCCAGTGGTTGGAACACAGAATGGTGAATCTAGAGACTCAGGTCTCAAAATCCCACGACAACAACTGGCTTATGATGTAACCCTGAGCAAGCAACTTTCCTGGTCTTAACTTCCTTCATTCTCATTTCCTCCCTGGACAAGGGTAATGGCGTCCATAATTAATTGTGGTGTATGATAAAGCACATTTATAGACCATGCATATGAAATTTGTGGGTACTGTATATGACACAAGGATGAAAGGGTAAGGGGACACTTAACGTTCACTGAAGGAAAGAAAATTCAAGGGAAACATTGGGAACAACTACTTCACAGAACAAGTGGTGAACACTTGAATTATTAGGTAGTTTCTAGTTCAGCTAACCTCAGTCAAAAAAGAAAGATCCTTAAATGGGAGTAGCTCATGAACCAATCAAAGCAAATGTAAACACAAAACAGATTAGCAACAATAGGGCCCACTCACTAAAATACATAGTTTAAAACAGTGCTTTTAATAGGTAGAAATATGTAGTAGGACAAAGTGTCACAAACAATTCATCAAATATTTCGAATAAAGAAATCCTTCATCAGTAATAAGACACAAGAGTCCAATCGAAATAATCCCAAAACTGTGCTTAAACCTCTGTCAAGGAATAATCAGTCCAAAAGCAGTTTATGTATAAACTCTCAAATGTTAAAGGTCCAGTTTCAAAAAAGAAGGTTAGTAGGGTCTGAAGACGTCGACTTGACCTCTGCTCTCTCTGTATATGGAGGTCAATATACAGAGAGAGTGGAGGTCGAGTCGATGTCTTCAGACCCTTCAGAACCTTCTAAACTGCTTTTGGAGTTATTGTTCCTTGACAGAGGTTTAAGCACAGTTTTGGGATTATTTAGATTGGACTATTGTGTCTTATCACTGATGAAGGATTTCTTTATCCGAAACGTTTGATGAATTGTTTGTGACACTTTGTCCTTCTACAGATTTCTACCTATTGAAATCAGTGTTTTAAACTATATATTTTGGTGAGTGGTCCTGATTCTTGACAATCTGTTTTGTGTGAACCCTTGAACTAGACGGCTAGAGCATGTGGCATCAGCTGATATTGTAATAACCATCAGGAACAGTCTAGACAAGCACTTTGAAGTAAATGGGGTGCCAGGGTATCTCCCACTGAGCTGGTGGGAGTTGGTGGGAGGGAATAACTCGATGGACAGCTCATCTTCTCTCCTCTCCAAATATGTATGTACCTGCATGACAAAAAGCCACCCCCCAACCAGGCATTACTTCCCTAGTAGAGCCCTCCTCTGTCGTACATTAGTGCTTATTTGAAATTGCATTGTTTGCTGCAGTGATTCTACTGCAGAATTCTGTGGAATTGGGTTTCATCCTGGCGGGCTTCATTGTCAGGCACTATACCAAATATTACTACCCTTTCCTTTCTTTCTATCCTGGGGTTCTGCTGACATTTATAAATCACTTCTGTTTTGCTCTCTGACGTATGATGTCTTCAGAACACCATGACGGAATCGCAGCCTTATAATCCGCAAAAGCCCACTGCTTATTATCTTCTGGTAAAGCCTATGAAAGCAAGAAGCAAAAGGATTGCTAGACAGGAGGGTGAAATGTTTGCAACGCAAGGCTGCCGACAGAATTAGAATGTGTAGGAATATTTGACTGACATGTCAGTCCACGGCACAGTAAGGGCTGACAGAAAACAATGTTGCAATCTACACAGCTTTTAGTTAATGTGTCGTATTAGAAAAATTTAGGAAAAAACCAAAAAAATATTTATTACATTTTTTAAGCTATCATGTAAGTATGTATCAATAGAAAGCAACAGTATCAGTACAGTCTGTTTATAAAATAAATATTACCAAAGCAATGTCTCTGCTTTTTATGTTGGCACTCTTGCCCAGCCAACATCTTGCGGTAGTGCAGATTTGAAGGCGCGGTCACTGTTGGGCGAATGCAGGGCATGCATCAGTAGGTGCAGCCCTCATTCCCCAATCAGCCTGCATGCCGGCGCCACACCACCCGGTCAAGCACATCTAAGGAAAGGTCCACTGCAATGCGAGCAAAGCTCGTCACACGCAGCAGACCTCCGGCGATGCTTACCGAGCACAAACATGGCGGCACACTGCCCACCAAACGCTACCGACTTGAGGTGCCCAGTCCCCCTAATAAACACTCTTCCCAATGTATATGCCGACAGGAGCCCTCCCCACGCACAAAGAATCCCCATTTGTTATATGCCGAGGGGTGCCCAATCCCCTCAGCTCTTGCCCCCTTTCCTTGTGTGTTGCTGGAGTGCCCAATCCCCCGGCATAAAGTAACCCCTACCTTTTGTTGTGTGCTGATGGGGGTGCCGTATCCCCCGTCAGCTACAGCTGCCCCCCCCAAAAAGGCTCTGTTGGCAAGCTGGCAGCCCACCCCAGCATGCCACATGCCCCTGTAAACAGAAAAACGGTCCTGCAATTTTAATTTTTTTTTTGTACCTGTGGAAAGAAATGGTCCCTTGGCAGTCTCCTGCCCCAACAACCAGCCCACCCACTGTGCACCCTGCCTCCCACATCCCCTCACCCCATACCCTACCTGCAGAGTCTAGTGCGCGATCTTTGGTGGACCGGGAACATATCTACACTCTTCAACGCCGACTGCAAATTGAGGAAATACCGGTAAGCTGTATAATGGAATAAATAGGGTTTTTTCAACTTCAATGCATATCTCAGGCATTTTGTGGAATTTTGGCACCAAATTTTCAACATGGGGTTTTGGGGATCCCTCCTCATGAATTCTGGTACTGTCATGGTGTTATTCTGTCCCGAAAGATGATTTCACGGTCACTGCGCAGAATCACCTTTCGGGACCGAGTAATGAAATGACAGTGCCACTGTTCATGAGAGGAGCTCTCAAAAAGCCTATTTTTCAAATTTGGTGACAAAACTCCCAAAAATGGCTGTTTTACCAGTGTACATTGCACTGTTTCTATGCACACTCATAATGTCATGAATTTGTAATATTTTCACTCCAGATTTTCAAACTTGCATTTTTCCACACCTCCTGATGAACAGTACAGCTGTCAATTTACATATCCTGCCTGAAATGTTTTTTCCCACGTCCGGTGCAGAATAGCACGGTCGCTGTGCAAAATCACTTTTTGGGACAGTTTGAGGAAATGACAGTGACACTGTCCATGAGCAGAGGTCCTAAAATGCCTGTATTGAAAATTTGTTGCCAAAAGTCCATAAAATGACTGTGTCACAAGCATGAGTTGCGCAGTTTCCATGCACCCTTGTAACTTCACAAATTTGCAATATTTCCATGCCAGATTTTCAACACTGCCATTTTTTCACACCTCCTTATGAACAGTACAGCTGTCATTTTTCACATCCTGACCAAAATGTGTTTCCGCACCGATGGCACACAATGGCATGGTCGCTGTGGGAAATCAACTTTTGGGAAAGATTAACAAAATCGCACCACCACTGTTCATAAGGGGAGGTCCCAAAACAACAACAAAAATGGAAAGGGACCTGGGGGTAATCATATCAGATGACCTAAAGGTGGGCAAGCAGTGTGAGAGGGCAACAAGGAGGGCTGGGGGGATACTGGGATGCATAGGGAGAGGCATCACCAGTAGAAAACAGGAAGTTATTATCCCTCTGTACAGACAGCTTGTCAGACCCCATCTGGAGTACTGTGTGCAGTTCTGGAGACTCAGTCTGCAAAGACATAGACAGGATGGAAGCTGTCCAGAGGAGGGCAACTAAAATGGTGCAGGGTCTGCACTGGAAGACATATGAAGAGAGACTTAAGGAGCTTAATATGTATAGCCTCAAGGAAAGGAGGAGAGGGGACATGATAGAAACTTTCAAGTACCTCAAGGGAATCAACAAAGTCAAGAGGGTAGCATCTTTCAGAAAAAGAGGTGTGCAGAACAAGGGGGCACAATTTGAAGAGATAGAGAGGCGCTCAGAGGTAATTTAAGGAAGTATTTTTTCACAGAGAGGTTGTGGCTGCATGGGCGGCCTTCCAGAGGAGGTCATGGAGTCAAAAACAGTGGTGGAATTCAAGCATGCATGGGACAGTCATAAGGCAATTCTAGGGGGTGGGAGTAGGAAGAAGTAGACTGCTGGTTAACTAGGATCTGCAGCTTATCCAGTAGGCAGGGAAATGGTCAGACTGGGTGGGCCAAGCGGTCCTTATCTGCCGTCAAATTCTATGTTTCTATGTTTCTTAAAATGCCTATGTTATAAATGCAGCTATCAAACTCCCAAAAATAATTGGGTTACGGACGTGTGTTGCGCAGTTTGTATGCATACTCATTGCTTCACCAATATTTCATATTGTCACTCCAGATTTTCAACGTTGCCATTTTTTTATGCCTCCTCATGAACAATACAGTTGTCATTCTCCACATCCTGCCCAAAAATGTGTTTTCATCCCTCTGTCGCCAAATGGCACAGCTGCTGTGCAAAACCACCTTTCAGCTAACAAAGTGATTGTGCTGCTTTTTCATGAGGTGGCCTGACAAGCAGCCCATGTTGAAAAATGTGGGTGAAACTTACCACATGCCTATGATGTTAGGGTTTAGCTAGCACCCACCGGTACAGATTGACAGGCGGTAGAGGTGACCGGGATCATCGGATGTAATGCTCACTGTTCCACCCCCATCCCCACCCTGCAGCCACTGACAGGCATCGTGGTGTGCCTGACTTCGGCCACAAAGTTCACCCCATGCTCTCTATACTGCACCCATGTCAGTGTATTTCCTTATGGAATGGGGTAAGTATAACACCCAAAGACCCCAAAGCACACCCCAACACTTGTCAGTGTCTACAGGGTAGGGTAAGGTACAATGGCATGAGCGTTATAGCTGATGACCCAAAAGCACACCCCAATGCCTGTCACTCTCTGCCGGGTGGGGGTGGGGTTGGCGTCACTTCAGTACTTCACTGCCATTCCTATTATGCTCCTCTAGCTCCAGCACTGCTAATGTCAATGCCAGCGCGACAACATTCGGCATTGACAAATGCTTGTTTTTGACTGTCACAGCTAAAAAGCAAGTATCAGTAATGTACTTAAGATGCAGCTAGAAGAAGTTAGAAGTTAGCAGAAGAAGAAATGCCCTAGGATGGTTTGCATCTGCACCTAACACGCCTTGTAATTAGTGTTACGTGGATAGTGGTGCCATGGATCCGCCAGTGATCCATCGGATGGCGGCACTATTTGAGTTGGATCCGTCCCGGGATCTGACCAAATATGGAGGTTGTATCCTGGGTCGGATCCCGTGTTATCCTGCGCTGGATCCAGAGATCTGGTGCCAGATCCAGGGATCTGGTGCCAGGTCCAGGGATCCAGTGTTTGATCCCTGGATCAGGCACCCGATCCCTGGATCTGTCTGCCGAATAATGCTGGATCTGACCAGAGATCTGGCGGCTGGATCCACAGGCAGATAGTGGAAGTATCCTGCAGATCCACTATCCTGCCGCAAAGAGCAGATATCTGTGGATCTGGATTTGTCCAGATCCATCTGAGCAACACTACTTGTAATCCATTTTTATGTTGCTTGCACGCATGTGCAAGAAACATAGTGCCATCATCGGAAATTTCGGAGGTGTGTCACCTCCTCCTCCAATTCAGGAAGTGTCTGGCAGGCAGCCTGTAAGCCAATGCATTTTGGGGCTGTCTATGACACGCTCCAAAATGCAGATACTCTCGATTGAAAGGGAGCTACGCTTGGTGAGCAGCGATAAGAAGCTGCTCACAGCGCAGCTCCCACCACTGGCGTGCAGCGCCCGCGCACTGTAGCCGGCGGGGTACCAATCCCGTCGGCTGAGCTCGTCGTCTCCCCCAGTAGTTGGTGCCACGCTGGAGCCCACCCCTGGCGTGGCAATCAGTCTTTGCCAGCGGGGTGCCCAATCCCGTCGGCTGAATGCCCCAAAGTCCTTGTGCCATGCTGGGAGCCCACCCCAGCGTGGCAAGCAATCCACAGCGTCTTTTTTGTTTTTTACCTGTAAGACAAAAACGGTCCCGTAGTCGTCTCCCAACCCCCTCCCACAACCCGCACCCACCACTGCACCCAGCCTCCCCACACCCCACCCCACACTTACCTCCGGACTCTGGCGCGATGATCTTGGTGGACTGGGAACACGTCTGCACTCTTCAAAGCCGACCCGTGAACTGAGGAAATGCCCGGTAAGCTTAGTAATGGGCCAGATAGGAGAGTTTCAACTTTATTGCATATCTCAGCCATTTTTGGGAATTTTTGCACCAAATTTTCAACATGGGGTTTTTGGGACCCCTTCTCTTGAATGATGTCACTGTCATGGCGTTATTTGGGCACGAAGGGTGATTTCGTGCAGTGACTGTGCAGTGACTGCGAAATCACCCTTTGGGCCAGAATACCACCATGACAGTGAACATCATTCATGAGAAGGGGGCCCAAAACTCCCATGTTGAAAATTTGGTGCCAAAATTCCAAAAAATGACTATTTCTGGCGTCGTTGCAGTTCCTCATGAGCTCCTAAGTTCGCGAAATTTCAATATTTTCACTCCAGATTTTCAACACTGCCATTTTACCACACCTTCTTATGAGTAGTACAGCTGTCATTTTCACATCTCACCCAAAATGTGTTCCATACATGTAGCGCAGAATGTGCAGTCGGTGTCTGAAATCAATGTATGGGACAAATTAAGAAAATCACAGTGATGCTGTTCATGAGCAGAGGTCTTAAAATGACTATGTTGAAAATTTGGTGAAAAAATTCCTAAAAATGACTGTTTTCACGAGCATGGTTCATGGTTCCTACACCAGCTCGTAAGTTTGCAATTTTCAATATTTCACTCCAGATTTTCAACATTGCCATTTTACACCTTCTTATGAGTAGTACAGCTGTCATTTTTCACATCTCACCCAAAATGTGTTTCCACCCATGTAGCGCAGAATGGCACAGTCAGTGTGCGAAATCAATGTATGGGACAAATTAAGAAAATCACAGTGACACTGTTCATGAGCAGAGGTCTTAAAATGGCAATGTTGAAAATTTAGTGAAAGAATTCCTAAAAATGACTGTTTTACGAGTGTGCGTTGAACAGTTCCACGCTTGCGCTAAATGGGTTTACAAATTTTCAATATTTCCACTCAGATTTTCAACATTGCCATTTTACCACACTCCTTATGAGCAGTACAGCTGTCATTTTTCACATCCTGCCCAAAACGTGTTTCCACCCATGTAGCGCACAATGGCGCGGTCGGTTATGCAAACTCAATGTATGGGACACATTAACAAAATCACAGTGACACTGTTCATGACCAGAGGTCTTAAAATGGCTATGTTGAAAATTTGGTGAAAAAAATTCTAAAAATGACTCTTTTACGAGCGTCTGTTGCGCAGTTCCTACGCACGCTCGTAAGTTCACAAATTTTCAATATTTACACTACAATGACTTCCAAATACCTAAACAGCACATAGAAGCAAACAACATTCGGCATTGACAAATGCTTGTTAAACAAGCATTTGTCAATGCTGAATGTTTGCTTGCTGTCATTGACAGTGGTAGTGTAGAAGTTACAGAGCTGCATAATAGGAATGGCAGCCGGTAATGAACTTCAAGCCAACCCACCACCACCTGCAGAGAGTGACAGGCATTGGGGTGTGCCTTTGGGTCGTCAGGCATAACAACCACGCCATTTCACCACACCCTACCCTGCAGACACTGACAAGTGTCACGGTGTGCCTTTGGGTCTTTGGCCCTTATGCACCCCATTCCATCAGGAAATATGGTGAGATGGGTGCAGAATAGGAGAATGGGGTAACGTTTGGGCCCGAAGAGTCCAAGGCACACCTTGATGCCTCTCACTGGCTGCAGGGTGTGGGTGGGGGTGGAATGGTATGAGCATTACAGGCAAGAATCCCAGTCACACCCCTGATGCCTGTCATTCTCTACAGGGTGGGGCGTTATGGTGGAAACCCCTAGCGCCTCAGGCATTCATTGGTATTTTCACTCCAAATTTTCAACATGGTTTTTGTGACCCCACCTCATGAACAGTGGCAATATCAGTTTGTGGCGAAAACTGCTTTTGCACAGTGACTCGGCATTTGGCACCACAGGTGCAAAAACACATTCGAACAGGATGTGAAAAATGACAGCGGTACTGTTCATGGGGAGGTGTAAAATGGCAATGTTGAAAATCTATTGAAAATCTTAAAACTGGTGAAATCACGGCGTGCACATAGAAACTGTGCAACGCACACCGTAATGTAACTAGTTTGAGGTTTTTACAGCAGATTGTTAACACAGGCATTTTGGGACCTCCGATCATGAACAGTGTCAGTGTGGTTTTCTTTATCTGTCCCGAACAATGATTTCCCACAGCGACCACGCATTTCTGCGCTGAAAGTGTGAAACCACATTTCCGCCATGTTGTGGCAAATGACAGCCATACTGTTCATAAGGAGGTGTGGAAAAATGTCACTGGTGAAAATCTGGACTGAAAATATTACAAATTCATGAACTTATGAGGGTGCGTGGAAACTGCGTAATGCTCACTCATAACACAGTCATTTTATGGAGTTTTGTCACCAAATTTTCAACATAGCCATTTTAAGACCTCTGCTCATGACCAGTTTCACTGTGATTTTCTTAATCTGTCCCAAACATTGTTTTCTCACACTGACTGTACCATTGTAAGCTACGTATTGTGGAAACAAATTTTGAAGGGATATGAAAAATAGTAGCTGTTACTGCTCATAAGGAAGTGCGGTAAAATGGCACTGTTGAAAATCTGGTGTGCAAATATTACAAATTCACAAACTTGCCAGTGTGGTAGGAACTGCATAGCGTCGTTCTAAAACAGTCATTTTTGGAATTTTCACCAAATTTTCAACATAGCCATTTTAACACATCTGCTCATGACCAGTGTCACTGTGATTTTCTTAATGTATCCCTACATTGATTTGCACACCGACTGTGCCATTGTGTGCTACATGGGAGGGAAACACATTGTAGGCGAGATGTGAAAAATGACAGCTGTACTGCTCGCAGGAGGTGTGGTAAAATGACAATGTTGAAAATCTGGAGTGAAAATATTGAAAATTCACGAACTACAGTGTCGCGTAGGAACTACTTAGCACGCGAATAAAACAGTCATTTTAGGAATTTTTCCACCAAATTTTCAAAATAGGCTTCTTGAGAGCCCACCTTATGAACACTGGCAGTGTCGTTTCGTTAATCAGTTCCAAAAGGTGATTTCGCGCAGTGACTGCGAAATCACCCTTCAGGCCCGAATAACGCCATGACAGTGACAGCATTCGTGAGAAGGGGTCCCAAAAACCCCATGTTGAAAAGTTCATGCAAAAATTCCAAATAATGCCTGAGATATGCAACAAAGTTGAAAAAAACCCTATCTATCCCATTATACAGCTTACTGGCATTTCCTCAGTTCGCGGTCGGCTTTGAAGAGTGCAGACGTGTTCCCGACCCAACGAAGATCGTCGCGCCGGACTCTAGAGGTAAGTATGAGGTGAGGGGGTGGGGAGGCAGGTGTGCAGTGGTGGGTGTGGGTCAGGCAGGAGACTGCGAGGGACCGTTTTTAATTTACATTTTTTTTTTTAATTATTAAGAGCGATGTGGGACATTTGGGCAGCTGGAAAGGATGTTTGGGGGCTGCGGCCGGATTGGGCACCCCTGTCCTGCTCTGGGATGTGTGCCATGCTGAGGTGGGCTCCAGCGTGGCTACCAGGAAAGCTTTTGAGGCAGCGTGGAGCCGATGGGGTACTGGGCACCCTGGCCGGCCATACCGTGGCGTGCGTGGGGGGGAGCCGCCAGCACGCAATATGCATGTGTGTTGAGGGGGAGCTCTGCCACTGAAGGGAGCCTCCTTTCAACTGTATGCCACTGCATTTTCAGCTGTCATAGACAGCTGGAGCAGTGGTTGGTGCACTGCGACCGCGCCTGCAAGCACACTGACTGAATTGGAAGAGGCTGACACACCTCTGGAAAACTCGGATGATGGCACTATGTTTCTTTGCACATGCATGCAAGCAAACATAAAAACATGCTTAAACCCTGATAAGACCTAGGCTTAAACATGGTTTCTAAAATGTTTCAGGAGTTAAATCGTATTTACCTGCTGTGCGGATGGTCACACATGATTTTCCTTCATGCAGCAGGATGTCAGTGTATGGGAACTGGGCAGTTACTAGTTAACTCGGTCTGGAGGCAGTAGTGCATATGCTGTAAACCGTTTTTAATAACAATTTACAACGCACTGGCAGTAGTGTGGACGCTACAGCACAGTAATTAACTGGTTTTTAAAAAATGTTTCAAGTCACCGTGCTGTAGTCTGAACAGTGCCTTATTATACTGAAAGTACCAACTGCAGTACAGATAAAAGCTTCACTGCTTAATCAGAATTAAGCGTTGAATGTTTGCATGACAAGGTTCAGCTATGCAACTGGCGGGAGAGGGGGCATGGTTATTATTGTGCATGGGGCCCATGCCAATGTAAATCCAGTCCTGGTCATGAAAGAACTCACAAATCTGAAAGTGGACAAAGCAATGGGGCCAGACAAGATACATCCCAGGATACTGACGGAGCTCAAGGAGGTGCTGGCTGCACCTCTGACCGTCCTGTTCAACCAATCAGTGGAGACCAGAGTGATTCCAGAGGACTGGAGGAGGGCATCTGTAGTCCCACTTCACAAAAGTGGTAGCAGGGAGGAGTCTGGTAATTACAGGCCAGTCAGCCTGACTTCAGTGGAGAAAAATTAATGGAATCACTACTGGAGGAAAGGATTGTGGAATTTCTTGAATCCATGGGCTTAGAGGATCCGAGGCAACATGGATTCACAGGAGGGAGGTCATGTCTAACAAATGCAATAGATTTCTTTGACTGGGTGACCAGGGAATCAGATCAGGGTGGAGCCGTGGATGTGGTCTACCTAGATTTCAGTATGCCTTCAACACTGTTCCACTTAGGAGACTCTTAAACAAGCTGGGCAGCCTGGGAGTGGGTCTAAAGGTAGTAAACTGGGTAAGAAATTGGTTGGGGGATAGGCGGCAGAGATTGATGGTAAACAGAGTTCACTCTGAGGAACAAAGGGTGACCAGCGGGGTGCCACAAGGTTCAGTACTAGAACCGATCCTCTTTAATGTCTTTATCAGTGATATCGCATATGAATGTATGAAATGCCAGCAGAAACAGGTCTAATGGTCTATCGAGTCTGCTCGATTGTGCAGCTAGCCCCTCAACTTGCAGCTGCCCCATCCACCTCTCCCTCCCTTCCTCATATCAACGCCCCCTCACTCTGTCCCACCCCCTCTTAAATCCTCCCACCATTTTACACAATACCACTTCCTTGGGCAGAGTATTCCACTTGTCTACCACCCTTTCCATAAAAAAGTGTCTCCTGATTTCCCTCCTGAATCTCCCCCCTCCAATCTCAGCCAATGCCCTCTTGTGTCCCTCCCTCTTCTGAGATGAAGAATCCCTTCTGCATTAGTCTTGTTTATTCCCTTTAAATATTTAAAGGTTTCTATTATATCCCCCCATCCCTTCTCTCCTCCAGGGAATATATATTCAGCTCTCCCAGTCTCTTCTCATAGGATTTTCCATCCAGTCTCTGGATCATCTTTGTTGCCCTATGTTGCACCCTCTTCAGCAGTCTGACATCCTTCTTCAGGAATGGATGCCAGTACTGCACACAGTATTCCAGGTGTGGTCTGACCAGTAACCTGTACAGGGGAAGGATCCTCTCTGTGCCTGGAGGAGATTCCCCTTGCTATGCACCTCAGCATCTTGTTTGTCTTTGCAGCCACCTTCTTGCACTGAGCTTAGTGGTTCATACTCCCTGTTATTAGTACCCCTAGATCCTTTTCCTCCATGGTGCTTTCCAACTGTACCCCTCCCAACTGTTATTTCCTCCCATGGTTCCTCACTCCGAAGTGCAGGACATTGCACTTCTTAGCATTGAACCCCAACTGCCATATCTCCAGCCACTCCTGTGGTTTGGTCAGGTCTTCCTGGAGCCCTCTCCACCCCTCTATGTCATCAACCACAGCTCCGATCTTAGTATCATCTGTGAACGATGACACAAAGGGTGGTGGGGTGGAGAAAATGAATTGAGATCTAAGAAAGCTTGAGGAGTGGTGAAAGGTGTGGCAACTAAGATTCAATGCGAAGAAGTGCAAAATCAGGCACTTAGGGCACAGAAATCAAGGGAGGAGTATATGATGGAGGGAGTGGACTGATAACTACCAAGCAGAAATGAGACCTTGGGGGCAATCATTTCTGATGACTAAAGGTGGCCAAACAATGTGATAAGGCAGTGGGAAGAGCTAGTATGATGCTAGGGTGCATAGCAAGTGGTATAACCAGCAGAAAGAGGGAAATAGTTACACTGGTGTATATAACATTGGTGAGACCTCACCTAGAGTACTGCGTTCAGTTCTGGAGACCACATCTACAAAAGGACATAGCTAGAATAGAGATGGTCCAGAGGAGGGCAACTAAAATGGTGCTGGACCTGGATCCAAAGCCCGAGAAGTAGAGGCTAAAGAACCTCAATATGTATACCCTGGAAGAAAGGAAGGAGAGCGGGAATACGACAGAGACTTTCAAATACCTTATGGGTATTAATAGGGTACAAGAGGGAAGCATTTTTCCAAAAACAAAGATGCTCAAGAACTAGGGGGCATGCTATAGAGCTGGGGGGATAGATTCAGGGGAAATGTGAGAAAGTACTTCTTCACAGAAAGAGTGGTGGATGCTTCGAACAGCCTCCCAGTGGAGGTAGTCAGAGCAAAAACTGTAATGGGATTCAAGAATGCATGGTGTAGGCATAAGGGAATCTTATTGGTTTTGAATGGGTGGGTACAGCCAGAGAACAGGTAGGGTCTCAGGTATTACAGTAGGTAGGGAAAATGGGCAGACTAGGTGGGCCAAGCGTTCCTTATCTGCTGACAATTTCTATGTAATCTATGTGATCTATGCATACCACTCTGTACAGAATGTGTGGTTTGTGTATACTACTCTGCACAGAATGTATGGTTTGTGTATACTACTCTGTACAGAATGTATGGTTTGTGTATACTACTCTGCACAGAATGTATGGTTTGTGTATACTGTTCTGTACATAATGTATGGTTTATGTATGCTGTTCTGTACAGAATGTATGGTTTGTGTATACTACTCTGCACAGAATGTATGGTTTGTGTATACTGTTCTGTACAGAATGTATGGATTGTGTATACTACTCTGCACAGAATGTATGGTTTGTGTATACTACTCTGCACAGAATGTATGTTTTGTGTATACTGTTCTGTACAGAATGTATGGTTTGTGTATACTACTCTGCACAGAATGTATGGTTTGTGTATACTGTTCTGTACAGAATGTATGGTTTGTGTATACTACTCTGCACAGAATGTATGTTTTGTGTATACTGTTCTGTACAGAATGTATGGATTGTGTATACTACTCTGCACAGAATGTATGGTTTGTGTATACTACTCTGCACAGAATGTATGTTTATTATTGTCTGATTTGTTTCAGAATGTATGGTTTGTGTATACTACTCTGCACAGAATGTATGGTTTGTGCATACTATTCTGCACAGAATGTATGTTTTGTGTATACTGTTATGTACAGAATGTATGGTTTGTGTATACTACTCGGCACAGAATGTATGGTTTGTGTATACTACTCTGCACAGAATGTATGGTTTGTGTATACTGTTCTGTACAGAATGTATGGTTTACATATAGTGCTCTGTACAGAATGCATGGATTGCATATATTGGTCTGCAAAGAATGTATGGTTTGTGTATAATGTTCTGTACAGAATGTATGGTTTACATTTACTAGTCTGCACATAATGTATGGTTTATGTGCTGCTCTGCACATAATGTATGATTTGTGCACTGATCTGTACAGAATGTATGGTTTGTGCAGTTATTACTCTGCACAGAATGTATGGTTTGTGAAAATGTAGTTATTGCTCTTGACAGCTCTGTGGTTTGTGCACTGTATAGAATGTAGGGTTTGTGTGTTACTGCCATCCCACTGTTATCCTGGCATTAGCCCAAGAAACTGTTTTGCTTTGAAGGAGAATCTTAAGATAGAGAAACTTTGGGACAGATGGTCTCTCTCTCTCTCTCTCTTGTCTCTGTATAGCCTGTTGTTGAGGATAATGGGATTTGGATGGCCTTTAACACAGGGCATAGAGGTCAAGTTCTTGTCTTCACTCAGGGCAGGACTCGGAGTAGCTGACAAGAGGCCATAAATGGGGGATGAATCCAGAAGGGTGGCAGTTTTGGTAACTGGGTAACATCTTACTCAGGAAAATGCATGTTCCCTTTCTAAACTCAGATTAGATTAAAACAAATGCAATGTTTACCAAGGTGGCAGGGTCACTTGGTACTGGTATGCTACAACTGGATCCACTGGTGCCAGCAAAATGTTTTGCTATGTTTTAATACTATTTATTTTGTTTTGAAATTTTTTTACCCATAATAGTCCAGCTAAGACCTCCTTTTCAGTGGGCCCTCCTCCTTCCCATTTACACAGCTGGGTGGAATGGAGAACTGAGAGGTCAAATGACTTGCTCAAGGCTGCACAGTATTTAAGTCTTTTGGGATTTCAACATGTGACTTTCCTTTTCTCAAGCCTGTGGTTGAACCGCTACACCACACTGCCTCCTACTAATGTCATAAGGTTGCCCAATGCCCATGGTACTGCATTTGCCTAGCAAAAAATAGTTTAGGGTTATAATCTGAAAGAGAACTGGGTGGTTGTAGGGGTGAGAGTAGGCCCTGAGTTAATTTGAAAAGATGGCTGCTGTAGCAACAGGGCTGAGACCTTCAGCTCCTGCAGCTGCCTTGTCATGTTTAAAGAACTGGCTCCTGTCTGTCTTTTGAAGAAGATTATTTATTATGATTAGAAATGCTTTTCCGAATGACTACCTTTAAACATAAACCTCCTCCAAAATAACTGAGTGTTTAAGCAGAACCAGCCCTAGCCAACAGGCACAGCTCTGCCCTTTGAGGGATTGGTTGCAGTTTGCAAGTTTTTTTTTATTAAAACTAACCACAGTAAGTAGAAATCACACTTTGAAAACATTGCCTCTTACACATGTGTAGCAACAGGCATACAAAGGTGCTTTGGGAGACTGGATTGGTCTGATGTTTGCACTGCTAGCCAATCAGAACTCTGTTGTCGAGGTAAATGGCCTGACCTCAGCAGGTCTTTTGTTGCTGTGGGACAGGGCAGAATCAGCTTCTTCTTTTTTGCTAACTTGAAAGAGACGCCAGTTTGAATTATGGGCAGACTGTGAGATAAACTCAGCTTGCCTGCCTGCCCCCCCACAACCACAATTGACTTCACTCCTACCTTCTGCAGAAAACGAAAAGTAACAAACCCATTGTTCCGACGACAGCTGCAGAGGCAGGCTTTGAACGGAAGTTGGGGATGTCCCATTTCTTTCAGAATGCAAAAGTGCTTCTCAAGAAACAATTGTTTGGTATTGATTCTTAAAAAAAGCAAGCGTGTGTGTGTGTATGTGTGTATATACATGTGTTGGCTTGTGAGACGCTGAAAGCACCCCCCATAGGAAACAAGAACATCACTGATGGAAATCTAGAGTGTAAACTTGTTTCCACCAGTACTGTAGGCTTTTTAACTTTTATTGTACAAAAGGTCCTTTAGGCAAGTACCTATTTTCAAAGGGTCTAGGATCATACAATGGTTACATATGGTATACTTCGAGCAAGCTTACAAAAACAAAGGGCTAGTATCGTATATCAATTATATAAAGTTATACATTGTACAGGATTACACTAAACATAACACAGCAGTACCATAGATCATCCCATCAACCCTCTAAGGGTGCAGAGAAGTTTGACCTTTTATATCTGAACAAAGACGGACTCCCCCTGATGAAGCCCAGAAAGTGGCAAAGCACTGGGGATAAGTAGCTGCTGGCTGGGAGGGGAGTTAGTTTTTCATATTTGCCTCGATTGACTTGGTGCTGGAAATTGTAAATTTTGCATGTAACTGATGTGAAGAATTTGTACTTGCACTTTTGAGCACACTTTAAAAGGAATGAAAAATGATAAACAGCAAAGGCTTTTAATGGTACTGGATGCTGAATACATATATTGAATTATATATCCTTGCAGTCCATGATATTATTTTTTGGGATATACCTCTCCCCAAGAGCACAAAATAGTTTTGGGGGGGTTTTCATAAACATTGTTTCTTTCTGTGGGGCTAGCCAGTGTTGTAATTACAGGGGGGCTTGCCCCCCCAGCCCCGAAGTGAGCCCTGGTAGCTCATGCATCACTGCCATTGACTTATAATGGGAAGGGGGGGGCTCAGTTTAAAGATAGCCCCCTTATGGAATCCTCTAGCTCCCCAGCTCATAAAGTGTAATTCCAGCATTAGAGGGGCTAGCCAACCCAATTCTGGGCAGTCTCCCTGTACCAGGGGGTGCTCCCAAATCATTTGGTAACAGAGCTGAATAAAAGGCTCGTTGAAGTCTGGCGATAAGTTGTAATTTTGCTTTATAAATTGCTTATGTGATTTCAGCAAGTCACTCCACAGAGCCCCTGTACCTCTCACCCTGCGTACAGCTGTCTCTTGTGCAGGAGAATTAGGAGCAGAGTGTTCTGTTTCAGAGCCAGGGCCAGGATGGGCTTCATTACGTTTTAAAATTAAAAACACATCAAAATGATTATGAATCACCCTAGCTAACACAAGTGGTTTATAATAAGTTAATATGGCCTCTGAAAAATGTCTCATGTGGTATAAAAGACTCCTTAAATGAGGTTTGGGCAGGCAGAACTGCTCAGCTATGCGTTGTGGTCCTCGAGCCCAAACCTCATGATCAGAGAATCATACCATAAGACACCCCTTGGAGGCCCTATTAACTTTTAGAACGTCGACAGTGAGGAGAGGGGTTATGTAGATGCAGAAAGACTTGCAAAGGCTATAGAGGTGGTCAGAGGTTTTGCAGTTGACATTCAGTGTCAAAAAGTGCAAGGTGATGCACACAGAGAACAAGAACCCAAGGACAAAGTGTGTGTGTGTGTGTGTGTGTGTGTGTGTGTGTGTGTGTGTGTGTGTGTGTGTGTGTATGTGTGTGTTAATAAAGCTGTGCATGACCTTCGAGGAAAAAGTCCTAGGGATCATCAGTGACTCCCTAAAACAATCAAACCAATGTGACAAGGCCTACTGTAAGGCAGACAGGATGCTGGGATACATAGGAAGTGGTACTTACAGCAGGAAGGCAGTATTAGTACCTCTCTATAGATCTCTGGTGAGGCCCCATCTGGAGTACTGTGCCCAGTTCCGGAGACTTCACCTAAGGCAAGATAAGGACAGGCTGGAGACAGTGCAATGTAGGGTGGCCAGAATGATTCAGGGCCAGCAGGGCGGATCTTACCCGGATCGACTCAAGGCACTGAACATGTGTACTTGCTAAAGAGAGGAGATATGACAGAGACCTTAATGTTCCTGAAAGGAATTAACAAGATAAACTGCAAGGAGCTATTTAGCATAAGTAGCGGATCAAGAACATGGGGGCACGAGAGGAAAGTGGCAGAGAGAAGAGATTCAAGAGGGACATGGGAAAGTTTTATTTCACAGAAAGGGTGGTGGAGTCACAGAACAAGCAGCTGAAATTAGCAGTGGTTTCAAACCCGGCTGGGACAGAGTGACAGGCTTAATGGTTGCTCAAGGGAGATTGTGGTAGAGCAGGGAGCATGGCAGTGGATAGTGGGGGTTAGAACCCTGTATGGACAATAGGTCCTGGGCTCATTAGGGTTTATGAGCAGACTGGATGGATGAGTGTTTTTTTTCTGTCATCACTGTGTGTTTCTATGTTGCACCTGAAGCTCCCTCTGTTGCAGCTGCATGTACGGGCAGAAAAGATAAGCATGTTGGTAGAGTAGCCAACCAGAAAAGGCTGTTGCACCAGTTCCGCAGAAGCTTGTTGTGTTATTGTTTATCAGCATATTAATCGGGTGAAGTGAAGAATGATCTTCTTGTCAGAAGGACATAAACTACTTGTGCGGCACTGCAAATGTATTGAAGCGAGTGGTACGGCGCTGCACCTTTACACTAAATGGAATCACACAGTGTCCGACACGTTCGTGACTCCTGGAGATTGCAAAATTAAAATAAAGTAAATTGCAGCTTCAAAAATAAGGGCTTTTCCTTGCGAAAAGCTTAACTGGGGGGTAAGCCTTTGGGGGGTGGGGTGTTGTAAATTTTGACAGCTTTCCTTTAAAAGATCAGAAAGAGTAAGAACTACAACATTAGTGGTGAGCAAAATTTGAAAAATCAGTTTTGAGCACATTTCGTGAGACTTCACCAATTTTACATAACTTCATGAATAATGCATGTTTAACATGTGTAATGTTTGTTAACATCACACATTTCAAATAAACTGCATTTTTTATAAATGTGCAATTTGGGGAAAATGTCCTACTTGATGAAACTGCACATTTTTTGAAATAATATTTCTAAAAATGCACAATTTGGAAAAAGTGGCCATATTTGAATGAAAATGAATTGGCAAAGCACACCAGATTTTGTCTTAGTTTGTTAAACTTGTGCAAATGCAAAAAAGGATAATTTCTCACCATTTTGATGGCATAATAACATTTAACCCAGCACTGTAAAACATATGGGTATTAATACATACTGAAACAAGCATTTGTCAATGCCGAATGTTGGCTTACTGGCATTGGCATTGGTAGTGCAGGAGTTAGACAGATGCATCATAGGAATGGCAGTGAAGTATTGAACTGATGCCAACCCACCCCCACCCTGCAGAGAGTGACAGGCATTAGGGTGTCCCTTTGGGTGTTTGGTAGTGCAGTGCGGGAAAACATGTTGGGCAGGATGTGAAACATGACAGCTGTACAGTTCATAAGGAGGTGTAAAAAAATGCCAGTGTTGAAAATGTGGCATGAAAATAGTGCAAATTTGCGAAACTACTAGGGTGCATGGGAAATATGCAATGAACGCTTGCAACACTGCCATTTTATGGGTGTTCGGCACCAAATTTTCAACATAGGCATTTTAGCACCTCTGCTCATGTACAGTGTCACTGTTATTTCCTCAAAGTGTCCCAAGAAGTGATTTCTGACAGCGACCACGCTATTCTGCGCCGGAAGTGCGAAAACACATTTTGGGCAGGATATGTGAAATGACGGCCGTACTGTTCATCAAGAGGTGTGGAAAATGGCAATGGTGAAAATCCAGACTGAAAATATCACAAATGCACGACGGCACGAGCGCATGTAATCTGCCAACGCATGCTTGTAACACAGTTATTTTATGGAGTATCATCACCAAATTTTCAACATAGGCATTTTAGGTCCTCTGCTCATGAACTGTGTCACTGTCATTTTCATAATCTGGCCCAAACACTGATTTCCCACAGCGATCGCGCTGCATATGCGCCAAGTGCGGAACACATTTCGGCAGGATGTGGAAAATGACAGCTATACTGTTCCAAGGAAGTGTACAAAAATGACAATGCTGAAAATCCGGCAGTAAAATATTGCGAATGCGTGAAGTTACGAGCCTGCGTAGCAACTGCGTAATGCACATTCGTAAAACAGGCATTTGTTGGATTTTTTCCACCAAATTTGGAACTTAGGCTTTTTAATAGGCCACCTTATGAACACTGCCACTGTCATTTTCGTTAATGTGCTCCCAAAGGTGATTTTAGCAGTGACCACGAAATCACCTTCGAGGCCGATTAATGCCATGACAGTGACAGAATTCATGAGAGGGGCCCCAAAACCCATGTTGAAAATTTGGTGCCAAAATTCCAAGAAATGCCTGAGATATGCAGCAAAGTTGAAAAAACCCTATTCACTCCATTATACAGCTTCGGCATTTCCTCAGTTTATGATCGGCTTTGAAGAGTGCAGGCGATGTTCCCGGTCCACTGAAGATCGTCGGCGCGGACTCCGGAGGTAAAGTATGGGGTTGGGGGTGAGGAGGCAGGGTGCGCAATGGGTGGGTGCGGGTGGGGAGGGGCATCGAGACTACGAGGGACGCGTTTTAGTTTTACAGGGAAAAAAAGAAAACCATTGCGGGACAGTATTCCTGTTGCAGGGCATTTGGCATGCTGGGGTGGGCTCCCAGCGTGCCACCTGTTTTGGGGGTCAGTAGCCGACGGGTTGGGCACCCTTGTCCCAGCTCACAACACAGGGAAATAATGCCGACGGGGATTGGGCACCCTGACCGGCAAACAAAGACAGCAGTGGGGCGGCGAGCTGAGGGATTGGGCATCCCCTTGGCATTCAACAACTGGGGAGAGGTGATGCCGACGGGGAGTGGGCTCCCCTGCCGGCATATACAAAGACAGTGGAGGGCGCCAGCCGAGGATTGGGCACCCCCCGGCATTCCAGATTGGGGGGTATGCCAGCGGAGTGGGCTCCCCGTCGGCACAGTAAAACAGCAGGGGTTACCGACAGAGTTGGGCACCCCGATGTCGACAGCCATAAGCGCTCACCGACCATGCTGATAATGGCAGCGAGCACGCAAGCAAAGGGTCCGCTGAGTATGACGAGCTTTGCTCGGATTGCAGCGGACCTTTGCTTAGATGTGCTCGCCCCATTATGTATGCATGGTGTGGCGCCGGCATGCAGGCTGATTGGGGAATGAGGGACACACCTACTGATGCGTGCCCTGCATTCGCCCAACAGCGGCCGCGCCCCCAAATCTGCACTCTCCCTATATGTTGGCTTGCACCTGCAGCAAGCCAACATAAAAACATTAAAGGGGAACATTTATGAACAGTGCCCATTATAATTTGCAAACCCATAAAAAGATCTTTTAAACAGGATATTGGGCTTAGCTGTAGTTTGCCCCATATTAATACTCTACCGGGTCATAATGTCGTACGCTTAATAAAAAAAAAAAGAATTATGCTGCATGCAAAAATCACGCTGTATTGGAAGTGTGATTTCTGCATGTGACCCATAATGTCTTGCAACATTATGACCCCGTGCTATTAATACTACAAAGCCACCATTTTAATAACCTTGTGATGCCACTGACAGTCAAGCCATGCTTGACTACAACGTGATTAGCAAAGGACAGATCATCGGTGGCATTACAAGGTTCTAAAAATGGTGGCAATGTAGCATTGGTATGGGGCAGGCATAGTCATTGATATCTCTGGACTGCTGCCAGCTACAGGTAACCCAAATACAGTATTTGAATGAGATTCATGTGCTTTCACACCATGATAGGCACAGTTTATGAATGCCCCCACCAGTGATTCAGATAAGGTGTGTACATGGCCAAAATATGCACCTGAAAAGGGCATTTATGGTTTTATTTATTCCACATAAGTATATGAAATACACTTGTAAGCCCCAGGTGGTGCTATCCCAAGGGCTACTACCCCTACGTGACTGACTACTGACAGGTTGAGGGGCCTAGGCCCAATGGCGGGTGCCTCCACCCAGAGGTCAGGGTTAATACTGTCTGGTATGACTTGGTCACAGCCCTCTGGGACACTGCAACCCCCCTTTCTTCCCACTAGTGGCCCACACAATATATCAGAAGTACCCTCATGGTATACACTTACCCCCAGGACTGGTTCGGTCAGCTCGACTCTGGGGACCCCCTGTAAAACAAGATGAGGTAATACAATAGCCACTGTACAATATTTTAACACAAACACATATCTTAGTCAGTGTAACTTTGCTGAAACAACCAGGTCTGATTTATTTAGGGGATGGCAATAAGGACAGGGGGAAATCAGGTTAATTAGATCAATCACACCAATATTCACAGCACTGTGCACAATGTCAGAGTCCCTAATTGTCACATTCACTGGGTACCCAGGATGGGGGGCTAGCCAGGATCGGTGCAGCTGGTTGGGGCCCGGACTGGAGCTGGTCGGCTCAGTTCATGTATCAAGAAAGAAAATCAGATGAAACACTTGCAATTTAACGGTACAGCTGGCAGGGAGCTACCCTGATTTTCACTCACTACTTTTGGCTGGATGCTGTCCCCGAGAGTGACGTGGATTTCTGGACACCTTTCACACAGCCGGGGAACAGGGTTCTGTGAACAGGACACACCCCACACATTTATATGTAAAAGAAAGTTACCATACCAGGCAGCTGATCTCATGTCACGATCGCACTTACTGCTAACCCGGGAGTTCGCGATGCAGCTTCACTCTCCTGACAGACTGAGCACGATGAAGCAGTTTCTCCAGTCCTCTACAGGGTAAGCCTGGTTCTTGGCTACACAGCCTCTCCTTTCCTCCGTCACAGCGGATTCAGTCCAAATCACCACGGCAAATGTGCCGCCCAACTTTCGGCCTCCATACGCACTTCCTGCATGAAAACTCTGCAGCGCAGAAGCCCGGAGCTCCTTTCTCAGTTATGGCCACAACAGATCTGCCTTCTCAGCCACTAGGCAGGGAATTACAGTCGGGCGCCACCCAGCCCAATTGGTGGGTTTCAGTTGCCAGTCACTCAAAACTTTCTCCATTGGTGCAAAAAGGCGCCACAGTCCAGAACTTCACTTCCCAGAATTACTGGCTATAGCCCCCATTGCTAGCCAGCTCCCGAGAGAGTCCTGATCCTGGTTGGTCACTCAGTACTCCATTTTAGGTGCCCCTCCCTCCTGGTTGGATCTAGTCTGCAGTTCAGATCCAAAATGGAGGGGCAAAGCACACAAAGTCCCAGCTGCAAGAAAGGCAGGTTAGACAATTTACATTTTCACCACCACTCTAACAGATCTCTAGCAAACAGCTACCTCCCTGGATAGTGCTCACTCTGCCCACTTAGTGATGGCAGAAATGGAGCAATTTGTCAGCAGCTCGAGGGGGACTCGAGCAAGGAACCACATAGCCCCCCTAGGTTCCAGCCCTGCCTGTAAGCAGACAGCTCTTAAAGAGACAGTACCAGAGGCTCTAAAAGCACTCACAATAGGTGGCTTAAGTGCAGAACACCATCCAGGCTGGGGCCTTTAGGCAAGCTATTAGGAAACTTTTGGGAACCCCCATTTGCAGGGGGGTTACACACTTGTAAACTCTGTTTTATGTCCTTGGTGTGCCTTTGTTCCCCACTTGCAATTGCTGGTAAACAGTGTTCTGACCAGCCGTGAAAAATGTTTTCTTAGCTCTCCAGCAGTGCTCACATTCACGCATAAATGTGTGTGAATTGTGTAAAAATTAAGAAATTCTCTCTCATTTATGTGTGGAGGGGTACATTGCATTCAAAGGATGTATTCTGGAATACAGGCATGTGCACTGTTACTACATGCACAGCACACTGTCCCTGTCTTTACATTGCGCTTCCCCCCCCCCAGTTCCCACCTACTTACCTCCTGTGACTGTGCTGATTGACTCTATAGTCAGTCTTTCCTATCACTACAGCAAGGAGAGCTTATTTTATTTATTTATGTATGTATGTCTGTATGTCTTTGATAACTGGGTGGGTGCACTGATCCAAAGGACCATTTTCAGGCACGACCTGAGCCAAAGCTCGGGACATTTTCAAGGAGGAGGGGGCCATTAGGTGTGGGTACAAGGAGGGAGGAGTTTGTCATGGAGATCTTCATGAGGAATGGTTTGGATCCAAATAGCATTACTTTTCTTTTCTTTTCATTTACCAAGAGTCTGTTGGAAAGAAACCAATTGTGGGCAGCACCATAGTTCAGTGTAAGAGTTGAGGAGCTGTATGCAAGAGACTTGTTGCTATGGTACAGGACAAGGTCATCCACATAAAGAAGAGCCTCACAGGTGAGGCTTTCAGCCGGGAGTACTTTAATAAAAATGGAAAAAAGTAGGGGGCCAAGGATGGAGCCTTGGGGAACTACTGTGGATACTGGCAGGGCAGGGGAGGAGGCTGTACCAATTATAACAGACTGGGTCCTGCCTTTGAGGTAGCTTCTGAACCATGCTGTCGTATCGGCAGAGCAGCTGAGGTGCTGACAGTGTTGCTCTGGAAGCTGGATCAAGGAGTCAAGTGGCCAGCAGTATTCATGTGTTGAGAGCTGCCTGTGATTGGAGGAGTTAGTTGGCTTGGTGCAAAGGAGCCTTGGCACCAGGAGAGAGAGCAGGTGGAGATTATCCATGGAAACTCATCAGACCTGACCCCTACTTATGGAAGTCATGGATCCCAGGGACAACAAGCAGGTATAGGATGTAATTAATTATAAGCCTCATCTCAGGAGACCGAGAGAATGTGAGTGTGGCCTGGCCCAGCTCCAGACTGTATCCCATGCCCCACCCATAAGCCCGACCATCAAAAATTGAATTGGATCCTCCTCTGTTGCTGAGCTGGGCACAGTAAAATTGAGCCCCAGGAACTGAGTGTCTGTTTTTTATGTTGATTGCGCACAGCACAAGAAACATATTGGGACAGCTTGCTCAAAAGCAGGTTGTGGAGGCGCAGCACTGTTGTGGCCAATGCCCCCACAGTCTGCAAAGGCTTGTCCTGCTTCCCCTAATGCCGTTGCATGCTGCTGGTGACACAAGTTTGGAACGTTGGCACCAACTTGTGACAATTTTGCCTCTGCAATGAGGGGCCACCTCGTCATGGCAGCGTCAGCCATCCGCTGCAATGAGGGAGCGACCGTCATTGCACGGCAGAACTTCCAAACCCTGATACTGTTTGAGAACATGGCGGCGGCTTGCCGCTGTGTTCACAACAATATAACCCCCCTCACCTTGTTTGTTGCGCGAGGGGCCCCAATCCCTGTTGGCTTCAGTACTCTAATGTTGAATTTGTTGTCGGGGGCCCTCCCCCGATTCTGTAACCAACCCACCCTGCTTTGATTGTCTGCTGGCGGGTGCCCAATCCCCGTTGGCATAATCTAAGCCTCCACCCTCTTTGTTGTGTGCCGACAGGGTGCCCAATCCTCTGTCGGCTACTGCTGCCCCCCAAGAAAGAGTCCTTTGGCATGCTGGAAGCCCACCCCAGTATGCCACATGCCCTATAACGTTAACAACGGTCCATGATGTCTTTTTTTTTTTTTTACCTGAAAAAAGAAAACTGTCCTAACTTTTCGCCCTGCCTCCCACCCAGTAAACCGCTTCACCCACTGCGCATTCTGCCTCCCACACCCCCCACCCCATACTTACCTCCAGGGCTTGGCGAACGAATCTTCGCTGCGGATTGGGAACACGTCTGCACTCTTCAAAGCCGACCGCAAACTGAGGAAATGCTGGTAAGCTGTATAATGGAATAAATTGGGGTTTTTCCAACTTTAATGCATATCTCAGTAATTTTTAGGAATTTTCACACCAAACCTTCAACATGGGGTTTTTGGGACCCCTCCTCATGAATTCTTGAACTGTCATGGCGTTAATCGGCGCTGAAAGGTGATTTTGCGGTCACTGCATGGAATCACCTTCTGGGGCCAATTAACGAAACGACAGTGCCAGTGTTCATGAGGTGTGCTCTCAAAAAGCCTATGTTGCAAATTTGGTGGAAAAAATCCAAAAAATGACTGTTTTACGAGCGTGTATAAATCTGGCAAGAGCGACAGGGCAATGAGCGAGCTTCAACTCACCAATGCAATCAACATTCGCATTGACAAATGCTTGTTTTTTGTTTGCCAGCAAAGGGAGATTCTGGTATTTCCCTGGTTTCCTCCCACAGTGACCAAGTTGCAGTGTGGACTCGGGACTGTGAGGGAACCGGGGTAGAAGGTGAGGATGAGGAAATGAATGAATTGTAGTTAACTCAATCGGGGGTGACCAGCAACAAATTGTGGCTTGTGGTGTGGTTGTTTGATAAACTCAGCAAAACTGAGCAGGCTGAACTATCTGTTTTTGGGCTACCAGCAAAGGGAGCTTCTTTTATATGCCCGGTTTCCCACGGTGACCAAGTTCCAGTTGGGACTGGAAGTAGTAAGAGGTGAAGAGAGAATCGGTAGCACAAACTGGGGTGGGTGGGGGGTTGATGAGCAATGGATTGTGGACTGTGCGTGGTTTTGGAAAAAAATGTATTGGAGTTGCCGCTGGGGGTGAGGGGTTGCAGCATAAGCACATGGTGTAGACAGAATAGATATACTTCACTGTGCAGTCGCTAGTGTGAGAATAATTGTTACGACTATGGACATACAGTATACAAGGTATTACAGCTGTAGCTACTTCAGGATGGGAATGAGCATGTGCCGTGCCATGTGCTTCTTCCCTTGTATTCCAATGGCTGGCGGTTACTGACATTTGCGCTGATTCCCTCTTTTCTGCATTTTGTTACTGCTGCCGTGCTTGTTGTCAATCACCTATCTAGTCTGCCTACCTGCAGTGCAGTTTTGATTTTCTAAACCAGCTTGCCGAACATGGATGCTGTTGCTGATATTTTAGTCTGGTTTAGTTGGAAATTGATAACACACTGTCTGTGTCCGTGCTGTACCATTCTCCTGTCTGTCTGCCTTAAACTTTTTCCAACTGGGTATATATACTGTCTTCTTGATTTTTTTTTCCTTGAACCAGTCTTGCCTGACTTGACATTTATTTCATTTCTATTGCCTATAATATTATTTTAAGTAAGCTAACCCAGTAAGACAAAAGCTGTATGTATGTTTGGGAGGTGGGCAGTGGGCGGATGGGTGGGTGGGTGGCCGTGTTGGACCGCAGAGGCAGGATATTTTAGATTTTTCTCCCCTTTAGACCAGAGTAGAGTAGGTGCACAAAAAAGATGCAAACACAACATCACAACTTGATTTGTTGTGTTTTATATATGCATAGAAAAAAAATGTTGCTTTAAAAAAATGTCCTCATCAGCCCATGTCGTTGAGTCATTTGTTCTCTTCTGAAACGGGTTTTACTCACCTCACTTTAAAAACAAGCATTTGTCAATGCCGAATGTTTGCTTGCTGGCATTGGCATTGGTAGTGCAGGAGTCAGAGAAATGCATAATAGGAATGGCAGTGAAGTATGGAACTGATGCCAATCCCACCCTACCCTGAAGAGAGTGACAAGCATCGAGGTGTGCCTTTGGGTCGTCGGCCATAACGTTCATGCCGTTTCACTTCACCCTACCCTCCAGACTTCATCAAGTGTCATGTTTTGCCATGGAGTCATTGGGCCTTATGCTCACCCCATTCCATAAGGAAATAGGTTGAGATGGGTGCATTATAGGAGAATGGGGTGAACTTTGGGGCCGAAGAGTCCAAGGCACACCTTTAAGCCTGTCACTGGCTATAGGGTGGGGGTGAGGGTGGAATGGCATGAGCATTACAGCCGACAATCCAAAGTCACACCCCTGATGCCTGTCAGTCTCTACAGGGTGGGACATTATAGTTAGAAACCCTAACGCCCTGGGCGTTTGTGGTATTTGCACTCCAGATTTTCAACATGGCCTTTTCGTGACCCCACCTCATGAAAGCATTTGGGACCTCTGCTCATGAACAGTGGCACTTTGATTTTGTTAATCTGTCCTGAACGCTGATTTCCCACAGCGACTGCGCCATTCTGCACCAGATGTGCGAAAACACATTTCAGGCAGGATATGAAAAATGACAGCTGTACCATTAATAAGGAAGTGTGAAGAAATGGCAATGTTGAAAATCTGGGTGAAAATATAAAAAATTCTCGAAGTTACAAGAGTGCGTGGAAACTGCGCAACGTGCACTCCTAACACAGTCATGTTTTGGAATTTTTCACCAAATTTTCAACATAGGCACTTTTGGACCTCCGCTCATGAACAGTGTCACTGTGATTTTCTTAATCAGTCCTGAACATTGATTTCCCACAGCAACCATGCCATTGTACGCCAGATGTATGAAAACAGATTTTGGGCAGGATATGAAAAATGACAGCTGTACTGTTCATAAGGAGGCGTGAAAAAAATGGCAATGCTGAAAATCTGGAGTGAAAATATTAAAATTTCTCGAGTTATGGCGTGTGTGGAAATATAGCGCATGCTCATAACACAATAATTTTGAGATTTTTCTGCAAATTTGCAACATAGGCTTTTGGGACCCACCTCATGAACAGTGACACTGTCATTTTGTTAACCAGTCCCAAAAGGTGGTTTCCGTGCAGTGACGAAACCACCTTTAGGGGCCAAATAACGAATGACGATGACTGTCTATAATTGAGTCAAGAACCCCATGTTGAAAATTTGGAGCCAAAAGTAAAAAAAAAAATGGCCGCTATATCCACCTAAGTTGAACCCCCCTCATTGATGCCATTTTACAGATTACCGGCATTTCTTCAGTTCGCAGTTAGCTTTGAAGACCGCAGATGTGTTCCTGCATTGAGCTAGCTCACTCCCCCTCTCTCGCTCGTTCCGTTTCTGCTGGCGCTGCAGGCTGGCCCCTTTTGTACTGGGCTTCTGCCTGCGTTGCTGCCTTTTTCTGCCCACAAATCAATGCACAGCAGTCACGATAGAGGTCTGTTGAGCTCGCTCACTTCCCCTCTCTCACTCGTTCATTGTGTTTCTCCTGGCACTGCTGGCGCCCTTTTGTAGTGGGCTTCTGCCTGCATTGGTACCTTTTTCTGCCCACAAACAAATCTGCAGCAGTCCCGACGCAGCTCCGTTGAGGTCGCTCTCTCTGCCTGTCTCACTCGCTCATTCTGTTTCTCCTGGTGTTGCAGGCTGGTCTTTTGTACTGGGCTTCTGCCTCCATTGGCATGTTTTGCTGCCCACAATGAAATCTGCAGCTGTCCCGACAGAGCTCAGTTGAGGTGGGTCACTCCCCGTGTCTCAGTCACTCATTCTGTTTCTGCTGGTGCTGCAGGCTGCCCTTTTGCACTGGGCTTCTGCCTCTGTTGGCGGCTTTTTCTGCCCACAAAGAAACCTGCAGCAGTCCTGACACAGGTCCTTGCTCATGCCCCCTCTCTCAGTCGCTCGTCCTGTTTCTGCGGCGCTGCAGGCTGGCCTTTGTCCTGGGCTCCTGCCTGGAGTGCCACCGCCCTGCCCTCAAAAGAAATCCACAGGAGTCAAATAGAGCTCCATTGAGCTCGCTCACTCCTTCTTTCACTACTTTCGTTGTGTTTCTCCCAGCACTGCAGGCTGCCCTTTTGTACTGGGCTTCTGCCTGCGTTGGCACCTTTTTCTGCCCACAAAGAAATCCACAGCTGTCCCGACAGAGCTCTGGTGAGGTTGCTCACTCCGCCTGTCTCACTCGCTCATTCCGTTTCTCCTGGCGCTGCAGGCTGCCATTTTGTAGTGGCCCCCTGACTCTGCTGGCGTCTTTTTCTTCCCACAAAGAAATCTGCAGCAGTCCCAACAGAGGTCTGTTGAGCTTGCTCACTCCCCACTCTCACTCGCTCGTTCCATTTCTGTCGGCACTGTAGGTTGCCCTTTTGTACTGGGCTCCTGTCCTGCGTTGCCGCCTTCTCACAGCCACAATGAAATCTACTAGCCAGTCACGATAGAGCTCCATTACTCGTTCCTCCCTCCCTCTCTCTCACTCGTTTGTTCCATTTCTTCCTTGCTGCAAGCTGCATTTTGTACTGGCCCCTCGTGCATTGCTGCCTTTTCTGCCAAAGAAATCAGCAGTCCCAACAGAGCTCCGCTGAGCTCACTCACTCCCCCTCCTTCACTCGCTCGTTCTGTGTCTGCCGCTGCTGCAGGCTGCCCTTTTGTACTGGGTTCCTGCCTGCGTTGCCAGCTTTGTCTACCCACAAAGACATGTGCAGCAGTTCCAACACAGGTCCGTTGAGGTCACTCACTCCCCCTCTCTCTCACTCGCTCATTATGTTTCTGCCGGGGCTGCAGGCTGGTCTTTTGTACTGGGCTCCTGCCTACGTTGCCGCCTTTTTCTGCCCACTAAGAAATCCGCAGCAGTCACAATAGACCTCCGGTGAGCTCGCTCACTCCCCCTCTCTCACTTGCTCGTTCTGTTTCTCCCAGCGTTGCAGGCTGCCCTTTTGTACTGGGCTCCTGCCTGTGTTTGCACCTTTTCCTGCCCACGAAGAAATCCGCAGCTGTCCCGACAGAGCTCCGTTGAGGTCACTCACTCCCTCTGTCTCACTCGCTCATTCTGTTTCTCCTGGCGCTGCAGGCTGCCCTTTTGTACTGGGCTTCTGCCTCTGTTGGCATTTATTTCTGCCCACAAAGAAATCTGCAGCACTCCTGACAGAACTCCATTGGCCTCACTCACTCCCCCTATCTCACTCGCTCGTTCTGTTTCTGCCAGCGCTGCAGGCTGCCCTTTTGTACTGGGCTTCTGCCTCTGTTGGCATTTATTTCTGCCCATAAAGAAATCTGCATCACTCCCGACAGAACTCCATTGGCCTCACTCACTCCCCCACTCATTCCGTTTCTGCCAGCGCTGCAGGCTGCCCTTTTGTACTGGGCTGCTGCCTGCGTTTCCGCCCTTTTCTGCCCACAAAGAAATCTGCAGCAGTCATGATACAGCTCCATTGAGCTCGCTCACTCACTCCCCCTCTCTCACTCATTCGTTCTGTTTCTCCCGCTGCTGTAGGCTGCCCTTTTATACTGGGCCCCTGCGTGCATTGCTGCCTTTTTCTGCCCACAAAGAAATCCACAGCAGTCCCAACAGAGCTCTGGTGAGCTCACTCATTCCCCCTCCCTCACTCGCTCATTCTGTGTCTCCCGGTGCTACAGGCTACCTTTTTGTACTGGGCTCCTGCCTGCGTTGTCACCTTTTCCTGCCCACAAAGAAATCTGCAGCAGTCCTGACAGAGCTCAGTTGAGCTCGGTCACCCCCCCCCAAGTCGCTCGATGCTAATCTGTCCCAAACACTGATTTCCGACAGCCACTACGGTATTCTGTGCCAGAAGTGTGGAAACACATTTCGGCCAGGATGTGAAAAATGACAGCTGTACTGTTCATAAGGAGGTGTGAACAAATGCCAGTGCTCTTCCCATGATGTCGATATTTCTCTGGTGGAATGTGCCTTTATTCCAATGGGTGGTACTTTCTGGCATGATGTGTATGAGTCTGTGATTGCTCTTTTGAGCCATGTGGCTACTGTACCGTGTGCTGCGGCATATCCCTTTTTATGTCCTGTAGTAATGACAAATAGTTTCTCAGTAAGTCTGAGTGATGCGGTTCGGTCTGTGTACATCTGGAGCGTTCTCTCGACGTCCAGCATGTGGAGAGTCCTTTCTGAATTGTTGTTGGGATTATCGTAGAATTTTGTCAGTTCTATCGGTTGACTCGTATGAAATTGTGAGTTTATCTTCGGGATAAATAATGGAACAGTTTGAAGAGTGACCCCTTGATATGTGAAAGTTGTGAAAGGCTCCTTGTGGGATAACGCTGTCAGTTCTCCGACTCTTTGGGCTGAACAGATCACTACTAGGAATACAGCTTTTGCTCCCAACCAGTACAGTTCGAAGTCCCTTATTGGTTCGAATGGGTGTTTTATGAGTGTGTTCAGAATCAGTGTGAGTGATGTTTGTCGCTGCTCTGAGGAAACACATGGTGTCTGGATGTGATCCTGGGTAGACTCCATCTACCCTTCCTACTGCTGCGCCTATAGCTGATAATTGCACTTTCAATGTGGACAGAGCCAGACCCTTGCCGAGTCCTTGTTGCAGATAGAGTAGGATCTCAGAGATTGTCGGGGATTCCGGGGGAATGTCTTTGGAATGGCACCATGTGGCAAAGGCATTCCATTGCCCTTAGTAAGTCATAGTTGTTGAGTTTCTCCTTGACTGAAGCATGGTTTCTATGACTGTTGTGTGATATCCCATGTTCAACAGTCTCTCCCTTTCAGGAGCCAAGCCATGAGGGCGAGGTTTTTGGGGGTTGGGGTGTGTCACCGGTCCCTGTAGTAGTATATTGTGGCGGGCTGGTACGGTCAGACTGTCCATTGCCATTCCCACAATGGTGGTGAACCATGCCCAACATGGCCAGTACGGTGCGATTAGTATTATGATTCTCCATGATTGCTGGATTTTGGCGAGCACCTGGTTGAGTAGTGGCAGGGGCGAGAAGATGTATGAGTAATTGTGGGACCATGGGATTGACAGGGCATCCACTCCCATGGAGTGTGGGTCCCTTAATCTGGAATAGAATTTGTCCATCTGCTTTTGGTTCATTGCCATCAGGTCTATGGCTATCCTGCCCCATCTCCTCTGAACTTGGGCCATTATGTCTGGGTGGAGTTGCCATTCCCCAGGATGTAATTGTTCGTGGCTCAGCCAGTCTGCTGTGGTGTTCAGTTTCCCCGCGAGGTGTATGGCTGACAGTTGTGACAGGTGTCATTGGGCCCAGATCAATATTGCATTCGATTCCTGAATCAAGCCTATGCTTCTGGTCCCCCCCCCGTTTGGTGATGTATGCCACCGCTGCTCTGTTGTCCGAGCGTATCAGGACGGATAGTTGTGCTATCCATGGTTGAAATGATATTGGAGCATTGCAGATGGCCCGTAGTTCCAACACATTGGTAGGTAACTTCTTCTCCTGGGGAAGCCACCTTCCCTGGGCCGTTCTGTGTCCCAGTGTTGCGCCCCAGCCCCACAGGCTGGCATCTGTGTCCATGGTGACATTGTGTATTATTCGAGTGGGTTTCCCCTGTTCAAGTGGTGTGTCTTTGTCCACCACTGTAGAGATGCCCTGGCTTTGTAGGATAGTTTTACTTTGCGGTGCATGCTGTCCTCAGTTGGTGATCCATACTGGAGTAGCAGCATCTGTAGTGGTCGCATATGGAACCTCGACTAGGGAATTAGATCAATGCATGAGGACATGCATCCCAGTAATTGGGACATTTGAGCAATTGTTGGGTCGGTTGTGGTTATGAGCTGCTTTGCCAGCTGTATTATGTTTGTGATGCGTGCTTCTGTGGGCCTCACCTGACCCATCTTGGTGTCGATTAATGCCCCCAGATGTTCGATGTTTTGAGACGGGGTGAGGCAGCTCTTGGCTTGATTGGCCACCCAGCCGTGGTCTCTCAATGCTTGAATTGTCCGTTTGGTTGCTGTCTCCAAATCCCAATATGACCTGGCTCAGATCAGCCAGTCGTCTAGATAAGGGATGATGTGTATGCCCTCTTCTCTGAGATTCGCTGCTAGCACGATTGACACCTTGGTGAATACCCATGGTGCTGATGCTAGGCCGAAAGGTAGTGTCCTGTACTGGAACTGTTGACCCAGTATCTGGAACCTGAGGTATTTTCTGTGTGACATGCCCATGGGTATGTGTAGATATGCGTCCTTCAAGTCTATGGAGGTTAGGAAGTCTCCTGGTCTTCAGGATCTGAGTGTAGATCTTATTGTCTCCATCTTGAATTTTTTGGGTATTATGAACTGGTTCACAAACTTCAAGTCCAGAACTGGGCAGTAGTCTCCTGTCTTTTTTGGGACCAAGAAGAAGACTGAGAAAATTCCTCTGCTTGTTTCCTCTTGAGGAACTCTCTGGATGATGTTTGTCCTTAGGAGCATATCCAGAGTTGTTTGAACTTGTTTTGTGGGGACATCTTTTGTTTGATACAGGTGAGATTATTATTCTCTCCCTGTTCGGTAGCTCCTTGAACTCGATGGCGAAACCCCTTGTTACTACCTCATTTACCCATCTGTCCACTGTTGTTGAGGCCCACGTTGAGCTGAACAGTTGTAAGCATCTCCCTAGTGGGGAGTCGGGGTCTGTTGACTGGATCGGTGGGTTTTGTAGTTCTGCCGGGTAGTCATTGGGTGAATCTTTTAAACGGTCTTCCTCTTTGAGAGGGGGGAATTTTCCCTTTGAGGGGTTGCCTCGACCTCTGTATGAGCTTTGTCCCCTGGATTTGTAGGCAGATCTGTTGTGAAAGGTGTTTGCTTTTCTGTCTCGAAAGGAGTTATTGCTGGCTTTGCGATCCGGTCGCGAGGAGAAAGAGTGAAACCGTGCTGTGAGGGACGGCAGGTACCCTGAGTCTCTGTCGCTCTCCCGACTCCTTACCCTGACCTCAGCATCTCAGGAATTCATGGAGTCCATCTCCGAAGACTCTGTCTCCCTTGAATGGTAATTTTAGCACTCGTGTCTTGGACTCTGTGTCTGCTTCCCAGAGCCTCAGCCATAGGGATCTCCGTGCTCTGTTTGTCACCGTTGCCAACCTGGCCCCATCCTAAGTGTGTCTATGGCCAGATCTCCCAAGTATTTTGCTGCCTGTGTTGTCTGCTCTTGTAGCTCAGCCTCTTGAGAGTTCAGAGCTAGTTTCTTTGCAATCTCCTCTAGCCGCCTGATCTGGGCTCTAGCAGCGTAAGCTGCTGAGGTCGATGCTCTCATGGATTGGCCTGACATCTCGTTTATTTTCTTGAGCCATTCCTCAATTTTCTTGTCCCCGGGATCCTTCAATGCCACTGTTCCCTCTGCTGGCAGGACAGTTCTTTTATTAAGTTCTGCTATTTTAAGGTCTATCTTTGGGGCCGTACACCAGATTTTCATGCTGTCCTCCCTTACGGGGTATAGTCTATCCAGAGATCACTTTTGGGGGATCCTTGTGTGGTCAGTTGTCTCCCACTCTTTAGTTGTTATATCTGCCAATGTCGGGCATATTGGAAAGAGGTTTGCTGCCTTGGGGGGCGGCTGGAGCATTGGGTCCAGCATGCTTTCTGGAGGAGGATGAGGGACCTCAAACCCAAATGTTGCCCTGATCCACTGGATTAAATCAGTGACGTTCTCATGTGGGAATAATCTGGTGGCAATGGATGTGACCTCTGGCATGGGAGTGTCCTCCACATCCAAATCGTGCGGTGACTCATTGTGACTGTCCTGTGGGGATGCCAGCTCGGTGTCAGCATTATTATCATTGTTACCATTGTAATCTCCGGGGTGCACTTGCTCCCTTAGCGGAGTCTGGTTCATCATGGTGACCTGCAACTGTGGGAGAGCATTTTGTCTAGTCACCCAGTTATTTGAGGTCTGTGGTAGGTGCGGAGTGGGGGCATGGGTGCAGGGTTATTTCCACCTGCCAACTGTCCGAGCACTTGCAGCATGAAGGCTTGCTGGCTCTCCAGCATAGCAGCTGAAGCCTTCTGGAGCGCAATTGTGGCTGGATCCACTTGCCAATCTCTTCTGGAGTGACTCGACCCCACCATGTTAAAGTCCTGAGTCTCTCTCTGTGGCTCGGGACTGTCCAATTCACATGCTGTGCAGAATGCTCCCTTTTGGTGTGGCAGTAGTGGGACCTCGAAAGCGCTGCACTCCCTTGATGCTGACATCTGAAAGACAGCAAAGGGTCTCGTGAAATCTGTAGGCATGGCAGAGGCTGTTATTAAATCAGTATGCTGTATTCCTGCCGTTTACCCCCTCCATCTCTGCAGTAATATGCCCGAAGCTGTATGGGGCTACTGGTTTGGTTTGTGTCTCCCTCTCTCTCCTTATAATGTTATTTATCCCAATTTTTTTTATAATCTGCTTCTGACCACCCTGTGTAGCAGTGTAGTGATTACTACATGGAATCCTGTGGCCGATTTTGCAAGGTATCATGCATATGCGAGAGGTACAGGGTCCTTCACGCATGTGCCTGCATTCTGTGTGCCTGTCCACCTTATCAAGATGGCAGAAGGCTATTGCACATGCGCAGGCTTCAGGGAGCATCCCCATGCATGCTCTGTGCTCCTCTGGTGGCTGGCTGCCTTTAAGGGCAATGGTGGTGTTGTTGTGCATGCGTGGACGTCAGAATGCGTCCCCACATGGGCACATGGTGTGGAGAAACGCTGAGGAGAATGCGGAAGAAGGTGGAGAAGTCACGGGCTGCCATTTAAAGCTATGCCATGTTGTTGGGCCAAGGGTGCTGTTACCTGCTGTCACCAGGTAGGCCTGTTAGCATGGCGCCATGTGAGTAGAAGACTACTGACTACTCCCATGGCGCCGGATAGTCCTCTAGTGGTCTTTCAACAGGGAGAAGGGGGGAACAATCTAGGGGTGGTAGAAAGTGAAGAGGAAGGTCCGTAGTGGTCTCCTGAGCCAACTGCTTCATCCGTCTGCTACGTAAGGGGATGGATGAGCGCCGCATTTCAAAGCCTTTTTATTTTTTTATTAGCATGCCCATGCACTGTGCGGTCACTCAGAAGGGACTGCATGTGTGTGCTGTTGTATTGCTGGAAGCCCTCGCTCAGAAGGGAGGGTTCCCTGATCCAGTATAAACATTTCAGGTCCACATTGTCTAACATTGAACTACTCTAGCTAGCACTGTATTGTTTGAATGCAGACATAGCGACGCAGAATCAACGCGAGGAGGTTAATAGCTGACTGTGGCTACCTAAGCTTTGAGCATTATATGGTTTAATTTTCTACTATTTCACTTCCTTTAAAGCCATTCCACCTAGAGGAAGACTAGGGGAGTCTCCCCTGTGGTATTTTTAACATATCGTGCTGTCTGTGCCCAGAATGCTGATCAAGAAAATTTATTTACCTTCTCTCTAGTTGCACTGGAGCTTGGGGAAGTGCTGCAGCCTTATCAGATGCACATCGAAGACTGGCGATAGGAGGAAACAGGAAGGGTCTTGGAGGAGAGACCGTAATTTGATCTTAGGTCACATGTGCATCAGCAGCCTATCAGGCGTACATAACCCTAAGGTAAGATTTGGAGGTGCCATGGATATACAGGCAACACAATTGGGTCATTAGTGCCAAAGGATTAGGGGCAAGTGCAGGGAGTTTGTGAGTGAATATTGCCTGTCTGAAGGCCTGAACAGTTGTGGAGTCCATGATGTTGTTTGGGAGTAGAGATGCAGCACAGCCACCAAAGTCACCATGAAGTGGTCAACCTCAAACTTCACAAAGATTTGGCACACTGATTTTGCCAAGAAAAACATTTTAAAATAAGAGTTGGCTAGTGCAAACAATTTCTGGTCCAGCACTGATGAAAAACACTGCACAACAGAAACATGACTTTTTATCTACTGTGCAGTTCCAAATACCCCCCTCCATTTCTCTTTTGTTATTTATTTTTGCTGCATGTCATTGGTTCATGAAGCAACTGATAAAGATCCCATTGGGGGTATTTTTGCAGATTTCCTGGAGTAGCACCAGGCACAGGCCAACATCAGAATGCCATTCAGTTCCAGCACTGGGTAGGTAGTTATAGCCCCAGAGCCCATGAGTGGTGGCCACCACGTGCTCATGATCCTTGGGGTCCCCAAGGCACCTCACACTACGGTCAGGTTGCACGCAGTGTCATTCAGTGTGAAGCTGTGCAGCAGGATGAGGTCTTTCTCCTGGATGCACTTGAAGGGGTGTCCTGTCAATAGGGTGCTGCGAAGAGGGCTCCAGAGTGTGGGTATCAGGATGAGGGTGCGTGTGATGTGGGTGATTTCCGACCGTCACCTACACTGAGCGTGGGGTCCACAATGTGTGCCAGGGGGGTGTTTATATATATATTTAAGGGGAAGTGTGGGGCTGAAGCCCCCCACAATGGGGGGTGCAGGGAGCCGCATTCCCTACGGGACCTGCGGGAAATTATGATGACACCAGTGGGTGTGATCGCAACATGTGGTTTGCGATCTGGGTGGGGGGGGGACATGATTGCATGTAGCACGTCTTGCTGCGCCCTTTTGCCTGCACTCTATTTTACTGAGTGTTCTTTGTCTTTACTTTAAAGTGGGTAAATCACTTGAAGGTTAGGTTGATCTGCCTGTTAAGTGGTAGCGTGCAATGCATGGCCAGAGCTAAGTATTGTAGTGCAAGGGCTGCTGATTGACAGGCAGTGAAAGATAGCATCAGTCATGCCAGGGCTGCTTACTGGGCTCAGGCCTGATGCTCCCATTATTTATTTATTTATTTATTTATTTGGTGTTTGGTAACCAGGTAGGTACACTAGACAACTAAGTGCCTATTTTCAGGAACTGTAGCAGGAGGTGGCAGGTGGCGGCATGCTGGGGACGCCAGGTGATATGAGCAGTAGCAGCCTCTGCATGTAGCCATAGAACACGGCTGGCATGATGAAGTCATTCCGCAGGGCAGCAAGCAGTGAATTAATAGATAACTAGAGTTGGGTAGTGCCAACGATATCTGGGTCTGTACATTTTAAACGTTAGGCAAAAAAAGGCAAGTAACTACATAAAGATATAGGAACAAAGTTCGTCAAGGAAGCAGTGCCACGTTTTTCCATCAAACTGGCTGGTTTAAATGAAAACACTGTCATAGGCAGTGAGGTTGAAGCTAGAGAGAGTTGGAGAGAGCCACATGTGAGCCAGTTTCACAGCCATTGAAGTGCAATTGCGTAACGTTTCGCTGCGCATCTCTGAAGCGCTGATTAGGAGTGTGACTTAACTTCATTACACACAGTCATTTAGTATGGAGTGCATGTAAGGGAAAATTGCAGGTACTAGTTTCATGTTGCAGTCAATGATATTGAGAATACTGGTTGGACAACCATGTACAACCAGTGCTACCACAGAGGGGTTCTGATTACGTCAGTCTTTGAAAGTGAAGCTGGAGAGGTCCAGTGTTATCAGAAGCCCAAGGTGGTGGCACAGGCTGGCTGTGCATGGAGCTGTCCAGCCAGTATTTTTTATTGTGTATAGGTTTTGTTTTTTGTTTTAGTTTTTAATTTTTCTAAACAAAATTACTTGCATAACACTCCTGTGGCAGCAGCGAAGGTGCTTGTAGTTTCATTCAGAGTTAAACTGATTGCTGTGCACGTAGTGGCACTGTGAAAAACACCAGCTGCCTCGAGGATTTCCGACCAGCTGGAACCTTGTCATGTCACAGAAGGGTACAACCGTGTTCCATGACCTTTGAACTGTGGTACAACAATATTTCAGCTGGCATGAATATCCATGTACAACAAACCCTCACTATATACTGTAAAATATGATGACAGGGGTTGTTGTTTGCTTCTGGAGTTCATAGTTGAGAATGTCAGGGACTCTCTTGGAATGTTAATGAGGGAGGGATTGTTGACTGGGAATGGAGAGCCAGGAAACACGTCCTGTTTTCATCCTATGCACAGTAAAGGATCATTGTAAATGAACAAACAAATGTTTGCTCTACTAGGGTCACTCTTTACGGCAAAGATCCTTTGGTGAAAAAGTTTATACAGTATGGTAAACACCAGATGAGTCTCATTTGTTTATAATCTCCATTGCTTTCTAGGGGAAGTAACAAAACTTTCACTACCCTGATTTCAAGAATATCTGACAGGACCAGCTATAAAAAGAGAAAGACCATCACAGTTTTATGTGTACATGCACACTGACAATAACACACACACACACACACCCTTAGTTTCATTTTGGACTACAGAAAAAAACTAGTTTGCTAGATAATCCCTCTCCCTGCTCAAAATATACAGTTCTTGTTTGTATGCCCCTCTGCATTCACCTCTGTTGCCTTGTTTTGCATGGGCATGGAGTCAAAACGCCAAAATGAAAAACCGTGGTGGCAAAAACTTGGGGCCCGGTCCCATAATCTAATTATGGTCTGAAACCATGCAAGATTATATATACTAACTCTGAGACCATGCACGCTTTTATTGCCACATGGATTTTGACATCATGTTGGCGTTTTGACTGGTACCGGTTTTATACAGTAGTTAATGTTATGACTGCTGTTTCTGAGGGTAGAGTTGGTTGAGCCAGCAGCTAATAATATTACAGTTGCTCTGCCCACTCCCCCGATCACATTCCCACTCACTCCATTCAGACACTCTGACTATACACTTTTATGGAGCAGGCACACTATGGGAGGAGGGGTCCACTAAACCAGTCAAAATTTACCTCCTACTGACCCCCTCTCCAAAATCAAGAATCGAGGTTCGGGAGGGGAGGCGCCTGCTAAACTTTATGGTTTTGAGGAATAGGAGGGTTGGATAGGGACGGAGGTTTCTACAGAAAGACACTGTTGGCTCCTGGTTCAGTGCCATGTGCTGGCATCTTACTTTTCACAAAATAAAATGTCTGGGGCAATGGGGGAGAGAGAGGAGGGTGTTAAGTGGTAGGGGGGGGTGGCCACAGGTCTAGCCTTGGCCTCCTAGGAAACAGAATATTTTTTTCTTGTAAAATTGGTCAAAGTGCCTTATTGTCAAAGGGAGCTCAGAAAGATCAGAGTGACTTTGCTAGTGGCAAAAGTACCAAACGTTTGCATGCTCACCAAGTGCCCCTTCAGCATCAGCTCATCCTTAGTTGGAGGTTATGGGGAAGAACCTTGTTGTGGTTCTGTTGCTCACAGTATCTCTGACTGTACTAATACTTTCCCTTTTAACATGATTAAAAATTGTTCTTATTATTAATATTTACATTAGAGTTGCTCGAATAGTATCTTGAGCAATCCAGATCCACCAAATACCTACAATTTCATCAGGATAGTGGATCCATTGAATAGCAGCAGCTATCCAACCATGGATCCAACCTCCTGGATCCAGGTCGGATCCCATGTTATCCAACGCTGGATCCTTGGATCTGGCATCAAATCCCTGGATCGGCGCTGGATCCCTAGATCTGACATCAGGTAACGCAGGCTCCAGCCTATGAATTTGACTGATCCCGGGTCAGATCCCACCTGCATAGTGCTGCCATCTGACAGAGCACAGTCGGATCCACGGTGGCACTATCAGAGCACCACTAATTTACATGGATAATTGGATAAAATGGGTCAAGATGGTCTCTGCAAATACTACTCTCTCAATGGACAAACCAGATCAGCTATCATGCCTATACATACTCACAAACAATGGTGCTGCATTTTCTAAGCCAAAACTTTTCATTCCAGGGCCAGGCCATAAATGACAGGGCACAGCACCTTACTTGGGAGATAAAGGCACCCTCTGGTGATTCCTAAAGAGCACTTGACCTACATTCTTGTGCCTCAGCACACACATCGAGGAAGTGCTATTCTCCCTGGGAACACACACCCTGTGGTGTGTGTGTGATTGCCCATATACTGTATCTGTGAGATACTCAAAAAAACAGCCTTCAGAAATGGTATAGTGTGGAGTTTGTCAAAGGATCACGCCCATGCAAGCTCACAGAATGCATGTGCAGGGGAAGCAGAATCTGAGGATGAGGAAAACCTGTGTTTTCTTGTTGGGGCAGATTTGGCCTGTATCTGTTGCAGTGATAGTTTCGCCCATGCAAATACTGTAAATGTATCACTGTTATGTCCTTGAAATGCACACAGTTTCCGCCCACTCCTATCTGATGTTTCAATTTATTGGTTACTTACTGTCAACAACTGCAATTCCTCTCATCCCCTTTTTGCAACTAAGCCTTCTAGCAGCTTTATCTCATTCTGTCTTGTGGAGGCGTACCATTTTGGTACTTCAGGTTTGCTTATTGCTCACTAGCATATCCTGTCTTGCTAAGGCAGTTGATTTAGGTCAGGTGATCTCTCTATTACTTAGTCTCTCCAGAGTAGTAGCTAAGAAATTTGCTTCAAAGCCTCTCTGCCCCTAGTACTACTTTATAGTCAGGTGAATTATTTTCTTATTAGCCTGACTAGGAGCTGTACTTAAGGATAACTGCTTCAGGCTCCACTGCCTATAGTAGTATTCTGCAGGGATTAAGAAATTCTTCTCCATTGAGAATCCCTTCTCTTGCCCGCACTTGTAGTGCCAATTGGGTGATAGTCTCATAATGAGGGCATATTACCTGCTTCTATGCTTGTCTCTGCTCATCTTACATGTATTGGACCCGAATGTGAATAAAAAAATAACTCCCAGAGTGGAGAATGGCTCTCTTTTTACATTGTCCGACCGGGACTTTTCCTATCAAGTAGAAGAACTTGTATGTGCTCTAACTTCCCCTAGCCTGCTGCTGGTCCTTCACCGGCACTGGCATACAGGAACTTTCCTAGAGCCTGCCCACAGGGCTACACCACCTTCTGCATACTCCCCCCTACTCCCATTGACTCTCTCGGTCAGGGTATTATTGTATGCAGCATCAGGAAAACTGAACTAGCCTCAGAACTCCCTATACTGCGCAGACAAATCATGTAACGAAAGAAGATCCAGCCCCACACTTCTCCTAGGACTGTGCAGGAAACTCTTTTTCCTGTTTTACTATGCTCAGGAAATGTTGAGCTTAATCCATGCCCTCTGGCACCATGGAATCCCAGCAGAGCTACAAAGCCTCAAGAGGCTTACATTCTTGCATGTTAATGTATGTAGCCTATTAAAAAAAATCACTTCTGTTCAGGCCTGGATATGTCATACTGCTCCAGATGTTCTGGTGATTACGAAGTCCTGGCTCTGACCAGCGACCAGTAACAACGAAGTTAACATCCCCATCTACTCTTTGTTCAGAGCCGACAGGCAAACCAGAGGTGGTGGGATAGCTATTTACATCAAGGATAAATTCCCTGCTTCCATAATTGACTCAAGCTCTGTCCCAAAAGAATTTGAAAGCTTGTCATTAAAGATTGAAATTGCCACCGGTGTCTCATTATGTATAATAGGATGCTACAGACCCCCATCAGCTGGACTACAGTTGTTAAAACATCTCAAAAACACCCTGGGTTCTGCATCTTCAGAGTGTATCATACTAGGGGACTTCAACTTAGACTGGCTCTCCAGTGCATCCACCCCACTTAAAATGTTCTGTGATTCCCTTGAGTTGTCACAGCTCATAAACGAATCTACTCGTCCTAACAAGGTCAACCCTAATAACAGTACTCTCTTGGATATCATTTTAGTTAACAAATCCCATTTATTCTCCCAAGCTGGCGTCTTTTTCTCTGATATTAGCAACCATTGCTTCATCGCGTGTGTAAGATCCACTCTTAAATCCACAACTGCACCAAAATTCTCCATTAAAAGGTGCATACGCAACTTTGATCTCCATGGGTACATATCAGACCTAAGAGACTCCATGCGATGGCAGAACTTCTATTTAGCCAAGTCCCTGACTATGGCTTATGATATTTTGTCAGAAACTGTGCTAGGGGCTCTCAACAAGTATGCTCCCATAGTAAAAGTTCATACCAGAAACAAATCCTGTTGGTGGTTTACAGAAGACCTGAAAGATGCTTTGCAGAGTAGGGATGTACTCTGGAGAACTGCTAGGAAAACTAATTTAATAAATGACTGGAATTCTTTCCAGAGGGCGAGGAACCTCTGCACCAAAATGGTCAGAGAAGCCAAAGCTAATTTCTACCGCTCTCAGCTGGAGAGCCCCTCAAGAAATGCCTCCAAATTCTGGAGGACTATCAAAGACATTGAAGGTCACACCACTGTAAATTCCCTACCTACTAAATTACTGATCGACAATACTGTCATCTCCGACAGACCGTCCATCCTCGATGCTATCAATAATCATTTTGCCACTGCAGGGCTAGCCTTTGACTCCTCTCCCGTGAATATCCGCTGCCAACAACTTAGATTGGCTACACAAGAAAAACCCATCCCCAGTCCATCCTTCTCTCTGCAGCCTACCTCCCTGAAAGAAGTCGAAGATCTTCTTCTTCAGCTGGACACTTGGAAAAGTGCTGGGGCTGACCTCATTGACCCATACTTCTTAAAGGTCAGCTACCATATCCTTGCAGTCCCAATTACTCATCTCTTCAACTTATCCTTGTCCCAGGGTGACCTACCACCCATTTGGAAAAATGCATTTGTGGTCCCTTTGTTTAAGTCAGGAGATCCTAGTGACCTCAATAACTACAGGTCAATCTCCCTACTTCCAATCCTGTCAAAGATGCTGGAGAAAATAGTGAACTCCCAGCTTCAGAAGTACCTGGAATCAGAAAAATTGCTCAACCCATTACAATCCAGTTTTAGAGCACAGCACAGTACAATCTTTGCTCTAGCCAAGGTGACAAATGACTGGCAGCTTGAATTATACAAAAAAAACTTTGCACAGTTTTCTTGGACCTAAGCAAGGCGTTCGATACCGTTGATCACAGACTGCTTCTATCGTCCCTCCAGAACATTGGTTTGGATTCTCTATTCCTTAAATGGTTCCCCAACTACCTGTCAGGAAGACTTCAACAAGTAAAGGCAGAAGGGGAAGTTTCTCCACCAAAACCCCTATTGAGGGGTGTACCGCAAGGTTCCATTCTTGGTCCCTTGCTCTTCACCATTTATATTAACAACGTAGACGCCCCCATCAAAGAATCACAAATACACCTATTCGTGGATGATATGGTATGCTATGCTAGTAGCCCCACACCTGAAGTGGCCTGTAAAGCCCTTCAAAATGAATTTAATCTGCTGTAACATCAGCTTATAAACCAGAAACTGCTTTTAAATGCAAAAAAAAAAAACAAAGCAATGTTCCTCTTGCCCCTTCAAAATGCAATAAATCCTGCAGTTGCTGGGACACTCCCGCAGATCACTACCATTCTAGGTGAGCAGTTGGACTACGTACCAAAGTTCAAGTACCTGGGGGTCTGGTTAGACCATAGACTTACCTTGACAGATCACTTAGAAGAACTGGCAAAGAAACTTAGACAAAGACTTGGTCTGTTCTTTAGGATTAATAATCTCCTCACAAGAGACGCTAAACTGAAACTGGTTCAAACTACCTTCCCTATTGGATTACGAGACTTTCTATATAGTCAGGGACCTGCAGGTACCTAGCCAAACTCGATATGCTTTATCACAGAGCCATAAGATTTATCATGGGTCTTCATACTCAGCCCACCACTGTGCATTGTACACGGCAGTGGGATGGTCATCCCTTGCTTACAGACGGCAAAAAAATGCTGCAGTTTGGACATACAAAGCTATCTCAAATAAACTGCCCCAGTATATCTCTGTCTGTTTACCTTTGTGCACTCTGGGGAAGTATGCCCTGAGAAGCACCTCATATATCTACCTTTATGTTTACAAAGCAAAATCTTGCATTGGCAGAGCAGCCATCAGCTTTGTGCTCCCTCAATTGTGGAACAAGCTGCAAAAAACTTTGAAATTAACTCACCCCATCAGCCTAGCAGCTTTTAAATCTCTATATCTACATCATAATAAGGAGTTCTGTGCCTGTCTACCCTAAATAGTGACTCCTATAAGTCCAAGCACACTCTAATTACTACTGTTAAAAGACTGATCACATCTATAATCGACTCTTCCCTCTCCCCTTTTTCTACCCCCATATCTGTCCCTTCCACATTCCTTTGACCCTGGTTCCAGTTCTAAATTCTCCATACCGTATCACTATATATCTTTTTATATTAGGTTTTATTTGTGTGCTGTGCACCTGATATGTATATCTCTTTACTTTTATGAAAAATTTTGTCCTACCTAAAACTAGCTGTATCTTCTGTTCCAAACATATACTACTGTCAATGCTGCCAGCTGATACTTTGTATATACTGATGCCCATGCATAACCTGCACAGCCCGATATTCAGCCCGGGATGTGCAGAGCCATGCATGCGCAACCCTTACCTGTGCCAGCACAAAGTTAAGCCCCCCAAAAAAGGAACAACTGATGGCCACCCACAGGTGAGCTGCGCGACAGCAGGGTGCAACATGGCAGCTGCCGCAGCGGGTGGCCACCTGAGTTCTGGCTGCACCTGATGGCACCCCCATGCCCGATCACGGGCATTTTGTAAAAGATGTCGTCCAATATCCTGGTGGTCCAGTGGACGCCTCTTCTGTCGCAGGCATCTGTTGTAATAAAAGAACCCCCATCAATATCCTGCTTTCTGCCTGATGGCGGGCATCTGTTGTAATAAAGAACCCCGTCCAATATCCTGGTGGTCCAGTGGACCGCATTGTGCGGATCACGGGCATCTGTTGTAATAAAAGAAATCCTCCCATCCAATATCCCTGGTGGTCTAGTGGTACCCCTTCCCCACGCCCACTGAGTCCCACCACCCGCTCCCACCAGTCAGCCCGTGACCGGCAGCACCCACCGCTTGCCACCCGCTGCCCACCCGACTGACAGCTTAGCAGGCGGGGCTGCACGCCTCATTGGTTCTGGCGTGAGCCAATGGTGATGCAACCCATACTACTACACATCCAGATATGTGATTCATTCACATATCTGAATGTGTAGCACGGTATGCTGCATGCCCATTGGCTCACGCCTGAACCATTAGGCGGCAGCTCTCCAGCTGTCAGTCGCCGGGCGACAGGCGGATGGGGTGCTGCCACCTGCCGGGTGACCGGAGGGGGAGCGGAGTGGTGGGGCCCAGTGGGCGGGTGGGGAGGGGGATACCACTAGACCACCAGGGATATTTGATGGGGGGTTCTTTTATTACAACAGATGCCTGCACTGGCAGAGTGCGTCCACTGACCACCAGGGATATTGGACGGGGGTTCTTCTATTATAACAGATGCCCGCATCAGGCAGAAAGCAGGATATTGGACGGGGGGGGTCTTTATTACAACAGATGCCCGCTGATCGGCAGAGTGCAGTCCACTGGACCACAAGGGATATTGGATGGGCGGGTTCTTTTATTACAACAGATGCCCGCAATCGTTCAGAGTGTGGTTCACTGGACCACCAGGGATATTGGATGGGGGGTTTCTTTTATTACAACAGATGCCCGCGATTGGGCAGAAAGCAGGATATTGGACGGGTGGGGTTCTTTTATTACAACAGATGCCTGCGATCGGGCAGAAAGCGGGATATTGGATGGGGGGGGTTCTTTTATTACAACAGATGCCCACTATTGGGCAGAAAGTGGTCCACTGGACCACCAGGGACACAGGACGGGGAATTTATTTTAAACATATGCCCGTAATCGGGCTGCAGGGGGCATCGGTCCCCGATGGCTGCTGCCTGGCAGGGCGCCAGGTGCAAGTCATCAGGGATCAGTGCACCTGCATGCAAATGGGATGCAAATGGGGCCATAATGACATGCAAATGGCCCCATGTGCGCCTTGCATAAATTATGGCCCCATTTGCATGTCACCTTTTGAATATCGTGGGTGCTGTGAATGGCGCAATGGCACTTGCGCTAGCGCATCTCCATGCTCCACTCTGGCCACTTGCGCTGGCGCACTGCCACTGCGCCATGCACAATGGAGGTGGCCAGGGTGCGATATTCAAAGCTGCTGAGCCATGGCGCAGCTCCTTTGAATATCGCTTAGTCCATGCCCCTGCGCAGCCAAGTTGAGCTGCGCCCAAGCTTGCGCCACAGCCTGGCGCAGTTTGAATATCTGGGCCCATGTATATTGTTCCTTGTTCCTTGTTAACAAAACCAAGGTCCACCTCGAAATTGAGCTTGCTTAATGGTGATCGCCTGGTTAAATACTTTGATTGATTGATTGATTGATTGATGTTGAGTCAGGCAGCTTTTCAGAGAACAGCTTGCTACTACCTGGAAGCTGAGCATAACAGAGAAGATGTCACTACATATCTAAACTACTTTGGTGAAATTATTTTTTGTTTTTTAGGAAATCTGAAAGTGGCCTGCATAGGTTTCATAGTTACAGATAACAGCCTGTATTGATGAACCTTTGGTATTCATTAATCAGTGGAACCATGCAAGATTTTCAGATCCCATGTCTAAAAATTCCACCTAATTCTGTGGGATTCTAAGTTAGAAGTGGAATTCCAGAATTCTGAATGTGGAATGTTATCTGCAGAATTATATTCAAAAGCAGATTCATTTTCCACAAATCGCAGAATAATATTCTGCAGATTACATGGGTTTATGTAGAAATGCTTTTTGGAGTTCAGTGGAATACAAAAAATAAATTCTAACAAGCATTTGTCAATGCCGGACGTTCGCTTGCAGGTGTTTGCAGTGGTGTTTGGCACGTATGGTGCTTTACCCTAATGCCCTGTGCGATTGCTGGTATTTGCACTACAAATTTTCAGCATGACCTTTTTGTTACCCCCACCTCATAAAAGCATTTGAGACCTCTGCTTATGAACAGTACCACTGTTATTTTGTTAATCTGTCCTGAACGTTGATTTCCCACAGTGACCACACCATTCTGCTCCACATGTGCAAAAACACAGTTCGAGCAGGATGTGAAAAATGACAGCTGTAGCATTCGTAGGGAGGTGTGAAGGGATGGCAATGTTGAACATCTGGAGTGAAAATACAACAATTTCTCGAACTTACGAGCGTACATGGAAACTGCGCAATAAACGCTCATGACACAGTCATTTTGTGGACTTTTGTCACCAAATTTTCAACATAGGCATTTTGGGACCTCTGCTCATGAACAGTGTCACTGTGATTTTCATAATCTGTCCTAAGCATTGATTTCTCACTGTGACCACACCATTGTGCGCTGGATGTGCAAAAACACATTTCAGCCAGGATGTGAAAAATGTCAGCTGTACTGTTCATAAGGAGGTGTGAAAAAATGCCAATGTTGAAAATCTGGAGTGAAAATATTTCAAATTCTCAAAGTTATGAGCGTGCGTGGAAACTGCGCAATGCACGCTCGTAACACAGTCATTTTTTGACATTTTTTCACCAAATTTGCAACATTGGCTTTTGGGAGCCCACCTCATTAACAGTGACACTGTTGTTTAGTTAATCAATCCCAAAAGGTGATTTTGTGCAGTGACCATGAAATCACCTTTGGGGACTGAATAACTCACATGACAGTAACTGAATTCATGAGGTGGGGTCCCAAGAACCCCCTGTTGAAAATGTGGTGCCAAAATTTGCAAAATTGCCCGAGATAGCCACCTAAGTTGAAAAAAACCAAACATTTATGCCATTGTACAGCTTACCATCATTTCTTCAGTATGCGTTCGGCTTTCAAGAGTGCAGACGTGTTCCCACTCCACTGAAGATCATTGCGCCAGGCTCCGGAGGTAAGTATGGGGTGAGGGGGAGGTGGGGTATGCAGAGGGTGGGTGTGGGTTCGGGGAGGGGGCAAAAGACACAGCGAGGGACGGTTTTCTGTTTTCACAGGTTTTAAAAAAACAAAAGATGTTGCGGGACAGTTTTCCCATTTACAGGGACAATGGGCATGCTGGGGTGGGCTCCCAGCATGCCACCTGGGTGTTTGTTGGGGGGCTGGAGACAGTGGGGACTGGGCACTCCGTCTGCACATACAATGTGTTTGGTGGGGGCAATAACAAGGGAGCAGGGTAGATGGCAGCAGAGGGAGGAAGTGGGAGGGATTTTATTAGCAGCCAGAGGGAAAAGGGTGACGTCAATATGTTAAATACACACACGTTACCACCGCTGATTGCAGTGGTGCTTTTCTTTTAACTGAAGACCACTGCAGCCAAACTGCTGTCATAGACAGCTCATGCATCCATTGGTGCAGTAGGGTTGCACACGTTACACTGAGCACTGCATTGGACAGGAGGGTCACACACCTTCAAAAAGTCGTACTGTCCCAAAACGTTCCTTGCACATGCATGCAAGCGAATGCAAAAATAAACAAGCATTTTTCAATGCCAAATGTTGCTTGCTTCTGTGTGCTGTTTAGGTATTTGGAAGTCATTGGAGTGCAAATATTGAAAATTCACGAACTTACGAGCGTGCGTAGGAACTACTTGCATGCGCTCATCAAAACAGTCATTTTAGGAACTTTTCACCAGATTTTCAACATAGCCATTTTAAGACCTCTGCTCATGAACAGAGTCACTGTGATTTTCTTAATGTGTCCCATACATTGAGTTCGCACACCGACTGTGCCATTATGCGCTACATGGGCGGAAACACGTCTTGGGCAAGATGTGAAAAATGACAGCTGCACTGCTCATAAGGAGGTGTGGTAAAATGGCAATGTTGAAAATCTGGAGTGAAAATATTGAAAATTCGCAAACTTACGAGCGTGCATAGGAACTGTGCAACGCACACCCGTAAAACAGTCATTTTTAGGAATTTTTTCACCAAATTTTCAACAAAGCCATTTTAAGACCTCTGCTCATGAACAGTGTCACTGTGATTTTCTTAATGTGTCCTATAGATTGAGTTTGCACACCGAATGCGCCATTGTGCGCTACATGGGCGGAAACACGTTTTGGGCAGGATGTGAAAAATGACAGCTATACCGCTCATGAGGAGGTGTGGTAAAATGGCAATGTTGAAAATCTGGAGTGAAAATATTGAAAATTACGCCTTGAAACTTACGGCGTGCGTAGGGGCCTACGCCTTTGCGCTTATAAAAACGGTCATTTTTAAGAATTTTTCCACCAAATTTTCAAAATAGGCTTTTTGAGAGCCCACTTTATGAACGCTGGCAGTGTTGTTTCGTTAATCGGGCCTGAAAGGTGATTTCACGCAGTGACTGCGAAATCACCCTTGGGCCCAAATAACGCCATGACAGTGACATCATTCATGAGAAGGGGTCCCAAAAACCCCATGTTGAAAATTTGGTGCAAAAATTCCAAAAAATGCCTGAGATATGCAACAAAGTTGAAAAACCCCTATCTAGCCCATTATACAGCTTACCGACATTTCCTCAGTTCGCGGTCGGCTTTGAAGAGTGCAGACGTGTTCTCGTCCACCAAGATCGCTAGTGCCGAGCTCGGAAGTAAGTATGGGGTGAGGGGTGTGGGAGGCAGGGTGCGAGGGTGGGTGCGGGTTGTGGAGGGGTGGGGAGACAGCGATGGAACGCTTTCTTATTTACAGTTTTTTTGTATTCAGACGACACGATGTTTGCCACGCTGGGGTGGGCTTCCAGCGTGGCAGCAGGGAAAGCTGTTTGGGGATGTGGAGCCGACGGGGATTGGGCGCCACACAAAACAAGGTTTGACATGCTGAGGTGGGGGCCCTTGTGCTGCGCACCAAAGCTTGGGGGCGTGAGGCACTGCCAGCACACAGCAGTGGTTTTCTTTGAAGTGAACACCACTGCTGTCATACACAGCGCCCGCATCCATTGGTGCAGGACCGCCTCGCCTGCTCAACGGAGCAGTGGATTGCACGGGACAGTCACACCTCCAGACTGTCCTATTCTCATAAGACGTTCCTTGCGCATGCGCGCATGCGAACGTAAAAAGCATTCACAGCTGGCCCTTCCCTCCTGCCATGCTGGTGACACCATGTTTGCAGTGCAAGCAGGTCACCGGGTCGCCCAGGGTGGAGAGGATCGAGCGCTGAGGACAGCTGTCCTCCCAGGAAGGGAGGGACATGAAGCGACTTAATCTCTGACACCTATATGGCTGGGTGTCAGAGAACCTTGGACCCATTCGTAGGGGATGGGGGCGGAGTAGTTGGCTGGCGTGCTGTGGGCGGAAGCGTGCACAGCTCGGCCATTGCCAGCATCAACATTAATTCACCTCCGAGAGTAAAACCAGGAGGAGAAAACTGTCCTAAGCATGGCTAGATGATGCCAACCCCCACAGGCACCACTCCTGTGAATGGCAGGCACCTCCCGAACTGGATCCGTGTTTGGTGGGCTGAAGGATCCCCGCCGTCCCACCACGGGGTGGAGGGTAAGCTGTGGAGGAAGAAAGAGGTGCACTGCGAGTGGGGGATGGGGCTGGAGCATCGGTGAGATGGAGGGCAGCCCAGGATGGAGCACAAAAGAGAAACTATATAAAAAAAAATAAATAAATAAAATACAAAGCATTTCAGAAGTAGAACAGCCATTATGCACAGATTCCACGGGCACATTCTGCACAGCTGGATGAAGCAATTATCAGTTTAACTTTAGTTTAACTAGGGATGGAAGAACCGGTTTGGATAAGTTCAGAACCTTCCAGATCCTGTGACATTTTCTGTAAAAGACATTGTACTGCTCATTTCACTTAGTACACTGACCAGATGGCTAACCTGACCCCGCCGCGTGCAAACTGACCCCGCCACTTGTTTAACCCGTCACAGACTCACATACTCATTATGTCTTTTAATTAGAGTCTGTAAGACAAATAAGAAACAATTGATAGTGTTGTGAAGGGCCAAGGTTCACAGACAGCTCTCTACAAAACTTATGTGCTACAGTGCAACACAAACCCCTCCATCTCACCTGCTTGCTTGCTCACGCCACTTCTTGTTGGTCAAGTTTCCACATCAGCAAACCATTTTGTTCTTTTATTGAGACAGTCCTTCTCGAAAGAAAACTTTTTAATAGTGATCTAGATCACAGGATAAGCATCAGGCCACACGAGTCACTCTAGCTCGAGTGGCTGTAGTGCAAAGCAAACTGATCAGGCACGTTGTCTGATGTAAGTACTACAGCAGAAAGAAAAGTTGTTGTGCTGTAGTAGTTACATCACTACTGCAGCGCAACCACATTTTATGATGTATGGATTTCCATACACAATGACACCTCCCCATAACTACATTGTGTTTGGTGCTTAATACACTCCCACCGCAGGTCTTTGTCTAGAAAGAAGGCTGGTAGTACTGATGGAAAGACCCAGAGAGAAAGATGGAGGTGAAAAAAGGAAACCGTGAGTGAGCTCTGTATCAAGTAGCCCTACTCACACTGGTGTTACACAGAAGGTACTTACTAGCTATATGACACTAATTATATTTACTCTAGTACCACTCCAATTGTATTTAGAGCTTTCCTTCACATACAATAGCTTATGGTTGGAAAACGGTGGTTGAAATAGTTTTTATACTTTAGAATGAAAGGTTCTGAGAGTTCAGATAAGGCTTTGATAACTATCAAAACTTTTCATGGAACATCAGAACCTTTATGAACCTCAGAACCTTCAGTGGTTCTCCAGTCCCTGGTTTTAACTCACTTTTCTTCATGCACGTTTACATCATTACTTCTGCATTATTTTACTGTAGCCCCCCACCAGTCTGGGGTTTCCCTTAATGTCTTCCTGGGCCCCATCCATGCCCACTGACAGGCTGACATCCTTTATGGGCAATAAATCCAAGGGTATTGGTTTGCTCCTGTTGATTTGTGTGACAGTGCCATGCTGTGCCTCCGTGCCTGTCCCTTTAAGACCCTAGCCTGTATGTGTATAGTAAATGGTCTGGGCTGGGTCCGAGTACATCAGTGCTCATGATCGGCCAGATACTGCCTTATCTTGCTCCACTCTGCTGTTGATAGAAGAGCAGAGGGAGCTTGAACTGGTACTGTAATTATTTACTGCTAACTTGCTATTATAGTTGAATTGGAGCGTTTGTTCTAACCTGCCTTCTTGCAGCTTTGCCTTTCTGAATGGGAGCCACCATGTTAGGTCTGGGACTTTCAGAATTTGAACCAATGGGACTCAGGGGGCCTTTAAGGGTCCTTAGCTCAAGTGCCTCGTGGGAAAGAAATCTGGTTTTTAGGTTGGTGCCTAAACTGAAATGAAGGGGGCACCCAAACTGTGACTGACAGCTCCCCCAGCCAACCAGATCACTGGAAATCAAGGAAAACCCCCAGGACTGTCAGAGACAGTGGATCAGTGAGAGTTGGAGTTTGAAGAGTGAGCAGCTCGAGCTTTTGAGCAGCTGCTCCCTGTAAGGAGCTGAAGGAAATTGGCAGGGGAGACCTGACTTGCCTCTCTGCTACTGTTCTCCTGCATTGAACTGCCTGACTGCAGTAAGTGGAATAATCTGTGAAGGATCCTTTACCTGCGGCAGAAAGCGCCAAGATATTTGAAGGTACAGCCTGAGATTTGGACCGAGAGGAAGCTCCTGCGAAGCGTTTGGCTCAGAGGCTGTTTGAGACTGATTTAATGTTTGAGAGGTTTGCTCAGCGAATCGACTGCAACAGCAACCAGTACAGAACCGAACTGTGTAAAGGAACGTTAATGCTGTTCTTGTTAAATGTGCTGAATGTTCATCATGGGCCGACGCCTGCTTGTCCGTGACCAGATTGTTATGCCAACTAGAGGTTTCACCAGCAAAACAAACTGAACTTTGCCAAAGTGTTCTCTCAGCCTGGGCCTTTGCCTACCCAGCCCAGACTGACTGTATTTCACCAGAGACTGCCCTCGGCGAGAGACCGTCTTCGGGGATCCAGCTTCTGTGCAGAAACAAACTCACAGGCTGCAGCCACCTGGAGGGAAAGACCATGAAGAGGAGGTGTGTCGTGACGGCCCTGCTCCCCCATGTTCATCGGTGATCTACACGAGGTCTCCATATCGCCAGACACAACACAGCCAACTGGTAGCGTGAGTAAATCCAGGGTAGCTCCCTGCAACAAATCATTTAATTATCTGTGGAACCATCTAATTGCTTCTGTAATTTTCTGGGTTACAAGAGACTGGGCCAACCAGCCATGATTACAAATAATCAAAGTTCTGTTGTGCATGTTAACTGCCTTTTTCTTTCCATTAAGGGCCCCAACAACAGCTGCAATGCCGGCCACCTCTGGGCAGTACCTCTGGCTAGCCAGTATAACATCCTGGGTACTCAGTACTATAAGACTGATTATTTGAGACTAAAGTGCATGCAAAGTAACCTGACATCTAATCAGTATAGTAATCATTCATCTAAATTCATGCCCCGTCCTTCTTCATGACCCCCTTAATGAATCTGATTGTTGTTTCACGTTTACCCTGGCTTGCGAGCATATTTTTAGTTGGGTTACAGTGATACAAGTGCATACCTGCTTTGCTAACCTTGCCTTTACAGGGGGTTCCGGGGAATTTGCTGAAGGCCAGACCCTTGTGGTAAGTGTAAAGGGTGTGTGCATGTTATTATTGTTCACTGCTGACTGTGTGCTAACTGCTACTAAAGGTATAAGGTCACTAGGTGGGTTTGTGGGTGATTATAGCTTCTCAGAGGGCTATACCAGGTTAGGTAGATACCCCCACTATTGTTACTCTGGGTGGAGGCACCATAATATCGAACCCAGGCCCCTCAACCTATGGTTAGAAATACAGGCGGGGTTGTAACTCTAGGGATAGCGCCGCCTAGGGCTCACATTACCATTACTGTACTCCATCTCTAAAGGGCAGTGCTGAATCAGGACTGTAGTAAAAACCAAGAAAATGCTTTATGCAGTAAAATAAAACTCTTAGGGCTTAGATATGAATACAAAAGCTGCTATTTTCCACAGATGCTTTGGTCTGTGACAAAAAATTACAATCTGCAGTAAAAAAAAATGGACACAAATGCGATTTGTGTCATTTTTATGTTTGCTTGCACGCATGTACGAGAAACATAGTGCCATCATCGGAGATTTCGGAGGTGTGTCACCTCCTCCTCCTCCAATTCAGTCAGTGTGTTGGCAGGCGTGGCCCCTGTAAGCCAATGCATGCTGGAGCTGTCTATGACGAGTTCCAAAATGCAGTGGCATACAGTTCAAAGGGGGAGCTACGCTTGAGTGAGCAGCGATAAGATATCGCCTGCTCATGCGCAGTTCCCCCCCACTCACACACACACCCACGCAGGCGTGCGCGCCCCCTGCACGCACGCACACACTGTATAGTCGACGGGGGTGCCCAATGCCCATCGGCTGTGCTCGCGCCCCCGCCTCCCCCAAAGCCTTCCAAATGCCACGCTGGGTGCCCACCTCAGCGTGGCACCATTATAGCCGACGGGGTGCTTAATCCCCGCCGGCTGAACGCCCCCCAACTATCTCTTGCCATGCTGGAGCCCACCCCAGCATGGCAAACGTCCACGTCATCCTTTTGAGTTTTTACCTGTAAAAGAAAAAGCGGTCCCACGTAGTCTCCTGGCCCCCCCTCCCACAACCCGCGACCACCACTGCACACCCTGCCTCCCCACACCCCTCACTCCATAGTTGCTCGGACTCTGGTGCGATGATCTTCGGTGGACCTGGAACACATCTGCACTCTTCAAAGCCGACCGCGAACTGAGGAAATGCCGGTAAGCTGTATAATGGGCTAGATAGGGGTTTTCAACTTTGCTGCATATCTCAGGCAGTTTTTGGAATTTTTGCACCAAATTTTCAACATGGGGTTTTTGGGACCCCTTCTCATGAATGATGTCACTGTCATGGCATTATTCGGGCCCAAAGGGTGATTTCGCAGCGCAGAAAATTTGGTGAAAATTCAAAAATGACTGTATTACGAGCGTACGTTGCGCAGTTCCTACGCACGCTCATAAGGTTGCGAATTTTCAATATTTTCACTCCAGATTTCCAACATTGCCATTTTGCCACACCTTCTTATGAGTTGTACAGCTGTCATTTTTCACATCTCAACCAAAACATGTTTCTGCCCATGAAGCGCACAATGGCGCAGTCGGTGTGCGAAATCAATGTGCAGGATAAATTAAGAAAATCACAGTGACACTGTTCATGAGCAAAGGTCTTAAAATGGCTATGTTGAAAATTTGGTGAAAAAATTCCAAAAAATGACTGTTTTACAAGCGTGCGTTGTACAGTTCCTATGCACGCTCGTAAGTTTGCAAATTTTCAATATTTTCACTCCAGATTTTCAACATTGCCATTTTACCACACCTTCTTATGAGTAGTACAGCTGTCATTTTCCATCTCACCCAAAATGTGTTTCCGCCCATGTAGCTTATGCACAATGGCGCAGTCGGTGTCTTGAAATCAATGTCACGACAAATTAAAGAAAATCACAGTGACACTGTTCATGAGCAGAGGTCTTAAAATGGCTATGTTGAAAATTTGGTGAAAAAATTCCTAAAAATGACTTTTTCCGAGCGTGCGTTGCACAGTTCCTATGCATGCTCGTAAGTTTGCAAATTTAATATTTTCACTCCAGATTTTCAACATTGCCATTTTATTACACTTCCTTATGAACAGTACAGCTGCAATTTTTCATATGTCGCCCAAAATGTGTTTTCGCACATGTAGCGCACAATAGTGCTGTTGGTGTGCGAAAGCAATGTTTAGGACAGATTAAGAAAATCACAGTTACACTGTTCATGAGCAGAGGTCTTAAAATGGCTATGTTGAAAATTTGGTGACAAAAGTCCATAAAATGACTGTGTTACGAGTGAGCATTGCGCAATTTCCACGCACCCTCGTAAGTTCATGACTTTGTAATATTTTCAGTCCAGATTTTTACCAGTGACATTTTTCCACACTTCCTTATGAATAGTACAGCTGTCATTTTTCACAACATGGCTGAAGTGTGTTTTCACACTTTCAGCGCAGAGATGTATGGTCACTGTGGGAAATCATTGTTTGGCACAGATAAAGAAAATCACAGTGACACTGTTCATGATCGGAGGCACCAAAATGCCTGAGTTGACAATCTGCTGTAAAAAATCCCCAACCTAATTATATTACGGGTGTGCGTTGCACAGTTTCTATGTACGCTCAGTGACTTCACCATTTTTTTAAATATTTTTACTACAGATTTGCAACATTGCCATTTTTTACACCTCCCCATGAATAGTACAGCTGTCATTTTTTACATCCTGTTCGGAATGTTTTTGCACCTGTGGTGCTAAATGCCGTAGTCACTGTGCATAAGCAGCTTTCGGCTAACAAACTGATATTCCCCCTGTTCATGAGGTGGGGTCACAAAACAAACATGTTGAAAATTTGGAGTGAAAATACCAACGAATGCCTGAGGTATTAGAGTTTCCAACTATAACGCCCAACCCTGTAGAGAATGACAGGCATCAGGGGTGTGACTTGGGATTCTTGCCTGTGATGCTCATACCATTCCACACCCTGCAGTCAGTGAGAGGCATCGAGGTATGCCTTGTACTCTTCGGCCCCAAACTTCACTTCATTCTCCTATATCGCACCCATCTCACCATATTTCCTAATGAAATGGGGTGCGCATAAGGGCCAAAGACCCCAAGGAACACCGTGACACTTGTCAGTGTCTGCAGGGTAGGGTGTGGTGAAATGGCGTGGCCGTTATGCCTGATGACCCAAAGGCACACCCCAATGCCTGTCACTCTCTGCAGGGTGGTGGTGGGGTTGGCTTCAGTTCAGTACTTCACTGCCATTCCTATTACGCAGCTCTGTAACTTCTACACTACCACTGCCAATGCCAGCAAGCAAACATTCGGCATTGACAAATGCTTGTTATGTTTGCTTGCACGCATGTTTATGTTTGCTTGCACGCATGTGCAAAAAACATAGTGCCATCATTCGAGTTTTCAGAGGTGTGGCACCTGTCTTCCCATTCAGTCAGTGTATTTGCAGACGCGGCCACCGTTCGCCAATGAATGCTGCAGCTGTCTATGACAGCAGTTGAAAATACAGTGCCGTACAGTTGAAAGGGAGAGCTACGCTTCAGTGAGCAGCGATAAGATATCGCATGCTCATGCGCACCTTCTACACACACATATACACGCATATTGCATTTTCATGCACTCCCTCCCTGCACACACTGTATAGCCGACGGGGGTGCCCAATCCCTTGCTGGCTGTGCTGCACTCCCCCCCCTCCACAGAGTTCCAGGTGCCACGCTGGGGTGTTCCTATGGCCGACAGGGGTGCCCAATCCCCCGTCGGCTCCATGCCCCTCCCAAACAGCCTTCCAGCTGCCACGCTGGGAGCCCATCCCAGTGTGGCACAAGTCCCACATTGTCTAAGTAAAAAAAAAAACTGAAAGAAAAAAACCTTCCCTTGCTGACTGTCCTGACCCTCCCCCACCTGCGCCCACCTCGGTGCATCCACCTCCCCACGCCCCACCTCACCCCATACTCACCTCTGGAGTCTGGTGCGACGATCTTTGGTGGATCAGAACACATCTGCACTCTTCAAAGCCGACCGCGAACTAAGGAAATGCCGTAAGCTATATAATGGAATAAGTAGGGTTTTTCAACTTTTAGTGCATATCTCGGGCATTTTGGAGATTTTTTCACCAAATTTTCAACATGGGGTTTTGGGATCCCTCCTCAGAATTCTATCACTGTCATGGCGTTAATCGGCCCAGAAGGTGATTTTGCGGTCACTCGCGCTGAACCACCTTTCGGGACCGATTATGAAACTACAGTGTCACATTCTCATGAGGTAGGCCCTAAAACCTATGTTGAAAAATTTGGCGAAAAATTCCCAAAAATGACTGTTTTACGAGCATGCGTTGAGCTGATCCTATGCACGCTCGTAAGTTTGCGAATTTTCAATGTGTTCACTCCAGATTTTCAACATTGCAATTTTACCACACCTCCTTATGAGCAGTACGTCTGTTATTTCTCACATCTCGCCCAAAATGTGTTTCCGCACATGTAGTGCACAATGGCACAGTTGGTGTCCGAAATCAATGTTCGGGACAGGTTAAGAAAATCACAGTGACACTGTTCATGAGCAAAGGTGTTAAAATGGCTATGTTAAAAATTTGGTGAAAAAGTTCATAAAACGACTGTGTTGCGAGCGACCATTGCGCAGTTTCCAAGCACCCTCGTAACTTCATGATTTCTAATATTTTCAGCCTAGATTTTCACCATTGGCATTTTTCCGCAATTCCTTGTGAACAGTACAGCTGTCATTTTTCACACCATGGCCGAAATGTGTTTTTGCACTTCCAGCGAGAGATGCGTGGTCGCTGTGGGAAATCACTGTTCAGGACAGATTAAGAAAATCACAGTGGCACTGTTCATGAGCGGAGGTTCCAAAATCCCTGTGTTGGCAATCTGCTGTAAAAAATTCCCAAACTAATTGCATTATGGGTGTGCTTTGTGCATTTTCTATGCACGCTCATGACTTCACCATTTTTTTTATATTTTCACTGCAGAATTTCAACATTGCCAATTTTTGTACCTCACCATGAACAGTACAGTTGTCACTTTTCACATCCTGTTCGAAATGTGTTTTCGCACCTGCGGTGCTAAATGGAGTAGTCGGCCAGCGAATCAGTCAGCAATACACTGATATTGCCACTGTTCATAAGGTGGGGTCACAAAACCCATGTTGAAAATTTGGAGTGAAAATGCCAACGGACGCCTGAGGCGTTAGGGTTTCCGACCATAACGTCCCAGCCTGTAGAGATTGACAGGCATCAGTGGTGTGACTTGGGATTCTTGCCTGTAATGCTCATACCATTCCACACCCTGCAGCCAGTGAGAGGCATCGAGATGTGCCTTGGACTCTTCGGCCCCAAAGTTCACCCCATTGTCAGATGGAGATCCCCCAGAAAAAAGAGGCACAACAACTTTTTGTGGGTGCTTGACTGGCAATTTGATTTATTAAACAGGTCTTACAATGATTGCCTTTTACTTTTCTTACATTTTCAACAGTCCTTCATTTCCAAAACTATCCATTTCACATTCCATCTTTCAAAGATTTACATATTTCAAATCACATGTTTCAAACTGTCCCTTTTTCCGTTGTCTTCTCGGGGTCCAGATGCTTTAAAGCCCGATACCCCTTTATCCTTTGTCCTCTTCTTTTTGTTGTCCATAATCTTCTTGGGGTCTGGACGTTTGGAAGCCCAATACCCCTTCTCCTGTTCCCCTTGCTGCCCTCCCTTTTCCGGCTGCCGATGGCAACTGTGCCTCATATTAAACCCTTCCTACCTCGTCCTTTTTGCTTGCCTCTTTGTCCGGGCGTCTGAGCCCGGCCCATGGTTTCTACTTGCCCCCTCCCCCATTTTAATTTTTAATTTTCTGAAAATTTCCTGATTGTCCCCGGTTCAGGCTCTCTGTCTTTTTTCCTCCTTTTCCGCTGCCCTCCTCTGGCAGCTTTCTTTTCTTTCTGCCCCTTCAGTCAGTTGTTCTCTATGTTTTTGTCCCTTTTTTCTTTCCCATCTTTTTTGTTGCCCTCTCCTGGCAACCCATGACCATCCATTGCCTCCTTTTAGGCACTTCTGCCCCCCGCAAGCCCTGCTTGCCCAGGCATCTAAGCCTGTTGACCCCTTTTTGCCAACCCGCTTCCATCGGGGCTCTCTCCCCTTCCCTTGTCACCCCTTCTGGCGACCCAATTGTTGCCTCCTTCCTGCCTTGCCTCTCTCCCTGTTGGCTTCCTTTGCTAACCCATAGACCACATTTTCTTTGCGGGGCTCACTCTCCGTCTCTGTCACCCTGTAGTCAGTGACCCATTGTTCTCCTCCCCTTACACCCCAATCCTCCTGTCCCCCCCCTTCTGCCAATTTCAGGGTGGATGGGTGGGTGTTAATCTTGAAAACCCAGCAAAAGAGAGAGACCTCTTCCTCTGCTGGCTCCTAAATACCCTCAAGACCACATCCCCTTTTCCTTCTGGCCAATCCTCACCTGGCCTACCTGCCTAGTTGTATTGGTCATATCTGCTAAGTGACATCACGCCCTCCCTCCTTACCTGAGCCCTCCCTTCCTCCCCCTTCTTTCCTCCTCTCTCCCCCACCCCTGATCTGACCTGCTTTTGACTTGCCTAGCCTTCCCTCCCTTACCCTCTCGTGACTCTTTTTTTTTGGGATCCCCTGATAATATAGGTTGTCCCTTAGGGGCAAACCGCATTTGTCAGATGGAGATCCCCCAGAAAAAAGAGGCACAACAACTTTTTTGGGTGCTCGACTGGCAATTTGATTTATTAAACATGTCTTACAATGATTGCATTTTACTTTTCTTACATTTTCAACAGTCTTTCATTTCCAAAACTATCCATTTCACATTCCATCTTTCAAAGATTTGCATATTTCAAATCACATGTTTCAAACTGTCCCTTTTTCCGTTGTCTTCTCGGGGTCCAGATGCTTTAAAGCCCGATACCCCTTGGTCCTCTTCCTGTTGTGGTCCTCGTCTTTTTGTTGTCCATAATCTTCTTGGGGTCTGGATGTTTGGAAGCCCAATACCACTTCTCCTATTCCCCGTGCTGCCCTTCCTTTTCCGGCTGCCGATGGCAATTGTGCCTCATATTAAACCCTTCCTACCACGTCCTTTTTGCTTGCCTCCATGTCCGGGCATCTGAGCCCGGCCCATGGTTTCTACTTGACCCCCTTCCCCATTTTAATTTTTAATTTTCTGAAAATTTCTCCACTCAGCCCATCTCCAGCTTATGCGATGGAATGATGGGCCTCCCCACCCTCTTTCTTCCTACTTCTATGCTGTCCTCCAATTGCAATACGATGTGCTATCCCTACTGTTGAAAGGTACCCCATCCTGTCTGTACATTCCTGCTGGGATAGGATATTCCTTTTATGTTCTATGTACACTCTCCCTCCCTTTAGCCAAGCCGCCACCCTTCCTGTTAATTCTCTTCCTGGTCTGCTCCACCCTTTTATATCCCTGACCTGCCTCCACACCATCCTGGCACCATCTCTGACCAGGCTATCCTTGCTGTGGCCACCACTGTTGAATTGTCCCCATATCCTTATCATCTCCCTTGCACAGCAACCCATGGACATTCCCCCAAATCATTACTCTCCTAAGTGCAATATTAACTAGGTCTCGCCATTTCTGTTTCTAGATCTTCTAAGGTTGGCATAATCTGTGCTCACCGCATTCCTCTTACCCCTTCCAGTGGACCATCACTCTGTCAGGATCCTGTCCTAGCTGTCTCCCTTCTTGATGATTAGCAACCCACCTCTCTGCCCAATAAATGTAAGAGTACCCTAGTATCCAGACCCGTTTGCATCTTCCCCGACCTGTGAAAGGCAAGTGTGGATATTAGACTATTATTCTCAGATATGTCTTATAGCAGTTTACCTCCACCTGCCTGCTTTCTTGATTTCTTCTTCAGACCCACCTTTTTCTGCTAGTGCAGATGCGGCTCCTATTCTAAATGAATGAGAAGAATAATTTTGCGTGTTCTCCCGGTGCGCCCATCCCTTCTTCAACACCCTTTACTCTGAAACATGTCACCGGTTTTCTCCGCCTGTATGTGTAAAGAACTGTCTGCTTTTTCCCTGTCTCTTCACCTTGTGCTTCCATAGCGCCGCTACTGGGCATGTTCTCTCACTCTCATGCTTGTCTAATACAGTCTCCGTCCCCCTTCCTATCTGGTCTGTTTTTGAACGTCTCAGCCAAATTGTGATCATCTCTTGTTCCCAGTATATTTCTTCCTCCCAAAATCCCCCTACTGCATCCGTTTTGTTGGCCACTACTACCTTGCTGACCCTGAATGCGCCTCCTGCCATCACCATGAAAATGGCCCCGAATAACACGGCTTCGAAGGGTGTGGTACAAAGCTCTACCAAGGTTTTCACCAGCCCTTCAAGTTTGAATTCTCAGCAATAGGTTTTCTTATATCTACCTTCTCTCCGTTAGCCGTTGCCACCTCATCAACATGCACTGCACCACCTTAAACTTATTCGGCTCGGCCCAACCTTTTGTGCTGCATGCCCATCCTATCCCCGCCAGCTGCACCCCCATTGTGCTGCTAGCCATTCCTGCCTCCCACTTCTTCACCATGTACTTTGTTACCTGGTCCTGTGAAACTGCCTCACTTACCTTGAACCCTTCCTGTTTCCGGAACTCCTGGAAGGCCCCCCACACCCCTTCGTATGCCTTCAGCGTGTTGGTGGACCAGGAGCTCCTGTATAACAGTCAGGCTCCTCCCAGCCAATTTCCCATACTTTTTCTGCCACCAGTGTTCTCTTTGCAGCTGCTTGTGGCTCCAAGGACCTGAATCTTTCCAGCTGTAAACGAGAAAGGCTGTCAGCTATGTCATTTTTTACACCCTCTGTATGCTTGGCTTTAAACGACATGTTTAGTTGTAATCCCCTCAACACTAACTGTCTCAGGACCCTGTTCGCCATCTCTGAATGCCCTCCCTGCCTGTTGATAACCTCTACTACAGCTCTGTTATCACACCAAAACATTATTTTCCTATTTCTTAGGAGTTCTCCCCATGTCAACATCGTCACCCATATTGGGAAATTCTCTAGTAGAATTATGTCCTTTAGCAGCCCCTTTTCTTTCCAAGAATCTGGCCCCTGCCTCCGCTTATCCATCTCCATCGAAATAAGCCCCAAACTAGTAGCCCCCGATGCATCCTCAGAGCATAGATCCAGATAGTATTTCTAGCCACTTTTTCTGCCAGAATGTAACTCTCATAGGTCTTTAAGAATTGCTCCTACACTTCCAGACATCTTGTCTAATCCTCGATATGTCTACGCAATGGTGCGGATGATTTTGGCCATTGTTGCCCTGGCTAACCTCTTGGTGAACACCCTCCCTGGTGCTACCGCTGGGCATGCAAAGTTCAAGTGCCCCAACAGCTGCTGAACCTGCCTCAGCGGAACTCTCCTCTTACATTTTACCTCTTGTAGCAAAGCCCTGAGCCTGGCCACTTTCTGTTGTGGTAATCTGAAGACTTGCTCGTCTACATCAATCTCAGTCCCCAGGAATTCCATCTTCCTGGCTGGACCTTCTGTTTTATCTCCCGCCAAAGGCACCCCTAACTGCTCAGACAACTCCTCAAAGTCCACAAGCATTGACTGTTTACCTCTTCCTCACCCTCCCATCATGAGGAAATCTATCCAAATAGTGCACCATTGCCTTGTGCCTGTATCTGTTCCCAAACGCCCACTGTATCCAGGAGCTGAATGCCTCGAACTTGGCACAGGCTGTGGAACAGCCCATGGGCATTGTCTTGTCAAAGTAGAAGGACCCTTGGAAGCAGAATCCCAACAGGTCCTAATCCTCCTTCCAGACTGGTAGTAGCTGGGAAGCTGACTCTGTGTCGGTCTTTGCTAGCCAGGCCCCCCCTTTGCTCTGATCAACTCCACTGCTTGATCCAGGGTTGCATACGAAACTGTGCTACACTCGTCTGGTATAAGGTCATTCACCGAGGTCCCTTCTGGGTAAGACAGGTGATGAATTAGCCTAAATTCCCCTTGTTGCTTCTTGGGCACTAGGCCCAATGGGAAAACCGCGGGTTGGGTATGGGGTGTTCGAATGGCCCCTCCATCCTCCTTGCCTCTATTTCTTTCCCTTATTTTTCTGAAAGCTGTGTCCCTCCCTTCTTAATGGATGACAAGTTTTTTTCTCGCTACTTCCCCTCTCCCTTGATATTCCTAAACTAACCTTTAAGCCTTCCCCACTAATATCTGTCCTACCTTTCCTCTGGGTATCCCTTCATCCATTCTTTTAGCACCCTACCCTGACCGGCATTCTGGCCAGCCTAAAACCTCCCCAACCTCGCCTACCTTCTCAATGGTTCCTCATACCTCCATTCCCAAACCCCTCTTCCTTGAAATCCCTCCCTCTCCCCAATTGGTATCCCCCCTTTCCCCTCAAAATGGCTGCCCATTTTCCCATTGCCCATTCTTTCTGTCCCCCATTGCTCTGCACCGGGTTGCCGGGTGGTGACCTGCACATTTTGAACAAATGTGCCTGAATTTGCAATTACTCCAGGAGCACGATGCCTTATTGAAACCCTCTTGCAGTCCGCCTCCTCCTTGTCCATTCCCTTTTTCCATTCCTGTAAAACCTGCTAGGCTCCTTACCCATAGTTCAGAATGGGTTGAATCCCACCTCAGATCCCCTCTGGCTGCCATTCTCTGCTGGAAGGCCTCATCATACTTTAGCCAACCTATCCCCATCCTAGCCTTGTAGGCATCTTTTATCGTGGTGGCATACGTGAACAGCGGGATGGCCAGGTCTGTTTTTTTCTCCAGCATAATGGCACTGTATATCGAGAACCCTGCCTGCCAGGCCTCTATACTCTTCCCCTTGTAACTTATCTCCTCTACCTTGTTTCCAGCGATCGCCAAAGCCACCGCCATCTCAGATTTTCCTACAGTCTCTTTCTGTGCGAGATCTCTTCTCCGACTCCTTATCCACTAAGTGCAAATAAATCCATGTACTCCCCTTTCCATATCTTTTCTTTTATCGTTAGGGGACGTGATCCCCCATTGTCATGCCTGGTGTCCCCTCATTACCCACTCTAGTTTTTGTATTCCCTTCTACCCCTGCAGCCTTAATTTCCTGCAACACCTTTTCCATTCGCTCTAAGCCCTTCTCTCCCATGTCCCCCAGCAAACCTGCTAGATATTCAGTCAAATCCCCCTCTGGGAGTCTGTTCACCTGTATCCTTACCACTCGTGCCCTCGTCTGCGTCCAGGTCCACCAACCACTCCAGATCCGGCACCTCTCTTGGGGCTCCATCATCTGCATGCTTGTGACTTCTGCCATCCTGGATAATTAAATACTTAAAGGGATATACAACAAACAAAGTTATCCCTTGTCCAGTGTTCACATATTTTTGCACGCTCTCTGCAGACCTTACACACCCTTTTTGGTCCCCTCTTCCGGTGATGGCCTCACATCTTTTGGCCAGTCTCCATCGCCTTTCTAGCTGGGAATTACCCCGAATCCCCCCCCTTAGATTTTTTTTTACATGCTGCTCTCTAACGTGGTTCACTGCCCTTTCCCACAAAATTCTCAAATTGAACATTTTTTCTATAGCTATAGACAGAGAAAAGGCGAGAGAGAAAGAGACAAGTAATCCATAGATGCATTTTTAATTACCATTGCCTATGCTGAAACTTGCCCTTTAACCACATTTGCAATGTTCCGTTGCAACAATGCCACTGCAGGAATCATGCCCAACACCACCACATGGGCACTACAGTCCCTGAAGAACAGCAGCGTGTGTCGCCAGAGAATCCTGGGCCCCTGTGCTCCTTGTGTGCAGCCCTATCCAACCCTTGTATCCCGGGACCCTTCGCGATCCAGCTGCATCTCAAGTACATTTGTTTTACTGTTTACATAACAGCATGGAATAAACTCCCATTTTCCCCATGCTTTTTATCCCGCTTGGGATCCCCCTCCAACTGAGAGCTGAACCTCTGCTTTGGCAACTCTGCCCTTACTGGCTACAATGCTCCTACCCCCCAATGTGGTCCCAAATTCCAAACCTATATTTTGCCTCTTCAGTATTCTGGCTACCAAGATCAACAGCCATTACACTTAAATTACAACCACTTTTTTTTTGTATTTCTGTTATAATCGTCTCCACCATTGGTTTGGTCGTAAGTGGCCTCCCCCAATAATTATTTTACTCACCCCCGCATTGCCTTCCGGCCCATGTGCCCTAGTAGGCCCCATGCCCAAACCCCCGGCCATGTGGCCAGGCCTACTTTTTCCCCCGTTATGCCTTACCTCAAATCCATCCTTAATTCTCACTTATATGAAATACAAACACGGCAGCAGTGCCCTATAACTGTTATATACTCGGCTATTTAGAACAACTCCTATATAAATACCTCCCAAAACACTCCCTCAGCATCTAATTCATGAGGGAACCCAGTACAAAGGTTATTAAACTACCTCTCTACATTTGTCATATGGTCACAGCTCCTGCCCAAAAACAATCCTCTTTGTAGACAATACAAAAAGGAAGAACAGAAGCCAAAGACACTTTCCCCCAGCAGTAGTATTACTTTCTAAATTGCCTAAAAATGCATCTGCTGATTCTCTATTTACTGATTTATATATATATATATATATATATATATATAAATTTTTCTTGCCAAGTCTGCTAACATTGTATTTCTACCCATTAACAGATGTTGCCTCACATGGCTCTAAAGTTCCTCTGCTACTTGCTGTAATTCCTGCAATTGTTAACCAAATTGAACTGTTTCCTTAATTGCAGGTTATGTAGTGACTGTAAAACACCTCTAGGAAAACTCCCAGCACAAAAGGCCTGTCACTAGCGCACTGAAAGTTAACTGCCTTGCCTAGTTACTGCTCAGGCCGCTCCCATGTGGCCAGGCCTACCCCACCTGAAAAAAACATTACCTCAAGTAGTTGAATTGTCAGTCGAAGTGCTGAGCTCTGGTCTAAATTCAGTTAATCTTGAAAACCCAGCAAAAGAGGGAGACCCCTTCCTCTGCTGGCTCCTAAATACCCCAAGACCCCCTCCCTTTCCTTCCGGTCAATCCTCACCTGGCCTACTTGCTCTAGTCATATTGGTCATAGCATCAAGGTATGACATCACGCCCTCCTCCCCTACCTGAACCCTCCTCTTTCCTCCCCCTTTCTTTCCTCCCACCTCCCCGCCCCTGATCTGACCTGCCTTTGACTTGCCTAGCCTTCCCTCCCAACCCCCCCATGCCCCTTTTTTTGGGATCCCCTGACAATTTAGGATGTCCCTTAGGCAACCCTGACTTCTCCTATACAGGAACTATCTCACCGTATTTCCTGATGGAATGGGTGAGCATAAGACCAAAGACCCTGAGGCACACTGTGACACTTGTCAGTGTCTGCAGGGTGGGTGTGGTAGAATGGGCATGGCCATTATGCCTGACGACCCAAAGGCACACCCCAATGCCTGTCACTCTCTGCAGGGTGGTGGTGGGGTTGGCTTCAGTTCCATACTTCACTGCCATTCCTATTATGCAACTCTCTAACTCCTGCACTACCAATGCCAATGCCAGAAAGCAAACATTTGGCATTGACAAATGCTTGTTTTGCAATAACTGTGTCTTTTTTGGGAATGCAACATAAGGAAGCAATTAGACCATCTAATAGAGTTTGGACAGATTTTCCTTTTGGAAAGAGCGGGGATATGGATCTTAGATGAATACTTTTGAGAATCCTGCCCATAATGGAAAACTACTTCATGAATATAGAAAAGGCATTTTGTTTAGTAATGCTCCTTTCATACAAACTATATCCCAAACTGCTTTACAATCCAGAAGAAGAGGGGTGAGAACATTGTTTTAATTTCAGGCACACAGTTCAAACAGAACGGGGACAGTTAGCCCACTGACACAGAAGTAGAGCTACTATCTGCGACACTGACAAACGAGGTTTGGGAACAAGCCTCTGCCATTGGGGGCGGGAGGAGTGGAGGCGGAACCAGCATCCCAGAGGACACTGTCCACCTCTGGGGAAGGAGGGCGACATTCTCTGCCATGATACTGCCACCTGGGTGACAAGTGGTTGTGTGATTGGAGGGCTGTGGGAATGGTGGAACATTGTGGGTGTCTGCGGCACACTTTGCAAGCATGCCCCTTGATGTCATTACAAGCGATGTTCAAGGGGAAGGCAGCACATGAGAAAATGGCCCCAGCTCCAGAGACAGTGGAGCTTGAGAAGGAGGTCTGATGATATTACAAGCTCGGGGGTACATCCCCTACCCAGTCTCACCTATGGGATTAACTAAGGATCCACGGAGGCTTGCAGTCCAGGTAAGGGGTGCAGGGATTGGTCACACCATGGATTTTCTGAGGGAGATTGATGCCAGAAACAGGAAGGAGGCATAAAGAGAAAGGAAAATAAAAATAACAGCATGGAAAAGGATGGAGGAGAAGTTAAATAGAGGTTCAGCAACTTGTACCCCTGAGCACTTTGAGGGTGCATTTTCACTATAGACACAATACCAGGGTAAATCTATAAAAATGTTATCTTTAGTTTGCACACACTAAACACAGAACACTAGATGTGGTTGTAACCCCTAGGTGGCGCTATCACAAGGGCTATTACCCCTGCCTGCATGACTAGTTGCAGGTTAAGGGGCCTGTGTACTGAAAACGGGTGCCTCCACCCATAGGACAGGGTTAGTGGTAGCGTAGCTGATCTGGGTACAGCCCTCCAGGACACTGTGACCCCTTCCCTTCTAGTGGCCTAAACAACGAACAGCATACACAGGTACAATAGTCCCTGATCAGCATACAAATCCCCACTCTGTTTGCACTTACCACCAGGGCTGGTTCCACCAGTCTGACCCTGGAGACCCCCTGTAAAATAAGGTTAGACACAGCAGGTAACAACAATACAGTGCTTCTGGTACAAACTGGAACCACAGTCAGGTTAAATGCAAAAAGAATTAGATCTGATTTATTCAGGGGGCATGAACAAGGAAAGGGCATAATTTGGCTGATTAGTTGTGTAACTGATTCAATCAGGCAATCATGCATGCACTTTAGAGTCCCTTCACAGTCATACACTCTGGGTGCCCAGTTGGAATGGGGGGGGGGCTAGCCTAATTCATTGCCTGAGGTGGGCCAGCGTTGCAGCTGGTCGGGGCCCTGTGATGGAAAGAAGAGTCATGCACAACCACACACAATTTGTAATCCGGAGCCAGGAGGCTCAGTTCGTGATAATTAGATAAAACAACTAAATCAGGTGACGCACACTCTGGTTGAGCTGTCGTTGCAGGGAGCTACCCTGGTGCTTACTCACGTTACCCAGTACAGGACACAGGGTGGATGACATGGAGACTGCAGGATGACTTGCTGGTTTGCCAGGAGAAGCAAGGCCCACATGAATCACTGAGGTGTTGTTCCTGTTCGAGGTGTTGAGCAGGGGACTCATCCCCGGGCAGGTCTCTTGTCGATGGTCTCCTCTGCATTGCGAGTAGCTGGCTGGGCCAAGTTGGCAGGGCTCATGTCTGGTGAACAGTTCGGATTCAGTCCAGTGAATGTTGGATGCAGCTTCCAGCAAGAGTGACACAATTAGGCAGTGGGGAACCAAATCGCTACCCACTAACAGCATTCAGCGCACTTATAGTAAAAGAAAAGCAATACCACAGTTCAGATGACAGTCTGGTTGCAATTTCAGCTTTCCTGAGCAAAACCGTGATCTCTGTGGTGATTCAGACGTCCTGACAGGCCGATCGCATGGAGCAAATCTTTGGTCTTCTTAAGGCAAAGGTACAGTCACAATTGGGTGGCTTTTGTCACAATTGGTTCAGATACAGTCTGGTTATTTAAGCACTCTTTAAGGATCCCTTTCGAGGGACAGCAGGCAGACAGGCCAAACTCAGCCTTTCCACCAGTTTCCTGCATGACTACGTAGGAGCAGCTGCTTGAATAACTCGAGCTATTCACTCTCTCATCTCCAAATTCAGACTGACTCTCTGCTGCAGGCAGCACCAGGACTTCCTCTGAGATCCGAAAGGTTCGGTTAGTTGATCCATTTGTCTGTCACAGCTAGAGCTCCCCCTCCAGGTCCATTTAGATGCCAAAGTGGAAAAACTACAATTCCTACAGAAATTCACTCCCACAAGACCCCTGGGGACAGACTCCATTTTAAGGTCCCCAAAAGGGTACTGATTGGTGCAATACAGAAATGTCCATGCTGCAAAGAAAGGCAGGTTAGACAAACTATAATACCATTATTATTAGAGCAGCTAATCAGCAAACAATTACCAGTTCTAACAGAGCTCCCTCTGCACCATTAGCGATGGCAGAACAGAGCAATAGTATTGCAGCTTGGGTAGGACTCGAGCCTGGAAAAACTCTGCCCCTACCCAGATTAATTATACACTACAAAAATAATGTCTCTTAAAGAGACAGGCACGGAGGCTAACAGGACACTCGCACGCAAGCACTTTTACACCTGTAAAGATACAGAACGCCTTCCTAGCAGTGGGCATTTAAGCACACCCAAGGAAGACTTTTGGGAACCCCCATTTATGGGGGGGTACATGGTATATAATGCTCTCTAAAGAAATATAAACTGGCAAACAGAGTCTCCATCCTGAAAGCAAGAAATTATAACTGCTACCCCTCATGTACAACAGAACAATTAGAACTTTAACTGTAAAAATATTCAGGTAAAAAACATGAAAACATTTTAGTTTAATAATAATATTAATTCATTCCAGGGGTTGGGTCACATTCATTTATGTAACTGTAGGGGCATCAGGCCCTTGGCTGTGTCTCGAACCTCAAGATCCCTTCATGCTTAAATGTGTTCCCCTGAAGCTATAATGTCCACAGCGCAGCTGCATCTTGCCGGGGTTCAAGGAAGTCTTTCGGCAGAGTAGTATTGCGGTCGTTGCTCCGAGGATGGCCCATAATCAGGGTCAGGTCTTCCGGGCAGGCCTCTGAGTGAACACAAATTGAAACGTCTGGCTCCATGGCCTTGAGTAGGTGCTCACAATCGGTGATTCCAGTTTGATTTGGGGATTTAAAATTTTAGGAACTTCTGAATCCTAATCCGATTCCATTTCAAATTCTAAAAGGACCTAAAAATTGGCTTCGGGATTTGGATTCGAAATCCTAAATCCTAAATGCCTATGTATACATACGTTTAGGATTCAGTTTAGAATTTTGGATTTTCAGACTGCAAATCTGAAACATTTTAAATCCAAAATTCAGATCAGAATCCAATGAATCCAATTCCATTTGGCAGATTCCAAGCAACTCTCGTTTAGCGTGTACTTTTGGATGCTCGGCTCTATGGGAGGGTGCTCATTCAGCTGCACCCTAGCAGCTCTTACCAGCAACAGTGTGACTAGGGTTGTCACCTGTCAGGTTTTTTACCTGGCGATCAGGTTTTCATGGTCCCTGTCAGGTAATCCAGTTTTGCTCAGTGATAGTCAGGTTTTTGAGCCATTTTGAGTGCTCACATACCTTAGAAACAGATTTTGTCATATCATTCATTGTTTCAGCTGCATTTTCAGGTTATAAACAAGTTTTGTTGTCAATATAGCCCTTTCTTTGTAAAATCAGTCAACCTGGGAGGTGTACTGTCTGCCCGGTGGCACTGATGGTTGAGTTGCTGGATGCCATACCTCACACCACACTGGCAGCCTGGGTTTGGGAACGAGCCTGGGTCGTCGTAGATCATCGGGGGGGGGGAAGGATGTGAAAGGCTGCTGGCTGGCAGCTCTCCACCTCGGGGGCAGAAACACATCTCCTCGTAGATGGCCACCCCCTGGTGGAGGCCAGAGTGGAGGTGCCACTCCGAGGAGTACCGGCACTAGGCCGGGAAAGGGTGGAAGAGACTGTCACTGGAGCTGTGGTGTGCATGTGCACCTCCAGGTGCATGCATCACCGTTTCCAGGGTCTCGGGTCTAGGGGACTCACGGGGAGAAAATGGAGGATGACACGGGGCCACCTAAGGATCGACGCGTCGGGTTCTGGGATCCACCGTGCGTAATAATGCTGCTAAGATTCCCAAAACACCCCGAGCACTGCTAGGGTGGCAGACGATCGGGGGGCCTGCTGTAGGAGGATACAAATAATTGGAAAAAACTGGGATGTGTAAAGTATGGCCATTAAGACCGTTAGCAGATACTTAATATTATCTTTTCCACTCTGCATCTCAAAAGCAGAACAGCAGCAAAGCTGGGCAAGATGTCTGACCCTACTTTTTGTAACAGTAAAAGATTCAGTCATTGACCAATTTTATTTGCTGGTAAACTTTTTCATCTCTAAAAGAATTTAAGTATTTTTAAATGTTTTAAATTTTTTTTTTTTATAAAATAGTTGTTTCCTCCAGTAAAAAGTATGTCCACTTCTTTGAGCTTGAAATAATATTGTGGATGTGAAAAGGAAGTGGATCGAGGAAAATTATAAAGCGCACATTGTAGGAAACAACCAGTTTGTTTATCATATATAATTGTGTACTATTTTACAGTATTTCCCCGCCCAACCCGATTATATCTGTAAATGAGATTTTCTTTATCCCTGCCTGTTTACTTGGTAAAATAATTACAGTGAATGAATAAATAAATAACTAGGAAGAACCAAGAAAAGCAAATTTAACAGGTACACCATGTTAACAGTTTTGTTGAACTGCTACTTTAACTGTTCCATTAAAGTCTTCACTGATCTAACAAATGGTTTTAGAGGGGGAACAATGCACAATCTGTCATGCAAATGGGGTGGGACTAGGGGTGGAGATTAGGGTGTGGTTTAGTGTCCGTTTTTTGCCTCTTCCAAAGGTGGCAACCCTAAGTGTGCCTGCAGTGAGAAAAAGGCTAAAATGCCATATCGGTACACCAGATGATGGCCTTGTAACCCCGCACCCCCCCCCCGCCAATACAAACTATCCCCGGGTGCACAGCACACAGAGACTCTCAAAAATTGCCACTGCCCTCTTCTCCTTTAGGTCATGTGAAGGCCCCCTGCAGGGACAAGCTGGGCAAAGGGAACAGGAAGTGGAAGTTCATCGGTTGCCCCTTTACAATGACCAGAGGGGGCTCCCACCAGAGACAAGCCAGCCCTAGGATGTGTTTCTGTAGGTCCGAATGGTTTCCCTAGCAGACAGCAGGGTGGGGGGGGGAGTGAGTCTGGTGAGTAGGGGAGCAATCTGGGAAGGAGTGGCGTGCCGGTGATCACTGGAGGAGGAGAAACAAATCAGGCAAACAAAAGAAGCTGAAAAGTTCAAGTTAGCGTTTGTGAAACTAGAGGATAAGACATGTGTGACAGTGTATTACTGGGCCATATTTTATAGTGAGAGGTTATGGGGACATCTATAAACCTCAAGAGCAAAGCTTGAAAGGTTTCCATATTGCCCTCAGAACCCTGGCATACAAAATTTTCACCAGTAATATGCTCTTGGCTGTGCACAGTTCTTTATAATATAGCCTCAAATTTTTTGACACTACCTCTTTTTTACTTAAGACTATTTTCCTCTGACAGGAACTGCTAAGCGGCGCTGAGACAGGAAAGAGCGCTAGGTCAACCCAAAAAAAGCTGACTCCTGTGATGTAAGCAGGTTACTGTTATCATTATGTCACATAAGTAGGTTAGTCAGCTTGCTTGTGACATGGGCTGGTTACTGTTATCAGCATGTGGCAACGGCAATTTAATAGTATCACTTTAGGATGTGGGCACGCATTAGTTATGCTTTCAGCCGGATACATTACTGAGAAAATAGGGGCCATTTTGTTACAGAGAAATAAACGTTCCCTGCATTCTGTATTATGATTTATATTAAAGTACTTCCTTGGGAATTTTTTTGAGGAGTGACAAATCTTCATATGCTTCGCTTGGCTGATCTCCGTGCCCCATCTTGTCCTCAGTTAGTGCATAGTTTAACCATTGTGGTCCATTGTGGTAAGATACTCCCAAGATGACTGCAACAACCAAGCCTGCTTCTGACGTAAACAAAATTCTTAGCTAATGATATGTAAGAGTGTAAATGGCGAATGCAATCAACTAAGAGGTAAAATACATTTCTAGGACCCCCAAGGTACCTGAAGGAGTCTTGTATAAAATAAATGAAACACAAACAATGGAAAAAGTGCTTCAGTCATTTGCCATAAGATGCATTTATTCAATATATTTTGGAGAAATGGATTACTTTGTAATTGAAGCAAACAAGAAAGTTAAAAATAATTAAATACAAATTAATACTAATAACTACAAAAGCACATAAAGGGGCTGACTCAAAGGCTCATCTGTTGCACATCGTGCAACTCTACAGGTGATCCGACTTCAAGAGGAAGCGCGGGTTGCCATGTCAGGAGGTAGGTCGGGGCGAGGCAGCTGTGACAGTGCACTTTGACTGGGGAAGATCGATGGTAAACGCCAGTGTCATGCAACCCCCTGTGGCAGGGCCAGGGAGCTTGCTTCCACCTTAGGGTCAGCTGTGTGCTGCCAAGGCCTAGAAGCTTACCTCACATTGGGGGAGGAGGGATAGGGCCAACGTAAAGGGAGAAAATACCCCACTTCTCTCTGAATGACAGTCTGAGCCTTGGGGATTCCCTTGGGTCCTAGTGCCTGCCAGCACCATATTCCACATAGTGGACAGCCTCAGGGGGATGATGGCCCTTCCCCTGGAGTCCCTGCCATAGAAGGCAAGCCGGGGGTAACTGGTGAGTTACTAGGATCCAGGGAGCCAGAGGTTCTGAACCTGATGGGGTGCCTCCCTGGGACCAGGGTGTATCCCTGGGGGACAGAAGTGGACTGAGGAGAAAAGCCTCTACAAAAAAACTAAAGCAAAAAAAGCATGTAAACATACAGTAGGGCAGGAACTTTAGATCCTTGCTTGAGAGTCATTCATCAGCATCTTTAGTTTTGGGTGACATCTGCTGGCATCTCAAGGAATAGCTAGTGCTGTTCCTTCTAAGTTGTCTTTTCAGCTAAATAGATGCTGCTAGGTAGCATGTCAGTACAGAGTGTGAGGTGTTGTCACACATGACATTGTAGTGCTGGGAATGTCACTGATGTCCCCAAAACACGAGGAGCCAGATACATCAGTGTTCTCTGCCATGAAGGAGAAAGGGGCTCTCAGTTATGTCACACCATAGAGTGATAATCACATTGAAAGTTGCATTGGAGGAAGAATCTCTCATTAAAAAGATGATAATTTTAAATTTAACAAGCACGTGTCAATACCGGGTGTTGTCTTGCTGGCATTGGTAGTGCAGGAGTTAGAGAGATGCATAATAGGAATGGCAGTGAAGTATGGAACCGAGGTCAACCCCACCCCACCCTGCAGAGACTGACAGGCATTGAGGAGCGCTTTTGGGTCGTCGGCCATAATGCTCATGCCATTTCACCTCTCCCTACCTTGCAGACTCTAACAAGTGTTGCGTTGTGCCTTGGGGTCACCGGGCCTTACACTCACCCCATTCCATAAGGAAGTGTGTTGAGATGGGTGCAGTATAGGAGAATGGGGTGAACTTTGGGTCCGAAGAGTCCAAGGCACACATTGATGCCTGTCAGTGACAGCAGGGTTGGGGTGGAATGGCATGACATTACAGCCGACAATCCAAAGACACCCGATGCCTGTCAGTCTAGCAGAGGTGGGACGTAGGGAAGAAACCGTATCGTTTGGTACGCTTGTTGGTATTTGCACTCCAAATCTTCAACATGGCCTTTTTGTGACCCCACCTCATGAAAGCATTCAGGACCTCTGCTCATGAACTGTGGCATTGTGATTTTGTTAATCTGTCCTGAATGTTAATTTCCCCCAGTGACCACGCCATTCTGCACCAGATGTGTGAAAACACAGTTCGGTCATGTGGCAGGATGAAAAATCAGCTCAAATTAAAACAAACATTTCTTTTCACCCTGTACTATCTTCTATCTTTTCCTTACTATCCTTAAACTTTCTGTCAGGGTGGCCAACCTGACATTTCTTTTATTCCCTGTACTATCCCTTTAAAACAATCATTTTCATTTTAAAAACTGCCAGTTTCAGAAATTAATAGAACAGTATCCCCACAGAGATGGCTAAGTCCTTCCTGTGAAGGACTGAACAAAAAGGTTTCTAAAAAACAGTACATTTAGTTGTATGGCTGCTTAGTGCCCCCCTTGCTATGTGGTGAAATGTGCGCATGCTCGCACGTTCACATGGTCGCACACTTGCACGATCATGTAGCGAGTGTGCACACAGTCGTGCAGGTTATCTTGGTTTGGAGCTGCTGAGCTCCCAAGAAATGAATTACTTGCAGAAGGATTTCGCAAAACACAGCAGAAAGCTGCAATCTGAAGAAAAGAGTGAGCAGGCTGTTGCTGTGGTAGCAGTAAACACTCCCCACAGCCGCTCGCTACATAATCAGTTCCACTCCTTAAAAGGAGTTAAGTAAGCAATAATACCTGACAGGGTGGGTGGTATTGGGCAATACCAGACCGCCCAGGGGCGTAATGAGGCCCGACTCCACAGGCGGAGGGCCTGATAGTCCCTGGAAGGTCCGGTATTGCCCATACTGCCCACCCTGGAAGGTATTATTGCGCTTAGAAAATGGGCACTGTAAAAGAAAAAGCGTTTAATAAACTAATGTACATAAAAAGTAGTTTAAAATACATTTTTGTAATAAAATAGTTCCTCCGCCTGCATCAGAATTTTTTTTTCTGTGAGGTAGGGTCTTTCCTTGTACTAGTGCCCCTGTATTTCTGACTTTTGATCTAAGTGCCATGGCCCCCCCTTCCTTACACATGCACAGTTGAAAAGGGCTTCTAGTTTTTTCAGATGAAGAATAAGTTTTATGTTTCCCTAGCACTACAGTCGAGCCCTTTCTTATACTGTGTTTGATTGCCACACAGGGAAGGAGCCCAAGCTGACAAGAAAAGGCTATCGGGACCAGCGGAGTGAGGTATTGTGCAGTTTAATTTTAATTTTATTTCTGGATCAGTTTCACTTCAGAGGGAGAAAGAGGCGCTGGCAAGAGGGTGAGCAAGAGAGAGAGCAAGTGGTACAGAGTATGACAGTTTTCACATACAGTTGCGGTTCTGGAGCTAGCGCTCTCTCTCTCTCTCTCTCTTACTCGCTCACACTGGTCAGTTTGCAGTGAAGCTGCTTTCTCCTCATTTTCTTTGTCTGCTAGGAATTAAAAATGACAAGGGAAAAGGACGTTACCCCACTCTGGCACTCATTCATCTGTCTCAAATAATTGCCTACCTTACAATGGACATTATGTGTATGGCAGCCGAAGTTGGTAGGGAGAGAAACATCTGAAGCAACGCTGGGAAAATTAGAGCAAGTTGAAAAACAAATTGGTAGCAGAATAGATCAGGAGAGGTAATGCCGATGGGACAGGAACCCCACTTTTGTTTATTTGAAAGTGATGGAAGTTGTGAAAACTGGAAACTGGGGGCGGAGCTGGAGGACAGTTACAACAGAACAGGTATCTTCCAACAGAACATTTCCAGCTATCAGTCCACGTCCGCTCCCCGCCACCAGTTGTGTGTCTGAGAATGCGAACGGCACAGTGAGGGAATGACCTGGCAAGGAGAGATGAAGTACCTGTTTATTTTTTAATTTAAACAAATGAAGCCAGTATGTTTTTCCCTTTTCGCTTTTGTTTACGAGTGGGACAGGAATGAGAGAAAGGCGGTAATCGCATGAGGCAAGTGGCATCGGGGTGGTAATAGCGAGCGAAGCGGTTGTACACTGAGGAGCAGCTAGGAGAAGATGGGCAGATATGTGCTGTTGAGATCGATCGATCCAGGAGTGTTTTTTTGGTTTTTTCTGTATGGTGATTAGCAAAACAGGCAGCCCAAGAAGAAACGTTAGATTGTGATTTTTGTACTGATTGCTGAGGGGGCCGGCCACTTGCTAAGCAAGTGAAAAAAATGGCGGCATATTCTGTTTGATTTGGGCACTTTCAGCCAATGACTAAGCAGGCAGGGCAGAGGGATACTTGGGTGGACTATCAGGAAGGTTTTGGGCTGGGGCTTTTTATTTGGTGGGCATCTATTGTCTGATAGATGCCCAGCTAAATTTGTGTCTCAGACAATCAGAATAGAGAAATTTCTTTGTCCATTTTCTAAAATGGAAATAAAGAATGCTGCATGCATTGGGGGCAGACTCTAGAAACGAGCCCTGCAGTAAGAAATAAAGAAATAAACATTTGTAGGCACAGAACTGGTAACGAGAGGGGGATGCCTCGTTGGGTTTGGTTGCCTTCAAGTTTACCGATGGCCGAAATGTCAAGCCGTCGGTAATATGTTAAATACATTGGGGCTTTCTTTTATCAGCAACTACAGACCTAGCAGGATATTGAATTACTAGGCTGTATGTTGAAGTGAATAATGAATGCAATACAAAGAGAATGTTTAAAGTTTCAAGTGAAAGGTTACAATGAAGAATTATCTCTGTAATGACTGGAGCGCTCCAACATACTGAAATAAAGGAAATTATTATAAATTTTGATTTGTTGTCCCCTACCTGAAATGTATTGCTGACTTTTTGGGAGGTCTTTCTATAGGGCTGGCAGCCCAGAAAATGGCTGTTTATGTAGAGAGTAAACTAGTGATGTCACTGAGAGGGGGAGGAGTTATAAACCCCTGATGATACCCAGTACCTCTAATTAAGGTTTTTCTTATAGATAAAGGCATCTTTTGTTTGAAGTATTGCTATGTAGCTATATGGGATTAAGGTGGCATTTCCTAAAGAGACCTATAGCCTTGTGAACTGTCCCAAACCTAAAGAAAAAGGATTATAAGTCTAAATTGATAGGTCACATGTCTATGAGGCCATAAAGGTGCACTATATAACCTTCCCACTCGGGGGCTACAGTTGGATAGAATGGTCAGGAGCTTCTGATCAAATGAGGATGGAGATTGTGTGAGAGCTTTACATACAAAGGATATTGAATGTATAGAGAAGAGCAGGAAGTCTGAAGGAAAGACTTGCCTGAAGAATTTATTTTGGTGTGAGAGTTTTAACACCTCAGTTATTTTCTTTTCTGTAAATATCTTTATTTTTATTTAAAATAAAATGATAAATGCAACTTCTGCGTTTTTTATGCACTATATCGAATGGCTGGTGTCTGTTATTGAACCCACATGCTTACAGGGCAGGATGTGAAAAATGACAGCTGTACTGCTCATAAGGAGGTGTGCAAAGATGGCAATGTTGAAAATCTGGAGTGAAAATATTAAAAATTCTTGAAGTTACGAGTGTGCGTGGAAACTGCGCAATGCACACTGGTAACATAGTCATTTTGTGGAAGTTTGTCACCAAATTTTCAACATAGGCATTTTGGGACCTCCGCTCATGAACAGTGTCATTGTGATTTTCTTAATCTGTCCCGAACATTGATTTCCCACAGCGACAGTGCCATTGTGCGCCGCATGTGCAAAAACACATTTTGGGCAGGATGTGGAAAATGACAGCTGAACTGTTTATAAGGAGGTGTGAAAAAAATGGCAAGGTTGAAAATCTGGAGTAAAAATATTAAAAATTCTCGAAGTTACAAGCACACGTGGAAACTGTGCAACACATGCTCATAACAGTAATTTTTTCTCCCAGTTTGCAACATAGGCTTTTTGGGAGCCTACCTCATGAACGGTGACAGTGTCATTTCATTTATCGGTCCTGAAAGGTGATTCCAGGCAGTGATCGCAAAATCTCCTTTTGGGACAGAATAATGACATGACAGAGATTGAATTCATGAGGTGGGGTCCCATGAACCCCATGTTGAAAATTTGGTGCCAAAAGTTACAAAAATGGCAGCGATATCCACCTAAGTTGAAAACCCCCCCATTGATGCCATTATACAGCTTACCGGCATTTCTTCAGTTCGTGGTTGGCTTTGAAGACTGCAGATGTGTTCCCGCTCCACTGAAGATCATCATGCCAGGCTCCGGAGGTAAGTGTGGTGTGAGGGGAGGTGCAGGGAGGTAGGGTTCAAAGAGGGTGGGTGTGGGTTGGGGGAGGGGCACCGGAGACAACAACGGACCGCTTTCTCTTTTTACAGGTAAAAAGACAAACAAAAAGACATCGTAAGTCATTTTGTTTTTTACAGGTGTGTTTTGGCACACTGGGGTGGGCTCCCAGTGTGCCACCTGTGTTTTTTGGGAGGGGGACTGAAACCACTGGGATTGGGCACCCTGTCGGCTACACAAAACATGTCTGTGTTTGGGGGCGCAGATGATGCCAAGGGGATTGGGCACCCTTGGCACACAAATTAAATAAATAGGGAACATTATGCTGATGGGCTTGGGCTCTCTCCCATCAGCAAAAGAACTGGGGAGGTGCCATGCCGACAGGGGGATTGGGCACCCCCGACGTCGGCTTGTTGGGGACTGTGAGAGGCAGACGGCGACAGCCACCACCATGTTTACTGATATGTTACACCAGGCAAGGTACACCCTGCAATATGGGGGAGCTCCCTCATTGCAGCGGCAAAATAGTTTCAAGTTGGTAGCACACTTTTGCAGTGCTTTCATAGACAGTGTGCTATTTGATTCGTGCCACAGAGCCCTGCCCGAAAAGGCATTGGCTCTATTGGCCACGACACGACCGCACCTCCAAAACCTGCTATTCCAAGCTACCACAATATGTTGCTTGCACGTGCGCACAAGACAACATAAAAGCACGCAATTTTTTTTTTGCAGTGATGCAAATTACATCTTCTGACCTTGGCTATGTCTAGTTCAGACTGACAGCAAAAAGCTGTAAAAGAAATAAGAGAAAACAGTGTAATGCCTGGAATCAGTGAGAAATGATACTTAATCTCAAAACATCTGCAACAGTGTAAAACTCTAACTAGACAAGCATTTGTCAATGCCGAATGTTTGCTTGCTGGCATTGGCATTGGAAGTGTAGGAGTTAGAGAGCTGCATAATAGGAATGGCAGTGAAGTATTGAACTGAAGCCAACCCCGCCACCACCCTGCAGAGACCGACAGGCATTAGGGTGTGCCTTTGGGTTATCAGAGCATAGCAGCCATGCCATTTCACACACCCTACCCTGCAGACACCCCGACAAGTATCACGGTGTGCCTTAGGGTCTTTGGCCCTTATGCTCACCCCATTCCATCAGGAAATACGTGAGATGGGTGTTGTATAGAGAATGGGGTGAACTTTGGGGCCAAAGAGTCCAAACACACCTCAATGCTCTCACTGGCTGCAGGGTGTGGAATGGTATGAGCATTACAGGCGAGAATCCCAAGTAACACCCCTGATGCCTGTCAATCTCATAGGGTGGGGCGACGGTCGGAAACCCCAACGCCTCAGGCGTTTATTACATTACTCCAAATTTCCAACATGGGCTTTTTAGACCCCACCTTATGAACAGTGGCAATATCAGTTCGTTAGCCAAAAGCTGATTTTGCATAGCGACTCCGCCATTTGGCACCACAGGTGCGAAAACACATTTCGAACAGGATGTGAAAAATGACAGCTGTACTGTTCATGGGGAGGTGGAAAAAATGGCAATGTTGAAAATCTGCAGTGAAAATATTAAAAAAACTGGTGAAGTCACAAGCGTGTGTAGAAACTGGGCAACGCACACCCATAATCACCTCCATCCCCAGACTAGGCCCCTTCAAAACAGCCCTCAAGAACCACATTATCTCCACCCGCCCCTGCCTCTGCCCCCACTAACATATAGAAATCAGCCACAAGCGTTAAATCTCTGGACTAAAGATATCCCTGACCCACTTCTGCCACTATGTATTCTGACAACGTTGGTTTTCCAGCTGCTCTAACCACCTACCAACATTTTAGGCCTTGCATATATTTGTTGATTGTACTACTCTCTGAATTGCTTAAGCTCCCTACAAGACTGTATAGCTACCGAATCTGTATAGGTCTAGCAGCAATATCCGCCTGCCCCACTTATAGTACTCTGCCTGTATGCAACACATAATGTATATACCCTGTTGTCTCTGTCTGCCTCCACCCATATGTACCTATGTATAATGTCTGCCTCTTGTTATGTTTTGTTTCTGACTTGGAGCCTTTGGAAATGAGTCTCTGACTCAGAGGTTGTAATCCGATTGTTTCAATAAATAAATAAAATAAATAAAAAATAATGCAATTAGTTTGGGGATGTTTTACAGCAGATTGTCAACACAGGCATTTTGGAACCTCCGCTCATGAACAGTGTCACTGTGATTTTCTTAATCTGTCCCGAACAGTGATTTCCCACAGCGACCACGCATTTCTGCGCTGAAAGTGCGAAAACATATTTCGGCCATGGTGTGAAAAATGACAGCTGTACTGTTCATAAGGAAGTGTGGAAAAATGCCAGTGGTGAAAATCTGGACTAAAAATATTAGAAATCCATGAACGTACAAGGGTGCGTGGAAACTGCGCAATGGTTACTTGTAACACAGTCATTTTATGGACTTTTTTCACCAAATGTTTAACACAGCCATTGTAAAGCCTTTGCTCATGACCAGTGTCACTTTTCTTAATCAGTTTTCTTAATCTGTCCTGAACATTGATTTTGCACACCGACTGCGCCATTGTGCGCTACATGCGCGGAAACACGTTTTGGGCGAGATGTGAAAAATGACAGCTGTTCTGCTCATAAGGAGGTGAGGTAAAATGGGAATGTTGAAAATCTGGAGTGAAAATAGTGAACATTCACGAACGTACAAGCGTGCGTAGGAACAGCACAACGCATGCTCGTAAAATAGTCATTTTAGGGAATTTTTTCACCAGATTTTTAACATAGCCATTTTAACACTTCTGATCATGATCAGTGTCACTGTGATTTTCTTAATGTGTCCCGAACATTGATTTTGCACACCGACTGCGCCGTTGTGCACTACATGTGTGGAAACACATTTTGGATGTAATGTGAAAAATGACAGCTATACTGCTCATAAGGAGGTTTTGTAAAATGGCAATGTTGAAAATCTGTAGTGAAAATATTGAAAATGCGTGAACTTATGAGCGTGCGTAAGAACAGCACAACACATGCTCGTAACGCAGTCATTTTATGGAGTATCGTCACCAAATTTTCAACATAAGCATTTTGGGACCGCTGCTCATGAACAGTGCCACTGTCAGGTTCTTAATCTGTGCGGAACACTGATTTCCCACACCGACCACGCTATTCCACACCGTAAGTGAGAAAACACATTTCATCCAGGGTGTGAAAAATGACAGCTATACTTTTCACAAGGAAGTCTGAAAAAATGCCAATGTTGAAAATCTGGGTGAAAATACTGCAAATTCACAACATTACAAGCGTGCATAGCAACTGCACAACGCACGCTTGTAAAACAGACAGTTCATGAGGAGGGGTTCCAAAAACCCTATGTTGAAAATTTGGTGGCAAAATTCCAAACAATGCCTGAGATATGCAGCAAAGTTGAAAAACCCTATTTATTACATTATACAGCTTACCGGCATTTCCTCAGTTCACGGTCATCTTTGAAGAGTGCAGGCATGTTCCCAGTCCACGAAGATCTTCGCACCAGACTCGGAGGTAAGTATGGGGTGGTGGGGGCTGTGGGGAGGCAGGGTGCACAGTGGGTGGAGTGCGGGTTGCGGGTTGGGGGCCGGACAGCCAGGGACAATTTCCTTTTTTACAGGGGTAAAAAAAAAAGACTTTATGGGACCGCTTTTATTTCATAGGGGCAGTGGCATGCTGGGGTGGGCTCCCAGCATGCCACTGGAGTCTTGCTTTGGGGGACAGCTGTAGCTGACGGGGATTGGGCACCGCCATCGGCAAACAACAAAAGGGAAATTTCTTTCTATCAATGGGGTTAGGCACCCTGGCCGACAAACAACCAAAGTGGAGAGTTCCTTTCTGCCAACAGGGATTGGGCACCCCGTCAGCAGAAAATAAAGCGGTAGAGTTTCATTATGCCGATGGGAGTAGGCTCCCCCATCGGCAGATAAACAAGGTGGGGAGGTAATATTGTTTGTGAATATGGCGGCAAGTTGCTGCCGTGTTCACAAACAATATCAGGGTTCCTACATCCTGCCCTGCAATGACGGGTCCCTCCTTCATTGCAGCGGATGGCTGACACTGCAATGATGAGGCGGCCCCTGATTGCAGTGGCTAAATTGTCACAAGTTGGTGGCAGCATTGCAAACTACTGTCACTGGCTATGTCCCCCATTATTGGTGGACATCACACACGCCCCAAAATGCCATGCCAGTATTGGCCACAACAGTGCCGCACCTCCAGAATCTGCTTCGGCATCAAGCTGCTGCAATATGTTTCTTGCGCTGTGCGCAAGCAAACATAAAAATAAATACTTGAGATGAGTTAAAAAGGGTAGAAACAAAAAAACATAGACACTGATAGCAAAAAAAGACCAAAGGTCCATGCAGTCTTCCCCCAGTTCTCTATCTGCCCTAGAACCTATTGTCCATACAGGGTTTTATCCCTCCTGGTCCACCACCTCCCTCTCCCTATTGCTACCAACAGGCAACCACCAAACCCTTCACTCTGTCCCAGCCATGCTTCAAACTACAGATGAGAAATGCTCGGCCAGTATAGCGCAGAAGTTGGATTTCCGCTTGGTAGCGCCAGCGTACCCTGCTTTTGGGAACGGACTCCGAGTTGTCGGAGGCCTGGCTGAGAGAAGAATCGAAGGCCCATAGGGACTGCTCTCTTCCGGGGAGGGAGATGAGTATTCGGTGCCACGGGTGACACCTGGCAGAGGCTGGGTGCATCGCAAGCATCGATGCCAATTTGAAATTAGGGGCGGGTCGGACACCGGTCGTCATTGCACGTCCCCGCCCCTGTTCACAAAACCAAGGGAGAAAATCAGCCTATGCCTGCCTCTAAATGAAGCTCAGCCACTGATGCCTCAATTAGCCTCAAGGAGACGGCTCCCTGACCAGATATTTGTAGTACGGCCTGATATGGGGGTCGGTGCCGTGACACCACTCTCTGGGGGGCAAGCCAGGGATGACAGGGTGAGTGCATGCATATCCAGAGGTGGAGACTAGGAGGTCCGTGACCGGAGCGGATCTCGACAGTTGGCAGGGGACCAAAAAGTATAGTAATTAAAAAAAACTACAGTATTTATGGCCTTGGCACCCACCACATCTGCTGGCAGACTTTTTAATGGCTCTACCACCCTTTCCATAAAATAGAACTTCCTCACATCCCTCTTAAACCTTCGTCTTACGAGTTTCCACTCATGACCTCATCTTGACTCTGTACTCCTGCCAAATAGTTCCCTGCAGTTCACCTTGTTTACACCCTTCAGGAACTTGAAGGTCTCTGTCATATCTCCTGTCTTGCCTGCTCTCCAGTGAGTATATGTTCAGTGCCTTGAGATAAGCTTCATTAGATCTGCCTGTTAGTCCTTAAAAATCTCAGTCACCCTGCACTGTCTCCAGCCTGTCCCTGTCCTTTCTTAGGAGAGGACTCCAAAAACAGCACAGTATTCCAGGTGTGACCTCACCGGTGAACTACATGGGGTAGTAGTACCTCCTTTTTCCTGTTGTCAGTATCCTTTCCTATACACCCCAGCATCCTATTAGCCTTACTATAGGCCACATTACCCTGGTTTGATGGAGTCACTAATGATGACTCCCAGGTCTCTTTCCTCTGCTGTAGTCCTCAGTTTAACCCTTTCCTTCCAGTACTCTGTCCTGTTTTTTTTTCTGGGTGCATAACCTTGCACTTTTTGGCACTGAATTTCAACTGCCAAGCTTCATACCACCTCTCTAGCCTCTGTAGATACCGCTGCATCTCTCTGACCCCTTCATCACTATCTACCCTACCGCAGAGCTTTGTGTCGTCTGCAAAGAGACACAACTTGCCCCAGATGCCCTCTCCAATGTTGTTGATGATCATATGAAGAGGACAGGAGCCAGGACATATCTCTGCGGCACCCCACTCATGACCTCCTTTGCTTCCCTTCACCATCAATTTACCCAGTAGAGAGGTAAGGCTGGCAGGTCTGTAATTCTCTGTTTGCTCCTTGTCCCCCCGCCTTGTGTAGTGCGACTATGTCTGCTACCCTCCATTGTTTTGGAACTACACCTGTCTGAATTAAGCTACTGAAAATCCCTACTAGGGGTCCAGCCAGTTCTGCAACCAATTCCTTGGGCACCCTTGGGTGCACCCCATCTGGCACATGGGGCTTTATCTACCTTTAGAGCTTCCAGACCCTTATGGACTCTTAATTTGCTTGGTAAATACTAGCTGCCTCATTGCAAGACTGCCCCTGACAGCTGCCTTGATGCCACTTTCAGACAGGGGCCACTATCTTCCCTTGTGAAGACAGAGCAGAGGTAATTGTTAAGGATGGCTGTTTTTTGATCATCTACTTCTATTACCCTCCTCCCCTTGTAGCCTACAAATACCCCCTTCCTGCTTCCTTTTCTCCTTAATATATATCTGAAGAATTGGTTTCCTCACCCTTGCCCTGCACCACAGTACACATCTCTGTGTCTGCCATTGCCCCCTGGCCATCCTCTTTGCTTCCCTATAGTATTTATGTGGTACTCTCCCCACTTTTCCTCCCGCTGTTTTTCCTTGTACCTGGTGAAAGCCTTTTTCTTAGCCCTCACTGCTTCTCTGACCCTTTCCAAGAGCCATATGTATATCTTATATCTGTTTTGTTTTGTAACAGTTCTCATGCATGACTTTGTTGCCTATGGAATGGTCCCCTTAACTGCCCCCATCTTTCATCTACTCCTCTGATGCTAACCACCCTGGTCAATTTGTCTCAGACCAGTTCCTTCATCTGGTTGAAGTCTGCTCTTCTGAAATCTAGGATTTCAGATTTTGGTAGGGGCATTTTGGTCCCAAGGGCCAGTCTGAACCAAATGAACATATGGTCTCTGGACCCCAATGACTCCCCTACCCACACTCCATTCACCATCTCCAAGTTGGTGAACATCAAATCGAGAATGGTCACCTGTCTGGTGGGTTCTTTAAATAGCTACACCAGCAGGCAGTCCTGCAATGTATCCAAAAGGGCCTGATGTCTGCAGCACCTGGCCATTGGAATGTCCCATTCGATATCTGACAGGATTAGATCATCCACCACCACCACCACCACCACCACCACCTCCCCCTTCTTCACTCCCCTTGCCAGCTCTTCTGTGATATCCTTAGGTCACTAGTTCAAATGACTGTGTTACAAGCATGCGTTGCACAGTTTCCACGCACCCTTGTAATTTCGCAAATGTGCAATATTTTCATGCCAGATTTTCTACACTGGCATTTATTCAAACCTCCTTATGAACTGTACAGCTGTCATTTTTCACATCCTGCCTAAAATGTGTTTTCACACCTATAGCGCACAATGGCGTGGTCGCTGTGGGAAATCAACTTTTGGGACAAATTAACAAAATCACAGTGCCACTGTTCACAAGGGGAGGTCCCAAAATGCCTATTTTGAAAATGTGGTTAAAAACATCTGAAAATAACTGGGTTACGGACGTGTGTTGCACTGTTCCTATGCATGCTCATGACTTCACCAATTTTTCATATTTTCACTCCAGATTTTTAACGTTGCAATTTTTTTTACACCTCCTCATGAACAATACAGTTGTTATTTTTCACATCCTGCCAAAAATGTGTTTCATCCCTGTGTCACTAAATGGCATAGCCGCTGTGCAAAACTACCTTTCAGCTAACAAACTGATAGTGCCGCTCTTCATGAGGCGACGTCACAAAAAGTCTGTGTTGAAAATTTGGAGTGAAAATACCAACAAACGCCTACAGCGTTAGGGTTTCCAACTGTAACTCCCAACCCTGTAGACACTGACAGGCGTCAGGGGTGTGACTTGGGATCTTTGGCTGTAATGTTCACACCATTCCACCCCCCAACCCCACCCTGCAGCCAGTGACAGGCATTGAGGTCTGCCTTGGAGTGTTTGGCCCTAAAGTTCACCCCATTCTCCTGTACTGTGCCCACCTCAGCATATTTCCTTATGGAATGGTGACAGTATAAGGCCCAATGACCCCAAAGCACACCATAACACTTGTCAGTGTCTGCAGGGTAGGGTGAGGTAGAATGGCATAAGCATTATAGCTGATGACCCAAAGGCATACCCCAACGCCTGTCAGTCTCTGCAGGGTGAGGGTGGCGTTGGCTTAAGTTCAATACTTCGCTGCCATTCCTATTATGCGACCCTAACTCCTGCACTACCAATGCCAATGCCAGCGAGACAACATTCCGCATTGACAAATGCTTGTTGTATTCTGGTTTCGTGGGGACCAACTTAAAAGAGAGTTTAATAAGATAATGGATTTCCCTGATTTTGCTGATTTTTTTGTACCAATTAATTTGTACATCTGATTACGGGGTATACAATAGTGTGCAATACTTATGACTGTAACATAAGTACACACATTTGTTTGTATACATTTTCTTTTCCATCATTTTCTTTCATAATTTTGAAAAGCTGTACTTTCATGCATATTATTTCTACATCTCTTTTTTTCTGCCTTATTGTATTATTTGAACAGTTTTTTTCTTGATTTATAATATATATGCGTACAATTTACTTACTTTAATGTACACCTGATCAACCACCAGAACAGGCAGGTGGGATATCGGTTTAACGTCTCATCTGAAAGATGGCACCTCAGGAGTGCAGCACCCCCCTCATGCTGCACACTACAATGTCATGTGGGGGCCTAAAACCCACAACCTTCCAATCTGCTGGACTCAGAGGTGATGGTGCCAGTTGCTGAATAACTGACACTGACATTTAATCCTTCATAGAACAAAAAAACCTTACACATACTAAGTGCAACACTCTCTCTCTTGGGCTGTTAAACTCAGACAGATATTACAGAATGAAAGAGAGAAACATATCCCCCTTGTGTCATTTCTAAATGTGTTGCATATGAAGGCAGTGTGAAAACCATGACGTGCTCTTGCATGCTTTATTTTGTTACCACATTACTGTTGTGGGTGTCCTTTCAAGTAGATGCAATAACAGATCTTCCACCTTTCATCTCTGAACTGGTTCCATTCACTCAGCAGCTATGTCAACACAATGCTGAGTTTGTTGCAAAGATTAGATACACTACAGTAAGCCAGTTTAAAAGACACAGACAAACATGGTCCTTAACGTAGAAATATAGAAACATAGAATTCGTCAGCAGAAAAGGACCACTTGGTCCACACAGTCTGCCCAGATATTCCCTGCCTTGTCTGTCTTAGCAGACCCTAACTGGTCTCTGGCAATCTCCCCTCCTCCCTATTTGCAAATATTACTCTGTGTATCCCACACATGCTTGAAGGACCCCGCTGGTTTTGCCTTCACCACTTCTACTGGTAGTCTGTTCCAGGCATCTACCACCCTTTCAGTGAAGAAATATTTCCTCACATTTCTTTCAAACGTCCCCCCTCCAGCTTCATCGCATGCCCCTGTTCTTGGTGCTCTTTCTCATTTGTGGGAGAGTCCCTCTGGCACGCTGTTCAGCCCTGTGGGGTACTTCAATCAATCAATCAATCAATCAATCAATCAATCAATCAAACTTTATTTAAGCAGGCAGTTACATCATTGAGCAAGCTCATTTTCAAGATGGTCCTGGACACATAGGACACATTCATTTACAGGGTCATAACAATTCACATATAAGAGACAGTAATACAGAGTGTTATAAAATAAAGGTCAAAAGGCATTAGAGCATAGCTTGGATGGCAAATACATACATAGACAATTCTGCTTATACTGGTAAATTCAATATGGTACAGGGGGAGGAGAGGAGAGGAAGGGAGACACAGGGGAGGTCAGAGGGAAAAGAGGAGGGTAACAGGACATATATGGGAGAGGAGGGGGGGCAGTTTAGTAAGGTGGAGGACCCCAGGGGAGCTAAGTAGGGGCAGGAGGATGGAAGCAATTGGGGGGGTAGTTATGCAGGAGGGATGCTGGCCAACAGAGGGGAATAGAGAGGCCTGGTTGAGTGGGAACTAGGGGATTGTTTGACCGGAAGGCAGTTCTTACCTGAAGCAATCACACACTGTATTCAGTTATTGGTTGAGCAGCTGTCTGAACATGTGGGGGCTGGGCAGGATGGAGAGTTTGTTCTTTTTGCATGTTATTCCAGAGCGTTGGTAGAAAGGAGCTAATGGTAGTAGAACCAAGATGCGTCCTGGTCTGTGGTAGTTTAAGGAGGATAAGAGAGGAATTCCTTAGGTCGCAGGTACCTTTTGAGCACTCTAACAGTTCACCAATATAGAGTGGTAGTTTGTTTGACAAAGCCCGGAAGAACCACATGAGGGCATTTTTTTTGCCTCCTCAGGGAGAGGGGCGGCTAGCCTAACACTTGGTACAACAAACAATGGCGAGTCTGTAAGGGCAGGCCAAGAACAAATCTCAGTGTGCGATATTAGAGAGTATCAAGGTTTTGGAGCACATGTTGTGGGCAGTGACTATAAAGGAAGTCGGCGTGGTCAAGCAGAGGAAGGAAGGTTGTTTGAACCAACCTCTTTCTAGCTTCCAGGGTGAGTAGGTGTCTTATTCGGTAGAATATACCAAGGCGCTGTCTTAGCTTTTTTGATAACTCACTTAAGGCTGCATTGAAGTTCAGTTTGTTATCCGACCAGACTCCCAGATATTTGAATTTGTCCACTATTTCTAAGGGTTCACTGAGTAGGGTGATAATCTGGGTGGTACCAGGGATCTTCGTATTGAGGGTGGAGGATGGGGAGATAACCATGGCTTTTGTTTTTTTGGCATTTAATAATAGCATAAGGTTCAGCAGGTTGTGTTGGAGTATGACAAAATCCTTTTGTAGCTCCTTGTAGGCAAGGTTAAGGGAGGGGATGGTTGTGTAGAGGACAGTGTCATCTGCAAAGAGGCAAATGCTTCCTGCTAATAGGCCAGAATCAAAACAGTTGATATAAAGGGCGAAGAGGATAGGTCCTAGGATCGAACCTTGGGGGACACCTTGGGGCAGGATTTTTAGTGGGGAGAATTCACCTTGGGTTTTAATTTGTTGCATACTTGTAGGTGTGTAACATGTACTCTTATCTCTTCTCTTTTCCAGGGTGTACATGTTGAGATCCTGCTATCTCTCCTTGCAGAGCTTCTCATGCAACCCCTTCACCATTTTAGTTGCCCTTCTCTTGACTGCCTCCACCCTGTCTATGTCCTTTCTGAGATGCGGCCTCCAGAACTGGACACAATACTCCAGGTGGGGTCTCACAAGTGAGCAAATACAGTGGCAACACCACCTCCATCCTCTTGCTGGAGATACCCCTCCCTGCGCATCACAGCATCCCACTAGCCCTACCCACTGCTTTGTCACAATGTCCTGCCACTTTGAGGCTGTCAGTTATGCTAACACCAAGGTCCCTTTTATGCATAGTGATTGTCAGTACCCCCCCCCCAATCCTGTGCTCAGCTCCTGGGTTCCTATGCCCTAGGTGCATGATGTTTGCACTTTTTGGCACTGAATCCTAACTGCCATGCTCCTGACCACTCAGGTTTCCCAAGATCCCTGTGCATTCTCTCCACCCCTCCTGGGCATCCACCCTGTTGTGGATTTTGGTATCATCTGCAAAAAGTCATCTTCCCTTCCAGTTCTTCTGCAATGTCACTTATGAAGTCACTGAAGAGGTTTGGTCCCAGGCCAGTACTGAAGACCTGTGGCACCCTGCTGGTCACCCTTCCATCTTCAGGGTGAGTGCCGTTAACCACCACCCTCTGACGCCTATCCATTAACCCATTTTTAACCCAATTCACCACTTTGGATCCTACCCTTAGGCTGCCCAATTTCTTTATCAGTTTCCTGTGTGGCACAGTGTCAAAGGACTTGCTAATGTCCAGATAGGCCATGTCCACTGCTCTCCCCTGATCTATTTACCTGGTCAACAAAAACTAAATAAATAAATAAATCAAATATTTCTCTTGTTACTTAGTCAAAGAAATCAATCAAATTCATCTACAATGACCTCCCCACTGTGAATCCATGCTGCCTGTGGTCTTGCAGCCCACTGGATTCAAAGTACTCTGCCAGCCTTCCCATTAGCAGGGTTTCCATTACTTTTGCCACCACTGAATTGAGACTGACCAGCCATTAGTTGCTAACCTTCTCCTTGTTTATTCTCTTGTGTAAAGGGACCATGTCTGCTGTCATCCAGACCTCGGGAACCATGCCTGTTTCCAATGAGTTGTTGAATAAGACCATCAGTGGGGAAGCTAGCACTTCCTTAAGTGCCTTTAGTACCCTTGGGTGTATCCCCTTCAGGCCTGTAGCCTTGTCCACTTTTAGAGCTTCAAGTTCCTTCAGGACTCTTTGCTCTACAAAAGGATTTGTGTCCACTTACCTTCTTTTGTTCTTGTTGCTCATTGGCGATTCATCTCTCCCTTCCCCCCACTGTAAAGACTGAGCAGACATGCCTGTTCAGGATGTCTGCTTTTTCTTGGTCCTCTTCTGAGCAGTCCTCCTCTAATATCCTCCTTATCCCCCCATCCCTCTTCTTGCCTTCCTCTTCTCATTTACATACCCGATGAAAGTCTTATCCCATTTAGCTACCCCTTTGACTATCCTTTCCTCTATCTGCACCTTTGCTCCCCTCTCTGCCTTTCCTGCTTCTCTCTGTTTTAATTGGCATACCTCCCTGTCTTCTTCCATCTGCGTTTCCTTATACCTCCAAAATGCTACCTTTTATTTCCTTCACCGCCTTTACCACTTCCCTAGAGAACCATAATGGTCTCTTTTTCTCTTCTGCTTTTGCCCATTTCCTTCACAAAGGCTGTGGTTGCCTTAATTATGCCCTTACTTATTTTTCCCCACTGCACCTCTACCTCTACCTGATAACCCCCCATGAAGCAGTTTCTGAGACAGTCTCCTATTTCTTTAAAATTTGCACTCCTAAAGTCCAGGGCCCTTGTCTTCATGTGGTTAGCCTATGTTCCTGTCTTAATGGTAAACCACACTGTATGGTGATTTCACTGATACCTAACGGACTGCCCTCTGTGACATCTGCAATGCTACAAATGTGTGAGTACAGAATAAGAAGTTCTAACCCCATGTTTTCTACTCATATTCATAACTCCCTGCAGTTAGCCTGCTCAGTAGAACTGCCCGGGAAAATGGAACTATATGCTAATGATGGAATCATTGACTTGTGACAATATTCAAACTGCTGCCCCCATCTGCTGCATGTTCTATCCACATCTCAGATTTCTTACTCCGCCTCACAAGTCAAGATGCCCAGGAGACTCCTCAGGTCATTCGTTGGCTGTATTGTAAAGTATAATTTCTTAAATTATACATACATTTTCTTACTGCTGCCTTCATTTAGTGTTACTTTTATTCTAACATCTAATTTTGTGTTAGTTTTAGCGTTAATTTCTCGGTTCCTCACGATTCGGTATAACCGTTGGGGAACCAAGTAGTTTACTTTTAGTTGTGGAACTTTTCCAATTTGTTTTCTTATATATTTTATTATTCAAAACTGTTTTAAATATTGGTTGAAACCGCTAACCCAGTTTCTTTGTAACCGCTAACCTGGTTACTGTGAACCGATTAACCGGTTCCGAGAACCGCTAACCCGGTTTCTATTCAAATATTTATCAGTTCATTTTGGGGAGCCTGATCGGTTCCTGAACTGACCACAAAAAAAAAAAAAAAAAAAGAATATATTTTGCAGTTAAGGTTTTTCTCCTGAAAATGGAGCCTACAGAAAAACCAAAGAAAAAGGCTGGTCCCCCAGGTTTTAAAAACTGTGTGAAATGTGGGGAAGTGTTTGCCAGAGCAGACAAGCATGAATGCTGTGTAGTCTGCCTGGGAACCGAACATTTTAACTCAGACTGTGAAATTTGTAAGTCATTCCCACAGAAAACTGTGGAGAAAAGAATGGAGGGGTTGCAAAAAAAGCTGGACAAAGGTACTACAGGCTCTAACCAGCCAACAACTTCTAAATCAGTGGGTGAAACCGCAGTTTCTTTCTTTACCACCCCTGATAAGGGTGAATCGACCTCTTTGAAAAGACTGAGTGGGCCGGCTGACTCTCCGGTCCCCTCCAAAAAATCTAAGAAGACCAAGCATGTTGAACCCCAGGAAACACCAAAAGGGGCTTCTTCTGTGCCTCACAGTCTGCCTACTGCTGAGGAGATTGCCAAGGCCATTAGGGTCATTGAGGCAATTCAGGGGTTTATATCTTCTCCAACCCCTCCTACTCCTCCTAGGGTTCAGGAGTCTACTCCCTCCTCGGATCCCCAGTCCCAAGACTTGGACACTGGGGATTATGAGATACCAGAGGATGATTATGGTGAGCCCACTGAACTGGAGATCTCACCAGAGCAGGATTTTGGTTCTCCTCCCAGACCTGAGGATTGTTCCTCACATGTTTCCTTTGTAAGGAAAATAGTAGATGCACTTGACCTGGCTACCACTGAGGTCATAGAAGATGAGGAGGAGGCAGAGTATATGGAGATGATAGGGGTTAACACCCACTAAGAAAATATTTCTGCCTATCAGTAAATTCTTTAAAAAGGATTTATTTGCAATCCTGCAGAACCCTAACTCTGTCACTCCTCTGGATAACAAGACAGACAAGAAGTATCAACTGGACAGAAAAGGGGCTGAATTCCTCTATTCTCACCCTGATCATCAGGATATAGTCCAGCAGGCAGCCTGTGAGAAGATGTGGGTTCCTTTATCCTCTCATCCACCTGAGAAGGATTCAAGGAAGATGGACAGCATGTCTAAAAAAGGGTACTTAGCTGTCTCCCTTGGGGTAAGACAAGCTAATTACCAGGCCTATGCTGCACAGTACCAAAAAACATTGTGGCAGTCGGTTTTGGCCATGTCAGAGAAGGTGCCCTTCCCTATCTCTGACGACCTAGCAGAAACAGCCAGGTTTGGACAGGAAGCATCTAAATACCAGTTCCAGAAGGCAGTAGATGCCAGTGATAATGCTGCTAGGATTATGGCTCTGACTGTAGCCCTGAGAAGGTTCGCTTGGCTGAGGGCTACAGATTTAACACAGGACACTCACGCTTAGGCTATGGATTTTCCTGTGCAAGACCACTCTCTTTGGTAAACAAACTGAAGAGTATATGAAGAAGGTGGATGAATACAAAGCCACCTATAAGAGCAATTCCTCTAAGGACAGGCCTTCTACTTCATACAGGCCTTATGGAAGGGGTGGCAGAGAAAGGTCCTCATATGGCAGGTCCTTCCATCAGGCTCTAGCTGTCTCACAGCTGTAGCCATACCCACAGCAGACTGGGTATTACAGAGCCAGAGGTTGGAGGGGTTCCAGGAGAGGTTCCCAATCCACCCAGTCTCAGGCACCATCGAAGCAAACTCCCTGACTTTTTTGCCAAGGCCACCTCCCTAATGCCAGTAGGAGGCAGACTGACTCACTTTTTTCCAGGCCTGGAAGGCCATAACCACAGACAAGTGGGTTTTGGAGATAGTGAGTCAGGGACTGTTTCTGAATTTCAAGTCTCTCCCCCCTCTAAAATCAGAGCTAATCAAACCACCTTCCTTTCTTGAAAAACAGCTCCTGGAAAAGGAGGTTCAAACCCTGCTCTGCTTAAAAGCAGTGGTGCAGGTACCAAGGCTTCAGAGGGGAAGTGGTTTCTACTCTAGCTACTTCCTCACCAAAAAGAAAAATGGGGAGTGGGCGGCCTATTCTAGACCTAAGACATCTGAACAAGTATGTAGTAAACCAAAATTCAGAATGGTAACCCTGCCTCTAATTTTGCCAGTTATTCAGCAGGGAGATTGGTTGGCATCCCTGGATTTGAAGGACACCTATTTCCATATCCCCATAAGGGAGTCTCACAGAAAATATATCCGATTCAGACTCCCTTCAGGTCACTACTAGTTCTCAGCCCTGCCCTTTTGTCTCACCTCAGCACCAAGGGTATTCACAAAATGCCTGGCAGTGATAGTAACATTCCTGCGAAAGTTGGGAATTTCAGTTTTTCCCTATCTCGACGACTGGCTAGTCAGGGGAAAGTCTTCTCAGCAGGTGGCAGAACACCTGGGAAAAACAAAAAATCTGTTACAGTCTCTGGGCTTCCTGTTAAACCAGGAACAGTCCATTCTCACACCAGTTCAGGTCCTGCATTTTATTAGAGCAGAACTGAATACCCTAAGGGGAAGAGCCTTCCTTCCAGAGGAACGGGTTCAGTCTATTCTGCAACTGATGGCTTCATTCAAGCTGGGAAAGCCCTGTCCAGCAAGAAGATACTTGCAACTATTGGGGCATATGGCTGCAGCAATGGGAGTTGTCTTGGGAGCAAGACTTCGAACGAGGGACATTCAGTTTCATCTAAGGGCACACTGGTGCCAAAGAAAAGACAAAATGTCAAAATTGATTCCTGCAACACAATTTGTGATTCAGTCCCTACAGTGGTGAACAGATGTTCACAACCTAAGGGTAGGAGTCCCTTTTCAGAAGGAAAATTCCTCAGTCTTCCTCACCACAGATGCTTCTCTGTTAAGATGGGGTGCTTACATAGGAGAGTGCACTACCCATGGCACTTGGTCAAGTGTGGAGTCTCCCCTCCACATAAATCACCTGGAACTCTGAGCAGTGTTTCTGGCCCTGAAAAGTTTTTCTCAACTCATACAGGGCAAAGTGGTACAGGTTAGAACAGACAACACCACTACCGTGTACTACATACACAAGCAAGAGGGCACAAGGTCAGATCCCCTGTGCACAGAGGCCATGAAAATATGGGACTTGGCCTACTCACTAAAAACTTCTCTGCAGGCCATTCATGTACCAGGAAAAGACAATACCCTGGCAGATGCCCTAAGCAGGATCAACCAGGCACATCATGAATGGTCTCTGAAAAGACAAGTTCTGGATTTGGTGTTCAGAAGATGGGGCACCCTGGGGGTGGATCTCTTTGCATCCCACAAGAACCACACATTGCCCCTCTTTTGTTGCAGGCCACCAGTCAAGGGTGCAATCTCTGGATGCCTTAGCCCTGGACTGGTCAGGAAGGTTTCTATATGCCTTTCCTCCCTTCCCTCTCATCTTCAGAGTGCTAATCAAACTCGGGTCACAGCCTGCATCCATGATACTGATAGCACCAGATTGGTCCAGGCAGCCATGGTACCCCCTCCTGTTGACCATGTCAGTGTCCAGACTCTTACCCAAGAGGCACACTCTTCTGACTTCCCATCAGGGGAAGATTCTGCATCCAGACCTAAGAGCTCTCAGGCTCAAGGCCTGGCTCTTGAGGACTTAGAGTCTGCAAACTTAAAACTCTTTCAGGCTGTTCTGGATATCCTAAAGGGATATAGGAAGCCTTCTACTAAGAAAACCTATAATACTAAATGGAAAAGGTTTTTGACCTGGTGTGATGCCAAGCAGATTTCTCCTTCTCTAGCAGAAGTACCAGTATTGCTAGAGTACCTCACTGAGTTACACTCACAAGGTCTGAAATATATATCTCTAAAGGTGCACTTGGCATCAATTTCAGCTTTTCTGTCACTTGCATCCTCCTATTAAAGAGTCAGTCCCTGTATGGGACCTGAACACCTGCATTGTTCAGCTTATGAAAACTCCCTTTGAGCCAATGTCATCAGCTCATCTACAGTATGTCACTTGGAAAACTGTGTTTTTGGTGGCAATCACTTCTGCTAGGAGGATAAGTTAATTGCAATCGTTATGTGTTGAAAAGGATTATTTATCCTTTCATAATGACAAAATAGTGCTTCGAACTAATAGGAGGTTTCTTCCTAAGGTGGTTTCTGATTTCCATTTAAATCAGTCCATAACACTGCCAGTATTCTTCACAGAACATGCCAGTTCAGGGGAGCGCAGACTCCATAGTCTGGATGTAAAAAAAAGACATTGAGTTACTATTTTACCCATACCAAGGATCACAGAGGTGATAAGCAGCAACTTTTTCTCACTTATGGGGATGTGAGTAAAGGCACTCCAGCTTCCAAGAGATCAGTCTCTCACTGGGTAGTTCAGTGCATTCAGATTTGTTACACAAAGTCTGGAAAACAGACTCCAGCAGGCCTCAGGGCCCATTCTACTAGGGGCACAGCTGCTTCCACAGCAGCTTCAAGGGATATCCCTTTAGTGGAGATCTGTAAAGCAGCTACCTAGAAAACAGTGTACACCTTTACTAAACATTATAGTTTGGACTTGCAGTCCAGAAGTGATGCCAGGTTTGGCACAGCAGTCCTGCAGAACCTCTTTCCCAAGTAGGTTCTCTGCCCACTTCCAAAGGTACTGCTTTGAAGTCTACAGAGAGTTATGAATATGAAGAATACATGGGGTTAAAGGAAAAAATTACTCACCTTAGTAATCTTGTTTCTTCCAATATATTCTTCCATATTTATAAATCTCCCTTCCTGTCTCCCTTTCCAGAACCAGAGCCTCTGCATGGTCTTCTAGTTATTAGTCCCAAACACAGGTTCATATACCTTTTAATCCTGTGGGGTTTTAATCTATCCTTTCTTTTTCCCAGGTGATTCTGGTTATTATGGATAGTAACTGATACAATAATCATTAGTATCAGGCTTAGTTTATAGCTATATAATACAGTTGTGCTGCACTAGGCAGCATTTAGGTTTAAGTAGTTTGAGATGGGTTGCCTTGTGGGCTTCCTAGAAATCTGATACGTTGATAGAACTTGCAGCAGTTTTAATATTTTCACAAGCCAATGATGATTCCATCATTAGCATATAGTTCCATTCTCCGGGCAGTTCTCTGAGCAGGCTAACTGCAGAGAGTTATGAATATGGCCGAATACACTGGAAGAAACAAAATTACTAAGGTGAGAATTTTTTTCTTACTGTTCTTCACTGCTATGTTATTTTACTTAAACAACATTCATTAAATATTCTATAGTGAAGAAATTTAATTATTTTATTTATTTGAAAATTGGTGACTGGGAGAGGCACACTGAGCCAAAGCTCATTTCTAGGTGCGACCTGTGGAAAGGGTCAGGGGTTAAAGAAAATATATTACACAGTCAACATTTTGCAGTTACAATGAAGTGCAATCAGAATAGCATGATGACTACATAATTAAGTGCCGATGAAACTGCAGTGCACCCCCAAAAAAAAAACATTAAATGGCCAACCAGATACCCCTGCACTGGGGTAAGATGGCAATTGCAGAGGAACATCAGGTAAAGGGAAAGCAGGAGCAGAAAGAGGGAGGAAGAAGTTTCATCTGAAGTCTGAGGAAGCCAGGTGAGGCAGTGGGGTGGATGGCAGTGGGGAGCTGCTTTTAAAGTATGGGAAGATGATAGAAGGCAGATTGCCCAGCAGAGGAGTGGGGATGAGGAATGGGGAAAGTGCAATGATCCCTGGGGCAGAGGAAACTGGAGACAGGGAGCATAAGGGAGAAAAGGATGGAAGAGACCCAAGCCAGTATTGGGATAAGAAGGAGGCACAGTGGATCTGGCAACAGGAGGGCAGAGAGAGAGACTGGAAAGGGAGGAGCAAAGTGACAAATGATGACTAAAGTGGGGGAAGTTGATGGCAAAGCAGCAAAAGGAGTTGCAGAGGGTGTCCAGTTGCACAAGGGAAGTGCCGTAAACCAGGTCAGCATAATTGAAGACTGATAGCATCATTTTGGTAAGCTGGTCCTGGCAGACCTGTGGAAACAGGTTCTACGATGCTGGCGTGATGACAAATAGATTGATGTCCTTGACCGCGCTGGGAACACATTGACACCCCCAACGCGTCCAACTGACGCGTCCATGGAATGACCAGCTACACAGCAATAATCAATAAGTGGGGCTGTGCCTTCCCATGCAGGGGTCTGCACCACCGCAACCCCCCACTAAAGATATCTAACTCCATGTCGCACAGCCAGTGGAGTTAGATATTTTCCCCCATCACCGAACAGGTTGGCTCCAGCCTGTATGTTTGGTTTAAATTTTGTCACTGACAGAACTGGCAAATTTTTCCTAATGTGTGAAAGGCAAGGCCTTGTGTATGTAAACCACCTGGGAAAGCAGGCTGTACAGATAACTGACAAAACCTGGGAAAACATCATTTAGACTAGATAGAGGCACATATATTTATTTTCAGGTAAACGACAGTGTCATCAAAACTATTCTGGAAAGAAAAGTGAATCAGTGATCCTTTTATAAACTGAGTTGTGGAAATGGCACAAGGGAAAGTTACAGGGCTTCTGATTTACAGGCACTATATAGGCAAAGCATGAGTTATCTGTGCCTGAAAATAGAGGAATCTCATCAGAAATGACAATGTGAATTTAACAAATTACTATGGGTATGCAAATCGCTTCAGGCAAATATTCAGTGAGCATTTGTGTTTGGGGTGAAAAATATATGTTAGTCCTTATTATCATCATTGACAAGTGTTTTGTAAGCAATAAAACACAGCAGGGTGTACACTGTGCTGTCACAGCTCACACCCAGGGGTGTTGTGAGGCACAATGCTGCAGGCAGAGTGCTTCTGCCCCAAGTGTATGTTGTGACACCACAATACACAAAACTCAGAGTGTCTTATTACTCGTACGAAATGGCGCCAAAAAACTTTCTTACATCATACAGATATGACACTGGCACAGATGTGATTTGTAAACAACAGTAAATATTTCAGTTAATTTAGTTATTAAGTATTAGTTCTACCATTGTCTCTAGCCGCAATTAGTGAGTGAGAAAAAATGGCTGCCGTTTGAAATGTCAACGTTCTGAAGTTGCTCATTGATTTTCTAGATGCACAATGCCCTGGCTGTTGGGGTTTGTTTTACCTGTTAGTTTTGCTCCCACAATACATGGCTCTAAGCCACTCAGAACACAATATACCTTACCCGTTTCCTAAAGACAGATATTAAAAAACAGTTTAATTCCCATAGTTTCCCACCTTTTGACCCATTTACAGTGTGCTTATGCCCGTGCAAACTGTGACTAGCCCAATAGCTACTTTTCTTGTCATTGTGGATTAGTGCTGTGTAAAAATTTTCAAATTTCAATGGAACAGAAGTCCATGGAATTTCAGAAAATTACACCTCATTCCACTAAATTCTCTTGGTAGCAGTATTCTGAAATTTCAAAAGTGGAATGTTTTTCGTGAATTAGTCCTCCCATGTTTACATAAACTGTGGATTCCTTTTTGAAAATCTATTGAAAACTGTTCTGCAGTTTATGTAATCTGTGGAAAGTTGTTTTGCAGTTTACATATACATTTACATTCTGTGAAATTCAAAAAGAAATTCTGAAAAAGCATTTTGGAATTGAGATTACCATTCCACATGAATTCCACTGGCAGAATTCCACATTCCACACAGTTCTCTTATGAATCCACTGCAGTGACTGCACATTCTCCTAAAATCTGTCCACGGTCAGTATTTTTAAGACGTCCTCTGTACTTATCCCCTGATCACTGCAAAATAAATATACTGATGCTTCTCTTCCTCAATCAGTTGTCTAGTGTACTGTATGCTTTGTCCAGAGAAAAATCTTAGCAGAGTATGCAAAGCCAGCTGATGATAAAGATGAAGAAAACTATCAGGGCCGCTGTGATGTTATGAATGCACTGAGGTCACTGGTGCTCTGTTCAAAAGCAGTCTGAACACCTTCACTCCTGTCGGCTGCAGAGTCTACATGCAGTGGAACATGTTGCCATGTTGCTAGCCAGAGGAGAGGACCTGTCTGTACTTGGAAGTCACACAAAACATTTATCTATGAATGAATTACCAAGTGCCCGAAGTCATTTACAGAGTCTACATGCAGCCCGACATGCTGCTGCTGCTGATGATGATGGAGATAGGTAGCACCTGACTCTAATACCATAAATGCCAAAGGTGTAAGGTCACAGGTGATCCTTTAATATTTTATATGGAAAAATGGTTGAAAAAATCCCAGTCTCTGATTGACTAAATTCCTTACCTAGGAGTAAATGTATGTGCCAACAGAGACCATGTGAAACAAGTACCAGTGCCACCTGCCTCAGTGCCAACTGGTATCACTGCACCAAAATACATGTTTCACATTTGTGACCAGGAGCCATTCTCTTTCTCACTTGCTGAGAGGTCACATTCCCCACCCCCCCCAACTGCAGTGTCACTGGTAAGTGAGCACAAACTACAATCTCTTTCAAACGCCTCAACCTACTGCCACACAATCCAGTTTTGTCTTTACTTGTTTTACTTGCATGAACATTGAAATGCGACCACTACTGCTCGCCAGCCCTCCTGTCGCTTGATTACCTTGTTAGTGGTGGTAACCAGTTGCACCACATTTCAAACTGCAACTAGCATTCCCTGATTGCACCTCACCCTGCCTTGCATTCTCTTTGCTGAAAATACAGCAAGACAACACAAGGACTGAACTAGGTGGTGGAGACGGGGATAGTGGAAACAATGCACTGTAGGTCTCCCATGTTACCACAATTATTCCTACTGTCAGCTGAACAGTGGTGCCAAAATAACCACACTGGCAAAACAGCAAAGTGGCTGAAATCAACATCCTGATCACTGGAGTTCTCCACTTAAAAAACTATAAAGCAAAGATATTTTAAAACAGCAGCTGTCCCACAGGCTGGGGGGGGGAGGTTGGGAGGGGCAGGCCACAAAAGAACAAGCACAAACACAGAGTTAAACAAGCATTTGTCAATGCCGAATGTTGATTACATTGGTGTGTTGAGCTCGCTTACTGCCCCTCTGTCACTCGCTCAGTCTGTTTCTCCTAGTGCTGCAGGCTGCTCTGATGTACTGAGCTCCTGCCTGCATTGGCACCTTGTCCTGCCCACTAAGAAATCCGCAGCTGTCCCAACAGAGCTGCGTTGAGGTGACTCACTTCCCCTCTTACACTCGCTCATTCTGTTTCTCCTGCCGCTGCAGGCTGCCCTTTTGTACTGGGCTCCTGCCTGTATTGGTGGCTTTTTCGGCCCACAAAGAAATCTGCAGCAGTCCAAACACAGGTCTGTTGAGCCTGCTGACTCCCCCGCTCTCACTCACTCATTCCGTTTCTGCCCGTACTGCAGGCTGGCCTTTTGTACTGGGCTCCTGCCTGCCTTGCTGCCTTTTTCTGCCAACAAAGAAATCTGCAGCAGTCATGATAGAGCTCCATTGAGCTCGCTCACTCCCCCTCTCTCACTCGCTCGTTGTGTTTCTCCCGGCGCTGTAGACTGCCCTTTTGTTCTGGGCTCCTGCCTGCATTGGTACCTTTTTCTGCCCACAAAGAAATCCATAGCTGTCCCGACAGAGCTCCGTTGAGGTCGCTCACTCCCCCTGTGTCACTCACTCATTCTGTTTCTCCTGGCGCTGCTGCCTGTCCTTTTGTACTGGGCTCCTGAGTTTGTTGGTGCCTTTTTCTGCCCGCAAAGAAATCTGCAGCAGTCCCGACAAAGCTCCGTTGAGCTTGCTCACTCCCCTTCTCTCACTCGCTCATTCTGTTTTTGCCGGCGCTGCAGGCTGCCCTTTTCTATTGGGCTCCTGCCTGAGCTGCTGCCTTCTTCTGACCACAAAGAAATTTGCAGCAATTACAATACAGCTCCGCTGAGCTCGCTCACTCCCCCTTTCTCACTCGCTCATTCTGGTTTTCCCACCACTGCAGGCTGCCATTTTGTACTGGGTCCCTGCATGCATTGCTGCCTTTTTCTGCCCACAAACAAATCTGCAGCAGTCCCAACAGAACTCCATTGAGCTCACTCACTCCCACTCCCTCACTCGCTCATTCTGTGTCTCCTGCCTCTGCAGGCTGCCCTTTTGTACTGGGCTCTTACCTCTATTGGTGCCTTTTTCTGCCCACAAAGAAATCTGCAGCAGTCCCGACAAAGCTCCATTGAGCTCACTCACTCCCCTTCTCTCACTCGCTCATTCCGTTTTATGCCCGCGTTGCAGGTTGTCCTTTTCTATTGGGCTCCTGCCTGCGTTGCTGCCTTCTTCTGCCCACAAAGAAATTTGCAGCAATTACAATACAGCTCCATTGAGCTCGTTCACTCTCCCTCTCTCACTCACTCATTCTGGTTTTCCCGCCACTGCAGGCTGCCCTTTTGTACTGGGCCCCTGTGTGCATTGCTGCCTTTTTCTGCCCACAAACAAATCTGCAGCAATCCCAACAGAGCTCTGTTGAGCTCACTCACTCCCCCTCCCTCACTCACTCATTCTGTGTCTCCTGCCGCTGCAGACTGCCCGTTTGTACTGAGCTCCTACCTGCATTGGCACCTTTTTCTGCCCACAAAGAAATCCACAGCTGTCCCGACAGAGCTCTGCTGAGATCGCTCACTCCCCATGTGTCACTCACTCACTCATTCTGTTTCTCCTGGTGCTGCTACCTGCCCTTTTGTACTGGGCTCTTGCCTCTGTTTGTGACTTTTTCTGCCCACAAAGAAATCTGCAGCATTCCCGACAAAGTTCCGTTGAGCTCACTCACTCCCCTTCTCTTACTCGCTCATTCCATTTTATGCCCACACTGCAGGCTGCCCTTTTCTATTGGGCTCCTGCCTGCGTTGCTGCCTTCTTCTGCCCACAAGGAAATTTGCAGCAATTACAATACAGCTCCATTGAGCTCGTTCACTCTCCCTCGCTCACTCGCTCATTCTGGTTTTCCCGCCACTGCAGGCTACCCTTTTGTACTGGGCCCCTGTGTGCATTGCTGCCTTTTTCTGCCCACAAACAAATCTGCAGCAGTCCCAACAGAGCTCCCTTGAGCTCACTCACTCCCTCTCCCTCACTCGCTCATTCTGTGTCTCCTGCCGCTGCAGTCTGCCCTTTTGTACTGGGCTCCTGCCTGCGTTGCCACCTTTTTCTGCCCACAAAGAAATCCGCAGCAGTCACAATAGAGCTCTGTTGAGGTTGCTCACTACCGCTCTGTCACTGGCTCGTTCTGTTTCTCTTGGCGCTGCAGGCTGCACTTTTGTACGGGGCTCCTGGCTGCATTGGCACCTTTGTCTGCCCACAAAGAAATCTGCAGCTGTCCCGACAGAGCTCAGTTGAGGTTGCTCAGTCTCTCTCTCTCTCTCTCACGTGTTCATTCTGTTTGTCCTGGCGCTGCAAGCTGCCCTTTTGTACTAGGCCCCTGCCTGCATTGGCCACCTTTTTATTCCCACAAAGAAATCTGCAGCAGTCCTGATAGAGCTCCGTTGAGCTCACTCAGTCCCCCTGTCTCACTCGCTCGTACTGTTTCTCCCACCGCTACAGGCTGCCCTTTTGTACTAGGCCCCTGCCTGCATTGATGCCTTTTTCTGCCCAGAAAGAAATCTGCAGCAGTCCTTACAGTGCTCCGCTGACTTCGCTCACGACCCCTCCCTCACTCGCTCTCTTGTTCTGTTTCTCCTAGTGCTGCAGGCTGCCCTTTTGTATTGGCCTCTTGCACTGGGGCCTTTTTCTGCCCACAAGCAAATCCGCAGCAGTCCCGACAGAGCTCAGTTGAGCTAGGTCACTCCCCCTTCTCACTCGCTCGATCTTAATCTGTCCCAAACACTGATTTCCCACAGTGACCGTGCAATTCTCCGGCAGGAGTGCAAAAACATATTTTAGGCAGGGTGTGGAAAATGACAGCTGTACTGTTCATAAGGAGGTGTGAAAAAATGCCACTGTTGAAAATGTGGCGCGAAAATATTACAAATTTGCGAAGTTACAAGGGTGCGTGGTAAAAGTTCAACACATGCTTGTAACACAGTCATGTTATGGAATTTTGTCACTAAATTTTCAACATAGAGATTTTAAGAGCTCTGCTCATGAACACTGCCACTGTCATTGTCTTAATGTGTCCTGAACACTGATTTCCCACAGCGACCGCGTTATTCTGTGCTGGAACTGTGAAAACACATTTCGGTCAGCATGTGAAAAATGACAGCTGTACTGCTCATAAGGAGGTGTGAAAAAATGCCACTGTTGAAAATCTGTTGTGACAATATTACAAATCTGCGAAGTTACAAGGGTGCGTGGAAAGTGTGCAATGCACACTTGTAACACAGTCATTTGATGGGCTATCATCACCAAATTTTCAACATAGGAATTTTAGGTCCTCTGCTCATGAACAGTATCACTGTCATTTTCTTAATCTGTCCCAAACAGTGATTTCTCACAGCGGCTGCCATATTCAGCGTCGGAAGTGCAAAAACACATTTCAGCCAGGATGGAAAAAATGACAGCTGTACTGTTCATAAGTAGGTGTGGGAAAATGGTAATGTTGAAAATCTGGAGTGAAAATATTACTAATTTGTGAAGTTACGAGCGTGCGTGCAAACTGCACAACACACGCTCGTAACACAGTCATTTTATGGAGTGTCATTACCAAATTTTCAACATAGGCATTTTAGGATATCTACGGATGAACAGTGTCACTGTCATTTTCTTAATCTGTCCCAAACATGGATTTCCCATAATGACTGCACTATTCTGCACCGGAACTGCGAAAACACATTTCAGCCAGGATGTGAACAATGACAGCTGTACTGTTCACAAGGAGGTGTGAAAAAATGTCAATGTTGAAAATCTGGCTTGAAAAGATTGCAAATTTGCGAATTACGTGCCATGCGATAACCGCGAAAATGCGCGTCAGAAATAGTTCATTCTTGACTTTTTTCCACTAAAGTTGCAACATAGGCTTTTTAGAGCTCATCTCATGAACACTGGCACTATCATTTCGTTAATCAGCACTGAAAGGTGATTCCGTGCAGTGATCGCGAAATCACCTTTCAGGGCCGATTAACACCATGACAGTTCGAGAATTCATGAGAAGGGTCCCAAAAACCCCATGTTGAAAATTTGGTGCCAAAATTCCAAAAAATTACTGAGATATGCATTAAAGTTGAAAAAAAACCTATTTATTCCTTTATACAGCTTACCAGCATTTCCTCAGTTCGAGGTCGGCTTTGAAGAGTGCAGACATGTTCCCGGTCCACGGAAGATTGTCGTGCTGGACTCCAGAGGTAAGTATGGGGTGAGGAGGGGCTGTGGGGAGGCAGAGTGCGCAGTGGGTGGGCGCGGGTTGCAGGTGGGGGGCAAAGGAGGCGCCCGAGGACAGTTTCCATTTTCGGGAAAAAAAAGATGTCGCAGGACTTTACAGGGCATGTGGCATGCTGGGGTGGGCTCCAGCATATCGGCTGGAGAGCTTTTTTGGGAGGAGCAGCAGTAGCTGTGGCAGGGATTGGGCATCCTCTGGCACACAACAAAGAGGGTGTATCATTATGCCGCGGGAATTGGGCACCCCATTGGCAGACAATAAAAGCAGGGAGGGGTTTACCTAATGCCGGCGGGGTGGGCTCCCCTTGACAACGAGACTGCAGGGGCACTGAAGCCGGCGGGGATTGGGGCCGTCAGTAAGTAAACTCGGTGGCTGAGGTTAATATCATTTTGTGAACACGGCGGCAAAGTGCCGCCGTGTTCCTAAACAATATCAGTGTGTGAAGATCCCGCCCTGCAATGACGGGTCGCTCCCTCATTGCAGTGGATGGCTTATGCTGCAATGACGAGGCAGCCCCTGATTGCAGCGGCTGATTTGTCTCAAGTTGGTACAAAGGTTCCAAACTGCTGTCACCAGCAGCGTGTCACGGCATTGGGGGATGCGGGACAAGCCTTTGCAGGCTGTGGGGGCATTGGCCATAACAGTGCCACGCCTCCACATCCTGCTTCTGAGCAAGCTGTCCCAATATGTTTCTTGCACTGTGCGCAATCAACATAAAAAATACTGTATTCAAAACAGCAACACCCTCTACGGACCCTTCTTATTTTCTATTTTCATCAACAATATCTCTCTAAACACCCCCTCTTGCTCATCCCTGCTCTATGCAGATGCCCTGATTCTTTATACTACCTCCAGGCATATATCGGATATCAGTCTCTCCCTCTCATCTGATTTCTTGAACATCCAGCACTGGTACTCCAAAAATAAGCGTGTTCTAAATGTTGGCAAAACTCAAGCTATGCTGTTTGGTTCTGCTGCCAATCTCAGGAACAATCAAAGCCAACTAAAAATCCACGGTGAAAATGGTACCCTGATTGAAACCGTCAGATCATTCAAATACCTGGGTGTACTACTTGATGAATCCCTAGATTTCGACCAACACATCCCTACCACCTGTAAATCAGTAAATGCCAAATTAGGGATCTCCTACAAAACTAGTCATGCCCTTATGCCATCAGATAGGTTAGCCATTGTTCGAGGCATCTTGCTACCAGCCCTTACCTACTGTACTGTCACCTATATAGGCGCATCCAAAGCTTCTCTCCACAGGTGGGACACAACGTACAACAATATCTGCCGATATGCCTCTGCTTCTTCACATTGTAAGCATCACTGTCAGCTCTATGCTGAACTAAATTGGCCCTCCTCAACTGCCCATCATCTCCACTCGTTGGCTCTCTGACAGACAATATCATTAGACCTAAAACCCCATATCCCTAGCCTCTATGCTATACCACTGAACCTCCTCTTATGGTCTTAGATAAGCTGTTCAAACTCCCCTCCACATCACAAGGTGCAAAACAACTAAGGGTACTCGTGCTTTCTCCCATGCTGCCCCTCTATACTGGAACTCCCTTCCCCTAGATATCCGACTAGCACCAAATCATTACCTCTTCAAAAAGAAACACCTTGAATATCTCACAAAAGTTAGCCCCCTGTTTATACTTTAGTCCGCTGTAATTTCTCCCCTCTTTCCTTGCATGGCACCAATATCTCCTGCTATTTTGCTTCACCTCTGCACTTCTCTTGTCATCCTACCCTCTCCCACTCCAAATCTCCCTCCTTCCTTCCTTCTATCACTTCTCTTTGTCCCTTGCTCTGCCCTACCTTACCCCTCTGCTTACTACCCCTCTCCTCATCTTCACTCTTTCAACTACCCATTACCCTGATGCCTACCTGGATTCAACTGATTGTACTCAAATTAACCCATTGGCTATATCAGCACTTGTTTTGTAAGTATTTGTTATGTTGGATTGCTCCTAGTGTTGCTAGCACTTTCGTTTTTTATATCCATACCACCTGTTGTGTAAAAATCTGCAATGTTGTACTAAAAGTTGTACTGACTAAAAGGCTGTTAACCGTTATTGCTCTGTAGCCAACCACTTGTGTATTGTACTGTATGGCACTGCTTTGTCCTGTATCGTACTGTACTATTTTGCATCCTCCTGGGTCGTACCTGAAAATAGGCATTGCTATGTCTAGAGCACCTACCCGGTTACCAGAAACAAACAAATAAATAAATAAAAAAAAGAAAATGACTCATGTAGCTGTGTTTTCTTCTTAGGCTTACTAACTCTTGGGACGAGTGGCGGTGAAGGCAGGGCAAGCTGTTGCCGGTAGCATGGAGCACACGATATTCTAGCGCTGATAATTAAAAAATACAAACTTTTTTTTTAAACTGTCTGAAGCCTGTAATAACAGTGGCAGATGATTGTCTGCCACCTTAAATTGGAGGCTGGTGTCGTGTTTTGCATTTGTGTTGGGGAGCTGTCGCTCGCTAAGCGAAGGGAAAAAATGGCGGCACAGATCGACTTTGAAAATTCGGGGTGCCCGATAATACCCTAAGTAATGGGGCACCTTGGACTGGCACTTATTTATCACAGGGCACTGTTGAAAAATAAATGCATGCCTGATCATGGCTTTCAACCAATCAGGGTGCTTTATTTTTGAAGACCATATTCTAATGCAGATTATACAATGGCAAGAAAAAAATCTTGGTTTCTGATTGGTCAGTTGGCCACCACAGCAGGGACATTATCCTGGCATAACATCTCAGCTGATCATTTGCATTAGCATTGTTTGCATCTTCTCTTAAGAAACAAAAATATTTTTACACACAAACAACAACATTATTTAAAATTATTTTTTTCTGTTCTGTGTATGACAACAAGCCATTGTATAATAGGAATAATGCCTTCCAGGGTGGGTGTTATGCTGATATAACATCCCTTCTTGGGTGTTGGACACCCTCAGCCCCAACCACCCAAGGAGGGATGTTATCCCAGCATAACACCCACCCTGTCGGGCATTATTCCTTTATTAAAGAACATGTAACAGCCAAGCCACAATGGACACTACTGAACAATAATACTGAAAGCCTATAATCTGTATCAGTAAAAGGGCTCGGCATGACTCAAAAAAACCACCATCCATAGGGAAGATTTTATCCTCCAAAATATTTATTGCACACAAGGAATGCAGAACACAAGGAGATGAAGTAGAGAGCAGCACCTTACACCCTAATCCCTCAATGCTTTGACAAGCAACTTCCTGTCGCTATTGTGTAGCATTATATAGTGTCCCCTTAAGATGTTACTGTAAGCACATTGGTTCTGTAATCATAATACATATTCATGACAAATTGTTTTGTTTCCTTTAGCCTATCAGCTCACATATTGTTTGGGAGATGCCATCTCATGAAACTATGAAAGTTTTGATATAATTTGAACATTCTAAATTAACATATAATATGCCATTTTAGAGAGTTATGAGTTTTGGAGAATTCTGTTTTAAATTGTCCCTTTTAATTATGTGTATACTGTTTGGAAATAACTTTTAATGTCAGCACTTTTATTTTGTAATGACACTTTAAATGAGCATGTTTTTGTGTACTGTCACGTTAAGCGGACACTATACCCTGCGACACAATAGTGGGAGGAAGTTCCTAATTGACAAAGCACCTGAGGGACTAGGGTGCAAAAAAATGTCCCTGGTGCCTCTTTATGTGCTTCATTCCTTGTGAGCAAGAAATATTTTAGAAGATGAAATCTTCATTGTGGGTGTGAGTTCTTGAGTGCTGTGTCCTTACTGTTTACATAGCAGAGTATGCTGATGATGACAGAGAGTGGATATGATGAAGAATGCTGATCTGATCTATTCTTGCAGCATTAAGTGTTTATGTACTGGTAATTGAGAAGGGATGAACTCTGTACCACTTGCAAGCAGTTCTCTGGTAGAGCTATGCGAATAACGAATATTAAATCCCAAAAACCATGAATAATGTGGTAATAACTCGTTAGGGTCGATTACAGCCAGCAACCAGTGCCTGCTCTTTCATGTTACACTCCCCCGTTACACACTAGAAGGTATAACACAAATCTCATGCTTACCAATGCAGTTTGCCCCCACAAAATCCAAATAGAGAATATATGCTGTGTGTGAGCTGTGAGCGGAAACTGCCAATAATGACATCACGATGAAACATTCATTTATTATGCTTTTTCACTGTTTTTTAGTATCGTTTACACTGTAGTGTTACTTAAACAATTGAAAAACATCAGTCATATTGGTTTTTACTGTATTCTGTAAACCCTGACACGTTGCTAGTTAAACCAGTAATTATATAAAATCTGGGTGACATTGTGATAAATAATTTTGTTTGCACATCCTCTATGTGTGATACCAGTATAAACTACTCCACCTTCAGTCTCGTGGTTTATGTGGTATCCCACACCTTGGGTGTATAAAAAGCTCATTATATGCTGTTACTCCTACATTATTCTGTAGTTCATTACTCATGACCAAATAAGTAAGCATTAACGTATGACAAGGTGTGCCGATAATGTGGATTAATGCATACCCTGGGGGCTGTGAGGGCACTCAGGATGGTCAGGTGATGGTATTGCACCAATCACAAAACTCCATCTGCCTACCCATGTTATAATGACTATTAATCCCTATTTTGGATATTTATTCATGTTAAGGAATTACACAAAAATTACAAAATAGAAACAACTCATTTAGCCTTCCCCAGAAGAAAAGGACAAGTTCCATAGATGCTTTAACCTCCCCACCCTTGTCCTCTTATTCTATGTCTGACACTATGCCAGCCCCTCCTCCTGTGACACCACTTTTGAAAAAGCTACCCCTCTCCCTAAGCTGACACTACCCTAGCTCTGTGATCAGCTTGGGCAACTGGTTCCTTCCTTCAATAGTTTCACTCCCTGACCCATATTGGGTGTGGGCTGGCTTCATATAATGTTTGACAGAGCCGAACAGAATTGCCAACGTCTGCTTCTACTGGAATTCTATGGAATTTCAGAAATTCTACCATATTCTGTCAGAAGGGAAATTCTTGAAATTTTCAATGCAAAAATGCTAATCCCAGGCTAGTACTATGGCTCAGTGGTTAAAGTAATGAGCTGTGAATGAGTTTGGTACATCCAGTAGACCTGGGTTTGATTCCCACAACCTCCACTTGCATACTGTGTGACTCTGAGCAAGTCACTTAACCACCCCAGTGCTCCTGGGTCACCCATGAAAACAGACACTTGTGGGTCTTAACGGTTATCAAAGAATTAAAATAAAATAAAATATTCAACTGTATATGCAAACCATAGATTCATTTTGCACATACCATGGAATAATATTCTGTGGATTGTGTAATTCACAGAATTTTAGACTGGTTTACTGAGAAATGGTTGTCAGAATTCCGAAGAAATAAAAAGGAGATTCCAAAAAGCATTTCAGAAGTGGATTTGGCATTCCACACAAATCCTGGAATTCTGCATTCTGCTCAGCTCTACTATCCGACCATGGCTAGCAAACAGTTCCTGCTACAGCTGTACATCTGGCCCCTATGGAGTATTATATTTTCTTAATTAATTCATGAATGAACTTATTTTATTTTTAATCAGGAAAAAAGAATTGAGAATAACAGTCCTGTTTTTGATCATGTTCCCAGTGGCACAAGTTCACCAAAACCATATAGGATGGAAAAACTCCCAAAACTTGTAATCACATACTAGCACATGCACTGAGCAAGACATCTAATCACAGAAATTCAAAATAATCAATATTCAACAAATATTATGACATGAGTAGAAAGAATGCTGGCTTCTGATTGGCCAAGAGGTACTTTTCAACTGGACTGTTATCCCAGCGCAATGGCCCAGCTGAAAGTAGATAAAAAAATATATTTAAAAAATACATCCAATTTACTAAAAAGTAGCCATTTCATAATCACAATAAGGCACTCCAGGGAGTGCATTTGATGGATTAATGGCCCTTCTCGAGTGGTGGAAGCACTCTGCTTCACCTCGTGCTTCAACCCACCCAAGGTGGGCCATTATCCCACCATAACCCACCCCTAGTCATGCCCGACTGACTTAGCACAGACTTAACACAATCTAGTAGCTGTCCCCCCAGTATGTCCTACTCTAACCTCCCTTGTGTCTTTTACTCCCCCCTCCACCCCAATTAACCTCCAACCCACCACCCCTTCTATAATCAACTCCACATCCTGTCTGTTAAAGACTTCTGCGACCCACCTACTACCATCCTCATCTAGCTCCCCTCCCAACTTTCACTCATCTCCTGTCTCTGTGTCCACTGGCTGTGCCACTCCCACTTCCTCCCCTCTGTTTTTCACTCTGGTACTGACAAGGGCCCAGATATTCAAAGGAGATGTGCCCGGTGCAACTGATTTGCAGTGGTGCATCTCCGACATGTGCCTCTGGGCCATATTCAAAAGGGGATGATGCGCTGCACAATTCCGGATGTGCTACAGCACAAAGATAATGTATGCAGTGCATCCGGAAGGGGCGTTCCCCTGCATATGCGGAACATTGCCATATTCAGCTGAGATATGTGGCATAGCTGCCCGCACATCTCAGAGATGTGTTGCACAAAGTTAGGCATGGAAAAACCATGCCTAAGTCGTAGCTTCCCACAGGTGAGCTGCTGTATTACACAGTGCAGAACAGCAGCCCAGCCCCTGGGTGGCTACCCCCCCAAAGCCCTGATCATACAATAAAGGGTATAACCCCAAACAACCCTGATAGTCTAGTGTCCCCACCTCCCATCCCTGATTGTGCCACAAAATAACAATATACCCCAATCCCTGGTAGTTTAGTGGCACCCCCTCCCATCCCCGCTCCTGTAATAAAAAAAAATATTTCCCTCAACCCTGGTAGTCCAGTGGTACCCGTTGTCACAAACCCACTCTGTAGGTCAGCCCTCTACTCCCAAAGTACCAACCTCCGAGCACAGTCTTGTGAACAGTTAACAGAAACAGGGTAAACCTCCTGTCTGTTTTGGGGGTTTGAATCAACCTTTGATCTCAAGTCTTGGAGGGATTGAAACTGTGAACCTCTTGTTAGCGTACCCAATGTACAGGCTCAGATAATTCTGTCTTTGAGGGGGGCCAGATATCTTTGCCTATGGGCACCTAACCAGGTGTACAGAAATGAACCCTTAAAAACTGTAATAAAAGACCTCAGATTTAAAATGCTTACCTTTTTCCAGTTTGGTATCACCATTCAAGCTTATGTACAGTGTCTGCTTTAACCATATATACTTCACTTGTAAAGGAAAGAAATCAAATACAGACCAAGTAGGCTCTAAAATTAGAGTTTTACTAAAATAGATAAAAAATATGTAAAACATAAAATGCAGAACTGTTATATCACAAGACATACAAATCTATTAAAAGAACAAGGTTTAACAGTACAATTCCTACTACAGTACTTAGATTTGTCTCTCTGTCTCTCTAAATACCTGCTTAAAGTGCTTGAAGATGTTTCTTTGTCAGAGTCTAGGTAGAAGTGTGTTCTCTGAAGGAAAACAGAATATTGTTTAAATGCTGGCTTTGCCCACCTCTTTGCATGAGGTCGCCTAGCTCCACCCTGTCAGAATATATATAAAAAATATATCTATACAAAACAGGTTGTCTTTTCCAGAAGGTAAATTAATATTCTGTGATCTCAGCACAACTCATTTTCTTTTTCAAATGACATTTCTTTGATTTTTAAGCAGTATCCTCTCTCACACTGACATCAAATCATTTATGTCTTTCTGCCAGATCTCACGGCGGTGCAACATGCTGTATATCACCATGTGAAAATGTAATTGTGTTTCCTCTGGATGTCATAAATGTTTATGATTTCCCTCTAGCAACTACTGTTATAATTAACTCAAACAAACAGGAGATCCTTGATCAAGGCCTGTTCTACTCTGTAATTAGCTGCTGGCCTTTCAGTTAACACCAGGGGCTGGATATTCAAACTGCGCTATTCTGTGGTGCAAGCCCTTGCGCTGCACAAAATAGTTGCGCTGGGGTGTGGCCGAGGCGATATTCAACGGAGTTGCGCTATTGAGCAACTCCTTTGAATATCACCCCCCCAGCCACAGCCACTGTGCATGGCACAGTGGAACTTGTGCCACCACAAGTGGTCAGAGTGGAGCATTCAAGATGCGGTGGTGCAAGTACCATTGCGCCATGCGCATATTTCCGATTTTCAAAAGGTGTCATGCAAATGGGGCCATAATTCATGCAAGACGCGGGGGGGCATTTATATCTATTTATGGCCCCATTAGCATGCAGGTGCACCGATCCCTGAGGACTTGCGCCTGGCGCCCTGCCAGGCAGCAGCCGTTGGGGACTGACGCCCCCTGCAGCCCGATCGCGGGCATAAGTTTAAACATCCCCCCAACCCCCGACTGGCCCGATCACGGGCATAAATTCAAACATCCCCCACCCCGACTGGCCCGATCGCGGGCATAAGTTCAAACATCCCCCACCCCGACTGGCCGATTGCGGGCATAAGTTCAAACTCCCCCACCCCCAACTGGCCTGATCGCAAGCATAAGTGAAAAAAAAAACACCCCACTAGACCGATCGCGGGCAGAAAAAGTTCAACCCCCAAGAACATATCCCTGGTGGTCCAGTGGACCTCGAAGCCCGATTGCGGGCAGAAAAGAGTTCAAACCCCCCCAAGAACATATCCTTGGTGGTCCAGTGGACCTCGAAGCCCGATCGCGGGCAGAAAGAGTTCAACCCCCAGGACCACCTACCTGGTGATCTAGTGGCCCCCATCCCACCACCCATGGACCCCACCACCACTCCCCGTCGCCAGCGGCGGATGGCAGCATCCCATCTGCCTGCCACCCTGCCGCCATGACTGACTGCCCGTGAGGGATGCACGCCATTAGTTCAGAGCAAGAGCCAATGGTGTGTGCAGTCGATACTCGCATAAGGCAGTCCAGATATGTGAATGAATGAATGAATGAATTCATTCACATATCCGGACTGCCTTGTATAGAGAGATGTACCTGCATTGACTCTTGCTCTGAACCAATGGGCGCAGGTCTACCGGGCAGCTAGTGGCGGGCGGGTGGCAGGCGGTGGATGCTGCCACCCGCCAGCTGACGGGGAGCGGGTAGTGGGGCTCCAGTGGGTGGGTGGAGGCTACTAGATCACCAGGGTAGGTGGTCCTGGGGGTTTAACTCTTTCTGCCGATTAATCGGGCTTGAGGTCCACTGGACCACCAGAGATATGTTCTTGGGGGTTGAACTTTTTCTGCCTATGATTGGGCTAGTGGGGTGGGTTTTTTTCACTTATGCCCGCGATCGGGCCAGTTGGGGGTGGGGGATGTTTGAACTTATGCCCAGCGATCGGGCCAGTCGGGGAGTGGGGATGTTTAGCTTATGCCCGCGATCGGGCCAGTCGGGGGTGGGAGATGTTTAAACTTATGCCCGCGATCGGGCCAGTCAGTGATGTGGGGGTTACCTGTATGCCCGATTGGGCTGCAGGGGGCACAGGAGGATGTTGAGGCCACCCACAGGTGGCAGCTGCTGTGTTGCACCCTGCAATGTGGCAGCTCACCTGTGGGTGGCCCTCGACTTACTCCTTTTTTTTTTTGCTCAAAGTTGTGCAGGCGCAGGTTGGGGGTTGCGCCTGCACAACTCTGCACAGCCCGCTGAATATCGGGCTGTGCAGTTTATGCATGGTTCCTCCATCTCTGGTTCAGCATGTCTTCATTAGCATTGCACTGTTGCTCAGCTTGACTTGGGGGGGTGCAACTGCCTCCTACTGAATATGGCAGAATGGCGCAATTTCGGACTTGAGCAGGCGCAACCCTATTGCACATGGCGTAACCCTTTTGAATATCCAGCCCCATGTATCTAAAACCTGTGTGTGTGTGTGTGTGTGTGTGATCTCACATACTGTTTCAGCATTTCTCATTAGAGACAGTCCATAACCCATTTTTATATTACAAAAAATGATACAGTGATCAGAACCAGTTGTCCAAGTGTCACAAATTCATCCCCACCTAGACTGAATTTGGGGTCTCTATCCCCTGCATGGGATGAGCTTCCCAAATCAGTTCACTCCACGTAGACCCTAGACAGCCCATCTGAGTTCTGATTTTTGGCTCCAGATCTATGTAATATTGTCATATCATACCCTTGCAAAGCAAGACTCCATTTTAGCAATCTACCATTGTTCTTTCCCATCTGTGTCAGCCAAACCAGGGGGTTGTGGTCAGCCTGCACCACAAAATGCTGCCCATATAAGTATGGCTCCAACTTCTTTAGGGCCCACACCAGGGGCGTCACCAGGAGTACAAAGTTGGGGGAGCTAATGCCCCTTAGTCAAAATCCTAACAAAGCTAGGGGGGTCCGGGGGCATGCCCCCCCGGAAAATTTTTAAATTTTACCTTCAAATGGTGGCTTTTCCTGCATTTTAGTGGTGAAAAATATGTTTGAGAAGCCTAGTTATCAGCCATATATTTAATATGGTACATGTGGAAAAATGTGGTTAGTGGTTCACCGAGGACAGGTTACAGGAGGACCCCAGAGCAAATAAGAGACCAGAACAGCCAGACACACCATTATCCCAGCAGATCTGCTGAGAAGGTTGCAGGAGGACCCCAGAGCAAATAAGAGACCAGAACAGCCAGATACACCATTATCCCAGCAGATCTGCTGGGAAGGTTGCAGGAGGACCCCAGAGCAAATAAGAGACCAGAACAACCAGACACACCATTATCCCAGCGCAGTGAAAAAATGAGTGACTCTTTTCGAGACCATTATTTTTCAAAACCTTTCCCCTGGTATTAAAGTAGAATCAACAAATTAATATTTTTTTATAGGATTAGGGCAGTTTTAGATTTTGCTAAACACTCTGCTGCATAGAAGACTGGCTATTAAAACTTAACTGACTTGGCCAGCGATTCATTTGTGAATCCGGACCCGACTTGCAACTGTGGACTGGATACTTCTCTCTGCAAGATTTATACACATCTCTGCACCCCTTCCCTAACTTGTACTGCCTTTAACAGTTTTTTTTTCTTTGAAACTAAAGTACCAAAAGAGAGACTGAAGTTAGGAGTGATGCTGCTGCTGCCGATTTCGAGCTGGAACTGGCACTTCGATGGAATCAAGTTGAGTTGATTATTACAGCTGCTGATGCTGGGAGGGTAGCTTCTAGAGGAATGGGCATTTTTTTTGTCAGCGGATGCAGAAGTGATGACTTCAGTGAAACCTAAATTTTCTGTTTCTCCCCTCTTCCTTGATTTCTTTGAATTGTTGCAGGCTATCATTCTGTCGTGCTGATTGCTAGTTGATCTACAGTGTCTGCTTTGGTTGTTTTTGGGGTAGGGTTGGGAGTACACCACGTTATCCCCAAAAAAATAAATACTGAAAAAAAGCGATGCATGTTGGCAGATGCAGCAGCTGAAGGTGAATGATTGGAAGGTCCAAAGGGTTGTGTGTGGTTGGGCAGTCAGGGGTCTGATACGTGCAGTGCTGGAGAGGAGAGGAGAACCCTGAGACACGTTACGGGAGTCAAAACCCCCGGCCTGAAACTTACCAACTCCAAGACGAAAATAGATAGCTTGGTGGATTTTATTTTTATTTTGTGGGTGTGCTGCATTTGAAGAATGGTTGGTGGAACTGGTTAACATCTTTCATCCCACAGATCGCCTCTGTTCTGGTACATACTGGTGGGTAGCATGCGTGGATGGGTCTTTGGCATCCGAGGGGTCGGGGTGCTCAGTGTGCAGATATTACATATGCATAGGGCTTCTTTATCTTACAAGTTACAGAGAAATTTCTCAAATATGAAAGACACTGGGTGTAATAAGACAGGCGTTTGAGAATCGGGTGTGTTTTAACCATGCATGCTAAAGAATCTCCCCTTACCAATTTGTCACACACCCAGACAGCACAAACACATGAGCCAAAGTCTCTGTGACTGCACCAAAGCCAACTTCTCTGGCTAATCCTAGGCTAGCTGCAGTCTGCGGCTGCAGTCATGAGTGCAGATTGGTGGGCAATGGGCATTAGTTGCACTGCAGCAGCCGGTCCGGTCGGTTTGTGGAGTTGCGGTCCGACGATGGGAGCCGGGATAGGGGATACAGTGGTGCACAATATCTCCTGGCAAAGCTGGCATTTCCAGGTATTTGGAAGGCGACTATTGGCAATAGCTAACATCATGAACATCAGTGTTTTTAACTCAGTCTGAACTTCATGCTGCAGAATCAGATCGGCGATCTGCATGCAGTTCAGACTGAAGTAAAATCAGAGGAGAACAAATCGGTGACGGTGATGCTGTGGTCAGTGTGGTGGGAAGAGACAGGGTGGGAACTAAGGAGGAAATATGACAATTGTGGATTTTTTTGGAATACTTAATAATACTAGCCCTCCAGCTTAGCTAAACTGTCGGCTCACGCTGTGCTGCCTTAGTGCGCCTGTGCGAGTCGCTCCCACCGCTCTACTCCTGTCAGTCTGTCTGCAGTTCTGCACAGTCACTCTGTCTCATCAGGCTGTCTGTCATTTAATTTTCTATTTTTTCCTCAGATTTCAGTAGCGACTAACGAGTCATAAGTGCAAGGATTAAAGAACTTAAGGAAGTCAAGTCACACAGTAAAAAAAAAAAAAAGTATATAGCTGCTATTTTTTATGTTGTTTTTTTACTGAAATGATTGGGGGGCTTTAACTTCGATTGGGGGGGGCTGTAGCCTCCCCAAAATCAGTGTGGTGATGCCACTGGCCCACACTATGGCAAGACATTCTTTTTCCACCGTGGAGTATGCCAGCTCCCTGGGAAGTAACTTCCTACTCAGGTACATTACTGGGTGATCTGTCCCTTGACTGGATGTCTGACTCAGTACTGCCCCAATACCCATGTCTGAGGCATCAGTCTGAACTATAAAGGTTTTGCTATAGTTAGGACTTGTCAAAACAGGAGTACTGCACAGTGCCTCCTTTAGTTTGGAAAAGGCTTCCTCACAGGCTGGGCCCCAGGTAATTTTCTTGGGCATCCTTTTCTTTGTCAGGTCAGATAGGGGAGCAACCAGGGCACTGTAATTGGGTACAAATTTTCTGTAGTACCCTGCTGCCCCTAGAAAACTCCTGACCTGCTTCTGTGTTCCTGGTCAGGGCCATGCCTGGATTGCCTCTATTTTTATTTGGTTAGGACGGAGCTATCCCCGGCCTACCACATGCCTGAGGTATGCCACCTCTCCCATGGCCACCTGGCACTTCCCGGCTTTGACAGTGAGCCCGGCCCTCTGTATCCTGCCCAGCACTTCCCTAAGGTGGGATAGGTGTTCCTCCCAGCTGGTACTAAAGATGGCAATGTCATCCAGGTACGCCACGGCGTACTCCTCGGCACCTTTTAACACCTGCTTCACCAACCTTTGGAAAGTGCCTGGGGCGTTCCTCATTCTGAAAGGCATTACTTTAAACTCAAATAAGCCTATTGGAGTGATGAAGGCCGACCTCTCCCTAGCTCTGTCTGTCAACTGTACCTGCCAATACCCCTTTGTCAGGTCAATTGTCGTAAGGTAGGTCGCCCCTCCCAACTTGTCCAGGAGTTCATCCGTCTGGGGCATCGGGTGGGCGTCTGACTTCGTGACTGCATTCAGTCCATGATAGTCCACACAGAAATGAGTAGAGCCATCTGGCTTAGGTACAAGGACTACGGGTGAGACCCAGGGGCTGTGAGATCTCTGGATTACCCCTAAATCCAGCATCTCCTCCACTTCCGTCCTAATGTTCTTTTGGACAGCCTCTGACCCCTGATATGCTGTCCACCGCATGGGCGTCTGTGTCCCTGTCTCCACATCATGAGTCGCTAAGGGGATTAGTCCAGGCTTGGCGCAAAACAATGGGGCAAAGTCTGCTAAAACCCCCCTTACTTTCTGGATCTTGTCTGTGATCAGCTGGGGAGACAATTTAACTGCCTCCACAGAGGACTCCCACTTACTTTCTTCCAGCAAGTCCAGAAGGGGGTCTCCTTCGTCTGTCCCCTCCTCAGGACTACACACTGCAAACACCATGTCAGTCCTATTTGCATATGGCTTCATCATGTTGACATGGTACATCCTTTCTGTCTGTCTTCGGTCAGGTAACTCTACAATGTAGTTCACATCATTTACCTTCCTAACCACTTTGTACGGTCCTGCCCACTCAGCCTGCAGCTTGTCTTTCCGGACCGGAATAAGGACCATGACTTCCTGACGCACCATGTACAAGTGAGTTCTGGCTCTGCGGTCATACCACACTTTTTGGTTTTGTTGGGCAGCTGCCAGGTTGCTCTGGGCTGCCCCCATAAGCTGCTTCAGCTTTTCCCTAAACCTAAGGATGTAATCCACAATGGGAGTTCCCTGGGTGGCGTGCTTGCCTTCCCAGTCCTCACGGATCAAGTCTAGGGGCCCACATACCCCGCATCCATATAAGAGTTTGAAGGGGGAAAATCCTGTTGACTCTTGGGGCACCTCCCTGTATGCAAATAACAGTTGGGGAAAGTATTTCTCCCAGTCCCTCCCATGCTGTTCAGCAAACACCTGGAGCATTGACTTTAGGGTACCATTGAATCTTTCCACAAGATCATTGGCTTGTGGATGATACGGTGTCGTGCATCTCTGCACCACCCTACAGTTCTCCTATAAATATTTCATCAGGTCTGACATGAAGGAACCCCCTCGATCGGTGATAACCTCCTGTGGAAACCCAACACGGGAGAAAATCCCAAGTAAGGCATCTGCCACTTTGTCTGTCCTCAGTGAGGACAGGGCAACTGCCTCTGGGTACCGGGTGGCATAATCCACCAGTCAGTATGAATCTCTTCCCTGAGGAGCTGGGGGTATTTAAAGGCCCCACAATATCCATTCCCACCCTCTGGAATGGCTCCTCCACTATGGGCAATGGAATCAGGGCAGCTTGGGTTTTCTTGCCTGCCTTCCCTATTTCTTGACACAGGTGACAAGACCTGCAATACTCCTTCACCTGATGGGTGAAGTTAGGCCAGTAGAAATTCTGGGCCGACCGCTGCATATTGCGCGAGATTCCCAGATGACCAGACAAGGGAATATCATGTGCAGTTTTGACCAACTGCTCACGATACCCCTGGGGAACAACAAGCTGCCTGCCTAGCATCCCTCCCTCTGTCTGTACTGCCTATACATAAGTCCATTTTCCCAATAAACCTTATGCCTGTCGTCACCTCCCTCTGTGCCGTCCAAGTCTGTCCAAGCCCTCAGCTTCTTTAAACTAGGGTGACTTCTCTGAGCAGCTGCAAACCCCTCACACATTCCCAAGGCATGGGACAGGTGCCCTTCAGTTGCTAAACTAGGGTCCCTAGCACTAACGTCAGGGCAATCAGGATCACTGTCAATCCCCACCCTCTGACAATGGGTCACTCCTTCCTCTTCAGAGTAACCCTCTGTAGCTGTGTGGTTACTTGCTACTGGGGAAATTTCTACCACCTTTTCATTAGTCTTTCCATCTGGAGACTCAGGCTGGGGAACCAGCCTCTCAGTGGTTTCCACAATGGCTTCTGTGGGGTTCAGGGAACTATAATTTTCCCTTGCTGCTTGGCTATGGGTAACTGCACATACCACCCCTTGTTTGAGATTGTTGCCCAGGATCACATCCACTGCTAATGTTTTAGCTACAACCACCTGTTGCACAGTTCCAAATGTTTCACCCCAGTCTAGGAGAACACTAGCGAGAGGCAATGTTTTCTCCCCAACCGCAAAGTCCTGTACAATGATGTATTTATTGGGTATAAGCTGACCAGGCTGTACTAGATCCCCCTTTACCAAGGTCAGGGATGCCCCTGTGTCCCTTAACCCTTGCGTCTGTACACCATTCACCATGACTGGGTGCACGTGTTCCCTCATGTTCACTGGCATGCTTCCAGGGACACACAAACAACCTACTTCCTTTCTAGCACCCTGTTGTGTATTGCTCACCTTTTTGGGACACTGTCTGGCAATATGCCCAGTTTCTTTACACAACCAACATTCATTTCTTCTCTCAGAGAAATCTTTTCTCTGAAACCTGGGGCTAACTGGTTTCGGTGGAGGCAGTGAGGGTTTTAGCTGCCCTGAAGGCACGCTTTTCCCTTTCTGTGCTGCCACGCCCACCCCATTCGCTCTCAGAGCAGGTCTGCTCTTGGCATAGTGGTCCAAGAGTTCAGCAGCCTCTTGCACTGTTTTGGGATCTCGTTCCTCTAGCCAGGTTTTTAGCTCGGCTGGGCATGCCCAATAAAACTGTTCTAATAAAATCACATTTTCAATTTTATCAACAGAGTTTGCCTCAATTCTTTCCCACCAACATTTTAAAAACTGACGTTGTTTCATGGCTAGCTCCTTGTAGCTCATGTCAGGGCTTCTCCTGAGCTTACACAATTTAGCTCTGTACGATTCAGCAGTTAATTCAAATTTTTTTAACAGTGCGGCTTTAAGTTTGCTGTAATCATCACTGTCCTCATTGTCCCTTTGACCCAATGCATACTGAGCTTTCCCGGTAAGTAGCGGGGATAGTTGGAAGCTACAGGACTCTCTAGGAATTTTAGCCTGAATATAAACTTTTTCAATAGAATTTAAAAAGGCATCCATAGCATCCCCTTCTTTAAATTCGGCTATTAATTTGGAATTCAATTTGTAACCCAGTCCTGTAGTCCCAGTTAAACCCAAGCCACTTACCTGCTCTGGTGTCGCTGGTTGGAGTCGTAGCTTCTCCAGTTCATGTTGCCTCTGGCATTCCTGCTCTGCACGGTCAGCGTCTCTCTGTTCTCGCTGTTCCACTCAACGTTCTCACTCTCTCTTCTCCTCCTCTGTGGCTCACTGGTGCTCATGCTCATCACAGTCTGCCTCTCGACTTTCTTGCTCCCTCTTTTCCTCTGCAGCTCGCTGGTGCTTACGCTCCTCACGGTCTGCCTCTCGGCCTTCTCGCTCTGTCTTCTTCTGGAACTCCAGCTCCATCCTGCGTAACTCAGTTTGCAGCCTGAGTACTTCTGGATCCAGGATACTGGTGACCTTCCCCTGCTGCTGTGGCCCTTCACTGACAGTGGCCCTGTTGCCCTCCTCATTGGATCTGGACACTGCACTGGCCGCTAGCCCTGCCACACTTGAGGTTTGGTCCTTTTCAGTCACAGTCAGTGACTCACTGCTCTGGGTATCTGCTACCATCAGGGCATCTATGAGGTTCTGCTTGCTGGCTTTCATCTCAAACGGGACTCCTCTGTCCCCGCACAACTGCCTTAAGTAGTCTACAGTGCGCCTGCTGTAGTTGAAAGCCATCTTCTCTCACTACTGCTACTCTGAGTTGCACTTTAGATAAAAATAAATAAAACGGGTAGGAATTTGACTGTTCGCCAAGTGATATAGTTCTGTTTCCTTTTTAAAAATAAAACTCTGCCTTTTTCTTTCTTTGCAAGTGAGCTGACGGTCTCAAGCTGACACACTGAACAATAAAAGCTTGTGATACCAACATTTATGCCACCGCTGCCAACCAAATCTGTCACAAACCCACTCAGCAGGTCAGCCCTCTACTCCCAAAGTGCCAACCTCTAAGCGCAGTCTTGTGAACAGTTAACAGAAACAGGGTAACCCTCCTGTCTGTTTTGGGGGTTCGAATCAACCATTGGTCTCAAGTCTTGGAGGGATTCAAACTGTGAACCTCTTGTTAGCATACCCAATGTACAGGTTCAGATAATTCTGTCTTCGGGAGGCCAGATATCTTTGCCCACGGGCACCTAACCAGGTGTACAGAAATGAACCCTTAAAAACTGTAATAAAAGACCTCAGATTTAAAACGCTTACCTTTTTCCAGTTTGGTATCACCATTCAAGTTTATGTACAGTGTCTGCTTTAACCATATATACTTCACTTTTAAAGGAAAGAAATCAAAGACAGACCAAGTAGGCTCTAAAAATAGAGTTTTACTAAAATAGATAAAAAATATGTAAAACATAAAATACAGAACTATTATATCACAAGACATACAAATCTATTAAAAGAACAAGGTTTAACAGTACAATTCCTACTACAGTACTTAGATTTGTCTCCCTCTCTCTCTAAATACCTGCTTAAAGTGCTCAAAGATGTTTCTTTGTCAGAGTCTAGATAGACGTGTGTTCTCTGAAGGAAAACAGAATATTGTTTAAAAGCTGGCTTTGCCCACCTTTTTGCATGAGGTCACCTAGCTCCTCCCTGTCAGAATATATAAAAAAATATATCTATACAAAAACAGGTTGTCTTTTCCAGAAGGTAAATTAATATTCTGTGATTTCAGGTAGTGAGTCAAACCCAAATTTTGCCATGAAGAAGGCGCTGTGGATGGCTCTCCTGTGGGAGAGTGGGGCAAGGGACAGTGCCACGTAGAGTAGGCAGTGGTGAGTGAGTGGGGGGGAGGCAGAGGCGAAGCGGCAGAAAGAGTTGAGGAGGATATCTAGTCTAGAGAGAGAGGATGCAGGGGCCATTTTGTAGACTATGTCTGTGTAATCGATGATGGGCAGTATTGTTCTGCGTACAAGCTCGCAGTGGGTGGGGATAGGCAAGCTGGCTTTATGGCAGTAGAGGATGGCGAGTTTGGGCCAGAGTTTGCAGCAGATGGCCTCAATGTGATAGAAGAAGTTAAGGTGGCTGTCCAGTCAAACACCCAGGTACTTGAAAGCTGGGACAATATGGATGGGTTTGGGGAAGGAAGGGGAGTACCACTAGACTACCAGGGTGTTTCAGTTGGAATTCACAATATGGACAGGGTTTGGGGAAGGGAAGGGTACCACTGGACTCCCAGAGTTGAGAGAAAGGTTTTCTTTTATTACAGGAGCAGGGATGGGAGGGGGGCCACTAGACTACCTGGGATTGGGGTTTATTGTTATTTTGTTTGTACGATCGGGGATGTGGGGCCATTAGACTACCAGGGAGGTGGTGTGCTGTGTTTACTGAGGCACTTGCAGGGCACCCGGCACAGTCTGCTGAGCGCATCCCTCCCCCAGACATGCAAATTGGGCCATAATGACATGCAAATGGCACCATTTGCATCTTGCGGTCTGAATATCTGGAATTTGAGCCTGGCGCATCCCGCAGATGCTCTGCGCATCCCCATTCCAGGTATTCAAACCACACAGGGGGATGCGCTGGCACATCTGCGATGAGCCCTGTTTGTTCTGCCTGCAACTGTTGCTATATTCAGATGGGATGCATGATTGCACATCTCATTTGAATATAGCAATGTTGTGCTGTGGTGCAGCTCAATTGTGTGGCACAGGCACTTACGCCCATTCTGGGTGCAGTTTGAAAATCCTGGCCAAAGTCAATATGCTGACTGCTTTAATGTTACAACAATTAAATCATGTCACCTATCTGTAACCCTATATATTTTCTGTTTTATCATCGAGTGTTGCTGTGAACTCACCTGCCAGTATTGCTGCCTACTACCCTGTTACTGACAAAGTCATCCTACTGACGGCACTTTTGCGGCTACTGTTACTTATTGTTTGTACAACTTCAACCAGTTCTTATTTTCTTGGCTCTATTGTGTTTAATGCTTCCTGTCAAATTGTCACTGCACTAATCAAATGTTCATTTGTTGCTAACTATGGTTCTCATCTGATGTGGAAACTTTGTAAAAAGAGTCTCTGGCTCAAAGGTACTGTAATCTGAGCACAAAATAAATAAAATAAAATGAAATCTTGGTTGTATCTCCTTGATTTGATTAAGTGCCCAACACTTTTTCCTTTACCAGTTCTTGTAATGGTGTTCCATTCATTGTTTATTTTAATTTATTCACCCAGGAGAGCAAATGGCAGCACGGCAATATCCTGTTTACAGGTTCTACTCACATTACTGTTTTTCATTTTTTGTTACAATATATTGACCAAAGAAAGCCCAGCTGAGATTCATCATGTAACATCTCGATTCAAGTGGAATCCTATTTCTACCCATTTCTGCAGCTAGATAGACTGGAGTATAGAGAAATGAATGCCCCTATATTCAGAGCCACCTGTGTGCTGTGCTGACAGGAGCACTGTTCCGCAGTTAATGCACTGCTGGATCAGGGAGCAATATTCAGACAATTATTGTACTCCATTCAGATAGCACTAATTGTCTGAATATGGGGCTGTGTCAGCACAGCACTTAGTGCCTATGTGGTGGGCTGACTTAGCCCCCAACTGAATATAGCCCATAGAAGTCCAACGGATATAGCACGGCCCAAATGGGATAGTGCCAGGGCTCCTGTGGGCCATATTCAACCCTATCATGTTAATGAGTCCACTGAGCATGCAAGGCACTATTGGCCATTTTCATGCTCATTATGGGCTCATTAGCCTGTGTGAGTGGCCCCCCGAGGGCCATCTTGTAGCCTGTGCTGTTTCTTGGTGTTCTAGTACCCCTCCCTGTACTGTGTGAAATATACTTGGTAGTCTAGTGCTCCGTCCCTCCCGATCACCTGTCCTTTACTGTGTGAAATATATGTGGTGGTCTTGTGGCTCCCTCTGCTTTCCAATCACATGTCCATTTGCAGTTTCATTATTCCCTCATGGTCTAGTGGACCCCCGGAAAGGTCATTCAACCCTCCTCCCACACCCTCCTCTTACTGGTCCCCAGTGCCATGCTACGGCATCTGAGATGGAGACTAGCAATGCCCTCCACTCACCACCTCAGCCAGCTGCCTTCTGTCACTGAGTGATTGTGAGTACTGTAGAACCAGTGCTTCTGCAGTACTAAGGATCTGTCACTGACAATTACCTGGCAGATGGTCAAGGTGGAGAGTGGAGGGCTGTGCCCTTCACCATCTCTCATCCATATGGTATCAGTAACCCGGGCAAGGGGGGTATGGAGAGAAGGGTCCTGTAATGATAAAGAGTGCTGCAGCAGAGGCTGTTCAACACTGACAAAACCACTGAATATACTGTTGCACCAGAATGCATGGGGTATCCCTCATTTGCATGGGCATAGTGGTATATTCTGAGTGGTCATGCTGTCCGGTCAGTGCAGCATACTAGGAACCATTGAATGTGGCCCCCACCCCATCAGCCAGTGCTATTCATAGTTAGTGTGGAACTAACCCAATTATTGCCATGCTAACTGTTTGAATATGGGGGTCTAAGTGACTTGCCCAAGGGCACACTGTGACTATTTGGCTCTAACAGGCATTCGTTCAAAAACTATTGCCAGCTGCACTCTCACATGTGCTCCATTGAGACAGAGACCTGTAGCAGAGGTGAGCCAAGGGAAAATACTGGCCACTGTCTCTGGGCCATCAGGGTTGTGGAGAGTGCTCCCAGGGAGGTTACTCATGATCAGGAGGGGGTGAGACACTAGACTGCCACTGAAAATATTATTTTTTAATAATGAAGAGTCAGGGGGGGGGCCACTGACACCAACAAACTTTTTCTGTTTAAAATCTACAGTATACAACAACAAATCTACAGTATACAACAAATCTACAGTGCACAACAAATCTACTGTACACAATGACAAATCTACAGTGCACGACAAATCTACAGTACACAACAAATCTACAGTGCACAACAACAAATCTACAGTACACAACAAATCTACAGTACACAACGACAAATCTACAGTACACAACAAATCTACAGTGCACAACAAATCTACAGTATGCATCAAATCTACAGTGTACAACAACAAATTGCCACTTCAAAGGTAAGATTTATGTTCAGTTAATGGTGGCAGGGCGTATAATGTAATGCCAACAAGATTTAGCAAAACAGATAGATACCAGATTGCTTCAGTCAACAGTGTAAAACCAGACCTGCCTCAAGAGTGTTTTGTTGACTGATACTAGTCATATTTGCCCTCTGCCTGTAGCTGATATTACAATTGTCAGTCGATAGAACATCCCTCCTGAGTTCTGATTTTACACAGTTGACCGTGACTCCAGTCAATGTGTGTATGATATGATGGCAGTTAGATAGACAGACAGACAGATGCGACACTTTAATATGTTATAGTACCATTTCAGAGGTTAAAGCTCTAAATGTAAGAAAAACACAATAACACAACACTATAAAGCCACCAATATCCAACTCAACATAAATTAATCAAAATGACCAAATGCAGTGTGTTAAATTAATTTGGTATAGAAAGAATACCCCAGAAGAAGAGAGTATAGCTCTCAAAAACTAATCTCAAAAATGTATTTTTAATCCAATAAAAAGTATTTATGTTTTTCTTTAATTTTTGAATGGTGACAGCTCATGACAGGGAAAATGTTACCCAGGACACAGGGGAAAATCTCTTACTTTTAGGATGAGTGTTCTGGGAAGTTTAACCTGCCTGGTACCATCACCTTCCTGACAACAGATGTGTGTGTCCCCAAAAAGCCTGTGCACTGAATGAAAGTTCCAGTATGTGGTATTTGTATGAAATGAAAGGCCGGATATCAAGGACGTGGTTAATGTTGAATGGTGGTTGTACTGATGGGTGCTGGTTGGAGGCGTGATGACATAGGTCCGTTGTTAGATCATCCAGTTTTTGATGAAGTAGCTCTTCAGAAGATCAAAGTATTTTGCTACCTTTGCTTTTACTTTCAACTGGCTGACCTTTAAGGATCAGATGTCAATAGAAGTCAAAGTTATCTTTCATCAGCTTGGTAGTGATGCGGGCGCACGGTCACAGCTTTACAACCTCCACTTCCAGTAGATGCATTTCTTATTTTGTTTTACTTATACAGTTCACTGATGCAGAATAGTCCAGCTGAGATGCAGCATTTCATGTTCAGAGGGGTCCTTCTTCTCTCATATTTGCAGCGGGGTGATGGGAAACATGGAGTTGTAAGTGACTTGCTGAAGGTCATTCAGGAAGTAAGTAGCACTAGCGGGGTTTCAACCCAGGTCTTCTAGTACCCTAGTCTGTGTTTTAACCTTTTCTTTTTTTAAATTTTATTTTTTATTAAAAATTTCCGTTACAATACAGAATATAAACAGTACATTCTCATGTATAGACTGTCTCCATGAAATGAAACAGGATAATGAGAATTTCAGTATTTAGCAACACCCAGACCAGGGGTGTAGTGGGGCAAAAATGTAGGTTGGGCAGAAAGTTCCTGAATTCCCAAGAAGGTCGGGTGGTGTCCCCCAGAAACTCTGGATGCTTAGATGCTGTGTGGTGAGTTTGGGGGCTTTTATTGAAGATCAAACACAGTACTTTTATTACAACTTCCCTACCCCTCACTCCAGGGAAAAATGTGTTTTTTTTCTCCAGACTTAGGGGTGTGGGAGACTATAGTTGGCGCTGAAGACTGCGGCTGCAATTGTGGAGGGCAACTGGCTGACCGGCAATGGCATCAGCCCCCCACACCACAGGTATTCTTGTAATGTACTGTGCAAGATCTTTATATAAAGGCTAGGGGTCTGGGTGCCACTAGGCCCCCAAAAGCTATGGGGATTTAAATGCTCTGAGGTGAGTTTTGGGGCTTTTATTAAAGATACATCTTACATACCCCTGATTCCAGGGGAACATTTTTATTTTTTCCTCAGGAGTCATGGATGTGGGAGACAATTCAACTGTTTATTGAAAATCATGGAATGATGTTACAACTATTTAGCCATGGCTCATGTTTAATAGTGTCCTTTATAATATCTCACTTACTTATAGCAGGCACAGAAGGTAACACATATATCTCTCTATATATATATCTATCTATAAAAAATGGTTACAAAATGCCTATAAAAATATAAATTATTCTGTCACCTCTGAATTAAATGGAAGTAAGCACAATGCAATTCCATCATTACGTCATACATACTGTAGAAACATAGAGTCTGTTGGCAGAAGGATACCGATGGTCCATCAAATCTGCATGTGTTATACTACTATGCCTCACCCCTGGACCTAGGGGCCTGGTGGGCTGTCCCCCTCTCTTCTTTTCCCCCAAATAATAACCCCCCTGATTCCCCAGTGGGACTATGAGCACTCTTGTGCTATCCCAGTCATGGTTAAATACTTTTAGGGTACCAACCCCACCACTTCCACCAGATATCTGTTTCATGGCTGCACCACCCTCCAGTGAAGTAGACCTTTCTTGCATCCACCCTGACTTTAACCCCACTTAACCTCCAGTTGTGTCCTCCTATGACTGTGTCCATATTTCAAACACTTCACTTTACACCTTCATTATGCCACTCAGAAACATACATGTCCCTGTCATGCCCCCCCCTCGCATCTGACCTCCAGCGAGTACATGTTCAGGGTCACTAGCCATTCCTCATTGCATCAGCCTTGTTGGCCCTTCTTTGTACTGACTCCAGCCTGTCTGTGCCCTTTCTCCTGTGAGGGCTCCAGAACTGGGTACAGTTTTCCAGGTGAGGCCTCAACAAAGATCTGTTTAGAGGAAGTATCACTTCACGTCATTTCTCCTGCTATCAAAACCCCTCCAACACACCACAGCATGCCTTAGTACATTGGCTGGTTTGCTTGAGGCAGTCACTGATTTCATAGTTTCATGGTTACTTACAAGTTCAGGAGGCAAAGCCTATTATTGAACGTGCCACCCGAAGGTGGTTTTAATTATCTATATAATCAAATTTGGTGTTACCCATAGATTTGTCTAGTGTACCCTTAAACATATCCATAGTTTTACTCTCAACAATTGAGGCTGGTAGTGTATTCCACAAATTAACTATTCTCTGAGTAAACCATTGATGTCTTTTTTTTGTTCGGCTAATGATGAAATGTAGATCCTTTCTTTTGTTGTAATGGTCAGCCTGACTCCTCACATCAATACTCCATGCATGGGTTCCTTTTCCCTAAGTGCATCATCTTGCACTTGGTGTTCAAGTCTCAACTCCCAGATCTGTGACCCCCCCCAACATCTCTAAGTCCTTCTGAAGTTTTCTCACCCCTTTCTTGATATCTACCCTGCTGCATAGTGTTGCATCATCAGAACAAAGAGACACATCTTGCCCTGTATAGCTTCCCCTATGTCACTAATGAATATACTGGATAGGATGTGTCCCAGGACCAATCCCTGTGGCACTCCACTTGTGAATCCCCTGTCTGAACAACATATCAGCATTGGTAGTAAACGGTAGCCAGCATTCAAGTTAAGTAGTTCTGTGTCAGTGTTTATTAGGTCATATGGTGGGTCAGAGATAGGTAAGTTCCCTGGATTGTGAACAGGAGCAAGCAACTGGGTAGGGGGTCAGAAAAGGGGTGACTAACCTTCCAGAACTTAGCAGGGAAGCTAAGGTTACTGTGAAGGTTCATGGCAGAATAATTTGAATAGAGATGTTTGGATACTGCAGATACGTAAATTATGCCATTATGTGTTTCCCATACAACTTATAACCAGATATTTTGGTTGTATTGGACAATGATTATCTGGGTTGATTATTCAATTATTCTGTTTTCCAGCATCACTTAATGGAACTTGTTCTCTGCCAGTCTTTTTTTTATTTGAAAAGCTTCACTAGAAAAGACATACTATGCTAAATTAGCTCATTTAAAGATGCGTCCAATCTAGCCTGGGACTTTCAGATTTGCCCTTGGTAGTAATGGCCTGGTGGCTATACAGATACAAGGCTGATGTGGGTGATCATCACTTACAGTAGCACCCCATCTCCACATTTGTCCTCTACACCCATCATCCCCACACCACCACCACAATAAAGGTGTTAGCAGGAGCTATGGGGACTTGGAAAAAAAAACCCTGCCTGCTTTAGGGCTGTCCCTTTAAGATCGAGGCTTGCTCTGCTTGTAGAGGCTGTTGGTAAGACACTGGGAGTGTTTTGACACACATGAGAGCTCAATAAAAGTGAAGTAGGAAAGAGAGCGAGAAAAGAGGAATAGCTGAGAGGTAGGAAGCAGCAAACAGACTGACCATCGAGAATCTGTTGTGTTAAATTGTACATTATGCTGAATGTAAACTCCTTTTATTTTTCTTCTGTGTCTTTGCTGAATTAAAGTTGAATTTATTCCCCTTAAAACTGGAGTCCATACAAAATATTTGGCTGTGAGGGTTCCCCTGAAAACACTGCCTAGCCCACTGCCCTCTCTAACACTAGCCTAATGGGTCTGATGGGAGGATTGGATCGATGACAAGATGATGGGAGGGAGGGGGCTCAAGTGTCATGAGTGACTTCAAGCCATTGCAAAATGCAAGTCAGGACACTTGGCTTCCCGGGCAGACACATCAGCAAAGGCAGTAACTTCAGTCATTTCACTCAGTGCAAATGTCTTCCAGAGGAAACCCACATCATCATTTTAAAATCAAATGAGTTGAACAATTTTACACAGTATAAATTGTTTATGTTAACGTGTGCTGCAGTGTTAACTTTAAAATCACCTCTAGTCACTCCAAGAGACTGCAACTCACTGATGAATTTTATAAAGTAAGTACAGTGCAAGCAATGACAAGGTGGGCCATCTCGTACAACCGACAGACAGATACACTACACTCCACTCTCTCGCTCCTCAAGAGTGAGGACAATGGCACCAACATTAGGAGTGAACAACTACTGGCATGCACCATATATCCTGTAGGGTCTACTAACTTATCACATGACTGTAACAGAGGTCCACTAACAGAGTCATGTGGTAAGTTAAGTTGAAATTCATGTCGCATGCACCTCCCCCCCCATCTGCCCATGCCGATAAACATAACAATAATAATAATTTTATTTTTAAGGCGCCTTTCAAAAACCAAGGCACCGTACAAGATAAAAATCAGACAAATCAAAATAAAACAATTTTAAAACCAAACAAACATCAGTATACTATTACACTCAACTAATCACTGTAGACTTAGAGTGCTTACTATAGCACAGCCGCTTTGACAGACACAGTGTACAAGTGTTTCAAACAAACTAGAGTGGGCTGTGATCATTGGGGGAGAAGCGAGAAGGGAATGAACGTCTAGCACTGTGACGGGCACGAGAGTAGCTGAGGATTAAAAAGAAAGGAGTTGCAGTTTCCTGACAGAAATCTGGCTGCATTTCCTGACAGAAGTCTGGCTGAAATGATGGTCGGGCATTCGCCTGACTTGCCTCCCCCCCACACTACACCCCTGACCCACACAAAGATATAACTCTCACTTGGAGATAAACAGTGAAAGTATAAGTGAGATCAGCCCATTGTAGGAGTTGGGGAAATGGTTGGGAACATCTTCTATATAAATAGCCAACATGTAATGCAGTTTAATACAAATAATTGCATATAAAGCTTAATCAATATCAGCCCCATGCCCCCCTGTCCTAGTAGAGCGGGGTGACCATAGTAAAGAATATCTTCAGCAAGCTAAATAACCATTAAACATGCACAGCTTCACTAAAGTATTCGTTACCGTTATTACTGTCATTACCAGGAATTATAAAAAGGGTCTGAGAAATGGAGCTTTCTGATTGGCTGCAAACATTCTAACAACCTTATGTTAATCTTTTATTAACATACATGTAGAGTTTAGCCATATGCTGAGCAAAGTTTAACACTGTTTAAAAACATTTTTTATTATAATAGCAATAAGGCACTCCGAGGGATTATGTTAATGGTCAGTTAATCACCCTCTAGGGGCATGTGGCACTCGGCTACACCTCGTGCCACAGTACACCCCTCGAAGGTGATTAATAGATCATTAACATAACCCTTGGTCATGCCTTATTGCTTAAATAACAGATGCCAAACAACAGTGATTTCCAAAAGCACAATTTAGCCGGTATAATCCCATAATTTAGTAAGGCAGTACAGCCTAGTGGTTACAGCAACTAGCTCTGAACGAGGAAACCCAGCAGCCTTGGGGTTGACACCCACAATTGACGTGTGCATACTGTGTGACCCTGAGCAAGTCACTTAACCTCCATGTGCTGCTGGTACACATCTACAAATGAGCATTGTCTTAAATGTGCCTTTCCCTGCCAGAAATTCTAAAAAGAAAAACCAGCATTTGTCAATGCCGAATGTTTACTTGCTGGTATGGGCATTGGTAGTGCAGGAGTTAGAGAGATGCATAATAGGAATGGCAGTGAAGTACTGAACTAACGCCAAACCCCCACCCCTACCCTGAAGAGACTGACAGGCATTGGGGTGTGCCTTTGGGTAGGCCATAATGCTCACGTCATTCCACCTCATCCTACCCTGCAAACAGTGACAGGTGTCACGGTGTGCCTTGGGGTCTTCAGCTCTTACGCTCACCCCATTCCATAAGAAAATAAGGTGAGATGGGTGCAGTAAAGGAGAATGGGGTGAACGTTGGGGTCAAAGACCCCAAGGCACACCTCAGTGATGGTCAGTGGCTGCAGGGTGGGGGTAGAATGGCATGAGCATTATGGCAGAGAACCCCAAGCCACACCCTTGATGCCTGTCAATCTGTACAGGGTGGGGCGTTAACAGTTGGAAACCCTAATGCCCTGGGCTTTTGCTGGTATTTTCATTCGGAATTTTCAGCATAGGCTTTTTGGGACCTCCCCTCATGAACAGTGGCACTGAGATTTCATTAATTTGTTCCAAAGCTTGAATTAGTACAGCGACTGCACCATTCTGAGCCACAGGTGCGAAAACACTTTTTGGGCAGGATGTAAAAAAATGACAGCTGTACTGTTCATAAGGGGGTGTTCAAAATGGGAAATGTTGAAAATTTTGAGTGGAAATATTGCAAATTTGTAAAGTTACGAGTGTGCATGGAAACTGCGCAATGCATGCTCATAACATAGTAATTTTATGGACTTTTGACACCATATTTTCAACATAGGCATTTTAAGACCTCTCTCTCTGCTCATGAACAGTCTCACTGTGATTTTCTTAATCTGTCCCAAACACTGATTTCCCTCAGTGACCGCGCTATTCTGCGCCGGAAGTACAAAAACACATTTCGGCCAGGATGTGAAAAATGACAGCTGTGCTGTTCATAAGAAAGTGTGAAAAAAATGCAAATGTAGAAAATCTGGAGTGAAAATATTACAAATTTGTGAAATTACAACGGTGAGTGGGAGCTGCACAATGCACACCCATAACACAGTCATTTCATGGACTTTTGTCACCAAATTTTCAACATAGGCATATTTGGACCTCTGCTCATGGCCAGTGTCACTGTGATTTTCTTACTCTGCCTCAAACACTGATTTCCCATAGTGACTGCGCTATTCTATGCCGAAGGTGCGAAAACACATTTCGGCCAGGATGTGAAAAATGACAGCTATACTGTTCATGAGGAGGTGTGAAAAAATGCCAATGATGAAAATCTGGAGTGAAAATATTACAAATCCATGAAGTTATGAGTGTGCATGGAAACTGCGCAACACACTCTCATAACACAGTCATTTTTTGGAATTTTTTCACCAAATTTGCAACAAAGGGTTTGTGAGAGCCCACCTCATGAAAAGTGACACTGTTGTTTCATTAATCAGTCCTGACAGGTAATTCTGTGTAGTGACCACAAAATCACTTTTCCAGACCGAATAACCAGATGACAGTCACTAAATTCATGAGATGGGGTCCCAAGAACCCCATGTTGAAAATTTGGTGCAAAAAACTCAGAAAAATGTCTGAGATGTGCACATAAGTTGAAAAAAAACCCATTTATGCCATTATACAGCTTACCGGCATTTCTTCAGTTCGCAGTCGGCTTTGAAGAGTGCAGACGTGTTCCCATTCCACTGAAGATCATTGCACTGGGCACCGGAGGTAAGTATGGGGAGAGGATGTGTGGGGAGGTGGGGTGTGCAGAGGGTGGCTGCGGGTTGGGGGAGGGGCACTGGACTCAATGAGGGACCTTTTTTTTTTACAGGAAACAACAACAAAATAAAACAACTCGGGAAGGTTTTCTGCTTTTGCAGGTACTTTGGCATGCTGGGGTGGGCTCCCAGCGGGCCACCTGAGTGTTTCTTGGGGGAAGGTCTGTAGCCAATGGGGATTGGGCACCTCCATCAGCAGAATGTTGCCGGGCACATGAGCCGAGGGGGATTGGGCACCCCCTCGACACACAACAGATGGGGGGGTATTGTGCTGACAGGGATTGGGCTACTCCGTCGGCAAATGAACTGGAAAGGGGCATGCTGACATGGAAATTGGGCACCCTTGTCGGCTGTAATGGGGACTGTGAGAGGCAGTAACTGTCCGTCGGCGCCCTTGGGAACTGTGAGAGGCCAACAGAGAAGCCACAGCCATGTTTATTTGAAAGGCGACACCAGACAATGCAGCTTTAATTTGCTGCTGCAGTCAGGGACTGCCCCACAAGCAAATACAGCTGATTGTTTAATGATGAGGCGCACCCTGATTGCAGCAGTCAATTTCTTTGAGCATAGTGGCACGCTCATTAAGTGCTGTCACCGACAGCATGCTCCTCTATTGGCAGGGCAGAGACCAGCCCCAGAAGGGACTGCTGCCATTCGCCACAACACTGCCGTGCCTCCACAACCTGCTACTGAAGGAATTTGTCGCAATATGTTTCTTGCGCATGCGCGTAAACAAACATAATAAATAACATTAAGCTTCCATGTAGCACAAACAACCTTCCAGAGAGCTTTTTTTTAATGATTCTATTATGATCTATGTACTTTTTTTATGTAATATATTTATTTACTTAAAAGTTTTACCAGAAAGGCACACTGAGCAGAGTACTGCTCGATTCCAGGTGTGTCGTGGGGGAGGGTGAACAAGGAGTTACATACAGGTAATAAAAGTACAAAGACAAACATGACTATTACAAGGTTAGCTCTCTGGGCAGCCACCTTACAAGGTGTTATTATGGATTTCTTCTTTGTCTTTACTTCCACAATGCAGCTGGGAAAACACGTTATTTTTCAACTTGGTGCTGTTAAGTAAACATTTTAAATAAATAAATAACCAGTAGACCACTACTTCCTTACTGCTGCAATGTGCTGTAGTTATTTACTTAACTATTTTTGGCTAGAGGGCACACTGAGCTGAACACTAGCTTGTTATGTTTGCTTGCACGCATGTGCAAGAAACATAGTGCCATCATCTGAGTTTTTTAGAGGTGTGTCAGCATCTTCCAATTCAGTCAGTGTGATTGCAGGCATGGTCACAGTTCTCCAATCACTGCTGGAGCTGTCTATGACAGCAGTTGAAAATGCAGTGGCATACAGTTGAAAGAGGGAGCTACGCTTCAGTGGCAGCTCCTCCCCCCCCCCACACACACACAGATCAACTGTGTTGGTTACCTGATAGATTGCTGTAGTCTTGTCTAGCTTAGAGAGACAAGCCACACATCATTACTTTAATAAACTGTTCCCTGCCACAGCAGGACCACCAAAATGTGTGGGTGCCTAACAGTCCTTACACATGCCAGCTCTCCAAAGCACACCTTCATGGACTACATGGGTTCTAATCCTCCAGAAAAAAAATACCTCAGCATTTGATGTGAAAACTCAGACTTCGTTGTGTGTGTAATTCCAAGTGTTTTCTCTTACTAGACTCTGTCAATGTGAACTCCCCGCTGCTAAAACCTATGCAAACGAACTTGAGCATACTGTACTACCTGCAGCTGAAGCAAACAGCCAGAATGCACAAAGGAGAACATACTGCTATGCATTTCAGCAGCAGCCAGTGGGGGAGGTTTTCATGACTGAAGCACTTTAATGCACTTTTTAGTGCTGTCATATACACACCTGTGTGGTAATTCACTAAACTGCACATAGTCTAGTAATGCAGCTTCAAAATATTTTTTCTCTGAATTGCCATGAGCTGGCATTTTATGTGACTGCAGAAACAAGATGCTGTATGTCAGCCATGTGTCTGCATTCCACACTCATCCCCTCACACCTCTCAAACAAAGCCACTGGTGCTTACTGAATTGAGAAGAGTTACATGGATTTCAAGTTGTGCCAGATACACTGCACATTGCCTCATCCACTCTCTTTGTTTCAACCCCACCCCCACTTCTCTTGGGCAAAGCATGAAGGCTAGTTTACACTAGCACATTCAGATCTTAATAATTCACACTTCCTTTCAAATCAGGGAAAGGCATGTTGTTGGTCTATTACACTATGAAAACAAGCATTTGTCAATGCGAGCGTTAACTTGCAGGTATTTGCAGTGGTATTTGGCACTTGGACATGGCTTAAAAAATCAGTGACAAAGAATACGAGCATTTGTCAGTGTCGAATGTTGCTTGCTTCTATGTGCTGTTTAGGTATTTGGAAGTCATTGTAGTGCAAATATTGAGGTGTTCGCGAACTTCACGAGCGTGCGTGGGAACTGCGCCAATGCTGCGGCTAAGTAAAACAATCATTTGAATTTTTCACGATTTTCAACATAGCCATTTAAGACCTCTGCTCATGAACAGTGTCACTGTGATTTTCTTTAATGTGTCCCATACATTGAGTTCACACACCGACTGCACCATTGTAAGCTACATGGCTAAAACATGTTTTGGGCAGGATGTGAAAATGACAGCTTACTGCTCATAAGGAGGTGTGGTAAAATGGCAATGTTGAAAATCTGGAGTGGAAATATTGAAAATTCGCCAAACCTATGGCATGGTAGAACTGCGCAATGCACGCTAAATAAACAGTCATTTTAGAATTTGTTCACCAAATTTTCAAAATAGGCTTTTGAGAGCTCACCTTATGAATGCTGGCACTGTTGTTTTTGTTAATCAGGCCCAAAAGGTGATTTCACGCAGTGACTGAGAAATCACCCTTCGGGCCTGAATAACGCCATGACAGTGACAGAATTCATGAGAAGGGGTCCCAAAAACCCCATGTTGAAAATTTGGTGCAAAAATTCCAAAAAATGCCTAAGATATACAACAAAGTTGAAAAACCCATCTAGCCCATTATACAGCTTACGGCATTTCCTCAGTTCACAGTCGGCTTTGAAGAGTGCAGGCGTGTTTCTGGTCAGCGATGATAAATGGCGCCGGGCTCTGGAGGTAAGTATGGGGTGAGGGGTGTGGGTAAGCAGGGTGCGCAGTGGGTGGGTGCGGGTTGTGGGGAGGGCGGGGAGAATGCGTGGGACCATTTTTAATTTACAGGTTTTCTTTTTTCTATAATTGACGACGCGGGACATTTGCCACGCTGGGGTGGGCTCCCAGCATGGCAGAAGGATGGCTGAGGGGGCCATGGAGCCGACAGGGGATTGGGCACCCCTGTCAGCAGATGACGCAGGATGTTTGCCACGCTGGGGTGGGCTCCCAGCGTGGCAGCAAAGATCTGGGTGGGGTGTGACTCACTGCAAGCACACAGCGGTGGTTTTCTTTGAAGAGAAGACCACTGCTGTCATACACAGCACCGCAGCAATTGGTGCAGGACCACCACACCTGCTCAACAGAGCAGGGGATTGCACAGGGCAGGCACGCCTCCAAAGTGTCCCATTCTCCCAAGACGTTCCTTGTGCATGCGCGCAAGCGAACGTAAAAACAAAAAACAAATGATGGACTTTAGAGGACACAGTAGCAGTGCTATCACATTGATTTTGCATTTTCCTGTAACTCTAGTGCAAATTTTCCTCCCCCATACATTTCATTATTTCACATGAAGCAGAATTGCTCTGATGCCCCTGAAGCAAATGATTATTTACCTTTTAATGGACCAACATAGATGTAACAACAAGAACAAAGTGCTCTAGTTTTTGGACCAACCAATCCTTCTTCAGAAGCTCATGGCAGTTGTTTAGAAAATACAATACTTACAACAGCTAGATAATGCAGAGAAAAACAGAAAAAAATCCCCATTGGTTTAAAATAATCATTAAAAAAAAAAAACAGAAGATGATGTCAGAGAAGTTTAACAGTACTATACTGCCTTCAGCCAGAAGCAACCTTGGGTTAAACGTGCTTGGTGGAACACACATACAAAGAATCCTACTGCATATAAATTTAATTGACATAAGATAACACTGCTGAAGCAGATAACTCCTAAATCAAGCTGTGAGTGTCACAGTTAGTAAAAGGATGTGATTACTGAAAGGCAACTCCCACCCAGATTAAAGACAAACTAAGATTGTTATAGGGCTCATGAAGTTTCAATGTCTGCATTATAGACAAGAATTTACCAATAAAGTTGTCTTAAAGACATAAGTGCACACTGTGTGATGTGTAAAACCTAGCTGGACCTGTCACCCAGCTGTACTTTCCAGCTAGATATAAGGCCCAAGAAATTTCAAAAATCTCAGGACTATATAAATGATAATTTAAATATAAATGGATAATATTAGTGTCAAACAAAAAACTCTAGTCGAGGAGCTTCAAGGAATTAAGACCACATAGCCTGATATGTACTGATGTCAATATACACTGAGAATGTAACAACTTGATGTACCACAAGTGTCTAAGGAATCTGAAAAAGAGATAAAAATGTAATTTCTCTCCTCCTCTTCATACAAACAGTATACCCTAACCCACCCCACATCACCATAATGTGGGTGGGGGAGACATATAGCTTTAAGGAGATGTTGTCTCTCTCTCTCTCTCTCTCTCTCTCCCACCCCATTTTTCCCCTCTCTCTCTCTCTCTCTCTCTCTCTCCCCCCCTCTCCCACAGACACACACACACACTCACTCCCTCCTAGTGAACCTACATTCACTTCAGTCACTGCAATTGTTCCCCAAAGGAATTCAACTTGTCATGAAATCCTGAGTAAAAGGGCTTATGTCTTATGCCCCTGTAACCAATGCAAGTCAATGGGAACAATTTCTCTGTAAATGATTCCCTATAGATCTGGGAGCCCTGCTATATGTAGTCTGCCAGGGTCTTGCAATATAATTCTTATTTTAATGCAGTGCATTCAAAAAAATTATACTGAAGCAAATGGTTTGTTGCCTTTTACTGAACCAACATACATGGATGTTACAAAAAGAACAAAGTGTCTAAGTGTTTGGCCCAACAAGGTCTTCTTCTGAAGCTTACATGAGTAAACTTACAAGGGATGTTCTAGCCTGTGTGACAATGGTTTCAACTATGCCACTGAACTTGAAAAAAAGCAATTAAATAACTTAGGATAATGCAGGATGTATAAATGAAATCAGCGCGCACATGTGAAGGCATTGTTGTTATGTCAAAGACAGCAACAGTACAGCAGCTACCTGAATTCACCTGCTTTTAATTGCTGTTTTAAAGGGATTTTTTAAATATCCTGTAAATAGTTTCACAATAATTCCCTCATACCTTTTACCAAGTGTCTGCTCTACATAATTCAATGGTTGGCAGCTCCTCCACAGCACACAAATGAACAGAGACTATTTTGGTTGTCATTTTCATATCTAGCCCAAAATGTGTTTCTGCGTGTAGCGCTGTTGCGCACAGTTGGTGTCGCGAAATCAATGTTTGGGACAGATTAAGAAAATCACAGTGACACTGTTCATGAGCAGAGGTCTTAAAATGGCTATGTAAAAATTTGGTGACAAAAGTCCATAAAATGACTGTATTACGTGCGAGCATTGCGCAGTTTCCATGCACCCTCATAAGTTCATGAATTTGTAATATTTTCAGTCCAGATTTCCACCACTGGCATTTTTCCACATTCCCTTATGAACAGTACAGCTGTCATTTTTCACACCATGGCCAAAATGTGTTTTCGCACTTCCAGTGAAGAAATGCATGGTCACTGTGGGAAATCACTGTTTGGGACAGATTAAGAAGATCACCATGACACTGTTCATGAGTGGAGGCCCAAAATGCCTGTGTTAACAATCTGCTGTAAAAAATTCCCAAACTAATTACATTATGGGTGTGCGTTGTGCAGTTTCTATGCTCACTCATGACTTCACCAGTTTTTCTGATATTTTCACTCCAGATTTTCAATATTGCCATTTTTTTACACCTCCCCATGAACAGTACAGCTGTCATTTTTCACATCCTGTTCGAAATGTGTTTTCACAACTGTGGCGCGAAATGGCGTAGTCACTGTGAAAAATCAGCTTTCAGCTAATGAACTGATATTGCCACTGTTCATAAGGTGGGGGTCACAAAAAAACAATGCTGAAAATTTGGAGCGAAAATACCAATGAACGTCTGAGGCGTTCCCTGTAGAGACTGACAGGCCTCAGGGGTGTGACTTGGGATTGTCGCCTGTAATGCTCATACCATTCCACCCCCACCCACACCCTGCAGCCAGTGAGAGGCATCGAGTTGTGCCTTGGACTCTTGACCTCAAAGTTCACCCCATTCTCCTATACTGCACCCATCTCACCATATTTCCTAATAGAATGGGGTCAACATAAGGGCCAAAGACCCCAAGGCACACGTACACCTGTCGGTGTCTGCAGGGTAGGGTGTGGTTAAATGCCATAGCCGTTATGCCTGACGACCCAAAGGCACACCCCAATGCCTGTCAGTATCTGCAGGGTGGTGGTGGCGTTGGCTTCAGTTCAATACTTCACTGCCATTCCTATTATGCAGCTCTGTAACTCCTACACTACCACTGCCGATGCCAGCAAGCAAACATTCGGCATTGACAAATGCTTGTTTTTAGGCATGTCCTGGTAGTCAGGAAGTCGGATACATACTACAGAATAATGCAATTGAATGCGCATTAATGCACATGCATGGGGAGCCAGTGACTGTACAAAATAAATTTAACAGTGGGATACTCTGACAGCACAAATAAACTGCTACATGGTAACAGCCTCATACTAGGGAGGAGGACATATGGGGGAAGAGAAAGGAGGAAAGATGTAGCCCCCTTCCTCTCTAGGGGTTACTGATGATAACTTATTCATGGGGAGTACTACATACATTAAACCTTTTACCACTTACTTGACCTCTGTATTTGAGGTGACCTCCCAAGTGCTGGCTGCCCTAGATGCTAGGATAAGGCTAGGAAGGGGCTAGCAACATTAAATATAGGATAAAGTATGGGTCTTGGTGTGTACCGAGAATTTACACACACCTGAGGGGTTTGATGCTATATAAACCCTGAGAACCAAGCTCGAGGGGTTTATGCGTAGCATCAAACCCCAAGGATGTGTGTAAATTCGAGTCTACACACCAGGGCCCATATTTTATTTTATATAATTGTTGGGCTTCTCTTTTTCACCTCAGCAATTATATAAAATAAAAAAAAGACTGCTGTGCCGGCGCAGTCAGATTACCTCAGCGCGTGAGGTCCGCTTTCACTTTATTTAACATATGTTGTTGTGGGGGTCCTTCCAGTAGCTGTGTGGAACATCTGAAGTAATTTTAAAAATTACTTACTGCCGAGTGTCCATGGCAGTTTCTTTCCATGGTGGGTTTGCATATGGGGAACGGTTTCCTGTTCGGGAAGGACACAGCGAGCGAAGAGTTTGAGCATGCGCAGTGTGGGGAAAACCGTGCGTGTGTTTGCTGTTATAAATGCTTCTTTATAATGGCAAATTACGCCACGGTTTCCCAATGGGAAAAAAGGGAAGCCCATTAATTATACACCCATTTAAACACAATAACAAAGGTTCACAATGGTGGAAATAAGTATTTTTGTGGATCCCTTTATCACTGTAACAGTTTATTCACTTAGCCTGCAGGCAGGATGGTTTATACAATTTTTTTGAAAAGCCTCCATATGGTTTAAATTTGTTCAGCTCCCAACAGCGCAAGTTCTTCTAAAGGTGTAACTAACATTTCTGTATTTTAAGGCACCTGCAGGTATACTACTGTATTACTTACTTGAGTTTCAATTTCATTTCAGGGCCAGCAGCAATCTGTTCAGGTGCAGTGTGATTTTCTGTTGCATTTAATTCCCAGGCTCTAGCTGGGTGGGGTGCTTGATTTTTTAGCTCTCTGGGCAGTCAGCTTACATTGCAGAATTCAAATAGTTCCCCACTGAGCAGCATTGCACTGGCACACATATTGGTGTCTCCTCATGAAGGACCTCAGGCGGTCTGAACCTCACTAAAGGCACTTCTCTGGAGGTGACCTCCATCCTCCACAGAACCACAGTCCAGGGTTATTGTACTCCCATCAGGGCAAGTAGAACAGCTTCTGGACCCCCCTCTCACAGTAGGTCAAATGTATGGATCTGAAGCCTCTTAATGAAATGCCCCCCCCCCCGAGAGGCACAGGTTTCAAACATCAGTACAAATTGGCTGCTAGTCTTAACCAGTTCAGATTTTCCTCAGTTCAAATTCTTTGTATTGCTCATACAGTTTAGAGGACTAGGCATGCTATGCAGTGACAGGAAAAGTCCTTATGAACGGCTGCGGCCATGATCAGAATAGACTGGGGTCTTCTTCTTCTTCAGAATACTAGAAAACAGCATTGGCTTTGAGTGAGCTGCAGACAGTGTGCTGCATTCTCACCCATTGCCACGAACTGGCAGGATCCTTCCAGCTTCAGGCAGCTGGCAACGCCCCCCTGACTCATGTCCAGGTCACCTGAACAAGGAGCCCAGGTAACTGTCTGAAGTTAACCTTTTAGGATCCAGAGGCCCAGATTTGCCACTATAGAAACCCACAGGGTACCAGAAGGCTGAGATCTGGAAAGCTGAAGGGGTGGGACAATAAGGTGAAAGAGGCTGAAGGTGGAAGAGCAGTTATGTGTAATGGGTTCACGGAGGAGAGATTTCAGGGTGGACTGGGACAAGGAAGAGTGGTGGGGGGGCTAGACCAGAGACAGGGAGTTGAAAAAGGTGGCTCACCCTGTAGAGGTCTTGAGGGAGGGGAAAGGAGTAGGAATAGGGGTCACAGTTTCTAAGACAATAGGTGGTGGGAAACATGAAGATGAAGGTCAAACCAAACCTAGATATTTAACAAAAGAAAACTTCCTCCTGAAGGAGCAATACAGGATGCTGAAGCCCAGAATAAATTTGATTTAAAAAAGTAATGGAGACTGTTTTCTTGGTGTTTACGGTGAGTTGCTTTGCACAGAACCAGCGATGAATATGGTTGAAGTGGTTATGCTGCAACTGTGCTACAAATTTGGGGGCGGAAGTCTCACTGGCGTAAATCACTTTGTTTTCTGCTCAGTACTTACATGCAGATGGTTGTACAGGCACAGGTTTTGAGGTTGTCATTCAGCAAAATCAAGAAAGGGATGGGGCCCAGGACAAAACCCTGGGGGACACCTGACTGGTGTGGGGGTAGATAATCTCTAGCAAGTGCTGATTAAAGGGGAACAGTCACTAACAAGGGCCCCCACACTCAAGAGTGTGGCTGGCTGCAATGTGCACTTTGTGTGCAGAAACATTTTGGTTTATTTACTGTTTACTGTGGTGTAGTGGATTGTAAGAGAAACACAACAATCCAGCACTCACCACCTCAAAATGAAAAAAAAACGCTGCTCTCACAATGTATTCAAATGGTGCCAAAACTTCATTGTAGGTGTCCAAAGTCAAAAGTTAAAAAGCACCCATCTTGACGCATTTCAGAGTCAGTCCCCTTTATCAGAAGATGAGCACATGTTACAACAAAACCACTTAAATACTGGTAGTGACATCATAAACGAGCATTTGTCAATGCTGAATGTTTGCTTGCTGATATTAGCCTTGGACATGTAGGAGTTAGACAGATGCAGAATAGGAATGGTAGTGAAGTTTTGAACTCATGCCAACACCACCTCCAATCTGCAGAGATGGACAGGCATTGGAGTGTGCCTTTGGGTCATTGCCCATAACGCTCACGGCATTTCAGTGTCAGTGGCTAAGCAGGTAGCACACTCGCCTCTGAGGCCGAGAGATCAGAAGGCTGTGGGTTCTATCCCCACACCAGGCACTTGGGTTAATATCCCAATGCTGACACTGCAGTGCAGCACGAGGGGGGTGCTGCACTCCTCAGGTGCAGTCTTTCGGATAAGACATTAAACCGAGCTCCCATCTGTCTGTTCTTGTGGTAGTTCAGGTGGATGTTAAAGATCCCATGGCACTTCTCAAAAAGAGTAGGGGAAATTTTTATTCAGAAAACCAAAACAAACATAAAGAGAAATGATCACATACAACACAATATCATACAACAACATTCAGTAATCCTGTCACCCAATACCACATAAAAGCGGTGATTTACCAAATATAACCTAAAAAAAAAGAAAACTTTGAAAAGGAAACAAAAACCCATGAAAACATTTTATACATTTTCCGCATCAATCATATATAACCAAGCAAAAACAAAAACAGAAAATCATATTCTGTTTTGCACATTTAAATGAGAAGGTAAAGAACAATGCATCGTAGAGTGTAGACTGGTTTCTACTATAAGTCAACCCACCCAGTCTATATTCTGCCAATAGGTCTTAATACTTCCTGTCCTAGAAGTCGCTGTTCATAATTATACACTTGGTCCAATTCATCCTGTATTTTAAACAATAATTCATTCAATTGGACATCTGTATTTTGCAGAAATCGAAAGCATCTAACCTGCCAAATGGACCATTTAATACAAGCAAGAATTACATACATAGTACTCCTATGCCACTTCTGCCATATTACTGGTAGCTGCCCCCTCTCTCCTAACTGCTTGTGTTTCTGGTTATTTTTATGGCTGCAGTGGGCACAGCCTGCAGACGTTTTGCATGTACAAAAGGAGTGATGTCATGTTTTCTGTCCGTGGAAGTGACTGAAGGTGTAAATAGTCTCCTCCGCCTTACCCTCCTCCAAGAAATGTTTTCTGCCCTCGAATAAATACGCTTTCATGTTAGTCAGTGGTTGCAGGGCACTATTTTCTTTCTTAAATGGGAGGTACAAGAACTGGAACCTGAGTAGTGGGAGGCAGCATTAGTTTTTTGGGGGGAGTAAGATCCACCCTACCTCCACCCGAGAAGCTCCTAAAGATCCACACCCACCCTTTTTTTTGGTTCATGTGGGAGGGGCATGAGGTGGATCTATCATGTTGGAACAACTGACTATCAGAGCTGCCTGGGGAAGTAATTAAGGAGTGCCTGAAACTGCATATAGGCATATCCCCCAAACACGCACACACATATACATCATGATTTTTTTTTTTAACTCTAAGCATGTCAATATTTGGCTCTTACAGTATGGGCAGGTTGGACATAAAAATAAAATACGAAAAAAGGATCAAGCAGGTGCCTTTTCCTTTGTCAGATACATGCAGACAGAAGGTCACAAATCCTGTATGACAAGTTCATTATATGGCTGTTTTCCATGTAAAACAGAAATGTTATTAATGTCATGTCTGTGACATCATTTGTAGCCAGTAAACTATTAATTATATAGGTACTGTAAAGGACAGGTTTTAATTCAGAAATCCAGTCTTAAATTCATTTTTTAGCCATTCTGTAAGATTTATGTCTCTCTGATGTAAGAGTACATAGCATAGAAATGAAAGGGTTTCTGCAATTGATTGTTGTTTGCATGAGAAGTGGGTGTGACAGAGGCATGCAGGAGTGAAGTCTATATTGTTTCTTGGCCATTCTGAGATCTAAAGTTTAACAGTAATGTGTGAAGAGAATAAAGCCTTGTGTTTTTTTCATTTGAATAGGTTTAGTGCTTTGAAGTTAAAATATATAAATATATATACATAGTGTCATGGGCACCTGAAAAGGAAGGAGATACTACTAAAATAAATGCTGTTCTGATGATTTATTTATTTATGTGTGAGATTTTAAGTGTAGTTCTGACTAGGTCACAGACACATAAGCTATAAATAAGGACGGATGTATTATTCAAAGCTTGTAGCAGCAAAATAAAGCAAGAAAAATAATATATTGTGTTTGTTTTCTTTCAATTGTTTAACCAGGAGTGGCACACTAAGCTGAAAGCTTGTTTACAGGGGCAACCTGGAATCACATGGAAGTTAAGTGACTTGCTCAGGGTCACTCAGTATGCAAGTGGGGGCTGTGGGATTCAAACCCAGATCTCCAGATTTGCAGCTACCTTAAACCACTGTGCCGTACTGCCTCCCTAATTATGACAGTCATCTGTTTTATGGTTCATGATGTTGGTGTAGTAACCATACTAACATACTAAAATGACAGCAGAATAGGCCTAGCGGTCTTTTGTGTCAGCTCGTTTAGTGAGCCCCCACCCTGGGAGCTGACCTTGCTGCCCCCCCGCCCTCTCAGGCTTCTCCCTTCCCAGTCCAGGGTACTCCTGCTTCATTGGAATTTGCTTCCACAACCCTTCCCCTGTACCTGTCCCACCCCCTCTTTAACCCCTCCACAGACTCTGCCTCTACCAGCCCTCCGGGCAGCGCATTCCATGGTTCTACCACCCTCTCAGTGAAGTAGCACCTCCTCCTTTCTTCCCTGAGTCTCCCCCCTTCAGCTTCCACCCATGCCCTCTAGTTGCTCCCGCCTTCCTTCAGAGCACCATGACTCCGACTCCCCAATTTACCCCCTTCATGTACTTGAAGACGTCTATCATGTCCCTGTCCCTTCTGTCTTCCAATGTGTATATATTTAGCTCTTCGAGCCTTTTCTCATAGGTCCTTTCCCCAAGCCCCAGATCATTTTAGTTGTCCTCTTCTGGACCCCCTCCAGGAGTTCAATGTCCCTCTTTAAGCATGGCCTCCAAAACTGCATGCTGTACTCGAGGTGTGGCCTCCCCAATCAGTTATACAGAGGGAGTATCACTTCCCTCCTTCTGGAGTGATCCGCCTAGCGATGCATCCCAGCATCCTGTTGGCCTTGGCCGCTGCCCTACTACAAGTTTCTGAGTTGCTCATCTTGACATCCACCACCACCCCCAGGTCCCTCTCAGCTATGCAGCCATAGCAGCAGTACATTGCATAGCAGATGTAAAATGTCAGTAAGCAGGTCATGCAACAGATGTGCTGAGCAGTTACTGAAGCAAGAAATGTACAGCTGTCATTTTTTACATCCTATTCAAAATGTGTGTTTGCACCTGTGGTGCCAAATGGCACAGTCACTATGCAAAAATCACCTTTCGGCTAATGAACTGATAGTGTCACTGTTCATGCGGTGGGGTCACAAAAAGCCCATGCCGAAAACTTGGAGTGAAAATATCAAGAAACGCCCAGGGCATTAGGGTTTCTGACCATAACACCCTGCACTGTAGGGACTGACAGGCATCAGGGGTGTGACTTGGGATTGTCAACAGTAATGCCCACACCATTCCAACCCCATTCCCACCCTGCAGCCAGTGACAGGCATAGAGGTGTGCCTTTGACTCTTCAGCCCCAAAGTTCACTCTATTCTCTTATACTGTACCCATTTCAGTGAATTTCTTTATGTAATGGGGTGAGTATAAAGTCTGAAAACCCCAAGGCACACCTCGGCTCTTATCTGTGTCTGCAGGGTAGGGTGAGGTAAAATGGCATGAGCATTATGGACAGTGACCCAAAGGCACACCCCAATGCCTGTCCATGTCTGTGGGTGGGGTTAGTGTCACTTCAATACTTCACTGCCATTCCTATTCTGCCTGTCTGTGTGTGTGTGTGTGTGTCTCTCTCTCTATATATATATATATATATATGTATATGTGTCTATGTAATTATCTATCTTTCTATCAATTATATATATTGCTATTTTTATGTATTTCTAAAACAAACCTGCATATCACATTTGCCTGCACTCTGAGCACATAGTTATGAAACTGTGCATATTTGTACTCCACTTCTGCATAGACCTCATACTTTCCTAATATTCCCATTATCACAAGCATAACTACCTTGCCCTTTTCAAAAGTGACCCTCTCTGAAAGTTAATATCACATTTTCTCCAACAGTCCATCATCATTACACCTGACTTCCTGACGTCTACACATTGCTTAAATATAACTTACATCACCTCATGGACAAAAACCCTGTTTTCTCTAACACAAAAAAACAACAACAAAAAAACTGTGCAAATAATCCCAGGGCTGAACATATGCCAGCCATTACTTTTTCATGTACTGCCACCTTCTGTACAATCATGGGGATTTACATACATTTCCCTTGATGCTTTGCATTATTGAGGTATGTGCATTTGTGTTTCCTTTAAAATGTGGCTGTCTGGCCAATATCATCCAGGATAACACATACATCAGTGGCATTTGTTCTGGCGTAAGCTTCCTATTCCTCCCATTAAAATGTACACCTCCATATATTTTCCTAATAATGTATATGCCTTCCTTAGAACAGAAACTAAAACAAATCTTACTACTTACAAATCATTGTATTGTTTCTCCATACCTCCTTAACAATTCCACACAACTTCACTAACTTCATTATGCAGCCATGGTGGATCTGACCAGATTTTGTTTACATTTACATTTAGTTTTTGGTGTCCACATAACCAGTTTGTGTCTTGCATTTTTAAAGGAATCCGTGGCTCTGTGATGCTAGCTAACAGTTGCACTGTATTAACATTGTTGGCTACTTGAAACATCGGTTCTTCAAAATAACACCTATCTGCAATAATTTTATAGAACTGTTTCTTTTCCTGATTTAAAAACCAACTAAGTTCAATTTTCCAAGCTCTAATATATTTTAATGTAGTTTGTGTGTAGGAGTGGAGGGATTGATCAGAGATATGCCACTTCCCCCTACCCCACGCTTGTAAAAAAGGATTTCCCTACAAAGACATACACAAAACTCCTGAATATGTATTTTCCACTAAAACTGGTTTTAGAGAACTATAAAGAAAATTGCCAAAAAGAAACACCAAGGGGTGTATCATATTTAGCCCTCCATCTTTCCATGCCCTATACGTGTGTGCTTTTTTAACAGGATTCAATCTACTTCCCCAAAAGACACAAAAGAAGAGACCCATCACATTGGTATGCATACTATATGGCAGGGGAACAATGTGAGAGGCATACAGGAATACTGGAGCAATACATGCTTTTAGTAAAAAAAAAAAAACAACATTTTTTTCCTCATCATTTTCCAATTCTGCCAGGAAAGCACTTTCTGTGAAGCAACATCATACACATTGCCCCAATTAAGCCTCTGCTCTTATGGTACCAAAATAAAGACCTAAAAGCTTGACATCACCTTTTGTCATAGAACTAGGAAAGGTACCAACCTCCCTGGCCGCCCCCAAAACCAGTATGTTACTCTTCCTCATATTAATCTGTATGCCAGTCACATGTGTCAACTGCCGTATAACCCTATTCCCAGAGTTCAAATCTGCCCCAGCAAAGATACAGCCATCTGCACAGGCTGAGATTTTACCAAAAATTACCCCTGCCATGTTCCGGATAGGTCTAATTTCCTCGTCTGCGTCTATCAATCTTAGGAGTGGATCCAATCCAAAAACATACAAAATCGGACTCATGGGACAACCCTGTCGAGCCCCTTTCTGAACAAATATGGGAATCCCTGGATGGCCATTAATCAGAGGGATAACCTGTGCATCAGCGTATAAGGTCTTCAGTAAATCTAGCAAGACTTCAGGAATGCCATTGTGCTGTAGCACTGCCCGTACATACTCTTGCCTAATGGCATCAAAGGCTGTCTGCTGATCAACAGTCAATAGATATCCATCCAAATTTGACTGCAGCCCTTGATCCACGCTCTCACGTATAGTAATTAGATTCTGAGTAATATTTCTTCCTGGGATGGTACATGTTTGGGTTGGTAATATCAATTTTTGTGCCAGTTTTGCCAACTGAACTGTCAATATTTTTGTCAAAATCTTGTAATCCGAGGTGAGCAGACTAAGCGACCTCCCGTGTTTTACGTCCTGAAGGTCTTCTTTTTTTGTACAAAAAGGTCATCACTCCCTCCTGCATGCTAGGAGTTAATCTATGTTCCTGACAAATAGCCTCATATACCAATTGCAACCAAGGAGCAAGAACGTCTATGAACATGTTATAAAAATCATTCAGTATACAATCCTTACCCGGTGTAGTTCAAGCTGATAATTTACTAACAGCTAACGTGATTTCCTGTTCTGTAATAGGGGCTATTACTTCCAATTGTTCATTTGGAGACAGAATCGGAATCTCCAGATGTTCAAGAAAGGAGTAATTCTGGTCCGAGCTCAATACCTGAAATGTATTCTGTATGTGGTCTTGAACCACCTGCTGTATTCCCCATCTATCCTGTACTACCTCCCCTGTGCTAGTCCTTAAACCAGTAATGAAGATTTTTTTCTCCACCCTGTAATTCCACATTATAGGGGTTAACCTGCTCTTTCCTACCTCTGGGGTGGAACCGTTGTTGCTTCTCTAGTTTTGACACTTTCTCTTTATGAAAGATATACATTCTCTCCCGAAGTATGCGTAGTTGCTCTGGAACAATACTCCCCTTCTCATATGTTTGTGAGAGAAGTTGAAAGTATTGTTGATACCACCCCAAGTATTCGGTATATTGAGATCTGACCCTTGCCCCTGACACCAGGATAAACCAATCTCTAAGGTCTCGCTTCGTGTCCTCCCACCATTCAATGTGACTATCGTATAAATAGCTTACATCTGCCCATATTTTAAATAGATCAGTAACTGCGTACTGTACATCCATAGTCTGTAATATTTCCACATTATTTCCAAAAACCTCTCCCCATATGTCATCTCTGTTTTTCTCCAATCATCACCTGTACCGCCACATGATCAGATGTCGCAAGGGGGAACGCCAAAACTCCCTCACTCATCAGTCTATCAGGCGCAGACCAGAAGTCTATCCTTTATGGATAAACACCCTCTATGGAGAGCATGACATGGGGCTTTCTGTAACAAATCATAAATATCACATAGCTTATTCTGTTCCAGAATATGCTTTGAAGTATTTGTGTCAACAAAGATTTTCTTTAGTTTGTCTACCCAATCTCTCTCAGCAATCCTACAATTAAAATCACCCCCCCCCCATAACACTAATTTTGCAGTATGTAAGTATGGCCCAATCTTAAAAAGAGACAAACTATCTGCCTTCATTTGAGGACTATAAATATTGATCAAGTGGTACACAATGCCATATAAGATCACATCAGTTATAAAGGCCCTACCCGGATGAATATCCAGAACTTGTAAAATTTTTGGTTCAAGCCCCTGAAACAAAAAACCTAATCTGGAACATTGTTCCTCCCCAACAGACCACAGTGATGGATCCCAACTGCAGTCTGTCTGTGCTGTCTTAATATCCACTGAAGTATGTAGTCTTGTGTACTGTAGGAAAACAATCTGCCCTGTGTTGGTGGCCAGACTTGCAAAGGTTACCTTCCTTTTCTCCTGTGACATTATACTATTAACATTAATAGTAGTAAAGGAGAAACACCCTGACATATAGAGCAAGACAAATTAAGCATGTATAGGGACCCAATATGCCAACTCTATCACTTCCTTTTTTTCTCCTCTTAGGCTTTGGCTTTTCCCCACCCTTCCTTCCTGCACCCCTTCAGGCAGTGAAGATGTCACTGAGGAGATGTCAGATTCCATCCCTTCATCTTCTGGCTCCTGCTCCTGAAGAACAACATATGAATTAATCAATGGGACTGTACCTAACTCTGACTGAACATGTAGGGCTTCCCCCATGTGTTTCCCTGACTTAGGGTGGGTGATGCATTGGAAGGGGAGGTGTTGTGTTACCTCTGGTGGTGGCATGACTGTACTAACTATCTCTGATCCCTCAGGGCTTTGATGTGTCTCTTGCTGCAGACAATCCTGTATGGGTACCTCCTGTAAGAGAATCTCCTGTGGAAAGGGAATGGGAGAGGCAGATGGCTCATCCACTTTTTTAGTAACTAGCATCTCCCTAGTTTCATCCTGTGTCATGACCTGTCCCTCTTGTGTTTCTGGGGCCTTTACGGGGATAGTCTGACCCTCAGTTATGACCTCAGATCCTGGGACAGCTGCTTTGGGCCTAGCCTCTCTTTGTGGTTTAGGAGCTAGTGGGGTTGGATTTAGCATTAACTCTCTAATGCGTATCTGTTCCTTTTGAGCAGTGGCCACATAAACATCCTGTTCCGCTCTTACAGCTTGATCCAAGCTATTATGAGAGGCCCGCGAACATGTGGAAAGGTATACCCATGTTCCTCACATAAATTACATCTCATCGGCTGGCGACACTGAGCCACTATGTGGCCCACTTCCCCACACAAACCACATTTTTGTTTTTCACACGCATTACTTAAATGCCCCACCTTTCCACATTTAAAACATTCTCTTGGCTGTCCTGGGTAGAAAATGACCCCTCTGTCCTGGCCCGCCAAAAAAATAGTTCGGTAGATGTTTTATTTGGCCCTTCTCCATTTTCATCATAACTTCGTATTTCCATCCACCTGTCCACAATTGCTCATCATCTAGGCTTGGCTCTGGATAACCTTTGATCACACAATGTTGCTGTAACCAGTAGGTTACACAGTATCTGCAACACTGACCCCCTCCTTGTGAAACATAATGGTTATTTTCTTTGTTAGGGTTTCATTAAAGGTATAGCCAAAAAAGGCCTCCACAAGGGGGTATGCTTCAACATCTGGTATTGCTTCCAGAACCTGTCCAGCCCCGCTGGATGTTTAAAGCTGATATCAAACTGGGAATCTCCCGATACATGTATCAGGGCATAAACCTCATAAGCATGGTACTTCATGCTGCCTTTCAATAATTCTCTGCCCAAAAAGTGCCTATCAGGAACCTCAGACAAGTCACCTCAGAATTTCAACTGGACAGCATTCTGCCTGGCTGCCAGCTCCGATGTATGTCGGACCTCATCAGGGAAGAGCTGCTCCTTAACTCTCTCATGCCACACTACTCGGTTGACATGGCACTACTGTTTTTTCCAGTGTCTGAGGGGTCCCAACCTCCCCTGGCTGCTGTATGAAGCATTGGTCTTCACTTTCGGGGGGGCGGGGCCCATCTTCAATCAAAGGAGTATCTCCTTCCAGACCTCGGATCACATTAAGAACTTAATTTTGATCCGAAACACCTACCATCTGTATCTCAGTAACAGGAGAAGTCTGTCCAGGTGTTATGAGGGATGTAGAAGGTTGCTCAGCCACAGAGGACCTATCAGGAGGAGGCAGTATAGCACAGTGGTCTAAGGCTCTGAGCTGCAGATCTGGTGACATCCAGCAGACCAGACCTCGGTTTGAATCCCACAGCTTCCACTTGCATACTGTGTGACCCTGAGCAAGTCACTTAACCTCTTTGTGCTCCCAGGTCGCTCCTGTAAAAAAGCTTTCAGCTTAGTGTGCTATACCTGGTTAAACAACTAAATAAAAAAAAATCAGGGCTTTGCATTATTAGCTTAGATAATGCTGCTCCTTCTTGTGATTTAGAGAGATTAGTATCTCACCCAGAACCTGTTAAGTTTCAGACCCAGCCTGTTGCCTCTAGAGCTGAGGCTACCCAGGCTGCTGGAGTCACTGAGGGACTACCAACGGTCTCTGTAGTGGAATTATCTTCTCAGGAAGGACAGTGATGTCCAGAATCAAAAAGCATAGCCCTCCCCTTCTTCTGCTTTCCACTCTCATCCTTCTCTGCTGCTTTCCGACCCCCTCCACCAGTTGTAACACCAATATTAAAGCAGACTTCTTTCACTGACAACCCTTCTCTGCCACTGCCATTATCCCCCACAGTACTGTTAGTGCTAATGTCAGGCATCACACCATTCTGTAACATTTCCTTTTCCAACTGCTGATTAGATTGTACAACCTCCATGCTCCCATCCGAGACTGCCACCATAACATTATTTACCTGCATGCTCGGAGAGCTGGATGTAGCCATCGGTGCCTGCAAAAGTAATTCTGCTGCATCCTTCGGGCCTTCTGAATGCATCCTCTCGCCATCCTGAACTCACGCTGAATCTGGATGTATTGGCCGCCCTGAAACATCTCGCTGCTGCAAAAGCTCCTTTGCGAGACGTTCTCATAGGGAATCAAGTTTCTGTTCCTCTTCTATTGATTTCCGAAACTCTACCACCAAAGCACTTGGTGGTACTACAGTAGGCCCCATCTGAGCTTCTTTCAGCCCTTCACTATGCTGGACAGCATCCTCAGTAGCAATCACCTCCTCCACTTGATCCATAGCTAAAACAAACTTTTCTTTCACCGTAACATCCATGGTAAAAGCTCTGGTCTCTAATAAGGGGTAGGCTGAGGAGGAGGAGACCTACTCCCCAGCCACCCAGATGTCCTGCTCCTGTGCTCTCTCACTCCTCTCTGATCACCAAAAACTCGGTCACAGCACCCTCCAGTGAAACAGTAGGGGAATTTCCCCAGTGCCCTGGCCAAATTTCCCCCCGTTCACTAAAAACAAGCATTTGTCAATGCCAAATGTTGATTGCGTTGGTGTGTTGAGCTTGCTCACTGCCCCTCTGTCACTCACTCAGCCTGTTTCTCCCAGTGCTGCAGGCTGCTCTTTTGTACTGGGCTCCTGCCTGCATTGGCATCTTGTTCTGCCCACTAAGAAATCCGTAGCTGTCCCGACAGAGCTCCATTGAGGTGGCTCACTCCCCCTCTCTCACTCGCTCATTCTGTTTCTCCTGGCGCTGAAGGCTGCCCTTTTGTACTGGGCTCCTGCCTCTGTTGGTGGCTTTTTCTGCTCACAAAGAAATCTACAGTAGTCCCGACACAGGTCTGTTGAGCATGCTGACTCACTCACTCATTCTGTTTCTGCTGGCGCTGCAGCTGCCCTTTTCTATTGTGCTCCTGCCTGCATTGCCGCCTTCTTCTGCCCACAAAGACATTTGCAGCAGTTACAATAGAGCTCCGTTGAGCTCAGTCACTCCCCCTCTCTCACTCGCTCATTCTGGTTTCCCCGCCACTGCAGGCTGCCCATTTGTACTGGACCCCTGCGTGCATTGCTGCCTTTTTCTGCCCACAAACAAATCTGCAGCAGTCTCAACAGAACTCTGTTGACCTCACTCACTCTCCCTCCCTCACTCGCTCGTTCTGTGTGTCCTGCCACTGCAGGCTGCCCTTTTGTACTGGGCTCCTGCCTGCATTGGCAGCTTGTTCTGCCCAGAAAGAAAACTGAAGCAGTCCTGACACAGCTCCATTGAGCTCTCTCACTCACTCATTCCATTTCGGCCGTGCTGCAAGCTGGCCTTTTGTACTGGGCTCCTACCTGCATTGCCGCATTTTCTGCCTGCAATGAAATCTGCAGCAGTCACAATAGAGCTCCGTTGAGCTCGCTGACTACCACTCTGTCACTCACTCATTCTGTTTCTCTTGGTGCTGCAGGCTGCGCTTGTGTACAGGGCTCCTGGCTGCATTGGCACCTTTGTCTATCCACAAACAAATTCGCAGCTGTCCCAACAGAGGTCTGTTGAGGTCGCTCAGTCTTCCTCTCTCACGTGCTCTTTCTGTTTCTCCTGGCGCTGCAAGCAGCCCTTTTGTACGAGGCTCCTGCCTGCACTGGTGCCTTTTTCTGCCCACAAAGAAATCTGCATCAGTCCTGATAGAGCTCCGTTGAGCTCACTGTCTCACTCGCTTGTACTGTTTCTCCCACCGTTGCAGGCTAGCCTTTTGTACTGGACCCCTGTCTGCATTGAAGCCCTTTTCTACCCACAAAGAAATTTGCATCAGGCCTGACAGTGGTCCGGTGAGTTCGCTCACTCCCCGTCCGTCACTTGCTCTCTCGTTCTGCTTCTCCCAGTGCTGCAGGCTGCCCTTTTGTACTGGGCTCTTGCGTTGGGGCCTTTTTCTGCCCACAAACAAATCTGCAGCAGTCCCGACACAGCTCAGTTAAGCTTGGTCACTCCCCCCTCTCCCTCATTCAATCTTAATCTGTCCCAAACACTGATTTCTCACAGCGATCATGCTATTCTCCGGCAGGAGTGCAAAAACATATTTTAGCCAGGATGTGAAAAATGGCAGCTGTACTGTTCATAAGGAGGTGTGGAAAAATGCCACTGTTGAAAATGTGGCATGAAATTATTACAGAACTGCGAAGTTACAAGGCTGCGTGGAAACAGTTCAATGCATGCTTATAACACAGTCATGTTATGGAGTTTCGTCACCAAATTTTCAACATAGGCATTTTAGGACCTCTGCTCATGAACAGTGCCACTGTCATTTTCTTAATCACTCCCGAACAGTGATTTCTCACAGGGACCACGTTATTCTGTGCCGAAACTGTGAAAAGACATTTCGGTCAGGATGTTAAAAATGACAGCTGTACTGCTCATAAGGAGGTGTGAAAAAATGCCACTGTTGAAAATCTGTCATGACAATATTACAAATTTGCGAAGTTACAAGGGTTCGTGGAAAGTGTGCAACGCACACTTGTAACACAGTCATTTGATGGGCTATCATCACCAAATTTTTAACATAAGCATTTTAGGACCTCTACTCATTAACAGTGTCACTGTCATTTTCTTAATCTGTCCCGAACACTGATTTCCCACAGCGACCATGCTATTCTGCGTCGGAAGTGTGTAAACACATTTCTGCCAGGATGTGAACAATGACAGTTGTACTGGTCACAAGGAGGTGTGACAAAATGCCAATGTTGAAAATTTGGCATGAAAATATTGCAAATTCACGAAGTTACGAGCGTGCGTAGCAACTGAGTAGCGCATGCTCATAAAACAGTCATTTTTTGGAGTTTTTCCAACAAATTTGCAACATAGGCTTTTTGAGAGCCCACCTCATGAACACAGGTACTGTCGTTTCATTAATCGGCCCCGGAAGGTGATTCCACACAGTGACCACGAAATCACCTTTCGGCACTGATTAACCCCATAACAGTTCAAGAATTCATGAGGAGGGGTCCCAAAAACCCCATGTTGTAAATTTGGTGTGAAAATTCCAAAAAATGACTGAGATATGCATTAAAGTTGGAAAAAACTCCATTTATTCCATTATACAGCTTACCGGTATTTCCTCAGTTCGCGGTCGGCTTTGAAGAGTGCAGACGTGTTCCCGGTCCACCGAAGATCATCGCAGCAAGCTCCGGAGGTAAGTATGGAATTGAGGGGTGTGTGGTGAGGCAGGGTGCGCAGTGGGTGGCGCGAGTTGCGTGGGGGTGGGGGAGGCGGCGCCGAGGACAGTTTCCTTTTTCAGGGTAAAAAAGATGTTGCAGGACTGTTTTAACATTATAGGAGCATGTGGCATGCTGGGGTGGGCTCCCAGCATGCCAAAGGACTCAGGGGGGCAGTAGCCGACGGGGGATTGGGCACCCCGTCGGCACACAACAAGGGGGAGCTTAGATTATGCCGACGGATGGGCACCCCGTCAGCAGACAATCAAAGTGTGGGGGGGTTGGTTACAGAATGCCGACGGGGTGGCCATCGACCAAAATCAATAATCTGACACCAAAGTCGACAGGGAGTTGGGGCCCCCATCAACAAATAAACATGGTGGGGGGTTATATTGTTTGTGAACACGGCGGCAAGCTGCTGCCATGTTCACAAACAATATCGAAATTGCAAGTTCCGCCCCTGCAATGACGGATCGCTCCTCATTGCAGCGGTGACTGGCTGCAATGACGAGGTGGCCCCTCATTGCAGTGGCAGAGTGTCACAAGTTGGTGCCAATGTTCCAAACTTGTGTCACCAGCAACGTGCTATGGCATTGGGGGAAGCAGGACAAGCCTTTGCAGGCTGTGGGGGCATTGGCCACGGCCACAACAGTGCCATGCCTCCACAGCCTGCTTCTCAGAAAGCTGTCCCAATATGTTTCTTGCACTGCGCGCAATCAACATAAAAATAACCACCAACAGCTTACTCTGGTTCAAGGTCAGTTGGCATTCATCTGTATCTCCCTTCCCCGGGTCGTGCCTGAAAATAGGCAAGAATCTGTCTAGTGCACTTACCCGGTCAACAAAAACTAAATAAATAAATACAAATTTCACCTCACCGTATCCTGCATACACTGACAAGTGTTGAGGTGTGCCTTAGGGTGTACGGCTTTACAGTCACCCCATTTCATAAGGACATATGCTGAAATGGGTGCAGTATGGGAGAATGGGGTGAACTCTGGGGATGAAGAGTCCAAGGCACACCTTGATGCCTGTCGCTGGCTTCAGGGTGAGGGTGGGGGTGGAATGGCATGAGCATTACAGCCGGCATTCCAAAGGCACACCACTGATGCCTGTCAGTCTGTACAGGATGGGACGTTATGGTTAGAACCCCTAATGCCCCTGGCGTTTGTTGGTATTTGCACTACAGATTTTCAACATGGCCTTTTTGTGATCCCCCACCTCAGGAAAGCATTTGGGACCCCTGCTCATGAACAGCGGCACTGTGATTTTGTTAATCTGTTCTGAACATTGATCACCCACAGTGACCGTGTAATTCTGCTCCCAGGTGTGTGAAAATACAGTTTGGGCAGGATGTGAAAAATGACAGCTGAACCATTCATAGGGAGGTGTGAAGAGATGGCAATGCTGAAAATATTAAAAATGCTCGATCTTACGAGCGTACATGGAAACTGCACAATGCACGCTCATAACACAGTCATTTAGTGGAATTATTTCACTAAATTGTCGATATAGCATTTTGTAACCTCTGCTCATGAACAGTGTCACTATGAGTTTATTAATCTGCCCGAATGTTGATTTCCCACAGCAACCACGCCATTATGGCGCCAGATGTGCGAAAATACATTTCGGGCAGGATGTGAAAAATAACTACTGTGCTGTTCATAAGGAGGTGTGCAAAATTGACAATGCTGAAAATCTTGAGTGAAAATATTACAAATTCTCGAAGTTACTAGTGTGCGTGGAAACTGTGCAACGCACACTCGTAACATAGTCATTTTATGGACTTTTGTCACCAAATTTTCAACATAGGCATTTTGGAACTTCCGCTCATGAACAGTGTCACTGTGATTTTCTTAATCTGTCCCGAACACTGATTTCCCATAGCAACTGCACTATTGTGTGCTAGAAGTGCGAAAACACATTTCGGCCAGGATGTGAAAAATGACAGCTGTACTGTTCATAAGAAGGTGTGAAAAATGCCAATGTTGAAAATCTGGAGTGAAAATTTTACAAATTTGCGAAGTTTCTGATGCAGTGGAAACTGCGCAACGCATGCTTGTAACAGTCATTTTGGAATTTTCACCAAATTTGCAACATAGGCTTTTTGGGAACCCACCTCATGAACAGTGACACTGCCATTTCATTACTCGGTCCCGAAAGGTGATTCTGCACAGTGACCGCAAAATCACCTTTTGGGACCGAAAAACCAAATGACAGTTACTGAATTCATGAGATGGGGTCCCAAGAATCCCATGTTGAAAATTTGGTGCCAAAATTCACAAAAAATGTCCGCGATATCCACATAAGTTGAAAACCCCCCCATTTATGCCATTTTATACAATAGGGGTGAAGTGATATGCCATCACTTAAAAAAGCATATCTCCACCCCGTACTGATAATGAAAACGTGACGTGTACATAGCACAAAAGAGCTCCAGATATCTATACTGTGTACACTTCACCTCAAAATAGTGGGTAGTGCACACAGTACTCTAGGTGAGGTCTCATCAGTGTTTTATACAATGGCATCACTACCTCCCTCCTTCTGCTAGCGATACCTCTGTCTATTCACACCATCATCCCACTGGCCCTCCCTGCAGCCTTTGTACTCTGCTTTGACACCTTTAGGTCATCTGAAATGATAACCCCCAGGTCCCTTTCTTCCTTGGTGATCGTCAGCAACTCCCCCCATCCTGTGGCTATCCCCAGGGTTCCCTCATCCCAGGTGCATTATTTTGTACTTCTTTGAGTTGAACCTCAGTTGCCACACCTCAGACCATTTTTCAAGCTTCTCCAGGTCCCACCTCATTTTCTCCACTCCGTCTGGAGTATCCGTCCTGTTGCAGACCTTGGTGTCATCGGCAAACAGGTAGACCTTTCCCTCCAGCCCTTCCACAATGTCACTGTTGAAGACATTGAACAAGACTAGCCCATGGACTGATCCCTGAGGTACCCCACTGGTCACCTCCCTCTCCCTGGATTGGATCCCATTTACCACCACCCTCTGCCTGCTGTCCATTAGCCAGTACTTAAACCCAGTTTGCCTCCTTGTGCCCTATGCCCAGACTACCCATCTTGTTAACCAGCCATTTATGAGGGACAGTGTTGAAGGCCTTGCTGAAATCGAGTTAGGCGACATCCACCGCTCCCCCCTTATTCACCACGTTCGTAACCCAATCAAAAAAATAGATCTGTTTGACACGACCTACCTGCAGTGAATCCATGCTGCCTCAGATCTTGAGCCCCATTGGATTCCAAGTGCCGCACTATTTTTTCTTTAAGCAGTAACTCCATGATTTTACCCACTACTGAGGTGAGGCTGACTGGCCTGTAGTTCTCTGCCTCCTCCCTACTGCTGCTTTTGTGACAAGGGACTACGTGTGCCCTCCTCCAGTCCTCTGGAACCACTCCTGTGTTGAGTGACTCGGTGAACATGGCTGTGAGAGTCGCTGCTAGCTCCCTCTGCAACTCCTTCAGTATGCTCAGGTGTATGCCATCTGGCCCCATTGCTTTGTCCACCTTCAGTTTCATGAGCTCCTCCACGACTCTGTCCACTGTGAATGGACTTGTGTTTACCTCTCACCTCTTCATATCTGTTACCCATCTGTGGTCCTTGACTCTACCCCTCCTCAGTGAATTCTGAACAGAAGTATTCGTTCAGTATTTCCACCTTTTCCAGATCTCCCTCCTTACACTCCCCTTTATCCCCTCTGAGCCTTACAACCCCTCCTTGTCCTCCTTCTTTGCTGATGTACCTGTAGAAATGTGTCCCCTTTCTTCACTGGCTGCACTAATTGTTCCTCAGTCCATGCCTTTGCACTCCGAACAGCCTTCCCTGCTTCCCTTAGATTCTTTAGGTACACCTCCCTGTCCTTTGAGTCACCTTATATTTCCTGAAGCCTGCCCTTTAACCAAGACCGTGTCAGTGACTGACCCATAGATTGGGTGCGCATAGTCGGTGAAAGAGAGTACAGAGCTAGATACTGCCAGGCATTTAGCTTCATCAGTTAGATTTAGCCTTTGTCTGAAGAATGCTCCCAGTTTCCTGTTTCCTATCTGTATGATGTTGTCCACATGTTCTCTGAATGATAGTGTGCCATCTAGGATAACACCCAGGTTACTTTATCTAAAGGTTTTAACTTGCTCCCATGAGGTGCCCAGAGTATTGTATAAAATAGGAGGGGTTGACCTATTCTTATGGTGTGCCCCTGTGAAGAGCATAGTTTTACTTTTTTTTATAGTTGAGAACATGTTTATTGTCCTTAAACCAAGATCCTAGCACTGTGTTGGAGATCTTGATTATGACTGTTGTAACAGCAACAGAAAAGACTAGTACCAGGAAAAATTGGTGGTGCAAAAATGAAAATCAGACAGGCAGCAAAGTAAAGACAATGCACCTACCACATGGCAACACACTGAAAAAATGAATGTGGTGTAATTCATTTATTATAAAAACATTGTGCAAAAGGTTCTCATAAAAAAATGATCTTTCACATAAACATCAGAAGACAGAGTTACGTTTTGCCAGAGCACCCCCAGCTTCATCCGACTTCAGACAACATGTCTAATGAAGCTGGGGGTGCCCTGGTGAAATGTAACTCGGTCTTCTGATATTTATGTGAGAGACCATTTTTTATGAGAACCTTTTGCACTATGTTTTTATAATAAATGAATTATACCACATTTATTTTTTCGGTGTGTTGCCTTGTCGTGGGTGCATTGTCTTTACTTTGCTGCCATTAAGATTGTTGTGCAGAGGGCTGCTGCAGTATACCACCACATTATCTGCATATAGAAGCATTTTTGCCCTATTGCTCACTTAAGGCAGGCTGCAGATAAGCAAAGAAACACAGAAACATAGACTTTGATGGCAGATAAGGACCTCTTGGCCCACCCAGTCTGCCCATTTCCCTACCTATTGGATAAGCTGCGGATTCTAGTTAACCAACAGCCTACTTTCTCCTACTCCTCACTACAATTGCCTTATGTCTGACCCATGCATTCATGAATTCTCCCACTGTTTTTGACCCCACAATCTCCTCAGGAAGGTGGTTCCATGCATCCACCACCCTCTCTGTGAAAAAAATACTTCATGATGTTGCCCCTGAGCCGTCCTCCCTCTATCTTCAAATTATGTCCCCTTGTTCTTGCACATCTCTTTTTCTGAAAGATGCTTCTGTCTTGGACTTTGTTTGATCCCTTGAGGTACTTGAAAGTTTCTACCATGTCCCTCCTCTCCCTCCTTTCCTCAAGGGTATACATATTAAGCACTTTTAGTCTCTCTTCGTATGGCTTCTGTTGCAGACCCTGCACCATAGTTGCCCACCTCCGGACTGCCTCCATTCTGTCTATGGCCCAGTGGAGATGGGGTCTCCAGAGCTGCACACAGTACTCCAGATGGGTTCTCACCAACTGTCTGTACAGAGGAATAACAACTTCATGTTTCCTACTGGTGATGCCTCTCCCTATACATCCTAGTATCCCCCTGCCCTCCTTACTGCCTTCTCACATTGCTTACCTACCTTAAGGTCATCTGACATGACTACCCCCAGCTCCCTTTCCATTTTGTTGTTGTTAGTACCTCCCACCCCCCCATCTGTAGACAGACCAGCTTCAAGACAGGAAAAATCAGAAGAGGTGGAAAGTAGGGGAGAGGAGGGGAGGGCAGGGTGAAATACAGCAGATGAGGTGGAAAGTGCAGGTCCAGAGTGGGGGAGGGAAGTGGAAGGATGCTTGGGTAGGGGATCTGAGGATAAAAGCTCAGGAAGGGAGAATGGGGTAGATCTGGGGGGGCAAACTTGAGCCAGAAAGGAGATTGGGGGAGCGAGGAGCAAGCTGGGAGTTGCAGGCAGAAGAAAGAGCACGGTTGGGCATGCACAGGTGTGTGACCCACAGGCTGGGGGGGGGGCGGAAGGAGCAAGCTGGGGGTCGATGACAGAAGGAGGAGCCTGGAAGGAATCAAGTGAGCTAATAAAGTGGGGATCAGGGTGAAGGTGATTGTGCTGGAGGACTCCATGACCAGGGGTATCCAGTGGGAAGGGCTGGGGGAGAGTAAAAGCAGCCCAGTCAAGGCTAAATGTATCCCAGGACTATCCGTACACAAGGCCAAATTCCAGCTATACTCGATAGCACTGGAATGCGGAGGAACCTCAGACTTCCTAGTACATCTGGGAACGAATGACTTGGAAAGGAACAGTGAACTAGAAATACAGGTGAGATTAGAGGAACTGGCCAGGGTCTGCCACTCTATAGGCAGCACGATTTCCTTCTCTGAAATTCTGCCAGTACCAAGGGCGACCGGGGAGAACAAGCAAAAACTTAGAAGGGTGAACCAGTGGCTCAGGGACTGGTGCAAGGCAGAGGGTATAGGGCGGGTTGGGGACTGGGGGGATACTTGGGAGGATAAGGGGGCTATATGCCAGGGATAGGACACACCTCAGCCTGGAGAGGAGGGAGATCTTGAAACTAAAGCTTGCTGGATTTATAGGTGAGAGGTGGGGTTTAAACTTGTAAAAGGGGAAGGGTTAAGTAGTAAAAAGGCTCCAGGGGGGCTGCTCGAAGGTCCAGGTCTAGGGCACAAAAAGAGGGTGGGGGACGGAGTTGCAAATCCATGGAGAACTGTGCAGGAAAGGGATTGAGCAGGTCTGGGAGGATTGGAGAGGGGGAGAGGTCGGGGTGGAGGACAGTCCTGATTAATGCCAGGAGCATGGACAATAAAATGCCCGAGCTCCAGATGTGGCAGCAATTACGGAGACATGGGTCTCCCAGAAAAATGACTGGGACCTAAACTTGAAGGGCTACAAAATATTCAGGAAAGATAGAGGAGTGGGAAGAGGGGGAGGTGTAGCGTTGATAGTCAAAAATGACTTAGTGGTTAGTGGAGTGGAGGAGGCTGTAGGGGGTGTGGAGGCAATTTGGGTAACCCTGCAAACGAGGGGAGGGAAAAAATTGAAAATTGGGGTAATGTACAGGCCCCCCACAATAGAGGAGGCTCTGGAGGATAAACTGGTTGAGAACATCAAAGGTCACTGTGACCTTGGAAAGGGTAGGGTGGTGGTCATGGGTGAGCTTAATATGCCGGGGGCAGACTGGGACACTATGAGATCCTCGGTGGCCAGGGAACAGAGACTGATGGACATCTTTCAGGATGCCTTCCTGGTCCAACAGGTGGGGGAACCTACTAGGGAGGGGCGGATATTGGACATTGTCCTAGCAGACAGTGATCAGATAAGTAGCCTGGAGGTTTGCAGCTCGCTGGAAGGGGGTGACCACACCATGGTCTGGTTTATACTGTATCTAGGGGGGAAGGAAAACTGCACTAATACATTAGTAGTAGACTTCAGGGGAGTGGACTTCGTGGGCATGGGTAGGATTCTACGGTGGAGCTTGGACAAGATTAGGCCGGACATGGATGCTGGAAGCTTGTGGGAGACCATTAAGAAAGGGGTGCAGGAGGCTACTAGGTCCTGTACAAAAGTAAGGCGAAAGCATGGTAGAGCCAGTAAACCATGTTGGTGGACCAGGGAGGTGCAGGAGGTGGTGAGGGGAAAAAAAGGCTGCCTACACACGTTTTAAGCACTCTAGAGGAGATAGGGTGCTGGGAGAGTACTAGCTGATGGCCAGAAGGGTCACCAGAGTGATGGGGGAGCCAAGGTGGGGATGGAGCAAAACCTGGCTAGGGATATCTGGAGGGGGTGAAGGGATTCTATAGATACATAGGAGAGAAGAGAAAAGCAAGGACACAGATCAGCAAGATTAGGACTGGGGGGTGGGTTCAGGAAGCAGGTGAACAGGCAGAAGTGCTTAATGAGTACTTCGCCTCGATCTTTACAGAGGGAGACAGGGGATCCCTCCAGTCCTATGGGAGGAAAGTGGAGTCAACAAAATCGAGAGGTCAGATGGAGTCCAGAGGACAGAAAGAGGCTAGGGTACAGGCAGGGCCAGACCTAGAAGGGGATGGGTGGTTGCATGAGGGGAGGGCTGGGAGGAGAAATCACAGTGGATAGGGTGAGGGAGGCCCTTCGGAAACTAAAAACTGATAAAGCGCCGGGGCCGGATGGGCTGCATCCCAGGGTTACGAAGGAATTGGCGGATGAGCTGGCAACTCCATTGGCCGCAGTCTTTAACATCTCTCTGCAGACAAGATGGGTGCCTCAAGACTGGAGGGTGGCTCATGTAGTGCCTATCCACAAAGGGGGGGTTTAGAGAGGAGATGGGGAATTATAGACCTGTCAGCCTAACATCTGTGGTAGGCAAAGTAATGGAGGGCATTATCAAGGAGAGGCTTGGGAGGCAGCTGGAAAGGTTGGGGCATTGGGATGATAAACAGTATGGTTTTATCCCAGGGAGATCATGTCAGACCAACCTCGTAGAGTTTTACAACTGTGTGACGGGGGCCCTGGACAGATACAGGCTGGTGGACTTCCTATACCTGGATTTCAGCAAGGCGTTTGACTCGGTACCCCATGTTGGTCTGAGAACAAAGCTGGGGGGGATGGGGGTGGGAGGGCAGTTGCTCAAGTGGGTAGAAAATTGGCTTATGGGGTGAATACAGAGGGTAATGGTCAGTGGGATAGTCTCCTCCCCCAGGAAGGTAATCAGTGGGGTCCCCCAAGGTTCCGTATTGGGGCCACTCCTGTTCAATGCCTATGTCTCGGATATAGGGAAGGGGGTTAGGAGTAGGCTGAGTCTCTTTGTGGATGACTCAAAACTGGGAGCACTGGCAGGTGGGGAAAAAGCAAGAGAGACGATCCATAGGGACCTGGATACCCTGGAGGGATGGTCAAGGAGGTGGGAACTGAAGTTTAATGCTGGGAAATGTAGGGTGCTGCATATGCAGGTCGGAAACCCAGGCCATGTATACACCCTGGGGAGGGTCACACTGCAAGCCACATTGGGTGAGAGGGAAGTAGGAGTGGTGGTAAACATCAAAATGAATAACTCTGAAAACTGTAGAAGAACCGCAGGCAAAGCAAACAGGATACTGGGCTGCATAGCCAAGGGGATAACGTCCAGGAGGAGGGAGGTGATCCTCCCTCTGTATAATGCCTTAGTTAGGCTGCAACTCAAGTACTATGTACAGTTCTGGAGACCTCATCTGAAGAAGGATATAGCACTGCTAGAGAGAGTCCAGAGAAGAGCAACCAGAATGATTCAGGGCATGGAGAGGAGGTCCTATGAGCAGATACTGGAAGAGCTCTGGCTGTACACACTGGAGGAGAGTAGGGACAGGGGAGACATGATAGGGGTCTTCAAATATGTAAAAGGAATAACTAGGGCAGAAACTATGAGCTGTTCAGGCTAAAGAAGGGGGAACAACCGGGGGCACGAGTGGAAGCTGCAGGGGAGAAATTACAGGGAGGAACGTAGGAGACATTACTTCTCTGAGAGGGTAGTGGAGCCATGGAATGCGCTGCCTGAGAGGCTGGTGGAGAAGGGCACAGTGGAGGGCTTCAAGAAGGGTTGGGACAGGTACAAGGGGAAACTGAAGCCAAAGAGGACCCTCTCAGGGGCTGCGCGGGGTGGGAGAGTGAGCACCCACTAGGTGGCTGGCTACCGAGCGGACATGACAGACTGTTAGGCCTATTCTGCTGGCTTTTAGTATGTTAGTATACTGTGTAATCTTCCCCTGGGTTTTTGTTTCCCAGGTGCATTACTTTGCACTTTTTTGCATTGAATCTAAGCTGCCATATTTTTGACCAGTCCTCCAACCTTGCCAAGTCCCTTCTTATCCTTCCCACCCCCCTTGTGTATCAACCCTGTTGCAGATCTTTGTGTCATCTGCAAAGAGGCATACTTTTCCTTCCAGCCCCTCTGCAATGTCTCCTATAAAGACATTAAAGAGGACCGGTCCCAGTACTGAACCCTACGGTACCCCATTAATAACCACCCTTTCTTCAGAGTGTACTCCATTTATTAGTACCCTCTGCATCCTGTTGTCCACACAATTTGATACCCAGGCTACCACCCTGGGGCTCACTCCTAGGCTGGCTAACTTGTTTATTAATCTTTTGTGTAGGACTGTGTCAAATGCCTTGCTAAAGTCTAGGTAGGCCATATCCACAGCACCTCCTTGGTCTACTACTTTGGTCATTCAGTCAAAGAACTGTGTTAGATTCATCTGACGTGACCTTTCCACTGTGAATCTATGCTGCTTTGGGTCCTCTGCCCTACCGGCCTCTGGGTACTCAACAATTCTTTCTTTCAGAAGTGATTCCATCATTTTCCCTACCACTGAGGTCAAGCTAAGAGGTCTGTAGTTTCCTGCCTCTGCCTTGCTCCCACTTTTGTGAAGAGGAATCACATCTGCCCTCCTCCAGTCCTCAGATACCACACCATCCTCCCATGATTTGTTAAAGAGGGTAGTCAGTGGTGTCACTAGGTCTCTCCTTAGTTCTTTTAGAATTCTGGGGTGAATCCCATCAGGCCCCATTGGTTTGTCTATCTTGAGTTTTAGGAGTTCTTTCCGGAACCCTTCTTCTGTGAATGGACTGGTATCAACCCCCCTATCCAGAGTGCTTCTATTGTTTGGTTTAGGTATCTCCTCCTCTTCTTCTTTTGTGAATACTGAGCTAAAATGTTCGTTCAGTATCTCAACCTTTTCTTAGTCACCCTCTGCCCACCTCCCCATCATTTTATTAAGCCTCACTATCCCTCCCTTGGTCTTCCTTTGCTCTCTGATGTACCTATAAAAGGTTTTAGTCCCTTCTTAACTGAGTTGGCTATCTTTTCCTTGGTTTGGGCCTTCACTATGCTGACTACCTTCCCTGTTTCAACTGATACAGTTCTCTGTCCTGCTCCTTCTGTGATACCTTGTACTTTCTGAATGCTATCTTTTTCTTCCTAACCTTCCCTGCCACCTCCTTTGAGAACTATAGTGTTTTTTCACTTCCTTTTATTTTGTTTGCTTCACACAAAGGCTTGTTGCCTCTGTGATGGCAGTTTTGATTTTTTCCCATTGTTCTTTCACCCCTCCTTCCTTTCCATTTGCTAGTGCGTTCCTTAGGCACGCCCCCATTTTGCCAAAGTCAGCCCTTCTAAAGTCCAATACCTTTGCATGGCTTGACTCTATGGCTGTGTTTATCGAGAACCACATTGTTCAGTGGTTGCTAGTTCCCAGATGGCTACCCACTTCTAAATCTGTGATCCTCGCTCCATCTCCATTTGAGAGTACCAGATCTAAGATTGCTCCCTCCTGAGTGGGTTGCAATACTAGCTGTACTGAGGCATGACCTACTCTTGGATGTGGCTGCAGCAAATGTGCTCAGTTACCATATGGCATATTCAGGTCTCCAATCAACAATATCTCCTCTTTTTCTGCCATTCTAAGGATGCCTTCTATCATTTTCTTGTCCATTTCCTTCCCCTGAGATGGGGGTCTGTATACAACCCCCATGCAGACACAGACTGAATAGTAGAGGGCCCAAGATTAACCCCTGTGGGACCCCCTCCATGACACTCCTGTCACTTGAGAGGACCCCACTAATATTCATTTTTTGCAATTGACCAGTGAGGTAGCACTTGAACCATGATGCAGCTTCCATAGAGATGCCAAGAGAGTGTAGCTTCATGAGTAGCAATGGATGGTCAACGAGATCAAACGCTTTTGTTACTACTAGCCCTTTGTCCTGGGCCTCATGGAAAGAGTTGGTGTATTCAGTAAGAGTCGTACTGTGCTGCCTTTTGAAGCCATGTTGTTCTGTACACATTAGGTTATACTTGTTTAAATACTCCACAAGTTGATCAGACACCATCCTTTTGTAGTGCTTTAGACAGATGGGACAGAATAGAGCAAGACCTATAGTTAGTGATATTTGATCTGTCCCGATTCTTAAAAACAGAAGTAACTATAACTTTCTTCCAAACTGGGGGAAATTGGAGTAGTAAAAGAAGATGTCAGCCTACAACTAAACAAAATTAGTCTGATATAATCTATAATACTACAGTAAACAGAAAGTAAACCAGAATGTTTTTGCACACAAAGTGCACATTGAGACTAGCCCCACACTTGAGTGTGGGGCCCTTTGTGCTGAATGTTCCGTTTTAAGACCTGTCTGCCAGGAAGGGGTTGAATCATTGGAGTGTAACATCAGATAGTCTTGCCATCGCAGGTTTGTCTAGTAGGCAGAGCTGTGCAGAGTGCAGAATTCCACCAGTGGAATCCATGCAGAATGTTAGTTCCACTGACAAAACACTTTCTAGAATTTAATTTTTAATTCTGTGGAATTCCCAAGAAGGCGGTTCTGTGTAAACTGTAAATATTCTTTAGATTATCTAACCTGCAAAATATTGTAAAGCTAGTTATTTTTACATAAAGTAAATTTAGTGCAAACACAACTGCAACCATAATTGTGTTAATTTATTTTAGCACTAAGTCACAATCACCACATTCACAAGAATGGGAAAAAATGCTGAAAGTGCTAATTAGCACAAATTTATTTTCATGCAAATTGGTGCTTCAGCGAAAATAGTGAAATTTATTTGACAGTGAAAATTTCAAGTTCTGCAGTAATATTCTGGGGTTTGTGATGCGGTTTGTAGAAAATGAATTTGCATTTCATCTAAATTGCTGACTATTATTTTGCAGTGTATGTAACCCATAGATTGCTAATGCACAGTTTTCAGGAAAAAAAAATCCCTTTCAAAATTTTCAAATTTAACTTATGCTAGAAGTCCACAGAATTAGACAGGATGTCTGATATTTTGTGGAATTCTGGCGGAAGCAGAAATTAAAAATTCCACATTGCTCTACTGGTTGGAGGGATTGCGCAACAGTGTCAAAAGCCTTGACAAGGCTGAAAAAAATAGCAGAGATAAATAGACCCCTAAATTCATCCCCTTCAGTAAGGTGCCAGTGAGCCTAAGTTGTTGGCAAGATATTGTAGAGTAGGTCTTCCTGAACAGAGACTGGTAGGGACTAAGAGGAGTCATGGTAGGGAGAGATTTGATATAACACTAGTTTTTCATAAATCCTAGCCAGGGAGGGTTAATGGAGATTGGCCATCACCAGGTGCAGAAAGGTCACGGCTTTTGTTGAAAGGGGGGGAGGGGGACTTTGGACCTCGCCCATGGACCAAAAACTTTAATAGAGAGGAAAGAGAGGTTAAGTGCTTAGCTGGTGTGATATATGGTGGGAGCAGAGAGGTAGAAGAATTTGGGGTCAAGCTCATCAGGGGTGTTGCACTTGGTAGAGCTAAGGGCCAGCAGGGCAGAGAGGGTAGTAGTGGGTGAGAAGGGAGCAAAACAGAAGGTGAGGAAAGGGCAATGTGGGAGTGGGGGAGAGGATTGATGTGGGGGGGCAGCTAGAAAGAACTGGTGCAGAAAAACTTATTGAAGGAGGAGACGCTCTTTGAAGGACAACTACCGGACTAAATCATGAAAATAAAAACTGTGAAATCTGAAAACACAGCACTGTCGTAGCTACAATCTCATGTGTTTCTTTAGGTAGAAAATTGGGATTTAATATTGTTTCATCAGGTTTATGTTATGTACACAAACCATGCTATATCTATTCAAAAGCTCCACTCCAGTAGATGCTAAAATGGCCAGGATGTCATTGTGCAATGATGTCATTAGAGTGACAGTACTCCAGAGCAATCATTCAATATGTATAGGGTCCTTGTGAATTTACTTATGCTGTCAACTTTAGATTGTGTTTCTCAACAAAATCCTTGAAGGTCAATGTATGACAACCTTTTGAGTTCTGCTTACATAAGGTAAGTTATTAATTTTAAAATGCACGTTAAGAAAAGCCATTTGTTACTCAACTTGATAAAGCTCTGAGTGAGGGAGTGAAATGCCATCGCGTTTGTTAGCAGGGGTGGCACCTTGTTTTTAACAATAATTTATTGTTGTTTGTGTCTGTAACTGAATGAAGATTGACAATATTTGTTACATGACATGCTTTAGGTTTGGACTTCGTATGCAGATCCACTCTAGAGAGAGTTGTGAGGCTTTCTTATATTGACTATTGGTTTTGATTCAGCCGTATGCAACTGCAGTTGGAGGGCGAGCTCCCTTTGTTGTTTCTTTAACTTATAGAAACATAGAAGCATAGAAGTTGACAGCAAAAGGAGACCGCTAGGTCTATCTAGTCTGCCCATTTGTTTTAGACCTATTTTGACACTCTAGCTGCCCTTTGTAGTTGGGGCTCCCTTGTGTCTATCCCAAGCATTCTTGAATCCCCCCACAGTGCTGACATCCACAACCTCTTGGAGCAGGCTGTTCCAGGCATCCACCACTCTTTCTGTGAAGAAAAACTCCCTGGTGTTGGTAGAGAACCTCCTTCCTTGCAGTCTGAGGTCATGTCCCCTGGTCCTGGAGCCCTTCTTGAAGTGAAAAAGTTCCTGTACCTGTATCTTGTTAATGCCTTTTATGTACTTGAATGTTTCAATCATGTTCCCTCTCTCTGTGCTCCAGGGAGTACATATTCAGTTTCCTAAGTCTTTCCTCATAGGACATGTACTACAGACCCTGAATCATTTTTGCCACCTTTCTCTGTACTGTTTCCACCCGGTCAATGTCCTTCCAGAGCTGAGGCTGCCAGAACTGGACTCCGTATTCCAGGTGAGGCCTGATGAGCGATCTATACAGTGGTAGTACCACCAACCTCCTCCTGCTCGTGATTCCCTCCCAATGCAGCCCAGCATTCTGTTGGCCTTCAATGTTGCCTTGTCACACTGCTTACTAACCTTCAGATCGTCTGAGATTATGATTCCCAGATCTCTTTCCTGGTTTGAGGCTGCCAGTCTTTTGCCTCCTAGTTAATACTCCTTTCTTGGGTTTTTCTTTCCTATGTGCATGACCTTGCACTTTTTGGCATTAAAGCTCAGCTGCCATGCTCCAGACCATTCTTCCACTTTCTTGAGGTCAGCTTCCATCTTGCTTACTCTTTCTGAGGTGTCCACCCTGTCATATATCTTGGGATCATTTGCAAACATAGAAACATAGACTTTGACAGCAGATAAGGACTGCTTGGCCCACCTAGTCTGCCCATTTCCCTACCTAGAGGATAAGCTGCAGATCCTAGTTAACCAACAGCCTAGTTCCTCCTACCCCCCCAACCAAAAATTGCCTTATGTCTGTCCCATGCATTCTTGAATTCTCCCACAGTTTTAGACCCCACAACCTCCACAGGAAGGCTGTTCCATGCGTCCACCACCCTCTCTGTGAAAAAATACTTCCTCACATTGCCCCTGAGCCGTCCCCCCTCTATCTTCAAATTGTGTCCCATTGTTCTTGTACATCTCTTTTTCTGAAAGATGCTACCCTCTTGGACTTTGTTGATTCCACTGAGGTACTTAAATGTTTCTATCATGTCCCCCCTCTCCCTCCTTTCCTCTAGGGTATACATATTAAGCTCCTTTAGCCTCTCCTCATATGGCTTCTCTTGCAAACCCTGCACCATTTTAGTTGCCCTCCTCTGAACTGCCTCCATCCTGTCTATGTCCAGACACACCTTCCCTTCCAGTCCATCAGTGATGTCTGCTATAAAAACATTGAAGAGCAGAGGCCCCAGCACTGAGCCCTGGGGCACCCTGCTGGTCATCCTGCCTTTCATCAATTGGTTCCATTAGCCTGTACCCTCTGGGTTCTGCCTTGTAACCAGTTTTGTACATATATATATTTTTATGCTGTCAACTTTAGATTGTGTTTCTCTACAAAATCCTTTAAGGTACATGCGTGACAACCTTTTCAGGGCTGCTTTCATAGGTAAGTTGTTAATTCTAAAATGCATGTTAAGAAAAGCCATTTGTTACACAATGTTTATTTTAAAGGAATTCAATTATTTTGGTAAATTTCTTAGGTTGTGTGATAAAACAACTGAAGGCTGAATGGATCTGCCTCCGATTTGTACTTAGGAAAAACATATTTTGAGAATAGGACTAAAACAGGATTACCAAAACAAAAAAGGGGTCGCCACAAGATACTGTGGTGTGTATAGCAAACAATCTAGCCACTATCAAAAAAAGCTTGCACCCGCCTAAACCAAAGCAATATAAATATATACCACAAGGCTCAGTCAGAGCACCAACACACCAGCCAGCAGGAGCCTGAAACGAAGCCCCTCTCAGGCCACCTTGCTCCCCACTCAAAGTCAGAGCACCAACACACCAGCCAGCAGGAGCCTGAAACGGAGCCCCTCTCAGGCCCCTTGCTCCCCGTTACCAGTCAGAGCACCAACACACCAGCCAGCAGGAGCCTGAAACGAAGCCCCTCTCAGGCCACCTTGCTCCCCACTCAAAGTCAGAGCACCAACACACCAGCCAGCAGGAGCCTGAAATGGAGCCCCTCTCAGGCCACCTTGCTCCCCGTTACCAGTCGGAGCACCAACACACCAGCCAGCAGGAGCCTGAAACGAAGCCCCTCTCAGGCCACCTTGCTCCTCACTCAAAGTCAGAGCACCAACACACCAGCCAGCAGGAGCCTGAAATGGAGCCCCTCTCAGGTACGGACTATGTGCTGCTGCAACTTGATGAGCTGCATCTTTTTGTACTGGTGTTAAATTAATTTAATTGCTGTATTACTGGCTATTACCCAGATTCAACAATTTCAGTCTTAAATGTATTTCTTATTGGCAGACTAGTACAGATAGAATTTTTACCTGCCATTTTACTCTACTTCTGTGGCTGTTAGACAGTTTTTTGTGTGGCACCCTAATTCGGATCTATTCAGACTGCTAATTCTCCCTCCTGTTTCTTGCGAGACCGCGCATGGGCAGTGCTTGCCTCCCCTCCTCCACTATAGTTTCCTCTGTCTCTGTTTTTCCCCACTTTGGCTGCCTTTTGTTTCTTTCTAGTCACCTCCCCCCAAATTAATCCTTATCCTGTCCTTTACTTCAGGCTGCCTTGCTCCCCACTCCCAGTCGGAACACCAACACACCAGCCAGCAGGAGCCTGAAATGGAGCCCCTCTTAGGCCGCCTTGCTCCCCGCACCCAGTCGGAACACCAACACACCAGCCAGCAGGAGCCTGAAACAGAGCCCCTCTCAGGCCGCCTTGCTCCCCGCACCCAGTCGGAGCACCAACACACCAGCCAGCAGGAGCCTGAAATGGAGCCCCTCTTAGGCCGCCTTGCTCCCCGTACCCAGTTGGAACACCAACACACCAGCCAGCAGGAGCCTGAAACGGAGCCCCTCTCAGGCCGCCTTGCTCCCTGCACCCAGTCGGAACACCAACACACCTGCCAGCAGGAGCCTGAAATGGAGCCCCTCTCAGGCCGCCTTGCTCCCCGCACCCAGTCGGAGCACCAACACACCTGCCAGCAGGAGCCTGAAATGGAGCCCCTCTCAGGCCGCCTTGCTCCCCGCACCCAGTCGGAGCACCAACACACCTGCCAGCAGGAGCCTGAAATGGAGCCCCTCTCAGGCCACCTTGCTCCCTGCTACCAGTCGGAGCACCAACACACCAGCCAGCAGGAGCCTGAAACGGAGCCCCTCTCAGGCCGCCTTGCTCCCCGCACCCAGTCGGAGCACCAACACACCTGCCAGCAGGAGCCTGAAATGGAGCCCCTCTCAGGCCACCTTGCTCCCTGCTACCAGTCGGAGCACCAACACACCAGCCAGCAGGAGCCTGAAACGGAGCCCCTCTCAGGCCGCCTTGCTCCCCGCACCCAGTCGGAGCACCAACACACCAGCCAGCAGGAGCCTGAAACGGAGCCCCTCTCAGGCCGCCTTGCTCCCTGCTACCAGTCGGAGCACCAACACACCAGCCAGCAGGAGCCTGAAATGGAGCCCCTCTCAGGTACGGACTAGGTGCAGCAGCTGCTGCAACTTGATGAGCTGCATCTTCTTGTACTGGTGTAGCCTGTCGACGCTGTGTGTTGACTGCCCCACCCACCCTGGTCCGACTCTAAATTTATAGGCCCCCATGGTCATGTAGTTAGTCACGTGACCCACCTCTACTCAGTTTACTAAGTCCCCACTTTACCATACACTGGTTATACCTTGTGACCACCAGGTGTCTCCACTGTGCCCTTCTCTGCTACCTCCTCACTGTACATTTCCACCTGTCCTTCCCTTTCACATGGCCCTCTCCTGCAGTGTACATTCCCGAATCCCAATATCCCCACAACATTTCTCACTAGCCCTTCCATGGATTTGAACCCTTGACCCTCTCTGCCAGAAGTGACCATCCTACCACTGTGATAACTGCAGAGTACAAAGTTAGGTGAGTAACTTCTCGGTTTTAATCACAACACACCCCCCCCTTCAAGTCTCAAAATTCCCTGTCCCCCGGTCCTGCCTCTACCCTTTTCACCCATCTGTTGCTGCTAGACTCACATTCTTCACCCCCCACAGCATTTCCTAGCGCACTACCAATCACACTTCTGGGGAGAATCTCTGGGTCAGCCATATTGGCTATACCATACCTACACCCACTTATTTTGGTTCTGATTCTTATGGACCCCACTGCTCTGTATGTCCTACAACTACACCGACTCCCCCTCCCTTTACTGATGGACACAGCTCCACCATCATGCACCTTAAGTGATCCCACTGTCCAACAACCTCGCCCACCCTACCAGACAGTGTCATAGCGTGCTCAAGGCCCACCCTAACTCACCTCCTGCTACCTCACCTTGCCTCATTTCCCTTACCCGTAACATCTAAATTTGTATCCAAACACCCAGTTATCCACAAGCCCAAACTTCTTAAGCTTATTCTAATCAGCAATACCCTAATACTCCTGCTACTCTCAGGAAATGTACACCCCAACCCCGGGCCCCCTCAGCACCCACATACTAAAACCACTAACCCCAGGGGTCTTAAGATAGCATTCCTTAACATCCGGAGCCTGATACCAAAGCTACACCAGCTCCAAGTCTGGGTACAACAGCACAAGCCAGACGTCCTTGCCATTGCTGAAATCTGGCTCTCTCCAAAATCTCCTGACTACGCTGCTGCTCTAGATGGGTATACTCTTTTCAGAGCAGACTGGCTTGGTAAAAAAAAAAAGAGGGGTGCTGTTTACCTAGCAGACACACTGCAGGGTCATGCCCTTCCAACTTTGTCTGACGGGAATAGTGCCCAGGCTCCTGCAGTACAAATAGCTCTGGGTAACAATTGGAAATCACTCATTGTCCTATTGGTATATATCCTACCTAGGAACACAGCTACAGGCATTGACTCCATCCTAGACTATATTACCAAACTGCCCAAGCACTTGGAGGTTGTATCACTAAGTGACTTCAACATCAACTGGCTTGCACCTGAGGCTGGCCCCTACAAGGATGCCACTGCTGCTGTTGATCTTACAGAAATAGTTCAAGCCCCATCTAGGGTTAATTATAGACCTGGGACTCACACTCTAATTGACCTTTTCCTTACCAATCGACCTGATAGGATAACGGACACAATGGTATTACCCGACTCCCTTAGCGACCACTCACCAATCGTGTGTCACTGGTTATATCAACTTCCCAAACCCCCAATAGGTCATCCTTCCAATGAGCCCTAAGACGGGGGCAGCTCAAGCAATTTCAAGAATACCTCCACCAGTGTGACTGGTCACTTATTGACACCACCACCAATGTTGACCTAGATCTGGATCACTTCATCTCACTTTTTAACAAAGCGTGTGACATGTTTGCCCCTTTCAAAAAACAGGAAAGGAAATGGACTAGCAACTCCTGGATCACCACATCCCTCCTTAACCTCATGGCCACTCATGTTCACCTTTGGCACATAGCACATGCCACTAAAAATGCTAGGGACCACCAACAATATAAGGAGGCCAGGAATGCCTGCACCCATGCAGTACGTACTGCTAAAATGACTCATTACCAAAACCTGTTCTCTAACTCCTGGGGCAATAGTAAACAATTCTGGGAGAACATAAAAAATCTCACTGGTAAACCCAACAAATCCCTACCATCAGTGCTCAATGTAAATGGTACTACCACTGAAGACTCAAAAGAAATAGCAGATATATTCAACACTGCATTCACCGACCTGAGTGGGATACTCCTTCTCACCTTTTTCACTGACCCTTCTGGCCAGAACAGCGACCGTAATGCGGATCTATCCCCCAGTACTCCCCCTTTCTATTTCAAGGCAGTTACTGCCGCTACAGCTAGAAAATATCTATTGCTGGTACTCGGCAAATCTAGATCTGGTAGCGACACCCTTGAGCTCAAAATGCTCTGCCTCACCTTGGATGCAGTCCTGATACCTCTCACCAAGATCCTCAACCTATCCCTCTGTCTAGGTCAGTTCCCCTTGGTATGGAAAGCGGTAGTGGTGACGCATGTTCACAAGAGTGGTGACGGCCACACACTCCAACTACCATCCCATTTCCATCTTGCCACCCCTTTCCAAAGCATTAGAATGCATAGTGGCTGATCAGCTGACTGAGTATCTAGCCACCTATGATATACAGTGTGCCCAACAGCATGGTTTTAGAAAGGGGTATAGCACCACCACTGCCCTTTTAGAATACACCAATTTCATTCATTAGGCATTAGATTGTGGACACCTTGTGGAGTCTATCTACATTGACCTCACAAAGGTGTTTGCTACTGTTAATCACTCTCTATTGCTCAAGTCCATCCCCACCCTTGGACTCTCTCATGAAGTCACAGGATGGTTTAAAAGTCACCTCGAAAACAGAACCCAAAGGGTCAAAATTCACGATACACTCTCTGTCACCCAGTCTGCTCAGGTGTTCCTCAATGCTCAATCCTGGGCCCTCTCCTATTCAGCCTCTTCCTTAATACCCTGCCCCAAGTATGCCCCACTAACCTACTACTATATGCGGATGACGCTGTGCTCTTCACCAACCAGCCTGAACCTTTACCCATCACCAGCAGTCTGCAGCAGAGTTTTGCGGCAGTTGAGGCCTGGTTCACCACTCAAAAACTAATTTTGAACTACAAGAAAACCAAAGTGTTGCTCTTTGCCAGCCCATACAAGTATAAAAATTCCCAACTACATATTCCAAATAATCTCGTCTCACCCCTTGAACAAGTTCACAACTTTAATTATCTAGGCAGAACCCTTGACAGTAACCTATCATTCAATGAACATGTCAGTATAATATCCAGAACTGTTAGCATCAGGTTAGGGCTCCTATATAGACATAGCCACAGCATGACCCAAGAAATGCTCCTCCTTGCCACTAGTAGTTTCATCCTTTCAAGTATTGACTTTGGACTACTTATCTATGGCCCTGCTGCCAACACCACACTTAAGAGGTTAAGTGTTGCTCTTAATAAGGCTTGCTGCCTAGTCACTGGTACCCACCGTTACACCCACACCTGTAACCTTTATGCCACAGTGAACTGATTGAACCTCCAGGGTAGAGTCTTCTATCAAACTTGCTTGTTCGCAGAGAAGGTTAGCCTTGGACTAGCCACTCCCTCACTTCTGCAGCTCCTCAGTATGACAAAAAGCCACCACCGCACCAGAAGCACATCCAGTCCCACCTTCCAAGTCCCTTTCTGCAATTCTGCACAAGCCCAGCGAACATTTATGTATAGAGCACCCAACTGGCTAAATAACCTTCCACCTGCCCTTCTTGCCGACTCCAAATTAGGACCCTTCAAAGCCAAACTTTGGCAACATTCACTGAAACTCAGCTGCTGAGATTGCCCCACCTAACTTCCATGAGTCTCTGTCCCTCAAACCTGTGCCTTTCTCTCACTTCCAAATTGTTATTCTTATCACTCTTATCCTTACCTCTCCCCCCACTTAACTATTACCACCCATAGCCACTTCTCAACTATTTGATACCCCTACTTCCCCTCCAACTCTGGCATCTCTGTTTATCCTGACTAGGACCATGTACCCTTTCTTTTAGAATGCTTACTTCTTGATGCTCACTTCCTTTACTTCTGTTGGGTACTACAACCTTCCTTACTCGCCTATGTTGGACCCTGATACTTAGTGGTCCATGACAAGGCCATCACTATGGCCGCTCTTACAAAGTGTACAATAACTGTAACCACATAATGCTTGATACATATGTAGCACTTCCCACGTATGTTTATTTTCTTTTTGTATTCTCTGTACTCTCATTCAGTCTCTTGTACCACGTAAATTGTACCTGTTTCCTTCGTTTATGATGTGGAGCCTTTGTAAATGAGCCCTTGTCTCAAAGGTTGTAATTCCGAGACTTCAATCAATCAATCAATAAACAAGGCTAAAATGTAAGTTCAAAAAACATATTTTATTTACTTACGCACTTAAGATTAAAAACGGATGGAATGATTGAGGGGAGTAGAGTACTAGAGGATCTGAGGGCATTAAGGGTGGAGAAGGCACCAGGTCCTGATGTCATCCACCCCAGGGTGCTGAGGGAGATGGCGGAGGTGTTGGCCGAGCAGCTGGTGGACCTGTTCAGTGCCTCTCTGGATACAGGATGTGTGCCTCAGGACTGGAGGGTGGCCCATGTGGTGCCCATACACAAGAGTGGCCCTAGGGACGAGCCAGGAAGTTATTGGCCTGTCAGTCTCACTTCCATAGTGGGTAAACTTATGGAAACCATGCTGAAGGAGAGGCTGGTGTCGTTCCTCAAGGGTAGTGATCTCCAGGATGGGCAGCAGCATGGGTTCATCTCGGGGAGGTCTTGTCAGACCAGTCTAATGCTAAAGGAAAGGTTGGTGGAATATCTAGAGGAACATGGTCTCCAGGATAAGAGGCAGCATGGGTCCATGGGGGGGGGATTGTGTCAAACAAATCTGATTGACTTCTTTGACTGTGTCACTAAGACAGTAGACAGGGGCCAAGCGGTAGATATCCTCTGTCTTGATTTCTGCAAAGCCTTTGACTCTGTGCCCCACAAAAGGTTGATCAGGAAGTTGGTGGATCTTGGAGTTGGGGAGAAGATGGTCAGATGGGTGAAAAACTGGCTGAGGGACAGAACCCAGAGGGTGGTGGTGGAGGTAGCGTTATCTGGCTTCAGAGAGGTAACCAGTCGGGTTCCACAGGGCTCTGTGCTGGGGCCGGTGTTGTTCAATATCTTCATCAATGACATTGGGGATGGCATTAAAGGCAAAATGTGCCTATTCGGAGATGACACCAAGCACTGTGGAGAGTGGACACAGCTGAAGGGATACAGGACCTACAGGATGATCTGAAAAAGCTGGGGAGGTGGTCCAGGATCTGACAGCTTGGCTTTAATGCCAAGAAATGCAAAGTTATGCATATTGGAGCCAAGAATCCCAGGACAGAGTATTACCTGGGTGGAGTCCGAGTATCTGCATCAGAGGAGGAGAAGGACCTGGGAGTGATGATCACTAGTGACCTGAAGCACTCCATGCAGTGCAAGATCACAGCAGCCAAGGTAAACAAGATGCTGGGATGCATAGCTAGGGGGATCAGTAGTAGGAGAGAGGAGGTTATACTGCCCTTGTACAGGTCACTGGTAAGTCCGCATCTAGAGTATGGAGTTCAGTACTGGTGCCCACACCTCAAAAAGGACATTAACCTGCTGGAGAAGGTACAGAGAAGGGCTACAAAGATGATAGCCAGTCAGCAGGGCAAGGCATATGAGAAGAGGTTGAGGGCACTGAACATGTATTCCCTGGAAGACAAGAGAGACATGATTGGGACATTTAAGTACTTGAAAGGGATAAATAAGGTTGATAAGTAGAGTCTTTTTAAACTGAGTAGCAACCATATCACAAAGGGGCACAGTGTAAAGCTGGAGGATGGGAGATTTAGGAGGGAGGTCAGGAAGCACTTCATCACAGAGAGGGTGGTGGACACTTGGAATGTGCTGCCGGAAGAGGTCATCTTGTTGAAGACAGTGGGCAGCTTTAAGAGAGGCTGGGATAGGCATAGGGGGAAGGTAAGAATCATGGGTAGAGAAGATGGGAGGAGTGGGGAGGGAGGGCAGGGACATTAGCTCAAGCTGTGGACCCTGCAATACGAGCAGACTAGATAGACCAAATGGCCTTTTTCAGCTGGCTTTTTCATATGTTCGTATGTAATATTACGACTGGGTAACAAGAGAGCTGGATATGGGTGATGCTGTAGATGTCCTGTACTTTGACTCCAGCAAGGCCTTCGATTCAGTGCATCATGGGAGGTTGGGGGGGGAGCTGACTGATGTGGAGGTGGGGATGAAGCTGACAAACTGGCTAAGGAACTGGCTGCAGGGAGGCTGCAATGGGTGGTAGTGGAGCTCTTGACACCTAGACTGGTGACGAGCGGTGTGCCGCAGGGCTTGGTGCTGGGCCCGGTGCTATTTGGGCTCTTTATCTCAGATATTGCACATGGAGTTGGGAGCAGGGTTAGTCTGTTCACAGATGATACAAAAATGGGGGCAGTGGTGGATGAAGAGGATGGATGGAAACAACTACTAGTGGACCTAACCAAGCCGGAGGTATGGTCAGAGAAGTGGCAGCTGGGATTCAGTGTGAAAAAGTGCAGGGTTATGCACTAAGGGGCAAATAACCCAACTCGGGACTATTGGTTGGGAGGGGTGAGGCTGGGGATCAGTGAGGAAGAGAAGGAACTAGGGGTGTTGGTAACACTGAGTATGAACAACTCTGCCCAATGCAGGAAAGCAGCAGCTAAGGCGAACAGGATGCTGGGCTGTATCACAAGGGGTTTCTCATCCAGGCATAGGAAGATGATCCTGCCCCTCTACAGATCTTTGGTCAGGCCACACTTGGAGTACTGTGTGCAGTACTGGTGGCCGTATCTGAAGAGGAATATTAATTTACTGGAAAGTGTGCAACAGAGGGCAACAAAAATGTTACAGGGGATGGAGGGCAAGGCCTACGAGGACAGGCTGGATGAACTGAATATGTACACGCTGGAGGGGAGGAGGGATAGGGGGATATGATTGAAATGTTCAAGTATTTGAGGGGAATAAGCAAAGTTAGCACTGAAGGGGTGTTTAAACTGAGGAAGGGCAGGGACACGAGGGGACATGGACTAAGATTGGAGGGCAGAAGATTTAGGAGGGAGATGAGGAGGCACTACTTCACGGAGAGGGTAGTGTCTAAATGGAACACTCTACCAGACGAGGGTGGTATCAATGTAAGACAGTAGAAAGTTTTAAGAGGGTGTTGGACAGAGCACGAGAGAGATTCTGGGTGGAGGGGGCTGAGGCCATCATGGGAATGACAGATGGGGAGGGGGTTGGGACAGTTGCAATCTAGGGGGCTAGCTGCGCACTCGGGCAGACATTGATAGACCGGGTGGTCTGTTTCTGCTGGAAGATTTTGTATGTCCATAAGTTTGTATGTTCATACGTAAAAAGCTGGGCATATAGCAAGGTGAACACCCACAACGTGCCACTAATACACCCAATAGATTTTTGTACCTCTGACTGGCACTTTATCAAGGGTAATGTATCTCACAACTCATGCTGTTTGAATATACGCTTACATTGTGACGTCATCAACAATGTCCAGCTCTTAAAGTGAAATTGACCCCAAGAAGACTTTTAAAAAAACATATACAATGAGCCATCCTGGGGGCACTGAGGGTTGAGGCACTGAATGCCACACCTTGCGCCATACCAGTGACCTGGGATCAGGAGCGACCTCGGGTTGCCGGGGGTCGGCAGGGAAGGGAGTGGATTGAGCGTCCGATGGACTGCTGTCCTCTCCTAGAGAGGGGAGGGTTGCCATCGCGCTCCTTGGCTGCCCCCTAGAGGAGGCCGGAAGGCAGCGCCAGAGTCAGGGAGGCACAGGAGCATGGGTACGTGGCGTGTGTGTGCCTCCACACATGCACGCTATGAGGGGGAGGGGCAGAAAATAGAAAAATGGTGTCAACCAGCAGGATGGCGCTGATCCTCTACAGGCTCCACACCTGGCCAGCTGGGCGCCTCCATGTCATCGAGGAAAGTCCTGGTGGACACCGGGGTGATGAGGCTGGGGGGGACTTATGGAAGGGCGCTGGTTGACACAGGAGAAGGAAAAAGTGCATATATATATATATATATATATATATATAATTAGGGCAATATACTATTTATTTTGTCATTATTTGTAAGGACCTTTCCTTCAATTCTGTATCTTAATGTCCGAATAATCTTGTATTTAGAAAGTTTAGGATTATGAGATGCATAATATTTTGCTGTGGTTGATATTAATATTTTATGTCTTATCTCAATATTTAGGACTCCTAAATGTGCGCAAATGGTCTTGTGTTCCATGACGCCTTGACATGGTGTTTGGAAACTGAAGAACAAGTGAAGAATATTAGAAACACTTGTTCAAATCCCACCAGTGAAGAATATATTGAATTGTGTTGGGACTCTTTCCATACTAATATCAGCCTTCTCAAGTATTTGACCATGGTTTTAAATTATGTGTTTGTGCTGTTTGCATTTGATTATTGTTGTGTGTAATTTATTGTACATGTTTTTAAAAAAAGTCTTCTGGGGGTCAATTTAGCTCTCAGAGCTGGACCTTGTTGATGATGTCAAAATGTAAGGCTCTACTTAAACAGCACGAGTTGTGAGATACATTATCCTTGATAAAGTGCCAGTTAGGGGCACAAAACGCCATTGGGTATATTAGAGGCACATTGTGGGTGTGCACCTTTGCTATATGCCCAGCTCTTTTATCTTATGTGTGTAAGTAAAATAAAATCTATTTTTGAAGTTATATTTTAGTTTTGTGGTATATATTTGTACTGCTTTGGTTTATGTGGGTGTGAGCTAAAACAGGGTTGCCTCATGAATTAACTAATATGAAGAACTGGACAGAAAATATTCAGCAACTGATTGGCTGAACAGTCTTCTTACTCATTGCTAAAATCCACAACATAATCACAGGTAAGAAAAGGTGCCAGCCAACAGGTCTTTTTACCTGCTTAAAATCCCTGCACCACACTACCCACACACCAAATGGCAGCCCTGGCTTCACGTTCCAGTTTCCGCCACCAAGCTTAACTTAAATCCCATGCTACCCACTCATTTGAAAACTGAAAAAATGCTGCTCTGCAAACAAGTCCCAAAACAACGCACTGCATCCATTCCAAATCACGCTGTTCAAAAACATTACCAAATGGGATACAGTAACTGTTGCTGATCGCGACACTGAAACCTTGAATCCAGCCACAAATCTGCTGCTGTCTTTCCAGAACAGACCCCAATAGCACAACTAGAAATGCCACTCACCACAGCGTTACAACTAACTTTTGCAGCTGTCTTTCTCTTCCTCATAATGCCATCAGAAGTAAACTCCTGTGGCCCATGCCTTCATCCACCACGGCTCTTACTTTCACTTGCCAGTGCCACTGCTCCTATAATTCAATGACTGCCAGCTATTCCTAATTTCAGCCCTGATTTAGCCGCTGCAATCAACGCTCACCTCATACCAGTTACAACTCCCAAGTACAGCTTTTAAAACTGGACTCACAACATTATTGAAAAAAATATATATAACACTGTTACAGAGTGGTTCTCTCCCAAAACTCAGTCTGGGTGGCTGTTACCAGTTATGCCTGAAAGGGTTACCTTGGTATGCTGCCACCACTCACTGCAAACCCACTCAGGGTATCTCTAGGTCTGAATCGTACCAGAGCCACTGCTCACACACATTGCAGTGCTCATTACCAAAGGGAAAATGACCTACCCCTTCTGTTACAGCAGAGAACCTTTGCTTTAGATATGGTAACTAGCCAGCCTCTTCAGAGACGGATCACAGACTTCCCAATTTCCCCCTCATTATTTATACCTTAAATAACTCAACCACAGAAAGCGTGACGTGTATAAAAATAGTAGTTAACACTCCACGATATTTATATATGTCACAGGATAATATGTACTGAAAACTATGGGGAAAGCGGTATTTCTACCGAGATAAAAATAAAGACTTTTAGAAAAGGTAGTGATCATACAGGAACAATCTAACTCAAACCTATCTAAATTATAAATAGAGCAGAAGAAGTTACCCCTACTAAGAACTTGGTGAGTTATGGTAGACTCGAACTGTGATGTTGCTAATTTGAAACCCTAAAACATAAATGACTCTAAGAACAACCTCACACACATATCTTCAGCTGGCCAGCCTACTGCAGTGCATCATCATACATGCCTCTCTGACATCACAGGTTTGATTATTTCTTTGATCTCTGGGGCCATCCTTTTTGAGAACAGGTCCAAACTGGATTAGTTATCCAGACCCTTGGTTTTGTGGATTGCAACCTGGATACTTTTGTTTCTCATCTGGCTCTGTCAGTGGGGTGCACCTCATTCTGCTTTGGCTGTTTACACTCACAGCATGTCTTTCTGTTATAAAAAAAGATCCAGCCCTTTGAAGTTTAACCCAAAACAACACATTTTATAGAACAGGAACTGGATTACTAGGCCAGCCCAGTGGTGCTGAGGGTTGAGGTGCTGGAGGCCACACCTCGCATCATGCCGGCGACCCGGGTTTGGGAATGAGCCCGGGTCATTGGGGGTTGGCAGGGAAGGACCAGGATTGAGCATCTGCTGACTGCTCTCCTAGTTCTAGGGTGGGTTGGGAATGTTCATCGTGCAGTAGCGACCTCTGGGGATGCCCAGGGGTACTACCAGCATGATGACAGTCGGGAGGGGTCTTGGCAGATGTTGGCATGCTGTGCCTGACGTCATTACACATCTGCGCTCCTGTGGGAGTACAATCAGGAGGAAAAACAGGGCTGGGCACAACCGTGCAGCTTGATGGCCGTGTCCTGCACCACCTGGAGGACTTGTGAGGAGTCCCGTCGGAGAGGGTCCGGGGCTGTTCTGGCTGGCAGTGGCAGAGCGGAGGCCCACCGACAGGATGGCACAACAGCTGTCCCAGATCCTCCTGGGTATGGTATGAGCCACCCAGCTCTCCAGTGGGCAGGGTTGGTGGCTGGATGCCCCAAGCCGGTTCACACTACAGCAGGAGGAATATATAGCAGCTGTGATAAAAAAAAGGAACTGGATTACTTGTACAAAGACTTTTTTAGCAGAGTGCCCCAGGCATGGACTACAGTGGAATGGATTTTCGGTGTCCACTGGACCTCCCTCTCAGCTGAAACACTTTTTAGAGGCATCAATGATAATAAAATTAACACACTAACACACACACACACACACACATACACACTGCATTGCAAGTTGTCACAAACATACAAACAACTGTCTGTTTGTATGTATGTGCATATAGGGAGTGAGTTACATATAGAATCATTCATGCTTGCTACAGCGCCACTTACCTTACTGACCTCCATACAAAAACAAATAACTTTATTTCTCATGTACCAGTTCACATTAAAATAAATAATTGAAAAAAGCATTTTTAAATAGATATTTTTAAATGTTTATTTGAAAAAAAAAAGTTCATAATAGCAATAATACACTCCAGAGTGTGGCATATCATAGGGTATCATCATGCCTGTGGCCTCAAACTTCACAACACACCCAAGACACAACGAATCTCATGATATACCACACCCTGTCATGTATTATTGCTTAAATTGTAAAAGCAGGGTGTTTTTGGTAGCCAAAAATATTGATGGACTTTTTAACATAAAAGTTTAGTGGAAGAGTTTCATGAACTTTCATGGACCTTTATGAAGTGGCGCTGGGCTGCTTCCACCAGAATTCCACCTAATTTCATGGAATTCTATTAGAAATGGAATTCTAAAATTCTGAAAGTGGAATATTTACTGAGGGTGCATATCCTGGAGTTCATGTAAACTGCAGAGTTATTATTTGCAAAGCACAGAATAATATTTTGTGTATTACATGTCAGCAGTTGGCTTAGAAATGCTTTTCAGAATTCTGCAAAATTAAAAAAGAAATTTAAAAAAGCATTTTTGAAATTGCTATTCTGCACGAGTTCCATCAGCAGTATTCCGCATTCCACACAGCTCTGCTATGAACCTTTAAGTTCATGAACATTTATGAACACAGAAATGACATTTAATATTCATGCACACTTGATTAACATTTATTAGATGAATTCACGAACTGTTTGTGAATCATTCATGAATAGTTCATGATCATTTCAACTGAGCGCAGGCATGCAAAATAAAACAATTTCCTATGAAATGAAATTCTTGTTCAGATACAGACTTACCATAGTGCTGTGCCATTTAAGTCATAAGGCATGACAGGATGTACTTTGTTCTGGGATAACAGCACACCTTAGGTGTGTTAAAGCACAAGGCCAAAAGCAGAGTGCTTTACCTGAGAAGTGCTGTTATCCCAGCATAAAGCATACCGGGGAGTGCCTTATTGTGAAATGGCTCTATTAGGATTAGTAAAGAAATAATTTTTTTACAGCATTTTTAATTTAACCCTTGGGCTGCCAACAGAATTACAACACGTGTCCTTGCACTTGGACTATTGCAATTCCTTTTACCTAGGGCTACCTGGGGTGGAAATCCACCACCTGCAGCTGGTGCAGAATGCAGCGGCCCGGCTTTTGACAGGAACTTCTCGGTCCAGTCATATTTCGCCGGTGCTGCGTGGACTGCACTGGCTGCCAATTCAGTGGCAGATCACCTTTAAAGTCAGTCTTCTGACTTTTAAAGCCCTACACGGCCCGGGCCCAGACTGCTTGAAAGAGCTCCTGGTTCCTTACCACCTTGGGTGATCACTCCGCTCAGCTGACGATGGGTTGCTAGAGATCCCAAGGGTGTATTTAAAATCTTCTGGGGCCGAGCATTTATGTTTGTGGACCCTATCCTCTGGAACTCTCTACCCGTCGGTTATGGGAGTGCACGACCGTGGAGGGAATTAAACAGGCCTTGAAAACTTATTTGTGGAGGCAAGTGTTTGGTGGTTAATCTCGCTTTCTGACTGTATTAGTGGTTTTATTGCTGTTTTATATTTTTGGGCACTGAGCTGTATGATGTGTTTTAAATTTTGTTTGTCACCTTGGTTTTTGAAAGACGCCATGAAAATAAAGTTTTTATTATTATTGTATTATTATTATTATTATTATTATTACATAGTACTTTTGGTCTTGTAACACCAGGAGTCCCCACCCCTGCCTCTTTACTAAAATGACAAGTGGCATGTTGTTGGTATTTGGCAGCAATACCTGGTGGGGGACCTGGGTTCGGGGAAGGATGAGGTGACCTGGCACAAGGGACCTAGGTTTGGCTACTCTGCACAGGGGGACCCAAGTAAATCCAACTACAGGAAGCAATAACTGTAATGTCCAGAACCAGAATTGGGATTTTTCAGTGTGGCTTTATTTATTAACTAACTGAACATAAACAAAGCATTGCATGGTCCCCCAAAGGGCCACGTTACTGTATGTGCAGATTAGAGGTTAACACAGCGGTCCATTTGAGGAATGAACACATTACTACAGTTGTCTGGCTTTGGACCCACCAGGCACTCAGCCCGGACTTTGCATGCGCATTGGATACATAGCCCGACTGGCCCGGCTCCCCTGCTGGCCACTCGACTGACGGTCCACTTGAAGAATGAACCCAAACTTTACTTGGAAAGACTTCCCATCAAATAAGGAGACTCCCAAACTGTGGCTCCCCACACCACTTAGAGTCTGCGACTCCTAGAGAGATTTGTTTACGTACTTCCAATTGAACTCCCATCAAACAAGGAGTAATTTTCCCATCCTGTGGCTCCCCATACCACTTAGAGTCTGCGACTCCTAAAGAGATTTTCAAGTTGCGACCCACGTCTGGGTACCCACCCCATCACTGGCCAAGTGCATGAGGCAAGTAGCAAAAACACAGAAGAAATCTGTAGAGGTGGACCTGGTTACTAAAGATGGGGGGTTTTCCCACCTCCAGCTCCCACAGCCCATACCTGGCCATTTCTCTGGATACACACAGAAAACTTTAGAACTTTAAAATGTAGATTGAACGGTGGATGACCTGAAGCACCCCCTCTACAGCGAACTTTAAATCGATTTAAAACTTTAAACTGTTTGACTGCTCCATTTGTTTGTCCTAGTGAACATAGTCCTCCCAAATAGCAGTCCACATTTATTTCCCAACTGAAGAAAACAATTTATTTGCCCCTTCAAATGGAGCCAAACACTCACCCCATTCGTTGCAGGTGCCCCACAGGCGAAGTACTGTAACCTTTGCTGTTATACAAGAACAGACAAAACAAAATCAGGCAGCTTCCTTCCATGGTGTGAGAAGGGGATTGCCCCTGGAACCCACAGAGAACTTTTCCTCCCTCCCCCCCCGGAGGGAGGGGCACTGAGACTGGGGGAGCGGTCTCCACCACTTTAAAAAAGGTAAACACAGGAACACTTCCTTTTTCTTAGTGAGAGATCAAACAGCAGACTGGTGCTTCCTTATTGCTTAAGGACAAACGGAAGACTGACTTTGAATTTCCCAAAGTTCTAAACTCACTCCCTGAGCTGTAGATTCCAAAGTGGCTCATGCAGCTGCGACAGTTCTATAGTGATGTCATCTCTCAAGTCTCAGCTGTGACTGAGGACAGAGTGAGACAGTGTGAAACCCATTTAACTGGAGTTTCACAAGCTGCCTTCCCTGCCTACCACTAGGTCTTACTGGGATTCTAGTAACCCCGGGTAGCAAAGGGGTTACAGACTGATATATCAGTCCATGGCACAGCAAGGGTTACATTAGTAACAGGCATTTGTCAATGCTGAATGTTGCTTGTTATATGTGCTGTTTAGGTATTTGGAAGTGAAAGTACCATGCCTAAGAACTGTCAGCGGGGGTCGGAAGCTCATGCTGCCAGACCATAGCCCATTTTCCACTTTTCTCCCCTTTGCAGAGTGCGGGCGAGCAATGACGCTTAGGCACAGCCTGCCAACATCTGCCACACTCCGCTCCCTTTACTGCACCGCTCTAGTAGCGGCCCCGGTCATCACCAGGGGCTGCTACAGAGTGGTGGGTCCCTGGATCCTGCCCCGGGATAAGGGTCCTCTGGATGCTCAATTCTATCCCTCCCCTGCTGACCCCTGGTGGCCTAGGCTCTCATCCGAACCTGGGTCACCAGCGTGGCACGAGGTGTGGCGTCCAGCGCCTCAGCCCTCAGTGCCAGTAGGCCAGCAGTAATGCTGCCTTTAATACTCCCCTGCACTTCCTCCTGCAGTGTACATTGTCCCCAGCATACAAGTCACTATTCCACCCAGACCCTACCCAAGTTAGTCACTAACCCATAATGTTTGGTGTGGCACCAATCCCTCAGCCACTCGTTGAACTCCTCAAGCCTACTCTTCCTCCCCATGCTTGCACATGGTACCGGCAGTACCTCCAAGTATGCCACCGGTTGACTTCCACACCCCCTCACACTGCCTGCCCAACTACTCGAACCTCCCCTTCACTACTTCCACAATGTCCCCCGCCAAGTCGTTTGTACGTACATGCAACAGTAAATGAGGTTTCTTCCTCCCCCACACTGCATGCTTGAGCAGTGCCTGCCCTGCCCCTCCTGCAGTCAACCTGGGGACAGCTTCAACCCAAATATGGCTGTGCCTTTCCCCCTTTCCACCCCATCTCACCCATTTCAGTATAGAATCCCCTAGGATGAGTACACCCCATCCCTTACCCCATTTCCTTCTAATGCCCCTTCCACTACCCCAGTATTCATTCTTCCCTGCCCCTTACCCCTGCCAGCTGCACCCTCTGTGACTTCTGTATCTGTACCCCCTACTTCTGCCTCACCCCTTTTCTCTGCCTTATTCCTCCCATTCCCCTTGAACCCCTTCCCAGCCTGATTAATTCCTACTGGGCTTCCCATGTTGACCTCTCCTCCTTCCCTGCTGATTTCCAACCCCTCTCCTATCCCCGCTGTTATAGATTTAGAACCCCCATTCCCTTCTACCCCGATAGTGATGCCTCTCCCATCCTTCCCCTTTCCCATAGCCTTCTCTCCTCCAGTCACCTCCCCCTCCTTCCTTACTAGCTCCCCTTCTACCCTTTCATCCTTGCTATCTCTTCCCCTACCTGTTGCCATCCCACTCATGCCCCGCTTGTCCTCCCCCCTTCAGTATGTTCCTGCTCCCCTCTCTGTCCCATAGCAGAGGTTTGAATCTATTCCTAGTCGATACCCCTCCTACATCTCTTCCCTATTGGTTCTCCCCTCCCTACTTGTTCCCTCCATGCCCCCCAGTCCCTCCCTACCCGCAGCCATCTGCTCTGTCCCTGGTACTCCTCATGGTCTTTTCCTCCCCCATCAGGAGCCCGCCCTTGCCTTGGGCACCCCCTCCCTTCTCCTGTCTTTTCTGCTAGTGCCTCTGAAACTGCGGTCGGTTTCACTCCCTAGTTGTTCTTCCTGCGTCCCCCTTTGTCATCCCCTATTCCCTCCCCCAAGGATGCCTACCATACTTATCTGCCCTGCCACTTAGACTCCTCCCTAACCTCCACAGTTCCCCCCTCAAACTAGCCAGTCATCTGCAGACCATACACCCCCCCCATCCTCCAAGCCCAGTCAAGGATCATGGCGGACCCACACCCTGTAAACTCCACCACCCTTCCAAAGATGCCCGCCCTACTGACATGTGGCACCTGCCCCATTTTGGCCCCATCTTATGTTACGGGCTCTTACTCCCAGGTTCTGTACCTACAACTGTTAGGCCCCTATTTACTCAAATTCCTGTTCCGTCCCCACACTAGTCCCCCTACTGCCCCCTTGCCGACTGGGTTAATTCAGTCTCAAATCTCATCCATTAGATACTGTATTACTGTAGCAATCCTAAAGCCTCCTTGTCTGTTTTTCACCCCTCAGCTACCATACTTTTTGTTCTCAGCTCTCATATAGTTTCACTTAGCTCAGTTAGAAATCCTATTGCACTCCAAGTATTACTCAGCTCAGTTGCAGAAATAAACAGAACAAATAAATATGTATTATTACAGCAATCCTAACAGTATACCTCAGTACTAGGCTCAGTTAGAGAAATAAACAGAACTGAATCTGTATTATTACAGCAATCCTAAAAGTATCCAATCATTCATGTCTCTACTCCAGAGACCCTGCTGTAATATAGGACCACAGAGGACCCTGGGCGGGATGGTGGGCAACTCTAAAGTCCCAGCAGAGCTCCATTGAGCTCGCTCACTCCCCCTCTCTCACTTGCTCATTCTATTTCTCCCGATGCTGCAGGCTGCCCTTTTGTACTGGGCTCCTGCTTGCATTATCACCTTTGTCTGCCCACAAAGAAATCTGCAGCAGTCCTTACAGAGCTCCATTGAGCACGCTCATTCCCCCTCTCTCACATGCTTATTCTGTTGCTCCTGGCTCTGCAGGCTGCCCTTTTGTACTGGGCTCCTGCCTGCGTTGGTGCCTTTTTCTGCCCACAAAGAAGTTCACAGCTGTCCCAACAGAGCTCCGTTGAGCTCACTCACTCCCCCTCTCTCACTCACTCCTTCTATTTCTCCCAACGCTGCAGGCTGCCCTTTTGTACTGGGCTCTTGCCTGTGTTGGCGCCTTTTTCTGCCCACAAAGAAATCCGCAGCAGTCCCGACAGAGCTCTGTTGAGCTTGCTCACTCCCCCTCCCTCACTTGCTCATTCTGTTTCTCCCAGCGCTGCAGGCTGCACTTTTTTACTGGGCCCCTGCCTGCGTTGACGCCTTTTTCTGCCCACAAAGAAATCCACAGCAATCCTGACAGAGCTCCGTTGAGCTCGCTCACTCCCCATCCCTCGCTTGTTCTGTTTCTCCGCACTGCAGGCTGCCCTTTTGTACTGGAGTCCTGCTTGCATTGGTGCCTTTTTCTTCCCACAAAGAAATCTGCAGCAGTCCCAACAAAGCTCAGTTGAGCTCATTCACTCCCCCCCTCTCTCACTCGTTCGATCTGAATCTGTCCCAAACACTGATTTCCCACAGCGACTGCACTATTCTGCGCCAGAAGTACAAAAACATATTTTGGCCAGGATGTGAAAAATGATAGCTCTACTGTTCATAAGGAGGTTTGAAAAAATGCCAGTGTTGAAAATCTGGCGTGAAAATATTACAAATTTGTGAAGTTACAAGCGTGCGTGGAAACAGTGCAACGCACGCATGTAACACAGTCATTTTATGGACTTTCATCACCAAATTTTTAACATAGGCATTTTAGGACCTCTGCTCATGAACAGTGTCATTGTTATTTTCTTACTCTGTCCCAAACACTGATTTCCCACAGTGACCGTGCTATTCTGCGCTGGAAGTGCGAAAACAAATTTTGGCCAGGATGTGAAAAATGAAAGCTGTACTGTTCATCAGGAGGTGTGAAAAAATGCCAGTGTTGAAAATCTGGCATGAAAATATTGCAATTCACGAAGTTACGAAAGTGCATAGCAACCGCAACGCACACTCATAAAACAGTCATTTTTGATTTTTCTCCACAACATTGCAGCATAGGCTTTTGAGCCCACCTCATGAACTCTGGCATTGTTTCATTAATCGGTCCTGAAAGGTGATTCGCAGGTGACCACAAAATCACCTTTTGGGACTGAATAACACCATGACAGTGGCTGAATTCATGAGGAGGGTCTAATAACCATGTTGAAAATTTGGTGCCAAAATTCCAAAACTGCCTGAGATATGCACCAAAGTTGAAAACCCTATTTATGCCATTATACAGCTTACTGGCATTTCTTCAGTTCGTGGTCAACTTTGAAGAGTGCAGACGTGTTTCCGGTCCACCAAAGATCATCGTGCCAGGCTCCGGAGGAAGTATGCGGTGGGGGGTGAGGAGGCAAGGTCGCAGAGGTGGGTGCGGAGTTGGGGGTGGGGGCCACCAGGACTGAACGAGGACCGTTTCTGTTTACAGGGTTTTAAAAAAAAACATCATGGACAGTTTTTCTTTCTACAGGGACATTTGGCACACTGGGGTGGGCTCCCAGCATGCCATCTGAGTGTTTTTGGGGGCTGTGCCGACAGTGGATTAGGCACCGTGGCACTATACGGGGGAAGAGCCGAGGGGATTGGGCAACCCCTTGGCACACAATTCATTGGGGGCATTATGCTGATGAGAGTGGGCTCCCTGTCAAAAATTCAACTTGGAAGGGGACTGAAGCTGACGGGGACTGGGCGCCCGTTGGCAAGAAAGCAGGGGCATGATGCCGGGGGTGGGCACCCCTCGGCATACAGCAGAAACTTCAGTGTGGGGACATTATGCCAATGGGAACTGGGCTCCCCATCGGCAAACTGGGTCGGGGGGACATACAAGGTACCACCCTGCAATGACTGGTCACTCTCTCATTGCAGCGGAATGGCTGGCGCTGCAATGATGAGGCAGTCCCTGATTGCAGTGGCTAAAATGTTTCAAGGTGGTGGCACACTGGCTGAACTAGTGTCAGTAGCAGTGTGCCACCCCATTGGGGAATGTGGGCCAAGCCTCAAAAGGCAGGGGGGGCATTGGCCACAACAGTGCCGCACCTCCACAACCTGCTTCTGCAGCAACCTGCTGCAACATGTTTCTTGAGCATGCGCTCAATCAACATAAAAATTAGAAAAAAGTAACATAACAAGCATTTGTCAATGCCGAATGTTTGCTTGCTGGCATTGGCATTGGTAGTGCAGAAGTTACAGAGCTGCATAATAGGAATGGCAGCGAAGTATTGAACTGAAGCCAACCCCACCACCACCCTGCAGAGAGTGACAGGCATTGGGGTGTGCCTTTGGGTCATCAGGCATAATGACCATGCCATTTCACCACACCCTACCCTGCAGACACTGACAAGTGTCACGATGTGCCTTGGGGTCTTTGGCCCTTATGCGCACCCCATTCCATCAGGAAATACGGTGGGATGGGTGCGGTATAGGAGAATGGGGTGAAGTTTGGGCCTGAAGAGTCCGAGACACACCTTGATGCCTCTCACTGGCTGCAGGGTGTGTGTGGGGGTGGAATGGTATGAGCATGACAGGCAAGAATCCCAAGTCACACCCCTGATGCCTGTCATTCTCTACAGGGTGGGGCGTTATGGTCGGAAACCCTAACGCCTCAGGCATTCGTTGGTATTTTCACTCCAAATTTTCATCATGTTTTTTTTTGTGAACCCCACCTCATGAACAGTGGCAATATCAGTTTGGTAGCGAAAACTGCTTTTGCACAGTGACTATGGCATTTGGCACCACAGGTGCAAAAACACATTCCGAACAGGATGTGAAAATGACAGCGGTACTGTTCATGGGAGGTGTAAAAATGGCAATGTTGAAAATCTGCTGTGAAAATCTTAAAAAACTAGTGAAGTCACGAGCGTGCGTAGAAACTGTGCAACGCACACCCGTAATGTAACTAGTTTGGGGATTTTTTTACAGCAGATTGTTAACACAGGCATTTTGGGACCTCCGATCATGAACAGTGTCAGTGTGTTTTTCTTTATCTGTCCCGAACAATGACTTCCCACAGCGACCACGCATTTCTGTGCTGAAAGTGTGAAAACACTTTTCGCCATGTTATGAAAATGACAGCTGTACTGTTCATAAGGAGGTGTGAAAAATGCCACTGGTGAAAATCTGACTGAAAATATTACAAATTCATGAACTTATGAGGGTGCGTGGAAACTGCGCAATGCTCACAGTAACACAGTCATTTTATGGAGTTTTGTGCCAAATTTTCAACATAGCCATTTTAAGACCTCTGCTCATGACCAGTGTCACTGTGATTTTCTTAATCTGTCCCAAACATTGTTTTCCGCACCAACTGTACCATTTGCGCTACATATGGGAAACACATTTTGGGTGAGATGTGAAAAATGGTAGTTGTACTGCTCATAAGGAAGTGCGGTAAAATGGCACTGTTGAAAATCTGGTGTGCAAATATTACAAATTCGCAAACTTGCCAACGTGCATAGGAACTGCGCAACATGCGCTCCTAAAACAGTCATTTTTGGGAATTTTTTCACCAAATTTTCAACATAGCCATTTTAACACCTCTGCTCATGACCAGTGTCACTGTGATTTTCTTAACGTGTCCCATACATTGATTTTGCACACCGACTGCGCCACTGTGCGCTACATGGGTAGAAACACGTTGTGGGCGAGATGTGAAAAATGACAACTGTGCTGCTCATAAGGAGGTGTGGTAAAATGGCAATGTTGAAAATCTGGAGTGAAAATATTGAAAGTTTGCGAACTTACGAGCGTGTGTAGGAACTCTGCAATGCACGCTCGTAAAACAGTCATTTTTAGGAATTTTTTTACCAAATTTTCAACATAGCCATTTTAAGACCTCTTCTCATGAACAGTGTCACTGTGATTTTCTTAATTTGTCCTGTACATTGATTTTGCACACCGACTGCGCCATTGTGCGCTACATGGGCGGAAACACGTTTTGGGTGAGAGGTGAAAAATGACAGCTGTACTGCTCATAAGGAGGTGTGGTAAAATGGCAATGTTGAAAATCTGGAGAGAAAATATTCAAATGCAGCAAACTGACGAGCGTGCGAAGGAACTGCACAACGCACGCTCGAAAAACAGTCATTTTTAGGAATTTGTTCACCAAATTTTCAACATAGCCATTTTAAGACCTCTGCTCATGAACCGTGTCACTGTGATTTTCTTAATGTGTCCTGTACATTGATTTTGCACACCGACTGCGCCATTGTGCGCTACATGGGCGGAAACAATTTTGGGTGAGATGTGAAAAATGACAGCTATACTGCTCATAAGAAGGTGTGTTAAAATGGCAATGTTGAAAATCTGGAGTGAAAATATTGAAAATTCGCAAACTTACGAGCGTGCGTAGGAACTGCGCAACGCACGCTCGTAAAACAGTCATTTTTAGGAATTTTTCCACCAAATTTTCAAAATAGGCTTTTTGAGAGCCCACCTTATGAACACTGGCAGTTGTTTCATTAATCATTCTGTAAAGGTGATTTCGCACAGTGGCTGTGAAATCACCCTTCGGGCCCGAGTAACGCCATGACAGTGACAGCATTCATGAGAAGGGGTCCCAAAAACCCCATGTTGAAAATCTGGTGCAAAAATTCCAAAAAATGCCTGCGATATGCAATAAAGTTGAAAAAACCCTATCTATCCCATTATACAGCTTACCGGCATTTCCTCAGTTTGCGGTCAGCTTTGAAGAGTGCAGACGTGTTCCCGGTCCGCCGAAGATCGTCTGAGCCCCGAGTGAGTAAGTATGGGGTGAGGGGTGTGGGGAGGCAGGGTGCACAGTGGGTGGCGCGGGTGCCGGCAGACACCTAAGGACCGTTTCGATTTACAGTTTTTTTAATGCAATGACGGGGCGTTTACCACGCTGGGGTGGGCTCCCAAGCGTGGCAGAAGGAGAATGCTGGGGTGGGTGGAGCCGACAGGGGATTGGGCACCCCATCGCCAGCAGATCTGTTGCCACTGCGGGGCCCCCAGCGTGGCATCCTGTGTACCCGGGAGGTGAGCCGGGACGGGGATTGGGCACCCCTGTCGGCTATACGATGTGTAGCCATGCTGTGGTGGGCAGGCGTGGCATATGAAACTGTGTTTAGGGGCGCAGCACAGCCCGTGAGGATTGGGCACCCCGGTCGGCTATACAATGTGTGCGTTGGGGGCATGCCAAGCGTGTGTGTGTGTGTGTGTGTGTGTAGGGAGCTGCGCGCGAGCAGGCGATATCTGCATCGCTGCTCACTGAAGCGTAGCTCCCCCTATCAACTGTACGCCACTGCATTTTGGAGCTGTCATAGATAGCTCCAGCATGCATTGGCAGACTGGGGCTGCGCCTGCCAACACACTGACTGAATTGGTAGAGGGGGTGACACACCTCCGAAAACTCGGATGATGGCACTATGTTTCTTGCACATGTGTGCAAGCAAACATAAAAAGGAAAAATGTCATCTAGCGAGCCGTTGTAATTTTGCTGTTTGGTCAGTAGATGGCAGATGCTGTATTTTGTAAATCCATTGAGTGAGTTGACGTGTGTTGATACAGCTGTTTCTTCTTTGTAAGGCACCCAGAGCCATATGGGTTGGGTGCCATATAAGAAAACTTGCGTTGCCTCTAGTTCTGCTTGAATAGATGTGCACAAACAGCAATGGGTGCTGCACGTTGCATATCCCTTTTAGTATTCAGAACACTTTCCTCATGACCCCTCCAACCTTCTCTTCTCTATGCTAAATGAGTTCAATTTGCATAGTATTTAAGCATTAAGATATGACTTGGGGTTGGTTTACCAGCAGTTAATCCAACCCTCGGATGCATAATAAGTCCCTGTGCCCTTGTTTGTTGAGCAGTGACCTTGATTTTTTTTAAATTATCACTCTAAACTAGTAAACAAAAAGTTAAAAATGGGTCATTCTACAAGTCTATGAAGTGCACCCCCACGTTCTCCATAGTATTACGTCACAAAATGTAAGAGCATGGGTGCATGTCTCTGAATAGGGACATGAAAGGGATCAGGCGCTCCGCTCCACAGAGTCAAAATATGATCCCTTCCCTTCCCTCCTCAATAATAGCACAAAGAAATTATTTATGCATCCCTCAACTTTGGGGCAGGTAAGGTTCATTTAGTGTTTCTGGGGGGGGGGGGATTTCCAAAAGAGCAGGAATGGTGCTCTTTAATAATTAGAACCTTTGGGTATTCTAGTTCTAAATTAGAACTTAAGCCCCTGGGTTCTAAAAGGGTTCTAATCTTTTTATGAACTAGTTCAGGAACTAGTACCGAAGTGATAATACTCCTCTTGTGACATCACAGTTATTCCCATGTCAACAGACTGAGATGTCACAACAGAGCATTATAATTACAAATATGGAATAAGCTATAGAGGCAGCTGAACTCTGAGGGATCAAGATCTTGTTTTTGTGGGAATTTATTCAGTATTAAATAGTGGAGAGGAGAAATCTATAGAAAATATATGAAATACAAGATGAATTGTGTCCAGATATTATTTTTTCCAAAGTCTTCCCAAAGCCATCCGCTGCTCTTTAAGCCTTATAAAGATGTCAAATAGTAAATATACAGGACTATGTCCCCCTCATGTGGGGGATTCTAGAACTGCAGACTGCTACAATGAAGGCGTTCACACCTAGTTGACATCACACTACAGTACACCATGGAACATGATGCTATAGGGTTAACATGTAGCAGATGTGTATCACGAAGTATTACCAGGGATTTTAGAAAAGCTCAAATACTGACCTTGTTTCTCAGTTGTGTGTGTTCATATTGACAAAGGTTTAACAATATGAATCTGACTTGGTGTATTTTGAAAGTACACTTCATTATTGTTTAGAAAAAAGTGATCAGAGTTATAACTGAATGACAACATATACACCACTGACAAACACCTGTTTATATGTCGATGCCATTCACTGACAACTGCAATTAGTATTTTATTCTAAACAAAGTGAAGGACACACAAACACACTGAGCATTATTCCTCTTGAGAAACTGTATCAACATGAACATAAAAAGTGAGAAATTAAACTAGCTTTGAAAGGTTTTTTTTCTGTAATTTCTATCTGTACTCTTTTTGACAAGTATCAGCTATATGTAAACCCTGGGGCCTGGTGAAGAACAGACTTTGCTGACAGAGAGGAGTGACAGCACCTGGCTCTACCTTAAAGGTGTATTTATTTTTATTTCTCTTTATACTGAAAGTAGCAGGGTCAGTGGGGAGAAAAAAAGAGATTTGCAGGCATTGTCTGGGGCTCTTTGAAACATACCTCTCAACCTCTCAGCATTAACAAGCATTTGTCAATGCCGAATGTTTGCTTGCTGGCAGTGGCATTGGTAGTGTAGAAGTTACAGAGCTGCATAATAGGAATGGCAGCGAAGTATTGAACTGAAGCCAACCCCACCACCACCCTGCAGAAGTGACAGGCATTGGGGTGTGCCTTTGGGTCGTCAGGCATAACGACCATGCCATTTCACCACACCCTGCCCTGCAGACACTGACAAGTGTCACGGTGTGCCTTGGGGTCTTTGTCTATACGCACTCCATTCCATCAGGAAATATGGTAGGATAGGTGCGGTATGGGAAGAATGGGGTGAAGTTTGGGCGAAGAGTCCGAGGCACACCTTGATGCCTCTCACTGGCTGCAGGGTGTGGGTGGGGTGGAATGGTATGAGCATGACAGGCAAGAATCCCAAGTCACACCCCTGCTGCCTTCATACTCTAAGAGGTGGGGCGTTATGGTCGGAAACCTAACACCTCAGGCATTCGTTGGTATTTTCACTCTAAATTTTCAACATGTTTTTTTTGTGACCCCCACCTCATGAACAGTGGCAATATCAGTTTGTTAGCCGAAAACTGCTTTTGCACAGCGACTATGGCATTTGGCACCACAGGTGCAAAAACACATTCCGAACAGGATGTGAAAAATGACAGCGGTACTGTTCATGGGGAGGTGTAAAAAATGGCAATGTTGAAAATCTGCTGTGAAAATCTTAAAAAAACTGGTGAAGTCATGAGCATGGGTAGAAACTGTGCAACGCACACCCGTAATGTAACTAGTTTGGGGATTTTTTTATAGCAGATTGTTAACACAGGCATTTTGGGACCTCCGATCATGAACAGTGTCAGTGTGATTTTCTTTATCTGTCCCGAACAATGATTTCCCACAGCGACCACGCATTTCTGTACTGAAAGTGTGAAAACACATTTCGGCCATGTTGTGGAAAATGACAGCTGTACTGTTCATAAGGAGGTGTGGAAAAATGCCACTGGTGAAAATCTGGACTGAAAATATTACAAATTCATGAACTTACGAGGGTGCATGGAAACTGCGCAATGCTCACTCGTAACACAGTCATTTTATGGGTTTTGTCACCAAATTTTCAAAAATAGAGGATAATGTATGGTCCTCTTCGTTAACCAGTCAGTTAACAGTCGAGAGGTTGCCAGGGCGACCGTGTAAACCTCGAAGGCGAGGCTTCGAGAGTTTACATCGCCATAACAACCTCAGAACGATTAAATTGACCGGTTGCCGATAGAGGACCATACATTTTTTTTTAAAGTGTATGGTCCCACCTCAAAAGGCTGCTTACTTTTTCATTACTAGTCACCGCCGCGGCCCTTCAGTCCTTCCCTAACTGCTGCTGTTCATGCGTCAGTTCCCCGTCGAAAAAAAAGCGTGCAGATGAGCAGACCAATCACTGTTGTTAACCTATCGATGTGACGTAGCATCGATAGGTTAACAACATATCTACGCCACATTGATAGGTTAACAACCTTAGGAAATGATGATTTCCTAAGGTTAACAGCGTTCTACCATACATTATAGCCATTTTAAGACCTCTGCTCATGACCAGTGTCACTGTGACTTTCTTAATCTGTCCCAAACATTGTTTTTGCACACCGATTGTACCATTGTGCGCTACATGTGCGGAAACGCATTTTGGGCGAGATGTGAAAAATGGTAGCTGCACTGCTCATAAGGAAGTGCGGTAAAATGGCACTGTTGAAAATCTGGTGTGCAAATATTACAAATTCGCAACGTACAGCGTCGCGAGGAACAATGTGCGCTAGTAAAACAGTCATTTGTGGGAATTTTTTCACCAAATTTTCAACATAGCCATTTTAACACCTCTGCTCATGACCAGTGTCACTGTGATTTTCTTGACATGTCCCATACATTGATTTCGCACACCGACTGTGCCATTGTGCGCTACATGGGCAGAAACACGTTATGGGCGAGATGTGAAGAATGACAACTGTACTGCTCATAAGGAGGTGTGGTAAAATGGCAATGTTGAAAATCAGGAGTGAAAATATTGAACATTTGTGAACTTACGAGCGTGCATAGGAACTCTGCAACGCACGCTCGTAAAACAGTCATTTTTAGGAATTTTTTCACCAAATTTTCAAAATAGCCATTTTAAGACCTCTGCTCATGAACAGTGTCACTGGGATTTTCTTAATGTGTCCCGTACATTGATTTCGCACACCGACTGCGCCATTGTGCACTACATGGGCAGAAACATGTTTTGGATGAGATGTGCAAAATGACAGCTGTACTGCTCATAAGGAGGTGTGGTAAAATGGCAATGTTGAAAATCTGGAGAGAAAATATTTAAATTTCACGAACTTACGAGTCGTGGGAACTGCATAGCGCTTAGTAAAACAGTCATTTTAGAATTTTTTACCAAATTTTCAACATAGCCATTTTAAGACCTCTTCTCATGAACAGTGTCACTGTGATTTTCTTAATGTGTCCCATACATTGATTTTGCATACCGACCGCGCCATTGTACGCTTACATGGAAGCTGAACATATTTGGGTGAGATGTGATAAATGACAGCTGTACTGCTCATAAGAAGGTGTGGTAAAATGGCAATGTTGAAAATCTGGAGTGAAAATATTGAAAATTCGTGAACTTACGCGTGCGTAGGAACTGCATAGCATGCGCTAAATAAAACAGTCATTTTAGGAATTTTCCACCAAATTTTCAAAATAGGCTTTTGAGAGCCACCTTATGAACACTGGCAGTGTCGTTTTGTTAATCATTCCAGAAAGGTGATTTCGTGCAGTGGCTGAAAAATCACCCTTCGGGCCCGAGTAACGCCATGACAGTGATAGCATTCATGAGAAGGGGTCCCAAAAACCCCATGTTGAAAATTTGGTGCAAAAATTCCAAAAAATGCCTGAGATATGCAATAAAGTTGAAAAAACCCTATCTATTCCATTATACAGCTTGCCGGCATTTCCTCAGTTCGCAGTTGGCTTTGAAGAGTGCAGACGTGTTGCCGGTCCGCCGTAAGATCGTCGCCGAGCTCCGGAGGTAAGTATGGGGTGAGGGGTCTGGGAGGCAGGGTGCACAGTGGATGGAGTGCGGGTGGGGCAGGGAGACTGCGAGGGACCGTTTTTATTTTCAGGTTTGTTTTTTAATTAAGGCAGTGCGGGACATTTGCCATGCTGGGGTGGGATCCCAGCGTGGCACCTCTGGATCTTGTGGGGGGGCGTGCAGCCGGCGGAGGATTGGGCACCCCGTAGGCCATTAAACATGTTGCCATGCTGGGGTGGGCTCCCAGCGTGGCAGCTGAATACTTTGAGGCGCGTGGAGCTGACGGGGGAATTGGGCACTCCGTCGGCCGCACAGTGTTGGGGAACGGCACATTAGCACGCAGTGTGCGTGCGCGTGCGTGTGTGTGTGGGAGGAGAGCTCTGCTCACTCAAGCGGAGCTCTCCCTTTCAACTGTGTGCCACTGCATTTTCAGCTGTCATAGACAGCTGGTGCAGTGATTGGCACTCTGCGACCGCGCCTGCAAACACACTGACTGAACTGGAAGAGGCTGACACACCTCTGGAAAACTTGGATGATGGCACTATGTTTCTTGCACATGCGTGCAAGCAAAGATAAAAATCATAACAGTGGCCTTCAAAAATCATAGCAAAGGGCCAGAATGTGTAGCACTTTCTTATTTTAAATAACAATGTGTATGCAGATAGCGAGGCCCATATAGCTAGTGATAAGGAATGTTTCTATCAACTTAGTTGAATGATTTAATAGTTGGTGTGTCCAGAAATAGCTGTAACTTTATGAGAACATCAGTAAACCTATGCAGAGCAAGGGTAAATTTGAGTGTGAAATTCATAGCAGTTGAGAGGTATGCTTTGAAACTTCTTTTTACAATTGTAACAGGTGGTGTGGGGGACACTAGCTCTGGAGGTTAATCTTGGGACTGAGTACAGTAGATTCAGGAAGTCCAATGAATCAGGTGTGTAATTGAGGGGTGGAATTGACTGAGGATTAGTGCCTTCCTACAAAAGCACTGTAAAAGGACTCCCTCCTAATGTGCCCCGCACATTCATGTCCTAGTGAGTGAGTGGAGCAGCAAAGGAGTGGAACTAGAATCTTAGATGTTGGCAGGCATCAGTAGAAGGAAGCAGGAAAGCTGGGGACTCTGTCAGTCGACCAAGGTAAGGTTCCTGGTCACTCCCATTGTAATACTCACAATAGGGAAGGGTGGAGTGCAAACAGTAGGTCATAATTGAGAATAGATGAAAACCCAATCTAGGGTAGGGGTATAAAGGAATTTATGGAGGGTATGGGGAAACACTAATAGCAACCTATCTAGGGTCAGTTAATGAAGTGTTAGGGGAAGGTGAAAGTACTGCTACCTCAATAGGAAAAAGCAGAGAAAGGAAAAGAAGTAAAGGAAGGAGGAAAACACTTCATGCAAGAGGGGGCTACTTGTTGAGTGGGATAGAAGGAAAAACCCTATCTAGGGTAAGGGTACAAAGGAGCAAAGCAAGCAAAATAAAGGAGAACCCAGAATCACCCTATCAGGAGTAAAAGCACAAAAATATTTCTAGGTGACGTGGGCAGAGTAAGAATTGGGAATGCTTGGAATGGTGCAGTGTAGTGGTTGCGGGCAGCAGTTTTCAGAGAGACTTTCTGGAGACTGCAGTGTTGCCCCATCTGTAAGCACCTTTGCGTGGAGGGAGGGGGTCGCTAGACTTGAGGCCAAGTTGTCTAGGATTCAAAGGACCTTCCCCCCCCAGGGGTCACCGAGTCTGCCACTGTTACCTCAGAGGATCCCAGGGAGCCAGAGCACCTGTATGGTGGACTCGGGAAGGGTGGGGGTGGTGGGTCAGGGGCACATTCCTCAACCAGTATCACTAAGTAATTCATACCCCGCTATGGCGAGGTGGGACTGCAAGGAAGTGGTACCTGTGGTAGTGGTCAGGGAGGATGTGGGGGTCCTCCATAGTGGAGACCCCAAAGAAAGTGGCAGAGGACCCCAGAGGGGGGAGGAAGCAACTTCTGCTGGGGAACTCAGTTGTGAGAAGGCTAGATATGGGAAGTGAATGGGAGGCAGACAGGGATGTAAGATGCCTATGTGGTGCCACAGCCTGGACGGATGGGAAGCCGATCCTGAGGATTGCTAGGATGGCAGGGTGGGAGAGAGAGCTTGGTGTCATTGTCCACCTTGGGACTAATGATCTGGCTAGGGATGGGGCTGGGCTAGTACAGAGGGAGTTTAGAGAACTGGGGGAGGGGTCTAAAGTAGCATGCTCAGCAGCTTTCACTGATTTTCAGCCTGTCTATGATGGGAGGCGGAAAGGGTTCTTCACACCATGCGCTTCAACTCATAGTTGAAGGAATGGTGCAGAAAGGAGGGGTTCAGCTATACTGGTGACTGGGGACTTACCTGGAGGGATAAGGGACTATACAGGGGGATGAACTGCATCCATCTGGGAGAGGAACCGCAGTCCTCTGTGGATGGTTTAAATGTTACTTTGATGAATATTTAAACAACATGAGGGTGACGGTGGAAGGAAGCAGGAAAGCATAAACTGCCCCCATCCCCACAGACTGAAGTAGAGAGTAGAATGGACCCAAAGGGAGATGAATCCCTCAGGGTGCAAATTACTAAAAGAATCAAGGTGGTGGACATGAAGGGGGATGGAAATGAGAACATTAAAAATAGGAAGAAACATAGAAATATAGACTTTGACGGCAGATAAGGACCACTTGGCCCACCTAGTCTCCCCATTTCCCTACCTAACGGATAAGCTGCAGATTCTAGTTAACCAACAGTCTACTTCCTCCTACCCCCCACTAGAATTGCCTTATGTCTGTCCCATGCATTCTTGAATTCCCCCACTGTCCTTGACTCCACAACTTCCTCAGGAAGGCTGTTCCATGTATCCACAACTCTCTCCGTGAAAAAAATACTTCCTCACATTACCTCTGAGCTGTCCCCCCTCTGTCTTCAAATTGTGCCCCCTTCTTCTTGTACATCTCTTCTGAAAGATGTTACCCTCTTGGACTTTGTTCATTCCCTTGAGGTACTTGAAAGTTTCTATCATGTCCCCCCTCTCCCTCCTCTCCTCGAGGGTATACATATAAAAGCTCCTTTAGTCTCTCTTCGTATGTCTTCTGGTGCAGACCCTGCACCATCTTAGTTGCCCTCCTCTGGACAGCCTCTATTCTATCTATGTCCTTGCGATGATGGGGTCTCCAGACCTGCACGTAAGTACTCCAGATGGGGTCTCGCCAACTGTCTGTGCAGAGGGATAACAACTTCCTGTTTTCTGCTGGTGATGCCTCTCCCCATGCATCCCAGTATCCCGCCAGCCCTCCTTACTGCCTTCTCACATTGCCTACCCACTTTAAGATCATCTGATATGACTACCCCCTTGTCCCTTTGCATTTTTGTTGTTGTTAGTATCTCACCCTCCATTGTGTACTCTTTCCCTGGGTTTTTGTTTCCAGGTGCATTACTTTGCACTTCTTTGCATTGAATCTAAGCTGCCAGACATTTGACCATTCCTCCAACTTTGCTAAGTCCCTTTGCATCCTTTCCACCCCACCTTCTGTATCGACCCTGTTGCAGATCTTTGTGTTGTCTGCAAAGAGGCATACTTTTCCTTCCAGTCCCTCTGCAATGTCACTTATAAAGACATTAAAGAGGACCGGTCCCAGTACTGAACCCTGCGGTACCCCACTAGTAACCCCCCTTTCTTCAGAGTGAACTCTGTTTACTATTACCCTCTGCGTCCTGTTGTCCAGTCAATTTTTACCAGGCTACTCTTTGGGACCCACTCCAAGGCTAGCTAACTTGTATATTAATCTTTTGTGTGGGACTGTGTCAAATGCCTTCCTAAAGTCTAGGTAGGCCATGTCCACAGACCCTTCCTGGTCTGCTACTTTGGTCACCCAGTCAAAGAAATTTATTAGATTCATCTGACATGACCTTCCTGCTGTGAATTCATGCTGCCTTGGGTCCTGTGCCCTACTGGCCTCTAGGAATTCAACAGTTCTTTCTTTTGGAAGTGATGCCATCATTTTCCCTACCACTGAGGTCAAACTAACAGGTCTGTAGTTTCCTGCCTCTGTCTTGCTCCCACCTTTGTGAAGGGGAATCACATCTGCCCTTCTCCAGTCCTCAGGTACTACACCATCCTCCCATGATGTGTTAAAAAGGTCAGTCAGTGGTGTCAGTAGTTCTACCCTTAGTTCTTTTAGAATTCTTGGGTGAATCCCGTCAGGCCCCATTGCTTTGCCATATTCAGTTTTAAGAGTTCTTTCCAAACCCTTTCTTCTGTGAATGGACTGGTATCTATTTCCCTATCCAGAGTGCTTCTATTCTTTGATTTTAGGTACCTCCCCCTCTTCTTCTTTTGTAAATACTGAGCAGAAGTAGTCGTTCAGAATCCCTGCTTTTTCACTGTCCCCCTCTGCCCACCCTCCCTTCCCTTTATTAAGCTTCACTATCCCTCCCTTGGTCTTTCTTCACTCCCTAATGTATCTATAAAAGGTTTTATCCCCCTTCTTAACTGAGTTGGCTATCTTTTCCTCAGTTTGGGCCTTTGCTATTCTGACTGCCTTCCCCGCTTCCTTCTGCTCTAACTGGTACAGTTCTCTGTCCTGCTCCTTCTGTGTTTCCTTATACTGTACTTCCTGAATGCTACCTTTTTCTCCTTAACCTTCCCCACCTCTTTTGAGAATCATGGTGTTTTTTTCCTTCCTTTTGCTTTGTTGATTTGCTTCACACAAAGGCTTGTTGCCTCTGTGATGGCTGTTTTGATTTTTCCCCATTGTTCCTTCACCCCTCCTTCTTGCCCGTTTGCTAGTGCTCTTCTGAGGCACTCTCCCATTTCCCCAAAGTCAGCCCTCCTAAAGTCCAATACTCTTGCTTTTGTATGGCTTGATTCTATGGCTGTATTTATCGTGAACCACACTGTTTGGTGGTCACTTGTTCCCAGATGGCTACCCACTTCTACATCTGAGATCCTATCTCCATCCCCATTTGACAGTACCAGATCTAAGACTGCTCCCTCCCGAGTGGGTTCCACCACTAGCTGTCTGAGGCATGCCCCTTGTAGAGCATCAAGAATAACCATGCTCTTGGATGTGGCTGCGGCAAAGGCGCTCCAGTTAACATCTGGCATATTCAGGTCTCCCATCAACAATATCTCCCCTTTCTCTGCCATTCTAAGGATGCCTTCTATCATTTCCTTGTCCATTGCCTCCCCCTGAGATGGGGGTCTGTATACAACCCCCATGTGGATTGTGGTGTCATATCCTGTCTCCAGGGTGACCCACAGTGCCTCCTCTACTCCCTGTTTATCCTTTAGTCCTATTGCTTTGATCCTTCCCTTACATAGAGAGCTACTTTCCCTCCTCTATTACCCTCTCTGTTCCTCCTGTAGCTTGTGTACCCTGGTAGTTGACATTCCATTCGTGGTTCTCAGCGCACCATGTTTCTGTGACTGCTACGATACCCAGGTGTCCCTCTTCCATCAAGGCCACTAGTTCAGGAAGCTTGTTACACAGACTACAGGCATTGGTACTCATCACCCTCCATTTTTTGATGGCCTTACCTCTTTTAGCCCCATCCCTCTCCTTACTACCTTTTTCTGTATTTACCCCTGTCCTGCTCCCTTTTGACTTCTCTACCTTGGTATTTACCTCTCTAACTACTGTGTTTTGTGGAGGGAGGCTGGGTTTTCCCTGCTCCTTTTCAGTGCCTCCCTCCTTGGCTAGTTTAAATATTGCCAATTATGCATTTAAACCTGTCACCTAGGATCCTGGTTCCCCTCCTGGACAGATGCAGACCATCATGCCAGTATAGGCCTGCATCCCTCCAGGTGGACCTCCAGTCCCCAATGAAGCCAAAACCCTGAGCTCTGCACCAGTTTTTCAACCATTCATTGAATCCCATGGTGCAAAATACCATAGCATCACACTTGCCATAGACAGAGAGCACCTCTAAGAAGGTTACCGTACATGCTACTTGTCTAAGGCCCCTTCCCAATGCTTCAAACCCCTCTTACACTGCTCTGACCCAATTCTCAGCCAGGTTATTTGTTCCTAGGTGGACAATGACATCCAGCTCCCTCCCTCGTGCAGTTGCTCTCACGATCCTGAGGATTCGCTCCCTGTCCCTCCAAGCCGTGGTGCCAGGTAGGCACCTTACCTCCCTCTCCCCTTCCTCCCCCAGTTCTACTCCCCATAATGATTGAGTCCCCAACCAGGAGTTGTTTCCTTACCCTGTGGGGTCCCATGCCACCCTCCTGTGGGTCTCCTTTGTGGAGGTTCCCAGCATCCTCCTTAGTCTCTACTGCATGTGCCTCAACAGAGGAACCACTCCCCACCAGAACAGTGTATGAATTGCGGAGAGGTACAACTGGAGGAATACACCTCTGTTCCACCACTCTCTCCCTCTCTGAGCCCACCTTGGTCCAACTGCTCCTCTTTCTTGGCAACCTCTGAGGTAGCGGCGGTGGCCCTGGTGGTCCCTGAGTAGGGGAGGAGGTTTCACAAATCCTAGCCAAGTTAGCCTGGAGACGAGCAACCTCCTCCCTCAGACCAGAGAGGTGCCTACAAATAGGGCAGCATCACAGCCTCCAGAATGTCTCCCAGAAGACTGCTGCCCCACAGCCATTGCACTGCACCACTGTCATCATGTCTTATTTTGTGGTCCCTCTCCTGTTGCTTTGTATGCTTACTCTCTCCTCCCTGTTTTTTTTCCTCCCACTGCCTATGTGCCCTTACATCTCTCACCCTTCCTGTTCTGGGACAGGAACTTCTTGTATTCTTCTGTAGTCTCCTTCTTCCTTGCTCAGAGTCAGACCTCCAGCAGCTAGGGGGAGAGGCAGAGCTACTCTTTTCCTTCAAGGATGATGAAACCTACGTGTCTCAATGATCCTTCCCTTCCTACTGCCAAACAAGAAGATCATGTTGTTAGTCAAATCCAGTGCCTATAAAAGTAGAACTAGCTAAGGGTGGGAGGGTAGAGGGGAGGGAAGGAGGGCAATTGATAAAAACTGTTCTAGTTTTGCAGTAAGGTGCTCCTTGTTCTAAAAGCAAGATTTATGTCTGCCAAAGCTAGCACTAGGGAACTGTAATTGGAGACACCTGCTTTTGTACTCCTAAGCCACACCCCCAATTAACTTCTCCCCTCCTGACTTAACAAACTCCCTTTCCCTAACACAGAAAAACACACTGACTTTCTTTTTTTTTAACCTAAATGAGACCCCCCACTTCTAATAAAGTATCTGTTTTCTTAGTAAAAAATGTTCTAGTTCTGTAGTCAGCTGCTTCTTGCTCTAAAAGCAAGATTTCTGTCTGCCAAAGCTAGCATGAGGGAACTGTAATTGGAGACACCTGCTTTTGTACTCCTAAGCCACACCCCCAATTAACTTCTCCCCTCCTGACTTGACTTAAACTCCGTTTCCCCTAACACAGAAAAACACACTTTCTTTTTTGACCCTAGATGAGACCCCCCACTTCTAATAAAGTTTCTGTTTTCTTAGTAAAAAAAAAAGTTCTAGTTTGTAGTCAGCTGCTCCTTGCTCTAAAATCAAGATTTCTGTCTGCCAAAGCTAGAACTAGGGAACTGTAATTGGAAGAGAGGAGGGAAGACAAAAGGGAAAAAAGGGACTAGCAAGCAGACTGGTAAAATCTGGAATGACATGTGTTGAATGCTAGAAATCTAGGAAATAAAATTCTGGACCTTCACACCATCATGACAGAGGCTGATCTGGGTACTGTGGCCATTACTGAGTCATGGTGCATTAAAAATCATGACTGCGACATAGCTATATTAGGCTTTTCTCAGTTCAGGAAGAACAGGGTGGGAAGAAAAGGAGGGGATGTAGTGCTTTGTTTGAGGGAAGGCATAAAAGCAGCAGAGGTACAGGGACTTCAGGGATAGTGAAGGTATTGTAGGTCACCCTGGAGTTGGGAAATGGAGCTACTGTTTACACTGGAATGATTTACAGACCTCCGGCACAGGGGAAGGATTTAGATTTATTTAGTTATTTATTTATTTATTTGAGTTCTAGTAACTGGGTAATACCACTGAGACAATTACAGTCCTTTTTTCAGGGTCGACCCGGGGTACAATGAAGCAAATACAGGTTCTACAGAGATTCAGTGAAGTATAGCAGTAGACAATGACAGTAGCAACAATAGTGTAAGGCTAGACATTGTAACAGTGGCTACATACCTACAGGTTCTATATATGTAAAGAGTAGGCTATACAAAGGTAGTTTGTAATTTCTGCCACACTAGGGGAATTGAGGCAGTGGGTTGACAGGCTAGGGTGGGGAGGAGAGGAGGAATGGAGTGGGGGGGAGGTGAGGTCAGTGAGATAGGCAAGGCAGGGGGCTTCATTGGAAGCAAGAGCAGGAGGAGGAGGCTACAAGGAAGGCAAGCAGGTTGGACTTGAAGAGAGGAAGAGAGGGACTGGTTAGGATGTGAGAAGGAAGGGAGTTCCAGTCAGAAACAGCAGCAAAAGAGAATGCCCTCCTGGTGAGGGACAGGTGAAGATTCGGGATGACAATTAGGGGAAGGGTAGATGAGCGGAGGGAGTGAGGTGCTTGCCTTGGGCATATCAGATCTCTAAGGCAGGGGGAAGTAAAGAGGTGGACAAGTTTAAACATGAGACACATGGAGAGGTATTTCAATTTAGCTTCATAGGGTAACCATCCTAGAGAGGAGAGAACATCACAGTGATGAGATCGGGAGTTAACCCCCAAGGCGAACCTACCAACCCTATGGTAGGCCTGGGAGAGGAGTGAGAGAGATGAGATATTAGCAGAGAGTAGCGGGGGGGGGCTCCATAGGTTAGGATTGGGGTAAGGGAAGAAGAGGCAAGTCTTAGGCAGGAGGCAGAGGTGAGATAAGGATGAATCCGATAGAGCAGGCCAAGCTTCTGATTCATGGTTTTAACTATGTTGGAGATGTGAATACTGAAGGAGAGCGAGGGGTTCAGGGTGAAGCCCAAGTATTTGAAGGCAGGCATGGTCTCCAAGGTATCTCCCACGGACGATGTAATGTTGAGGGTAGGAGGGGCATGTTTGAGGGTGGAACGATGGGAGAAGAGCATACATTTCATTTTCCTGGTATTGAGAATGAGCTGTTTCTGGAAGAACCAGTCCTTGAGGTAGGCGAAGTCTGTGGCAAGTTTACAATTGATTTGGTCAAGGTCTGGTGAGGATTGGTAGATGACTGCGTCATCTGCATAAAGATGTACCAAGGCACCACCACAGAAGCTGTGATAAGGCACTGGTGATGGCCGTACAGTGTGGTTCAATATAAGGATGATTGCAGAATCTAACCACACAAACGTAAGGGTCCTGGACTTCACGAGGACAAATTGTAAAAAGATGGGTGAATACCTCAGGGATGACCTGGCTGGAGGGTGACCCATACAGGGTGGAGGAACAGTGGGCGAAGCTAAAAGAGGGAATAGTGGAGGCAACAAACCTATGCACCAAGCAATTACATGAAAGCAAGAGGCAAAAGAGACCGCTATGGTTCTTGAAAGAGGCGTCTGAAAAGGTAGAGGCTAAAAAGGTAGCATTCAGAGGAAATAAGGAGAAGTAGAGGGAGGAGGATAGGGAGGTGTATCAGGAGAAACAGAGAGAAGCAGGGAAAGCAGTAAGGACTGTGGAGGTACAGACTTAGGAGATAATAGCCCAGGTGGTAACAGAAGGGGAAAATACATTTTTTTCAGGTATGTACATGAAAACAGCAAGGCCAGGGGAGGGATTGTAAGGTTAAGAAGGGAAGGGGAGACTGTGCAGAGGAGACCAGAAAAAGGCAGATATCCTGAACAAATGCTTTTGTTCAGTGTTGATAGAGGAAGGAGTAGAGGAGGGGCCACAAAACAGTAACAGAAGCTTTGGAGGGAGGTGGACACTAGTCCTTTTTTGAAGACAGAGAGTCCTGAAGGGACTCACAAATCTGAAAGAGGAAGCAATGGAGCCAGGTGGATGCATACAAGAGTATTGAGGGAGCTCAGGGAGGTACTGGCAGCACCTTTTACAGTCCTAACAACTCACTGGAGACAGGAGTGGTTCCGGAGGACTGAAGGATGGCAGATGTAGTCCAACTTCACAAAAGTATTAACGGGAAGAGGCCAGTCAGGCTGACATTGGTGGTGGGAAAGTTAATGGAAACACTGCTGAAGGAAAGAACTGTGGAATATCTTGAATCCAACAGATTACAAGACCTAAGGGAAAAGGAGGTCATGTGGTCAAATGAATCTGATAGATTTATTTGACTGGGTGACCAGGGAATTAGATCACAGTGGAATGCTGGACGTGGCTAACCTAGATTTCAGTAAGGCTTTTGACACCATTCCACATTGCAAACTCATAAGGAAGCTGGGCAGGTTAGGAGTGTGTCCAAAGGTAGTTAACTGGGCAATAAATTGGTTAGGGGACAGGCAATAGAGGGTGGTGGTAAACGTAGATCACTCCGGAGAAGGGAGGGTGACCAGTGGGGTACCTCAGGGATCATTACTGGGACAGGTCCTCTTTAATGTTTTCATAAGTGACATTGCAGAGGAGCTGAAAGGGAAGGTCTGCCTCTTTGTGGATGACATCAAACCTGCAATAGGGTGGACACTCTGGGAGATGGGGGGTAGAAAAATGAGTAGAGACCTGAGAAAACTAGTAGAGTGGTCAAGGGTATGGCAGCTGGGTTTCAATGTGAACAAGTACAAAATAATGCACTTAGGGCACAGAAATCCAGAGGGGAAGCACAAAATGGGTGGAGAGGTAGTGAGGACCACTAATCAGGAAAGAGACCTGGGGGTAATCATGTCTAATGACCTAAAGGTGGCCAGGCAGTGAGACAAGGCAGTTGGGAGGACTAGTGGGATGCTGGGCTGCATAGGGAGGGGTATCAACAGTAGAAAAAGGGAGGCGGTGTTGCCGCAGTACAAATCGCTGGTGAGATCCCACCTAGAATACTGTGTCCTGTTCTGGAGACCACATCTCTGGAAGAATGTAGACCGAGTGGAGGCTGTCCAGAGGAGGGCAACTAAAATGGTGCAGGGTCTACATCAGAAGCCCTATGAGGAGAGAATAAGGGACCTCCATATTTACATCCTGGAAGAGAGGAGGGATATAATACAGATTTTTTAAAGACCTTGCAGGGGTAGATAAGGTAGAGGAGGAGAGTATTTTTTAGAAAAAAAAAGATGCTGAAGAACAAGGGGACATGCAGTGAAGCTGGAGAGGGGGGTAGATTCAGGAGAGATGTGAGGAAGTACTTCTTCACAGAAAAAGTGGTGGATGCCCAGAACAGTCTTCTAGTGGAGGTGGTGGGGGCAAAAACAGTGGTAAGGTTGAAGAATGCATGGGATAGGCATAAGGGAATCTTATTGGAAGGGGGAGGGAAAGAGCCAGAGATCAAGTAAGGTCTATGGTGATGCTGTAGATGGGGAAAACTGGGCGAATTGGGTGGGCCTACCAGTCTTTATTTGCCATCAAATTCTATGTTGCTATGTGTAGCGTTACCTACATGTAATCACCCAAACTGGTAAAGATGCAATATAAGTAAATAAGGGATATACAATGGTGAGCTGTCAGATAAGTGACTTATCTGCACAAGTGCTGTTTGACCTTGGGTAACCTCACAAGTGGCGTAAGGTCAAACAGCACAAGTGTAGATAAAACATTTATCTGATAGCTCACCATTGTATATTTTATTTATGTAATAGGGATGCTTTCTGTCGGAGCAGAGACATTTGCTTTTGACTGTTTATCTTTTCTTTTTCTTTTTAATAATAATTTCTGGGACTTTTTGTTAACTTTCCTAGTGTATGTCAGCCTAGTGTAGTGGTTGTTATTAAATGAAACACCATTCATTTTGTAGAAAACTTTGTGTTGAACAAATGACATGCTCACAGTACCATGCTACTTTTTTCATTTGAAAGTTATTTGCATTTGTTTGTCAAAAAAGTGGATAACAAATTGAATTTTCTGCTATTTTTTTGCTAATTATAAAAAAACTAAAAGGTATTTATAAATAAAACACCACTCATTTTGTAGATATTTTTGTGCTGAACAACTTACATGCTCACAGTACTATGCTATTATTTTTTATTTTAAAGTTATTTGCATTTGTTTGTCAAAAAGTGAACAAAAAAATTGAATTTTCTGTTGTTTTTTTGCTAATTATAAATAAATCTATAAGGTATCTATAAATGAAACACCACTCAGTTTGTGGATAATTTTGTGCTGAACAACTTTCATGCTCACAGCACTATGTTATCTTTTTTCATTTTAAAGTTATTTGCATTTAAAATAATAGATAGGCAATTGTGTGTTATGGATTTTTTTACACATCTGAGGTGTGTGATGACCCATAATTACTGGTGCAGAGTTTGCTCTGTGTCTCAGTCTGTCCCCTATTTACAAACAGACACTGTCTCACACATACACACACACACACACACACACACACACACACACTTTCCCTTTCTCCCACTCTGCTAGGACTTACTTTATTTTTTTCTTTTAGGTGTTAGCTACGGCTCATGCTATATAGGGTCTGTTGTGGATTGCTACTGATTCGGGGACATGGCAGGATCAAGTAGATATTTATTTTGTGTTTGAAAGGCAGGATTAACCAGATAAAGATAAAAAAATGAATAGAGAAGTGGATAGGGAAGTAAACAAAAGCGACTCGTCAGTAAACGGGAAACATAGCCGCCATTTTTGAAATTCTGCTCAGCCCGACCAGAAGCAGAGCACGAGCCAATGAAGTGGCTTAATATGCTTGAGTGATAAACAATGGACACTAGCAGTGAAAAAAAGTTTAGTGAACGCCGTAATAACTCGATTTTGGGTTGTTATGGCATTTTAACTGTGCCTAAATTCAGGTTATTAAATGGGGTCACCAGTAATTATATATCATTAGCACTGGTACTGAGGCCGAACATTCTAAATGAGTTCCGGAGTGATTGTGACATATCTAATATGTATATAAATCTGTGATGATGCGTCTGCTATGTGTATAAATGTAAAATTTTACATTTTTCACATAGTAGCTCAGATTTATCACATAGGATTCATGTCCACACCAATTGCATAAAAACTATTTCATTTGGAAGAGGTATAGTAGGGGGCTGGAAGGTTCCCAGTGGAATGGGATTTGTGACTCCCTAACAATTCCAAGTTAGGCCAGACGAATCTCTAAGGAGAGGCAGGAAGATTACTCAGGGACCAAGATGCAAAATGTTTATTTACAAGAGACAAGAAGAATACCAAAATAACTGTTTCTACAACACAACATTATAATAGGATAAACAACAAAACCATATGACTGGGACCAACAGTTGGTCAAACTGAGAACAAGGGGTGAACCCCTTTTAGTTCAAATCCTGCGTGCACTTGGCTGAGATGACAAATAGCAGATGAACCAAGCTTGGGCTTTGCAGTGAGTAGACTGATCAGCAGATGGGCATTAACACAGAAACATAGAAGTTGACGGCAGATAAGGACCACAAGGCACATCCAATCTGCCCATTTTTTCTACCTTATGAATGTGCCATAGGCCCTTACTCTGTCAATGGCCTGTCTATTCACACTCATCTCTATTGAGCCCTTATGCCTATCCCATGCCCGTTTGAAGGTCTGTACTGTATTCATATCCACCACTTTCTGAGGTAGGCCGTTCCATGCATTCACCACCCTTTCTGTGAAAAAGAACTTCCTCACATTACACCTTAATTGGCCTCCCTCTAATCTCATGCTGTATCCTCTTGTCCTGCTGTTTTTCTTATACTGAAACATGTTAGACTCTTTCACCTTGTTAATGCCCTTAAGATGTTTGAATGTTTCGATCATATTACCTCTTTCCCTCCTTTGCTCTAGGGTATACATATTGAGCTCCGTTAATCTGTCCTCATATGTTTTCTGATGCTGTCCCTGCACCGTTTTGGTTGCCCTTTAGTGGACTGCCTCCATGTTCTTAATGTCCTTGTGCGGGTGTGGCCTCCAGTACTTCATGCAGTATTCCAGATGGGGCCTAACCAGTGTCTTGTAAAGAAGGATTATTACCTCCCTCTTACGGCTTGTGATACCCCTACTAATACACTCCAACATCCCTCTAGCCTTACCTACTGCTTTAATGGTCTGCTTGGATGATTTCAGGTCATCTGTGATGATGATGCCCAAGTCTCTTTCTTCCCTTATGATTGCCAGCAACTCTCCTCCCAACCTATAGGTAACTTCAGGGTTTCTCTTCCCTATGTGCACAATCTTGCACTTTGCATTAAACCCCAGTTGCCACTCTTCCAACCATTTTGCCCATTTTTCCAGATCTTTTCTTATTCTGCCCACCCCATCTGGATCATCTACTCTGTTGCAGATCTTAGTGTCATCTGCAAATAGGCAAACCTCACCCTCCAGTCCATCTGCAATGTCACTGATGAAGACACTGAAGAGGACTGGCCCCAGGACTGATCTCTGAGGTACTCCACTTGTGACTTGCATCTCTTGTGACTATACTGTTTACCACCACTCTCTGTTTTCTGCCCATCAACCAGTTTGCCACCCAGTTGACCCCACAAAGCACTTTTATAAACAGGCCATAACCGGGCGTCCCCTGGATGAGCAGAATACAAAGATGAACACTGCTAGCTGGACAATGATGAACTTGGTGATCCTCTGTAGTTCCAGGAAAAAAGCTGAAGATTTCTGGTCAGTAGATGGTTCTCTGGATGATCCGCAGCAATGACCACTGGTAGGTCTCCGGCACCCAGGGCATGTCCCAACAAGAAGACTGCTGGTGGTACAATCTTCGGGCGGCTTTCACGGAGTGACACAGGTGTGTGCACAATTATGGCTGGCCGGCAAAATAAGAAACAGGCATGCACAGCGTTAACTGTGGTCCCTCATGCTTGAGCCAGGGTGGCTCCTATGCTGACTTGCATCTGGATACCTATCTAGTGGCTCTCTACAACTTACCATCGCAAGACTGAAGAATCGAAGGAGGTGACAAGGGCAGTAAGGGGAGCCAAAGCATCTACAGAACTCAGGCTGGCACAAAGCATTAAGAAGGGGGAAGGACTTCTTTAAGTGCATCAAGGAGAAGAAAGGAACTGTAAGGACCACATAGTAAGGATTAGGAAGGAGGGGTTGGGTGGAAGCAGGGGTGCGATAAGGCGGAAGTACTAAATAGTACTTCTGCTCAGTATTTACTAAAGAAGAGGGGTGACACCTAAAGTGGGAGAATGGCAGAAGCAGGGGAAGTGGTGACAGATGGGAAATCATGGAGACCAGAGTTCGAGAGGGTTTGAAGGCACTGAGGGTGGACAAGCGCCAGGCCCAGATGGTATCCACCCAGGGTAACTGAAGGAGCTGGCAGAGGTCCTTGCAGGACCTTTGGCAGACCTATTTAATGCCTCACTACATTTGGGGTGTGTACCTCAGGACTGGAGGATGGCTCATGTGGTGCCCCTTCACAAGAGTGGCCCCAAGGATGAACCGGAAACTACAGACCAGTGAGCTCTCACATCCATGTGGGTAAGCTAATGGAGACTATCCTGAAGGAGAGCTGGTGGCCCTCCTAGAGGCCAAAGGACTACAGGACAGCAGACAGCATGGCTTCATATGTGGCAGATCCTGCCACACCAACCTGGTCGAGTTCTATGACTGGGTAACTAGGCAACTGGACAGGGGCCATGTAGTGGATGTCCTGTATCTGGACTTCAGTAAGGCATTCGACTCAGTGCCACATGGAAGGCTGGGAAGGAAGTTAGTAGGCACAGGGACGGGTGCAAAGCTGGTGAGATGGGTAGGAAACTGGCTGCAGGGAAGGCAACAGAGGGTGGTGGTGGGTGGGGAGCTCTGTCACCAAAGGCAGTGGCGAAGGTGTTCCACAGGGCTCAGTGTTGGGACCAGTGTTGTTTGGGATATTCATTGCAGACATATCATGGGACATCAAGAGCAAGATCAGTCTGTTTGCTGATGATACCAAGGTAGGCCACGGTGGTGGATGACCTGGGGGATGGCAGGGGTTGCAGGATGATCTGGCAAAGCTTGAAACCTGGTCAGACACCTGGCAACTGGGCTTTAATGCCAAAAAGTGCAAGGTGTTGTATTTTGGGATGAAGAACCCAAGGAGGAGTTACCAGCTAGGGGGAGTGCAGCTAGCCTAGACAGAGGAGGAGAAGGATCTGGGTGTGCTCATTACAGGGTCAATGAACAACTTGGCACAATGTAGGAAGGCAGCTGCAAAGGCCAACAAAATGCTGGGTTGTATTGCAAGGGGTATATCCTCGAGGAGTGAGGAGGTGATTCTGCCACTGTATAGGTCATTAGTTAGACCACACCTGGAGTACTGTGTGCAATACTGGCATCCATATCTGAAGAGGGACATTAAGTTACTGGAGGGGGTGCAGTGCAGAGTGACAAAGATGATCAAGGGGCTGAGGGACTTATCATACGAGAGGAGGTTGAAGGAGTTGAACATGTACTCACTGGAGGAGAGGAGAGACAGGGGTGACATGATTGAAACCTTTAAATACATGAAAGGAATAAACAAGATGGGTACAGAGGGGCTGTTCAAAGTAAGGGAGGGGAGGGCCACAAGGGGCCATGATATGAGACTGGAGCGAGGAAGGTTCAGGAGGGAGATGAGGAGACACTTTTTTACAGAGAGGGTGGTGGCTGGGTGGAATGCATTACCTGCTGAAGTGGTATGCAGTAGAACAGTGGACTGCTTCAAATGAGGATGGGACAGGACAAGGGGGAGGATTAATGAAGGGGAAGGGTGGAAGGGAGGGGCAGCTGCAGAATAAGGGGTGCTAGCTGCACATTCGAGCAGACTTGATAGACCTCTAGGCCTTTATCTGCTGGCAAATTTTGTATGTTCGTATGAAGCTGGGACAGTGGAACGGAGCTTTGAGGCAGGGTGACGTCTTTGGAGACAGTTCTGCAGCAGAAGAATGATAGGCCAGGGTATAACTTAGGGTTGTGGGTGACCCCTAGCTATGATGTCTACTGTATAGTACTTAGTCAGAGATGACACGGACACAGCTAGGAGAGTTAGCAAATTTAATCAGCGCCTTGCCTTGCATTGCATATAGAAGTTGGATCTCTCTCTCAGTGCCTTTAGAGCACTCACTTATATACATGTAGCCACCGCTAGATATGTAAATCTCGTAGTCAGCCAATCAGTACAGTTAGTACAAAACATATCAGTTGTTGCTATCTAAAACAGAATTGGTGAGGTTGTACTTCCTATCTAATACATTGATAGATTAACATTGACTGCAATATTCTTAATGGCCAGTAGATGGCAGCATTGTATAACTAATGATTTAAATACAATGGCTTAGCTTTCTAGTAACGGTATACAGTGACCAATAGCCTAGTTTGTGTTTTGGTTACACAGAATAACACATACTCTAGTATGCGTTGTGTTTTTGCATCTTTTACAGTTTCTGCTGTTATAGAAACACAGAAAAAGTCATCAGTAGCCTTTAGTTAACAAAGCAGAAGCTTATTTACTTGCTAGCATTTGAATAGGCAGTTACAAATATACACCTGTGTTGGGCCTCTCCCTAGTACTTTTAGCTTGGGGAGTCTCTTAACCCATACACTGCCATGTCTCTTCATGAACTAACTGGTGATTTAAGGTCATATAATCTGTACGTTGTCATAGCTCCCTATGGCATACGTATACTGACTGACCTTTCCTGTTAGTTTTATTTAACTCAGTTATGGCATTTATCATGTTTACTGTATCGGTGCATGTAACTGCATATAACTACCAACATTTATGTAAATACAAACTTGGCTATTTTTTTATTAATATCTAGACTGACAGTTGCAAACAGGTCACAAGGCCCTTTAGCTAATCATTGCACAACACATTGGAAAAACCCTAACTTTTAACTCATAATCACAAGGTGGAGGAAAAATGTAGAAATTATCTCAAACCTATTAAAACTAGCTTGTTAAAGCAGCCAATGGGGCAGTCCCATTGGGGTATTTCTGACATATAATCTAAAAGTATATATTTTCAACAACTTGTTTGTACTTAGTAGATAGCAAGTATAGCAGCACACTTGATTACATTATGGTTTGTAATAAAGAAAGAAGAAGAGAAAACAGTTTGTCACAATGGTTGTGTTGCGGCCACACACTAAAAATCATTTTATTATTACACAGGGACCTTCCTGGGACAGCATCAGGCTCTGAAGAAGCTGGTTCAGGCAATGAAGGTGAAGCTGGATTTCACATACATGAAGGATGCAGTCCAATAACACAGTTTAGGTGGCAAGCAAGCAGTTCAAATGTCAACAGACAGTTCAGGTTGCAAGCACACAGTTCAATCTTGAGGGAGCACCAGATAGGCTACAGCACAGTCCCATTAAGATGGGGCTCAGGACACATCCATGTCACTCCATGGGCAACCTAGGGCCATTCCCATTCCCATTCCCATCCCAGACATGCTGCACCTTTAAGGATCCCTTGTGTCAGGCTGCCTCTGCAGGCCAACCCCTTTAATGCGTTAAACGCGGCGCATCGCGGGAGCGTCTTGAAAATGGGACACTTTGGAGGTGTGCCCTCCTCTGCAATCCCTTGCTCCATTGAGCAGGCGTGGCAGTCCTGCACCAATCGGACGTGCCATTGCTGTGTGACAGCGGTGGTCTTCTCTTCAAAGAAATCACGCTGTGTGCTTGAACCGCCACGCCCAAATCTTTGCGTACTGGCCAGAGCCCACCCCAGTGTGGCAAATGTCCCGGTCGTCTGCCAATGGGGTGCCCAATCCCCGTCGGCTCCACGGCCCCCAGCCATCCTTCTGCCATGCTGGGAGCCCACCCCAGTGTGGCAAATGTCCACGTCATCTTTTTTTTTTAAACCTGTAAATTAAAAGCGGTCCCATGGCGCTTCTCCCTGGCCCCCCCCTCCACAACCCGCACCACACCGCACCCTGCCTCCCCACACCGCCCCACCCCATACTTACCTCTGGAGTTTGGCACGACGATCATCGCTGGACGGGAACACGTCTGCACTCTTCAAAGCGACTTGCGACGGAGAAATGCCGGTAAGCTGTATAATGGGCTAGATGGGTTTTTCAACTTTGTTGCATCTCTCAGGCATTTTTTGGAATTTTTGCACCAAATTTTCAACATGGGGTTTTGGGACCCCTTCTCATGAATTCTGTCACTGTCATGGCGTTAGTCGGGCCGAAGGGTGATTTCGCAGTCACTCGTGAAATCACCTTTGAAGCCTGATCCAGAACGACAGTGCCAGGAATTCATAAGGTGGGCTTCAAAAGCCTATTTTGAAAATTTGGTGGAAAAATTCTTAAAATTACCATTTTAATTAGCGTATGCTAAGCAGTTCCTATGCATGCTCGTAAGTTCGCGAATTTTCAATATTTTCACTCCAGATTTTCAACATTGCCATTTTACCACACCTTCTTATGAGTAGTACAGCTGTCATTTTTCACATCTCACCCAAAATGTGTTTCTGCCCATGTAGCGCACAATGGCACAGTTGGTGTGCAAAATCAATGTATGGGACAATTAAGAAAATCACAGTGACACTGTTCATGAGCAGAGGTCTTAAAATGGCTATGTTGAAAATTTGGTGAAAAAATTCCTAAAATGACTGTTTCTGAGCATCGTTGCGCAGTTCTCATGCGCTCGTAAGTTTGCAATTTTCAATATTTTCCTCCAGATTTTCAACATTGCCATTTACCACACCTCCTCATGGGCAGTACAGCTGTCATTTTCACATCTGGCCCAAAATGTGTTTCCGCCCATATGGCGCATAAACCAGCGCAGTCAGTGTGCGAACTCAAATGTATGGGACACATTAGCAAATCAGTGTCACTGTTCATGAGCAGAGATCTTAAATGGCTATGTTGAAAATTTGGTGAAAAATTCCTAAAAATGACTGTTTTACAAGTGTGCGTTGTGCAGTTCCTACACACACTTTCGTGAGTTTGCGAATTTTCAATATTTCCACTCCAGATTTTTAACATTGCCATTTTACCATGTGCCTCCTTATGAGCAGTACAGCTGTCATTTTTTCACATCCTGCCAAAGCGTTTCCGCCATGTAGCACACAATGGCGCAGTCGTGTGCGAAATCAATGTATGGGACACATTAAGAAAATCAGTGTGACACTGTTCATGAGCAGAGGTCTTAAAATGGCTATGTTGAAAATTTGGTGACAAAATTCTAAAAATGACTGTTTTAAGCGTCGTTCTTGCCAGTTCCTCACATACACTACCGTAAGTTCTTGAATTTTTAATATTTGCACTCCATTGACTTCCAAATACCTAAACAGCACATAGAAGCAAGCAACATTCGGCATTGACAAATGCTTGTACTGCTTTGTCACTGATTTTTTTAAGCCATGTCCAAGTGCCAAATACCACTGCAAATACCTGCAAGCTAACGTTCGGCATTGACAAATGCTTGTTCATATTAATAGCCACCCATGCTTGGCTCTATGGGACTCTCAGACCTGGTCCTACCCTCCTCATGAAAACTGGTCAATGACTTTTCACCCCACCTTCCCACCTCTAAGATACCCTTGTGCCTGCCCCAAACATGTTTAAAACCCTCCACTGTGCTCACCCACACCACCTGTTGTGGCAGTCTATTCCATGTGCCCACCACCCTCTCCATGAAGATACGCTTCCTCCCATTTCCCCTCAGCCTGCCACCTTCCAGTTTCATATCATGCCTCCTCATTCATGTACATCTCTTATATTGGAAGATGTCTCCCCCTTGCACCTTGTTTATGCCCTTAAGGTACTAGAATGTTTCTATTATGTTGCTTCAATCCCTCCTCTCCTCCAGTGAGTACATATTGAGGTCCTTTAGTCTTTCCTCATATGTTTTGAGATGCAAGCCCTGTACCATCTTAGTTGCCCTTCTCTGGGCTGCCTCCATCCTGTCAATGTCCTTACGAAGGTGTGACCTCCAGAACTGCGCACAGTACTCTAGGTGAGGCCTCACTAGTGTTTTGTACCATGGCATCACCACCTCCCGCCTTCTGCTAATGATATCTCTGCCGATGCACCCCAGCATGCCACTGGCCCTCCCTGCAGCCTATGTACTCTGCTTAGACACCTTTAGGTCTTCAGAAATTATAACCCCCTAAGTCCCTTTCTTCCTTGGTGATCGTCAGCAACTCCCCCATGCTGTAGCTCTCACCAGAGTTCCTTCTTCCCACGTGCGTTATTTTTCACTTTTTGGAATTAAACCTCTGTTGGCACACCTCAGACCATTTTTCAAGCTTCCCCAAGTCCATCCTCATTCTCTCAACCCCATCTGGAGTATCCACCCTGTTGCAGATTTTGGTGTCTTCTGCAAACATGCAGAGCTTTCCCTCCAGTTCTACCGCAATGTCACTAATGAAGACATTAAACAGGACTGGCCCAAGGACAGAGCCCTGCAGTACCCTGCTGGTCACCCCCTCTCTCTGATTGGATCCCATTTACCACCACCCTCTACTTCCAGTATATGAAAATGAGTTTTGACCCATTTTAGTTTTACATCTCGGAACAACAAGGTCATTTTTAGCAGTATTAATATAGAAATATAGAACTATAGAAACATAGAAGTTCATGGCAGATAAGGACCACAAGGTCCATCCAGTTTGCCCGTTTTTTCTACCTTATGAATGTGCCATTGGCCTTTGCTCTGTCAGTGGCCTATCTATTCATACTCATAGTTATTGCTCCCTTATGCCTGTCCCATGCCTGTTTGAAGCCCTGCACTGTATTCACATCCACCACTTCCTGAGGTAGGCTGTTCCATGCATCCATCGCCCTTTCTGATCAAGCTCAGTTAATAATATATTAATGTTTTTAAAAACCTTATCTGAATGTGCCCATTTCAAGGGCAGCTATGTGTGAGACACTGTTCTCAGAATAAAAGTGTCTCACATATAGAGGAAATGAGTACTCCAATAGGTCGGGAGTGCTCCCACGCTCTATAATGTGGGTAAACTGATTTAGACACTAGTCAAAGAGGCCCTTGTGGACTACCTAGAGAGTAATGCACTCCAGGATAGTAACGAGCACGGGTTTATGGCTGGGACGTCTTTGGGTATTGGATAAGGGCCATGCTAAAGATTTACTGCACTTTAGTTTTAGTAAGACTTTCGTCTCGGTGCCTCACAAATGGTTGCTAAAGAAGCTAGAGGATCTAGGTGCAGCAAAGGACAAAGGTAGGTGGGTGAGAAACTGGTTGGAAATGAGACAGCAGAGGGCTGTGGTTAACGGAGTTAAATCAGACGGGGGGGAGGTCGCCAGTGGGGTGCCACGAAGACTGGAGCTAGTCCAGTCCATTTTAATATGTTCATCAGCAACATGTGAGAAAGCATCCAGGCCAAAACATTTTGCTTTGCAGATGACACAAGCCCTGTGGCAGGGTAGACAGTGAGGAGGAGGTTCAAGAGATGCAGAGAGACCTGCAAAGCCTAGAGAGGTTGTCAAATGTTTGGCACTTGAAATTCTATGTCATAAAGTTCAAGTTGATACATACAGGGAAAAAGAACCCTGGGGTGGATTACTGGATGGTGGTGGTGGGGGGGGGGGCAGTATAGCTAACATACTAAAATGCCAGCAGAGTAGGTCTAAAGGTCTATCAAGTCTGCTTGAAAGTCAGGACCAGATCAGGATATTGTAGCTACCACCCTGTTTCCCCTGTAAATCACCCAAGCTCATCCCCCATCAGAGTTTTACCTCCAGATCTGGCATTCCTCAGCTTTACCTTACCCTTACACCTGTCCAAGCCCCTCTGGAATCCCTCCACTGTATCAACAGCCACCAGTTCCACAGGCAGTGCATTCCATGGGTCCACCACACTCTCAGTAAAGTAGCATCTCCTAGTCTTCCCCTTGAGTCTCCCGCCAACCAGCTTCATGGAATGCCCCCTGGTGGCCCCTTCCTCCCTCAGCTGGAACACTCTATTCAGGCTGACCCTGTTCACTCCCTTTAGATACTTAGAGACCTCGATCAAATCCCTGCTGTCCCTCCTCTCCTACAGGGAGTACATGTTCAGTTCGTCAAGTCTCTCCTCATAGGATCTTTCCCCCATACCCTGTATCATCCTGATCACCCTCCTCTGGACCCTTTCCAGAAGTGCTATGTCCTTTTTCAAGTATGGGTGCCAAAACTGCATGCAGTACTCAAGGTGCAGTCTAACCAGGCAGTTATGTAGAGGGAGAAGCATCTCCCGTCTCCTCGAGGTTATCCCCCTGGCAACGCACCCGAGCATAAGCTGGGCATGAACTCTGAGGAAAGAGACCTAAAGGCCATCATCAGTGACTCCCTAAAACAATCAACCAGTGTAGTAAGGCCTACATTAAGGGAATCAGGATGCTGGGGTGTATGGAATGAGGTATTGACAGCAGAAGGAAGGAGGTATTACTGCCTCTCTGTAGATTACTGGTGACAACCCACCTGAAGTACTGTGCCAAGTTCTGGAGTCCTCACCTAAGGAAAGATAAGGACAGGCTGGAGATAGTACAGCATAGAGTGACCAAATGCATTCAGGGGCAGCAGGGCAAATCTTATGAGGATCAGTTCAAGGCACTGAAACATGTTCTCACTGGAAGCCAGACGAGAGAGGGGAGATATGATAGAGACCTTCAAGATCCTGAAAGGAATGAACAAGGTAAACTGCGATGAGCTATTCAGTATAAGTAGTGGCTCAAGATCATGGGATCACAAGTGGAAACTGATTGGGAGTGGTCAAAAGGAAAGTGAGAAAGTTTTATTTTACAGAAGAGGTGGTGAGTCCATGGAACAATCTTCCAGCTGATGTTGTGGGCACCAAAATCATCAATGGTTTAAAAGATGGCTGGGACAGAGTGAAGGGCTTAGTGGCTGCTCAGGGTGGTTACAGTAGGACAAGGAGCATGGGGGTGGATAGTGTGAATTAGAACCGTGTATGGACAGTAGGTCCTGGGTTTGTTAGGATTTTATGGGCAGACTGGACGTACCAATGCTCTTTTTCTGCCATCATTGTCTACGTTTCTCTGCTTCTACTTTGCAGGTAGCTAGTTCCACAGGTGGATAAGTTATAAGCAGATATATCTTTTCACAAACTTTTACCATCAACATCATTTTAGAATTTGAGCCCCTACAAGTCCAAAATTGTTCATCCAATTATTCTGATATTTAGTATGCTGGTACAAATCTAACAGCAGGTATGTATGCCAGCTCTCAGGTCTCTATCTCAACAGATGACTAAGTGATGACCAAATAAACACATTTGTGAAATTCCAAGAAATGTCACAGAATTTTGCAAGATTTTAATGAAATTCCACAAAACTGGAATTTGTTAATTTTGTCCAGCCTTAGCAATTAGTGATGGTTAGCTTCACCTAGTGATTTGAGTTGAGGCAGTATAGTGCAGTGGTTTAAGGCCCCGAGCTGCAAATCTGGAGACCTGGGTTTGAATCCCACAGCCCCCACTTGCATACTGTGTGACCCTGAGCAAGTCACTTAACTTCCCCGTGCTCCCAGGTTGCACCTGTAAGCAAGCTTTCAGCTTAGTGTGTCTCACCTGGTTAAACAATTGTAAAAACCAAAAAAAATTTGTGATGTTTATCTTAGGGATAAGAGCCAAAGAGTGGTGGTAAATGGGGTACACTCCAGGGAGGGGAGAGTAACTAGCGAGGTAGCACAGTGATCAGTGCAGGAGTTAGAGATGCATAATAGGAATGGCAATGAAGTATTGAACTGATGCCAACCTCACCCCCACCCTGCAGAGACTGACAGGCATTGGGGCGTGCCTTTGGGTCGTCAGGTATAATGCTCATGCCATTTTACCTCACCCTACCCTGTAGACACTGACAAATGTCATGGTGTGCTTTGGGGTCTTTGGGCCTTATACTTACCCCATTCCATAAGGAAATACGCTGAGATGGGTGCAGCACAGGAGAAAGGGGTAAACTTTAGGGCACAACTCGATGCCTGTCACTGGCTGCAGGATGGGGTGGGGTGGAATGGTGTGAGCATTACAGCCAATGATCCCAAGTCACACCCCTGATGCCTGTTCATCTCTACAAGGTGGGGTGTTGCAGTTGGAAACCCTAACGTCGTAGGTGTTTGTTGGTATTTTCACTCCAAATTTTCAACATAGGTTTTTTTGTGACCCTTCCTCATGAAGAGCGGCACAATCAGTTTGTTAGCTGAAAGGTGGTTTTGCATAGCGACTATGCCATTTGGTGACACAGGGACGAAAACACATTTTGGGCAGGATGTGAAAAATGACAACTGTATTGTTCATGAGGAGGTGTAAAAAAATGGCAACGTTGAAAATCTGGAGCGAAAATATGAAAAATTAGTGGTCATGAGCATGCATAGAAGCTGTGCAACGTACACGTCTGTTACCCAATTATTTTTGGGATTTCTTTAGCCACATTTTCAACATAGACATTTTGGGACCTCCCCTCATGAACAGTGGTGCTGTCATTTTGTTAATCTGTCCCAAAGTTGATTTCCCACAGCGACCACACCATTTATGCGCCACAAGTGCGGAAACACATTTTGGGCAGGCTGTGAAAAATGACAGCTATACTTTTCATAAGGAGGTGTGTAAAAATGCTAGTGTTGAAAATCTGGCATGAAAATATTGCAGATTTGCGAAGTTACAAGGGTGCGTGGAAACTGCGCAATGCACGTGTGTAACATAGTCATTTTATGGACTTTCGTCACCAAATTATCAACATAGACATTTTAGGACCTCTGCTCATGAACAGTATCACTATCATTTTCTCAAACTGTCCCAAAAACTGATTTTGCACAGCGACCGCACTATTCTGCGCTGGACGTGCGAAAACACATTTTTTTTTAGTTGTTTAACCAGGTATAGCACACTAAGCTGAAAGCTTTTTCACAGGAGTGATCTGGGAGCACAAGTGACTTGCTCAGGGTCACACAGTATGCAAGTGGAAGCTGTGGGATTCAAACCCAGGTCTGGTCTGCTGGATGTCACCAGATTTGCAGCTCAGAGCCTTAGACCACTGCACTATACTGCCTATTTTGGCCAGGATACGTAAAATCACAGCTGTACTTTTCATAAGGAGGTGTGGAAAAATGCCAATTTTGAAAGTCTGGAGTGAAAATATTACAAATTCATGAAGTTACCAGCGTGCGTGGAAACTGTGCAACACACGCTCGAGCAACAGTCATTTTTTGGATTTTTTTCACCAAATTTGCAACATAGGCTTTTTGAAAGCCCACCTCATGAACAGTGGCACTGTCATTTCATTAATCGGTCCCAAAAGGTGATTCTGTGCAGTGACCACAAAATCACCTTTTGGGACAGAATAATGCAATGACAGTGACTGAATTCATGAGGAGGGGTCCCAAGAGCCCCATGTTGAAAATTTGATGCCAAAATTCCCAAAAATGGCCGAGATATACGCCAAAGTTGAAAAAACCCTATTTATGCCATTATGCAGTTTACCAGCATTTCTTCAGTTTGCAGTCAGCTTTGAAGAGTGCAGACGTGTTCCTGGTCCACCAAAGATCGTCGCGCCGGACTCCAGATGTAAGTATGGGGTGATGGGGTTGTTGGGAGGCAGTGTGCTCGGATGGTGGGCGCGAGTTGGGGAGGGAGGAGTACAGACCGCAAGGGTCCATTTTCTTCTTTCACAGGGAAACAAACAAAAAAAAAAAACATTATCGGGACGTGGGACTTTTTTTACAGGGCATTGGCACACTGGTGTGGGCTCAGCATGCCACTTGAGTGTTGGGGGGCTAGCTGAGGGGATTGGACACCCCTCAGCACAGAACAAATTGGAGGGGTCATTATGCTGATGGGGAATGGGCTTCCCCGTCAGAACATGAACTGAGAGATGACATGCCGACAGAGGGATTGGGAGCAAAGTTGGCTCTCCGTACTGCGGCAGTCAGTGCCGCCATGTTTCTTCACTAGGAAAGGCATGTAGGAAGGGCATGTTTTGGTGCCACTGCATGACAAGCTTGGCTGTCATTGCAGCAGACCTTTTGTTTGATGAGCTCGACACATTATGTATTCCTGGTGTGGCACCTGCATCCTGGCTTATTGGGGAATGAGGGACGCACCTACTGATGCGTGCCCTGCATTCGCCCAACTGTGACCGGGCCTCCAAATCTGCCACTAATGCAATATATTGGCTGGTGCGCAAGTGTGAGCCAACATAAAAATCATAGTGACACTGTTCATGAGCAGAGGACCTAAAATGCCTATGTTGAAAATTTGGTGGCAAAAGTCCATAAAATGACTCTGTTACAAACGTGTGTTGCACAGTTTCCACGTATGCTCAGAAGTGTGCAAATTTGCAATATTTTCACTCCAGATTTTCAACATTGGCATTTTGCCACACCTCCTTATGAACAGTACAGCTGTCATTTTTCTTATCCTGCCTGAAATATGCGTTTGCACATCTGGTGCACAATGGCGTGGTCGTTGTGGGAAATTAATGTTTAGGACAGATTAAGAAAATCATAGTGACAGTGTTCATGAGCAGAGGTCACAAAATGCCTATGTTGAAAATTTGGTGAAATAATTCCACTAAGTGACTGTGATACAAGCATGTGTTGCGCAGTTTCCATGTACACTCAGAACTTTGAGCATTTTTAATATTTTCACTACAGATTTACAGATTTTCAACATTGCCATCTCTTCACACCTCCCTATGGATGGTACAGCTGTCATTCTTTACATCCTGCCTGATCTGTGTTTTTGCGCATCTGGCACAGAATGGCACGGTCGCTGTGGGAACTCAAAGTTCGGGACATATTAACAAAATCACACTGCCACTGTTCATGAGAAGAGGTCACAAATGCTTTCATGAGGTGGTGGTCACAAAAAGGCCATGTTGAAAATTTGTAGTGCAAATACCAATACACGCCCTGGGCCGTTAGGCTTTCTAACCTTAACGTCCCACCCTGTACAGACTGACAGGCATCAGAGGTGTAACTTTGGATCACCGGCTGTAATGCTTACGCCATCCCACCCCCACCCTGAAGCCAGTGATAGGCATCGAGGTGTGCCTTGCACTCTGCAGCTCTAGACTTCACCCCATTTTCCTGTACTGCACCCATTTCAGCATATGTCCTTATGAAATGGGGTGACTGTGAAGTCGAACACCCAAAGGCACACCTCAACACTTGTCAGTGTCTACAGGATAGGGTAGGTGAAATGCCATGAGCATTATGGGCAATGACCCACAGGCACACTCCAATGCCTGTCCATCTCTGCAGAGTGGAGGTGGGATTGGCGTGAGATCAATACTTCACTGCCACTCCTATTCTGCATCTGTCTAACTCCTCCACGTCCAATGCTAATATCAACAAGCAAACATTCAGCATTGACAAATGCTTGTTAATTAAGCAATAAGGTATGACAGGGTGTGTGTTGTGTGATAACATCACACCTTAGGTGGGTTGAAGCATATGGCCACAGGCCAAGTGCATTCAACACCCAAGAAGTGCCATTATTACACAGCAACATGCACCTTGAAGTACCTTATTGCTATTATTAGGTTTTTTTTTGCTTGTATTTTTCTCTCCCAAGTCTGGGTCGGCACTTCCTCCTTCCATCCACTCAGCCCCATCCCCTGACCTTCAGGAACCTACCTTTAAGTCCCATGGGTTACCCTCTGTGGCAGGGTGGTGGGGAGCCCCCAATGCAACCCACCAGGACCAGATCCAGTATCAGCAGGTGCCTTCTTGGGGCAGCACCTATAGTGGGTGGCCATCATGCCACTAGACCCAGACCACTGTTTCCGCTTTTCTGTGGAGGGAAGCATGCAAGCCAATAATGGTTGAGCCGCACGTACATCTGCACGTAGCATGCCAGTTGGCTACTCTGCCTCTGTGCCCCACTGTACAGGACCTGCTGTGCCAACACCTAGCCTCCGCTGGATGTCGGACAGGTGCTGGTCTCTGTTCCCCATCCTCCCCAGGAGAGGAGAGCTGTCCTCCAGCTGCTCGATCCTCTCCCACCTGAGCTGACCCCCAGCGACCCACTCACACCATGAACATGAGTCACTGACATGACAGGAGGTAAGGCTTCACTGCCTCAGCCCTCCACGCTACTGGGCTGGCCACTTTATTGCTATTATACAATTGTCCATTTATAAAAAATCATTTTAAGTAGATTTGTTATTAATTTTCTGATATTCAAGCATATCACTAAGAAAAAGCCACAATTTCTGATTTCCCACATGCAGCATTAATGTGCAAACCCAGAGTCATGACTTTAGATTACAAACAGAAAATTGCTTATGTTACAGCACTCATTTTTATGTTGCTTGCACGCATGTGCAAGAAACAAAGTGCCATCATCCGAGTTTTCGGAGGTGTGGCACCCCCTCTTCCAATTCAGTCAGTGAGTTTGCAGGCGCGGCCGCAGTTCTCCACTAACTGCTGCAGCTGTCTATGACAGCAGTCAAAATGCAGTGGCATACAGTTGAAAGGGAGAGCTCCGCTTCAGTGAGCAGAGCTCTCCCCCCCACGCACACACAGGCACACAAGCACACATATTGTGCTGTGATGCGCTCCCCGCGCACACACTGTATGACCGGCCAGGGGTGCCCAATCCCCGTCCGGCTCCACCCCCAACAAAAGCTATCTAGGTGCCACGCTGGGAGCCCACCCAGCGTGGCAAATCTGTTAGCCGACGGGGTGACCAATCCCCATCAGCTCCAGCCCCCCCAAAACGCCTTTCCAGCTACAATGCTGGGAGACCACCCCAGCGTGGCAAACTTCCGCGTCGTCTTAATTTAAAAACAAACAAACCTGTAAATAAAAACGGTCCTCGCAGTTTCACTGCCCCCACCGCAACCACCACTCGCACCCTGCCTCCCCACCCCCTCACCCCATACCTCCTCCGAGCTCGGGCGATGATCTTCGGTGGACCGGGAACACGTCTGCACTCTTCAAAGCCGACCGCGAACTGAGGAAATGCCGGTAAGCTGTATAATGAAATAAATAGGGTTTTTTCAACTTTGTTGCATATCTCAGGCATTTTTGGGAATTTTGGGCCCAAATTTTCAACATGGGGTTTTTGGGACCCCTCCTCATGAATTCTTGCACTGTCATGGCGTTAATCGGGCCAGAAGGGTGATTTCGCCATCACTGCACAAAATCACCTTTCAGGGCTGATTAACGAAATGACACTGCCAGTGTTAATAAGGTGGGCTCTCAAAAAGCCTATGTTGAAAATTTAGTGAAACAATTCTAAAATGACCTGTTCTGAGCTGCAGCGTTGCGCAGTTCTCATTGCTAAATGAAATTCATGCAATTTTCAATATTTTCACTCCAGATTTTCAACATTGCCATTTTACCACACCTCTTTATGAGCAGTACAGCTGTCATTTTTCACATCTTGCCCAAAACGTGTTTCTGCCCATATAGCGCACAATGGCGCAGTCGGTGTGGGAAAATCCATGTATGGGACACATTAAGAAAATCACAGTGACACTGTTCATGAGCAGAGGTCTTAAAATGGCTATGTTGAAAATTTGGTGAAAAAATTCCTAAAAATGACTGTTTTACGAGCGTGCATTGCGCAGTTCCTACACGCGCTTGTAAGTTTGCGAATTTTCAATATTTTCACTCCAGATTTCCAACATTGCCATTTTACCACACCTCATGAGCAGTACAGCTGTCATTTTTCACATCCTGCCCAAAATGTGTTTCTGCCCATGTAGCACACAATGGCGTAGTCGGTGTGCGAAATCCATGTATGGGACACATTAAGAAAATCACAGTGACACTGTTCATGAGCAGAGGTCTTAAAATGGCTATGTTGAAAATTTGGTTAAAAAAATTCCTAAAAATGACTGTTTTACGAGCATGTGTTGCGCACTTCCTATGCACGATCGTAAGTTCACGAATTTTCAATATTTGCACTCCAATGACTTCCAAATACCTAAACAGCACAATGAAGCAAGCAACATTCAGCATTGACAAATGCTTTTTACAATTGAGTTACTTTTGGGAAATAACTTTGGTTCATAGGACTTAAAAAAGTCAAAGTCAGCTGTGCGTGGTTTATGGATGTTTGGACTCCATTTTGGACATGCACATGCAGAAAGAGAGGGCCACCGGAGATTAAGTTAGACCAAGGAATGGCACAAAATGTGGAAAAAAAGGCTAAATGCTTGTTTTAGGTCCAGCTGGTACATTATATGGGAAGGCTAATTCTGAATATTGCTGCAGATGTTGTTTTTGCATGAAACTAAAAAACAAGCTGAAAGCTGACAGTGCCCCTTTAATACCTTTGCAAAAGACTCAGATTTTCAGTGGAACTAAAACATTTTCCACCAAATAAAAGTGAAAGATGCCTGCAATCTTCAATAGTGAAAGAGTTAGCAGTAAATCTTTTGCCCAGTTTAGTTGCACTGCTGCTTTAAGTACACCTACACCAGAAGCAGTGTAACTAGCAAGTGATGGTTATCGCAGCAGTGGGAGGGGGTGATGGTGAGAGACAGCAACTCTAGTCTCCTACCTGCTAAACCCACTGAGAAACCATGCTGAGTTGAAGTTTTTTTTTCCTCACCCCTGTTTCCTCCTCACCCCCTACCCTTCTACATAGGTATTTCCCCGGTACGACCAGGGTTGTGATTTCTACTATTGTTATACTTTATTCGATTGCTATTTACTGCCTGTAACTTTATTCCATAAACCACTGTTATATTGTGTTCTTCTGTTATCTGTATTGCACCTGTATGTTACCACTGTTGTATCTCACGCTGTAACCATGTCTATCCTCCCTGCAACGAGGTGCCTTTGTAAATGAGTCCCTGACTCAAAGGTTGTAAATCTGACTTTCATAAATAAATAAATACAATTCTAAACCTTATACATTATGTTGCAGTCTAAGGCCCTGTCCACACTACACCTCTGTAACGTTACAGAGTATCCAAATCATTACCGAATGGTTTGCGTTTACACCTGTAACGTTACAGAAGGCATTTTCGTAACCATTGTTGAAACCACATATGAGGTGGTTTCAACAATGGTTATGAAACCGGTTACACCTCGGTAATGTTACCAGGCGAAGTGTGGATGCGTGGTAACGGTCCCCTGCAGGGCCCTTAGCTCAGCGCGAGCTGCATCCTGGGAACGGGTGCCGCCGTAACGGTCGCCCAGCACCCCTAGTGTGGACCAGCGGTACCAGTCCCATAACGGACACCGCCGCAATGTGGACACACTGCACCGCTCCCCGACCATAACGGATTGCATCCGTTACTGGGCCGGAGCGGTGTAGTGTGGACAGGGCCTAAGAAACAAGCAACTTGAAGGACCTGGGTTGAAATCTAGGGCAATGCTTTAAGTGCCTCAGGGTTCTCACACTATCCCAGTTGTCTTTCTTACATACTCCTCACGATTTAAAAGTGAACTACACTAAATCCTCTCAGATGCCAGAGCCACAGAATCTCTGCCACTCTCATGAACCTGTCTGTGAAAGCTACCAAGAGACTGGGCACTGAGATTAGTTAATCTCTAATGCTGGTTCCATTGACAGCTGTGCTGTGTGACCCCCTGCTACCTCATGCAGTCTGGCAAGTGACCAGAGGCTCAGCACCTCAGATGCACACTGGCACCCTTCTCACACTGGCATTCTAAGCTTCTCCTACTGGACTCTCTAGTCATAGGCATTACCAATCAGTGGGCTCCGGGCTTGGCATTCTAGTGACCAGCCCCTACTTTGTAGTGACAGGATGGGGTTGTTACACTAATTAGAACATTTTCTACCTGACAATACTTGGAGTAATGTATGGAACCAGAGCTTCAGTTAACTTCATTTTGTAATATTTGACTTCCAAAAATATAAGGTAAAAAGTTTCAAAATAAAGGAGAAGAAAGTAGTTGACTTCCAAACCCGAAGAATGAAATTTGGTCACTTCCAAGTTTAAAATGAAAGATGTTTATGATAACAGGTAATTGTTAGTCATTTTTTTAACAAATACAGATTCCAGCCCATATAAATGATATACAAATTAAATGGTAGAAGAGGTACCTAGCCATTGAGCTCACTTTGTCTTTGGTAGTTACGCTTAATTCACGTCTCAGCTTAGATGTGATACAAGAAAACCAAGAACCTTCTTTGAATTCATAGAGTGAACAAAAAGGGAGTAAGACAGTAAAAACTTTTAAAGGATTGAAGACATTTTTGAGCATCTATTTGGGTGGGCGCTGATTTCTGTTGTTTTTCTATTATAAGCCACACAAATAAGTAACACCCTAAGAAAATATAGGAACTTATAAAAAACATGATTACAACATGGTGAATGAGCAGTAAAAGGACTTGTTACATTCTGATTTGCTTAATGATTAGGACAGGTGTGGCCATTTTCATAGATAAGCTCCCCACGTTGACCACCTATGAATATCTGTTCACACTCTGTATTAAGGGGATATGTGATGGCAAGGGATGTGATACGTGTTATGTCTTAACGAGTGGCAAGTGAGCTTGGAGAATATCACGACTGATTAATCCCTGAGCTCACTTGCCATGTGTTAAAAGATATATCTCATATCACATCCCTTGACATCATGTATGCATTTTATTCAATGGGGGTTTGTCCATTTATTTGGCTACATTTTTATTCAATATTGCTGTATTTTACCTGTTGTTTTCTGTGCTTTATTTTTGTTCGGGGTTATTCCACGTTGTTTGAGGTTTTGTGAATGGTTGTTCTGTATTAGTTTTGATTGGTTGGTTGCTTGACGTGTGTTCACTGGTTGATGTTGTTTTGTGCTGCATTTTGATTGGTTTGTTTTGTGTGTGTCTGATTTCATTGCTGTTTCCTTATTTGGTGTTTCCGGTTTCGGCTATGAGGTTTTACTTTTCACTTTTATTTTTTTTTTTTTTCATTAAAATAGTAATTTGTATTTTGCTTTCTTTTGTATGTGCAGATATTGTGCCCCAGTACATTGTGCTGCTTTATTGGACGCTGGTTTATATTTATGATGAGGTATGTTATAGCACTTTACTATACAGAGTTTTTAATATACTGATGTGTGCAAAGTAATGCATACCCAGAGGTTAATAGTTTGGTTTATTTCACCAAAGTTTTTTGTTTTGAAAAAAGAAATAGGCTGTATTTACAGAACAAATGGAGTGGTTATTTTCACCACTGTTTAAAACTGTTTCTGGCAAAAGGGTTTTTGGGGATGTTTGCATTTATTTTATGGGTGATTTGCAGGAGGGAGAGTGCAGGTATTTTATTTTAATTTTCTATAGCTGTGAGCATTTAATTGGTATGAGTGGGTTAGAATATAGTTTGTCAGGTTTTTCTGTTGATGTGTACAGGACAGTAATATTTTATCATGATGTGTAATCAGTATATATATCTGGTGTCTCTCTTCTGTGTACACATCACGTTTGTGTTATCAGTATGGGGTGGAGATATACATTTTTATGTTGGCTCACGCATGCGCAGCCAACACATTGCGGTAGTAGTAGATTTGGAGGCACGGTCACTGTTGGGCGAATGCAGGGTACACATCAGTTGGTGCGTCCCTCATTCCTCAAGAAGCCTGCATGCCGGTGCCACAGCATAAATACAGAAGGTGGTGAGCACATCTAACGAAAGGCCCGCTGCGATGCAAGCAAAGCTCATCATACACAGCGGCACCTCCCGACATGCTTGCCCTGGTGGAAAAAGTAAATTAAACATGACGGCACACTGCCTGCCATAATGCCGACTTCGGGGGTGCCCAATCCCCCCCCTGTCGGCATGCCCTGACCCGATGTATGTGCTGATGGGGGAGCCCACTCCCACTGGCATCTATGCATCCCCTCATTTGTTATGGGGCCAAGGGGGTGCTCCATCCCTCGGCTCTTGCCCCCACTTTCATTGTGTGCTGATGGGGTGTCCAATCCCCGTCAGCTACAGCATCCCCCAAAACATTTAGATGGCATGCTGGGGCCCACCCCAGCATGCCAAATCTCCTGAAAAAGGAAAACTGTCCCCCAATTTTTTTTTACTCCTGTGAAAGAAGAAAACAGTACCTCACCCCCTCCCACAACCCGCGCCCACCTTCTGTGCACACTGCCTCCCCACACCCCCCTCACCCCATATATACCTCCAGAGTTCAGTGCAATGATCTTCGGTGGACTGGGAACACGTCTGCACTCTTGAAAGCCGACTGCAAACTGAAGAAATGCTGGTAACCTGTATAATGGCATAATATATCAGCCATTTTTTGGAATTTTTGCACCAAATTTTCAACATGGGGTTATCGGGAACCCTCCTTTTGGATTCAGGCAGTGTCATGGCATTATTCGGTCCTGAAAGGTGATTTCACAGTCACGTGCAGAATCACCTTTTGGGACTGAGTAACAAAATGACAGTGCCACTGTTCATGAGGGGGTCTCTCAAAAAGCCTACGTTGCAAATGGTGAAAATCCCAAAATTGGTTGTTTTACGAGCATGCGCGCTGTTTGCACTCACGCTGAATTTTGTGAATTTGTAAATTTCACTCCAGATTTTCAAAATTGCCATTTTTCACACCTCCTTATGAACAGTACAGCTATCATTTTACATATCCTGTTAAATGTAATTTTGCACATCCGGCGCAGAATAGCGCTTGCTGTGCAAAATCAGTTTTCGGGACAGTTTGAGAAAATGATGGTGACACTGTTCATGAGCAGAGGTCCTAAAATGCCTATGTTGAAAATGTGGTGCTGAATGTCCATAAAATGACTGTGTTACAAGCGTGCATTGCGCAGTTTCAACGCACACTTGTAACTTCGCAAATTTGCAATATTTTCATGCCAGATTTTCAACACTGGCATTTTTTCACACCTCCTTATCAGCAGTACAGCTGTCATTTTTCACAGCCTGTCCAAAATGTTTTCATACCTGTGGCGCACAATGGCATGGTCGCTTGGGGAAACCAACTTTTGGGACTGATTAACAAAATCATAGCACCACTGTTCATGAGGAGAGGTCCCAAAATGCCTATGTTGAAATTGTGGATAAAAAAGTCCCCAAAATAATTGGGTTATGGACATGTGTTGTGCAGTTTCTATGCATGCTCATGACTTTACCGATTTTTCATATTATCACTCCAGATTTTCAACATTGCCATTTTTTATGTCTTCTAATGAACAATACAGATGTAATTTTCCACATCCTGCCCAAAATGCGTTTTCATCCCTGTGTCGCCAAATGGCATAGCCACTGTGCAAAACCACCTTTCAGCTTACAAACTAATAGTGCTGCTTTTCATGAGGTGGGCTCACAAACAGCCCATGTTGAAAATTGGGAGTGAAAATACCAAGACACGCCTACAGTGTTAGGGTTTTCAACTGTAACACCCCACCCTGTAGAGACTGACAGGCATCAGGGGTGTGACTTGGGATCATTGGCTGCAATGCTTATGCCATTCTACCCCACCTCCACCCTGCAGCCAGTGACAGGCATTGTGGTGTGCCTTGCACTGTTCGGCCACAAAGTTCACCCCATTCTCCTATACTGCACCCACCTCAGCGTATTTCCTTACGGAATGAGGTAAGTATAACGCCCAAAGACCCCAAAGCACATCACGACACTTGTCAGTGTCTACAGGGTAGGGTGAGGTACAATGGCATGAGCGTTATAGCTGATGACACAAAGGCACACCCCAATGCCTGTTGGTCTCTACAGGGTGGGGGTGGGGTTGGCATCACTTCAATACTTTACTGCCATTCCTACTATGCGTCTCTAACTCCGGCACTACCAGTGCCAATGCCAGCGAGACAACATTCGGCATTGACAAATGCTTGTTAAATAATGCCATATCACTTCACCCCTATTGTATAAAAGAGAATAGCAGTGAAGATTCCAACTCGGGTAAAAAGAGAAAACTTAAAATGTTAGAGTAGGTACCCAGCCTTGGGGTTCACCTTATCGTTGGTAGCAGGGTTTAATTCTCATCTCAGCTGACATCTGATACAAAGAGACCCCCTTATAAAATTATGGAGTGAAAGAAAATTAAGAAAGTAAAAACATTTAAAGGATGACTGGCTGTTTTGTACAGCTATTTTTTTTTTGGGGGGGGGGCACTGAATTCTGGTTATTTTCTGTTAGAAGCCACACACCAGTAGCAACCTTTGAAAATATAGGAATTTATAAGACATGTGTGTGAAACTCGGTGAAAGAATAGGGGTAGAATTTGTTATATCCTGATTCGCTTAATAATTAACGCATTAAAACATTTAAAGGATTGCATGCATTTTTGTGCAGCTATTTGGGGGAAGGGTGCAATGGATTCCATAGACTGACTTCCAAGATTTGAAATGACTTCCAAATTTGTGACCATGGAAATTTTTGACCTTGACCAAAATAAAATTAAGTGGACCCCTTGTGTGGTACATTACTGTCCCTAGATGCTGACATATCTAATTTTATTTCTTTTTATATGGTGCCTCACCAATACTGTGGCCCTACTAATTTATTTATTTATTCATTCATTCTTTTGTAACCGGGTAAGTGCACGGATCCTAGGGACGATTTTCAGGCATGACCTGGGCCAGCTAGTGGCAGTTAACATACATAGGTATTGCAGGTAATAATCACAATACAGGTAATGGTACTTACAATAGTGTTACAGGTGGTAGTCACAAGTACAGTACAGTAGATAATAGGTACATACAGTAGTAGGCACTACAATGTACATTTCAGTATACAAGCAGATTTAATTTGCATATAGGCAAGCAGTTCATACTTGGATAAGGTTGGACAGGAGCTATACACTGTAAGAAGATGCCTCCATTTTAGAGAGATACGGGGAGGTAGAAAGAGAGAGAACTGCCAAAGACACATTGAGGCAGGGTGTGTGCTAGAGAGAGAGAGGGGCAGTTGCAGTTATATTTGTCCAGAAGCCAGGAGTTACCATGACATCAGAACTAACCAAGAAGAGCCAATCACCTTCTGCTTGCTCAGTCACATATAGTGTCACAAGGCATGATGGAGTATGAAAGGGAGTAGAACTAGGGCACAGTTTCTCAAATGGTGAGGCCAGCCTCCCTGGGGAGGCTCCAACCTGTTCCAGCAGAGGCTCAAGCACGTCTGAAAAAGTACTCTAAATTCTGAGTTTTAGATTTTTTTGTGTGAAGAGATGAGGCAAAATGAAAGAGAATAATAGTAGGTGAATTTATGTATTTATTTACAGATCGGGATCAGGAAAGGCACACTGAACCAAGGCTCATTTCAGGTGCACATGGGGAAGGTTAGGGGGTGAATACAATTCAAAAGGTACCCACAAAACAGTAAAGCAACACAAAATGAACAATAGTACAAACAAATAGGAATGATGAACAAAGAATGAGAAGTAACAATTGATTAATTAGACTGGGGGGCAGAACGGCCCAAATACAAGGGTTAACAGAAAGGTACTAGGAGCGAGAGCAGGACGGAGCAAAAGAAACACTGAGTAGTTGCTTAAGAGCAGGGTGAAAGGGGGATGAGGCAGAGGCGGGTAGGAAGTTTATTCCGGATAGTGGGGAAATAGGCCGAGAATGCAGTCTGACCCATGAAGGTACTGCAGCAAACAGTAACAAAGCTTTGAGAGTCAAAATAGCGGAGCAAGTAGGTTGGCTTGGAGAGGGGAATTACAACAAGGGTTTCCAATAAGCTGGATAAAATGACAGTCAACTACTCAAAGGAATGTCACTTTATTCATGATGTACTGTGCAATGTGTGCTATTTTTGTATGGAGAGGCCCAAGTTTATTTCTTAATTTGGGGGGAGGATCAAGATCTTTTGCATGGCATGAGGGAGGAGCACTGTGGCAGAGTCTGAGAACTAATGAACTAGAGATGTCAGTCTCTAGATAAAAAAAAACTGCTTTTCTCATGACACCTACTACCATCAGGTAGAAAGCCTTCTATTAAGTACATGAACAAAGAAAAATACTTCAGAGATAAAAGTAGCAGCTGTCTACTTTTAAAAATGAATAGCAGTTGCTGTCTGTTATTTTTTTTTCACTACTGCAGTAGCTCTTTATTTAATTAAGCTTCGTCTTGTCCCCAAGCTCACCCAACTGTACCTTCCTAGTCCAGTCCACTAGCTTTCTAGTACACTTACCAACATCCGTCACTTACCCAGGACCGTGACGGCGGTGGCTGACCTGTCATGCAAGGGCCTGTGGGAGGAGGGATGCTGATGCAATGGTGGACCAGTGCATTTTCCTTTTCTTCCTTCAGCTCCTGATTTTCTCCCTGAAGGTACTGGCGTGTAGTGGTGACATGCATGAATGTATAAATAAAATAAGTAAATAACAGCTTGGCTTCAATGCCAAGAAATGCAAAGTTATGCATATTGGAGCCAAGAATCCCAGGAAAGAATACTACCTGGGTGAAGTCCAAGTATCTGCATCAGAGGAGGAGAAGGACCTGGGAGTGATGATCACTAGTGACCTGAAGCACTCCACGCAGTGCAAGAAAGCAGCAGCAAAGGCAAACAAGATGCTGGCATACATGTCTAGACGGATCAGTAGTAGGAGAGAAGAAGTTATACTGCCCTTGTACAGGTCACTGGTGAGGCCACATCTAGAGTATGGAGTTCAGTACTGGTGCCCACACCTCAAAAACGACATTAACCTGCTGGAGAAGGTACAGAGGAGGGCTACAAAGATGATAGCCAGTCAGCAGGGTAAGGCATATGAGGAGAGGTTGAGGGCACTGAACATGTACTCCCCAGAAGACAGGAGAGAGAGAGAGAGAGAGGGGGACATGATTGGGACTCTCAAGTACTTTAGAGGGATAAATAAGGTTGATAAGGAGAGTCTCTTTAAGCTGAGTGGCAACCATAACACGAGGGGGCACAGTCTTAAACTGGAGAGTGGGAGGTTTAGGAAGGAGGTCAGGAGGCACTTTTTCACAGAGAGAGTGGTGGACACTTGGAATGTGCTGCCAGAAGAGGTAATCTCATTGAAGACAGTGGGCAGCTTTAAGAGATGCTGGGACAGGTATGGGGGAGAGTAAGGGTCATGGGTAGGGAGGATTGGCGGAGTGGGGAGAGGGGGCAGGGACAGTAGCTCAACCTGTGGACCCTGCAACACGAGCAGACTTGATAGACCAAATGGCCTTCTTCTGCTGGTTTCTATGTATGTTCATATGTTTGGTGTCTGTTGCCTGCTGCTCTCCCCATCTGTGTGCTCCCACTGTGCTGTGCTCTCACCTTGCCTCCACCAGGTAGCAGTCATGTAGTGGGATGCAGCATTCCCTTAGGGAGGAGAGCTGTTCTTAGCTGGTCAGTTAGGTATTATTATTATAGGTCTGCACACTCAGTTTGATTCATTCAATGGCAGCTAGCCAAGGAGAAATGAAGGCAGAGGCAAACCTCCACAATTGGACACAGTGGTTCAATTTTCAAAGCTCGAAGTTTGGCACAAGGTGCCTGCCCCAAAAGGATTTGACACAAGTGGCACCTTACACCAGACATTACTGCAATTCCAGTTTTTGAATGCAGGTTGCATCAAAATCAGGATGTCATGCACCAGAGCCACCCTGCACCACTCTTGCAGCAGAAGCACCCTTGCCCCAGGTTGGAAGGGGACTTGCACCATCCCCTTTTTTGGAATTTTAGAAGCCTTGCCATGGTTGCAACAGATGGCTGAGTTTAGACCAGCCAGGAGCTGATCTAAGGGCCCTGTGCCACTGCCAGGAGGGGGGGTGATTGGGGGGGAGCCTAGAAGGTCGGTACTGGGGGCAGATGGAGCAGTGGGGGTGTCATGGGGGCTTTGGGGGCATGGCAGCATTGTCAGCATGTTGAGGTGGTACCCGGCAGGGGTGTCATGTGCAGTGGAACAGAGCTGATGAGGTTGGGTAGAGGGTGGATTTGTAATGGATGAGGGAAGTCACTGATGCAGACTGCTCTCAAAATGGCCTGGTCGGGTCAGGGCACAGGTCCACCCCAGCTAAAACTTGGAGGGAAAACAAGGAATTCTGAGTATGCCAACCACCTGGAGGTGGATTTTTGTGAGACACCCAGCCAGTGGGTGTCAGAGAAATTTTGGGGAAGGGGGCCCAAGCCCAACGGTAACTTGTTGGGAACACAAAGAGAGGTGTGAAGCTGACTCGAATACAAAAACAAGGTCAAAGTGTATTAAACATACTGAAATATTATCACAAGAAATGTCTGTAACCCCCCTGCAAATGGGGGTTCCCAAAAGACTTCCAGGAGCTTGCTTGAATGCTCCAAGCCTGAATGGTGTTTGGCATTTAAGCCATTTATCAGTGAGTGTTTTTAGAGCCTCTGGTACTGTCTCTTTAAGAGCTGTCTGCTTGCAGACATAATTAGTTTGTATGGGGGTACTGTGTGCTTCTCTGAGTACCACTCGAGCTGCTGCCAATTCACTTCATTTTGCAGTCACTAGAGTGCAAAGGAACCTATCTGAAAGATGTAACTGTTTGCCAGAAATTATTTAGAGTAATAATGAAATTAGTTTTTCTAACCTGCTTTTTGCAGTCAGAACTGTGTCTGCTAGTTCCCATTCTAGTTTTGAACTGCTGAACTGGACCAATCAGTGTGGGGTAAGCTAGCTCTAAAATGGTGCCTTGGACGAATCAGAACTTGGACTCATAATCTGAGCCAGCCACAAGAGGATTGTATGGGCAGTGACTCTGGGAGATGTAGTTTAGACTTCAGTGCCTTTTGGACCAACAGCAGCAGTCTATTGTGAGTGACAGCCAATCCAGTCAAGAACTGGGAGGAACTCAAAGGAAGTGCCCGTTTTGTCGGTTGAGTTTCAGTTGAGCTTTGGCAGTGAAGAAGGAAGGAGCCCTGTGCTTTTTCAGTGTGCAGTTTTAGTCAAAAACGTGTGTAAGGCCCAGAGTTCCGGTCTGCAGCTTGTGTAACAGCTTGTTAGGACTGAACTGTCCTGTGAAAAGAATCAAAGGATCTCTGAAGAGTAGAAACCAGGCTCACCCTGTAGAAGACTGGAGGAATTGCTGAAAGTTGCACTCGGTCTGTCAGGAACTGAATCTGCTGTGTGTTCTCACGGGTATTGTGCAGTAATTGCGATCGGGATACAGATGCAGCCTGCCTGGTATAGTGCTTTCTTTTATGGATGTGTGAAGAGGTTTGTGTACCTCAAGTGAGCCCTGCTGACATTGAAGGACCCTATCTTATTTGGAGGTCGTGAGTACTAATTCAGGGTCGCTCCTGTTGAATGCCACATTAAATCCAAATGGAATTACTGTACTGCTGACTGTTTAATTCTCCTTTTCTGTGTGGAAAGGGCCTCTACCAGCTGCCACGGTTTGGACTAGCCACTCAGGGCTTGGGTACCCAGGGACAGTACTGATAGGGGATAGGCCTGTGCACAGAGCCATAGTAGATTATTAGAGTGATAAGCTAATTAACCTGATTTCCCCTGTCCTTGTTATATCCCCTAAATAAATCAGAGCTGCTTGTTTCAGCAAAGTTATACTGCCTGAGGTATTTGTCTATGTTAAAGTACTGTACTGTGATTGTTGCACTGTATCTCATTTCACAGGAGGTCCCAGTGCGGAACCAGACCTGGGGGTAAGTGTATACTGTGATGGTAATTCTGATATATTAGTGGGCCACTAGTGGAAGAAAGGGGGGTTGCAGTGTCCCAGAGGGCTGTGACCGAAGTTAGTTTAACTATTGCAACCCTGACCTCTGGGTGGAGCACACTATTGGATCCAGGCCCTCAACCTGTTAGTGGCAAATCAGGCAGGGGTAGTAGCCCTGGGATAGCGCCATCTAGGGGTTACATCTTGGAGGCTCACCGCTGGGATTGTGTGTCCTCTAGTGGCCATATTTACAAACCACTGTTAAGAAAAAAATAATAATAAATGGGTACCCCGACAGAAGTGGCTGTGCACCGGCTGGTGGAGTGGTGTACTGGGGAGGAGATCGACCCCCAAAATGCTATGCTTATCCTGGACATCCCCCTGGGTATCAATACGGACACTGTGCAGGGAGTACTTTCCAAGGTGGAAGGTTTACAAAACCCTGTGGTGGTGGGTCGGCATGCTAATCTGCTCACCCACACTTTCCTGGCCCTAGTAGAGTTTAAGGATCCCATAGATAGCTCCAAAGTGCCACAGACCATTACCCCAGAGGAGCCCTCACTGCTTGAGAGTGATAACTAAGGACAGTAAAGACCGGGGAATCAGCCCCACCACTATCTGAAACTTTGAGGAGAAATTTGCTAAATGGTTGCTGGGAGAAAGGAAAACTGTGGAGGACTTGAAGAAACTATTCTTGCCACCTGGGGTGTTCCTTCCCAACACCCTCTCCCGCTCCAGTGCCCGAATGGTGGCTGAACCAATGCAGACCTTATTTCTGCACCTGCCATTAGTCACGACTCTTACCGAAGGTTGAGGATCTTCTCTGGCACTCTCCCCACCCCCCAAGGGGAGGATGACTGGGAGACCTGGATAGACTATGTTACCCCCCAAGTGCTAGAATGGCAATGCTCGGAAGGCGAAAAGTGAAAGAGGGGTAGTGAGAGCCTCCCAGGTCCTGCCCTGGCTACCATCCATGCTAAACGGGCCAGTAACCCTGAAGCGACTGCACAGGCCTATCTTGAGGCCTTGGAGAATGTGTATGGGAGCCCAGATTCTGATGAGGACCTATGGTGGAGAGTAAGAAATGCACAACAGTACCAAGGGAGTTGTTGTCTGTGTATGTCTCGGCTGGAAAAATTGTTGCAAGAATGCCTCAGAAAGGGTAGTTTGCCAGCGATTGAACTGGACCCGAACCAGACTGGACAGAATCTTAAGTCTGCCCCTTCTCAGAACTGCTGTTGCTTCAGTTACGCCTGGCAAATCGACTGGAATCCCCCCTCCTATGATGAGTTAATGAGAGTCTTGAGGAGTTGAGAAAGGCGACCGGAGGGACCTGCACCAACAGCTGTGGCCGACCCGAAAGTGACTGAGGTGACCCATCAAGTGAAGTTCAGGGCAGAGGTTGACAGTCAATGAGTGCTCTGACAAGGAAAAGATATGCCACAATGGGGCTGAACTGTTGAGAGAGATCCGGGAATTCAAAAACAGTCCCTTTATGAAGGCCACGCCTGCAAGTACGGGCCCTGACCTATATCCGACTGCAATCTGCTAGGGGTGGGGTACCCACCCATGTATCTCCTGCTGATAACAGCTCCGAACTCGATTCCTTGACCATGGAAGTGGAGAAACTGACGAGATGTCTCCAAATGCTTATCACGCTGCAGACAGAGATGGCACCAAGGTTTCCAGTTAGTAATACCCCGCCCTGGCTCCCAGTGTGGCGCCCGCCAGCTCAAACTCCAGAAAGTATGTTTTGCTATAATTGTGGGAAAGATGGGCACATGAAAAGGGAATGCCGTCCCTAAAAGACACTGACAAAAGTTGCATATAGGCTACAAGGAGAGCTTCGAGAACAAATCAGTGGTTAAGAGGTGCACGAAATGATCCCAGTGAGGGCACCAAAATGCTAACTCACGTCCTTTGTGGCAAGGTCAGTTGCCCAGGCCCCCACTATCGCCTCTCCAGACTGGTCCAGAATAGTGGGTCCCTCCATGGAGACCACTGTAAAGGTGAATGGAGTGTCTACAAGAGCTGTATTAGACAGTGGCTCCCAAGTGACAATTATGTTCCAGGATTGGTATCAGAAGCATTTGTCAGGCGATACCTTTACAACCATTAGAAGGACTGCATGTATGGGGTTAAGTGAGAAGGCCTACCCCTATTCGCGGTATATCCGATTTGGCTGTCTCCTTCCCACCTCCGTGGCTGGAGTGGTCAACAAGTAGAGACCAGCCTTAGTGTGTCCCACTGGACTGTATGATGGTGTCCCTTTGTTGATTGGAACAAATGCTCATATGTTCGGAAGGCTGGCACAGTTGTGTTATGAAAAACAGGGGTCAAAGACTAGTAGAGCTTTAAGAGTTCCGCTTTAATTAAGAAGGCCTATGAGGCACAGAGAGATGCTGAAAAACAGAACCAGAGGAACCGGTCGGAATTGTATGGAAGAAGGATCCTGAGTCTCTGATCCTGGCGCCAAATGCCCAGTGTACCTACAGGGAGAGGTCCGTATCAGAAAGGATGTTAAGAATAAAATATTAATGTTGGATGCACCAGGCGATGGAAAATTGCCAGAGGGACTGCTGGTCAAGCCTAGTATTTTGCCGCTAGAGCCCATGCTTATGCCAGAAGGGTAATGGTCCAAGTTCATAATGTGTCTGAAAGAGACATTCGGTAAACAGAGGTTGCATCCTGGCTAATGTGCATTGTGCAGACACTGCAGTGCTACCCAGCATCAAGAGTTCAAGGAAGAATGACAGAGTAACGCCTGACTTGTTTGATTTCGCGACCCCGCTGCCAGCTGAATGGAAAGTGAGGATCAGTAGAAGCTTGCCCAGAGAGACCAGGTGTTTTCTTTAAAGGAATGGGATGTAGGATGCGTGCAAGGAGCTGAGCACAATATCCGGCTGCATGACTAACAGACCATTTCGTGAGAGGTCTCGACGCCTGGCACCTGCTGACATAGATGATGTGAGACGGCATCTGCAAGAGATGTTAGCTGCTGGTGTAATACAAGAATCCAGAAGCCCTTATGCTTCCCCATTGTGGTAGTGAGGAAAAGAATGGAACAGTAATGATGTGTGTGGATTATCGACCTTAAACCGCGGACTATCCTGATCAGTACACTGCCCTGATTCAGGATGCTTTGACTGCCTAAACGGGAGCAAGTGGTTCTCTGTGCTGGATCTCTGCAGTGGGTACTACCAGATCCCGATGGCCCCAGAGGACCGTGAGAAGACGGCCTTTATCTGTCCGCTTGGCTTCTATGAATTCATGAGGATGCCTCAAGGATTTCAGGTGCCCCAGCCACTTTTCAACGATTGATGGAGCGCAGTGGGGGACATGAACTTACTAGAGTGTCTGGTATACCTAGATGATGTTATTGTGTTTGGCAGCTCACTGGAGGAACATGAGAGCAGATTATTTAAGGTATTGGACCGACTGGAGGACTTTGGCCTTAAACTGTCCATTGATAAGTGTCCAATTCTTTCAAACATCAGTAAAGTATGTGGGACACATAGTATCCACCGAGGAATAGAGACCGACCAAGTAAAGTTGAGGCTTGACCACCTGGCCACAGCCCAAAATCTAAAAGAACTGCAAAGATTCCTGGGATTCTGTGGTTATTATCGGCGCCATCAAGGACTATTCAAGAGTGATCCGCCTTTACTTAACCTTACTCAAGGGTATCCCCAACCCACAAAAAATACCAAAAGTCAGCATCCTCAAGACTGAAAGAGTGTATTTTCATCCGAGAAGTATTTGGGGCCCGCTGGACTCCTGATTGTGAGACTGCTTTTCATGAGATCATATATCAACTTACCCATGCTCCAGTGCTGGCCTATGCCGATCCAAGAAAACCTTACGTCCTGCACACTGATGCTAGCTGGTAAGGGTTAGGGTCAGTTGTATCAAGAGCACGAGAATGGCCTGAGACCAGTGGCCTTTGCCAGTAGAAGCCTGACCCCATCCGAAAAGAACTATCCTGTACATAAGTTAGAGTTCCTAGCTTTGAAGTGGGCTATTGTTGACCAATTCCATGAGTACTTGTATGGGGCTAAAATACTAGTAAAACTGACAATAATCCTTTGACCTATGTGCAGACCTCAGCTAAGTTGGATGCGCTGGCCATAGGTGGCTTTCTGCATTATCTACATATGACTATGCTCTCAATACCAGCAGGTCTGAACCACATAGATGCTGATGCTCTCTCCCGGAGGCCTGTTTCCCAGAATGATTGGGTCCGATTGGCAGAACCTGACATTGGGCACTCTAGCCGGAAGTTTGACAGGGAGGAACAAATGTCCACGGACGCAGTGGACTGCATGGTGGATTGCTTGGGACCCTCTGAGAATTGCATACCTGCTGCTTATTGCCACTTTTCTGCAATAGACATTGGTGCACTGCCTCAGCTGGACAATGACAGTATTCGGCGGGCTCAATCCTCGCGATCCCATGATCAAAGCAGCTTTAGAAGCCCTCTATGCAGGAAAAGATGTGTCCAAATTACGCCCACTGATTTGAGAACTGCACTGTTATACAAAGAAGGTCCTAAGTTGAAACTGATCAATAAACTGTTATACAGAGAAACAGTAGACAGAGGGGACAAGTAGACAAACAACAACTAGTGCTGCCCACTGCCTTTCGAGACTCAGTACTGAGGTCCTTGCACAACCACATGGGGCACCTTGTATAGACAGAACACTTGACTTGGTGAGATCCAGATTCTATTGGCCTAAGATGGGGCTGATGAGCAACACATTCGAACTTGTAGTCGCTGCTTACAGAGGAAAACTTTGCCCCAGAGGGCTGCCCCCTTGTTAACATCACCACCAGTGCACCCATGGAGCTGGTCTGTATTGATTTTCTGAGTTTGGAGTCAGATCAAAGAAATATCAGTAATGTGCTGGTGGTCACTGACCATTTCACGAGATATGCCCAAGCTTTCCCACCAAAGACCAGAAAGCATCCACTGTGGCCAAAGTACTTGTAGAAAACTTTTGTTCACTATGGGGCTCCACAAAGAATCCATTCTGATCAAGGGAGACTTTGAGAGTCGTCTGATCAAAGAGATGCTTTCTCTGTGGGAGTGCGAAGTCCAGAACCACTCCTCACCACCCCAGGGGACCCACAGCCTGAGCGTTTCAACGCACTTTGCTAGATATGCTAGGCACCCTGCACCCAAAGGACAAGCCTAGATGGAGCCAACAAATTAGCACCCTGGTACATGCTTATAACTGCACCAAAGTGATGCCACTGGATTCTCCCCTACCACCTGATGTTTGGAAGAGAAGCTCGACTACCAGTAGATGTGTGTTTTGGGGTCTCTCCTGATGGGGTTCAAGCTAACAACTATTTACAGTATGTGCAAAGTTAAAGGCCCAGCTAACTCATGTACTCAACTGGCTCAAACCATGGCTGCCAAAAGAAATCTGGCCAACAAAGAAAGGTATGATAAAAGGTGAAAGCACAGGAACTCCAGGAGGGAGATCGGGTATTGCTAAGAAATCTGGGACTGCATGGCAAGCACAAGATTGCTGACAGATGGCACCATCTCCTCACATTGTAGTGGGCAAACTAGATGATCTGCCAGTGTACAAAGTAAGGCCTGAGAATAATTCAAAGATGTAAAACAATGCATAGAAATCATTTACTGCCCATTGGACAAATCTTAATTGAGTCTGAGCCCCTAGAAGATGCCCCCTCTGGACCAGTGACTAGAGCTGCTGCTAAGAAAAGATCAAGAAAGTCTGCACCTACAGAAGCAAAGTTAAAGTGTTCCCCTCCACAAGTCCCAGTTGAGCATGACTGTCAGTCCATATCGGAAGAAAGTGAGAGTGACTTTGAATACTATCCTTCTTACGAACTGAGTCAATTGTTTCGGGGCAATCCCCTAGTCAATACTGGAGACAAAGCTGGGCCTTCTGGACTGTCTAAGGCCCCAGCTTCATCCCTGGAGCCAATGCTCCCAGAAAGTGAAGTGCAAAGCATCAGATCAGATGAAATGGAATCATTGTGCATGGTTGAACTGTTTGAGCTTTCAGGGGAGGAAAATGATAGATTGGGGCAGACTGGTGATACACCCAACAAGAAGAGTATTTTGAGTGCCCTGACAGTCCACTGCCAGTGTCCGAAAGCTCTCCATGCGAGCCAAATGTTGTGGACTCAGAAACTGTAACTCCTGGAGCTGAAAGTGCCCCAAGTTCTAGCCTCTCTACCCCCATGGAGACTCCTGACAAGTGAGGACAATGCTGAAAATGAGGCTCAGAGTGCAGAGACTATAACAGTTCCCCTAGAAAGACTGGTCGAGCTGTAAAGCCTGTGGTTCACCTCAGTTATGATTCACTTGGGAGGCCTGTGGACTTGCCTCTCAATGTTGTCCATAAAGGAGTGTGTGTCCCTGAGCTCATTGCCCAAACTGAGCATCAGTGCTAACTCAAGTTACTTGTGTTGCCCTCTAAGTATGGTGCCTTGCCCCATCCAGCCCCAAGGTAACTGATAGGAAGGGCCCCTCTCTTCAGGTTTCATGTACAAGAGGTAATAACTTGAGTTATGGTACAATGTGTATGTAATACTGTGTAAAGAGTGACGACTACAATGTTTCAGAAATGTGTTCTTGGTAAAATGATATATTGACTGATGATTACATGTGCGAGCCTAATGCAAATGTATATGGTTGCAGTTGAAACTTATGGGGTACTTGCTTGACGCGGACGTCAAGCTTTCCCAAGGCCAGGAAGGGTGTAACCCCCTGCAAATGGGGTTCCCAAAAGACTTCAGGAGCTTGCTTGAATGCTCCAAGCCTGAATGGTGTTTGGCATTTAAGCCATTTATCAGTGAGTGTTTTAGAGCCTCTGGTACTGTCTCTTTAAGAGCTGTCTGCTTGCAGACATAATTAGTTTGTATGGGGGACTGTGTGCTTCTCTGAGTACCACTGAGCTGCTGCCAATTCACTTCATTTTGCAGTCACTAGGAGTGCAAAGGAACCTATCTGAAAGATGTAACTGTTTGCAGAAATTATTTAGAGTAATAATGAAATTACAGTTTGTCTAACCTGCTTCTTTTGCAGTCAGAACTGTGTCTCCTAGTTCCCCATTCTAGTTTTGAACTGCTGAACTGGACCAATCAGTGTGGGGTAAGCGAGCTCTAAAATGGTGCCTTGGACGAATCAGAACTTGGACTCATAATCTGAGCCAGCCACAAGAGGATTGTATGGGCAGTGACTCTGGGAGATGTAGTTTAGACTTCAGTGCCTTTTGGACCAACAGCAGCAGTCTATTGTGAGTGACAGCCAATCCAGTCAAGAACTGGGAGGAACTCAAAGGAAGTGCCCGGTTTTGTCGGTTGGAGTTTCAGTTGAGCTTTGGCAGTGAAGAAGGAAGGAGCCCTGTGCTTTTCAGTGTGCAGTTTTAGTCAAAAAACGTGTAAGGCCCAGAGTTCGCGTCTGCAGCTTGTGTAACAGCTTGTTAGGACTGAATCCGTCCTGTGAAAAGAATCAAAGGATCTCTGAAGAGTAGAAACCAGGCTCACCCTGTAGAAGACTGGAGGAATTGCTGAAAATTGCACTCGGTCTGTCAGGAACTGAATCTGCTGTGTGTTCTCACGGGTATTGTGCAGTAATTGCGATCGGGATACAGATGCAGCCTGCCTGGTATAGTGCTTTCTTTTATATGGATGTGTGAAGAGGTTTGTGTACCTCAAGTGAGCCCTGCTGACATTGAAGGACCCTATCTTATTTGGAGGTCGTGAGTACTAATTCAGGTCGCTCCCTGTTGAATTGCCACATTAAATCAAATGGAATTACTGTACTGCTGACTGTTTAATTCTCCTTTTCTCTGTGTGAAAGGGCCCTACCAGCTGCCACGGTTTGGACTAGCCACTAGGGCTTGGGTACCCAGGAACAGTAACTGATAGGATAGGCCTGTGCACAGAGCCATAGGTAGATTATTAGAGTGATAAGCTAATTAACCTGATTTCCCTGTCCTTGTTATATCCCCCTAAATAAATCAGAGCTGCTTGTTTCAGCAAAGTTATACTGCCTGAGGTATTTGTCTATGTTAAAGTACTGTACTGTGATTGTTGCACTGTATCTCATTTCACAGGAGGTCCCAGTGCCGGAACCAGACCTGGGGTAAGTGTATACTGTGAAGGTAATTCTGATATATTGCGTGGCCACTAGTGGAAGAAAGGGGGGTTGCAGTGTCCCAGAGGGCTGTGACCAAGTTAGTTTAACTATTGCAAACCCTGACCTCTGGGTGGAGGCACCCGTCATTGGATCCAGGCCCCTCAACCTGTTAGTGGCAAATCAGGCAGGGGTAGTAGCCCCTGGGATAGCGCCATCTAGGGGTTACATGTCTAATTCTCAAACTCTATAAAAACTATAACATCACTAAACTGCTGTGCCACATCCCTAAATCCTAAACTCTAAAAGACTACATATCTACACAGTACGAAATTCATGTACTGTACCCCACAGTCTGAACTAACAATACTCTAGATACATTGCTGTACAGTAAATTTAAACAGCCACCCCACATATCCAAATGGGGAAGGGATGGAAACAAGATGGGGAACCAGCTGTCCGGGGCAGGGGGACAACACCAAACAGGATACAGGCCAAAGGACTGTTCCATGGCGATGCGGGTCATTGACCTACAGGTCTCCAAGGACCACCGGAAAAGGACACCCCTCCAGGAACTAGTCTGCCAACCTCACCCAGCCATAGCCCCTACGTGGTTTGCTGGTATGCGAGAACACTCAGCTACAGCCCCTTCGAGGACTGCCGGGACATGAGAAGAGACAAGGACGTGGGAACCAAGGAGTCAACATATGGGAGGGAAAGTTAGCTGGTTGGGAAAAACAGGGTTGAGGCACCTGGGACCACACGCTGACAGGAGGTGGAGGCTCAATAAAACATTTATTGAACCTTGTGCCGGTGTCTTTATTTCTAGCAAAAACATCACTTAGTTGGCATGTTACAAAAATTAAACAATTTAAGTCATTCACAGTGGCACTGCCTCTTGGTGACCCTCTTTGTCTGGCAGGCATTAATCCACTTTCATTTATGCAAGCAGTCATTTATTTCCAGTTCCATTGCTGAGTTGAGGCTTGCCCTTGTTCTGCCCCTTTAAATCCAGCTCATGCCACTTTACATTCCATCCTGAGGCATTTAGTCAAGCTGCCATTTATTTGTATAGTTCCTACCCCCTTTTAGACTTGGGAGGGGGGCTGGCGTTGCCCTTTTCAATCTTGTGGGTCTGTCGTTGCCTCTTTAAGATCACTAATCAGTACTATTTATAACATTTACACAATCCCAGACCCTTCTCTTCCTATCAATGGGGCACTTTTTGGTGGCTCTGCCCCATGGGCGGTCCATAGGTGGGACTTAGCCTGTCCCACAGTCATTTGGCTCAAGGGAGCCTTCTTCTTACTCCACCCCATACGCAGTCTTTGCTGGGGCCTTGCCTGCCCCCACATTTCCCTGGCTGTACAGAGCCTCCTTTCAACTCCACCCAGTGGGCGGTGCTTTCTCTGGGGCCTTGCATGGCCCACTGTCACTGCCGGTGCTTGACAGTGCCCAAAGTTATTTAATATTATTTAAAAAAAAAAAAAACTTCTCTCCCCCTGGACGGTAGCCAGCACCCAAACCTGGTGCTGCCACCACTCACTCTACCACCCTTCATCTGTTTTTGGGCCGGGACTACTGCTGCCGAACATGGCGAGGCCTGTACCCACCTCCTCCCACTCACCTCCTCTGAAGCTTGTGCTGCTAATAGAGGGGTCGGCCTTTTGCTGCTGTTGCCGCCCCTCCCGACTGACCTGCTGCTGATGCTGGAGGGGCCGGCCTGGTCCCACTACCCTTCCTAATGGACCTCCTGGTGCTGGACTGGAGGGGATGGCCTACAGCTGTTGCTGATGCCCCTCCCAGTGCAATCTGCTGGCCTCACTGCTGTTGGAGCTGATGGTGTCGGCCTTGACTATAACCGCCCCCCCCCGATGGGACTCTCTCACCGCCACTGAACTCAGGACATCATTGGGGAGCCAGGAGAAGGAGCTGCTGACCTGTTGGACTGGCTGGGACTCGGGAGGGATGCAGAAACTTGAGGTAAGTCCCTCCTCACTGCTGTGCCCAGCCGGCCCATCACTCCTCCTCTCTCTTGCAGCTGCTCCCTTCTCCTCCACCAAAATGGAATGAATGGCTGCTGCTGTAAATGGTCTGAGGATTCTGTCATGGAATACTCATGAGCCCAACCCTGCCTGCATGCCCTCACGACCGGGACCACGAGAGCAGGTGACTGGTGTGAGGTAACTGGAGGGGTTGGGGGTGGAATGGAGCTGCAGGCAGGGAAAACGAGCAGAAATACAACCTTTTTTTCTTTTAAACATAAGCCCAGCTGGGGCTTCATGTTTTGGGGGGGGTACCTAACTAAACCCAGGGCACCTTCCCTAATTACCTGAGGGCACCTATGCTGGAGCATCACCATACACCTTGGGGCACAACTAATGCTGGGGCACTCAACGGGGCACCATCCCTACCTAGCTGGCCCCCAGAGCACCTGGATGCCCATTTTTGGAGGGCACCAGGACTCTGGGGCACTACAGGTTAGCACAGAAGGATCGTGACTTAGACCCCAGGTGGCAACAGCCCTAACACCTGCTCCATGGGTGCCACAGTCCTCAACAGAGTAAGCAGACATCAGCCTGCCTCCATGCAGGGGGCTGAGTACCAGGGGACTGTCATGGTACCTGGGGAATGTTCCCCTCCACAGATTGCACTCTGCTCCCTACTGCCACTACCACCCTCAGCATGTAGGGGACTGTGGCACCTATGGGGCAGGTGCCAGGGCTGTTGCCACCTGGGGTCTGGGTCATGGTCTGTCTGTGCCAACCCCCCTCCACTGGGGCCAAGTGACCCTGTTCCACTGTGCATGCTACCCCCTGGGTGCCACTCAGCACCCTGACACTGCCGCTGTGCCCCCATCACCCCCTATGGCACCCCCACTGCTCCCTTTGCCCTGATCCACTCTTTGCACATATATTTACCCCCTCCACCATCGCAGATCCTCTCGGGTTGTGCCAGGCAGTGGTGCTTGATGGGACCCTTGATCAAGCCCTTCAGTTGCACCAAATGTTTGTTGCAACCAGCAGCTGCAGCAGCAACCTAGGACATTGGCGCAGGTACCCCCAGTTTTATAAAATAGGGCTCAGAGTCCCTGATGCACCCAAAGTTTGTCAGAGCCATAGATTGGTGCAACTTGCACTGATGTAAGGGCTGATTGAAAATCAAGTCCTATATCTTTTATTATAAGTGTTGTGGTGGGAGGGGATAGCATGAGTGCATATAAGGTGGTGGGGGTTAAGTAAGCATTATAAAATGGGGTCCTAGAATCATGCATTCTGATTGGCTGACTGGCAGCTTTTACCCATGGTAAATCCTGGCATAACCCATGGTAAAAGGTGCCAGTCAGCCGCATCTGCCCAAATCAATCCGACCCCGAAAACACAAACTATAAAGACACCATATTGCTTTCCCAATAAACCACAGTGGCAGAAAAAACACAACTTTTAAAAATCACCTCACACTCACCAAAGCCACTGTAAATTCTAAAAACTCACCCCTTGCTCCTTCCAGCTTCCGCGGTGACCACTCCTTCCCCCTCTGACAGTGAGTCCCTCCCACCTCTGGTTAAACTCTTAAGCAAATAAGTAATAACTAAATAACAGCGATCAGCCACTTGCAGCTCTGGGTTTCTCCCTCTCAACTTTCAACTTCCCAATAAAAGTAAATGCTCCTGTGCCCCGCACTTCAAATTAATAATGTACCAATTTCATTAAAATAAAAAAAATAAAAAAACTGTCTACCACACGATAGTTGCTCACTGACGACCATTCCAGGCTCCTCGATTGTGTCTGGCGGGAGGACAGGGGTGATTTGCATATTCATAAGCTGCCTCCAGTCTTGCTAGCGCTTCGGCACTTTAAAAAATACAGTACATGAACCTGGTGTGGCTGCTCAGAGTGTCGCGGGATGACCCATGGAGTGAGGAGCTGCAGTGTGGGCTCTGAGAGGTGAGAGGAGAGCCTATTTTCTCACCCTAGTCCTCACAGTCACCAGCCTGCCAATAGAAGTGGTGGAAACCATTTTCTGCAGCAGGATCTCCTGATTTTCATCCCTGGAGGGGTGAAAAGGACTGCTAGGAAATGGATCCTAGGGGCAATCCCCTGTTTGATCCAGGACAATTTGAAGCTGCCTCTACTGTCTCTAACTGTGAGTAGATTTGACTTTGTGCTTCCTGAAGAAGGTACCTGTGCTTTGGTGTTTCTCCGGTTAAAAGGGAAAGGGCACACCCGTTTCTATTCTAAGTTTGAGGCTTGTCTCAGTTTAAAGTTGGCTGACAGTTGTGTGATCCCAAGGCAGACTAATGCACATTGTTCAGGACTTTAATTTCCTACACTCCCAGAGTAGTGTTTCCTAATGCTGGATGCGAAAGTTCATTCAAAGATGCATTTTCCTAAGTGTGTTTCAAGAAGTTTTAAGGTGTAGCTCTGAAAGAATGGCTGGGTATGGACATGGAAGCGAAGGGTGGGCAGCCCCCCCATCTGGAGTAACCAGTTCAGCACTACAGGTTCCGAAATGGTGCCTGGTTATTTGGACATGGTGGCCAATGTCTGAAGAGAAGTTTACCCCCTAAAGTGGGTTGTGCTAGTAATGAGCCCCTGTGTGCTCTGTTGTGGCCAGTGCCACTAGAAGAAATGGTTCAGTTGTGGCCGGTTGCCACTTACAGAAGTTTTAAAGTCCTACGCCATATGTGAAATGTGTGCTTAGTTGTGGCCAGTGCCACTAGAAGAAATATGTGTTCAGTTGCAGCCAGTACCACTGAGGAGAATTCAGTGTCCTATGAAATATGGCAATACATAGGGTTTCTGTCAGATACAGTCGTTTTGTTGTTCTGCAAATTCCATGTGCCATGATGTGTAATCCTTGGGGGTCCACCCTTGCTTTAGAGAACATCTTTTGGAATAAAGTCACACTCTAGAACCCCAACTCTGATTTGGACAGTTATGTTATTGCTTCGTGTGTATGAATTTACTGGGTACCTCTCCACAAGTACAGGTCTAGCATAGTCCTAACAAAAAGTTATCTCCTCAGGACCTGGGTTTGTAGATACCTTAATAGGTCATAGTAGTTTATGCTTTTGTACGCCCCTACCCCTTTTTCTGTCCTCTAAAAGTAATGAGCCTGGTATACATTCCCAAAGCTAGGGATGGTACAAATTGCTGAAGTAGTTTGTGTGCCCAGTCAAAGGTACCAAGGGGTGGCTACCTGTGTAAAGTAGCGGGGTACATTAAATTTTTACTTAGTGCCAGTTGTATAATTGCAATATACCACTCCAGGGTGTGGGTTATGCTGTGATTTAATGTCAGACTTAAAAAAAAATTCCTCACTCTGCAAACCGAATAAAGGGACTGCTCACCACAATTTCAAAAAAGGTGCTTCATTTTATTCACAGTTGCCGTGTGCAAGGCCCTGACACATTTCAGAACCAAGTTCCTGCATCAAAGGGTCTAATACAATGAAAAGGCCAAAGCCTTTTATACCATGGAAATGATGACTTTGTAAGACAGCGTCAGTCAGTGCAAATTACATAACAATAGTGCCACATAGTGGTTGAAAAGCATTATTATATTCATTATCATATTATATATATATATATGTATATATATATACTTATACTGTATATATATATATATATATATATGTGTGTAAAAAAAACATTTCTTAAAAGGCCATTATGCCAGTGTAGCAGAAAAATCAGATGAAGTTCTAAGACTGAGTGTCCCAGTGTGCTCAACTGATTACAATGCTGTTGGATAAAATCTAGAAAAAAAGAAGTAAAAAAAAACTTTAATATATAGTATTATTGATGTCAGTTTACATATATTAGACCCACTGTTGGTAAAATCTCGCTATCTCACTCATAGTATAAAATCTCATATAGCTATATATGTTAGACCAAGTTCAGGACATACGATCTCTATATAGAATGAGCTACAGGTGCAGGTAGCCATATAGATCACTCCACTTGTGTCACAAGTGATCAGTTCTCTGATCTGGTACTGTTTCTGATTTTTAACATTCACACATCACCTGATCACTTGTGACACAAGTGGAGTGATGTATATGGCTACCTGCACCTGTAGAGCATTCTATATAGGGAAAGCCAAAAGGCAGCTCAAACAGAGGGTAGCAGAACATGTGAGAGCCATTAGACACAAGGATCCCACTTAGCCACAGCACAACATATCATGCATAGCAGAGATGAAAAAACACAGATTTTCTCATGCCAAGGGACTGAGAAAGTTTTCAGAAACCCAAGAGGAGGGGATTATGATAACTTCATTTTAGAAAGGGAAGGTTTCTGGATTTATACTCTGAATACATATAAAATACCAGGATCGAGTGACAGGTTTGAGATAACCCCGTTTCTTAGAAGAAAGAGATAATTGTAGAGTTAGTATGATAATATTTTCCTTGTGGTTCATCTTATGTCCTGAACTTGGTCTAACATATGTATATAGCTATATGAGATTTTGTACTATAAGAGTGAGATAGTGAGATTTTGCCAACAGTTGGTCTCGTACATGTACACTGACATCAATAATACTATCTATTTATTTATTTAGATTTTGGTAACTGGGTAAGCTCACTGAGACCAGAGGTCCCTTTTTCAGGAGCAACCTGGATTACTTACAGACATAGATTACATACATTGGCAGGAGTATACAGTAGATTAAACATTCATTGGTTAAGGCAATAGAGTACATTACAGAGTATGTCAGTTACATACACAAATATACTATAGCAATTACATCAGACAAATGACAACTTAACACAAAAATGCTTTGAGGGAGAAGTGGTGCCCACAATATGCAAGATAATATAGTCTCACCGTGGGTTCATACCGTGGGAGCTAGGGATTACAGCCAGCAAGACTAAGCTCCGAGCAAGCGACTACAGCCACAGAGACTAAGCCCCAGCAGTTATACTTTAAAGCCTGACTTAAATCCTAGAATAGTGTGACAGTTTGCCAAGTCCACAGGGAGATGGTTCCATAGATGTGGGGCAGCGTACCGAAAGGAGCGCTTGCCATAGTTTGTTCAGACACGAGGGATGTCAAGGGGATGGCCAGTAGAGGATCTCAGGTCCCGGCCCCAGACTTTGGGATTGAGCAGACCACACAAGTGAGGAGGAGGGCCAACAGTGGTAAATTTAAAGGTAAGGCTCAAAGAGGAGTAGGCCAGTTTATGTTGTATTGCAGGCCAGTTGAGATCAGAAAGGACTTCACAGTGGTGCCTTCTAGGTGGGGAGTTTGTAGTGAAACGAGCCACCCTATGATAGAGTTTGGTTAGTTTTCTTAGTTCACCTTCCCTTAGGAACTGCAGCAGGGGAGTCCCATAGAGGAGGGAGGGGAGTAGGGTGGTGTTAGCTATGGCATAATGAACCTTGAGAGAAAGAGAGTCTCCCATCCTATAGGGAAGTCCTAACTTCTGGTAGGTAGACTTTACAACAGAGTCAATGTGGGGTTTGTAGGTCATCTCCTGATCAAGCAGGACCCCGAGGTACTTGATCTTGTCCGTGACCTCCACTCTCTGCCCTTGGGCAGTGTGAAGCTGAAGTATGCCATGCCGATCTGTACCAAGGCATCTAGACCCGAACATGACTGTCTTCATTTTTTCTTCATTTAACACAAGTGAGTTTGAGGAGAACCAGGCTTCCAGTGCAGTAAGACTGGTCTGGAGGTTGGCATTGATTATGCTAGGAAGCGTATCACTGCAGTAGATGACAGTATAATCTGCAGAGAGGATAAGGTTGCTCTGCCCACAAACCCCCTCTATGTCATTGAAAAAGAGGGTAAATAACAGGGAACCAAGGATTGAGCCCTGGGGTACCCTGGAGATAACAGGTTTAGCATTAGACTGGATTCCTCTCCAGATGACTTTTGGGGTTCGGTTGAGCAGGTAGCTCTTGAACCATGTAACAGAGAGCCCATCCAGTCCTAGTAGGTGAAGTTTGGAGAGGAGAAGCTCATGGCTGACCAAGTCAAACACCTTGGATTGGTCAATGAATAGAGCCCCTGTTGGGGAGCCACGGTCCATTGCATCGAGGATGTCTGATGTGAGCTGGATAAGGGCCGTATCATTGCCATGGCCTTTCCTAAAGCCGTGTTGAATGTCAGCTAGGAGTAGGTGCCTTTCAAGGTAGTCCTGTATTTGATTGTAGACTAATCTTTCCTGCACCTTCGCTAGAGGGCAGAGAATAGAAATTAGCTTGTAGTTCCCCACATTGTTCCGGAGCCCTTTTTTATGAATGGGGACAATGGTTGCCACCTTCCATTTACCTGGGACCTTTCCTTCAAGGAGGGACCTATTGATGAGCCTGGTGACGGGGCCGGAGATAGCCGAGGCGGCGGCCCACAGACGTCTAGGTTCAATCAGGTCATGTACTGGAGAGGAGTCCGGGTTGATACGTTGCAGAAGGGGGAATACCTCGGCGGGTTTGACAAGCTTCAGATGAAATTGGGGTCTAGACCGTTCCCAGGTGGTACTTCTGTCTCTGGGGGCACCAGAAAGCATGTGGGATTTGGTTCCACTGGGATTGGAGAAAGTGACACTAAATGCCTTAGCAACTAAGGAGGGATCATTGGTTAGGGTATCACCAACCAAGAGTGCTCCCTTTTGGGAACTAGGGGCACCCTTTAACAGCAGATTTATTTGGCCCCAGAATCTCTTTGAATCCCGTAGGTGTATAGACTGGAGATCTCATAGGTATTTATATTTATCCAACTTGGAAGCTTTCTTGCATTGATTCCTCAGCTGTCTATACCTCTCCCAGTCAATTTTCAGGCCAGTGGATTTGAAATGTCCCCAAGTCCGGTCACGAAGCAACATGCTACATTTGAGGCTAGGGTTAAGTCATTTATGGCTTTTACCCAGTACCCTTAGTTTCTTGAGGGGGGGCATGTACATTGGCCACTGATGTAAAAGTGCTGGTAAAAAAGTCATCCGCCTCATCTAGGGTAGGGAAGGAGATTAGGGGATACCAGTTTACAGCACAAAGGTCAGAGCAAAACACCTCCGAAGAGAAGCTGCTATAGTTTCTGGCTTCAATTACTGTGGCAGGCAGTTTGGGAAGCCTATAGGACCAGATACAGAAAATTGATGAATGATCACTCAAAGAGTCTGCCGTGACCCCAGCAGCCGGTATACAGTCTGGGCTTGATACCAGGGCCCAGTCAAGTAACGTGTGGTTGCCAGTCCTGGCATTGTGCCTTGTGGGCTGGTCGATTACTTGGGTCAGATTGGTATCGTGTACAGGGTTCTTACTGATGGAGGCCTCTAGTGAAAGACAACTTAGGTTAAAATCCCCCAGGAGAATCATCTCCTCCAGGGAGTGTTCTGATAAGGCATTAGTTAGTGATTCGAGGGAAGACGTTTGGGGAGGGAAGTAGATACACCCTATGCACAAGGCTTTGGTGTTTCCAAGGAGCACCTTTACGAAAATTATTTCATTCACAGAGTCGCAGAGGGGAGAGTGGTCAGTCTGCATTGCATTAAGACTACTCCGGTAAAGTGTTTTTTTATTCTTTTTTTCTAGATTTTATCCAACAGCATTGTAATCAATGCAGCACACTGGGACACTCAGTATTAGGACTTCATCTGATTTTTCTGCTACACTGGTGTAATGGCCTTTTAAGAAACAGGTTTTTATGTTTGCTTGCACGCATGTGCAAGAAACATAGTGCCATCATCCGAGTTTTCGGAGGTGTGTCACCCCCTCTTCCAATTCAGTCAGTGTGTTGGCAGGTGCGGCCCCAGTCCTCCAATGCATGCTGGAGCTGTCTATGACAGCTCCAAAATGCAGTGGCGTACAGTTGAAAGGGGGAGCTATGCTTCAGTGAGCAGCGATCAGATATCGCCTGCTCATGTGCAGCTCCCCACACACACACACACACACACAAACACATGCATGCATACTGCGTGCTGCCCCTCCCCCACACACACACTGTATAGCCGACAGGGGTGCCCAATCCCCCGTCAGCTGTGCTGCGCTCCCCCACCCCAAAGCCTTCCACATGCCATGCTGGGTTCCCACCCCAGCGTGGCAACTCATGATATAGCCGACAGGGTGCACAATCCCCGTCGGCTCCACTGTTCTCCCCAGAGTACAAGGTGCTGCAGCAGGAGCCCACCCCAGCGTGGCAATAAATCTATGTGCTAGACGGTGCCCAATCCCCGTCGGCTCCACCCCAACCAGCCATCCTTGTGCCACGCTGGGAGCCCACCCCAGCATAGCAAGCGTCCAGCGTCGTCATTTAAAAAAAAAACACCCTGTAAAGAAAAAGCGGTCCCACGCAGTCTCCCTGCCCCACACAACCCGCACCTACCCACTGCGCACCTTGCCACCCCACACACCCTCACCCCATACTTACCTCCGGAGTCCTGGCGCGACGATCTTCGGTGGATCGGGAACACGTCTGCACTCTTCAAAGCCGACCACGAACTGAGGAAATGCCTGTAAGCTGTATAATGGGATAGATAGGGTTTTTTAAACTTTGTTGCATATCTCAGGCATTTTTTGGAATTTTTGCACCAAATTTTCAACATGGGGTTTTTGGGACCCCTTGTCATGAATGCTGTCACTGTCATGGAGTTATTCTGGCCCGAAGGGTGATTTCGCAGTCACTGCGCGAAATCACCTTTTGGGACCGATTAATGAAACAAAACTGCCAGTGTTCATAAGGTGGGCTCTCAAGAAGCCTATTTTGAAAATTTGGTGGAAAAATTCAAAAACAGACTGCTGCCGCCGAGCTGCTGCTATGAGCGCGTTCCTACGCACGCCGCGTAAGCTTGGCGAATTTTCAATATTTTCACTCCAGATTTTCAACATTGCCATTTTACCATACTTTCTTATGAGCAGTATAGCTGTCATTTTTCACATCTCATCCAAAACGTGTTTCCGCCCATGTAGCGCACAATGGCACAGTCGGTGTGCGAAATCAATGTACAGAACAAATTAAGAAAATCACAGTGACACTGTTCATGAGCAGAGGTCTTAAAATGGCTATGTTGAAAATTTGGTGAAAAAATTCCTTAAAATGACTGTTTTACTAGCGTGCGTTGCGCAGTTCCTACACACGCCCGTAAGGTCTCGAATTTTCAATATTTTCACTCCAGATTTTCAACATTGCCATTTTACCACACCTTCTTATGAGCAGTACAGCTGTCATTTTTCACATCTCACCCAAAATGTGTTTCCGCCCATGTAGCACACAATGGCGCAGTTGGTGTGCAAAATCAATGTACGGGACAAATTAAGAAAATCACAGTGACACTGTTCATGAGCAGAGGTCTTAAAATGGCTATGTTGAAAATTTGGAGAACAAAAATTCCAAAAAAATGACTGTTTTACGAGCGTTCGTTGTATAGTTCCTACGCACGCTCGTAAGTTTGCGAATTTTCAATATTTTCACTCCAGATTTTCAACATTGCCATTTTAACACACCTTCTTGTGAGTAGTACAGCTGTCATTTTCCATCTCACCCAAAACGTGTTTCGCCCATGTTTAGCACAATGAGGCAGTCGGTGTCTGAAATCAATGCACAGGACAAATTAAGAAAATCACAGTGACACTGTTCATGAGCAGAGGTCTTAAAATGGCTATGTTGAAAATTTGGTGAAAAAATTCCTAAAAATGACTGTTTTACGACGTGCGTTCGCGCGCAGTTCCTATGCATGCTCGTAAGTTTGCGAATTTAATATTTTCACTCCAGATTTTCAACATTGCCATTTTATTACACTTCCTTATGAACAGTACAGCTACCATTTTTCATATGTCACCCAAAATGTGTTTTCGCACATGTAGCGCACAATGGTGCTGTTGGTGTGCGAAAGCAATGTTTGGGACAGATTACGAAAATCACAGTTACACTGTTCATGAGCAGAGGTCTTAAAATGGCTATGTTGAAAATTTGGTGACAAAAGTCCATAAAATGATTGTGTTACGAGTGAGCATTGCGCAGTTTCCATGCACCCTCGTAAGTTCATGACTTTGTAATATTTTCAGTCCAGATTTTCACCAGTGGCATTTTTCCACACTTCCTTATGAACAGTACAGCTGTCATTTTTCACAACATGGCCGAAGTGTGTTTTCACACTTTCAGCACAGAGATGCGTGGTCGCTGTGGGAAATCATTGTTCGGGACAGATAAAGAAAATCACAGTGACACTGTTCATGATCGAGGCACCAAAATGCCTGAGTTGACAATCTGCTGTAAAAATCCCCAACCTAATTATATTATGGGTGTGGGTTGCTGCAGTTTCTATGTGCAGCTCGTGACTTCACTAGTTTTTTTTATATTTTACTGCAGATTTGCAACATTGCCATTTTACACCTCCCCATGAACAGTACAGCTGTCATTTTACATCCTGTTCGAATGTTTTTGCACCTGTGGTGCTAAATGCAGTCACTGTGCATAAGCAGCTTTCGGTTAACAAACTGATATTGCCACTGTTCATGAGGTGGGGTCACAAAAAAACCATGTTGAAAATTTGGAGTGAAAATACCAACGAATGCCTGAGGTATTAGGGTTTCCAACCATAACGCCCAACCCTGTAGAGAATGACAGGCATCAGGGGTGTGACTTGGGATTCTTGCCTGTAATGCTCATACCATTCCACACCCTGCAGCCAGTGAGAGGCATCGAGGTATGCCTTGGAGTCTTCGACCCCAAAGTTCACCCATTCTTCCTATATCGCACCCATCTCACCGTGATTCTTAATGGAATGGGGTGATAAGGGCCAAAAACCCCAAGGAACACCGTGACACTTGTCAGTGTCTGCAGGGTGGGGTGTGGTGAAATGGCATGGCCGTTATGCCTGATGACCCAAAGGCACACCCCAATGCTTGTGACTCTCTGCTGGGTGGTGGTGGGGTTGGCTTCAGTTCAGTACTTCACTGCCATTCCTATTACGCAGCTCTGTAACTTCTACACTACCACTGCCAATGCCAGCAAGCAAACATTCGGCATTGACAAATGCTTGTTATTTATGTAATGATAGTGAATGTAATAATGCTTTTTAACCACTGTATGGCGCTATTGTTATGCACTAGCACTTAACTGTATTAATTTGCATTGAATGGCGCTGTCTTATGAAGTCATCATCTCCATGGTATAAAAGGCTTTGGCCTTTTCATTGTATTAGACCCTTTTGATGAAGGAACTTGGTTCCAAAACACGTCAGGGCCTTGCACATGGCACCTGTGAATAAAATGAAGCACCTTTTTTATGTTTGCTTGTGGGCATGTTCAAGAAACATTATGTGGCAGCTTAGGAGAGAAACGAGTTGTGGAGGTGCGCCACTGTGGTGGCCAATGCTGGCATTGCATTGTTGGGCTTAGCAGTGCTCAGCCAATGCAGGGCCAGTGTCCTGATGAAACTGGTTCTGCAGAGTGCCACCAAGTTATAATGATTTTGCCACTGCAATCAGGGGCCGCCTCATCATTGCAGCGTCAGCCATTCTGCTGCAATGAGGGAGCGACCTGTCATTCCAGGGTGGTACTGTGCCTGGTGTAACATTACCAGGACCCTGGCGGCTGCATGCCGCCACCTCAGAGGTGCATAGAAAGCCAACGGGCTTGAAGTTTTTTTCCATCATTTTGATTTAGTAACAGATCCCCTAGCTTACAGTCGTCCGCATACTTGCTCAACCATGCATTGTCTGTCATTTTTAATGATCTTACCAAAATATTAAACAAGGTTGGTCCCAATACGGAATGCTATGGGACCCCACTCATCACATCACCCCAATCGGATAAGTATCCTTTTACTGAAACTCTTTGCTTTCTGTTGTGGAGCCATTCTGATATCCAACACACTATATTCCATGGTAGTTTAATTTGACAGAGTCGCTCAATCAAAATTCTATAGGATACCTTGTCAAAAGCCTTGAGGGAGTGCCTGAGGAGAGGGGGGGCCTCCTGATAGGGGAGGAAGCGACCACGAGCAGTACCAGAGGAGAGAGCAGATGGCTGCAGGTAGGGAGGGACCAGGGGTGGGACTGGGGATGGCACAGAGGGGAACAAGCAGGAGGGGGGAACTGATAGGGGAAAGAGATGCAGGAGGGGTATCGACTAGGAATAGATTTGAGTCTCTGCTATGGGACAGAGAGGGGGAGCAGGAACATACTGGGGAGGAGGAGGACAAGCGGGGCATGAGAGGGATGGCAACAGGTAGGGAAAAGATGGCAGAGGAGATGAAATGGTAGAAGGGGGTCAGTAGGAAGGAAGGAAGGAAGGAGGGGTGACTGGAGGAGAGAAGGCTATGGGAAGGGGGAAGGATGGGAGGGGCATCACTATCGGGGTAGGGAATGGGGGCTCTAAATCGACAACAACGGCGGTAGGAGAGGGGTAGGAAATCAGCTGGGGAGGAGGGGAGGTCGATATGGGAAGCCCAGTAGGAAGTAGTCAGGCTGGGAAGGGGTTCAAGGGGGATGGGAGGAATAAGGCAGAGAAAAGGGATGAGGCCGAAGTAGGGGGTGCAGATACAGAAGCCACAGAGGGTGCAGCTGGTGGTGGTAAGGGGCAGGAAAGAACGAATACTGGGGTGGTGGAAGGGGCATTAGAAGAGAAAGGAGGTAAGGGATGGGGGTACTCATCCTGGGAGATTCTATACTGAAAGGGGTGAGATGGGGCAGAAGGGAGGAAAGGCATAGCCGTATTTGGGTTGAAACTATCCCTGGGTTGACTGCAGGAGGGGCAGGGCAGGCACGGCTCAAGTGTGCAGCGAGGGGGAGGAAGAAACTTCATTTAGTGTTGCATATGGGTAGAAATGACTTTGTGGGGGAGACTATGGAAGTAGTGAGGGGCAGTTTCGAGCAGTTGGGCAGGCAGTGTAAGGGGGTGGGAGTCGGTGGCATTTTTGGAGGTACTCCCGGTACCATGTGCAAGCACGGGGAGGAAGGGTAGGTTCGAGGAGTTCAACGAGTGGCTGAGGGATTGGTGCCACACCAAAAATTATGGGTTAGTGACTAACTGGGCTAAGGTCTGGGGGAAAAGTGACTTGTACATTTGGGGGACAGTCTACACTTGAGCATGGAGGGGAGCATTAAAGGTGGGATTAGGGGGGTATATATCTCTACTAAGGTGGATTTAAACTAGTGGGGGGGGGGGTTGCCAAAAGACTGAGGTTGGTAGAAAGGTCCAGACAGGGGAGCCTAATTAGCTCACCTCCCTAGATATAGGTACAGGCTGAGGCATAGTAACCCCGGGAGGGGGCGAGCAGAGTGGTCTGAGTGTAATACAGAAGGCACCACCACCCAGTAAGAATAAGGAGGAGAAAGGGTGAGGACTACCGGGAGGAGGGACACAGGCCAAGGAGGAGAGTGAGGAGAAGGAGGGGTACGGGTGGAAGGTGGTCTCTCTCAATGCAAGAAGCCTGGGGAACAGAATTGCAGAGCTTCAGGTGCTCCTTTCAGAGGGGAAGGTGGATATTGCTGCAGTGACAGAGACTTGGGCCACAGAGTACCATGATTGTGACTTGGCAATCCCGGGATACAGGATATACAGGAGGGACTGGGGGTTGGAAGAGGGGGTGGGTTGCACTCTATGTGAGGGAAGGGATTAAATGCATATGGGATGTGGGAGAAGAGAAGAAGACAGAGGCACATTGGGTGCAGCTCCTGGACTCCAAGGGCAAAAAGCTGAGGCTGGGAATTGTGTGCAGACCACCAGCCCACTACAGGGAACTGGATGGGGAGCTCACAGAGCAGATAAGGAGGGTGTGTAGAAGGGGGAGCATTGTGATAGTGGGGGATATTAACCTACCAGGGGTTGACTGGAGCACCCCGGCCACTCGCAGTACCAGGGAGCAGGTGTTCCTTGATGCATTCCAGGATGGCCTTCTGACACAGTTGGTAAGTGGGCCTACAAGGCTTGGTAGCACTTTGGACCTAGTACTGGAAAATGGGGAGGTGGTGAGGGAGATAAGAGTGGAGGACCCACTAGCAGGTAGCGACCACCAAACAGTGTGGCTCATTCTCATGCTGGTCAGGGAGACAGGTGGCACGGGCACTAAGGTGGTGGACTTCATTAGGGTACAGTTTGGGAGGATGGGAGCAATACTGCAAGGGAGACTCGAGAATATAAGTCGGGGGATGGATACAGAACAAAAGTGGGGAGTCATAAAGACTGTGCTAACAGAGTCCACAGTAGCCTGCACCAGGGCCAGGAGTAAGAAGAGCTGAGCCAAGAAACCATGCTGCCTGAACAAGAAAGTGCTGAAAGGGGTGAGGGCAAAGAGGGCTGCATACCAGCAGTACAGGAAAACAGGGAAGGGAGAGGATGAGGAGACTTACGGGGGTTGGTCAAGGGAGGTGGCCAGGGGGTGAAGAAAGCTAAGACCTCCAGGGAATTAAGGTTAGCACAGGACATAAAGGGAGGGGAAAAGGACTTTTTTAAGTACGTCAGGGAAAAGAGGAAGTGCAAGGAGCATATTGTGAGGATAAAGCAGGGAGGGGATTGGGTGGAAAAGGGGGATGAGCAAACGGAAATTCTAAATAAGTACTTCTGCTCCATTTTCACTAAGGAGAGGGATGGTCCACTACCAGCATGGGCTGGGGGTGGGGAAAAGGGGGGGAGGAGGTGATGGACAAAGTGATCACAGGGAGTAGGGTGCTAGAGGGGCTGTGTGCAGTAAGGGTAGAGAAGGCACCAGGTCCTGATGGCATCCACCCCAGGGTGCTGAGGGAGATGGTGGGGGTCTTGGCTGAGCCACTGGCCGATCTGTTCAATGCCTCCCTTGAAACGGGGTGTGTGCCCCAGTACTGGAGGGTGGCCCATGTGGTGCCCATACACAAGAAAGGACCTAGAGAGGAGCCAGGAAATTATCGGCCGGTCAGTCTCACGTCCATAGTGGGTAAGCTTATGGAGGCGATACTGAAGGAGAGGCTGGTGGCATTCCTAGAGTAATTGCCTCCAAGAAGGGCGGCAACATGGGTTCATCTCAGGGAGGTCTTGTCAAACCAACCTAATAGAGTATTATGACTGGGTGACAAGGGAGTTGGACAGGGGTTATGGGCACATATCACCTACTTGGACTTCAGTAAGGCCTTTGATACGGTTCCTCATGGGAGACTGGGGGGGGGAAGCTGATGGCAGTGGGGTGGAAAAAAGCTGACTAAATGGACAGAGAACTGGTTACAGGGGAGGGTGTAGAGGGTGTTGGTGGGGGGGGGAGCTCTCGGCACCCACATCAGTGACAAGCGGGGTTTCCGCAGGGGTGACTGCTGGGCTCAGTGCTATTTGGGCTCTTTATCTCTGATATAGCACACGGAGTGGGGAACAGGGTTAGTCTGTTCGCAGACGATACCAAATTGGGGGCGGTGGTGGATGAAGAGGACGGATGGGAAAAACTGCAGGGTGACCTAACCAAACTAGAGACATGGTTGATGGAGTGGCAGCTGGGATTCAACTCAAAGAAGAGTAAGGTGATGCACTTTGGGACTAAGAACCAGAATAGGGACTATTTATTGGAAGGCGTGAGGTTGGGGATCACAGAGGAGGAGAAAGACCTAGGGGTCTTGGCAACTGGGAGCATGAACAACTCAGCCCAGTGCAGGAGAGCAGCAGCAAAGGCAAACAAGATGCTGGGCTGCATCGCAAGGGGGTTCTCATCTTGACACAGGGATATGATCCCACCTCTCTACAGATCATTGGTCAGACCACACCTGGAGTACTGTGTGCAATACTGGAGGCCATATCTGAGGAGAGATATAAAGTTACTGGGAGGGGCGGTGCAAAGGAGTGCAACAAAAATGGAGGATGGAAGGAAAGGAATATGAAGTTAGGCTGAAGGAGCTGAACATGTACACACTGGAGGAGAGGAGGGATAAGGGGATATGATTGAAGCATTTAAATACCTGAGGGGGTAAATAAACCTAGTACCGAGAGGCTGTTTAAACTGCGGAGTGGAAGAGAGATGAGGGGGCACGGACTAAGTCTGGAAGGGGGACATTTCAAGAGGGAAAGGAAGAGGCACTATTTCACTGACAGGGTGATGTCTAGTTGGAATGCGCTGCCAGAGGGGTTGGTAACATGCAAGACAGTCAGTAGCTTTAAGAAGGAGTGGGATAAAGCAAGAGTCAGGGGGGCACAGGCTGGGACAAGCGGGGGAGGAACTGAGGGGAGGAGGCTGGGGCAGCTGCAATCTAGGGTACTAGCTGCACACTTGGGCAGACTTAGATAGACTGATTGGTCTGTTCTGTTGGCTGACTTGTATGTTCGTATGTATGTTCGTATGTAAAATTACAGTGACTTTGTTCATGAGCAAAGGTCCTAAAATGCCTATGTTGAAAATTTGGTGACAAATGTCTATAAAATGACTGTGTTACAAGCGTGCATTGTACAATTTCCATGCACCCTCATAACTTCACAAATTTGTAGCATTTCCACTCCAGATTTTCAACACTGGCATTTTTTCAGACCTCCTTGTGAATAGTACAGCTGTCATTTTTCACATCCTGCCCGAAATATGTGTTTAAACATTTGGTGCAGAATAGTGCGGTTGCTGTGGGAATTCAATGTTCGGGACAGATTAAGAAAATCATAGTGAACAGTGTTCATGAGCAGAGGTCACAAAACACCTATGTTGAAAATTTGGTGAAATAATTCCACTAAATGACTCTGTTATGCGTATTCGTTGAGCAGTTTCCATGTATGCTAGGAAGTTCGAGCATGTTTAATATTTTCACTACAGATTTTCAACATTGCCATCTCTTCACACCTCCCTATGGATGGTACAGCTGTCATTCTTCAGATCCTTCCCTGTTCTATGTTTTTGTACATCTGGCACACAATGGCACAGTCACTGTGGAAACTCAAAGTTCAGGACACATTGACAAAACCGCAGTGCCACTGTTCATGAGAAGAGGTCCCAAATGCTTTCATGATGTGGCGGTCACAAAAAGGCCATGTTGAAAATTTGTAGTGCAAATACCAACAAATGCCCGGGGCATTAGGGTTTCTAACCATACCGTCCCACACTGTACAACTGATAGGCATCAGGGGTGTGCCTTTGGATTACCGACTGTAATGCTCATGCCATTGCACCCTCCCACCCTGCAGCCAGTGACAGGCATCGAGGTGTGCCTTGGACTCTTCGGCCCCAGAGTTCACCCCATTCTCCTATATTGCACCCATTTCAGCGTATGTCTTTATGGAGTGGGGTGACTGTAAAGCCAAACACCCGAAGGCACACCTCAACACTTGTCGGTGTCTGCAGGATAGGGTGAGGTGAAATGGCATGAACGTTATGGGTGACAACCCAAACGCATACCCCAATGCCTCTCTGTTTCTGCAGGGTGGAGGTGGGGTTGGCGTGAAGTTCAATACTCCACTGCCATTCCTACTCTGTTTCTGTCTAACTCCTCCATTTCCAATGCTAATACCAGCAAGAAAACATTTGGCATTGACAAATGCTTGTTGAAATTGTGGTGAGCAGTCCCTTTATTCAGTTTGTAGAGTGCAGGATTTTTTCAGTCTGACATTACGTTTTATTATCCTTGCACCTCTGTCCATGTGCAACGTCTTCTATCTGACCTTTATCTATGCTGGGATTTACCCACTTCTGAAGTGGTTTACTCATGGCCTCATGATCAAACCACACCTGGTGTGGCTAAATCCCAACATAACCCACCCCCTGTCATGGTATATTGCTTAAATAATATCCAACGGGGGGACAGTATTGGGAAATACCAGACCGCCCAGGGGCGTAATGAGGTCTTATGCTGTAGGCGGAGGGCCTTATAGCCCCTGGAAGGTCCGGTATTTCCCAATACCGCCCACTCTAGCAGGTATTATAGCACTTAGAAAATGGCACATGAATGGGCATGGCCAGCAACCGACAGGAGAAGATGCTCCTCGCAGAGCTCCCAGCACTGATAACAGTAAGTGATTAAAACTCAGATTTTTTGTGTAATCTAAACCAAGCCAAACACTTTGCTGAGAAGCTACTGTTTTCAGCACATTACAGGACATTTTTCAGAGTGATCCTATTATGGGGAGACTTAAACAAGATGCTTCCAAAGACTTGGCAGAGGAAAAGGACCTGTGCCATCTACTAGTGGAATCTCTGGTGGCATGCCATTGAGTGGGAAACCCAGGGATAAAGGAGGCCACAGGCAATGCTATCTCAGAGTCGGTACAGCAAATTGACAAAAAAACAGAAACTTTTAACAGAAGATTAACCCAAGTGGAAACAAAAGTCGTTGCCTTAAAAAAAACCAGCATTTGTTAATGCCGAATGTTGCCTCGCTGGCATTGGCATTGGTAGTGCAGGAGTTAGAGATGCTGTGATTTTGTTAATCTCTGCCAAAAGTTGATTTCACACAGCGACCACGCCATTGTGTGCCACAGGTGCAGAAACACATTTTGGGCAGGCTATGAAAAATGATAGCTGTACGGTTCATAAGGAGGTATGAAAAATTGCCAGTGTTGAAAATTTGGCATGAAAATATTGCAAATTTGCAAAGTTACAAGGGTGCGTGGAAACTGGGCAACGCAGGCTTGTAACACAGTCATTTTATGGACGTTCACCACCAAATTTTCAACATAGGCATTTTAGTACCTCTGTTCATGAACAGTGTCACCGACATTTTCTCAAACTGTCCCAAAACCTGATTTCGCACAGTGACTGCACTTTTCTGCTCTGGACATGCAAAAACACATTTTGGCCAGGATATGTAAAATGACAGCTGTACTGTTCATAAGGAGGTGTGGAAAAATGCCAATTATGAAAATCTGGAGTGGAAATATTACAGATTCACGAAGTTACAAGTGTGCATGGTAATTGCAAAACACACACTCGTAAAACAGCCATTTTTTGGATTTTTTCACCAAATTTGCAACATAGGCTTTTTGAGAGCCCCCCTCATGAACACTGGCACTGTCATTTCGTTAATCAGTCCCGAAAGGTGATTCTGCACAGTGACCGTGAAATCACCTTTCGGGACTGAATAACGCCATGACGGTAACTGAATTCATGAGGAGGGGTCCTAAGAACCCCATGTTGAAAATTTGGTGCACAAATTCCCAAAAATGCCCGAGATATGCACCAAAGTTGAAAAAACCCTATTTATGCCATTATACAGCTTACCAACACTTCTTCAGTTCGTGGTCGGCTTTGAAGAGTGCAGACCTGTTCCTGCTCCACCGAAGATCGTTGCGCCATTCTCCAGAGGTACATGTGGGGAGAGGGGGGTGTGGGGAGGCAGGGTGCGCAGAGGGTGGAAGCGGGTTGGGGAGGGCCACCGGAGTCGACGAGGGACCATTTTCTGCTTTACAGGTTTAAAAAAAAAAAAAAAACACAGCTGGATGGTTTTCCTTTTACAGGGTCATTTGGTATGCTGGGGTGGGCTCCCAGCATGTCACCTGAGTGTTGTTTTTTTTGGGGGGTTCTGTAGCCGACGGGGGATTGGGCAACCCCATCAGCACACAGCAATTGGGGGGACAGTATGCCGATGGGGAGTGGGCTCCCCCATTGGCACTGGGAAGAGGGGACAAGATGCCAAGGGGGATTGGGCATCCCTTCGGCACACACTTTAAATGGGAGGGGAGGTTGCATTATGCTGACTAGGAGTGAGCACCCCCATCTGCAAATGACATGGGTAGAAGCTTTCCGAAAGGGGGATTGAGCACCCCTGATTTCGGCTCTCCACGCGGCGGCAGTCAGTGCCGCCATGTTAATGGAAGGGCTTCACCAGGAAAGGCATGTAGGGAGGGCGTGTTTTGGTGCCACTGCATGATGAGCTTGGCTGTCATTGCAGCGTACGTTTTCTTAGAAGTGCTCGCCACATTATGTATTCCTGGTGTGGCGCCTGCATACTGGCTTATTGGGGAATGAGGGACGTACCTTCTGATGCGTGCCCTGCATTCACCCAACAGTGACCGTGCCTCTAAATCTGATACTAATGCAATATGTTGGCCATGCAAGTGTGAGCCAACATAAAAAACGACCATTCAACCCTTACAAATATGGTGACTTATGCTACTGTGGTAACGGATGGAGTTTTGAAAGAAAATAAGCTGCTTCGAACCAGACTGGAATATTTAGAGAATGGAGCTCGGGCATGCAACCTCCGTTTTCTGGGAATACATGGGGGCCAGAAAGGAGAAGATCCCATTGGTTTCATACAACAGCTTATTTTGGATCTCTTTCAGGTACAAGCAGAGCACCTTGTATGGGTGTACCGAATCACACTAGCGTGAAAGCCCAGCAATTCAGATCTCCTCTGGTCTCGACAACAGGAGTGCACGTTCGAGATTTACTATTACAACAAGCCAAATCCACAGGTACACTCACCCTGCCAGACGGAGCCATTCTACATTGTTTTCCCGACCTCAGTTATGCCACGTGGATGAGATGTCATGGCTTTGATGCAGTAAGAACGGGACTACGAGAGCTTGGAATCAGCCATGCCCTCCAAATGCCTGCCAGATTCAAAATATTTTACACAGGTAAAACATTCATCTACAATGACCGTGATAATGCTGGTCATAAGCTGGAGAGCATTCGTAAGGATTTTGCCACCCCACGACAGTCGGCAGGTCTGGAGGAAGAAGACTCAGGGACTTGAACAATCACCCAGTTGACTTCACTAATTGTTTTTCTCTCTGCTCGTTCTAAGAGCTGGTTTAAAATGTCTAGTGTTAGCGATGTTTAAAGTACTACTGATACTCATAACATTTGCAGTTAGTGTTGCAAATTGTTAGTTTGCTTCAAGTTTTTAATATTTGCTGGGACATTTCTATGTTAAAAGTTACTGCAACACAGCTGGAGGTGAAGTTGAAAAGATTGTTGACGTTGCTGCCATTTGGCATGATGCAGGGTTTATGTTTATAATAATTACAGTTTAAGATATGTAATTTTGTTTTTTATCACTTGTGCTATCATCTCTAATCAATGAGATAAGACCAATGTAATGGGATGCTTGGGAGATAAATGGGGATGCTTCTATAACTTATGAAAGGGAGTAGTTCTCTGCCTATTGTGTTATCATGGACTGCAGGGCTCAGTCATAGACACAAGTCCATCTGAATAGAAGGATTCTCTGAACTTACAAATACTTATTTTTGGATTAATTTTCCATGGTCTTGCTGCAGTGGCTTAAGTTGTTACACCAAATGGACACTTATAAAGATATTGCATTTTCCCCACAGTGCTGTAACAACGAATGTAGGGCTAAGTATTACCTAGCGTAATAATACGTAAGCCATGTATCCTGTACCTCAAACAAAGAATGTATATATGCCTGTTCATTATGAAAATGAATAAATATAAAGTTTAAAAAAAAGAAAGAAAATGGCCCATAAGTTGTATTTTTTAATAAATTAAAAAAAGTTTTAAACAAGTGTAATTAATGTTTTAATAAAAGAATAAAATACATTTATCTTGTAAAGTGGTCCCTGTCTTATGTTGTGCTTGCCAGTAGAGGGCATTTATTTTTAGTAGATGGTATTTGCTTGAGTGAATAATTGCCCCGTGTGTTTATGGGACTTGTAATCCTATGTGTAAAATTGGAAAGAGAGTGGATGAAGAACATTTGAGGACTGAGGAGAGGATTTTTGGGGGGATGGGACATATGTGGAATTAGGCACCTGTGATGGAGTCTCACTGTCCTGGTACAGGTGATTATGACAACGGGTGGGGAATACATCACTGGGAGTGGTGGCAGTGAGAGATTTGAGCACAGTTTTTAAAAGTGACGAAAAAGAAAAAAAAGGAAAGAGGAAGTCTTGGGTCTGAGGAGAGGATGGAGTAGGTAAGGAAGTGTACCCAACAGAGTGGGGGTTATCAGGGCTCCTACTGTAATACTTAGTGTGGATCAGGAAAATGGGACTGAGGAGTAGAGGCAGACTTGCTTAACTTCGGCTCCCCTGACATGCAGACTCCTTGACGGTTTCAGAAAACAACTACAGGCACTGGCTTTTGAGGGAGCAGGAGCTGCAAGTCCATCTGTCCACTTTTAAAACTTTGCAGTGGCTTAAAAACTTTTAGTGTATTTAAAAAAAATGATCCAAGGGCTAGGGGATTTACACTATGAGAGCAGGCTGAGGGAGTTGAACATGTACTCCCTGGAGGAGAGGAGGGATAGGGGACATGATTGAAACCTTCAAGTACATGAAGGGAATAAATAAGACAGGTACGAAGGGTCTTTTCAAATGAAGGAGGGGGAGGGACACTCGAGGGCATGATCTGAGATTGGAAGGGGGATGGTTCAGGAGGGAAATGAGGAGACACTTTTTTATGGAGAGGGTGGTGTCTGGGTGGAATGCATTGCCAGAGGAAGTGGTATCCTGTAGAATAGTGGTCTGCTTCAAAAGGGGATGAGACAGGGTAAGGGGGAAGGTCACTAGAGGGGTGAGGGGAAGGGGGCAGCTGCATTATAAGGGCTGCTAGCTGCACAACCTGGCAGACTTGATAGACCATAAGGCCTTTATCTGCTGGCAATTTCATATGTATATAAGGATCTGATTTTTGTTGTAAATGTATGGTTTAGCTATATGGGGTGTAGGGTGGTGACTTCTTTTGCTTGGGGGAGGGGGCTGTCTGGGTCATTTGTTCCCTTACTGAGCAGTAGAAAATGACAGTTGGTTTGTTTTGAATTTTATGTGGCACAAGGATGCCACTTTTGCATTTTGGGCATTCAGTAGGCACTAGTTTTTAACAGAACTCTATTGAAAAATAGATGCCCACCTCTGGGATGTTTCAGCCAATCAGCAGCCAGGAATTTTCTTTGCCATTTTCTAAGTTGTAATATTTGTTTGGGCTGGGGAAAAGGGGGACTTGATGAGGGTGGAGGCAAGGTAACTTTTTTTATAACATTGGTCACTTCACCTAGTCGGTGGGGGAAGGTGGATTTCGATACCAGAAGGTAGAGGATGGGGAAACAGTTTTATTTTGTCAGGGCTGTGGAGAAAATTGCATTGCAAAGTGCATAGTTCCTGACTTCACACCAACCTGCTTGATGAAGTTTATATATGCTTCACCTCACCCCAACCATTCTTCACTCCCACTCTAAGGGGCCATGCAATCACCGACTTATGATTTTGTATTCTAAATCATCAAAGCCAATCAGAAGGAATGATTCAGTAATACCCCCTTCTACAGAGCCGGTTTTAGGATTTTGGGGGCCTCCAGCAAACTCAATGACTGGGGCCCCACAGACTGCCCCCCCTCCTCCCCCCCGGGGATCTTTTTACATAGCCCATATTTTACCTTAAGGGCATAGACAACTGTTGACATATAAAAATTGCTACTCCTACTGTACAATGTGCCCACAGGAGACAGTGACCTACAGAGCAACACTATAAATGTTGCATTTATATTTAAATAATTTAGAATATAATAAATTGCAAAATCCTTTAACTGTTTCTCCAGCTGTTCCAGCTACTGCACAATTTCTCACAGTCTGACACACAGCGACCTGAAGAGCAACACCAAATGCTGCATTTACAACACAATAACTGTTCATCCAGCACAATTTGTCATCACAACACAGACACAATTACATGAAAAAAAGCAAGAAATACACTACATTCATAATAAAATTAATCTGTACTATAATTGTAAAAAAAAATGCTGGACCTCCAGGTCCAGCTGCTAGCTACTAATTGTTCTAGCTCTGCTCTGCTGCTCTCTACCTATGGCTGCTGTCTCATACTACTATATGTAACTTTCTGCATCAGTTGTCAGAGACTAAACAAAACAAATATTTTTTTTAGTGATAGTCCAAATCAAGAAATCATGGCCCAGACTCACCATATTATAATCTCCCATCCCATCTAGTTACCTACCTAAAAGAAGTGAAGGCTGGGCGGGAACACCAGCAGTCTCACGATCTGCGCTGGACTTCAGTGAATTGCTGCTGCTAGCTGCTTAGTTTTTTTTTTTTTTTTTTTTAAATAAAAATGAATTACACAGTTCTGGCAGCACAGCACTAGCAGGGCAGGCAGAAGGTCTTTATCAGCGGGTCTGGCTCGCTTCTGGCTATAGCCAGCAGTGGTACTCTCTCTTCCACTGGCTGGCTGTCTCAAGTCAGGAAGCTAGTGGCTGCAATGTCAGATTTCTCTCCGGCGCTCTGGAACTGGTCCTCAGCTGTATGTTCCAAGAGCGCCGGAGGGGCCGCTTCTATGCTGCAACTACGGACCTGAGTGGGGGCAGAACTTTTCAGGGCTGAGTGGGAGGAGGTGCGATATCAAGAACGGACCGAGTGGAGTCCTGTGATTGGTTCCACACAGCACCTCCGACATCAGCACGTATTTACTGTGCAGTGCAATAGAGGAACTGTGTGAAACAGCAAGGGGAACTGTGTGAAACAGCAAACAAAGACTTTGAAAATGGCGTGGTGGACAGCGTGGTTTGGAGATCAGGGAAATCGGACAGACCGCAGTCGACCACAAACTGCAATAAAATAGCAAGTCAAGAAGAGACAAAATCGTCCAGGGCCAGCATTGCATCAGTGTCAGAAAATTCGGGAGCGGAGCAGGACAAGAAATAATTTAATTAAAGGTATGCTGCAATGCTCAGGGACAGGGAGCTATGTTGGTTTAGTTTGATGCTGATTGTGCTGGGGCCCGCCGCTGGACCTGCTACATGTGCTGAGTGCTGACTGTGCAGGCCGGCTGTGCTGCCACCGGCTACATAACATTTATTGGGTTTAGTGATGACTGCTCTGCTGGGGCCCACTGCCAGACCTGCTACAATGCCTACTACATTTGGGGGCCTCCAGCGGCCGCGGGGTTGGCGGATGCCTAACGCCGGCCCTGCCCTTCTAGAATGAAAGCTCATATGCAGTGCTGCTGCAAGTCTAAGTAACATCACTGTTTTGCCAATTCAAATAATTCTCTACTTTTATTTATTTATCTAAACATTGTTAAGTGCGAGAGGCACACTGAGCCAAGACAGGTGTGACCCAGGGAGAGGGAAAAGGGGGTACAGAAAAAGTAAATTCCAAAATATCAGTGTGTGGGTGTACTTACACAATCATAACAGGTGCAGTAGCTGTGTAGTGGCTAGGTAGGTAAACAGCAGTATGGGTCTAAGCAATTGACATGTGAGCGAGTATGCAAGGAGACCACAATGTATACAAGTGCCAGAGTTGGGGAGGGGGCAGTGCTAAAAAGGGTACAGGAAAAGACTTAATGGCCTTGAAAAATATAGGTTGGTCCAGGCAGGAGGAGGGTCTGGAGAGTTGGTCCAGGCAGGAGGAGGGTCTGGAGAGATGGGAAGGAAAGTTAAGAGGGAGATTGACATAGACAGGGGGAGCAGGAAGGGTGCCTTTGCATGAATCTAAAGACTGGGAGTGAAAGGGAGAAGTGGAAAGGAATGGGAGTTGCAGAGAGAGAGGGAAGGCAGCAGGAGAAGGCAGCCTGCCCTGCAGAGGAGTGAGGGTGGGGAATGGAGAAAGTGTGGGAATTTCGGTAGTGGAGAGAGTAGGAAGAGGAGGGGATTGAAGAGACAAGTGAGGAGAGGTCAGGAAGCTGGCTGAAGGAACCAACCACCATCTAACAAATGAAGGGCCTGGTAGAGGACTGGCAACATTAGGATAATGAGAGGATAGAGAGAGAGAGAGAGAGAGAGAGAGAGTAGTGGGAACAGTGATGAGTGCAGAGGGGCAATTTGGTAGTGAACTGACAGAAGGCATTGCAGAGGGTATCCTGTCTGGCAAGGGAAGAGGAAGGGGTGATGCCATATACAACGGCTGTGTAGTCAAAGACTGGGTGAATCATTTTGGTGACCAGCTCCCAGCAGACCTGGAGGGTAAAGCAGTCCTTGCTGTGGTACAGGGATCTGAGCTTAGGATGAAGCTTGGCATGGATGGCGTTGATATGGACAGAGACGTCAAGATTACAATCAAGCTACACACCATGGTACATGAAGGCAGGGACCACTTTGGGGTGCCGTCCAATGTGAAAAAAAGGTGAGGGTCAGAGCTTGGCCAGTTTCAGGCTGGTGCAAGAGTCATAGATACAGTCTTCTTGGTGTTGACTCTGAGTTGATTGGCTTGGAACCAGTGCAGTAAGTTGTGGAAGTTGAGTTGGAGTGGACCTTTCAGTGCTGAGCCCAATGAGCTGGAGGTGAAAATGACTGTGTCATCCACATACATATAGATATGTAAAGAGATACAAGCTGAGGACAGGTTGTTTAGGAAAATTGAAAAGAGGCTAGGATCCAGGATAAAGCCATATGAGACCCCTGCTAGCATGGGTAGGGGAAGGGAGGGGAAGGGGACAATAACTTCCACCTGAACCAACTGCTGATGGCCCTTGATGTAATGAATGGAACCATTCAACAGCAGGAGCTAAGAGGCCAGCAGAGCACAGCTTTCCCAGGAGAAGCAGGTGGGACACTGAGCCAAAGGCTTTGGCCAGATCAATGACAATAGCTGTGTTGATATGTCCCTGATTCATCCCAGTGAGGATAGCATCAGTTACGTGCAACAAGAAGGAGATCGTGGAGTGGAGCTTCCTAAAAGCAGACTTGATGGGAGAGAGGAAAATGGTGGAGTGAGGATAGTCATTAGGCCTTGAGTAGATGATGGTATCTTGCAGCTTTGCAAGGGAGGGGAGGAGTGAAATCAGCCAGAAGTCAATAGGGAAGGTGGGGTCACCCCCTTTGTGCAGGGGGAGAACCTATGTAACCTTCTTGGCCTGAGGGACTGCACTAAGGGAGAAGGAGAAGATCAGAAGGACAGAGAGTGGAGAGGCAGTGGCCAGACCTGATAGATATATATAATAGATTTGGGTCTAGCCCATCAGTGCTAGACTTAGAAGGGTGGTAAGGGCAAGAAAGACTTCCTGAGGGAAAACAAGAGGGAATTGGAAGCCCTCAGATGAGTGAAATAAGAGAAAGACAGCGGAGGACAGAGGGGTAGAGGCATCAGAACAAGGAGCTGAGGGTAGAGCACAGGTGGGGAAGAAATTATTGAAGTGAACAGGAACTGATGGAGGGTCAGAGACTGGTGAGCCAACCACCGGGGGGGGGGTGGACTGGGCTGAGGGATCAAAACAGGAGTGGATAACTTTTAAGAAGTTTGACAGGAAGCTAAGGTTACACTGGAAGTTTGACTTGAAGTAATGTGCTTTAGCAGTGCACACAGCCTTTGTACAGGAGTTCCTGAGAGACCTGTAGGATAAGAAGTCAGACAGAGAGTGGAAGGATTTGAAACATAACCAAGCTTTGTCCCGGGAATTGCACAAATCGATAAGGTCAGATGTAATCCTTAGGTGGTGGGAACCTTTAACCCTGGACTTTCTAAAGGGGGGGGTGCGCGGTTATCCCAGGTGTGACAAAAATTGACATCGAGAAGGGAGAGGGCTGTCTCAATGTTTGTGGAAGAATAGATGTGGGACCAGTTGGAGACAGCAAGGTCATGCAGGAGGGCATTTGTGTCAAGTGATTTGCGTGACCTGGACCAAGTATATTTAGGGGCAGATTTTGTGGGCTTCACTTTCCTGATGCAGTAGTTCTTGGCTTCAATGTACATTTTTCAAGCTGCCTGTCTGGTTTCAGGAAAAAGCAGTCAAATCCTTTACTGTGCTTTAAATTTCAGGAAACCATTACCATAAAATATGTATTACCATGGAAAAGCCAGAAAACATGTTGAATGGCATGACTTCTGCTGTCCTGATCATGACAATTTAAGCCAGATGTGTGAAAAGTGAAACCATGTACATTCAGAGAACACAGGAGCTAAGCTGATTCAGAAGGTAAACACATCCTTATACTGGTGCCTTGATCTTACTGCCGCATGGAAGTTTAAACGTTAGGTTGAAATTCACCAATTTCATTGTAGCATACTGTAGTAAGTTGCAAGTGTTCTTTAATGGCTAGAGAAAAGAAAACTGAGAGCATCCCCAGTTTCTACCATGCTATCCCTCAAACTATGACTGTAGCCCTGGACTAAACTCTAGGTCAGCTTCAAACTTTATATAGCTCAAAGAGAATTTAACACTCACAACGTCCACTGCTGAGAGAAGCCTGCAGTGGTACAGCCCTGCCACTGTAGAGGCATAGGTAATACCAGCCCTTGTGGCACTTTAGAGTTGATCTGGTAATTTCTGGCAGCCACTGAATACTGTTAAATTGGACATCATGTAGTCACATCAAAGATGCATGTATGTTTGTATGTATGTATGTATGTATGTATGTATGTATCTATCTGTTTGTCTGTCTGTCTGTCTATCTATATATCTGTATATCAATTTATCTGAATATAGAGAGAATAAATGATGGCAGTGTGGTATACAAGGAAATAATATCATCATGGAGTTGAACAAGCTACACAGCCATGAGGCCAAAGGGCGAGTGGCCTTTATGAGCTTGTTCAACCTGAAGATGACATTATTTCATGAGTATGGCAGACATTGCAATCTTTTATTTTATATAACGCATTAGTTTGGACACTTTTTGTTGTGTTCTAAGTTTTACCATAGTGTAGTTCTTTTCTTTTTTTTTTTATTATTATGCTTTTTTATCCCTACTGCCAAGGCTCAGCCTCAGCCGATCCTGGACCCCATCGCACCCTGGGACATATCTCTTGGGCTGAGGATAGCCCCTGGATTGCCCCCCAGGGTGGGACCAATGCACCTGGCGAACCTGCACGAGATGGAGGAAGGATTCAGGTAGGTGAGGCTACCAATATTGCCTCCCTGGCTTACTCCCCAGGGTGGGGTGGGGTGTGGAGTCCATTGGGCACACCAAAGGCCATAGTGGGTCAAGGGCCCAGAGTGCCATGGTGGTGCAACTGGAGCCGGGAAAGCCGTAGCCTCATAGAGGAGGCAACTGTGTTTTTTTGGCATTGCTTTTTCATGAGGGCTGGGATGTGCAATGACGTCCCACGTCCATCCCGCCCCCCACAAGTGATGGCGCCAGCACGGAGATACCCCACTCTGCCAGGAGGTCCGCATTGTGCCGGCCACTCTACCCCCCTCCCCCCAAGAAGGAGAACAGGCCCTAGGATGCTAAATCCCTCTCCTGAACCCGTGTCATCGGTGTCGCAGATGGGCACCCTGCTCCTGCACCGGCGGGCCAGCTATTGCAGTTATTTTCCATAGTAGTGGCTTGTGTTAGTGTTTTTCCATAGTTTAGCAATTTTCCATAGTGCATCGGTATGTACCTTTAAGAAGAACGTAGTGTTTTTTTATAGTATAGTGTTTTTTTATGGGACTGCTATTTTTTGTCCCAGTAGTGTTTCCATAAAGCATATGCCTCCTGTAAAAGGAGGTGTGGCTCCAGGGATCTTTCCTTTACTGGAGCAATGGCTGGAGTGGTGTGTGGTGATACAGGAGCAGTGAGCAATCAGCGCAGCCAGAAGGCCCATACAGAGTGGTAATCAGCGCAGCCAGAAGGCCCATACAGAGTGGTACTCACCGCAGCCAGAAGGCCCGTACAGAGTGGTAATCAGCGCAGCCAGGAGGCCCATACAGAGTGGTAATCAGCGCAGCCAGAAGGCCCATACAGAGTGGTAATCAGCGCAGCCAGAAGGCCCGTACAGAGTGGTAATCAGCGCAGCCAGAAGGCCCGTACAGAGTGGTAATCAGCGCAGCCAGAAGTCCTGTACAGAGTGGTAATCTACGCAGCCAGAAGGCCCGTACAGAGTGGTACTCAGCGCAGCCAGAAGGCCCGTACAGAGTGGTACTCAGTGCAGCCAGAAGGCCCGTACAGAGTGGTAATCAGTGCAGCCAGAAGGCCCGTACAGAGTGGTACTCAGCGCAGCCAGAAGGCCCGTACAGAGTGGTACTCAGCGCAGCCAGAAGGCCCGTACAGAGTGGTAATCAGCGCAGCCAGAAGGCCGCATAGAAGTGGTAATCAGCAGCTAGTGAGGCCCGTGAGCAGAGTGGTAATCAGCGCAGCCAGAAGGCCCATACAGAGTGGTAATCAGTGCAGCCAGGAGGCCCGTACAGAGTGGTGATCAGCGCAGCCAGAAGGCCTGTACAGAGTGGTAATCAGTGCAGCCAGAAGGCCCATACAGAGTGATACTCAGCGCAGCCAGAAGGCCCATACAGAGTGGTAATCAGCGCAGCCAGAAGGCCGTACAGAGTGGTAATCAGCGCAGCCAGAAGGCCGTACAGAGTGGTACTCAGCGCAGCCAGAAGGCCCATACAGAGTGGTACTCAGCACAGCCAGAAGGCCCGTACAGAGTGGTAATCAGTGCAGCCAGGAGGCCCGTACAAAGTGGTGATCAGCGCAGCCAGAAGGCCTGTACAGAGTGGTAATCAGTGCAGCCAGAAGGCCCATACAGAGTGATACTCAGCGCAGCCAGAAGGCCCATACAGAGTGGTAATCAGCGCAGCCAGGAGGCCCATACAGAGTGGTAATCAGCGCAGCCAGAAGGCCATACAGAGTGGTACTCAGCGCAGCCAGAAGGCCCATACAGAGTGGTACTCAGCACAGCCAGAAGGCCCATACAGAGTGGTTTGCAGTCAGGAGCAGGCTGGGAGCGCCTCTTCATATGATGGATTATCCTTTACTAGTGAAACACAGTGAGTCATGGGACCTGCCAGGATCATTCAGAATCTCAGTAGCATGGAGGACCTTGAACCTGGACATTCGAGGGACTGCTCTGGAACTGCTTTGGTGAGCAAAATGGGAGGGAGGATTTTGGGTAGGTTTTTCTGTAGGTTGGGTAGGTTTCTGCAGACAGCTTTTGGGGGGTGGGTAGGGTTGCTGTTACATGTGTTATTTGAGCAGCAGTGCAACAAAACTGGGAAAAAGTTTTGACCCTACATTTTTTCACTATAAAAGATTCCACGCATCTTCCAGTTTTATTTAGTGGTACAATTTTCTATTTCTACCAAAATGAGAGTATTTTAAAAATGTTTTAATTAGTTTTTCTCAAGGAAAAATGATGTCTTCCACTTGTGGGTTAGAAATAACACTGACGACATAGATAGGGTTAGGCTCGAGAAAATAAAAACAATCATTTGTCAATGCCGAATGTTGTCGCGTTGGCATTGGCAGTGGTGGAGGTGGAGAGGCATAGCGCTGTGATTTTGTTAATGTGTCCCAAAAGGTGATTTTGCACAGCGAGTACGTCACTGTGCGGCAGAGCTGCAGAAATGAGTTTTGGGCAGCCTATGGAAAATGGCAGCTGGACTGTTGATAATGAGGTGTGCACAAATGCCAGTGGTGAAAATATGGCATGGAAATATTGCAGATTGACAAAGTTACAAGGGTGCGTGGAAACTGCGCAATGCACGCTTGCAACACAGTCATTGTCTGGACTTTCGCCACCAAATTTTCAACATAGGCATTTTAGGACCTCTGCTGATGAATAGTGCCACTGTCATTTCCTGAAAGTGTCCCGAAAAGTGATTTTGCACAGTGACCGTGCAATTCTGCACCGGATGTGTGAAAACACATTTCAGCCAGCTGTACTGTTCATAAGGAGGTATGGAAAAATGGCAATGACGAACAGCTGGAATGAAAGTATTACAAAATCACAAAGTCACGAGCGTGCCTGCAAAGTGCGTAACGCACGCTCGAAAAACACTCATTGTATTGACTTTCGTCCCTAAATTTTCAACATAGGCATTTTAGGACATCTGCTAATGAACAGTGTCACTGCCATTTTCATAATGTGTCTCAAACACGTGCTTTCCACAGCGACCACGCAGTTGTGCGCCGGAACTGTGAAAACAGATTTTGGTCAGGATGTGAAAAATGACAACTGTACTGTTCATTAGGAGGTGTAGAACAATGGCACTGTTGAAAATGTGGAGTGAAAATATAAGTTTGCGAACTTACGAGCGTGCGTGCAAACTGCGCAATGCATGCTCGTAACACAGTCACTTTATGGAGTATTGTCACCAAATTTTCAACACAGGCATTTTAGGACCTCTGCTCATGAACAGTGTCACCGTTATTTTCATAATGTGTCCTGAACAGTGATTTCGCACAGTGACCGCACTATTCTGTGCCGGAAGTGAGAAAACACATTTCGGCCAGGATGTGAAAAATGACAGCTGTACGGTTCACAAGAAGGTATGGTAAAATGCCAATGTTGAGAATGTGGCTTGAAAATATTGCAAATACGCTAACTTATGAGTGTGCATTGCGCAGTTGCTACGCACACTCGTAAAACAGTCATTTTATGGAGTATTGTCACCAAATTTTCAACACAGGCATGTTAGCACCTCTGCTCATGAACAGTGTCACTGTCATTTTTGTAATGTGTCCTGAACACTGATTTTGCACAGCAACCGCGCTATTCTGTGCCGGAAGTGCGAAAACACATTTCAGGCAGGATGTGAAAAATGACAGCTATACGGTTCACAAGAAGGTGTGGTAAAATGCCACTGTTGAGAATCTGGCATGAAAATAGTTTGAATGTGCTAACTTACGAGCGTGCGTTGCGCAGTTGCTACACACGCTCGTAAAACAGTCATTTTTATGTTGCTTGCACGCATGTGCAAGAAACATAGTGCCATTATTCGAGTTTTCGGAGGTGTGGCACCCATCTTCCAATTCAGTCAGTGTGTTTGCAGGTGCGGCCCCAGTTCCCCAATCACTGCTGCAGCTGTCTATGACAGCAGTTGAAAATGCAGTGGTCATACAGTTGAAAGGGAGAGCTCGCTTCAGTGAGCAGAGCCCCCACACACACACGCAAGTCGCATCTGCGTGCTTATACGCCACACACACACAATTGTATGGCCGACGGAGTGCACAATCCCCCGCCAGCTCCACCCCCCACAAAAGCTGTCCTGGTGCCACTCTGGGAGCCTACCCCAGCATGGCAAAAAACTGTTATAGCCGACGGGGGTGCCCAATCCCCTGCCGGCTCCACGGCTGCACGCCCCCCCAAAAGCTTTCCAGGTGCCACGCTGGGAGCCCACCCCAGCGTGGCAAAGCTATTATAGCCGATGGGGGTGCCCAATCCCCCACCAGCTGCCTGCTCCCCCCAAAAGCTTTCCAGGTGCCACGCTGGGAGCCCACCCCAGCATGCCAAAGCTTGTTATGGCCCATGGGGGTGCCCAATCCCCCGTTGGCTCCAGCCCCCCAAACAGCCTTTCCAGCTGCCACGCTAGGAGTCCACCCCAGCGTGGCAAACGTCCTGAGTCGTCTTAATAAAAAAAAAAAAAAAAAAACCTGTAAACAAAAAAACGGTCCCTCGTAGTCTCCCTGCCCCCCCACAACCCGCACCTACCCATTTCACACCCTGCCTCCCCACCCCCTCACCCCATACTTACCTCCGGACCTCGGCGCGATGATCTTCGGTGGACTGGGAACACGTCTGCACTCTTCAAAGCTGACCACGAACTGAGGAAATGCCGGTAAGCTGTATAATGTAATGGATATGGTTTTTTCAACTTTGTTGCATGTCTCAGGCATTTTTGGGAATTTTGGGCCCAAATTTTCAACATGGGGTTTTTAGGACCCCTCCTCATGAATTCTTGCACTGTCATGACGTTAATCGGGCCCGAAGGGTGATTTCACGGTCACTGCATGAAATCACCTTTCGGGACCAATTAACGAAATTACACTGCCAGTGTTCATAAGGTGGGCTCTCAAAAAGTCTATGTTGAAAATTTGGTGAATAAATTCCTAAAAATGACTGTTTTACGAGCGTGCATTGCGCAGTTCCTACGCACGCTCATAAGTTTGTGAATTTTCAATATTTTCACTCCAGATTTTCAGCATTGCCATTTTACCACACCTCCTTATGAGCAGTACAGCTGTCATTTTTCACATGTCACCCAAAATGTGTTTCTGCTCATGTAGCGCACAATGGCGCAGTTGGTGTGCGAAATCAATGTATGGGACACATTAAGAAAATCACAGTGACACTGTTCATGAGCAGAGGTGTTAAAATGGCTATGTTGAAAATTTGGTGAACAAATTCCTAAAAATGACTGTTTTACGAGCGTGCGTTGAGCAGTTCCTACCCATGCTCGTAAATTTGAAAATTTTTAATATTTGCACTCCAGATTTTCAACATTGCCATTTTACCACACCTCCTCATGAGCACTACAGCTTTCATTTTTCACATGTCGCCCAAAATGTGTTTCTGTGCATGTAGCGCACAATGGCGCAGTCAATGTGCGCAATCAATGTTTGGGACAGATTAAGAAAATCACAGTGACACTGTTCATGAGCAGAGGTCTTAAAATGGCTACGTTGAAAATTTGGTGAAAAAATTCCCTTCAGCCGTTCTGCAATGTTACTAATGAAGACCCTACAGCACCCCACTGGTCACCCCCTCTCCCTATACTGCATCCCATTTACCACCACTCTCTGCCTCCTGTCTGTTAGCCAGTTTCTAACCCAGTTTACCACCCTTTCCCCCATGCCCAGCCTACCCAGCTAGTTTATCAGCCTCCTATGTGGGATGGTGTCAAAGGCTTTGCTGAAATCAAGGTAAGAGTTGTCCACTGCCCCACCCTGATTCACTTCCTTTGTCACGCAGTCAAAGAAATAAACCAGATTTGTCTGACATGATGTCCCCACTGTGAATCCATATTGTCTATGGTCCTGGGCTCCGATGGCTTCTAGATGCCCCACTATCCTTTCTTTAAGCAATGCCTCCATGATCTTCCTCACTACTGAGGTGAGGCTGAACTACCTATTGTTCCCTGCCTCCTCCCTGCTGCTGCATTTGTGTAGAGGGACCACATGTGCCCTCCTCCAATTCACACATGTTGAATGACTCAGTGAACATGGCTGCCAGAGGTACTGCTATCTCTCTTCGCAGTTCTCTTAATATCCTTGGGCGTATGCCATCTGGTTCCATCGCTTTGTCCACCTTCAATTTAGTGAGCTCCTGCAGGACTCTTTTGCCTTTGAATGGACTATTGTCCACCTCTTCACCCCCTTGGCAACTGCTGTACTGCTGTGGCCCTTGTCCCTCCCACTCTTCTGTGAATACTGAGTGGAAAGACACAGTGGAAGACTTGGGAGGAAGGCATGGAACTATCACTTCCAAATACCTAAACAGCACATACAAGCAAGCAACATTCGGCATTGACAAATGCTTCTTTGGATTTTTCCCACCAAACTTGCAACATAGGCTTTTTGAGAGCCCCTCTCATGAACATTGGCACTGTCATTTCATTACTCGGTCATGAAAGGTGATTCTGTGCAGTGACTGTGAAATCACCTTTCAGGACCAAATAACGCCATGACAGTGCAAGAATTCATGAGAAGGGGTCCCAAAAACCCGATGTTGAAAATTTGGGGCCAAAATTCGCAAAACTGCCCAAGATATGCATTAAAGTTGAATAACCCCTATTCATTCCATTATACAGCTTACCGGCATTTCTTCAGTTCGCAGTTGGCTTTGAAGAGTGCAGACGTGTTCCCGGTCCACAGAAGTTCGTCACGCCAGACTCCACAGGTAAGTATGGGGTGAGGGGGGGTGAGGGGAGGCAGGGTGCACAGTTGGTGGGTGCAGGTGGGGAGGGGCATCGAGACTACGGGGACTGTTTTCTTTTACAGGGAAAAAAAGAAAAACCCATGTTGAGGCAGTTTTTTTTTGTAGATTTGGCACGCTGGGGTGGGCTCCCAGCGTGCCACCTAACTGTTTTGGGGGTGTCTGTGGCCAACGGGATTGGGCACCTTGTCAGCACACAACATGGGGAGGGCAAGTAATGCCGACAGGGATTGGGCACCCCGTTGGCACACAAAGAAGAGGGGTGGGCGCAAGCCGAGGAGATTGGGCACCCCTCCCCTCGGCATTCAACAATTGGGAGTTTATGCCCGGCCGGGGGTGGGCTCCCCTGTCGAGCACACAAAGGGGTGGGTTAACCGACAGAGTTTGGGCACCCCGAAGTCGGTATTAGTTATGCGTTGCCTGGCGCTCGCCGACCATGAGATAATGGCGGCGAAGATGGCAAGAAAAGGACCGCTGCGTATGACGAGCTTTGCTCAGATTGCAGCAGACCTTTTCTTAGATGTGCTCACCAAATTATGTATGCATGGTGTGGCGCTGGCAAGCAGGCTGATTGGGAAATGCGGGACGCACCTACTGGTGCATGCCCTGCATTCGCCCAACAGCGACTGCACCTCTAAAGCTGCACTGTCCCACGATGTTGGCTGCACAAGTGCGCCAACATAAAAACTTGTGGTGTGCAGCATAGGTTCTACCTAGAAAATAGATTTGATAGGTATGCCAATATTTATACTAACTGTGGCTGAAAGTAGCTTTTTGGGGGAAAAAACAGTTTTCATTGCACTGCTGCTTTAAGGGGCTTGTTACATGAGTTATTAAGGGGCTTGTTAGCTGTGTTATTACAGTTATTGGGGTGGTCTGTAGTGTGTTGGGTATTATTAATAACTTTTATTAGAAAAAGTGTTGCAAAAGCACTGCACGTACAAGATAAAAATATAAATGAAAAACAGTATAAAGAAGACAGTCCAGTGGGGCAGAGGGCTGAGGCACCTTGGTGCCTTACCTCTTCCATGTCAGTGATCCAGGTTCTTTGACAAACTCAGGTTGCCGGGGGTCAGTGGGGGGGAGGGCTGAAGGAGGAATGAGGAGCCACCTGGAAGCACTCCTCTCCTGGGTTGGGGAGGGGGAGTTCCCAGCTCTTAGCTGCCACTGGGTGAAAGTTTGGTGGCAGTGCTGATGCTTGGGGACTGGCTGCATGCTTGCTGGATGAGTGGGGCCAGCAATTCCAGAGAGCATGTGCCTCCATGTTCATGCACTTCCATATTGTTGGCATTTGGAGGCAGTATAGCACAGTGGTTTAAGGTTCCGAGCTGCAAACCTGGAGACCTGGGTTTGAATCCCACACCCCCCACTTGCATACTGTGTGACCCTGAGCAAGTCACTTAACTTCCTTGTGCTCCCAGGTCACACCTGTAAACAAGCTTCAGCTTAGTGTGTCTCTCCTGGTTAAAAAAGATATATATATATATATATATTTGCCATGGCTTGATGGCAAAATGTCAGGAGGAAAATGGATGGAGCAACTGGGCTAGTGAAGCCCTGCCCAAGGTGCTGTGGTCTGGTATGGGGAGGAGTAGGAGGCTTGAATGGAAAAGGTATGTGGCCAATCAGCAATGCATGGGAAGAATCCAAAAGTTTAACTCAAAAATAGTATAACACCAAGCTGTGATTCAAGGCATCCTTTTATTAAAGGCTTATACAAAACAGCCTAAATTCACTAGTCAAGCCCCTTTGAAGCCTCGGAGGAGAGGCGAAGCACCATGCTGGTGTCCTCCTAGCTAATTTAGGCTGTTTTGTATGAGCCTTAAATAAAAGGATGTCTTGAATCACAGCTTGGTGTTATAGTATTTTTGAGTGCAACTTTTGGATTCTTGCTTTTAACTTAGGGGTAGCCACCCTTGTTGAACCTACCTGATATACATGAGCACATGGCTTCTGTTTGAACTGTACAGTGATGGAGGGGGGGGAAAGCCCCCTGATTCTGCCCAGGTGGATACAAGTCTTTATGGCCCCAAAACCCCCCCAGTATAAATAGTACATAGAGGATAATGGATGGGAACCAGTTCATATCAGTGCTGTGTTCCCATCAAGAGGTCATCATGACAACATAGTAAGCCTCAAGAGCGAAGCTCGAAAGGTTTACAGTTGTCATGACTACCTTGATATGTGAACATGCAGTGTTGTTAACTGGTGCCCATCCATTGTCTTTTATAGAGTGTGGGCACCAGTTAAACAAAAATTGCCCTTACTTTTTCTTTTTCCCCATAGCGCCACTCTCCATTAGGGCCTGCTCTTACTGCTGTGGCCGTTCACTGTGAGCCAATAGTTTAAAGCCATACACACGCACAGATCCATTCCCGTTGTTCTGGTATCATTGTGACATAGTCAAGAGGGGTTAACAACCTCTTGATTTCAGAACGATACAATAACAGCGTTGTAAACAGTTGGATTTCAGGTAATAATTAGGGCTCCCTACACATTGTAATTGATTAAGTAAATTCATACATATTAGAGACATAACAATATAAAGGTAATAGAATGATTATAGATCTACTAATTCTTATTCATCTTATATGCCCATCAAACTATAACATGTATTATGAACTGGCTCCCACAAATGGAGGAACCTGATTGGCCCAGAGCTCTTTGAAGCCATGATGATATCGGGCTACATCATCATGGCTTCAAAAAAGTTCCAGCATCACCAGCCTCCTCACTTCCAGAGCAACATTCTCTGTGTCCCACAGTCTGAAGTGAGTCAGACCTCCAGCTGGCTGTTGTTTTAAAAAGAAAACAAATCCTCAAAACTATTTCCCCTTACAACTCACCCACAGCACCTGCTCTCCAAACAGAAAAAAAATCTCTCACCCGGCTTCATTTGAGAGCACCAGCTACTGCAGTACAGAAACAGCCCCCCCCCACTGCCACCAACAAGCAATATTTTTCTTTATTTTCTTCATGCCATAAGAACTTTTAAAAGAAAAAAAGTACATTTTCCCCACAAGATGCTGCCTCGCACCAAATGGCAGTTAGTGTAAGTCTGCAACCCGCTCCTCGAGGATCTTCCCATCAAGGCAACGGCTTTAAATATAAGCCATGATACCTTACTGTGTGTCTTCCCTTAAAAACACAACATAAGCACTGCAGCCAAACAACAAAACAGTTCAGTAGGCAGTTAGAAAAACAGCAAGCATTTGTCAGTGCCGAATGTTATCGTGCTGGCATTGGCTTTGATAGTGCAGTGCGGAAACACATTTTGGGCAGGATGTGAAAAATGACAGCTGTACTGTTCATAAGGAGGTGTAAAAAAATGGCAATGTTGAAAATGTGGCATGTAAATATTGCAAATTTGCGAAGTTACAAGGGTGCGTGGGAAATGCGTAACGCACGCTTGTAACACAGTCATTTTATGGACTTTTGGGACCAAATTTTCAACACAGGCATTTTAGCACCTCTGCTCATGTACAGAGTGACTGTCATTTCCTCAAACTGTCCCAAAAAGTGATTTCGCACAATGACCGTGCTATTCTGCGCCGGACATGCGAAAACACATTTCGGGCAGGATATGTAAAATGACAGCTGTACTGTTCATCAAGAAGTGTGGAAAAATGACAATGGTGAAAATCCACAGTGAAAATATTACAAATGCACGTTTACGAGCATGCGTGCAAACTGTACAACGCACGCTTGTAACACAATCATTTATTTATTTATTTATTTATTTATTTATACATCAGTTTACAACCTTTGAGCCAGAGGCTCGTTTCCAAAGGTACCTCGTCACAAAGAGGACAAAAAATAGTACAACATTTCGTTACAGCATTGTAGATGACATTTTTTTTTTTTTTACAACACAGCGGTCACAGTTTAAGGCAGATATATGCAGTAATAACTTTGTCAACAATAACAGTGTTACAGGTTTGGTATTCACATGTTATTACAGTAACTTGGATAAGATTGAGAGGTAAGCATACATTGGTTAAGCAGACTATTAGTCTTGAGCAGGTACAGCTAGGTTAGTAAAAACAGGTGGCTATGGGACAAGGTAGGTGATAGGTTAGGGAGGCGAGCCACTCTGGGAGTTTTGTCAGTTGTTGTTGTGGAGCTACTCAGAGAGTATTGTTGGGTACAATGAGCTGGAACACCTATGGCCAGGGTCAAGCACAGCTACGCATGTTAAACAGTTGACTTCGAAGTGCAGTTTTGAAGCTGGAGATTGTACGGGTATTGGTGATGGAGCTGGGGAGAGTATTGTACCAGGAGGGGGCTCTGTAACAGAAGGACTGTTGACCATGTGTAGTCCTGGTCCTAGGGACAGACAGGGTGGCCTTGGAGGAGCTACGAGTTTGGACTAAGGGTTGAGCAAGGTGGATAGAGGCTGTCAGGCCAGGAGGGATAGTCCAAGAGTGTTTTAATTCTGAGGCAGGTTTGGTATCTGGAGTCGTTCGTCCAGGTTAAGCAGCTTAGCCAAGTCACATGGTTGGCAGGTATAGGTTAATCTGGTGGCTCCCGTAATTAATCTACAGGCCTTATTCAAGGTGAGTTGGATTTTATTGAGGGCAGTCGTCCGCGCACCATAGACAGGCAGGCCATAGTCCACAAGGGACATGATTGAGGAGGTGACTGCTAGTCAGAGGGCATTGGGGGGGAGGCAGTGCTTGTAGCGATAAAGGATACCTAGCCGTGTATTTGTAGCTGAGGCTAGAGCATCAATGTGGTAGTGGAAAGTGAGGGCAGAGTCAAAGGAGACACCGAGGTACTTGTACAGGTGGACTTGGTCAAGAGGATGCTTAGAGCCAGGGAGGATACGGAGTGGGAAATTACTGAGTTTGTTTTGGGGATGGGAAAATAGCATGGTTTTGTTTTTTTTTAGATTGACTACAGGTCTGTGCTCTTTGAACCAGGCTTCAGCATCATTGAAGGCTAGTTGCAAGGTGTCTTGAAGGGAGATGGGGTTTTGGTGGGTGGCAAAGATGATGGCATCATCTGCGTACAGCAGGATTTTACCCGTGCAAGCTCTGGGCATGGTATTGAGGTATAGTGAGAAGAGAAGTGGACCAAGGATGGAACCCTGGGGGACACCGGATTGGAAAGGACATGAATTGGAGAGGGTCCCATTAATTTTAACACGCTGAGAGAGGTCAGACAAGTAGCTGGAGCACCAGGAGACCAGGCCAGATGGCAAAGCCGGTGCGGTTGAGGGCATCCAACAGGAGGGGGTTGGAGACAGTGTCGAAAGCCTTTGAGAGGTCAATAAACACTGCCCCTGCTAGTGAGCCAGAGTCCAGGGAGGAATGAAGAAAATTTGAGAACTCAATAAGAGCTGTGCTGGTACTGTGACCTGCATGGAATCTGTGTTGTTCATGGCAGAGGATGTTGTATTTGGTCAGATACTCTGTGATTTGGGTAGCCATCAGTTTTTCTAGGGCTTTGGAGAGGGGTGGAAGGATGGAGATAGGCCGGTAGTTCCCGGCTGAGGACCTGTCACCTCCTTTGTGTATGGGCGTGACTGTGGCTGTTTTCCAGGCTGTAGGGAATTGCCCCAGGCATAGAGACTTATTGAGCAGGGCAGTAAGGGGGGCAAGGACCTGATCCAGGACCCGGTGGAGGATACTGGGGTCCAGGGAGTCGCTGCCAATATTGTTGCTCTTTAGAGCTTGAAGCAGGTGTTGCCTAGCCTCCTGGGGAGTCACCCTGCGTAGGTGGAAGCTAGGATATTGAAAGTCGGGGCGGGTAGGATTGAAGGAGGGTCAAAGAAGTCTCTGGGGAGGACTGAACTAAGGTCTGTGAAGGATGTGTTGAGGAAGTTGGCTATGTGGACAGGGTCGGTGGAGACAGAGCCTTCGATGGTGATCTGTGAGGGGGGAGGAGCGCGCACGCTCCCATTTAATGTTTAATGTTGTCCCAAAATGTTCTAGCGCTCCCCCAGGAGGAGGTAAGCGCAGCCTGATAGTGATCGGCTTTTGCTTTCCTGATGGCCCATGTGCATTTGTTTCTAGCGGCATTGTAGGCCTGTCTGTCCACAGCACGGCCTGTTTCAGAGGCCAGGTGCCACAGGTTATCCCTGTGTTTGAGCAGTTGCAGCAGGGACAGGGTAATCCAGGGGGGCATTATGAACTTTGGTGCGGACTGCTGCCATGGGAGCGAAAACATTGCAGGCATTATTGAAGGTTTGGGTGAAGAAGGTAAGGGCAGAATCTATATCAGGGAAATGGTGTATGGGAGACCACTTAATTTGGGCAAGATGTAGCTTAAGGCCTTTTAGTCTGCCTGGTCTGAGGCGCCGACGTAGAGTGGGATGAGCCGTGGGTTTGGGAGTGGGGGTGGCCCAGCGGAAAAATGATAGGAGAGTGGTCACTAATAGAGTCCGGAAGGACCTGGGTATCATTGATTTGTAGAGGGCGGTTGGTGATGACCACATCTAGCAGGGTGCTGGTACCTTTCTTTGTGTTAACTCTGGTGGGTTGGGAGACTAGTTGGGACATGTCTATGGCTGCGAATGAGTCACGGGTGGTGTCGATGGATGAGCTGAGCCAGTTAACATTCAGGTCACCCACAAGGACTTGGTCAGCTGTGTGAGGTAGGGTTGAGAGATATTCAGTTAGCGAAGCCAGTGCCAAAGTTTGGTTTTAGGGGAATGTAGGCAGCAGTGAGATATAGGGGACCCCTGGAAGGGTCGGGAGTCAGTTTGAGAGTTAGGGCCTGTGCCCTGTGGGTGAGAACAGGGGCAGGGAGTGTCAGTCCAGTGAGAGAGTCCCTGGTGTATATCGCACAACCCCCCTCCTTCTACCTACACGATCCTCCCAGTAGAGGGAGTACCCTGGAATAGTGACTAACGAGTCTGGAGTGGATTTTGATCACCAGGTTTCCACCAGCGCGATGACATCTGGCCTATGTGAGGTGACCCAACATTGGAGGGAATCTAGTTTTTTCATCAGGCTGCATATATTCATAGATGCAATGCAGAGCCTGGGTGACCCTGTAGGAGGGTTTGAGGGAGCTGGGCCAGGGTTCGGATGAATATTGCCTGTCAGGAGTAGTAGTATAACCACGGCCCTGGCCAGGGGATGGTAGAGGGTGAGCTCGATAGCATGCCGGGAGGGGGTGCTTTGGGCACAAGGGTGGGCAGGGTTTTCCAGGCTGTGAAAGTGAGGAGGATAAGTCTCCAGTGGGCGCCTGAGGAAGTAGTAGGGAGAGGACTGGGGGAGGGTGTTGATGACTGGGTCAGATGATGAGAGTAGGGTGTGGTTGGGCTAGCTTCAGAACAATAGCAGGATCAGGTGCCATTGTGCCTGGGGGGGTATTAGGTTGGTGAGACAATGGTGCCAGGGTGAGGATGATAGGGAGGCATTGTAGTGAGAGGGCTAACATATTGCTTGCGGTTGCAGCTGGGTGGTAGGTTGAAGTTGTTTTGTGTCACTCAGCAAGTGTGGATGCCACTTTGGAATAGTGGTAGTGACACGGAGTGACACGGAGTGACACATGGAGTATCGTCACCAAATCTTCAACATAAGCATTTTATGACCTCTACTCATGAACAGTGTCACTGTTATTTTCCTGATCTGCCCCGAACACTGATTTCCCACAGCGACTGCGCTATTGTGCACCGGAAGTGCAGAAACACATTTTGGCCAGGATGTGAAAAATGACAGCTGTACTGTTCACAAGGAGGTGTATAAAAATGACAATGTTGAAAATCTGGTGTGAAAATATTGGCGACCAAGGACGTTATTTAGCCGCATGTAGCAATTGCGTAATCCACACCGCAGCACAGTCATTTTATGGAGTATTGTCACCAAATTTTCAACATACACATTTTAGGACCTCTGTTCATGAACAGTATCACTGTCATTTTCATAATCTGCCCCAAACACTGATTTCCCACAGTGACCGTGCTATTGTGCACCAGAAGTGTGGAAACACATTTCGGCCAGGATGTGAAAAATGGCAGCTGTACTGTTCACAAGGAGGTGTAGAAAAATGACAATGTAGAAAATCTGGCATGAAAATATTGTGAATTCGAAAAGTTATAAATGTGCGTAGCAACTGCGCAACGCACGCTCGTAAAACAGCCATTTTTTGGATTTCTTCCACCAGATTTGCAACATAGGCTTTTGAGAGCCCGCCTCATGAACACTGCCACTGTCCTTGTATTAATGGGTCCCGAAAGGAGATTCCACACAGTGACTGCTAAATCACCTTTCCGGACTGATTAACATCGTAACAGTGACAGAATTCATGAGGAGGGGTCCCAAAAACACCATGTTGAAAATTTGGTGCAAAAATTCCAAAAAATGCCCAAGATATGCATCAAAGTTGAAAAAACCCTATTTATTACATTATACAGCTTACTGGCATTCCCTGTTTGGGGTCAGCTTTGAAGAGTGCAGACATGTTCCCAGTCCACCGAAGATCGTCGCGGCGGACTCCGGAGGTAAGTATGGGGTAAGGGGTGTGTGTGAGGAGGCAGGGTGTGCAATGGATGGGTGCGGGTGGTGGGTAGGGAGACTACGAGGGACTGTTTTTGTGTTACAGGGTGAAAGAAAAGAAAAAAATTGCTGGACAGTTTTTTTTTTACAGGGTATTTAGCACGCTGGAGTGGGCTCCCAGCGCCACCCTAACTGTTTTGGGGGTTCTGCAGCCAACGGGGATTGGGCACCTCTTCGCACACAACACAAGGGTAATTTATGCCGATGGGATTGGGCACCCCTGTCGGCACACAAGGAAAGCGGGGAGCTGAGGGGACTGGGCACCCCTCAGCATATAACAAATGGGGGATGCTTTATGCCGACGGGAGGGCTTCCCACGGCACGCATATTGGGGCACAGGAAGTCGGCAGGGGATTGGGCACCCTGAAGTCGGCAGTTGCGGCCGCCACAACACACAATGTCAGCGAAGCACATCCAGGAAGGTCCGCTGCGCCTGACGAACTTTGCTCGGATTGCAGTGGACCTTTACTTAGATGTGCTCGCCACATTATGTATGCATGGTGTGGCGCCGGCATGCAGGCTGATTGGGGAATGACAAATGCACCTACTGGTGCGTGCCCTGCATTTGCCCAACAGCGACCGCGCCTCCAAAGCTGCACTACTCGCAAGATGTTGGCTGCGCAAGTGTGCCAACATAAAAATGAGGCACATAACTAAGGAATAGACCACAGAAGCATACTATTTTTTTCAGGCTGGGTTTGGGGGAGGAGGGCAGCAGAACACATAGGGAGACATCCCTACACTACGTTCTGCCATCTCCTACAATAGCACCACCTACTGACGGCAGCACTAATAGAACTATTTTCTGAAACAGTACTCCTACACTACTCTTAGAAAGTTTTTTTTTAATATTTGGGTTTTTTTTTGCCAATTTTTTATTTACACCAATTTTGTAATCCAATTCATAATTGCAATAATGCATGACAGGGTGTGGTACATCATGGGATATTGTCACTTCTCGGGTGCCTCACAACGCACCTGAGGTATGATGAAATCCCATGATATACCACATCCCGTCGAGCATTATTGCTTAATTGTTCCAGTCCTGAGTGATTTAATATAAACCTCCCAAAGTTACTCATCATTTTTAAAATGATTCAGATCATGCTATTCATATATGAAAGATGGTTTCCAATCTGTGTAAAGAACTGGTTTATGAATATTACTTTCAGGTTTTTTTTTTTTTGAATGGTTCTTTTCACTGCCATCGCTATTGCTCTAAGAATGTTGTGCTCCTTTATTATGTTGTCCTGTGCACGCAGCGCAAGCAACATTTTGTGACAGCTTGCTGGAGTAGCAGGTTGTGGAGGTGCGGACGTGTTGTGGCCAATGGTGCCACTGCTTTTTTGGGCTGGTCTCTGTGGCACCAATGAACAAGCACGCTGTCTATGACAGCAGTTCAGAAGCGTGCCACCAACTTGAAAGAAATCCACCGCTGCAGTGAGAGACAGGCTTGTCATTGCAGTGGCAGATCTCACATGCCTCCATTACGTGCCCCTGGTGAAACATTTCAATAAACATAGTGGCAGCTCCCACTATCCACCTCTCACAGTCCCTACAAAGCTGACATCGGGGTGCCCAATTCCACTGTCAGTATGCCCCCTCCTCAGTTCATTTGCTGATGGGGGAGCCCAATCCCTGTCAGTACAATGTTCCCCCTTTCTGCCGAGGGGGTGCCCAATCCCCTTGGCATCATGCCCTGACCAAAACACAGACATGCTTTCTTTGCCAATGGGGAGCCCATTCCCTGTTGGCTTTAGTCCCCTGTCCCCAAACACCACAGATGGCACTCTCAGAGTCCACCCTAGTCTGCCCAATGTAGTAGCTGAAAAAAATAAAACCTTCCCCCAAAGTGTTTTGTTTTTACCTGTAAACAAGAAAACGGTCCCTTGCTATCTGTGGCTCCTCTCCCCCAACCTGCACCCACACTATGCACACCCCACCTCCCTGCACCCCCCCAGAGCCTGGCGCAATGATCTTCAGTGCAGCAGTAAACCATTTGCACTCTTCAAAGTTGACCGCAAACTGAAGAAAATCACAGTAAGCTGTATAATGGCATCAATGGGGGGGGGGGGGTTAACTTAAGTGAATATCTCAGACATTTTTGCAACTTATGGCTCCAGATTTTCAACATGGGGTTCTTGGGACCCCACCACACAAACTCAGTCACTGTCATTTTGTTATTTGGTCCCGAAAGGTGATTTTGCGGTCACTGCGCGGAATCAGCTTTCAGGACTGATTAGCAGAATGACATTATCAATGTTCATGAGGTGGGCTCCCATAAAAACCTAAGTTGCAAATTTGGTGAAAAAATTCCAAAGAGTGACACTGTTATGAGTGTGTGTTGCCCAGTTCCCACACATGTTCGTAACTTTGAGAATTTTTTAATATTTTCACTCCAGATTTTCAACACTGCCATTCTTTCACACCTCCTTGTGAACAGTACAGCTGTAATTTTTGACATCCTGCCAGAAATGTGTTTTCGCACATCTGGTGCACGATGGAGCGGTCGCTGTGGGAAATCAATGTTCAGAGCAGATTAATAAAGTCACAGTGACACTGTTCATCAGTGGAGGTCCCAAAAATGCCTATGTTGAAAATTTGGTGAAAAAATTCCACAAAATTACTGTGCTACAAGTGTGCATTGTGCAGTTTCCATGTACGCGTGTAACTGTGAGAATTTTTAATATTTTCACTCCAGATTTTCAACATTGTCATTTCTTCAGATCTCCTTATGAATAGTACAGCTGTCAGTTTTCACATCCTGCCCAAAAAGTGTTTTTGCACATTTAGTACAGAATGGCACGGTTGCTGTAGGAAATCAACATTTGGGACAGATTAACAAAATCACAGTGCCATTGTTCATGAGCAGAGGTCCCAAATGCTTTCATGAGGTGGGGTCACAAAAAGCCCATGTTGAAAATTTGTAGTTCAAATACCAACACACACCCGGGGCATTAGGGTTTCTTACCATAACGTCCCTCCCTGTAGAGACTAACTGGCATCAGGGGTGTGACTTTGGATTGTCGGCTGTAATGTTCATGCCATTCCACCCCACCCCCACTCTGCAGCCAGTGACAGGCATCAAGGTGTGCCTTGGACTCTTTGGCTCCAAAGTTCATCCCATTCTTCTATACTGCACCCATCTCAATGTATTTCTTTATGGAATGGGGTGAGCGTAAGGCCCGACATCCACAAGGCACAACGCGACACTTGTCGGAGTCTGCAGGGTAGGGTGAGGTGAAATGGCATGAGCATTATGGCCAGCGACCCAAAGGTACACCTCAATGCCTATCAGTCTCTGCAGGATGGGGTTGGGTTGTCGTCCGTTCCATACTTCACTGCCATTCCTATTATGCATCTCTCTAACTTTTGCACTACCAATGCCAATGCCAGCAAGACAACATTCTCCATTGACAAATGCTTGTCATCTATTGACACATATTCTATTTGATCAAAAAATTAGATGCACACATTTAAATTGTATATCTACTGTAAATATGCACCTTGGTATTTGAAAAACCTCTTGCTACCACTCCCTTATCAATTTACACTTCCATTACATATGGTCAAGGCCCCTGGTATTCTGTGGCAGAATTTTCTGAGTTCTGCGGCATGATTTATTCATTTCTCTGGCAGAATTCAGTCTTGTCATTGGCTAAATATGATGTGATGTCATCGATGACATCATATGCTGAGCATAGAGGAGGGGCTTCAGGATAAACGAGGTGGGAAAGAAAGCCTGACACTATGTAAAAACAGTATATTTATGTGAAAATTCACCAAAAACAATGAATTCTGCGGCACTATATATATTCTGCAGCATGATGCAAATTATGTGGCAAATTCTGCAACCGCAGAATTCCAGGGGCCTTGCATATAGTATAAATTTGCTTATAATATGGAGTAAGGAAATCCTATCACCTTATTGGTCAAAAGTTTGCCAGAGTAGTGCAGTTAATGATCATTAATTGCACTGCTCTGTCCAGCATCCTGAAAGTTCAGGTACTTGATTTCCAGTCTGACCTCAGTGCATTAACATATCACTACACTGATTTGGAATCCTGAGGCATTGTGGCAGTTTGAACCAGCAGTGCAAGCAGTGTAATTAACAGTTCAAAACAAAAATCCTACAACGAGTGACCTACCTGCTAGTCATATCGACCTGATAAATGGAGTCCCTCCACAAGATTATTGTAGTCTTGATTCAGCCAGGGAGATACTGATGCTGTTCCAAAAAAAACGGCAGAGAAAGACAACAATAAACAGACATGCCTCAGTACATGCTACAGAACTTGATGTTATAGAGGCTAACAAGAATAAGAAGAACACCATGAAAGTAACAATGTGCGGTGTTACAATCTTCAGTAGTTGGGTTGAGGAGAAAAACCTGACTATAGACTTGAAAAATATACCAATAGAGGATTTGAATCAACTTCTAAGAGAGTTCTGCACTCCAGTAAGAAATAGTGAGGGTGAAAGGTACAGCATATCAAGCTTTATAGGAAAACAGTAGCCTTAAAAAGGTACATAAACAGCAAAGAAATTGGGAGACAATTAAGCATAATGGCAAATAAAGATTTTTCTTCAGTGAACAATGTGTTTGTCTCCATCATTAAAGACTACAGACGGCAGGGCAGAGATGTTCAAAGACACCACCCACACATGACTGATGCAGATTTTGACAAGCTTGGACTAGTGCGAAAGGTATGACTGGATGTCCAGTTGTATCTGGCTAGGTGAGGGTGTGAAGGTGTCCGAGCACTGAAACCAGATTCCTTTGTCATTAAGCATAATGAGAACAATATTGAGTACATCTCCTTAAGTTTCAAAGATATACAAGTTAGCCAGCCTGGGAGTGGGTCCCAAGATGACAGCCTGGGTAAAGAATTGGCTGGAGAATAGGAGACAGAGAATAATAGTAAATGGAGTCCACTCTGAAGAAAGTGGGGTTACTAGTGGGGTACCGCAGGGTTCAGTATTAGGACCGGTCCTCTTCAATGTCTTTATAAGCGACATTGCAGAGGGACTAGAAGGAAAAGTATGTCTCTTTGCAGATGACACAAAGATCTGCAACAGAGTTGATGCGCAAGTTGGGGTGGAAAGGATGAGAAAGGACTTGGCAAGGTTAGAGGAATGGTCAAATGTATGGCAGCTTAGATTCAATGCTAAGAAGTGCAAGGTAATGCACCTGGGAAACAAAAACCCAGGGGAAGAGTACACAATGGGGGGTGAGATACTAACAACAACAAAAATGGAAAGGGACCTTGGGTAGTCATATCAGATGACCTAAAGGTGGGCAAGCAATGTGAGGGCAGCAAGGAGGGCTGGGGATACTGGGATGCATGGGAGAGGCATCACAGTAGAAAACAGAAGTTATTATCCCTCTGTACAGACAGCTGGCCAGACCCCATCTGGAGTACTGTGCAGTTCTGGAGACCCAATCTCCATAAAGACCTAGACAGGATGGAAGCTGTCCAGAGGAGGGCAACTAAAATGGTGCAGGGTCTGCACTGGAAGACATATGAAGAGAGACTAAAGGAGCTTAATATGTATAGCCTCGAGGAAAGGAGGAGAGGGGACATGATAGAAACTTTGAAGTACCTCAAGGAATCAATAAAGTCCAAGAGGTCTCATCTTTCAAAAAGAGGTGTGCAAGAACAAGGGGCACAATTTGAAGATAGAGGGGCAGCTCAGAGGTAATTTAAGGAAGTATTTTTTCACAGAGAGGGTTGTGGATGCATGGAACAGCCTCCGGAGGAGGTTGTGGAGTCAAAAACAGTGGTGGAATTCAAGCATGCATGGGACAGTCATAAGGCCATTCTAGGGGGTGGGGGCAGGAAGAAGTAGGCTGCTGGTTAACTAGGATCTGCAGCTTATCCAATAGGTAGGGAAATGGGCAGACTGGGTGACCAAGCGGTCCTTATCTGCCATCAAATTCTATGTTTCTATGTTTCTATGTTTAGGAGACAAAAAAAGGTAAGGACCCCAATGAAACAAAGAAAGCCTGCAAGGGTTCATGTTCGCACGCCCTGATGACCCATTATGTCCTGTATACAGTTTTAAAAAATATATGACAATGCTGCCACAAGATCCACCAGGTTTCTACTGCCACCCAAGATGGCTGAAAGAAGAGCAACTGCAATCGTTGGAAGTGTGGTACACCAAGGAGCCTATGGGCGTCAAATACCTCTCACAAATGATGCCATGGTTATTCAAGGAATCTGGTCTTAGTCATAGGTAAGGCAATAATCCAAATAACTTAAATTGTTAAATCTCTTTTGTTTTTCACATTGCAGATTTTGAACAGATAATACACTTGATGATTTTTTTAAATTTCCCCTAGGTACACAAATCACAGTACCAGAAGCACTGAGGTACACCTACTGACCGAAGGAGGGTTATCATCGAGGGAAATAATGTCTGTGACTGGTCACCGGTGTGAAGGCAGTTTAAGAACTGTTGGACAGCATCTCTTACAGACAGGAAAAACTGGAGTAATATTCTTGCCAGAACAAACACAGAAACCAGAATAACCCATCAACAAATTGCTAAGGATCATTCTGTAAAGGAGCATGTACAGGAGTCTAAATTTTGTGGCCACCCTTCAACAAATCCACCTATGCCATCACCACAGAATGCAATCGTGACTGAGGCAATTTTGCCATCTGACACTGAAATAGGTAATATGGAAATTATACTGTACCCAGTAGAAGAAAGTGACCCACCGACAGACTGTGGCAATGTAGCAACTGCCAGTAATATAAATATCTATAAAATCTCTAATGTCGTGCCTGGAAGACCTTTTAATCATCCTCAGTGCTCAGTACAGAGCAGCAGCAGCATGACATCACAGCACAAATGCTGCTACCGAGAAATAGCTCCATCTGGGTCCGGTAACAGCAGCTACCACAGTGGGTCCTTACTTCAACTGAGCAGCGCCGCTGCAGGAAAAAATGTCAGTGACTCAAGAACTGGTGCAGTTGCAGAGGAAACAAGTTGATCAGTGGCCACAGGAACTGACCAGGAAGTTATTGGAAGCACAAGCAAGGGGTCACATGAATAATTCATGTCCCCAATTTACATGCAATGTCTACGGAGTAAATGGGCTTCAACCACCTTGTAAACTCTCTATCAGCAATTGCAAAGGACTGGAAGGTGTAATGCGGCAGTGTCACTCTGCAGCATGTCCTGCAAGTGTTGCAACTCACTTTGGTAACTTACCAATGAATTGGCAGAATTTTGCAATAAATGGAAACTTTCAAATAAATAACTATTACAGATAGTGCTTAAAAAATCTAATTTGATAACCACAGCTGTCATTTTGGATAAATATGCACTCAATGTCAGTAATTTTAAATTATTCCTATTAAAGGGGATTATTTTTTTCTCCCATGGTAAATGTACTAAACTGACATTTTTAACACTTGTCATTGCCTAATCTTATTTAGTATATTTATTTATTTGAATAGTTAATTGTTAGTATGTTAATAGGTTTGTAATGCCATTTTTAAAGCTCTGAAGATAACTTTCTTAAGTAGTACATGTTCATTTTTAAGTGATAAATAAAATGTTGTTTTACATTGTTCAACCAGTTGCAATTAGTTTTTTTCCCCATTTTATAAGTGCAATATTACACTTCAGGATGTGCCATTATCAGGTAATTACCACACACCCCACCATGGTTGAAGAGCACTTGACTAGTGCCTCGTGGCTCCACCCAGAGTGGGGCGTATGGTAATTCCCTGATAACCACACACCCTGTCATGTATTATTGCTTACTTTTCCTTCATTGCAATGCCAAAACAGGTCTGATGTAACAAGATTCATTTTTAGTAACTTTGATGGGGCATATAGAGAATATTGGACAGGCAACTATGCACAACCAGTGTGTTCTACCACACAGGAGTTCTGATTCCCTCTGACCTCGAGAGCGAAGAGGTCCATGGGAATCTAAACCCTGAGGTGCAGAACACACTGGTTATGCATAAGTTGCTCATCCTGTATTTTTTATAGTGTATAGTATTATGTGAAATGTGTGCATTGTGTTTTTTTCTCTTTCACAATGAAACTGACTTGTGCAGTCTAGAGGTTCTAGAATGCTGTTCTACCACAGAAGGGTAAAATCACATTCCATGACCTTTGAACTGTGTTACAACAGCATTTTGAAAAGGATGGATTTTTATATAGAACAATGCTCTACTATTCACTATATAGAGAATACTGGATGGGCAACTATGCACAACCAGTGTGTTTAGCCACAGAGGGGTTCTCATTCCCACTCGAGAGGTCCATGGGAATCAGAACCCCGAGGTGACAGAATACACAGGTTGTGCATAAAGTTGCTCATTCTGTATTTTTTATAGTGTATAGTAGTACTATGTGAAATGTGTGCTGTGTGTTTTTTTTTCTCTTTTTCATAATGAAACTGTCTTGAAAAGTCTCTAGAGGTTCTAGAATACTGTCGCTACAGAATTAAATAGAGGAAAACAACAATGTGCCCAGATTCCAAGTGATTCTGCTGCAGTAGTGACATCACTACTGCAGCAGAACAACATAATGACATCACTACTGCAGCAGAACAAACATATTCCAGGCATGGAATTTCATGCATAACAGCATTCTACTATACACTATAATAGGCTATGTTAATGATTTTGAATTGTTTTTTTCCTGTCCCTAGATGATTTATATTTGTTTAGTAAGCAGAGGATGTTGTTCCACTATGTTTCCAGTATAACATTACTGGTTTCTGTTGATCATTTTTCTTTTATTGCTTTATAGAGTTCGTTAATGTCCATGTACATATTCCTATGTAGCTAATAACACGACCTGGGATTTTATTTGTACTTTTTAATTAATTGGTATTGTATGTACTAGGAGCTCATTCCCAGCATGAAAAGTCTTTGTTGTTTATGTTCCTAAACTGTAAATATTCTGTTTGATCTAGGTTGTATGGGGGTTTACATACACCCCGTTGTATGAATTGGCTATTTTAAGGTACATTTGGCCATCTATAGATAGCATTTTTCTCCAGATAAAAAATGTATTGCTCTTCTATTCATCTTATGGTTTGGATTATTCCAAATAATCCCAGAAGAGAATTTATTAATTGGCCACTTATTTTTGTTAATTAATTTTTTAGTTATTAAGCTCATGTTAGTTAACAAAACTACTTTTATTATTAATGTATGCTGAAGGAGCAAGCCAAATAATATGTAATGTAGTCTTTTCTTTTTTTGGATCTGGACAGGTAAAACCACTGTCTTCCTTAGATAAGCAACGTTAACGCCAAGAACTGCATGGGTGTTTGGAATTCCAAAGAGATTCTTTGATGCAGTCAGTGACTTTATTAAACCAATAATCAGGTATGCCAGTAAGTAGTGCTTCAAATATGTATTACAGCTCAGACAGAAGAGCACATCACAAAATCTGTGGGTAGAGGGGACAAAACCTTTTACAGGTACATAAGTGAAAAGAGAAGGGTCAAGGGAGGGATAGTGAGACTGAAGGGGGAGGATGGGGGCTGCATGGAGGATGACAACAGAAAAGCTGACATACTGAACAGATATTTCTGCTCAATTTTTACTGATGAAGAGGAGGGTAATGGGCCTGAGGGAGTACAAGGGGTGGGAATAGTGCAGAAATGGACACAAGTCCCTTTACAATGGACAGGGTCCCAAAGGAACTGGAAGGAATAGAGTCGATAAAACAATGGGGCCAGATGGGGTGCACCCCAGGGTCTCAAAGGAACTAAGTGAGGTGGTGGCAAAACTTTTGGCAATCCTGTTTAGCCAGTCACTGGAAACAGGGGAGTTATGCAAAGACTGGGGGACAGCAGATGTAGTCCCCTTGTACAATAGCGGGAACAAAGAGGAAGCGGGGAACTACAGACTAGTCAGTCTCACCTCGGTAGTGGGCAAGATCATGGAAGCACTATTGAAGGGGAGATTGGTGGAACATCTGGTTGCCAATGGACTACAGGACCCAAGGCAGCATGGTTTCATTGGGGAAGGTCATGCCAGACCAACCTCATTAAAATTTTGGACTGGGTGATATGGGAGGTGGATCGGGGAGGGCAGTGGATGTGGAGCCTATTTGGACTTCAGCAAGGCCTTTGACACTGTGCTGCATAGAAGGCTATTAAACAACCTGGGGAATATGGGAGTGGGCAGGACAGTAGTGTGGTGGGCTGGTAATTGGCTGCATGGCAGGACACAGAGGATGGTGGTAAATGGCTGTCACTCCACAGAGGGAAGAGTGACTAGTGGAGTGCCACAGAGAACAGTGTTGGGACCAGTCCTGTTCAACGTTTTCATCAGTAACATTGCACAGAACCTAGAAGGCAGAATTTCCCTGTTCATTGATGACACGAAGCTTTGTTACAGAGTGGACATGCCAGAAGGTGCAGACAGAATCAGGAGGGACCTGCAAAAGCTTGAAGAATGGTCAAGGATTTTGCAATTGAAATTAAATGCAAAGAAGTACAAGACAATGTATATGGGGCACAAAAACCCAGGAACAACATATCAGCCGGGGGGGGGTGAAGATACAGCATGCACCAAGCAGGAAAGGGACCTTGGGGTTGTCATCTCTGATGACCTTAAGGTAGGAAAACAGTGTGACAAGGCAGCAGGTAAAGCAAATAGGATGCTGGGATGCATAGGCACGGGCATCACCTGCAGGAAAAGGGAGGTCATAATTCCACTATACAACACACTAGTGAGGCCCCAACTGGAGTACAGTGTACAGTTCTGGAGACCTTACCTATGTAAGGACATAGACAGGGTGGAGAAGGTTCAGAGCAGGGCAACAAAGATGGTACAGGGATTGCATCATAAGTCCTATGAGGACAGGCTGAAGGACTTGAATATGTACTCCTTGGTGGAGAGGAGGGAGAGAAGGGATATGATAGAGTCATACAAGTACCTTACAGGAAGGAACAGGGTGCAGGAATACACTATTTTCCAGCAAAGAAGATGTTCCAGGACTAGTGGGTGTCACAAACACACTCAGCAAGTCTGGTCATCTGCTCCCACAGTGCCAACCTCCAAGTGCAATAATGTGAACAGGTAACAGACAGGGTAACCCTCCTGTCTGCTTTTGGGTCTGAATCACCTTTAGTCTCAAGTTCTGGGGGGGATTCAAACTGTGAACTTTATGCTAGCATACCCAATGTACAGGCTCAGATACATACCCTCTTTGGGGGATTGCGGTACAGTGTTTCACCAGGGGCACCAAGCCAGGCTTCCCAAAATGAACCCTTAAAACTCTATAAAAGACCTTAGGTATATTCTTACCTTTTCCCAGTTTGGTAACACCATCAAGCTTTTGAACAGTTTTTGTCAGTCTTAACCCTCTATACGTCACATGCAAAAAGAACTGTCAGACACACCCTGGCAGTATCTTTCAAATAAAGATTTTACTAACAGATGATAAAAATATGAAAAATGTAAACACAGAACAATATATCAAAGAGCATACAATCACATAAAAGAACAAGGGAAAAATGCAAAACAAAAACTCCTACCACAATACATTTAGAGCCGGATATTCAAAGGGGTTGCACATGGCGCAACAGTGTTGCACCATGCGCAACCCACTGATGCACCCCAGCACGATATTCAAAAGGCGATGTTGCATTGCGAAACCCTGATGCACCGGGTGCACCAGTAATGAATGGTGCAAGTGCGGGGCGCCATGGCTAAGCGCACATCCCGATATTCAACTCTGGGATGCGGCATTATATGCAGGTGCACACACCCGCCTTTGCACTACAGGGGAGCGCAAAGATCCGCTGAGAAAAACCAGGAGCAAGGCATGGCCACCCACAGGTGAGCTGCCGTATTGCAGGGTGCAACATGGCAGTCGCCAGCTGTGGGTGGCCACCCAACCTCCAGAGCCAAGGTCTGTCGTCATCGCACCCCCCCCATGCCGGATCGCAGGCTTTGTACATGTAACCTATCCCTGGTGGTCCAGTGGACCCTACCCCCTCACCCGATCGCGGGCGTAGGCAAATAAATTCATTCCCTGGTGGTCCAGTGGACCTGCTCCCAAGCCTGATTGTGGTCTTATAATAATTAAATCCATCCCTGGTGGTCCAGTGGACCTGCTCCCCAGCCCGATTGTGGGCTTAATATAAATATTCCTATCCCTGGTGGTCCAGTGGACCTGCCCCCAAGCCCAATCGTGGGCTTTGTAACAGAAAAACCCTGGTGGTCCAGTGGTACCCCTCCTCCCTACCCATCCACACAGACCCGCCACCCTACTCCCCTCCGGTCAGTGGTGGGTGGCAGCTCCCCACCCACAAGCTGCCCAGTTGCCTGCCGACTGACAGTGTACAGTACAACTGTATGCCCATTAGTCCACAGCGTGGGCAAATGAGCATGCAGACCATACTATACTACACAGACTCGATATGTGAATGGATCCATTCACAGACGATCGTAGTATAGTATAGTATCAGACGACCATTGGCCCACACTGTGGACCAATGGGGCTGACAGTCAGACACGCTGGCTGTCAGTTGACGAGTTGCTAGGCAGCTTGTGGGGGGGGAGCTGCTGCCCGCCACCGACTGGGGGAGCGGGTGGTGGATCTATGGGCGGTGGGGCGGGGATATCGATGGACCACCAGGGTTTTTCTCTTACAAAGCCTGTGATCGGGCTTGGGAGCTGGTCCACTGGACCACTAGGGATAGGATTATTCTTATTAACCCCACAATCGGGTTGGGGAGCAGGTCCACTGGACCACCTGGGATGGATTTCACATTTATATGCCCACGATCGGGCTGGATTCGGTCCACTGGACCACCAGGGATATTACTAATATACAAAGCTCGCGATCGGGTGTTGGGGCTCTTTGCCACCTAGGGACAGGGGGCATCGGTCCCCGACGGCTGCAGTCTGGCAGGGCGCCAAGCGCAAGTTGCCGGGGATCAGCGCACCTGCATGCAAATGGGGCCATAATGACATGCAAATGGCCCCATTTGTGCCTTGCATGCATAATGGGCCTATTTGCATACCCACTGCTGAATATCACGATTCCTGCACCTAGCGCAACCACACTTGTGCTGGCGCATCCCACTGCTCCTCACTTGCCACTTGCACTGGTGCAGTGCCACTGTACCACGCACAATGCAGGCGGCCACAGTGCCATATTCAATGGTGCTGAGCCATGGCGCAGCACCATTGAATATCGTCCTGTACACGCCCTGGCGCATCCCAGTTGCACTGCACCCAGGCTTGTGCCCCTGCCTGGTGCAGTATGAATATACCACCCCTAGACTTTTTCTATCTAATGTATTACCTCTATAAGTGCCTTGAAAGTTAGAGAACTGTGTTTCTTAAGAGCCCCAAAAGATATGTCATATTCCTCAGTTACAAAGATACATTTCAATTCCATCTCCCCACCCCCCTTGGTGAGTCATCTAGCTCCTCCTTTTAGAATATAAAATTACAAAAAAAAGAAAAAAAAAAGATTTCCTGTCAGGAGATATATTAAATAATGTGACATCGGCAAAAAATCATTTCCCAAATTACGAGACTTTGATCAGTCAGTTCCTTTGAAGATTTACAACCCTGTAATCCCTCATCTAGGTGCAAGATATCTGGCAGGAATCCACTTAATGATGTCCTGTTTCTGAAGTCATAAAATATGTATTTTAGTTTCCCAGCTTCAGAGCAGCAACAGGTCATAAAATGGCCATAAAATGCAATGTCTCAAGGAAGTTAATTACATTACAGAGATCTTCTGGTCAATTATACATCCTGTAGTTTCAGTGAAACCTGGGTGGGGCACCCATGGAGCACAGGCTGTCTTATGTGAGATAATCACATACTATATTTTTATATTACAAATAGCATACAATAATCATAACCAGCTGGCCAAGCGTCCCACCCCTCCCCACCTAGACTCAATTTGGGGACTCTATCCCCTGCATGGGATGAGCTTCCCAAATCGGTTCACTCCTCATATAGACGCGACAGGCCATCGGCGTTCTGATTGGTCGATCCAGCCCTATGTCAGATCATCATGTCATACCCTTGCAAGACAAGACTCCATCTTAATAGTCTACCATTAGTTTTTCCCATTTGTGTAAGCCAAACCAGGGGGCTGTGGTTGTTACAGATTCACTCAGCAGGTCAGGCCCTCTACTCCCAAAGTGCCAACCTCTGAGTGCAGTCTTGTGAACAGTGTAACAGACAAGGTAACCCTTTTATCTGTTTTTTGTGAGTTCAGATCAACCTTTGGTCTCAGTTCTGGAGGGATTCAAACTGTTAACCTCCTGCTAGCATACCCAATGCACAGGCTCAGATATATCTGTCTTCGGGGGGCCAGATATCTTTGCCTATGGGCACCTAACCAGGTGTACAGAGATGAACCCTTTAAAACTTTAATAAAGACATCAGATTTAAAACGCTTCTCTTTCCAGTTTGACACCACCATTCAAGCTTATGTCTCTTGTCTACTATAACCATGTATTCCTCTTACAAAATAAAAAGAGGTCAAAGACAGACCAAGTAAGTTCTAAAAAGAATTTTACTAAAATAGTTAAAAATATGTCAAACATGCAATACAGAACTCATATCAAAAGACATACAAATCTTTTAAAAGAAACAAGGTTTAAAACAGTGCAATTCCTACAACGATATTTAGATTTTGTCTAGCTTTCTAAATACCTGTTTTCAGTGCTCAGATGTTTTCTTGGTCAGAGTCAGATAAACGTGTGTCTGTAGTGAAACAGAATAATCTTTAAAAGCTGGTTTTGCCCACCTCTTTTGCATGAGGTCATCTAGCTCCTCCCTGTCAACATATTTAAAAACTATATATTTCTATACAACCACAGGATGTAATTTCAAAGTATTAATTCTGCAACCTTAGCATAACTCAATTTCAATGACACCTCTTTTGATTCATGCTGCATCCTCCTCACACAGGCTTCATATGAGCATTTACAACCTCTCACCTCTGTGTAATAACCTGTGTTTTCTCTTCAACATCATAAACCTTTTTTATGATTTCCCTCTTAACAAAGTTAACTCAAACCAGTCTGTAATTAACTCAGAGAAACAGGATCCTTGATTAAAGTCTTCCATGTAACACATTGTCTCTAAAAACTGAGTGTGTGTGATACACATGCTGTCAGCATTTCTCTTAGCTTGCATCTGTCAGCTGAAAACTGGGGGGGTGGCGGGGGTTTGAAGTCACTCCTAAAGCATTAGAAATTTTCAGCAGAGATAGTCATTAATACATTTTATATTACAAAAACTATTATACATCACTCAGAACTGGCTGTCTACGTCTCACTCCTCCCCACCTAGACTGAATTTGGGGGATCTATCCCCTACATGGGATGAGCTTCCCAAATCATTTCACTCCTAATAGACCCTAGACAGTCCATCTGAGTTCTTGTTCTTCGCTCTAGCCCTATGTACGATTTTTAGATCATACTCTTGTAAAGCAAGACTCCATCTTAGTAGTCTCCCATTGTTTTTTCCCATCTGCGTCAGCCAAACCAGGGGGTTGTGGTCAGTCTGCACCACAAAATGCTGCCCATACTAGTATGGTTCTAACTTCTTTAGGGCCCACACTATGGCAAGGCACTCCTTTTCCACTGTGGAGTATGCTTGCTCCCTGGGAAGCAGCTTTCTGCTCAGGTACACAACTGGGTGATCTGTCCCTTGGCTAGACGTCTGGTTCAGTACTGCCCCAATACCCACATCTGAGGCGTCCGTCTGAACTATAAAGGTTTTGCTATAGTCAGGACTTGTTAAAACAGGAGCACTGCACAGTGCCTCCTTCAGTCTGGTAAAGGCTTCCTCACAGGCTGGACCCCAGGTAATTTTCTTGGGCATCTTTTTCTTTGTCAGGTCAGATAGGGGAGCAGCCAGGGCACTGTAATTGGGTACAAATTTCCTATAGTACCCTGCTGTCCCTAGAAAGCTCCTGACCTGCTTCTGGGTTTCTGGTCTGGGCCATGCCTGGATCACCTCTAGTTTTTATTTGGTTAGGACGGAGCTATCCCCAGCCTATCACATGCCCGAGGTATGCCATTTCTCCCATGGCCACCTGGCACTTCTCGGCTTTGACAATGAGCCTGGCCCTCTGTATCCTGCCCAGCACTTCCCTAAGGTGGGAAAGGTGTTCCTCCCAGCTGGTACTAAAGATGGCAATGTCATCCAGGTACGCCATGGCATACTCCTCAGCACCATTTAACACCTGGTTCACCAACATTTGGAAAGTGGCTGGGGCGTTCTTCATTCCGAAAGGCATTACTTTAAACTTAGATAAGCTTATCGGAGTGATGAAGGCCGACCTCTTCCTAGCTCTGTCTGTCAATTCTATCTGCCAGTACCCCTTCATCAGGTCAACAGTCGTAAGGTAGGTCGCCCCTCCCAACTTGTCCAGGAGTTCATCCATCCTGGGCATTGGGTAGGCGTCAGACTTCGTGACTGCATTCAGTCCATGATAATCCACACAGAAATGAGTTGAGCCATCTGGCTTGGGCACAAGGACTACGGGTGAAGCCCAGGGGCTGTGGGATCTCTGGATTAACCCTAAATCCAGCATCTCCTCCACTTCCCTCCTAATGTCATTTTGGACAACCTCTGACACCCGATATGCTGTCCGCCGTATGGGCGTCTGTGTCCCTGTCTCCACATCATGTGTCGCTAAGGGGGTTAGTCCAGGCTTGGCGCTAAGCAAGGGGGCAAAGTCTGCTAAAACATCCCTTACTTTCTCAACCTGGTCCGGGACCAGCTGGGGAAACAATTTTACTGCCTCCACAGTGGACTCCCATTTACTTTCCTCCAGAAAATCCAGAAGGGGGTCTCCTTCGTCTGTCCCCTCCCCATGACTACACACTGCAAACACCATGTCAGTCCTATTTGCATATGGCTTCATCATGTTGACATGGTACATCCTTTCAGTCTGTCTTCTGTCAGGTAACTCCAGAATGTAGTTTACATCATTTACCTTTCTAACCACTTTGTATGGTCCTGCCCACTCAGCTTGCAGCTTGTCTTTCTGGACTGGAATAAGGACCATGACTTTCTGACCCACCATGTACAAGCAAGCTCTGGCTCTGCGGTCGTACCACACATTTTGTTTCTGTTGGGCAGCTGCCAGGTTGCTCTGGGCTGTCCCAATAAACTCCTTCAGCCTTTCCCTAAACCTAAGGACGTAATCCACTATGGGAGTTCCCTGAATGGCGTGCTTGCCTTCCCAGTCCTCCTAGATCAAGTCTAGGGGCCCATGTACTCAGCGTCCATATAAGAACTTGAAGGGGGAAAATCCTGTCGACTCTTGGGGCACCTCCCTTTATGCAAACAACAGGTGGGGAAGGTATGTCTCCCAGTCCCTCCCATGCTGTTCAGCAAACGCTTGGAGCATTGACTTCAGGGTACCGTTAAATCTTTCCACAAGCCCATTGGGTTGCAGGTGATAAGGTGTTGTGTGCCTCTGCACCACCCCACACTTCTCCCACAAACATTTCATCAGATCCGACATGAAGGAACCCCCTCGATCAGTGATAACCTCCTGCGGAAACCCAACACAGGAGAAAATCCCAAGTAAGTGTCCTCAGTGAGGATAGGGTGACTGTCTCTGGATACCGGGTGGCATAATCCACCACAGTCAGGATGAACCTCTTCCTGGAGGAGCTGGGGATATTTAAAAGCCCTACAGTATCCATTCCCACCCTCTGGAATGGCTCCTCCACTATGGCCAATGGAATTAGGGTGGCTTGGATTTTCTTACCTGCCTTCCCTATTTATTGGCACCGGTGACAAGACCTGCAATACTCCTTCACCTGCTGGGTGAAGTTGGGCCAATAGAACTTCTGAGCCAAACGCTGCATAGTGCATGCAATTCCCAGATGGCCAGACAAGGGAATATCGTGTGCAATCTTGAGCAACTGCTCATGGTACATTTGGGGAATGACAAGCTGCCTGCCTATCACCCCTCCCTCTGTCTTCACATCCTGAGTATACATCAGTTCATTTTCCCAATAAACTTTATGTTTACTGTCACCTCCCTGTGCTCCATCAGAGTCTGCCCAAGACCTCAGTTTCTGTAGACTGGGGTCACTTTTCTGAGCAGCTGCAAACTCCTTACACATTTCCAAGGCATGGGACAGGTCCCCTTCAGTCTCTAAACTAGGGTCCCTAGCACTAGTGTTAGGGCACTCAGGATCACTGTCATCCCTAACCCTCTGACAATGGGTCACCCCTCCTTCTTCAGAGTAACCCTCCATAGCTGTGTAGTTAACTGCTACTAGGGAAAATTCTACCCCCTTTTCATTAGTCTCCATATCAGGAGACACAGGCTGGGGAACCAGCCTTCCAGTGGTTTCCACAATGGCTTCTGTGGGGTCCAGGGAACTAAAATTTTCCCTTGCTGCTTAGCTATGGGTAACTGCACACACCATCCCCTGTTTGAGATTGTTGCCAAGGATGATATCAACTGCTAAAGTTTTGGCTGCAGCCACCTATTGCACAGTTCCCCTAGTTTCACCCCAGTCTAGGAGAACACTAGTGAGTGGCAATGTGGTCTCCTCACCAGTGAACTCTTGTACAGTTACAAATTTATTGGGTATAAGCTGACCAGGCTCTACCAGATCTCCTTTTACCAATGTCAGGGATGCCACTGTGTCTCTTAACCCTTGTGTCTGTACACCATTCACCGTGACTGGGTGCATGTGTTCCCTCATCTTCACAGGCATGCTTCCAGGGACACACAAACAATCCACTTCTTTCTTAGCCCCATTCTGCATATTGCTCGTCCTTTTTGGACATTGTCTGGCAATATGCCCAGTATCTTTATAAACCCAGCATTCATTTCTTTTCTCAGAGAAATCTTTTCTTTGAAACCTGGGGCTAACTAGTTTTGGTGGAGGCAGTGAGGGTTTTAGCTGCCCTGAAGGTGTGCTTTTCCCTTACTGCACTGCCATGCCCACCCCATTCGCTCTCAGAGCAGGTCTACTCTTGGCATAGCTGTCCAAGAGTTCAGTAGCCTCTTGTACTGTTTTGGGATCTCAGTCCTCCAGACAGGTTTTCAGTTCTGCTGGGCATGCCCAAAAAAACTGTTCTAACAAAATAGGATTTTTGATTTTATCTACAGAGTTTGCTTCAATTCTCTCCCACCAATGTTTTAAACATTGATGTTGTTTCATGGCTAGCTCCTTGTAGCTCAGGTCAGGGCTTCTCCTGAGCATACAAAATTTAGCTCTGTATGCTTCTGCAGTTAAATCAAACTTTTTTAAAAGTGCAGCTTTAAGTTTGCTGTAATCATTACTGTCCTCATTGTCCATTTGACTCAATGCATCCCAAGCTTTCCTGGTAAGTAACAGGGATAGCTGGAAGCTCTAGGACCCTCTAGGAATATTTACCTAAATACAAACTTTTTCAAAGGAATTTAAAGAGGCATCCATATCCTCCCCCTCTTTAAATTCAGCTATCAATTTGGAATTTAATTTGTAACCCAGTCCTAAAGTTCCAGTTAAACCCAAGCCACTTACCTGCTCTGGTGCTGGTGGTTGGAGTCATAGCTTCTCCAGTTCATGTCACCTGTGGTGCTCACGCTCCTCACAGTCCACCTCTCACTTTTCTTGATCCCTTTTCTCTTCTGCTGCTCACTGCTCTTGCTTCTCTTCTCTCTGGAACTCCAGCTTCATTCTGTGCAACTCAGTCTGCAGCTTGATTGCTTCTGGCTCCAGAATGCTGATGACCTTCCCCTGCTGCTGTGGCCCTTCACAGCACTGGCCCTGCTGCCCTCCTCACTGGATCTGGACTCTGCACTGGCCACTGGCCCCTCCACACCCAATGTTTGGTCCTTTACAGTCACAGTCTGTGACTGGATGCTCTGGGCATCTCCTACCATCAGGGCATCCATGAAGTTCTACTTGGTGGCTCTTACCTTGTGCAGGACTCCTCTCTCCTGGCAAAACTGCCTCAAGTAGTCTGCAGTGTACCCGCTGTAGTTGGAAGCCATCTTCTTCCCTAACTACAGCTACTCTAACTTGTACTTTAGAAAAAAAATGAAACAGGTAGGAACTTGACTGTAAGCAAAATGATACAGTTCTGTTTCCCTTTTTAAAGGATACATAAACAAGCAGTTTTTTAAAACTGCAAACTCCAAAATCTGGCTTCATAGTAAAGGCTACTGTTTACATTTATGCTAAAACTTCATTAATGTAAATAACATAAATGCAACTTCATAGCTTTAAACATCAGCCTTTCACTTACAAAAAAACAGCCTTGCCTTTTCCCTAAGATATCTGCCAACTGTGTTAAGTGATGAGTCATGATGACATCATCAGAGCCAGAGCCAGAGGCCAATATAGATTCCTACAGGCTAACTAGTTCTTCTTTCCCTTTGTTTTTAATTGTTTTACCAGAATGATCAATACCATGTGTTAACATGTGGATTATTTTGATCAGTACACGTTAGGCTATGATTTTGTTCATTTTATTTACTGAAAATGTCTGAAAATGTTTTGTAATCTAGCTGAATTTCTCTTTGGCAAACTGTAGAACAGTACAACACTTCAAATACCTGATGATCTAGTGGTTATGTGATATCCTGATTTTTTTTTTTTGTTAACAAGGAAAGACACACCATGCTGAAACCTTGTTTACAGATATGGCCTGGCAGCACAAGGAAGTTAAGTGACTTGCTCAGGGTCACACAGTGAAGTACCACTCTGGTACAATTCCAAAGCTCATGCATTCTTGTTAATCCACAAAAAAAGCTTCTCTTGTATTCTTTTTCCAAGTGAACCCCCATGCACCTAGCCTGGCTTCTGTTAAGCACCCCACCATCCATACCATTTCTTTAGTACTGCCTGGGGCTGCATATGAGCTTGCGGTCTCATGAAGAGAATTATCACACCTCAGACTGTAATTGTATACCTCAGAGAGTTGTACATACCTACACCAATATGGATCATCAGCTGGCACTGTTAAAAAATACCTCCCAAATCACACTTAAGTACACTTTTTCAATGTCTGACTTCTGCTCCCACAGTAAACATTGAGTGGATCACCACCCTTCTGTACAATGAAGGCAGTATGTACGATTCCCCTGTTGTGTTTTTGTCCTGTCTCATTAACCAACAATTGGGTCTTCATGGAGGGCCAAGCAATAAGCCTCAGGACTCACCAGAAAAACTGCTGTTCATGCCCTCATAAGGGCTGTACTTACTATGGGTAACAATATTATTAGCAGGAGAGGCATACTAATGCCTTGAGCGAATCCACCAGACTTCCATACGAATGCCTTGAGCGAATCCACCAGACTTCCAGTGTCAGTCTACTTCTTTACCTGTGATCTGCAGAACCCCGCAGGACAGTTCCCTGCAAATCTTCTCCAGTACTTTTTAGTGCCCTACTCCTCAATGCGAGCTGGTTGGCTACCACCCTTCTAAATCCTGAATGATGTATACATAGCTCCCACAGCACTGTCCTAACAAACATCAACACCCTTCCCCCACCTGAGGGTAATCTCCCTACACTGAATTAAAGTAACACTTTACATGCAGCCTTGCCACTGAGTATTTGTCATCGCTGGCTGCCCTCATTCACAGTCAGGTAGTGATCATGGTGCTGGCAGCCCTACATTTCAGATCTCACAATGATCTGCTAAACATCCCCCTTCCTGTCTTCCCCTAACCTGAATATAGCTGTACCCTGCTGGAATGGCCTCTTTAGTCCCTCTCTGGCATTCTTTCTTCTCCTTCTACTCCCCACACCAAAAACTGGTGAGCTCACTACCCTTCTGCATCATGAATGTGGTTAGTACATTCGCCCGTGTCATTTTTACATATTAATAATAAACATGATTTTCTGGTAAGCCAGGCTGATAGCAGCAGGGCACAAGGGGAAATATAGCCATTCCTACCCACATAAGATCTAATCCACCTATGATTAGGCACTATTAAATGACATGCATAATGATGAGCACACCCATCATTTAATAGTGCCTAATCAAAGGTAGACTAGATCTTTTTAAGAATAGGAAAGCCTATAATTTCCCTTGTTCCCTACTGCTATCAGCCTGACTTACTGGAAAGATTTGTTTATTTTTGATATGTCAAAAAACCTGGGGACTGTACTACCTACATTTATGATGCACAAGGGTGATGAGCTCACCAGTTTTTGGTGTGGGGAGAAGTAGTGAGAATGAATACCAGAGGGGGACTGAGAAGGCCACTCCTGCAAGGTACTGCTATATTCAGGGAAGGGGGAAGACAGAAGGGGAGAAATATGAGCAGATCACTGTGAGAAATAAGGTGTGGGGCTGCCAGCACCATGATCATTATCTGAGCCTATTGTCCTGGCCAATATTCCCCTTCCCATAAAACCAGTTCATGCAATTGTCCAAGGCTGTGTGTGGGTATTAATGTGTGAATTGGCTGCCTCTACATATTCAGTCACTTCACTACCAGTCTAGCATTGCTTGTAAAGCACTTTGGGATGCAATGTGTATGAAAGCACTATATAAATACTGATTCTTATTATTATTTCCCATGGATAAAGAAGAGACGACAAGACAAGAATATTTTTGATTTCAAGAAAGTATGAACTCTGGCATTGGACTACAGAAGAACTTTGCTACAAACAAGTGGTGGATCTATGGGTGAAGGGTGTGGCTGTAACCCCCCATTATAAAGTACTTGCTTGCTGCTGCTGCATTTCACTTTGTTGAAGAAGTCTGATTTATTGATTGTACAAATGTTTACATTCAAAAATATGGATTACATTTGTATTTTCAGTCAAAAACATATTAGAAAAGCATAATAGCAGAAAACATAAGGTTTCATAAAATGTTAAAATGTGCATATCAAGTATGACACTCCCAACACCCCCCCACCCACTCCATTGTAGCATCCTGAATCCACCATAACCACTAGACCACCAGGTTATTCAAGATTTGTACTGCACTGTGGTTTGCCAAAGAGAAAGTCAGTTGGATTAAAACACAATTTCGGCATGTTAAAGTAAACAAAACGAACAGAACCAAGCCTAACATGTGTATTGATCTAAATAATGCACATGGTTTTGACAATTTTGGTGAAACAATTCTATAAAAAGGGGAAAAAAGAACTAGTTTGCAGTATAGAGAGCCATATAGCTCTCTGACTTTGGCTCCGATGATGGCATCACTTAATACATTTGGCGGCCATTTTAAGAAGCAGGTAAGGCAGTTTTTTGAAATTGGAAGGCTGATTTTACATTTTTCAAATGCTTTGGAACCACATTTAGGTAACTTATATAAATGTAGTTCTAGCATTAATGAATTCAGCAGCATTTCCTTTAGTCCTGTTTGAGGTCAGATTTTTGAATAGTTAGTTGTCAAAATGTTGTTTAGGTGTCCTTTAAAAATAAATCAATGCCTTATTTTGCAAGTGAGCTGTACAGTATTAAACTGACACACTGAACAGTTAAAGCTTGTGTTACCAATTTTATAGCACCACTGCTAATCAAATCTGTCATAAATGCACTCAGCAGGTCAGACCCTCTGCTCCCAAAGTGCCAACCACTGAGTGCAATAGTGTGATCAGGTAACAGACAGGGTAACCCTCCTGTCTGCTTTTGGGTCTGAATCACCTTTAGTCTCAAGTTCTGGGGGGGATTCAAACTGTGAACCTTATGCTAGTGTACCCAATGTACAGGCTCAGATATGTACTCTCTTCGGGGGATTGCGGTATAATCGTTCACCAGGGGCACCAAGCCAGGCTTCCCAAAACGAACCCTTAAAACTCTATAAAAGACCTTAGCTATATTCTTACCTTTTCCCAGTTTGGTAACACCATCAAGCTTTTGATCATTTTTTGTCAGTCTTAACCTTCTATACGTCACATGCAAAAAGAACTGACAGACACACCCAGACAGTATCTTTCAAATAAAGATTTTACTAAAAGATGATAAAAATATGAAAAATGTAAACACAGAATAATATATCAAAGAGCATACAATCACATAAAAGAACATGGGCAAAGTACAAAACAAAAACTCCTACCACAATACATTTAGACTTTTTATATCTAATGTATTACCTCTATAAGTGCCTTGAAAGTTAGAAAACTGTGTTTCTTAAGAGCCCAAAAAGATATGTCACATTCCTCAGTTACAAGGATACATTTCAACTCCATCTCCCCACCCCCTTGGTGAGTCATCTAGCTCCTCCTTTTAGAATATAAAATTACAAAACAAAATATTTCCCGTCAGGAGATATATTAAATAATGTGACATCAGTAAAAACTCATTTCCCAAATTATGAGTCTTTGATCAGCCAGTTCCTTTGAAGATTTACAACCCTGCAATCCCTCACCTAGGTGCAAGATATCTGGCAGGAATCAGCTTAATGATGTCCTGTATCTGAAGTCATAACATGCGTATTTTAGTTTCCCAGCTTCAGAGCAGCAACAGGTCATCAAATGGCCATAAAATGCAATGTCTCAAGGAAGATAGCTACATTACAGAGATCTCCTGGTCAATTATACATCCTGTAGTTTTCATTGAGGGGGGGCATCCATGGAAGCACAGGCTGTCTTATGTGAAACAATCACATACTACATTTTTATATTATAAATAGCATACAATAATCATAACCAGCTGGCCAAGTGTCACAGAGGGCAGGGGATGAAGTTGGAAGGAGGGCGATTCGGAGGAAATGTGAGGAAGAATTTCTTCACAGAAAGGGTAGTGGACAAGTGGAACACCCTACCAGTGGAAGTGGTGGGGGCTGAAACAATCACAGAATTTAAAAATGTATGGGATAGACATAAGGGAATCCTGGACGTCAGGGGTAAGGGGCAACAGACTTCTAGAAAAATGTGAAGGGAACTGACAAGCTCAAATGGGCAGACTGGGTGGGCCATAGGCCCTTATCTGCTGACAGTGTCTATGTATCTATCTATAAAAAAGGTATGGCTAACATTTTTAATGTCTGCATTGATCCACAGATTAATAGTGGTAGCTTCTGCCAAGCTTGTAACTTACAATTTAACTTTTCTAATAAGGGGATACAATTTATTTTAAACACGTATGATAAGTTGTTTGTAATTTTACTCCTGGATATTCCACTTCTTCTGGCTTATACACTGCTTTAAAAATTGATAATGTTTCATGCAATAATGGATGATAGAATTGTATTAATTCAAGGGAGGTAAAATTGTATTAATTCAGATCTTTCTTTCTTAACTCTATATCCTGAAACCAGGGAAAAGTGTTATATGACTTGCTTTATGGTTTGCAAGCTATGCCTAAGATTTGTCAAAATCAAAACTGTGTCATTTGCATAAGCTTTCAGCCTCACTTCCATTTCCTGAATCCCTACACCAGAAATGTACTGATTTTCTCCAATGTCATTGAATAGTGGTATTAATGAAAAAAAATAATGAAAACCCTTGAAGAGGGTGACCTTGTCTAATTCTTCTACACAGGTGAATTTCTTTCATCAATAAATTATTGACTTTTACTTTAGATTTTGGGGAACTATATATTATTTTAACCATTTAATGAATTTGGGTGGAAATCTCCAACATTTAATAGGTGAAACAAAAAATGCCATTCCACCATGTCAAATGCCTTACAGGTATCTAGAGAAATAAAAGTGGATTGTATATTTTTCTGATTTATATGTTCTGTTGTAAACAGGAGATTGTTTATTCCTGTATGAATATATCAATTTGGAATAACGCCAGTCTGGTTTGGATGTATGCACTTTCCTACTGTAAACAACTAATAATCCTGTTGCTAATCATCTTTGCTAATATCTTGTGCTCATTATTATGTTATAATTACTGGGTAGTGCTTTTTCCCCTAGGAAAATCCAGTTGTAATTTGCCATTATAACCAGCTGGTTATAACGGCAATTATAACCGAGTTTCCCTTGGATTGCACATGTGCCACTCATGCCATCTTCCTTCAGCGTGCGTGAGGGTTGGAACATCGCCCCGCCGCAGTTCGCACTGAATGCTTTTAATTTAAAAAAAAGTCTCTTCCTGTAGTCACTGGCAGGGAAAACCAAACACAAAATATTTTAAAACGCGTCTGGTTTTGGTTTCCCTGCCAGCACGCAAGACCCAGCGGATCTGCACACCTCTTTCTACCGGAAGCACTCCACAACTCCGCAACTGCCGTTCACCGGTAAGTTTAAAAAGAAAAGTAAACAAAAAATACCATACTTGCTCCACATAAGTAGACATATGTTACTTGGCAAATAAGTGGCTCGCAGTAAATTGGCAGACCACAGACCAGGACAGCACAGAATCCTAAGTAGTCCGTGCCTGCCGGAACGCCAGTCTGTCTCCTGATTTTTTTTTTTTTACAGTTGCTGAGGTGCAAAAGCGCACATCAGCAGTTATAACAAGCATTTGTCAATGCCAACTCTTGATTGCGTTGGTCCGTTGAGTTCGCTCAGTGGCCCTCTGTCACTGTCTTATTCTGTTTCTCCCGGTGCTGCAGGCTGCTGTTTTGTACTGGGCTCCTGCCTGCATTGGCACCCTTTTCAGTCCACAAAGAAATCTGCAGCTGTCCTAACAGAGCTCCGTTGAGGTCGCTCACTCCCCCTCCCTCACTCGCTCATTCTGTGTCTCATGCTGCTGCAGCCTGCCATTTTGTACTGGGCTCCTTCCTGTGTTGGGAGCTTTTTCTGCCCACAAAGAAAGCTGCAGCAGTCCTGGCACATCTCCGTTGAGCTTGCTCACTCCCTCTCTCTCACTTGCTCGTTGTGTTCCTCCCGGTGCTGCATGCTGGCCTTTTGTACTGGGCTCCTGCCTGCATTGCCGCCTTTTTCTGCCCACAAAGCAATCCGCAGCAGTCATGATACAGCTCCGTTGAGGTTGTTCACCCCCCCTTGTCTCACTCGCTTATTCTGTTTCTCCTGGTGCTGCAGGCTTCCCTTTTGTATGGGGCTCCAGCCTCTGTTGGTGCCTTTTTCTGCCCACGAAGAAATCTGCAGCATTCCTGACAGAGGTTCTTTGAGCTTGCTCACTCCCCTCTCTCACTCACTTGTTCTGTTTCTGCCAGCGTTGCAGGCTGCCTTTTTGTACTGGACTTCTACCTGCATTAACACCTTTTTCTGCCCAGAAAGAAATGCACAGCTGTCCTGAAAGAGCTGCATTGAGATCGCTCACTCCCTATGTGTCACTCGCTCATTCTGTTTGTCCTGGCGCTGCAGGCTATCCTTTTGTACTGGTCTCCTGCCTCTGTTGGCACCTTTTTCTGGCCACAAAGAAATCTGCAGTTGGCCCGAAACAGCTCCATTGAGCTCGCTCACTCCCCCTCTCTCGCTCATTCCATTTCTGCCAGTGCTGCAGCCTGCCCTTTTGTACTGGGCTCCTGCCTGCATTGCCGTCTTCTTCTGCCCACAAAGAAATCTGCAGCAATCATGATAGAGCTCGGTTGAGCTTGCTCACTCTCCTTCTCTCACTCGGTCATTCTATTTCTCCCACTGCTGCAGGCTGTCCTTTTGTAATGGGCCTCGCGTGCATTGCTTCCTTTTCTGTCCACAAAGAAATCAGCAGCAGTCCCAACACAGCTCCACTGAGCTCGCTCACTCCCTCTCTCTCTCACTCGCTCATTCTGTTTCTTCCGCCGCTGCAGTCTGCCATTTTGTACTGGGCCCCTGCGTGCATTGCTGCCTTTTTCTACCCACAAAGAAATCCGCAGCAGTCCCAACAGAGCTCCATTGAGCTCACTCACTCCCCTTCTCTCACTCGCTCATTGTTGTGTCTCCTGCTGCCACAGCTTGCCTTTTGTACAAGGCTTCTTCCTGTGTTGGGGGCTTTTTCTGCCCACAAAGAAATCTGCAGCAGTCCTGACACAGCTCCGTTGAGCTCGCTCACTCCACCTCTTTCACTCGCTCATTGTGTTTCTCCCAGCGCTGCAGGCTGCCCTTTTGTACTGGGTTTCTGCCTGCGTTGGCACCTTTTTCTGCCCACAAAGAAATCTGCAGCTGTCCCAACAGAGCTCTGTTGAAGTCACTCACTCCCCTGTCTCACACACCCATTCTGTTTCTCCTGGCTCTGCAGGCTGCCTTTTTGTACTGGGCTCCTGCCTCTGTTGGCACCTTTTTTTGCCCACAAAGAAATCTGTAGCAGTCCCGACAGAGCTCCGTTGACCTTACTCACTCCCCCTCTCTCACGCGCTCATTCCATTTCTGCCGGTGCTGCAGCCTGCCCTTTTGTATGGGACTCCTGCCTGCATTGCTGCCCATTTCTTCCCACAAAGAAATCTGCAGCAGTCTCAACAGAGCTCCAGTGAGCTCACTCACTCCCCCTCCCTCACTCACTTGTTCTATGTCTCCTGCTGCTGCAGGCTGCCCTTTTATACTGGGTTCCTGCCTGCATTGGTGGCTTTTTCTGCCCACAAAGAGATCTGCAGCTGTCCTGACATGGCTCCGTTGAGGTCGCTAACTCCCCCTCTGTCACTCGCTCATCCATTTCTGCCAGCACTGCGGTGTGCCCTTTTGTACTGGGCTCCTGCCTGCATTGCCGTCCTCTTCTGCCCACAAAGAAATCTGCAGCAGTCATGATAGAGCTCCGTTGTGCTCGCTCACTCCCCTTCTCTCACTCGGTTGTTCTGTTTCTCCTACTGCTGCAGGCTGTCCATTTGTAGTGGGCCACTGCGTGCTTTGATTCCTTTTCTGCCCATCAAGAAATCTGCAGGAGTTCTGACACAGCTCCGTTGAGCTTGCTCACTCCCCCTCCCTCACTCGCTCATTCCATTTCTTCTGGCGCTGCAGGCTGGCCTTTTGTACTGGGCTCCTGCCTGCGTTGCCACCTTCTGCTACTCACAGAAAATCTGCAGCAGTCACAATAGAGCTCTGTTGAGCTCGCTCACTCCCCGTCTCACTCACTTGTTCTGTTTCTCCCACCGCTGCAGGCTGCCGTTTTGTACTGGGTCCCTGCGTGCATTGCTGCCTTTTTCTACCCAAAAAGAAATCCGCAGCAGTCCCAACAGATCTCTGCTGAGCTCACTCACTCCCCCTCCCTCACTCCCTCGTTCTGTGTCTCCCACTGCTGCAGCCTGCCCTTTTGTACTGGGCTCCTGCCTGTGTTGGGGGCCTTTTCTGCCCTCAAAGAAATCTGCAGCTGTCCCGACAGAGCTCCGTTGAGGTCGCTCACTCCCCCTCTCTCAGTTTCTCATTCTGTTTCTCCTGGTACTGCACGCTGGCCTTTTGTACTGGTTTTCTGCCTGCGTTGGCACCTTTTTCTGCCCACAAAGATATCCGCAGCTGTCCCGACAGAGCTCCATTGTGGTCGCTCACTCTCCCTGTCTCACACACTCATTCTGTTTCTCCTGGCACTGCAGGCTGCCCTTTTGTACTGGGCTCCTGCCTCTGTTGGCACCTTTTTCTGGTCACAAAGAAATCTGCAGCAGTCCTGACAGAGCTACGTTGACCTTACTTACTCCCCCTCTCTCACTCGGTTGTTCTGTTTCTCCTGCTGCTGCAGGCAGTCCTTTTGTAGTGCGCCCCTGCGTGCATTGCTTCCTTTTCTGCCCACAAAGAAATCTGCAGCATTCTTGACACAGCTCCGCTGAGCTCGCTCACTCCCCCTCTCTCACTCATTCATTCTGTTTCTCCCACCGCTGCAGTCTGCCATTTTGTACTGGGCCCCTGTGTGCATTGCTGCCTTTTTCTACCCACAAAGAAATCCGCAGCAGTCCCAACAGATCTCAGTGAGCTCACTCACTCCCCTTCTCTCACTCGCTCGTTGTTGTGTCTCCTGCTGCCGCAGCCTATCCTTTTATACTGGGCTCCTGCCTGTGTTGGGGGCCTTTTCTGCCCACAAAGAAATCTGCAGCAATCCCGACACAGCTCCATTGAGCTCGCTCACCCCACCTCTCTCACTCGCTCATTGTGTTTCTCCCGGTGCTGCAGGCTGCCCTTTTTTACTGGGTTCCTGCCTGCATTGGCACCTTTTTCTGCCCATAAAGAAATCTGCAGCAGTCCCGCAGAGCTCCATTGAGGTCGCTCCCACCCCCTGTCTCACGCACTCATTCTGTTTCTCCTGGCACTGCAGGCTGCCCTTTTGTAGTGGGCTCCTGCCTCTGTTAGCACCTTTTTCTGGCCACAAAGAAATCTGCAGCAGTCCCAACAGAGCTCCGTTGAGCTCACTCACTCTCCTTCTCTCACTTGCTCGTTCTGTGTCTCCCACTGCCGCAGCCTGCCCTTTTGCACTGGGCTTCTGCCTGTGTTGGGGGCCTTTTCTGCCCACAAAGAAATCTGCAGCTGTCCCAACACAGCTCTGTTGAGCTCGCTCACTCCACCTCTCTCACTCGCTCATTGTGTTTCTCCCTGCGCTGCAGGCTGCCCTTTTGTACTGGGCTCCTGCCTGCATTGCCGCCTTTTTCTACCCACAAAGCAATCCACAGCAGGCATGATACAGCTCCGTTGAGTTTGCTGGCTCCCCTTGTCTCACTCACTCATTCTGTTTCTCCTGGTGCTGCAGGCTGCCCTTTTGTACGGGGCTCCTGCCTTTGTTGGTGCCTTTTTCTGCCCACGAAGAAATCTGAAGCAGTCCTGACAGAGGCCAATTGAGCTTGCTCACTCCCCCTCTCAGTTTCTCGTTCCATTTTTCCCGGTGCCACAGGCTGGCCTTTTGTACTGGGTTTGTGCCTGCGTTGGCACCTTTTTCTGCCCACAAAGATATCTGCCGCTGTCCTGACAGAGCTCGGTTGAGGTCGCTCACGTCCCCTGTCTCACTCACTCATTCTGTTTCTCCCAGCGCTGCAGACTGTCCTTTTGTACTGGGCTCCTGCGTCTGTTGGCACCTTTTTCTGGCCACAAAGAAATCTGCAGCAGTCCCGACAGAGCTCCGTTGACCTTACTCACTCCCCCTCTCTCACTTGCTCTTTCCATTTCTGCCAATGCTGCAGCCTGCCCTTTTGTACGGGGCTCCTGCCTGCATTGCTGCCATTTTCTGCCCACAAAGAAATCTGCAACAGTCACGATAGAGCTCCTATGAGCCCGCTCGCTCCCCCTCCCTCTCAGTTGCTCATTCTGTTTCTCCCACTGCCGAAGGCTGCTCTTTTGTACTGGGCCCCTGCGGGCATTGCTGCCTTTTTCTGCCCACAAAGAAATCTGCAGCAGTCCCAACAGAGCTCTGTTGACCTCACGCACTCTCCCTTCCTCACTCACTCATTCTGTGTCTCCCCGTGTTGCAGGCTGCCCTTTTGTACTGGACTCCTGCATGTGTTGGTGCCTTTTCCTGCCCACAAAGAATTCTGCAGCAGTCCCGACTGAGTTCAGTTGAGTTCGGTCTCTCCCCCTTCCACTCGCTTAATCCTAAATTGTCCCAAACAATGATTTCCGACAGCGACTGCGGTATTCTGCACTGGAAGCGTGGAAACACATTTCGGCCAAGATGTGAAAAATGACAGCTGTACTTTTCACAAGGAGGTGTGGAAAAATGCCACTATGGAAAATGTGGCATGAAAATATTACTAATTTGTGAAGTTACAAGGGTGCGTGGAAACTGCACAATGCACGCTCATAACACAGTCATTTTATGGAGTTTCATCACAAAGACTTCAACATAGGCATTTTAGGACCTCTGCACATGAACAGTGTCAGTGTGATTTTCTTAATGTGTCCCAATTACAGATTTCCCACAGCGACAGCGTTATTGTGCGCCGGAAGTGTGAAAACACATTTCGGCTAGGATGTGAAAAATGACAGCTGCACTGTTCATAAGGAGGTGTGTAAAAATGGCAATGTTGAAAATCTGGAGTGAAAATATTGCAAAGTTGCGAAGGTACAAGCATGCGTGGAAACTGCGCAATGCATGCTCATAGAGCACTCATTTTATGGACTTTCGTCACCAAATTTTCAACATAACCATTTTAGGGCCTCTGCTAATGAACAGTGTCAATGTCATTTTTATAATGTGTCCCAAACACAGATTTCCCACAATGACTGCGCTATTCTGCGCCGGAAGTGCGAAACACATTTTGGCCAGGACGTGAAAAATGACAGCTGTACTGTTCATAAGGAGGTGCAGAACAATGGCAATGTTGAAAATCTGGGTGAAAATATAAGTTACTAGTGCGTGGCAAAATGCGCAACACACACTGTAATACATTCATTTTGTGGAGTATCGGCACCAAATTTTCAACATAGGCATTTTAGGACCTCTGCTCATGAACAGTGTCACTGTAATTTTTGTAATCTGTTCTGAACACTGATTTCCCACACTGACTGTGCTATTCTGCTCCAGAAGTGCGAAAACACATTTCAGCCAGGATGTGAAAAATGACAGCTGTACTGTTCACAAGGAGGTGTGGAAAAATGGCAATGTTGAAAAGCTGGCATGAAAATATTGCAAATTTGCGAAGTTATGAGCGTGCCGAACAACTGTGCAATGCACACTCATAAAACAGTAATTTTCTGGAATTTTCCCACCAAATTTGCAAGATAGGCTTTTTGAGAGACCACCTCATGAACACTGGCACTGTCGTTTCGTTAATCAGTCCTGAAAGGTGATTATGTGCAGTGTCTGTGAAATCACCTTTTGAGACCTTTAACGCCATGACAGTGCCAGAATTCATGAGGCGGGGTCCCAAAAACACCATGTTGAAAATTTGGTGCCAAAATTCAAAAAAATACCTGAGATATGCATCAAAGTTGAAAAGACCCTATTTATTCCATTGTATAGCTTACCTGCATTTCCTCAGTTCCCAGTCAGCTTTGAAGAGTGCAGACATGTTCCTGGTCCACTGAAGATTGTCGCGCGAGGTCCAGAGGTAAGTTTGGGGTGGGGGGTATGGGGAGGCAGAATGCGCAGTGGGTGGGTGGGTGCGGGTTGTGGGAGGGAGGCAGGGAGATGGCGAGGCACCTTTTTTTTTACAGGGAGAAAAAAGAATACATTGCGGGAACATTTTTTTTTGCAAGGCATGTGGCATGCTGGGGTGGGCTCCCAGTGTGCCAACAGACTCTTTTTTGGGGGGCAGCTGCAGCTGACAGGGATTGGGCACCCCTGTCAGCACACAACAGAAGGGTGGGGGCCACATCATGCCGACAGGGATTGGGCACCCCCATCAGCACACAAGAAATGGGGGGGTATTCCAACGGGATTGGGCACCCCATCGGCACACAAGAAATAGGGGTATGGCCGACAGAGATTGGGCCCCATCGGCAAAGACAGAAGGGGGTGAATATGTCGAGGGATTGGGAAGCCCCTCGGCACAGAGGAAATGGGAGGATATGCCAGCGGGGATTGGGCACCCTGTAGGGCAAACACAGTAGCGGGGGAGGCATAAGCCAAGGAGGCTTGGACACCCCGGCACAGAACAAATTGGGGGGAAGAGATATGCTGATGGGGACTGGGCTTCCAGTCAGCAACAGCCCTGCAATGAGGGGTCACTTCCTCATTGCAGGGATGATGCTGCAATGATGAGGCGGCCCCTGATTGCAGCGGCAAAAATTTTACAAGTTGGTGGCACACTGGCTGAACTAGTGTCAGCAGCAGTGTGCCACGGCATTGGGGGAAGTGGGCCAAGCCTTTAAAGGCTGTGGGGGCATTGGCCACAACAGTGCCGCACCTCCACAACCTGCTTCTGGAAAAAGTTGCCGCAATATGTTTCTTGTGCATGTGCGCAATCAACATAAAAAATAATATATGGGGTGGTGTGTGTAAAACTCGATTTTACACACACCTTCATTGTGGGATGCATTTCATAAACCCCTCGGGCTTGCCCTCAGGGTTTATGTAACATCCCACAACTCAGGTGTGTGTAAAATCTCGTTACACACACCACCCCATATATTATTCTCTATGTCTTGCATATGCGCAAGCAACATCTAGCAGCAGTAGTACATTCAGAGGTGTGTCAGTGTTAGCAAATGCAGGGAACACTTTAGTGTGTGTGTCCCTCTGCCACCAATTAGCGAGCATGCTAGTGATGATGTAAAACTTCAAAGAGAGCCAAAACCTTGAAAGAAATCTGCTGCCTCAGTGAAGTGCAGTTTCCTCATTGGAGCGTCAGATGACAAGGCCTTCCCTGGCAAAACCTTCCAATAAATATGGAGGTTTCTGCCACCCACCACACAATCCCCACAAAGCCGACATCAGGGATGCCCAATCCCCATGTCGGCATCCCCCTCAATTCAATTTGTTTGCCGAAGGGGGTGCCCAGTCCCCATCGGTATCGTGTCCCCCCACACTTTCTTTGCCAATGGGGGTGCCCAATCCCATCAGCATTATGTCCCCCCCAAACTCATGGCACACTAGAAGCCCACTCCAGTGTACCCCAAATAATTTTCTTTACCTGTAAATAAAGAAAATCATCCCCCCAAAGTCTGGTTTTTTTTTTTACCTGTAAAAAAAAAAAGGTCCCTTGTCATCCCACTGTGCCCCCTCTACAACCCGCACCCCACATCCCCACACCCCCCACACCCCATACTTACCTCAAGAGGTCCAGCGTTGCGATTCTGTGGAGCAGGAACACATCTGAACTCTTCAAAAGCTGACCAGGAACTGAACAAAATGGATAAGGTTTATAATGCAGGCAATGGGGGTTTCAACTTAGGTGGATATGTAGTAGTAGTAAACTTTATTTTTATACAGGAAAGATCTTACATACACATCATTAGGTCAATGACCCATTTTCAAGATGGTCCTGTTTATAAAAAAGAGTTAACATATGAAAAATTTAAAGAAGTAAAAAAGAAAGCATTCTGTAATATAACAAAACATCTTACTTAACCATCATTTCCACCATGCAACCATGGTCATGTAAACAGTCCAACAATCAGCAAGCTCAGTCATTACACCTACATTTCTGATTTAATTTGTGTTTAACAGCATGCATAACATTTTTTGTACTCTGTGTCTGTTTCAGGCTTTCTTTTAACGAATCCCATAAATACATAACATTGGCCATGAAAGTCAAAGTCCCAAACCTATTTTTTACTCGTTTATTGATATTTATTACTAGTATCTCTTAGATTGTGATTGTGTTTATGATTAATTTTCTGCAGTTTATCCATCAAGTACCTGGGAGTTTCCAGATGAACAACCTGATGAATCGGATTTAACCATTTTAAACTTCATTTTTGTTCCAGTGGAAAGAAGCTAACAAATCACAGTGCTGAGTGAGGTAATCACACTTCAAAACAAACCTAGCCAAATTATTATAGGTGACGTTTAATTTTTTTGGAATCAAAAATGTTATTAATTACTCTTAAAACCAACAAAGTATGACATACATAGTAGTAATTCAATATATTATACTATACATAAAAAATAATTTTTGATAATAATACAATTACATTTACTCATTAGAGTAGACAACTTTTCTGTAGTTTCCACTATTAAAAGAATAGTTTCATTCAGTATGATAATAACTCTTCCGGGCCTTATTTATGCAATAATCCATCAGTCTGTATTATGAGGGTTCAACATATTAAGGGACATTAAAACCAAGTGATCTAAATCATTACTTAGCTGAAAGCCTGCTGCTCAGAATTAAAAGGAACGGGGACCATACTTTCTCAAAAACATCTAGCTTATTACTTACTATTGCAGTAACGCTTTCATTATGTGCTAAAGAACCTACACTGTTAAACCATTCAATAGCTGATGGAAAAATTGGAGATTTCCAGTACGATAATAATAATCTTTTCAAAGCAAGGGCGGCTGCAAAAACCCAATACTTTTGCTGATTACTTAGAAAAGGTACCTCTGTAGCTATACCCAAAATAAACAGTTTACCTGAGAATGGTAGGTTAGTATAGGTTACTTCCTCACACACTTTATGTACTATACTCCAAATATTTTTAATGACTGTACAGTTCCAAAACATGTGCATGAGGCCAGCATGCATTGTCTGACACCTCCAGCAAGGGTCTTCCTGTAAATAATGCATTTCTTTTAAGCGTTTAGGGGAGTAATAGTAATAGTGAAGAATTTTAAATTGAATAGTCCTACCTTGGACCACTCTGCTACTCAGATATGCATTTCTCCAGGTTCTCAACCATTCCTCTTCTGTCAGAATCTCTCCCAATTCTGTTTCCTACTTCAGTCTGGGTGCTTGTGAAGGTGAAATAATGTTTTCAGTGTTAGTTATGTGTAACCCCTAGGTGGCACTATTCCAAGGGCTACTACCCCTGCCTGCTTGGCTAGTAGCAGGTTAAGGGGTCTAGGTTCGGTGACAGGTGCCTCCACCCAGAGGTCAGGTTTGGTAGTGGTCAAACTAGCTTGGGCACAGCCCTCTGGGACACTGAGACCCCCCTCAATTCCCACTAGTGGCCCACACAATACACAATGAGTACCTTCACAATTGACACTTACCACCAGGGTCGATTTCTCCAGTTCGACCCTGAGGACCCCCTGTAAAACAAGGTTAGGCAGCACAATTGACAACAGTACAGTACCCCCAATACAAATGGAAACCACAGTCAGTTTAAATGCAGAAACAGTAAGATCTGATTTATTCAAGGGGGTTTTGACAAGGATAGAGGCAATCAGGTTAATTAGCTTACTCTCTATAATGATCACACTGTTGTGCATGCAGTACAGAATTCCCCCACACTGTCACACACACACTGGGTACCCAGGTAAAAAGGCAGATGGGCTAGCCAGGATAGTTGCCCGGGGTAGGCTGGCATCGCAGCTGGGTGGGGCTCTGTGATGGAAAAACAGCATGCACACAGATAATTTGTAATCCAGAGCCAGAGGGCCCAGTTCATGGAAAGGAAAACACAAAACAATCAGATGACACACTTTGATTTAAGTAATGTTGCAGGGAGCTACCCTGATTATTACTCACGGTACCCGGGCTAAACACAGGAGGGCTGATGGATGAACTTTCTGGATTGCCAGAGGAAGCAGGGCCCACACGAGTTGCTTTGGCTCTGTTCTTGTTCAGGCAAGGTGTGAGGGGCTGGTCCCTCGTCGATGGATCTTTTCTCTGTGCAGCAGGGTCGCAAGACAAGACCCTCGTGGCAGGGCCTATCTGCGTCAGGCAGCGCTGATTCAGTCCAATTCTTGCTGGGAAAACAACTTCCAGTGCTAGCACACAGTTTAAAGCAAATGGAGAAATCTGATCGCGATCCCCTTCCAGCACATAGCACATTCATATGTAAAGAAAGTTTACTATACCAGGCAAATGGCTCCTTGGCCCCGATCATAAAAATCACTGCTAAACCCGGGAGCACTTCAGTAGCTAGAGTTCTGACAGGCCGATCACTTTCAGCAAAATCTTCGGTCTTCTACAGGGTGAGCCTGGTTATAAATCAGCAGCTTGCTTCATTCTCTGCAAATTCAGATTCAGTCTGAAAGAGTCCTCTTCTCCCTCTCAGGGCAGACAGCAGGCTAGTAGGCCAGGAATCAGGCCTTCCACAGTTCTTCTGCGCGAACTTCGCTGCAAACGGCTGCTCGAACACACAGAGGTGCTGCTCCTTCAGCCTCCAACTTGAATCTGGATTGCCAGCAGACAGCTCAGGGGCTTTCACTCAGATCCAAAAGGTTTGATTGGTCGGTTCAGATGTCAGTCACAGCAGGGCTCCCTCTATAGGTGCAAAAAGGCGTCAACAGTCTAGAAACTACAACTCCCAGAGTCTCACTCCACACAGCCCCATTTCAGCAGGCTCCATTTGAGAGTCCCAAGTACTGATTGGTCCCATTTGGCAGTCTGGGACCAAAATAGTGGAGCTAAGCAGAAACAGTCTTTGCTGCAAGAAGGCAGGTTAGAACAAACTACATTTTTTCTACTATTTACATGATCTACCAGCAATCAGTTACATCTTTCAAAAGGGCTCACTCTGCACATGTAGCGATGGCAGAAACGGAGTGATTATTCAGCAGCCCAGGCGGGACTCGGGCATAGAAACACACAGTCCCCCATTCAGATTATGACTGCAAGCAGACAGCCCTTAAAGAGACAGTACATGGAGGCTTTAAAAGCACTCATTGGCAATCACTTTTAAATGGCTTAGGCGCCGAACACCAACCAGGCTGTGAGCAATTAGGCAAGCTCTTGGAAGACTTTTTGGAACCCCCATTTGTAGGGGGTTTACACCCTTCCTGGCCTGGAAAAACTTGCCGTCCGTGTCAAGTATGTACCTTTACAATAATTTCATCTGCAAATTATATCATACATTTATACCATCAACATGTTATACCAATCACATTTTATACATCAGTCAGCATACTTAACCATTACTATACATATTATGCACATTTCCTGTCACTATACCCATTCTGCATTATGTCAGATACATTTTACATAGGTAACTTAAACACGCACTATACAACTTCAGGTTATCACTTCCTGCACATGAAACAATGATAATGGGGGCCCTTCCCTATCAGCTACCTTGGGGCTAGATGGGACAGGGGCACCATACCTGGAGGGCAGGACAATTAACCTGGAATTGGCACTTAAGCTCAGTTTGGGCAGTGAGCTCTGGGACACATACAATCCTTTATGGACCACATTGAGAGGCAAATCCACAGGCCTCCCAGGGGACTCATAGCTGAGGTGCACACTACTGGTTTTACAGCTCGACCAGTCTTCCTGGGGGGAACAGTTACAGTCTCTACACCTTTGGTTTCACTCTCGGCACTTTCCTTACTTGCAAGGGGAGTATCTTTCTGGGCAGAAAAGTTCGGACTTAGGGCACTGTTGGCCTCTGGATCAACAAGTTCTGGTTCCACCACACTTTGCTCACTTGAAAAACTCTCTGGCACTGGAAGGGAACTATCATGACGTTCAAAGTACTCTTCCTGTTCTGGAATATCACCAGTCAGTCTCAGCTCATCTGTTTCTTCCTCAGGCAATTCAAACAGTTCCACCATACAAAGTGACTCCATATCCTCAGACGTGACACTCTGCACTTCATTCTCAGGGAGAATTGGCTCCAAGGACAAAGCTGGGGGCTTAGACAGTCCAGAAGGCCCAGCTTCATCCCCATAATTGACCAGAGGATTACCTTGAAACAGCTGATTTAGTTCATAAGAAGGATAGTAACCTTAGTTGTACTCACTTTCACCTGAAGCAGACTGACAATCTTATTCAAGGGGGGTTTGCTGTGGAGGAAACCTTAAGTCAGCAACTGCAGGTGAAGGTTTTCTCTGTCTTTGTCTGGCAGCAGCTCTTGTCAACGGTCCAGGGGAGCAATCTCCGAGGGTTCGGATTCAATCATTATTTGTCCAATGGGCAACAAATGGTTACGGTGCATTGTTCTGACATCCTTTGAGTTGTTCTCAGGCCGCACTTTATACACTGGTAAGTCATTCAGTTTTCCCACTACTATGTGAGGGAGATGGTGCCACTTGTCAGCAATCTTGTGTTTGCCATGCAGTCCCAGATTTCTTAACAATACATGATCTCCCACTTGGAGCTCTTGGGCCTTCACCTTTTTATCATATCTTTCTTTATTGGCCAAATTTCTCTTTGCAGCCATGGTCTGAGCTAGTTGGTATGCATGATTCAATTGAGCTTTTAACTTTTGCACATATTGTAAGTAGCTGTCAGCTTGAACCCCATCGAGGGAGACTCCAAAACAAACATCCACTGGCAACAGAGCCTCTCTTCCAAACATAAGGCGGTAGGGGGAGAACCCAGTAGCATCATTTTCGGTGCAGTTGTAAGCATGTACCAAAGTGATAATTTGCAGCTCCATCTGGGCTTATCTTTCAGGTGGAGAGTGCCTAGCATGTCAAGCAGGGTGCGGTTAAAATGTTCTGGCTGTGGATCCCCCTGTGGGTGGTAAGGGGTAGTTCTATATTTCGGCGGTCCCCACAGAGAGAGCATCTCCTTGATTAAGCGACTCTCAAAATCCTGTCCTTGGTCTGAATGGATTCTCTGGGGGGCTCCATAGTGAACAAAGAAATTCTCTACCAGTACCTTGGCTACAGTGGATGCTTTTTGGTCTTTGGTTTTGAATGCTTGGACATACCTCGTAAAATGGTCAGTGACCACCAGCACATTACTAATATTCCACTGATCAGGCTCCAAACTCAGAAAGTCAATACAAATTAACTCCATAGAGGCACTGGTGGTGATGTTAACAAGGGGTGCAGCCCTCTGGGGCAAGGCCTTTCTCTGCAGACAGCGACTGGAAGTCCGTATATGATGTTCAACATTGGCCCCCATCTTAGGCCTGTAGAATCTAGACCGCACTAGATCAAGGGTACGGTCTATACCGAGGTTCCCCATGTGGTTGTGTAGGGACCTCAGCACCAAGTCTCTGAAAGAGGTAGGCAAGACCAACTGTTGCTTGTCTACTTGTCTCCCCAGTCTACTGTTTCTCTGTATAGCAATCGGTTAATCAGTTTCAGTTTAGGGTCTTCTTTATACAATAAGGCAGTTCTCAAATCAGAAGAGCGCAACTTGGACACATCTTTCCCTTCGTAGAGGGCTTCAAGTGCTGATTTGATCATAAGAACTCGGGATGGAGCCCGCTGGAGACTGTCATTATCAAGGTGTGGCAGTGCACCAATATCTAATGCAGAAAAGTGGCAGTAAGCAGCAGGTACACAATTGTCAGAGGGCCCCAGGCAGTCTACTAGACAGTCCACTGCGTCAAAGGACATTTTTTCCTCCTTATCAAACTTCTGGCATAGTGCTCGAATATCAGGTTCTGACAGTCTGACCCAATCACTTTTGGAAACAGGCCTCCGAGAGAGGGCATCAGCATCTATGTGATTCAAACCTGATCTGTATTCAACAGCGTAATCATAGGTAGACAACACAGAAAGCCACCTATGGCCGGTGGCATCCAATTTGGCTGAAGTCTGCACATAAGTCAAAGGATTATTATCTGTCTTTACCAGTATCTTGTCCCCATACAAGTATGTTGGAGATTCCCAGGGTATGGTTAAAAACATCTGGATCGAGGGCATTTTGCTTTGCAGCCCCTACCCTATGGAATTCTCTGCCTCGACGGATACAGGATTGCCTGACAGTGGAAAGCTTTAAGACCGCCTTAAAGACTTATTTATTTCAGCTTGCATTTGGGATTGTTAGTAATTGATCTTTATTGAAAATTTCTGATTATTTGTATTTTAATATTTTAAGGTTTTAATTGTTTTTACTGTACAGTGCTCTGATACTTTGTGAAGAGTGCTCTATAAATAAAGCTTATTATTATTATTCATGGAATTGATCAACAATGGCCCACTTCAATGCCAGAAGCTCCAATTTATGCACAAGATAGTTTTTTTCAGATGGGGTCAGACTTCTGCTGGCAAAGGCCACCGGTCTCAGTCCATTCTCATGCTCTTGATATAACACGGTCCCCAAGCCTTGTAGGCTAGCATCAGTATGTAATACATAGGGTTTTGCAGGATCAGCATTGGCAAGGACAGGAGTGTGAGTGAGTTGGTATATGATTTCATGAAAAGCAGCTTCACAATCATGCATCCATCTTGACCCAAAAGACTCATTTGGACAGAAATACACTCTTTCGGCCTCAGAGGAGGCCACTCTCTTGTATTTTTTGTTGGTGGGAGGGTAACCTTGGGTAAGATTCAGAAGTGGGTGAATCACCCATGAATAGTCCTTAATGAGTCGCCGGTTATAACCACAGAATCTTAGAAACCGTTGTAATTCTTTTAGGTTGTGGGGCTGAGGCCAGGTGGTCAAGGCCTCAACTTTGCTAGGATCAGTCTCTATCCCCTTGGTGGACACTATATGCCCCACATATTTTACTGATGTTTGAAAGAACTGGCATTTGTCGATGAATAGCTTGAGGCCAAAATCTTCCAGTCGGTCCAACACTTTAAAAAGTCTGCTTTCATGTTCCTCCAACGAACTTCCAAACACTATAACATCATCTAGGTATACTAGACACTCCAATAAGTTCATGTGCCCCACTGCACACTCCATCAGTCATTGAAAAGTGGCTGGAGCACCCGAGGTCCCTCTGGGCATCCTCATAAATTCATAGAACCCAAGTGGACATATGAAGGCTGTCTTCTCATGGTCTTCTGGGGCCATGGGGATCTGGTAGTACCCACTGCAAAGATCCAAAACTGAAAACCACTTGCTACCATTCAGACAGTCTAAAGCATCCTGAATACGAGGCATGGTATACTGATCGGGGATAGTCCGCCTGTTGAGGATTCGATAATCCACACACATTCGGACTGTTCCATTCTTCCTACTCACCACTACAATAGGCGAAGCATAAGGGCTTCTGGATGCTTGTATCACACACGACGTAAGCATCTCCTGTAGGTGCTGTCTCACATCATCTATATCAGTGAGTGCCAGGCGTCAAGACCTCTCACGGAATGGCCGCTCATCATGCAGCTGGATATGATGCTCAGCTCCTTGCACACATCCCACATCCCATTCCTTTAGTGAAAATAACTGGTCCCTCTGGGCAAGTTTCCCACTGATTCTCCTCTTCCATTCAGCTGGCAAAGGGGAGTCACCAAAATCAAGCAAGTCGGGCATCACTCTGTCCTTCTCCCCCGAATACTTATTACTGGGTAATGCTGCAGTGTCTGCACAGTGTACAGTAGCCAGGGTGCAGTCTCTATTCACCCAAACTTCTCTGTCTGACACATTGTGAACCTGGACCATCACCCATCGAGCATAGGCATTAGCCCAAGCAGGTAAGGTACTGGGCTTAACCAGCAATCCTTCGGGCAATTTTCCTTCGCCTGTTGCATCCAGCATGAGTATCTTATTCTTAACATCCTTTCTTAATCAGACTTCTCCTTGTAAAGTACACTGAGCATTGGGTGCCAGGATCATGGACTCAGGGTCCTTCTTCCATACGACCCCAACTGGTTCATCTGGTTCCACCTCTTAGGCATTCTTCCATGACTCATAAGCCTTCTTGATCAAGGCAGGAATCCTGAAAACTCTATCAGTCCGCTGCCCCTGTCTCTCATAGCATAGTTGCACCAACCTCCCGAACATATGAGCATTGGTCCCTATTAGTAACGGAACCCCATCATACAATGCAGTAGGGGGACACACTAGATCCAAGGTCTCCACTTGCTCTGCCACTCCAGCTACCGAGGTGGGGAAAGACAACCAAATTCGAATGTATCCAGCATAGGGGTACGCCTTTTCACTTAACCCCCAGACATGCAGTCCTTCCAGAGGCTGTAATGGCACATCAGACAAATGCTTCTGGTACCAGTCTTGGAACATGATGGTTACTTGGGAGCCACTGTCCAGCACAGCTCTAGTAGACACTCCATTTACTTTCACTGTCATTTCCATGGATGGACCCACCACTTCGGACCACTCCGGCAGCACTGACCTGGGTGTCAATCTGGCATTGGCTTTGGTAGCATAACTTTTTTGAGCAGTTCCCCCTGGTGGCCGACCGTTGCCCCACTGGACCTTAGCTAATAGCCGAGCAGTAACTATACTCAAATTTTCTGGTGACCGGCAGGAAACTCAGGTATGTCCATCCTCTCCACATTGGTAGCAAAAAATAGGCTCTTTAGAATCTCGGGGGGTATGTGGGCCATCTCTCAATTTGGGTACCATAGGAGCATTTGGCATCTCATCTTTGGCTGGGGCTCCTCATCCTTGATCCTCTGGGCCTTCACCAGGGTGGAGATTGGGTGGGTTTCGCAGCAAGTCCCCCACTATGGCTTTCAACTCCCGCACTTCTTCCAGTAAACTCCCCTCAGTCCGGGGTTCTGGGGAGACAACATGCACTCCCACTCCACTTTTAGTCTCTGGGTCCTGATGCAGATCAGGTTCTCTGGCTACCTCAGTCAACTCTTTAATCAATTCTCTCAACTGCTGAGCCTCATCTGAACCACTCCTCTCCGGAGTCTGGCAAGTGTTCACAACCCCTGCATAGGGCTCCCAGCCCTCTTCATCGGTCTCAATCTCACAAATTTCTTTCATCAGGTGTCAGTATTCGGGAGGGTTTGCCCTCTATCTTGCAACTTGAGCTTCAATATCATTACACTAGAAAATCTAGCTGACTTTAGGATGTGGTCCAGTCTGACCAGGTTCAGCTCTTTTGCAGGCTCTCCTCCTTTCCTATAGGCCCTCTGCAGAGCCCTCTCAATCCTGGTAACAAAAGCAGACAACTTCTCATTTTTCCACTGCTTAGCTCACTTGAACTTCCATAACAAGTCATACCCCGATTGAGTACTGCCAAACACTCCTTCCAGTGCTGAGAGGTATTCAGCTGCAGTAGCCTCCGGACTAGTTGTTCACAAGAAACGGATGGCCTCCAGTGCAGGGCCTCTCAAACTCTCCATTAGCCGTTTCCTCTTTTCCCCCTCTGAGCACTGCCATTCCTGCACTAAAGGGGTAGCATAGTCCATCCATGTCTCTAGATCATCCTTCCCCGAGGGTACTGGGATGGTGCCTGAGAAAAGTCAGAGCTTTTGATAGGAGTCCAGTTGTATTGGGGGAATTATGATGGGGGAGACAGCTCCTGGGGAACTCTTGGGGGACACTGGGGATGTGGCTGGGGAATGCAGGAGCGTGTGGTCCTCGGATAGGTCTAGCACCTTTACAAGCTCTTGAGCAGTTCTCCCTTCAGACGTTAACAGCTTGAGCAGCTTTTCTTTAAACCTGTCTATACTAGGGGACCCACCCGGGGTGGCCGGACCACTGTGTAAATGGATGACCCTCCACCCCTTCTGGGTACCTTCGGGCAGAATAACAGGGGGTACCTTCTCATGATCTATTTGGGAGCTACACAAGAGCAGTACTATCATAGTTTGTTCAAATAAATCTGCATCTCACCCCCTTTACTTCCACCTTGCTCACTCCCTTAACCAGCTCCACAGTGGATACAATATCAGCATTACTGGTCTCTAATAGGACATCCAATAACAGAAGAGCCTTTTGGGGGTCTATTCCCTCAGCTTCACTCCACTCCATCATTCGGTGCACTAACAGTTTATGGGGGGCAATTTTTAGCTTAGGCGTAGTAAGCTCCTCCATTTTCTCTCCCAAACTGAACATATCAGGGTAATTTCCTCACATGGCCACTAGAGGACGCTAATCCCAGTGGTGCCTCCAAGATGTAACCCCTAGGTGGCGCTATCCCAAGTGCTACTACCCCTGCCTGCTTGGCTAGTAGCAGGTTACGGGGCCTAGGTTCGGTGACGGGTGCCTCCACCCAGAGGTCAGGTTTGGTAGTGGTCAAACTAGCCTGGGCACTGCCCTATGGACACTGTGACCCCCCCCTCAATTCCCCCTAGTGGCCCACACAATCCACAATGAGTACCTTCACAGTTGACACTTACCACCAGGGTCAATTTCTCCAGTTCGACCCTGAGGATTCCCTGTAAAACAAGGTTAGGCAGCACAAATGACAACAGTACAGTAACCCCAATACAAATAGAAACCACAGTCAGTTTAAATGCAGAAACAGTAAGATCTGATTTATTTAAGGGGGTTTTAACAAGGATAGGGGCAATCAGGTTAATTAGCTTACTCTCTATAATGATCACACTGTTATGCATGCAGTACAGAATTCCCCACACTGTCACACACACTGGGTACCCAAGTAAAAAGACAGATGGGCTAGCCAGGATAGTTGCCCAGGGTAGGCTGGCATCGCAGCTGGGTGGGGCCCTGTGATGGAAAAACAACATGCACACAGATAATTTGTAATCCGGAGCCAGAGGGCCAGTTCATGGAAAGGAAAACACAAAACAATCAGATGACACACTTTGATTTAAGCAATGTTGCAGGGAGCTACCCTGATTATTACTCAGGTACCCAGGCTAAACATAGGAGGGCAGATGGATGAACTTTCTGGATTGTCAGAGGAAGCCAGGCCCACACGAGTCATTTTGGCTCTGTTCTTGTTCAGGCAAGGTGTGAGGGGCTGGTTCCTCTTCAATGGATCTTTTCTCTGTGCAGCAGGGTAGTAAGACAAGACCCTCGTGGCATGGCCTATCTGTGTCAGGCAACGTGGATTCAGTCCGATTCTTGCTGGGAAAACAACTTCCAGTGCTAGCACACAGTTTACAGCAAATGGGGAAATCTGATCGCGATCCCCTTCCAGCACATAGCACATTCATATGTAAAGAAAGTTTACTATACCAGGCAAACAGCTCCTTGGTCCCGATCACAAAAATCACTGCTAAATCCGGGAGCACTTCAGTAGCTAGAGTCCTGACAGGCCGATCACTTTCAGCAAAATCTTCGGTCTTCTACAGGGTGAGCCTGGTTATAAATCAGCAGCTTGCTTCATTCTCTGCAAATTCGGATTCAGTCTGAAAGAGTCCTTTTCTTCTTCTCAGGGCAGACAGCAGGCTAGTAGGCCAGGAATAAGGCCTTCCACAGTTCTTCTGCGCGAACTACACCGAAAGCGGTCACTCGAACACACAGAGGTGCTGCTCCTTCAGCTTCCAACTCGAATCTGGATTGCCAGCAGACAGCTCAGGGGCTTTCAAAAAAAGGTTTGATTGGTCGGTTCAGGTGTCAGTCACAGTAGGCCTCCCTCTATAGGTGCAAAAAGGCGTCAACAGTCTAGAAACTACAACTCCCAGAGTCTCACTCCACACAGCCCCATTCCAGCAGGCTCCATTTGAGAGTCCCAAGTGCCATACCTCTCAACCTTTCATCGCTCACATGTGTGACAGTACATGTGATAAATGGGCAAAGTGTGTGACACATCATCAAAAATGACACTGCAAGCTCAGAACACAGTCTAAATCTCTGCACTTATGTTATTCATGTTTGCTGATAACTGAGTATCATAGATAATTATGAATTTCTGCATTGAAGTTTCAGTGGGCAGTGTGGAATATTATCTGTGCCATGTGAGACAGAGGATTTCTGAGAGGTAAAATGAGTGACGTACCTCGTAATGTGTGACAGTTGAGAGGTATGCCAAGTACTGATTGGTCCCATTTGACAGTCTGGGACCAAAATGGTGGAGCTAAACAGAAACAGTCCTTGCTGCAAGAAGGCAGGTTAAAACAAACTACATTTTTTCTACTATTTACACGATCTACCAGCAATCAGTTACATCTTTCAAAAGGGCTCACTCTGCACATTTAGCGATTGCAGAAATGGAGTGGATTATTCAGCAGGCCAGGTGGGACTCGGGCATAGAAACACACAGTCCCCCCATTCAGATTAATTATGACTACAAGCAGACAGCCCTTAAAGAGACAGTACACGGAGGCTTTAAAAGCACTCATTGGCAATCACTTTCAAACTGCTTAGGCGCCTAACACCAACCAGGCTGTGAGCAATTAGGCAAGCTCTTGGAAGATTTTTGGGAACCCCCATTTGTAGGGGGGTTACATATGTATTTATAACACATACCTGCTCCTTTTTTTAACGAAGCTAACCTCACCAGTTGTTCCCATTCATTGTGTTTAGGAAGAGTAAAGTCAGGTGCTAAAATAGAGCTCTGTAATGCCTTCCTAAGCTTTAAATAATTTGCAAATTTAAACTTTTGTAACTTAAATTTACTCCTTACTTTGGCAAATGAAAGCAAAGTTTGATTTTCTCCCTTTATTAGATCCCCTGTTTGTAATACCTGCTTTTAACCAGACCCCTTTGTGCAAAGGCTGCCCACTATATCCTATCTTTGGATTGTTCCAAATTGTAGTGAGTTTGGTGAGAAGCTTGTAAAACCAAGAATATTTTTAACTTCTTCAATCGTGCCAAGCAAGGAAGCTATACAAGGGTCATCTTTAACTTATCTCGGGATCTTAATGAATATCATATCAGAAAGTTTGAATGGGGAGACAAGTGCTTTCTCCACTAACATCTACATTGGATTATCAGTTTCATTTTCCTCAGTAATGTATTTGACAGCTTGTTTAAATAGAAAAGAGATATGATATTTTTTCCAGTTTAGTATGGCTAAGCCTCCTTCAGTCCATGGTCTTCTAAGTTTCTGAATCGATAGTCTAGGCGGTTTGGACCCCCATAGAAAGGTCCTCATCAGATTCTCTATTCTCTTAAATATCTTATTATTAATTCTAAGTGGAATGCTCTAAAAAAGGTAACAAAGTTTTGGAACTACTATCATTTTGATGGCATTAACCTTACCCCATAAAGACAGATGCAAGTCTTGCCATTTCAAAAGATCACACTCTACAGTTTGTAGCAAAGGCGGGATATTCAAATCTATTATTTTACCTATATATTTGACTATTATAAGTCCAAGACATGTAATTTGCTTTTTAAATTGTTCCTTAGGATCTGATCCCCCTATCCCTACCATTTTTATTGGTCAAGGACCAATTGCTAAAATTTGTGTTTTAATCCAGTTTAAACTCAGCCCAGAAATTAGTAAGAAATCATCTAACAACTTACTCAGGATATTAAAGGAATCTTCAGAGTTCACAGTTGAAATTAACAAGTCATCAGCATATGCAAAAACCTTGTTAGATATATTATTTGTTTTAATCCCATGCACTCTCTTCTCATCTGCAATTTTCCTAATCATTGGTTCTATAGCTAAAATGAATAAATATGGGTACCCTTGAAGAAAGAAGGGAGAGGGGGGACATGATAGAAACTTTAAGTACCTCAGTGGAATCAACAAAGTCCAAGAGGGTAGCATCTTTCAGAAAAAGAGACGTGCAAGAACAAGGGGACACAATTTAAAGATAGAGGGGAGGCGGTTCAGGGGCAATGTGAGGAAGTATTTTTTCCACAGAGAGGGTAGTGGATGCATAGAACAGCCTTCCTGAGGAGGTTGTGGGGTCTAAAACTGTGGGAGAATTCAAGAATGCATGGGACAGACATAAGGCAATTCTTGTGGGGGGTAGGAAGAAATAGGCTGTTGGTTAACTAGGATCTGCGGCCTATCCTGTAGGTAGGGAAATGGGCAGACTAGATGGGCCAAGCGGTCCTTATCTGCCGTCAAAGTCTATGTTTCTATGTTTCTATGGGGATAGAGGGCAGCCCTGTCTGGATCCTCTGAAGAGACTGAATTGCTCTGATATTAAGCCATTCATTATTACTCTGGCTATGGGTCTATTATATAAAGTCCTAACCCAGAAAATCATATTCTCCCATATATTCATTTGTGCTAAAACCAAAAACAGGTATTTCCACTTCAGGGAATCAAAGGCTTTGCAGAAGTCAAGAGCCACTATGGCTGCTGGAGTGTTCAATTTAGAAGCCGACCATATAAGTAAGCAATAATACCCGACAGGGTGGGCGGTATTGGGAAATACTGGACCACCCAGGGGTGTAATGAGGCCCGACACCACAGGCGGAGGGTCTTATAGCCCCTGGAAGGTCCGGTATTTCTCAATACCGCCCACCCTGAAGGCAGTTATTGCACTTAGAAAATGGGCTAAATGTAAAGTTTTTTTTTGTAACATTTAATAATTAAAATAATAATAAAAAAATGACTACAAATTAACTTAAAGTTGCTTTGTTAGTAAAGTAGTCCCTCTACTGGTATACCAACCAATACTTACCAGTAGAGGGCACTGCAGCATTACACAGTTGTTTTATAGCTTTCTTGCTGCTGTGTACAACATGTCCCCCCCCCCCCAACAGCTCACTTGCATTCTTTTTGTTGTTGCTTCGTGAGAACCTTAGTTTTGAATATTTCATGTTTGTGCTTTGGGACATTGGTGACTGGCAGTAGGAACGTGATCGGAGAAATGGACTGTAGAAGTTATCGGTAATGTTATCACTGAAATCATTTAAGAGAAGTTGCTTTTTGTTTTAAAAACAAACATACTGTATGTGCAAATGTTTTCTTGGAACTGGAGTGGAGTTCGGGTGAGCCAGGGACAGAGTGTTACATAGTGCTATATTTGCGAGTAGCATTGAGCACACCCTTGCTAGCGCTACACATTTAAAAAGAAAGAAAACTTTTTTTTGTCATGTTTAGGAGAACTGTGACAATATTGGCAGTGTCTCATTATGGAGGGTGTCCATCTGTTTTCTGCATGCAATCCTGTTGGTGGTAGTTGTTTTTTTATTTCAGGAGCAACACTGTGGGAGTCACCATTATTAAGGATCACACTGTTTGAGTGCGGGCGGCAAAGCAGGGATCATTCTCTCGGTTAATTAACTGTTTTTGATAAAGAAGGCTAGTGTGAGGTAGCTAACCCTCCCCCCCCAATACACACTGAAGTCTGTGGTAGGAATGAAAAAAACACAAGGGCAAAGGATGTTAGCTATCTCTGCCACTCGTTCCTCTGTGGTAAAGCAGACTGTGATATCTTCAGCAGCACTACTGTGCATGAGAACAACAGGATTTTCTTCATTTTTCGTACCGCAGATGGACGTCCCTGTGCAGTATGAAAACCAAGGAAATACCGCTGTTCTTGTGCTCAGTGGCTGTTTTGGTAATAACGCTCTCTGTATCTCACTACACTTAGCAACTTTTAGCATCGGAGTGAAGCGTTTAGTACGCCGTGCCATTTAATGGCAAAACAGTTTTTTTTTTATCTGGGTCATGGGAGGAGAGCGGCTGTCAAGGCTGAAGAAAGTAGTGTTGGGACAGCTGTACTTCTCGCTAAGCGAGAGCAAAAAACATGGGTTTTTCAAATTTTCTAGGGTGCTTTCAGCCAATTAGAAAGCAGGCTGGACTCCTCTAGAAAATGCTACACTGTGACGTGGCACTTGGACTGGTTCTTATTTTTAGCTGGGCATCTATTGAAAAATAAATGCCCAGCTTGGAGCCTGTCTCAGGCAATCAAGTTTCAGGATTTATTCTTGCCATTTTCTAACATTCAACAACCTTCTAACATTATCTGCCCCTGACCTTCCAGGAACAAACCCAACTTGTTCTTTGCCCAGTAATTTAATTATATGTGTTTTAAACCTAGTTGCCAAAATCTTTGAAAGAATTTTGTAGTCTACATTCAAAAGTGAGTGGGTCTGTAATTTTCAAATGCCAATTGGTCTTTACCTTGTTTTAAAATAAGTGTGATATAGTATAGGCCTCCCTCATAGAATCGGGAAGTGCATTTCTGCTTGGTATTTCTTTAAGTATTTCTAAAAGATATCTATAAGACTGTTCAGTCAGACATTTATAAAATTCTGCCGTCAATCCATCTGGTCCTGGCGCCTTATTAGAAGGTAGCCCCTTTATGGCCAGCGCTACTTCCTCCATGCATATGGGTCTATTCATATCTTCCCTATCAACATCTGATAAAGTTGGGATTTTGACTGATTTGAGATACTCTTCCAAGATATTATCTGGGACCTCCTTGGATCTTTGGTATAGCCTTAAGTAGAAGTCTCTGAACTCATTATTTATTTCTTTATTAGTATCCACAACAGAATTTGATTTATTTCTGATGCCTGCCATTACGTTTTGACTTTGCCTTGTCTTAAGCCTATACGCCAATAGTTTGCCTGCTTTCTCACCCATTTCCCAGTATGACTGCTTTGTTCTGAATAACGCATATTCTGCCTTAGCCGAATAACCCTTATTTATCTCATATTTTAAACTGGTAATTTTAGATAATAATTTTCATCTGAATTATTTAGCCTTTTGAAATCTTGCTCAAGCAAGTGTAACTCCTTCTCTTTTTTTTCTAAATTCTTCTGAGATTCCTTTTTCCTGAAGGATGAAAAGCTTATTAATCTTCCTCTGATGAATGCCTTAAAGGCATCCCACAAACACGCGTAGGAAACTTCCCCGTTATCACTATTTTGAAAATATTCCTCAATTTCTTTCCCCAACCAGAGTTTGAAGTCAGTATCATTTAACAGAGAGTTATTAATCCTCCATCTCCTAGGTCTCTCTTGCCCTCCCCCAATAGAAACTGATAGCTTTAAAAGCGCATGATCCGAAATAATGATGTCATTAAAGGAGACACTGTTGACACCCCCTATCAAGTTTTCAGAGAGCATCAAGTAATCAATCCTACTGTAGGAGTTATGTCTGGCTGAGTAAAAGGAATAGTCTCTTCCTGTGGGGTGAACAAGTCTCCAGGTGTCTACTAGATTTAAGTCTTCAACCATCTTGCGAATGGAAAGCTGGGACTTAGTTATATCACCAGGTGAGGAGATTCTGTTTCTGTCGAGAAAAGGGTCCATAACCTCATTAAAGTCCCCACCCAAGATAGCATCATGGTCCTTAATGGAGCCAATCCTGGTAGAGATGAGGTAAAACAAAAACATGCCTCTGAATACTAGGGGCATATAAGTTACCAATAAGTACTTTACATCCATCAATGGAGCCTTTTAACATTTGGAACCTACCGTCTACATCTGCATAATGATCAGATTTAATAAAATTAACTCCTTTCCTTATCAGAATCAATGTAACGCTCTGCTTGGAGTTAAAGACACTATATTCTGCAAAGACTACCCAAGATCTAACAAATTTAGCAGCCTCTGTGGGTAACAAATGTGTTTCTTGAAGTAGCGTAATGTCAATTTGTTTTTAGCTATTATGATAGAATCTTTTTATGCTTAATAGGTGACCCTAAACCTTTCACATTCCACGAACATATATTCAGATTACCCACAGTCATCTCTAATAATTATATAACTTATGTGATTATCCAAAACAGTAAACAAAGCTCAACAAATATCTTTTAAAAATTAGTTAACAGTAAAAAACCAAAAAGGGTATATCTCTATTAGTAACAAAATGGCTAATAAAATACAATTAGAGAATTAAAGTCTTAAACCTTAGCTTAAAAAAAATAACCATATAGAACAATAAAGTAATATAAATATTACAAAAGATGAAATCCAAAACAAATAGAGGATTACAACCAGTAGGTTGGTATCTACTGTATCTCCAGTACCCACCGAACTTCAACAAGTTCAAGGCGACAACCAGGAGTGCAAACACGTGCCACAATGGCATCATCAACCCCTGTATTAATTTCTGAGTGAGCTCTTAATAATAAATGAAAAGCAGCAAGTGTCACCAGTTATAGCAGTTATAAGAAACAAGCCATTTAAATTTAAATATAGCCAATATTGAACCTGAGTCTCAGGGATATGATTAGAAGGAAGGAAAGAGATAGAGAAAAACACACACCTGCCCTTCTTCAACCAGATGCCCAACCTGACTTAGCCAATAAAATTATGTAATTTGGAATTTTCTGTGCTAGGAGCTTTCGGGCTAATAAAAGCGGGGGGGGGGTATCTCAATTATGATTATTAGCTCCAACTTTTAATAATCAGAATCCCCAAACTAGAATGTAAGCTTCAGCCACAGAGGTTAAATGACATCACATTACTAGAGATTTTTTTATTTGTAACTATCATTTTTTTTTAATTTTTTTATTTTATTACAACTAGGATTACAAGTACCCTTGAGCCAGGCTCTTTTACAAAGGTTCCGCATCAGAGAACAAATGCAATACAAGTTACAGAAATAGGAACAAAATAATAAATAAGTCAGCATATTAGGTTACAATGGTAGATCAATACAATAGCTAGAATAAGTAGAATATATACATGGGAACACAGAGTAACAGAGGGATAAGTAGGAGGGAGGATGGAAGATGAAGATAAATGTGAGGAGCGAAGTTGGAGAGCGCAGAAATTGCAGCCAAAGGGCATGGTCATCAACTGGGAGCAGGCTGAAACTAGTCAACAAAAAGGGAAAGATCACTGAGGGCTCAGAGGAGGTAGGGGGTGAAGGGGGGAGAGTCAGGAGTGGTGAAAAGAAAGAAGAAATAAAAAAGTAACAGAGGAAAAGGAGGGGGTGGAGATGTGGTAGGTGATAGTTGGAGGGAACAAAAATGAAAGGGCTGAGGAGATTATAGGTAGCATTCACAGGAGCTAGAGTTAGTAAGGTGGAGGTGGACTTTATGTTTGAATGAGCCAAGGGTGGTAGTGGAGGAGATGTCAGGATTGAGCGCATTTAACCAGCTAGGAGCTCTGAAGGCAAAGGATCTTAGGCCCTGAGAGGTGCGACGGTGGGGAACCTGAAGGAACTGGTATTCAGAGCCCCTGGTATTATGTGGCATTAGTCTAGAACTAAGCAGTGCATGGACTCCCAGTGGAGCGAGGCCCATGGTTACTTTCTTTGCCATAATGCAGGTTTGGTATTTTATGCGATTTGAAAGTCGAAGCCAGCCAGATCGGGCATACAGGTCACATGTATGAGTGAGACGATGATCACCAGAGATAAGCCTGCAGGCCTTGTTAAGTGATGTTGAAATTTGTCTCAGAGCAGTGGCAGAGGCAGAGCCATAGATTATTAGACCATAATCAAGGATGGAGACCACCGAGCTTTGGATGGCAATCTTCAGTGTTTCTGCAGTAAGGTGTTGTCTATGTTGGTAAAGTAGGCCTAGGCACATATTTGCTGATTTGGCAACATTGTCTATGTGTGCCCCATAGGAGAGATTTGAGTCCAGGGATATCCCTAGGTATCTGAATGACTGCACTTGCTCAAGGGTGTTGCCATTGCTGGAAGAGATAGCTAGGGGGTGAGATCTATGCCTGTTTTGAGAGCTGTTAAAGAGCATTACTTTGTTTTTTTTATGATATATTCAGGTTTATTGAAACCAAATTGAATATTGGCAGCATAAACAGATAAAGGGAGCGAGGAGAATAAACTAAATATAACACTATAATACAACATTGGACCGATATCTAGAAGGGAGGAAGCATCAAACCCACTGAGCTCAAGCTAAAATAACAATAACAAAGTGTTGATAAACAGTGTAATAGCAGTTATTTATAAGGTACCTTTGTCAGCTGTAAGTGTTGCACTAACTAATGGCTGCATGTTTCAGTCCTTTAAATAAGACACATTTCTTGTGATAGTTCTGCATCTCTAATAGTCAACTAGAATAAAAAAAAACTCTGTAGGCACAGAATAATAAGATATTCCTGCTTGCTTAGAAACAGTATGTTAAATTTCAGGCAAGCATATTTTCTTACAAAGGACAGGCCTAAACCTAACGTCATATAACAGTTGCAGTAATACAGCCCCATTGGGACCATTTGTAATCTTCCTCATTCACAAACAGCCAGTTCGATCACTCACTTAGACACCAAACAAAGGCGACTCACCTTCGCAATGCTCAGCATGTTAATCGAGAGAAATTAAAATAAAACTCTAATCGAGGTTTACATTTATGCTCCCATCATACTGGTAGTACATTTCCCTGTCCCATTTGTGCTACAACAGGAAGTGTCCCCTGGGGAACCTGCATCTCCTGAACTAACAGTCCTTGCTGGGAAATAAACTCCACAGGAGCAGAAACCTTAAGGCACTCCAAGCTGGTTGACCCTATTAACCTATCCGGTTCCGGAGTTGCTCTGGAGGATGAAGAGCGCACACTGTCTCAGCTCTTGTTGCGTTTTCTTTGGTTGCAGGTCACTGGTCTGGGGATATTTGGTGGGAGAGGTAATGATTTAGCCTTTTGACTGATACCTGGTGATTGCGAGCTAATACTTTGGTTCCCTACTATAGAAGAATATGGATGGGGGTGCATACCTTTGAGCTATGTTCTGCATTGGAATTATTTTGTGAGCCTCTAGCCTGACCTGCAAGCTTCTGGGTTCTAGAATGAGGGTCATGGATCTTAAATTCTGAATCCTGTTTTCTGTGTGTAACATGTGCTGAATTTGAAAAAGAATGACAGTTAGATTGGGTAGACAAGGAGTCTATATTTCTTATGTCACTTTTGCCATTTAAAGTCTGCCAAGCATCTTGCACTGAATTACATCTAACGTAGGACCCTTTCTCTTCCTGAATAACCAGTGTGGCAGGATAATTGGAATGATATAATAGCCCTCTCTGCTGAAGCTGCTGTTTAACATCCATAAATTGTTTCCTGTTTTCTATAATTTCTGCTGAAAAATCTTGATAAATTGAGATTCTCTCTCCCCTCCAATGTAATGCTTTTTTATTTCTAGCCAACCATAATATTTCTTCCTTAGTGGAAAATCGAAGAAAATAGGCAACAATCGGTCTGGGTCTCCCACTGGTAGCCTTAGGACCTAAAGACCTATGTGCACGCTCAATCTCTAGTGGCCATGGCCACTGATGTCCCAATGTTGTAAGAAATTCACCATATTATCTCCATCCAAACCTTCAGGAACCCCTACAAGCCTCAGATTATTGCGCCAACCCCTATTTTCCAAATCATCCACCTTGTTTAACAAATAGGCAGTCTGACTGCTCTGTTTCTGTGCTATTTGCTGCAAATAATCCACTCTGTTTGTAAGGTCAATTATTTTCCTGGCATTTGTTTCAATTTTTACAGCTATTTCTTCACTATGTTTTGTTAAAGCTGCTGTTATATGTAATTGTAAGTCGGAAAGCATAATTTTTAATTGTTGACATCACTTTTGCTGCATTAATGTGATCAAGACTACAGTCTCGGTTAGTTGGGGCAGAACTGACAGCTGCCGCTTTTGAAGTACCAGATGACATCACGGAACAAAGCAGAAGCAGAAAGTCTGAAATGCGTAAACTGTTATAAAGTAAAAAATACTCTGAACTTGTACACAATTTTCCGCTGATACACAACTGTTATAGTCTGACGACCAAAGACACACTTACTGATAAATTAAAATATCGTAATGAGCATATAAAAGAATTTAGTTCCGGTTGATGAGCCAGCATAATAGAGTCAGCCCACCATCACTTTCAAGAGCCGGCACATGCTCCCAGGTGACGTTTCATTTTTGAAGACTTTTTTTACATGCCATCCCATATATATGACTATATCTCTGCCATGTTTGGGAATTTTGATGCCAGATTTTTAACATGGGGTTCTTGGGACCCCACCTCATGAACACATGCACTGTCATCTTGTTACACGGTCCTGAAAGGTGATTTTGTGGTCACTGCATGAAATCACCTTTTCGGGACCAATTAATGAAGCTGACAGTGCCACTGTTCATGGTGGGGGTCTACTTCCGTGTTGACAATCTGGTGAGAAACTGTTCCAAAAATGTCTGTGGTATGACTTTGCATTGCACAGTTTCCACGCACAGCGCGTAACTTTGACCATTTTTATACTTTCACTCCAGATTTTTAACATTGCCATTTTTTCACACCTCCTTATGAATAGTACATCTGCCATTTTTCACATCCTGCCCAAAATGTGTTTTTGCACCTGTGGCGCACAGTGGTACAGTCACTGTGAGAAATCAATTTTTAGGACAGATTAACAAAATCACAGGTGCCACAGTTCATGAGGGCAGGTTCCAAAATACCTATATTGAAAATGCGGTTTAAAAAACCCCAAAATAATTGCATTACGGGCATGCATTGTGCAGTTTCTTTGCACACTCATGACTTCACCAATTTTTCATATTTTCACTCCAGATTTTCAATGTTTATATTTTTTTACACCTCTTCTTGAACAGTATAGCTGTGATTTTTTACATCCTGCCCGACATGTGTTTTTTTACACCTGTGGCGCCAAATGGCACAGTCACTGTGCAAAATCCCCTTTTGGCTAATGAACTGATGGTGCCATTGTTCATGAGGTGGTGTTACAAAAAGCCCATGTTGAAAATTTGGAGTGAAAATACCAACAAACACCCAAGGCATTAGGGTTTCCAACCATAACGCCCCACCCTGTAGAGATTGATAAGTGTTAGGGGTGTGACTTAGGATCGTCAGCTGTAATGCTCATGCCATTCCACCCCCAACCCCACCCTGCAGCCAGTAACAGGTATTGAGGTGAGCCTTGGAGTCTTCTGCCCCAAAGTTCACCCCATTCTCCCATACTGCACCCATCTCAGCGATTTCCTTATAGGATAGGGTGAGCATAAGGCCTGAAGACCCCAAGGCACTGCAACACTTGTCAGTGTCTGCAGGGTAGGGTGAGATGAAATGGCATGAGCGTTATGGCCGAAGTCCTAAAGGCACACCCTAATGCCTGTCAGTTTCTGTAGGGTGGGGGTGGGACTGGCATCAGTTCAATACTTCACTGCCATTCCTATTATGCATCTCTCTAACTCCTGCACTACCAATGCCATTGCCAGCAAAACAACATTCGGCATTGACAATTGCTTGTTTAATATTGATACAGGTCTGTAATTTTTAACATATTTTGGATCTTTTTCTTGTTTAGCAATTAAACTGCTAGCTTTAATGTTTGACAGCAGTTATAGTAACTTATATCAGCCTTTGTAGGTGAGAGTTCTGAAGAATAAAGCTCTCTACAAAACTAAAAAAAAAAGACTGCAACTTTTTGTGTTTCTGTTTGTAATACAGCACACAAATCATATACAGAGGTGACACTGTTTCTCCTCTGCTCTGCTGAAATTCTTTTATCAAGGATTTTACTTCCTTTTGCTTGTTAACCACCAGTTCTTCCTCTTAAGCCATTTTTTAATGTTAATTATTTATGTATTATTTATAAGTTTTGTTTAGATTTTCCTGTTCTTCCTGTTTAATTTGATCCCTAGCTCTATCTTGAAATTCCAGTGCCAACAAGTTTGATATCTCTTGAGTTTTCCTTTTTGTATTTCTGTTTCTCCAAGATGAAAATAAATGATATCACCTCTAAATTTTGTTTTGAATGCATCCTAGTTTTTTAATATGTTAATTTCAGATTTTTCATATTTGATCCAAAAGTTATGACTTGTGATATTTACTCCATCTATGAAAGTTGTATCATTCATTAATGAATTATTAAGCTTCCATATATAGAGGTTGTTACCACAATGTTCCCAAGTCATAACAACATGTATGATAAGTTGTTTGTAATGGCTAACACCATCCTTGAGCTGCAGTGAGACTGTATTTGTCATTCCTCATGCTGCCAGGCAGCGAGGAAGCCCTCCCAGCTAGAACACCTGCAGTTTTACTCCTGCACACTAATCTGCCATGAGTAAACTGTTTTCTACTGACTGCTTGGCTAATATCATCCTGGTGCTATACCCTTTCTTCATCTTGCTTAAAGCTTTAGGTGAATGATGGCATTGTATTTTGAGCGGGAGTTTAAACTGTTTTTAGAAAAACACCAATAGTTGGCCGGGCCACCAGTACAGCAGTTTGATTTCCACTTGTGACGCTGGCAACCTCAGTTCGGGAATGAATCAGGGGAGGCAGAAGGCCTGCCGGTTGAAAAGGATTGAGCATCCCATGGACTGCCCTCCTTCTCTGGGGGAAGGGAGGGTAGAGTATTCGGTGCCCGATTGACCCCTGCTGGAGGCTGGAGGAGCCACAGGTGACCAGTGCCAGCATACAAGAGGGGCGGAGTGGATGCTGGACATCATTGTATGTCCCTGCTCCTGGGGCAGCCTAGAAAACACTTGCCGGCCACCACAGATGAAGCCCTCTGGAGCTTGGCCTTCATAGCTCTCCACCTCATTGCCAACCAATTATGGCCCTGTGGCACCACTAGACCCTGAATCCCACCATGAAGGGGAAGCCAGGGAGGCAATATCAGTTCACTGACACCTTCTTCCATTGCAGATGGGTCCACTTGGTGCTGCAGCCCTGCCCTGGGGGGTAAGCCAGGGGGTATCTGCAGGGGCATGGTGATTGGAGAGCAAGACAAGTGCTCAGATTGGTGCTGATGGGGTGAGTGTCAGGCAGCCAAAAAGTATAGTAAATAAAAAAAAGAAAAACACCAGTAGTGGTTAGTTTGTGTGGGAAATAAACCCTACTGATAGTGTTGTATATATAAGTTTTAAAGTAGACAAAATTATAATATAGTTATTTAGTATAGATAATAGAACAGTAAGTAAGATTTTGAAAGTTAAATAACTTATTGGTCTAATTTTTTATGTAATTTTATATATAGGTTAAAGTCCAAAGAGATCTTGAACAACAATTAAGGGCATACAATTAATTGTCTCCTTGATATCTGTTTGGATTATCTGCCTTACCCTTGCATACCCTGGATATGAAACTACAACGGGGTTTAGCTTGGAAAAAATACCTATCGAGTTCTATGGGAATGCTTTGATCTTCTCACCTTTGTACACCCTCCCCTCAACACCCTCCATGCCCACAGTGCTGCATGTGTGTGCTGGCAACTGTTGGTGTCCACCGAAGGGTGGTCTGCAGGTTTGTGCTGTATGGCAGCACTGCCTTGGTGTCCACCAGGAGTTGGGTCACCACTTACTACCTGGCGTGGCTGGGACGGGTGGCAAATGATGACATCATAGGAATGCAATCCGTGAGCAGCATGTTTCCTCTTTGTCTGGCTTATTTTTATGTGTCATACTTACTGGCTAGGGTCGCGAAAAGCTGTGCAAAGTTGCACAAAGCTGGTTTGCCCAGAGTTAAGACTACCTTTTCCTGGGAGGTAATTCACACCATGCAAAGTGTTGCGCTAAGTCACACAAAAATACTCTGCGCGGCGCTATAATATAGTATTGCACCTGTATTCATGTACACACCCACTCAGTTTGCCCCTTGCATACATTATAATTTTGCCTGGCGCTAATGCAGTTTGCATGCGTTATTTGACCTTTTGAATATAGCGGACCCACGCTAACCCAATGCTAACCCGGTGCAAATGGTTTGCACCCAGCACAAGGTTTTAAATATCTGGTCCTTAACCTGTTATATGATTTTATATTTAACCCTCAGCTCTCTTATTCAATATTATAGCAACTTCTTTATTTTTTTGTTAATGCTCTGCAAGAATAATACTTGCTTAACCCAGCTTTTTTTCATCTTTTTTTGCTTCAGTTTTGGATAAGAAGGTTTCCTGAAGAAAAGCCAAAGCAATCAATTTCTTTTAAGGTACTGTAATTCAGGACTCTATAGCACTTTATTGGTGAATTGATACCATTAGCATTCCAGGTAAGGCAATTATTTACATGCAACATTTAACAGAGGAATTACTACTAGCAAGAATTGGAATAACTCCCTATATACTGTTTTCCATACTTTAGCAAACAATTGTTTTGCATAATTTTTCTTTTTTTCCTCTTCACCCAAATGTAACACCCATCACCATATCTCCTCGGCACATAACCTGCATACCATGACATGCACACTAAGAACACAGCTAGGAAATGTGATAGGATTCTAGGGTGTATACGAACATATGAAATGCCAGAAGAAACAGGCCTCACAGTCTAGAGAGTCTGCTCAATTGTACAACTAGCCCCTGAACTTGCAGCTGCCCCACCCTCCCCTCCTCATAGCAACCCCTCTCACTCTGTCCCACCACCTCTTAAATCCTTCCACTGGTCTACATGACACTACTTCCTCAGGCAGAGTATTCCACTTGTCTGCCACCCTTTCTGTGAAAAAGTGTCTCCTGATCTCCCCCTCCAATCTCAGCTGATGCCCTTTCATGTCCCCTTCTGATCTAAAGAATCCCTTCTGTATTAGTCCTGTTTATTCCCTTTAAGTACTTAAAGATTTTGATCATATCCCCCCCCCCACCCCTTCTGTCTTCCAGGGAATACATGTGCAGCTCTCCCAGTCTCTCCTTATAGGATTTTCCCTCCAGTCCCTGGATCATCTTCGTTGCCCTACGCTGCAACTCCTCCAGCAATTTGATGTCCTTCTTCAGGTATGGACATCAGTACTGCATGCAGTAGTCCAGGTGCGGCCTGACCAGTGACCTGTACAAGGGAGGGATCACTTCTCTGTGCCTGGAGGAAATGCATCTCACTATGCACCCCAGCATCTTGTTTGCCTTTGCAGCCACCTTCCTGCACTGAAGCTGAGTGGTTTGTACTCCCCGTTATTAGTACCCCTAGATCCTTTTCCTCCATGGTGCTTTCCAACTGTACCCCTCCCAACTGATATTTCCTCCCCTGGTTCCTTGCTCCAAAGTACAATACCTTGCACTTCTTTGCATTGAACCCCAATTGCCATGTCTCCGACCACTCCTGTAGTTTTTTCAGGTCTTCCTGCAGCCCCCTCAACCCCTCTATGTCATCTACAACAGCTATGATCTTAGTATTGTCTGCAAACAGACTGATCCTACTCCGGATCCCATTTGAGATATTTTCTATGAATATCCCAAAGAGCAGTGGACCCAGTACCGATTCCTGGGGCACCCCGCTCATAACTTCCCTTGGTGATGAGAGTTCCCCACCACCACCCTTTGCTGCCTACCCCCTCAGCTAGATGGTGATCCAGTTGACCATTTTTGTTCCCACCCCAATGTGTTCCAGTTTTTCCCCCAGCCTCCCATGCGGCACTGAGTTAAAAGCCTTGCTGAAGTCCAAATAAAGGATGTCCACTGCATGGCCCCTGTCCAGTTCCCTGGTAACCCAGTCATAGTACCCAACTAGGTTAATCTGGCAGGATCTACCAGAGACAAAACCATGTTGATGACCATCTTGGAGTACATTGTCTTCCAAAAAGGTCACCAACCTCTCTTTTAGGATTGACTCAATGAGCTTCCCCATGATTGAAGTGATACTTACCAGTCTGTAGTTGTCTGGATCATCCTTCGGGCTACTTTTATGAATGGGCACCACATGGGCCATCCTCCAGCCCTGTGGCATGCATTCTGTGTCCAGTGATGTACTGAACAGGTCTGCCAGTAGTCCTGCCAAGATCTCCACTAGCTTCCTAAGTACCTAGGGTGGATGCCATCTGGCCCTAGTGCCTTGTCCACTCTCCACGCCATTAGTTCTTCCAGCACCCTGTCCTCTGTAATCCTGATATCAGTCACCCCACCCCCACCCTCCACCCTTCCCATGAGGTATCCACCCCCCCTTTTTCCTTTGTGAACACAGAGAAGAAGTACTCATTCCGTGCCTCTGCCTATTCCTCTCCCTTCTCCAACCACCCCCATCCTTCTTAATCCTCACAATTTGGTCTTTGTTTCTTCTTCTCTCACCAGTGTATCTGAAGAAGTCCTTCTCCCCATCCTTGATTCCTTGTGTCAGTCTTAGCTCTCTAGAAGCCTTGGCCTCTCTGACTAGCCTGGTAGCCTTCCTGGACTTCCTCATGTACTTGTCTTTGTCCCCTTGCCCTCCCGAATTCCTAAGCCTCTGAATGCTTTTCTCTTGGCCTTCACCCCTTCCTTGACCTCCTGAGTCAGCCAGCTTAGCTTCTTTGCTCTACCCTTCTTGCTCCGTGTCCCGGTACAAGTCTCGGTTGCCTGTGCTAGCCATTTTTTTATGATATCCCATTTTTGGCTAGCACTCATGCATGTCTGAATTCCCACCAGATGCTCAACCAAAATTTCTCCCATCCTTTTAAAGTCCACTCCCTTAAAATTGATCACCTTGGTACCTGCTCCTCTTGTTTCCCTTCCCATATTGAGTGTGAATCACACCTTGTGATGGTCACTCCCTGCCAGTGGGTCCTCTAGTCCCAGATCCTTTACAGCCTCCCCATTTGTTAATACCAGGCCCAGAGTCCTACCCACCCTATTTGGCTTGTGGACCAATTGCACCAGGAAGCACTACCATGTTCCTTTTCCTACAGACCCTTCTAATCTGCTCGGCCTACTCTCTATCAAGGTCATCCCCCTGAGCTGGTACACTATCCCCAACCCCAGTGTCTTTCTTTTAGAGTCTTGAAGCTGGATCCATAGGACTCTGTCCTGCCCTCCACCCCCTCCTCTCTTATACACCTTATCCCCTTCCTCACATAGATCACAACCCCCCCTTCCCCCTTGTCCTGTCCTTCCTGAATATCCTGTACCCTTAAGAACATCAAGAGTAGGGACCCATTTGTAATTGTTCCACTGTACTCATCATTGATCAGGCCCCACCAGGAGTACTGTTCCCCCTTCTGTGCATCCCAAAGTATTGGTGGTATTAAAATGATTGAAAGGGTGCAACAGAAAATTACTAAAAGAATAAATAACGTAAAGCACAAGCCGTATGATGACAGGTTATATTAGTTGGGCCTGTACTCCTTAGAGTACAAAAGACTCAGAGGACATCTCTGCTTTATCTACCATGCCATAAATAATGAATTATTCTAGGAAAGCATGGGATTAAGCAGACATCATTACCAAAGATCTACCAGATCACATAAGCTAAAGATAAGAGAAGTGTTTAGTACTATTAGGAGAAGTAAATGGTTCAGTCAAAGGGTGGTGTCAGCATGGAAAGCTTTACCAAAATATGTAGTGACATGCAGTTCTATGGAAATATTTAAAACTTCCTTGGATAACTACATGGACAATGAGAAATGCAAACAGCACGACTGATGTGTGGCAAGTTTACATAGGTCTCAGATCTCCTAACTCATAAGCTACCTATGAACCTATAACCTCCCCCTTTCTCCTTCATTCCTCCATGGGAAAAAATTCTGGCAGTAACCTGTATACTTCTTAGGGGACCTGGAATAGCAGAGGATAGTCCTTCCAGTCCCCTCTTTTATTTATTTGTGTATTATTTATACTTTTCCATGATATATTATAATATAATAAATAAGATAAGCATTTAATAATTAGGTTCTAACATCCTTCACTCCTTCCTTTTCTGTTCCTTTCCATAGCAAAAAATTCTTTAACTGAGCATTCTGCTAAATGTAGCTTAACTTGAGCATGATGAGCAGAGAGGAACGGTTGCAGCGGCTGCTTTCAGCCTCGTACATGCTTCCTTCAGGCACTGTGTCACTGCGTGCGCTTTAATTCACTGCTTTGTTGAAAGTTGTGTCAATGACTTGCGACTCTCCCCCATCATATAACGCTTTGTGCTCTGATACTGTGCAGTGTCCCCGTCACCTAGCAACAAATTACCATGCTGTGCAACTTTGTGCTGCTGCCTAATAAATGATTCCAGCTGGGAGCAATTGTTCTGCCCATTTTCCTCATTGGTGGCGGCTTCAGGAGAGGTGGAGACATCAGCTTTAAATGTGCCCCCATTGTAGACAGTGGCAGCATCTCAGTGGCAGTGTCTAAGTGCACTGGCAAAGTGTTTGTGCTGGAAGTCTGACCGGAGTCAGACTGGATGACTGCGGCATGACACTTTGCTTGGAATTACAGACATATTACTTGCATACAAGGTTAAAGGGTATAAGTGAATATGGCTTTGGGAGGTATAACTGTGGGGGCTATGTATATTGCATATGTACTGTGTTCAAATGTTGTGTTTGGTAAAATTGATATGTTACAAAATGTGCATACTATTGACAATACTGGAATACAGACACCTGACACTTTATATCATTATTCAATACTGTATGATAGTATGCACATGTTTTGGCATGTTTGGGCAGGTTTGGGTGGAACAAACTAAGGACTTATAAACCCACGTATGATACAGAGGAAGCCTGAGCAAATACAGGTAGTTTGATAGCACTATGCTATATATAATAGAAAAGTAAGACATCTGTTTATTAAGTGCATCGGTACTATCTAGCTTTTGTCATGGATTTAATTAAGACTACAGATGGAAAGCTAGGAATTAAATGTGTATCTTGTGCAATGTTCTTAATTACTGAACAACAAAGAATGCCCCAGCCATGTATGTGTGAAAAATGTGGTCTCAATAAACTACTAGAACATGAAATCAGTCTATTTCATGAAAGGCTAACACAACTGAAAAAAATTCAGATGGATAGGGGTGTAAGATTTCAAACAGGAGTAGTCAAGTGTACCTCATCTGTAGGGGTTAATACTGATGTGGTTTACAACAATAAGCCGAACGACCATCAAATGGGTAAATATGGTCATTACCACATCAGAACTACTCTGGGCTAATATTCAATTACCCAACAAAGCACTGACTATAGGGTTAGGTTATCAACCTCCCAATTTAAATGTAACAGAAACCCACAAATTTCTTAATGATCTAGAAAGCATTGATATGGATGGAAGTTATATACTGATGGGGGACTTTAATTTCCCATCCATTAACTGGGACTTACTTGAAGGGCAGAGTTCCAGCGAAAATAGATTTATTGATATTGGAATTGCAAATAACTTAGAACAAATAGTTAAAAAAATAACCAGAGAAAATAGGATTTTTGATCTTATTCTCACTAATATTCAGACAGATCTACCTGAACCTGAAATTTTACCCCCATTAGGGGGCAGTGACAATATAATGGTTAAAATCAGAATTGAATTTGAAAATCTTAAAACTATAGGCATTACTACAGTAAGAGATTTTTATGCTGCTGATTATAAAGAACTTAGTGAGTGGCTAGCAACATGGGATTGGGAAACTGACCTTTTGGATCAAAATCTGGAAAATACCTGGGAAATTATAAATAACAAAATTCAATACTGCATATCCAGATGGGTTCCCAAAAGGAAAAAATATAACAACAAAATATTACCCTTATGGTGGAACGTTACAATTAAGAGAGTTATTAACCAAAAGAAAGAGCTGTACAAAAGGTATATCAAAACCCCTAATGAAAAAACTTGAGGCAACTATAAATCAATAAGGAAAAAATTAAAAACCTGCATTGGAAAAGCAAAAGCAGCATTTGAATCAAAATTGGCATTACATGCCAAGAACAATAAAAAAAAAAACAATTAACTATGTTGGTTCCATAAGCGGTAATCAAAAAGTTGTGAGCCCCACAAAAACATGAAATGACACTATTAGTAATGAGAATGATATTGCTGGTGAAGTTAATTATTTTCTAAGTATTTTCCAACCCAAACAACATATAACAACATATCACCATTAATGGAAAACAACTTTATGGACTTTACTTTAGAAGAGGTTTCATTGGTTATAAAGACAATTGAACCAAATAGCTCTGCGGGTCCAGATGGAATACCACCAACATTCGTGAAAGAAGTGGCCCCAGTGCTGTTGGGTCCTCTAACCAAATTATTTAATATATTTATTCAGGACGACAAAGTCCTGCCTCTTTGGAAAGAAGTCAAAGTAACACCTATATTTCAAGGTGGTGACAAATCTAAAGTTGACAATTATAGACCTATTAGTCTAACTTCCGTAACTGGCAAGTTAATGGAACAGTTATTACAACACCGAATAATAAAGCATATTCAAGAAAAAGGATTAATTAATATTACACAACATGGTTTTTGTAAAAATAGATCTTGCCTCACCAATCTGCTTCAATTCTTTGAACCTGTTAGTTCTGCTATTGATGGGGGACAGTCTGTAGATGTACTGTTTCTAAATTACAGTAAGGTGTTCAACACTGTTTCTCACAAAATTCTAGTTGAACACCTTATCATGATTGAACTCCATCCACATATAATTAATTGAATTATCTCATGGCTGAACAGGAAACAAAAGGTTGTTATTTGAGGATTTGAATCTAATTATGGCAGTGTTACCAGTGGTGTACCACAGGACTCTGTCCTGGGCCCATTCTTTTTAATATACTTGTATCATCTATGCGGACCAAGAATTCCGCATGGATGTGCAAGTATGCAGATGACTGCAAAATTGGTGCAATTATCACAGATCTTAGTTCATGCATACAATTTCAAGAAAATATTAACCAACTAAGTACCAGGGCTGAACAATCTCTTATGAAATTTAATGTTGGCAAATGTAAAATCATGCACATTGGACACAATAATCTAAAATATACCTATACTTTAAATGGCCATATATTGGAGACAATGACCAATGAGAAAGATTTGGGTGTTTTCATCAATAATGATCTTTTATTTGATTTACATACTAAATATAAGGTCAAATACTGTTATAAAATATTGGGATGTATTTTTCAAAACATAAAAAGTAGGGAAGCAAATGTAATCATTCCTTTATACAAAAGTCTTGTGAGACCACACATTGACTACTGCATACAATTTAGTGCCCTCAAACAATAAAGGATGCAAAAATGATTGAGAGAATATAAAGAAAGACTACAAAAAGAGTTAAAGGAATGAGCAATCTGAGTTATTGTCAAAGACTTCAAAAACTTGGATTATATTCAATGAAATATAGACAGATCAGAGGTGATCTCTGTCTAGCTTTTAAAACCATGAATGACCCATTTTTGCTGGAAAGCATAAGAATTACCATCAGAACAAAAAATAAACACACAAGATCTCATAATCAACAAATGATTGGAGTAAAAAATAATACAGAGAAAAGAACTAAATGGTTCACACAAAGAATAATATCTAGTTAGAATGCACTCCCTCTAACTTTTGTTGAGAGTGACACAATTGAGACTTTCAAAAATAGAATTGATACCTTTATGGGTATTGCTTAATATGAATACCACCCATAATGGGGTGGCAAGTTCTTTAAGGGCAACTGTCTGTTGAACTTGTAATCCATATTATGAACCTATGAACGGTATAGTTTATAAGCAAATGAGTTTTTGTCTGAATAATAAAGTTTCAAAACAAGGATGTCTGGATTTTAATATGTAACCTTTTTTTTAGGGCCTCGGTTTGTGGGTTATTAATGTTATTATTATTTACTTATTATTTTATGTTAGTCTTTTGGTAACTGGGTAAGGCCCACTAGGCACAATTGCCTGTTTTCAGGGGCGATCTGGGAGCACTGGGCAGTTAGGTGACTTGCTCAGAGTCACACAGTATGCAAGTGGAGGTTGTGAGGATCAAACCAAAGTCTGGTCTGCTGGATGTACCAAGCTCGTTCACAGTTCATTACTCTAATCTCTAGGCTATACTGCCAAATGACTGCAAAACTGGTGCAATTATGATGATACTTGATGGTGTTACTTGATGGTGACATCTAAGTATCAAAGTAAACCCTGGCTCTAATAGAAATGATTTGGCTGACATTGTTCTTTGTCCTGCTGCTGAGTGAGGGGGTGGCGAGGGTGGTCTCTGCCTGGTGAGCCCCACTCCACCGTTGCTGCCACTGTTGCCACTACAAGATCTGCCAAAACTGCCTAAGGGTTGAGGCGCCGACTCGGTAACTGGAGTCGGGCTGTCCTCCCCTGCCTGCTGTAGCCGTTCATTGTTTCTGTGTTGATACTGCTTCCTAAGACTGGTGCCCCTGCTGCATAGCAGGAGTTCTTTCAGGCTGAGAGGGATGACAAGGGAAAGAGGCTAGGACTGGGTTCCTGTGTGGGAGCTCTTAGCGGCTGGTAGATTTCAAGCAGTTGTGCTCCTGCCTGTGTTTCTGAGGTGGAGCTTGCACCTGCCGGATGAAATTGGAGAGGTGGCACCTAAGGGGTTTAATTTCATGGACAGAAAGAGACTGCTGCCATTTGACTGGTGTTCCCCTTTCTTTGTTCTGAAAATCTCTTGGTGCCTGTTTTTTTCCAAAAACTACCGGTGCGCCTCATTGGATCTTGCCTGCTGTGACGTCACTCTGCCTGTGAAAAGGCAAGAGGAGCGCCAAGCGGTGGCCTTGTTCTTTGTCCTGCTGCTGAGTGAGTGGGGTGGTGAGGGTGGTCTCTGCCTGGTGGGCCCCCCTCCACCATTGCCACCGCTACAAGATCTACTGAAACTGCCTAAGGGTTGAGGCGCCGACTCAGTAACTGGAGTCAGGCTGTCCTCCTCTGCCTGCTGTAGCCATTCATCATTTCTGTGTTGATACTGCTTCCTAAGACTGGTGCCCCTGCTGCATAGCAGGAGTTCTTTCGGGCTGAGAGGGATGACAAGGGAAAGAGGCTAGGACTGGGTTCCTGTGTGGGAGCTCGTAGCGGCTGGTAGACTTTGAGCAGCTGTGCTGCTGCCTGTGTTCCTGCTGTGGAGATCGCACCTGCCGGATAAAATTGGAGAGGTGGCCCCTATGGGGTTTAATTTTCCTGCCCACCCACCCCGTTTCCTCCTCCCCTTAAATGAGTTTAAGCCACTCCCACTTGGTTCTATGTGATAACATTGACTGCCAAACGGCGAGCTGCGTTATCACGACGTCAGAGCGGTGAAGACATTTTCGCCACCCTGACATCCTCGGCGCATGGAAGAAAGGCGCTGGGGACTTAGATTTTTGATTTCTGTGGGGGGGGCTGTGCCCCCCAACCCTCACATGGGGGGCTATGCCCCTGCACCCCTCTACTAAAGGATTCTCAGCTCCAGGGGGTGCATGTCGGGGGGTGAAAGCAAAAAAAAGTCAGTTTCAGACTGGCGCAACAAAATTTCAGTAGCGCCCAGACCCGGACCTGAACCCAGTACCTCCTGCACTGCAACCAGAAGCCAACCCCTGATGCCACGGTGCAGCTCGGCAGCTGACTGCAGTGCCACCCCCTACATCCCCTCTACCCCCTCCCAGCCCATGCTCTGCGTGCTTGCTCCCCCCCGAATGCGTGTACATATAGCGACATCCTGTCGCTGCATTCACCCAACCCACCACATCCAGTCGGCCTACCCCACCATTGCCATTCAGGCTTTCGCCCACAAATCTGCACCATTTTGGATGGCGCCTTTCTTCAGGCACCGGCATCGCAGGCTACCCTCCCACTTGTGCAATGAGCTATATTTAATGTATGGGATTGGCTGGTCCCTCTGTCTCTAATGGGGCTGACTCTTGCTAGGACTGAACTCGAGGTAGACCAGACTTGCTTTCACATCCCTTGGTGTTTGATTATTACATTGTTTTCCCTTTCGCCACTGAGTGGCCTGATCTTGGGCGTATTGAACCTTACAGCAGAACTTTTATTGGGCTGTTGCTAATCCAGTTCCATCCTCTGAATGGCCAGGGTCATGAATATTTTATCAGTCTCGGCCAGTGACTGGAGTTAACCATGGACTAGAAGGCATGTGTCAATTGTGGGTATTAGCCTCTGAGTATTGTGACTATTTTAATGACTGCCCTTGTTTTTTGTCTTGCTACCTCACTAGGGGCTACTGCCAGCTTAAGTTGCAGATCCTGTCTTGCTGCATTTGCTTGAAAACAGTTTGTTGGTGGGTGGCGTTTATTGTGTAAATAGGTAACCTTGTAGTATTCTGCTCCTGGTAGGTGTGACAACAGCAGGTCCAGCTGTCCTTCTATTTGCCTGCTCCTCTATGCCCTCTGGATGCCTAGCGGGGTCTGGACGGCCTTATCCCCTGCTATTCTGCTGGTCCACTGAAGTCCTGTAGTCTGACTCAGGTGTGGGTGTGCATAACATGGGGGCTCCTAAGCACTGCCTGAGTGGGGCTGAGCCCTTCCCTTGCACTAATGTCCTCACCACTGGTCTATTCGCTGCCATGTTCCTCGCTCTTCTCATTGTGGACTGTGCTCCCCCCTTGGGACGTTCCAGGGTCTCACCGGGACTACTTTAAGAGATTGATTTTATTTTCTCTAACTTAATAGCCTGTGACAGACAGCCTCCCTGGCCCATCTGCTGCCTTAATCTTCAGAGCTTCTGGAATCCTGTCAAACTGGTCAGGCATCCTGGTCACAGGCCGTCCACTAGGGTTGGCTCCCCCCCTTTGACGCATCTCCTCTGGCTCCTTTTGTTGACAGTAGTCCTTACAGGAGATGAGGAGCTGAACCTGGTTCTCCATGCCAAGCTTTCTCCACTCCTGTGGACTGGCTGTCTGGCAAAGGGTTGAAAATAGCTCACCTTAATGTCCGCAGCCTTCTGCCCAACCTGGCGGAGCTCCTTGCCTGGGTCACCCATTACAAGCCTGACACCCTTGGGATAACTGAAACTTGGCTTAATCCCTCTATCCCAGATTCAGCCTGTGCACTCCCTGGCTTTGACTTTGTCAGACAGGACCATCCAGGAAGAAAGAGGGGTGGTGGCATCCTGGTCTACTACAGGAGTCACCTCAACCTGTTGATGCTGACCTGCCTACAGCCTTTGCAGTCTTCCTGTGAACTACAGTACAAGTCATATTAAACTGTTCCTCCAACTCACTGGTTTAGCATTTTGCAATGCATTGCTTAATGTGTGCAATTTTCACTGCCATGAATTAATAAAAGTTTCCAAATGGTTTGCTTCTAGCTGTTATTCAGTTTCAGCTTACTTATTAATGCAGTACAACTCATTAAGCAACCCATAAAAAAACTGAACCACTGAGCTGGAACCTAATTTCACTACTGCAGTGTTCAGTACAACTTGAGTGACATGTCATTCTACCCAATCCCATGAAGAAGTTCTCACCAAGTTTGAGCCAATAGCTAGCCTGCATTTAAATTGAAAACCCCACCCCCATCGCCATGTTGTTTTTCCCACTTCTGGGGACTCCATTCACTGCTGTTTTTTGCATTCAGTTTAGCATATTACATGTTTTTTCTGCCCTTTTATTCCTTTATCTCCCAAAATGTCAGTATTTCTGGCTCTACTGACTGTTTGCAGTTGTTTATCTACTCCGATATCGCACTGTGCAAAAGCCGCCGCTGTTTTCTGTATTCAGGACAAAAAGTAAAACAAGCTTTTGTCAATGCCGAATGTTTGCTTGCTGGCATTGGCATCAGTAGTGTAGGAGTTACAGAGCTGTATAATAGAAATGGCAGTGAAGTATTAAACTGAAGCCAACCCCACCACTATCCTGCAGATACTGACAGGCACTGGGGTGTGCCTTTGGGTTGTCAGGCATAAAGGCCACGCCATTTCACCACACCCTACCCTGCAGACACCAAGTGTCACGGTGTGCCTTGGGGTCTTTGGCCCTTATGCTCACCCCATTCCATCAGGAAATATGGTGAGATGGGTGCAGTATAGGAGAATGGGGTGAACTTTGGGGCCAAAGAGTCCAAGGCACACCTCGATGCCTCTCACTGGCTGCAGGGTGTGGATGGGGGTGGAATGGTATGAGCATTGCAGGCGACAATCCCAAGTCACACCCCTGATGCCTGTCATTCTCTACAGAGTGGGGCATTATGGTCGGAAACCCTAACACCTCAGGCATTCGTTGGTATTTTCTCTCCAAATTTTCAACATGTTTTTTTTTTTTAACCCCACCTCATGAACAGTGGCAATATCAGTTTGTTAGCCGAAAGCTGCTTTTGTACAGCGACTACAGCATTTGTCACCACAGGTGCAAAACACATTCCGAACGGGATGTGAAAAATGATAGCTGTACTGTTCATGGGGAGGTGTAAAAAATGGCAATGTTGAAAATCTGCAGTGAAAATATTAAAAAAACTGGTGAAGTCTTGAACGTGCATAGAAACTGTGCAACGCACACCCATAATGTAATTAGTTTGGGGATTTTTACAGCAGATTGTCAACACAGTCATTTTGGGACCTCCGATCATAAACAGTGTCACTGTGATTTTCTTCATCTGTCCCGAACAATGATTTCCCACAGCGACCACGCATTTCTGTGCTGAAAGTGTGAAAACACATTTTGGCTATGTTGTGAAAAATGACAGCTGTACTGTTCATAAGAAAGTGTGGAAAAATGCCACTGGTGAAAATCTGGACTGAAAATATTACAAATTCATGAACTTATGAGGGTGCATGGAGACTACGCAATGCTCACTCGTAACACAGTCATTTTACGGACTTTTGTCACCAAATTTTCAATATAGCCATTTTAAGACCTCTGCTCATGACCAGTGTCACGGTGGTTTTCTTAATCTGTCCCAAACATTGCTTTTGCACACCGACTGCACCATTGTGCGCTACATGTGCAGAAACACATTTTGTGCGAGATGTGAAAAATGGCAGCTGTACTGCTCATAAGGAAGTGTGGTAAAATGGCAATGTTGAAAATCTGGCATGCAAATATTAAAAATTCGCAAACTTGCGAACGTGCGTAGAAACTGTGCAACATGCTCTCCTAAAACAGTCATTTTTGGGAATTTCTTTACCAACTTTTCAACATAGCCATTTTAAGACCTTTGCTCATAAACAGTGTCACTGTGATTTTCTTAATCTGTGCCAAACATTGATTGCACACACGGACTGCGCCACTCTGTGCTACATGCACGGAAATACATTTTGGGCAACATGTGAAAAATGACAGCTGTACTGCTCATAAGGAGGTGTGGTAAAATGTCAATGTTGAAAATCCAGTGCAAATATTAAAATTCACAAATTTACTGACGTGCATAGGAACGCATAGCACACTTGAAAGAAACATTGTTAGATTTTTTCACTAAATTTGCAACATAGGTTTTTGAGAGCCCACCTTATGAACACTGGCACTGTCATTTCCTTAATCAGTCCCAAAAGGTGATTTCATGCAGTGACCGCGAAATCACCCTTCAGGCCCGATTAACGCCATGACAGTTCAACAATTCATAAGGAGGGTCCCAAAAACCCCATGTTGAAAATTTGGTGCCAAAATTCCAAAAAAATGCATCAAAGTTGAAAAAACACTATTTATTACATTATACGGCTTACCAGCATTTCCTCAGTTGGCGGTCGGCTTTGAAGAGTGCAGGCGTATTCCTGGTCCACCGAAGATCATCGCGCGGACTCGGAGGTAAGTATGGGGTGAGGGGTTGTGGGGAGGCAGGGTGCACAGTGGGTGGATCGCGGGTGGGCAGGGGAGACCCATGAGGACAGTTTCTGTTTACAGGTTTTTGTTTTTGGAAGGCGGCGGGCGTTTACCACACTGGGGTGGGCTCCCAGCGTGGCAGCTGGAAGGCTGTTGGGGGCCCTAGAGCTGACGGAGTTGGGCACCCTGTCGGCAATAAACATTTTGCCACACTGGGGTGGGCTCCCAGCGTGGCAACAGGAAAGCTTTTTGGGCGTGAAGCCGGCGGGGATTGGGCACCCCCATCGGGACATTTGCCACACTGGGGTGGGCTCCCAGCGTGGCAGCTGGAAGGCTGTTTGGGGTCCTGGAGCTGATGGGATTGGGCACCCCCGTCATCAACAATTTTGCCCACACTGGGGTGGGCTCCCAGCGTGGCAACAGGAAACTTTCGGGGCATGAAGCGACGGGGATTGGGCACCCATCAGCCACACAGTGTGTGCATGGGGGGAGGAGCGCATGAGCATGCAATATGCGTGCTTGCGTGTGTGTGTGGGGGGAGGGGGAGCGCTGCTCACTGAAGTGGTGCGCTCCCTTTCAACTATATGGCACTGCATTTTGTATCACCGCACTATGTTTCTTGCACATGCGTGCAAGCAAACAAAAAATGAGGGGGAAAAAAACATACAAGGTACAGAATAGTATTAGAATTCATTCATTCCAATATAAATGACAAGCACTGTACTGTAGCCCAGCAGCGTGTAGTCTACTGCTGCACTGGGGGACTGTATAAGGGAGCTGAAAGTGCATTGCATGTGAGCTGCTTCTCAGCTGATGGATGGTTGAAACAGAGTTTGTATTTTAAGCATTTAGAGTTGCCACTGCATTGTCAGCATATAAAAACAATGACAGAGCTGTGAGTTAGAGGAACAGTTTAATGTGACTTGTACTGTGCTGCTACTTGGTAACGCAAAGAAGCTACACATTGTGTGTACCTACAATCCCCCTATGGGGGTGTATTGGGTTTATCTGCCCTTCTTGACTCTGTTGGCTCTAGAACTGGGAACAATGAGCTAATGATCCTAGGGGTTCTTAACCTAAACTGGCTTGGAGGTAATGTCAAGCAGTATGAGCCCCTGCTAGCAGGCTTCTTACTGTCCCAACTCATTAAGGATCCCACCAGGTGGTCACATACTGTTGGTATCTGCTCTCTCCTGGACTGGGTCCTGCCCAATAAGCCTGAGAGGATTAGCTCTTCTGGTACCCTCCTGGACTCCATCTCTGACCATGCCCCTGTGTATTGCATATGGAAGGTCTCTACCCCAAAGATCCCTCCTAAAATCATCCAAGTCAGGGACTTCTTCAGGTTTGACCTCAGGTCTTTCCAGAAGCATCTTAGGCTCATGGACTGGTCTGCAGTGTTCGATGCCCAGACTGCTTCCTCTGCAGTCTGTCATTTCCTTAGTACCTTTGGGGTGCTACAGGATAAGCATGCCCCTCTTGTCAGGTGGAAGGTAAGGGGGTCTGCTACAAAATGGTTGCATGGGCACATCCTTGCCCTCATGAGGGTTAGAGACAAGTGCTGGGCCCATTTCAAGGTCTTGATGGACTAGACCATATTTCAGCACTACAGGAGGCTCAGGAATGAATGCAAAAAGGTGATCAGGGCTGCAAAAAGTGAATTTTGCAAAGCTACCTTACGGACTTCAGCTAAGGACCCTAGGAACTTTTGGAGGAATATTAAAAATGTAGTGAGTGGCTCCTCCACCTGTGAGGCTCCAGACATGCTTATTGATGGTGCTAGCTGTAATAATCTGCTAACCATTGCCAATGCATTTAACTCACATTTCTCGGACCTGTCCACCTTCATCTCTCTGTTCTCTTTGACTGGTTGTGATAGGCCTGTCCAGGTCCCTTCACCTCAACTGGCACCTACCTCTCATCCTCTGTTCTATTTTAAGGCTGTGACAGCACAAGAGATGCATAGATTGCTTTCTGGTCTCTCCCCCTTTTCTAGTGCTGGCCACAATGGTATGGAACCCAAGCTTCTCCGCCTTGCTGCTGCCTTCATTGCCTCTCCTGTGGCCCATATCATCAACCTATCCTTAGCCTCTGGGGTTATCCCTGACATATGGAAGGTGGTGAAGGTTGTTTCTGTTTTCAAACAGGGCAACCCTAGGAGTCTTGACAACTATCAGCCAATTGCCATCTTGTCTGCTATCAGTAAGCTTCTTGAGAAAGTTGTGGCGGGGCAACTCATGGATTATATTTAGTTTTATGAGCTACTGTCTCCCTCACAACATGGCTTTCGAAAAGGGCACAGTACAACCTCAGCCCTGATCACTGTCACATCTGGGATAGGGCAGGGCTCCGATTTTCTGTGGCTCGTAGACGGGGATTCTGTGGCGGGGTTCTTATTGCTGCAGAACTTCTCTGGCACTCCTTTCTCATGCAATTCTATGGCACATTTTACCCTTAATTTTTGTTTTTTTTGTTTTGTTTTGCCAAATCTGACACAATGCACGCTCACAACACGGTCACTTTAAGGGCGTTTGTCACCAAATTTTCTACATAGCCAGTTTAAGATGTCTGCTCGTGAACAGTATCACTGTGATTTTATGAATCTGTCTGGAACATTGATTCCGCACACCAACTGCACCATTGTGCGCTACATGTACGAAAACACATTTCGGGTGAAATGTGAAAAATGACAGTTGAACTGTTCATAAGGAGGTGTGGTAAAATGGCACTACTGAAAATCTGGAGTGAAAATATTGAAAATGCCTCGGAGTTACAAGCGTGCATAGGAACTGCATAGCGCTTATTCTAAATAAAACAATGCGTTTGGGGAATATTTTCACCAAATTTCAACATAGGTTTTAGGAGCCTACCTCATGACCAGATGACTGTCATTTCATTAATCATTCTGAAAGGTGTGGTTCCGCAGTGACCGCGGAACCACCTTTCTTCAACCAATTAATGAAATAACAGTGTCACAGTTCATGAGGAGGCCCCAAAACCCCATGTTGAAAATTGTGAAAATTCCCAGAAATGGCTGAGATATGCACTAAAGTTGAAAACAATCCATTTATGCCATTATACAGCTTACGGCATTTCTTCAGTTCACGGTCGGCTTTGAAGAGTGCAGGCGTGTTCGGTCCACAAGAAGATCATCGCGCTGGGCTTCGAAGGTAAGTATGGGTTGAGGTGGGGGTGAGGTGGGGGTGTGGGGAAGATGGAGTACATAGAGGGTGGGTGTGGGTTGGGGAGGGGCAAAAGAATCACCTATGGAAGGTTTTTTTTTGTTTCAGGGTTCTTTTGGATTCCCACACAAGGAGGGACTTTTGCCATGCTGGGGTGGTCTCCCAGCGTGGCACCAGGCAGCTTGGGGGGGTTGGTGAAGCTGACGGGGGATTGGGCACCCCCGTCGGCAAAGAAAGTTTTGCCACGCTGGGGTGGGTTCCCAGTGTGGCATAGAAACATTTGGGGGGGGCAGTGAAACTGACAGGGGATTGGGCACCCCCGTCAGCAAATGAAGTGTTTGCCACACTGGGGTGGGCTCCCAGCGTGGCACCAGGAAGTTGGAGAATTCAAGTAGCACGGTTGTGGAGCTGTGACCTACATGAAAGCCATGCTGTTCAGGTCACAGGATATTGTGCATGGCCAAGTATTCAGCAAGCTGGTTGGCAATTACTTTTTCAAGGGCCTTAGACAGTGGGGGGAGGATGGAGATAGGTCGATAGTTAGCTGGGGTCACTCGATCACCCCTCTTTAGGATGGGAGTGATGATGGCGGTTTTGCATGTGCTGGGGAACTGCCCCAGGCACAGACAGTGGTTCAGAAGCTCAGTAAGTGGGACCAGGATAGCATCCAACATCAGACGAAGTAGCCTAGTGTCCAGTAGGTCGGTGCCAGGGTTGTTACTTCTAATGGCTTTTTGCAAAAGGGATCTAGCCTCCAATGGGGAGATGGTACATAGGTAGAAAGGAGGTCTCTGGAGAGTGGATAGGGGTGCTACTGGGATGGGGTCAAAGAAGTTACTGGGCAGGACTGAACTCAGGTCTGAGAAAGTGTGGTTTAGGCAGTCTGCAATGCCAAGGGGGTTAGAGCAGACAGTTCCATTAAAGGAGAGTTGAGAGGGGGGTGGGGAGCAGAATTTCCCATTCAGCTCCTTTACATTATCCCAAACGTTTCTAGCTGACCCCCAGGAGGAGACAAGAGCTGATTGATAGTACTGGGCTTTGGCCTGTCGAATGGCCCAAGTACACTTATTGCACTCAGCATTGTACACTTGCCTATCAGCTGGATTGCCAGATTCCATGGCAATGTGCCATAGGTTGTCTCGCATTTTAAGTTTGTGAAGGAGGGAGGGGGTAACCCAGGGCATGTTTTGCTTTTTGGTGCGATTTCTAACAAAGGGGGCATAGAGGTCACAGGCAGTGTTAAAAGTGCAAGTGAAAAAATCCCATGCCTCGTCTATGGATGATGCAAGCCTGATTGGGGACCAATCCAGTTGTGAGAGGTACAGTTTAAGGTGACGCAGGCCTCCTGGGAGTAGGCGACATTGCTGGGTGCTTTGTGGTGCAGGTTTGCTGTTGGCAGCTGACCAAGGGAATACGACCGGGGAGTGGTCACTAAGTGAGCTGGGAAGTACACTGATATAGAGCACCCTCTGGGGGCGGTTGGTAATGGTGATATCCAGGAGGGTGCTGGAGCCAGTAGAGGGGTTGAATCTTGTTGGGGTGGTGACAAGCTGGTACATGTCAAGGGAGGCAAAGATATCTCTGGTTTGCGAGGCCGTGGCAGAGAGCCAGTTGATAGTAAGATCACCAACAATTATCAGGGTCATTTTGGACGGTAGGCCAGAGAGGTAGTCAGCAAGTGCCTGAATGGTGAGGTCTTGCTTTCTTGGGGAATATAGGCAACGGTGAGAAAGAGTAGGCCCTTACCAGGGTTGGGGGATATTTTTAGTGTGAGGGCTTGTGCCCGTTATCAAGCTTAGGTGGTGGAAGTGCATGTCCAAGGAGGGAGTCACGCATAGACAGCACAACCACCTGCTTACCTAACCGATCTTCCCTGAAAAGGGTGTAACCAGGGAGGGAGACCAAGGAGTCAGGGGTGGATTTGGATAATCAGGTTTCGACGAGTGCGACAATGTCCGGCTGGTGCTGAGTAACCCAGCATTGGAATGCAGCAGCCTTCTTAAAGAGGCTGCAAATGTTCATAGAAGCTATGCGGAGTCCTTGAGCCTGGGCAGGCTTGTTCATAAGGTTGGGCATGATGGGGCCAGGGTTTGGATGAATGTTACCTGATAGAAGCAACAGGAAGGTGATTAGGCGCAGCAAAGCATTGTAGTGATTGTGGCATCTCCCCTTGCGACTGGACACGGGGATGGGTGCAAGGGGTGGGTAGAGTACGAAGGGTGGAAAATGCATTGAGGAGAAGAGACCAAGGTATGAGTGGGAAGTAAGAGGTAGCAGGGGTGGAAGTGTGGAGGGGTACTGAGGGGGGGAGGTGATCAAGCATTGGGGGGTCTGGTAGAGGTGTTGCAGATAAGGATGGGTAGTATGCGTAGAGGGTGATGATCCTAAATAAGGTGGGGCTGGTATAGGAAGTAGGAGGAGGACCATAGTCAGTGTCAATGCACTTGATCCCAGATGCATTGAGGACGATAAGTTATTTGGGCACTAGAGAGGATCACCCCTTTAAGAAGTTACAGAAAGGAAAGCCCCTTTAAGGAGTTGCTGTAATAGACTAGTGTGAGGCCTCGGGGGCTGGGATCACTGGGGAAGTGTACTTAATAAACGAGGGAGTAGGAGAGGGGTGATGGATGAAAAAATTGTCCAGAAAGCAATACAGCAAGGCAGTGGCCGAGCTGCATTTTGAAAAAAGTGCCTTGTACGCTTTCTTTCTCAATGGGGATCTGCAGCATCCAATCAGGAAGCAGCCACAGTCCCCAGGAGCCAGTCTAATTATGGGGAATGAAGCTTCACAGCTCCGAGCTAGGAGCTGACCAAACATATCTGCTTTCCTTGGTCAGGGGGCAGGGGGCTGGATGCAGAGGTCCGGCCGCCAGCAGGTAGCAGCGCCAGGGCCACTTGGCTGAAGTGGAGAGCCTGGTTTGGGCTTGTGGCTAAAATTGATCAGAAAAAAAAAGGCGGGCCGTTAGTTAAAAGTCAAAGACAAAGGCCAAGTAAATTGGTGAGAGGGACCTGGGCAATTTAGTGCTCAGGGCAGAAGTAGGTGCAAATAGTAGGCAAGAAAAGGTTCCTGCAGAGAGGTCTGGTTAAAGGTGTCAGGTGGGAATTTAGCAAAACAAAAGGCTGATTTAGGAGGTTGGGGGGGCCCTTGAATGAGACCAGTGAGAGCTGGGAAGGGGGCATGTGGTGGAGAGGACTCAGGATAGTCTGGAATGGGTAGAGAAGATGGCCCAAAATGCCAGGCAGTATTTACAGAATGTACAAAATCACACATGCCCCCACAATGCAAAGCATCATGGGCTGCATATGCAAATCACCACAGAATGTTATGCTGGTCCAACTTTAAGCAGAATGTGCTTTTACAGAATGTGTTGGTTTAGGGGGGTGTCAGGAAAGGGAATCAGGGGTAGTAGATGGCAGAGAAACATTGTGAGGAATAAAAAATAAAGAAATACAAAAGGGAAAAAAGCAAGAGAAAGATGGAAGCAAAGAAGGCAGTATGAGGATGAATGAGAGGAACTGTGATGGGAAAGCAGTGTGGCAGAACAAACAGCAGGCAGTAGTCAGTTCTAGCTATTCTACAATATTGGGCAATTAGCAGAAAAAAATCAGTAGTGCAAGCAGTAAGCTATATAAAGGTCAGGCAGTCAGTAAAAGTTCGCTACAACTCTGCTATACTCTGCTAGGCAATTCCTACATATACAGTGCAATAGTTTAAAGGTAACATGTTTAAGCAGTAGAAATATTCAGTCGTGCAATACATAAGCTATATAGAAGTTAGACCTAGCTAATACAGCAGGCTAAATAGCAGTGAATTCCAAGAGGAGAGGAAAATATATATATATATATATTTCCACATGAGCAGTAAATTCAGCAGAAAAAAAATGTCCAGAGAGCAGTACAGCAAGGCAGTGGCTGAGCTGTGTTTTGAAAAAGGTGCCTTGTATGCTTTCTTTCTCAATAGGGATCTGCAGCATCCAACCGGGAAGCAGCCACAGTCCCCAGCAGCCAGTCCAATTACAGGCATTGAAGCCTCACAGCTCCGAGTTAGGAGCTGACCAAACATATCGACTTTCATCTGGCAAAGAAACCTATTATCATGCACCTAGTAACCACCTTGAAGGCATCCCATACTCCAGCATTACTAACTTCACCATTTTGGTTATTTTTAAAATAATGTTGAACCTCATTTTTAAGCCATGTGACAAATTCTTTGTCCTTGGAAAATTACACACTGCAGCGCCAATGATTCTTAACTGGACTGCTCGGATCAGTATTTAATGCATAACTGGGAAAACTACAGTTAAATGCTTGTTTATATTACTGTAATATATGGATAAGCCTCAATAATACTATACTAAGTTATACAAAAATTTCCCAGTAATACATCACTACTCTCAATAATACTATCATGAAAAGTGATAATACTATTATTTTTGCTGATAATACTACAGTTCAAAGGTCATCTCCAACTGTAGTATTATCAATGGATCCATATATTGCAAAAGTAACAGAAAGATAAGTGTTTTACAAGGCAGTAATATCATCTCGAGGTTTTGGGGACTTTAGGACCTCTTGAGTTTCGTTCTTGAGGTTCCATGTCCCCAGAACCTCTCAATGGTATTACTCCCTTGTAATACACACTTGTCTAGCTGTTATTCTATTTATTCTTGGTTTGTAATAACTGCAGTCTGTTTTTTTCCACAGGAAAGGCTAGTTATATTTCATCATTATAACCCATGGGTTATACCGGCAAACATGCCAGCTTTCCATGTGAAAAATGAAAGTGACACTAAGCCATGCAGCTATCTATTGAAAGCCAGTTCTCTTAAAACTCTATTTAACTGAAAATGTCAAAGTCAAAATACACTGCAAACCTCTTTCTATTGTCACTGTCATCCCATCTATGCTCTGACTAATGATCCCTCACTCTCTTCTCTATGGAAACTGGCGACCTCTGAACTCATCTCATTAGCATATCAGTATAGACACCAGTTTTTTTTAGCTCAGCCTACTTATAAGTGTTTAACAGTTTTCATAGTATAACAGTAATGTGTCAGCAGAAAAGGACCATCCTGGTCCATCTAGTCCGCCCATTTCCCACCTGCCCCTACTTGTCTCCACTTCCTAGGTGTATTTTCCTCTGCCCACTAGCCAACCTCTTGTGTCTGTCCCACACCTTCTTGAATTTCTCCACTGTGTCTGCACATACCACCTCATTAGGTAATCTGTTTCAGGGTTCCACCACCCTCTCAGTGAAATAACATCTCCTTACACTGCTCTTAAATCTTCCCCCTTCCATTCTTAAATTATGACCCCTTCTTTTAACTCCTACTTTCCTTTTGAATAATGTCTTCATTCACTTTATTTATTCCCTTCATGTACTTAAAAGTCTTGTCACCTCTATCGCTTCTAACCTCCAGCGGGTATAGATTTAATTTTCTGCATCTAGTCTCGTATGGCTTCTCTTGCATACCTTGCACCATCTTTGTTGCCCTTCTCTGAACCCTCTCCAACCCATCTATATATTTTCTTAAATGAGGCATCCAGAACTGTACTTCATATTCCAGGTGCGGTCTGATCATGGTCTTATGCAAAGGCATCAACACCTCCCTCTTCCTGCTTGTTATACCCCTTCCTATTCATGCCATCATTCTATTAGCTTTACCTACTGCCTCATTACATTGGTCTCCTACCTTAAGGTTGTTTGAGATTATAATCCCCAGGTCCCTTTCCTGTTCTTTTTGCTTTATCAATTCTCCCCCCTGTGAGTACTCAGCCAGTGGATTGTTATGCCCCACATGCATCACTGCACAATTCCTTGCATTGAACTTAAGCCGCCAAATATCTGACCACTTCACTTGGTTGCTCATATCTCTCCTGATGGCCTCAACCCCTTCTACTATGTCAACCCTATTATATAACTTTGCACCATCCACAAAAAGACACAGTTTCCCAGCTGGTCCACCAGCGCAATGGTTGGAACTCCATCTGCGACATCGGTGACCCAGGTTTGGGAATGGACCTGGGGAACCAGAGGGCCGGCCGAGAGGAGAAGGATTGAGCATCCTGTGGACTGCTCTCCTTCTCCAAGAGGGAGGCGAGGTTGAGTGCCGGCACACTGAGGACTCCTGGCAAAGGCTGGGGGATCCCATACATCTGGCGCTGACATACATGAGGGCCGGGGTGGACACTGGCGTCATTGTGCATCCCCGCCCCTGCTAAAATGGGGGGGGGAAACTCTCTCTGGCTGCCAGCATGAAGCCCTCCCTTCACACCTCCATCACTCCTCGCCTCCACGCTGATCCAGCCACAGTTCCACCACAGGACAAACCCCGCCCTGGGGGCAAATCCAAGGAGGCAATGTCAGTTCCCCCGACACCTTACCCAGCGTAGAGGAACAGTTCAAAACATGGTGGCCCCGCCTCGAGGGGTAAGTCAGGGGTATTAGTGTGGACATGGCTGTGGGGGAGCAGGGCAGAAGGGGAAGGGCTGATATTGGGCAGTCAGTAGAGGAAAAAAGCATACTAACTAAAAAAAAAGGCACTCTTTTCCTTCAAATCCCACTGATATACAGTATCACTGATATATATGTTAAAAAGATTGGTCTAAGTACTGACCTCTGAGGAACACTGCCCGTCACCCTCATTATCCAAGAATGTACACCATTTACCACAAACCATCTGACTTCTATCCTTCAGCCAGTTTTCCACCCATCTAGTTATTTTCTGTCCCACCCCCAGGCTCTCTGTCTTATTTACTAGCCTACAGTGAGGAACAGAGTCAGAGGCCTTACTGAAGTCCAGGTAAGCCATATCAACTGCCCCCCCAATCAATAACCTTTGTTACCCCATCAAAAAATTTGATCAGATTTGTTGGGCAAGACCTCCAACTGGTAAAGCCATGTTGCTTTTCATCTAATAAATTATGGTCCAGTAAGTATTTTATGACTCTTTCCTTTATTAACACTTCCATCACCTTACCCATCACTGTTGTGAGGCTGCCAGAGTGGTCATTCCCCACCTTCTCCCTGCAGCCCCCCTTATAAATTGATACTACATTCACCATCCTCCAGTCACTCAGAACCCTCCCTGTATCCAGGGATAAATTAAGTAGCTTTGTCAGATGTGATTCCAGCTCATCCCTCAACTCTCTAAGAATTCTTGGATGCAAACCATCAGGCCCCATTGCCTTGTCTGCCTTTAATTTTCCAAGTTCTTTCTTTACTCTGCTCTCACTTAATGGGATTTGATCCATCCCACATTCTTTGCCTCCCTTCCTCTTTAACAGTTCCCTTCCCCCTCCACTGTGAAAACAGCAAAAATGAGTATTTAGAACCTCCGCTTTCTCCAAGTCACTCTCAACATGCAGTATCAGTGGCTCAGTAGGTAGCACACTCTGAGGCCAGGAGATCAGAGGGCTGTGGGTTCAGTTCCCACATCTGACACTTGGGTTAATATCCCAGTACTGACACTGTAGTGCAGCATGAGAGGGGTGCTGCACTTCTGAGGTGCCGTCTTTCGGATGAAACGTTAAAACCGAGGTCCCATCTGCCTGGATTGGTGGTAGTTTAGGTGGATGTTAAAGATCCCTTGGCACTTATCAAAAAGAGTAGGGGAATATTTTATTGAAAACTTAAAACAAAATATACAAAATCATATAACTTCATACAAAATCATAATGAAAGAAATCAAAAACAGAAATAAGTAATACAGCATACATGAACAACAAACAAAAATAATCCTTATTGGTACATAGCCCCATCCCATCCCCACTAAAAGAGTAGGGGAATTTTTATTAGAAACTTCAAAAATCAAATAAATACACAAAATGTTAATTCACACAAAAGAATATACAAATCATAAGAAAAATCAAATAAGTATTTCAGTCATATAATTATTAAAGTACTTCCATAGAAAGCTGTAAAACTCAAATACATCCTAATACTGAAAAGATCCCCACCCCTACTAAAAGAGTAGGGGAAATGTTATTATAAACTTCAAAAATCAAAAAAATATACAAAGCAGTGTGAACTCACACAAAAGAAAAATACAAATTGTAAAGAAATCAAATAAGCATTAAAGCCATATAATGTCTGAAAATAACTTAATAATAACCTAAAGCATATCCTAATACATAAAGGTCCCCATCCCACTAAAACAGTAGGGGAATATTTTATGGAAAAAAATAAAATACAAAATCAACAAGAATGTATTACATCATACAAAATCATGAGAAAACAAATAAAAGACCTATGGTTCTCTCCAAGAGTGCGGAAAACAATCTAACAAAGAAACCTCACCCTGTATCTAACCAGGACATATTCCTCCACCATAATTTATACAAATCAGGTAAAACTTTATGCTGCTCCATAACCTGCCACTTCAATATTGCCTTCTGTATTAGCAAAACTACTTGTTCTCCTGTCAAGACTTGTTGCAGCAGAGACCAACCACACCTAGCTAACCATAGCTGATAACTAATAAAACTCATTAATAGTTGGATAGTAATATCATCAAATTTGGCCCATGCTCCAGGGAGCACCCCATCGAGCCAAATCCGTGAAGGTTGATCCTGAAAGGGGTTTAAAGGCCATGTCCTGTGAAATACTTCCCAAAATGTCATAGCAAATGAGCACTCGAATAGAAAATGAGAAAACGTTTCTATGGATTCCATGCAAATATTCCTCTAGGACATGTACGTTCATTAATGCCTTTATACTTTAAATTTCCGAACCCCCAATTTTGGTGGGTACATAACCAAATAAGTCTCTCATAAAATATGGACGGCTTTTGCTGGATAAAAAGGAGTTAATCAGAGAGTGTTGGGTAGCCGATAAAGTGACATACCAGGGGGAGACATAATAAAAGTTTCCCATTATCCAATTATACATGGCTTTTTTTGAAAGTATACAAAGAGAATTTTTCTGAAGTTTCCATGCTTTTATTTTACTTATTACACTCAAGAAGTGTCCTGGGAAGTGAGCCACCCATGTCTGTCAAGGGAGAGGAATAGCCGGATCCCAATCATCAAAAAGGGGTCCAATCACATCCTCTACCCATGGGATCCAATCCTTTGCAACATTTGTCAGTATGGAGCAAAATTAAAAAAAATATAAGTTACATAAAAGAAAACTACCAGGTTTAACAGACCCAAGCCCCCCTCCTTTATAGTAAATAAGTCACCCCTCTCTTGACAGGATTCAACCTGCTACCCCATGAACATTGAAAAAAAAACACTATAAACTGAGGCCTCTATATTTAACGGTGGAGGAAAAACAGTGGCTAAATACAAAAAATGGGACAAAAAAAAGTTTTAATTGAAAAGATATGCTTCCCTTTAGTCATCTGCTATTTATTCCAGTGGGCTACTTTTCCTGCAGCTGATATCAAAAGTTGTTCCCAATTATACCGCTGGGATCATCCCCACCAAAATAAACACCCAATATTTTTCTGTAGGTCATATCTATAGGAATTCCCCAAACAAAGGAGACATCACTGGCATCATGCCCTAAGGGCAGGATCCCACTCTTCTGTGTATTGATTCTAGATCCAGAAAGATTAGTAAAGTCACATAAGAAGTCATGAGCGGCTACCACAGAAGATTTGTCTGCCAAAAAAAGTTCCAGATCATCCGCAAATGCCAAAGCAACCACCTGCTTATCCTCTGATCCCACTGAAAGTCTAGTTATTGTTTCCGTCCTATATAATGCATGCAGTAAAGGATCAATAGATAGGACATATAATAAGGGGATGAGAGGACATCTTTGCCTCAACCCCCCATGAACAGAAACTGCATTACCTACCCAACCATTAACACTAGGAAGAAGATTTATTCCTGTATAACAAATCTGTAACCACCTGATAAAAGGAGATGGAAATCCAAAAGACCAAAATGTTTCCCACAAATAGTTATATTCAACCCGATCAAAGGCTTGAGATTGATCTAACCATACCAAATGACCAAATAATTCCTGGTTGTCTCCCTTATGTAGAATTTTCTGAATCAAAATTAAAGCATCCTGAATCCGTTTTCCTGGGATGCTACTATATTGGGATGGATGCACTACCAGATCTATGACACTAGCCAATCTATTACTAAGAACTTTCATAGAATTTTATAATCGGTATTCAGAAGTGAAATCGGCCTCCATTGTCTTATATCTCCCGATTCCCTCCCTTAAAAATCAAGAGCGAAACACCTTCCAATGTACTCTTAGGGAGCTGCTGTTGGGATAAGCCATCATTTAAACACATACAAAACTCAGGTCCTAAAACACCCCAAATACTTTTATAAATTTCATGTGGGAGGCCATCAGATCCAGGTGTAATACCTGGTTTAAGTGACCAAATTACATTTTTTAGTTCAGTGTGTGAGATAGGTTCAGTCAAAAGATTCCCAACATCCTTAGGTAGCTGGGGTAAATTAAGTTCACCCAACCACTGTCTCATTTTCCCTACCAATAAATTCTGGCTATCAAAAACCCGAGAGAAATGAGTAGTAATTTCCTGTAAAATATCTGCTTTTGTATGCACAGTATTACCAGAAGAGGTATTCAAATACTCCAGATTATGGCAATCACGAAAAAGTTGCATAGAGTCAAATGGCAGTGTGTCTTTCCTCTTACCATTTGTACCATACTTCTGCTGATATTTTAAAGATTTAAGGGCTTCAAGCTGTTTCTTTGCCAGTAAAGTTTTAAGATATTTAATCTTCTGCAAGTCCTCCGCTCCTAAATTACGGTGGAAAGACATCCAGAAGGCAATATTTTCCCTCAAAGAGGTTATTTCATCATATTTAAATTTCCCATTAATACGCCCCTATTGTATGTAAAAAGGAACGATCTCCACCTTTTGTGTCTTCCCACCAAGTAGTATTATCATCATATAAAAAACACAGATTTTCTTGCTTGCAATATTGCTAAAAATCCTTCACATACTACTGGAATAGACAATAATGAAGTATTCAATTTCCAGGTCCCTAGTCTTCGTACCTCAGGGACATCCCTAAGGACTAATGTTAATAGCTTATGATCAGAAGTAGCTACATCTTGAAGGAGAGCCATTTCAACTTTTGTAAAACCAGATACAAAAAAATTATCAATTATCGAGGCCCGTGGACCACAAAAATATGTGCTATGCTCTGTTATCGGGGGAGAACCAAAGGCATCTATCAAGCCCGCATCACTAATCAGGTGAGTCAGGCACTGAGCATCACAGTATATTTTTTTATTTGGGACAGGAGTAGAACACTGGGCTACATTAACATTAAAGTCCCCTCCTAAAACTATCAATTCGGATGTCTGCAATAAGGGAGAAAGAGAGCAAAAGAGCAGCACTCTCTCATACTTTGTCTGAGGTGCATAAATATTTATAAGTCTAATCAATTGGTGTGCCCATAGTATATCCAGTATCAAAGCTCTGCCTGGCTGCACCTCTAAAGGACGCACAACCTTAACCTTAAAAGAAAAAAAAATATCCCAATCCCTGAACACTGATCCTCCCCTGGGACCAAATACTATCCCCAAAGCCATGCATCCGTTGCAGACCTCTCAGCTGCTGAGTGTAACCGGACATCCTGAAAAAATACAATCCAGGTTAGCATGCAAAAATAAGAAAAGTACTTGTCTTTTATTCAGAGACTGAATGCTGTTAACATTCAAAGAAGCCACTCGAAGGAAAGGGATCCATAGATTTAAACAGGCAGGGCTCTTCATTTTACTTTACTCGAGGCTCTTGTTACTCTTCCACTTTTTGGGCCCTGAGTCGAATGATCAGCAGGATGCAGGCAATCACCCTGAGAGTTTGTCACCATTACTCCTGCAACAGATAAAGGCACAGGGTCTAGGTCCTGAGAAATGTCAGACAACACAGTGAATTTATTAGTATCTTCCACAGGGGTCATCAGTTCAGGATTCCTTTGTTTGCCTTTCAGTTTAGCCGATTTCCCTTTCTTACCCTGTACCAAAATAAAGCCTGAACTACTGGCAGCGGATTCGGGGGGAGGGTTTTCGAAAGGCAGGATATTAGGAAGATCAGTAGGATTACCCTCATGTAAAAGGGGGCCAATGTCAGGTAATTGGGTTTCCTGGCCTTCCTCCTCAGTCAAGGGGCCTGATACAGGACTGTTCCCACTAGCAGGTACCCCTGAAGTGGAGGATATGTGGGTCACCACAGGGCCTGGGCCTTGCTTTACCGCCAGACGAATATAATGATCCTGGACTCCAAAATCAGCATCCTCTGTATTTCATGCAACAGAGGGGCAATCATCAATGATATGACTTAGTTCATCACAAAAGTTGCACTTAGGTTGTTTAAAGCAGTGGGCACTAGGATGACCCATATCTCCACAATAAGAGCACTTCAGAATGTAACAAGAGGTGCTTATATGTCTAGATGAGCCACATTTAAAACATACACATGGCTGCCCAGGGTAAAATAGAAAACCTTTATCTCGCCCAATAAAAAAGCAATTAGGCAAATGTATCAAGTCCTGCTCATTATGGTGCAACTTTATATGGAATTTCCACCCTCCATTCCAAAACCCTTCAGTATCCAGAATGGGCATGGGATTACCCAGGACATCGCATCTCTTTCCCAACCAGTGCACAATGTCCACTATATTAACCCCTCATTTCTAAATAAAATAGTAATTACCCGAAAAGGTTGCTTAGTAAGGGGGAAAACTATAAAGTCCGACCACAGAGGACTGGTTTTTAGATTCATGTATCTACACCAAAATGTTTCCAGCAACGCAGGAGTGCGGAAGCTGATATCAAAGGTGAACTCCCCCTGTACATGTATGAGAGCGTAGACCTCCGAGGGGGAGAACCCCATGCTTCGTTTCAGTAGGACTTTGCCCACAAAAAATCTGTCAGGGGGGTTTTCGCGAGGGCCTACATAATGTAGACAAATCGCATTTCTTTGTTTCGTTAGCTCCACTGATTTGTGGAAATGACTAGCATAGGAGGGTTTAACAGGATCCCCAGGATGGAGGGCAAGTGTGGGATCAGAAACAATAGGTACAACTGGCGTTTCCTCAGGGCCTGGCGCTTCAATATCTAAGTGACAAGCATAAATAAAGTCAGACTGGGAAGTAGATACAGGGGAATTAGCAGCACAAGAATCAGAAACAGCACTTATCTGCTCCTGTATTTGAGAGGCAGGTCCAGTATTGGGCTTCCAATGCCCATCAGAAAGAGGAATCCAACCTGCTGCAAGCAGGGCCTTATCAGGAGACCAAGAATCCGCTTCTCCCGTACTCCAATCCTGCTGCGGTGATAAAGGAAATGGCTCAGGGTTTTTTTTGGAAGCATCCTCCACTGTTAGCAGCTTGGCGACTCCTCCTGCGACTTCTGCACCCGGAGATATGTCTAAGCACTTCCGTTTCCGATCCTCTGCTTGACGCAGTCGTTCAGATGTAATATGCTCGCTTACATGGAGCAACTCAGCAGCTAAACACTGCTGTTTCTGCTCAAGACTCAACTGATTCTCCGGACTTTCTGTGATGGGACCACCACTGTGGACGTTCTGCTGGCCACCCACCTGGTGCATTCCAGCCGTTCCCTTAGCGGTTCCTTTCTCTTGGAAACTCAAAATGTCTTGTAAATTCTCCTGGGCCCGCACAGCCCCATCCATCCATTGTTCACCAGTCCTGGCAGCTCCCCCAGGATCTGGAACAGCAGCCATCTTGGAGTCACCGACAAAAGGGTCCCCCTGCTCACAGGAAGCAGAGTAGGGGGACTTTTATTGAAAAGAGGACTCCAAACAAGCAACAAACCAATTACAAAAAAACAAATGCATACAAAAATGGATCAGAAAACATCATAACATAAACAATAGAAACATAAAATAACACAATCAACTCAACCATTTGTCACAATTCTCCCATAAAGAAGAACATTTCACTTGGCCATAGATCTTCATATCAGAGTCATAAATGTTTTGCATAGTAGTGGTTATATTAAAAAAGAGTTCATCAAATGAAACCATACGCTGTTGAGTAGACCAAAAACATCTGGATTGCCAAATATAAAAACGAATAACAAAAAAAATTAATAATAAAGTGTCCGCAGGATACACAGACCATTCACCCTTATTTGTACCGTACATTAGAGTCCCATAGGAAATCGATGAAAATAAAGGCTCTTTCCATCTAGTTGCCAACCGAACCCAAAAGGATCTAATATAGGGACAGTCTAAAAAAAGATGTTTCTGTGTTTCTAACAAAGAGACACATGTCTCTCGAGTACACCATCTATTGCGAAGTTGTTTATGTTTATGTGTATTACCTACCGGTAATCTACCATAAGAACTCAACCAAACACTATCCCATAGAAAAGCAGGTAAGCGTTTATGTGAGAGTAACATTAGAACCCTTTCTTGGGACTGCGGAGGACAATCAGGAAAAAGTAAAGTATCTGAAAAATCCACTAAAACAATAGAACTATACACTTGCTTCCTAGTCATTGTTTCCAAATGAGAAACTGTAAGTTTCCATTTCAACAAAAGACGAAAGGCCTCTATACCATACTTGGGAAACCGGGGAAGTCTAGTAAAATAGGATGACTTGCCCTGCTTCCATAACGGTAAACCTAACAAAAACCATAATCTAACACAAGGAAACCAAACCTTCATACCAGGTCGTAGAAGAGGACTGAAATTGTAGGAAAGAAAATTACTCAGAAAAAAAGCCACTGGGTGGATCATACCAACCCCACCCTGTCGTATAATCCTATATGTGAAACCCCTTTTAATAGGATTCAGTCTGCTCCCCCAAAAGGCCTGAAAAAATATACTATATAAGGGCGTAAAACGAGACATCGGTGGAGGAAACACATAACTAACATACAAAAAAATTGGCAACAACAAGGTTTTAATGAGCAATACACGTTTCCTTTTGGCTATTTGTTTACCTTTCCATCTTGCTATTAGCGACTGAGCTGTACTTAATTTATGAAACCAATTTGCATACATCATATCTCCCTCACTAAATTCGATTTCCAAAATAGTTATTGGATCTTTAGAAATGAGTACACCAGCAAGGGTACCAGAGTCAGGAACAGGAGAGGAACCAAAAGGGAAACCTCTACTTTTCTCATAATTAATCTTGGAACCAGAAACATTGGAAAATAAATCTAACACAGTACTAATCGTGGGCCCTTCCGTAACCTCAGAAAGACAAACAACCAAGTCATCTGCGTATGCAAGAATTTTCATTGGTAAGACATTATCAGCAAGACTTACTCCTGCCAGACCATTATGAACACTAACCATATGAATAAATGCATCAATGAAAACACATACAACACCGGACTCAATGGACAGCCTTGCCGAACCCCTCTCTGTACAGCCACTGGAGTACCAAGCCATCCATTCACGCTTGGAAGAAGATAAGCTGAGTGATATAATAACTGTATCCAATCAATAAAACCCTGTGGTAACCCATAAGCTTGCAACACAGAACAGAAATTTATGAGAAACACGATCAAACGCTTTTCCTGATCAAGACTAAGCAAATAACCATTCAGGAAACCTGACTGTGAAGCAGAAAAAAGTTCACGTAATAACAATAAATTATCATATTGTGTCCTACCCGGTATTGAACAAGATTGATAAGGGCTTATCACGGTATCCAATACAATAGTTAGTCTACGCAATAAAATTTTACTTAAGATTTTTAAGTCCATATCCAATAAACTCAATGTCCTCCAATTACGCAAATCAGTTTTCAAACCTTTTTTATAAAGCAATACAACCAATGCTTGATTCATTGATGGGGCTAACAGTGCCGATGACAACATAAGGTTAAACAACTTAGACAAAAGTGGGACCAGATCTTCCTGAAAAGTCTGGTAAAAGGTCACTCCAAAGCCATCTGTACCTGGTGTAGAATCTACATTCAATGAAAAAATGGCTTCTCTTAATTCTGATTCAGAAATATCTCGCAGCAGCTGTTGGCTTTCTACTACATTTAACTGAGGTATTTGTAAACCATCAAAGTCTATTAATCCACTCTGTACATCTTCTTCTTTCTGATATAAATTACTTAAATAATGTCCAACGACTTCAAGTAAAGCTGAAGGAGTCTTTACTAAGTCGCCCGAGTCATCTGTTAATTCTGTAATAACACGTTTACCTACCCTTTCTTTACAGTCTTGAAAGGGATCCAATGCACCCTTGTGTAATTTCAAACCAAACCTGTGTTCATGATCTAAAGACTTAGCTCTATCATATCTATATTCCAACATTCATTTTTTACGTTTCTAATTTGAACACTATAATCTAACCCTTCAGTTTCAGTTAAAGAAATTAATTTTTGTAACTGTGCCCTGAGACTTAAATACTCTAAATATTGTGAATTAATCTTAGAACGAGAATAAGTCTGAAAAAAGGTTTTCCAATCCTTCTTAGTATCTTCCCACCAAGAAGTGCATCATCATAAAAATCAAGAACAGAGCCTTGCATACAATTCTGACTTCCAAGCTAGTTAAGAGATTCATCAGTCAATAGGGAGGAATTCAGCCCACAAATTCCTTTTACATCGAGGAGTACCTCCCACATCAAGCTGACTGTTAGAGACTTGTGATCAGAGAATTCCCATACCCTTAAATCAACCAGGGTTACTTGTAAAGGAACAGAAAGGAAAATGAAATCTATCCTGGTAGATAATGTATTTTTAAAAAACGTCCTACCACCCTTAGAATGGATACTGCGATATGCATCCTTAAGTTGAGCAGTATCCAATATTTGTATCAACTTTTGTGAGTCACAAAACAATTTAGACGTCTTCATACCTCTATCCGCAGCACTAAGAGCACAATTAAAGTCACCAGCCCTAACAATTAAACGAGAAGTATACAAATAGGGTTGAATGTCATTTAGAAGTGCAACTCGGAGTGCTTTAGTTTGCGGAGCATAAATATTAATTAAGCGAAATCTTTCACCCCCAAAATTAAGATCGAGTAGTAATGCTCATCCCGGACAAATGTCCACCATCCTAGAAACCTTTAATGCCGAATTAGTAAGTAAAACCCCAACCCCTTCACAAGGAGATTCCCCGTTTGACCAAAATGATGTTCCTGAAGACCATAGGTTACTAGCACGTTGCACTTCACAAATAGTTTTTAACCTCGTATCCTGGAGACAAATAACATCACTGCATAATTGTTGCAAACAGGACATAGAAGTGACCATCTTTTTGTGACTTTTTATGCTATTAACATTAATTGTGGTAAACGTCAAAGAAGCCATAATAAGGTTGAGACAGAGAGAAATAAGATAAAAACCTGTACCCATTCAAATAAACAAATAATCAAGTGACTTTAGAAACCCGTCTACACTGAGAGCGTCTAGGAAGACCCTCAACCTGTACCATTTCACCTTCATCACCCTCACAAAATTTGTCAGTAACCACAGAAGCTCTGGAAGAAAGATCTGATTCTTCACCATCAGAGTCTTCCTTAGACTCCAAAACAGCAAAGCTGTTGCCTAGTTTCCACTACTCAGAAGAAACACCACTGGTAGAGGCCTTGGGTACCTGCTGAGCAGGAACAGGCTTCCCTGATCTGTGACTTTTTTTTGCCGTAACCTTTTTAAAAGGTAGTGCTTGAGATGAAGGAGGAGGCATCTCCGTATCATCAAACTTTTCATTTAAAGGTAGGCCAGACATAGTGGGCAAGGAGACTACAGTGGGAACTACCACCGAGGAAGGCTGGGTCTTGGTAACCAGCATATCAACTGATACAGAATCACTGAGCCCTGCGTTTTCAACTGAATGAGATGATACACTAGGGAATGGTGACCGAGGGAGTGAATATCCAGTAGAAGGGGGTTGTGTCTGAACAGAGTCAGCTTGCTGAGCAACCACAATCAATTCCTCATGTGAAGGACAATCATCCCTATTATGGGATGCCCAAGGACATTTGGCATATCCATGGCCGGTCTGTTCACATAAATTACATTTAAATAAATTCAGACACTTATTAGCCAAAGGCCCAAATTCAAAACAATGGGAACAACGAGGGGTATCGCAGGCTGTATTGAGATGAGTTCTTGAACCACATTTAAAACACAACTTTGGCTGACCAACATAAAACAAACTTCCCCTATCCCTACCCAAGAAGAAACTATTGGGTAAATGCTGAGGGCCATTATTGGAAGCAAACAATTTAACCCTTAATTTCCAACCCCCATTCCAAATTTGCTCACTATCTAGAATTGGTACAGGTTTATCCAGAACTTCACATCTTCTACACAACCAAAAAAGAATGTCCTCAATATGTACCCCCTCATTGCGAAACAAAATGGTAATCAACTTAACAGATGGTTTAGTAAGGGGCACCGCAAAAAAAAGGTATCCAGAGAGGAGAATTCTTAACAACCTGGAAAATTGTCCAAAAACGTTCTAAACCTGAAGGGGATTTGAAGCTAATATCATAATTAGAGTTACCCAAATGAATCAGTGCATAGATATCTGCAGACAAAAATTTCATTGAGCCTTTTAGCAAAACTTTTGCAGTGTAGAGTCTATCAGGCAGATCTTCTAAGCCACCTTTATAAATTAACTGTACAGCATTTCTACGGGGAGCAGGTTCACCCTTATTAGAGAACAGGTCCGAAAGTTTAAATTGGGGGGTGGGGGGGACCCTCATCAGTCTGCACAGGGTCCAAAACCTTCGTTTTGGAATTTATACTCATATCAGAGGAGTGATCAACCGGTGCAGAAACTGGAATAACAGGTGCTGTAGAAGTTGACTGTTGTATAGGTACCGGTACAGAGGCAGTATTATTTGAGGAACAAGAAGTCACTGAGGCACTAACAGGTGAATGATAACGCTGCACTGTAGCATCTGTTGGATCCAGCACCCAGCTACCGTTAGGGTGTTGCAGCCATCCTGCAGCAGCTATTGCAGTTTCAGGTGACCAACCTGTAGAATCAGTATTAGCCCTCGAGGGTCTAGTATTCTGAACTGTTGGTGAAAGCTCAAGCGCAGGGGACACATGTGAGACAGGTGCTTCAGAAGGCGTCCCATTGCCCTGTATAACATTTCCCTCACCCATACAATCTGCCCTTCCCCTCGCATCCAAATCCGTTGTAGCAGATTGCATTACTTCACACTGTAATACCACATTAGTCATACCCAACCGTTTCATCGGGAGTGGTGCTGCAGAAGGAACCAGACCTCGGGGATCCGTCTCTCCCTCATTCCAACCTCCAATTCCTGAAGCTGGAGCCAAAAAACAAGCAGGATTTAACTGAGGCTGCAAATTCGATGTGGACTGCATCTGAGGTGTAGGAAGGCATGGTGGATTCCCAGAGCCAACGTCACTAGATCGCGACCAGTAAGTACGGGAAGCCGAAAAGGCCAAACCAGGAGAAGCAAAATGCAATGCAGTAATTTCCTGCACCAGTAGTTCTTTACGCCATGTGCATTGTTCAGCTTCAGAAAGCACTTCTCGTAGCAGACGTTCCTTTTGAGTAAGTACCCTATTCGATTCCAATGTTGCACCACACAATTCAGGATTGCCAGATACCTCAGATCGTACCTCCTCATTCGAATCAAAAAACTCCATAGGCAAACAAGCATCCTGAAGAACTGCAACCAAACTCTCAGCCTCTAATTCCACAGGAGCAGGGGAGGAGGCCCACTTCCCTTTCTCAGCCACCTCCATACTCTCCGAAGTCTGAGCAGAAGTGGCCATCTTGCGTCCGTCCACCAAAGGTTCCCCCTCCAAAGAGTAGGAGAATTTCCCCGGTGTCCTGGCCAAATTTCTCTCATTCACCAAAAATACTACCAACAGCTTAATCTGGTTTAAGGTCAGTTGGCATTCATCTGTATCCCCCTCCCTCGGATCGTGCCTGAAAATAGGCAGGATTTGTCTAGTGCACTTACCCGGTCAACAAAAAATAAATAAACATTTATACCCCCTCCCCCCTCAACTTCACAATCCCCTGTGTAGTTCTCCTCTTCTCCCCCACGTATCTAAAAAAGTTTTATCCCCTCTTTTGGCATGTTTGACAATTCTCTCCTCTGTTTCTACTTTTGCTCTCCTAATCAATTTCCCCGCCTGCCTTAGTTTCTCCTTGTAATTAACTTTGTCTATCTTACTCTGTTTTCTTAAATTTTCTGAATGCTATCCTTCTATCCCTTAATGCTCCAACAACATCCCTATTAAACCAAAGAGGCCTCCTTTTTTTCCCCTATCCTCCTAACACATAGTTCTGTGGCCTTTAGTACTGCCCCCTTGATACATATCCACAATTCCTCTATATCCTATATCTGGTCTTTGCCTTCCATTTCTTCTCCGTAAATCTCCCTCATTCTTTCAAAGTCCGCCCTTCTGAAGTCCAGAACCTTTGTACTGGTCTTCTTTGTTCTTCTCCCTATTTGTATCCTGAAACTCACTGTGCTATGATCACTTGCACCCAGGCAATCTCCCACCACTACATCTTCAACGCTGTCCCCGTTTGTGAGTACAATGTCCAGTATATTTTCCCCCCTTGTGGGCTCCTTAACCAGCTTCTGTTGAAATGATTCCTGCAGTGCCTCAATTACTTCCCTACTCCAGGTAGATGTTGCCTTAGGGATTCCTCCTTCTACGTCAGGCATATTAAGGTCCCCCAGTAGTACAAACTCCCCTTCCTTTGACACCCTTTGAATTACCTGCATCAATTGCTTATCTATCTCCTCCCCTTGGTTTGGAGGCCTATATATATCACTCCTATTCTTAATATAGCACCAGGCCTCTTCTGTAATGTGACACACAGGAATTCTATCTCACCATTTTCATCCTGTTCTTTCCTTGTCTCCTTGACTTACAATGCCACCCTTCCCTCCTTTCCTATCCACACTGTACATTCTGAATAGACTGCAACCTTGAACACTAACATCCCAAGAATTATGGTCTGGCCACCAAATCTCCGTTATAGCCACAATATCTAGCCATTCATCTGCCATTATGGCCTCTAAGGCCACCATTTTATTCCCTAGACTCCTGTCATTTACAGAGAGCTGTCTCCACCTTAAATCCTCTATTCCCTTATAGTATTGAAATAGATTCCCTATCCCATTATAAAAGGGATTGCTAGCTAGGCTATTCCCTGCTGCCCCTCCCCCCCCACTAATTGGTTTCAATTTTACCTTTCCCTTGCATAGCTATACAATTTTTCTCTCAGGCCCATTGTTCCCTCCCTGCTTAAGTGCAGTTCTTCCAGAGCACATAGTTCTGCTTTATTCCATGTCCTTCCCCATTCACTCACCAAACATCTGTTCATGACACCACCCCCTTAACCATATATTGAACTTATCTGTTCTTCCCTTTCTGTCTGTATTGGCCCTTGGCACTGGCAGTACTTCTGAAAAAGAGACAGATTTATTTTTCAGCTTCCAGACTCTTTCCAAATCCATGAATGTAGCTTGCATTTCCATGAGACTGCTGTCTGCCAGGTCATTTGTGCCCAAATGCACCAAAATGTGGGTGATCCCCCCATGTTTCCTGGATAAAGCGTATACAAGATGTGAGACTTTTAATGCCGACATACTGGGCATGCACTCAGCCTTTATTATTACTATTCCCCTCTCCCACCCTTGCCCACTGAATTCCTCTAATTTTGGAATCCCCCAGTATAAGGACTCCCCCATCTACAGACTCCTTGCAGTCCACCAAAATCCCAACTGATTTTACATCCCCTGCAAAAAAAAAGTCCCGCAATGTTTTTTTTTTTTAAACCTGTAAAAAAGAAAGTCCCTCACAGTCTCCCTGCCCCTGCCACAACCCACGCCCACTGTCTGCTCACCCCTCCCCCACCCTCCCACCCCATCCTACCTCCAGAGTCTGGCCGACAATCTTCGGTGGATCGGGAACACGCCTGCATTCTTCAAAGCCGACCGCGAACTGAAGAAATGGCGGTAAGTTATATAACGGCATAAATAGGGTTTTTTCAACTTTGGTGCATATCTCAGCCATTTTTGGGAATTTCGGCACCAAATTTTCAACATGGAGTTATTGGGACCCCTCCTCATGAATTCAGGCACTGTCATGGCACTATTTGGTCCCAAAAGGTGATTTCGCGGTCACTGCGTGGGATCACCTTTCAAGTCTGATTAATGAAATGACAGTGCCATTGTCCATGAGGGGGGCCCTCAAAAAGCCTATGTTGCAAATTTGGTGGGAAAAATCCAAAACATGGCTGTTTTACGAGTGTGCGTTGCGCAGTTTCCACGCATGCTCGTAACTTTGTGAATTTGTAATATTTTCACTCCAGATTTTTAAAATTATCATTTTTCCACACCTCCTTAAGAACAGTACAGCTGTCATTTTACATATCCTGGCTGAAATTTGTTTTCGCACTTCTGGCGCAGAATAGCGCGGTTGCTGTGCAAAATCACTTTTCAGGACAGTTTGAGGAAATGACGGTGACACTGTTCATGAGCAGAAGTCCTAAAATGCCTACATTGAAAATTTGGTGATAAAATTCCATACAATGACTGTGTTACAAGCGTACGTTGCGCAGTTTCCACGCACCCTTGTAACTTCGCAACTGGCAGTTTTTCACACCTCCTTATGAACAGTACAGCTGTCATTTTTCACATCCTGACCTAAATGTGTTTTCGCACCTGTGGCGCACAATGGCATGGTCACTGTGCAAAATCAACATTTCGGACAAATTAACAAAATCACAGTGCCACTGTTCATGAGGGGAGGTCCCAAAATGCCTATGTTAAACATGTGGTTAAAAAAATCCCAAAAATAATTGGGTTACGGACATGTGTTGCACAGTTTCTATGCATGCTCATAACTTCACCAATTTTTCATATTTTCACTTCAGATTTTCAACGTTACCATTTTTTTACATCTCCTCATAAACAATACAGTTGTCATTTTCCACACACTGCCCAAAATGTGTTTTCGTCCCTGTGTCACCAAACGGCATAGCCGCTGTGCAAAACCACCTTTCAGCTAACAAACTGATAGTGCCGCTTTTCATGAAGTGGGCTCACAAACAGCCCATGTTGAAAATTTGGAGTGAAAATACCAACACACGCCTATGGTGTTAGGGTTTCCAACTGTAGCACACCACCCTGTAGAGACTGACAGGCATCAGGGGTGAATGGGATCATCGGCTGTAATGCTCACGCCATTTCCCCCCCCCCACCCTGCAGCTAGTGTCAGACATCATGGTGTGCCTTGCACTGTTCAGCCACAAAGTTCACCCCATTCTCCTATACTGCACCCACCTCAGCGTATTTTCTTATGGAATGGGGTAATTATAATGCCCAAAGACCTCAAACGACACCACATTTGTCAGTGTCTACAGGGTAGGGTGAGGTACAATGGCATGAGCGTTATAGCTGACGACCCAAAGGCACACCCCAATGCCTGTCGGTCTCTACAGGTGGGGGTGTGGTTGGCGTCACTTCAATACTTCACTGCCATTCCTATTAAGCGTCTCTAACTCTGGCACTACCAATGCCAATGCCAGCGAGACAACATTCAACATTGACAAATGCTTGTTGCAGTTGGTATTGTTTCTTTTGCAGTTTTATTGTTGTTTTCAGTTGGCACCAGGTTGCTTTCTGGATTAATTTGGAAAGTTACCTGTTTGGGAGATTTTGTAGGTGCAGCTGAGTGTTTTTGTGGGGGTTTGCTGGTGTGGCTGATTGTCTCTGGTGGTCAGGAGAGAATACTCAGTTTCAATTCAGGGCAGAACCTGCTCATTGCTGGTTTTATTTCTTTTATACTTAGTTCATTTGGGAAACATTTCTGCTTATCTTGTGTGTGTGTTTTTTAAGCCATTAACTTTCTAGGGCAGGAACTATGTTTTGTCTAGTCCTGTAGCTTGGGGGAGGGGTTCTTCATTCATCCAGCACGGTGAACGCCTAGGAAAGCCTCTGGAGGAAGTTGCAGTGCATGGAGGTACAGTGAGGGGTAGACACAGGGCTGATACTCTCTTGTGAGAGTCAGATGTGGGCTCTAATCCCACGCTCCCCTGAACCCAGCACATTTATAGGGGAACACCTGCCCTGTGATTGGAGGAAGGGACTTCAGGTGCAGCTCATGTAATTCCTATCCAATAGTGCAGTCACAGGGTGGGGAAAAAGCATAGGTTGGTCTCAAATAGGAGTACAGCATCCACAATGAATTGATGATTGGTGTGATAGATGGGATATCATAGGGGGAGCCTTCAACTAAGCAATTTCAGGTTCTAGAAGTGTTCAACTAGGAAGGGCAGCAGGCAGGACATAGTGTGTGAAAGGGTGTAGGGGAATAAATGACATAGGAATCACAGGGAGTGAGAAGAGCGAACATGACCAACATAGATGAGAGGAGGCCAGCATGGGGGAAGGGTCAGGACAGGAGGTGGTCCAATCAATGGGAAGGGAGGAAGGGGATTAGCAGCCAGCAAGGGCTAAGGAGGGTAGTTTGTTGCCAAGGATGCGGAGCAGCCATGTTCCTGGCAGTGGCATGGAGGGCTGGGGGATGCTTGATGTGCTGGCAGATGGGGCAAATGAGGGAAGAAATTAGGTGGCTGAGGAGGGAGCTGCAGGCATGGGGAGGCCAAGGTACAGAAGATTGAGGTCATAGGAGGAACCTGTTGGGACAAACAAACAGCCACCAGCAGGCCAGCACAAGGAAATTCTAGAAGAATCAGGAGGTGGGCTGAAAAATCCATTGCAGTCACATGCAAGACGTGGAGACAGGGGTTGGAGTAGTCGAGGAGACAAGACTACAGCAGGGCCAGCACAAGGTCATCAGCCTCAGGAAAGGGGGGCTGGGAAAAAGCAGGGAGAGGGGATCACCAGAACAAATCAGGTCAATGGTATGGCTAACTGGGAGAAGCAGAATCCGTCACATGATGGCATCCATCTAAGCAGCAGCTGGGATACTGAGCTCCCCCCTCTGGCCGCCTGAATTGAGAATTTTATAGTGCTTTCTGTGGGTTTTCTCCAGAAATTCAATCCAAAACCAAGTGTGCTGATAGCCTGGCATCGATTGAGGATCTTATTCTGGGAAACCGAACCCCTGTTGGGTCGAGATGGATGTGGATGGAAAGCAGGCCCTTACAAAGCATACCCCTCCTGCATCTCCTGAGAAGGCCACAAAAAAGCAAAGGAACCAGGCCCCTGCTAGGCCGGACCGTGGAGGAGATAAAGCTCCACAACCTATGCCACTGTCAGAGGATAAATTCCTCCAGGAAATCAGTACTTTGAGGGAGCTCCTGGTAGAGCTGAGTGGAGAACTTAAATCTTATGTAGCGACCTCTCCACTGTGCTCAAAAGGTCTGGATGTGGAGGTCAGGTCACTCGGAGCAGTGGAGGGCCAGGGCTGAAACAGAAATAACTGAGCTTAGGCAGCAAGTTAAGAAGCTGCAATTAAAGACTGAGGATCTGGAGGGGCGAAACCACCGAAATAATTTACTAATAATTGGCCTTCCTGAGTTGGAAGAAGGCCCAGAACTCATGGTCTTTCTACAGAAATTCTTCGTCAAAATAGTGGGCCGTCTCCATAAATACCTCCTACCACCTTGAAAGGGCACATCGCCATTGCGCCTCGACCTGCAGCTGGATCCCCCCACGTCCGATCATCATAAAATTCCTAGTTATTTAGAAAGGCAGCACGCTCTACCTGAAGGCCCGGAATTGAAGGAGATTCTGTGGGGTGCTTCAAGGATCCGTGATAACCCAGGACCTTCCCAAGGAAATCCGGGAGAAGAGGGCAGCGATCATCAGATAGTGCAAATTAATAGCGGCAGCGATCCCATTCAGGATGGTGTACCGTTACCCTAAAAGTGACTGTCGGTGGATCAGCCACGAGTTTTGGCACCCTGAAGCGGCGATAAGGACCTCGCAATCCGACTGCCTGATCTGTTCAAGGGACTTGGATGAAGACTGTGCTGTGGACTTTGATTAAGTGCTCTAATGCTCGCTTGAGCTAAATTTCTTGTTTGTGGTCTCGTTTGTGTTTTTTCCCTTTCTGGCTGTTTGTTTTTCTCCCCGGCCCTTTGTCTGGCGTTAGTTTACCCTCCCTGTCACCTACCTCTGTCTTTGTCCTTTTGGGCCATCCTTTTCGTCTCGGTCTGGCTGTCTCGGATCTTTCCTTCTGGGTCCTCTTGTGGGTGGCCATCGGGGTAGGAGAGCGAAGAGCTGCCAGGTTTGGGTCCTGGTCTGTTTCCTGCTCCGCGGTTACAGGGCGTCCCGATCAGGAACCTTTATTTGAGGGTTGCGGTTTCCAGGTGGGAACTTCCTGGGGGATGGACCGCTTGGTGTTCTGTAGTTTAAACGGTCCCCCCGGAAACGGCAACCACGGTTTGGGTCCTCTGGTGTTTTTCTCCCCATTTTCAGTCTGGAATGGCATATGAGGATTGCTTGCCGCCACAATCGGCGCGGACTCGGTAGGTGTTCAGGTATATTGCAGGGATGGGGAGGTGAACGGGCTTGGCTGCTGCGCTTGGGATGACAGGGTTTAAGAGGTATCCCAACTCGAGATGTAAGCTCCTTTTATGCTTTGTTTTTTGTTCCTTTCCCTCATGCCCTTCTTCTATTTCTTCTGTTCTGGTCTTGGCTTGTTTTATATGTTGTGGGCTGGGGGCGGCTGTGGGGGACGACTTAGTGGGCCTGCTCGCTGGATGCGGGATTGCAGCCGTGTGTGGTAGCTAAGCTGCCTGGGGCTGGTCCGGGTAAGAATAGTTTCATTGCCGCAGAGGCTGTACTTGGACTGAGGATGTACCTGTTTTTCCTGACACATGGGTATCTGTTTCCGGCTCTGGGGGTTGGGGGTTGGCGTGAGGATTAGGGAGGTTCGTGAGGGTAACAAACTGCATCTGGGACTACTCATCATGAACCCCCACATGTATATAGTTTCTGGTGGGTTTGTGGTTTGGGACGTTTTTGGGGGATGGAATATGGCAGGTTATGGTATCGATTTCTCTGGTCTCATTAGTGGGGATAGGGGTCTTTTCTGATTTGTCTGGTGTTTCTGACTTAGAGTCTTGATGGGGTGGGTGGGGGAATGAGGACGAGTTCTCCACTCCAACTACTGGGTACTTTGGACAATTTTTTAGAGATTTTCTTGGGTCGATACGGTCTTTGGGGTAATGGGGGAGTGGGGGGTGGGTTTCTCACGAATTGGTCTATTTCAATTTTCTGGGTGGGGGGTTCTCTGCAGGGAGGAGGGAGGGAGGGGGAGTTATGAAAGGGTTTCTGGTTGTTATACATGAGGTGCACCTTGCTACTGTAGGTAATATGTACTTTGTCTGGCTATCTAATTGTTTTGATACATTCATAAGATGGCTAGAAATACAGTTAAAATAGCATCCTGGAATGTTAGAGGCTTAGGATCGGGTCAAGCGCCTACAGGTCTTTAATCACTGCTCATTACTTCACATTGACATCCTTTTCTGCAGGAAACACATTTATGTCATGATGAAGTTAGACTGCTTTCTCAATCTGGGTTCTCTCAATTTTATCTTATGGGAATTCCTGTTTCAGCAAGTGGGCGATTCTTTTAAAAGACATGTTTTATTTATTAAAGAATTAGCTCTCTCAGACCCAGAAGGGAGATATGTTTTAGTTAAAGGTAATTTAAATGGAGAAAACGTGGATCTTGGTTCAGTTTATGGACCGGTGGAGAGAATCCTGAGTTCTTTATGACACTGGTGGATAAGCTGGCCAGCTTTTGCCCACTCAATTTGTGTTAGGTGGAGTTGAACGCACTTTTCCTGAAGTTGGATAAGGAACCCCAAGACAGGCGTAGACCTACTTCGGCCCAGAAAGCCTTCTGTGAATGGTTTCATTGTTGGGTTTGGGTGATCCGTGGCGTCTGGCTAACCCTTCCTGCTGTGCTTTCACTTTCCAGTCCCAGTCACATGGTACTAAGTCAAGATTAGATATGATATTAGTTAGTCTCTCTTTCCTCCCGAAGATCTCTTTGTCTGGCTTGGAACCGATCATTGTGTCGGATCATGCATGGTTTGGATACAACTGTCCCTAGATCCTGACTCTCTGCGACTCCATGTGGCGCTTAAATACTCAACTATTAAAGGACCGCCAATGTGTCTCAGAAATTAGCTCTAGAATATCTCTCTCTTTCGAGCAATAATGAGTTCTACCCCAGGGTGGATATGATATGGGGAGCCTTAAAGTGTTATCTCAGAGGTGACCTTATCAAAATAGCTTCCCTTAGGAAGAAGGCACGGTTAGCTAGGTCACTGGAGTTGGTTGGTAGGATTAGGGAGTTAGAAGATAGGTATTTGTTATCTTCCTCGGTTTCAGATCTTAAGGAACTTCTCTTGGCTAAGAATGAATATTCGGATCTTCTGAAGGAAAAAACAGAGTACTGTCTGGTGAAAACCCAGGCTAGATATCTGGATCTTGGTGAAAAATCCAGTAAACTACTAGCTTTGCCTGCTCACTGCGCAGGAATTCGAGGATTATTCCCTCTTTGGTTCCCCATCTGGTAACACTGTTTCCTCGCCCAGAGATATTGCTCAGGTTTTAAGGAATACTATTGAGCCTCTATTGTCGTTCCCGACATCCTATCCGATAGCGGACATCAGGGAATACGAAGAGGAATCGGTGTCTGCAGGATATTGAGTCTCAGCAAGCAAGCCTATTGGCTCCTATCTCAGCCGAGGAAATAAAGAATGTTATTGCTTCTCTGGTTTCAGACAAGGCACCGGGCCCAGATGGATTCCCAGCAAACTTCTATAAAGTCTTTGTCAAGGAGCTCACTCCTATCCTTCTTGAGTTTTATAACTATTTTTTGGTTTCATCTGAGCTTGATCCTGCTTTATTCGAGGCCACCATAGTTCTAATTCCCAAGGCAGACAAGGAACCCTCTGAGCCGGCTAGTTTCCGCCCTATTTCTCTCCAGAACTATGATGTTAAAATACTGGCCAAAATACTAGCCGAAAGGATCAAAAAGATTTGGTCCGGTCTTCTGAGCCTTGAGCAGGCTGGTTTTGTCCCTGGGAGGTCGGCTGAACCATCTGAGGACCTTGTCCCATATCTCTCAGTATGCCCGATTACCTCAGGCCCAGTCGCCTAGTTTCTCTTGATCGGAGAAAGCATTTGATCGGGTTGACTGGTCCTTTTTATGGACGGTAATGGAGGAAATGGGTTTTCCGATTTCTTTTTGAATTTGATACAGGTATTTTATAAGTGCCTCTGCCAAAATTTATTGTAAAGGGGTCTTGTCCCCTCTTTCCGTCTTTTTCCGGTACTAGACAAGGCTGTCCCTGTCTCCCCTGTTGTTTAATTTATATTTGGAACCCTTATTGATTAACTCGAAGTCTCCCCTCAGGTGAGAGATGTCAGGCTCCAAAATGGGAACTAGTCTTATCGGCATGCAGATGATGTCTTGCTGCATTTAGTGGAACCAGTAGCATCCCTAGAGGCAGCTTTGGGTATCATTAGGCAGTTTAGTTCCTTTTCTGGTTATAAATTAAATATCTCTAAATGTGAGATCTTTCCTTTAAATAACTATACTTTCAAGTGAGATTTTCACTCCTTTGGGAAGAGGTGGACCTCCAGTTCAATCAAGTATCTGGGGATTTATTTCTCTACCGATCTCTCTCTTCTCAAAAAATTAAACTTAACCAAAGTCAGAGATTCGATCAGCCAAGACTTACAACGTTGGACAGTGCTCCCTGTTTCCTTGTGGGGCAGAATCAATATTATTAAGATGAATGTCCTTCCCCGGATCTTCTATCCGTTGAATCTTACTAATCTTTGGATCCCCCTTTCCTTTTTTCAGCAGCTTCATAGTCTGGTTTCTACTTTTTTATCTGGCGGGGAAGAGGCACGTTGTTCTTATGGTACCCTATCCTTCCTAAAGAAAGGGTGGCTTGAGACTCTAACTTCCTGCTGTACTACTAGGCGGCCCATCTGTCCAAGTTAGGAAGATGGTTTTCTACGAACACTGAATGCTCTTACCCAAGCTAGCTTCAGCTGGAAAAGGTCTTTCTCTCCGAACTTAAAGTTGATAGGTTGGCTTTATTTTACCAGACCCCGAAAACACTTTCACAACTGATTCCAGATGATGTGGTGGCAGTCTCCCTTAGAGTGTGGGCTCAATGTCTCAAGTCTTTTCGGATTTCCAACCACATGGATTTAGGGCAGCCGATAACTTTTAATCCCAATATTAAATTAGGAGATTCTTGGATAGGGCCAAGCTGGCTCCCACAACTTAAAGATTCCATGGTTGAGCACTTGTTCGGTCATACCTCGCTCCTTGATTCTGGTGATATTTTAGTTAGGTTTGGTATATCAAGCAGAGATATTTTTAAGGTGTTCCAGCTCCGGCACCTGGTGGGTAGCAAGTTCGTGTTACGCTTAGGCAATCGGTGGTTCACCCTTTTCTCTCTAATATTATTAGCTGGTCTCTCAGCCCCCATTCAATCTCAGATTTATTCTATCTCTTGTCCTTTAACTTGGGAGGAGGTTGAGGTCCCGGGTCTGGGCATCTCCTTCGGAGGGGCGTCCCGCTTTGGAGGGAGTTTCTGGCCTAACTTACATAAATATTATGCTCAAGATAGGTTTCGGTTAGTGCAGTACAACATTGTCAATAACCTGTATTATACTCCTGTTAAACTTTTCAGAAATTAATCTCCATCCCAGATTGTTTCAGGTGTTTGTAAGGTGAAGGTAATTTAATTCACATTTTTGGGAATGTTCTAAAGTTGCCCCTCTGTGGTCCTTGATTCGGGACAACTTGGATCCCTTCTGGGTCTGAATAGGTTCTTTTGCCCTGAAATTTGTGTGTTGGGGATTTCTCTCATGTAGATAGCGTGGAGCGTAGATATTATATGGCCCTGGTATCTATGGCAGTCAAGAAGCTGGTTTTAAGACACTGGAGGGACCAGTTGGTCTTATCATATGCTGACTGGTTAAAGGAGTTGATGTTATACCTCCAATCTGAAAACCTGATTGCCAGCTATAAGAATCGTTTGGACCTATTTCATAAAAGATGGGTAAACTCCAATCCTTTGTTTACCCTAAATGATAAGGCCTGGCGACCCGATCCTTGACCCTCATACCATATAGTACAGTATATGCTAACTCTATGGTTCTTTTGTATCATAGTGGATGTTGGACTTGTTATCTTCTCGTACAACAAATCTAGCTGTTGGTAAGGATACCAATCATTATGTAATGAGAAGATGATATCCGACTCTAGAGGTTCTGTGTTGAAGGTTATTCTGGGTGCACCCTGGGGAGGGAAGAGGGGATGGGGAAGACATGGTTCTTTGACATTCTGGCTGGTGGAATATACCTTTCATGTTTTGTTTTTTTATCTTCAAGGTTCCCTGATATCCTATGCATTCGTTTTTATGGGGGTTGGTGTGGTTATGGCTTACTGGTTTATATCTTGTCTGCTTTGTGTTTGATTGTATTGTCTTTGAAACTAATAAACTTAAATTTCAAAAAAAAAATAAATAAATAAATAACTGGGAGAAGCAGAATGGGGGAAGGTAGCGTAATCACTGAGAGAGTTAAAGGGGGGGAGTGACTACCAGGGAGAAAGGATGCATCACAGAACTGGCAGGTGCTACCTATAGCCCTAGAGACAAGGTGCAGCAGAAAGGTGGTAAGGAAGCAAATCCAAGGACAATGGAGCAGGGAGCGAAGATAGAAACAGGAGGTAGCAAGGATAAGGATGGAACAAGGCTGAGGAAGGAACCTTGGGGAGGGGGCGCATGCTACTGAAGGAAAACCACAGCGGGAGGGTGGCAGGATGGGGGCAGAGAAATGGCATGGGGAAGGTGAGGGGCACAAGGGAATGGTCTAGTAAGTGAAGCTGATGCACCAGCCATAGTTGGCAAGGGGAGCAGTCAGGACACAGAATGGAGGAGGCAGAAGGGAAATAGCTGGGGATAGAGGAAGGGAGCATTTTGGGGAAGGAAAAGAGCCCACAAAGAGAGGAGCACATAAAGGAGTCAGTCATAATTCTGGGGGACTCTATAGTTAAGGGGATGGGGGACCAGGAGAAGCAGCATCTGGGTAGAGTGCATGCCTGGCATGACAGCAGGTAGGGCACAGCAGCACATTGGTAGGTGTGTACAGAAGGTGGGGGGGGTCACACATCATTGTTCACTTGGGAACAAATGATCTGGAAGGAAGGCAGATAGAGGAGGTTCAGGACAGCTTCAGAGAAGTGGGGAAGCTATGCAGAGAGGAGGGAAGCACAGTGGCATTCTCAGAAGTTCTGTCAGTGCCAAGGGCAAGTACGGACAGAAAAAGCAGAATCATGGACTTCAGCAAGTGGCTGAGAGAATGGTGAGAGTCCATGGGGTATGGCTGGGTGGGAGAGTGGGGCAACACATGGGAAAACCCAGATCTATATGCAGGGGACAGGCTACATCTAAGAAAGGAGGGTTTGGGGGTGTTAAAGCAGAGACTGAGGAATTTATCACTAAAAATTATAATTTGAACTTGCTGGGGGGGGGCTGGGGAGGTGGAGTGAATAAGGAAAGGAGGTCCAGAGGACCTCCCCCATAGCAATGATAGGGCCTACTTTGTCTAGGATGGGGGGAGCTGAGAGTAAGGGGGCAGCTGGGAGAGAGTCAGGGTGGAAGGTGGTATCACTAAATGCTAGGAGCCTGGGGAATAAGATGGCACAGCTGCAGGCACTACTGGTAGAAGGAGAGGTGGACATAGCAGCCATCACTGACACGTGGGCAACCCAAAACCATGACTGGGACTTGGCCATCCCAGGATTTAAATTATTCAGGAGGGACAGAGAAAAAGGTAAGGGGGGGAGGAGTAGCCGTTTACGTAAGGGAAGGGATTGGATGCATCACGGAGGAGGGGGGGAAGAAGGTAGGTCAGAAGTCATTTGGATACAACTCCATACCCCAAAGGGGGCTAGGGTCCGATTGGGGGTTGTTTATAGGCCCCCAACCCAGAAAGAGGACGTGGATAGGGAGCTAGGGGAGCAGCTAAGGAGACTCTGTGGCAAAGGGAGCACTGTGGTGGGTGGAGATTTCAATTTACCAGGGGTGGATTGGAGTATCCCAGCTACCACATGTGCCAGGGAGCAGATCCTCCTGGAAGAAATCCAGGATGGCTTCCTGACCCGAAAGGTGACAGTGCCAACAAGGGAAGAAAATATTCTAGACCTGGTGCTGGAGGATGGAGAACAGGTCACAGATGTAAGGGTGGAGGAGCCACTGGCTGGTAGTGATCACCACACAGTGTGGTTCTCTATGTTTTGGTAGAGAGATCCACAACACAAAAACAAAGGTCCTGGACTTCAGAAAGGCAGACTTTGGCAGGATGGGGCAATTAATGAGAACACACAAAGATGGCATCCACCCTGACATGAACGCTGAGCAGAAATGGGCGATCATATAACTAGGGCTGATTGAATCCACTAAAGCTTGTGTCAAGAGCCAGCAAAAGAAATCAAGGACCAAGCATCCAAGCTGGATCACCAGAGAGGTAACAGAGAAGGTGAGGGATATGAGAAGGGCCTTCCGAATCTACAAGAGAACCAACAGGGCAGAGGATAGGGAGAACTATGTGAGGAAACCCAGGGAAGTGAGCAGAGCGGTCAGGACTGCAAAGGCAGCCAGGGAAAGGAAATTAGCACAGGGGATTAAGGAAGGGGAAAAGGATTTCTTCAGGTATATCAGGGAAAAGAGGAAGTGCAAGGATCAAATAGTTAGGATCAGGAAAGTCAAAGGGTGGGTAGATAAGAGGGCCAAGAAGGCAGAAGTACTTAATAAGTACTTCTGTTCAGTGTTCACATGGGAGAGTGATGAGCCCATTCCTACAGGGAAAGGGGGGAGCAGGCATGGGGGGTGATACAACCACAGATGGGGTAATCACAGTGGAAAGGGTGCTGGAGGGCCTTAGGTCCCTGAGCGTAGACAAGGCACCTGGACCAGATGGGGTACATCCCAGGGTGCTGAGGGAGCTGGCAGAGGTTCTGGCAGAGCCACTGGCGGATCTGCTCAACACCTCGCTAAGTACAGGATGTGTGCCCAGAGATTGGAAGGAGGCACATGTGGTAACTCTCCACAAAAGTGATCCCAAGGATGAACCAGGGAACTACAGACCAGTGAGCCTCACCACAATTGAGGGGAAACTGATGGAATCTATCCTCAAAGAAAGGCTGGTGCAGTTTCTTGTCGATAATGATCTGCAAGATGACAGACAGCATGGGATCATCACTGGCAGATCCTGTCAGACAAACTTGGTTGTTTTTTTTGACTGGGTCATGAGGGCACTGGACGAGGGCCGTGCGGTAGATGTAGTCTACCTGGATTTCAGCAAGGCCTTCGATTCAGTGCCACAAGGAAGGTTGACCTGCAAGTTGAGGAGTCTTGGTATAGGGTGGAAGCTAGCCCGATGGGTAGAAAACTGGCTGAGGGACAGGCAACAGAGGGTAGTTGTAGGGGTAGAAGCATCAGATCCCAGGGCTATGAGAAGTGGTGTCCCACAGGGGTCAGTACTGGGACCAGTCCTGTTTAACAGTTTCATCACAGACATAGCGGTTGGGATCAAGAATAAGATCAGCCTCTTCACCGATGACACCAAGATCTGTGCTGAGGTGGGTGGGGAGGAGGGTGGAAAATTACTGTAGGAGGACTTGGCAAGACTCGAGGAGTGGTTGCACACCTGGCAGATTGGGTTCAATGTCAAGAAGTGCAAGGTGATACATTTCAGAGCCAAAAACCCAGGATACAGCTACTGGATGGATGGTATCAAACTGTCCACATCCAACGAGGAGAAGGATCTGGGGGTGCTGGTGACTGGGGAATTAAACCACTTGGCCCAGTGTAGGAAGGCAGCGGCTAAGGCTAACAGGATGCTAGGCTGCATAACAAGGGGGATTACATCCAGATGTAGCAAAGTCATATTGCCCCTGTACAGGTCACTGGTGAGACCGCACCTGGAGTACTGCGTGCAGTTCTGGTGCCTGTACTTCATAAAGGGATATCAAACTACTGGAGGCAGTGCAGCGAAGAGCAACAAAGATAATCCAGGGGTTGGGGGATAGAACTTACAAAGAAAGACTAAAAGAGCTCAACATGTATACCCTGGAGGATAGAAGAGAGAGAGGGGACATGATCGAGACCTTCAAGTACCTGAAGGGGATGAATAGAGTAGGCTTCCAAGGAGGGTTCACTCTCCAGAATGGAAGAGATACCAGAGAACACTCCCTGATGTTAAAGGGGGCAGATTCAGAAGGGAAAGGAGGCACTACTTCACTGAAAGAGTGGTAACAGGGTAGAATGCACTGCCTGAGAAACTCGTGTCAGTGCAGACTGTGGGGTGTTTCAAGACAGGGTGGGACAAATTCAAGGGGGAAAGTACAAACCGGGGGGTGCTGTTGGGGGAGGGAAAAGTTAATGGGAGGGGGGCAGCTGCAGTCTAATGGGCTGAAGTGCTGCACACTCGAGCAGACTAGATAGACCATATGGCCTGTATCTGCTGGCAATTTTGTATGTTCGTATGTTCGAAGAGTGGAGGGGGCTGCAGGAGGACCTGACCAAGCTACAGGAGTGGTCGGAGGCATGGCAGTTGAGGTTTAACACCAAAAATTGCAAGGTTTTGCACTTCAGGGCTAATAATCAGAGGAGGAGCTATCAGCTGGGGGAAGGGGAGATTCAGCTGGAATGCACCGAGGAGGAAAAGGACCTGGGGTACTTATAACGGGGAGTATGAACAACTCAGCTCAGTGCAGGAAAGCGGCAGTAAAAGCCAACAAGATGCTAGGGTGTATTGTGAGGGGAATCTCCTCCAGAAATAAGAAGGTGATCCTGCGGCTGTACAGGTCACTGGTCTGGTCACACCTGGTTTACTGCATGCAGTACTGGCACCCATTCCTTAAGAAGGACATCAGATTGTTGGAGGGTGTCCAGTGGAGGGCGACAAGGATGATCCAGGGATTAGAGGGATACTCCTATGAGGAGAGGCTGGACGAGCTGAACATGTATTCCCTGGAGGAGAGGAGGCATAGGGGGGACATAATTGAAATCTTTAAATACTTAAAGAGGATAAACAAGACTAGCACAGAAGGGATTCTCCAGATCAGAAGGGGAGGGTCATGAGGAGTCACCAGCTGAGACTGGAGGCAGGAAGATTCAGGAGGGAAGTCCGGAGGAATTATTACATGGAGAGGGTAGCGGACAAGTGGAATGCTCTGCCTGAGGAGGTGGTAGCCTGTAGCACAGTGGATGGGACAGAGTGAGGGGGAGGGGTATTTATGAAAAGGGGATGGATGGGTGGGGCAGATGCAAACTGAAGGGCTAGCTACACAATCAAGCAGACTCAATAGACCGTGAGGTCTGTTCTACTGACATTTTCATATGTTCAGTTTGTATAATTACCTAAAAATCATGTGCTGACACATCTAGAGTTGGCCTTAACATAAGCCCACAGGGACCCTCTAAACGGAAAGGGGAGGAGGAGCAATGGACAAAGAGGAGCAGGAGTTCCATAGTTTGGGTGCAGTAGTACATAGAAACATAAAAATATAGAAATTGGTGACAGTTAAGGGCCTTCGGCCCACCTGCTCTGCCCTATTACCACAAACAATTGTGCTCTATCATGCACTGCTGGCATTAGGTTGCCCCCTTCCCCAACTACCAGCAATTCTCTATGCCTATCCCAAGCATGTTTAATACCTGAAATCATCTCTGCCACTACCACCTCCACTGGCAGGCTGTTCCACTTGTCCACCTCCCTCTCTGTGAAGAAGTACATCCTCATGTTCCCTCTGAACCTCCCTTTCTCCAGTTTCATCTTGTGCCCCCTTGTCCTTGAGCATCTTTTTCTTTGGAATATAGTATTCTCCTGTACTTTATTCTTCCCTGTGAGGTATTTAAATGTTTCAGTTGTATCCCCCCATCCCTCCTCTCCTTCAGGGAGTACATAAGTAATTCCTTCAGCTTATCCTTGTAGGGCTTGCATTGTAGTCCCCGCACCAATTTGGTTGCCCTCCTTTGAACTGCCTCCACCCTATCTATGTTCTTACATAGTTGAGGCCTCCAGAAGTGGTCACATTATTTGAGTTGCAGCCTCACTAATGTCCTGTATAGTGGAATTATTACTTCCCTTTTTGTTCTGGTGATTCCCCTGCCTATGCATCCCAGCATCCTGTTTGCCTTTCCTGCCGCCTTGTCACAACAGTTACCTACCTTGAGATCATCGGAGAGGATCACTCCCAGGTCTCTTTCTTGCCTGGAGCATGCTATTTCTCTGCCCCCAAAGTTGTTATGTAGTTCCTGGGTTTTTGTGCCTTATATGCATTATCTTGCACTTTTTTGCATTGAAACCAAGCTGCTAATTCTTTGACCAATCCTCAACTTCCTTAGATCTCCCATCATTCTATCCACTCCCCCTGTTGTGTCCACCCTGTTGCAGAGCTTAGTATCATCAGTGAACAGACAGATTTTCCATTCCAGATCCCCTGCAATATTACTGATAAAGACTGGACCTAGCACTAATCCCTGCGGTATGCCACTGGTCATTTTACCCTCTGCAGAGTGAATGCCATTTACCACCACTCTCTGTGTCCTATTATCCAACCAATTCTCCACCCACTTCACTTCCTACTTTCCCAGCCCCGTGCTCCCCAGCTTGTTTAACAGCCTCCTATGCAGCATGGTGTCAAAGGCCTTGCTGAAATCCAGGTAGGCCACATCCACTGCCCCTCCCAGATCCACCTCCCTGGTTACCCAGTCAAAGAACTCAATGAGGTTAGTCTGGCACGACCTCTCTCCCATAAAGCCATGCAAGCTTGGGTCATGTAGACCATTGACAACTGGTGTTCCACTGTTCTTTCTTAGTGTTTCCATGTCCTTTCCCACTGCTAAGGTCAGGCTGACTGGTCTGTAGTTCCCCACTTCCTCCCTGTATCCACTTTTGTTTAGAGGGACCACATCAGCTGTACTCCAGTCCTTGGGTACTGACCCTAATTCCAATGACAGGTTAAACAAGGTAGGCAGAGGTTCTACCATCTCTTCTCTTAGTTCTTTCAGTATACCAGGGTGCACCCCATCTGGTCCCATAGCCTTATCAACTCTTATTACCTCTAGTTCCCTGAGGACCCTTTTCTTTGAAAAGGTACCTGTGTCCATATCCGTGCCATTCCTGCCCTTATCATTTATTGCTGGCCCATTTCCTGACCCCTCCTTTGTAAAAACTGAACAGAAGCATGTTCGGTATATCTGATTTCTGGTTGTCATCCTCTACAATGCCCCCATTCTCCATTTTCAGTCTCACAATCCCTCCCCTGGCCTTCCTTTTTATGTTGATTGTGTGCAGCGCAAGAAACATATTGGGACAGCTTTCTCAGAAGCAGGTTGTGGAGGCACGGCACTGTTGTGGCCAATGCCCCCACAGCCTGCAAAGGCTTGTCCCACTTCCCCCAATGCCGTGGCACGCTGTTGTTGACACTAGTTCAGCCAGCGTGCCACCAACTTGTGAGAAATTAGCAGCTGCAATCAGGGGCCACCTTCGTCATTGCAGCGTCAGCCATCGCTGCAATGAGGAAGCGACCCGTCATTGCAGGCGGGATCAAGAAACACTGATATTGTTTTGTGAACATGGCGGCGACTTGCCGCCATGTTCTAAACTAATATATTACTGTGTTTATTTGCTGGCGGGGCCCCAATCCCTGTTGACTTCAGTGCCCCAATGTTGATTTTGCCAGCGGGGAGCCCACTCCCGTCGGCATTCTGTAACCAACCCCCTCCCGCTTTTGTCATCTGCCGGCCGGGGTGCCCAATCCCTGTTGGCATAATCTAAAATCTAAGCCCCTTTTGTTGTGTGCCAGCAGGGTGCCCAATCCCCTGTTGGCTACTGCTGCCCCTCGAAAGGAGTCCGGTGGCATGCAGGGAGCCCACCCCAGTGTGCCACATGCCCCTGTGAAATAAAAACTGTCCCACGATGTGTGTTTTTTAACCCTGTAAAGAGGAAACTGTCCTCGGTGGTCTCCCTGCCCCCCCTTACCCGCGCCCACCACTGCGCACCTGCATCCCCACAACCCCCACCCCATACTTACTCTCCGGAGCTCGTGTGACGATCTCGATGGACTGGGAACAGGTCTGCACTCTTCAAAGCTGACCGCGAACTGAGGAAATGCCAGTAAGCTGTATAATGGAATAAATGGTGTTTTTCCAACTTTAATGCATATTTCAGTCATTTTTTGGAATTTTGGCACCAAATTTTCAACATTGGGGTTTTGGGACCCCTCCTCATGAATTTTTGAACTGTCATGGCGTCAATCAGCCCCGAAAGGTGATTTCGCAGTCACTGCGCAGAATCAACTTTCGGGGCTGATTAACGAAATGACAGTGCCAGTGTTCATGAGGTGGGCTCTCAAAAAGCCTATGATACAAATTTGGTGGAAAAAATCCCAAAAATGGCTGTTTTACGAGCGTGCGCTACTTAGTTGCTACGCACGCTTGTAACTTCGAGAATTTGCAATATTTTCATGCCAGATTTTCAACATTGGCATTTTTTCACACCTTCTTGTGAACAGTACAGCTGTCATTGTTCACATCCTGGCGGAAATGTGTTTTCGCACTTCCGGTGAAGAATATCGCGGTCGCTGTGGGAAATCAGTGTTCGGGACAGATTAAGAAAATGACAGTGACACTGTTCATGGGTAGAGGTCCTAACATCCCTATGTTGAAAATTTGGTAACGAAACTCCATAACATGACTGTGTTACAAGCGTGCGTTGAACTGTTTCCACGCACCCTTGTAACTTCGCAAATATGTAATATTTTCACGCCACATTTTCAACAGTGGCATTTTTTCACACCTCCTTATGAACAGTACAGCTGTCTTTTTTCACATCCTGGCTAAAATATGTTTTTGCACCCCTGCCGGAGAATAGCATGGTTGCTGTGGGAAATCAGTGTTTGGTACAGATTAAGATCGAACGAGTGAGAGGGGGAAGTGACCGAGCTCAGCTGAGCTCTCTCGGGACTGCTGCGTATTTGTTTGTGGGCAGAAAAAGGCCCCAACGCAAGAGCCCAGTACAAAAGGGCAGCCTGCAACACTGGGAGAAACAGAATGAGAGAGCGAGTGAGGGAGCGGGAGTGAGCGAACTCACCGGAGCGCTGTCAGGACTGCTGCGGATTTCTTTGCAGGCAGAAAAAGGTGTCAATGCAGGCAGGGGCCCAGTAGAAAAGGCCAGCCTGCAGCGGTGGGAGAAACAGTACAAGTGAGTGAGTGAGACAGGGGGACTGAGTGAGCTCAACGGAGCTCTATCAGGGCTGCTACGGATTTCTTTGTTGGCAGAAAAAGGCACCAATGCAGGCAGGAGCCCCATACAGAAGGGCCGCTTGCAGCACCAGGACAAACAAAATGAGCGTGTGACAGAGGGAGACTGAGCAACCTCAACGGAGCTCTGTCAGGACAGCTGCGGATTTCTTTGTGGACAGACAAAGGTGCCAACACAGCCAGGAGCCCCGTACACAAGCGCAGCCTGCAGTGCCAAGAGAAACAGAATGAGTGAGTGACAGAGCGGTAGTGAGTGAGCTCAGCAGAGCTCTATTGTGACTGCTGCAGATTTCTTTGTGGGCAGAAAATGCGGCAATGCAGGCAGGAGCCAATGCGAAAGGCCAGCTTGCAGCGGCGGCAGAAATGGAATGAGTGAATGAGGGGGAGTGATCGAGCTCAATGGAGCTGTGTCGGGACTGCTTCAAATTTCTTTCTGGCCAGAACAAGCTGCCAGTGCCGGCAGGAGCCCAGTACAAAAGGGCAACCTGCAGTGGCAGGAAACACAGAATGAGCGAGTGGGGGGGAGTGAGCTCAACGGAGCTCTGTTGGGACTGCTGCAGATTTGTTTGTGGGCAGAAAAAGGCAGCAATGCACACAGGGGTCCAGTACAAAGGGCAGCCTGCAGTGGTGGGAAACCAGAATGAGCGAGTGAGAGAGGGAGTGAGTGAGCTCAGCAGACTGTATTGTAAGTGCTGCAAATTTCTTTGTGGGCAGAAGAAAGCGGCAATGCAGGCAGGAGCCCAATAAAAGGGCAGCCTGCAGCGCCAGCAGCGGAATGAGCAAGTGAGAGAAGGGGTGAGCAAGCTCAACAGAGCTTTGTCGGGACTGCTGCAGATTTCTTTAGGGGCAGAAAAGGTGCCAACAGAGGCAGGAGCCCAGTACAAAAGGGCAGCCTGCAGTACCAGGAGAAACAGAATGAGTGAGTGACATGGGAGAGTGAGCAACCTCAACAGAGCTCTGTCGGGACAGTTGTGGATTTCTTTGTGGTCAGAAAAGGTGCCGATGCAGGCAGGAGCCCAGTACAAAAGGGCAGCCTGCAGTGCCAGGAGAAACACAATGAGCGAGTGAGAGAGGGGGAGTGAGCGAGTTCAATGGAGCTCTATCATGACTGCTGTGGATTTCTTTGTTGGCAGAAAAAGGAGGCAATGCATGCAGGAGCTCAGTACAAAAGGCCAGCCTGCAGCGCCAGCAGAAATGGAATGAGTGAGTGACATGGGAGAGTGAGCGACCTCAACAGAGCTCTGTCGGGACAGTTGTGGATTTCTTTGTGGTCAGAAAAGGTGCTGATGCAGGCAGGAGCCCAGTACAAAAGGGCAGCCTGCAGCGCCAGGAGAAACACAATGAGCGAGTGAGAGAGGGGGATTGAGCAAGCTCAATGGAGCTCTATCGTGACTGCTGCGGATTTCTTTGTTGGCAGAAAAAGGAGGCAACGCAGGCAGAAGCCCAATACAAAAGGGCAGCCTGCAGCGCTGGCAGAAACAGAATGAGTGAGTGAGAGAGGGGGAGTGAGCCACCTCAATGGAGCTCTGTTGGGACAGCTGCGGATTTCCTAGTGGGTAGAACAAGGTGCCAATGCAGGCAGGAGCCCAGTACAAAAGAGCAGCCTGCAGCACTGGGAGAAACAGACTGAGTGAGAGACAGAAGGGCAGTGAGCGAGCTCAACACGCCAACGCAATCAACATTCAGCATTGACAAATGCTTGTTTCATTGATGTACCTGTAAAAGGTTTTGTCCCCCTTACCACTGAGTTTGCTATGCGTTCCTCTGTTTGTGCCTTGGCTTCCCTAACTGCCTTCCCCGCCTCCCTTTGTTTCTCCTGGCACCTCTCCCTTTCCCCCTCCTCCTGTGTCTTTTTGTATTACGTAAATGCTGTTTTTATGTTGATTGCATGCAGCGCAAGAAACATATTGGGACAGCTTGCTGAGAAGCAGGCTGTGGAGGCGTGGAACTGTTGTGGCCAGTGCCCCCACAGCCTGCAAAGTCTTGTCCCGCTTCCCACAATGCCGTTGTAGGCTGCTGGTGACACAAGTTTGGAACATTTGCACCAACTTGCGACAAATCAGCCACTGCAATCAGGGGCCGCCTCGTCATTGCAGCATCAGCCATCCGCTGCAATGAGGGAGCAACCCGTCATTGCAGTGCGGGATCTAGCAACCCTGATATTATTTGTGAACATGGCAGTGGGTTGCCACCTTGTTCACAAACAATATAACCCCACATTTATGTGCTGATGGGGCCCCCAATCCCCGGCGGCTTCGGTGCCCCATGTTGATTTTGCCAATGGGGAGCCCACTCCCCGTCTGCATTCTGTAAACTCACCCCACTTTCATTTTCTGCCGACGGGGTGCCCAATCCCCATCGGCATAATCTGAGCACCCCCTTTTGTTGTGTGCCGACAGGGGTGCCCAATCCCCTGCTGGCCCCCCCAAACAAAGACTCCTTTGGCACACTGGGAGCCCACCCCAGCGTGCCACATTGCCCTGAAAGGGGCAAAAACGGTCCCACGACATTTTTTTTTTGTCACCTGAAAAAAAGGAAACGGTCTCTCGTAGTCTGCCTGCTCCCACCTCCCACAACCCGCACCCACCCACTGCACACCGTGCCTCCCCACAACCCCCCTCACCCCATACTTACCTCCAGAGCGACGATCTTCGGTGGACCGGGAACATGTCTGCACTCTTCAAAGCCGACCGCGAACTGAGGAAATGCCAGTAAGCTGCATAATGTAATGAATAGGGTGTTTTCAACTTTAGTGCATAACGCAGACATTTTTTGGAATTTTTTCACCAAATTTTCAACATGGGGTTTTTGGGACCCCTACTCATGAATGCTTGAACTGTCATGGTGTTAATCGGCCACGAAAGGTGATTTCGTGGTCACTGTGCAGAATCACCTTTGGGGGCCGAGTAATGAAATGACAGTGCCAGTGTTCATGAGGTGGGCTCTCAAAAAGCCTATGTTGCAAATTTGGTGGAAAAAAATTCCAAAAATGACTGTTTTACGAGCGTGCGCTGCGCAGTTGCTATGCACGCTCTTAACTTCGTGAATTTGCAATATTTTGATGCCAGATTTTCAACATTGGCATTTTGTCACACCTCCTTGTGAACAGTACAGCTGCCATTGTTCACATCCTGGCAGAAATGTGTTTTTGCACTTCTGGCGCAGAATAGCGCAGTCGCTGTGGGACATCAGTGTTCGGAACAGATTAAGAAAATGACAGTGACACTGTTCATGACTAGATGTCCTGAAATGGCTATGTTGAAAATTTGGTAATGATACTCCATAAAATGACTGTGTTACGAGTGTGCATTGCTCAGTTTGCACGCATGCTCATAACTTTGTGAATTTATAATATTTTCACTCCAGATTTTCAACATTGCCTTTTTCCCACACCTACTTATGAACAGTGCAGCTGTCATTTTTCCCATCCTGGCCAAAATGTGTTTTTGCACTTCCGGTGCAGAATAGAGTGGTCGCTGTGGGAAATCACTGTCCAGGACAGATTAAGAAAATGACAGTGATACTGTTCATGAGCAGAGGTCCTAAAATGCCTATGTTGAAAATTTGGTGACGATAGCTCATAAAATGACTGTGTTACAAGCGTGCATTGCACACTTTCCACACATCCTTGTAACTTTGCAGATTCGTAATATTGTCATGCCACTTTTTCAACAATGGCATTTTTTCACACCTCCTTATGAGCAGTACAGCTGTCATTTTTCATATTCTGAGTGAAATGTGGTTTCACAGTTGCGGCACAGAACAACACGGTCGCTGTGGGAAATCAGTGTTTGGGACAGATTAAGAAAATGACAGTGGCACTGTTCATGAGCAGAGGTCCTAAAATCCCAATGTTGAAAATTTGGTGACAAAACTCCATAACATGACTGTGTTACTAGCGTGCATTCAACTGTTTCCACGCACCCTTGTAACTTCGCAAATTTGTAATATTTTCATGCCACATTTTCAACAGTGGCATTCTTTCACACCTCCTTATGAACAGTAGTGCTGTCATTTTTCATATCCTGGCTAAAATATGTTTTTGCACTCCTGACGGAGAATAGCACGGTCACCGTGGGACATCAGTGTTTGGTACAGATTAAGATGGAACAAGTGAGAGGGGGGGAGTGACCGAGCTCAACTGAGCTCTCTCGGGACTGCTGCGTATTTGTTTGTGGGCAGAAAAAGGCCCCAACGCAAGGGGCCAGTACAAAAGGGCAGCCTGCAGCACTGGGAGAAACAGAACAAGAGAGCGAGTGAGGGAGGGGGAGCGAGCGAACTCACCGGAGCGCTGTCAGGACTGGTGCAGGTTTCTTTGTGGGCAGAAAAAGGCGTCAATGCAGGCAGGGGCCCAGTAGAAAAGGCCAGCCTGCAGCGGTGGGAGAAACAGTATGAGTGAGTGAGACAGGGGGACTGAGTGAGCTCAACGGAGCTCTTTCAGGACTGCTGCGGATTTCTTTGTTGGCAGAAAAAGGTTCCAATGCAGGCAGGAGCCCCGTACAAAAGGGTCGTTTGCAGCGCCAGAACAAACAGAATGAGCGAGTGACAGAGGGAGACTGAGCGACCTCAACAGAGCTTTGTCAGTACAGCTGTGGATTTCTTTGTGGACAGACAAAGGTGCCAATGTAGCCAGCAGCCACGTACACAAGAGCAGCCTGCAGCGCCAAGAGAAACAGAATGAGTGAGTGACAGAGCGATAGTGAGCAAGCTCAACAGAGCTCTATTGTGACTGCTGTGGATTTCTTTGTGGGCAGAAAATGCAGCAACGCAGGCAGGAGCCCAGTACAAAATTCCAGCTTGCAGCGTGGGCAGAAATGGAATGAGTGAGTGAGAGAGGGGGAATGAGCGACCTCAATGGAACTGTGTTGGGACTGCTTCAGATTTTTTTCTGGCCAGAACAAGCCATCAGTGCAGGCAGGAGCCCAGTACAAAAGGGCAGCCTGCAGCGGCAGGAGACACAGAATGAGCGAGTGAGAGAGGGGGAGTGAGTGAGCTCAACGAAGCTGTGTTGGGACTGCTGCAAATGGTGGCAACACACGCAGGAGCCCAATAGAAAAGGCCAGCCTGCAACGCCGGCAGAATTGGAATGAGAGAGTGAGAGAAGGGGACTAAACCAGCTCAATGGAGCATTGTCGGGACTGCTGCAGATTTCTTTGTGGTTAGAAAAAGGCACCAACAGAGGCAGGAGCCCAGTACAAAAGGGCAGGCTGCAGCACCAGGAGAAACAGAATTAGTGAGTGACACAGGGGTGGCGACCTCCAGTGAGCTCTGTCAGAGCTGTGGATTTCTTTGTGGGCAGAAAAGGTGCCAATGCAGGCAGGAGCCCAGTACAAAAGGGCAGCCTGCAGCGCTGTGAGAAACACAATGAGCGAGTGACAGAAAGGGAGTGAGCGAGCTCAATGCCGCTCTCTCATGACTGCTGCGGATTTCTTTGTTGGCAGATAAAGGCGGCAGCGCAGGCAGGAGCCCAGTACAAAAGGCCAGCCTGCAACGCCGGCAGAAACGGAATGAGTGAGTGAGAGAGGGGGACTCAGCAGGCTCAACAGACCTGTGTCGGGACTACTGCAGATTTCTTTGTGGGCAGAAAAAGCCACCAACAGAGGCAGAAGCCCAGTACAAAAGGGCAGCCTGCAGCACCAGGAGAAACAGAATGAATGAGTGAGAGAGGGGGAGTGAGCCACCTCAATGCAGCTCTGTCAGGACAGCTGCACATTTCTTGGTGGGCAGAACAAGGTGCCAATGCAGGCAGGAGCCCAGTGCAAAAGAGCAGCCTGCAGCACTGGGAGAAACAGACTGAGCGAGTGACAGAGGGGCAGTGAGCGAGCTCAACACACCAGTGCGATCAACATTCGGCATTGACAAATGCTTGTTTTTTTTGCTTTAACCTTTTCTGTTATCACCTTGGAAAATCAAAGCAGCCACTTCTTCCTCTTCCCCTTATTGACCTGTTTGGAAGAGTTGTGCCGCCAGTGTAATCCCTGTTTTGATCTTTGCCTACTGTTCCTCTACCCCCTTCTGCTCCCCTATTCTTACCAGTGCTTCTTCTAGGCATTTTCCCATCTTTCTGAAATCCACCCTCCTAAAGTCTAGGAATCTTGTCTTTGTGTGACTTGTTTCCTCCCTCTCCGTAACTTCAAACCACACTGTTCGATGATTACTACTCCCCCGGTGTTCCTCTACTTTAACCCCTGCCACACTGTGCCCGTCTTTGAGCACCAGGTCTAGTAGTGCCTTCTCCCGTGTGGTTTCTATAACCAGCTGTTTAAGGAATGCCCCCTGCAGGGAGTCCAAGATGTTCCTTCTCTAGCTGTTGCTGCTGCTGGGAGGCTCCGCTACACATCCTGTAAATTGAAATCACCGACCAGCAACACCTCTCCTTTGTGCACCATCCTTTGGATTGCTGACATCATCTCCTTATTTACCTCCTCCACCTGAGCTGGAGGTCAGTATATTACCCCTGTGTGAATGGCTGTCCCCTTACTCCTTTCTACTGTAACACACAGAATTTTTCCTCCCCCCAGTTCGCCTTGAATTTCTATGACCTTTATATTTTCCCGCACATAAAGAGCCAGTCCTCCCCCTTCTTATCTACTCTGCCCCTACTGAATAGATTGTAACTCAGAATGGCCATTCCCTAGCTCTGGTTTTCACTACACCACATCTCTGTGTTAGCTGCAATGTCCAGGCCAGATTCTGCCATGGTAGCCTTAAGCACTTAAGGCTTGGTCCCTCATAAGGATGGATGTTTTGGGGATAATAAGAAGAAATTTATAATTTGATGTAAGGGGATAGGACCATGTGGGAGAAATTGATTCGAGCTTCCATAGGAGAAGGGGTGCCTGTCTTAAATGTTTTATCAACTGAAGCAACCTAGGGCAAATAGGTGACTATTTAAGGGAGCTAGCCAACCCAGATGGTTGTAGCAATCACAGTAATGTGTCATTTGGTTTAAAGAGTGAGCAAATCTGCAAATAAGGTTGTAGGTGGTCTCCCAATTGGAGAGCTGAGACCTGAAAACATTACTAAAAGATATGAGCCTATAGTTGATGGAGGGAAGTAAGACTTTATTGGCAAGGGCTAAACGAGCATTGGGTGTAAGGCAGTGTTTTACCCAATCTACCAGATCAAGTTTAACATTTATTGACTTACAGACATTAGGATATGGAGGGAAAACTCAAGACGCAGATCAAGTGTAACCCCAAGGTATTAAAAGTATGGCATCACCTTCAGTGGGGTCTGATAAGTACACCTGATGGACATGGTATGGGACAGGTTCTTAATTTGGGCAGGGACCCAGCAAGCATGGTTTGAGTCTTCTTTGCATTCATTACCAGCTTATTTTTGACAAGCCAAGATTCTAGCTTGTGGAAGTCATCTGTAAGGTGGGCATTGATGAGGCTTATGCTCTTCGAGCTGTGAAAGAGCACCAGTTCATCAGCATATAGTGTGATACTGCAAGTAGTGATAACAGTAAGGAGGTTGTTAATGGACAGTGAGAAAGGAATAGGCTGAAGAATTGAGCCCTGGGGGACCCCAGGCTTAACAGAGGTTGACTCTGTGACGAACCCATTGAACCTGATTACTTTGTGACAATTTGACAGGTAGTGAATGAACCAAGGGACAGCATGCATGGACAAGCCCATGCAGTTTGGAACACACAAGCATGTGGTAAACAAGGACAAAGACCTTGGGCAGATCAACAAAGATGCTTCCAGTGAGTGGCACTTATCCATGGCAGTCTGGATCCTGGTGACCAAATGTGTGAGTGCAGTGGTGTTGCTATGGGCCTTATGGAAACCATGCTGCTTAGGCGTTAAAATACTGTGGGATTAGAGATATTCACTAAGTTGGTTGGTCACAGCTTGCTCAAGTATCCTGCTAATGGTAGGGAGTATTGCAGTGGGTGATAGTTTTCAAGACATTTAGTGTCCCCAGACTTTGGGACAGGGACATCTTTAGGCAACTTCCAGCTGTCAGGAACAGTGCCAGACACAAGCGATAGGTTAAAAATGTGCTTAACCAAAGGGATTATGATGGGAGCACCAAGTTACAGGAGCTGAGGTTCTAGACCATCACATCCAGCACCTATATATGGAGAGAGCGAGTTAGTAGTTTTAATATGTCATGGGTCGACACATCTTTAAGATAAAAATGGTGGTGGTGTGGGATGGGATCAGTGGGGTTAGAGCAGGCAGAGGAGTACACCTCACTGAAGGATGGCAACAGAAAAGTATAAGTAGTAAGACTGGAACATTGATGATTGAAAGCATCAGCAATGGTCTTAGCATTGCTGCAGCTTGCACCACCTATCTGGAGGAACCTCCCACCAGGCCCAAGACATTTCTCCAGAATGACCTTGGAGCCTTATATAAAGCTACTGATTGTTGTAAATATGATGGCTCAAATACTGACCCAAAATAACACCCCCCTTTTTCTTTTCTTCCCCCATGTACACCCCCCAACCTCAGAATTGAACGCTGGCGAACAGTTGCTTATTTCAAATAACATCTTAGCCTTATAATAGGCTTGCAAAATATGCATGCGGTTGGGACCCTCTCCTTAGGAGGATGGCCTTCCTGACCCCCATCTCACCTTCTAGTATCTCTGAATTACCATTCTTTTTTTGGGATGCTCCAGGAGGAATCCTGTCCAAAGGATGGACCTCTCGGGCCTCTCAAGAGTAAATTATTATTGCAGTAAGTAGAGCCACATGAAATTCTTTTTATTTTTTTATAATTTTTATTTTTATTTTTCTGGAATTTCTTGTTATTCGTTGGAAATGTAGTTTTATTTCTTGCTATCACATCTACATTCATAAAATACCTCAAAATGACCTTATATACACTAGAAACCACATTCCTTGAATACAACATTGTATTAAGCAACATATAAGGTCTTGAAAGGTTTTTTGAATCGAACAGTTCTGCTGCTACTTCCTTGTGGACCATCTCTGTGGTAACAACTGAGCTTAAACAGCAACTGCCATAAGCATTTATTTACTTTTTGCAAAAAAAAAAGCAATTTTTTTTACTTTTTTCATGTGCTTGTTTTTGTTTTATTTCTTTTTATGCCTTGAATTTCTTGTTATTTCTTATTTAAGAAAAACACTGGTCTCTACCAACAAGGGAGGCATCATATACTCTGATGTAGTCCTTTGAGACCACAGTGGCAGTTATAGCAATTGTTGCATTGCATTGCAGGTTCACGCTCCTGGATATAGTATCAGCTCCCCTTATCCTGATGGATTTATATTGTATTGGCCTCCAAAATTGACCCTGACTTCAGGGGGCCTGGATGGAATGCAATTTCCCACAAGATAGCATGGTATGTCCCAAGGGACACATGTACTAGGCTGAGCTACTGATTCCCACGTGGCTGTATCCCATTTCAATGCAAACCAAGCCTCAATTGCAAGCCACAATGTGCCTAGTCATGTTGAATATATGGTAGTGTTGTCTTCATGTTACGCAGATGGTGCGGTCTTTGTGTTGCTTACATGGGGTCTGCTGCTAATAGGGGAGCACGTAGGTGCCTTTGCACAAAAATAGTCAAACCAAACTCATCCGTGGCTGACCCACATATACAATATTCCTCTTTGTTGTCTGGCTCATGTCAATCAGGACTTAGTCGGGGCCAGGTTGAATGTTTTGGGCTCAAATACATGCATTTGAACACAACGGGAAGTGTTTAAAGTAACAATTGTATCACTGTTTCAGCAGTGGCAGGGCACAGTGAGGTGCTGTAATATCCCCAAGGGCCCAGAGGGACCCTGAGGCATGTTGGAAATTGATGGTAGAGGATCTACTAGCCATTGCCCAGGGGAGGTAAGGCCACAATTACAATGAACTGCTCCATCAGGTCCCCCTAATGTTTAACAATTTTATTGTTATTATGAGATGAGTATGTGGCATACAGTACGTGTTGTATATTTCACCTACCTGCCATCCACCAACAATGTGCCTTCTTCATGACTTACAGGGTGCAGACATCTGTCTTTGGGCAATTTGTTCTTGTACCATGTTACACCAACAGAGCAGCCCATTATTGTTGTTCTGGAAGTGGCCAGGTCAGATATCTGCTAGCGGATTGAAGTTTGCAACTGATGGAAGTGGAGGGGGTAATATAGACAGCTAGGAGAATGAGGCGCATGATCATGCTGCAGAAAAGGCAGAAGAGGAGTAGCAGCTTGTCATCGCTACAGACTGAATGAGTTGGAGAGGCAAAGGAGCATAGTCCACGAAGGGTGATACCATGTCATATCAAATTGCTGCAAGGTTCCGGACATGATTCTGTTAATGTCTGCCCAGTGGGCATTTACGAAACTGTGATTCTGAGCCGAGCTTATGCTCAGACACTTTTTGTCAGCCTGTGTTGCACATGCATCTAGGCCAAATAATCACTGATGCATGTCCTTTATGTATGTGTAGACCATGTGATAGCAGGCTATCGTGGCCAGGGTCACTGATTTCCATTTTTCACCAGAATAAAATAAGTGCATTTCCAGAATTTGATAGTCTGCTGGCAGATACAGAATTTCACTGAATCCAGGATTTTATAAAAGAGCAGTGAATGTGTAGGACATGTGTTTTACTTAGGCAATAATACATGACAGGATGTAATAGTTATACCCCGACAGCGACACCAATACAGCAAATTACATCGATGTCGACGAAATGCTGACAACAACAACAGTTCACTGTATTGGTGTGCCAGAGACCCGGGCACACTGTCTCCCAGTCCTGCACCCCCTTCCTGAATCAACTCTGATTCAGAGTTGATTATATTTAGAATGGGGGTGCAGGAGACAGAGCCCCCCCGCATGGTGGGTTCAGGGATGAAGCCCCCTGATAGAAACAGTGACCTGGAATCCTCCGGGATTTATGTCAACTGCAACTTGTGGTCACCATAAATTCTGTCTCTGTGATGCCAGTCGACAAAATTGTTGTTGAACCGGCATCGTAGAGCCGATGTAGTATAGGATGAAATATGAGATATCACTAGGGCTGTGTGGAATGTTAAAATTCAGTTGGTAGCGGAGTTCTGACATAGACTGCAGATTTTTTCCAGAATCTGCAGAAAAATGTTCTGCGGTTGACATGATCCATGGAAAATTATTCTGTGGTTTACAAAGAAATTTATTTCAGAATTCTGCAGAATTTTGAAAGAAATTCCTAAAAGGACTTAGGAAGCAGAATTGCCATTCTGCACCAGTTCCCACTGTGGAATTCCACATTCTGCACAGCATTAACACCCCTCCTTGAGAGCATTGCTAGGCACAAGGCAATGCCAAGCTTCTTCAACCACTCAAAAAGTGATGATATCCCATTATATACCACCCCCTGGAGTGTACTACTGGGATTATGAAATGGCCCCAAAGTGTTTGGAAAAAGCTGACCTTGGGAAACAGTTCTGAACTATGATGATATACTGAGATATCATCATAGGTCAAAGATGGCTTCAGCCAATCAGCTTATAGGATTTCTCCTATCCATTGTATAACATAATTTTTTTCCTGCATGTTTTCTTTTTACATTCTTTGATTTGCTGAATATTTTGCTTTTGTTCATTCTATACACTTATAATAAAATGGTAGTGAATAAAATCCTAGTGAAATCCAGAAATTAGACTAGCATGTATAAGTAAAATCTCTGAATTTCAAATCTTCATAATAGACTTTGTTTGCTTCACTCACTGTAAATCGGTGACCTTGCATTCAGCATAGTTATTGAAGTGATACTGCATCACTGAAGGATGCAGCAACTCGTGTACAGTGAGCCTTACAGTTGCCCTCCAGGATTTGTACTAGCTCCTGAAGCACAGGATGTCTAGGGCCCTGTCCACATTGGCAATAACAGGTTGAAAACGGTTTTAAAATCATTATAGCAGATATCATACTAGCACACCCACATTGCTACCGAACCATGTGTTAACACGGTAGTCGCACATTCACACTGCTGAATCCTCCATGTGGGCTCAAACTGCACTATCAGCTCCCACCATTTCCATAATGCTTTGTGGGATATCGGGACAGTGAAGCTGGAGCATGGTGCCAACGCCTATCCAGACAGGCAATTCTACTGTGCAACCCTAAAACCATTGTCAGAACCGAGCCACAATCCATTTTTCATCAGAGTTTAAACTTGGTTTTGAAACAGGGTTTTAAAACGTTACTAATGTGGATGCAAACCATGTTTGTTCATCTTAAAGCATTCTAAACTGGTTGTAATGTGAGACTTACAGTGTGGACAGGGCCTGAATGTGGCCATCTAGCATTGTGATAACTTGGTAGCTCTGTATCCCCCTTGCCATACCCCTCCCCCTCAACTCATATGTGAGGCTGAGACATGGAGATTTTGGGAGCGGGGAACTTGCATACAGGAAGTTTTCAGGACACCACTTTAACAAGTAAGCCTCACACACACTGATCACTAAATGACCTAGTACATGTTTCTTACTCTTGTAAACATTCACAGTCATGTTTCTTACTCTTGTAAGCATTCACAGTCATGTTTCTTACTCTTGTAAGCATTCACAGTCATGTTTCTTACTCTTGTAAACATTCACAGTCATGTTTTTTACTCTTGTAAACATTCACAGTCATGTTTCTTACTCTTGTAAGCATTCACAGTCATGTTTCTTACTCTTCTAGGCATTCACAATCAGGCCATTTTGCCTAGCGGCTACAGTAGAGAGCAGTGAACCAGAGATATTGGTTTTAATCCCACCGCTACCTTTTACTTGCTGTGCTACCCTGAGCAAGCTTTTTACCTCCCAGTGCTTTTTTTTTTTCTTTCTGCCTCCCATGCTTCACTAGCCCCCACTCCTTCAGGCTCCACAAGTTCTCCCCGGCCCCACTGCCCTTACCCAGCCCTCCTCTGGTCCTCAGATTGCAGCCAATCCCTGGGATATCCCGGCGTATCCCTTCGCCAGGCGGGTCCCCCTCCTCCGAGGGAGAAGGGCACCGGGGAGAGGGAATGGCCCCAGCACACACTACTTAGGGTCCGGGGATGCTGCTGAGGAACAGGAGGCCCTGGGAAGGTACTGGAGGCACTCAGGGAATGGAGAGCCATCATCCAGCTGCCAGCTAGCAATTTTTCCATTTTTCTGTTGGGGCAGCATAGTGATGTCACGGCATATGCCGACGTCCGCTCCTCCCCAGTTAACTTTGGGCCGTGCGTCCTGTGACACTCCCAGCCTCCGCTAGGAGCCAGCAGGCGCCGGACCAGTCCCTCCCTCCCCCCAGAAAGAGGCTGTCTATAGGACACCGATCCTTCCCCTGTCCAGCCCTCCAGTGACCCGGGCTCATTCCTGAACCCGGGTCGCTCGCTTTGCAAGTGGAAATCCAACCGTTGTGCCGGAGGGCTGGCAACCTCTTGGTGCTTAAAGGAACACAACACCCTAATATCTTGTAAATTTTATTTCTTTCCATGTCAACAGACAACTCTTTTTGTGTACTGTTAGGGATATATGTGATTGCTTTAGTTTATTTTCACTGTTCATATTAGTTCCTATAACTAGCCTGGGGGTCTCCATTTTCTGTTTGTTGAAATCTCATTGTCCCAGAGAGCTGCAGTAGCATATGAGAACAAGATGTGTCAGCACTCTTTAGACTCCACAGTATGCCTGGCTGCTTAATTAGAGTTCAAAAAAACAAACTGCAGCAAGGCATGGAATACAACATTTACCTTTACTTAGTTTTGCAAAGTGTCTGCATTGTAAACACAATTTGTGTGTTTCCAGAGAGCTTTTCAGGATAATGTTACTTTCGGCATAGAGATGCATTGTATAAATGGGTGCAGTGACATCGTGCTCTCATATACTAAAGCAGCTCTCATGTACAATGAGAGTTCAACAACCATAAAATGGAGACCCCTGGGATAGTTACAGGAGCTAGCAAGAACAGTGAAATCACAGTAAGCCAAATGCTTATATCCACAACAGATACAGGAAAAGGTCTGTCTGTTGACATGGAAACAAATAAAATTTACAAGATATAAGAGTGTTTGTTTTTTTTTAACTAAGAAACACAGAAATGTAGGAGAGTGATGGGCAGAAAAATACCTTATCAGTCCATCTAGTTTGTCCCAAGATTTCCTAGCTGGAAATGTTCTAGTCTGTATCCTCCCTATCTGGTAAACATTGTATACAATAATACCAAATTCCTTTCCTTAACGGTACAGCAATAACAGACACCACATCAGGTAAACATCATAACATTGTTATTATGCCTTTAGTAAACAGTGATTTACAATACGAGCACTGAAATAACAGGAAATGCATCAGTTTATCTATGTTGCTACACTGTGGCCATAAACAGGATGATTAAAATTTGAACATGTAGTAAACACGACAAAACACCATCAAATAGGTATACAAGCTTACGTTGTAGTAAACATGCAATTAAACAATAATACAGTTCAGGGTGTGGTTTATGTAAGCAGTAAGACATGGTAGTGGCATTGGTTGTGATGGGTTAATGCATCCCCAGGTGCGTGGTAAGGCACAAGGTACTTGTGCCCAGTGCCTTCAACACCTGGGAAGTGCATTAACCAATGACAACCAATGTCCTGGAGTGATTTATTGTGCTTATAAAATAGGTCTCTTGTAAAAAAAAAAATTGAAAACAAAAAATAAAATATGTATACAAAAAAATGACAGTTTATAGTGATTTCTAGTAATACTGAAAAAAGGAGCCTGTTCCACATTTGTGCCACTGTGTGGCACTGTTATGTGTAAGATATTCTGGGTATGCATTCTTTTTTTTTTTTGTATTTCATTTTTTTTTTCTGGCTTTTTTATCTCTCTCTTTCTTTTTATATATGGGCAGAGCTTTATTTTGGTCGAGCAAGAGAGAGCCTGTTGCTTAAAGTATGGCTGCATATTCAGTGGAAATGAAAGAAAAGGGTATCCGGTTAACTGTTGCTGCAGCTGGAGTTCGAGAGGGCTTTGCAGCTTAGTGGTGTAACTCTCCAATGACTGCAAAGTGATGGGCCTTCTGGCTGCTCTTGCCACTGCTGTTTTTAGTGCTGGGGAAAGTGAGGATGTGTGACAGTGAGGCTGACTGAGCTTGGGGGACAGGCGCATGGGTAGCCTAGTGAGTGGTGGTTATGGTAAACTCAATGACAAAGTTGAACAGGCCTGTAATGGAGACTTGCAAAAAGTACAAAAACGAAAGGACAGAGGAGGACTTTGAGATTTTATCTAGATATTCTGGTACTCATGTTGTTGGTGTGGCAGGGTGATGGGTTGAACATGTATTTTACTGTATTTTTTTTGAAGTGATGGCAGGTGGGAGTGGATTTTTTTTACTTTAGAAGCATGGCTGCCAGAAATCTTTTTCTTTATTTGTTGGAGGCATTGAATATAAAGGTGAGATGTATCCTGGTTGCTGAAAGGTTTCCGACCTGATGGTTGTCACCACATAAGTATGGGACTCAAGACAATCAGGATGCAGCAAATTCCCTACCCATTTTGTAATATGAAATATTGTCATGCCATGTCTGAGTTGTGAGGTAGGAGGCGAAGTCCAGTGACGTCAACAACCCAAGAAGTGACAATACTTCACAATATACATTACTGTACCCTGGAGTGTGTTAGTGCAATTATAAAATGGTCTCAAAGTGTTAGGATACTGCTGATCTTGGTATTCCATTCTGATCCATGATGATATACTATCATCATGCATCAAAGACTCCTTCAGCCAATCAGCTTCCAGGATTTCTGCTATCCATTTTATAATGATAGATATAGCACAATAGATATTCACTTTGTAGGGCCACAATTGATTATACTGTAAATAATGAGTAATATATGTCCAAATATTACATTGTCATTATAGTTTGTAGACAGCTTCATGAATTAGAGCACAGTTACAGAGCAACAATACAGTAATATATCATTAGCATTTTATATTTCTATTACATACTGTAGGCAGCTTCATCAGGTTGAAAATGTCTACAGACCACCGTCTAAGTAATACAACAATTCATCAGTAAACAAACTGTATTACACTTTTTTAATGTATGGATAAGCCTCAATAATACTATACTAAGTTATACAACAATTTCCCAGTAATACATCATTACTCTCAATAATACTATCCTGAAAAGTGATAGTACTATTGTTTTTGCTACTACTACAGTTCAAAGGTCATCTCCAACTATAGTATTATCAACGGATCCATATAATACAGACAATAACAGAAAGATAAGTGTTTTACAAGGCAATAATACCATCTCGAGGCTTTGGGGACTTTACCACCTTTCGAACTTTGCTCTCGGAGGTTACATGTCCTCAAAACCTCTCAAAGGTATTACTGCCTTATAATACACACTTATCTATCTATTATTCTATTTGTAATTAATGTGAATTACAATGTAATTATATAGTCTGAATATTATATATTTACAGAAAGCTGCATATTTGGCAAAGCAAAATAACCTCAATGCAAGGCAATATAACACAAGTAAAAACAAAGCAAAATTAAACTGGCGCTTCAGATAAAGTTAGCTAAAAGTATAGTCAGCATGAAGTGTGTACGGGGGGGGGGCAGATGCATAGTGAAGGTGAGGCACTTCCTGCAGCTCCTACAGGTCAGCCAAGGAGAAGCAATGGATATCAGCTGTGAAGGCCACTGGTCATCCACCCTCCAGTAAGGATGAGATGATGCCAAAGTTATATTCAACAAGAAGGCTGCAAACTTGACATCTTCACCTTTAATTTAGAGCTTTTGAAGATTTGAGCCAATTCAGGGCACCGCAGGCAAAATTAGAAAAACATGTTTCATGTACTGTTTACAAAATTACATTAATTTTGCATAGTTTCACACAATTTCACAAACTAGAAGGGTGTGTTTAAAATGGGAAATTTGGGCAGGAACTGCACTTTGTTTGAAAAGCAATCACATTTTAAAAATGTGCAAATTATGGAACATGGGCTTATTTCAATACTAAAGTGTTTTATGCCAGAGTTTGGTGTGATTTCATGGAGATTTTGTAAATGCAACATCAGCAATTTTGTATAATTTTGCAAGCTCAATACAAACACAGAAATATAGAATTTGTTGGCAGAAAATGACCACCAGGCTACCCAGATGGCCCTGCCTAGTTGGTCTCCACAGACTCTAACTGGTCTCCAGTGGCCCTCTCTCCTCCCTACCTATTTACTTTATATTCCCTTATGTCCGCACCACTAATGGTTGAAGCCTCCTACTGTTTTCATATTTACCTTCCACTGATAGTCTGTTCCAAGAGTTCACAACTGTTTCAGTGAAGTAGCACTTCCTCACATTACTGTTAAACTACACCCTTCCCCAACTTCATCACATACCCTCTGGTCCTGGTGCTGTTTCTCATTTAAAAGAAAAAAGAAACATTACCCCTCACTAACTTCGACTCATTAGCCAACTCAAATATAAAATTGAACTCTACCCCTTCTGAGGCATCCAGGGCTAGTAATGTGGTTGCCTCCTTCCCTTCCCAGCAATTTCCCTCTCTCAGCCCCCTCCCCTGTCTCTCACACCGCCACATTTTCAAGTTGCTCCATCCATGAGTTCATGGGGGCATTGGAGTTTAATTATCAAAACGTTCGGTCACTAATTATCAACATGTTCAGTTGTCCTCCAGCAGGTCCACTCTGATCTAAATATTGTAGGAACCAGAGCCAGTGAGTGCATGACTGGGAAGGAGGAGGAGGAGCAGGGGCATCATTGATGACACTAGGCAAATTGCTGGGGTGGGGAGGAGGCTGGCAAGAACCCTTTTGCCCATTCTCACTTGTGAGCCAAAAGGTTTTTAACCAAATTCTTGAAGCCAAAACCAAAGCAAAAGGTGAGGAACTGACACAGAACAAAATTTACCAATGGTTATCATCACTAACCATTATCTCCTGGCTAGACCAATGGTGCAGCCATTTTGATGCACACGATCATCCGAGTGGGGGCGGGGGGATGATAAGGGGGAAAATGGGGAGAAAAACAGTATTAAAAAAAACTGTGTTGAATGTTATAATTCTTTTACACTGGGTTCTTTGCACTATTGGGCTAAGCTGAGCCCCACAACTGGGCACTACACACTCAAATGCAGGTGAACATCTGGGCTGGGATTTACTATCCCTGGCTAGCAAAATGTGCAGCTGCGTAGTTCCACACAAAGGGAGGTTCTAACCACAGGTGGGACTTGGGCCCAGCACCAGTTTGAAACCAGAAACCTGGGTCCATTCCTAGAGAGCATTCCCTGGGTGGGGAAGGAGCAGGGGTTCATGGGATATGGTAGTCTGCACAAGGACTGCCATATACAGACTTGGGGATATTTTACACCAGTAATGTAAAACAAAATGATGTGGTCAGTATCCTCACCACAGAGGATGACTGGGGTTTGTAGCTGGTGGGCCCTTCTGAGGCCTCCTCACACAGGTAAGGGACAGTGGGAAGTGGTTACAACAGCCCTCTGGCTGGTGTTCCAAAACCACTTGACACTTGGCTGGCAGAGTACAATTGCCTAAGTGCATGTCAGGCTCTGCCAGCACTTCCCGAACATGCTCCCTCCCAGCCCCTAGCCTGACTAGACATGCAGATACATGAGTACAAGCATGGTCATGGCCTGGGAGAAACACACAGTGAAGGAGGATTGTTAGTGCATCCACACAGGTGTTCAAGGAACCACTGGGATGCTTGTATCTTCACCCTGCGTACCACATATAATGGCATATCATGCCAAATATAAATGGTACTTAAAGCCAACCATAAATAAATAGTTTGGATTATGTGTTTTAATGGGCACAGGGTCATAATGTCAAGGTCAAAACCACACACTGTAACAATGCTGCACGTAAAGCAGCCAGCGGCAAAATAACTTCTGCACAACACGCTGCCCACCCCAAAAAAGTGCACACCAGAGGAATTTATTCATTTTTGGGGGGGCTATGCCTCTGCACCCCCTGCCCCCCAGACTAAATATAATCATCTTCAGGGGGTTGTGGACTTCGAGGGAAAAAAATCAGAATGGGAGCAATTTTAAAAAGCCACAGCAGAGTGAGACCTGGGGAGAACCAAACCGCAGCCCCAGGACCCCAACAGAGGTAGGTGCTCTAGACACTCCTCCATGGGAGTGGCTGAGCTAGGCACCACCCTGGTGGCATCCTTCAGCCTTTCTACTGGTAGCCTACAGCAACAGGGGTAGCAGTTCCTATCGCATGCTGAAAAAAACCCTGTTGCTGTAGTACCATTAGCGCTTCTTACAGCACTGTATTTCATGCGCAGTTTTATCCATGCTATCTTAACCAGGTACCATTTTGATGGATTCAAAGCAAAGATTTTAGCTCATTTGAAACTTGCTAAGGCCTTTCAAAAATTATAGCTATATAAATATTCTCTTTGACCATTTTTTTAAAACATTCATCTATCTGTGTTTGCCAGCCTACAGTTCGTTACTTTCAGGACTTTTTGTATACTAGTATTAGCCAGTATGTTGCTAGCTGTTAGGGGCCTTTGGTCTAGGCAGTAGTCATCATTTCAAGTGCTACTATACCAGGCATAATAGCCATACAATGTTTATAATTCATTACATAATTTTTAAGCCAATCAGGACTTTTATAATCATTCAATATACTGCTATAACCACAAGAGGGTGCCTCATACTAACAGATCCCACATTTTGGAGTTTTAAGTTCAGTTTCTGTAGCCTATTTCTCACACAGCATACATTTTCTAACTTTCTGTTAGGACTGGGTAAAACTGAGCTTCCACTGATAGAATTCTGGTAAAATGACAATTTCGCTTTCATAAAATTGCATGAAATTTCCATGAACATTTTGCAAATGTTTGACAACATTTAATTTTCAGTTATCATCATCTAATTTTAAATCTACTTGCCCATGTTGTACACAATGTGATATGTTTGACATTCTTGTGTCATGGACTTGTGTACCAGTGTTTAGAAATCTCACCTTAAAAGGGACTGATAGTCAGACAACCAAGCAAACATTTTGAAATGAAATTTCTCAAGTATGTAAATTGCACAGTTTAAAGCCCCTTTAACTTTGAAATTAGAACACGCAGTCTCACCAAGTTTGGTTGGTTCATAGGCCCTAAGAAAAAGGCTATGCTTATCAAATGTCTAATCTCTTGCTAAAGGATGGACAAGTTGTAAGTAGCAAAGCATTGTAAAATAACGCCCATAATTAAAGTATAGTTCATTAGTTTTATGAAACTTGAAGAATTTTGTGGAAGTCATTTCCATATTTTTTACCCAGCCATACACTTGACCTGCCACAAGGAAGGAAGGAGAAGGATGGATAAGGAAGCATATATGGGGTGAGCTAAATAAGTTGCCTAATAGTACCTTTACTGCTAATTTCAGTAATGTTTCTCTTTTTTTAGAAATGAGGGCTCTAACCTGACATTTTTACACGTTGAGTATTGAAATTGTGGCTATGGGCATACGATTAGTATTGTGGCTAATGCACATGCTCACAGTCATGGTATCAATATTTAACATGTTAAAAAAAGGTTAGAGCCTTCATTTCTAAAAAAGAGAAACATTACTGAAATCGGCAGAAAAATCACTGTTAGGCAAATTATTGATCTTGCACGCTTGAAAAAATAGCAAACTCATTCACAAACAAGTTTACCTGCAGCTTGTTGCACCATCACTCGGGGATGCATGAGAGCATCAGCTGGCAAATTTCAAGGTGCACCACTTTAGTTTGAATTTTTAACAAACAAAATGAAACAATGAATCCGTGTGGAAATCCTATAGCATAGAGGCATTCTGTTGCTTAAGAATGCCAGCTGTGTACATGCTACAGTGCAGAGAAAAGTGGACAGTGTCCCTTTAAAGATCAACTCTGCACATCAGCATGTACAGTACTTTCATTAATATTTTGTTACAGTTGTTTACTAGAGAATATTGGTTACCTCACATCTTGCTAGTCTATTCAAAACGTCAGCATTCAAACATTTGCCTCTCCCCAGTTAACTTCACAGTGCTTCTGTTTATAACATCATAGTGCTCACCATGACAACAGATTGTGATGGTACAAACAGCAATTGTGTGGTTAGCAGGGGAGATTCAGATACATTTTGAAAGACCCAGTGAAAATAAATACAGTGTTATCTATAACATTTAGTAGACCAACAGCGGGGAATAGTAAATAAAAATGAAATAGAAAATTCTAATTTTAATCCATAATTTGTATAAATGTAGTGTTTTTAAGCTTTTTATTTTATTGGAAAGTTGCTTTTTAAAATCAACTGTTGAACATTTCCACCAGCCAGTTGCAAGGAAACTGGGGTCCACATCTCTCGAGGTCAGAACTTGGGGTATGGGACAGGGCACTACCTGGGGTATGAGCCAAGGTACAGAGTGGGGTAGCCCATCAGATAAGTCCTACAACTTACTGGAATCAGGGATATCAGGGACATCCCACTACAGTGTACATTATAATTACAACAAATACAGGACTGGACACATGTTTGGCAGCTAAATTGCTGGACGCCTCTTTCATGTATAGCTTCCTGAGCCTCCAGGGTTCCCAGCCTGTTCAGTAACATTAAGCTAAGGAGAGGGAAAAGGTTTTTTTTACAACTGTACTGGGTAGGGAGAGCAGTTTTGATATTTGAAATGGTTGTGATGTATTTATTTCATATTATGTTTTATCTTTTATGGGATATGTTTGTTTTATAATTTTTTTAAATTATGTATAGTGTCCTGAGCCCTTGGAATAAGGCACTTTATATATAAAATTGCCTTACCTTTAGGATGCAGAATTGGAATCAGATTCCGAATCCACTTCCATCAAGGGTTTTTCAGAATTCAGATTTTTGTCCCTGAATATGGAAACTCTGAATTCCATAAAAAGCTAGGAAGTCAAGGAATTGGATTCTAATTCCATGATTCTGAGCAATACTAGTGAAAATCGCTTCAACTTATTCCATCTGGTCAAACTGGGAGAGATAATTAGGGTAGGGGACCAAACAGTCACTCAGAAAGAAAACAGCTCAACATAGCTAAATGGATCCAGTGGTGCTTTGTGAAAGTTAAGTTCTAGAAGTGGAATTCTAGTGGCATTATGTATTATGCGTCCATGAATTTTTGAGACAGTTTTGTAGTTAGTAATTTGTGGCATTTCCCCTGTAAATTTTAATTTACTAAATCACATTTCTCCATCTTTGTTAGATTTAGGGACCCATCGATATTGTGTATGCAGTGCCAATATTCAGATGTATACCAGCAATAGCAACAGAGCTGTAAACATCCACATTTTTTGAAAATTCTCACAAAATGTAACAATACATCTAATTGCAATATGAGGAACCTAGTAACTTATTTAACCAAATCTCTCCATATTTATCAGTTTCTAAGACCATTCCAAGACATTTATGCATACTACTTTTCAAATATCTAACTCCAAAGGGGGCTGAGTTATAAGCAGAGACATATTCTCAGAAAAGTTTATGAAAAAAGTGTCAGACTTTGATCCCTATCTATAGGTTCCAGACTACTCATCCACATGTATTGAAAGTTGGTATTTTCAAGGGACTCCTGACAACAAGTCAGCATGCCAGTTTGCAGGTCTCTGTCTTATGCAGGAATGTCTCAGTTACGACAATGACAAAAGAATGAATTACGCTAACTTTTGTGAAAATCTCTGAAAACCAGATTTGTGGAATTTTGTGTAAATTCCATGAAAGCAAAATGTGCTAATTTAACCCAGTCCTACTTTTTGTAAAGTAAAACATTTTCGTTTAAAATATGAGTTCTGCCTGAAACAGATCTGAGGTCTTTAAAGCAGCAGTTCAACAAAAAATGTTTAAAAAATAAAAAACTTGTTTCAGTTACAGTTAATAAAAAATATTAGCATAACTGCTAAATCCATTTTTTTCTTGCTACCTCTTATACTGTGCACCATAAGTTATTTAATTTTTAAATTTTATTTTCTCGATCCTAACCCTTACCAGGTTTACAATGGTATTTATAAGCCAAATTTGGTGGGCATCTTTTTTTTTTCCCTAGGGAAAAAAACTAAATTAAAACATTTATAAAATACTCACATTTTGATGGAACAAGCACATTTTACCACCAAAAATCAAACAAACAAAAAAAAAAACTAGAAGGTGTCCGAAGCCTTTTAAAATAGAAAAAAGGTAGGGTCAACATTTTTACCCCATTTCATTGCACAGCTACTTTAACATGCTTGATAATATGTTTGTATTTACGGTTACTGTGTCTCATGGTTGTTTCTTCTTAAATACTTTATTTTGCCAGAACTGCTGAGTGTCACTTCACAATTCTCTCAAAAGAAAAAGTCAAGAAGGCCCTCTGATGACAATAAGAGAAATGATAACGGTTCATACAAACATATACAATAGAAAATGCATGTATCTACAGAGACTTCAGAATGTAAGGGATGTGGCTAACAGTACAGTAGCAAAGTTTAGGCTTTAGTTTGAGGGGTGAGCAGCAGGCATTTATATTGTATAGTGCATACTGTTACTGACAGAATAGGAAAATAGTGCAGCACCTGCAATATGCAACATTATCCAGTAACTCAATCATATTTATGATGGCAATGAACTTTTAAAGGAGTAAATGTTACACAAGGAGCAAAACTGAACTCAAGGAGAGTAACCATAATTAACATTCGGACTACTATCAGTTCCTGGTAAAAACTAATATACTGTCCCTAATTACAGAAATGTTCTTTTCATTGGCTGTGAATTCCTTTGTTTTTTTGTAGTTCCTTCTGATGGGCACAGACCTCGTTGTGCCTAGTTTTGGAAAGCTGGATAATCATTTTAGAAGGAAAGTATTGACACTAAGGGATCACTCCATGAAGATCTCTATACCTGTTATGAGGTAAAGCTTTATGATATAATGCATTCAAGTATGGTCACTGTTACATTTTAAGAGAACAAAAAACCTTGCACTTACATTTTTAAATATTAATGTAAAATTTGGCATGTGAACATAGAATGTAACAGAAGATAATGGCCTCTGAGCCCACACAGTCTACCCATTTACATTACTCTTCAGTTTTTGCTGCCTGCAGACCCTACTTCATCTATGGTGCAATCTCTTTCCCTCCCTTGCTTTCCACTGTGATTCACTTGTGCCAGTTTTAGGCATTTTTGAATCCCACCACTGTTGTCGCCCCCACTACCTCCACTGAAAGGCTGTTCCAAGTATCCACCACCCCTTCTGTAAAGAAGTACTTCCTCACTTCTCTCCTGAATCCCCCCCAGCTTCATATCATGTCCCATTCCACTAGAGCACATTTTTGCCTCTGAGAAATAACCCCTCCTTTACCTTTTTTATCCCTATGAGGTATTTAAAGGTCTCTGTAATATCTCCCCTCTCCCTCCTCTCCTCTCCTCCAGGGTGTACATATTTAACTCCTTTAGCCTCTTCTTGTAGGGCTTGAGATGCAGACCCTGCACCATTCTGGTAGCCCTCCTCTGGACCACCACTACTCTGTCTATGTGCTTCTGGAGATGTGGTCTCCAGAACTGGACACAGTACTCAAAGTGGAGTCTTACCAGTGATCTATATAAGAGCAGCACCACCTCCCTCTTCCTACAGGTGATATATCTTCCTATGCACCCCAACATCCCACTAGCCCTTCCTACTACCTTGTCAAAATAATACCCCCAGTGTATTGTTTTGTGTGTTGGTTTTGAAGTAGTCCTGTATTTTCCTTATTTAGGGTCCCTTTTAAATGCAGCCCTTTCTTGCCTACTATTAATTTTTTAATTACCTAGCAGTTCTGTAACCCAGTGACATCAGTGGGGTGGAAGCCCCACATGGAACCTGCATAGCAGGCTTCAGCTCCACTAATGCCACTGGGTTCCACTTCACTGTAGGCTTCAGCTCCACTAATGTCACTGGGTTCCACTTCACTGTAGGCTTCAGCTCCACTAATGTCACTGGGTTCCACTTCACTGTAGGCTTCAGCTCCACTAATGTCATTGGGTTCCACTTCACTGTAGGCTTCAGCACAGCTGATGTCACAGAAATCTGGAACAGAGAAGTAACTGAAAAATTAATATTGAGTGGGGGAAAGGCAGCATTAACTAGAGACCCTAAATAGGAGCAAAATAGTACTATTTCAAAACAAATGCATAAAACAGTACACTGGAGTTATTAAACAGATTACACACTCAGTATGCTCAGATTAATGATTATGCTAAAAATCTAAACAGGATTTATGTTCCCATTAAATGCTATCACAAGAGAAGTGAGGAGCTACAGTCAATGAGAGTGTTAGGCTGCAGAGGGGAACCCTACAGACAATCTCAACGGCCCCAAATGGCTGTTGAGGAACTCAAGTGGGGAGCAGCTGTTATATCCAACTGACTGAAGAGGCAGAGGTACTGTCATAATATGTAGCGGCTGAATTTGGGACATGGCAGCTAGCTAATATTTATCATGATCTCCTTGCTGACAATAGAAAGGGGACATGGTGTCCCTTGACTAAGTTCAAGTGATCTGCTAAAGAAGGAGCAGATACTCCCCAAACTCCTTCACCTCCTTCTGATACTGGTAGGACCTTATGTTTTTTATAAAAATGTTGGCATAGTTTTGGCCCCCCACCTCCATTCACATCATCTGCCAACTGCAAGTGTCACAATAAGAAATAAGGATGGGTGATTGACAATTGCACGATTTCAAATTCCACAACCTATCTGGATGAGCGTGCACAACAAAACCCTGAGCCACACCCAGGTTAATCACTGAGACATGCACTGATGATTCTTCTGCTTTTGCTGCGTCCTTTGTCAGCCATCAGACAGTAGGAGCCACCAGCAAGAAACAGTATAGTCACACTGCAGCAAGTGTGCTGTTTTTTGTGCAGTTCTGGTGTTGATCAATGCTGCTCCTACTCTCGCTAGTAGATTTGTGGTGCTGACTTAAATCCACCACATGATGTTTCACCATACAGTAGTGCTGGTGAGTAATGAGTATATTGGACATCTTTGAACAGCCTCAATAAGAAGGTACTAGGGCAATGTTTGCTTTTTTTTTCTTTGAGAAAATATTCCATTGCAAAAATCTCGGAAGTGTCCTGATGTACTGTGTGAACACAGCAAGGAGAACAAGGAGCAATTATTGCATCAGGTCTATGCCAGTTGCCAGTTTCTTAGAAGAGGGTCCTACCTGTCTACTTCTGAGGCTGTCCAGCCTGTGCTACAACTTCCTGATTGTTCATTTGACCAGTCTGGTCTGTACAGGCATGTTCTACTTTTTTGAATCCTGTGAATTCCAGGATAGTGAATGCCACTCTTCAGGATGGGCATTCAAAAGAAAAAACAAACTGTTGCTCCGCTCCCTGTCTTGACAAAGACATTTTTTGTTATGATCATCTGAGTACCTGGAAAGTCAAGAAGTAGTCTTCAATCTTCCCGTCTTAGCTAAGGTAATAGTGAGTGTGGTGAAAACTAGGCTCCAGGCTTTTCTTTTTGGCTCAGGTAATGGCTAGAGTGGTCACCATTCTGCTCTAACCTTCCCTTTATTGCCATGGCAATGGGAAGAGTGGCCACTACCCTTCTCCAGCCATTCCTTTTGGGCTAAGGTAATGAAGACAGTAGTTAACACAGCTGTACAATGACTGCAATGCTCTTTCTAAATGGCTGCAATGATGTTTTACTAGAGTTCCTTATTCCTTATGATTACACCTCTTTGCAGCATCTGATACTGTGGACTGTGGGATCCTAACTGAACCCCAGGAGCACCATTCCTTGTACTGCCCTATTGGGCAAAAAAATCCTACCTCTGCCAGCTAAAGGAGGTTCCTCCACCAGGCATTTCCCATGGATCCCGATGCTTTCACCTTGACAGCAGTGCTCTTCAACATGTACTGTATATGTAACCACCTGACCTTGCTAGGCACCACTGACTGGTGGAAACTGCCATTTGCTGCTATGCAGATGGCACACATACCTGAACTTCCTGTAAATGGTGCAGTACTGCTGGTGTATCAGTGTTGAGTGCCTGATTGAGATTCAGTACTCACTAACTTGGGGCTAAGCCATATCACCTCAAATACAATGAAGCTCTTACCTTTCTGGCCTACACGCTAATTAGATTGCCCATCCATTTATAGTTTCTTTTGCTGGGGTGAGTCTAGCTCTGTCATTATTGTTTAGGAATGTGGAGATCATTATTAACCCTAATTTATCTTTTGACCTGCATTCAAAATTGGGATATGCTGTATATTATAAAACAACCCATGAGTGCTTGACCATCGCTCTCCTTAGTTACTGATGTCATCAGATCCCCAACAGAAAGTTACAACTGAAGTTATTTCTGGATCCCAGTTACACAGTACTTGTTCATTGTGACACTAATGTATATATTTTTCCATTTACTCTTAAAAAATGGGTTTTACACTTAGCAGCACAATATATGTATTGCTTCACCTCCTGCAAGCAGTGCACATGCAGGCAATCACTTCAACCTATCATCTTGTGCATTCTCCTTGCCTCTGTGTATTACAGAACATAGAAATATAGAAACAGAGACTTTGATGGCAGGTAAGGACCGCTTGGCTTGTGTAGTCTGCCCATTTCCCTACCTACAGGATAGGCCACAGATCCTAGTTAACCAACAGCCAACAAAACCACTGTCATCAGAGAAGCTTTTGCATGAATTGGCATTTCATTTTACAAATGTACTTGACATGCACCTTGCTGTGACATTTAGAAAACTACCTTCTAATTTTTCATGCCGGCTTTTTTATGTTTTGTCTCCCAGTACTTTTCTACAGTGTGGCCTCTGATAGAAGCTGCATGATCTGAAGACTTGGTTTTGGGTTTTAGTTGATGATCAATCAAAAGGAAATGATTTTTCCATCTTTACCGGTGGCAGTGACCTACCCCATTAGCTCAGATGTTGCTAGTAAATCTGCCCTCAGAATGAAAGGCATAAGTTCTTTCAGAAGAGCTTATGTCCCCCTAAGCTCTTCTGAAACAGAAGAGCTTAGGTGGGCATACATACTTTAAAATGGTAAACAGGCATTTACTGCACCCCCCAGGCAATGGCCAGATGAGGATTTTAATTAACATATAATATTTGGGGGCACATACCCACCCCATGCCACATTGGCATAGCAGTGGAACACAGCATTGCTTTAGAACTAAAGAACAATCCCCTTAAGGGGCCTCCTACTAATCTACAGATATGGATTTCACCAAGTGATGAGGCTGATTCATGTTTAATGTGTCTCCACCTTGGAGAAAGGGGGAGCTAGAGGAGAATACTTTTAAGAGTAATCTATGCAAGGCTAAACTACCACTCTCACCAGATCATAGCACATAACAGAACTGCAGCCCCACTGCTACTGTTGTCATCAGTATGACTAGTAGGTGGGAGTTGCTACATTTGAAAAGAAGGGATAGGAGATGTACAAAACCTGCTGGTACTGAGTTTTATATCAGCTAATTAGGATCACACGGCTGTAATTCCCTTCAAGATACTGCAAATGTTACTGTTTGTTTTACTAAGATCCTGAAAGGGAGGGGTTGCTTCCTGTAGAACAGAAAGGCCAACTGACATGCCTGAGGTCACACAGCGAGTCAGTGATTATGCTGTGAATTAAAACCTGGCCTAGCAGTTCCCAGTTCTGTGCTGTAGCCACTGTGTCCTTCACATATATAGGAAACAACAAAAAAACAACAACAGAAAAATACATTTTGTGTTTGGGGATTTGAAGTCTTGATGCCTCATAGCAGTGTTGGAATTATACATTATGAACTTTGGGAGCTGGGGGACCCTTAAGGGTCATATCTTTAAATTGAGCCCCCCCTTCCCATTAAAAGTCAATGGCAGTGACTCTTGAGCTTCCAGGGCACTCTTCAGAGCTGTAGGGGGTGCAAGCCCTGGCAAGTCCCCCTATAATTCCAAAACTGCCTCATAGTCTTAAAGACATAGTGAATGCTGACAAATTATGCTACAGTCATGGCTGCCTTCTTTGGCTCACTGTTTTACTCTATCTGAAAATACAAAGTTTCAGAGCTGGGAGACTACCCCAGTCCCTTTTGGTTCAGTGCTTGGATCCCTGCACTGTCGGTAGGATCAGAAAGTGTACTTTCAGCAGAATACTGAATGTTTCTGGATGATGGTGGGTCAGGCAATAGAAGGTATTACTAATTCTGTCCTGCATTATTGCAGCACTGATGATAAGGAGAGAGTAGAACATTACAATCATTTCATTTACATTGCAGTGAATATTCCAGTCTTATTCGCAATACTCAGCATTCTGAATAAGTATTCTGACCACGTAAATGGCAGTATTGTGAATACTGTGTGACTATTCTGAACATTTGCATTTGGAATAACACAGTGGGAATATTCCACTTGCATTTAAAATACTAGTGGAATATTGTGCCTTGTAAATGCAGAATGTCCCACATTTGGAATGTGCCCTGAAACAAATACATTGACCTCTGACACATTCTTCTCAGCGTACCACGTAAGCAACAATAGGTGCAGTGAGCATGCTTGAAGTGCTGCTTATTCTAAATACTGCAACTTTCTTGTAAAAACTGAGAATAGAAGTGGAATATATATTCCACTCCTTTGTAATATCTGCACTCAGAATATTTATTTAGAATACTCAGTATTCCGAATACAGTATAACCTCAATTATCTAAACTGCAGTTTTTGGCTCTTCTGATTATGTAGACTTTGACACTGTCCCCCAACTCTAGTTTACCTGCAATGCTATGGACTCCCGATTATCCATCCCCCTTGATTATCCGAACAAATCTGATAGCTCCGAGAGCATTTGGATAATTGAGATTATACTGTACTGCGGTATTCTGAATACTAAGGTAGAAGGGTAGCAAGAGACAAGAGTGGGTGGGTACAACATTCCGCATTTTAACAAAACATTATCGCCTCTGTTCTTAGAGGAAGTTTGTTCATGTTCAGTTGTTTTCATGTGGTTGACAGAAAATACATTGTATAATAAACTGCAAAAATGTTACTCTTCAACTGCACATTTTGCAACATTCTCTTAAACCCTTTGCATTTACAAATAGGAAAATACAAATTAAGACCTATGGTAACTAACTGCATAAGGCTGTGTGCATATGGTGCACATGGGATAACAGTAGCAGCAGCTAACCAAACATAAAGATAAGAGACATCTCCTGCTCCATGACGGACATATGTAAAGTGCCTAGGCACATTTTCAAGAACTTATATGTTGATGATGGTGGCACGGCGCAGGCAGAGAGGCATTTCTGCTGGGATTTTGTCCTGGCTGATGTCATTCCCTTCCAGTCTGAGGACCCGGATCCTGGAGAAATTCATGATATCAATCACCTTGCAGAAGCTGCTGAGAGAGAACTCTGCAAATGGGAACACAAAACAGCCACATGAAAGTGATGTCACTAGTTCAGCAGTTACAAATAATCAGTTTTTCCTTTTTAGCTACAGCGAGCAAAATCACTTGTGGTGATTTGATTTAAAGGAAAAAGCTGCTCACGTGCTGGTGCTCTCCTGCTAGTGCATGTGCCGCCGGTTAGCAGTTCTATGTAAGAACTCATTTTTTTGACTTAGTTTGGGTAGTTACATTTAAGTTCAAAATACCACCGGCAAACTTCCATTTTCAAAGACTGCAGGCAGCCATCTCGGGGGAGCCGCTTGCTCCCTCAACCAGGATATAGAGGATAATGTATGGTCATCGATGGTTAACTGGTTTGTTAACCATCAAGAGGTTGTCAGGGCGACAATGTAAACCTCGAGAGCGAAGCTCGAGAGGGTTTATGTTGCAATGGCAACCTGAAATGGTTAAAAAAACAGTTAATCATCGACGTACCATACATTACATTTTATAGTGTATGGTACCATTTAGATTTTTAAGAAAAGAAAGCAGTTCCTTACTGCAGTTTTGTTTCAGTCACTGCCACTCTGGCCTCACCGCCGCGGCCATTTCAAGGCCTTCCATCCAGTTGCGTGCATGCCCAGACCGTTCCCGGTTGTTAACCCATCGATGTGATGTACCATTGATGGGTTAACAAGATCGTGACGTCACATCAATGGTAAAATGTTGTTAGAAAAAGGTAGGTTTCTACCTATAACAACGTTCTACCATACATTATATGCTAATATGCCCCCACTGACTCAGTACATCAGTCAGTAGGGGCATATTAGCATATCATGGGTGAGGGGAACAAGCAGCTGCCCGAAGCCTTTGAAAATGAAAGATTGCTAGTGCTGTTTTAAACTTAAATGTAACTACCAAAACTAAGTTAAATAAATATTTTTTGTATTGAACCATTAGCCAAAGGCATATGCACTAGAAGGAGAGCACTGGCATGTATGCTGCATTTTACTTTAAAATTTTAACCAGAAAATGTTCTTTTTTTAGACCCTCTTTCAGACAAGAAATATGCACCAAGTAATATGCAAATATATGTATCGAAAGTACATAATACAGGAGTCCAGTCAATTTTCCAATCAAGGTATCTTTCCATTTTTATTTATTTAGTTTTTGTTGCCCAAGAAAGGAAGGTTAGGGAATACTTTGTGTTTTCAGCATCGTCCTAAGGAAGGGGAAACAGGTGCAAACCAACTGATATATATTAAACCAGGTTGAGCAATGAAGGTTTTTTTTTTTTTTTTTAGTGAATGGGAGGTACTGTCAATCACTATTAGCGACGGGACATTAAGGTTATCAGATATGATAACCTCAAAGTGGCAGGACAGTGTGACAAAGCAGTGGGTAGGGTCAGTGGAATTCTGGGATGCATAAGGAGCGGTATCTCCAGCAGGAGGAAGGAGGTGGTGTTGCCACTGTATTACTAACTGATGAGACCTCATATGGAATATTGTGTCCCATTCTGGAGGTTGCACCTCAGAAAGGACAAAGACATGGTGGAGGCACTCCAGAAGAGAGCAGCTAAAATGGTGTAAGGGTTGCTCCATGAGGAGAGATCTCAACCCTGGAAGAGAGGAGAGTGAGAGGAGATGTGATAGAGACCTACAATTATCTCACGGGTGGTGAACAAGGTGCAGGAGGGGAGTCTCTTTCAAAGGAGAAAGAGCACCAGGACCAGATAGCATACGATGAAGCTGGGGGAATGGGAGTTAAAGAGGGATGTGAGGAAGTACTACTTCACTGAAAGGGTGGTAGACACCTGCGCCAGCAGAAGTGATGGAGGGAAAAACAGTAGGGAGCTTTAAGCATGTGTGGGATAGATGTAGGAGAGTATTAGTGAATAGGCAGAGAGGAGAGTGGGTCACCAGAGACCATTTAGGATCTGTGGAGACAGACTAGGCAGGGGCCATCCGAGCAGACTGGGTGGGCCAAGTAGTCCTTTTCTGCTGACAGATTCTGTGTTTCTATATTTCTACTCCAGACATAGGGAAAATTAGCCTCTTTTTGAGAAATACCATCCACCTGACCAAACACTGGAACAGTCAGATGGGACCTTGATTTAACTGAAAGGTGGCTCTTCAGCAGCACAGTGACCCCCCAACCACCATTCAAGGGTATCAGTATGTTTACATTTAACCAAGGAGAGAGTGCCCACTGCAGATCTGCCAACAGCATTTCCTGTAGTACCTGGTGTTCTTTGGAGATCTGCCATCCTACTATTGACTAGGCTCAGTCATGCTTAGCTTTGGAGATGTGATGGGATCAGGCTCCAAGGTGGTTTGAAAAATAAAGGCTGGCAGTATAGCCTAGAGGTTAGAGTAACGAGCTGTAATGAGCTGGGTACATCCATCAGATCTGGGTTTGATTCTCACAACCTCCACTTGTATATTGTGTGACTCTAAGTTTGTCACTTAACCTCCCAGTGTTTCTGGATTGCCGCTTAAAAAAGGCATTTGTGCCTAGTGGGCCTTACCTGGTTACCAAAGAATTAACAAAAACAAACAAACAAAAAAATAATCATAGAATGTGATGGCCAAAAAAGTCTCAGTGGCCCATCCAGTCTGCCTAACCCTGTCTAATACTCTTGAGATGGCCCTAATGACCATATTCCTTCTTTATCCCCTCTCCATTTCTACCACCTCCTGCTCTTATCAGATCCTTGTACCTGTCTCATCGATATTTGAAACCAAACTACCCCCTGGTTAGGTGCAGGTCACCTCCTCCAGCAGTCTGTTCCACTTGTTCCCAGTGTTTCAGAATACTTGAGGACATCCCTCCTTATCCTTCTCCCAGTAAGGTGGATTCCCTCCTTGTGCTTGTATTTATGGTGAACAAATTAATTTAATTTCGCCCTATGGATCCCATGAACATGCTTTAGAAACTTTAGATGTAGCTATGTTCATCTTGGCGGGGGCAATACCTTTCAATCTGTTTTCCCATCTAGTTATGAAAAACAATTTACTGTATAAAATGGGCTTCAGAATCCTAGAAAGCTCATTGGTCTAAACATATCATCAGACCATTGATTCATTTCTGGTATATGCACAGTTCGTAACTAACCAACACTAATCTTGCTAGCAACAGCCTAACCAAATGAATACAAAACCTTTTTCCAACAACAGACTTTTTCCATTTTATAAGTGCAGTAACCCACTCCAAGGTATGGGTGCATCAGGCAATAATGCACTTCCTGGGTGGTTGGCAGGATATGCAATCTTTGGCCTTGTGCATCACAACCACCCGGGGCATGTTTCAATGTCAGATACACCCATGCCCTGCTGTGGATTATAGCTTACAGAGAAACATAGACACTGCAGGCAAATAAAGATCAAGGGTTGTTCCAGTCTTCCCATATAGGTATTTCTACCTAATCCCTCGATTTAGTATCCTGGAGGGTTATCTATCTCTCCTCCCCTTCCAGTATCCCATACCTCCCTTGTTCCTCCTAGTGGATCTACAAATCCCCTCGCTTTGTCCCAGACGTGTTTGAACCAGTTTATAATACCTACCCCCACCAGTTCTTCTGGCAGTCTATTCCACGGCCCCACCACCTTCTTGACGAAAAAGAATTTCCTCATATTCCTCTTGGAATTACCCCTGCTAACAACATCAACCTCTAGTCATGCCCCCTTGTGACTGCATCCCTATTCCTAATAAATGTCTTCACTGTTCACTCTGTTTATCTCCTTTAGGAACTGATAGATCTCTATCATGTTTCCCCCTCTTTTTTTCTAGCCTCCAGCGAGTACATGTTCAGGGCTTCCAGATGTTCCTCATTTGATCTGCCTTGCAGGTAAAACATATACAAATCTCCATACTCCCACTCAGCCAGCCTCAGTAGAAAATAAAGAATATGGGCCCAATTTTCAAACAGGTTAGAATGACATAAGAGACTTGCTTCAAAAAAGTTTGATGCAAGTGGTAACTTGCATCACAACTTGTGTCAAATGCAATTTTTGAAGGAAGCATGCATCTGATCCAGACACTGCTGCAGCAAAGTCCGGTTGCACCAGGGATGTGTCAAACAGCCCAGTGCACCAGGTCACAAGGGGGCTTGTGCCATGGTGGTGCTGCAAAATTCCCTTTTTTTTGTATTTTACAAACTCCATCATGGACTCAGCAAGGGGCACCACTTAGACCAGCCATGAGGTGGTCTAAGTGGTTTGTGCCAATGGGATGGGGTCTGATAGGGGCAGTAGGGGTGCCCTAGGGGCATGGGAGGTGGCATTGGGGGTGTCAAGGGACAGCTGGCCATCATCTGCAGTGAGTTGTCACCCAACAGGATGCCTTTGCAATGTGCCATAAGATGTAAAATGATTACTGTACATATCATGCCTGGTGGTCTAGCTGCCCCCTGATCCCCAGATGTGTAGATATCACCTCTGGTGGTCTAGCTCCCCCATCTCCTGATGTTCAGATATCCTCCTTGGTGGTTTAGTGGACCCCCATCCCCAATCTCCCCCTTGTAGATGGATATACCCTCCATGGTGGGGTAGGAGCCCCCCTCTTAATCCCTGATTTTCTCCCAAAACAATTGGACAACAGTCCCTGGTATTCTAGTGGACCCTCTACCCCAGCAGGCATGGTCCCATCACTCTGCTCCCCCTGTCCCAGCCATGATCCTGTGACTGGCACAGCCCTCTACTCACCACCATGGCCGACCACAGCATGCACTATCAAGGCGCGTGTACTGTGTACAGTACATGTTGATTGACTGACAGTGAGTGCATACTGTGTACAGTACATGTTGATTGACTGACAGTGAGTGCATACTGTGTACAGTACATGTTGATTGACTGACAGTGAGTGCATACTGTGTACAGTACATGTTGATTGACTGACAGTGAGTGCATACTGTGTACAGTACATGTTGATTGACTGACAGTGAGTGCATACTGTGTACAGTACATGTTGATTGACTGACAGTGAGTGCATACTGTGTACAGTACATGTTGATTGACTGACAGTGAGTGCATACTGTGTACAGTACATGTTGATTGACTGACAGTGAGTGCATACTGTGTACAGTACATGTTGATTGACTGACAGTGAGTGCATACTGTGTACAGTACATGTTGATTGACTGACAGTGAGTGCATACTGTGTACAGTACATGTTGATTGACTGACAGTGAGTGCATACTGTGTACAGTACATGTTGATTGACTGACAGTGAGTGCATACTGTGTACAGTACATGTTGATTGACTGACAGTGAGTGCATACTGTGTACAGTACATGTTGATTGACTGACAGTGAGTGCATACTGTGTACAGTACATGTTGATTGACTGACAGTGAGTGCATACTGTGTACAGTACATGTTGATTGACTGACGGTGAGTGCATACTGTGTACAGTACATGTTGATTGACTGACAGTGAGTGCATACTGTGTACAGTACATGTTGATTGACTGACAGTGAGTGCATACTGTGTACAGTACATGTTGATTGACTGACAGTGAGTGCATACTGTGTACAGTACATGTTGATTGACTGACAGTGAGTGCATACTGTGTACAGTACATGTTGATTGACTGACAGTGAGTGCATACTGTGTACAGTACATGTTGATTGACTGACAGTGAGTGCATACTGTGTACAGTACATGTTGATTGACTGACAGTGAGTGCATACTGTGTACAGTACATGTTGATTGACTGACAGTGAGTGCATACTGTGTACAGTACATGTTGATTGACTGACAGTGAGTGCATACTGTGTACAGTACATGTTGATTGACTGACAGTGAGTGCATACTGTGTACAGTACATGTTGATTGACTGACAGTGAGTGCATACTGTGTACAGTACATGTTGATTGACTGACAGTGAGTGCATACTGTGTACAGTACATGTTGATTGACTGACAGTGAGTGCATACTGTGTACAGTACATGTTGATTGACTGACAGTGAGTGCATACTGTGTACAGTACATGTTGATTGACTGACAGTGAGTGCATACTGTGTACAGTACATGTTGATTGACTGACAGTGAGTGCATACTGTGTACAGTACATGTTGATTGACTGACAGTGAGTGCATACTGTGTACAGTACATGTTGATTGACTGACAGTGAGTGCATACTGTGTACAGTACATGTTGATTGACTGACAGTGAGTGCATACTGTGTACAGTACATGTTGATTGACTGACAGTGAGTGCATACTGTGTACAGTACATGTTGATTGACTGACAGTGAGTGCATACTGTGTACAGTACATGTTGATTGACTGACAGTGAGTGCATACTGTGTACAGTACATGTTGATTGACTGACAGTGAGTGCATACTGTGTACAGTACATGTTGATTGACTGACAGTGAGTGCATACTGTGTACAGTACATGTTGATTGACTGACAGTGAGTGCATACTGTGTACAGTACATGTTGATTGACTGACAGTGAGTGCATACTGTGTACAGTACATGTTGATTGACTGACAGTGAGTGCATACTGTGTACAGTACATGTTGATTGACTGACAGTGAGTGCATACTGTGTACAGTACATGTTGATTGACTGACAGTGAGTGCATACTGTGTACAGTACATGTTGATTGACTGACAGTGAGTGCATACTGTGTACAGTACATGTTGATTGACTGACAGTGAGTGCATACTGTGTACAGTACATGTTCATTGACTGACAGTGAGTGCATTCTGTATACAGTGCGCACTCCTTGATAGTGCATGCTGTGGCTGGTTGTGGTGATGAGCAGAGGGCTGTGCCTGTTGCAGGATCATGGCAGGGACGAGGGGGAGTGGGGTGGTGGGAAAATGCCTGCTGGGGTGGGGAGTCCATTAGAACACCAGTGACTGTGGGAGAGGGGAGATATCCAAAGACTGGAGGACAGCACATGTAGTCCCCTTATACAAAAGCAGGAACAAAGAGGAAGCGGGAACTACAGACCAGTCAGCCTGACCTTGGTAGTGGGGAAGATCATGAAAGCACTACTGAAAGAGAGATTGGTGGAACATCTGGTTGCTAACAGACTACAGGGCCCAAGGCAGCATGGTTTCACTGGGGGAAGGTTATGCCAGACCAGCCTCATTTAATTTTTTGACTGGGTGACAAGAGAGGTGAATCAGGGGAGGGCAGTGGACATGGTCTATCTGGACTTCAGTAAGGCCTTTGACACTGTGCCACATAGAAGGCTATTAAACAAACTGGGGAACATGAGAGTGGGCAGGAGAGTAGTGCAGTGGGTAGGTAATTGGCTGGCATCAGGACACAGAGGGTGGTGGTAAAATGCTGTCACTCCACAGAGGGAAGTGTGACCAGTGGGGTACCGCAGGGATCAGTGCTGTGACTGGTCCTATTCAACATCTTCATCAGTGACATTGCGCAGGACCTAGAAGGCAGAATTTCCCTGTTCACTGATGACACGAAGCTCAGTAACAGAGTGGACACACCAGAGGGTGTAGACAGAATGAGGAGGAACCTGCAGAAGCTTGAAGAATGGTCAGGGGTTTAGCAATTGAAATTCAATGCAAAGAAGTGCAAGATAATGCATATGGGGTGCAAAAACCCTGGAACAACATGTCAGTTGAGGGGTGAGAATATAGCATGCACCAAGCAAGAAAGGGACCTTGGGGTTATCATCTCTGATGACTTCAAGGTAGGGAAACCATGCGACAAGTCAGCAGGTAAAGCAAATAGGATGCTGGGATGCATAGGCAGGGGCATCACCAGCAGTAAAAGGGAGGTCATAATTCCACTATACAAGACACTAGTTGGGCCCCACCTGGAGTACAGTGTACAGTTCTGGAGACCTTGCCTATGTAAGGACATAGACAGGGTAGAGACGTTTCAGAGAAGGGCAGCAAAGATGGTATAGGGATTGCATCATAAGTTCTATGAGGACAGGTTGAAGGACTTGAATATGTACTCCCTGGAGGAGAGGAGGGAGATAGGGGATATGATAGAGACATACAAGTACCTTACAGGGAGGAACAGAGTGCAGAATTACACTATTTTCCAGTGAAAAAGATGTTCCAGGACTAGAGGGCATGGGATGAAGTTGGAGGGAGGGTGATTCAGAGGAAACGTGAGGAAGAATTTCTTCACAGAACGAGTGGTGGACAAGTGGAACACCCTGCAGGAGGAAGCGGTGGGGGCTGAAACAATCACAGGATTTAAGAATGCATGGGATAGACATAAGGGAATTCTGGAGGTAAGGGGCAACAGACTTCTAGGAAAACATAAAATGAACTTACAAGCTCAAATGGGCAGTCTGGGTGGGCCATAGGCCCTTATCTGCTAACAGTGTCTATGTATCTCAGTTGTCCAATTGTTTTGGGGGGAGATTGGGGATTGGGAGGGGGGGCTGCTACACCACCATGGAAGGTATGTCCATATACTTGGTGGAGATTGGGGATGGGAGGTCTGCTGGACCACCAGGGATGATGTCTGAGCATCAGGGAACTGGGGTTCATTAGACTACCAGGGGTGATATCTACACATTGGGGAACTGGGGAGGGGGAGCTAGAACACCAGGAGTAATATCTGTATATCAAGGGCTGGTGGAGGGGTTGCTAGACCACCAGGCATGATATGTACAATAATCATTTAACATCTTACAGCACATTGCAAAACCTCACCCTGCTGGGTGGAAACTCACTGCAGCTGATGCCCAGCTGTCTCCAGACACCCCCCACTGCCACCTCCCATACCCCTTATGCTCCTGGCCTGCTCCTAGCAAGATGTTTTTTCACCTCCCCCCACCAATCTGGCCCCTCTAGTTTTGTGCCTGGGGGGTCGGGCCAGATCCCTGCAGCAATGTCCGCAGATGTACCAACTGTTTGGCGCACCTTGAGACTTGCGGCAAACCCAGGGAGTTTAGTGCAGGGACCATGCTTGTTATAAAATCTGGCTCAGGATCCCTGGTACACCCAGAGTTTGAACCTCAGAGCAACGCAACTTGCATCACTCTAAGGGCTCTTTTAAAATTGGGCCTAGATGTATAAGTGGGAGAGGCCCCAAACCAGTCATGGCAAATTAAATGACTAAAACAGGTTAGAGTAATGGGCCCCCTCATCTAGAAAACCTTTTTTGTATGTGGACATTATTCATTCTTTCAGTTTTAAAGTTAGCTTGAAAAATTCATTCTGTTGCAGTAGTAACATCCATGCTGCAGGAGAATGACTTTTTGTCCTGCTGCACTGCGGACATCACATAGAACACAGCGCGAGCTGAATACCCATCAGTTAGCGCTGACCTGTAGTATGCAGCAAAGTGGCACAGTTCTATTATGAAAATTTAAAAGAACAAAACATTTCACAAGCATCATAGCCACACTGGGAAGTGCACTGTAGCTTAGGGAATTACACACAGAGAGTAGAGAAGTCAGCAGTGGTAATGTCAAAACTGCTTTTGGAGAAAGAGCAATTTATCCTGGAACAGGACAATAAAAAAAAGTTACAAAACAGAAAATGACATCGGCCTAGTTCATAGTTTTCTTTGTGACAGTGATGAACATGGACTCCTGAAAGACATCCCACCTGAACAATTAGACCTACTGCGTGCGGAGTTTGTTATTAAAATTAGGAGGCTGGATGGCATGGAATATAAACCCTCCACACTAAGAGGTGCGTTAGGTAGTATGGACAGGCATTTCAAGAAGTGTGGCTGCAAGCATTTCATTTACAAATCAAGTGAAAGTGATTTTGCTGAGACACTGAAAATGATGTGTGCAAAACAGAAATACCTAAAACAAAATAAGGGAAGGCAACAACCCCAATCAAGCAGAGTCAATATTTAAGTGAAGTAGATATTGATAAGAAAATACAAAATCACACATGCCCACACAATGCAAAGCATTATGGGCTGCATATGCAAATCACCACAGAATGTTATGAAGTTGTACAGCATGGGAACACTAGGGTGCCACAATCCCACAGCTCTCCTAAATATGATGTTTTCCAATGTAGGACTGTATTTTGCCTTGCAAACCACAGAGCAATGTAATCTACAGTGGGGAGATTTGCAGTTAAGTAAGGATACAGAGGGAAGTATGTTTCTCGAACTCAATGAGAGATGAATGAAAACCAGATCAGGTGAAAATGCCAAAGATGTCCAAGCAGTAAAGCCTCGCAAGTATGAGAGTACAGATCCACATTGTGACCCCATAGCTGCACATCTGAAATATAAGTCTGAGGCCACAAAACATGTTAGAAGCTGATGCTTCATTTTGTCTGGCTCCCAACACCAAGTATACATCTAGTATTTCCCACTGGTTTAGAATTATGACGATGGTGGAGAACAAAATCCAGGCTATGATGAAAAAAACAAGAATAAGTGCTGGCCTACCAGAGTAAAAAAAAATCATGAATCACTCCACGTGAAAAAAACTCCATACAAAGATTAGTGGACCACAACATTTCCCTGACTGAGGTTGTACAGGTTTCAGGCACAAGAATCTGCAATCAATAAACAACAACTAAATTTTGTCAGAAGATAAACAGAAAAGAAATTCAATGATTTTTCTCAAGTGCCCCCATACAGACTGTTAGTAATTTGTGTGCTGTAGTCCGTGCTACATCCTCCCAAACATTCCATGCCAGCAGCGAAGAGCCAAATCGCCAAGCACTGAGTGATGTCTCCAATATTCAAATATTTGGAAGAGGCTGTATTTTTCACACAGGGGTGAGAGTTAAGGTCATAAACCCCTCTAGTGTGCCAACATGGAAATGTGTTGCTGTTATAGAGGACAGTTCTTCTGACACAGACAAGGTGAGTGTGACTGTGTGTAAGTGGGTGATTACAGATATAACAAATTAGCACTGCGATTGCTGCTCACTGATGTGTGTGTGTGTATGTGTGTGTGTCTCTCTCTCTCTCTCTCGCTGTTGTTTTAATGTAATATCAAATCTGTGGCTATGGAGGGCGGATGTAATGTTGTGTGTGGGGTGATGTAGATGAGGACACCATGAGGTCAGAGGTCAGCCTGCAACTAGGTAGCTGTGTCTGTTGGATGATGGGGGTCGGGGGTAGAGGGAAGACAGCCAGTGTGGGTGTAACTCATCAATTTCCCTGACAATGGCAGAAGCACATTGGTGAGGGAAGGCAGTACAAAAGGAAAAATAAGTAAGAAATAATCATGGTTTTTCCTCTGTTTCAGAGTGGTGACCTCGCTGACAGTGGAGCAGAAGAGAAAGCTCATTGTTTGTGATAGTAAAGTTATGACGTCTCTGATGTTGAATGAACCATGACGCTGTTTTTTTCAAGTGTATGAAATGTATGCTGTCTGTCAGTAGAAGTATCGCTTGTGCCAAAAAGGAAGCAGTGTTGGTTGTTTTTATATGGTCCTGGTTTTTAAAGTGTTTGTCTATATACTATATGAAACAGTGTATGGGATCTCCCCCATATACAACAAGGCTGATCTTCTCCCTTGTGGTTACCATGATGACTCAAGCTTTGTTCTCGAGGTCGTCATCATCATAGTAACCACTCAGGGGTAAGAATAGCCTCATTATGTGTAGGTTCCCATTCAGTAGTCTACATTTATTGTTACTGTTTTTTTGTTTTTTTTTATGAAACTGTCAAATAATAACATCCAGACACAAAACTTGGTATCCTACGTTTTGGGGGTACTCCCCCTTCACCAGGGAGTTTCATTTTAACCATAAAAATGTTTCACTGTATGCACTTTTCTAGTGTAACCCCCCTAATACCCGGAGTTACAAGAATCCCAGTTAGATCTAGTGGCAGGCAAGGAAGGCAGCTTGTGAAACTCCAGTTAAATGGATTTCACACTGTCTCACTCTGTTCTCAGTCTCAGCTGAGATGGAGGGATGACATCATTTAGAATTTTCACAGCAGCATAAGCCACATTGGAATGTTGCAGCTGGGAGTTAGATAGACCATTGGGAGGTTTTGAATCAGTCTAGTGGGAGATTCAGTAGAGGGAGGAGGTGCACTGCATTGTGCAGTCCCTAAGAGCACTCAGCTCTGACCAGAGCTATTGTTTGTAAGGGTGTGTGTTCTCACCATAAGAAGGACACAGAAGAACTGGCATTGAAGTGGTAGAGACCATTTCCCAGTTGGTTCAGGGCCCCCTCCCTGTGGGGATGGGGGATGCCAACAGCCAGCTTCCAGGCGCAATCCCCTGGCCCGGCTAGACAGAGATAGAGAGAGAGACAGCTGGCTGAGGTTTGTGCTGCGGCACCATGAAGAGTTGTGATGTTTTCCTGTGAGAGAAGCCTGTGGGGCACCTGCAATCAGGGGTGAGTCAGCTCTGTTAAGGGCCTTTGTTTCACCAGAGACTGTTGTTTTAAGTATCTGCTACTGTGGGTCAGGGAAAGGACAGCCAAGTACAGTGCTTAAGGAATGTGTGACTTGAACACCTTTAATATGTAGGGGTCTACAGGGATGGACTATGCCATTTAAAAAAGTAGGTCACAAGTCAGGACACTGCAGTTTCAGAGACTGTAGATTGAGTGTGTTATACATTTAAAATGTTAATCTACAAACCCAGAGTTTTCAGTTGAAGAGATGTTAGAGTCCAAAGGAATGGCCGGGTATGAATTAAGGGAGTACAAGCAAGTTGCTAGCCTTGCTTGTAGAGCAGAAAGCAGCTAACTAAAAGAAGCTACATTTTCTTATTAATTTATCACTTATATCTCAGCAGGAGTCAGGGTCTGTTGAGATTAAGCAGACAGATACTTTATTAGAAGTAGAAGGGGTCTTATTTAGGGTTAAAAAAAGAAAGGAAATCAGCGTGTGTTCTGTGCTGTGAAGGGTACTGTATCAACTTACTTTGCTAAACCAGTAGGAGGAGAGAGAGAGAGAGAGCTTAATTGGGGGTGTGGCTTAGACACTATAAAAGCAGGTGACTCAAATTACAACTTCCTGTTGCTAGCCTTTTTTCTTACTAATTGCCCTCCATCCCACCCACCCTAAGCCAGTTCTACTTTTATAGCCACTGGATTTGACTGTCAACAGGAACTTCCTGTTTGGCAGTAGGAAGGGGAAGGATCATAGAGAAACATTGGTTTTGTCAACCCTGTGTGGTACCATTTGCCTGTAAATGACTCTTCAGTGAATAGCAGAGCATTGTGGGAACCTGGAGGACTAGCAATAGGCTAGTACATAACTCCTACCACAAAACAACATCTCTCTGTTAAAAGCTCTGTTGCCTGGTGGTTCTCTAGCCCTTTTAAGGGCTTGTAAACCTTCAACTCACAGAATCTTGCTGAATTTAAGTAAATATTGTTATTTTTACTTTGCACCGAAACCGGAAGTGAATGGACGCTTACTTCCGGTTTTTCAGCTTAAAACCTGCCCCTCTAGTGAGCTGGGCATTTAGTAGTGGCATTGCTACTGATATAGCGAACCTCTGGTGAGAGGCGGAGTAGTGCAGTGCACCAATATACTTTGATATACCATTAATATATTTGTTTTAACTGTTGCTGTACTGTGTGGTACCATTTGCTTGTAACTGACTCTTCAGTGAATAGCAGAGCATTGTGGGAACCTGGAGGACTAGCAATAGACTAGTATACCTCCTACCCCAAAACAACATCTCTCAGTTTAAAGCACTGTTGCCTGGTGGTTCTCTTGCCCTTTTAAGGGCTTGTAAACCTTTAACTCACAGAATCTTGCTGAATTTAAGTAAATATTGTTATTTTTACTTTGTGCTGAAACCGGAAGTGAACAGATGCTTACTTCCGGTTTTTCAGCTTAAAACCTGCCCCTCTAGCAAGTGGAGCGAGCATGCATGGGGTCGCGCGCAGAGACGCGAGCAGAGACACGCACGTTTGTGCGTGTCTGCTGTGTCTGCTGGGCACGCTGAAACTGCTGGCATTAGACAAACTTGGATAAGATAATTTTAGCATATCCTCTACTTTGTAAATATACACCTTTAATAATGGAAAAAGAACTTAGTAAGTGTATGCAATGTTTGATGTATAGTGAGGGAAAGTATGGGAGCGAGTATGTATGTGCAAGTTGCCATCTCATTACTACTCTTGAAGCAGAGATAGCATTTCTGCTTAATATTAAACCAGTTTCTACTGATATTAGGGAATTGGAAAGTTACATTGATCTTATGGATGAACAGCTTCATTCTAATGAACAATTTCCTTTACATTTAGGTAGTATTTCTGTGCCTCCTGATGAGGAGATAATTCTAATGACTAGTACTAGTATACCTGTTGCCTCTGCCCCCTCTTATAAGGTGGATAATTATCCGCCTTCTTCTCATGATAATGATGACTGGACCATTGTCACAGAGTCTCTTAAAAAAAGGAGGGGTGGTCAAATACACAATAGTGCCCCTATTGAAACTTGTAATAGGTTTGAGCAATTGACTGTATCAAATAATGAAGTGCATCACCCCCTGTTGATAATAATGGTTTAAAAACACCTTTCAATCAGGAGTTAATACCCATGAATATTTGTCCTAGTAAGTCTCAAGCTACCAAATCAATACCTATTAAGTTAATCGCTCCAGAGTGTGTTAAACAATCACCTGTTTCTGATTCTTGTACCCCTACTGTCTCAAAACAAGTGTTAGTCCTGGGAGATTCAATCATTAAGCACACTGACAGGGCGGTATGCAATAGTGACAAGAGCAACCACACTTGTTTTAGCTTCCGTGGGGCCAGGGTATCTGACATTACCTACATGATGCCTAAAATTTTACGAAATGTGGGGGAAAATCCACTGGTTATCATACATGCTGGTGTTGATATAAACAACACCCAATTTAATCAGTTACAACAGGACTATGTGGCGTTATGTAACCTGTTACTTGATAGGGAATGCTGTGTATGTATATCTGAAATTCTACCTGTCCTGAGAGAGCAACAGCTACCATGATGCAGAAAATCAAAGCCCTAAATGAATGGCTGAGAAAGTGGTGTTTTAAGCAGGATATACCCTGTATTACCCACTGGGAATCATTTTCAGATTGTTCTTCCTTGTTTTGCTGGGATGGTTTACATCTGTCATAGGGGTAGTACACTTATGGGGAAAAGTATCACTAAAATCATAAATCATTGTTTAAACTAAAAACAATGGGGGGAGAATGGGTCTATTCCCAAGTCTCTGAATACTTACCAAAATATTATTACAACTAAATGTAAATTCCTAGCTTTGAATGCAAGATCTTTAAACCAACTCAAATTAGCAGAACTCAAAGCCAAATGTAAAACTTTAAATATAGGTGTGGTGGGAGTAATTGAAACTTGGTGGGACGCATCCTCAATTTGATCCAGAGAAATTCCAGGTTATAAGTCATATCATAAAAACAGATTAGATAAGCAAGGCGGTGGAGTTTGTATGTACATACGAAATGCTATTCCTTCTTTTGAAGTGTGTTCTCCCTTTCCTTTGGAAAGTATATGGGTTAAAATCTTATTGAAGGAGCAGTCCTATATAACTATTGGTAACATCTGTAGACCTCCATCTGCAAATTCAGATTACACAACTGATATGTTTAAAGAAATTACACATTTTTCAGAATCTCAAGATACTGTAATAGTTGGTGACTTTAACCTCCCTCATATTAACTGGGACTCATTCTCAGGACAGTCCTATGCCGAGAAAGGACTAATAGATGTGGTAGTTAGTACTGGATTACAACAACATGTTACTGAACCCACCGAGGTCCTAATATTTTGGATCTATTATTTACTAACATAGAGCAACAAATTAGCAATTTACAAATTTGGGATCCACTTGGGACCAGTGATCATTCATCTATTCTTTTTGAAATTCAACGGTTTAAAACTACACAAAGGAAGTTATACTGTACAAAAAATTATAATAAAGCAAATTTTTCTAAAATCAATGAATACTTACAACACATAAACTGGGAATTTAATCTTCTTAATTGTACAACACAACAAGCTTGGGACTTTTTTAAAAACAGTGTACATTATTTGGAAAATACCTTTATTCCATCTAAGAGGAAATTTAATAATAAAGGAAAAATTCCCCCTTGGTTCAATAAGACAATTAAAAATCAGATTAAAATAAAAACTAAACTTTTTAGGAAACTTAAGAATAGTTCTGTTCCATTTAAAACTACTCTATTACATAAATACAGACTATCTGTGAAAAACGTAAAACAATTCTATTAAATTGGCAAAAAATAAGTAGAATTTAAACTAGCTCACACAAAAGACTGTCACAAATCTCTTTTCTCCTATATAAATAGTAAAAAAGGTGTATCAAGAACCATTGGTCCCATTATAACCAATGGCTCTTCTCTATCTGATATAGAAACCTTGAATCTCTTTAATAAGTACTTTTGTTCTGTCTTCTCTCAAAAATCACCTATTAGTACATTTAAAGTTCACCATGTAGATTATCTTAGGTTCTATCCAACTGACATTATACAGGCTATCAAAAAACTAAAAATAAATACTAGTCCGGGCCCAAACGGTATTCATCCATGGTTTCTGATCGAAACCTCTATAAACATTTCTATACCTTTGTCAGTTATCTTCAACAAATCCTTACAAGAAAGCATTGTACCAAATGATTGGCATTCAGCAATAGTTAATCCCATATTTAAAAAGGCAATAGAGGTTCTGTGCAAAATTATCGTTCAATTATCCTGACCTCAGTGGCTGGTAAATTAATGGAACGATTAATGAAGTCTCTAATAGATCAGGATTGTAAAAAATTACAAATTTATGATTCAAATCAGCATGGGTTTACTCCCAAGTATTCCTGCACCACCAATCTGATATCTTTTTGCAATCATATAAGTACTCTACTACATGTGGGTATCCCTACTGATGTAATTCTTTTGGACTTTAGTAGAGCTTTCGATAAAGTCTCACATGAAAAATTAATTATTAAAATGCACAATCTAGGTTTGTCACCTGATATTGTCAACTGGACTTTAAACTGGTTGGCAAATCATTCTCAGAGAGTCAGAATTAATGATATCTTGTCTGATTCAGGTAGTGTGACAAGTGGTGTACCACAGGGGTTGGTCTTGGGACCAACATTGTTTAATCTCTTTATCGGTGATTTACAAACAGGGCCAAATAACTTTATGGTTAAATTTGCAGACGATACTAAATTGGGGGGCAAGGTTAATAATCAAGAATATATTTCTGCATTAAAGAAGGATTTAGAAAAATTAACACTTTGGGCAAATGGAAATCATATGCAGTTTTTTTTTTTAAACTTTATTTGAAGAAGAGCCATCGGGTTGAGAAGAGCTCTACATAATCAGATAATCAATGACATCTTGTTCAGTTACATCATAGTACATGTACACATCAGCTTGGGTACAATCCATGATCCATCTAATAACACCATTTTATACAGTGAAACTTATCAACTGTACCTCATTGTGGTCTTACCAGTAAGTTCTATACCTGGAGTTCCCCAATTTTCCATTTGGGTACTAATACATCCCTTCACTTTATTATAAACCCCTGCCCAATCCAGCGCCAGAGGAACTCTTTTCTCAATACAGAGATCAGTGCCCTCAGTGCATGTGGTTACCTAAAAGAGCAGAAACCATTATTTCCCCAAGGCCCTCTCCAAGGGAGGTCCAGATCTTATCATATTTATCTAGTCGTTCCAGGACTTTATATTGGATATGTTCTAGCTTCATATTGTTTAGGAGGGTTTTTGTCCCCTGGGCGATGGTAGGCATGGCCTGGGCCATCCAATTTTTAGCTAAAATCTGCTTACCCACTACTAGTGCCAGTCTTCTCAAAGGATGTGAAGCTATTGACTGGCCCCCTCCATTTCTTGGTACTCTGAGTAAAATATCCACAGGGTCTAACTGAATCTCACTTTCCAAAACCCTATTTAAGATTTGGTTTATCTCATTCCAGTATGTTCCCACTTTTGGACAAGCCCAAACATAAAACGTACATCCCTGAGCATAGCATTTAGGACATTGGTCTTAAATTTGAGGATTAACTTAGGCTGCCGCCGACAAGATATCTTGTCCTAAAAACCTATGCGTTCTAAATCTTCTGGCAGCCTAAGGACTAATCTTGTGTGCCAAAATAGGGGTATGATAAATTCTATGCACAATGTTATAGTTAATTATTCATAATCTGTTATTTACAGAGACAGCCTTGCTACTCTGCAGGGCCAAGTTCCAATCCCCTCCTGTTAACATGTTTACACCTAGGTCCTTTTCCCAGCTGTTTTTTAACTTTTGCAGCTTATCTGGCTGTGCTCCCAATAAGGCTTTGTATAGTATGGACAGTGGTTTCACACCCACATGTTTTTTTCAGTGTTGAAAAATCTCCTCCAAAGATGTTCTGCTCAAGGAAGGTCCCCCCATCCCAGTTAATTTAAGTATCCTGGACCTTATTACCACTTAGGTAAGGTAGTGTTAGGGGTGAATATCAAATAGTTGTCTCAACTCAGAAAAGCTAGAAAAGGTCCCATTATTGAATAAGTGAGACAGGAGAAAGACCCCTTTCCCCTCCCACTGTCCCAGAGCATGTTTGACCGAGGGGGGAGCCCTTCCATCCCTCCACAAGCTAAACAAATTGGACCCCTCTGGTGACATACCCTCCTTATCACCCATCAACAGTGATGCCCTCCCCCAGGCTTTAAGCATACATTTGGTGAATGGATTCTTAGGTTTCTTACCATCTCCCTCCCTCAAACTTGATGGGAAGAGATATAAGGCGTAGAGGGAACACACCCTAGACTGTGACTCCATAGTGACCCAGGCTCTCATTCTTCCTCCTATTTCCTGGCAATCCATGATATATGTTAGTTGGGCCGCTAAAGCATATAAGTTCAAACTGGGGAGTGTCAAGCACTCTCTATGAAGTGGTTGCCACAACACCTCCTTCCTGATCCTAGGTCTCCGGTTGGCCCAAATTAGTGAAGTAATAGAGCCCTCAAGGGACTTAAGACAACCCGGTGGAGGTGCCACAGGAAGGGTCTGGAAAAGGTAGAGGCACTGAGGTAAAATTTGCATTTTTACTAAGTTTACTCTTCCCAGAAAAGAGAAGGGGAGCGACTTCTATCTACTACATTGCTCTTTAGTTTTCGTTGCTAATGGGCTGTAATTTATATGCCCCACATCTGCTATTCTACGTGGGAGTAGTATTCCCAGGTATTTGATTACTGTTCTAGGAGGAATATCTATGCCACTTATATGTATGGACTCTCCACCATCTGCCAGAGGGAGCCACTCGTTCTTGTTCCAGTTGATCTTATGCCCTGAGGTAGGACCATATTCCTTGAAAAAGGAGGTCAGGGTAGGCATTGTTCTCACTGGATCAGCCAGGAATAGAAGCACATCATCCGCAAAAAGAGAGATAACATGCTTCTCTCCATTCACTCTATAGCCTTCTATTTCCCGATGATGTCTAATGGCTGTAGCCAAAACCTCAATGGTCAGCACATATATCAATGACGAAAGGGGGCACCCCTGTCTCATCCCTCTATGGAGCTGAAAGGGGGGTGATGACATATTATTTGTATGAATTTAGGCCCACGGGGATTGATATAACCATTCCACCCACTACCTAAAGACTGGCTGCAGACCAAACTTTTTTAATACTGCAAACATAAATGGCCATTCGACCCTGTTGAAGGCCTTTTCTGCATCTAATGCGAGAAGGCCCACATAAGCTTTTCTTCCCCTTGACCCTTGCCAGATAATATTCATTACCCATCTTAGATTATGCCTTGCTTGCCTCCCCTTAACAAAGCCCCCTTGATTATGATGAATGACCTGTGGTAGGACCCTCTCCCACCTCCTTGCCAATATTTTCGCTATTATTTTATAGTCAGCGTTTAGCAAAGAGATTGGATGTTAAGAGCCACATTTGTTTGGGTCCTTGTCCGGCTTGGGTAAAATTGTTATAATAGCTATCTGTTGAGATGATGTCAGCCCCCCTTCCCCCAGTACCTCCCTCACCATATACTGGAAAAGCTGGCCCAAATCACCCCAAAACTTTTTGTAAAATTCCATGGGCAAGCCTTCTAGCCCCGGAGCTCTCCCTGACCTAGATGCCCAGCTTGCCTCCTTAATTTTCTGTACAGTGAGTTCCTGTCCCAGCATCTCTTTTATCTGAGCAGGTACCACAGGAAGAGGTATATTTTCTAGGAAACTATCCAGGTTTGTTCCTTGTGGGAATTCTGATGTATATAGCTTTTCACAGAAGTATTTGAAAATAATATTTATCTCTCGGGCAGAGGAGGTACACTCCCCGTTCTCATTTTCTATTGTTAGGCTTGTTCTCTCTGCTCTTTGTTTCTTAATTAGCCAGGCCATCCATCTCCTCGACTTGTCCCCCTCGAAATACTGTCCCGCTTTTGACATCAAGATATCCCTCTCAATACACTTACAGCACAATTGGTTGTATTCTCCCTTCATACTCTTCAGTTTCACCAGATCCCCAGGTGACTGACTGCCCATAATCTGCTTTTCTAGCCTCAATATATTAGCTTCTAGTTCATTCTCCCTGTGTTTTTCTTTTTTACCTTTAAAGGCTGCATATGAAATAGTTTCCCCTCTTACAAAAGCTTTCAGAGCCTCTCACGTAGTTCTTGCTGAGGTGTCTTCCACTTTATTATTTTCAAGGAATTCCTGTAGTTTCTCGGACATTTCTTGTACGTATTGGGGATCTAACAATAATGTAGGATCCATTCTCCATTGCCGCATCGCCCCCTCGTCTGTCTCTTTCTCCATCTCTAAATACAGTGGAGCATGATCTGATACTATAATAGGGCCATATTCTATCTCCCTTATTCGCCCCAGAAAAGCAGGAGAAGCCAGAAAATAATCTAGTCTTGTATAGACCTTATGGGCACAGGAGTAAAAGGAAAATTCCTCTGTATCTGGGTGTTTAAATCTCCACAGTTCCTGCAAGGCCCTTTCCTCCGCCAGTCTCCGGAGGGCCCCCACACTTTTGGGGAACGTCTGAATCTGGGTTTAGAATGGTCAAGAAGGGGGTCCCAATAGGTATTATAATCGCCCCCTATAATCATTTTGTCTGGGAACACTGCTAGCATAATAGCTAGATGCTCAAAAAGTTCTGGGCAATCAAATGTAGGCCCATACAAGGACCCCAGGACTAGCAAGTCCTCCTCCACCGTAGCCTTCACTGTAACATATCTCCCCTGACTGTCTGTTTGGGTTGTATGGATTTGTACCCTGATCCCCGGTCTAAACCACACACATGTTCCTCTGGCCTTGGACGTGAAGTGAGATGCTACCATCGTACCCCCCATTTTTCTACTTGCTTAATCTCTTCACATGTTAAATGTAACTCTTGTAACATCACAACATCTGCATTCTTTTTCTTAATATATGCCCATATATGTTTTTGTTTCACTGTAGTTTTTAAGCCATTTACATTCCAGGATAACAGTTTTAAACTAGCCATCCGGTGGCATCATATGTATTCCTAGATCTAGGATCTCCCAAGCACATTGCAATACATCTACCTCAAGCCCCCTTGCATCACTCGACTCTTGGCCTTTTTTATTTTTTATCCCAATTAACAGACAGCCCCTTCTCCCTCCTCCCTTCCCTTCTCGTCTGTAACATTTCAAAAAGAACCCAAACAAAAAGCCCAGAAAGAAAGAAAAGAAAGAAAAGAAAAAGAAAAAGGTAAAGACCTGCATAGCAGTTATCTAATCTGATGAAAACTAAGCCCTTGTGTCAGGAATCTAGCAAGGTGGTATCCGACTTTTGTCACCACACTAGCCCCTTCCCCCAAGTAAACCTCTAGTTAGAACCCCTTTACTATCATGGAATAGCCTGCTGGCCAAACTGTCATTATCTCTCCATAAAGCCAGGTTGCAGTGACAAGAGGGACCCCATAGGACCCCCGAACTGCCAAACATAAAAGGTAATTTCCCACAACCCAACTGTCCAAATAGAGTGAGTGAGTATAAAGCTGGGATAATCGAGAACACTTGGGGTCCACCCCCCCCAAGGAACCTCTGGAATGAGAAGCCCAACAGGGGTGGGCAGGCACCTACTCATAATTTAACATACAGTCTTTTTATTCCTCATACATCCTTTCATTCTCCAAGTGTTCCCCTTCCCTTTTCATCCCTGGGTCGTGCAAAAATGACACCCTGGCTCAATAGGAGGAAGTGACCAGCATACTACTGGTCTGCTGCGCTGGCCTGTGCCCACCCCACCTGGAACAAAAAAAAAATAAAAACAAGAACCTCCCCGGGACAGATGTTGTATCCATATATTCAAGGGAAACATTTTACTAGTTAAAATCAAGCACACAATTCCTCCCCCCATCCTCCCCCTGCAAACAAAGGAGAAACAAGAGGATAAATCTACATCTCCCTATTGGTTTGATTAAACATGTCTTTGATTCTGCATTCTATTGTAAAGAAAAGTAAAACAGCCTTTGGAACCCAAATATAAAAACCAAAGCAAAATTCAGTAGCTGCAGATGGAGCACTGTATAGCCGCTCAAGGCCCAGGGGCTAGTGCCAGGGAAAGTGGGGAAAGCCGCCCGCACCAGCTATTATAGGCCTCATAAGAGTTTCAGAACAGACCGAGCAATGCTCCTCTTCCCGCCCAACACCCCCGCACCCTCATCTCACATTAAAGCTGCCCTGCCAGTACATAGGCCCACCCACTGCTTAATTTATGTGCAGAAAAAACAAAACAGTTTTCCAGCTCCCAGTTAATCACTTTTTGCTGATCGGGCCACTGATATAACACAGTGCTATACAAATAAATAAACTAAGGATTGGTCACAGCACATAATATAAAGACAATCGGCACCAGCTAGATCTCTATAATGTCACTCTGGAATCACCTCCAAAAAGGAAGATCAAACAATCCTGCCCGGAGCTAGAGCAAGGGGGAAAACAGGGAAGGCCGCCCACTCCAGCCTTAATAGGCCTCCTAAGAGTTTTGGAGCAGACCGAGACAAGCTCCACCCCCCCCAACCCCACTTCCTCTATCCTCATCCTTTGTAATGCTGGTCTGCAAGTATAAAAGTACTTATTTATACATCCCAAGTCCAAAATAGAGCTCACTCATCTGCATTTTCTTGCTGCTTCGATTCATGTTCGATATACTGCATTGCCACGTCCGGGTTTGTAAACACCTTCGGTGTAGCGCCTTTTCTCCTTATAATCAGTCGAGCAGGATAAACAAGTGCAAAAGGCCACTCGAGTTGGTGTAACCTCCTCTTCACAGGCATAAATGCATTCCGATCTGTTTGTACCGACCGTGAAAAGTCTTGGAATATACTGACCGTTTGAGAGCCTTCTCTAATGGTACCCGCCTTTCATGCTGCATTCAATACCGTCATTCTGTCCTGGTATCTCAAAGATTTTACAATTATATGACGAGGCCTTTCATTTGGGGGTGGTCGACGACCGGGAGTTCTATGTGCCCGCTGCATCTCCAAGGAGCACTCCGCTGGCAGATCCAGCTTGCCTCTAACCATGTCTGGCAAAAGTTACACAGTCTCTGCTCTGACTCCTTCAGCCATGCCCACTATTCTTACATTTGTTTGCCTCTTCCTATTTTCATGGTCATCTAATACTGTTTTTAACTTCTCTATTTCATTCATTGCTGCTTGCAGTTGGGGGCTCCACTGATTATATCGGTCTTCTTGTGTACTAACCCTTTCTTCCACCTCCGTTAATCGAGCCGAATGTTATTCCACTGTCTCCCCCAAATTGTTTACTGTTGTTTGCAAGAGGGCCAGTTGAGCAGATACATTTTCAAACCCAGCGTTCATTTTACTCATCAAGTCGTATTTTAAATTGTTAAATAACTTTTCCAGTACCAAGAACTGAGGGTTATACACGTTGTCTTCCACAGTCCCTGTTGAAGTTGTTGCAGCCCCGTTACCAGCATTTTCTACTCATGGTGGCAGATCCTCCAGGCCCAGATCCTTAAGCCTGTTGCTGGCGCTTTTAAATGGAAGTTGCCCCTATTTTTTCGACATCTTCAATGGCATAACTGTTTTCCCTACAAAATCCCACTTTTTTATCTCAGTACATCCTGGGGTAATGGGGGAAAGGGAGATTCCTGACAGTTTAGGCTCAGAGCTCCAGAACTAAGCAGCCATTCTGGATGCTGGCTTGGCCATGCCCCCAATCATATGCAGTTTAATCAAGACAAATGTTTAGTAGTGCATTTCGGTGTAAATAATGCAAAAACGATATATCATATAAACAGACTACCACTTCACTCATCAAATTGTGAAAAAGATTTAGGGATATATGTTAATAATAAACTTACATCAAATGATCACTGTGTTAGAACTGCTTGCATGACCAACAGACTTTTGAGGCAAATAAAACGCACTTTTGTTAATCGCACTGAACAATGCCTTATTCCATTGTATAGGGCATACATTAGACCAGTATCTAGAGTATGGCTCCCTTTCTGGAATCCAAACCAAAAAAGACATAGCAATTCTTGAACAGGTTCAAAGGAAGTAACTAGAATGATTCCAAGATTAACAAACTTGGATTATCAGAACAGATTAAAAGCTACTGGTCTCTTCTCTCTTCAAACTAGAAGATTAAGAGGTGATATGCTTATGGTTTTTAATTTAATAAATTCACCAGATCTAATGGAAAAATGTGGTCTAACACTCTCCAAAAGGAGACATGTTCCGAGACTGCATAATAAACAGCTTGAAGCAAAAACTTATAAAACCAGCAAAATGGGAAACTTTTTTCCAATAAGAGCATCCATTGTATGGAACACCTTGCCACAAGAATTGGTAGAGGCAACTAGTGCCACTGTCTTTAAAAACAAATTAGATGTTTGGTTGAGGGATAATAGATAAATAATGTCCCACATAGTGTGGGGAACAGTCTCGATGGGCTCTGGCCTACTTCTATTCTTTCATACCAAGTAATAAAGTAAGTAAGAGGCGGGAGACTCCCCCATCAGGAGTAACCAGATTCACCTCTACGGGTTTGCTTTGGGACACCTGTTGCTTTCTTCCGGGCACTTGGCCAGTGTTCGGGGAAAGTACCCAGACATGGGATTAGATGGAATAATTTTTCCCTTCATGGAGCCTGCATGTGCTCATGGGTGGTTTAGGGAGCCACCGAGTAATGTTCCATGCCATATGGGAAGTAGTCCAAGTGCTGGCCGGATGTGCCATGCATGGAAGTAGTCCAAGGCTGGTCGGATGTGCCAGGCCAGGGAAATCCAGAGAAGAGTACAAGTTCGGGCTGAGTGCCCAGAATATTTCTAAACCTGAGGGTTTTACAGTGTGTAGAAGATGTGTTCTGGTCTCCGTATATCTACATTACTAGGAGGGTAGCCCCATGGGGGTCCATCTAAGCTTTATTGTTCAGCTGTGTTGTGAATAAAAGCCACATTCTAGAATACTACTCCTGGTTTGGACATTAGAGTTATTGCTTCATGTGTCCTGAGTTACTTGGGTACCCCTGACTAGAAGTTAAACCTAGACAAAATGCTGAGCAACAGTTTTTTCCCCGAACCCAGGTCCCAGGTAGGGGGTTACATATGGAGGCACCGCAAAGCGCTAATAACACAAAAAATACCATCAACCCGACCCCTGGGGTAACACTAGATTTCTATAAGCCACCAAGAGCACTTTAATTCTTAAGTATACACAACTCTTCTAATGCCACAATGAGAAAAGTTAGTGTTTCACTTTTTAAAGTCTGCTTCTCTATCTCTCTCTCTCTCTCTCTCTCTGTTTCTCTCTCTGCTGCTTTTTCTACTCCTAATCCTCCTTCCCGTAGGTCTACATCTTCCTTTTGTTGATAACCTCTGGTATGCCGGTACCCTCGTTTGTTCCGCCAATTGTATGGTCACTTCCCTCTGAACCCACCTGTGGGTACAAAAGGCCTTCTTAATTTCTGACCCCCCCCGTTCTGTGTCTGTTTCACTACTAGAACTGTATTAAAATGTATCTGAATCCAAGTTATATACATATCCTGTCTGTGACTTTTTTATTGTTAAACCAAGAGTATACCTTGTTGTCCCGATAGTCATTAAGATCACATTTAAATGTATTTTCGTAGCCCTTATTTCATTTTCAAAATCTTCAAGCTGTTTATTAACTTTACTTAAATTATCATATTCTTCAACAGTAAATTTACTTAAAAGTTCTTTTTCTCTATTCTGAATAACTGATTTTGATCTCTGCAACTCTTTAGTAATAGTGTCTACCAAAATAAACATGAAATCTCTGTAACACCTATTACACGCTCCCTCCCACTTCATTTCTAATTCTTGATAGGTAAAACCTAAATTCAGTTCAACATGCACCCTAAGTCCCCATGGGATTCTTTTTGGTTTCAAATATTCGGTTACGGTAAGAGCATACCGTTGTAATTTAAGGTTTCTGGGGAAGATTACTAGAAATAGGTCAGTCCCACTGATTATATCAGAATCAGAAGAACAACATATTTTACAAAATTTGAAAACAAAACGGCAATTTACAGGACCCACCACATCTAAGTCGATTCCAAATGATATTGAGTTTCAAGAAAAAAATAAACCTTAAATTAGAATGGCGTTCTTTTACTTTAATTGAATATTTCCTTTTGTCACCTGTTTTATGATATCCCATCCCATTTATATATTCTCACATTACATATCAAGGTTATTATATCCATCTAATACTCTGTACACTGCTTTTGTGACTATCACTGATATATGTGTTATTGATTTTTTTTCTTGTGTAACCCCCCGTCACCCTTGGTTACTAGAATCCCACTTAGATCTAGTGGTAGGCCGGGAAGGCAGCTTATGAAACACCAGTTAAATGAGTTTCACACTGTCTCACTCTATCCTCAGTCTCAGCTGAGCTGGAGGGATGCCATCATATAGAATTCTCGCAGCAGCTTAAGTCACATTGGAATGTTGCAGCTGGGAGTTAGGTTAGAACGTTGGGATTTTAAAAGGGAGTGAGTAGTAGTCTAGAGGGAGACTCAGTAGAGAGAGGAGGTGCACTGCAGTTGGCAGTCCCTCAGAGCCCTCATCTCTGTTACAGAGCTACCTCTGTGGTGGGTGTGTGTTCTCACCCTAGAGAAGGACACAGAAGAAACCTGTTTGAAGTGGTTGAGTTTGTCCCCCAGTTGTTCCAGCGCCCCATCCCTGACAGGGATGGGGGGAACAAGACCAGCTCTTCAGGGGCAATTCCCCTGGCTCTGCTGAAGGAACAGAAGCTGCCTAGAGAAGATTTGTGCTGAGGCACAGAGAAGTACATTTTGTTTTTCCTGAGAGAAGCCTATGAGCACCTGCAAACCAGGGTGAGTCTGCTCTGCCAGAGAGCCTATGTTTCACCAAGACTGATGTGTTAAGTATCTGATACTGTGGGTCAGGAAAGGATGCCAAGTACAGTACTTAAGTTCATGTATGGCTTGGAATGCATCTAACCAGTGGGGGTCTACAGGGATGGATTAGCCACTTAAAGAATGTTACAAGTCAGGACACCAATTTCCAGAGACTGTAGATTGTTAAATGTGACATACATTTCAAGATAGCATTCTACAACCAGAGAGGTTCACAAGGAAAGGTGTTGAGACCAAATGAATGGCTGGGTATGAATTTGGGGACAAAAGGTGGGAGACCCCCCGTCTGGAGAATCCAGATTTACCTCTACGGATTCACTTTAGGCACCTATAGCTTTCTTCTGGGCACTTGGCCAGTGTTCGCAGAAAGTACCCAGATATGGGATTGAGGATGATGATGATTTCCCTTATGGAGCTAGGAAGTGCTCATGGGTGGTAGAGGGAGCCACCAGATAAATATCCATGCCATATAGAAAAATGTCCAAGTGCTGGCCGAGGGCCACGCCAGGGAATCCAGGATAGAGTGAGAGAGTACCAGTCAGGCTGAGAGCCCAGTGAGAGAGTACCAGTTTGGGCTGAGAGCCCGGAGTGTTCCGAACCTAAGGGAAAAAGTTGTGATGATGAAAAAGATGTGTTCTGACCTCTATAGTTCTGTACAACCAGTGAGTGTAGCCCCATGGGGGTCCATCCTGATTTGTATTCCTGCGTGTAAGTTAATAAAAGCCCCACTTTAGAATCCCACTCCTGGTTTGGACATTCACATTTCTTGCTTCCTGTGTCCGGAGTTACTTGGGTGCCCCTTTCCAGAAGTACAAACCTAGCCCTGATGCCAAGTGAATGTTTTCTCTCCAAACCCAGGCTCACCAGGTATGGGTTATATAAATGGAGGCACCAGACGCTAATAAATAAAATTACATCAACCCAGGACCTGGTTACACTTGCATACAGTATGACTGCATTTTGTTGTCATGTATGAGTCTTTATTTCAAGTAAAAATTCCCCTATTCTTTTGAAAAGTGCCATGGGATCTGTAATGAACTTGTGAACAACCACCAGAACAGGAAGACAGGGCATCAGTTTAATTTCTCAATCCAAAGGACGGTATCTCAGGAGTGCAGCACCCCTCATGCTGCTCTACAGTGTTAGTATTGGGATGTTGCCCAAATACTTCAGATCATTTCAAACTGAATATCATTATTTCATGACTTTCCAGTCACTTCTTTTGGACAGCCTGATATATTTGACTGACACATAAACCTATTCATCTTCTCACTAGACTCCTCTGTTTATACAGATTTTTAAAGAGCTGCTGATGCTTTAAAGAAAACTTTGAAAAATATGATATTTGGGTACAATTCAGACTGCATTTCTTATATATTATATAGATTTCTCCTCCCCATTATTTACTGCTGAGGAAATTTGCATGGATACATGATCTTTATACATTAGAGTTCATCTGACTCTTTAATTTATTCCCTACTTCAAGTCAAAATACTCTGCTGTGACATCACAATCTGTTGCTATGGGAGTAACAGTGATGTCAGAAGCTGTGCTTTATGACCTCAGGCATACAGAAAGCAACAGAATATTTTTTTCTCTTTCAAAAGGGAATTGGATATCTACCTGTTAAGTGGAAAACACCCTCATTGACTCCGCCCACTCGGAGTGGGAGGTACTCATGATGGGCCTTCGGGCCTTCTTTTACGTTGTTTTAACAAGTAACAGGAATAGATGAGGTCTTCAGGATCAAAGAGTCTGTTTTCATGCAAATGATCTCAGTGATAAGTAACAGGGAGGAGGAATACAGAAGTAATGTGAAGTGCAAGCCGAACTGTGTCTTAATATTATGTTTTGTTAGAATTCTCCTGTAGGCGGCAGCTTTTAATGTATATTATAGATCGAAGGAGTGCTCCTGACCAATCGAAGTGCTCCTTTCCCTGCGCATGAGACACTCTTATTTTGTAAAGAGTGTCTCACACGCTGCTGCTATGGAAAAGGGCACATTTGCGTAAGGTTTCCAAAAAATTAATATACTGTTGATTGAGCTCGATCTATAATATATTAATACTGCCATTGAGACCACTCTTACGTGTATTCTTAGGGTATCACAACTGCGCTCCTTTGGTTGGGGTTCTCATACCCTAAGAATATGCGTGAGACACCCTAACAATTGTAAGAGTGGTCTCGGTGGCAGTATTAAACTCTTTTAGAACAGCACCTGTCCCTTCCTGCTGTCCAGTGCACCTTCTTTGTTTTTGTTTGGTTTTTTAAAATGTTGCAAGGCAAATACAACTCATTGCATCACTTTGTAGGAGTAAGGATGGCACAGCTAACTTGTTAACCAGGGTCAAATGTACAAAACATTAAAAACAGAGAAAAAAAAGACAGAAAAAAATCGAACCGTCTAGACAATGTCAAACTATGTAATCTGTAACCATTAGTAATGATCTAACTGCACAGCATCCTGAACCTGTAATTCAGACATTTCATATCCCTCTCTTGTCTGACAAAAGAAAGGCTGCAAATATTCTGTCTTTAACATTTAAAACAACTGGAGATAAAATTGCATGCATTAATGAATCTAGGAAACTGCTTAGTACATTACTATTAAAGGGGGACTCCTAGAACACTACAAAGTGCAGCAGCTGCTGCAGGAACTCCTGATTAGGGCTTCTGGCATCAAAGGAATTTTTTATTTTACCTGCTGCTTTCCAGTTTTATTTGAAAAGACCAGCTCTGCCCTTAATGGTTGCAGAACTGCGGGTGACCATCTCACACACAGCGGGTGGCTTCTGCAATGAAGGTTATGCTAATGAGCGCTACCAACTAATGGCAGAGTTAGTAGCCCTCATTAGCATAACCTTCGCGGCAGAAGTCGCCCGTGGTGTGTGAGATTGTTGTCTGCGGTTCTGCAACCATAAGGGACGGAGCGGGCATTTTCAGTTAAAACTGGAAAGCAGCAGGTGAATAAAAAATTTCCTTTGATGCCAAAAGCCCTAATTGGGCATTTCTGCAGCAGCTGCTGTTCTTTGCAGCATCATAGGAGTTTCCCTTTAAAGTAATGTCTGAAAAAAAACCACCTGGGGCCAGATATTCAAGAAGAGCATGGGCACTAATGGGTTGTTTGCTCGTGCTAACCGGGTGTTGCGCCTGATTTGTGGTGGGGTCTATATTCAGAAATCCTCACAGTGTAGGCAAAACCCGTTGGCACCCATGCACTAACATAAAGCTGGACCCCGTGCAAATGAAGGGGTCTGCCCCTGTATATGGGCACAGCAACATATTCAGTGGTTTGCACCAGCAGTAAATGCCACCCAGATGGACGCTATTGACCCCTTTGCAAAATCTGACTTAATGAGATGCAAGGCCCTGGTGGCAGGACATGGTACTGAAGCCACCTCTCAAACCCTGAACCACAGCCTGTTGACACAATGGATGCCGTGGCATCCAGTGGCACCCGGACCTCCAAGCACCTGTTCCTGTAAAGCAAATGATTTCACTGGTGTTCAGTGGCACCCCCCACCCTCTGATCACCCATCAATGTATTGTTCACGATGTCCCTGGTGTCTGGTGGCACCCACCGATCACCCATCACCATATTGTTTGTGATGTTCCAGGTGTCCTGTGGTAGCCCTCACCCTCTGAACAGCCAGACATGCAAGGTGAGTGTCTGGTGTCTAGTGGCACTCCCCATCCTGTGATCACCTGTTGCAATATTGTTTGTGACTTCCCTGGTGGCTAGTGGCACACTCCACCCACCAATCAGCCATTGCTGTATTGTTCATGATGTTCCTGGTATCTAGTGTCACCCCAACCCTCCCAACCCCTGTCCTGACATGCACAGTAAGTCCCTGGTGTCTAGTGGAACCCCCACACACCGATCATGCATCGTTCTATTGTTACTGACTTCCCTGGTGTCTAGTGGTACACCCTATCCTCTGAACCCCCAGTCTGACATGCGTAGAGAGTTACTGGCATCTAGGGGCACCATCCCACCAACTAGGCACTTTTTCTAATGCCACCTCAATGTCCCCGGTGGCTAGCACCCCCCTACACTGCCCTCACTGAGCACACCATCCAGCCAACCCCCCCCATACCTCTGAAGAAGGTGCCATGCAGAGATCACAATACAATGACTGACACAGCCCTCCTCTCACCTCCTTGGCTAGTTGCCGTATGGGATGACAGGGAGCGCATGTACAGTTTACTGTATACTGTATGCATGCTTCCTGCCATCCCATATGGTGGCCTGCTGAGGAGGTGAAAGGAGGGCTGTGCCAGTCATTGTACTGGGATCTCCACACAGCAGCTTCTTCGGAGGTATTAGAGTGGGGGGGGGGTTGGCTGCATAGTGTGCTTGGTGCAGGGGGGCTGCTAGCCACCAGAAAACATGGAGATGGCATTGGGATGGGTTCCTGGGAGGTGGGGGGTGCCGCTAGATACTAAGGACTCACTCTGCACATTGGGATTCGGGTTCAAATAATGGGGTGCCACTAGAGGCCAGAAACATCATGAACAATATGGCGACTGGTGGCCGGTGGGTGATGGTTGCCTCTAGACACCACAGAAATCACTAACTATATGGCATCTGGTGATCAGAGGGTGGGAGGTGTCACTAGACACCCAGAGAAATCATTAACAATATGGCAATAGGCCATTGGATGTGGGGGGTGCCACTAGACACCAGGGAGTACATTTGCATTGTGTGGCCAGGCATTAGGGGTGTTCGGGGGGGGGCTGTTCACTTCCATGTGTGATGTGGCAGACAGCCACAGGATGAGTGCTAGACACCAGGGAAATCATTAACAATAAGGTAACAAGCTATCGGATGTTGGAGGTACCACTAGACAGCAAGGAGTACATTTGTACTGTGTGACCGGGCATTTGATGTGTGTGTGTGTGTGTGGGGGGGGGGCTGCTCACCACCATGCTTGACGTGGCAGGCAGCTACAGGATAGGCGCTAACCTGCCACCATTTCCCATGCAAATGAGCCCATAATGGGCATGCCAATGGCCCCTTAGTGCCTTGTATTCCCAATGGCCCATATGCATTTTGCAAGTGAATATCGCACCATGGCTTCTGGCGTTATCTGATGTGGGGGCGCAGTTCCCTATGGGCAGCATACAGCCCACGTCCCTGTCAGAACAGTGCTACTTGCCTTAGTACTGTGCTAGCATGGCCCTACACTCAGTCAGGTAGCACCAGTGTGGGGTCTGACTGAATATGCTGACCTCTGAATCGGGTGCAAGTGCAGTGCAAACCTGTGCACTGTGCTTCTGCACATATTTGAATATTGCGCCAGTGGTGTCTTTGTGGATTTCTCCTCTATTGCCTAAATGTTAGTAAAGGTAGCTGTATTGTCAGCACCTGCATAAAGAGGAACTTGAGAGATGTTCAGTGAACTTTATTAGTTTTTCTACCATACCCCTCTCCTAGCATTGCTTCTTACAGGGAACCCCTCTATGACCCCTGTAAGAAGCAGCACTAGGATAGGAGTTGCTGGCTGTAAAATGATCACAGACCTGGTGAGGTTATTTATTTAAAGTTGTTGACCGGGAGAGGCACGTTGAGCTGAGGCTCGTTTCCAGGTGCGACCTGGGGGAACGGGGAGAGGGGATGATTACAAAATGTACATTAAACTAGTATACAGAGAAAATTACACAGAGTACAAAAATATGGAGGGATAATACAGGGAATGCAAAGATACAGGTAAGAATAAAATAGAGTAAATGCAGAGCTACAGATTGTGAGGGCTGCCAAGGAGTAACCAGGGCCTTCTCTATTTCAGGGTCCCCATGACCCAAACAGAACACATCCCCCTTAAGGGGTGGCTGGCTCCCCCTCCCTGGGCTAAGACACAGATAAGGCACACTGATGAGTCCAAATGAGGACAAAACACATGTCTGTGTCTGCTGTTCTTAGCCTTTGCTGATTTCACTGTGAGGCCTTCCGGCACTATGCAATTCTGCTATAAGCTGAGCCAGTCCAAATTCTCTCATGGGGATTTGCATAGGTTTCTCATGATGCTTTGCATTATTGGTGCATGTGCAATTGTGTTTTCAAGCATAAATACGAAGAGGGAGTAAATAGAGGGACAACCTGAGATGAAGTGTGAGGGAAGTGTCTGAGTTGCTGAGCAAAGGCTAAGTGTTCGTGGGGGGGGGGGAGAGGGAGAGGTTGAGGTTGAGGTTAGCGTTAGCCTCGTAATGGAAAGAATTTATACTGAGCCACATATGTGGTAGAAAAACTGGTAAAGCTTGATATAGTCTGAAATGTATGAATAAAATTATGAATATCTAAATGAGCTCTTCAGAGAGTGGGTCGGTTATTCTACCTTCTGAGGTATAACCTACTCCTCTCCTGCAGCTTCTTTTCCAAGCCAGCCATGCTTCTTGACAACCTGGTGGAGTACTAAGACAAAGAATGTATTCTGTCCCTGACCCAGCTGAGGTGTATTTGATGTGTTACTAAGGTTTAAGAGGGGTGGACCCCTTAGTACACCTTGAGGTGCTCACCTCAAGCATGCCATTGTGTGAGAGGTGTACCTGAGGTTGAACAGCAGTGTAGGTACAGTGTTATTTAGGTGTCGCTGGTGTGCATCCAAAACAGACTAATCAGGAACACTTTATAAATAATCCAGATTATAATTTAATAACCTCTTGATATGACCTAGGCTTTCACAGATGCGCAATAGACAAATATGCCCTGATTATTATATGTGATATAGTGTACTGTGTAAATGTATATATGTATATACTGTATATATATTATAGCTGCATGGTAGTGCAGCTATAGTGAGGGCTGCCCAGACACTTCTATGTTAAACCCCAGATTTTGCACTTGAATAACTTTGCCACCATACCACGGATTTGCCTGAAAGTTTGCATGCAAGCTGGAGCACCGTAGATCTCTGGATCTGGCAAGTTGCGTTAGTCAGATGAGCGGTTGCAGAGCTGTGGAGCACCAAAAAACGCATAAAAACAGGGTTTTTTCACATTTCTTTGCTTGTGGCTACAGCCCACGTGATTTTTCTGATGGGTCTGAAATCTTCAGGTAAGATGCAGTCTGGGTCACTGCTGTGCCTTTTGAAGATCTGGTGAAAAAATATTAATCCGTTCAAAGTTATCAAAATTTTAATTTTCCCATTATAGTCAATGGAAAAATTATATATGTGTCACATAAAAGCTGCCGCCAGTACATTTTACTGCTGCAAATGGCCCTTTTACTGTCGTGCTGCAGTCATCTTGTTTCAGTTACTGGTGAAGAAAAACATCTGTAATTCAAATTCTACTGCCCCTAGGTAAACACTGACAGTTGTGTTTTCTTAAATGGGACCCAAGGAACACAATGATGCCATCAGTTTTTTTCTAGGACCTCTAGAAATATGTTTTTTAAAATAGGGTCCCCTGTAGTGTTGCAAATCATGACAGTATGTTTGCGACAGTGTCACAAATCACCAAACAATAAGGTTCAGAGGAGGGCAACAAAGATGGTGCATGGATTGCATCACAAGTCCTATGAAGACAGGTTGAAGGAACTGAACATGTACTCCCTGGAGGAGAGGAGGGAGAGACGGGATATGATAGAGACATACAAGTATCTTACAGGGAGGAACAGGGTGCAGGAAAACACTATTTTTAAGCGAAAAAGATGTTCCAGGACTAGAGGGCATGGGATGAAGTTGGAGGGAGGACGATTCAGAGGAAACATGAGAAAGAATTTCTTCACAGAACGGGTGGTGGAGAAGTGGAACACCCTGCCAGAGGAAGTGGTGGGGGCTGAAACAATCACGGGATTTAAGAATGCATGGGATAGACATAAAGGAATTCTGGAGGTCAGGGGTGAGGGGCAACAGACTTCTAGGAAAACAAACTGAACTTACAAGCTCAAATGGGCAGACTGGGTGGGCCATAGGCCCTTATCTGCCAACACTGTCTATGTATCTATGTATCTATGACACTGTCGCATCTGTATTGTTGCAATTTTTGACACTACTGCACCAAAAAATACTATTTCTTTGCCACACCACTGCACCTAAATGGTTAGGGCCTTTTGGCTAAAATTTGCAGGGTGGCAAGTCCTGGCCCCACAGACATGTATTGTGGTGGTAAAAAAATATAAAGCGGTTACAAAGTTACAGCGCTCCAAAGTTGAGAAAAGTCCCATAGGATAACATTGCAGTGCCCATTGCACCTTTCGGAGCCCATATCTTGAAAACGATTTGAGTTATGGATTTTTCGATACCCACAGCTTATGTGGATGAAGTGTGCATGGAGGTTTGGAAGTCGTGATTACAACTGAAGTGGAATTTTTTTCATAGTGGCTATGGTTGCTGAGATATTGCCAAATAGTTATGAGGGTTCCTTTTGAGTACTATGGGGCTGCTGTATGGCTCCATACTTATGTCTAAGTGGGAGCGCAGAGCCCAGAGGGCCCATGCTCCCATATATGCATATCATTATGCAAAATCTGTGCAAAGTGAAGGGATCAGGGCCCGGAGGGCCCATGCTCCCACTAACACATACCATTTACCAGTTACAGTATACTTTCTCAAAAAGAAGGGAAATTCATTACAAAAAACTTCATTAATGCATCAGTTAGACTTGATAGCACAGTGACAAAAGCATGGAAATGTGACGTTAGGGTTACCCCCACCCTCACCCCACCCCACCCCACCTCTACACACACCAACAGAGCCGGAGTGCGTTATGGATAAGTCAGGCTCAACCTCACCCCATTCTCCTATACTGCAGCATGTCAGCTTGCTTATACATGGAATGGGGCAAGAGTTGGGCCTGACGACTCCATGGCACACCCTGATGTCTGTTGGTGTGTGGAGGGTGGTGGGGATGGGGTAAGGTGGTTAGTAACCCTAACATCACATTTCAATGCTTTGTCGCTGTGCTATCAACCATAACTGATGCATTAACAACTTTTGCAATGAATATTTATATATATATATATATATATATATATGAGGCAAAAAACTCCGTTTATGCATTAGTTAAAATAGTTGCTGACAGTAATGATAGCTGTTGGCTTGATTTCCACACTCCCTCAATCGGCACAGTGCATTGGGATCGCCAGCCCTAACCTCACCCCATGACATGTGTAAAGCAGCAGAAGTATAGGAGAATGGGTGAGAGTTAGACCCACAATCCCAATGCGCACCCCAATGCTGGTTGGGGGTGGGCGGGGTCCAAGGGGGTTTTCAACCCTAACAGCGAAATTCCTCACTTTTGTCACTGTGGAACAACCCTAACTAATGCATTAAATGGAGTTTTTGCCTCTAATTTCCCTTCTTTGAGAATGATAATGAGAAATAGTGAATGTAATTTGTGGAGATGCTGGGCCCTTTTGGGCCCTGCCAAACCGCTGCATATCGATTGGAGTGGAGCATCGGGCCCTTTCAGGCCTCACAGCTCCCCGCCCACACTGATGTCTTGTGGCATACTAACAGGGACAGCAACGCAAACAGAAATGCTAACAGTGGCACATGCTAACACAAGCACCTAATGAGAACAGAAAGGGTAACGCATATGGTGGCGAGACGGAACGGTTGCCACATGATGTGTTGTGACATAGTAACATGGTGCCTGCAAACACAAATGGCAATGGTCATGGTGAAGTAAAGTGAAACAGTAAGAGAAACAGTACTGTACACAGAAATGGCACAAAATAACAGAAACACAAGCGCAAATGAAAACGCAAAGGATAACGCACATGGTGGCGCAGACGTCAATGGTAAGTGAAACGAGTACGGATCCGCAACCGAAAAGGGCAACAGTAACAGTAATGTAAGCACATAGCCTGGTTTTCCCCACAACCTGCATTGAAAAAGACAGTGAGTACAAATAATGGATGCAAAATAATGAGTATCGGCGCAGAAAATGAGTTCTTGGAATACGAAACACATTATATCTCAAGAACCGTATGACGTAGAAAAAAAATTTAAAAGTCATATTATTTACAACTGTCCTGGCTAATTTTAATCTTAGCCCCACTATGGGGCTAAGAAATTTTTCGAAGAAAAATCCGTATCTCGCACCGTTTCCGAGATACAGGCCCTGAAAGGTGCGGCGAACGCCATAATGTTATCCTATGGGAAAAAACGTCAATTTTGGAGTGCCGTAACTTTGCCGCCATGTGATATTTTTTCACCAAGCTACTGAAAGGCACATCTGTGTACTGTTAGCTGTCTTCCTTCCAAATTTCAGGAAAAAAGACCAAACCGTTATTTTGCAGCAGGTTGCCAAAGGATTCCTGTAATGCTTCGGGCACCACAATGTTATCCTATGGGAAAAACTGTCAACTTTGGAGTGCCATAACTTTGCCGCCATGTAATATTTTTTCAATACAACACTGAAAGGCACATCTGTGAGATGTCAGCTGCGTTCCCTCCAAATTTCAGCCCAAAACTTCCAACGGTTATTTTGCAGTACAGTGCCAAAGAATTGCTGTCATTTCCCCACAGACTAGAAAATTACTGTCGCAATTTCATGAGCTTAAAGTTTGACACTTTCGTGAGCACGAAAGTAATTTACGTAAGTACTTTTTCCAGAAATTTGAAAAACATATTTCTGGGGTGTTTTACCACAAAATAAAGACATGGCAAGCATCCTCAGGGCCCGAATAGCTAAATACAAAAAGAATTACGTTGCTAGAGGGTCTCAAATTTAAATGCCAACCATTTTTCTGATCACCAACTAAAAGCAAAATGGCGGATTTGCGAAAGTAAAAATGCATTTGCGACACTGTTGAACTTTTTGTTAACTTTTTCCCATTGACTTATAATGGGAAACTGTTTTTTGAATAACTTTTGAACCGTTTAATATTTTTTCACCAAATCTTCGAAAGGCACATTGGGGACACTGCCTGCACGCCCTGAAGATTTCGGCTGGTCCACGAAACCGCATCGACCTGCACGCGCACCACAGAATTCCAGTAAAAGCGTAATGCGCCAAGAGATCACGCTTTTAATAACCTCAAGAACTGTATATCCGATCAGTACGAAATTATAGATCCCAAGACCTATGGGTCTTGATCTATATTCCAAATTTCAGGCAAATCCATCAAATGGTTGCAAAGTTATTAAGGTACAAAATTTTGGGTTTAACATGGAAATGGCTCCTCAACCCTAACTATGATAGCACTACCGTGCTACCATAATATATATATATATATGCAAAATATTGTCACTTGCCTTTTTGAAGATGAAGGCCCAGATATTCAAAGCTTTGCATGGTGCGCAAACCGTTTGCATGGGTTTAGCATGGGATTAGTGCAGGTCTGCTATATTCAAAAGGCCAAATAGTGCTCGCGAACTGCATTAGCGCCGGGCAAACCATAATCACATGCAAGGGGCAAACTGAACATGAATACAGGCGCTATGAGATATTCAGTGACTAGCGCTGTGCTAAGGTGTTTAACACGACATAGCACTACCCTTTGTGTGATACAGATTACCGGCCAGGAAAAGCTGGTCTTAACCCTGGGCAAACAGCTTTGCGTGACATTGTGGCCTTGTGCGGCATTAGCGTGGTTTAATGCAGCCTTGCGCGACCCTAACATATGACTATGACACCTAGAAAAGACAGACATGGAGGAAACATGCTGCTCACTGATGGCACCACAATGATGCCAACTGCTGCCACCAGTCACAGCCATGCCAGGCAGTATGTAGTGACCCGTCCCCCGGGGGCCACCATGGTAGTGTGGCCATACAGCACACACCTGCAGACCATACATCTGTGGTGACCAACAGATGCCAGCACACACATGCAGCACTGTGGGCATGGTGGATGTTGAGGGGGAGGGTGTACAGGTGGCCGAACCTCACCACAGACCAGTTGCTGCCACAAGGCTGGGACACAGCACGCAGTGCACATGGGCCAGTATTGGGAATACCCCAATACCAGTGTGCCTGTCAGATCATACATGCCCCCCCCGGTCACATATCGCACAGCTGTACATACACCACAGCTCACACAGCTGACCATGTCTATGTCACTATGAGCATCCCATGCCAGAGGTGCAGCATCTGTGGGTCACACAACAGTGTGATAGTAATGTCCACTGGCAGTACACTCCTGCAAGGTGGGCTTGTCACTATGTACAATGCAGTGGTCATCACTACCCTACACACCATAGGCATGCTGTGTTCCTCACACTATGAGCCCCCTTGCTACTGTAGTGTCTGCTGTGCACTGTAGCATGCCCTACAGTGTGACAGTTGCATGCATCACCACCACCGCCTGTGTCTATGCTGTGTTGTCCCATGGGGTACACAATGCTATGCTGTACTGCATACATGTAGCCTGCAGCAACCATCATGCACTGTCAGACTGACCTACAGGTGGAACTGCGGCCAGACCTGGCCAGTTCCTGTACTTCCAGACTGACCTAACAGGTAGAGCTGTGGGACCCTGCAGTAATGCTGGAAACTGCATGAAAATCAGGGCATGATGAGATATTAATGTGGCTGTTTGCCCAGAGACTATCTAAGTAGGCTCATTTGAATGTCACTTTTGAATATGGCAAAGTTTAGCGCCGGGCTAACGTGTTTGCACTGGGGCAAACCGCTTAGCTCCACGCTAAAGCAGCGCGACGCTAACGGTTCAGGGAATATTTTACAGTTTTGATCACTGTTCTTTCATATCTGCTGCTGCCTGCAGCTGTACTGGGTCCACGCATTTGCTGGCACACACATTGGCCACATAGTTCCTCTCTACCTACCCTCATGTTGCTGTGCACTGTGTTGTTGTTGTGGTTTGCACTTCCTGGTTGCTATATTCAGTGCTGTCATATTCCAGGGCTACGGTTGCCCTGCACTCCCAGCCCAGTTTGCACGGTCTCTTTCCCATGCTATATTCAGAGGCTGTTTGCCCTGGGCTGAGAGGTTGACAAGTCTGCACAATACTGTTAAAAGGGCAGAAAGTGACAAGCTCTTTCTAGGTTGTGCAGGTGTGTGTCTCTTCAGTATATTTAGTTTGTGTGTGTGTGTGGGGGGAGGGGGTCCTGAAACTCCATGGTCCTTTTCCTGTGCTGTCTTGTAAGGTTCACTATTTCCAATAACAAATGCACAAAAACCATTCCAACAACATTATCTACCGAGTGTTCTCACCCGACCTTCTACTTTAAAAGGATGACAGTGAAGGAGGCCCTAACTATGGTCAAGAAAATACTAGGTAAGAGCAGACTGGGCAGTGACGGAATAGACATGAAACTTCTGCCCCTCACCCTGGACGTTCCTGTAGTGCCCATTACCACACTGTGCCATAAGTCCCTGGCCCTAAGTAGCGCTAAACACCTTAGCGCAGTGCTAGTCGCTGAATATCTCATTGCACCTGTATTCATGTTCACTTTACCCCTAGCATATCATTAAGGTTTGCCTGGCACTAATGCAGTTTGCACCCACCATTTGGCCTTTTGAATATAGCAAACCCGAGCTAATCCTGCGCTAAACCCATGCAAATGTTTTTTTGCCCCGGCACAAAGCTTTGAATATCTGGCCCAATATGTCTACAAATGGTGTGGCTCATATAGTTAGTGCTAAGGAGTCTTTCTATCATGTCAGTGCAACAATTTAATAGTTTGTATGTTAGTGCAACAATTTAATAGTTTGTATGTCCAGAAATAGTACTAGCATTAAGAATATAAGCAAACCTTTGCAGAGCAATGGTAAATTGATAGCGCTATGTGACATTCTTAGCAGTTGCCAGGTGTAGTATTGTGATGTCACTGAGGATCCACCTGTGACTAACAACATTGCATTCAAGTACAGCTCGATCACTGGTCACATCACAAGATTCTAAAATGGTAGCAATGTAGTAATATGGGGCAGACTTAATGACCGACATCTCTGGACTGCCTCCAGCTATAGAAGAACCCCATCCCTCATTTAAAGGGTATTTTCATGGACCTGGGAACTATGATGGGCACTGTTCATGAGTGTCCCCCATCAAGTTTTTAAGGTGTATTAGTAAAAGTGCAAGTTTTTAAGGTGCAGTTAAGTTGCATTTTTTTCCTGAGGTGTAGACGAGGTGCAGTTGAGGTGCACATATTGTGCAGACCTCAGACAGGATGTACACCTCAGTTCAGTCAGCAGTGTCTCTACTATTCTCTCCTGACTCAGTCAATGATTTTCCCCTCCCAAATGATCAAGGGCCCCGCCTAATCCACAACTTTCCTCTTTTAAGTACCCAAAATGGGTTTATCTTGTCCTCTTAATCCCCTTGTGAAGTCCTACCAGTTACACTTTATTTTAAGAGTCAGTTTTAATGTAACTGTGGGTAGGTAATCATTAATTACATGCAACAGGGGTAATTACACTGTAGTTACACGATTGTTGCATGTAACTGCATTGCAATTGCAATGCAGTTACAGTGTAGTTACACTATAACTACAATGTAGTTAAGGAAACTTAAAGCTTTACTATCCTACCTTCAAGATCTGTCCTGGTCTGCCCAATCATGGCACTGCATTCCTTCTATGATGCCTTATTTTCTACTTCCATCGCTCTATCCCCAGAATCCTTCTACTGGTCATACACCCTCATTGTCTCCCTTAACTTCCCTCACCAGGTGGCATTAAAACTCCCACTCATTACAGCTGTCACCAATTGAAGGTGATAGGAAACAGAGTTCTATACCTATGGGTGCCCTCCTGCTGTTATTTTAGTGTTATCTAATATTCTAATAGGCTTTCAACCTTGTTTATTAAATTGATAGCCTTATTTTGCTGCCTTTGTAACTACCCTGAATCCCTCTCTCCTCAGCAGTTGCTGTTCACTCTTTTCATACTGCCTGAACATTCTGTGACACCAGCAACACCCATGCCAGGCCATTCAGATGAACAGAATGTCACGGTGTTATTGATGTCATAGCAAGTCTTAGAAATATGAAAAGAACACCCAGTAGCTGGTGAGGTGACCAGAACTCCATGTAGATCAGCCGGCACCAAAAAGCTAGATTGTTTATTGGTCAAAAATTGGTCAAAGCAGATCAGAATATATAATTGGCATAGAAGGGAAGATAGAAGGACATCTAATGTAAAAATAATTTCCTATCTCCTTTAAGCCATAGCCATCTCCCTCAGCATATCATAGTCCACTTTTTTGAAGATCAGCATCCTGGTCTTATTTTTGATGCAGTAACTTCCCTCTTTTACATCAGTTCTATTATGATCGTTGTTACCCACCCATTCCCAGCCCTTACTGCTTACTGCTCCATGTCAGCCCCAGCATCACTACTATGCAGCCAATCAAGCGAACCATCCCCTCTTGTTCCATGCTTCATATGCTGATGAAAGAAAACAGTCCTTCTCAACTGCAAGCAGTCCCACCCTGCTTTACCTCCGCACTTTCCAGCTCTCTGTCAATGTCACTTAGAATGGAATCCCCTCTGTGAACCAAGGGTTCTGTAGCTGTTGGGCTCTTCATTTAATTTGCAAATTCCAAATCATACTCTGCTGTACTACCTGGTAGTGTGCAATACATTCCTAGGATTCTCTTTTTTTCTCCCATGGATTCTCATTCCGGACAAAACCGTTATAAAGAAATACAGTCTTTCCTTACTCTTTCTTTATTACTTGCCTCTACTACAGCTACAGAAAATGTGAAATTCAGCTGTTGGTGGAATTCAAGTGACATGGCAATTCCACTTCCAAAATAGTTTTCAGAATTTCTGAATAAATTCTGTGGAATTCTAAATGTGTTTTAATTTAAAGTAGCAGTGAATGATAGCGGTGAACATTTTGACCTATACTGTTTTATTCTATTTTAGATTGCCACTTATCTCCTGACTTGTATAATACCCTTCTTTCCTCATGTTGAGTCTGCTTTAGCACATTTTGTATAATTTTAAAGAAAAACAGGAGCACTCTTTTAACATGGCTCAGACCTGGTTTTTATCAGTATTCTTACCTGCTTCTGTTCACCAGTATCCTATAAAGTTAAAAGGCAGTGTTTACTGTAAGCTAGTTCATTATAGTTATAAGAAAATTACAAAGACTGGGTGTTCGAAAAGAAGAGTGAGTACTGATGGAAATCTGGTCTGAGCCATAATAAAAAATAGTGGTCTCTCAATTATTTCAACTGTACAAAAAAGTGGCAAAGCAGACTGAAAATTGGGAAAAAAGGATATCATACGTGTCAGAGATAAGGGGCAATCTAAAGTAGAATAAAAAAGTATCAGTCAAAATTTTCACTGCTATCATGCACTGCTGTTTTAAACCGCAGGTTAGTTACCCATGATTGACATAATCTGTTGATTCGTTTTCTGTAGTTTGTGGAAAACTAATCCATTGTTTATGTAAGCCACGGAATGCTAATCTGTGATTTATGTACAACTTGAATTATTAATCCGTAGTTTAAATATAAAGGTGTAAAATTGCCTTAGGAGTTTTGGACATTGGCTGTTGTCATTGAGGCACAGATCAGGAAGCACAGGAAAACCAGGAGCAGTTGTAAAATCTGCAAAGAGTGTTTTATTATTAATAACAGCAACATAAAAAATAAACATTTACATTAAAACTATAACAAAGGCAGAACAAATAGAGAAAACAAAGTCCTTCTTCAGAGTTTTCTTCTCAATTTCAAATCTCAGTCTCTGTCTCTCTTTAGCAAAAAAATATTGCTGCTCTTTTAGAACAAGCCTTTGCCAGGGAACTCGTTAAGGAGAACATCTTGTTTTTTCTCAAGGTTTTTCTTGTCAGTTTCCTTACAAGTGCAACAAACAGAATATAGTGACCCAGAACTGACCTCTTGTTGACAGCTCTGAAAATATTTTGCAAACCAGCATCTCAGGTTATCCCCTTGAGTTCCAAATAGCTTTTTTTCAATCATTTCAACTGTATAACTATATGCATTTTCTAACAAAGGGATCCCAGTTTCACATACAGATTCACATATATTTTTATAACCACAGATATGCAAGGGGGGGAGAAGAAAATACAGAAACAGCAAGTGAAGGCAGCGAGACAGCGAGTGGTGGAGAATTGAGAGACCATTGGAATGATCAGTTCCTAGGTCTCACAAGAAATTTTGGTTGCGCAACTAAACAGACAAGAGACAGGAAAGGAGAGGATAGAACATATCCTTGCATTTAACTCTTCTGCATAACAAATGGGACAGGGCCTTATTCAACAGGGGCATTAATGTAGGATGTACAGGGGCTTTATTGTAGGGGGTGCAGGGGAGGTTAATCTAGTGGGTACAGGACCGTTAATGTATTGAGTACATGGGCCTTAATGTAGGGGATACAGGGGCCATAATGTATAGGGTATGGGGGCCTTAATGTAGGGGGTACAGGGGCCTTAATATAGAGGGGTACATGGGCATTAATGTAGGGGGTACAGGGGCCTTAATGTAAGGGGTACAGAGGCTTTATGTAGGGGGGTAAAGGGGAGTTAAAGTAGGGGCTGCATTCTGCACCAGCTGCAAGTGGCAGCTATCCACCCCCAGTAGCCCTAGGTACAAGGAGTTGCCATAGTCATGGCGGGTGGGTCACAAAGGCATGGACCAATGTTGGAAGGTCATTAGGTAAAACTAGGTGCTTAATCTGGGTGATATTCTTCAGATGGTAAAAGAGGACTTGATGACAGACAACACCTGAGTTTTAAGTGTCAATCCCTTGTCAAAAATAATGCCCAGACTTCACACCCAGTTATAGCTATCAGCTGGCAGCCACCCAGACAAAGACCGGAAGACCACCCAGCCAAAAGTCCTTCAAGCAGATGACCCGGGTCCACAAGCAAAACCTCAGTTTTGTCCTGGTTCAACCTCAGCCAGTTGGAACTCATCCAATCCTGGATCTCAGAGATGCAGTTGCTAAAGACAGAGACAGCATCATCAGCTGATACACAAAGAACATGTATAGCTGAGTATCATCTGTGCAGCAGTGAAAACTCAGCCCATACCACCTTACAATGTCTCCCAATGGCAGCATGTACACCGCAAACAACATGGATGATAAAACAGAGCCCTGCGGCACCCCACAAGGCAGGGAGAAGGAGCCAGAGGAATGAATCCCTGACACCACTCTTTGAAACCTGCCTGTAAGGAAGGACTAAAACCATTTGAGGACTGTACCAAACAGTCCACAGATCAACTGCAGGCACTCCAACAATACACCAAGGTCCACAGTGTCAAACATTGCAGAGAGATCAAGAAGAACCAAGATGGAACAGCTCTTCTGATCTCTCGCTATCAGGAAATCACTGAGTACCTGAACTAGAGCTGTTTCAGTACTATGTTTCTTCCAAAATCCAGACTGGAGAGGATCATAGATATGGTGGATGGTAAGAGGATCCTCCAATTGCTGCACAACCACCTTCTCAGTAATGTTACCCACAAAGAAAAGGTTATAGACTGGTCTGTAGTTATCGAGATAGTCTGCATCCAGAGAATTTTCTTTAGGAGAGGTATAACAACCTCCTCCTTTAGGGTGTCCAGAAATGGTTTACCTATGCTGACTCCACAATAATGTTGTTGAGGTTTGGTATAGTTTGATTCTCGATGTAGACAGGTAAAATTTCACCTGACAGACATCGGTGTTTTTCAATTGGGGGGCTGTGCCCCTGAACCCCTCCATGCAGGGGACTGTGCCCCTGCACCACCCTTACTAAGGATTGTTAACTCCAACTCAGAGTTAACTCATAGGGATGGGGCATAATTTGACAAAAGGGTGAAATCACACCGGTGGGTCCCCCAAAGCAACAATTTCGAAACTTGTCGAAATTGTTGCTGTGGGGGATTTTGCCATTGGGGTTTCAGTCTTCCATCGGCATACCTCTGGGAACACACCTGTCTCTAATGAACTTCAGACTATCTCAGCTAGAACTGGGCCATTGACCTCAACACACCAAACAAGGAGGCGTGTTGGGCCCATGTCCAAACTACGGCAGGTTGGCAGCATACTCTGGATGATCCTCACAATCTCATCAATCTCCAACTGGTCAAAGTTGGACCAGACACACTGAGGCCCTGTAGTTGCCCACTGACCTCCACCACACCCATTAGAATGGGTTTAATGGATCTCAGACCTGATGTCGGCAACCTTATCTGCAAAGAACTGCGCAAACTTGTCACATTTCTTCTGTTACAATGCACATTGAGATTGCAGATAGAATGGATTGCACAGTCTGTCCACAGTTCAGAAGAGCTGAGCTGATCAGTTCTGTGCAGCAGCGATCTCATTGGACAGGAACTCTTCCTTCTAACAGGAGATGGCTGATTGGTAGTCCTTGTAATGGGCCATCAATCTAAGCCTGTCAACTTCAAGGCCCAGTTCCTGCCAACACCATTGCAGCTCCCTCATGTTCCCATCAAAACAAGGGGACCGAGGGAGAAGGGTGAGGGGATGAACCTGGACAGGAGCTTTGGAATCCAGATCCTCCATATATATTATAGGCCAGTAACAGATTGTCTGGCTCCTATCTTGCACCTGGAAGACCTGACAGGTCCAGCACCACCATCAGACCATCTGGGGTCAGACCCCTTAATGGGTGGTACCGGACCATCTCCATAGGGACAGGCCTATAGGTGGGAGCCTGGAAATTGAACCTTAACGTGTGATGGTAAGACTAACCGACTGGCTCCACCACCAGGTTGGAGGTCTACATACCCAGTAGAAAGACCAGGTCCAAGCAATGACCATGCTTATGGGTTGCAGAGGTAAACATCTGTGTGAAGCCCAGAGAATTCATAAACTGGAGGAAGTCTTGTCCAAATTGTGAGAGTTCATCATCGACCCAGGCATTGAAGTCCCCTAGAACCATCCATCTGGAAGACTCCAATACCATGTCAATGATGAAGTCTACAACTTCCTGCAGGAATTTCTTCCTGTCCTCAGGTGGATGGTAGATGAGAAGAATCCTGCACCCCACACCTGTGCCAATGATACAGTCAAAGGATCCAGTCTCCCCAACTGGCACATCTATGAGGCTCAATTCCAATCTAAAACAAATGGCTACACCCCCACCCCTATGATCCATCCTCGGGCAGTGTATCACCAAGAATCCAGCCAGAACAGCTCACTCCAGAACTGGGTCAGAATTATCATCCAGCCAAGTCTCAGTGATGCAATCCATTAAAAAAAAATTCAAAACCCATAAAAAATGATTCCCTGCAGAGATACCAACATGTGTATCTTGCTTTTTGGGACCCCATTAGGTGGATTCCATAGTTAGTTTTTGGAAAAATCACTGAAAAATGTTTTTAACTAGGGATGGGTGGATATCAAAAATGTGCTGAATATCGGATCCGGATATAACCAGGGTACTATCTGACTGGGTCTGCATATTTATCGGGTCAGATAAATAGGATAAATAGATCAAATTTGAAAACCGTTAAAACAGATCGATGAATCGGGATGGCAGGATGCAAATGAGCTGCAATGTGACATCCTTGTGACATTCTTGATCCAAAAGTGAACCAGGCTCTCATCCGATGAAGGAATGTATCTCAGGCCTGGGATCATGCCCCCAATGGGGGAAATGCTCCTTCAGTGAATCACCAGGGATCTCTGTACTATAGAATAGTCTCTTAGAAAATAGAAATCACAGGCTTGAGAAACTTGAAGTCTGCCACAAAATTAAACAGGAATGTGAAAATTAAGAGCTTCGGCAAACATTCTGGAAAGTAGATAGATGAGGGAAAGGATCCTGAATTGAACAAAAATAGTGATTCAAAGTATAAATCTTATTCAGGCTAGAAATAGTTGAAGCTTGTACATTACCTCAACAGTGAAAAAACAGCAGTCTTACAGTCAATGGTCCTTGAAGAGGTCGGGCAAAAGCTCCTTAAGTAATTTTAACACATTTTTACATCTTTCTTCGTGACTCGAAGTTCTTTTTTCATATGGTCATATGAAAAAAGAACTCAGCCATATAAAAAAGATGTCCTTTATATTAAAAAAATTATTTGGTCTTAGGTTTTTTTTTCACATTCTTTTTTCGTATTCATGGATCTTTTTTATATGAATGAAAAAAGCTCTCATTAAAGATCCCTTCATTTGAAAAAAAGAATTTGTACTTATTTCAAATGATTTTTTTTTGTATGCAGGATCTTTTATCACAAGCTTTTTTATTCATATGAATAAAATTCCTGGAAGAATGCAGTAGATGCACATAGCTGTGAGAGTGTGTGTGTGGGAGCCCATAAACTATATTGTTTCAAAGCAAAGTGTTATTGAATGCACCGGAGCCCTATCTTCCAACAGGAAGTGGGAAGAGAGCAGCTGTCATCCCACATAGCAGGGACAGAACTACAACAGCGCTGCACAGTGATTTTATTGTGGTATTTACTAGGTGTCTCACTTTAGAGCTTTAGTTAAACTCAGAGGCAGATGCTTGGCAAAAAAAAATTTGAAATCGCAACTTTAGTTGCGAGGGTACCTATGACCCTCACAGTTACTTCCAGGTCATCTAAACCCTTATAGCTCAGCTCTGCTGTGAGCGGGCATCTAAAAATAATTCCTGGAAGAGTGCAGTAGATGCATATAGCTGTGAGAGTGTGTGTGGGAGCCCATAAACTATATTCAAGGCCACTGTTTTTCGGTTTTTACCGGAAAACCTGATAAAATTCCGGAATTAGGGCTGCCCAAAAACCAGTAAAAACAAAGATTTCATGGAATCTGGCATTTTATATCAGATCAGTAAATCTACAAAACTTGTATTTTTCTTATAATTCCTTCCTGTACTAGTTTCAGTTTGCTTTATTTAAGGCTCTGTATATTAAGCTTTCTTTAATTCTGATTGTTTATGCACATACTAAAAGAATGATAGCAGAATCCCGGTAAAATCCAGAAATTAAGAGTAACAATCGCCAGTGCAATTCCGGAATCTGAAGTCTTGAAAATGGAATTTCATTGTTTTATTCACCGTAAATCAGTGGCCTTGACTATATTGTTTTAAAGCAAAGTGTTATTAAATGCACCTGAGCCCTATCTTCCAACAGGAAGTAGGAAGAGAGCTACTGTAGTCCCACATAGCAGGGACAGAACTACAACAGTGCTACACAGTGATTTTATCGTGGGATTTACTGGGTGTCTTACTTTAGAACCTTAGTTGAACTCAGAGGCAGACGCTTGGTAAAAAAAAACATTTTAAATCTCAACTTTAGTTGTGAGGGTATCCTGTGACCCCCGCAATTACTTCCAGATCATCTAGACCCTTATAGCTCAGCCTGCTGTGAGCAGGTGCTGTCGCCGCCATGCAAAGACATGCACAGAGATGCTGGTGCGTAGTCGGCCGTGGCCGGGCTGGGGCAGCTGGGTCTAATCCCCCTTTTTACGATATCAGGTATAGTACAAACATGAGGCTTTGTGTCAGGTGTAACATGTATGCTGAAGGGGAGGAACTGCTAGGGTGCGAGTGTAATAAATGCACCACGATAGAAGTCCTACAAGCTGAGATAGTGCAACTGAGGCAAAGGATCCAGGTGCAGGTGGAAAAAACTACACTTGAACAGTTCATTGATACTATGGCTGATAGCATCATTGAGGCAGTACAACTTGAGTTACCTGAACCACCAGAACCAGAGTAGAAGGATTTGGATGGGGATAGTAACACTGATGAATGGTGTATAGTACACAAAATAGCAAACAAAAATGGCAGACGAAACATAGGGGGATCATCTAACATACTAACTCCTAATAGATTTAGTGCCCAAACTCTAGACGTATACCCCAGCAATGAGGAAGTACCCGTTACCCAAGCAGGCCCCAAACCTACAGGAAATAGTTGTTCTAGTACAGAGGACCATATGGGCATGGGTAAACATAGGGCTACAGTTTTGAATAGTAATACCCCTCAAGATGTATTAATCATAGGAAGTTCGATGCTCCGGCACACTAATCATGTATTGTGCAAAAAAAGAAATGATCATACTACAGTTAGTGCATTACCAGGAACAGGAATTGGAGATGTTAGGAGGCTCCTTCCTGGTCTGCTAGAAAATACAATGGAACCAATTACACTTCTGCATATTGTTGTGAATGATGTAAGTAAGAGAAACCTTACTGATATACAGAGAGATTTTGAACAGGTGGGATTGTCTCTTAAATCCCAGGGGTGTGACCTTGTCATTTCGGGAATTTTACCAGTACCCAGGGCCAACCTAAGATTAACCAGGGAAATACATAGACTAAATGGGTGGTTAAAACACTGGTGCCTCAGGGAAGGGTATGAATATGTGGACCATTGGCAGAACTTTCAAGGTCCGCATTTGTTTGCGCAGGATGGACTGCATTTAAACAGACAGGGATAACGTATATTTGTGTATAAACTTAAGCATATAATTGACTCCCATTTAAACTTTTAAATGGGGGGGGTAGGGGGTGTTACAAAACCCAGGGACTCACATACTAGAGAGATCATACGACCCAAAATAAATTTCCTCTTAATAAATGCTAGAAGTCTGGCAAATAACATAGATGAACTTCGGTTTATCTTACACGATTTAGACATATATATCTGTGCCATAATCGAAACCTGGTGGAAGGAGGCAGATATGTGGGGAAAAAATATTCCACGGTATACCTTATACAATAAGGACAGGACACAGTCTAGAGGAGGGGGTGTGGCAATGTAGATTTCTGATAATATAATCTCAGAACGTATAGATACTCCTAAATGGTATAACATTGAAGTATTGTGGGTAGGAATATCTCTACCACATACAGCAAAAATTAATATAGGATTAGTATACAGACCACCTTCAATTGCCACTATGGAGGATTCCCTATTGTTAGACTTTATTAATCAGCTGACACTATCTGAAAATGTTATAATATTAGGTGATTTAAATCTCCCTGGAATTAACTGGGATACACTACAAGCTAATACTGCAACTGAGTCGAGCTGTCTAGTAGTGTTCAACTTGGTTGGGTTGGACCAGTTTGTGTTAAGTAATACCAGGGGTACCCATATCCTGGATTTGGTCCTGAGTAATTTGGGCATTATGATTCAAAACTGCACAGTTTTGGCACCTTTGGGTTCTAGTGATCACTCAATGGTTAGTTTTAACTATATGGGTTCACTGGGCAACGATATTGGCAGGACAGTAATCTATTAGTTTGATAAGGCAGACTTTGATGGTATGAGAATGGACCTGACAAACTGGAACTGGAAAATGGAATTTAAGAATGAACCATTACAAAGTATGTGGGATAAGTTAACTACCAAAATAAATAGCCTGGACCAAATCTATGTACCCACTACAAGTAAATATAATGTGGCAAAAAAAATCCCTCCCCCCATGGCTGACCCCTTCAGTTAGGAAGGCAATAAAAAAAAAAAAGAACAGAGCATATAGAAAGGCCAAACTGAGTGGTGACGGATTATGTTGGGGTAAATACAAAAAATGCCTAAGGGCCACCAAGAAGAGTATAGAGCGGGCAAAAAAAATATGAGTTTAAATTAGCAACTAAAGTATAGGACAATTCTAAGTCTTTTTACTCATATATAAATAACTAAAAGGGAGGTAACAGAACAATTAGCCCTTTACTTGACCCTGATGGGAATATAATATCAGATAACCAGGAAATGGCAGAACAGCGTAATAGCTATTTTTCCACTGTTTTTAATCATAGTTCACCAACAACCACTATTCAGCATAGCAATCATTCATCTGTTTCTAGCCTCATACTCGATTCATTTGAAGTGGAAAAAAAACTAAAAAAGTTGGATCAGAATAAGGCACAGGGCCCTGACGGTATGCACCCAAAAGTGATCAAAGAACTGGCAGAGCTCTTGGCAGGTCCAGTAACTTGTCTCTTTCAGAAATCGTTAAATGAAGGGGAGGTTCCAGAGGCATGGAAACAGGCAGTGGTTGTCCCCATATACAAAAAGGGATCGAGGCAGGAGGTCGGGAATTACAGACCAATTAGTTTGACTTCAATCCTGGGGAAAATCCTTGAGGGTATTATTAAAGAACATATCATCGAATTCCAACATGTGTCGGGTAATATTGATACCACACAGCATGGGTTCACCAAGTGGAGGTCATGCCAAACAAACCTTTTGGAATTTTATGGCAAAGCCAGTAAAGCTTTGGATGAAGGTAGATCTGTTGATGTCATCTTTTTAGACTTTGCCAAAGCTTTCAATAAGGTCCCACATGACAAACTGGTCAATGCCCTAATTAAACTCGGAGTACACGGGAATATGGCTGAAGAGTAGGAAACAGAGGGTCTGCATCAAGGGGGAATTCTCAGGGTGGGCAGACATGACCAGTGAGGTCCCACAGGGATCCATTCTGGGTCCATGTCCTTTTAATTTGTACATTGAGTCTATGAACACTCTGTCAGATGTGTGGCATTCTAAATTTGCAGACGATACTTGCATTAGCTATGCGGTAGACAGCCGTAAGGATGCAGACATCTTGCAAGCAGCCCTGGCGGAATTGGAAGCCTGGTCCCTGGACAAGGGGTCAATATTTAACATCGATAAATGCACTGTGATGCACATGGGGGAAACAAAAGTGTTACCAGGTGTTAAAGGTTTTAGTTATTAATTTTAGTGCCCGGTGCCTCCATTTATATAACCCATACCTGGTGAGCCTGGGTTCGGGGAGAAAACATTCACTTGGCATCAGGGCTAGGTTTGTATTTCTGGACAGGGGCACCCAAGTAACTCTGGACACAGGAAGCAATAACTGTGAATGTCCAAACCAGGAGTGGGATTCTAAAGTGGGACTTTTATTCACTTACACACAGGAATACAAAGCAGGATGGACCCCCACGGGGCTACACTCACTGGTTGTACAGAACTATAGAGGTCAGAACACATCTTCTTCATCATCACAACTTTTACCCTCAGGTTTGGAACACACTGGGTTCTCAGCCCAAACTGGTACTCTCTCTATCCTGGATTCCCTGGCATGGCCCTTGGCCAGCACTGGCACACACTTTCCATATGGCATGGAACATTACTGCTGGTGGCTCCATCTACCACCCATGAGCATTTCCAAGCTCTAAGGGAAAACACATATCCTAATCCCACATCTGGGTACTTTCTGCGAACACTGGCCAAGTGCCTGGAAGAAAGCTATAGGTGCCCAAAGTGAATCCGTAGAGGTAAATCTGGTTTCTCCAGATGGGGGGTCCCCAAATTCATACCTGGCCATTCATTTGGAGTCAACACCTTTGCTTGTGAACCTCTGTATTTGTAGAATGCTATCTAGAAATGTGTGTCACATTTAACAATCTACTGTCTCTGGTAACTGGTGTTCTGACTTATAACATTCTTTAAGTGGCTAATCCATCCCTGTAGATCCCCACTGATTAGATGCATTTCAAGCCATACACAAACTTAAGTACTGTACTTGGCTGTCCTTTTCTGACCCACAGTAGCAGATACTTAGCACAACAGTCTCAGTGAAACATAGGCTGTCTGGCAGAGCAGACTCCCCTGGTTCACAGGTACCCACAGGCTTTTCTCAGGAAAAACAAAATGTACTTCTCGGTGCTGCAGCACAAATCTTCTCTAGGCAGATTCTCTTCCTCCAGTAGGGCCAGGGGAATTGCCGCTGAAGCGCTGGCCTTTTTCCCCCCATCCCTCTCAGGGATGGGGCACTGGAACAACTGTGGGATGGTCCCAACCACTTCAAAAAGGTTTCTTCTGTGTCCTTCCCTAGGGCAAGAACACACACCCTGTTCCTTTGGTAGCTCTATTACAGAGCTGAGGGCTCTGAGGGACTGCCAACTGCAGTGCACCTCCTCCCTCCACTGAGTCTCCCACTAGACTGCTGCAAACTGACTTTGAAAACTCCAATGTTCTAACCTAACTCCCAGCTGAAACATTCCACTGTGGCTTATGCTGCTGTGAGAATTCTATATGATGTCATCCCTCCAGCTCAGCTGAGACTGAGGACAGAGTGAGACAGTGTGAAACCTATTTAACTGGTGTTTCACAAGCTGCCTTTCCCTGCCTGCCACTAGATCTAAGTGGGATTCTTGTAACCCCAGGTGATGGGGAGGGGTTACATAAGCAATACCAATATAGGCTGGGGAGTAATGTATTAAGGGTAATAAATGAAGAGAGAGACCTTGGCATAAGACTCAGTAATGAACTCATATTTAGGCCACATTATAATCAGGCCATTAAAAAAACAGTAGTGTCCAATACTGCATTCATAAACATATAAAAAGTAGAAATAGAGAGGTCTTGCTCCCTCTTTATACCTCATTGGTGCGCCCACATATGGAGTACTGTGCCCAGTTTTGGGCACCTGGGGGCAAAGTCGATATCAAGACCTTGGAGAGGGTCCAGAGGAGAGCAACATGCAGAATTAAAGAAGTCCAGAGTCAGGATTATGAACATCGGTAACAAAATTTGGGATTGTGTTCACTGGAGTTTCGTAGACTGCGTGGTGACATGTGCATGATTTATAGGGCCATTAATGATGTACTGCTGTGGGAACAGTTAAACCTGGCATTGAGGAAACAGACACATAGTACCAGAGCCCATCCATTACAAATAAGTGGGGAGAGGTTTAATACATCTAGGAGAAAGCAATGGTTTACAGTTAGGGTAACCAAGATCTGGAATGAGCTCCCGATTGAAGTGATGGCTAGTAAAACCATGGACGAATTTAAGGTTAAGCTAGACAAGTACCTGATTAGTAATAACATTTTTGGGTATTCCTAAATAAATTGGGGCGAGTACATGGACTTTGGTCTTCAAATGCTTTGATAAACCTATGAAACCTGTGAAAGATCCCTTCATATGAAAAAAGAATTAGGATTTCATTTTTTTCACATTCTTTTTTTGCATGAGGGTATCTTTTTTGTGAGGTTTTTCTGTTCTAATGAAAAAAGATCCCTTCATGTGAAAAAAAATTTGGACTTGGTTGTTCACATTCTTTTTTTCGTATGAAGGGATCCTTTTTCGTTAACTTTTTTGTTGTCATGAAAAAAGATTCCTTTATATGAAAAATAATTTGGTCTTTGTTTTTTTTGCTCTCATTTAAAGTTTAGCAAGCCATAACCCTGTCAGTATTTGGAATTAAAGGACAATCTGCATATCAAATGGAATGTCTTTATGAATACTACAACATTAACACATAATGCCCTACAAAATAATTCAGGGTCCATATAAAAGAATAACAATTAAAACTCCCATAGAATTACATTGGAACTTTAACAAGATAAAGGTCTATCAATCTTTGCAGTTAACAGACAATACCTATCTTGATAGAAAAGTCTCAATGAGTACTACAGCAGTAAGCCCCTAACAAATAACAACTGAAATTGGTCAATGCTGACAAAAAAAAAAAAATTACAAAGAAGTACATAAATTACTTTTCTGGAGGAACTGAAGCCAGCAGTCTCTGGGACCGTGCTTCCATAATCATATGGATAAATTCACACAGGTTTCAAAAGGACCTGTGTGAATGATGATACCATTCTACCATCTCAAAAAGTAAGGGATATGATTGCAAAGAACTTTGTTAATGCACCAGCTAGGGTGAAATCAACAAAAGAAAGGAAATGTGGTGTCAGGGTGTTCATTCCTAACACCCCATCCCCACGCTGCAAGCAGCAAAATGAAAAAGCATTGTGGTTTTTTCCTGTCTTGAGTCTTCACAAATCAGGCCTGGGGTCTTACCTGCAGTTATCAACCCTAACGCTCACCCCATTCTCATATAGTGTGAACATCTCAGCTTGTTTGCTGATGGGATGGTGTGTGTGTGTGTGTGTGTGTGTGTGTATGTGTGTGTGTGCATGTGTGTGTGTGTTTGTGTGTGTGTTAGGGTTGATAACCCCAAGTAAGACTCCAGGCCTGATTTGTGAAGACTCAGGACAGAGACGTTAGGGTTGGAAATGCTTCCCTACTTTTTTTGCTTTTAACCCTAACTGGTGCATTAACAAAGTTTGTTTGCAGTGAATATTATATATACTGTATGTGAAATATGCTCATAATATGATTTACTATAGTATTATGGCTGCAGTGGGCATAGCCTTGCAGATGTCTTGCAATCACTGTAGATAAAAGGTTGCTTACCAGATTCCAAACAGACTTTTTAAATAGTGGAGGTGAACGGCAATCACTGTGCATCCACTGCACTATTTTGTCTGCTGGTACTGGTGGAGCATGGCACTGTTCGCCGTTCAAGATGGCCACCGGAAACAACTCGTGCGTGCACACTGAACTCCGGCATCACAGTCTGCCATACCCAAAATGGCCACTGGAGCCCAGTGCCCATGCGCGAATCATTGCACATGTGCAGAAAACTCCAGCAGCCATCTTGGGCATGGTGGACAATGTCGCGTTCCACCAGACCTTGGCTGAAGCCATATTGGCTCTTGCTAGTTCATGTTATATTTTGTAGTATTTGTATGCATGTACTGTATGTTTTATATCCAACAGGATCACCTTACAAATAGGGAACTTATGTAGCCCTAATGGTTCGAATTACCTATATAAAAAGAACGTTTGTATTATTACTAACTCACAAACCTACAGATCAGCAGGAACTCACACCTTGAAAACATCAAATTCTTTAGAAGCTGCACAGACCTTTTTTCAAAACATCCAATCCTCCTGAAACTATACAGACCTTCCAACAGGCAATTTTCCCCCACCTCCACAAATCACTCTACTATTAGGGATGGGTACCATCATGCAAATACACAGAAAGTATTAATACTTAAGACCACTAAATACTTGATAGTCATTATTCAGCATTGTGTATTCAGCCAGAAAGGGCTGCTAAAACACAAAATACACACCCAAACCTCTTCAGGTGGTTAGGGCAATGAGTTATGACCACCCCACACCTTGGTCGTTGCCCATCCTTCACACTCTTCATTGGTCCTCCAAGGTCAAGTAACAAAACAGGGCAGGTCTTGTCAGAACCCGGTTAGCTGCTGACTAAGTTTACAGGAATGCATGTTAGCTAATTTTACTATATGCTCATTGAGAACCTGACTATTAAGAAGCTTTAACTGGCCTCTCTCCCACCAGGCAGGAAAGGACGACATATTCCAGTGGAATATTTCAAAACTTGCTTGGTATAACCTTTTCTTAAGCTCACTTGTTTTTGTACTCTTGAGTTGGAAGATATGTAGGATTGGAAAGGCTTTTTGCATCTCTCTTCAGTAGATATGGAGGCTCGGGGACTAATGTGTGCAGACTAAACTAGACTAAACTAAACCAGCTGTTTTTAACACTTTGATGTCATTAAATTGTGGGGGAATACCAAATGAACATGAGAAAGAATGTGCATTTGTGCTGGCCCTGATAACATGTTATTTCATGTCAGTGCTTTAGCTCCGGGCTTGGCCATTCACCAGCATTTAGAGCAAACAAAAATGAGGAGGCATGCTGCTCCTAGCAGCCAAAGATGTTCCTGAATCAATAGACTAAAACAGAAAGTCTGATAGTTCTGCCCCTTTCTCAATCACACCACATGAACCGTTGGTATTTTTTTAAAGCAATTAAATAAATGATGAGTTCTGAAACACTGAGCATTGCAGGCTGGTATCCCTTTCTTTTTTTTATTGTAATTATTTCCAGCTGGCTGCTTTTCTTTTGAGACAAGAAACCATTCTCAGCTTTAATTAGAGCAGGTTCTGCCATAATTTGGACTCAAAAGTGTTGTTATGGGCACTTATTTTTGAACTTCCTTTTGACCCAGTACATACATATATAGTTATGCTTATGAACTGGGAGCTGTCATGGGGGAAGGGGGAGACAGGGTAGTGAGGTGTTCAAAGGGGGAACTGAAGTCAAAATTAAAATCAAAATGTGTGCAGATTGTTTTGATTTGTAGGTGTATGCGTACTGAGTCATTTCTTTCATTTGTTGAAAGGAGGTTTTTTTTTTCCAGATTTGCTTGCTGGTTGTATGGTCCCTGGGATCTTTATATTTGCATTTTCTGTGGTACTACCTATTCCTACAATGCCTCCTTTGCTATATGACAGTGATGTGTCAAGGACCATTGAGTCAGAAAGTAATAACTACTGCAGCAGTAATCTACTGTTTGGAGCCTAGCTTCAACTAAATAATTATGTCTAATCCAAACTTTTTTTCTAGGTTTATGTTCAGGTCTAACTAAGAAAAAAACAAGGCTGAGGAAGCGCGCATGCTTGAAACTGGTTAGGGCAGTTGAGGAGGGGGTGCACTCTGCATTTTTTATTTGGTGACTGTATGAGCTGTTTGGATTGAAATAAATACACATCAATCGTGGTTGCTGGTGCTGCCTTGTTTATTTCTTAGTATTGCTTTTTTTTTGGCATTGCACAGCAGTACAGGAGCTGCCTTTTTTCTGCTTGACTGAATTATGCCCTGGTCTAGCCATCAGAAATGAATGTTTTGTTTTTAAAGCTTTTCATTTCATCAAAGTGCACACAACCATTAAAAAAGCACTCAAATCACCCAAGGTCACAAATGCGATAATTAGTGAAGACTCTAGCTGTTTTCTTATAGAGTAGCCCAATCACTGCTGCCTTAGGTGCTTGCCATCTGTAAATGTAGCCTTCATTAGAGCTCCCTTGACAAAGAGAGTTACTTAAAAACACATACTGCTGTAAACGTTACAAAAAGAAAAGTTCTTGTTGAATTAGTGGTCCTGGATGCATCACTGTTACATTGGACAGAAGGCACTGTAGGAACAAAAAGAGCAATACAAAATGCAAACATAGAGAACCCCAGGGACCATAAAACCAGCAAGCAAATTTAGAAAAAAATCCTTTTAGCAAACAAAGAGAATGATTTGCTAGGAGTACACTTACAAATCAAAACACTCTGCACAACTTTTTTTGTAAATTTTGACTTTAATGTTCCTTTAAGGGGTGCCTCTGTTAACAGAGACAAAGAGAGGATACTGAGGATAGCTAGGGTAGTGGGAGCTGGATATCATTGTCAATGTTGGAATGAATGATATAGCACAGGAGGAGTACATGTAGTAAAGAGAAACTTCAGGAAGCTGGGGAAGGCTCTTAAGCAAATAGCATTTACAGTGGCTTTTTCTGAGGTAATACCAGAGTATGGCCAGGGATGCCATGATGCATCCACACCTGGAGTACTGTGTACAGTTTTGGAGACTACACCTCATAGATGGAGTAGAGGTGGTCCAGAGAAGGTAAACTTAAATGGTACACGGATTGCACAAGAAACCCTTACTAAGAGAGACTGCGGGATCTCAACATGTATACCCTAGCAGAATGGAGAGAGAGAGATGGGATAGGTAGGGAGTCTTTTTCAAATGGGAACAGACATCAGGACCAGGGGACATGCAGTGAAGTTAGAATGGGGGAAATTCAGGAGTGATATCGGAAAATATTTCTTCACTGAAAAGGTAGTGGATGCCCGGAATAGATTGCCAGTGGAAGTGATGGAAGCCAAAACACTGGGGCCTTAAGCATGCATGGGATAGACTTTGGGGAATATTAGATAGGATACTGGGAAGTGGGAGGGTCGAGGGAGACCAGATAAGGTCTGTGAAGACAGAATAGGAAGGGAACAGCTGGAAAGACTAGATGGGCTATAAGCAGTCCTTTTCTACCATCAAATTCTATGTTTCTGTATTTCCGTATACACAATACAAGCCAATGTCCAATGAACATTTCATCTATGGGTGTACGGATTGACCTTTATAGTTCTGACAGGTTGGCCAGTTTGGAATGGGCAAATTGGAACCAGAAACAAAAATGAAAATATCATAAAGATAAATGGGTAAATCGACTCAGACATTCAGTAATATTACACAGAAGCTCTGAATCTGTTGCACTGAAAAGGCCAGTGTGAATCAGTGGCTTCATTTTCTCCCCCATCTGTACCATCCCACCCACCTTGTTCCACTGGTACATATACATGGATATAATATTTTGCCCTGATCAGTCTAACAGATTTAATTCTTGTGAGTGAAGAATGGAAGATTTGAACACACAGGGGCCTAGTAACAAAGGTGCAGATGGGCTATACGCCACGTAACCCAGGCACATAGCCCACCCACACCGGTGCGCACCCACCGCGGCATTCTCAATGTAGTTACACCCCCCACACCAGATCCCTGGCCAAGCACAGACCTCCATGCATGGGTTGGCTGGGGTCTCCAAGGGGGGGGGCTTTCCGGCTCTCTGCACCATGCACAAACAGGCAGAGTGCCTTATGCGGGGTGCCGGTGGCTGCAGATCTAGAAGGCAGTCATAACGGCTATGCACCCCCTCCAGTCACCACTGCCGGACCCGCTGGTGCTGGAAGGGGGTCATTGTCCCCTGCAGGAAGGTGCCTCTGTGGTCAGGGGCTGGAGAACAGGCCGGGGCAGATGGCCAGCCCATGCCCCCCCAGGCTCCCATGCCGGCACTCTATACACCCCCAGTAATACTGTACCGGTGCAAGGGATCCACTATGGACCTGTGTAGGGCAGCCGATTGGCTGTTGCCCGGGCCCACATCCCCGCCCCTGCACATCTCCGCACCTGGGGGGCAGGGATGCGGAAGGGAGCCGGGCGGAGACCGTAGCTACATGAATGCAGTCCCCGTGTGGCTTTCCCGTGGGTGCGGAGCTGCGCGTGACTTGTATGCCTGCTCCACAGCCCTTAGTGAATAGGCCCCAGCAAGCACAAATAGCACGTGTCTCTCTCAAAATAAACAAAGAGCAAATTCTTGCACCTGGTTATCTTGGTATATTTCAGTGATAATGGCAACAAGACTGACAGTGGTGAGGAAACTCAGCCAGTGGCACCAACAGATTGATGAAGAAGATGAATCACGTAGGGGAAAAATGGATCGGGCGCACACACAACAGCAGCAGTGTGCAGTCAGACCGGATGCATAAAGATAAATAAATGAAATAAAAATCAAGTATAAAAAAAGATAAATAAATTAGAGATAGCTAAATCATCAGTAGCATGCCAATTCTGATTATCATGGCCAACCATTTATATAAGTATTATGCAATATGGAGCATCTGCAAAAAATATTAAAGCACTATTGTAAAGAGTTTATACAAAACTGGGCCTGTATTAAAGCAGAAAAAGGAATTTTTGGGGGAATTTTAGTGAGTAAAAGGTTAATTTTCATATTTTTCTGTATAATACATTTTAAATACTGAACGTGTCAATAATGTTTGATATCTGATATAACAGCTTATTATCATATTTAAGAAAAAAAAGACTGTCTCTCAAAATAAAGACTCAGAAGAAAACTTATTTTTACTGTGGCCACTGCAGTTTTCAGTGACAGTGACGGTGTTGCACAGACATGATGAAGAATCTTGCAGGAGCAGTGGTGCTTTAAACTGATGCTGTTAAAAAGAAAACCTGGTGCATTTTCTTCTGCTCTTCAAACCAGTCATAAAGTGAAGGAGGAGACTGAGGCAGACAAAATGAATGGCTGTCTGAATCAAAAGCACTGGACATGCTGTTTCAACCCCATTGTCATTGTCACTGGAAGTCTGACCATTGAGCGTGTTAGCACTAGTATCTCTGTCATTCCTTCTTGTAATTCAATGTGCCTGTGCAACTGGGTTTGTGCTTGTGTAACATAGATACAGTTTGTCTGTTTGCCTCTCTATCCATGGGATACATAGAAACATAGAATCATAGAGTTTGATGGCAGATAAGGACTGCTTGCCCACCCAGTCTGCCAATTTCCCTACCTACTGGATAAGCTGCAGATCCTAGTTAACCAACAGCCGACTTACTCCTACCCCCCACTAGAATTGCCTTATGTCTGTCCCATGCATTCTTGAATTCCCCCACTGTTTTTGACCCCATGACCTCCTCAGGAAGGCCATTCCATGTGTCCACCACCCTCTCTGTGAAAAAATACTTCTTCATGTTGCCCCTGAGTCATCCCCCCTCTATCTTCAAATTGTGCCCCCTTGTTCTTGCATATCTCTTTTTCTGAAAGATGCTACCCTCTTAGATGTTGTTGATTCCCTTGAGATACTTGAAAGTTTCTATCATGTCCCCCCTTTCCTCGAGGGTATACATATTAAACTCTTCTAGTCTCTCTCTGTATGGCTTCTCTTGCAGACATTGCACCATTTTAATTGCCCTTCTCTGGACTGCCTCCATCCCGTCTATGTCCTTGCGGAGATGGGGTCTTCAGAACTGCACACAGTACTCCAGATGGGGCCTCACCAACTGTCTGTACAGAAGGATGACAACTTCCTGTGTCCAACTGGTGAGTCCTCTCCCTATGCATCCCAGTATCCCCCAGCCCTCCTTGCTGCCTTCTCACATTGCCTGCCTATCTTTGGGCCATCTGATATGACTACCCCCAGGTCCCTTTCGATTTTTGTTTTAGTTAGCGCCCCCTTCCCCATTGTGTACTCTTCCCCTTGGTTTTTGTTTCCCAGGTGCATTACTTTGCACTTCTTTGCATTGAATCTAAACTATCATACTTTTGACCATTCCTCCGACCTTGCCAAGCCCCTTCTCATCCTTTCCACACACCCTTGTGTATAAACCCTGTTGCAGATTTTTGTGTCATCTGCAAAGAGGCATACTTTTCCTTCGAGTCCCTTTGCAATGTCACTTACAAAGACATTAAAGAGGACCGGCCCAAATACTGAACCCTGCAGTAACCCGCTAGTAACCCCCTTTTCCTTGGAGTAGACTCCATTTACTATTACCCTCTTCATCCTGTTGTCCAGCCAATTTTTTATCCAGGCTGCCACCCTGGGACCCACTCCCAGGCTGGCTAATTTGTTCATTAATCTTTTGTGTGGGACTGTGTCAAATGCCTAGCTAAAGTCTAGGAAGGCCATGTCCACAGCCCCTCCCAGGTCTACTACTTTGGTCACCCAGTCAAAAAAATCTGTTAGATTCGTCTGACATGACCTTCCCGCCATGAATCCATGCTGCCTTGGGTCCTGTACCCCGCTGGCCTTTAGGTACTCAACAATTATTTTTTTCAGAAGTGATTCCATCATTTTTTGTACCACTGAGGTCAAACTAACAGGTCTGCAGTTTCCTGCCTCTGCCTTGCTCCCACTTTTGTGAAGGGGAATCGCATCTGCCTTCCTCCAGTCCTCAGGTACCACACCATCCTCCCATGATTTGTTAAAAAGGGTAGTAAGTGGTGTCACTAGTTCTCTCCTTAGTTCTTTTAGAATTCTGGGGTGAATACCATCAGGCCCCATTGCCTTGCCCACCTTGAGTTTTAAGAGTTCTTTCAGGGCCCTTCTGTGAATGGACTGCTATTGACCTCCCTATACAGGGTGCTTCTATTGTTTGGTTTAGGTACATCCCCCTCCTCTTCTTTTGTGAATACTGAACAAAAGTATTTGTTCAGTATCTCTGCCTAGGCTATACCACCCTGTAGGAGTACGAAGGCAAGGAAGCCTAGGGGAGGGTTCCACTCCTTGAGGTGCCATGGACGTGATTCTCTTGGCTAAAGGTACCTTAGGAAGAAACCCATGGGAGAGAGAGGTGTGCCACTGGAGGAGGAGGAGAGGTGGATGGAGGGGCAAGGAAAAAATGCTTGTGTATGGAGTGAGGAGAGCAACCCTTAAATGAGCCAAAAGGGGATGTGGCCAGTTGCACCGCCCCCTTGAACTACAGACTGTAGCCTTCCAATTCAATGTGCCTGTGCAACGGGTTTAGTGCTTGTGTAACATAGATCAATTTTGGCTGTTCACCTCTCTATCCGTGGGCTATACCACCCCGTAGGGGTACGAAGGCACGGAACCCTAGGGGAGGTTTCACCCCTTGAGGTGCCACAGGAGTGATTCCCTTAGCTAAAGGTACCTTAGGAAGAAGCCCAAAAAGAGTGTCAAGCAAAGCATACAAGGTAGTGAACACTTATTGGGGTCAAGGACCTGTACGTAGGTTGGTTGGTAGCATAGGTTCAGCTGGCAGCATGGGTCAGTCAGTAGTATGTCTGAGTACAGTAGGTGGAAAACAGATGAATAGTGACCCACTTGGAGGTCTGGCTGTAAGGCATGGAGGCCTGACTTCCTAAGGAGAGAGAGAACAACCAAAGGGGGAGACAGGCCACTTATGGGATATCCACCCACTCCATCCAAAAGTGAAAACCCACCTAAGTGACATGGAGACCATTGCCTAAAGCTAACTAAATATTATGACTTGTGGCATGGAGGAGAGACAAAAACCCTTTGAGGAGGAAATCTCTGGGGATCCAAGTCTTAAGTCACCTTCCCTCCAGGCTTGGGATGTTTTTGATTAGTGACAGCTCTGCTGCTGCAGTTGGAAAATCCAATCAAAGAGGGGTGGAAAATATTCCAATTTGGAGAAAGACTCTCACACTATCCCTTTAATAGGAATGCATGAAGGGTTGCGAGCGAACTCTGTAACACAGCTCCTCCAAGGCGGGGAGAAGAAAGCAACTTCTGCTGAGGTGCTCAGCTGGCTTACCAATCTAAAAACAAACCAAGTGAACTAGAGGCAGTCATGGGGAGAATAATGTAGAAGGTGCCTTCAGCAGCTGGTGCTGCAGCTAAAGGATAACAATATATCCTTCCTTCGCAGCTTAGTCAAAATTCTACAGCAAGAGGCGCCGCTGTACACAGACTTTCAGACCTAATGGCTAAAACTCCACCTGGAGTGAGGACATTCCCACTATGGGCCAGAAAGGAAGACCTCACTCCAGGCATCTAACATTCAGGATGTGGACTAGGGTGTGCAGCGAGACCGTCGGCTGCGAGCTCTTGAGTCAAATTGATGGGCATGGTCAGCTAATCTCATGTAGCAATGGATCAGGCCACACAAGACACTGGAGAGAATATCAGGTACTAAGCAGCAAAGGAAACACAGTAGGTACAGTACAGGAGCAATGAGTAGCATGGTAAGCATGTGGAACAATGGAAGCGCTGAGTGTTGGAGGCCATACATAGGTCAGACATGTTTTAAAGCAAGGTTCAGTGCAAGGGAACCTAGGCCTTTAGTTGTGCGAGGCTAGCCAACCAGTCCTTCAATGAGTGCCAAATAAAGATGACAAATACTTGGAGGAGTTTAGCGGCGGAGGCAGTAACCGAACATAAGGTAATTGGGTCACACGGGGCAACGATTCTTCAACAAAACCCCTAATCCCCCACCGTGGGAAAAACAAGGAAGCAAAGGGAAAGCACCATGACCCACATGCAGATTTTATAACTAGTTTACAGAAACAGCAGTAGCCGGGCTGACCTCCAGAGTGTAATAAAGCAGTGTGTAAACGTAATTGAGCAGCACCAGAAGCAATTAACTATAGCCTGTAGGGGTAGCAATCTGAATGAACATAGAACTGTAGGGAGTGGCAATGCACTGAAAACAGCAACAATATTTGCTTGGTGTAAGTTCAGAAAGCAGGATTGAGTTCCATGGACTAGGTTGCTTAGGTTACTGTGATGCAGTAAAACAGGAAGCAGTTGTTAGCTAAGCAGAAAAGCTATGAACCAGGTGTAATCAATTAAGGGGAGCAAGGCAGCAGATTGCAGTGTGAGCTGAAACGCACAATGACAACAGCAGGTATTGAGGCTTGTTAGGCAGAAGCAGGTTGAACTAAAGCATACAGAGAACAATGCAGTGAACAGAGGGCTGCAATAGTAGGTGAGGAAATGGAGCCTGAGGGTACAGGCACAAGGTAGCTTAAGGGCAAGGAAACACAGAGTGTAACATGAAGCACAAGTAGCAGTGTAAACACATGGCACTAGAAAGCCCAAAAGAAAGAAACAAGGCAAACACAAGGACAGGAGCAGGAAGGGAACCAGCACACACAGAAGCACGGAGCAGCCAAAGGCCAGTAATACAAACCAAAAGTAGGAGAACAGAAAAATAGAAGTCCAGCACACACCAAGTAGAGTCGAAGAATGCACGGGGGGGGGGGTGCAAAACCCCAGGAGAGAAGACAGACTGACAGAACCTCCGGCTGCAAGGAAAAAATGCTTGTATGTGTAGTGAGGAGAGCAGCCCTTAAATAGGCCAAAAGGGTTGTGTGGCCAGTTGCACCCGGCCCTTGAACTACAGGCTGAAGCCCTCCAATTAGGGTTTTCACCTTTACATGAGAGGCAAAACCAGGATACTAAGCCACACCTTAAACTCCTCCACTAGCCCAACCCTCATCCTAAGCCATTTGTAAAGCCAGACAAGGCTTTAATGGAGCAGCCAAAGGCAGTACCTAAAATGCAGAGTGGAAAAAACAGGTTAATTTACTGCTAAAGGTCTTAACAGCCATTCTTTACTCCTCCCAGATTGACTGGTTTTACAAGCAAAGAGTTGCATGGCATCAGAACTTGTTTATAACTAGGACATGCTGCCAGAACCTTGAATGGTTTGATATAATGTATTTTAAGAGTATGTGAGCACTCAAAATGGCTCAAAAAACAGACTACATCTAAGCAAAATGGGATGACTAGATGATAACATTGACAACTAGTGTACCTGGTCCAAAACTGGACAGGTGACTCCCTTACTTGTAATTCATATGCAAGTAGCTGTTCATCCCAAGTTTTTGTAGGGCATTGTTTCTCAAATGAGACCGCTGCAGCTACATTTGGACAAGAGTATAATTTGTTGCAGCCACAGAGCTCATCAGACCTCCAATTGCAAAGGAAATGCAATGGGCATTTTTTACTTCCAAATAAACGTAGGAGATACATTTCAAGAGCAAACACATGAATCAACTTATTGTATACAGTGGCAAAAACTGAAGTTTGGGGGTGACAAAAAAGGGAGTTTGGTCACCAGCAAGTTCTGGTGTTCACACTTTGTGGCCACAGAAAAAGTAAAATGTTGGGGTGTGTAGGAAGAGGTATCAATAACAGGAGCAAAATGGTGGTCCTCCCACTGTACAACTCCCTGTGAGACCCACCTAGAGTACTGTGTCCAGTTTTGGAGCCCCCACCTAAGGAAGGATAAGGACTGGTTGGAGGCAGTGTAGAGGACACCAAGATCATTCAAGGTCTCCAGGGTCTCTCATATGAAGAGTGCCTAAAACCACTAAATATGTACTAACTCGAAAGTAGGAGGGAGCGAGGGGATATGATTGAGACCTTCAAGTTCATGAGAGGCATAAACACAATACCATACATAGAACTCTTCACCAGGGTCACTGGTTCAACTACCAGGGGACACGAGTGGAAGCTCCGTGTAGCAAAGTTTAAGAGGGAACTATGGAAGCATTTCTTCACTGAGAGGGTCATGGATCCATAGAACAGCCTGCCTCCCGAGGCTGTGGGAGCAATGATAGTGACAGTGTTCAAATGAGCGAAGGTTCAAGTAGAGGGCATTAGAACAGAGAAGGACAAAAATCCATAAAGGGGGGGTTAGGACCCAAGACTACAAACAGGTCTTGGGAACTAATGGACAAACTTGATGGACACGGTCTCCTTCTGCCGTCATTTTCAATGTTTCTGTCTTTAGAGGTCACCAGGAATTTGGGACTTGAGAACCCTGCTCTAAGGTGTTACATATGTTGACTGCAATGTTTGCCCATTCAAAACAGAGGCACTAAGTATGCAATCTCTGTACTATCATTTTGGTGTCAGACTGGAATACTGTGACTAAGAGATGGTGAGTGAAACAGTATGGGGTGAGTGGCAAATGCCAATGTTTTAATACCCTTGTCAGAATATCTGTGGTGAAAGTGAACAACCCTACCTTCTTCCACCTTTAGTGCATTTAAAATGTAAGTTTTGACTGCCTGGTAAATGCTGAGAACTACCGGTACTCTGTGGGTGCATTTAAACACAAAGGGTATTTCATTGATGTGAATGTGCTCAGTAAGTAAGTAAAACTGTATTTATTAAGCGCCCCATCCTGGAGGCTCTGGGCACTTTACAGGTAGACAGGTGTTCAAATAAATAACGATCAGAGCATAAATCCACACAACAATACTGAACAACAATTAACCTAAATAAAACCAGATACAAGATAAACAGTTCACTAGTAAACTCATAAACAGTCTGCAAATGCTTCTTTAAAAAGATGCGCCTTCAGATCCCACTTAAAAATCTCCACTGATGAGACCTCCCTCAAAGTTCTTGGAAGCGAGTTCCACAATACAGGGCCCACCACCTCAAATGAACAATGACGTTACATCAGGTACAGCAACTAAACTGGGGATGGTTGTATTGCTGTTACAAACTAAGGGCTGGGGGGGGCCTGGTGGCAGGAAGAGACCGTTGGAGGGCGTCTGTGAGGTAACAGTGTTTGTCCACTTGCTGTGACAGTAACTGTGGCACTAGAAGAGGAAGAGGTGGAAGCAGATGTACACTTGTTTGATCGATACCGTATAAATAATACTGCTTCTATATAAACATACACCAGAAAAGAGTACTGGAAGGGAGGGGTTAAACTGAGTACTACGGCAGAGGAATGGGACCTGGGAGTCATCATTAGTGACTCCCTCAAACAATCAATCAACGAATCAAGTCGCTGTAACAAGGCCCATAGTAAGGTTACTAGGATGCTGGGGTGCATTGGAAGGAGTCCTATCGGAATCATGTTCTTTGATTATTACATTGACACCGACATATTTCGTTCCGCCGACACCAGAAATTTGCCTGCAGTGAAGGTGATTATATTAAGTATGGGGGATGCAGGTAGAGAACATAAAATTACCTCTTCTGCAGGCAAATTTCTAGTGTCAGGCAAGTGAGTTTTGGGCAATCGGTGTCGGCATATTGTAAGTTGGGAAAGTGAGTTTCGGGATTTGATAGTACACTCCATTGGAAGAGGTATTGACAGCAGGAAAAAGGAGATACTACTACCTCTATATAAGTCACTGGTGAGGCTGCAATGGAATACTGTACAACCAGTGAGCGTGTGTGTGGGGGTGTCGTGAATATAACCAAGGAGCGGTAGTGCCTTAGTTAAGACTGGACAATGTAGAGAAGCAGAGGGTAACCTGCACCTATTCAAGGCCACTGAAATAGTTTATTCTTGAATTAGGCACAAAGAGACATTCACTCCCACAGCTGTTAGTTTACCTGTGAACACAGTTCCTTTACCAAAGTGCTGTCATATCTTCACAAGTGCAAGTGCAAACACGTCCATTAATTAAAATCCACACAGAAAGAATAAGCATGTTGCTTAAATCACTTCAAATGGTAAATCACTGTTGAAACACTGCCAGCTGGTGTGGGTGGCTGACCCCCCCAACCCCTTAGTGTTTAAACTGCTATGCTACTGTGCTTGCTGCACTGGGAATGGCTTAATGAGTTTCAAACTGCTTGTGATGCTGTCTGCTGTCCATGACAGCACAGCTCGTAATTCCATAACAGAACTGGCAATTGCTGCTGTAACTGGTTTAGGCAGCAGCCTTGTTTTTCCCATTCCAAAATGTTAAGAACAACAGGTTCTACATTCTGAAATTTAAAGAACAGCGTTTAGAAAGCAGCAGAAAAACAGACTTACGGTGTATTACAAAAAGCTTTTTATTCAACCTGGAATGTTGCCAACAATGCAGACTAGCACTCGAGGTGTTGCTTCACTCAGCCACTTGTTGCTAGGCAGCAACGTTGGAAGCATTGCAGACTGAATAAAAAGCTTTTTTTCTGAATGCCGTATGGAATATCCCCTATTTATACCATGGGAGTGATGAATAACAGTGAAGAATAAAAGTGTGCTTTTTGCCTGTTATTCAGCTGTGAAGGAAATAAAATGTTATTTCCACCAGAGCTCATGTTATTTCCACAACAGCCTTGTTACAATATATTAGGAAAAATGTATTTCTGACATCCTTAGATTTAAAATCGCTAGTTGGCCCGGTGGCACTAAGGGTTAAGGCACTAGACACCTCACCTTGCGCCACGCTGGCGACCCGGGTTCAGGAACGAGCCTGGGTCGTCAGGGGTCGGCTGGGACAGGGAGGGATCGAGCATCCGATGGAGGGTGTAGGGCTTTGTGTCGCTCCGGTGTGACCTCTGGTGGCTGTCAGAGGTAGCCTGGTACCTGCATCACAGCCATATGGCACCAGGGGCAGAACTTGTCAGACGCTGGCTGTCATTGCATGTCTGAGCTCCATGGGGGAGGGCAGGGTGTAATAATGTAGAAAAACACCCCTCCCACTGACAGGTGAAGGTGGATCCAGGAGCAGTGGCCCCACGCCCAATGCCGGGCCTCCAGGAAGCACTCCCTGGGTCCTCCCCAGAAACAGCATCACACGCCAGCATTCTAGATTGAGCCCTGGAGGAGTGGTGGTCCTTCCCTGGGGGACTTAGAGCTGGGGGCTTAGGGTGGCATTGTGAAAGGGGAGGAAGCCGGCACCCAAGGAAGTGCAACCGGGGCTTCAGGTGGCCGGGCAGAGCCACAGCTACGAGTCCACGCCAGAAAGAGGTCAATTTAATCAGAGGGGCGATAAAAAGAGTTGGGAAAAAAAGATTTAAAATCGCTACCTTTTATATTTCCTCAGATATTTTAAACAACAGCTTTTATATTTGTTGCTATAGTGGTTAATGATGCAACTACTTTAACGATGGCCACTGCATGCAATATTAAACATCTCTTCTACTGATGGTAACTTTTGACTGTAAACTCTGGATTTATACTGTGGATGTAATATGATGGTGCTAGCTGATGTATTTGATGGTAAACAGAATTGCATCAGACAAAAATGTTTAACTTTATCATGGTGGGCATTTCAGAGGAGCAAGACCTTTCAAAAACTTTGAAATCATGCATGTCAGTTCTGGAATGAAAGACACTGAAAAGAAAAAATGATACTGTGATAATGTTGTCAGAGCTACATTATTCCTAAACAAGATAACATGAGGCTAACAACCACTGCTGCTTTAAATGGGAACAGCCATCACTAACAGCTCCATGCTCTAGTGTGGGGTTGGTCACAATTTGCACTTTGTGTGCAGAACTTTTCTTTTACTTACTGTTTACTGTAATACAGAAAGTTGTATCAGACTCATTTTGCTTACTTCCAGGCTGACATATTCTGTAATTACAAGTCCCAGAATCCCCTGCAGCTGACATCAGAGCAGGGCTGCAGCAGTGGGAGAATCAATAGCTGGCAGTTCATGTTATAGAGTATATAAACTCTGATCTTTTGTTTGCTGGTCCAGTCCCACTATCCTCCCCATATTATGTTCAGTCACAGAGGCTAGTACTTAGCCATGGGAGAACAGTGAGACTGGCAAATATCTGATCAGAGCTTATAAAAGGTTTAATACACACTGCAGGCGATTGAATCTCCGACTGTTACAGTCCTGCTTTGATGTCAGCTGCAGGGGATTCAGGGATCTGTAGTTCCAGAAAATGTTAGCCTGGAAGTAAGCAAACTTAGTCTGATGCAATCTACCATACTGCAGTAAGTAGAAAACAAAATGTTTTTGCATAGAAAGTGCAAACTGGGACCAGTCCTACACCCAAATGTAGAGCTCTTAGTGCCGACTGTTTCCCTTTATGTGTATGATCCGATGTAACTCTTGAAAAGGAAAAGTAACCTTGGGCAGTACTTGGTGTAACTATCAGGTACAAGCTGATAATGGGTTATTATTTTCAATCTGGTTGTCCCAAAAAGTGGTCCTGAAATGGCTGTTAATTTAAGCACAAAGGCAGGACTGGAGGTTGGGCTACCATATGTTAAAAAATCCAGGGGGGTCCTCAGGCAAGGGGTATAGCCAAGTACCTTATGCCCCTAGGGTTAGAGTAACACATTTAACCCAACCCCTGCAGTGCCTTAATGCTACAGTAAAACTAACAAGTTTTGTTTTTTAAATGATTATTTTAAAATTAAAATTCTAATTGTTCTGTTGTACATGAGGGTTTCTAGCCATTACTGAAACCCTGTTAGAATGCTGTCAGCCAATCAGAATGCTGCATTTCCCACCATTGTTTTACAATATTTCATTGGGTCCCCTCTATCCATACCTTGATCTACTGTCTATCCTGATTCTTCATTGCCTCCCTGGCATACCCGACTACAGTATTCCTTTATGGGTGCCTCGCAGGTTGCCACTCGGGAGACTGAGTCCAGCTGGAGAGAATGGGGTGAGGAAGTCAAGCTGAAGGGGTGTACAGCCCTAAGTGGACATGGAGGGGAAGGGTCATCATCTTTCCCCTTTTTCCTCCCCTCCCTTGCATCCCTGAACAGATGCTCCAAAGCATGGCTCTCTTTCCATTTAAATATAGAGGATGATGGATGGGCTCCAGTTAACAACAATGCTGTGTTCACTTCATGAAGTTATCACGACAATCTAGTAAACCTCGAGAGTGCAGCCTGAGAGGGTTCCAGTTGGCATGACAGCCTCGATAAGTGAACTCTGCGTTGTTGTTAACTGGTGCCCATTCATTGTCTTTTATAGTATATAGGCACCAGTTAAACAAAATGTGTCCTTACTTTTCTGGGTTTTTTTTTGTTTTGCCCTGCTCTCCTTCAGGGCCTGGTCTCACTGCTGCCGCAGCTCGTCTGTTGGGAAGTTTGAGAGACGTGCATGCATTCATGTTGTTTTGCTATTGTTATGACATACTCAAGAGGGTATAACAACCTCTTTACATCACAACGATAGCATAACAAGGATAGGAATTTATTGAATTCCATTATTAATAAGTTTAACTACATTATATCTCAGGAGTCCTTCTTCTGCTTCTTCTTCCAGAGGGTAGTGAACCTATGGAACGCCCTATGAGTGGAGTCAGCTGGATATGAAGACAGTAAAGGACTTCAGGGTAAGCCTGGACACAATTCTGCTTTAGTGAATCACAGGGTACCCTAAGTAGTTAAGTGGATATGGAATCCCTGTAAGTTAGTACATGTCACACCGTACTGATTCATCTCTACCACTGAAGTAGGGATGGATGGATGGACCTGATGGACCTAGAGTCCCTTCTGACCATAAATTACAAAAGGTCTACTCCACAAAGGCGGTCGTGATTTGTGCCAAAGATGTGTATCCTGGCGGAGGAGTGCCACACATGCAGATGGACAAAACCAGAGGAACAATCCATAATCCCAGGTTACTGGTTCCTGGCTTCTCCCCCTGCATGAACAATAGCACAGTGTACCAAAAGGCGTGTCAGGGGCAGAGCAGGGACTGATGATGGACATCCGACTGTATGTCCGTCCTGCCACAAGAATCGATCCACTGCTCCATGCTAGCTTAGAGGGCTGGAAGCAACTGGCAGTGGGACTCAACAGGCCTTGAAATGGGCAGGATGGTCTCCTGGGAGATTTGCACACTAGGTTGGCTGGTGGTTTGGAAGGTTCCTGAGGCATGTAATGCCTCTGGCATTATGGGTCCCCAAAAGGGTGCAAATCTTTTTCTCAATCATGTGGATGCATTTCTCCAGCTGCCCCTGATCTGGCCCTCTGCATAGACATGCAGATGGCTGGGGTTCAGATGATGAGAGGGCACCCATCCAGGGCTGCGGATCTGCTTTGGTTTCCACATGTCTGGAGCAGGACCTCTGTAACCCATAAGCTCAACACTACACCCCTACGCAGGCGCACAGTGCCTCTTTGGTCTTTTGTGAATCAGGCCATATGTTATTAGATTGATACTATGCTTCTAATGTTTCCTGAAAGTTGGAAACAATTCATAAATAAACAAATGGAAGCTCAAACAGACTCTCATTAAAGGTGTCATGAGTCCTTTGTCTCTACTAGTAAGCACAGCCAAACAAAGTTTTGAAAAAACTGGTTCACACACACTGAAGGCTGTGTAGATAAAGTGTTTTACCCAGTGCAAATCTGTAACATGACATTGCCTCCTACAGAATTTAGAAAAGGCATCCCTGCATATCATCATGAGGCTTCAGCCTTCACCAGGCCAACATTGTGGCATGGGCCCAAAGTAAGCTTCAGCCTTACGGTGATGTACAGGGGTGCCTTTTCCTCAGTCCTTGGGAAAATGAGCGCTCAAAGTTAGGGAAATCATGGTATGAAAGTCGAGCCATGACACTGGGCAGCACACACTATGATTTCCCCAATTCTGAGTGCTTGTTTCAAAACAACGAGCACTTTCCTGAGTTCAGCTTGATTTATGCTCTGGGTATTTCATCACAAGTTGGACATCTGCAGCCAATAAGGCACCTTTAAGAATATCTGCAGAAAAAGTAAGTAAAGGGCTGACGGTGTCCATTTGAACTGCAGAAAACTGTTTTAAAGATTAAATAAATAGTAATTTATTGAAAACATAGAAAATAGGTTTTCATTTCTCATTGTTGAGTACCTTTAAACCAGTAACAAACTGCTCTGCAGTAGATTTTTGTGCAAAGGCACATGCCACATGTGTTAAGGATTTACTGGTTTTGCCTCCTCCCCATTGCTATTGACTATGCAAACTCTTTAACTAATTCTGTTTTACATCTTTGTTTGTTATACACAGAGAGTTAATGGATCCAATATTATGTTACGAAGCTGGAGAATTTGGCCCTTGCCCTGGCAGAACACACTACTTAGACCAAAAGCATTAAGATAAACCAGATCCAACAGCTGTCTTTGCCTCCAGGTGATGGGCTGAGCCTAAATTCCTAAACTACAGCAAAACCAGCCTCCTGTGGGCATGTTTTCCTATACTTGATGATTGCCAGTTCCTTTCTTAAAATGTTCGTTGACCCTACTGAACTAATTCCCCCTTCTTCATTTATCCTGCAGTTTGCCAGCTCAGATAAAACTATATCGACCACATTTTTGTTCAGTTTATAGATTGAAATCTTGGGCATCATAAACGGCTGTAATGGACTGTCACTAAGTGACTCCATGGACTACTTAGCTAGACTGTATTCACACACTGGGGTCACAAACTTAATTCCCTGTACAGTTGTAACACCAGTATCGCTGTGTCGGGAAGGGGTATGGGTCATCAAACTCTATAAGCATCTTGCTTGCAGGACCATTTCTGAAACACGACAGTTTCCTTAAGAACTATATCAGGCAGGCAGTGTGGGTGTCCTAATTCTGAGGAGTCAGCAGGGGATAGAGGTTGCTGTAGGACCTTGGTCTCAAATGGTTGGTGTGCAGGAGTAGAGTTATGGAGGTGAGTTCAAATGGATACCAGGATCTAGAAGGAGAGAGACAGGATGAAGAGGACTTGACTACCAAGGATGAGCCCTGGAAACAAGGATTTTTCTAGAACAACAGTCTAGAATTATGCCTAAAGGTATGGGGTGGGAGGAACCTCCAATAACAGCACCAGTGCCCTCAAGCCCTAACCGTACAGTAGCCGAGTGCCATATGGCTGAACTATGCCACGTTGAAACATCTCTAGGTGTCACTAATCAGTATGTTAGTGGATGCAAGCACTATTTACATCCAGTAACATCTGGAAGACTGACTTGCATTGCTTTTCCCCCTTTTGTGTGTACCCCAAAGTAAGGAAGTGCAACAGGGCAGCTATTTGCACCCCATTTCACGCATCCACTTTGAAACCAAGAATGGAGCCCATACTGTTCTACTTTAAGGGTAGGGTGCTGGAGCCGTGGATTAGTCTGCCAGCAGAGCTGATGGGCACCAAGATCATAAATGGTTTCGAGCTTGGCTGGAACAGAGTGAAGGGTTTGGTGGTTGCTCATGTTGGTAGCAGTAGGGTGGGGAGCAGGCGGATGGACCAGGAGGGACAAAACCCTATATGGACAATAGGTCCTGGGGCAGATAGGGAACTCCATCCAGGCAGAGTAGATGGACCTTTGGCCTTTTTCTGCTGTCATTGTCTATGTTTCTATGGTTGTTTACAGTGCCATGAAACTGACCTTTCAGGACCTTTTATTTTTTCCCACAATGCAATTGACAGGCCAGGGATGGCTGTGCCTGTGTTATCTATGGCCTTAGACTCCATGGACTGTATTATCAAAGGTTGATGCAGGGCTTGTCAAGCCTGTTTGTAGGTGTAGCTGTGCCAAACTCTTTGATGCAGCTGCACCCGATTTTAGTACGTTGGGCACATTTATGACAGTTTCCAGACTTTATGGCAGCTTGTGCCAAATATTTGGTGCATGCCCCATAGATAGGGCCCCCCACATAACACAAGTTAGACCTGGGAAAAGATAGTCTAACTTGTGGCTTGTGACCCTCAGGATTGAAAATCCCAGTCGCTGGCCAGGAGATTGCCACAAGCCCCATGTACCATACAATCGGAGCACTAGGGGTTTGTGGCATTCTTGGAGCTCTGAAAATCAAGCCCTGGAACTCCAAACCCTTCCAAAAACAAAATTCACATACACTGGCTAACTTAAAGATGTACATGCTCAAGCAGGCTTTTAACCTAGTGTGATATGATTCACATTGCTAAATTTAACTTTTAAAAAATGATTAGGAAGAAAATCCAAATGTTATTGTTTGAAAGGAATCACTTGATTGTGCGTTGATTTAGCACAATGCAGTGTCATCCTGTTTCTAATTCTCATCACATATCACTACCAGATCTTATGGTCAAATGTAAACAGGGAGCAGCTTTTTTATGTTCACCCTGTGTGCTCACACAGCAAACATTTTGCTATGAGAGTGTTTTTTGAGGGGTGTGATACTGTCAGTTCAATGCAGAGTGGTCTGCAAGGGGGCCATCAGTGTTACGCCAATCATCAGCCAGGCTGCTAATGACACTGTTCTGGCTTGCTGGGTGGAAATGTCATGCAATTCAAAGGAAAGATCCGATCCAATCATAGGTCAGCTTTTTCCTTTGATCTTATAATGCCACCCAGCAAGCACAGCTGATCTGTTATGATCAGCTGCTGTGCACCCCCAATGACATTCCCAATGCCATCTTCTAGCACTCGCCCGCCATGCCTATTTTCATTGTGTGGACTGGGGAGGCCATCCCTGGTGCCACCAAACATAAGGAGCCTGCCCCCTCATGTTAAAACTCCAGATTGGGGTGCCCAATGCCCCATGTTAGCTGCTACCCCTCCACCCTACTTACTTTCATTTTTCCATACTGGGGAGCCCACCCCCATGCTGCCAAACATAACAGTTCCCCCCATGATAATATTCCATCACAGGGGTGCCCATTCCACCTTGCCAGCTTCTACCCCACCACCCTGCCCATTTTCATTACACGACACAAGAGAGCTCACCCATGGTGCCACCAAACATAACACCAACACTGGGGTGCACAATCACAGTGTTGGTAGCTGAAATAAAGAAACCCACCCCTTGTAGTTTTTTTTTTTAACACCCTGTGAAAAGAAAAACATCCATCGGTGTCTGTTGCTGCCACTGCCATTACAGTCCCCCCTACCTGACCCTCTCACTCATCACCCACCACCACACCCTCCCAAGCCCTTACTTACCTATTTGGGGTCCAATGCTATAATCCTCTCTTGATCGCAGACAGGTCTTCACTCTTCAGTGCCAGAACATGAACTGAGGAAATCAGGTGTGCGGTTCTATGTATTTCAATGGGGTTTTGAACTTACTGGCATAAACTAGGCATTGTTTAATATTTTTGCCCAAAATTTTCAACATGCCTTTTTTGGGACCCTGCCTCATGAACAACAACTGTGAAATTAAGCATATCTGTCCCGAAAGGTGATTTTGCAATCGCTACACGAAATCGTGTTTAAGGCAGAAGCTGAATATTTTCTCCACCCATTTTCATGAGGTAGGGTCATAAGAGGGCTATGTTGAAATGTTGGGTAAAATATTAAAACACAACAACTTTATGAGCCTGTGTTGAAATTTAGGAACATAGGCTTGAAACTTTGGTAAATTTTCAATGTTTTGACCCCAAATTTTCAACATAGACATTTCTTCAGAGCACCTCATGAATGTGACAACTATCATTTTTCAAATTCTGGCCAAAATGTGTTTTTGCACTTGTGGTGCACAATCACCTTTTGGGCAGGATTTGAACATTTTCTCCACCCTCTTTCATGAGGTGGGTTCATAAGAAGACTATATGGGATCATAAGAAGGCTATGTTGAAAATTTGGGGTAAAAATAAAAGAAAACAGCAAAGTTATGAGTCTATGTTGCAATTTTTCAACACATGCTCGTAACTTCGATAATTTTCAGTATTTTGACCCCAAGTTTTTAGCGCAGCCATTTTTTCACACCACCTCATGAATGTGACAGCTGTTATTTCTCAAACCTTTTAACACTTGTGTTGCAAAATGACATTTCAACCACTGTTTCATAAATGACATGTATCATGGTCAGAAAGAGTGGTCAAAAAAAGAGTATGTTGAAAATTTGGGGTAAAATTTGAAAAAAACAACTAAGTTATGAGGAAACGAATTTTTTGGGAGGGCTTTAAGCCCGAGGTTCGATGAGTGGATCAACTACATTACTCCCCCATCAGACTTAAAAGGTCACTCATCCTGGGGGTTCTCCAGGATTCATTTTTTGTTGCGGCCAGATTCCTCTCCCTGTTCTTCTACTTTGGGCTTTCACCCATGCGTTTGTGGCCACCTACTCGCTCCTTTCCCCGCTCTGTTCCCCTTCCTTCTGTACTGCTCATTTGCAGGTCTTCTTGTCCCTCGTTCCTCTTGCCACGGCTTTTCTCTAGTGGACCCTCCCCCTGCCTGCCACCCTCGCAGCCCCGTTTCTTCCTCCTTGGCTCCTCCATCAGCCCCTAGTTCTGCTGTCCTGTTCCTTGCTCCTTTTCCTGCCTACCTCCTTGCATCTCTGTTTTTCTCCCACCCTTCCCCATACCTCATCTTTTCTATTGTCTGTCCACGTCCTCCTTCTCCCATGCGGGTCTACCTACTCTCCGCTCTTCTTCCCCATCACCGCTCCAGGGATTCGGGCGGGTTGTCACCCTCCATGTTTCAGTTTCGTCCCCTGTACACTCCTTCACCGGTGTGGCTCCAGCCAACCCTCACTGATTCGGCTGCACTTCATGCTGTCTTCTGTTCATTCTGTGTGTAGCTGCGAGCTCCTCTGTTCTCCTCTGCTCGCTTGGCTCTCCACCTCTCCTCATTGAGCCTCATAGCACTGCCTTCCAGCATCATAGCGGTGGCTCAGCATGTGTACGCACTTTATTATTTTATGCATTTTTGTCTGCAGATCGTGGGCCACGCGCTGCCTCAGTCCTAACAGGAAATAATTTTGTAGCGTACTACAGGAACACTTCCTCATCCCTCTCAGCGCTCTTTAATCCTGCAGCATGCTCCACACATGGGGTTTTAAAGTGTACATCCTTCGAGGGCAGCTCTCCTCTGTACCTTATGTGGCAAGCCTGCAGTGTGTCTGCTCGTATGCTTTTATGGTGTCATTACCCTTCCTTGTTCCTGTACTTCCAGTCCTCCTTGTCCCTCTTGCAGGACTCCTACGCACTTGTTACCTCTTCAGTTGGCCTATTCCCTGTCGCATATTCCTCCGTTCCTGCTGCCCGCCCCCCCACTTGCCTGTGCTGTCCTGAGTTTGCTCTACCTTTCTGAGATATATCTGTGCTCCTATGCAGTGCAATGGTACATCTGAGTGCAATTTTCATAGAGCTCTCCCAAGTTCATAGCAGTTATGGGGTCTGCCTCGCTGTCTTTCCGGAGCACCCATTTCCTTTCTGTTTTGTTTCTGTGGTCTGGATGTTTGCTATCAAACCTCATATCCCCCCCTCACCACACGTGCATGTTCTCCACCCTTCTCCTCCTGTATTCCTGCCTTCTATACCTCCGTTCTGGCGCAGTCATGACTCCAGGCACTCTTGTGCTGTGCCCTCACCTTACCCTGCTCGTTTGCTTTCTTTTGGGCCCTATGCCTCCTCATCGATCCGTTGCTCTTCTGCAGTTCTCACCAACTGCATTCTTATGCTCTGCCATCCACATCATTTGGCTGTCTCTGGCTGACTCTGTCTGTCCTGCATTCAATATTTCTGTTGGGCATACCTATCATGAATCATATGCCAACTTATCGATCCGTTGCCCTCCTGCTGCATGTATCAGGGTCATGATTCCAGTCATCGTTCACTCATCCTTACCTTACGGTTCATCTATTTACATCACTTACTCAAGCATTCCTATCATTGAATCCTATGCCACCTCCTCTGCTCAAGGATTTCCCTCCATCATCATCCTTCGTCCTTTCATACCTCGCTTTTCCTGTACCAGCCTCCTAGGCTTCAGTCCATTGTACCTCATCTGTTTCCTAATTTTACCTTCCTTGTCCTAACCATCAAGGATTTACTACTCTCATTGCTTCACTCCATCACCGTGCCTCATCTAGATTCCCATCTCACCTCCCATGTCATTGCTCAGGGCGCACCCACGTAGCGCTTTCTCAATTTTGCCATTCCTATATCTACCTCTCCTGGGCTCCTGCCGACTATCTCTAACCTATTACAGCCCTGGACTCATCATTCTCTGTCGCTTCCCCCTACTTGGATGTTCTCTCTCCCAGTCTGATGCAATGCAATCAAGCCTAAATCAGGAGGGTTCTTACTCTGTCACAGGCAGGTTCTCCTACTGACCATAAGGTGGCAATGTTTGTCCATAAATGATCAGTTTCAGGCAATTCCTGCCTAGTTTTCAGTCTGGTATCATACCCCTTACCCATTCCAGCCTTCTGGGCTTTTCTCTCTCATTGTACCTCATCAGTTCCTATTTTACCTTACTCATGCCAGCCGTCAAGGCTTCATTCCAATGCTCTCCTGCCTCCCTTCCTTGCTCCGTATCGGCTGCCATTGCCTGTTTGCTCTGCCATCCACTTCCTTGGCGGTCTCTAGCTCTGCAGTTCTCATCTCGTATTGGCCATCATGGATTCACTCCAATTAAGGCCACTCAGTACGCCTCGTCCGACTCTGGCTGGCCTTCTCCTGGCAGGCTGCCTCAGTCTGGCCTGCACTTGATACTTTTGTGGGCTGCCCTATCATGAATCATATGCCACCTCATCAAACCATGGCCCACCTGCAGCATTCACCAAGTTTCTGATGCCAGTCGTCATTCACACCATCATTCAAGTTCAATTTCAGGTTCATTTCCTGTCTCCTCTTCCTCAGTCTTCTTGTATTGGACTGCTGCACTCCTGCTGCGAATTTCATCATCAGTCTGCATCTTCCCTGGTTGCCTCGTGAGCGCATCTGGATACCCCTTGCTCCTCTGACTTCTATGTGAATCTACTCCTTCCCATCGCATACTCGTGCATCCCCCTCTTTGGTCCCTGCTGCCTCTTGCTCTCTACCCACTCAGATCGCTCAGTCACACATACCTCTCATTGGGTCCTATGCTACCGTGTCGACCTGCCTCCCTCCTGCGGCGATCATCATCCTCAGTCTTCATCGTTGCCTCATGTTCCTTCTTCAATGTGTGCTTTCTTTTGGGGTTTTCCTCCTATCCCGTCATTATCTTCCCTACTCATATCCTTCTCTTTAATAAATTCTTCTCTTTATCAACATACGTCCTCAAATCAAACATCATCAGCCTGGAGGGAAGGTGACCTAGGCCTCGGATCCCCAGAGGTTTCCTCCTCAAAGGGGGTTTTTCCTCTCCTTCATGCCAATGGTCATAATATTAGTTAGAGTTAGTGCTTTCTTAGGTTAATTAGTTTAGTTCCGCTGCTGGATGGAGGTGGATGGTGACCCTGGCTTTCCCCTCTCTCCTTAGGAAGTCTGCCCTTATCTTCTCACAATTCATTCATTCATTCATCATTCTTGCCTCTTCGATGCTCGATGCCCGATTGATTGGGTATTCTTTTTGGGTTTCTTCCTAACCTACCTTTAGCTGATGCAATCATTCCCATGGCACCTGTAGGGGGACCCTCCTCTAGGGTTCCTTGAGTCATACCCCTACAAGGTGGTATATCCCATGGATAGAGAGGCAGAAAGCCACAAAAGTAAATCAAGTAACACAAGCATCATTTCATCTCATCTAGTTGCATAAGCAAATTGAATGAGAGGGCTTTAAGCCCGAGGTTCTATGGGCAGAGCAACTACATCACTCCCCCATCAGGCTTAAAAGGTCACTTATCCTGGGGGCTCTCCAGGACTTGTTTCTTGTTGCCCACCATCTACCCCTCCTCCTCCAGTAGCTCATTTCTCTTACCCGTGGGCTTCTTCTTAACATACCTTTAGCCGATGCAATCATTCCTATGGCATCTGTTGGGGGGACCCCTCCTCTAGGGTTCCTTGTGTGTGTTGTACCCCTACAGGGTGATATATCCCACGGATAGAGAGGCAGAAAGCCACAAAAGTAAATCAAGTCACACAAGCTTCCTCTCATCTCATCTAGTTGCGTAAGCACATTGAACCAACCTTTACTCATACCTTTATTTTTTTGCAGAGTTTGGCTCCTAATGTTCAAAATATCCCTTGTGTTACCCCACCTCCTGAACATGGCAGGTGTAACTTTTTCAAATCCTCTCTGAAACTTGTTTCCTCAGTCACACAGTGAATATACCTTTTGGATACATAGATACATAGACAGTGTCGGCAGATAAGGGCCTATGGCCCACCCAGTCTGCCCATTTAAGTTTGTAAGTTCACTTTATGTTTTCCAAGAAGTCTGCTGCCCCTCACCCCTGACCTCCAGAATGTCTTTATGTCTATCCCATGTATTCTTAAATCCCGTGATTTTTTCAGCCCCCACCACTTCCTCTGGCAGGGTGTTCCACTTGTCCACCACCCGTTCTGTGAAGAAATTCTTCCTCACGTTTCCTTTGAATCGTCCTCCCTCCAACTTCATCCCATGCCCTCTAGTCCTGGAACATCTTTTTCGCTTAAAAATAGTGCATTCCTGCACCCTGTTCCTCCCTGTAAGATACTTGTATGTCTCTATCATATCCCCTCTCTCCCTCCTCTCCTCCAGGGAGTACATGTTCAGTTCCTTCAACCTGTCCTCATAGGACTTGTGATGCAATCCATGCACCATCTTTGTTGCCCTCCTCTGAACCTTCTCTACCCTGTCTATGTCCTTATGTAGGTAAGGTCTCCAGAACTGCACAGTGTACTCCAGGTGCGGCCTCACTAGTGTCTTGTATAGTGGAATTATGACCTCCCTTTTCCTGCTGGTGATGCCCCTGCCTATACATCCCAGCATCCTATTTGCTTTACCTGTTGCCTTGTCACACTGTTTCCCTGCCTTGAGGTCATCAGAGATGATAACCCCAAGATCCCTTTCCTGCTTGGTGCATGCTATATCCTCACCCCCCAACTGATATATTGTGCCAGGGTTTGTGTGCCCCATATGCATTATCTTGCACTTCTTTGCATTGAATTTCAACTGCCAAATTTAAAAATTTTAAAAATTCTATCTCTCTTGATCATAAGGTTATGTCATAAAAAGACTGTTGGACATTTTGGGGTCAAAATGTTGGAGCCCACTGAGAGTAGAATATTGCCTCTCAGCTGTCCTATCTTGGGTATTTACAATGTAACAATGTGTTAAAGCAGGATACCACCGAAAATGAGATACTACATCTCATCTGCTCTGAACCAGGTAAATATGTAATAAAAATGTGTACAAGCGGCAAATATTTGGCATTGACAAATGCTTGTTTTGTCTTTTTGTCTCAGAGCATTTCATTTTCTCCACGTCAGTTAACCCTTAGGCTGCCGCCAACAAGATATCTTGTCCTAAAAACCTATGCTTTCTAAATCTTCCGGCAGTTGAACTCAACGCACCCCATGCCATGTGTTACTCCTTACTTAAATTGCCATGTTACTTTGTTACTGTAATCTAAATGCCAGTGTTAATTGGTTTTTAAAATGTATATGGAATATTATGCTTTGTTTGTGATTTTTGGTTTTGTTCCCTGTAAATCACTAAGAGATGTTTCCACTTATGTGCAGTATCTGAAAATAAAGGTTACTGGCTAACTTTGTGCTCACTGTCACACAACGAATGGTCATGACAGACTAATTGACCCCCTATTCTGGGCTGAGTCAATAGTTCTGTCACAATAACTAGTAAAAGCAGATCCAGTATTTTTGTTAAAAGGTTGGTCTATAGAAAATTCAGGAAGACCAAGACAGAGGTGGACAGGGAAATTACCTACGGTTGGCTAGTGAGGCAAGTGGAAGTCCGGCGAACAAAGGCACAGAAGGAGCTGCAGATAGCTGAAGTAATTAAGAAGGGGGAGGAGGCTTTCTTTTGCCATATAAGTGAGAAAAGGGACAAGAAGGAAGTGATTGTTAGACTTAAGAAAGGGTTGGAGTGGGTGGAGGATAATCGGGTTAAAGCAGAGATACTAAATGAATACTTCTGTTCCATCTTCACCAGGGAGAAGGATGGACCAGTGCCTTCAGGAGAGAAAAGAGGAGCGGGGGGGTAGGGGAACACAGATGTAGTGATAGAGGAGGATAGAGTAAGGGAAGAGCTGCTGGCATTGAAGGTGGACAAATCACCAGGCTTGGACAGAGTACATCCAAGGATACTAAAGGAACTGGCTGAGGAGCTGGCAGGGCCACTGGCAGACCTATTTAATAGTTCACGTAGGACTAGAGAACAGCACATGTAGTTCCCCTCCACAAAAGCAATCCCAAGGATGACCCAGGGAATTATAGACCAGTCAATCTGACCTCCATTGCGGGCAAGCTCATGGAGACCACACTAAAGGAAAGGTTGATGAAATATCTAGAGGAGCATGGTTTCCAGGATGTGAGGCAGCACGGGTTCATGGGGGGGGGGGTCATGTCAAACACATCTGACTGACTTCTTTAACTGTGTTACTAAGACAGTAGACGGGGGCCAATCAGATAGAAAGGGTGTAGAGGGCAAGTGTCAAGGGCACAATAGAGGGGGAAAAGGGGTAGGAGGGGAGTAGAAAAAGGAGGATAAGGGGAACAAGGAGGAGGCTGATGCTATGTAACAGGGGAGCACGACAGGCAGGAAGGTGCAGGACATAAATGGGATGATTGCGAGCAGAAAGCCAAATAGGCAAATGGATAGGACGGATGGATTAGTAAGGAGTGGGGAAAGAGATACAGAGATAGATACTCAGGTGGGGGGGGGAGAAGGTCAGGGCATGGGTAGAGGAGGTAACCAGAGACAATAGTGAAGGGGCTACCTTTAACACCCAGATTGTGGGAGGTGAGAGGAGCTGGTTGAGGGGAGAATCCAAATGAAGGGATGAGGAGGGGCATGCAAGAAGTGGGAACCCAAGGGGTGAATAGGAAGGCAAGGGGGACGTTAGAGTACTGCTATTGGGGGACTCCATGATCAGAGGCATACAGTGAGAGGGGCAGGAGGAGGGTAAAAGCTGTCTGATCAGAACCAAATGCCACCCAGGCCTGATGGTGCACAAGGCCAAGCATGAGTCATATTCACTGGCAAGGAAATGCGGGGGGACCCCGAACATTCTAGTGCACTTGGGGACAAATGACATAAATGGTAATAGTGAACTAGAAATTCAGGCAAGGTTCTGGGAGTTGACCAGGGTATGCCTTTCCATAGGCTGTAAGATCTCTTTTTCAGAAATCCTGCCGGTGCCAAGGGCTACTGGGGAAAAGAAGATGAAGATTACGGAGATAAATCAGTGGCTTAGGGAGTGGTGTGGGGAATTGGGGTATAGCCTGGTGGGGGACTGGGGGGAGACCTGGGAGGATAAGGGGCTATATGCTAGGGACAGGCTCCACCTGAATTTGGAGGGGAAGGAAATGCTAAAGCTCAGACTAGCTGGGTTCATCAGTGAAAGGTGGGGTTTAAACTTGTGAAGGGGGGAGGTATCAAAAAGGGGGCAGTGCCAGCAGATACGATAAATGAGGGACATGGTCTCCACTCCTCTAGGGGGCTAGGGAGATATGGAACTGGGTCACCAAGTAGGGTGCAGGAGCTGAGAAATGGGAGCTCAAGGGAAAGAAAGGAGAGGAGGGAAAAGGGTTGGAGAGTGGTCCTGATAAATGCCAGGAGCATAGAAAATAAAATGCCTGTGCTCCAGGCAATGCTAGCTGAGGGGGAGGTAAATGTGGCAGCAGACACTGAGACCTGGGCCGCTCCGGGGCATGAGTGGGACCTAAATTTGGAGGGCTACACTGTGTTCAGAAAAGACGGGGGGGGAAGGGGTGGTGGTGTAGCGCTGTTAGTCAGAAATGGCGTGGGTATTGGAGGGGTAGAGGAGGCAGGGTCGAAGTGGTATGCAGACCACCAGCACTGGTGGAGGTCCTGGAAGAAAGTTTGGTAGCAAATCTTGAGGGACATTGCAGATTGGGAAAGGGAAGGGTAGTGGTAATGGGGGACCTCAACATGCCAGGAACAGACTGGGGGACTATGACTTCACCAGTGGCCAGAGTGCAGAGGCTGCTGGATGTCTTCCAGGATGCATTTTTGACACAACAGGTGGGTAAGCCAACTAGGGAGGCCCGGACACTGGACATGCTCCTGGTGGACAGTGATCAGATTAGGGTCCTAGAGATGAGGGACCCATTGGCTGAGAGTGATCACACCACAGTCTGTTTCTTCCTGCACCTGGGGGGGGGAGGAAAGCCGAACAAGGATGGTAGTAACTGACTTTAGGGGTGCAGACTTCAGGGAGATGGGAAGGATCCTTAAAGATCACCTAGACAGGATAAGGCCGGATATGGATGCTGACAGCAGGTGGGGGATCATTAGGAGGGAATACAGAGGTTACCAGATCCTGTGCAAGGGAAAGGCATAAGTTCGGTGAGGCCAGAAAACCCTGCTGGTGGACCCAGGAGGTACAGGAGGTGGTGAGGGAAAAGAAGGCAGCCTATAGGTGCTTCAATAGGTCAAGGAGCGAAAGGGATCAGAAGGAATATGAGCTGACAGCCAAGAGAGTCACCAGGGTGGTGAGAGCAGCTAAGGCAAAATAGGAGCAGTCCTTGGCCAGTGGGATCCGGAGGGGGGGACAAGGGGTTCTTTAGATAATAGGGAAAAAAAAGTAAAGTAAAGAGGCAGATCAGCAAGATAAGGGTAGGGGATAGTTGGGCACAGGAGGCGGGGGAACAGGCAGAAGTCCTAAATGAGTACTTTGCCTCAGTTTATACCGGGGGGATGAAGGGGCTATGTCTTGCGAGGGGAGCGGGGGCAAACTGGAGCAAGGGGTGAGACCGATAGAGACCAAGGGCCCTGATGGGTCTGGGAAAAGGGAGTGGCCAACACAGACAGGTGAGGGCCCAGCAGTGCATGGTGAAAAGGGGGGAGGATGAAGCTAAAATCCCAGTAGAGACAGTAAGGGAAGCCCTCAAGTTCCTTTGGATGGAGAAAGCACCTGGGCCAGGTGAGATACATCCCAGGGTGCTGAGGGAACTGGCAGATGTCCTGGCAGTCCCTCTAGCAGAGCTTTTCAACATCTCTTTGAGTACTGGGTGGGTGCCCCAAGACTGGAGGGTGGCCCATGTCATGCCAATCCACAAGGGAGGATCAAGAGAGGATGCGGGAAATTACAGGCCCGTTAGCCTGACATTGGTGGTCGGCAAGGTGATGGAGGGTATTGTCAAGGAAAGGCCAGGGGGGTTACTGGAGCAAACAGGGTACCTGGACGATAGGCAGCATGGCTTTGTCATAGGAAGATCATGCCAGACAAATCTTGTTGAGTTCTATGACTGGGTGACGAGGGCCCTGGACCAAGATAGGCCAGTGGATGTCCTCTTTCTGGATTTTAGCAAGGCATTTGATTCAGTACCCCACAGTGGTCTGCTGGCTAAGCTGAAGGAAATGGGGGTAGGGAGACAGTTGCTAAGATGGATAGGAAATTGGCTCTCTGAGCATACTCAGAAGGCGGTGGTTGGAGGGTTAGCCTCATCCCCAAGGTGGGTTACTAGTGGGGTTCCCCAGGGGTCAGTGCTGAAGCCACTCCTGTTCAACGCCTATATTTCAGACATCAGGAAGGGGATCAGGAGTGAGATGAGTCTCTTTGCAGATGACTCAAAGCTAGGTGCAGTGGTGGATGGGGAGGAGGGGAAGGTTGCCTTGCAGGAGGACCTGAAAGCTCTAGAAAGGTGGTTGGGAAAATGGAAACTAAAATTCAATGTGGGGAAGTGCAAGGTTCTGCACCTGGGAGTCAGAAATCCAGGCCAGGGGTATACCCTGGGAGGAGACATGATTCAAGTCACAGAGGGTGACAGGGACCAGGGGGTAGTGGTAGATGTCAAAATGAACAACTCGGAGACCCGTAGAAGGGCAGCAGCAAGGGCAAATAAGATGCTGGGATGCATCGCCAGGGGGATTACCTCCAGAAAGGTGGAAGTGATCCTTCCATTGTACAACTGCTTGGTTAGGCCACACCTCGAGTATTGTGTACAGTTTTGGAGACCACATTTAAAGAGGGACATTACACTCCTAGAGATGGTCCAAAGGAGGGCAACCAAAATGATTTGGGGCCTGGGGAGAGGACCTATGAGGAGAGACTCAAGGAGCCAGGTTACATAATAAACATAAAAAACAAATTGACATCAAAAAATGCAATACAAATAAAAGACAAAACTTTTTTACTATTAGAACTCCTATGATATGGAATACTTTGACACAAAATATTGTTGATCCACCTACTATTATGATTTTCAAAAACAAAATAGACAAATGGTTATTAGAATAGTACCGCATACAGTGATCCACAAATGTGGAGGACAATCTCGATGGGCTATGGCCTTCCTTTGTCCAACGAACCAAGTTACCAAGAGCTTGACATGTACACCCTGGAGAAGAGGAGGGATGGGGGCACATGATAGAGGTCTTTAAGTACATGAAAGGGATCAATAAAGGAGGCCCAGTCAGGGTGCTCCAAAGGAAGGAGGGCAGGGCAACAAGAGGTCACGGGTGTAAGCTGGAAGGGGGTAGGCTCAGAGGGGAGAAGAGGAGATGTTATTTCACTGAAAGGGTGGTGGAGCCATGGAATGCACTGCCCAGGGAGCTGGTAGAGATGGAGACTGTGGACGGGTTTAAGAGGGGATGGGACAGGTACAGGGGGAGGGTAAATCTGACCAGGCACAATACAGGTGGAACATCTGGGACTGAGGACAGTATAACTCAAGGGGGGGGGGCACACCAGAATCGGCCCTCAGTGCGGGCGCTGAAAATCGAGCAGACTCGAGAGACCATTAGGCCTATTCTGCTGGCATTTTACTATGTGAGTGTTAGTAGACAACCTGTATCTTGATTTCAGCAAGGCCTTTGCTCTGTGCCCCAAAAAGTTTGATCAAGAAGTTGGTGGATCTCGGGGTTTGGGAAAAGATGGCCAGATGGTGGAAAACTGGCTGAGGGACAGAACCCAGAGGGTGGTTTTGGGGGAGAGTTATCTGGCACTAGAGAGGTAATCAGTGGGGTCCCACAGGGCTCAGTGCTGGGGCCCGTGTTGTTCAATGTCTTCATCAATGACATTGGGGATGGCATTAAGGGCAAAATGTGCCTATTCATGGATGACACCAAGGTCTGTGGGACAGTGGACATAGCTGAAGGGATACAGAACGTACAGGAAGATATGGAAAAGCTGGGAAAGTGGGCCTGGATCTGGCAGCTTGGCTTCAATGCCAAGAAATGCAAAGTTATGCATATTGGAGCCAAGAATCCCAGAACAGAGTACTATCTCGGTGGAGTCCAAGTGCCTGCATCAGAAGAGGAGGAGGAGAAGGACCTGGGAGTTATGATCACTAGTGACCTAAAGCACTCCACGCAGTACAAGAAAGCAGCAGCAAAGGCAAACAAGATGCTGGGATGCATATCTAGGGGGATCAGTAGCAGGAGAGAGGAGGTTATACTGCCCTTGTACAGGTCACTGGTAATGCCACATCTAGAGTATGGAGTTCAGTACTGGTGCCCACACCTCAAAAAGGACATTGACCTGCTGGAGAAGGTCCAGAGGAGGGCTACAAAGATGATAGCCAGTCAGCAGGGTAAGGCATATGAGGAGTGGTTGAGGGGACTGAACATGTACTCCCTGGAAGACAGGAGAGAGAGGGGGACATGATTGGGACCTTCAAGTACTTGAAAGGGATAAATAAGGTTGATAAGGAGAGTCTCTTTAAGCTGAGTCGCAACCATAACACAAGGGGTACAGTCTTAAGCTGGAGGGTGGGAGGTTTAAGAGGGAGGTCAGGAAGCACTTCTTTACAGAGAGGGTGGTAGACACTTGGAATGGGCTGCCGAAAGAGGTCATCTCATTGAAGACAGTGGGCAGCTTTGAGAGGCTGGGATAGACATGGGGAAGGTAAGGATCATGGGTAAGGAGGAGTGGGGAGGGAGTGCAGGAACATTAACTCAAGCTGTGGATCCTGCAATATGAGCAGACTTGATAGACCAAATGGCCTTCTTTTGCTGGCTTCTTCATATGCTCGTATGTTCGTATGTATGTAGCACTTTTGTCAAGGGGGTAGCATTTCCCATTGAAAAGTCTTAAATATTCCATTGTAAAACTCAGACTAGGCTAAGATAGTTACAGTTTGCTGGCCTAAGGGGGTACTGGGTGTTTCTTCAGTAGCCAGATCCAGTAGACTGGCAGGCAGTATAGCCTAGAGGTTAGAGGAATAAGCTTGGTGCATCTAGCCGACCTGGTTTTGATTCCCACAACTTCCACTCGCACACTGTATGATTCTGAACAAGTAATGTAACCTCCCCAGTGCTCCTGGGTTGCCCCTGTAAACGGGGCTGTGCCCAGTCAGACTCACTTGGTTACCAAACAATAAAAACAAAAATCCACTAATGCTGGTGAGCTTGAAGCACAACAAAACACATCTGTGGTTCACTATTTTAGCTTTTACAGATTGTATATGGTCTTCTGGCACCTTGCAGTCCTGCCTTTTTCATGTCTGTTCTTCTTTGGCATGTCTCATTAAGTGCAATATATAAAATAATGCATGGGCAACTATGAACAATAAGGCAGAGTTTTCATCGAGAGGTTCTGATGACATCATAGGACCACATGAGTGAAACTTGAGAGGCTGCTAATGTCATCAGAACCCTGAGGTGGAAACACTGCCAAGTTATGCATGGTTATCCACACCTTATTTTCTGTAGTACAAGAACAATACCCTTACCCACCCTTACCCAGCTGCCAAAATGATGAAACAACAGAAGATTTTCTGTTAGGGCAGCTTATGGGTTCTGTGCATGTGGCTGAAACATTAAATTATAAAATGGGTAGGGGAGAATCCTGCTTCCTGGTTCTTAGAGGGGGGTCCAAAGCAGTGTTCAGAAATAGTAACTGCACTGCTAAACTTATTTATATTTTTTTACTGTAGATTAATTTCATAAACAGAATAAAACACAACAGGATGTGAGTTACTAGACATGAACTGCACTTCCAGGTGGTTGAAGGCACTCAGCACAAGCACCTCATGTCTCACAATACACCTGGGTGTCTGGTTCAGGAATAGTAACCCACACTCTATTGTGTCCTATTGCTTATGTAAAACAGCAGGTGGCACAAGTTTTCATTCTGATTAAAAATGTGTTTTGCCACAGAAGGGTACAAAAGCATTCTGTGACCTTTGAGCTATGGTACAACAGCTCTTTAATGGAAATTCAGGCACGACAAGTGGTAACCATATACTGTACTATAGTATATTTGTAACTGTACACTGTGGCTCTAACTGTTTCCATTTTCAACCTTAGAAGCACAGCAGAATGTATAAATCTTGTACCTCTGCCTGGTTTATTACTGTACAGTTCCAACAGTATATTCCATAGTCACATGAGCTAGGCAACTTGGAAGCACCAGAGGTCAGAAGCAAAGAGCGATGCTAGTGTGTAGATAAATATCACATTTATTGAGAAAGCATTAAAAGCAGCAGTAAACAGGCACCCAGACTGACCTCCAGTGTGATGAAGTTGCCTGTCTGCTGTGAGTGTAGACTTTACATTTCATTGTGTGCACCACAGTCTTAGTGTCCTGTTGGTTGCAGTATGCACATCCCCCTTTCAGCAGGTTGGTGGTTCCAGTCACTGCTGTTCATTAATCAAATATACTGGTAAAAGACCCTATTGTTCTGTGAATCCAGCTGCATGCAGCGGAAGAAAACATACCATATGTTGGAACTGTAGGTCTCATTCTAACACTTTATGAAAGTTTTCTCCATCTGTAGGTGAGTGAAATAGTTCTGCTCAGTATTTATAGTGGAGGATAGCGGACCTCTGTCAAAAAGTGGCATAAAGGCTGCTACATGGGGGAATTCCATAAAATGAGCAGGAAGATAATTGCAGCAGAAAGGGTTACATAAGGGCTTGCAACTCTGAAAATAAACAAGGCTCCAGGAACAGATGGGGTGCAGCTGAGAGTGCTCAGCAAATTGGTATCAGAGCTGGCTGAACCCTTGACAGGGCTGTGCAGTAACTAGCTACAGTCAGGGATTGTTCTGAGAGATTGGAGGATAGCTGATGTGGTGCTGCTCTACAAGGGAGGGGACAGGAAGGAAGAAGGAAATTACAGGCTCGTCAGTCTTACATCCACTATAGTTAAACTGATAGAGACACTAGTCAAAGAGGACATAGTGGGCTACCTGGACTGAAAAGGGATCCAGGATAGTAACCAGCATGGGTTCGTGGCAGGGCATTCTTGTCAGACTAACCTGATCATATTCTTTGACTGGGTAACAAAGGCAGTGGATAAAGGACAAGCAGCAGAATCATTCTACTTTGACATAAGCAAGGCATTTGACTTGGTACCACACAGAAGAATCTTAGAGAAATTAGAGGATCTTGGATCAGCAAAGGACCTAGTTAGATAGGTGGGACATTAGTTGGGGGAGGCAGGAGAGGGTGTTGGTAAACAGGGCCATATTTGGGGAAAGGGAGATCACGAGTGGTGTCTTTTTCAATATGTTCATCAGTGACTTAGGAGAAGGACTGGAGGGCATGATGCCTCTCTCTGCAGAAGACACTAAGCTCTGAGGCAGGGTAGACAGCGAGGAGGGGGAAGGGAGTTGCAGATAGACCTGCAAAGGCTGGAGAGGTGGTCCAAGATCTGGCAGTGAAGTTCAACACCAACAAGTGCAAGGTGATGTACATACTGTAGGCAACAAGAACCCCTGGAAGGAATACTGGATGGGAATGGTTACCCCTCCTGATACATTCCAACATCCTGTTAGCCTTTATATAGGCCTTGTTACCCTGACTTGATTGCTTAAGTGAGTTGCTAATGATAAGTCCCAGATCCCATTCCTCATCTGTAGTGCTAAGTCTATTTCCTCCCATCCAGTACTCTGTCTTGGGGTTCTTTTACCCTAGGTGCATTACCTTGCACTTTTTAGCATTGAATTTTAACTGCCAGACCTTTGACCACTCCTCTAGCTTTTGTAGGTCTCTCTCTGCGTTTCCCTTATTTCCTCATCACTATCTACCCTCCCACATAGTTTTGTGTCATCTGTGAAGAGACACAACGTGCCCTGGATTCCTTCTCCAGTGTCACTAATGAATATGTTGAAGAGGGCCGGACCAAGGACCGATCCCTGTGGAACCCCACTCATAACCTCCCTCTCTCTGATTTAACCTCACTGATCACCACCCTCTGCTGCCTCCCTTCTAGCCAGTTACCCATTCAGTTCACTATGGCTTTAGCTGCACCCAGGTCTTCCTTCTTCTTGAGCAATCATTTGTAAGGCACCGACTCAAAAGCCTTGCTGAAGTCAAAAAAGAGAAAATCCACAGCATGGCCCTTGTCTAATTCCTTTGTCACCCAGTCAAAAAAAACTATCAGGTTAGTCTGACACTAGCTTCCTGCCATAAAACTGTTGCTCTCCAGGTAGTCTATGAGGTTTTCTTTGATCAGTGACTCCATCACCTTCCCTATGATAGAGATTAGACTGACTGGCCTGTAGTTCCCTGGTTGCTCCTTATCCCCCTTCCCCCACCCCAATGAGGCGGCACAGCTTCTGCCACCTTCCAATCCCTTGGAACTTGCCCAGACCTAAGTGAGCTGTTGAACAGAAATAGTGGTGGTTCAGCCAGTTCTACTGCTAATTCCCTGCGTATCCTCAGATGCAACCCTTCTGGTCCTGGGACCTTGTCTATCTTAAGGGCAGCCAGCCCTTTCAGAACCCTTTCACTTGTGAACAATGGCTGTCTCATTGCCAGGACTGCCTTAGTGTTCACTTTGATGCCGTTCTCTGGCATGGACCTGCTGCCCTCCTAAGTGAAAAAACTGAGCAAAAGTAGTCATTTAGGATGTGGTCTTTTGCCCATCCTCCTCTATCACCCTTACAATTCCCCCACCTTTTTTACTTTTTTTTACTAATGTATCTGAAAAACTCTTTTTCTCTGTTCCTGACCCGCTCTGCAATACACAGCTCTGTTTCTGCTTTAGCCTCCCTAACAGCCCTCTTTGCCTCTCTATTTTTCTGTAGATAATCCTCCCATTCTACCTCTCCCTGCTTTTCCTTGTATTTATAGAAGGCCTTATTTTTGGCTCTTTCTGCCTCCCTGACCCTTGCTGAGAACCATGGTGGACTCTTAAACCTATTTTTCTTTGTTACTGTTCTTATCCATACTTTAGATGCCTCGAGGATGGCCCCCTTAATTATCCCCATCTCTCCTCCACCCCACCTATGTCCTCCACCCCTACTAACTTATTCCTGACCAGTTCCCTCAACCTATCAAAGTCAGCCTTTCTAAAGTCAAGGACTTCAGTTCTCAATTGTGGCTTGCTGGCCCCAAGGGCCAATTCAAACCAAACAGAATTATAGTCACTGTTCCCCAGAACTTAACAAAAATTAATTGGGACAAACTCATCCTCATTATGTATACAGAATTTGCTTGGATATACTTTGCATCCAAACTAAAATCCATATGTGACAGAACTACCGCCTGAGAAATATGTGAGAGTGTGAGGTGTTCCATACAATTGCACCATGTCAGAACTATGAGACACAACTTTGGCCCCAATACAGTACCTCCTTAGATGGCTGGGATTGAGAACATCAGGGGAAGCTCAGGAATCTAGTTGTTGCAATGACAAGGAAAGCCAAGTCAGCCTACAGTGCCAGTTATTTAGATGCTAGCAACAGTAAGACAAGAACTCTCTGGTCTGGAATCAACTCTTTCTTGGCAAGCACCAATCTCCACCAATAACCCACCTCATTTACAATGACATCCTAACCACAGTATGTGCTGAAATTGCAAAGATTATAAACCATCACTTTAATAACTTTCATATCGCGCCTCTGGTTCCATTTCATCTCACCAATCTCGCCCCATCTGACAATCAGGAAGGCTCAGTACCTCCCTCATCCACAGTTCTTGTTTTCTTCACTGTCACAGATATCGACCAAAGAGACATGCCCAAACTAGTTCAAGAACTTGAGACCATGAATAGTTTAGGGTCTGAGGGTGTCAAGGCACAACTTCTGAAAGCTGCTGCAGTTCACCTGTCACCCATCTCCTTTACCATGCTCCTTAATCTCTCCTTTTTTACAGAGCAGATCCCCGCAGCCTAGAAAACTGCTATCGCCACTCCACCTCTCAAGGCTGGACCCAATCAGGTCCACGTAACTACCCCCATATCCTTGCTACCTGTTCTCAGCAAGCTTTTGTGAAAGCTTGTACATAAACAGATAATTAATGAATGGACTATTCACAGAGACACAATCCTGATTCTGATGGAGCCCCTTACCATGTATTGCACTCTTAAAAGTGACAAATGATCTGGCAACTGTCCTCGGCTTTCACTATCATACAGGAGCAGTATTCATCAACCTCATCAATGCATTTGACATCATGGACAACCCCATCCTCCCCCAGTATAGCGCAATGGTATAAGGCTCTGAGCTGCAAACCTGGAGACTGGGGGTTGAATTCCACAGTCCCCACATGCATACTGCGTGACCCTGAGCAAGTCACTTAACTTCCTTGTGCTCCCAGGTTGCACCTGGAAGCAAGCTTCCGCTTAGTGTACCTTTCCTGGTTAAACAATTTCCCCTTCCCCTCCAGAAACTTTAAAAAGTAGGTTTCAATCAGAATGCAATATCTTGGCTAGAATCGTACCTAACAGGTCAAACATTGTGTAGCAGCAGTACTCCACTAAAAAAATAATCTCAGCTGGTCTATCTGGGGTAAATAAAATTGCCTCTAAGCAATCAGGAACAGTCTGATCCACACACAGTTATGAGCAACATCATCAAAACATGTTATATTTTTTTTAATTCAATATACTTTATTCAATATGATCAGAAAAACAAAGCGTGAAATACAGATCCTGAAAAACATGTTATATTGAGACCATACCACACAGATTATACTCTACTCTCCTTAATTACGAGTGACATGACACATTTAACATTTACTCATATCACCACAAGAGAAGGGCAGGAAGTACTGCATACCTCAGTTTACATGTTGTGCAAAGGACGTGCTGTAACATTGCAGCAGCCACCGGTACTGCATTGCAGTGTCAGCATATTAATCCATATCTCTTGTGGGTGAATCTATTATATCACCTGCATGATTTTTTAAAAAGAATTTGCTTCACACACTTAAGGCTGGAGCTTCATTTAAGAAATAATGCACAACAGAGTGTGTGTTGTGCTGGGATAATGTAAAGTCTTCCATAGATCCATAGATCCATAGACAGTGTCGGCAGATGAGGGCCTATGGCCCACCCAGTCTGCCCATTTGAGCTTGTAAGTTCAGTTTGTTTTCCTAGAAGTCTGTTGCCCCTTACCCCTGACCTCCAGAATTCCTTTATGTCTATCCCATGCATTCTTAAATCCCGTGATTGTTTCAGCCCCCACCACTTCCTCTGGCAGGGTGTTCCACTTGTCCACCACCCGTTCTGTGAAGAAATTCTTTCTCATGTTTCCTCTGAATCATCCTCCCTCCTACTTCATCCCATGCCCTCTAGTCCTGGAACATCTTTTTCGCTTAAAAATAGTGTTTTCCTGCACCCTGTTCCTCCCTGTAAGATACTTGTATGTCTCTATCATATCCCCTCTCTCCCTCCTCTCCTCCAGGGAGTACATGTTCAGTTCCTTCAACCTGTCTTCATAGGACTTGTGATGCAATCCATGCACCATCTTTGTTGCCCTCCTCTGAACCTTCTCTACCCTGTCTATGTCCTTACGTAGGTATGGTCTCCAGAACTGTACACTGTACTCAGCTGGGGCCTCACTAGTGTCTTGTATAACAGAATTATGACCTCCTTTTCCTGCTGGTGATGCCCTGCCTATACATCCCAGCATCCTATTTGCTTTACCTGCTGCCTTGCCACACTGTTTCCTACCTTGAGGTCATCAGAGATGACAACCCCAAGATCCCTTTCCTGCTTGATGCATGCAATATCCTCACCCCCAACTGATATATTGTGCCAGGGTTTTTGTATTCATATGCATTATCTTGCACTTCTTTGCATTGAATTTCAACTGCCAAACCCCTGACCATTCTTCAAGTTTCTGCAGGTCGCTTCTCATTCTGTCTACACCCTCTGGTGTGTCTACTCTGTTACAGAGCTTTGTGTCATCAGCGAACAGTGAAATTCTGCCTACTAGGTCCTGCGCAATGTCACTGATGAAGATGTTGAATAGGACCAGTCCCAGCACTGATCCCTGTGGTACCCCACTGGTCACTCTTCCCTCTGTGGAGTGACAGCCATTTACCACCACCCTCTGTGTCCTGCCACCCAGCCAGTTACCTACCCACCACACTACTGTCCTGCCCACACCCATATTCCCCAGTCTATGTAATAGTCTTCTATGTGGCACAGTGTCAAAGGCCTTGCTGAAGTCCAGATAGGCCATGTCCACTGCCCTCCCTGATCCACCTCCCTAGTCACCCAGTCAAAAAATTCAACGAGGTTGGTCTGACATGACCTCCCCTGGTGAAACCATGCTGCCTTGGGTCCTGTAGTCCATTGAAAACTAGATGTTCCACCAATCTCTCCTTCAGTAGTGCTTCCATGATCTTCCCCACTACCGAGGTGAGGCTGACTGGTCTGTAGTTCCCTGCTTCCTCTTTGTTCCCACTTTTGTATAAGGGGACTACATCTGCTGTCCTCCAGTCTTTGGGTACCTTCCCTGTTTCCAGTGATCAGCTAAACAGGATAGCCAGAGGTTCAGCCACCACCTCTTAGTTCTTTAAGGACCTGGGTACACCCATCTGGCCCCATTGCTTTATCAACTCTTATTACTTCCAGTTCCTTCAGGACCCTTTCTCCTGTAAAGGACTTGTGTCCATTTCTGCACCATTCTCACCCTTGTACTCCTTCAGACCCATTACCCTCCTCTTCCTCAGTAAAGACTGAGCAGAAATACCTGTTCAATATGTCAGCTTTACTGTTGTCATCCTCCACGTGGCCCCATCCTCCCCTTCAGTCTCACTATCCCTCCCTTTGTCTTTCTTTTTCACTTATGTACCTGTAAAGGTTTTGTCCCCTCTACCCACTGATTTTGCAATGTGTTCTTCTGTCTGAGCTTTGGCTTCCCTTACTGACCTCCCTGCCTCCCTTTGCTTCTCCTGGTACTTCTCCCTATCCCCTTCTGCCTGTGTCTTTTTGTATTGCCTGAATGCAATCTTTTTGGCTTTCACCTTCTTTGCTACCTCTTTGGAAAACCATAATGGTCTCCTCTTCCTTTTCCTCTTGCTAACCTGCTTAATGCATAATTCTGTTGTTCTTATAATCCCCATTTTAAATACTGCCCACTGTTCCTCAACCCCTGATTCCTGTCCCATTCCCCTTAATGCCTCTTTCAAGTATCTCCCTATTTTCCCAAAGTCTGCCCCCCTAAAATCCAGGATACGTGTTTTTGTGTGGTTTGGTTCTGCTCTTTCTGTGATTTCAAACCACAATGACTGGTGATCACTGTTTCCCAGGTGCTCCCCCACTGTTACCCCCATCACACTGTCCCTGTTTGTGAGCACAAGGTCCAGTATTGTCTTCTGCCAAGTTGGTTCCATGACCAGTTGCTTGAGGAAGGCACCCTGAAGGGAGTCCAGGATAAATCTGCTCCTAGTTGATGCTGCTGCTGGGATGCTCCAGTCCACGTCTGGAATATTGAAGTCTCCAACCAGTACTACCTCACCCTTGTCTGCCATCCTTTGGATGGCTAGCATCAGCTCCCTATCTGTTTCTTCCTCCTGGGCTGGTGGTCTATAGACCACACCTGTGTGGATGGCTGTCCCCATTTTCTTTCCAGCTTAACCCGTATTATCTCTCCCCCATTTTGTTCCTCCTGGATCTCTGTGGCCCTTATGTCATTTTTCACATACAGTGCCACTCCTCCTCCCTTTCTGCCTGCTCTGTCTCTTCTGAATATGTTGTAGCCAGGTATGGCCATCTCCCAGTCGTGGTTATCATTACACCCGGTTTCAGTGATGACCACAATGTCCAGGTCTGACTGTACCATGACAGCCTCCAGATCTTCCATCTTGTTGCTAAGGCTCCTGGCATTTTTACACATGGCTTTCCATGATTTGACCTCCCTAGACTGTTTCACTGTTCTACTCCAGCCCCTTCCTTGGTTGTCATTTATCCCTGGTTCTCCTTGCTGTCTGCCCTTCTGCTGAATTTTGCCCCTTTTCTGCTTATCCACCTCTTGGGCACTAATCTCCATCTTTTGCACACTGCTTTGCAGAGATAGCCACTCCTCTGGTTCACTGGTTCCACTGCTAGCTGTGGGGGTGAGCAAGTAGGTACCATCCTTGCTGGCCTGCCACCCCTTTGCTAGTTTCAATGCTGTCAATGTAGCATTTAAACTTATCATTGAGTGTTGATTCCCTCAGGATGGATGCAGGCCGTCAGCTTGAACAAATCTCCATCCCTCCAGTGGGTCCCCAGTCACCAATAAATCCAAACCCTTCCTCACAGCACCAGTTCTTCAACCATGAGTTAAAGTTCCTGGTGCATGCACTCCTGTCTCTCCCTTGCCTCTCACAGGTAGTACTTCTAGAAAGTGACAGAGTAGCTACTTGTGAGACCCCTCCCAGTTTCCTAAACTCTTCCTGAACTTCCTTTGGCTCCCCATTTGCCAGGTCATTAGTACCTAGGTGGATAATGACATCCAGCTCACCCTCCCGTCTTGCCTTCCCAGTGATCCCCAGGATCTTCCTTCCATCCCTCCATGCCGTGGCACCTGGTAGGCACCTCACCTCCCTGTCCTCCCCCCTCCTGTGTTCCTAGCTGGATCCCTCTTATGATGGAGTCCCCCACCAGGATTCGCTTCCTCCTCCTCTGGGGTCCACTGCTTTCCCCGCTGAGGTCACCTCCTTGGCTAACCTCCACATCCTTTCCTTCCACTTCTCTGGGTACCTCTATTTGGTTGTCCTCATTTGCCAGTGTGGCATATGAGTTTTTGAGTGGAATAGGATCTGGGATGTGCTTCTGCCTGACTGCTCACTGTCTTGGGTGGTTGGGCATTAGGCCACAGACTGAGTGTGCCTAATACAAGGAATGTGATATTATTCCAGATGACACGCATCTCTGGAGTGCATTTTTCTTATTATACAAAGGTTCACTTGTATTAAAAAAAGATTAAAAAATAATACATTTTAAAAAAAAATTTAAAGTATTTTTCATAAGCATACATATCAAAAAAAGTTCTGATGTGCTGATTTTGACCAGTAGGTGGCGCTCTGTCTTAAGGTCACAGATCCCCCTGCCCTGTTTGTCTTAGTATCTCGTTCATCCCCTGCTGTGTCTGTAGGTCTCTGATTGTGCTGTTCACCCCACCTCTGTCTGTGGGTCAGTCGCAGTTCACTCACTCACTCACTGTCTCTCTCCCAGTACAGTTGACTGTGTACTGGGAAAATAAGTTTGTAAAGTGAAGCTGCCAAACATTAAGGGACATGTGCCTTACTTTTAAAAAGCAAATGCACTGAAGAGGGATGCACTGTTGGGCTGAGGCATGAAGGATTGAAGTTGACCTGAATGACAGCTTGTATTTTACTTTTGAATCGAAAACACACAAGAAATTGCGTTTTAGTCAGGGGTGGGAGAACAAGGAGCGGTTGACTGAGCAAGGGACTGTGAAACCCATGACAGCTTCTACATTCAGGGGAGGGAGTGATTTTTCTTTGTGTGTATTTCTGCAATTGTGTTGGTGCTGGACCATCATACAGTGATGTTGTACTGGGATAACATCACCACTGAAGGAAATGTTCTCACCATTGAATAATACCCTGTAGGTGTGATTTGTTTCATACAAATGGAGACTTGCTGTGTACAAAAAAACCTCAACATAATCTTTAGTGTTTCACTGCTGTGAACATAAAACAATAAGACTGTGACACAAATGATCCATGGGGATGCAAACACTGAACAGCCATAAAGGTTAGAGCAATGAGATGTGAACAAGCATGTTACATCCTGCAGGCCTGGGTTTGATTCCCAAAACCTCCAGTTGTATATTGTGTGACTCTGATCAAGTCACTTAACCTCCCTGTACTCCTGGGTCACACATGTAGATGGGCCTTGTGTCCAGTTGGTTTTACCTGGTTACCAAAGAATAAAAATAAATAAATGTTGATGAATTTCCAGCAGCCTTATTTTAATGCTGTTCCACTGATTGAAAAGTATCAAAATGCATTGGTTGATCCCTCAGCTACTAAAGTGAAAGGTCTTCTGAAACCCTGAGCCTCTGGCTCGGCTACCTAACATCTGGTTCAAATATTGGATTTATGTACAACACATCTATAATTTCAGAGGGCAAAGGGAAAGTTCTGCATCCAGAAACAAACCTGAAACTATCCTCGTTTAAAAATGTAAAATGATTAGAGAATTGTTCAAATCCAGTGAACATAATTGTTATGTACTTTTATCTCTTGCATGCAACAAAGGGCACTGAAAAGGCAACTCATCTAGTAGTGCCGCTGCCCACTGATGCACGCTTGTGTAAATGTCCTCTAAATACTAATATCCATCTCCTATGTTGTGCTCTGGTTCTATGAAATATTTCAGTAAGGGTATATTTAAACTGTATAGTCAATGTGCCCAATTACCTCTGTTTGGAAACTGGATCAAATGCCCATTGCTTCTCATTTTATTTACCAAAAAAATAGGATCTGCAACAATACCTCAAAATCTGATTTCTTCCCCTCAGTTTTAGAGTACAATTTAAAAAAAAAATTCCCATGGCAAAATCTCAGATGATGATAATGTTTCACTGGATAACGCTGTTCCAAAGCAAATCTGTCCATCTTGCGGCATTATACGCTGCAGCCTGTGCCCACCAACTTCTGCGTGTTGTGCTTTTTCAGGTACATTCTTATTCCTCTGTTTAACCAATTTATGCCACTGGTGACTCCATGCAGAGTTAATGCAGAAGTAGTACTAGCCCGCGCTAGCCACCTCAGTGTTGCCAACATATTCCCTTCTTGAGGAGCGGGCCAGTCATGATCCACATCAACTCCCTTTAATCCCCACCCCAGCTATTGTTTTGACTAATGAGCTGATGCCTAACCTGGATTTGGTGAATATGCTTCAATTCGGCACAATTACCTTTGATTCAGCCCTGCCAAACTTTTTGGCCAATTCGAGGTCACATTGACCTTTTGGCCACCTAATTTAAAAAAAAAACACTCTAGCTCTTCCCAAGTGGTCAGGGCTAGTCCAGTGGTAATTTCCAACCCATCTCCTTTCTCCCCAGACATTCTTTTTTACAAAACAATATTTCCATCCCTGGCACTGTGACAGGCGCTGAGTGATTTTTTTTTTTTTAATCTTTTAGCCTGCTAATCCCAACACCAATGACCTTTATGGGGTGCTATGTACTCCTATTTTTAGCCTGCTAATCCCAACACCAATGAGCTTTATGGGGTGTTACTTGCCCTTACTTTTAACCTGCTAATCCCCAATACCAAAGACCCTTTTGGGACACCATGTAATCCTATTTTTATTCTACTAGTCCCTTATACCAAGGACTCTTACAGGGTGCCACTTATTCTTATGTTTAACCTGCTAATCCCCAATACCAAGTACCCTCATTGGGAGCCACTGACTCCCTACTTTTAACTTGAAAATCCCCAATACCACAGGACCTTTATGGGGCACCATGTACTCCTATTTTTTGCCAGCTAAACCCCAGTCCCAAGGATCCTTATGGGGTGCCACTTACCCCTAAATTTAACCTTCTAATTTTCAATACTAAGGACATTTATAGGGTACCACATATCTCTATCTTTAGCCTGCTAATCCCCAGTGCCAAGGACTCTGATGCTGTGCCAATTACCCCTATTTTGTAACCTGGAAATCCCTAATACTAAGGACCTCATGGGGTTCCACTTACCCCTATTTTTAACCTGCTAATCCCCAATACCAAGAACTCTTATGGGGTGCCACTTACCCCTACTTTTAACATGCTAATCTCTAATATCACAGAGCCTTATGGAGTGCCATGTACCCCTATTTTTAGGCTGCTAATCCCCGATACCCAGGACCCTTATGGGGCATCATGTATCCCTATTTCAACCTTGATAATCTCCAGTACCAAGGACCCTTATGTGGAGCCACTGACCCCTATTTTTAGCCTGCTAATCCCCAATACCGAGGACCCAAAAGGTCTTTGTCTGAAGTGTTGAAGCTGCAATGCAGACAGGGGGTCTGAATCAAAGCTAAACCAAAGCTGCCAATTTCCACATTTGCTCACCCATAGCTTTAATAAACAAAAATTTCTGAGGCCACTGATTTAGACTCCAACCAATTTTAGGGCCTGGTGGCAATAGTCACTGTCACTGCTTCAGTTACAATGCCGAGCGCAATAAGTGTACTTGGGCCAATCGACAGGCCAAAGTCCAGTACTACCAATCCGCTCTTGTCTCCTCCTGGGGGTCGGCTAGAAACTTTTGGGATAATGTAAAGGAGCTGAGTGGGAAATCCCACTCCCCACCCCCCCCAACTCTACTTTAATGGAACTGTCTGCTCTGACCCCCTTGGCATTGCGGACTGCCTAAACCAAACTTTTTCAGACCTGACTTCAGTTCTGCCCAGTAACTTCTTTGACCCCATCCCAGTAGCACCCTGCCCACTCTCCAGAGACACTCTTTCTATCCATGTACCATCTCCCTGCTGGAGGCTAGACCCCTTCTACAAAAAGCCATTAGTAGTAACAACCCCGGCACCGACCTACTGGACACTAGGCTACTTCGTCTAACGTTGGATGCTATCCTGGTCCCACATACCGAGCTGCTCAACTGCTTTCTGTGTCCGGGGCACTTCCCCAACACATGGAAAACTGCCATCATCATTCCCCTCCTAAAGAGCGGCGATCGAGTGACCCCGGGTAACTATCGACCTGTGTCCATCCTCCCCCCCCACTCTCTAAGGCCCTTGAAAAAGTAGTTGCCAACCAGCTTGCCGAATACCTGGCCATGCACAATATCCTGTGCCTTGAACAGCATGGCTTTCATGCAGGTCACAGCACCACAATCACGCCACTTGAATGTTCCAACTTCCTGCACTCTGCTCTTGATGCCGGAAGTCCTACCAGTGCCGTGTTCATTGACCTCTCCAAGGCCTTTGACACAGTTTGCCATCCCCTCCTGCTTGACTCCCTCAGATGCCTTGGTTTCTCCCCTGGCACCCTTGCATGGTTCACCAGCTACCTCTCTGCCACAACTCAGTGTGTAAAAAATCAATAGCACCCTATCTGGCACACGACCTGTCCTCTCTGGGGTTCCCCAGGGCTCCATTTTAGGCCCTCTCCTCTTCAGTCTCTACCTCAACTCCCTTCCCTTGGCCTGCCCAAGTAAGATCCTCCTCTATGCGGATGACGCTGTGCTCTTCGCCTCTGACCCCAACCCCTACACACTCCAGGCCACCCTCCAACAAGCTTTTGATAGAGCTGAGCATTGGTTCACATCATGAAGGCTAGTCCTGAACCTAAAAAAGACCAAAGCAATGCTCTTCTCACATCGCCTAAGCAAAGCCAGTGGTTCCCCTCTCGTAATGCTGCCTAGCACACTAAACCCCATTGAGCAGGTTTCTTCCTACAAGTATCTGGGTATTACCTTTGATTCTGCACTCTCCTTCCATTCCCATATCAATACCCTTTCTGCTGCCACCATTGTCAGGACTAGACTGTTATACCACCATAGGGACTGCCTACCACAAGAGGCCCTTAGATTGGCAATCACCTCCTCTATCCTGTCGCTAATCAACTGTGGGCTGCCCATCTATGCTGCAGCTGACAACACTGCAGTTGCAAGAATTCATCTCTCTATAAACAAGGCCTGCAGGCTAATACTGGGAGCCCCTAGGTGCACCCATACATGCCTGCTGTACTCCACCACCAACTTGCTCAACCTTAAAGAAAGACTCCGCTTTCAAACCTGCCTTCTTGTTAAAAAGACCCTGCTATGGCTCTTCCCCCCCGGGGTCGCCACCTCCCTGCAGTGTGCCTCCCCCTCAGTCTCCACCTGCAGCACTGTCAAAACCTCCCTTATTGTCCCCAAGTTAAGGACCTCTATGGCCCAGGGATGCCTGGGGTCTCAGGCAACATCTACTGACTAATGTAATAAAATATCTCTGGTTGCTACCTGACATGGTACTCGTGTACTTATATTATGACTACTGTGATCTACCTATTACCACGCTTGTACCACCAGTGAATGCCTGTAACACTGGTTGCTTTTTTAATCTAAGCATTATGTACTGTACTGTTTTGTTTGCTGTGATGTATTGCTCTCTTGACGAGGTGCCTTTGTAAATGAGTTTTTGACTCAAAGGTCTGTAAACCAATGATCTAATAAATAAAATAAACCTGTAATCTTGCCCTGTTCAAAAAATAATGGTCAGCATTCCGAAAGCCCTTCCCAGAGCGGTCCCATACATTGCACCCCCAAATAACTGCACTGAAGTTCTATGCCACAGCAACAGTCTATATGTTTCCCTCTTTGATGTGGATAAATTAAAATGTTCTATCATTTTCATGATCTAAGGCTTTTAGTGTTGACCCTGTGACTGAACATAATTGTAACACTACTTCATAGCCTTGATTATATAGAGAATAAGGTACGGGCAGGGGTGTTAAACTAGATTTTAGATACACCCAAGGTGGGTGATGTTACATAAAGCCCAGTATCGAAGCTGGAGAGGTTTATTAAAGCATCTCACATGAAAGTGTGCATAAAATCTAGAAGCACAACCCCTATAAGTATTTTATTTTTTTATAATTACTGACTTTACTGACTGTGTAGGTCATTACATTATGGACTACGTACATCATTGGAATATTGTACGGGTAGGATGAGCAGACTGGATGGGAAAGCAGTCTATGTATCTATGTACATATTTATAAATAAAAAAAAAGAGAAAAGGCTCCATCTTCCTGCACTTGCATGGGGGTTCTAATAAGTACACTTTCTGACACTGTTCCATTTTTCACGTCACCCTTCAGTGAGCAGGAAGATTTAATAGACAGCAACACAGGCGCAGGGGGCCATTAGGTTTGACTCAATACATTGAATGCCCAGGAGACTGGAAACAATTTCCTTGAAAAAAACATTGCAACAGCACAGGCACCCCATCCACTCATCTCCCTGCTGAAAAAAGTTCAGACACTTTCATTTTTCTTTACTGGCCATGAAACCACATTTCAGCTGGTGGCTGTCTGCTATGAGAAATCTTACCTCCTTTGCATGGTGCCAAGTGCAGGAATGGTTGCCCTTGTGCAATGTGTCCTTCTCTGCCAACCCCAGTGCCTACCCTGGGGTTCAGGAGCTACTGCACACCCAATAGAGCATCCATTTTCTGCTCCTCTACAGTTTTAGTACTCAGTGGATTCATAGAGCTTGCACTTGTGCCACTGTAGTTGAGTGACACCTCTCAGCTGACTCACACTTATTACAGTCAGCTGGATATAATGGTGAATTACACACAGTTATCAATGTGGAACTGGGGCAAGTCAGTAATTATATTTGAAATAAAGTATACCAGGGTTTACATAACAAGGATGCACTTTTATCTGTGGACCAAATATAAACCACTCGAGAGCTATTCTACCGAGGAGTTCTGATGACGATTATAAACTTTGAGACCAAAGTGTGAGTCATTTGTATTTGATGCCAAACCCCAAGATAAATTTGCATTCTTAATTATGTATATCTGGTAGAGATGTGTGAAACTGCCAAATTTCGTTATGTGAAATATTTTGCGTAATTCGGCCATTTTGCCAAATGTTTCGTGGAAGTGAAATGCAGAATTTCACCCATAGAGTGCAAACGTTCACCTGCAGAGTGTGAACTTTCACCTGTGAAATGGCAAAATTCACCACTTGGTGAAATTTCACTATTTTTGGGTAAAATTTTGCATTTCGAGGGAGCAATTTCGCAACTCGGCACCCCGCAAAAGATTTCATGAAATGGCTGAATTGTGCAAAATATTTCACATGGCAAAATTGCCAGCTTCATGAGAATTTCACTGGCAAAATTTAATTTTTAAACTTCTCTAATAGTAGCTGACATGTACAGTATGTATATACACCGTCTTTACCCTATGTCATTATAATTCCTTGTACAATGTTACCCTCATTCCATGTACTGATGTGTAAATTCCATGTTGCAATGTATTCTATGTTACTCCTACTGCATGTTCTAATGTATGATTTAATTCCATGTATCATTGTATTCAGTTGCTGTCCTCTGTAACCCCTTCCCGGTCACACCGTGAGACAAGCATCTTTTTGCTCAGAGTGCCTTTCCTGGTGAAACATTTCAATAAATAAATAAATAAATAATATCTGGGCATATTTTATTTGTTACAATATATAGCAGAAAAGTGGCACACTGTAGGGAGTGAACCAACGAAGATGGAATGTCTGTGCAAGCCTAAGGAAACTGCACTGATTAGAGTGGGAGGTACTAGTGAAAGTCAGAACAAAACACAGTAGTCAGTCAGCTGAGCATGGTTAAGGGAGTAGTGTACCAAAAAATCAGGATGTAAGAGGAAAACATTTGAACACTTGATGATTGGTGAGTTCTCTGACATCAGAGCTCGCCAGTTAATTATAGGGTTCAAGAATTCAGGATTATAGATCTAATAATGCTCCCTATTTATCGTAAAATATCAGTCATACATAAGGACTTCAGTAGGTGGAAACAGAGAGCAATCAATGCCACTAGGAATGGAATTCAGTTTGATCGCCCAGTGCTGATGGCTGGGGCATTAGGAGAGCCTGCCCACTGGACCATCAATGCACCTCAACCCTCACTCAGGGGAATCACGCATTTTGGGGAGATACTGCAGCGTCTTGGCTCAGTCCTTTATTAGTTACTTATAAACAAAAGCTGCCAACTAGGGCTGTGTGGTATGCAGAATTCCGCCATCGGAATTGTGGCAGCACAGAATTCTGCTTCTGAAATGTTTTTCAGAATTTTGTTTTAAATTCTGCAGAATTCCAAAAGTCATTTCTTTGTAAAACACGGAAACATTCTTCATGGATCCCCTAAGTTGTGGAATATTATTGCATGAATTATGGATAAAGAATCCACCATTTATGAAAAGTCTGCTGCTGATAACATTTCATGGAATTTTCTAAAATTCCATTCTTTCAGAATTTCAATGTTTCTAAGAGCCTGACTACCAAGTGAGTTGCAATTTGGGAATGTGGATTACTGTCCACAGAGAATCAGGAATGAGCAGGGCGATGCGCTTTGATAATGAAACCAAATTCATACCTATTGTCTGAATGAGCACAAGCTAAATACCAGCCAGTGTGAAAGAGACTGTAGGAGATGTAGAAATGTAGGGAAATCACCAAGAAGGCAAACAGAATGCTTGCTTGCATCGGGAGAAATTTTACATCCAGAAGCAGAGAGGTAATTGAGGCAGTCCAGAGGAGGGCAACCAAAATGGTGCAGAGTCTGCATCAAAAGCCCTATGAGAAGAGACTAAGTGAATTCATTATGTACACCCTGGAACAAATGAGGGGGAGGGAGAGGGGAGACAGAGAGACCTTTTAATACATCATGGGGGTAAATAAGGTACTGGAGGGGATTAATCTTTCCGAAGAAAAAGTGCTCAAGAACAAGGGGACATGCTATGAAGCTGGAGACGGGTAGATTCAGGAGAGATGTGTGGAAGTACCTCTCCTCAGAAAGAGTAGTGGATTCCAGGAACAGCCTTCCAGCAGAGATTGTGGGGGGCCAAAACAGTGGTGGGGTTGAAGAATGCATGGGATAAGCACAAGGGAATCATAGTGGAAAGGGGGGGGCAAGAAAGAGCTGTAGATTGAGCATGGTCTGATGTAATAGTGTAGGTAGGGAGAAATGGTCAGACTGGATGGGCCAAGCGGTCCTTATCTGCTATCAAATTCTGTATTTCTATGTAATAATCCCATTGTACATAGGTCTGGTGAAACCATCTCTGTATTATGGTAGTCATTTCTGTTCCCAAATCTTGAATGTGACAAAAAATGAAATTGAAAGAGTCCAGAGGAAAGCAAACAGGACATTGTTTTTTTTTTTTGGGGGGGGGTTGGTGACATCAGGTATAAGGAAAGGCTTCATAAGCTAAACCTAATTATCCTGGAGGAAAGACATGTAAGTGGTGATCCTTTTTTTTTTTATTCTTTGGTAACTGGGTAAGACCCAATTGGCACAAGTGCCTCTTTTCAGGGGTGACCCAGGAGCAGTGGTGGGGTTAAGTGACTTGCTCAGAGCCACACAGAATGCAAGTGGAGATTGTGGGAATCAAACCCAGGTCTGCCGAATGCACCAAGCTTATTCACAGCTCATTACTCTAACTTCTAGGCTACACTACTCTACTCATCATTCTGAAGGTTTTTAAAATGTTATTGATATTATTATCTGTTTATATTGTTTGTTTATTTTACTGTACAGCGCCTTGGTATTCGAAAGGCACTTAAGAACTACATTTTACTTTACTTACTTTTACTACTACTATGACATTAGCAGGGATGATAAATTTAATAAGGGACTGAATGTGAAAGTAAGGATTGGCGACTAGGGATCATAAACTATGTGGACATAATAGAAAAGTCAAAACAACCTATTTTAAAACCAGTAGAAGAAAGTTTTTCTTCACCCAGAGTAAAATAGCAGGGTAATGGAATGAGCTTCCAGAGTATGTAATTGAAGGTCAAGGTGACGGATAATTTAAGCAACATTTAGATAAGATGATACAAAAATGAGTGAATTCAAATTCTACTGTTGAGTGGTGGGGAACAGTCTGGATGGGCTTCTTGCCTTCTTCTTCTCATGAAACCTGAGTATAGACCTCAGGATAACTCAAGCAGAGGCCACTGGAGCCATTTTTCTGCCATGCAGTGATAACATGTCCAGATTCGGTATTTGATCCCATATAAAACACCCATGGAATCCCCCCCCCCACTCACCTTTGATTTGGTTAGCGTGGAGATAGAGATTCTCCAGGTTTGAGTTCACAGGTGGGATCTTCTGCAGTTTATTATAAGAGAGATCCAGTTCAATCAGACTGCTCATATTAAATGTGTTGGATGGGATCCCTTCATCTGTCAGCTCATTGTTAGACAGTCTCATATATTTCAACTTGGGGAATTTGGCAAAGTACTCATCCGGAATTGTGTTCACATGGTTGGACTCAAGATAGAGCTGATTCAAGGAGTCTGGGAGGTTGTCTGGGAGCTTCTTAATTTTATTGTTACTCAAATCCAGTACGGTCAGTGAGGTCAGCCCCCTGAAGGCTCCTCCGACATCTTGCAGCTGGTTGTCATTGAGGTAAAGAGCAGTGAGGTTGTCCAGGCCTTCTAGAGCATCTGGTGGGAGATCTGTGAGATGGTTTGAGGACAACTGTAGCTCCTTCAGGGACCTTGGAAGTGGAGTGGGCAACTTAGTGAGGTTGTTATGTTGCAGGTACAACCTCTCCAGGTTTTTCAGCTTGGAGAAAACCTTGTTGCCAATCTGTTCACTGGTTAACTTGTTCCTTTGAAACGCGATCCATATTAGACCAGTTGCATTGTCAAAGACTCCATCTTGAATGCTAGTGATCTGGTTGTTCTGGAAGTAGGCATATTTCATCCTAGATGGCACGTATGGCACGTGCTGTAAGTTGCGGTTGTCACAGTACAAGGCAGTGGGGAAGCTGGAGGGGCAGTGGCATTCCAAAGGACAGTCCGAGTCTGATCTCCCTTCCTGAGAATGCAGCTCAGACATGTAGAAACCCCTTCGCAGGTAATTAAGCCATGCAAGGATGCCCTGGTCATACTGACAGTACGACAATCCACAAACACTGGCAATAACAAAAATAAAAAGCAACTTCATTTTTGGAACTCCTGTCTCCCGAGCACTCAAACCGTGGATTACCTGACAAAACAAAAGCAGAATTTCAGAATCATAAATGCAAGATATTTTCTATTAAACACATTTATAAAATGACAAGAAAGAAATCTAGAAATGTCATGGGCTAAGAGACATCGCCTGACTGTGCACTAAATCTGTACAGGAACACAGTCAGATGCCAAATCTCATTTTCCTTTCACAAAGCTACTTAGCTCCATCTTATAAGTGCATTTTATAAGTGCAATAAGTGCCTCCAGGGCGTGCACTCTCTTCTTGCACTTACCTGTCCCTGCAACTTCTAATGCACTTGCCCTGTGTCTGTCCTGACAAGGCCCCTCGGCTGCCTCACCCTGACCCTCTACACCTATGCCTTCCCCTACCCTCAGCCCCCTTCCCTTCTTGCCCTCTTCCTCCTATTGTTTCTTGAGTTACTTATCGCTCAGTCTGATTTTGTCAAGCAAAGTTACTGTCTAAAGCCATGTACCTGTAACTGTTTTATGTTTTAGTGTCTGTTAGCCTGCAACCAACATGACATGGAACCTTTGTAAAAGAGCCTTGGCTCAAAGGTACTTTGTAATCCGAGACACAAATAAAATAAATAAAAAAAAAATTATATGAGTTTAAATCTCTTCCCAGGGGCATAAAGACACTCGACCTTCAGCCTCATGCCTTGCTACTACACCCTTGGGTTGCACATTAAAATCCAATACAGTAAAACTCCAGTTATCCAAACCTTAGTTAACCAAAACTCTGTTATCCACAATTGTGGTGTGTCTCTTAGCTTAACAGACATAATTATAAAGTGCTCTCACTTATCCATTACCCCATTTATCCAAGCAGTTGCATTGTCCCCCACCACATTTGGATAAATGAGGTTACACTGTAATGCACACCCTGTCATGGCTTGTTACTTAAGTAAAATAACGTGCTAGAGACTGTGTGATGCAAGGTTTTTTTTACACACCTGAGATGTGTTTTGCCATACAACCATGAGAGCAAAGCACAAATGGTTTATAAAGGCAAAACACATTGAGTTTGTGTTAGAAATCACAAACTTACCAATATTATATTTTGTATAATTATTTTTAGGATCTGATTTTTGAGAGTGTGCTAAATGTACTTGGGACCTTAAGCATTAGAGTAAGTCAAGAGATGCTGTCACATCTGTTGTCAGTTACTGAGACAACGCAATGGCTTACTACACTACTAGAGATGCCGTAAATTTAAATTCTGCTGGCGAAGTGAGTGCAAAGTGGGCACTTTGCATTGCCAATCCGCTACGTGGAGTGGGCAATGCAAAGTGCTCACTCTACCTTGTCATTACCACTTTGCGTTAAGGCAGAATGGCAATGCGAAGTAAGGCGAAGTCATTGTTTTTAATGAACTTCGCATTCCTCATTATGATTCTAAGTGATCCACTTGGTGTTTCAGATTTGGCAGCCCCCCAACACATCACATGACTTACAGTACTGTAAGTCACATGCTCTTTAACTAGGCAGGAAGAAAGTGAGTCATACAAGCAGACAGTTTTACTTTCTCCTGTGCAGACGGAGAGAGAGTAATGTGTTTTGTGACTGCTGATACTATGAGATCAGAGCGAGGAGGAGATTTAAACTTTGATTTAGACCCAACAGCTTTTTTAAAAGCTACATTTTTTTGTCTCTTCTGTACTCTTTTTTACTTAATTTGTTCTTTCTGTAAATTTTATTTTTCTCACCTTTATAAGTAGTTAGTTGTTTGTCAGTGTGACAGTATGTGTGTGTTGTGTGACAGTGTGAGTAGTAATTGTTCGGATTGAAGGAGCTCAGTAGGAGAGATGGACCAGGGTGAGGGAATGTCTGGGGTGGGGGCAGCTCTGGCAGAGCGTGGTAGCGGTAAGCATTGTACCATGTGCATGTGTGGAGGGCATGGGCATTCATTCCTGTTGAACCGCTCGATACTTGTGAGTGTGTCCCCCCGGAAGCAGGACTAGCACCGCCTCCTGTCCTGACTCTGAGGCAGTTGAACCACCACCACCACCAAGTCCAGGTTCTCTGGAGCAGGATGTGCCTATTCCCTCGGGCCCAGGTGTGGATCCCATCCCTGTTCAGCACCGTGACCAGCCAGCTGTCAGTTCATCTGGCCATCCCCTGCCTGTGCCTGGTCCTCCCCGCACCTCCATTGTTTGGCAGTTTTTTTACTGTGTGGGGGGGGAAAGCAGTGTGGTCAAGTGCCGCCTATGTGAGGTGGAGGTGCGTCATGGCCCCCAGGGGACTCACCTGGGGACTGAGGGCCAGTGCACCCATATACTCAATCACCAGCAGTTGGAGTGGCAGGCTGCCACAGAACGGACCATGCCTGCACCTGCTGGCCATTCTGTGGCAGAGGGTGCAGCTGTGTATTGCAACATCCCTAAGAAGAGGAGGGCCACAGCAGTACCTGCTGCTCCACCAGCACCCCCACCAACACTACCAGCATGTCAGCCTGTAGAGTGTGTGGACCCCAGAGAACTGCATGTAACACAGGCTGACTTGGCAGTTCTCTGGAGTGCTGTCAAGGATAACAATGAAGGGTGAGTGCTGTGCAGCAGTGGCTGGATCACATAGAGGGACATCAGCTGCAAATTATATCCGTGCTGGAACTGCTGCTGGATCACCATGGGATCCCACATCAGTTTTTTTTCCTCATACCATGTGCCCCCCCACACCTTCCTTGCTATGTTATAAAATGTATTCCTCCACCATCCCCAACCCTTATAATTATGCCCTTTTTTTGTTGTCTTCCGTATGCGTGACACTTTGTATTCTGAGCAGTGCAAGTATACTGTACTAAACTGCATGTGGGCATTCAGTCTTCTTTCCAGTCTGTGTATGTACTGCAGACACTGTCCAACTCCCTGACTTAAAAACAAACATTAGTGAGTACAATGGTGGGGTGGTGAAGCATGGAGAGATACTACAAAACAGGCTTACAATACATCCAAGTAACTATTAAAAAAAATGTATGTTGTGATTCGTGACGTGATCGTGAGTCATGATTTGTGGCTGCATTTGTGACTGAGATGATGAAGAAATGTGAATGCCTACCGCCTACGGCTGTACTTCCCCAATGAGCTATAGCTTAAAACTCCCAGACTTAAAAACACGTATCAATGAGTACAATGGTGGGGTGGTGAAGCCTGGAGAGATACTACAAAACAGGCTTACAATACATCCAAATAACTAGTAAAAAAAATTAATGTTGTGATTCATAATGTGAATGATCATGAATCGTGATTTGTGACTGCATTTGTGACTGTGATGATGAAGAACGTGATTTGTATCACGAGTGACTCGTGATGTTGGTCCTGACTTAAAAATGCATATTAATGAGTACAATGTTCATGCAGAATTAAGCACCACACCTGTCCAGTACTCTGAAGGGAAGTCAAAGAAACAACTGTGACTTAAGTTACAGATGGAGATTGGGCCCTAAAGAGATGCAAATGCACAGACAGATTAAGATTGCACTGTGCACTGAAGAGATGCAGACACAAAGGCACAACACCTAACCATTGCTCACCTTCAGAAATGTAAATCTGTAAAAGAATACCTTTGCCAGTTGGGGTGGGCCACGGGGTGGGGGGGGGTGCAGTGTACTGCACTGCTGCAGTAACAGTCACTAGTAATAGTACCAGTAAAGATACCACAAAGAAGTACAAAAATCACACAGCTGCAGTGGATAGCAGGTTCACATTGCTGAAATTATTATGTGGCACAATAAAAGGTGTCTGATTTGATGACATGCATCACACACATGCTCACACACACACAAAGTAATGCATAGCAAATTGAAAACTTCAGTAATATAACCACATATTTTAAACAAACTAAAATTATGCACTGCTGCACCACAGCAATGAACGAAAAAATGGCAAGAAATATAGAAAATATTACTGTGTGTACATTAACACAGTTATACAAGAAAAATATTACCAAAACAGAAAGCACTGTCTTTTTCTCCAAGTTAAGCTACCTACACCACAGATACACCCTCCTCCAAAGCACACTTCCACTGTCTCTCAGTACACAGACTGAATGTTGTACATTAACATTCAAAATCCATACACAAAAAATAAACGCTCGATGATATGAGCACAGGAGGGTTTCCTATAATCGATGAACTAAAGTTTCATCAAAAAAATGACTCAAAAAGGCTTTTTTAACAGCTTTTTGAAGGTTTGAATTGCAGAGACCTCTCAGAGCAGATTGTCTCCTACAGCTTCCTACACACACTACCCTAAACTGAGGCTGTGCAGAACAATCTAGAGCCCATGTGACCTAAAATCCTGAAGTAAGGCGAAGTACATTGCTTTCAATGTACTTCACCTTAAGAATTGGTGGAGTAGTGGTTTGGGAAGGTGGAGTAATGCAAAAGTCGTTGACTTGGCGTACTCATTAATAAAACGATACTCTGCTTCGTGTTGTGGAGCACTGCGACCACCACCAGCCAATCACCCACGTGAGCCGACCAGCCACTGCCCATCACTATGCACGACAGGCACACCAGCTGTGAGTTTCTCCATATCAACCTGGTGTGATGCTGTGTCAATGTGGTGTGATGTTACACCAGGTTAATACAGAGAATACAGGGTTTGATTACTGGGTGAGCTCAGAACCAACCAGTTATTATAGTTGAATATCTAGAAGAATGGCAATTGGTAGAATGTCATTGGTAAATGTAGTAAAATGTTGAGGGGTAATCTTACTATTCAACGTTCCCCCAGTGGAACCAGCTATGTCATGCAGTAACATCTGCTACCAGCAGTGAAATTAGAAAAATCAGTTTCCGGTAAGTTTTGTGATTTGCACCAGCTTTGGATAGTTTTGTGTAATTTCATGAACTAGAACAGTGTATTTCTTTGGTAATTGCAACTTTTACAAGATTCACATTTTTAAAATGCACAGTTTATAAAAACAAGCATTTGTCAATGCCGAATGTTTGCTTGCTGGCACTGGCATTGGTAGTGTAGGAGTTAGGGAGCTGCATAATAGGAACGGCAGTGAAGTACTGAACTGAAGCCAACCCTACCACCACCCTACAGAGACTGACAGGCATTGAGGTGTACCTGTGGGTCATCAGGCATAACGACCACGCCATTTCACCACACCTCACCCTGCAGACACCGACAAGTGTCACAGTGTGCCTTGGGGTCTTTGGCCTTTATGTTCACCCTATTCCATCAGGAAATACGGTGAGATGGGTGCTGTATAGGAGAATGGGGTGAACTTTTGAGCCGAAGAGTCCAAGGCATACCTCAATGCCTCTCACTGGCTGCCGGGTGTGGAATGGTATGAGCATTACAGGTGAGAATCCCAAGTCACACCCCTGATGCCTGTCAATCTCTACAGGGTGGTGCGTTATGGTTGGAAACCCTAACACCTCAGGCGTCCGTTGGCATTTTCCCTCCAAATTTTCAACATGGGTTTTTTGTGACCCCCACCTTATAAACAGTGGCAATATAGGTGCGTTAGCCGAAAGCTGATTTTGCACAGTGACTACGTCATTTGGCACCACAGGTGCAAAAACACATTTCGAACAGTATGTGAAAAATGACAGCTGTACTGTTCATGGGGAGGTGGACAAAATGGCAATGTTTAAAATCAGCAGTGAAAATATTAAAAAAACTGGTGAAGTCACAAGTGTGCATAGAAACTGCGCAATGCACACCCATAATGCAATTAGTTTGGGGATTTTTTTACAGCAGATTGTCAACATAGGCATTTTGGAACCTCCACTCATGAACAATGTTGCTGTGATTTTCTTAATCTGTCCCAAACAGTGATTTCCCACAGCGACCACGCATTTCTGCACTGGAAGTGCGAAAACAAATTTCGGGCAAGGTGTGAAAAATGACAGCTGTACTGTTCATAAGGAAGTGTTGAAAAATGCCACTGGTGAAAATCTGGACTGAGAATATTAGAAATCCATGAACTTACAAGGGTGCATGGAAACTGCACAATGGTCGCTCGTAACACAGTCATTTTATGGACTTTTTTCACCAAATTTTTAACATAGCCATTTTAACACCTCTGCTCCTGAACAGTGTCACTGTGATTTTCTTAATCTGTCCCGGAACATTGATTTCGCACACTGACTGCGCCATTGTGTGCTACATGCGCAGAAACACATTTTGGACAAGATGTGGAAAATGACAGCTGTACTGCTCATAAGGAGGTGTGGTAAAATGGCAATGTTGAAAATCTGGATTGAAAATATTGAAAATTTGCGAACTTTTACAAGCGTGCATAGGAACAGCACAGCACATGCTTGTAAAACAGTCATTTTTGGGAATTTTTTCACCAGATTTTCAACATAGGGTTTTTGGGGGCCTACCTCATGAACTGTGACACTGTCATTTTGTAAATCTGTCCCGAAAGGTGGTTTTGTGCAGTGACCACAAAATCACCTTTCAGGGCTGATTAACAAAGAGACAGAATTCATGAGGTGGGGTCCCAAAACCCCCATATTGAAAATTTGGTGAAAAAATTCACAAAAATGCCTGAGATATGCAGCAAGTTGAAAAAACCCTATTTATTCCATTATACAGCTTACCGACATTTCCTCAGTTCGCATTCGGCTTTGAAGAGTGCAGACATGTTCCCGGTCCACCGAAGATTGTTGCGTTGGATTCCGGAGGTAAGTATAGGGTGAGGGGGGGTGTAGGGAGGCAGGGTGCACAGAAGGTGGGTGCGAGTGGGGGAACAGAGTTCAGGACAGTCAGCGAGGGAAGGTTTTTTCTTGCAGGTTTTGTTTTTTCCTTTGACGATGCGGGACTTGTACCACGCTGGGGTGGGCTCCCAGCGTGGCATCTGGAAGGCTGTTTAGGGGGGCAGTAGAGCCGATGGGGGATTGGGCACCCCCGTCGGCCATAGAGATGTTGCCACACTGGGCTGGGCTCCCAGCATAGCACCCGGTAGTCTGTTGGGGGGGTAACAGTGGAGCCAACAGGGGGATTGGGCACCCCCGCCGGCCATACGGACTATAGCCATGCTGGAGTGGGCTTCCAGTGTGGTACCTGGAACTCTATTGGGGGGAGTGAGTGCAGCAGAGCAGACGGGGGATTGGGTACCCCCATCGGCCATACAGTGTGTGCAGGGAGGGACGCATGAGCACGCAATATGCATGTGTGTGTGTGGGTGGAGGGCATGAGCACACGTCTTATCGCTGCTCACTGAAGCAGAGCTCTCCCTTTCAACTATACGGCACTGAATTTTCAACTGCTGTCGTAGACAGCTGCAGCATTCATTGGCGAACTGTGGCCGTGCCTGCAAACACACTGATTGCATTGGAAGACAGGGTGCCACACCTACGAAAACTCGGATGATGGCACTATGTTTCTTGCACATGCATGCAAGCAAACATAAAAAATGGCACTATTTGCTGAGATGCACATTTTTAAGAACTCACATTTTTTTAAAATGTCCAATTTGGGGAAAATAGTGTTAGCTGAACAAATGACTGTTAGTTACATTACACCAGATTTTAACGCAAGTTCACAAAAATTGTGCTAATGCAAAACTGTCTGTTTTGCTGTGTAATAAAAATGTTACCTACCACTAACTGCTACTCCCTTCAGCCAGCCAGCAGTAGGTATTGTAGGCCTAATCCATGTTTTAACAAGCATTTGTCAATGCCGAATGTTTGCTTGCCGGTATTTGCATTGGAAATGCAGTAGTTAGACAGATGCAGAGTAGCAATGGCAGTGAAGTACTGAACTTCATGCCAACCCCACCTCCACCCAGCAGAGATGGACAGGCATTGGGGTATGCATTTGGGTTGTCACCCATAATGTTCATGCCATTTCACCTCACCCTATCCTGCAGACACGGACAAGTGCTGAGGTGTGCCTTGGGGTGTTCGGCTTTACAGTCACCCCACTACATAAGGACATATGCTGAAATGGGTGCAAAATAAAAGGGTGTGAACTCTGGGGACAAAGAGTCCAAGGCACAGCTCGAAGCTTGTCAACGGCTGCAGGGTGGGGGGGTGGTGAAATGGAATGAGCATTACAGTCGGTAATCAAAAGGCACACCCCTGATGCATGTCAGTCTGTACAGAGTGGGACGTTATGGTTAGAAACCGTAATGCCCCGGGCATTTGTTGGTATTTGCAGTACAAATGTTCAGCATGGCCATTTTGTGGCCCCCACCTCATGAAAGCATTTGGGACCTCTTCTCATGAACAGTGGCAGTGTGATTTTGGCAATTTGTCCCAAAATTTGAGTTTCCACAGCGACCATGCCATTGTGCACCAGATGTACGAAAACACGTATCAGGCAGGATGTGAAGAATGATAGCCGTATCATTTATAGGGAGGTGTGAAGAGATGGCAATGTTGAAAATCTGTATTGACAATATTAAAAATGCTGAAACTTCCGAGCATATCTGGAAACTGCGCAACCCATGCGCATAACACAGTCATTTATTGGAATTGTTTCACCAAATTTTCAACATAGGCATTTTGTAACTTCTGCTCATAACCACTGTCACTATGATTTTCTTAATCTGTCCCGAACATTGATTTCCCACAGCAACCGCGGTATTCTGCACCAGATGTGTAAATGTATATTTCGGGCAGGATGTGAAAAATGACAGCTGTACTGTTCATAAGGAGGTCTGAAAAAATGCCAGTGTTGAAAATCTGGAGTGAAAATACTATAAATTTGTGAAGTTATGAGGGTGCGTGGAAACTACACAATGCGCGCTTGTAACATGGTCATTTTATGGACATTTGTCACCAGATTTTCAACATAGGCATTTTAGGACCTCTGCTCACGAACAGAGTCACTGTGCTTTTACATACGAACATATGAACATACGAATCTGCCAGCAGAACACACCAATCAGTCTATGTAAGTCTGTCCGAGTATGCAGCTAGCATCCTAGTTTGCAGCTGCCCGAGCCTCCTCCCCCTCAGTTCCTCCCCAACTTGCCCCAGCCCCTGCCCTCCTGACTCTTCCTCTTGCTTTATCCCACTCCTCCTTAAAGCTATTGACTGTCCTACATGTTACCTCCCCCTCTGGCAGCGCATTCCAACTAGACACCTCCCTGTCAGAGAAGTAGTGCCTCCTCATTTCCCTCTTGACACGTCCCTCTTCCAACCTTAGTCCGTGCACCCTCGTCTCTCTTCCACTCCTCAGTTTAAACACCCCCTCAGTGCTAGGCTTATTTACTCCCTTAGGTATTTAAATGCTATTTAAACGCTTCAGTCATATCCCCCCATCCCTCCTCTCCTCCAGTGTGTACATGTTCAGCTCCTCCTTCAGCCTAACTTCATATTCCTTTCCTTCCATCCCCTTTAATATTTTTGTTGCCCTCCTTTGCACCCCCTCCAGTAACTTTATATCTCTCCTCAGGTATGGCATCCAGTATTGCACACAGTATTCTAGGTGTGGTGTGACCAATGATCTGTAGAGAGGTATGATCACATCCCTGTGTCTGGATGAGAACCCCATTGTGATGCACCCCAGTATTCTGTTTGACTTCGTTGCTGCTTTCCTGCACTGGGCCGAGTTGTTCATGCTCCCACTTACCAACACCCCTAGGTCCTTATCCTCCTATCTGATCCCCAACCAGTAGTTCCTCTTCTGGTTCTTAGCCCTGACGTGCATCACCTTACACTTCTTTGCAGTGAATCCTAGCTGCCACTCCACTGCCCATGTCTCTAGTTTGGTTAGGTCCCTCTGCAGTTTTTGCCATCCATCCTCTGTCCACCACCACCCCCAGCTTGGTATACTGTGCGAACAGACTAACCCTGCTCCACACTCCGTGTGCTATATTGGAGATAAAGAGCCCAAATAGCACCGGGCCAAGCACTGAGCCCTGCGGCACCCTGCTTGTCACTGCTCTGGGTGCTGAGAGCTACCCCACCACCACCACCCTCTGCACCCTTCCCTGTAACCAGTTCTCTATCCATTTAGTCAGACCACCTTCCACCCGTACCCCTCCTTCTCCTCACTCTTCTTCTCCTTGGCCTGTGTCCCTCCTCCCGGTAGTCCGCACCCTTTCTTCTCCTTATTCTTACCAGGTGGTGGTACCTTCTATATTACACTCAGACCACTCTGCCCACCCCCTTCTAGGGTTACTACACCTCTGCCTTTACCTATATCTAGAGGGGTGAGATCATTAGGCTCCCTTGTCTGGACCTTTCTACCAACCTCAGTCTTTTGGCCACCCCCTACTAGTTTAAATCCACCTTAGTAGAGATACATGTCTCTAATCCTGCCTTTTTTTTTGTACATATTTTCTCCCCGGTCTATGGTCAGCTTGGTCATCCCGACCAACCCCCCTAGCCCTGCCCCTTACATCAGGCCAACCTTCTCACCTCCACGGATTACCCCCGGGGTGGGGTGGTGAGGAGCTTCCCAGCTCGACCCACCAGAGCAGGATCTGGTTGAGGAGGCACCATTTGGGGTGGCAGCGGGGGTCAGAAACTCATGCTGCCTGACTGTAGCCCAATTTTCACTTTTCTCCCCTTTTCGGAGTGCAGTCATGCACTTACGCTTAGGAACAGTGTGCCAACATCCGCCACACTCAGCCCCCTTTACTACACTGCTCTAGTAGTGCCCCCAGTTGTCTCCAGGGGTTACTACAGAGTGCTGGGTCCCTGGATCCTGCCCCAAGATAAGAGAGCAGTCCTCCGGATGCTCAATCCTATCCCTTCCCTGCCAACTCCTAGCAGCCCGGGCTCGCATCCGAACCTAGGTTGCCAGCATGGCGTGAGGTGTGGCGTCCAGCGCTTCAACCCTCAGCGCCAGTGGGCCAGCAGTAATGCTACCTTTAATACTCCCCTCCCCTTTCTGCTCAAGTGTACCCTCTCTCCCGTGTACAAGTCACTATTCCCCCCAGACCCTACCCCAGTAAGTCACTAACCCATAATGTTTGGTGTGGCACCAATCCATCAGCCACTCAAACTCCTCAAGCCTACCCTTCCTCCCCATGCTTGCACATGGTACCGGCAGTACCTCCAAAAATGCCACCGACTCCCCACCCCCTCACATTGCCTGCCCAACTACTCGACCCTCCCCCTCAACACTTCCACAGTCTCCCCCGCCAAGTCATTTGTACCCACATGCAACAGTAAATGAGGTTTCTTCCTCCTCCTTGCTGCACGCTTGAGCAGTGCCTGCCCTGCTCCTCCTGCAGTCAACCTGGTGACAGCTTCAACCCAAATATGGCTGCGCCTTTCCTCTTTCTGCCCCATCTTACCCCTTTCAGTACAGAATCCCCCAGGATGAGTACCCCCCATCCCTTACCCCATTCCCTTCTATTGTCCCCTCCATCACCCCAGTATTCATTCTTCCCTGCCCCATACCCCCGCCAGCTGCACCCTCTGTGACTTCTGTATCTGTACCCCCTATTTCTGACTCACCCCTTTTCTCTGCCTTATTCCTCCCGTTCCCCCTTGAACTCCTTTCCAGCCTGACTACTTCCTACTGGGCTTCCCATGTCGACCTCCCCTCCTACCCTGCTGATTTTCAACCCCTGTCCTGTCCCTGCTGTTGTTGATTTAGAGCCCCCATTCCCTTCTACAAAGATAGTGATGCCCCTCCCATCCTTCCCCCTTCCTGTAGTCTTCTCTCCTCCAGTCACCACCCCCTCTTTCCTTACTAGCCCCCCTTCTACCCTTTCATCCTTGCTATCTCTTCCTCTACCTGTTGCCATCCCTTTCATGCCCTGCTTGTCCTCCCCTTCAGTATGTTCCTGCTCCCCCTCTCTCTCCCATAGCAGAGGTTCAAATCTATTCCTAGTCAATGCCCCTCCTACATCTCTTCCCCCTATTGGTTCCCCCCTCCTACTTATTCCCCTCCGTGCCGCCCCTGGTCTCTCCCTACCCGTAGTCATCTGCTCTCTCCCCTGGTACTCCTCGTGGACTCTTCCTCCCCCATCAGGAGGCCCCCCCCCTCACCTTGGGCACTGCCTACAATCTCCTGTCTTTTCTGTTAGTGTCTCTGATACTGGGGTCAATTTCACTCTCTAGTTGTTCTTCCTCTGTCCTCCTTTGCCATCTCCTATTCCTCCCAGGATGCCTACCATACTCATCTGCCCTGCCACTTAGACTCCTCCATAACATCCACAATTCCTCCCTCAAACTAGCCAGTCATCTACAGACCATACACCCCTCCCTATCCTCCAAGCCCAGTCCAGGATCATGGCAGACCCACACCCTATATACCCCACCACCCTTCCAAAGATACCTGCCCTATTGACATGTGGCTCCTGCCCCATTTTGGCTCCCATCCTGTGTTATGGGCTCTTACTTCCAGGTTCTGTGCCCTACTACAACTGTTAGGCCCTCATTTACTCAAATTCCTGTCCCCAACCCCCACACACACTAGTCTCCCTGTTGCCCCCTTGCCGACTGGGTTAATTCAGTCTCAAATCTTATGCATTAGATACTGTACTGCTGTAGCAATCCTAAAGCCTCCTTGTCCATTTTTCACCCCTCAGCTACCATATTTTTTGTTCTCAGCTCTCATATAGTTTCACTTAGCCCAGTTAGAAATCCTATTGCACTCCAAGTATTACTCAGCTCAGAGAAATAAACAGAACAAATAAATATGTATTAATACAGCAATCCTAACAGTGTAGCTCAGTACTTAGCTCAGTTAGAGAAAGAAACAGAACAATTAAATCTGTATTAGAAAATTGGCAAAACGCTATCAGCTCTCTGATTGGCTGAGAGCTAAAACAGAGGGGCACATTAAGTTATGATAGAAGCCTGCTTCGAATGAAGTGCCAATTTGAGATGCCCCATTACCTAAGAATCTCCTTGGGCACCCCGAACTGGCATACTGAGGAGACGCCATTTTTTTGCCTTCGCTAAATGACCGGGATATCATTAGTCCATAGCATCTCATGCACCACCATCCCCCACCTGCTGTCCCAGTGTACAGGTTCAAAATGAGTGTAAAACATTTCTTACTTGAAGCTTCTGTCCCTCACTCTCCCCTACAGTTTTTTTTTCTCGCTCTAACTCCCATGGCTTCCTCGCTCGCTCATTTACTGAGTCTCATCTTCCGTGACCATTCTCCTAAACTTCTGGTCACCTCGCCGACTGCCCGCAAACAAACAAACCAAAAAAAACATTAAATAAAAAAAATGTTTTTAATTGCCAATACTCCTTGTGTCTGTCTGTGTCTGTGAGCATGCTGCGGGAGAGGGCCGAGTCGCAACCATCAGATTTCAGCACGCAGGACATCGAAAAGAAATCGCACCAATGGGGTGTAGTAAGAAGGGGACACAATAAAAGGGGGGTCTGAAACACACTCTTTAGATTTAAAAAAACAGTACTCCATGCTGCCCTGCCACATCAAACTTCTCTATCTACCCTCCTACTTTTGCCCGACAGTGTCATGAAAGATGGCAACTTCTCAGAAAGGGCTGAAATAAAAAAGTGGCAAGACAGATAGAAAACTGCATTTTGTAAAGGAACCTCAATATGTTCTGTGTAGTGGAGCAGTGTGTGTGAGTGGGGGGGGGAGTGGAGAAGATCAGAATAGCTCTGTGGGGGGAGGGTAGCAGCAAGACATAGAACAGCACAGAAAAGTAGGGACTACTTTACAGCAGGACAACTTTAAGTTTTAACTAAATTTTTAAATTTCTTTTTTTTTTTAATTGTTTAACCAGGTGAGACACACTAAGCTGAAAGCTTTTTTACAGGTGCAACCTGGGAGCACAGGGAAGTTAAGTGACTTGCTCAGGATCACACAGTATATGCAAGTGGGGGCTGCGGGATTCAAATCCAGGTCTCCAGATTTGCAGTTCAGAGCCTTAAACCACTGTGCTATACTGCCTCCCTTTCTTAATTTGATTTTTGATTTTCTTAAATCATACATACAAATGACACAGGTAGCCCATTTTCTAAGTGCAGTAATACCCACCATGGTGGGTGGTATGGGCAATACCGGACCTTCCAGGGGCTATAAGGCCCTCCGCCTGTGGCGTTGGGCCTCATTACACCCCTGGGCGGTCCGGTATTGCCTAATACTGTCCACTCCTGTCGGGTATTATTGCTTGCTTATTACAGCAATCCTAAAAGTATACAATCATTGCTTTGTCTCCACTCCAGAGCGCTGCTAAAATAGGAACATGGGGACCCTGGGCGGGAGGGCGGGCAACTCTAAAGTCCGGCAGAGCTCCACTGAGCTTGCTCACTCCCCCTCTCACTCACTCATTCTATGTCTCCCAACGCTGCTGGCTGCCCTTTTGTACTGGGCTCCTGTCTGCATTTGCACCTTTTTCTGCCCACAAAGAAATCTGCAGCAGTCCCAACAGAGCTCCGCTGAGCTCGCTCACTCCCCCTTTCTCACTCGCTCATTCTGTTTCTCCCAGCGCTGCAGGCTGCCCTTTTGTACTGAGCTCCTGCCTGCATTGGTGCCTTTTTCTGCCCACAAAGAAGTTCACAGCTGTCCTGACAGAGCTGCATTGAGCTCGCTCACTCCCCCTCTCTCACTCGCTCATTCTGTTTCTCCCACCGCTGCAGGCTGCCCTTTTGCACTGGACCCCTGCCTGCATTGATGACTTTTTCTGCCGGCAAAGAAATCCACAGCAGTCCCGACACAGTTCCGTTGAGCTCGCTCACACTCCCTCCCTCACTGGCTCATTCTGTTTCTCCCAGTGCTGCAGGCTTCCCTTTTGTATTGGGCTCCTGCCTGCTTTGGAGCCTTTTTCTGCCCACAAATAAATTCACAGCAATCATGGCAGAGCTCAGTTGAGCTCACTCACTCCCCCTCTCTCACTAACTTGATCTTAATCTGTACTAAACACTGATTTCTCAAAGTGACCGCGCTATTCTGCACCGGAAGTGTGAAAACACATTTTGTCCAGAATGTGAAAAATGGCAGCTGTACTGTTCATAAGGAGGTGTAAAAAAAAAATGCCAGTGTTGAAAATCTGGCGTGAAAATATTACAAATTTGGGAAGTTACAAGGGTGTGTGGAAACTGAGAAACACACACTCGTAACACAGTCATTTTATGGACCTTCATCACCAAATTTTCAACATAGGCATTTCAGGACCTCTGCTCATGAACAGTGTCACTGTGATTTTTTTAATGTGTCCCAAACACTGATTTCCCACAGCAACCATGCTATTCTGCACCAGAAGTGCGAAAACACACTTTGGCAAGGATGCAAAAAATGACAGTTATACTATTTATAAGGAGAAGTGGAAAAATGCCAATGTTGAAAATCTAGCGTGAAAATATTGCAAATTCATGAAGTTACAAGCACTGCACAACACATGCTCGTAAAACAGGCAGTTTTGGGATTTTTTCCACCAAATTTGCAACATTGGCTTTTTGAGAGCTCACCTCATGAACACTGGCACTGTCATTTCGTTACTCTGTCCCGAAAGGTGATTCAGTGCAGTGACCGCAAAATCACCATTCGGGACTGAATAACGCTATGACAGTAGCTGAATTCATGAGGAGGGGTCCCAATAACCCCATATTCAAAATTTGGTGCCACAATTCTCCAGAATGCCTGAGATATGCACCAAAGTTGAAAAAAACTCTATTTATGCCATTATACAGCTTATCGGCATTTCTTCAGTTCGTGGTAGGCTTTGAAGAGTGCAGACGTGTTCCCAGTCCACCGAAGATCGTCGCACTGGACTCCTGAGGTAAGTATGAGGTGAGGGGGGTGTGGGGAGATAGAGTGCACTCAGGGTGGGTGCGGTTGGGGGTGGGGCCACAGACTCAACGAGGGACTGTTTTCTGGTTTACAGGGGTAAAATAAAACAATAAAACCATCACGGGAATTTTTATTTTTTTCAGGGACATTTGCATGCTGGGGTGGGCTCCCAGCATGCCACCTGAGTGGTTGGAGGGCTGTAGCTTGTGAAGGATTGGGCACCCCCATTGGCACACACTGGGGAAGAGCCGAGGGGGATTGGGCACTCCCCTCGGCAGACAACAAATTGTGGGGGATACATTATGCCAATGGGGAATGGGGTCCCTCATCAGCAAATTCAACTAAGAAGGGGGGGCTGAAGTCAACAGGGATTGGGCTCCCCCCGTTGGCATAGAAAGATGGGGGGATGCCCTGCAATGATAGGTAGCTCCCTCATTGCAGTGGAACGGCTGATGCTGCAATGAGGAGGCGGCCCCTGATTGCAGCGGCTAAAACGTTTCAAGGTGGTGGCAGCTGACCCGAACTAGTGTCAGCAGCAAGCGTGCCTCCCCATTGGGGAAAGTGGGCCAAGCCTCAAAAGGCAGTGGGGGCACTGGCCACAACAGTGCCACACCTCCACAACTGCTTCTGCAGCAAGCTGCTGCAACATGTTTCTTGCGCATATGCGCAAGCAAACATAAAAAAGGAGCATTTAATGTTCAGTATTTCTGGGAAAAATGCAACCCTCTTAAGAAAGCTGCTATCCCCTAACAAAAACAAACAAAAACAAACAAAAAAAATGTTTGCATCCCTGCACAGTGCACACTCCATTTTAAAATCATGCAAAACATTATAAAACATTATAAACTGTGCCAGAACTATACAGCAGCCTGACTGGTCCGCAGCTGTGTATTGCGAGACCACTAACAAGTGGTACAAAAATGGTCCTGGCAATCAGGATGAAGCGCCTCACAAATCCTTTTGGCACATTTCAGATTGTTTGTTTAAATTGCCAGCAATTTTTTTCTTACATATAGCCACACATTACTAACCAAAATACCATGTTAAACATACCTGCCCTTATAGTGTTCAGTTTTTATGTTTTTTTTTGTCAACTGTGCTCGTCATGGTTTTTAGCCTACATTCATTTTCTTTTACTTTGCCGCCCACCTGCATGTCCGGCTGTACTGCCAAACATTTTCTTTTACTTTGTCGCCCACCTGCCTGTCTGGCTGTATGGCCACACAGACTCTCTTTCTATCTGCCTGTTCATGCCAGTAGCTTTGATGATTGTGCACACATTCTGAATCTCTCACTCTCCTCCACCTCACCAGTACTCCATATTTGATGAAATGTTGGCTTCAGTGGACTTACGCTAAAGTGATGCCTCACTCATTCACCTATTGCCTCTCTGACTTTCACAAACAACATTTATTTGTTTTTATGTTTGCTTGCACGCATGTGCAAGAAACATAGTGCCTTCATTGGAGATTTCGGAGGTGTGTCACCTCCTCCTCCAATTCAGTCAGTGGGCTGGCAGGCGCGGCCCCTGTAAGCCAATGCATTTTGGAGCTGTCTATGACACTCTCCAAAATGCAGTGGCATAGAGTTGAAAGGGGAAGCTACGCTTGAGTGAGCACCGATCAGATATCGGCTGCTCACGCACAGCCCCCACGCACAGACAGACGTGGCGCCCCGCACTGTATAGCCGACAGGTGCCCAATCCTGTCGGCTGAGCTGCGTCCCCACCCCCCAGTTGTAGGTGCCACGCTGGGCCCACCCCAGCGTGGCAAGCCCTGTAGTCCCTTTGGCTGGCGGGTGCCCAATCCCTGTCGGCTGAACGCTCCCCAAGTCCTTGTGCCATGCTGGGGCCACCCCAGCGTGGCAAGCGTCCCGCGATGTCTTTTTTGTTTTAGGCGTGTAAAATAAAAACTGTCAGCGGCGGTCTCCCAACCCCTCCCACAACCCGCACCCACCCACTGTGCACCCAGCCTCTCCACACCCCACCCCATACCTCAGACTCTGGCGCCATGATCTTGGTGGACCCGGGAACACGTCTGCACTCTTCAAAGCAGGCCTTGAACTGAGGAAATGCCGGTGAAGCTGTATAATGGGTTACATTAGGGTTTCAACTGTGCATATCTCAGGCATTTTGAATTTCTGCACCAAATTTTCAACATGGGGTTTTTGGGACCCCTTCTCATGAATTATGTCACTGTCATGGCGTTATTCGGGCCCGAAGGGTGATTTTGCGCAGTGACTGTGCCGTGACTGCAAAATCACCCTTCAGGCCTGAATACCACCATGACAGTGACATCATTCATGAGAAGGGGTCCCAAAACCCCATGTTGAAAATTTGGTGTCAAAATTCCAAAAATGACTGTTTTATCAAGGGAAAGGCTATAGTTCCACGCAGGCTCGTAAGTTCAAGGAATTTCATTATTCACTCCAGATTTTCAACATTGCCATTTTACCACACCTTCTTATGAGTAGCACAGCTGTCATTTTCACATCTCACCCAAAATGTGTTTCCACCCATGTAGCGCACAATGGCGCAGTCGGTGTGCGAAATCAATGTCGGGACAAATTAAGAAAATCACAGTGACACTGTTCATGAGCAGAGGTCTTAAAATGGCTATGTTGAAAATTTGGTGAAAAAATTCCTTAAAATGACTGTTTTACGAGGGTGCATTGCGCAGTTCCTACACACACTCGTAAGGTCGCGAATTTTCAATATTTTCACTCCAGATTTCCAACATTGCCATTTTATCACACCTTCTTATGAGCAGTACAGCTGTCATTTTTCACATGTCACCCAAAACATGTTTCTGCCCATGTAGCACACAATGGCGCAGTCGGTGTGCGAGATCAATGTACGGGACAAATTAAGAAAATCACAGTGACACTGTTCATGAGCTCAGGTGTTAAAATGGCTATGTTGAAATTTGGTGAAAAATTCTAAAATGACTGTTTCTGGCGTCCGTTGCACAGCTCTATGCCGCATTCAGTAAGTTCACGAATTTTCAATATTTTCACTCCAGATTTCCAACGTTGCCATTTTACCACACCTTCTTATGAGTAGTATAGCTGTCATTTTTCACATCTCACCCAAAATGTGTTTCCGACCATGTAGTGCACAATGACACAGTCGGTGTGCAAAATCAATGTACGGGACAAATTAAGAAAATCACAGTGTCACTGTTCATGAGCAGAGATCTTAAAATGGCTATGTTGAAAATTTGGTGAAAGAATTCCTAAAATTGACTGTTTTACGAGTGTGCGTTGCACAGTTCCCACGTACGCTCGTAGGTTTTGCAATTTTCAATATTTCCTCGGGTTTTCAACATTGCCATTTTACCACACCTCCTTATGAGCAGTACAGCTGTCATTTTTCACATCCTGCCCAAAACGTGTTTCCGCCCATGTAGCGCACAATGGCGCAGTCGTTGTGCAAACTCAATGTATGGGACACATTAACAAAATCACGCTGACACTGTTCATGAGCAGAGGTCTTAAAATGGCTATGTTGAACATTTCATGAAAAATTTCCTAACAATGACTGTTTTACGAGCGTGCGTTGCGCAGTTCCTATGCATGCTCGTAGGTTCGCAAATTTTCAATATTTGCACTCCAATGACTTCCAAATACCTAAACAGCACATAGAACAAGCAACATTCGGCATTGACAAATGCTTGTTTTAGACAAAAATAGAAAACAAAAAGAGAATGTGGAGGAAATTTGCAATGCTTTGAGAAGTGTAAAGTTCCCCAACTTCACACCACTTTCACTCACAAATGTAAACTTGGCAACACCTCTAATCCAGAATAGTGCCAGGCCAAATTAAAAAAATCAGGTCCTTGTGCTTTTTGTGAAATTGTGCCACTTTCATGTATTTTTTGCACAATTTTTCAAACTAGAACAGTGTGTTTAAAATAGACAATTTGGGTTGAAATGTAGCTTTTTTATAAATCACCTTTTAAAAATGTGCAGTTTTGAGAAATGGTGCAATTTGTCACAATTGTGCATTTTTAAGAACTGATATTTTTAAAAATGTACAATTTGATAAAACAATGTGCTATTTGAATAAAAGAGCACTGGTAAAATTATACCAGATTTTGAAACAGTTTCCAATTTTACAAAAATTGCACTAAAGTGAAACTTGCAACATCACACAATTTTGCAAGCATAATACATTTGTTGCCCAGCACTTCTCCTGGATAGATCCCTTTAAAAACACTACCATAAGTCTTTTTTTCTTTGTTAATCAAGTTTTTTCTCATCCCCTGGCTCACTCGATGCCCCCACTCCCAGCCCAACCTTCTTGTGGGCTTTCTGGTTATCCACTACTTGCTCAGGACCATGGTAGTGGTGGGTGGTGTGCTGTATTGGTCATGCAGGGGCCTGCAGGGGGTGCAAGAGCAATGGCCGACCAGGACTTTGTCTCCAGCTGCTGGTGTTCTAGGGTGCTGGTGTACAATGTTGTGCATGCATATATGCCAAGGCAAATGTGCATGCTTGGCAGCTGGTGGCTGCCCCCTCTCCAGCTGGTGTAGTCCAGCTGTGCAGTCATCTGGCCTCCACCAGGTGGCAGTCAAGAAGCGGAAGGCAGCAACCACTGTATCCAAGGGAGGAGAATGGTCCCTGGGATGCATAGTCCTTCATCCTCTGGCTGGCTTCCTAGTGATCCAAGTCCATTCTAGAACCCAGGTACTGGCTTAGCAAATGGTAGCACTACCGCTGTGACAGTGGGCCAGCTTCTGCCCCACATAATTTCTCTGAAGTAGTTCAGGATATGGCAGGAAAAAGCCTAGGAGACCTTGCACCAGAGAGTGTTGCTAGCATCAATACCAAAGTCATTCCTGCCAAAACAAACCTTGTGAGTTCTAGTTACTGATACCTTGGTAACATTCTCCTTAAATGCCATCCCTGTGTAACATCAGAAAATGAAATTATTTTTCTGTAATAGCTTAATATGAAAAAACTCTGTTACAGGTAAACAAGGAAGGTACATCATTGAAAAGTATGCAAGACTGCATTTTTGTCATTTATCACGTGTTCAGGCGCTGAATAAAGAGACTACTCATGTTATTTACTCTACAGATTTTTCCACCTACCATACTATATCTATATTAGTTGGCAGTCTGAAGTATGAAGACAGAGGTTTCCTGAAACTTTGCGGTGAGCTGTCTATACTGTATTTGTGCTTAAGACGGTCTCTTGAAGACCAGCGGCAATATAAACTGTATTTTATTTCCACTGTCAAGCTGCTTTAGGGCTGTTGCAGTATGCTTTTCCCATGTAACCTTCCCTACCCCCTCCTACCTCCAGGTCATAACTGTAAACATGGATCAGGATTTATGAAAGCCCAGAACAGGGCTGTAACTCCTAGTTATGTCTGCAGTCAGGGGCTGCCCTTGTACATTTAGTCTGGGCTCTGTCGTACTGGAGCTTCTCAAAGGCTGTGTATTTTTGTATCATTTCAGCCTGTTTTATGACAGTTTATGTCCAATTTGGGATGTAAATTTATATATCTGCATGTACACAATTCAGTGTTGGAATTATAGGGGGGGTTGCCAGGGCTCAGCCTCCCCCCCAGCTCTGAAGAGAGCCCCAGTAGCTCAAGAATCACTGCTTTGACTTTAAATGGGAAAGGGGGAGGCTCAATTTAAAGATATGACCCTTATGGGTCTCCAGCTCCCAAAGCCCATAAAGTTTTATTCCAACATTGGCTGCACATCACACCAAGTTAAACTTGATCTGCCATTTTTAACCAAACGCAACCATGGTGGGGCTTTGAAAACTGGAAATAGCTAAGTTAGAGTTTTAAACATTGGATATAACAATATCCTGGCTTTATAAATTAAGCATACCGTGCACTCACACTTTGGTCTTAATGCCCAAATGTCTATACAACAGTAATTGCGTATAAACATACTGTAGTGTTTGAATCCCCTCTAGCAAGAACTGTGCTTATATGTGTACTCCTTCCCTGGATTAAATACATTTCAATAAATAACAATTAAATGATGGTTATTTGTAGCAGAATACCCCTAGAGTCACAATATCCCATGGACAGCAACACAGTATCTTTTTTTAGTCAAAGTACTGACTTCCTCCTACAAGAAAAAAGGGGAAATGATCCTCTTTCTTACAGAGAACAGGTCATCTAAGTCTGCATTATAATACTTTACAAATGGAACCTTTCTTAAAGGACCACTGCACTGAATGTATAAGTCATATTAGCCACTAGAAGCTGCTGCACTGATTCAACTTCTGTTATTACTTTACCGATACAGGCTTTTTAGTAACCTCAGTGAGTGTTTCTGATTTTTACTTGGGTGGTAACTAACATTTTAGAACTGTGCAATGTAGTTTATGTCCCTCTCAGCCACAGAGTTCTCTAGCAGAACACAGATACATTGTGGGAACAATGAAAGAACTGAGCAAGGACATATACTACATTATAGAGCTCTAAAATGGTCCTTACCAGCAGCATGTGAATCAGAAACAGCCACTATGATAACTAAAAAGCATGTATAGTAAGAATAATAACAACATTGGAACCAGTATTAAAAAAACTGTTTCTACTTGGAAAATGGCATGCATATTCAGCACAGTTCTACTTTAAAATGCTGGGAGTAGAAAATAAGAGGACACTGGTGGGCAAAAAACATAATAGCATCATCAGAAAGTTTTGAGTCTAATAGATAAGAAAAAAGCTAATTATGAAATAAGTGCAAAACCACAACCCCATGGTACATTTAAACAACTTTGTAAAACAGAATTTTCTCACTAATACATTTTAACAAAAATAACAAAAACAAGCAGCTTGCTAGTGGCCTTTATAAAATGGATGAGAGTTAACTTCATGCTTGTTGATTTTGATTGGCGCTCCTCTGTCTGCTTAACATGCTTCTGTTCCTAACAGAACAGAACATATTCAGAAGTATTTAAAATAATGTCAACATGTAAACTTTAAGAAAAGTTTTTTTTTTCTGTTTTTTTCTTATTCTGTGTCAAATAAGCTATAAGCATGCAGTATCTGGTTATCAGCTTTAGTGTTTTGACAAGGTGTTCTAGATGTCGCCAGTTTGCCTCAGCTCTGTCCAGGGGTCAAGACAATGTAGTTTGTAAATGATAATAAAAATCAAAGACACAGTAGTTCTTGTGGAAATAGGCTTGCATTGCCTGAACTAATTCCCCTACTGCTGCCCAGAAGAAGAAAAATACATACAGTTTCTGCAAAGGTATCCAGAAGGAAGTCTGAGCACTTGTACAGCTTCTTATGCACTCATAGATCTGAATAAATAACTCTCTTGATAATTTAGACTTCACATCACTAACATCTTGAAGAATTGGAGTTCAGGGTGACCACTCATTAAAGAGGTTTGGGTCAGAAGGAGCAAGCACTTTGACACCTCTCTAGGTGTACATTCCAGTCAGGTTTAAAGTCTCTCAGATGTTAAACCCTTGGGAGTTGCAGTCTGATAAAAGTGAGCAAAACTGAACAGAAGTCCAGTGAAGTCTAGAGAAAGTTATTACCATAGAGGTTACATCTTACTTACCAATAAAGGTCTTGTAGGGAATTGTATGTAGCTATCTTCTGTGGCACAGCAGGAGTGTTGCTCACACAGGTAGCCTCTGTCTGCTTCAGCCCTTGTTCAAATAATGCCTCTCCCTCTCAGTCAAGACTTCCTAAGACTTAATCAGTGACCTCACAGCTGCACTTCAAACACACTGGCAGTTTCTAAGAGTGAAGCACACACAGTGTCCAGCAGTGCTGTTCAGCTTACCTTTCTAACCAGTACCATGAAGATTACCAGCAATGTCTGTTTAGGAAAGGAAGGAAAGTCCCTGGGTGGGTGGGTGGGGGGACTACTTTCTGATGGCTCCCTTGGTTTTCTCATTAGAAATACAAAGTGGAGGTATAATTAGCTGATAGCCCGAAGGTCCCTGCTGTTCTAATTGCCTTTAAATGCATGGTAGTATTTCTTCAACCCTGCATGGATCCTGTTCTTAGAGATACAATATATACTCTGCAATCTGTATATTGTCAACAGGCAACTGAACTGTACAATAAAGAAAAAAAAATATATACATATATATGTTTGTGTGTGTGTATGTGTATATATACAGTATATATATATATATATATATATATATAGACACACACACACACATACATATATATATGTATATAAGATAAATTAGGAAGATCCACATGTTTTATGACACCTCTGAATATGCTATTTTAGGTAACCCTTAAAGGTCAAATTTGCCATGCAGGACATGGCTATTATCTTCTCTGGGGTTATGAGTGATATGGAGGAGAATGTGTAATTTTAATATATACAAAAACAAAAATCATCTATGGTGCTTTGCCAGAATGTGACTGCACATTGTACTGTGCCACACCTTTACAGTTAATGGAGCTGCTCCAGTGTTCGCCATACTTCTGGGTAGCAGACTTTTGATAATTAAAATAAACTACTTTGTGGCACAAAGAAAAAGCCAATTTTCTTCCAAAAGCTAAACTGGAGGGTAAGCTTTGCAGGGGCAGGAGCCCCTGCAAAACACAGTTTTCCTTTAATATCAACATAAGGGACCAGTGAAGCTAGTTTTTAAAGCCACTCAAGTGGCTCAGTTGACTTCCAACTTGACATCGATCTTTTTAGTTAATCTCAGGTGCAAATACAGTCACTGTGTCATGCCTCACATGTTATAGATCTTGGCTAGACCATTTATAAAAGGCAATTAAAAATGGATCAGGACTTGCCCTTTTATACTGTCCTAGCATGATGAGATTGTACGTCATGTGGATTTCCTCAGCAACTTTGGCTTTGATTTCACCTCTCTCTTAAATCGTTTCACAGTATTCTCATTGGCCATTCTCAGCAGGTCGAAGTGGAAGGGGACATGTCCCCCATGAAAACCCTTCTAAGAAGTGTACCCCAGGGCTCTATCCTGGGCCCTCTCCTTTTTGCAATTTATATCAATAACTTACGTGCCAGCATGCAACGAGCAGACATTCATCTTTTTGCTGAGACACTGCCTTATACATCTCCGGACCCACTGCAGACAAAACATGTTCCGACCTCCAACTTGAGTTCAACCACCTTCAGGAAAACCTTTTGCAACTAAAACTACTTCTTAATGCCAAAAAGTGAAGGCTATGCCCTTCTCACCCTTCTCTAAAATTGCCTCGACTACTCTAGGGGGAGCGCTAACTTCAATCACCACTCTCCTCAATTACCCTCTTGAATATGTACACAAGTTCAAATACCTGGGGATGTGGATCGACCACAAATTGACCTATAATGGACCATATTGATGAACTATCCAAAAAACTTAAACAGAGCTTGGCATATTCTTCCATGTCAAGCACCTGTTAACCTTGGAAGTGAGAACTAGAATTGTACAAGCTACCTTCCTTCCCCTACTTGATTATGGGGATATTCTTTATGGACAAGGGCCTATCACAGCACTAAAAAAGTTGCATATCCTATACCATCCTGCTCTAAGATTTATTACTGGAACCCCCTATGTTACTCACCACTGTTCCTTATCTGCCCTAGTCAACTGGACCTCCCTCAGCCTAAGACGCTATAGAAATGTAGCAACTTGGACATACCGTGCTATCATCAAAAAACTGCTATTATAAATCTCGGACTGCCTTCCCATTTGCTCCTGTGGTGTATATGCACTAAGGAGCTCCGCTTATATCTCCCTCGTTATTCCTAAAGTGAAAATACAGTTCGTCAAATCCTCCTTAAGCTACTTCCTACCCACCCTGTGGAACAACCTACAAAAAACTTTACAATATCCTCTCCACTTACAGTGATCACCTTCAAAACTTCAGTCATCAGAATTGCCAGACAAATTTGTAACTGTTTCCTAATATCGATTGATTACCTCCCCCCTCCTTCTACTCTCCTGCTTTCACCCCCCCACTGAGTTACTCCTTCTGTTCCTCCCTTGTGTGTGCTCCTTCCGTCCAACCTCGCACTAGGTGAATGCTATAATTATTTGTTGTTTTTCTACTCCAGATGGTCGGCCTTTCTACCATGGCAGACATCTGCCCCTACTTGTATGTCTGTAATGCTACTCCTTGTGTTTGCTAGACTACAAACAAACTTGTACTCCAAGTTTAATGTCTTGCTGTCATACCTGTATAAACTAGCCTGCCTATTTATATAGCAAATGTTAATCTGTGTTGCAAGCCTATATTTCTACCTATTATGATGTATATGCTACTTGTCTTATTGTTTTACCTTGTGAACTTGTAAACCATTACCAGGCCCACCTTGTAAATGTGTTTTATTCTCAATGATGTTTCACCTAGATAAATAAAGACTGATTGATTAATTGATTGATGTGTCATTAAAGCTACATAACATTATTACATTCAGCTACTACACATGACATATACATAAATACTAAAGATTTAAATACCCTCTACCTATATCTGCATGTATCAGGTGTTTCTGTTTTCCATAAAGCCTATACAGTATGGTATTGAATGGTGGTATGTAAGTTTACATTTAGTATGCAGCTGCAAATTAGCAATTTTGTATTGAGCTTCAATACTGAGGGACTTGTGTACTACATGCCTTATATGTTAAAGGGGATACTGATGGTACCAAAAGGATTTGCACACATGGGAGATTTCATTCATTTTTAATTAATTTGTATATGGTGTAATAATGTATTCACTTTAGTTATTTAAAGATCATCTTTTAAATGTTTACATTCTGTGGATCTTAGTTTAAAGGCAGAGGATATTTAATTCTTTACTATTTATGTATGTGTCATTTGTAGTAACCTAATGTAATGATGTTAGGTAAATTTAATGACGTGTGAGGTATGATATGATCATGTTCAGACAGTATAAAAGGATAAGTCATCATATGTTTTTAATTGCCTTTGATAAAGGGTCTAGCCAAGATCCGAAATGCATCAGGCATGATCCTGTGTCTTTTTGCACGTGGGATTAAATAAAAAGATGGATTTCTAGCTGGAAGTTTGCTGAGCCTTTTTTCTGAGTGGCATCCTTAGCCAAACAGGTGATGAGTGCTAAAGTTTTCTGATGTTCTGTTACTTAATGCTTCTTTTGTGCACCACCAGTCTAGTGTGACTTTTTTCAGTTGTAAAACATTACTACTGGGGCTGCACCGAATGCAAAATTCCACCAGTGGAATGCATGCAAAATGACAGTTCTGCTTATGAAATGCTTTGCTGAATTTCTTTTTTAATACAACAGAATTCTGAAAATCATTTCTGAGTAAACTGCAGAATAATATTCCACGGATCACGTAGTCCACAGAATTATATTCAATGGGTTTGCAGAAAATGAATTTGTGGTTTGCATAAACCGCAGAATATGATTCTGCAGTTAACATGCTGCTTTCAGAATTTTGTAATTCCACAGAATGAGGCAGAGTTTCTGAAATTCTACGAAATTCCAGTGGAAGCAGAATTTGAAAACTTGGCACAGTTCTATGCATTAATATGTCTCCAGTCACCACTTGTGGGATAAGATTGGTTTCACTTGCGTTCTGCTTGAGAGAAAACAGCGAAGAGAAGCTGCGCTGTTCTGGCTTGAGTACAACGCAGGTGAAACAACTCTTATTCTGCAACAAGTGATGATGGGGAACATGTTAATATATTACAGAAAAAGTGCGATCAGTGTTTTTTTTTTTAAACTATCCTGGAATGTAAGTGTTTCCGGGTCATCTGCTGATGAGACACTCTTCACAGAATAAGAGTGTCTCACGCACAGGGGAAAGGAGTGCACCAATTGGTCGGGAGCACACCCTCAAACTATAATAATTAATGCAAACTCTGTTAGTATTTTTTGTGACAACTATCCACTACATGTGGGTGGGGCAGCTGCACAATAGGGTTGCTAGCTACAAATTCAAGCAGACCCAATAGACCAAATGGCCGTTTTCTGCCAGCAATGTTCTCATGTTCGTATTTATATGTCAACTCTGAAGTGTAGCATGGTGAAGTATAGCATGGTATCATCTTCCTGTAAGCACCTTCAGTCATAACACTATGGACCAAGGCACCTTTCTCTACTGGTAGCTGCCATGTTTCTACATCTCTGTTTCATGAACTCCCTGAAGTGGGGGAGCAACCTTACATTCATACATCACTGCTGGCTGACCAATGAGCAGCAATAGCATGCACCAGTGTAGGAACGCATACACCACGCAAGCCATGGCTTACAAGTTGACTGGAAAAGGAGCAGCAATTCTGGTCCTGACCACTGGTTTTAGTTACTACTACTGTCTGATTTCTACCCTGACTGGTGTTACAAATGTTGCACTCTGAATTAGGCATAATGTCAAATGCAAAAACCTAAGCACTGCTGTATAGTTTGCTTTTATTGTGCAGTTCACGAAGCACAATATGGCATGTAAGGGACTTGGGTAACACATTTATTTTTATTTATTTAGTTTTTGTTGATCGGGTAAGTGCACGAGACCAATTCTGCCTATTTTCAAGCACGACCCAGGGGGAAGGGTATACAGATGAATGCCAGCTGACCTTGAACCAGATAAAGTTGTTGGTGATATATTTAGTGAATGGGGGGAAATTTGGCCAGGGCGGAATCACTGCTTTGCGTGCAGGCTACTGTCAGTTGCAGACTGGTGACTGAAGAGAATGGTTGTGTGCTGCAGTCGGAGCCATGACCTGTGGCTCCGACATTGATTATGGAGGAAACTTGGGAACAGACTGAGACCACGATGAGAGAAAACAGGAATGAGGACAGTGATTTACCTGACGGTGTGATTTCTGCACCTAGCATTCATGGAAGGGAGCTACAGTGTGGTGATATGGAGCCTGAAATGGAGGATTCCGGCAAGTTGCAGGCACAAGGCGCCAAATGGGAGCAAACAGCTGGTCTTGCTGATCCTGGGCTATATACAGAGGCTGTATTGTCAAAAGTAGCTCTGATTACTGACAACCCAAGGCTAGCGCCTCAGCTGAGTCAGGCTGACATAGGCGCTACCACCATGGAAAGAATGCAGAAATCATTCCAGCTGCCAGACACAGACTCTCTCTTTGATGCGGAGGACTGGACACAAGAAGAATCTTTGAAGAGCGCAGGGTGGATGCAAACAGAGGACAGAAAATGGGTACCTGATCCAGACTGGACAACATTCTCACAAGGTGAACAACTGGTGCCCACACATTACCGTGCAACAAACAGCGGGAAATACACAAAATTTAAATACCGAACCTGCACAGCTTTCACCTGACATTGTTAGTAGTGACATTCCAGGTGCAACAGAAATACCACTGGCAAATAATTTAGGCAGTAATCCTCCCTCTTCTAGGCAAGAGAGGAGATGACCAGGTCCAACATTTTCAGACTTATTCCAACATAACAAAGTGGATCAGGCCCCAAGAAGAAATGCAGTACGCTTGAGATATAGAAAAGGTTTGCAGGACCACCCGGATAGACAATACATAGCTAAAAGACTCTTAAAAGACTCTATGGGCTTTACTGCATCAAAAATCTATGCGTTGATTAACATCCGAGGTGAAGATACTTTTGATATTAGTTTTAAAGCCTTTACTGGGCTTGATGCTTTCTGGAGAAAGTACTGTATGAAACATTGAAAAATTCATCACTATGAACTCCTTTCTGGGCCATTCCACTCACAAAACCCCTTTAAAAAACTGTTAACATTATGTTTAGAAATGAAGGAATAAACATAGGGAACATTTATTTTTGGCTAGAGAAAAAAAATTCAAGTCTTGGGACCTCCTGCAGCAATAATTGATTCTGAGGGAATATGGACCGAGAGTTGGAGTTTTAAAGTAAAATTATGTATGACTGGGGATGAAGTTATGCGCATACCAAATAGCTTCTTTTTAGGGAAGGATAGAGGGGTAGTTTTCTATCCTGGACAGCCCAAAGCATGCTACAAATGTGGTAGTAGTAGACATTTGAGTAGCACCTGTGACAGGGTAAAATGTGCTCTTTTTGGGGATTATGACCATGATAGTTCAGTATGCAGAAATGTGTACAAATGTAATCTTTGTGAGGAACATGGCCATGCATACCACCAGTGTCCCTGGGCAGGGCAAAATAGGCAGGGTGGCTTAAATAAGGATAACCTAGTCAATGAGATTCAGGAAAGGCATAGGCCTGCCAGGCCGGAACCACTAAGCCAGGAAGGACCTCTGAGGCACCCTTCCTTCTCCCCTGAATGGGGGTTTGGACATGCAAGATAATAACAAAGGGGACTCTGTTTCTGAACAACAAGAGAGCAGGCAGCCAGTGGTCCCTAGTACGTCAGAGGAAGGGAGTAGAGAACCAGATATGCCCCACCCCCTTCTTGGTACAGGCGTACTTTCAAAAAGGGTCACAAGGTCCTCTAACAAGGTTCAAGTTTCTGCAGCTCCATTCCCCACAAAGAATTCTTTTCAAGTGTTACAAGAAGTTGATGGAGGATTAGAATCAGATGTATCCTCTTTGTCAGGAGCTGTATCAGAAATAGAGTGTGAGGAGGATTTGGCAGGAGTAAGGAAAATAAAAAAAAGAAGGAAAAGAAAAGAAAAAAGATAAAGAAATTGCTTAGTTTGTATTAGAATATATCAAATCTGGCTTCTATAAATTTAGTTTCTTGTAATACATGCAGTATCAAGAATACTAAGAAGAGACTGGGCTGTTTAATGCATTTAAAAACCTTTGTATCAGATATCGTCTTTTTACAAGAAACCAGGTTTAATTCAATGCAAGACATTGTACAAGCAAAAGGATTATGGCCTTGGGGACCCTCTTTTTGGTCATTTGGGGAGGATGTGGCAGAAAGTCTGGGTATGCTTTTTAGACATCCAGAGGTGCAAGTATTGCGTTTGGTGGATCTATTACCTAGAAGGGCTATGTTAATTGATTGCACTTACAAAGGTTTCACGTTGCGACTTATAAACACATATGCACCACAAAGTAAAAGTTCAAGGATGGATTTGCTTAATCAGATTAAACCCTTTCTTTTTACAAATAGGTTGGTGATATGGGGGGATATGAATTGCAGTCTGGACATTAAAATAAAGGATAACATACAGAAAAAATCTATTGCGACTCTCATGTTTTAAAGGAGGTACTTGAGATGGCTAGGCTGCAAGACGCATATAGGAAATTGCATAAAAAGGGCAGAATGACATATAGGAGGAGCACTTTCTCCACTAGAATAGATCATTTTTTCATTTCGAAAATCCTACAGGTTAAAAGTGTTCCAGTTTCACATAGTGAATTCACTGATCACGGTATTTGACAGTGTAAAATTTAAATGGATAATGTTCCTCCTAAATTTCCTTCAGTTATGAGACGATGGAAATTAAATTCATCATTGTTAGGGCAACAGGAAATTAAGCAACAAGTGGAAAGACTTTTTGAGTATAGAAAATCAGTTGCAGATATGTATGAAGATTGGGGAAACTGGTGGACTGACACTACATTAGAAATAAAGAACCTTTTCTTGAAAATAGGGAAAATGTGATGCAAGAAGGAATATATAACAAATTTGGATGATAGGGATCAATTATATAAATTAATGTCTCTACCCAATGCTTGCGACAGTACAATTAAGACTCAAATTGACATTATCAAAAGGAAAATGAGGAAATACCAATATGATAGAGCAGCATCACTATATGCAGAATTTAAATATGGGACACTTAACCAGCCTTTTTCAGACCCCTTTAAGGCTTGTAAATACAAAATGGAGCATAAAGTGATGGAGGGTTTATTTGATGATAAGGGTGTTTTCAAAAACACAGAAGTCGAACTCTAAGAAATTTTGAAGGATTCTTTGGAAAAAACTTCAGGGACAGACTTTGTCCCAAAGTGCACATAGGAATATTTAGTAAAATATCACACTCCGGCATTGTCGAAACAAACATTTAAAGACATTGAAGGCCTGATTATGCTTGGTTGGGTCCAGGAGGCCATTGCAAATCTGAGACCTGGTGTATCATCTGGAGTGGATGGCCTAACACATGAATTTTTTAAAATATTTAAAGAAGAGCTTGGAGAGATATTGGTGGAAACATTTAATGAGGTCTTAGTATCTGGGACAGTCCCACCCGACTTTACAAAAGCCATCATAATTTACTAACATAAAGGTGGAGATAGGAAATATCTTAATAATTGGAGGCCCATTAGCCTCCTCAATACCGATTATAAAATTTTATCGTCCATTTTATGTAAAAGAATAAGAAAGCCGCAAGGGAGCTCATACACCTGATTCAGACATGTTCTGTTCCAGATAGAAACATCCAGCAGAATCTAAGATTACTATGGGACATTTGTGAATATGGGAAACAAGGGCGGTTGCAAGGCTTTGTGCTGGCACTTGATCAAGCCAAAGCCTTTGATAATGTATTGCATGACTTTTTAATGGAAGTTTTACAGCAATATGGATTACCAACTTCGCTACAGACCTGGATTAAACTTTTATATAAAAATGCAATTGATATTCCTTCTGTTAACAATTTTTTAAGGGATCCTATAGTGCTAAAAAGGGGGCTCAGATGGGGTGCCCCATTAACCCCCTTCTATATATTTTTTCCTTGATCCAATAATAAGAGTTATTTTAAATGACACTGAGATTATAGGGTTAACACCTGATTTGGCTATATGAGCACAAAAACGTCTGCATATGCAGATGCCTTATGTCTCATAGTCAAAGATACCCAATCGGGAATGAAGGCTTTAAGGATTTTTGAGGATTTTACCAAACTATCAGGGGCAGGTTTGAATTATGACAAAAGCAAAGCATTACAAATAGGAAGCATGGGAAAAATAGCAAATATAGGAGGAATACAGATAATAGATCAACAGCTTAAAATATTGGGGGTCTTTTTTGGAGAAGTGAATTTGGCAACCAACAATTGGGAAGAAAAACTTAGGATTGGGGGACATAAAGTTTCAAGGTGGAAAACCTGGGCATTTGGGAAATTAAAAAGAGTCCAGATAGTAAAGAAATTTTTATTACCTATATTTTTATATGTAGCCCATATTTTTCCTATTCTAGCATCTATGGAAACAAGGCTTTTTAGTGTTTTCTTTCAAATGATTTGGGAAAGCAGGTTAAATCCTGTTAAAAGAGAAATCATTTACATTTCTATTAAGCAGGGGGGTCTAGGAATGGTGAATCCTTTAGTTTTCTTTCATTCCTTTTTCATATTTTCCTCCATAAGACATAGAGATGGATCACAAAAGATATGGGAACAATGGACAAAAGGTTTGTTTCAGGCATTTTTGGATAAATGGACAACAGAAATCCCTAGCATAAGAGGGAACAATTTAGTTCCGGTTTTTGCAGTCTCAACCATTAAGAAATTGAAGATATGGGGCCTTAATAAAAATGATGTAATAGGGACACAAAGAAAAGCTTTATACATTAAGGTTATGGAGAATGCCCATGCACCTCGAGTAGATTTCCTTAGATGCAGTCCTACTAAACTGGAGTATGCTTTGCAAATTTTAAGAGATAAAAGAATACCAGCTGTTATGTAGGATATACAGCAGCTAAGTTGCCACGGTAGACTGGGTGTAAAGGGAAATTGGAAATATAAGCCTCTTACAGATAGAATGTGTTTACAACCAGAATGTATGGGACAGGAAGAAACTTTGGCACATTTCTACATTCTTTGTTCTTTTGTGATGCAATTTTGGTTAGATTTGTCAAACAAGTGGAAATGGGGCCCTGCAAAGCACATCCAATGTAAGTGTCTTGTTTTGGGGGAACACACAGGTTATTATAGGAGATATCATCCTAGTACGTTGCATGTTATTTTCTCATGTATAAAATATTACATGTGGCAGGCTCGATGCAAATTTTCTTTGCAGCATATTTTATTTCAGTTTTTGTTGACAGGGTAAGTGCACCAGACAAATTCTGCCTATTTTCAGGCACGACCCGGGGAGGGGGATACAGATGAATGCCAACTGACCTTGAACCAGATTAAGCTGTTGGTGGTATTTTTAGTGAATACACCAACTGCTGTAATCTTGACAAACACTGAGACCACTTTGAATCAGATCAAGCAAAGGGAGAATGCACAGTTTGATAGAGAGAAGTTTAATGATTTATGGAGAAACGTATATTGGTTAGCATAAAGAGATTTAGTACATTTGGAAAGAAGAATGTTTTCTTTTGTTTGTTTGGGTTTCTGGTTGTTTTTTTCTTGTTTTTATAAAGATTTTGTGCCGATGTTGAAACTGATGTAATGTTACTTATGTAAATAAAAAATTCCCCTACTTGACTGTAGGGGCCCTGCTGCCTTCATGGCTGTTTGCCAATATGGCGGCGAGTGGACTGTCGGACAGAGTGGTGGACATAGAGGTGGGAGAGATGGTCTCATCTCGCACCTCGACTTGCTTTGAGACTGATGTACATGCTCTACAGATTTCTAAGGATGTACATGCTTCCTTTCCTGACCAGTCATCATGGATTAGAGACACTGTACAGGCGAGATTACTGATTTCTGACTCAGATGTGCACAAAGATTCGGAGAATGATACTCGCAAGGAGGATTCTTAATTTTCAGCCCAAGATGAGGAAACGCTAGAATCGCAGGCATTACAGCTATTATTGGAGGCGGAGGAGCGCAAGTTTGCTATCGAAAAAAATGAAGCTGCAACAGGAAATTCGGTGGCTCCACTCTGACAGCTCAGCAGATGCTGTCAGTGCTAATTCGAGAGTCGATGATGCAGGATCATCAAAGAGGCCACTGTCTGTCTGCAAAATCACTAAAGGATTGTGCACAAATATCTCCCAGGCTGATACGCCTCCCGCTGTAAGTACTCCTATTTCCAGTATTACTACAAATGCTGTTCCTATTGAGACTGTGCCTTCTTCTCCTATCAATTTGCATAATATTCCCTCTAACCAGGATTGGTCTATTGAGACAGCTCTGCAAGGAGCTGGATGGGAAAAACAGTTGCCCTCAGCCGCTTGGGTCTCGGGCCCTTCCCCAGTTTGAATGCCTAGCCCAAAAGACTTCCAGGGACCTTCTACTGACCCACTTCCTGGAAACATGTTACACAATCCGTTACAAATAATGGAGGAATTGACCATCACCCAAAACCCGGTTCTCCCGCTACAACAGATCCCCCCAGGCCTACCAAGAGACACTGATCATCCTCCTGATGCACATGGACCTGAAATTGTTCCTGCATCCCAACAGGTGAATGGCCAGAAACAAACTTTTTCTTCACTATTTAAATTGCCAGTTTTACTGACAAAATGCCACAATGCGGTCTGACTTTCATATCTTGGAGGCCTACCTGACGCCCCTGCCCGCTTGTTTGTGGCACAAACTCTTAAGGGTTCCATGAAATTTTTTTCATTTGAAATTTATGCTTTAATACATATTTCTGGTGAGACCTCGTTTGATGTGAGCTTTCAGACTGTTCGAGGACTTGAAAGATTTTGGTCCAAATATCATTCTCTGAAAAACATGGCTTTATGGACACCTTTTATGGCAATACCCTTAACAAAGCCGGCATACCAAACTATAACTATTCTTTGTGGAAAAAGGGAGTGAACATGGCAGATGTCTTGTATTGGCTTAAACAATGCTGTACGGTGCTAGGATAACCAGAAGCAAGATATTGGACTCTCAGAACATTTGGACTGGGAGTAGAAAGTTAAAGTTTTGCTAAGCTCTAATGAATGTGGGGTGGTACATCTTCCTAACTCCTTTTTTTTGGGGTCGGGATAGAGGAGTATTGTTTTATCCAGGTCAGTCTAAGGCCTACTATAGGTGTGGTGATCTGTCTCACCTAAGCAGTGCCTGTGATAAGGTCAAATGCAATATATGTGGGGAACTTGGTCAATTGGTAATTCAATGCTTAAACAAAAGTAAATGCAACCTTTGTGATGAACTAGGTCATACGTTTCAGAATTGCAAGTGGGCTGCCCATAAACAGGAGCATCATGATGATGGCGCAGACCAGAGGTTTATTATCACTCAAGGACAAAAAGCCAAAATTCAGAATAGGCCTTCTTTAATGCCTTCAGTTCTCCCTTTAGAGAGGCCTTTAGATCCACCCATGAATATTGCAGCTTCCACTGCTAATCCTGTGCCTCTGCCTGCACCTCCCCTTATATTACCCCCCTCTGCATCCCAACCTCAGTCCCTTACAAACCCAGCCCAAGTGGTCAGTACTGTTCCTGAAACTGTGGTTATGCCCCTCAAGTGACCCAGCCCTGTGGAGATGCTCCACTAAGAGTCAACCACTAATGACCCCTCCCCCATCCAAGGCTTTGAAAACTTCTTCTCTGAAACTTTCCAACAAATAGCTTCTCCTGGACAACTCGGATGAAGCAGGAGGAGGAACAGATTCATCCTCAGTGGCCTCTTCTCATCCAGAGGGGACAACTGACACAGAGCTCAAGATAGGAGGAGGGGTACCACAAAAACAAAAGTCTAAAGCTAAAATGAAAGGAAAAGCTTCTGCAAGTAGGAATAAATAGTTCTTGTTTTTTCTTAGTTTGCTCTCTCGTCATCCTCTGATTGAATGATTGATGTTTTTTCTTGCCACACTATTAATGTAAATAGTGTGAAGTGCTTCGCTAAGAGACAGGCTGTGTTTTCCTTCCTACGTATGTTACCACTGGGCATCTTTTTCCTGCAGGACTCCAGGTTTCATACAATCCATGAAATCCATCAGGCTCAGAGGGATTGGCCGCTCGGCTCATCCTTCTGGTCTATTGGACAGGAGTCTTGCTCTGGTATTGGGATCTTGGTTAAGCTTCCTGACTTTCAGCTCTTAAAACTGTATGATATTTCACCTGGCAGGGCCTTGGTCCTTGATATATTAATATAACAGAGGCCTTTTAGGTTAATTAATTAATCAATATGCCCCACAGACTAAAATGGCCCTAATAGAGCTTTTAAAGCTCATATGTCCTTATTTACACACTTCTAAACACATCATCTTTTCTGTAGACTTTAATTGTGGCGTAAGTGTAAAAGACAAAAGTGCATATGCCCAGACGAAGGAATTGTATTGTGACTCCCAAGAACTTTTAACTATTTTAGGAACAGCACATCTGAGAGATGCATATTTTGAAAAAACACAACAACATTCACCAACATTTCAGAAAGGGCGACTTGCCACCAGAATTGATTTTATTTTTCTTTCTCAAAATCTCCATATCCATTCTGCAATCGTTTGACCGGTTGAATTTTCTGACCATAAAGTGGTTTCAGTATCCACAGGTATACAATCTCCTTTGCCTAAAGGTCCTGGGCTTTGGAAATTTAATACTACTTTGTTACAGGACACCTCATTTTTGCTTGCTCTCCAGCAATTTTTACAAGTCAGACAATCGTTTTTCATCTGTTTTGATGAACCTATTTCCTGGTGGGAAGATACTAAAACTAAACTGGTGAAATTTCTGAAACAGTATAGTCACCAGAAAAGCTGTACTGATTATTTGAAATATTTACAACAAAGGTCACACTTACACTCTTTAATGATGATAGCATGTACGACAGCCCAGTATAAGGCAATTGCATATGCTGATGATGTGTGCCTTCTTGTGGCAGATGAGGCCTCAGTATCTGTATCTTTAACCCTGTGCGCCTTGTTTGTAACACTTTCTGGGGCTTTGTTGAATCTGGATAAGTGTGTTGGTATGAATTTAGGCCCTTCCTTGTTACAGGCTGGTCAGACAGGCCCTATTTTTCTCAGTGCAGGCCGTATCACTATTCTAGGGATTAAAATTTGGTATCCCAGATGTAGATGTGGCCAACTGGTAAGACAAACTGGCAACTGGCAAGCATTTCATTTCATTTTTAATTTTTATACTTGTAAGCAGGATGAGCAAAAACTGCCCATTTTCACCAGCGACAAGTCCCAAAACACAATAACACATCAATACATGACACACAGAAGAAACAACTATTTAACATAACATGCACAAGTGTCATTATCCATCAGCCAGTATTTCAATTTAGTTTTAAAAGACCACACAGTCCTACATTCTATAATAGTGGCAGGTGAAGAATTAAAAAATAAGGGGACCCTAAAAAGAGGTGATCTCTGTCCAAAGACAGTTCGGAACAGCGGAATTCCATAAGTAAATTTAGTCTGGGACCTAGTACCATTAGAATTAGAAAATCTAGGAAACATACTTGAAACTACTGGGGATATAAGACAATTTTTCACCTTAAATAACAGGGTACCCAGTTTATGCAAAATCCTATTGTTAAGAGATAGACTATGAGTACGTCTAAGCAAAAGACAATGGTGTGTTTGATAAGGCACATTGAGCATAAATCATAATATAGAATTATAGGTTACCATAAGTCTATTGAATAGATGACCAGAAAAGGAAGCATAAATAATAATGCCATAATCCAGGACACTTAGAAGAAAACTATGAGCAAGCAAAAATCTGGATTCTCTAGTCAAGAATTGTTTAACTCTGAAAAGGGATCCTAATCTCTGGTATAAACTTTTCCTTATTTTATTCAGATGAAGTTCAAAAGTTAGTTTCTTCTCGAAGATTATCCCCAGGTACTTAAAGTTATCCACCAATTCAATCAACTTTCCATCCTGAGTAAGTATATGTTGAAGACTAGTTTGCTCAATGGTCTTATTCGAAAACAGCATAACTTTTGTTTTATTGGGATTAAGCACCATGAAATTTGAATACAGCCATGTCTGGAAAGAATTGAAATCAGACTGAACCTCAGCCAGTGCTACATTAGGAGATGTACCAGTACTGTAAATAACTGCATCATCAGCATATAGTATTAATGATGAATGGGAACACACCAATGAAGCAGAATTCATATAAAGTGAGAAAATCAAGGGGTCAAGAATGGACCACAAAGTGGCACAGTAGAATAAGGGGCAGATTGGAAAGAAAAATATTTTCTCATTAAAACTTTTTAATTCCTCTTTTTTTGTACCTTAGTTATGTTTTTCCTATTCCCAAAACATTAGAAACTAGTATTCTAAGTCTTTTCTTCCAAGCCCTCTGGGGGAACAAGCTCAGTCCTATGAAACCAAAAGTAACCAATTTGCCCATCAGGGAAAGTGGCTGAAAATGCTAAACCCCCTTTTGTTCTTTACCAGGATTTTTGTTACAGCCAATCTGTGGCCCTTAGTCAATGCCCAAAAGGGTTGGGAACCATGGTTATATTCGTCATGTAGAATACAGTTTCACCAGTGGGAAGCAAATTCCCTAAATACAATCAGGAAAACAGCTTTTGCTCCTCTCTATTTAAAGCACACTTTTTTATGATTAAAGCAATGGCATGTTACTACCCAGATGGTTCTTACCTCCACCCATAAAGTACTATATAACCATCTTTTACTCTCTATCTGTGCTGTCCCAAAACCATTCGAGAAATGTCCTGCTCCCTATCTGGACTCCTTATGGTCCCTTCTAAGAAATACCAGAATTCTGGCTCATATGTAGGACTTTCACTGGCTATCCTGCCACTAACATATTATTGTGAAAGCAAACCAGAAACATAAACAGTCCCAGGGAAGGCTTTGCTCATGTCCCCAGTGTATTGCTGTACTGGAAACTATATCATTTATTTTTTGATTGTTCTTTTATTAAACCATTCTGGAAATTATTGGCTCAATAATGGAATGAACCTTTATTTAATACAGTCACTTACCAAAATTTGATGTATGGCCATTTCTCTCCTCAGTGGAAACGTTGGCATACAGATATATTAGGTCTTCTTTTCATTGTGATTAAATGGAATATTTGGATGGCCCTCTGTTTGTACACTTTACAACAAAAGGAATGTACTTTTCTGGAATTAGCACGAAAAATTGTGAAAGACCTACAAATAGCATATGAATCTGAATGTCATACAATGCCTTTGCCTGTTGTTTTGGAACTGTGGACTGCTCTTCCTTAGATTACTGATGCTGCTGTTACCTGAATTTATTGTGTAATTTATTATGTGCATTTTCATTTAATATGCTGTTCAGATTGTTATTTTCAGTTGTTTTCTGATTTTTGTTTTCAATAAACTTTCCCCTACTCTTTTCAAGAAATGCCATGCTTTAACATCCACCTGAACAGGCAGATGGGACCCCAGTTTAACATGTCATCTGAAAGATGACACCTCAGGAATGTGGCACCCCCCTCATGCTGCACTACAGTGTCATAATTGGGATTTAACCCAAGTGCCTGGTGTGGGGATAGACCCACAGCCTTCTGATCTCCCAGCCTCATAAGTGAGTGTGTTACCTGCTGAGCCACTGACACTGCCAGAATAAGGGCATGTCTACAAGGGGGGCAGCATTGGAAAGAGACACCACAGGGCTCCAGCCTAGAAATGATATTTTCCTAGCTACACCTGTGCAATTATAGGTAGCTGTTTACACAGCCTATCAGCCAGAAGAATGGTACATTCACAGCAGTGTTGATGGCCAGGGTGGGGGACCGAGGAAAATAATGGGATGGTGAAGAATAATTTGCAAAGCTACATCATACCTCTCAAGTGTCCCTGATTTTCAGGGACGTCCCTGATTTTGCCTCAAAATTTTACTCTGTCCCTCCTAAAATTTGTGTTTTTGTGGCTAAACAGTAAGGACTGTAAGCACAAAACAATGTCAAGCATTACAGTTACAGACTTGTTCTTCTTTAGAAAATGCATTGTGCTCTAAGCCCCATATTCTACCAGCTTTCTGGGTGGATATCTCTAATTTTGAAGATGTGTCCCTGATTTTGGTCCTTTGTCCCTGATTTTTTTAAGCCTTGTCCCTGATTTATGAGGCAGGAGGTTGAGAGGTATGAAGCTACTACACTGCCTGAAATTAATATTCATTTTTAGCAGCAGGCAACGGTTACTTTTTCTTATCTGGGGATAGATTCTCAAAGGGTAGTGCAGTGCTAGCATCACGCCCTGCACCACCACACTTAGTTTCTGCTGGTGCACCAAATGGGTTTGTCGCAACTGTGTCCGATTTTAGAAGGTTGGATGCAGTTACAACAGTTTACCTGATTTACGGCAGCTTACAGCAAATATCTGGTGGAAACTCCATAAAAAGGGCCCCTGGGATTGATGCAAGCTACACCAGAAAAAATTGGTCTAACTTGCGGCAGTTGCCACACAGGATGTAAAATCTGGTTAGACTCCTGCATCTCCGGTGCAGTATATCTTTGGTGTAGCCAGGGCTTGTGGCAATTGGACCCCTTCTTTTCCTTTTTTGCTAATTAGAATATTATTTATATGACCACGTAGGGTATGTTGTAAAAAATAAAACTATACACAGAGGCTGAAATATCTAAATATCTAGTCCTATTTCTCATCATACTTCATTAGCATTATGACCTCATTCACTGTGACATCATAACTGGCCAATGAGGGACTCTCACTTTCAGAATTTATTTATTTTTATTTAAAATTTTGGTGACCGGGTAGGCCCACTGAGACCATAATGGTTCCTTTTTCAGGGGTGACCCGGGGTTAGTTACAGGCAACAGTACAATAAAAAGTAGGAACAATACAAGGGAAAGTGTGCAATACAGACATTGCAATCAGGACATATTGTGCAATCACAGGCAGGTTAGGTACAGTTGAGAATAACAGAAGGGGTAAAAATAGTTTCACAAGAATGACAGTTACATAAAGTTCATTTATCTGGTCAATTTTACAAATTACAATTTCAAGTGTTTCAAAAGTGAGAAAGTTCCAATGAATAACATAGCAGCATATCAGGTGGCTGGCAGTAGTTTCAGAGGTAGTCAATTATACCAGTCCTCAGCGGTGGCATGCACAGAGGCTTAGCTCTAGCAGGTGCATCTTTCACCCTTTTTAAAGCCCTCAAGGGAGCTGTAGTCTTGAAGATTGCTAGGAAAGCCATTCCATAGGGACGGGATGTAGGTTGCGAATGACCGAAGACCTTGGCATGTTCGGACTTTTGCGATGTGGAAGAATCGATAACACGAGGACCTTAATGTTCTTTTAGGCTGCTTGAGTAATAAGGTACAACTCAGACTGGGGGGAACATTAGTTTGTAGAAGCTTGAAGGCCAAGCGTAGGGAAGCGTAAGCCAGTCTGCCCTACAGGGAGGGCCAATTTAGTAAGTGTAGTATTTTACAATGGTGTTCAAGGGGATGGGCACACAGGCAAAGCGTTCGACTCTGTGGTACAATTTTCCTAGCTTTCACATCTCTGTATTTTGTAGTGAGTGTAGCACTGGGGTCCCATAGAATATGATGGGCAGGAGCATGCCCGTGGCTGTCCTTAGCTTGGATGCCTGAGTGAGAAAAGGGATTAGACGGTACAGGAGACCAAGCTTTTGGTTTAGCGTCTTGGTTAATTGATCAACATGAACCTTGAAGGAGCAGTCTTGATTGATATATACTCCCAGGTATTTGTTGCAATCCAACACCTCAATACGATGGCCACTGGACAGATAAGGGGATAGTAAGCATGCTCTATCAGGGCCCAGTTCATTGGGTCCAAATAGGATGGCTTTGGTTTTTTTCTCATTGAGGACTAGCCTATTAGTCAGGAACCAGGTTTTCAGTGTGGAGAGGTCATGGTTCAGGAGATGATTTAGCTGCGCAGCATCTGGAGCAGATCTGTATAGTATGACTCCTCACTAGTGATGACACAGTGAGTGACATCACAATGCTAGTTAAGCAATAACAACTGAGAAGCTGGTCATTTCTGAGGGATTAATGACTGCTTGGGAGGATGGCTGGATCGAGGCACTAGCAAGTCATTAATCCATGGAAATGACCACCTTCAAGGTTGTTTTTGCAATTAAAATTCTAACTGCAATAACAACTTTTAATTTCTACTGTTTTTGTTTAAAGTTTCATTTAGGGTTTTGCTGTGTGGTGCAAGCTGTGCATGTCACAAAGCATCAGTTGGCACCTGGATCAGTCATTTCTAAGACATAAATGGCTGATCCAGTAGCCAATCAGGAGCCATGCTAGGCTCATGAATAATTAGATTTATAAGGAGATATGAAGAGGAATAGAGCTAGTTATGCCAGCCTCCAGTTATCATTTTCCTCTTCCCATCACATTTAAGTTTGTCAGGTAAAAAACCTTCTAATGAGTAAAAGAAAAAAGAAAAATACCTAAGAAATAAAGAGTAACAATTACTACTATACTTGATGTTATTAGCACTTTAAATACCAGTGACTAGAGGTGGGCAACATTTTTATTATGCTTGTAAAATTGCACAAAATAGATAATTTCACAGTCATGCAATTTTCAAAAAATTGCACCAAACTCTTATATCATTTCCCTAATGATTTTTATTCAAACAGCTCTTTTTGTTCCCAAACTGCACACTTTTACAAATGTGAGTTCTTTAAAGTGCACAATTTCAGCAAGTAACACCATTTTTCAACCTGCACATTTTTTAATAAGTGATTTTTTAAAAAAGGCGCAATTATTACCAATAATTGCCTATTTTGAACACACTTTTGTAGTTCTTAAAAACTGTACAAAATTACGAAGAAGTGTGCAATTTCTCAAAAAGTGCACAAAACAGATTTTTCTAATTTTGCTTAGCATCATCAGTGAATCAGCTACCAGTAGTGTAAAGACCGTATGGACAAAAGCAAGGAAGCAGGTATTCACTATGCACAAAGTTAACACACAACCATATCTTTAATCAACAATCTGGAGAACCACTGAGAGGGGCCAAAAATAAAATACATGTTTTTCACAGTTTATTTTCTCATGGTAGCCCAGCTCATTTTTAGTGGTGCTCTGTTTTGCCGTCATAAACAGCTGGGTGAACTGAAGCTTGGAGAAGTTAAGTAACTTGAAGAAGTTAAGTAAAACAGGATGGGACTCTTGGTTTCTAAGCCTATATTTGAATCCCTAGACTACACCGTGTCTGTTAGTAGTGCATAATAATTATAGATTCTCACAGATTACACTTGCACCTTACTTGCATTGTATTGTATTTTACTTGTGTATCCTGTATTCTAATGTATTGTTGGATCTTATCTGTATGTTACTGTATGCAAAGCATTCAATGTATTTCTAGTTTGTATTTCCTATGTACCGTCTTCATGGCCCGGGTCATGCCTGAAAATGGTCCATTGGATTAGTGCACTTCCCCAGTAAACAACTAAATAAATACAACAACAATACATTCAGCTACTTTCACACAATTTGGGTTATATAAGTTTTTATTTAGCCCCCAAGTTGCAATTGGAATCAAGCCCCCCGAATTCTGCTTGCTAATCTGGTAATGTGTTTAAACAACTAAATACATCTAAGAAGTTAAGGGGGAAGGGGTCCTCCACACTGATAGGTGAGGTGTGGGAGGTTTGGAATGAGAAGGAGAATACTGGGAAGAGCAAAAATACTCAAGTTTTGAATAACAATTCATAGGCAGCTCTGGATCCCCTGGCCTCACACAGTGGATTCCAGTTTCCTGCGGCCCAGCTGTGGGGAGAGGGGGGTAGGGTTAAGCTGCACTTTTTTAATTCTAATAGTCATTTAATGTCCCAAGAACCTACAACAATACAGCAGTGCCCCCACAGTATAACACCACAGTGCTGACAGCCTTGTATATGAACGCTGTGCCTGGTATTGAACCTGAACCCATAACTTTGTGACCATCATGAAAGAGAAGAGATGTGCGAAGGTGTGAAAACTTTGCTTCAACAGAACTTTATGAAGTTAACCATCATGAAGATCAAACTACCAACTTTGGAACATTTTTTGCCATGCAAAGTGACCCTTTTTTCATGAAGTACCAAAACTTAGTTTGCAAAGTTGCCACTTTGCAGAAAAAAGTTCCACTTTGCCTGAAAAACTGTTGCAAAGTCAAATTTGATGATGCCAATAGGAACTTTGTGAAGCGTCATGAAGTCAGAGTTCCACAGCTTCATGACAGCTACGCTGCTGACGTTTAACTTTGCTGTGTCTCTATGGAAGAGCGATTTAACAGCTGAACTACGCTGATGCTGCTTATTTCTCTCTAGTTTTGCAACGTGAATAAAATTATGGACAGTGCAGTGCAGAATGTGGAACTCTGGGGGGAATTTGTGTGGAATGGCAATTTAGCTTCTGAAATGCTTTTTGGAATTTCTTTTTAATTCTGTGGAATTCCAAAAAACCTCTCTGTATAAACCAAGGAATATTTTTCCATGGATAATGTAAACTGCAGAATTATAATTTGCTGATTGTGGTAAACGAATCCACAGGTTATGTAAAGTGTGGATTGCTAATTCGAAGAAACCATCCACTTTTTAAATTTCAGAATTCTCTGACAGAATTCCACAAAATTAGGTGGATTTTTCTGAAATTCCGTGGAATTCCATTCCATCAGAATTAGAAAGTTCTGCACAGCCCTAGCTGTAGAGCATCTCTCTCGAAAATGTGCTGCAGGAGCTCACTTAGATCTGTAGATCAAATACTCAGAGCACCATATCCAGATAAAAATGTAAAATTTATAGATGGTGTCTGAGGTGCTCAGATCAACGTGCAGAAAAAATTCAGGAAGATGGTAGGGTGCATGTCCAATGCCTAAGACTGTGAATATCAGGGTACTGTGTCTGTCTCTTAAGTAATGCTCAAACCATCAGGGTAACTCCCCTACCAGAAATACTGACAGCGTCATTTGTGGTACTTCTCCTGGCTGGTGATAAAGCTAAGAAAATCAGAGTATCTTTCCCTTCAGTGAGGCTCATAATTGTAGGGTAAGGACAACCCTTACTACCACATTAGTAAAGCACCAGGCTAGCTGTTCCTCCAGTATGGTTAACAACATCAGCTCTTTCCCTAGGATGGCTGGGAACATCAGTGTAACTCTCCATTTAGTAAAGAGGAGACCACCATGTTGCTTCTTCCACTAATAAGGGTGAGAATATATGGAGAACTCTCCCATGAGCGTAACTCAGAAGCTCTGGTTATCTCTTCCACAATTACATCTGAGAAGAACCTCAGAATTAGACAATCAGGGTACATCTATAATGAGTGGGTTTGAGAACTTTGAGGAAACCCTTCCATTAGCTGAGTAAAGTACATCATGGTACCTCTGTCATGAGTTACAATGAGATGCTTAGGCCCTGTACACACTAAACATCTTAAACTGTGCTAAGGGACTTAACACGGTTCAAGAAACACTAACACAGTTTGCAGCCACATTACACAGAGATTTAAACTGTTAAAACCATGCTTAAACCCTGCTAGGTACGTAGTCTTTGGCACAGTTTTAAAAGCGGTTTAAGATAATCATGGTTTCCCTTACAAGTGTGTACACGCTGCTGTGTTCATCCCGTTCTTCGCTGGTTCCCCATTATGCGCAGCCCTCCGATGCAGAGTGCAGTTGCAGGCATTGCTCTGTGAGGTTTCAGAGTGTCTACACGATGCAGGTTTGAAAACGCTTCAAAAACTGGGTTAAGGCATCAGTGTGGCTGCACTAACATAGCAAGAATTAAACCGTTTTAAAACAAGCATTTGTCAATGCTGAATGTTTGCTTGCTGGCAGTAGCAGTGGAAGTGTAGGAGTTAGACAGATGCAGTATAGGAATGGCACTGATGTATTGAACTGACGCCAACTCCACCCCCACCCTGCAGAGATGGACAGGCATTGGGGTATGCCTTTCGATCATCACCCATAACGGTCACAACATTTCACCTAACCCTACCCTTCAGATACGGACAAGTGTCGAGGTGTGCCTTGGGGTGTTCGGGCTTTACACTCACCTCATTCCATAAAGAAATATGCTGAAATGGGTGCAGTATAGGAGAATGGTGTGAACTCTGGGGCTAAAGAGTCCAAGGTGCACCTCAATGCCTGTCACTGGCAGCAGGGTGGGGGTGGGGTGGAATGGCGTGAGCATTAGTTGACAATCCCAAGTCACACTCTTTACACCTGTCAGTCCTTACAGGGTAGGGCGGACACCTGTCAGACCCTACAGGATAGGACGTTATGGTCAGAAACCCTAAGGCCCTGGGCGTGTCTTGGTATTTTTACTCTAAGTTTTCAACATGGGCTTTTTGTGACCCAACCGCATGAACAGTGACACTATCAGTTTGTTAGCCAAAAGGTGGTTTTGCACAGTGACTGCACCATTTAGCGCCACAGGTGCGAAAACACATTTACAACATGATGTGAAAAATGACAGCTGTACTGTTCATGAGGAGGTGTAAAAAATAGTAATGTTGAAAATCTGGAGTGAAAATATAAAAAAAACTGGTGAAGTCACAAGCGAGCATAGAAACTGTGCAATGCACACCTGTAATGCAATTATTTGGGGGATTCTTTGCACCAGATTTTCAATATTGGCATTTTGGGACCTTGGCTCATGAACAGTGTTACTGTGATTTTCTTAATCTGTCCCGAACACTGATTTCCCCCAGCGACTGTGCTTTTCTGTGCTGGAAGTGCGAAAACACATTTCAGCCAGGATGTGAAAAATGACAGCTGTACTGTTCATAAGGATGTGTGGAAAAATGTCAATGTTGAAAACCTGGAGTAAAAATATTACAAATCTGTGAAGTTACGAGGGTGCGTGGAAACTGCGCAATGCACACTTGTAACACAGTCATTTTTGGGAATTGTTTCACCAAATTTGCAACATAGGCTTTTTGAGAGCCCACCTCATGAACAGTGACACTGTCATTTCATTAATCAGTCCCGAAAGGTGATTCCGTGCAGTGACTGCAAAATCACCTTTTGGGATGGAATAACCAAATGACAGTCACTGAATTCATGAGGTGGGGTCCCAAGAACCCCATGTTGAATATTTGGTGCAAAAATTCAAAAATATTACCGAGATATGAACCACCATTGAAAAAATCCTATTTATTCCATTATACAGCTTACCGGCATTTCTTCAGTTTGTGGTCAGCTTTGAAGAGTGCAGACGTGTTCCCAGTCCACCAAAGATCATCACGCCAGCCTCCGGAGGTAAGTATGGGGTGAGGGTGAGTGTGGGGATGTGGGGTACATGGAGGGTGGGCATGAGTTGGAGGGGGCAAGAGAATCAACGAGGGACCATTTTCTTTTGTTACAGGATTTTTTTAATTTTACAGAGATGATGTGGGACTTTTGCCACGCTGGGGTGGGCTTCCAGCGTGGCACCTGGAAGTTTTTTGGGGGCCAGTGGAGCCAATGGGGGATTGGGCACCCTTGTTGGCCATACAGTGTTGGGGGTGGACCATGAGGACGCTGGACTTATGCCACACTGGGGTTGGCTCCCAACGTGGCACCTGGAAGTTTGTGTTTTTTTGTGGAGGGCCACAGCAGCCGACAGGGATTGGGCACCCCCATCGGACATACAGTGTGCTTGGGGGGGGAAGAAGTGTGCATGAGCTGAGGGGGATTGGGCACTCCCTCAGCACACAACAAATGGGGGCGGGGCATGCATACAACCACTGCTACAATCAGAGGTGGTGACGTGTGGGTCAATTGGCATACTGCTGACAGCACAGCAGTATGCTAATTGCCTACATGTTACCACCGCTGACTGTAGTGGTCATTTGCTTTCAACTGTAGGCACTGCATCTGAACTGCTGTCATAGACAGCTGGGACATTAATTGGTGGTGTGGGGCCATGCCTGCAAAAACCCTCAGGGCACTGGAAGCGGGGGTGCCACACCTACGAAAACTCATATGGTGGCACTATGTTTCTTACACATGTGTGCAAACAAACATAAAAATGGTTGAAAATCCACCTCATAAATGTGTACAGGGCCTTAGACAGATTCTCCCACTGTATCTCATGAAAAATCTGGCCCAGCTCCAATTAGAGGGTCAGAGAAAATCAGGCTCATCTCCTGCCTGGAGGTCAGAGAAAATAACAGCACTTCTGCCCAGTAATTCAGAGATAATCAGAGCACCTCTCTCACCAGACAAGGTATGGCAAGGCAATTTTATTTTTATGGTGCTCGGTCCCAGAGGCTCAGGATGCCTCACAGCCACAGGAACAGGGTGAAAGCATCAGAGCAAACTCAGACAGCAAAGTTTGTATGGCATGAGGAGTACCATCTAGGTGATGTGTAAATAATTAAGGTATCACTCCTCCAACACGCCATCAAAAATCAGAACACCTCACTGACTGGCAGGTCAGAGGAAATAGGGGCAGATCCCCTACCATTACATCAGAAAATGCCAAAGAACCTCTCCTACCACTGGGATAGGGATAACAGCAGTTAGGTACGTATCATTATGAAATCGGTAGAAAGAAGGCTGACTCCTGAATGGCCAAGAGGCACTTTCAGCATGGCTGTTGTCCCAGCACAACAGCCCAGTTTAAAGAACTGATGTTTACATTAATATCTTTTTTTTTTATTATTATTTATTTATGCTCCTCCTAGGCCGGGCATCCTTCTGAGGTGCACACGCAGCGAGGACTACTGCTCCCTGCCTGAACTCCAGTTCCAACTGGGGCTCCCCTAACAACCAGGCAATCCTAGTGCTCCAGTTCACCCACGAGGCCGGGCCAGCTCACCCTCAGTGGCCTATCTGAAATTAGAGAGGGCTTACCGCAGTTGCCGGGTCGGCCAGGAGTCCATCAGAGATTGGGCCGTCAGTGGGATGTGTATCCTCCCTCTGGTGCCCCCATCATCTCCACAGTCCCGGGAAGGGTTTTTCCATGTTTGTTGTTTCCCCCTCGGGAGTGCGACATGCAATGACATCCGTGCACGGCTCACCTGCTGACATCTGCCAAACTCCCGCCCCCTCTCATTCTGGCTGGTGTGCCTCTGCTGCCCCTGATCTCCATCGGGGGTTGCTAGGACACCAAGCAGCCCCGGAACTGTCCCCAGAGAGAGGAGAGCAGTCCTCCAGATGCTCAATCCTCTCCCTTCCCTGCCGACCCCCGGCGGCCTGGGCTTGTTCCTGAACCCGGGTCACCAACATGGTGTGAGGTGTGGCATCCAGCGCCTCAACCCTCAGCATCACCAGGATGGCTGTACATTAATATCTTATAGTAAAGAAATTCAGTGTCATTATATGACTTAAAAATAAGAATACTGTATGTTGCATCTTAGGTATAACATAATATACACTTCATTGAATTGTATTCTGGGATAAAATGAGAAAAGGAATCTTTAGTCTGTATGTATATTGAAGTGTTTGCACATTTTTTTTAAATAATTTAAGTTGTGAAATGAAATAGCATGTGTCTTTGATAAGTTAATATTGATTTATAATATATGTCTGTGTAAATTGTTTGAATGTCTATTGTATGTGTGACTATTGTCTTTGCACTATGGACCTCCTTGTAAATGAGTCTTGTTACTCAATGGAGTATTATCCTGTTCATATTGTAATATGAATAACATTTTACCATACCATTTTTACCAAAGAAGTCCAACAAAAATACGTTTAAAAAATGCATCCAATTAGGACCCATTTCATAATCACAGTAATGCACTGTAAGGGGTACCTTATGGTGGGCTAATGGCTCCTCTCAGGAGGTGGAAGCATTAATTTTCTCCTTGTGCTTCAACCACCTATGCTGGGCCATAATCCCACCATAATGCACCCCCTATGATGCCTTACTGCTGCACTTTTCTTTGCAGTTGACAGTCTATTTCACCTTGATTGTAATCACCCACAGGGTGCCTTCTCAGAAGAACAGGCTGGAAATGTAGGTGTTCTCCAGTGTGGGATGCAGGTGGTGATTGAGTGGAGGAGCACTCCCTAGGGTAACATCTGTAGGCAGGTCCAGCGCCAGATTCAGGCTGTGACTGAAGGAAGGAGCACTCCCTAGGATAAAGTCTGTAAGCAGATCCAGTGCCAGATCCAGGTGGTGACTGAGGGGAGGAGCACTCCCTAGGATAAAGTCTGTAGGCAGCTCCAACGCCAGATCCAGGTGGTGACTATGGGGAGGAGCACTCCCTAAGATAAAGTCTGTAGGTAGGTCCAGTGCCAGATCCAGGTTGTGACTGAAGGAAGGAGCACTCCCTAGGATAAAGTCTATAGGCAGATCCAGTGCCAGATCCAGGTGGTGAGTATGGGAAGGAGCACTCCCTAGGATAAAGTCTGTAGGCAGGTCCAGTGCCAGATCCAGGTGGTGACTGAGGGGAGGAGCACTCCCTAGGATAAAGTCTGTATGCAAGAAATAGCACTCCAGTAAATTGGGATAGCATAGTCACCCAGGCAAAAGATTTAAACACAGATGATTTTGTCTGTAAAGTGAATGTATTCAAAAAAATCCATACATGTCTATTGAATTACAGACAGTGGCGACTCTCTTTGTGATATGCCTTTCTGCCAAGCACAGGTGCCTCAGCTTGACCCACCTGATCGAAGTGCCATAGTACCTGTGCTTGGTGGAAGGGCATATCACAGGGTGAGTTACTGTACCATTGCTTGTAATTCGATGGACATCTCTGGATTTTTTTAATAAATTCCCGTTGCAGACAAAATCATCTGTGATTACATTTTTGTAAAGGTGACAGTGCTATCCCGGTGTACTGGAGTGCTGTTGTTTCCTGCCTACTGTCTTCTCGCAAGATTATTTTGAGACATTTTTAAAATTCTTTAAGTATAAAATTATTGGGATTCACTTGCAGATTTTCTGAGTGGCACAAATGGAAACAGTGAATGTCTTCACATATCAAAAGCAAGTCATGTCTGGGCTCACTCTGTAACGTCTTAGATGCCCTGTAATGAAGGAAATCAAGAGGCAAGATTCAACACTCAATCCCTCTTAGCCTGTAAAAGTCAGCTGTAGCCATGGGTCCAGTTCTGCAGAGGTTCGTTAGTGTCTCCGTGATAGAGGGGCATGTTTGCGGACCTATTGAAAAAATCTGGTGGTTTAGATGACCCTCCAAACAGAAAACATAAATGTTGATATGCTATCAAACCGTTGCCCAGTCTTGAACTTGCCTTTTTATGGAAAGTTTTAGATGTTGGCTGTGGCAACGCTGTAACAGTATGTGTTTGTAAACAACATTCTTGAAGTGTGCCAGTACTGATTCAGGTCTGTGCTTGTGAAAGTAGTTAATAATCTGCTTATAATTACTAGTCAGCAATTTTTCTCTATGGGCTGACCACGTTGATATTTGCTGTAATAACCAGCTGGTTATTATGGCATTCATGAGCCATGCGAATCAAACTATGCCACTCCCTCATTGGCCAACACTCCATGTGTGGGCAGGCCGAACACTGTCACAAACATAGTGGCTCCATCCCTTGCTTATTGAGGAGCCACCACAATGACTTCAAACTGACATTATTTTTATTTTAATTTAGTTATTTTTATACTATCTGGTTGATCCAACCATCTATTTTTCCTTTTTAAACTTTATGTGGTTGATCCTGCTCTTCGTCCGCCTTGGAATGGTAATGTGCCAACTGGTGCCATCACACAAAATGCCAGCCTGGTCAGGACAGCTACCTCCAAATGTAATTGAAAAAAAAATTAGAAGAAAACAAAGGACAAAATAAAAAGTAAATAAATAATGAGAGAGGGACAGGGAGACAGTTGTGTGTGTGTGTGTGTGTGTGTGTGTGTGTGTGTGTGTGTGTGTGCGCGCGCATGGGTATGACACTGACACTGAGACTTGCTTACCGAAATCGGTCTGGAGAAAAATTGCTGCCCAGTTATCATATAAAATAAAATATGGGGAGGGTGTGCATATGGGAATTTAATGCACACCCTCATTGTGGGATGCTTTGATAAACCCCCTGGGCTTCGCACTCAGGATTTATGTAGCAACCCACAACTTGGGTTTGTATTAAATTCTCATATCACACACTTCCCCATCCTTTATTCTATATTTAGCGACCAAAGACGGTCATCTATTAGCGGTTATTCTGTTAGATTCATTGGCAGCACTTTGCAAATTTTGGCTGGGACAGTCACACTGAGCTGAATCTCATTTGCAAATCCATCCCAAGAGCACAGAGAGGTTAAATGTAGAGATGATGAAGTGTGAGAAATTTGCTTCATGGAAAATTCTCAAGGTTTTCTGCAATTCGCGTAGTTCTTTTGCTTTGCAAAGCTGGCACTTTGCAAGAAAAAAAAGTGAGTTCTGCAGAATAATTTTTCAACAGAAATGTTATTATCCAATGTGAAAAATGTTCTGCAGAATGCTAAGTCTTTAGCAAAGTGCAAAGGGCCCACTTTACAAAAGACTTCCTAAAATAAGGCACTTCTAAAGGAACTTTGCTGGCAAAGTTAGAGGTATGCATCTCTACTAAACTGACATCCGTGGGGTCACAGACTATGCACGTGGAGGTTGTGGGAATCAAACCCAGGTCTGCTGGGTGAACCAAGCACTCATTTATACTGTAGCTCATTGCTCTAACACAGTAGATCACAGGATTTTGGTTAAATGTGAGCATTTGTAGGATGGGGGGAATGGTTGTAGATAAAATCTGTAGTTAACCTCAAAACTTCATTTTCTGCAGTAGCTGCTTTTCAGTTTCTGGTTTGGATTCAAAATCAAGCCATACATGTAATGTGTGCCCCTGTGCTCATCGCATGTGGAGTACCACAACTGTTATTTTGAACACTTTAACCCATCTAATTTTATTTAAAAAGTTCAGTGGTCGCTTCTGACTTGCACTCTGGTGTGAAAGACTGTGTAAAAAATGTTTGATGTAGTTTATGTCCTTGTTAAGCTCACAGATTGTTGGCGCAAAGCGAAAGCGTTCTGCTACAGAATTTTGTAGTTGACAGGGTCATAAATGACATCATCAAGGTCTAAAAGGCTGTTTACAACCAGTGTGTAAATTAAAAACATGGACAGAATTTACTGAAATATCAGTAACGATGGAACAACAAAAGAATGTGAACCAGGAGACATTAATAACGAATTCTACAGGAAAATATACTTACAGGTTCATTGATCTTCTTAAACATGGTTCTGTCATACCACCAGTGACAATCCCAACCAGCAGTGCTGGATGCATTTAATTAAACTGAAGGGGGAATTATTTTGGTGTCCTGCATTGTTCTGTCCATAACCCATTTTTTTGTTCTCTGTGTATCTGATGTCACTGGGAGAGATTTTGTAATGTCATTCTTTCCCACAAGTAGTGGGTTGTCAGTTAAGCAATAAGGCATGACCAGAGGATGTATTAATGGCCTGTTAATCATCCCCTAGGAGTGTAGTGTGGCACAAGGCATAGCCAAGTGCCATATACCCTTGGAGGGTGATTAAGTGACCATTAATATGACCTTTGAGAGTGTTTTTCTTTAATAGTGTTAAACCTTCTTAACCATGCAAATAGACTCTACATGTGTTTTAATCAAAGATTAACATAAGGCTGATATAATGTTTTCTCAGACCAACCTGAAGTATTCTTTGACTGGGTAACAAGGGCAGTGAATAAAGACAATGCTATGGATTTCATTTACTCTACTTCAGTTTCCACAAGACTTTAAACTCAGTGCCTCAGAGAGGGTTGCTGAACAAGTTAGAGGATCTGGGTGTAGCAAAGGACACAGACAGAAACGTAACATAAAAACATAGAATCTGTCAGCAGATAACAATCATATGGCCTACCTAGTCTGCTCATTTCCCTACTCACTGCTGCAGCCCCAGACCCTATTTGATCTGTGGCTGTCTTGCTCTGAAGATCCCCAGGGTACCCTTATGTCTATCCCATGCACTCTTGAACCCCCGTATTGTTTTTGGACCCACCACTTCTGCTGGAAGGCTGGTCCACGGCTCCACCACCACCATCTGAGTGAAAAAGTACTTCCTAACATTATCCCTGAATCTGCCAGCCTTCAGCTTCATATCATGCTCCCTTGTTCTTGCGCAGAGTTTTCTCTGAAATATGTTTCCAGCTGTACCCTGTTGAGAAACTGGATGGAGGGGCACGACAGCAGAGTGTTGTGGATGGCATCAAGTACTTAGAAATAGGTTGCTGCTAACAGTTTATGTGAAATGTGCTCCAGTGTAGGCAGCACATAATGTTCACGCTTTTATTACTTTGTTGCAATTACAGGGATCTACTCAGAGACATATCTTTCCCAAGTTCTTTTTCTCTACTGCCACCGTGGAGCTAACCCATTCTGTGAGCTCTGTGAACTTGTTAACTACCCTACCTTTTCCATTCTCAGTAGGTCTGCTCTTATTTTGGCCTTCAGGGCTAATGATACTCACTTTAGTGTATGAATTACAGGTTGGGCTCCTGGTTTTAGGTGTATCAAGCAAACTCCTGGCAAACAAGCCAGTCCCATGAAAACATCTGTGTACTGGTCTCATACTTCTTCCACTCTCAGGTTTTTATTCTCGGGCTCAACTACCATCACTGTCTGGACCAGTCCTAGGTCTTTGCATGCTCTCAGCCCCATGACTGGTGCTGCTGGTGTATCCACAATGTAAAAATGCATTATTTGTGCTTTTCCTTTGTGACTGGACTGTATGTTGCAACTTCCCTCTACTTTCAGCTCCTGCCCTCCATAACCAACTAATTAGGGCATATTATTGGTTTGCATACGAGGAACATGTGCTGCTCTTTCTTGATGCACCAAGACTGGTATGCACTTGACCAGCATGCCCATATCCAACTTGAATTGGATGGCTGTTTCCATTATACCCTTATGCACTGTAGCATAATCCTCCTCTGAGATATGTCCTTCCCCATTGACAGATAGTAGGAAAAATGGTTGGTCTTCTGCATCCTCTCCATATCCCTCAGTGGGCCCTTGTACTGTGTGTACTTTGCGTAGCATCTTCTTGGCATGTTGCCAACATACGCTTGCAAAATGATCACATTTCTTACATACTAAACATATTTGGCCAGCTGCATGGTACTCTATCTTTTCAGCATTCTTCCACCTGCACCTCTAGCACAGTTTTATACCCACTGGAGGTCGCCCCTCTGCCGCAACGTGCACTCCCTTCTTTGATGAGTCATTCCTACCTTTGTATTTTGGCTTTCTTGAAGTGATGTGTACCATCTGTTGTACACAGTCCAGCACTTGCATGTCTGCAGGGGAGGCCTCAAATGCTCAGATTACCTTGAGCGCAGTTTCTAGTGTCAGGTCATCTTCTGGAAGACTCTTCTCCTGCACCTCTTTATTTCAAATCCACATCAGGATGCGGCCTTTTATCATGTCATCAGTGACTGTGAAGGCACAGTCCTTTGTTAGCAGACATAGTTGTGTGAGCCATTCACCCACACTTTCGTCCAGACTTTGGTTTCTTTCATAGAACCATTTCCACTGCACTGTTGAATTCTTGCATGGGTTACAGTATGCCTCAAAGCAGGTGAACTGAAAATCTGGCTTCATTTTGGCCTTAGTTGTGTGGTCACCACTGGTACACCATGCTCTACCTATGTCTCTGCTCTTCTGGCCTATGCATGTTGAAAATGGTGCTGCTTTTGCTCAGTGTTCTGCTTATCTGCATCTGGACCAACAAAACTTTGTTCCATATATTTCTTCCATCTGGCCCAGTTCTCTGCTACATTACCAGAGGCCAGATCCAGTAGAGACATGTTCTTTGTTCTAGCTGCCATCACGCTTCAGGACCCCACTCCTGGTACCATGAAATATCTTCCACTGAATGTTGATAATAAAACTCAGAACTCAACAGTAACACGAACACAGCCATATTTTATTGCTGACCTTCATGCCACAGTACATCAGCAACATTGCCCTTCAACTCCTTCCTGGTACAAAATTTCCTACCTCTTCCACAGGTCGACTATCTAATTCAGTCCTTCAAAAGATCTACTGCATGCATTTAAAGACACAACACATATTTAAACATAACATGCAATTCACTGTATGAGACTTACCATACATTACAGTGGAGAAGGGGGAGAGGGACCTGGGGATGCTGGTACACTTGGGTACCAACAATCTAGTGAACAAACTGTGGAGGCAGTGAAGTGGAACTTTAAGAGGCTAGGGGAACAGAATGAAGGAGCACTCAGCTTCCCTGGCCTTTTCTGAGGTCCTCCCCGTGTGAAACAGGGGAAATAGAAACAATAGAGTAAGGAAAGCAGAGACTGAGGAGCTAATGGGAGACTGAAGGAATAGTGTCAGGGGGAGTTATACCACTCTGTGGGGGACTGGGAGGAATTTGGAACAGGAGAGCTCTTCAAAGGCGATAGGCTTTACCTGATAAGAGAGGGGGCCAGTTCTCTGGGGCAGAAGCTTGACATCTGTATTAGACAGTTAGATTGACCACAGGGAAGATGGAGACTAGGGGAACCACTGAAAACAGACAGTGAGTGGGGAACCTAGCTAGGGCTCCCCCTGAAGTTGGGGGCTATTAGTAGCAAGGTGGTTAATAGTGAGGTTGAAGTTCAGATTTGGTTAGGAGAAGAGACCAATGAAGGAAGCTGACAAAGACTACATTCAGCATGAAAAATAACAAAATAAGGAGACTATGGTAAACTAAAGGAGAAGGACTAGGAAAAAGCAAGAGGGATCAGGACCAAGATGGAAAGGAGTCTGCCTTAATGGTAGGAGTTCAGAAATACAATTAATGTGCTCCAGGCAATGGTGCCAGACACTAAGATGGATCTAGTAGCCATCACAGAAACGTGGGCCACAGAGAATAATGACTGGGACCTGATAGTCCCTGACTACACTCTGTTTAGACCGAACAAAACAAAAGGTAAACAAGGAGGTGTAGCCCTATATGTTAGGGAAGGCGTACAGGCAGTGGAGGATGGAAACTTCAGGGTAGGTAATGGGAAGACAGAATCACTGTGGGTTCAACTCACAGCATTCTCAGGCAAGAAAATATGGATGGGGGTCATCTGTAGGTCTCCAGGACAGGGGGATAAGAGAGATACAGAGATTGCGGTGTAACCATAATGTTGACAATTAAGTGGGGTAGGGGAAATCCAAACCTGACAGATATTGATTGGGTCGTTCCAGTGGCCAGGAGCTGCAGAGCTCCAGCCTGGTGGATACATTACAGGGTTAATGAACCCGCTAGGCAGGCTGCCATTCTCAACATGGTGCTCACCAGCTCAGAAGTGGTAGGAGAGGTTAGGGTAGGGGAGCCACTAGGATCTACTGACCACAACTTTCTATGGTTTAACCTGGCTCTTGGGACAAATAAGCCCTCATCAAAGGCAATAATTAGCAAAGTCAGAGACTTCTTGTTCTCTTTACATAAAGAGATGTTGATATTTTCCCAGAACTTGTCCCTGTTATTCCAGTTCAGGGTTTCTTGGGTCTTACAAAATTTAGAATTTACAGTTCGTATTCTCCATTTGCATTTGTTTCTTAGGTCTCTATACTTCTGTAAGTGTACCCAATCCCTTGATTCCCTGACCATTACCCACCACTTATCCCTCTCTTTCATTAGGGTCAGCAGTTCTGAGGAGAGCTAGGCTAAAGCATCCCTAATCTCAAGTTTTTTTAACTGGTGCAAATCAGTCACATACATTGCTAACTTCAGTAATTAGAAAGTCTAGGGCCAAATCAATATCCGGGACAAGGTCAAAATAGTTCCAGTCAGTGTTTGCCCACTATGGCTTTGTACTGCTATGAATTGAGCCCCTCAAGGGCTCGTCTTCTGTCTTCATATCCATGAGCCTTGCTAGAAAAAGAGCATGAGGGCAGCCGTACCTGAAGCAGCTGTTTCAGTCTTCTTTTCTGTGGCACTTCTCAGTACCACAGTGTTCCGTTATCACCCAGTTCTGACCCACGTGCACCCCCAAGAGTGAGGTGTGTTGCTCCTTCATGAGGTGGAAATCTTTAAAACTAAGGTAGTAGCTCACTCGTATATGTCCAGTGTTTGGTTTCTTTCTACTACCCAATTGACGTCTTATGTATTTTCAGCCAATCAGCTGTAAAATGCTATCTGAAATTTCCTCTGTCTTGTGCAGTTCCCCTGTTACTGGTGGGAACTTTCCCTGCTGCGCCATTCACCTGCACATCTGTGGCTATTTACTGCCTTCCCCTCTCCAAAGATCAGCAATGCTAGTTTGCCTCTCTCTTTTCCTTTTGCTGCCACCCCAACACTGGCAGTGAGGAGCATAACATATGAAAGAAAATGGATAGTTCTGGTGGTGTGGGGGAGAAAGACAAAGACAAGCTAATGTCTGTTTCTTTACCATTTTGTTATGTTTAAAGTCAGGATTGACCCATCAGTTGAATAAAATGAGATCAAGTAAGTTAAATCATTGAAGCATAAATAATGACTTCATTAAAGTATTTTTGCTGTCTTTGAGACTTTAAGTCCACAGCCCATAACACCATGCTGGTTATATCTGTCATACATTAGCAAACGGGGTCCTAAATAGGGGTGTGAGTCAGACACAATATAGATATAGTGTATAGTGGTAGTTTACTCACCTGGTAAAGGTGATTGTGGGGGTATACTTCTCTGAGACACTCCACACTTCTTACACCTGGGTTTTGTGTCCACCTGTTAGGTTGCTGATGCACATGTGACTTCAAAGGAAGTTTGTCCTCTCTTCTCTGTAATGCTGCCTCTGCTGTATCAGTTCGATGTCTTCCAATGCTGTACCTAATAAGAAATTGTGGTCTCTTGACCTGTTATGTATCCTTCTACCTTTAAAGAAAAACCAAACCTATGCATCTTGATATTACTCTATATAACAAAATCACACACCTTGGTAGAGTCAATCACACCCTGGACCTAGAGACTGTTTATTTCCTATTTTCATACAAACTAGTACTGACCAGCCCGTACAGCATACCAGTGACAAACTGTATGAACTGAGGGAACACCTCATCTGATCTGACTATTTGGGAAGGCTGTGGAGTGCCTAAGTGATATATACCCCCATAATCACCTTTACCAGGTGAGTAAACTACCATTGTGGGGGATAATCTCTGAGGCACTTCACACTCCTTACACCCGGGTAACGATTTAAGTAGTAGTATCCAAAGAATAGGGTGGGTAGTCAGACAATGTTTTTCCTTTGCATCTGCCCTCGCAGCTAGCAGCACTGCCCTACCAAAGTTTGCCTTTGCCTCCATAGACACATCTACTCTATAGCGTCTAGTAAAGGTATGTGGGGATGCCCATATGGTGGCTGCACAAATTTCGTCCACTGACACCATGTTCCTTTCTGCCCAAGCTATAGCTCTAGTAAAATGGGCTTTCACAGGAGTATAGTTTTTAGTGTTAACCATTGAAGAGAGACCATGGCTCAAATTGTGTGTCCGTCATTGCCCTAAGTATTAGGGTGAGGTCCCATGGGGCTGTCCACTACTTGATTTTTGGACAGGAATTGGCTGTTGCTTTGAGGAACCGTATGATATCTCTGTGATCCTGGGGTTGTTCCTTCTATTGGGCCCCTGGCTGCCCCAATTGCTGCTACTTGTAATCGTAGAGATGCTGGTGATAACCCCTTGTCCAGGCCTTCTTGTAAGAAAAGTAGGATATTGGCTACTGATGCTATATGCTATATCTCTGTGCACCACTTATGGAATACCTTCCAGTGTCTTTGGTATGTCAGTGTCGTGGAGTTCCTTCTGGAATTTGCCATCGTGTTGATGACTATGGGGTGGTAGTCTGCTTTTAGCAATCTCTCCCATTCAGGAGCCAGGCCATCAGTTTGAGGTTTGTTGGGCTGGGATGAAATATTGGACCCTGAATGAGAATGTTGTATCACGGTAGGGTTCAGGGATGGTCCAGCACCATCACCGCTATCATGGCGAACCAGCTTCTTCTGGGCTAGTGTGGTGCAATTAAGATCACCTTCGGTTTGGTCCTGCAGATCTTTTTCAGGACGTGTGGAATTAATGGAAGGGGTGGAAATATGTAGGCTATATGGAAGTTACAAGTTGCTGATAGTGTGTCCACCCCCATAGATTTGTAATCCCAAAATAGGGAGTAGAAACTGGGGCACTGGATGTTCTTGTGGGAAGCCATTAGGTCTAACTCTATTGGGCCCCAGTGGCTGTTGATGGACCGGAATATCTGTGGGTGGAGCATCCATTCTCCTGGATGAATCATTTGTCGGCTGAGCCAGTCCGCTGTGGTGTTCAATTTGCCTGCTAGATGGATGGCTGTCAGGCTTGCAAGGTGTTTCTATGCCCAGGGGATAAACTTTCCTGCCTCTTTTTGCATTGCTCTGCTTCATGTTCCCCCTTGTTTGTTGATGTATGCTACAGTCACTTGATTGTCTGACTGAATCAGCACATTCCTTCCTCTTACCTCCTTTGTGAAATGAAGTAATGCTTTGAGCACTGCTCTTATTTCTAATACATTTATTGGTAATTTTAACTCGTTTATTGACCACCCTCCCTGTTCCAATTTTTGACCTGTCATTGTGCCCCAGCCTGTTAGACTGGCGTCTGTGTCTACCTGGGTATCCGTTTGTATGTCTAGTGGCATACCCTTTAGTAAGTTGTCTTTTATTGACCACCACACTAATGAACGTGCAACGTTTGTAGGGAGTACCACCCTTTCTGTGAAATCCAAATCGGATGTGGGGCCTCGTTGAATGAGGAATGATAACAGTGGCCTCGTGCCATCTTGCCCATGGGATGGTGTCTATACAAGATGACATTAGGCCTAGTATATGGGAAATGGCCTCTAATGATGGCTGTCTTGTGGTTCTTAGTTTGTTTACCGTGGCTGGTAGGGTTGAGACCCTTTGTTCTGATGGCTGGACCTTTCCCTCTATAGTGTCTATGAGGTTGCCTAGGTGTTCCAGCCTTCTGCATGGGTTGAGTTGGCTCTTCTCCTGGTTTATGACCCAACCATGAGTCTCAAGACATTGAATTGCAATTCTTGTCTCCCTCCTTGATTGCTGAACTGATCTTGTTCTGATCAGCCAATTGTCCAGGTAGGGTATTACTTGTATTCCTTGCTCTCTAAGTCTTGAGGCAAGCACTATGGACACGTTTGTAAACACTCTGGGAGTGGATGCTAGGCCGCAAGGGAGTACCTTGTATTATAAGTGTTTCCCCACGATGTGGAATCTGAGGAATGTTTGGTGAGATGGTCTTATGGGGATGTGGAGGTATGTGTCTTTCAAGTCTATGGACGTGAACACATCCACTGGGTGGAGTGCTATTAGAGTGGATCTTATTGTTTCCATCTTGAAAGGCTTGTATTTTACGCTTTTGTTTAGGAATTTTAGGTTGAGTACCAGTCGAAGGTTGCCTGTCTTCTTTGGTACTGTGAATAGTATTGAATAGTATTGAATAGACTCCCTGGTCCTCCTCTGCTGGGGGGACCTTCATGATGGCATTGTTGTCTGTTAGTTCTTTCAGTATGTTTTGTAACTGTTGAGGTGTTGCCTTGTGTTTTGCTACTGGTGATGTTATCAGCCTGTTCAGTCTTGGTCTTTCTGCAAATCCTATTGCGTAACCTTTTGAATTATTTCTAGGACCTATTTGTCCTGAGTAGTTTTTATCCATTCGTGAGCTAACTTGCTTAATCAGGTGCCAACTGGTACCCTGGGCTGTGGTCTGCAACAGGAATAGTCATTGTTTGTTGTGACCCCTTCTTCCGTGCTGGTAGGAGCCTCTTGCCCTGTTCTGTGTTCCCCTTCCACAATATCTGTTGTATGAGTTGTAGGGGTTGAAATTTGTTCTGTAGCCCTGCCAGTTGACAGTTGACAGTTGATCTCTGTGTCTGTCTTGAAAGGAATGTGCGCCATTTACCTGTCTGGCTGAGAGGTACATGGAGTTTTTAACTGTGTCCTATCCCAGTGCCTTCCCATCCTCCTTTCCTTTTAAGTATTTTTCTAGTCCTTCTCCGAATAGAAGGTTGCCCCTACATGGTAATTTTAGTAGGAGTGATTTTGACTCTGTATCTGCATTCCACAGCTTCATCCATATACATTTCCTAGCTCTGTTCAGAAGTGTGGCAGCTCTGGCACTGATCTTCAGAGAGCCCACCGCCATGTCTGCCAGATATTTGGTTGAAAGGATGTTGTCGTCGAGCAAGTGTGACTCCAAAGTTTTGGCTATAATCGATTTTTGAGCCTCTTGCAACCATTTGAGTTGAACCCTTTTGGCGTAAATGGCTGTGGTAGCTGCCCTAGCCCAAGACCTGCTAGCTCAAAATTCTTCTTTAATATGTCCTCTAATGTCCTGTCCACTGGGTCTCTTAGTGCCGAAGTGGACTCTGTCAGCAGGACAGTCTTTTTATTGAGGGATGCTCTCGGAGGGTCCACACTAGGGAGTGTGTACCATAATGCTAGTTTGTCAGCCTCCAGGGGATACATTTTTCCCATGATCGTGGTCTGGGATTCATGCAGGGTCTCTGGATTCCCATGCTTTATTAACTATCTCATTAATGGCCTTGCACATGGGAAATTTGTCAGATTCTTTAGCCACCGGTTGTAAAGAAGGCAGCAGCTTAGACTGGGGAATGGGTGTGGATGGTGTCTCAAAGCCCACCGTGGCCATAATGCTCCGAACCAGTGCGGGTACTTGATCGGGAAAGCACCACTTGGCCATGAGGGATTGTGGGTTGACCTCCTTATCCTCCTCCTCATCCTCTGAGTTTGGTTCAGAGTGGAAGAGTGGCTCTGTAGCATTTTGGTTAGATATGTCAGCGTGGTTCAGTGCACTAGAGCCAGAAGCTTGAGATATGTGGGGTCTGGCTGAAATCTCAGCTAATTTGCCCCATATAGCTGTTATGAGTTGCTGTTGTAGCTGAAGGACTTGGTTCTGTAGTAGGAAGGCATTAGTGTCTACATTACTTTGTGAGGTAGACAGAAGGGCCTGTGTAGCATCAGGGGCTCCTTGCAGCTCACCGTGGTAAGTAAATATGTCTTCATCTGCTGTATGTGCTGATGTGGGTGGCTCCTCAATGCAAGAAGTGCAGATGCATCCTAGCTGCACTGAAGGGATGGGGACATTGCAGAGCCTGCAGCTTTTTGTCTTTCTCATGTCTGTGGAAGAATGGGAAACAAATGGGGATGGCTTTAGGATCATAGTCAACAACTACTCATAAGAATGTAGAATACATACTGGTAGTAATATCCTCTGCAGCCATACACAAACTGTTAATAGGGAGCAGAGATTTCAGACAAATAAATATCCACATAAACTGTCCAGTGTTCCCCAGTATTTGCTGCTGTCCCTTTAAGAGCCTGTTATTCTGTGCCTTAGCAGTAAGTATATTTAATTACATAAGAAATCTAGAATGTCTCTAAAATAAGTGCATGAGTGCACTGTATGCCATAGTGTTGGGGGAGTGAGCAGTCTGTCTCCTTTAAGTGCTGCTATGCTGTGCCTTTAAAAGGGTCCATAACATGAGTGCTGCACTGTGTGGCGAGAGCGGTCCCTATATTTGCCCAGAAGGAGAAGTGCTTGATGTCACTCAGTCTCTGTGTCCCTTTAGTTCAGAGGACGGGTACCCAAATGAGTCACTCGTGGATCACAAAAGAAATCTGAGGCAACAATTATAGGGGCAGTAGGATCTTATGTGCACTCACGCTGGCGCGAGTCACCCAACCACCCTGCCACACGCAATATGGCATTGGGCATAGTACGCATGCACAAGTGAGAGAAACCCATTGCGCATGCGCAAGCTGGGAGTACGGGATGCGCATGCGCGATCTTGGCGCTCAAGCGCATGCGCAAAGACTAAGACTCAGGCACAGAAATGTGAGGAATGGGCGAGATGGCCAGGAAATCCAGCAAGCAAGGAGAAACATGGCCAACACCCTCCCTGAATACAGAAGAGACAGAGAGGTGTGAAAAAGTGCCATGTTAGGACACCAGGGCTCCGGACCATTCACAGACAGGGGCATACACAAAAATGAACAAAACCTCCAGGGAGCTGCTACAACTGAAAGGTAGGCCCCAATTAAAATGGGAGGACCTACTTGCTGGTATTGACCTATCACCTTAGGATGCAGGCTACAACAAACAGGGGAAATCATCTCTGAAACATATTTGGCACAGTAAGGCAGTAAGAGACTGTCCCTGTGGCCGCAAGCAGGGACCACAAGATGCCCAGAAGTTCCCACAAGGAGCAGATGAAAGTGGGTAACTGGGGCACTCTTGAGACCACTAGCAGGGTTCCCAAGTAATACCCAGCAGCAGATCATAGCAAAATATTACAAACTTAGGTCTGCTAACAGGAGACTCAAGTGAGCTGCTTAGACACAAACACAGGCAATCATCTTTCAATTAAAACTGCTCCTGTTAATCAAACAGCTGAGTCCTGGGGATCTGGTCAGTAACTCTATTGTAGGACTGCGAATTGGGAAACTTCTTTAAAGATTTACACAAACATTTGACCATTTTTTTTAAATTACTGAATGTTTCATATAACATAATATTCTTTAAGTGACGAATAAACCAGACGCCCCTCACTAATATTGGTTTACTTAACAGATTTCAATTAAAATACGGAATTCAGAATATTGAGCTTACCTTAAAAGTATATAAAATTCAAAACTGCTGGGGAGCTGTTGTGATGCACCGCAACCTGTTCAGATGCACAATTCAAACTGGTACAGGAGAGGCAGCATCACAGGGAAGAGGGGACGGACTTCCTTTGAAGTCACATGTGCATCAGCAACCTATCAGGTGGACACAATACCCAGGTGTAAGGAGTGTGGAGTGCCTCAGAGATTATCCCCCACAATGAGGGATTGCTCACCCTTGTGATTACTTAACATGCAAGAAAAAAGAGAGAAGTAACTAAATTAATGAGATATTACAGAAAACATTTTCCATAGAGGTTGCAATGGCTATTAAAAGGCTTAAAAAGGAATATTTTGATTTCTTAACTGTTAAAAAGAAAGATCTTAGGCAGGACCTATGGGATGAATTAATTATTGATATACAGTTTAAAGAGCATAAATAATGTGGAACCTAGTCACACATGGGTTAGGAAATCTGAAAAGAAATGCTGAGATATATACAGTAGAACTCAAGTGGATGGGTGTCAAACTTTAGGCAGTTATTTGAAAGTGATCTTCAAGAAGCTGGTCCAATCATACAGAAGAGCTTTTTGTCATCAACGGGGAGCACTCAGCACGACAAGCTCAATAATACACAGGCATAGGGATGGTCCCAATTTGCACTTTTTGTGCAAAAACATTTTTTTTACTTACTACTCACTGTAGTATGGTACATTTTATCAGACTAATTTTGTTTCCAGCTGACATTTTCTGTAACTAAAAATCCCAGAATCCTATGCAGCTGACATCCGAACACAGCTGCAGCAGTGGGAGATTCATTACCCTGTTGTGCATGTTAGAGTTTGTATAAGCTCTGATCTTTTATTTTTTTGCTGTTTCCACTGTCCTCTTGGAGCTAAGTATAGTCACAGAGGACAGTACTTAGTCCCAGAAAAACAGCAGGACCAACAGACACCTGACAGGAACTTATAAAAGCTCTAACATGCACTGTAGGATATTAAATCTATCAGTACTGCACTACTGCTCTGATATTAGCTGCATGGGATTGTGGTATTTGTAGATACAAGAAATGTTAGCCTGGAAGTAAGCAAAATTAGTCTGATACAATCTACTATACTTCAATAGTCTTCCTCTCACCTGATATGCTAATTTTAATGGAAACTTGGTTAAATGAAAAAATACCTGATCTCGCCATTAACATTCCAGGTTATTCCATAATCAGGCAGGGGTGGTGGAGTAGCCATGTATATCCTGTTCTCACTTCAGTTCACAACCATTCTATCATCCTCATTACCCTCTGCCTATGAAGCACTTGAAGTAAACATTACCTTGCCTTTTTCCTCCCCATCTTAATTGCTGGCATTTACTATTGACCTGGTTCCAAGGCATCTGCTACTTCCAATCTCATTACCTCCATAACCTCCCTTTCACATAAAAGTGAGCTATACTTCCTGGGTGATGCAAACCTAAACTGGCTATCACCAACAACTGCCAAGAATCGTAATGACATCACGGCCCTCAGTCTCTCCCAACTCATCCTGGAACCCACCCACCTAAGTCATAAAACCCTTAATCACTCCCTGATAGACTGGGCTCTCACCTCTCACCCCCACTGAGTCATTAAATTAGGCATCCTCCTGGATTACCTCAGTGATCATCACCCAATCTTCATAGTCAAGAAAGTCCATAGACCAAAACTGCCACACAAAATTCTGCAACTCTGCTCATTTAGCTTTTTAAACCTCAATCCCCTTCTTAATGAGCTGGCCAGCTCCGATTGGTCCCCTATTGCCTTTGCCCCTTCCATTGACCAAGCCCTCATTTATTTTAAAGATAAATTTCTAGCTACATGGAACTCCTACGCTCCTTTCAAATGCGCTTGAGTTCATGGCAACCATCATCCCTGAGTCTCCCCATAGTTACTGAACTGCCTCAGTGAGTGAGACAAAGCTTGGAGGAAACATAAGGCCTCCCAGCTTCCCCCAGACTATGCCAGGTATCGCCTGTTAATAAATGCCTGCACAAAAGCTACCAGACTTGCCAAGTCTGAATATTTTAGACCATCTTTCCTCAAAAAGTCAATTCCCCCTTCAAATTCTGGAAAGTGTTCCATGCCCTATTCTCCTCCCCGCTTCACATCTGCCTCCCCCAGTGCTTTTAATAAACAAGTCATTGGTCTCCGAACCATGTACAGTGGCTCAAGAGTTTAACTCCTATTATACCTCCTTCACCACAGCACTTCTAAAGTCCCTCCCCCCCCAACCTGTTCCCTCATCCTCCCACACCCAGCACTCAACCCCTCCATGCTCACCCTTCCTTCTCCTTTTCTGCTGTCTCCCCTGAGGAAACACTAACAGCCCTTCTCTCTCTTAATCCTTCTAAAGGCTCATCACTAGATGACCTTGACCCTAAGCTCTTCTACCTTTCAGCTTCTGCTATAGCCTACCCTCTCTCCTTAATCCTAAAACTCTTCTTCTTGTCTTCATCTGTCCCTTCATCCTGGAAACATGCAGTGGTTCTCCCTCTCCCAAAAGGTGGTGACCCCACCTCCCCTGCAAATCTTTGCCCAATCTCCCTACTCTCTGCCCTTGCTAAGCTCCAAGAACACCTGGTCCTCTCAAATAACCTCCTTCCTCGATGGCACTTCCTTTTTCACCTCGTTCCAATCTGCCTTTCAGGAGAACCACTCAACTACTACCTCCCCACTCAGGCTAACTGACTTCATCCTCACTGGGATGGTTAATGGCCTCATTACCTCTGCCATCTTTGTTGACCTCCCCAAGGCTTTTGACACAGTCTCCCATGCCCTACTTCTTGACCCCCTTATGGCTGCTGGGTTGTCTACTTCTGCCCAAAACTGATTTAGAGCTTACCTCTCAGGCAGAACACAATCAGTCAAGATCCAGGATACAATCTTTCCCCCTCCCTATTTCCACAGGACTCCCACAGGGCTCAGTGCTTGGTCCTATTCTCGTCTCCATCTTCCTAAATGACTTGCCCTCAGTATGCTCCCCTCCTCTTCTATCCACATGTATGCTGATGACACCATCCTGTTCTCCTCTGGCAAATGCCCCATTGATGTAGCAACCACCCTTCAGCATGACTTCCACCAGGTTCAGCTATGGTTTGCCTCACATTAGCTATTCCTAAATGCCAAAAAGACTGTCTCCATGACCTTTGGCACTAGGCAGAGACTCTCTAGGCTGCACCCTTTACCTTCTTTCCATACCCTTGATGGGACAGTCCTAGAGGACACCTCCTCATTCAGATACCTTGGGGTTTGGTTGGACCAACATCTCAACTTCTCTGGCCATATTGACGCCATCCTGATAAAACTGCACCCCAAGCTTGGTGCCTTATTCAGGAACCATAGTTGCATCTCTCCTATGGCATGGTGTGAACTATTCCAGAAAATTATCCTCCCCAATTTTGACTACTGTGATGTAGTCTATAGTGCCGCTCCCAAATCATCCCTAACCAGACTGGACACTCTCTTTAACTCCTTCTGTCATTTTGCCCTTGATGCTGCATCACAAACTCATCACTGTGACCTCTACCACACCCTGTCCCTTCCCTTGCTTGCCAATAGGCACCTCACTCATTGTGCCAAATGCAGTTCTAAATTTTGGTTAGGAGAACTTCCCTCTTACTTCTCATGCATATTCTCTCCCCCCCCCACACTCCCTCAGATCCTCTGACACTCAAACTTTGTTGGTCCCTCGTTAAACCACTCTCATTGGTCAGTCAGGCCTCATCCATTGTTTCCCACAAATCTGGAACTCCCCCAAATACGGCACTCTTCCTCTCTTCCCTCTGCCTTACGTAACTTTCTCTCATCTAACTGCTCCTGCTGTAACCCTCCTTAACTGTTCTCCTATACCTCTGCTCCTCTCCATGACTCCCATCCCCCATTAAACCTTCCTCCCCCGATCCTGCTTCTCAGCGCACTCTCCTTTCCCTTCACCGGTTACCCTCTCACTTCTACCCCAACCTTCTTCCATTATCAACGTGCCCATTAGTTTTGACCTCTGTCAGGATTCTTAGCACTCTGGTGATGTCTACTCTCAGATAAGTTTCTTCCCTCCCTTCTTTTTTCCTTTCTTCTTCTTTCCCCCCCAATTCCCTCTGCTTAACTTGTCCTCACCTAATTCTATCCCCTGGCAGGGTTCTCTGCATCCTGGAGGGGCCCAGCACTGGGCAATTACTCTTCCTTCTCTTCCCCTCTCGCTCTGTCCTTTCTACCCAACTAGTCCTTGCCTGATTCTGCACTCTGGCAGGGTTCTCAGCATCCTGGAGTGGCCTAGTCTTAGGCAGGCTTCTTCTTTACCTCCTCTTCCCTCTTTTCCCTTCATCCTTTCTTTTCCCTCTTCCCACCTTGTTCTCACCTAGTTCTTCCCTCTGGCAGGGTTCTTAGCATCCTGGAGGATCCAGCACTGGGAAATGACTCTTCCTTCCCTCCCCTTTCCCTTTCATCCTTTCTACCTAACTCATCCTCACCTGACTCTGCTCTCTGGCAGGGTTCTCAACATCCTGAAGAATTTTAGACTTAGGCAAGTTTCTACCATCCCTCCTCCTCCTTCCCTTTACCATCCCCCTCTGCTATCTCTACCCAACTTGTCCTTGCCTTCTTCTGTCCCTCATTCTAAGTCCTTACTTCATTCCACTACTGGCAGTGATCTCCACACTCTGAAAGGGACAGTTCCAGATATGACTCATCCCTCCCTACCCTATCCCTTACCCCCACCTCTCTCCTGCCCCCCTTTCTAACCCCCCTGCACTTAAACAAAGGAATTAGTTCACTTGAGTTAATAACTTGCACTGTTTATTCTGTCTGAGGTGCTCCCAGATTGCACTAGCCCTGTGTTAACTTGCCCCTCGCAACTGATGTTTTGCTCACTTTGCTCCGGTAATGTCCCCCCATCTTCATCCTCTCTATCCCGCAACTGGGTTCCCCTGTCTACCCTTCTATGTTCCTTGATGTCCCCCCACTGCACCTCATTCATTTAATAATTGCTAAATAATCTGCCTCTTAACTGTGATCCATTCCTGCAAGGAGCTGGCTCCAAGATTACGTTAAATTTCTGTACTGTGTTCATCAGATATGCTACTTGTAATTAAATGCATATTCCACAAGCATGATAGATTTAACTGAATGTTATGTCACAAATGTGATTGCAAGATTATTTATGATATTTTTTAACTGTATGTCTTGTTACAAATGTAATTGAATGTTTAATTTCTTGGATATGTTAAATGTTAAACTGTATGTCTAATTCCTCAAACAATTGTACCCCTTCCAACCCCAGTCACACCGGGAGATGAGCAACTTGTTCAGTGTACCTTCCTGGTAAAACATTTCAATAAATAAATAAACATAAACAGTAAATAAAAGAATGCTTTTGCAGACAAAGTTCAGATTGGGACCAGACACACACTTGGGTGTAGGGATCTTGCTGCTGACTGCTTCCCTTTAAAGAGAGTTGTGTGGAATTTTCAAAATCTACTTCTGCTGGAATTGTGAGGAATTTTAGATTCTGCTTAATTCTGCAGAATTCTGTTGGAAGTGGAACTGCAAAATTCTGAAAGTGGAATGGAAACTGTGGATTCGTTTTCCTCAGTTTATGTACACAGTGGATTCACTTTTATATTTGCTTGTGTGCATGCGCAAGAAACATTATTTGGCAGCTTAGTAGAGAAGCAGGTTGTGGAGGTGCGGCAGTGTGGCCGCCAATGCCAACACTACATTTGTGGGCATGGCAGTGTGCACCCAATGCAGGCCCAGTGTCCTGATGACACTGGTACTGCAGAAGTGCCACCAACTTGAAACGATTTGGCCACTGGATTGAGGGGTTGCCTCATCATTGCAGCATCAGCAGTTCAGCTGCAATGAGGGAGCGACCAGTCATTGCAGGGTGGTACCTTGCCTGGTGTAACATTTCCCCAGGGCATTTCCCTAAACATGGTGGTGGCTTCCTCAGAGCCCCATGAAAGCTGACTGATGGGGGTGCTCAATTCTCCTGTCAGCATGACCCAGATCCAGTTCATTTGCTGAAGGGGGAGCCCACTCCCCATCAGCATAATGTACCCCTCCTCCATTTGTTGTGTGCTGAGGGGGTGATCGACCCCCCTCGGCATCATGCCCCCCCAAAACAGTTTTATTTGCCAATGGGGGGCCTAATCCCCATCGGCTTAAGTCCCTCCTTCCCCAAAACATCGGTGACACACTGGGAGCCTACCCTAGTGTGCACAAATGAAGCCTGAAAAAAAAAACCTTCCCGCGATGTCCTTGTTATTATTTTTGGCCCTGAAATAAAGATCACAAACACAAAGATCTGTAACAGAGTTGATACACAATGGGGGGTAGAAAGGATGAGAAGGGACTTGGCAAGGTTGGAGGAATGGTCAGACATATGGCAACTTAGATTCAATGCAAAGAAGTGCAAAGTAATGCACCTGGGAAACAAAAACCCAGGAGAAGAGTACACAATAGCAGGGGAGGTACTAAGAACAACAATAATGGAAAGGGACTTGGGGGGGTAGTCATAGTAGATGACCAAAAGGTGGGTAAGCAATGTGACAAGTCAGTAAGGAGAGCCAGGGGGATACTGGAATGCATAAGACGGGGCATCACAAGTAGAACAAGCATTTGTCAATGCCGAACATTCGCTTGCAGGTATTTGCAGAGGTATTTGGCACTTGGACATGGCTTAAAAAAATCAGTGACAAAGAAGTACAAGCATTTGTCAATGCCGAATGTTGCTTGCTTCTATGTGCTGTTTAGGTATTTGGAAGTCATTGGAGTGCAAATATTGAAAATTTGCGAACTTACGAGCGTGCGTAGGAACTGCGCAATGCACACTCGTAAAACAGTCATTTTTAGGAATTTTTTCACCAAATTTTCAACATAGCCATTTTAAGACCTCTGCTCATGAACAGTGTCACTATGATTTTCTTAATGTGTCCCATACATTGAGTTCGCATATTGACTGCGCCATTGTGCCCTACATGGGCGGAAACACGTTTTGGGCAGGATGTGAAAAATGACAGCTCTACTGCTCATAAGGAGGTGTGGTAAAATGGCAATGTTGAAAAAGTGAAAATATTGAAAATTCTGCGAACTTCTGACGTGCGTGATTTCACCTGCGGCATAAATAAAACAGTCATTTTCACATTCGCTTTGCGGCATGCGCAAGGAACGTTTGGGAAAGTAGCACACTTTGAAGGTGTGCCTCTCCCGCAATCCACTGCTCTGTTGGAGAGGCGTGGATCCTGCACCAATGGGTGCGGGAGCTGTGTATGACAGCCCGGTGATCTTAGCTTCAAAGAAAACCACCGCTGTCATGCAGGCATCAAACCACCCCCCTGTGTCACGCACCCCCAAAGCTTTGGTGCCACGCTGGGGCCCACCCCAGCATGGCAAGCGTCCAGCGTTGTTTGCTGGCCAGCAGTGCCAATCCCCGTCGGCTCCTTGCCCCCAGCCATTTTCTGCCACACTGGGGCCCACCCCAGTGTGGCAAACGTCCAACGTCGTCCATTGTAAAAAAAAAAAACCTGTAAATTAAAAACCATCCCGCAGTCTCCGCCCCTCTCCCACAACCCGCACCATCCACTGCTTAGCCTCACCACCCCACCCCATACTTACCTCCGGAGCTCGGGCCTAGCGATCTTCGATGGACCGGGAACACGTCTGCACTCTTCAAAGCTGACCGTGAACTGAGGAAATGCCGATGGCTGTATAATGGGCTAGATAGGGGTTTTCAACTTTGTGCATATCTCAGGCATTTTTTGGAAAATTTTCAACATGGGGTTTTGGGACCCTTTCTCATGAATGATGTCACTGTCATGGCGTTATTCAGGCGAGCGTTCACGATCAGTGCGCGGTCACTGTGAAATCACCCTTCGGCCTGAATAATGCCATGACACTGACATTTCATGAAACGGGTCCAAAAACCCCATGTTGAAAATTTGGTACAAAAACTTCCAAAAATGACTGTTTTACGAGCGTGCATTGCGCAGTTCCTACGCAGGTTCGTAAGTTCATGAATTTTCAATATTTTCACTCCAGATTTTCAACATTGACATTTTACCACACCTCCTTATGAGCAGTACAGCTGTCATTTTTCACATCCTGCCCAAAATGTGTTTTCACCCATGTAGTGCACAATGGCGCAGTCGGTGTGCGAAATCAATGTATGGGATGCATTAAGAAAATCACAGTGACACTATTCATTAGCAGAGGTCTTAAAATGGCTATGTTGAAAATTTGGTGAAAAATTCTAAAATGACTTTTTCAGAGGTGTTCATTGTGCAGCTCCTATGCACACTCGTGTAAGTTTGCTAATTTTCAATATTTTCACTCCACATTTTCAACATTGCCATTTTACCACACCTCCTCATGAGCAGTACAGCTGTCATTTTTCACATCTTGCCCAAAACGTGTTTCCACCCATGTAGCACACAATGGCACAGTCGATGTGCGAACTCAGTGTATTGGACGCATTAAGAAAATCACAGTGTCACTGTTCATGAGCAGAGATCTTAAAATGGCTATGTTGAAAATTTGGTGAAAAAACTCCTACAAATAACTGTTTCTGGCGTGCGTTATTACGGTTCCTATGCTGCAGCTCGTGGTGCAATTTCAATATTTTCACTCCAGATTTTCAACATTACCATTTACCACACCTCCTTATGAGCAGTACAGCTGTCATTTTCAATCCTGCCCAAAGCGTGTTTCCACCATGTAATGCACAGAGGCGCAGTCGGTGTGCGAAATCAATGTATGGGACACAGTAAGACAATCACAGTGACACTGTTCATTAGCAGAGGTTTTAAAATGGCAATGTTGAAAATTTGGTGAAAAACTTCCTAAAAATGACTGTTTTATGAGAGTTCGTTGCACAGTTCCCACACACGCTTGTAGGTTTGCGAATTTTCAATATTTCCTCTCCAGATTTTCAGCATTGCCATTTTCCCACACCTCCTCATGAGCAGTGCAGCTGTCATTTTTCACATCCTGCCCAAAACATGTTTCCGCCTATGTAGCGCACGATGGGGGTAACAAAAAGGTCATGCTGAGAATTTATTGTGCAAATACCAGCAATCGCACAGGGCATTAAGGTAAAGCACCATACGTGCCAAACACCACTGCAAATACCTGCAAGCGAACGTTCGGCATTGACAAATGCTTGTTAGGAATTTTTTCACCAAATTTTCAACATAGCCATTTTAAGATCTCTGCTCATGAACAGTGACACTGTGATTTTTTTAATTTGTCCCATACATTGAGTTCGCACACCGACTGTGCCATTGTGCGCTACATGGGTGGAAACACATTTTGGGCAAGATGTGAAAAATGACAGCTGCACTGCTCATAAGGAGGTGTGGTAAAATGGCAATGTTGAAAATCTGGAGTGCAAATATTGAAAATTCGCAAACTTACAAGCGTGTGTAGGAACTGCACAACACATGCTTGTAAAACAGTCATTTTTGAATTTTTTCATTATTTTCAACATAGCCATTTTAAGATCTCTGCTCATGAACAGTGTCACTGTGATTTTCTTAATGTGTCCATACATTGAGTTCGCACAATCGACTGCACCATTGTGTGCTTCATGGAAGAAACACGCTTTGGGTGAGATGTGAAAAATGACAGCTGTACTGCTCTACAAGAAGGTGTGGTAAAATGGCAATGTTGAAAATCTGGGAGGAAATATTGAAAATGCATGAACTTAAGAGCGTAAGTAGAACTGCACAAAAGCATGTTCATAAACAGTCATGTTTTTAGATTTTCCACCAAATTTTCAAAATAGGCTTTTTGAGAGCCCACCTTATGAACGCTGGCACTGTCACTTCGTTAATCAGGCCCAAAAGGTGAAATCGCACAGTGACTGCGAAATCACCCTTCGGGCCTGAATAACTCCATGACAGTGACATCATTCATGAGAAGGGATCCCAAAAACCGCATGTTGAAAATTTGGTGCAAAAATTCCAAAAAATGCCTAAGATATGCAACAAAGTTGAAAAAAAACCATCTAGCCCATTATACAGCTTACCGGCATTTCCTCAGTTTGCGGTCAGCTTTGAAGAGTGCAGATGTGTTCCCGGTCCAGCGATGATCATCGCGCGAGCTCGGAGGTAAGTATGGGGTGAGGGGTGTGGGAGGCAGGTGCACAGTGGGTGGAGTGCGGGTTGTGGGAGGGGCAGGGAGACCGCGTGGGACGTTTTTAATTTACAGGATTTTTTTCTAAATTGACGACGCTGTACATTTGCCACGCTGGGGTGGGTCCCAGTGTGGCAGAAGGATGGCTGGGGCCGTGGAGCCGATGGGGATTGGGCACCCCGCCGGCAGACGACACGAGATGTTTGCCATGCTGGAGTGGGTTCCCAGCGTGGCAGCAGGGAAAGCTGTTTGGGGGAGGTGGAGCTGACGGGGGATTGGGAACCCATGTCGGCAGATGACGCAGGACATTTGCCACACTGGAGTGGGCTCCCAGCGTGGCACCAAAGATTTTGGGGGGGGGCGTGATGCGCTGCTAGCACACAGTGGTGGTTTTCTTTGAAGAGAAGACCACCGCTGTCATACACAGCACCACATCGATTGGTGCAGGACCACCATGCCTGCTCAACGGAGCAGGGGATTGCACAGGACAGGCACACCTCCAAAGTGTCCCATTCTCCCAAGACGTTCCTTGCGCATGCGTGCAAGCGAACATAAAAAGGGAAGTGGTTATCCCTCTGTACAGACAGTTGGTGAGACCCCATCTGGAATACTGTGTGCAGTTCTGGAGACCCCATCTACGCAAGGACATAGACAGGATGGAAGCAGTCCAGAGGAGGGCAACTAAAATGGTGCAGGGTCTGCATCAGAAAGCATATGAAGAGAGACTGAGAGAGCTTAATATGTATACCCTTAATGAAAGGAGGGACAGGGGGGACATGATAGAAACTTTAAGTACCTCAAGGGAATCAACAAAGTCCAGGAGGGTAGCATCTTTCAGAAAAAGAGATGTGTAAGAACAAGGGGGCACAATTTAAAGATAGAGGGGGGAATGGCTCAGGGGTAATGTGAGGAATTTTTTTTTCATGGAGACAGTGGTGGATGCATGGAACCGCCTTCCTGGTGAAGTTGTTGGGTCTAAAACAGTGGGGGAATTCAAACATGCATGGGACAGACATAAGGCAATTGTAGTGGGGGGTTGCAGGAAGTAGGCTGTTGGTTAACTAGAATCTGCAGCTTATCCAGTAAAAAGGGAAATGGGCAGACTGGGTGGGCCAAGTGGTCCTTATCTGCCATCAAAGTCTATGTTTCTATGTAAAATGGTCCCTCACGGTCTTTTGTGCCCCCTTCCACAACCCGAGCCCACCAACTGTGCACCCAGCTCCGCACACCCCAACCTCACCCCGTGCTTACCTCCGAAGCCCGGTGCGATGATCTTTGGTGGACCAGGAACACGTCTGCACTCTTCAAAGCCGACCGTGAACTGAAGAAATGCCGGTAAGCTGTATAATGGCATAAATAGGGTTTTTTCAACTTATGTAGATATCTCGGCCATTTTTGGGACATTTGCCACGGCATTTTCAACGTGGGGTTATTGGGACCCCTCCTCATGAATACAGTCACTGTCATGGCGTTATTCGGTCCTGAAAGGCAATTTCATGATCACTGTACAGAATCACCTTTTGGGACCAATTAACAAAACAACAGTTCCGCTGTTCATGAGGTGGGCTCTCAAAAAGCCTATGTTGCAAATTTGGTGAAAAAATCAAAAAAAAAAGTTTTATGAGTGTGTGTTGTGCAGTTTCCACGCACGCTCGTAACTTCGTAAATTTGTAATATTTTCACTCCAGATTTTCAACATTGCCATTTTTTCAAACCTCCTTATGAACAGTACAGCTGTCATTTTACACATCCTGGCCAAAATCTGTTTTCACACTTCCGGCGCAGAATAGGCTGTCACTGTGGGAAATCAATGTTCGGGACATATTATTATAATCACAGTGACACTTTTCATGAGCAGAGGTCCTAAAATGCCTATGTTGAAAATTTGGTGATATTCTAGGGTGTGGGGGTAAGAAGAAGTAGGCTGCTGGTTAACTAGGATCTGCAGCTTGTCCAGTAGGTAGGGAAATGGGCAGACTGGGTGGGCCAAGCGGTCCTTATTTGCCGTCAAATTCTATGTTTCTATGTTTAAAAGTTCATAAAATGACTGTGTTACAAGCGTGCATTCCGCAGTTTCCACACACCCTCGTACCATCGCAAATTTGTAATATTTTCACTCCAGATTTTCAATTGTGGCATTTTTCCACACCTCCTTATGACCAGTACAGCTGCCATTTTACACATCCTGGCCGAAATATGTTTTCACACTTCCAGCGCAGAATAGCACAGTCGCTGTGGGAAGTAAGTGTTTGGGACAGATTAAGAAAATCACACTGACTCTGTTTATGAGCAGAGGTCATAAAATGCCTATGTTGAAAATTTGGTGACAAACGTCCATAAAATTACTGTTTTACCAGCATGCGTTGTGCAGTTTCCACGCACCCTCATAACTTCACAAACTTGTAGTATTTTCACTGCAAATTGTCAGCATTGGCATTTTGTCACACCTCCTTGTGAACAGTACAGCTGTCATTTCTCACATCCTGTAAATGTGTTTTCGCACTATAGTGCGGTCGCTGTGGGAAGTCAGTGTTCGGGACAGATTAAGAAAATCACAGTGACATTGTTCATGAGCAGAGGTGCTAAAATGCCCATATTGAAAATTTAGTGACAAAAGTCCATGAAATGACTGTGTTATGAGCGTACATTGGGCAGTTTCCATGCATCCTCGTAATTTTGCGCATTTGTAATATTTTCACTCCAGATTTTCAACACTGGCATTTTTTCACACCTCCTTATGAACAGTACAACTGTCATTTTTCATATCCTGCCCGAAATATGCATTTACACATCTGGCACAGAATAGCGTGTTCACTGTGGGAAATTAATGTTTGGGACAGATTAAGAAAATCATAGTGACAGTGTTCATGAGCAGAGGTCACAAAATGCCTATGTTGAAAATTTGGTGAAATAATTCCACTAAATGACTGTGTTACGCACGTGTGTTGTGCAGTTTCCACGTACGCTCAAGACTTTGCAAATCTGTAATATTTTCACACCAGATTTTCAACACTGGTATTTTTTCACACCCCCTTATGAATAGTACAGCTGTCATTTTTCACATCCTGGCCAAATGTGTTTTTGCACTTCTGATGCAGAATAGCACGGTCACTGTGGACTGTGGGAAATCAGTGTTTGGGACAGATTAAGAACGAGCGAGTGAGAGACGGGGACTGAGTGAGATCAACGGAGCTCTGTCAGGACTGCTGAGGATTTCTTTGTGGGCAGAAAAAGGCGCCAATGCAGGCAGGAGCCCAGTACAAAAGGACAGCCTGCAGAGCTGGGAGAAACAGAACGAGTGAATGAGAGAGGGGGAGTGAGCGAGCTCAATGGATCTCTGTTGGGACTGCTGCGGATTTCTTTGTGTGCAGAAAAAGTACCAACACAGGCAAGCCCAGTACAAAGGGCAGCCTGCAGGCGCTGGGAGAAACAGAGCAGTGCGTGACAGAGGGAGAGTGGGCGGGCTCAGCAGGCTCTGGGACTGCTGCGCACTTTTGTGGGCAGAAAAAGGCGCCAACGCTGGCAGGAGCCCAGTACAAAAGGGCAGCCTGCAGCGCCGGGAGAAACAGAACAAGTGAGTGAGAGAGGGAGAGTGAGCGAAATCAATGGAGCTCTGTCGAGACTTTAGAGTTGCCCACCCAACCACCCAGGGTCCTGTGTAGTCCTAAATTACAGCTGGGTCTCTGGGGTGGAGACAAAGCAATGACTGGATACTTTTAGGATTGCTGTAATAATACAGATTTAGTTGTTCTGTTTACTTCTCTATCTGAGCTAAGTACTGAGCTATACTGTTAGGATTGCTGTAATAATACATATTTATTTGTTCTGTTTATTTCTCTAACTGAGTTGAGTAATACTTGGAGTACAATATAATTTCTAAGTGGGCTAAGTGAAACTATGAGGGCTGAGAACAAGAAGTATGGTAGCTGAGGGGTGAAAAACAGACAAGGAGGCTTTAGGATTGCTACAGTAATACAGTATCTAACGGATGAGATTTGAGACTGAATTAACCCGGTCAGCAAGGGGGAAGTAGGGGGACTAGTGGGGGGGGGACCAGGAATTTCAGTAAATAGGGGTCTAACAGTTGTAGTAGGGTACAGAAACTGGGAGTAAGAACCCGCAACATAAGATGGGGGCCAAAATGGGGCAGGTGCTGCATGTCAATAGGGCGGGTATCTTTGGAAAGGTGGTGGGGTGTACAGGGTGTGGGTCCGCCATGATCCTGAACTAGGCTTGGAGGGGTGTATGGTGTATAGACAACTGGCTAGTTTGAGGGAGGAACTATGGAGGTTAGGGAGGAGTCTAAGTGGCAGGGCAGATGAGTATGGTAGGCATTCTGGCTGGGGGGAATAGGGGATGTCAAGGGGATGGGGAAGAACAACTAGGGACTGAAACTGACCCCAGTATCAGAGGCACCAGCAGAAAAGACAGGAGAAGGGAGGGATGCCCAAGGCAGGGGCAGCTCTCCTGATAGAGGAGGAAGAGACCATGAGGAGAAACAGGGAGAGAGCAGATGGCTGTGGGTAGGGAGGGACCAGGGGTGGGACTGGGGGGACACGTGGGGGAACAAGTAGAAGGGGAACTGATAGGGGAAGAGATGTAGGAGGGGTATCAACTAGGAATGGATTCAAGCCTCTGCTATGAGGCAGAGAGGGACAGCAGGAACATATTGAAGGGGGGGAGGACAAGCGGGGCATGATAGGGATGGCAACAGGTAGGAGAAGAGATAGCAAGGATGAAAGGGTAGAAGGGGGCTAGTAAGGAAGGAGGGGTGTGACTGGGGAGAGAAGGCTACGGGAAGAGGAAGGATGGGAGGGGCTTCACTAGTGGAGATGAAGGGAATGGGGGCTCTAAATTGACAATAACGGGGATAGGAAAGGGGTTGGAAATCAGCAGGGGAGGAGGGGAGGTCGACATGGGAAACCAAGTAGGAAGTAATCAGGCTGGGAAGGGGTTCAAGGGGATGGGAGGAATAAGGCAGAGAAAAGGGATGAGGCAGTAGTAGGGGGTGAAGATACAGAAGTCATAGAGGGTGCAGCTGGCAGGGTAAGGGGCAGGGAAGAATGAATACTGGGGTGGTGGAAGGGGCATTAAAAGGAAAAGGGGATAAGGGACAGGGGTGAACTCGTCCTGGGGATTCTGTACTGAAAGGGGTGAGATGGGGCAGAAGGAGGGAAAGGCACAGCCATATTTCATGGGTTGAATCTATCCCTGGGTTGACTGCAGGAGGTGCAGGGCAGGCACTGCTCAAGTGTGCAGCGAGTGGGTGGAAGAAACCTCATTTAGTGCTGCATGTGGATACAAACAACTTGGCAGGGGAGACTGTGGAAGTAGTGAGGGGGAGGTTCTAGGAGTTGGGCAGACAGTGTGAGGGGGTGGGGGAGTAGGTGGCATTCTTGGAGGTACACCCGGTACCATGTGCAGGCATGGGGAGGAAGGGTAGGATCCAGGAGTTCAAAGAGTGGCTGAGGGATTGGTGCCACACCAAAAATTATGGATTAGTGACTAACTGGGGAAGGGTCTGGGGCAATAGTGACTTGTACGCTGCAGACAGGCTACACTTGAGCAGGGAGGGGAAGGGAGTATTAAAAGTGGGATTAGAGGGGTATATTTCTACTAAGGTGGATTTAAACTAGTGGGGGGATGCCAAAAGACTGAGGTTGGTTGAAAGGTCTGGACAGGGGAGCCTAATGAGCTCACCCCACTGGATGTAGGTAAAGGCAGAGGCGTACTAACCCTGGGAGGGAGCGGGCAGAGTGGTCTGAGTGTAATACAGAAGGCACCACCACCCGGTATGAATAATGAGGAGAAAGGGTGCAGACTACTTGGAGGAGGGACACAGGCCAAGGAGAAGAGTGAGGAGAAGGAGGGGTATGGGTGGAAGGTGGTCTCTCTCAATGCAAGAAGCCTGGGGAACCAAACTGCAGAGCTTCAGGCGCTTCTTTCAGAGGGAAAGGTGGACATTGCTGCAGTGACAGAGACTTGGGCCACAGAGTACCATGATTGGGACTCAGAAATCCTGGGATACAGGATATACAGGAGGGATCAGGGGGTTGGAAGGGGGTTTGCACTCTATATGAGGGAAGGGATCAAATGCATAAGGGACGAGGGAGAAAAGAAGAGGACAGAGGCGCTTTGGGTGCAGCTCCTGGACTCCAAGGGCAGAAAGCTGAGGCTGGGAGTGGTGAACAGACCACCAGCCTAATCCAGGGAACTGGATGGGGAGTTGGCAGAGCAGATAAGGAGGGTGTGTAGAAGAAGAAGTGTGGTGATAGTGGAGGATTTTAACCTACCAGGGGTTGACTAGAGCACCCCAGCCACTAGCAGTACCAGGGATCAGGTGCTCCTTGATGCATTCCAGGACAGCCTTCTGACACAATTGGTAAGTGGGCCTACAAGTTTTGGTAGCACTCTGAACCTAGTACTGGCAAATGGGGAGGTAGTGAGGGAGGTAAGGGTGGAGGACCCACTAGTGGGTAGCAACCACCAAACAGTGTGGCTCGTTGTCGCACTGGACAGGGAGACAGGAGGCACGGGCACTAAGGTGGTGGATTTTAATAGGGTGGACTTTGGGAGGATGGGATCAGTACTGCGTGGGAGACTCCAGGATATAAGGCCGGGGATGGATGCAGAACAAAAGTGGGGAGTCATAAAGACTGAGCTAACAGAGGCCACAGTAGCCTGCACTAGAGCCAGGAGCAAGAAGAGCAGAGCCAAGACACCACGCTGGCTGAACAAGGAAGTGCTGCAAGGCGTGAGGGCAAAAAGGGCTGCATACCGGAAGTACAGGAGAACAGGGAAGGGAGAGGATAAGGTGGCTTATGGAAGTTGGTCAAGGGAGGTGGCCAGGAGGGTGAAGAAAGCTAAGACCTCCAGGGAATTAAGGTTAGCACAGGGTATAATGGTAGGGGAAAAGGACTTTTTTAGGTATGTCAGGGAAAAGAGGAAGTGCAAGGAACATATTGTGAGGATAAAGCGGGGAGCAGATTGGGTGGAAAAGAGGGAGGAGCAAGCAGAAATTCTAAATGAGTACTTCTGCTCCGTTTTCACTAAGGAAAGGGATGGTCCACTACCAGCATTGGCTGGGGGGTGGCGAAAGGGGAGGAGGAGGTGACAGACAAAGTGATCACAGGGAGTAGGGTGCTAGAGGGGCTGAGGGCACTAAGGGTGGACAAGGCACCAGGTCCCAATGGCATCCACCCCAGGGTGCTGAGGGAGATGGCAGAGCTGTTGGCAGAGCTGTCGGCAGAGCCACTGGTAGATCTGTTCAACACCTCCCTGGAAACAGGGGGTGTGCCCCAGAACTGGAGGGTGGTCCATGTGGCGCCCATACACAAGAGTGAGCCTAGGGAGGAGCCAGGAAATTATTGGACGGTCAGGCTCATGTCCATAGTGGGTAAGCTTATGGAGGCGATACTGAAGTACAGGCTGGTGGTATTCCTAGAGAGTAATGGCCTCCAAGATAGCTGGCAACATGGGTTCATCTCAGAGGGGTCGTCAAACCAACCTAATAGATTATTATGACTGGGTAACAAGGGAGTTGGACAGGGGCCATGTGATACATATCCTGTACTTGGACTACAGTAAGGCCTTTGATACAGTGCTTCATGGGAGACTGGGGGGAAGCTGACGGCGGGGAGGGGGAGCTGACTAAATGGATAGAGAACTGGTTATACAGGAGGGTGCAGAGGGTGGTGGTGGTATTGGGAGCTCTCAGCACCTACAGCAGTGACAAGCGGGGTGCCGAAGGGGTCAGTGCTGGGCCCGGTGCTATTTGGGCTCTTTATCTCTGATATAGCACATGGAGTGGGGAGCAGGGTTAGTCTGTTTGCAGATGATACCAAATTGGGGGCGGTGGAGGACAAAGAGGACGGATGGTAAAAACTGCAGGGGGACCTAACCAAAGTAGAGACATGGTCAGTGGAGTGGCAGCTAGGATTCAATACAAAGAAGTGTAAGGTTATGCACTTCAGGGCTAAGAACCAGAAGAGGGACTACTGGTTGGGGGGGTGAGGTTGGGGATCACAGAGGAGGAGGAGAGGGACCTAGGGATGTTGGTAACTGGGAGCATGAACAACTCAGTCCAGTGCAGGAGAGCAGCAGCGAAGGCAAACAGGATGCTGGGGTGCATTGCAATGGGGTTCTCATCCAGACACAGGGATGAGATTCTATCCTTCTACAGATCATTGGTCAGACCACACCTAGAGTACTTTGTGCAATACTGGAGGCCATACTTGAGGAGAGATATAAAGTTACTGGAGGGGGGTGCAAAAGAGGGCAACAAAAATGTTAAAGGGGATAGAAGGAAAGGAATATGAATTTAGCCTGAAGGAGCTGAACATGTACACACTGGAGGAAAGGAGGGATGGGGAGATGATTGAAGCATTTATATACCTGATGGAGGAAAATAAACCTAGCACCAAGGGGGTTTTTAAACTGAGGAGTGGGAGAGACAAGGGGGCACAGACTAAGGTTGGAAGGGGGACGTTCCAAGAGAGAAATGAGGAGGCACTACTTCACTGAGAGGGTGGTGTCTAGTTGAAATGTGCTGCCAGAGGGGGTGGTGACATGTAGGACAGTCAATAGCTTTAGGAAAGAGTGGGATAAAGCAAGAGGAAGAGCCAGGGGGGCAGGGGCTAGGACAAGCGGGGGAGGAACTGACGGGGAGGAGGCTGGGGCAGCTGCAATCTAGGGTGCTAGCTGCACACTCAGGCAGACTTAGATAGACCGATTGGTCTGTTCTGCTGGCAGATTTGTATGTTTGTATGTATGTTCATATGTAAAATCACAGTGGCTCTGTTCATGAGCAGAGGTCTTAAAATGCCTATGTTGAAAATTTGGTGACAAACGTCCATAAAATAACTGCATTACAAGTGTGTGTTGTGCAGTTTCCATGCACCCTCGTAACTTCGCAAATTTGTAGTACTTTCATTCCAGATTTTCACATTGCCATTTTTTCAGACCTGCTTATGAACAGTACAGCTATCATTTTCATATGGCCTTTTGAGAGACAACTCCGACTTCATCTAATTTCAACTAGTCATGTGACTGTTTCCTCGCTAATCGGGGGCCCCGTTCACTGCCCTCCACTTCAGTCTTGGCTATCTCTCCCGCCTTGCCTCCTTCTACCTGCATACCCCCTTGCCCCCTCTCCCTTTCCTCCCCCGGGGCATTTCCTGACTTCTATCCCTCCTCTCCCTCCCCTTTAGAGCTCTTACGCTCACCCTCTACCCTCCAACAATGGCCTTCCTGCCTGCATACCCCCTTCAATCTCACCTGCAGTGCTTATTTCCAAGATTGCCCTTGGCTGGTTATGTCATGCTACCTAACATTTGGCACATTTTGAATTACTGGAATTTCCTAAGCCTCAGTCTCTTACTTGTTATTGTGTAACTATGTATTATTATGTTGACCTTTGTATGTATGTATACCCCCCATTCCTTCGACGTGGAACCTTTGTAAACGAGCAGTTCCTGCTCAAAGATATTTGTAATCCTAGATTTCAATAAAATAAAAAAATAAATAAAAATAAAATATCCTGCCTGAAATATACATTTACACATCTGGCACAGAATAGCGTGGTCGCTGTGGGAAGTTAATGTTTGGGACAGATTAAGAAAATCATAGTGACAGTGTTCATGAGCAGAGGTCACAAAATGCCTATGTTGAAAATTTGGTGAAATAATTCCATTAAATGACTGTGTTATGTGCATGCGTTGCGCAGTTTCCACGTACACTCGGAAGTTTGAGTATTTTTAATATTTTCACTATAGATTTTCAACATTGCCATCTCTTCACACCTCCCTATGAATGGTGCAGCTGTCTTTATTCACATCCTGCCCGATCTGTGTTTTTGTACATCTGGCGCACAATGGCACGGTCGCTGTGGGAACTCAAAGTTTGGGACACATTGACACATCACAGCGCCACTGTTCATGAGAAGAGGTCCCAAATGCTTTCATGAGGTGGAGGTCACAAAAAGGCCATGTTGAAAATTTGTAGTGCAAATACCAACAAACGCCCAGGGCGTTACACTTTCTAGCCATAATGTCCCACCCTGTACAGACTGACAGGCGTCAGGGGTGTGCTTGGATTGCCAACTGTAATGCTCATTCCATTCACCCCACCCCCACCCTGCAGCCAGTGACAGGCATCGAGGTGTGTCTTGGACTCTTCGGCCCCAGAGTTACCCCATTCTCCTATATTGCATTCCATTTCAGTGTATGTCCTTATGGAGTGGGGTGATTATAAAGCCGAACACCCCAAGGAACACCTCAACACTTGTCGGTGTCTATAGGACAGGGTGAGGTGAAATGGCATGAACGTTATTGGCGACAACCCAAACGCGTACCTCAATGCCTGTCCCTCTCTGCAGGTTGGAGGTGAGGTTGGCGTGAAGTTCAATGCTTCACTGCCATTCCTACTCTGCATCTGTCTAACTCTTGCATTTCTAATGCTAATACCAACAAGCAAACATACGGCAGTGACAAATGCTTGTTATTACATGATCCATGCAATATTATTCCATGGTTTACATAGAAATGCTTTTCAGAATTCCGTGAAATTGAAAGAGAAATTCCAACAAGCATTTTGAAAGTGTAATTGCCATTCCACACAAATTCCACTGGCAGAATTCTGTATTCTATACAGCTCTAACTTTAAATCAGCAGTGCAATGAAAAATGTTTTTTCCCAAATAAATCTAGCTTCAACTATAATTAGGAAAAATATCAGCATACCTGTGAAATGTACTTGTACCTCCTATGCTCTGCCCTTGACTTGGGCGCAATGCTGTGCTGCCTGTGGTGTGGCTGGAGAAGCCAGCCAGCCAACCCTCTCTCCTCTGCCTGCTACCCTACGAGCCTTCCCAGGCTTCGCCTTTGACTCAGGTGCAATGCTATGCTGCCTGCGGCATGGCTGGAGAAGCCAGCCAGCCAACTCTCTCTCCTCTACCCGCTGGCCTACAAGCCTTCCCAGGCTTCACCCTTGACTTGGGCGCAATGCTGTGCTGCCTGCGGCACGGCTGAAGAAGCCAGCCAACCCACCCTCTCTCCTCTGCCCACTACCCTATGAGCCTTCCCAGGCTTCGCCCTTGACTTGGGCGCAATACTGTGCTGCATGCGGCATGACTGGAGAAGCCAGCCAGCCAACCCTCTCTCCTCTGCTCGCTGGCCTACGAGCCTTCCCAGGCTTCACCCTTGACTCAGGCGCAATGCTGTGCTGCCTGCAGTATGGCTAGAGAAGCCAGCCAGCCAACCCTGTCCCCTCTGCCCACCAGCCTACGAGCCTTCCCAGACTTTGCCCTTGACTTGGGCGCAATACTGTGCTGCATGCGGCATGGCTGGAGAAGCCAGCCAGCCAACCCTCTCTCCTCTGCCCGCTGGCCTACGAGCCTTCCCAGGCTTCACCCTTGACTCAGGCGCAATGCTGTGCTGCCTGCAGTATGGCTGGAGAAGCCAGCCAGCCAACCCTCTCTCCTCTGCCTGCTGGCCTACGAGCCTTCCCAGGCTTCACCCTTGACTCAGGCGCAATGCTGTGCTGCCTGCAGTATGGCTGGAGAAGCCAGCCAGCCAACCCTCTCTCCTCTGCCTGTCGGCCTACGAGCCTTCCCAGGCTTCGCCTTTGACTTGGGTGTAATACTGTGCTGCCTGCGGCGTGGCTGGAGAAGCCAGCTGGCCAACAATCTCTCTTCTGCCTGCTGCCCCACAAGCCTTCCCAGGTAGGAAATCATCCAGGGATTGGTACCTTTGCTGGGACTCTGATTGGCTGCAGCCCTGGAGCTCCAGCTTGCCATTGGCTGTCTCGACGGCAGCTCGCTCCTGATTGTTGCCAGAGCTCTGAGGCCATTTTTTCAAGATTCCCTAGCACTGGCTCACTTGACTTCAACTCTGAAACATCTCCTACCCAGATTTTCAGCCATAGAGTAATTCTTGTATATGGGTAATTTTTGTATATTTACCAGAGTCTAGGGGTTGTGTAATTGCAGCACTCTATGTATGTGTGTATATACGCTTGTCAGGGAAAGCCACACTGTTAAATTTGTTTAGCACTAACATTGACTGCACTTCCTGCTGCTGCTCTGATCTGAATTATTGAATTATTGTACTAGGGGCAAGTTTTGTATTTTTAGCACAATATTGGGGATATGTAAAAGCAGAATTTTTGTATGTGTTGATGTACCTGTGCTGGGAAGCTACATTATTTTATTTTAACTTGCCTGCCCTTTCTAATGCTAATTTGATTTCTTTCTCCTGCACTGCTTAAACTGCCCCTGCCGTGCTTTTCTTCTTCTTGATATCAGACCTTAACCTTTTGTTGGCACTAGCCGACCACTCCCCCCATCTGCTTTGTCTGTCCGCCCCCTCCTATTCACTTCAGTTAATTGCTGCTCATTTTCCTGACTCTGCCCACCGATTTAGTCCCAGCTACTCTTCTTTTGTTCCCTTGTCTATCCCTGCCCACCGATTTAACCCTTCCTAGCTCTTTGTCTCTAGCCCTATCTAACAGCCATCTGTCTTCCTTCCCTTCCAGGCTTCGCCCTTGACTCAGGCGCAAGGCTGTGCTGCCTGCGGTGCAGCTGGAGAAGCCAGACAGACGACCCTCTCTCCTCTGCTCACCACCCTATGAGCCTTCCCAGGTAGGAAATCATACAGGGACCAGTACCTCTGCTGGGACTCCTATTGGTTGCAGCCCCACAGCTCCAGCTTACCATTGGCTGGCTCGACGGCAGCTCGTTCCTGATTGGTGCCAAAGCTCTGAGGCCATTTTTTCAAGATTTCCTAGCACCGGCTCGCTCAGCTTCAACTCTGAAATGTCTCCTACCTCGTTTTTGGGCCCACCCTCTCTAACCCCACCACTCTTTAAATGGTTCTTTTTTCCCCTCCCACCTTGCGTAACTATTACCATTGGTAGTGCCTTCTGTTGCAGCTCCCAGCCCGCTTGCTATTGGTGGCTGCTGAGGTGAAGCATTCGTAGAAGCTGTTGCTTTTTTTCTTTCTCTCTTTTTTCTTAGAGTGTTCTGTTTCTCTTTACTATCTAATGGGTCAAGTGTTCTCTATTGGCAGCTATTCTACTTAATTGATGTTGCCATCCCACCCTGCCTGCAGTTCTGGATGTGAGATGAGTCAAACCTAAACAGACCCTGCCTTATTATTACTTTTTTCTGACTTCAGGAGTGAGTCGTGTCATTCTGAGTGCAGCCCTACACATCCTATTAGCACAAATTTCTACACCTCGATCCCGTGGTATAGCTTAGCTTGCAAGCATTTAGGTAGCAGCCTCTTAGTCCAGTTTCTGGGAAGATGACTCTGTACATCCCTCCTTCTACTATTGTAAAGTACTGCATTTCTCTTAGTGATATAATAAAGACTCGCTGTCTTTCGGACGCTAAATACCGCGTACTATCAGATGACCTAAAGGTGGGCAAGCAATGTGAGAAGGCAGTAAGGAAGGCTGGGGGGATACTGGGATGCATAGGAAGAGGCATCAATAGTAGAAAACAGGAATTTGTTATCCCTCTGTACAGACAGTTGGTGAGACCCCATCTGGAGTACTGTGTGCAGTTCTGGAGACCTCATCTTCGAAAAGACATAGACAGAGTGGAGGCTGTCCAGAGGAGGGCAACCAAAATGGTGCAGCGTCTGCACCAGAAGACATATGAAGAAAGACTAAAGGAGCTTAATATGTATACCCTTGAGGAAAGAAGGGAGAGAGGGACATGATAGAAACTTTCAAGTACCTCAAGGGAATTAACAAATTCCAAGAGGTAGCATCTTCCAGAAAAAGAGATGTGCAAGAACAAGGGGCACAATTTGAAGATAGAGGGGCAGCTCAGGTGTAATGTGAGAAGTATTTTTTCACAGAGAGGGTTGTGGATGCATGGAACAGCCTTCCTGAGGGAGGTCGTGGAGTCAAGAACAGTGGGGGACTTCAAGAAAGCATGGGACAGGCATAAGGCAGTCCTAGGGGTGGGTAAGAGGAAGTAAGCTGTTGGTTAACTAGGATCTGCAGCTTATCTGTTAGGTAGGAAAATGGGCAGACTAGGTGGGCCAAGCGGTCCTTATCTGCCGTCAAATTCTATGTTTCTATGTTACTATACACAGGGCCCTACAATGCAGACCATACTTCTAATCCTTTGTTGTGTATCAGCCTCCCTCTTTGTTTCCTCAGGGGCAATGTGAGGAAGTATTTTTCCACAGAGAGGGTGGTGGACGCATGGAACAGTCTTCCTGAGGAGGTTGTGGGGTCTAAAACTGTGGGAGAATTCAAGAATGCATGGGATAGACATAAGGCAATTCTTGTGGAGGGTAGGAAGAAATAGGCTGTTGGTTAACTAGGACCTGCAGCTTATCCTGTAGGTAGGGACATAGGCAGACTAGGTGGCCAAGCGGTCCTTATCTGCCATCAAAGTCTATGTTTCTATGTTTCCCTAGAGCATCATACTGATAGTGAGCAGGTGCCCAACATTATATGTCCTTGGGAGAAGGACGTTCATAGCTATCCGTTACCAGGTTTCCTCTCCTCTTTGGAACCTTACTTCCAGCCACAATGGAACCCTGGAACCTCTGTCAACTTCTTAACGTAACCTAATATGCGAATCTTGCAACATCTGCCCCTTCCGCACTTGTTTTTTTGTGAGGCGAGGGTGCTGCTCTAAACACAGTCTTAGGACCACTTAACTACCAAGGTGCTCACACTTCTTCTGGTCATTCTCCCCATCGAAAAAGGGAATGCACCCGTATGTTTAGATTGCTCTTAAATGCCCTAAGTAGAATATTGCTGATATATTACTCTGCTCGGGTAATGTTGACTTGAACCCTGGCCCTATCCCTTCAATTACAGCTCCTTCAGAATTAGCTCACCGTAAGGTTACAACATTCCTGCATATTAATGCTTGTATCCTCCTGAAAAAGTTAGACTCCATTCAGTCCTGGATCCTTTATACCAAGCCTGACGTAAGCACAGCTACTGAAACCTGGCTTAAACCTTCTACTCTTGATTATACAACAAACATTCCTTCCTATAATGTTTTCAGAACTGACAGACCTACCAGAGGAGGTGGAGTAACTGTATATATATTATATACATTTTTGTTGACTATTACTAACTCAACCTCCGTGCCCAAGGAGTTTGAAAGCTTGACCCTAAAAGTTCAACTCCCCGCCTCCCAATCTCTTTGTGTTATCGGATGTTACTGACCACCCTTGGTGGGTCTGAAGGTGCTACATCATATACATAATGAACTGAGCACACTGACTTCGGAGGCTGTCATTTTGGGTGACCTCAACTATGACTGGCTTTTGGCAACTTCTGAACCCCTTAAAGAACTGTGTGATCCCTTTGGGCTTACGTAGCTAATTCTTGAAGCCACTCATCCCAAAAGAAAAAACCCAGCCAACAGTTCTCTAATCAATCTTATCCTAGTTAACAAACCTCACCTCTACACCCTTTCAGGTGTTTTTTTACTGACCTTAGCAACCATTGTCCCATCGCCTATGTGAAGTCCACTCCAAAACCAGTTTCCTCTTCCAAATAAATATATATATATATATATAAGCAGCAAATGTAACTTTGACCCTCTAGCATTCCTCACTGAACTGCAAAATTCTAATTGGCAAGATTTCTACCTAGCTAAATCAGTGTGTGAAACTTCTGAGTACTTTCAAAGCATTGTGCTTGCTGTTATAGATAGACACGCATTGCTGGTTAAAGTTTGTTCAAAGAAAACAATCAAGTCCATGGTTCACGGCCAGCCTGAAGGCCACCTTACTTAATAGGGATGTTCTTTTGGAAAAGAGCATGGAAAACTAATCTGCCCTCTGACTGGTCAGCGTTCAGAAGGTCTAGGAATATCTGCACTAAACTTGTTAGATCTGAAAAGGCCAACAACTTCCAGTACAAATTGGACTCATCATCTACATGTGCTGCTAAGTTTTGGACAACCATTAAGGACATAGAAGGGCGTAGTTCAGCTAACTCCATCCTGGACAAAATAGCTTCTGGTAACTCCTCAATTATTGACAAACTGACAATTCTAGATCTCTTTAATGATCACTTTGCCACCACTGGGCTCGCCTTTGATTCCTCACCTGCCTCCAACCTCCGTTCCTGATTTTGCAGACCGGGCACTGCCAGACCAACTGCCTTTACCTCCTGCCTCGGATATGGCCTTCTCCTTTAGTCTGGTATCCCTGAGACAAGTAGAAGATCTACTTCTAGCCCTTGACACCAGAAAAAGTGCGGACACGGACCTTATTGCCCCTTATTTTCTGAAACTCGCCTCCCATGTTCTGTCAGTACCCATCAGCCATCTCTTTAACCTATCTCTTGCCCAAGGAGACCGCCCCACTGTTAGGAAAACTGCCCATGTTATTCCACTATTTAAATCCGGTGACCCAAGTGACTTAAACAATTATAGACCAATATCTCTACTTCCTATCCTCTCTAAACTGCTCAAGAAAGCAGTTAATGTGTAGTTGTGGAAGTTCATTGACTCCACCAACCTGCTTAATCCTGCTCAGTCACTATTCAGAGCTTGCCATAGTACAATATCAGCCCTCGTAAAGGTCACCAATGATTGGCAGAACTCTCTGGATACTAAACAATATGTATGTGCCTTGTTCCTTGATCTAAGCAAGGCATTTGATACGGTGGACCACGTCCTGCTGTTGGACACCATAAGGAGCTCTTCAGCCCGGAAATGGCTCAATTGTTGCCTTACTGGGAGATACCAACAGGTTAAAGCTCAAGGCAATCTTTCTCCACTGAAATTGCTCAAAAGAGGTGTGCCGCAAGGGTCCATTCTAGGACTACTGCTCATTACCTTATATATTAATAACATTGACTCAGGTAACAAATCAGCCGACATTCACCTCTTCACCAATGACATGGTCATTTACATTACCAGTAGGCTTATATGGACCTACAATTGGACTTTAATCACCTACAGTTGAATATTTTGAGTCAAAAACTACTTTTAAATGCAAAAGAAAAAAAACAAGGCCATATTTTTCTCACCTGTCACCTTAGGCCCAAATCCTTCTTTACATAGCTTAACTCCCCAAATTTTGTCGCTTCTTGGTGAACCCATTGACTATGTGTCTAAATTTAAATACTTGGGGTATAGATAGATCACAAGCTCATATTTTCTGCCCACATTGAGGAGCTTGCAAAGAAGCTAAGGCAGAGACTGGGCCTGTTCTTCTGGATTAAGCATCTCTTAACTTACAAAGCCAAAAAAAAGGTAGGTTCAAACCACCTTCTTATCCTTACTGGACTATGCCAATTTCCTTTATGGACAAGGCCCTGCCACCACACTCTGAAAACTTGATCCGCTGTACCACCGAACCTTGAGATTCATCTCTGGACTGCCTTACCTTACCCACTGCTCCTTGCATTCCGCTGTAGGCTGTACATCCCTCAGATTCAGAAGGCAAAGGAACACCACCTACTGGATCTTTAGATCTATCAACCACAAGCTTCCCCAGTGTATCTCTGTTTGCCCCATGTGCTGCGGGCAATTATTCACTGCACAGCCTCTCCTTCATCTCCCTATCCATTCCTAAAGGTAATTCACATTTTGGTAGAGCATCCACGAGCTACATACTTCCTCACTTGTGGAACAAACTGCAAAAAACCCTGACGCTGCCTGCCCTGACAACATTTTTCTCCTTCAAAAAGCTATTCTCACAGTCCTTCCTTGAAATCTGTAACTGCCACCCGCGGTGGTCGGTGAAATAAGTGCCAGACGTCTATTCCCTGCCTTGCAACTCTTGGCTTTATCACTCCATTCTGTCTCTGTTCCCCTCATCTCCCTAACACCCTTCTTACCCTTCCTGAATTCTGTACTGCCTCCCCTGGTGGGTGGTGTGATATGTGCCAGACATCTGTTTCCTTGCCTTGTGACTCCCTGCCTTATCACTCTATCTCTCCCTAATTCCCTCATCCCCCTAACATTCCTCCTATTCTTACCCTTCCCCGGAACTTTATATGTTTTTATTGTATAATATTAAATTGAATATTGTTTAAGCCTTTTTTCTCCATGATCCATTTTGCCTATTCCCTGTGTATAGCCCTGCCCAATACTGTACTGTTTTCTTCTGCAATTTAATCTAAGATTGTATAACTACCTTACAAATTGTATTATTCTGTTTTACTCTTATACTTGCCCAGGTCCACCTTGCAAATGAGGCTGCTCAAAGATGCTTCACCTGGTAAAATAAAGATTGAATGATTGTTTAATTGATTGATGTTGCCTACTATGAGCCTTTTTTTTCGATCCTAACCCTTGCCAGGTCTACAATGCTATATATATGCAAAATGTGGTGGACGTATTTTTTGTTCTTGAGAAAAAATATATTACAGCATTCATAAAATCCTCAGATTTTGGCAGAATTAGAAAAATTGTACCACCAAATAAAACTGGAAAATGCCTGGAGTCTTTCAAACTGAAACAAATGTAGGGTCAAATTTTGTTCCAGTTTTGTTGCACTGCTGCTTTAAATAATACGCCTAGTTGAAAGCCTGTTACTGGACATGAGGTAGTTACATATATCCTAGAACAAAAAAAGAACATGGCTGCAGACATAGATTACATTTGAGTGGAATTGTTTCAAAGTAACCCAGTCTGTTGGACAGAATTATTGGCAATGGTTTTTAATACAAGAAATACAAGTTTCATATCCCTTCAAACTATCACCAAACTACACTGTTGAATTTGCAGAAAAAAATCTATTCTTGATATTTTCTTATGAAGTTGCAAGAATAGGAAAGAAAAAAAAAGAATCTGCGAAGCTCAGGCTGGCTTCAGAGATAAGAAAAGTACCTCTGATCATGCTTTTACTTTAATCATCTTAATACTCTAATATAATTTTAAGAAAAGGCAACCAATGTTTGGAGGCTTTATACGCATAAAAACTGCATCTGATTCAGTCACTAGGTCTTTGTTATGGGAAGTGCTGAACAAACATAATACAGACCAGCAGCTCCTAAAAATATGAATGTTACTACACTCACACACAAAACCAAGGGTGCCAGTGGGTTTATAGGGTCAGTTACCCTCAGATGTTAGTATTACAAAGAGGATCAAACATGGTTTCCACCATGTAACAGCATTTTTTTATCTTTATAATTAACAAGGTTATAACAGATTTAGAGACAGTGGATACTGACACACTAAAAATGGGAAGAGTAAAAATCCCAGTCCTAGTTTACATAGATGATGCAGTCATTTTATCACAAAGTAAAGCTGATTTACAAAAAGGAGGGATTTCATGGGAAAAAGTTTTAGGATCTTCTACTTAGGATGAATTCAGAAAGAAAGGAACATTTGGTATTTGGAAATGTAAAGTCTGACAGAAGCTTATGAACGGTAGAAGGCAAACCAGTTAAGGTTGTCTTGGAATTCTGGTATTAAGGAATTGATTTTAGTAAAAAGGGAAACTGGAAAAGACTCTTCTGGATCACCAAAAGGGCAAATGCACAGAACAGTGTTAGGCATTAAAAGATTTGGGAACACGTTCCCAGGTAACTCATACACCACACAAAAACAAGCATTTACAGCAAAGGTGACCACCCAGTTAGAGCTTCGCATAATGTTCAGATTACACTTTCACCAGAATTCTATGGAATTTTGGAAATTCCACCTAATTCTGTGGAACTCTGTTAGAAGTGAAACTGTGATATTCTGAAAGTGGAATGGGAACTGCGGAATCATATTCTGCTGTTTATGTAGACCATGGATTAATTTTCCACAAACTGCAGATTACATGGTCTGCAGAATATTATTGTGTGGCTTAGACTGAACTGCTTTTTGGAATTATGCAAAATTAAAACAAAAATAATTTCTCAAAATCATTTTGGAAGTGGAATTGCCATGCTGCACAGATTCCTCCATGGGGAATTCCACATTCCACACAGCTCTACACCCAGCTGCTATATGGAGTAGATGTTTGGGGAGTGGAGAATACACAAATAATGGAAAAATGTCAAACATATGGCCAGAAAAATGGTATTGGGAGTCCCTACAAATATCCCTTCTGCAGTAATAAGAGTGGAATGTGGGATGCTTTTGGTTAGAGATCTAGCGCCACATGAAAAGAACTTCATCTTATTTTGGAAAAGTACTAAACATGGAGAATACTGGACTCCCATATTTAGCTTATCTACATTATTCTGATAATCCCTGGGGTGAATGGTAATTTAGAAGCTTAGGGAGATGAGATACATGGGACTGGGATATTTTACATAGGCTGATAGTTCAAAATACTTTAGTATTAATAGATTAATTAGTAATATCAAATGCAGGATTAGGGACATCAAAAGACAAAAAGATATCAGTTTGAATTGTATGGCATGGTGTTTGTACTATGGTAACATTAAAAGTGAATTTAAAGAGGAGTTTTATTTGATGTCAGTAAAGAATGCTGTACTTAAGAGTCATTTTGCCATTTTAGATTGTAGATTCTGAGACCTTTTTACGTTTGCTTGCGTGCATGTGCAAGGAACGTCTTGGAAGAATAGGACAGTTTGGAGGTTTGACTGTCCTGTGCAATGCACTACTCCATTGAGCAGGCGTGGCGGTCCTGCACCAATGGATGCAGGTGCTGTGTATGACAGCGGTGGTCTTCACTTCAAAGAAAACCACTGCTGTGTGCTCGCAGCGCCTCACACCCCCCAAAGCTTTGGTGCCACATTGGGAACCCACCCCAGCGTGGCAAACCTTGTTTTGGCCGACAGGGGTGCCCAATCCCCCGTCAGCTCCATGACCCCCCAGCCGTCCTTCTGCCATGCTGGGAGCCCACCCCAGCATGGCAAACGTCCCGTGTCATCTTTTTTTTTTTTTAAAAAACCTGTAAATTAAAAACAGTCCCACGGCGCTTCTCCCTGGCCTCCCTCCCACAACCCGCACCCACCCACTGTGCACCCTGCCTCCCCACACCCCCTCACCCCATACTTACCTCCAGAGTCTGGCACGACGATCTTCCGTGGACTGGGAACACGTCTGCACTCTTCAAAGCCGACCGGGAACTGAGGAAATGCCGGTAAGCTGTATAATGGGCTAGATGGTTTTTTTTTCAACTTTGTTGCATAGCTCTGGCATTTTTTGGAATTTTTGTACCAAATTTTCAACATTGGGTTTTTGGGACCCCTTCTCATGAATGATGTCACTGTCATGGCGTTATTCAGGCCCGAAGGGTGATTTCGCAGTCACTGCATGAAATCACCTTTTGGGCCCAATTAATGAAATGACACTGCCAGCGTTCATGAGGTGGGCTCTCAAAAAGCCTATTTTGAAAATTTGGTGGAAAAATTCCTAAAAATGACTGTTTTACAAGCGTGCATTGTGCAGTTCCTACACAGGCTCGTAAGTTTGCGAATTTTCAATATTTTCTCTCCAGATTTTCAACATTGCCATTTTACCACACCTACTTATGAGTAGTACAGATGTCATTTTTCACATCTCACCCAAAATGTGTTTCTGCCCATGAAGTGCACAATGGCACAGTTGGTGTGTGAAATCAATGTATGGGACACATTAAGAAAATCATAGTAACACCGTTCATTAGCAGAGGTCTTAAAATGGCTATGTTGAAAATTTGGTGAAAAAATTCCTAAAAATGACTGTTTTACAAGCATGTGTTGCGCAGTTCCTACGCACGCTCGTAAGTTTGTGAATTTTCAATATTTTCACTCCAGATTTTCAACATTGCCATTTTACCACACCTCCTCATGAGCAGTACAGGTGTCATTTTTCACATCTTGCCCAAAATGTGCTTCCGCCCATATAGCACACAATGGCACAGTCGGTGTGCGAACTCAATGTATGGGACATATTAAGAAAATCACAGTGTCACTGTTCATGAGCAGAGATCTTAAAATGGCTATGTTGAAAATTTGGTGAAAAATTCCTAAAAATAACTGTTTCGAAGGCGACGCTATGCAGTTCCTACGCGACGTCAGTAAGTATGGAATTTTCAATATTTCCACTCCAGATTTTCAACATTGCCATTTTACCACACCTCCTTATGAGCAGTACAGCTGTCATTTTTCACATCCTGCCCAAAACATGTTTCCACCCATGTAGCACACAATGGCGCAGTTGGTGTGCGAACTCAATGTATGGGACACATTAAGAAAATCACAGTGACACTGTTCATGAGCAGAGGTCTCCAAAAGCCTATGTTACAAATTTGGTGAAAAAATGTCAAAAAATGACTGTGTTACGAGCGTGCATTGTGCACTTTCCACGCACACTCATAACTTCGAGAATTTGAAATATTTTCACTACAGATTTTTAACACTGGCATTTTTTCACACCTCCTTATGAACGTACAGCTGACATTTTTCACATCCTGGCTGAAATGTGTTTTTGCACATCCAGCGCACAATGGTGTGGTCAGAGTGAGAAATCAATGCTCAGGACAAATTATGAAAATCACAGTGACACTGTTCATGAGCAGAGGTCCCAAAATGCCTATGTTGAAAATTTGGTGACAAAATTCCACAAAATGACTGTGTCATGAGCGTTCATTGCGCAGTTTCCATGTATGCTCGTAAGTTCGAGAAATTGTTGTATTTTCACTCCAGATGTTCAACATTGCCATCCCTTCACACCTCCATATGAATGCTACAGCTGTCATTTTTCACATCCTGCCCAAACTGTGTTTTGCATGTGGAGCAAGAATGGTGTGGTCGCTGTGGGAAATCAACGTTCAGGACAGATTAACAAAATAACAGTGGTACTGTTCATAAGCAGAGGTCTCAAATGCTTTTATGAGGTGGGGGTAACAAAAAGCTCATGCTGAAAATTTGTAGTGCAAATACCAGCAATCGCTCAGGGCATTAGGGTAAAGCACCATACATGCCAAACACCACTGCAAATACTTCCAAGCGAATGTCCGGCATTGACAAATGCTTGTTTAATAATGGAAAAAGCTATGCTAAGAACTTGGAAGGAAGACTGAATACAAACATGGCTTTAAAGGTACCAGTATTGTTAACCATTATTTTCTGGACTACTTGTTGGTAGTATCCACTAGGAAAAGTGACTAAATCCACTCTTTTTAAAACACTATGAGGGTGCCATGGAGGAAAAGTTTAACCATCCTTTATGTCCAGATAGTAATTCAAGAATGTTTGACTTTATCAAGTTTGCAGAGAAAATTATTACATTAAAACATTGTAACATGGAGGTATAAACAATGTATCTATGAATTTATGATCTACAAATATCAATGTGAAATAGTGATGACTGAATTTAAGAAATAAATATTGTCAGTTAAGCCATATATGTTGTATTTATTTATGCAAACATTTTGAGAATGTTTTTAATTATTCATTGTTGTGATGTTTTTTTATCAACACAATAAACTATTTAAACCTTGAACTTTGTGGAGACAGTGGTTAAGCAATGGAACAGCCTACCATCAGAGGTGGTGGGCATGAAAACCAAAGTGAATTCAAGCATGGCCGGGACAGAGCAGAGTAAAGGCCATAATAGTTATTCAGGAAGGTAGACGAAAGAAAGGGGAGCAAAGGAGAGGTGAAGGAAAGACCTAATTTAGACAATAGATTACAGAGTAGAGTAGGGTAAAACTGGGCAGACTGGATGGGTCAATGGCTTTTTTGTCAACACTATGTTTTTTTTTATGTTTCTGTTAACTTACTCTCTCTCTCTCTCACTGTCTTTGGATATACAATGGGCAGGTAGAGACACCTGTCTTCATTCCCATATGCATAGGTGGTACCACTGGGGGCATCAATATTGACATGGGGTCCACTGCTGATTTTGAACACAGGTGGGATAGATACAGGGGAATAATCCAAACCCAAGGACAGAGAGAGAGAGAGAGAGAGAGAGAGAGAGAAGAGAGAGAAAAGGATGAGCAGTTTAGCAAAGGAGAAGAGTGGACTAAGAAGGGAGGTGTCAAAATGCAGCCAGGAACATGGGTAGATAAGCTCTGGTCCACCTTTCAGCTAAGTGTGAATGGAGGCAGATACTGGGCAGACTTGATAGGCCAGAGGTCATTTTTCTGTCATTTAAATCTCTGTTTCTATGTAAATAAGGAACCCTCTCTTGGCTGACTCGGCTGATGAACTCACAGAGATCACTTCTCCCCATGACCATAGTACTAACTGGGGTCTTAGCCAAAGAGTGCTGCAGTATATTAGTTCTTTATATTTTATCAGCAAAATTCATTGCTATGACATAATGTACAAAATCACAAAAATAAACAGTAATCAAATTACCAATGGTGCTACAGGTGCCAAATTAGGTATGTAAAGTGTGAAATAATTATGTATTACAATTTACTATATTGTGTGCTTGTCTGGATTCAAACCACTGATCTTTTGCTTTCTAAGCAAATACACATTTAATGTGTGCCACTGAGCTGCAGTTCCTATGGTGTAAAGGCATGTCACAACCTGCAAAACAGGCAACTGGGGATCTAGTCCTAGCAGGTGATATACCTTCACAGGTATCCCATTGTTAGGGCACCGTGATTAGGGTGCTATAATGTGGGTGCCACAACAATGGCGTGAGTGATAGGGGCAATGTGGAATTTAGATCATCCTGCATTTACACCCTGTTGGGCATCCCCACAATTTCTTTGCCCTTCACGGCATGCTCGCCCCAGAGGATGTTATATTTTTTTGGGGGGGAGGGGCCAACTCTTTCATATGACGGTCCATGGGCAAGGAAACTTTCAGGTGCCAGAATGTCACCTGCGCTAATGCTGAGCAACATATTCCTTGCTCCCTGAGTTATCTTGCCCACATTGCCTGCACATCATCATGGGTGAACCGCCTTTACAAATTCTTGTTTTTGGTTTAATTTATTTCTCATGTAATTTACCATTCCAGTTCCACACTACCATGAATCACCACTCAATTGAGTTTGCATCTTACAAAAAAATGTTTAGGTCCCCAAAGAAATTGACCCACTATTACTTTCCCTGTTAAGTAAACACACATTCAGTGTACCACTGAGCAACAATGAGTTGCAGTTCCTATGGCAGAGAGGTCGTGTCACAACATGCCAAACAGGTCACTCAAATTGTATTCAAACCTAGAGAAACCTCAGTTGGGACTAATTTAATTTAATTGACTAAAACATACTGTAGAAGTATGTTCAATTATCTGAAAGTCTGTCATTTAGCTTAGCTGAAAACTTCACTATAGCCGCAATGACATCTAACAATTTCTCTCACACAACAAAAATTGTAGTGAGAAAGAAAAAAAATGTGTAATACAGGGGATCAGACCCAGGCCTGTGTAAGTTTGAAATCCTATGACAAGCCCTAAAAGCCCTATCACTAACATCATCAATGACATCAGAGATGAATTACTCATACTGAATGTAAGCTTAAACTTGACTACATGCACAAAAGAGTATGCATGCAAAACAATAGGTGCCAACAGCTATGCTGACTAAATCCACAAGAGTACATATGATAACAACAAGATGTTGGCACCTAAAAATGTATAAAAATACATATACATCCATGATATGCATATCAACAGACACAAGAAAACACTATGTTATATAGAAATATGTTTAAACAGCATTTTAAGAGATCTAAGATCCTGGTGCATTGAATCAAGTAGAACATACAGGTCAGAGGCACATCAATTTAAAACAATATAGTATGACTTAGTATGAAGCACATGTGTAAGAATCTTAGAAAACATGGGTTAGCCCAAGTGAAACAAATCAGTTTTCTTCTTATGAATGGTTCTTGTCTGGGTACCTACATCCCTTCTTGTACTAAGTGCCTGTAATCCCCTATCCCTAACACACCGATGGCCACAAAATGTCTGAAAAGATTGTGTCATATGCACGTGCTTCCAATTCATCAAATATTTTTCTGTTTAATATCTTTTTTTTAAATGTGAATCTCTGGGTAAGCTTATAATCAATACTTGAAAGCAATATTCTCAGTTGTGTATTTGGAAGATCTTGAGACTATCAAGAAATAGCCAGGACACTTTTTCCTTTCCTTAATATATATGGGACAAAATAATGTCACATGAAGTGTATCTTCCAGGTAGCACAATCGGCAACTACCGTGTGTGCTCATAATCATGTGATTTCCCTGCTTACCTTGCATTGTCTGTATTTGAATCAAAACATGTGAACCTGAATCTTGTAGAAATGTGCTTCAAAGCTGGATCTTCCAAATTTAACAGGTAAGATTTAAGCTCATGAGTTCTCTTATTCGAAGCTAACCAAGGGTTGAATCTGGCTGATTTGATACATTGTATATCTCTTTGCCTCTCCTGATCACTCAATCTATTTTGGACCAATTTTATACTGGATTTATTAATGGCTGCCCTCAATTTCCACAAGGTTCCAAAGTTCCAACTTGTATATTGCCCAAGTTTCTGCTGCATATAGGGCCTCGGTTAATAGCTTCATACTAGCTGTTATTAACGTGAGCAATACTGAGCTGTCCCCATGTTGACAGGTGAATCTGAATAAGCCTGTCATTGCAGAATTACATTTTTTTGCTATATTATCCATGTGGGTTTTCCATGGTAGGTTTTAACTAAATGTTAGTCCCAGACAGGTAAATATTTTACCCTATATTTCTCAGGAGAATTTTCGTAACCTGTCCTCTCCAAAGACAAGAATCTTACTTTTTGAAGTACAATGGAAGACTCTTATAATAGACATAATTATGTAAGCAGGATTTGTGCATTATAAGGGGCGTCCACTATACCTTAAAATATCCTAAAATAGGAATCTTCTTTACCACAACTCACTCACCTGTTAAAATATGAGCATAACCCTTCTCTGCCAACCAAAGGTATGGGAAACTGCTACTGCTATTTGCAGCTGATTGTGGACTGAGCGGTACAACGAGATTGGTAAGATTTTGTTGTACAGTACCTGTCCTGAGCAGGGAATCCGATGGCTGAGCAGCAACCGTGTAAGAGTGGCAGGTTATGTGGAAAGGCAACACGTGTTCTGGAGTAATCCACTAGAATAAGGTGTCAGGAATCAGGCATCAGGTGAGGTTAATGATGTCTTTGTAGTACCAGACAAACCCGCTATATGATCAGGTGATGATTAGCAGGGAGTTAGCAGGGAATTCACAGCATGTATCGGGGGCACTGAGGAGCTTGCAATGTCCACTGTACAGGGTTTGCAGAAGACGGTATAAACTGTATTTTTAACATTATGGAAATAGTGTTTGGCTTTTGGCACGGTGGATCATCCTTTATAAGCAGATGTCCCCTATAATGGTGCCTGTTATAAGTGGGTCAGACTGCATTTATTTTCAATTTATTATTAATATAAAATTCAGATAGAGAATCCAGTGCAGTTTGTAGACCTAGTGGAGATAAGGATAAAAGGATGATGTCACTGGAGATGGCAAAATGGAATGGATGTATGTATTAAGTTTGGGGTATCACAAGTTAATTATTATAAATCTCTAATTAGTCTATATAAGTACAGTATAGTTTAAAATAGCGAGGGCAGAAAGCATCCTGCTAAATCTCTCAATTTACCACAGAACTGTTGCAGTACATAGTGTGTGTATGTTTTTCTAAACACTGGCATCTTTCATCACTTCAGTTAACAGCCAGCCCAATGGCGGCCTGTTAAAAAAAGAGTACTGAACATGATTGCTAAGACTTTAGATGTACAATGGAGGTCAGACTGGCCTATATCCATGTCCGGAGTCCCCGGATATACACACATTTTCTCAAATGGTATACTATGCTAATCACATATTTCCAAGTCATTGAACTGGTTCACATCTGGTTCAATTCCATGTGAAACCAATGTTAACTTACACTGATATTTGTTCATGTTGTCTGTAACCAGAGGGGTTGAGCTGGTATAAAATGTGTTAATATATAGCTGCATGATTATAAATATAGTGCTGATGACTCAACTAGCAAGAAAAAAAAGTAACCATTATCTGCTAACAGTTGCTGCTTTTAGGACCCAGATGATGGCACTGACTGCAAGGTGAAACCTACTGAAATTAGATGTTTGGGTTGGCAGAGCTAACACTGGATGCAACAATGCAAATCAAAGCCACTGGGCAGCACCGATTATGTACCTCTCTTAACACCATCAAACAGTAGCAGCACCGGTTTTTAAAGTCACTGCTGTGCTGGCCCACCAGCCCAGCAGTAGTGCTACCACTTGTGATGCCGATGACCTGGATTTGGGAACAAGTCTGGGTTGTCGGAGGACCAGCTGGAGAGGATGGCTGAGTGTCCCACGGATGCTCACCTCCCTGGGGGCAGGAGAGAGTCTGCATTCTGTTGCAGTACCACCGCCTGGGTGACCATGGGTGGTGGTGCAGCCAGAGCCAAGGATTGAGGGAGGAGTGATGATGCTGACATGACACTCTGCCACTCTGCATTGGCCAGGCCTTCCCAACTTCAGTTGGTGAGGACAGAAAAATGGGGAAAAAAACCCTGATCAAGCAGGATGCTCTCTGTCGCTTACCACAGGCCCCTTACTGCCGATTGGGTTCTACCCAGCACTGCAACTCTGTCCCAGAGGAGTAAGGGTCTGATCTCCCATGGAGGACCTTCCCATAGGGGGGCCATCGATGGGGGATATTTGTAGTGTTGGTAAGTCCAAGAAATGGCAGGTGAGGGGGCTGGGTGGAGTGGTAGAAAGTGAATGGGTCTGGTTGGGCTGCAAGGTGCAAAAAGCATAGTAAATTAAAAAATAAACGTACTTCCCTGCATCACTTATGTCTCTTTAACATCCCCACAAACACCCATAAGCACTGTGTTTTATGTTCACCACTAGGAGGCACATGAATCCCCCAAACACAAGCAGCACCACTTCATAAACTTGCTGCTCATTGGCACTTGTGTCTCTCCAATCACACCTTCCCCACACACAGGCAAACACTGCCAGTGTCAGTTTTTATACTTGCCTAACTGTGCTGCTACAGCACCTCCAGTCCAAAAAATAAATATCTGGAAATATCAGTTTTTAAGCTCACCACTTGGCAGCACTAAGTATCTCTCTAGCAGCCCCCCCAAACACTGGCAGTAACGGTTTTTAAACATGCCGCTCTATGGCACTAATTGTGTCTCTCAGCACCCTCCACCTTAAAGCATGAGAGCAAGCATTTGGTGAACAAAATAGGTAGTCTGGGCATGGGGCAAATGGTGGTAAACTGGGTGAGAAACTGGCTAACAGACAGAAGGCAGAGGGTGGTGGTAAACGGTATCCAGTCTGGGGAAAGGGAAATGACCAGTGGGATACCTCAAGGATCAGTCCTGGGGCCAGTCTTATTCAACGTCTTCATTAGTGGTATTGTAGAAGGGCTGGAGAGAAAGGTTTGCCTGTTTGCAGATGACACCCGGATCTACAACAGGGTGGATACACCAGATGGGGTGGAGATAATGAGGAGGGACCTGGGAAAGCTTGAAAAATGGTCAGAGGTGTGGCAACTAGGTTCAGTTCAAAGATGTGCAAAATAATGCACCTGGGAAGAGGTAACCCTGGGGAGAGCTATAGGATGGGGGGGGGAGTTATTGGCTATCACCAAAGAAGAAAGGGACCTGGGGGTTATCATTTCAAATGAGATAAAGTTGTTCAAACAGAGTACAAAGGCAGCGGGGAAGGCCAGTAGCATGTGGGGAGTATAGGCAGAGGAATCACAAACAGAAGGTGGGAGGTGGTGATGAAATTTTACAAAACACTGGTAAGGCCTCACCTGGAGTACTGTGTGCAGTTCCTGAGGTCACACCTTCATAAGGACATCAACAGTGTGGAGGCGGTGCAGAGAGGGACGACAAAGATGGTGCAGGGTTTGCACCAGAAAACATATGAGGAGAGGCATAAGGACTTCAACATGTACTCGCTGGAGGAGAGGTGGGACCGGGGGACAGGGTAAAAACATTCAAGTACCTCAGGGGTATAAACAAGGTGTAGGGGAGAGACATCTTCCAGTATAGGAATAATACAAGAACAAGGGGGCATGATATGAAATTAGAAGGGGACAAGCTGAGGGGAAATGTGAGAAAGCTTTTCTTCACAGAGAGGGTGGTGGAAACATGGACTAGCCTGTTGCAGGAGGTGGTGGGAGCAAGGACAGTGGGACAGCCATAAGGGATCCTTAGAGGCGGGGAGGAGTGGGAAGAGGCCAGTGAACAGGCAGAGTCAGTAGTCGCACAAGTGTAGGGTTACTGGTAGACTGGATGGACCTAGATGTCCTTATCTGCTGACAATTTCTATGTTTCTAAGCAGGAGCAGAAAACAGTTGAGTGCATGATGAGAATATCCACAGTATCAACAGGTCAGTAGCTTGAAGGGGATCTGAACCTTTATATTTATTATCCTTCATGTACTAAGCATAACAATCTCACTATTAAAAATTATAAGCAAACATTATTGGCACTGGCCCATGATTATAGCAGTGTGGAATTTTTAAATTAAGCTTCAATCAGAATTCCTCTGAATTTTGGAAATTCCATCAAATTCCAAGGAGCTCCATCAGAAGCAGAATTCTGACATTTTGAAAGCTGAATGTAATCGTATTCCACAATTTATGTAAACTGAAGATTATTTTTCTACAAAGTGTGGAATAATGTTTTTTTATGATGATATAGAAATGCTTTTCAGAATTACATGAATTGTAAAAAAATAAATTCCAGCCAGGCCACTGGCACAAGTGGTAGTGCTACTTCTTGCAGCGCTGATGACCTGGGTTCGGGAATGAGCCCAGAATGTCAGAGTGCCAGCCAAGGGGGTAGGAGGATGTGAAGACAGAGGACTGCTGACCTTATATGGGGTGGGTGGGACAGGGCCATCAACAGCAGTCTGACTTATGGCAGTGGCTAGCAACAGCGCACCTGTCACCTTATGTGCATGTGGGCCAAGGGCTCGGCAGGCATCGGCACATTCACACACAGGAGCATGCGTGACATGCATGTGTGACATGTCTTGGATGCCATTGCATGTCTTAAGTCTTTTGAGAAACAGAAAAGGAAAAATCCCTCCATCAGGCAGCAGCATGAAGCTGGAGATCCGAGGACTGCCTCCTTATGAAATAACCCTACAGCATAAGTCTCAGCTGTGGTGTACAGGGAGATGCTTGCCTCTCCCTTTGGGGAGCCCCTCCATGAGGATCACCCAACAGTGAGGAGGGAAGTGCCCGGGGTCGGAGCGTGGCTTCAAGGAGACCTGGACTGACATGGGGTACATCCTTGCCCTGGCAGGAGTACCTGAAAAAGAACTGGGTAAAAGAAAGAGATTCCACGAAGCATTTCAGAAATGGAACTGCCATTCCGCATGAATTCCATTGACAGAATTCTGCATTCTGCCTAGTTCTACAAATGCTTGTCCTTTATAACTATGAACTAAAAGCAGTGCAAAAACAATTTTTTTTCCCCCAAAAAATAGTTTCAGCTAAATTTAAGAACAAATGTTAGCATACCTGTCAAATGTACTTGCCTAGGTACTGGTTATCTGTGCAGCATAAGACATTTTTTATTTTTTTTTCTATCCAAATACTTGCGAGGTCTACAATGCTATTTCTGTGCAACATTTGGTGGATATCTTTTTTCTTGAGAAAAACTCTCATTTAAAACATTTATAAAATACTCAGTTTTCAGTGGAATTAAAAAATTGTACCACCAAATAAAAGCGAAAGATGCCTAAAATCTTTTATAGTGATAAAAAGGTAGGGTCAACATTTTTGCCTAATTTCATTGCACTGCTGCTTGAACTACTTCCTAGACTTCATATGACCTGACTACACCCAACATCACTGCCCTCTGTTCTGGACATTACAATAGTTTCTGTAGCCACAAATTGTGATATCACAAGCAACGATTTGAGGTACTAGGTGTAATGAACAGTCAGGGTAGATGATGCCTGTGGGATAGTGATCCTGTTTTAATGGTAATGCACATAGTTTTAAAGAAAATGGAAAGTTTGATCAGCAGTATTTGTTAATTGACAAAAAAAAAGTCATCATACAGATTTTTTGCCAAAAATATATTTCTGAGATCCTTACATTTGCTGGATTTGTTCTGTTTTTTCTCTTGGGAAATGATTTGGCTAGTGTGAAATAACCATCTTTAGTCAGACACCATTATCTACTATTCTTTCTTTTTCTTCTTAAAGTCCATTCATAGCATTCTTCAGCAGAGCTTTTTGAGGCTGCAATCTTTTCTATGAAATTCAAAATAAGTTTTGAATGTAAAGAAAATCAAGGCCATGCTATGTGGCTCCTCCTTCTAGTTATTGCATCTGCTGGAGTGGCATAACTTGTCTCTGTCTACTGCTGATAGTGTTGCTTTAGAAGTCCTCAGCTCATACAAATATGTTGGTTACTGGCTTGATGCCTTTATTTCAGGGTTAGTACATATAGAAAATCTGTCCCAAATCGATTTCTAAGAAAATTGGCTTTCTACACAGGAACAAGTCCCTCATTCCCTTGGCACTGTGCCCTAGACTTCATTTTCTCACTCTTTGATTATATGGATATCTGCTACAATTTGACCCCTTAGTAAACTAGATGTTCTCTACAGACGTCTTGCCCACTTTTCTTCTGGTGCTCATTACTTAGCACATCATTGTGAAATATTCAGGGAGTTGGGTTGGAGTTCCCTGGATGATAGACAGCTGCTACATAAGTACCTTTTAGATTTATTTGCTATCCAAGGGTAGCCTACATGACTTCTTGTCATCAGCTGACACCTACTATCACTGGTCTCCACCATTACACTGTGCTAATTATGTTGAACTTGCAGTCCCTTATATCAAAACTGTAAACAGGTGAGGAGGACTGACATTACTTCTGCTCAGTGTCTTGGAATGTCATTCTCCCTCATAAGGTCATCCCCAAATTATCCATTACTATATTCAAAACTACATCACTGGTTTCACAGCTTATTCCCACTTTTAAATCATGTTGTGATGGCATAACCTGGAGGTTGTTTATCTGAGTACTTAACTCATAGTTTATTTACTTTCTTATTCAATTTTTTTATTATATATCATTGTACTTTATGTGTTGTACAATTTGCTGTATTGTAATGGTGATATAATGTATCTGGACATCACTGTAAATGAGATTTAGCTTAATGTTTTTTTTTCATAAATAAATGAAATGAAAATGAATTTGTCATCAGTGTATTTTAAATGATCTTAGATATTTCCAAAACAGCTTTTAAAACTAATTTTGTAATTTATGACTCATTGCTAAAATAGCCACCACTCTTAATTGTAAAAAAAAATCTCTTCAGTGAGGTTCCTTTTTGAATTTAATATAATATTTTGTACTCTGAGGGCTGGATATTCAGAAGGGTTGCACATGCGCAACCCACTGGTGTGCCCCGGCGCGATATTCAAAGGGGGATTGAGCCTTGCACAAATCCCAATGCCAGGAGCGCATCAGTAATGTATGCAGTGCAGGTAGGGGGGGCGTGCCCATGCACACTCCGCACATCCCGATATTCAGCACGTGATGTGCGAGCCCATGCATGCACAACCCCTACCTGGGCTGCACACAGGTGAGGCAAAAAAAAAGGAGCAACAGCTGGCCACCCACAGGTGAGCTACCATATTGCAAGGTGCAACATGGCAGCTGCCACCTCTGGGTGGCCACCTGAGCTCTGGCTGTACCTTTGTGGTGGCACCCCCCCATGCCCGATCATGGGCAAATGTAGAAGAAGGATAGGCCTATATCCCTGGTGGTCCAGTGGACCGCTTGCAGCCTGATCATGGGCATAAGTCTGCTTAAAACATTTAACACTATCCCTGGTGGTCAAGTGGACCGCCCGCAGCCCGATCACAGGCATATGTTGAGAAATATAAATGCCCCATATCCCTGGTGGTCCAGTGGACCACTCTCGCAGCCTGATTGCAGGCGTCAGTGAAAATAATGCAGCACCAATCCAACCCTTGTGGTCTGGTGGGTACCCCCTGCCCACCGCCCTGGGCCCCTGCCCGCTCCCCCGGTCGGTGGTGGGCAGCAGCTCCCACCCGGCTTGCCGCCCCGCCCATACAGCTATGTACCCATCACGGTAGAGCTGCTTGCCCGGTGGTCCTGGCGTGAGCCAGTGGACGTGCAGACCATACTAGTACTACACAGTCCAGATCTGGACTGTGTAATAGCATTGACTGCATGCCCATTGGCTCTACACTGTGGACCACGGGCGACAGCCCTACTGTACAGTGTCAGTCGGACGGGCGGGGGGAGAGGGGTGGGGGCTCGCAGGGTGGGTGGGGGGTGCTACCAGACCACTAGGGTTGGATTGGTGTTGCATTATTTTTTCACTGACACCCACGATTGCTGTGAGCGTCCACACTGGACCAACAGGATAAGGGACAATTCCAATATTCTACATATGCTCGGATCGGGCAGTGAGGCACTTTGCCGCTGATGTGCGGAGGCGCCGGTTCTCGACAGCTGCAGCCTGGCAGGCGCCAGGCCAAGTCGCCGGGGATCAGTGCACCTGCATGCAAATGAGGCTATAATGACATGCAAATGGCCCCATTTGTGCCTTGCATGCATTATGGCCCTATTTGCATGTGCACTTTTGAATATTGTGGTTGTTACACCTAGCGCAACAAAACTTGTGCTAGCGCATCCCCCTGCTCCACTCTGGCCACTTGCGCTGGCGCAGTGCCACTGTGCCATGTGCACTGCGGGTGGCCAGGGTGCGATATTCAATGATGCTGTGCCATGGCGCAGCTCCGTTGAATATCACCCTGTCAACACTCCTGCGCAGCCATGTTGCGCTGTGCCCAGGCTTGCACCACAGCCTGGCGCAGTCTGAATATCCGGCCCAGAATGTATTAGGATGGTGCTTCCAGATCTTTTGAATTATAAGTAGCATAACAGCACAGATATATATATATATATATATATATATATGTATTTTTTTTTTCATAGCAGGCATGACACAGGAGAAGGAGGTTTATAAAATTTTAAAATCATGTATCACAGTTCAGGAATGAAAACAGGTATAGTGATATTTTTCCAGAAATATGTTATTGCTGGGGGGAAAAACTACATAGTGACTGACAAATACTGCTGCTTTAAATATATGAAATCTAAGCTGAAATGTATATAAAAATGACGTTTTTACCAAGTGTGCCTGAGACATCAGAGTATGTTTAAGGAATGTTTCTATAAAATTAATTTTAGATTTTAATAGTTTGTATGTCTGGAGGTAGAGCCAACATGATGCAGAATAAAAGTCCATCCTTGTACGGAACAAGAGTAACAAAATGTGTAGCATGTTGACTGATTTATAGCACGTGTGAGGCATGTGTCAAAGCTCCTCAACTCCATTCCACTTCAGTATGTATTTCTGTAAACATAATTTTATTACTGCTATTACAGTTCCCTACAGACTACTTGCTTTAAATTTCAGTTGCTTTTAACATTATATATTGTACATTTCAAAAATGTCTTTAAAGTAACTGAAAAAAGGCATTGATGAAGCCTTGCTGGTCCATAAAGTACACTTTTATATGGCACCATAGTCATTTCCATGACAACAATCTGCAGCATCTTAAGCACAACAGTTATGAGATCATTGACAATATACACATAAAAATAAATATCACATATTGCATAAAATATATGAAGTGCCAATAGGATAATGCCAAAAGTTTAGAGAGTATTGAAGTTAAATAGAAACAGAAAAATAGACAATGGCAGCATAAAAAGACCATTGGTCCATCCACTCTCCCATAAATCCTAATAAACCCTGGACCTATTGTCCACAGAGGGTCTACCCCACACTATCCATCCCCATGCTTCCTGCCCTAGCGCTTCCACCCTGAACAACCATTTAGCCCTTCATTCTGTCCCAGCCATGATTGAAACCATTAATAGTTTTGGTATCCACTGTCACAAACGTGCTTCGCAGGTTAGGCCCTCTGCTCCCACAGTGCCATCCTCGAAATGCAATAGTGTGAACAGGGACAGTCATGGTAACCCTTCTGTCTGTTTTGGGTCCGAATCACCTATTAGCCTTGAGTCCTGGGGGTCGAATGTAAACCTTTTGCTAGCACACCCAGTTAACAGGCTTATATATCTCTATATATATATATATATATATATATATATATATGTGTGTTTCTCGGGAAATGCAATATAATCTTTCACCCAGTGGCACCCAGCCAGGTTTCCAAAATGTACCCTTATGACTCAATATGAGATCTAGATATAGTCTTACCTTTAGCAAGACTAGTAACACATTCAAGCCCTTAACAGCTGTCAGACTTACAGTAAACACTGGTTCAGCATTCACATGCAAAAGAAAACTGAGAAGACACAGGCAGTATTTCAAGGAAAATATTGTTTACTAAAAATTGTAAAATAGGTAAAATATCAAACACAGAACAAATATATCAATAACTTACAGTCACATAAAATAAATCGGAAGTTACAGAACACAAACATGCCTTCCATAAATACTTAAAAGTTCTTGCCTAGCTAGATGTTACCATAAAGTACCTTCTTAAGTCCAGAGAACTAAGTGTCTCTTTTGAGTCCAGAATAAAAAGCAGTGTTTCCCTCAGATGCCTGATCCTTTCAAAATCCATCTCCCTACCCCCTTTGGTGAGGTCACAGTTAGATCCTCCTAGAACTTTAACTTCTTAGCATAAATATCCACAAGGATGTATGTTATTACTGTGAAAATCAGCAACTAGCAATTTCCCAAAATATGACCCTCTTTGATCAAAGCATTTCCTTTGACATTTCATAACCCCACAATCTGTCACTGGTTCTCTTCTAGGTGAGAGAACCATAAAGGATCAGCCAAATGACTTCCCTTCCTGCTATGTCATAAAATGCATATTTAGTTTCCAACTTCAGAAGCAGGAGCAGGTTATAAGGGATAATAAACTGTCCCTCTGGAAGGAAGGCTCTGATTAGTGGTTTCCCTGGTCTGTTTACCACATCCTGCTGTTTCTTCACACTGAGACCTCTGAGGTCAAAGGTCAAGCCTCTCACACCCTGGCTGACTTCAGTGCCAAGCAGTCAGCACAGACATTTATTTATAATACAAATATCATACATATAACCATAAACAGAGGGCAGAGCATCACACCCACCACATCAGCAGGCAGATTATTTCATGGTTTCACCACCCTTTCTGTAAAATAAAACTTGTTGACTTCCCTCTTGAACTCCCCCCATTAGTTTTCACTTGTGCCCCATATTCTTGATCCTCTATTTATGGTAAATAGTTTCTCACAGCTTACCTTGTTCATTCTTTTCAGGAACTTGAAGTCTCTATCATATCTCCCCTCTCTTATCTGGCCTCCAGCGAGTACATGTTCAGTACCTTGAGCTGATCCTCATAAGATCTACCTGGCTGTCTCTGTATCATTTTGGTCACCTTACGTTGCACTGTCTCCAGCCTGTCCTTATCTTTCCTTAGGTGAGGACTCCAGAACTGGGCACAGTACTCCAGGTGGGGCCTCACCAGTGCTCTATAGACAGGTAGTAATCATCTTCTTTCTGCTGTCTGTCCGCCTTCCTAAATACCCCAGCATCCTGTTTACCTTACTGTAAGTCTTATTTCACTGCTTTGATTGTTTAATGGAGTCAATGATGATAATCCCTAGGTCTTTTTCCTCAGAGGTCATATACAGCTTTACCGCCCCCTCCCCATCCAGTACTCGGTCTTGGAATTATTGTTTCCCCATGTGCATCACCTTGCACTTTTTGGCATTGAATTTTAACTGCCAAACCTTTGACCACCTCTCTAGTCTTTGCAAGTCTCTCTGCATCTCCCAAATCCCCTTCCCCTCTGTGAAGTAACACATCTTGTCCTGGATTGCTTCTCCCATGTAACTGATGAACATACTGAAAAGGACTGGACCTAGGACCGACCCTTGTGGCACCCCACTGGTGACCTCCTTCTCTTCTGAGTTGACTCTGTTAACCACAACCCTCTGCTGTCTCCCTTCCAACCAGTTTCTCACCCATCTGTGTTCTTCGATTCACCAAGATCCTCTAGCTGCTTCAGCAACCTTCTGTGAGGCACTGAGTTGAAAGTCATGTTGAAATTGAAATAAAGGAAATCCACAGCATGGTCCTTATCCATTACCCTCATTATCCAGTCAAAAAGTACTATCAGGTTGGTCTGACAGGACCTTCTTGCCAAAAACTCTTGCTGTTTACTATCCTGGAGTCCATCGCTCTCCAGGTAGTCCATGTGGTCCTCTTAACTAGTGTCTCCATCAGTTTACCCACAATAGAGGTACAACTGTCAGTTCTGTAGTTATCCAGATGCTGCTTGTCCTCTCCCCCCATGAAGCAAGACTAATCTGCTACCCTTTGGTCTTTGGAACTACCCCTTTCTGAATTGAACTACTGAATAGCCCAACCAGGGGCTCAGTTAATTCCGTTGCCAATTCCTTGAACAACCTCATATGCATCTCAGCTGGTTGCTGGCCTTATCTATCATTAGGGCTGCTAGCTCTTTCTGAACCCTTTCACTGGTAAATACTTGCTGCCCCATCTCAGGTATCCCCTTTACAGCTGCCGTAATGTCATTGTCTGGCAGAGGCACTCTGTCTTCCCTTGTGAATAGAGAGCAAAAGTAGTCGATAAGAATAGCTGCTTTCTGCCCGTCCTCCTCAGTCACTCTACCTTCCTCAGTTAACCTAACAATTCCTCCTCCCTCCTTTCTTGTTTTCCCTAAAATACAGTTGTTATGGATTGAATAAGTGCTTAAAAATTATGTATTTTTTAAAAATAATTTGCTCAATTTCAAACAATCAGCTGCCTTAATGTCATTCTCTGGCAGAGACCCTCTGTCTTCCCTTGTGAATGGAGAGCAAAAGTAGTAGATAAGAATAGCTGCTTTAAGCCCGTCCACCTCAGTCCCTCTACCTCCTTCAGTTAGCCTAACAATTCCTCCTCCCAGCTTCCTTTTTTCGCTAAAATATAATTGTTATGAATGGAATAAGAATTTAAACATCATGTATTTTTAATAAATCACTTACTCAGTTTCAAGCAATCAGCATACAGAGCCACTGTACCTCTCATCCTGCAGACAGTAGTTCCTCATACAGGAATGTTAGGGGTGGAGTATTCCACTTCAAAACTGGGGGGAGGACAGCTAGAGTCGGATCTAAAATATAAAAATTAGGGCCGGCTTAGTAGCACAGTGGTAGTGCTACAGCCAGCTGCACCAGAGACCCAGGTTCAGGTGAAGATTCAGGGCTGCATGGGGGCAGCTGAGGGAGAGAGGATAGAATGTCACAAGGACTGCTTTCCCTTTTTGTGGAAGGAGGCCAGGTTACTCTGTTACTTGCCTGCCACTTGGTGGCAGCTGGGGGGCAGCACAGTGTGAGCTTCTGCTCAGGGAGGGCCTGCTTTTAGATGCTGATACAGATGTGTGTGTGTGTGTGTGTGTGTGCGTGCGTGCATGTGTACGTGTGCGCATGTCTTTGTGTGCGTGTGCGTGTGTGCATGTGTACGTGTGTATGCGTGTGTGTGTGTATGCACGCGCAGTGCTATGTGTGTGTGCACACGCGTGCGCCTACGCACACATATGGTGTGTCATTGTATGATCTGTGGCACTTGGATGAAAATTAGAGGAAAAGACTCAACCATGCAAGATGACGCTCCGGTCATCCTCCACAGTCCCCACACCACCAACTAGGCTCCACCTCTGGGCGATTTGGATTGCGCTCCAGAGGGGTCTGGCCAGCCCTGATGGCCTCAGCATTGGAGTAATCTTCGGGGAACTCTCCAGAGAGAAAGACAAGTACCAGAGAAGGTAGGAGATAGGGTTGGGATGACTTGGGTTTATGGAGGCTGGTTGGCCTCCTGGAGAATAAAAATCTGGATTGAAAAAACAGTAAACTTGTTATAAATCACTCTCGCTAATGCAAGTGATTTATAATACGTTAATAGGGCCTCAATTGGCTGTCTCTTTTAAGTGACTCCTCTTAAGGTTTGGGCAGCCAAAACCAGTCAGCTTCACTTCACAGTCCTCTCACCCAAACTTCACACTCTGAGTTTCTTTTTTTTTTATATCATGCTTTTTTTATGCTCCCACTCCTGGCCTGGAGCTCGGTGGTGGCTATACCGACCATCTTGGGCTCACCCCCAGTTTTGGGTATCATGCTGCACACTAGTGGGGATTTTTCCTTAGTGTAGGTTGTGTCGTGGTCCCTGAATCCCCTAAGTCCAGGCTGTAGGCATGCTGTTGCACGACCCAGCCAAGTGCCAAACATCTTCCCCCTCGCAACACTGTACTAGGAATGGCACAACCACCTCCCCATCCCCCCTCAGAGGAAGAGAGCGTCCTAAAGGATGCTCAAACTTCCTCCCCCCAGCCAGACCCAGACAACGCAGGCTCGTTTCTGAACCTGGGTTGCCAGTTTTGGAGGCGGTAATGCTATTGCCATGCCGATGGCCCAGCCTAAACTCTGGGGCCCAGATTTTCAAACTGCGCCATTCTGAGGCATAAGCCCCTGCGCTGCTCAAAATAGTTAGCAGGGTGGTAACGGTGATATTCAAAGGAGTTGGCTGTTGAGCAACTCATTGAATATCACTCCCCAACCACAGTACACTGCGATGGCGATGGAACTTAGCCACCGCAAGTTGCCAGAGTTGAGCATTAACTTGCGGTGGCGCAAGTACCATTGCGCCATGCTCAAATTTCCGATATTCAAAGGTGACATGCAAATGGGGCCATAATTTATGCAAAGCGCGAGGGGGCCATTTGCATCTATTGTAGCCCCATTTGCATGCCATTTGCATGTGGTGCGCCCGATCCGAGGACTTGCTCCTGGCCACCTGCCAGGCGGCAGCCGTCGAGGACCGACGCTAATGCAGCAAATCAGCGAAGGCATCACAGTTACATGACCCCCACATATCCCACAGCCCGATCAGACGGGTACAGACACGTAGAGCCCCCACACATCTCCACAGCCCAGATCGCGGGCAGAGCGTGTGAGACCTCCCCCAGTGCCTGATGGTGGGCAGATGCAACCCTCCACCCCAGCCCAGATATCTCCCTGGTGGTCCAGTGGACCGTAAAGCCCGATCGCGGGCAGAATGTCACATCATAACCCCCAAACATCTCCCTGGTGTCTAAGGTGTCCCCCCCACCCATGGAAGCCCCTCCACCCGCTCCCCGCGGCCCGGCGCGGCCCATCCACCCGCCTGCGCCCCACGCCTGCCGACTGGCTGTCGGGTAGGGCTGCCGCCCATTGGTGGGAGATGTGTGGGCGGGGGGTTCATGTTACTCTATGCCCGCGATCGGGCTGGTGGGGGCACAGGGACTGAGTTGGGGCCAGCCAGGGTGCAGCTGCTGTGTTGCGCCCTGCAATACAGCGGCTCACCTGTGGGTGGCCCTCAGCTGATCCCTTTTTTGGCTCAAGGTTGTGCAGGCGAGGTTGGGGTTGCATGCACAACTCTGCACAACCCAACTGAATATCGGGTTGCGCAGGTTATGCATGGTTCCTCCCCCTCCTGTTGAGCATGCATTCATTTGCATTGCTCTTTTGCGCAACCTGTTGCTAGTGGAGCAACTGCCTCCTGCTGAATATCGCAGAATGGCGCAATGTAGGACTTACGCATGCGCAACCCTGTTGCGCATGGAGCAACCCTTTTGAATATCTGGGCCTGAGTTTCTTATACCATAAGAAACATCCCACAGCTGCCCTATTGACTAATAGAATTATGCTCACCGGGGTAGCCTGTTGAGATTAAGCATCTCATTTTCATGGGGGTTCTAGAAACATATATGCATTTCGTCACTCACACCTACAAACACCAAAATACAGTACAATCAATGAAAACAAAACACAATACAGAAACATGAATCCTATAGGGAGACCACTTAAAAACATCTGCAGACTCATTATCCTTAAGTATTTATTTTTCAGTAGAGCTCTGCCTTCAACTGAGCTGTCTGCTGTCTTTTGCAGAAAAGACAAATGATGTTAGTGATACTCTCAATGAACTAACTTAAAGAATGTTTTATGGAACCTATTTCCAGAGCTGTACCGTCATTCCCAAGTCAGTGGCTACAAAACTGAGTTCACTAACAGATATGTCAGATGTTGATTCGGATTACGGTCAATATGATAAGCTCATAGCAGGGGTACAGATCAAAGAGAGTTTTCATCATCTCTTATCTCTTTGATCTCCAAACCAGATCAGTATCTTGTATCTTACCTACATATCAGTAAATTCAGCTCTGGATCCACTGGCCTGTAGAAAAGAGTGTAATTCTTGAAAGCTACTCCCAAGAAACTTTTTTTAAAATAATCAAAAGAGACAACACCAACAAATGTGGTTCTTTTTTAACTTTCCGACAGGAATAATATGGTTTCTACATTTCCTTCCTGTTTTCGTAGGTGAAAATACTTCCTTATACTTCTATAGGCCACCATCAGGAACTGGATATTGTACTTCCTGTCCGTCTCAGTTTCTGGCTCCACCTCCTTCTCGGGGAGTAGACTGTTCCAATACTGGCTCACAGTACAGTGTTAGGAATGTATTGGAAATATGACTAACTTACCCCTGTTAAAAATGTTCACAAGTGATTTATTTAACACCTAAACCTACGTGTTCTTATGTACTATATTGTTACTTGTGACCTCTATGACCTCTGTCTGTATGTATTTTATGCCTGTACCTGACTCTGAACCCTTTGAATATAGGACCTGCCTGAAGGGTTTTATCCGAAATAAAAAAAAATAACTAATAGTGTGGTTGCAGTCGATTGTGCCTGAAGAACCACCATCATTTAAGGATGCCAACCAGCCCCTTCCTCAGGGTGGACAGATTGATTTTCAACAAACTAGCTTTTTTCTCAGCAATATTGATCACACATGTACATTCTGCCTGTTTTTCTTTGCTCAGCATTTACTCTTAGATTAACTATGAAGGGCTCTATTTTGGCTTTCCCACCATAGTGGTAATCATGAACGTGATTCCCACTATTTGATAATTGCAGCAACATTGGTGGTTCTTCAGGCACTATTGATTGTAACCACACCACTAAATAAATATTTTATTTAATTTTCAACATTAATAATTTTTTTCAATTATTTACCTTATTTTGATCCTGATAAAATATATTTTATTTGCATTCCTCAATATATATATATGTAACCCCCCTACAAATGGGGGTTCCTAAAAGCCTTCCTGAAGCTTGACTAAGTGCCCCCTGCCTAACTGGTGTTCGGCATAATGCCATTTAAATGTGGGTGCTGTAAGTGCTTTTAGAGCCTCTGGTACTGTCTCTTTAGGAGCTGCCTGCTTGCAGGCTTTGTTAGTTTGCAAGGGGGGGCTGTGGGTTTACTGCTTGACTCCCGCTCGAGCTGCTGTTTGAATCGCTCAGTTTCTGCCGTTGCTAAGTGAGCAGAGGGAGCATTATTGAAGGATGTAACTGTTTTCTGGAACAACTGTAGCATGGCAGTAAAATTGCTGTTTATTTAACCTGTTTCCCTTGCAGCTGGGACTTTGTGTATTCTGTCCCTCCATTTTGGATCAGAACTGCCTTTTGGATCCAATCGGAAAGGAAGGGGGGCTTAAAATGATGTATTGGGCAGCCAACCAGGACTGGGACTCTGCTGAGAGCTGGCTGCCTATGGAAAGTATGGCCAGTGACTCTGGGAAGTGAAGTCCAGAAGTGCGGTGCCTTTTTGCACCAATAGGAGGAGACACTTGAAGCCCTCCAATTCGGTTGGGTGGCGCCCGATTTGGAATCTCTGCCCAATGGCTGAGAAGGCAGAATCGTTGTGGCTGTGAGTGAGGACAGAGCTCCAGGCTCCTGTGCTGTGAGTTTTCGCACGGGAAGCACGTGTGAAAGGCCTACAGTCGGGCGGCTTGATCACCGAAGTAGTCAGACTGAATCCATTGTGTGTTGCAGGTAGAGGAGGCTGTACATGTTGCAGCTACCTACCAGGCTCACCCTGTAGAGGACTGGAGAATCTGCTGAATCACGCTCAGTCTGTCAGGACAAGTGAAGCTACGTTGATCCCCTGGTTCGGTCAGAGAAAGCGATTGGGAGTTTGTAGCAGCTGCCTGGTATGGCACCCCTCTGTGTTACATATAAATGTGTGGAGCAATGTTTGAATTACAGGCCAAGTCCTGCAGTGGCGTGCGAGGCATACTGCTGCAAGGGTCATGAGTAAAAATCAGGGTAACTCCCTGTTGTTTTATCTATTCAGTGCAAGTGTTTGTCTGTTTTCCTCTCCAGCTACACGACCTGAGCCTGCTGGCCCTGGATTACGAGTTTGGGTATTGTACAGTTGCTTTCATCTTCAGGGCCCCAACCAGCTGCACCGAATTTAGCTAGCCCCTTATTGTCTGGATACCTGGTGACAGTGACTTATAGGGAACTTAGCCTGTGCACAGTTCTCTGAAATAGTAGAGTTTAAGCTAATCAACTAGATTTCCCCCTGCCCTTGTTATTTCCCCCTAAATAAATCAGATTTGGTTGTTTGCAAAGTATACTGCCTAAACTGCATGCTTGTGTCAAAATACTGTACAGTGGCTATTGCATTACTGTGTCTTCCTTTACGGGGGGGTCCCCAGAGTCAAGTTGATCGACCAAACCCTGGGGGTAAGTGCATATTATAAAGGTACTGTTGATAACACATGTGGGCCACTAGTGGGAAGAAAAGGGGATTGCAGTGACCCAGAGGGCTGTGACCAAGTCGTTCCAGACTGTTTTAACCCTGACTTCTGGGTGGAGGCACCCGCCATTGGATCCAGGCCCCTCAACCTGTTATTAGCTGAACAGGCAGGGGTAGTTGCCCTTGGGATAACGTCCCCTAGGGGTTACATATAGCTTCAAACAGATGTGACTGCCATTGATACCTGATCTGCCTTGCCTCCTTTCAAACAAACTATTAGCAGGTCACTGTACCTAAAATGCATTTACGAAACATGACAATCAGCCTCCTACAGAATCTTTCTGTCATTTTTTTTTCTCCTGGCTGTGCTAAAGTACATAAATCTCTGTTAGCCCTCTATGAAAAAACCATGTAACCTGTTTGTTTTTATTAATGTTATTTTGTAATGTGCTGTAATCTGTATCTTAAGTCTCGTCCCTGTGCCATTTATGTATGATGTGGAACCTTTGTAAATGAGTCTCTGACTCAAAGATCTTTCTAAATATCCACAATAAATAATATATATATATATATATATATATATATATATATATATATAGGGATACTGTACATGATGTGCATGTTGTGAGATATGGAAAATATTTTCACTCTTGCAGAGTGAGCTCTGTATTCTCATGCGTGTCAAAAGGCATGAGTGAGAATGCATTACTCACTCTGCAGGAGGGAGTATATTTCCCATATCTCACGACATGCACATCATGTATGCTATTTATACAAATGGGGTGAGAGCGTATGAAGTGTCATGTTTTGCTGTGTGTTTTTTTCCAGTATCTATGTGCTGTTTTTAGTTGGTAGGTGAGTTTTTTTAGGAGTGGTAGGCAGTTAAGTGATTTGTTCAGAGTTACACAGTATGCAAGTGGAAGTTGTGAGAAACAAACCCAGGTTTGGTCTGCTGGCTGTACCAAGCTTGTTCAGAGCTCATTCCTCCCATCTCTAGGCTATTCTGAAAGCAGTGATTGTGTGTGGTCTGAGAGTGTGGGAGTGTTTCTGAATGGGCTGGGATCGTTAGAAGCACTGTGGGACACAGGTGATTGTGTTTTGCTATGCTAGTTGTGTTAGTTGCAGCATGCAGTGAGAAAGAGAAACTGCTTTGTAAATGAGTTTCATTTGAATTCAGGTTTTTATTTATTTATTTATTAGCTTTTGGTAACCGGGTAAGTGCGCTAGGCAACAGACCTGCCTATTTTCAGGCACGACCCGGGAGAGCACAGGACAATGGTTACAATATGCAGAAATGCACAGACATAATATAGGTGTACAGGAGCAAAACAAGATATACATTGGGTAGCACAGTAATAGTTATATAAGGGTACATTTAGGCATAGATCATAATAAGGATGTAAAATAAAGCAATTAGGGTAACCATAAGACAGCTGAGGACAGTAAAGACATCAAGGTTCATAGCCACCTAGACAAACGTATTGCATGGAGAACATTAGTGTAGTACTCAAGGTCAGACCCGACAGCCTGCAGTGGGACAAAGCAAATTAAGAGCATTTGCATTGGCCAGAAGGCTGAGAGGTGGAGTGAACTGCATGTTTTGAATTCTCGATGGGAGGATGACATTTTCACCATAAGGGAGTGAGTTCCAGAATTTGGGAGCAAAATGGGCAAATGCCTGTTCACCCATATTTGTCATGCAAGGTCTAGTGGAAGAGCATGGGGACAGAGGAAGACCTGAGATGCACGGGTGTGAGGCAGGAGTCAGGAGGTTGGCAAGATAGACAGGGCAGGAGGTCTAGACAGGGAGTCGATAAAGCAGCCCAGGGAGTAGGCTCGAACATCCTTAGGTGACAGCCAATTTAAGCCAGCGTAAAGGGAGACAATGATGGGTAAGACGTGGGGCAGTTAAGGCGAATCTACAGATGTTGTTGTAGACAGTGTCCCATTTGTGGAGTGTGCAGAGTTGCAGCAAAGAGAGGGGCAGAGCATATTGGAGCTGTGGTAAGAGAATACCTCTCGCAACAGAAAGTCTAGCGGAAGGAGTGAGGGAGTGGCGCACGCGATAAGCTCCGCCAATTTTAGCATTGACAGCACGGCACACATATTGACTTGTTGAGACAGGTCAAGTGTGGGATCCAAAGTGACCGCAAGGTACTTGAAGAACTCAGTGTTTGAGATGAGGGAGCCATCAAGGCATTGAACCCGGAGCCTGTTCGCAGGGGCAGACAGTTTCTTAGAGGATCTAATAGCATAGCACAGGTTTTTCTAGGTTCAGGACTTGGTGGTTGCTAGAGAGCCAGGTCTGCAGGAATTGGAAGTCATTAGTGAGAGTGGAGTTGATGGCAGCAACCGATTTTGACCCAAAGTAGAGAACAAGGTCATCTGCGTACATAAGAGTGCAGCTATGCGGGACATGGTGGGAATATCATTTAGGAAGAGGGAGAAGAGTAGAGGTCCAAGAGTGGATCCTGGGAACTCCACGGGAGATGTTTAAGGGAGGGAAGGGCCTTGTGAATGCTACCACCTGAGTCCGATTGTCAAGATAGCTATGGAACCAGGAGAGGCATGGTCAGATGCTCCAATGGATTGGAGCTTCTTTAGCATGAGAGGATGGTGTACCATGTCAAAGGCTTTGAGACAGGTCGATAAAGATGGCCCAGTGAGTAGGCCACGGTCCATATTTCTGATGTCATTTTGTAAGTTGTGTAGTGCAGAGGGTGGTACTGTGCGGGCCGGAAACCATGTTGAGGGGTTTGAAGATTAAACATGTCAGGTGAGCAGCAAGCTGGCGGTGGACTATTTTTTCAAGCAGCTAATGAGAGTGGGCAGAAGGGATATAGGGCGTAGCGTTGGACATGAGTTTGACATCGCCTTTGTGTATAGGGATGGTTCTTGCAGTTTTCCAGGTGGATGGGACAGTAGACATACTAATCGAGAGGTTAAAAAGCCAGGTGATAGGTCTGGTCAGCCAAGGTGCATACTGCTTAAGTATGCAAGGATGGATGCCCTCAGGCCCTTGACCCAGTGCCGAAGGGAGTTAAGTAGCTTGCTTAACTTCAAGGCACGTGGTTGGAGCCAGAACAAAAGGGAGGGAGGAGGGCGAGGGAGGAGAAGAGGGACAGTCAGGTTGAGGGCTAGTTAGAGTAGCGACTGGTGGAGAAGAAAAAAGGGCTTTGAAGGCATTGGCAATGGTGTCATGGTTGGTGCAGTGAACACCTTGAATGTTCATGTCAGCTGGATTCTGTGGCTTGTCATTGCCGAGAATGTCCTTAATTTTGGACCAGTACCTGCATGGATTTGTAGAGAATGTTATTAGTAGGTTCCTATAGTAGGTGCTTTTGGCAATACGAATTTGTCTTTTGCAGTTGTTACTTAATGCACGATAGTCTTCAAAGTCTGCACGGAGGTGGGAGATCTTCCACCTGGACCAAAGTTTGTCCCTGGATTTGAGAAGTTGAAGCAGGGGGCGTCTTAGCCACTTGGTTACTTTCCCTGCCATCCTACGTGTGGTGACCGGGATGTGAAGGTTTTGAAGAGACAGGAGGACGGAGTTGAAATATTCTGTGGCTATGTTAATGTCCTCTGTTTGGTAGAGAGTGGACCAGTCAACCTGGTTAAGGTCTGTTAAGAAGTCCTCATGATTTAGGCAGGAGAGATTAGGAAAGGTTACAGTTTTAGCAGGGAGGGGAGGAATGACAGTGTTCCAGACACAGTAGATGGGATAGTGGTCACTAATTGTGTCAGGTAGCACACCAGCTGAGGCAACATATTCTGTCCTGTTAGTAAGTATCCAGTCAAGGAGGGTGGCACAGTTGCCCCCACGTGAGACCCTTGTGGGTTCATGTATGAGCTGGCATAGATTTGCCTTGCTAGCTAAGGAGGATAGGTTAGCTGAGTTTTTCTTGGACCAGTCAAGGTTAAAATCACCAAGGCAGATAATGTCATTCTTGCCTGTAACTGAAGGCAGAAACCCTAGGAGTTCAGTGATGCCTTGTGTAGCATTTTTTGGGGGGATATAAGTACAAAAAATATGGAGTTTCTTTACACCCCCAAGAAGCGGTAGGGAGTGTAAGATTTCACAGTTTTGAAGCTCAGATTAGCACAGAAATGGACTAGGAGTGTTGGAAACTTTGGGACACAGGTGAGTGTGTTTTGCTATGCTATTTGTGTTAGTTGCAGCTTGCAGTGAGAAAGAAACTGCTTTATAAATGTTTCATTTGAATTCAGGTTGTTTTGAAGCTCAGATTAGCATATAAATGGGTTAGTGGTGTTGGAAACTTTGGGGCACAGGTAAGTTTTTTGCAATGCTAACTGAGTGATTTGCAGGCTACAGTGAGACACAGAATCTCATTTTTGAAGCACTTTCATTTAGAATGCTAGAGTGAGTGAGTGAGTGATGACATCAGCAGAGTATGGATAAACGGAATATATCTCACTCCACTGATGTCATCAGCATTTATCTCACTGCAGTGAGCATTTATCTCACTGCAGTGGGAATATCTCCATTTATTGCACTGGAATAGCTCTCACCCCTATTGTATAAATAAAGGATATGCAGGGGTGCCTGTGGGATAACAAAGTTATTTGTACAGTTGCCTGTGACCTCGAGTAACCTCACGAGTGGCGACGCATATCTGATTTATGCAATAGGATTTTTTGGAGTTCTGGTTTGTCTTATTTTTTTTTGTTAAGTTCCTTTTCAAGTTTTTTTCTCTGTGCCTGGTTGCTGTGTTTGGTTTGCAGGATTGCTGTGCTGAGAAAGAGGAAAAAAATGCTTTTTTTTCTTAAGAGTGTTTTCATTTAAAATGTGGTTCCAGTTGGGGGGGGTTGATTAGGGTGTACATTTTGTGAGTGTTTGAGACTGTGATAGCTTGGCTTTTAAGAGTACTGTGAGGAGGTAAAAGTGAAACTGGGAGACAGTGCTGGTAAGAAGGCAGCACAGGTGATGGTAGTTAGTGATGTAGTTACTGTGTGGATAAATGGGTGATGATGTAGTTACTATGTGGATAAATACATTTATCCACATAGTAGCTCGAATAAATGGATTTATCAGTGCAGATTTATTCAGACACCTGTTGTATAAATATATATATATATATCACACTGAGGAAGGGAGGGTGACCAGCAGGGTGCCACAAGGATCAGAACTGGGACCAGTCCTCTTTAATGTATTTATTAGAGACAATGCAGAGGGACTAGAAGGAAAGGTGTGCCTTTTTGCAGAGGACACTAAAATCTGCAATAGGGTAGACACTCTTGCGGGGTGGGGGGTGCTGGATTTGGAGCTAGGAAAGCTTGAGGAGTGGTCTAGAGTGTTTCAATGTGAAGAAGTGCAAAATCATGCACTTAGGGCATAGAAACCCACGGCAGAGTCCAAGATGGAGGTGGGTGGGGGAATGGTACTGATGACCACCAGACAGGAAAGAGAACTGGAGTAAAGATATCTGATGACCTAAAGGTGGCCAAACCACCACCTGTGTCTGTCCCGGAAGGTAACCCCCCTGAATGTCCACTAACCCTTGAGTTACCTTAGAGTTTATATGTATCTGTATTTTGGCTCTGTTGTTGTGTGCTCTGTATTTTGTTTCTATTCTAGATGATCCTGTCATACACACTGTTCCTACTGTAAATACCATAACATTTTGCAAATATTATTTTTACCTTTTTCTCTGCATTATCGAATTTTTTGTACTACTAGAAGTTTGTGAAAATAGGCATTTTTGCTCACATACTTTCTAGTATAAAAATAAAATTGAATTAAATTGAATTGAAACAGTGTGACAAGGCTGTGGGGAGAGCCAGTGGGATGCTAGAGTGCATAGGGAGGGGTATCACCAGCAGATAGAGGGAGGTAGTGATACCACTGCATAAATCATTGGTGAGACCTCACCTGGAGTATTACGTCTGGTTCTAGAGATCACATCTCTGGAAGGACATGGACAGAGTAGAGGCAGTCCAGAGAAGGGCAACTAAAATGGCACAGGGTCTGCACCTGAGACCATATGAGGAGATCCTAAAGGACCTCAATATGTACTCCCTAGAGGAAAGAAGGGAAAGGGAGGGTATGATAGAGACTTTCAAATCTCTTACGGGAATAAATAAGGTAAGTATTTGTCAGAAAAAAAGATGCTCAAGAACAAAGAGGCATGTTATGGAGCTGGAAGGGGGTAGACTCCGGGAAAACCTAAGAAAGTACTTGTTCACAGACAGAGAGTGGTGAATGCATGCCTGGAACAACCTTCCAGCAGAACTGGTGAGGGCGAAAGCTGTAGCGGGATTCAGGAATGCATGGAATAGGCATAAGGGAACCTTAGTCATTAGGGAAGGGAGGGCAAAGCTGGAGACCAAGGGATCTATGACACTGCATCGATAATTTCTTGTCGACGTGACATTTCCCTGACACCACTATGTCAACCGCAATTGCAGTCAGCATGGTTTCGCCAAGATCAAAGTTCTTGTTTTACGGGGGGCTGTGCCACCTTCACCTGAGTGAGGAAGAGAAGTCTGGCACAACAGCTTGATATCGCTCAAGTGATCAAGGTCACTTCAAACCATGTCTGCTCCCTGAGACTTATGTGATTGGATTTGGTCAACAATGGCTCCTAGAGCATACATTTTTTCTCAGACAACTAGTTCACTCCCATCCAGATAAAGATGATGCATGGTGTCTGATAACTTAATATTTATCCACACGTCTCCATACTAGAGAGGTGCCAGGCTGGCAAATGTCTCTTAATGAATTAATTTGTGAAGTCTGCCAGATTCGTAACATACGAACTGCCAATTTCGCATAGTTTTCAGCAGGCAAAGTGGCAAAGCGAAGTCATTCAAATGCACCACTGAAGTTGCAGCTTTGCCTGGCTTCACCTGAAAGAGTTCCAATTTGCCATGAAAGATCATTACTCAGCTGCAAAGTGCTGAAGTGGCCACTTCACAAACTTTTTTGCAAAGGCAAATTTTGCAACTTCGCTGGAACTTCACAAGCAAAGTAAAATGTCCCAACATCTCTACTCCATACATGCCTCTATATTCAGTGATCATCAGTCTGCACTGGACTAAGCCTCAGCCAGATCACTCTCTTAAAATATTCTAATCCACCAGTCCGGTGGCGCTGAGCATTGAGGCACTGGACGCCACACCTTGCGCCACGAGTTCGGGAGTGAGCTAGAGTGCCGGGGGTCAACAGGGAGGGATTGAGTATCCTCAGGATGGCTCTCCTTTCCCAGGGAGAGAGTATTGGGGATGGCCGGTGTCCCAGGGAACCCCAGTGGAGACCAGGGGCACTGCAGGATAGCGGTTCAGGCAGTTGTGTGGGTTGAGCGTGGCAGATGCCGGCAGGGTTGTCCTGCACCATGGCGTCATTGCACACCATGCTCAGGGGGGCAGGGAAGTACCTAGAAAAAAACACCGGCTGGATAGGAGATGGCTCCACAGTGCTTGACCGCCACATGTCCATAACTGGACCTCCGCCTCTGCCCCGTGAACTCCCCATGAACCTAGGGGACAGGGGTCCCATGAGGAGAGCTAACAACTTTGAGGAGGTTGGGGGTCTCAGTGGCGGTAGAGCAGCAGGTGAGCTGTAGCCTGAGAGAGTTCCAGTCTGGTGGGGCACCATAAAGAGAATCAAAAAAAAATATATATATATATATATATATATATATATATATATATATACATATATACATATATACACCAAGCCAGAAAGGCAATCATTAATACTATTCATTACATAAAAGGGTCTGAGAAATAGAGCTTTCTGATTGGCTATAAGGAATATATAGAAACATCTAAACATAGTCAACGACAGAAAAATACCATCAGACCATCCAGTCTGCCTTTAAGCCACAATAAACCCAGGATCTGTTGTCCATACAGGGTTCTGACCCACATAATCCACCCCTATCCTTCCTGCCTTACCGCTACCACCCTGAGCAACCACCAATCCCTCCACTCCACCCCAGTCGTGTTTGAAACCAGTGACAGTTTTGGTGCCCACCACATCAGCTGACAGACTGTTTATTTACTTAAAAGTTTAACCAGGAAAGACATACTGAGCTGAGAACAGCTCATTTCCAGCTGTGTCCTGGGGAAGGGGAGAAGGAGATATCTAAACAATAAACTGATGAAAATAAGAAATCAATTACAGTAATACAGTAATACATGAAGCATAAGTATAAATAATTAGAAGAAAATTAATAAATGAATGCAAGTACAAAATAAAAAGTCATAAAGAAGAGACTTTAGGGAGTAGGAGAAAAGGCAGAACAAATAGAAAGGGGACAAGAAGACCAAAGTTTAGGACAACGGAGTTTGTTCTATGGTTCCGTCACCCTTTCTATAACATAAAACTTTCTCATGTCTCTCTTAAACCTCCTCCTGTCAGATTTCACTTCTTCTCCTGTGCTCTTGATCAACTACTCTTGCTAAATAGTTCTTTGCAGTTTACCTTGTTCATTTATTCCAGGCACTTGAAGATCTCAATTCTCCCCTCTCTCATCTGGCCTCCAGTGATCACATGTCCAGTGCCTTGAGACATTCCTCATAAGATCTTCCCTACCCACCCTGAATCATTTTGGTCTCCCTACGTTACACTGTCTACAGCTGGTCCTTATCTTTCCTCTGTTGAGGACTCCAGAACTGTGCACAGTACTCGAGGTGGGGCCTCACCAGTGCTCTGTAGAGAGGTAGTAATACCTTCATCCTTCTGCTATCAATACCACTTTCTATAAACCGCAGCATCCTGTTTGCCTTACTGCAGGCCCTGTTACACTGGCTTGATGGCTTTACAAAGTCACTATTGATGGCCCCTATGTCTCTTTCCTCAGAGGTCATAGCCAGCTTTACCCCCCACCTGCATCTGGCACACTGCCCTGGAGTTCTTGTTCCCTATGTGCATTACCTTGCACTTTTTGATATTGAATTATAACTACCAAATCTTTGACCACCTTTCTAACCTTTGGAAGTCTCTCTCTACATCACCCTAAACCCCTCCCACCCTGCCACAGAATGCAGCATTGTCTGCAAAGAGACACATCTTGCCCTGGATTCCTTCTCCCATGTCACTGATGGACATATTAAAGAGGACTGGACCCTCGACTGATCCTTGTAGCACCCTAATAGTGACCTCTCTTTCTTCTGATTTGACTCCATTCCAGCTATTGTCAGCTGCAGCTGGGTGAGTAGTGGACTAACAACTTTCAGTATGCTATTTGGTAGATGGTGCTTCATCCAGGTGCCGTTCAGGATAATATCTGCACAAGAGATATTCCAGAAGAAATCCCCTGAAATCATAGGGGGACTCCATGGTACTGATGTGATCATTGATGACTATCTTGTATATGGATCCACAAAAGAGGAGCATGACTGCTGCCTTGTGGCATGTCTGGAGAGGTGCAGGCAAGTGAACTTAAAACTATATCCGGATAAAATCCAGACAGGTCAGAGAGAGGTAACCTATTTTGGGCATCAACTCATCGATAAGACTCTAGAGCCAGATCTCAAGAAATTTAGTGCCATCAAGAAGATGAGACCTCTGAATTCTCACAAAGAGCTTGAGACAATACTTGGTACTTTCAGCTGCCTGTCAAAATTCTCCAAAGGATTGGCACAGGTCACACCCCAACTCCGGACACTGGTGAAGGGAACTGCAGAATGGTTCTGAGTTGCCAATATGGACAAGGCATTCAGAAAAATAAAAACTCTAATATGCATACAGACTACACCCATTTTACAGTATGTTGATGCAACCAAGCCAATGGTTCTAAAAGTGGAGGCCTCTCAAACAGGTCTAGGTGCTGTTCTATGTCAAGAAGGGAAGTCTATTGCTTACACCTCTGACTCCTGCACAAGTTAACTATGCTGAAATTGCAAAAGAAATGTTAGTAATTGTTTCTTCAGTACATTTATGGCCAATCTGTAACAATGGAGTCAGACCAGAAGTCTCTACAGCACATTCTGTTGAAACTACTACTACCTGCACCCCCCATCTGCAGTGCATGATAATGCACCTACAAAGGTATGACCTCACGGTTACATATAAGCCAGGCAAGGACATTCCAATTGCAAATATGCTGCCTGCAGTGTATGAACCTGGACAAGATGTTCAGGAAGAACCAGATCTAGAAGACCAAATGCACAGTGTGTTGAAGGCAATGCAAAATCCGCCATGCAATCACAACTGATAAAACCATGGTGCTGCTGACAAAAGTTCTTGCTAGTATGTGGCCTACTTGTCCGTGATGGTTGCACTCCAAGTTACATGCTTTCAGGCACCTGTGAGCAGATCTGACATATGCACATAGTCTGATTCCAAAAGGGGAAGAATAGTGGTACCAACTGACCTCTTATCAGAGACTATGCAACAGATCCTCCATGGGCATTTTGGAGTAGTTCCCAGCAGGCGCCATGCCAGAGATTTACTGACATAGCATAAACAAAGACATAGAATGGCTGGTGGCAGATTGTGAGACACATCAAACTTTTCGAAGAGAAAATGTCAAAGAACCTCAGAACCCTTCTGCCATACTTGAGCCACCTTGGCAATGCACTGGTTCAGACCTAATTGTCCTAGAAGGGGATCAATTACTTAATTGCCATTGACTATTACAGCAGGTGTTATTTTGAGGTGATTCAACATGTGGACACCACAGCACACACTATAGTGGGCCATTTGAAAAGCATTATGCCATGACATGTCGTGCCAATACACAAGGTGGGGTGGAAAGGATGAAAAGGGACTTGGCAAGGTTGGAGGAATGATCAAATGTATTGCAGCTTAGATTCAATGCAAAGAAGTGCAAAGTAATGCACCTGGTAAACAAAAACCCAGGGGGAAGAATACACAATGGGTGGTGAGATACTGACAACAAAAAAAATGGAAAGGGACCTGTGGGGTAGTCATATCAGATGACCTAAAGGTGAGCCAGCAATGTGAGAAAGCAATACGGAGGGTTGGGGAGATATTAGGGTGCATAGGGAGAGGCATCACCAGTAGAAAACAGAAGTTGTTGGCCATCTGTACAGACAGTTGGTAAGACTACATCTGGAGTACTGTGTACAGTTCTGGAGACCCCATCTCTGCAAAGACATAGACAGGATGGAGGCTGTCCAGAGGAGGGCAACCAAAAATGGTGCAGGGTCTGCACCAGAAGACATACGAAGAAAGACTAAAGCAGCTTAATAGGTATACTCTTGAGGAAAGAAGGGAGAGAGGGAACATGACAGAAACTTTCAAGTAGCTCAAGGGAATCAACAAAGTACAAGAGGGTAGCATCTTTCAGAAAAAGAGATGTGCAAGAACAAGGGGCACAATTTGAAGATAGAGGGGTGGACAGCTCAGAGGTAATGTGAGGAAGTATTTCTTCACAGAGAGAGTGGTAGATGCATGGAATGGCTTTCCTGAGGAGGTGATAGAGTCAAAAACAGTGGTGGGAATTCAAGAATGCATGGGACAGACATAAGGCAATTCTAGTGGGGGTTAGGAGGAAGTAGGCTGTTGGCTAACTAGGATCTTCAGCTTATCCATTAGGTAGGGAAATGGGCAGACTAGAAGGGCCAAGCGGTCCTTATCTGCTGTCAGATTCTATGTTTCTATGACATGGTGTATATGAGGAGCTAGTGTCCGACAACAGTTCACTGTACACTTCAGCTGAGTTCGATGAATTCACCACCAGCTGGGGCATTAATAAAAATGTGCTGTTCAGTCCTTATTTTCAACAAGCTAATGGGCTAGCAGAAAAATGCATACAGATAGCACAGCACATTCTAGCCAAGGCTAAACATAGTGGTGAAGACCCCTACATTGGATTGTTGAACTACCATAACACACCACTGGACAAGTTTGGCTCGCTCACCTGCACAACTTCTTCTGAACCAAAGGTTGAGGTCTGCTATACCAGTGACAAGCTTGAACCAACAGTTATTATGGCATCAACAATTCTGAAGCAAAAGAAGCAAACAAGAATGTCAGGAACACTACTTCAACTGTAACGCCCAGCCACTGTCTTCATTGCCAGCTGGAACACCAGTTCTCTACAGAGTGTCTAATAGAAGGTGGGGCACTGCAAAGGTTCTGCCTTTGGGGTCAACAACATAGTCCAGTTTCATCAAGACAGGTCACCAACAGGTATTCAGACAGAACAGACATCATCTTTGCAAGTCTGATCTGTCTGGTCCTGACAAGCCAGAAAATGAGGTTAGCCAAAAGCTCACCTGTACTACCAGTCATGACTTTCAACCAACTCTCTGGGTAATAACTTTCATTCTAATGTTGATATTTCAGAATAGATGGACAACCTGCAAGAGACTAATGATGCTTCTGCTGACAAGTCTGAGAACTTTGTGGGTCAATCTGACCAACTGAATCTTTTGAAAGATGGATGTGTCACCGAATACTGATACATCCAAGCAAAAAGTTCTTTACTCTCAAGAAGGTCATTTGCTAAAACCCAAAGTTTGGAATTATATTGTTACAGACTGATAAGCGTACATTACATATGTTCCTGATAACTATTCAATATGTATTTCTTGCATTGTTGTTTATTACTAGTTAAGCATCTTTAGGAAGGGGATGTAATATGTCGAATGTCATACAGTGAATTGCATATTATGTTCAAATATGTGTTGTGTCTTTAAATGCATGCATTAGAACTTTGGAGGATGGAAATAGGTAGCCCAGCCGTGTCTGGGGCCAAGAGGAAGAGATAGGAAGTTTTGTACCATGCAGGAGATGGAGAGCAATGTTGCTGATATACTGTACTGTGGAGTGACGGTCTGAAAATAAAGTCCGGCTATGTTCATGTGTAACCCCTAGATGGCGCTATCCCAGGGGCTACTACCCCTGCCTGATTTGCCACTAACAGGTTGAGGGGCCTGGATCCAATGGCGGGTGCCTCCACCCAGAGGTCAGGGTTTGCAATAGTTAAACTTACTTGGTCACAGCCCTCTGGGACACTGCAACCCCTTTCTTCCCACTAGTGGCCCACACAATATAGCAGAATTACCTTCACAGTATACACTTACCCCAAGGCTGGTTCAGGCACCGGGACATCCTGTAAAATAAGATACAGTGCAACAATCACAGTACAGTACTTTAACAGCAAATACCTCAGGCAGTATAACTTTGTTGAAACAAACAGCTCTGATTTATTTAGGGGATATAACAAGGACAGGGGAAATCAGGTTAATTAGCTTATCACTTTACTATCTACTATATGGCTCTGTGCACAGGCCTATCCTACTAACAGTAACATGTCCCTGGGTACCCAGGCCCAGTGGTCTAGTCCAAACCGCGGCAGCTGGTAGGGCCCTGGCACACAGAGAAAGGAAAATTAAACAGTCAACAGTACAGTAATTCCATTTGGATTTAATGTGGCAATTCAACAGGAGCTACCCCGAATTAGTACTCACGACCTCCAAAGAAGATATGGTCCTTCAATGTCAGCAGGGCTACTTTTGATCTCCAAGAGACTCCTCACACATTTATATGGTAAAAAAAAGAAAGCACTATACCAGGCAGGCTGCATCTGTATCCCAATCGCAATTACTGCACAATAACCAGGAGAACACACAGCAGATTCAGTTCCTGACAGACCGAGTGTAATTCAACAATTTCTTCAGTCTTCTACAGGGTGAGCCTGGTTTCTACTCTTCAGAGATCCTTTGATTCTTTCACAGGACGGATTCAGTCCTAACAAGCAGTTACACAAGTTGTAGACCGGAACTCTGGGCCTTACACACGTTTTTGACTGAAACTGTGCACTGAAGGAGCACAGGGTTTCTTTCCCTTCACTTTCAGATCTCAAACTGAAACTCCCAACAGACAAAACCGGGCACTTCCTTTGAGTTCCTCCCAGTTCTTGACTGGATTGGCTGTCACTCACAATAGACTGCTGCTGTTGGTCCAAAAAGGCACACAAGTCTAAACTACATCTCCCAGAGTCACTGCCCATACAATCCTCTTGTGGCTGGCTCAGATTATGAGTCCCAAGTTCTGATTCGTTCAAGGCATCATTTTAGAGCTAGTTTACCCCACACTGATTGGTCCAGTTCAGCAGTTCAAAACCAGAATGGGGAACTAGGCAGACAGTTCTGACTGCAAGAAAGCAGGTTAGACAAACTGTAATTTTATTATTACTGTAAATGATTTCTGGCAATCAGTTACATCTTTCAGACAGGTTCCTTTGCACTCCTAGTGACTGCAAAATGGGGTGAATTGAGCAGCTTGAGTGGTACTCAATCAAAGAAACACACAGTCCCCATACAAACTAATTATGTCTGCAAGCAGACAGCTCTTAAAGAGACAGTACCAGAGGTTCTAAAAACACTCACTGATAAATGGCTTAAACGCCAAACACCATTCAGGCTTGGAGCATTCAAGCAAGCTCCTGGAAGTCTTTTGGGAACCCCCATTTGCAGGGGGGTTACACATGTTTCTGCCGAGTTCTGAGTTTTATTATCAACATTCAGTTAAAGATATTTCATCTACTATCTTCCTTATCCTATCTATATCCCTCATGGCTGATTCACCATGACGGCACCTGATGATGTCTCTCTCTTTCCCTCCCCCACCCACCACCCTCCCTACTCCCCCAATCATAGATTCACCAATTGCTATAACTCTCTTTGCTGACTTCCTCCTTCTCATCCTTCCATGCCCCCAACTCATCCTACCCATTTTTCCCAACCGATTCAGAGTCCATCATGATGGAGAGACAAGTATCTGAGCCTCCTCCATGGGGTGCAGACTAATTTCTGTCTAGATGGTGTTGGATTGATCAGGCCTATTGTGGCTGCCCCTGCCACCTTCCAATTCCCTACCACCTTCCAGCCCCCTGGGCCAATAAGTCTCAGGGGGAGTGGGGGTGGACCCCAGTTGAGCCAGTGCAACTGCTGACATATCTCATCTCTTGCTGCATTCAGCTAAGCATGGAGCTCCACAAAGGTCCTGAAGATGGAGCAGTGCCCCCTCCTCCAGAGTGTAAATCTGGAAAAGAGCACCCCACTGTCCCCACAACTGACTACCTACTGATTATACTGACACACCTTCAACTGACCACAGGTGCTGAGCTATGTCATTCAAATATAATGGAAATAAAAGTATGGACAGAAGAACCAGTTTGGATAAGTTCAGATGCAAAATCTCTGCCATTTTATGTAAAAGAACCTTATCAGAACCATTTTTAGGGTTCTGATAAGGCTTTGATAATTTTTACAACATTGGTTTTAGAGATTAATATACTCCCTCAGCTGGTCTTTTTTTAATAAGAATGCTGGTGTCAGATAGACCCAAAAGCAGACTGGAGATAGTCTAATACCACTCCAAGTCATTTTAGATGATTTTTCTATTTACTGGCAATAGCTTATGGGTGGACAATTATGGTTAAAACAGCTATTAAACTCTGATCTCCTATTTTCAGGAGAAGCCTAGGAGAACCTTCTTGTAACTGTACATAATCTGTAATTTATGGTTATAAATTGATCTGTAAATTTGTATGTCTTATTATTGTATGTGCTTGATTTGGACACCTTTGAAAAAGGGCAATTTTGCTCAAAGGTCTTCCGAATACAATGAACTAGTGTTGCTCGGATAGTACACTACCAGGCTGGATACCACTGGATACCATCATTTTGTTTGAATGTCAGATAGCATTGGATAGCATAGATATCTGACCAAGGAACCAACCAGCGAGGATCTACTGTAAGTATTTAAGGTAGCCATGGATCTGACCTGGATTCAATGGATCCAACCATCCAGAAGGATCCACAACTATCCAGTTATGGATACAGAATCCGACTTTGGTCAGATCCTAGGTCAAATACCAGTACTATCCAACGGAGGATAGTTGGATACACAAAAGCACTATCTGAGCACCACAACAATAAATGAAATGAAATTAGAACATAAGAGCAGAAGTTATATAGACAGGAGGAAGCAACAGCCCATCTAGCCTGTTCACCATTTTTTAATGGCTGGTACGACAAATCCTACCCTCTAAAGGTACTTGACTAGTTTGCTTTTGAATACATTTAAATTATTACTGATCACTCTCTTCTCTGGTAGTGAATTACAATGTTTCACCACCCTCTTTGTAAACCAATGCTGTCTTTTGGTAGTCCTAAAATGTCTGCCGTTTAATTGAAGATTGTGGCATCTGGTATCCCAGTTATTTATTATCTAAAATCAGATAGTCCCTAAGATTGGAATTATGCATAGACTGACAGACTGTTATTAAATCATCTGTGAACCTTCTAATCTCCAAAGAGAACAATCCCAGGTTTTCCAATCTCCTTTTATAGTTCATATCTCTCTGGTCAGATATTAGAAGAGATGCAGTGAAGTTTCACTATGCAGGTGAAATTGCTGTGAAGTCCACAATTTCGCCCCATGTAGCACTTCATGTAGTTTTTGAAAATAACCCAGAATTCACCATTTGGGACTTTGCCTTGCTTTGGGGGATTTTAAGTGCAAACTGCGTTTAAAAACCCCAAAGCAAGTAGAGGTCACAAATGGTGAATCCTCCCAACACCTCCCCTAATCTATCCCTGGTGTCTAGTGGTCCCCCCACCACCAATCCCATGCCTAAAGTCCAAAAAAGGAATTACATTCATTTAATCCTTTCCCTGATGTCTAGTGGACCACCCACTCCCTCACCCTATCTGGTAGTACACCCACCTTGCTCCCCCCCCAACCCCAAGTCCAATCCAGGAAAAATAAATGTATTCCCTTCCCTGGTGTCTAGTGGTCCCCCCACCCCATCTGGTAGTGCCACCACCCCACTCCCAAAACCCAAACCAGAGCAGGTCACTGGCAGAGCCCTCCACTCACCTCTGCGGCTGGTAGCCCACCTGACTGAGCTCAACTAATGAGCGTGTGCATGCACAAACATGCACTCTTTCATTGACAATTCACAGTGATTTACTCTGTGGTTCAGGGGTGTAGAGAAAAGGAGGGGACTGCTCCAGTGTCCTGCGAGGGGGGATGGGGAGGAATGATGTTGTGGACCCCAGGAGGGGTCCATGCCATTCTCCCCATCCTGCTGCCCCCGCCAGAGATCAGAGCAGCCCCCCAGCCCTGTCTACAACCCTGAACCACAGAGTAAATCATTGGTATTTGTCAATGAATTAGCATGTGCTCATTCATTGAGCTCAGTTTGGGGAGGCTGCCAGAAGTGGAGATGAGTGGAGGGCTGTGCCAGTGGCCCACTCCTGTCGGGGTTGGGGGGAGTGGGGTGGGGGTGCTACCTGACAAGGTGGTGGGCCACCAGACACCAGAGAAGGGAATAAATATATATATATTTTTTTAATGGATCAGACTTGGGGTTGAGGCCAGGGAGGAGCTGAGAGGGGTAACTACCTGATAGGGTGGGAGGGCTACTATACACCAGGGATGGGAATAAATGTATTTTTTTTTTCATGGATTGGACTCAGGGTTCAGGCTGGGGAGGAGCAGAGTGGGAGTACTACCTGATGGGGTGGGGGGGTCACTAGACACCAGGGAATGGGGCTTTAATTAAAAAAACTATATCTTTTTTACACGTGGGTTGTGGCATTCTGTGTCTGACTGGTGGCTAGCAATCATGGGGGTGTTTGGCAGTGGGATGGTGATTGTTGTGTCTGGCGGGGGGGCGCTAGGCACCTTGTGTCCAGAGTTTGCGTCGGAAGTGTGGAATATCATGGGTGACATTTCACACCTCACATTTGATGTGGCCTCAGTTAATTAGGTGAATTTTGAGTATTGTGCTTTGTGTATTGAATGCAATACCGAAATATTTCACAGAGTGAAGTTTGTCCACTTTTCCCACCTCTAGTGATTAGTTTAGTTTCTCTTTTTTGACCCTTTCAAGCTTGGCAATATTACCTGCATCTTGTGGAGCTCAAAATTGTCCACAATACTCTATATGTGGTCTCACCAGAGATCTATATATGGGCATTGTGACATTTCTATCCCTACTGGTAATATTCTTCCTCATGCATCCGAAGACCCTAATACATTTAACAACTGTCTCATTACAATGTAGATCAGCTCTGAGATCATCTGATACCAACACCCCTAAGTCTTTCAGTCACTTTTAACTTGTGGTCACTAATTTTGTAGATTGCCATTGTGTTTTTCTTGCCAAAATGCATAATGGCACATTTCTCCAAGTTGAAGCTCATTTTATTTACTGTTACCCACCCATATAGTTCATTTAGTTCTTCTTGTAACCCAGTACCTAGCAGCTTGAAGGTTATGAAAGTTCTAGTAAGGCTCAAATAATTAACATAACCTTTAATGGTTAATCAGGAACTCTTAGAATCTCCAAACTTTCTGTGGTTCTCCCACTCTTAAATAAAAGGCATTCAGGATGGAGCACTGAGGCATCCCATTTATGAGAGGCTGAATACATGATTTTGCTCCATGGGCAGCAACAAAGTGGCTAGAATCTTTTTAACTGATCAGATGACCAGGCCAATACAGTTCCGTTAAAACCCATACAGGACAGTATATTTTTCATAACTGAGTGGTTAGTGGTGTTGAAGGCCCTGGAAAGGTCAATGTACACTGCACCAGTCAGTTACCCATAATCAATTGTATATCATTAGTAACTTTCAAAATAATAGCTATTGTACGTTGTGTGGCTCTAAAACCTAACTGGTGATTATCAAGAACTTGATTACTCTCTAGAAATGAAACCTCTCCAGGACGGAGACCTATAAATAGCTCATGGGGGTAAGCAAGATACAGGAGGGGAGTATTTTTCAGAAGAAAAGATGCACACGAACAAAAGAATATGCAATGAAGCTGGAAGGGGGGAAAATTCAAAAGAGATGTCAGGAAGTATTTCTTTACTAAAACAGTGGTGGATGCCTAGAAATGTTTTCTAGGGGAGGTGGTGGGGATGAAAATAGTGGTGGGTTTGATGCATGTATGGGATAGGCATAAGGGAATCCAAGATTAAAGCAAGGGGGGGGAGCCAGAGATCAAGTAGGGTCTGCAGTGACAGTACAGGCAGGGGAAAAAAATTGAAGACTGGGTGGGTCAAACAGTCCTTATCTGCCATTCCATTCTAGATTTCTATGTTTCTTTCTTCCATACCACCTGCAACAAGGATGTGATCAATATTTGTCAAGTACTTTGCTGCTTTCTTTTAAAAACTTTTAGAACAATTAGTAGCAAACAACTGAACTCTTTTCTTCCTAGCAACAATCTCCTTAATATAAATTGAGCTGGGTTTAGATGTTTTTATAGCACTGCCACTTAGCATTGCATGGAATTTTCAATTTGTGATGCAAAAGAATTCCATAGAAATGTGGAAAATTCTGCCTAATTCCTTGGAATATGGCTTGTTGCAGAAGATTAGTAAACCACAGTTCACATAAAATACATACTTTTTCTGCAGTCTGTGGAAAATTATTCAGTGGTTTGAGTAATCTATGGAAAATTATTCTGGTTTGTGTGATCTGTGGACAATTATTCTGTGGGTTGTATAATCTAAGGAAAATTATTCAGTGGTTTGTGTAATCTGTGGAAAATTGTTCCATGGTTTGTGCAACCTGTGAAGAATTATTCGGTGGTTTGTGTAATCTGTAGAAAATTATTCTGCAGTTAATGTAGAAATGCTTTTCTGAATTCTGCAGAATTCCAAGAGAAATTCAGAACAGCATGCTGGAAGCAGACTTGCCACTGTGCTTGAATCCTGCTGGTGGCATTTCATGCTCTGCACTGCTCAACAGTCACTGCCTTAACAAATGTGACCAGTGACCTCCAGACTTCCACTGACCGGGGACACGTTTCTGGTGCTGTTTTTCTCGATATGTAAAAACGCTTTTGACTCCATCAACCATTATATTATGCTTATTAAATGATAGCATCTAGGTCTTAATAACTCATCAGTAAATTGGTTTAAAAGCTTCTTATAAAATGTTCAATTTCCTGCAATTTGATTGACTAATACTGTAAAACTTACATTTTCCCTGTCAAATAATTGTCACTATTTTCACTGAAGCACTAATTTGCATTAAAATAAGTTTGCACTAATTAGCAATATTAGCATTATAGTGAATATGGTGTTATTGACTTAGCGCTTAAATTCAATTTACTCAATTATGATTGCATTTGTGTTTGCGCTAATTACTTTTCATGAAAACAACTAGTTTTACAGTACACATTTTCAGCCATTAATTTTTTTTAAATATCCAGCATTAAAAAACAAACTGCTAGTGCCTGTGACTTCTTCCCATGCCATATCCATGTGCCACACTAATCTAAATTTAAAGCATCATTGGGCAGGCATTTTTTTGTCAGGTGCCCACTCACTTTCACCCCCTCCCTCACTTTAGCAGAAAATCTGCACTCACTGGGTTTTATCCACCGCTGGCTCTGTTTGTGGAGTAGCTCACCCCAGCAGTGTTCATTCACCCTGGTTGCACAATGCAGGCAGACCCCAGATACACCTGTTAAATATTTTTAACCCCTTCCACCAGTTCAAAGGCATTTAAACCACCCCTGCCATTAGGTCATCTTGTTGGTCATGATGCCTTTTTTTCTGTATCTCACTAATCTTCCCTGATGGTCCAGTGGATCCCCACCAACTCCCTAAGCTAATAAACTTCCCTGTTGTCCAGTGCAACACTCCTACGGTTAACCCCATTCTCCATCACAGTTTATGCTTCTGGAAACAGGCTGTGTCCCTTTTCCCTGTGATGATCATGCAATGCCCCTTATCATCAGCATGTGGTAGTTCTACAGTCATGGGATTGTTGCTTCAGTTGGAGATCATCTGCATGAGAGTTACACAGCCTGCTGTAAATTAGGGGGGTTGGCTTAACCAGAAGGAAGCCAGGTGTTTAGATGGCTTCTGGCAGAGAACAGACAGAGAAGAGCAAGAGGAATGAGGTGCTGCTAGAACTGTACTTCTCTACTGGGACTATATTGTCCTCCTTCCCACCCTTAGTCAGTTCTACTTTTATAGGCACAGGATTTGACTGACAACAGGAACTTCCTGTTTGGGAGCAGGAAGGAAGTGATCACAGAGCCACACAAGACTCATCATCCTAGAAGGAAAAGAGTAGCTCTCCGTCACCCCTTAGCTGCTGGAGGTCTGACTCTGAGCAAGTAAGGAGACTCCTGAGAAATATATAGGAACCTTCTGTCTCAGAACAGGAAGATCAGGAGCTTTAAGGGCACAGAGGCAGTAGGTAAGAAGAGAGAAAGAAAAAAAATTATATATATAAAAAATAAATAAACAGAGGAAAGAGTAAGTATTCAAAACAACAGTTAAGGGGCCAGACATAAGACATGATGGGAGTGGTGCAGTGTAGTGGCTGTGGAGCAGCAGTCTTCCACTAGACATTCTGGAGCATGCGGTGTTGTCCAATCTGCAAGCACCTCTCTGGACTGAGAGGGGAGGTTGCTCATCTCCAAGCTGAGTTGACTAGGATTTGGGGGACCTCCTCTCCCACCCAGGGACCACCAGGGCTACTGCTGCTGCCTCAGAGGTTGCCAAAAAAGACAAGCTGTTGGACCACAGTGGGCTCAGGGAGGGTGAAGGTGGTGGAACAGAGGTGCATCTTTCCAGTTGTACCTCTCCACAATTTGTATGCTACTCTGGCAGAGTGTGGTTCCTCTATAGAGGCACCCACAGTGGAGACCAAGCAGGATGTTGGGAACCTCCACAAAGAAGACCCACAGGAGGGTGGCATGGGATCCCACAGGGGAAGGAAACAACTCCTGGTTGGGGGACTCCATTGTTAGGAGGGCAGAAGTGGTGGAGGGAGGGGAGAGGGAGGTAAGATGCCTGACAGGCATCATGACTTGGAGGGACAGGGAGCGAATCCTCAGGATTATGGGAGCAGCTGCATGGGGGAGGAAGCTGGATGTGATTGTCCACCTAGGGACAAATGACCTGGCTGGGAAAGGGATCAGAACAGTGCAGGAGGAGTTTGTAGAGTTGAGGAGGGGCCTTAGACAAGTAGCACACACAGGAGCCTTCTTCGAGGTGCTGCCTGTATATGGCATGGGTGAGGCTAGGGTGATCTACAACATGGGATTCAATCAATGGTTGAAAAACTGGTGCAGAGCTCAGGGGTTTGGCTTCACAGGGGACAGGGGGTCCACCTGGAGTGATGCAGGCCTATACTGGCACGATGGTCTGCATCTGAGCAGGAGGGGAACCAGGATCCTAGGTGAAAGGTTAAAATGCTTCATTGGCAAGCATTTAAACTAGCCAAGGGGGGAAGGCAGTGGAAATGAGCAGGGAAATCCTAGCCTTCCCCCAAAAATCAGGGCAGTTAGTGAGGTAAACACCAAGATAGAGACATCAGTAGGGAAAGGGCAGGGGTAAATGGGGAAAATGACAAAGGCAGTAAAGACAGAGATGGGGCAAAAGAGGTAGGCCATCAAGAAATGGAGGGTAATGAGTATCAATGCCTGTAGTCTGGGCAACAAGCTCCCTGAACTGGTGGCCTTGATGGAAAAGGGATGCCTGGATATTGTGGCAGTCACAGAAGCATGGTACATAGAAACCATGACTGGGATGTTAACATACCAGGGTACACATCTACAGGAGAGACAGGAGGGGAAGAAGAGGGAAGTAGCTTTCTATGTAAGGGAAGGATAAAGCAACTGAACAAAAGAGTAAACAGGGAGAAGAAGAGGCACTGTGGGTCACCTTAGAGACTGGAAATGGCACCACAATGTGCACAGGGGTTGTATACAGACCCCCATCTCAAGGGGAAGGAATGGACAAGGATATGATAGAAGGCATCATTCGGATGGCAGAGAAAGGGGAGATATTGTTGATGGGGGACCTGAATATGCCAGATGTTAACTGGAGCACCTTTGCTCCAGCCACATCCAAGGGCAGATCCATTCTCGGTGCCCTACAGGGGGCATACCTCAGACAGCTAGTTTTGGAACCCACTCAGGAGGGAGACCTCATACTCTCAAATGGGGACAGTGAGATCTAGAAGTGGGTAGCCATCTGGGAAAAAGTGACCACCAAACAGTGTGGTTCATGTTAAACTCAGCTGCAGAGTCAAGCCATACAAAAATGAGGGTACTGGACTTCAGGCAGGCTGACTTTGTCAAAATGGGAGAGTGCCTTAGAAAAGCACTAGCAAATAGGCAAGAAGTAGGGGTGGAGCAACAATGGGGAAATGTCAAAACTGCCATCACAGAGGCAACAAGCCTTTTTGTGAAGCAAATAAGTCAAAACAAAAGAAAAAGCCACTATGGTTCTCAAAAGAGGTGGCGGGGAAGGTTAGGGAGAAAAAGATAGCATTTAGGAAGTATAAGTAAACACAGAAGGAGCAGGACAGAGAACTGTACTAGTTAAGGCAGAAGGAAGTAGGGAAGGCAGTCAGAATAGCAAAGGCCCAAACTGAGGAAAAGATAGCCAACTCGGTTAAGAAGGGGGATAAAACCTTTTATTAGTACATTAGGGAGCGTAGAAAGACAAAGGGAGGGATAGTGAGGCTGAATAGAATGGACGGTGGGTGGGCAGAGAGGGGCAGTGAAAAAGCAGGGATACTGAATGAATACTTCTGCTCAGTATTCACAAAAGAGGAGGAGAGGGGGAGGTACCTAATCCAATTAACAGAAGCACTCTGGCTAGGAGGGTCAATCCCAGTCCTTTCACAGAAGAAAGGGTTCTGAAAGAACTCCTAAAACTGAAGGTGGACAAAGCAATGGGCCCTGATGGGATTCACCCCAGAATTATAAAAGTATTAAGGGGAGAACTAGTGACACCACTGACTACTCTTTTTAACAAATCGTGGGAGGATGGTGTGGTACCTGAGGACTGGAGGAGGATGGATCTGATTCCCCTTCACAAAAGTGGGAGTAAGATAGAGGCAGGAAACTACAGACCTGTCAATTTGACCTCTGTGGTAGGAAAAATGATGGAATTACTTTGGAAGGAAAGAACTTTTGAGTACCTAGAGGCCAGTGGGGCAAAGGACCCAAGGCAGCATGGATTTGCAGTGGTAAGGTCATGTCAGACAAATCTAATTGATTTCTTTGACTGGGTGACCAAAAGTAGTAGACCAGGGAGGGGCTGTGGACATGGCCTACCTAGACTTTAGCAAGGCATCTGACACAGTCCCACACAAAAGATTATTAAACAAATTAGCCAGCCTGGGAGTTGGTCCCAGGGAGGTAGCCTGGGTAAAACATTGGTTGGATAACAAGACATAGAAGGTAATAGTAAACGGAGTCCACTCTAAAGAAAGGGGCGTTACTGGTGGGGTACCGCAGGGTTCAGTACTGGTTCCAGTCCTTTTTAATGTCTTTATAAGTGACATTGCAAAGGGACTGGAAGAAAAAGTATGCCTCTTTGCAGATGACACAAAAATCTGCAACAGGGTTGATACACAAGGAGGGGTGGAAAGAATGAGAAGGGGATTTGGCTAGGTTGGAGGAATGGTCAGAAGTATGGCAGCTTGGATTCAGTGCAAAGAAGTGCAAAATAATGCACCTGGGAAACAAAAACCGAGTGGAAGAGTACACGGGAGGGTGGTAGTAACTGCAACAAAAACGGAAAGGGACCTGGGGGTAATCATATCAGATGACCGTAACGTTAGCAAACAATGCAAGAAGGCAGTAGGGAGGGTTGGGGGATACTGGGATGTATCAGGAGAGGCAACACCAGCAGAAAACTGGAAGTTGTTATCCCTCTGTACAGACAGTTAGTGAGACCCCATTTGGAGTACTGCATCCAGTTCTGGAGACCCCATCTCTGCAAGGACATAGACAGGATCGAGGCAGTCCAGAGGAGGGCAACTAAAATGATGCAGGGTCTGCAAGAGAAGCCATATGAGGAGAGACTAAAGGAGCTTAATATGAATACCCCTGAGGAAAGGAGGGAGAGGAGAGACATGATTGAAACTTTTACGTACCTCAGTGGATTCAACAAAGTCTAAGAGGGTAGCATCTTTCAGAAAAAGAGATGTGCAAGAACAAGGGGACACAATTTGAAGACAGAGGGGGGACGGCTCAGGGGCAATGTGAGGAAGTATTTTTTCACAGAGAAGGTAGTGGACGCATGGAAACGCCTTCCTGAGGAGGTTGTGGGGTCTAAAACTGTGGGAGAATTCAAGAATGCATAGGACAGATATAAGGCAATTCTTGTGGGGGGTAGGAAGAAGTAGGCTGTTGGTTAACTAGGATCTGCAGCTTATCCAGTAGGTAGGGAAATGAGCAGACTAGGTGGACCAAGAGGTCCTTATCTGCCGTCAAAGTCTATTTTCCATGTTTCTTGGTTTCTATGCTTATGAGGTTTAAGTGGTTGTCATGGCAATCTCTTGAGGCCAACACAGGCTTATCTGTGTATGGCTGCCTTATAAAATGTCTTTTATAATGTATGGGCAAGCCATATATCAAGCGTGAGTCTTTCATGATGTGTAAAGGCTATGATTTTTCTCTCTGCTTTCCAGCTGAAGCACTGACCTGAGAAACCGTACAGGCAGTCTGAGCGTGGCCGCTGTCACAGACCACCGCTGCTGCCAGCTCACTCACTGTATGACCTTGAGAAGGAGCCTGACTTCTGTGTTTCAATCCAGCCTGATGGCCATCATCTCCAACCCATAGCAGGGGTAACAGGGTTTGGGTGGTTGTATTTGAGACTGGATTTAAAAAAATAATAAAAGGGTCTGTTTTAATTGGCAATGCAGTTGTAGGAAGGAAGGCATACACAATGTTCTATGATGTTGTGCTGCAGTAGTGGATCTGTGCTGCAGCCAGCAACATTATGAAATCACTACTGCAGAACTTTTTTTCATTGTAGATGCAGAACAGATAGAGAAGGACAGTGTGCTTTGCAAATGCCAAGAGTTACAATTCACTCTGTTGTAATCTGAAGCAGCAGCAATACATTCTCAAAGTCTGTATAAAACATTTTAGAATGTAATTCCAAATAATTTGTTTGTTTTCCAGACTGACATTTCCTGTTCCTGAAATGTCAGAACAACAAAAGCATTTTCTTTAGTATGTAGAACCCTTAATACCTGTATATAGAACCCATTGGTGCTCTAATTCTAAAAATTAGAAATTGAACTTCTGGTATCTGAAAGGGTTCTAATCTTTCTAGATCTAGTTTTGTCAACCTTAACCCTTAGTATGGTGACCCTGCACCTGTCTCCAAAATGTTGCAATAGCAGTAGTGACCATACAGGACAAGGCTTGGGAGCTAAGTAAGCATTAAGCCACGATGAAGGTGGCATCTAATGCTGGATTGATGCATGGTTGGGAGGGTTGTGGCCCGAGGCCGCAGGCCGAGGGCGAACAACAGTCCAACCATGCATTATCGCTTTAGATGCCACTGTCAGAATATCTTATCAGCTATGTATCATGGGCATCGTGAGTACAAAGTTGCGAGGAATGTATTTGCTATCGGTTCAGCAACATAACACAGGGACTCGGTTTGTTTGGATAAGGTTACTGTACTTCCAAAACCTGTTACAGAACAGCTTTAATATGCTGATGCGGTGAAAACATTGACTGCTGCTACATAAACACAACAGTGCACCTCACATGCTAGCCCGACTTATTTTGTGGTCTACGCGGGTATTAGTCTGATACCACTCGTTGGAGGTCTGCGGTGGAGTGCTGTCTTGCCGTGGTGTGCAGTTCGCTGACAAATTTGCATCTTCGGTCGGTCACTTCTGATTGCTGCTGTGAGATAGCTCCGATGTCGCCCGGTCCATCTCCTGCTCCATCTGGTGCTACTGTGCCCGTCTCCTATCTATTCCTATTATGCGTGGCTCCCACTTCTGCCCTTCCCATTTCTGACACTGCCTAGCTTGTCGCCCGCTCCCTGCCCAAGACTGGTGTCTCTCTCACACTTCATTGTCACCTCTTCCTGGTGCTGCTTACATAGCTGTCTGGATGGTCCTGGTACTGCAGTTTTGGACACGGCTGGTATGCTGGATTAATCCACACTCTGACTTTGCCCACATGATCGAGTTTGACCAATTGTGCCTCCCCATTTGACCATTCAGTTTATTGCCATGTTACAAGTGGTGATTTGCTATCACTTAGAAACAGTCCCTTGTGACTGTGTATGGATGCATGCTAATACTGCCTTATGCTATCCTGACCTTATGCATAACTGTTCTCAGCATGTAAATAACTGTTCTAACGTTGCTAATCATTCTCCTTCACATTTACTCTTGATCCCTTCCGCTCTTTCCCATCACCCCTCTATGGCTTCCCCCATCCCCCCTCCCCCCTGTTATATCTCCTGAGCTCCCTTGCTCACTTTAAAATGCTTTGTCCCATACTTTCTCACCTCTGACGAGGCCCCTGGGCTGATGCCATCCCTTACCTTTTTGATTATTAGATATTAGGCAGCGTCTGTACTCATTTTCCTGTAAAGGGTCATTTCATAAGACTCCACCCCCCCTCTAATATGACTTTGAATTCCAGGTTTTAATCAAATATGCACCATGGCGTACATTGTACAATGCCACATGTATTGGAACTTCTCTAGTTATACACTCTTGTAATGTCTTGTATAATTCCTTGTTTTGTTTGTTCTCCATCTCATACTTTCCCAATATGCATTGCTCATCTGATGTGGAACCTATGAAATGTGCTTATTCTCAAAGGTGCTATTCAAAATTTCAATAAATAAATAAAAAAAAAGACCACCCTTGTAAGGGTGGTCTCACATGTATTTATGTTTGCTTGCGTGCATGAGTAAGAAACATTATGCAGCAGCTTAGGAGAGAAGCGGGTTGTGGAGGTGCGGAACTGTGGCAGCCAACAGTGGCACTGCATTTGGGGCCTTGGCACTGGTGGACCAATGCAGGCATACAGTGCTGATGACATTGGTTTCCAAAAGTGCCACCAAGTTTAAATGATTTCACCGCTGTAATTAGGGGCTGCCTTGTCAGTGCAGCATCAGCCATTCCACTGCAATGAGGGAGCGACCCGCCATTGCAGGGCAGTACCTTGCCTAGTGTAACATTTTTTGTAAACATGGCAGTGGCTTGCCGCCACCTCACAGTCCCATGAAAGCAGACGGGGGTGGCCAATCCCTGTATCGGCATGCCCTGACCCAGTTCATTTGCCGACGACCTGGGAGAGCCTCCCCCATTTGTTGTGTGCTTAGGTGCCCAATCCCCTCAGCATCACTGCCCCAAACAGTCGTTCTTTGCTGATGGGGCCAAATTCCATTGGCTTAAGTCCCACCACCCCAAAAGGCAGGTGGCACACTGGGAGCCCACCCCAGTGTGCTGAAAGCAAGCCTGAAAAAACCTTCCTGCCATTTCTTTTTTTTTTTTTTCCTCCTGAAAGAAAGGAAACGGTCCCACACTGGTCGCTGTCCCTCCCCAACCCGTGCCCACCCACTGTGCACCCTACCTCCCCACCCCCTCACCCCATACTTACCTCCAGTGCCTGGCATGACGATCTTCGGTGGATCGGGAACATGTTCGCACTCTTCAAAACCGACTGCGAACTGAAGAAATGCCAGTAAGCTGTATAATGGCGTAAACTGGGTGTTTTTCAACCTTGGTGCATATCTCAGGCATTTTGGGGAATTTTGGCATCAAATTTTCAACATGGGGTTATTGGGACCCCTCCTCGTGAATTCAACCACTGTCATGGCGTTATTCGGTCCCAAAAGGTGATTTAACAGTCACTGCATGGAATCACCTTTTAGGACTGATTAATGAAGTGACAGTGCCTGTGTTCATGAGGTGGGCTCTCAAAAAGCCTATGTTGCAAATTTGGTGAAAAAAACCCCAAAATGTCTGTTTATGAGCTGCATTACGCAGTTCCTCACGCTCATAATTTTCCCGAATTTGTAACATTTCCACTCCAGATTTTCAACATTGGCATTTTTCCACACATCCTTATGAACAATATAGCTGTCATTTTTCACATCCTGACTAAAATGTGTTTTCGCACTTCTGGCGCAGAATAGCACGGTCGCTTTGGGAAATCAGTGTTCAGAACACATTAAGAAAATCACAGTGACACTGTTCATGAGCAGAGGTGCTATAATACCTATGTTTAAAATTTAGTGACAAAAGTCCATAAAATGATTGTGTTATGAGCGTACGTTGAGCAGTTTCAACGCACCCTCGTAATTTTGCGCATTTGTAATATTTTCACTCCAGATTTTCAACATTGGCATTGTTTTTACACCTCCTTATGAACAGCACAGCTGTCATTTTTCATATCCTGCTCGAAATATGCATTTATACATCTGGCGTAGAATAGTGCGGTCACTGTGGAAAATCAATGTTCTGGACAGATTAGGAAAATCATAGTGACACTGTTCATGAGCAGAGGTCACAAAATGCCTATGTTGAAAATCTAGTGAAAAAATTCCACTAAATGACTGTATTACGTGCTTGCATTGCGCAGTTTCCACGTAAGCCTGGAAGTTCAAGTATTTTTAATACTTTCTCTACAGATTTTCAACATTGCCATCTCTTCACATGTCCCTATGAATGGTACAGCTGCCCGATCTGTGTTTTCGTACATCTGGCAAAGAATGGCACGGTTGCTGTGGGAACTCAAAGTTTGGGACACATTGACACATCAGAGCGCCACTGTTCATGAGAAGAGTTCCCAAATGCTTTCATGAGGTGGGGGTCACAAAAAGGCCATGTTGAAAATTTGTAGTGCAAATACCAACAAACGCCTGGGACATTAGGGTTCTAACCATAACATCCCACCCTGTACAGACTGACAGGCATCAGGGGTGTACCTTTGGATTGCCGACTGTAATGGTCATGCCATTCCACCCCCACCCCACCACCCTGCAGCCAGTGACAGGCATCGAGGTGTGCCTTGGACTCTTCAGTCCCAGAGTTCACCCCATTCTCCTATACTCCACCCATTTCAGTGTATGTCCTTATGGAATGGGATGATTGTAAAGCCGAAGACCCCAAGGCACACCTCAACACGTGTCGGTGTCTGCAGGATAGGGTGAAGTTAAATGGCATGAACGTTATTGGCGATAACCCAAACTCACACCCCAATGCCTGTCCGTCTCTGCAGGGTAGAGGTGGGGTTGGCGTGAAGTTCAGTACTTCACTACAATTCCTATTCTGCATCTCTCTCTAACTCCTGCATTTCCAATGCTAATACCAGCAAGCAAACATTTGGCATTGAACAAATGCTTGTTAGGGTATATGATCTGTGAACCAAAACTGAGCAGTTCCGATATCTTAAGAATGTAAGTGAAACCACTCTGAGTGGTCTCAGCAGTGGTATTAATATATTATTGATCAAGTCTGATCAATAATACATTATCTATTTTGAAAAAAAACCTTACCCAAATGTGCCTATTTCCGGAGCAGCTGCATGAGACACTCGTCACAGAATAAGAGTGTCTAACGCACAGAGGAAAGGAGTGCTCTGATTGGTTGGGGGTGCTCCCTCTATCTATAATCTGAAAGTTAATATTACATAATGCTGGTAAACTATTACTTTTCAGAAAGATAAACACATTCTAACTTCCATGTAAGCAAATTTGTATGTCACAGCATTTACTTTTTTCCCCATATTGAGAGTCATTTACTTTTTTCCCCTTTATTGTGGAAGCTGTTACCTTATTTTTTTGTGTAATCAGCACTTTCTGTCCCCTTCTAACCATCTTCGGCATCCTACCCCTGCAAGAATTCCACTGTACCCCATGGACTCTTTGCCCTTACCTACCTGCAATACTGGCCCTCCATGGAGCCTTGGTTACACCCCCCAGATGGAGTGGGGATATACCCTCAACAGCTGTTGTTCATAAGGAGGCAGTGCGTCGGTAGGGCATGTGCTCAGATGTACCAAGGTCCATCAACTATGGGTGCCAGGGCCATTTTCAAGTTTCCTGTCCTCTGCAATGAGATGCTGGCTCTCAAAACAGCATGCATGCATGTACATACCTTAATGTGCTTCCACTTGGCCTCAGCCGGCCTCTCCCATTAACTAAGGTACCCCACCCACAGTTTCATCTTTGGTCACCCTGCTGTAGAGATGTTGTGAAGCTAAACTTCTCCTAAGAAGTGGCTGCAAAGCAGTCAAAATTCATCTTGTGAAGTTTACACAGACCCTAGGAACTTCGATGTTCCTGAAATTGTAAAGTTTTTACCACAAATTGGCCATTTTTTTCAGTGAAATTGCCTCTTCCTGAGTCAGTTTTGGTAAATTCACTCAAAAAAATGACAACGTTTGCATATCAATACTTTAGCAAATTTGGCAAATTCACACTTTGCAAATTCCACGGAATTCATGAATTTATTTGCGAAGCAAATTTTGTCCACTCCTCCCAGGGAAAGAGAGTGTCCCCTGGGATGCTCAATTCTCTCCCTCTCCCTGACCAGCCCCCAATGACCCTGGGTCATTTCTGAACCTGGGTCACTGGTGGTAGGAGTGTTAGCCCTACCACTGCACCAACAGGCTGGCTAGTTGTTACCTTATTTTTGGAAGCCAAATATTTTCCAAAAAGTCCTGCTTGCACAAAAAGCTTAAGTCCTGCTTGCACAAAAAGCTTTCATCTCAATGGGACCTCCTCCTGTTCAAATAACATTTGAAATAAGTAAAAGGCAGCAGACTTTGTAGTGACCTCAGTGCCCTACAGCAAGTCCAGCCAAGTGAATACTGCAATCTTTCACAGCGTGTGGACAGCATCAAAGCACAAACTGAGCTCCCCTGTGGTGACATCATCACAATCTTTGTTAAAGAAATCTATTGTTGAAATAAATTGAAATCTCATCTCGTTTTCATGAGCAGGTTGCATGGTTTTCGCACATGTCTTCCATCCTGAGTATTCTGGCATGTTTTCCCACATTCAGCTTTTCTGATATACTGTCTTGTTCTGTGATCCTTGCTGTAAAGAGTCATCTTCCCTCAGGGAGGACTGTAGGAATGCTTTGAAGTTTAGATTGGTATCATAATCTCCCATTCCCTGCCAAGAGTGAGTAAAGGACAGCTATGCTGTTTGTTACTTCTATTTTTCACTTAGTGTGTAGCTTGAGCTTGGTTAATGAGCCAGTAGCAACAAAAACAGCAAGCAAAAAATTTTATTAATTCTTAAAAGTAATCCGTTGTTGCATTTGTTTTGTGTCTCAAGTACTTTTCTTTTTCCAGTTGCCTTCCAGAAGGATTTGTAGACCATAGTAAGACTTTGGGTGGGATATTCAAAGGGGTTGCACATGGTGCAACAGTGTTGCACCATACGCAACCCACCGATGTGCCCTGGCGCGATATTCAAAGGGGGATGTTGTGCTGCGCAAATCCCGATGTGCCAGAGTGCACCAGTAATGTATGCAGTGCAAGTGTGGGGGGCGTGCCCATGCATATTCGGCACATCCTGATATTCAGCTCAGGATGTGCAGCACGTATGCAGGCACACACCTGCCTTGTACCGCACAGGGGGGCACAAAGATCTACCCGTAAAAAGCAGGAGCAAGGCCGGGCCACCCACAGGTGAGCTGCCGTATTGCAGGGCGCAACATGGCAGCTGCCTGCTGTGGGTGGCCACCCAACCTTCTGGGACATAGTTTGGGTGTTATGCACCCCCCCACTCAATCACGGGCTGTAGAAATATAAATATTCCCTGGTGGTCCAGTGGACTTGTCCCCCAAACCGATCGCGGGCTCAGTATAGGAACATACTCCCTGGTGGTCCAGTGGACCTGCACCAATGCCCGATTGTGGGCTTAAGTGAAATACATGACTCCCTGGTGGTCCAGTGGACCCAAACCCCAGCCCAATCACGGGCTTTAGAGCACTAACATCCCTGGTGTCTAGTGGTACCCCCTCCCACCCACCCACTCAGATCTGCCACCCCACTCCCCGGGTCAGCTGTGGGCAGAGCTCCCCACCTGCAAGCCGCCTGCCTACTGACGGCATACAGTACGGCTGTACGCTCATTGGTCCACTGCGTGGGCCAATGGGCATGCAGACTGTACTGCACTACACAGTCCCGAAATGTTACCCTGAGTCATCATGTCCCTCCCAACTGAGTCCTCCAAATTCAACATTGTGTTAAAAATAAATAAATAAATAAATCCTCAACTCCCTGGTGTCTAGTGGACCCCCACACCCTGGCATCAGATAGCTTCCCTGTACCCCGATCGATCCACCTGCACAGCCCTCCACTCACCTCCACAGCCAGCAGCCTGACTGAGCACTTCAATGAATGAGGACATGCTTGTACAATCACACACTCATTCACTGTCAGATAGCCAGCACTCTCACTATACTCCAGCAGTAGTGAGAGCACTGGCTGTCTGAATTCAATGAACGAGTGTGCACTTGTACAAGCATGTGTTGCTCATTAAACAGACAGCGCCAGCTCACTCATACCCGGCCATGAGAGCACTGGGTCTGAATTAATGAATGAGCGACGCCTGTACAATCACACACTCATTCATTGTCAGATAGCCGGCACTCTCACTATACTCCAGCAGTAGTGAGAGCACTGGCTGTCTGAATTCAATGAACGAGTGTGCACTTGTACAAGCATGTGCTCATTCATTGTCAGACAGCCAGCGCTCTCACTATACTCCAGCAATAGTGAGAGCACTGGCTGTCTGAATTCAATGAATGAGCGTACGCTTGTACAAGCACACACTCATTCATTGTCAGATAGCCGGTGCTCTCACCATACTCCAGCAGTAGGAGAGCACTGGTTGTTCGAATTAATGAATGAGCGACGCTTGCGCCGCAACGCCATTCATTGAAGCTAGTTAGGCTGCTGGCCATGGAGGTGAGTGAGGGCTGTGCCAGTGGCACGATCAGGTACTGGGGGAGCGGGGGTGCTATCTGATGTCAGGTGGGGGTCCACTAGACACCAGGAATTGGGTATATTATTATTATTATTATATTTGTTTTACTCAAGGTCAGATTATTTTTGGACACAGTTGGGACAAGACACAGGGTAACTGGGGGGTATTCAATTTTGGCCGTGATCGGGCCGGGGGGGACCACTAGACACCAGGGAAATTTTTTTTATTTTATTTGGCAGGTGAGTGGCTGGGGGGGAGGGGACCACTACATGATGAGACAGCACTGGGAGATGCGCGAAACTGCGGCAAAATTTCACCACAGTTTTGCGAAACATTTCACACTGCGAAATAGCCAATTTCACCAGCAAAATTTTATTTCGCAACATCCTTATTCATGTCTATAACAGGGGAAAGGAGCAGGATCTCCACACCACACTCATGGTTGAAGGAATGGTGCAGAGAGGAGGGTTTGGCTACATTGGGGAATGGGGTTGAACCTGGAGGGATAAAGGTCTATACTGCATCCATTCAGTAGGGGAACTGTTGCCCTTGGTGGATGGTTTAAATGTTACTTTGATGAACATTTAAACTAGCTGAGAGGGGTGGCAGAAGAAATTGGGGAGGCAGTAACAGCACCCTCCTTTAGGCTAAAGTAGGCAGTAGGGAAAACCTGAGAGGGAGAGAAGTACTTAAGGGTGCAAATAAATAAAGGAACCAGGGTGGTAGAAATGAAGAGGAATGGAAACAGCAACAGTAAAAACAGAGGAGAGGAGGGAAGGAGAGAAAGCAAAAAGGGAAGAAAGGGGTAATAATCAGAGTGGTAACAAAATCTGGAAGGCCATGTGTGTGAATGCTAGATGTCTTGGATATAAGATTCTGAACCTAGAGGCCATCATGGCAGAGGCCAACCTGGATGGATAGTGTGGCCATTGCTAATTCATGGTGTGCGAAGACTATGACTGGGATAGGGCCATACCAGGCTATATTCTTCAGGAAGGATGAGGAGGGCACAAATGGATGGGTGTGGTGCTCTATGTGAAGGAAAGCCTAAAAGTGATAGAGAGACAGGGAATATGGCGGGGGGCAGAGGCACTGTGGGTCACCATGGAGAAGGGGAACGGACCCACTGTTCACACTGGTGTGATCTACAGACCTTCAGCACATGGACAGGAGTTAGATAAGATACTGGTAGAAGTCATTAGCAAGATGGCAGAAAAGGGGATGCTGCTGCTTAGTGGGGGACTTCAGTCTGCTGGATGTAGATTGGGGCCTCCCAGCTGTGGCTTGAATTAGAGGTAGGGACATCCTAGACTCCCTACAGAGGATATTCCTCGGGAAATTCCTCAGCGAACCTACTCGTGATGGGGCAATACTGGACTTGGTGCTTGCTCACTAACAGTGACAGTGTTGCAGATGTCAAGGTGGAAGGCCATCTGTGGATCACTGATCACTGTACAGTGTGGTTCAATATAAGGATGACTGGAATTAAACCACACAAGGGTCCTAGACTTCAGGAATGCAGATTTTATAAAGACAGGTGAATGCTTCAGGGCTGACCTGGCCGGGGGGGGGGATGACAGGGGTGTGGTGGAGGAACAGTGGGTGAAGATAAAATAGAGTACAGTGAGGCAACAAACCTTTATGTCAAACAAGTACCTTAAAGTAAGAGGAGAAAGAGACTGCTACGGTTCTCGAAGGAGGTGGCTGAAAAGGTAAGGGCTAAAAGGGTGGCATTGAGAAGATATAAGCAGATGCAGTAGGAGGATGATAGGTAGGTATATCAGGAGAAATAGAGAGAAGCAAAAGCAGTAAGGAGCACAAAGGCACAAACTGAAGAGAGAAAATCCCAAGCAGTAAGAATGGGGACAAGACATTTTAGGTATGTCAGTGAAAAGAGAAACTAATGGGATTACTAGAGGTGGGAGCTCATAAAGCTGGCGGGGGGCTGGAGGCAACCAGAACCTGCAGCAAGGCCCAGAGCAAGAAAGCTAGGGCAAAGAAACCTAGCTGGGTGAGAAGGGAGGTTATGGAAAAGGTAAGGAGGAAAAGAGTTGCCTTTAGGAGGTTCAAAAAAAACGGGAGGGGGAGGACAGGGAGGAGTACCTGAAGGAATTGGAGGAGGTGATAAGGGCAGTAAGGGCAGCCAAGGCATCTATGAAGCTCAGGCTGGTGCAGGGCATTAAGACGGGGGAGAAGTCTTCTTCAGGTACATCAGGGAGAAAAGGAACACTAAGGACCATATAGTAAGGATTAGGAAGGAGGGAGGCTGGGTGGAAATGGTGTGATAAGTCAGAAGCACTAAACAATTACTTCTGCTCAGTATTTACTAAGGAAAAGGGGGGGTGATATCCGGGGGGAGGGAGGGCAAAAACAGAGGAGGAGGGAGTGACTGATGGGGAAATCATGGAGGGCAGTGTTCTGGAGGTTTGAAGGTACTGAGGGTGGACAAGGCCCAAGGCCCAGATGGCATCCTCCCCAGGGTACTGAAGGAGCTGGCAGAAGTCCTGGTGGGACCTTTGGTAGACCTACTTAATGCCTCACCACACTCAGGGTGTGTACCTCAGGACTGGAGGATGGCTCATGTGGTGCCCCTCCACAAGAGTGGCCCCAAGGATGAACCAGGGAACTACAGATTGGTGAGCCTCACATCTATCGTGGGTAAGCTGATGGAGACTATCCTGAAGGAGGGGCTGATGGCCCTCCTGGAGACCAAAGGACTGCAAGACTGCAGACAGCATGGCTTCATAAGTGGCAGATCCTGCCAAACCAACCTGGTGGAGTTTTATGACTGGGCAACTAGGCAACTGGATGAGGGCCATGCAGTGGATGTCCAGTACCTGGACTTCAGTAAGGCGTTCGACTTGGTGCCACATGGAAGGCTGGAAAGTAAGTTAGAAGTCACGGGGCAGGTGCAGAGCTGGTGAGATGGGTAAGGAACTGGCTTCAGGGAAGGCAACAGAGGGTGATGGTGTGTGGGGAGCTCTCATCCCCAAGGGTAGTGACGAGCGGTGTTCCGCAGGGCTCGGTGTTGGGACCAGTGTTATTTGGGATATTCATTGCAGATATATCATTGGGCATCAAGAGCAAAACCTTTCTGTTTGCTGACGACATCAATATGGGGGCAGTGGTGGATGACCTAGGGGGATGGCAGGGGTTCGGGATGATCTGGCAAAGCTGGAAATCTGGTCAGACACCTGGCAGCTAGGGTTCAATGCCAAAAAGTGAAAGGTGCTGCATTTTGGGGCAAAAAACCCAAGGAGGAGTTACCAGCTGTAGGGAGTGCAGCTAGCCGAGACAGAGGAGGAGGAGAAGGATCTGGGGGTGCTCATTACAGGGTCAATGAACAACTTGGCACAATGTAGGAAGGCAGCTGCAATGGTCAACAAAATGCTGGGTTGCATTGCAAGGGGTATATCCTCGATGAGGGGGGAGGTGGTTCTGCCACTGTATAGATCATTAGGTAGACTGCACCTGGAGTACTGCATGCAGTATTGGCACCCGTATCTGAAGAGAGACATTAAGTTACTGGAGGGGTGCAGCACAGGGCAACAAAGATGATCAAGTGCTGGGGGACTTACCATATGAGAGAAGGCTGAGGGAGTTGAACATGTACTCGCTGGAAGAGAGGAGGGACGGGGGGATATGAAACCTTCAAGTACATGAAAGAAATAAACAAGACAGGTATGGAGGAGCTGTTCAAAGAAAGGGAGAGGAGGGACACCTGGGGCCATGATATGAGACTGCAGGAAGGAAGGTTCAGGAGGGAGATGAGGAGACACTTTTTTATGCAGAGGGTGGTAGCTGGGTGGAATGCATTACCAGCAGAAGTGGTATCCAGCAGAACAGCGGACTGCTTCAAAAGGGGATGGGACAGGGCATGGGGAGGGTCAAGGGAGGGGAAGTGTGGGAGGAAGGGGCAGCTGCAGAATAAGGGGTACTAGCTGCACATTCAAGCAGACTTGATAGACCACTAGACCTTCATCTGTTGGCAAATTTCATATGTTCGTAGGAAGACCAGGGAAGGGACTGTAAAGTTAAAAGGGGATGGAGGGACAGTGCAGAGGAGGACCAGGAAAAGGCAGACATCCTGAACAAATACTTTTGTTCAGTGTTCACAAAGGAAGGAGAAGGAAAGGGGCCACAAACAATTAACAGAAGCTCAGAAGGAAAAGGTGGGACACTAGTCCTTTTTCAGAGGAGAATGTTCTAAAGGGACTCTAATTTGAAAGCGGACACAGCAATGAAAGCAGACGGGGTACTTCCTAAGGTATTGAAGGAACTCCGGGAGGTGTGAACTGCACATCTGACAGTCCTATTTAATTGCTCACTCAAAACAGGAGTGGCTCTAGAGGTTAGAGGTGGGCAGATGTAGTCCCACTTCACAAAACTGGTAGCAGCGAGGGGTCTGGCAATCACAGACCAGTCAATCAGACATCAATGGTGGGAACTTAACAGAATCACTACTGAAGGAGAGGATAGTGGAATATCTTGAATCTAATGGGTTATAAGACCCAAGACAGCGTGAATTCATGGGATGGGAAATCATGTCTAATGAATCTAATAGACATTTTTCACTGGGTGACCAAGGAATATGATGATGATGGTGGAATGGTGGACATGGCCTACTTAGATTTCATTAAGGCATTTGAAACTTTTCCACATAGGAGACTGTCAAACAAGCTTGGTAATTTAGGAGTGGGTGAAAAGGTGGTAAAATGGGTAAGAAATTGGTTAGGGGATAGGTGACAGAGGGTGGTGGTAAACAGAATTCACTCAGTGGAGGGGAGGGTGACCAGTGGGGTGCCTCAGGGATCAATTCTGGGACTAGTCCTCTTTAATGTCCTTACTGGTGACACTACAGAGGAACTGGGGGGGGGAGATCTGCCTTTTTGCAGATGACACCTACATCTACAATAAAGTGGATACTCTGGGTAGTGGGGTGGAAAAGATGACCTAGAGACATGAAATACTCAAGGAGTGGTCAGGGGTATGGTAGCTGGGTTTCAATGCAAAAGTGCAAAATAATGCACTTGGGCACACAGATATTTATACTGTATAAGAACGCAGTTGTGGAATAGGCTTCTTTATAAAAAAAGTCCGCACATTTGGACATTGGCTCTGTCACAGAATAAATTTCAGCAACAACAGGGTGTCCAGGAACAGGCACTGTGCCTTTGTGACTTTTGGAGAGTATATAAAATACAGGTCTTTTAGAGGACATAACTTGTAGAAATTCTGTCTCATCTCTAGTAATCCATTGCATATTCAGACCTAGTCAATCAGTTGCTTAGCCCTATTAGAGATTTCCTCTGTTGGGTCATAATTTAAGTTTCTGTAAAAGTTTGATTTGACAGCTACCTATTGGCTTCAGCTATGTAGTCTGCATGTTCCCATATCACCACTGCTCCCCCCTTATCTGCTGGCTTGATAATTTCTATCATTACATTAAGTTCCTTAATTGCCTGCCTCAACCGCAGATATATTTCCAAGATAATGGCATTGAAGGTCATGACACAGACAGTAATGTAATCCTATGGGAAAAATGTCAACTTTGTCATTGAATATCTCTGCAACCAGTTAATTCCCCAACACCTAATCAGCATAATTCGCATGCCTACGACATCTCAACACCCCGCAAATTTTAAGTAAAAAGACCAAACCATTATGGAGATATGGTCATCCCAATTTGGGCCATCTGGCCTTCCCTGTGGACATTGCAAAATACACATACAAATTTTCCCATAGGCTATAATAGGAATTTCAAATTGTAATAACTTTTGAACTGATTAATATTTTGTCACCAAACAAATATTGGCATGTTCTTTCGCCCAAGCTCTTTCTATGTCCCAAGTTTTTGACCAATAAACTATACGGTGTCCACGTAGCACCACAGACAAAAAAACAAGCGAAAGTGGTGAAAAGTGAATTATTTGGCGCTTCACTGTGCAAAAATCATACATCCAACCATAATGCAACTTGGTATATCAAGAGATCTACCATACCAGACCAAGCATGCCAAATTTCGTGCAAATCCGCTGAACATTTGCAAAGTTATTAAGGTACAAAATGTGTACTTTAACATTAAAGTGCCTACTCAATCCTAAATATAGGGGCGTGACCGCACCCCTATAATAATTCCCCAATACCTAAACATCATAATTCACATCTCTAGGGCTTCCCCCTCAACACCCTGTAAATTTCAAGTAAAAAGACCAAACCATTAATGAGATATGCAATTCTAAACTTTTACACCTTTAAAAATGTTTCAGTCGTGAGATAGCAAAATTTTCAGCTGCGAGAAAATCTTCTGCCATGAGCATGCAAAATCTTCAGCTGTGAGGGAAGACCAGACAGCCAGACTGTCATTCTTCTTTCGCAAAATATACATATACATTTTCCCGTAGGCTATAATGGGAAATTTAAAGTTTAATAAGTTTTGAAAGGATTAATATTTTTTCACCAAACCAAAGCTGGCATGTTCCTTGGCCAAAGCTCTTTCTACATCCCCAGTTTTGGACCAATAGACCACATGGTGTCCACGCAGTGCCATGGGCAGAAAACCCGCAAAAGTGGCAAAAAATGCAATTTTTGGCACTTCTCTGCACAAATATCGTACGACCGACCAAAATGCAACTTGGTAAATCAAGAGATCTATCATACCAGACTGTGTATTCTAAATTTTGTGCAAATCTGTTGAACAGTTGCAAAGTTATTAACGCGCAAAATCTGAGGTTTAACATTAACATGCCTACTCAACCCTAAATATAGGAGCGCGATCGTGCCCCTATAATATTATATATATATTGCTGATGTGTATCCACCGGTTTATGTTTCTAAGCCACCCAGGATACATAGATCAGCTCAAATTTCTATTTTGCTTATGTTTTTTGGAACTAAAATAGTAAAGAATAAAAAAACCTGCAGAAAATGCCCCAGCATTTTGCTGCCAAGAGAACATGGGGACCTACTGTATGCTGTCTTCGAATGGTGGACACAGACCCTCAAGACAGCACACAGACTTTTGAACCCACAGATGAGGATGCCATCAATGACAGCGCCTCCACCTCATCACATAATGTAGTTGCTGAACTGTTCAAAAAATTAATAGACAAGATTGATTTTCTGAGAGCTGGCAAAAGGCCCAGAAACCCAGACAACAAAGCGTCAAGCCTCAAGAGACCTAAGGGCGCAGGACACCCAGATTCAGACGACAACTCGGAGCTGTCTGGTTCAGAGGACAAGGAGCACTCTGAAGAAGAAGAGGTCTGCGAGGAAATGGCAGCCCGACTATGTGCCTTCGACCTCATCCTGGAACTGATCAGAGTGGTGTGCGAAATGTTACGTATAGATGAGCCTATCAATCAGCCAGACAGCAGGCTGAATCCTCTGGTAAGGGAACGCAAACAATCAACCACCTATTTCCCCATCTGCAAAGCATTGAAGAGTATCCTAGCTAAAGAATTGGAGGCATCAGAACCTATCAAGTCTAGGGAAAAAGGGACTTAGAAAGAAGGTACCCCCTAGCACAGAAAAAGGAGAAAGTGTAGTCCTCATCTTGTAAGGTAGATTCTGAGGTTTCCTCCCTTAGCAGTAAGATGGTGCTCCCTTCAGAATCCGTCTCAGCTTTGAAAGACCCAGTGGACAGGAAGATCAATTACACCATCAGAAACGTGCACGACATGCTGATGATGTCTTTGAGGGACTCCATGGCAGCAACCTACTCATCAAGGGCAATTCTCAGATGGCTGGAAGCTGCTCGTCAGGATGTCCCCACCTCGAGTGCGCATGGCACAACAATAGATTACATCATACAGGCCATTAAATATGTGGCTGATGCCATGACTGATAGTTTCAAAATGACATCCAGGTCCCCAACATCGATCAACAAATCCAGAAGGCACATCTGGCTCAAATTGTGGAATGCAGATCGAGAATTTAAAGGCAAGGTGATGAAGTTACCATTTTCTGGGGACAACGTTTTTCGTCCCGGCATCAAAGAATTTGCAATGAAGAAGGGAGACGACAAGGCCAACCAGGGAAGTCAGGCCACCCTGCTGTCCTTTTGTAGCAACATAGTCTGCAATTACACAAACAGAGGAAAAAGGGGGCAAGGCCAACAGAGAAATGATAGGAGATCGTTTGGGTTCAAACTGAACTTTTCAACCACAAACAACATTACCAAAACAACAGAGGACATGGGGGTCACTGCAGTTCTAACCAGGGGTACAAACAAAATGGCTCAACAGGGGATTCCACCAATGAGAAATACTAGGTCCAGGAGGAAGCGGAGGCCACAGGGGGGAAGATTACAGAACTTCAATACAACTTGGGCCACCACAATCTCCGAAGGATGAGTAAAAGAAATAATATCTCAGGGCTATGTAATAGAGTTCAGTGCCATGCCAGGATGAGAATATTCATACAGTCCCATATATCAGGGGACAGAGGGACCATAAAACAAGTCAGAGCTACCCTCAATCAGTTAATCCACAGCAAAACCATAATACCAGTTCCAAAACAGTTCCAAAACAAAAGCAATGCTCAGGCATCTACTCAGTCTTTTTCCTAGTTCCAGAAAAGATGGGAGACCTCAGGCCCATACTGGACCTCAGATTCATGAACAAATTTCTAAAGTACCAGAAGTTCAAAATGGAAACAATACGCTCCACCTCTCCAATCCACAGGAGAGATCTCCTCACCTCCATAGACTTGAAAGATGCATACCTCCACATTCCCATCAGACCGAGCCAACATTAGTTCCTCAAATTTTGCCTACTTGGCTACCATTTCCAATATCCATGCCTACAGTGTGGATTGCATCAGCACCACAAGTGTTCACGAAAGTCATGGCGCCTCTGGCAATGGCATTGCATACGGTGGGGGTGCATGTGATACCTTACCTAGACGACTGGTTAATACGAGCAAGGTCAGTCAGAGTCACAAGCAGCAATTGCTCGAGCACAGAAACTACTAAAAGACCACAGATGGAGCATAAACAAAACCAAGAGTCACCTATCACCAATAACAACAATAGAACATCTGGGGGAAATATTCAGTACAAACAGTGGCACAGTCAGGCTGTCGGAGACTCGAATAGCAACCTTAGTGGCACATTGCAAACACGTGCTGCAGCACAGAACATCAACGATGTGACATCTAATGCAGTTATTCAGACTAATGGCAGTATGCATAGACCTGCATGATAGTGCAAGGGCACACATGAGACAGCTGCAATGCCTCTTACTAGACATCTGGAATTACAAAACAGAAACAGTCAAAGGGTGATCCTCACTCCAGCAGTACAGAGAGTGCTGAAATCATGGGCCAACCCACACAACCTCAGACAAGGGGTGATATTGGAAAAACATATATCCAGAACACTAGAAACTGACTGAAGCCTGTAAGGCTGGGGTGCTGTTCTGAGCAGACAATCAGTGCAGGGAAGATGGACCGAGGCAGAGTCCCACCTGCCAATCAACATTTTGGAGAACAGGGCCATTCGACTAGCTCACAGAAATTTCCAGAAACAAGTCAGCGGTTGCCATGTGAAAATATGCACGACAACAAGGTGACAATGTCATTTATAAACAAGCAAGGTGGAACAAGAAGCAAAGCCATAGCAAGAGAAACAGAGACACTAATGATATGGGCAGAAAAACACCTGCGCAGCCTCACTGCAGTACATCTGGCAGGAAGTCTGAACATGAGAGCTGATTGGTTGAGCAGTCACTTCAACAAGGAGAGTGATTGCTCAACCCGGAAATATTCCAAATGCTACAACACAAATTGGGACTGTTCCAAATAGACCTCGTGGTGTCAGCAAAGAACAGGCAGTTGCCAACATTCATGTCCAGATACATGGAAAAGAAAACTGCAGGGGTAGATGCAATCTCAACCCCTTGGAAATTTAGAAATCGTATGTGTTCCCTCCAATATTTATAATACCACAGGTACTACAGAAAATAAGGGAGACAGGCAGCATGGTTCTTCTGATTGCATGAGACTGGCCAAGAAGGGCTTGGTATATTCTCATCAAAAATTTGCTGATAGACAATCCAGTGACACTGGCCCCATACAGGGACACAGGGAACTTCTCACACAGGAACCAATCTGGCACGAGGACTCATGTGCTCTAAGACTAATGACATGACGGCTCAGAGGGCAAGACTGTTGAAATTGGTACCCAACAAGGTGGCAGACACTATGTTACAGGCCAGAAGGAACTTTACTAACAAGACTTATGGTAGATACTGGTTTATATTTACGTTGTGGTGTGAATCAAGGAGGCTGGAAACCTCTGATTATTCAATTGTCCATCTACTGCAGTTTCTACAGGAAGGGCTAGACAAAGGGCTAACCTCAGCATCCCTCCAGGTGCAAGCGGCAGCTAACGGAGCAATCTGAGGCAAAACGGATAGATACCTACCAGGGGCACACCCACTGGTCCAAACATTTTTGAAGGCTGCAAACAACATCACACATAGCCCAAGACCAACTACAGTGCCCTGGCACCTCAACCTGGAGCTAGACACATTGACAAAGACACCATTCAAACCCTTGAAGTTGATGCCCCTTCCCCTTCTCACTATGAAAACTGTATTCCTAGTGGCAATTTCTTCAGCCAAAAGGACCAGTGAAATTCAGACCCTATCATGCAGGGAACTATTTATCACTTTCTTCCCAGATAGAGTAGTCTTGTGAACAATACCCTTATTTGTTCTGAAGGTAGCCTCATCTTTCCATCTGTCACAAGAGATCTCGGTCCCTACATTCAATCCGAGGCAAGAGGATCCCCACAGGGATACCCTTATTGGCCTGGACCCAGGATGGGTCCTTAAGGCTTGTCTCTCGCAAACTTCCACATTCAGATGGTTGGACAGGTTGTTCATGCTACCACAAGGGTCAAAGCAAGGCCTACAAGCCTCGAAAGCCTCAATCTTACCCAGGTCATCTTGGAACCGACCCGATCAAACCACAAGATTGGCAATCACTCTCTACTTGACTGGGCTCTCATCTCCCACCCCCACTGGGTCATCAATTCCGGCCTGCTTCCAGACTCTATAAGTGACCATCATATCACCTACATAGTCCATAGAATCCATTGGATTAAATCCCCTCCCAAATTTCTACTGCAATGGTCACTCAAAACACTAAACTCACCCCCCTCCTGGAAGAACTAGCTCACTCAAACTGGGGCCTCCACCTTAGAAGTAATATCATAGATGATGTGCTTACACATTTCCAGAACACCTTCCTCAGTGTCTGGGATAATCATGCCCCCTTGCGCCACATTAGAGTCTAGGGGACACACCTCCCCTGGATTTCCCCTGAACTAATAGCATGCCTAAATGCCCTGGACAAGGCATGGAGAACTTACAAAACTACGTTCCTCCCAGGCGACAACATCACCTACCACATGCTCCGAAACAGGTGCACCAAGGCCACCCATCTAGCCAAAGCCGAATATTTTAACAATACCCTTAACGCCAATCTTGGTAGGCCATCAAAATTTTGGAAAGTTATCAACTACCTCTTTCCCCCCATCAACAAATCCCTCCCTTCTTCTGGTCTCAAATGGGACTCTTCTCTCAGACCCTCTCATGGTTGCCTCCGAATTCAACTTCTACTTCACCACATGTGCTACTACCCTCCTTGCCTCCCTCCCAACTGTAACCCAGCCCACTCACCCTGCTGAAAATCCTATACTTTCCAGCCTGAACACTTTCTCCTTCAGGAACATCTCTCCCATGGAAGCCCTGAATGCCCTACTCACTCTGAACCCTCCAAGGGTAAGTCCCCTGATGGGTTGGACCCCAAACTCCTCTACCTACCTGCCTCGGCCATCGCATCTCCCCTCGCCGCCCTTCCAAACTTTTAGTTTGCTACTGAATCAATTCCTATGGAGTGGAAACATGCCACAGTCCTTCCACTACCAAAAGGAGGGAACCCCACCACTGTGGCAAATTACTGCCCCATCTCCCTCCTCCTCACCCTCGCGAAACTTCAGGAGCAACTCCTGCTTTCACAACTCTCCCAAGACTTCACTGAATCCAACTTCTTCATGCCTTTCCAGGTTTGATTTAGGAAAAAACACTCTACTACCACCTCCCTACTAAGACTCATGGATTCCATCCACTTGGGGATGGACAAAGGTCTAATTACTTCAGCCATCTTCATTGACTTAGCTAAAGCCTTCGACACAGTACGCCACCCCCTGTTGTTATCCTGCCTATCTGAAGCTGGATTATCCGTGATGGCCTCCAACTGGTTCAGAGCCTACCTCCAAGGCCAAATACAGTCTGTAAAAATTGCTGATTCCACGTCTTCTCCACTCCCTATTGTCACTGGTGTTCCCCAGAGCTCAGTTCTCAGCCCAATTTTCTTTTCCATCCTACTAAATGACCTGCCACAAACCTGCTCTTCTACCTCAATACATTTGTATGCAGATGACACAGTCCTCTTCTCTTCTGGCCGGACTCACGAGGAGGTTGCGTCCAGTTTACAGGCAGATTTCAACAAGGTACAGCTCTAGTTTAACTCCCACCAACTCTTCCTTAATGCCAAGAAGACAGTCTCCTCGACCTTCGGCACTAGGCAGAGGCTATCCAGACTTACCTCACCCACGATCTTCCACACCCTTAATGGGACAGTCCTTGAGGATGTGTTCTCCTTTAGGTACCTAGAGGTCTGGCTTGACTGACACCTATCCTTCTCAGCCCACGTGGATGCTGTCCTGAAAAAAACGTGCCCTAAGCTTGGGGCTCTCTATAGAAATCGAAGTAGTCTCCCGACTACCCATGAGATGTGAAATTGTGCAGAAAATGATACTACCTATCTTCAACTACTGTGATATAACCTACAGTTCTGCTCCCAAGTCCACCCTATCCAGACTGGACCCTCTTTTCAATGCTTTCTGCTGTTTTGCCCTTGATGCACCCCCCCACCCACCACTGTGAGCTTCTCCATTCACTGGCCTTCCCACCCCTTAACAACCGGAGACTATTTCACAGTGCTAAATTTGCTTCTAACTTCTGGCTTGGTTCCTTTCCACCCTACATCACCTCCTCCCTATCTTCTCCTCCAACCCCCTTTCATGCCCTCAGGTCTACCTACTCCCGACTATTGGTAACCCTCACTGTTGGACCTCTGCAGGCCAATCAGCCTTCTCCTACTATCTCCTGAAACTTTGAAATGACATGCCGGTCCAAATCCACCATTCCTTCTCTAGGCATTCTCTATCCTCTGCCCTCCTAAACTACTATGCGGTAAACTGTTCATGCACCTGACCTACTCTCCTCCAACCCTTCAGCCAACCCCCCTCCCCTCCCCCCTCTTCCTACTAATACCCCCCCCCCCATCGCTTCCTCTATATCCTGCACGGCCTGACCTACGGCTTTAGCTACCTACTATATATGCTGGCATATATTCCTACCAACCTCCACACTTACCCCATACTGCACTTCTGCCTTGTCTCCCTGTCAAACGTAGTCCCTTAGTCAGTGACTGTCACCCATGTTAGTTATTATAATCCAGGTCTAAACCTTACTCCTTGTTCTCACTTTGCTTCTAAACCTTCCCTATAATGTTTCCCTACTTCACGTACCACCCCTTAAATACAAGGCAGTTAAAGCCCTGTAAACAATGTGTAACTCTGACTCGATTCAATGAAACTAATGTTAAGTAATGGAAGTATGTAATCAATTAAGGTAATGTTACTCCCTAGTCATGTCTCCAATGTGTAACTCAATGCTGTGTATCATGTACTCACTGCTCTCCTCTGTACCCCCGACCCAGGTCGCACCGTGAGATGAGCATCTTGTTGCTCAGTGTGCCTTTCTTGGTGAAACATTTCAATAAATAAATAAAAATAGCCTGATGGCAAGAGATATGATAACTAAAGCCTACAAATTAGAAGGGGCAGCAATCCCGTCTCAGATTAAGGCACACTCAATGAAGGCGGTGGGCACCTCCTTGGGAAGAATGCAATTCCGCATCCATAACTGAAATTTGTCAGGCAGCAACTTGGGCATCACCTCATACCTTCACTAGGTTTTACTGACTGGATACTGGACTCACCAGGCAATCAGAATTTGACCACAATGTTCTACAGGCAGCATTTAGTCCTATTCCTCTGCCCACCCAATAGAGATATAATACTGCTGTATAATCACCCATGTGTCGGGACTCAGAGTGCTGTAAAAAGGTGCAATAGATCAATGGTTTTCAACCACGGGTCCACAGTCCAAAGGGGGTCCTCGAGCGACCGCCAGGGGGGGCCGCTGATCACCCCAAGCAATTGCAGCCGCTGTTAAATATATATATTTGTTTTATGTCTGCTATTTGAAAGTGATTTGTGACTAAATAAAAACCAGTGCTTGTTATGAGCTTCAAATGCAGCACATTACTCGCACTGCTCAGGGGTGTTTTCACATCCATTGATACACTGGTCAGCTCATCAACCTCTATTAACACTACTATGTCAGTAACTTGTTTATTGCCATGATTAGTGTCAATTAGTAGTGTCTCCTGAATTAAGCGGTTTAGCCTCTGTGCTGCCAACACTTGCCCCTCAGAATAAGTGTGCTGCCTTGTTTGCAGATTACTGCCGTGATTTGTATCAGCTGTTCCATTGCCGATATATGTATATATATATGTTATGGTAGGACGGTAATGCTACCATAGTTAGGGTTGAGGAGCCATTTCTATGTTAAACCCCCAAATTTTGCACCTTAATAACTTTGCAACTGTTTGACGGATTTGCCTGATATTTGGAATACGCGATCAAGAACCATAGGCCTTGGGATCTGCCAAGTTTCATAGCAGTCGGATGTACGGCTACAGTGTTATTAAGCGTGATCTGCAGCGCATGTTTATCGGTTTTTCTGGAATTCTCATTGTCGTCAGGTTTCATGGTTTCGCGACTGGCCAGAAATCTTCAAGGAACATGTGGCCAGGGTCCCCATGTGCCTGTCAGAGATTTGGGTGAAAATATTAAACGGTTCAAAAGTTATTCAAAACAATTTCCATTATAAGTCAATGGGAAACGTTAACAAAGTTCGACAGTGTCGTAAGTGCATTTTACTTTTGCAAATGGCCCTGTTACTTTAATAAATCTGCCATTTTGTTTTCAGTTAGTGATCAGAAAAATGCTTGGCATTTAAATTTGGGACCCTCTAGCAACCTAATTCTTTTGTATTCACCTAGTCGGACCCTGAAGATGCTAGCCATGTCTTTATTTTGGTAAAACACCCCAGAAATATGTTCTTCAATTTCTGGAAAAGTACTTTAAAAGTACTTTGTGCTCACAGTAAATCGCAAATTTTTCCGAAAGCTTTTGCAAATTGCGACAGTAGTTTTCTAGTCTGTGGGAAAATGACAGCAATTCTTTGGCACTGCGCTGCAAAAGAACGGTTGGGAGTTTTGGGCTGCAATTTGGAGGGAACGCAGCCAACATCTCACAGATGTGCCTTTCACTATTGTGTTGAAAAAATATTACACGGCAGCAAAGTTACAGCACTCCAAATTTGACAGTATTTCCCATAGGATAACATTACGTCACCCGATGCATTACAGAAATCCTTTGGCACCCTGCTGCAAAATAACGGTTTGGTCTTTTTTCCTGACATTTGGAGGAAAGACAGCCAACAGCCCACAGATGTGCCTTTCAGTGGTTTGGTGAAAAAATATTACAGGGAGGCAAAGTTATGGCGCTCGAACTTCTCTTTTTTTTTTAGGATAACATTACTGGCGTTATACGCCTTTCAGGGCCGTGTCTCGGAAACTGTGCGAGATACGGACTTTTCGTTGGAAAATGCTTAGCCCCCAACAGGGGCTAAGTACAAAACTAGCCAGGACAGTCATAAATCATATGACTTTTAAATTTTTTTCCTACGTCGTACGGTTCCTGAGATATAACCTATTTAGTATTCCAAGTCCTCATTTTCTATCCGATACCCATTATTATGCATACATTCTTTGTAATCACTGTCTTTTTCTATGCAGGTTTTGGGAAAACCAGCCTTTTGTGCTTACATTACTGTTACCCGTTGCCCTTTCTGCTTGTGGTTTCCTTACCGTTTCACTTACCATTGACGCCTATGCCACCATATGTGCTACCCTTTACTGCTTTTATTTGCGCTATGCTTCTGTTATTTTTTGCCATTTGTGTCTACAGTACTGTTTCTCTTTCTGTTTCACTTTGCGTCACCATGCCCATTGACATTTCCGCTTGCAGGCACCATGTTACTATGTGACAACATATTACGTGGCAGACCGTTCCATCTACGCCACCGTAGGCAAGCATTCTTCTGTTCTCATTCACGCTTGTGTTACCATGTGCGCCACTGTTAGTGCTTCTGTTTGCATTGCTGTTCCTGTTACTATGCCTCAAGAATCACGCGGCGGGAGCACGGGCCCGGCGGCCCGGTCCCCGCTGCTGCATTACATTCATTATTTCTCATTATCATTCTAAAAAGAAGGAAATTAGAGGCAAAAATTCATTTAATGTATTAGTTAGGTTGTTCCTGACACGAAAGTGAGGAAATTGGTGTTAGGGTTGAAAACCCCCTTGGACCTACCCACACCTCAACACGGCATTGGGGTGTGCATTGGGGTCGTCGGTCCTAACTCTCACCCCATTCTCCTATACTTCTGCTCTTTCACATGTGATGGGGTGAGAGTTAGGACTGATTCCCAATGCACACCCAATGCCGTTGGGAGGGTGGGTAGGGTCCAAGGGGCTTTCAACCCTAACACCAATTTCCTCATTTTTGTCACTGTGGAACAACCCTAACTAATGCATTAAGCAGAGTTTTTTGCCTCTAATAATATATATCACCCGATGCTGAATGCTCCTGTTTGGATTGCTAAGCTCCTGCTTCCATTCTGGACAGTGAGATCGCAATCACGGTGTCACAGATTCACAGAGTCCTAGCTTCACCTGTTGTCTGCTATCTGGTAAGACCAAAACCATGAAGATTATTACTGCCAGTGTGTTTTTTTTTTTTTTTTTTGTGAAGTTGATTTAATCGGTCAGTAAGTCAGCTATCTGGGTACATACAATAAATACAGATATACAGAAAGTTTTAATGGAGATATGTGGCACTTAATGCAGACTTTATTGTGTGAAGTTGCATGAAGTTAGCTTGTCAAATACAGATGGCTTGTGAGACCGATAGCAGCATCTTGAGTAGCTCAGTCAGTTACCTGTGTCACCCCCCAGCAGTAGTAGATCATACTGCAAAATTTGTTGTGTAAAGCTGTATGAAGTTAGCTTGTCAAACACAAATACAGACAGCTTGTGAGACAGATAGCAGCAACTTCAGTAGCTCAGTTACCTGTGTCCCCCCCCCGCAGTAGTAGATCATATAGAAAGCACTCTGTAATGTCATTATTGTGTAATTTTTATTTAAACTACAATAAAATACAGTTTTTAAAATTGGTTCACAGTTGTTTTGTATTTTATTTGGGGTAGCTTTTAATACAAGTATGTATAATGGCAGCACAAAACATGCAACGACGTACCAAATCTGTAGCCTGTTGGTAGGGGGTTCCCAACATGGCTGACAGCTGACCAGGGAGTCCCAGGACCAGAAAAGGTTGACAACCACAGGCACACTCAACGAAGGCAGTGGCCACCTCCTATGCAGAATGCAATTCCGCATCCATAACTGAAAAGTGTCAGGCAGTAACTTGGGCATGCCCCATACCTTCACTAGGTTTTATCAATTGGTTACTAGACTCACCAGCCAATCAGAATTTGGCCAAAAAGTTATACAGAAAGCATTTAGTCCTATTCCTCTGCCCACCCAATAGAGATATAATACTGCTGTATAATCACCCATGTGTCAGGACTCGGAGTGCTGTAAAAAGGTGCGATAGATCAATGTAAGTTTACTCACCTGGTAAAGGTGATTATAGGAGCACCTTTTTACAGCACTCCATATCCCACCAAGTCAGGAGGGAAAGACTCTAGAGCTAACTCATCTGCTGAATTATTGTGATGATTAATTATCTGATATCTGTGACATGCAGGTCAGGCTTGTTGTGTCACATAAAATGTAACTATTTAAAAGTTACTATGTCAGATATGGTCCACTGTTATTAGTGATAGCCCAATAAATATGCAGTAAGCAACAGACATAATCTCAGGCATGTTATTCCTTAGCAGCATCCTAACCGAGGCTGTTGGGGTTGTGTTTGCAATTAACATTTTACTTTCAGAGTCACTGGGAGCCATGGAAGATTTATACTGAGGATTCTGGGAGAGAACGGGGGGGAGGCAGATTGGATTTTGAATCCAACTGTTCATTGTGCATCAGCCTATGAGGAGAAGCCTAAGAAACCCATGTGTTGAGACTCGGAGTGCTGTAAAAAGGTGCTGCTATAATCACCTTTACCAGGTGAGTAAAATTCCATTATGTCATTGACCTAGCTTGGTTTGTCTTAGAGGCAAACTATTTTATGTTTGGGAATGACTTTTATGTTCAACATAAAGTAACAGCTCTGGGTGCATTTGCCCTGTATCCGGTGAGTATATATACATGGGGGTGTGAGAGGATACATTTATCTTTGATGCACACCATAACATATTTAAACTATAGAGGCATTTTATAGATGATCGTTTTCTAATTTGGAAGGGTGACCATGCCAGTTTGCAGTAATTTATGGAATACAGTATATTAATTCCACCTCTTCTTACTTTAAATTTACCTACCAGTCTTTTTTAGATTTGTTGATTTTTAAAGAAAACGGTAAACTGGAAACAAAATTGTACAGGAAGCCACAGTCTAGACAAGAGTCTTGAGACTGAATAGCTGCCATCCTCACAGTGTGGTAAAAATACCTAGAAAGGTCAGTTTACAAGAGCAAGAAGAGTGTGTTCTTTAGATTCAGGCTTTTGACGGGCTACTACAGATTTGACAGCAAGATTTCTTGAGAGAGGTTACCCTGCACCTCTCATTGCAGATGCAGTGTCTCATGCCAGTTGTCTGGATGGAGAAAGACTCTTACAGGGTAGAGACAACAGTGAGACTGAGGACATTCCATCACTTGCTACGCAATACAATCCAATGGCAGCACCTAAAATAGAGCAAATAATTAAAAAATCATTGGAGTGTAGTGCAGTTGGATCCCAAGTTCCCTAAACATGTACCCTGGATTACCTACCATAGAGGAAGGAACTTGAGGGACAGACTGGTACATGCACTTCTACCACTCATCCAAAATACAGGAAACTGACTACAGAAACCTCCAACTGGCAACTTCCGTTGTAGTCACTGTGTTCATTGTTCTAACATTTCAATGCATACACTTTCACCCACTCTTGTTTAGGAAAGCATTTAGAGAATAAACAATTTATTAACTGTAACGCCACGGGGGTGGTATGTTTACTTGCCCCTGTGGTTTTAGTTACGTTGGACATATGAAAAGAGCTTTAAATGTTAGGGTGGTTGAGCATAAAGTAGCCATCAGAAATAGGAATTCTGAAAATCCAATGAGCAGACATTATGAAGAAGTGGGACACGGGTCCGCTGCATCTTTGCATTTTGTTGGAATCTAAAAAATTGAACTTGGGGTGTGAGGTTGTGATCTCAACCAAAATTACTACTAAGGGAACCCTTTTGGATTTTTATGTTGAACACTATGGATCTGATTCTCAAAGTTCCCAGCAATTCCACCAAGCCACAGTAACAGCAATCCCATTGGCATCCCATACAGTGACACAATCCCTCTGACATTGCCGACACCGATGCGTCCCAACAATGACCTGCAACACGGTGACACTGACTGCCACACTTGATCACATCATTGTGGGGGGGGCTATACCCCTCTGCACCCCCTACTGTAAATATCTGACTCCACATCGCACAGACAGTGGAGTTAGGTGCTTAGCCCCCATTGCTGTAAAGTCTGTAGCAGAGAAATCCCCATCGCTGCAAAGTCCATCGCTGTCGGGGTTTTGCTGTGAGGAGTTTACTGTTGTTGCATCGCTGTTCTGATGGTATATAGTTCCCAGCACAATGCAAGGGGCATGCACCACAGAGAATGGTGCAAAGTGCCCCTTGCATCAAAAGATGTGCCAAAAGTGATTTACAAAGGCAGCCTGCATAGCCTGCAGGCTGCCTGCCCCAAACCAAGCTTGCACCACCCCTGTGCCACAAAATGGGCTGTGGCAAGGTTCCACAGGGGTGCAGCAGATGCAGGCTGCTAAAACTCTATGATTAGAATTCACAAAACATACCAAGAGGGTGAATTTCTAAGTACCCTTACACCAGCCAGTGCTGTTCTAAAGATACTTAGAATCTCTCCCTCTGGCCGGGTGAATACTTTGCGGTAATGTGTAGCTGTCCCCCACCCCAGCCCCATTCACCCCTTATATTATAAAATAAATCCCTGGTAGTCTAGTGGTCCCCCAAGCCCTGAACACCCGTTATATTTATATAAACATCCCTGGTAGTCTAGTGACCCCCCAAAGCCCCGATCACACATTATATTAATATGAACATCCCTGATAGTCTAGTGCCCCCCCATGTCCCAATCACCCATAATATAACATAATATCCTAGGTGGTCTGGTGGACTGCTCCAGCTCCGAGCCCCCATTTTGTGCCAATTCTACATAGCTGGTGGTCTAGTGGACCCCTCACCATGCAGTGCCTGACCACCCTGCTCCCCTCATCCTGTAAGCGATCCAACGATTGACACAGCCCACCACTCACCACCATGGTAAGCTGCTGAATGAGCACTGCAGGAGTGCATACTCTATGTAGTACATGCTCAGTGAATGACCGCTACTGTCATTCACTGAGTGCCTACTGTCTACAGTATGCACTCATTCAGTGCTCATTTGGTGGCTGGCTGTGGTGGTGAGCAGTAGGCTGTGCCAGTCACCAGATCAGTTATGGGATGGGGGAGCATGGTGGTTAGGCACTGCAGGGTGGGGGTCCACTAGACCACCAGGCATCTTGAGTTGGCATGAAATGGAGTATTGGGGCTGGAAAAGTCTGTTAGACCACCAGTGATATTATGTTATATTACAGGTGATCTGGACTTTGGGATGGGGGACCCCTTGCATTTTCAGCAAGGAACCTGTGGTAGATCCTTCTTGTGTGCTATGTGTTTGCTGCACAGGAGGGGTTGCTGCAAGTGTGGGCACTGGGACCACTCTTGTACCAGAATCTGGTGCAGGGTCCCTGGTGCACTGGGGTTCAATGCAAGCTGCTGTTTGCCACAGCTTGCACCGCTTTTAGCCCACTTTGTGACTTGGGCCCTATGACTCCTGCAGGTCTTGATGATATCACCCTTTATAGTTATTTATGACAGCATGGCGTACTGGCTCTGCGGTCTTTTAATTTCAGATTTTTACTGTTGTTCATTATGTGTTGTTTGTGGTGCCTTCATATTGCCTGTTTTTATTATTTGGGTTTTGCACATAAGTCTTTAATCAAATGGGCTGTTTCTTTAAAACAGCCTTTTTAAATGCATCTAGGAGAGACACTAATCACCCATGACCCAATACTGATACATAGACACAAGGTGCTTCAATTCATAAGGTAGCAAAACTGGGCAGACCGGATGGGCCTTGCAGTCCTTATCTGCCGTCAACTTCTATGTTTCTGTGTTTCTATGTTTCTGTGTTAAGCACATGGATTCCACCTGCATGGGTCGGCATGACAAATAAACAGAGTTAATGTTTGGTTTGTTGTCTTTTGATGGCAAGTTTTTAAAAAACTGCAGTAAGATTTTCTACAAGTCAAAACTGCATATAGAAGCTGCAATTTGGAGACAATGAAGGACTGACCGTTAGCGGCTTTTGCCATTCGGGAAATGCTGTATTCCAAGTTTTGAAATGTGTGGGTGAACCTGTTCTTTCTAAAACTCATACTGGAGATGTTAAATTGAAGTAAGATACACAATAAAGATGTTTTTTTATTGAAACTATGGTCCTGAAGAGGGTGGTGCTGACCTGTATTTGCTAGTGTGGAATAATTGTGCTTTATTTTGTTTGGACACTCTTGGGTATGTACACACACATTTTGGATCTATAGTGTGAGCCCCCACTTTCTGTTTTTTAATAGCTTGCAGTCTTGTTTTAAAACTTTCAGGGTAGAAGGGGCTCAGTCCATAGGCGTGCTTTTCAAAGATGTGAAAAAATATCAACCAGTTCATGAAGTTTTTTTAAATTCAGCTTTAGGGCATGCTCAGTAGGGTTTTCCAAATGACTCTTTAGTGGAAACAGAAAATGTATGTTTGTGAGTCAATTTTATTTTTGAGAGAAAATGTTTTATATTTGCAAGAAAAGATTTTATGGTTGTAAGTGCCACCATCTTGTTTTGGTTTCCTGAAAAGCATGCCTAGAAACACATAAAAATGATGTTTTTGAAAAAACAGCAACATCTGTACCTAGATAAATGGGATCCATTTACTGTAGCTAGATTCTGGGGGTTATTTAACATAAAATGACCCAGGAATACATTTTTTGGGGAACTACTAAAATCTTAGGTTGCCAGTGTAGCAAGGGTTGTGATTTCATTGTTGTAAGCCAAGAATTCTTTGTGAGTAAGTACAAACATAGAATTCTTTATTCACACATAAAAATGTGTTTTTAGTGAAACATGGAAACATAGAAGATGACAGCAGATAAGGACTGTGTGGCCCACCTAGTCTGCCCCTTTTCCCTACATAATGCAATATCGCAGACCCTAGCTGATCTGCTGCTTACCTGCTCCTCCCTATTTTGAGAGTACTCTTAAGTCTATCTCTTGCATTCTTGAATTTCCCTACTGTTTATGCCTCCACCACCTCCGCAGGGAGGCTGTTCCAAGCAGCCATTACCCTCTCTGTGCTGGATAACATTTTTATTCAAACAAATAAATCACTGGCTGCCAAGAAAGGAAAACAAAGAACTCTTTGTTTCCACATAAAAATTTGTTTTTTGTACTGGATAATTTTTATGCTTGAACAGAGTATTCTTTGGTGACCCCTAACTGCAACCAAAGAATACCAGCTTGCAATAATAAATCTTGTACTTATATCCATTTTTACGTTTTACTGCCCTGGAAACCATTTAAGAAGGTTGAATCACAATATGGTCACTCCTGTGGATGTTGCTGAGGCTTAAAACATAAGTTCTGAGAATTTGGGACATAAATATTAAAAAAAGGGCTGTGCATTGTGGTACAATTGTGCTGATATGTATGCAGTGCTGAACTACAGGATTTATGTAGTTCCCTGCACAAAATTCTGAAGATGCATGTTACTCCATGGTAGGGGATTTGTGTGGAGACCAAAGTGCACTACACAAATTGTATACATATAGAATGGCCAATCCTTACATTAAGCTAACGTATGTAAGGCTGTTGTATAGTATTTGTGTAAAGCCTCAAGGGCCCTACATAAATTACACACCCACATCATCATGAGCAGGACTGTGTTTCTGCATCCAGAAGTGGGCTGTACTTTGGGTATCATACATTTCTAAGTAGGTCTGCAGAATCGCAAGCCCTGCAGGAACTTTTTTAATATATACTGAATATATTTATATATATAGGATTTTATTCTTCTTGGCTGAGGCAGGTCGGCTCCTTTTGTCTTCTTCCCCACCTACTCCCACCAGCAACCACTACACCAGGACTTACCTATGTTCCCACATGGTTTCCACCTATAATGGGGCCAGGAGGGCAAAGGTCATCCTGCTCCCTGAAGGCACTTATCTAGATACTTGTCAAAAGGAGTTCTGGCAGTGGTATGGGTAAGAGGCTGGTTCACAGAGCAACATTCATGCCTACCCCACCATCGGTTTTCCATCTGATTTTCTCCCTTCCCCTGGGAGAGGAGAGCCATTATTCAGACATTTGATCCTCTCCCCTTCTAGCTCACCACCAACTGCCTGAGATCACTCCTGATCTGGAGTTTCTGGCATGGTGGGTGGTAGCTCTAATGCTGAAATGATGAGGGACCTGCATATCTGCAGCCAGAAGTGGCTGTATATGTCTTGCAGTATGAATGTGCATCTGTGGCTGCAGAAGCACTGGCATGAGAGGGGCCAGTGCTTCTGCAGCCAGAATTACTGTTGTAAATTCAGTTCAACTTTCTCAAAAAAAAAAAAAGAACTTCATTCCAAACAGTCCATTTGGGTGGAAAGTTCTTGAGACATGGGAAGTTTTGTGACAGCAACTTAACTGGATTATGAGATCTGAATACATCAAAAACACATAAACGTACTGGTTTGGGCCATTTTGTTGCTCTCCCCTACAGTCAAAACAGTATGAAATTTTGTTCTGAAACTTTCAGGCTGAATGTGCTCATGCCAGGGGTATGCCTTTCAAAGGTTTCATGAAAACATATTAATTGCTTTCAGGGTTAGTGTTTTAAAATTTGGCTTCTAAGCATGCTCAGTAGGGTTTCTAAGATACCTTTTTTGGACTTTAAGTTCTTTGGCTGTTGGCTTACTGAGATGGCTGACTCCTATGTCTCAACCTGTGCATTCTTATGTCTCACATACGTCTACTCATAACTTGGCTGTTTTATCATATTTTAGTCCCAGATTTTGAAAATACTGTTTACATGACCTATCTCATGGAAAAAGATGGTGGGAATTTTCAAATACGGTCAAAAACTGATTTTGCAGTGGTCTGCAAAACCACTTTTTTGGTGGAATGTAACACATTCTTGTGACCACATTCATGATGTGGGGTCAAAATGTAAAAAAAGAAAGTTATGTAGAAATGCTGAGATGGAGGCCAGTTTTTGGCCCAGTGGGTACTGCATTGTGATCCCGTGCTGTTGATCTGAGTTTGGAGGCAAGCTCAGTGAGCCAGCTGGATGGGTCAAGTCTTAGAGGATGGTGTTGTCATTCAGCACCACCGCCAGCTCGAGAAGGGACTGTGTAGTGTTGGCTGCAAGGACAACAAGCAATCATATAGTGAAGAGAATTATTCTCTTGGCATAGAGCCTAGAGGCCCTGCACCTCTGTACCTGTATGTGCACTAAAGAGCAGGGCTTTGAACGCCCTGTGCTTCCACAGACAGAAAGGCTCTTGGCATTTTGCATCAGCATCTGTAGCCACCCTAGGACCATGCAGTTGTGCAGCTCCCAGACAGCCTCACAAATTTGTTGTATACATAGCCACACAGAACTGCACTTCCACAGCCAACCAGATTCTTCCAATGTTACCTGGCTGGGATATGTGTCTTTATTTTGTTATGTATACTGACACAGGGGTACCCACCCCGGTGCCAGTTCTTCTCCCTCATTTTGTTTTAATTTCAATCCCCCACCATGTTAATCTGCCAGCACTGGGGTGCCCAATCCCTGGGATAGGTGTACTCCAACCCCCCCTCACCTTGCCAACACTCTGGGATACCAGGGGTGCCCAATACACAATGTCTCAAGTATCTCACAGACACTAGTGGTGCCCAGTCCATAAGGTAAAACAAAACTGTCCCTTCTCCCTACCCTTTGAAATCACCCCCCCACTCACCTAATTTCAACTTCCTGACACAGAGGTGCCCAATCCCCAGTGTCAGTGTACACAGCCTCTGTTCACACAACCCAGCAGACTGGGATACCAGGGTACCTACACCATTGCCCCCAAGTTTCATGCCAACACTGGGGTACCCAATCCCAAGTGTCAGAGGCACTTATAAAAAAGAAAACCATCCCACAATGTAGTTTGCTTTTCTTTTTACCTGAAATAAAGAAAATGGCCCCTCATTGTCTGCCGCTGTCCCCATCCCCCACCCAGCACCCAGAACCCACCCCACCCTATACTTAACCAGCCCAGATCCAACAGCTTAATCTTCTCTGGACCCAAGACACATCTTGACTCTTCAGTGCCACACTGGGAAGTGAGGAAAATAGGTAAGTGTCATCTTAACTTAATAATTTTTATGTTTGCTTTCACGCATGTGCAAGAAACATAGTGCCATCATCCAAGTTTTTGGAGGTGTGGGACCCGTCTTCCAATTCAGTCAGTGTGTTTGTAGGTGAGGCCGCAGTTCTCCAATGAATGCTGTAGCTGCCTATGACAGCAGTTGAAAATGCAGTGCCATACAATTGAAAGGGAGAGCTCCACTTCAGTGAGCAGCACTCCCCCCACACGCACGTATACATGCATATTGTGTGCTCATGTGTCCCCCACACACACACTGTATGGCCAACTGGGGTGCCCAATCCCCCATCAGCTCTGATGTGCTCCCCCCAAAAAAACTTTCCAGGTGCCACACTGGGAGCCCACCCCAGCATGGCAAAAATTGTTATGGCCAATGGGGGTGCCCAATCACCTGTCGGCTCCAGGCCCCCCCAAACAGCCTTCCAGCTGCCACGCTGGGAGCCCACGCCAGCATGGCAAATGTCCCGCGTTGTCTTCCTAAAAAAGAAAACACCTGTAAACAAGAAAGTGTTCCCTCGGTGGTCTCCCTGCCCATCTGCATGTGCACTCTGCCTCCTCACACCCCCACTTCACCCCATACTTACCTCTGGAGTCCAGTGCGATGATCTTCGGGGGACCGGGAACACATCTGCACTCTTCAAAGCCGACTGCAAACTGAGGAAATGCTGGTAAGTTGTATAATTGAATAAATTGTTTTTTTTCAACTTTGATGCATATCTTAGGCATTTTGGGAATTTTGGCACCAAATTTTCAACATGGGGTTTTTGGGACCCCTCCTCATGAATTCTGAACTGTCATGGCATTAATTGGGTCAGAAGGGTGATCTCGCGGTCACTGCACAAAATCACCTTTCAGGACCGATTAACAAAATGGCAGTGCTGGTGTTCATAAGGTGGGCTCTCAAAAAGCCTATGTTGCAAATTTGGTGAAAAAATTCCTAAAAATGATCATTTTACGAGCGTGCACTGCACAGTTCCTACGCACGCTCATAAGTTCACAAATTTTTAATATTTTCACTCCAGATTTTCAACATTGCCATTTTACCACATCTCCTTATGAGCAGTAGAGATGTCATTTTTTACATCTCACCCAAAATGTGTTTCTGTGCGTGTAGCGCACAATGGCGAAGTCGGTGTGCGAAATCAATGTATGGGACACATTAAGAAAATCACAGTGTCTTAAAATGGCTATGTTGAAATTTGATGAGAAAATTCCTAAAAATGACTGTTTTCTACGAGTTGTCGTTCTTGGCGGTTCTCGCTTACACTGTAAGTTCAATTTTAATATTTGCACTCAGATTTTCGACATTGCCATTTTACCATACCTCCTTATGAGCAGTACAGCTATCATTTTTTACATCTCACCCAAAATGTGTTTCCGCTCACGTAGCGCACAATGGTGCAGTCGGTGTGCGAAATCAATGTATGGGACACATTAAGAAATTCACAGTGACACAGTTTATGAGCAGAGGTCTTAAAATGGCTATGTTGAAATTTGGTGAGAAAATTCCTAAAAATGACTGTTTTACAACTGTGCGTTGCGCAGTTCCTATGCACACTCATAAGTTTCGTAATTTTTAATATTTGCACTCAGATTTTCGACATTGGATTTTATCACACCTCCTTATGAGCAGTACAGTTATCATTTTTCACATGTCACCCAAAATGTGTTTCCGTGCATGTAGCGCACAATGGCGCAGTCGGTGTGCGCAATCAGTGTTTGGGACAGATTAAGAAAATCACAGTGACACTGTTCATGAGCAGAGGTCTTCAAATGACTATGTTGAAAGTTTTTTGAAAAAATTCCCAAAAATGACTGTTTTAGGAGTGCACGTTGCGCAGTTCCTACGCACTCTCGCAAGTTTGTGAATTTTTAATATTTTCGCACCAGATTTTCAACATTACCATTTTACTACACTTCCTTATGAGCCGTACAACTGCCATTTTCCACATCTTGCCCAAAATGTGTTTCCACACATGTACCGCACAATGGTGCAGTCGGTGTGCGAAAGCAATGTTTGGGACAGATTAAGAAAATCACATTGACACTGTTCATGAGCAGAGGTCTTAAAATGACTATGTTGAAAATTTGGTGACAAAAGTCCATAAAATGACTGTGTTACGAGTGAGCAATGTGCAGTTTCCTCGTCAGTTCATGAATTTGTAATATTTTCAGTCCAGATTTTCACCAGTGGCATTTTTTCCACACTTCCTTATGAACAGTACAGCTGTAATTTTTCACAACATGGCGAAACATGTTTTCACACTTTCAGCGCAAAAATGCATGGTTGCTGTGGGAAATCATTGTTCGGGACAGATAAGGAAAATTGCAGTGACACTATTCATGATCAGAGGTCCCAAAATGCCTGTGTTGACAATTTGCTGTGAAAAATGCCCAAACTAATTACATTACGGGTGTGCGTTGCAGAGTTTCTTTGCACGCTCGTGACTTCACCATTTTTTAAAATATTTTCACTGCAGATTTTCAGCATTGCCATTTTTTTACACCTCCCCATGAACAGTACAGCTGTCATTTTTCACATCCTGTTCGGAATGTGTTTTTGCACCTGTGGTGCCAAATGCCATAATTGCTGTGTAAAAGCAGCTTTACGGCCTAACAAACTGATATTGCCACTGTTCATGAGGTGGGGGTCACAAAAATCCATGTTGAAAATTTGAGTGAAAATACCAACAAAGCTCCTGGTATGCTAGGGGTTTCTGACCATAGCGCCCCACCCTGCAGAGAATAACAGGCATCAAGGGTGTGACTTGGGATTCTTGCCTGTAATGCTCATACCATTCCACCCCACCCACACCCTGCAGCCAGTGACAGGCATCAAGGTGTGCCTTGGACTCTTCCATTTAAAACACCCCATTCTCCTATACTGCACCCATCTCACCATATTTCCTGATGGAACGGGTGTGCATAAGGCCAAGACCCTAAGCACTGTGAACTGTCGGTGTCTGCAGGGTAGGGTGCATGTAACGATGTGGACATTTTGCCTGACGACCCAAAGACACACCCCAGTGCCTGTCACTATCTGCAGAGTGGTGATGGGGTTGGCTTCAGTTCAATTCTTCACTGCCATTCCTATTATGCAGCTCTGTAACTCCTACACTACCAGTGCCAATGCCAGCAAGCAAACATTCGGCATTGACAAATGCTTGTTTCATATGTTTCAACATTAACTTTTTGAGATCCCACCTCATGAATAATGGTAGTGAAATTGTGTAAATCTGACCTGAAAAGTAGCACCTGTATATTAGAGTTGAGTAAGTACTTTCATGTTAAACCCTGATGTTTGCACCTTAATACCTCTGCAAAATTTCAACGAATTTACTTGCAATTTGGAAATAATGTAGGTAGTGCCACGATCTCTAAATCCTGAAATTTTTGTGGTAGTCAGTTCACTGGGGGTGGGCAAAGTTGTTGTGGTGCATAAACCATTAAATATGATTATAATTAAGACCTTTTTGTGCTCACCTATAACTAAAAAAATAGAAGGATTTCAAACTTGAAACATGCAGGTGTTATAGAGTTTGGCCTAATTTGTGTGTTTTCGTGCTTTTTATCTCCCCAGTTTGCTGCATTTTTGAGACATTGGGGAAATTGAATATTTAAAAACTGAATATTCTATGGAAAACTGATTTCTTAGGGCCACTTCTCTTAATGTGGTTGCTTGACAAATGTGCATGTGTGTGTCTGAGGGGCTAGGGTTATCCTGACGCTGCAAGCAGCATCCATATCTGTTTCAGCAGTGTTTGTTCAGTGGGAGTGGAGCTACATGTCAATGTGGATCCCCATCTCATTGAGTGGAGCTGTGTGTGTTTTTTATATTCATAAGGTCTCTATGCCACCATTAGCTGCATCCACAGCCTCTTGAGTATAGACTTGACAGTGGAGTGCCAATCATCAGTGCCAGCAGAAAATGAAAAGTATATGGCACTGGGGTACCCATGCCCAGTACCAGTTAAGTCCCCCCTTTTTTCCATTGCTAACACTGGGGTGCCCAATCCCCAGAGTCCGCTATATAAGTCTCCCACCACAAGTGTGCAACACCAGGGAACTAAACCCCGGTGCCATCAAACTGGCACTGGGGTACCCAGTTCTCAATGGGTCCTATGCACTATGCCTACATGCTTGAAAACTGGGCATGCAGGCATAGATATGCATGAATGCCACACAGCGGGTGTCCCGTGGAACCCATGTGGCATTCACAAATGGGGTGCAAAGTGGTAATACTCTGGATCCCCCGGCCTTGCTGACAGCAATACACTGGGGGCATTCTGGGGGCTTGCCCACACAACACGGCATGCACAGAGCCACGTAGTGCAGCACACTAGGGCACACAGGAGGGGTGCCATTACACCAGGGTGCTCCCTGATGAAAATCCCCCTTAGTGTCAGTTTGATGTTTGATGGCACTGGGGTTTAGTTGCCACTGCTGTTGCCTCAGAGGTTGCCAAGAAAGACAAGCAGTTGGACCACAGTGGGCTCAGGAAAGGTGAGGGTGGTGGAACAGAGGCACATCCCTCCAGTCATACGTCTCCACAATTCCTATGCCATTCTGGCAAAGTGTGGTTCCTCTATGGAGACACCTGCAGTGGAGACTAAGTTGGATGTCATTGTCCACCTAGGGACAAATGACCTGGCTAAGAAAGGAATTACAGCAGTGCAGGAAGAGTTTGTGGAATTGGGGAGGGCCTTGACAAGTAGCACGCATGGTAACCTTCTGGAGGTGCTGCCCATCTATGGCGTGGGGAGGCTAGGGGTTCTGCACCATGGGATCTGGATCAGTGGTTGAAAACTGGTGCAGAGCTCAGGGATTTGGCTTTGTTGGTCACTGGGGGTCCACCTGGAGTGATGCAAGCCTATACTGGCATGATGGGCTGCATCTGTCCAGGAGAGGAACCAGGATCCTAGGTGATAGGTTTAAATGCTTCATTGGCAAGCATTTAAACTAGCCAAGGGGGGAGTCACTGGAAAGGTGCAGGAAAATCCTAGCCCCCCCAAAAAATCATGGTAGTAAGTGTGGTAAACACCAACATAGAGGTGGCGATAGGGAGAAGGGCAGGGGTAAATGGGGAAAGTGACAAAGGCAAGAAGGACAGGGATGGGGCAAAAGGAGTAAGGCCATCAGGAAATGGAGGGTAATGAGTACCAATGCCCGTAGTCTGGGCAAAAGCTCCTGAGCTGGTGGCCTTGATGGAAGAGGATGCCTGATATCGAGCAGTCACAGAAACATGGTACACAGAGAACCATGACTGGGATGTTAACATACCAGGGTACATAACCTACAAAGAGAGACAGGCAGAGGAGAAGAGGGGGAGGAGTAGCTTTCTATGTAAAGGAAGGGATAAATGCAACTGAACAAAAGAGTAAACGGGGAGGAGAGGAGGCACTGTGGGTCACCTTGGAGGCTGGAATGGGCATCACAATCTGCAGAGGGGTTGTGTACAGACCCTCATGTCAGGGGGAGGGAATGAACAAGGGTATAAATGACCACATTCTTAGGGATGGCAGACAAAGGAGAGATACTGTTGATGGTAGACCTGAATAAGCCAGATGTTAACTGGAGCACATTTGCTGCAGCCACATCCAAGAGCAGGGCCATTCTTGATGCCCTACAGGTGGCAGGCCTCAGACAGCTGGTTTCGGAACCCACTCATGAGGGAGCAATCTTAGACCTCATACTCTCAAATGGGGGCAGTGAGAGGATCTCAGATTTAGAAATGGGTTGCCATCTGGGAACAAGTGACCATCAAACAGCGTGGTTCATGTTAAACTCAGCTACAGAATCAAGCCATACAAAAGAGAGGGTACTGGACTTCAGGAGGGCTGACTTTGACAAGATGGGAGAGTGCCTCAGAAAGGCACTAGCAAACAGACTAGAAGGAGGGGTGGAGCAACAATGGGGAATCATCAAAACTGCCATCACAGAGGCAACAAGCCTTTGTGTGAAGCAAATAAACAAATCAAAACAAAAGAAAAAGCCACCATGGTTCTCAAAAGAGGTGGCTGGGAAAGTCAGGGAGAAAATGATAGCATTCAGGAAGTATAAGGAAACACAGAAGGAGCAGGACAGAGAGCTATACCAGTTAAGGTGAAGGAAGCAGGAAGGGAAGTCAGAATAGCAAAGGCCAAAACTGAGGAAAAGATAGCCAACTCAGTTAAGAAGGGGGATAAAACCTTTTATAGGTACATCAGAGCGAGAAAGACAAAGGAGGGATAGTGAAGCTGAATAGAATGAACAGTGGGTGGGCAAGGGGGACAGTGAAAAGCAGGGATACTGAATGAATATTTCTGCTCAGTATTCACAAAAGAGGAGGGGAAGTGCCTAATCCAATTAACAGAAGCACTCTTGATAGGGGGGTCGATCCCAACCCTTTCACAGAAGAAAGAGTTCTGCAAGAACTCCTAAAACTGAAGATAGACAAAGCAATGGGGCCTGATGGAATTCACCCCAGAATTCTAAAAGAATTAAGGGGGAACTAGTGAAACCACTGACTACTCTTTTTTTTTTTTTTCGATTCAAATTTTATTTACTCTTTTTAATAAATCATGGGAGGATGGTGTGGTACCCGAGGACTGGAGGAAGGTGGATGTGATTCCACTTCACAAAAGTGGGACCAAGACAGAGGCAGGAAACTATAGACCTGTCAGTTTGACCTCTGTGGTAGGGAAAGTGATGGAGTCACTTCTGAAGGAAAGAATTGTTGAGTACCTAGAGGCCAGTGGGGCACAGGACCCAAGGCAGCATGGGTTCACAGCGGGAAGGCCATGTCAGATGAATCTAATAGATTTCTTTGACTGGGTGACCAAAGTAGTAGACCAGGGAGGGGCTGTGGACATGGCCTACCTAGACTTTAGCAAGGCATTTGACACAGTCCCACACAAAAGATTAATAGTCAAATTAACCAGCCTAGGAGTGGGTCCCAGGGTGGTAGCCTGGGTAAAACATTGACTGGACAACAGGACACAGAAGGTAATTGTAAATGGAGTCCACTCTGAATAAAGAGTGGTTACTAGTGGGGTACTGCAGGGTTCAGTACTGGGTCCAGTCCTTTTTAATGTCTTTATAAATGACATTGCAGAGGGACTGGAAGAAAAAGTATACCTCATTGCAGATGACACAAAGATCTGCAACAGGGTTGATACACAAGGAGGCATGGAAAGGATGAGAAGGGACTTGGCAAGGTTGGAGGAATGGTCAGAAGTATGTGAGCTAGGATTCAGTGCAAAGAAGTGCAAAATAATGTACCTGGGAAACAAGAACCCAGGGGAAGATTACACGGGGGGAGTAGTAACAACAACAAAAAAGGAAAGGGACCTGGGGGTAATCATATCAGATGATCTTAAGGTTAGCAAGCAATGTGAGAAGGCAGTAGGGAGGATTGGGGGCATACTGGGATGCATAGGGAGAGGCATCACCAGTTGAAAACAGGAAGTTGTTATCTCTGTACAGACAGTTGGTGAGACCCCATCTCTGCAAGGACATAGACAGGATAGAGGCAGTCCAGAGGAGGGCAACTAAAAGGTGCAGGGTCTGCAAGAGAAGCCGCACGAGGAGAGACTAAAGGAGCTTAATATGTATACCCTGAGGAAAGAAGGAGAGGGGGACATGATAGAAACTTTAAGTACCCCAGTGGAATCACAAAGTCCAAGAGGGTAGTATCTTTCAGAAAAAGAGACATGCAAGAACAAGGGACACAATTTAAAGATGGGGGGCAGTTCCAGGGCAATGTGAGGAAGTATTTTTTCACAGAGAGGGTAGTGGATGCATGGAACAGCCTTCCTGAGGAGGTTGTGGGGTCTAAAACTGTGGAAGAATTCAAGAATGCATGGGACAGACATAAGGCAATTCTTGTGGGGGGTAGGAAGAAATAGGCTGTTGGTTAACTAGGATCTGCAGCCTATCCTATAGGTAGGGAAATGGGCAGACTAGGTGGGCCAAGCGGTTCTTATCTGCCGTCAAAGTCTATGTTTCTATGTTACACGCCATGCCCCCATGCACACTAGCCAAGGGAAGATCTCCGCAACAGGTGGACATCCCTTGCAGAGTGGGCCAGCCCTGTACCTCGTACCCCAGAGGCAGACCTCTCCAAACACATGGTGCAGACCCAGACCCCCAGTGCAGCACCCCCACCCCAGGGCAGCACTACGGTGCCCATGCTTCCCACAGCTTGACACAGCACTGGCACTGTGCCCAGAGGCACAGCACACCCCTCTCCACATAGCTGCACCTGTCTATGACCAGCAATACCCCCACACACATCTGCAGAACCGACACCCCCCCTCCTGCATGGTCCATCAGTGCTACGTCTTGTGATGTCTGGTGGCACTGCCCACCACACACCTCCATGGCCACTGGCCATCTGTCATCTGCAGGGGTGCACAGCCAATAGCAAGCCTGGCCATGTAAGAGATCCACTGTAGGACCCAGGCCGGGCATCTGATTGGATGCCTGCCTGGGTCTGTCCCCGGCTGCCCTGTGCGACCATGTGCACCAGGGAGCATGGCCACAGACAGGCACCCCAGGGGTGCATGTGGTCATGCATACCATGCACCCTGTACCTGTCTGGAGCCGCATAAGTATGTGGGTGAGGTACACACCTCAGGCACATATTTTCTGCCCGTTAGTGCATAGCCCCCTATGTCAGCACCTGTAATAGAAAAATAGTCACTAAACATAATTTTTTTTTGCTTCTTGTAATGAAGAAAATGATCCATCAATGTCTGTTGCTCCACTTCCATGGTTCCCACTTTTACTTATAACTTGGTCATTTTTTTATATTTTTACTCCAAATTTTCAGCATGGACTTTTCGGACCCCACCTCATGAACAATGTTGGTGAAATTTTTCAAATCTGGCCCTAAAGCTGATTTTGCTCCATGAAGTCACCTTTCAGGTGGATTTGAAAATTTTCACCTGCTGAGTTGATGAGGTGGGGTCATAAGAAGATTATTTTGAAAATTTGGGGTCACAATATTAAAACAAGCATTTGTCAATGCTGAATGTTTGCTTGCTGGCATTGGCATTGGTAGTGCAGGAGTTAGAGATGCAAAATGAGAATGGCAGTGAAGTATTGAAGTAATGCCAACACCCTCCCTCCCGGAGAGACTGAAAGGCATTGGGATTGTGGCTTTTGGTCAGCCAATAATGCTTAAACCATTCCACCTCACCCCACCCCACCCTGCAGAGAGCGACAGGTGTCGGGGTGTGCATTGGGGTCTTTGGCCCTTATGCTCAACCCATTCCCTTCCATAAGGAAATAAGCTGAGATGGGTGCAATATGGGAGAATGGGGTGAACGTTAGGGTGACAGAACCCAAGGCACACCTCAATGCCTGTCAGAGGCTGTAGGGTGGAGGTGGGGGTAAAATTCTGTTAACATTATGGCTGATAAACACAAGTTACGTCCCCCACGTCTGTCAGTCTCTACAGGGTGGGTGTATGGTTGGAAACCTTAACGCCTCTGGTGTTTGTTGGTATTTTCACTCCAAATTTTCAACATTGGCTTCTTGGGACCCCACGTCATGAACAGTGGCATTATCATTTCATTACTCAGGTCTGAAAGGTGATTTCGCACAGCAACTGCACCACTGGGAGCCACAGGTGCAGACCTTTCGGGTAGGATGGTAAAAATGACAGTTGTGCTGTTCATGAGAAGGTGTAAAAAAATGGCAATGTTGAAAATCTGGAGAGAAAATATGAAAATTTTGCAAACTTACCAGTGTGCATAGATACTGCACAAGGCACACCAGTAATGCGGTCATTTTTGGGAATTTTTTTACCAAATTTTCAACATGGGCATTTTGGGACCTCTCCTCATGAACAGTGGCATTGTAATTTCATTACTGTGTACTGAAAGTTGATTTCACACAGCCTGCGCACCCATTGTACGCCACAGGCGCGAAAACATGTTTCGGGCAGGATGTGAAAAATGGCATCGTGATGACAAGGGACCATTTTCTTGCTTACAGGGCCAAAAAAGATGTTGGGGAAGTGTTTTTTTTTTTTTTTACAGGTTTCATAAATAAATGGAGGTGGGCTCCCATTGTGCCACCTGTTTTTTTTTTGGGGGGGACTGAAGCCGACAGGGATTGGGCACCCCGTTGGCAAAGAAATCGTGTCTGTGTTGGGGGGCATGATGCCAAGAGCAGACTGGGCACCCACCGTCAGCAGAAAAATAAAACTAGGGGGACATTATGTCGATGGGGATTGGCAAACAAATTGAACTGGGGAGGGGGCATGCCAACAGGGGATTGGGCACCCCTGAAGTCAGCTTTCTAGGGTTTGTGAGAGGCAGACAGCGAGAGCCGCTGCCATATTTATTGAAATGTTTCACCAGGAATTGCATGTAATGGAGGTGAATCAGATCAGCCTCTGCAATGATGAGCTTTTCTCTCATTGCAACGGCAGATTTGTTTCAAGTTGGTGACACTCTCTAAAACTACTGTCATCGGCAACATGCTCACTGGTTGGAGGCTGAGGGACACATCAACTAAAGCATCCCCTGGATTCTCCACAACACTGACACACCTTTGAAAGTGCTACTACCTCAAGATGTTGCTTGTGCATGCGCGCGCAAGCCAACGTAAAAATGGCAAAGTTATGAAGCTATGTTGAAATTGTTTAATGCTTGCTCAGAACTTTGGTAATTTTTACTATTTCAACTCCATATTTTCAATATAGCCATATGTTCACACCACCTCATTAATGTGATGTGTCATTTTTCAAATCCTGGCCAAATGTCCTTTAACACTTGTGGAGCAAAATGATGTTTCAGACACTATTTTATAAATGATAACTATTTTATTCTGAAAGGTGGGTTATACAAAGTCTGTGTTGAGACTGTGAGTCAAAATGTCACAAAAAACAAATTAGGAAGTTATGTTGTTTGCAGGGACAGCCATTGGTCTAGTGGGGACCATGTTGCCTTCCCCTCCTGGTGGCCTGAGTTTAGGTGCTTATTCAGTGAGCCAGCTGAATAGGCTGAGGCTGGGGGGAAGGTGATGTGGTGTGCGGCACTGGCCTCAACCTGGGGAGGGACAGGTCAAAGTTCTAGCACATAGATGACACCTTGTGGTAGGCCAGGGAGCCTTCAAGAGGTTGACATGCATGTTGAGGCCAGATGGGCCCATGCACTGCATCAGGACAAGTGGGTGGCAAGAGAAAGGGGGGGAAGTGCACCTGGCAGGATGAAGGTTGGATTGCAGCAGGCCTTGAATCATTTAGAGCCCCCTAGTACTGTTAGCCACCCAGCTGCATCACCATCCACCTCTGGAACTTGCCCTGTACCTTTGGTACCCCCCAACAGATTCCCCCCATGACAGAGATAGGAGGGGGATGGATATCCACCCCCCTTGAGCTAGCTTGGCATCCCACTACCCTGTTGATGTTGCAGGCTACGCAAAATGTGGTAGCTTCATCCTGCCCTGGTAGCAGTTGATGAGCAAAGCAACTTGTCCCCATTAAGATTGATTCTGGTGTTTGTTTCACAAAATATGAGCCCGAAATATATTTTCTGGAATTAAGTTTTTTAGCCAACAGCTTAGCAAACTGGATGACTCCTATATTGTGATGCATGAATTCTTGGGTTGCACATTTAAGTACAGCCCAAGACATTTTAGTACACACCAAAAAATAGAATTCTTGGGACACACATAATGTGTGACCCAAGACTTTCACTTTTGGTGCACTTGAAAAATTTGTTGGTCACACTTACAGTAAATGTGCCACCCAAGTTTTCCATTTTTAGTGTGCACAAACAAATCTTCAGTTGCACTTAAATGTGCCACACAAGAAATTGTGACTCACCAACATTTTTTTTTCTGGATTACTTCTTTGGTTGCATATTTAACTGCACTCAAGAATTTTTTCATGCATACTTAAAACTCTTGTTTTCTGAATAGCTAAATATTTTTATGTGTGATCTCAGAGTTTTTAGTTTCACATTAAGTACACTAGTGCAATACCAGTTCGCAACATAAAAATTTAATTTTTTTTGTGACTCACGTTTTACTCGTAACTTGGTTGTTTTAGAATGTTTTAGTCCCACATTTTAAATGTAATGTTTACATGATCCTACCTCATGAGCAAGGATGGTGGGAATTTTCAAATATAGGTTGAAAAGTTATTTCCCAGTTGCTCTGTGAAATCACCTTTTAAGTAAGATTTAACACATTCTAGGGACTGAGTTCATGATGTGGGGGCAAAATGAAAGTTATAAAGAAATGTTGTTTGCAGGGTCAGCCTTTGGCCCGGCAGGTAGTGTGTTATGATCCCATGCCAATGAGCTGTGTTTGAGCATGAGTTCAGTAAACCAGCTGGATGAGCTGAGGCTGGTGGGACAGCACTGCAATGTGGCACCATCCTGGCCTTTGGAGAGATGGTACAGGGTCGGCCACACAGGCAACATATAACCATACAGTGAAGATAAATCTTTTCTTGGCATTGGGCCCAGTGGGACCTGCATCTCTGCACCCTTAGCTGCATACAAGCGCAGGGCCCAGAGGACCCTGTACTTCTGCAGCCAGATGGATTCTTGACCCTGGATGTCTGCATCTGTGGTGATATGGAAGTGCAGGGCCCACCCAACGATCCCTGTTTTCCATAGCCCCCCAGACAGCCCAATGAGCCCATTGCATCCACAGGCAGATGGACTCTTCCCTTGGCACAGGGCCCTGCACATCTGCATCTGCTCACAGGTCCAGAAGGGACCTGCATGAATGAGAATACAATCCCACTATCTCAAAAAGAAAGGAAATTAATAGAGAAAACTGTGATAATGCACTAGTTAGGGTTCAGCTTAACCCCACAAAAATAGGAACATGTGACATTAGGGTTTCCAACCCTAACTCCAAATCCCCCATGAGCAGCAAAAGGACAAGACCACACAAGCAGCCACAGACAGTCATCATAAGGTAAAACAAACAACATAAAAGTCAAAGAACCTTGGCAAAAAAGCATTGAGGCAAGGATTACCCGGAAAGATAAGACATGCTTAAACGTCCTGTGTAGGATGAAACACATGTCTGTGTCTTGTTTTCAGCCTTGGCAGGGTGAAGGAGAAACCATTCGGCACCATACACTCTTGCATAAACTGGAACCAGTCTAAACTATAGTGATTTGCATATACTTCCCATGAAGCCGCGCATTATGGGGATATGTGTCATTTTACAATTCTTTGAAACCTGACTTTATTGCCAGTGCCCTTTCCAGGCGACCCTTGCTGCAATACATTTGTGCTAAGGTTCGTTGACTTTTAGACTATGTTGCTATTTTGGGCTTCACCATGACCCAAACTAGTAACACCAAACTATGACTGGTTCATCCTTCCCATAGGCTGCTACAGACAAGGAACACTGATGAGTCCTGTATTTGTGTCTTCTTTTTTCAGCATTTGGAAACTGTATGAGAGGCCATTTGGCACCATACATTTTTGGATAAAGTAGAACCAGTCTAAACTCTTTCATGGTGATTTACAAATACTTTCCACGATGCTTTGGATTATGGGGATATGTGTACTTTTACGTTTCCTTGAAACAACATACAGCTGGTTCTAGATGACACAAATGCAGTAGCTCTAATGTGTTACCTTCATGGATCTGTATCTGCAGCCAGAAGTGTGCGTGTATATCTTAGTGTGCATGATTACCTGTGGCTATAGAAGCACTGGCCCCACAGGGGCCTGCACTTCTGCAGACAGAAGTATTATTACAGTTTGGGTATCATGGATGTTTATCTATGGCTGCAGAAGTGTGAAGGTCTTCCAGTGTGCATCAGCACCTATGGTTACAGAAGAACTATTGTAATTTGTATATCATTGATTTGTATTTGTGGCTGCAGGGGCCTGTGCTTCTTCAGACAAAAGTAGTGTTGTGATTTGAGTATTGTGGATTTCTATCCACAGCCAGAAGGGAGTGTGCATGTCTTGCAGTGTGCATGCCCCAGATACAAATCCAGGAAGGTAACACATCACTGCTACTGCATTTGTGTCATCTGGAAAAAGTTGTATGTTGTTTGTACTACCTGATGATGGCTGTCTGTGGTCGCTTGTGTGTTTTTTTTCCTTTCGCAGCTTATGGGGGGGGGCTTGTTAGGGCTGGAAACTCTAATGCCACATTTTCCTACTTTTGGGTGGTCAGTTTGAACCCTAACTGGTTCATTAACACAATTTTTTTGCAATGAAAATATATACACACACAAGGAATTTGGAAGCAAAGAAGGCCATCTGTGGCCCATTACCGCTCCCATCCATTATCCCTTAATAAGATATGTAGCCTCTTTCTAATATGTAGTTGTCCCAGTCGGTTTTTGAATTGGGTCTTAGTTTTGGAACAGATGATTTCCTCTGACAACCCGTTCCAGGGGGCCACCGCTCTCTGAGTAAAGAAGGCCTTCCTCCTGTTTGTGTTATATTTTATCTGTCGCTGCTGAAGTTTGTGACCCCTGATTCCCTTAGTGTTATTTTTTAATTGAAAGTTTAGTTCATTTAGTATGCAATCACCCTTCAATATATCATTACATAATAGCAGGTCTCCCCTAATCCTCCTTATTTCTAGTGACATAAGCCTTAATTCCTTCAAGCACTTTTCATAGGTCATGTTTTTTACAATATGTATCATTTTAGTGACTTGTCTTTGAACTTTTTCTACACTTGTTACACCTCCTATTCTTCTGTTGAGATTGGACCCCAAACTGTGGCCCTGTAGTCTAGTATCGGCCTAACATATGCCCTATACAGGGGCGTGATCACATCTTGACTGCGGCTCTTAAAGTTTTTCTTTATATTCCACAGCACTTGTTTAGCTTTTATAATATGTTTATTAGAATGGGAATGGTATGTAAGTTTATGATCTATCAGTATTCCCAGGTCTTTTTCTTCCTCAGATTTATGCAATGCCGATCCATTCATATAGTAGTTACTTTTACGATTGTGTTTCCCCAGATGAATTACACAACAATTATCTATGTTAAAACTAATACCCATAGATGTTGCCCAGTCACAGATGCTATCCAGGTCTCCATGTATGCATTTTGCCCCCCCTCAGCGTTCATCACCAACCTAGCTAATTTAGTGTCATCTGCATATTTGCTAATTTAGCTTTCCCCTCCTTTAGCCATACTAGATATGACAATTTTAAAGAGCACCAAACCCAGAACTGATCCCTGGGGAACTCCACTAGTAACCCCTATCTATCAGAGTAATATCCATTTATACACACCCTCTGTGATCTATCACCCAGCCAGTCCCTGATCCAACAGACCACTCTATGGTCCATTTTTATATCAGTGAGGCAGCGCAGGATTTGTTGATGGGGAACATTATTAAAAGCCTTTGAAAAGTCCAGATAGATGCAATCCATATCCTGTCTCCCATCCAGAGCTTCTGAAATTTTCTCATAAAAGCATAGCATATTGGTTACACATGAACTCATCTGTCACAAACCCATGTTGTTCCCTGTCCACCTGATCAGTGTCTGCAAGGTGGGTGTCTATTACATCCTTTAACTGGATTCCATCAATTTACCTGGTACTGTTAGTCTAATGGACCTATATTTCTTATAATCTGCTCTGTCACCCTTCTTATGGATGGGCACCACATTTGCCTCTAGCCAGTGCCCTGGGACTGTGCCACTTACGAGTATATATTGATAGTCTTAGCAAAAACTGCATTAATTCACCAGTTAGTGTTCAAGTTAATGCCACAAAAGTTGGGAAATGTGGTGTTAGGGTTTCCAACTGTTTATCCCCACCCCCTAAGTAGCAAAAAGAAAAAAAGAAATAGGGTTTTGGGTCTCTGGAGTCTTGATGAATCAGTGGTGGGGTCTTCCTTGGGGTTATCAACCCTAATGCTCATCCCCAGCCCGTAGTCTCCTGTCCGAAGCATAAGGTACAGCTCCAAGCCAGTGCCTCATATTGATACACTCTTCAAAGGTAATGAAGTATGTCTTGCCACATGTTGCCAACACTATCTGTTGTAGCTTTCATTTGACATTGTTTGCCCAGGGAACTGGGTGGGCATTAGGGTGGACAACAACAAGGAAGACACTGCTACTGATTCAAGAAGGCTCAGGAAACCCAGAACCCTAATGATTTTTTTCTTTAGCTGCTTGGGAGAGTGGGGAGTTAGGGTTGGAAACCCTAATGCCACAGTTCCATAATGTTTTGGCATTAAATTAAGCCATAACTGGTGCATTAACACAGATTTTGCAAAGCAGTTCTTTTTTTTTTGAGATAATAGAATTGTATCTTCAGTCACAGACAAATGCAGATGCACAGTGCCCTCTGGGCCCTGCACTAAGGGAAGATTCCATTCATCTATGGTAGTGCAAGGCCCTTGTGGGCCCTACACATCTGTGCAGTGAGGGATGTCAAAAATTCATGGGACTGTCTGGTGGGCTGTGTTTCCATATGGCCAGAGATACAAATGCACAGGGCAAAGAGTTTGTCTCTCAGTCAATGCACAGACCAGCCACAGGTGCAGAGATGCAAGGTCCTATGCCAAGAGAAAAGTTGTCTTTACTATATGGTACCTGGGCCTGTGCAGGCAACCCTTGCCTTTCATTCCCTGGCTGGGGGGGGGTTGCATAACAATGACACCTCCTACCCTCAACCCATCCAGGTGGGTCACTGAGCTCAGCCCTGAACTCAGGTTACTGGCATGGGATCTCAAAGCAGTACCCATTTGGGTCAAGACTGGCACTACACACAAAGTTTCTTAATAATTATCTTTTCTTTTTATTTTTATTTTGACCCCAGTGTTTCAAGCCAGTCATTTTGTGACTCAATGGAAATAGAAGGAAACAAATTAAGGGTGATCACAAGGTCAGTATCTAGCCATCTAGGGCCCTCTCTTCATGTTTCTCACTGTAAATCTAACAGAAGGTATAAGAAGGAGTGAAAATGTGAGGAAGGGATGGTTCAATAAAGAATGTAGAATTAAAAAGAAAAACTGGATTATCTTATTAAAACATACTAAAAAGGCTCCAAGCTCAGAAACATGTATGCTGCTTAGGCAGGAATGTAAATACTGGCATTACTTGGGGAAAAATAAGCAAGTCTACTGTAAGACCCAATGGGAACATATGCTGCCAATGATTAACAGGGATCAAAAACATATTGGGCTTTAGCTGGGAAGGGTTTTAATGGATTTTGTCAAGAGGACAAAACTGGTTATAAACTCTGACAAATGGCGTACCTTTTTCTCAAGCATAATGTATGATTCCTGTATGACTTTCTCCTATTCCTCATTACCCACTGGGCTGATAATCCCTGATTGACTTGTGATTACTGAACAAGGTATTTTGGTGGCCACCTATAGATCTAATCAAATGAAGCTCCTGACACTGACCTCTTATGCCGTCAGAAATTCATATAAGCTTAATGGAACAATGGGCCAAATTTCTATCGTTCTTTTTTCAAAATGTGTCCAGGAGTTTTATTCCCTCCTCATGGAAGGGATCAGTAATCATACCAATATTCAAAAAGGGAGACAGACAAGATCCAAAAATGTAAAGGCCCATTAGCCTTATTGATGTAATGGCAAGACTATTTTTGACAGTTATATTAGATAAATTAAAAAAGGAGATCAAAAGAATGGATGGTAGCACTTGGTATCAAAGAGAGTTTCTCTACCATAGATAATTGCTTTGTTCTGCTCGATTGTGTAGAAAAATATGATCAACTCAGAAATAAAAAAAAAATGCTGCTTTTATAGATTACAGTAACGAATTTGACTCCCTTACTAGGGAAAATAATCTGTAATATCATATCAAGATGGAGTATACAGTATGTCCAATACTAATAAACATAATACATAATCTGCATACAGACACATGGGCCCAGGTCAGAGTGGGCTTGAGGGAGATAACTAACCAACTAACTCCTACATTCCCTACCAACAAGGGAGTCCATCAAGAGTGTACACTAGCCCCAACGTTGTTTGTAATCCACCTTAACGAGCTTATAGAGGTCATAGGAGAATCAAATACTGATTCTCCCAAAATATATTTGGTCCCTTGCCCACTTCTGGCCTATGCAGATGAGCTTGTCCTTTTTTCCATGACCCCCTCATGCCCTCGAAAATGTTTTTTTAATATTCTAGCTATGCAATTTGCCAAGCTGGTTTTAAATATTAATCATCTCAAATCTAAAATACTGTATTGGTATTTGGTGCTAGAAATAATAAATACAAATGGACTGTGAACTCAAAGCAGTTGGGAGTGCTTAAAAGCTACTGTATGTTCATTTGGGCATTTCTTTTACTTGGACTCTTTCTTGGAAATTACATCTTGAAAATGTATTATCAAAGGCTAGAGCTGTGGCAATTGGTCTAAAGAAGTTTAACAACATGTATGGACGTAATACTCGGGCCCCAGGTAAATGCTGTACAGGCCACGTATAATTCTCAAATACTGTACGGAATAGAAATATGGTCATTACAGCCAGTAGATAAATTGGAAAAAACCTCTGTTACAAGTTTTACAGTCAACTTTGGGCATTAATAAAACCACACCTGCATGTTATATATATGTGCTGAGCTGGACTGGTGACTCTGCAGGCCCTAGCTAATGCAAAGTTTCATAACTACAGGACTAAATTTTCTTGACTTGATGGTGATAGACTATTAAGATTCTGTCTTAAAGAGAAATTAAGATGGAGACAAATGAATTATAAAGGTTTGAATTGTTTAACTTATGTTATAAAACCTTTAAATAGATATGATTTAAATAATTTATGGAGCTACACAAGCCAAAATATAAGAATAAGCTCTAGATATTACAGCTATGTCTTGAACAAAGTTACTAATTATTTCATCCCCCAGGATCTATGTGCAATAAGTGTAGCTAGATACTCTAAATGGTACAGTAGCAATGACTGCCTATTTTGCATGAGATACTATTTGGATAGCTTTAAAGATGTAGCCAAATAGAAAATGTGTGCGAGGTTCAGGTTCAAATTTTTTGAATCAAATGTTTTAAAGACACATTTTGAAGAATCTACAAAGTCCAAGGATGCCCTCTGTTGTTGTAAGGATCATGAAAAGGAGGATTTGTCCCACATTGTGTTTAAGTGTATTTGGTATAACAAAGCAAGGACAAGCATGGCTTGCCCCTATTTTGGGTTCAATGGCAGATACAGATAATGATGTGTTGTTAAATATCATTCCAAGGACAGAGGGTGACTTTATAATTAATAATGGGGCAACCTATTTTATAATTATACAGAAAGTTAGGAAAAAGGATGAAAAATTGTATATAAGCTAGATAGATACTGTTTTTCTTCTTCTGTAAAATTGTGACAAGATACAGGTGACCATAGACTAACTGTTACTATTTCTTCTTCATGGGCATCTATACAAAACAAGCTTAACTTAAGCTCATTAATATCACTGTCCCATTTTAAACATATTTTGTCTGAATATATGACACATGACTGTACTTGTTATTCCTAATTGCTACTGCCGACTTGAGTTGAATTATCTGTTGTACCTCCCTTTATATCTAAATATGTGTCTTTTTTCTGACTCAGTCTTATTTAGTCATCTATATGCTGCACATCCATTTTATGTTTATTTATTGTATTATGTATTAACCTTTTGTACTGACAATTTCTGTTTTTGTACTGGATGCAACTATGAATAAGAGTTCTCTCTTAATTTGCTTCCCAATAAATTTTAATTTGATTTTGAGTGATATGATATAATATGATGCTTGTTTATACCTGGATCCTGTACTTGATTATAAACTATTCTTGTTAGAAATTTGTTTTTATATTCTTCATGGATTTGTAATGATCATTTTAAATGACTGAACAATACACTACCTACCTACCTACCTAATTACCTGTTAGTCTAGCTAGTGATCTTTTTAGTTGGTGCAGCTTACCAATAGGGTAGAGGTAGCCATTTGAATCTAAAATAATTAAGCAATATACCATGACAGGGTGTGGGTATATGGCAGAATTTACCACACTTGGTGTGGTTTGGTCACGAGGCCACAGACCATGTGAGTAAACCACACCAGAAGTGTTAAATCCTGCCATATACCCACACCATGGAGTGGTGTATTGCTATTATACAATGTCCTCATGTTTTCTTACAAGGAAAAAAATTAATATAAAGTTTTCCCTCATTTTTATTTACTTTTTATTATATTTATTGCTGCACCGGAAAAAAATAGTCATTGGTTGCTAGATCTGGGTGGAACTGCACGTGTGCAGTTCTGGTTTGTCATTGCATGTCTGCTTGTATTCTGAGTCACAGATACAAAGTAGTGTTTTTTCTTAAGACAGCTTGTGGGGCATTCCATATAATGCAGTGTGGGTGGGTTTGTTGGTTGCAGCTTTACTGTTTGAGAGCAAGCGATGGTGTGTGAAGCCTGTAGCCACGCCCTCTGATGCAGTCTGAATGCAGCTGAAGTGCCCGGGCATTCTCGCTATTACTATTACAACCAAACTGTGGATCTGTATTTGGAATTCACTCCAGTATTGTGTTTCCTTTCAAGCTACTTCTTATGGCTGTGTGGGTAGAGCTCTGCAGACGTATTGCTTTTTATACTGGTAAGAAGCACTGTGGAAGCACATGACCAGATCACTGTCTGGTATGGTTGCACAGTGCTCTGGCACAGTTCCACTCATTGTGTTTATGCGGCTCTTCCTCTCCATCGCTGCAAAAACACCCTCTGCTTCTGGGATGCTCTGCAAATGAACTTCAGCTCAATGTGCCTTTCCCAGTCAATATTTTCCATCCTGCAGATAACATATAAAAGTGTGTAGTGTATGTATGTTTGTGTGTGTGCATGTGTGTATCTCTGGAGGGTGGTGGTATGAGGTTGTGGGCACAAGTTTGTCTATGTCCATGGAATCAGTAACTATGAACTGCCACTACTAATAGCTTGTACTGAGTATGCCACAGGTTTCCCACCTACTGTACTATAACAGGTCCATGTGAAGTTGTCGGAGACCTCTGCATATCTTACCCTTTCAGTCTGTGGAGAGTATCCAAACAATGTGGCAACCTTTATGCAACTTAGGTCTCCTTGCCCACTTGCACTGTTTGTTGGCCCAGTGATTCTCAGTCATTTTTGCCACTTATAAACCATATGCTTATTTTACAGAAAGCAACAGCTAGTGAAGCATATGATAACCCCCAGTTCTTTGTGGTGCTGTATATACATTGGCTGCTCCCTCTCCCATCTAGTGAGCTTTCTTCCCTCTATACATTCTTCCTTTCACAGTCTGCCAAAGACTATCAAGCAGGCAGTACTTCTTTGCTCTCTTTGTTAAGTCCTGTTTTTGGTTTAGGACATCTGTGATTGGAACAAGTCCAGATAAGTTCCAGAACCAAAGAAGGTGAAAGGTCTCAGAGAATTTAATGGAAACCATCCTTTCCGTGAAAAGATCAAAACTGCACACTCTTTTATCCAGCATGATGATCAAATGCAGATATACTGTACACAGTGATGTGCCAAGGGAACCAGCCATAGGTTCTTGTTCAACAGTTAGTATGTTAACAAGGAGATACAATAGACACCTCTTAATAGGGAGACCATGGTGGACTCAATAATATCACATTTAAACGGGTGTCCCTTTTAAAAGGAGTGCACCTGTGTGATACATAAAATGAGTGTCAGTCATCTCATTAGTGTGGTAAAATGCTGTGCTCTTTATTAGCACTAGGTACTGTATTAACTTTGTTTATAAATGGCAAGAAAAAATCTTAAAATTTAATTGGCCAAGAGATGTCACCTGACCATACATTAAATCTCTATAATTGCACATTCAGGTGCCAGATCTCACTTCCCTCCCCAAAGGAACATACTTAGGGCTATTTTATTAGTATAATAAGCCCCTTCAGGGTGTTCATCATAGGATTTTGCTGCACTTTCCAGGGGCATAAGGATGCTTGGCCTTGGACCTTGTAACTTACTACACCCCAGGGTGTGCATTAAAAATCCTATACTGCACACCCTGTTGTGGTTTGTTGCTTAGTTAATGTTATTAAATCTTGCATTGCACATACTGCATTGCCATGCTGCCATGTTGAAGTTGACCCCAAATGAAAGCCCTTGTAAAGAAAAAGGCTTTTTGCATGACATACAGACATAATTTTAATTAACTCTGCTTCATACATATTGTATTTACATATAAGATCTGGCAGCACTCATAACTTTGTTTTGAAATACATCATAAGATTTACTGATGCTATCGACTGAAACAGGAGCACATCATAAACATGTACGTGATGGGGATGGGATGGGCTTAATGAAGGTCTGTAAACCGAGATCTAATAAATAAATAAATAAAATCCTCATACATGCACCATGTGTATATGAAAAGAACACCAAACAAGCAGCACTTTTGCTGATGGCAGCTGTTTGAAGTATTAATTATGTTAAAACAGTAAGCAGCAACTAGCAAAATTAAGGACTCTCAAGAGCCCTGAACACACTAGTTTGCACTCTAACCATCCCAATTAACCAACCAGTTTAGTCTCCATTAAAAGTATGGGGATAGCATAGGAGAGAATGGGAAAAAATGGTTCCAGCTGTGACATCCAGATTAACCAGGTAGTCTCTATTAAGTGTGTCTCTGTAATGTGATGTGTACTATGGTAACATAATCTGAGGTCAGAAGGAACTCTAGGTCCATAATGTCTGATCCCCTTCTTGAACAGTAGAGCTGTGTGGACTTTTCAAATAACACTGCCACTGCTGGCTTCTCTGCTGCCACACTCGTAATCCAGTTTCAGGAATGGACTCAGGTTGCTCGGGGGCTCGGCCGGGAGAGCGAAAGATTGAGCATCCATAGGACAGCTCTCTTTCCTCTGAAAGGGGGATCCCGTGACTCACTGCTTGACTGCCACCTGGAGTAATCGAGATGGCAGTGCATGCATATTCTCACAGTTCAGGGAAGGACCTGTGCACTAAGTGCTTGAGGATACCTTCGCAGAGGTGGAGTGTGCATGCTACACTCGCTGCATGTCCAGCTGAGCCCAGGGAGAAAATTAGGTGTAAAAAATGGAGGATGGGCTGAATGACACCTACCCAGTGCTGGTGGCCCACCTAGTCTTGGGAGGGGACTGGCAGAAACCCAGGACAGCCACATGTACAAGGGACAGGGCAAATACAGCCGCCCAGCCTGCCATGGAGGGATAAAAACCTTTATAGAAAGAAAATATATAACACTGCCAAGCATGTCATACTTTTGTGGAATTGCAAAAAACATGCCTAATTCTATAGGATTCTATTGCTAGTGGAATTCCCAGTCTTGAAAGGAAGAAAATGCTTAGCTCTGTAAAAAGCAACCACACAATATCTTGCACTTTGGTGTTTCATTTTTCTTAACAATCCGTAATGTTTCATCCACTTTGGACTTCTTCTGGGAGCCACTGATACACTTCTTTTTTTAATGACTCTGTTTTGCTCCTTGGGTGTCAGCTATGGGATGTAACCTACATTAGTCTGCTGGGTCTCTGCAAGGATCCTTGACTTCATGTACTGCTCATTTTGTCCAAAAGTTAGTTCTGCTTAGTTGTGGGTTTCCCCCTTGGCAAGGGCGTGCACAATGACCTTGGTGTGTGGCCGGGCATACTTCTGCACCTGATGTTCAGACATCCGCCACCTCCACCAGCCCCACTGCAACACTGATCCCAGGCTCACCTACCCCCTAGCCATCGCTAGAGGTTGTATGTTGCCAGCCACCACATCCTCCCCTCCCAGAAGAAAGCAAGCAGTTCATTGGAAGCTACACCTCCCCCTTGGTCAGCCCTCCAACAGCCCTGGGTTCAATCCTGAACCCAGGTCATTGACATTGCAGGCAGTAGCACTACTGCTACACTAGTATGCTGGCATCATTGATATACTTCTAATGCTGTTATCCCTTATTAAAGCAGTACTGTAATGCAAAATGTTTTTCCAAAAAGGTAGTTTCAGTTATAATTAATGAAAATGTTAGCATATCTGTCCAATCTACTTTTCTAGGTACATCCTGCAGTATGTCTTGCATCTCAAGCTTTCTTTTGTATTTTCCTGATTCTAATGCCTACAGCGTCTATGATATTATTTCAATGGAACACATACAAACAGAGGAGAGAAATAAGTAAGTGCCTCAGCTGGGACTTGAACCCAGACCACCTGGAATACAGTTCCAGTTGCCCTACCAGCTGCGCCTCTAAGGCAAGTGGAAACTGGGCTGTCCAGGAGTGCATATTACTCTTTCTCCAGTGCACAACCTGGGGCTGTACAGATAATTACATTTTCAATCACAAGAGTGCAGTGTGCAGATTTATGGAACACATGCAAACAGAGGAGAGAAAGAAGTAAATGCCTCAGCTGGAACTTGAACCCAGACTTCCCAGAATACCATTCCGGTTGCACTACCAGTTGTGCCACCAAGGCAATTTGAAACTGTGTCATCCCGGAGAACATTGCTCCTTCTCCAGTGCACATCCTAGGCCTGCACAGATAATTACATTTTCAGCCACAAAGTGCAGTGTGCATATTTATGGAACACATACAGACAGAGGAGAGAAAGAAGTTAGTGGCTCAGCAAGTACGTATTTTGCCTTTTCTCCAGTCACTCCTGTAGAAAAGGGACTTGTTACAACAAGCTTACCTGGTAATCAACATAAAAATAAATTTAAAAAAACTTCTCCCTAAATTAGGCTTGATTTATGGAATCAAGGCTAGCATTTCAGTTGTCAGAATGTTGTCAAAATGACCCTCCTGTTATTTCAATATGGGGACATGGTTTATACTCAGAGATGTTGCGAAAATTGACTTTACCGGTGAAGTTCTGGTGAAGTTGCAAAATTCACTTTTGCAAATAACTTTTGTGAATTGCGAACTTCATCACCTTGCCACTACGCATTAAGTTTTTCTGGGGGAATGGCGTTTTTTTAGCTGAAGTCAGGCAAAGTCATGGTGGAGTTACAACTTTGCCTGTGAATTCGCATGACTTTGCCTAAAAAGTGCCACTTTGCCTGACAAATATTTCACAGAATTGGTACTTTGTAAATTTGGCAGGCTTTGTATTGAGAAGTTTGTCAGCGTCACATATCTCTATTTATACTACTTCCTGGAAATCCACTCTGGTGAGATTGGAACCACTATTTCACTACTCTGATCACTTTCATGCATGTCCCCTCCTTCCAAGCCCAGGTATCACAGCTACCAACCGCAATTTCTTGTATGATGACCCTTGTCTCCTCTACCTGGACAGAAGGGTTCTCTCTCCTACCTTGTTTCTGTCATTTCCAAATTCTAATGTGGCTCCTTTCCCTGCCTCCAGAAACTCTGTCCTGATCTGCTCTCCCACCACTCCCTACTTCTTCAGATCCTCAAGCTGTCCCTCATTCTCCCTCCCCTGCACCAAAACTTTAGTGGGCCACATTGCTTTATCCTACTGGATCCCTCTTCTCTGGGCTAGCCCTTTATCCCTCCCCTCTTCCCCCTCCCTTTCCTTCTTCAAGTCCCTTCTATAAGTAGTGGTGGAGTCAGGTTTCTGGGTTGAAGGGGCACACCAAGCCGGCAGCAATAAAGTGCTTATTTAAAAATGTGATCTGCTGCATAATCGGTGGTTTTTAATCTACACTGGGTAAAAAGTAAGTTTATTGTACCTTGCTGGAAACCTTTCAGAAATGTAGGTTACATACTGTACACAACTTAATTGATTATCCAACTGGTGCAGACACATGAGATGTGTGTTACAAGGGAATTGGTACAGGCTGGCCCAGCAGGAGGTTTGCCACTGATTATGCCAGTGAGCCGTGTTCAGCAATGAGCACAGGACATTGGGTAGCCAGCCAGGGAAGGAAGGGAGGATTGAGCATACATGGGGCAGCTCTGCTTCCTCAAGTGGTGGGACTGTTTGTCTAGCTATGAGACTGGCACCAGGCAGAGGCCAGATGGTAGCACATGTGAGTACAATTAAAGGGGAAAGGCTGACACCTGATGCCTGCAGGTATGTGTGCTAACTCATATGTAAGCCCATCATTGCACACCAATGTTCTGTGAAAAAAAACAGAGAGAAATGCCCAGACCCAGTCTGGCACCCCCACAGGCACCACAACTTGCGTTAATATCCCAGTACTGACACTGTAGTGCAGCATGAGAGGGGTGCTGCACTTCTGAGGTGCCGTCTTTCGGATGAGACATTAAACCGAGGTCCCATCTGCCTGGACTGGTGGTAGTTCAGGTAGATGTTAAAAATCCCATGGCACTTATCGAAAAGAGTAGGGGAATTACCCCATTGTACTGGCCAAATTTCCCTCATTCACTAAAAATACCACCAACAGCTTAATCTGGTTCAAGGCCAGTTGGCATTCATCTGTATTCCCCTCCCCCGGGTCGTGCCTGAAAATAGGCAGGATTTGTCTAGTGCACTTACCCGGTCAACAAAAACTAAATAAAATAAATAAGTAAAATAATAAATGATCCACATGGCAGGCCATCCATTACTGTGAGTGGTCTTGGGTAAATGGTGGATAAGAAGTACATCCATAAGACGGTTAGTAGTGAAGCTGGAGGGTGTCGCACGGGCCAGTGGATTAAGGATAAAAAATGAATAATGGTGAAAAGAGGGGACTGGTAGGATTTTTAAATTTTATGTCCATTTTGTGCATTATCCAATTAGGCATTACTGTCAGAGGCTATCATTTCATTCATACCTTTGGAAAATGAAGACGAGTGAGCTGCTCCACCACTGGACCATCTTCTATCTTCCCTGACACGACCTCAGGCATAACCAGCAATGAGATTTCAGGTTTGGAGGCTACTGGGGGCAGTGGGTTAGTGGGTTTGTTAGACAGGGGTTGCTATTTGGAAAACCCACTCTATGAATTTTGACAGAGTGGGGAGGTGGGAGGCTACTGATTTCTCACTGGTGGGGGCTGGTTTTGCTAAGAAGTTAGTGTTAAAAAGAACTAATAAAGTTTTGTATTAGGGGCTTGAAGGGGCTGGAAGTGGGGACTAGTGGATGTGCTCGCTGGGAGATAATAATTCAAACATGGAGCATTGAGACTTTTTAAAAGGTGGGGAAGGTGGCAGTCAACTGGAGCCAGCTTTCAGTGACATGAGCCATGACAGGACATCAGTGATGTCACCACTGCAGAGGCACTCCAAAAAATGGAATCCTAATACTGCTCCAGGTAAGGGAAAAAAATGAACTTTTTTTATTTGTCATAATTGAGACTTAGACCGTAACTGAAGGAACAATCGTGAAGGTTTTGTGCCATTTGATTGAGAAGCACAGATTTGAAAACTGGTGATTGTTCCATTTAAGTTGCCCAGTAACTGGGTGCTTGGGATGACTGCCCCTCACCACTGAAATTCCTTGCATGCTTGGTCTGCTCCGCCTGCTTAGTAACTGCTTTTAAGGGTGCTCTGAAATATTACTTATTTCAACAGGCCTAACCCAGAATTAGCAATTTATTTTATTTATTGATGCGCTAATTCTGTTTTATATACAATATCTATTTGTGTGTATTTTTTTCTCATTATACAGAGGAGTTCAGTCTGCAGCTGGCTGTGGAGGTGAGTGGAGGGCTATGCCGGTTGCCATCTCTCACTGTTGGATTGTGGGGGAGCGGGGTGATAGGGTACTACCTGCTGGGGTCAGGGGGTTCACTAGATCACCAGGGACATGGTTTGTCTGCTACAAGCAGGTCGGCGTTAGGGAGCAGGAATCCTTGGACCATCAGGGATTTCTTTCATTCTCCACACAAGGACGGGGATCAGGACTGGGGAGGTACCGCTGGACCACTAGGGAGTGTATATTTATTTCCACAGTGGACAGGGATCATGACTGGGGAGGGACCACTGGACAATCAGGGAGTTCATTTTTTACACAAGAATGGGGATCGGGCTGAGGAGGAACTGCTGGACTAACAGGGAGTTCATTTTTTACACAAGAACAGGATCGGGGCTGAGTAGGGACTGCTGGACTACCATGGGGTTCATGTTTTATACAATATAGCAGAATGACAACATGAAGTGGGCACTTTGTGGTCATTCACCGGTGAAATTTAAATTTGCTGCATCTCTAGTCCCTGCCCTCCCTCCCCACTTCTCCCATCCTCCCTATCCATGACCCTTACCCTCCACCATGCCTGTCCCAGCCTTTCTTAAAGCTGCCTACTGTCTTCAATGAAATTACCTCTTCTGGCAGCGCATTCTAAGTGTCCACCTCCCTCTCTGTGAAGAAGTGCTTTCTGACATCCCTCCTAAACCTCCCACCCTCCAGCTTAAGACTGTGCCCTCTCGTGTTATGGTTGCCACTCAGTTTAAAGAGACTCTCCATATCAACCTTATTTATCCCTTTCAAGTACTTGAAGGTCCCAATCATGTCCCTTCTCTCTCTCACGTCTTCCAGGGAGTACCTGTTCAGTGCCCTCAACTTCTCCGCATATGCCTTACCCTGCTGACTGGCTATCATCTTTGTAGCCCTCCTCTGGACCTTCTCCAGCAGGTTAATGTCCTTTTTGAGGTGTAGGCACCAGTTCTGCACTGCATACTCTAGATGTGGCCTTACCAGTGACCTGTACATGGGCAGTATAACCTCCTCTCTCCTATACTGATCCCCGTAGCTATGCATCCCAGCATCTTGTTTGCCCTTGCTGCGGCTTTCTTGCACTGCGTGAAGTGCCTCAGGTCATTATTTTACCTATACATATTTTATAGACCTAGTTTAGTCTATTTGAGTATGAGAAATGCATCAGTATTATTCTTCTAGATCCCTCTGTTAAAAACAAATAACCATTTTAAAAACAAATTTTGCATCTGTATTTGCATGTTGTTTCATCAGCAAGCAGGTAACAGCAATAAAAATATATAACACTCACCAGTACCGCAGTAGTGAGACATTGAACAAGGAGATCGGGGCAGGTGCCCAACAATTAAGTGGCTTGATTCATGACTATGTGATATGAAACAGAAGATTTATGTACATGGTTAAACCCCAGAATTAAGTGATATTAAACAGAAGATTCAGTAACAGTGAAAATCAATAAAAGTGCTACAGAAAGACACTGATAAAATGATTTACTTAAACACGGATGTGAACTAGAAGATTCAGTAAACAAACAGGTTGCACCCAAAAATGATGTGGCGTAATTCGTGAGGATCATGACTAAGTGATGTGAAACAGAAGATTCCATGAAGAGGGTTGCACCCAAAAATGAAGTGCCATGATTCGTGACTAAGTGATGTGAAACAGAAGATTCCATGAACAGGGTTGCACCCAAAAATTAAATGGTATCAAACAGAAGATTCAATAACACTGAAAATCACTGAAAGTGCTACAGAAAGACACTGACAAAATGGCTTACTTGAACACAGATGCAAAACAGAAGATTCAGTAAACAAACAGGGTTGCACCCAAAAATTAAGTGGTGTAATTCATAACTAAGTGATGTGAGGCAGAAGACAGGGTTGCACCCAAAAATTAGGTGATATCAATTAGAAGATTCAGTAGCACTGAACATCACCAAAACTGTTGCAGAAAAATATGAACCCCCCCCTTTACAAATCTGTACCACACTATGACCTAGTAGTACTTTAGGCACAGAGATGGGCAACACCGAGTCAGAGACATGAAAACCCCCCACTCTCAAAATATGTGAAACACTATTGTAACCCCCTTGCAAATGGGGGTTCCTAATGTGCCCTATGCCTGGTTGGTAGTCAGCATAAAGCCGCCGGAAGGGGGGTCCGTTGAGTGCTTTTTAAGGCCTCCATATACTGTCCCTGTAAGGGCTGCCTGTTGCAGTTGGGATTAGTTAAAATGGGAGGGGGTCTGAGTGTTGTCATGCTCGATTCCCGCCCGGGCTGCTGAGTAGTGCTCCCTTCTGCCATCGCTAATAGTGCAGGGGGAGCTCTAATAAAGGATGTAGGTGGTTGCTTAAAATAAGCTGTGAAAATAATGATAATGTAGATGTTCTAACCTGCCTTGCTTTACAGCACTGAGAGTTTCGATTGCTTCCTCCATTTTGGTCCCGAACTGTGAAATTGGACCAATCAGTACCTTGGAATCTCCACAGAGTTGACTGACCAATAGAAGAGCTGTTTGTTTTGGGAAAGGTATTATGGGCTATGGCGCCTTCTGCCCCACTGAACACTGGAGAAATGACTGGCAGGCTCAACCAGCCAATCGGATCGGGTCATGCCCGAATTGAGAGGAGTGCCCCAAGCTGTAGGGGGCCAGAGTGAAAGTGGCTGAGGAAGGGAGAGGATCTGTGGGCTCCTGCGCTGGAGAGTGTTCACGCAGGAAGCTCGTGAAGGCCTAAATTGGCCGTTGAATCTCCTGCTCACGTGCTCCAGCAGGCTAAATTCTTCGGCGGGCAGTCAGAGGAGGCTGAGTACTGTAACGCTACCCACCAGGCTTAACCTGTTGAAGGACTAGAGGATCTGTTTAAACCGCGCTCGGTCCGCGGGAAAAGTGAAGAAGCTGTTGTTTGCGGAGTTTAGGAGACTGTGGAACTCGGAGAGCCTAGGAGCTGTTGCCTGATGAGGTATCCCTCTGCTTTGTCTTGTTTGAAATAACCATATAAATGTGGGAGGAGGCTTGTGAGCTCAAGTTAATCCTGCTGCCAGTGAAGGACTTTGCCTTGTTTTTGAGATAACTATATAAATGTGCAAGGAGGCTTGTGAGCTCAAGTTAATCCTGCTGCCAGTGAAGGACTTTGCCTTGTTTTTGAGATAACCATATAAATGTGCAAGGAGGCTTGTGAGTTCAAGTTAATCTTGCTACTAGTAAATGACTCTGCCTTGTTTTTGAGATAACCATATAAATGTGCAAGGAGGCTTGTGAGCTCAAGTTAATCCTACTGCCAGTGAAGGATTTTGCCTTGTTTGAGATAACCATATAAATGTGCAAGGAGGCTTGTGAGCTCAAGTTAATCCTGCTACTAGTAAATGACTCTGCCTTGTTTTTGAGATAACCATATAAATGTGCGAGGAGGCTTGTGAGCTCAAGTTAATCCTGCTACTAGTAAATGACTCTGCCTTGTTTTTGAGATAACCATATAAATGTGTGAAGAGGTCTGTGAAATTCAGGAGCAGCCTCGCTGACATTGGAGGACCCTATCTTGTCTGGAGGTTGTGAGTACTAATACAGGGTAGCTCCCTGCTGAATTACAACAGTGGATTCAAATGGAAGTACTGTATTGCTGACTGTAAAAAATCAATTCTTCTTTCTTCTCTGTGTGAAAGGGCCCCTACCAGCTGCCACATTTGGACTAGCCATTATGGCTTGGGTACCCAGGGACAGTAACTAGTAGGGTTAGGCCTGTGCACAGAGCCATAGGTACATAGTCATAGTGTAAGCCAATTAATCTGACCCCCCCCTTGTTATCTACCCTTCTGATAAATCAGATTGCTGTGTTATAACTATACCCTGGCTGGTTTGTACACTTTGGATGAGTTACTTCATGGGGACTGCGATATAACTGCATCTTACTTTACAGGGGGTCTCTGGAGTGAGCTGAACTATATCGGCTGTGAGGTAAGTGTACTAGTGAAGAGAATTGTTGGCATGCAGTGTGAGTCACTAGTGGGAAAAAGGGGGGTTGCAGTAGCCCAGAGGGCTGTAACCGAGGTAGTCTTACTTGGGCTAACCCCGACCTCTGGGTGGAGGCACCCATCCACAGGCCAGGGCCCCTTACCCTGCCTCAGAAGGGGCAGACAGGGGTAGTAGCCCTAAGGGTAGCACCCCTTAGGGGTTACACTATGTTGCCTAGTACTAGTTGAGGCACAGAAATGGGCAACACAGAGTCTGAGATGTGACACTCCCTCCTTCACAATCTGTATAGCACTATGGCACAAAGATGGGCAACAGAGTTTAGGGCACTATGACCTTTCAGGGCAGCACAGAGATGGGCAACTCAGAGTCTGAGATGTGACACTCCCCTCTGAAAACAGTAAAATACATGAGACGCTATATGACCTAGTAGTAGTTCAGGCACAAAGATGGGCAACATAGAGTCTGAGACATAATGCCAACCCCTTCACAATCTGTATGACACTATGGCACAGAGATAGGTAACACAGAATCTGAGATGTAGGTGGCACACCCCTCTAAAAATATGTGAGGCACTATATGACCTAGTAATAGTTCAGGCACAGAGATGGGCAACACAGAGTCTAGGGCAATATGAGTTTTTAAGGCGGCACAGAAATGGGCAACACAGTCTAGTCTCTCTCTTTCTCTCTCTCTCTTGCTCGATATATATGCTTTCTCTCTCTCTGACTAAACAAAAATGGGTGTTTTATCATTTACTGTGGAGTCTGCAATGTCTGCAGCACTGTTGCTGTCTATTCTGCACTCTGCTTTTGAATTCATTGGTCTCTCTCTCTCTCTCTCCCTCTTTCTAATGAAAAAAATCCTTTTTTTTATGAGTACTCTCAGTCTGCTGCAACATCTGCAGCACTCTGCTGTTTTCTGCTGTCGAATTTATTGGTCTCAGTCTGTACTCGCTACTCTTCCTCTCCCTCTCTCACAAAATTTTCACTGGTTGTTTTTTGGGACATTGCCACATACAAACACATGACTAGCTTTGTTGTCTGCAAAGTCCCAGATGCACTCAATACTTTGTTTCCTAGGAAGGCTGTCACAGGATTGGCTAGAATATGTGTCAATCACAGAACAGAGACCCTCAGTGCCCCAGGATCATAAGGGTTTCCCTTTGTTGGTCATGTGACGGTCCAGTGACTTGGGAGTCTTTGTCAGTGATCAGGGGGAAAAAAAGAAATGCATTTTTTCTGCACTTTTCTGCACCCTGCACTGCCCTATCCATGCAGTACTGGTGTGCGAATGTTATTCTGGACTGGACTGCACTTCTGAACTGAGCCAACTTGGTGATCCAGGTCGAGCTATGAAAGTTTCATTTTTTCTGATTAGAGCTGAGTCGGCCCGGTCCACTGGGGAGTTCAGAACTGCACCAGAGTCAGTTCACCCATCCCTAGTTTGATGTATTCTTTTATTACTTTGGGTGCTTTGGGAGGAGGGAGGTATGGGTTAGGGACATGGCTATTTTACTTGAATGGGAAGGAGAGGTGGGTGGATGGATGGTGTTTATACTGATGTTCTACATGAGTAAAGGGAAGACTCAATCAGTGCTTGTCTTATAAAAACACTTATAAATAACATTTTGGCAGGAATATGGGAAGGAGGGAGGTAAGGGGTTCCATGTGAAAATCGCGAAAATCACAATAGTGATGGCAAAATGGTGAGCTGCAGAATTGTGTCACTAAATAACGGGTGCTCATCTCTTTGGACAACTTCAAATAAAGCGCATGGCATTTCTAATAACGCATACCACTGGAATTTTTGCCTAAACTTAAAAAAATTCTGTCTGATGGTGGTTACACTGCAGATCAAGTTTTTAATGCAGATGGGGGGTTATTTTGGAGGTGCTTTCCCGATGTTACGCTGTCAAGCAGGGCTGAGAGTAATGCTACAAAGGGTTCAGGGTCTCAAAAGACCATGTGACTTTTCTCTTTTGATGCAATGCAAAAGGCACTCACAAATAAAGCCTCTCTGTATCCTTGCTCCTTCAAATACAGCCGTAGAAAAAAGGCATGGTCTCATTTGCCGAAGAAGTAGCAGCCACAGCAAAATCTAAACAGCAGAAAATGACAGACTTCTTAAGCGCTAATCCACCATAAGCGCTCACAGTACCGCACTAAGCGGTTAGCGCTAACAAATCACAATGCACGTTAAAAAAATTAAAAGAAAATGAGCACTCCCACTTCCCACAAAACAAAACACAAGACAAAACACTTTACTGTGTGTAAGAATAATGCAACATGCATGCCAGAGAGAGTTATCTTTCAACTTGCTGCATAGCTGGCTAACCCTGATAGCGTCCCTCGTTGTAACAAAAAGCTATAACAAACTGCAGACATGGCTCCCAACCGTTAGTTACTGCAAACCATTTCTCTATATGTCTTTCACACAGATTACCTTTAACCAGTCTCTTCAATTTGTCAGTTTCAGTCCTTTTGAAAGTTGTAGTTCTCAGCTTTGTTCTAACTTCCGCACTAACCATTAGTACAGTATTGTAACTGTTGCCATCAGCTGTCGCTGTTACAAGGTATCGCTATTATTGGTTTTAGAATGGCAAGCAGCGGCGCTATTTCTGATTGTTAGCTATTAAGTCTTAGCTCATTTTGTGAATCGTGTTTTTGGCAGCGCTGTTGACGCAGTCGTGATTTTGTAGTCACTCATTTCACAGGATACCGAGGTAAGGTACTGGAGAGTGGGAAGGGTTCAACATGAGAGGTTCTGTGTAGTGGGAGGGGGGTGAGTACACTATTTCACAGTGAGTCAGGGTGTTTAATTTAATTCTCTTTAAACAAAAAACTTCACACAAAATTGCGAGTTAAACAGAAACTTCGCTCCGCTGTGCATAGTGCAAAGCTCCCAAATTCACAATAACTTCAACAGCTTAATATAATTCACAACACCTATACTATTAAAGATAAATGGCATATTCTGAGTTGGGTCTTCCTGTGTCCCATATATGTATATATATATATATGAAAAACAAAGCCATGATTTATACCAGCGTTACCACTGCAGCACTATGTCAGGATGAACATATTTCTAGTATTGGCTCCTAGGTAACTTGCTTGGCCCTCACTATGGCCCTGTCCACATTACCCCTCTGTAACGTTACAGAGTGCCCAAACCATTACTGCAATGGTTTGCGTTTACACCTGCAACGTTACAGAAGGTGTTTTCATAACCGTTGTTGAAACCACACATGAGGTGGTTTCAACAATGGATATGAAACTGGTTACACCTCGGTAACGTTACCGGGCATAGTGTGGACGTGTGGCACTGGTCCCGTAGCGCAGCATGAGCTGCACTGTGGGATCGGGTGCCACAATAATGGTCGCCTGGCTCCCGAAGTGTGGATCGGTGGTGCCGGTCCCGTAACGGACTTCATGGCAGTGTGGACACACTGCACTGCTCCCTAGTTGTAACAGTTTCTAACCATTACGGGGTCTGAGCGGTGTAGTGTGGATGGGGCCTATATAACATTAGTGACTGTGCTCACAGTAAACACTTGACATTTCTCCGGCCCATATCTCTAAGTAGGTTTTGCTAAGCATGAGGGTCATCTTGAGGGGACATAGCAAATATCAGAGTTAAGCAATGAGGCATGACAGGGTGTTTGTTATTGTGTAATAACATTATATCTCGGGTGGTTGAAGCACAAGGTCACAGGCCAAGTGCATTCAACACCAGAGAAGTGATATTATTACACAATAAGAGATATCCCTGGAGTGCCTTATTGCTATTACACAATGGCTACTTTATGTTAAAAAGAAAAGAAATTTAAAAGAAAAAACTTTCTGAAATAGTTTTTTTCCCCTTGATTTTATGTGCAGGTATATGTTTAAAAAATAGTCCACAATTTCTCTTTATGCCAGTAGGTGATGCTGGCACTTCATGCTGCCTGCTACTTCACTTACTACAGGTCTGCTCCTGTCTCTGATCTGTCACTGTGTCTGCCCCCCCCAACAGTCGTCTTCCTTGCTTTTTTTTTCCATTTGCCTCTTTGCATTTTCTCATTGTGGCTGTTGGGAAGTAGCCACTGCCATGGTTTACACATTACTTAATGTAGGCACTGATGTAGTTTTAATATTAGTGCGGAAGTGTTACTGAGTGGGAGCAGTTTTTGAGAGGAACAGCAATGTGCTGTTTTTTTGAAGTACTATTATTTCGATGAGTAGAGGTGGTAGGAGTTAAAGCTTTCTACAAAATATTAAGAGACACTGATAAAAATAAAACTTTCATTTGTACCATAAGACCATGATCTCTACCAGTAATTGACAGCCATGTGTTGTCTCTTAGAAGTACTGCTCGGTTGCTCATTCACACAAGTTGCTGTGCTCATTAAAAAATACAACTGCTATTTATAAGACACTGCCAGTGTGGGAAAAGGAACGAGTGGCAATGAATGGAAAAAGAGAGAGAGAGAGAGCGAGTGTGTGTGTGTGTGTGTGTGTATGTGTGTGTGCGCGCGCGGTGGGTGTGTGTGTGTGTGTGCAGGCTGTGATGTGTTAATATGTGGTATGCTTCAGTGTTTGTTGAGTGAGCAGGAATAGATTTTTTTTTAAGTGGTAATGTGGTGCTTAATCTGCCTGCCCTAGATAAAGTGATGTTACTGTCAGATAACATCACTGACTCTAGGGCACCCTGACCAATCAGCAGGCTGGAATTATCCTACCCATTGTATAATGAAGGGTAAAAGGGAATTTTGTTACTTTTGAAAAAAGTTTGAAAAACAAATTATTTAGGTTAAATGTAGCTTTTATTGTATGCATTTTCAATATTTTTATTCCTTTTATTAACATTGGTAATTTACTGTCTGAAGAGAGTCTGGGTCCAACATATCACCCTCTCCCCATTTCATAGGTAGGTTGGAAAAGTATGCTTTGCACACATGTAATAATTTAAAGGGGTTTGTTCCTGACAGTGCAACTCAGCATATTCAGTGAGTTCCTTGGAAAACAGAAATGTATTCAGTCTTACCTTGAAGTCCCGTACTGTCTTCATGTCCACTATCTCCACTAGTAGATTGTTCTCGTAATTTCACTATTCTCTTGAAGAAAGGATTTTTTTTAACATTGTTCCTCAATTTACCACCTCTAAGCTTCAATGCATGCATGTTCTAATGCCCTCCTGGACAACACCATTTCAAACATCTCTGTCTGGTCTTGCTACTGCCATTTAATCCTTTGCTTGATGTCCCAGTTCTCTGTTTGTGACATCATTGTAGTTTCCACAGCAACAAACTATGATGTCCCAAACAGAGGATTATGACTTCAGCAAAAGATTAAGCAACAGAAGCTGGTGAACTCCAATGGACAAGGACCCTGCTTCCATACGCGAGTACCTAGAAATAAGGAATGAAAGAAACACACATATCAAAACTATATATAATATAAGCTGAATTGGGTTTAAATTTAGTACTATGCCTTTCAAAGTTTTCCCAGAAAGCAACAAAATTACTTTAAACAAAGTAAAATGGCTTACTTGTCCACAGTGAAGTGGCAAAAGAGTAATAGAGTTTACTGGAGTAAGAGAAAAGGTAACAAAATGCTGACCGAAAAGATCCGGTTTCATTGAAAATGTCTCAGCAAATAAAAAACAGAAGGTCCGGAAATTCAGGCTTTGGATGAATTTTATGCAACAAAGTTATAGTACGGTGCAAAATTATCAACTTCATGTGGAAGAGAACTCTTTGGAATTTCAGAAAATTCAGACTCATTCCTTGGAATTCGGTTAGAAGCAGAATGGTGGAATTCTATCTGCAGAATGTGTAATACTTCTCTGTGGTTTACATGAACTGCAGATTAGTGGTCAGTGTTTATTTATTTAACTTGTGGATAAGTGTTCCATGGTTTACAGAAACTGTGGATTAGTGTTCTGTGGTTTTCTTTATACATAGATTGCGGATTGATGTTCCATGGTTTACATTAACTGTGAATTATTGTTCTGTGGTTTTGTTTATATATAGATTGTGGATAATTATAAAAATGGGCAAAGGATTTTGAGCAATATGATTGCCTGTTAGCTGTGCTTTAGAAGTGTCTACCACACAGCTGAAACTAGAAACCCCATTTAGAATACACATACCTATTTAATAAGTGCAATAAGCCACTCCGAGGATGTGCGTTAGACAGTTCTAACAACGGCTAGGGGACTGGATGCACTCAACCTGTGGTCTCATGCCGCACTAGCCTCCTAGCTGTGCATTAAAACTGTCTAAGGTGTACCCTATTGTGTCTTATTGCTTACGTATTTCATGGTTTACGTTAACTGTGGATTACTGTTCCATGGTTTTGATTATATAGATTGTTGACTGGTGTTCCATGGTTTACATTAACCACAGAAACATAAAAGTTGATGGCAGATAAGGGCACCAAAGCCCACGGTGTCTGTATACACAAAGGAATCTTAGTGGGAAGCAAGGGGAGGGGGAGCCGGAGATCATGTAGGGTCTGGGGTTATAGTATAGGCAGAAAGAAATTGGGTAGACTGTGTGGGCCAAGTGGTCCTTCTCTGTCTCAAAAATTCTGTTTCTGAGTTTCTATGTTACATAAGCAGTGGATTTTTGTTCCGTGGTTTTGTCTTTACAAATTGTGACTAAGTGTTCCATGGTTTACATAAACCGCAGATTAGTGTTGTATGGTTTTGTTTTCATAAATCGTGGGTTTAGTATTCCACGGTTTATGTAAATTTAGTTTCCTGCAAACCATGGAATGCTAATATATGGTTTACATTAAAGGGGACAGGAAATGTGTACTAACTGGCAGCAGTCTAATGCTCCTAGTTACTCAAATGAAATTCATCTTTCCAAATGATTCATATTGAAAGGTAACTGAATAAGTTCTGATGTGAAAAATGATCTTTGTAATTGTTTTCTTTTTATGGACAACATTCTGCACAGTTCTCTTCATGGAACCAATGATTTGTAGTTTTTACTGTCACGGTTTGTGTACAGAACACTAACCATGAGCTGTTGACCCATCAGAATCATTCTCAAGAGATCTGTACATATACCATGACACAGATTAAATTCCAGATACCTGGATGCATGAAGAGAACTGTAACAGAACACTGTCCATAAGAACAGAACAAGGACAAAATACAGTTTTTCTCATATTTTTTATTCAGGTACAGTAATATGATTACTTTCGGCTGGGGCATGAATATCATTTCTGACAATTGGAACATTATAGACAGCTGGCAATTAGAAATAAATATACTGTCCTCTTTGAAAAAAAAAAACTGTCAAAACTCCATGGCACTTTTTTAAAACTTCTGAAAAGCCTTTCAGAAGTGCAGTTATTATTGTGCCTGAACCCCACTGGGTGACACCTACTTTCCACACAGTTCTTGAGTCCTGTTCATGCCAACTGTGTTTTTGTTTTCTGAAAACTTGAGTCTTTAACTCAGTAGGCAGTCTTGGAATTACACGCTGTCAGCCTTAAGGGCCCTACTTTAAACTGAGCTCCCCCCCTTCCTATTAAAAGTCAGTGTCAGTAATACAGGAGCTACTAGGGCTCATTTCAGAGCTGGGGTGGGACGAGCCCTGGTGACCCCCCTGTAACTCCAATACTGCCAGAAGGATGCAGTTTAACAAACCCAGTACATTTTCCCCCAACTCTAGAGAAGGTGGAAGCCTAGAGTGTGTCATAGCCTGTAACCCCCAATGATGTTACCAAATATGAGCATCGCAGAAACAGCTTAAGAAAGAGGGTCAAGAAGATGAAAGGGGGGGATCATATGCTTTTTCTGTCTGTATAAAGTTGTATTATTCACCTTATTGTTCCTGCTTTGTAACCATTTATGCTTCTGTTGTTATCTTACAGTATGTATTGCACTCACTTTGTTTTGTACTGTTCTTACTTTTGCCTCCTGGGTTGTACCTTAAAATAGGCATTCAATTGTCTAGTGTGCTTACCTGGTCAATTAAAAATAACAAAATAACTAAATGCAAATATAAATAAATTAGCACCCCTGGTTATTACCATTGACTTGATTGATCTGGTAAAGCAGAAAACAGCTACATACGAACAACAGTGAGACAATACACATCTCTTGCACAGACCTGTGTTCAGACAAGCTGTTCAGTGGCATATAAGGTTGACTATATGCATGGAATGCATACAGTGAGCTGGCCTGTGGCCAGTTTTACTCCTAAGTAAGGCCTCATTTTCATTCCGAGCCCTGCGTGGAACCCCCTTGTTAAAGAGGGGTTTATGAGTGTAGGGCCTCAGAAATCTGGATAGCACATGTCCAGACAGCTTTGTAGCTGACAGTCCAGCTCCAGGATATTATTAAACACTTTGAAATTTAAAATGTGTCTAATGTTTTACAGAGATAAGACCAATCTGCAAAACACTTGAACTGCAAATGTACAATACCTGAACGTATTAGCATATTTTCCTTATCGCCTTGAAGGAGCTCTGAGGCACACTGTCTGGCAGCACTGTTTTGGGGATTTCAATAATTAAAATTTTTTTTTACCAGGAGAGACGCGCTGAGCTGAAGCTTGTTTACAGGTGTGACCTGGGAGCACAAGGAAGTTAAGTGACTTGTGCAGGGTCACACAGTATGCAAGTGAGAGCTGTGGGATTCAAACCCACCACTCCAGATTTGTAGCTCAGAGCCTTAAACCACTGTCAAGGACCAACCCCCACCCCAGGTTGAGTATGACCCTCAGTTACTAAAAATGAAGGTTCCATTGTCAACAAACAGAGAATTAAATTCCATATCTATAAGCTGCGTTTTTACTTTTGTTTATTATTTATTGATCAGCTACAGCACAGCTATAGCCATTTCAAAGCATTGTACAATGACTAAAGGCAAAAATAAAACATGGTATCAGCAGTAAAAGTTGTTTATTATTGGTCAGGTTTTGTTTTGGCTACACAGGCTTTTTATTCATGCCAGTTAGCATTTCTGATTTGCACACTGTTGATATGAACCATTTTAGAACTCTGTGATGTAGTCTATGTTCTTGCTGTGCACTTCCATTGTTACCACAATGCGTCTGTGTTCTACCATAGAACTCTGTGGGTAAAAGGGACATAAACTACATCATACAGTTCTAAAATGGTATCTATCACCAGAGTGTAGATCAACAAGCATTTGTCAAAGCTGAATGTTTATTTATTTAGTTTTTGTTGACCGGGTAAGTGCACTAGACAAATTCTGCCTATTTTTAGGCACAACCCGGGGGAGGGGGATACAGATGAATGCCAACTGAATTTGAACCAGATTAAGCTGTTGGTGGTATTTTAGTGAATGGGAAGAAATTTGGCCAGGGCACCAGAGAAATTCCCCTACTCTTTTCAAGAACTGCCATGGGATCTTTAACATCCACCTGAACTACCACCAGAACAGGCAGCTGGGACCTCGGTTTAACGTCTCATCTGAAAGACGGCACCTCAGGAGTGCAGCAATCCACCTTCATGCTGCACTGCAGTGTCAGTATTGGGATATTAACCCAAGTGCCTGGTGTGGGGATAGAACCCGCAGCCTTCTGATCTCTTGGCCTCAGAGGCGAGTGTACTACCTGTTGTTACCGATTACTGCTAATGCACGCACCTTAATTCCACGTACGTAATGCTTGCTGGCATTAGCAGTGAAAGTGCAGGAGTTAGACAGATGCAGTATAGGAATGGCATTGAAGTATCAAACTGACGCCAACTTCACCTTCACCCTGCAGAGATGGACAGGCATTGGGATGTGCCTTTGGGTCATCGCCCATGATGGTCACGACATTTCACCTCACCCTACCCTTCAGATACTGACAAGTGTCGAGGTGTGCCTTGGGGGCGTTCAGACTTTACACTCATTTCATTCCATAAGGAAATATACTGAAATGGGTGCAGTTTAGGAGAATGGGGTGAACTCTGGGGCCAAAGGGTCCAAGGTGCACCTTGATGCCTGTCACTGGCTACAGGGTGGGGGTGGAATGGCATGAGCATTACTGTCGACAATCCCAAGTCACACCCCTGATGCCTGTCAGTCCATACAGGGTAGTGTGTTATGGTCAAAAACCCTAATGCCCTGGGCATTTCTTGGCATTTTTACTCCAAGTTTTCAACATGGGCTTTTTGTGACCCCACCACATGAACAGTGACACTATCAGTTCTTTAGGCAAAAGGTGATTTTTGCACAGCGACTGCTCCATTTTGCGCCACAGGTGCAAAAACACATTTTGAACAGGATGTGAAAAATGACAGATGTACTGCTCATGAGGAGGTGTAAAAAATGGCATTGTTGAAAATTTGGAGTGAAAATATAGAAAAACTGGTGAAGTCACGACCGTGATTAGAAACTGGGCAACATACACCTGTAATGTAATTAGTTTAGGGTTTTTTTATAGCAGATTTTCAACATAGGCATTTTGGGACTTCCGCTCATAAACAGTGTCAATGTGATTTTCTTAATCTGTCCCGAACACTGATTTCCCACAGCGACCGAGGTATTTTGCGCTGAAAGTGCGAAAACAAATTTCAGCCAGGGTGTGAAAAATGACAGCTGTACTGTTCATAAAGAGGTGTGGAAAAAATGTCAATGTTGAAAATCTGGACTGAAAATATTACAAATTCGTGAACTTACAAGGGTGCTTGGAAATTGCGCAATGCACCCTTGTAACACAGTCATTTTATGGACTTTTGTCACCAAATTTTCAACATAGCCATTTTAACACCTCTGCTCATGAACAGTGTCACTGTAATTTTCTTAATCTGTCCCAAACATTGATTTTGCACACTGACCACGCCATTGTGCGCTACATGTGTGAAAACACATTTTGGGCAAGATGTGAAAAATTACAGCTGTACTGTTCATTAGGAGGTATGGTAAAATGGCAATGTTGAAAATCTGGAGTGAAAATATGAAAAATTCTCAAAGTTACGAGCATGCGTAGGAACTGCGCAATGCATGCTCATAAAACAGTCATTTTTGGGAATTCTTTCACCAAATTTTCAACATAGGGTTTTTGGTGGCTTACCTCATGAACTGTGACACTGTCATTTCATTAATCAGTCCCGAATGGTTGTTCCATGCAGCGACTGCGAAATTACCTTTCATGACTGAATAACAAAATGACACTGACTGAGTTCATGAGGTGGGGTCCCAAGAATCCCATGTTGAAAATTTGGTGAAAAAATTCCTAAAAATGGGCAAAATATGCACCAAAGTTGAAACCCCCCCATTTATGCCATTATACAGCTTACCGGCATTTCTTCAGTTCGAGGTTGGTTTTGAAGAGTGCAGACATGTTCCCGGTCCACCGAAGATCGTCGCATCGACCTCCGGAGATAAGTATAGGGTGAGATGGGGGTATGGGGAGGTCGGGTACACAGAGGGTGGGCACAGGTTGGGGAGGGGGGCAAGAGAGTCAACAAGGGATCATTTTTTTCTTATAGGTTTTTTTTTTTTACAAAGACGACGCAGGACTTTTGCCACACTGGGGTGGGCTCCCAGCATGGCAGCTAGAAGTTTGTTTGGGGGGCAGTGGAGCCAATGGGGTATTGGGCACCCCCGTCAGCCACACGGACTTTTGCCACGCTGGGGCGGGGTCCCAGTGTGGCACCTGGAATCTGTTGGGGGGGCAGTGGAGCCGTTGGGGGATTGGGTACCCTCATCGGCCATACAGACTTTTGCCATGCTGGAGTGGGCCCAGCATGGCACCTAAGTCTGCTTTGGGGGAGCAGTGGAGCTGACGCGGGGATTGGGCACCCCTGTCGGCCATATAGTATGTGGGGTTGGGGGGAGAGAGCATGAGCATGCTGGGGTGGGCTCCCAGCTTGCTACTTGGGTGTTTGTTGTTGGGGGGGGATCCAAGAAAAAAACAGAGTTGTCTATGGCAGTAGTTCAGATGCAGTGCTGACATGTAGGCAGTTTGCATATTGCTGACAGCAGTATGTAAATTGCCTACACGTTATCACTGCTGATTGTAATGGTCTTTTACTTTGAACTGTATTCCACTGCATCTGAACTGCTGTCATAGATAGCTCAGACATTTATTGATGTGGTGCGGCTCCACTTGCAAAAAGGAGCAGGACATTGGAAGAGGGGGTGGCACACCTACGAAAACTTGTATGGTGGCACTACGTTTCTTGCACATGCATGTGAGAAAACATAAAAATGTCCACTGTCATTGTGAAAAAGCCTATGTAAATGGAACAATAACAGAAATGGAACCAGTACTTAAAAAAACAAGCATTTGTCAATGCTGAATGTTTGTTGTGTGCACTGGTGTCATGAGGGGGAGGGGATGTTTGAAAATTGCTTTAGTGAGGTTGTTTGTGAGGAGGGGTCCCAAAAAACATAGGTTGAAAATTTTGGGCAAAGATATTTAAAAATGACCAAGTCATGGCACTAAGTTGAAAACCCTATTGAAAAACATTGACGCTGAAAACCCCATTGAAACCCATTGAAACGCTTACCTCAGTTCGTGGTTGGGCTTTGAAAGCTAAGACGCCTGCAGTCCAAAGTAGATTACGGTGATGGACCTCCAGTGGGTAAGTGGGGTGGGGGAGGGATGGTGGGTTCTGAGTGGGATGGTAGGGGAATGGGTAATTGTGGAATGGACAACGATGGACAGTTTTCTTTTTCACGGGGGGGGAAATGACAAAGGAGTTTTCTTTTTTTCAGGGAGTTTGCCAAACAGATGAGGACATTGGGGGATTGGGCACCCCCAGTGTCTGCATACTGTTTGGGGGGGGTTACACAGCAGACTACAATGGATAGACAGATGAGGACACTGGGGATTGGGCACCTCCAGTGTCTGTATACTGCTTTGGGAAGGGGGGGTTACACAGTGGACAATGATGGATGATTTTCTCTTTTTTAGGATAAAAAACAAACATTTGTCAATGCCGAACGTTTGATTTATTGAAAGATGTCCACCTCTGCACCTTGTTTAGGCCCTTGAGGTACTTGAATGTATCTATCATGTTCCCCCACTCTCTCCTTTCCTCCAGTAAGTACATATTGAGCTCCTTTTAATCTTGCCTGATATGTTCTGTGTTGTAAGTCATGTACCATCGTGGTTGCCTTTCTGTGGACTGCCTCCACCCTGTCAATGTCCTTGAGCATTTGCGGCCTCCAGAATTGCACATAGTACTGTAGGTGAGGCCCCACTAGTGCATTATACGATGGCATCACCACCTCGTGCCTTCTGCTAGTGATACATCTGCCTATGCACCCCAGCATGCCATTGGCCATCCTTGCAATGTTTGTGCTCTGCTTTGACACCTTTAGGTCATCAGAACTGATAACTCCTAGGTCCCTTTCTTCCTTGGTGATCATCAGCACCTCCACCTCATCCTGTAACTCTCCACAGGTTTCCCTATTCTCGGGTGCATTATTTGGGCTTCTTTGCATTTAACCTCAGTAGCCACTCCTCAGACCATTTTTCAAGCCTCTCCATGTCCCTGCTCATTTTCTCCACCCCTTCTGTAGTATTCACTCTGTTACAGATGTTGGTGTCATCTACAAACAGGCAGACAGACCTTTCCTTCTAGCCCTTCTGTAATGTCTGTAGTGAAGACATTGAACAGGACTGGTCCCAGGACTTATCCCTGAGGTACCCTGCTGGTCACCCCCTCTCCCTGGATTGGATCCCATTACCACCACCCTCTGCCTCCTGTCCATCAACCAGTTTCTAACCCAGTATATCAGCTAGTGCCCCATTTCCAGACTACTCATCTTGTTAATCAGCCTTCTATGTTGGATGTTGTTGAAGACTTTGCTGAAATCAAGGTAGGCGACATCAAACATTCCTCCCTGATTTACTTCCTTAATGAGGTATTAGGATTTCCAACCCTAACACTCCACCCCCACCCTGCAGAGGCTGACAGGCATTTGGGGTGTCCTTTTGGATCATCGGCCATAATGCTCACACCATTCCACCCCCACCCTGCAGAAACTTGCATGTGTCATGGTGTGCCTTGAGGTCTTTGACCCTATCACTCACCCCATTCAATAATGAAATAAGATGAGATGGGTGCAGTATAGGAGAATGTGGTGAACGTTTGGGCCAAGGAGTTCAAGGTACACCCCAATGTCTGTCACAGGCTGCAGGGTGGGGGTGGAGGTGGAATGGTGTGAGTATTCTGACCGATGATCCAAGGCCTGTCAGTCTCTACAGAGTGGGGTGGGTGGGGCATTACAGTTGGAAACCCTAATGGCCCAGATGTTTGTTGGTATTTTCTCTCCAAATTTTCAACATGGGCTTTTTGGGACACCACCTCATGATCAGTGGCACTGTCATTTCATTACTCAATCCCAAAAGGTGATTTTGCGCAGTGACTGCACCATTTGGTGCCACAGGTGCTAAAACACCTTTTGGTCAGGTTGTGAAAAATGACAGGTGACTGCTCATGAGGAGATGTGAAAAAATGGCAATGTTGAAAATCTGGAGTGAAAATATGAGAAACTGGCAAAGTTATGAGTGTACATAGAAACTGTGCAACGAACGCCCATAACATGGTTATTGTTTGGAATTTTTTCACCGTATTTTCAACATGGGCTTTTTAGGACCTCCCGTCATGAACAGTGGCACTGTAATTTTGTTACTCCGTCCTGAAGGTTGATTTTGCACAGTGACTGTGCCATTCTGCGCAACTGGTGTGAAAACACATTTCCAGCAGGATGTGAAAAATGACAGCTATACTGTTCATAAGCAGATGTGAAAAAATGGCACTGTTAAAATCTGGAGTGAAAATATTAAAAATTGGTGAAGTTACAAGTGTGCATAGAAACTGCACAACATGTGCTTGTAACGCAGTCTTTTTTTATGTTTACTTGCGCGCATGTGTAAGAAACATAATGTAACAGCTTAGGAGAGAAGCAGGTTGTGGAGGCGCAGCACTATTAAAGCCAAGGGAGGCACTGCATTAGGGGGCTTGGCAATGGTGGACTAATGGAGGCACAGTGTGCGATGATACTAGTCTCCAAAAGTGCACCGAGTTGTAATGTTTTCACCGCAACAATCAGAGGCCACCTCATCATTGCAGCATCAGTCATTGTGCTGCAATTAGGGAGTGACCCGTCATTGCAGGGTAGAACATTAGCTAGCCTAATACTGTTTGTGAATGTGGTGTGTGGCTTGTCACCATGTTCACAAACAATATTATGCTGCCCCCATGCCGAGGGGGTGCCCAATCCCCCTCGGCAGCAAGTGCATCCCCAGATGATCTTTGCTTACTGATGGGGGCCCCAATTCCCACTGACTTAAGTGCGCCAATCTCCACCCAATTTTGTTGTCTACCAATGGAGGAGCCCACGTCCCATTGGCATAATGAACCCCCCCGTTTTCTTGTGTGCTGACAGGGTTGCCAAGTCCCCCATTGGCTACATCTCCCCCACCCCAAAACACTCCGTTGGCATGCTGGAGCCTACCCAGCAAGCCAAATGACCCTATTGAATGGAAAATCATCCTGCATTGTCTGTTGTTGTTTCCCCGTAATCAAAACATTCCTCAGTCTCCCAGCTCTCTCTCCCACAACCCGCACCCATCCACTGTGCACCCTGCCTCCCCACACCCCCCTCACCCCATACTTACTTCCGGAGTGCGGTGCAACGATCTTTGGTGGACCGGGAACACGTCTGCACTCTTCAAAGCTGACTGTGAACTGAGGAAATGGCAGTAAGCTGTGTAATGGGATAGATATAGTTTTTTCAATTTTGATGCATATCTCAGGCATTTTTGGGAATTTTGACACCAAATGTTCAACATGGGATTTTTGGGACACCGCCTCATGAATTCTGTCACTGTCATGGCGTTAATTATGCCCAAAGGGTGATTTCACAGTCACTGCGTGAAATCACCTTTAGGGACTGATAAATGAAACTACAGTGCCAGTGTTCATAAGATGGGGTCTCAAAAAGGCTATGTTGCAAATTTGGTGAAAACATTCAAAAAAATGACTATTTTATGAGAGTGCGTTACGCAGTTCCAATGCACACTCGTAAGTTCATGACTTTTTAACATTTGCACTCCAGATTTTCAACATTGCCATTTTACCACACCTCCTTATGAGCAGTACAGCTGTCATTTTTCACATCTCAAAATGTGTTTCCACGCATGTAGTGTACAATGGCGCAGTCAGTGCGCAATATCAATGTTTGGAACAGATTAAGAAAGTCACAGTGATGCTGTTCATGAGCAGAGGTCTTAAAATGGCTATGTTGAAAATGTGGTGAAAAAATTCCTAAAAATGGCTGGTTTACGAACATGCATTGCGCAGTTCCTACACATACTCGTAAGTGTGCAAATTTTTAATATTTGCACTCCAGATTTTCAACAATGCCATTTTACTATGCCTTCTTATGAGTAGTACCGCTTTACTTTTGCACATCTTACCCAAAATGTGTTTGCAGGCATGTAGCGCACAATGGCGCAGTAGGTGTGCAAAATAAATGTTTGGGACAGATTACGAAAATCACAGCATGTAGTGCACAATGGTGCAGTCAGTGTGTGAAATCAATGTTTGGGACAGAGTAAGAAAATCACAGTCACACTGTTCATGAGCAGAGGTCTTAAAATGGCTATGTTGAAAAGTTGGTGAAAAAATTCCTAAAATTTACTGTTTTACGAGTGTGCGTTGCGCAGTTCCTACACATGCTCATAAGTGCACAAATGTTTAATATTTGCACTCCTGATTTTCAACAATGCCATTTTATTACACCTCCTTATGAGCAGTATAGCTTTAATTTTGCACATTTAACCCAAAACGTGTTTCTGGGCATGTAGCGCACAATGGCTCAGTAGGTGTGTGAAATCAATGTTTTGAACAGATTACAAAAATCACAGTGACACTGTCCATTAGCAAAGGTTCTAAAATGTCTATGTTGAAAATTTGGTGAGAAAAGTCCATGAAATGACTGTGTTACGAGCGTGCATTGCGCAGTTTCTACACACGCTCGTACCTTCGAACATTTGCAATATTTTCACTCCAGATTGTCAACACTGCCATTTGTCCTCACCTCCTTATGAACAATACAGCTGTCATTTTTCACATCCCGGCCCAAATGTGTTTTTGCACTTGCGGCGCAGACTAGCGCGGTCGTTGTGGGAAATCCATGTTCGAGGCACATTAGGAAAATCACATTGATAGTGTTCATTAGCAGAGGTCGTAAAATGGCTATGTTGAAAATTTGGTGACAAAAGTCCTTAAAATGACCGTTATGAGCGTGCATTGCACAGTTTCTGTGCACGCTCGTAACTTTGTACATTTGCAATATTTTCATGCCATATTTTCAACATTGCCATTTTTCTGCACCTCCTTATGAACAGTATAGCTGTCATTTTTCACATCCTGGCCAAAATGTGTTTTCGCACTTCCGGCAGAGAATAGCGTGGTCGCTGTTGGAAATCACTGTTTGGGACTCAGTACAAAAATCACAGTGAAACTGTTTATTAGCAGAGGTCCTAAAATGCCTATGTTGAAAATTTGGTAATGAAAGTCCATAAAATGCCTGTGTTATGAACATGCATTGGGCAGTTTCCACGCACGCTTATAACATTTGCAAATTTGTAATATTTTCACTCCAGATTTTCAACACTGCCATTTTTCCACACCTCCTTATGAACAGTACAGCTGTTATTTCTCACATCCTGGTCAAAAAGTGTTTTTGCAATTCCGGCATAGGCTACCGTGGTTGCTGTGGGAAATCAGTGTTCAGGGGTCACACGATGGCAGCTTAGAAGAAGGAAACAAGTTTGAGTTGCTCCGTCTCCTCTTATTCAAAGCTCTCACTTTTTCAGTACTAAAGCATAACTGACTTGGTTAAAACTCAACAATAACATTTTCTGCAACACTAATCCAACTTTGCTGGTCTCAACATGGATGTATACATACATAAGGCACCACCTAAACACACTCTGCCGCAATCTCCGGAGAAGGAACAAGCCCCGAAGAAGCCTAGACAGGCCACAGCTAAATCTGTATTGGGCTCGGCCACGTTGACGGAAGATAGATTCCTTGAGATCATGTTGCCTTTGCAAAGCTCAGTGGCGGATATTTCATCTGAGTTGTACAATATCAAAAACTCCATTGAATCCCTCAGTTTTAGGGTTGGTGACTCAGAGATCCGTGTTACCTCCTTGGAAAATGGACAGGATCAATCTTGATAAGGTTAACACAGTGAAGCACATTAAAAAATTGGAGGAGAAACTTGAAGACCTCGAGGAAAGGAGCAGGCAAAATAATATAACTAATACTTGGTATTCCGAAGTACGAAGAAGGGTCCTCCCCAATAACTTTTGTGCAAAAAGTCTGTGAAAAAGTTGCAGGTCCTTCCCCAAATGGAGCAACCTGCATGGTAGAGAAAGCCCACTGTGCACTTCGCTCTCTACCCCAGGCAGGCTCGCCTCCGAGACCAATCATCTGTAAGTTGCTAAACTATCTTGATAAGCAACATATATTATCTAAAGCCAAGGCTCTCCAGGAAATTTTATGGGAAGGAAAGCATATCAGGCTAACTCAGGATCTGCCCCACTCTGTTCGAATGAAGTGCCAGGAGCTGCATCCTTTAGTTACAAAGCTTATTGCTGCTGGAAAGCCATTCAAGGTTAAATACCCCGCTCTTCTGTGCGTTAAGCCCAAAGACGAATGGCTTTCCTGTGAGACAGTGGAGCAGGCTAAGTCAGAGCTTAAGGGTTTGTTATCTGATCTTTTTAAGTGACCTAAGCACCAGGTAGAGCATCGGGTTAACGAGGCAAATAGTATGTTTCGGATTTGGATGGAACCAGGTAACATGTGAAACCAAGCGGCAACACCTCCAGCAATAAATGAGTAGCAGTGCTATCTATATTTCTTTCGCTTCCACTTGTTTGATTGGGACTCGTGGGCATCATTCCCGTTGGGTTAAGAGTGTTCACCTGGACTTATCCTCTGGATTCGGCGATCATTTCGAGCATCGGTGGAGAAATTGGTAATTGCAGAGACTGTATCAACTGTCAGAGACCTTCTTTTGCTTTGATGCAATCGCTCATAAATCTGCTAAATTTTGGCTTTATATAGGAAATAGATCGTTTTGAGCACATCAGAATAATAATTATTTTTCCCCCTTTTTCTCTTTGGAGTCTGCTCTGCAACGAATGTCGCTAATACAGGTGTTTGGACTGGAAGGCTGAATGTAAGGATCTTTTTTTTTTCCTTTTTATCTTCCTCTTTACTGGAAGAAAAATAATGTGCAGTTTTGCCTTGACTAGAGTGTGCAATTAGCTTCCTATCTGTTTTGTAATATATAGGCATTCAACATTGTAAATGCTGATCTTAAAATTACCTCAGCTTACCACTTGTTTATCCTAGATGGCACCATTGGATTTAAAATAAAAGTACCACATCTAGGTTAGAGTTGATATAGAAGTTTTGAATGTTTAGATCACAGTATTCACACATAATTTTATAGACGAGTGTTTTGCATTTCTTCTGATAGATTCAAATAAGTTAGAAGTATTCATAAAGTATAAACCTCCATAGATTTCCCCTTTTTTCTCTTCATATATTTAGTTTGCTTACTTAGAAACCTATAAGGGGAAATATGATCTTTTCTTTTTGTGTTTGCTTTTGGTATTAGATACTGTTTTTCGAGTGAGTTGTTGACCGAGGGGAGGGGATTAGATTGATTTCTCTGGGCTACAATAGGATATCACTTGACAGAAGGCGCAAGTCAGTGCAGTTTGTGGAACCGGGGGTTGTTTATGAAGGGTTTGTTTAATTTTTTTTTTATGGGATTACAGTTTTGGAGGGTGGTAGTGGTGCCTATTATATGTGCATTTAGAAAGTTACTGAGAGCTGGTACACTTTCCTCAGAACACGATTTGAGTGTTTATATAGGAACCTGGGATTACTGTCAACGGCTTAATAATGTCTGGACCTTATAGAATTGTGAGCTGGAATGTTAAAGGAACACAGGACAGGTGTAAAAGACAAATAGTCTTAAAACACCTCATATACCTTAAGACTGAAATCACATGTTTGTAGGAAACACATCTTAAAAGGGAGGATATTTCCTTACTATGTAGGGGTTCGGTTGGGCAGACTTTTGGGGCAGAAATTTCTACAAAAGGGGGGGTTGCCATTCCGATTAGCAATTCCATTCCCTTTCAATTGGAGCACGAGTTATGGGACATGAATGGGTGTTATATCTTGGTCCGGGGGAAATTATCCATGCAACTCGTTATACTAGGCTCAATATATGGCCCAAACATAGACTCTCCTCAATTCTTTATACATCTCTTGGGTCTTGTGCCCCATATTACTCCGGTGACCATTATTCTGTGAGGGGATTGGAACATTACCCCTCAGATTCAATTGGATAGATTAGATTCTAAAAGATGTGGACTTACTCCGGCCCTATGAGCCTTGAAGGATTTAATGGAGGGGGCCAGTTTAATAGATATTTGGAGAGTATTGAACCCTACTGAGAAGTCTTATGCTTTTTATTCCTCTTCACATCATACCTGTTCTAGAATTGACTACTTTCTAGTGAGTTCCTCAGTTATTCTGGGAGCACTGGATGCGATTATTCATCCACGAGTCATATTGAACCACTCTCCTATTTCCATTATATTATTCCAGGGTCCAGGAGGTAGGAGAGATTCATAATGGCGTATGAATAATCAACTCCTGAAGATACCAGTTACACTGGAACACATCAAGGATTTTATACTGTTCTTCCTGGACTATAACCTTGGTACAGTATCAAAAACTGAGGTGGTTTGGGCAGCATTAAAATGTGTATTAAGGGGGCAATTTATTTGTTTATCTACTACCAGGATTTGACAATTTAAAGCTCGTACAGTAGAACTTTTTACCTTGATTAAAACAGTGGAATGAGACATCAGTGCTCGCTCACTGGAACAGGATTGGATTACTCTCCATAACTTACAGGCCCAATTTTTAGATCTTATGACACAAAAAGCTGAGTTCTTTCTTAAGAGGATTAAATTTAAATATCTTGAATCAGGAGAAAGGGCTGGAAAACTTTTGGCTATTCGACTTAGACAGGTTAAGGCTAACCGATTCATACCTAGCTTATACCTCCCCAACACAAATAAAATTATCATGGACCCCAGGAAAATAACTGAAGGCTTTAGAAACTACTTTCAACAACCATATGCAGTTAGTAAAGAAGACATCCCCTCAAAGGAAGAAATTCGAACATACTTAGATTCAGTCAAGCTTCCATATTTGTCATCTGCTGATGCCTCCTCCCTGACAGCTTGTATATAAACCTGGGAAATTGAACTAGCCATTAAACAGCTTCCTTTAGACAAATCACTGGGTCCGGATGGTTTCCCCAGTAACCTATACAAATGCTGTATACAAGAGTTGACCTCATTTCTAACAGATGTGTTTAACTCATGGTACGAGAATGGGAACATGGAACAGAATTTCCTAGAAGCCCTGGTGGTAGTGATCCCTAAACAGGGTAGAGACCCACAACTTCCTGAAAATTACCATCCCATCTCCCTCCTGAATTCAGATATCAACATTTTAGCAAAAGTATTAGCCAATAGATTAGAGCCTATTATGGGCAAGTAAATTGGTACAGAACAGGTGGGTTCCATGAGAGGTAGGTCTTCTAATGACCATATGCGCAGATTATTACACCTCTTATCACTAGCCAAAAAATCAGATACTTCAATGACCTTAATATCTTTAGATGCTGAAAATGCTTTTGATCGGGTTTTGTGGGATTTTCTCTTCCTTGTCCTGGAACGTTTTGGATTACCAAAGGAATTTATTAAGTGGATTCATCTTTTATATACTTCCCCATTTGCCCGGGTATGGCGCAATGGTGCACTTTCAGACCCATTCCCATTATGTCGTGGCACCAGGCTGGGCTGTCCACTGTTCCCTCTTTTGTTTAATTTATATCTGGAACCCTTTATACGATGTCTGGTCTCTTCCCCATGCCTTAAAGGTATCAAAGTAGGAGAACAACGACATCTTTTATCAGCTTATACTGATGATTTATTATTACATTTGGAAGAACCCATTATGGGTATCCCAGTGCTGTTAGAGAAAATATATTTTTTTCCAGGGTCTCTTGTTACAAATTGAATCTCTCAAAAACTAGAATTTTTCTAATGAATGGATGACTGGTGTATGGTGACATAGAGGAGCTTGGGTTAAAAAGGGAGCCCAAATCTCTGACCTACTTGGGTATTAGAGTTACCATATACTATAGTAAAAGAAAACCTTACAAACCTTACGTCCACACTGAAAACAGATTTTGATAGATGGGGATCCCTCCCCATTTCATTATAGGGTAGGATTAACACAATCAAAATGAATGTGCTTCCAGGATTCTTTATCCTATGGGCATGCTGTTTTTTTTCTCCCCAAGTCCTGGTTTACAAAATTGCAAAAATTACTGAATCCTTGTATGTGGAAGGGTAAAGGAGTAAGATGGACTTATTCCAAACTTACTGCGCCAAAACTTCAAGGGGGCCTACTCTCCCATCCTTTTTCATTTATTACAGTGCACATCACATTAGTAAAGTAAGATACTGGCGTCATATGATAACATCACAAGACACAGATCAATACCTACCACTCTGGTTACATATAGACAGGTATTTAGCCTCCAAAAGCCATTGTACCTTAAATTCGCTGGTTTATTCCTCCCCAAAATTTCTTCCTACACCCCTAAAGGACACCCCGATTGGATGGTCCATCACAGCCTTGCACCAACTGCAAAGGTATTTGGCCTTGGATTGGCATAAGTCCGTAGAATGGCCATTAATGTACAATCCCCAAATTAAAATTGGAAATAGGCCAATTTCCCCTCATTTTGGAAACTCATCCAGCACGCTAAGATTCAAGACATTGCTCCAAATGGGGACATACTCCCCTTTTTTCAATTTCAGCAGTGCTTCAACGCACATGTAGGACATCTATTTAAATATTGGCAAGTAAAGCATATTCTGGTTTCCTTCCTGGGTGGACAGGGTGGGTACACTCCTTTAAAAATGGAACTCTCTACGCTCTTTCAGGTAGTGGAACAACCGCACTCAGTATATATATATATAGGACTCTGCAATCCCTAAATTTTCACCTGCCACAAGGTATATGAAATTACTGGACCCAAAAATTATCTGTCATAGAGGACGTTAATACATGGAAATGGATCTGGAACAATATTTACAGATTTGTTAAACAGGATAGACTTCGCTTGATACAGTATAATATAATGCACAATTTATATTACACACCGGAGCATTTACATAGGACAGGTAGGTTATCATCCTCACAGTGTTAAAGGTGTTCAGCTATAGACGGGGATCTATACCATATGTTATGGACATGCCCAAGAGTTCATAAATACTGGCAAACAATTAGACGTTCCCTTGATCCAATGCTAGGGCTTGATCCACTATTTACACCAGAGATTTGTCTGCTTAATTATTATCCCCCGATACCCCTAGAGTAAGAATGGCGCACATTGCTATGATCTCAGCTGTGGCCAAATTAACTATCATGAGGTATTGGAAGGAGGTATCCCTGCCATGTGTGATAGAATGGCATAGGGAAACATTACTGGCTCTTCAATTGGAATGGCACATTGCATCAATGGCCAACTGACTTCCTGATTATTACAGTAAATGGGGTTCTTTAGATGCCTTGCTCACAGTTTGGAAACCTTAGAGTTCAAACTCTCTCATAGGATTTAATTCACTTTATAGATGGTAGATATCATGATTGGCACCAAGGGGTGTGGGGGGTGGGATAGGTGTGATATCTGTTTCATTTAATAAACAGTGTTTATTTTATTTTATTTTAGTTTGTATTTTATTAAGTGTTTAGTTAATAACTGTATTAGCAAGTTTGAGGCAGTGAATTTTAAACTGCCGATTGTCATTTATTTGCCGTTACTGTCCTTTTTTATTGCTATATACAGTATAATTTATAAATAAAGCATATTGAATTAAAAAAATCAGTGTTCAGGACACAGTAACAAAATCACAGTGACGCTGTTCATGAGCACAGGTTGTTAAAGGCCTATGGTGAAAATCTGGTGATGAAACTCCATAAAATGACTGTGTTACGCACATACGTTGCAGTTTCCATGTATGCTCAGAACTGCAAGCATTTTTAATATTCCCACTACACATTTTCAACATTGCCATCTCTTCATGCCTCCATGTGGATGGTACAGCTGTCATTCTTCACATCCTGCCCGATCTGTGTTTTCGTACATGTGGTGTGAAATGGCACTGTCACTGTTGGAAGTCAGTTTTTGGGACACATTGACAAAATCACACTGCCACTGTTCATAAGAAGAGCTCCCAAATGCTTTCATGAGGTGGAGTCACAAAAAGGCCATGTTCAAAATTTGTACTGTGAATACCAACAAATGCCAGAGGCATTACGGTTTCTAATCATTACATCCTATGCTGTACAGACAGACAGGCATCGAAGTGTACCTTTGGACTGCTGACTGTACTGCTCATGCCATCCCACCCCCAGCCACTGACAGGCATCGAGGTGTACCTTGGACTCTTCATCCCAAGACTTCACCCCATTCTGCTATGCTGCACCCATTTCAACATATGTCTTTTTGAAATGGGGTGACTGTAAAGCCAAACACCCTAAGGCACAGCTTAACACGTCGGTGTCTGTGGAATAGGGTGAGGTGACATGGCTTGACTGTCATGGGTGATGTCCCAAAAACTTACCCCACATCCTGTCTGTCTCTACAGGATGGAAGTGGGTTCATGTGAAGTTCAGTACTTCACTGCCATTCCTATTCTGCATCTGTCTAACTCCTGCATTTCTAATGCTAGTACCAGCAAGCAAACATTCGCCATTGACAAATGTTTGTTTGGAATTATTTCACCAGATTTTCAACATGGGCTTTTTGGGACCCCACCTCATGAACAGTGGCACTGTTTTTTCATTGCTCGGTCCAAAAGGTGACTCAATGCAGTGACTGCAAAATCACCTTTCAGGACCGAGGCACGAAATGACAGTGACATATTCACAAGGTAGGGTCCCAAGAACTCCATGCTGAAAATTTGAGGCCTCAATTCTTAAAAATGGCTGAGATATCAATTGGAAAGGCTGTGCCTGGAGTTCGATGGCCAAGCAGCCAGCCGCTCCCACTTCCTGAGCTATATAAGCAGTACCTCCCAGCCTCATTGTGAAGCACTTTTTCTTTGTAGCCGAAGGCTCTGTCAGTTTGTCCTCTGATCTGGTTGAGGCCCCCCCCCCATCTGCTGATCCTGCTTGTCTGCTGGATTTCTTTGTGTTTTTTTTTTTTTCCTGCTTCTGGTTCATATTTTGCCTTTGGCTGCATGTGTGTCTTCTGTCTTTGCTCCCTGTTTTCTGTGTTTGTGTGTCTTTTGTTTTGTTTTTGGGGGGGCTTTGTTTCTAAGTTCCTGGCATACTGCTACTCCAGAGCTCATACTACTTGCTTTCAGTTACTCACAACTAACTTGCTTTCAGTTACAACACTCAAATTCCTTGCAATGCAACTACAAACATTATCTGTGTGTTCAGCTCAGCCATAGCTGCTTTCCATGTTGCATACTTAATTGCTTTCACCTGATTCTAGCTCACACTGAACCCTGGCTATACAGCTCAATCATGCGCAACTCATTCTACTTGCCTTATTGCTGCAGTTCATTGCACTGCCTGTGACAGCTGCTTTCAGAGTACTGTGCTTCCTTTATTTCATGTGTATTGCAGTTTGCAACTCAGTGTACTCAATACAGATGCTGCTTCTATGTTTGTACACCTGCTTCAAGCTCTAAACCTTACTATGCAGTTCAATCCTGTTATTCCCTTTCTACACTGCTGTTTCACTCTGAGGTTAGCTAAAGCTCCTGATGAGGCTAATAAATTAGCTTCAGTATCTGTATGTGGTTCTCAGCCCTTCCATCACTTTCTTGTTTGTCCTACGGCAGGGTCTGGGAGGTGTTTGGGGAGTCGTGGCCCACGTGGCTAATTATTTCTGTTTTAAATCCTGTCTTCACCACTGAAAATCCTCAGAGTTTGTCACCATGATTTGGCTTTGCAATGCCTGGCTGACTTACCCCACTATTTAGTGCCATTTTATTGCTATTATGTTATGCAGACCTATGTGCAGGTCCACTTATTACTACTGTTACTGACCTATGTGCAGGTCTTTGCTTGCTTACACATTTGTTGCTCACTGGTTATGAAAACCATTGCTTCATGCCTACTGCCATCCCCTCGGCTTCAGCCTCTGGGATTCTGCTGCACTCAATTCTGCTTTCAACCTTGCAAGGTCTCAGCACTAAATGCTCATTATGGTCTCAGCATGCCATGCTCATTCAGCTCACCAACTTTTCAGCTGTCAAATCAATTTCTGGGGCATGCCAGCCATTCTATTCTGGTGCACGGTTCCTGCTGCCGACTGTCTTGCTCTGCATTTAGTCTGCATCTTGACAATGTCCAACTTGGGGCGGGATCCTTCTCACCTGGTCCATAGCTGGGAATGTTCTTGCCCCAGGCTTGACTTTAGCTGCCTGCTACATGACAGCAGCTCCTGGAGTAGAATTTAAGACTAGCGGTGAAGGGTGGTTACAATGATCTCCTTTGGCTCTAGTGTTCCACTATAACGGTTAGCCATTGACTTTAGTGGTTTCCCTAGCAAGGCACCTTCACTGCATTCTCACTACAACTGTCTCTGGTTCACCTGGTTTGAGTTTAGGGTGATTAGGTTAGGTTAGTACCTCAGCAGTCGTTGCTCTCCTCCTCCACCTTAGTTGCACGTATTGTTGCAGAGTTTTTTCACAACCTTCCACGGTGTTCCTGCTAGAGGGTTTGAGTGAAAACCTTCCTCCAAATTGGAATATTTTCCCCCACCCTTTAATTGGGCTTTCAAAACTGCAGCTGCAGAGCTGTCACTAAATAAACTATTCCACGCCAGGAGGGAAGGTGACCTAGGCGTTAGATCCCCAGAGACTTGCTCCTCATTGGGTTTTTTTTCTCTCCTCTGTTGCCTCAGGTCATAACTGTTAGTTAGCATAGTAGTGTTCCTTAGTTTCTTTAGGCAGGTTCCACTGTTGGATGGAAGTGGAGGATGTCCTGCCATTCCCTCTCTCCTTGGAGGGTCCCCTCATTCTCAACACAAACCATCAGTATCATGCTAGGCAAGCCTGGGCATTTCATTACGTTATCAAACTGAGCATCTCATTACATTATCAAACTGCCTATGCTTCTCTACTACAACATTATAGTTACTGCTTCTACGTCGCTGTTACTGCTTGCTCATAAGCTTCGTGTCACCTCCTTCTTTGGAATATGAATGTACTATATTTCTTTTGAGGATTCCTAAGGTGCCTTTAGTAATGGGAATCGTCCCATGGCACCTGTAGGAGTGGAACCCTCTCTGAGGGTTCCTTGCCTTACGTAACACTACAGGGTGGTAAATCCTCTGCAATAGAGAGTGTGAATGGCTGAAACCAAACTAACACAGTTGCACAAGCATAACACTATACTGGCTGTGCAGGACATTGAACCAAAGTTAAAACCCCCACTGAGTCTCATTCTACGGCTTACCTTTCATTCTTTCAGTTTGCTGATCAGCTTTGAAGACTGCAGATGTTCCTGCTTCACAGAAGATCACATCCGCTGACCTCTGAGGGTAAGTATGGAGTAAGGGGGGAGTGAGGTGGGTGCGCAGAGGGAGGGTCGGGATGGGGAAGGGGGACAGGGGAGACAGAGAGGGACAGTTTTCATTTTTACAGGTGAAAAAAAACTAAAGACCATGAGGGAAGGTTTTCTTCATTTACATGTTAAAAAATAAATATAAATTTAGGCACATGGGGTGAGCTCCCAGTGTGCCACAGTAGTGATGGGAAGGGGGGATGCCGACATGGGGATTGGTCAAGCCGATGTTGATTAGGGATATAGACAAATTGGGAGGGCACATCTGATGTTGGGAGTGGGCATCCTAATGTTGGAAAGGGAAAGGGGAAATTGTTTAACCAGGAAAGACACACTAAACCGCAGCATGGACATGGGAAATTGTTTAACCAGGAAAGACACACTAAACCGCAGCAGGGAAAGGGGGCATTGTTTAACCAGGAAAGACACACTAAGCCACAGCAGGGAAAGGGGACATTGTTTAACAAGGAAAAACACACCAAGCTGCAGCTGAAGGGCTGAAGGGCTTGCATTTCAAAGGACAGAGCCATGCGCAGTGTCAGCTCTGTCCTTTGAAATGTTTGCCGAGATCAGTCCCCTCAACAAACCAATGTCATCAGCACACTGCCTGCTGATTTCTTGGCCACAGACTGGCCCCTGCAGCACCGATGGCTATAGGGCTAGCACCCCTCACACCCCTCTCTAGCAACTCTCATATCAACATGTTCGTCTGAGCTTGCACGCAGGACGAACATAAACACAGCTTCTACTATGAAAAAGGACTTGCAGGCTCAGTGTAATTCTCCTTTAATAATGATTATTATAATAATGTATGTTTATTAAAGCAGTATGATGTACAGATATTTTTTCGTAGTTTGTTTTTTATTAGATTTTAAATAATTAAAGGATTTCTCATAGAAACATAGAGTCTGATGGCAGATAAGGACTGCCTGGCCCACCTAGTCTGCCCAGTTCCCTGCCTACAGCATAGACTCCAGATACTATTTGATCTATAGCTTACCTTCACCCTCATATGGGTTATTTTTTGTCTATCTCATGCATTCTTAATTTCACCTATTGGCTGGTCCATACACCCACCACCCTTTCATTGAAAAAATACTTCCTCATGTTGTCCCTGAGTCTACTCCTCTCTAACCTCTCATTGTGTCCCTTTTTTCTTTAACGTCTCTTTTCCTAAAAGATGTTGACCTCTTGAACTTTGTTTATCCCCTTGAGGTACTTGGATGTCTCTATCATATCCCCCCTCTCCCTCCTCTCCTCTAGGGTATACAAACTGAGGTCCTTCAGTCTCTCCTCATATAGTTTCTTGTGTAGTCCCTGCACCATTTGTTGTCCTCACCTGGACTGCTTCTACCCTGTCTATGTCCTTACAGAGATGTGGTCTCCAGAACTGAACACAGTACTCCAGATGAGGTCTCACCAACTGTCTGTACAGTGGCATCACCACCTCCCGTTTTCTACTGGTGCTACCTCTCACTATGCACTCCAGCATCCCTCCAACTTTCCTCACTGCCTTCTCACTTTGCCTGGCTACCTTTAGGTCATCTGTTATGACTACCCCCAGTCACCTTCCAGTTTGGCTGTCATCAATACCTCCCCCTCCCCATTGTGTATTCCATCTTCCCACCAAGTGCATGATTTTGCACTTATTTGCATTTAAATCTAAGCTGCCACACTGTTGACAACTCCTCCAACTTGCCTAGGTCTCTTCTCATTCAGTCCACACCCACCCAAAGTGTCCACCCTATTGCAGATCTTAGTCATCTGCAAAGAGGCATGCCTTCCCTTCTAGCCCCCCGCTATGTCACTTATGAACATTAAAGAGGACAGACCCCATCACTGAACCCTGTGGCACTTCACTAGTTACCCCCCTCTCTTTTGATTGAACTCCATTTACCACCACCCTCCATGTCCTGTTGCTCAGAAAGTTTCTGACCCAGTATACCACCATGGGACCCACTCCCAGATTTCCCAACTTGTTTACTAACCTCTCGTGTGGATTTGCATCAAACGCCTTGCTAAAGTCTAGGTAGACGATGTCTACTTCACTGCCCTGATTAACTACCCTGGTCACTGACAGGACCTTCCTGCTGTGTATCCATGGTGCCTCAGGTCTTGTGCCCCACTGGCCTCGATATATTCCACAATCCTTTCCTTCAATAATGATTCCATTATCTTTCCCACCACAGCGGACAAACTGACTGGCCTATAATTTCCCGCTACTACTTTGCTCCCATGCTTGTGAAGTGGTATCACATTTGCCCTCCTGCAGTCTTCTGGTACCACCTCCTCCTCCAGTGATTTGTTGAATATGGCTGTCAGTGGTGTCATTAGCACCTCTCTGAATCTTTTAATATTCTAAGATGTATCCCTTCTGGCTCCATGGCTTTGTCTACTTTCAATTTCGAGAGTTCCTTAGGGACACTATCCTCTGTGAATGGACTCGTGTCCACCCCTCTTCCATGTGTGTTTTTACTGCCTGATTGTAGTACCTTCCCTTTCCCTTCTTCTGTGAATACTAAGCAGAAGTATTCGTTCAGGATTTCAGCTTTTTCTAGATCCCCCTCTGCATATTCATAGATACATAGCTACATAGACAGTGTCGGCAGATAAGGGCCTATGGCCCACCCAGTCTGCCCATTTGAGCTTGTAAGTTCAGTTTGTTTTCCTAGAAGTCTGTTGCCCCTTACCCCTGACCTCTAGAATTCCTTTATGTCTATCCCATGGATTCTTAAATCCGTGATTGTTTCAGCCCCCACCACTTCCTCTGGCAGGGTGTTCCATTGTCCACCACCGTTCTGTGAAGAAATTCTTTCTCATGTTTCCTCTGAATCGTCCTCCTCCAACTTCATCCCATGCGCTCTAGTCCTGGAACATCTTTTTCACTAAAAATAGTGTTTTCCTGCACCCTGTTCCTCCCTGTAAGATACTTGTATGTCTCTATCATATCCCCTCTCTCCCTCCTCTCCTCCAGGGAGTACATGTTCAGTTCCTTCAACCTGTCTTCATAGGACTTGTGATGCAATCCATGCACCATCTTTGTTGCCCTCCTCGTCGTCATTTCTAAGCTGGCTGCACCCCTGATTCCCCCTCCTTTGTTTAGCTTCACAATCCCTCCCTTGGCCTTTTTTCTTTCCCTAATGTACCTGAATAATATTTTGTCTCCCTCTTTTGCTGTCTGGCTTATTCTGCCCTTTTTTGTGCCTTCAAGCTTTCACCACTTCTCTCTGCTTTATCTGAAGTTACTTGGTTACTTGCTTGGTTACTTGGTAGAATGGACAAAAGAAGATCGTAGCCCATCAAGATTGTCCTCCACAAGTGTGGATCATTGTATATGGGGCTATCCTAATAACCATATATCAAATTTATTTTTGAATAAATTGCTCCCTGTCTTCCTCCCTCTGTGTTTCCTTCTACTTTCTGAATGCCATTTTTCCCCTAACCTTCCCTGCCACTTTTTTGGAAAACCATTGTTTTTTTTTCTTTTTTTTGCTTTGTTAACTTGTGAGACATTGAATGTTCAAATATACAGTAACTGGGGATATTGGCAAAAGCCTGGAGAAAGCCATAATGAAAGAACTGCTCCTTTATTTCAAATCTAGAAAAATGAAAGCAAATTCAAAATGAAGGTAACAGTCAAAAGAAAGGGGCCATCTAAAAACAGAAGAAAAAGGTTAAGGCTCGAATGTATGCAGGAATGTGCACTACTGCACTAATGTTACTTTAATAAATATGTCCAGCAGTGTTAGGACTCATGACTATCATTGTTTATCTTTTGAGATTGTATTTATTAGCATCACTGAAATATTTAGTACACGAGGAGGAAATTTGACCCTTCTTGGCTATGCCATAGTCGAAGGCTTCTCCAGCTTGTTTTACATGAATTGCATAGTCCTGCTGTTTCCTCGTACTCTTTTACAGTCGTCATTTCTAAGCTGGCTGCACCCCTGATTCCACTTCCAGTCACTAAAATCTTTAACCTTTCCTTTCATGCTCAATAAGTTCCAGACATCTGGAATTCGGCTACTGTAGTGCCATTTTTCAAAAAGGGTAAAAGTACTGTCCTGAACAACTATAGGCCCATTTCCATCCTTTCGGTCCTAGCAAAGATGCAGAAGAGAATGGTCCACAACCTGTTAACCACATACCTAGATGGGCACAGGTTATATTGTGAGGAGCAACATAGTTTCAGGAAGGGCCATGGAACCTATACCACTTCCGTCTGCTTCATGAGCTCCATGTGCCAACATACGGACAGGGGTTTCATGACTGGTGCAGTGCTGGTGGACTTGATCAGAGCTTTCTACCTGGTAGACCACATTCTGCTAATACATAGAGTGAGCGCCTTGGGTCTGGGCACTGCAGCTACTTAATGGTTCTCAAGCTACCTCCATGATGGATCCCAATCTGTCAAGCTTAGTTAAGTAACCTCCAGTGCAACACCATCACCTCTGGTGTGTCACAGGGATCAATTCCTGGACTCCTTCTCTTCATAGTTCTTATTAACAACCTGCCTTCCTCTTGCACATCTGCCAAATCCATGCTTTACACAGAGGACGCAGTTGTCTGTGTTCTTGGATGAAACATTGTTGACATCAACAATGCCCTCATGTGCAATTTCCATTTTCTGCAGAGGGTGTTTCTTAAGAAAAAACGGGTCCAAAATGTGTTTAAGATGAAAGCTATTCTTTATGGCAAAGCTCCCAAAATTAAATGCCACTACCAAGACCTCAACATCTCTACCCTGAATGGTACCCAGCTTGAATCAGTTGTTGAATTCAAATACTTATGAAAAACCCTAGACCCATGCCTCTCTTTGGACAACCAACTAAATATCACGGTAAAGCATTGTTTGTAAAGCACTTTGGGATACACTGTGTATGAAAAGCGCTATAAAATGCTGATTCTTTTTCTTCTATACATTAGAAACTGGGACAGCTCTACTGCATTGAATGGCATCTTACAGCTGACATGAAAATAAGGATAGTACAAAACAACCATCTCCCTCTATTAGATTATAGTGCCATTGTAACAGATGCCACGCCCAAGACTGTCTGTGCAAGAAAAAATCCATAGACCACAAGGTTGCCAGATTTGCTACTTCCACTGGTCCAAGATCCCATTACTCAGCCAATCTCGAACAGTTTCGCTGGTTGCAACAGGAACAAAGAGCACAACTTACACTAGCCAACTTTGTGTACAAGACTCTTCACAGAAACATGCCTCAGATCCTTGCGGAGTTGCTTACACCCGTTAACCTTCCTCACTCCTGTTCCACTGCGAACAGTTCTGTAACACTTCTGCTCATGCAGACAGGTATGGGTCAGAGATCCTTCTGCTACCATGCTGCTTCCCTCCGGAATTCCATAGCCCCTCACATCAGATTGTCACCCTTCCCAAAAGCCTTTGCACTTAAAATGAAGAATCATCTGCTGAACCTCAATGCATGCTCTTATATTATGTAAGTCACTTCGTGCTGTATTTTTAAACAAGCTTAACATAGAAACATAGAATTTGACGGCAGATAAGAACCGCTTGGCCCACCCAGTCTGCCCATTTCCCTACGTACTGGATAAGCTGCAGATCAATCAAGCTTGGATGCCGTTGCTTAATCTTCTTGCACAACCTGTGCTGTTTGTATACACTATCATATGATCTACATTTATTTGCACTGTGTAAAATGAATTTGTGTTTTGTTGTTTTGCAGTGTGTATATGTTAGCATATGTATATCTACAAACTCAGATAGCACAATACTGGAATATTCTCCATTTGAGATGCATACAGAAACTGCTCATTATAAATTCATCATTGATGTAAAAATTATTTTCCATTAATTTGTAAATGTTAGCCAAATGTTACCAGACTCACTTGTATAGTTGTATGTAGACAAACCAAATGATAGGTGTACATAAGTTGCATTATGGAAATGATTGCGATTCTATCTTTGTTTAATTTGTACGTTTTCTACACAGGACTGTCTTGCAAACAGATTTTTCCCTAACGACATATTTTTCCTGTATAAAATTAAAATTGTATCTGTCTGTCTGTGTGTGTGTGTGTGTGTCTCTCTCTCTCTCTCTCTCTAGCTATCTGGCAGTATCTATCTCTCTCTCTCTATCTAGCTATCTATAACAATATCTCTACCTACCAACCTACCTGTCTCATATAAACTGCATAACTGTGTTTCTTTTGTTGTATCTTTCATGTATCCTATTTCATATTGTTTTCATCTGCTGTATCATGTACTGTATTTTGTAACTTTATTTTTTTTTCTGTTTATTCTAAGTACTTGCAGTACCCTGGTCATTTCTGAAAAAGGTGCCTGGCCCCTGTGTATCTACCCAGTCAAGAAAGAATAAATAAAAAAATAAATACGTTTTCAAGTTCATCCAGTTTCTGTCTGAATTTTGTAATTGGTTCAGCATCTTTGGCAAATGTGGTCAAGTGTATTACAATGACACTTCACATGTAAACATTCCTTCTGCTCTCCCTTTTGCCAAGCTCTTAGTTTTGGAGTACGTTCACTGGCTTTAATTTACCTAGCAGTGGAAATAATCTATATATTTACTCTCTTATGCCACTTTATTATTTTGATACCCCTGTTAAATACCACCCCTCTATTTGCAGCTCACAAAACCTTGGTTTCTCTAGCCCTTAGCCAGTCTTACTAACGGTATGGGTGAAAAATGAACCTCCATACCTAGACCAGACGAAATCAATAAAATCTGGAAGTTGTGCAAATATTGCTGGTCCAGCCACTGTGGGTGAATGGGCCAGTTTGGCTTTCACTTATCTGGCCTGGTCCAGTTCTGGCAATCCAGTTTTCACCCCTGCTCTTATGGAATGAAATCCACACTACTGGGACTGGACCAGATTGGTAAAAGCCAGAATGGTCCATCCTTTACAATTGGCTGTACCGGCATTATTAGCACAATTTAAAACATGAGTACAGAAATTCCTGGCCACTGATTGGCTGAGGCAGAGTGGCACCCATACAGTTACTTCAGCATAATGTCCAAGTATGAAAAAGTACTGTTGCCAGCCTGCCAACATACGAAACATGTCTATGGGAACATATTTGGAATTATTAATTTTTAAAGTCCGCCATGATTTTCCTCACTGAATCCCAGAAATCCTCCTTAACTTATCTAACTTTCTTTCATACTAGTTCCCACTCCAGCATCCCCCAACGTCCAGCAACTCCAGCAGTGAAAAATTGTCCCCCTCCTCACCTGCCCAGCTGCCCACCTGATCAAAAGCACACTACGTTGTCCTTGAAAAGAGCACTTCCTCACTCTCAGTGATGGTACTTGCAGCATGTATGAGTTCACTCTCTGTGACAGCGAGGACTGGGAAAATAGACATAAAATCACACACATCACAGTTCTCAGAGCAGCCAGTGAGGACTGAGAAAGTGCAAATGAAAACAGTTGGAAGATGCAATGAGGGACAAAGTAAAAAAAAAAAACATGAAAACATGAAACCACTCTCACGTCCACTCCTGGACTTCAGTTCAGGCAGTGAGAGCTGAAAACACCAAGCAAAAATTGCCACAAGCCGAAACAAGGGACAACATGTTTAAATAAAAAATTAAAGAAACAGTCAGTCTGTCACTAAATCTTGGCTCTCACAGCAGGCAGCGAGTGCTGGGAAACAGGAGACCCATCAACTGCATATAGTGGAGGAGCTATTTTTCTTAAAAATGATTAAATTATTTATAAAAATATAAAACCAGAGTTTTTTTATTTACGTCTTTTTATTTTCATCTTTATTTTTTTTTAAACTTGCTGTTACCCGTTTTATAACTGCAATAAGACACTACAGAATGGTCATTTTGCTAAGATAACCACTCTTCCAGGGACTGGAGGTCCTCTGCCTGTGGAGCTGGGCCTCACTACACCCCTGGGCGGGTGGTTATCTCAGCATCATTCCCACCCTGTCATGTCTTTTATGGCTTGCTTGGCCCCCTGATGAAGGTTCTTTGACTGAAGCACTGGTGTACTGTCTGGCTGGTTGTTTGTGGATTTCACAATAATTCTTTATCTTGGAATCATCCATTCCTTGGACTGCATTTTATTATTTCTCTCTACATCTGTGAGTGCGCTGCTCCTAGTCAATTGTTTGTCTTATGGTGGGTTCTGACAAAACCCTCAGCTGCATCACTGGTGCCTGCTAGAGCGTGGGGCTCCTTCTGGATGTTACTGCTTGCTTGTGCCTGGACCATCTGGTCTGGCCAGACCAGTCAATCCATATTTTATCCAGTGTGGTCTGGGTCCAGAGGTACAGCTTTCACCAAGTCCCTTGCTTACTTAGGCTTTTATAAGATGCAGATGCACCTAGTGGATAGATGGGGCTAGCAGAGAGAGAACCTGGGGAACCTGATTTGAATCTTACACCAGTCACTTACTCACTGTGTGACCCTGAGTAAGTTATCAAAAGCAGCAGTTCATGTTACAGTGAACATTTTATACATATAACTTTAATTTCATTTTATAGCCCCCTTTAATGACAGCATAGTGAAAGCTATGCCGATGTACTGCAAATGGAGGAGAAAATATAAGGGATTTGAAAGTGCTTGACTGGATTCTGAAGGCACCACACTAGCTTCCCTATGCAAGTGGAGTTGAAGCACATAATTGTATTTATGAATCTCTCCGCTTCCTCTGTTTGTCTTCTGCTTTCCATGTCTGGCACTTCTTTCCTCTACTATTATCTCCTCATGTAGCTGTAGTCAGTGGCACACCCATTCTGCCATGCAGACACATGTTCAGCAGCATTGCTTGTTTGTGGCTGTAGTTCGGTAACACTGCTGGAGATTACAGCTGTTTTATGTTGCAATGATGACGTTTTCAAGCTTATGACATGTGCAACACAGCCGTGATCAGCGGCACTCTTTTTTTTTTCTCCCCATCCACCCACTGATCTGAGCTCCACTTAGTGGCATTTGTTGTGGTCTACTCAATAGCATTCATTCATGCCTTGTGTACCTGAGGGAGAGAGCCACAATTGGCACTAGTTCTGTTCTATTCTCATCCCCCTTCCTCCACCTTGGAGCTGCATTCGGTAGCATTCAATGTCACTTTCAGGAAGAGAGCCACAAAGGGTGTTAGTTGTATGGCCCCCTCTCTCCAGCTTCAAGCCACACTGGATGGCATTTCATCCTGGTAACATCCTACTACCCCCTTCCCTTGTACCACTCAGCCATTGTCAGTGATATTCCCTTCCAGTGAAACCCCCATCCCCATTAATCTGCAACTGGGGGCATTCAGTGTCAGTGTCAGGAAGAGAGCTATGATCAGAGGCAACTGTCTTTTCATCCCCCCTCCCTCCACCATCAAGCCACATCCTGCTTCCCCCTCCTCCACCATTCCACTGCACTCAGTGGCATTCACTTTCAGTACTGTCCTCCTTCCCTCCTTCCCATCCCCATTGAGTCCCAGCATTCAGTCACAGTGTCAGGAAGAGAGCCATGGTCAGAAGTAGCTCACATTTCACCCCCTGACCTCCCCTGTCAAGCTGCAGTCGGTGGCATTCCATATCTGTAGCATCCTCCCCCTCCCATCATGAAACCACACTCAGCAGCATTTCTTCCAACTACCATCTTCATTCCCCCTCTCCTCCACCACTGAGTCAAAATCAAATGCATTCCCTCCCAGTACCATCCTCCTTCCCCATGTCATCATTGAATGACAGGCGGGGTTATTTGGTGTGGATCTCAGGAGAAACCATTAGTAAGCTGAAGTCAGTGGCATTTCATCAGTGTGCAATCCTCACCACCACCCCCCGCTCCAGTACTGAGCAACAGCCAGCAGCATTCCTTCCTGGTGCAATCCCACTTAAAACCAACTGCAATGGTATGGTGCTAGTTTCCTTAAGATATATGTCCATTTTTGATCACGGATACCAATAAGCAGAGAAATATCCTTCATGATACAGAACTGGGTATATAAAAGATGGGTGAATGTAATCCAGAGGGAGTGTGCTGGATGTCATTGGAATTGATTAAAACAACGGACATGAGAAACAGAGTCATGATCAACAGCACTCTTTTTCCACCCCACACACCTCCCTTCTGAGCTCTTTTAGTGTTATTTTTTGTGTTGGCTTTCTGTGCTGGTAGCATCTTCCTTCCTCCCCCTGCAGCGGCATTTCATCCTGGTAGCATCATCCTTTCTCCCCCTCCCAGCATGGAGCCACAGACGGTGGCATTTCTTCCTGGTAGCATTCTCATTCCTTCCCCCCAGCATGGAGCCACAGATGGTGTCATTTCATCATGGTAGCATCCTCCTTCCTCCAGCCTCCTCTCTAGCATGGAGCTACAGATGGCAGCAGTTCATCCTGGTAGCATCTTCCTTCCTTCCCCTTCCCTCCAGCATGGAGCCACAGATGGTGGCATTTCATTCTGGAAGCATCCTCCTTCCTTCCCCCCCCCAGCATGGAGCCACAGATAGCGACATTTCACCCTGGAAGCATCCTCCTTCCTCCCCCTTCCCTCTAGCATGGTGCCACAGGTGGCAACATTTTATTCTGGTAGCATCCTCCTTCCTCCCCCTCCCCTCCAACATGAAGCCACAGATGGCGGCATTTCATTCTGGTAGCATCCTCTTTCCTCCCCTTCCCCTCCCCTCCAGCATGGAGCCACAGATGGTGGCATTTCATCCTGGTAGCATCCTCCTTCCTTTTCCTCCCCTCCAGCATGGAGCCAGAGACAGCAGCATTTCATCCTTGTAGCATCCTCCTTCCTTTTCCTCCCCTCCAGCATGGAGCCACAGATGGCAGCATTTCATCCTTGTAGCATCTTCCTTCCTCCCTCTCCCCTCCAGCATGGAGCCACAGATGGCAGCATTTCATCCTGGTTGCATTCTCCTTCCTCCTCCTTCCCTCCAGCATGGAACCACAGACAGCGGCATTTTGTTCTGGTAGCATCCTCCTTTCTCCCCCTCCCCTCCAGCATAGAGCCACAGATGGCAGCATTTCATCTTGGTAGCATCCTCCTTCCTCCCACTCCCCTCCAGCATGGAGCCACAGATGGCGGCATTTGGTCCTGGTAGCATCCTCCTTCCTCCCCCTTTGCTCCAGCATGGAGCCACAGGTGGTGAGATTTTGTTCTAGTAGCATCCACCTTCCTCCCCCTCCTTTCCAGCATGGAGCCACAGACAGAGGCATTTCATCCTGGTAGCATCCTCCTTCCTCCCGCTCCCCTCCAGTATGGAGCCCCAGATGGCAGCATTTGGTCCTGGTAGTATCCTCCTTCATCTCCATCACTGAGCCGCAGCTGGTGGCATTCCTTCCCAGTGCTATCCTCATTCCCTTCCCATCACCACTAAGTCACACCAGTTGGGGGCATTCGGTGTGGGTCTCAGAAAAAAATATAATTTAAGCTGCAGTCCATAGCATTTCATCAATGTGTCATCCCCCCCCCCCAGGTTCCAGCACTGAGCCCATAGTTGGTGGATGTCGTCACAGTGGCTTTTTCACTTTCCTTCTCCACTCCAGTTTTCAGCTGCAGCTGGAGCCAATCGGTGGCGGTTTTGGGAGAAAGCATCACTGTACCATACATACATAAATAATGTGGGAAAAACAACCCACAGTTACATTATAATATCCATAGCAACAAATTGCATGACATAGATGAAGCAAGAGATCTAGAGGGTATCCTATGATGTCAGCTAGCTGCAAGTGGGCACCTACCAAAATGGCGACCCACTTGTGGTGCAGGTTGGACAGGGTGAGGGTGTGAGGAAGGTGACAGGAGGGGGGTTGCTCGCACATATAGAAACAGGACATCACTATATGTATATGCACGCATGGGGGGAGTGAGCATGACGGAAGGGAGGGAGAGTTGGCCTGGCACGGTTGGCATGGGGCTGCTGAGCTGGCCCAGTGTGGTGGGTGGGTGGGTGGCAGCCTGAAGCTGCGAGGGTTCTGGGTTTGGGTCTGGGTGCACCTACATTTTTGTGCGCCCGGTCTGGATTTATTTTTTCCAGAATTTGCAACCCCGACATGCATCCCCCCAGAGTTAAGAATCCTTTAGTAGGGGTGTGTGGGGGGCACAGCCCCCTGCATTAACATTTAAAATCTAAGTCCCTGGCACCATTTTCCTGTGTGCTGGGGGTGTACATCACCAAAACTGAATTTCAGCGATGTACCCTTGCCATAATGGTGGTCACCTTTCGGCAATCGCCATTATGACATAGAACCGATCTAAAAGTTATAATCACTTCCAACATGAAAAACAGTAGTCAATGTAGGACTGTCACTAGAAGAGTAAATCACCTAACTAGTTGTATACAAAGATCTTTCACCAACAAATCACAAGCAGTGTTGATGTCCCTATATAAAGCCTATGTACAACTGCAATTTGACTACTGTACACAGGTATGGGAACCTAGTTTAAAACAAGATATTGAAATCTTGGAAAAAGCACAAAGGAGGTATACCAAACAGATTTCTAACCTCAAACACACCCCATATAACCATAGATTGCAAAAATTAAAACTTTGACCGCTCAAATTAAGGAGGCAAAGGGGTGATATTCTGACCCTATTTAAAATATTGCAAGATACAGAGCTTGCATCAGATTTTGAAATCGAGTATAAAGATACCAACTTAGTGCAGTGGTTTAAGGCTCTGAGCTGCAAATTTGAAGACCTGGGTTTGAATCTCACAGCCTCCACTTGCATGCTGTGTGACCCTGAGCAAGTCACTTAACTTCCTTGTGTTCCCAGGTCACTCTTGTAAACAAGCTTTCAGCTTAGTGTGTCTCACCTGGTAAAAAATTAAAAAAAACAAATTAAGAATACACAATAAAGTGATCCAAGACTGCATACACAGGACTAACAATAGGAACAATGCACTCCTCCCAAGAGCAATTAGATCCTGGAACTGATTTCTCCAAGATATAACTGACCAAACTACCTTCAATGGGTTCAAATGCAAACTTGATGCTTATTTAAATGATAAAATCTATAACCACTGAGAAGTGGGGATGGCTTACATGGGCATATAGTCTTCTGGTATCCAAACCCTTACAGAAATAATTATATGAAATGTTTTTATGCTGCACACATAAAATGACCCATGTGATCTGCATGCTGCAAGCATGATGTAAATGTTAAATTGGAACAGACTGCATGCATGTGGCATGTGTGCAGCAAGGAAATGAAGAAACCATGATTTTTATGTAACATTGGGAAAGACTGCATGTATGTGGCATGCATTCAAAAAGCAAGTGGTCACTGATAACCACACACAAAAGTTAAGTGACTTGCCCAGGATCACACCATACACAAGTGGGGGGTTGATGAGATTGAAACCAAGGCCTTCATGCTTCCAAGTCTTCTGGCTTGCAGTTCAGTGCTTTTAACCACTAAGCCAAACTGTCTGCACACATATGGCTGGCTTGTACTTCAATACATACTGTATCTGAATACATCTGCATGCATGTGGCATACTTGTAGCAACCGTTATGCTTTTCAGTTTTCTTCTCTCCCTCATCTCAGTTTCACAGTTGAACACATACCAATGGAAACAGATGTGTTTTTTCCCACCCCAATACACAAACCTACTCACAAAACCACTTAATTACTTCTGTCTGGCCTGTACGCCTACTATTTTCTCTCCATAGTTTTGAATGCTTCCATGCAAACAGACTTTAAGGTGCAAACACAGAAGTAGCAATAACTCTGCACACACACCCACATGGCCAGTCCCCTCCCCCCGTTTACACACTCTGTAGTGGGTACAGCCATGCTGCTACAGACAACCCATCAAGAATAGATATAAGTAAAACACCTCTTACTTGAGTACTAGGAAGCCAGAGGCAGGAGCCTTTAAGAGAGATGATGTCCGGGAGTCACGTGGTGCAGAGCATGAGTTAGCTGCCCCTCTCAGAGCTCCTTCCTCCTAGCCACAAATTTACTCTTTTTCTGCCCCAAACGTTTCTTTTGCCAGCACTGAAAGTCATTGGAACACCCTACCTAACATCCGGAGCACTAAAATGGATGCGGAGATTAAGGACCCCCTGCCTAGGCATATGCCTCCTGTGACGCCTGAGAAGGCCCCGAAAAAAGCCAGGGCCTCTGGTACTTTGCAATCTGCATTGCAAGCTCTTGGCATATCTGAGGGGGAACCGCTCACTTTGGCTAGTTTCCTCAAGGAATTTCAGCCCTTTAGAGATGAAATGAAAGAGCTGGCCCACGAAGTGAAAGGGGTCTCTCGCGCTTTAGAAGAACTAACCCATCGCACTACGGATATCGAGGCCCGCATTAGCTCGGTGGAGCGCAGGCATGAAAAGCTGACACCTGAAATATCCCAAATGAGACAGCGGATACTGAAACTTGAAAGCAAGGTCGAGGACCTTGAAGGCCGGAGTCGCCGCAATAACGTTGTTGTTATTGGCCTCCCAGAGAAAGAAGAGGGTCTGGAGCCGGTTAAATTTGCCCAACACCTCGTCCAGAAGATAGCTGGCCCTTCGCCCTTCAGGCAATCTTATGTCATCGAAAGGGCCCACCGTGCATTGAGGGCTATGCCCCCGACGGGAGCCCCGCCACGTCCCTTTATTTTTAAATTTCTAAACTACTTAGAGCATCAGCATTTCCTAAATAAAACAAAGGAGCTGAAAGATCTAACCTGGGAGGGCGTTGGGCTGCGGGTGGCTCAAGATCTTCCCCTCTCCATTCAGCAGAAGAGAGCGTTTTTTCATCTGACCGTTTCTAAGTTAATTGCAGCTAATGTAAGGTTCCGAATGAGGTATCCAGCATGTCTTCAAGTCCTGGCAAAGGGAACCTGGCACAGTTCCCGATAACCAGTCCGGGTCACAACACTAAAAGCAGCTCCTCCTGAATTGTTCGGGATTTAAGAAGATGCTACCTGGAATGCTCGCGAAGCCCTGCTTCACCCGGAGGTTTTGTGCTTATGTTGTGCATTGTGATCTGCATTTTGGCTTTGAACTTTGAGAGGGTCCTTGATGGCATGAGAAGCTGATGGATCTGGATTTCTAATGTCTCCTGATCTTACCTGTTCCTCTGGATAGCCAACCTCCTCTACTTGTTTTTTTCCGTGGACACATTTTCCGATTCCCCCCTAAGCAGACGTTTTATTGCTTGATTAGAGCCAGCGTATGCCCATTTATTTACTGTAATGGTTGGAGCCTATTTGGGACACAGCTTGTTAGCTTATGGACTCCTTTGTTTTACTGACTTGAAAGGCATTTGCTGGGATAATGGACCGTTAGTGAGGGGAGTGCTCCTCAATGAACATGTGTAGGTTTTTGTTTTGGGGGGTCTCTGTGGGCAAGATTAGGGGGTTGGGATGTATCATTACATTATGGGTCCATGAAGTTATGGTAGTTAAATAATAGATGGGGGCCCTTTGCTTTCTTACTTTTTGTCAAATATTGTTAACTGGATATAAGGATATGACTGGGGCTTTCTGGATGTGTTGGACCTAATTTTGAATGAAGAAGAGTAGTGATTGGGAAGGGTAATTCCGTTCTTGTTTATTGTGGGGCGAACTTGATCACAAATGCTCTAGTTTGGTTGGGAGGAGGCGGTGGGAGCCTATCATAGTGCTGGAACCATGTTCATTGGTAGTTCGGTGGGTCAGGCGGAGGGGTTGTTGGGGTTTTGGGGTTATTATTACTATGGTATATTTGGGGGCTATGGGATGTGGGTGGGGGGTGGGGCCCTTTGCACAGCACTTTTTATCTTTCTCTAGGTCTTTTGCTACAGGACTGGCTTTTCTACTATTTGGGTTTTCCAATCTCATTAGCTTATGGCTAGGCAAATAAATGTGGTGACTTGGAATGTACATGGACTTCGCCATAGAGTAAAGCAATACAAGATTTTAAAACACCTGTGTTATGTCCACGTAGATATTATTTTCCTGCAAGAGACCCACTTATTAAAGGCTGAAAGTAACCAGTTATGTAGACTGCAAATAGGTCAAACTTTTGCCGCTGAAGGTAGCTCTCTCAGTAAAGGGGTGATGATAATGGTTCATAAATCAGTTCCATTCCATCCGATTCAGGTTTTCGAAGATAGATATGGGAGGTATATTTTTGTTAGGGGCACTTTGCATACCCAAGAGATTATTTTGGGCTCAATCTACGGCCCCAATATTGATACCCCGAATTTCTTTGTTCAAATTATGGAGTTACTCTCCCCTTGGTCCAATCTCCCTATTGTAATGGGTGGTGACCTGAATCTGGTTATGGACCCGTTATTGGATAGATCCTGCCCTATTAGGAAAGGGTTAACCCCGGGGCAAAAAGCTGTTAGGGAGATGATGGATGGACTGGGCCTCTGCGACATGTGGAGAGTGTTTCACCCAAAAGTGCGGGACTTTACTTTTACTTCACAAGTGCATAACACTCTATCCAGAATCAATTATATATTAGTCTTGAACATTCTCTTAACTGGGGTGTTAGACACCGACATAATATCTGCGCCGCTTTCGGATCACTCCATAGTTAAATGTCTTTTGGTTTTTTCATCCCTTCCTAAACCAGGGAGTAGATGGAAAGTGAATAACCAATTACTGAAAGACCCCAGGCTGGTTAAATATATTTCCTCACAAATAACTGAATTTATTTCTTTCAATCAGGATTCCACCAATAGGCCATATATTGAATGGGGAACTTTTAAGGCTTTTATTCGTGGTATCCTGATTGGTCTTGCTTCCCGTAGGAATAAGGAAAGGATGAATCAGATTTCAGAGTTACTTACTAAGATTCGTGATAAGGAGCGGGGCCTTTCTGTTTGTTCCTCGGAAGCCTACAGGCAGGAATTAACTCTATTAAGGGACTCATATCTTAGGATAATAAATGAACAAACTGAGTGGGCATTTATAAGGACTAGGGCTAGGTTTACAGACCAAGGGGAAAAAAACAGCCGACTATTAGCCAGAAGAATTAAACAATTAGAGTCCTCTAGATGGGTGTCGGCCATTCGCTCCTCTGAGGGGGGTCCAATCAAGACTTCCCCTGAAGGTATTTTGGGTGAGTTTGTGAACTACTTTAAGGGGATTTATGGGCCTATGAAGGACCCTCCGTCAGATGAGAAAATTAATCACTTTCTAAGGGGTTTAAATTTTCCCTCATTGAGTGAAATGGACCAACTTCAACTCCTGGCCCCCATTATTGCAGAGGAAATAGACCGGGTTATTAAATCCCTCCCTTTAGACAGGACACCTGGCCCGGACGGTCTTTCCGCTAATTTTTATAAGACTTTTTCAAAGGAATTAGTTCCTTTTTTACTACGGCTCTTTCAATGCATTCTAGATGGTGAGGCTTCTGACCATACTGTCTTTGAAGCATTAATAGTACTTCTGCCCAAGCCAGGGAAGCCACTAGATTTGGTTGCTAATTACAGGCCTATATCCCTCCTGAACCAGGATATCAAAATTCTCACTAAATTGTTAGCCGATAGATTTAGCAAAGTCCTTCCCAGTTTAATTGGATCTGAGCAGGTGGGATTTATGAAAGGTAGGTCCTCCGCCGACCATTTACGGGTCTTGGCCCATGTCTTCTCGGCTTCCAGGGATTCTGATCAACCTAGGGTTTTGGTTTCCCTGGATGCCGAGAAAGCGTTTGATAGGGTTTATAACTACTTTCTTATAAAGGTTATGGACTGTTTTGGTTTCCCTCACCAATTCTCAGGTGGATTAAAAATATATGCAAATTTCCATCAGCTAAAATTACATGTAACGGCATAACATCAGCGTCATTCAGGCTTTTTCTAGGCACTAGGCAAGGTTGTCCCCTTTCCCCGCTCCTTTTAATCTATATTGAACCTCTTATCATGCGGATTAAACAGAGCAGCAGATCCAAGGTATCAGGTATGGGACATAATTTGAAAGTGCTGGCATATGCAGATGACCTGCTCTTGCTTGTTTCACACCATCCTCTTCTATTCCAATCTTGCTGGATGTTATTGATGAATTTGGTACAATCACCAACTATCGGCTCAATATAGGTAAATCAGTGGTTTTCCTATAAATTTTAGGTCATATCATGACATAGCTCCTCTTGGTCTAGCTTTGAATGCGAGTCCATCAGGTATCTTGGTCTCACCTTAATCAGGATACCTCCCGCTTGGTGCAATGAAATTTAGACCCGGTGTTACGATATTGAGGTTGACCTCTGAGATGGGCAATTATTCCCTTGTCTATCTGGGGCAGAATTAACTTGGTTAAAATGAATGTCTTTCCTCGTTTATTTTATCCCATTAATATGTTAAACATATGGCTTCCGTTAAAATGGTTCAAAAGAGTGCATAGAATTGTATCTGACTTTATTTGGAATTATAAAAACCTAGATTATCTTATTTTAAGCTGTCACCCTAAACCGTCTGGTGGTCTGAGACTTCCCCATTTTGCGCTATATTATTGGGCCAGTCACCTCTCTAAATACCTTTGTTGGGTTAAAAGTACAGATGATGCCCTGGTTAATACTTACACACCGTTATGGTTAAGCTTAGAGGTATCTCGAATTGTGGACTCTGGTTTTATGCCTAGGGCCCTGTTATATTGTTCATTGAAAGCTCTCCCAGCTGTATTGTGTAACTCCCCTATCGAGACTTCAGTTAAAGTACATGTACAATTATGCTCCTTCCTAAAATATTTTCACACTGGGGACCCGGCCCAACCTGTGTTGGGCAATCCCAATTTTTTAATAGATGGTAGACCTATCAAAGATTCCTGGTTACCTCCACTTGGGAAGGTTTTGGTCAAGGACCTGCTTGCGGAGGGGGGTAAATTGCTTACCTCAGTTGAAATTTTGAGGAAGTTTCATATCCCTCAGCGTCTAATTTTTAAAGTATTCCAACTCCGTCACCTCTTGGTGGGGAGTTCTGGCATTTTTGCCAGGGGTAGTGACTCGTGCGATTTCGAGGAGGTTTTGACTCCCCTGGTAGGAAAACCTCACGCGATATCGGCCATCTATAACAGTTTGATTGGATGGTTACACCCTAATGCTTTTGCTCCCAAACGTTATTGGTCCCTACTGTTCCCAGAATATGATTTTGACTGGGGTAACATTTGGGGGGCGTGTCATAAATTTTTATTGCAGGATAGGCTTAGGCTAATGCAATTCAAGCTCTTGCATAATATTTATTATTCCCCTGTGAAGTTAGTGGATCAAGGCCTGGCCTCATCCTCTTCTTGTTTTAGGTGTCAACAAGGGGTTGGTGATCTCCTCCACATTTTATGGCACTGCCCAAAAGTGGCGGTCTTATGGGAGACTATTAAGAGAAACTTGATCCCCTACTGGGTTTGGAAACCTTATTCACCCCTAAGGTTTGCATCTTAGGGGACATGTCTCAGATGGATGTCCGGAACAGAAAATATCGTATGGGACTGATATCAGCCTCAGTTAAAAAAGTAGTCCTGAGGCATTGGAAGGACACCATAGAGATCTCATATGGCGAATGGTTGCAGGAATTTTTAGCAAATCTCAGAACGGATAGAACCATAGCAAGTTTACAGTATAAACTTTTTAAGTTTAATAGTATTTGGGATTCCTTATATACCCTTTTTTCTGCTCATTTGTGACTCGCTTTTGTTTTCCAGTCAATCAACATCTAAGTGCTGTGCAATGGGGGGGGGTTCCGGGGTGGAGGGGCTTGGGGGGTGGGACAGGGACTGAAGCCAGATGATCTTTTCAAAAAGGGCATGTCTTTTCTTTCCCGTTATGCTGTTTTTCTTTCTAGATGTGGTCCTTTGTTGGTGGAAAACCTTTAATAAAAATTGAATTAAAAAAAAAAAAAAAAAAGAGAGACGATGTCCATGGGTCAGAGTGCTGGGGCGTACCCCTTTGAAATGAATGGAGTTATTTTTTATTACTATTTCATATGTTATGATGGTGAGTTGGAGAATAATGAAGGCCACTGGTCTACTAATAAGGCCCTTGTCAGTCAAGCAGTGGCCTTCATTAATCTCCTACTCTCTATCAATAATGTATAAAATAGTAATAAAAAAATCCCCATTTGTTTCAATGGTGCAAACCCCTGCAGTCTCCTTTTCCCTTTGTCATAATGTGCTTGAACATGGGGATGTGGAGGTCAGCTTTACTGGGGAGGGGGGCATAAGCCTGACTATAGTGGGGCTCCAATAGTCTGTGCATACCATACTGCCCAACTGTCCACGAATGCAAGGGACAGCTCTAGAATGTCTGTAACATCTCTAAAAGATACAACTTATTTGTTTTGACTGAAAAGTAATATGCAAATCAAGAAAAATTCAAATGTATAAGATTCATATGTATATACCCCGGAGCAGTGCATCAGATTTGGGCTTAAACCCACCCAGTTACTAACCAGTTTTTTTCCTGACTGAAGTTCTGCCCCCCAAAAAAGAACTTTCTCCAAATTTTTCTCCCCGACTCCATTCCATTCAATTCCCATCCAAAAAACACATCAATATTTCAATCCTTCCTCCTTCTTTAATCCTCCTGTAAAAAAATGATTTACTTTTACTTACCTGGCCATATGGCCAGAACCTGCAGCCTGGCATAGTGTGCCACCAGACCAGTTTTCAGTCTGCTCCTCCTCTGTCCTTCTACAAGAAGCTGTATGCTAGAACCAGCCATCATAGGTCCTCAACGTGGTCCATGACCAAGTCACCTCACCAACCAAACCCACCCAACCGGGGTTGCTTGCTTCTTGCTTGGTTGCTGCTGTGGCTGCTACTGCACTACACTGATCAAGGCCTATGAAAGCTACCCACACCGCTGTCACCACTGTTGCTAAGCCTAGCTTGCTGCTTTGGGGGTCTGTGCTGTTTCTTTTGCAAGGCAAGCCTAGTAGAGTAAGTAGGTAGCCTAGTCTTGAATTAGCTTCTAGTTCACCTTCTGCCCTGTCAGCAACCAGGGGAGACAGTGATTCACTAAGAGTAGACCAACAAAAATATGCTGCCACAACACTGCTATTGAGAGTTCAGTTCTCACTGACCCATTCAAGCTGTAGTGAGTAGTCTGCCTACTCTGTGGTAGGAAAGACAGTGTCGCACTTGCAAGTGTAACCCCACAGGGGGCGCTACCCTTAGGGCTACTACCCCTGTCTGCCCCCACGGAGGCAGGGTGAGGGGCCCAGATCCGTTGACGGGTGCCTCCACCCAGAGGTCGGGGTTAGCACAATTAGGACTACCTCGGTTACAGCCCTCTGGGCTACTGCAACCCCCCCTTTTGTCCCACTAGTGACTCACACTGGGTACCAACAATTCTGTTCACCAGTACACTTGCCCCATGGATAGTATATTCCAGCTCCCTTCGGGGATCCCCTGTAAAGTAAGGCACAATTATGTTGCAATCACCTGGCAGCAGCTCACCAGTAATGTACACAATAGCCAGGATGTAGCTGTATGAAAAGCAATCTGATTTATTCAGGGAGAAAATAACAAGGAAAAGGGGGAAATCAAGTTGATTAGCTTATCACTATACTTATCTACCTAGGGCTCTGTGCACAGGCCTAACCCTACGGTTTATTGTCCCTAGGTACCCAAGCCCTAATGGCTAGTCCACACGTGGCAGCTGGTTGGGGCCCTTAGCACAGACAAACATAACAGTCCTGAGCAGGTCAAAGTAGGAGGAGAGTTTAATTAGGCAGTCGGCAATATAATAATGCACTGAATCCACTGCATAAACACTCTGCAGGGAGCTACCCTGAATTAGTACTCACAACCCCAGCAAATAACGATTCCTTCACCGCTACCAGGATGGAGCCTGACTTCACCAGCCTTCTCACACATTTATATGGCGAACAGCAACAGAGGGGTACCACACCAGGCAGCTGCTTCCAATGCTCCACACACACTCACAGCCACTGAAGATACTGCAATGGCAGCTTCCACTTTTCCTTCGGACCGAGCGCCAATTCAGCAATTCTCCAGTCCTCCTACAGGTTGAGCCTGGTGGGTAGCTGTACAGGGCACAGCCTCCTCTGACCGCCCACCGGCGGATTTCAGAAGCGAACTTCCTTTCGCAGATGAAAACTACCAACTAGGCCTTCACAGCTTCCCGCGTGAACACTTCTCAGCGCAGAAGCACAGAAGCTCCTCACTCCTCACCAGCCACAACGCATCTGCCCTTGGCAGCACTGAGCACTCCTTTCAGATCGGGCGCTACCCGCTGTCATTGGCTGGCTGCACATGCCAGTCACTTCCTCCGGCTCTCAGTGGTGCGAAAAAAAGTGCCATAGCCCATAATGTCTTTCCCAATTACAAACAGTTCCTCTATTGGTCAGCTAGCTCTGTGGGGTTTCAAAGTACCGATTGGTCCAATTCAATAGTTTTGGGCCAAAATGGAGGAGGAAATTGAAACCATCTGTGCAGCAAAGCAAGGCAGGTTAGAACAACTGCATTATCATTACTATTTCCCAGTATTTTAAGCCAACATTCACATCCTCGTGTAGAGCTCCCTCTGCACCACTAGTGATGGCAGAAATGGAGTGAAAAATCAACAGCCCGGGTGGGACTCGAGCATAGCAACACTCAAACCCCCTTCCTGATCAATCACGACTGCAACCCAAAGCAGCCCTCAAAGAGAAAGTATACGGAGGCCTTTTAAAGTGCTCACTGGCTTCCCATTTAAACAGCTTTAACACCGAACTCCAACCAGGCATGGAGTATTTTCCCACGCTCCGGGGAAGCTTTTAGGAACCCCCCATTTGCAAGGGGGTTACACCCTCCCTGGCCTGGAAAAGCTTGGTGTCCGCGTCAAGCAACTACCCCTGAGGCCATTTAGGCGAACATCCCAATTAACACTATATCACATTTTAAATCACTTACAGAAATATTACGTTTACAATATATTATGGTTCATACACATTGTACACATAACTCTGGTTCCCTTTTTTTTCAAATCAGGTTATTAACTCCTGCTTATGGCACCAGGACTGGGGGAACCCCTCCTTTCTAGTCACTGGTGAGTCACCTTGAACAGGAGCACCACACTCAAAGGGCAATACTAACAATCTGGAGTTATCCCCCAAGGCTAACTTAGGCAGGGACCGGGGGGACACATATACCCCCTTGTGAACCACATTTAAGGTCAGGTCCACTGGCTGACCAAGCGATTCATAGCTCAACTTTATTACTGGCCGTATTTGTTGGCTGGATCGTCTAGGGGTCTCGGGGGATCCTAAACCAGGCCCTGACTCCACTTCAGTATCAGTGACATTAGCAATGGGAATCTCCTCAAGGGGAACAGGTTCAATGCTCATAATACTATTAGGGGCTTGACTTTCTATCCCCGAACCCACCCCACTGGGCTCATCTGGGGGTGGTTTAGGTACTAGAGGGGAACCATCAGGGCATTCAAAATATTCATCCGATTCGGGCATATCCCTGGCGTGTTCCCCCATCCCACTCTCTTCCTCTGAAAAGTCAGATAATTCAGCCAGGCCAGACAGTTCAGCCAGGCCTAAGGACTCAGCCCCTTGAGCTTGTCTGCTACCCCATTCATCTTCTGGAGGCATTGCCTCCGGGGACAAAGTAGAGGGCTCAATCAGTACAGAAGGGCCAATTTCAGTTCCCGAGTTAACAAGGGGATTGCCCCAAAACAATTGACTCAGTTCATGAGAGGGATAGTATTCAATATCACCTGCGCTATCTTCCGACACTGAGTGTTGATCATTTCCTTCTGCAGGAGGGGTGGGACAAGGCTCCCTTGGTGGACTTGAATGCTCCACAGGCTTGGTTCTTCTCTTAGCAACAGATCTAGTCACAGGCCGGGAAGGAGTGGCAGTGGAAGGTTCAGCGTCAATCAAGATCTGCCCAATTGGCAACAAATGATTTCTGTGTATGGTTTTCACATCTCTCAAATTGTTTTCAGGCTGCACTTTATATACAGGTAGATCTGCCAGCTGTCCCACGACAATATGAGGGAGGTGATGCCATCTGTTGGCAATTTTATGTTTGTCATGCAGTCCCAGATTTCTCAACAGCACTCTATCCCCTTCTCTCAACTCTACTGTTTTCACTTTTTTGTTGTATCTCTCCTTGTTAGCCAGATTTCGTTTAGCAGCCATGGTCTGGGCCAGTTGGTAGGCATGATTTAATTGGGCCTTTAATCTCTGTACGTATTGTAGATGGCTTTCTGCTCGCACCCCATCGGGGGAAACCCCAAAACACATATCCACTGGCAATCTAGCCTCTCTCCCAAACATCAGTAGATAGGGGGAAAACCCCGTGGCATCGCTCTTCGTGCAATTTTACGCATGAACTAAAGTGCTGATCTGTTGGCTCCATCTCGATTTATCTTTTGATTGTAAGGTGCCCAGCATGTCAAGCAATGTACGATTAAACCTTTCAGGCTGAAGGTCTCCTTGCGGATGATAGGGGTTGGTTTGTGACTTTCGAACCCCCCACAAAGATAGCATCTCTTTAATCAAATGACTCTCAAAGTCCCTTCCCTGATCGGAATGAATCCGCTGCGGGGCCCCATAATGGATGAAAAAGTTCTCAACAAGTGTTGCTCTCTGATCCTTGGTCGGGAAAGCCTGTGCGTACCAGGTAAAATGATCAGTGATCACCAATATGTTGCTGACACTTTTCAGATCAGGCTCTAAACTTAGGAAATCAATACATATATAGGAGCACTAGTAGTAATGTTGACCAGGGAAGCAGCTCTCCGGGGTAACGCTTTTCTTTGCAAACAATGACCACGGGTCTTGACATACTGTTCCACATCAGCACTCATCTTCGGCCAATAGAATTGAGCCCGTACCAGGTCAAGTGTTCGATCTATGCCCAGGTGCCCCATTTGATTATGCAATGACCTGAGGACTAGCTCTCTGAAAACCGCTGGCAGCACCAGTTGTTGTCGGTGTACCCAGCCCTCCCTATTCACAGTCTCTCTATATAGTAGTCGGTTGATCAGCTTTAATTTGGGCCCTTCTTTATACAACAAAGTAGTCCGTATGTCAGTGGAGTGTAGTTTGGATACATCCCTTCCGGCCCGCAAAAACCTCTACGGCCGTTCTTATCATAGGATCACAGGATTGAGCCTGTTGGAGATCATCATTGTTGAGTTGCAGCAGGGAGCTGTTGTCCAAGGCAAAGAAATGACAGTAAGCAGCAGGTATACAGTTTTCCGGTGGCCCCAAACAATCTATCACACAGTTCACCGTATCAGGAGACGCCTGTTCTTCTTTGTAGAATTTCTGGCAGAGGGCTCTTATGTCAGGTTCAGACAACCGGACCCATTCAGTCTGGGACTCAGGCCTCCGAGAGAGAGCATCCGCATCTATATGGTTTAGGCCCGCCCGGTATTCTACAGCGTAATCGTAGGTGGCCAAGGCAGAGAGCCACCTATGCCTAGTAGCATCCAATTTGGCAGAGGTCTGTACATAGGTCAGAGGGTTGTTATCAGTCTTTACTAATATCTTGGCACCATACAAATAGTCATGAAACTGATCAACAATGGCCTACTTTAGAGCCAAAAACTCTAGTTTGTGCACGGGGTAATTTTTCTCTGAAGGTGTCAGACTTCTACTGGCAAATGCTACAGGTCTCAGCCCATTCGAGTGCTCCTGGTATAACACAGCCCCCAATCCTTGTAGACTGGCATCAGTATGAAGAGTGTAGGGCTTGACTGGGTCAGCATAGGCCAGTACTGGAGCGTGAGTAAGTTGATAAATGATGTTGTGAAAAGCTTCCTCACGCTCAGCAGTCCATCGATCCCCAAACATATCGTTTGGCCAAAAATATTTCTTTTCCACATCAGTGTACATACCCTTCTTATACTTTTTGTGAGTAGGCGGATACCCCTGGGTGAGATTAAGGAGGGGGCGAATCACTCGTGAATAGTCTCTGACAAACCGCCTATAGTATCCACAAAACCCCAGGAATTGTTGCAGCTCTTTCAAATTCCTGGGTTGAGGCCAAGTGGTCAATGCCTCCACCTTGCCAGGGTCAGTCTCTATGCCTTCAATGGACACTGTATGGCCCACATATTTCACGGAAGTCTGGAAGAATTGACACTTGTCGATAGACAACTTAAGGCCGAAATCCTCCAACCGATCCAGGACTTTGAATAATCGTTGCTCATGTTCTTCCAATGATCGGCCAAACACTATAACGTCATCTAAATAAACCAAACACTCGAGTAGGTTCATGTCCCCCACAGCTCGCTCCATCAAGCGCTGAAAAGTGGCTGGAGCACCCGAAATTCCTTGAGGCATCCGAACAAACTCATAGAAACCTAAAGGGCAAATGAAAGCAGTCTTCTCCCAGTCATCTGGGGCCATCAGGATCTGGTAGTATCCGCTCCGAGGATCCAACACAGAGAACCACTTACTACCATTCAAACAATCCAAGGTGTCTTGTATGCGTGGCATGGTATATTGATCCGGAATGGTCCGCCTATTCAAAGTGCGATAGTCTACGCACATCTGAACTGCCCCATTCTTTTTCCTTACTACTACGATGGGGGAGGCATAAGGGCTCCTAGATTCTGGAATTATGCCAGCAGTCAACATTTCTTGCAGATGCCGCCTTACATCATCTATGTCAGCGGGAGCCAGACGTTGGGATCTCTCTCGGAAAGGTCTTTTGTCGTGCAATCAAATGTGATGCTCAGCCCCTTGTACACATCCTACATCCCATTCCTTCAGGGAAAAAACCTGGTCCCTCTTGGCAAGCCTCTCACTGACCCTTCGCTTCCAGTCGGTAGGCAGCGGGGAGTCACCAAAGTCAAACAGATCAGGAGCAACTCTATCACCCATCCGAGAACTCTTTCTATTTGGTAGTACAGCAGTATCCACACAATGAACGCTAGCCAGGGTACATCCTCTTCTTATCCGAATCTCTTTATCAGACACATTGTGCACTTGAACCATCACTCTCCTAACGTAAGCATGGGCTCTAGCTGGCAGAATGCTGGGTCTGAGCAACAACCCCTCAGGTAATCCTCCCTCTACAGGCGCATCCAGCATCAACAACTTGTTCCTGACATCTGTTTTTAGTCGTACCTCTCCATGCAGAACACATTGTGCATTTGGGGCAAGTACCACGGGGGCCGGATCCTTTTTCCACACCACCCCCACAGGGCCTTCAGGTTCCTCCAGACTACCCTTCTCCTGAGTGGCACTGACCTTTCGAATCACAGCAGGTATGCTCAAAGCTCGCCCAGTTGGGAATGCTCGCTTCTCTGAGCACAATTGGGCCAATCGCCCAAACATGTGTGCATTTGTCCCAATCAACAAGGGCACCCCATCGTACAGTCCAGCGGGTGGGCAAACTAAAACTAAGGTTTCCACTTGCTCATCTATTCCATTCACAGTTGCAGGGAACGATAACCAGACATGGATGTACCCCAAATATGGATAGGCCTTGTCGCTCAACCCCCATACATGTAGACCAGTTAGAGGCTGCAGGGGCACCTCAGATAAGTGTGCTTGGCACCAGTCCTGAAACATAATGGTCATCTGGGAGCCACTGTCCAGTACAGCTCGAGTGGGAATTCCATTTACCTGCACCCAGATCTCCATAGACGGCCCGACCACATCAGACCAGTTGGAGGTAGCAGCATTAGTAGCCTGGCGGGCATGGGCCTGAGTCACAAAACTTTTCTTGGGGGCCCGAGACTGGGCCCGGCGGTGTCGGGCGATCAGTCTGCTGTTAACTTTCCTTAAATTCTCCAGCCTCTGGCACTCAGGCTGGAAATGCCCATCTTCCCCACAGTGGTAACAAAACTTGGGGTCCCGGGGATCACTATTCTGAGGGGGGCCCTGAGGGGAGTGAGAAAGCTCTCTAGGGTTCGGGGCTCTACATGACTCAGGGGCCCCAGGCCGAGTAGGGTACACAGTAGACTGCTTTAAGTCCCTCACCAGTTTCCATAAATTCCTGATCTCAGCCCTCAACTCACCCTCCACGTAGGGGTCAGAGGAAACAACTTGAATCCCCACAGTACCTGGGAAATCTGGGAACCCCTCGGACCCTCCAGGCGAGCCAGTCTCCTCAGGGGTGTTAGACTCAGGGGTCCCACTAGGGTTCACTGCCCCCACACAGGGTTCCCACCCCTCTTCATCAGTCTCCACTTCTCGAATTTCCCTCATCAGTTGACAATATTCAGGTGAGGTGGCCCGCCAATCATGCAACTTGAGTTTCAGCAGCGTTACACTAAAGAATCTGGCAGACTTTAAAATATGTTTTAACCGAACCTGATTCAGGGCTGTAGCAGTGATTCCCCCTTTTCTACAAGCCTTCTGCAATGCCTGCTCCACTCTAGTAACAAAAGCGGACAGTTTTTCATTTCTCCACTGCTTAGCAGACCTGAATTTCCATAGTAAATCTTCACCAGTCTGTGTACTCCCAAAAATCCCTTCTAAAGCAGAGAGATATTCTACAGCAGTGGCTTCCGAACGGGTGGCCCGGAAGAACCTAATGGCTTCTAAGGCAGGACCCCACAAACTTTCCATCAGCCTCTTCCTTTTCTCCCCCTCAGAGCATTGCCACTCCTGAACTAAAGGGGTGGCATAGTCCATCCATGCCTCCAGGTCATCCTCCCCGGAAGGCACTGGTACCATGCCAGAGAAAAGTTTTAACTTACGGTAGGAATCAAGCTGTATGGATGGGACTGCCAAGGGCAAAGAAGCCAACACGGAACTTTTGGGCGGGCAAGGAGGTGCCCGGAGAACCCAGGGGTAGTATCACTGGACAAATCCAAGGCTTGTAACAACTCCTGGGTAGTCCTCCCTCCACAGCTAACAATTTAAGCAGTTTGTCTTTAAACTGTTCATCTGGGAGACTTCAGGGGTGACTGACCCACTGGATATGAATTAGCCTCCACCCGGACGCACCTCCAGGTAAATCACAGGAGATACCTTCTCAGGGTCGATGGCCACACTGCATAGAGTAACACCTGCAGTGTCTGGTTAAGCAGATCAGCCATACGCCCTTTCACTTCAACCTTACCCAAACACTTTACTCACTCGGCAACAGAGACAATATCAACAGTTGAGGTACCCAGGGGCACATCTAACAATAATACAGTCTTCTGGGAGTCTAGCTCTACGGCTTCACCCCAACCCATCAATCTGTGTACCATAGTTTTGATGGGTCCCAGCTTAATTTTTTCCAACATATCCCCTTCCATTTTTTTCATCTCTGATGTATTTCCTCACTGAGCCACTAGGGGATGCAAATCCCAGTGGTGCCTCCAATTTGTAACCCCCACAGGGGGCGCTACCCTTAGGGATACTACCCCTGTCTGCCCCCACGAAGGCAGGGTGAGGGGCCCAGATCCGTTGACGGGTGCCTCCACCCAGAGGTCGGGGTTAGCACAATTAGGACTACCTCAGTTACAGCCCTCTGGGCTACTGCAAACCCCCTTTCATCCCACTAGTGACTCACACTGGGTACCAATTCTGTTCACCAGTACACTTGCCCCATGGATAGTATATTCCAGCTCCCTTCGGGGACCCTCTGTAAAGTAAGGCACAATTATGTTGCAATCACCAGGCAGCAGCTCACCAGTAATGTACACAATAGCCAGGATATAGCTATACGAAAAGCAATCTGATTTATTCAGGGAGAAAATAACAAGGAAAAGGGGGAAATCAAGTTAATTAGCTTATCACTATACTTATCTACCTAAGGCTCTGTGCACAGGCCTAACTCTATGGTTTATTGTCTCTGGGTACCCAAGCCCTAATGGCTAGTCCACACGTGGCAGCTGGTTGGGGCCCTTAGCACAGACAAACATAACAGTCCTGAGCAGGTCAAAGTAGGAGGAGTGTTTAATTAGGCAGTCAGCACTATAATAATGCACTGAATCCACTGCGTAAACACTCTGCAGGGAGCTACCCTGAATTAGTACTCACAACCCCAGCAAATAACGATTCCTTCACCGCTACCAGGATGGAGCCTGACTTCACCAGCCTTCTCACACATTTATATGGTGAACAGCAACAGAGGGGTACCACACCAGGCAGCTGCTTCCAATGCTCCCACACACTCACAGCCACTGAGATACTGCAACGGCAGCTTCCACTTTTCCTTCGGACCGAGCGCAATTCAGCAATTTTCTCCAGTCCTCCTACAGGTTGAGCCTGGTGGGTAGCTGTACAGGGCACAGCCTCCTCTGACTGCCAGGGGCGGATTTCAGAGCGAACTCGCTCGCAGAGAAAAACGGCTGACTTAGGCCTTCACGCGCTTCCCGCGCAAACACTTCCCAGCACAGAAGCTCCTCACTCCTCACCAGCCACAATGCATCTGCCTTTGGCAGCACTGAGCACTCCTTTCAGATCGGGCGCTACCCACTGTCATTGGCTGGCTGCACATGCCAGTCACTTCCTCCAGCTCTCAGTGGTGTGAAAAAAAGGGCCATAGCCCATAATGCCTTTCCCAATTACAAACAGTTCCTCTATTGGTCAGCCAGCTCTGTGGGGTTCCAAAGTACCAATTGGTCCAATTCAATAGTTCTGGACCAAAATGGAGGAGGAAATCGAAACCATCTGTGCTGCAAAGCAAGGCAGGTTAGAACAATTACATTATCATTACTATTTCCCAGTATTTTAAGCCAACATTCACATCCTCATGTAGAGCTCCCTCTGCACCACTAGTGATGGCAGAAACGGAGCGAAAAATCAACAGCCCAGGCGGGACTCGAGCATAGAAACACTCAAACCCCCTCCTTGATCAATCACGACTGCAACCCAAAGCAGCCCTGAAAGAGACAGTATACGGAGGCCTTTTAAAGCGCTCACTGGCTTCCCATTTAAACGGCTTTAACACCGAACTCCAACCAGGCACGGAGCATTTACCCAAGCTCCGGGGAAGCTTTTAGGAACCCCCCATTTGCAAGAGGGTTACACAAGACTCATGTGCTCTTTCTTGGCTGGAGCTCATCCACATCACATGTGACTGTGCCACCACTAATAGGTGGAGAGAGAGTGGACAACTGAATACAGGCACAGTCTAGTCTGGAGAGTATCTTCAGTGTGAGCACACACAGGCCAGGTGGGCACTTATTGTGCAAAAGATTAAATCCAAATTTAAAGCCATTGTTGCAACACCAAAAGAACAACCTAGTCACACATACGGGGGGGGGCAACTGCCCCCCTCTGCCCTACCTAAATGGCACCCCTGCTTAATAGCAGAAATTCATTCTGAGGTGCTAATGCAATGGTTCCCATTGTGTTCTGAGGTACTGTATCTCCATGTTTTGTGATGTGTCCAGATAATCATGTAGGTTAGTGTTCCTCGTTGTCCCTCATTTTGAGTGTCCATGTCCCTCATTTCAGTGACAAAATATGAGGAATGGTGCATGCTTCCAATACCCTATTCAGCACAAAGAGTGCTGAGCATGGCCATAGAGTATACTGTATGCTCAATACAGAATTACAAAGGGAAAGTAACTGAGATGAAACAGTCATGGAGAAACACATTTGTAGCATTAAATATGCATAAGGGACTTGCATGGTCCAAAACAAAAGGGATAGGCTTTACAACACAGAGGCCCCTCTTCATATATCTGGAATGGGGGATGTTGACTGGCTATATCCTAGGCTTTTACTGCAGTAAGCAAACAATACTTTACAAATTAATGGCGATTTAATGACAAAAATCAAAAGCCATTAAACAACTTGCAAAATTATCAGAATTAATGGGTTTATCTATTTTTTTATGGGAATTCTAATAAAAATTTATTTTAATGACTCTAATTGCTAGCAGTGGTATAATATATAGAAACTGATGTGTTTTTTAGATGAGATTTGCACCAGCTTAGCTACTGCACACATGGCAAGCGTGCAGCATGTGAACCTGATGTGATGTTTAAATGATGTTCCCACCAGCCTAACTGCTGCACTCATGTCAAGCATGCAACATGCAAACCTGATGTAATTTTTAGAAGATATTCACACCAGCATACCTGCTGCACACATGTCAAGCTTATAGCATGCAAACCTGATTTGCTTTTTAGACCTGGTTCGCTTAGGATCACTTTGTGTATGTGAACTGCATGCACACCTTGCACAATTAAGCATGTGGCATGCATTCTGCATGTACACAGCACACCTATATTTCTGTAAGGGAAACCATAGTATAGTATAATGTCCTTATTATTTCACCCTACTCTATTACTATATTTCCTCAATAGCAAAATCCAATTTAATAATACATTATTATAAAACACCATAATACTTAACTCATTCATCTATCCATCATTCACCTACTCCTTTCTTTCACAGCTTTCACCACCATCAACGACATGATAATGCAGCCATGCTGGATCTGACCAGACTTTGTTCTCCATGGCATGAAATATTAGGATGTCCTATCTGAGTCCTAGGCCAATTTGCACTATGTGAGAATACTGGCCTGGCAATATAGCCTTGAGGTTAGAGTAACAATCTGTAAATGAACTTGGTACAATAAATCAAGCAGACCTGGGTTTGAGTCCCACAATCTCCATTTGTATACTGTGTAACACTGAGCAAGTTATTTCACCTCCCTGGGCTCCTTTGACACACCTTAAAATAAACATTGACTCACTTTGCTTTTCCCAGCCAGTAATTGTAAAATAAAAAGAATTTTGTTTTTTTTGTTGCCATGGAGCTTGATATCCCCTGCTATCTTTCCACTCCAGGAGGCATACCCCAGTGGCAGCCCCCCTACTCCATGATCTCCTATCCCCATCTCTCCAGTGGTGATCTATGGCATGAGGCCAGATGGAGCTTCCAGATCTCATCTTGATGGTGGTAAGATTTTTCCTTTCCCCATTTTTTCCCCTACTTCTTCCCTACACTCACACAGTTGCACTTTTTAGTTCTCTGGCAACCTTGGACATCACAGCTACCCTGGAGTGGGCAAGCTCCCTGGAACTCCACAGGGGTCACTGTGGCACTGGTTGCAGTGCCACCTACTTCTGAGAAGCTCTGCCAGTAGCACCACTGTTTCCCAGCCCAGCCACCCACTCCATGTACCTGGAGCCCACTTCTTCCAACCTAAAGGCATGGTCATATGTGCTACCCTAGCACTGAATTATGCCAGCTTCTATTTGGGTACCTGGAAGGGGGCAGTACTCAATCAACAGTACAATCCATTTTTTTGATAAAGTGGTAACCTGGAGATGCTTTGCAGATTACATTTTTATGATGTGGCAAGGCACAGTGGAGGAGCTGAGTTCCTTTAAAAACTATCTGGAGAACAGTAATCCAAACTTGAGATTTTCCATGAAAGTTATTTGCACCTTATAAGCGTCCCGGATACAATTAAGTATAAGAATATGCAGAGTGGTCTATTGTGATGATAGCAATCTTCTTGTTATTATTTGTATTATATTTGTGATATAAATATATGTTTAGACTTCTGCTTAGAAACACAGGCCAAGCAGAACAGCCTCATGGGATATTGGATTTTTTTAAAGAAAGAAAATGTGCTGGTCTTGCTGGTTGTCAGCTAGCTTGTAAAAGTTGACTTCCTGGGACTATAATAACACCAGGTTATAAAACCACCATTACTTTGAATCTAGGAAGCTGGATAAGGAAATGGGCAGACTAGGTAGGCCAAGTGGTCCTTATCTGCCATCAAATTCTATGCTTCTATGTTTCTATAACAGTCTGCATTTTATGACCCATCAGGAGGTAAGCCAACTTCTGACAGACATCTGTGAAAATCCTCATACAGATAGGAGAATTAGCTTTTAAGAATGTCCTGTGAAGATCAAACGGGTAATTCTGACCTGCCATAAAGCAGGCTCACTAATTAAAACAAAATGTATGTGTGTATATATATATATATATATTTTTTTTTTTATTGGGATGCTTAGCAACATGCAGATGCATGAGACTAATTTGGTATGCAGGAACAAGAGTGACCTCACAGCCAGCATCACCACTGAGCTGTGACCTCACAAGCTGGGTGGGACCCTTTTCCTCTCATAGATATTGTCCAGGCTGAGGGAAGAGAGTGCTTTTTATTTCTGGACTCCTGAAAGAACACACTCTCAAGGAGCACTTCTACCAAAATTAGGTAATTCAACCACCACTATTTACTAATTGAAACTAGCATAGGATTGGATACTCAGTATAAGGCGGTTTGTTTATAATTGTCCATTTGTTTTTATGACTGTACCATAAATGTTATATGTTCTGTGTTCTGTATTTCATTTACTATTTTTAATTTTAGTAAACTTTGTTTTCCTGGAAATCCTGCCTGAGCCTTTTCCTCATTTTGAGTGTGAATGTTGGGACAGTGTTGATAATTCTGACAGAACTGCTAAGCGCTTACAGTGTGTTACCATATATACCAAGGTAAGGAAAATACCAAGATCTCAATTGAGTTGGAAGGGGGATTGTGAACCAGGTGGTGTGCCCACTGGGTTAAGTATTGCACTGCATTTCTCCAAAGAGAGTGTGATACTTGGACTTGTTACCTGGGCGTGCTATCGATAATGGGTTCACATTTGACCCCAGGACTCAGGACTGGTAGTTGATCGGACCCAAAACAAACAGGACGGTTATGCTGTTTGTCTCCTGTTCACATATTGCACTTTGAGGTTTGGCATTGTGGGAGCAGAGGGCCTGACCCCAGAGTACCAGTCTAGACATGGACTTATCCAGAAAAGAAACAGCTAGGAAGTCACCCCTCCACTCAAGCAGCCATCATCCTTGCCACACTGTAGAAAACATTCCAATCAGTCAGTTTTATAGAATTAAGCATAACTGCAGTACTGAGGAGAATGATCAAAGACTTGCAGGTGACTTGCAGAATAGATTCCTTGAGAGAGGGTACTCCAGGGGTGTGATTAAGTGCACCAGAGATGAAGAAGAGGGGAACCCTAGGTAGGACATGCTCCTCAGAGTCAGGGATAGGCGATAGACCAGGGACCAAGATTCCATGCAATTTATGACAACATACAATGTACATTTTAGCCAGGTTTTTTTATTTTATATATATTTTGTAAGCTATTTACCTCCATTTTCTCCCACCCCTCCCCCATCTCTAGCACGAGTGCACATATGGAGGCACACGTATGCCAAACATCAAGATGCCCTCCCTTTGAGTTGACCCTCTGTCTGCACCGACACTAGACCATCATCCAGTGGTGGTGGGACTATGGGAGTAGTGACCACCTACCCCAGGAAAGGACAGCTGCTATAAGGCTGCTCGATCCTGCTCCCCCCTCGTGCCGGCACCGCAATGACCTGAAGTAATTCCTGAACCCAGGTCACCAACATAGCATGACGTACAGCATCCAGCGCTTCAGCCCTCTGCACTGTCAGGTCAGCTTTATCCAGGTTTTTAACATCATTAAGAAAAACTGGCACATTTTCAGTTCAGACCCCATCATAAGGAACTATACAAAGAATCCCCCATGGGTGGCATATAGATGTGCCAGCAACATTAGAGATCTACTGGTACATAGTAACCAGCCCCTCCACCAGCATGAACCACAATGCAGACTACATGTTTACCACATCCTTTCCCACAAGGTTGCTACCAGTATGCCACTGTAAATATTGTAATGCGGTAAAGAAACCACAACTTTCTAACATTCTATAAGCCAAAAAAAGTTATTAAATTTGCACATTCATAGATTGCAATACTAAAGCAGTGACACAGTATATATGGCAGTGTACACCTGTGGGTGCTTCTGCATTGGAAAAATGATATGAAGACTTAAGATTAGAATAAAGAAACATATGACATTACTGAGAAGGAGAGTAAAGAATCAGTTTTGGCACAACATAAAAAAGGGGGGGGTGGAGGACACAGCTTTATTTTTGTTATATTGGAGAAAGTGGTTTGGGGACCCAGGAGCAAGGATCTGAATAGACTGTTACTAATGTGGAGTCTGGATGTACATGCTGGGTGGTTTAAAATACCCTGATCTGAATGACAACTCTAAATTGCATTCTTTCTTAAGGTAAAGGCAGAAGTAATATGATGTGTATATCACATGCTGTATTATGTGAACCTGAGAATTTATGAATTAGACATCATGCTGTAAAAATCTTAACAATATCCATGTCCTCTTTTTTAAAAATATTTTTCAAGCACTTTGTGGTTGAGCACATTACACATATAGAGAATACTGGATGGACAACTATGCACAACTGATGTATTCTGCCACAGAAGGGTTGTGATTCCCTCTGACCTCAAGAGTGAAGCTAGAGAGGTCTGTGGGAATCAGAACCCTGAGGTGGCAGAACACACTGATTGTGCATAACGTTGCTCATCCTATATTTTTTATAGTATATATTATTATGGGAAATGCACCTGCTGTGGTTCTTTTGCTTTCACAATGAAACTGACTTGTGCAGTCTCTAGAGGTTTTAGAATGCTGTTGTACCACAGAAGGGTACAACCACATTCCTTGACCTTTGTACTGTGGTATAACAGCATTTTGAAAGGGATGGAATTTTATATAGGACAATGCTTTACTATACACTATATTATACTTGCACCTTATAGCACCACATAGCACTGCAACTTTAAATATGTTTTGCTGAAACTGCACTTGAATTATTCTGTGCACAAATGGGCTGTCGCTACTAGTGGCCAGTGCCCTTATAAAAGCTCAGAGGAACTGAGTGAAATGTCAGGTGGTTTGTTGTCTGAGGCTCTTCCTGTGCAGAGCAATAAAGCCATTTGAAGTGGTATCAGCATAAGATGGGTCTCTTGACATTCTTTTACAGTATGGTGATGTGCCCATTAATTTCTGTTTGAACAACTTATGGGGTAGAAAATCAGTCCCCCCAAAATTGGTAGCCAGAAGTTTACAAACAGTGGCAACCATGGGGACATTAATTGTGGGGGTGGATGAGGAGGGGGTCATCTGGCTATACCAAGGGCGGTGCTCTGAAAAAAATAAAAAATAAATGATGTTATGCTGTGATTCTGTTTGCTTCGTTCTCCTGTCTACCACTTCTGAATCCAATGCAGATTACCCCGAACAATGCATGCTAAAGGAGGGGAGCTGAGTACAGATGGTTATGGGGTAATTTATAATAAGCTGTGGAGTACAGCATGCAATAACTATACAATGGATTGTATGCTGAGACAGCATGCTTGGCAAGGGAGGCCAGTGCCTTACATGAACCAAGGCACACAGATATCCCCACTTACACTGAAGGAATTGGCACCTCCTAGGGGCAGAGGCCAAGGATCCCCTTGACCCCACGGGAGTCATAAGAGTTAATATACCAAATGTGTTACCATCTTGAAGTAAATAAAGTAAATAACCACATGTCCAGAATGTGCCTTAGGGCCTCTAGGTTCCTTATAGGGCCACTATTGGCAAAGGATCAGAAAATATGACTGTTTTGTTTTTATGGTTCTTGTTCTTCAATATGTGTTAGATGTGTTAGAAACCTTGGATGATAGGCTGTTGGGTGGCTAAACTGTCCAGAGAAGAACTACAGTTTTTAACCCTAATCTACATTTCTTTCTGCAGGGTGTCAGTGACTCAGGTGGATCAGCAGGTCCAGGGACTCAGGGAAACAATTAGGCAGTCGATGATGAAGGGTTATAAAAGGCTCCCAAGATACTGGGGCAGCAAAGGATGAATCAAGCTTAGGGAAAATTTCCTACACAATACAAGTAGAGTGGTGAGTAATGCTTGCCTGGCATATGCAGGGGTAGTGGTTGTGGTCCTTCTCCTGGCCTGGAGATGCCCAGTATTACAAATGTTAGCCATATTTTAGCATGTTATCCATAAATATTATGTCATACAATGTAAACAGCCTAAACATGGTTGTCAAGAGAGCAAAAATCTTAATGGATATAAAAAAGGGAAGTGTGTCATAGGTTTCCTCCAGGAAACACATCTGTTACCCCAGAAATATCTCTAGTTGTAGCATCAGTGGTTGGGACAAGTATTCACATATTACCACCTCGCAGCAAGAAGATGAGGAGTGGCCATTTTATTTTGCAGGGGTCTTGCTATCGAACCTACAGTAAACCGATGTGAAGGGTAGATGAATCATACAAACAAGGATGGTAAATGGGGCAATGCTAAATTTAGTGAACATATACACTCCAAATGAGTATAATGGGAGCTTTACAAAAGGGGTTATGGCTAAAGCGGCCACTCTGCCTATGGGACAGAGAATACTGGGGGTTGGGGATTGTAATTGTGTTATGGATCCACACCTAGACAGATCATCAGATAGAATACAGATGATTCATGGGGCAGATAAGGTGAAGCAGCTGTCTGTAAGGCGGTTGGGTTAGTGAACATTTGGAGAGAACAGCCCAAAGGGGATAAAGAGCTTTACTTTCTACTCACACCCTGATCGGATCTGCTCTAGGATAGAAAGGTTTTACATGCAGCTGGCATACACATATATGATTATTAGGAGTTATTTGATCAGAATATTGGATCATGAGCCAGTATCACTGAAAACTGCAACGGGGAAGATGATGAAAAGACACTCTGGAGATCTAATGCCTTCCTGACTAATGAAGCACTTTTTTTTTAACTTCCCTGGCTCCTTGACTTTGAAGGGGGCCTTGTACCCACTCCTACTCCATCTGCCAGGTCCTACCACCATGATCCCCCTGGTTTCATTGTGTTAGTTATGGCTGGGGGTGTATACATTTTTCCCCCATTTTCTCCCTATCTCCTGTGGACGCTGGTGCAGAGGACAGTCATCTAGACAAATGATGTGCTGTCGCACGCCATTGCCAAGCACCCAACAGCGTCCTCCCTCCATGACTCCAGAGAGCTGTGTGCCCCTACTGCCCATGCTTCCACAGGCAGAGCAGCTACAGGTGCTTTGTACTACCCAGTAACCCACCCCTGGAGGAGGAGAGCATCTGTTGGGATGCACAATCCTCCGACCCCCATCCGACCCCCAGCAGCCCGGATCCGTTCCTGAATGAAGAACTTTTTAGGGATAGAGTAGAAAAAGTTATACAAGACCAAGTCACCCAACAAACATTTGTTTGAGAAGGGCTCAAGCCTGTAGTTAGAGAGGAAGCCATTACCTTAGAGAGGAAAAAAAGATTGAGGGTATTGCAAGAGTACCAGGAGATAAGGCTTAATGAACTGGAAACCAATGCAAATGGTTTGTGGTGGAGACTACTCTTTATGCAGGGCCAACACATATGAGTGGAACCCCAGGAGCTACCACACACAAAAAAAAATGGACGTAATGTGAAATCTCAGAATAGCAGTGCACTAAAGAATTGACCTTTTCTCATAAATTAAAATCTTTACAGATTTGGAGAGACTTCTTATAGAAGATGATTATCCAGTATTTTATAACTCCTCATATTCAGGGTAAATATCTCCCCAAGTATGGCACTCAATGCTGGCGTGCCTGTGGAGAGGTTACAGCAACCCATACCCATATATTTTAAAGCTGTCTGATTTTAGTGGGATACTGGGTGGATATGTAAAGTCAAAGGCTGTTCTGAAGACTGGCTCACACCTCCACTCCTCACCCTTGTGTGGACTTGGGACAATCTGTGGTGTAGAACCAAAGCCACTAGGGCTCCCTCTGATCAAAGCAAATAGAAAGAAGCCCGAAATAAATGCACCAGGGCAATAAAAGCAGCAAAATCGGACTACTACAAAGACCAGCTCAGAGACAACTATGGTAATAGCCAGAAATTCTAGGCAACCCTAAAAGAGTTAATGGGGAAGAGCAACAAGACCCCTCCACCAATGCTATCAACCCCTGGAGGTGTAGTCACCTCCCCAGTAGAAATAGCTGATGCCTTCAATGTAGCCTTCACTAATCTAAGTTCAGTACTCCCAGCCAATCCAATACACTCACCCATAGCCACCGTGGACAATAGACACACTAGCCCAACCATCCCTAAATTCTACTTCAGGCGAGTCAGTATCAAGGAAACCATCAAATATGTTAAGTGTGCTCTTGCCAAACTCAGGACCTAGAGTGATGGGGCCGACATGAAGCTGCTAGCAATTGCCCTGAACAAATTGGCTCCTCCCCTTAATAAAATCTTCAATCTCTCACTGAGGCTCTTCCAATTCCCCTAGGTTTGGAAGAATGCTATAGTAACATCTGTCCTTAAGAGTGGGGATAGTTTAAGTGCCACGAAATACAGGCCTATCTCGATTCTGTCCCCCAGTCTAAAGGACTAAAAAGGATGGTGTCAGATCAGCTCATGGAGTATTTTAATAAATATAACCTAATGTGTGCACAACAGCATGGATTTAGAAAGCAGCACAGCACAATCACAGCTCTCACTGAATATACAAGTTCACTCCATGAGGCCCTGGATAAAGGACAAGTAGTCAGTGCTAACTATGTAGACCTAACAAAAGCAATTGACCTCGTGGATCACCCATTGCTGTTCTCCAAGCTACACTCACTTGGCCTCTCTGAGGAAGCTGCATCATGATTCAAGTGCTACCTCTCAGATCACTCACAGAAAGTGAAGATAATGGGGTCCTCTCAAGTGCAGGAAGTGTCTCTGTAAGAGGTCAATCTTGGGCCCTCTCCTATTCAGTCTCTTTGTCAACGGCCTGCCTGAAGTGTGCCCAAGTTCGAAGATGCTGCTGTGATCTACAGCAGCAGCACTCTGCACAACAACCCTACCTAAGAACTCCAACACAGCTTTGAGGCCCTGGAATCATGGTTTAAGCTCAATAAACTTGCTCTCAACTATAAAAAAAAAAAAAAAAAAACAATGCTCTTCTCAGGAGTACATTTTTCGAATAAGTTACCTCCCCTCAACATACACAATGCACTGGGCACCACCCTGAAGCAAGTAAAATCCTTTAGATACCTGGGTGTTATCCTACATGACACTCTATCCTTCACTGAACATGTTGATGCCATCATAGGGATTGGAAATAGGAAACTGGGTGCACCCTTTAGACAAAAGCTGAATCTAACCTCTGATACTAAACGCCTGGCCATCTCCAGTTCTGTGCTCTCACTAATTGACTATGGACTTTCAATTTATGGGCCAGCCACTGTTACAATTTTAGATAGAATCAGGATGCTGCTTAATAAAGCCTGCCAATTTGTGTCTGGCTCACACAAATACATACACACACACCTGCAATTTATATGCCTTTACAAACTTGCTCCCCTTATTTGCCTGGCTTAGATACCAAGCAATCTTATCGCCCAAGAAAGCACTCCTAGGCCTTACACCACCCACCATTAGCTTTCTCCTCCGGCCCGTCCACAACCTATACTCCAAGCAGAGTGTGACCTGACACGCCCTAGCTATCCCGCTGCAAAGAACTAGCCTGGGACAATGCTCCTTCACTAACCTGGCAGTCATGTGGCTCAATGAGCTCCCTGCCAACTTAGCCAACCTGCCCAAGATCTCTCAATTCAAGTGGGCTCTCCGTTATAATATTGCCCTGAACTCAGGCTGTCACTGCTTTGACCTGACCTGAACAACAATTACTCCTCCACCTCTTCTCTGCTCCCATACTAACCCCTCTCCCCCCAACTGTAGTACCTTATTACTGCAATCACTCATGACAGAGTGTTTGTCCTAAGGTTGCGCAAACAGGCTTAATGTCTGCCCGCTGCTAACCAACCTTGATTAAGCTGGGTCTCTATATAAACGTGTCTATCCTGCTGTATTTTACTGTACTGTACTTACCGCTTCCTATCCTTAAAACTAGTTGTTTGAATAATATGTGAATTACTCTGTACTATGTAATTACCTGAACCTTTACAAATGTGTTAATATCTTGTATCGTAATCATGTTTACTCCATGTAATTCCCAAACCTGCAATACCTGTGACTGGGCTCCATTCAAGCTGACTGAAACTGTATTGTCTTCTGCATTGTCTTCCATATGACGTGGAACCTTTGCAAATGAACAATTTGTGCTCAAAGGTGTTACAAAATTTACAATAAATAAATACATACATGTACTGCATTTGACAAACTATTTGATTCTCTTGGTCTAGTGACTTCTGAATCATTGTTGTTTCTGGGGGCCCAAGAATCCACAAAGGGGATCACATATCTCTCTTTGTTCAGGGTTTTTCTGCACAGTAGCAAGGAATAATTGGCTGAAGCCCCCATCAATTTACATTGGCCACATGGCAGAATTTTGTTCATGCTATTTACAAAATGGAAAAACCTACTCATCATGTCATGTGGCACAGCTTAGTTAAATTTTGACTGCAATAGTAGCCTTGGATCAGAAGTATGATCTGTTGCTACAGCTTGCTATCATTTTCATTATCTCCCTTCCCTCCTGTCCTTGGAATTCCTAATTTATTTCCCCTAATTTTCTCATTGACATTAAAAACAGGAGGGTAAGAGCCCTCTGGGGCTATCCCGGTTTTTTTTCTTAGGGGCTTTACATTATTTCTGGTTTGCTAGCCTGTTTGACACTGGCATTGGTGGATGGATGTCCTTTGCATCTTTAGACTGATATGTTACTTATGGGACTCTGTTATAGGATTTGACTGATAGCCCGGGAAGCAATCTGTGAATTTATGATTACTAGCCTTCTGTGTATTGCCAGTCTTTTGTTCACTAATTTTTGTGAACCTGATGTTTATCTGACTATACTTTACATTGTTTCCTTGTTAAAAATGTAAATAACCAAAAAAAGTTAAAACAAACGGGTGGTCACGTAAGGTACCTTAAGCAGTCATAGTATGAGCAATGCAATAAATAGGGCGGACTACTGGCATGTGGACTTCAAAAACCGAGAAGCCAAGAAGAGGCACAATTTAAAGATAGAGGGGGGACGGCTCTGTGGTAATGTGAGGAAATTTATTTTCACGGAGAGAGTGGTGGACACATGGAACCGCCTTCCTGGAGAGGTTGTGAGGTCTAAAACAGTGGGGAATTCAAACATGCATGGGACAGACATAAGGCAATTATAGTGGGGGGTTGCAGGAAATAGGCTGTTGGTTAACTAGAATCTGCAGCTTATTCAATAAGTAGGAAAATGGGCAGACTGGGTGGACGAAGTGGTCCTTATCTGCCATCAAAGTCTACGTTTCTATGTAAAGCCATCATCATGTCATGGCTATTCAGAGGACTATGTGAAATGAGTTGTGGCAGTCTTGATCCAGTTACCAGTGGGCAGGTGTCCACATCACAAAAACCACCAGCACAATCGGGACTAACTGGCATACTTGGCAGTCTCACATAAGAGTCTAAAAACTGAGTGGGCATGGAGTCTGAACTATCCTCTCACCTAAGTGGTGGTCTCTCAATGGCAGGTTTAGGCATATTCGTGGGGCAGTGTGGGGAACATGTACTATCATTGCTCATGCTGTACCTGTCATGTGGATAAACAGGGGACTTTAGGTTTCAGTGCTGTCAATCTGGCACCTTTTACGAGCACTAAATTTACACACAGAAAAAAAAGTGTAACAAAAAGAAATAAAACAGCTATCTGGATTGGGGGGTAGTAATGCATAGGGCAAGGAGACAGCAGCAGCTTGTGCCTCACGCCATAAAAACCTCTATAACACTTTTTATAAAGAAGACTTTTACAGGAAGCAATGGCGATTAGAATTTGTCGTTTTCTCAGAGCTCTTGGATCTGGGAATTGTCCAGGGTTCAAAGTGCTGACTTTGATTAAATCCATTCTGCACAGAGGAGGTGCACATTGCCACCTATTTCTTCAAAAACAGCAAAGCACCAGGACCAGATGGGTTCATGTTTGAGTTCTACAAAATATTTAATAAAGTACTAGCCACCATATTAATGGAAACATTTAACACCATTAAAGATTTAGCAGATATGCCAAACACATGGATGGAAGCCTTGACCATAATCAATCCAAAAGGTGGTGTGGACCCCACAGACTGCAGTAACTAGAGGCCCTTATCCTTACTCAATGCTGATGCTAAACTGTACCAGCTAAAGCAGAAGATAGTGGGGAAGGCAGTCAGAATAGCAAAGTCCCAAACTGAGGAAAAGATAGCTAACTCAGTTAAGAAGGGGGAGAAAACCTTTTACAGGTACATTAAGGAGCGAAGAAAGATCAAGGGAGGGATAGTGAGGCTTAATAAAGGGGAGGTCGGTGGGAAAAGGTTGACAGTGAAAAAGCAGGGATACTGAATGAATACTTCTGCTCAGTATTCACAAAATGAAAAGGAGGGGAGGTACCTTATCCAATCAATCTGTATGGGGGGGTGATATCAGCCCATTCACAGAAGAAAGGGTTTTGAAAGGATTCCTAAAACTGAAGGAGAAAGCAATGGTCGCTGATGGGATTCACCTCATAATTCTAAAAGAACTAAGGGGAGAACTAGTGACACCACTGACTACCCCTTTTAACAAATCATGGGAGGATGGTGCTGTACCTGAAGACTGGAGGTGGGCAGATGTGATTCCCCTTTACAAAAGTCAGAGCAAAGCAGAGGCAGGAAACTACAGAACTGTTAGTTTGACCTCAGTGGCAGGCAAAATGATGGAATCAATTCTGAAAGAAAGACTTGTTGAGTACCGAGGCTAGTGGGGCACAAAACCCAAGGCAGCATGGATTTACAGTGGGAAGGTCATGCCAGATTAATCTAATACATTTCTTTTACTGTGTGACCAAAGTAGTAGACCAGGGAGGAGCTGTGGATATGGCCCCCCGTCCCTTGACTTTAGCAAGGCATTTGACACAGTTCCACACAAAGGATTAATAAACAAGTTAGCCAGCCTGGGAGTGGGTCCCAGGGTGGTAGCCTGGGTAAAAAATTGTCTGGACAACATGACACAGAAGGTAATAGTAAACAGAGTCCACTCCAAAGAAAGGGGAGTTACTAACAGGGTACCATAGGGTTCAATACTGGGTCCGGTCCTTTTTTAATGTCTTTATAAGAGACATTGTGAAGTGACTGGAAGGAAAAGTATGCCTCTTTGCAGATGACACAAAGATCTGCAACAGGGCTGATACACAAGGGGGGAGGTGAAAAGAATGAGAAGGGACTTGGTAAGGTTGGAGGAATGGTCAAACGTATGGCAGCTTAGATTCAATGCAAAGAAGTGCAAAATAATGCACATGGGAAACAAAAACACAGGGGAACAGTGCAGGGGATAGTCATATCAGATGACCTAAAGGTAAGTAGACAATGTGAGAAGGCAGTAAGGTTCGGGCTGGGGGGATAATGGGATGTATAGGAAGAAGCATCACCAGTAGAAAACAGGAAGTTGTTGTTATCCCTCTGTACAGACAGTTGGTGAGACCCCATTTGGAGTATTGCATGCAGTTCTGCAGACTTCATCTGCGCAAGGACACAGACAGGATGAATGCAGTTCAGAGGAGGGTAACTAAAATGGTGCAGGGTCTACACCAGAAGCCATACAAAGAGAGACTAAAGGAGCTTAATATGTACACCCTCGAGGAAAGGAGGGAGAGGAGGGGGCATGATAGAAACTTTCAAGTACCTCAAGGGAATCAACAAAGTCCAGGAGGGTAGCATCTTTCAGAAAAAGAGATGTGAAAGAACACGGGGGCACAATTCGAAGATGGGGGGACCACTCAAGGGCAACGTGAGGAAGTATTTTTTCATGGAGAGGGTGGTGGACACGTGGAACAGCCTTCCTGAGGAAGTATTGGGGTCTAAAACAGTGGGGGAATTCAAGAATACTTGGGACAGACAGAAGGCAATTCTAGTGGGGGGGGTAGAAAGAAGTAGGCTATTGGTTAGCTAAAATCTGCAGCTTATCTAATAGGTAGGGAAATGGGCAGACTCGGTGAGCCAAGCAGTCCATATCTGCTGTCACAGTCTATGTTTCTATGTTTCCAAAAGACTCAAACATGTAGTGATGAAAATCATACATGAGGATCAAAGGGGTTTTATGCCAATTCTGGGTAGGTATCTGTGGAACAAAATTAAGACCCTGTTGAATGCCTTCTCTGGAGTTAAAGGACAAAAGACACTCATATTTAGCAATAACTATGGACATGGAGAATGCATTCAAGTGGCTTAATGGGCAGTTCCTTTTGTGAACTATGGATGAAATAACATAGGTACATGTTCAGAATGTTGGCGGAGGCACTATATGCAGGTCAAGCCATACAAATCAAAATAAACAACACCACCACGGACAGGTTCAATATCTCTAGGTATACCAGGGAGGGTCATCTCCTCTCGTCACCCCTATTTGCCCTCTCCATTGAACTATTGCTGGAGGCTATCTGTTGTAAGTCCAAATTACTGGACTGAGAGTGGGGAACAGATTTAAAGATCAAAGCAGCAGTGCATGATAGCAGTGAAAATTATGAGCTGTACTTTTTATTCTGCCTATCTCCTGACTTGCATGATACCCTTTTTACTACACATTAAGCCTGCTTTGCCACTTTTTTGCAGCGGAAATAATAAAAGGTGTGCTCATTTTAGTATGGCTCAGACCAGATTTTCATCAGTATTCTCTGCTGGTTTTGAAAGTCCATTGTTTAAGGAGCTAGTGTACTACCTAAAACTAATACTAGTTTTTAAAAGCAGTCAACCATTACTTTTTACAATACTTCTGAAATACTTTTCCTTTTTTATTTGGTTAGGTATAAGATTAATTACCTGATGTTAGCAGGTGTGATGTGTGGTACAGCACTCTGCCTGACAGCTGACATATAAATCTCTATCCCCCCTCCACCCACCTCTACATAATCAGCATGTGACCTCATTGACTGTGACATCACTGCTGCTTAGGAACAGCCACTCAGTGGCTGCCAGTTGTCACCTGTGATGTCATTGTCAGTGAGATCACATGCTGATTTATAACAGACAGAGGAGGAGAAGGATCTGGGTGTGCTCATTACAGGGTCAATAAACAACTCGGCACAATGTAGGAAGGCAGCTGCAAAGGCCAACAAAATGCTGGGTTGTATTGCAAGGGGTATATCCTCGAGGAGGGAGGAGAAGGTGATTCTGCCACTGTATAGGTCATTAGTTAGACCACACCTGGAGTACTGTGTGCAGTACTGGTGTCCGTATCTGAAGAGGATGTTAAGTTACTGGAGGTGCAGCGCAGAGGCGACAAAGATGAGCAAGGGCTGGGGGACTTATCATACAGAGGAGGTTGAAGGAGTTGAACATGTACTCACTGGAGAGAGGAGAGACAGGGGTGACATGATTGAAATCTTTAAATACATGAAAGGAATAAACAAAGGCGGGTACAGAGGGCTGTTCAATGTAAGGGAGGGAGGGAGGGCCACCAGGGCCATGATATGAGACTGGGCGAGGAAGGTTCAGGAGGAGATGAGGAGACACTTTTACAGAGTGGGTGGTGGCTGGGTGGAATGAGTTACCTGCTGAGTGGTATGCAGTAGAACAGAGCGTCTCAAATGAGGATGGGACAGGACAAGGGGGAGGGTTAAGGAAGGGGAAGGGTAGAAGGGAGGGGCAGCTGCAGAATAAGGGGTGCTAGCTGCACATCCGAGCAGACTTGATAGACCTCTAGGCCTTTATCTGCTGGCAAATTTCGTATGTTCGTAGATCACAATACTAAGGCTGTAGTGTGGGGGTATAGAGATAGATGGGTCAGCTGCCAGGCTAGGAGCTGTTCCATGCATCCAGCATAATATTATCACATGGAAGACTTCATAATGAGAAAAAGGAGAATGAAAAATAGTTCAGAAATAAAAAGTTACAACTGACTACTTCTTAAAATTTGTATAATTTTCCTATCTGTTTTGACACCCATCTAGCTCTTTAAGATCACTGTCTGAGTGACTGCTACGAACTATCATGCAGCAGACATGGCTCCTTGACTTATGGAACAACAACTGTACAAAGACAACTGAGAATACTGATGAAAACCTAATTTGAGCCTAATTAAAAGGCACACCCCTTTCAGTATTTCAAATGTCAAAAAGTGCTAAAGGAGATTCAAAATGGGGAAAGACAGATATAATACAAGACAGGAGATAAAGTGGAATCTAAAACAGAATGAAAAAGTACAGGTCAACATTTTCCCTACTATCTTGCACTGTTGCTTTAACATGTACACAGATGACACCTTGTTTTTCCTAAGGGGCCTGCTGAATTCCTTCCTGCCACTGCAATATGCATTGGAGAGGTATGGTGAGCTCTCGGGATTTATAATCAACCAAAGTTAGAGGTGATTCTGTTAAGTGAAGTCATCCTATACAGCTGGGATAAGGAGAGCATGAAGTACCTAGGGGTACACATTCTGGTGAGGCTGGACAACCTATAGATTAATAACTATGCCAAACTAATCAAAAAGTTAGAATTGTATGTGCATGGAAGGAATAACCTGCCTTTGTCCTTGATAGGTGGGGTGGAGCCGATATGTACATAGACATACTGTCATGATTTCTGTTCTCATTCTCTGACCTTTCACTAAGGATCCTGGATCAGACCTGCAAACAAATTAAGTCGAAGCTAAGTAAATTTGTTTGGCCAAAAAGCTGGGTTGAAGTGGGCAACTCTGATGAGGAATGAAGAAAATGGGGGCACAGAGCTTCCAGATCTCCATGGGTACTATGCACTATGTAGCAGCCAAACTGTGCAGTTTATTCCTTGTCCTTGAAAAGGATGAAGATTCAGGCTGCGTAGAAAGAAAAAATTACTCACCTTAGTAATGTTGTTTCTTCTAATGGAGTCTTGCTATATTATAGACATTAGCAGTTTGATCCAACTCTAGAACTGCTCCGGAGTGAAATGGTTAAAACCATTCCAAAATAGAATTTTGGCACGAGAGCAGCTCTATCTGTGTCATTTCAAACTTGAACTGTCAGATCTTCTGAGCCAAACTCACTAAGGTCTGTGTGGAAGCTGTAACCTACACTAGCCAAATGGCTACCTAAATAATAACAACCATTGATGGTCCCAACACCCAAGACTCAAGTCAGGGGACCAGAAATACTAACACCATTCTAATAATATGAAAATGGAACATAAGTATAATAAAGCACACACGCGTACACACACACACCCCAAAGTCCCAAAGGGACAAAATGCTAACAGGACATAAGTAGTGCCCACACTAAGTTGCCGCACCCACCAAGTAGAGGTTCTGAGAGGGGCAGGTTGGGGAGGTCTATAATATAGCAAGACTCCATTAGAAGAAACAACATTACTAAGGTGAGTAATTTTTCTTCAAACAACATGAAGTCTTGCTATATTATAGACATTAACAGAAATACAAGCAGTACCTCCATGGAGGAGGCGAGAACCTACTTAAAGAATAGGCTCTGAAGAACAGCTGTGCCAGAGCAGGCATCTCTCCTGGCCTGGACATCCAGGGAGTAATGCTTGGTAAAAGTGTGTACCGTTTTCCAAGTAGCAGCCTCGGCAAATCTCTAATAAAGGGATATCTCTGGCAGCAGCTAGAGGCGCTGTACCCTGGTAGAATGAGCCCTCAAACCGGGGGCTCTGCCCACTTCTGATAACAAATTGGATACAAGAGACAATCCACCTGGCTAGTGATCTCTTAGTGGCAGGTTTGCTTTTCCCAACTTCACCATAGGTAAGGAAAGTTGGAGGATTGAACCTGTGACCTTTAGTCGCTCTATATAATAACTAAGAGCTCTCTTAACATCCAGGCTGTGCAACCTCCTCTCACCCATGGAGAGGAGTCAGTGAAAAATACTGGAAGGAGATAGATTGATTAAGATGGAAATCTGAAACCACCTTAGGCAAAAACTTCCTATTAGTCCTAAGGACTACCCTATCCCTGTGGAAAGAAATAAAGTCAGTCTCCACTGACAAGGCTTGCAATTCACTTGTGCGTCTGAGAAGTGATAGCCACTAGAAAAACAGTTTTCCAAGTTAGGTACTTAAGCTCTGCAGAAGACAGAGGTTCAAAGGGGTTGCATTAACTGGGCAATACAAACATTAAGGTCCCAAGCAGGGGCGGTTCCCGAAGGGAGGATTAGTATGGAGTAATCCTTAAAAACTTGGAAAACACAGGATGAGAGGAAAGAGGGGATGACTTTCCTGCTGACACAAAAGCAGACACAGCTGCCAAATGAACTCTCAGGGTAGCTGGTCTGAGACCAAGGAATTAAGATGTACCATGTAATCTAACAAAATGGGCAATTCAGCAGATTCTGGGAAATATTTTTCCCAGCACACCAAATGAAAACCTTTTCCATTTAGAACTATAAGTAGCCCTAGTGGAAGGCTTTCTGGAAGCCTTTAGGATCAAGAACACCCTGAGAGAGGTGTAAATCAGCAAACTCTAACTCCTCAAGAGCCAGGCCTTGAGGTTGAGGGATTTGAGGTCCGGATACCAAACCCTTCCCTGGGCACAAGTCAACAGATTGTGATTCCTGGGGAGGCACAGGGGAAGATGGACTGTCAGAGACAGAAGGAGTGGGTACCAGGGCTGCCTGGCCCAATCCGGGGCAATCAGAATCACCCTGCAAGGCTGAGATCTGATTTTGACTAGTACTTTGAATAGGAGAGAAGGGGAAAGCATAGAGGAACTTCCCTCCCAATCCAGAAGAAGGGCATCCAGGAACTGGAGCCCAGCACTGGAGGCCTGCAACAGAACAGAGGAAGTTTGTGATTGTCTGGGGCTGCAAAAAGATCTATCTGAGGGATGCCCACCTGGCAAAAACTATCCCCAGCACTTGAGGATCCAGGGACCATTCGTGATGGCCCTGGGAAATCCTGCTGAGGGCATCCGCTAGGACATTGTCCTTCCCTGGAAGATGAACTGCTATGAGGGAAGTGTTCAGGGAATAGGCCAGAGACCACAACTTCATTGCCTCGGTGCACAAGGCCGAAGACCGAGTGCCCCCTGTTTGTTGATGTACCACATTGTTGTGGTGTTGTCTGTTCTGACTTGTATCACCTTGTCGTGGACAGATGCAGAAAAAGCTTGAAGAGCTAAAAGACAGCTCTGAGTTCCAGCAAATTGATGTGGAGCAGAGATTCCTGGGGACCAAACTCCCTGGTGGAAAGGTCGCCCATGTGGGCTCCCAACCCAGAAGGAAGCATCTGTAGTAGAGTCAAGTCGTGAGAAGGGAAATGAAGGGACCCCACTCTTAAATTGCTCTGATCCTGCCACCACTGGAGAGCTAGGATCAAGGTTCGAATCACTGGGACCAACTTGGAAGGGGTCTCTTCTCTGAGACAAAAGGTTGTCAAGTGAAACTGAATGTCTCTCATCTGAAATCTGGCTCCCTGCACAGCAGCTGTGGATGCAGCCATGTGCTAGCGCTGCAGAAAGTGTCTTGCTGGTCGAGAGACCTGCAGAGTGAAGGAAGAGGCCAGAGCCACTAAATTCCTCACCCTTTCTGGGGAAGAAAGGCTCTGGCTAGCTTTGTGTCCAATTCTGCCCCTATAAAGGTGAGTACCTGGACTGGTTCCAGAACCGACTTTGGCAGGTTTAGCAGAAAACCCAGGGAGGTGAGAAGCTGCTGGGTGACCTGCTGGTGAGATTTTACCTGTTCTGGGGACTGGCCTACAATAAGCCAGTCGTCTAGATAGGGAAAAAAAGCAATCCTCTGCCTCCTTAAGTGGGCCACTGCCACTGTTAGACACTTTGTGAATACCCTTGGAGCAGAGGTAAGGCCGAAGGGCATTGCTCTGAACTGGTAATGACCTGAGGGCAGTTCGAATCTGAGGTACTTTCGATGGGATCTTCTGATTAGGACATGGAAATAGGCATCCTTGAGGTCCAGGGGGGCTAGCCAGTCCCCTGGCCTTGGGGAAGATAAAATCATTGCCAGAGTTACCATTTTGAACTTTGGTTTCAAAAGATGCTTGTTCAGATATCTGAGATCTAAAATGGGCGCCATTCTCCTGTCTTTTTGGGGTAAGGAAGTATCTGAATACAGACCCCTGCCCTGATGCAGGAGGAACCTTTCTACTGCTCTGAGAGCTAACAGGGATGAGACCTCTGTTTCCAGAGCGAGGTCTCTGAAGCACTTGCAGGTAGAAAAGTCTGCTTCTCAACTTGGGAAACTTTTGAGCTGAGAACCAGACCCTGGCTTACTACTTCCAGAACCCACTTGTCTGAGTTAAAGAAGCCCAATTCTGACTGAAGTAAGCCAGCCTGCCCCCACTGGTACAGGAGAATCGACCCTGGGCACCCCATCAGGGTGCCTGTTTACATGGAGCTTTAGGCTGGGGGTGGGAGCAGGTCTACCCACCCTCGTCTGCCCTCCTCTGAAGAAGCCCCTCTGAGCATAGGCAGAGGAGGCCTGAGTCTGGTAGAAAGGCCTGTGAAAAGGCCTACCCCTACCCCTGGGGGCATGCCTTTGAGGAGTGGCTTGCCGCTCCTTAGCCTGGGCACTCTTGTAAGTAGTCCTATATTCATCCATCTTCTTCATGTAATTCTCTGTCTGCTCTCCAAACAGAGAATTTCCCACCACAGGAAAATCCATAGCCTTAGTCTGGGTATCCTGTGACAAACTAGTACACCTGAGCCAGGCCAACCTACGAAAAGCTACAGATGTGGCCATGACCCTAGAGAAACATCATTAACATCCACAGCAGCATGAAACTGAACCTTAGAGGCTTCAATGCCATCAGCAGCCACCTGTTCTAGTTCACTAGCCAGCTGGCCATGGGCCTGCCTGGCCAAGTGCATAACAGTATCCCATCTAGATTTCTGATACCTAGCTACATAAGCCATATAATTTGCTTGCCTGAGTCCCAGAGAGGCTGCCATATACTGTTTTTGCCATGGCATCAATCTTCCTGGAATCCTTGTCAGGAGGATGTGAAGCCAAGGGAATATATAGCTTTATCACAGGCAGCAGCCTGAACTACTAACATGACTGCATTGCTGAGAAGGAATTCTATATCAGGGCCTGACAATGTATACCTTCTGTCCATCTTTTTATCTACAGGAGGCACAGAATTAGGAGCTTTAAAATTTTAATTGTTTGTTTCCTAAAAGACTTATGTAAAGGAATAGACAATCTCCTAGACTCTGGAATATCCATCATTTCTACAAAATCAGGCTCCTCTTGCTCATCCACAGCCTCTTCTAAAGGAAGGAGGGGTTTCAGCAACTTTTTATGAAACATAAAATGAGATGGGGACTCAGACAGCATAGGGGAGATTCTAAAGGTCTGTCTGGGGAGATGTCCGGTTCAGTGGGCACACCCAGACCTTCCCAGCCACATTCATACTGTTCATAATCCTCCTCCCCTCCTCTGGTTCATAAAATTCCTCAATATCATAATCCTGAACCACTGGGACGGACAAACCGACCTTTTACCAGATAGTGGTGGTTTGGGCGGACCCTGAACAATGACTGGACAATTTGTATGGCTTTTGCTATCTCTGCAGCAGTTGGAGAAGGAATTTTGGACTCCAGACCTGCTGATTTTCTTGTTTTCTTTACTGGAATTGGTTCCTCAGAACCAGCTTTTCTTTTGCTTGAGGAAGTCTGGCCCTGGTCAGAGGGCACTCCCTCTGGTTCGGCTGGCACCGAACCGGGCTGGCCGTCTGGGTCAGTGGACTTTTTGGCCTCTCGTTCCCTGAGCCTGCCCAATCTTTTTTCCAGGGTGGCTGCAGGAAATTCTTATACCTGGCAGTCTGACTGGAGTGGTCAAACCCCAGACAATAAACACATGTGGTGTGTGGGTCAGCCTTGGCAAGACTTCCCACAAACATCACAGTGTTGAAACAGTGGGCCCGGTTTTCTTTTGGGTTTCTCAGACATAATGCCAGCCTAACAAAAAACTTGCCCTTTTTATGGCAGTGCCAGGCAAGACACCTTATCGGTTCCTAACGTGTCACGGGTATTGGAAAAACCGTAATAAATCCGTTTTTAGAACCGATAAGAACCGGAACCGCACTCTAAAATAGTAACTTTTAGTTTTAAATGAGTTTTAAACCCACTGATCAGTTCAAAACCGAACCGATAACTTACAAGTTCCACACAGACAAAACCTTCATTTACTTACAGTTTACCACAGATAGAAGGCTTGAACCGAGCGGTTTCTTGGTTAAAATAAAACTATTCTTGGTTAAATCCAACCGAGAAAACACTTTTTAAACCGAGAAATGAACCGAGCAGAAAGAGAAATCTCCGGAGCGACTGTTCACTGAGGCGGAGTAAAGAATCTGACAGTTCAAATTTGAAATGACACAGATAGAGCTGCTCTCGTGCCAAAATTCTATTTTGGAATGGTTTTAACCATTTCACTCCGGAGCAGTTCTAGAGCTGGATCAAACTGCTAATGTCTATAATATAGCAAGACTTCATGTTGTTTGAACAGAGCTCAGACAGTCTCAAGCCTTTGAGTTAGATATGTTCACTTATAGCTGTCTCTCCAGAAGTGGTTACAAGATATTACTAATCTCTGGTCTCAGAACATAGACAATACCTGTCTCATGGCAATTAGGGAGCTTGGTCTTCCTAATAGCATCTGTAAACATATTTAATTTCTGGCAGTACTAGACCAGTCATTGAGCCAGGTGGATCTAGTGCTGGTAGGTGAAAAAGGGGTAGTCCGGTTAACTTGGTTGGGGCTACTGTGGGAACAGGATAAAACAAAGCCCTGGATGGCTGTACAAAGGAAGTGTGGGTTACCTAGGGAGGATTTCTTCCATTTCCTGCCTCGATGGCACTATATGTTAACCCCAGACAGAAAAAAGCCCCTGGTGCCCCGTCCAACCCCTTGCTGTAATACCTACAAACATACCTCTCCACAATGAAATGGGCACATCTCAGACATCTCTACACTATTAATAACACCCAATTTAATGAAAACAGCAAGGATAAAGGAAACTTGGTTGTGAGACCTATGAGTGCTAGTGGGAGATGAATCACTGTCATTAATGAGTGACCTGAGCATTAGATGAAAATGATTACGTGGTTTTTCAGACTATCTCGCATTACGAGGCACTATGGAGCCTTCATCACACAAACCAGTGCTGGAATGGCTACCAGCAAAGGGGAGAACAACACCATACTTTCTGGTGCTGCCCTTAAATGGTTTCCTCTTGGAAAAATTGTATGAAAGAGATAGCAGATATCCTTCCTATACACCAGTGCCTGAGATGCGTTCACATTTATTTATTTATTTAAACATTTGGTAACCAGGAAAGGCACACTGAGCCAAGGCCTGCTTCCAGGTGCAACCCGAGGACAGGGGAATATAGGGAAAATATAAAAACACAAAAATATACATTAAAATAGATACATTAAAATATTACATGAAATAAATACATACAGAGAAATGCTAGGATTATACCCCACATGCATTTTCAAGGTAGAGAATATTTATATAACATTATAACTGCCAGCAAGGAAAAATACAACCTGCAACTAGTTTACAGAAAAGACCCTCACAATAGCTGACTGGATCACAATATTAACAGTTCAGCAGATGAACATACAATACAAAGGCTCTGAAGGACACATTTATTTCTAGATGTCTTCCATTCTTTAATTTCCAAGAAAAGATTAAAGGGACACTGTCAACTTCATTAGACATACGAATACATGATGAAGCCAGCAGAATAAGGCCATTCAGTCTACTGAGTCAGCTCGAATTGCAGGGTCCTCAGCTTCAGCTACTGAACCTGCCACCCTCCCCAATCCACTTTCCCCCTCCGTCTGCCCATCTCTTGACCCTTATTTTCCTTTAATTCTTTCCAGCCGCTCGTGAAGCTACCTACCATTTTCAATGAAACCACTGCTTCAGGAAGCCCATTCCAACCCACCACCACCCCTCCAAGAAGAAGAAGTGCTCCTAGCCTCTCTCCCAAACCTCTTCCCCAACTTGAGACTGTGTCCCTTTGTGTTTCAGTTATCACTAAGCTTAAAGAGGTCATCCTTGTCCACCCCTATTTATTCCTTTCAAATACTTGAAGGTCTCAATCATGTCCTCTCTCTCCTCCCCTGCAGGAAGTACATGCTCATGTCCTCCAACCTCTCCTTATACACCCTACCCTACTGGCCCATGACCATCTTAGTTGCCCTCCTTTGGACCGTCTCCATCAAGTGTATGCCCTTTTAAGGTATGGGCACCAGTGTTGTACACTGTACTCTAGATGCAGCCTCACTAATGACCTGTACAAGGGCAGTATTTCCTTCTCCTGCCTGCTACTGATACCCCTGATAATGCAGTCCTACAATTTATCTGCCTTTGCTTCTGCTTTCCTACATTGTGTGGAGTGTTTCAGGTAACTAGTGATCATCACTCCCAGATCCTTCTCCTACTCTGATGCAGATACCCGGACCCCATAACCTTGCATTTGTTTACATTCAAGCCATTTTGCTAAGCCTCAGACCAGCTCTCTAGCTTTTCCAGATCTTCACTTATGTCTTGTATCCCTTCTGCTGTGTCCACCCTCCTACAGAGCTTGATGTCCACAAATAGGTACATTTTGACCTTTATGTCATCCCCAGTATTGTTGGTGAAGACATTGGACAGCATTGGTCTGAGCATCGAGCCCTATGGGACCCCACTGCTTAACTCCCTGGTACTGGAGATCTCACCTCCCACTACCATGCTCTGGGTCCTGCCTCTCAGCTAGTTTTTCACCCACTCTGTCAACTTCTCACCAACCCCCTAGATCCTCCAACTTCCTGATTATCCTCTTTTGGGGTTCAGAGTCAAAGGCCTTGCTGAAGTTCGGGAAAGGATGTCCACCACTGGGCTCCTCTCCACTGTTTTACTCACCCAGTCAAAGAAGTCAATCATATTTGTTTGACACAACCTCCCTTCCATAAACCTGTGTTGCCTCTCATCCTGGAGACCATTTTCATCTGGATAGTCTACTAACCTTTCCTTAAGTATGGTTTCCATGAGCTTGCACACAATTGAGGTTGGACCGACTGGTCTGTAGTTCCCTGGGTCATCCTTGAGACTGCTCTTTTTTTTTTTTTTAAGAATTCCTATTAATTTTCAAACTTATACATGATACAAGAAAGTACAACACAGTGTAATGTGATCAAGTACAAATACTGAAAACCAGGGAGGGAAGAAAAAGGGAGGGCGAAGGAAGGGGGGGGCAGAGGGATAGAAGAAGGGGTAGCATAAACACTAAAGTAGGTCAACTGTTAAGTAACTATAGCTTATTATAGGGTACAGAGTGCACGAGAGTCAAAACTACCAATAAAGTTAAGCAATGTACACTGATAGTGGAATCTGTCAAGACATAAGTTAATTGATAAGCAGCTCCTAACTTATACCCCAAATTACGTCCTGTCCCCCATAACAGTTGCATCAGACTACAAGCAAAGGGAGGTAAAGGTGACAAAAGGTTCAGAGGTAGCAAAGAGGTACTTACAGTGCAAAAGCTGAATGGACCAAACCTGCGACTGGGCAATGTCCCCTTCTTAGCTGAGTGTCTTTCACCTCCCTCAAGGCACCCTGGCAGAACCCAGGTAGAAGTGTCATCAGTTCCTATGGTCCAGGCAGCCACCAGCCCCTGAAACAAAGAAAATGTCCTCAAAGGGAAGAGGTCCAATAGGGATAACAGCTAATGCATTCATCCAGCAACAGGCATAAACCCCGTACGACACATTCTAGTACATACATCTAGGCCCCCTTACAACATATTGGTGGGCCTGCATGAACTATTGTCCAAGTCCTTCTCACTAGCACAAGTACAAGTAAACCCTCCACAGAGTACAATGGTACACTCACCATCCATACTACCCCATACCTACTGGGTAGAACCTAAGATGAGGAAATAGCCATCAGGTACCATACGTGGTTCAGCCAACCCTAATGGGGGGGGAGGGGGTTGATATATTGGGTGTATGGGCTCCAGCATTTCTGGAACTTAGCCATCTGATAGTTCTTGAGGTGGAAAATTTTATCCAAGGCAGCTAAGTTCGAGAGGGAGGCTAGGATCTCTCCACTGGTGGGAGGGACAGTAGAATGCCATCTACAGACCAGGGCTCTCTTAGTCTGAATGGCCAGGAGGGTGAGCCACCAGTATTCATGGTGGGTGAGGAGTGGGAGATCTCTCTGTAGACCCAAGAGAAAGAGGGCAGGAACCTGTGGGATGGGTTTCTGTAATACTGAGGAGGCTATCAGGCATACCTGCCACCACATATACTGAATCTTAGGACGGGACCGTAGGACATGCACCAGATCTGCCTCTGGGCCAAGACAGCGCCAGCATTCGTCTGAGGGAAGAAGTTTGGCTTTGTGTCAAACAGCAGGGGATTTGTACCAGGAATGGGAAATCTTGTTTTGAATTAACCTGGTGTGTTTGTCTTTAAACCATTTGTGTGAATCCTTCCAGGCCTGTTCCCATTGGGAGTCCTGGATAGTACACGGCAACACCTTCTCCCATTTGTTCTTTGCTGGAGTGGATTGTGAAGGTAGGGTGTCCCTGAGCAGCTTGTATATACGGCCTGCCACGTCCTTTGGTCAGTCAATCCAGCCCTGGAGGGCCAACTCTGGAGGTGACTGCCTGGCTTGGATCACCAGGGGTGGAGAGCTGTCACATCTGCAAGTACCTCCAGAAGTCCACTTGGGGTAGGCACCATCTTTCCGACAGTGTCTGGAAGAAGACCACTCTCAGGTCTGGCAGGTTGAGGAAGTCCCCCACCCTCATTATGCCGCTACTGCCCCAGTGTGACCAAGCCACTCTGTTGCTGTCTACGATGATGCAGGGATTGTGCCACAAGGGGATAAGGGCAATGTGCGGATGGCCCATTCCCAGTTTGTTCACAGTGATGTACAAGATCTTCCTGGAGGCCACAATGGTGGGAGTCATTACATTCAAGTTCCCAGGGGTCAGCGACCCCACAGGGGGAACACAAGAGAGGAAGTGTCCAGGAGCCCCATCAGGTCTCTCTCCATCCCCACCCATTGTGGGCCCTCCTCCTGGGGAGCTCTGAGCCACTGAGCAGTCTGGGCTCATTGAAAGGCCCATTTGCATCCCTCCAACCAGGGCAAGTTCCAGCCCCACTGGGACCAGTGTGCCCGGAGCATGTTGTGGCTGAATCGGGGTTTTGGACCCTCCCAAAGTAGGTCCTCAATAATTTTATCAATAGGTTGTGTCCACTTCTTGGGTGCATGATTGGAAGATGGGAAAGGAGGTAGAAGAATCTAGGGGCCATCACCATCTTTATGGCTGCTATCTTCCCAGCCAGAGTGAGCTGGAGTAGTTTCCATCTCTTGAACTCCAGTTTGGTGCTGGCCAGTAACGGGAGTATGTTAGCTCCCCAGATATCCTCTAGCTTCAGGAGCACCACAATGCCCAGATATGAGAACCCAGATGAGGACCACAGTAAACCAGTCTCCACTGCAGTTTGTTGAGTACAGTGCCTATTCAGGGGCATCATCTCTGTTTTGGATTGATTCAGCTTGAGCCCAGAAATCTTGGCAAAAGAATCCAGGTGAAATAAGAGTGGGGTTATTGAGAGGGGAGCATCAGCCAGAGAGAGGAGCAAGTCATTGGCATACAGAAGGGTCAGGTAATTTCTTAGACCCACCGTTATTCCCCGGATAACAGGATGGTGTCTAATCATTGCAGCCAAGGGTTCGACCGCCAGCACAAATAGCAGAGGGGACAGAAGGCAGCCTTGCCATGTCCCCCTCTCAAGGGGAAACTGGGGAGAGATAGTACGGTTAGTGGTGACCCTAGCCGCTGGCAGGTTGTATATGGCCCAGACTTTACCCCTGAAGCTGTCTCCTATTTCCAGGTGGGCAAGGGTAGGGTCCAAGTAATCCCACTCAAGGGAGTTGAAGGCCTTTTCAAAGTCGACTGCAATAGCTGCAGCCAGTGTAGGCAACCCCCTTGCCACATGCATCAGATTCAGCAAGGTCCTCAGATGGTCAGAGCTGTGAAGCCCTGGTATAAAGCCCACCTGGGAAGGGTGTATCAGGGTAGATAGCAGGGGGCTCAGGCAGGTGGCAAGAGCTTTTGCATAAACCTTACTATCCACATTGATCATGGAGATGGGTCGATAGCTGCCCAGGTTGGTGAGGTCCTTTCCCTTCTTGGGAATAATTATAATATTGGCCTCATGGAGAGTGGGGGACAATCTACCTGTAGATTCAGCTTCCTTAAAAACCTCACTCAGTAGGGAGGCCATATGCTGACGGAGGGCTTGGTAGAAGCCCACCGGGAATCCATCACCTCCTGGGGATTTATCCCCCTTCAGGTCTTTGATGGATGCTTCAGCCTCTGCCACAGAGATCGGTGCATCCAGCCCTCTGGCCTGTTGGGCCTGGAGTTTGGGAAGGGGGGTCCTTTCCAGGAAAGTCTGGATCTCTTTCGGGGAAGTGGGGTAGGAGGACCGGTAAAGATGGGAGTAAAAGGTGGCCATTACCTTGTTTATATCCAGTGATCTGGTTGCTAATGCCTCGGTCCCATCCCTCAGGCCAGGTATATGGCTGGCAGCCTGCTGTTTCCTGAGCTGGTATGCCAGTACCTTTCTGCCCTTATCTCCTCCCTCCCAGAATGTGTGCTGAAACCAGAGTATGGCAGCTTCAGCTTTTCTGTGTAAGAGCTGATTGATCTCGAAGCGAAGCCCCAGGATCTCTCAGCCAGGGTGAAGGCATGGTCTTGTATGTGGCCTCTGCCAGCTTGAGTCAAGATTCCAGTTCCACCAGCTTCTACTCCTGTTCTCTTCTTTTGGCAGCCACATACCCCATTATGCTTCCTCTGAGGGTGGCTTTGAAGGCCTCCCAGGTATTCCCCAGGGTAGTGTCGGAGATGGGATTAGACTGGAGGAAAAGGGAGGCCTCTGTTCTGCTACAGGGGAAAAATTCTGGGTCACTCATGAGGAGCAGATCCAGTTCCCAGGAGCAGGAAGGGGTTTTGATAGGGCCATAAGCTAGGATGAGTTGGACCAGGGCATGATCAGAAATACTCTTTGGGAGTATAGCAGAGTCCAAAGCGTTCTGTGTGAGGGACTGCAATACAAGTCAAAAATCCAGCCTGCTATAGGTGGAGCGGGCTTACGAATGGAAAGTGTAGTCATGGACGCGGGGGTGGAAAAGTCTCCACACATTCGTGAGACCCAAGTCCTCCATAAGCAGGTGCAGCACCCTCCCTCCACGCACATGTGCTTCGGTACCCATGTCGTTCCTGTCAAGGTGGGGTACCAGAGTCAAGCAGCAGTGTACTGCGAGGTGTGGCAGAGTAGGTGAGGGTTTCAGCTAGGGAGTTAAAGAACAGGGGATCATCTTGATTGGGGGTGTAAACATAGCACAACACTATAGAGCCAGATGGGGTGTCGTATGACCCATCACCCACCTCCCCTCTCCATCTGCCCTGCTGGCATACAGTTTCCAGGGCAGAGACTTATGCAGTAGGATGGCCACTCCTTTCTTCCGAGATGAGGTCTCTGCATGCATCAGTTGTCCCACCCAGTCTTTCTGTAGTAAAGAATTATCTGACCCAGAGAGTTTAGTCTTCTGGAGGAAAACCACCTGGGACTTAAAACGTTTAAGGTGGGAAAGGACCTTCTTTCTTTTAATGGGGAAATTCAGACCCCTCACATTCCAGGTATGTATTATTATCTCTGCCATTTTACTGGCAGGAGAGGGCTTATGGATAAACAACCTGTGAGTGTACCCAGACAGTACTTAAGAAGCTACCTCTGTTACAGTCCTCACTGGGGGCAGCTACGCATGCAGTTCTGAGGCGGTCCCCTAGTAGGCGTCCTAGATGGGTGTGTGGCACAGCCACTTCCCCATTGGGTTCACACACGGGTTCATGAGAGGCGGGGACCTTATCTTAAGAATAATATAGAGCAGTGCAAAATACCGATGCCTTAAAAGTTTGACTCTCAGCAAAACCTACAGTAAGACAGCAATATATAAAACACAGCTTTGTAACAAAAAAGTAACTGAGGATCTCGGGCTGGACTATAGCCCGCTGTGTCTGCAGCCAATGGTTGGTCCACCCTACCCTGAGGAGTGGCATAGCCCAAGGGAGTAGCGAAGTACTAGCCCAGCTGGGCGGGTGTCTTGGGGCCATAACGTCTGTCCCAAGGCAGCCATGTACTCTATCAAAGGGTAGCCAGACTGCCCTTTGCTATAACTAAACATTAACACCAATAGGGAGAGCTGCCTCCTGGAGCAAAAGGGTACACTTTGAGCCTGTAGGCCAACTAAATAACTAAACAGGGCCTAACAGTAAGGACCCACTCCTAATACCCCTTAAAACCCAAACCCCGGCTGTACGAGATGGATTGGTCCTGTGCAAGCCTGAGGGAGGGCTAAGAGTAGGGACTCCGTTGCAGGGCTGGCCCTATCCAGTTGGGTCAAAGAGCCCATGACCAACCTACTGCCCCACCTAGAGGTTCCACGAGTGGGGGTGGGTACTGCCTGGAGGAATGCAGGAGCAAGCTGACAAGGTCATGAGCATAGTGCCCCTCCTGAGGTACAGACAATGGAACAGACAGTAGGGAGGGAGATCGGAAGGGTCACCCCACCCTCCCAGCCGGGGATGTAGTACTAATCCTATGGGATGGCCTATGAAGACACCCCATATTCCCTCTCTCTGGCTGGGGGGGAGGGCACAGGCAGGTGAGCTGGCTAGGGATGCCTCCCCAGCGCTGCAGCGCCTGGGGCACAAAGCGAGGGCCCCACCAGTCAGGCAGGGAGAGAGGGGTGTTGCTCTCAAATTGGAGTTCTAGCTGCCCCCCATGAAGGAATGAGTCATTGTGTGACCCGGTCAGGGTGTACCTGATGGGCTCTGAGGGGTGCACAGCCCAGTGAGCACCCTGCTGACTATCACCCCCGCACCCAAGTCAAGTGACCTATGGTCTCAAAGGAATAGCATGAAAAGTGGGAGCAGGATAGCGGTCAGGCCCAGGTCCCGCTAGGCCAAAATGCAACACACTACCCTAGTGAAAGGTGTGAGCTAGTGTAGCCATGGATAAAAGTCACCACCGAATAGCAAGCCTGGCGGGCAGTGTGCATGAAAGAGCATGAGGTAGAGGGATGGGGTGGGTAGGCAGATGGTTGGTGGAGCGTTGTCATGACCACCAAACTAGACAGGGGACACTTAGGGAGTCATAGCAGTGCCAGACAGTACAGATATATAGTGCTGATCTTCACCTCCCCATCCCCAAAGCACAAACATCGCAGTTCAATAGTCCTGCCGGGCAGCAGTCTCAGAGGAGGGGGCAGGAATGAATGCTATTCTGCCCACCGCTCAAACCCACCTAACTAAGAGGAGTGGGGAGTTAGACGCGAGTAACTTCAGTGGATGTAAATCAAAGTACTCAAATGACTTCCCCCAGCTTTCTTCCCAACACTTAACCCCTACTTCCCCCATTGCTGTCCTCAAACATGCCACCCCACAAAAATGTTGCACTTATCTGAAAGCTCCTAGTCAGCGAACAAATCTACAAGAGTCATTCGCCCGTCTTCAGTCCTCGGGCCTATGGTTTTTCCTTGCAATCTTCGCTCCAACACTATGGCAGTTCCCTGGGCCTCTTGGATTATGGTTGGCGCAGAAGAGTCTGAAGTAGCCGCGCAGTCTTGCACACAGAGATCGGAATCATCAGGGGCTCCCAAAAGGTCCCTGGTGTCCATGTCCTGTAGATCGTCTGCTTCTTTGGGTGGGGTGACCAATTCTTTGTGAAGTATGGGCTGGTCACCTCAGGGCCCACCTTTTTCTCATGGTGGCTGAACAAGTTTTGATGCAGGCTCTCACCCACATGATCTTGTGGGTGATTCCTTTTGCTGTGTGCCTCTTGCTGTGGCCGCTTCTTCAGGTTTCGCAGCCTTGACTTGGGGACCGCTGTTTTGGAGGGGCACTACATGTGCCATTCTCCAGTCCAGCAGTACCACACACAACTGCAGTGGACTATTGAACAGGTCAGCCAAGAGATCTGCAAGCTTCTGTACCAGCTCCCTCAGCACCCTTGGGTGTATGCCATCTTGGCCTGGAGATTAATCTACCTTCAGTGCTAGCAACCCAATCCTTGCCCTGTCCACTGCTATCAAAACATCTGTGTGCCCTCCTGCACCTTTCCTCTCTTTTCCCCTAGTGGCACCAGTATCTTTCTTACCCTGGTGAAGACAGAACAGAAGTTATCCTTCAGTACCTCTGCTTTGCCCTCATTCTCCACCTACCGATCTCCTTTCCAGAGCCTAACAATCCCATCTTTCTTGTCCCTTTTCTCAGTAATATAGTGGAAAAATACCTTTTTGCCCTTTTTAATTCCCTCAGCAACTGCAGTTCCTTCTGAGCTTTAGCCTACTGGACTACCTTACCTGCTATGTTAGCCATCTTCAGGTAGTCCTTCCCATCTTCCTCCCTGTGGATCTTCCTGAATTTCTTGTAGGCTGACCTCTTATCCCTTACTGCATTGGTGACCTCAGTGTTAAACCAGCTGGGTGCTTTGGCTTTCAAGTTCTTCCCTTTGATCCTAGTGCGCTGCTTTAAGGCAATCATTATTCCTTCCTTGATGATGGACCACTTTTGGCCCATGCCCATATCCACTTGGATGCTTGCCAAATGACTCCTTAGTAGGTTGTCCATCATCCTGAAGTTCACCTTTCTAAACTGCAGGATCTTACTTGGGGCCTTTTCCCTGCCCATGTCCAACCAGAACCACACTGTGTGATGGTCACATACACCCAGGGGTTTCTTGACCATTATAACTTGGACGCAGGTCCGTTCGTCAGCATTAGATTAATGATTGCTTTATAATAGTGGGTTCTATTACACACTGTGTCAGGAACCCACTTTGCAGCATATTTAGGATTATCTGGCTCCTAGCACAGGTCTTGTTTGGTACCCTCCAATCCACCTTGGGCAGGTTGAAGCCTGTCACTATTTCCACCTCTCCCTTTCCTGCATCAGTCAATATTTGTGAGTGTAATTCCCTGTCTTTTTTCTCCTCCTAGTGATCTGTAAGCCACCCCCAACCTCACCTCCTTCCCTCTATCACACACTAATTGAATCCATATTGCTTCCTCCCTCCCCTCTTCTGACTCCTCCATCATACAAGTTATACCCTTCCGGCTGTAAATTGTCACCCCTCACCCTTTTCCTACCTCCCTGTCCCTCCTGTATAACTTAAATCCAGGGATTGAGAGGTCCCAGTTGTGCTTAAGTGTGGCCCACGTCTCTGTGACTGCCATGCCTACTCCCCTCTCAGCTGACAGTTCCTGCAGGTCATCCATCTTGTTTCCAATACTTCATGCATTCAGAGACACCACCTTCACCTAGAGTCTGAGCCTCCTTCCCCTTCATCCCATCTGCCTTTGCCATTTTGCAGAAAATGTTTGGAGTCAGTGAGAGATGCTCCTGACTGACTTCTTTTGCTGTGATTTTGAAGGCATGGTAAGTGACACTGGAGACTGCATGTAGGTTGCTTCTGTCTGCAGGCTTATAGATTTGAGGTTGTTGAAGTCAGCTTGGTGCTTGCTGCTGATATGATGACATACTTAGATGATGTAGGATGCTATACCTCTGGCGACCAGTACCTGGTGCTGAGATACCGTAGTGATGACATCATTGGAGGCTGATATTCACCATGGTGATTATAATCAGTACCTAGCAGTATCTGGGTGCAACAGATGCACATTGCACACAACTTGACGGTGGCATCACAGGATATTGAAAGATACAATACACACAAATCACACGATACCCACATTAAACACAATACACACTACACTGGCGATGGCAAATTTTGAATGTTGAAAGATGCCATATACTAGGCCCATATTAAGTTTAAACTCATGGGGGAAGTTGCTGCAAACTGGACCACTAAGCACCTCATGAAGTTTTGTGAAGTGGCCACTTCACACTTCACCGCATTTGCACAAAGTTTATTTTGTAACTTTGCTGCAATACAAAGCCTTGAAGTGGGAAGTTAATGCACGTCACATTATTTTTTTCGACGCTAAGTGCATACTTTGCACTTCATAGGTGTGTGAAGTGTAAACATCACAAAACTAAATGCTTTGCAGCAAAATTCACTAAGTGTGTAGTTTGAAAACTTTTCCCAGACCTACCATACACCTCTCTGTCAAAAGTGATCATATTTTATGCAGTACATTTCATGGAGAGAACATTTTCCATCCCATATCATTAGACTGAATGACAGCTATGCAGAATTGATGAATAATTAATTGTTCATTCTTGCTTAGCAACCTTGTTCTCATAAACAAAGTTTGACATTGTGGCACTGTATCTTAACACAGACTTAAGAAAAAGCATTTTAGCAAAATGGTAAGGCAAGTTTAATTTTTCAGGTGCCCAATCCCAGAAGCTCTGGGTGCCGTATACATAATTACAAGACTGTCATTAAAATAAAACAGATACATAAATTACAGCACTAATAAATTAAACAAGCCATATAAATAAGCACAATCTAAACTAAAACCAGTCATTAAAAGGGCTATCGCAAAGATTGTCTGGGAAGGCCTGGCTGAGCAGAAGGGTCTTGAAGCGGGCCTTGAACACTTCAACTGAAAGGGCCTCCCTTACAGATGGATGAAGTGAATTCCACAGGATGGGGGCAACAACACTAAATGCTGTGTTGCCAGCAGTTTTTAGCCTCATCCTGGGAATTTCAAGAAGGCCCCTAGAGGAAGAATGGAGGGAGTAGACCAAGGTAACGGGTGTGAGAAGGTCTGACAAGTATCCAGGGCCCAGCCCTGGATACTTGTATCTCTTCATCATAAGTAAGCCTGAGTAAGGCAGAAATGAAAACAAAGTAAATGCTTTTAAAGATTCGGGCCATCTCTAAGAAATCCAGTTTTCAAAGTTGCCCTGAAAATAATAACCCTATAGGGCGTACAGCTCCCCATCTTGTCAAACTAGCCTCAGCCAACATCATATATAACATTGTTTCATCACCATTGCAGTCTCATTTTGGGGCTCATCATAGCATAGCACAGAAACCACTCTTGTCAAGGTGTTTAATGACCTGCTTCTGGTGAGGGATAGGATAGACTGCTCTGTGGTTATTCATCTTAATCTCTCATTGGCATTTGACATGGTGGATCATGGGATTTTCATTGGTCACTTGGGAGAATATGTAGGATTTTAAAAAGAGGCTATTTTTTTTCTTAAACAGGCTTTCAGGAATTGTTAAGGCATTTAGGCCCATTAAGTCAGTTTTCAGTTGTTGAAGATTTTATGGCTTCAACATTTTGTCCCCTGTGTAGTTATTTTATTTAAAGCACAATGAGTCTCTTTAATGTGATTAATTTTATTGATTGTTTTATGATCTGTACAACACCCAGAGCCTTTGGGATAGGATGCTATAAAAATGAACTTGCATACCATATATTACTTTGCGTGATCTCACACAAATACAAATATTTAAGAATGTTTTTTTTTGTATTTCTATTCCCAAAAAGTGCAGTATTTGTGTGTATTTGTCCTGAATAGCATTTTTGTTGCGCAGCACTACAGTACTGACAAAGGTAACACAAAGATATGTTCAGCTCAGAGCAGGGTTGCAAAAGTTCAGGCTACTGTACAGTACATTGGGCAATGGTGTATATTCTAACATTATAGACTAGTATGTACCTGCTTGTTATTTTGTAAAGGCTAACTTGTGTACTACTGATACAGGTGTAGTGGAAGTAATAATATTGCCACAATCAGTGAAGTGCAGATGATAATGTACAACTGTTTGCTTTCTGGTGTTTGAACTGAAGCAGCCTAACAAATCTGTGAAGAGCAACCAGCTTTTCTCCAACTGTTTCCAGTGCATAATTAATGTACTTTCCATTAGTAGGAGCAGGCTACCTTCCAGTATACCTCGAGATATGTGACATAGTTGACCTGTTCTAGTTGTACATTGCCTGTAATTTTTTTTTTAACCTAGGGACAGGTTTGTTCTTCAGCATGTACAGAATGCCAAATAGCATGGTTTTTGTCATGGACAAGTTTTGAACAAGGCAGTTTTGTGTGAATCAAGATTACATTTTGCTGAAGTCAGTCTGTGAGTTATTATTCAGTTCCTTTAGGGATAGAGAGCTGAAAAACAGCACTGTATCATCTGCATACACATTTATGGCACATGTGTCAGATTGCTTAGGCAACGTCATTTATAAAAATATAGAAATGATGGGGCCTAGGATGGGCCATTGTGTAATTCCCACAGAGATTCTTATTAGGGGCGAACATGCATGTAACTCCAAAAGGAGTTGACAAAATGTTAAAAGATGGTAAAGACAGACAAGGCAATGGGGCCTGATAAAATGAAAACAAAAGTCCTACAAGGAGCTATCTAAGGAACCAGCCATATAATTGGCAATTATATTCAGTAAGTCACTCAGAACTGCATATGTGCCAGATAACTGAAGAGTAGCTTATGTGGGGACAGGACCAGGGAAGAATAACTTACTGTCAGGACCAAGTAAGCTGCTCTAAATGATCATAAGAAATATACACAAGTGTTGGATACTTACAAAACAAAACATGGGATTTGGTAGCACAGCATGGATTCTATAATAAGAAACCATGGCAATCAAATAATGTTGCATTTTTGTGTACTGTTACCAAGGAACTAGCTGTTGGCAAGTCTGTGGGTGTGATATAGCTGAACTTCAGTCATTAATTGGATGCTGTACAACACAGGAGGCTAATTTAAAACATAACTACAGAACCTTCAGTAAATATAAAGAGGATATTGAGGAAACTGCTTCTGAACTGGGGTGTGGTGCACCATGCACAAGTGTGTACCGAGCGTCTTGCTAACCTAGGCAGGCCCCATGAAAACCTAGGCTGCAGTCAAGCAGCATGGCTTGCCTCCTTTCCCAGAGGAGAGGGTCCTTTGGGATGCTCAATCCTCCGCTCCCCACTAGCCCTCTGATGACTCAGGCTCATCCCTGAACTTGGATCACCTGGGTAGCAAGCGACAGCATTAGCAGATGAGAGGAATACAGAGATTTCTACCAAAGGAAAAGTGACAGCAGAGTCAAATATGTCAACTTCAGGTACCTAAAATTACAAATCTGATGTTTTGACATCTGGCCCAGCATCAATTGTTGAGGACTAGACCTACACAGCAACTTTGTTTGAACTTTTGCCTGTATTTTTATTTATTAGAAAACTGGTACTCGGTAAAGGTACACTGAACCAAGGCTTATTTCCAGGGTAACGGGGTAAACAGCACATCCGTACAGTAAATAAAATTATGAAAAAGTACAGACAGTTTGACAAAAATATGTTAATTGCACAGCCTGGCAGCAGGAATAATGTGCTAAGTAACAATGAGATGTATAAATTCTAGTGCAAGTTGAGAATTGAGACTGTCAACACACAAAACATGTCAGTCAAAACAGAGGCAGTTTGACTGAAAACAAAGTATCAGCTGATTCCTGAAGCATCCTATAGAGGTAGAATAATGAGTGGAATGAGGGAGGTGGTTCCAGAGAAGTGGTAGGGGATAGGAGAAGGCAGATTGTCCAGCAGATGAACAATGATGAGGAGTGGAGAAGGTACACTGGTCCCATGAGTGAAGGGAGCATGGAGCTGGAGGGATTGGAAAGAGGAGTGGGGTTAGATAGGATGGCATGGAGCCAAACCAGTACCTGGAGATGAAGAAAGAGTTGTGAAGCTGGCAATATGAGTGTAGTGTGACGATGGGTTTTCATAAACATAATGGGTGGGATTTTGAAAGGCCTGGATGCAGCTCTTGTGTCCATATTTCTGACATGAGATGCATCTAGGCAAATGCATCAGAATGTTTGTGTCACATTTCCAAAAATCCTAACACATCTGCAACACTTGCCACAGTTTACGAAAAAAAAATGAAGCATGTATCAAATGCTGATGCCATTTTTGGAGCACAAGTCATGACACTCGCACTCAGAAGTTAGATCATATTTTCGGTGGTCTAATAGTTCAGGAGGATGTTGTGCACCTCTGCCTGAAAACCAGACGTGGGTCTTTGAAAATGCCACCCAATGTATAAGCTATTACAATTCCCCAGAGACTACATTTTCAGTGCTGAGCAGTTCCTCTCACTTCTAATTTTCATCATTCTTTTCCAGGGTTTATAACTTGTCTTGTTGGCTTGTCTAAGAAATCTGTATAAAAAGCATCAGACTGTCCCCAACCAACCTCATATGGTGCCTTTGTTTATGACATCACAGTGCTTTCCATGACAGCAGACTATGATGTCACAAACATGAATTACAAGGTCATTTAGGGATAGTCAGTCTTTCTGAAAGAAGCAGGGAAATAAGTACTGAATTGTCTGACATATTCAGTGTAGGAGTAACAGGAGAATGTAACAAAAATCTAGAAACTACAAAAGTAAAACAATACATAATTGTAAATATCACAGTTGTTAGCTTTTTGTTTTAGTAGCTGCTTGTTATGTTGGCTCACGCATGCGCAGCCAACATATTACGGTAGTAGCAGATTTTGATGTGCGGTCACTGTTGGGCGAATGCAGGGCATGCATCAGTAGGTGCATCCCTCATTCCCCAATCAGGCAGCATGCAGGCGCCACATCAGCAATGTGGAATGTGGCCATCAGATCTAACAAAAGGTCTGCTGCAATGAGAGCGGAGCTCTTTTGCAATGTGACCACAACACGCCTCCCGACATGCACGCAAGACTGCCGCCGCCTCCTGTCAGAATGCCGATGGGGGACCCCACTCCCCGTCGGCATAATAACCCCCCTTCTATTTACAGTGTATGCCAAAGGGGTACCCAATCCCCCTCAGCATCACGCGTGTCTCCAATAGTTTTCTTTGCTGATGGGGGCCCCCAATCCCGTTAGCTTCCAGTACCCAAGTGATGTTGCCAATGGGGAGCCCACTCCCCATCAGCATAATGCCCCCCTTTTCTTGTGTGCCAGCGGGGTGCCGATCCCCATCAGCATAATGTAGCCCCCTTTGTTGTGGCCGATAGGGTGCCCAATCTCCTGTCGGCTACAGCTGCCCCCAAAAGAGGTCTGTTGGCATGCTGAAGTCCACCCCAGCATGCCACATGCCCTGTAAGAAAAAAAAATGTCCCATGATGTTTTTTTTTTCTTTACCCTGTCAAAAAGAAAATGGTCCCGCAGTCTCCTGACCCTCCACAACCCGCACCTCCCACTGAGCACCCTGCCTCCCACACCCCCACCCCATACTTACCTCCAGTCTGGCGCAATGATCTTCGTGGACTGGGAACACGCCTGTACTCTTCAAATCTGACCGCGAACTGAGGAAATGCCGGTAAGCTGTATAATGGAATAAATAGTGTTTTTTTCAATTTTGATGCATATCTTAGCCATTTTTTGGAATTTTGGCACCAAATGTTCTACATGGGATTTTTGGGACCCCTTCTCATGAATTCTGGCACTGTCATGGTGTTAACTGGCCCCAAAAGGTGATTTTGCGATCACTGTGTGGAATCACCTTTCAGGACCAATTAATGAAACAACAGTGCTAGTGTTCATAAGGCGGGCACTCAAAAAGCCTATGTTGCAAATTTGGTGGAAAAAATTCCCCAAAACGACTGTTTTATGAGCGTGCGTTGTGCAGTTTCCAAGCATGCTTGTAACTTCGTGATTCTGTAATATTTTCACTCCAGATTTTCAAAATTGGCATTTTTCCATACCTCCTTATGAACAGTACAGCTGTCATTTTACATATCCTGGCTGAAATGTGTTTTCGCACTTCCGGCACAGAATAGCGTGTTAGCTGTGCGAAATCAGTTTTTGGGACAGTTTCAGGAAATGACAGTGACACTGTTCATGAGCAGAGGTCCTAAAATGCCTATGTTGAAAATCTGGTGACAAAATTCCATAAAATGACTGTGTTATAAGCGTGCATTGCACAGTTTCCATGCACCCTTGTAACTTCGCAAATTTGCACTATTTTCATGCCACATTTTCAACACTGGCATTTTTTTACACCTCCTTATGAACAGTACACCTATCATTTTTCACATCCTGCCCTAAATGTGTGTTTGCACCTGTGGTGCACAATGGCGTGGTTACTGTGCGAAATCAACGTTTCGGACACATTAACAGAATCACACTGCCCCTATTCATGAGGTGAGGTCCCAAAATGCCTATGTTAAAGATGTAGTTAAAAAAATCCTAAAAATAATTGAGTTACTGACGTGTGTTGCACAGTTTCTATGCATGCTCATACCTTCACCAATTTTTCATATTTTCACTCCAGATTTTCAGCATTGCCATTTTTTTACATCTCCTCATGAACAATACAGTTGTCATTTTCCACATCCTGCCCAAAATGTGTTTTCATCCCTGTGTCACCAAATGGCATAGCCACTGTGCAAAACCACCTTTCAGCTAACAAACTGATAGTGCCGCTTTTCATGAGGTGGGCTCACAAAAAGCCCATGTTGAAAATGTGGAGTGAAAATACCAACACGAACCTACGGTGTTAGGGTTTCCAACTGTAGCACCCCACCTTGTAGAGACTGACAGGCATCAGGGGTGTGACTTGGGATCATCGGCTGTAATGCTCACGCCATTCCACCCTGACCCCCACCCTGCAGCCAGTGACAGGCATCATGGTGTGCCTTGCACTGTTCGCCCACAAAGTTCACCTCATTCTCCTTTACTGCACCCACGTCAGTGTAGTTTCCTTGTGCAATGGGGTAAGTATAATGCCCAAGTCCCCAAAGCACACCCGGCCTTGTCAGTGTATCTACAGGAGTAGGGAGTGGCGGAAATGGCATAGGCGTTATAGCTAGCGACCAAAGGCACACCCCAATGCCTGTCGATCTCTACGGGGTGGGGTTGGTGTCATTTTAATACTTCACTGCCATTCCTATTATGCGTCTCTAACTCCGGCACTACTAATGCCAATGCCAGCGAGACAACATTTGGCATTGACAAATGCTTGTTCTTTAATGCCATAGGCTACTCCCTTTCTACACTGGCATACTGCAGTCTGAAAACATGCCCATTATCTCTCCCAGTTCTGGGTTTACCGGTATTTATTTCTTTCTCCATTTGGGAACAGTGCTCTGTAGTGCTCTACTGTTTCTTAACTCAGTAGGATTTGCACTCCTACCTCTTCTTTCCCTACACAAGTTGAGAAATTTTCTTTCTGAATAAAGCATATCTTCTGAGGGGTGCCAACCTCAGAAACATTGGAAATCTACTCTTTACAATTTTTAGAATTAATTGTATGGAAGAGTGTGTTGATGTTGTGACAGTAAAAACTCTGGATTCCCAATCTGAAAAATCCAAAATCTTACTTCCTTTAATCTTAAATCCAACCTTCCTAGGTCATAACAAGGATTGATGGTACTGTAATACGCTGTGTAACCCTGTCACTTTAACTCAGCAGTGAAGGTTTGGGAGCTGGGAGGGACTAATTGCTTTTGCTACCCTTATCAATGTTAGTAGTCCTCTCTGTATGCAGTTCATACCTTGTTCCATTTTACTGTAGCTGCCATCTAATCATGTGAAAGAAAAGCCATGTGTGCTTTGACTGAATAAAACAGCTGTCTCCCACTAAGTTTTGAAAGACAGTGAATCTAATCCGAACCTGGTTTGTCTTAAATACATATGTTTAAAAGTAAGCCAGGGGAGGGCACAACAAATATCATTCAGGGTTTGATCTGACAGGTTTTTTGAAAGGGTTATTTACTTCAGATGCATGGATCTCAGAATCACATCACACCATATTCTTTTGATAAAGGGTGATGGAGGGGGTCTTGAAAAAGAGGGTAGGCTAGGTCCTGCCTGCTATTAATGTCATATTCTTGAGGCTTGGAGAAAGACTGCATACAAACAAAGCTCCTTGCTGAGGTGATGGATTCCAACACACGTTACCATGCTGTCTCCAGTATTATTCTCCAATTGAGTTTTAATTTGTACTGAGGTGTAGTGACAGCATGCATTGCATTAGTTCTGATTTTTTAAAGGCACCATACTGCACTTTTTTGTATGCCTGTATTATTTTTCATAAAGAGAATTGCAAAATGCTTTACAGAGCAATCAGAAGAAAATATATTAATTAAAATAATGAACAGCAACCCCAAGGCTAAAGACAACATGCACAATGAAACAGCTGATCTAAAATACTAAAAGACAATAAAATGGTCAGTAATAACTGCCATTCAGTTGATCATTTGGGCGTTTACCCATGGTTAAATCCTGCAATGTCCCATGGGGAAAGGACCAGTTAGCCTCTTTACCCGCACTGAAATCCTTACACCTACTTCTCAGAACATTTACTTATTAAAAGTATTCAAATGGCAATCATATATTTATTTAGTTTTTGTTAACCGGGTGGGTGCCATAGCCAGAAAATGACTATTTTCAGGCATGACCTAGGAGGTTACAAGGATTACAAGGAATACAGGGATTACAAGGATACAGAGTAAACAATGAAAACAAGGTTACAATATGTACAGAGGGCCAGATATTCAAACTGCGCTCTTCTTAGGCGCAAGCCCTTGCGCTGCGCAAAATAGTTGTGCAGGGGTGTGGTTAGGGATATTCAAAGGAGTTGCACTATTGAGCAACCTTTGAATATCACCCCTGGCCACAGCCACTGTAAGATGGCGCGCAGTGGAACTTTACGCCATCGCAAGTTGTCAGAGGAGTATCCAACTTGCGGTGGTGCAAGTACCATTGTGTCATGCAAAATCCGATATTCAAAAGGTGACATGCAAATGGGGCCATAATTCATGCAAGAGCACGGGGGCCATTTGCATCTGATTATGGCCCCATTTGCATGCCATTGGCATGCAGGTGCGCGCGGATCCCGAGGACTGCGCCTGGCGCCTGCCAGGCAGCAGCCGTGGGACCGACGCCCAGCCCGATCGCTGGGCAAAGTGAAAATCCCCACCACCGCCCCACCAGCCTGACCACAGGCTGCATTAGTTTAAAACAACCCCTGCAGCCCGATCAGGGCATAGTTTAACCCCCACCAGCCCGATCGCTGGGCAGCAATGTGTCTCCTCCCAAACACATCCCTAGTGGTCCAGTGGATTGTAGATCCCGATCGCAGGATGTAATCATTAACCCCCCAAACATAGCCCTGGTGGTCCAGTGGACCGTAGATCCCGATCGCGGGATGTAATCATAACCCGCCCCAAACATAGCCCTGGTGGTCCAGTGGACGAAACTCCCGATCACGGGATGTAATTATTAAACACCCCCAACACATCCCTGGTGCCTAGTGTCCCCGCACCCCACTCCACTCATGAAGCCCACCACCCGCCTTCAGCAGCCGGGCGGGCGGTAGCATCCACCGCCTGCCGTCACCGCCCACCGACTGACTGCACGGTAGGGCTGCACACCCATTGGTGCAGAGCAAGAGCCAATGGAGCGTAACCTATACTGTACAAGACAGTCTAGTTTTGTGAATGAATACATTCATTCACAAAATTGGATTGTTCAGAATAAGGGCTGCACGCCCATTGGCTCTTGCTTCACCAATGGGGCGTGCAGCCTCACCGCACAGTCAGTCGACAGGTGGCGGGCGGTAGGTGGGTGGATGCCGCCGCCCGCCGCCGCCGGGCGCAGGGGTGGTGGGGCCTATGGGTGGGTGTGGGGACACTAGGCACCAGGGATGTGTTGGGGGGTGTTTAATAATTACATCCCGTGATTGGGAGTTTCGTCCACTGGACCACCAGGGCTATGTTTGGGGTTAATGATTACATCCCGGATTGGGATCTACGGTCCACTGGACCACCAGGGATGTGTTCGAAGGGGGGGAGACACGTTGCCCGCAATCAGGCTGGTGGGGGTTACACTATGCCCGCGATCGGGCTGCGGGGGGGGCATACCTCTCAACCTCTCATCTCATAAATCAGGGACAAGACATTAAAATATCAGAGACACAGACCCCATATCAGGGACACATCTTAAGATTTGGTAGTATACACTCAGAAAGCTGATAGAATTAGGGGGGATTTATGTAAGACGCATTTTCTGAATAGGAAGGAATCTGTAACTTAATATTTAACATTATTTTAAGTTTACAATCCCCAGTGTTCTGTCACAAAAATACAATTGTTATGAGGGACAGAGACAAATTCTGAGGCATAATCAGGGATGTCCCTGAAAATCGGACAGTTGAGAGGTATGAGGGGGCACAGGGAGTGGGTTGGGGGCCAGCCACAGGTGGCAGCTGCTGTGTTGCACCCTGCAATGCAGCAGCTCACCTGTGGGTGGCCCTCAACTTAATTTTTTTTGGCTCAAAGTTGTGCAGGCGCAGGTTGGGGGTTGCGCCTGTACAACTCTGCACAGCCCGGCTGAATATCGGGCTGTGCAGTTTATGCATGGTTTCTCCCCCACCAGTTCAGCATGCATTCATTTGCATTGCACTGTTGCTCAGCCTGTTTTCAGTGGTGCAACTGCCTCCTGCTGAATATCGCAGAATGGAGCAAGTTCGGACTTGCGCAGGCGCAATCCTATTGCGCATGGCGCAACCCTTTTCAATATCTGGCCCAGAGTAAAGATCATGAGAATAAGGTTGTACAAATACAGGCAAGACAAGGGCAATGTTCAAGCAGCAACATATACAATTCAGGTAGTAAAATTCAATCAGGAATAAAGTGCCATGACAGAATAAGCATAAAACACAAGTGCAGATTAAAGTAACTATAGGGGAAGATTTAAAGGAATGAAAATGGAGCCTGGGGTCTTGTAAAGTGAAGCAAGGGTGGTAGCAATCAAGGAGGGTTAAAACATGAGCAGGAGGACTGACTGATGAGGAAGGAGCAATACTTGGTTTTAAACTGGGCATGACTTTGTGCCTGATGAACTTTCAGGGGTAGGGAGTTCCAAAGACTGGGTGCAGCATGGGAGAAAGCTGCACTTCCCTTGAGAGTTTTAAATCTAGGAACATGCAGCAGAGACCTATCAGCTGATCAAAGGGCGTGGGAGGAGAGCTGAGGGAATAGTAGGGAGGCTGGAGAGACAGGGATGCCAGCTCTAACGATACAATCTGTCAGGGATCCAAGAGCAAGGAGACAGAGGGAAGAGGGGGATGGCCAGTTAAGGTCCGCATAGAGCTGATAATGATGTTTAAATCATGGGGAGGCAGAGGTATATCTACAGTTACTATTGTAGGTTGTGTTCCACTTATTAAGTAAGGTCTTTGATGCATTTAGATAAGTGACGGCTCTGTAGGAGAGTGCCGGAAGCAATATGCTGTGAGCAATAGCAAGTCTAGCAGAGGGTGTGAGAACATGGCTGGTTTTATATGCAACACCAATTTTGATGTTGACAAACTTACAAGTAGCCATAATGTGCTGATCAAAATTAAGGTTTTCATCATGTAGGACTCTAAGATACTTGAAAGAACTCACTAATTCAAGAATGGAGCCTTCCAAATAGGATATTTTAAACAGGGCCCAAGTAGATTTTAATTTGGTAGAGGAACCAAAGAGCATAGACTGAGTTGCCAACATTGAGTATTAGCTTATGACTAGATAGCTAGGATTGAATGGCGATAAAGGCTGAAGAGAGAGAGAGTTTGGTTAATCTAGAGTATATCCTTGGAGATATTGTACAGAACAAGGTCGTCAGCATATAGAATGGATGAGCAGTCAGGGATATTTATCATGATCCTGCTAATAAAAGTTGAGAAGAGAAGTGGGCCTAGTATGGACCACTGAGGGACACCTAGGTTAATGGACATTTGATCAGGCAAGGCTGAGTTAAATTTCACAACCTGAACCCTATTTGATAAATAGCTATTAAACCAAGCCACTGAGTGGTGGGAGAAACCAAGGGCTAAAAGATTATCAAGGAGAAGGGGGTGGTCCATAAGGTTAAATTCCTTGGTAAGGTCAATGAAGGCTGCTCTGGTAAGAATGTCAGAGTCCAAGCTGCATAGGGCATCATTCGTAAAGTGGAGAAGAGTAGTCGAGGTACTGTGCCCTTTATGAAAACTGTGCTGATCTGCTGACAGGAGATTAAGCTTGGACAAGAAGTTGCTGACTTGGGCAGCTATTGGCTTTTCAGGTATTTTACTTAGTGTTGATACTATAGCTACGGGCTGGTAGTTAGTGGTGTCTTTTTTGTCCCCCTTTTTAAAGACCGGAGTGACTTTTGCTATTTTCCAAATGTCTGGGACATGGGCGTGACAACGGGAGAGGGTTAGGATTTTGGACAAAGGCAGGGCAATAAAGGGCCCTACCAGCTTTAAAAGTTTGGGTTTTAGCTGGCCCAGTGGCACTGAGGGTTGAGGCGCTGGGAGCCACACCAGTGAACCGTGTTCAGGAATGAGCGCAGGCCACTGGGGGCTGGCAGGGGAGGAGAACGATTGAGCATCCCAGGGACAGCTCTCCTTCTCCAGGGAGGGGGGGCACCAGTAATCGGCAAATGCCTGACCTGTAGTGGAGGCTGGGGGGGCAGCACGCTGACTCTGACAAGGTGGGCAGGGGGACGGGGCAGATGCCTGGAGGAGCATGCACGGGAGCATGTGCATTGCCTCTGCGGTGTCACTGCACGCCCTACCCCCGAGGGGAATAGAAAATAGAGAAAATGTGGTTGTGTAGCTTGATGGCCATCCCAGGCCATGCTTGGCTGTCTCTGGAGGTGTCGCCCCCAGAAGACTGGATCCAGACTTGGCGGTGAGCAAGAGGAGCTCACCGCCACCCTGTCATGGGGGGCAAGCTGTGAGGTTATGACTGAGGGAGAGGGCCTTAATGGGAGCTGGGGTGCACCAGGATGGCAGTCAGATGTGGGCTGACCGTAGGGGGAAAAGTACCAACTAAAAAAAAAATATTTGTTTCTAGGCCATCAGAGCCTACACTGGCATTGTCCAAGATGGAGTTTAGTAGTTTAGGCAACTCAGAATTAGATATGGCCTTAATGTAGAAGGGTGGGTGCGGGGCCAGAGAGGTGGAAGGAGTTGATTGAGAGGTAGGCGAGTGGGCAGACTGGAATGAGGAAGTGAAGTTAGACAGGTCTGAGAAATGCTTGTTAAAAGAGTTCACAGTCATTGCCGGATCATTACAATGTATGCCATTAATGATCATGTCGTTCACGGAGAGAGTTTGCTTGGACCCTAGAAAGGTTTTTACATGGACCCAGAATTTCCTGGAGTCACCAGCTGTATCAGTTAGGAGTCCTGTACAGTGTGAGCTTCAGCCTAGTCTGATTTGTCTTTTAAATTCGTTCCTCTGTGACCTGTAGATGCTATAGTCAGCTAATAGGCCAGATTCTTTAAAACCCTTCCAACTCTTGTTCCTGGCTTGGATAGCAGTCAGAAGATCTTTATGGAGCCATCTAGTGGATTTGCACATAACCGCTGAGTAACAACAGGTGTGTGCCTATCTTATAGGGCACTAAATTGGGCAAGAAAGTAGTCTAGTGCAGCTTAGACATCATGAGTCTGGTAGAAGTAGGACCAATCAATAGATGACACATCAAACAGGAATTTTGTTTGGTCCAGATTAAAAACAATGTATCGCGGTGGCTGGGGGGATGCCACCGAGTGATTCCACACACAGTAGATAGGGGAATGATCAGATATGTCATCAGGTAAGGTGCAAGCAGTCACAATTCTGTCTAAGCGATTTGTCTGAACCCAGTCAATCAGGGTACTGGATGTAGCATTGGGGGTTACTCTAGTGGGCATGGTTATGACTTGATGCAAGTTGTGACTTTGCACCATGGTAAGGAAGATGTTATGATTAGAGTCAAGCCAATTAATGTTAGTATCACCAAGAATCAGTAACTCATATAGACCAGCAGTATTAACAGAGTGTTCAAGCCGTTTGGTGAGGCCAGATGGGACACTATGGGGTGGGTTGTAAACACAGACTATGTGTAGCTTCTTTGCCCTCATATGGAGGAGGGCATGAAGGGATTCACAAGTGGAGATAAGGTGTATTGGGTAAGTGAGATATTTAGATGTGTTTTATAGAACAAAGCAACTCTCTCACCCTGTTTTGGAGGCAATCTATCAGTCCTGATGAGATTATAATTATTGAGGGAGCAGACGGAGTCAGGGATAGAAGGCTTAAGCCATGTCTCTGAGAGGCAAAAGATGTCAGGATTGTGCAGTGTAACCCAAGCCTCAAGTTCAGGGAGATTATGTAGCAGGCTCCTGATGTTTAGATGGGCTATGCAGAGCCCTTTCAGATTTGACCAATCTGCATTTAGGCACGGCTGTTGAGATGTGGGACCTGGGTTCAGTTCTATATCACCTGCCAGCAAGATAGCAATAATCATGAGATACCAAAGCTTTTGATGGATATAGGGTGTAATAAGGAAAAAGCCAAGGCAAAGACATTCCAAATGAGAAGCTCATAGATATACGAGGAAGCATGGAAGGACCAAGGGTGTAAGGTCCTGACTATCAGTAGAGCCAACTAGCAAGTTGGAAAAGTTGAAATCATGGGCTGAGAAAAGCTGTTGGTTGCAGGCATAGGAGCAGGGAGACAAAGATAGCCTAACGAGGGCAATTAGTAACATGCCAACAGATGGAGACAGCATGACTGGATGAGCAATGATGGTACACAATACAAGTACAGAGTTTTTATGTCAGTTAACAGGGTAAGAGGGCCCAATAAGCAGAGGAAGCATTAGAAGGAAGTGACACACCATAAACTATTGAAGAGGAGGCAGGGACATGGTAATTAGATACCCCCAGTGGTCAATGAGTATAAGAAGCAAATGGTGAATCAGGCTGTTAGTCACTTGATCAAAAAGACTATAAAAGTAAATGCCCAGATAGGGCGGAGAAAGAGCTGTGAGCAGTCTCACAGAATCACTCAGTCCGTACCTGTGTCCTGCTTCGAACCACCAACGTTGTTTGGACGGCTGGCAGCTGAGTTTCGGTCCAAGGAGGAAGGGTCATCTGGGTGGTCTCCTGAAAACCAGGAATGCAGAGGAGCTACCAATGACCAGGCAGCAGCACAGGAAAAGCCGTCGGAGGATCAAGCCATGCCCTAGATGGGTGGGGAGAGCCTGAGGATGAGAAAAGGGGAGAGGGGTTAAGAAGAGAAACAGCAGTAGGGCAGGGCTAGTGAAGACAAAAGAACAGGCTGGCACAAGGGATAATGGACAGGAACATAGGAGTGGCAGGGAAGAAATTAGAGTCACAGTTGGGTGAGGCAGAGACCAGTTTAGCAGGGACAGGTAAAGCAGGAGAAGAGGAAGCATTAAACGGGCACAGAATCTTCAGTAGCTAATTTAGAACACAAACAGAATTTAATCCATAGAGTTAAATAAACTTTGTTAAGTAAACGTTAAATATAGTGCTAAGAAGTTAATAGACACTGTAAAATTAGCTTAAATGCACTCAAACAAAATAGGCAAGTAAAAGCCGTAATTGAACACGAGTCTAGCGGTGGCGCCCACCAATGGCTGAGCGGGAAGGAGAGGCGCCAAAGTTCAAAAAAATCAGAACAGAGCTGTAAGTGAGTTGTGAGCAGTCTCACAGAATCACTTTAATCCGTACCTGTGTCCTGCTTTGAACCACCGGCATGGTTCAGACAGCTGAAGGGTGAGTTTCGGTCCTAGGAGGAAGGGTCATCTGGGTGGTCTCCTGAAAACCAGGAATGCAGGGGAGCTACCATAGTTGGGCAGCAGCACAGGAAAAGCCACAGGAGGATCAAGTCATGCCCTAGGAAGGCAGGGAGAGCCTGTGTCCTGCTTCGAACCACCACCGTGGTTTGGATGACTGATGGCTGAGTTTCAGTCTGAGGAAGAAGGGTCATCCGGATGGTCTCCTGAAAACCAAGACCGCAGAGAAGCTACCAATGACTGGGCAGCAACACAAGAAAAGCCTCCAGAGGATCAAGTCACACCCTAGGTGGGCGGAGAGATCCTGTTTCCTGCTTCGAACCACCAGTGTGGTTCAGATGGCTGGTAGCTGAGTTTCGGTCCGAGGAGGAAGGGTCATCTGGGTGGTCTCCTGAAAACCAGGACTGCAGGGGAACTACCAACAGCCAGGTGGCAGCACAGGAAAAGCTGCCAGAGAATAACATCGCACACTAGCAGGCAGGGAAAGTCTGTGTCCTGCTTTGAATCACCAGCATGGTTCAGATGGCTGGAGGCTGAGTTTCAGTCTGAGGAGGAAGGGTCGTCTGAGCAGTCTCCTGAAATCCAGGACCGCAAGGGAGCTACCAACGGCCAGGCTGCAGCACAGGAAAAGCCACCGGAGGATCAATTCACACCTTAGGTGAGCAGGGAGATCCTGTGTCCTGCTTTGAACCACCAGCGTGGTTTGGACGGCTGGTGGCTGAGTTTCGGTCTGAGGAGGAAGGGTCATCCGGGTGGTCTCCTGAAAACCAGGAGCGCAGGGGAGCAACTAATGGCCGGGCAGCAGCACAGGAAAAGCTGCCGGAGGATCAAGTCACACCCTAGATGGGTGGGGAGAGCTGTACTTAACACCTTCAAACAGGTCTAGATAAAACTCCCCCAAACCAACAACTATTTGAATGTTGTCTTCCTTATCATTCCCTCAGTATACTCATATACACAAATCTGAAAAATGAAATAATGCTTAAATTCATGTTTTATTCTGCTGGTCCCTTGCTTACTGTGAAAAAATCCTCCTCCTATCAATCAATACCTGATTACCAGGGAAATCTCTGCTCTCACAGTGCTACAGATAAAACTGAGTCACTGGCTCCAGTTAGGCTCTCTGTTGTGAGCTTGTGCGTCTGGAGCTGTAGAACATTCTGTGAGCAGCATTATGCAGAATTTTGAATTCCTCTCTTGCATGCTAACCCTTCCAGGTGTTTATGTATGGTGGATGGGGCATGAACATTCTGCCAGCAGAATTTTGAATTTTGTATTCCATGGTAGACAAACATTATATCTATTGAATGTGGGGAAATACACAGAAAAAATTAAAGGTGGAAAAAGGAGGCGGGCCCTAAGTAGTTTGAACAATAATTCTTGTAGTCAAAAACACATGCACCAGGACTGTGTGAATGTATTCAGGAGAAATTACCTTTTGTGATACAAATACTCCACTTCCTGCTGCACAGAACTATTGGGACTGTTTTATTAATTGGTGGATGTATCACATCCTTATTTCTTGTATTTTTAATAAAATATTTATTTTAAGCATTTATTTTCTGTTGTAGTGTTTTCCACTGATTGGTCCCTTTAGTAGGGCAGCTCCCACAATGACTGTATAAAGCAGATTGGGAAAATGGCCCTCTCACTACCAAGTAATAATATTCACATTTTATTGTATTCACAAATGCAGAAAGCAGATGTGTTGGTATAATTAACTAATTAATCCTAATTTGTGTAATACAAGAAAAAGTGCATTATTCTTTTGAGGGAAGACAGCAAGACAGCAAGTATGATTCCTTAAAGGAATGGTGCACTTTTTCTTGTATTACACAAATTAGGACCATAAATCCCTGAAGACGGAGTTTTTAAGCTCTGAAACATTGCTATAGTGTTGGTAGTAATTAGACCAACTCATCTGGTTTCTGTATTTGTGAATACAATAAAATGTGAATAATTATTACTTGACAACAGTTCAGACACAAAGGGCAACCCTAGGAGGCATACGCCAAATGCGGTCCAGTCCCTAGCCTTACTGTCTGCTGAGCTTCACTGATCTTCACCAACTGGGAGAGAGATCAGTCATGGAGGGAAGGCAGACTCCGACAGGTGCAGAAGTAGGGGTTCCTTGACAGCAGTTCTACCTGGCTGAATCCCCCTTGGAGTGCAGAGTCTGGGCTCCTATCTCCGCTGAGGTGACTTCTCCCTTCAGTCGCTCTGCTCAGACCCAGCCAGCGGCTCCTCTCATAGCATAAGGAGCAGTTGGAACACTTACCCAGAATTCCTGGCTGCTGTATGTAAGTTAGCATTTGTATTGCTGCACCACTACTGAAATAGTGGTCAACTAATAGAAAGCTCTCAGCTGGAAGCAACAGCTCAGACACAAAGGGCACCTTTGGGAGACCTACACCAAGAGCAGTTCAGCCCCTAGCCTTACTGTCTACTATGCCCACTACTGTAATAGTGGTTGACTAATAGAAAGTTCTCAGCCAGAAACAACCAGAAGCAACAGCTCAGACACAAAGGAGGCATACGCCAAATGCAATCTAGCCCCTAGCCTTACTGTCCACTGAGCTTCACTGATCTTCACTGACTGGGAGAGAGACCTCCAGTCTGTAGTTGTGCTACTAAGTGGCAGACCTTAATAAACTGATTGTTTTTTCAGCAGGAAGGGGAAACAAAGGTCTGCTGACTGAAGCACTACAAGTGGAACTCACAGCAGCATAGCCGCATCCAGGTTCCATATCGCCAGCAGTTTCTACTCTCATCGGCAGCTTTTGCTGCAGCAGTTCTCTGGGCACTTCAGAATTTGTGAAGGGAGGGTATTGTCCTGCAGCCAGTGGATCAGTCCCCTCTCCCTCACAGCAGCAGGGAGCTGGGATGCATGGACCACAGGCAGAGGTTTTTACTGCAAGCAGCAGGGACTCCGTGAAGCTGTTCTGTGCCAAAGGTCAGAACAACTGTGCTAGTCACCAGATTCCTTCTTACCTTACAGGAGTACAAGCTAGACCCCATCTGTTCAACAGCTACCTGATTGTTTTCTACAGCATACAGGGAACTGTTGGATATGCCCACCACCCTCCCTAATCCCACCCTCTGCTGAGTGCCCTTGCTTTATAGGCATGTGGCGCCACCCACAACACCTGATAGAAGGTAGTAAGGCACAAAAAAAGGACAAAAACTCACTGTTCTGTTTTCTTTTTCAGCAACACTTCCTGCCAAGAAACAGGAATCAGCACGATCTCTCAACTAAATAAAAAAAAAAAATGGACCTTGTCAGTTGTGAAAACTGCGGTGCACTGTACAATAGGATCTACAAATGGCAACCAGGACCCTGCCATGCATGCTGCACCATAGCAGATCTTGCAGCCCAACCACAGGATGCTTGAACTATAATATGTAACCTCCAATACAGGGAACTCTTTAGCACACCTCCTCAATCCCTCCACCAGCAGTACCAGCATGTCAGCCAGGGGCCAGGACTTGAGGCAGAGCCCAGAGACTGGCAAGTGGTAAGGAAAAAGAGGCCTCATGGGAGGCCCAGGAAGGAACATAGAAACACAGAAACATAGACTTTGATGGAAGATAAGGACCGCTTGGCCCACCTAGTCTGCCCATTTCCCAACCTACAGGATAAGCTGCAAATCCTAGTTAACCAACAGCCTTTTTCTTCCTACCCCCACAAGAATTGCCTTATGTCTGTCCCAAGCATTCTTGAATTCTCCCACATTTTTAGACCCCACAACCTCCTCAGGAAGGCTGTTCCATCGTCTACCACCCTCTCTGTGAAAAATACTTCCTCCACGTTGCCCCTGAGCCGTCCCCCATCTTCAAATTGTGTCCCCTTGTTCTTGCACATCTCTTTTTCTGAAAGATGCTACCCTCTTGGACTTTGTTGATTCCACTGAGGTACTTAAAAGTTTCTATTATGTCCCCCCTCTCCCTCCTTTCCTCAAGGGTATACATATTAAGCTCCTTTAGTCTCTCCTCATATGGTTTCTCTTGCAGACCCTGCACCACTTTAGTTGCCCTCCTCTGGACTGCCTCCATCTTGTCTATGCCCTTGCAGAGATGGGGTCTCCAAAACTGGATGCAGTACTCCAGATGGGGTCTCACCAACTGTCTGTACAGAGGGATAACAACTTCCTGTTTTCTGCTGGTGATGCCTCTCCCTATACATCCCAGTATCCCCCCAGCCCTCCCTACTGCCTTCTGACATTGCTTGCATGAGGTCATCTGATATGATTACCCCAGGTCCCTTTCCATTTTTGTTGTTACTACCCCCCCCCCCCATTGTGTAATCTTCCCCTGGGTTTTTGTTTCCCAGGTGCCAAAAACCAGGAGCATTTCTCAGCCTTCCAAACAAAAAAGTGGTTCTCTCCACTGCTACCAACCACAGACAAAGTAATACAAGGTAAAAGAAATCAAACCACCAAAAGGGCTAACACGCCAATTAAAACCAATACAAATTATGATAAAAACAAAAATACTGATACTCAAAGTATAACCAACAACAATACAAAAACCAAATGCAACAACAACAAAAATACTAAAACTCAAAATAAAAACTACACAAATATAAACAAAAGCAAAATTCTCATAATCAGGGATTCCATGATTTGAGGAGTGGAACAGCACCTAACACAAAATGTTAAAAGTGACATCATGGTAAAGTGTCTACCAGGAGCCTCTGCAAGTAGGGACACTAACCGCATAAAGACACTTGTGCGGGAATCAGGGGATGTTACACATATAACAATACACCTTGGTACAAATGACTTGGCAAATCATACAGTTCAGGAGGCCAAGAAACTCTTCGAGGACTTGGCCAACACACTTTCTTCCCTTCCATCCAAATTAGCCTTCTCAGAAGTGCTGCCAGTCAGGGAAAAAAGATAAAGCACCAAGCGAGTCAGAGAGATTGAAGTGGGTAAATTCAACTCATGGCTGCATGATTGGTGCCAAGACAAGGGATACCACTACATATGGAACTGGCACAACTTTTGGAAAAGAGCTTTTTTTAAATATGATGAATTGCACCTAAACAGAGAAGGTGTGCGAGCACTTGGACACAAATTCAATGTCTATACAAGTAGCTTAAACTAAATAAAGGGGAGTATGACACAGCTCACACCCCTACCATCAGTGGGCTGGTCATCACTCCCCAAAATGCTAAATGCGTGCATACACCCTCAGAAAACAAATCAGAGCCAACATCTGCCCGTACCAGCAACCTCCATAATCTCTTGGCTGGAAAGAGCAAACTGGAGCAGTCCAGGAAGAGGGTACAACCTTGCGCTAAAGAGGATGCACATTCCTGGAAGGCAATGGTTGCAAATAATAGGAGCCTAACCAACAAACTTCCAGAATTCACAGCAATCTTGGAAACAGAAAGGTTGGACTGAGTGGCTGTAACAGAAACGTGGTTCACGGAAAACCACGGATGGGATACGGGCATTCCCAGTTACAATCTGTTCAGGAAAGATAGGCAGGGCAGAAGGGGGGGGGGCATAGCCATTTACATTCTGGAGGAAATAAAAGCCACAGTAGTAAAAGGGCAACCTGGGGACTTCGGGTCACTGTGGCTAACAGTAGACACGGGCATGGGAAAACCTTTCAGAATCGACGTCGTGTACAGGCCACCAAATCAAGGAGATAATGGAGACAAAGACCTAATAGAGGAAATCCTCAAAATGACTGATAAAGATGAAGTAATACTGGTGAGGGACTTCAACCTACTGGATATTAACTGGAGCACACTAACAGCAGCAACAGCAAAAAGTAGGGATTTCTTATTGTCACTACAAGGCACGGGACAGTGACAACTTGTTAAAACCCCTACAAGGGGAGATGTCATTCTCGATCTTGTCCTCATGAACTTGGAAAGGATCAAGAACATCAAAGTGGGATACCATATGGGCAACAGTGACCATCGCATGGTAAGCTTTAAGGTAAACATAACACAGGATACCAGCCACTCAAAGATAAAGGTGCTAGATTTCAGAAAGGTTGACTTCCAAAAAATGAAGAATAACATAAGTAGCCAGTTAATAGAAACAGAGGTTGAGGAAGTGGAGGTCATGTGGGGGAGACTCAAGAAAGCAATAAAGTCTGCCACAGGTCAATGTGCCAGATGGGTGAGCAAAGCAAAAAGAAATCTACTATGGTTTTCCAGGGAAGTGGCTACCACAGTCAAAGAAAAAATGAGGTGTACAGCATATATCAGGAAACCAAAACTGAGAAAGACTGGGAGTCATACAAGGAAAAAATGAGAGAGTCTAACAAACAAATTAGAAAGGCAAAAGCCCAGACAGAGGAAAAGATAGCAGAAGGGACAAAAAGAAGAAACAAATCATTTTTTAGATACATTAGGGAATGTAGGAAGGCAAAAGGGTGGATAGTAAAGACTGCTACTGAGGAAGGGAAATCCACCAAACATGACTCAGAGAAAGCCAAAATCCTCAACAAATACTTCTGCTCAGTGTTTACCAAAGAGGACCCAGGGGATGGTCCAGCCCTGAAAAGACACAACACCCCAGGACCAGTCATATAACGCCTGTGCTCCGTGGACTGCACTGGCTGCCAGACAGTGGTGGATCACCTTCAAGGTCAGTTTGCTGACCTATAAGGCCCTACATGATCAGGCACCTGGTTACCTGCAAGATCTCCTTCATCCCTACTGTCCCCCTGCCCTCTCCAATCCACCGACGAGGGATTGCTAGAGATTCCCATGGTTCGTTTAAAGATATCTGGGGCTAGGTCTTTTAGTTTTATGGCCCCCACCCTGTGGAATTCTCTACCTCATCGGGTGTGAGATTGCCTGACCGTCCAAAGCTTCAAAGTGGCTCTGAAAACACATCTTTTTAGCCTAGCATATCCTGATTTTTAATGCCACTGTTGTATTTATGGTTTTTAATTAGTTGTATTTATTTATTTATTGACTTGTTTCAATTAATTATGTACAAGCGCCTTGATTTTAGAAAGGTGCTTTTTATAAATAAAGTTTGATTTGATTTGATAAATAAACTAAATGCAGACAAAGTCATGGGACCAGATGAGATGCACCCCAGAATCCTTAAGGAACTGGGGGCAGAATTAACAGCCCCTCTGGCACTTCTATTCATGAAATCCTTGAAGAATGGTGTGGTACCTGAAGACTGGAAAAAGGCAATAGTGGTTCCACTTCACAAATCTGGCAGTTGTGAAGAGACTAGTAATCACAGACCAGTGAGCCTCACATCTATAGTAGGGAAACTAATGGAGACACTACTCAAACAGAGGATCATGGCATTCCTCAAAACTAATGGCCAACAAGACCCTAAACAGCATGGTTTCACTGCAGGAAGGTCATGCCAGACAAATCTGCTCAAGTTTTTTGACCATGCTACAAAAATAGTGGACGACAGTGGGGCAGTAGATGTGGTCTTCCTAGATTCTAGTAAGGCCTTCGACTCAGTTCCACACAGAAGGCTGGTAAAGAAGCTTGACCACACAGGGGTTGGTCCAGAAGTAGTCAGATGGGTACAAAACTGGTTACAAGGCAGAACCCAGAAGGTACAGGTTAATGGAACGCAATTGACGGAAGGCAGGGTGATCAGTGGGGTGCCCCAGAGCTCAGTGCTGGGGTCTCTGCTCTTCAATGTTTTTATAGAAGACATCGCTGATGGACTGGAAGGGAAGGCGTGTCTGTTCACAGATGACAGCAAGATATGTAACAGGGTGGACACCTCAGAAGGAGTGAACAAGATCGAAGCTGACCTCAAGAAACTAGAAGAATGGTCTGGAGTGTGGCCGTTGAGATTTAACACCAAAAGTGCAATGTCATGCACATAGGAAAGAAAAATCCAAGAAAGTAGTATTACCTAGGAGGTGAAAGACTGGCAGCCTCAAACCAGGAATGAGATCTGGGAATCATAATCTCAGATGACTTGAAGGTTAGTAAGCAGTGTGAGAAGGAAACATTGAAAGCCAACAGAATGGTGGGCTGCACTGGGAGGGGAATCATGAGCAGGAAGAGAGGTGGTACTACCACTGTATAAATCGCTGGTCAGACCTCACCTGGAATACAGAGTCCAATTCTGGAGGCTTCACTTAGGAAGGATATTGACTGGGTGGAAACAGTACAGAGAAAGGTGACAAAAATGATTCAGGGTCTGCAGTACATGTCCTATGGGGAAAGACTTGGGGAAATGAATATGTACTCCCTGGAGCAGAGAAGAGAGAGAGGGGACATGATTGAAACATTCAAGTACATAAAAGGCATTAACAAGGTACAGGCACAGTGACTTTTTCACTTCAAGAAGGGCTCCAGGACCAGGGGACATGACCTCAGGCTGCAAGGAGAGAGGTTCTCTACCAACACCAGGGAGTTTTTTTTCACAGAAAGAGTGGTGTACACCTGGAACAGCCTGCCCCAAGAGGTTGTGAATTCAACACTGTGGGGGGGATTCAAGAATGCATGGGGTAGACACAAGGGAGCCCTGACTACAAAGGGCAACTAGCGTGTCAAAATAGGTCTAAAACCAAATGGGCAGACTAGATGGACCTAGCGGTCTGCCATCAACTTCTATTTTCTGTGTTTCTCTGACAGTGATTGGGCCATTTTTCCACCTGTTTCATAACAGTTACTTTGCCCTGATTGGAACAGGCCTCTCCCCTTAAGTAGGTTTCTCTCGTATTCTGAGGTTTGCTGAGCTGGAATTCCTGTCTTTAAACCCACAATGACCCATGCCCTGCCTTGCCTTATTTCTTCTGTACATGTGGCCACTTACTGCACATGGAAGTGCAAAAGGCCCAAACCACCCCCCAGGTTTATATTGTATCATAAATTTATAAACGAAATAAGTGGAGGACTGCTAGTTGATTTACAAATGACTGACTGGACCTATTTGGATGCAATTCCAGATGTGTATATTGCAGTGGAATATTTTACATCTACCCTTCTGAAATTGCAAAACAAACATTTTCCTAAAACTGTTAGAAGTGTCAGAGGGACTTTAAAAAAATGGATCACGGCCTCATTTCGTTTAATGAAATTAAGAGATGCAGCTTGGAAACTTTATAAAGAAACCAAAACTATGGTAGATTTCAATAATTATAGGAAGCTCAGAAATGAATGTAAAATAAAAATTAGACAAAGTAAATCAAACTATTTCCAGAGTTTACAGACCTCCGGACTAAACAACCCCAGAAAGTTTTGGTCTTCAATAAATTCACTAATAAATCTCAAAACAAAAGAAACTGCAGAAATATTTATTAAAGATGGACATGAAATAATAAATGTGCAGGAGATTTGTGAATTTTTTTTGGAAAAACTTCTTGATTTGTCTAAATATACTCAATCTTTTGATAAAAATCCAAGTACGTATTTAAAGTTCAGTAACACTTCTAATTTAGGTTCATCTTTTCATATTTTAGCCATAAAACCGGACCAGGTTCATAAACTATTACAACAAATCTGTAACATCCCAGGGGCAAGTGAATTGGAGCCAAGGTTTCTAAAACTAGTTTCTGATTATATCACTCATCCACTTACCTTGATATTTAACCTGTCTTTGGTTTCTGGGTGTTTCCCCAATCAATGGAAGCAAACAGTCATTAAACTGATTTACAAAACTGGTGGGAGAGGGAACACAATTATCGTCCTATCTCACTACTTCCACCATTATGTGAAATTCTTGAAAAACTTGCTAATGAACAAGTCACTGATTATTTTCAATCCACTGGCCTCAGGACTCCTGATCAGCATGGTTTTCGGAGGTTTCATGGGACAGGTACGACCTTGGCCAGGTTCACGAACTACACCAGTGTTGCTATGGACGATGGTCTGCTCACTGGTGCTGTGTTCATGGACCTGTCCAAGGTTTTTGATTTAGTGAACCACTGCCTACTGCTTGGGACTCTCTGGAACATTGGTCTGGCTGAATCACCTCTTGAGTGGTTCCAAAGTTATTTAACTGAACAGCCCTTGAAGGTGGGATTAAATGGAAGCTTTTCTTCTTATAGTTTAATGGAACAGAGAGTGCCCCAGGGGTCCATCCTTGGGCCACTACTGTTTACTTTATTTATTTATTCTATACCATCTTTAATTAAACATACAAATAGTTTAATTTCTGTAGATTACATCATTTTGTATGATAGTTCAGCCTCAGTGGAATCAATAAATAAGTCCTTAAGTGAGGATTTTTGTGTGTTGGGTAATTGGTTAACAGGGAATCATTTATCTTTGAATTGTAAGAAGACCAAATGTATGCTCTTTGGGTCTAGACAGAGATTGAACAACACTCCTGACCTGATGATAATGGATACAATGGGAAATAAATTGGAGCAGGTCACACAGTTTAAATATCTTGGAGTCCTGTTGGACCAAAATCTAACCTTTTCCAATCACATTAAATCTATGAGTCATCAGGTAAATCAAAGGCTGGATGTCCTGTTTAAATTTCAAATGCTGCTTACCCTACAGGCCAGGAAGGCAGTAGCCAAGGGTGTACTTCTCCCACAGTTATATTATAATTATTTTCTTTTTATGAACTTGGCCAAAAAAGAATGATCTCTCCTAACCTCCATATTTCATAGCACATGTAGAGTCACATTCAATTTGCATTATTCTACCCACCTTTGTGAACTATATGGGCATTCATGTTGGCTTCCACCGAGGCTAAATAGTTTATATAGTCTCTGCTGTTTAACTGATAATATTCTTCACCAGGGGGAGAACTCTCCCCTCTATTCATTGTTACAAATTAAAAATAATACAAGGGCGCTCTACTCAAATGAACAGGTAAAACTAACTGTTCCCCAAACCAAGACAAAAATGGGGGATTGTTCCTTTTCTTATTCTGCAGCCAAAAATTGGAATGAGCTTCCTATTTTACTTAATGGAAATTTTAGCCATCAAATTTTAAAGTTAAGCTAAAGAAATACGTTCTTAGCAAAGTTCTGGCCAGGGGGAGGGGAGGAACTGAACAGTAAGGAATCTTACAGCGTTCATACATTGCATACATTACACCTTCCAAAAACAAAAGAAACAGGTACATGGTACGCAGCATGTCCTAGTGTGGTAAGGAAAAAAAATAAAGGGTAGAACCATGGCTGTCCTGCAGAGGATCATGGCAGTAAGCACAATGTGCCTCACAGGGTTAATATGATATGCATTAGCTAGATGAGTTAGATAGGCTGGGGGGGGGCTTGGCATTGGGGACATGATGTTGGTGATTTTGTAGAGGGACTTGATCAGAGCCCTGCTTGATGTGGGGGAAGGGGCAGTGACAGTGACATTGACTGGGAGATTGTTCCAGGTGTTAGGAAGCCTGTAGCTGATGGAGGCTTGACTTACAGAAGGTAGTGCTTGTACTTTGGGACATGAAGGTGTTGACCTGCTTCAAATCTGGTCAGATAGGCAGGGTTCACTGCAGGGCAGAAGAGGTTGGACATATATCCAGGTAATTTGCCAGACCAATACTTGGCACCCAGCAAGGTAGCATGCATCCTTTGTCTTGTAGGGGGGAACGGACCACTCTAACTAATTGCACACACTGCATTAGTAGGAGTGGGAGTGCAGCCCAGGGCAAATCTACACAGTGCATTCAACAGGGAGGTGGAGGTAGCACTTTACTAGACTGTGTCCTCATAGTCTATAAGGGGAACAATTGATTGTTTCACAATCTGTTTTCTGATGATTTGATAGAAACATGCCTTTACTTAATAAAGGGCACCTAGCTTGGTGTTTGATTTGGTTACTACCTAGGAGATGTACCCTGAGTAGTCAAGGTGCTGGTCCAGGTAGAGACTGAGGTATTTGCAAGAGGAAACTTGAGTTTAGGTAGGACCCACGTGGGATGTGTAACAACAGAGTAGGGGTGGTAGAGCTGAGCCAGTTCCTGGTGCCAAACAACATGGACACCATTTTTTTTTAGTTCATGATTAGGTGGCGATCCATGAACCATTTCTGTACTGAGGTGAAATCCCACTGGAGGTGCCCCTCAGTGGAGGGAGAATGTAGATAATGGCATCAGCTGCATACAGTACACATGTACTGTGTGTCACTGGCAGTAAGGGAGTTGGTAGGTCATTAATGTAGGTAGTAAAGAGCAAGGTACCAAGGACTGAGCCTTACAGGACTCTGAGGGTGACAAGTAGGGCAGGGAAGGAGCATGGACCAAACTTGACAGACTGGGTCTGGTTGGTCAGGTATGATTGAAGCAATGCTAGAGCTGAGGGGAAGACACCAGAATCAGTTAGTCTGAGTAGGAGCCGATGGTGATCCGCAATGCCAAGTGCTTTTGCTAGTCTATAAATATGGCCCTCTGTGTCCAGGCCCGTATCCATATTGGTGTGTATGTGGATGGTGACTCTATGAAGGGAGGAGAAGGAGGAGGTTAAGTGGTTATAGTGAATGCCAGATTGGTAGGAGACAGAAAGACAGTTTGGGCATAGTAGTTTGATAGCTGCTTGCTGATAAACCTCTCAAGGATTTTAGAGAGGATGGGGAGCAAAGAGATTGGCCAGTAGTCGGAGGGTGAGTTGGTTGGGCTACCTTTGTGGATTGGAAATACTAGTGCTTGCTTCCAGCTGTGAGGAAAGGAGCAGTTCTAAAAAGCATTTCTGAAGCAAAATTGCCATTCTACCTGAATTTTGGCAACAGATTTTCACATTCCACATAGCTGTGATTATTTGGCAACCCAAATCTGCACTGTCTAAAGTTCGTTACTGCCTACGGAATTATGCTTGTCATGTACTAGTCATTCCCCTTTCTCCCCAACTTATAATGCATCCTCTAGGCAACTGGCTTTCTATGCCCAGCTGGCTGATCCCCTTTGTCAGTACAAGCTGCAGAAACAGGACTATCATCTTGTTTTAAACACTCAGACCACTTAGTACGGTTGCCAGAACTAGTTCTATGAAGATTAGAACCCTTTCCCCCTCAACCTAGCATTGTTCCAGTCATACCTGACCAACCAGATCCAATTATTTTATTTATTGAATCCAGGCAGGCAAGTAAATATACAGTACTAGTCATTTCCAGTTGTGACCAGTAGTCTGTAACATTGTACATACCTTGCGTTATTATTCACTGCCGCTCTTCTGAAAACCTGTGTATATTGTAAATTTAATGATTTATCAATGTCTGAGGGGACTGACTGTTGGACTGTAAATAGTGTTTATATGTAAAATAAAGTATGGGTCAGGGTGTGTAATGAGAAGTTTACACACACCCGAGGGGTTAGATGCTACATAAACCCCGAGAGCGAAGCTAGAGGGGTTTATGAATAGCATCTAACCCTGAGGGTGTGTGTTTGTAAACTTCGAGTTTACACACACTGACCCGTATTTTATTTTATATAATTGCTGGGTCTTCCTTTTTGGCCACAGCAATTACATAAAATAAAAAAAAGATGTTCCTGTGCCACCACTCTCCACTTAGGTTTGAGTGCGCAGTCTGAGGCAGTCATTTTGTTTATTTTAACTTTTAAAAAAAATCATTTATTGTTGGCTATGCCCAGAGATGTTTTCTCAATTTCATTTTTTTATTTCGTTGCTGGCAGTGGCTTACCATCGAATCTGTGTAATGGTTCCCTCTGTTGTTGAAAGTCGAGGCGGTCAGCAGTCCGGGAAGAAGACCTGCGGCAGGCGCATGTGCAGAGTGAGGAAAACCATGCATGTGTTTGCCGTAATAAACGCTCCTTTATAACAGCAAATAATGCTACGGTGTTCCTTTGGTAAAAAGGAAGACCTGGTTATTATATTGCAAATATTCATTTCTCTGTATACTGTTCATTTCTCTGTACACTGTTCTTTTTATTGCTTGTACAAGGGACATCCTTGCAAATGAACTTGCTCAATGGATCTTATCCCTCCACAATAAACTTTTAACGTTGAACTCTTAGTCAAGTTCTAATTTAGAACTAGAACACCCATGGCTTCTCAGATTTAAGGGTTCTAAATACTAAATAAAATGCCTTTTTGTTCAGACATTTCAAAAATGGGAGATGCCTGCCTGGGAAGCAAACTAATTATTGGGAATTACATCCTAAAACGCTTTAGCGAGAGAGATGACATGAGAATGTGCTGCTCTTATGCAGATGCGCCAAAAGCACAGAATTGTGACACTTGGTATTTGCATTTTGAATGGTATAGAACATAGAAACATAAACTTTGATGGCAGATAAGGACCACTTGGCCCACCTAGTCTGCCCATTTCCCTACTTATTGGATAATCTGCAGGTCCTAGTTTACCATTAGCTTACTTCCTCCTGCTGCTGTATTATGTGTTTTGACTTTCTGCATGTGCAGTGAAACATTATTGCCGCTCTGTGAAGGCAGGACATTTATTTATATATTTTTTTCTCCTCTCAGTATCTTTATCTGTTCTTTCTATTAGTCCTCAAAGTTCTAGAGCAGTAACACAACTAAGAATTTTAGTAGGTTCTGACAACCCCGCCACTTAGCTTATTGGAAATGAAGGTGACAGTCAAGAACCATTAATGATTCCTGGGTGTTCACATTTTCCACCTTAGCAGAAGCTACTCAGGCCGACTCAAAAACAGACATTACAATGTATTTAACACTGTAAAGGAGAAAGTTATTACTGTATAACAGCAAGGGGTACTCTGCATATATCTTTGGAGGTTACTAATACAATAGTTCTGTACCTGCTAGCAAAGTAGAAATAATCAGAACTAGAACATATCTCAGATGATATGTTAAATTAAGGTCCCTACCTCCATCTTCCCACTCTGGTATTTGCTACGGTGTCATTGAAAATCCCTTGGCACATCTCAAACAGAGTAGAAGACGTTCACCAACAGATTAAACATGTTATGGTCACAACTGGAAATAAGACCAATATTGTATCTTTGCTTGCCTGCCTGGATTCAATAAATAAAATAAAATAAATAAGAGAAGCTTTTCTGTAAAAAGGACCATATATTATAAAAGAATGTATGGTCAACCTTAGCGTTGTGGCCCCTGTTTCTTTTTTGGGGATAGTAATAACATTAAGAACCACTTGAGCTTCACTCTAGAGGTCTCTATGATGTCATCGCAACCCCTCAATGAGACCACAGCCTTGACCAGCCAGCCAGTTTTTCCCATTTACTCCCTACCCCCTCCAACTATGAGGATGATGCTTGTGACTCGTCTGGAGGGGTCTGGTGGCACACCACCTATTGCACCTTCTCCATGCCTCCATCAGGAGCTGCTAGCAGAGCGGTGCCTTGTCCTCCCTAACGTTCAGGAGTAGAGCATCCATGTGGGTACTCTAAGCCCTCTTTGCCAGCCTCTGCTGCTGATGTTCTGGGCTCAGAGTCCAAACTTGGGTTGCCAGAGTGCTAAATCAGTCTCCCGCCACTCACTGCCACTGAACATGCCCTTGCTTCTTTTGAAAGCTTTGATTTATTTTAAATATGATTTTATACCTAAACGGAGCCCCTGCACATTTGTCTTGAGTTCATTTTAATTTCCTTGGTTAGGTAACCATGATCTCAAAAGCTGTCATCATAGACTTGACTACCTCCTTTGCTATGCTGAAATAATGGCTGCATCACAGTAATGAACCTCAAGCAGGCCCAAACCCATTCCTGTGGTTTACAGTGTTAGCCTTTGAGAGTGTTCAAGAAACTATTTGGGCACCTTACAGTCCTGCATCAGTCCCAGTCAGGCTGAAGTAATTTTCACACACAGTATATAACCCATGATGAATGACATGTGGGTGATGTTATTCTGTTCTGTACTTGTATCTTTGGTCCCAATGGTTTTGAGCTGTAGAGTGGAGTGGAAGAGTCATTGCATCTGTTTTAAAGCTTACCTTTAAAAGAGATCATGTCTGTTATTCCTCAAGAAGCACGTGCAGCAAAAGGCTTTGAAATATAACAGGCCATTTCCTCTCCATATGGAACGATGTTTCTTTGGGGGTACCATCATGGTTATATATTATTTTAAAAGACAAGCGTTTTATGAGGTTCTGTGTGTTTCAAAGCATTTTAATTTTCGGTTACAGATAATTCTTGCATAGATACAAGTTGTTGACAGAGTAATCCTTAATAGAATGGTGATGATGCAATTAATGTTTTGTTGCTATTATAAATAGGCAAGGCAAGGCAATTTTATTTCTGAGGCTCCTAATCCCGGAGGTTCTGGGCACCGTGCACAGTAAAAACAGAATACAAATATAGAAATAAATGCAATAGCAGCTGCAGAATCTTTAAAACAACATTCTTAAACGCATAAATATAAAACATAAAATAGCAGAGGATAGGATGGGGGGAGATGGCTTAATCCCGAAAAGCCAGGCAAAATAGATGGGCTTTAAGCCTCTGCTTAAAGACACCAACAGTATTGGTGTTGGCATAAACATGTTACAGTTTTATTTATTTACTCTTTTAGATGAAGACTAAAACCAGCTCTGTGGGGTGCTGGAAACATGCCTTGGTGCTGTCTCAGAAACCTGGATTCAACATCAGGACAAGGGTAAGACTGCCTGACCATGAGCATCTGAAGGCAAAATATACTGCACAGGGGGGGTATTCAAGTCCCCCCCCCCAAGCAAGGGGACAGGTAACACCGCAGCAGTATCCAAGAGACAGGAGGGAGGGCAAAACTGAAATAATAATGGGTGGATTTGAGTTTGGTTTGGGCAACGCTGTGTAGAAGAGAGATCTTTTTTTACACAGTACATCAGATGCCCACTAAAGATGGAAAGTTTCCTGCTTATGATAAATGAGTGAGTGAGTGAATGAATGAATGAATGAATGAATGAATGAATGAATGAATGAATGAATGAATGACTACGTTTTGGTTTTAGACAGTGCCTTTCATACATACTGGACTCCATTTACAGTCACAGTAAGTGGCGCTAATTGGTCACTATGACCACACTGCAACACTAGTGATATGGTGACCTCATCACGCTATACTGAGGGGGAATTGCGAACCCCTTTTTTATGTTGGCTTGCGAACATTCGCTTGCCAACATCTTGCGGTAGTAGCACTGTAGTAGTACTTTCAATGGTGTGTCAGTGTTGTGGCAAATCCAGGGAATGCTTTAGTGGGTGTGTCTCTCAGCCACCAACCAGTGAACATGCTGCTGAAGACAACAGTTTCAGAGATTGGCACCAACTTGAAACAAATCAGCTGCTGCAATGAGAGATAGGCTCGTCATTGCAGCGGCAGATCTGACACGCCTCCATTGTGTGCCATTCCTGGTGAAACATTTTAATAAACATGGCGGCAGCTCTTGCCGTCCGCCTCTCACAATCCCCAGAAAGCTGACTTCAGGGGTGCCTAATCCCCCTGTTGGCATGCCCCCTCCCCAGTTCAATTTGTTTGCCGATGGGGTGCCTAATCCCCGTCGGCATAATGTCCCCCTAGTTGTATTTGTCTGCCTACGGGGGGGTGCCCAATCCCCCTCGGCATCATGCCCCCAACACAGACACGCTTTCATAGCCAACAAGGTGCCCATTTCCCATCTGCTTCAGCCCCCCCAAAAAAAACAGATGGCACACAGGGAGCCCACCCCAGTGTATCCAGATCTATTTATGAAACCTGTAAAAAAAATTTCCTCTAACTTTTTTTTTTTTTGGGCCTGTAAACAAGAAAATGGTCCCTCGTCATCACGACTCCCCTCCTCCCCCCTCCCCCAACCTGCACCCACCATCTGTGCACCCCACCTCCCCACACCCCCCCTCATCCCATACTTATCTCTGGAGGCCCAACGTGGTGATCTTCAGTGGATTGGGAGATGTCTGAACTCTTCAAAAGCTGACCACAAACTGAAGAAACTCACAGTAAGCTGTATAATGGCATCAATGGGGGAGTTCAACATGGGTGAATATCTTGGCCATTTGTTTGACTTTTGGATCCAAATTTTGAACATGGGGTTCTTTGGACCTCATCTCATGAAATCAGTCACTGTCATTTCATTATTTGGTCCTGAAAGGTGATTTCGAGGTCATTGTATGGAATCACCTTTCGGGACTGATTAACAAATGACAGTGCAACTGTTCATGAGGTGGGCTCCCAAAAAGCTTATGTTGCAAATTTGGTAAAAAAATTCCCACAAATGACTGTGTTACGAATGTGCATTGCGCAGTTTCCACACATGCTCTTAACTTCAAGAATTTTTAAAATTTTCACTCCAGATTTTTAACATTGCCATTTGTTCACACCTCCTTATGAACAGTGTAGCTATTATTTTATACATCCTGCCCAAAATGTATTTTCGTACATCTGGCACACAATGGCACGATCTCTATGGGCAATCAACGTTTGGGACAGATTAAGAAAATCACAGTGACAGTGTTCACAAGAAGGGGTCCCAAAAAAGCCCATGTTACAAATTTGGTGAAAAGTTTCCAAAAAATGACTGCGTTACCAGTGTGCATTGTGCAGTTTCTATGCACGCTCATAACTTCACCAATTTTTATATTTTCGCACAAGAATTTCAACATTGCCATTTTTGCACACCTCCCTATAAACAGTACAGCTGTCATTTTTCACATCCTGCCCAAAACATGTTTTCACACCTGTGGCGCACAATGGGCACAATCGCTGTGCAAAATCAACTTTTGGGACAGTGTAACAAAATCACAATGCCACTGTTCATGATGAGAGGTACTAAAATGCCCATATTGAAAATTTGGTAAAGAAAATTCCCAAAAGTGACCGCATTACAGGTGTGCATTGCTCAGTATCTACACACACACATAAGTTTACAAATTTGTTCATATTTTCTCTCCAGATTTTCAACATTGCCATTTTTTTACACCTCCTCATGAACAGTACAGCTGTCATTTTTTGCCATCCTACCCAAAATGTGTTTCTGCACATGTGGCTCCCAATGGCACAGTTGCTGTGTGAAATCACCTTTCAGGATTGAGTAATGAAATGGTAGTGCCACTGTTCATGAGGTGGGGTCCCAAAAAGCCAATGTTGAAAATTTGGGGTGAAAATAGCAACAAACACCTGGGGCATTAAGGTTTCCAACCATACACCAACCCTGTACAGACTGACAGGCATCGGGGATGTAACTTGGGGTCGTAGGCCATAATGTTCACAGAATTCTACCCCCCCTACCCTACAGCCACTGACAGGCATTGAGATGTGCCTTGGGTTCTGTCACCCTAATGTTCACCCAGTTCTCATATATTGCACCCATCTCAGCTTATTTTCTTATGGAATAGGGTGAGCATAAGGGCCGAAGACCCCAGTGCACACCCTGACACCCGTCGCCCTCTGCAGGAGGGTGAGTCCGAGATAAGTAAACATTACACACCCAAAGCCACACTCCCCATGCCTTTCAGTCTCTGTGGAAGGGGGGTGGCATTACTTCAGTACTTCACTGCCATTCCTATTTTGCATTTCTAACTCCTACACTACCAATGCCAATGCCAGCAAGCCAACATTCGGCATTGACAAATGCTTCTTTATATTTATTCTTTGTGCTCCTCCACCCTGTCTGGCCTTTGTTTTCACCAATCTCCCAGCCCCAACCCCCAGCATCCCTTAGGACTTACCTTCTTCCCCAATCCCCCCACGGCTTCTCTTCATGGTGGGGAGGTCCAGTGGGAAAGGCACCTAAGTCACCTAGAATGGGGCCTGTGGACCTCGGTGGTCATCCTGCTAACCAGTGTGTTTCCCCTGTTTCCTCCTAGGATAACTGTGTTATCGCTCTCCCACCCCATAGGGATGCCGGCATTTATGTGACTGAGTCCCAGAGCGCAAGAGTGCAGTTCATGCTTCCCACACTTTACGCAGCATGACACATCCCTCCACCCCCATGCTTCACCTGCCCTACCACCCACATATCTGCATGTGGTAGTGCTGCAGCAAGACACGGCACCCTCCATCCCTGGGAGAGGACAGCATCCTGCGGGACACTTGATCCTCTCCCTCCCTCCCTGGCTGACCCCCTGGTGGTCCAAGTCTGCTACAGAACATGGGTCACCAGCGTGGCAGAAGGTAAGGCACCCAGTGCCTCAGCCCTCTCCACCACTGGGCTGGCTTGTTTCGGCCCCCTTCTGAATAGTCTCAAAAGTGTTTATGACTGTGCTACAGAAAAGTTCAGCTCTGAGGAAGCCTTGTTAGGTGAAATGTCAGCGGTTTGGAACATGTGCATGTTTGTTTGCTTGACTGTTTGTACAGTTTGGTTGCGGTGCACCTATGTTGGTGCCGATGGTGTTTGTTTATTTTTTCATCTAAAGTACTGCTGCCACATCTTGTCTGTTTGTAACTACCTGCACTTTATATGGCGTTATTTTAAGCACTTATTTTGCAAGAATAAAAAGGAAGAAATTGCAGCAAATGGTAAGCTGTTCTACTATATGTTTAAAGAAACATAGACTTTGATGGCAGATAAGGACCGCTTGGCCCACCTAGTCTGCCCATTTCCCTACCTAGAGGATAAGCTGCAGATCCTATTTAGCCAACAGCCTATTTCTTCCTACCCCCCACAAAAATTGCCTTATGTCTGTCCCATGCATTCTTGAATTCTCCCACAGTTTTAGACATCACAACCTCCTCAGGAAGGCTGTTCCATGCGTCCACCACCCTCTCTGTGAAAAAAATACTTCCTCACATTGCTCCTGAGCCATCCCCCCTCTATCTTCAAATTGTGTCCCCTTGTTCTTGCACATCTCTTTTTCTGAAAGATGCTACTCACTTGGACTTCGTTGATTCCACTGAGGTACTTAAATGTTTCTATCATGTCCCCTCCTCCCTCCTTTCCTCAAGGGTATACATATTAAGCTCCTTTAGTCTCTCCTCATATGGCTTCTCTTGCAGACCCTGCACCATTTTAGTTGTCTTCCTCTGAACTGCCTCCATCCTGTCTATGTCCTTGCGGAGATGGGGTCTCAGAACTGGATGCAGTACTCAGATGGGGTCTCACCAACTGTCTGTACAGGGGATAACAACTTCCTGTTTTCTGCTGGTGATACCTCTCCCGATACATCCCAGTATCCCCCAGCCCTCCCTACCTTCTAGCATTTGCTTGCCAACCTTAAGGTCATCTGATATGATTACCCCAAGGTCCTTTCCATTTTGTTGCTGTTACTACCCCAATTGTGTAATCTTCCCTGGGTTTTGTTTCCCAGGTGCATTACTTGCACTTCTTTGCATTGAATCCAAGTTGCCATACTTCACCAATCCTCCAACCTTGCCAAGTCTCCTTATCCTTTCCACTACTTGTGTATCAACCCTGTTGCAGATCTTTGTGTCATCCATAAGGCATACTGTTGCTTCCAGTCCCTCTGCAATGTCACTTATAAAGACATTAAAAGGACTGGACCCAGTACTGAATCCTCCGGTACCCACTAGTAACCCTCTTTCTTCAGAGTGGACTCCATTTACAATTACCTTCTGTGGCCTGTTGTTCAGCCAATGTTTTCACAGGCTACCACCTTGGGACCCACCCAGGCTGGTTAATTTGACTACTAATCTTTGTGTGGGACTGTGTCAAATGCCTTGCTAAAGTCTAGGTAGACCATGTCCACAGCCCCTCCCTGGTCTACTACTTTGGTCACCCAGTCAAAGAAATCAATTAAATTCGTCTGACATGACCTTCCCGCTGTGAACCCATGCTGTCTTGGGTCCTGTGCCCCACTGGCCTCTAGGTGCTCAACAATTCTTTCCTTCAGAAGTGATTCCATCACTTTCCCTACCACAGAGGTCAAACTGACAGGTCTGTAGTTTTTTGCCTCCGTCTTGGTCCCACTTTTGTGAAGGGGAATCACATCCACCTTCTTCCAGTCCTCAGGTACCACACCATCCTCCCATGATTTGTTAAAAAGCGTAGTCAGTGGTGTCACTAGTTTTCTGCTTAATTCTTTTAGAATTCTGGGGTGAATTCCATCTGGCCCCATTGCTTTGTCTGCCTTCAATTTTAGGAGTTCTTTCAGAACCCTTTCTTTTGAGAAAGGACTGGGATCAACCCTCCTCTCCAGAGTGCTTCTGTTAATTGGATTAGGCACCTCCCCCACTTTCTCTTTTGTGAATAATGAACAGATGTATTCATTCAGTATCCCTGCTTTATCACTGTCACTCTCTGCCCACCCACCATCCATTCTGTTCAGCCTCACTATCCCTCCCTTTGTCTTTCTAAGCTCCCTGATATACCTATAAAAGGTTTTATCCCCCTTCTTAACCGAGTTAGCTATATTTTCCTCAGTTTGTGCCGTTGCTAGTCTGACTACCCTCCCTGCTTCCTTCTGCCTTAACTGGTACAGTTCTCTGTTCTGCTCCTTCTGTGTTTCCTTATACTTCCTAAATGCTATCTTTTTCTCCCTAACCTTCACAGCCACCTCTTTTGAGAACCATAGTGGCTTTTTCTTTCATTTTGATTTGTTTATTTGCTTCACACAAGGCTTGTTGCCTCTGTGATGGCAGTTTTGATATTGCCCATTGTTGCTCCACCCTCCTTCTAGCCTGTTTGCTAGTGCTTTTCTGACACTCTCCCATCTTGCCAGAGTCAGCCCTCCTGAAGTCCAGAACCCTCACTTTTGTACGGCTTGACTCTGTAGCAGAGTTTATCGTGAACCATACTGTTTGGTGGTCACTTGTTCCCAAATAGCTACCCACTTCTAAATCTGAGATCCTCTCACTGTCCCCATTTGAGAGTACGAGATCTAAGATTGCTCCCTCATGAGTGGGTTCCAAAACTAGCTGTTTGAGGCATGCCACCTGAAGGGCATCAATAATGGCCCTGCTTTTGGATGTGGCTGCCGCAAAGGTGCTCCAGTTAACATCTGGCATGTTGGTCCCCATCAACAGTATCTCCCCTTTCTCTGCCATCCTAATTATGCCTTCTATCATATTCTTGTCCATTCCTTCCCCCTGACATGGGGGTCTATATACAACCCCTGTGCGGATTGTGGTGCCATTTCCAGTCTCTAAGGTGACCCACAGTGCCTCCTCTCCTCTGTTTACTCTTTTGTTCAGTTGCTTTTATCCCTTCCCTTACATAGAAAGCTACTCCCCCCCTTCTGCCCTCCCTTTCTCTCCTGTAGGTTGTGTACCCTGGTATGTTAACATCCCAGTCATGTTCTCTGTGTACCATGTTTCTGTGACTGTTACAATATCCAGGCATCCCTCTTCCATCAAGACCACCAGTTCAGGGAGCTTGTTGCCCAGACTACGGGCGTTGGTACTCATTATCCTCCATTTCTTGATGGCCTTACCCCTTTTTGCCCCATCCCTGTCCTTATTGCATTTGTCACTTTCTCCATTTACCCCTGCGCTTCTCCCTATTGACATCTCTATGTTGGTGTCTACCTCACTTAGTACCCTGATATTTTGGAGGGGCTAGGATTTCCCTGCTCCTTTCCAGTGCCTCCCCCCTTAGCTAGTTTAAATACTTGTCAATGAAGTATTTAAACCTATCACCTAGGATCCTGGTTCCTCTCCTGGACAGATGCAGACCATCATGCCAGTATAGGCCTGCATCCCTCCAGGTGGACTCCCAGTCTCCAATGAAGCCAAATCCCTGAGCTCTGCACCAGTTTTTCAACCACTGATTGACTCCCATGGTGTGGCGCACCCTAGCCTCATCCATGCCATAAACAGGCAGCACCTCCGAGAAGGTTACCGTGTGTGCTATTTGTCTAAGGCCCCTCCCCATCTCCACAAATACTTCTTGCACTGCTCTGATCCCTTTCTTAGCCAGGTCATTTGTCCCTAGGTGGACAATGACATCCAGCTCCCTCCCCTGTGCAGCTGCTTCTGCGATCCTGAGGATTCGCTCCCTGTCTCTCCAAGCCATGGCACCAGGCAGGCACCTTACCTCCCTTTCCCCTTCCTCCCCCAGTTCTACCTTCCTAACAATGGAGTCCCCCACCAGGATCTGTTTCCTTCCCCTGTGGGGTCCCATGCCACCATCCTTTGGATCTTCTTTGTGGAGGTTCCCAGCATCCTCCTTGGTCTCCACTGTGGGTGCCTCCATAGAGGAATCACACTTTTCCAGAACGGCATAGAAATTGTGGAGAGGCACAACTGGAGGGATGAGCCTCTGTTTCACCACCCTCACCCTCCCTGAGCCCACTGTGATCCAACCACTACTCTTTCTTGGCAACCTCTGAGGCTACGGCAGTGACCCTGGTGGTCTCTGGGTGGAAGAGTAGGTCCCACAAATCCTGACCAACTCAACCTGGAGATGAGCAACCTCCTCCCTCATCCCAGAGAGGTGTCTGCAGATGGGACAACACTGCATCCTTCAAAACATCTCCCAGAAGACTGCTGCTCCACAGCCACTGCACTGCACCACTCCCATCATGTCTTTTTTCTGACCCCCTAACTGTTATTTGGAATACTTACTCTTTCCCCTGTTTGTTTGTTTCTTTTTTTTTCTCTCCCTACTTACTTACTGTCTATGCACCCTTTTGTCTCCTGATCTTCCTGTTCTGAGACAAGAAGCTCCTATATTTCTCAGTAGTCCCTTACTTGCTCAGAGTCAGACCTCCAGCAGCTGGGGGGGGGGATGGAGAGCTACTCTTGCCCTTCTAGGATGGTGAATCTTTGGTGGCTCTGTGATCACTCACTTCCTGCTCCCAAACAGGAAGTTTCTGTTGTCAGTTAAATTCTGTGCCTATAAAAGTAGAACTGGTCTGGGGGGGTGGTGGAGGAGAAGGAAGGAGGGCAATATAGTCCCAGTAGAGAAGTTTTAGTTATACCAGTAGCTCCTTCCTCCTGGAGTTCTGTCTGTCCTCTGGCAGACGCTATCTAGGACAGTATTTATATCTGGTCTTAACCTGGCTCCTTCTAGCTAAGCCACTCCCCTACTTTGCAAATCTTTCTACATTTAGTTAATTTCACAGATAGCAATTCCCTTCTGACACCTATGACAAGCACCTAGATAAGTACACAGATAACAGATAACAATTTATTTCAACTACCTCTGACAACACACCAGCTCCTTTTTTTACCCTTAATTGAAGGTCCCAGTACAGGAGATCTAGTTCTTTGTCCCAGGAGAGAAGTTTTAGCTATACCAGTAGCTCCTTCCTCCTGGAGTTCTGTCTGTCCTCTGGCAGAAGCTGTCTAGGGCAGTATTTATATCTGGTCTTAACCTGGCTTATTGAGAAAGCAACATGCTTTTGAGTCTGTGCAACAGCATTTGAGCAATTGGTTCTGCTCATTCCACTAGTGTGCTAGAGAGTGGGCAAGAGCCAACATGCTAATGATCTGAAGGGCCATTAAAGGAAGCGTGGTAGCCCTCTTGATGTTGGGGGAAGGCTCCTACAACACTGACAGAGACACAAATGGGTTCACTGCAACAATGTTCTCAATATCAAGTGCGAGCAACAGGAAAATGCAAGTAAAATATATTCATTACAGAAAAACTCAGAGACAGTTGTATCACAGTGAGAGCACAGCACACACCACCTGACCAAATGTCACTGTCCTACTTTAAGTGTTAGGGTCTATATAGTGCTCTCACTGTGAAGCACTATCTTAGATTTTTTTCTTTGTTAAATAATTTTAACTTGCATTTACATTTTATTTGGTTTTGATGTTTATCACACTATTGCTGTGCACAGTTTTGTGTCTCTCCTGGTTCCTTGCTTTACTGGTGTCACTCATTCTGTGACATTAGCACACAGCACTGTTTCTTTGCCTTCCACAACATCCGCTTGAGTTTGAGGGAGTTTGACCACCAGTGCAAAAGGGGAACAATGAATACCTGGGACAAAATAGCTAAAGGGGCCAAAAACAGGGAATACTTCTTGGTGGGAAGCCTGATCACCACTAAGTCACAGCATGATACAGCACCACGTGACTGGCACTATATCAAGCTATTACTTGGTTGCTGTCCCTGGCCAGCAGGTTAGTGGGTGCACACCTGATTTGAATAGTCTGACATCAGGATTACTTATTTGCAATGCAACAATGTTGCAAGGGGTTCTCCAGACCCTTGCAAAGTGCAGCAAGCTTTGTGTATAGGCCAAGTCAGTGGCACGCAGTGGTGTGATGGAAAAGATGCTTTGCCCCACCACTCAGTGTGTCTGACAATGGGGTCAACTATGTCTTTAATCACTAGAGCCATGCAGTATGTGGAATTCCACTGGAGGAATTCAGGTGGAAGGGCAATTCTGCCTACAAAATACCATTCAGAATTAAGCAAAAATGTCTGAAAAGCTGGTAATTTCCAGAGGATTAATGACTGGCTGGATGTGTGTTCCGAGGCACAGCCAAGGGCCACCTGTATCCAGATAGTCATTAATCCAAGGAAACAACCAATTTCAAGGCTGTTATTGTGATTATAAATCAAATTGCAATAACAAGTTTCATTGTTGCTGTTTTTATTTAGGTTTTGTCTGTGTGGCACAAGCCATGCATGAAACACTGTTAGTCGGCAGCTGGATTGGCCATTTTATGACTGGTCTAGTAGTCAATCAGGAGCCTCACTAGGGTCATGAATAATTAATCAGACTTACAAGTTTTTTTGTAAATACTGCAGAATGGTGAAAGTGTGTTAATGTAAACCACAAATTAATTTCCCATGTTTTTTGCAAACCATGGATTAGTTTTCCAAAATATTCTGAAACCTAATCCATGGTTTACATAAACTTATGAAAAGCTAATCAGCAGTTCATGTAAACTACAAATTGTTAATCTGCAGTTTAAATAAGGAGTCATAAGTCACTTTTAGAATTTCAGAATTCCAAAAGTTCCAATGGAATTTCTTGGAATTATGCAGACTTTCTGAAATTCCACGGCATTCCTTCAGAAACCAAATCTGATTTTTCTGCATTGCTCTACTATTACTGCACAATGCAATGAGTTAGATATGGGCAGTGCAAGCAGTACTTTTCATACAAAGGGTATTCCAGAGCACTTTCAAAGCAATGGGAAACTGGTTGTGAAGAGAATATGAACATGTAGTAGCAGCCATTTCACACATCAACACCCACGCACAGCCTCGGACAGTTGCACTGACCATTTTATGGGCAGGGGAAGGTTGGCCAGTACACTGGAGAAAATCCCCTATTCTTGCGAAAAAGTGCCTTAGGTTCTTTTACTTCCACCTGGACACCCACCAAGACAGCATCTAAGATGGGTAGATGGGACCTTGGCTTAATATATGATCCTAAAGATTGCACACCCCATCAGTACATTACCCTCCCTGGTACTACACTCAAGAGGGTGCCAGCATTTATAGTATGAGCCCAGTCTTGGTGTGGGACTAGAACCTATGGCCTTCTTGCCCAGATGGATGTGCTTTTAACTAAGCCATGTTGACATCTTTCAGTACAGTACCCTACAGTATGTCAAACCAGTTGCAAGAGACCTCCACTGCTGGCAAGAACACTTGTATTGCCTCCAGCATTATGTTCGTCAGCAAGAATTATGTATTCTAAAAATTGTGCAGGTTTTCCATTAACTACTTTAGGGGCCATAAAGTCTTGTGAGAACAGTGAGCCTAATCACTAGTGCTGTGCATAATGTGGAATTCTGCCAGCGGAATTAATGCAGAATGATTATTCTGCCAGCGAACCTTCTGGTGGAATTTTACTAGCTCTTCTGCAGAATTCTACCTGCTGTGAGCCATGGAACATTGTTCTGTGGGACAGCATTTTTCCATGGAAAATCATTCTGCAACTATTTCTGCAGAAAATATTGAGATCCGTGGAATAATATTCCACACAAAATCATTCCACAGCCATTTCTGTAGAAAATATTGAGGTCCATGGAATAAAATTCTGCAGAATTCTGCCATTCAATTTCTGGAGAATTTTGGCAAAATTTGGTGGAATTTTGAAAATTTCATGAAATTCTGTTCCACTGGAATTTGAAAATTCTGCACATCACTACTAATCAGCAATGTTCTACACTAGTGATCAGAATGATTGTCTGCTTTTTGCTTGTGAGTGTGGATTTGCTAAGATGTACTACAAAGAGTGATACAAAGGTCAATCGAAAGTCATTATATACTTTGTTCTGGTTTACTGATGGTCAAGGTATTAATAAACAAAAACAATCAATATTTACTACATCAAAAATTAAATTGTTCAGACTTACCAAAGGGCTTTCTCAGTGTACTGTTTCTTTTGTGTCCTCTTTCCAGCTGTCACAGATATAAACTATTCTGGTGACATTATATAGGTCATCAGTGTCTGATTATTTCTTTCTACTATCAGACCTTTCTGAAAAGCGTTATTGTTTTTTTAAAGTTAGTGAGACATACAGTTATCACTTTGTAACTGGATGAACATGATGCTGTAACTAAAATGACATCATGCTGTTTCCCATGGAATATTGCAGCCTTCAGTTCTAGGGTTAGAAAGAGCAGGGGCATTAACACTGTGCAGTTGTGCAATTCGGCATTGTATTTATTCAGAGAAAGAAACAACAGCTGCTCAGAGTGCCTAGTGCTCTGTGGCAAACAATAGTAGAACTGGAAGCAGGAAAAAGTCATAGTACTCATCACAGAGGTGCAGAATACACATGGAAATGTTTGTTTTCAACAAGCTATTTTCTTTTTATGCTGGGTGAATCTAAATGCACAAAGCAGCTGCCACCACAGTAACCTCCTGTCAACTAACTTCTAATTCCATGCTCTACAGATTTTTTTTTTAATCTGTGGGTTTGGGGAGTTGCTTAAATTGTTGTATAGATCGTGTATGTAATCAGCACAGTCATATTGTTGCTATTCAAGCAGCCGATCCATAGAGGGCACTATTCCTTTGTCAAAGCCTCAAAGGAGGTGAAACGTTAAGAAGGTGCAGTGCTGCTGGTTGATTCATGCACATGGATTCACTGAGCATGGCAAGAAAATAGCTTGCTGAAAACTGAAGTTTCTATGTATTTTTCGATGCTACCTCTATGGTGGGTGCCATGAATGTTTCCTGCTTCCAATCATATTTATTTAATAAAGATTATTTTCTTACAAATATATTTATTTATTTCAAAAGTTTTACCAGGAAAGTCATACTGAACTGGTATCAGCTCACTTCCAGATGTGCCCTGGGATACTGGAAAGAGGAGACAACACTGCAAATTAGAGCCATGCAAAAAAAAAAAAAAACTTCAGCTGGCAAAATTTGGTGAAAGTTGGACTTCCGCTTCTGCAAAAAATTGGAAGTCAAATTGGAAACTTTTACAGAAATTCCAACTTAGAACAGTGGAATAAATTTATGAATGGTGGATATTGCTTCATTAAACTGTGGGGAAAAAATTCAGCAGAACTGATCATCGTCAGAGGTCAGGTCGCCGGAATTTCTTTCGTCAGTTTAATACAACATTAGTTACTCTACAATGCATACATTCATTCTGCAGTTCAGTGAGTCACTGAAGTGGGAATGAAAGTATGAACTGTGTGTATTGGTGGCCCCATATTACTTTGTTTCCCTGGTGTCTAGTGGCCTCCCCCAATCTCCAGTCACTCGCCCTGTATTGTTTCTTTGTGTCCAGTGGCACCCCTACCCTTCAATCACTCATCTTGGCCATAATTAATATTGTTTTCCTGGTGTCTAGTGGCACCTGTCACCCTCCGATCACTCGCAGTGGCTGTAATTAATATTATGAACATATGAATTTGCCAGCAGAAATAGGCCACCTGGTCTATCAAGTCTGCTCAAGTGTGCAGCTAGCACCCTCACCTTGCAGCTGCTCCGCCGCCCCTCTTCTTCCCAATTACCCCCTCTAACTTTGTCCCATCTCCCTTTTAAACTAGCCACTGTCTTACAGGCTACCATCTCTTCTGGTAGAGCATTCCATTCTGCCATGATCCTCTCCATGAACGTGTCTCCTCATTTCCACCCTAAATCTTCCCCCCTCCAATCTAAGACCGTGCCCTCTTGTGTCCCTCCCTCTCCTCAGCCTGAGTATCCCTTCAGTGCCTGCCTTGTTTATCCAGTTCACATCTCAGTCATATTCCCCGGTCCCTTCTCTTCTCCAAGAAGTACATGTTCAGATCTCTCAGCCCCTCCTCATATGGTCTGTCCTCCAATCCCTGGATAATCCTTGTTGCCCTGCATTGTACCCCTTCCAGTAATTTCACATTCTTCTTCAGATATGGACACCAGAATTGCACACAGTACTCCAGAAGCAGCCTGACCAGTGCCCTGTAGAGAGGCAGGATCACCTCTCTGCTCCTGGAGGAGATCCCTTTCATGATATAACCCAGCATCCTGTTGACTTTTGCTGCCGTCCTCCTACACTGCTCTGTATTGTTCATTTCCCCATTACAACCATGCCTAGATCCTTCTCCTTCTCAGTGGAACCTAGCTGCACCCTGCCAGCTGGTAACCCCTCCCTGGGTTCTTTGCTCCAAAGTGCAGGACTTTGCACTTGTTTGCATTGAACCACAACTGCCACACTTCTGATCACTCCACCAATTTGGTCAGGTTGTCCTGCAGCCTCTGCCAATTTGCTATATCATCTACTGCCTCTCCCACTTTGGTATTGTCAGAGAATAGACTGATCTTATTTCTGACAAGAGATGTACAAAATTGGCAAATTTCAAATAAACAAAATATTTCACGAAATTCAGAAGTTTGCCTGCGTAATGTGAAATTTCGCCTGCGGAATTCAGAATTTTACCTGTGTAATGTGAAATTTCACCTGCAGAATGTAAAGTTTTGCCTACAAAAGGCAAAATATTGCTTGCAGAAGGCAAATTTTGCCCGTAGAAGGCATTTTGCAGGCAAAATTCTACATTTTGCACCCTGCAAAAATTTTCACATAATGGGTGAATTTTGCAAAATATTTCTCATGGCAAAATTGCCAATTTCACTGGAATTTCCCAGGTGAAAAATAATTTTGCAACATCTCTATTCCTAACTCCATTCAAGATATCCACTATGAATATTCCAAGCAGCACTGGCCCCAGTACCGATCCCTGTGGCTCCCCACTCATCACAGCCCTTAGAGATGAGAGTCCCCCCACCACTGCCCTCTGCTGTCTCCCCTGCAGCCAGTTCTCAATCCATTTAACCATCTTAATCCTCATCCCCATGTATCTCAACTTCCCTCCCAACCTCCCATGTGGCGCTGAATCAATGGCCTTACTGAAGTCAAAATATATGACATCCACCACATGACACTTGTCCAATTCCCTCGTGACCCAGTCGTAAGACTCAACTAGGTTCATCTGGTAGGATTTTCTGGAGACAAATCCATGTTGGTGACTCTCCTGGAGCCCACTGGCTTCCATAAAGGTCACCAGTCTTTCCTTAAATATTGTCTCCATCAGCTTCTCCACGAAGAAAGTTAAGTTTACTGGCCTGTAATTACCTGGTTCATTCTTTGGTCCACTTTTGTGGATGGGTACCATGTGAGCCATCCTCCAGTCATGCAGCATGCACCCTGTGACCAGGGAGGTATTGAACAGTTCTGCTAGCTGTCCATCCAGGATCTTGGCCATTTCCTTTGCCACCCTGGGATGTATGCCATCCGGTCCTGGTGCCGTATCCACCCCCAGAACCCTTAACCCCTCCAATACCCTAACCTCAGTGGTCACCCTGTCCATTACCCCTCTCCCCTGCCCCTGCCCACCCCACCCACCCCTGTGGTATCTGTCTTCCTTTCTCCCTTATGAATACAGAATAGAAATACTCATCCCTGGCTGTAATTAATATTGTTTCCCTGGTGTCTAGTGGCACCCCCACCCTCTGATATTCACCACGACCATAATTAATATTTGTTTCCCTGGTGTCTAGTGGCATCCCCACCCTATGATTACTCACCCTGGCCATAATTAATATTGTTTCCCTGTTATCTCGTGGCACCTCCACTCCCCGATCACTCACCCCAGCCATAATTAATATTTTCCGGGTGTCTAGTGGCTCCCTACACCACCCACACTGAGTTGGGGACACCAATTTTCCACCCCCTTTCCTTAACTAGTCATTCAGTCAGAAAGTAGGGAGCCCATACAGTGACTGGCACAGCCCTCCTCTCACCACCTTGGCCAGTTACTGTATGTAATGATGGGGAGTGTATGATTGATCATGGTCTCCCTGTCATTACATACAGTGGACAACTGAGGTCGTGAGAGGAGGGATGTGTCAGTTGCCATATGGGTTCCCCACTTTGTAACTGTATGACTACGTTTGGAAGGGGGATGGCAGGTTAGTGTATGCAACACACTGTCAGCAGTGTGGAGGGCCACTAGACACCTGGGAAATATTAATTATGGCCAGGGTGAGTGATCAGAGGGTAGGGGCTGCCTCTAGACACCAGGGAAGCAAAAATGAGGCAATTGGGGGTTGCATATGAAACCATATGAGGAGAAGCAGTGGGAGGTCAACATGTACTCCCTGAAGTAGAGGAAAGCAAGAAGAAACCTGCCTGAGAACTTTGAGAACTATGAGTACTTCATGGGGGTGAACAAGGTGCAGGAGAGGAGGTTTATTTCATAGGAGGGACACCAGAACACAGGGATATGTTATGAAGCTTAAGGGGGGAAGATTAAGAGGGATGTAGGGAAATACTTCTTCACAGAAAGGGTAGTGGATGCCTGGAACAGCCTGACAGAAGAGGTGATGGGGTGAAGATGGAGGGAAGCTTCAAACATGCGTGGGACAGGCAAATGGGTATAATAGAGAGAGATAAGGGAGGCGGAAGGGAGGGGCACTTGTGACCAAATTGAATATAGGGTGTAGTCTTAGGCAGGAAAAATAGGACAGACCTGATGGCCTACCAGTCCTTTTCTGCTGACACATTCTATGTTTCTATGTGATGGTTTCTGTAGGACTATAATGACTTCCTAATTTTTAAGAGATAAAGCATCCACAAAGTTAGACATGCTGGCCTGGATATTCAAAAGGGTTGCGCCATGCGCAACAGGGTTGCACATGCTCAAGTCCAAAATGCGCCATTCTGCGATATTCAGCAGGAGGCAGTTACGCCACTGACATCAGGTTGCGCAAGAGAGCAATGCAAATGAATGCATGCTCAACAGGAGGGGGAGGATCCATGCATAACCTGCGCAACCCGATATTCAGTCGGGTTGTGCAGAGTTGTGCATGCACAACCCCCAACCTGCGCCTGCACAACCTTGAGCCAAAAAAAAGACTTAAGTTGAGGGCCACCCACAGGTGAGCTGCTGCATTGCAGGGCGCAACACAGCAGCTGCCACCCCTGGCTGGCCCCCAACTCTTTCCCTGTGCCCCCCCACCAGCCCGATCGCGGGCATAGTGTAACACGACTCCCCCCCCCACACATCTCCCACAGCCCGATCGCGGGCAGTACAGGTACATGTAACCCCCCATATCCCGAAGCCCGATCGCGGGCATAACGTATATGAACCCCCAGTGCCTGATCGCGGGCAGAATGTAACCTCCCCAACCCAAATATCTCCCTGGTGGTCAGTGGACCGTAAACCCAATCGCGGGCAGAATCATCCAAACCCCCAAACATCTCCTGGTGTCTAGTGTCCCCCCACCCATGAAGCCCCTCCACCCGCTCCCCGCAGCCGGCGGCGACAGCATCCACCGCCTGCCACCCAGCTGCCCACCCGACTGACTGTCCGGTAGGGCTGCCGCCCAGTGGTGCAGAGCTAGCAGCCAATGGGCTTGCAGCCATACCGCCTACATGACAGTCAGATTTGTGAATGATGTTCATTCACAAATCTGAACTGTCATGTATATAGGCTGCAAGCCCGTGGCTCTCTCGCAATAACATCAGCTCCGGACAATCAATCGGCAGGCGGCAACGACGAGGTAGGTGGGATGCTGTCGCCCGCCCGGCGAGGGCGAGGTGGAGGAGCCGTGGTGGGTGGGGACACCAGACACCGTAGGGAGATGTTTGGGGGTTTGTGATGATTCTGCCCGCATGATCGGCTTCTCGTCCACTGGACCACCAGGGAGATATTTGGGTTGGGGTTGCATTCTGCCCACGATCGGGCACTGGGGGTTCATACATGTTATGCCCGCGATCGGGCTTCGGTACATGGGGGGTTACATGTACCTGTAATGCCCGCACTCAGGCTGCATTTGGCGTCGGTCCTCGACGGCTGCTGCCTGGCAGGGCACGAAGCAAGTCCTCGGGATCGGCGCACCTATATGCAAATGGCATGCAAATGGGCCATAAATAGATGCAAATGGCCCCTGTGCCTTGCATAAATTATGGCCCCATTTGCATGTCACCTTTTGAATATCGGAGAATTTGCGCATGGCGCAATGGTACTAACGCCACTGCAAGTTTAATGCTCATCTCTGGCAACTTGCGGTGGCGCAAGTTCCACTGCCATCTTGCAAGTGCTGTGGCTGGGAGTGATATTCAGAGCTGCTAACAGCGCAACTCCTTTGATCACCCGCCACACCCCTGTGCAACTATTTTGAGCAGCGCAAGGGCTTGCGCCTCAGAATGGAGCAGTTTGAATATCCAGGCCGCTATGTGCATATGAACAAGTGACACAGTATATTAACTCCAGGCCTACTCTCAACATTAATATACACAACAGCCTGTACAGTACGGTTTCTTTAATCCATGCCTTATTAATATGGATGTCTGGATTTTTCTAAGTATAGCAGGCAAAAGCAAAATAATCTCTTGTCATTTGACTGTTTAATCTTGAAATCGGTGTTCATGAATCTGTATCAGTTTAACCGTAGATGATCCTGTCGCATCTCATCCAGATCTGGACTACTGTGCTCTGTTCTGGAGTTCTCACTAGAGGGTGGAGATGGACAGGCTGGTGACAGTGCAATATAAGGGTGACCAAGATGATTCAGGACCATCAGGATAGATCTTATGAGGATCATCTCAAGGCACTGAACATGTACTGGGTGGAGACTGGGCGGGGGGGGGGGGATATGATAGAGAACTTCAAGTTCCTGAAGGGAATAAACAAAGTGAACTGCTGACAAGTATTTCACAGGAGTAAAAATTCAAGAATCTGAGGTCTTGAGTGGGAACTGATGGCAGAAAAGTTTCAGAAGGATATGAGAAAGTTCTGTTTTTTTGGAAAGGGTGATGGAGCCATGAAACAGTCTACTAGCAGATGTGGCAGACATTACTTACATATATGATTTCATGTATGGCTGGGACAGAGTGAAGGGTTCGGTGGTTACCCAGTCAGTAAAAGTAAAGAGAGGAGCAGGGGTTGGACGGGGAGGGATAGAACTCCCTATGGACCATACAGTACCTCTCAACCTTTCTTCACTGAAATGTGTGACAAGATGTGTGACAAATGACCAAAATGTGTGATATATCATCAAACATGGCACTGCAAGCTCAGAACACTATGCCAATCAGTGCACTAATGTGAAACACGTGTCTATGTCTTCTGTTAGCACCCGTTGCAAACTGTGTGAGAGGCCTTTCGGCACCATGCAATTCTGCATAAAGTTGGACCAGCATAACATTCGGTGGTGAGTTGCATATGCAGCCCATGATGCTTTGATTGTGGGGGCATGTGTGATTTTGTATTTTCTTGAAACTTGGCTTCCCAGCCAAATGCCCTTTCGGGTAACCCTTGCCTCAGTGTTTACGCACAGAGGTTCTTTGTCTGCTTAATGTATACTGATAATTAAACATAATAGAGTATTATGAATTTCTGCTTTAAAGTCTCAGTGGAAAATGTGGAATATCACCTTCCCCATGTGGGATAAAGAACTTCTGAGGGGAAAATGAGTGACGTACCTCGTAATGTGTGACAGTTGAGAGATATGCTATGGACAATAGGACCCTGGGCAGATAAGGAACTAAGGGCAGACTAGACTAACCCTTGGTCTTTTTCTGCCATCAAAGTCTAATGTTTCAATGTTTCTATTCAGTTTTGCCTTATTAGTATGCAAATTAGGTGCTAAATGATCTGCAGCTACTTATTCTAATCCACCTCAGTTTACTTCCCATCCAGTCTTTGCAGGGGGCAGGGCAGTCCAAACCAAACCAAATGGCTGACTATTTGAAATACAAGAGTAAAGCAAGGGTATCGTATTAGCAATTAAAAAATATAAAATTGCAAGTGTTCATTTTTACTGATATAATGTAGTGTGGTGTACATGAAATGTATGGAAACAAAAACATACATTCGACCACTGACTCACTAATAGGATGATTTTAATCTAATATATTCTGATACCACCCAAGGTTACGTATATAAAGAGGTCTGACTGTATAGTTTAATCAGTTTCTGTATGGTACAACCAGTAGTCCTGCCTATAGTATTTCAATGGATTATGGGCTACCGTAGTTGTTTTAGGAACTAACAGCCCTTGCCAAAAAAAGACAAGAACTTTGTACGTATTTTGACTGGTAAACACATAAGGAATAAACATATGCAAGCAACTTTGTAAGTTTTTGTGTAAGAATTATATGCAAAGAATATGTAAAGAATGTGACATCTTTCTTGCATGAAAAATGCATGCAAGAAAAATTCCTTGCTTCGTGCAGATCCAGAGGCAAATGATTTGATACCTTTTATTGGACCAACACAGATGTTATGAAAAGAAAACAGCATCTAAGTTGGTCCAATAAAAGATATCAAAACAATTGCTTCTGGATCTGTTTGTACGAGGACCATTACTGCAACTAATCTATTTCTTTTTTTTTCCAATTTAAACTTTATTAATACATTTTCCATTATAAAGGGCAGTTACAGTGAAGCAACATGTGACACAACCACTTATGAAAACAGAACTGCCCATCCCACCCACCCACCCATCCCCCTTACAGCAGCAACTACTCCATTATAACTCCTAAGTGCAATGCTCATTCCCAGAGGGCCTGTGAGAGAATTTGAGATATGACATAAGTACAATTGAGACAATGAAATTAGAGAATGAAGGGATCCTATATTTTGTTGTAAACTGCAAGTCTGTTATGAAGACTTGTAATCGCCTTCTTTGTTCGAAGATTAGCAATAATTTCATACAACCACTCTTGGAAAGTTGGGGTGGATTTGTCTTTCCAATGACATAAGATAAGTTTCTTAACAGACAGAGCAATCATGGAAATATGAAATTTCCTTACTTTGACCCTGACAGAGGATAGATCCCCTAAAAGACATATATCAGGGATGAAATACTCCTGAAGGCCCAGTAGGGGATCCAGGGAAATCCTGATTGAATCCCATAAAAGGGAAACTTTGGGACAGGACCAGAACATATGAAGAAGTGTTCCTTCTTCCCGCATACACTTAATACAGGTACTAGAATCCGAAAAAACCCATTTCTTTAGTTTTACAGGAGTACAATACATATTATGTAATATATGATATTGCATGAGATGCAATCTGTCTTGGGAAACATATTTATGGCAAGATCTCCATAGAGATTGCCAATCCAACTGATACTGAGGAAGGAGTGAGTTCCAGAATCTAGTAGGTCCAAAAGAGTCCCCATATATTTTATGAAACAACACTCTGTATAGTTTAGATACAGCACCTGAAGATCCAGTAAATGAGGAGACCTCAGGTATTGGGGCTGAAACCACCTGGGAAGGGGGAATATTCCCGAAGGCTATTGTGAATAGGTGTCTTAACTGCATAACTTTTAAGTGAGAGGAAACTGGGATGAGAAATGTTTTGGTAATATCACCTGGAGACAACCAGTGCCCATCATCAGCCACCAAAGAGTACAGTTTCCCATCTCCCAATTGGGGCAACCATTTACGGGAGATCTGTTTCTTATTGATAGTGAAGGATGGGGAATTCTAAATGGACTGAGCTAAATCAGTCTATGAACATAACTGTGCATATACTCTTAATGAGATACCTACTGTGGGACAATCAACTATATGTACCTGAGATATTTTAAGGTAAAATAAGGTTAGGGGTTCCAGGTTCTTAGATTTAATTGCATCTAATTTGATCCTAAGCCATACCGGTTGTTCCTTTTCAGGGCCCGGGGATACCCATCTCAAGCATTTTACTAAGTGACTGGCCCAGTAGTATATAGCCATGTGGGGAATCTGCAGCTCCCCCTCAAATTTTGGAGCAGCTAGTTTGTAATAGGCCAGATGGGGATATTTATCAGCCCAGATAAATTTAGTGAATATACCATGTCATTTTTTAAATCAGTGTAGAGGGATAAAAGTATTGAGAAGAGATAAGGGATAAAAAATTCTAGGGAAAACATTCACCTTGATTATATTAATCCTGCCCCATAATGATATGGGAAGTTTAGACCATCTGTCAAGGTCATGAATAATAAGCTGTGAGAGGGAGTCAAGGTTATCCTTAAACCATGTTAGTGGATTACGGGATAGCTTAATGCCCAAATACTTAAATGACCTGGGAGTCCTACATAAACCTAAGGGACTAATATTGTTCTTGAATACCTTGTGGTTTAATGGAAAGAATAAAGATTTACTGGCATTCAACTTGTAATTGGATAACTCACTAAATCTTGCTATTTCATTCAGTAAGGCCGGTACAGATGATACTGGGTGGGATAGATGTATCAACAAATCATCCGCATATGCGGTGACTTTAATTTCATGGCACCCAACCCAAATGCCTTGTATAGAGATACTATTGAGAATATTTTGAATAAGGGGTTCCAAATATAAATTAAAACACAAAGGTGATAGGGGGCAGCCCTGCCTAGTCCCTGAATGGAGTGGGAAGGATTTAGAGAAAGCCCCGTTCACCAGAATTCTTGCTGTAGGGGTTTTATATAGTGCAGCAACCCAAGATATAAATACAGGAGGGAATTCAAAGGCATCCAAAACCTTGAACAAAAAGCTCCAATTTACCCGATCAAGCGCCTTCTCGGCATCCAGAGAGACCAGGCCTGCGGGGAACTCGGCTTCTCTGGTAGCCGAGAAGACATAAGATAATGTACGCAGGTGATAAGCTAATGAGCGTCCTTTCATAAATCCTACCTGATTCATGCCTATTAACTCAGGGAGTACAACAGTTAGCCTATTAGCTAAGATCTTCGAGAGAATTTTGATGTCTTGATTTAGGAAAGATATGGGTCTATAACTTTGGATGAGCTCTGGATCTTTGTCTGGTTTGGGGAGAAGTACAATCAAGGCCTCAAAGAGGTGTGAATCAACCTCTGCCCCAGATAGAATATGTTGGAATAATCGATTTTAAGTGCTGGTAGTAAGAGATCTCGAAACGTCTTATAAAAAAAGGAAGAGAATCCATCAGGACCGGGAGCTTTATCTGAGGGTAATCCGTTAATGACCTCAGCAATTTCCTCCTGTGATATAGGAGAGACTAGAAAGTCCTTGTGATGTGCTGAAAGGGAGGGCAAATGGGAGTCCTTCAGATACTTCTCCACGCTCTCAGGACTGGGTGGGTGCTCCATGTCACTGTACAGCGTTTTATAGTATAGGGCAAATTCTTGAACTATCTCAGTAGGAGATATTTTCAGAGACCCATCAGCTGATGCCCTAATTGGAGGGATGCATTTCACAGATTCTTGTTGTTTGATATGGAGTGCCAATAGGCGCCCTGCCTTCTCTTCCTGATCTGTGTAACTAGCTCTAGTATGTATGATAGCTAATTCTGCCTTTTCCCGGAGCAACTCTAAATATCTATCTCTCAGCAATAAGAGCTTCCTCCTGTCTTCTTCTGGAGCATTAACTGAAATGTTTATTTCGAGTACCCGAATTTGAGATAGTAATGATAATAGTTCCTTCTTCCTAGCCCTTTTCCTACTCACTGCCGTACTAATAAGGATCCCTCTCATGTAAGCCTCAAAGGCCCCCCATATGATATCCGGTTTTGCACTGTCTAAGGGATTGGACAAGATAAAGGCCTCAATTTGTTCCCTTATGAGCTTACAGTATTTGGAATCTTTAAGCAGCTGATCATTAAGTTTCCATCTTGTTTCCCTATTTGAAAAGTCCAGGAATGCCAGTTTACATAACACCAATGGATGGTCAGAGACAGGACCAGTTTGGATCGAAGAAGTCTTAACCCCAGGTAAGAGAGTCTGAGAAATAAGAATGTAATCGATGCGGGACTGTGAGCCATGCACCAATGACCTGTAGGTAAACTCCTTAGAGTCCGGATATAAGACGCGCCAGACATCACAGAGCTTGTGTTGATCCAATAGGTCTCTGAGAGCCCTCTGGCCTGGAGAAATCCTTCCCGGTCCACTACCTGACCTGTCAAGGTTAGAATCTACGACTTGATTAAAGTCACCTCCCAAAATAATCCCTATAGGAAGCAAAGGCAGGGTTATGTTTATAAGTCTCATAAAATACCCAGGATCATCCACATTAGGACCATATATACTGCCAAGTAGCAGTGGGACTGACCAGAGAGTACCTTTAACTAAAACAAACCTACCCTCAGGATCCTTGATAACTTGTGTAGAGACAAAGGGAATGACCCTGTTAATAATAAGCATGACCCCACAGCTATTGGTGGAGCCTTGAGCCTCGTACGCCATCCCCACCTGTTGTCTCCTCAGCTGTGAAGCTTCCGCTTCTAATAAATGAGATTCCTGTAGAAAAGTTATCTGTGAACATAGTAGGCTTAAGTGTTTAAGAACCTGATATTGTTTAGATTTTTTCCTGATCCCCTTAACATTCCACGTTGCAAAAGTCACCTCCTTGGCCACCTGATAATAATTACTAGGTTTAATAGATTCGGCCCTGAGCTCAGGGTATATAATATGTGTGACCTAACCCTAACAGTTGCTGCTGTAAGGTCCTCCCACCACCCTAATCCCCCCACCATTAGCCCAATTTTAAGTGCCCCTATACACCCCCACCCCCCAACGAGAACCCATGCCTCCACCACTCCCAACCCACCGATCTGTCTCAAGCAATGTTTAGCACAGTTCTGGGTCATTTCGTCCCTCTCCCACCCCCTGATAATATTCCTCTGCTAGTAAGAACCCACTTATATCACAAGATGCAAATGTAAATTACAAACAGTTTTAGCTGGCCCCTAACACCTAAAGAGCGGTCTCGAGCTTCCAGAATATAAGGACACATGATTATGAATCCAATAGGACTAGGGAAAATGAAACAAGCTGTAAAAAATGTGATTATGACAGGTAACCACATAACACCAGAGTGAGAATTAGGGGTTGCCTGTCCCCAGTAGAGAACTGCACCAAGAACAGAACCAGAGGAAAAACTAATAATGAGGGATAACCCCAATCGCGAGCTGAGAGCGAGAAATGAGATAGCAACTGAAACGAGACCCTGAAAAGAGAAAACTGCGAAATGTGACTACCCAGGGGCTGCCAGCCCCTAATTCCAAAGTACCCCCTGAAAAAGCTGGAGTAACACAAAAACTGAGAGAGAGCTTTATCGAATTCAAGACCACACAGGCATATATTAATTAGGTGAGCTGCGCCCTCTTGTGGTTATCTCCTGATCCAACAGGTATGTCAGAATGGCAATGAAAGCCCGAAACCACTCTGGAGCCTACAAAACTAATACATAAAGACTAGTCAAAAATCCAACAACCCAAATCTTTCCCCCTATATGCAACTCCCAAAAACTGAGTGCGTGATAACATCCAAACTACACTCCTGAATGAGCCATCACCAGGACCCTAAAGGGTTTCGCCCTGAACCAAAATTAACACTAGGAAGCCAGGGCTTGGAAAATTGTTAACAGTTAGGCCATATACCGGGTAGCCCAGTTCCAGATGAGAAAACAAACAAGTCTGATCTCAGTTAGTGAAAAATGCTTTCTCCAAAAGGAAAATGAATAACAGTTCCAACAGCAGTTCTCAATGAATCCCGATACTTTAGAGGAACTCTCAGGTCTCCCGGAACAAATCTGGCAGCATAGATTTAAGGCTTGACAACGCAGCTTCAGGATCTTCATAATTAAACCAGGAACCATTTATTGAGACTTGTAACCTGGCTGGATACCCCATCCTGAATTTTAAACCTGCTGCAATAATCTTAGATACAATAGGGTGAAACGTTTTCCGCTTCAGACGGACCGAACCAGGAAGATCTTGTGCAATTCTCAACTTTGCCTTCTCCCAACGAACCTCTTGTAAGGCCCTGACTTTCTGCAAAAAATGCTGCTTTTCCAAATAATTCAGGAAACGGCAGATAATAGACAGGGGGGAGCATCCGGAGGGGGCTTTGGTCGCAGGGACACTGAACCGAAGGGAGAGGGACCAGCAACCCAGTTCACCAGCTTCTGTACAAAAACTACAGCATGCTGGCCCTCTTCCCCTTCTGGGAGCCCAAGTATTATGACGTTATTTCTGTGGCTACGGCCCTCCAAATCTACAAGTTTAGCTTCTAAGCGAGATCATTTCTGTCTCGTTGACATCAATTCAGGATCCAGGCATTCCAGTTTCCTCTCCATCGAGACTATTTGAGCAGTATTGTCAGAGACCGTGAAATAAACCTCATCCAATTTTCTGGAGAGGGATTTCAAATCAGTCGCCATATCTTTCATCTCTTCTCAAAAAGGCTTAAATTCTTCCAAGAACCTATTGAGTGTTAAAGGATCTTGTTCCTCAGCTTGACATGAAGGATCAGGCTTGTCTGGGCCACTTGAGGCTCAGTATTTCTTTAAGGCCTTTTTGGGAGTGGCAGTGGGGTTACGTTTCTGCGGGGCTTTCCTCATATAAGCCTTCATCTGCCAGACTGACGCCCAAAACTGGAGCACAGTATGCTTACACAATGGAAGAATTCATAAGCAGAGGAATTGAGTGTTTAAAAAAGGAAAATTTATATTTGGGAGGCAGGAGCTTAGTGGAGGAGCTTCTACTCAGCACTCTGCATCACGTGATCCACAACTAATCTATTTCTGTATTGCTTCATGCAAAAACAATTCCTTGCCAATATCATAGCCTACAAGAAAAATTGTGTGGGGAGTTACTGCACTACAGTATTGCTTTTATATCCTGATGTGGCGCTAGAACCTACAACATGCTAACTGTAGAGGAGGATGTGCAACCTACTGAGCCACTGACACCACAGTGTTCAAGTGCCTTGCAAAAATAATATAACAGTAGATACACAATCAATAATCTTGATAAATTCTTCCATATTTCTTACATTTGTAAAAGGAAATGTCTTCATTCTGCTCCAAAAGGTTTGGTTTGAATGCATAAGACCACTCTTACAACTCTTAAGAGTGGTGTTCACATCAGTATTAGCATACACCGGAGATTATAATACTGTTTTCTACTTGTGACATCACAGCAATTACCATGACTAATTATGATGTAGCTATAGAGGGATCAGAACTCAAGTAGAGAATAATAATCACTAGTAAATAAAAGGTAAGCGATTACGAACCTGTCTTCATACTGATTTCCTGAGTAATAACAAGAAGGAGAAAGCTAAAAAAAAACACATATCTTATATTAGTCAAACAGTACCTAAAAATACATTTTATAAACATTTTTGCTGAAGTGCATGCAGCTTTTTACAGCACAGATTGTACCTAAACATTTTTACCAGCACTACAAAGACATACATGCTTACCTGTAAGTACAAAGAGTAGAACAATCCTCCTTGCACAGTTCTTACAAGGTGTCATTCATCCTTAAACACCGCAGTTTATTTTTGCATGTTTTTTTAGTGTAAGCACAGAATTGTTTTTGATGCATTATCATTGCAAGAAAAATGTAATGTGCTTTCATCAGTCAAGAAACATGCAAGTATAATTATTTTGTACCACACTATACAGTATTTCAAATTTTCAGGTTCCTTGACTAGTGTAAAAACCTATATTGTGATCTTGGAAAACCATGTGTATTCTTGCAATAAACTTGTATTTATACATGCAAGATAAATGACAGTTTGTATATCAGATACAACTATTGCTCAATCCTGCAAAAAACTTGCAGTAACTTTGACACTAAGTAACATTTTTTTATATTTTTCTTACATCAGGCAACATCAGTCATACACCTTACTTTTTTCAGTAAGGGTAGTAAAATATGCAATCCTGAGAAGCTCTGAATCCCAGGTGGCACTACTGAGGCACACATGAGACATCTGGAAACACTTTTCATAAAACTACAGGAAGCAGGGTTGCATTTAAAGACTGGAAAAGGTTCACTTTTCTCCAGATAACATAACTTTCTTAGAGTGTATGATTAATGTAAGGGTATTCACTCTACACAAAACAAAGTGTAATCACCTAGTCCCATCAATTTAACCAAACACATTTCTGGAATTGTTATCATGGAACATTTATACGAAATTTAGCCATGCCTAACAAAACTGTTACAGACATTTTCAAAGTAGGAATGGTCAAGAAATGTCAGGCAGCTTTTGAAATGGCTAAAAGGCAATTAGCTTTCTAACAAACTGTAGCATGTTACAGAAGGAACAAGAAATGGCCCCTCCTGGCTATCCCCGGGAGGTCAGTTGCCCTTAGGCCCAGAAGCCAATCCCCTGGCCTGACCTTCTCAGGTGTAGTGACCAGGGGAGGCCGGGCAAATGGCCTGAGCCCTGGACACTCAGGGGCTAGCAGCAGCCCTTGGGGTGGGACAAAGGCCAGCAGTATAATATCCAGGCAGGAGAGACCCTACCTCTTTATGTCTCGACATCTGAAGCTGCAGGACAAAGCAAGTCCTGAGCTAGCCTAGCAAGGGTCAGCAGTAGCAGGCCACATTCCGTTACCACAGCAAGACTTGCCCTCTGATACAGAATACACAGGTAAGTAACTGCCTTCTGGGACATAGGCTGTAGTCTGATAGCTTAGGTTTGTGCAGAGCTGTGTTTCAAAAAAACAAAAATAAAGAACGAGCAGGGGAACACTTATCCCTGCCATGGCAGAGCAGTACAGCGCCACCAATGCATCAGGGCGGGAGCTAGGGTACGTTAAGGAGCTAGGGGAATTCCAGTTGGGGGGGGTTGTTTGCCAGGACCAGGCTTCTGAATGCAAGGTGAGCAGTTCTGCATAAAAAGGGCTCAGTTTGGGGGCAACATCCATCCCAATTAAAAGCCAACCATGTGGACTTACCCTGCAGCACTGTTCCCCATGGTTTTTCTAGGTTCTCCAGGCTGCTCCTGATCGTCATGGTTCACGGCAGGGGAAGTTTTCATGACGGGTGGTCTGGGCCGGGGGAGGAGGGGCATCACAGAGAAAGCACCGGCATGTGAGGAGTGGGCCCAGTAGGTGGCACTGCTCCATGACCACAGTGGGTATGTTTTTGTACAAGCAGCACAATTAGAGGCACAGGCTGGTGTGCGGAGCAGGGGATAATCCAGGCAAGAGAAAGGCTTTCAAAGTTTGTGCTGCTCTGCCCACCAGCCATGGCAAGCAGCGCCATATTCATGTCCCTTTGGCAGAGGAACAATGCCCGGGGAGGGAGCAGTCTTGTGGTCTTGTGAGAAAAAAGGGGAGAGACAATGCATTCATGGCATGGAGGGGTCCTACTCTCGCTAACTTCTCTCACAAGAGCTAAGCAGCCATATTACCTCGGGGCTGAGATAACTGCACAGTGCGGTGGATTGGGGCCTCCCAATTATGGACGAGATCCCGACAGATTTCAGTGGCCATCTTGGGTGGGCCTTGCTGAGTACTGCAAGTAGGCTCAATATAAAACACCAGTGTCCAGGAGGTTGTGGGTGCCAAGGAGGACATTCAGCCAGACCCTGAGCACTCGCTGTGCAAACACTCACTAGAGTATAATAAATAGCGGTAAGGGAGCAGGAAGATTGGGGGGGGAATTCCTACAAAAAAAAAAAAGTTTGTTTTTGTTTGCTTTAAAGAGGTTTAACATGATAATAACTTGTATCAAGAGGGCCGTGAGTGACCCTGCCCACGTGGGAAGATCTAAGTTAATCACACTATAAATAATTTTGAAATGTACAGGGCAGGCTGTCAGTTACCGAACAGGTAGCCTGTTGGCACAGAAGAGGGCTCTCGGAAGTTGCTGGAAATAGCTGGTGAGCTGCCCAATTCACAGTAACACCATAAAAGGTGGGTACCATGGGGTTCATTTCTTTGCAGTGTGGTGTGGGCAGGACATGCACAAGAAGGGATTAAGGGGAAACCAGCAGGGCAGCAGTCAGGGGCATCCTGCCCCAGCCAGGGGGGCCCACACTTCCTGGGCTAACCAATAGGAACTGTGTAGTAAACATTTCCCTTTCTTTCCCATTTCTACTTGCTTTACCTTTAGGAATAGAGGATTGCATACTCAAGGGAATGAGTTCTAAGGAGAAATCCAATGAGCATAGATGCAATGAGGCAGATGCTGTACAGTACTCCGGCTCAAGTAGACAACCCACAGTGGAATTTACAGAGGCGCTTAAGCACCTGATGGACCTTGGGGGGGGTCTGACTGGTTGCAGGTGGCAATGCAAATGGCTTCAGCCTAACAGTCAGGGGAACCAGGTCCATCACAGCTGCCAAAGTGTGCCAAATGGCCATCAAGGAGGATGGCAGAAGCACTGGCTTCACAGGCGTCTGCAAATAGAAGCCCAACTATGAGAGCAAGGCTGGAACAAGATGCTGAGTGGTCCTCACACAAGGACTCCAGAAGTGAGAGTGATGACCTGGGTAGCTTGGCAGATGACAGCGTGGCCAATGAGGAGGTGAGGGGACTTCACATGGAGCTGCAGGAAGAAGGTGAGTTGGTCGAAGGTCAGGTAGAAGGCACCACGGTGTTGGATGGGGAGAAATGTGCACTGCAAGGGTCCGGTTAGGACCCGGAGGTAGAAAAGGGGAGAATTTTCAAGAAGTCGAGAGGGCCAGGGTGAGCAGGAGACTGTATGCAAAAGTGGAGAGACATGCTAAGGCACATAGGAAGATCCCAACTCCAGCACAGCAGGCAGACAACATACAAGGGCCAGGGGCAAGGCAGAGGGATCTGCCAGCTGTAATGCCACCTGGAGTGATGGGCTGGTGGACCATGCCGGTCCTGTGGTTTCTGCCATTCATGGCAGGCCCACCACATGGCGGAATGGCTGCAGCACCGCATGGTGTGCTCACAGGGATGAGTGTGCCGCCAACACCACCAGGCCTCCCAAGTTGTCCATGGTCACAGTTTGGCAGCCAGCCATTTTTGGGGGTCACCAGTCGGCAAACAGTGGGACAGTGGGGCAATCCTCAACCCCAGCTCAGGTTTCACAAGTGAGGCAGGGCACACCTAGCATAATGCAGGGGTCCCCAGATATACACGGGGCTTTGCTAATGGCCATACCTCAACCAAGCAGCAACCGTACAGTCACAGGGACAGGAGGGCCATCACCAGGTGGCCAACCTGCAACCGACTCAGTGGTGAGACAGATCTGGGGCATGGGCTCGGTGGTGCAATTATCGACAGGGGACGCAACTTCACAGAGTGAGCCGGCGTCAGCACCCACCCAGCAGACAGCAACATTGGAAGTTTCTGGGCCCAGCATCACACAGTCCCCAGCTCTGGCAGGGTCTGAACACAGGGTGTACCTTGGGGTGGATGACCCGATGGACACCCACCTGTCCACAGCGATAAGAGAAAAGGTATGGAAGGGAGAATATATAGAGATCTTTGAGCTACTCCATAGGAAGTTGCCATACTCTGGGGACAAGGACAAAGTGAAGCAAGAGCATCTGCACGGGCCCAAGGTATCCCTGAAATTCGAGAATTGAGCGGCAGCTTTTGATATCTGTATCAGTATTTATTGTGCTAAGTTTCCCCACAAGATTGGGCAACTATTGAAGTACAGGGACAATATAAAGACAGACTACTTAGCATACGAGGGTAACGCCTGGTTGAGATATGAAGAGTTGTCCTGGATGAGATTAACCAGGACTCCCGACATGAGATGGGATAAGATTGACCATGATCTATGGTGCAGACACATGACCCGGGCAAGGCCTGCTAATGTGGCCTTAACAGCTAGTAGACACATGGTTGCTATGGCACAGTGGTTAGGGTAGAAGGGTACTTGTCGGCAGTATAACACAGGCAAGTGTTTTGGGAACTTCTGCAGGTACAAGCATGAATGCAGTAACTGCAGGGGACAGCACAAAGCCAGCACACGCCACAGTGGAACAGGGTTCAAGAAGGGAGAGGGCCAAAAAGGGGGAAACAGGCAAGGTGACAAACCAGTCAAAAAGTCTGGTGAAGTCCCCAGTAAAAATTGAGCATATCCGACCATGGCTAGACCACTACCCCTGTAAATCAGATGCACACTTCCGGCTGGATGGCTTCTCCAGGGGCTTTCCCATTCTCTATCAGCGTCCACGTATATCCACAACAGCAAGGAACCAAAACTCTGCAAGTTCCTTGCGGGTCATGGTGGCAGAGAAAATCTGCAAGGAAGTAGAGGCCAGGAGGGTGGCAGGTCCATTTTAAAACCTGCCGTTTGAACCACTCAGGATTTCATCTTTGGGAGTGGTCCCTAAGAAAGCCCCTGGGGAATACAGGCTAGTCCATCACTTGCCATACCCCAAGGGTACATCACTGAATGATTACATTAGCATGTAGGATAGTGCAGTTAGTTATGCATCTTTTGATAGGGTGGTCATGCTAACACAACAAGCTGGCAGCGGAGCTTGTGTGGTGAAAAGCGACATAAAATCTGGTTTTTGACTGCTGCCAGTCAGTCCAGCAGATTTTGATCTACTGGGTTTCCAGTTTGAAGGGGGATATATACTTCGACAAGGCAATGCTAGTGGGCTGCTCTGTCTCATGCACAGCATTTGAGACCTTCAGCAGATTTCTAGAGTGGGCTGCTATATGGTTCACAGGTAACATCAAAATTACCCACTATCTTGATGACTTCTTGTTCATTGGGGCCCCTAATGAGCTGGAATGTGGTGTCACACTTAATGGTTTTCGCCAGCTGATGGGGTGGTTTGGGATGTCTTTGGCACACAAGAAGACTGAAGGGACAGTTACTAGGCTCACTTACTTGAGGATCGAGATGGACTCACAGGTAATGGTATCCCAACTACCCGGTGATAAATTGGAGAGTTTGAAACAGCTAGTGTCTGAAATAAAGGGTCTCAAGAAGGTCACTTTGAAACAGTTACAGTCATTAATTGGGCATCTAAACTTTGCACGCAAGGCAGTGGCACCGGGAAGACCTTTTATTAGGCGCTTATCATTGGTGACAAAAGGGTTGCTGAAGTCGCATCACTGCATCAGAGTAACTGTGAACATGAGGTCCGACCTTGAGGTTTGGGAGGTTTTCCTGAACCAGTTCAATGGGGTGTCTATGTGGCAGGTCAGGACAGATTCAAACAGGACTGCCAGTTGGTAACTGATGCAGCTAGAGGAGTGGACTATGGGGCATTTTTCAAGGTTCATGGTTTGCTGACCCATGGGACAACAGCTGGAGGGAGGCAGGCCTCACTAAGAATGTGACGATTCTGGAGCTATTCCCAATACGTGTAGCGGTATTCGTGTGGGGAGACAGACTCATGAACCGCAAGATGATGTTTCACTTAGACAACATGGCTGTGATGGCAATACTCAATACTCAGTCATCAAATTCAGTGGAGGTAATGAGGTTACTAAGGATATTCATGCTGCACTGCTTGCAGCTCACTTTGTCATTCAGGGCAAAGCACACATCAGGGGGTGTAGAATGCAATTGCACATGCGTTATCTCGCCTGCAGTTCAAGTGCTTCCAGCAGATGGCACCGATGGTGGATGCAGCTCCATCCCAAGTCCCTGGGTTCTTATGCCAGGAGGCGATAGCCGAATGGCTGAACTGGGGCAGCATACATTGGCTCCGGGAACCTGGTGTAGGTATCAAGCGCAGGTGATGGCATTCCTGGAATTTAGTGCCAGCAGAGACAAATGGCCCGACGCATTGCAGAACACCAACTTGATCCAGTCATTTGTGCATGCACTGGTCAAGGAGGGCAGGGCGTCCGCTTACATACACAGACACTTATTGGGGATAGGGTTTATAGCAAGGACACAGGGATTGTGGAATGTTACTGGTACATTCATAATACGAAAGATAAACAGTCAAGCAAAGCAGAAGGGCATCCCAGTAAGCAACCAAAAAAAGACCTGTAAGATAGGTCTCGTTTAAAACTATTTATTGCCACATACAAAAATAGAAAAGGAACAGCTAACACACATAGCAAAAACATGCAGATGTACGTTTCACATCAGAAAGATGCTTTTTCAATGCATTACTAATGCTACCTGTAGCACACCTTAAATAGGTGAATCAATTAAAAACACAGGATGGGATATTCAGACTGCGAAAGGCTGTGGTGCAAGCCTGGGCACAGTGCAACTGGGATGTGCCAGGGCACTGACAGGGTGATATTCAACGGTGCTGCGCCATGACCCAGCACCATTGAATATTGCTCTGTGGCCAACCGCATTGTGCATGGCGCAGTGGCACTGCACCAGCGCAAGTGGCCAGAGAGGGGCAGGGAGATGCGCTAACGCAAGTGCTGTTGCGCTAGGTGCATCAACCACGATATTCAAAAGTGCATATGCAAATGGGGCCATGATGCATGCAAGGTGCAAATGGTGCTATTTGCATGTCATTATGGCCTCATTTGCATGCAGGTGCGCCGATCCCCAGCGACTTGAGCCTGGTGCCCTGCCAGGCTGCAGCTGTTGGGGACCGACGCCCCCTGCACAAGTGGCAAAGTGCTCCACTGCCCGATCATGGGCATACGTATCAAAATAATAAAGTTCCATATCCCTGGTGGTCCAGTGGACCGCTTCCAGCCTGATCGCAGGTATACGTATTAAAATAAGAAAGTCCTATATCCTTGGTGGTCCGGTGGCCCACTGCCGAGGATCTCCTCTCCCTTCCATGGATCGAACTTAAGCTCTTCACCTCGGAGTTGAGGCGCTAGCTCTGGCGGACCTCCCCAGAAGCCTGCACACATGGAATTTGCAACACCGCAGCCACCAAATGTGAATACAAGAGCCGCTTACAGACAGAAAGGACTTTTTTCTGTGCTGCTGCATCTGGACTATTGGAAATAATTTCCTGCCCACCAACCCCATTCCCTCCTCCTGTTAGATGCTTCCAATTCCCTCCCGCTAACTCGATCGGCCAATCCTGCCTATGACAGTCCCCAAACCTGATATGATCAGCTTGTTATATCTTTTAACCCATTATATTCCCTCATCCCTTAAAGCCTGATGTGCTAAATACTCCTACTGTTTTACAACTGACTTGGCTAATTTCAAGAGTCTTTATTACTTCTGACTTGCTAGCAACCTGATCTTAGTCTGGAATACTTGCTACAGAGTAACCTAACTTGCTATCCACCAGATCCATTTATCCCTCTGGTGGTAGAGGTACTGCTGATATCCTCTCGTCATATTCATATTGTTGACTGGTCTTAATCTGTATTATCATGCTGGTGCTCTCTGCTTTGAATGATTCCACTTTATAGCTCAACTCTAAACCACTATAGCCTTTAGCATTACATGGTCAGTCTTGGCTGCTCCTATTCTCCTGCCCTACAACTGACTCTTCCAACTTATGGATTTTAGTAACTACAACTATTGGGTTTTAGTAACTGCCTATTAGCATTCCTCTGAAACTGCAATTAATTACCCCTCAACCCCATAATTGAGCTATTACAAGTTATCTGCTGTACCATACCTGTCGAAGTTTCCCATCCCAGCTTGCCTCTGGCCACCTGTGAGGAGCAGGACACTTTTCCTACTATTTAAGACAGGACCCACTGTAACTCCACTGTAACCCCCCCTTTCCTCTAAGCCTTCAAGTAGGAGGGGATTTAGCCTACCCTACTCTCCTTAGAACCGAATCCCCTACTGAGGGCTACCAAACTGATCCGGTCCTTCCCTGAGTCAGGTGTCCCCACTCAGACCGGCAAATATGCTGAGCCTATTACTCATGGCTGCTCCCGCATATATAGCTCCGGTACTGGGGATTGATCAACTCTTCCTCTAGGGCTGTCTCTCCCCAGAACTGGGCTAAAATATTGTTTTTTTTTTTTTTTTTTCCTTTTTACTCCCGAACCGCCTACGCCCTAGTCTTCAGCTCCGGGTCATGGGCACGCTTGCTCCCCCAATCGCCACAGCCCACCGACACCCCGTGGCTTTCCACGTGGGCCTACGGCACCGGCCCTTATGCCGCAGGCACTGGGATTAGGTCAGGGCTTGGCCTGGGGGCACATCGCCGCCAAGGGCGGCGTCATTCTTGCGGCAGGCGGCTCCTCCCTTTTTCCTGGTTTTCTCCCCAGAGGAGGCGGGGACGTGCAATGACGCCAGCGTCTGCCCCGCCTCCTCTCCCCCCCATGTCAAGCGTCGGCTGCGTGGCACTCCCAGTCTCCACCAGGGGTCCCCAACGCACTGAATGCTGCCCGCACCCTCCCCCCGGAGTAGGAGAGCTGCCCATCGGACGCTCAATCCTACTCCCCCCGGCCGGCCCTCCAACGACCCGGATCCGTTCCCGAACCTGGGTCGCCGGCGTCGCAAGTGGAAATCCCACCGCTGCGCCAACGGGCCGGCCCCTTAGAATATTGGTTACCCACCTCGACCCCTTGATCCTTGTGAGGAGGGGTTTAACATGCTAAGCCTATTCGTGTATGGATTAACTCAAAAGGGTAGCTGTTACAACCTATTTTTCTACCTTAGCACGTACGACCAACGGAGGCTCCTCGACATCCCCTCCAAAATGACTGGCTACCTTGCCAGGCTTAAGCTGGCACTAGGGGGGGACATTGAACTAAACCCTGGTCCCTGCTCCCCTAATCTCACTCTCAGTGACCCTACCAAGCCTCTCTGGGCCAATACCAGTGGACTCAAGCTGGTGCACGTGAACATCGGTAGCCTAAAGCACAAAGTCTAAGACCTTGAGGCATGGACAGCACTGTACAAACCCGACATACTAGCTGTGACTGAAACCTGGCTCAAGCCACAGATCCTCCCTCATGAAGTGGACTTAGTTTGCTATCATACTTTTAGGAAGGATAGAGTTGGGAAAAAAGGTGGTGGGGTTCTCATCTACATCAGCACTGCCTTACATGCTTTGCAGTTTGATCACCCTACCCTTTGTGGATCAGTAAGTAAGATCTTATTTGTTAAAGTTCTCCTCGGAGAAACCAAGCCCTTGTACATGGGGTGTGCCTGCCTACTGCCCAATTGGTTGCCTCTTCCCTTGAATCCCTAACCCATGCCCTGGTTGAGCACCCCTTGGGGGAGACTATTCTCCTTGGGGACTTCAATCTAAACTGGCTTGCCATGGGGACTTCCAGCAACAAGAATCCTATACTGGACTCTTCCCTAACCCAAGTCATCAATCTGCCAACTAGGCATAATGCTAAGTCGGGCAATCATTCCCTACTCGACTGGGCTCTAGTCTCCTGCCCAGACTGGATATTGACAGCTGGGATCATGGCCGACTCTCTGAGTGATCACTCACCAATTTTCTGTACCTGGTCTAACAAGCCCCCTAAAATTGCTGCTAGGGTAATAGAAGCCAGGAACTTTAGCAGACTCGTACCAGCAAACCTCTGCTCAGACTTGCGAACCATGGACTGGGATCCTATAGTCTCCTTCCCCACACTGGATGAGATGCTCGACTACTTCACCAGTTCATTCCTGTCTGTGGCCAATCTGCATGCCCTGCGCAAGAAGCTTAGGGTACAGGGCAAGTGCCACAAATGGCTCAGCCCTGGCCTTAAGCAAAATAATCTACTCCATGACAGGGCCTGGGGACTCTACAAATCCTCAGGCAGTAGATCTGACTGGGAGAAGTACCGGGAGTTGAGGAGCCAATGCAAAAAAGCTTCCAAACATGCCAAGTCCAAGTACCTGCGAGATCTCCAAACTAGTCACCTACCTGACCATAAAAAATTCTGGGGTCACATTAACACTCTTCTTAAGGGTGCCACTAATGCACAACAAGGTGCATTCCTGGTTGGGAATACATTGACCAATGACCCCTCTGCAGTAGCTGAAGCCTCCTGTGCTTCCTTCTCCAATCCAAGTGGACTCTCTCCCCCCATCCTCTCTGGGATTCCCTACAACAGTGGTGCAGACTGGGCACTTCCTCTGCTTCAGTTCCACCTGAAACTGGTCAAACCAACAGCTGTACTTCCCCTTTTACTCAAAGTAAACCCTAACTCCTCTCCGGGACATGACCTGCTTGAACCTCGGCTGCTGAGGGCCGTTGCCCCTGCAATCGCCTACCCTTTCACCCTGCTCATCAACAGGTCCCTCCTTGAAGGAACAGTCTCAAGTAAATGGATGGTATCGACTATTGTCCCTGTCCACAAAAAAGGACCCAGGGACAAAGTGGGAACTATAGGCCTATCTCCCTACTCTGCCCTCTCAGGAAAGTGCATGAGAGACTGGTATACAATCAATTGCAGGATTATCTCGAGCAGGACCTACTCCTTGCTGACGTACAACATGGCTTCAGGAAAGGTCATGGTACTGACACTACCCTTATCCGGCTCACATCCAACATCCTCAAGGCCATGGACCAGGGCTCCCTGATGGGGGATCTATTCATTGACCTGTCCAAGGCCTTTGACTTGGTCAGCCACAAACTTCTCCTTTCCAAACTCCACCGACTAGGACTGGATGCGCACTCATTCTCCTGGTTCAAGAGCTACCTGATCAATAGAACCCTAAAAGTCAGTTGGAGAGGAACACAATCTGGCTCCAGACCTGTGGTCTCTGAGGTACCCCAGGGCTCAATCCTAGGTCCCCTGCTATTCTCCATTTTTCTCAATGACATTGAGGGGGTCTGCGGGCTAAGCAACCTCATCCTATATGCGGATGACTACTGCAGTGACCCGCTACCCAGTGTCATCTCTGCTAAACTGCAGGCCAGTCTCTCTGCTCTTGATGCCTGTTTCACCTCCAATTCTCTTGTGCTGAACGAAGAAAAAACTAAGGCTGTTCTGTTTTTGACCAGATGTCTGGGCACTGACAGATGCAAACTATTCCAGCTCAACACAGCCCAAGGGAAGAGAGTTGAGGTCATCGACAGGATCAAGTACCTTGGGATCCTTCTTGACCAGGAGCTGTCCTACAAACCCCACATCGACTCCTTAACTAGATCCATCCACCAGAGGCTTGGACTCCTCTACCGGCTGGGTAATTCTCTTTCTGGCGAGACGCAATGCACCATTGCTAACTGCAACCTTCTCCCTTCCATCCTATATGGGGCCCCCCTGCTACAGTTCCTCCGGGAGAAGGAGCTCAGCAAACTCTCCATGCTCTACCACAGGGTGGCATGCATCGCAACAAATTCCTCCCTCAGGCGGCATCACTGCGAGGTCCTCGCGGACCTAAACTGGCCCACCTTATGGCACAAGTTGGCCTATTCCTCTGTTTGTTTGGCCTTTAAATTCACCTCCTTCGGCCCTGCTCCCCATCTGAGTGGGCTGCTCACTTCAAAAGTACAGTGCTGTACCTTGCATTCCTCGGCAAGTCGTCCCCTTGACATCCCTCATGTTTGCATCAACCAAGGTAAGCACTCCTTTCAGTATGCTGCTCCGTACTTATGGAACGCCCTTCCAGCAAGTCTGGTGGACAAGCCTACTCTCCTAGGGTTTAAGTCAGGCCTCAAAGTGTACCTTCTGGAACTTAGTCTCTGAGGTTGTAATCGCTAGCCCCCTGCCCGGGCCTGTTGTCATGCTGTCACTAATTTTGCCACTTCTAATTCTCCCATAAATCTCTTATGCAAAATTGTTAAATGTACTGTGCACCTGTCTAACACTTTGTGAGCTTTGTGAAGCCTGCTGTCTTTATGTTAAGTGTTTGATACCAATTCCCTGTATGTATCAGCTGTAAATACTGTATATTGATACCTATGTATGTAATCTACTATAACTAATTCCGGGTCTCCCCTGAAAAAGGGATCTCTGGTCTCAGTGGGGTGACCCGGTTACCAAAATCTAAATAAATAAAATAAATAGTCGGAGGGTGGAGGGTACCACTAGACACCAGGGGGATATTTTACCTACTGGGTCAGGTGATGGAAGGGTGGGGGGGGTGTCACTAGACACCAGTGAGGACATGTTACCTATGAGCGCAGGTGACTGGAGGGTGGGGAGGTGCCATTAGACACCAGGCTAATTATTGTGTCACTGGCATGCTGTTCAGGGTTGGGAGAGAGTGGCTGCAGTACCACAGTCTTGCCACCAGGGCCTTGCACCATTTTAAGACTAGGTTTGCAAAGGCGGTACCTGGCATTTGTTTGGGTGGCATTTACTACTGGTGCAAACCTCTGAATTTTACACTGTGCCCATATGTAGGGGGGAACCTCTCATTTGCAATGCAGCGGTATGTTAGTGCTCGGCACTAATGGGTTTTGCCTGTGCTGTGGGGGGTCCCTGAATATAGATGCCACCCACAACTCAGGCACAAAACCCAGTTAGCATGAGCAAATATCCCTTAGCGCCCATACTAACTTTTGAATATCTGGCTCCTGGTCTCTAATTATATTTAATTCATGAGCAGCCTTGTCACACAAAACCTATAAGGGTGCCTCTTTCTGTTGCATCACATACTGGCATCTTATCTGCCAAATGGACCATTTAATACAGGCTAATATAACAAAGAGAGTATTCGTATGCCCTCAAAAGTTCAGACTGGCTGTTTGTGCCAGACCCAGAGCATCATAGGACATATCACATAAGTTGTTCTCCCATCTGTTCCCTAACACGTCCCAGAAACTATTTATATACAGCATGTACATTGAAAAAATAAATAGTGGGGTGCTAATGAGCTGGTAAACAGACTGGTTGCACTACTCCGGAGCTCTGTGCTACTAAAGAAATAAAGTACTTAAAATTTAGGTTTTTTGTATCTAACTTCAGTATAATCGGTGTAGGAAGTACGGGAGAATGGACGAATATATCACCTTGGGCAAGTCAGATCGTCAGTCAGCCAAACAAGCAAAGAAAAGCTCGACGCAGGAGGGAGGCGGGAGAGGCAGACAAAGCCTGATTTCTCTGTCGGCGGCAGAGGTTACCGCGATCAGCAGAGCGGTCTCAGAACAACTACTTGCCGAATTCAAGCCACGCTGGGACAGCCTGGATCATACTTTAAAAGAGTTGGCTCAGGAATTGAAGCAGCACGCAAGGCAAATTGGAGAGGTCAAGCAGAGAATATCAGATTTGGAGGATCAGAATAACGACATCTCCAATAAGATGCAATGACTGGAAAAAGAGGTTGAAGAGGTAAAAGAAGCTTTAGACTACCAGGAAAATTATAGTCGGAGACACAACCTCCGCATCAGAGGCCTGCCAGAAGGAGCGGAGGATGGGAATCTCCTGAAGTTCTGCGCAGAGACTTTGCCAAAGTTGCTGGATATGGAAATGGATAAGCCTAAATTAAAAATCAAATGGGCACATAGTGCCCTTGCCCTGAGTGCCCAGAATGGTCAGCCTCCCCAACAAGTGATCTTTCGACTGCATAACTACCAAGACAGTCAGGCATTGCTGGTGGCTTTCAGACATAAGAAAGACTTACACAAAAAAAAAATAAAAAATGTGAGGAGTAGTGCAATGTAATGGCTGTGGGGCAGCAGTCTTCCGGGAGTCTTTCTGGAGGCTGAGATGCTGTCCTATTTGCAGACAACTCTCTGCCCTGAGGGAGGAAGTTGCCCGTCTTCAGGCCACACTGGACAGTAGTAAGGGGACCTTCCCCCAGGCCACACTGGACGGTAGGAAGGAAACCTCCCCATCCAGGGAGCACCAGAGCCACCACCACTACCTCAGAGGTTGCGAAGAAAGCACAGCAGTTGGACCACAGTAGGCTCAGGGAGGGTGAGGATGGTGGAACAGAGGCACACCCAGTCAGTTGTTCCACACCACAATCCGCACACCATTCTGGGGGAGCATAGCCCCCATGGATGCACCCGCAGAGGAGACTAAGGAGGCTGAGGACAACTGTCACAAGGGAGGCCCACAGGAAGGAGGCAGAGGACACCACAAGGAAAGGAAGCAGCTCCTGGTGGGGGACTCAATTATTAGGGGGATAGAACTGGAGGGAGCAGGGAAAACTGAAGTAAGGTGCCTGCCTGGTGCCATGGCTTGGAGAGACAGGAAGTGCATCCACAGGATCACAAGAACAGCTGCACGGGAGTCTGAGCTGGACATCATTGTCCACCTAGGGACAAATGACTTGGCTAATCATGAGATCAGAGCAGTGCAGAAGGACTTTGTAGAATTGGGGAGGGGCCTAAGACAAGTAGCACGCACAATATCCTTCTCTGAGGTGCTGCCTGTCAATGGCATGAGTGAGGCGAGGGTACTTTGCACCATGTAGTTTAATGAATGGTTGAAAAAATGGTGTGGAGCACAGGGGTTTGGCTTCATTGGGGACTGAGGTTCCACCTGGAGGGACACCAGCCTATACTGGCAAGATGGTCTGCATCTGTCCAAGAAGGGAACAAGTCTTTTGAGCAATCGGTTTAAATGCTTCATTGGCAAGCTTTTAAACTAGTCATGAGAGAGCACTGATAGCAGCAGGAAAATCCCAGCCTCTCCCTACAAAACAGGGTACTAAATGAGAAAAAGACCGAGGTAGACAGGTCAGTGGGGGATGCTGCAAAAGAAGGTAAAGCTATCAAAAAATGGAGAGCAATGAGTACCAATGCCCGTAGTCTGAGTAACAAGCTTCCTGAATTAGTGGCCTTGATGGAGGAGGAACATCTGGATATCGTGGCAGTCACAGAAACATGGTACACACAAAACCATGACTGGGACATAAACATACCAGGATACACTATCTACAGGAGGGACAGTGAGGGTAAAAGAGGAGGAGGAGTAGCTCTTTACATAAGGGAAGGAATCAAAGCAACAGAACAAAAGGGAAAACAGGGAGGAGAAGAAGCACTGTGGGTAAATTTGGAGACCAGCAATGGCACCACAATCCGCACAGGGTTGTATACAGACCCTTCTCAGGGAGGAAATGGACAAGGAAATGATAGAAAGTATACTTAGAATGGCAGAAAAAGGGAGATATTGCTGATGGGTGATCTGAATATGCCAGATGTTAACTGGAGTGCAGTTGCAGCAGCCACTTCAAAGTGGGTTATTCTAGATGCCCTACAAGGGGCATGCCTTAGACAACTAGTATTGGAGCCCACTCGAGAGGGAGAAATCTTAGACCTGGTTCTGTCAAATGGAGATGAAGATAGGATCACAGATGTAGAAGTGGGTAGCCATCTGGGAATTAGGGACCATCGAACAGTATGGTTCACAATAAACACAGCAATAGAGTCAAGCCATACAAAGGCAAAAGTACTGGACTTTAGGAGGGCTGACTTTGCCAAAATGGGTGAGTGCCTAAGGAATGCACTAGCAAATGGGCAGGAAGGAGGGGTGGAAGAACAATGGGGAATAATAAAAACTGCTATCACAGAGGTAACAAGCCTTTGCGTGAAGCAAATTAACAAAATGAAACGATGTAAGAAACCACTATGGTTCTCAAAGGAAGTGGCAGTGAAGGTTCAAGAGAAAAAGAAAGCATTCAGGAAGTACAAGGAATCACAGAGCAGGACAGAGAACTGTACCAGTTAAAGCAAAAGGAAACTGGGAAGGCAATCAGAACAGCAAAGGCCCAAACCAAGGAAAAGATAGCCAACTCAGTTAAGAAGGGGGATAAAACCTTTTATAGGCACATCAGGGAGCGAAGGAAGACCAAGGGAGGGCTAGTGAGGCTTAATAAAGAGGAGGGAGGGTGGGCAGAGGGTGACTGTGAAAAGGCAGAGATACTAAACAAATATTTTTGCTCAGTATTTACAAAGGAAGTGGGAGGTACCTAAAACAAACAGTAGAAACACTCTGGATACAGAAGTTGATACCAGCCCATTTACAGAAGAAAGGGTTCTGAAAGAACTCTTAAAACTGAAGGTGGACAAAGCAATGGGGCCTGATGGATTCAGCCCAGAATTCTAAAAGAACTAAGGGTAGAACAGTGACACCACTGACTACCCTCTTTAACAAATCATGGGAGGATGGGGTGGTACCCGAGGACTGGAGAAGGGCAGATGTGATTCCCCTTCACAAAAGTGGGAGCAAGGCAGAAGCAGAAAACTACAAACCTGCTAGTTTAACCTCAGTGGTAGGGGAAAATGATGGAATCACTTCTGAAAGAAAGAATTGTTAAGTATCTAGAAGCCAGAGGGGCTCAGGACCCAAGGCAGCATGGATTCACAGCGGGAAGGTCATGCTAGACAAATCTGATAGATTTCTTTGACTGGGTGACCAAAGTAGTAGATCAGGGAGGGGCTGCGGACATGGCCTACCTAGACTTTAGCAAGGCATTTGACACAGTCCCACACAAAAGATTAATATACAAGTTAGCCAGCCTGGGAGTGGGTCCCAAGATGACAGCCTGGGTAAGGAATTGGCTGGAGAATAGGACACAGAGAGTAATAGTAAATGGAGTCCACTCTGAAGAAAGGGGGGTTACTAGTGGGGTACTGCAGGGTTCAGTATTAGGACCGGTCCTCTTCAATGTCTTTATAAGTGACATTGCAGAGGACTGGAAGGAAAATATGTCTCTTTGCAGATGACACAAAGATCTGCAACAGAGTCGATGCACAGGTTGGGGTGGAAAGGATGAGAAGGGACTTGGCAAGGTTAGAGGAATGGTCAAATGTATGGCAACTTAGATTCAATGCTAAGAAGTGCAAGGTAATGCACCTGGGAAACAAAAACCCAGGGGAAGAGTAGACAATGGGGTGTGAGATACTAACAACAACAAAAATGGAGAGGGACCTGGGGGTAGTCATATCAGATGACCTAAAGGTGGGCAAGCAATGTGAGAGGGCAGCAAGGAGGGCTGGGGGGATACTGGGATGCATAGGGAGAGGCATCACCAGTAGAAAACAGGAAGTTATTATCCCTCTGTACAGACAGTTGGTGAGACCCCATCTGGAGTACTGCGTGCAGTTCTGGAGACCCAATCTCCGCAAGGACATAGACAGGATGGAGACTGTCCAGAGGAGGGCAACTAAAATGGTGCAGGGTCTGCACCGGAAGACATATGAAGAGAGACTTAAGGAGCTGAATATGTTTAGCCTCGAGGAAAGGATGGAGAGGGGGGGACATGATAGAAACTTTCAAGTATCCCAAGAGAATCAACAAAGTCCAAGAGGGTAGCATCTTTCAAAAAAAGAGGTGTGCAAGAACAAGGGGCACAATTTGAAGATAGAAGGCGGCTCAGAGGTAATTTAAGAGTATTTTTCATAGAGAGGGTTGTGGATGCATGGACGGCCTTCCGGAGGAGGTTGTGGAGTCAAAACAGTGGTGGAATTCAAGCATGCATGGGACAGTCATAAGGCAATTCTAGGGGTGGAGGTAGGAAGAAGTAGGCTGCTGGTTAACTAGGATCTGCAGCTTATCCATTAGGTAGGAAAATGGGCAGACTGGGTGGGCCAAGCGGTCCTTATCTGCCGTCAAAATCTATGTTTCTATGTTAAGTTACGAGGGGGCATAAACTTACTCTACATCAAGATATGTCACAGAGACTACAAAAAAATAAGCAACAATTTAATTCCCAGATGGATGGTCTACGGAAGGGAGGGCTTGACTTCTTCATAGAGTACCCGGCCACAGTCAAAGTGAAGATGGAGGGAGCTACATATTCGTTTTGGGAGTTAGATAAACTGCAAGCCTTCCTGGATGAATGGGATAGGAAGAACCGGAAGACTTGAGATGGGCTGAAGTTTCAGGCGAGGAGAGGAGATGGCGGCCTGTTGATCGGGAAAAGACTGAATCGGTGACTGCATCTGCTGGGGAGGATCCTGTTTGGGTAAATTAATAATTAAGGGGTAATAAAAAGGGTTTGGGGGTCTTCAACCTCTTTTGGATTGGTATCTCCTCCTTATAGACCTGACAAAACAGGTAAGGTAAGGTAAGCTTGGTCAGGGGAAAAAATTCTTTTTTTTTGAAGGTGCCTGGCTTGAGCTTATGTATTCAGGACCAAAGGGAGGGAGTGGAACAGCCACTGGAGGCCCCATGAGTGTGGACTAGAGACAGAACTTTATCTCCATAAGGAGTATGTGGCACCGTGGGGCGCAGGCCTTTTTGGCGACAATGGATGGCTGGGAATGAGAGTGTTCAAACACAGGGATGTACAAATTGTTTGGACTAAGGGAGGTACACCCAGCAAAAGTAGGAGTAGAGGTCCATATGGGAGGGGGGGGGGAGAAGGAGCCATGATCATACTGAGGAATGAATTGACTGGGATTTTGGGACGTGGCTTTGTAGGGCCTGATGGGGGCGAAATGCCTGTAGAATGTTTGAAGGGTAATTATAAGAGGGGGGAGGAGAAAGATATGGAGCCCTTATAGTAACTGACTGAGGGGGAGTGGAGGGAGGGAGAGGCCTAGACAGACGGGGTGCAGACACCGATTCTGAGGGGGGTGCAGGGTGATCAGATAAGAAGGGTAGTACGGTAATGGTATAATAAGAGAGACCGTTAAGGGTTTGCTGAGATGAGTGTTGCACGTGGTTAATTATGGGATATGAAAGGCAGAGCAAGAGTAGTGTGTATGGGGGAGTGATTATATACTGAAGTTTGTTGTATATGTAGATGGGAGGGAACAGTTGGGGTTAGGGAAGAGGGAGGGACAACATAAGGGAAGGGGGGATAAAGGGGTACTGCTCTGGAATTTGAATCGAGTGAGGGAGGGGGGCAAAGTTGGGGTTATTTCTATACAGTTTGTGATTGTTCAATCGTTCACTTGTGATTTTATTTTCTTTAAAATGGTCTGTGTAAAATGGCATCTGTTTAAGGCAGAAGTCTGGGCTGTGACCAGGACGCTTTTAGGATGATTATGCTGGGAAAATGACTAATGGTACATCTCAGCCTTTGGCGGGGATTAAAGTGGTCTCCTGGAACGTAAAGGGTTTTACGTCTCCTGCAAATAGAGTGAAAATCTTTGTGGCTCTTAAAAGACGTAAGGACTCAGTGGCTATGTTACAGGAGACGCACCTGTCAAATAGTGAGCATAAAAAGCTCGTACGAGGATGGGTGGGGGAATGCCATGCAGCAGCTTATAATTCTCATAGGAGGGGGTGGCAATTCTAATGCATAAAAATCTGCCTTTTAAAACGCAGTGGGTGGTGAGACACCCTATAGAAGGGAGGTATGTTTTTGTAGAGGGGGAGCTTGGGGGTAAAGTGATTACTTTTGGAAACTTATATGCACCGGCTGATGGGGATTGGAGCTTTTACCAGAAGTTGCTGGATGTCCTGGTAAAGGAGCAGTTCACTAACTTGATACTGGGGGACTTTAATTGCATAGCAGATCCTAAATTAGATTACCTAGGGAACAGGGATAGGACGGAAGGGGATATACAACAATGGCTACTTGGGTTAACAGAACTAGGCTTGATTGATGGATGAAGAACAGCTAATCCTGGGGTGAAGGAATATACTTTTTTTTCTAACCCACATCATTCCTGGTCACGGCTGGACTATGTCTATATTCATAGAGACTTGTATCAGTACACTAGAGCAATGAGGCATAGCCCGATATTTTTATCAGATCATGCTATGGTGGAAATGTAGCTTGCCTTGGGTCAGAATGATGTGCAGAGAGTTTGCTGAAGATTTCCCATGTATATGTTGATGAGGGAAGAGTTTTGAGACTTTGTAAAAGAGCAATGGAAATTTTACGAGGAGACAAATAAGGGCACGGTTGAAGATTAGGGCATATATTGGGACGCTGCCAAAGCATTTATGAGAGGGGTTATAATTGGCTACACAGCTAAGCAAAAAAGAGACAAAAGGCAGAAACAAAGGGATTTGGAAGCCAAAATTAGTGAATTGGAAGAGAAGTTCTTAGGGGGGAGGAGGAGAAAAACAAAGAGAGGTCAGGGTGTCGAGGGAGATGCTTAATGTCAATTTGGATAAGGAGGTGAATACTAATATTTTCTTTGCAAAACAGAGGATGTATGCATGGGGTAATAAAGTGGGTCCCCTACTGGTCCAGCTTATGAAGGGAGGGAAAAGTAGCCACAGGATAGTTTAAATTAGAAATAAGGAGGTGAAAATACTCAAGGAGGAAGTGGGAATTCGTAATAGATTTAAGGAGTACTACGAAGAACTATATAGGGCTGAATGTCAAGAGAAAGGGGGAGAAAGGGATGGCTTCCTAAAGGATCTGAAAATACCCAGGCTAAATGAAGCACAAAGGCAAAAGCTGGGGGGAAAAATAACGGTGATGGAAGTAAAGAATGCGATAAGCCAGCTGAAAAATGGGAAGGCGGCGGGACCTGATGGGCTGGGGGCAGAATTTTACAAATTACTGAAGGAAGAGGTGGCGGGTTCATTGTGTAATATTTTACAAGAAACCAGGGAAGGGGAAGAGATCCCTACTACATGTTGTCAGGCTCTTATTACTGTTCTCCCTAAAGTAGGAAGGAACTTGGAGGATTGTGAGTCATTTAGACCGATTTAGCTCCTGAACCATGATTGCAAAATTATGACAAAAGTCTTATCAAGCCGATTAGAAGATGTACTTCCCCTACTGGTCAACCTGGATCAGACTGGGTTTGTGAAGGGAAGGCACTCCTATCATAACCTAAGGAGGTTACTAAATGTCATCTGGTGGGGGGAGAGGCACCTCAGTGAGGCATGTGTTCTTTCAATGGATGCCGAAAAAGCCTTCGATAGAATTGAGTGGGAATATCTACTGCACATTTTGCAGAGATTTTGGTTGAGGGAGGAGTTTGTAAAGATGATGGGGCATTCTATATGCATCCGAGGGCCCAGATTCTAATTAATGGGGCAGCATCTCCGGAATTTAGATTATACAGGGGAACGAGACAGGGATGTCCCTTGTCACCCTTGCTATTTGTGTTGGCAATAGAACCCCTAGCAATTAAAGTTAGAAATGAGCCCGCTATAAGGGGTATCCAGGGAAGACAGGGGGGGAGACGTGTTATATCTCTATATGCGGACGATGTTCTTTTGTTTCTGTCAGAGCCAGACGTGTCAGCTCCTAAAGTATTGTCAATAATAGAGCAATTTGCAGTTTTCTCTGGGTATAAAATTAATGTGCAAAAGTCGGAAATAATGTTTTTGGGAGAGGGCAGCAGTACAGATGCCTGAGGGTTGAAAATAGTTCAACACACATTTACATATTTAGGGATTAAGGTGGGAAAACAAGTGGGGAACTTGTATGAAGTGAACTATAGACTGCTGATTAAGAAAGTCTTATAGGACCTGAGTAGGTGGAAGGAGTTGAGCATTTCTTGGATGGGAAGGATTAACCTCCTCAAAATGAATGTTCTGCCCAGAGTTTTGTATAAAATGCAGACGAACCCTTTCAGCCAGGTAGCCCAGAATATAAAGAAACTGGAAATAGGCAAATATTTTCCTGAAATCTGATTGGCTAAAAGCCTTATTCACCCGTGTCTTTATCAGGCCATAATGCTGCAACCGGCACTAACCTGTGTCAACCTGACCCAAGAACAGCAAGGTATCACCAGCCATTCAAAATGTACTCCAGTGAGCACTCTGGGACCACGCTGGTCCAGTGTGACAAACATCCAACCCCCCCCCCACCCCCAAGTCTTCACCATGATCACAACATATCCCCAAAGAAAAAACACATAAGCTAAAATTCTAACCTGCACATCTTTTCACTACAAAGCAAAGAGTCACGCAGACCGCGATAAACGATTTAACCATAGTGGGTGACACCGGCACAACGAAACCCGCTTATTCACCATCAGAAATTTGTAAAGATGAGAAGAAACACCTCCAAAAACACCTGCTCCTCTGATAATGTAAAAAGTGCAGCACTCCTCTATTGCAATAAAACCTTAACGTCCGTTACCAGGAAGTAAAATGCGAGTGGGCCAATACGGTGCCTCCTGAGGGACACGCTCGTTGCTGAAAGCCCTCGGGATGCACAGAATAAGTGTATGCTATACCCAGATGCTATCAATCTTTTGTCAAGCAGCACATATCACATAAATAAATAAAAAAAAAGTTACAAAAAATAAAACAGCCTAATTCTGAGTACCGGGGGGTGGGGTGTGACACGCACGATCTCTTGCGAAAAAAAGTCATGCACAAAATACCACTGCTTACTGTCACTGTATTAAAACAGCAGATTTATCAGTTAAAGGAAAAAAAAAGTTCTAGGAAATGCACTAGCCGATCTCTGTGTAGGTGCTTGTGGTGTTGATTGGGGGTGAAACACATATGATACCACTTGAATACAGGGACTATTTTTTTACTATTTCAGCTATTAACACCTCTTTTTAAACTTATAGTCTTCAGATCTTTTTCTTCCTTTTTTTTGGATTAATTTACTTGTTGAGCACATTTTATAAGTGCAATAAGACACTCTGAGGTGTGAGTTATGGCCTGATAAGAGCACTTCCTAGGTGCAAAAGGCACTTGGCGCAAGTGTCTTGTGCCTCATAACGCACCTGGGGTGTGCTTTTATCAGGCCATAACCCACACCTCATCATGTCTTATTGCTGGCATATTTTCTTGAAGAGGCTGCTTTTAAATATGGGTTCCAATTTTGTTATTGTTCCAGCTTTCTGTCTTTTAGGAAACACAGTGAGTATTTTTGATGTACACACTGATGATAAGTACCATTTTAGAACTGTAGTTTATGTCTCTCTCAATGACAGAGTTCTATGGTAGAACCTGAATGCACTCTGACATAAATGGAAGAGCTTAGCAAGGACATAAACTACATCATAAAGTTCTAAACATTTCCACAGTACCAATGTATCAATCAGAAACATCGACAGATAAGCATAGAAACATAGAACTGACAGCAGAAAAGGACCGCTTGGCCCACCCAGTCTGCCCACATGCTCCCTGCCTACTCTGTCTCTGCAGATCCTATTGGGTCTCCGGTAACCCTCCCGCTTCCCTATCTCTTATCTACTATTCCCCTATGTCTATCCCATGCATGCTTAAAGCCTCTCACTAGCTAGCCTTCACCACTTCTGCTGTCAGGCTATTCCAGGTATCCACCACCCTTTCAATGAAGAAATATTTCCTCCAATCACTCTTGCCCCCCAACTTCATTGCATGCCCGCAGGTCCTGGTACTTGCTCTCATTTGAAAGAGGCTTCTCACCTACATACTGTTCACCCCTTTGAGGTACTTGTAGGTCTCTATCATGTCACCTCTCTCTCTCTCTCCCCTCCCCTTTCAGAGCGTACATATTGAGATCCCTCAGTCTCTCCTCATACAGCTTCTTGTGCAAACCATGCCCAATTTTATCTCATGGATGTTACTAAAACTAAATTTAGTAAAAGTTTACAAACACTCAGACTTATACCATTCTTGTCTTAATTTTGCTTTGCATATTTTATTTTACCACCAGCTATGTGCATTCTTTAAGATTACATTATTTTTGTTGCACTCAAATTTCCTTTATACAAATGACACGCTTGATTTAACACTCGGTGTGTATATGCGGGCCGTGTAAATGAATGAACATCGTTTCTGTAGAATGAAGACCAGCCAGAGAGAAGTATAATTTGCCGAAATATCAGCGTGGTTAAAGTGGAGAAACAAGGAGTTTTTCAACCTGCAGCATGTATATGGAATAGGCAATAGAGCCAAGAAAAAAGAAATGAACTACTTACTGGAGTTCGATGATAAGTACTCTTTTGGTTAAACCAAGCGTGTCATTTGTATAAAGGAAATCTGAGTGCAACAAAAAGAATGTAATCTTAAAGAATGCACATAGCTGGTGGTGAAATAAAATATGCAAAGCAAAATTAAGACAAGAATGGTCTAAGTCTGAGTGCTTGCGAACTTTTACTAAAATTAGTTTTAGTAACATCCATTAGATTAAACACCCTGCACAAAACACCAGCAGTTCCACCCAGAACAAAGCAGTAGGCTAAAGAGCATTGCAAAAGGAAAAGAAGGCGAGCATGCCCCAGTTTAGTTGCTCTCTTCTGGACTGCCTCCACCCTGCCCATGTCCTTTTTACGGTGTAGTCCCCAAAACTGGACACAGCATTCCAGGTGTGGTCGCACCAGTGAGTGACATAACAACAGCACCACTGCCCTCTTCCTGCTGAAGATACTCCTCCCAAGGCACCCCAGCATTTTACTAGCTCTACCTTCTGCCTTGTCATACTAGCCTGCCATCTTGAAGTCCTCAGATATGATAACTCCTAGGTCCCCTTCCTGTCTTGGGACTCTCGGTACCTCACCCCATCCAATACTCAGTGTTGGGGTTCCTTTGCCCTAGGTGAATGATTTTGTACTTTTTGACATGGAATCCCGACTGCCATGTTTTTTGACCATTACTCAAGTTTCTCAAGATCCCTGCACATTTTTCCACCCCTCCTGAGTGTTCACCCCATTGCAGGTTTAACCGATGCTGAAGTTACCAAACACCAGTAAGGATAGACCAATAACAGAATGGGAACCAGCATTTGAAATACAGCTGCTACAGGCTTATAGGTTCAGCGCAGTTCTCCTTTAGCCTAGACTATTATACTACCTGAAATCAAAGACTATGTAATATAATCTACATTCATATAAATTGCAGTTATTAAACTATAGATGGGAGGAGCTGCTTTGTGTCAGATTAGGACCCCACTTAATTGACCTACTTTGTCTCAAGTCTGAAAATCAGAGTCATTTGTGACTTAACCCTGGTTTAACCCAGTTCAGCTTACTGACCAGGTTCAGATTTTCAAGTGACATAATTCTGACTCACTCCTGATAATGTAAGTGATTTTGCAGCTTTATTTCTGTGGCATGAATGTGTACTAATGTTTTAATACAGTGAACTGGCAGACTGCCCGAAGTATCCCAGAAAATACTAGGTCAGCCAGGTCAGATTTGATAAGTTTATACATGAGGCCAAATGGTCCTGCTGTTTATCTCAGGGTTTACAAGAAGGGTCATTTGGCTAATAAACTTTATCTGTTCCTGGAAGTCTACTGCTAGGGTGCCACCCTGGGACAGATAAACTGTGAACAAACATTTGATGCTAAAACGTCTGTTTTATATTGTTCTGTCCTCCTAATAACTGTTACTTAGCATTTTTCTCGGCTCCTCAACTGTTTTGCACCAGTCTATGTAATATGTATTATACACCGATACTGTGTTGCACCAGTCAATGTAATTAGTATTTTTGTTGTGTACCCTGACACTGAACCCTTTGAAAATAGGCACTGCCTAAAGGATTTTCTGAGTAATAAAAAACTAAAACTAAAAGCATTGCAAACTGGAGGACTATCTGAGTATATTTGTTTATTGATAGAACATGGGGGCTAAGATTTCTTAATGATGGGAGCACAGCGAGGGTCTGGTTTCCAGCAAAAGACGATATACTACTGTTTACAAACAAAATGTTTTTATTTGCAAGAAAGATGTCCTAATGAGAAAGGTAAAAAAACAAATTTGTACTGAGACCATAGAAGTTTTCCTATAAGGTGTGAGCCAGGCAGAAGGGGGGCAGTGTGTAATGCAACAAGTTGACCAACGGTATGAGACTGGCAGAGGGGAACTCTGATGTGGTTCAAGTTCTCCGAAGACAAGAGACTACTATTTCCATATCTTCACCTGTAAGTTTGCCCTAGCCATGGGAAAGCTAAGTTTGCATTTTTAAGGTTTAACTCCTATTATTTTCCATGTTTTCTCCTATAAGCACTGTTGTTATATTTTGACCAGTGTGCTAATATATTGTGTAAATAAAGTAGTTCTTATTTTAGCACAATATACAGAATGGTTGTGCATTTTAATAAAAGGGGTATAGTCTGTGAATTTCTAGGGTAACTGTCATTCTGAAAAGGCATACTAAATCTAGTTTAAGCAATTTAAAAAACACATGCCTTCCTGATACAGGGAAAGGAGTGAAGTGAAGTTTGATAAGACAGAATCCGCACTTCACCTGGGGTTCAAGAAGTTGGCCTTGGCTTGATCCAAGGGGACTGGTGACTGGGATCAGAGGACCCAGATGTCTGGGGTGTGCCACCTTTGCAGAGGGTCAAGTGTGTATAAAAGGACACAGTGAAGGGAGAACACGGGTGACGGTGTGTGGCAGCTGGCTGTGAGAAGGGCCTTGGCTTGGGTGTAGATGGGTGGGTTTTTCACAATTCCTATCAGCAATAAAAAATTGGTAGAGAAAAAAAAATGACTATTTTAAACCTGAAATGACATAAAGGGCTTATCAATCAATCAATCACTTTATTTAACCAGGCACCAGGCAACCAGGCTTATGACAGTTGTGAAGATTTTGTCATTTGACCCTGTCCGGATTTACTTTTCACCCAGTTCTGAACCAGTCAGGAAAATGTTCTTGTTTCAGAAAACCACAGTAAATCAGGATTAAACAGACCTTTTTGGAAAAAAGATCAAAGTCTGAATTAAAACTGAGTCACAGCTGACACTACCATCCCTATATTATACTGCATAGTCAAAGCACTTTGAACACTGAAAAGGTACTACTGTATATAGCCAGATCCATTGCACTCAACAGTGGGGCACTGGCTCAGTGCTCTATTGATGGGCTTGTGCCACGAGCCCTGCACGTCACAAGCAGAGGCCAACAAGGAGGACAAGAGAGCCTCCACAAGGGCACGCTTCTCTTGGGAGAGGGCTGAGCGGCACATAAGTCCAAGAGCAGCCTTTGATGGCTTTCCATGGGGCATTAACTGATGTGGATGACGATGTGCTTGCTGGCACCACTCCTCAGAAGTGCTGACATGGTGTGTACTTGTATAGGAAGTGGGTGAAGGATGGGACTCAGAACAATGGAAATAGCAAACTCAGCTCACCGGCGATGGTTCCCGAGTCCCACCACACCACCTGAAGTCCCAGCTCACCAATGCAGTCACCCCAGACATTGCCTTGGACACAGTGGGTGCTTCCAGTCCCCTGGTGGCAGCAGAGGGACCTCCCAGAGAATGACTGCTGTGGCCCAGAGGTGCTTGAGGACCTGAGGAAAGGCAGCCATAGTAAGCAGTGAGTGGTGAATCCAGCAGGTAGCGAGACTTCTGGACCTGAAGGAATGGTGGGCTGAGGGGCATGGAAGGAGCACAAACAAGTAAAGCTGCTGTATAAATATAATTTACTTTCTCACACTTTTTTTAAATTCATTTTTGTGGCCTGACCACCACCCCCATCAGCCACAACCTCCTTCACCCTGACACTCGCTCCAAGACCCGTAACTTCCTGAACATCCCTGGATTACCCCCAAGGGGCACGGCCACTAAGGTGGTCTCCCCCCAGCAGACTTCTCTAAGTGGCTCGATAGTGGAAGCCCGATAGGCAGAGTGGAGCCTGACATCTCCTACAATTAGTTCTGTGACATTTTTGCCACAAATTTTGTCCACTTAGAGTCCAATCCACAAAGATGGCCCAAATATACATCTTCATTGATGCATATCTGGGCCACATAGCTCCAACCTGCAGAGTGCTGCACAAGTGACTGTATTCATATCCCCAATTCCCTTCATGGAATGTCATAAATAGGGGCCAGGGGTATGCTTTGCATGTGTGGGTTGGGTACGTGTGTAGCACTGGACAGTGGCCTTCAAATCAGATGTCCAATCCAGCAATTCTGCGGTCCCCCTGCTCCATACAGAGTACGGGATTGTGGGATAAGATAGTCTTCCAAAGACTGCCATATCCCTTAAATGAATGTACATTAAAAAAAACTCTTGATATGGTCCTCACCCATCCATGCCAGTTTTGGGGCCAAAGGCCTCTGGTGCTGGCCACAGCCAGTCCCGGTTAGGCCCAGGGAGTGCACGACTGGACACTTCCACAGAGAGCACGAATATTACTGATGACCCCTGGCCCTGAGTAGCATAATGCTGACGCCCACCTTACCACATCTCAGGCACAAACATATGAATGAGAATTGTGTGAATGCACGCCCCAGTCCCCAACCCTGTTGGCCACATAAAAATACAGATGGGATGGAACCGAGTGGAGGCAGGGCATGCAAAAATGTTCATGGTTCCTGTGGAGTGCCCTACATGTGCGGAGAGGGCACTCTATATCTGTGCAAGCCTCTGTGCACTCGTGCAGAGCTGACATTTTGTTTGCAGATCTGGCCTTAGACTGTGGAAATTTATAATGTGGAAAAATGTTTTTTATTTCGCCTATAATACTGACACTGGAAAAAAAAAGATTTGCATGTTTCCACACGTAGAACAACAATCCCACACATTGTGTATTTCAATGTGGATTAGAAGAGACCCTTTACAATGCCAGGTCCATATCTTATATACCCTGAAGGATGGTTAAAAACAAAAACAATGACTTATTGGCATCAGAATTCTTTCAAGCCAGACCTAAAACAGAGACCCATTCTTGAGTAATAATAAAGTGGTTTCTGATGTGGTCCCTCCCTCCTCCCCACACACACATATCACAGCCATGAACTACACATGTGGGATACAAACTCTGTATTGTAACAAATCATTGTTAACAGTCCCTTAGCTCTTACCGCAAAAGTAGGTTTAATTACTGGGGCCTCCCATGTGTAATGGCCAGATTACAGGTTTCAGAGGAAAGGAACTCGATGCTGCTTTCAAATCTGCATGAAGCAGATGTAATGGGGCCTTCAAGGCCTTGTCAGTACAAGTCAGCAAGCCAAAGTTAATCGTCAGTTCAAAGAAACTCTTCCTTTTACTCTAGAAAACTAATTGGTTAGAATCTGACTTGATTATGAGGCTTGATGATAGAGCAGGAGTACAAAATGGCTGTACTAGAAGCAGCTTTAGAGAGACAGGAACTGCAAGTGGACTAGTCCTTGAAAATGGCTATACTCTCTGATTTCCTTTATTCTCCGTTCCAGGGGGACTGAGATCCCCATAGCAGATTACGTCTTAGTACCTTACTATGGGCCAGGATGTGACACTGGCTCCAAACGGCTGAGATAACTCATAATTGCATTCCCTTCTGGTTTTAGTTATTCCTCCCCTCAGGCAGAAATTGTTTTGCGAGGAGCATTAAGTTGATTACCTGTTGCCTTCAAGACCCAGGAGCTGCAGTGCTGAGAATTCCAATTATGACACAGTCATCAACGCCAAGAATTGAAGTTGTAGCCTGCAGCAGGGCACTGGTTCCACTAGCCAAGAGCCGTCACATCATCAGCTAAGCCATTAAAAATGTTTCTTTTTTTTTTTGGTCTTGTTTTTCTAACATTTATAAATAGACAACGTAGAGACAAACATAAGGGACTGACGATCTTGCCATATCCACTGACCAAGTAAATTAGCCACAACACCGCTTAATTCAGTTATTGAAGTAACACATAGATACACAGAATTTGCCAGCAGATAAAGATCCAGAAGTCCATCCAGTCTGTCCATTGCCTGCCAGACTGAATGTCTGACCTAGTGCCAGACTGGATTTAGTGAGCTGATTGTCCTAATGGCATATTGGTACCCCCACCCCCGTCTGTCTATACTCCTCCTTCCCATAGCCTTTACTCTCTCCTTGGATTTGTCTCATCACCACTTGAACCGCATCACTGACTTCACTTCAACCTCCTAGTTGGATAAACTATTACATTCATTAAAAACTAGTTCGATGAAAAAGAATGACTTTGCATTCCTTTTGCCCCCCCCCCAAATAAATTCTATCCATTCCCTCTGTTTATGGTGCTTCTGAAGCTCATGAATATATGGTAGCCTGTGACATTGGTGCCTGAATTAAGGCACCATCCGAAAGGGTGACTCAATGTGGGGGGTGACCAGATGTGGTGGGGTGGGTGACTGCAGCGACAGGATGTTGCTATATGTACACACACATGGGGGGAGCAAGCATGGCGAGCGTGGCCTGGAAAGGGGTGGAGGGGATATAGGGGGTGGCGCTGTGGTCGGCTGCAAAGCTGCGCCATGGCGTTGGTGGTTGGCCTCTGCTTGCGGTGCGTGGGGTTCCGGGTTTGGGTCTGGGTCCTGATGCTACTGCAATTTTGTTGTGCCCAGCCCGAAATTAGTTTTTTTTTTTGCTTTCACCCCCAACATGCACCCCCTGGGTTGAGAATCCTTAACTAGGGGTGTGTGGGGGCGAAGCCCCCCATGTGGGGTGGTGGGGGGGTGCAGCCCCCCATCAGAAAGCAAGAGATTTAAGTCCCTGGTGACATTCTTCCATGCGCCGAGGATGTCAGGGTGGCAAAATTGTTTTTGCCGCCCTGACGTCGCGATAATGCGAGTCGCCGTTCGGTGCTCACCATTATCACATATTTAACCAGGGCCTGGGTTGATGTTATTTTATTTATTAGCGCCCGGTGCCTCCATTTAGTAACCCATTACCTGGCTAGCCTGGGTTCGGGGAAAAAACATGGCATCAGGGCTAGGTTTGTACTTCTGGACAGGGCACCCAAGTAACTCTGGACACAGGAAGAAAGAACTGTGAATGTCCAAACCAGGAGTGGGATTCTAAAGTGGGGCTTTTATTCACTTACACACAGGAATACAAAGCAGGATGGACCCCCCACAGGGCTACACTCACTGGTTGTACAGAGCTATAGAGGTCAGAACACATCTTCTTCATCATCACAACTTTTACCCTCAGGTTCAGAACACACTGGGCTCTCAGCCTGAACTGGTTCTCTCTCTCTCTCTCTCTCTCATGGATTCCCTAGCATGGCCCTCTGCCAGCACTGGCACACACTTTCCATATGGCATGGAACATTTCTGCTGGTGGCTCCCTCTACCACCCACGAGCACTTCCAAGCTCTAAGGGAAAACACATATCATGATCTTATGTCTGAGTACTTTCTGTGAACACTGGCCAAGTGCCCGGCAGAAAGCTATAGGTGCCCAAAGTGAATCCATAGAGGTAAATCTGGATTCTCCAGATGGGGGTCTCCCACCTTTTATCCCCAAATTCATACTTGGCCATTCTTTTGGTCTCAACACCTTTCCTTGTGAACCTTTCTGTTTGTAGAATGCTATCTCGAAATGTATGTCACATTTAACAATCTACAGTCTCTGGTAACTGGTTTCCTGACTTGTAACGTTCTTTAAGTGGCTATGTCCATCCCTGTAGACCCCCACTGGTTAGATGCATTCCAAGCCATACACAAACTTAAGTTCTGTACTTGGCTGTCCTTTCCTGACTCACAATAGCAGATACTTAACACAACAGTCTTGGTGAAACATAGGCTCTCTGGCAGAGCAGACTCACCCTGGTTCGCAGGTGCCCACAGGCTTCTCTCAGGAAAAAACAAAATGTACTTCTCGGTGCTTCAGCACAAATCTTCTTCACAGGCAGCTTCTATTCTTCCAGCAGGGCCAGGGGAATTGCCCCTGAAGAGCTGGTCTTGTTCCCCACATCCCTCTCAGGGATGGGGCACTGGAACAACTGGGGAACGGTCTCAACCACTTCAAAACGGGTTCTTCTGTGTCCTTCTCTAGGGAGAAAACACACACCCACTACAGAGTTAGCTCTATTACAGAGCTGAGGGCTCTGAGGGACTGCCAACTACAGTGCACCTCCTCCCTCCACTGAGTCTCCTACTAGACTACTACAGACTGACTTTGAAAGCCCCAACGTTCTAACCTAACTCCCAACTGCAACATTCCATTGTGGCTTATGCTGCTGCGAGAATTCTATATGATGTCATCCCTCCAGCTCAGCTGAGACTGAGGACAGAGTGAGACAGAGTGAAACCCATTTAACTGGTGTCTCACAGCTGCCTTCCCTGCCTGCCACTAGATCTAAGTGGGATTCTAGTAATCCCGGGTGACGGGGGGGGGTTACACATAGAACCGCATATATCATTGCCATGCACCCTGTTTATTCCTCTCAATAAGCTGCAAGTCTCATCATGTCTGACCTCTCTCCTGGCCTCCAGAGAGTAGTGGTGAGACACTCCAGCCTTTCCTAACACATCTTCCCTTTCTGCCCTTGTATCCTTTTTGTAGTTCTCCTCTGGACTCCCTCAGGTGGTCCCTGTCTTTCTTTACGTAGGGACTCCAGAACTGCACACAGTACTCTAGGTGTGGCCTCATCAGAGACTTGTACTTGGATAGTATCCCCCATTAGCTTCTGTTAGTGAATGCCCTATCTGCTGTATACACCCCACTATCCTGTTTTCTTTCCCATATGACTTCTTGCACTGGGCAGTCAATTTGAGGTTGTCAGTGATGATAACTCCCAGGTCCCTTTTCCCTTAGAGGTTTAAACCACCCTCACTCCCTGTTCCAGACGTTTGTTCTAGGATTTGTTTAGTATGCATAACCTTACACTGCTTGGTGTTAAATTTCAGCTGGCAAACTTTGGGCCATCTCTCATTCTTTTCTTATAAAATGGGTGGGGAAATTCCAGCAAGCTGATTGGCTGTTAACTGTGCATTAGGTCTATCTATTGCACAGGTACCAACAAGGACTGATAAACTGGGTGTAGCACAAACAGAAGATCAAGCAGTACATGGTGGAACTTTTAAGTTTTCTCTGAATCTCAATAGCAGGCTTTTTTTTTTCAAATGTGAACAACCTCCAGAAACAGCCTAACAGACACGCACTCAGTAACCTGCAATTGTCTGTATTAACTAAATGTCGTCTTGCATGTCATTTGTCATGTTGCTTTGTAATATCAACAGGTAAAAAACCCGTGCCTGATCTTCATCCCGTGCCTGATCTCTTTCCTTCCTGCCCCCCCTGCCACTGATGGTTACTTGTTCCTATCATTTTCAGCTCTTACAAACAGTGCCTGCCTGTACAATTGCATGGCAGTTTTAATTTAAATTAATTCTTGGGAACTATTCCAGTTCCCGACTGCAGCCTGCTTTATCTATCTCACACTACTCCGTGTACACCCACCTCATGTTATAATGCCCTGCAGTCTGCTTCTTCTTACTCTCACACAGCCACAATTCCTCCTGTCTCAGGTGACAATGCTCTCCTGTGCAGTGCTCTTGATGAAAACAAACTTAACAAAAATAAAATAACAATGTATTTCTGTTAAGGAGTACAACTATTCATTATGAAATAATTAATAAAACAGTTGCCTGTGAACTACAGGCCCAGAGTAACATAAAGACTACAACTACAGAAGCCCCACTTGGACAAATGTCCTTAACTCACTCAGCTCTAGAATGGAATCTTGAATGAGTGCTGTATTCCTGTGTAAAAATGGCTGTTTTTCTGAGCAATTAGAATGTTCGGAACTAAAATGGTAACACTCTGACTTGGAGTATAAATAACTAAAAAAGTATCATTCCTATCACAAAACTTACAGCACGAAGTTTGCTCACAATAAAAAAATATCTAAAATGATGGGTCACTCATGTTAGTGGCATTTGCAGATATTATTTTACAGTTCCTGAAATGATAAAAAAAGAGCATTTTTTTACATTTTGTTCCCAAATAAAACCTACATCATAAAAAGTACATCTCCTAGACCCCAGACACCAGCAAGATAATTGTCCACATTAAAGAGACCTTTCAAATGATGGGTCACACACGTTTCTAGCATTTACGTTTTTTTTACAGTATCTGAAATGGAGGAAAATCAAATCTTTACACTTTTTTATCCCAAAAAAACTAAAACAAAAAAGTACACCTCCTAGCTCCCAGACACCAGCATACTAATTTTTTACTATGAAAAAAGCTTTCAAATCAGGGATCACACATTTCTAGTAATGGAGAAAAAATAGCATTTTCTTCACTTTTTAACCCAAATTAAAACCTAAAAAAATGTAATTCCCTCTATTTAACTCAATGGTGACCCTGATCTTAAAGTTGGCATTCTGGTAGGTAGGAATGTTTCCTACTGACCTGCACTTTCCAATAACCTTATCCCTGATTGGTTGATCCAGAAAGTGCATAAGAAGTGCATGATGCACATATGTGCTCTGGGGATGAGATGAAGTGAATACCTGATGCACATATCCACTATGGGGACTAGAGGAATTTTCCTGATGACGCACATATGCGCTATGGGGCTGAGTAAGTTAATGCAAGTCAAAAAGGCAACCAGCTCCTGTAGGTGGAGGAACTACTTTATGTGAAAATAAGTGGATGAGTTAAATATTTTAACATTTATTATTTATTTATTTATTTATTGAATTTTGTTGAACCGGTAAGCCCACTGGGCCTAGAAGTCCCTTTTTCAGGGGGGAGGGGGGGGATACAGATGGTAAGCAACTGAAATTGAACCAGATTAAGCTGTTGGTGGTATTTTTGGTAATATTTTCACTGATGTAACTTACATAGACTAATTTTAAAAAGTGCAATAAGACACCCCTGGGGTGTGCACAAGACATTTCTTTGAAATGCCAAGGGAATGAAGGTACTCTGCCTGTGGCCTCATACCTCACTATGTCCTTGGCTGTTCATTAGAAATGTCAAATGCACACACCCTCATGTTGTATTGCTTACTTGCTGTTCAGAAGCTGTTGCTTGCAAGACTGGGATGCAGCCTTACACAGTGCTGACCAATTCCATTTTGCTTGGTTTTGCAGCCAGTCATGGAGTGGTTGCAGTAATGTGGACAATTTTTCCAGAAAACATCCATAATAATTCAAGAGGCCCAGAACTGATCGTAACTCAGTCACATTTTTCGGTGTTGACAAGTGCTGCCACTTTCCTCTCTGGTGGGTGCAGGCCCAGGGCATCAATGCAATAGACCAATTACTGAACAGAATCAATCAGAAATTTATATTTGGCTAGCTTTACTCCTGCTCCCTACTGCTGCAATCTGGACATAACCTGGTCCGTGATTATCAGATGCTCTTCCACTGTGGGTGCTGTTACCAAGATATCATCCATAAAGTATACTACATGATCTTGCCTGTGAAGTATCTGGTCCATCGTGTGCTGGAAAATGGCAGCGACCATAGAAACGCCATAGCCAGGCAATGATATGGTAAGTTCTCCTGCTAGTATTTATAATAGGAAATGGTTCTGATTCTAACTCAGATTCCAGCTGCTGCTATGCAAAAAGATAAGTCCATTTTGCTGAAGAACTTTCCACCTCCCAGTGTGACAAACATGTCCTCTGCATTGGCAGTGGGTATGTTGCTGGTTCAGCACAATTCATTGTGATCTTGTCACCACACAGCCTCACTGCTTTACAGCACTTTGATACCACAATGATGTGGGCAGACCAGTCACTCCTGCCTACTCATGATGCAATATCATGTCTCTCCAGACAATCCAGTTCTTGCTATAGCACTTCTTTTAAGGTGTAGGACACAGATCAGGGTCCATGAAAGATAAAAGAGGCACCTGTATCATTGCCTTGACATTCTGAATGGTGCCATTGCCATTCTAGAAAATAGGACCATTTTTGTCAAGCACTTACTGCACTAAATCTTGAGGTATCTTTGTCACAGCTGATAAGGTGAAGATCTTTTCTCAGTTCAATTTGATCTTCTCCAGCCAGTCCTTTTCTGTAATATAGGTTTCTCTCCTTGAACTAACACTGCAGGCAACATCCATGCTTCCCCTCATGGGTAACTTGTACTGTACTTGAATCTCCCCTGGAGCAGGGATTAGGTCTCCAGCATACAATGTGAGCTGGCTATGTGATAATCGTAGTGAGAACTTATTGAGGTTCTCCGTGTAGATGTACTCCATCACAAGAGATGCTGGCACTCTGGTGTTGAGCTGCATAATAACCAATTCTCCCACTTGCCATTTCCTTACACTGCATAGATAGTGAACTGTTCCAACGGGTCTTACATGGTTTTTGTCTGATATGATGTCTGTGACATACTGTGCATGGGCAGAACCTGATGCACTTGCACACTTTCTCACAGCTGTGGCATTTTCTTGTCGAAATCTGCATCTGCTTTGCAGGTGGTTATGGCAAAAAAGTTGCTTTGACTTTGCAGAACTAACTTGTGGTGCTGTGGCATCTGAGAGTCTTTTGACTATGAGGTGGTGGTGGATCACTTCATGTCCTGGAATGTGCCTTGGCTCCTGACATATGGGTGACTCTGTGACCTGTACTACTTGGTGGTTCAGAATGTCCCACTTACTCTCTGGTATCCTTGTGGACAACCTCCCAAGTGACCACAATATCACAGGCTGATTTGAGGGTTGTGTTCTTTTATGTCAACAGAGATTGTGATAGCCTTCTCCCTGCAGAATGCAGATAATTTGATCCAGTAGGGCACCATTCAGAAACTGGCCACAATCACATGTGCTTGCCAGGTGCTTCGAGGCAATAATGTATTGACGAGAACTTCCTCCCCTTCTTGGTCCTGATGATAAAAATGGAAGCACTCTCCAGTGAGAATGGGCTTAGACCTAAAATTTCACAAAAGTTTCTCTAGTGTGAGTTGAACATATTTTATGTCCAAAAACTTGACTGGTGAGGTCAGACTCTTGAGGGGTCCATATACTGTGGGTAACAAAACTGCAAGGAAGACACATACTTAGTCTTTGCACCAAACTAACTTTGGTGGAGTTTGACAGAATTGCACAAAATTTGGCATGTGTGGTCTGAGTAGCATGTTCTTGAGATGTGGGAGGTAGTGTTGTGTAGAATTTTCGGATTTCAGGAAAATTACATTTCACAGAATGTTTGAAATTCTGCCAAAATTCTGTCAAATTCCACCGGAAACAGAATGGCGGAATTCCTGCAGCAGAAATATGCGGAATGACTTTTTCTGCAACATTTCCATGGAATTGTATTCTGCAGATCTCAATATGTTCCACATAACTGGTTGTGGAATGATTTTCCACAGAAAAAATGCTGTTCCACAGAATATTATTCTGTGGATCACAGCAGGCAGAATTCTACAGAACAGCCAGTGAAATTCCAGCAGAAATTCAGCTGTCGAAATGGTTATTCTGCATTAATTTCACCAGCAGACTTCTACATTCCACACAGCACTAGTGGGAAGTTTTGTGATGGGCGCATAACTGGAGTCCAAGATTCTGAAATGTCCAAAATATATAAATTTACCACTTTCTGACCATTTTTGTTTCTCTCACCTACAGCCAAGACAGTACACAATTTTGTTCTGAAACTTTCAAGGCTGGATGGGCTTGTGCCAAGGGTGTGACTTTTGACAGTTTCATGAAAAATATATTTATTGGTTCTAGAGTTATAAGGTTTTGAAATCTGGCTTCTTAGCATGCTCATTAGGGTTTTCAGGCTATCCCTCTGATACCACCCATAAATTACCTTTGGTGAGCCATTTTCAGGTCATGAGAAAAACGTTTTGTGTCATGATGGCGACCATCTTTTTTTTTAACAAAAATCTTGAAACATACATTAAAATGATGATTTCTCAGAAAAACAAACACCTGAACCTAGGAAATCAGGACCCATTTAGCTAGATTCTAGTGCTTGTGTTTTAATTGGTCAAGAAATACCTCTTATGGGCACCTCAAAAATCTGGGGTGACAAGCTAAGCGAGCAGGCTGCTTTACAAATTGTGGGCCAAAAAAGAGCTAGTAGATCAGTTGTGTGACAGAAGGTAGGATTCTACTTTTTGTGTGCTGTCTGTCTTCTTACATCATCCGGATCATGGACACTTATATGTTCATTTTACTTTGTTGTTGTAAGTACATATTTATGAAACTGGCTGCAAAGGCCAACCTTCCTCGGTACTTTTTAAGACAAACTGTTTTAAGTATTAAAAGGTTAGTCCATCTCTAAATGGTATAGTGATTGGTGGCTCTCAGGTCTAAGGATTTATTACAAAATGATGTGCAAAGTTTGTGTTTTAGAGACAATAGAAGTAGTCGTATATTTCTTGGGTGCACAATCTCACAGGCTCTGGGTGCCTTACACTACTAGAAGATACAAACAATAACAGCAGCAGATAATACACTGGATTTTACAAAGAACTGATTAGAGTATAGTAGAATAAGCTCTCATAAACAAATAGTGCTTTTTTTTAATCCTGTATTTATTCTCCTGACTGCCCCCTCTCTCTCCACTCTCTCAGACTGCCTCATCCTGCATGATCCTCTCTCATCAGGGTCTGCCCTATAGTACACAGTTCCACTAACCTAGGTGCCCGGATAACCCCCGGTTAGAGTGAGGAGGCACTCCCATCTTACCGCCCTCAAACCTTGCTTGCTACTGACGTGGACCAGTACAGCAGAATCTGCCCCGACGAGCCTGAGGATGTACAGTGAGGAGTCGTCGCTAGGAGAGTGAGGGTGTTTTTCCCTTGTTCATCCCTGACGTCGGTGTTCAAGTTTCAAGTTCAAGTTCAAGTTTATTGCAGGAAAACTCCATTGAGCAAGCTCATTCACAAGGAGGTCCTGTGACATATAGACTTTAACAATCTACAAACATAGATCGGTAGTAACAGTATATACATGAAATGGCGTGTAACATGATACAGGCTAGATATACATACAAGGGCTCCACATAGGATGACCGCAGGTGATAGAAACTAATATAACACAGGGAAGCGACTTACAGGTTGCATACTGATAACCGAAACATGGTGACTGGTGTGTGCAATACATACATTTTGGCAGCTAGAACAAACAACAGAATATAACTGATAAGGGGGGTAGGAGTGATTTGATAGTGTAACAGTGGAGCGTAAGCATAGATAAAGCCAGGAATAGAAGGGGAAGGGAAAGCAATTAATATGACAAAGCAATTATGCCTTACCAAAGGATAAATATGGCACACATGGGGAAGGAAGAGGCTTTAATGACAGTTACAGGTGTCTTTTATTTTGGCTGAACTTAGCAGTTTATAAAAGTTTATTGAAACTGTGCTAGTTAGTTTCAGTATGGTTTGTAATTGGTTCCAAATGGAGGGAAGGGCATGTGCAATAGCATGTTTACCAAAGGAGGTCCACGTCCTTGGTATATTAAGCATACTAAAGTCAGATTTTCTTAACGAGTATGCACTATGTGAGATACTAATGAGGGATTAGAGATAGCTTGGCAATTTCTGCAGGAGTAGTTTAATAGTCCATAGCCCAGCATGGAGCAGGCGTCTAGTAGTAAGGGATGTCCAACCAACAGCTGCATATAAGTTACAGTAATGCGAACGGTAAGGGGAGTTGGTAATGAACCGTAACGCACGGTGATAAAGGATGTCCAGTGTACTTAGATTTGCAAGAGTGGTGGAGGAATAGATTACATCACCATAGTCGAGCAGGGGGAGAAAAGTGGCCTGGACAAGCTTGTTTCGAGTTTCAAGGGGGAAGAGGGGCCTATTTCTATAGAAGAAACCTAACCTGGCTTTTAGCCTTCTAGAGACATCTTCGACATGGTCATTGAAAGATAATTTATTGTCGATCCAGATACCCAGATATTTAAATTTGCTTACAACTTCCAATGGCTCATTTAGCATGGTGACAATGAAGTCTTGGGCAAGGGTATTGGGGGGGCCTGTGACAGCACTACAGGAGAATATCATCGGTGTGCAAGACGTGCCTCCTGCTCCACCCCTCTGCTGACGTCTGCCCTATCCTATACTGCTTCTCTCTCTACCGCACCTTCCACCCCGGCTCCCCTAGATGGTGGTATTGTGGCAGGAGCATGCTAGTAACCCCCCTCCCTGGAGAAGGAGAACAGCCATTGGGCACTCAATACTTCTCCTCCCCGGCCGACCCTCGGCAGCCTGTGCTCATTCCCGAACATGGGTCACCAGCGTGGTGTGAGGTAAGCCATCCAGTGCCTCAACCCTCAGCATTACCAGGCCCTAACAAACAGTGCTTTAATCCTCATTTAAAGTGCTCAACTGAGGGGTCCTGCTGGAGCTCTCATGGCAGCTGGTTCCAGAAAATTGGAGCAGCTACAGCAAAGGCTTAATCCCAAAAAACTTTAAATGTGATCTAAGGACCTTCAGGAGACCCTCTTCTGAAGAACAGAGAGGGCAGTCAAGAGCATATGGACATAGGAGCTCCTTTAGGTAGTCAGGGCCCAGATCACGTAGGGTTTTGTAGGTTAACAAGCCTATCTTGAAGGAGATGCATCACCTCATAGGCAGCCAGTGTAATGTCCACTGAGCCAAAGAGATATGCTCAGAGAAAAGGTAATCAATCTGGCCACAGTGTCCTGCATCAGCTGCAAGCGGCGCATCAAACCTCCAGACCCTGAGATAAAGAGCATTACGATAGTCATCATGAAGGCGTTCACAAGGGACTTCAGGTCATGAGGGCTAAGAAAGGGCTTGATACGTGTGATGTTTCTGAGATAAAAGAACCCACTACAGACCACTGCAGACACAATATTCCATAGTTAGCTTGTGATCCATAATGGCACCCAGATTCTTCACCCTGTCTGTGGCTATACATTGAGTAAGCCCTAGATGTAAACCAGCCACCCCTCCACTCAAGCCATTTGCATCTCTGATACCCGGGTCAACCAGTAGCACTTCAGTCTTGTCTGAGTTCAACCTGAGCCAGCTGGAGGCCATCCAGTTGTTGATTACAGATAGGCTGTCATTTAGCATGCCCACTGCATTTTTCTCAGTAGGGGCAAATGATAGGTTCAGCTGAGTAGCAGCTGCATAACAATGAAACTGCAGACTGTACCTCTGTACCGCTTCTTCCAGCAGCAGAATGTACACTGCAAATAACATGGGAGATAGAATCAATCCTTGAAGGAATCCACAGGTCGGGGCAGCTGACCGAGAAAGAAAATTCTTCCATGCAACCTGTTGTACCTTACTGGAAAGGAAGGACTCAAACTACCTCAACCATCAAGCCCCACCAAGTCCCTCAGACGATCTGTTAAAATCCCATGATCTATGGAGTCAAACACTGATGAGAGGTCACTGAGAACCAAGAGGGAATATTCCCCTCTATCTCTAGATCATTCTGCATCCTGACAAGTGCAGTCTCTGTGCTATAACAACCTCTGAAACCAGACTGAATCAACTCATAGATGGAAAAAGCTTCCAAGTGCATCTCCAGGTGTGTCACCACCAGTCTCTAAATAACCATTCCCAAAAAGGGAAGATTTGAGATGGGTCTGTAATTTACCAAATTATCCAGGTCCAGAGAAGGTTTCTTAAGAAGGGGTCTCATGACAACCCTTTTCAAGTCCGTTGGAGACACACCCTCCTCAAGTGAACATGGGACACTCTCAGCAGTCACCAGATCAATAGACTCCCAGCAGTCCAACAGAAGGCAGGTCGGTTCAGGATCCAGCAAACAGAAGGTGGTATGCAGCTTCATGACCAGGAGAATCTCCTAAGCTGACACAGGATGAAATTCATCCAAGACAGACTGAGAGCCTCCATTAGTCACAGACTGTACCATGCTGGGCTGTAACAGCCCACTTGAAGAGACCGAGGAATGCTTAGAGGATACCCTATCAAGGAAAAACTGTCTCAGGTGTCAATACTCCTCTGGACTCTAGGCAGGCCAGATGTAACAGCCTGTCCACAATGTGGAAGAGTTAAGCTAGCCTATTAAGCCCTGTGGCAATCACCCGTGACAGGAGCTCTGCCTTTCTCAGAGTGATTGCCCCCTGATTCTCCTTATTGTGAGTTCTCAGGCTTAGTTGATTCTCCAGTGAACCTGATCTCTGCCAAGAGTGCTCTAATCTCCACCCTTTGGTCTTCAACCATTTGAGCTCATCATTAAACCAGAAGGAGCTCTGTCAGGAAACTTTAGGGCATATGTGAAAAGGGGTGAGAGAGTCAAGACCTGTGGTGATCACCGTGTTATAAGTTTTCACTGCAATACTGACCCCCCTCGGCACACAGCTGCAGCAGGCTCGAGCAGCTGAGTGCTGACAGGAACCTACAAGAGTCCACATTTCTTAAAGGTTAGTAGCAAACTAACTCCACAGGGGGGTTAAGATGTGTCAGGGGTGCCCCTATCTGAAAACTCACAGCATGATGGTCCAACTAGCTGGTTGGATCAACCTTGACATTAAAAACTTTGAACGGCAGATGGAAAACAAGGTCCAAGGTGTGGTCATATTGATGGGTGGCAGAAGTAACAACCTGTGTGAAGATGAATAGCTCCATCATTCGGAGGAATTACTAAGCAGACAAAAGTGAGTCATGGTTAGCCCAAACATTGAAGTCATCCAACATCAACCACCTTGGGTACTCCACAGGCAAGCCAGCAATGAAGTTCCCAAATTACTGCAGGAATCCTCTCTCGCAACCAGGTGGCCAGTAAGTGAGAATGAGCTTACTCCCCACATCTGCATCTCTGTTAACCACCACACATTCAAATGACCTGGTTTGACCCACTGGGCAGGCTGCAAGTCTCAGGCCAGATCTAAAATAGATTGCCATACCGCCCCCCTTGTGCTTCTGCCTAGAGCTGTGCACCACCACATAACCCCATGGAAAGGCTGCCTTCAGCACAGGGCCATAGTTTTCTCCCAGCCAGGTCTCAGTGATGCACACCAGGAGCACCAAGAAGTCCACAACAAAATCCACTATTGTTGCAATGTTATTCCTGATTTTATCTGACATTACACAGAATTGCCCTCGGGGAGGAGCAGTGCTGGTGAGTTCAACTATCACATCCAACGAGAAGCGATATCTTGTGTATTATTATTGCTTCCTTGGACAGTGCTGTCAAAAACTCAGCAGAAGCTGAGGTGCAGTAAACTAGCATACTGCACATCTACTTTTAGTAGAGCTGATAGTTTTATACCTGATGGGTACTCTTACTCATGGTATGCCCTCCATTTGGCAACACTATTACAGCAAACATGTCAATGCTGACAACATCGACAGTTCGCTGTAATAGTCTGCCCAAGACCCAGGCACTCTTTCCCCTGGTCCTGCACTCCATCCCCGAATCAACTCCGACACAGATTTGATAATCTTTAAGTTCAGGGATTGCAGGGGCAGAGCCCCCACATGGGTGGTTCGGGGGACAAAGCCCCCCTGATGGAAAAGGAATTAGTTCCCCTGCTGGATTTATGTCAACCGCAACTTGCGGTCGAAATAAATCCGTAGCTGTGATATCAGTCGACAAAACATTTGTCGAACCGGATTCCTAGATCCCATACTCATTGCTGCCTGCCAGTGTCTATTTCTGTGTCAGTGAGAATTTCCTGACTGATGTTCTCAATCAATGGATAGATGCTGAGAGTCTGAGGAGAGCTTAGGTTTATGACAGAAACGGCATCTATTTATATTAATTATGCTCTTTTATTGTGTCCTTGGATGCCATTTCTGTCATCTAATTCCAGCACCTACACATCAAAGGGTAAATGCAGTGTGGTAGCTGCCTCAGGCATATGGAAAATCTGCATGGTCTCTGCTGCACCATTGTCTGAATATCAGAGCAATCAGCAACCATTACTATGTCTAATAAAACATTATATGCAGAAAATGACATTAATGCACCAGTTATGGTTCAACTAAACACCACAAAAGTAGGGAAATGTGGCATTAAGGTTTTCAACCCTAACTCCTCATTCCACCACCCAAGCAGTAAAAGGGAAAACAAAATTAGAGTTTGGGTAAAAACTTTGACAAAGACTCTTAGAAGTTGAAATGTTAGGGTGTATGGTGTGATTCTCCTAACCCAGTGGAGTCTATTATGGCGATTTGTATTTGGCAAAAATAAACAAACACTGAGCATAAAGGCAACACTTGCTGGATTTGTTTGATATATATGCCCTGTTGAGTGCCATGACTGGTTGGTCCTGATTATAGTTTGGGTCTCTGGAACCTTGGTGAATCAGTGGTTGGGTCTTCCTTGGGGTTGTCAACCAAATGCTCACCCATCCCCAGCCTGTAGCTTCCTGTCAGAAGCAAAAGGTGCAGCTCCACACCAGTGCCTCTTAGTGATACACTCTTCAAGTGCAGAGAAGTATGTCGGGGCCTGTTACCTGCAAGATCTCCTGTGTCCCTACCGGACCACCCACCCCCTGTGATCCACTGATGGGGGTCTTTTGGGAGTTCCCAGGATTTACTTAAAGATGTCTGGGGCCTGTGCTTTTGTGTCTGCTTCCCCTATCCTGTGGAACTCCCTCCCTCATCATTGTATATGAGAGAGTCAAACTGTGGACATCTTCAAGAGGGAGCTAAAGACATTCTTATTTACTCAAGATTTTATGACCAGTTAGTATGTTTTAATAGGAATTATTATTTATATGTGTGTAAGTTTCTGCTTTTTGACATGTATTATTTTTAAAGTGTGCAACTCTGTAAAGCACATTGGGTCACAATTTGAGAAACGTGCTTGACTAAATAAGAGTTGATGACTGATTGGTTGATGTCTTGCCACATGTTTCCAACACACTCTGTAGTGGTTTTATTAGGTTCACCCATGTGAGTGGGCCAGGAATATGGCCAACGTCAATTAGGGTGGAGGCAATATGCTATCCGGCATTACCACAGCTGGCAATGCACCTCCTGGGAGTTAAAGCACCAAAGCACCGTCCCAGGAAACCGGTTTCACATGGCAAGGGGGATTTGCCCTCCCACCCCCCAAATTATAAAGATAACATCCTCCAGGGTGGCCATGCCATGAAGGGCAAAGAAAGTGTATGGACACCCAACACTGTGTGAGTGCGGGGTGAGCTAAATTCAAGCTCACTCTTCTCACTTACACCCTTGTTGCAGCATTCACATTATGGCACCCTAATCATGATGCCCCGCTAACAGTATACGGTTTTATTAATACAGGTTCCTGTGGGCCCTGCATGAAGAAAAGAGATCACTTCTGACCTTGTTTGCTCAGGGGTGGGCATTAGGGTTGACAACTCCAAGGAAACCTCCACCACTCATTCACTTACACTCCGGAGACACAAAACCTGAATGTTTTTTCCTTTTGCTGCTTGGTGGGGGGGGGGAGAGTTAGGGTTGTAAACCCTAATAACACATTTCCTTACTTTTGTGGCATTAAGTTGAACCCTAACTGGTGCATTAACATAGCTTTTTGCAAAGAATTTCCTTTCTTTTTTTTTGAGATAGTGGAATCGTATCCTCATTCATAAAATAATGCTGTTCTTGCATTACACATAACATCACCTGTGAAACTTGAATGGAGGCTCAGTGATGTAAGGGAGGTTTAAAACAAACATTTGTCAATGCCGAATGTTGTCTTGTTAGTTTTGGCATTGGTAGTGCAGGAGTTAGAGAGACACATAATAGAAGTAGCAGTGAAGTATAGAACCAACATCAACCCCACCCCACCATGCAGAGAGTGACAGGCATTGGGGTGTGTGTTTAGGTCGCCGGCCATAACGCTCATGCTATTTCATCTCACCCTACCCTGCAGAGTCTGACAAGTGTCGCGTTGTGCCTTGGGGTCATCTGGCCTTATGCTCACCCCATTTCATAAGGAAGTACGTTGAGATGGGTACAGCACAGGAGAATGGGTTGAACTCTGGGGCTGAAGAGTCCAAGGCACACCTTGATGCCTGTCAGTGGCTGCAGGGTGGAGGTGGAGGACCAATGGCATGAGCAGTACAGCAGACAATCCAAAGACACACCCCTGATGCCTGCTAGTCTGTACAGGGTGAGATGTAATAGTTAGAAACCCTAACGCCCAGGGCGTGTGTTGGTATATGCACTCCAAATTTGAAAACATGGTCTTTTTGTGACCCCACCTCATGAAAGCATTTGCGACCTCTGTTCATGAACAGTGCCCCTGTGATTTTGTTAATCTGTCTCAAATGTTGATTTCCCACAGTGACCACACCATTCTGCACCACATGAAAATGTCAGCTGCACCATTGATAAGGAGGTGTGAACAGATGGCAATGTGGAAAATCTAGAGTGAAAATATTAAACATTCCCGAAGTTAAGAGCGTGTGTGAAAACTGCACATCGCATGCTCATAACACAGTCATTTAGTGGAATTCTTTCACCAAATTTTTAACATACTGTAGCCATTTTGGGAATTCTGCTCATGAACAGTGGCACTATGATTATCTTAATCTACCCAAATGTTGATTTTCAACAGTGACCGTGTGATTGTACGCCAGATGTGCGAAACTACATTTCGGGCAGGATGTGACAAATGACAGTTGAACTGTCCATAAGAAGGTGTGCGAAAATGACAATATTGAAAATCTGGAGTGAAAATATTACAAATTCTTGAACTTACGACTGTGCATGGACACTGCGCAACGCACGCTTGCAACAAAGTCATTTTATGGAATTTCTTCACCAAATTTTCGACATAGGCATTTTGGGACCTCTGCTAATGAACAGTGTCACTGTGATTTTCTTACTCTGTTCTGAACATTGTTTTTGTACAGTGATTGCACCGCTGCATGCCGGATGTGTGAAAACAAAGTTCAGGTAGGATGTGGGAAATGAAAGCTGTACTGTTCATAAGGAGGTGTGAAAAAATGGCAATGGTGGAAATCTGGGGTAAAAATATTAAAAATGATCAAAGTTATGAGCGTGCTTGGAAGCTGCACAACGCACACTTGTAAAACAGTCATTTTATGGACGTTTGTCACCTAATTTTCAGCATAGGCATTTTAGGACCTCTGCTCATGAACAGAGTCACTGTGATTTTCCTAATCTGTTCCAAATACTAATTTCCCACAGTGACTATGCTAATCTGCACCAGAAGTGCGAAAACACATTTCGACCAGCATGTGAAAAATGAGAGTGCGTGAACACTGTGCAACTCACACTCACAGCACAGTCATTTAATAGACTTTCATCACCAAATTTTCAACATAGGCATTTTAGGACCTCTGCTCATGAACAGTATCACTGTGATTTTCTTACTCTGTCCCAAACACTGATTTCCCACAGTGACCACGCTATTCTGCACTAGAAGTGCGAAAACACATTTCGGCCTGGATGTGAAAAATGACAGCTGTATTGTTCATAAGGAGGTGTGGAAAAATGGCAATGTTGAAAATCTGGAGTGAAAATATTACAGATTCGCGAAGTTACGAGCATGCGTGGAAACTGTGCAACGCACGCTCGTAAAACAGCCATTTTTTTGATTTTTTTCACCAAATTTGCAACATAGGCTTTTATATTTATTTATTTATTGAAATTTGTTGACCGGGTGGGCCCACTGAGACAACAAAGTCCCTTTTTCAGGGGCGACCCAGAATTAATTACAGACGAAAGACACTTTAGCATACAAGAGACAAAGGTAAGACAACTAATCGCATAGGTTCATACATAAGGAGCATACAGTAAATAAAAGAGAACAGGTAGCAGTAGAGGAAGCCAGATGTACCGGATAGGTGTACAGGTGGCCTGCCACTAGTCAATGTAATGGCAATTAGAAACAGGACAATACAGGTCAATACTCAGGAGTGTAAGGGCACCAACATTTCAAGTGCAACAGCACTGATTGACTACCAGTAAGTGAGATTTTAGGGCAGTGTTGAATGAGTACAGAGTAGAGCAGTTAGCCACAGCTGCGGGTAGACTGTTCCAGAGTGGTGGGGCAGAATTGGCAAAGGACCTGTCACCAGCTCGGGATCGAGTCCTAGGGACTTCCAGGATGGTGTGGGCAGTAGACCTCAGGTCATGTTTTTGAGAGGCCACCTCATAAACAGCGGCATTGTCATTTCGTTAATCGGTCCCGAAGGGTGATTCTGTGCAGTGACCACAAAATCACCTTTTGGGACCGAATAACACCATGACAGTAACTGAATTCATGAGGAGGGGTCCCAATAACCCCATGCTAAATATTTGGTGGCAAAATTCCCAAAAATGCCCAAGATATGCATCAAAGTTAAAAAAAAAACTATTTATGCCATTATACAGCTTATCGGCATTTCTTCAGTTTGAGGTCGGCTTTGAAGAGTGCAGACGTGTTCCTGGTCCACAGAAGATCATCACGCCGGGCTTCAGAGGTAAGTATGGGGTGAGGGGTGTGTGTGTGGGGAGGTGGGGCACACAGTGAGTGGGCATGAGTTGGGGAAGGGAGCTGCAGACTGCAAGGGACCATTTTCTACTTCACAGGGGAAAAAAAACATCGTGGGAAGGTTTTGGTTTTTACAGGTACATTTGACACACTGGGGTGGGCTCCCAGTGTGTCACCTGTGCGCTTTTTTTGGGAAGGGGACTAGAGCCGACAGGGATTCGGCACCCCGCTGGCAAATAAAAAAGAGTGTTTTTTTTTTAAGTTGTTTTAACCAGGAGTAGCACACTAAGCTGAAAGATTTTTTGCAGAAGCGACCTGGGAGCACAGGGAAGTTAAGTGACTTGTTCAGGGTCACACAGTATGCAAGTGGAAGCTGTGGGATTCAAACCCAGGTCTGGTCTGCTGGATGTCACCAGATTTGCAACTCAGAACCTTAAACCACTGTGCTATACTGCCTCCCTCTGTTTGGGGGGGGTTGATGCCGATGGGGATTGGGCTCCCCTGTCAGCAAATGAACTGGGGAGGGGGTGTCACCTGTGGGTTTTGTGGGGGACTGTAGCTAATGGGGATTGAGCACCCCATCGGCAAATAAAGAGCATTGAGGAAGGATGATGCCAATGGGGATTGGGCTCCCCATTGGCAGATGAATTGGGGAGGGAGGATTGTAGCCAACGGGGATTGGGCACTCTGTCAGCAAAGTGTTGGGGGGGATGATGCCGACAGGGGGATTGGGCACCCCCTAAGTTGGCTTTTCTGGGGACTGTGCGAGGTGGACGGCACAGTCACTGCCTGTTGCACTGAAACTTACACCAGGAAAGGCACTCCCTGCAATGAGGTGGAGCTCCCTCATTGCAGCGGCTAAAACCTTTCAAGGTGGTGGACACGCTTTTGCACTGCTGTCATAGACATCGTGCAATCTAATTCGTGCCACGGAGCCCAGCCCCAAAAAGCAGTGGCGCCACTGGCCACAACAGGACCGCACCTCCAAAACCTGCTATTCCGAAGATACCGTGGCATGTTTCTTGCGCAGGAGCAAGACAACATAGTTAAAGTACATTTTCTCTGCATCTTTGGAAGTATATATTATTTATTGTAATTAACCCTGTTACAATCTGCATGTAATCCAATTGCAAAATATAAATTCAATCTGATATTAATCAATGGATGGTGGCACATTTGTTTGTTTTTTGTACTACAAGAATATCCAGAAATCTTTTCAAGAATGTACATCATTTATTCAGATGTAATTGTTTTATTTCTTAATAATATGAAATCGATTAAGTTTCTCCCATTTTCACCCTCTCTCAATTTCCATCTATTGTGCTGATTGTCTGTGTGTTTCTTTTTTTTTTATTGTTTTATTGTTATTAAGTTTTGCAAACAAATCTTACAAACAATCTCCCACAGAGGGTTAACAACAATACAATTACCATTCATTTATAAAGGAACGTGAATGGACATTTTACTTGTCTGTGTGTTTCTGATATATGTATATGTGATTTAGACTTTTACCTTTATTTCAGGTATCACTTGTGTGGCTCACCATAATATTTCTTATCTACTGACTGTATACAATAGCAAGAGTCTGTCACTCAGAGCAATGATGTCGTTAATTCTCATATGGCTGACTACAAACCCACAACAGATATACACTGAACTTACAGTCATTACTTGCTATATCTTATACATTGCTTACTACTCATTTTCAGCATTTCCATTTTCCTTTTTTGTAGGGGAGTACTTTTCACTCATACATTATTACTGTGTCAAGAAGCTGCATTCTGTTTGAATGCCCAACTGAATTTAATGGGTAGCCCATGAAGACAGCGAGTGAGGAATGGCGGCGCATCAGAATGGCAATGGAACCACAGCGCTGACACATTTTGTGATCCTGGTCCCCCCTCCATCCCCAAGTTGTGCCCTCCCCAGAGTAGTAATCTTTAGTAAGGGGGTACGGAGGGCAAAGCCCCCCGCAAGAAAATACTTTTAAAAAACTGGCCGCAATGTGGGTTTGGCGCCATTATCACATGTCACCATTCCTCACTTGCTGTTAGGACATGGGACCATTCAATGTTACCATATGGACTTCAGATCTGAAAGTGCTACCCCCTTCCCCATCACCCAACCAATAACATGCATTGATTTTATACAGATAATCTGAAATCTTCAGTTACTGTTGTGTGAAATGTATTCTAATGAACTAATGATTTTAGGAGATGTTTAGATTGCCAAAATTCATTTATTTCAAGCAGCTGGAATCCAGGAGCACTTGTTGAAAAAGACTTACTGATGCAGCAATGCTCATTGTAACACATGTATGCAGATGTCTGCCTAATCCATTGACATTTTACTATCAAAGTGCTTCCTTTTTCATCTGACATAGTCATTTTTACTGGTGCTAAGTACTTGTGAAGTTTCCAAATAGTTTATTCATCTGAACTATTTACCCCCTCCACCCCAGCAAACATTATCTATAATATTTCTTTGTAATTTTTGTATTATTTATGTAACATTGTGGCATTTATTTTCTGCAGTATATATCTAGTAAGGTGGTTGTAGTTTATTTTCTTTTTTGCTTTGGGGGGGGTTGAATAATAATAATGATAATACTGTACATTTTTTGTGTGCTTGATCATAGAGTCAAAAAGCCTTAGATATTGATCAAAATGTGACTGTATTGGACGTGATGTCTCTATTTACAACATATGAGTTTTACTGCAATCAGAATAACTACTGTAAACAGAGATGTGTAGCTTGTTAAATAATACTGTATTTGTCTTCTTCATGCTTTTCTTTTGGTCATTTATGCACAATAATCCTCTGAGTTTATAGCTGTGAGTCTGTGATGCAGAACAACTGACAACATGGTGTTAACACATGTAATCTACAAATCAAGTCACACTGCGAAAGGATCTTGATGAGAGAACATAATTTGTGTAAAACACTGTCAGTTAATTTTTTTCTAAGTGAGCCATTTTATTAAATGGCAGGTAATATAGTTTTGGGCTACAGTGAATGTACTACAACTACTCCTTTAACCAAAGGCTGAGCCCAGGAACCATCAACGGCAGCTGCCACTCTCTGTCCCTCACAGATCTTTTTTTTAAACCTTAAAACAGTCCATCATCATTCTCTGACCCCCCCACCTAGCACCAAGCACTCCACACACCCCACATACCCTCACTCACTGAAAGCAGGGGTGTAGTCAGGCATTTCAGATTTGTACACCAACCTGCCACACTGCTATTCCCTCCCCCACTGTTGTTCACGCCTGTCCCCCCATGACCCAAGTCTAAGGTTCCTGGCTCCAATCAGATGATTCCCACACTGGACCTGCTGTCTGTCTGCACTGCTAGCGTGGTGCTTGCTGCTCACTGGTAAATGCCACTGACTGCACCACAAGTCCAAGGCCACGACAGAAATTTCTTCTCTCTCCCCTGCAGGTAGGCATATTTGAGCCACTTGCCACTTCACATGAAGTCTTCATTCGTTTAGCTGGCTGAGTCTGTTCTTCCATCTGCTGCTCCTCAGTTCTTTTACTGCTTCTATCACTCCCAGTACAATTGAATTAATGGTATAGCTTCTAATTTTGCTGGGGCATTTAAACTCACCACCCAAGACTTGCCATGCCCCCTATCAGATGCCACAGCCAATCGCTATGCAAATGGACCATGCGGTCCTAATTGAGACCTACAGCTGCAATGTCAGTGGTCCACTCTGCCACCCCCCCAAATCAAAGCTGAAAGAGAAAAGAAAAAGCCTGCAAAGTCAAACAAAAGAATTTAAATTCGATGGACTAGAGAGATAGAGCAATGCTGGCCAGCTTGTTTGCTACCCCCTGCTACTAAACTTGGTAAGCCATGGCTTACTTGGAGTATCAGTAGCTACACCCTTGACTGAAAGAGCTTCCCTAAGCATAGATCTACTCTCACTGAAAGATTTTCCTCCTTGAAGCCTGTCCACAAACTGAAGAAACAAGGTAAGGGCAGCCAATTTATTTTCAATACATTTTGAACTTTTACTCATAACTTTGTCATTTTAATTTTTTCATCAAATTTTCAACATGGCCTGTTTGGGATCCCACTTCATGAAAAAGGTAGGTGACATTTTTCACAGCCATTCCTGAGGGAGATGTTGGATTTGCACTGTGTATTCACCTTTTAGGCAGGACCTGAATATGTTCACCTACTGGTTTCATGTGGTGGGATCATAAGAAAATGATGTTAAAAATTTGGGGTCAACATATTAAAAAACAATAAAGTTATGCATGCATGTTGACATTTTTCAATGCTGACTCACAACTTTGATAATTTTAACTATTTTGACTCCAACTTTTCAGCATAGCCATTTTTTTCATACCACCTCATGAATGTAACAGGTATAGTTTTTCAAATATAGGCCAAAATGTATTTTAAATATGTTTTTGCACAGTTCAGCCAGTATTTCATGAATGCCACATTTCATGTTTATGATGGGGAGTCATAAAATGGCTATGTTGAAAATTTGGGGTCAAAAAGTAAAAAAAAAAGATTTTATGAAACATTATGTGCAGGGCCTGTGACTCAGTGGGTAGTGCACTGTGAACCCCTGCCAGTGTGCTGAGTTCAGGGGTGAGCTCAATAAGCCTGCTGGATGGGCAAAGGCTGGAGGGATGGAGCTGCCATGTGGTACCAATTCCAGGCTGGGGAGGGAAGGTGCAGGGTTGGCCACATAGACCTAAGTACCATATAGTGAAGATAAATCTCCTCTTTGCATAGGGCCAGAGGGCACCCATACTTTAGCAGTCAGAAAACATTGTGCTTCAGCTATCAGATGGACTCTTGGCCCTGCACATCTTTATCTGTAGCCACATGGAAGCACAGGGCCCAAATGTCCCCCAGAGAGCCCAGCAAATTCTTTTCATTCCATAGCTGCATGAAAGTTCAAGGCACAGAGGGCTCTGCATTTCTACAGACAGACTATTCCCTTGATGCAGGATCCAGTGTGAATGAGGATACAATTCTACCATATCAAAAAGAAAGGTCATTCATTGCAATAAAATGTGTTAATGCACCAGTTAGGGTTCAACCTAGTCCTACAAAAGTAGGAAAATGTGGTGTTAAGGTTTTCAATCCTAACTCCCGGCCCCCCATGCAGCAAAAGACCAGATCATACAAGCATACAAGCATTAATAGACAGCTATCAACTGACAAACAACATAAGGTACAACTTTTTCCAGATGACACAAATGCAGTAGCACTAATGTGCTACATTTGTGGATTAATATCTGCAGCATGAGCACTGCAAAACATACATACTCACTGCACAATACTCAAATCACAACACAACTTCTGTCTGCAGAAACACAGACCCCTGCAGCTACAGATACAAATTCATGATACCCAAATTACAACCGTTCTTCTGTCTGTAGAGGTGCAGTCCCTCTTTGGCCAGCACTTCTATAACCACAGCTACTCATGCACACTGTAAGACATGCACACAAACTTCTGGCTGCAGAAGCACAGACCCCTGTGGGTCCAGCACTTCTGTAGCCAGAGCTACTCATGCACATTGTAAGACATGCACACATACTGTACATCTTGCTGGGGCACCTCAGGGGCCTGCACATCTGCAGCTGCAAGAAATAAACACTGAATTCTGGCTATATATATATATATATATATATATATATATATATATATATATGGGCATGTTACATGGACTTGTTTTTTTATTTTTTTTATGGGGGGAAATGTTGGCCATGACACCAGAAAACTCCTTTACTTCTCATTGACAAATGCCATGGGATCTTTTAGCTAGACAGTGACCAGAGTTGGGCTGAATGGACCATAGTTTAATGTTCCATCTGAAGGATGGCAGCTCAACAGTGCAGTAAACCCACATACTGCACTACTGTGTCATTTGTGGGTATTACCCCAAGTGCCTGGTATGGGGTTATAACCTAGGATCTTCCAGTCTTCTGGCCCTAGAGGGAACTGTCCTATCTAGTGAGCCACTGCCACTGATAGAAATCCACAATACTCAAATTGCAATACTACTTCTGTCTGCAGAAGTGCAGGTCACTGTGGGGCCAGCACTTCTGTGGCCAAAGGTACTCATGCACATTGTAAAACATGGACACACACTTCTGGCTGTAGAAGTGCTGGCCCCTGAGGGGCTTGTGCTTCTGCATCCACAGCTATAAGACATACACATTGATGTCTAGCTGCAAAAGTGCAGGCTCTTCTGGGGCATGCACTTCTGCAGCCACAGATAGAAATCCATGGTACTCAAATTGCAATGCTACTTCTGGCTGCAGAAGCCCAGGTCACACTTCTGCAGCCACAGATGCTGATGCATACAGTAAGATGTACATACATGTTTGGCTGCAGAAGCACAATCCCCTGTGAGGCCAGTGCTTCTGCCATCACAGATACAAATTCACAAATGTAGCACATCAGTGCTACTGCAGTCGTCATCTAGAAACTGTTGTACTATATTTTGTTTGTCACACTGGTTCATGCATTCATGACCTCATGGCTTGATTACTGTAACAGTCTTTACCTTGGGGTCAGTGGAAATACACAACAGTGCCTGCTCTTGGTGCAAACTGCAGCAGCTCAGTAACTAACTGGCCTTCCTAGATTATGCCATATTTCCCCAGCACAATATAATCTGCACTGGCTGCTTGTTATGTGGTGTATCTCTTTTAAACTAGGACTTTTAACCTAAAAAGCCCTATACAGGCTGGGCCTGGGCTACCTGGCTGAGCAACTGCATCTTCATATATCCATTCACCTGATCCGCTCCACCAAGGAGGGCCTCCTGGTGGTTCTGAGGGCAAGGCTGAAGACTTTGGGGGATGGGGTATTTGAGGTTGCAGGCCCAGTCCTCTGGGATTTCCTGCCCAGAACTTTGAGTGGGAGCACCCCTCGATGGAGGCCTTTAAAAGGGGCTTGAAAACTTATTTATTCCAACAGATGTTTGGGGTGAATTTGTAAAATCTTGAACCCCCTTTATGTATCACTTATTAATTGACAAATTTATTTATTGATATGTTTTCATTTAGAGTGTTATGGAGTTGTAAATGTTGAATATAGTTATTTTTGCCCTATGTTCTTGTAATGGCACCCTGAGCCTCCGGGGAAGAGCGCCACAAATAAATAAAGACTACTACTGATACTTACCTTATGATGGATGTCTGTGGTTACTTGTGTGGGTCTTGTCCTTTTGATGCTTGGGGATAGGGAGTTAGGGTTGAAAACTCAAACACCACATTTCCCTACTTTTGTGGGGTTACGTTGAATATTAACTGGTGCATTAATGTAATGTTTTTGCAATGAATTTCCTTTCCTTTTGAGATAGTGGAATCATATTCTCATTCACACAAGTCCCAAGTGAAAAAATACAGATGACTGTTCCAAGGGAAGAGTCTATCTTCTTACAGAAGTTTCCACAATGTGGCTACGAGTGCAAAGTATTAGTGGGGCTGTCTAGAAGGGCTATCATTCTTTGCAAGCTTGTTGTCATTTTGGTATTTGCTGATTTGCACTTTTGTCCCTTTAAAAAAAAAATTGCTACAAATATTGAGTTGCCACATGTGAATACAATTAATATGCTAGGTGGGTTTGCTTATGGCCAGGTACATATTTCTTGCAGTTTATCTATTTCTGTGTGCCCACAGTTATGCATGAGTTGCTTCATTATGTCAAGAACTGTAGGGCACATAATAGCCAGTGCCAAAACAATGCCATTTTAATATATTTGCCTTGAATACTTGTGTACCTGCCCATCAAAACAAACAAACAAACAAACAGGCAAACAAACAGACAGACAGACAAACAATAACAAACCCGTTGCTGCAAACTGTCAAATCAATTTGCATGACACTGCAGCTAGCAAGATAAAGTGCAGGAGAAAGGGTTAATGACATCAGAGGGTAATATGGATCTGAGGTGTCCAGGATGAATAGAGAATGGTGAAATGAAAGCTGAAGAAGGGGTTTACACAAACAGGAAAATGTTCATTTGTTGCGAGGAAATCATGATAAATAAATTCAGTATACACCAAATTAGATATACTGTCTTCTATTTCAAAAAGAATAGTAGTCTTATTTTTATTTCAGTGTTGGGAGGCAAAGTAGCTGACCATGTGATATTTCTGTTACCAAAACGCAAGTGTCATGATAACAGGGTAACAGCTACCCAGCAGGTACCTTTTCATGAATCTGCCTGACCCAAATGGAATCATTGCAGTTCTATAGTAAAATTTTAGAAATGGCATTGCTCTATGATTAATAAATCCCATACATACATTTATAGGGTTCTGATGTTGGCAGCAAAATACAGTAGTATTAAGCATATTTTGTCATGTATAACTGTCAGCCAGCATAAGCACGTCTCCTATACAGTAAGGATGGAGAAAGTTGCCATTCCAAAACTTATTTGTACCTTCTAATACCTTGGTAGCCACATGAAACTGATATAATACCTTTCAGAGCTATTATTCAAACAGAGACATAATTTGATTAGTTCTCTTTGTAAAAGTGCATGTTTAAAATAAGATGAGATTAAAGCAAGCGTGTCATACTTGAGTAGCATGAGTTGAAACATTGAGCCTTGGGAGGTGTTAATTCATCATAAGCACAGTGCTTATGATCCCAAATTATACTATAGGACTGATGTGGGAGGAGGGAAGGGTGGGGGAGGCAGACTTAATGGGCTGATGAGATCCTTTTCTGCCATCAGATGTCTGTGATTCTGTGAGGGCAGTTTTGTGCGCAAGTGTTACACTACATGTTCCATCTTAATGATCATCACCTTGCTTGCTGTCCTGCTGTCATTAGTCACTTCAGTCACAAGAAGCTGGGTGCAACTTAATGCACGACAGGACCACCACAAGCTGTCTTGGATAGGGTCATGAACTGATCATGCCCCTGACGCTGTGACTGTCCCTCTCCAGCAGCTAATGATTTAACTTGCAGAGCAGGACTTATGACTGGTCCAACCTGACTGGACAGCTGGCATTTCAATACATATGGCATGCTGGTTTGTGTGTGTGTGTGTGTGTGTGTGTGTGTGTGTGTGTGTGTGTCGGTGGTGTTGTCTAGCTCACCAGCCAGGCAGAACAAAGTGACATAATTTAAAATTCCTGTCGATTGTGAGCCTAATACACATCTAGGTGGCAGCTTCAGTACTGGTGGGAGGGAGGGAGGGACAGGGCCCCCTTACCTGTCAGCAGTCCTAGTGGGGATTTGTAGAACTGTAAATTCCAGTGGAAGGGCAGCATCTCCTGCCAATCACATGGCAGCTTCTTGAATGGTACTCTATGGCCCAGATATTCAAAAGGTTGCGCATGGCGCAACAGTATTGCGCCATGCACAACCCACTGATGCACCGCAGTCACGATATTCAAAGGAAGCCGCGCCACAAATCCGATCGCGGTGCATCGGTAATGTATGCAGGCAAAGGTAGGGGGCTTGCCATGCATAACCTGCACAGCCTGATATTCAGCCCGGGATGTGCAGAGCCATGCATATGCAACCCTACTTGTGCTTACACAAAGTTAAGCCAAAAAGGAATAATGATGGCCAATCATTAGGTGAGCTGCCACATTGCAGGGTGCAACATGGCAGCTGCCACCTGTGGGTGGCCACCCGAGTTCCTGCCTCACCTGGCAGCACTCCCCCATGCCCCATCACGGGCATCTGTGTAAATAAACCCCCCTCCAATATCCCTGGTGGTCCTGTGGACTGAGTGCTGCCCGATTGCGGGCATCTGGTTAAATAACCCCCCCGTCCTATATCCCTGGTGGTCCAGTGGACCGCTATGTTCCCAATCACGGGCAAGTGTCTAAAAACAAAATCCTCGTCTAATATCCCCGGTGGTCTAGTGGACTGCTATGTGCCTAATCGCAGGCATGTGTCTAAAAACAAAATCCTCGTCTAATATCCCTGGTGGTCCAGTGGACCGCTATGTGCCCGATCGCAGGCATCGGTATAATAAACCCCCCGTCCAATATCCCTGGTGGTCCAGTGGACCGATCACTACCTGATCGCGGGCATCTGTAAAACATAAAAAATGTCCTATTACCCTGCTGACCTAGGGTACCCCCTTCCACCACCCACCAGGCCCACGCCCGCACCCCGGTCAGCGGTAGGCAGCAGTACCCACCGCCTGTCGCCCTGCCGCACGCTGACTGACAGCTCGGTCAGGCTGCACACCCATTGGTTCACAGCATGAGCCAATGGGTGTGCAGCCCATACATACTACACATTCCAGATATGTAAATGATTCATTCATATATCTGGACTGTATATCGGTATGGGCTGCACGCCTATCTGGCTCACTCTGTGAACCAATGAGCATGCAGCCCCAAGCTGTCAGTCGGTGGGTGGCGGGCAGCAGGCAGGTGGGTGCTGCCGCCCTGGCTGACCGGGTGCAGAGCGTGGCTCAGTGGGCGGGTGGGAGAGGCCACTGAAACCACCAGGGTAATAGGACTTTGTATGATACTGATGGCTGAAATGCAGTCACTAGGACCACCGGGGATATTAGCGAAAATGATAAACAGATGCCTGCGGTCGGGGCGTAAGTCACTGGACCGCAGGGGATATTGGACGGGGGCTTATTATACCAATGCCTGCAATCGGGCACATAGCGGTCCACTGGACCACCAGGGATATTGGACGGGGGGTTTATTATACCGATGCCTGCGATCGGGCACATAGCGATCCACTGGACCACCAGGGATATTAGATGAGGATTTTGTTTTAGACAAATGCCCATGATAGGGATGCAGGGGGCGTCGGTCCCCGACGGCTGCTGCCTGGCAGGGCACCAGGCGCAAGTCATCGGGGATCGGCGCACCTGCATGCTAATGGGATGTAAATGGAGCATTAATGACATGCAAATGACCCCATGTGCGCCTTGCATAAATTATGGCCCCATTTGCATGTCCCCTTTTGAATATCGCAGGTGCTACGAATGGCGCAATGGCACTTGCACTAGCGCATCTCCATGCTCCATGCTCCATTCTGGCCACTTGCGCTGGTGCAGTGCCACTGCGCCATGCACAGTGGGGGTGGCCAGGGTGGGATATTCAAAGCTGCTGAGCCATAGCGCAGCTCTGTTGAATATCGCCCAGGCCACACCCATGCGCAACCAAGTGGACCTGTGCCCAGGCTTGTGCCACAGCCTGGCGCATTTTGAATATCTGGGCCTATGTGTCTTAACTCCCCATATAAGGACTGTACTCTGCAGGGAGAATCTTTTTAATGTTCTGGCATCTTGGACATCACCAGAAGACAAAGGACTGAACTAACTGCTGGGACTCTCACCCATCATCCGGATTATGCTCGTGAAGTGTTTCATTACTGAGGTTAGTGATGTCAATTCTTTCAGTTTTGCCCTCTTACAAAACAAGCAAGACTTATTACAGAGGATGGTCAGTGAAGCTGCTGTTGAATAATATGTTTTTTCCCAGAAAGCTAATATATTTGTAGGCAAAAATAATTAAATAAAGTTCCCTCTGCAAGAGCTGTAAAAGACATGTGTCCCACTTGATTGCTGGCCCAACCCCTTAAAATGGAACTGTCAGCTTTTCCTGGGCAAAAACACAGGACCTATAGGTACTGATTAGATAAACTGCAACAGGTGCAATGTTTTTAAATTACTAACAAAGCTGCAATTCGTATTTTATCAAAAGGATCCTGTGACCCACCACCTGCCTTTACCCTTATAGAAATACAGGTGTGCAGCATGTGCGCAGCATGCAGGCCACATGCTTATTAAGCATGCAGCACACATGCTGCATGCTTGCTGCACACTTGCATTTCTGTAAGGGTACTGTGCCAGCGTCCCCTGTAGCAATCCCTTTGATTATGCTACTAATGAAGTAAGCTGTGGGAGACTCGTATACTAGTACAGTTGTCAAAAAATACTAAAAGATATTCAGTGCATGTTTGCGCTTTCTAACTCCGGTACCAATCACCTGAGGAAAATGCTTTCCTTGGCTGATGGGTACCAGAGTTACAAGCACAATCATGCACTGAATATCTTTTAGTAGTTTTTGACAACTGTACTGGTATATAGGAGTCCCCCATGGGCTTGGCTTAGCCCATCAGTCATGTCATCAAAGAGCTTGCCGTGTGGGACTCTGGCACAGTAATGGCAGGTGGAGGGTTGCAGGATCAACCTGACAAAATACAAATTGCACCTCTGTTAGTGGTTTAAAAACATTGCAGCTAGTACAGTTTACCTAATCAGGACCTATAGGTCCTGTGTTTTTGCCCAGGGAATGCTGACAGTTACCCTTTAAATAACATTTTTTATGTTGATTGTGTGCATGTGCAAGAAACATGTTGCGTCAGCTTTCTCCACAAGCAGGTTGTGGAGGCATGGCACTGTTGTGCCCAATGCCTCCACAGCCTGCAAAGGCTTGTTCCCCCATCCCCCAGTGCTGTGGCACACTGCTGCTGACACTAGTTCAGCCAGAGTGCCACAACCTTCTAAAAAAGTAGCCACTGCAATCAGGGGCCGCCTCATCATTGCAGCGTCAGCCATCCGCTGCGATGAGGGAGTGATCCGTCATTGCAGGGCGGGATGTGAAACCCCTGATATTATTTGTGAACATGGCGGTAGGTTGCTGTCATGTTCACAAACAATATAACCCCCTCCCCCCCACCTTATTTAATTGCTGACGGAGGGGCCCACTCCCCATCGGCATTCTGTAATCCCCCTGTGTTGTTCCTGCCAACGGGGTGCCCAATCCCCATTGGCATAATGATACCCCCATGTTGTTCCTGCCAACAGGGTGCCCAATCCCCGTCGGCATAATGATACCCCCCCACCCGTTTTGTTCCTGCCGATGGGGCACCCAATCCCCGTCAGCATAATCATATCCCCCTTCCTTTTCTATAGCCGAGGGGTGCCCAATCCCCCTCGGCTCCTGCAGCTCCCCTCCCCCTTTCCTTGTTTGCCGACGGGGGTGCCCAATCCCCCGTTGGCTAACGCATCCACCCACCCACACAGGTGGCATGCTGGGAGCCCACCCCAGCATGCCAAAGCACCTGTTAAAGAGGAAAATGGTCCCCCGATGTCTTAATTTTTTTTTTCATCCTGTGAAGAAAAAAAACGGTCCCTCGGAGTTCTCCCAGGCCCCCCTCCCATAATCTGCACCCACCCACTGCACACCCTGCCTCCCCACACCCTCCGTCACCCCATACTTACCTCCGGAGTCCGGCAAGATGATCTTCGTGGACCGGGAACACGTCTGCACTCTTCAAAGCCAACCGCAAACTGAAGAAATGCCGGTAAGCTGTATAATGTAATAAATAGGGTTTTTTCAACTTTAGTGCATATCTCAGGCATTTTTGGGACTTTTTCCACCAAATTTTCAACATGGGGTTTTTGGGACCCCTCCTCATGAATTCTTGAACTGTCATGGCATTAATCAGCCCCAAAAGGTGGTTTTGTGGTCACTGTGCAGAATCACCCTTCGGGGCCGATTAACAAAACGACAGTGCCAGTGTTCATGAGGTGGGCTCTCAAAAAGCCAATGTTGCAAATTTGGTGGGAAAATTCAAAAAAATGACTGTTGTACGGGCGTGCATTGCGCAATTGCTAAGTACGCTCGTAACTTCGTGAATTTACACTATTTTAATGCCAGATTTTCAACACTGGCATTTTCTCACACCTCCTTGTGAGCAGTATAGCTGTCATTGTTCACATCCTGGCTGAACTGTGTTTTCGCAGTTCTGGCACAGAATAGCATGGTTGCTGTGGGAAATCAGTGTTCAGGACAGATTAAGAACATGACAGTGACACTGTTCATGAGTAGAGGTCCTAAAATGCCTATGTTGAAAATTTGTTAATGATACTCCATAAAATGACTGTGTTATGAGCGTGCACTGTGCAGTTGGCACGCTCGCTCATAACTTCGCGAATTTATAATATTCTCACTCCAGATTTTCAACATTGCCATTTTCCCAGACCTACTTATGAACAGTGCAGCTGTCATTTTTCCCATCCTGGCTGAAATGTGTTTTGTGCTTCCGGTGCAGAATAGAACGGTTGCTGTGGAAATCACTGTCTGGGACAGATTAAGAAAATGACAATGATACTGTTCATGAGCAGAGGTCCTAAAATGCCTATGTTGAAAATTTGGAGATGACAGCCCATCAATTGACTGTGTTACAAGGTATTGCTGCGCACTTTCCACGCACCTCTGTAACTTCGCAGATTTGTAATATTGTCACACCAAATTTTCAACAGTGCCATTTTTTCACCTCCTTATAAGCAGTACAGCTGTCATTTTTCACATCCTGACCAAAATGTGTTTTCACAGTTCCGGCGCAGAATAACGTGGTCACTGTGGGAAGTCAGTGTTCGGGACACATTAAAAAAATGACAGTGGCACTGTTCATGAGCAGAGGTCCTAAAATCCCTATGTTGAAAATTTGGTGATGAAACTCCATAACATGACTGTGTTACAAGCATGCGTTGAACTGTTTCCACACACCCTTGTAACTTCACAAATTTGTAATACTGTCACGCCACATTTTCAACAGTGGTATTTTTTCACTACTCCTTATGAACACTACAGCTGTCATTTTTCACATCCTGGCTAAAATATGTTTTTGCACTCCTGCCAGACAATAGCATGGTCACTCTGGGAAATCAGTGTTTGGGACAGATTAAGATCGACCGAGTGAGAGAGTGGAGTGACCGAGCTCAACTGAGCTCTGTCGGGACTGCTGTGGATTTGTTTGTGGGCAGACAAAAGCCCCAACACAAGAGCCCACTACAATAGGGCAGCCTGCAGCGCTGGGAGAAACAGAACGAGAGAGTGAGTGAGGGAGGGGGAGTGAGCGAACTCACGGAAGCGCTGTCAGGACTGCTGCGGATTTCTTTGTGGGCAGAAAAAGGCGTCAATACAGGCAGGGGCCCAGTACTAAAGGCCAGCCTGCAGCAGTGGGAGAAACAGTATGAGCGAGTGAGACAAGGGGACTTAGTGAGCTCAACAGAGCATTATCAGGACTGCTGGAATTTCTTTGTGAGCAGAAAAAGGTGCCAATGCAGGCAGGAGCCCTGTACAAAAGGGCAGCTTGCAGCACCTGGACAAACAGAATGAGTGATGAGAGAGGGAGACTGAGCGACCTCAACAGAGCTCTGTTGGGACAGCTGTGGATTTCTTTGTGGACAGACAAAGGTGCCAATGCAGCCAGGAGCCCCATACAAAAGCGCTTTCTGCGGTGCCAAGAGAAACAGAATGAGCGAGTGACAGAGCGGTACTGAGCGAGCTCAACAGAGCTCTAGTGTGACTGCTGGGATTTCTTTGTGGGCAGAAAATGCGACAACGCAGGCAGGAGCCCAGTACAAAAGACCAGCTTGCATTGCTGGAAGAAACGGAATGCGAGAGTGACAGAGGGGGAGTGAGCGAGCTCAGTGGAGCTGTGTCAGGACTGCTTCAGATTTATTTCTGGCCAGAAAAATCCGCCAATGCAGGCAGGAGCCCAGCACAAAAGGGCAGCCTGCAGCACCAGGAGACACAGACCGAGCGAGTGAGGGAGGGGGATTCAGTGAGCTCAAAGGGGCTCTGTTGGGACTGCTGCAGATTTGTTTGTGGGCAGAAAAAGGCAGCAATGCATGCAGGGGCCCAGTACAAAAGGGCAGCCTGCAGTGGCAGGAAAACCAGTATGAGCGAGCGAGTGAGTGAGCTCAACAGAGCTGTATTGTAACTGCTGCAAATTTCTTTATGGGCATAAGAAGGCAGCAACACAGGCAGGAGCCCAGTAGAAAAGGGCAGCCTGCAGCACCGGCAGAACAGAATGAGCAAGTGAGAGAAGGGGAGTGAGCGAGCTCAACGCAGCTTTGTCAGGACTGCTGTAGATTTCTCTGTGGGCAGAAAAAGGCGCCAACAGAGGCAGGAGCCCAGTACAAAAGGCAGCCTGCAGCACTGGGAGAACCAGACTGACTGAGTGAGACAGGGGGTGAGCGACCTCAATGGAGCTCTGTCGGTACAGCTGTGATTTCTTTGTGGTGAGAAAAAGCCACCAACACAGGCAGGAGCCCAGTACAAAAGGGCAGCCTGCAGCGCCAGGAGAAACAGAATGAGCGAGTGAGAGAGGGGGAGTGAGCCACCTCAGTGGAGCTCTGTCAGGACAGCTGCGGATTTCTTCCTCAGCAGAACAAGGTGCCAACACAAGCAGCAGCCCAGTACAAAAGAGCAGCCTGCAGCACCGGGACAAACAGACTGAGCCAGTGACAGGGCCACTGGGCGAGCTCAACAGGCCAACGCAATCAACATTTGGCATTGACAAATGCTTGTTTAAGAGGTGGGAGAACTAAGCTTCTGTGGGTCCCTGCCCAATTCTGGTCAAATCATTATTAACTGTCTTTTTAAATAGACCTAGAAATATAAAGAAGGCTTGAAAAATCCAAATTTGTTATGGGGGAGGTTGCCTCCCGGACAACCACACACAAAAACACACACACACACACACACACACACACACTGAATGCACAGAGATCCAGGGCAGATTTTTTTGTGTTTTTAAGTAATCTTATAAGGAATACTATATAGTCAGCATCTGTCTCTATCCACAGAAATGTAGTAAGCAAACACACGTAGTACTGAAGACAATAAATAGAACAGCGTGTTTCAATAAGAAGTGACTTAGCCAAAAGAGGTATTTCAGATGTGTAGAGATAACCAGTTTGCTCATGTTCTTTCATGTCCAACAGCTGGTATTCAGCTCCATCTGACACATATGTAGAAATCATATTATTAGAAACAGAGGCCATTAGTGAGTGAGTGTGTGCAGTATGAAAGCAGCCAGAGGTAGCTTCTTGTGACTGCATGTTTCTGCTCTTTAAGCGTAATCTAATCTGTATTAGGTTTACAAAACAGCTGCCTATTTGCATGGGCTAAGGCAATCATTATTATATTTAAAATGCCATCCAGTATTTATTTTAAACACACCTCGTAAACCTATATGAGGTCTGAGCCAGTCTGCACATCATGTGCTGTTTAAGTGATGGGGCCAGGAGAGGGCGGTAGCTACTAGTGCAGCAGGTAACGTTAGTACCTCAGAATTTCCTCTGGCCTTTGAATACAGAAAAGCTCTGTTTTACTCGCAATTGATACAGACTTCATAAAGGAAGTAAAAAGTGGAGGTGGGAGGGTCAGGGGATTTCGTCTCATTTGTTTATTATGCTGGAGAGCAATATGAGCTATAAATCCTGGTTTCACAAGTGACCAGTTTTAGAAAGTAAGAAATACAATACCTGGATGGCATAACACAGGGTTAGTCACATTACACAATGACAGGGTGTTAATAAATTGCAGGGGAACAGCAGAAAAATTTAGTTAGGATTCATTATAAACAGCAACGTTCATCATAGAACTATGGCAGTGTGCCAGTCCAGTGGCTCTAGAGGTTGAGGCACTGGGCACAACACCTTGCACCACGCTGGTGTCCTGGGTTGTTGGGAGTCAGCAGGGGCAAGAGAGGATTGAGCATCTGGAAGACTGCTCTCCTCTCCTCTCTCAGGGAGGGAGGGGTTGTTGTCCCGCCTGTTGGCTGCCCTCTGGTGAGGGCTTAGGGGTGGCACAGGCTGGGAGGGCAGGCAACCAGTGATCATGGTGCACATGTTCACCCACACACGTGTGGTCATGCATCGGGAGGAGGGGTCACCAGACAAATCAAAAATAGCAACTGGGGGCTTTATGAGCTTCACCCTATCCCACTCATCCACCACCGCCACCTCCTCAGATTTGGCTTGCACTCTGGAGAGGGGGGGAAGCTCCATTCCTGGCCCCACCATGGGGGGCAACTCATGGGGGTCTCAGGGTTAGTTGGCAGTGGTCAGGCTTGCAGGCCAGCCCCAGTGTATGGGGAGCAAAAAATGAAAATAAAAAAAAACTATGGCAGTGGAGCCAGCCCAGTGGCATTGAGAGTTGAGGTGCTGGACACCACACTTTGCATGCTGGACACCACACCATGCACCATGCCAGTGACCTGAGTTTGGGAACAAGTGTAGGCCATTGGGGGTTGGTCTGGGAGAGGATCGAGTGGCTGACAGGAAGCTCTCCTCTCTCAGATTGGAGAGGTAAGCCTTACCGGCCCATGACTGACACTGGCTTGAGGCTCAATGGCAGTGTCAGGTGGGGGGACTGGTGCAAGGCTGGGTGGGAGGATCAGGGTTGTTCAGACATCGGGGCACATGCGCAGCTCCACATGTATGTGAGACCATGTTATTGTGACCTCAAGGATAACGGAGAATACCAGAAAAAACACCTATGTCTCTCCATGGCCATATGTGGTGGTCCCAGACTCTCTTGAATCCTGCTCCTTGCAGATCCCCAAATGGGGGGGGAGAGGTTGATGGGGCTGGAGCTGATGGGGGTCCCATTGAGAGGTGCAAGGTAGCCACAGAGGAGCAAAAAGCTACATGGAAAAAAAAATGTGGCAGTGGCACACAGCAGGCCATACCTGTCAAACGTTCAGCATATTAGCTGTTCGTCAAAATAGCCTATAAGACAAGCTTCCATAGTAAGTCTATCTTTAAGCCAGTCTATGTCTCTGAACAAAAGTGTCACCCCTTTCCAGAGGGGCTGTATGTGTATACATTCCCAAAACATGTGCAAGAGATTTGCATTTTCCTTTCTGCATTTATTACATGTCGATGTGGTCCGAATGCCCATCTTAAACATGCAAAAGAGAAAAATATAGATTATGCAGGGTTTTAAATTGGTTTTGAACGTTTTAAGTGAGGAAGTCCAAATCTTTGCCCAGTTCCAATGTCCTGTCTCTCTTCCCAAAGTGAGCGACCACCACCTGATGTTTTAATTATCTATTTCTCTAACTAGCTTTATAAAAAAGGTGTAAAAAGTAGAAATGGATGGATGTAACTGGGAATGAGCCAGAAAAGACTTGGGCCCAGATATTCAAAAGGATTGTGCATGGGCAACAGTGTTGCACCATGTGCAACCCACTGATGCACCCCAGTGCGATATTCAAAAGGGAAAAGTGCGGGACACAAATCCCGATGCACCGAAGTGCATCAGTAATGTATACAGGCACAGGTGGGGGGGGGGGCGTGCCCATGCATAAACTGCACAGCCCGATATTCAGCCCGGGATGTGCAGAGCCATGCATGCGCAACCCCTACCTGCGCCAGCACAAAGTTGATCCAAAAAAAAAGGAACAACTGATGGTCACTCACAGGTGAGCTGCTGCATTGCAGGGCGTAACACGGCAGCTGCCACCTGTGGGTGGCCATCCGAGTTCCGGCTGCACCTGGCAGTGCTTCCCCATGCCCGATTGCGGGCATTTGTAAAAAAAAGATTAATGTCCTATATCCCTGGTGGTCCAGTGCTGCTTTCAGCCCGATCGCAGGCATTTGTATAAAAAAAGGCTTCATCCTATATCCCTGGTGGGCCAGTGGACCACTATCTGCCCGATCACGGACATCTATATAAAAAAAGACTTTGTCCTATATCCCTGGTGGTCCAGTGGACCACTATCTGCCTGATCGCGGGCATCTGTATAAAAAAAGACTTCGTCCTATATCCCTGGTGGTCCAGTGGACTGCTATCTGCCCAATCGCGGGCATCTGTATAAAAAAAAGAACATGTCCTATATCCCTGGTGGTCCAGTAGAATGCTATCTACCCGATCACGGGCATTTGTAAAAAAAAATAATTCCAATGTCCCTGGTGGTCTAGTGGTACCCCCCCACCCACTCACTGAGCCCCACTGCCCCGCTCCCCCCGGACAGCCGACGGGCGGCAGCACCCCACCTGCCTGCCACCCTGCCGCCCACCCGACTGACACCTTGGTAGGGCTGTCGCCCATTGGTCCCAGCATGAGCCAATGGGCGTGCAGCCATACCGTATTCACATATCTGGAATGTGTAGTATGGTATGGGCTGCCGCTGTGAGACCAGTGGGCATACAGCCTACTGAGGTGTCAGTCGGCGGGCAGCAGGGTGGCAGGCGGGTGGGAGTGCTGCTGCCCGCCAGCTGACTGGGGAGGCGGGGCTGTGGGAGGCTCCAGTGTGCGGTGGGAGGTACCATTAGACCACCAGGGGTAGGGATTATTTTTTACAAATGCCCACGATCAAGCAGATAGCGGTCCACTGACCACCAGGACATAGGACAAAGTCTTTTATACAGATGCCCGATCGAACGAATAGTGATCCTGGACACCAAGGAGAACGAAATCTTTACTAAATCCGGCGACCGGGCGGCAATCCTGGATCGACGATATGGACATGCAGTGCCATAATCGAGCTGCGAAGTGTTGGTCCCAGCCTGCTGGGGGCCAGGTGCAAGTCGTTGGGGATCAAAGCACTACATGCAAATCGGGCCATAGTGACATGCAAATGGCCCCATGTCACTCCTGCATACATTATGACCCAATTTGCATGTCAAGTTTTGAATATCGCGGTTGCTGTGCATGACGCAATGGAACCTGTGCTAGCGCATCTCCATGCTCCACTCTGGCCACTTGCGCTGGTGCAGTGCCACTGCACCATGCACACTGGGGGTGGCCAGGGTGCGATATTCAAAGCTGCTGAGCCATGGCGCAGCTCCATTGAATATCGTCCAGTCCACACCCCTGCGCAGCCAAGTTGAGCTGCGCCTAAGCTTGCACCACAGCCTAGTGCAGTTTGAATATCTGGGCCTTGGTGTTCTCATTAGTGTTAGATTTTTGCAGGTCATTGCCATAGAAGTTAAGTATTATTTCAGATACTAATAAATATTTATCTTTATCATGAATATTCAGATTATGAGTCTGAGTTAGCTCTGAATATGATTTAAGGCGATTGTTTTCAACCACATCTTTAATACAACAAATTTCTTTTGAACTCCATTCTTGGAAATTTATTGTTTCTCCATTGTGTAAAAGATTTGGATTTTTCCATAATGGTTGGGATGTTGAGAATTTAATATCCAATTGTAAAAGTTTTTGACTAATCCTTAAAAGTCTAATATTGTCCATTATAACTTTATTCTGTAAGTTTTTGACATGTTTGGCAAAGAGTACAGTAGCTGTGTTTATTTTTTGAGCTTCAGTTATACTCCTTTCTGTCTCCAGCCACACAGGTACTTCTTCCCTATTATTAGATAGAGTGAACCATTTGATTGACTGAGGAATTCTGCAGGATAAATAATACAAATAGAAATCTGGGAATTTTAGGCCTCCATTATTTTCAAGTCTAAAAATTTTGTTATGAGCCATTCTACTTCTCTTGTAACTCCATACAAACTTATTTACATTACTTTGTAGATCAGAAAACCATTTTTTGGGTATAATAAATGGGATCATCTGAAATAAGAATAAGGCCTTTGGTAAAATATTCATTTTAACTGCCTCCATCCTACCCCAGAAGCCCAGGGGTAAACAATTCCATTTTGCTAAAGAATTAAGAATGCTAAACTTAAGAATCTTTAGGTTGACATTAACAGTTTTCTCTGAAGTTTTACATAATTTAATTCTAAGATAGTCTATTAATTCTTTTTCCCTCCTTATCCCCAAACTAGTTATGTCTGTTTTGTTACAATGACAATTTAATGGTAAAAAAATAGATTTTTCTTTATTCAGTGTATAACCTGATATCTCCCTGAATTCATTTAGAATATCTAAAATTCTAGGAATAGAATTTCCCAGGGTCTTGTACGGAGATAAGTATATCATCAGCATACAGGGAAATCAAAACCTTCTTATCTTGTATGTGGATACCTTTAATGGTGTCATCATGTGCCAACTTCCTTACTAAAGGATCTAAAGTGAGGTCAAAAAGCAATGGAGACAAAAGGCATCCTTGTCTGGTTCCTCTTAAGAGTGAAAAAGTATTTGAAACCAATCCATTGGTTATTACAGAGGCAGATAGAGTCTGGTATAATAGTCTAATCCATTCAATAAACTCTTCAGGGAATTTGTATAAAGTTAGGGTATTAAAAACATGAGACCACATGATTTTATCAAATGCCTTTTTCTGCATCTAATGACAGAAGGCTGGCTGCCACTTTAGATGTGTTAGCTATCTGCTGTAAGTGAAATGTTTTCCTAGTATTATCAGAAGCTAATCTTCCTTTTATAGAGCCAGTCTGTTTATTATCCACCAGTAATGGCATTACCAACTCCAACCTATCAGCTAATATTTTTGCTACTATATCAACATCAGTGTTAATCATTGAAATAGGCCTATAGTTTTTGCACTCCTCTGGGTCCTTCCTAAGTTTAGGAATGAGTGTAATCAGACTTTTCATCATCTCTCGGGGAAAGCCCTTCTTTTCACAAGCCTCTTGATATACTTTAGATAAAATTGGAGATATTTCATTAACTAATTTATGATAAAAATTAGAGGAGTAACTATCAGGACCTGGAGCTTTATTTATTTTTAGTGCCTTGATTGCTTTGACAATTTCAGCTTCTGTAATTGGCTGAGCCAATTTTATTTTGTGCTCGTCTGGAATTTTGGGTAAGGGAACTCCTAGATAGAAGGTTGACAGTGCCTCAGGAGGAGGGTCATGATCACTAAAATATAATTCTTGATAAAACTTTTCAAATTCTTTATTAATCTTAATTCTGTCTGTTACCAAAGAATTATTCTCAGCCTCCCTGACTCTACTTATTCTTGTGCCTCCTTTATTTTGTTTTAGTCTGATAGCTAGTATTTTGGTAGCTCTAGGACCTGAGTCAATGTAATTAAGTTTGGATCTTCTAATGGCAAATTTCGCTTCTCCCCTTATTAATTCAAAATACAGTATTCTACTTTTAGGTTTGGCCAGAGGGACCAGTTAGTTTCTGATTTTTCTAATATTAGCTTTCTTTCTATATTTTTAATTTCCTTTAATAACTTCTTCTTTTCTAGTTTTTCTCTTTTAATGGATGAGGAACTACTAATAAGGAACCCTCTCAAGCAGCATTTAAAGCAGTCCCAGGTGTTAGTCCAGGAGATATCTGCTGGATCATTACAGTTCCAGAAGTGGGCAATTTCTTCTCTAACTTTGCCAAGCAGTGTTGATTATCCAATCTACCAAGGCCTCAGATATATAAATTGGATCAATTCTGGAGCCCAAACCACAGTGTTCAGACCAAAAGTGTAATTTTTATCCCTAGGGTGAAATAATCTCTACATATCTACTAGTCTTAAATTAGTTACCACATTTTGTAAGTCTCTATCTGTTCTGCTAGTTCTATATTTAATGTTTGATCTATCTAACAAAATATCAAGAGTACTATTGGTTTCCCCAGCCAAAAATATTGTACTGTCTAGGCATGTGACCAGTTTGGAGCTGAGATTAGAAAATACCTCATATGACGTATTCATAGGTCCATACACATTTGCTACAGTGATATCTTCATCTTCTAGTTTCCCATTAACAATTACAAAATAATCCAATGGATCAGAAAATACAGTATTCATATGGAAGTTAAGCCCTCTTTAAATAAGAATCAAAACTCCTGCCTTTTTAGAGCTAATTCCAACACCGTATACCTGTCCTATCCATTCTCTTTGCATCAGCTTTATTGATTCCCCATATAGATGTGACTCTTGTAGAAATACTATAGAGGGGTTTAATTTCTTGAGATGTCTAAGTACCGTATACCTATTGAGCTTATGGTTGAGACATTTAACATTCCAGGTTATAAGGTTAAAATTTTGTTTACTAGCCATTACCAAATTTTGTGAAGTAGGTATGTAGTCTTTGTACAAATGAAGGGGACTTAGTCACATAATAAATGCATGAAGTATAATATAATTTAGGCTAACAAATATGGTCAAACACAACTGTATGACGAAGATGTGAAAAAGAGAGGGAAACAGGCACATAACTGTTCTTAGAAATTTTTGTACTTAAGATAACCCCCTCCCACCCATACCCTTGTCTATTCCTGAATGAGGTTTTGGGAAACATCAGCCGAATGCAGAGCTCTCACCACCAACCCCCTAACCAACACAAATGTCTTTTAAATATTATTGAATTAATATAGGGCAGGCTTCTGAAACTATAAAATGCAGACAACAAACAAAGGTAGCAAAGGCTGGAAAGATTAATACAGGTTTTCAAACACTTATGGCAAAAGAAAGAGGAAAAAATTATTTTCATAACCATGTATGCTGTAAACATACCCATAAGCGCGGTACTATAAAGTAAATACATACATTTTCATTCAATGACCAATAATCCAACCTTAAGATTAAACACTATAAAGGCTGAGAAGGCATGAGCTTTTGTGTAAATATAATCTAACTAGCATTATGATTACACAGATATTACTATAATAAACATGAAGTAGCTACAGAGATTAAATTCATTAATAATATCCTTTTGAACATTTCAGATACCGATTAAGACATTTTGTTATAATAAACATTCAGGAGCATTGTTACAAGATTAAGGTGTTACCGTTTATTTAGTCCTTTTCTTCTTGTGTTTCCTTCTTAATGTCCCATATGCAGCACGATAAATCTGACCCTTTATGAAGTGCAAAGTTGCAAAGTGTAAAGATATTAGAATTAGAACGGTAACAAAAACTCAAGTTATATAGAAGATTAAACTCTTGTGAAAGGGTATTCGCTAACATGCATGGAAACTTGGTTGTAGGCAGAAGATGTTGGGGCCCGATTCTCAAATGCTGCACCAAGGCGCAAGGTGCCTGCACCAAGCAGCAGGATGCAAGCAGCAAGCTGTGCCAAGACACAAGCAAGACGGTATTCACAAATGCACCATGCATGAATGCAAAGACCCACTGCATCAAGCACCCCATGTGCCAGCACAGTGCCAGAAGGCAGCTAGTGCCATGACGCATGGTACATTGTGACAGGGGTAAGACATGCAGGATGCAGGAGTACAATTCACAAAGGTACACCAAACAGCAGATTTCAAACACCTGCTACACCACACAGAGCTGAACTAAGGGGACTTAGAAAAAGGAAGGGAAGAGGCAGGGTAGTGATACAGGACTGAGACACTGGACTGCAGCAGGACAGAGACAGACGACTGCCAGGAGGATGTTAGCACCACAGGCCCTACTGGGCATACAGCTGGCCAGGCAATGCCATAGGCAACATGCCTGCCAGGCTGCGCAACAGGGTGGCACTGCACAGCTGGTGCACAGACAGCAGCAACCCAGACACCAGAGGCATGCCATGTGTGTGTACCAGCCATGCACCGCCCACAAGGATCTGACTGAGGAGCAGTGCATCGCACGATATCAACTTGGCAAGGCAGCCATAGCAGAGCTATGCCAGGAACTTGATGCTGACCTGAGAAGCAGGACCCAGAGAGGCCATGCCATACCAATAGAGGTGAAGGTATGTGCAGCCCTACGGGTAATGGCCACTGGCGGATTCCAGACACCGAGTGGTGACACTGTGGGCATCTCACAGCCCTCTGTATCACAGTGCCTGAGGGCAGTCATAGATGCCCTTGTACACAGGTCACACCAATACATCCACCTACCCACAGATGCCCAGGAGCAACTGGCAATCAAGCAGGGATTCTACAGCACAGCAGGATTCCCATGTGTGCTTGGTGCAGTAGACTGCACACACATCACCATAAGGGCACCACTGGATGAACCAGAGACCTATGTCAACTGGAAGGGATTCCATTACATGAATGTACAGGTCATCTGCTACAGCAGGTGCAAGATCCTGGATGTCGTGGCACAGTATCCTGGGTCCACACATGATGCGTACTTCTACAGGAACTGTGGAGTGTGAGAGGCCTTCCAGAGCAGGACACTCACAGACAGCTGGCTGATTGGTAAGGCACACACAGACACATGCAGCATGGGTGGGCATGGGACATATGTTGGCACAACATTAACCTACACCCCCCTCCCCACAGGTAACAGCAGATACCCACAACAGCCCTGGCTGATGACACCGGTGAGGCATCCACAGAGTGCAGCAGAGCAATGGTACAATGATGCCAACACAGCAACATGCAGTGTGATAGAGCACACATTTGGCACCCTCAAGACGAGATTCTGGTGCCTTGACAGATCAGGGGGTGCACTGCAGTATACACCAGTAATGACATGCAAACTGTTCATAGCATGTTGTGTGCTGCACAACATAGCACTGGAACATGGCACACCACTGGCAGAGGATGACGAGGCACCCAGTGAGGATGGTGACACTGCGGAGGAGGAGAAGGAGGCAGTGGGGCCTGCTTATGACTGGCGACTGCAAGGCCAGGCACAACACACACTAGGTAGACAAATAATGCGAGTGCAGCTCATTGCGTCACACTTTGAATGAGCACACAACAGCATGCGCAGTGTGCATGGCCACAGGTACGCCAACACCACCATGCCATGTGTTGGCTATGGACCACAGCCTCGAGACCATGGGAATACCACAAGCATGCAGCATTGGCACACACAACAGGCAAACTGGGCAGCAGTGCCATGGCATTGCGGGGAACAACAATGCAGTGCCAGGAACCCAGGGACCACCATGGAGAGCACACACAGCAGGTGGACTGGAACAACTCTGGCGAGACGGAGGTGTCGCTGCATGGGCCACCACACAGGCAGTGGCAGCACAGTTAACACAGATGTGCCCATTGCCTGTGTGCCACCCCAGATGGCGCAATGCACAGTGACACGGACAGCAGCATGGGTGTCTGGGTGTCCATTGCTAACAGGGGCGACATGTGCATGAGCAGTGTAATGTAGGGATGGAGGGATGTGTGAAGTCCCATGTACAGCTGCCACAGTGCTAGGCAGCATAGACTGCATGTGAAGGGAATGGAACCACAGTCATGTGGCACTTAGCACACTGGTGCTCATGCCAACATGCAATGTCAGTGCACAGTGGGCACCAGAGGTAGGCACAACGGTGACATGGAGGACAGTGTGGGTGGGAGGCTGCACACACCATGCAGCACAGCTGCAGGTGTTGCACATGGGTGGGTGCAGTGCACCCAAGGCTGCAGGATATGGAGTGTCATGACACACCCATAGGGTATGCCATGAGGACTGGCACAGTGCCATTGGAGACATCCCCCCCCCAAGCACAGCTGTGGTACCCTGCACAAGCACAGTGTGCAGTGACAGGGGAGATGGCAACCAATGTACCGCAGGTTGTGCTGTGCATCAACGATAGGTGGACGCGTGTCACACTGTGCAGCAGCCACAACAATGCTACTTGCGTACAGAGTTATCCCGTATGCAACACACAGTGTGTTGCGTGCCGACACATGCTGTGTAGTGTGTGCATCACAGCGTGTGACTTGCGGGGAAAAGCAGGGAACACATGGAGCTGAGCCACCAGCATGTGCAGAGCTTCAGTAGCACATGCTAGGCCCCACAGGACAGTGTAGCACACAACACAGCTCCAAATACACTGCAGAGGGAGGCAAGAGAGTAAAGCAGTCTCAAAAGCAAGCAGCAGGTGGAAGTCCCAGTTGCAATGGCACACTGGAGCAGGGCACCTAACTTCACTAGTGATGAGACAGTGCTTCTCATCAGCCTAGCTGAGCAGTGGAGCAGGGTGCTGTTCCCACAAGGGGCACAGCAGTCCAACCCAGCAGACAGGGAGAGGGTATTGTCCACCATAGGCAGCAGGCTCCAGGTGGTGTCTGGAAACAGGAGGACCATGCAGCAGGTCAGACACTGATGGAATGACCTGGCCTGGAGGGAGGGGTGGCTCCTTGCCCACCTTAGGAGGATGGCATGAGAGGCAGATGTCCAAATGCATGGAGGATGGCCACGCCGGTCAGGTATGTGTCACCAGTAACATGTCTGACACACAGCACACTACAGTGACCTCGACTGCACAGATGGCTACTGATGATGTCACATACTATTATATCCCCACAGGAGAGGGCAGTGACACCGAAGTCCAGGGCAGGCCCAGGGAACCCAGACTGGACAGACATGGCAGAGGACCCCACAGAGAGCAACATCGACAATGTAGGTGTACAGCAGTCATGACATGTATGCAGCTGTGTAGGCTACTGTGTGGGGACCAGCAGGCAGGGAGGATGCACACACACACACACACACACACACGCGCACACTGGCAGGGCCAGCACAGGTGGCCGTGGCTGGTGGTTGCTGGTAGGGCACATGCACCATAGACACACGTGTGGGTGTGTGCTCCACACATGGTCAGTACATGTCACAGCCCATGCAAAATGTGACATGACATGGTGGTGGCCTGCTAGGCTTGCATTGGTGGTTTGGGCAACATGCAGTGGAGCAGTGCATGGGTGCGTGGTGCACTCACAGGCTGTCACATTGTTTTTTCAGGTGCCCATGGTGGTGTGAGGAGTGAGCAGCAGGGCCAGGATGCATGGTGGTGTTCCCTGGAGAGGGCGATGTGATGTCTGAAGCAGAGTGACGCACGGGCGTACACAGTCAGGACCTGGATGATGGCCCCGGGCAGGCAACAGGTGGCACTACAGCAGGGTGCAGTGGATGCAACAGATGAGGAGGATGTGGAGGAGGTGGAGGAGGATGTCTAGGTTGACTGACAGGAGCATCACCAGCATGCAGGGCCAGGTGACAGTGCTGTGGGACTGCCTGCGACAGGTGACACGTCTGACATGGCAACTGGCGGGGACACCCGAGGCACAGCTGGCTGGGTGGGTGCTGACCTGACTGGGGATGGGGATGCCCCCATGCATGGCGGTGGTGATGCAACTCCCGAACATGGCCCAGGGCAGCCCGGGTTTGAAAGGGACATGTCGCCAGACAGGGACGCAAGGAGTGATGATGACATGCAGCCCCAGCTGCACATCCTCCGTGACTTTGCCCAGGGACTCGGCCTGCACATCAGGCCCATGGCAAGGCTGCTGACTGACCCACATGATGCAGTGCAAGCCCTGCTGGACTACCTGGACCAGACTGATGGACAATGAGTGGCAGGTATGTGAGTGCAACATTGTCCTGGCTCCACTCATACAATAGCAGACATGCCATGACAGGGCTCATTGGGTAGTATGGACACAGGTCACTGGGACATCAGGGACAGCATGGCTGTGCATGCAATGCAGTTAATTGCATCACTGTTGTAAGCCTATTGCTGTGTGTGGAGCTGTGCCCATTGCACTGTGTACCTCTTGGATCACCCTAACTGTTGATGTTGTGTGTTGCTTATTATGTTTTCCCAGTACATTGTTGTTCCATGTGCAAGCTGTGTCTGTGTGTCATTCTGTACTGTGCATGCACAACACCTGTCTATGCTGTATACTGGTCGGTGCCAGCCAATGTGTGGGTATCAGCCCACAGGGCCTATGCAGGGCACCATGTGGCCGACAAGGACCGCTGTCCAGCAACATGTGTACTGCACCGCATTGTTCCACAGGTTATGTTGGTGCGACATGCTGGGCACAGTGTCAGGACACTGTATCCCTGTGGGCCTGTGCCACCCAGTGTAGGGGTCCTGTTAGTTCCACAGTGGCATGCCACAGTGGGTAAGCCAAACCACCAGTTGACAAGGTGGGACCGCGTGGTTTGGGCCTGCATGTGTTGTGCATGTGTCGGTACCAGACGTGTGGGGACGGTTGGTGTGTCGTGGTATGTGGCATACCACAGGGCCCACCCAGTGGACTGCAGTGTGCAGCTTTGTATGGCTGCCATGGTGGCATGCCCCACGGTGGGTACTGTGTGTGCGTGTTGGTGCTGGGTGGTATGTGGAGTCCCTTGTGTGGTGGGGAGGCAACAGTCCTGCAGAGGCCATGCACCTGGGTGTGGGGGCATGCACAGCAACATGGACAGGTATGGTGCCATGTGTGCCAGGGGCCACGCCTGTGCTGGTGCTCCATGCCATGGTGTGTGCACCCATTGCTCCCACTGGCCACATGGAGGGTTTGTCTGGTTGGCGGTGGTTGGTGGTGCACAAGTGTGGGAGTGCAGTGTGAACGGTCTGTGGCATGCCATGGTGTACACACCCAGGTGCATGCAACTGTTCCCAGGGCTGGCTTTGGGGGGCCATACAGGTGTCCAGTATGTACCATCAGGGATGGCGGTGTGCTTATCACTGGCATGTGGGGGGGTGCCACTGTCTGGGGATGCAGGCTTGTGTGCGTGTCCCATGCTGCAGTGCCATGGCGCGGTGTGCCATGGCCATGGGCACTGTACAGGGGATATGGGGTACATGTGCATGCAGCACAGGTATGCATGGAACATGCACCTGCACATCCATGTGTGGTGTGTGTTGTGTTGGGGTCCCTGCCCATGGTCTGGTGTGCACACTGGACCATTGCATTGTGGTGGCCAGCATCATTGGTCGCTCCCCCGATGCGCATGCCTGGAATGCTGCTTGCATCCTACCGGTGTGTGTCTGCTGGCCTCCCCTTCTGGCCTATGGTGTCCAGTAGCTCACTCTGTGCAGTGCATGGTGGCTGTACCACCATGCTGCTGCTCTGTGTAGCATCCTGCAGTGTGGCACACCCTGTCTGCACCTCCACCACAGGTGGCACTGTGTGCACCCTGTGCCTCTGTGACCGACGTTGTGGCACTGGGGGTATCTGTTGTGCTGCAGCGGTCCATGACATACTGCAACTGTTGTCCCCCCACCTCTGGTCTTGCTGCCAGCTGCTGCCACCTGTGCAATGGGTGCTGCTGCTGGTGCTCCTTGCACTGCCATCCACCCTTTACAGGCCATTCTATCTGCCTCAGGGTGGGCCCTTTTGCCCCTCAGGATCGGGCTGTCATGTGTTGTCCTAGCCTCCATGCTGCATTGGGTGTTGGCATGGCCATGATGTTGGCTATCACTGTACTGTTCTGTATCTTTCCAGACTGCTCCACGTCATTGTCAGGTGCGTGAATGTCCTTCCTTCTGTGCCTATCGTGTTCCAGTACCCCATGTGCCTGTGCACACCCTCAGCTGTGTTACTGGGTGTTTTGCTGTGTTGTCTTCTGTGCCCTGTGTAGCTGTGGCCCCCAGCAGTGTGTGCCCCACTGCGCCAAGGCCATTTTCCACACCAGCATTGCTGCATGGCTCCAGCCCATCCCTGCTGTCTGTTGGGCCCATGTGTCTGTCTTCAGAGGCACTTGCATCCAGCTGCTGTTCCCCATTATCTGTGTGTGTGCCTGCCGTGTCACCCACAGCTCTGTCCTCAGCATGGCTGTGCATCACATACTGTGTCAGTACTGTGTTGGGCTGTTGTCCTGTAGGCATCACGGGCTGCCCTATGCCCTGTGTGCCCACATGGCACTGTCCCACATCCTGTCCGCTGGCTGTGTTTCCCATGCCATGGTGGTCGTCTACTGCCCCTCTGTTGTGCTGCCACACATTGCAGTCCAGACATACCTGTGGGACTGGTGCCACACTGGCTGCCTGTTGTTGCATGCATCTTGCAATCTCCTGCAGTGCTGTTGCCATTGCCATTGTTGCCTCTGTCTGGGCAATATGCTGCACCATACTGCATTCCATGATCATGGTCTGCCGTTCTATGACGTCCATTTGGTGTGTGACACACAGCCATCTGTCCTAGAGTTAGCCTTGTCATCTGTGTTGTTTGGCATGCCCCTTCCTAGACCCCATGTATGATTGCTGCATGGATATCTGCCACTGTCAGCTGCAGCTGTCCCATGTGTGCAACCGTGGCAGTGGTGTGTTCCCCGTATGCTGTCTTGTATCCCTGCCAGCTCATGCTGTGCTACCTCCTGGGTGAGCAGGACATCCTGTCAGTATCATGACAGGTCTTCCCCAAGGTCATCCTCCAGTGGCAGTGGTGTTGCACCATGTCCACCTGTCCCACCTGCACCTCCATGGCCCGGTGTGGCGGTGCTGTGTGCCTGGCCATCGCGGCCCCACAGTGGTGGGTGCATTGTCCACCTGTCCCACCACAGGGCCATCCCCTCTGTCCCCCTGCTGCTGTGTTTCCACCACGGTCTGGTGCTGGTCTGCAGTTCTGGCCATGGGTGTGCTTTACCCAACAGTGCTGCTGCTGTTGGATGGCATGGCATTGCTGTCGGTGTCACTTCCCCTGTTGGTCATCTGCCTCACTATCTGTCACACTCCTGTGGTCCTGGCTCACTGTGCTGTCACTGGTGGATACCTGCTGTTGTTCCATATCACTGCTGCTGTGACTGCTGTGCTCTGACACTTCACTGTCACTGTGGGTCACAGCATGGCAGTGTGGTGGTGTTGCCTGACTGGCTGTGGCATGTTGTCCCGTTGCTGTGGTCCGGGCACCTTCTGGGTATACAGAAAGATGTGCACAGTGCATTACCTCTGGTGCCCATGTGCTGGTATGTGTCCAGTGCCACGGTGCATGTCCAGCCTGTGGCACCCAGTGGAGGGGTCACCTCCAGCATCTCCTACTTCTGCATTAGAGCCCAGGCCACACTTTGTCCCTCTGCACCTGACTCCCAGATCTCTGTCCATTGTGGGTCCCTGGTGCCCCTGCAGTGCATAGACCTCCACTGGTGGTGCCACATCGGCTGTCTGCACAGTGGTGCCACCCACCACATGCGTGCCCAGTGCTTACCTTGTGCGTGTTGTTGTCAATACAGGTCTAGCTCTGTGTCACCCTGCTGATCTGTGTCACTACATGTTCCTCATGTCTGCTGAGGGGCCGTGGTTGTGTGGGTCCTCCTCCCATTGCCATTGTGCAGTGCCTGCTGTGGGCTGCCTTCTCCTGGGTATGGCACTTGATGTCACAATGCCACTTCTGTAGCTCCCTCACACTGCGCTTGCTGGGTGCCACTGCATTCACTAGTCTGGCAACTTTGTCCCATGCCTCTTGCCGCTGTGTCCGTACCTTCTGGTCTCCTCCCCAGAACAGTAGCAGGTCTGTCTGTTAAGTGTCACACACAGGTCAGGGCCTTGTTCCATTGCCCATCATGCTTTTGTACTCCTGACACTTGTCACACCTACCTAGGCCTCTATTGCATCCAGGCGGATGTCTGTCTCCTGGTCTGTGAAGTTCTTTTTCCTGGAGTGCCAAGTCTTCTTCCTCTATGTCCCTGGGGTTGGCGGCCCCCTATGTTCTTGCTGCATCCTCTGTGGTTCAGTCATTCTTCCACCCCTTGTGTTTAGATGCTGCCTGCACCTTGCGTTTCACCTATGCTATTTATTTGATGCACTGTGCATTCTTACGCCATGTACGCTGCATCTGGCGCATGGTGTGTTCCTTACTGAATAGGGTGCATTGCCGATGATTCAGGGGGTTTTGGTGCATGGTGCATCCGACGCACCTTGCACCTCTCTGTCATCTTTGAGAATCGGGCCCTTAGAGTCAAAACTGTACTGCCAAGAAACTTGGCAATCTACGACATGCACAGCATAAAGAACAGTCTCACAGAACACATGCATGCTGGAGTCTCGAGGGAGGCTTAACCGCATTTCAAATACCAACTGTCTTGAAAGTTCTTTTAAAGTTAAAATGGCGGAATCTCAAAAAAGATAGTCGACATCATTAGCATCTATGGAGTCTTGACCATGTAAATGCAGTTAGTCAAACCTCACATAAGATGATCCTGTTAGGTCATATACTTGTGTCCGCTTTACACAAATTTCATTCAAGCAATATATTGTATACCTTACCATTAGAGTACACAACTGAAGCCCATCAGAAAAACAATCCCCATCAACCTAAAATAAAGCGAACAATCACAAGCATTTGCAAAGGTTAATGGATTTGCACCGTACATCTTAGAAACTCAACACTATCCGATCCCAACCAGGCTGGATTCACACAAGTTGCGACCTATCCCTCAACATGCACAGTAAGTGCTAACCCTCTGAAACCATGTTGGACCAGGAAGAAAGAGATTTTTGGCATTTTTCCATAAAAACACATGGAAGGAAAATAATGGAGTTATAATTATGTTACTACACCTTTAACCCGACATCAGAGAGTTTCCACTCGTAGCGTAGGAATTCTGAGTCAACAGGCAGACAACACGTCCTTCCTGTGACATTGTTTCTTTTCCTGTTTTGTGTTTAAGCCAAATCTCTTTAATCCAGTCCACAAGGATAGAACGGAATAGTGGGAAGAGCGCACACCGTATTCGCATGGAAGTTCGAGGGAAACTAAAGTAAATCACAACCCAGCAGCAGCAGCAGCAGCAGCAAAGTGAGTTATCGTTTATGGAAAACAGTGCCCTCCACCAACCTAGCTGTTTGAGTTAAAAAGAAAAAATGGTAAATATATTAGGTTCAGTGTCGAGTGGGATTGCAAACTGATTTAGCCACAGCCATCACCCTAATACAATATTCTTAGCAACATCAGACAGATTTTTAAACAAATTAAGAGTGGTTAATAGGTTAAAATTTGAAACCCAAGAAAAGTGCTGGAAATCCCTTTCTTAAACCTATTTTTGCAGCTTCAAATCCATTGTACTCCACTGGACCATCAGAAGACCATATTTTCAACAACGTTGGGTATAAAAGATTGTATTTCAGATGGTCTTCTCTAACTTGTTTCTTAATTGGATGAAAAGCATCCCTTTTTGATAACATCTGGGTGCAACTGATTGAAAATTTTAACTCTGCATCCTTCATAGTTCATTATTGATTTGTCCCAAAGCATCCTTTGAACATGCACCTTATGTTGGGAATGTCACAAACTCGCTCAGCCAGTTAGCCCTCTACTCCCAAAGTGGCAACCTCTGAGCGTATGATTTATGTACAGTGAACAGACAAGGTAACCCTCTTGTCTGTTTTTTGGGTTCAAGTCACCTTAGACTCAAGCTCTGGAAGGATTCAAACTGATAACCCCTTGTTAGCATACCCAATTATCAGGCTCAGATAATTCTGTCTTTAGGGGGCCAGATATCTTTGCCTACGGGAACCCAACCAGGTCTTTCAAATGAACCCTTAGAACTCTGTGCCAGGCTTTTAGATAACTCTATCCATTTCCCAGTTTGGTATACAATAAGCCCATACACAGTGTACTTATAACCTTTAAAAGCTCCACTTAAAATAAAAAGAAATGTCAAGGCACTCCAGCAGTTTCGTTTGTAAAAAAATATCTTTACTTTAAAAATATCAAAACAGAACAATAATTACAGAACAAATATATATCCCAACACATACAGCCTTAAAACAAACAGGTAAAAAAGTACAGTTCCTACAATTTATAACTTCAGACTAATCTTGTTTAATGCTTACTTTCTTTCAGTGCTTTGAGGGTCTCTCTTCTCTCAGTCAGAAAATTGTCTTGTTTGTCTCTAAGGCTTGCTCAGTTGGATAAAAGAGTTCTGAGCTGGCCTCCTCTCTGAGATCATTAAACTCCACCTTGGTGTATTCAAAGCTATATGTTACCACACAGGATGTCCCAACAAGATTTAAAAAAAAATGGTAAGTGACATACTCAATTTCCTCTCCTCAGGGTAACTGGTCAGAACTGTTGCTTGTTTGTTCTGCCATATACACACACACACACACACACACACATAAACAGGTTCTGTGATGTCCTCCCAAGACTTCCTGGGGACTGTGTAGTTGACCTTCCAATTTTGTCTGGATCCTGCCTGGCCCAGACATCAAACCTCTTCAATGTCCATTCTGGCCTCTCTCCGACACCCCTCCCCACAAGTCCTTCCTGGCAACTATGCAAGTCAAAGGGTCTCCCTGAGGGCATTATGAATGGCTAATCTTATTTCCTGGGATGAAAGCAAATTGACAAGGTAATTGCACCCAAGATCTCTGCAGTTTAAAATATCTCCTGTCCTTTGAACTTATCCTTGTTATTTTTTGTATGTGTCAGTTCAGCAGAACTGTAGTTTCCTCAAACTGACCTTCCCATCACATATTTTATATGTAATAAAAAAAAAATTAATGCAGAACTCAGAGCACTCAGAGCTGGTTGTCTACGTCACACTGCTTCCCACCTAGACTGAATTTGGGGGCTCTATCCCATACATGGGCTAAGCTTCCCAAATTAGTTCACTCCTCATAGACCCTAGACAGTCCATCTGAGTTCTTATTCTTGGCCCCGGCCCTATGTACAATTTTCAAATCATACCCTTGTAAAGCAAGACTCCATCTTAGTAGTCTGCCATTGTTTTTCCCCATCTGTGACAGCCAAACCAGGGGGTTGTAATCAGGCTGCACCACAAAAGGCTGCCCATACAAGTATGGCTCCAATTTCTTTAGGGCCCACACTAGGGCAAGACACTCCTTTTCCACCGTCGAGTATGTTTGTTCCCTGGGGAGCAGCTTTCGGCTCAGGTAGGCTATCGGGTGGTCCCTCCCTTCGCTGGATGTCTGGCTTAGTACTGCCCCCATACCCACATCTGAGGCATCCATCTGAACTACAAAAGTTTTGCTATAGTCCAGACTTGTCAAGACAGGAGCACTGCACAGTGCCTCCTTCAGTTTGGTAAAGGCTTACTCACAGGCTGGACCCCAGTTAATTTTCTTGGGCATCTGTTTCTTTGTCAGGTCAGATAGGAGAACAGCCAGGGCACTGTAATTTGGTACAAACTTTCTGTAGTACCCTGCTGTCCCGAGGAAAGCTCCTGACCTGCTTCTGAGTTTCTGGTCTGGGCCATGCCTGTATTACCTCTATTTTTATCTGGTTAGGATGGAGCTGTCCATGGCCTACCACATGCCTGAGGTATGCCACTTCTCCCATGGCCACCTGGCACTTCTCGGCTTTGACAGTGAGCCCAGCACTTCCCTAAGGTGTGACAGGTGTTTCTCTCAGCTGGCACTGAAGATGGCAATGTCATCCAGGTACACCACAGTGTACTTCTCAGCACCATTTAACACCTGGTTCACCAACCTTTGGAAAGTGACCGGGGCATTCTTCATTCTGAAAGGCATTACTTTGAACTCAGATAAGCCTATTGGATTGATGAAGGCCGACCTCTCCCTAGCTCTGTCCATCAACTCTACCTGCCAATACCCCTTTGTCAGGTCAATGGTCAAAAGGTAGGTCGCCCCCCCAACTTGTTCAAGAGTTCATCCGTCCGGGGCATCAGGTGGGCATCTGACTTCGTGACTGCATTCAGTCCATGATAGTCTACACAGAAATGAGTCAAGCCATCTGGCTTGGGCACAAGGACTATGGGTGAGGCCCAGGGACTGTGGGATCTCTGGATTACCTCTAAATCCAACATCTTCTCCACTTCCCTCCTAATGTCCTTTTGGACAGCCTCCGACACCCGATATGCTGTCTGCTGTATGGGCATCTGTGTCCCTGTCTCTACATCGTGTGTTTCTAAGGGGGTTAGTCCAGGCTTGGCTCTAAATAAGGGGGCAAAATCTGCTAAAACCTCCCTCACTTTCTGGATCTGGTCTGGGGTCAGCTGGGGAGACAATTTTACTGCCTCCACAGAGGACTCCCGCTTACTCTATTCCAGCAAGTCCAGAAGGGGGTCTCCTTCGTCCGTTCCTTCCCCATGACTATACACTGCAAACACCATGTCAGCCCTATTTGCATATGGCTTCATCATGTTGACATGGTATATCCTTGCTGTCTGTCTACGGTCAGGTAACTCCACAATGTAGTTTACATCATTTACCTTCCTAACCACTTTGTACGGTCCTGCCCACTCAGCTTGCAGCTTGTCTTTCCGGATCGGAATAAGGACCATGACTTCCTGACCCACCATGTACGAGTGAGCTCTGGCTCTGCAGTTGTACCATATCTTTTGTTTCTGTTGGGCAGCTGCCTCGTTGCTCTGAGCTGTCCCCATAAGCTCCTTCAGCCTTTCCCTAAACCTTAGGACGTAATCCACAATGGGAGTTCCCTGGGTGGTGTGCTTGCCTTCCCAGTCCTCCCAGATCAAGTCTAGGGGCCCATGTACCCAGCTTTCATACAAGAGTTCAAAGGGGAAAAATCCAGTCGACTCTTGGGGCATCTCCCTGTATGCGAACAACAGGTGGGGAAGGTATTTCTCCCAGTTCCTCCCATGCTATTCAGCAAACGCCCACAGCATTGACTTTAGGGTACCACTGAAGCATTCCACAAGCCATTGGCATCTCTGCACCACCCCACAGTTCTTCCACAGACATTTTATTAGATCTGACATGAAGGAACCCCCTCAATCGGTGATTAGCTTCTGTGGAAACCCAACACAGGAGAAAATCCCAAGCAAAGCATCTGAAACTTTGTCTGTCCTCAGTGAGGAAAGGGCGACTGCCACTGAGTACCGGGTGGCATAATCCACCACAGTCAGGATGAACCTTTTCCCTGATGAGCTGGGGGTATTTAAAGGCCCCACAATATTCATTCCCACCATCTGGAATGGCTCCTCCACTATGGGCAAGGGGATCAGGGCGGCTTGGATTTTCTTGCCCACCTTCCCTATTTTTTGGCACCGGTGACAAGACCTGCAATACTCCTTCACCTGCTGGGTGAAGTTAGGGCAGTAGAAATTCTGGGCCAACCACTGCATTGTGCGCGTGATTCCCAGATGACCAGACAAGGGAATATCATGGGCAACCTTTGGCAACTGCTCACGATATCCCTGGAGAACGACAAGTTGCCTGCCTAGCATCCCTCCCTCTGTCTGTACTGCCTGTGTATACATAAGTCCTTTTCCCCAATAAACCCTATGTCTTCCATCACCTCCCTGTGCACTGTCCGAGTCTGTCCAAGCCCTCAGCTTCTCTAAACTAGGGTCACTTCTCTGAGCAGCTGCGAACCCCTCACACCTTCCCAAGGCATGGGACAGGTCCCCTTCAGTCGCTATACTAGGGTCCCTAGCACTAGCATCAGGGCCCTCAGGATCACTGTCAGTCCCAACCCTCTTACAAGAGGTCACCCCTTCCTCCCTCTTTGGAGTAACCCTCTGTAGCTCTGTGGTTACTTGCTATTGGGGACATTTCTACCCTCTTTTTATCAGTCTCCCCCTCTGGAGACACAGGCTGGGGAACCAGCCTCTCAGTATCTTCCCCAATAGCTTCTGTGGGGCTCAGGGAACTACAGTTTTCCCTGACCGCTTGGCTACGGGTAACTGCACATACCACCCCCTGTTGGAGATTGTTACCCAGGATCACATCCACTGCTAATGTGTTGGCTACAGCCACCTGTTGCACAGTTCCCCCTGTTTCACCCCAGTCCAGGAGAACACTGCCCAGTGGCAAGGTTTTCTCTACACCAGTAAACCCTTGTACAGTTATGTATTTGTTGGGTATAAGCTGACCAGACTGTACCAGATCCCTCTTTACCAATGTCAGGGATGCCCCTGTGTCCCTTAACTCCTGCGTCTGTATGCCATTTACCATGACTGGGTGCATGTGTTCCCTCATGTTCACTGGCATGCTTCCAGGGACACACAAACAACCCACTTCCTTTCTGGTACTACTTTACGTATTATTGCTTGCCCTTCTTGGACACTGTCTGGCAATGTGCCCCATTTCTTTACATAACCAACAAGCATTTCTTACTTCAGAGAAATCTGTTCTTTGAAACCTGGGGCTAACTGGTTTCAGTGGAGATAGTGAGGGTTTTAGCTGCCCTGCAGGTGTGCTTTTCCCTTTCTGCGCTGCCACACTCACCCCATTCACTCTCAGAGCAAGTCTGCTCTTGGCATAGTGGACCGAGAGTTCAGCAGCCTTTTGCACTGTTTTTGGATCTTGGTCCTCAAGCCAGGTTTTTAACTGTGCTGGGCATGCCCAATAAAACTGTTCTAATAAAATCGCATTTTCAATTTTAGCAACAGTGTTTGCCTCAATTCCTTCCCACCAACATTTTAAAAACTGACGTTGTTTCATGGCTAGCTACTCATAGCTCATATCAGGGCTTCTCCTGAGCTTACAGAATTTAGCTCTGTATGATTCAGCAGTTAATTCAAACTTTTTTAGTACTGCAGCTTTTAACTTGCTGTAATTATCACTGTCTTTATTGCCCATTTGACCCAATGCATCCTGAACTTTTTCAGTAAGTAGCGGGGATAGCTGGAAGCTCCAGGACTCTCTAGGAATTTTAGCCTGAATACAAACTTTTTGAAAAGGATTTAAAAAGGCATCTATGTCCTCCCCATCCTTAAAGTCTGCTATTAATTTGGAGTTCAATTTGTAACCCAGTCTTGCAGTCCCAGTTAAACCCAAGCCACTTACCTGCCCTGGTGCTACTGATTGGAGTCATAGCTTCTCCAGTTCATGTTGCCACTGGCACTCCTCTCTCCTCTCTTCTGCAGCTCTGCATTCTCGCTCTCTCTTCTCCTCTGACTCTCACTGGCACTCACATTCCTCATGGTCTGCCTCCCTCTGTTGTCACTCTGCCTCCAGTTCCATCCTGCTCAACTCAATTTGCAACTTGAGCACCTCTGGATTCAGGATACTGGTGACCTTCCCCTGCTGTTGTGGCCCTTCACTGACACTGGTCCTGCTGTCTACCTCATTGGTTCGGGACCTCTCACTGGCCACTAGATCTGCCACACTCAAGGTCTGATCCCTTTCAGTCACAGTTGGTGACTCACTGCCCTGGGTATCTGCTACCATCAGGGCCTCTATGAGGTTCTGCTTACTGGCTTTCACCCCAAACGGGACTGCCCTGTCCCTGCACAACTGCTTTAAGAAATCTACAGTGTGCTTGTTGTAGTCAGAAGCCATTTTCTTCTTCTCTCACTACTAATACTATGCTGACTGGCACGTCAGAAAAAAAAATAAAATGGGTGGGAACTTAACTGTAAGTCAAGGGATATAGTTCTGTTTCCTTTTGAAATAAAACACTGCCTTTCTTTTTTTTCCAAGTGAGCTAAACGGTGTCAAGCTAACACACTGAACAATGAAGCTTATACCACCAAACTTTTTCTGCCACTGCTGCCAACCAGTCTGTCACAAACTCACTCAGCCAGCCAGCCCTTTACTCCCAAAGTGCCAATCTCTGAGCGTGTGATTTGTGTACAGTGAACAGACAAGGTAACCCTCTTGTCTGTTTTGTGGGTTCAAGTCACCCTAGTCTCAAGCTCTGGAAGGATTCAAACTGATAACCCCTTGTTAGCGTACCCAATTGTCAGGCTCAGATTGTTCTGTCTTTGAGGAGCCAGATATCTTTGCCTACGGGCACCCAACCAGGTCTTTCAAATGAACCCTTAGAACTCTATGCAAGACTTTTAGTGAACTCTATCCATTTCCCAGTTTGGTATACAATAAGACCATACACAGTGTACTTATAACCTTTAAAAGCTCCACTTAAAATAAAAAGAAATGTCAAGGCACTCCAGCAGTTTCGTTTGTAAAAAAATATCTTTACTTTAAAAATATCAAAACAGAACAACAATTACAGAACAAATATATATCCCAACACATACAGCCTTAAAACAAACAGGTAAAAAAGTACAGTTCCTACAATTTATAACTTCAGACTAATCTTGTTTAATGCTTACTTTCTTTCAGTGCTTTGAGGGTCTCTCTTCTCTCAGTCAGAAAATTGTCTTGTGTGTCTCTAAGGCTTGCTCAGTTGGATAAAAGAGTTCTGAGCCAGCCTCCTCTCTGAGATTATTAAACTCCGCCTTGGTGTATTAAAAGTTATATGTTACCACACAGGATGTCCCAACAAGATTTAAAAAAAATGATAAGTGACATACTCAATTTCCTCTCCTCAGGGTAACTGGTCAGAACTGTTTTTTGTTCTGACACACACACACACACACATAAACAGGTTCTGTGATGTCCTCCCAAGGCTTCCTGGGGAATGTGTATTTGACCTTCCAAATTCATCTCGATCCTGCCTGGCCCAGACATTAAACCTCTTCAATGTCCATTCTGGCCTCTCTCTGACACCCCTCCCCACAAGTCCTTCCTGGCAACTATGCAAGTCAAAGGATCTCCCTGAGGGCATTATGAATGGCTAATCTTATTTCCTGGGATGAAAGCAAATTGACAAGGTAATTGCACCCCAGATCTCTGCAGTTTAAAATACCTCCTGTCCTTTGAACTTATCCTTGGGATTTTTTGTATGTGTCAGTTCAGCAGGACTGTAGTTTCCTCAAACTGACCTTCCCATCACATATTTTATATTTAATAAAAAAAAAATAATACAGAACTCAGAGCACTCAGAGCTGGCTGTCTACGTCACAGGGAATATTTATTTTATTTATTTATTTAGTTTTTGTTGACTGGGTAAATGCACTAAACAAATCCTGCCTATTTTCAGACATGCCCCGGGGAGGGGGATACAGATGAATACCAACTGAACTTGAACCAGATTAAGCTGTTGGTGGTATTGTTTATTGTGTATTTAGATCTAGGATTACAATTACCTTTGAGCCAAGGCTCTTTTACAAAGGTTCCATATCAGGAGAGTACATACATGTTAAACATGTTAAACAAGGGCATACAACATTTAAGAGAGCATACAACCATATTCATCAGTTCAGGTACAGCATCACGGTAAATAGGATACATGAATAACATATACAAAGAATCATTTCAGAAACCTAGAAGAAATCAAGGAGGAAGGGTGAGAGGATAGGGGGGTGGCAGCCAAAAAAGAGACTAGAGCAGCTCATGGCATTGTCAAAGAACATCAGAGGTGGGGTGGTTGATCTCAATGGGGAAGGAGGAAGTTAGGGGTGGCAGTCACATGAGCTGGAGGCTGTGAGATGATGATGGAGGCTTGATTTGAATATGCCCAGTGAGGAGGTGGAGGTGATGTGAATGCTGAGGGCATTCATCCAGCTGGGTGCATGGTGTGCAAAGGATCTTTGGCCCAGAGTGGTGCGGCATCAGGGGACCTGTAGAAGCTGATGTTCAGACCCTCTGGTGTTACGAGGATTAATGTTTGGGCTCAGGAGGGCTTGGATGCTAGGTGGAGTAAGGCCCAAAGTAGTTTTTTTCGCCATCAAGCAGGTACGGTACTTTATGCGGTTAGCGAGTTGAAGCCATCCTGTTTGAGCATAAAGCTCACATGTATGTGTGATTCAGTGGGATCCAGTAAGCAGTTGACAGGCCTTGTTTAGGGCAGTCGTTATGTACCTAAGGGCAGTAGTAGAGGCAGAGCCATAGATTATGAGGCCGTAGTCTATGACAGAGACCACAGAGCTCTGGATAGCAATCTTCAGTGCTGCCTGGGTAAGATGCTGTCTATTTCGGTAGAGAATTCCAGTGCATCAGTTTATCACTCTGGCAACACTATCAATGTGAGTCCCATAAGATAGGCAAGGGTCAAGTGAGATTCCAAGGTATTTAAAAGATGACACTTGTTCGAGGGTGTTACCAGCGCTTGTATTGATATCAAGGGGGTGTCACCTGTGTTTGTTTTATGAGCTGCAGAAAAGCATAGATTTAGTCTTTTTGTGGTTTAGAACCAGTTTGTTTTGTGAACCAGTTTTCAACAGCAGAGAAAGCAAGCTGTAGGTTGTGAAGTAATGGTTGTGTGTCCTTATGGGGGTGAGAAGCACAGCATCATCGGCATAGAGGATAATTTGTTCTGGGCAGGATAGTGGAAGGGAGTTCAGGAAAAGGCTGAAAAGTAGTGGACCCAGTTTGGATCCCTGAGGGATGCCTGAGTGAACAGGTTTGGAGTCAGAGAGTACTCCTGAGATTTTTACTCTTTGTGAGTGCTGGTTCAGGTAGCTGTTAAACCATGCAGTGGAGTCCTGGGAGAGCCCGGCATTCAGCAGCTGTTTGGTAAGCAGGCCATGGTGAACAGTGTCAAATGCCTTAGTCAAATCGATGAATACTCCTCCAGTTAGATGGCCCTTGTCCAACGAGTTGTGAAGGAGTTGTTACAGGAGGGCTGTTGATATGCTGTGCCCTTGCCTGAACCTGTATTGCTGTGCACATAGGAAGTTATATTTGTCCAGGTAGTCTGTAAGCTGGTCAGCAACAATGTGCTCAAGGGCTTTTGTGGGGGGGAAATACAGAGATCGGCCAGTAGTTCCCCATATGGACTTGTTGCCACTTTTATGGACCAGAGTGACAATAGCAGATTTCCATTTGCTTGGGAACTGACTGAGGCTGAAGGAGAGGTTGAAGATTCTGGTAAGCAGGTGCAATACCTCTTCAAGGGTGAGGGATAGCAGTTTAAGGTCTAGTGAATCACCACTGGCACTGGACTTGGAGATAGCCTTTGTTATGTATTTGTGGACATCATTCACCTTGACTTTTTTGAAGTGGAACAGCGGATGATTTGAGGTGGTAGATAGGGAATTTGGAGCAGGGGATTCAGTTTCAGAGAAAAAGTCTGGGGGGAGAACAGCACTAAGGTCAGTGAAGACTGCATTGAAAGTATTGGCAATGACCTTCGGGTCAAGAGTTGTGGCTCCATCAACCATCAGTAGGGTTGAGAAGGATTTGAACTGCTTCCCTGTGACTTCCCTAATATTGTCCCAAAAAGCTCTCCCATCTCCCCAGGTGTTGGTGAAGGCTTCCTTGTAGTAGGTACTCTTCTTCTGTTGTATTTGTTTTGTGCAGTTGTTGTGAGTCTGTTTGTAGTTTTAGATGTCCAGTTGAGCACCTGTGGCCCTAGCTATTGCTCAGAGTGCCTTGACTTTGAGCTTTTAAACTGGAGCATAGAAGTCACAGGCAGCGTTGAATGTGGTGATGAAACAATCAAGGGCCGAGTCAACATCCAGTGCATTGTATATGGGAGATCAGTCTTGCCGACTAAGACAGGATTTGAGATGGGTCAGTTGACCACGGGGTAGGACTCTGCTGGAAATTTTTTTAGGAGGAGGCTTACGAAACTTTTTTGACCAGTTGCAGATGACAGGGGAATGGTCGCTGAGGGAATCTGGGAGGACAGTGGTGGTGTTGATACGGGTTGGGTAGCTGGCAAGAACCCAGTCCAGGACAGTGCTGGTATCTGACTTGTAGCTCTTTCTTGTGGGGAACTTGACCATCTGCATTAGGTTAGCTGAAGAGATAGCATCCTTGTGGGTTCCTACATCAGGTGCAAGCCAGTTGATACTAAAATCACCAAGGAGAAGGATCTCAGATCTGGGAGGTTGGGATCTTACAAAGTCCAGGACCGCACAGAGTCCAATCCCTTGGTCTTTTGGTGGGATGTAGACTGAGACTACAGTGAGCACTTTATTTTGGGTCCCAAGGAGTAGTTTGATAGGTAGGAATTGCACAGAAGAGTCAGAGAGGGTAGTCGAGATGGGGTGATAGGTTATGTTGTCTTTGATGTAAATTGCACCCCCCCTTTTGTCCTCCTATCAAGTCTGAAAACGTTATAGCCCTGTAGCGCAATAGCATGATCAGGAGTATTGGGTGTCAGCCAGGTTTCAACAACAGTAAGGATATCAGAGTTATACTGGTCAGCAAAGATTTGAAGGACAGCAAGCTTTGGGATGAGGCTGCATATGTTGAGGGTGGCAATGATGAGACCCGCATCTGATTTCCCAATTCTGACTGGGCAGAAGATAACTGGGCCAGGGTTCGGGTGAAAACTCCCTGACATCAGTAGGAGGAGGAGCAAGAGTTTTAGTGCAATCTGTCGTTGTTCATATACAGTGAGGCTTTATCTCCGTATATTGCAAGACCGAATATAGCGTATGTGCCATATGTCCCAGTGCAGAGCAATGGATAGCAGCGAGGGTTGGTTTGCCCAGGTTCCATTCTCATGTGTATCAGTGTACGGCCAGACCTTAATGGGGGAGGGTGCCCCAAGGGAGGGCAAGGTGCATTGGCCAGGGTTCCAGGTTGGTGGTAGGAGATGAGTAGGAAGTAGGTGTAGGGTGGAGAGGGTTGGCAGGCACCAGGGAGGTAGCTGAGGGGAGGAAAGAAAGAGAGTGTAAGAAGAGGCAGAAGCAGGTTGAGGAGTGGCATGGTCTGGGGGAGTACTAAAAGGAAAAGAGAAAAAAATGTTGGGTTTGGCAGTGGAGTAGACTGATGGATTTGATTAGGTAAGTGTGCTTATAATTGGGCCCTCTAGTGGCCAAAAGATATAATCTGCTAATGTAAAAGTCAGCAGAAAGATGAGTTCCAGGGGACTTCAAATCTCCAGGAGCTGACGCCAGTCAGGGAGAGACGGGGTGCTGAATCTGCCTATAGTAGACCCAATTTCAGGCACCATTATTGAATGAGGGAAATTTGGCCAGGACACCGGGGAAATTCCCCTACTGAGCTGTAGGGGGGGCCTGCCATCTGCTTGCAAGATGGCCACTCGGTGTGAGACTCCAAAGCAAGAGGATGTTCCTCGGGTGGGAGAGCAGGCCTCCTTTCCCACCCGAACTACACCAGAGGCTGCTCTAATTTCCAGTTTGGATATCGATTCTGAGGAAGAACTTCAAGAAATATTCATATCCTCAGAAGATTTAAGTAAAATTACAGACCATCCAGAAATACAGGATCAAAATGTAGTATTGCAGTCTCAAGATTCTCAGCAGCATTTGAATTAACGGCAAACGCCACAGCAACACGGAGAAGAGATTTTGATTTCTGCACCAGCTGAGAAAGCACGATGACGTGCTCCCTGTCAAGCACCCTGACCATCCTGTCAAATCACCGGATTACGCGGTATCATCTAAGGCTCCGCTGTGGCCGGGTGATTCAATCCCTGCTCAAACAATTGTTTCTATATCTTCTTATAAGGATAATGTGCTTATTTTGGCTGGCAGTGTTATTGGTTCAGCAAACGAGTGCATAAAGCCTGCAATTATCCAGGAAGAGTTTAAAAAAATTAACAAAGCGGGACATCAGTGAAAAGCTGTAATACTAGAGGGCCGGGGAGCGGACAAGATATCTTTTCAACACAGTGTCTCTGTTACACCACAAACTCAGCTTACTAAATCGACTGGGTTTGTGTTTTAAAAAAATATTTTTTCTTCACCATCGGGGAATAAAACACCTCAAATAATATATCAAGACAATCCTGATTCCCAAAAAGGGGCAACTTGTTTTTCATTTAATATAAAAGGATGGGACATGGATACCAAGCAAGTAAATGGGAAACCTGTTCAAAATGTATTCATTTTCCTGAGGAACCTACTCCTTCAGTACCCCTTGAGACTGTTCATACTCCAGTTTATGTGTTCCTACCATACCATCACGGCCTTGATCACCCCAAAAGGCTCTTGCATCTAGTTACCCGGCCCTACGTGGGATTCTTCATTGAATTTCTCTCAATCTTCCCCAAATTGGAAACCAGGAACTAAAGCTTTGTCAGCTCAGGGGAAAAGGGTTGAAAACACTGCCAACATTTCAGCTACTTTAACAAAGGAACTAACAGTAACGGCTCCAAAGGATACTGAACTGCCTCTTGTTGAAGGCACAGGACCTTCCAATGACACTCCTGAACCTCTCCATGTTATGAAGTTACCAACTGACACTAATTCCCATGATTCAGAACACGCTGAAGCACCTAGTCAGAAGCCTCTCATGCCTGAGCTATTTACCAAAGCCAAAAAAGAGGCAGCTCCTAGAAGTAATGCAGTCCGCATTAGGTATAAAGGAGGTTTAGAGGAAAGACCAGACAGCCATTATGTTGGGAGATGTTTACTGAAAGATTCATTGTATTTTTCCCCCAAAGAGGTCTTTGCCTTCATTAACATCTCTGGGGAGGATAACTTTGATCTTAGTTTTCAAACAGCTTATGCCGTAGACCTTTTTTTTGGGAAAGATATGGGCAGGTGAAATTTTCCTCTACATGGACCCCTTTTTTGGTCATTCATCTTACCAAGCCTTTATTAAAATATGTTACTGTGATGTTTAGGAATGAGGGGGTACATGTAGAGGATATTACCTACTGGTTATCACAGAAACATGAAGTTTTGAGTGCACCTGAACCAGTTTTGGACATTGACATGTTCTGGATGGGAGGATGGAAATACAAAGTAAAGTTGAGACAGACAGGTACGGGAATAGATCACATTCCTAATTCTTTTCTGTTGGGCAGAGATAGGGGAGTCTGTTTTTATGGGGAGCAGCCAAGGGTCTGTTATAAATGTGGCTCAAGGACTCACCTCTCCAGTGTCTGTGACAGACCACATTGTGATAACTGTGAAGAAATAGGACATGTTACCATGCAATGTGCCAATCATACAAGGTATGACTTGTGTGAAGATTTTGGACATGTGTTTGGCGAATGCCTCTGCGCAGCCAAGAATAAGGCGTCATGTATTAGTCCGGATCTGTCAATACAAAAATCACAGGAGGCAGCTACTCCCCCCCCCCCCGAGCCTGATGTGAATCTTCCTCAGAATCCTCCTCCATTTGATCCTGACCCCTTCCCCTTTCCTCCTTAAATGTGGAAACTTTGGCCTTAACTGCACTTACTCCAAAGGAAGAAGCTGTTATTTTGGATTCTACTGCCCATCTTTCTCTTAATCCAGTGTGCTATGGTGACCCGGTTAACACAGATAAAAATCTCACTGTTCCCCAGTCTGCATCTCCACAGACTTGTAGGAGATCCTCTAGAAATGTAAAATCTAAATCCCCTCCATCATCAGTTTCCTTTGAATCTAATAACTCTTATGCTGCCCTATTTACTACATGGGGAGATTCAGAAATGGAACTGGGAGATTCTGATGCCCACAAATCTTCACAGGATCCATCTGTGTTACCTGTAGAAGATTATAAAGGGGAAAAAAGAAAAAAAATGGAAGAAATAAAGAGATTATTTATGAAAACTGTATTTGGCTGACGATAATGGGGGTTCCTTAAATACACACAGTCTGTTAAATACTGCTAAGAGACAAGCTGTTTTGCAATACATTCATGATGAAAACATACATGTTTGTTTCTTGCAGGAAACTTGGATGTATTCATTTGAACAGATATCAACATTCAAAAAGAACTGGCCCTGGGGACCTTCATTTTGGTCATTTGGCACTGATTGTGCGGATGGGGTAGGAATTCTCTTTAATGCTTATAATTTTACTTTATGTAAATTAATTGATCTTTTTCCTGGTAGAATATTGATTTTAGATGGGAAATGGGATGACATGGACTGTAGATTTATAAACATGTATAACCCACAAACTAAGGCTGAAAGAGTGGCATATACGAAGGCAGTTCAGCCATATTTAGTTTCATCTTATATGATTTTTTGGGGAGGTGACTTTAATTGTAGCTTATTAATTAAAACCAAACAGATAACAAAAAAAATCTATTGTGATTCCAACACCTTGGTTAATATCATAAGACTAGCACGCTTAACTAATTGTTCTAAATATCAGTTGCAAGGCCCAGGATTTATCTATATGCGTGGTAAATATAAGACCACTATAGACCACTTATTTATTTCATCAAACGTACCTACAGGTACCTTTTCTGTAAAACCAATGGAATTTTCAGATCATTTATTTTTGATTTTTTCACTTAAAACTATATCATCGAAACCTAGGATACAAAACAGATGGAAATTCAACACTTCCATTCTCAATGATTCCCTGGTTAAAGTAACAAATTTAGCTATTTTAGAGCACGACTCTCAGTGGCCTTTTTTTATACAGATTTAGGAGAGTGGTGGATGGACACCAAAACTGATCTCAGTAATTGGTTCAAAAAATATAAGAAAACAAGAACTATTACATTTCTTAAATATTTAACACTCAGAAATCAATTACAAAAGCTTTTTACTTTATCATATACTGTACCTCACGGTTTGACCATACAGAACAAATTAATAATATTAAAACAGAAATGAACAATATCAATATGCTAAAGCACACACAATTCAGGCAATGTTATCCAATGGTACTCGGAAAACTCCAATTGGAGACCTTTTTGAGATTTTTAAAAATATTAAAGATTCTATGAATATTGATTTCTTGATAGATAGGGAAGGAAATAAGGTGGACTCAGTTGCTGACACTGAAACTTTAATTAAACATTGTTTCAGTTCACTGGCACCTAATTCACCCATTTTATAGTCGGATATTGAGACTTATTTGGATTCCTTGAGACTTCCATCCTTACCAGTTGAGGCTTTGAAATTACAAATTCCAGTCTCAGAAACTAAAATAGGACTAGCAATTTAACAACTTAAAAATTAAACTTCACCAGATTTAGATGGGCTTCCAAATAGATTTTATAAAACTTTTGCAAAGGAATTAGTGGTCTGTTTACAGATGGTATTTCAATATTTTTTGGACACAAATTACATGTTTCCCTCTTTTACAGATGGTTTAATGATACATTTATTCAAATCTGGTGATAGGCATGAAATCAAGAAATGGAGACCTATTACGCTTTTTTAATATATGGATTGTTGAAATAATAGGGTTAAAAAGCATACAAAAAATCCTCATAATAGCATGATCCCTGAAGTGATAATACCATACTTGGCAGCTGATAATACTATTGTTCTGAGTCTGTAATAGTATCGTTCAGAGCTCTGAACGATAGTACTATCATAAAAATGGAACAGCGCAAGTGCAAGCTCTCCCACAGCACACTATGTTGCCAGTGTCAATCAAACACTATCGCATGAAAATGTGACTCATGATTGGCCACTTTCTCTTTCTAGGCGGGAGGAACATTTTGAATAACATGGCGGCCATCTCTCGCTTAGCAAAACAAAATCGCGATGGAGATATTTCTTTTTTTTACTTTAATTCTTACGGAAAATGGAACTATCCAGTTGATCCTGCATTCTGGGGGAAAAAAGAAAGAAAGGGTAAGTCTGCCTACCAAAAAAAAGCTTTTCCCCTCGATAAAGGAGTCAGTGCCTGGCCGTAGGACTGGTTAGAAGAGCAAGACAGTGCAGTAGGTGAGAGGAGTGAGACAGTGCAGCGGTCAGCCAGAACAGAGTCTTCCCACAGCAGGCGACCACCCCTTACAAAAGAAACTGGATCCATATATTAAAAAAAATAACAAATACCTAAGTGTGTATTGCCAGGAAGTAATCTCATCTCGAGGTTTTGGGGACTTTGGGAACCTCTCGACCTTCGGTCTCAAGGTTCCAAGTCCCCAAAACCTCTCGATGAGATTACTGCCTGGTTACACACTTAGGTATCTAGTATTCTATTTAAATACTGATTATAAAATATTTTCAAGATTACTTAATAACCGTCTTAAACTATATGCAACACAGGTCATTTCCCCTTATCAATCTTGTGGTCTTCCAGATAGATGAATACAACCAGCACTGATGGTTATAAGGGATGTGATAGAGCATCTAACACTCGGAGGTAGCACAGGTTGTATTATAGCAGCTGATTTAGAAAAAGCTTTTGACAGGGTAAATCTCCCTTATTTATTTCAAGTGCTAGCCAGTTATGGTATTCCAGTTCAATTATTAAACCTTATTCAAATTTTATATAAATCCACACAAGTTTATCCAGTGATAAAAGGGAAACAGCACAAGGTTTTGCTATGCAGACAGACGTATGACAAGAATGCCCCCTGAGTCCTCTATTATACATTTTCTCATTAGACTCCCCTTCTGCATTCCTTGACTAATATTCCCAGATGGAAAGGAATAATTGATTCAAGTTCACATCAACATTTGCTTTTACAGGCATATGCAGATGATGTTTGTATCTTCATCTCCGATCCTGAACAATTAAATGAGTTTTTAATTGGATTTGAAAGATTTTCAGCTGTTTCAAATGCTAAATTGAATATCACAAAAACTAAAGGTTTATTTATTGGAACAGGAAGTCAGTTGGATAGATACCATAATGGTATTCACATATCAACCGCACCTCTCACAATTTTGGGTGTACCTGTACTTTTTGGACCACAAAATCTATCCACTAAAAATTGGGACATAGTGCTTATAAAAGTAGAAGGGAAGATAATGAGATGGAAGCAGTGGAAGCTATCTAAGCAAAAATGAATTTTTATGTTGAAGCAATTTATCATTCCCTGTTTACAATATATAGCAATGATCTATCCATTGCCCATACATCTTGAAACAAGATTATATAGCACATTTTTTCAGATGCTATGGGGGAATAGGTTGAACCCGATAAAACGGTGCTCTACTTATTTAGAGAAAAACAGAGGGGGTCTTGGAATGATTGATCCTGTAGTGTTTTTTCATGCCTTATTTTTCTCACAAATGATTAAAAGTGGTCTCATAAATATGGGTGGAGGAGGATGAGAATGGGTTAAGGTAGTTTTAGGAAGATATTTTTCGGTCTGGCATAACATGGCTCCAAAATTGAATGTTCATGTTCACATTCCATTATATTTTAAACCTGTGGTACAGAAACTTTATAAGTGGCAGATTACTAAGGAACTAATATGGAAGAACACTGCATGCACTTTGTATACATTTATAATGAGCAAAATCTACACAACAGAACCCAGTTTTAAAAATTGTCCCACAGTACAGAATCCTTTTGTTTTGGCTCAGCTTAATAATAATACTAGAATCCCCCCTCATATGTGGGAAACTCAGTGGTTAATAATGTATGGCAGATTGAATGTAAGGGGAAATGCAAAATACAAAGCTAAAACTGAAAGAAATTGTCCATACCCATATTGTATTAATTTGGAAGAAACCATGGAACATTTTTTTTATATAGTTCATACCATTATGGTTTTTTTTAGGGGACAAGTGGAATTTGCCATGGTTAAGACACCTTACTTATGAAATTCTTGAGTTAGGTATATATCCCTCTGGACTTGCTCATTTCCATCAAGGTACCTTAACTATCTTTTTATGCTGCCTTAAATTTTACCTCTGGCAAGTGAGATGTCAATGGGTGATTTATCAAAACAAAATGTCTTATGAGGGATATTGTCAAGTGGTGGTCCAGGAACTGACAAAAATATATCTAAAGGATAAATAGTCATTTACCTCAGAAAAAACTAATAAATGGTAGAAAGGTTTTCAAATGTTTATTAAATACAAATAGTTTGTTAGTATTAATCTGAGAAATGTACATTGAGTTCTTTCTGTATTAGGGTTTGAATATTGTTATTCTTTTTTGGAGTTGTGTCAAAATACTTATGTGTTGTTTCTTATGTTTTCATTGCAATAAAAACTCCCCTACTCTTTTCAATAAGTGCCATGGGATCTTTGACATCCACCTGAACTACCACCAATCCAGGCAGATGGGACCTCGATTTAATGTCTCATCCAAAAGACGGCACCTCAGAAGTGCAGCACCCCTCTCATGCTGCACTACAGTGTCAGTACTGGAATATTAACCCAAGTGCCAGATGTGGGAACTGAACCCACAGTCCTCTGATCTCCTGGCCTCTAAGAATTTGAACACAAAAGATATGGGTCTATCATTAGAACCAGGAAGTGGTTTTAGTGACCTATGAGCTCTTTCTAAGACATATCTAGCACAGTCAGGAGGAGAGCCAGCAATAGCAATCAGAACTTTGTTGATAAAGGCAAGGGGGGGTCATTGCCCTCCATTCCTTCTTTGATATCAGATATACAGAGGTTGTTTCTATGACTTCTGCTTTGCAAATCTTCTACTTTTGCCTCCAACTTAGCTATTCTTTTACTGATAAATATGCGTTCTCTGATGTCTTTGTCCACCCTGTCCTCTACACTGCTTATCCTTGCCTCTGCATCTGATATTCTTACTTTGTGTTCATCTGTTTCTTTTATTAGTTGTTTAATATTAGCTGACATATCTAGGACAGTGAAATGAATTATTTTCATTTTAGACATCAATAAATCGAAATGCAGTACTGATAGTGGCTGTGCAGATGGATCTGAATTTTCCAAGCTGCCATCGCTATCTATTTCAGATAAGTCTTTTAGATGTTTTTTTTAGTAAGAGTTGGATTGGGTATGGTAGAATCTGAGTTTGTGTTTAAATTGTTTTGAAAGTCCATTTCTTAGCTATTAGCTCCCATATTTCTATTAGTGTTGGCATTGGTCAGTGCTGAAGAAAGGAGTCTGATGTGAGTTTCACTGTTTTCTCCAGTTGTGATGGCTTTACTCTGCAAAGTGTCTGTCAGTTACTTAGCTTACTTAGACGGTATTGTAACGCTCCATGTTTTAAATTGTTATAATATTTTCTGACTTTTTGTTGATGGAAAAGGATGTACTGCTATTCTTTATAGAGGCATTCAGTGTCAAATACTTCAAATGAAAATAAGCTGTCAGGATTCAGACTGTCACCAACAGATGGCACGACGTGATAAACATGTAAAATACAGGATAACACAGGAAACACAAATAAAATAAATACTCGCCCTACAAAAACGGAAATAAACACGCAATTAATATTTTGACTAAAATTACATTTTCCCAGTAATTGTCAGGTGGGAGGGCCTCATAGCTCAGCTGGATGTGATCGTCCCAAACACTAGCATTCGATTGATTCACACTATTGCTTCCTGCCTTGTAGTTGTGCTACCCTAGCAAATTTTGTTTTGTGTATTTTCACATCTGACTGTTTATTGTACCTGTGTCTAGCCATGAAGAGGAGCATTTGTAAAAGAGTCACTGACTCAAAGGTTTGTAATTCTGACACCATTAATAAATAAATAAATAAATTTGCCGTATTTCCGATTGTGGAGCCATTTGCGACCTGCTTCATGATTTATGGCAGCTTGCGGCCATTTTTGGTGCAGTTGCACTAAAATGTTACACCTGACCTGATTGGACCAGGCCTAAAAGCCTCCAGAGTTGTGACTGCCATCCATGCTGCAATTAATACTTGGCACCAATGCAGAGATTTTTTATCCACTCCAGTGGCTGTGGAAGGGGACTTAGTACGGGTTAAAACTCTGGCCCCATATATTCAGTGTTCAGGACTGTTTCTTTCTCAGTAGTTTTCTTTTATTAATTTTTGTGTCCAGAAATTACTCTAACATTCTGTGGAATTTCAATATATCTATGTGGAGAAAGGGCAGATCTGTGTGTAAAACACATAATGCTGCATGTAAAGCATGGCAGTTAAGACGTATGCAGCTTGGGCATGTATTTTCAGTCACAAACTGCTTACTTTAGGGCCCTGAAAATCCCACAAGCTTCAGATTAGTGGTCAGAGTTTGTAAAAGTTTAAGAGTCACAGATTTTTAAATGTTGTATGTTAATACCACCACCACAGAGATCACTTTTATGGTTGTAAAGAGAGGGGTCTCACGTCCATTCTTTGGATCTGAGAACTGCGAACTGAAGGTGAACATTTCTGATACCCTAAGGATGTAAATAAGACCACCCTTACAACCATAACAGTAGTCTCAGCAGTGGTATTAATATATTATTGCTAGAGTTTGACCAATAATATATTATTTAAAAAAAAAAACTTACCCAAAGTGCTTGTTTCCATGGCAGCTGCACAAGAGACACTCTGCACAGAATAAGAGTGTCTCATGCACAGAGGAAAGGAGAAAGCAGCAATAGTATATGTAAATACCCAATGGATTGGTAGTAGAGCTGGGAAAAATCTTCCAATACTACCTCCAATGGAATTTCAGAAATTCTACCTAATTCCATAGAATTCTGCTGGAAGAGCAATTTCAGAATTGTGAAAGCAGAATGTCAATGGCAGAATTGTATTCCACAGTTGATGTAAATGACAGATTTATTTTACTTAAACTGCAGAATAATATTCCATGGATTATGTAAACTGCAAAATATAATTCCATGGTTTACATTGAAATGCTTTCTGGAATTCCATGGAATTACAATAGAAATTGCTAAAAGCATTTAAAAGGATTTCTACTCTATATGAATTCTGCTGGCAGCATTTTACGTTCTGCACAGCTCTAACTGGGAGCCAAGAGGATAAGAGGGATATAAACATTGAGTGCATTGATTCAGTCAGGATATGGGGTGTGCAGTGGGCCAGGTCTGAGAATCTAACCATTAATTAGACTCGGTTCCTATTAGGTTATACTCAGTTGTATGTGTCCTTTACAGCTGATGGGCAAGGGGTGATCCCAGCGTTAGAACAACGCCTGTAAGAAATCATGGACTGGATGCCCTCCGGCTGTCTGAACTTGAATCCAGCCAAGTTGTTACTGGTGGAAGCAAGTCCTCACAAGTTGGCCGTTAGGCGAAATGCCACTAGGTTTGCCATCATTAAATGGCAGCACCTTGATGGCCGTGGATACAGTGAAAAATCTGGGCATCATTATGGGTCCAGAGCTAACACTAGAACATCACGTGTCAGATGTGATCTGTAGTGAATTCTTCCAGCTTCGGAATATGTCCCAGATTAAGCCCTATCTGATGCAAGAGGAGCAGGTGACGCTGGAATATGTGCTTGTAATCTCAAGGCTCAACTACTGTAATGCCCTGCACTTAAGGATATCTGGGAGGTCCGTGTGCTGCCTACAGCTGGTGCAGAATGCACAAGGCTGATTATCTGGGTCATCTTCTGCAGATCACATGACACCTGTACTGCAGGATCTGCACTGGTTTCCAATAAAGTGGCACACAAAATTTACGATTGCTTTATTAATGTATAAAGCCTTGCACTGATAATGTCATGACAACCATAAAGACTGCATGGCTTGTTATACTCCCAGCCGCTCATGTTGCTCCACCAAGGGACTGCTTGTGGCCATCCCAAGACTGTGTTTAAAGTTGTACAGTGACAGGTCATTCTTGATGTTGGCCCCACATATTTGAATTCCCTTCCTATTCTCCTTAGGAGTTTACCCTTGATGGAGCCATTTAAAAAACATGCTAAAATACCATCTGTTATCACTAGCCTTTGGAGACTGACTGTTCCCTTCTTTTCCTTAAGTGCCACAGACTGATATATCAGTCCAGAATTCCAATACGTTCTAATTCCATTGGCAGCCTAAGGGTTTTTAAGTTATATGTTTTTGTAATCCATTGTATAATTCATATTGTGTGTTCTGTTGTTATTTAACATTGTGAACCACGATGAGCCCTAGGCATTGGGTTGGGTGCTATAGAAATAAAAATACCCTGCTTTGCCTAAGCACATGACTTTACAGACACACATGAATATTTAAATCAGGGACAGACAGATCTAATAAATTTGTCAACCCCCTTGTATTTGGTATTATATTCCTGTTAGGAAATGTGATACTAGAAACATTTCAAAGTATGTATATCTCAAATCTAAACCTATATGTCTATAAATATTTTCTATACTTGGAGCTTCGGATATTGTAAACATTTTTATGCTGATCAATAAACTTGAACTTGAAATTCTGACTGTCTGGGTATGGCCTGGTCTGATCTATTGGTCCAGAAATGGGTTACAGTGGACCCGATCTGATTTTTGAGCCAGTTGTTATTTCTTTCTTTATTTTACAATTTTAGGTCAGGAAAGACACACTAAGCTGAGGGTTGTTTTCAGGTGCATCCTGGGAGCATAGGGAAGTTACGCAACGTGCTCATGGTCATGTTCATACAGTATGCACGTGGTGGCTACGGAATTTAAATCAAGTTCTCCAAATTCACAGCTCAGTGCTCTTAACCATGGTCTATGCGATATGGGCAACTCCGTAAGAGTGAGACCAATAACAGTGAAGCATTTCAGTGGGTACTCAAATGGCATGGGTATATATCAGCGATCACCAAATGGTGACAAATGCCCCCCCCGCCCCCCTCCATACTTGAATATCCAACTCTGAGGTCATAGCAACTCAGGGAGGGGAAAAGCATTTGTCACCATTTTGACAATTGCTTATATGTACCCTCGCCATTTGTGTCTTCGCTGAAATGCTGTCGCTGTTTTAAGGGCTGTCTCTTTTTGAGTCACTCAAATCATGGGATACCCTTAACCGCTATGTTACACTGTTTCCCAAGTTTTCCTAGTGTTAATCATCCTCCTCTTTTTCTTTCTAATTGCACTTCCCACTTTAAAGTTTCTTTAGTCTCCGCCCTACTATCATGAAAAGGAAGTGTCTTCTTTTGTCATTAATGGGGGGGAGGGGGGCCCGCTACCACAGTCAGTCCCAGAAAGTGAATAAAAAAAAAACTGGGTATAATGCTCCAAGGGCTCTGCAGTTTCTGCCCTTCAGCTGCTCCCTCTCAAGCAACTGCTGCATGGTGGCAGAGTGATAGCATACAGCTTGCTGAGTGGGGAGCCAGCCAAGTAGTAGGTAAGGCAAATTATTAGTACTGTGCGGAATGTGGAATTCCACTGGTGAACTTAGAGCAGAATGACTATTCTGCTGGTGGAATTTTATGCCAGAATTCTGCTGGGTCTTTGGCAGAATTCTACCTGAAATTCCCTGGTGTCTAGCGTCTTCCTCCACGGATTGACGGCCTGTAAATAAAATTCCCTGGTGTCTAGTGGCCCTCCCCAAAAATCGCTGGGCAAGTGTAAAATAAAATTCCTTTCCCTGGTGTATAGTCCCTCCCAATCACTGGCCCCATGTAAAATAACATTTCCAATTTTCCTGGAGTCCAGTAGTCCCCCAGTCCCAATCCCCTATGTTTTATTTATAGTTCCCTGGTGTCTAGTGAACCCCCTCCCTGTCCCTGATGCCCTGGTTCTAATAAAAAAAAAACACAGGCAGTCTCAGTCTCCCTGGTGTCTAGTGGCCTCTCTCCCTAGCCACAATCCCCTGCAATTATTTTAAAATGTATATTCTTCCCTGGTGTCTAGTAGACCCCCCCACTCCAGCAGGTAGTGCCCCACCACTTGGCTCCCTGCCAACCCTGGGTTGGTGAGTTGTGGTGACTGGCACAGCCCTCATGCTCTCCACCATGGCTGGCTGCAGGACTGAGCTATCAATGAATGGGCACATACATGTACAAGCACGTGCTCATTCACTGAGAGCTTGGGCACAGACTCATTCATTCAGCTCTGTGGGTAGCCGGCTATGGGGATCGGAGATGAGAGCAGAGGGCTGTGCTGGTCGCTGGTGGGGAGGAGTCAGAATGGGGGAAACAAAGAGGTGGGCCCCTGGTGGGAGCTCACCATGCTGTTCCCCCATCCCGATCCTCCACCGGCAAGCAGCACAACCCTCCAGTCTCATCTGCAGCTCCCATGGTTGGTTGCCCATAAAGCTGTCTTCAACTTGTCAATGAATGAGCATGTGCTTGTATAAGCATGTGCTCATTCATGAGTAGATCAGTCTGGTGGATGACTGTGGTGGGAAGTGGGGGGGCTGTGCCTGTCACTGGCTCGGGGTCAGGGTTGGGAGGGAGTGGGGTGGTGGGGTGATACCTGCTGGGGTGTGGGACCACTAGACTCCAGGGAAGGATATACATTTTATTTACAGGGGATTGGGGATAGGGAGGGGAGTCCACTAGACGCCAGGGAACTACAAATAAAACTTAGGGGATTGGGATTCAGAGGGGACCACTGGACACCAGTGAAATTAGAAATGTTATTTTACATGGGGACAGCAATCGGTGGGGGGCACTAGACACCAGAGAAAGGAATTTTATTTTACACAGGGCCAGCGATCGGCAAGAGGGCCATTAGGCACCACAGAATTTTATTTATGTGCTGGCAATCAGCAGGGAGGACCACTAGATGTCAGGAAATTTTATTTAAGTGCCGGTGATATGCAGGGGGGGGGACCACTACACACCAGGGAATTTTATTTTACAGTGGGCTGGGGATTGGTGGTGGGGGGGTCACTAGACACCAGGGAGCGATCAGTGGGGGGGACTCAGCCAGTGGAGTTGCCCCATGGATTGGAGTTTCCATGGAAAACCATTCTGCAACCATTTCCATGAAGATAAAGACCAGGGGGACTCTGAATGGAAATCAAGGGAGGGATGAAAGGGAGACGGAAGGGGCAACAGTAGTTATCAAACTGTGAGCTGCATCTTGAACAGACACAATAGACCTCAAGACCTAGTCTGCTGGCATTTTCGTATGTTCATATGAGATGTTGTAAAAATACTCATTTCATATGGAATTCCACCATTTTGCCTCCAGAGAAATTCGATGAAATTTTTGTGGAATTTCAAAAATCCTGTTAAATTTTGTTCCACCAGAATCTGAAAATTCCCACAGCACTGCAACTTATGAAATGGGTACAATAACTCCAGAGACCTAATTGGCGAAGGATCTCAGAACCTAGTGCTAATGTCCCTGCACAACAGCACTGGAATATGATCTGTGATCTCACTTAAATTTAGCAGGCACAGCTGTATCAATATATCTCAAGTGACTGATTTGTATTTAAAATAATGCATCTGCCATCTTCTGACCAAACAGCAAATTTACAATATCACTATAAGACTACTTTTCTTTCTCCTTTTCTCTCTTTGTTTTGTATTTTTAATAATATACAATAATACACAATGCAGTAAGGATGGCTGGGGGGATATTGGGATGTTTAGGGAGAGGTATCACCAGTAGAAAACAAGAAGTTGTTATTCCTGTCTACAGACAGTTGGTGAGACCCTATCTAGAGTACTGCGTGCAGTTCTGGAGATCCCATCTCCACAAAGACACAGACAGGGTGGAGGCTGTCCAGAAGAGGGCAACCAAAATGGTGCAGGGTCTGCACCAGGAGACATACGAAGAGAGACTAAAGGAGTTTAATATATATACCCTCAAGGAAAAGGGGGGGGACATGATAGAAACTTTCAAGTACTTCAAGGGAATCAACAAAGTCCAAGGCGGGTAGCGTCTTTCAGAAAAAGAGATGTGCAAGAACAAGGGGGCACAATTTGAAGATAGAGGGGGGAAGGCTCAGAGGTAATGTGAGGAAGTATTTTTTCATAGAGGGGGTTGTGGATGCATGGAACAGACTTCCTGAGGAGGTTGTGGAGTCAAAAACAGTGGGGGAATTCAAGAATGCATTTGACAGACATAAGGCAATTCTAGTGGTGGGGGTAGGAGGAAGTAGGCTGTTGGTTAACTAGGATCTGCAGCTTATCCATTAGGTAGAAAAATGGACAGACTAGGTGGGCCAAGTGGTCCTTATCTGCCATCAAATTCTATGTTTCTATGTTTCTATGGAGGCAGTCTGGATGCAATGTAGTACCTTGCAGAACATGACATGTCACGTAGTACTACATGACAAAATGGCTGAATTGCCTTTGAATTAAATCATTTCCTGTAGCATATTGGAGCATTTTGTAGTAATATAAGGTATTGCATTGTATCCTGGCCAGAAATGCTGTAAATTAATCATTTATTTTCAAAAAGTTATCATTAGTAATCCTTCCTGATCCATTTTATAATCACATTAAAGCACTCCAGGGGCATTTTGTGCTGAGATAATGGCACCCCCTGCATGGTGGAAGCACTGTCCCTTTAGTAACATGCTTCAAAACACCCAAGTTATGCCTCTATTCCACCACAAAGCCCACCTTATTGTCCCTAATTTTATTAAGCAGCAGGTAGGTGGAAGACTGAGGAGGAATGATGTGTTCTGGGGGGTGTGACTCATGCATACAAAAACATCCTTTGCAGTTAGATGCTCTAAAAAGTTATTGAAAATGTCTAATTAAGCAATAGTGAATGACGGTATGTGTTGTGCTGCAATAATGTCATACCTAGGTGGTAGGATATGAGGTCACAGGCTGAATGCGTCCAACACCCAAGAAGTAACTTTATCCTCATGACACATGCCTGGGGTGTATTACTGTAATTATAAAACGGCTCTCTTGTTAAAAAAAAAAAAGGTGAAAAATTACATTTTTAAAATACATTTTAGTTGCTTTTTGAATACACATAATGTTGTGCTGGAACAACATCACTGTTGCAGATCAGCACTGACCAGTCATAGCCCTAGAATTTTGCTTGCTGTTTAATAATGCACTGTTTTGGGTTGGTTCCACTATATGCTCTGCTTGCTGTTCTGTTCTCTGCTCTTGCTCTATTTCTGAATTGTTTTGTTCAGGAGACTGGCTGCTGAAACAGATATTAATCAGGATCTTGTGTATGAGCCACAGTACTGTCAGTAGATTTATTATTACAGAGGAGGGGAAATTATTTTTAATTGACAGCTGTTTATTAAGTTCTTATTCTCAGAAACAATATGCATTCCCATAAGTTATCCAGATTTAACTGTACCCGAATAAAACATAATACCAAAAACTATATTCTGCATTGTTTTGTTTTTATGTACAGTATCCTTTCAGTTCTCTTCATGGAACCAATAACTTGGAGTTTTAACTATGTCATGATTTGTGCACAGAACTCTAAGCATTGTTCTTGTAGGGCAACAGCTCATAATTAGCATTCTGTACACAAACTGTGACACATTTAAATCTCCAGATCACTGGTTCCATAAAGAGAACTGTTTCAGAATGCTTCCCATAAAAACACAGCAATACAAAATACAGTTTTCCATATAACTTTTTATTCAGGTACAGTTTAATATGTATAATTTATGGGAATGCATATTATTTCTGAGAATAAAAACTTTATGAGCAGCTGCGAGTTAGCACAAATTTCCTGTCTCCTTTAAAGTGATAACATTCCGTTATCCAGAGTATATAAAGAAAGAATTGGCTGATGTGTGTGTGACTGGATGCCTGAGGATGAAGACCAAAGAATATAATCAACCACAGAAGCTGATTATTCTGTGCTTACCTGAGTTAACCGAATGTTAAGTCTGTGATATGACTGGGAGTCTTAAAACTGGGATTTCAACAGCTCCATAACAGTTGAAGAGGGCAGTGACAGAGGCACCATTTTTATATATTTTTCTCTATGAACTAGAAGATGTGGATAAACTATTGCGGGTGTTTTTTACATGTGAATAACTAACAGCATGACTGACATGAATAATTAAGCTAACCTGTCCTCTGTGTTGGAGTGTATACATTAATTGACTGACTTGTATATCACTGAACGTTGTACTAGTCTGTAGGGTATTAAAATGATTTTCTTCTATTCTGATTCATTCAGAATAGGTGCTTGTGATATCATATCCATTATACACCCATTACCTAGACATGTGCAATCTGACTGGATCACATAAGCGACATTACTGAGGAACCAGAGGGGAGGGTGTGTCTCTTTGTGGATGACACTAAACTCTACAACAGCATGGATACCCATAAGGAGACGGAGGGAATGCAAAGGGATCTGGTGAAATTAGAGCAGTGGTCTAGACAATGGCAGCTGGGTTTCCACACCAAAAGGTGCACAGTCATGACCCTATGGTTGGGAAACTCGCGGGCTGTATATAAGGTGGGGAGGGGAGGTAGTTACAGTTAGCAAGCATGAGTGTGACCTTGGGGTGATGATATCTGATGATCTCGAGGCAGCAGGACAGTCGGCATGGCGAGCCAGATGCTGCGGTGCAGAGGGAGGGGGATATCTAGCAGGAGAAGGGATGTAGCGTTGTCTTTGTATTGCTCACTTGTCATACCTCACCTGGAGTACTGTGCCCAGTTCTGGAGCCTGCATCTTCATAAGGATATTGACAGGGTGGAAGTGGTCTAGAGGAGGGCTACTGAAATGTTGCGGGGTTTGCGGGAGAAATTATACCAGGAGAGGCTGTGGGAGCTCAACATGTGCTCCCTGGAGGAGAGGAGAGTGAGAGGCGACATGGTTGAAATCTATAAGTACCTCATGTGGGTGAGCAATGTACAGGAGGGAAGTCTCTTTCAGAGGATTCAGAGGAGGAGGAACACCAGAACACAGGGGCATGCTATGAAGCCGGGGGAGTTTAAGAGGGATGTGAGGAAACATTTTTTCACAGAAAGAGTGGTGGACTCCTGGAAGAGCCTGCCAGAAGAGGTGGTAGGGGTAAAGGCTGTGGGGAGCTTCTAACTTACTTGGGATAGGCACATAGGTATAATTAAATTAATACAGGTAAGGGAGGAGGGAGGGACAACTGTGACCAAATAAGGTCCAGAGTGTAGTGTTAGGCAAGGAAAACAAGGAAGACTAGATGGGCCTACCCTTCCTTTTCTGTTGACACATGCTGTGTTCCTACATTTCTATGAACACTCATCCATATTCTGATTATCCTGAAGCTCAATGAGTACAAAGTAAAAGATTTACTGAAAACATATTGTAGCTTTGTCTTTCAGCCTTTGCACCTGCAAATATCCAGCCTGATAAAACTAATGGTGATTTGCATATAGCACCCAAGATGCACTGCTTTTGAGGGATATGTGTAATTGTGTTTCTTTGTTTAAAACTGAGCATTACATCCTGCGTGTGTTCACCAGACTGCATGAGTGTGTTTCTGGATTAAAGGAATTTGAGGAAGGGCATCAAGTGCTGGTCCATATGTGAACCCTGTTTTCCATGGCACAGCTTTGATGAGTCAGCATTTTTTGAGGATCTCAGGCAGCGTGTAAACTTAATTGGCCTCTTAGTCCCTAGGCCCAAAGGCAGAAGCTGTGCTCACTTCTGCCATGTGATACCTGTGATGGCACATGTACCATATATCTTAGAACTGTTGAGTTACTCAAGGTTGTCAAGTGTCCGGCATCTTGACAAACACCAAGGCTGTGCCAGGGTCGAACCTTTGCTGAATTATCAAATTCCATTTCTGCTGCAACACCTGCTGACCAGACACTACTGTGTCACGGTGGATATGTTAACAAGCATTTGTCAATGCCGAACGTTCGCTTGCAGGTATTTGCAGAGGTATTTGGCTCTTGGACATGGCTTAAAAAAATCAGTGACAAAGAAGTACAAGCATTTGTCAATGCCGAATGTTGCTTGCTTCTATGTGCTGTTTAGGTATCTGGAAGTCATTGGAGTGCAAATATTGAAAAATCGCGAACTTACGAGCGTGCGTAGGAACTGCGCAATGCACACTTGTAAAACAGTCATTTTTAGGAATTTTTTCACCAAATTTTCAACATAGCCATTTTAAGAGCTCTGCTCAGGAACAGTGTCACTGTGATTTTCTTAATGTGTCCCATACATTGATTTCGCACACCGACTGCGCCATTGTGCGCTACATGGGCAGAAACACGTTTTGGGCAGGATGTGAAAAATGACAGCTGTACTGCTCATGAGGAGGTGTGGTAAAATGGCAATGTTGAAAATCTGGAGTGAACGCATTGAAAATTCGCGAACTTACGAGCGTGCATAGGAACTGCGCAACGCACACTCGTAAAACAGTAATTTTTAGGAATTTTTTCACCACATTTTCAACACAGCCATTTTAAGACCTCTGCTCATGAACAGTGTCACTGTGATTTTCTTAATGTGTCCCATACATTGAGTTCGCACACCGACTGCGCCATTGTGCGCTACATGGGCAGAAACACGTTTTGAGCAGGATGTGAAAAATGACAGCTGTACTGCTCATGAGGAGGTATGTAAAATGGCAATGTTGAAAATCTGTAGTGAAAATATTGAAAATTCGCCAAGCGTCACGAGCGTCCATAAGAACTCGCCAGCGCCGCTCGTAAAACAGTCATTTTGGAATTTTTTGCATCAAATTTTCAACATGGGGTTCTTGGGACCCCTTCTCATGAATGATGTCACTGTCATGGTGTTATTCAGGCCCAAAGGGTGATTTTCGCAATGACTGTGCAGTGACTCTGAATCACCCTTGAGGTCGAATACATGCCATGACAGTGACATCATTCATGAGAAGGGGTCCCAGAACCCTCATGTTGAATGGTATAAACTCAAATGCCTGAATATTCAATAAAGTTGAAAACCCTATCTAGCCCATTATACAGCTTACCGGCATTTCCTCAGTTCGCGGTCGGCTTTGAAGAGTACAGACGTGTTCCCAGTCCACCGATGATTGTCACGTCGAGCTCCGGAGGTAAGTATGGGGTGTGGGGAGGCAGGATGCGCAGTGGGTGGGTGCGGGTTGTGGGGGAGCTGGGAGAAGCGCAGTGGGACCGTTTTCAATTTACAGGTTTGTAAAAAAGATGTAGGATGTTTGCCACGCTGGGGTGGGCTCCCAGCGTGGCAGGAGCTGGGGGCCGCATGGAGCCGACAGGGGATTGGGCACCCCGTGTTCGGCCAGATAGCCCAGGGCGTTTGCCACACTGGAGTGGGCTCCCAGGCGTGGCAGAAGGATGGCTGGGGGCCGTGGAGCCGACGGGGATTAGGCACCCCGTCCGCAGATGACGCGGGATGTTTGCCACACTGGGTGGGCTCCCAGCATGGCAGCAAAGATTTAGAAGCGGTGTGGCCAGCGGTGCTGTGTATGACAGTGGTGGTTTTCTTTGAGAGGAGACCACTGCTGTCATCACACAACACCAACAATCAATGTCTGGACTGCCACGCCTGCTCAATGGAGCAGGGGATTGCAGGGAGGGCACACCTCAAAGTGTCCCATTCTCCCAAGACGTTCCTTGCACATGCGCGCAAGCAAACCTAAAAATATAAAATCCCAAAGCAGATAGCAAGGTGGGAGAATCTGGTAAATAGTGCTGAGTAGAATAGGCTCTGATCAGAGGTTTAACCTCACCCACTGCTATTGAAATGACGACTGGGAGGGGTTTGTGACTTCTGATGTGTGTGTGAAGGGTACAACCAATACAAAGGGACTATAAGGTCTTGACTGAAGTCTGGGGTGGGGTTAAAACTGTCTATTAGTGCTGTGCAGAATGTGGAATTCTGCCAGCAGAACTAGTACACTATGACCATGCCACCAGAGGAATTTCCACCAGAATTTTGCTGGTCCTTCTGCAGAATTCTGCCTGCTGTGATCCATGGAAAAGCATTCCACAACCATTTCCAAGGAAAATATTGAGATCCGTGGGAAAACATTCTGTGGAAATTTAGTGGAAAACCCATTCTGCATTTTTTTCATGGGGAATTCCACCGTTCTGCTTCAGACAAAATTCAGCAGAGTGAAAATGAAAACTCCATGAAATTCCATTCTGCCGGAATTTGAAAATTCCGCACACCTCTACTATCTAGACAGTGCTAACCAGGAGAATTTTCAGGGACTGATTTCCCATGTCTGCAGACTCTAAATCAGTTCAGTAAAGCAAAGCATGACCATTGCTTAATGTGTCCTTGCTGTGATAATGCCTGTCAGGAACAGAAGTCAGAGTTGAACTCGACCTACAGTCGGGGGATGGAGGATGGATTTGTCACTGATGTGCAGGGAACCCTCTGGTGAGCATACTACCTAAGTCCTAGACACAGAGGGTCTTCCTCAGCTATGCTTCTCCCTTGTGCACTAAGAGATGGTTATGATATGATGACAGCTTCAGCTAACAGACAGTACAGCAGCAGATGAGTGGGGTGCAAGTTATGGAATCCAGGGAGTGGTTCAATTGATACGCTGGGCTGAGATGTAACATCTCATTTATAGTAGGTTCCTGCTTTTTTTAGGTTATTCTACTACTCAGATGACTGAAACTCTGTATAATTAAATAGAAACAGAAACATAGAAGTTGACGGCAGATAAGAACCGTAAGGCCCATCCCGTCTGCCCATTTTTTCTACCATATGAATGTGCCATAGGCCTTTACTTTGTCAATGGCCTATCTATTCATACTCATCTGTATTGTTTCCTTATGCCTATCCCATGCCTGTTTGAAGCCCTACACTGTATTCATATCCACCACTTCCAGAGGTAGGCCGTTCCATGCATCCACCACCCTTTCTGTGAAAAAGAACTTCCTCACATTACCCCTTAATCGGCCTCCTCTAATCTCGTGCTGTGTCCTCTTGTCCTGCTATTTTTCTTATACTGAAACATGTTAGACTCTTTCACCTTGTTAATGTCCTTAAGATGTTTGAATGTTTTTCGGTCATATCACCCCCTCCCTCCTTTGTTCTAGGGTATACATATTGAGCTCTGTTAATCTGTCCTCATATGTTTCTGATGCAGTCCCTGCACCATTTTGGTTGCCTTTCTCTGGACTGCCTCCATTTTGTTAATGTCCTTGTGCAGGTGCGGCCTGCAGTACTGCATGCAGTACTCCAGATGGGGCATAACCAGTGTCTTGTAAAGAAGGATTACCTCCCTCTTATAACTTGTGATACCCCCTGCTAATACACCCCAACATCTCCCTAGCCTTACCTACTGCTTTAGCGGTCTGCTTGGATGGTTTCAGGTCATCTGTAATGACGATGCCCAAGTCTCTTTCTTCCCTTGTGATTTCCAGCAACTCCCTTCCAAACCTATAGGTGGCTTCAGGATTTCGTTTCCCTATGTGCATGATCTTTCACTTCTTTGCGTTAAGCCCCAGTTGCTACTATTCTGACCATTTTGCCAGTTTGTCCAGATTTCTTCTTATTCTGCCCACTCCATCTGGATCATCTACTCTGTTACAGATCTTGGTGTCATCTGCAAACAGACAAACCTTACCCTCCAGTCCATCTGCAATGTCACTGATGAAGACATTGAAGAGGACTGGCCCCAGGATTGATCCCTGAGGTTCCCCACTTGTGACTTGCATCTGTTCTGACTATACTGTTTACCGCCACTCTCTGTGTTCTGCCCACCAACCAGTTTGCCACCCAGTTAACCAACTTCTGACCCACTCTGAGCCTACCCAGCTTATTAATAAATCTTCTCTGTGGAACAGTATTGAACGCTTTGCTGAAGTCAAGGTAGGTGACATCAACTGCACCCCCTTTGTCCATCACTCTGGTTACCCAGTCAAAGAAATCTATGAGATTAGTTTGACAGGACCTTCCTGTTGTAAACCCATGCTGTCTTGGATCCTATGCTCCTATGGATTCCAGGTGTTGAGCTATCCTTTCCTTAAGGAGTGCCTCCATAATCTTGCCCACTACTGAGATAAGAATGACTGGTCTGTAGTTCTCTTCCTTCTTCCTGCTACCACTCTTGTGGAGCGGGATTACTTGAGCCCTTCCCTAGTCCGCTGGGACATCTCCTGTGCTTACAGACTCACTAAACAGTTCTGATAATGGCTGTGCTAGTTTCACCATTAGCTCCTTTAGTACCCTGGGATGTATGCCATCTGCTCCCATTGCCTTGTCCACCCTGAGCTTAGCGAGCTCTTGTAGGACCCTTTCTTTTGTGAAGGGACTTGTGCACACCTCCCTCCCCCTGTGTCCATGATGCTGAGCTGTGGGCCCTGCCCTACCTTCTCCTCAGTAAATACTGAGCAAAGGTATCTATTTAGAATAGATGCTTTTCATTGGTTCTCCTCCACACACTCCCCCCTTATCCCCTTTGATCTTAGCAATACTCCCTCTAGACTTTCTCCTTTCACTAACGTATCTATAGAAAGTCTTGTCCCCTTCTTTTACTGTTTGTGCTAGTGTTTCCTTGGTTTGGGCCTTTGCCTGCCTTACTGCCTTCCCTGATTCCCTTAGGGAAGCTTGTTATGCCTCCCTATCTTCATCCTGTTGCATTCCCTTATATTTCCTGAAGGCCAACCTTTTGGCTCTGACCTTTTCTGCTACTGTTTCTGAGAACCAAAGTGGTTTCCTCCTTCTTTTGCTCTTGCCTTTCTCCCTAACACAATGGGTTGTTGCTTCAAGTATTGCATCCTTAATGCTTGCCCACGTTGCCTGTACCCCTCACCTGTATTTTTTCTTGCCAGGGCTAGTTTAACTCTGTTGGCCATCTTATCAAAGTCAGCTCCTCTGAAGTCCCATATTTTTGCCTTGGAATGGGATGATTTAGTTCTAGTGGCCAAATTGAACCATACTATGTGATGGTCGCTGGCCCCCAGGTGACCTTCTACCTGGTGATCTGTGATCCTTTCCCCGTTAGTCAGTACTAGATCTAGGATAGCCCCATCTCTCATGGGTTGCTGTACCAGTTGTTTGAGGCCCTCCTCCTGCAGGAAGTCCACTATGTGTCTAGTTCTGGTGGATGTTCCTGCTGATATTGATCAATTTGTATCTGCCATTTTTTTTTTTTGAATCTTTTTCCTTCCTGGTCATGGTCCTAGGAGACTCTCTCAGGCATCCAACCTGAATCCTGCCCTGCCTGAAGTCCACCCGACTGTACCTTCCTCTCCCCTGCCCTGACTCGCAGCTGGCAACCCCAGCTTAACCCCCCCGGGGTGGGGCTGTCCTTCCTACCTTTGGCAATCTCAGTCATAGCCTCCAGCTGCAGACATGGGCTCTGGGCAGAGGATCCATGAAGGTCGGCTAGGTCGGACCCGGCAGTGGGCATGGGGATTGGTGCTGTTGCCTACCCTAGGACCAGGTTTTTCTGTGTTCTGTGATTCCTCCCTCCCCATGCGTGGACACTCCCCAATGCTTCTGGTGCATGGCAGCCCTGTCTGCATTGGCCATGCTAGTACATGCTTGCCTGGCTTGCTGCTGTACCCCTGGTTTCCACTGGGGGTCTCTGGCTCGCCGGGCCATTCCATCCCCTTGGTCTGGGGAAGAGAGCACCACATGGGTGCTCAGTCCTCAACCCTACCCCTGCCAACCCCCAGCGCCTGAGTCTGTTCCCAAACCCAGGTCGCCGGCACGGCGCGAGGTGAGGCGTCCAGCGCCTCAACCCTCAGCGCCACCGGGCCGGCCCAGTATCTGGCATGTTGAAGTCTCCCATTATCAGACATTATCAGAACCTCCCCTTTAACTGTCTTGTTTTGCATATCTTCTAACAGTAATGTGTCTATGTCCTCCCCTGGTCTGGAAGCCTGTAAACAACCCCAGTTTGTATGGCTGTCCCATTTCCTGTTTCTAGGGTGACGCACAGTTCTTCTGGCTCCTTATGTGTATTCTGAATTTCTGTAGCTTTGATATTTTTATTGACATAAAGGGCTTCTCCCCCCCTTTTTGGCACCTCGGTCTCTTCTGAACAGTACATAGCTGGGTACTGAGTTACCCAAGTGTGGTTACTGGTGAATCATGCCTCGCTAATGGCTACAATGTCCAATTTAGCCTCTGTCATTGTTACCTGCAGGTCTGGGATCTTGTTTCACAGACTGTGGGCATTTGTGTACATGATTTCCCATTGGCCAGTTTTCAGTGCGTTAGTTGTTGGGCGAGGTCCTTCATTTCTCCTGTGCATTGTATGGGGAGCTGGACCTTTTTCCTTACCTGGTGATGCAAATGAACTACGAGCATGATGAACTCCTGTTTGTTTACTAGCTGAGGGGGAGGGGTGTTCTTCCTTTTTGATGTACCAGGTGCTGCACCCCTCTCCCCATTGGCTCATTTAAATATTCTGCAAAGACATCAAACTTCTGCCCCAATGCACTGACTCCATCCTTAGTCAGATGCAGTCAATCAAATTTTAAAAACGTTCGCTCCCAAAACTGTTGACCATTACCTACAAATGTGTGTCCTTTTTCCTGGCACTAGCCCTTAAGCCACATGTTTAGCTTCCCTATCTCCCCTTCTCTGATCTTCCGTCCACCTGGCCCCCCTCTTCCAGACCAGCAGGATCCCAGAGAAGGAGATGCCAGATGAAATGGATGACAGTTTGTCTCCCAGCCTGGTCAGGTGTTCCTTGGTTTACACAACTGATCGGCTGGCGAGATCATTAGTCCCTATGTGTACCAGGACATCAATGTTTTCTTCTGCTTCCTGCACAATTTTAGCAATGTCGTCAGTGTCTCTCCATGCTGATGTACCTGGGAGTCATCTGACCATTACCCCCAGCTAGAAGTAGGTATCAACTCCCTGAATCATGGAGTCTCCTATGATCAGAAGTGTTTTGGATTTCCTTTTTGCTTTTTGTTTTGTTTTGGTCCCTGCTTTGAGCGAGTTTTATAGTGCTAGCTCCTGTACAGCAGTGTCCTGCTCTGCAGTGTCCTCCACCCCTTTGTTTGATTTTGGAGATAGAGGCAGATACCTGTTTGTAGCTTTTATATGGTTTGTGGAGGTGATACGTTGGAGAGCATTGAGCGATGGGGCACTCAATTTGCCCCTCCTAACCACCTGCCAACCTCCCCACCAACTATCCTCTGCGGTCGAGGTGCTTAGTTGGATGTTGTGGAAACGGAAGGTGGTTCTTATAATATATTTCCTCCTGAATGTGCGATTTGAGGTGTGCAATCTCTGCCCATGCTGCTTGGAGCTGAGCCCTTAGATCTCCAATGGTCCAGCATGTAGGACAGTGTCCTAAATCCTATATAATTGCCCATTTGAAAAGTATCCCACAGTGCCTACAGTTAATAATATCCATTCCAGTTGAGCTGTCAGGTTTATAACCTGGTCCAAGTAATCAGAGGGAGGAAAATGAAAGCAAAAGTAAGATTTTTTTCCTCACACAGTGACTCACACAAGCCCTCAAATGTGGTGAACAAATGGCTAGAACAGACACTGAGGTTGGCCACGTTTTACCCAATCTAATCAAACCTATCCGGTCAGAAAGGGAAGGGCAAGAGCAGTACTGGAAGGGGATATTGTATGGCTGAGCTAGGAATCACCTCTCGTGTCCCCCCAGCTCTGAGATTTTACCCTCCACTCTCCTAACCCCATGAATAACTAGGGATGAGAGTTGGCTGTAGATCAGGATCCCAACTCAAAATGGTCCACCTCTACTTGTTTTTGAAAATCAGAGTCATTTGTGACTTGACTCTAATTTGACTTAGTCCAGAGTATTGACAAGTTTCTGATCTGACAGTGACCTGGTCCTGACACAATCCAGATAACGTAAAAGATTTTGAAGTTTTTTCTTGTTATAATTGAGAAATTGGTGGTAAAGGACAAAAAATATTTAAAAAAATGACATAAAGGCTTATAATGAGGGAGTAGGGGCAACCTAACTCTGTCATTTGATTGTGCTGCTGACTTGATTCTGATTCAGTCTAGAAATATTTACCTGTTCTGACCAACAAGAGTAAATCAGAACCTTTTGGAAACAGATCAGTCAGAATCAGAACCGGGACACAGCTGACCTTCCCATCCCTAGAAATAACTTCCTCTCACGCGCCAGACTTTGAAACCTCATCCTCACCCTGACCCCAGCCTACTCTTGAGTCTGACTGACAGTGATTGATGTGTAGATTCCCCTTATGCTGCCTTACCTTTGAAATCCTAACCCACATCTCCCAGTATCATGTATATGGTACCTGTTAATTAAGCCACTACCTTTTGGATAACATAAAGACAGAAGTATCAGTAGAGCAGAGGAAATAGAATACATCTTCATTTCATGACTGTGAGTTGCTGGGTTTTCTTGGATGGGGAGCCTGCAGACCTCGGAGTCAGTTGAATAACCAATTATGACTGACTTACAAACATTATGACTGGTTTTTTCAACCAGTTTAAAATTTATAAGTGCAACTAAATAAAGAAAATCCAACTGATTTCTCAAATTCTGCCATTGTGGACCCACAAACCATTGAATAAATCTGTGTATCTACACAGCTGTTGAATAGATTTTATTTATCTACATAGTAGACATGTCATTCATATTTATCTACATAACAAGCAGACACATCATCACCTGGTCCCCCCCGCACCAGTAGGCACTACTTCCCTCCATACACTATCAGCTTTTGACACTTTGCCACTGCTTTCCAGGTACTCCCCACTCATGCACAAGCCCACTACAGAATCTGGCAAAATATATAAAACATTTTAAAAACACATTTTCCATCCCTGTTATTCATTTCCAGATGCTCCTCACTCATGTACTCAACTTCTGCCATTGTGGGATTTCATTTATGTACTTGCAAGTGGTACTTTGTGAGTGCAGTTAATGAGAAAACTTTGCAGTACATTCATTTATGTATGTTTACTCAAGCCACGATGCCAATGCCAGGTCACCCCATAACATACATATACACAGAGACACACAGAAATGAACGACTGCAAGCAATTTATGAGTCAAAGTGTAGAAATCAGGGCTTGCAGACCCCAGTAGCTCCAGGGGAATTTTACTGTAGATTACTTACATTATTTCCTATTTCCTATATATATATAATTACTCAGTTTTTTTCCTTTAATAACCAGTTTAACAAGTGTATGGAGACAATTTCACTGTGAACTGCTCCATTTCCCAAACAGACAAGAACCCCCTGAATTTCTGAAAGCCAGTACATACACCATTGTCAGTCAGAATCATCAGAATGCCCTGTTTACAGGCAGAGAATCACCTGCAGCCTCAAAGATTCACTTAATATATCTGTGCCACCCTACCACCACAAAACAGCAATTCACCACTGGATGAAAAAAGCATCCCATGCTGGTCTAGATTGCCACTGATCAGAACTGCCAGGCAGAAGAACCAAATCCCAAGTGTCAGCAAGGCACAGACATATCGCAAAAATTATCCAGTCCAACAGAAGATACATAGATTATTTACCATGCTTTCTGCTCCTGCACTTGTCAGTTGACCACTGGTGCTGCTAACCATGGAAAGCAATAACCGGATTAATAGGGTCGGAGAGGATGTGTTGCCATAAATTAACTAAGTTTTGCCACCATATTGTAAAAACACATTTTTTTAGCACCAAGAATCAGTGTCACTGACTCAGCAGGTAGTACACTCACCTCTGAGGTTGGGAGATCAGAAGGCTGTGGGTTCTATTCTCACACCAGGCACTTTGGTTAAATCCCAATACTGACACTGTAGTACAGTGTGAGGGGGATGCTGCACTGCTGAGGTGCTGTCTTTCGAATGAGACATTAAACCAAGGTCCCGTCTGCCTGTTCTGGTGGTAGTTCAGATGGATGTTAAAGATCCCATGGCACTTCTAGAAAAGAGATGTGGAATTTTTATTCAAAACTTGTAACAAAACATACAAAAATTGTATTACATCATACAAAATCATAAGCAAAGGAAACAGAAAAAATTGGTGCAGCATACATAAACGTCAAACAGAAATAACGCGGACATGTATATAACCCCCTTCCCAGCCCTACCAAAAGAGTAGGGAAATTTATAATAGCAAAACAAAATGAACACAATCAGTGTTAAGTCACACAAATCATATAATAAACAAAAACAATTAAGTATTGCAATCATACATTAACAGAATAGTGTAAAAGAAATAATACATACTTGTACATAACTCCCTTCCCATCCCTACTAAAGAGGTAGAGGATTTTTTTTGATAAATTGCAAAAATCAAGACATCTGTAAGACTCAAATTATATCCCCATAATCCCCCATAAAGGAGTAGGGGGAGTTTAACAAATCTACAAAATACACCATACATAAAGCGATATTTCATTATGTAAATCTAAACGAGAACCAGAAACAAGTATGTCAGCATACAGGAATCCCAAATATGAACCAAAATAATTATACTATATGTACATATTGTATACTTACTATGTGAAAATCAAACTTCTATATAACCCTCAAAGGAAACAGAAACCATGAGTGAAAATACCTCCCCCTCAACCACAGTAGTAGAGGGATGTGAAAATCAATTATCCAGTCCTTATAAATGGAAAAACTCAGAAACATATAAAATAAAGTCTTCCATCCACCACACAAAAAAGGGGTTAGGAAGCTGTGGAAAACACAATACCCAGATGCAGTTTCTGGAAAGAAACACACAAATAAAGAAATGCCCGCACTGATCTGAATCCACAACATCAGCTTACAGGTAATCAATACTGTGCCACCAAGACCGAAATATTTCAGCTGGCACAGACCTGCTCTCCAATAATCTAAGGTTTAGAACTGCAGCAGATATGTGAAAGAGTTGCTCTTCAGTATACAATAATTGTTGCAGTGTGAGCCTACATCTTACATGCCATATGTGAAATTTAAAGCAAAGCAAAAATAGCCAAAGTGTAACCCTGTCGTGTTTAGTCCACATAAAGGGAAGAATTCCTAAATTTAAAGTCTCCAGGTTTAAATCATAAAAGGGCAATGGAGACCATTTGGTGTTTACAAAATTCCAAAAGTTTTGTATAAAGGGGCAAAATAAAAACAAATGTTCCATAGTTTCCACAGTATCCAAACAAGTATCCCTAGGACAGTAATGGTGTTCCACACTTTTATGTTTTAGGTTACCTTTAACATTGGGTTTCCCTTGCAAAGAAAGCCACATGACATCCCACATATAAACAAGAATATGGAGAGATGTCAACATTTTCCCAATTAGCAATTTGACTGAAGTAGGTTTGGAATCAGAACAGGCCATATCTCGAAAAAAGGTAGTTATATAAGGTGAACATATAACATTTTCCGATCATGTTGGAAAAAATGTTCTGGCACTAACCTCCAGAGTTTTATCTTCCCAAAACAAACCCATAGAGTCTCAGGGATATTGTGCAAAGATCGCAGCTTATGGATGCAAGAATGGGGGAGCCAGAAGGGAAGTATTCCAGCAAGGGGGTCTTGTACCCATGGAATCCAGATTTTCCCAGAATTTAACAATAGTGGTCTTAAATTAGTATTAGCAAATATTGTAAAGAAACAAACAATGGGGTTAATCATTTTAAGTCTCCCCAATCTTTTATCCCAAAACAATAAGCATATCTTAATGGGATTCAGTCTGCTACCCCAAATACAAAAAACAAACAAACAGATAACTTAGTTTCCAGTCGTGGGGGTAGGCTGAAAATTGCAGCGAGGTACAAAAAAATGGGAAGTAAAAAGGTCTTAACCATATACAACCACTTCAATTTAGACAATCTCCACTTGTTCTAATGCAAAACCTTCTCCTGTGCAATGTCCAACTTGGAAGTCCAATTTAAGAGAGCCAGATCCCCGGATCCCAAAAGTGAGTCCTAAAATCGTACAGGTCCCTATTACTACAGGAATCCTGAGTAAGGTAGAGTCCAAAAATTGTACTATACCAAAAGGGAGGCCTTTACTTTTCACATAATTCACTTGGGCCCCCATGGAGTTCATGAATTCCATGAGTGCATGTCCCACTGAGACCGCCAATGGCAAATCTCCTACAATAAAGTAAATATCGTCCGCGTATGCAATACTTTTAATTTCCTCTGTGGTGCTAGAAAAGGAAACCCCTTGGATGGCCACATTGTCATTAATACGATGGAGTAAAGGATCTAGCATAAAAAGATACAAACGGGGACTAAGGGGACATCCCTGTCGAACTCCCCGGGTGACCATAAATGCCCTCCCGATCCACCCATTACAATAAGCCTGAGCTTTAGCATTAGTGTAACAAGATTGTATCCAGGATATAAAAGTAGCCGGGAATCCCATACCTGGCCAGACAGTCCCAAAGATAATCATGATTCACACTATCAAAGGCTTTGGCTTGATCCAGGCTAAGGATAAACCCAGTTAATTTCCCGGACTCCCCCCGAGACGGAATTTCCCTTAATAAAATCAAACTATCCATAATACTCCATTCAGGGATAGTGCAGGTCTGAGAAGGATGAATCAACGAAGATGCACAAAGCAAAAGCCTGTTATTTAACAATTTAGTAAACAATTTGAAGTCAGTGTTTAGTAGTGTAATGGGGTGCCAATTAGAAAGATCTGTCTGGTCACCAGATTTATACATAAAATAACTAACCCATCTCCCATGGAGTCAGGCAAGTTCCCAGAAGAAATCATATCCTGAAATAATTCTAAAAATTCAGGAAGCAAGTATTGCAAAATCACATTATAAAGCTCATAAGGAATCCCTTCCTTCCCGGGAGTGGAACCATCCTTAACTAATGCCAATGTGGCCAATATTTCAGATTGAGTAAATGGCGATATAAGTACCTGTTGATCCGATAATAAAGCTTGTGGTAGAGAACAACTATCTAAGCATGCCTCGCGAGCATCAGGAGAGGACTTCTGAGTGCTAAAGAGAGAACACACATGATCCTCCACAGCAGTCAAAATATCAGATTTGGTAATCCAGAGAAAGCCCTTAACTTCCCGAACCAAAGAGATTCGTTTTCGGTATTGCTGTTGAACAAAATATTGATATGGATTCATAAAATCCTGTGAACCCTGAGTTCCAAACTTTCATTCCTGTTCCAAGGATCTAAGTCTACTGTATTGTAGGTCATTCATTTTTTGTTTAGTTTCCGCCAAATATGCAAGAGTCTGTGTATCACCTTGGGAAGCTTGAAATACCGCATTCTGAAAATGAGCTTTGTAAATTAACTATTGGTCTCTTTTAAATTTTCCATTCAATCTACCAATATGTTGGAAATACTTTTTGATATCAATTTTAATGTCCTCCCACCACTCCTGTGAAGTGTCATATAAGATTTTCACCGATTTGCGGGCTTCAAGTAAAGAAATCAAACCATCGTTAACAGTCAGAAGAGACAAAAGTTCCAAATTCAACCTCCAATAATCAGGCCCCTGCTGCATTCCATCATAATTAGAGGTGAACAGCTGTATAATAGCGTTATCGGATGGAGCAACAGGTATGGTCTTGGCACTTTTAATCTCTAAAGAAGGAGATATAAACCAAAAGTCAATTCTGGTAGCAAGACTACCTCGAAAATAAGTTTTATCCTGCTGTCCAGTGTGTCCACAAGCATCTATCAAACCTGTTTGAGATATCAAAGCAGCTAAGCAATTTGTGTCACAATAAAGTTTTGGGGTCGGGGGACCTCTGTCTTTTAAATATAACCCACAGTTAAAATCACCGCCCAAAAAAACATATCGAGCTGTAAATAAATATGGTTGTATGAGGTGAAAAAGCTCAATTCTGGCTGTTTTTGTTTGTGGAGCATATACATTGATAAACTGACAAGGTAAATCATATAAAGTAACATCTAACAACAAAACACATCCCAGATCGATGTCCACTAAGTGTGTAGACTTCGCGGAGGGAGAATTTACACAGGCACCAACCCCTCTACAAAGGTCATCTCCAATAGACCACTGGGCCACCCCCCATTTCCATCCCAAAGAGGCCCTATCCATCTCTTGTCTGGTATGCAATCTGGTATCCTGAAGAAAAACCACATCACAATAGACAGATGCAAACAAAACATAAATCTAAAGCTGTTTCCTCTCAGACTGAATACTATTAGTATTCAAAGAGGCCATTTTGATGTCAAACGGCTCATTCATAGCAATAGAGACAGATAGGGCCATAAAAAGCTAAACATGGGCAATGAACAGAACCAAAGGGGAAACTGAAAGTTATCAAGATTTCTTCCTAACCCATTTACGGAAGCCCATTCTAGATTTGTTTTTTGGATGGGTGGATAAGTCTTCCGTGGAGCATTCAGTATCAGATCCTCCATCAGCTTGGGAGGAGTGAACTGAAACTGAATCTGATTCAGTTCCTACATCAGGATCTTCGACCTGTAAGGTAGAAAAGGTATTGTACATAAGAAGTTGAAAAACTTTGGAAGAAGAGGCCACAGATTTATTCCGTAGGCTCTGTCTCAGATTATTAACTATGGTAAAGGCACCCTCCGGCGGGAGAGGGGGAGGCATGGAGCCGGTATCTTTAGGCATCTCAGAAACATTTGGTTCAACCCTAGTAGGGGACAAGCCGGGAGGCAGACCCTCCTGAGGTTCAGAAGATGGAATTATAGCTGGGGAAACCTCAGAAGGAGGAACAGTGGGCCTTCCAGAAGATAGCCTGCTGAATGAGGGGGGGAAGGGGGCCATACTGATTTGAAACTGTTTTCAAAGCCACATTCAAATAACAATCTTGAGAAGTGTAATCTCTATCAGTAGTATTGTGAGCCACCCAAAGGTAGTCTACAAAGGAATGATTCTCCTCACAGAGGCTACATTTTGGAGGATGATGGCAATCAGTCATAACATGTCCCAGTTCCCCACATTGTGCACACTTCAGCGTGTCACATGTCCTGCTCAAATGTCTACTAGAACCACATTTGTAGCAATGACGGGGTTGTTCAGGATAAAAGATAAAGCCTTTATCCTGACCCAGATAAAAACAGCTGGGAAGATGTTGAAGTCCTTCCGCATTCTGTGAGAAAGTCACTTTATACCTCCATCCTCCGTTCCAAAATCCTTCAGAATCAAAAATTGGTTCCGGGTTCCCCTGTATTTGGCATAGTTTCTCTATCCAGTATGTAATATCTACGATATTCACCCCCTCATTCCTGAAAAGGATAGTAATTACTTTAAAAATTTGTTTTGTGAGGGGGTATGGCCTGGAAATGGGCCCAGGCAGGATTCATTTTAAAGAGGGCATACTTCATCCAAAAACGATTAAGGATGTCAGGGGAATGAAAACTAACGTCGTAGGTAGACTCCCTTGGGGTGTGAATCAAAGCATACACCTCAGAGGGAGAAAAGCCAAGCATTTGCTTCAGTAGAACTTTCCCCACGTAGAAACGATCAGGCATGCTGTCAACCAGTCCCAAAAACCGCAGCCGAACAGCATTGCGACATTTGGTTAAGGAGACAGGTTTTTGAAAAAGACTGGCTAAAGTAGGGGCAGTCAAAGTTGGGGGTTCTGGATCAATGATTGGAGACACATCAGGAAGAGTAGCTGATTCCCCTCTCACCAGAGGGGAACTATCATTCAATTGTGCAGCGTCAGGGATCCCCTGCTGTGAGGAAGCCAGAGTAGGGGAAAAAGAAATAGAGTCTGGTAGGGAATCAGAAACAACTGCCTCTGCATCTGCTGCAGCAATCAATGGGGGCATGGAACTTGCAACGGGTTATGAAGCTGGTCCATGTAATACAACAGTAGGCAAAGATACAACTTGACTGTCCATGATGTGGAGGAGACTATCCTCAGTGTTCCCCGGTAACCCCATAGCAACACCCGAACCTGGAAGCGGAATATCGGGATCCACAACCCACTGACCTGTCTCTGTCCGAATCCAGCCAGCTCTTTCCAAAGCTCACTCAGGGGACCATGGAGGATCCTGCTGTATGTCTGTCTCCGTTTCTGTACTTGATAAATCCGGGGTTATGATTTCATCTGCCTGGGGGGCGCAATGAACACTTTCGCCGTGAATTCTGTAGTGGGCGATGGCAAACCATGCACCGAGCGCTTTCTTTTTTTTTCTTCAGCAGCGTGCAACTTAGCTGCTCTGTAATCCGCTTCAGCTTGCAAAAGGAGAGCCTGTTTCACTCGAACCAATTCGTCAAAATCCTCATCTCCCGCTACAGGCATATAACCTGCATCAGGACGTCCTGAAGGGACTGGTAAGGGCACAATGGGGGAATCCGAAAATCCCCTATTTTCGGCGGATCCTCCGCCTGTTTCCACTGCAGCAAAAAGCGGGGGATGAGGTACGAAACGTTGGCCACCCAGAGGGTGCATCCCAGCCACACCTTGTTCCCCGCTTAGGCTAGCAGACTCACAAGCCATAGCACATCCTCCTCCACTGTCTTCCTCCATCAGACTGAGAAATTCCCCTTAGACACAGTGCCATCTGTCTACAGAGTAGGAGAACTTCCCCAGTGCCCTGGCCAAATTTCCCCCATTCACTAAAAATACCACCAACAGCTTAATCTGGTTCAAGGTCAGTTGGCATTTATCTGCATCTCCCCCGGTTGTGCCTAAAATAGGCAGAATTTGTCTAGTACACTTACATTGTCAACAAAAACAAAATAAAATAAAGATCATCAAACCAATATCTCCCCCACTGGGGTTTTATCTTGTGCTAGAGCACTCATGAATTGACTCTGAATACATAAAAATTGCAGCAAAGGTCTCTCAATGTATAGCAGGGAGATTTTAAAAAGTAAAACTAACTAGGGGCTGGCAGTTTTGGATGCTCTACAGCACAAAGCATTTGTTTCTTTAGGAATGCAATGATGTATGCAGCATAGCTCCTGTTTTAGTGCTTTGACTTTGAATGTCACACTATTTCTTCCAATCTCTCTCCCAAATCAAGGCACTGCCACCGTATATTTCTCAGCATTTTCACACAATCCAAATTCCACATGGACAATAAAGGCTGGGGGGAAGGGCTTTTACTATGTGCTGTAATGTTCCACCACCACTGCCGCTGAACCCAGCCTTCTGACCACTCCTTGACATCAGAACATATTAATAAAAGCAAGAACTTCATTTCACAAAGCAAAAACCAAACTGGAACTTTCAACTCACCTATTGGATCATCCTCTCTACCTTTTACTTGTTCCTTCTGCCTGGGCCCTGCTCTCCCATATGCTGTTGTTCTTTCTGCCAAGGATTTGTTACATTGGCTCACTGGCTTCCTTGCATTTCTTGTCACCTGGTCTGCGGCCTGTCTGTGCTTTGGTTTGATCAACCGACTCTTCTCTTTTTCCCCATGACCTTGCCCACTACCCATGTTGTTGGCTTTCTTCTTAACCTTGTTCTTTTCCCTGCTACCTTTCTGGCCTGTGACCTGCTGGGCTGCCTCATCTCCTGCACTGCCTGCCACAGTCATCCAGTCCGACTCTCTCCCATGTCCGTCCAGAGCCACCCAAACTTGTTGCAGTTGTTTTGACCTTAGTTTACCGCTAGCCTACTGTACAATGGCAGGGAAACCAGGGTTATGGTACAGTCTGCTGCCTCCCTCTGCCTCAGTAGTCCTCCCTCCCACTCCTCTCCTGCCCCATGTAAGCAGTTTGCTGGTGTGCTTGATAACTCACTCAAAATCCCAGGCTCAGCCCCAGCTGGCCGCCAGGCCGCCCTCCTCCTGCTGGTCCTGCTCCAACCTACCTGCTGTGCCAGGCTGACACAGTGCTACCACAGGCTTTCCCCCATCTGGCTGGACTTCCAGCCACCTCCAGACAGCTCCCGTCCCCTTGAGTCTGCCCTCCTCCCTTCTCTGTCGACCCATTCTCCCTGTCAAGTGGATAGCAAACAAACCCGGACACACTCCAGCATCGCCATCAGTTCCTCCAGTCTGCCCACTCACCACTTCATCTTTTCTCTCTGCTGCCCGACAGCTCATGTGCAGTGTGCACATCTCCTCGCTCCTCCCCCTGTCATACACTATTGGAGGACTTGGAGGAGGACTGTCTGGCGCCGAAGAGCAGAGGCACAGTTTGGTTGATTGCTGAGGCTGTCCATCCACACAGGCACACTAACTTAAAAAATAATGCCTGCAAAACGGCCATTTCACATTGGAAGGGAGGGGACAAAAGGGCTATGGCCAGTGAAGGGTGGGGCTGAGCTCGCACGCCTGGCCAAAATGTGTCTGAAAGTGGTATAGAGTGCAAAACACGGGAGGTGAGCAGACTGTCATGCGAGCAAGTTACAATGGAGTCATCGACTTCTCAAAAGTATGACTCCACTCAATTATGGTTGCAGCTCAGGGCAATTGCAGCTAAGTGCAACTGCCTTGAATTGTGACCAACGATTCCAACTACTGACAGCGACTCCAGGGTCTAGGAGCATGAAAGAGAGTACTGTGATGAATGCTGTCACTTACATAGTAACATAGTATCTGATGTCAGATAAGGACTGCTAGGCCCACCCAGTCTGTCCGTGGTGGCAATGACGTGCAGTGGGCTTGGCGGAGGTGAAAGGTATTGTGGTGGTGGGGAGCAGGAGATGCCCTGTGGTTGGGCGGAGCCTAGAGAGAGGCCAGATGTGTTTGGTCTCCATATCCAGGGTTCTCACTGGACTGAGTGGGTAGGTAGCTGGGGGGCCTGCAGCATCCACTAGTCCCCTTGGGGCTGTGCTGTGCAATGCCAGATCAATGAGGAACAAGACTGCAATTATGTTAGACTTGATTTCTTCAGTCGATCTCACTTGCATTATGGAGACCTGGTTGTGTAATGACACCAGGCCAGTTTTGGAGGCGGACATCCCCTCTGGGTACTCTGCAGTACACTACCACTACCCAAGGAGGGAATTCAGGGTTAAGGGGGTGGCCATCTGTTTAAAATACAGATTGGACTTCACTGTACACCCAGTGGGGTCAGCCAGGTCTATCAAGTGTGTGGCGTGTGTGGGGGTCCAGGTACAGGCTGCAGGATTCTCATTTACTGTTCTCCAGGGTCGGGAGGAGATTTTCTGCAGGAAGTCACAGACTTTGTCATCAAAAAGCTTTTTGAGTCCCCCAGATAGTTGATTCTGGGGGACTTCAATGCCTGGATCTATGATGAATCCTCGCAATTTGGTCATGACCTCTTCCAGATGATGATATCACTGGGACGGACACAAGTAGTTACTTCTGAGACCCATCACCAAGGCCACATGTTGGACCTGGTTTTCTCACTGGGGCTTGAGATGATGAATCTCAAGACTGATCGGGTCATGTGGTCTGATCATTGCACAGTGAAGTTCTTGTTTGGGGCCCCCCTGAAAGTTCCTCCCCTGTTGAGATGATTAGCTATCACCCTTTAAGGGGACTTTCCCCAGAAGAACTGCTGACAATAGCTGATTTTTCTAGTGTAGATGCTGCATGTGTGTTTGGCATGGGAGAGGCAGTGGCTGCCTATAATAAGGCGGTATCTGAGGTGCTCAATTCCATTGCACTGGTCCATATACAACCCAGATCCTCTCATTTGAGAACCTGTTGGCTTGATGGGGGTCTCAAGGAGATGAAGATCAACGATCAGAAGTTGGAGCATTGCTGGTGGAAGACCCGGTCAGAGGAGGACAAACTGGTCTTGCGTGCTCATTATTATGATTACCAAGGAGCAATCAACTGTAAGAAGGCAGAGTTCCTGTCCAAGGAGATTGCCATAGGGAGGAACAGACCATCTCAGCTTTTTCGGACTGTGGACAGACTTTTGCATCTAGTCTATCTACAGCTGACAAAAGTCTTTTCAACTGCATTATGCGACAGTTTGCTCAGTTCTTCTCTGACAGGGTGTCCTCTATCTGGTCAGGGATCTCATCAGTGAGGTAAATTTTGCCTTGCAGTGTTCGGCCTGGGGGAGCAGAGGTGCTCCGATTGTCTGGGGGGAGTTTAAACCATTTGAAGTGGCCAAGGTCATTGAGATGGTCTTGAAGCTCAGGCACACTTATTGTGAACTGGACCTGGTCCTGACTCATTTCTTGATGAGATGTGTCGGGACCATTGCCCGGTGTTCGCTGGGATTGTCTGGTGTTCATTGTTGGAGGGAGTCTTTCTGGATGCTTTGAAAGATACTCTGGTGAGGCCTCTCTTGAAGAAGCCATTCCTTGACCCTGATGTCCTGGCAAATTACTGTCTGATCTCCAACCTTCCTTTTTTATGTTGTCTTGCGCCTGTGCAAGAAACATTTTGTGGTAACTTCGGAATAGCAGGTTTTGGAGGTGCGGTCCTGTTGTAGCCTGTGGCGCCACTGCTTTTTGAGGCTGGGCTCCATGGCACAAATTAGATTGCACACTGTCTATGACAGCAGTGCAAAAGCGTGTTCACTCCCCCTGTCGGCATCATCATGCCCCTCTCCCCAGTTCATCTGCCGATGGGGCAACCCAATCCCCATCAGCATCATCCCCCCAACACTCTATTTTTATATGCTGATGGGGTGCCCAATCCCCGTTGTCTACAGTCCCCACCCTGAAAAAAAAAACGCAGGTGACACCACCCTTCCCCAGTTCATTTGCCGATGGGGGAGCCCAATCCCCGTTGGCATCATCCCCCCCAAATACTCTTTTTTTATTTGCAGACAGGGTGCCCAATCCCTGTTGGCTCCAGTTCCCCCCAAAAAATAAAACATGCAGGTGACAAGCTGGGAGCCCACCCCAGCGTATCAAATATACCTGTAAAACAAAACCTTCCCGCAATGTTTTTTTCCCTATAAAGTAGAAAACCGTCCCTCACAGTCTGCAGCCCCTCCCCAACCCGTGCTCACCCACCGCGTGCTCCACCTCCCCACACTCCCCCCTCACCCCATACTTACCTCCGGAGCCCGGCGAGACAATCTTCTGTGGACTGGGAACACGTCTGCACTCTTCAAAGCTGACCGCGAACTGAAGAAATGCTGGTACGATGTATAATGGCATAAATAGGGTTTTTCAACTTTGATGCATATCTTGGACATTTTTTGGAATTTTGCCACCAAATTTTCAACATGGGGTTATTGGGATCCCTTCTCAGGAACTCAGTTACTGTCATGGTGTTATTCAATCCCGAAAGGTGATTTTTGCAGTCACTACGTGGAATCACCCTTCGGGACTGATTAAAGAAACAGCAGTGCCACTGTTCATGACGTGGCCTCTCAAAAAGCCTATGTTGCAAATTTGGTGAAAAAATTCAAAAAAATGACTGTTTTACGAGCATGCATTGAGCAATTTCCACGCACGCTCGTAACTTCTTGAATCTGTAATATTTTCACTCCAGATTTTCAACATTGGCATTTTTCCATACCCCCTTATGAACAGTACAGCTGTCATTTTTCACATCCTGGCCGAAATGTGTTTTCGCACTTCCGGCGCAGAATAGCGCGGTCACTGTGGGAAATCAGTGTTCGGGGCAGAGTAAGAAAATCACAGTGACACTGTTCATGAGCAGACTTCCTAAAATGCCTATGCTGAAATTTGGTGCCAAAAGTCCATCAAATGACTGTTTTATGAGCGTGCATTGCACAGTTTCCACGCATGCTTGTAACTTTGCGAATCTGTAATATTTTCACTCCAGATTTTCAACATTGCCATTTTTCCACACCTCCTTATGAACAGTACAGCTGTCATTTTTCACATCCTGGACAAAATGTGTTTTTGCATTTCCAGCGCAGAATAGTGTGGTCGCTATGGGAAATCAGTGTTCGGGACAGAGTAAAAATATCAAAGTGACACTGTTCATGAGCAGAGGCCCTAAAATGCCTATGTTGAAAATTTGGTGACAAATGTCCATTAAATGACTGTGCTATGAACGTGCATTGCGCAGTGTTCACGCCTCGTCATTTTTCACATCCTGGCCTAAATGTGTTTTCGCACTTCCGGCGCAGAATAGCATGATCTCTGTGGGAAATCAGTGTTTGGGACAGATTAGGAAAATCACAGTGACTCTGTCCATGAGCAGAGGTCCTAAAATGCCTATGTTGAAAATTAGGTGACAAACGTCCATACAATGACTGTTTCACAAGCGTACGCTGTGCAGTTTCCACACACGCGGGTAACTTCAATAATTTTTAATATTTGTACTCCAGATTTTCACCTTGGTCATTTTTTCACACCTCCTTATGAGCAGTACAGCTTTCATTTCCCACATCCTATCTGAACTGTGTTTTCGCACATCCGGCGTACAGTGGCGCAGTCGCAGTAGAAAAACAATGTTCATAACAGAGTAAGACAATCACAGTAACACTGTTCATTAGCAGAGGTTCAAAAATGCCTATGTTGAAAATTTGGTGAAAAAATTCTATAACATGACTATGTTACAAGCATGTGTTGCACAGTGTCCATACACAGTCGTAAGTTCGAGAATTTGTAATATTTTCACTCCAGATTTTCAAGTGTCATTTTTGCACACCTTCTTCCTTCTTATGAACAGTTCAGCTGTCATTTGTCACATCCTGCCCAAAATGTAGTTTCGCACATCTGGCATGCACAATCACACGGTCGCTGTGGGAATCAACGTTCGGGTAGATTAAGATAATCATAATGCCACTGTTCATGAGCAGAGATCCCAAAATGGCTACAGTATGTTAAAAATTTGGTGAAATAATTCCACTAAATGACTGTGTTACAAGCATGTGATGTGCAGTTTTCACACATGCTCGTAACTTCGAGAATGTTTAATATTTTCACTCCAGATTTCCCACATTGCCATCTCTTCACACCTCCTTATCAATGGTGCAGCTGACATTTTCATGCAGTGCAGAATAGCGCAGTCACTGTGGGAAATCAACGTTTGAGACAGATTAACAAAATCACTGGGGCACTGTTCATGAATAGAGGTCCCAAATGCTTTCATGAGGTGGGGTCACAAAAAGGCCATGTTTTAAAATTTAGAGTGCAAATACCACCACACGTCCAGGGTGTTAGGATTTCTAACCATTACATCTCACCCTGTACAGACTAACAGGTATCAGGGGTGTGTCTTTGGATCATCTGCTGTACTGCTCATGCCATTGGTCCTCCACCTCCGTCCTGCAGCCACTGACAGGTATCAAGGTGTGCCTTGGACTCTTCAGCCCCAAAGTTCAACCCATTCTCCTATGCTGCACCCATCTCAACATACTTCCTTATGAAATGGGGTGAGCATAAGGCCAGATGACCCCAAGGCACAATGCGACACTCGTGTGAAATAGCAGCTGCTATGGCCAGGCTTAATTAAATGCACACCCCAATGCCTGTCACTCTTTGCAGGGTGGGGTGGGGTTGATGTAGGTTCTATACTTCACTGCTACTTCTATTATGTGTCTCTCTAACTCCTGCACTACCAATGCCAAAACCAGCAAGGCAACATTCAGCATTGACAAATGCTTGTTAGAAAAGGCTGTTGAGAAAATGGTGGCACAGCAGCTCTAGGAACACCTCATGACCTTTAATATCTATAAGCCATTCCAGTCATGTTTCAGAGACAGGAATAGCACCAAAACAGCATTAGTTAGGGTGCAAAATGTCCTCCTCAAGGCTAGAGATAGTAGAGACAGGTTAGTTCTTGTGCTTCTTCATATCTCATCAGCATTTGACACCGTGAATCATGTTGTGCTTCTTAATTGCCTTAGAGAATATTGTGGACTCACCGGTACTGTCATCAACTGGTTTGAACCCTATCTCTCTGGTAGGAAACAATGGGTGGTGATGGGAAATTTCTCATCCTCCCCAAAGCTCCTGCCATGTTGAATGCCTCCAGGCTTCATCTTGTTGCCACTGTTATTTGCATTGTACATGCTGCCCCTGGGAGAGCTCATTAGGCGTTACAGTGTGGGTTTTCACTGCTATGCAGATGATACCCAACTGTATATGTCCTTTGCCCCTAGGACACAGGATGTCATGGAATTGCTTAACAACTGCCTGTCTGAGATCAATGGCTAGATGTCTTTCAATTGGTTGCAACTGCACCTTGACAAGGTGGAGGTCCTGGTGATTGAGCCAGGTCACGGGCATGATAGGAGTGCCTCCGGAGTGGCTACAGGATTTTTCCTGGGATCTGCTCCATTGATGGCCTCTCCTAGGGTATGGGATCTTGGCATTATCCTGGATGACAGATTGACATTTGAAGCTCCGGTGTCATCCATGGTCCGAAGTGGTTTCTACTACTTAAGGAATATCACTAGAATTAAACCCCTAGTTCTGCCCAAGGATCTGCTATCACTGGTACATGCCTTTGTTACCTCCAGGCTTGATTACTGCAATGCTCTTTACTTTGGGTTCACTGGAGGGACCCACTGGCTTCAGCTGGTGCAGAATGCAGTGACCAGGTTGCTGATGGGCCTGTCTAGGTCTAGTCATGTGACCCCAGTCCTGCGAGCTCTGCACTGGCTGTCTGTCAGGTGGAAAATCATCTTCAAGGTGGGCTTGCTCACCTACAAGGCCCTATATGGATTGAGTCCTGGCTATCTGGCTGATCTCCTGACACCTGCCACCTCAGTCCACTCCCTCTGCTCCTCAACCAGGGGCCTCCTCATCGTTCCAAAGGCCCGATTAAAAACTTCCAACGACTGTGCCTTTGATGTCACCGGACCAGCCCTTTGGAACTCCTTTCCAGTCTCTGTTAGGGAAGCTCGATGGTCAAGATGTTTAAAAAGGGTCTAAAGGCTTATTTATTCCACTTGGCCTTCTCTGATGAATTTGACTGACCAGAGCTAGTTTAACTTTAGATATTGTATTACTATATTTATTGTTTTAATATTTATTGTAGGCTGTATGTGTTTCCTGTGTTTATTTGTATCATCCTACCTGTTTTTATGTAAGGTGCTCAGAGCATCAGGGATTGGGTGCCATATAAATAAATGTGCCTTGCCTTGCCTGCATCAGTGGTCACTGACCCTACTTGGTCATTAGCTTTAGCCTTTCCTACCCACCTCTAGGGTGCATGTTTGAATCCCCTTACTGTGCTTACTCCCACTACCTCATGGGGTAGACTATTCCATGCACCTACCATCCTTTCTGTGAACAAACTTCTTCACATTCCCCTTTATCCTGCCTCCCTCCAATCTCATATCACGCCCCCTCATCCTTGTACACCTCCTATACTGAAATATGTAACCCACTTGTACTTTGTTTATGCCCTTAAAATACTTGAACATTTCTATATTTCCCCATTCCCGCTACTCTTCCGGTGTATACATATTTAGGTCTTTTAATCTCTCCTCATATGTCTCCTGGTGCAAGCCCTGCATCATCTTTGTTGCCCTCCTCTGAACCACCTTCACCCTGCCTATGTCCTTATGAAGATGTGGCCTGCAGAACTATATACCGTACTCCAGATGAGGCTTCACCAGCTTTTTGTACAGTGGCATCACCACCTCCCTTCTTCTGCTAGTGATACCCCTTCCTATGCACCCCAGCATGCTACTGGCCCTCCCCACAGCCTTGGTACTATACACTGTTTGGACACCTTTAGGCTTTCTGAGATGATTATCCCTAAATCCCTTTCTTCCCTGATAACCATCAGCAACTCCCCCCTCATCCTATAACTCTCCGGAGGACTTTGGCACCCCAGGTGCATGATTTTGTACTTCTTTGCATTAAATTTTAATTGCCATACATTGGACCAATTTTCCAGCTTTGCTAGGTCCCTCCTCATTTTCTCTACCCTCCTTCCACTACTTCTTGCCTAGGTGTTGTGCCAGAGAAACCTTTTAAAAATTTAACAGCTACGTAAAACAAAGCATTGTTTGTCAGTTGTCTTTTTATACAAAATACTCATTAATTGTCCCCCACCAAGTATTGTAGTTTGTCCTACTGCTGGAAAGACCCAGTAACCTTATTACTTATTTTTGTAAATATGAAGTGTTTGGAACCCCCGAAAAGCATCCCCCCCCCAAGTAATGCAGTTTAATCATGTAATGGATGAACTCTGTGTCCCAGTGTTGTATATCATTCCATAGTGGGATTCATATGGCAAATGTTTAGTAGCAGCTCCAGGAATTAGTTGTTTTTTTTTTTTTTTGCTCCTCCCGTGGCCCATAACCGGCCACTGCCACCAATGGTAACCCACTGCCCACAATCATCCCAACCTCCATCATCACCACTATCTCCTTGTTGTGTCATGCCCTGGTTGACCTGGCATATCCTTTCACCGGAGGTCTCCCCTCCCAGGCCCATGAGAGGAGAGATGGGTTCCAATACTGTACCAGGTGCACGACAGGGGATCAGCGCAGAAGGCTGGCTGACAGGGCTGCATGTTGGGACGGGAACCAGGTGATAGTCATCTGGTCAGACGAATGGGCAATTTTCATTTTTCGCCCCAACCGACACCCCCCCATGTAGTAGCCACATGCTCATGGTGTCCTGGAAAGGATGTATTGCAGCATACTAGGATTCATACTAGGAAAAATAGGCACACAGAAGGCCGTGGCCCATTTATGTATGTCTCCAGCCAGGATGGTTCATTATCCCATTATTATAAAGAAAATGGTGAAGATTCTGTTTACATTTTGTGTAATTACTGGGGAGAGTATTCCATGATGGAATAGCTATTTGGGTAAAAAAGGATCGCCCTTTATTAGTTCTAGGAAATGTTAATGCCAGCTGGTATTTGTGGCTTCTAAGGTTACAGTCCCTGTTACAGTAGGACATCCCCAGCTGAGTCAATAATTCAGTGTCTGTGTGAATCTTATACATTAATAACAGATCCCCTCTCTTCCTTCTCTGCTCCAGGGAATACAAGCCCAGTTCCTTTAATCTTACCTCGTACCTCTTGTTCCACATATTGGTGACAAGTTTAGTTACCCTCCTCTGTACACCCTCCAGTCTATTAATATCTCTCCTGAGATATGGGCTCCACAAGGGTGAACAGTAGTTAAGATGTGGTCTCACGTATGACCTACAGAGAGGTAAAATGCATCCTCCGTCTTGAGTGGTGAAGCTACTCTTGATGCAACTAATAAGTTTGTTAACTCAGCTAATAATATGATTACAGTGACTGTGTGATGTTAAATCAGAATTAGTTAGTGTACCTCGGTCATTGTGTTGCACTATTAGAGTTAACACTTGGCCATTTAGTGTATACTGATTTTGTATGTTGGTATTTCCCAGGTGCATAACAACACACTTGTCAACATTGAAGACCATCTGGTTCCTATCTGCCCATTCCTCAAGTTTTCTCAGATCGTTAGCAACGTTACAAATATCTTTATGTGTCTTTACGGGTGACAGTATTTTAGTGTCATCGGCAAATTTAACCGCAAAACTATTAATACTGTTGGTCAGGTCAGATATAAAAATGTCAAAAAGGATTGGGCCCAGAACAGACCCCTGTGGAACACCGATACTCACAGAATGTAACTCAGACATGTATCCCCTTATACATACATGCTGGGTGCAATCATTTAACCATTCTTCAACCCAGTTAATGATGTTATTATTTATTCCTAACAGTCTCATTTTGTTTATTAAAAGGTCATGGGGAACCTTATCAAAAGCTTTACAAAAATCAAGGTATATCACATCCCTGGGTATATTGTTTTCTAAAGATCTACTGATGAACTCATAGAAGACCAAATTTCCAGACATGCAAGATCTGTTCTTTCTAAAACCATGCTGTGTTTGATCCACCAGCCCTTTGGTATTTAAATCCTCCTCTAATCTAGTTTTAAGTAGGGACTCAAAGATCTTTCCTATTACGCTGGTCAAACTAACTGGTCTGTAGTTGGATATGTCTGATTGGTTTCCTTTTTTGTAAAGTGGTGTAATAACAGCCGTTTTCCAGTCATTTGGTATTTTATAGGTTGAACGAGACATATTAAATAGTGTATGGAAGGGTTTCACTAACTACTCCTTAATTTCTTTTAATAGTCTGGGATGAAGTTTATCCAGCCCTGGTAATTTATTTATCTTAATATTATTAAATTTTGCGACCATCTCATCCTTAGATATTTCCAAACCATCATCACCTGTATTTACTATGGGGTACTGTTAGTTTTACTTTTGGTGTTATAAACAGAACTGAAGTATTTATTGAATTCTTCAGCAGTTTTCTGAGGGGCTGTTATTACTTTTGTATTAATTGCCAAGGGCACTTACGGTGCAAGGGTCCTTCCATAGGGGAACCGCCAGGAGCCACTCGAGTAGCGATATGGGCTGCTCCCTCCCTACCTCCCTCCCTCCCAGGAAGGAGAGCATCTAAGCAGACACCCTTAACCCTACTCACCAGTCTCCACTCCCGTTGTCCCAGCTGGTGGTGAACCCGGGTGGCCAGTGCGCCAAGTGATCCACCATCACTCAGCACCACAGAGACAGCAGTTTTGTAAAATTTATTGTTTATGCTTCACTCTCTGATTTGGTCCTCTTCCTCTGTGTCAAACCCTGTCCCATCCTCTCATGTCTCTGCCACTGACCTGCTCCTCCTTTGAACCCCCCAGGCTTGAACCCCCCAATGATAGGGTCCAGCTGAGTCAGATCCACCCTCTACCTCCTCTGGAGTATGGAGGCAGGAGTTCCCTGGGTGTAGGAGTGGTGAGGGTCAGGGCTGAAATACGCTAAAGTCATCATGCACAGAATAGGGTTCTTCCATTTTTCTGGTCCCTGCCCCTTTAGGACACTAGCACTCAGTCCATGTGTCAGCATACACAGCTTGCCAAGCGGAGCTCCACCGATGTCCCCTCTACCTGCTAGATTGCTGCTGCACTACGACTCGTGGTCATCCAGGTGGCAGTGTTGAGTGGCTGCAGCAACCCTCCCTCCCCATGAGGAAAAGAGTGTCCCCTGGCATGCTCGATCATCCTCCCCTTGGTCGGCCCCCAAAGGCTCAAATTCACTCCTGAACTTGGGTCACCAACATCGCAAGTGTCGGTACTACTGCTGCGCCTATGAGCTGGCTAAGCTGCAGGAATTTGGACTGACTGAGGCAGAACCAGGCTCCAGGCATTCTGACATGGGGCACACTACAAATTAATGTGATGGGTCTTTTTCATAGCAATCATAATTTTAAAGTACATGCCCTCCCTTAGATGGTATTGACAAATCAGTACTGCCAGCATCACATCATAATGCACAGACACCTGAACCTGAACTCACTCCCTTTTCTTATTGTACCACTCCAATCCTAATCATGAGGAAATGCCCTCAGCTGACTCTGGTGCTGATGTATTCAGGAGAAAAAACAAATGCAAATATGCAATGGACACAGGAAAATAAAATAGAGAATAACTGTGTGTTATGGATTTTCTTTTACACACCTGAGGGGTGTGATGGCCCATAAACCTCAAAAGTGAAGTTTGAGAGGTTTATGAGGTCATCCCACCCGAGGGTGTGTAAAAAAAAAAATCCATAAACACACAGTTGCTTATTTTTAATTTTTTATAATTACTGGTGCAGAGTTTGCTCAGTGTCTCAGTCTGTCCTCCATTTACAGACACACACACACACACACACACACACACACACTCACACTCCTGTGCACTAGGGAAAATGTATTTATTTTTTTTGTTAAGAAAAATAATACTGTTGACTGCAAGGAAGCAGTAACATTTGACAATGCGCGGAGTTGGGCAGCAGCCCCGACCGAAGAGCAACAACAGCCATTTGAGAGTACGCTGGTTAGGGGAAGCCTCGACCGAAGCACAACAACAGCAAGATCAAACAGATAGCTTTTTTTTTTTTAATTGTTTTCCCCAAAAGGCAGGATTAACCAGATAATTGATAACAAGCATTTGTCAATGCCGAATGTTTGCTTGCTGGTATTAGCATTGGAAATGCAGGAGTTAGATGCAGAATAGGAATGTCAGTGAAGTACTGAACTTCATGCCAACCCCACCTCCATCCTACAGAGATGGACAGGCATTGGGGTATGTGTTTGGGTCATCACCAATGATGTTCATGCCATGTCACCTCACCATATCCTGCAGACACCAACACATGTTGAGGTGTGTTTTGGGGTGTTCGGTTTTACAGTCACCCCATTCTATAAGGACATACGCTGAAATGGGTGCAGTATAGGAGAATGGGGTGAACTCTGGGGCTGAACAGTCCAAGGTACACCTCGATGCCTGTCACTGGCTGGGGGTTGGGGGTGGGATGGCATAAACATTACAGTTGGCAATCCAAAGGCACACCCTGATGCCTGTCAGTCTGTACAGAGTGGGACGTTATGGTTAGAAACCCTAATGCCCCAGGCGTTTGTTGGTATTTGCACTACAAATTTTCAGCATAGCCTTTTTGTGACCCCACCTCATGAAAGCATTTGGGACCTCTTCTCATGAAGAGTGGCAGTGTGATTTTGTTAATGTTTCCTGATCTTTGAGTTGCAACAGTGACCGTGCCATTCTGTGCCAGATATATGAAAACACAGATCGGGCAGGATGTGAAGAATGACAGCTGTACCATCCATAGGGAGGTGTGAAGAGATGGCAATGTTGAAAATCAGTAGTGGGAATATTAAAAATGCTCGCACTTCGAGTATACATGGAAACTGTGCAATGCATGCATGTAACACAGTCATTTTATAGACTTTTGGCACCAAATTTTCAACATAGGCATCTTAGGACCTCTGCTCATGAACAGTGTCAGTGTGATTTCCTTAATGTGTCCCGAACACTGATTTCCCACAGTGACCGTGCTATTCTGCACAGAAGGACAAAACACATTTTGGCCAGGATGTGAAAATGACAGCTGTACTGTTCATAAGGAGGTGTGGAAAATGCCAATGTTGAAAATCTGGACTGAAAATACTGCAATTCAATGGGTTATGAGTGTGCGTGGAACTACATAAATGCATGCTTGTAACACAGTCATTTTATGGACTTTCGTCACCAAGTTTTCAACATAGGCATTTTAGGACTTCTGTTCATGAACAGTGTCACTGGGATTTTCTTAATGTGTTCCGAACACTGATTTCCCACAGTGACCACGCTATTCTGTGCCAGAAGTGTGAAAACACATTTCGGTCAGGATGTAAAAAAATGACAGCTGTACTGTTTATAAGGAGGTGTGGAAAAATGCCAATGTTGAAAATCTGGAGTGAAAATATTACAGATTTGTGAAGTTACGAGCGTGCATGGAAACTGCACAATGCACACTCATAAAACAGTTATTTTTTGGATTTATTTCACCAAATTTGCAACATAGGCTTTTTGAGAGCCCACCTCATGAACACTGACACTGTCGTTTTGTTAATCAGTCCCGAAAGGTGATCTCACGCAGTGACTGTGAAATCACCTTTTCGGGACCAAATAATGCCATGACAATGGATGAATTCATTAGGAGGGGTCCCAATAACCCCATGTTGAAAATTTGGTGCCAAAATTCCGAAAGATGCCTGAAATATGCACCAAAGTTGAAAAAACCCTATTTATGCCATTATAGAGCTTACCGGCATTTTTTCAGTTCGCAGTCGGCTTTGAAGAGTGCAGACGTGTTGCCGGTCCACCAAGATCATCACGCTGGACTCTGGAGGTAAGTATGGGGTGAGGGGGTATGGAGGCAGGGTGCGCAGAGGGTAAGCGCGGGTTTGGGGAGGGGGCAGGAGAGACCGTGTGAGAATGTTTTTGTGTTTTACAGGGGAAAAAAAAAAAAGACAATGAGGGTCAGTTTTCTTTTTTCAGAGGTGTTGTTTGGTACACTGGGGTGGGCTCCCAGTGTACCACCTGCATTTGTAGGGAGGGGGACCAAAGCTGACAGGGATTGGGCCCCCCATCGGTACAGAAGAGGGGGCGCATGATGCCAAGGGGGATTGGGCACCCCCCTTTGGCACACAGCAGAAATCGGGGGAATGGGGACATCATGTTGATGGGGAGTGGCTCCCCATCAGCAACTGGAACTGGGAAGGGGGGACTGAAGCCAATGGGATTGCCCCCCATTGGCACAGAAATGTTGGGGGGGCACATGATGCCGAGGGGGATTGGGCACACCCTCAGCACACAACAAATGGGGAAGGGGGTTACATTATGCTGACGGGGAGTGGGCTCCCCCATCGGCAAATGAACTGGGTCGGGGGCATGCCGACAGGGGCATTGGGCAACCCAGTCAGTCAGCTTTCATGGGGCTGTGAGGCAGCGGCATAAGCCACCATGTTTAGGGGAATGTTACATCAAGCAAGGTACCACCCTGCAATGACGGGTCACTCCCTCATTGCAGCGGAATGGCTAACGCTGCAATGACGAGGCAGCCCCTGATTACAGCGGCGAAATCGTTTCAACTTGGTGGCACTTTTGGAAACCAATGTCATCAGCACAGTGTGCCTGCATTGGTCTACCAGTGCCATTCCCCAAATGCAGTGCCGCCATTGGCTGCCACAGTGCCGCATCTCCACAACCTGCTTCTCTCCTAAGCTGCCGCATAATGTTTCTTGTGCATGCGCCCAAGCAAACATAACAAAAATGTCAAATTAAAAAAAAAATCATGAAGCTGCTTCCATGCCCATTTTTATATGGTTACCCCCTGATTTTAGCACACAAAAACAGTAAGTGCTTTCGACAGTTACTGGTGACAAAACAATATTTTGTCCGATAACAGAAATTTCAAACAGTTTAAGCTGCTTTGGGTATTTCAATGTTGCTGAACGGCAGTATCTACCACACAACAGCACAGCGCTGATAAACAATATTTTATGTAAGTACTGGAAAGGACTCCCAAATTACTGTTTCACATATCACTATGATTCTGAAGGGTATTTGTTTGGAAACAATAATAGTACACTAAAACACAGGGTGTTTGCTCAGTACTACTGGTGTGTGGATTAGCTAAACCAGTTACCCAGCCAGGCTATGGCTACCCTGATGACTGGCTGGTTGAGCTCCTCTGGACAGGATATTATTTTGGTGCACAAGGACATAGCAAACTCAGTCTTGGTTCATTCACTGTGTTTTATTTATATTTCTTATAAAAGTCTTTATTTTGTAGGGGTGTTACTGGTGCACGGCCAATTTTGTATGCTTTAGTATACTATCTCTGCAGCTGCAGAATGCTCAGTGGGCATCAGAGCTTTATGTTCTGGCTGCTCAAAAAGAAAATCAAGCCTGCTGTTTTATAGAAACACAGAAACATGGACTCTGATGGCAGATAAGGGCCACTTGGCCTACCTAGTCTGCCCATTTTCCCTGCCTGTTTCATTTACCGTGGACCCTAAGTGACTTGCGGCTTACCCTCTCTTTCCTTTTGATAGGTTTCCTTTATGCCTGTTCCATGCACTTTTTAAATACCCTATCATTTTTGCCCGCACCTCCACTGGGAGCTGTTCCACACACCCACCACTCTTTCCCTGAATAAAAACTCTCAAGTTACCCCTGAGTCTACCCCACCCACATCCTCATATCATGGCCCCTTGTTCTTGAACATCTTTTTTTTCTGACAGATGCTACCCTCTTGTACCTTTTTCATACCCTTGAGTTATTAGAAAGTCTCTATCATACCCCCCCCCCCAAATAACCTGCAGAAACCTCCATCATCTGCGTTACATAATGCCAGCCTAACTTTTTGGCAACATCAAATTAAGAGTCACTTCTCTGATCCACAGATGTCACAGTTAGAACATCAAAATGAGTGACAAGATTGCACTTTCTAACTGTCCCACTTAAGTTAAGGAGGCAGTATAGCGCAGTGGTTTAAGGTTCTGAGCTGCAAACCTGGAGACCTGGGTTTGAATCCCACAGCCCCTTCTTGCATACTGTGAGACCCTGAGCAAGTCACTTAAACTTCCTTGTGCTCCCAGGTCGCACCTGTAAACAATATTCAGCATAGTGTGTCTTTCCTGGTAATAAAATAAAAATAAAGAAATTGATCATCAGGAGGATCATAAGAGCAAGATAAGACAAAAAAAACTATGACACCATTAAAGTGCATATCAGTTGAGTGAGACCTTTGTTCTAATATAGAGAATACTGGATGGACAACTATGCACAACCAGTGTGTTCTGCTACAGAGGAACTCTGATTCCCTCTGACCTCGGGAATGAAGTTTGAGAGGTCCGTGGGAATCAGAACCTCGAGGAGGCAGAACACACTATGCATAAAGTTGCTCATCCTGCATTTTTTACAGTGTATAGCACTATGTGAAATATGTGCATTTTCTATTTTTCTCATACTCAGTAAAACTAGCTTGTGCAGTCTCTACAAGTTCTAGAACGCTCTTCTACCACAGAAGGGTACAATCACATTCCATGACCTTTGATCTGTGGTACGCGACATCATTTTGAAAATAATTAATTTCTATGTAAAGCACAATGCTCTGCTGTACACTATACTTGTGTCTCACTCCAAAAGAGAGACTGAACAGCAGTGGTATCCGAAGACCTGGCCTAAGCACTGCTGCTGTCCTCCAGTTCTGAAAGAGTTAAAGAGCTTCAGCCTCTACCTGCAGCACCTTGTGCAATAGTCACCCAGCAGCCAACACCTTCCTGAAACTACACAGTCTCACTGTCACTGCACAAGGCCAACTAACTCTTAGTCATACAAACTCAGATCAGTACAAGCAATACCTCAATCAACAGGCAAAACGGTGGGTTAATGACGTGTTCGATAAGCAAGGCATTAGCTTGAGAAAATAAAACAGATTCACAAAATACCCCCAACTGAATGATCAATCCCCACAATGATCAGTCCGATTTATAAGCTGCGATAACTCTGACCTGAAAAAAAAACTGCCACATCAAAGCAGATCCCATGCTTCCCCAATACAGCCATAATGCATCATCTTCAACTTTTTTGCTTTTCCCCAGTGTTTTTCCTGTGTTCCTCCTAGTCTGATGTAAGGACCTCACTCAGTCCCATCAAATGTTGCACTCATTCCGAAAGCAAGCGTAAAGGGTACTCGTGCATCGGACACAAAAACCAGAGGGGGAGAGGAGAGAACACTGCTGTAAAAACAGCAGATTAGAAACTAAGTCGGTGTTCGAGGAATTGAACCCAGATCTCCTGGTTCATAGACCTGTGCAAATCAATAGCAGGGGATCATGGAGAATAATATGCACTTTAAAAATAATTAATATTTTCAGCAAAGTTGGACAGGATTACAAGTTTTTGGCAACTCCAGAAAACAATAAGGAGTGCTCAGTGTAGTCCGGGGGAATTGGGGACAGCAACGGAGGGGTGGGGGCAGTACACAGCATAGTGGGTGGTAGCAGGAGAATAGGAGCCGGGTTTGTAAATGTTTGGTGGGGTCCAGGGGTCTGGGGCCAGAGCTGTCAGTGGGGGTCTATGGATGCAGAGTCACATATTTAGGGGTCTGGGATATTCTGTGTATGAAAGTTACCATGTAAAACTATATTCTGTTGTGGTTTTAAACCGTCGTTAGCAATACAATGAACTGCACTGCACTGTACTTATTTCACGTTGAACGCCGAAGTGAGCTACACTAACCAAGGAAGAATAAAGCTGTTGATTCATACAGTAATTCTGGAAGATTAAAAACAAAAAACTACTGGTTAAAGAAACAATGTGGAGTAAAAACTGATAGTCTTTCAGTCTCTGTACTATGCGTACTGTGCTCCCAATCTCTGTACTATGCCTACTGTGCCCCCACCCAGTTGCTCCCTTGATCACTGCCCCTAGGTGAGTATTCTTCTTGAACAGTTACTTGTTCTTGTAGGAAATCCCATCCAGGCCAACCACTATGTCGCTGAATTCTAGATGCAGGTGCAGATCCCACAGCAGCAGGCCCTGAACACGCCACAACATGCAAAGAGGGTTCATATGCCAAATACGATATAGTAATTAAAGCTGAGGTGCTGTTAAATTGCAAACAGCAAAAAATGTACTAAACAGCCATTGCTAGTAGTGCCCCTGCTGGGGTCACAGGACCATATGATGTGCGAATGAACGATCCAATCAAATAAAGTGCCAACACTGTCAAACAAGGTACAAAAAATAGCAAAGAAAAAAAAAATTGGTATAAAATGATACACACAGACCTACAGTACCCGTCGCCCTAACTGGAAGCTTATCAGTTCGTACTCAAAGCAGCAGTACTACGGAAAAAAATAATGCGTTTTTTTGACAATTTATTCCCTGTGCTCCGCTGATCATATACCTGGTACTCTTTCCAGCCGGCATTGTGTCCAGTGGAGGAGCCAGGCACTGATTGGCAGTTTCTGCTCCTTGGCTGATTTTCCAATGCCTGGAACTGTACTTCCTGGTCTTAGGGAAATCTCTTTCTGTGCTGTGTTCTGGACTAAATTTTTTTGGCCACACCCCTTCCCCCACCTCCTCACAGTATTAAATAGACCCTTGCTCCACCCCTTTCCTCAGCCTAGCAGCTGATTGGTCGCTCCACTGCTGCACATTCTTATGCTATTGGCCTCCCTGTCTTCAATACCTGACTCGACCCACTTTCTTACTGCCCCTTTTTAAAGCAGTCTCACCCACAGGGCTGCACATTTGCTCTCAACTTTTTCTCCAGCCACTCCAGTTAACTCCTTTCAATTTCTGCTCTAACCTGCCCTATTGTTAGGGACCTCACCCTAATTCATCTATACACCCTTTCAGTTCTTACACTTCCACTGCCTATGGTGACATACCCAGTCATAGCCAAACCATTCCAGTAGCTGGCACCTCTGCCTTTGCCTAGGTTGCTATTTCAATCTATAGGCTGCAAGGACCAGACAGATCAACTGTGTCTGCTTTATGCAAGGCATCACCATGTGGGTGCCCCACTGGCTCCATTTTCTGTTCCTTCTTTTCCTTGTGTCATGCACAGTACACAAGCTCTCCCAATCTTCTAGCCAGGGGGAACATAGCCTTCCGGTGGGCTGTCACATGCACTGTAACTCATCCTATAATTATCTTTGTGCTCTTAGACTCCCCCACCCGTAGCCCTCTGTTCAAACTATTAGTGGTGGGACTTGGACCGAACTGCCCCCACAGGGCATATCCATCACTCTACCGTGCACTTACCTCTCTTTACATCTCACAGCTAGGGTCTTGGAAATTGCTGTCTTAGGCCAGACCAGATCTAAATACGGGGTTCTATTGACTTGGCCCGACACCCCTTGTAGACGAACACGGGCAAGAAATTACAAAATGACTATTGCTGCGCTAAGGAAGCTCTTACTTTTCCTTCTGTTGTGCTCAGGAGGCATTGAGCTTAACCCTGGCCCAGCTAAATTCCTTACTTCCCCATCAGATTCAGCAAAACTTAAAGGAATGTGCTTTATGCATATGAACACATGCAGCCTGTTAAAAAAGCTTACCTTGATCCAGGTCTGGGTCAATCATACCACACCGGATGTTTTGGTGATCTCCGAATCATGGCTCAGACCCTCTATGCCTGACAGGGAAATTAACATCCTAGACTATTCATTATTTAGAGCTGACAGGCTCACTAGAGGTGGAGGAGTGGCCATCTATGTCAAGGACGAATACTCTGTTTCATGCCTAGACTCGTTATCCGTTGCAAACCAATTTGAATGACTGTCACTAAAGGCTGAGATATCCTCTTCTATTGCGCTTTGTGTCATAGGTTGCTATAGACCTCCATCTGCTGGCTCTCAAATCCTCACCCATCTAACTACTATTATGGGGCATGGTTCCCTTGAAGTAGTTATCCTTAGGGATCTTGCCTTGATTGGATGTCCAAGGCAGCACCTGCACCACCAAGGAGTTCTGTGATGCCCCGCGGGCTGGCGCAACTTATTGGCGAGCCCTACGGCTCTAATAAGAAGAACCCTGCTAATAGTACACTGCTTGATGTCATCTTAGTAAGTAAACCGCACCTGTTCTCCCATGCAGGAACCTTCTTCTCCTCTGATGTTAGTGACCATAGCTTCATCGCTGGCATAAGATCAGTCCAGAATCCACTATCCTCATCAAGGTTCTCTACTAAGAGGTCCAGAGATAACTTCGATCAGTCTGCCTACCTTGATGAGCTAAAATACTTGCTGCATTGGCAGGACTTTTACCTAGCTAACTCGGTCCACTTGGCATAGACATCTTTTCTGAAATTGTGACTGAGGCATTAAATAAGTATGCCCCTCTTGTAAAAGTTAGGGTAAGGAGTAGAACCTGTCACTGGTTCTCTTTAGAACTCAAAACAGCACTCCTGGACAGGGTCAAGCTATGGAAAAAAGCACGAACAACTAAGGTCCCGATGGGCTGGTGTCACTTCAGGAAAGCCAGGAATACATGCACCAACATTATAAGAGATGCTAAGGCCTCCTTTTATCGTTCGGAACTAGATTCTGTTGCCAGAAGCTCCTCTAAGTTTTGGAAGTTCATTAAGAATATGTCTGGATATACCCTGGGGAACTCTCTGCCTGCAAATATTACCTCTGGCAGTGTCACCATCTGTGACAAAATGGAGATCCTGGATGCATTTAACAACCACTTTGCCACCACAGGGCTGGCATTTGACAACTCCACTGCATGTTCTTTATGCTCCCAGTTGGGTGCACAAAACTTTGAACCTCTTCTTACCAACTCAGTCTTTTCTCTCCAGCCTACTTCGTTGAAAGAGGTCAAAGAACTTCTATAACAGTTGGATACCAAAAAAAGTGCGGTTGCTGAATCTCTAGACCCATACTTTCTAAAGGTCGCCTACCATGCTTTAGCTGTACCAATTACCCTTCTATTTAATCTCTCACTGTCCCTCAGAATCCTCCCACCCTTATGGAAAACAGCTCATGTTATCCCTCTGTTTAAATCTGGGGACCCCTGTGATCTTAACAACTACAGACCGATTTCTCTACTCCCCATACTGTCCAAACTGTTGGAAAAAATTGTAAGCAGCAGTTGAGAACCTATGTAGAAACTATGAATCTTCTAAACCCAATGCAATCTGGCTTCAGAGCACAGCATAGCACCATTACGGCCCTAGCCAAAGTAACCTATGATTGGCAGCGAGACCTGGAGAATCGAAACTTTGTCTGTGCAGTGTTCTTAGACTTAAGTAAGGCTTTCAACTCCATCGATCATGGCCTGCTCCTTTCCTCCCTGAGGGCGATAGGACTGTACTCACTATCCTTGCATTGGTTTGCTGACTAAATCTCTGACCGGTGGCAGCAAGTCAAGGCAGAAGGTGAACTTTTTCCCCTTAAACCTCTGCAAAGAGGGGTCCCCCAGGGATCGATTCTTGGTCCCCTACTGTTTGCAATTTACATAAACAACATTGACACCAACATAACTAAGGCCAATATCCATCTGTTCACAGACAACGTGGTTCTTTATCTAAGTCATCCTTCGCCAGAAGCTGCCTGTGGAGACCTACAATTTGAATTCAATCTACTTCAGAGCCAACTCCTAAACAAAAAGCTCCTATTAAATGCCAAAAAACTAAGGCAATGCTATTTTCTCCACTTGCTGCAAACCTGGCCAGTGCTGGCTCCATTCCACAGATCACAATAATCCTGGGAGAAAACCTAGAATTTGTCAATAAATTCAAGTACTTGGGAGTGTGGCTCGACCATAGACTTTCCTTTACGGACCATATCGAAGATCTGCCAAAGAAATTGAGGCAGAGGCTTGGACTCTTTTTCAGGATTCATAACTTCCTTACTAGCTGATGCCAAGCGGTGGCTGGTACAAACAATGTTTCTCTCCTTGGTCGACTATGCTGACTTCTTTATAGTCACTGCCCTGTCTCTCATCTTGCTAAATTACGTGATACTTTGTATCACAGGGCTCTGAGATTCATTACTGGCCTACCTTTTTCCACTCATCATTGTGCCCTTTATGCTGCTGTGGGGTGGCCCTTCCTTCAGTACAGGAGAAACAGAAATGCTGTACTCTGGACATTCAGAGCTATTATCAAAACACTACCCCTATATACGGTATCTCTGATTGTCTTCTGCTATGCCAGCTTGGGAACTATGGACTGAGAAGCTACTCCTTTATTTCCTTAAAGGTACTTTGCTAAAAACACACTTTGGGAGAACGGCTATAAGCTTTGAGCTGCCGTCTCTATGGAACAAAATACAAAAATTGCTAAAGCTTAGTACCCTGGTTAGTCTATCCTCCTTCAAGACACTATATGACCATTCAGTCAAGGAAATTTGCAACTGCTTTCACAAATCCTAAACTTCTCTGCACTTATAGTGTACCATGATGGCATTGTCTTCTCTGCTATGCCTGACCTTGTGGCCTCTCCTTCACATTTCTCTAATACTTAATTGTGCTCCCCATCCACCTGTCCTGTGTTTTCTCCGAGGCTTCATCTGTCCCTCATCTATCCCCTACCACCACCCTATCTTGCCTCGCCTACCACACCCCCTCTACCCTGTTACACTGTTTTTTTTTCTTTTTTTAACTCACTGTCTGTCTTGTTTCTTATGGCATTGTATGTAATATACTATTACCTAACAATTGTCGTCATTAGTACTTTCAGCTACTGTTACTAGACTCATTATACACCACGAAGGAATTGAGCCACTGTTTCCCAACTGTTCTCCACTTATGACTACGTTTAACTATTGTATCTCTGTATTGTATAATATTATTGAGATGTTATGTTGTGACTGTTCATATATTGTATGTCCTGTGTTCCTGTGCTAACCAGGTCCATCTTGTAAATGAGCTATGCTCAATGGTGTTTGCATGGGTAAATAAAGATTTGATTGATTGATTGTACTATCACTGAGTAATTTGCTCAGTTATCGTCTGCTTTTGTTTGCATTTCTGCCACCAAGCATGCTGCACTGGAACCCCCTCTGCTGCCAACTGCACATGTGTATGACTTGCAGGGGCATTGAGAATGGTCAGCAGAGGGTCCCACTGCTGTAGTCAAAAGATGTGATGCAACCCGAAGGAAAAGCACAGCTGAAAATTAGTCAGCTGGCATATTTATTGTGGGGCCACAACAATTCAAATAAATTGTGAATATCTACAAAATTAAAGATGACTGAAAAAATATTTACAGGTATGGAAACTGGAACTTTGGCAGCATGCTTACAGCCAAAAAGCAGAATTTTGATAACTCACTTCCTGATTTGGTAGTACTGCTGCTTTAACATTATAATAATATTATATGAGGCTATGACCCTTGCTAGGGCATTAGCAATAGCTTTTAAACTTTGTGCTGTTTGCAACTCAACATTGCCTCTGCTTTAAAGAGCTGCTGACACCTCAAAGAAAACTTTGAAAAACGTAATATTTGAATACAATTCAGCTTGCATTCCATATGTATTCAATAGACTTCTCTTCTCCATTATTTATTACTGAGAAATGTGCATGGAAACATGCTCTGTATCCCTTACAGTTCATCTGCCTCTTCTGCTTACTCCCTACTTCATGTCATAGTCTTCTGTTGTGACATCACAATCTGTTGCCATGAGAGTAATTGTGACATCACAAGTAGAGCATTATGACCTCAGGTCAGGGGAAAAGCAATAGAAATAGATAAACTTTTCAAGAGCAATGATCCCATTTTCATGCAAATGTCCTCAGTAATAAATAATGGGGGATGAGAAATATGGGACTAATGTGAAATACAAGGTGAGCAGTGTCTAAATAATATGTTTTGTGAAAGTTGTCCTAATGGCATCAGCTGCTCTTTAATTACTATGTAGTAGTTGAAGTGTGAAACATCTTTGCATTATTTTAGATTTACAACTACACCACCACTCAGCTGTGTATCACCATTCATGTGATGTTTGACAGTAGCAAAATATTAGCATGTTTTGGGATTCAAACCCTGATCCTGCTAGTTACCAGTGCAGCACCCAAATCCTTAGGATGGAGCAAATGCTGTGCTGAGTAGCTTAGTTTCAAGATGACTCTTCAGATAAAATTACTGCCCTGGAAGTAGCAAATGTGTGTACTGTTCCAGGGCAGTCACATGGGTACACTGTTGAGGTGGGAGGGGTTGGCAGGGCTGGGGGGACAGTACTCTGTTATGACTGTTTAACACTTAAGAGCAGTCTCATCTTTAAGGTTTCATATTTATGCATTACAACTACAAAAATTATATAAATTCAATGTATTTGTGCCCAGCTATGATTAACAGTGCCATGCACTATATCTGTACTATGCACTATATCTGTACTGTGCACTATATCTGCACTGTGCACTATATCTGCAATGTGCACTATATCTGTACTATGCACTATATTTGCACTGTGCACTCTATCTGCACTATGCACTATATCTGCACTCTGCACTATGCACTATATCTGCACTGTGCACTATATCTGTACTATGCACTATGTCTGTACTATGCACTATATCTGCACTATATCTGTACTATGCACTATATCTGCACTATGTGCAGTAGATTGTAATGAAAATTAAAGCAACAAATAGCTAGTTAGAGCTTTACTGGTCTGTGGTACTAAACTAAAACCCAGTGGCTGCCATAAGTTTATATGAACCTGAACAAGAATAGCTTATGCACATACAATATACCATTGCTACCCAAAGTGATAGGCAACCCAGTAGTTGCAATACACTGCAGAATGTGCTTGTCTGAACTAAGGCAGTGACTAGCTAAAAACAGAAGAAACTAGTTGACCCATTTCATTCACAGAACTAATGAGAAGCAGGGTTCATTTCAGATATTTGTCTATGCAGGACACAGACCCACTTAATATAAAAAGTGAGGGTCAGATGAAAGCAATAATGGTTCATGTTGTTAAACCGAGCCCAGCTTCATAAAATAGAACTTTAAAGCCTCTATAACAGTGAGCAAGTTGTCCACAAGGGAGAAGAATAGGAGGTTCAAAATTAAAAACAGGGTGCCAGTTGTCCAAATCCCCCACCCAAAAATGAACCTTGGACAAGTTAGAGGAGTTCCAGTGATCTGTCACAATAAATAACGCCTGTTCCAATAGAACTGAACTACATTTCAGCCATTGTACAGCAATGCAAAATCACGCTTCACATAAAGCCATTATCACAGAATCCGAAGTATATCACTTAATCATGAAAAGGAGACAACTGGAACTTCCTAACTTGAAAACAAACCAACAAAAACTTGCTAGTATTTCACAGTAGTTAGTGGTTTGATTAATTAGGTCCAGCTCGAAAATGAGCTTGCTCAATGGTGATCGCCTGGTTAAATAAAGACTTTGATTGATTGATTGATTGAATTAAATCAGAGGACTATTGCAATAGATAGCATACAACCTGACAGAGCAAGCGCAACAAACCATTATTCCGGCCTCAGATTTTCTTTTATGATGGACATCTTGCCTGATGCCTGAGCACCCACCGAGTCATAATGTCGCACATTTAATAGCATGCAACATTATGGCTAAGCTGCAACAGCGCTGTATGTTACAGCTAGTGGTGCAATACCGTGAATACTGCTGTATGTGGTATTGCACCACTCAAGACATCCCAGGCAGAGGATAAGACCTCTGCTGGGATGGGGTTCCACCGAGCAGTTGCCATGGCTTAATGGACTGAGGAGCCACTGCAGCAAGGAACCCAGGCTCTGTGTCTGGGACCAGGTTTGATTCCCGGTCCCAGAAACTTTTATTTATTTATTTTTTTTACACTTTGCACAATCCCTGAGTTGACCCCCCAGAGTTGACAATCTTTATTGGGGGGGGTTGTGGGTGCAGCCCCCCATAACAGGGTTGAGGGGGTGGAGCCCCTCACAGAAAAAAAGAGTTATGCCGCATGGCAGAAATCGCGCTGTACTGGCAGCACGATTTTGCCATGTGGCATAATGTCTTGTAACATTATGACCCCATGCCACCTGAGCAGGGATTAAATTGGGCAGGAACTCACAGGAACTCGGTTCCACCATGTATTAAAACAAGCATTTGTCAATGCTGAATGTTGTCTTGCTGGCATTGGCATTGATAGTGCAGGAGTCAGAGATGCATAATAGGAATGGCAGTGAAGTATTGAACTGACGCCAACCCCACCCCCACCCTGGAGAGACTGAGAAGCATTGGGGTGTGCCTTTGGGTCATCAGCTATAATGCACATGCCATTTTACCTCACCCTACCATGTAGACACTGAAAAGTGTTGTGATGTGCTTTGGGGTCTTTGGGCCTTATACTTACCCCATTCCACAAGGAAATACGCTTAGGTGGGTGCAGTATAGGAGAATGTCCTTAGTGACTACAACCCCATTTTCATTGTACGTAATTTTCATTGCCCCAAACCTCCCCCTAAAATCATACAGCTCCAGTCCTTGAAATCCTTAGACTTTACTCCAATCAGCTTTGCACTCGCTTCCACCGACTGGGCCCCCCCTCTCCACTGCCATTTCTGTTGACCAAGCACTTGACTATTTTAAGGATAAATTCATTGCCACCTGGAATGCCTTTGCTACTTTCAGATGGACCAGAGTCCATGGGCTTCACCGCCCCTGGATCACCCCCGAACTACTGGCCTGCTTCAGGGAGCATGATCAGGTCTGGAGAAAACACGAATCTACTAAACATCCAAATGACTACGCCAAGTACAGAATGCTACCCAATTCATGTACTAAAGCTACTAGACTGGCCAAGTCTGATTATTTCAACTCCTCATTCCTGACTAACACGAAGTCTCCATACAAATTCTGGAGGGTAGTTCATGCCCTATTCTCCCCCCCCATCCCTTCCCCCTCCAGTTCTGAAAATAAATAACTCCCTAGTTTCTGACCCTGGCTCCGTGGCCAATGAATTTATTGCCTACTACAGCACATGTGCCACGTCTCTTCTAAATCCCCTCTCCCCATTGCCACCTACTAACTTCAGCCCTTCACCTCAGCCAGTGCCTACTCCTCCCCCATTTTCCTTTTTTACTATCTCCCCTGACGAAGCTCTCAATGCTCTCCTATCCCTCAACCCTCTAAAGGCTCCTCACCAGATGAGCTTGATCCTAAACTTCTTTACCTTTCTGTTCCTGCAATTGCTTATCCTATCTCCCTAATCCTTAACCTGTCCTTTCTGCCCAAGTACTCTCATCCTGGAAACATGCTGTAGTCCTTCCTGTCCCCAAGGGTGGTGACGCATCCACTCCTGGCAACTATCGCCCCATTTCCCTCCTTCCTACCCTTGTGAAACTTCAAGAACATTTTGTTCTCTCTCAACTATCACCCTTCCTTTCTGATTCCTCCTTCTTCACCCCATTCCAATCTGGTTTTCGGAAGAACTACTCAACAACCACCTCCCTCTTCAGGCTTACTGACTCCGTCCTTTCAGGGATGTATGATGGCCTGATCACCTTGTCCATCTTTGTTGACCTAACCAAAGCTTTTGACACTGTTTTCCATCCCCTGCTTCTTGATTCACTCTTCTCAGCTGGCTTTGCTCCATCAGCCACCAACTGGTTTAAATCCTACCTCATTGGCAAGACCCAGTCGGTGAGAATCCTTGATTCCATCTCCCCTCAACTCCCCATAAACACTGGTGTCCCTCAAGGCTCAGTGCTTGGTCCCCTACTCTTCTCCCTTCCTTAATGATCTTCCCACAGCTTGCTCATCCTCTTCTATACATGTGTACACTGACAATACTGTTTTGTACAGTTCTGGCAAAAACCCTGCTGCTGTGCAAACCAGCTTACAGCATGACGTCAACCAAGTTCAGCTCTGGTTTGTTTCTCACCAGCTTTTTCTAAATGCCAAGAAGACAGTCTCAATGATCTTTGGCACCAGGCAGAGACTTTCTAGGATCCCGGCCCTACCCACCTTCTACACCTTTGATGGGACCATCTTGGAGGACATCTCCTCATTTAGATATCTGGGAGTTTTGCTGGACCAGCACCTCAACTTCTCTGTGCATATCGATGATATCCTGAAGAAACTGCAACCCAAGCTTGGTGCTCTGTACAGGAATCGTAGTTGCATCCCGCTGACTGTGAGGTGCAACATTGTCCAGAAGATGATACTCCCCATCTTTGACTACTGTGACGTATGGTGCTGCTCCCAAATCTTCCCTGACCAAGTTGGACACGCTCTTTAACTCCTTCTGCCACTTTGCTATTGACTCCACTTCCTGCTCCCACGGCTGTGAACTCTATCGCTCTCTAACCTTTCTTCCACTATCTCACAGACGCATCTCTCACTGTGCCAAACTAACCTCCAAATTCTGGTTCGGGGGACTCCCTTCCTATCTCTCATCCTCTCTCCCCACTCCACCTCCCCCCACCCACTCTCTCAGATCAAATGACACCCGGACCTTGACAGTCCCTCGCCCCTCCATCCTCATTGGTCAGACTGGTTTTGCCCATCATTTCCCTAAAATCTGGAATTCCCTCCCCCCTGAAATACTACACTCCTCCTTCAACTACTCCCTAACCTCTGCCCTACACAATTACCTTTCCCTCAGCTGTTCCTGCTTTAACCCACACTAATACCTATCCCCAGTTTCTGCCTTCCTACCATGACCCCCCCCCCGGCAGGGTGCTCAACATCCTGAAGGGGGAAATTAGGAAATGGCCACCACTTCTCCTCATATTCAGTTCTTGCCTCTCCCCCTCTCTTCTCCACCTGCCCTTCTGGGTCACCAGTGTGCACAACCTAACCCCATCCTTTTTACTCCAACAACACTGGTGTACTACCTTGAGCCTGCTTCTGGAACACTCAGGCATTATAAATAGTTCTATTGCAATATTTACTGTTTTTTATGTTCATATGCTCTTTTGTATGATTTTGGACATCTATTGTAATTTATCCAATGTTCCACTACTGCTTATTGTACAATACCTTGTGTTCCAACTGTTGCACAATCTTACAGTGTTGTATTGTTTGTACTACCCGCATACTATTGTAACTGATCATCCTTCACAACCCTATGTAACCCCTCTCCCCAGGTTGCACCGTGAGACAAGCAACTTGTTGTTCAGTGTGCCCTCCTGGTGAAACATTTCAATAAATAAAATAAATAAATAAGAATGGGGTGAACTTTGGGACCAAACACTGCAAGGCACACCTTGATGCCTGTCACATGCTGCAGGGTGGGGCTGGGGGGCGGAATGGTGGGAGCATTACAGCTGATGATCCCAAGTCACACCCCTGACACCTGTCAGTATCTACAGGGTGGGGTGGGGTGTTACAGCTGGAAACTCTAATGCCGTAGGCGTGTGTTGGTATTTTCACTCCAAATTCTCAACATGGGCTTTTTGTGACCCCACCTCATGAAGAGTGGCACTATAGGTTTGTTACCTGAAAGGTGATTTTGTACAGCGACTGTGCCATTTGGCACCACAGGTACAGAAACACATTTTGGGCAGAATGTTAAAAATTACAACTGTATTGTTCATGAGGAGGTGTAAAAAAATGGCAACGTTAAAAATCTGGAGTGGAAATATGGAAAATAGGTGAAGTCATGAGCATGCATAGAAATGCAATGCAGGTCCGTAACCCAATTATTTTGGGAATTTTTTTAACCACATTTTCAACATAGGCATTTTGGGACCTCCCCTCATGAACAGTGGCACTGTAATTTTTTTAATCCGTCCGAAAAGTTGATTTCCCACAGTGACCACACCATTGTACGCCACAGGTGCAAAAACACATTTCAGCCAGGATGTGAAAAATGACAGCTGTACTGTTCATAAGGAGGTATGAGAAAATGCCAGTGTTGACAATCTGGCATAAAAATATTTCAAATTTGCGATGTTACAAGGGTGCATGGAAACTGCGCAACGCACACATGTAATACAGTCATTTTATGTGCTGTCATCACCAAATTTTCAACATAGGCATTTTAGAACCTCTGCTCATGAACAGTGTCACTGTCATTTTCTAAAACTGTCCCGAAAACTGATTTTGCACAGGGACCGTGCTATTCTGTGCCGGGCGTGCAAAAACATTTTTTGGCCAAGATATGTAAAATGACAGTTGTACTGTTCATAAAGAGGTGTGGTAAAATGCCAATTTTGAAAATCTGGAGTGAAAGTATTACAAATTCATGAAGTTAAGAGCGTGCATGGAAACTGTGCAATGCACACTCATAAAACAGCCATTTTTTTGATTTTGTTCACCAAATTGTATTGGTCACGGCCCGGTCACAGTACCACCTCTGCACTTACACAACTTACAAATGACATCAGAAATAATATGGACCATGGCCTACTCACTGGGGCTGTCTTTATTGACCTGTCTAAAGCCTTCGACATGGTATACCATCCTCTCATGCTAAAGAAGCTCCAATCCATTGGAGCATCTGACCAAGCCCTCTCCTGGTTCCATAGCTATCTTGACAATCGGACTCAGGTGGTAGCATTTCACAAGGCCCTTTCCTCCCCCCTAAACATCTCCCGTGGAGTTCCCCAGGGATCCACTCTTGGACCTCTACTCTTCTCCCTCTTCCTAAATGATATTCCCACCATGTCGCAGCATAGCTGCACTCTTATGTACGCAGATGAGCTTGTTCTCTACTCTGGGTCAAAATTAGTTGCTGCCATCAACTCCACTCTCACTAATGACTTCCAGTTCCTGCAGACCTGGCTCTCTAGCAATCACCAAGTCCTGAACCTAGAAAAACCTGTGCTATGCTATTCGGATCCTCTAAAAAACTGTCTGCCCCTGCGAACAGGCTCCGGGTTCAATGCCTTGACGGCTCCCTCATCTCAAACACTGAGTCCTTCAAGTACCTTGGGGTCACTTTGGATCCCACACTTGACCTGTCACAACATGTCAATGTGGTGTGCCGTGCCGTCAATGCTAAAATTGGGAGCTTATCGGCGTCGCCACTCCCTCACTCCTTCCGCTAGACTTTCTGTTGTGAGAGAGGTATTCTCTTACCCCAGCTCCAATATGCTCTGCCCTCCTCTTTGCTGCAAACTCTGCTACACTCCACAAATGGGACACTGTCTACAACAACATCTGTAGATTCCCTTAACTGCCCCTACTTACCCATCATTGTCACCTTACGCTGGCTTAAATTGGCTGTCACCTAAGGATATTCAAGCCTACTCCTGGGCTGCTTTATCGACTCCTGTCTAGACCTCCCTGCCCTGTCTATCTTGCCAACCTCCTGACTCCTGCCTCACACACCCCATACCCTCAGGTCTTCCTCTGTCCCCATGCTCTCCACTAGACCTTGCATGACTAAAATGGGTGAACAGGCATTTGCCCATTTTGCTCCCAAATTCTGGAACTCACTCCCTTATGGTGAAAACTTAGCCTCCCATCAAGAATTCAAAACTCGCTGTTCACCCACCTCCTAGCCTCTGGCCAATGCAAATGCTCTTAATTTGCTTTGTCCCACTGCAGGCTGTCGGGTCTGACCCTGAGTACTACACTAATGTTCTCCCATCAATACACTTGTCTAGGTGGCTATGAACCTTGATGTCTTTACTGTCCTCAGCTGTCTTATGGTTACCCTAATTGTTTTATTTTACATCCTTATTATGATCTATGCCTAAATGTACCCTTATGTAACTATTACTGTGCTACCCAATGTATATCTTGTTTTGCTCCTGTACACCTATATTATGTCTGTGCATTTCTGCATATTGTAACCAGTGTCCTGTGCTCTCCCAGGTCGTGCCTGAAAATAGGCAGGTCTGTTGCCTAGCGCACTTACCCGGTTACCAAAAGCTAATAAATAAATAAATAAATAAATAAATAAATTTGCAACATTGGCTTTTCGACAGCCCCCCTCATGAACAGTGGCACTGTTGTTTCATTAATTGTTCCTGAAAGGTGATTCCGCGCAGTGACCACGAAATCACCTTTCAGGACTGAATAACACCATGACAGTGACTGAATTTCCAATAACTCCATGTTGAAAATTTGGTGCCAAAATTCCCAAAAATGCCTGAGATATGCATCAAAGTTGAAAAAACCCTATTTATACCATTATACAGCTTACCCACATTTCTTCAGTTCACGGTCGTCTTTGAAGAGTGCAGACATGTTCCCGGTTCACCGAAGATCGTTGCGCCGGATTCCGGAGGTAAGTATGGGGTGGAGGGTGGCGAGGCAAGGTGCGGTTAGGTGGGCACAGGGTGGGGGAGGGGCACCAGACTCGTTGAGGGGCAGTTTTCTGGTTTGCAGGTTTGAAAAAAAAAATTGCAGGACATTTTTTTTTAACAGGGGTATTTGGCACGCTGGGGTGGGTTCCCAGCATGCCACCTAACTATTTGCGGGGGACTGTAGCTGATGGGGGATTAGGCACCCCCTGTCAGCACATACAGATTAGTGGGGGGGCAAGAGCCGAGGGGGATTGGCCACCCGCCTTGGCACACACCAAATGGGGGGCATTATGCCAATGGGGAGTGGGCTCCCCCATCAGCAGATTGAAGCAGGAACTGGGAGACTGAAGCTGGCAGGGATTGGGCACCTTGTTGGCAAAGAAAGACTGTTGGGGTGGAGCATAATGCCGAGAGGGATTGGGCACCCCCTTGGCACAGAATTGCAATGGGCGGGGGGGCATTATGCCGATGGGTAGTGAGCTCCCCTGTCGGCATATGAACAGGGTCGGGGCATGCTGACAGGGGGATTGGGCACCGTCGAAGTTGGCATTGTGGCAGGCAGCGGCAGTCATTGCCGCCATGTTTATTGGACTGCTTCACCAGCAAGGGCATGTCGGGAGGCATGTTCTGGTGCCACTGCATGACGACCTTGGCTCTCATTGCAGCGGACCTTTTCTCAGATGTGCTCGTCTCATTACTTGTTGCTGGTGTGGCACCTGCATGCTGCCTTATTGGGGAATGAGGGACACCCCTAATGATGCGTGCCCTGCATTCGCCCACAGTGACCGTACCTCCAAATCTGCTACTATTGCAATATGTTGGCTGGCACGCATGCGCGAGCCAACATAAAAATTTTAAAATGACAGGTCAACCACTTCTGGCATCTTTCACTATTGATCACTACAGGGGAGTTTACTTTCACCTCCTAGAAATGATGGGTTCGCTACTTAGAAATCTAGATGTGAGAGTTACTCTAATTAAATATTTCCAATTTAACCACTGGACCCGAGTGTAACACATTTTAGTGTAACCAAGATGCAGGGTCTCCATTTTTGTAACCCACTACCTGGCTAGCCTAGGTCTGGGGAGAGAACATTCGCTCGGCATCTGGGCTAGGTTTGCACTTCTGGTCAGGGGCACCCAAGTAATTCTGGACACAGGAAGCAAGAACTGATAATGTCCAAACCAGGAGTGGGATTCTAAAGTGTGGCTTTTATTCACTTCAACACAAGAATACAAAGCAAGATGGACTCCCACAGGGCTACACTCCTGGATATGCAGATCTATAGAGGTCAGAACACATCTTCTTCATCACACAACAACCGTCAGGTTCTAAACACATCTGGGCTTACATGTCCAAACTGGTACTCTCACTCTTGGTTTCCCTGGCATGGCATCTCGGCCAGCCATAGTACACATTTCCATATGTCATGGATTTTTGGTGGTGGCTCCCTCAACCACTCATGAGCTCTACTAACTCTAAAGGGAAAATCTCATCTTTAAATCCCACGTCTGGGTACTTTCTGCAGACACTGGCCAAGTGCCTGGGAGAAAGCTATAGGTGTCCAAAGTGAATCCATCAAGGTAAACCTGGTTACTCCAGATGGGGTGGTCTCCCACCTCTTGTTCCCAAATCCATACACTGCCATTCATTTGGAACAACACCTTTCTTTGGACTCTCTGGTTATAGATTGATATATCGAAATGTATATCACATTTAACAGTCTACTTTCTAAGCAAATGGTGTCCTGACTTGCAACGTACTGTAAGTGGCAATGTCCACCCCTGTAGACCCCACTGGTTAGATGCATTTCAAGCCATACACATATCTCAGAAGTACTGTCTTTGGCTAGTCCTTTTCTGATCCCACAGTAGGCAGATACTTTTACACAACTGTACTTGGTGAAAACATGGGCTCTATGTCAGAGCAGACTCACCATGGTTCGCAAGTGCCCCAGGGCTTTTCTCACAGGAAACACACAATTCTCTGGAAACTCAAAACAAACTCTCATCCAGCAGCTTTTCCCATTCCCAGCGGGCCAGGGATTGCCCCTAAGATTGCCCCCAAAATGCTGGATTCTTCCCCCCATCCCTTCCAGGGATGGGGAACTGAAACAACATAAGGGAACGGTCTCTACCACTTCAGCAGGTATCTTCAGTGTTCTTCTCTAGGGTGAAAACACACTACCCTGTTTCTGGTGTAGCTCTCTGACAGAGCTAGGCTCTGAGGGTCTGCCAACTGCAGCACACCTCCTGCTTCTCTTGAGTCTTTCTACTGACTGACTTTGAAAACCCCAACAATCTAACCTAACTTCCTGCTACAACATTCCACTGTGGCTCATGCTGCTGTGAGAATTCTGAGTGATGTTATCCATCTAGCTCAGCTGAGACTGAGGGCAGAGTGAGACAGTGTGAAACCCATTTAACTGGTGTCTCACAAGCTGCCCTTCCCTGCCTGCCACTAGATCTAAGTGGGATTCTAGTAACCCCGGGTGACAAGGGGGTTACATTAGTATTTGCATTCAGTCAATGTAAGAGGTGGTGGGGAAGGTTAAGGAAAAAAAGGTAGCATTCAGGAAGTATAAGGAAACACAGAAGGAGTAGGACAGAGAACTGTAGAAGTTAAAGCAGAAGGAAGCTGGAAAGGCAGTCAGAATAGCAAAGGCCTAAACCAAGGAAAAGATAGCCAACCCAGTTAAGGAGGGGGAAAAAACCTTTTATAGGTACATTGCCGAGCAAGGAAGGACCGAGGAAGGGAGGGACAGTGAGGCTTAATAAAGGGAAGAGAGGGTGGGCTGAGGGTGACAGTGAAAAAACAGTAATACTGAATGAATACTTCTGCTCAGTATTCACAAAAGAAGAGGAGGGGGAGGTACCTAATTCAAAGAATAGAAGCACTCTGGATAGGGAGGTCGATACCAGTCCATTCACAGAAGAAAAGGTTCTGAAAGAACTCTTAAAACTGAAGGTGGGCAAAGCAATGGAGCTTGATGGGATTCACCCAAGAATTCTAAAAGAACTAAGGATAGAACTTGTGACACCACTGACTACCCTTTTTAATAAATCTTGGGAGGATGGTGTGGTACCTGAGGACTGGAGGAGAGTGGATGTGAGTCCCCTTCACAAAAGTGGAGCAAGACAGAGGCAGGAAACTAAAGGCCTGTCAGTTTGACCTCAGTGGTAGAGAAAATGATGGAATCACTTCTGAAAGAAAGAATTGTTGAATTTCTAGAGGCCAGTGGGACACAGGACCCTAGGCAGCATGGATTCACAGCAGGAAGGCCATGTCAGACAAATCTAATAGATTTCTTTAACTGGGTGACCAAAGTAGTAGACCAGGGAGGGGCTGTGGACATGGCCTACGTAGACTTTAGCAAGGCATTTGGCACAGTCCCACACAAAAGATTGATATACAAGTTAGCCAGCCTTAGAGTGGGCCCCAAGGTGGTAGCCTGGGTAAAAAACTGGCTGGAAAACAGGATGAAGAGGGTAATAGTAAAAGGAGTCCATGCTGAAGAAAGGGGGGTTACTAACAGGGTACCGCAGGGTTCAGCACTGGGACCGGTCCTCTTTAATGTCTTTATAAGTGACATTGCAGATGGACTGAAAGGAAAAGTATGTCTCTTTGCAGACGACACAAATGTCTGCAACAAGGTCGATACAGAAGGTGGGGTGGAAAGGTTGCAAAGGGACTTGGCAAGGTTGGAGGAATGGTCAAATGTATTGCAGCTTAGATTCAACACAAAGAAGTGCAAAGTAATGCACCTGGGAAACAAAAACCTGGGGGAAGAGTACACAGTGGGGGGTGAGATACAACAACAACAATGGAAACGGACCTGGGGGTAGTCATATCAGATGACCTTAAGGTGGGCAAGCAATGTGAGAAGGCAGTAGGGAGGGCTGGTGGGATACTGGGATGCATAGGGAGAGGCATCACCAGTCGAAACCAGGAAGTTTTTATCCCCCTGTACAGACAGTTGGTGAGACCCCATCTGGAGTACTGTGTGCAATTCTGGAGACCCCATCTCCGCAAGGGCATAGACAGGATGGAGGCCGTCCAGAGGAGGGCAACTAAAATGGTGCAGGGTCTACACCAGAAGACATATGAAGAGAGATTAAAGGAGCTTAATATGTATACCCTTGAGGAGGGGGGGACATGATAGAAACTTTCAAGTACGTCAAGGGAATTAACAAAGTCTAAGAGGGTAGCATCTTTCAGAAAAACAGTTGTGCAAGAACAAGAGGACACAATTTGAAGATAGAGGGGGGATGGCTCAGAGGTAATGTGAGGAAGTATTTTTTCACTGAGAGGGTTGTGGATACATGGAACAGCCTTCCTGAGGAGGTAGTGGAGTCAAAAACAGTGGGGGAATTCAAGAATGCATGGGACAGACATAAAGCAATTCTAGTGGGGGGTAGGAAGAAATAGGCTGTTGGTTAACTAAGATCTGCAGCTTATCCATTAGGTAGGAAAATGGGCAGACTAGGTAGGCCAAGCGGTCCTTATCTGCCATCAGATTCTATGTTTTGATGTTTCTACTGTAACATGTAATCTCTCGTATAAGCCATGTCAGAACAAACTGCTACTAATAGTATTATTCAGTTTTACTTCACTTTATATTTATTACGGACTTGTTCACCTACTTGTTTTGTCTTTTGACGTGGAACCTCTGTAAACGAGCCCCTGGCTCAAAGGTCTATCTGATTACCTCAAATAAATAAATAAATAAATAAATAAAATTATTATTCTTTCCTTCTACACAGATTTTTAAAAAAACAGGTATCGACCTCAAAACCATTTACATCATAGCAACCTGTCGAATAGCTAGTAGCAATCTCGTGTATATGTATTCATGTTATTTATTTCAAAAGTTTTACCAGGAAAGTCATACTGGGCTGGGAATCAGCTTGTTTCTTTTGTATCAGTAGGACATATTTCTGGCCAAGTGACTGGGCAGTAGGACAAAAGTGCTGCAGTGTTTAAGACACTGTTTCGTGGACAAACATCAGGATTTTCCCTGCCTTGGTAATAAAACAGGTGGTACATCAGTACAGAAGTGATGTTTGCTCTCTTGACAAACTACTTAGCACGTGCACCTCTTGGCATTCAATTCACTTGGGCCACACGGTATCTGACCTTGAAAGAAGTCCCTGACCCATGCCCCTTACAACCAGAGGGTTGTGTTCAGTGGTGCAGGAAAAGTATTTCAGTTTTTTTTTGGGGACCACAGATGGGGGGGGAAAAAAACATGAAGCTCCCCAGTCAGAGAAAAAACAGTGCCCCTAGTTCAACTGCATGGCAAAAGGCTGCATGATATCTACTGCCAGAAGTCAGCATTTCTGACAATTGAGTAGCGACACTTTGTGTTAAAAATACCACATGCTGTGATTGTATTGCTTGTATTGCCTCTTTTTTCCAGCTGGTTGTCCTTTGCTTGAGCATGCAGGCACAGATTATGGGTACCACTTTGCTGGATACTGCTCACACTGATTTAAAGACCTTTGAACTTAAAAACCTCTATCCCTACTGCACAAGACTAAAATTTACATTTTGTTATTAGTTTTACTACTGGTCTGAACAATGATGACCATTTATTTTGGTGGTGGGGTCCTTGAAGGTTTAGTCATAGACCTCCCCACCCACCCATTTAGAGCCATTTCCTCTGAATGGGAGCAAATTTTTTATATAGTTCTTTAATTACACAGTTTTTGGCCAGGACAGGCCCACTGAGACAAAACTCATTTCTGTGCACATCTTGGGAGCAGAGAGAGGTTAAGTAACTTTTTGCATATGACACATTATGCAAGTGGAAGTTGTGGGAATCAGCCCCAGGTTTGCTGGATGTGCCAAGCTTGTTCACAGCTTGTTTCTCTAACCTCTAGGCTATACTACCAGCCCCCTCATAGCAAGTTGCAACATAATGACATTATGGTGACATTAGAGTAAGGATTTAATTATGCTGGGTTTTTTTCCCCCGATTTTGACCCTTGGACCCAGACCCCCATTCACCCATCCATCCTCCACTGTAGTGCTGGGGCAGCAAAGATGGTACTTTTCCCACAGCTAAGAGAGCAGTTGTCTTCACAGTCAATGCCAATGCCACTTCTTGGTTGTCAAGCAAGGGGTACAAGAAATGCACATAATGCAGTTTTGCCTGGCCTTTGCAGTTTGAGCATTGAGTGACTCCCAGGTCTTGAGGGCTGCAGAATCATGGATTCTTCAGTCTTGTATTTCACTGGCGGCAGCAAATGGGGGTTCACAAAGAATGTTCCACTGTCCACAGACTTAAACTTTGACCAAGTGCTTAGCAATTAGCAGTTTTTATCTCTACCTCTCCCCCCATTCATTTATTAAAATGTACCTGTACTAGTCTGATCCCAGCTTGTACTCTGCACAGTGCGAACTGGCTCTTCTTGTCATTGGCGCGATGCAACCACTACACAAGCTTATATCATCCATGCCACTCAAGTCACAGCCTACTTAGGAGCACCCACACTGGTCTGCAACTGTCTGCCACTCAAACTTCCCGGCTCCCATCCCTCGTGATTGCTTGCTCCCTCCCCGATGCACCGACTGCGACCAACTGTCTTAACTCTCACCATCCCCAATCCGCCACTCTCACTCACACACTGCTGGGCTAGGATCAAGGATGCAAATAATGCTGCCAGCCTGCCACATTGAGTCCTGTGTCCTACCCCTTGATAGGTCTGGTGTCCCAGGCTCAAATCCTCGGTACAAATTCCCCCACGTGTTCTCCATGTGCATGTACAGTACATTCCATCTCAGGAAAAAAAAAATGCCTCCAATAGGAACGGCGAAGGAATCAGGGACAACAACAGAGGGGTGGAGGCGGTACAGCGCACAGTGGGTGGTAGCGGGAGGGGTTCCTTTGTAGTAGGGGAATCGGGGACAGCAACGGTGGGGTGGGGGCAGCACAGCACACACAGGGTGGTAGCGGAGGGGTCTCTTGTAGTACGGGGAATCGAGGGACAGCAACGGAGGGGTGGGGTGGAAGAGTGCACAGTGGGTGTTAGCAGGAGGGTTTCTTTGTAGTATGAGGAATCGGGGACAAGAATGGAGGGGTGGGGCGGCACAGTGGGTGGTAGCGGGAGGGTTTATTTTGTAGTATGGGGGAATTGGGGACAGCAATGGAGGGGTGGGGGTGGTACAGTGCACAGTGGGTGGTAGTGGGAGGGTTTCTTTTGTGTTACTTACCACACACTATGGAATTGCATCACTTCCAAGTAGCACAAGGCACTTCTGACTGCAAAAGACAGGGAAGACATACTGCCACAAAAGGTAGAATTTTCCGCAACCATCAGGGGCGCCCTGGCATTGCATCATTAGCCTCTCTCGGCAAACTACATCCATGAACATCTCCACATCTATCTGCTTGCAGACCATTCAGGAGGGAACAAGAAGCTGACCCTGCCATGACGGGGCACTTCCTGATTGCAACGGCCAAATTGTTTCAAGTTAGTGGCATGCTTGCAAACTAGTGTCACCACCAGTGTGTGCTTGCATTGGTGACACACAGCCAAGCCCACAAAAGCAGTGGCGGCATTTGCTGTAACAGAGTCACACCTCCACAATCTGCTTCTCTCCTAAGATGCCACAGCATGTTTCTTACGCATGCGTGCAAGCAAACATAAAAATTAGTTTCTGTCCAGAGGTAAGAGAATCAGGAACTGAGTACATACATCCCATTCACATCTGGGGAACAAATCAGTAATACAAGCCCCTCAGTAAAACTAATTCACATGACTTTAGCAGCATGAGCCTTGATTTTAGATTTTCAGAACCAGGGATTGTGGGCGACAATCTCTGAGGCACTGAACACTCCTTACACATGGGTTGTGTCCACCTGATAGGTTGCTTGATGCACATGTGACTTCAAAGAAGTCTGACCCCCTTTCCCTGTGGCACAGCCCTTCCATCACCAGTTCTCAAAGTGGATCGGTACAGGTTGCTGCACACAAAATCAGCTCCTTAGAAAATCACCCATTTCACCACCAAAGAAAAGGTGAGCGACTACGCTAATACAAGTAAGCATTAAGCCACGATGAAGGTGGCATCTAATGCTGGATTAATGCATGGATGGGAGGGCGAACAACAGCCCAACCATGCATTAATCGCATTAGATGCCACCACCGGAGTGGCTTAATGCGCTTGTAACATGGGCCACCCGACAAGAGAGTCACAAGGAGCGTATTTCATCTGGTTGGAACAACATTACACAGGTAGTCGGTGTCCTGATCAAAGATTTTTACTGCACTTACAAATTGTCTAACACACCAGCATTAATATGCTGATGCGGTCAAAACATTAAGTAGTTCTACTGAAACAGAACAGTGCGGCTCACATGGCAGTCTACATAATGTGGCGATGTACATGAGTATTTCTCTCATACGAGCACGTTGGAGGTCTCCGGTGGGCGGCTGCCCTACATACCGGTGCGATCCACTCAGAAATTTACATGCTAGCTGGGTCACTTCCCCTTGCTTCTCACAGACTTGTCCGATGTCGAAACTGCCGTATACTGTGTCTGTGTCGGAGTCTGCTATGTATCGGTCCTGTCCGCGCCTACTTCTTCTCCCTCGCCCCGTTTCCATCTGCATCTAGCTGGTCTCCCTGTCCCTCTGCCACACTTGCCTCTCTGAAACTCGATCCCCACCTGTGCCCAGTGCTGCTAACCTAGCTGTCTGGCTGACGGTAGTAGTTCAGTTTTTAACATGGCGGGTATCGTGGATTAATACCCGCTCTGACTTCACCCTCGTGATGCGCTTTGCCCAATCGCGGGTCCCCATGTTGGCATTCACATTATTGCCATGTTACAAGGAACATTATATTCAGCAGTATCAGCTAGCTAGCTTGCAGTCCGTACGATGTGTTTGTTTTGCTATTTAAGTCTAATAGCTATCTCAGGAAGCATGCAACATTGTACTACAATGTGCCAAAAGAAGCTCGTAATGTACCCAATCTTGGATATAGGATCATATCTTGTAATCTGTTACTTGCTACCCAATTCACAGCTCCTAACTCTATTCTGCACCGCACACTAAGCAGCAATACTTTCAAAATACTTCTATGGTTCTTCCTTGGACTCCCCGTCAGCGAGTCTAAGAAGCTAAAAAAGAAAAGAAATCTGAGCAGGCTTCTGTGACCCCTGCTAGTGATCCCAGTTTAGTTCCTGCACCCACTACTGTATAGTACTGGTCAGAGAACCCCTATGACTCCGGCTAGCAGTCATAGGGGTAGTTTCTCAGTGATGGCTCACATTACCCTGCTGCCTTGTAATTCATGAGATGGATTTCTACCAAAATATTGTGGCTACCTTACCTCCCTCTTTTTGGGGAAGAAAGCCTGCTTCTCTGGTATGCAGTCCTCTGGAGTTAGCCCATCCTGGACAATTTCTTGTAGATGACATGTATCCCCTCCCTATCAAGCTCCCGACTCAACATGGTGCTTTTTCACACCTTCCCCTTCTTTTGTGTATTCAGAAAAGGTGGGCGCCATCTCTCCAGTCCCTCCAGCCATTTCTTCTCTTCGGGCATCTCCTTATGCTTCTATGATGCACTACTCATGTGACTTCCACCCGAGCACTCGTTCGAGCTGAGACGCTCATGCACACGCCCGCTCACTCCCTGCATTCGTGCATGCATGCTGCACCTCTTTGTGCGTGCGTGAGGCAGGGGAGCACGCTAGATCTCACGCTGCACTGCAGGCAGCTTCAATTACATCGGCGACTCATTTAGGTGCTCTAGCAGCAGGAAGCCTGCAGTATAAAGCACTTCTTGGCCTCATTCAATTTATGAATGAATAGCTGGCAGATTTCATTCTCCATGCCACAAGTTTTAGGTAAAAGTATAGTATCTGGGGGGGGGGGGGAACTACAATTACATAGAAATATAAGGGCATTTCTTCTGTGTTCCCCTATTCAGACAAATCAAAGATGAGCACCCCTTAGTTACTCCTACACTCTTCTGCAACAGTACCCTCTGCTAAGCCCCATTTTTGTCCTGCATAATGTTTCATTAGCTGGTTTCCTAGTTTTCATTAGACAGCTGAACCATAAATATTGTTTCTTTAATATGGCTATTGAGTTACACCCCTCCCTAACTTCTTCCCCTCTCTCCATTTCTCCACAGATATGGGGAAATCTAAGAGCTGCAGATTATGCAGTATTCCGATCCCAGCATCTCAAATCATAAGGTTCTGTGCCTCCTGTGCAGAGGACCCAGTGTCTCCCTCGCATGATGTTCAGGAGGAGGAGGATGACCTAGCTGGCACTCCCATCCAGTCTCCAGACCAGGGCACCTCACAAACCACTCACCCCTTACAGCAACCTTTGTTAGACACCAATTCCATTCTACTGCAAAACCAACAGGCGCTACAGTTATAACAGCAGCTCATGTCAGCAATGTGGGAAAAGCTGGCAGAGCTCACCGCACACAAATCATCCCCCTCCTCCAACTCTACTACTAAATCAGTGTGTCACCCTACTAGTGCTAATACTGCCACTACCTCAGCTGACGACAACACTAGGCAAGTCATGAATGACAATGCATCAGACAGTCAGGAGGACTCTGAGAACGATCCGCAATCTCTAACGGCCAAATGGTGTTTCCCAGACTAAATCCCCAGTCTGGCATGCAGCATTATCACAACAGTGGGGTTTGACATACCCGCTCCACAAACGCAATCTAAACTGATTCCCTCCCTTCAACCATCCCAAAAGATAGCAGATACCCTCCGAGTCTGCGAGGCCATTTCCAAAGTGGTTTCAAGGGAGTGGAAGGCAGCAGACCCAGCCCGCATTCCTGAGAGAAAGTCATGGGACAAAATGTACCCACTAGATGCAGACATTTTAAGAACTTGGTGTGCCCCACCTTCAGTCGACCCTCAAATCACATCCCTTAACAGAAAGACAGTACTGCCCACTGAGTCGACATCTGCACTAAAGGACCCAGTAGATAAGAAACTGGAAGACATTTTAAAGAAAAGCTTGAAACTATCAGGACTTGGGGCCAGAGCCTTAGTTTCTATCCAGCGGTAAGAGAATCAGGAACTGAGTACATACATCCCATTCACATCTGGGGAACAAGTCAGTAATACAAGCCCCTCAGTGAAACTAATTCACGTGACTTTAGCAGCATGAGCCTTGATTTTAGATTTTCAGAACCAGGGATTACCGCTATGTAGTACCACCACTGTGCACGGGAAGCTTGTAAACAGCCCATAGGTGACATCTGAGTTTGATCTATGTCAGGCAGAATTACAAAGCTCCTGCTTCACTGCATTCACTCAGGATGATCAACTAAACAAGAAAAGTAGACTGTTAAAGCGCTTCCCCGTGTCACATTTCACTACTGTTTCAAGGAGCCCCAATCACATAAACAAATCACATTCTTGTTTCAAATAGTAATTTCTCGCTTTTTCTCTTTTTAACATGTAATACCCATTTTACTGTAAAAGTGCAATAAGACACTCTCAAGTGTGGGGCTGTTCAGTGCTAACCACATTTCCTCGGGCTCATCCTTGAGAAAGCAATGAAACACTGTACCTTGTTATAATTCATTGGGGAAGAGTTTGTGGGGTATCCCTTAATCCCAATCAGCTTTTTGCTGAATAAAAGGATATGAGACTTAATGTGCAACAGCTGTGTTGCTGGGGAGCTTTGGCTGAGCACTGAGGTATTTATGTTTATGATTAAGGGGCTACTGGAGTGCATTTCTGGACACAGCAGGTTCATGACAGAGGGAATAGTATTTATTTATGTAAACGTTTCACCAGCAAAGGCACATTGAGCAGCTATTGCGCATTTCCAGGTGTGTCCTGAGGAAAGGGGAAGGGGAAAAAACTGAATGATCAGACAGATTAAAGAGCTGGTGACATGATTCAGGCAGGCAACTCATTTGGAAGTTGCCTGCCCAATTAGCTAAATAAACTTGTGCTGCAAATTTTTTTTTCAGGAAAAATACTTACATTTTAACTTACAATGCCTGGCCCATTCCTTCCATGTACGAGCTGAGCGGCCCTGCAACCCCACCCCAGAAATCACCCTTTTGATGAAATAAGAAATGGACCGGGACTGCAGGCGCTCTATATAGTAAGTAATTGGATGGGGATAGGATTAGGGAAGGGGGCTGTCTAAATGTATTAACGTTATCTTTGCTGTCGGTTATACATGTATGGGGAAATGACAGATCACCCCCATACATGTATAACGGCCAGCAAAGATAACGTTAGTACATTTAGACAGCCCCCCTCCCCCGATCCTATCCCTGTTCAATTACTTACTATATAGAGTGCCTGCAACCCTGCTCCATACTTAATGTCATCTAAGGGCTGATTTTCATGGCTGGGCTACAGCACTGATATGGCCGCTCGACTCATACATGGAAGGTACGGGCCAGGCATTATAAGTTAAAATGTAAGTATTTTTCCTGAAAAATAAATTGCAGCGCATGTTTATTTAACTAATAGGGCAGGCAACTTCCAAATGAGTTGCCTGCCTGAATCATTTCACCAGTTCTTTAAGCCAACAGCCAGTTTTACATGTAGCAGAATAGGAAGAACTTACAGTTTGTAAGTACTTAACCCATTTTACAGTTATACACAGAAGTAACATATTGCAGTCAGGGAAAGCAAAAATATGGTAGTGCGTCTGAAAACAGAACTGTAACAATCACAATTTCCTCTACAAATTGATGGAGAGAGAAGTCAATAACACAGTCAGGGTATCAACTGGCAACAGGAAGAGAATGGCAGCAGTACACCGAATACACATTTAAACATATTGCAGTTCCACTTTCAATAGTGATAAGTGCATATTGATTAGTAGTTACAGTCTTATTAGGGTACTGGCATATAGACTAGGGTATGGACTACCCTACTGGTGCAGAAAGTGAGATCAGTGCACCGTGACCATGTATGACAGCACCAGAGTTGACAGCATAATTTATTTATTTATTTATTATTTATTAAATTTTGATTACTGGGTAGGCCCATTGAGCCCCGAAGGTCCCTTTTTCAGGGCCGACCCGGGATACTGTAAAGATGACAGATGTAAGGTACAACTTGTAACAGGAGAGTACAGTCATGGATGGGTCTTGGGTGGAAGGTACCAGTCAGAGGGAGAGCGGGTATACAGCAAGGGAGGGTCGAAGTGGAGAGAGGATAAGGGAAGAAGGTGGATAAATAGGAGCAATTGCAAGTAGGGGAAAATAAATTGTGCAGAAGGGAAGAGATGGCAAAAGGGGAGGAGGCATGGCCGATGGGAGGGGGAAGGGAGTATGAAGAGGTTCTAGTGCTCAGTGAAGGTAAAGTCTGCCTATAGCCCATGTTTTCTCCTGATTAGAACATGTGGAAGTTGCCAAGCCAGAGATAAGCTAATCCAGAGCTGCTACTGGCCCATGATTGACAGAAATGTGTCCAATTACTTTAGAGCATGACCCATTTGCCAAGAAATAGAGAAGTGTGGTAACAAGGTTGATGTGACTTCTAGGCCCAAAATACTGGGGGCCCTAAACTGATGGGGCCAGATCATAATCAGGGCAGTGCACTTTGGGGGTAATATGCTTACTTATTTAGGAGGGGGGTATTAGAGACCACCTTCCTGACCTCGTACAGGTGTAGGGAACTAGGTCTGGTATGGCTGACATAGAGGAGTCTGTGCAACTGTCTGCCAAACTGAGGTCCAGAATGGCCAGGATATTGAAAGCTGTATTGTCCATATGGAGGGCAAGAGGTTGCAGAAATTGACAACTTCAATTCAGTTACAATTTTGACCCCCTGTCTCCTGTCTGACTTTAACATTTTGGCCAAAGAAACTTCAAGTTCTTTGTATGGGGACAAGCTAACAATAGGAGTAAATGGCAATCCTCCAACACCCCTCTCCCACCATCCCCTGTTCCTCTAGTCAGTTTTGTAAAAATAACTCACTTTTTCAGTTTTTAAGATCTCAGGAGAGGGGGAAGAGGGAATTGACTGAGGTGGAAAAGGGAGGGTCACTGAGCTAGCCTAGTAAAGGCCAAAGTATTTTTTTAATTACTCGGCCAAAGGTCAAATTGATTTAAAGTAGCCCAAAGTTCAATTGGGCAGAATCAAATGTAAAAGTACGGAATTTTTGAAAATGTTTTGCAATGCAAATTCATTATTGGTTCATCCTTAGTCCATATTCACCTTTAACCCAGAAAAATGGGAAAAAGCATTTGTCAATGCTGCATGTTTGCTTGCTGATATTAGCATTGAATGTGCAGGAGTTAGACAGATGCAGAAAAGGAGTGGCAGTGAAGTATTGAACTTCACGCCAACCCCACCTCCACCCTGCAGAGATGGACAGGCATTGGGGTGTGCCTGTGGGTCGTGGCCCATAATGCTCATGGCATTTCACCTCACCCTGTCCTGTAGACACCGACAAGTGTTGAGGTGTGCCTTGGGGTGTTCGGCTTCACAGTCACCCCATTTCATAAGGACATATGATGAAATGGGTGCAGTATAGAAGAATGCGGTGAAGTCTGGGGCTGAAGAGTCCAAGGCACACCTCGATGCCTGTCACTGGCTTCAGGGTCAGGGTGGGGGTGGAATGGCGTGAGCATTACAACTGGCAATCCAAAGGCACACCCCTGATGCCCATCTGTCTGTACAAGGTGGGACGTTATGGCTAGAAACCCTAACGCACCGGGTGTTTGTTGGTATTTGCACTACAAATTTTCAACATGCCCTTTTAGTGACCCCTACTTCATGAAAGCATTTGGGACCTCTTCTCATGAACAGTGGCTCCGTGATTTTGTTAACGTATCCCGAACTTCGAGTTCCCACAGCGACTGTGCCATTCTGCGCCAGATGTGTGAAAACACAAATTGGGCAGGATGTGAAGAATGACAGCTGCACCATTCATAGGGAGATGTGAAGAGATGGCAGTGTTGAAAATCTGTAGTGGAAATATTAAAAATGCTTGAAGTTCCGAGCGTACGTGGAAACTGCGGAACACATGCTCGTACCATAGTCATTTAGTGGAATTATTTCACCAAATTTTCAACATAGGCATTTTGTGACCTCTGCTCATGAACACTGTCACTATGATTTTCTTAATCTGTCCGGAACATTGATTTCCCACAGCGACCACGCCAACCTACGCAAGATGTTCAAACACATATTTTCGAGCAGGATGTGAAAATAACAGCTGTACTGCTCATAAGGAGGTGTGAAAAAATGCCAGTGTTGAAAATCCGGCATGAAAATATTGCAAATTTGAGAAGTTACAAGGGTGCATGGAAAGTTATGTGGGTGAGTAGAAACTGAGCAATGCACACTTGTAACACAGTCATTTTATGGACTTTTGTCACCAAATTTTCAACATAGGCATTTTAGGACATCTGCTCATGAATAGATTTTCTTAATCTGTCCCGAACACTGATTTCCCTCAAGCGATTGCGCTATTCTGCGCTGTGAGTGTGAAAACATATCTCGGCCAGGATGTGAAAAATGACAACTATACTGTTCAAAAGGAGGTATGGAAAAATGGCAAGGTTGAAAATCTGGAGTGAAAATATTACGAATTCGTGAAGTTACGAGCATGCATAGAAACTGTGCAATGCACGCTCGGAATGTAGTCATTTTTTGGAATTTTTTCATCAAATTTGCAACATAGGCTTTTTGAGAGCCCACCTCAAGAACAGTGACACTGCAATTTCATTAATCGGTCTGGAAAGGTGATTCTGCGCAGTGACCACAAAATCACCTTTCAGGACCGAATAACGAGATGACAGTGACTGAATTCATGAGGTGGGATCCCAAGAACCCCATATTGAAAATGTGGTGCCAAAATTTGAAAAAATGGCCAAGATATGCACCAAAGTTGAGAAAACCCCATTTATGCCATCATGCAGCTTACCAGCATTTCTTCAGTTCGCGGTTGGCTTTGAAGAGTACAGACATGTTCCCTGTCCACCAAAGATCGTTGCGCTGGGCTCCGGAGGTAAATATGGGGTGAGGGGGGTGTGGGGAGGTAGAGTACACAGTGGGTGGGCACAAGTTGTGGGAGGGGGCATGGGGCTCAACAAAGGACCATTTTCTTTTTTTACAGGATTTAAAATTAAAGACTAAAGATATTGCAGGACACTTCTGGCATGCTGGGGTGGGCTCCAAGCATGCCATCTGGCCGGGTGTTTGTTGGGGAGGTGGATACTGGAGCTGATGGGGATTGGGCACCCCCTTGGCACATAACAACGGGGGGGAGCGCATCATGCTGACGGGGATTGCGCTACCCCATCGGCAAATAAACTGGGGATGGGGACATATCAACAGGGGGATTGGGAACCACCAAGTCGGCTTTCATCAGGACTCTGAGGCAGGCAGCGAGCAGGCCATGTTTTAAGAAATTTTACACCAGGTAAGGGACTGCCCTGCAATGATGGGTCGCTCCCTCATTGCAGCAGCGGATTCCTTTCAAGGTGGTGGCACGCTGGCTGAACTAGTGTCAGCAACAGCATGCCACCACATTGGGGAAAGCAGGCCAAGCCACAAAAGGCATTGGGGGCATTGGGCACCACAGTGCCACACCTCCAATACCCCGCTTCTCTCCTAAGCTGTCACAAAATGTTTCTTGCGCATGCGCGCAAGCTAACATAAAAATTACTTACTTCAGCTGGTGTAGGATTACTTTAAGTACTAATCTGTCCATCAGGAAGGGAAATTGTAGCTGCCATGTTTTTTGATATTTTTGGCACACCCACAGAGGGAGTAAGGGCCAATAACATGGCACGCTACAGAGAATGACACTGCTAGTGAGAGAAAGTTTTAAGAAATGCCATAATAACTCGATTTTGGTTTATTACAGTTTTGGAGGACCTGAAAACAGGTTGATAAAGGGGGTCACCAGTAATTATCGCGAACTTAACATTTATTAACTGCAGCTAAATGGCTACTGGGACACATAACCCACCTGCACTTGAACCATGCTTGCCCATCATCAGCGGGCCTAAAATCTTGGACAGGATAGGCACAGTGAACTGGAGTTCATTTCCAGGTGTAACCTAGAATCACAGAGGGGTTAAGTGGCTTGCTCAGGGTCACACTGTATGCAAGTAGTGGTTGTGGGATTCAAACCCAGGTCCTCTGGGTCCCAAGATACATAGTGTGGTACTCTAGCCTCTAGGCTATACTGCCCCCCTGGGGAAGGGTGGATGAGTGCTACAGTGGCTGGGCATGGAAGGAGAGATATCTGTGGTACTAATTTTGCATGGTGGTGGGGGGAAGGTTGGGAAATATTGGGTTTGTGATTGGCACTGAGTTCTTTTCTAATTTCTTTACACCTTGGCTGCAGAGGGTATAGTGGGTACTGCTGCAATGGGTGGGAGAGTTGTGGTTCATTGAAACTGCAGGGTTGGGGGGAGGGCAATAGGCATGCTTCAGGAGGGCAGGGAGATGGGAGTATTGAAACAAAACATAGTGAAACACTCCACAAAGTGGCAATTCATGGGCAAAGTGCCACTTCACTGAGTCTTAAGGTGAAGCACTACGTGAAATGGCACGCCATGGGTAAAGTTCCATTTTGTGTAGTCTTTGCCCAGTGAAGATGGCACTTCACTATGTAGCAGGCATAAGCGAGGGGCATTTCATCATTGTATCAGCCCTCCATGTTAGTGCTACTTGACTGTTGTAACTGTACCCCCAGGACCTACTAGAAAATTAGGCAAAATTCATAAATGTGGATTTTCTGGTGTTCAACATTCCAAATAAATGAATAAAAATGAACTGCTATAAATCCCAGGCTCAATGAGAGAGGATGCTGCAGTACTAAGCAGTGTCCAGCAGGTGGCAATGAGCGAGGAGACCTTCACACACTGGAGAAAAAAAGGTGCACATATGCAGCTCTGTGACGTTTTAAAACAATAACCATTTATTCTTTCCAAAAATTAGTTTTAAATCAATCCATTCAAGTGACTGTTCATGGGGTGAGGCAAGGGCCCTGCCAAGGTCCTTTCCCTATTATCTTCAAATACATTTCTTGACTTGAATGTAACATTTTTAGGCAGACTAAAAGTAATTTTTTTTTTATTTACTCTTTATACTCCTCTGCCCTCAGCTGCCTCCTTCTGACTGACCTCCCCAGCCCCATCACCCCAGTATTACCGGGACTTACCCCTGCCTGGTGGCTGAGTGTGGAGCCTGCGAGAGGTTGGTCGTGATCTGCAGCTGGATGAGTTTTTCCTCTGTTTTTCTCCCTTACCATTGTTGGGGTGCATATGCAGGATGTGCACACATCCGTAGAAGTCCCACAGCACTCTCCTTTCTTCTGGTCCCTCTGACCCGCACTACCCTCTGGCCTCCATCTGGGTGATTATGGTGGGAGTGCCAGTCCTCCCTTCCCACCCTGGGAGAGGAGAGCCATCCTCTGGATGCTCGATCCTCTCCCTCCCCTGCTGACCCCCAGTGGCCCATGCTCATTCCTAAATATGGGTCGCCAGCATGGCACAAGTTGTGGCATCCAGCGCCTCAACCCTCAGTGCAACCGGGCTGGCAGACCAAAAGTACATTTTATGTTTAAAGAGGTAGTCAATTTCATTCTTTTTAGATTTTTAAAAGGTAACCATAATTTTATTGCCTTTTCTTATGCAGTGTTTATCAGAGATTTTGCAGTGTTTTACTTTGCTGGTGAAGTTGTGGCAACGTTGCAGAATTCACCTTTTTGAATAACTGAATATTATCCACTTTGCCACTTTGCAATTAGTGTTCTTGGGATGTGTCATATTTCTGGAGAGGTCCGGCAAAGTCATGACAAAGTTGCAGCTTCGCCAGTGAAATTGCATGACTTTTCTTGAAAAAGTATCTCTTTGTCTGCCAAAATCTTTTCTAGTGCTTATGATATGGACCGAAACACTTCAGTTATGTGTCCAGTACTTTCGTGTTCTGTTAAGTCTGACTTTTGAAAATTCAGCCATTTTTGCAAGTCACAGATATATGACAAAATTGGAAGTAGCACCATGAAATTTTGACATGCAGGGCCTGTTTCTCAAAGGCTGGCACAGGGCCTACACAAGCCCTGTGGCAAACCCTGCGCCAGACACCTTGACACACTGTGAACCCTGTTCTGAAAGGTCACCTGCATTTGCAAAACTTTACCCTTTCTACAGTGCCTTGGGCCAAATATTTGGTGCAAACCCTGTAAAAAGGTTGGCAACTTTAGACCTGCAAAAGCTGGTCTAACTTGGGGCAAGTGGTGCATGGTATCGAGAATCCCGACTACCAGCTGGGGACTGCCGCAAGCCCTATGCGCCGTTTGTTTGGCACACCCAGGGCTTGTGCCGGTCTACACCTTTTGATAATCAAGCACACAGTATCATGTACTCTACATACTGCACATACAGACATATGTTATAGAAACATAGAAACATGGACAATGACAACAGAAAAAGACCAACGGTTCATCTAGTCTGCCCACGTTCACTACCTAACCATAGGACCTATTGTCCATCTAGGGTCCTAGCCCTCCCATTCCTCCCCCCATTCTCCTTCCCTATTCTGTCACTCTGAGTTACCACTGTACTCCTCACTCTGTCTTAACCATGCTTGAAACTAACAACTGTTAGCACCTTGGCTGGTAGACTGTTCCATGACTCCGCCGCCCTTTCTGTAAAATAATACTTTCTCATGTCAGTCCTGACCTTCCATACTGACAGTTTCCATTCATGGCCCCGTGACCTTGAACTAGCATTCAAACAAAAAAGTTCCTTGCAGTACACCTTGTTTATTCCTTTTAGGAACTTGAAAGTCTCAATCATATCTCCACTCTCCCTTCTGGCTTTCAGAGAGTACATGTTCAGTGCCTTGAGGTGCTTATCATAAGACAAGCCCTGTTGGCCATGAATCATTTTTGTCACCCTGCACTTCACCATCTCCAGCCCGTCCCTGTCCTTCTTCTGGTGAGGGCTCCAGAACTGGGTGCAGTACTCCAGGTGTGGCCTCACTAAAGATCTATGAAGGTGTAATGTTACTTCCTTCCTCCTGCTATCAATACCTGTCTCTATGCACCCCAGCACCCAACTTGCCTTACGATAAGGCTTGTTGCACTGGCTCAATTGTTTGAGGATGTCTTTGATGATAACTCCTAAGTCATGTTCCTCGGCCATAGTGCTAAGTCTCACCTGAACCATGCGGTACTCTCTCCTAGGGTTCTTATTCCCTAAGTGCATTACTTTGCACTTTTTGGCATTGAATTTCAACTTCCAAATCTTAGACCATTCCTCTAGCGTTTGTAAGTCACTTGATATTTCCCTGATTCCTCTTTTACCTATCCACCCTCCCACAGAGATCAGTGTCTTCTGCGAAGAGACACAGCCTGCCACAGATACCTTCTCCAATGCCACTGATAAACATATTGACGAAGACAAGGCCCAGAACGAGCCCTGTGGTACCATGCTCATGACCTCCCTCTCTTCTGATTTGACCCAGTAGACCACAACCCTCAGCTGCTTACCCTTTAACCAGTTCTCTACCCCATTCACTATGTTCTTAGCCACACCCAGATCCTCCAACTTCTTCAACAAGCTTCTGTGGGGTACTAGGTCAAAAGCCTTGCTGAAGTTCAAATACTGGAAATCCACAGCATGGCTCTTATCCAGTTTTCTTGTCACTGAATCAAAGAAAACTATCAGGATCATCTGACAGGACCTCCCTGCCATGAACTTGTGTTGTTTACTCTCCTAGAGACTGTTGCTTTCCAGGTAGTCCATGAGGTCTTTCTTAATCAGTGACTCCATCAGCTGCCCTATAATAGGTGTCAGACTGACTGGTTTGTAGTTCCCCACTTTTTCTTTGCCCCCCCCCCCCATGGAGTGGAACAACATCTGCCATCCTCCAGTCCTTCGGAGTTACCCTTGTCCATAATGATCAGTTGAATAGTCCAACCAGGGATTCAGCCAGTTCAGCTACCAGTTCCCTGAGAATCTTTGCTTGCAGCCCATCTGGTCATGGGGCCTTATATATCTTTAGGACTGCCAGCCCTTTCTGGACCCTGTCACTTGTAAATATTGCCTGTATCATCTCTAAGACCTGAATCACTCTCAGGCAAGGGTCCGCCTGCCTACCTAGTGAAAACTGAGCAAAAATAATCATTAAGGCTGGCAACCTGTTGCCCATCCTCTTCTATCACCCTAACCCCCTGTGAAAGTCTAACGATCCCCACACTTTTTCTTTTTTCCCTATTATATTGGAATAAACATTTTTTCCACCACTGACTCCTTCTGTATTACACAGCTGTGTGTCCACTTTTGCCTATGTAACTGCCTTTTGCCTCCTTACTTTCAATAAATATTCTTCCCATACGTCTTTCACCTGCTTCTCTTTGGAGCTATAAAAGGCCTCTTTCTTAGCTCCCGTTGGTTCCCTGACTATTGCCGAGTGCCATAATGGTCTCTCGAAGTTATTCCTTTTGGTTAACATTCTCATGTGTAACATAGATGCCTAGAGAATGGCTCCCTTCATTATCTCCCAGTGCTGTTCCACCCCATCCAAACTGTCTACCCTGACTAACTTTTCCCTGACCAGTTCCCTCAGCTTGCTGGAGTCTGTCCTCCTAAAATCAAGGACTTCAGTTCTCGATTGGTGCTTTACAGTCCTTAGGCCAGCTTGAAACAAATGGAGTTGTGGTCATTGTTCCCTAGTGGCTCCCCTACTCTTGTTGCTCTTACCACCTCCAAGTTGGGTGAGTACCACATTGAGAATTGTAGTTTGCCTGGTGGGCTCCTTAACAAGCTGTACCAGGAAACAGTCCTAGCAGCAAGCAAATCAAGCAAGGTCTGGCTTCTGCTGCTCCTGACTATTCCAATTAATGTCTGGCAGGATCAGATTACCATCTACTACTACTTCTCCCATTGATATCCCCCTTTCAAGTTCTTCCATAAGCTCTTCCCCTTACCACAGAGGTCTATAGACCACACCTAAGCATAGCTTCTTGCCCGAGGCTGTTGTGAGTTGCACCCTCAGTGACTCTGACTCACTATTATTACCTCTGATGCACCTATCCTCCTGTACCTCAATGCCATCCATGATATAGAGGATTACTCCTCCCCCTCTACCTTTTCCTCTATTGCTCCTGAACAATACGAACATGGGAAAATGCCAGCAGATTTGGCCTTGAGATCTATCGTGTGTGCTCAAGATGCAGCTCACAGTTTGATAACTGCTGCTGCCCCTCCATCCTTCCCCTGATTTCCATTCAGAGACCCCCTGGTCTCTACCCACCCTACCCGCACCCCATCCATGCATCTATCCCATCCCTTCTTAAAACCTCCCACTGATTCCTTGATACCAACTCTTCAGGTAGTGCATTCCAAGGCATCACCACCTTTTCCATGAAGTAATGCTTTCTCAGGTGTCTTCTGTACCTCCCAACAACCAGTTTCAGGCTATGACCCCTTGTCATCCCTTCCCCCTTCAGTCTGAACACCCCCTCTGTGTTTACTCTATTAATACTTTTAAGTATTTAAAGGTCTCAATTAGGTTCCCTCTGTCCCTTCTGTCTTCCAAGGAGTACATGTTTAGTTCCCTAAGTCTCTCCACATAGGGCTTATTCCCCATTCCGAGGTTCATCTTAGACGCCCTCCTCTGGACCCTCTCCAGGAGCATAATGTCTTTCTTTAAATAAGGGCTCCAGAACAGCACACAGTGCTCCAAGTGTGGCCTCACCAAGGATTTGTACAGTGGAAAAATTACCTCCTCCCTTCTCAAAGTGATCCCTTAGCAATGCACCCCAGCATAAGTACCTAGGAACCGTCAAGTCATAGTCATTTTCTGCAGCCCACATTTCCATGATGCCTGCAAATTCTACCTCAGTGTCTGCCATCAATGCCTGCAGCTCTCTGATTTTATTATCCAGGCTCCTGGCATTAAGGCATACTGCCTTCCATCTGAACCCTGAACCAATTTTGCTATTCACCTTTCTATGACACTTGTGTTTTCCATGGTCTCTTAGCCTCTTGTTTTTCTTGTTTTTTTTCACATTTAGCATTCTCTCTCTCTCTCTCTCTCTAGTGTCTCCTCACATGACCCAGCTTGTATCTTATCCCTGTCTATATCCATTAAGCTGCTATTTGCCTCCAGACGTGTGTGTGAGGGCTACTAGCTAGGATCCCCTTTTTCTCATGTCCTAGCCCCAGTCTCACCTGCAGTCTGTTTAAATGTGCAATATAGATGTCAGACCTCTGCCACAGTGTGCAGACCCCTTCATTTGTCAGGTGGAGTCCATCACCCTTGTAGAGCCTCCTGTCTAGAAGTCCCCCCCCAGTCCCCCACAAAGTAGTACCCCTTCTCCTGACACATCCTTTAAACCACCCATTAAACTCCTCTATCTCACGCTCCTAATTCCATACTTGCTCTCTTCCCTGCCCCACAGAGGGAGGACCTCAGAAAAAAGCTAGAGAGGCCGAGTGTACTGCCAATCTGTCCCACATTCTTCAAACATTCCGCTTCATCATCTTCACAGACTGGTTGCCAGATCACTGGTACCCAGGCGTATCAGCATCCCCAGCCCCCCCATCCACAAGGTTATTACAAAGAATGAATATTTGAACTTTTGCAGAAATTTTGCGTCATTATTCAAAATGTCAGGGGCTGATGCAGATTTTTCATGTTCCACCTGAGGGGATTGGGAGTCAGCACATCCTGCTGCTTGGCTGCCTCCTAATATTAGAAGGAGGCAGCTCAGAGGAGACTTCTGCAAGGGAGGCTTGGTCAATGCGGTAATGACTGGTGCTTTAAGGAACTTGATGAAGCAATGGCCTGGCATATGGGGCTGGGGGAGTGTAAGGAGAGATATACCAGGTCCCACATGTGATGATGGTTGCCTGGCCTCACCCATACTACCAAGTCTCTGATCCTTATGGGTGCTGCACCTCAGAAGTCTCAGCTACCCCTAGCCACTGCAGTACCTCATTCTCCCCTTGTAGCCTCCTGAAGGGGAGGGACCCCCTATTTGGCACAGAAATGTAGCCTACTGTGGTATGGAACTCTCAGAGATTCAGAAATGAGGTGTTCCTGGATACAGTACCATGGGTGGGTAGATGGGACCATGGTGTGCTTGATGGAGCACTGATAGGGAGCACTGGTAAGGAGCAAAAAAATGTAATTTTCATTTTGAAAAGGTGTCACTGACATTTCATTAAAAGGGAACACCATCTCAGATGCTGCTTCACCCCCACAAGATCAGAATCTTCATCACTGTCAAGACTGTCTTGTTTTCTATCAAGGAGACTGCCACGTCCTCTGCAGATAGACGCTGGCATAGGTTTGATCTGATTACTGTATTTTTAACACAAGCCAGACCTTCTCAGGCAAATTCTTTTTCGGTTAGCACATTGTTTCACTACAACTCCTGTGGTATGTATTACATTTCCTGTGTTGCAAACAGAGCATCTCTTACTCTGTATTTATTTATTTGAAAATTTGTGACCGTGAATTCTCAGTGTGCCAAGTCTCATTTCTAGACATGACCCAGGGGTGGGTGAACAGAGGAAATACATGTTACAAGCAGATGAGATAACAGATCAGTAAGTGGTATCTACAGTCAAACATGGGAACGGAGTGCTGCTAATGACACAAGCATAGGGCAGCAAATGCAGCAAAACAAACTTTCAGTAGTATCAAACTCAATGGAGGCTATCACTGGTTGAGGGGAACAGGCTAGAGTCAAGTACCAGGTAGGTGAGAGCAGGTACAAGCAGGTGAGAAGTAGACATGCAGCAACATTTTAAAGGAGCGATAGGAGGGGGCAAGTCAAAGAGCAAAAGGAAGAGAGTTACATAGCAACAGTATAATTTCACCTGACAGTGAGGTCATGAAACAGACCTCACCCACCACAAGTGTAACTGCAATCCAGTCCTGGGCAGAACTTGTTATAGGGGTGGAAATACTACCATACTAAGTGTTGCAGTTAAAATCATAGGTGTCCCAGCCATAACCCCATAATATTAAATTCCTGCTCTGCAAAAGCTATAGCCTAGAGGTTAGAGTAACGAGCTGTGAATGAGCTTGGTACATCCAGCAGACCAGACCTTGGTCTGATTCTCACAACCTCCACTTACACACTGTGTGACTCTAAGAAAGTCACTTAACCGCCCAGTGCTCCCAGGTCGCCCCTGAAAACAGACACTTGTGCCTAGTGGGCCTTACCCGGTTACCAAAGAGTAAAATAAAAAAATAAATAAAAATAAAAAAAAGGTGGACAGTTTAAGGCACCACTTTCCTTGTGCCATTCCTGACATAGTCACAGCATGAATTAAAGCAGGATCATCTTGTTCAAATATGGAGGGTAATTGTAAGCTGTTTCGGTACTCTATTTCTGGTGGTACCCCATGTCCTATGCCATCTCTCCCTTCCATTGCACCAACCTAGGTCCCTCTGTAATGGGCATATGTCGAGACAGGGCACATAAAACATTCACTTAATAAGAAGATAATACTGGTCCACAGTTTTATTTCTGATAGACTCATTCAGGTGCTTCACCTATTTTTCCAAAGTGTCCTTGGCTCACATTTGAAAAAGCAGTGGCAGAAACAAATTGTACACAAATTACATTCATGTATATATGTATTTAAACATTTATTTATGTTTTGTTTACTGGGTAAGGTACACAAGGCAAGTAAATGCCTATTTTCAGGTACGACCCAGGAGCATACAAGAGTGTGAACAATAAACACAAGAAGATACATTATACAGAAAAATAGCCTGGGGTGAGGCAAACAACATACAACAGGAACAATAAACAGGTCAGGAAGTTGACATACATGAGTTTGGGAGTATAAATATACCATTGGTTATGCAATATTGATTCAGCAACACAATATACATGCTTAGGATTGCTTACTGGGGCATGCCATGGCGGGGGGGGGTGCCACAGGACATGAGGGCAAATAAAATGGACAACATAGCATGGGGAGCAAGGGGGTTAATCAGCATAGTGGCAATTCATTTATTTATATTTCTGGTACAGAGGAAGTTCATTGAGGCTTACAGTCTTGTTTGCAAGAAATGTAAGGGCAACTAAGTACAAAAACAACTAATAATAGTGAAACAAGTGAAATCAGCTGGAATTTCAGCTACATACTACAACTGCTGCCTGTGTTCTGTTTGGGAAATGCAGCAGAAAGGAACATGGTGTTGATTAGATCTGTTAACTGGTACGTAGGTTACATATGTAAATCATTTTTTTCCATTTAGATAAAGGCATAACTTAACATTAGTGTCAGAGGTATGCAGTTGCCGTTCATCCTGCATATTATGCTATTAGCACAACATGGTAACAATTGTCCTTGTCAGTGGTAGAGAGCAGGCTGTGAGCAAGCTAAGGGGTATGTAATCATAGGTCATAGGGTATACAACTGAATGGCAGTGATAGTCATTAAAACTTAGGGGTGGGAAATACAAATAATGTTCTGGACAAAAACACACAGATATTGCACTTTTTGCAACTACAAAAGCAAATATTGGTTACACTTTAAGTGTCTGTTTTAATGTAACTAATCATTAATTGCATGCAACAAGGTAATTACATTGTAGTTACATGTTTGTTGCATGCAACTATACTGCAATTGCAATTCAGTTACAGTGTAGTTACACTGTAACTACAGTGTAGTTAAGTAACATGAAGTGTAACCCAAACATCACTAATGTTAAGTTATGTCTTTCTCTAAATGGAACAAAAATGATTTACATATGTAAATCTCGAAAATAAATAAATAAATAAAATCACCATTAAATATCTGCATTTGCATTAGACCACATAATGCATTATTAGACATTGGCTAAGGCTGTTAATGCACACATATTACTAATAGTGCTGCTGTCACGAATGCATATTTAATTGATACTTCTGCATATTTTATTAATAAGCAAAATAATACTATATTATCAATAGAGTGTCAGTGTGATCCAGTGGTTAGAGCACTGGCTTGGGAACTCTGACATCACAGGTTCAAACCCTACTGGAGTCAAATACTCACCAAATGACTTTGAGAGCATCACTGTTTAGTACTCTAGTCCACCCAGCTGCAGAAATGGGATGAGAAAGATTCCACTGGAAATAAGATGTCGCATCTATCATTGGTAAATAAATTGGGGGGAAAGTTATTGAGAACTTGCAAAGCCTTGGTCCTGAGTCATGATTAATAACAGTCAGAAACAATCTGAAATTAAAATATATATATATATTTTAGTAAGCATGAATGTGCAAACAAATACCAGTAACATGACTTCAAATACCAGAACAGCTACAAATACAAGAGCCACAAATACTGTACACATACCAGAGATACAGCTACATATACAGATACGAATGGCACAAATACAATCATCAGAGAAACAAATACCAGAGACACACCTACTGTACACATACCAGATATACAAATACAGATACAAAAGGCACAAATACAGTTATCAGATAAATACCAGAGACACAAATACAAATACTAGACACACACGTACAAATACCAGACACATATACAAATAAAAGATACAAAAATACCAGAGCCATGAACACAAATACCACAGACACACGTACAAATAACAGACACAGACATAAATATAAATCCAGAGGCACACTTACACATACAAATATAGATACAAATACCATAGTCTTACTTCCATGCAAACACTAGAGTCACACAAACACTAAAGACACAAATTCAAATTCTAGAGTCACACAAAAAAGTACCAGAGACAAACATACAAACAGCAAAAACTGGTCCCATAAACAGCGGACTATGAATTTTTTTTTCATTATGAGATAGTTGCATGGTTTGACTAAATGCCAGATTATCAGTTTTTTATCATCCTGCAAAGCACTTTTACCTTACGTGTTCCGTCTTTACCCCTCTTCATGCAAGCAGAGTTGTGGTACACTACATGTGGCTATGATGTTCCACGTACAGCGGTCTCAGTGATGCTTGTGGATTGCTGGATGTTAGTGGGCAGCATCAACTCCCTCTGCCCCCAGCCTGAATGAGTACTCTTGTTGCTACTTTTACATAAGAGGCTGTGTGGCCTATAAGCAGCAGTGTGGTGTGGTATAGTGAGGTTAGCACTGGGATGAGAACTTGGACATCATAGGTTTAAACCCTGCTGGAGTCAAATACTCACTGTGTGACCATTGGCAACTCTCGTAACCTCCCAGTGCTCACGTACACCCACCTGCGGAAAGGAAAAGAGGAAGGATCCTACTAGAAATTGTATGTCGCTGGGCTATCATAGGTAAACCAAAAAATTTATTGATAACTTGCAAACTTTTGGTCCTGAGCCATCTCTAATAACAGAAATAAGCCTGAAATTAAAAAATATATATATATACTGTATTTTTGGTAAGCATGAATAAGGAAACAAATACAAGTACTGAAAACATAAATACCAGAGACATGAATACAGATGAAAACAAAAAAATGCTGTGATCAAATTTGAGTCAAGGTGCATAAAGCATGTATTTAAATTACATCCACAGAAATCCCCGGCACTTCGAGGGGACAATCCTTCTTCCCTGATGAAGAGGGACTGTCCCCTCAAAGCACTGGGAATTCTGCAGATGTAATTTAAATAAATACTTTATGCACCTTGATGAGTTTGATTGCTGCATGTCTTTTGTTTTCATGATATGTCCTCCAGTTTTGCAGCTGATCCACTAGTCTCTGACTGATTTAGTGCACACACTCTGCGTTGTTTTACATGAATACAAATACCAGAAACAAAAATTCAAATACCAGAATTAAAAATAACAGAGGCAGGAATACCAGAGACACAACTACCAGGAACACAAATAAAAATATGAGACTCAAATATGAAATCCAGAGACACAAATGCAAATAATAGAAGCACAAATACCAAAGACATACATACACATACAAGATACACAAGGACCAGAAATACAAATACTTGTACCAGAGACACAAATGTATATGCCAGAGACACACATACTAATACCAGAAACACACATGTAAATACAGAGATAACAATACAAATATATTTAGCAGCAGGCCCCTGCTGGAAACATCATGGTGCATTTCAGCTGGGCTATCCTGTGTAAATACATTATAAAAATTAGTAAAATAAATTAACTCAGGTAGCCTGAGATGGGATTCCCAGGGTCTGGATAGAACATAATTTTCCCACAAGGCATGCTGCCATCATCCTGAGCTACTGATAATTATGCAATGGCAGTGGCTCAGCAGGTTGCACACGTGCCTCTGAGGCTGGGAGATCAGAAGGCTGTGGGTTCTATCCCCACACCAGGCACTTGGGTTAATATCCCAATACTGACACTGTAGTGCAGCATGGGGGGAGTGCTGCACTCTTGAAGTGCTGTCTTTTGGCTGAGACATTAAACCGAGGTCCTGTTTGCCTGTTCAGGTGGATGTTAAAGATCCCATGGTACTTCTCGAAAAGAGTAGGAATTTCCCTGGTGCACTAGCCAAATTTCCCCCATTCACTAAAAATACCACCAATAGCTTAATGTTGTTCGATGTCAGTTGGCATTCATCTGTATCTTTCTCCCCTGGGACAAGGCTGAAAAGAAGCAGAATTGTCTAGTCCTCCTTTCCCGGACAACAAACGCTAAATAATAAATCCTACACCTATGCTTCTGCAAGGGGTATTTTTTTGTAGACATATTTTATTAGGTTCAGGCTCAGTTTATTGATAGCTATATATAAAACAACATTTTATCACATATAATACATTAAAATATTTTAAAATCATCCAACTGCATAGAGTTTGACACAGATATAGAAATAGATACATCTTATGTGCTATTCTGTTTTTAAAACATGAAAGGCAAAATTTGCAGCAGAATAAATATGGCTCATGTCAAAAAAGTAAATTTCAGCAGATGCCACTTTTACTCAAAATCAGATGCTAATGTAATAGTTGACTATATGGGGAAAAGCCATTTTGTTCTCAGCTTCTCAGTTAAAGCATAATCAAAAGTTAAGTGCATGACAATCTGTACATAGACTGCATTAGGATTACATTTACAGAACTTGAAACCGTGAGCATTAGACGATCTTTCAGTAGCCATCTTTTTTTGGAAAAAGACCCACACCTAAGCTTACACATTACGTTGACAAGACCTTTGTTTCTCACAAAACAGTAAACATTTCTCATTTTTCCCTGGAACTTTCAATTTATTGCGATACCTGCTAATTTGGCAAATTCTTCTTGAAAGAAGCAGTCCAATATCCTTTGAATGACCATAGGAACATAACTACTGTTGCTAGCCACGCCATAAGGATCTCAAAAATCTGCCAAACTCATTCTCATAAGTGTACTATTCAGTTTGCAAAACCATGAAATGGGAGTTCTGTTACTAACACTATCCAACCAGCATTTGTATAATGTTCTAGCCTCCTTTAAGGAGTCAGTTTTTCCCCACCAGGTAACTGCTCTAATCAAGGGCAGCGTTGTGACTGATTGTAATTTCAATTCACTCCTTAGCAGGGCTGAAGAGAAATCTCTCTGCAAATTTAGAACCTGTTTATAAAACATGCTTTATATTGGTTCTAAATATTTGCCAGTATTTGAAAAATGCCATAATTCATAGGAATAATACTGAGCTAAATGGACTTTTGTCCTATATGCTCGCCATCTAGTTCTAAACTCTAATTTTATTCATGTATATGTCCCATCTAGATTTAAACTCAGCAGCTGTTTGGCTGGCCACAACCTCCAATGGTAGTCTGTTCCAGTCATGCACAACTCTTTGGTTGAACCACCATGTACTACAAACTTTTTTTCTATTTAATGCTGTTAACCGCGAATAGGATGAGATCTAGTATTATATACACTTTTATTTAATTCAATTCTGCCCCATACATAATGCCATTAATAACCTTGGTATCAAATGCCTGTTTTAGTGTTAAAAGTGAATTACCTGTGATACTGTGTACAAATCTTATAACAGCTTTCAAGACTGGAATGCTTTTTTTTTTTTCTTGACAACAGCTGCGTGATTTTTCCAAGAATTAGCAGAATCGAAATACAGACCTAAATATTTAAAGCAGGTCACTACTTCCAGACAGCCATTTGTCAAGATCTTATCAAGAATTATTTTTTCCCCAAAAACTAGGATCTCAGATTTTGCTATGTTTAATGTGAGTTCCAGCTTCTGCAGATGTAATTGAGTAATATTAATAAGTCTTTAAAGGTCTAGTGGAGCGAGAGAACACAGTAAAATATCATCTGTGTACATTAGCAGGCAGATGTCTCTATCAAGAATTTTTGGAAGAAAAGTGTCCACTAGTTCCAGTGTCTCCGCTAGGGTAGCAATGTGTAACCCCTAGGTGGTGCTATCCCAAGGGCTATTACCCCTGCCTGCTGGGCTAGTAGCAGGTTAAGGGGCCTGAGTTCTGAAATGGTTGCCTCCACCCAGAGGTCAGGGTTGGTAGTGGTCAAGCTAATCTGGGCACAGCCCTCCTGTACACTGTATCCCCCCTCTTTCCTTACTAGTGGCTGGAACAATACACAATAATCACTTTCACAATGCCCCTGATACACCACACAAGCACCCACACTGTTTGCACTCACCACCAGGTTTTTTCTCTGGCTCAACCCTGGGGATCCCCTGTAAAACAAGGTTACACACAGCAAATAACAGCAGTACAGTACACTTGCACAAACTGGAACCACAGACAGGATAACTGCAAGAAAGAGTTAGATCTGATTTATTTAAGGGATTTGAACAAGGGAGGGGCATAATCAGGTTAATTTGCTTAGAGACTCTATCATTCAAACAGTTATGCATGCACTTCAGGGTCCATAAACAGTCACACACTTTGGGTACCCAGATGGAGAACGATGGGCTAGCCAGGAATGTTGCAGCTGGTTGGGGCCCTGTGATAGAAGAAAACAACATGCACAACACACACTATTTGTAATCCGGAGCCGGAGGGCTCAGTTCGTGAAAAGAAAACAACAAGACAATCAGATGACACACTTTTAGATTAGGCTGTTGTTGCAGGGAGCTACCCTGATGATTACTCACAATACCCAAGACTGGACACAAGCTAGACGAAAATCGAGACAGCAGGTGGTTAATCTGGAGTGCTAGAAGAAGCAGGGCACACGATTCGCTGAGATGTCATTCCCGTTCAAGCGTGGAGCAGGGGGCTGATCCCCAGGCAGGTCTCGCTTCGATGGCTTTCTTTGTGTAGCAGGTGTCTGGCTGGGCCAGTGTGGCAAGTCCCTGGCCAAATGCAGACAAATTTAGATACAGTCCATTTTGGGCTGGATACAGCTTCCAGCAAGCAGAACACAGTTCACACAGTGGGGAGCCAAGTCATGACCCACTTTCAATACACAGCACATTTACATGTAAGGAAATTCTACTGTACCAGGCAAACCACTCTCCGGTCACGATCGCAAAGTCTCTGCATAAACCGGGGATACAAAAGCAGCTGGAAATCCTGACAGGCTGATCACATTCAGAGAAATCTTCAGTCTTCTTCAGGTATGAGCCTGGTAGAAAATCAGTGGCTTACCTCGTTCTCACAAACTCGGATTTAGTCCGAAATAACTTACTTTTCTCCCCCTCAGGGGCAGCAGGCAGACATGCAGGCCAAAACTGAGCCCTTTCATAGTTCTCCCATGCGAATCCACTCAGGATTGCTGTTCAAAAATCACTTGAACTCTTCTCATTTCACTTCTCAGCTCCGAACTAACTGAAAATTGCAAGCAGTTTGGGATTTCCCCAAGATCCAAAAGGCTAGGTTGGCGGATTCGGCTCTTAGTCAAAGCAAGAGCTCCCTCTTCAGCTGCAAAAAAGGCGCCAAAAGCCCAAAGTTACATTTCCTACAGATTTTGACTCCAGAGCAGCTCCTGTAGTCCAGCTCCATTGAAGGTCCCACCAGAACTGATTGGTCCAATTTGCAGTCCCAGGCCAAATGGTGGGGACAAACAAAACAGTCCTTGCTGCAAAGAAGGCAGGTTAGACAAACTACATTATCATTATCACTCTAAATGATTTTCAGCAAATAGTTACATCTTTCAACAGAGCTCCCTCTCAGATTACTTATGACTGCAATCTAAGCATCTCTTAAAGAGACAGTACACAGAGGCCATATAGGCATTCTCTGGCAATCACATTTAAACTGCTAAAACGCAGGACACCAACCTGGCAGTGAGCATTTAGGCAAGCTCAAGGAAGACTTTTCGGGAATCCCCATTTGTAGGGGGGTTACAAATGTAAAAATTAATAAATTTGGGGCTAGAAGACATCCTTGTTTAACACCTTACCAACAGAAATGGGATTTGACATTATACCATTTTTGGATATCCTTACTATACTTAGATTATTAGTGTGTAGCAATTTTAATAAAGGAAGGAGACTGCTGTCTGGCTCTTTAATATATTCCACAGAAGAGCACAATTAACATTCCCAAAAGCAAAACTTAAATCCAAGCATGTCGTGTATAAAACACCATTTTTGGCTTCAGTGTACTTTTCTATTAAATAATTGAGGGTAAGCAAATTATCCATCATACAATAACCCTGCTCAAACCCTGCCTGAGCATTAGAAATCAGTTTCTTTTCCATGACCCATAAATCTATGTACTTTAGAAGAATTCCAGAATATAGTTTTAGACTGTTATATAATAATGTTATCGGACAATAGTTATTTGGATCATTAACAGAACCTTTTTTATGAAGATGTCTGGGGTCAGATATTCAAAAATTAGCCCTAAGACAAAAGTAGCACTGCACGGCATGCTAAATTAGCCCTGAACCATTAGCACACCATATTCAAAGGAATAGTGCCGGGGGCTAAGCTTGCTGAACATAGCGTGCAAAGGAAGCAGTGTAAACAGGGCTGGGAGTACAGTGCAAAAATAGCTTGAGACGTAAGACAGCTCTGAATATAGTGAAAGGGAAGGCCAAAATGCAACAGCAGCTCAGTGGACACAGAGGTAGAGTAAGGCAGAGATGCAGTTGGCAGACAACGTGTGTGATAGGAACTGCAAACAACATGTAGGCCACCCACCGCAGAACTGTGCTATGCTTTTGAGAGGTTTGTCGGGGGCTAACTTGATTGCATGGTGCTAACACATTAGCCTGGTGCAAATACAGTAGCCCGGGGCAAACATTTTCTATATTCAAAGACCGTATGCAAATGAGCCTACTCAGGCAATCTGTGGGTAAATAGTCATATTAGCATCTCATTATGGCCTGCTTTGCATGCACTCTCATGTACTTTGCCCAGTGCTAATACATGGGGCACACAGCTCCACCTGTTGGTCAGACAGGGATTATAGGTTGGAAGCCACAGGCCAGGAAGGGTACACAGTTCCACCTGTTGGTCAGACAGGGATGACAGGTCGGAAGCCACAGGCTGGGATGAGCACACAGCTCCATCTGCATGCTGGACCTGAGAAACAGTTCACTAGCTGCAGGCCATGGGTGTTGGCAGGCATATGCAGTGCATACCTACCACCCATTCAGCAGCAACATGAGGGTCACAGATGCTCAGAATGAGGGACAATGATCCCCGCAATGAGGGGCACATACTCAAACATGGAGACACAAATCTAGAACACTATGGAAACCAGCAGCTCTGTATGTACACAGGGTTATATATGTAACACCATAGAATGTAATCATTCCCAACTTGCAAGTCTGGATGTACAGCACAGTCTCTGTGTATGCACCACTGTTCCCAGGATGGACGAATGGAGGTCAGAGCTATAGTGAGGGGTACACAGAGGGATGTACTGAGGGACACTGTAGAGGACTGTATAATTGTGTGTACACATCTATCTCTACATATACACACACATGTATATCTACACACACATATAGAAACATAGAAGTTGTCGGCAGATGGTGACCATATGATACATCAAGTCCTACCACTCTGGTCCATTACCCTGCCTGTTTTTGATTATATAAGGCACCCAGAGCCTCTGGGATTGGGCACCATATAAATAAACCTTTACTTACTTACTTCTATTAAGGTGTTAAGGCACAATGCTGCTGCAAGGGGCTTCAGGGACAAGACATGCAATACAGGTGATAGTGGGCACCCATGCCGCTGCCCCTAATTAATGTAAAGAGCTTGGTGAGCACCCCATTTACCAGAATCTGTGCTGTGGGTTGTTTGTACAGGGCAGAGATCCCTCACAACAAATGTATGCCCATCTCAAATCACCTTACAGTGTCAAACATGTACCCCAACTCCATGTGGTTAAAGGAACGCTGTCGCCAGCCTTGTGGCATGGATGGCTGAGGTACTGGGTGCCTTACCTCCTGCCATGCCCATGACCTGGGGCCTGGAATGGACTCAGGTTACTCGGAGTCCGGTGGGGAGAGGAAGGATTGAACGTCCCAGGACAGCTCTCCTTCCTCGGGGAGGAGGGTTAGTGTGGCCACAACACAGGGTAAGGGACTCCACGCTGAGGGTGCTGGGCCCATATCCACTGAGGCTGCACTCAGACATCATGCCCATTGCACGTCCATGGACCCATGGAGGAAATTGGAGGAAAAACACCTCCGAGTGGCAGGATGAAGGATTGCCCTCTCACAGACACTGCACAGGTGGCTGGGCACAACCATGGGTCCCGTGGCAGAGGACCATGATGAAGGTAAGTCCTGGGGAGCTGGGTGATGGAGTTGGGGGGAGAGGGTCAGTCTGAAGGGGTTGCTGGAAGAGAATCAGGAGATAAACAATAGATGGAAAAAAAAAAAGGACACTATCTCTCCCCTTAAGCCTCAAAGTGTCTTTCGTTGAAAAAATACATTTTAGAATAGGTCCCATTCTGTAGAGTTTGCTGATGTAGCTGGTAGTCTGATTCTATTTTTCTTTATAAAAGTGAAAAATAGACTGCCCACCATACTGGTGTAACCACACAAAAACGTTTGTTTACATTCCTTAATTAACTCTCACTGCATCTTTACTGGACTTGGGAACACCCCAACAGAGTCTGGCCACTTATGATGTGGTGGGAGGTGAGGAGACTATTGCATCATGTTTGATGGTGATCGTAATGTTCAGAAAGTATGCAATAAGAGCAGATCAAGAATTTTAAACAAAATAATGTAGGGTATAAATACACCATTAGCATACATTTCAGTTCTACTAAGACAGGAAACAGATAAAACAACAAGCAACATGAATGAATTTTTAGAGAAGGTAAGCAATCATCAAATGTGGGTTTTCAACTAGAAATATTATGATGTAAAATAGGTTGACAACGTCCCTTTAAAGGCTTTTTCAGTATCCAAGGCAAGGACTGCAGCACACTCCTCAACCAAGCTCCCTGCCCATCTTCATAGCACGCTTAGTGTGGAGTACATTGTGTTTACCTTGTCTCACCTGGGCAAAGACAGATTGGTCAGGGTGTGTCAAACTGGGAAGAATCTTCTCCAGCCAACTGGCAATCATCTTAGCGACAAGTTTATAGATGGCCATTAGCTGGGAGATCAGCCGATAGGATGAGCAGAGAAAAGGGCCCTTACCTGGTTTGGGCAGGATAGTAACTGTAGCTGACCACATGGAGGGGGGCGTGACACCTGTTTCCTGGTTCTCCACAATCATGTCCTGGAGTGGTTCCCTCAGCTCCTGTGCAAATGACTTATAAAATTCAATAGGAAAGTCACATTACCTGGAGCATTCCCTCCATGTAGGTGTTTTATGGTAGTTAGAATTTCTTCCCAAGTTACTCCTTTCTCAAGTACTTGTGTTTGAGAGGGTGTCAGTTTTGGAATAAGTGCTGTTATAAACATTTGTTTCTAGCTTCTCTGACAGTTGTATCTCACAGGTACTGTAAATCAGTGTAGAACTTGAAGAAACAATCCCCTATTTCCCAATCTGTGGTGATTAATTCCCTTCTCATTTTTGATTTGAGCTATGTTTGAGCTATGTTCTTTGTTCCTTCCTTATTTTGGAGTTGCCAGGCCAACCACTTTCCTCCCCTATCCCCATCAAAATGGGTTCCCACCTGAGTCACAATCACCACTCTCTCTATGTTGTCACTACTCAAACAACTGAACACTCACTTCAGTTTTTGCAGGTTGCCCCCCCCCCACCCCCTGAGTCAGTCTGATCATATACACACATATAGGCTGACTCTGCTTTTAGTTTCTGCTTTGAGTTATTAAAATATTTCTCAACTTGTTTCCTCCTGGCATTGCTAGCATAAGAAACAACTGCTGTCTACAGCATGACTTTCAGCAGTTCTCATCTAGCTGATGCAGAAGGTTCTCCTTTTTATTTGCCTGAAGGTATGCCTGAGTCCATTCAAATATGATGTACTATTTAACACCCCCCTCCATCCATAAGTGAGTTTAGTGAATGGTTTAAATACCTAATTGGCAAGCATTTAAACTAGCCAAGGGGGGGTGCAGGAAAGAAGCAGTGAGAAAACAAACTACCAGCCCACAGGATAGTGTAGCTAACATGGAGAACAGTAAGGACAGCAAATCACCAGTGTACACAGAAGTCAGCAGAAGAGGAAAGGCAGAAGAAGCAAAGGTAAATGGGGAGAGGTCAAGAGGAGTGTTTGCAGTAAATGGAGTCATGTGCACAAATGCCCACAGCCTAGGGAACAAAATCCCTGATCTGGTGGCCATGGTAGGAGGGGCGCACCAAGATATTAAAACAACAACGGACCACCCTGCACTCCAGAGGTAAAGTAAAATCCCAAAATAATTGCAAAAACACAGATGCAGTTGTTGGCAAAATAAGTTGGCAATTTAATTTTCATGTAGCTCCTTCATACATCAACGTACCAAGATATTATAGCTATTACGGAGACTTGGTACAATGGGAACCATGGCTGGGACATAGCTATACCAGGGTATACTTTATTCAGGAGGGACAAGGAGGAGGAGGAGAAAAAGGGAGGTGGAGTGGCTCTGTATGTAAGTGAGGGTATAAAGGCGACAGAGGCACAAGAAAAACAGGCGAAGGCAGAGGCACTGTGGGTCACACTGGAGACAGACAATGACATAGTCATTCACACAGGTGTACTTTATAGACCACCAGCACAAAAGGAGGAAATGGACAGGGAACTACTAGAAGTCATCCATGTGATAGTGGCTAAAGGAGAGGTGTTGCTAAAGAGTGACGTCAACCTGCCAGAGGTTAATTGAAGCACCCCAGTGGCTACAACAGCCAGGGGCAGGGACATCCTGGACTCCCTGAAAGGGGCATGCCTCAAACAGCTAGTGCTTGAGCCAACACAGGAAGGAGCAATTTTGGACCTAGTGCTGACCAATGGGGACAGAATTTCAGATGTCAGGTTGGGAGAACACCTGGGGTCCAGTGACCATTGCAGAGTATGGTTCAGTGTGAAAACTACAACAGGGGCATACACTACAAAGGCAAGAGTTCTGGACTTCAGGAGAGTGAACTTCAATAAGATGGGGGTATGTCTCAGGGAGTCGAACATTGGGCCTATCTAACAGAAGCAATAGTGGAGGCAACAAATCTTTGTATTCAGACAAAGGCAAAAGAAAAAAAAAACTATTACGATTCACGCAGTAAGTGGTCAGGAAGGTAAGGGCAAAAAAGTTGGCCTTCAGAAAATATAAGGAGACACAAAAGGAGGACAGGGCAGAGTATCAAGAAAAACAGAATGAGGCAGGGAGGGCAATCAGGTGCACTAAGGCAAACACAGATGAAAATATAGCAAAAGGAGTTAGGAAAGGGGACAAGACTTTCTACAGATACATTAGCGAAAAGAGAAAGACTGGGGGAGGGGGGTTGTAGGCTGAAGGGAGGAAGGAGTGGAAGGGGACCAGGATAAAGCATTAACAATGAACAAATATTTCTGTTTAGTTTTCACAGAAGAAGGAGAAGGGGAGGGATCTCAGGTAGGAATCAGGATGGGAAAGGAGATGGATACCATGCTGTTCAAGGACGAGAGAGTCCTAAAATAACTTACTAAACCGAAGGTGGATAAGGCAGTGGGACTAGATGGGATACACCCTAGAACATTAAAGGAGTTGGGGAGGTACTAGTGGCTCCACTGGCAGCCCTGTTCAATGAGCCACTGGAAATGGGAGTGGTTCCAGAGGACTGGAGAAGGGCTGATGTGGTCCCTCTCTACAAAAGTGGGAGCAGGGAGGAGGCTGGGAACTATAGACCTATCAGTCCGACCTTAGCGATGGGTAAAATTATGGAATCTCTGCTAAAGGAAAGGATAGTGGAGCACCTTGAATCAGGTGGAGCACAAGAACTGAGGCAACACGGATTCACATCAGGAAAGTCATGTCAAACTAATCTGATAGATTTCTTTGACTGGGTCATTAGGGACGTGCATCAGGGGGAGCAGTGGATGTGGCCTACCTTAACTTCAGCAAGGCGTTCAACACCATTCCACATAGGAGACTTGTGAACAAGCTGGGTAGACTGGGATTGGGACACAAGGTGGTGAACCAGGTTGGGAATTGGCTAAGAAGTAGAACGCAGAGGGTGGTGGTAAATGGGGCAAAATCCAAAGTAGGGAGGATGGCCAGCAGGCATCAGTTCTTGGGCCAGTGCTGTTTAATATCTTCACTAATGACATTATGGAGGGGCTGGAGGGGCAGGTATGCCTCTTTGCAGATGACACCAAGATCTGCAATAGGGTAGACAGTCCAGGAGGGGTGGAAAAAAAAGAGGATGGACCAAGCTGAGCTGGATGAATGGTCTAGAGTGTGGCAGCTAGGATTCAATGCAAAAAAGTGCGAGGTCATGCACTTGGGGTGCAGGAACCCAAGAGAGAAGTACATGACGGATGGGGTGATATTAAAGGCCACAAAACAGGAAAGAGATCTGGGGGTAATCATATTTGATGATCTAAATGTGGCTAAACAATGTGCCAAGGCGGTGGGGTGAGCCAGTGGAGTGCTGGGGTGTATAGGGGGAGGTATCACCAGCAGAAGAAAAGTGGTCATAATGCCACTATACAGGACATTGGTGAGATCTCACTTGGAGTACTGTGTCCAATTTTGGAGGGTGCATTTCCAGAATGAGATAGACAGGACAGGGGCAGCCCAAAGAAGAGCAACAAAAATGGTACCAGGCCTGCACCAAAGGTCATAAGAGGAGAGACTGGAGGAACTCAGTATGTATACCCTGGAGGAGAGAAAGGAGAGGGGAAACATGATAGAGACCTTCAAGTATCTCAAGGGGATAAATAAGGTACAGAAGGGCAGCATCTTTCAAAAGACAAAATGCTCTAGAACAGGAGGGCATGACATGATACTGGAAGGGGGTAGACTAAGGAGAAACATAAGAAAATACTTCTTCACATAAAGAGTAGTCAAGGCATGGAACAGCCTCCCAGCAGAGGTGGTGGGGCAAAGACGGTGGGGGAATTCAGTGCTGCATGGGATAGACATAGGGGTGCCATAGCAGTTCAGATGAGAATGAAGCTGCGGATTAAGTAGGATCTGCGTCATTCTTGCTTGGTAGGGATATAGAGCAGACTAGATGGACCTGTCGGTCCTTATCCTGATCCTTGCACAGGGTCCTGTGCCTGAGTGGTGCTCCAGAAGAAAGGCAGCCAGCACCAACTGTTTCCATGGCCACTGCCTGACCCCACTCTGCAGTCATTGCTGGAATTCAAGCCCTCCAACTCGGATCCTTGCACTGGGTACTGTGCCTGAGTGGCGCTCCAGAAGCAAGGCGGCCAGCACCAACTGTTTCCACGGCCGCCGCCCGACCCCACTCTGCAGTCATCACTGGAATTCCAGCCCTCCAACCCGGATCCTCGGACAGGGTCCTGCATCTGAGTGGTGCTCCAGAAGCAAGGCAGCCAGCACCATCCATTTCCACGGCCACCGCCCGACCCCACTCTGCAGTCATCACCAGAATTCCAGCCCTCCAACCTGGATCCTCGGACAGGGTCCTGCGACTGAGTGGCGCTCTAGAAGCAAGGCAGCCAGCACCAACCATTTCCACCACTGCCACCTGACCCCACTCTGCAGTCATCGCCAGAATTCCAGCCCTCCAACCTGGATCCTCGCACAGGGTCCTGCACCTGAGCGGCGCTCCAGAAGCAAGGCGGCCAGCATGAATTGTCTCCACGGCCGCCGCCCAACCCCACTCTGTAATCATCACCTTAATTCCAGCCCTCCAACCTGGATCCTCTCACAGGTACAACTGCTGAATTATTTGGTGGAGCCAGCACGAATGGCTGATCCCTGATTGGTGCAGCGCGCTAGCAGGCATACACCGATTGGTCTACCTGCTTCCCTGTTATGCTCTGATTGGTGCACCTGCACACTTTGACATGGCTAGCAATTTGAGGCCCTAGAAGGGTTCTATATTTTTCTGAAGTGTACCTTGGTCTGTATTTTATTTTCTCCCGCTTCCTTAAACTGCGTGTACCTACTATGTGAAATAGTGTTATAAGGAATTGTCCTACATTATTACTTCACTGTATATTCGCCTGTTTTAGTTTTTACTGTTTTGATTTTCATTAAGCCTTCTGCCTGATTGTCTGATACAGTTTGAATTAATTTTATTTCCTTGATTGTTTCATTGAATGTCCTTGTTTCCCCCGTCTGCTGCTCAGCCCTGACTCCTATTCTATTATCTGCAAACTTGCCTCCCTACTGCAATCTTTACTCTTGACTGCATCTGTTTCTCCATTTGTAATTCCCTCCTCCCCCCGAGCTGGTTTACCTTGCGTTTTTTACCGAGGCATCCACTCACCCCTGTTAATCTGCACTCTGTCCCTTTTTTCACTCTGCCCATTATCCCCTGACCTCCCCCACCCAGGCTACTTAAGCCTTCTCTTTTGTCCTATCCACTAGCACCTCCACCCTCCTCTCATGATCCACCGTCAGCTTCCCTCCCTAAACTACCTCCCAGTCTGCCTATTTATCCTGCCTTTCCTGCTTTCCTTAGGGTCCTGCACCTGAGCGGTGCTCCAGAAGCAAGGCGGCCAGCACCAACCATTTCCACGGCCGCCGCCCGACCCCACTCTGCAGTCATCACTGGAATTCCAGCTATCCAACCCAGATCCTCGCACAGGGTCCTGTGCCTGAGCGATGTTCCAGAAGCAAGGCAGCCAGCACCAACCGTTTCCATGGCAGCCGCCCAACTCCACTCTGCAGTCATCGCCAGAATTCCAGCCCTCCAACCCAGATCCTCACACAGGTATGACCGCTGAATTTTTAAGTGGAGCCAGCATGGATGGCTGATTCCTGATTGGTGCGGCGCGCTAGCAGGCATACACCGTTTGGTCTGCCTGCTTCTCTGTTATGCTCCGATTGGCGCACCAGCACACATTGACTTGGCTAGCAATTTTAGGCCCTTGAAGGGTTCTATATTTTTATGAAGTGTACCTTGATCTCTATTTTATTTTTTCTCCAACCCCCCTACCCCATCCCAGGCCACCATTAAATACCTCTTTGCTCCACCCTCCATGGTTTCCCTGCTTCCCTATTGGTGATACTGGCTGTGGCCTGTTAGCCATCAGTGTCTGATAGGGGAGTTGAGCACAGATACTGATAGGGGAGCTTAGCAAGACAGCTATTACTGCGTGGTACAGTGCTATATTGCTCAGACTGTTATCTTTTTCCTTGCTTTCCTCTCCACTTGCACTCTGCTTTTGTTACTGCCTCGCTTAGTCCTGAGGGGCTGTTTGTGTCCCCACTTCATATTCGGCAGATACACTCATTCCCTAATAAGACCTGGTCCCCATTTTCTGGGTAACATGGCATTCCTTTTTATGTTCGCTTGCGCACATGTGCAAGGAATGTCTTGGGAGAATGGGACACTTTGGAGGTGTGCCCCTCTCCTGCAATCCCCTGCTCCATTGAGCAGACGTGGCAGTCCTGCACAAATCGGACGCGGTGCTGTGTATGACAGCGGTGGTCTTCTCTTCAAAAACCACGCTGTCAGCACTACAACACCTAAACCCGCCCCAAATCTTTGCTGCCATGCTGGGAGCCCACCCCAAGCGTGTGGCGTCCAGCGTTGTCTGCCGACAGTGCCCAATCCCCATTGGCTCCACGGCCCCCCAGCCATCCTTCTGCCACGCTGGGAGCCCACCCCAGCGTGGCAAAAGTCCACGTCATCTGTTTTTTTTTTAAACCTGTAAATTGAAAGCGGTCCCAGGCGCTTCTCCCAGGCCCCCACAACCCGCACCCACCACTGCGCACCCTGCCTCCCACACCCCCACCCCATACTTACCTCCGGAGCTCGTGCGACGATCTCAGTGGACCAGGGAACAAGTCTGCACTCTTCAAAGCCGACCCTGAACTGAAATGCGGTAAGCTGTATAATGGGCTAGATAGGGGTTTCAACTTTATTACATATCTCAGGCGTTTTTAGAATTTTTGCAAATTTTTCAACATGGGGTTTTGGGACCCCTTCTAAAGATGATGTCACTGTCATGATGGCATTCAGACCCCAAGGGTGATTTCGCAATCACTGCATGATCACTGCCCAGACTGAACTCTTTGATCATGTGAGTTCATCGATAAAGAAGAAAGTTCTAAAAACAGTTTGTCTGGCGTGTGTTGCTGCGGTTCTCATGCTTTCGTACATTTTGCGAATTTTCAATATTTTCACTCCAGATTGTCAACATTGCCATTTTACCACACCTCCTTATGAGCAGTACAGCTGTCATTTTTCACATCCTGCCCAAAACGTGTTTCCGCCCATGTAGCGCACAATGGCACAGTCGGTGTGTGAAATCAATGTATGGGACACATTAAGAAAATCACAGTGACACTGTTCATGAGCAGAGGTCTTAAAATGGCTATGTTGAAAATTTGGTGAAAAAATTCCTAAAAATGACTGTTTTACGAGTGTGCATTGCGCAGTTCCTATGCACGCTCGTACATTTGCGAATTTTCAATATTTTCACTCCAGATTTTCAACATTGCCATTTTACCACACCTCCTTATGAGCAGTACAGCTGTCATTTTTCACATCCTGCCCAAAACATGTTTCCGCCCATGTAGCGCACAATGGCGCAGTCGGTGTGCGAAATCAATGTATGGGACACATTAAGAAAATCACAGTGACACTGTTCATTAGCAGAGGTCTTAAAATGGCTATGTTGAAAATTTGGTGAAAAAATTCCTAAAAATGACTGTTTTACGGCGTGCGTTACGCGGTTCCTCACGCACGATCGTAAGTTTTCGAATTTTCAATATTTTCACTACAGATTTTCAACATTGCCATTTTACCACACCTCTTTATGAGCAGTATAGCTGTCATTTTTCTCATCCTGCCCAAAACGTGTTTCCGCCCATGTAGCGCACAATGGCGCAGTCGATGTGCAAAATCAATGTATGGGACACATTAAGAAAATCACAGTGACACTGTTCATTATCAGAGGTCTTAAAATGGCTATGTTGAAAATTTGGTGAAAAAATTCCTAAAAATGACTGTTTTACAAGCGTGCGTTGCGCAGTTCCTACGCACGCTCGTAAGTTTGCGAATTTTCAATATTTGCACTCCAATGACTTCCAAATACCTGAACAGCACATAGAAGCAAGCAACATTCGGCATTGACAAATGCTTGTACTTCTTTGTCACTGATTTTTTAAGCCATGTCCAAGTGCCAAATACCACTGCAAATACCTGCAAGCGAACGTTCGGCATTGATTGTTGTTATTCTCCTGATCTTGGAACACAGTGTACACTACTTAACACTACATCAAGAAGTACATCGACCTATTCTAGTCTTGGACCCCCAAATTACGCCTTATTTTACCCCTGCTCAGTGCACTTCCCACTTCATGTTAACCCTCCCTCATCACGCACAGACCTCTCACCCTGCCCCCTTCTGTCTTCTGATCTCTTCACCTCTGACTATGGGAGTACTCTCCATTATTACGTTAAATTGTCAATTCAGCATTACTGCCTCCAGCTCCAAAAATAACCCGTTGGTTAGGACCCATGGGCAGCCCCAGAGGAAAAAAGCGATCTCCCTTGTGATTAGATCCTTGAAAAAAATGTTACTGTTGCTTCTTCTCTGCTCAGGTAATGTTGAGCTAAATCCTGGCCCGCCAGTACAACTCTCCTCCCCATCAGAATTTGCAGCTGCCCCGGGTCTTAAAATGATGTTAGTTAATATACTGAGTTTGACCAAGAAATTCGTCCAACTACAAGCATGGACTGCGCATACAAACCCAGATCTTATCGTTATTACAGAATCCTGGCTTAAAAAGGCTAACTCTGACCAACAAGTTACCCTTCCCGGCTATAAACTATTCAGAGCAGACAGGGAAACCCAGGGTGGGGTGTAGTAATTTCTCAGATATCAGTAGCAAACTGTTAACAAAGGAATTTGAGATTGTTTCTTTGAAGCTCCACCTCCCCTCATCTGAATGTATCAATATTATTGGGGGCTATAGGCCTCCATCTGGTGGTCCAGAAATCCTAAATATATTAAGATCCTTAATCTCCACTGCTAATTCAGAAATGACATTCCTAGGAGACCTCAGTATGGACTGGCTTACATCAAAATCTCACTGCCTTAAATCGCACTGCGATGAGCTTGGACTTGTGCAACTAGTTGGTGAAGCAACAAGGTCCAATACCATCAACTTGAACTATAGCTCCCTCTTAGACATCATCCTAGCCACTCATACTCATAAAATTTCTCACTCAGCAGTTTTTCCACAACGATATGAGCGACCATGGGGTTGTCGTATGCATAAGAGCCCAAACTAAGTCCTGTCAGCAGCCCATACTTATAACTAAACGGTCCTTTTGAAAATTTAAAGCTGCTAATTTTCTCTCAGATATAGGTGAGGTCAGATGGCAGAATCCGTACCTTGCCAAAAATGTAGACGAAGCTGTCTCTGTCCTCAATGGCAACCTTGCCACACTGATGAATAAGCATGCCCCCCAATCAAAGTCAGGGTGCATAAAAACTCTCACCACTGGTTTACCCCAGGACTCAAGGCAGCTCTCACCAACCAAAACAAGCTCCTGGCCCAAGCTAGGCAATCCAAGAGCCCTGCAGACTGGCAGGCTTTTAAAGCTGCCAGGAATGCCTGTGTAAAAAGCGTCCACACTGCCAAAGCCCACTTCTACGTCTCTTCCCTTGAGCAGGCAAACGGGGACTCCCGCAAAATTTGGAGGACTCTCAAATCTATTGAAGGGCGGTCTACTGCCCCCTCTGCTGCTACCAAGATACGTGCAAATGGCAGAACTGTGGAAAGTAATTCCCAAATTCTCGAAGAACTCAACTCCCATTTTGCTACAGCCGGCCTAGCGTTCGATTCCTCACCCTATGCTAGGTTTGCTAGAGTCAGCCTAGCTCCACTCCGTCTACCTGCACCCCATCCTGCCCCTTCAATTGCACTTGTTTAGCTATAAAGAAGTAGAAGACGCACTCCTTAAACTTGACACCAGGAAGAGCACAGGGGACGATGGTATCGAACCGTTCTTTCTAAGACTAGGCTATGCCCACCTCACAGCCCCCATTCTCCATATCTTCAACCTCTCTATCTCTTCTGCTTTGGTTCCAACCTGTTGGAAATCTGCCCACATCCTTCCCCTGTTTAAATCAGGGGACCCAGGCGACCTGAACAACTACAGGCCCATTTCCATCTTGCCCATCCTCTCTAAAGTCCTCGAAAAATTGGTCTATAACCAACTGAAACTTCACATCGAAACCTTTCACTCCTTAATCCAGCTCATTCCGGCTACCGGGCAAATCACAGTACTATCACAGCTTTGGTGAAAGTTACAAATGATTGGATCTCTGCTGTCGATGATAAGATGGTTACTGGTACAGTCTTTTTGGACCTTAGCAAAGCATTTGACACTGTTGATCACAACCTTTTAGTCTCTTGCCTGTCCAACCTAGGTGCTATTCCATCCACCATTGAGTGGTTCACTAGTTACCTATCAGGGAGAATACAGAAAGTCAAAGTGGATGGTCTGTTCTCTGCCTCCCTGCCGGTAGTCAGGGGAGTCCCCCAAGGCTCCATACTCGGCCCAATACTGTTCTCTGTGCACATAAACAATCTTGACTCCCACATAACTAGCTCCAGCCTGCATTTCTTTGCAGATGATACTGTTCTGTATACCTCTGTATCAATGGTATTGGAGGTCAGGGAAGTATTACAAGCTGACTTCGCTCAGCTTGGAAACAATTTAATACAAGCCAAACTTCTCCTTAATGCAAAGAAAACAAAAGCAATGATTTTCTCTCGTAGTACCTTCCCTAGCCCCTCCCCTGTTCTACCAAACGATTTTATTGTTACCACACTAGGTGAATCTTTGGAAGTCGTTACTAAACTCAAATACTTAGATATTTTGATTGATAATAACCTCTCTTTTAATGACCACATTGATGAACTTTCCAGGAGGCTCAAAGTAAGATTAGGATTATTTTTTAGAAATAGGTCTCTATTCCCCCTTGAGGCACGTATCAGGCTCGTCCTGGCCACATTCCTCTCCCTACTCGATTACAGCGATCTAATCTACACTACAGCTGCAACTTCAAGCCTAAGCAAGTTAGACATCCTTTATCACCGAGCGCTATGATTCATTACCAATTCCTCTTACTGTACTCATCATTGTGATTTATATGCAGCTGTTGGTTGGACATCTCTTACCGCTAGACACCTGTTCCACACTGGTCTCTGGACCCTTAAGATGCTTTCACAGAAATTACCATGCTTCCTAACTTCATTAATCTGAATTTCCTGCAGTGCATATTCCCTCAGAAAAACTGACTTTATCACGCTTGATGTACCTAGGACTCGTACCTCCTTTGGCAAACGTGCTATCTCGTATGCCCTTCCATCTATATGGAACCAACTCCAATCTATACTAAAACTAACTAATATTGTTTCGGTTAACTTCTACCGAGAGCTAGTTGCATTGAAAATGAAAGATACTTGTAACTGCCATTATGCCCCCCCCAATCCTTTAGCGTACTTCTCCTCTATTGTCTGTTTTGTCTACTTATACACTATCTTCTGCTAATCTACCCCTTCCCCCCAACCCCATGCACCCTAATCATACTATCGCTTTTCACAGGTGTGTATCACATTATGTTTATCCATGCCATCATCCAGTGATAAAGTGATAAACCTTATTGACTGTACATTTTTTTTTTGTAATTACATCTTCAACGCTGTGCCTTGCTATGTATTACCTGATTTGAACCTTGATAGCACATTGTATATTTGTACCAAGGCACTGTACTATTTAATGTGTCATTGTATGTGTATAACCATCAGGACTTCCTTGTGAATGAGCTTGCTCAATGGAGTCTTCCTGCAATAAACCTGAATTATCACTTGAATTGAATTATCTGCGGTCAAATTCTATGTTTCTAAGTTTCAGAACCACCACTGGGATACACAGCCTTTGCCAGACCGCTGCTCCTCTGGTCTTAAAGGTAAAATAGAAGCCATACCATTCCCCATTTTTTTACTGTATGAGATCCCTCTTTCCCCCCATATAAGTTTCCTACATTAATAGAATATCAGTGCACATTTTTTTTTAATTGTTTAACCAGGAGAGACATACTAAGCTGAAAGCTTGTTTACAGGTGCAACCTGGGAGTACAAGGAAGTTAAGTGACTTGTTCAGGGTCACACGTATGCAAGTGAGGGCTGTGGGATTCAAACCCAGGTCTCCAGATTTGCAGCTCAGAGCCTTAAACCACTGCACTATACATAGTTTCCTAAATATACTTTCCTCTTAATATGAGTTTTTAGGCTGTTAATGTTGCACGGCCTAATTTTTACAGGAAACACTTTATTCACCAATGAACCATGTTACTGAATAACCATAAAGTCTTAGTTTTATCAAATAACATCCTAAAAACACATCCAACCCCCCACCACATCAGGGTTCATGAACAAATAGAACTGAACAACTCTAAGCCCCTTACCCTCCCTCCTCCCAGCCCAAGTGGGATCCAGTTGGTGCAGTATCTCTCTATCTAATATGGTGGTAAGCACCAACAGTGTGCAATATTAATACGAGCTTGAAGAAAAAACATTCATAAATGGCTACTAAAATGCGTAGGGGAGAGGCTCGGTCTGCCCCCTCTGTTGGTATTCAATCCACAACTCCACCTACATGTAACTTTTCTTAGCATTATAACAAGTCATTTTATAACATAATATTAGACAAGAAACATCCTATAAACTGGAAAATCTGAAGATTTATTTTTTTTTTCTTTTTCATTGTGATCTTAGATTAACACCTTTGAGAACAAGCTCATTATATAGGTTCCACATCAGAATTACATTAACAGTGATTAAAAAAAGCATATAGGTATACAATAGAACTGTAAGTGCAGGCTAATAACAAGTATGAGACTAATTAATAATATAAACATAAACAAACAGACTAAGTCAGCAGGTTATTGTAAGAACCACAAGTTTGTGAGAGGGTTAAGGCAGTTTAAGGAAGAGATGACAATTCAGACTGGGGGTGCCTGTAAGGTAGAGGGAGGTACTGCAGTAGACTGAGTTGTCCAGATGGAGGGCTGTGTTTGGGGGTTACAGCAGCCCAGGGTGGCCAACACCCACTCAAGAAGTGGGGAAGCATCAGCCCAGGAAAGCCTTGTCAAAGCTTTTTTTTTTTGGGGGGTGTTGGGGCTGAAGGCAGATGGGAGAGGACTGCAGGAGAAGAGAGGGGGTGTGGGGAAGAGGGAAGTTTGACAGATGGAAGAAAGAAGGTAGGAAGGGAGGGAGGGATGGAGGGATAGATTACATTAAGGAATATGATGAAGGGAAGATAAAAGGAGGAAGCCCATAGTTACTTGAAACAGCCATTCCATGTAAATGTAATAGCACTATATATGTATGGGGAGGCAGCATAGCGCAGTGGTTTAAGGTTCTAAGCTGCAAATCTGGAGACATGGGTTTGAATCCCACAGCCCCCACTTGCATACTGTGTAACCCTGAGCAAATCACTTAACTTCCCTGTGCTCCCAGGTCGCACCTGTAAACAAGCTTTCAGCTTAGTGTGTCACTCCTGGTTAAACAATTAAACAAGCATTTGTCAATGCTGAATGTTGCTTGCTTCTATGTGCTGTTTAGGTATTTGAAGTCATTGGAGTGCAAATATTGAAAATTTGCGAACTTACGGAGCGCAAGGAACTGCGCAATAGCACACTCGTAAACAGTCATTTTTAGGAATTTTTCACCAAATTTTCAACATAGCCATTTTAAGACCTCTGCTCATGAACAGTGTCACTGTGATTTTCTTAATTTGTCCTGCATCGCATATTGATTTCGACAATCGACTGTGCCATTCTGCGCTACATGGGCGGAAACACATTTTGGGTGAGATGTGAAAATGACAGCTATACTACTCATAAGAAGGTGTGGTAAAATGGCAATGTTGAAAATCTGGAGTGAAAATATTGAAATTTCGTGAACTTACGAGCTCATGAGAACTGCTGCATGACGCATCGTCAAACAGTCATTTTTGGAATTTTGGCACCAAATTTTCAACACGGGGTTTTGGGACCCTTCTCATGAATGATGTCACTGTCATGGCAGTGATTCGGACCCGAAGGGTGATTTCATGATCACTGCATGAAATCACCCTTCGAGACTCAATAACACCATGACAGTGACATCATTCATGAGAAGGGGTCAAAACCCCATGTTGTTTGGTGCAAAATTCCCAAAATGCCTGAGATATGCACAAAGTTGAAACCCCCTATCTAGCCATTATACAGCTTACGACATTTCCTCAGTTCACGGTCGGCTGAAGAGTGCAGGCGTGTTCCGGTCCACGAAGATCGTCGCTGGAGTCCAGAGGTAAGTATGGGGTGAGGGGGCGTGGGGAGGCTGGGTGCGCAGTGGATGGGTGCAGGTTTTGGGAGGGGTGGGAGGCGCTCCAGCAGACCGTTTTCGTTTTCAGGTTAAAATAAAAAGGCGTCGTGGGACGTTTGCCACGCTGGGGTGGGCTCCCAGCATGGCACAAGGATGTTGGGGTGGTCAGCCGACGGGGATTGGGCACCCTGTCGGCCTATGGACTGATTGCCACGCTGGGGTGGGCTCCCAGCATGGCACCTACAACGGGAGGCGCAGCTCAGCCGACAGGGATTGGGCACCCGTTGGCTACACCCAGTGCGTCTTGAGGATCGCTTGCGCCTGCGTGTGGGGGGCTACGCTGCTATCTCTGCTCATGAGCGTAGCTCCCCTTTCAATCGGGAGTGCCACTGCATTTGGAGTGTGTCATAGACAGCTCCAAAATGCATTGGCTTACAGGGGCCGCGCCTGCCAGCTCACTGACTGAATTGGAGGAGGAGGTGACACACCTCCGAAATCTCCGTTGATGGCACTATGTTTCTTGCACATGCATGCAAGCAACATAAAAAATAAAATAAAATGTGCTGACTTTGCAGATTTGACAGTACTGTGGCTTTCCTGTCTTTATCAAGTTAGCAAATTTCCTTCCCTCGCTATTACCCACATACCATTGCCTGTGGGACCACATGGCATTCAAGGTTAGAGTATATTCTGAGCAACCCTATTTGGCACTTGCAGTCCTGAACAGTTTTAATCTAAATGCAGTTGAAGGCGGGGTCCTTCTATCACTGAGGTTATTATTACTCTGTTATGGAAGTTTGAAGGCAGTCCAATACTTACCTGTAAATAAGAAATGGTGAATAAAACAACAGGCATATCAGCACCCTCCAGTCACCCTCCTTAGCAAAACGTTAGTGTGTCTGCCGGAGTCCTCCCCCACATCACTGCTATCTTAGACCTTAGGAAAGTTCAGTTAAAAGCCACCTCAGTCCTGGCAGCTCCCTCATTCCCCAGCTATAGCATCCTGCTTAGAGGTGCTACGGTGGCGCTAGGCCACAGGTTAGATGCAACCTTGGGGAGGGAGTCTCAGCTCATCAGTATAGGAAAGTTAGTTAAAGACCTTATGCTGCTGAGGACATAAGGAATAGTGAAAATGTGAACTGTGGTCCAGTATAGCATGATCTGGGGACATCGGTTGGAACTGTGGGGATGATGCAGTCTTTTTGCAGTATAGATATGTTGAGCAACCCATTTCAGGTAGCAGGCATTAATTTTGCTGCCCATCCGCTGGTGTGTCCTCTGTATTTGCAAAGTCATCTGCATCTTGCACATTGAGGAAAAACCACGTCGGGTGGCTGAGTCGAGTTATGTGTAGCTTGGAAGGATGCAGATGTGTGAATTCCCATGCTTGCCATTGGACGCTGTCCTTGATATCAAAGAATTTCTGCCTGTGCTGTTGTAAGGTGCAGCTGAAATTCTGAGATATTGATACTCTGACACCATCAGTTTCTGTAGAGCCATGAGCCCTGGCTACACACAGAACTTCTTCCTTGTCAGGAAAGCAAAGTTATTTAATTAGAAAGTAATGTGGCCTCTCACCTGGCTTGGGTTTCAGGCCTGTTCTATGCACTCGTTCCACCTGAAAAATGACTTTCAGGGTGCAAATTCTGCTTTTCAGTCAGCTGGGCTTGAATTTTACAACCCAGATGTTTACCCTCCAGTCCCTTTGCAAGCCTGACTAAATGAAGGTTTGAGTATCTTGCTCTGTTTTCTGGGTCCTTTGCTCTGTCACAGATGTTGGCCACAGTTTGTTGGAGCTTGTTGCGCTTCCAGACTAGGTCATGTACAGTGTCTTTGAGATCATAAATGCTCTTTCCGGCATAACGGGGTGTGTTGCAGATGCCTCAGACGGGCCAGTTACTATGCCCTGGAGGTGAGTAATTTGTGCTACAATATCTGCAAACCCTGCCTTGACTTCTTGTTGTAGATCTGTGATCAGTGCTGCAAGTGACACCATCACTTTCTCTGGGCTGCCTTTTCCCGCTCCCACGTGTGTCAGCCGCCATGGCTAGAGATCTTGTGTAACCTTCAGTGGGGTGTGCTCTGTTTATCATAGTGGCTTCAAAAGTTAGTTTTGCTTACTTTTTTCCTCCTCTTATGTTGCCATGAGAAGAGGAACCCTTGCTCTAAAGTTCTGAGGCTTTTTGGAAGACTAAAGTTAGAGTTTTTGCTGTTTAGGTTGAGTGCATAAGGGGAGCTGCGCGACTGTGCACCCACCATGCCTTAGATTCATGCCACGCTCCCTGCAAAGGGTGAAAGAAAGGTGATGTGGTCAAGCAGTTAGAGCACAGGCTAAGGAATCAGCAGATGCAGGGTTTAAATCCTACTGTTACCTGTTCACTGTGTAAACCTGAATACATCACTTGACTCCCCCCCAGCAGTACATTTTTTTAAATATAATCTTTATTTTAAATAACATAATTAATTTGTGACAAAAATTTAGCAAATACAGAAAAAAGGAGTTTATTACTTAATACATCTTAAAACTTAAGGCAAGGCAAACTGTATGTCTATGGCGTTCAATCCAGGAGGCTCTGGGCACCTTACATAAAAAATACAACAGACATGGTATCGGTTAAAATCAAATATCATAAAATCCAAAAAAATAAAACAATAAAACATCAAATATGACATCAAGATTAACAGATTTTTACCGATTTTTGAGCTGGTCAGATCACTACATCCAGGAGGGGCCAGGGAAAATAAGGCTTTCAGGCCACTCTTGAACCTCTCGACTTATGGGGTCTGCCTGACATCAGCTGGTAGGGAGTTCCACAGGACCAGTCTGGTGATGCTAAAGGTCCAGTCACCAGAAGTTCTTAGTCTGGTCCTGGGAACTTCGAGAAAGCCCCTGGTCGAGGAGGGGAGAGAGTCGACTGAGGTGGTGGGTGTCAGAAGATCAGCCAGAAAGCTAGGGCATAGTCCGTGTAGAGCCTTATAAGTGAGTGAACTCACTTTGAAGATAACCCTCCACCTGACCGGCAGCCAGTGCAGAGATTGCAGCACCAGGGTCACATGACTAGACCTAGATAGGCCAATCAGTAACCTGGTGGCTGTGTTCTGCACCAACTGCAGCAGTAGAAGAGTACCTCCAGAAATTCCTGAAGTAGAGAGCATTGCAGTAATTGAGTCTGAATGTCACAAAGGCATGCACCAGCATGGGCAGGTCCTCGAGCTGAACTAGGGGTTTGAGCCTTCTATCCTTGCCTTGGGTTCCAAGATGGCGGCCATGCTGGGTTAGCCATCATTGCATTGAGAGTAACACCGTAGTTTTTTAGTTTTTTAAAACTTATCTGTCCTATGTGTTTTATGTTTTATCTTAATTTTACCTCACTGGTTAGTCTCTTTATCGCCAGAGGGTTTTTCGGAAGTTCTTTCAGGAACTTAATGGTATAATTTACCTCCTGTGCACTCTCCGAGTGGAGTTGCTTCGTGGAGTCAGTCAGAGTTTTTGCTTATCGCCGCTTATTGCTAGCACTGTGGACTTGTGGTACCAGTGGTTCTGTCAACCTCTCTTTTTTTGCCCTCAACTGTAGTCTGTCCTGCCTGCTAGTGTTCCCCAAGGTTGTGCCCGAGTTTGGAGAGCTGGTGTGTTCCTCTGCTTGGCATTCAGAGAAAGGATATCTTTTGCTGTGGGGAACGACTGAATTTGAGTAGCCTGCCGGAACATCAAGGTCAGTTCTGCGCCAGTTGTATTGTCGCTTGGAATCTATTGGAGTGAACACTCTATTAGGGAGTTCTGTTTGGAACCAGATTTTTATCCTGGAAGCATGGATGTGTGGTCACCAGTTGAGGAGTTTCCCTATTTGGCCACTCAGAGGACTGTGAGAAGGTTTTCTGGATCCCTAAGTACAAGAACTGTCTTCATTTTTGCTCTGGAGGTGGTGATCCTGTTATGTGCTGGATTTGACTGAAATAAGAAGTCTTATTTGTGACTTATAAACTGATTGCTGCTGTGCGATTCGGCTGGGACGGGGTTTCTAGCTGGGGAACGTTGGCCCGAGCGGAGCCCTCTGGGGGTGAGGGGTTGAGCAGGTGTTCACCGGCGGGTGTTACTCCTTTGTTCATCCCAGGGAGTTCTCAGCATGAGATGTTTATGGGACTGCTCCATTTCAGGGCTGTGACCCATGTGGGGGGTTTTGGTTTGGGCTAGCTGCAAACCGGCTGTTACCCTTTGGTCATGACCGTCTGTTTTGTTGGAAAATCATCCTTCAAGGAATTGTTTCGTTGTCCTGCATGAGTGGGAAGTAACATATAATTTGATTTAGGCATTGCCTTTAGCAGCTGTTCATCTTTATTCAGTGGGGGCTCTACACCAGGGCCCGCCCGGGCACGTGCCCTGGTAAAAAAATGCTGTGCCCCATTTGGTGCCCCATATGATGCAGAGATTCCCCCATAGTAACAATATATAAGTGCCCTGGCTACCATCTGTTGTACCCCAGCTGTGCCCTGGTAACCATTTGTGGCTAGAGCCGCTGCTGTCTTTAGTCCATCTTCTTCCAAGTTCTGTTAACAGTGTGTGCTTTGAAACAACCGAGAAGCTGCATGGGATATACTATATTGGACTAGATATCTGCAACAAATCTCTCTCTTGCTTACATCCGAGGGAAGTTTTCCTTACTTTACAGTCTCACATTGGTATTGCTTTGTGTTTAATTATTTTAGTTTTTAATTCAGGAAGGGGGTTTTCAAAACTGCTTATCTTGTGAGCATCTTCAGAAGGGTTGAAATAACTGCATATTTGATTTTCCTTTGTGGCTAACAAACCGCCAGGCTGTTTTGGGGCTGGGGAGGTTTACCTGTGTCTGACTTGGATGTCTGGATTTTCCTCTGTTTGATTAGCAGGGTATTTTCTCAGTCAAATTGTTGTGTAGGGCATCTTGCTGACAGGAAGGCACTCATCGCAGTGGTGGGTCAGAGCTTTTAGCTGATTGTTTCGTGAGGGCACAGTTTAGGCCCAACCCCTTCCCACCCTCACCCCACCCACCCCTGGAAATAGTTCCTTTATACCTGGGGTTCTGACATCATTTCCTCAAGAGTGCAAGGTGCATATCACTGTCATATCCTCTAGCACACTGCACTGACAATATACGCATACACATTGTATAATATATATATTTCTATATAGCAAACCAATCACACACACGCGCACACACACACACACACACACACACACACACAAAACAACAACAAAAAAAGTAGATAAACATGTGGGGAGTATAAAAATGTAATGGCTGTGGGGCAGCAGTCTTCCGGGGGTCTTTCTGGAGGCTGAGATGCTGCCCTATTTGCAGACAACTCTCTGCCCTGAGGGAGAAAGTTGCCCGTCTTCAGGCCACACTGGACAGTAGTAAGGGAACCTTCTCCCAGGCCACACTGGACAGTAGGAAGGGAACATCCCCCATCCAGGGAGCACCAGAGCCACCACCACTACCTCAGAGGTTGCGAAGAAAGCATAGCAGTTGGACCACAGTTGTCTCAGGGAGGGTGAGGATGGTGGAACAGAGGCACACCCAGTCAGTTGTTCCACTCCACAATCCATACATCATTCTGGGGGAGCATAGCTCCCCTATGGATGTAGCCGCAGAGGAGACTAAGGAGGCTGAGGACAACTGTCACAAGGGAGGCCCACAGGAAGGAGGCAGAGGACACCACAGGGAAAGGAAGCAGCTCCTGGTGGGGGACTCAATTATTAGGGGGATAGAACTGGGGGGAGCAGGGGAAACTGAAGTAAAGGTGCCTGCCTGGTGCCATGGCCTGGAGGGACAGGAAGCGCATCCTCAGGATCATGAGAACAGCTGCACGGGAGTCTGAGCTGGACATCATTGTCCACCTAGGGACAAATGACTTGGCTCATCATGAGTTTAGAGCAGTGCAGGAGGACTTTGTAGAGTTGGGAAGGGGCCTAAGACAAGTAGCACATACAGTATCCTTCTCAGAGGTGCTGCCTGTCAATGGCATGGGGGAGGCGAGGGTAGTTTGCACCATGCAGTTTAATGAATGGTTGAAAAAATGGTGTGGAGCACAGGGGATTGGCGTCATTGGGGACTGGGGTTCCACCTGGAGGGACACCAGCCTATACTGGCAGGATGATCTGCATCTGTCCAGGAAGGGAACAAGTCTTTTGAGCAATTGGTTTAAATGCTTAATTGGCAAGCTTTTAAACTAGTCAAGGGGGGAGGCACTGATAAGCAACAGGAAAATCCCAGCCTCTCCCTACAAAACAGGGTACTAAATGAGAAAAAGACTGAGGTAGAAAGGTCAGTGGGGGATGCTGCAGAGAAGGTAAAGCCATCAAAAATGGAGAGCAATAAGTACCAATGCCCGTAGTCTGGGTAACAAGCTTCTGAATTAGTGGCCTTGATGGAGGAGGAACATCTGGATATTGTGCAGTCACAGAAACATGGTACACACAAAACCATGACTGGGACGTAAACATACCAGGATGCACTATCTACAGGAGGGACAGGGAGGGTAAAGAGGAGGAGGAGTAGCTCTTTACATAAGGAAGGAATCAAAGCAACAGAACAAAAGGGTAAACAGGAAGATAAGAAGCACTGTGGGTAAATTTGGAGACAGGCAATGGCACCACAATCCGCACAGGGGTTGTATACAGACCCCCTTCTCAGGGGGAGGAAATGGACAAGGAAATGATAGAAAGTATACTTAGAATGGCAGAAAAAGGGGAGATATTGCTGATGGGTGATCTGAATATGCCAGATGTTAACTGGAGTGCAGTTGCAGCAGCCACTTCAAAGAGTGGGGTTATTCTAGATGCCCTACAGGGGGCATGCCTTAGATAACTAGTATTGGAGCCCACTCGAGAGGGAGCAATCTTAGACCTGGTTCTCTCAAATGGAGATGGAGAGAGGATCACAGATGTAGAAGTGGGTAGCCATCTGGGAACTAGCGACCATCAAACAGTATGGTTCACAATAAACACAGCAATAGAGTCAAGCCATACAAAGGCAAAAGTACTGGACTTTAGGAGGGCTGACTTTGCCAAAATGGGTGAGTGCCTAAGGAATGCACTAGCAAGTGGGCAGGAAGGAGGGGTGGAAGAACAATGGGGAATAATAAAAACTGCCATCACAGAGGTAACGAGCCTTTGTGTGAAGCAAATAAACAAAACAAAATGATGTAAGAAACCACTATGGTTCTCAAAGGATGTGGCAGTGAAGGTTCAAGAGAAAAAGAAAGCATTCAGGAAGTACAAGGAATCACAGAAGGAGCAGGACAGAGAACTGTATCGGTTAAAGCAAAAGGAAGCTGGGAAGGTAGTCAGAACAGCAAAGGCCCAAACTGAGGAAAAGATAGACAACTCAGTTAAGAAGGGGATAAAACCTTTATAGGTACATCAGGGAGCGAAGGAAGACCAAAGGAGGGATGAGAGGCTTAATAAAGGGGAGGAGGGTGGGCAGAGGGAGACTATGAAAAGGCAGAGATACTAAACAAATATTTTGCTCAGTATTTACAAATGAAGAGGAGAGGTACCTAAAACAAACAGCAGAAACACTCTGGATACAGAAGTTGATACCAGCCCATTTACAGAAGAATGGGTTCTGAAAGAACTCTTAAAACTGAAGGTGGACAAGGCAATGGGGCCTGATGGGATTCATCCCAGAATTCTAAAAGAACTAAGGGTAGAACTAGTGACACCACTGACTACCCTCTTTAACAAATCATGGGAGGATGGGGTGGTACCCGAGGACTGGAAGAGGGCAGATGTGATTCCCCTTCACAAAAGTGGGAGCAAGGCAGAAGCAGGAAACTACAGACCTGTTAGTTTAACCTCAGTGATAGGAAAATGATGGAATCACTTCTGAAGGAAAGAACTGTCAAGTATCTAGAGGCCAGAGGGGCACAGCACCCAAGGCAGCATGGATTCATTGCGGGAAGGTCATGCCAGACGAATCTGATAGATTTCTTTGACTGGGTGACCAAAGTAGTAGATCAGGAAGGGGCTGTGGACATGGCCTACCTAGACTTTAGGAAGGCATTTGACACAGTCCCACACAAAAGATTAATATACAAGTTAGGTAGCCTGGGAGTGGGTCCCAAGATGCAGCCTGGGTAAAGAATTGACTGAAGAATAGGACACAGAGAGTAATAGTAAATGGAGTCCACTCTGAAGAAAGGGGGGTTACTAGTGGAGTACCGCAGGGTTCAGTATTAGGACCGGTCCTCTTCAATGTCTTTATAAGCGACATTGCAGAGGGACTGGAAGGAAAAGTATGTCTTTGCAGATGATACAAAGATCTGCAACAGAGTCGATGCACAAGGTGGGGTGGAAAGGATGAGAAGGGACTTGGCAAGGTTAGAGGAATGGTCAAATGTATGGCAGCTTAGATTCAATGCTAAGAAGTGCAAGGTAATGCACCTGGGAAACAAAAACCCAGGGAAGAGTACACAATGGGGGGTGAGATGCTAACAACAACAAAAATGGAAAGGGACCTGGGGGTAGTCATATCAGATGACCTAAAGGTGGTCAAGCAATGTGAGAGGGCAGCAAGGAGGGCTGGGGGATACTGGGATGCATAGGGAGAGGCATCACCAGTAGAAAACAGGAAGTTATTATCCCTCTGTACAGACAGCTGGTGAGACCCCATCTGGAGTACTGTGTGCAGTTCTGGAGACTAAATCTCCACAAAGACATAGACAGGATGGAAGCTGTCCAGAGGAGGGCAACTAAAATGGTGCAGGGTCTGCACTGGAAGACATATGAAGAGAGACTAAAGGAGCTTAATATGTATAGCCTCGAGGAAAGGAGGGAGAGGGGGGACATGATAGAAACGTTCAAGTACCTCAAGGGAATCAACAAAATCCAAGAGGGTAGCATCTATCAAAAAAGAGGTGCAAGAACAAGGCACAATTTGAAGATGGGGGAAGCTCAGAGGTAATTTAAGGAAGTATTTTTTCACAGAGAGGGTTGTGGATGCATGGAACGGCCTTCTGGAGGAGGTTGTGGAGTCAAAAACAGTGGTGGAATTCAAGCATGCATGGGACAGTCATAAGGCCATTCTAGGGGGTGGGGGTAGGAAGAAGTAGGCTGCTGGTTAACTAGGATCTGCAGCTTATCCAGTAGGTAGGGAAATGGGCAGACTGGGTGGGCCAAGCGGTCCTTATCTGCCGTCAAATTCTATGTTTCTATGTTTCTATCCTTGGCGTGCATGCCAGGTTTTTATGGCTAAAGTGATTCTGGGGATATTTCAGCTCCCTTCTCTGGAATAGAAGGAGACTATTTTCTCAAGATTAATGTGTTGAACCCTTCTGATGACTTTTGGGATTGTTGGTATTTGATTGTTGAACTGGTGAGGCAGTGAGAGGACATTTGGACTTTCATTTTTATTTTTCCGTTTATTGCTGGGGTGAGAGAACAGCAATTGGACATTTTATTTTTGTGTGGGGGTGTGAGCTCCACAGTCTCATCTTTTTGGTTTTCTACAAACACTTTTGTATAAGCACACTTAATATTTCATTGTTTGGCAGTGAGAGTGCCAATTTATTATTATCATTATTATTATTATTTTTAATTGTCCTGCTAATATTGTGTATGCCCCTCCTTTATTTTTATTGTGAGGGTTTTTTTAGAGGGAATTTGTTATTTGAGTATATTTTAGTTTAATTTTCCTCCCACCCTCAATACGGTGAGAGAGTCTTGGGGGAGTTTAATTTGGGTTTGGTTTAGTATTAATTGATGTAGTTATTTTATTTAGTAGCTTAGTTATTGTAGTTAATTAGTCTGTTTTAATTGTATAAGGAATTGATTTTAACTATTTTCCTGTTCTGTCTTTTTGAGGATTTGTTCTGTTTGAGATGTGTTTTCCTGTTGCCCCCCCCTCCCCCGGTCGTGCGCTACTCGGCCTCTGCTCTCCACTCCCTCCGCCCCTTCTATACCCCCATCTGGCTTTTTCCATTTACCAACGCTGTCGGGCTTTAGGTTTTCCCCGCAGGAGTGGGGGAGAGGACGGGTGGGTGAACAGTGGAGGTGAGTTGAGTGGAGCGCTCCCATTAGGGTGATTAAGCCCAGGAGACGCCCTGAGGCGAAGTGGAGCCTAGAGCGTGGGCCTTCTTGTTTGGTCCCCATACCCAAGGGCACCATTCTTAGTGATGGGCAGGTGGTCAGGGCAGTCCAGGAGTTCTGTCCAACCCGGGCGATGTTGTGCAATGCCAGGTCTGTCCAGAACAAGACTGTTACAATTTCAGATCTTGTTGCCTCGACGGACCGGCTTGCATCACCGAGACCTGGCTGGATAATTATGTGGGACCGGTATTGGAGGCCGCAATTCCAGCCGGGTATACGGTGATACATCACCCAAGGTTGGACTGGGGGAGGGGGGGTTGCGGTCTGTTTTAAGACCGAATTGGCTCTCACTAGTGTTCCAGTTGAGGAGACCTTTTCTTTTGAATGTGCTGTTGTAGCAGGTGTGGGCTATCAAATTGCAATCATCTACTGTCCACCAGGAGATGAGAAGAAATTCCTTAAGGAAGTAGCAGACTTCATTGTCGACCTGGCATTTGAGTCGTCCAGGCTGATGGTCCTGGGCTACTTTAATGCATGGATCGATGAAGAACTCTCGCAATTTGTACAACACTTCCTCCAGCTAATGGATTCACTGGGCCTAACACAGGAGGTTACCACTGCTACACATAAAGCTGGCCATTCTCTTGACTTGGTCTTCCTCCTGGGGATCGAGGCCTCTGATGTGGAGGTGGAACCAGTCAGTTGGTCAGATCACTACACTGTAAGATTCAATTTTGGCGCCCCTCCTTGTAGGCCGACCTCTGTGGAGATGGTCAGGTTCCGCCCCTTAAAGAATATTTCCCCTACTGGCCTTGCAGCGGTTCTTGACCTATCAGAACTTCCTGTGCATTGCAATGATCCAGAGGCACTGGTTGTGGCTTATAACACTGCCATTACTTCTGCCCTGGATTTCATTGCTCCAGTTCATGTGCTTCCTCTCTCCCTCTGACCTCAGACCCAATGGTTTGATGGGACCTTGAGGGAGCTGCGACGACTTGGATGCAGGTTAGAACGTTCCTGGCGGAGGTCTGGCCTGGATGCCGACCACCTTAGACTGCTAGAACATTATCAATTCTATCAGTAAGAAATCTCCCGTAAGAAGGCAGAGTTCCTGTCTGGGGAAATTTCTGCCGCTCAGAACCAACATACTCAGCTTTTCAGAACTGTGGACAGATTGTGCAACCCAATCTGTCTACAGCTCTGTAGAGCATTGTCACAATTACAGTGTGATGAGATTGCTCGGTTCTTTGCTGATAAGGTGGCTGACATTAGGTCAGACATCTGTTTGGCACGTTCTATGCTAGTTGCAGGTGCCCAGGATCGGGTCACTATCCCTTTGTTTTCCTGGAGCACCTTCGACTGCCCGGAAATCATGGATATTATGCGGATTGTCCAGGGGCTGCATCCAACCTCCTGTAGTTTAGATCCAGGTCCCACACCCCTAATTTTAGGGTGTGGAGATTCTATTCTACTGGCTCTAGCACAGATAGTCTAGTCTTCCCTTGACTCAGGTTAATATTGCCAGTCCTTGAAAGAGGCAGTGGTGACACCCTTGTTGAAGAAATCATCTTTGTACCCAGACTGTCTTGTTAACTACAGACCTATCTCGAACCTGCCCTTTGCAGGGAAGGTGATTGAGAAGGTGGTAGCAGCCCTGTTGGAGAACCACCTGACCATCCATAGCATCTACGAAAGAGGCATAGTACCGAGACTGCGCTGGTTCGGGTGCTCAATGATCTCCTGATGGCGAGACACCAGAGAAAATGGTCTATTCTGGTTTTACTGGATCTGTCATCAGCATTTGACACCGTCAACCATGGGGTTCTCTTGGAGTGCCTCAGATGTATTTGTGGACTCTCTGGGGTTGTGCTGAGATGGTTCACATCATACCTCACCGGAAGAACTCAGAGGGTGGTGTCAGGGTTTTTTCCTCTGATCCCATGTCTCTTTTTTGTGGGGTTCTTCAGGGCTCTATACTGTCCCCCATGTTGTTTGCGGTGTACGTGCTTCCCCTCGGAGACATTGTGAGATGGTACAGGTTGTGATTTCACTGTTATGCAGATGATACCCAACTGTACCTGTCCTTTGCACCCGACTAGGAAGGAGATGTCTCGGTATTTAATAGCTGTCTAAAGGAAATCCAGGATTGGAACAGGTCCAGTTGGTAGAAGTTTAATTCTGGGAAGACCGAGGTGTTGGTTTTGGATCCGGATCACCGGATAGAGGGACCTGTGGCCGGCTCCCTCTCTGGAGTGTTTTGTGGGGATGTCGTGTTACCGGTCTCCGAATGGGCACGAGATCTGGGGGTGATCTTAGATGCTGGGCTGACTTTACGGTCTCAAGTGTCAGCAGTGGTAAAATCTTCTTATCATCTGAGAAACATCGCCAGAATCAAGCACCTCGTTCCATCCGGCGATCTGCCAACTCTGCCTTTGTGACCTCATGCCTGGACTATTGCAACTCGCTTTACCTTGGCCTTCCGGGGGTTGATATCCGCCACCTCCAGCTGGTGCAGAATTCCACAGCTTGAGTACTTATAGGTACTCCTAGATCATCTCATATTACTCCACTGCTGCAGGGTCTGCACTGGCTACCAGTTCAGTGGTGGATCACCTTCAGAGTCAGATTACTGACTTTTAAAGCCCTGCATGATCTGGGCCCTGATTACCTGAAAGATCTCCTGATTCCTTACCTCCCTATGAGGTTGCTCCGCTCAGTTGATGAGGGGTTGCTAGAGGTTCCTAGGGTTATATTAAAATCAGCTGGGGCCCGGGCTTTTATGTTTGTGGCCCCATCCCTTTGAAATTCTCTACCCCATCGGATAAGGGAGTGTACGACCGTGGGGAGCTTTAAACAGGATCTCAAATCCTTTTTATGGGAAAGGGCCTACGGTGTCTCTGACTGATGACTGTATTTGTTTTTAACAGTTTTTATATTATTGTTTGCATACTTTGTCTGTACTCAATCTTTTTGGAATGCACCTTGGTTTTTGAAAGGCGCAATATAAATAAAGATTATTATTATTATTATTATTATTAATCCTGGCAATGTTCCTTAAGTGGTAAAAAACACTTTTGACAACAGCTGACACCAGAGCTTCAAGTGTCAGTATGTCATCAAGGATCATGCCAAGATCTCGCACCCTAGAGGAGGCATCAATGATGTAGATTACAGGAATAAACCATCACACCCTCATCCTGGCCCAATCACTAGTACCTCCATTTTATCTTTGTTCAATCACAATCAGCTGAAGGACACCCAATTATTGCTCTCAGCCAGCCAGATGTTAAGCACATCCACAGTGTCCGATGTTCCAGGGGCAAAGGACAGGTACAGTTGGGTATTATCTGCATAGCAGTGAAAACCCACACTGTGCCACCTATTGAGCTCACCCAGGGGCAGCATATGCATTGCAAATAACATTGGTGACAAGATTGACCCCTGAGGCACCCACATGGCAAGAACTTCAGGGAGGAGGAGAAATTCCTCATCACCACCTGTTGCTTCCTGCCAGAGAGATAGGACTCAAACCAACTGCTGATGCTGCCAGTGAGTCCACAGTACTCTTCAAGGTGATCAAGAAGCACAATGTGATCTACAGTGTCTACAGCTGAAGAGAGATCAAGGAGCACAATAACTGACCTGTCTCCTCTATCTGCAGACCTGAGGAGGTCATTATGTACCCTAACGCTGTTTTGGTGCTGTGCCTGGCTCTGAAACCTGATTGGAGTGGCTCATAGATGTCAAAGGACACAAGGTGCTCCTCGAGCTGCTGTGCCATGATTTTCTCAACAACCTTACCCAAAAAAGGGAAGGTTGGAGATGGGATGGTAATTCACCAGGATATCAGGGTCGAGAGATTACTTTTTCAGAAGAGTCCTCACCAGGGCCTCTTTCAAGACTTCCGGAAAGACCCCCTCAAAAATGAGCAATCCTGGTGAACACCAGGCCAACAAAGCCAACACATTTCATTAAGAAACAAGTTGGAGCCAGGTCCAGTTCACAATATGTGTGCTTCAGCTTCGAGATGGCCTCATTGACCTCGGCCACTTCCACTGGTTTGAACTCCTCCCAGACAGGTGGAGCGCCTCTGTTCCATCCAAGCCGATCACTGTGAGTCACAATGCAGCTCACTGATGGGATCCCCTGTCGGATAGCAGACACTCTGTCCAAGAAAAACTGAGCAAACTCATCACATAAAGTGATTGAACAGTTTTTTTCCAGTTGCAGACAGAATGGGTGGAGACGTCTGTTGACAGTCCTAAAAAGCTGAGCTGGTCAGTTCTTCTGGCAGCAGTCTCCCAGAACAGGAACTCTGCCTTCTTATGGTTGATTGACCCTATACATATATTTTATTTTCTAGTTAGTATAGAGTTTTTTAAGAAAAGAAAACAAATAAGAGAAGTATGTCTAAATAGCTATCTATACCTAGGTATATTCCTACAAATGAGATATTAAATACATTTATTTAATTCCTAAACAAAGCAATTTTCTCAAGTAGGAAGGTCATTTAGACCCAGTTATCTATATTTCATGAGAAACAGGACATTTTTCAGGTTCTTGGGTACTTTCAGTTACCATTGTATATGCAGTGTCAGTGGCTCAGCAGGTAGCACACCTGCCTCTGAAGCTGGGAGATCAGAAGGCTTTGGGTTAATATCCCAATACTGACACTGTAGTGCAGCATGGGAGGGGTGCTGTACTCCAGAGGTGCCATCTTTCGGATGATATGTTAAACTGAGGTCCCATCTGCCTGTTCTGGTGGTAGTTCAGGTGGATGTTAAAGATTCCATGGCACTTCTTGAAAAGAGTAGGGGAAATTTTTATTGATAAACAAAAATACTGACATAGTACAATCAACATCTCTACATTACATTTTAACATAACACAGAATAAAACCATACCATAATACAATACTTATAACAAACATCCCCAAATCAACTCTACATTATTAAGTTTGTACACAGAAATTGTTCATTATTATATAATCATAACATGTATGCAATATCTCCTTTAAAATTACACATCCCTTATTCCAAATAATCAAATTATGTGAAAAAGCTGCTCTGTGCTTGAAATAAAATTTCTCAAAAATTATATTCGCCCCTTCACCCCTCCCAATCCAGGTCCTTCCATAAATGTTGACATATCACCTCTCTCAATGTATTTTTTTCATATTGATAGACTTTATCCATCTCCAGTTGAACTTGAAACATCATATCCCCTGCATTGAGTTCCTTTTGCCGTAATACTTTAAGGCACCTGGTATGCCAAATTGTCCATCTGAGACAGGCAAACATCACCCAAATAGTACTTTTATGCCATTTCCTCCATTCCTTCATCAATTGGCCCAATATCAAAATATCATAAGTCATCTGTGTGAACAGTTTTTCACCCCATAATTTAGCTAGAGAACCCCCAAAACCCTGTATATGGGTGCGTTCAAAGAATAAATGCTGTATGGTTTCTATTTGTCCCACACATGCCCCTTCCAGACACATTCTTTCTTCCATCATTTTGTTCTTCTGATTCCCTTTGATGTTTAATTTTTGATGTTCACACAGCCATATCATATCCTGCATTTTTAACAGAATTCGTGGCTCAATAATACTTTCCAACAACAGCGTACTGTCAATACTAGCATTGATGTTAAATAAAGGATCTTCTAAATAGCAATTTGCAACTATTGTTTTATAGAATTGCTTCCTGTCTGCATCCACAAACCAGTGCAACACTATTTTCCACATTCTTATGTATTTAACTTGGTCTGCATATAGGTAGATAAGACTTTATCCAACACATCCCACTTTCCTCTCCCCCATGCTTCCAGAAACTGAGCTTCCCAGCATTTCATACATCCTATGCCTAATCCAGGATTTCCCTAACACTGGTGGCTTTACATTACTATAAAAAAAATTACAGAATAAATAAACTATTGGTTGTACCATATCCAGACCACTTTCTTTTCTAGTTCTGTGAGTATGCAACCTTTTTACTGGATTCAGCTGCTGTCCCATAAAAATAGAAAAAATAATCCCATCATCTTGGCGTGCATGCTAAAATGTAATGGATATATATGTGAAACATACAACAAATATGGCATAATGTAAGCTTTCAACAAATATACTCTTTTCTTTCTTGTCATTTTCCATGACTTTCATGACTGAACTTTCCTATGTGCATCTTCATACACTTTATCCCAGTTTGATTGCTCTGCTCGTCTGGTTCCATATAACAGCCCCAGAATATTTATATCTCCTTTTTTCTACTGGAATGGAAAAGTTTTCCTGCACAGGTGCATTACCTAATACCAACATTTTACTTTTTGAAGTATTAATTTTTATCCCCGTTCTTCCATTCAAATCCTCCAGCATGTCCAGGACACACTGTCCAGATTCCAAATCTTGCACCACAACCGTACAATCATCTGCATATGCTGACACCTTTTGAAACATCTGTCCTTCTACATTGCATACCGGCTTTATATTTTCTGCATTTTCTATAACTCTTCAAAGTGGATCAATAGCAAAATCATATAACGCGGACTCAAAGGACATCCCTGCCTCACCCCATTTCTCAGGTGAACAGGGATTCCTAAGTGTCCATTAATGAATGGGATCATTGTGTCATATTCATATATGTGTCTAATCACATCTATAAACTGCTTTGAAATCCCAGACTGGCCCAAAGTCTCCCATAAATAATCATGCTTTACTGTGTCAAAAGCATCTTCCTGGTCTAAAGACATTAAATACCCATCCAGTTTCATGTCTAACCCTTGATCTACAATCTCCCTAATAAATATCAGATTCTGCTAGATATTTCTTCCAAGCACTGCGCAAGTTTGTTGTGGCAAGATCATACTTTTTGCCACTTGTGCCAACCTAGCTGTCAAGATTTTTGTCAACATCTTATAATCTGTAGTAAGCAGGTTCATAGGCCTCCAATTCGGTATATTCTATGGATCACCTTTTTTATACAAAAATTGCATCACTCCCTCCTGCATACTAGAAACCAAACTTCCTCCATCTAGTATCTTCTGATATACTTCTTTTAAACATGACACTAATTCAGCACTAAACTCTTTATAAAAATCATTGGAAATACCATCCAACCCAGGTGTTGTATGTACTGATAAACTATCAATAGCCAATTTAATCTCATCCTCAGTAATAGGGTTTACTAAGTCCTGCTTTTCTTGTATTGAAATCTCAGGTATACTATTATTCAAAAGATCAGACCGCTGTGTAGGCATATCTTTCTGAAATGTGTTACCAAGATGTTCATAAACAATACTTTGTATACCCTGCTGAGTATCTTGCACTGTACCATCTTGCCTCATCAGGTTTGTAATCGTCATGTTCTTTACCCCTTGCAGTTCCACCTCATAGGGATTTACTATCTCCGTCCTACCTTGTGTCACAAATTTTTGGCATTTTGCAATCTCCCCCTCCCTTACTTTGTAATACTCACACATTTTTTATTTTAATTCCTGAAGTTTAGCCCCTCTGTCTCCATCTTCATTCCATGCTTAACACTTTTAAATATTGTGCCCTTAGCTTCAGATAGTTAATATATTTTGAATTTGCAAAATTTCTTGAAAGTTGTTTTAATAAATCCCTAACATCCCTCTTTGTATCCTCCCACAAGTCACCCGAAGTGTCATACAAAAATCTAATGTCCCTATGGACTTCTAGCAAATCTCTGACTGCCTGTTGTGCATTCTCACTCTGTAGTATAGAAGCATTCAACTTCCAACAGCCTCTTCCAAAAGTGATTTTATGCACTATCCTAATGTGAGCCTGTACAGCCATATGATCAGATGTTTCCAAGGGTACAATATTTACTGCAGCCCCTATCATTCTATTTGAAACAAACCAAAAAGCAATACACGCCGACCATCTCCCTTTATAAAACGTATGCTCTGGATGACTATCTACAATGTCATAAATATCTTTTAAACATGCATTTTTAAAAATATCAGTCAATGCATGAGTGTCACCATAAATTTTCTCTGGTTTCCTACCCCCAATCACTAGGTGTCAACCCACAGTTAAATTCCCCCCACAACAAAATTAACTTAGAGGTAGCTAGGAAAGGCTCAATCGTTCGAAATAAGGAAGTTTTCTATCTGCCTTTTTCTGGGGTGCATAGATATTAATCATTCTATATGCCAATCCACAAATAATTTCATCTATCAGCAGAATTCTTCCTGGAGAGACATCTAAGACCTTTCGTATTTGTATATGTAAGTTAAAGAATAATATACCCACACCTGAGCAAGGGTTTTTCCCCACTGACCACAAGAAGGGCCCCCATCGCCATTCATTTTTTGCTTGCTCAGTCTCCGGTATTGTGTGTAATCTGGTATCTTGAATAAAATGTATCTGTCCTAATCCCTTACGTAAACCTGCAAAAGTAACTGTAAGTTTCTCAACATTTTTAATACTATTAACATTCACTGTGGATATAATAAGATTAGGTAGCATCAGTGAAAAAACATCAAAATAACCACTAAGTCCCATTCATTTTCTTTTCTTTCTCTTTTTTGGCTTTGATTTATCACTTTTACCAGACCCAGTGTTAACCTCCTATTGTGATGATGTCACTGAAGATCCATCAAACTCTTCGCCCCCTTCCTCATCTTCTACCTCCATTAAGACCGTATATGAATTATACACCAAAGTATCTTCCAATTCTGGAGCACCTTTATGTGCTGTTTTTGACCTTGTGACACATTGAAAAGTGTGGGGGGGGGGTCCGCCACTGTTCCTGGGGTGGCATTACAGCCTCTTTCACTTCTTGTTCAGTCAGGATTTTAGGCTCTGAATTTACATAATTCAGGATTGTCCCATCTTGGATTTCATCATCTGGCCCCTGGTCAGTGATCTGACTCTGTACCAACTCCTTAAAGCGCTTAAAACATTTTTGTGGCATCAGGCCATCAGTGATGCATAATTGAATGGAATTACTTTAGTTATTACTGTATTTGCTGTTTGTGCTATTGTGTTTTTAATCTTTGTACAGTGCCTCGATATCTCGAAAAGCGCTTAAAAATAAAGTTTATTATTATTATATTATTGTGATTCCTACTGTGAGGTCATAGATGGAGTCGAGCTATGCTCCATCAGCACCACTTTATCCTTGCTACTCTGTACAGGTAACCTTGGACAATGGTCTCTCTGTGGGTCAGGCTCTGTGACATTCAATTGAGCCATTCGCTCATACACTCTCATTTTTTCTTTTTAAGCCGTAGTCATGTACACATCATGTTCCTCTCGTACAGACGTCGATACTATTATGAGAAGCCCAAGAACAGTTTCTGAATGTGTGACCCTGCTCCTCAAATAAATTGCACTTCTGGGTTTGCTGGCATTATGCTCCATAATGCCCCACCTCTCCACAGAGCCCACACTTCTGTTTCTCACATACATTGCTGAGATGTCCTAAGTCCCCACACTGGTAGCATGCTCTGGGTTGGCCAGGGTAAAATATCACCCCCTTCCCTCCCCCCCAAAAAAACAATTTGGGAGATGCTGTATCACACCTTTCTCTTGCTTTAGCATTATTTTATATTTCCATCCCCCTGTCCATAAATGCTCCTCATCCTGGATGGGATCTGGATACCCATTCACTATGCAGTGCTGTTTCAACCAATATGGTATGTCCACCACATTACCCCCTTATTATGAAAGAGGACTGTGATTGTTTTATACATGGGCTTAGTTAATGGTATAGCCAAGAAAGGTCCACACATAGGACCATTCTCCAGCAACTGGTATTGTTTCCAAAAATGTTAAAGTCCAGTAGGATGCATAAAACTAACATCGTAGATGGTATCCCCAGGCATATGAATGAGTGCATATATCTCATATGCATAAAACTTCATACTGTTTTTTAGTAAAGCTCGCCCCACAAAAAGTCTATCTGGAATATCTATTGTCTCACCTCTGAATTTCAGTTGGACCGCATTTCTCCTCATGGCTGGCTCTGAAGCATTCCTGATACTGTTTGGAAACAATTGCTCTTTTACTGTGTTATGCCACACATTTTTTGTTACAGTAGGAATCCCTGTGTCTATCACAAGGTGCAGCCCTCCTGAAAACAGTAGATCCCTTTTTTATTACCTGTTCTGCTGCCTTAGGAGATGATATGGAGGGGAATTTTTCTCCAAACCTTGCATTAGATTTGCTCCTTCCAACTCCCTGATTTCAGCTAGCATATCACCTTTATCCATGATTATGCTAGAGACATCACCTGCAGTCACCTGTCCAGGTGTTATCTGTGAGGTGGATGAACCAAAGCCTTGACCCATACACTCTTTCTGGTGTGCAGAACTTACTTACTTTTCAAGCACTCTTGGGATGTTTGCATCCCACCCAGTGCCTTCTGCATTCTTCACCCAGCCAGCTACTTTTAGGGATTTAGCCACCCAGTCAGCCAGTGCAGTCGAGGAACCCAACAACACTGCATCCAGTATAGAACTTGCTGATGTCAAAGGCATCCTAGCAACTCCCCCACCACTCTCTTTTGTTTTTCCTTTGTGCAGTTGCTCTTTAATAGGTACTTTTTTAGCAGCCCCACCTGTAGAAATTCCAGTAGTAAATGTATCTTTCTAGGCTCATCAACAGACACAATCATCCCATCTCTACCAGCACTTTCTTCTGTTTGCTGCCTCTGTACCTCAGTAGTAACCCGAGGAGAACAGACTTGCCGCATGGCATTGTCTTGTATTTGCACATTCCCCCCACTCCCATCTGAATTACTATTCATACCCATACACACTGGTACTTCTAAATTTGGAGAGCCTTCCTGGGGGTTCTCTATCACCTCCTTCGCCGTTGTTCCCTTTGATATTTCAGTCACTCCCTTGCAAGTAATACCGTGTGTATCCTTGTCATCTTCTCATGTGACTCTGTCCGTCAGTCCATTTTTCTACTGCTTCCGCATCAGTAGTACTTCCAGTTCCAGCTTTTGTACAGAAAATCTCTTCTCTTCAGCAGCAATTAGCTCATGGATTTCCTCCATTTTTGGACCTGCAGCTGCCGCTTCTCATTCCATTGCATCATAATCTAGGTCTGTAACCTTGCCTGTAACTAATTTATCACCATCCTCCTCCAATTTGTCTTGTTGCAAGACAGCCTCACGTATTTTCATGACTGGGGGTAGGCCTGTTCCCCGGCCTCTGACACATCTTTCCTCCATGAATCACCAGACTGACTTGCCAATGCAGCACCAGTCACAGTGCCACCTACCAACTGAGTATGGGAATTTCCCTGGTGCCCTGGCCAAATGTCCCCCCATTCACTAAAAATACCACCAGTAGCTTAACCTGGTTCAAGGTCAGTTGGCATTCACCTGTATCCTCCTCCTCCCCGGGATGTGCCTGAAAATAGGCAGATTTTCTCCAGTTCACTTAGCCAGTCAACAAAAACTAAACAAATAAATTGTTTTATATCAAAGCAGTTTATCTTTACTAAGGTAAACATAGAATTTGCTGGCAGAAAATGGACCCCTTAGTCTACCCAGTCTGCCCAGTTTCCTTACCTATTCTTTCTCAGGAGACCCTAACTGGTCTCCAGCAACCTTCTCCCCCCTTTTTATTTACCAGTATTCCCCATGCCTATCCCTTGCTTGTCTGAAACCCCCCACTGTTTTTGCCCATGCTACTTCTGGTGGCAGGCTGTTACAGGTGTCCACCACTCTTTCAGTGAAATAGTAGTTCCTCATGTCTCTAATCCTAATCCTCCTCCCATAACTTTATTGCATGCTGTCTTTTTCTGTTGTACTTTTTCCTTTGAAATAGATTATCCACCTCAGTTGTACCTTTTTCACTCCCGTGAGTACTTGAACTTAAAACAAAAGTTACCTAAATATAATAAAACATATTTAAGTTCAATTGGCCCTGTGCATAAAGCCTATATCTCACATACATGAAGTGTGGGCTTCTTTATTTCTATCTGCTATGCACTGAGGGTCCTATTGGACACCTGTGGCATTCATGAAAGGATGCAAGCCCCTTCTGCAGCAGATCCCCTCTTGGTTTGTGGCTCTGCATGCACACATGGACTGGGGGAGTGACTGGTGGCAGTGCTAGACTCAATGCCATTCATTTTTTTTTTTACCTGGTCCCCACGTCCCCTACAATGAGCTCAATTCTGCCCTGCCATCATCCACCATGCCCAGGCTTGGGGCTGCTATGCAGGCACCCCCACAATGGTCACATCAGAATGAAGAGTGGGTCCCCCTGGTGGACACTGAGAGCAGCAGAACGGTGGCAGGGCATCATGTCGGGGGACTGTATTTTTTCAATGCTGCAATCCCCTGGAGGCGGGACATGCAATGACATCCAGAGGGCATGCCCAATGTCTTTCCTGCCTCCAACGTTATTTGGTGACGGTCATCGTGGATCCCCCAGCCTCCACCAGCAGCCGCTAATACACCGGACACTCCCTCACTTCCGCCCCCTGGATAAGGAGAGCCATCACTTGAATGTTCAATCCTTCTTCACCCAGACAGCTTTCTGACTCCCAGATCCATTCCCAAAGCAGGGATGTTGGCGTCACAAGCAGACACGGTGCCACTGTGCAGACTCCATGCCATTCAAAAAGGTGTAGAGTTCCAGTTGAGGTGGAAGAGGGTACAATAATACACAGCCTGCTATAGTTTCTACATGCACCCTCCTGCCAGTGGCAATCAGCCTACTAAACAAGTGGCTACCCCTATACTGCAGCCCCCAGCCCTCCTGGCATGCTGTGAGGGCTGGGGGCTCCTGGCCTGCATTTGCCTATAGTGCATGGGACCTGGCTGGTACTGGAATATGCCAGTACCCATAATCTAGTCCACCAACAGAGCAGGCATCCAATTGAATGCCTGCAGGCATTCTAGGCCCAACCTGTATACCACCCAATGTTTTTGCCATGCTTCTATGCACCCACAGGGTGGGGCCATGGAAGAGCAGACCTGGTTTGTAAAAGACCTGTGGTGCACCTCTACCCACAGGTGTGGGCTAGTATGGCCTGGGTACACACACCTTTAGTGGGTACCAGGGCTGCCAACATGCATAGGCTCAATACAATATGAGACAAGAAGAAACTAAAGTAAAAGGAGGAGGGACATAGCAAAAAGGAGTTGGGAAGTTTTACCAAAATATCTCTCCAGGAACAATCCAGGATGTTATCAATGTTCTGAATATGCTCTGTTAAAGGTTCAAGCATCATAGTACCGTTAAACAAGTATAGCCATTCTTGTTGGTAAAAATTTTGCACCCCACTAGCATTCCAGTTTAAAAATAAGTCTTCATCTAGCCATAGTGCCTAATGCAACTACAGTATTCTTAGCTGTGTGAGAGCTCCCTCTCAGCTGTACAATTAGGTAGAAGTGGTCTCCGACTGTTTCTCATCGAAGTTGTCCGGGTATAAAAAGTCAAAAACAGAAATAAAATGATGGGTCAATTCACAACACTGGCATGTCCACAGATGGAGGAAAGGATAGCAAACAGGGGTAACTAAGGGGGGCAAGACTTGTTTTGGGTTCATTAATGAAAAGAGAAAACCTAGGGGAGTGATTTTGAGGTTAGGAAAGGCAGTGGGAGACTGTGCAGAGGAGAATCAGGAAAAAGCTGATATCCTGAACAGATACTTCTGTCCCATCTTTAAAGTGGAAGAAGAGGGTGAGAGGACCACATAAAAGCAGAAGAACACTGGTGGGGAGGGAGGTAGAAACAAGTCCTTGGCCTCGTATTTGGACCTCACCCTGGTCCTGCCACCCCAGGGCGTACTTATACCTGGACAATGGACACCCCCAGACCAGCCTAGACTACTAAATAATGACCAGAGCATGGCTGGTGCCACCATCCTGCAATGTATGTACCCTGTTAACTGATTACCGTCTTTACTCTGTAACTGTTTTTGCAACTTTCTGTAACCACTTTTGCTAATGTACAAGCTTCTTTGTAACTATTGTGTCTTATTTGTTGCCATTGTATCTGATGTCTGTATATAATGAGGTAGAACCTTTGTAAAGGAGTCTTTGACTCAAAGGTATGTTATCTGATATCTTCAATAAATAAAATAAAAGTCCATTCACAGAAGAGAGAGTCCTGAAGGGACTTGCAAATGTGAAAGTAGACAAGGGCATGGGGCCAGACGGGGTATACCCAAGGGTGACTGAGGCAGCTCAGGGAGGTACTGGCTGCACCTCTGACAACCCTGTTCTACAATTCACTGGAAACAGTAGTGGTTCTGGGGGAATGGAGGAAGGCAGATGTAGTCCCCCTTTATAAATGTGGTAGCAGGAAAGGAGGCTAGCAACCATAAGCCAGTCAGTCTGACATCAGCGGTGGGGAAGTTCGTGGAGACACTTTTAAAGAAATGGCTTGTAGAGTATCTTGAAGTCAGTGGGATGCAGACCCAAGGCAGCATGGATTCATGGGGAGGGAGAGGTCATGTCAGGTGAACCTGATCGATTTAGTTGACTGGCTGACCAGGGAAATACATCAGGGTGGGGTGGTGGTTGTGGCCTACTGAGATGTCAGCAAGACCTTTGACACTGTACCACATAGCAGGCTCATAAGTAAACTCAGCAGCTATGGGGTGGATCCTAAGATGGTAAACTGGGTACAGAATTGGTTAATGGATAGGCAACAGAGGGTAATAGAAAATGGAACTCACTTGAGGGGGAGAGGACATGACCAGTGGTTACCTTGGGGTTCAGTACTGGGACCAGTCCTTTTTAATGTCATTATAAGTGATATTGCAGAAGAGTTGGAAGGGAAGGTCTGCCTCCTTGCAGATGACACCAAAATCTGCAATAGGGTGGACACTCCTAAGAGGATGAAGAGGATGAGCAGTGACCCAAGAAAACTTTAGGAGTGGTCTAAGGTGTGGCAGCTGGATTTCAATGTGAAAAAGTGCAAAATGGTGCACCTAGGGCATGGAAATCTGGAGACAGAGTATTAAATGGGGAAGAGGTAGCGATGGTCACAAAACAGGAAAGAGACCTTGGAGTAATCATATTAGATGCCTTCAAGGTGGCGAGGCAGTGTGACAAGGCAGTATGTAGGGCCAAGGGGTGCTGGGGTGCACAAGGAGGGGCATCATCAGTAGAAGGAGGGAGGTGGTGTTATCACTGTATAACTCACAGGTGAGACCCCATCTGGAGCACTGTGTCCAGTTCTGCAGACCACCTCTCAGAAAGGACATAGACAGGATAGAGGCTGTTGTCCAGAGGAGGGCAGCCAAAATGTTACTATAGCTGTATCAGAGGCCCTATGAGGAGAGATTGAGGAATCTCCATATGTATGCCCTGGAAGAGATAAAGGAAACAGAGGATATGATAGAGACCTATAACTACCTAATGGGGTGAATAAGGTACAGGAGGGGAGTATTTTTCAGAAGAGAAGGTGCACAAGAACAAAGGGGTATGTGATAAAGCTGGAAGGGGGGACAATTTAGGAGGGATGTGAGGAAGTACAGTACTTCTTCATTTTTAGAGTGGTGGACACCTGGAGCCATCTTCCAGCAGAGGTCATGGTACAACAGTAATAGAATTCAAACATGCAAAGGCATAAGGGAATCTTGCTAGGAAAGTTGGGAGGAGGGATAGCCGGAGATCAGGTAGGATCAGGTGACAGTATAGGCAGGAACATAATGGGCAGACTAAATGGGACAAGTAATCCTTATCTTCTGACTAATTCTTTGTTTTATGTTTCTATTTGTTCTTATGGGGGAGGGTGCTGAAATTCCCTGTTCCTTCCTTCTGAGTCCCCAAATCCCCTTTCTCCTATTCCCCACTTCAGTCTTGGACAGTGTTTTATTTTCAACCTCACTTCCAGTGCCTCAGGAGATTAATTCTTCAGGCCACTGCATTTTATGCAAAACTTGTAAATGAGTTTTTTTTTTTTGTTACAGTGTTTGGCCAGGAAAGACACACTAAGCTGAAGCTTGTTTCCAGGTGCATCCTGGGAGCACAGGGAAGTTAAGTGATTTGCTCAGAGTCACACAGTATGCAAGCGGTGACTGTGGGATTCAAACCCAGTTCTCCAGGTTTGCAGCTCAGTGCTCTTAACCACTACACTGCACTGCCTGCACTTAGGGGGCAGGAGTGCCACATTTGTTGGTGTCTGCCTTCCCCTAGTATACAGTTGCTATGGCCAAAAGTTGACATGCTGCAGCTAGGCACACCGATGAATTCATATGCCTCAAACGTCTTCCAGCACAGTGCCAGCATATGCATCAGCAGCAGGAATATGTGGAAATGTTTATGTGAAAGAGGCCTGCGGTTCTGAAGTGCGGGAAAGGAGCTAGTCTGGGATTTAGGTAAGCTTATTTATATCATTGCAGTATTATTACCTTTTGTAACTCCATGTCACAGTAGCATTAACCCAAGCTGGTGAGTCACCTGACATCTTCTTTCAGTTAATTAGGAGAGGGACCAGTGATGAATTAGATTTTGTGCAATTTCCAGCCTTCCATTGCAGGTCTGTTAACCTGCGTCTTGCTTCAAGGCACAATTAAATAACATTTGGAAATGTCAGCTCTGCTGATATTTGGTCATTCTCAAAACGACTACATGTGCTTGGATAAAGTTGTCTGCTTCTGTTTGAGAGAGGCCCATGATTGCTCAAGTGGGACAAGTCAGAACAGAAGCACTCTACAACAGGATGTGAAAACCATACCCTGGCCTGCACTGTGATCACACAGGTGGGGACGCACTGCCTCAATGGAGCGTCAGTGCTTCCGTTGGGCTCAGGAGCCCTGTAATTTGGGCAACAAAGCTTAAATGGAGCACTCGCTGGAACCACGACCAATGACTGATTATTTGAGCAGTTGAATGTTTAATTCAGTTTTGAAAAAATGTGCAGAAAAACAGGGCTGTCTTTCATACTTTCCCTGATGAAGCCTTACAGTAAGAAGAAGCACCGGAGAAGCTGTTGTCCTGGAATCGAATGCCTTCTTTCTTTCTGGCACATTTTCAGAAATGGAGTGACATGTTCAGCTGCTCAGATAACTAGTTAATGGTCATGATTCCTGCAAGTGCTCTGATTTTGTAAAGCTGACTAACTTGTTCAGCCTAGCTTGAGTATAACTGTCTCCTCAGTCTCCAGTGCCATAAATTCCTCATTTTTATGTTGATTGCGTGCAGCGCAAGAAACATATTGCAACAGCTTTCTCAGAAGCAGGTTGTGGAGGTGCGGCACTGTTGTGGCCAATGCCCCCACAGCCTGCAAAGGCTTGTCCCGCTTCCCCCAATGCCGTGGCACCCTGCTGGTGACACAAGTTTGGAACCCTGGCACCAACTTGTGAGAAATCAGCCGCTGCAATCAGGAGCTGCCTCATTATTGCAGCGTAAGCCATCTTCTGCAATGAGGGAGCGACCCGTCATTGAAGGGCAGGACCTCACAACACTGGTATTGTTTGTGAACATGGCGGTGGCTTGCCACCATGTTCACAAACAATATTACCCTTGCCCCCACCATTTTTATCTGCCGGTGGAGGAGCCCACTCCCCGTAGGCATAATGTGACCCCTCCTTTTATTGTCTGCCGACGGGGTGCCCAATCCCCATCGGCAGAATGGCATTCCCCCCTTTTGTTCTTTGCTGACGGGGTATCCAATCCCCATCGGCAGAATGGCATTCTATCCCCCGTTGTTGTTTGCCAACGGGGGTGCCCAATCCCCCTTCAGCTACAGCTGCCCCCCCAGAAGCAAGACTCCGATGGCACACTGGGAGCCCACCCCAGCATGCCACATGCTCCTGAAAGTAAAAAACAGTCCTGCAATGTCTTTTTTTTTTAACTGTAAAAAAGGAAACTGCCCCTCGGCGCTGTCCTTGCCCCCCACCCACAACCCACACCCACCCTCGCACCTGCCTCCCACACCCCCACCCCATATTTACCTCTGGAGTCCGCGTGACCATTTTGGTGTACTGGGAACACGTCTGCACTCTTCAAAGCCGACCGCGTACCGAGGAAATGCCAGTAAGCTGTATAATGGTACAAATAGGTTTTTTTTTTTTAACTTTAATGCATAGCTCAGTCATTTTTTGGAATTTTGGTGCCAAATTTTCAACATGGGGTTTTTGGGACCCCTCCTCATGAATTCTCAAACTGACATGGCGTTAATCGGCCCTGAAAGGTGATTTTTCAGTCACTGTGCGGAATCACCTTTTGGTGCCGATTAACAAAACGACAGTGCCAATGTTCATGAGGGGGCTCTCAAAAAAGCCTATGTTGCAAATTTAGTGGAAAAATCCAAAAATAACTGTTTTAATGAAAGCAAGGACAGCAGGTTGCTAATATGCTCCTAACTTCGCGAATTTGCACTATTTTAATGCCAGATTTTCAATACTGGCATTTTGTCTCACCTCTTTGTGAACAGTACAGCTGTCATTGTTCACATCCTGGCCAAAATAGCGCGGTTGCTGTGGGAAATCTGTGTTTGGGACAGATTAAGAAAAGTACAGTTCATCAGTAGAGGTCCTAAAATGCCTATATTGAAAATCTGGTAATGATACTCCATAAAATGACTGTTACAAGCGTGCGTTACGCAGTCTGCGCGGACGCTTGTAACTTTGCAAATTAATAATATTTTCACTCCAGATTTTCAACATTGCCATTTTCCCACACCTACATATGAATAGTGCAGCTGTCATTTTTCCCATCCTGGCCCAAATGTGTTTTCACACTTCTGGCACAGAGCGGTTGCTGTGGGAAATCACTGTCCAGGACAGATTAAGAAAATGACAGTGATACTGTTCATGAGCAGAGGTCCTAAAATGCCTATGTTGAAAATTTGGTGATGATAGCCCATCAAATGACTGTGTTACAAGTCAGCGTTGCACACTTTCCACACACCCTTGTAACTTTGCAGATTTGTGATATTTTCACACCACATTTTCAACAGTGGCATTTTTTTACACCTCCTTATGAACAGTACAGCTGTCATTTTTCACATCCTGGCTAAAATATGTTTTTGCGCTCCTGCCGGAGAAAGCATGGTTGCTGTGGGAAATCAGTGTTTGGGACAGATTAAGATTGAATGAGTGGGGGGGGGAGTGATCGAGCTCAACTGAACTCTGTCGGCACTGCTCCAGATTTGTTTGTGGGCAGAAAAAGGCTCCAACACAGCCAGGAGTCCCATACACAAGTGCAGCCTGCAGCACCAAGAGACACAGAACGAGTGAGTGACAGAGTGGTAGTGAGCGAGCTCAATGGAGCTCTATTGTGACTGCTGGGGATTTCTTTGTGGGCAGAAAATGCAGCAACGCAGGCAGGAGCCCAGTACAAAAGGCCAGCTTGCAGCACCGGCAGAAATGGAATGAGTGAGTGGGGGGGGGGTGAGCGAGCTCAATGGAGCTGTGTCGGGACTGCTTCAGATTTCTTTCTGGCCAGAACAAGCTGCCAATGCAGGCAGGAGCCCAGTAAAAAAAACAGCAGCCTGCAGCGGCAGGAGACACAGAATGAGCGAGTGAGGGAGGGAGAATGAGTGAGCTCAACAGAGCTCTGTTGGGACTAGTGCAGATTTGTTTGTGGGCAGAAAAAGGCAGCAATGCACGCAGGGGCCCAGTACAACAGGGCAGCCTGCAGTGGTGTGAAAACCAGAATGAGCAAGTGAGAGAGGGGGAGTAAGCGAGCTCAACGGAGCTGTATTGCAACTGCTGCAAATTTCTTTTTGGGCAGAAGAAGGTGGCAACACAGGCAGGAGCCAATAGAAAAGGGCAGCCTGCAGTGCCAGCAGAAACGGAATGAGCAAGTGAGAGAAGGGAGTGAGCGAGCTCAACAGAGCTTTGTCAGGACTGCTGCAGATTTCTTTGTGGGCAGAAAAAGGTGCCAACAGAGGCAGGAGCCCAGTACAAAAGGACAGCCTGCAGCACCAGGAGAAACAGAATGAGTAAGTGACACGGGGGAGTGAGCGACCTCAAAAGAGCTCTGTCAGGACAGCTGTGGATTGCTTTGAGGCCAGAAAAATGTGCCAATGCAGGCAGGAGCGCAGTACAAAAGGGAAGCCTGCAGTACCGGGAGAAACACAACAAGCGAGTGAGAGAGGGGGAGTGAGCAAGCTCAATGGAGCTCTATCATGACTGCTTCGGATTTCTTTGTTGGCAGAAAAAGGCAGCAATGCAGGCAGGAGCTCAGTACAAAAGGCCAGACTGCAGCGCTGGCAGAAACAGAATGAGTGAGTGAGAGAGGGGAAGTCAGCAGGCTCAGCAGACCTGTGTTGGGACTGCTGCACATTTCTTTTGTGGGCAGAAAAAGCCGCCAACAGAGGCGGGAGCCCAGTACAAAAGGGCAGCCTGCAGCACCAGGAGAAACAGAATAAGCAAGTGAGAGAGGGGGAGTGAGCCACCTCAACGGAGCTCTGTCAGGGCAGCTGTGGATTTCTTAGTGGGCAGAACAAGGTGCCAATGCAGGCAGGAGCCCAGTACAAATGAGCAGCCTGCAGCATCAGGAGAAACAGACTGAGCGAGTGATAGAGGAGCAGTGAGCGAGCTCAACACACCAACGCAATCAACATTCGGCATTGACAAATGCTTGTTTACCAAGGGTAAACTGTTCCCTTAGAATTTTGATGAGAGGTTTCCACTAGACAACAGTTTTCAGCTGTTTTAAAATGTGGTTTGGGACTCCATGTCTTTTTTTTGAGAATTTGTGCAAGTCAGAAAAACGGTTAATTAGAAGCCAGGCTGCGACTTTTACAATGGCAGCAGGAATCAGCATTCGTAGATCTCAATGTAGTTCATCTACCATATGGCGTAGACAGAGCTGTATATATTGGGGGGGGAGCATGATTATGTGAGTTTCAACAAAAGTTAAAACTAAATTCTTAAAAGAATCATCATCATGAAATTAACAAACCAAGTAACCTTATGTATGTAAAGAAACGCATTCAGTGTAACTGTTAAATGTCCCTCAATCGGAACTTCCAGCAGAGAGATGGTTAAAAAAATGCAAATGTAAAGCACATGTGAGTCTGGCCACAGGACTTTGGCATGGTACAAACACTCGGCTGAGGAAATGGAAAATGTAAAGAACAGCCAGATGATATTCACATTATGTAAGGCCGATGAGTGGGTCTCCATCCATAACTATCACATTTCTGAGCCCAACGGAACATGCTGATGGGCTACAGCAGCAATGTAATGAAAGTGGAGGAAATCAGAGGCATAGCATTCATCCTCCTTCTGCCATGGACACATACAAAATGATTGCGGGATTATGTAATCCTTCCCAGTGCTGTGTATTTATCTATCTATCTATCTATCTACAGTACAGTCTGCATTAAACCCAGATATCAATCAGTTGCTTTTGAATTGTTTAGGAAAGTTGGCAGTGCACTAGCCAATCACATTTGCTATTTTGTAACACAGACTGTAGCTCGCTGAAGAGGAACTTATGATTAAAGGGAAACAGTCAGCACTACAAGCCCCACACCCAAGTGTGGGTCTGGTCCCAATTTGCACTTTGTGTGTAAAAATGTTTTTTAAACTTACTGTTTACTGCAGAATAGTAGATTGCATCAAACTAATTTTGCTGACTTGTAAGCAGGAATTTTCTGTACTGCAAATCCCAGAATTCCCTGCAGCTGACTTCAAAGAAAGGCTGCAGCAGCGGGAGATTCAACAGCCTGCAGTAGATGTTAGAGTTTTTTATAAGGCCCATGGATGGGGAAATAGACACTGATAGAGTGAGGAAGGGTTTAAAAGCCCTGAAGATGGATAAGTCCCTGGGGACAGTTGACATACACCCAAGGGTGCTAAGGGAATTAGGGGAAATGCTGGTGGGCCCCGCTGGTGGACCTGTTTAACACCTCTCTTGAAACAGGAGCGGTTCTCCTGGACTGGAGAACAGCCTATGTAGTGCTGCTATATAGAAGTGGGCTGAGAGATGACCTGGATATTCATCAGCTGGTTAGTCTAACTTTGATAGTGTGGAAGCTCATGGAGATCATTCTGAAGGAAAGATGGGCAAACTTTCTGGATGATAGTGGATTCTATGATGATGGGCAGCATGGGTTCATATCAGGGTGGTCCTGCCAGACCAATCTAATTGATTTATTTGATTGACTAACAAGGACAGTGGGCAAAGGCCAAGCAGTGGACATCCTGTATCTGGATTTCAATAAGGTCTTTGACTCTATTCCTCACAGGAGATTAATTAGGAAGCTGGAGGACTTGGAGGTTGGAGCAAAACTGGCTAGGTGTGTAAAACACTGGTTGCAGGACAGAACCCAGATGATGGTGGTCTGAGGGGAAGTCTCACATGCTAGGCCAGTCACCAGTGGGGTCCCACCCGGCTCAGTGCTCAGCCCAGTGTTATTCAACATCTTCCTCAATGATATTGCTGAAGGGGTAGAAGGCTCAATATGCCTCTTTATGGATGACACAAAGCTCTGTGGGAGGGTGGAGAAGGAGGAAGTGAGATAGGACATTAGGGAAGACAGAGATGGTCAAGTATTTGGCATCTGAGATTCAACGTCAAAAATTTTAAGGTAATGCACTTAGAGTGAAGGACCAAGAGATCACATATCGACTGGGATTGTGCAGGTCAACAAGTCAGTGGAGGAGAAAGACTAGGGTGTGATCATCCAGAATGAAGCGCTCGGCACACTGCAATTGCAGCAGCCAAGGTGAACAGGATGCTAGGATGCATAGCGAGGGGTATAACCAGTAGAAAGGTACAGGTTATCCTGCCACTGTACAGGTCAATGGTTAGGCTGCATCTGGAGTTTAGTGTGCAGTATGGGCCCTTCGCTAAAGAAAGACATCAACTTACCCAAGATAGTGCAGAGAAGGGTGACCAAAATGAACCAGGGACAACTGGGTAGGCCTTTTGAGGAGAGGCTTAGAGAACTAATTATGTGCTCCCTTGGTGATAGAAGGGAGGAGGGTGACATGATTGAAAGCTATATAAGTACCTTAAGGGTTTCAACAAAGGGAAATCTGAGGTTCTCTTCAACCTTAGCGGGAACAGGATTACCAGGGGCTACTGCCTCAAACCGGTGGGTATGCTTCAAGAGGGAAATAAGGAGCAATTGTTTCACTGAAAAGGTGATAGCAAAGTGGGATGAGTTGCCAGAGAATGTAGTCTCCCTGAAGACTGTAACATAGAAACATAGAATTGTTCTGCAGAAAAGGACCGGTAAGCCCATCTAGTCTGCCTTATTTTCTCTTCCTGTTAATACATTTTTAATTTTTATAAACTGGTATCTTTGCTTATGACTGTCTCAATTGTACCAATGACGTGGAACCTTTGTAAAAGAGCCTCTGCTCAAAGGTATTTGTAATCCTAGAACAAATAAATATAAATAAAAATTAAAAAAAAAATCCTAGACTTTATTTGGTCACAGGTGTTTCTCCTTCCCTCTTACCTTACCTCTGCTTATTACGCCAATGTGTCTGTTGCATACATGCTATAAGCGTTCCACTCTCTTCACTCCAACCACCTCTTCTAGCAGGAGGATCACTCAGTAGATACTGTGAGGTCTCCAAACTTGAGTAGACTAGACTGCAAGACCTTTTTATGTTGCTTGCACGCATGTGCAAGAAACATAGTGCCATCATCGGAGATTTCCAAGGTGTGTCACCTCCTACTCCAATTCAGTCAGTGTGCTGGCAGGCACGGCCCCTGTAAGCCAATGCATTTTGGAGCTGTCTATGACACGCTCCAAAATGCAGTGGCATACAGTTGAAAGGGGGAGCTACGCTTCCAGTGAGCACCGATAAGAGGCTGCTCAGGCTGCAGCTCCCCCGCTAACGTCTTGCTGCATCAATCGACGGGGTGCCCAATCCCTGTCGGCTGAGCTGCGTCCCCCTCCTCCCCAAGTAGTAGTTGCCATGCTGGGAGCCCACCCCAGCGTGGCAGCGATCACTTGCCCGGAGGTGCTCAATCCCCCATCGGCTGAGCCTTCGATCCTTTGCCACGCTGGCAGCCCACCCCAGAGTGGCAACAAATTCCCATTGCCGGCCAGGGGTGCCCAATCCCCGTCGCTGAGCGTACCCCAACATCCTCGTGCCATGCTGGGAGCCACCCCAGCGTGGCAAAGTCTACCCCGTCGTCTTTTTTTTTTTAAATACCTGAAAACAAACGGCTCTCGCGCTGCCTCCCGACCCTCCCACAACCCGCATCCACCCACCGCGCACTCCAGCCTTCCCACACCCTCACCCCATACTTACCTCCGACTCGGGCGCGACGATCTTCGGTGGACCGGGAACACGTCTGCACTCTTCAAAGCCGACCCGCGAACTGAGGAAATGCCGGTAAGCTGTATAATGGGCTAGAGAGGGTTTCAACTTGTTGCATATCTCAGGTATTTTTGGGAATTTTGCACCAAATTTTCAACATAGGGTTTTGGGACCCTTTCTCATGAATGATGTCACTGTCATGGTGTTTCGGGCCGAAGGGTGATTTCGCAGTGACTGTGAAATCACCCTTGGGTCTGATACCACCATGACAGTGACATCATTCATGAGAAGGGGTCCAAAAACCCATGTTAAATTTGGTGCCAAAATTCCAAAAACGACTGTTTTACGAAAGGCATGTTGCACAGTTCCCACGCAGGCTCGTAAGTTCGCGAAATTTCAATATTTTCACTCCAGATTTTCAACATTGCCATTTTACCACACCTTCTTATGAGTAGTGCAGCTGTCATTTTTCACATCTCACCCAAAATGTGTTTCCGCCCATGTAGCACAGAATGGCGCAGTCGGTGTGTGAAATCAATGTATGGGAGAAATTAAGAAAATCACAGTGACACTGTTCATGAGCAGAGGTCTTAAAATGGCTATGTTGAAAATTTGGTGAAAAAATTCCTAAAAATGACTGTTTTACAAGCGTGCGTTGCGCAGTTCCTACGCACGCTCGTAAGTTTGCGAATTTTCAATATTTTCACTCCAGATTTTCAACATTGGCACTTTATCACACCTCCTCATGAGCAGTACAGCTGTCATTTTTCACATCCTGCCCAAAACATGTTTCCGCCCATGTAGCGCACAATGGCGCAGTCGGTGTGTGAACTCAATGTATGGGACACATTAAGAAAATCACAGTGACACTGATCATGAGCAGAGGTCTTAAAATGCCTGTGTTGAAAATTTGGTGAAAAAATTCCTAAAAATGACTGTTTTTCGAGTGTGCATTGCACTGTTCCTACGCACGCTCGTAAGTTTGCAAATTTTCAATATTTTCACTCCAGATTTTCAACATTGCCATTTTACCACACCTCCTCATGAGCAGTACAGCTGTCATTTTTCACATCCTGCCCAAAACATGTTTCCGCCCATGTAGCGCACAATGGCGCAGTCGGTGTGCAAACTCAGTGTATGGGACACATTAAGAAAATCACAGTGTCACTGTTCATGAGCAGAGATCTTAAAATGGCAATGTTGAAAATTTGGTGGAAGAATTCCTAAAAATGACTGTTTTATGAGTGTGCGTTGCACAGTTCCCACACACGCTCGTAGGTTTGCGAATTTTCAATATTTCCACTCCAGATTTTCAACATTGCCATTTTACCACACCTCCTTATGAGCAGTATAGCTGTCATTTTTCACATCCTGCCCAAAACATGTTTCCGCCCATGTAGCGCACAATGGCGCAGTCGGTGTGTGAACTCAATGTATGGGACACATTAAGAAAATCACAGTGACACTGATCATGAGCAGAGGTCTTAAAATGCCTGTGTTGAAAATTTGGTGAAAAAATTCCTAAAAATGACTGTTTTACGAGTGTGCATTGCACTGTTCCTCGCATGCAGTAAGTTTGCGAATTTCAATATTTCCACTCCAGATTTTCAATATTGCCATTTTACCACACCTCCTCATGAGCAGTACAGCTGTCATTTTTCACATCCTGCCCAAAACGTCTTTCCGCTCATGTAGCGCACAATGGCGCAGTCGGTGTGCAAACTCAATGTATGGGACAAATTAACAAAATCACAGTGGCACTGTTGATGAGCAGAGGTCTTAAAATGGCTATGTTGAAAATTTGGTGAAAAAATTCCTAAAAATGACTGTTTTACGAGCGTGCATTGTGCATTTCCTACGCACGCTGGAAAGTTCGCAAATTTTCAATATTTGCACTCCAATGACTTCCAAATACCTAAACAGCACATAGAAGCAAGCAACATTCGGCATTGACAAATGCTTGTTTATGTTAGTTCATATGTTAGTAACCACCTCCCCAGGACTCCCCTATCAGCCGTGTTCCTCCATGGATTGTCTCCCATGGCGAGGCCAGAAGGGAGAGGGACATCTTTTCTGCTCTGGAGACTCCCATCCAGTTGCTACCAACAGGGTTCTGGTAGTGACATGTCTGAGGGGTAGCGAGCAGTGTGTTATGTATGCCTGCCCTATCATCCATTTTCTTCCACTTTTTTTCTCTTTGCCTTGTAGCTGAGGCATGCATGTTGGCACATGTGTGTGGAGGCAAGCACACATTTCAGAGTCTGGCTGCTCCCTCCTTTCATGTCGCTGGAGGCCAACACCACTACCAGGCCTCCACCTGGTGATAGTCTTGCAGCAGAGCCAGAAAGCCCTTCCTCCCTGTGCTGACCCCACCAGCAATCCATGACGGCTTCTGATCTGGGGTTGTTACCATGGCAGACGGGAGCTTTACTGCAGCACCAGTTGGATAAAGAAGAAGAAGAATCAGTATTTATAAAGCACTTTTCATAAATGTTGTATCCCAAAGTGCTTTACAAGCAGTGCTAGACTGGTAGTGAAGTGACTTGAATGTGTAGTGGTCTGTATTTGGAGATCTTCAACTAATAAAATGTTTTCTCGGGAATTCCTTATAAATATTTTTGAAAATCTACCTGCTGCACAAATAATTTGAACATCTACACATTGGTTTCCAAAATATTAATGCTGCAGTGATAGTCTTGCAGCAGAGCCAGCAAGCCCTTCCTCCCTGCGCTGACCCCCCCAGCAATCCATGATGGCTTCTGATCTGGGGTTGTTACCATGGCAGACGGGAGCTTTACTGCAGCACCAGTTGGATAAAAAAGAAGAAGAATCAGTATTTATAAAGCACTTTTCATAAATGTTGTATCCCAAAGTGCTTTACAAGCAGTGCTAGACTGGTAGTGAAGTGACTTGAATGTGCAGTGGGCTGTATTTGGAGATCTTCAACTAATAAAATGTTTTCTCGGGAATTCCTTATAAATATTTTTGAAAATCTACTTGCTGCACAAATAATTTGAACATCTACAGATTGGTTTCCAAAATATTAATGCTGCAGTATGGTTTTCAAATCTGTGTGCTGCATAAGGAATCCAAATCTTCATACTGCATTATGTTTTTTCTTTAAATCTATGTGATGAACAATGGTTTTCATGAAACAGAAATACTACACAAAGGTTTTGAAAATATACCCGCTATTGCCAGGCCGGTGATGTGGAGGGCTGAGGCATCCTGCCTTACCTCCTGCCAAGCCAGCAACCAGGTCACCGGGGCTCAGCTGGGGAGGAGAAGGATCAAGTGTCGCAGTGACAGCTCTTCTTCTCCAGGGAGGGGAGTGATCAGCTGTCAGTGCTTGCCTGGACCCTAGCGGATGCTGGGGGCTGGCACACTGACACTGTCCGCAGTGGTCAGTGGCAGGGCAGGTGCCTGCTGGGACACGTACAGGAGTGTGCGTGGCACCATCATTGGTGTCAATGCATGCCCCACCCCTGAGGGAGAAAACGGAGGAAATACAGATCTCCCGGCTAGATGGAGGGGCTCGTAGGTCCCACTCCCCAAATAGCCGTGGCACAGACCCGAACTGGATCTGATTTTTAGTGGTGGCTTTAGGTATCCTCGCTGACCCCGCTGAGGGGGGCAAGCTCTGGGGGAAGATGGTCAGTGTCGGTCGGTGGACATCGGGGGATGGGGCTGGGGCTCCTCCCAAGCGTGGGCTGAGGAGAGGGGAGAGAGTATATATATATATATATATATATATATATATATGTATCTATATAAAATATACCAGCTGTGTGTCAGTTTTAAGAAAATTTACATGCAGCAGAATAGCTGTCAAAATCTGCCTGCTGAGCCAGTGCCCTGTGGCGCAGAGGGCTGAGGCGTTGTGGTGCCTTACCTACCACCACACCGGTGACCCAAGTTTGGGAATGAGCTCAACTTGCCAGGGGTTGGCTGGAAGGAGAAGGACTGGGAGAGGATAGAGCGGCCACCTGGCAGCTCTTGTCTCCCAGATAAAGGTGGCGTGTTGTCCCAGCTCCTGGCTGCCACCTGGTGGAGGTCTGGTGGCAAGACCAATGCTTGGGAGGCAGACTTAGGGCAGGGTGAGTGGAAGGAGCTGTGGTTCTGGAGTATATGCATGCATCCAGGCACATGCATCCTCCTTGTCATTGTGATGCAGGGAAAGAAGGGAGAAAAGGGAAAAAGGATTGTGGGGGCCTAGTGAAGCCCTGTCACCTACTCCGACCTGTGCTGCTGACTGGGCTACCTGATCTAACCTGGACTTGTAGACTTGGGGGGGACAGCCCACACTCTTCTGGCCATGCCACAGGGGACAAGCTGTGGGAGGACTCTCTGATCAGGTAGGTGGCGGGGCAGCAGACGCCAACAGGGAGGAGGTGGGACAGGGCTGAACAGCTGCCCCTGCCATCCTTGGAGAAAAAACTCTGTGGGGGAAAAAATCTACCTGCTCAGTGAAAGTTTTTAGTTAGTATTTAGGTGACTAAAACTTCAAGCTAAGATAATTTATTAAATGCTAAGGGTGGTACTTTAGTGTTTGTGAAGTAGTGGTAGAACAAGATGCACAATGACATCCTATATAACAAAGGCTAGCACAGCATTAACAAGCATGCTATAAAGCTAACCAGAGTCAGTGCATCTGGTCAGGGTGGGGACCATAACTAAAGGGTACCTGGCACTACATAAAGTTTATGGTGTTGATACACAGGCTACATTGCGACCTTGCAAATGAGGGTGCCCTCTTGCATACAGGATGCAGTGGTATATTCAGTGGCTTTTGTATGCAGTAACAGGCACCCAGGGAATTCCTAATTAATGTCAATGAAACCCTGCTTTGTCAGTGGGTACTGTGATGTGTGATCCCTGCTCTCCCCAGCAGCAATGGTACGGATGACCCCTGCTTCCATCCGCCACATCCCTGTCAGTGCAGATCCCAGTCATCACAGTCTAGTTCCTTCCCTCACCCCAACTGCTGTCAGAACAGTGCAATATATATATGTGTGTGTATATATATATATATATATATATATATATATATATATATATATGATAGAGTATGGAAGCCCATACACAACCATGCTATTCTAATACCGAGTGGTTTCCAGGATGACGAGGACCTTGAAAGTGAAGCTTGAGAGGTCCCTGATATCATGGAAACCATGAGGTATTAGAAAAGTGGATTGTGTGTTGGGACTCCCATACACATTTCTATATATTGTATGGCTCCCCAAAACACATGTCCTTTACTTTTTGTTGCTGTTGTAGTTGCCGGGGACCCACACTCCTCATCTGTTTGCCAGCCAGTCCACTCACACATGCGACTCCTCAACTGCCCCCTGTCATATGAGAGGCGCTTTTGGGGGTGGTTGCATTGTGGCATAGCTACTAAAACAGAATGAAAAGTCATTCTGCTTTAGTAGCTATGTCACTACTGCAGCAGAACCACTTTTCTGAGTGTATGAATTTCCATACACAATAACGTTCGACCATACACTATTAAAGATCTGAACCCTGGCAGTCTAATGGACACACTTCCCTCACCCAATCCCTGACAGTACTGTGGAACTATACCGAAGCCCTTGCCTGGCAGTCTAGAGGACCCTCTTCCTTAATTGAACCCTGTCAATATTGTGGAACTGTATGAAAACCTTCCCCTTGCAGCCTGGTGAATCCCCTTTCCTCACCCGATCCCTGTTGGTACTTTGGAATTGTACAAAAGCCTTTCTTTGGAAATCTAGTAGACCTCAGCCCTTCACCCAATCTGGTATTGTGCAATTGTACTGAAGCCTATCTCTGGCAGTCTAGTGTTATCCCATGACGGATTGCTGTCAAAGTACCCCCTGGCTCACCCACTGAGCACTCACCACCCACACCCCATGTTGGCTTCCACCTTACCCGTCTATCCATAGGTCAGCTGCAGTTTTGTCCTCAGATGACAACTGGCACAGACCCTACTCTCACCACTTTGGAAAGCGGCCATCTGACTGATAAGGAGTGAATGCACCCATTCTATAGAAATAATTGTTTCTACAGTGTGTGCATACTCACTACCTACGGTAGATGGCTATGGTGGTGAGTTATGGGGGGGGGGTCATAGTCAGTCAGTGTTTGAGAACCTGATGGCAACTCATCTATTGATGGATGGGTGAGTCAGGGTCTAACAGTAGGTGGAGATAGTAATTGCGCAGTGGGTGGGTTGACGAGGTAGACTTTGACAATGATTGGGTGGGGGTAACACTAAAGAGCCAGAGATGGACATCGACACATTTCCACAACACCAGATCAGATGAAGGAGAAGGGTTAACTAGACTGCCAGGGAAGGGATTTAGTAGTTACACAATGGCAGCATGGACTTTGTGAGGCGGTGGGGTCCACTAGACAGAGGTACAGTTTCACAATGCCGACAGGAATTGGGTGAGGGAGGAGATTCTGCTAGACTGCCAAGGATGGCATAAGTGGGTAGGGCTCCTGTGTGTGTGGGGAGGGAGGGGGCAGCCAAGGTTGTGTACATTGCCCCCCACATTTGTGCATGGATGCATTGTGCCGAGCTGCTAATGGCCAAATAATGACATGCAAACGGTCCCTTAGCACTGTTCATGCCATATGTATGTGGCCTTTAGCATGTCAGCCACAGAATATGGCTCTCAGAAGGGATAACACTATTTTATTTCACACAGGATAGCTCCCTTTACTCCTGGGAGCCTGTTGCAAACAAGGACTGTGGCAATAATGCACATATGCATTATTCATGGCTCCTGTAGCAGCTGGGTCCTGACTACGTTCTGTTTAGTTCTGCATAAAAAAACTTCCTGCTCTTACATACTTTGGTTTGGCTGCTCCACTCAACAAAGGAGAAGCTGTTGGTGGTTTCCTGTGTCCTTTGGAAATCATTTGTGAAAGGGCCTTTTCTGTGCCCACCCCTCTCATGAAGGAATGCCGTGCTAAGTCAGCTTTTTCAGATGTCCTATGTTGAAGTTTTTAAAAGGGCTCTTAACACCAGTCTTCTCCCTTGCATTCGAGAGCTCATTTTAAATATGTTATGCAGCCAAATACACTCAGTCTCTAATATTTACAGTTCCTTTACTTTCTGTTCACTCATTGATGTTTGCCTGTTTGACCATATCAGAAATAAATCACTCTGCAACATGATGGGTTATTATCATGTTTACTAACATATTTACAGTTACACACATTAGAATACAGACCCAAAAATGTCTGTCCTTGTTAACACTGCAAGGCAGGCTCTATTTGGACCCAGGACATAAGTCAAAACTTTTGGATACCTTAGAAAAGGGTTTACCCTTTACATATCTTACAGGAGCCTCATATCTCCTCTTATTTCTTGCAGTGTATTAGTGGGTAAAGTTTTGCCATAGGACAGAGCTGTTCCTATACTGCCTTCTGAAAATGCAAGAGCTCCCACCTTCCTATACAGTTTGCTTTCACTTATTGTTCATTTACTACCATGCCGCTGCAGCATCAGTTTCACTGGCGTGCAGGAGGCAGCATTGCTGTCAGGATATTCACTCTGACACTCCTGGCTGACATCCACCCTGGCTCTGGGCACCTCACATTAATCAGGCCTTTATTCTCACCACACAGTGTACTGGAAATGGACCAGCTCCTGCCTCAGCCTGCCCTCAGGCAGTGTCTGTCAATCTTTCCATGCCCTCTGCAAGAGATAACATATCCAATGTCTGTACAGTACCAGCTTGGGATTCCCCATGCAAACAGTAGGCCAGTTTACATGTTTCAGCTGCTCAGTCTTTGGCAACAGATATGATTTTACCATCACTATCTCTAGCACAGCTGACTGCAGCTCAGGGTCATAGACAGGACCAAACTTTCGCCCCAAAGTGAAAACATCCACTTTGGCGAAATCCTCAGTGCATCACAAGGCCATCTTAGAGTTCCATTGAGGGTAGCCCCTTAAGATCATTACTCCCTCCAAGTGATCCCTTACACTTTTGCCAGAATTAATGGTGATCTACACTAAATGGCCTTTACACTCCAAGTTACTTCCATCATCACCACTGATTACCTGGTATCTATCCTTGGAGGCTTTCAGATGCTTAGACAACTTGTTCTGCTGTTGTCACACACTGCAGGGCCCTGCACAAAGAAACTTAGGACTTATGCACAGGAACCAAAGTGCCCTGTGTATGTTGCCCAGCAAAAAGAAAGTATAGTGCTGCTGCAGCGAAAACTTTTCAGTGATGTTATTGACAGCGACAACAACGGCAGATTGCTGTAAAGTCCACTCTGTACTCTGGCACGGCTTCCCTGGGTCTTGCACCCCCCCTTCCTGAATCAGCTCCAACTCAGAGTTGATTATGATAAAATATGGGTGGTACAAGGGGCAGAGAGAAACAACCTTTTGCCTGACGGCTTTATGCTGATAATTGCCGTTGGCATAAAGCTGTTGATGTAACGTCGGTCAGCAAATTTCTTGTCGACCTGCTGTCGTAGAACTGAAAAAGAAATGTAGAAGGCACAAAGAAAGCTAGGAGTTGCCTGCTTCTTTTCACAGGGCCACAAGGCCATACACAGTTGATATACAATAGTATGGTAACTGTGTAACTTAGCATGTTACCTGAAGAGGCTCACATGAACCAACGCAGCCTTGTAGCCTGGAGCTGGATCTGTAGCATGGCCTTGGGTCACATGGGTTGGAGATGAGGTGGGGATTAGGGTTGCTCTTACACATTTTTAATATGATTTCTTAATTCTATTTTTATTGTTTAAAATTAGGCATGCAGTAAAACTTCGCATTGCAATTCAGTACATCTTTTCATTAGAGACACAATGAGTTAAGTCTTACCAGCTTGCACACTAGGTCCTCCACTACACATTTTTAATATGTTGGCCTTGTATGAGGTACCACACCATTGATGCATGGCCCCATACCTGTAGCTTGGTCTTGGATAGAAAGGGGAAGTGAGGGGGAAGGGATGGGAGTTAGGCTTGACAACACTAGTTGCACATTTCCAAACTTTGTAGGCATTGTTTTGAAAACCATAGTAGCACATTCCAAAACTCTGAAGGTTTGAGTCTTATGCAGTAGCAGCTCTAATCAGAACGAATGTAGTTTTTTTTTTTTTTAAATCAATATTATACAGTACATATTCTTTGCAAACTAGGTTAATGAACCAGTTAATGTTCAACCTAATGCCACAAAAGTAGGGAATTATGGTGTTAGGGTTTCCAACCCTAACTCCTCATCCCAACCCCCCCCCCAAGCAGCAAAAGGAAAAACATTAGGGTTTTGGGTTTCCAGAGTCTTGTTGAATCAGTGGCGGGATCTTCACTGGGGTTGTCAACCCAAATTCTCACCCCCTCCATCCCAGTCAGTAGCCTCCTGTCTAAAGCACAAGGTACAGCTCCAAGCCAAGCCTCATAACTGGTTCAGCTGGTTCAGTTCCGGGGTTGCCTAGGCAGTAAGATAAAAGAGGTAGGCCTGTAGAAAATTCAGGAAGACCAAGAGAGAGGTGGATAGGGAAAATAACCTAAGGTTGGCTAGTGAAGCAAGTAAGGATGTTGGGTGAGTAAAGGCACAGAAGGAGCTGCAGATAGCTGAAGGAATTTAGAAGGGGAAAAGGCTTTCTTTCGCTATATAAGTGAGAAAAGGGGCAAGAATGAAGGGATTGTTAGAAGAAAGGGGAGGAGTGGGTGGAGAACAATTGGGGAAAAGCAAAGATACGAAATTAATACTTCTGTTCTTTCTTCACCAGGGAGCAGGACAGAACAGTGCCTTCAGGTGGGAGAAGAGGAGTGGGGGAGGGGCACAGATGTGGTGATAGAGGTGGGAGGTGGATAGGGTGAGAACAGAGCTGCTGGCATTGAAGGTGGACAAATCACCAGGCCCAGACAGAGTACATCCAAGTATACTAAGGGAACTGGCTGAGAGCTGGCAGGGCCACTGGCAGACCTGTTTAATAGTTCACTAGAGTCGGGTGTGGTACCTCAGGACTGGAGAATAGCACATGTGGTAACCCTCTACAAAAGCGGTCCCAAGAATGACCCAGGGAAATACCGACCAGTCAACGTGACCTCAGTTGTGGGCAAGCTCATGGAGACCATACTAAAGGAAAGGTTGGAATATCTAGAGGAGCATGGTCTCCAGGATACAAGACAGCATGGGTTCATGGTGGGGGGAGATCATGTCAAATGAATCTGATTGACTTCTTTGACTGTGTGACTAAGACAGTAGAAAGGGATCTAGCAGTAGACATCTTCTATCTTGATTTCAGCAAAGCCTTTGACTCTGTGCTCCGCAAAAGGTTGACCAGGAAGTTGGTGGATCTCGTGGTTGGGCAAAAGATGGCCAGATCGGTGGAAAACTGGCTGAGTGACAGAACTCAGGGGGGGTGGTGGTGGCTGTAGGGGCAAGTTATCTGGCACCAGAGAGGAAACCAGTGGGGTCCTGCAGGACTCAGTGCTGGGGCTGGTGTTGTTCAATGTCTTCATCAATGACATTAGGGACGGCATTAAGGGCAAAATGTGCCAATTCATGGATGACACTAAGCTCTGCAGGTGAGTAGACACAGCTGAAGGGATACAGGACCTGCAGAATGATTTGGAAAAGCTGAGGAGGTGGTCCAGGATTTGGCCGCTTGGCTTCAATGCCATGAAATGGAAAGTTATGCATATTGGAGCCAAGAATCCCAGGAAAGAGTACGACCTGAGGAGAGTCTCAGTATCTGTATCAGAGGAGGAGAAGGACCTGGCACTGATGATCACTAGTGACCTGTGGCACTCCATGCAGTACAACAAAAGCAGCAGAGCAGGCAAACTAGATGCTGGGATGCATAGCTAGAGGAATCAGTAGTAGGAGAGAGAAGGTTATACTGCCCTTGTACAGGTACAGGTAAAGCCACATCTAGAGTATGGAGTTCAGTACTGGTGCCCACACCTCAAAAAGGACATTAACCTGCTGGAGAAGGTCCAGAGGAGGGCTACAGCAGTGATAACAGGTCAGCAGGATAAGGCATATGAAGAGAAGTTGAGAGCACTGAACATGTACTCCCTGGAAAACAGGAGAAAGAGAGAGAGAGAGAGAGAGAGGGGGGACATGATTGGGACCTTTAAGTACTTGAAAGGGATAAATAAGGTGGATAAGGTGAGTCTCTTTAAGCTAAGTGGAACCATAACTCAAGGGGCACAGTCTTAAGCTTGAGGGTGGGAGGTTTAGGAGGGATGTCAGGAATCACTTCTTCACAGAGAGGGTACTACACTTGGAATGCACTGCCGAAAGAGGTGATCTTGCCAAAGACAGTGGGCAGCTTTAAGAAAAGCTGGGATAGGCACAGGGGAAAGGTAAAGATCATGTGTAGGGAGGATGGGAGGAGTGGGAAGGGGGGCAGGGACAGTAGCTCAAGCTGTGGACCCTGCAATACAAGCAGACTAGATAGACCAAAATGCCTTCTTCTGCTGGCTTCTTCATATGTTTGTATGTATATTCATGCAATTATGCAAACTTCAAAAGTAGAGTAGTTTGTCTTGCCATATGTTGCCAGCAGACTCTGTTGTAGCTTTAATCACATGGGATCTTCGTGAATAAAGAGATAACGTCCGACCTTGTTTACTCAGGGGAAGGGGTGGGCATTAGAGTTTACCAAACCCAAAGAAGCCCCTCCTCTGACTTGGCAGGGTGTTTCAAAGAAGTAGGGGCTATTAGGCCCTCCTCCTGCAGCATTAGGCCTCATCATGTCCCTGGGCAGTCTGGTATTGCCCAATACTGCCCACCCTATCTGGTATTATTGCTTACGTATAACTATTTGATAATACCAATATTGTCTGTGTCACCTTGCCTCTATATTTCCCCACTTAATGCTTACTGTAACTATTGCTGTGTACTCTACATTATAGATAATGGTTATGGTATTTCTTCCGTGCATCATGACTTTCTGATAGTATATGTTACCATCTACTGCACCTACCCAGTAAAGAACTAACTAACTATCAACTAAAATGTCCTCTGACTTGATTACTGCAGAGTGCTCTGTAAGGGGCAGCTTGGGGGTCTGATGTGATGTCTGCAGCTAGAACATAGCACAGCCGCAAGGCAAGAGATCAGAGCACAACACTCCAGTGCTGTGTGATCTAAAGTGGCTGCCTAAGAGACACAGAACCAGCTTCAATGATTTTTGTCTTGGCTTTCAAAGCCCAAAACAGGCTGGACTCTCCCTACCACTCTAAGCTCCCGACCCTTACTGCCCCCGGAGCAGTTTACATTCCAAGGATAAGGGGCTGCTCATGATTCCACCCTCTTAGCTCAAGTCTTCTAGTAACTGAGTGTTTCTGTTGCTGCCCTGGTTCTTTGAAACACCCTGCAAGGAACCATAAGCAACACAGTTATTGTTGTATTTAAAACAGTAGTATGGTGATTGCTTTTTCATCAAGCCTTCCCAGTTGCTGCAAATTATAAAAAAAATAATTTTTGCTATAAGCCTTAATCAGGCATTTCTGCAGCAGCTGCTGCACTCTTTAGGTTTTCCAGTGTTTTCCTTTAACGAGTTACTTGTATCACACTTGTAGGGCATCTTAAACCTTTTTGGGAAAGGTACCATAGAAATAAAAATACCAAAATGCCTCTATAAAAAAGGGACATTGGTTCACTGGTAACCTCGATATAAAACTCTGATTTGTGCACAGCTGTTTCTCGGAAACCCAGTGGCAGATCAAGCTAAAATTTGGAACATTTGCTTATTGAAACCATATTCTTAAAACTTTGCACATGTAATGCTACTTTGAGCAAGAGTTGTGACAATACAGGTTACAGAAAGAAGAAGAAACATTTTGATAACATTTAAAAATGTATTTTCTTCTGGAACAGTCTATAACTTACACAACAAAACATTAAGAAAATACAAAACATATGAATATGCCAGAAGATACATAGATACATAAATAGATGTTGACAGCAGATAAGGGTCTATGGGCTATGGCCTACCTAATCTGCCCATGTACGCATGTACTTTTCTTCTTCAAGCTTCTCTAGAACTAGATTGTCATCTTCCCCTGACTGCTAGGATCTCCTGATGCCTATTCCATGCATTCTTTTTTTTTTGCAATTAAATTTGCTTTATTTTTCTATTGCAAATTCTTCCATATAGTTCACAAACAAACCAAAAAAAGAAAATCATAACAACATTTTCATAAATTCACTTAGGTATTACACATACATGTTGGATAAATAGGATGCAGAGTAGTTATTCCAAGCATTCTTAAATCCTGTAATTGTTTCAGCCCCCACCACCTCCGCCAGCAGGGCATTCCATTTGTCCACCCCCCTCTCTGCGAAGAAATTCGTCCTCACATTCCCTCTGAACCTCCCTATCTCCCTCCAGTTTAATCCCATGTTCCCTAGTTCAGTCTGTCTAACCTGCTCGAGTGTGCAGGTCCCACTGTGTTTACATAGGGACCTGCCCTCCTACCCATTTCCCTTGTGTTTCCCCCTCAAAATACCTCTCCCCTCCTCTGCCTGCAACTTTTCCCTTCACTCTGTGCGATCCTCTCTTGAAGCTATCCTTTATTTTCAGGGAAAGACCCTCTTCTGGCAACTTGTTCCACCTGGTCACCACTCTCTCAGTGACAAGGTGATTTTTTTTTATAATGAAATCTTTATTAAGAAGAAAGTAAATACAACCAAGAAAGACATAACCTTTCCACAAAGGGCAGCATTAGCACAGATAACAGATAAAATCGAACATCAATACATCAAAGTACACTTATAGAACAAAGGCAAATCAAGGTACATGAAGTCCAACCAACAATATTTTACAAACGAGATTCTAGTCTGAAGTTCCAACAACTTAATCACCATCACAAGCACGCAAAAAAACATACACAAAAAGAACCAAGGAATACACTAAAATAAAGCAAGGCAAGGGGGGACCACAAAGCCTACAGGAGGAAGACACAGCCCTCTTGGATCCTTGTCTTTCTGTCCTTCCTGGTGTTTACCCAGCTGTTATGTAACTCTCTCACAGAACAAACTGTGGATCACTACAAAGCTTAGAAACCATCCAATCCTGTCACATCTCCTGGAATACAGATAACTTATTAAAAAAATAATACGTTTGCTTTTCCACAAAATATATGGCATCAACTAAAGTTGTCCACTTACACAATGTAGGGGACTGAGAATGAAGCCATGATTTAGTAATAATTTTCTTGGCACATGCCAACAAATTCAACGAAAGTTTGAACTGATGAACTGAAAGTCGATAAGAGTCAGGTGGCATATGCAACAGAACCAACAAAGGGGTAAGGAGTTCAGATAGAGTAAACATATCTACCAATGTTTGAGGAATAGCCATACAATATGTACAGAGGACCAGACATGACCAAAAAATATGCGTATGGTCCGATGCTTGTTCACCGCATCTTCTCCAGCATGCCCCTGCCAGGTCCCACAGAAAATGCATAGTAATCTTAGGGGTCCTGCAAAACCACATATGGCACTTCCATATACATTCTTTCAAGTAAGGAGCCATGGGAATCTTACAGGTCAGGAGAGAATACCATTCCCAGAAAATGAAATCAGAGTCTTCTTGCAGCTCAGAAGTCCAATGGATAAAAACTATAAGAGTGAAGTCTGGAAGCTATCCAGAAGCAGAGATGCAACTGATTAAATGCTCCTGGCTCCCGCCCATTGGGAAGTACAAATTAGGTCAATTAATGCAGGAAAGGAGTCTGGAAATTGTCTACAGCACTGCGGTAAAGTATAAATATATGCCGCACATTGTAAGTACCTATAATGATACGTAGCAGGCAATGAATAAGGAACCTTCAAGTCAGAAAAAACTCCCATTCCCTGGGAATCTAAGCATTGATGTAAATAAACTAAATCCAACCATGCCCAATGTCTAAGAAAATGGTCCATTCAATTCAAGGGATTCATGGACTCCCAGGCTAAGGCATTTAGCAGGGGGGCCAAATCTCCCAGATATCTCTGACGGGCTCAGTGCCAAGTCTGAAGAGCTGTAGCAGTGTAATGGTATAAATTGGAAAAGGATCAGGGAGGCAGTATAGCGCAGTGGTTTAAAGCTCTGAGCTACAAATCTGGAGACCTGGGTTTGAATCCCACAGCCCTCACTTGCATATACTGTGTGACCCTAAGCAAGTCACTTAACTTCCCTGTGCTCTCAGGTTGCACCTGTAAAAAAGCTTTCAGCTTGGTGTGTCTCACCTGGTTAAACAATTGAAAAAAAAAAAAAGGATCAATGGTTTAAGGCTCTGAGCTGCAAATCTGGTGACATTCAGCAGACCAGACCTGGGTTTGAATCCCACAGCTTAGACTTGCATACTGTGTGACCCTGAGCAAGTCACTTAACTTCCCTGTGCTCCCAGGTCACACCTGTAAAAAAGCTTTCAGCTTAGTGTGCTACTCCTGGTTAAACAACTAAACAACTAACAAGAGACAGAGGAAGAATAAAGGAGGCAGCCAGTATTATATAGATCATTAAGTGAAAACTCAATATCTTTCCATTATGCCTGGTAAGAAATTGAAGTCCAGTAATAAATCAGACAAAGTTGAGCAGCTAAGGCATAGAGATGGAAGTGAGGGAGAACAATCTTGCCCCTAGCAAGGTAAAGATATAATATTGAAGAAGGGAGGTCACGTGGGGCGGTGCTCTCAATGGCAGCTTAGTTCCTCAGCTCTCCCCTCTCAGCCAGCGGATCTCGCTATTTACCGACTCCAGTTAATTATTTTCAGCGTGCTCCTCGTAATCGCAGTTCCCTACAACCCACCGTCACTTCATTTTGGCGTTTGTGTGTTTTTTCAATGAGTTTTGCGCTAAGGTGCGGTGGTGATTATGGAGGCCGAAATGAAGAGCCGGGGCCAGGCACACGCCGCTGAATACCCCTGAGAAAGCGGCTAAAAAGTCGAGAACCCAATCTGCAGGTTCAGGTGCTAAATCTGGCTCCCCTTGCGTCTCCTCCTGCCCGCTCACCGAAGATCGGTTCCTTCAGGAGCTGGTTCCATTCAGTGAAACCTTGCAGGAGATTTCATCCGAGCTTAAATCTATGCGCAGTGACCTTGCTTCTCTCACGACTTGAGTGGGCGACTCGGAGGCTCATACCAGTTCTTTGGAATCCTGGAAGGCCAAGTGTGAACCTGAAATAATCATGCTCAAGAAACAAATTGCCAAGCTGAAGTTAAAAACGGAGGACCTCGAAGGTCGTAGTAGGAGGAACAACATTTTGGTGTTGGGGTTACCGGAGGGAGAGGACGGGCCCGACATCCTGTCTTTTGTGCAAAAACTTTTAACCAAGATTGTGGGCCCTTCTCCCATCTATTCCTCCTACCACATCGAGCGTGCCCACAGATCCCTGAAGCCTAAACCTCCGCCAGGCTCCTCTCCTAGACCCATATTAATTAAGCTGCTCAGTTATCTTGAAAGGTAACACATCCTGTCTAAAACCAAGAGTCTGCATGCAGTCTTGTGGGAGAATCGCACCCTGAGAATAACCCAGGATCTACCACTCGAAACCCGATTGAGAAGAAGAGAATCCCATCCGTTGGTGACAAAGTTGATTGCTGCGGGTCACAAGTTCCGCATGAACTATCCGGCTAGGCTGCAAGTCTACCTTGAAAATGCTTGGATTTCCTTCGAGACTGCAGATCAAGCCAAAATCGAACTCACCCAGAGGTTGCCTGACCTTTTCAAATCAGGCTGACTGCCATGTTAAATACCAGTGTTAAAAATTTTTTTTGCCTACCTTGGCTGTTGGCCTTTGGTTTGATGCTGTGCCTGCTTTCTGTGTTCTTCCGGGTGAATCGGGGTGGGGGCTGGCCGGCCTTTCATGGGGGTTGGGGCGGTCTCTGGCCAGGGTTGAGGCCTAGGCTTTCCCTAGCTGGGGCCTCCGCCTGGTGGAGCGAGGGGGGGGTGGGATCCTCAGTCTCGCTCACGGTTCCACTCGGTTTGTTTAACCGACGTACCAGTTGGGTCCTACCAGCTTTTCCTCCCTTCCCCTTTCCGGGTAAGGTGGCGGCTGACTTGTAAGTTTGGATCCCAATGTCCCTGCTTTTAACTCTGCTCCCGTTGCTGCCACACTCGAAACGGAGCGAAGGGTGCAGTGATTGCCAGGTATATCTCCTGTTCACCGCGGTGAGTTTTTTTCTTTTAAGCCAGGCTGGTTCCGCTCAGTGTTTTGGAGCTGCGTGCTTTGGCTCTTCTCCTTGCTTCGTTTTGGGGGTCAGTGTACAGATTGCTGGGTTAGACGTATTAGTTTCCCCTTTTTCTCTTCTTTTCCTTTTCTCGCTTTTGGCTGGGGGAGGCGGTGGGAGGAAGAGCCTTGAGATGCAGTCTCACATCCAATTCTGGGGGGACTGCAGTACCGGCCGTTCTGCCATTCTGTTCCACGCTGCTGTTCGTCAATGGGGACACCACTCAGGGTTTTACTACAGTTTGTCGTGGGCCTGCTAGTCCTGGGGACTGTTCCTTCAAAGGTTACCCTTTGCTGTTTACCGCTTTTCTGATGCTGATGGGATGGCTTGTACATAGTTTTGGGGGATTTTAGGGACATTTGTAGGGTTTATCATTTGGGGGAGGGTGGGGGTATGTTGCAATTTCTAGACCAGTTTCTCTTTGGTTTTGTCTCCCTGGTTTCGGGATTCCAGTGTTCAGACTCATTTAATTTCGCTGGTGACAGGGTCATATTTTGCGGGGTGCTTTTTTAAAAGGTTAAGGGGGGGAGGGTGCCTCGGAGAGTTTCATTACCTGTGGGTTGTATTACTATTGTTGGGCCAATTTTGTGGTAAGTTCACTGCTACTATCTGTAATGATGGAGAAGCCCCTGTGTCTGGCTTACTCTTGTGTTAGACACCATGGCATTGAGTTTAGTTAAATTTGCAAGCTGGAATGTCAGAGGCATCAACGGCCCTCTCAAGAGACGCCAGGTCTTTCTAAACTGCTCCCTTCTTAATGTAGATATAGTTTTCATGCAGGAAACCCATTTGGCTGCCTCTGAGGCAAGCTAGTAAGGGGGTTGCAATACTAATCAAGCATCACGTCAGATTCGTAGTTGAAGAAAGTGTCATTGATCGCGAAGGTAGATACGTTTTGGTCAAGGGTCAGCTCAATAATAGTAATGTGGTTTTAGGGGCGATATACGCTCCAGTGGGTGGTGACCCGTCCTTTTTTATGTCCCTGGCAGTTATCCTGAGCAGATTTCTGCCTTCCCTTCTCATCCTAGGGGGCGACTGGAATGTAGCCCCGTCCAGCGAACTTGACAAAACCTATAGACCAATTAAACCGGCGTCCCCAGCACAACATGCCCTTTCTGATTTTACTAGCCTGCTGGGTCTTTGTGACCCCTGGCGTCTTCTTATCCCAGACAACCAGCTTTACTCCTTCTACTCCCAAGTACATCAAACTTGGTCGAGAATCGACTACATCCTACTTAGTTCTTCTTTAATGAGTTGTACCCACCAAGTAGGTATCGAGCCGATAGTCATCTCAGATCACTCCCTGGTTTGGGTCAAGATTTCCCCGGGTATTCAGGGACAAAGAGACACGTCGTGGAAATTTAATATGCAAATTCTGAAGGAAGAGCATACAGTCTCCCAAATCAGGGATATGATCCTTATGTACTTTGACCTGAATCAGGGATCTGTGCACGCTTTATTGTGGAGCTCCTTTAAATGCTTTCTCAGAGGAGCTCATCAAGATCTGACCACTAGAAAAGGGTAAGGAGTCCAAAATCAGTTAAGCTGTCTAATCTGTTGAGAGTAGCCGAAGACAAACTTCTCTCCTCCAACTCCCCAACTAATTTAATGCCTCTTATCAGACTCAGAAATGAATACAACGACTTAACTCGCGACAAAGCTGAATATGCTCTGTTTAAGTCCAGGACTAGATATATTGACCAGGGTGAAAAGTCGGGCCGGATGTTAGCTATGAGATTGAAAGAAATAGAGAGCTCCCGTCTAATCCCGGCTCTCAAAGCTCAGGATGGCACCACCAGACGCTACCTAGGAGATTGCCCACAGTTTTGAATCCTTTATAAGGTATTTACTGTAGCAGCTCGCTTACCGTCGCATGTCCAGTCGGTAAAGCGTTCTTAGACAATATTAAGCTCCGTCCCTTCAGTCTCATCACTGCGATTTGTTGTCTGCTCCCATCACTCTGGGTGAAGTGGAAGAGCAATCAAAGACCTGCCATTAGGGAAAGCCCCTGGCCCGGATGGTTACCCCTCAACTTTCTACAAGGTTTTTTGTAAAAAGCTATCCCCTCTATTGCTCAAGCTATATGAATATTTGTTTTCTGCGGGCGTGATTGATCCCTCTCTTTTAGAAGCGACAATAATTTTAATCCCTAAACCTGATAAGCCCTTAACTGAGCCTGCCAGCTATCGCCCAATAACGCTCCTAAATTATGATATCAAAATCCTATCTAAAATCCTATCGTCCAGAATCAAAATGGTCTGGCAGCACTTGCTGAGCCCGGAACAGGTTGGTTTCGTTCAGGGCAGATCATCTGCTGATCATCTGAGAACCCTAGTCCATGTCCTTCAGGCAGCCCGTACCTTGCCAGATCCCATGGTCCTAGTTGCTCTTGACGCAGAAAAAGCTTTCGATCGAGTGAACTGGGACTTTCTATGGGCCACTTTGAAGAGAATGGGCTTCCCTGATTCCTTTATCCATATGATTATGGCAATTTACAAATCCCCCTCGGCCAAAGTCTATTGCAGCAGGGTCTTTCCTCCATTTTTCCTTTATGCGCTGCTTTTCGTCAAGGTGTCCTCTCTCCCCTACCTTTTCAACTGTATTTTGGAACCGTTGCTTGTGAGTATTAAGGTTCGTTGTGAATCAGGGGTTGTACCATGCAACTTCCCTGACCTTATCGGTCTTTGCTGATGACATCCTGCTATATCTTACCAACCCAAAACATCTTTAACACATGTACTACAAACTATTGACCGCTTTGGTCAGGTCTCCAACTACAGGTTGAATGTCTCCAAATCGGTTATCTTCGGTTAATTCTCTCACCTTTAAATCGATTTTGGCGGTTCGGTGTGAGGTGGTCTCTGGTTTCCTTTAAATATCTGGGTGTACATGTAACTAGGGGGTGGAATTGGTCAAGGAGCTTAATTTAGATAATGCTGTCAAGAGAATCCGGAGATCTCGACCGTTGGCAATTGCCTCTCACCACCTGAGCGAATCAATATTATTAAAATGAATATCCTGCCCGCTATTATACCCCTGACTCATCTTAATATCTGGTTACCCAAGCAGTTCTTCAATCAGGTTAACTCGACGCTATCTAACTTTGGAAGGGGAAACAACCTCGAAGAGCCTTCCTCAAACTTACTACGCCCAGAGACAAGGGTGGCCTTCGTCTACCCAATCTCTTGTTATATTATTGGGCTAGTCATCTGGCAAGATTGGGGAAGTTGTCCACCACTCAATCTTCCACGCCTCTACCCATATGGCTACAGCTTGAGTTAAACTTATTGGACCAAGCAAATCTGAGCCCTTCTCGTGTTTTCTGGCTTCCGTTCTCCACGTTATCTCCGGCCATCCGAGACTCCCCTATTGGCCTGTCTATTAGAGTTATCTCTCAGTGCTGGAATTTTTTCAATTTGTTCCCGTCCAAAGATTCAGCTCAACCTCTTGTCTTAAATCCTAGTCTCAAAATTGGAGTAGCTGGTTAGTCACTGACTGGCTTCCGCTGCATAATTTGCCTGTGGAGTCTCTGTATGAGCAAGGCACTCTCCTCAATTCGGATGGAATCTTAAAGTCCCTAAACATTCCTCAGAGACATATTTTAAAGTTTATCAACTGAGACACCTTATCCTCCAAACCTTTGGGCAACCTGCTCTCCCTCAAAATAAGGCCTTTCCTTGAGAAAATTCAGGAGGCACCCGGCTCAGCGTGAGAGTATTTCTATTATATATAACAAACTGCTGGCTGATCTTTTCCCGATCCTCTGGAGGGTTCCAAAATCTGGTCACTCTCTAGTTCGATCTCCCTCCTGCATGGGACTCAATTTGGAAGGGCGTGTATGCTACTTATCCCAAGATAATCACAGACTGACCCAATACTATATCTTAAACAATCTCTACTATACTCCAGTCAAGTTGGCCAAATTTGGTAAGCTTGGGTCAGTATTGCTCTCGAGATGTGGTGCCACGAAGGAACTTGCTGCATATTCTTTGGGAATGTGCTAAGTGGCACCCATATGAAACTCTCAGAGATAGTCTAGACCCACTTTTAGGGCTTAAGAGCTATTTATCCCTGAAATTTGTATTTTGGGTGACTACTCGGGTATTTCGGTGAAGGAACGTAGATACCACATGGCGCTTATCTCAATAGTTGTTAAAAAATTGGTTCTTAGGCATTGGTTAGACCAGGATATTATTACCTACCAAGAATGGCTTAAGGAGATGTCCCTCTGTCTCAGTACTGAGAAACTTATAGCTAGTTTCAGACATAATCTGGTGTCTTTTAATCGGAAATGGGGTAAGTTGAATGCACTCTATTTAGGGTAGTCCCGTCTCTGGCTTTATCATATCCTAAGTTTTTTCATGTTGCATTAGTATATCCAGTGCTACCAGTTTCCCTACTACAGATACCCTCTTTATTGACCTGGCTTCCTTTCACCTATGAAACTCTCGGGGCAAGGGAGGGGATTGGGGGACGGGGAGGTGGGGGTGTTATATATTTTTATTGTTCCGCTTATATTATGGTGATTGTCTATAATTACTTGTTGTGTACTTAAATCTGGTCTTATGTAACCCCCCCTTTTTTTTTTCTTAGACAATCCTTTAACGTGTGTATTTGTACCTTGTTTTTCTCTATTCTAAAACTCAATAAACTTAAATTTAAAAAAAAAATAAAATAATATTGAAGAATGAATCCTAGGACAGTGGCCTTGCCAGATGAAGCATAAAACTAATTTATGCTAGTCATGAAAGTAATAAAAGGATGGGACAAGAGGAAAGTTTGCAATAAAAACAATAATCTCAGAAGGATATTCATCCAGACCCCTTCCACCCGTTGAAAGAAAGATAGATTTAAGCCAGGCCATCTCGTCAGATCTGATATTATCTGCAATGTCAAAGGCCCATAATTAAGAAGCTCCTAATGATCCAAAGTGGTAGGTAAATAAGCACCTAAATATTTTATATAATTACGATTCCAATGTACTTTAAGGAAATTCTGAACTGATGGGGGAGGAGTATAGTTAAAAGTCAATTCTTCAGTCTTTTTTGTTTATTAAGATGAAAACCCACCAGGAATTCAAAACTAGTTATAATATCAAAGACTGCCTTTAGTGAGTAGGTCGGATCCGTTAGGGTCAATAAAATATCATCCACAAATAAAGCAATGCGATCGTCCTGGCCACCAATAGGGATACCCTGTATATCTGGTGAACCACAAATGTAAAAAGCCAAAAGCTCTATATGTAACTCAAAAAGAAGTGGAGAAAAGGGGCAGCCCTAACAGGTGCCCTGAGCCAATGAAAAAAGACTGAGAAATAATTCCACAAACTGTAACATATGCCTTCGAAAAGGAATACAAAGATTGCAGCAGTAAAATAAAATTAGAAAGCAAACCAAAAACATGTAATGTTGCCCAAAGTACGGGCCAAGATCCATGGTCGAAAATCTTTTTCTCATACAAGCTGGTCAGGACTAGGGGCAAAGAGTGCTGGTTCACATAATCCAATAACAATGTACTGCGAACGTTATAATCGACATGGTGACCCTGCAAAAAAACAACCTGGTTCTGATCCTGCAAGATAGGGAAAAGGCCCTCGATCCATGAAGCGCAAATTGACAAACAATTTATAGTCAACATTCAAAACAGAAATTGGCCGATAAGAGGACAGAAAAGTTAAGTCCTTCTCAGGCTTAGGAAGAGCTGTAATTATAGCATAGCTCCATGAGGGAGGGAGGGGAACACCTCCCTCCTGGAGTGAACAAAAAAGCCGCAAAAGTAACGGGGTAAGTGCAGCTCCCAAAGCTGCGATTTTGTAGAACTCCAGAGAAAAGCCATTGAGACCTGGGCATTTACCAGGTTTCGCCACCTGAAGTCGGAGTGTTATTTCATCCATAGTAATGGATGAAAGAAAGGTCTGTACCTGCTGTGATGAAAAGGTAGGAAGAAACACTTGAGAGAGAAAAGAAAGAATCTGTTGCTCTGAAGGCAGCCTATCCTTTGATTGATACAGATCCATATAATAATTCTGAAAAATCCTCAAGATATCCAAGGCATGATGGGTAACACCTCCAGTTTCATGGTCATGAAGTTTAGAAACCATGACTTCATCCCAAAAAGCTTGCAAATGTTGTGCCAGCATTCAGGATCCCCCTTCATAGAACTTATGTTGCACATAAGAGTGCCTGTTCAACTTTTTCATCTAGCGATTTTTGTAATCGAGCTTTTGCATCCAGTAACTGAACACACATAGTTTGGTCATCCTGCATGAGGAACAAGAGTATGCTCTTCATGTTGGAGGTCCTGGATCTTACCTTCCCATACTTTATGCAGAGCAGTAGCATGAGCAATAAGAGTGCCCCAAAGAACTGATTTAAGGGCGTCCCATGAAATACTATCTGACATATTCCCTAAATCATTCTCTTGAAGAAACTGAGAAATCTGGTCCGTCTGTTTAGCCACAAGCTGAGGGTCTTGCAGGAGACCAGGATAAAGAAGCCATGTAGTTTGATCTTGTGGCTTACATAAAACAAAAAGGGCGCTTACAGGAGCATGGTCAGAAAGATGCAACAAACCATGTTGAACCTCGTATAGAGTATCAGTATGCTCCTTTGTGGTAAAAAGATAATATAACCAAGCATAGCTTCCGTGTCTAGAGGAGTAACTTCCTGCTCAGAGGGTGATGATGCCGCTAAATAACTAGAATACCTAATTGGTGAATAGTATCCTGAAGATATTTTTGAGCTAAAGAGGAACAGTGGGTCTTTAAAGTTAAATATATCTAAATGAGGGTTTAAAGTGAAATTTAACTACCCCCCAAAAAAATTAACTGACCATGCAAGCATTTCAAGAATATATAAAAAAAAGACAAGACCCGTTGATCTAACCCAGGAAAGAAATAGGTATTGACCAACGTTATAGTACGTCCATATAGGTTACCAATAACAATAATGCATCTACCAGCAGTATTAACTTCACAATGTTGAATTACAAAAGAGGGACATCCTGATGAAGAAGGGTTAAAACCCCTCACTGGCATTCAGATTAATAAGAAGAAAAGAAAACCTGGCTAAAACCAAACTGAAGATATTTTTTATGTTCCTCCTGGGACAGATGGGTTTCCTGTAGGAAAATCATATCTGCCTGTTGGTGCCTAACATACCGAAGAAGATGGCTTCTTCTAACAGAGCTGTGTATTCCATTGACATTAAAAGAGAGAACTTATGTGTAAAAGATCATAAGTTGAAAACAGAGAGAAAATCGAAGAACAACTAAATAAAACACATAAGTCATTGCAGAATCTTCAGACCTAACCATTCCCAATCCATAGGACTCACTTGCCTTGCAAAAAGAGCTAAACAAAGCATAACCCGACAACTCCAAACTAAAATTCTGAAATACAGGCATTTTTTTTTTTAATTCTTTTTTATGTTCCCCTGGTCTGGGCATCTCTTAAGAGGTGGTCACTCAGGCTGTCACCTCTACTCCTCTGTCTCCAGCCTCTTCCCCTCCTGCACACATCAACTGGACATTCCAGCCCCCTGGATCAACCACCAGGGGAGGGCCCACCTCTCCTACCTGGTGGCCTTTCTGAAATTAGAGGGTCCGTCTGATGAGGGGTTCAGCCAGCTGTTGGGGAGTCAGCCCAGTGTTGAGGATGTGGGCACAGTCCACTGGACCCCTCATTGCCTTCCAGTCCAAGGGGAATTTCTCCACTTGTGTGTTGCTCATGAAGCTCGGATGTGCAATGATGTCAATGGCACATTCATGCCGACGTCTGCCGTGGCTCCACCCCGCATCTACTCAAGCCACAAGTTCCTTGCACTGCCCCCGACCATGGCCAGGGGCCACCCAGAAGTGGTGCAGACCTGGAACCCTCCCCAGGAAGGGGGAGCAGTCCTCCGGATGCTTGATCCCTTCCCTCCCGCTGACCACCACTGACCCGAATTCATTCCCAAACCTGGGTCACTGGCATGGAGGGAGGTCTGGCATCCAGTGCCTCAACCCTCAGTGCTATTGGGCCAGCTAAATACAGGCATGTTGAACATTGAAATACCAAGCTGCCCAAATACCCAAGGTGAGATCAATCAATCAATTCTTTATTTTTATAAAAACCACCTTTTCAAGACCAAAGCGCTTTTACAATAAATAAATCAAATACATAAAATTAAAACAGTATCATAAAATCAATCAATAAGATATACTAATAATCAGAATACACCAGGCTAAATAAGTACGTTTTTAATGCTGATTTAAAACTTTGGACGGTCAGGCAATCTCGCACCTGATGAGGTCGAGAATTCCACAGGGTCAGGGCCATAAAACTAAATGATCTGGCCCCAGATGTCTTCAAATGGACCCTGGGAATCTCTAGCAATCCCTTATCAGTGGATTGGAGTGCACGGGAGGGACAGTAAGGATGAAGAAGATCTTGCAGGTAACTAGGTCCCTGATCGTGTAGGGCCTTATAGGTCAGCAAACTGACCTTGAAGGTAATCCACCACTGTACTGGCAGCCAGTGCAGTCTGCAGAGGACAGGCGTTATATGACTGGTCCTAGATGTACCAGTCAAAAGCCTGGCCGCCACATTCTGCACTAACTGCAAGTGGCGGATATCCACCCCCGGTAGCCTAGGTACAGGGCATTGCAGTAGTCCAGGTGGGAGGTAACAAAGGTGTGGACCAACATTGGAAAGTTGTCAGTAGGAACCTGGTGCTCCACCTGGGCTATTTTCCTCAGATGGTAGAAAGAGGTTTTGACAACAGCCGACACCTGATGTTTAAGGGTCAGGCAGTCATCAAATATAACACCCAGGTTCCGCACCTGGTCTGAGGTAGTTAACTGGGCACCCCCAAGTCAAAGACCCGAAGGTGATCCCATCAGCGAACCCACCTCCTGACAACCTGAGTCCATGACCAGCACCTCAGTTTTTTCAGGGTTTAACCACAACCAACTCACAGTCATCCAGTCCTGGATCTCGGTGAGACAGCTGTTAAAGACTGAGACAGCATCACCCTGGTCGGGCACAAAGGACACGTACAGCTGAGTATTATCTGCATAGCAGTGAAAACTCGAGCCGTACTGAATAATAATTGCTCCCAATTGCAGCATATATACCACAAACAACATGGGTGCCAAAATGGAGCCGTGTGGCACCCCAGAAGATAGGGGGAGTGATGCCGAGGAAAAAATCCCAAACACCACCCTCTGAGTCCTACCCTCAAGGAATGATTGAAACCAACTGAGGACTGGGCCAAATAGTCCACAGATAAACTGCAGGTGTTCCAAAAGCACTCCATGGTCAACAGTATCAAATGCCGCAGAGAGCTCAAGAAGGACCAAGATGGAACTAGTCTTTCGATCTCTCGCTATTAGGAGGTCATTTAGTACCTGAACAAGGGCTGTCTCAGTACTATGTCTCTTCCTAAATCCGGACTGGAGAGAATCATAGACATTGTGGCTGGTCAAATGACCATTCAGATGTGATGCAACCACCTTCTCAATAACCTTACCTACAAAAGGCAGGTAAGAGACAGGCCTGTAGTTAGCCAGACAGTCCGGGTCCAAGGAGGGCTTTTTAAGAATGGGCAGAATCATGGCTTCCTTCAAGGGATCAGGAAAGATCTCCTTCTCCAATGACAACCAGACTATCTTGGTAAGGACTGGGCCGATTTTATCCACACATCCTACTAAAAGGTGAGCGGGGCCCAGGTCCAGACTACAGTTGGTTGGTCGCAGCGACTGGACGATCATCACTATGTCATTGATTGTGGGCAGATTGAAGTCAGACCACACAAACTGGGTGTCCAACATCTCCTACCAACCACCACAACTCCTGTTTGAAAGAGTTAGGAGGAGATCGGACCTGAATGTGGCAACCTTATCTGCGAAGAATTGAGCAAACTCCTCACACCATTCCTGTGAAAATGCTCTCTTGGGCTGAAGACAGATAGGATTGCACAATCTGTTCACAGTCCGAAAGAGTTGGGCTGGTCGATTCTGCGCAGCAGCAATTTCCCTGGACAGGAATTCTGCCTTCTTATGGGTAACTGCTGATTGATAGACCCAATAATGGTCCATCAATCTAAGCCTGTCACACTCCAGACCCGACTTCCGCCAACATCTCTCAAACCTTCTTCCCACTTTTCTCAACTCCCTCAAAGTCTCATCAAACCAAGGAGACTTGGGGCGAAGGGTGAGGGGACAAACACGAATAGGAGCAATGGAATCCAGGGCCCCAGTTACTGCCTCATTATAGGCAAGAACCAGGTCCCTAGGATCCATGCATTCACTCGGTAAACTCAATACCAGCACCGCCATCAGGTCCTCAGGGTAACACCCCTTAAAGGTGATAATAGACCATCTCCATAGGGCCGACCTGCAGGCGAAAACTAACCAATGATGTGATGGTCAGACCATCAACTGGCTCCACCACCAAGTCGGATATCTCCATCCCCAGGAGGAACACCAAGTCAATGAATGACCATCTATATGGGTTGAAAAGGAAATAACCTGTGTGATGCCCAGTGAATTCATCAGTTGGAGAAGTCCTGACCAAACTGTGAGTTCATCATCGACCCAGACATTGAAATCCCGAGGATCAGCCATCTGGGGATCCCAATGTCAGGTCAACAAAGAGTCCACGACTTCCCACAGGAAAACATTCCATCACCTGGTGAACGGTAAATGAAAAGAATCCACATCCACACTCTCACCCACAATACATTCAAAGGAGTTGGTGATTCCTACTGGTACTTCATCAGGTTCAGTTCCATTCTAAAACAGATTACCCTCCCCGCCTCGATCCACCCTCAGATGGTGTATCACCGAGCACCCGGCTGGTATAGCTGAAGCCAAAATAGGGCCAGCATTGTCATCAGCGGGTCTCGGTGATGCATCTGAATCAATATTTTCTAAGATCAGCTGTTATAGCAGTCTTGTTTTAATGGACCTGGCATTACATAACACCGTCTGAATAGGATGAGCTGCCGGTGAAGACCGAGCTACCTGCTTGCCATAAGCAGAGCCCTTGGGTATGGGAATCAGGCAGGGAAGACCCCTTTCCTGAACCCATTTCACCCCGGGCATCTTTTTGTCCCCACTATCCCAATCCATCCACTCCTTTCCATTCCCCCTCCAGGCCCTGCCCTTGCCCTCCTCCACCTCACAATTCCCAAAGCCCTACACCATCTATATACCTACGGAGATAGTGGAGGACACCAAAAAAGGTGGAGGTCTTTAAGCCAGGAGGGGGAATAATGCCTGACCATCCCAGCAACTCCCCAACACATCTTCACATGCTCAGAGCACCTACAATAAATTCACACCAAACAACACCACACCACACCCAATCACTCAACTTTCAATCATACACCACACACTATACAACAATAAATAAACACAAAATTAAATAAAACAGAGCAGATTATAAATTACAGCATGAGAGCAAGGAAGAGGTTGCAAAGTTCTCTCCAGCAAACAGTTTATAGCCTCTGGGAACTCTCACCTCACCAGAGAAAAGAAAAAAAAATGAGTAATGTCCAGAGATGACAATACGCTACATGGGGTAACATGGGAATTAATCTACCATCTCCCAGGTCCAAAATGATCTGGATCTAAACCATTTGGCTAAAGGAGACTAAATAACAAAGGAGATAATAGTCCCAGTTCCATCAGAACAGTCTCTCTAATGGAGCCATGGGCTGGGTCTACAGGAAAGAAGAAGAAAAAAAAACAAATAAAAAAAACAATGCTCAACAAAGTATGGCAACGGAGAGGGTCTAGTAGAGGCCTTCCATGGCAATACCAAAAGAAAAAAGAAAACAATCTAAAAAAAGAGAAAACAAATTAAAAAGAAGAAAATAATGACACAATACATAAAAATCCCCCCATGAATGCTAAAGGGTAAACATCAGCATACCGCGGGCTGGAAGATGTTGGAACTCGCTGCCAGAAGAAATAAGTGAGAGTTCTAGCTTGAATATTTTTAAACATAAATGGGACACCATCCTAGCCAAGGAAGGGAACAGTTAGATCTGCTGATGTGGATAGGTTGACTACATGGGCAGTGTGCCTTCTTCTGTGTCATAACCCAGTGTAATACCAAAGTGTAGAATATCTAAACCCTGATAAAAAAGCAGAAGCTAAAGCCAACTTGTATTCTCCCCTCCCACCATCACTGAAGCCTAGAAACAATCCAATCCAATGTAAAGCAGTTACAACAGGTGTAACGAATCCATCACAATGAAAATAAGAGACAATCTAAAAGGTACAAAGATGACCCATAGCAGTACCAGAGGACAGCGCATCCTGCTGGAGCCAGTAATAATGACAACAAATAATAGAGAGAAAAAATGCCCAAGTCATTAACATAAATATCCAAGTAGAAGGAAAGGGAGAAGGATCATCCCTCCCACACCACAAAAAGTACATAGGAAAAAATGCAGGTTAAAAAAGTGCTGTAAAGTCCTCATTGTGCCCTGATGAGCAACCAAAAAAGCCAACACATAAGGGGAGATATAATAACATAATAAAAAAAATATCATGAAGTCAAACTAGAGGCACACAAAAAGTACAGGATGTGCTGCCCTAAGTAGCTGATGAATGACTAATATTAATATTACATAGCTCAGAGAGATATGCAAACATAATTAAAAAACAAAAATAAATCCAAACCGTAATAATACAGGGAACCTTAAAAGAAAACTATCCCATAAGCTCAATTAATAAACAAAGATATGGGATACCTGAAAAAAAAACCCCCACCGTTGAAACATACAATATGGGAAGCCCAGAAAAAAAAAAAAAAAAACACTGGGAAGGGCAGGAGAATGACACAAAAAAAAAGCAAAACAAACCCTACTAAGCATAGACCAAGAAAGAAAGAAAAAATCAGGGCACAACTGAAAAAAAAATTACAAAACCAAGCATAAAGAAAACAGGAGAAAGGAAGAACATAAAACAGTCAGCATGACAGAGTGAGAGCAATCTCTACGCAAAAGAAGACAACCAGCTGAAATGGAGAAGAGCCATAGCAACCCACAGCAGACCCCAGACATTGAAAAGAAAGCACAGAACTATAGAAAAGATCAAAGAAAAATGCCTAGCTAACCAAACTAAAAACAAAAGAAAACAATGCTAACCCAAACAGAACAAAATATAAAACTAGGAAAAGAAAACTAAAAACCTTGGGGAAGGCTACCTGAAGGGTATTAAAAAAGCAGCTACAGCTGACACCAAAGAGTTAGACCCAACAAGCCAGCCGAACACCCCAAAAAGAAAAGTAAAAATTTAAGAATGAAAGAAAAAAAAGGGGGCACCTCCCCACCCCTACAAGTTAAACCCAGCCAACAACAATAAAAGAAGCCCATTACATTAACTCTATCTCAGAATGTCCAGCCAGTCTAAGGAAATGCCAGTAAACCAAAAGTAAGCAGGAAGGGGGAACACACAGCCCCTCAGGTAGCATTATCCATATGAAATGTTTGCAAAAAGACCACATTTTGTTCAGAGCTTGCCCCGTACATCTTTTCTTGCCAAATGGAGAGACCATGGACCAGACTTATTTCTGCAGGGACCTCTTTTCCTAGGCATCTGAGAGATCCATAGAGTCCTCAGGAATGTCACGACATCATTACATCACAAACAAAAACAGCACGAAATGTACCATACTGTCAATAGAGTGGATACATTCCTAGCATGTGCCAATAAAGGCAAATACAAAATCGGTGAAAAGGAGAGCAAATCTTTATTTTTGTGGGGGCTGTGCTCCCATTACAGGCAGCTGTGTTTCCTAACCCTCCCTATTTATATAATCAACTCTGGGAGGGGATACAACACTGGGATGGGGAGAAACATGGGCAGGGGAAAAATAAAGTCGCCACGACTTGTTTACAAAAGTATATGATATAAAATCCAAGTGGTTGGGGACGGAGTTTGAGCCCCAGTCCACAGGTGTGCTGCATCCCTCTACTGCGCTGGCTCATCCCCTCGTTGGACCACCACCTCGGCAGCGGCCACAACCTCTGCATCACACCCTTGCCAGCCAGTAGTGACAGCCACCCCACCCCTCTGCACGTAGTGCCATAACCCTGCACCCCCTCAATCCAAACCCCAGATTAAATTTGACCGGCACAGCCCTCTACACACCACCACAGCTGGCGCTGAATGAGTGGTCAGTGTGCATACTGTATACAGTATGTGCACTGAGGTCTATCCAGTGGCTGGCCGTGGTGTGTGTGCGGAGGGCTGTGCCAGTCACCAAATCTGGGGTTTGGATTGGGGAGGGGTGGTGGGACTACTTGCCCAGTGTGGGGGGCCACTAGAGCACCAGGGAGGATTATGTCAAGAACAGTGAGTTTCAGGGTGGGGGGTGACGGGATCAATGTAGTGCCGCTGATGGACACATCATATCGGGAATGGCATTGGGAGGGGGGCATCAGCATCACCCACCATCCTGCAGCACTTGTGGCATTTTTTCTGGGTGCACCATCCATTTAGTGCACCTATATAGTTGCCATAAGCAGTGGGACTTAGGCACCGGGACCATGCCCCATGTAAAATCAGGTGCGGTCCTGGACACACCCTCATTTGGCGCCAAGCTGCTAAGGCGCGGCTGCGTCTGAGGGTAATCCTGCCCATGGCATTTTGTACCCAGTTGCTGTATTTCCCTGTGCTGTGTCTGTTGTGCAGTTTTGGCTGCACCATTTTCAAACAGCATATAGACACAGTACCCTCGGGAATATCTGGCTTCTGAGCCTTGATCTCTAGCATGGCCACTTCTGGATCCTCAAAAGTTTGCATACCATCAGAAATGTGCATCTGCAGCCCAGTGGGGTATAGGGTTAAAAATTTATTTTTTTAAGCTGCAGAATGTGAAAGAGGGGGATAAACACCCAGGGCCAGATTTTCAAAGACCAGAGAATGACTCAGGGTGCTTGCATCAAAAACAACTGATGAAAGGAGCAGGATGCATCAAACCTTGCACCAATTCTGATTTTCAAATGGTGCTTGTCTGCACCAGAGTGGCTTGCCTCATGCTTGCACCAAAACAATGCCTGCGCAATGTCAGAAGGGATGCCTGCATCACTGAAATGATGCACCATCCCCTTATTTGGGATTTTCAAAGAATGCCAGTCCTGGTTTTGTGCCTAAGATGCATGTCGCTGTTAGACCAGCCAGAGCTGGTCTAAGGGACACTAGAGCATATAAAGAGATCCACTGCAGGTGATCATACCTGACTATACTATGATTAAAGGCCGGTATTCTCCTGCAGGACTAGTTTAGAACATTGTGGGGGATTAGTCTTGGCCATTTCATCTGCCATTTTATTTTACTTAGCTTGCGTCATTCTCGTCTTTTGCGTCATTTTTAACTCAATTTGCACCATTTTTCTGACTCAACTTGCATCATTTTTGACTCAATTTGCATCATGCATGAGAGAAGTGCTGCAATTCTGAGGTGCCGTCTTTGGATGAGATGTTAAAACCGAAGTCCCATCTGCCTGGATTGGTGGTAGTTCAGGTGGATGTTAAAGATCCCATGGCACTTATCGAAAAGAGTAGGGGTGTTTTTATTTATAATAGTGCATACAAGAAACCACATGAACAACAAAGGAGACACATGATCCTCATACTAAACAAACAAAAAAAAAAACTGGAAAGATAAAAGGAGAGAAAAAAAACACAGATCCAAAAAAAAAAAAGAAATCCACAATTCAAAACAGTATTATTTCCAGAAAAGACCCCCACAAAAAAAAGGTGGGGAAGGGGTTAACATCCAAGTTATTTATATTTAATAATGTGAGAAAAAACCCTACACCAGAATTTTACTTTATCTACATTATACATTTGTTTATCTTTTAAATAAACTTTCAACAATTCATTCTTGACATAGCAACAAAACCCTTCAATTTTACTCATTTTCTGATAAATTAACCATTGGCATCTTAACTGCCATAAACAAAATCTTAAACATGCAAAGAATATCAACAAAGTGTGTTTATCATATGTCTGCAGGCAGGTGGCACTACTCAATAATTAAAGTCTCATAATTAATAAGAGACAACCAAGACATAGTCCATCTATTAACAGCATATTTCCATAATGATTTTGAAAAAGAACAATACAAGAAAAAATGCTCCATGGTTTCCTCTTAGTTTATACAATCAGGAAAAGGGCAATTCCTCTCTTCCCTGGCTTTATGTTTAGCTGTACCCCTGACATTTAACAACCATACATGATGAGCCACTGGGTTTCCCACATATGTATAGGGAGTCTAGGGTTATTTAATTGGGCTAAAATATTATTATTATTACAAGCTGAGGGGCAATTTTTAAAACATGGGTCTTTAGGACAGACACTAGCCATTATAATCCTATAAAGATTTTTCGTACCATTAGAAGAAATTTGTTCTTTTAACACTTGCCATTTATATGGCTTCTGTGCTGTTGGTCAAAAATATGCTGGGAAATGAATATGTGGATGGATTTTAGGAGCATAAGTTGTCCAGGCCTTCATATATCGCTCTAGGGACTGCCTAATCCAATATCCATCTCCACTTTCTGAATATAATAAACGTTTCCTTAAATTATTTGAAATAAACAATACATGACAAAAAATAACTGGATCCAACATACCCAGACCCCCCCCATCCGTAGCCAGATATGTATAACATCTCTTCACTGGATTTAGTCTATTCCCCCATAGAAGTTGGAAGCAACAACTATATATTCTGGCTTCATACTGGGTAGGTACAGGAAAGATTTGAGCAATATATTGAAAACAGGGTAAAATAAATTGTTTAAGAACCTGGATTCTTTTGAGTTTGGAAAATTTAAACTGCTTCCACCTAGCAATTTTTTTCTACCTTTTTACATACCAGATCCCAATTTTCTACTGGAAAGTTTTGAGGCACGAAAAGAACACCCAAAATAGTTAAAGACTCTGTTGAGAAAATAATATTATTTACAGAAATAGATATATGATTAACACTCCCCATCATTGAACCTCTGGATTTTGTATGATTAAGTTTAGCATTAGACAAGGTAGAGAAAAGAGAAAATTCTGTAAAAAACTCTGCTATCTGCTCCTGAGAATTAAAAAAACAGGCAAACATCATCTGCGTAAGCCTGTACCAGTAATTGATCATTCGACAGTGGTTTATGTAACCCTTCCCATCGGGGAGGATTAGTTAAACTCGTAAATAAAGGTTCTAGCGAAAAAACATATAACAAGGGGCTAAGCGGGCACCCTTGACAAACCCCAGTGTTTATTTCTATTCCCTTTGTTATGTTGCCCTTGATCACTGGATAGACTTTAGGTGATTTATATAAAGCCTGAATCATCCCTACAAATGAAATAGGATTCCCGAAGAATTCCAAAACCTGAAATGAAAACCCATGGTTAACCCTATCAAAGGCTTTCTCCAAATCAATTGATAACCAAAAACTGGACTTCCCTTCTAATGATAAATATTCTATTACCTCTCTAATTATTGTTAAGGGCGACTGGATATTCCTATCTGGGACTCCACAATATTGTAATGGAGATATAACTTTATTAGCCATTAATCGTAACCTATTGTTCAGCAATGAAGCAAAGACTCTATAGTCTGTATTTAAAATAGTAATGGGCCTCCAGTTCCTAATATCTCCTTTATCACCTGATTTAAATATATAAATCAATAGCCCTTCTGTAAAAAAATCTGGAAACCATAGTTTAGATACAAAAAATTGAAATACTAAAAGTAAACATGCCATAATGTCTGTTTGAAAAGATTTATAAAAAGAATTTGGAAGGCCATCCAAACCTGGCGTGACATTATCTTTTAATTTTTGAATAACCTTTCCTATTTCAAGGCTAGAAAAGGGAACTACCAATTTTTGAATCTCCTGGGGCTCTAGGAGATCAGGAGACACTCCTAAGTAATGTGAAATACCAAAAACCGAAGGTTCAGAATTTGGTTTTAAAACATCAAAATAGTCTTTTATGACAGAATTGATACCTTCTGCATCCTCCACCTTAATCTGATTCCACATGAGATATTCCAAAGCTGTAGAATCCTTGAGTTTTTTACATAATTCGAAGGGATCCCCGATAACTGTTTTAGAAGAGTGATTAGTGAGGATAGCTTGCAAGGTCAGAGACCTATTATATGATATAATTTCATTAGATCTTTAATGTGTTCGATTTCGACAGAATAATCATACTTAGACGTATTAGCTAGGGTAATCAATATTGTAATTGGGACCTTAACTTTAAATATGAAAGAAAACCTGAATTCCGTTTTTTTACCATATTTTTTAAACCAGGAACAACAATCTTGCTTCGTTTCCAGCCACCAAATGCCTAAATCAGAATATAAAAATGCTATCGATAGTCTAGCTCTTAATATAAGGGAAATATAATTTATTACAACAGCTTCTTTCAAGATGGAGGCATTTAGTTTCCATCTTGTAGATTTCCTCCCAACTGATGGGGAAGTGCTAACTTCAACCAGCACTAAGAGTTGATCTGAGCATTCCACTGGGGCTATTTTAAATGTTCCCATTGCTGTATTTTTTGAAAGGAATAAATAATCAATCGTGGAACCAACTTTTCCCTTAAAAAAAGTAAAATTAGAGTCTGATTTTACCAAACGTTACAATTAACCAAATCTCCTGTCTTAATAATCGATGCCAAACAGTTGAATCACAATAAATGTTTTTGTTTGACCCACCTTTTATGGTGAGACTACAATTAAAGTCCCTCTCCAAAAATAGTAAGGAAGAAATCAAAAAGGTTGAATTAGTTTCACATACTCAGTTCTAAGGGTTTTGTTTGGGGATTATAAGTATTAATAAATCTACAAGATCTACAGTGCCATAGACCATCAATAATTAGAATTCTCCCGGAATCAATTCAATTAATTTGAATAACACAAAATGAAAATAATTAAACAAAATACCTATCCCATCTGCGCTGTCTCTACCAAAGGACCAATAAGACAGCCCCCACGTGCAATCCCGTTGGAAAGAAGTAATTTGTTCTTGGGCAAACATCCAGGTTTCTTGAAGAAAACATACACCTAAAGTTTGGTCTCTAGGACACTGAAAGACAGCTTGTCTTTTAGCAAAGTTGAGTAGACTATGTGTATTAAGGGAGCCCCATAAGAACTCAGCCATAAAAATAACAAAAAGAGAAAGGGAACCTCAACCTATTTTTTTCCTCCTTTTTTTTTCTCCTTATAGTCTTCTATAGGGGTGCTCATACCACCTTGTGTGGATTTTTGGGAGTCTGAGTCTCCAACATCCATTTCTGAATCCCACCAAGATGTAAACAGAGCAGCATATGAGTTAGGAGATTTGAAAGACTCACTCTTTGAAGCAACCACAGCCTTCACGTGTCTGTTGGACCATCGTGGAGGAAGGGGAGACACTCCTACACTGTCCCTCCTAGCCTGTTCTGAATCTGTAGGAGCATTGTAGCAAACTGGTTCTAAAAGGTTTGCCACTTCAGCTTCAATTTTAACAATACTAGCTGGAACTGCAGAGAGAGAGGTAAGTGGAAGAAGAAGAAGGGGGGTAGGGGGCTGAAAGAGAACAGAGTGTAATGACTCCTGCTGAGTGGAGCCATTACCGTAGTCTCCACTTGTTTGGAACAGCGTCTTGTGCTTGCTGAATGATCAAGTCTGTACTTCCACAAGAGGCTTTAATTTTTTGGCCCATGGACAATCTCTAAAAGCATGGCCAAAATCATCACATAAGTCACACTTAGTGTGGTTCGCACACTGCATGGTTATATGGCCCACTTCACCACAATTATCGCATCTCGGCTGGTCACACACACTAGAAACATGAGTTTTAGCCCCACACTTACAGCATGTCCTAGGTTGCCCACTATAAAAACACACCCCACGATCTCTCCCCAACAAAAAGGCATTTGGAATATGATCAATACCCGAATCTGTTTGCCTGAGCTTCACCCTGTATTTCCACCCTCCCCCCGTCCAAAACTGCTCAGAGTCCAAAATAGGGTCTGGATCACTTTGAATGTCACATTTTTGGGAAAGACAATAGGTAATATCTTCCACATGGACCCCCTCGTTTCAAAACATAACTGTAACATTTTTAATTAAAGGTTTAGAAAGTGGTGTCACCAAGAAGGGGTTCCATATGGGAAAATTACTTCCCATAACGTTCCCAGAAAGGTCTAAATTATAAGCTGAGCAAAAACTAATGTCAAAATTGTCGTCCCTGGAAATATTTATAAATGCAAATACATCTCATGGTAAAAATTTCAGTGATTCCTTAATTAAATATTTCCCCACATAATGTCTATCGGGCCTTACTTCCAGGCCGCCTTTGTAGCGTATTCTCACTGCATTCTGCCGAGGAGCAGCTTCCCTTCTGGATTTTGAAAAAAGTTCAGATAATAGGGGCTTAGTTGTAGGCTCTGGAGCCCCCACACTCTCTAGTTGTGCTGTAAAATGTGGCCCTGGATCCATGTCCACCCCTGGAAAAGTTTTTAGATCAGGTTCAGATGATTGAATAGGTATAGCTGTAGCAAGATTAGAAGTAGAAATACCTTGTGAATCAGACTTTGGCCACCACTCAGGAGACTGAAGATTAAATGAGGGATCCCAAGCCGAGTCCTGGGTCCAAACCCTTGATGGGCCCTTCTCCCACCCAGCTCCCTGTAATGCTTTCTGAGGAGACCAGGAAGTGTCATGTATACCAGAAACCCCAATACCCTGATTATTTGGAACAGTTCCTGGAATAACAGCACATGCCTTTGACTGTTTATACTCATGCGGTAACGTTTTAGCCCCTTTTAGAGATGGCGTTTGAGATTTTGAGGTAACAGGCAGTGAAAAACTGAATTCAGTAACTCCTTTCTGGTCAGTAGCCCTCATTTGATATGTTATCGGAAGGGGCTCAGTCTGTGCAGTGCCAGAAGGTGGCTGCGGGTAAAACACAAAACCAGACTCTTTAGACAGAGTCTTTGCTGTTTGGAACTGTGAGTCAGATTGTTTTAGCACGGAAGCCATGGTAGGGCATTTGAAAACTTCAGAAGGAGCTGATACTGGCTCACAATCGACTTCAGTCCCAAAGGTGTGCTCAGCTTTCGGCACTCGCTACTCCCAGCAACTAAACTGCCAGCGGCACACAGGTTTCATCCTCCAAAACCGTAAGTATCTTTAGTGCACTCACTCATCTCCTTCAGTGGTAACCGACATTCACTTCCTCATTCCTTCTGCCAGCACCTCTTGGCAGCTTGTCAGACTCACTCAGCTGAAACCACAAATGACGAGAGTGTTGAAGTGAGAGAGGCGCCTACATTTGTAATTACCTCATCAACTCTTTTCCACCACTCGTAAGCTTATTATACTTGCTGATTCTGATGTACCCACCTTGGTTTTAGGTATCAAAAGCTCCGGTACCGATATGCTTCATGGAAAATCTAGTCTCCTTCACAAACCAACATTTTCAAAGCACAGTCTGACAGTTTTCCTCTGCTAGCAGTGAGGCCTTCCCCACCACTATAACTCGCATCCAGCTACTCGAAATCTCCCTAGAGTGGCCATCTCAACACAGAGATGTCCATTCACCTGAGTGAGTAGGAAATTTCCTGGTGTCCTGGCCAAATTTCTCTCATTCACTAAAAAATACCACCAACAGTTCTGACAGTTTAAGCTGGTTCAAGGTCAGTTGGCATTCATCAGTATCCCCCTCCCCCGGGTCGTACTGAAAATAGGCAGGATTTGTCTAGTGCACTTACCCGGTCAACAAAAACTGAATAAAAAAATATATATATTTTGGTGCAGCTTGCATCATTCTCATCCCTTATGCCACTTTGTTGATGCAGTGGACATCTTGCATCAGTTTGGGGACTTAAGTCACAAGAGCAGCTTTTCTTGCAAAATATGGCGCACAGTATTTGGCACACCTAGACCTGACTCAGGATGCTTGTTTGATGCAGCTTGCATGGATCTAAGGGCCCTTTGAGAATCTGGCCCCTGGTATTAGCCAACAAGGAACTTGATTAATCGTTATCAAAGTAAATGCGATGTGACCAATGTCCCTTGTAGTGAAGAGCTCCTTTCCACCAGGCCATGAACAACAACTCTTGCTTGACTACAAAATTGTAAAAGCAGACAATGACTGACTGGGAGAGGCTACACCAGGATGTGGGAGAAGAGCCCTATGTGCCCACTCTATTGAAAGAGGACAGAGGTCCAAAATATCAATAGGAGCTGCAAAAAAGGACTGCAAAAATTCTACCACGTTTCCACCTTCTTCCCCATCAGGTACACCATAGATCTGAATAGGTTGTTGCGATGAGAGTGATTCTCAAGATGATTGCAATGATCTGCACACTGCTGGTAAACCTGTAACAGCTTAGCAAAGACCCACTCCATCCAATCCACTCTATTGTCAGTAGCTGTGGCATGTAGCTTAAGGTCCCCAAATTTAACTTTGAATGCGGAAACTGAGGTTTTAAGCTTGGTGTATAGAGAACAAACTTCATTGCAATATTTGTGAATTTCATCCAGAATGGGAGCAATAGAAGGTTCCGGGGCCCCAGTGCATTTTTCACCATCTCCACTCTGCTGACTGTCGGTGCTGATGCAGATATCAAGTTAACCTGTCTGTTGGAAGTTTCTTGTAAAACTGCTGACCTCCGATGCCTGCCCATAAACTAGCAAGCTTCCCACAACAAAGTAGATCCAAATCAAGCCAAGTAGTAGAATGGAAAGGAAAGCATTCATCCAGGATGGGATGCAGCCTCCTGTTTAACCCACCATACTGCTCCGCTACATCATCAGAAGTCCAAAAAGTGCAAAGTTTTAATCATAAAATCTGGGTGGGTATTAGTCCATTTATTCCTTTTGGTGCTCCCATTTAGAGCAATGTTTTTAAGTAATGTGGGTTTAATATAACATTCTGGGCAAATGCACTATACATGAATTGATAAAAGATACAACATACCATAAACCTGTGATTGCACATTGTATGTCGATATTCTTACCTTGTCTCCACAGCAGCAGAACTGCCATTTATAATGTTCGTGGCCCAGGTCTTGAAACCAGCTCAGCTCATTGGAGGACTGGTGGTAGAGGAAGACTGAGTGTCCCAGGAATTTTCACCTCCTTGAGTCAGGACAGGTAAATGACCACCACAATACTGTCACCTGCATGACCACTGAGAGCAGTGGAGGTAGAATGTCTTGGAAAGAAGGATGCTGGGTGGCGCGCCATGCAGCATCATTCCACTACTGCACACATGGAGCCCTTGTCGCTCATGCACGCAGGAGGGGCAAAATGGGAAGCACCAAAGCCTTCTAATGATGCTGTCGGTGCTCTCAGGTCCCATGACAGTCATCTGCCTTAAGCTATCAGATTCACAAGCTTAGTACAGGCATCGGGCAGGTCTACTTTCCCAATCCCACCATGGGGGTAAGTCTTCAGGTGAATGCACTGTGGTGGCAGCAATATGATATGCTGCTCCTTAGTACCTCACTTCAGCCCTGATGGTAGCCAACTCAGCACTGAGGTCCATGATCCTTCATCACACTGGGTACCTGCCAGCCTCCCTGAACTCCTTCCAGAAGGTGTCAGAGCCATATCCCCAGCTTACTCCCCCGTCCTCTTCCTGAATGATTTGAGCATGTGTATGCATTCTGGTGTGTTAGAGAATAACAGAGTTTCATGCCCCCTACCCCATTTCTTTCATAAGTCCCTCTTTTTGTGTAAGTCCCACTTACTTGACACATACAGTCATAGCACTTAAATGAGAGGTATGACACACCTCTGCATGGCTCACCTTCACTCTTGGACACCTTCATTATTATACAGTACGAGTCACTTAATTGGGACGCGGATAAATGGGATGTCCGCTTTATTGGGACATGTCACCAGGAACCAGTTAAGTGGCTATGTAACTCTATGGCAACCACAATTGCTTAAAGGAGACACCCCTGGAAGTGCCAGGTGCTTAACTGGGACAATCAAGGATGATTAATGCAGGCATGTCCCTCTCAAATTCCTCTGATTGTCTCACTAATCCTTTTTTTAACATCTAAGAAGCTGTGGTGCTTTCTCCCACTGCATTCCCTGTTCAACATTACTGCATCTTACACCTAGCATAAGTACAGATTCCTTTGACTGGATCTGGACATGCCCACCTTTACTTTCATTCTGTTTACCTATATAAGACCAATCATTCTGGGTCTCAGTTTGATCTCCACCACCCTCTACCACAGGTAGCGGAGCCTTTGATTTTACGTTATGATCAATCCGAGTTCTGATTACAAAGTGCTTACAACTACACTGTCTGTGTCTCATTTGCTGTGTTTAAATGATGTGGGAATCAATGACTTTGTAATCAGTTCACTGCATTGAGATTGTAATCCTTTTTGGTTTACATACTGTTGGATTGATGAGAATGAACTGAATCGATTTTAAAGTGATTAAATCCCACTGCATGTAAGCATACAGTACAAAGACTAAGGATTTTGATTCTGGTTTTTATTCTTTTTGCAGCAGTTTCAAGAGAACAAATAGCACAATCAATTCCCAATTAGGTTTACATGTATAAAGCATCTGGTTTCAAAATAATCGGTGCATTTGAAGCACTATTGTTCAATCTGGTTCAAATTAAACATGAAACCATCTATGACTGATTTTGCATGAGCTGCAAACTGAAGATCAGTTCCCCCGAAACCGGATTTTGAATTTTATTCCATCATGCATGCAAACAAATGTCTTACTCAACACCCAGCCCATTCCTACCCACATCTTTTTTTTTTTTTTTTTTTTGTTTAAGTCAAACACATGGATTGGTCTGACTGGATCCAGAGAATTGTAGTGGCTTGGTCAATATATAGCCAAGTAGAAATAGACAAAACAGGGGGACTGGCACCTACTGAAAGTCTGTGTTATTTATTTTATTTATTTTTATTTATTTATTTTGATTGGAATTAATACCTTTGAGTCAAAGACTCATTTTCAAAGGTTCAAAGTCAGGGACAAAACAGAGCAATACAAATACAATACAATACAATAAGTACAAATTAAGATAACAGTGAAAAAAAGAAAACATGGTAGGCGTCATGAAAATCATTAAAATGGCACAAGAGGTACAAAACTTGCTAGTTTCAGGTACATCTTAAAAGTAGAGTAAATTGCATTACATCAAGTTGTTGCAGGGTAGGGATACACTGGAAATAGTGAGACATGTCAATAATAGGTCCGCGTTAAGCTTTGGGGATGATGGGGGAAAGGTAAGCAGCCAGATTGGCGTTGTCAAAGTAGCTAGAGGTGGTGTGGGGCAGGAGTAAAGGGAAAGGTGGTGTAGGAGGTTGTAAGTCGAGGGGGGGGGAGTGGGGAGGGGAAGAGGTGAGGAGGCGGGGGTAAGGCAGGAGGAATATGTTGAATTATTTTCTTGCACAGTTACAGGGTTATTACCTTGCACCACAGTAAGAGAAACTTTGGACCAACAAGGTTACCTGCTCAGAGTTACTTTATTTGAAGCAGGCAAAACACTCCAAAGTGCTGAAAAATCACTCTTCATATGTCACAACAAAACACATTGGGCAGGATTTTCAAACTGTGGCACAGGGCTTACATCCTGCCCTGCACCACGGGACTTAATTTCGCCAGTGCACCACACCACATTGCTGCAACTATGCCCGATTTTCCATTCCCGGGTGTAGTTGCCACACTTTCCATGATTTACGGTGGCTTGCACCAAATATCTGGCACAAGCTCTGTATTAGAGGCCCCAGGGAGTGGCATAGGCTAGACCACACCTGTAGTCAGCACAAGGGATAGAAAATCCTGATTGCTGACAGGAGAATTCCACAAGCTCTGTGTGCCATATGGTCATCGCACCGGTGGCTTGCGGCATTCTTACCAATTTGAAAATCTGGCCCAATGAAATCCTGCTAAAGCACAAAGTCCGTGGTTTTCCACACAGTTTGGTTGGTCACATTGGATGTCGCTTCCCTGTATTCCAATATTCCACACAGAGATGGATTGGAAGCAGTGATGCATTACATCAATACACGCCCTATAGACGATCCACCGATGGAGATTTAAATCCTTCTATCAAAATTTGTGCAAGAATTGAATACATTTTTTATAAGGAAAATTTTTCTCTTCAAAACAAGGGCACTATGATGGGTGCGAGTTTCACACCAAATTATGCCAATCTGTATATGGGGTAGATGGGAATGTAAATTTGTACATAATGAAAAAATATCCCTTCCTCCATAAAACTGATTTATGGAGACACTTTCTAGATAATATACTTATGTTATGAAAGGGACCAGAGGAGGAACTGTTTGATTTTGCACATTTCTTGAAAATAGTAAGCCCAACTTTAAGTTGTGTGTGCTTTGGTCAAAACAGATTAATTTTCTGGACTTGATAATAATGAACTATGGCAAGGTGGTATCACTACAGATTTATTTAGAAAACCTACAGATAGAAACACACTATTATTGGCCAGCAGGAAACATGTGATATCTACTGTCCCAAAGGGACAGTTTATTAGAACTAAAAGGAACTGTGGAAATGAGGATAAATATCAGGTCAGAGCAGGGCAGTTAGTGGAATGATTACGTGATAGGGATATAATAGGAAAAATATTTTCTACGCTAACGAGGAGGTGAATAAGATTCCTAGGCAGGAACTTGTACATGAAAAGAGCAATGAGTAATAATGGTGATTCACAAATATCCTTTGCTTCCACATATAATCCCCTGTCTCAGAAAATTGCATCCATTATTAAAAACAGTGGCATTTGGTGAGGAAGGACCCAGGACTGAAGGAACTGGATACCCATAGGGGTAAAAAACAACGGAAAAACTCTGTGGTCGACCAGATGACAGTGACTGGCTCCCGCTGCCACAGGAGCCCTAGGCAGTCCAAAGACTGGTGCCTTCTCCCTTGAAGGAGTGGGACCCATCTGGTGAAGGGTTATGCCGGGTTCCCCCGGGGGCTGAGATGTGGGGTGGCAGTGGCTGCAATCAGGATAGAGTGGCAACAAGGGGCATAGGTGGCATGAAGGAGAGGCCAGCCAGGAGCTGGGGGGGGTTGGAGCAAAAAAAAAAAGTATGTTTGTATATTTACTGCAACCCCTACTTGACAAGCAGGGATGTGCGAAAATTAACTTCCGCCGGCAGAATTTTGGTGAAAGTACAAATTTTGCTTTCAAGAAAGTTCAGAAATCAGTTTCGGAACTTTTGCAGAAATTCCACCTTAAAACTGTAGAAAAAATATAAAAAATTGTGAGATAATTTATTAAACTGCGGGGAAAAACATCTACAGAAGGGATCACTGCCAGTGGTAATTTCCAAGGCTTTTTTAACTGCAGTTTAACTCATTAATCCACCTCCCACTGATCGGGGTCCCAGTAAAGACCTCCAATCCCTACCTTGGACCCTCATGGTTTCTAGTGCCCCCCCTCCACCCGCTGATCATGGCTGCCAAAACATTTTATTTCCCTGATGTCTAGCAGACCCCTTCCCTATCCTGGATTCCTTAGTCTACAAATAAACAGCCGGCAGTCCACCAACTCATCCCCATCTAGTCCCAGTATTCCTCGGTGTCTAGTGGACCTCCCCATCCCAGATCCCTTCTCAAAAAAAATAATCTCAAGTCCCTGGTGTCTATTAGCCCCCCCCACAGGTGCCACCCTGACAGTTCATCTGCCACCACCCAACTCCCCTCCCTACCCTGCCCCTGAGCAGGCCACTAGCTCAGCACTCCTCTCTCCTCCACTACCAGTGGCCCACTGAATTGTCAGTGAATAACCCGCATGGTTGTACAAGCAGGCTCATTCATGACAGTTCATTAAACTGGAAGAATAAATTCACAGTTTATATGCATTTTCCACAGTTCACAAAAAAGGCCGCAGAACTGGTGAAAATCCACAGAAAATCTACTTTAGCTCTTCCACAATTTATATGAAATTTCTGAAATTTCATGAAGTTCTCTTGAAGGAATCATAACTTTCGTCTACCCTATTGACAAGCCATGTATTTGGCTACCAGAAAGAAGTGAGGGCTGTTTTAAATGTGGCAATTGCAAATACTGACCTTTTGTGAGAACAGTGAGGTCCTATATCAATCCAGCTACAAACAAGAAGTCATAGTATGAGGGTTCATAACTTGGAACATTAATGATATTGTTTATGTGGTCCAGTCTAAGTGTGGTAGTTTCTATGTGGGTAAATGAAAAGCACCTAAGAGATAAGGATTGGGAGCACAAACATGTCATTGAAAAGGGGACCCTATGAATGCATTGGTGACACGTGTCTGGAAGTTTAGGAAAAAATCAGAACATGAGTTCTCCTTTTCTGGGATTGAAAAATCTATCAAAACTGGTGGTGGGTGCAATTATTACAACATACTGTTAAGGAGGGGACAGTACAGGATTTTTCCCCTTAGGACTATGGAATCTAAAGAACTTTGTGATACGTTGGAGGTAAGCCCCTTTCCAGATAAATGAGTGATTTGGTTTTCCTGGGTTGTTTTCTAAGGCTGAGACATTGAATGAAAACTGGGGGCTCAGTGATTGATCAGGGGTAAGCCCTGTTTTTGATTAAGGAATAATTTGGTTTTATTGAGTCAAATGTTCTTTTGGGTTGTTACACTAACTGTTATAACATATATTAAGGCTTATATAGATTTTCATATTTTAACTTATCAGGTGTCTTCATCTTTCAGATATGCACCTGTGACTGCTCCATAATTTTGGATTTCACGGTTCGTTTAAGATGAATATGAAGAATCAACAGTTTTCAAGCTGGTTTATGTACTAGCAGCATGACTGATACTTCTTTACATAGGGTGCATATGCAATATGTATCCTTGAGTCTGGAGTTATGTTTCTTGTTGGCACAGGATTTTTAAATATGAATTGCTTGTTGTAGTAACTTGCTCTTTTTCTTTGTTTTACTGTGTTATTGTGTGATGTCACTGCTGAGCACAAAACTCATTTCATTTGTGCGATATTTGATAGTGTCACGTTAAATGAGTTCTGATAAATAGAATGCATGGTCTAAGGATGTGAGCCTTTGAAAGCTCTATTGCATGAAACACATTAAGGTGACGTCGATCCATGAGTGGGGTTTGAGCTTTCCACCAGCCAGCGTTACAAAACTATGTGGAAAACCATGAACTTTGTGCTTTAGCAGGATTTCATTGTGTTTTGTCGTGATGTATGAAGGGTGATTTTATTAGCACTTTGGAGTGTTTTCCTGCTTCAAATAAAGTACCTCTACACAGGTAGCCTTATTGGTCTACAGTTTCTCTTACTGTGGAGCAACACAACAGCATGGCCCTTCAGTAGGTGCCGGTTCCCCTGTTTTGTCTGTTTCTTTCTTTTTTTTTTTTTTACTTGCAGACTGCCACTGAAATTAACATTTCAAATGCAATCCCCAGTCATCTGTAATAGTCAAACCAGCTAGTTTCCCCATACTGTCTTCTACGATTTTAAAGAACTGCCCCCACCCCCAAAACCCTCTAAAGTATTAAATACATTTTGGACTAGATTTTCAAGGGCCTGAATGCTGCAAGCCCCATGTGCACTGAACATATTGCGTTCGGGGCTTGCGGTATTCTCCTGGCCGGTGATCAGGATTTTTCTATCCCACGCACCAACTGCCACAAGTTAGATCAAGTTTTTACTGCTCTTACTTGCAGCAATCATGTGTACCCTTTTCATGGGCTTATGCCAAATATTTGGCGTTATCTGCTGTATATTGGGTAACGTGTTGCAACTGTGCCCACCCTGCTATAATCAGTTGAAGGTGTAGCAAAGGAGTTTGGCACAGCTGCATCAAAAAATGCATTTAATGCAGAGCGTGACACAAGTTGTCTATCACCATTTGAACATCCGGCCCTTTGTCTTTACTCTAGGTGTCTCTTTCCTGCTCTCTCTCAGTTCTTACTGCACTTCTAGTTCTCATGGTAGTCATACCATTTCTTTGTAGCTGCACTGCACTGCCTTGTATGATGTTTTTCTCCCACTGTTGTTCCCTCTCCCTCGGTCACTCGTGGAAATGAGTCTTAGCTCAGTGTGCCTTTCCGGTCAACAAATTCCAGTTGAAATGGATGAAAAGAACCACAGAAGCTGATTGGCTAACATGTTCTTTCAGCCATGATTAAATCAACACATAATAATAGCTTCAGAAAACATCTGGCCACCAGTCTTTCTCACTGTAGCAGCCACTGACCTTGGCATTCTCACAACCCTTATGGTGCTCAGTTGGAAGCATCAATTGAGCAAGGAAACCAACTCTGACCCATGGAATTCAAAACCATGCCCAGATTGTGCCAGCACAACCATCACCAACAGGGATGGGACAAACCCTCACCCTGAAAACAGAGCCACCCCAAACTTGGGTTGCTCACATTCAAACAAACCCCAAATCTGAACAAGTTAGGTTCGACTCAAAGCCTTGTTTTTAAATACTTTTAGTGTCTTTTAATTACTGTGGCTCACAGCCATGCATTGCCTGTGCACAATAACCAAACCATCATTCCCCCGCACCATCCTTCAGAATCCTGTTACTTACTTTGCTCCACTGCCTTTTACATGCACATGCACAGTAGTATACTTATGATGGGGGGAAATAGGCCGCACCACAGTTTGGGTGCCTTCCACCATTATCATCGCCATCGCCAGCTATCTTGTGGTGAGAGTTGTGTTTTGTGTATTGATGAGGAGTAAAGTTGCAAGGAGGGCAAGCCATCTTCAGAAGAACCAGATATCACATGAGAGGGGGGTTGCGGATTGGTGTCTAGCTGTGTGGAGTGAATAGAGGGGAGGACAAGTTGAAGCAGGTGGAGATAAGGTGAGAGTGGTTGTTTGGGAGTGGACATCAGTGCAGAGGATACAGCCACAGCCTGAAGGAGGTATTTAGTTAGAAACATGGAAACATAGACTTTGTCGGAAGATAAGGACAGCTTGGCCCACCCAGTCTGCCCATTTCCCCTACCTACAGGATAAGCTGCAGACCCTAGTTAACCAACAGCCTATTTCATCCTAACCCCACAAGAATTGTCTTATGTCTGTCCCATGCATTCTTGAATTCTCCCACAGTTTTAGACCCCACAACTTCCTCAGGAAGCCTGTTCCATGTGTCCTCCACCTCTCTGTGAAAAAAATACTTCCTCACATTGCCCCTGAGCAGTCCCTCCTCTGTCTTCAAATTGTGTCCCTTGTTCTTGCATCTCTTTTGTGAAAGATGCTGCTCTGTTGGACTTTGTTGATTCTACTGAGGTACTTAAAAGTTTATATCATGTCCCCCTTTCCTAAGGGTATACATATTAAGCTCCTTTAGTCTCTCCTTGTATGGCTTCTCTTGCAGACCCAGCACCATTTTAGTTGCCTTCCTCTGGACTGTGTCCATCCTGTCTATGTCCTTGAGCAGATGGGGTCTCCAGAACTGGACGCAGTACTCCAGACGGGGTCTCACCAACTGTCTGTACAGAGGGATAACAACTTCCTGTTTTCTGCTGGTGATGCCGCTCCCTATACTTCCCAGTATCCCCCAGCCCTCCCTACTGCCTTCTCACATTGCTTGCTAACCTTTTTTATGTTGCTTGCACGCATGTGCAAGAAACATAGTGCCATCATCGGAGAATTCTGAGGTGTGTCACCTCCTCCTCCAATTCAGTCAGTGAGCTGGCAGGCGCGGCCCCTGTAAGTCAATGCATTTTGGAGCTGTCTATGATGCGCTCCAAAATGCAGTAACCTCGATTGAAAGAGGGCTACGCTTCAGTAAGCACCGATAAGCGTAAGCCCCCACCGCCAGGCGTCGTGCCCCGCATCGTCCTGTGTAGCCGGCCAGGGTGCCCAATCCCGTTAGCTGAGCTGCTGTCGTCCCCGTGGCTGGTGCCCGTTGGGGCCCACCCCAGCATGGCAATCAGTTCTTTGGCCGATGGGGTGCCCAATCCCCGTCAGCTGAACGCCCCCCATCCTTGTGCCATGCTGGGGGCCACCCCAGCATGGCAAGCAATCCAATGTCTTTTGTTTTAAACCTGTAAAACAAAAAGCGGTCCCAGTGCGATCTCCCGACCCCAACCGCACCGCCACTGATCACCCAGCCTCCCCACCCCCCTCACCCCATACTTACCTCCGGACTCCGGCGCAACGATCTTCGGTGGACCGGGAACACGTCTGCACTCTTCAAAGCCGACCGCGAACTGAGGAAATGCCGGTAAGCTGTATAATGGGCTAGATAGGAGGGTTCAACTTTATTGCATATCTCAGGCATTTTTGGGAATTTTTGCACCAAATTTTCAACATGGGGTTTTAGGACCCCTTCTCATGAATGATGTCACTGTCATGGCGTTATTCGGGCCGAAGGGTGATTTCGCGCAGTGACTGCGCGGTGACTACAAAATCACCCTGCGTATACAGACCACCACCAGCGGCTGGTGACATCGATAATCCCAAAGCCCATGTTGTGGTATAGAAAAAAATGACTTTTTTCTGGCGTGCGTTGCGCAGTTCTCGCGGGCTCGTGGTTTCGAAATTTCAATATTTTTCACTCCAGATTTTCAACATTGCCATTTTACCACACCTTCTTATGAGTAGTACAGCTGTCATTTTTTACATCTCACCCAAAATGTGTTTCCGCCCTTGTAGAGCAGAGTGGCGCAGTCGATGTGCGAAATCAATGTATGGGACAAATTAAGAAAATCACAGTGACACTGTTCATGAGCAGAGGTCTTAAAATAGCTATGTTGAAAATTTGGTGAAACAATTCCTAAAAATGACTGTTTTACGAGCGTGCGTTGCACAGTTCCTACTCAGGCTCGTAAGTTCACAAATTTTCAATATTTTCACTCCAGATTTTCAACATTGCCATTTTACCACACCTCCTCATGAGCAGTACAGCTGTCATTTTTCACATCCTGCTCAAAACATGTTTTCGCCTATGTAGTGCACAATGGCGCAGTCGGTGTGCGAACTCAGTGTATGGGACACATTAAGAACATCACAGTGTCACTGTTCATGAGCAGAGATCTTAAAATGGCAATGTTGAAAATTTGGTGAAAGAATTCCTAAAAATGACTGTTTTACAAGTGTGCGTTGCACAGTTCCCACGCATGCTCGTGCCAATAGGTTTGCGAATTTTCAATATTTCCACTCCACATTTTCAACATTGCCATTTTACCACACCTCCTTATGAGCAGTACAGCTGTCATTTTTCACATCCTGCCCAAAACGTCTTTCAGCCCATGTAGCGCACAATGGCGCAGTCGGTGTGCAAACTCAGTGTATGGGACACATTAACAAAATCACACTGACACTGTTCATGACCAGAGGTCTTAAAATGGCTATGTTGAACATTTGTGAAAAAATTTCCTGACAATGACTGTTTTACGAGCGTGCGTTGTGCAGTTCCTATGCACGCTCGTAAGTTTGCAAATTTTCAATATTTGCACTCCAATGACTTCCAAATACCTAAACAGCACATAGAAGCAAGCAACATTCGGCATTGACAAATGCTTGTTAAAGTTATGGTGCTGATCTGATTTAGAATGAAAAGGATCATGTTTTGTTTAATGGAGACCAGGCAACCAGGGGCACAAGAAGGGTCTCTGGGTCATGGGGGTATACCATCCATGTGGAACTTAAAAAAAAATAATTTTATGTGTGGGCTAAAAAAAGATGTAAAATGTATCAGAGGCACATAATTGGCATGCAGTCATTGGCATTTGGCATTGTGTTTTTGTAGTGTTTTATACTGTCTTATAATGGTTGCTTATTACATAGTTGAATAGGGTATTTGATCATATGGTTGGTGTGGAAGTACAGTTGATGTAATCATAATGTTAAACTTAAGCAATGTGATTGCTTTTATTATACAGCACTTGTTTAGTGAGTCTGTTGTGGTGTTTTCTTTGAAGTGCATTGATTGGATGCTGTATCACGCATCCACTGAAGTGCACATCCTGTAGGTTGGCTATATCATGTAGGCTGCTGTTGCTGCCACAGTCCAAAGCTCCAATGAGAATTTAAACAAGATGTGATTATTTAGCATTTTGGGTACTGGCTTAAAACAATCAATGTGGACAGTGTTGCTGTGTAGGTTGGGATGGACAGTGTAAAATTGGTACTGTAGGAATTTTAGGAAAATGTATTGAAAACCAAGTCTCACATGCAATGAATTTATGGAACATATTGAAAACAGGACCTCTAGACCTGGACTGGGCCACAGAGGTAAATCCAGATTGGCCGGTGCTTCTGGACAAGCTGGACCATGTATAAATTGTGAGAATATTGCTGGTCCAACCATTTTAATTGGACAGACCAGTCTGGCTTTTACCTGTTTGGTCTAATCTGGTCTTGACAGTCTGGACTTCACCCCATCCTAGACAGAGGTGAAAACCAGACTACAAGAATGTGGCTGGATGAGATAGGTACTAGCCTGTCTAGCCTATTGATCCAGAGTGGTCGGACTAGCAATATTCACACAACATGCACCCATGACGGCTGGACGGGCTTTTTGTTTTGCAGGTTAGTAAAAAAAAACAAAGACCTTGTTAACAACAGGATGAGATGTATCTCTCACAATATACTCTTTACTGTTATGCTACTGTATCTGTACATTTCATGTCATTTGCTTCTTGAAAATGTCTGTTTTCTACCACTTATTATATATGCCTGGAGAAGGCAAATCCAAATTCGAATTCTTTGAAAGCCAAATGCAAATTCATCCTGGATTTGGCAAATCCAAAACCGAATCCAAACCCATCCTAGCTTTGTCCATCCCTAATCATCAACTGCTTTTGAAGATCATGGCCCAATCAGAAAAGAAGAACCAGAACGGTCTGTGCTGCAACATTGTCACCACCATAATGGCGCTTTATAGGGTGACCTCATACTAAAGTTCATACTAAGGTAGGTTAAGGAGCAAGAAGGCCAAGGCCCATAATGTTCCCATACTAAACCAAGAAAATAGATTGGCTTATAACCAGCTTTTATTAATGCATCTAGTCGATATATTTGTGGTCTCACTAATGACCACATGAAGTGGCAGTTTGTTCCAAGGACCAATCACTCTGATAGTATAAAGTATTTCCTATTGGTGTGACTAAATGGCTTCCTAATCAATTACAGAGGGTGACCCCTAATCTCACGAGGATGGTCTTTTAAATTTGAAACCCATTTCACACATAAGATATGGATCTTGAATAATAGCATACAGAAGCATAAGATCACCTCTAAGACGATGAGTAGAAAGGGCATGAGCTTTAGGTAGTCTAGCCTTTCACAGTATGACACCTTTTCAAACCCATATATTTTTGAGTAAATTTCCTTTGAACACCCTCTAACAGGTGACATTCGATTTTTATAAAGGTTCCAAAGCTGAGAAGCATATTCCAGGTGAGGCCTGACATATGCTCTAAACAGAGGTAGCAGTACATCTTGTTTTCTAGATCTAATGTTCCAAAGAATAGACTAAATTACCTTGTTTGATTTATTAATAATATCATGCGCATGTCTATTGTGTGATAAATCATCAGAAATTGTGATGCCCAGATGCTTTTCATCCAGCGTTTGAACCAGCATAGCACCAGCCAATGCATATTGGTGGTGTATATTAGTAGGACCCAGGTGCATAACTTTACACTTGGAAATATTCAGTTTCATGCCCCATTTATTTGCACTTTCAGTAATATTATCTACGTCTTTCTGAATGGTTAGTGCATCAGAAACCGACGCACAAAAGCCCTCAATTTTAATGTCATCCACATACTTAGTAGTAATAGATAAACATTCCAGTGATTGTGTAGTTTGTCGGACCAGCGGTGGAGCTGCGCTTAATGCGTAACTGACAATGAGCAAATGTCATGTTAACGTATTCGATGCAACTTTATGCATTTGCGTGAATCGCCTGTTATCTTTTAATTAGAAGATAATTGGGGGGTGTGGGGGCACAGCCCACCGATGAAGATAACATTCATTTATTATGTCCATGATTTATCAGATATAGCCCAAACTAGAAGTGGGGCAGCCCCGATGAAAGTTAAGTACATTGATAAAGTCTGCTATTATGTTTGTTTTTACACTTTTCATGATAATTTATTTTATTTGTGGCGGTTGTGTGATGTGAAGCGAAGGGGAATGTGGGGGAGGGTCACAGACTCCCAAAAGCTGGGTCAGTTGACAGGCGTGTCTAGTTAAGTAAGCATTACACTACGCTTATGTTTACAGCGGAAAGCGGTGTGCGATTCCCGTAGCTTTTGCGCTACGCAATCTGGGTGGTCCGACTCTCTACACAATCACCAAACATTCCTTGGTCACATCAGAAATAAATAATTGAAAGAGACAAGGCTCTAAAAAATGGATCCTTGTGGTACACCACTCAATACAGAACAATTAGCTGATTTGCAACCATCAATGATAACTTGCTGAGTCCTATTACATATCCAATTTGTTATCCAATTAACAAGAAAATAATTAATATTCAGCTTCTGAAATTTTTGGGTTAAGGCCCGATGTGGCATAACATGAAAGGCCTTACTGAAGTCTATAAATACGATGTCACAAGGAATTCTCTTGTCTAAGAAGGAACTGATATTTTCATAGGAACACATCAAGTAGGTAATACAACTTCGACCTCTTCTGAAATCGTGTTGCTCAGAGTCACAATTATTAAGAACTGGTGTAATCATGTCTTTTATAAGACTCTCAAGAATCTTACAAACTGAAGATGTCAAACTTTCGGGCCGATAGTTTTCTCACATGTTCTTTGGCCCTTTTTATGTTTGCTTGCGTGCATGTGCAAGAAATATTATGTGGCATCTTAGGAGAGAAGCGGGTTGTGGAGGTGCAGCACTGTGGCAGCCAACCACAGCTCTACATTTCGGGTCTTGGCACTGGTGGACCAATGCAGGCCTAGTGTCCTGATGACACTGGTTCTACAAGTGTCACCAAGTTGAAATGTTTTGCCGCTGCAATCAGGGGCTACCTCATCATTGCAGTGTCAGCCATTTCGCTGCAATGAGGAGCAACCATCATTGCAGAGGCATTCTGCGATCGCATGCCCCAGACCCAGTACATTTGCTGATAGAGGCCCACTCCCTGTCTGCATACTGTAACCCCACCCCATTTGTTGTGTGCCGGGTGTTTAATCACTAAGCATTATCACCCCAACAGTCTTTCTTTGCGATGGGGCCCAATCTCAATGGCTTCAGTCTTCCTTCCCAGTTCAATTTGCAGATGGGAAGCCCACCCCATTGGCATAATGTCTCCCCAATTTGTTGTGTATGGGGGGTGCCCAATCACCCTCGGCTCTCCCTCCACTTGGTATGTGCTGACGGGGTGTCCACCCCTGTCAGCTACAGCCCCCCAAAACCACTCAGATGGCATGCTGGGAGCCCACCCCAGTGTTCCAAATGTCCCTGAAAAAAAAATGTCCTGCAATGTTTTTAATTTTTTTTCCCTTTTTTTTAAAAACCCATAAAACAGAAAACGGTCCCTCACTGAGTTCAGTGGCTCCTCCCCCAACATTGGCCCACCCTCTGTGCACCCCACCTCCCCACACCCCTCTCACCCCATACTTACCTCCGGAGCCCAGCGCAATGATCTTCAGTGGACTGGGAACACATCTGCACTCTTCAAACTGATTGCGAACTGAAGAAATGCCAGTAAGCTGTATAATGGCATAAATAGGGTTTTTTTTCAACTTTGGTGCATGTCTTGGGCATTTTGGAGAATTTTGGCACCAATCTGGCACAGAATAGCGTGGTTGCTGTGGAAAATCAGTGCTTGGGACAGATTAAGATAGAGTGAGTGAGAGAGGGGGAGTAAGCAAGCTCAACGAAGCTCTGTCAGGACTGCTGTGGATTTCTTTGTGTGCAGAGGCAGGAGCCCAGTACAAAAGGGCAGCCTGCAGCGCTGGGAGAAATAGAAGGAGTGAGTGAGAGGGGTGAGCGAGCTCAACGGAGCTCTGTCGGAAAGCTGTGAACTTCTTGTGGGCAGAAAAATGTGCCAGTGCAGGCAGAAACCCAGTACAAAGGGCAGTCTGCAGCACCAGGAGAAACAGAATGAGTGAGTGAGAGAGGGTAGAGCAAGCTCAATGGAGCTGTGTCAGGACTGCTGCAAATTTCTTTGTGGGAAGACAAAGGTGCCAATGCAGGCAGGAGCCCAGTACAAAGGGCAGCCTGCAGCATTGGGAAAAACAGAACAAGCAAGTGAGAGGGGGAGTGAGTGAGCTCGCGGGTCTGTCGGGACTGATTCTTTGTGGGCAGAAAAGGCACCAGCGAGGCAGGAACCCAGTACAAAGAGCAGCTTGCGCGGCAGAAACAGAACAAGCGAGTGAGAGAGGGGTGAGCTAGCTCAATGGAGCTCTGCTGGGACTTTAGAGTTGCCCACCCTCCCTCCCAGGGTCCTCTGTGGTCCTTTATTACAGCAGGGTCTCTGGGGTGGAGACAAAGCAATGATTGGATACTTTGAGGATTGCTGTAATAATACAGATTTAGTTGTTCTGTTTATTTTCTAACTGAGCTGAGTAATACTTAGAATGCAATAGGATTCTAACTGGGATAAGTGAAACTATATAGAGCTGAGAACAAAAGTATGGTAGCTGAGGGGTGAAAACAGACAAGAGGCTTTAGAATTGCTACAGTAATACAGTATCTAACAGATGAGATGTGAGACTGAATGATAACAGTTGGCAAGGAGCCAGTAGGGGGACTAGTGTGGGAGAACAGGAATTTGAGTAAATAGGGCCTAATAGTTGTAGTAGGATACAGAACCTGGGAGTAAGAGCCCATAGCATAGATGGGGGTGAAAATGGGGCAGGTGCCACATGTCAATAGGCGGGCATCTTTGGAAGGGTGGAGGGTGTACAGGGTGTGGGTTCGCCATGATCCTGGACTGGGCTTGGAGGATGGGGGGCTGTATGGTCTGTAGATGACTGGCTAGTTTGAGAGAGGCACTGTGGAAGTTGGGGAGGAGTCTAAGTTGCAGCACAGATGAGTATGTGTAGGCATCCTGGCTGGGGGAATAGGGGATGGCAAGGGGACGGAGAAAGAACAACTAGAGATGAAACCAACCCCAGTATCAGAGGCACTAGCGAAAAGAGAAGGAGGGGGTGCCCGAAGAAAGGGGAGGCCTTCTGTTGGGGGAGGAAGAGACCACGAGGAGTACCAGGGGAGAGAGCAGATTGCTGTGGGTAGGGAGGGACCAGGGGTGGGGCATGGGGTGGCACGGAGCTGAACAAGTAGGAGGGCGGGACTGATAGGGGGAAGAGATGTAGGAGAGGTATAGGCTAGGAATAGATTCAAGCCTCTGCTATGAGAGAGAGAGGGGGAGCAGGAACATACTGAGGGGGGGAGGACAAACAGGGCATGAGAGGGATGGCAACAGCTAGGGGAAGAGATAGCAAGGATGAAAGGGTAGAGCAGGGAGCTAGTAAGGAAGGAGTGGTGGTGACTGGAGGAGAAGGCTACGGAAGGGGGAAGGATGGGAGGACATCACTATCAGGGGTAGAAGGGAATGGGGGCTCTAAATTGACAATAGTGGGGCTAGGAGGGGTTGGAAATCAGCAGGGAGGAAGGGAGGTCGACATGGGGAAGCCCAGTAGGAAGTAGTCAGGCTGGAGGGGTTCAAGGGGGATGGGAGGAATAAGGCAGAGAAAGGGTGAGGTGGAAGTTAGGGTACAGATACAGAAGTCACAGCCGGGTGTAGCTGGCAGGGGGTGAGGGCAGGGAAGAATGAATACTGGGGTGGTGGAAGGGGCATCAGAGGAAGAGACTAAGGAAGAGGGTACTCATCCTAGGGATTCTATACTGAAAGGGGTGAGATGGGTCTGATGGGGGGAAGGCACAGCCGTATTTGGGTTTAAGCTATCCCCAGGTTGACTGCAGGAGGGGCAGGGCAGGCACTGCTCCAGTGTGCAGTGAGGGGGGAGGATGAAACCTCATTTACTGTTGCATGTGAGTACAAGCGACTTGGCAGGGGAGACTATGGAAGTAGTGAGGAGGAGGTTTGAGTAGTTGGCCAGGCAGTGTGAGGGGGTGGGGGAGTTGGTGGCATTCTCAGATGTACTCCCGGTACCATGTGCACGCATGGGGAAGAAGGGTATGATTGAGGAGTTCAACGAGTGGCTGAGGGATTGGTGCCACACCAAAAATGATGGGTTAGTGACTAACTGGGGTAGGGTCCGGATAAATAGTGACTTGTACGCGGGGGACAGGGTACACTTGAGCAGGAAGGGGAGGGGAGTATTAAAGGCAGGATTAGAGGTTATATCTCTACTAAGGTGGATTTAAACTAGTGGAGGGGTGGCCAAAAGACTGAGGTTAGTTGAAAGATCCAGACAGTGGGAGCCTAATGAGCTCACCCCTAGATATAGGTAAAGGCAGAGTATAGTAACCCTGGGAGGCGGGCAGAGTGGTCTGAGTGTAATACAGAAGGCACCACTATCTAGTGCAGAATAAGGAGGAGAACGGGTGCAGACTACCAGGAGGAGGGACACAGGCCAAGGAGGAGAAGAGTGAGGAGAAGGAGGGGTATTGGTGGAAGGTGGTCTCTCTCAATGCAAGAAGCCTGGGGAACAAAATTGCAGAGCTTCAGGCACTCCTTTCAGAGGGGAAGGTGGACACTGCTGCAGTGACAGAGACTTGGGCCACAGAGTACCATGATTGGGGCTTGGCAATCTTGGAATACAGGATATGCAGCAGGGACTGGGGGGGTTGGAAGGGGGGATTGCATTCTATGTGAGGGAAGGGATTAAATGCATAAGGGATGAGGGAGAAGAGGAGAGGACAGAGGCACTTTGGTGCAGCTTCTGGACTCCAAGGGCAGAAAGCTGAGGCTGGGAGTGGTGTACAGACCACTAGCCCAATCCAGGGAACTGGATGGGGAGTTGGCAGAGCAGATAAGGAGGGTGTGTAGAAGGTGGAATGTGGTGATAGTGGGGGATTTTAACCTTCCATGGGTTGACTGGAGCACCCCAGCCACTAGCAGTACCAGGAAGCAGGTGGTCCTTGATGCATTCCAGGACTGCCTTCTGACATAATTGGTAAGTGGGCCTACAAGGCTTGATAGCACTCTTGACCAAGTACTGGCAAATGGGGAGGCGGTGAGGGAGGTAAGGGTGGAGGACCCACTAGCAGGTAGTGACCACCAAACAGTGTGGCTCGTTGTCGCACTGGGCAGGAAGACAGGAGGCATGGGCACTAAGGTGGTGGACTTTATTAGGGCGGACGTTGGGGGGATAAGAGCAATACTGCAAGGGAGACTCCAGGATATAATGCCGGGGATGGATGCTTAACAAAAGTGGGGAGTCATAAAGACTGGGCTAACAGAGGCCACAGTAGCCTGCACCAGGGCCAGGACTAACAAGAGCAGAGGCAAGAAACCATGCTGGCCGAGGAAGTAAGTGCTGCAAGGGGTGAGGGCAAAGACGGCTGCATACCAGAAGTACAGGAGAACCGGGAAGGGAGAGGATAAGGAGGCTTTTGGGAGTTGGTCAAGGGAGGTTGCCCGGAGGGTGAAAAAAGCTAAGGCCTCCAGGTAATTAAGTTCTGCACAGGGCATAAAGGGAGGGGTAAAGGACTTTTTTAGGTATGTCAGGGAAAAGAAGAAGTGCAAGGAACATATTGTGAGGATAAAGTGGGGATGGGATTGGGTGGAAAAGGGGAGGAGCAAGTGGAAATTCTAAATGAGTACTTCTGCTCCATTTTCATTAAGGAGAGGGATGGCCCACTACCAGAATGGGCTGGGGGGTGGGGAAAGGGGGAGGAGGTGACAGACAAAGTGATCACAGGAAGTAGTGTGCTGGAGGGGCTGAGGGCAGTAAGGGTGGACAAGGCACCAAGTCGATGGCATCCACCCAGGGTACTGAGGAGATGGTGGAGCTGTTGGCTGGAGCCGCTGGCAGATCTGTTCAACACCACCCTGGAAATAGGTGTGTGCCCCAGGACTGAGAGTGGCCCATGGGTGTCCTTACACAGGAGTGGGCCTAGGGAGGAGCCAGGAAATTATTGGCTGGTAAGTCTCACATCCATAGTGGGTAAGCTTATGGAGGCGATACTGAAGGAGAGGGTGGCGGCATTCCTTGACAGTAATAGCCTACAAGATGGGCGGCAACACTTGTTCATCTCAGGGAGGTCTTGTCAAACCAACCTAATAGAGTATTGTGACTGGGTGACAAGGGAGTTGGACAGGGGCCATGCGGTACATGTCCTGTACTTGGACTTCAGTAAGGTCTTTGATACAGTGCCTCATGGGAGACTGGGGGGGAAGCTGATGGCAGTGGAGGTGAGAAAAAAACTGACTAAATGGATAGAGAACTGGTTACAGGGGAGGGTACAGAGGGTGGTGGTGGTGGTGGGGGTTCTCGGCACCCAGAGCAGTGACAAGTGGGGTGCCACAGGGGTCAATGTTGGGTCCGGTGCTATTTGGGGTCTTTATCTCTGATATAGCACACAGAGTGGAGAGCAGGGTTAGTCTGTTCACACATTATACCAAATTTAGGGTGGTGGTGGATGAAGAGGGCGTATGGGAAAAACTGCAGGGGGACCTAACCAAACTAGAGACATGGTCAGTGGAGTGGCAGCTAGGATTCACACACCTCTGCATGGCTCACCTCCACTTGTGGACATGTTCATTATTATACAGTGCAAGCCACTTAATTGGGACTCAGATAAACGGGATGTCCACTTTATTGGGACGTGTCACCAAGAACCGATTAAGTGGCTATGTAACTCTATGGCAACAACTGCTTAAAGGAGACACCCCTAAGTGCCAGGTGCTTAGCTGAGACAATCAAGGATGATCAAGACAGGCATGTCCCTCTCAGATTCCTCTGATTGTCTCACTAATCCCTCTTAACACCTAAGAAGCTGTGGTTGCTTTCTTCCACTGCATTCCCTCTTCAAAATTACTGTATCTTACACCTAGCATAAGTACTGATTCCCTTTGACTGGATCTGGACGTGCCCACCTTTACTTTCAATCTGTTTACCTATATAAATCCAATCTTCTTGGGTCTCAGTTTGATCTCCACCACCCTCTAGAGCCTTTGTTTCTACATTATGATCAATCCAAGCTCTGATTACAAAGTGCTCACCATTACACTGTCTGTGTTTCATTTGCTATGTTTAAATGATGTGGGAATCAATGACTTTGTAATCAATTCACTTCACTGAGATTGTAATCATTTCTGGTTTACATACTGTTGGATTGATGAGAATGAACTGAATTGATTTTAAGATGATTGAATCACGGCATGTAAGCATACAGTTCAGCAACTAGAGGATTCTGAATCTGGTTGTATTGTTTTGCAGCAGTTTCAAGAAAACAAGCATTTGTCAATGCTGAATGTTTGCTTGCTGGTATTAGCATTGGAAATGCAGGAGTTAGATAGATGCAGAATAGGAATGGCAGTGAAGTATTGAAGTTCATGCCAACCCCACCTCCATCCTGTAGAGATGGACAGGCATTGGGGTAAGTGTTTGGGTTGTTGCCCATGATGGGCATACCATGTCACGTCACCCTATTCTGCAGACAGTGACACGTGTTGAGGTGTGCCTTAGGGTGTTTGGCTTTATAGTCACTGCATTCCATAAGGACATACACTGAAATGGGTGCAGCATAGGAGAATGGGGTGAAGTCTGGGCTGAAGAGTCCAAGGTACACCTCGATGCCTGTCAGTGGCTGCAGGGTGGGGGTGGGATGGCATGAGCAGTACAGTCTGCAATCCAAAGGCACACCCCGATGCCTGTCAGTCTGTATAGGGTAGGACATTATGGTTAGAAACCCTAACGCCTTGGGCATTTGTTGGTATTTACATTACAAATTTTCAACATGGCCTTTTTGTGACCGTACCTCATGAAATCATGTGGGACATCTTCTCATGAAGAGTGGCAGTGTGATTATGTCAATGTGTCCCGAACATTGACTTCCAACAGCGACAGTGACATTCTGCGCCAGATGAATGAAAACACAGATCGGGCAGGATGTGAAGAATGATAGCTGTACCATCCACAGGAAGGTGTGAAGAGATAGCAATGTTGAAAATCTGTACTGGGAATATTAAAAATGCTCCCACGTCCAAGCATACGGTACATGGAAACTGCGCAACACATGCATGTTACACAGTCATTTTATGGACGTTCTTCACCAAATTTTCAACATAGGCATTGTAGGACCTTTGCTCATGAACAGTGTCACTGTGATTTTCTTAATGTGTCCCAAACACTGATTTCCCACAGCAACCACGCTGGTCTGTGCCAGAAGTTCACAAACACATTTTGGCCAGGATGTGAAAAATGACATCTGTACTGTTCTTAAGGAGGTGTGGAAGAATGTCAATGTTGAAAAGCTGGAGTGAACATATTACAGATATGCAAAGTTATGAGCATGCGTGGAAACTGCACAATGCACACTCATAACACAGTCATTTTATGGACTTTCATCACCAAATTTTCAACATAGGCTTTGTAGGACCTTTGCTCATGAACAGTGTCACTGTGAGTTTCGTAAAGTGTCCCAAACACTGATTTCCCATAGCGACCGTGCTATTCTGCGTCGGAAGTGCAAACACACATTTTGGCCAGGATGTGAAGAATGACAGCTGTACTGTTCATAAGAAAGTGTGGAAAATGGTAATGCTGAAAATCTGGAGTGAAAATATTGCAAATGTGCGAAGTTACGAGCGTGCATGGAAACTGCGCAATGCACGCTCGTAACACAGTCATTTTATAGACTTTTGTCACCAAATTTTCAACATAGGCATTTTAGTACCTCTGCTAATGAAAAGTGTCAATGTCATTTTCGTAATGTGTCCTGGACACAGATTTCCCACAGTGACCATGCTATTCTGCGCTGGAAGTGTGAAAACACATTTCACCCAGGATGTGAAAAATGACAGCTATACTGTTCATGAGGAGGTGCAGAAAAATGGTAATGTTGAAAATCTGGACTGAAAAATATTGCAAATTAAGCTAAGTTATGGCGTGTGTAGCAATCTGCATAGCGCTTACACTTCGTAAAGTCATTTTTTTGAATTTTTTCCACCAAATTTGCAACATACAGTTTTTGAGAGCCCACCTCATGAACACTGGCACTGTCATTTCATTACTCAGTCCTGACAGGTGATTCTGTGCAGTGACCACAAAATCACCTTTCAGGACCGAGTAATGCCATGACAGTGACTGAATTCATGAGGAGGGGTCTCAAAAACCTCATGTTGAAAATTTGGTGCCAAAATTCCAAAGATTGCCTGAGATATGAAAAAAAGTTGAAAATACCCTATTTATGCCATTATACAGCTTACCGGCATTTCCTCAGTTCGTGGTCGGCTTTGAAGAGTGCAGATGTGTTCCCGGTCCACCAAAGATTGTCGCGCTGGACTCCAGAGGTAAGTATGGGGTGACGGTGTTTGTGTGTGTGGGGAGACAGGGTGCACAGTGGGTGGGCGTGGGTTGTGGGGGGGCAAGGAGACCGTGAGGGACTGTTTTTTCACAGGTTTAAAAAAAACAAAAAAAACATTGCAGGACTTTTTTTCTTTACAGGGGCATTAGACACACTGGGGTGGTCTCCCAGCATGCCACCTAAATGTTTTGGGGGTGTAGCTGATGGGGATTGGGCACGCCGTCAGCACAAAGCGGGAGGTGCAAGAGCCAAGAGGTGGGCCCCATGGCTGCTTTCACTACTCTTTCAGAGGGACGGATGTCGATGGGAGTGGGCTCCCCCATCAGCACATTAAACAGGAAGGGGGGACATAATGCCAATGGGGAGTGGCCTCCCCCGTCAGCAAGTCAACTAGCACCAGGGATGGAAGCCGATGAGGACTGGGTGCCCCGTAGGCAAAACACGCTGCTTTGGGGAGTGGCACATGCTGCCGAGGGGGATTGGGCACCACCTCGGCACTGGGGCCAGATTAATATTGTTTGTGAACATGGCATCAAGGCACTGCCATGTTCACAAACAATATTACAGTAGCCTGTGTTTGCTGCCACACTGCCGCACCTCCTGAACCCGCTTCTCTCTCAAGCTGTCACATAATGTTTCTTGCGCATGCGCGCAAGCAAACATAAAAATAGCACAATCAATTCCCAATTGGGGTTACATGTATAAAGCATCTGGTTTCAAAATAATCGGTGCACGTGAAGCACTGTAGTTCAATCTGGTTCAAATCAAACATGAAACCGTCTATGACTGATTTTGCATGAGCTGCAAACTGAAAATTACTGCATCAGTTCCACTGAAACTGGATTTTGAATTTGATTCCATAATGTATGCAAACAAATGTCTTACTCAACACCCAGCCCATTCCTACCCTCATCTTTTTTTATTTTGGTATTTTTTTGTTTTAGTCAAACAAATGGATTGGTCTGACTGCATCCAGGGAATTGTAGTGACTTGGTCAATATATAGGCAAGTAAAAATAAACAAAACAGGGGAACCGGCACCTGCTGAAGGTCTGTGTTATTACGTTGCACCACAATAAGAGAAACTGTGGACCAACAAGGTTACCTGTGCAGAGTTACTTTATTTGAAGCAGGAAAAACACTCCAAAGGGCTGATAAAATCACTCTTTGTACATCGCATCAAAACACAATGAAATCCTGCTAAAGCACAAAGTCCATGGTTTTCCATACAGTTTGGTTGGTCACATTGGATGTGGCATCCCTGTATTACAATATTCCACACAAAGATGGATTGGAAGCAATGATGCATTACCTCAATACACATCCTATAGATGATCCACTGATGGAGATTTAAATCCATCTATCAAAATTTGTGCAAGAATTTATTACCTCAAATTATGCCAATCTGTATATGGGGTAGATGGGAATGTTAATTTGTACATAATGAAAAAATTCCCTTCCTCCATAAAATCAATTTATGGAGATACTTTATAGATAATATGCTTATGGTATGAAAGGGAGCGGAGGAGGAACTGTTTGATTTTGCACATTTTCTTGAAAATAGTAACCCCAACCTTAAGTTTAGTGTGTGCTTTGGTCAAAAAATGATTAATTTTCTGGACTTGATATTAATGCACAATGGCAAAGGTGGTATCACTACGGATTTATTTAGAAAATCTACAGATAGAAACACACTATTATTGGCCAGCAGTAACAGTCCACAACATATGATATCTGCCATCCCAAAGGGACAGTTTATTAGGATTAAAAGCAACTGTGGTAATGAGGATAAATATCATGTTAGAGCAGGGGAGTTGGTGGAATGATTATATGATAGGGGATACAGTAGGCAAAATATTTTTAAGGCCAATGAGGAGGTGGATAAGATACCTAGGCAGGATCTTGTACAGGAAAGAACAATGAGTAATATCTGTGATTCACAAATATCCTTTGCTTCCACATGCCCAGTCTCAGAAAATTGCATTAAATTATTAAAAAACTGTGGCATTTGGTAAGGAAGGACCCAGGACTAAGGGCATTGGATATCCATGGGGTAAAAACATTAAATGTATAATTAATAAAATGAAAAAAGAGCTCCGTGGTTGACAGATGATGACCACTGGCTTCCGCTGCCACAGGAGCCTAGGTAGTCAAATACCACCTCAGCAGCACCGGTTCCAGAAAGAGTGTACATGCCAGTCCTCCTCTGGTGCCTTCTCCCTTGAAGGAGGGGACCCATCCAGTGAAGGGTTATGTTAGGTTACCCAGGGGCTGAGATGTGGGTGGCCATGGCTGCAATCGGGGTGGGGTGGCAGCGAGGGGCATAGGTGGCCCAAAGGACAGGCCAGCCAGGAGCTGGGGGAGAGAGAAGAAAAATATAAAATTGTGTATTTAGAGCAACCCTACTTGGATGTGCTTTGGCATGTGGCTACCAGAAAGAAATGAGGGCTGTTATAATGTGGGAACTACAAAGACTGCCCTGCTGTGAGAACAATGAGGTCCTATATCAATCCAGTTACAAATAGGAAGTCAGAGAATGAGGGTTCATAACTTTTAACACCAATGATATGTTTATGTGGCCCAGTGTAAGTGTGGTAGTTTCTATGTGGGTAAAAGAAAAGCTCCTAAGAGCTAAGGATTGGGGAGCACATGCATGCTATTGAAAAGGGGGACCCTATGAATGGATTGGTGGTACGTGTTTGGAAGTCTTAGGAAAAAATCAGAACACGAGTTCTACTTTACTGGGATTGAAAACCTATCAAAACTGGTGGTGGGTGCAATTATTACAACATACTGCTAAGGAGTGAACAGTACAGGATTTTTTCCGTAAGGGCTATGGAAACTAGAGGGCTTAATGATATGTTGGAGATAAGTCCCTTTCCAGATAAATGAGTGATTTGGCTTTCCTGGGTTGCTTTTTAAGGCTGAGACATTGCATGAAAACTGGGGGCTCAGTGACTGATCAGGGCTAAGCCCTGTTTTTGATAAATGAAAAATTTGGTTTCATTGAGTCAAATGTTCTTTTGGGTTGTTACACTGATTGTTATATTATATATTAAGGCTTATACAGATTTTCACGTCTCCTATGTCTTCATCTTTCAAATGTGACAAATTAAGGCCACTGCTCAACTAACAAGAACTTTGTTAGTTGGACGGTAACCTTGAATAATCAAAACTGAAACTCTAAAGTGTACTGAAAAGCTCTTAAAAAAAAAGTTCCTATTGGTCTATATGGAGGCGCACCCTACGCTCTCCCTGAACTGACATCACAAAACATGCTAACTTGGGGCTCGCTCTCGAACAGTGAAGTGGAGGGATTGGACCTCTGCTCCACAGAGCCAAAATACATTCCCATCCCTCCCTAAATACTGGCAGCAGTAAATTAAAATGTATACTGGAGTTGACTTGGGGCCAGGTAATGCTCATATGTTTTGGGGCAGAATTTTTAAAAGACCAGAAACTTGCTCTTTAAGTTGACTGGAGAGTCTTAGTGACTCAGACATTCTGAGAAAACCATGATCCACAGTGCTGACATCACACAACATCATATAATGGGTTTCCTGATGTCACAACTGTGAATTACATATATATTTGTGTGTTATCTGTGAGTGACAAGGGCTTGCTATGTATTATTATAATATGATGCCCAGTAGTAAAACTAATGTCCAGCCTGTGATGAATATAGCAATAATTGGACACATTACTTTTTTGCATTAAGCTGTCACACCAATGAGTTGCTTTGACATTTCTCAATGTGCCGTATAATGTTGCCAGATCCAACATGAGCCCTTTTAAAAACTATTTTCTAATAGTTGCAACTCAGTAATACATAGATACATAGATACATAGACAGTGTCGGCAGATAAGGGCCTATGGCCCACCCAGTCTGCCCATTTGAGCTTGTAAGTTCAGTTTGTTTTCCTAGAAGTCTGTTGCCCCTTACCCCTGACCTCTAGAATTCCTTTATGTCTATCCCATGCATTCTTAAATCCCATGATTGTTTCAGCCCCACCACTTCCTCTGGCAGGGTGTTCCACTTGTCCACCACCCATTCTGTGAAGAAATTCTTTCTCATGTTTCCTCTGAATCGTCCTCCCTCCAACTTCATCCCATGCCCTCTAGTCCTGGAACATCTTTTTCACTTAAAAATAGTGTTTTCCTGCACCCTGTTCCTCCCTGTAAGATACTTATATGTCTCTATCATATCCCCTCTCTCCCTCCTCTCCTCCAGGGAGTACATGTTCAGTTCCTTCAACCTGTCTTCATAGGACTTGTGATGCAATCCATGCACCATCTTTGTTGCCCTCCTCTGAACCTTCTCTACCCTGTCTATGTCCTTACGTAGGTATGGTCTCCAGAACTGTACACTGTACTCCAGGTGGGGCTTCACTAGTGTCTTGTATAGCAGAATTATGACCTCCCTTTTCCTGCTGGTGATGCCCCTGCCTATGCATCCCAGCATCCTATTTGGCTTTACCTGCTGCCTTGTCACACTGTTTCCTACCTTGAGGTCATCAGAGATGACAACCCCAAGATCCCTTTCCTGCTTGGTGCATGCTATATCCTCACCCCCCAACTCATATATTGTGCCAGGGTTTTTGTGCCCCATATGCATTATCTTGCACTTCTTTGCATTGAATTTCAACTGCCAAACCCTTGACCATTCTTCAAGTTTCTGCAATAAGTTGTCACAGAATTGCAAACACATTCATGTTAAGATGAAAAAAATAGTTTATAAAAGTTCCTCCAAAGCTGGTTAAGCATTGAAAAGTAACAAACTGTGAGTTGTGAATGCATTTCAGCTTTTAGAAACAATGCAAAACCAACTTACTCTCATGCAAATTGTACTGTACATTCCCTCCAAAGTTTATTTACAGTTGGGTAGCCTGCTTTCCAGGAAGCCTATGACAAGCGTCCATATGCCTGTGATGAATGTGAATGTTCAATAGGTTAAAGGGCTGATGATTTGTAATCAAATGGACCACATGAATCAAAATGACAGGATACAGGGCTCCCGTGGGGCAAACTTTCTCCCTGAACTGCACATCTCCTCAGTATGAAAAGGATATGAGCTCCCCTTCATGCAGATGTTTTGAATACCTTATTGTTCATGACTGTGTGTGTGTGTGTGTGTGTGTGTGTGTGTGTGTGTGTATTAGAAATTGGATGTGCTTTCTATATATATATAAATATATGTGTGCTGGAAAAAGTGTGCATGTGTACCTGGAATGGTTATAGACTCTGAAGGAACTGTAGTGTGTTTTTTGGAAGGAGAGTTGGCACATTTACAAAAATTATTTGCTGAATATACTGAACATATGTTCTACAGCCATACTGCAGAGAAGTAGATGTGTAATGAAGCTTGGAAATGTATACTGGAAATAAATTACTAACAGACAGGCTTCTTGCCTATGCAAAGATCCTACAGGGAAATAAAAACAATTTGAAAATGTCAATGTTTAAATGCTGCTAAGATCAAGCAGCATGTTCTGAAGTAATGAAGAATATACTGCAAATTTATGAATGCATACACATATACAGTATGTACATCATATTGGTATGATAGTATATACATTATACTGACACGTTAAGCTTAGTATAGTTAGAGTTGACTGCAGGTTCTATGTTAAACCCTAAATTTTGCACCTAAATAGCTTTGGCAGCGTTTGATAACATTAGCTGAAATTTTGCCGCATTGTCAAGTAGGCAAGATCTAAATATGTGGAAAGTTTCATGATGGCAGCTTGTATGGTGTCTGAGATCCGCATATGTCATTTTCCTGTAGACATCTAATTTTATTTCCTATACATAACAAGCTTTTTTTTTTAATTCAAGTTTATTGTATATTTAGGCACAGATATACAGTAGATAACAGTTTGGTTTTGCTCTCACATACAGCCCACACAGAATCGAACATTTTTCTGAAACTTTCAGGGTAGAAGTGTGCTGTGCCAAGGTAGTGCCTTTAGAAGGGTTTGTAAAAAAGTATTAAATGGTTGCAGTTTTTTTAATTTATTATTTATTGAGGTTTTTCGATATAACAAGTACAACCTTACATAAACTCTACCATCTCGGAACCTAGCCAGAGCAAATGTCTGCTCCCTGGATTACAGACTAATGAAGCATGCTGAGATTAATAGACATCTGCACAAAGAATCATGTGATGCCCATATGGCTGTCCAATGTATGTAGTTGCACAACACCCCTCACATAGCCTGAATAACATAGCTGTGCATTAAATAAGCGTATGAAATAACAGAGTTGTTCCCCCTATAAGGATCCTCAACTATCAATGTACACAATATTAAAACAAGAATCCGCAAAAAAGGCAGTCATTAACTAATTCCCATGACAAACAATAACATGCTAAGAAAACAAACAATAACTGACAAAAACTGGGTGCCGCTACCCGGGAGAGAAGCAGAGAGGGAGAATAGACATGCACTCACAGGGTGAGGATGTCACTCCAACAGGAGATTGAAGTCAGTCCTCCCCAGTGCTACTCACAACATGGGGCTGCATGGATGCTGGGGAGAGGCCACAGCCATACCCACAGTAGTCTTAAATGCAACTTAGTTTGAAAAGAATCTCATATTTCTTTTGAACCAATGGCTCTTACCCACTGCTAGATACGCTAACCTTACATAACTGGCAAGTGAAGCATGCCATCTATCCATTCCTCAGCAGAAAAGTCTCTTTGCTTCTGTGGTGGCGGCCATGAACTAATTATGATGTGATCCGTGGTGGGAAGGAAGTATCCGGGTATTCTCCAAGACAATCAAGGATGCGTCACGGGGAATGGGGGAAGCTATGGTTTTCTCCATAAGAGAAAGTATATTATCTCACTAGTTGGCTATTTGGGGACATTGCCATAGGAGGTGAAGAAGGGTGCCTTCAGCAGCAGTACTCTTCCAACAGTCAGAACTGCAGGGTATACTACCAGAGATGCAGAGTCTTAAGTTGCATCAACCTACCTGCTGTATCCTTGCAGGCACCATAAGCATTGACCCATGCCCTATCCCACTCTTCAGAAAGGGCATGGCCTAACTGCTTCTCCCAGCATGTCTTTAAGCAAGTATAGTAGTATTGGGGTGTATTCCTCCAGGAGAGTTTTGTAAATTAAACCTATAAGAGAGTGGGCATTACACTATTTCCCACTAGCAGGGCCTCCAAGGATTTCCTCCCACTTACCTAGACCAGGTAATTGTATCTGTGTACCCACTATCTTGAGAGTAAGTGACAAAGCTGCAGGCATTGCCAATGATGAAATGCCACTAGGGATGCTTCTGTTTGCAACTCAGAGAAAGACTTTAAATATTTAGTACAAGGAGAAGAAAGGTCCCCAACTCACAGCAGGATGCCCTGCTTCCAGCTGGGCCAGACCAAGGGTGGCCTCCAACTTTCAGCCTCGTGTTGTACCAGAAGGGCCAATATTGAATGGGTATATCCGAGGTCGATCCTAAGATAGTCTTTACCTGTTTCCAAACATGTGGAGCAAACTCCTGGGTAGGGGTACAGTGTCCTTGCTGTGCTGTGTCCTAAAGGACTCCTTCTGTTGGGGGTCCCCCACTGATATCTGTCTCTAAGTCTAACCAGCACGCCACTGTCCAAACCTTTTTGGCATTGAACCACATCCAGACTTGCAACAAACCAGAGGCTAAATAGTATCCTTTAAACCATGGTGCCCAAAATCCTCCTTTGTTTTTGGGGCAATAAGACACAATGTTGAGAAGCTGCCTCCCCCCCCCCATATATAAAATCTGAAATAAAGGTAGACAACTGTTTCCATATAAACTCAGGCATCTTAAGAGGCATATATTGGAAAACTTTAAGCAGTTTGGGGAGAACCATCATTTGTAACGTTTGCACCTTCTCCCAAGGTACAGACAGAGGTGTTCCCACTAAGGATGTCTTTGATTTTTTTAGAGTAGTAGGGTAAACTTTAAGGTTGGCCACTGCCTCCAGCTAAGGGAAACATACCCAGATATTTAATGGGTTGGGACACTCACTGCAATCCAGTACCTGATAGCATGCTATCAGTACAGCGGGGATTTAGCAGAAGAGCTTCTGTCTTACTCCAATTATTGTGAAGACCAGAAAGAGTTGAAAAGCATTCAAGATGCTAAACCAGGGCTGGTAAAGAGGTGTCCGGGTTCTCTAGAGTGAGCAAAACATCATTGGTAAAAAGCATAGACTTGTAAGAATGGCGGCCAACTTCAATACCTTATTATAAGGGAGGACTCCCACAGTTTCTGAGACAAGAGCTCAGTAGCAAACACAAATAATGCCAGAGACAGGGGTCAACCCTGTTGGGTACCTCTGCCCACCTTAAAGGGTAGGGAAAGCCTCCCATCAGTAAGAAATCGAAGCATAAGGTGAAGAATAAGTAAGTTGAATCCACCGGATAAAGGTGTTTTCCAAGCCAAATTTACTGAAGACAGCCAGAAGATAAGGCCATACAAAAAGGAGTCAAATGTCTTTTCAGTGTTCAGAGCTACAGCTCCCATAGTGTCCAGTGAGGATGCTGAAGCCCACATCAGGTCAACCAGCCTCCTGATGTGGTCTGCTCCATCTCATCCTCCACAAAACTCACTTGGTCAGGGTGGACTAAAAGTAGCAAGAACTAAATAAGCCAGTTTACCCAGACCTTGGCCAATATTTTGTAGTCCATATTTAAAAGCAAGATGGAGCAGTAGCTGGAGCACTGTTAAGGATTCTTGCCTGGTTTGTAAGGACTGTAATGGTCACATCATTCATAGTGCCTGGTAGTTCATGCTGTTGCCAGGCATCATGCAAGGTTGTTGCTAACAAGGGGCTCACCAAGTCTCCTATAGATTTATAAATCTCTACGGACACCATCGACCCCCAGGCTTTTCCCCTATGCAATTGTGCTATAGCTGCTTGGATTTCCATAGTGATAATTGGTCCCTCCAGACCCTGTATCTGATCAACTGTTAGCCAGGGTAGGGTAATAGACACTAAAAGTTTTATATAGCCTCCTGGGAGCCATCAGCTGTAGTTTCAATGCATAGAGATCAGATAAAAATTCCTGAAGGCTGCATTAATCCTATAGGGTCCGAAACAACTTCCCCCACTTAATCCCCAAGTTTTGCTGCCCGCCACCATTTACTTGAAATGGTAGGCAAGGACACATCCGTCTTCTCCATGCCTCCCATTGTGCCTACTGAGTTCTGTAAAGGCCAGACTCTGCCTGTTGCCCATTAAGTGTACTGATCTGATACCTTACTTGTCTAAGGGTTTGAAGGAGGGAAGGTCAGTCTTCCCAGACTTATGTTGTCTTTCTAAAGTTTCCAGCCACCTTTCCAGGGATTGGAGTCTGCGCCGTTTCTCCTTTTTACAGACGGAAGCGTATGCTATGATTCTACCCTATAGATGGGCTTTGAGACCTTCCCAGGCCCACTTTGTGGCTGCATCTCCAGTGCAATTAAAAGTTGTATAGTCCTGCACCTTCTGCATAAGTGTTCCAGAGTTATAAGGATTTAAAATTGAGTTTTTTTTTGTTTGAGCATACTTAGTAGGGTTTTGGATAACATTCTGATACGACACGAAACATTTTATGTTGCAGGACTGTTTCTGGTTCTCACCATTGCTTATCAAGTCACAGCATGAAAATGTTTTTTATGTTGTCATGGCAGCAATCTTGGTTGTTTCCCCAAACTAAAAAATATGGAATACACATTAAAATGATGTAATTTAAAAAACAAACACACACTTGAATTTAGCTAAATGGGACACATTTAGTGAGATTCAGGTATTTTTTTTTTTAGGCCAAAAATACCTTTTCTTGGCACCCAAAAAACCAGGGTGCCCAGCTTAGCAAGAGGAGCCTTTCACCAGCGTTCTCTGTGTGACAACCGTAGGACTTTCTTGAATTCGGAAACCACAGATGGAGTCGTGCTACTAGCTTCAGTTGAAGCAGTGAGCTGGTGAATCCCTGGAATGTCATATCTTAAGTAGAACCTGGTACAGTTTCTTTCTCCCCCCTCCCCTCCAGGTCACCCCCCTTCTCAATGCTTATGTATTTTTATGTTGATTGCGTGCAGCGCAAGAAACACATTGGGACAGCAGGGCACTGTTGTGGCCAATGTCCCCACAGCCTGCAAAGGTATGTCCCACTTCCCCCAATGCCATGGCAGGCTGCTGGTGACACAAGTTTGGAATGTTTGCACCAACTTGTGACAATTTAGCCACTGCAATCAGGGGCTGCCTCGTCATTGCAGCGTAAGCCATCTGCTGCAATGAGGGAGTGACCCGTCATTGCAGGGTGGGATGTAAAAACCCTGATATTGTTTGTGAACATGGCGGCGGGTTGCCATCTAATCACAAACAATAACCCTCCACCATGTTTTCTGCCGGCGGGGGCCTCACCCATTGGCATAGTGTAGCCCTCCCCTGTTTAACTGTCTGCCGACGAGGTGCCCAATCCCCGTCGGCAAAAGGAATCCCTTTGTTGTTTGCAGATGGGGTGCCCAGTCCCAGTCAGCACAAAGGAACCCCCATTTAACTGTCTGCTGATGGGGTGCCCAATCCCCATCGACAAAAGGAACCCACCCCCTTTTGTTGTTTGCCAATGTGGGTGCCCAATCCCCGTTAGCTACAGCTGACCCCTAAAAAGCCATTGGTGGCTGAAGACCCACTCCAGCATGCCACATGGTCCTAGTAAAGGAAAACAGTCCCATAAAGTCTTTAGTTTTTTTTTTTGTAGCTGAAAAAAAGGAAACTGTCCTCGTAGTCTCTGGGCCCCCACCCACAACCTGCACCCACCCACTGTACACTCTGCCTCCCACACCCCCCCACCATACTTACCTCCGAGCTGGGCGACAATCTTGGTGGACTGGGAACATGTCTGCACTCTTCAAAGCCAACCGTGAACTGAGGAAATGCTGGTAAGCTGTATAATGTAATAAATAGGGTTTTTCCAACTTTGCTGCATATTGCTGGCATTTTTTGGAATTTTGACACCAAATTTTCAACATGGGATTTTTGGGTCCCCTCCTCATGAATACTGTCACTGTCATGGCATTAATCGGGCCCAAAGGGTGAATTCGCAGTCACTGCGTGGAATCACCTTTGAGGCCGATTAACGAAATGACAGTGCCAGTGTTCATGAGGTGGGCTTTCAAAAAGCCTATGTTGCAAATTTGGTGGGAAAAATCCAAAAAAATGACTGTTTTACGAGCGTGCACTGCACAGTGGCTACGCATGCTTGTAACTTTGTGAATTTGCAATATTTTCACACCAGATTTTCAACATTGGCATTTTGTCACACCTCCTTGTGAACAGTACAGCTGTCATTGTTCACATCCTGGCAGAAATGTGTTTTCGCACTTCCGTGCAGAATAGCACGGTCGATGTTGGAAATCAGTGTTTGGGACAGATTAAGGAAATTACAGTGACACTATTCATGAGTAGACGTCCTGAAATGGCTAAGTTGAAAATTTGGTAATGATACTCCACAAAATGACTGTAGTTACAGTAGCGTTACAGTTTGCAAGCAGGCTCATAACTCTGTGAATTTATAATATTTTCACTCCAGATTTTCAGCATTGCCATTTTCCCACACCTACTTATGAACAGTGCAGCTGTCATTTTTCCCATCATGGCTGAAATGTGTTTTTGTAGTTCAGGCACAGAATAGAGCAATCGCTGTGGGAAATCACTGTCCGGGACAGATTAATAAAATGACAGTGATACTGTTCATGAGCAGAGGTCCTAAAATGCCTATGTTGAAAATTTGGTGATGATAGCCCATCAAATGAGTGTGTTACAAGTGTGCGTTGCACACTTTCCACACCCCTTTGTAACTTTTTTTGCCATTCAAACTTTATTCATTTTTTACATTTACAAAGAGAAGATCTAGTTAGCGTACATAAAAATGATACAGGATCAGCAAACAGAATTGGATCGACTCTTCCCCTCTACCCCCTTCCCCCCTCCCTTTCCCCATTTCTTCACACAGGATGCAATATCAGCAGGGAGGAAAGTAGGCCTCTATGATACTTGTAATGAATACAACACCAGCAAAGGGCTCCAGGTCTTTTGAAATTTCTGAAATTGATCATGTAGGCTAGCAATCATGTTTTCCGAACGCAGATTTGCCAACAGCTCTTGCAACCATTCACTATAAGCGATGTCGGTCGCGTCTTTCCAATGACACAAAACCAGAATTTTAACCGACATAGCTATAAGAGCTATATGAAATTTCCTGCTATTAACTGTGACCTAGGAAAAATCACCCAAGATGCAAATTTTGGGAGTGAAGAGATCGTTTAATCCTAATAAAGGATCGATCCTCTGCTGAATTGCATGCCAAAGAGGGGCTACTTTGGGACACTTCCAGAATATATGTAAAAGATCTCCCTCTTCCTGATGGCAATGAGTACAGGTACCAGACGACAGGAATCCCAACTTGGCCAGTTTCTGGGGTGAATAATAGTACTTATGCAGGATTTTGAACTGTATTATCCAGAGCTTATCGTGTCTAATATATTTGTGACAGTTCCCCCATAACGAAGACCAGTCAAATTCCTGCTGGGGAAAAATTGGGTGGGGCCAAAACAATCCGGCCATTTCCAGTTATGCAATATCCCATACATCTTAGAAACAGCGTGAGAAAGGCCTGCCATTAAGATCAGTTCGGCCCAATAGGACAATTTTAAGGGAACCGGAGGTACAGGGCCAAAAAATTTTACCATCAGACACCGTAGTGGAAATATTTTGAAAATGGCAGAAATCGGAACATGGGCTTTATGGATAATCTCGGGAGAGTTTAACCATGAGACATCTTCCTGAGTGAAAAAACTAAGTGGGTGATCTCCTAGCTGGGGGATCCACTTCAGTTGGAGAGGTTTGCCCTCAAGAGTGAGCTTGGGGTTTCCCACCATGGTTGGGAAGGGTCTGATGTATGTTCGTAGTTCAGAAAAGAACATAGCTGTGAATGGACTCTTATAGATACCACGATAGGGCTGCTTTTGAGTGAGGAAGGTAGGGATTTTAACCTAGCATGCAAAAGCACCCTGGGAGATAGCCCATTAGCCTTTATTAGGGTACGTTCAATTTTGAGCCATATAGGAGTAAAAGGATATGTAAATGGGAGGAGTTCAGGTGCAGTCCACCTCAGGTACTTATTTGCGTGGCTAGCCCAGTAATATAGCCCGATATGCAGGAGGCGGAGTCCTCCTTTCTCCTTGGGGGCTGAGAGCTTGTTATAACTTATCCGGGACTTCTTCGCTGTCCAAATGAAATCCGATATCATCTTATGTATCCTTTTAAACCACACTAAGGGAATCCAGACATTTGAGAGATTGATTAGGTAAAATAATCGAGGAAAGATGTTCATTTTAACTATGTTAATTTTCCCCCAAAGAGAGAGGGGGAGCAAGGCCCACCTTGTAAGATCTTGCCTAATGGCAGCAACTAGGGGATCTAAGTTTAGTTTGACAAATCGCCCGGGATCTCTTGACAGATTAACTCCCAGGTATTTCAAGGATTTAGCCTGCCAAGAGAAACCCAATGCTGAGGCATCTGCCTTTATCGCTTTGTAATTTAAAGGGAAGGCCACAGTCTTATCCTTGTTCAACTTGTAATTGGACATGGAGCTAAATTCTTCCAAGACTGTGATCAAAGCAGGGATTGACATCCTGGGGTGGGACAGTTGTAGGAGCAGGTCATCCGCGTAAGCCAAAACTTTGACAGTTTGATGCTGAACCACTATACCCTGTATGTCTGGGTACCTTTGTAACTTTGCAGATTCGTATATTGTCATGCCACATTTTCAACAATGGCATTTTTTAACACCTCCTTATGAGCAGTGCAGCTGTCATTTTTCACAACCTGACTGAAATGTGGTTTCACAGTTCGCGGCACAGAATAACGCGGTCGCTGTGGGAAATCAGTGTTTGGGACAGATTAAGAAAGTGACAGTGGCACTGTTCATGAGCAGAGGTTCTAAAATTCCTATGTTGAAAATTTGGTGACAAAACTCCATAACATGACTGTGTTACAAGCGTGCGTTCAACTGTTTCCACGCACCCTTGTAACTTCTCAAATTTGTAATATTTTCATACCACATTTTTAACAGTGGCATTCTTTCACACCTCCTTATGAACAGTACAGCTGTCATTTTTCACATCCTGGCTAAAATATGTTTTTGCACTCCTGACAGAGAATAGCACGGTTGCTGTGTGACATCAGTGTTTGGGACAGATTAAGATGGAACCAGTGACAGGGGGGAGTGACCAAGCTCAAATGGGCTCTGTCAGGACTGCTCCAGATTTGTTTGTGGGCAGAAAAAGGCCCCCACACAAGAGGCCAGTACAAAAGGGCAGCCTGCAGCACTGGGAGAAATAGAATGAGACAGCAAGTGGGGGGGGGGAGTGAACGAACTCACCAGAGCACTGTCAGGACTGCTGTGGATTTCTTTGTGGGCAGGAAAAGGCATCAATGCAGGCAGGGGCCCAGTAGAAAAGGCCAGCCTGCAGCGGTGTGAGAAACAGTACGAGTGAGTAAGACAGGGGGACTGAGTGAGCTCAACGGAGCTGTATCAGGACTGCTGCGGATTTCTTTGTGGGCAGAAAAAGACTCCACTGCAGGCAGGAGCCCAGTACAAAAGGGCAGCCTGCAGTGGCAGGAGACACAGAATGAGCGAATGAGGGAAGGGGAGTGAGTGAGTTCAACGGAGCTCTGTTGGGACTACTGCAGATTTGTTTGTGGGCAGAAAAAGGCAGCAATGCATGCAGGGGCCCAGTGCAAAATGGCAGCCTGCAGTGGCAGGAAACCAGAATGAGCGAGTGAGAGAGGGGAAGTGAGTGATCTCAACGGAGCTGTATTGTAACTGCTGCAAATGGTGGCAATGCAGGCAGGAGCCCAATACAAAAGGGCAGCCTGCAACATGGGCAGAAATGGAATGAGAAAGTGAGAGAAGGGGAGTGAGCAAGCTCAATGGAGCATTGTCAGGACTGCTGCAGATTTCTTTGTGGGCAGAAAAAGGCACCAACAAAGGCAGGAGCCCAGTAGAAAAGGGCAGGCTGCAGCGCCAGGAGAAACAGAATGAGTGAGTGACACAGGGGGAGTGAGCGACCTTAATGGAGCTCTGTCAGGACAGCTGTGGATTTCTTTGTGGGCAGAAAAAGGTGCCAACGCAGGCAGGAGCCCAGTACAAAAGGGCAGCCTGCAGTGCTGGGAGAAACACAATGAGCGCATGACAGAAAGGGAGTGAGCGAGCTCAATGGAGCTCTATCATGACTGCTGCGGATTTGTTTGTTGGCAGAAAAAGGCGGCAACGCAGGCAGGAGCCCAGTACAAAAGGCCAGCCTGCAACCCTGGCAGAAACGGAATGAGTGAGTGACAGACAAGGAGTCAGCAGGCTCAACAGACCTGAGTCGGGACTGCTGCAGATTTCTTTGTGGCCAGAAAAAGCCACCAACAGAGGCAGGAGCCCAGTACAAAAGGGCAGCCTGCAGCACCAGGAGAAATGGAATGAGCGAGTGAGAGAGGGGGGAGTGAGCCACCTCAACACAGCTCTGTCAGGACAGCTACAGATTTCTTAGTGGGCAGAACAAGGTGCCAATGCAGGCAGGAGCCCAGTACAAAAGAGCAGCCTGCAGCAGCGGGGGAAACAGACTGAGTGAGTGACAGAGGGGCAGTGAGCGAGCTCAACACACCAATGCAATTAACATTGGGCATTGACAAATGCTTGTTTAATGTGTGATATCGGTGGACCAGGGTGCCCACCCCCAGTACCACTTCTCTTGACCCCCCCCTCCAGGTCACCAGCCCCCCTTCCCAATATTTATGTATTTTTAAATATATAAGTGAACCTAGGTGCCCCACTGCCCACCCCTGTACTGCTTCTCTTGACCCTCCCTCCAAGTCACCTACCCCCATTATATTCATGGTGGCACTGGGGTGTCCACCCCCTATGCCGAACAGTAACCCAACACTGAGGTGCCCAATTCCCAGTGCTGGAATGTGAATATCCTCCGAAACAAAGAAATCTGTCCCTCACTGATTTTTTTAAACCTGTAAAAAAGAAAACAGTCCCTCACCGATCTGACCCCCACACACACCCCCGCCAACCCCACCCCAACCTCTCACTCAACACCCACCACCTCACCCCCCCATACATACTGTTCTCAATCACTCATCTGAATATGTCCCATGACATAGACCCACTTTCTGATCAAAGACAGAGCCATTCACTTGCCTTCTCTGTATGAGAACAGCAGGACTTTTTTTGAATTGTGAAACCACAACTGGAGTTGTGCTGCTAGACGTCACAGGGTTCAGTTATGGAAGACAGCAGGAGTGAAAAAATGTGATGCAAAACACCCTGAGGATTGTATTGCCAGCTATGTACAGATAACATTTTTGGATGCAGATTTTTGTCAGGCTACTTTAAAAAAAACAATAGATAGCATGAGCTGGGAGCCTAGCTAGGAGACCTCTCACCATATCACTGTAGGTGGACCTTATGAGCCATCTAGAGAGCAGGAACTGACCCTATCACACAGTATGGCCACCCCTGCCAATATCATCTATCAAAGTATGCTCTGGCATCCTACTGTTGACACCATATACAGTATCATGGGGTTCAGTTATGGAAGGGAGCAGGAGTCAAAAAATGGCATTTCATTTTTATTTTGTTAACTGAGATAATGCACTGGAACTAGTTCATTTTCAGGCCCAGCCCAAACAAAGTATACAAACAATGACATAAAATAAGAACATTACAAAAGACGATAGCAGTAACAAATTACAACAAGCATTTGTCAATGACAAAGTTCATCATTTGGAATTGATATTTGTAAGCACTGATTGGCAGGACTACAGTTCCCAGCAGAAAGAACAAATTATGCCACCAAGTTCACATTCCTGTTGAAATACAGTGAAGTGCATACATGTTTCTTCAATTCATGATCTGGCTTTGAAAAGTGATGATGTGGCTGTGGTTCAGAGAAAATAAGAGCACTGGAGCCCCACCATGGGTTGGGGGGGGAACGTTATGATTAGAAACCCTAACGCCCCAGGCGTTTGTTAGTATTTGCACTACAAATTTTCAACATGGCCTTTTGTGACCCCCACCTCATGAAAGCATTTGGGACCTCTGCTCATGAACAGTGGCACTGTGATTTGGTTAATCTGTCCCAAATACTGATTTCCCACAGCGACCACGCCATTCTGCACCAGATGTGTGAAAACACAGTTCAGGCAGGATGTGAAAAATTACAGCTGTACCATTCATAGGGAGGTGTGAAGAGAAGGCAATGTTGAACATCTGGAGTGAAAACATTAAAAATGCTCGAACGTACGAGCATATGTGGAAACTGCACAATGCACGCTCATAACAGTCATTTAGTGGAATAATTTCACCAAAATTTCAACATAGGCATTTTGTGACCTCTAGTAATGAATACTGTCACTATGATTTTCTTACTCTGTCCTGAACGTTGATTTCCTACAGCGACCGCGTCATTGTGCACCAGATGTGCAAAAACACATTTCAGACAGGATGTGAACAATGACAGCTGTACTGTTCATAAGGAGGTATGCAAACCTGACAATGTTGAAACTCTTGAGTGAAAATATTATAAATCCTCAACGTTATGAGTGTGCGCGGAAACTGCGCAATGCACGCTCATAAAATAGTCATTTTATGGACTTTTGTCATCAAATTTTCAACATAGGCATTTTGGGACCTCCACTCATGAACAGTGTCACTGTGATTTTCTTAATGTGTCCCAAACACTGATTTCCCACAGCAACTGCGCTATTCTGTGCCGGAATTGCAAAAACACATTTCGGCCAGTATGTGAAAAATGACAGCTGTACTGTTCAAAAGGAGGTGCAAACAATGCCAGTGTTGAAAATCTGGAGTGCAAATATTACAGATTCACCAAGTTATGTGTGTGCATGGAAACTGCGCAACGCACGCCCATAACACAGTCATTATATGGACTTTTGTCACCAAATTTTCAACATAGGTGCTTTGAGACATCTGATCATGAACAGTGTCACTGTGATTTTCATAATCTGTCCTGAACACTGATTTCCCACAGTGACTGCACTATTCTGCGCCAGAAGTGCAAAAATGCATTTCAGCCAGGATGTTGAAAATGACAGCTGTACTGTTCGTGAGGAGATGAGGAGGTGTAAAAAAATACCAATTTTGAAAATCTGGAGTGAAAATATTACAAATTCTCGAAGTTATGAGCGTGCATGGAAACTACGCAATGCAGCTTATAAACAATCATTTTTGGATTTTTTTTCACCAAATTTGCAGCATAGGCTTTGAGAACCCTCTCAAGACGTGGCATCATTTTGTGTCCGTCCGAATGATCCGCAGTGACTGCAAAATCACCTTTCGGGACCGATTAACGAAACGACAGTGCCACTGTTCATGAGCTGGGCTCTCAAAAAGCCTACATAGCAAATGTGGTGGAAAAATCCAAAAAATGCCCAAGATATGTACCAAAGTTGAAAAAACCCTATCAGGTCCCAGGTTTGAGATCCACTCTCTGATTGAAGACACATCTTGCTGCTGGAACCTGCGACTGTAATGTGAGAGCTAAAGTAAACGTGATTCAATGTATTTCAATGGGGGTTTCAACTTGTATACATAACTCAGCCATTCTTTGACATTTTGACCCCAGATTTTCAAAATGGCCTTTTGGGGCCCCACCTCATGAACACTATGACTGTCATTATGCAACTCCTGCCCAAAAGGTAATTTTGCAGTCACTGGGTGAATTCACCTTACAGGCAGGATTTGCATAATGACAGTCATATTGCTCATGGTGGGGGGGGGGTTCATAAAAAGGCTATGGCGAAAATTTGGAGTTAAAATATGTAAAAATGGCAAAGTTATGGCCATTTTGTTGGCATTCCACTACACACGCTCATAATTTTGGAAATGTAGAAGAGTTAGACCTGAAATTTTCAACGTAGACATATTATTATGGCTCCTCATGTATGCCACAGCTGTCATTTTTCAAATCCTAGTTAAAAAGTGTTTTTGCACCTGTGGCGTGGAATGGTATGTAGTTGTGTGGAATTGTGTTTTGGCAGGGATTCGAAAATGTTCTGCACCTGGTACCTAAGGTGGGGTAATAAGATGGCTATGCTGATAATTTATTTGCTGTTGTCCTACAAATGGAAGCACAGGGCCCTTCTACAGCATATTGCATCTATGGAGGGATGGGAGTGCAGGGCCCTCCTAAAGGTAAATAAGGACATGATTACTGTATCTCAACAAATATAGAAGAGTGGGAGCATGCCACATGCAAATAAGGCTCTGATTACAGTATCTCAAACAGTAAATACATTCTTTGCAAAAAATGACATTAATGCATCAGTTAGGGTTGACATCAAACCATAAAATGGAGGAAAATACAGCATTAGGGTTTCCAATCCTAACTCCCAACCCCCACCCTGCACATACCAACAGGCATCGGGGGTGTTCCTTGGGATCGTCACCCCTAACGCTCACCCCGTTCTCCTACACTATACCCATCTCAGCTTATTTACCTATGGAATGGGGTAAAAGTTAGGGGTGATGACCCCAAGCCACATTCCTGATGCCTGTTGGTGTGTGCAGGGTGGGGGTGAGGTGTTAGGGCTGAAAACCCTAATGTTGTATTTCCCTCCTTTTTACAGTTTGATATCAGTCCTAACTGATGCATTAATGTAGTTTTTTGCAAAGAATCTATCTATCTATCTATCTATCTGTCTGTCTGTCTGTCTGTCTGTCTATCTAGAGACATGGAACCTTTGTAAATGAGTCTCTGACTCAAAGGTATGTCAAATTCCGAGACTATAATAAATAAAATAAAAAAATATATATATATATATATATATATATATATATATATATACATACATACACACATATACACAATAGGGGTGAGTGATAAATGAGTGTGATAAATCCTGTTATTTTCACCGGAGTGTGATAAATGTAAGAAATGACATTTATCACTCCCATGCAAACCTCGCAAATGGTACATTTTGCAACGATAGGGGCCCCCACTGTATAAATCAGATACATGATATTGCACTCGTGTAATATGGAAAATATTTTCACTCCTGCACAGTAACCTCTGGATAGTTAAGAGTGGCAATATTCAGAGGTCATGCTAAAGGAGTGAAAATATTTTGCATATCACACTAGTGCCCATCATGTATTCCCTGTATATACTTACACATATATCTAAACATACTGTTACCATAGACGACAGCATAAAAACAGCAAGAAAACTTAGGGCACAAAGTGTGTTGCAACGGGTGCTGACCCAGTGCAGAGCAATTTCAGTGGGGTGTTCCAGGAACATAGTGGTGAGGCAGAGCTGGGCATGGTGTGGTGAGAGTAGGCTTAGGGTTTAGCTTAGGAAGGCTTAGGGAGAAGCAGAAGGCCATTGCAAAAAAAAACTGCATTAATACACCAGTTAAGGTTCAACTTAACCCCACAAAAGTATGAAAATGTGGCATTAGGGTTTCCAGCCCTAACTCGCCACCCACCCCAAGATGCAAAAGGACAAGACCGCACAAGCAACCACAGACAGCCATCATCAGGTAAGGGGAAAAACATACAATTGTTTCTAGATGACACAAATGCAGTAGCACTAATGTGCTACCTTCATGGATTTTTATCTGCATCATGCACACTACAAGACATGCACACTCACTTCTGGCTGCAGATAGAAGTCCATGATACTCAAATCACACCACCTCTTCTGTCTGCAGAAGCTCAGGCCCCTGCAGCCGCATATGCAAATCCATGATGCTCAGATTAGAACACTACTTCTGTCTGCAGAAGCACAGTCCCCTGTGGGGTCAACACTTCTGTAGCCACAAGTACACATGCACAGTGTAAGTCATACACACCATCTTCTTGCTGCAGAAGTGCAGGCCCCTGTGGCCCCATATGTCCCAACTTTCATGGGGTTAAGTTGAACCATAGCTGGCGCATTAATGCTGTTTTATACAATTAATTTATTTTCTTTTTGAGATGGAATCATATCCTCATTCGTGTAGGCCCCTTCAGGACCTGCATGAACAGATGCAGATGCACAGGGTCCCAAGGGAAGAGTTTGTCTGCCTGCAGAAGTGCAGGGTCTTCCAGTTCCTGCACTTGCTTGTGGCTATGAATTCAAAGAATCCCTGGAGCCATCTGGGAGCTGCAGGAGTACAGGAATCTCTAGGCCTTCACTTCCATGTGGCTACAGATGCCAGTGCGCAGGCTAAGAGTCCATCTGGGCCTATGTCAAGAGAAGACTTCTCTTCACTTTACGGTTACTTGTTACCCATATGGCCAACACTGCACTGTTCATTCCCAAGCAGGGGGTGGTGCTGCATGTCAGTGCCATCCTCCCAGCCTCAGCCAATCCAGCTGGCTCACTGAGCTCACCCTCCAAACTCAGCTTGCTGGCGTTGGATCACAGTGCACTACTCACTGGGCCAAAGGCCTGCTCTGTGCACAATGTTTCTTTGTAACTTTGTTTTTTTTACATTTTGACCCCTTTTGCTACACTGCTGTTTTAAGCCTCCCTTTATAAATGTGGCAGATGGCATTTATAAAATACTGTCTGAAATGTCAGGTTTCAGAAAAAAATCATTCCACCATGTCCTCCCTTCTCCCTATCACAGGTCACATTCAATCTGCTGCTGATGAGGGCGACCTCACTGCTGCGGTCTTCATTAACCTGGCAAAAGCATTTGACTTGGTATCCCACCCTCTACTCCTGGGCACTCTAGAGAATGCAGGGCTTCCACCTTCTACCATACAATGGTTCAAATCTTTTCTCACCAACAGACACCAATCAGTAAAAATTGCAAACTCCTCCTCCTCTCCCTCTCTATCCTAGCTGGAGTACCTCAAGCATAGGCGTAGATTGCAGGGGCAGAGGAGACAAGCTGCCCCCTCAGAAATTAGACCAGGACTTTTTTAGGAGCCCAGCCACTGTTCTCTGGCTATCCTTTTTTAATTCATTGAATGGCCTAGGCTATGCCTGGACTGCCTGCACCTCCTCGGGGGAGGGAGGGGTGGTGGTGGCGAAGCGCCGTGTCTCTTAAACAAAAACTATCCCCTTTTACGATTGGCTGCAAGCCTGCAACCATAGTAGCCTGCATGTTACAGCCAATCAGAGAGTGCTGCAAGCTGGCGCCATCCCGTGAGCAGTACTCTGTTAGTTGCGCCATTTAGTTGTCTGTGTGCCTTCCATGAAGGAACAGCAGCTGCAGCATCCATATAGCGGAGGGCTGAGTTGAGATAGCTATTTGAGGATGTCGAGCAGCAGTCGTTGGTTGTCTGTCAGGTGTCACCAGTGTCTCAGTCAGTCTAGTGTTCCCACCCTCCTCCTGTCCTGAACAGCCCAGTTTAAATATACCTCACCTGAGTCCTCTGACTACCTACTCTCTGTTTCTCAGTGCAGCCAGCTGTGCTCTGAACTCTCCCGCTGCCACCTGAGCCTCCCATCCCTGAGAGCCTAGGAGGCCTGCGGCCACAAGGCCTCTACCACCGGACAGACTAGGCGGAGGAGCGAGTAGTACAATTACAGTGAGTCTGAGGCACGGTCAAGCTTGCCTGCACACCCAGCTCCTGTGTCCAGCAGGTCTGAAAAAGATTTACCGTGTTGTCGGCGAGTCCCACACCACGCCCGTTGCCCACCAGTTCCATGGTCCACCGGGAGGGATTATTCAGGTCAGTGAACAGCCAGGTCCAGAACAGTGAAGAAGCTGGTGGTCATGCAGGCTATAGCAGACCCATAATTCGACACGTTCATCTGGTGTCAGAAAAAATTAGTTGCTGTCTCGTCGGGAGATTAATCGGGAGAGGAATGGGACTGTTGGGAGAGACTCGGCTACCTGACCTGCCTTCTTCGCTTTGCTGTGCTCTGCTGCATTCTGCCCTGTCTGTGCCCTTACTGATTTGGTGAGCAACTGTGCTGCAAGCTGGTTGTTGGAAATTAATACCATTCACATCCTAGAAATGTGTCTGGGGGTTGTCTTGGCCATGGCCATGTGTCTGGGGGGTGGGTGGAAGGTTTGCTGTCAGCTTGTGTTTCTTTTGATGGGAGGAGATTTGCTGGCTGTTGAGGCTGTCTATGTTGGTGGGGTGGATGGGGGGCCTATTGTTTGGTATGGTGTGGACACTGGTCATGTTGGCGGGGTGGGGACACTCAGTTACTGTGCTACTGGTGTGGTGGGGTTTGTTGGGGAAACTCACTGGACGGTCTGTGTTTGGTGGGGCTGGGGAATGGTCTGTTTTGTGGGGTTGGGGTCGGGGGAGACAGTCTGTGTGTTTTGGGGCTGACTCACTGAGAGGATGGTCAGTGTTTGGTGCTGGGGAGGGCCTGCGTGGTGGGGCTGGGGACGATCAGTGTTTGGGGCTGGGGTGGTTAGTGTTTGGGACTGGGAGGGTGGTCAGTGTTTGGTGGGGCTGGGGGACAGTCTGTTTTCTATTCTGGGGTCTGGTGGGGTGGAGACACAGGCCATGGTGATGTGGGACACTGGCTGTGATGGTGGGTGGTGACACTAGCCATTGTTTGGTGGACTTGGCTGGCCATTTGTCTGGGGGGACTGTCCATGTTGCCTGCCGGGTGTCTTGTGGGAGGGGACTATTTGCTGGTCGGGTGTCTGGGGGATCTTTTCATGTTGGCTTATGGGGGTGAATGTCGGTGATTGCTGATCAGGTGTCTAGGATGGACTATCAATGTTGTTGGGGAGGGAACTCTCCATGTTTGCTAGCCAGGTGTTTTGAGGGATTGTTCATGTTGGTGGGGAGGGAAATTCTGTGTTTGCTAGCTGTGTGTCAGGGGTGGGGGACTGTCCTTGGTGGGATATGGTGGGACCGTCCATGTTTGCTGGCTGCCTGGGTGTCTGGGGGACTGTCCTTGTCGTGGGGTGAAGGGGGGACTGTCCATGCTTGCTGACTGGGTTTCTGGTGGACTGTCCGTGTTGGTTAGGAGGGGACATTCTGTGCTTGCTGACTGGGTGTTAGCATATAAACGTAAGTAAATGTTAAAACGTAATTTCCACCTTATCCTTTACCTGTCAAGGGATGTATCTCGCTGACCTGTGCCCACAGCTAGCATATGAACATTAGTAAATGTTGAAACATTATTTCCCCCTCATCCTTTACCTGGCTGTAAAAGTAATCTTTCACTTTTTTTGATTTCTCCAATCGTCCACTGTGGAGGGGTGAAACAGACAGATTCCTTGGCCTTGCTGTCTCTGTCTTCATTGCCTGGAAAACACAACCAAAGGGGTAGCTTTTTGTTTTCTTCCCCACACACTGTTACAAGACTAGCAAAAAAAATCTTGCACTAAAACATGCACCCTAAAGAAATGATTATACTACTACCTGGCTATTGTTATAGCGACTACTGACTGGCCATGATTTTTTTGGGGGGGTTGGAACACTGGTCATGTATATGGGTGGGGGTGCGGACACTGCTGGTTGTGTGTGTGTGTGTGTGGGGACACTGCTGATTGTGTGTGTGTGTGTGTGTGTGTGTGTGTGGGGTTGGGGACACTGCTGGTCATGTGTGTGTTAGGGGTTGTGGACACTGCTGGTCATGTGTGTGTGTGTGTGTGTGTGTGTGTGTGTGTGTGTGGTGTTGCGGACACTGGTCATTTGTGTGGGTGGGGTTGGGGATACAGGCATTGTGTGGGTGTAGTTGGGGCCACTGTTGTGTGTGGGTGGGTGGAGGCACTGGCATTGTGTCGGGGGGGGGTTGTAATTGTATACCAGGCAAACTGTGCTGACCGGTAGCTCAACATCTCTCTTTTCAGACAAAGAAAGAAACATAAACAAAATGCAGTATAAAATGCGGTTTTATTTATTTTTGTGTGCCTGTGATGGGGAGGCACAGACCTGGATGCCTGGAGAGGATACCAGATAAATGGAGCTGGAAATGGTGTTGGTTGGGTGGGGTGGGGAGAGTGGCTGTGCTGGTGCGGTGGGGAGAGTGGCTGTGCGGGTGGGGTGGACACAGAGTGTGGAGAGTGGCTGTGCAAGTCCATCAGGGTGCAGAGAGTAGCTGAGCTGGCCAGTCTGGGTGGAGATAGTGGCCTTGCAAGTCTGTGGTGGGGAGAGTGGGTTGTAGCTTTTTGCATGGACATTTAATTCACTGTTGCTTGCTGTGCCTTCTGCCGCCCTGCCAGCTTTGTGCTGCTGTGCCGACCAGGGCGGACTGGTACACATGCTGAAAAAATGGTTCTGGCCACTGGTGATGGAGGAGGGAGGGGTGGACGGGGATACCAGCACAGAAATATTTTTTTCAACATGTATGCCAGTCTGCTGGGTCCATGCCATGCTTACCTCCCTCGTACAAGGGGTTTCTGAGCACTAAAGATAAGTTTCTGTGTCAAAATTAGGAACTGTTGGAAAGTATGAAATCCTACAGTATAAAAATTGTGCATGTTTATGTAGTTTCACCTTACTGTGTGGTTCAACAAGATGTTCTGTGATCTCTCCTCCTCATTTAGCATCCTGATCTGTGACCTAGCCATCCCCCCCCCAGGGCAGGGGGAAGGTCCATTGTTTTGTGGTCTTTTGGTGTAACCCTGGGCATGGAGAGAGATGCATATTCCTTAGGAGCCCATGGAGAGGAGAGTGGTAGGAGTTGTGGTGTGACCACACCATGCCCATGATCATCTTGAACAATTAGGGGATTTACTTTGTTCTGTTGCACTGTCCCAGGTACATCAGCATGCTTGTTAAGAGCACCGCCTGAGGGATATCAGCAAGTCCCATGCTTATGTATGCAATGCTTGCTTGTTTGAGGAGAGCATTATCCTCTTCGCTTACCTTACCTAACCAGATTCAGGCATGTGACATTGAATAATATGGGATGGGATGGGATGGGAGACCAAAGAATTAACTTGGTTATAACAAAGAAAAGTGTTAACACTGGGTGCAAGTAAGCATTAATGCCCGACAGGGCGTGTGTCATGTTGGGATAACGTCATGCCACAGGTGGTTGGGCACGAGTGCATCCAATACATAAGGCATGACGTTATCCTACCATGGCACACACCCTGGAGGGCATTATTGCTATTATACAATGGCGTGTTGTTATACAGAATTTAAAAAAATAATTTTAAAGATGTTTTATTTGGTGTGGAAAAATATTTTTAAGAGAAGATACAAAAAACCACACTAATGCTAACAATCATCAAGAGGTTCATGGAGAGGCTGAGACTAGACCTGTGATGAATCGGATGTACTGGGATAACATCATGGGTCTAGCCATTCTTGTCATTGTATAATCACATTTTTTTATGTAATCTTTGTAAATAAGGGCTCATGCTGTGAGGATGCACGTGCTGGGATGTTTCCCATACCATCCATGTTTATAGGTATACTGAGGTGGCACAGCCATTTGCTGCACTTCCTTGAATTGAAACATGCTTTTTGCACTCCTCAAGGGTGGAAGGGCTAGCTCAAGCAGACATTTCAAGAAGTTCAGGATCCACTATAAGGGCTGGACTTGGAAGAGTTATGTAAGCAGCAAAGGGGGGTGAGAGACTAGTGAGCTATCCACCTGGAGGTTCAGGTGGGGGCAAAATTAGGTCAGGACTGACTTGAATTGAAGCTGAGGGGAGGTCCTGTCCTCTTGAGAAGGAAGTTAAGTTCCTTACATATTTTCAACTTTACAAGTAAGTCCTCACTCCCAAGGCAGAAGAATGAAGAGCTGAATACAAAACAGATCTCAGTCAGTTTTTCGACTGTGGTCTCAGGAGGAGTTGGGCCGAGAGCAGGCTGCAGTAAAACTGGTGGGGTGGGGAAGTGCTCTGACTTGGCCTGGGCTGGTCCCTCCCAGGAGTTATTCAGCTGTAGTCTTAAATGTTTTTTGGGCATTATTTGATGCTGGTTGATTTGTTTGCATTACGCAAGCCACCCGCTCTCTTCACTGTCGTGATACGTGAAAATCAGGACTTTTTTGTTACTTTGCTCCCCCTGTAAAAATAACAAACTACGCCCCTGACCTCAAGGCTCAATACTCGGCCCCATCCTATTTTCTGTATTTATAAACAATCTCCCTCTGTCTGTTCCTCATCCCTCATACATATGTATTAGGATGATACCATTCTGTACACCTCCAGCCCTGACCCAGTCACTATCCACTCTGTGCTGCAACATGACTTCCACTCAGTTCTGTCCGGGTTCCAATCAAAACAACTCAAGCTCAACACTTCCAAAACAGTCTCTATGACTTTTGGAACCACTCAGAGATTAGCTAAAGCTATCGATGTCCCTCCAATCACCTCTCTCGACGGCAACCCTCTAAAGATCATCCCCTACACACTAATCTAGGAGTGTGGCTGGACCCACAGTTAAATTTCACAATCCACATTGAGTACATGACCACTAAACTCCACCTAAGCTTGGTATACTATACTGTAACAAAGACTCTCTCCCTCTCCCCATATGTAGAGAACATCTAACAAAAATTATTATGCCAGTCTTTGATTATGATGACATACAAACATACAAAATGCCAGTAGAAACAGGCCGGAATGGTCTATCGAGTCTGCTCGATTGTGCAGCTAACCCCTCAACTTGCAGCTGCCTCTCCCCCCCCCCACACAGTCATCCCCCCTCACTCTATCCCACCCCCTCTTGAAGCAGCCCACCATCCTACATGAAACCACCTCCTCTGGTACAGTGTTCCACATGTCCACCACACTGTCTGTAAAGTAATGTCTCCTGATTTTCTCTCCTGAATTTTCCCCCCTCCAACCTCAATTGGTGCCCTCTGGTATCCCTCCCTCTTCTGATCAGAAATATCTCCCCTGTATTAGCCTTGTTTATTCCCTTCAAGTACTTAAAGGTCTAGATCATATCCCCCTCATCTCTCCTCTCCTCCAGGGAATACATGTTAAGCATGTTCAACCTCCCTTTATAGGATTTCCCCTCCAAACCCTGGATCATCTTAGTCGCCCTGTGCTGCACCCCCTCCAACAGTCTGATGTCCTTTTTCAGGAAAGGGTGCCAGTAATGCACGCAGTATCCCAGGTGTGGCCTGACCAGTGACTCCTTCTAGAGGAGATCCCCTTGCTATGTAGCCCCAGCATCTTGTTAGCTTTTGCTGCTGCCTTCCTCCACTGTGCCAATTTGTTCATACTCCATTATAATCACCCCCAGGTCCTTTTCCTGCTCTGTATTCCCTAACTGTACCCCTCCCAGCTGATAGCTCCTCCTCTGGTTCCTAGCTCACAAGTGCACTATCTTACACTTAGTGGCATTGAACCCCAGCTGCCATGTTTCTGACCACTCCTGTAGCTTAGTCAAGTCCCCCTGCAATCCCTTCCACCCCTCGATGTCATCTGCCACAGCTCCCATCTTAGTATCATCTGTGAACAAACTGATTTTACTCAGGGTCCCGTATGAGATATCTGCTATGAATATCCTGAACAGCACTGGTCCCAGCACCGACCCCTGTGGTACCCAGTTCATTACCGCTCTTGGCGATGAGAGTTTCCCCTTCACCACCCTTCACCACCACCCTCTGCTGTCTGTCCTTCAACCAGTTAGTGATCCACCTGACCATCCTAGTACCCACCCATACATATTTCAGCTTCCCTCCAGCCTCACATGTGGCACGAAATTGAAGGCCTTGCTGAAGTCCAAGTAAAGGACATCCTCTGCATGGCCCTTGTCCAGCTCTCTGGTAACCCAGTCATAGTACTCAATGAGGTTTGTCTGGCAGGACCTTCTTTTTTTTTTTTTTTCGATTGTATTTTGTGGCTGAAGCCGGCCATAGTTTTTGGTCTTGGTCACGGACCCACGAGCCTCCACCTCTGAGTGTGCCGACACTCCCCAGTCACCCCTAACTTGCCCCCCAGAGGGTGGTGTCATGGCACCGTCCTGGTACCAGCACCACAATTCTAGTGTCTAGTTGGGGAGCTGGCTTCAGAGGCTGATTGAGGCCTTTGAAGGCAGGGCATCATGGAGACGGCCAGCTTAGTATTTTTCCCTGTTAGCAGGGGCGGGGACGTGCAATGACGCCAGCGTCCACCCGGCCCCCTCACACATGACAGTGCTGAATGCATGGGATCCCCCAGCCTCCACTAGAAGTCCTCAGTGCACTGGCACTCAACCTCACCTCCTCCCCAGAGAAAGAAAGCAGTCCATAAGATGCTCGCTCCTTCTCCCCTCGGCCAGCCCTCTGGTTCTCCAGGTCTGTTCTGAACCCAGGTCATCAGTGTCGCAGACAGAATTCCAACTGCTGTGCCGGTGGGCTGGCCTGTCTGGCAGGACCTTTTGAGACAAACCCATGATGTTGCCTGTCCTGGAGTCCATTGTCTTGCAAATATGTCACCAGCCTCTCCTTGAGAAATGTCTCCATGAGTTTTCGAACAATTGATGTGAAGCTCACTGGTCTGTAGTTACCTGGATCATCCTTTGGATGACCCTTCTGAATGGGCACTACATGGGCTAACCTCCAGTCCTGTGGTACTCATCCTGTGTGCAGAGAGGTATTGTCCTTTTCTTGGACTTCAGCAAGGCCCCCTTGTCCACCCGAAGCACCCTCAGCCCTTCCAATACTTTGCCCTCTGTAATATCACCATCCATCATCCTCCCTCCCTTCCCACCCCACCCCACCTCTCCCATCAGGTATCTGTCCTCCTCTGTACCATGAATACAGAGCAGAAGTATTCATTTAATGCCTCTGCCTGCTCCTCCCCTCTCTACCCACCCCCCATCCTTCATTATCTTCACTATCTGGTCCCTGTTCTTCCTTCTCTCCCCAATGTATCTGAAGAAGTCCTTGTCTCTGACCTTGATGCCCTGTGCCAACCCCAGCTGTCTGGATGCCTTGGCAGCTCTGACCAGCCTTGTAACCTGCCTGGACTTCTTCATATACACCTCTCTGTCTTCCCCCCTTCCAGATCTCTTGTATATCTGAAAAGCTCCCCTCTTGGTTCTCACCCCATCCATGACCTCCTTGGTCAGCCATCTGGGCTTATTTGCCCTTCCCATCTTACTCTGTGCCCTAGTACATGTCCCAGTGGCCTCTGCCAGCCCTGCCTTAATAATACTTCATTTTTGATTTGCATCCATGGTTGGTTGGATTCCCTCAAGGTGGCCTAAAAGAATTCCCCTCATCTTATTGAATCCTGCCACCCTAAACTCAACCACCCTGGTACCCAAACCTCCAGATTGCTTCCCCATTCCTAGTGTGAACCACACTGAGTGGTAGTCACTCCCAGCCAGTGGGTCCTCAACCTCCAGTTCCCTTACGGCCTCCCATTCATTAGCACAAGGTCCAGAGTCCTTCTCAACCTAGTTGGTTCATGTACCATCTGCACCAGGAAGCTATCCTGGAATGCCACCAGTATAACCTGCTCCCTAACACTTGTGGCAGTTGGTGTGCTCCAGTCCACACCAGGTAGGTTGAAGTCCCCCACCACCACTGTGTTCCCCTTCCTGCAAACCCTTCTGATCTGTTCTGTCATCTCCCAGTCCAGCTCCTCCCCTTGAGTTGGTGCCCTGTGCACTACCCCTATCCTCAGTACCCTGCCCTTTTAATCCTGAAATTATGTCCACAAGGCCTCTGTTCTGCCTTCCTCCCCCTCCTCCCTTATGCACCTTATTCCCTCCCTTACATAAATTGCCATGCCCTCCCTTTCTTGTTTGCCCTGTCCTTCCTGAACAGCTTGTATCCAGGGATCATCATATCCCAGTCCTGGTACTGGGTGGCCCAAGTTTGCGTTATGGCCACAATGTCCACCTGCCCCACTGCCAAGAGGGCCTGAAACTCAGCTGATTTGTTCCCTAGACTCCTCGCGTTCAGTGACACTACCTTCCACTCTGCTCCTTTCCATTCCCTTCCCTGAATTCCTCCCTTTTTGCCTCTACCCTGCTGCCCTCTCCTTTAGCTTGAGGGGTAGGCTCATCTGGCTCCCCTCTCTGGGACCCCTTCCTACCAGCTGTCCACTTGAGACCCCCATTCCTAGTTTAAATCTACCCTAGTTGCTATGTACCCCTCTATCCCCGGCTTCAATTCTGCCTTTCCTCCCTGCTCAAGTGTAACCTGTCCCCTGCATAAAGTTCATTGTTGTCTCAGGTTCTGCCCCAGCCCCCTACTACCCCATACCCCTTGGTACAACACCATTCCCTCATCCAGGCGTTGAACTCCCCTATCCTTCCCTTCCTTGCAGTACTTGCACAGGATACTGGGAGCACCTCTGAGAAAACCACTGATTTGCCCACCTCCTCACACAGCTTCCCAAACTCCTTGAATCTCCCCTTTACTATCTCCACCATCTCCCCCAAACAGGTCGTTCGTACCCACATGCACCACAACATGTGGTTTCCTCCATCGCCCTCCCTGTACATTTGAGAATGGACTGTCCTGCCCTGCCCGCTGTCAACCAGGGAATAGACTCAACCCATATTAGACTATGTCTTTCCCCTTTACTGTCCCATCTGATCCCCTTTAGTATGGAATCTCCAAGCACTAGCACAGGCCTTATCCTCTTTCCTTGATCTCACCCCCCCCTCCAAGGTCTCCATCACTGGAGCATGCCACCTCACTAACTGCCCCTTCCCCCCTTCTGCTCCCCCTTCCCCCTGCCCTGTCACCTGCCCTGTTCGCTACTCACTACTACCTTCCACATTTCTCCTCTCTGTCCTACCCCTTTGCTCTACCTCTGTTGTCCACCCCCTAGCAGTGTTACTTTCCTCCTCACCCCTGTTTCCCTCCACTGACTATCTCCCATCCCTTGTAGATTTCACTCCCCTACCACCTCCTGCTCTCCCCCTGAGATTGTGCACCCCATCCTTGTCTCCCAGTGTTGCCAGCACAGCAAACATATTACCTGCCCCTCTTGCCTGGCTGTGTTTAGGCTCCCCCCCACATCTGGCTTTCCATCTAATGCTAGAACTTCTGTTTGGTCCACTACTACCCTCCCTGCCCATCCATTCCCTTGGGCCCCTGTTCCTCCCATGTGGTGTCCTCATGTTATTCCCCCAATGAAACCCTGCCTCAAGGCACCCACCTACTTCCCTCATCCTCTCCAACACTCTGCTAAGACATAGCACTTCCACTTCCAGCTTCCTCCACCTGTTACAGATTGGGCAACCTTCTAGCCTCCACAATATGTTCATCCACACTGCCGCCCCACATCCATTGCATCCCACCTGCACCTGTGCCACCCCCTCACATTCTGCCTCCCTCCGTACAATCCCCTCTTATGTTGACCCCAACTGCCCCCACCATAACCCCCTCGGTATGTCCATCCTTGCCCCATTCCATCTGCCTTCCTCAATGGCATTCTACTCCTCGAGATACTCACTGGTTTTGCATTTCTTGCATTGCATCCCTCCGAGCCATGTATGCCCTATTATCTATGTCTAAACAAGTCTTATCCCCTCCTTTCCTATCCTGCACTGCTTCCTACATAGCAGTTTGTGCACTATCAGCAGTGTCCATACAGAATTTATGTCCCTGAATAGAAATGTCCCTCCTTCATGAAAGGGTTATTGAGATTGGCAGCTCCTGTCCAACTGCATCAGTGCAGTGTTGGACAGGCTGCTGCATTAATGTGCCACCTGCTTACATTCAGTCCTGACCTACATCACCCAGTTCACCCCTTCCAAACCAGAAAGCTGCAGCCCACCTATAAATGGAGAGTAGCTCAGGAAGGGTAGGATGGAGGAGATTGGGTTTGTGCCTAGTCCCGCTCTCTCGCGAGACAATCAACATCTCCCCAAGGCAATAGCCATCCCTCGTTTGGCCTTTTATGCCCCCTACCTAAAATACAAAAGAAAAGAAGTCCTGCAAGTCAATCCCCCCCAATTGTGCTTCCTACTTAGGCACAGGAGATACAAAACAAAATATGAAATCAATCACTTCCCTGCAGTAGTGCTCCAGGTGTCCTATGCCTTGCTCCCATTCTTTCCTCCTCGCTCCTCCTCTGCTCTCGGATTCCCGCTGCTCCCCCGATAGCACAAATCCAGATAGAAAGCAGAGTGCTGCAATAGTAAAAAAGTTATGGTACCCCGCCCCCCCCGAGACTGTGCCCACCTTGTCTGGTTTACAGTGCTATTCTGCCACTGTTCCTAGCTGACTCGCCGCACTCCAACCCCCTTTCAACCGGATCATGGGTGGCACAGTAGTCATATGCTGCAGCCCCACTCTCTTCTCATGCCTACTGTGAGTAGCACAGTTCAAGTTGAGCAGCGTCCTAAGCAGTCCCTGGTTATTGACACCGTTTACTGCACTGCTCCCTTTACATCTCTCTCTCGACTTGATTCCCTCTACTATGCCTTCTGTCATTTTGCCTCCAACTGTTCATACAGATCTTAACTGTTATCTTCTATCCTCTCTGAACCTCCCTCTGCTCACACACAGGCATCTCATCTACTCTATATCCTTCATTTCCAAATTCTGGTTCAATCTGCTCCATATATACATCACTGCCTTCCTCTCCCCTGCCCCAGCCTCAGTATACTCCCTATGTTCTAGGGACTCATGCGCTTTCTCACTCCCTATGCCATCTTCGAACATGGGCAAATCTGCTTTCCACTACTGTCTCCCCTCTCTGTGGAACACTCAGTCTCAGCTCTTATGCAACTCTTCCTCTCAGTCCTCTGTCAAATCACTGCTCTGTCTCTTACCTTTCCCTACTTGCTCCTATAACACCTCTTAGCACTTGAAATGTTTGTCCCCTGTTGTAACACACTGATTTTGAGTTACTCCGTGCCATGTACAGTTGTCTCATTGCACTTGAAATGTTTGTCCCTTGTTGTAACTACTCCAATCTTTGATACTCCATTCCATTGTACAGTTGTCTTTCTGTGTAGCCTGTTTTTATGTTTGCTTGCACGCATGTGCAAGAAACATAGTGCCATCATCCAAGATTTCGGAGGTGTGTCACCTCCTCCTCCAATTCAGTCAGTGTGTTGGCAGGCGCGGCCCCTGTAAGCCAATGCATGCTGGAGTTGTCTATGACAAGCTCCAAAATGCAGTGGCATACAGTTGAAAGGGGGAGCTACGCTTCAGTGAGCAGCGATAAGATATCGCCTGCTCATGCGCAGCTCCCACACACACACACACACACACAGAAATGCACACATACCGCGTGCTGCCTCCCCCAAGACATGGATAGCCGACGGGTGCCCAACTCGCCGGGGCTTGAGCGGCGCCCCCAAAGCCTTTCTGATATGCCACGCCAGTGCCCACCCCAGCGTGGCAACTCATAGAATAGCCGATGGGGGTGCCCAATCCCCATCAGCCCACTGTCCCCCGAGTACTGGGTGCCACGCTGAAGCCCACCCCAACGCGGGCAACTGATCATATGGCCGACGGGTGCCCAATCCCCGCGGCTCCACGCCCTCCCAGCCATCCTTGTGCCATGCTGAGAGCCCACCCCGGCGTGGCAAACGTCCCACGCCTTCTTTTTACCTGCAAAATAAAAACAGTTCCACGGCGTTTCTCCCAGCCCCCCTCCCACAACCCGCACTCCACCCACCGCACCCTGCCTCCCACACCCTCACCCCATACTTACCTCCGGAGCTCGGGCGACGACTTCGTGGACCGGGAACATGTCTGCACTCTTCAAAGCCGACCGCGAACTGAGGAAATGCCGTAAGCTGTATAATGGGCTAGATAGGTTTTTTCAACTTTGTTGCATATCTCAGGCATTTTTGGAATTTTTGCACCAAATTTTTCAACATAGGTTTTTGGGACCCTTCTCATGAATGATGTCACTATCATGGCGTTATTCAGGCCCGGCGGGAGGACTTCTAGGTCACTGCGCAAAATCACCCTTCGGCCTGAATAACGCCATGACAGTGACATTTCACTAGAAGGGGTCCCAAAACCCCATGTTGAAAATTTGGTGCAAAATCAAAAAATTACTGTTTTACGAGCGCATGCTATGAGTTCCTACCGGCTCCGTAAGTTCGCAAATTTTCAATATTTTCACTCCAGATTTTCAACATTGCCATTTTACCACACCTTCTTATGAGTAGTACAGCTTTCATTTTTCACATCTCACCCAAAACCTGTTTCCGCCCATGTAGGGCACAATGGCGCAGTCGGTGTGCGAAGATCAATGTACTGGACAAATTAAGAAAATCACAGTGACACTGTTCATGAGCTGAGGTCTTAAAATGGCTATGTTGAAAATTTGGTGAAAATTCAAAAAATGACTGTTTTACGAGCGCATGTGTACAGTTCCTACTGCTCAGTAAGTTCACGAATTTTCAATATTTTTCCCAGTTTTCAACACTGCCATTTTACCACACACTCTTATGAGCAGTACAGCTGTCATTTTTCACATCTTGCCCAAAATGTGTTTCTGCCTAAGCTAGCACAATGGCGCAGTCGATGTGCAAAATCAATGTATGGGACACATTAAGAAAATCACAGTGACACTGTTCATGAGCAGAGAGTCTTAAAATGGCTATGTTGAAATTGGTGAAAAATTCTAAATGACTGTTTCTGGCGTGCATTGTGCAGTTCCTATGCATGCTCGTAAGTTTGCGAATTTAATATTTTCACTCCAGATTTTCAACATTGCCATTTTATTACACTTCCTCATGAACAGTGCAGCTGCCATTTTTTCATATGTCGCCCAAAATGTGTTCTCGCACATGTAGCGATCAATGGTGCTGTTGGTGTGTGAAAGCAATGTTTAGGACAGATTAAGAAAATCACAGTTGCACTGTTCATGAGCAGAGGTTTTAAAATGGCTATGTTGAAAATTTGGTGACAAAAGTCCATAAAATGACTGTGTTATGAGTGAGCAGTGCGCAGTTTCCACGCACCCTCGTAACTTCATGACTTTGTAATATTTTCAGTCCAGATTTTGACCAGTGGCATTTTTCCACACTTCCTTATGAACAGTACGGCTGTCATTTTTCACAACATGGCTGAAGTGTGTTTTCACACTTTCAGCGCAGAGATGCGTGGTCACTGTGGGAAATCATTGTTCGGCACAGATAAAGAAAATCACAGTGACACTGTTCGTGATCAGAGGTATCAAAATGCCTGAGTTGACAATCTGCTGTAAAAAATCCCCAACCTAATTATATTACGGGTGTACGTTGCACAGTTTCTATGTCTGTTCGTGACTTCACCATTTTTTTAAATATTTTTTCTGCAGATTTGCAACATTGCCATTTTTTACACCTCCCCATGAACAGTACAGCTGTCATTTTTTACATCCTGTTCGGAATGTTTTTGCACCTGTGGTGCTAAATGCCGTAGTCGCTGTGCATAAGCAGCTTTCGGCTAACAAACTGATATTCCCCCTGTTCATGAGGTGGGGTCACAAAAAAAACATGTTGAAAATTTGGAGTGAAAATACCAACAAATGCCTGAGGTATTAGGGTTTCCAACCATAACGCCCAACCCTGTATAGAATGACAGGCATCAGGGGTGTGACTTGGGATTCTTGCCTGTAATGCTCATACCATTCCACACCTTGCAGCCAGCGAGAGGCATCGAGGCATGCCTTGGACTCTTCGGCCCCAAAGTTCACCCCATTCTCCTATATCACACCCATCTCACCGTGTTTCCTAATGAAATGGGGTGCGTATAAGGCCAAAGACCCAAGGAACACCGTGACACTTGTCAGTGTCTGCAGGGTGGGGTGTGGTGAAATGGCGTGACGTTATGCCTGACAATCCAAACGCACACCCCAATGCCTGTCACTCTCTGCAGGGTGGTGGTGGGGTTGGCTTCAGTTCAATACTTCACTGCCATTCCTATTACGCAGCTCTGTAACTTCTACACTACCACTGCCAATGCCAGCAAGCAAACATTCGGCATTGACAAATGCTTGTTTCTGTATTGTATATATTGAAATCTTTTATTATGCTTACTATTGTGTCATTTTGTATTTGAATGCCTTCTACTACATACTGTGATTCCCTTGCTTCCTGTACCCAGAGTCACACCTGGAGATGAGCCTTGGCTCACTGTGCCTTTCTGGTTACCAAATGTTTAAATAAATTAAAAATTTAAATGTTAATTTTGAACCAGAAGGGCAAAAACCTGCTTTTGAGTAGGATTTGAAAAATAACACCTATCACTTTTATGAGGTCATGTGAAAAACTGGCTACATTGAGAATTTGGGGTCAAAATTATCAAAGTTTTGAGTGAATGTTAAAATATTTAAATGTTCACTCATAACATGGTAATTTTCAACATAGTCTTTATATGTCCCACCTCATAAACCTTGTAGATGAAATTCCTCAAATCTCATCCAAAAAGTAATTTCACAGGGCAACTGTGAGATCACTTTTCAGACCTGATTTAAAAAAAAAAAAAAATCACCTACCCAGTTGATTAGGCACAGTCCAAAATGGTCATGTTGAAAATTTGGTTACAAAACAGTTAAAATGACAAAGCTATGAGTAAAGGTTCAAACCACATTGAAAATACACTGAATGCACCTACCTTGATTCCTCATTTCGTAGTCATGGTTCCTAGAGGAGGATGTCTTTCATCGCCGAGAGTCAATTACAGTGCTGGATATTCTGTAGGTGAGTGAGGGTGTGGGGGTATATGGGGTGTTGGATGTTGAGTAGGGGGTTGGGGTGGGGGTGGCTCAAGGAATGCCAGAAAATACACTGATAAACAGTTTTCTTTGTTTCAGGACATAAAAAAAATAAAATACAACTGTTTGAGAAGGTCACGCAATGTTAGAATGATGTGTTATGAGTTATAAGAGGCCTTGTATTTACCCTCCAGCTCCGATGTTCTAGCTATTGGGGCTCTTTTGAGACCTATGAAGGCCAAGCACATGTACCCTATCCTCTATGTTAGTTTAATCATTGCAAATGTTATGTAATATATCCTAGAGGTTAGAGTAATGGGCAGAGAATGAGCTTGGTACATCCAGCAGACATGGGTTTGATTCCCACAACCTCCACTTGCATACTGTATGACTCTGAGCAAGTCACTTAACCGCCCCAGTGCTCCGAAATCAACAGGCACTTGCACTTAGTGGGCCTCACCCAGTTACCAAAAGAGTAAAATAAAACATAAATACAAATAAATGTATATTGACTGTAGCCTGATAAATGGAGAAGCTCTGGATTTGATACACTGTTGGATTATCATTCAGGAATTTATTACAATCCCTGCTGCAAGGAACCAAGGGGATGATTTGCTTTTAATGCAGCATGGACAGTGGCTGGTTATTGCTGTAGTGGAGGGGGTCTTGGAGGCGGGCAAAAATGCACACAGGGCTCCCCAACAAGTACCTGCTGAATGCAAGCTACAAATTAGCCACTTCTCTTCAGCATGTGAAAAGGGAGGAAAAGTGAGGTGGAGAAAGATCAAGTTGTGAGTGAATGGCAGCAGGTCCAGCAACATGCTACCAATGCAACAGTTAATCTCTCTGTCTTCAGAAGAGCAGCAGTACCAGTCTAGGATGTGATCCTTCTCCCACTGACAGTCAGGGTTCAGATTTTGCTTCGGGGAGAGGTAGGTGGTTAGGGAAAAGCCCACAGGCAGTGGTACTTTTAACAAAGTTTGCCCACCAGAGACTAAAGAGACATGCGATGACCCACAAGCACAGGGATAAATGCAGCCCGCAGGTAAACATATCTTGGTTCACATTGGACTTCCACAAGCGATGAGTTATAGTCACACTGAAATGCAGACTTTTCATGACCTGCAAGCAACAGCCAGGGGATTTTATAAAGTTAGCCACTTAGCCTTCTAAATCAACCAAAATGAAATTAGTAATGGCACTCCAGACGGATTAATTGCAACTCATGGATATGGTCCAACCAGCCACACCATCGGATACATTAATCTATCTGGAGAAACCATACTAACTTCATTTGGTTATTTTATTCATTGCCTGGGGGTGGCCACCCCATCTGTAACATACACTGGCCCAGTTGTGGATCATGGCCATATCCTGTTGGAATCATTTGAAGTCTTCCAGATCTCCTGCTGACAATCAGCTGAGCAGCTAACTTTGTAAAATCCTGTGTATTATCGGTTACAAATAGAGGTGGCAATGGTGGTCAAAAAAATAAGGAGCAATTCATATCATTATACCATTCAAGACCTGTTAATGCTGTCACTGTTTTTTCCCTGACATCCCGTGTATGGCTGATATATGCTTATTTTTTTTTTTTTGTAATTCATATTTTATTGGATATTCAACAGTACAATCTTATAAATACAACAATCATATGAACACAACAATCATAGAACACAACAACCATAGAACAACAATCATATGAACACAACAATCATATGAACACAACAATCATAGAATACAACAATCATAGAACACAACAATCATATGAACACAACAACCATAGAACACAACAATCATAGTACAAGAATCATATGAACACAACAATCATAGAACATCAACCATAGAACACAACAATCATAGAACACAACAAAATGGACATCAATATAGCTGTAGTTATAAAGAAACAACAATCAATGCCAGCATACTACTAACAAGTGATTAAGGAATAACATGGATAGGAAAAAGTAAGATGATTATAAATTGCTTCTAACAGATATAATTAAATCATACATGTAAAAACCAAATAAACCACACATCCTTATGTCTTAATGAAACTTCAGAATAATTTGGATTTAATGAAAGGGTCCCAAGTGTTACGGAATAAATCCAATCTTTTCATATTGACATAAGATACTCTTTCGTGGGTAGCTCTGAGAGATAGATCTTGCAGCCATTCTGTCACTGAGGGGGAGTGTGCGGTCCTCCAGTGCATGAGAACTACATTTTTGGCAGTCATAAAAGCTGTGGGGAGCCAAATTTTTTGAACCTCTATGCATTCTGTTAATCCTGAGTTGATGCCCAGAATTATGAATTTGGCTGGGTGTGCAAAGTGTGCATTGACAACTTTCTCACAGATTGAAAAGATATCTTTCTAGAAGGGTGATACAGTTGGGCAATATTACAATACAGTATATGGGAAAGTGTTCCTTTTTTTGTAGAACATCTCCGGTATAAATCATCAGTAGCTAGACCTAGTCTGACTAGTTTAGGAGGAGTGTGGTGCCACCTGTGAATGATTTTGTATTGGACCAGCCTACACTTAGCCTCTCTACAGGCTTTTAATGTCAGGTCCCAAATACTACCCCATTCTTCAGGAGAAATCACAACCTGCAATTCATCTTTGCCACTTGGATATCAGTACGTCCACGGGGTTAATCTTAGATTCTAACAACATTTTGTGGATGTATTTGTACCCATTATTTGTTGCACAAATCGGGTCTAGAATATGTGTAGGAGGAAAGTTTACATTCTTATTTATGTTAGATCTTAGAATGCCTCTAATCTGAAGGTATCTATGACATTCTGTTCTTGGAAGTTGATATTTCTGATTTTTTTGGGAAAAGGAGATGAGAGAAGCTGAAGAGGGGTCGATGATATCATTCAAGTAATGGATGCCCTTGGATTTCCATAAATGCCAATCCAGAGGTTTGCCATCAGTTCAGAAAACACTATATAGGGCAATGGGGAGAGTAGTTGGGTTTCCATTCCAGTGCAGCTACTACTTGTTGCCAGGATTGACTTGGCTGATTTAGTACAGGGTTTGAGCTTAGGGATCTGGGAAGACCAGAAAACAAAATAGTTCTAGGGCTCTTTCCTTTAAGTAATACTTTTTCTAGGCCTACCCAAGCAGGTGTGTCTTGTTTATTATGTAACCATAGTGTCTTAATACATTGAGCTACTATAAATGAATTATGGCTCAGTTTAACGGTAGGTAGACTAAAGCCTCCACTGGCCCTGTTCTGTTGTAATTTACCAAGTGATATTCATGGTGGTTTGTTTTCCCAGAGGAATGTCAGTACTAATTTATAGAATTTGGCAAAGAGATGTGGAGGTATACAGTATGGATGGCAAGACACTGTAAAAGATAATATACTTTTGGGGCTAACATCATATTACGTGTTAATATTTACTCCATAGGGAAGAAACATTTTACTCCATCTGGCCAAAACCATTTCCATACATTCAAACAAGGTATTAAACTTCAGGTTAACAGTCTGGTGAATATTGGAAGTTAAAGTTATTCCTAAGAATTCGATCCTAGTTAGAGAAATTTAAATTTTATTTTTTTTGGCAAAAAAACAGTTTTGTCAACAGTATTCACTAAAAGAAGGATGATAGATTTACTAACATTAATTTTAAACCATTTGAAATTTGCAAATTCCCTAATAACCCTTAACACCGCAGGGACTGACATGTTTGGGTATGTGAGAGAGAGCGAGAGAGAAGAACATCATCAGCAAACATGCTGATTTTTGAGCAGTACAATAAGGCTGTTGTCAGCACTGCAGATGTGGCTTGTGTGACTTAACACCACTTTCTGTAGGAGATGCGTGCTCTGAGTTCTGTTACTTTGTGTGTGCTCAGCAGGTTGGTTACATTAGGTGGCTGTTTGAAAGACAGTAATGGTAGTTCTTGGATGATACATTTCAAGGTGTCATCCTCACTGAATATTGGTTTTAGGTCCGTAATGATTTTACATAGGGGCTCCAGATCAGGGTTATGTGTAACAACCAGGGTATCATTGGTGGTTGTCTTTTATTACGTTCACTTGCGCACATGCGCAAGGAACGTCTTGGGAGAATGGGACACTTTGGAGGTGTGCCCCTCTCCTGCAATCCCATGTTCCATTGAGCAGGCGTGGCAGTCCTGCACCAATCAGATGTGGTGCTGTGTATGACAGCGGTGGTCTTCTCTTCAAAGAAAACCACCGCTGTCATACCACAACATTTCTACCGTCCCGCCCCTCCCATCTTTGCTGCCACGCTGAGGCCCACCCCAGCGTGGCCAACGTCGCATCATCTGCCGACAGGGGTGCCCAACCCTGTCGGCTCCAGACACCCCAGCCATCCTTCTGCCATGCTGGGAGCCCACCTCAGCGTGGCAAACGTCCAACGTCGTCTTTTTTTTTTAAACCTGGAAATTGAAAACGGTCCCACGACGCTTCTCCCAGGCCCCCCTCCCACAACCCGCACCCACCCACTGCGCACCCGCTTCCCCACACCCTCTCACACCCCATACTTCACCTCTGAGCTCGCGCGACTATCTTCGTGGACCGGAAACACGTCTGCACTCTTCAAAGCCGACCGCGAACTGAGGAAATGCCGGTAAGCTGTATAATGGGCTAGATAGGGGGGTTTCAACTTTATTGCATATCTCAGGCATTTTTTGGAATTTTTGCACCAAATTTTCAACATGGGGTTTTTGGGATCCCTTCTCATGAATGACATCACTGTCATGGCATTATTCGAGCCCGAAGGGTGATTTCGCAGTCACTGCGCAGTCACTACGCAAAATCACCCTTCAGGCCTGAATAATGCCATGACAGTGACATCATTCATGAGAAGGGGTTCCAAAAACCCCATGTTGAAAATTTGTTGCAAAAATTCCTAAAAATGACTGTTTTACGAGAGTGCATTGCGCAGTTCCTATGCATGCTCGTACGTTTGCGAATTTTCAATATTTTCACTCCAGATTTTCAACATTGCCATTTTACCACACCTCCTCATGAGCAGTATAGCTGTCATTTTTCACATCCTGCCCAAAATGTGTTTTCACCCATGTAGTGCACAATGGCGCAGTCAGTGTGCGAACTCAATGTATGGGACACATTAAGAAAATCACTGTGACACTGTTCATGAACAGAGGTCTTGAAATGGCTGTGTTGAAAATGTGGTGAAAAAATTCCTAAAAATGACTGTTTTACAAGCGTGCGTTGCACAGTTCCTACGCACGCTTGTAAGTTTGTGAATTTTCAATATTTTTACTCCAGATTTTCAACATCACCATTTTACCACACCTCCTTATGAGCAGTACAGCTGTCATTTTTCACATCCTGCCCAAAATGTGTTTCCGCCCATGTAGCACACAATGGCGCAGTCGGTGTGCGAAATCAATGTATGGGACACATTAAGAAAATCACAGTGACACTGTTCATGAGCAGAGGTCTTAAAATGGCTATGTTGAAAATTTGGTGAAAAAATTCCTAAAAATGACTGTTTTACAAGTGTGCGTTGTGCAGTTCCTACGCACGCTCGTAAGTTCGCGAATTTTCAATATTTGCACTCTAATGACTTCCAAATACCTAAACAGCACATAGAAGCAAGCAACATTCGGCATTGACAAATGCTTGTACTTGTTTGTCACTGATTTTTTTAAGCCGTGTCCAAGTGCCAAATACCACTGCAAATACCTGCAAGCGAACGTTCGGCATTGACAAATGCTTGTTTATGTTGTATTAGTTGTTTTCTTGGCATAAGCATGGCACATTCCACAGCTCTCTAAATTTCTCTAAAGGAGTGTTCCTGTTCAGCAAATGTTTTTTCTTTTCAGTGTGGCTAGGTGTTTTCTCTATCCTCTTCATTTGAACAGATTCAGTGATATCGAAGCCATTGACTGTACATTACAGATTCTTTAGTGTGCCTAGTGTGATTGTTGTTTTGGTGTAGGTATCTCTGCCTGTCAGTTGGTTTCCTGCAGATACAGATCTGCAAGATTCCATGTTTGGTGGTAGCTGTGGTGTCCAGGAAATTGATACTGGTGTCAGAGTTATCCTGGAAAAGCTTAATGGATGGGTGGATTAAGTTCCTGATGACATTCTTTACGTTTATGAGTACTGTACCTGCTGTCCAAATTATAAATAAAACATCAATATATTAGAAATAAGTGAGTGGTTTTTGTGTACATGGTTTCAGGAAATCCTCCAAATTCACCATGAAAAGGTTGGCATACTGTGGAGCCATCTAGGTGCCCATTGCTGTCCCCATAGTTTGAACATGATGTTTACTATTGAAACTAAAGTTGTTGTGGGTCAGAATAAATATGATACGTCTCACAATTAATTTAGGTAGCTGTCCTAGTGTTGTCCGTTTTCTTGTAGGTATTTAAGACAGACTGAAATGCCATCAGTATGTGGGATATTAGTGTAAAGGGACTTCATATCCATTGTGGTTGAGATCGTATTGGCAGTAAATCCCCAAAGCAGAATGTTTATGCAAGAAGTGTGTAGCGTTCAGATAATAGCTATCTCTTTCAATGACAAGTGCTTTTAAAATTGTTTCAATTGAACCAGAGATACCCTCTGTCAGGGTACCATTCCCAGATAGTATAGGTCTCCCTGGATTCCCCGGTTTATGGATCTTGGGCAGCAAGTAGAATGTACCTGGTGTAAGTTCACTAGGAATAAGATCAGTTATTCTGTCTTGGAGATGCTTAGGAAATGATTTGACAATGTCCCACAGTTCTTTGATGTATTGTACAGTCAGATCACTTGCCAGTTCCCTGTGATAGATGTGTTCTGTTAATTGCCTGTTTGCTTCATTAACATAATCTTCATGGTTTAAGATCACAACTGCAGAGCCTTTGTCAGCTTTCTTTATAACAATGTTATGATGCAATTTCAGTGACTGTGTTGCTCTGTTTTTTAATGTGGAGATGGAGACAGGTTACAACAGGTTTGCTTTTGCTTGTTAAAGATCTGGCAATTGACTCTCTGATGAAAACTCTGAATATAAGTGTCCAGTTTGGTATTATATTCACTTGGGGGCTAAAATCAGATGACTTCTTTTTCTTTTCCAGTGTAATGCTGATGTCTGGGATTTTTTCTTTGTTGTGACAAAAATTCCTTTAGTCTCAATGGATGAAAGTATTTTAGTTCACCACAGAACTGCATTTTGTGAGGCTCCATTCTTGGGCAGAATGAAAGTCACTCAGAAAGTACAGATAATTCCCCAGTGATCAGTGTGTGGTTGGACAAATTAACAACAGACAGATGTTCATCTGCATTACCTTGCTGTTCTATATTTTTATTGTCATCCCATTTTCTGTTTTGACTGTATTGAAGTGAGAATATCACTAGCTCTGAAACTCTGTAATCCCATCAATATATTGTAGGCTGGTCTTACTTGTTATTTTTTTGCCCCGGTTTGTTTATGTGTATGTGATACCCCTCTCACTCAATGTGGAGAATGGGGGTGTGAATATAATTCAATCATAGTCTGGTACTTTGCATACAAAGATGCTGAGCATTAGCCATCATTGGGTTCCCTTTCAACCCATCCATCATACTGTATATGTCAGACTTACGTGAAATCATTGAAAATGACACACACAGCCAGATTTTCGAAAGGGCTAGAGTGCCACAAGCCCTGGGTGCGCCGCAGATATGGCACGTGGTGCTTGCAACAGTCTAGCAGGATTTTCTCTCCTGTGGGGCAGTTGCCACAAGTTAAACCATCTACAAATAAATAAACAGCTTGCATCAATCCCGGGAACCTTTTTATGGAGCTTGTGCCCGCAGTTTCATGCAAGGTGCTGTAAATGGGGTAAATTGTTGCAGCTGCGTCTGACCTACTAAAATTGGATGCGGTTGCGATTAAAGAGTTTGGTGTACTGGCAGATTCAAAGTGTTGTGGTGTAGTCCCTTGACACCCTCTGAAAATACAGCCCATGGTTTTTAAAAAGCGAGGGATAATTTTGGTTATATTCCAGAGGAAAGTGAGGGTGCAGTTACTTATGATCATGTGGATGCTATCATTCTCTCTCTCTTGCCTGCATATGCACCTACATACTACTGCAAAATACAACAGCGTTGTTTTTGGACTGTGATACTGTTCTCAAAGGCAAATAACTCATCTTCCATCAATGATTAATAGTTGAAAGTTAATAATTGATATTTAATAATTATTAGTATAAATACCATGGACTGTATTCCTGTGATAAGTAAATTCAACTGAAGACTCATAAGCCTAGATTCTTTACCAGATAACACTTGTGAGGCACAGGGTCATAATGTAAAAAAGTATAACAGTGCAGCAAAAAGAAATGCTAACCCAAAACATCAAAAACAAGGATAAGGCTCACCAAAAAGAGTGAGAGCTACCTTCACTAAAACTCCACATGGAATACACTGACTGTATGTTTACATGGGGCTCTGCCTCCCACAGCCCCAAACCTTCCATTTTAAAATAACTAACTCGGGGATGAAACTCAGGGAAAGGGAGAAACCTCGGGGGAGACAACACGAACAACAGAAGAAAAATTGCCCAGGGACTGTGAATCACCTACTGGGTCATAATGCCGTACGCGTAATAGCGTGCAGCATTATTGTGTATCCCTGACCTGTGCGCACTTGGAATTGGACCCCCCCGAAGTTAGAATCCCTACTGGGGGGTGTGGGGGCGCATTCTGCTGTGCGACATTTTGACCCCGTGCCTGTGAATCGAACCCCAGTCCACCATCACTCACTCTCCACTGCCTGTGACTCTAACCACTGAGCTATGGCAGCTGCTCAGCCACCACTTTCCACTGCAGACATCTTCTCCCCATCCTCCAAACTGCTGCAGAGGCAGCACTGAGTATATCTTCGCTATTATTGACTTAAGCAATTAAGTCCCTGTAGCTGTTTTCTTTCCATAATTTTGACATTGTGGTTTTTAACTGTACTATTATTAATTTGACATAATGACCTGGTTCCCACTTGTGATGGCTCTTAGGAAGAAGGGCACTTTCTGAGGGTCACTTCATTGTCATTGTGACGATCTTCCATATGGAGGATGTTTCCAACCAGCACTGGCAAATAGTTGTCTCAATGACGAAATGATCACACAAGCAAGTCACATTTTGATACAGACTAAAACTTAGTATGATTGATTGTTGACAGGAGTAAATTATGTGGAAATGCTGAATGAAATACTATAAAGAACAGCATCAGATGATTTAATTAAGATATATCTCGAAATAGTTACACATTAAGTGTCAATTAACTACACTGTAACTGCATTGCAGTTACAATATAGTTGTATGCAACAAACAAACAACTGCAGTGCAATTGCCCTGTTGCATGCAGTTAATGAATAAAATAAAGTGTAACCCTGAAAACATTATATGAACTGTTACCTAAATGCCGACAAAAGGGAAATGTGATTAAAGGAGAATCCATGCAGGATCTTAGGTGATACTGACCACCTTCCAAAAGAAATGGAAACCATTCATTTGGACTTGTCATTACCACTGCTGCCACAATACCCTGGGTCTGTAACAGCAAGAATTCTGAAGGTGGTTCAGGAGAAAAGAAGCAGAGTAAGAAATTACTTACTTAAAATGTTCCTCATGAAGTATGTTTCATGGTGAAAGCTTATATTAGTTTATTTTGTTTTATTTTACAATTTTGTTATCTAGATAGCTCCACTGGGATGCAACACCTCATTTCCAGTGGTCCTAGTTGCAGCCATTTCTGTAAGGGGGTGCTGGAGCACTGGGAGGTTAAGTGACTTACCCAGAGACACCCAGGTAGGATTTGGTTCTAGTGGGGTTTGAACCTGTAAGTAAGGTGATAAGAAGAACAGAAAGCCATCAAGTAATTTTTTTGCAGTTCATCAATGGTATCTGCATTATTTGGTGTACTATCATGTACATTTGAATTCTCATTATGTCTCACTGTACACTGCTAGATATGTGTCCATAGTTTAACTGGTAATTTTTTCCACATTATCAGTAATGTATTCATTAAAATTTTTTTGGTTTTTTCCTTGTCATGACATTGGACCTGGGGTTACGCCTTCTGTTTGGTGATACTATTACAGTGAACATGTCGATGCCGACAACATTGATAGTTTGCTGTAATAGTCCGCCTGATACCCCAGCACTCTTTCCCCCGATCTTGCACCCCCCTCCGCAATCAGCTCTGACTCAGAGTTGATAATCTTTAAGCTTGGGAGGTACAGAGAGTGAAGCCCCCAGATGGAAAAAGGACCCGGGTCTCCTGCTGGATTTATTTTGACTGCAACTTACAATCGACATAAATCTGTCACTGTGATGTTGGTCAACAAGTAAGTTGTCAAACCAGCACTGTAGATTCGGACCTGGGTAGTGTTGAGGGTGATGGTAGGTAGCGTTATGGTGGGTGGCAGGCTATGTGGGGGATCTGGAGGCCAGACTCAACATGGGTGAGCTGGCATCTTTAGTGCTGGATTGCATTGCTCATGTTCACTTTTTTTCTTTTTCCCTGTTTTGTTGCTGTTTTCTTTTTGTCTTTCCTTGATTCCTAGTATGTGATGGCTGGTTAGGGGAGTGTGCTCCCTGTAGGTGTGCTCTGTATGATCAGCAGGTGGGGTGGTGCTCTGTGATGTCCTAACAAGTTGGGGGAACAAAGGGATGAATAAAGGAATGAGCACAGTTGCATTAGAAACTGTGCCTCACAGTGCACTGCTGATCTGTTTTTTACTTTTATATATTTAAGATAAGCTAGATTTGCAGGTTCATTCCAGAAACAAGCCCTGATTGCTCGTTAATGAGCGTTCATTGTCTGAGCTCAAAAGTTAGCCTCTTCCACAGTTCCAGCAGAAAAAATGTGCAATATAGTCTTTGTACATCTGAATCAATTGCCTATCTGCTTCTTTGACTGGACTAACAGAGGAAGGAGGATCTAAGATGGCCACACGCCATGTTTGCTAGGAGCTGCACAAGCAGGAGCAGAGAGAAGCTCATCTTATTTTAAGAAAAGGTATGCCACCATTGCCATAATAGTTTTTAATATTGTCTGCTCTTACCAGTCCGACTTGTTTTGCCCTTGGTCTTCCTGGCGCTTTTTTTTTTTCTCATTTATTTCCCCACAGTTTGGTGACTGGAGTCCTTGTGATGGAGGAGCCACCACCATATAGGTGTCTGGGAAGCCCTGTGGAGGGTCTGAGAAAAGAAGGCATCATACCTGGAGTGTCTTGAATACTGGAGTATGGATGATGGAGTTTGGGGAGTGTAACTGCATGCTGTGACTCTAGGAGTCTTCAGAGTCTTCAGCAGGGACCTTATACACTTTTTTTTACTGATAACAATCGGCTGGTTACTCTGGACAGTCTTTCGGAGGAGAGTTCCCTGTGGAGGGGGATGAAAGAAACTCCGCAGGGAGATTCTTAGGAAAAAGGCTACAGTTTCGTGAAGGATCCGGGCATCAGTAAATTGGCATCTACATCTGCAGAGAACCCTAAAGCTACCTTTTGGGAACCAGGAAAAGTCTAACAGAACTTTTATGTTGTGCTGGGCTGTGGCACAATATCTCAACAGCTCAACATAAGGGAAGGAAAGTACTCTCGATATTTGATATTTTTGATATTTTTGTTCGAGTGATAGTATTGCTGCATGCAGTGATCTTAAAAACTATCTATTCCCACTCTGCTCAAAGTGTTATGTATAATGGCATAATAAAACAAATCAATGATTGTATGTGTACCATATGTGTACAACTGTGTGCAACTGTGAAAATATAGAGGTTTTTTTTAATCAAAATTCTTACTTTAAAAGCAGCAAACAGCTGTGTGCTCCTTGCCTTCTATTTGGTCATCTTAGCTCACGTGACCTCTTTGTTAGAGGTGAGCGTGAGAGGCGTCTCTCCTTCAGAACACTCGGAGCACTTGAAGCACGCAGCAGCTACTACAGCTGAAGCTGAAAGTGGTAGTTGTTCTCGTACACACTAGAACTCTAGAACACTATACTCCCCTCAACAAAGAAATGCTGCTACAAGAGTAATTAAAGTCAGGTTGGAGTTTAGCTCGCATTTTTAAATTTGTACCAGTTGTTTTAGGATTTGCAAGTGAGTTTTCTGTAATGAGGAAGAGTTAGTTCGTTTGGAAGCTCTATACCCTCATAATACTGAAGTCAAAATGCCTTTTTTCTTTTTTATCTTGATCGTCAAGATTCAGTAAGTTACTCTCTCTGCAGAAAACTTATGATATTTCAGTAATAGTTTATAAGCTTTCAAGGTGATATAAGCTATATAAAGATACATTTTAGATATGTTTTAGATATGTTTTATACATAATTTTAGCCACAGTTGCAGACATAGTTTCTAACTGTGTGATATGATATGTTTTTCTTAGCTGCATCCGAGTTCTTACCTGGTATTGGAAAGGATTACATTTATCGTATATTACCCAAATATAAATTAATTTCATGACTGTTAATGGAGATAGTTTGAAACCAAGTTTCTGGGGACATTGAGGAAAACCAAATGGGGGTCCTGAATTTTGAACCCTGAAAGAAAATCTGCATTTTTATTATATATCAAGAGATAGACTCTGACTTTAACTGACTTAAACTGTCTGTACTGTATATGATCTGTCTATGGTGGCTTGAGAGAGTTCCTGACTACAATATAGTAACTCTTTTACAATATTTCTCAGTGTGATATATGTACTACAGCTACACGGTCTGGAACTGTGAAATTGTGAGACTGTGATACTACGGTACTATGATTCTGAGAAGCACAAACATTACTGGCTTTTTTAAGGATCACATCTGAAAGATTTCAAGTAGCTGACTTCAAGTAGTTGAAGACTTAAGATCTAAGACCTGAAGGCCTGAATTCTTTTTATCTGTACTAGAAAAGGCTCGCTTGTTTAATCTTTTTTTTTTTGGATACCTGAATATGTTATAAAGTTACCTGTATAGCTGTATAGATCTAAGGTCATCTAAGGCTTTTAAGGCTAACAAAGGACTATAAGTATTTAATCTGGTGTACACTGGGACTCATTGGGATAAGTATGGTTAATACAAGATTCCAGAGACAGCAGAGTGGTGATGTATCCCCATTGCAAGAACTTCTGATAAAAAGAGGTGGTGGTAGGCAATCAAAAATCACTGAGCATTTATTACCACAAGGTAACATGACATCAACACCGACTCAAAAACTAGCTCAGAATCCAGATACAAGGTATAGATGAGCAAATGAAAAATAATTTTGTCCTTACAACTTAAGCTTCTGCTAAGATACAAACTACACATAACACTTCCACATCCCAGCAAGAGAGGTTCTGATTTTGATAAAAATATGCAATTGGATCACTCTAATTTAAATTCTGGTCTCTTTAAAGAAGTGGTAGAAGGTCTGAATTCTCATTCTTTATTATCAGACCTGGAGAAACTCCAAAACTGTGGAATTCACAAGAAAGTGAACAACTAGAGGTATCTGAGAAAAACTCAGTAAATGGTAGCAGCGTTCATAGCTTTACACATAGCTCTATTTGCTCCAGTTCATCTAAATTAAATAAATTAAATTTACAAGGAGTGATCCTGGATCTGCAGACAACAATTGATGGCCTAAAACAAATTGATGCCAATTCTAACCAGTCTCAAATTAGATTATGTGGCAATTGTGGAGCTCAACAACGAGACAATATGGTTTAATACAATCAAGGGTCGATTATAGACCTTTATGTCTAGATAGTGATATGATAGATTTATTAAGAGATTCATATCATGCACACCTGGCAATCATGGAACAATTGGTGATAAATAAAAATATAATAGAAGCTCTGAGAAAGATATAGCTTATAATGGGGCAAGACTGGATTCTCTAACTAATACTGAGCAAACGGCCGGGAGTGACTATTTGCCAGAACTATCACAACATCAAACTAATGTAAAATTAAGACCATATTTTACTGCTGTTGAGTTCCCTGTTTCACCCATGGTTAGTAATATTCAAAAAAACAACACTACTAAAAAAATAATGGGAAAAAGAAAAAAGAACAAAGCCAGTAAAAAATAGCTCAGATGAGCACAGTATCATTGAGGCTGAAATATTAAAAAGACAATATACTTTAAGACAGGAAGGCTGTAAAGGGGAAAAGGACCAAACAGAAACTGTAGCAGTAGAAAATATGCTTGGGAATTCCTCAGGGAACCCCATAGATAAAGAACGTAGAAATAATATGCCTGAGTCATCTTTAATGAAACACTTGGAGAACTTGGAACAAGAAATAGCTAAATTAAATCAGCAATTTAGCATAACCCCTCTGATAAATCAATTAGATTATTCTTGGGATAATCATGGGAGTGTTACAGAAGAACCTGTCCAATCAACAACTAAAATTAATGAAGTAAAAGTGACAGACTCTAACGATGCAGTTAAAAATTGGGCAGATGTGTACCCCCTTATCAGAATATATGGCGCTGTGAATAGGGGGAATTTTGACCCAAGTAACTATGAATTGCATCTCCTGGATTATCTAAATAAAGAGTTAGACACCCATTCAGTAGAGGATGATATCTTAGAGATTAAGAAAATCCCCATGCCAGCTGCTACATTGGTTGATATACTATCTGTATCTCTGAGAATGGCTAATTTTATATTGGTAAATAATTGGCTAATTCAAGACAAAGAAGTGATTTTGACATTTCCTAACAGAATGTGATTCAATAGAGAAATGGAAGAAAATAAGGACACACAACAAAAAACTATAACATTAAGCCTGTTTGGAATGAGTCCTTTGGATAAAGAGAATGATCACATTTTGACTAAGGCTATTACAGATCTTATGACAACTGTTTAGCATATACCTATTAATGATCTAGGCTCTATTACAGCCAAACAAACTTTCTGTAATTATCAAATTGATAGCCAAATCGATTTAGAAGTAACTAACTTAAAATTGGCAGATTGTATCCTTGATAAGGCAGACAAAATGGACAATCTGGGTCTATATATTACTACAGCAAAAGAAATGTATATGATTAATCCTGAAGGTAAAGAACCTGAAAAAGATGAGCTGGTAATATTTGATAGACTGAGATCTCTGGCAGGATATAATGTAGAATGACTTAGCCTTGGTCAAAATGATGTTGTGAAGGAAGTACAATGTAAAAGTATGTCTGTAACCCTTCTCTCATGGAATATAGCTGGGTGGACAAACAAGCTAACTGATAATGACTTTAAGCAATTGTTGATTAAGTATGATATATTATGCTAACAGGAAACTCCCATACAACTAATGATCCAATTGATCTTAATGGTTATGAAATATTTCATAGTACGGGTTTAAGGCAAGCAAAATATGGTAGCTGCTCAGGGGGTGTCATAACATTTATAAGAATAGGGATCTTTAAAGAGGTGAGAGTTGGTAAGATCTCTAGTAATTTTATTGTACTTCTTGTCAACAATATGGCACAATAATTTGCAATTGTAAATTGTTATGTACCACCAGAGAACTCCAACTTTTATATGCCCCCAAAATGGACTGATCTTACAGATGTTTTATTAGATATAACGCTGAATTCCCCTCAGATGGATATTATGCTTGTGGGAGATTTTAATGCATACATAGGCACTTACGATGTTTTGACAGATAACCCAAGATATTTCTATACAGAAGATAGGAGAAAAATATCGATTAGAGATTCCAAAGATACTAGATTAAATACATCAGGTAAATTGCTTATTGACCTGTTGAAGATTTTAATCTTTATCCATTAAATGGAAGATGTCAGGGAGACAGAGAGGGTGAGTTCACCCATATTTCCACCAGAGGATCATCTACGGTGGACTTCATCTTCTGGAACGGTTCAATTTCTTATTGGGGAAATTTGAATATTCATATAAAAGCAGATAGTGATCATTTTCCTCTCATATTGAAAACATCAAACCAAAGTATTGATTATATCAGTAGTACATCAAATACAACAGCTTCAACAGAAATAAGAGCTTCAAAAAAATTATTTTTAATTATAAATCACCGTATTAGATACTGCCTATTATGCACAATTCTGTTATTACAAAGGAACTATGGTCTCTAAAGGATATGAATCATCCATCAATGATGCTTGAATTAACCAAATTAAATGTGGAAATTAGATCCAAATTGGAAAAGCACATTAAAGATAGTAGCAGGACAACTATACATACTTGGTTTGATAAAGACTGCCAGACAAAAAAAAGCCATATCAGAAAACTATATATATATATAAAATATAGGGAAGAAGGTAATAAAGATATATTAAAACAAATAAATATTGAAAAAAGCAATACAGGAAATTTCTAGCGGAAAAAAAACTTACATATTTTAATACACAATGGCAATGGATGCTAAATGCAGTATTAAATAAAGACTCTAAACTGTTTTGGACCCTGGTAGTAAAAGGTACAAACAATCATAAAGCTGAGCTTGACACGCACATTTGTGAGGATGAATGGCTAAAACATTTTTTCAAAATCTTCTTTGACTCCTCAGTACAGACCATAAAAAATATAGGGAATAGAAGATCTTCTAGTTTTCACCCTGTTATTCTAGATGAGGTATACCTGGCTATTTATTCCCTCAAAACATAAAGCAGGACCTGATGGTATTCCCTCTGAGGTATATCTACTGGACCCGGACCCAAAATCATGGGCTACATTTTTAATGGTCTTCTATAATAAATGTATACTAGTAAATATATACCCGCAGTCTTGGAAAGGAGCTAACCTGATCCCCATACACAAAAAGGAAGATTCTTATGATCCAGCTATGTATAGACCAATCAGTCAATTAGGTGTTAATCTAAAAATATTTAACAGAGTGCTCCTTCAGAGATTAAATGATGAAGTAAGCAGAACAGGTGGACTATCTATCTATCAAGCCGGCTTTAGACCTAATTATTCTACATGTGATAATATATTTGTTTTGAGACATATTATTGAAAGATATGTGAAAATAAGGAAACAGAAGGTCTTTGCTGCCTTTATAGACTACTCATCAGCATTTGATTAAATCTCAAGGAATGTCCTCTGGACATTACTAATTGATAGGGGTATTAATTACTCTCATGTTTCTATTATTGCAGAATTATACACAAACACCTGGGCTACGATTAGAATGGGATATAAGGGTCATTTAACAGCACCTTTTAATATTAATAGGAGTGTAAGGCAGGGTTGTGTTTTGGCCCCCCTCTTATTTTCTCTGTATTTGGATAACATGTTAGTTGAAATTGATTTACTAAATTCCGATTTGCCAAAAATCAAGTCTACTCTATGCTCCATTTTAGCGTATGCAGATGACATTATTTTGCTGTCTCTGACCAAAAAAGGCCTACAAGACAAGGTGAACTACATACAACTAAAGTCAGCTGACTTAAAATTAAAAATCAATCTAAAGTTGGCTGACTTAAAATTAAAAATCAATCTAAATAAAACAAAAATACTTATTTTTGATAATAAGAAACAAATGAAAGGATTTTGGTACCTAGGAAAGAAAAAAAAAGAAGTAGTGGATAAATATCTTTACCTGGGAGTCATGTTTCAAGGAAATACTCGATGGAACGCACATAAAGAGTTCATTTCAGAAAAATTAAAAACCACTTTGGCAGGGCTGGTTAGGTTTAATATGAAATTTGAGGGAATGACTATTAAACCTCTTATTAATGTTATCCAAGCAAAGTTCGAAGCAAAGCTATTATATGAAGTAGAAGTATGGCATATTGAAAAAATAAATATAATTATGTCCTCTGTGTTTCAACTGTTACGGAAAATCTTAAAACTAGGCTCTTCCTGCCCAGAATCTTATATAAGATCTGAACTTGGAATTTCAAACATTAAAGCAGTAATAGAAACCAGAAGGGTTAATTTTTGGTTAAGATTAACCAAAATGACAGTGGACACATTAGCTAAGCTATATCTAAAAGAAGAAGAAGACTGATTTAAAACTGGACTTAAGGATGGGTTATGGTATACAGCTTTAGATTCCTATTGGAAAAAGTATAAACTCGGAAATCTAAAAAAAGCAGTTATTAACGGTATCACATTAAGTCACAAATACAAAAAATATGTAGCTAAGAAAATAAATAATTTCTGGAACTGTCAAGATCTACAACTAATAACCAGATCAAAATAGTCAAAATGGTTCTCAAAATAATCCTTTTTTTGGTTTTAAATCATATCTAGAAACCATTACAGATCCAAAATTAAGATCTTTATTTGCTAATTATAAATTTGAACAGTTCCCAAGTAATGTTCTTCTTCTTTTCAGATATGGTAAAGAGGGTATTCTATCACCAAAGTGTGATAGTAGCCAAGATGACATTGAAGACCTCAATCATGTATTGTGGCATTGCTCCTGGTATAATAAACCAAGAGCATATTGGCTCGCACCTTTTTTAAATAATATTTATTCGCTAGATAAAGGTACCTTGACTAACATACTACTGAATACTGAAGATTCATGGACCATTATAAGAATAGCAAAATACTTTGCGGCTATAAACAAGATTAGAAATAAAATCAAGATCATATAGTTGGAAACTGTAATAACAGAAATCCATTATTATTATATGTGAAATCTCTGTGTAAATAAGACAATATGTGTGTGCAATAACGTATAATGTTTTATGGACTGTGAATTTTATTTATGTAATTTGTAACAGCTTTTTAGCTAAACAATAACATTTTTGATGATGATGATGATGATGATGAACCGGTTTGCCTGTAAAAAAGAAAAATATTAAGCCTGTGAGTGCTCACACAGAAATTGGCAACATTAGAATGGTGGGTGACCCCTCAGAAATAAAATAAATAAAAAAAAAAGCAAAAAAACTGATAAAAGCATGAAAAAGCTCAAACCAGAAACAGGTTACCGATTTATTATATATCAGACACAAATAGAAAATTAGGAGGGGACAAGGAGCAATCAAGTAACTACAGACATATCAGTCTTACTCTATTGTGGGTAAACTGAGGGAGACCCTAACCAAACAGGATCTTGTGAACTACCTTGAGAGCGATGGACTCCAGGATAGTAAACAGCATGGGGTTGTGGCAGGGAGGTCTAGTCAGACCAACCTGATAGTATTTGACTGGGTAACAGGGCTAGTGGATAACAGGGCTAGTGGGTAGCAAGGCTAGTGGATAAGGGCCATACTGTGAATTTACTCTACTTTGATTTTAGCAAGACTTTCAACTCTGATTCACAGAAGGCTGCTGAAGAAGCTAGAGGATCTGGGTGCAGCAATGGACACAGTTAGGTGGGTGAGAAATGGCTTGGAAGGAAGACAGCAGAGGGTTGTGGTTAAGAGAGTCAGCTCAAAAGAGGGGGAGCTCACCAGTGGTGTGCCATAAGGATAAGTCCCAGAACCAGTCCTTTTCAATAGGTTCATCAGCAACATGAGAGAAAGAATGCAGGGCAAGATGGGTCGCTTTGCAGATGACACTAAGCTCTGTGGCAGAGTATACAGGAGGAAGGGGGTTAGAGAGATGCAGAGAGACTTGCAAAGTCATTAGAGAGCTTGTCAATGGTTTGGCAGTCGAAATTAAATGCCAAAAAGCGCATTGTGATGCACACATTTTTTTGGGAAGTGAAAATTAGAAAGAAGTGCAGGCATACAGTCATTGTGGAATAAGGAAAGGTCATGTGGTGTGTTTTGTCCGATCAAGAGACAGCATTGTTATTGATTTTTCTCACCAATTTCATAAATAATTAATTTATCCAACACTCGTGAGGATATTTTCTGGCACTTATCAATGATATTTTTGCTGTCTCTGGGCATATAGGTCCACTCTAGGTCTCCATGAGTAAAAATATTCTCATTGTAGATTCTCATTGGTGGAAGTCAGCAGCATGAGCAGCACAGTTCAAATTTTAGAACTAAAAAGTTCACTTACGTGCTGGCTCCCACCAAATGGTGTGCGGCCGATACAACTGGCTTCAGAGGGAGTGAGGACTGCAATGTCCAAATCGGGACCCCTCTTCCCCTGTGGACAAGCTGGTGCTGTAAATTGGGAGGTTTCTTCGGGCTGCTGGGAGGAAACAGGAGCCAGCTGAGGAGTGCGGGTGCAGTGCAGAGCTGTACGGCCACTTGGGCCAGAGCAAGGAGGAGGCACCAGATTTAAAAAGGGAAGCCACCCATCGGCTTTCAGCATGGCTGATACAACTGGCTTCAGGGGCAGTGAGGACTGCGGTGTCCAAATCAGGATCCCTCTTCCCCTGCAGACAAGCTGGTGCTGCAAGTTGGGAGGTTTCTGAGGGCTGCTGGGAGGAACCAGGAGCCAGCACAGGAATGCGGGCGCAGTGCAGAGCTGTACGGCCAGTCGGGCAAGAAAAAGGAGGAGGCGCCGGATTTAAAAAGGGAAGCTGCTCATTGGCTTTCAGCACAGCCAATACAACTGGCTTCAGGGTGAGTGAGGACTGTGGTGTCCAAATCGGGACCCCTCTTCCCCTGTGGACAAGCTGCTGCTGCAAGTTGGGAGGTTTTTCTCCCACCCACCCATTCCCCACCTCCTCCAATTTTTAAATACACTTCAGGTGCCACCCAAATCGAGTGATTGGGCAGTACAAGGGGCTGAGAAGGAGCTGGCAGGAGGAGGAACACAGTAGAGTGGGAGGTCCTTGGGGCATTGAGGCGAACCTAAGGGGCACATCTCAAGGTACTGAAACTGCTGTCACAACTGGATACTGCCTATATGTAGGTCTTTGGGGCATTAAGGTGGAACTACGGGGCATATCACAGGGTACTGAAACTGTGTAACTGACAAGATACCTGCAACTAGGGGCTGTCAGAACTGTAATACTGCCAATTTGTAGGTCCTTGGGGCATTGAGGTGGAACTACTGGGCACATATCAAGGTACTGCAACTGTGAAATTGACAAGTTACTTGCAAACTGGGGCTGTCAGAACTGTAATACTGAAATGTTAAATGTTGAGGGGGGGATCGTATATGTGAACTTGCAGCTACCTGCAAACTAGGGGCAGTCAGAACTGTAATACTGTAGATTTGAATTTTGTGGAGGGGGGTATTGTATATGTGAACTTACAAGCTGGGAGGTATTGTTGTGATATAGCAAGGAGTGAGGGATTAGGAATTGCATCTGGGAACTTTATGGATGCATATAGTCACTTGTAGCCCATCACTGGGGATCGGGAGAGACTGTACATGAATTATGAGTGGGGCTTGACCAAAGGTAAATGCTACAATGGGACCTCACATCACTAGGGCAGGTATCTTTGGGAGGGTGATGGGTGCACAGGGTGCGGGGTGGCCATGGTACTTGACTGGGCTTGGAAATTTGGGGGTTGTCCAGTGTGCCACCAGCTATTGCAGCTTAGGGAGGAAGTTGAGGGGATTCAAAGGCAGCTGGGGGAGTGGAAAGAAAAGGGTGAAAGGGAACACCTACAAAGCTACACCAGGTGCTGAAACCTCAGGCAAAAGAAGAGGAGTAAATGAGAATACTCAGGGGGAACAGGGACATCCTGGCAGGGGGAGCCCGGAATGTGGGAGTTCCGACAAAAGCAGGCAGGCATATGGGGGTGTCCAGGGAGACCCAAGAGGGAGGAATAGTACTGAAAGAGGGTAATTTGTAACAGGGGGCAGTGGTGGTCCTGGATCAGGACTCTATAAAAAGGCACAGATGAGGGCAGCAAGGGTGAGACCTTAAAAAACTGGGCAGAAACAGCAAAGATAGAGGAATGAGAAAACTGGGTGGAAACAAGCCAAGCAAGAAGCAGAGATGCAGGGGACAGGTAATTCTAGAGGAAAGGATAGGGAAATGGGGCATGGAGCAGAAATGAAGCTAGGTGTACAAGGAACAGAGGACAATTCCACGGGGGGGACCAAACGGAGCAAGGCACAAGGGCAGAAAACACCACAGAGGAGCCAGGAAACCAGGCTTTGGGGCAGGGAGATGAGCAGGTGGGGGAGGGGAAGGCTCAAAAAGATTTGGGGGAAGGGCTACACTGAGAAACCAAAGAACCAGAGACGGGCCCAGGGAAATGAGCAGGAGGAGGTCTCAAGAGGTTTTGGGGGAGAGTAGCAAGGGTAAGGAGGGGAAACTTGGAAAAGGGAAGGAGAAAAGCAGTGGCAAGAGGTGCCCAGGAGAAGGAAGGAGAAAGGGTTTTAATAGTTGGGGACTCTATTATAATAAGGACTTACATGGGGAGAAGGGGAGTCAGAGGGGGTAACATATGGGTGGAATGTCTGCCAGGGATGACGGCAGCCAAGGTCATGCACTGGATCCCCTCAAGTGGGGGGGAAATGGATGAGAAACTCATCTGATATTTCACCTAGGCACAAATGACCTTGTAAGTAGTGTGATGAAAGTGCAGGCAAAGTTTATAGCTCTGGCTAGGTTCTGCAGCAGCTTGGATTTTAAATCCATGTCTTTCTTTGATGTGCTGCCAGTACCAAGGGCCAACATGGAGGTAACACAAAATATAGAGGAGTTCAATAGATGGCTGGCAGATTGGTGTGCTCAGGGGGATATGGAGTGGTAGGAGATTGAGGTTCAACATGGATTGACAACAGCCTCTATGCCCCAGATAGGCTGCACCTAAATGGGGAGGGGAAAGCAGTGCTCAAATGCAAACTGGAGGATTATGTTGAAAAATGATACCATTTAAACTAAACTTAGTGGGGGAGGGTAGGGGGAAGATCTGTTGATGGTACAAGTGGCATGGGGGGGCTAAAGACCCTACCCACACAGCCAGGGGGCATGGGGACAGAATATAGGGGAGCGGGTGGAAAGAGGGGGGTGGATGGTCATGTGTGCAAATGCCAGAAGTCTGGGTAGGAAGATCCCAGATCTAAGAGCAAAAATGGTTGAGGAGGGACTCGAGATTGTGGGGATAACAGAGACATGGTGCCACCAGCAGCAGGGATGGGACATGGAGATACCAGGGTACGAACTGTTTAGGAAGGACAGGATGGAAAAGAAAGAGCGAGTGGTTGCCCTCTATGTAAAGGAGGGTATCAGGGCATTGGGATTGCAGGGCAAGTTGGGGGAGGCCAAAGGACTCTGGGTCTCTTTGGAGGCAAGGAAGGGGGAAGTGGTGCATATGGGGTTGGTTTACAGGCCCCCAGCACAGCACAAATCAGTGGATAGAAGCATGGCTGATGAGTTTGTGAGAATGGCAACAAGGGGGAGATGGTGCTAATGGGGGACCTGAACCTACCAGATGTGGATTTTGATACCCTGTCAGCTGATTCAACCAGCAGCAGGGAGATATTGGACTCCCTGCAAATAGCCTTCCTAAATCAACTGGTCAGGGAGCCAACCAGGGCAGAAGCTACTCTCAATCTAGTCCTGACAAATGGGGATAGGGTAGGAGATGTATCAGTGGGTGAACACCTTGGTACAAGTGACCACAACACAGTCAGGTTCAAAATAAGGAACACTGCAGAGGTTCACCAGTCTAGGCTGAGGGTGCTGGATTTCAAGAGAGCAGATTTCAGTGAAAATGGGGGAAGTAGTGGAAAGGGCTTTGGAAGGGGTGGAGGAGTTGACAGATGTGGAGGTAATGTGGGGAAGGATAAAGGAAGCTATTGAGGAGGCAATTGACCTCTGCACCAAGACAGCAAGTAAAAATAAGAGGAGGAGGAACCTCTGTGGTACACTAGGGAGATAGCAAAATGGTGAAGGCAAAAAGGAAGGCCTTCAGGAAGTTCAAAGAAATGCAGGCAGAAGTGGACTGGGGATGATACCAGGTGAGCCAGAGAGAAGCTGGGGTAGAGATAAGGAGGGCAAAGGCACAGATGGAAAAGCGAATAGCTAGAGGGGTCAAAAAAAGGGGATAAGACCTTTTTCGTTATGTCAGTGAAAGGAGGAAGAATAGACAGGGAATACTCCAGTTAAAAACAAATGAGGGGGAGTTGATACAAGGGGACAGAGAGAAAGCGGACAAGTTAAACAGCTATTTTTGTTCTGTGTTCACTAGGGAGGAGGTAGAAGACATAGGCAGCAAAGCAGGAAAAGCAATGGCAGGGGAGGGGGAAGTGGATACGAGTCCATTCTGGGTGAGGACATTTTGGGAGAACTAGGCTGCATGAAGGTGGACAAGGCAATGGGGCCGGTTGGGATGCACCCAAGGGTGTTAAGGGAACTAAAGGAGATACTGGCAGCACCATTGACTGCACTCTTCAATATGTCTCCGGAGACTAGGGTGGTACCAGAAGACTGGAGGCAGGCAAATGTGGTCCCACTGCATGAGGGGGGGGGGAGGGAGGTGGGAAATTACAGGCCCATGAGATTGACATCGGTGGTAGGCAAGCTCATGGAGAAACTAATGAAGGGCAGGATCACCAGCTACCTGGAGGAAAGAGGCCTGATGAATCCAAGGCAACATGGTTTCATAAGAGGCAGATCATGTCAAACAAATTTGATAGAGTTTTTTGTCAAGGTCACCAAGGAACTGGATCAGGGAAGGTTAGATGTTGCTTATTTGGATTTCAAAAAGGCATTTGACTCTGTGCCCCACAGGAGACTGCTGGATAAAATGTCATGCCTGGGGCTAGACCAGAGGGTGGTTAAATGGGTGAGAAGCTGGCTGGGGGAAAGAAGGCAGAGGGTCATAATAAATGGGGTTGCATCTGGAGAGGGCATGGTCACAAGCGGGGTCCCTCAGGTATCGGTGTTGTGGCCCCTACTGTTCAATCTATTTGTCAGGGACATTGTGGAGGGCCTTGAAGGTGGTGTGAGCCTGTTTGCAGATGACATCAAGATATGCAATGGGGTAGACACTTAGGAAGGGTAGAAAAAATGCAGAGAGACCTGGGGAGGCTAGAGGCATGGTCAAAGAGGTGGCAGCTTTCATTCAACACAGAAAAGTGTAAAATCATACACCTTGGTTTCAGGAACCAGAAGGCAGGGTACCATATGGGGGGCAGAGATCTGGAAGTAACGGAACAAGAAAGGGACTGGATATCACTATATCAGGGGACTGGAAGGTGGAAAGGCACTGTGGGAGAGCAGTGGCTAGGGGCAGCAGAATGCTGGGATGCATTGGGAGAGGGATCACCAGTAGAAATAGGGAGTTCGTAGTACCCTTGTACACCCATCTGGTTAGACCACATTTGGAATATGGAGTCCAGGTCTGGAGGCCATACCTCAGAAAGGATGTGGGGAGGCTGGAGTGAGTTCAGAGGACAGTAACGAAGATGGTAAGGGGGCTCAGCCACTTATCCTATGAAGAAAGGTTAAGAGACTTAAACATGTACTCCCTGGAACAGAGGAGGAAGAGGGGGGACATGATTGAGACCTTCAAGTACCTTAAGGGCATAAACTGGGTGCCAGCAAAAAGTATCTTCCAGCTGAAAGGTAATCAGAGGACGAGGGGGCATGGCCTGCAGGTGGAGGGGGCAGTTTAAGGGTAACATTACGAAGTACTATTTCACAGAGAGGGTGGTGGATAAGTGGAATAGGCTCCCGGAGGCAGTGACTTGTGAGGAGACAGTAGAGGGATTCAAAAGGGCATGGGATAGACATAGGGGAGTGCTGAGGATGGGGGGAGGGCATGTCCTAACAGATAGCTGGACAAATGAGCAGACTGGGTGGGCCTGTCAGTCCTTTTCTGCCATCACACTTCTATGAAATCTATGAAATGGTTTCATTTCCTTGGCAGTCTCAGTTCAAATAATTTCACTTTTTCACTCCATCATAAATAAATCAATAAACTGCAGCCACAACCCACTTTGTGACAGTCCCACTGCCACTGCCCATCAAATACCACCCCATTAATGTTCGCACATTTCCATATCTCCCTCACTCATGAGCTGGCTCCCACCAAATAGTTTCATTTCCTTGGCAGTCTCAGTTCAAATAATTTCACTTTCTCGCTCCATAATAAATAAAGTGAAGTTCTTTAAAAAAAAATCAATAAACTGCAGCCACAACCCATTTTATGACAGTCTCACTGTCACTGCACATCAAATACCACCCCACTAATGTTTGCACATTTCCATAGCTCCCTCTTCCCAGTCCTCAGTCAATGTTTCCCTGACCAGCACTAGAGTGCTCCTCTTGCCATCAAGGAAATCTTCCTCCTCAGCTCTCCTTCAGTTTGTGCCTGCTCTCACTACCATCCCAAATCAGTGCTGAACCACTGCTCTGTCCAAGCACTAGCACATGCAATCAGCACAAAGACATAATGACTCACATAACTGTGTCATGTAAATCGCACATCCCTCCTGAGCCGCTCAACCATCAAAAACAGATCAAACAAAACAAAGTAAAAACACTTTTCACCGCAGAAAAATAAAATAAATAAATAATACTAGAAAGCCTTGAATAAAAGAAGTATTCTATGGCCTCTGAAGTGAAATATCTATGATATTTATCACTTCTGCTGTTTCACCTTTGGCATCACTTGTGGCTCCACCACTTGTGATGTCATAAGGTCATACAGCACTCATGAAAAATATAGATATTTCTGTTGGGGTCATGGCATATCCTAGACATATACAGTATATATCGATCGAGAGAGAGACATATATATATGTCAATCGCAAGGGAGAGAGAGAGATATTGTATGCTGGTACAGTAGTGCCATTTAAGTTAGGGTTGATATGGGGATTCTATGTTAAACCTACATTTTTACACCTTAATAACTTTGTTAGCATTCAATGAAATAACCTAAACTTTTGCATGCACGGTCTGTCTGACAGGGTCTCAAGATGTGAAAAGTTTAATGCTGGCAGCTTGTGCTGTTTCTGAAACACAGGATGTCATTAATCATGATTTTCCTAACTTTTTTCCTATGCTTAATGCATGTTTTTTCTTTTAATCTCACGCAGAGCCTTGACAGAACAGAATATTTTCCCAAAACTTTCAGGTTAGAAGTAGCCTATGCTGAGGTAGTGCCTTTTGAAAGTTTCATGAAAAATATTAAAAGTTCCAGAGTAGTGCTGTGCGGAATTTCCAAATTCCGGCTGAACTACATTTTGCAGAATTTTTGAAATTCTGCTGAATTTCACCAGAAACAGAATGGTGGAATTCCATGGCAGAAAATGGTTGAATGATTTTCATCAGAAAAAATGCTGTTCCATGGAATATTATTCCATGGATCTCAATATTTTCCACGGAAATAGTTGCGGAAGGATTTTCCATGGACAAATGCTGTTCCGCTGAATGTTATTCCGTGGATCAAAGCAGGTGGAATTCCACAGAAGAACCAGAAACATTCTGGCAGAAATTCTGCCAGCAGAATGGTCACCCCATGCTAATTTTACTGATGGAATTCTGCATTCCTCACAGCACTATTGCAGAGTTATAAGGATTTTAAGCTTTTTTTCTGATCATGCTCAGTAGGGTTTTAATATATCCTTCTGACACGAAAGATAAATTTACACTTCGCAAAAGTTTATCTTTCACAAAATTAGTGGCTTATGTTTTGCCAGCAAAAAATTACTTTGTCATGGCTACCGTCTTGTTTTTAAGAACATAAGAAGCAGCCGGCAGATGGGGAACTCGTGATCCATCTAGTCAGCCTAAAAATTTCTATCCCCATCCCTGCTTTATTACCCATTCAGGTGCCCACATTGCCTGTCCCAGGCTAGTTTGAATTATTGTACTGTCTTCGATGCTACCACCTCTGAGGGCAGGCTTTTTTTACACTAAAACACAATTAAAAATACTTAAAAATTATGCATTTACAAAAAATAAAACACCTGAATTTAGGTAAACGAGACTCGTTTAGCTAGATCCTGATGTTAGTTTTTGAATACATTTATAGAAATAAGGTTGCTGGGGACTCAAAAATCCTGCATGCCCAGCTACTTAAGAGGAGCAATTCACCCATGTTGTCTGTATGAGAACACTATGGCTTGAATTGTGTAGCTGTGGCTGGAGTCATGCTGTCAGCTGGAGTGAGAGTAGTGACAGATCTTCTGAGCCAGTGGTCTGTTCCATCTGTCTGTATATCTACCACTTCTTTATCTCCCTTCCCCTCCCCTCTAGATTACCTGCCCCTTCCCAATGTTTAATAATAAAATACTCAAGTGGACTGGGGCGCCCACCCAAATACTGCTTCTCTCAACCCCCCTCCACTTCAGATCACCAGTCCACCCTCCCCAATATATGGGCTGTGGCACCAGAGTACTCACCCGCTCAGTGCTGCCGAACAGTATCCAGACACTGGGGTGCCCAGTACCCAGTGTCGGCTAGGTCCCCCTGTCAGAAAAGAAAACGTGTAAAAAAGCAAGTGGTCCCGCACTGATGTAACCCTCCCCCCCACAGACTTGAGCATCATCATCATCACAGATGACCTGAAATCATCCAAGCAGACCACTAAAGCAGTAGGTAAGGCTAGAGGGATGTTAGGGTGTATTGGAGTGTATTGGGGTGTATTAGTAGGGGTATCACAAGTCGTAAGAGGGAGGTAATAATCCCTCTTTACAAGACACTGATTAGGCCCCATCTGGAGTACTGTGTGCAGTACTGGAGGCCACACTTTCACAAGGACATTAACCAAATTGAGGCAGTCCAGAGAAGGGCAACCAAAATGGTGCAGGGACTGCATCAGAAAAAATATGAGGACAGATTAACGGAGCTCAACATGTATACCTAGAGCAAAGGAGGGTGAGAGGTGATATGATTGAAACATTCAAACACCTTAAGGGCATTAACAAGGTGAAACAGTCTAACATGTTTCAATACAAGAAAAATAGCAGGACAAGAGGACACAGCAAGAGATTAGAGGGAGGCCGATTAAGGGGTAATGTGAGGAAGCTCTTTTTCACAGAAAGAGTGGTGGATGCATGGAACAGCCTACCTCAGGAAGTGGTGGATATGAATACAGTGCAGGGCTTTAAACAGGCATGGGATAGGCACAAGGGAGCAATACAGATGAGTATGAATAGACAGGCCATTGACAGCGCAAAGGCCGATGTCACATTCATAAGGTAGAAAAAGAAATGGGCAGACTGGATGGGCCTTACGGTCCTTATCTGCTATCAACTTCTATGTTTCTATGTTTGAACTTTTACTCATAACTGTCATTTTTATGTTGGCTCGCGCATGCGCAGCCAACATATTGTGGTAGTAGCAGATTTGGAGGCATGGTCACTGTTGGGCGAATGCAGGGCATGCATCAGTAGGTGCGTCCCTCATTCCCCAATAAGCCAGCAGCAGGCGCTGATATCATATATCCCTAATGTGGCCACCAGATCTAAGAAAATGTCAGCTGCAATGAGAGCAAAGATCTTAAGCAGCAGGACTACAACTCGGCTCCTGACGAGCACGCAACATGGTAGCAGTGACTGCCGCCGCCTCCTGTCACAATGCTGATGGGGGAGCCCACTCCCCATCAGCATAATGACATCCTCCCATTTAAAAATGTATGCCAAGGGGTGCCTAACTCTCGGCATCATGCACCCCACAACGCTTTTTCTTGCTGACGGGGCCCAATTCCTATCGGTGTTTATCCCCAGTTCCCATTTATTTTGCATGATGGGAGCCCCTCCCCATCAGCATAATCTCCCGCTTTTGTGTGTGCTGAGGGGTGCCCAATTTTCCGCTCATGTCCCCTCTTCAGTATGTGCCAACAGGTGCCCAATTCCCCGTCAGCTACAGCATCCCCCCAAAAAAAACACTTACGTGGCAAGCTGGGATCCCATCCCGCCCAGTGTGCCAAATCCCCTGTAAAAGATAAACCGTCCTACAATTTTTTTTTTAAAGCTGTAAAAAAGAAAAACAGTCCCTCGTGGTCTCCCTGCCCCCTCCCACAACCCGTGCCCACCCTTTGTGCACACCCTGCCTCCCCACACCCCCCTCACCCCAAACTTACCTCAGGAGTCTGGCGTGATGATCATCGGGGGACCGGGAACACGTCTGCACTCTTCGAAGCCGACCGTGAACTAAAAAAATGCCGGTAAACTGTATAATGGCATAAATAGGGTTTTTTCAACTTTGGTGCATATCTCAGTCATTTTTGGGAATTTTGGCACCAAATTGTCAACATGGGGTTATTGGGACCCTCCTCATGAATTCAGGCACTGTCATAATGTTACTCTGTCCTGAAAGGTGATTTCACGGTCACTGCGCAGAATCACCTTTCGGGACCAATTAACAAAATGACAGTGCCACTGTTCACGAGGGGGGCTCTCAAAAAGCCTATGCTGCAAATTTGGTGGGAAAAATCCAAACAATGGCTGTTTCACGAGTGTGTGTTGCACAGTTTCCACGCCTTCTCGTAACTTCGTGAATTTGTAATATTTTCACTCCAGATTTTCAAAATTGGCATTTTTCCACACCTCTTTATGAACAGTACAGCTGTCATTTTACATATCCTGGCCGAAATGTGTTTTCACATGGCCAGCACAGAATAGCAAGTCGCTGTGCGAAATCAGTTTTAGGGACAGTTTGAGGAAATTACAGTGACACTGTTCATGAGCAGAAGTCCTAAAATGCCTATGTTGAAAATTTGGTGATAAAACTCCATAAAATGACTGTGTTACAAGTGTGCATTGCGCAGTTTCCACGCACCCTTGTAACTTCGCAAATGTGCAATATTTTCATGCCAGATTTTCAACACTGGCATTTTTTCACACCTCCTTATGAAGAGTATAGCTGTCATTTTTCACATCCTGCCCTAAATGTGTTTTCACACCTGTGGCGCACAATGGCATGGTCACTGAGCGAAATCAACGTTTCGGACAAATTAACAAAATCACAGTGCCACTACTGTTCATGAGGGGAGGGCCCAAAATGCCTATGTTAAACATGTAGTTTTAAAATTCCCCAAAATGATTGGGTTACGGATGTGTGTTGCACAGTTTCTATGTATGCTCATAACTTCACCAATGTTTCATATTTTCACTCCAGATTTTCAGCGTTGCCATTTTTTACATCTCCTCATGAACAATGCAGTTGTCATTTTCCACATACTGCCCAAAACTGTGTTTTCATCCCTGTGTCGCCAAATGGCATAGCTGCTGTGCAAAACCACCTTTCAGCTAACAAATGTTAGTGCCGCTTTCATGAGGTGGGCTCCCAAATAGCCCATGTTGAAAATTTGGAGTGAAAATACCAACACATGCCTATGGTGTTAGGGTTTCCAACTGTAGCACCCCACCCTGGAGAGACTGACTGGCATCAGTGGTGTGACTTGGGATCATCGGCTGTAATGCTCACGCCATTCCACCCCCACCCTGCAGCCAGTGACAGGCACCGTGGTGTGCCTTGCATTGTTTGGCCACAAAGGCCACCCCATTCTCCTATACTGCACCCACCTCAGCATATTTCCTTATGGAATGGGTAACTATAATGCACAAAGACCCCAAAGCACACCATGACACTTGTCAGTGTCTACAGGGTAGGGTGAGGTACAATGGCATGAGCATTATATCTGATGACCCAAAGGCACACCCCAATGCCTGTCAGTCTCTACAGGTAAGGATGGGGTTGGCATCACTTCAGTACTTCACTGCCATTCCTATTATGCGTCTCTAACTCTGGCACTACCAATGCCAATGCCAGCGAGACAACATTCGGCATTGACAAATGCTTGTTTAATATTTTTATACCAAATTGTCAACATGATTTTTTTTGGGATGCCATGTCATGAACAAGGTAGGCGAAATTGTTAAAATCCATCCCAAAAGGTGATTTCATGGTCACTGCGTGAAATCAACTTTTGTGCAGGATTTGAAAATTTTCGCCTACCGGGTTCCTAAGGTGGGGTCATAAAAAGGCTATATTGAAAATTTGATGCAAGCCCCATGAACCTCAAGCCACACTTACTCATGCACACTGCAGGACATACACACTCAGGTGTGGCCACAGATATATATCCACCAAGGTAGGTACTGGTCTTTTCCTTTTGCTGCTTGGGGGGAGTTAGATTTTAAACTCCTAATGTTGCATTTCCCTACTTTTGCGGCATTAAGATGAATCCTAACTGGTGCACTAACAGAGTTTTATGCAAAAAATATATATAATATGTGTCAATACATCCACAGGAGCCACTTATTGCTGAAAATGAGTGATTTCATGCTCCTTCCGCTGAGCGAGAACAGTGAAGTGAAGCTGAGCTGTTCTGGCTCAAGCTGAGGCAAATGAAACCACTCATTTTCAGCAATGAGTGGCAGAGTCCACGCTTGGAGTAGCAGCTCCATTGACACGCTACTGCTAACCCACCTAATTCACTACTATATAGTGCAGCAAATCAACATACATTGAGATCTACAGTCAGATAAAGGTATTTGTATCCTGACTGCAACATTGGAGGAGAAGAAAACACCTTGCAGGGAACCACAACTGCTGAAGGAAAATGGAAACAGAGATACGTCAGGCCCTGCAGCACCATACACCTCCATAAACACCTGAGAAGATTTCCAAGTGGTCCAAGTGCCCTTCCTCCAGCTCTAACAAATCTCCAACAACCTCTACACAACCTGTCCCTCTCATGGAGCAGAAATTTCTTGAAGAGCTCCAGCCACTTAAAACAGCTCTTTAAGATCTGACTTCAGAGCTCAAGTCTCTGCGAGCAGGTCTTGTTGAAGCTACAAGAGTGATTTCAGATGTGGCAGCCTGAACCACATCGCTGGAGGGATGGCGCGACAAGGTGGACCCCCAAGGTTACGCTTCTGAGACAGAAACTCCACAAAATGGAAAACAAGCTAGAAGATTTGGAAGGCCAAAGTTGCCTGAATAATATTGTCATATCTGGCCTTCCAGAGGATGCAGAAGGGGCCTCCCCAATATTATTGACTCAGAAGCTTTTAGCTAAAGTTGCAGGGCCTTCTCCTAACAACATCGCCTACATCATAGAGAGTGCTTACCGGTCCCTACAACCTAAACCTGCCAGGGATGCCCCTCCAAGACCCCAATACTAAAGTTTCTCAATTACCTGGATAAACTTTACGTACTTGGTAAAATGTGTGCACTCAAGGAAGTTCTTTGGGAAGGCCACAAGCTTCAATTTGCCCAGTACTTACCTGTTGCCACTAGGCAGAAGCATGCGGCATACCACCAATTAGTATCCAAACTCCTCGCAGCTGGGATAAAGTTTAAAGTCACCTACCCTACTCGTTTATCATTCCTATATCGAGGCATTTGGTACAACTATGATTCTGCAGAACAGGCCTCACCTGCTGTTAAAGCCACCTTTCCAGAATTGTTCAATGATCACTGAGGCACTCTACAGGGGATCTGGAGCTTAGAATAATTCCACCGCACGAATGTGCACACTACCATCTATGAGAATATTGTCTTTTTTGCTCCACACCACTAGAGGGTGTGCCAGCCCATAAGTATCTCTCCAAAACCACTTTTCAGCTTTGCCGTTTTGCTGGACTCTGTTCTGGCTTTGTCTAGACTCTCTCCCACAAATGCCAGGTTCCATCATTGGATTGAGTAGCTCTCAGACCTTTTTAACTCTCTTGTGCCACATCCTCTGCAGATTGCCCCCTTCTCTACATCGTTTGCTCGGGGATACAGATTGGCAGTGCTTCAGTGGTATTCTGGGAGGCAGTAAGTCTTTACCTCTTCCATGATTGTTATTTCCTTATACTGAACCCAGGCACCACGGAATTTGGACTGATAGTGTCTACATGCTCGGGTTGGATTTAAAAAACTGTGTCTATATTTGGACTTTACAAATGATAGTAATGGTCTCCTTTTTCTTTGCCTTTTTTCGCTGTTTGTACTTAATGAACAGTTTAAAGTTAAAGTTGGGTGGGAACAGGGGGTTGGTGGTTTACTCTGCTTTGCAAGCGGTGTATTGCGAATCGGAATCAGGGAGGGGGGCAGCCCACAACTCTGTATATAGGCTTGCTTTTAATTTATGTCCTGCACATTAAAGAACTGAAGAAAGTCCCATGGTCTTCTCTACAGTTGGTTATGGTATTGACTTTTCTGGGCAGATATTTTCTTTCTGAATGTCTTTCTATTTTGTGGGCAGGGGATTATATAATGGGGGTACCTATGGGGTTATGGTACAGGGTATGTAATGTGGTTAATTATACATAGTCCTGGTAGGCTGAACTCACATGTTTTTGCTGGGGGTAGGGGATGGGTGGGGTTCATAGTAAGGGCACTGCACAGGACTGGGAAAGTTCTTAGTACCACAGCTTTTTGGGCTACATGCTGTGTATGCCCCACAGGGTTACTACTTACATTTCATTATAGGGTGGGGGGAGTGGAAATATGGGGTGCACCACCAGGTGGTTGATCTCTCTTTTTGTTTGGGGCTCCATAATGGAGACCCACAGGAGGGTGGCCCAGGACCCCTCAGGGGAAGGAAACAACTCCTGATGGGGGACTCAGCTGTTAGGTGGGTAGAACTGGGGAAGGGAGGGGAAAGGGAGGTAAGGTGCCTGCCCGGCGCCAAGGCTTGGAGGGACAGGAAATGAATCCTCAGGATCGTGGGAACAGCAGCAAGAGGGAGGGAGCTGGATGTCATTATCCACCTAGGGACGAATGACCTGGCTAAGAATGGGATCAGAGCAGTGCAACAGGAGTTTGTGGGTGGGAGGGCCTTAGACAAGTAGCACACACAGTAACTTTCTCAAGTGCTACCTGTCTATGGCATGGATGAGCTAGGCACTCCACACCATGGGATTCAATGACTGGTTGAAAAACTGGTGCAGAGCTCAGGGATTTGGCTTCATGGGGGACTGGGGCTCCACCTGGAGGGATGCAGGCCTATACAGGCACGATGGTCTGCATCTATCCTGGATGGGAACCAGGATCCTAGGTGATAGGTTTAAATGCTTCAATGGCAAGCATTTAAACTAGCCAAGGGGGGAGGCACTGAAGAGGAGAAGGGAAATCCTAGCCCCCCCCAAAATCAGGGTAATTAGGTAAACACCAAGACAGAGCAGTCGATAGGGAGAAGGGCAGGGGTAAATGGAGAAAAAGACAAAGGCAGTAGGGACAGGGATGGGGCAAAAAGAAATAAAGCCATAAAAAAAATGTAGGGTAATGAGTACCAATGCCCGTAGTCTAGGTAAAAAGCTCCCTGAAATGGTGGCCTTGATGGAAGAGGGATGCCTGGATGTTGTGGCAGTCACAGAAACATGGTACACAGAGAACAATGACTGGGATGTCAACATACCAGAGTACACAATCTACAGGAGGGACAGGGAGGGAAGAAGAGGAGGAGGAGTAGCTCTCTATGTAAGGGAAGGGATCAAAGCAACAGAACTAAAGGGTAAACAGGGAGGAGAGGAGGCACTGTGGGTCACCCTGGAGACTGGAAATGGCTCCACAATCTGCACAGGGGTTGTATACAGACCCCCGTCTCAGGGAGAGGAAATGGACAAGGAAATGATAGAAGTCACCCTTGGAATGGCAGAAAAAGGGGATATATTGCTCATAGGGGACCTGAATATGCCGGATGTTGACTGGATCACCTTTGCTGCAGCCACATCCAAGAGCAGGGCCATTCTCAATGCCCTACAGGGGGCATGCCTCAGACAACTAGTTTTGGAACCCATTTGGGAAGAGAGCAATCTTAGACCTGGTACTTTCAAATGGGGATGGAGAGAGGATCTCTGATCTTGAAGTGGGTAGCCATCTGGGAACAAGCGACCACCAAACAGTGTGGTTCATGATAAACTTAGCTGTAGAGTCAAGCCACACAAAAGTTAAGGTACTGGACTTCAGTTAGGGCTGACTTTGTCAAAATGGGAGAGTGCCTCAGAAAAGCACTAGCAGACTGGCAAGAAGGTGGGGTGGAGCAACAATGGGAAAACATCAAAACCGCTATCACAGAGGCAACAAGCCTTTGTGAGAAGCAAATAAACAAATCAAAATGAAAGAAAAAAACACTATGGTTCTCAAAAGAAGTGGCGGGGAAGGTAAGGGAGAACAAGATAGCATTCAAGAAAGTATAAGAAAACACAGAAGGAGCAGGACAGAGAACTGTACCAGTTAAAACAGAAGGAAGCGGGTAAGGCAGTCAGAATAGCAAAGGCCCAAACTGAGGAAAAGATAGCCAACTCAGTTAAGAAGGGGGATAAAACCTTTTATTGGTACATTAGGGAGCAAAGAAAGACTAAGGCAGGGATACTGAGGCTGAACAAAGAGGAAGGTGGTTGGACAGAGAGTGACAGTGAAAAAGCAGGATACTGAATGAATACTTCTGCTCAGTATTCACAATGGAAAAGCAGGGGGAAATACCTAATCTGGTCAATAGAAGCACTCTGGATGGGGGGTTGATATTAGTCCTTTCACAGAAGAAAGGGTTCGAAAGAACTCTTAAAACTGAAGGTGGATAAAGCAATGGGGCCTGATGGGATTCACCCCAGTATTCTAAAAGAGCTAAGGGAAGAACTAGTAACACCACTGACTACACTTTTTAATAAATCATGGGAGGATGGTGTGGTGCCTGAGGACTGGAGGAGGGTGGATGTGATTCCCCTTCACAAAAGTGGGAGCAAGACAGAGGCAGGAAACTACAGACCTGTCAGTTTGACCTCAGTGGTAGGGAAAATGATGGAATCACTTCTGAAGGAAAGAATTATTGAGTACCTAGAAGCCAGTGGGGCACAGGACCCAAGGCAGCATGGATTCACAGCAGGAAGGTCATGTCAGACAAATCTAATTGATTACTTTGATACGGTGACCAAAGCAGTAGATCAGGGAGGGGCTGTGGACATGGCCTACCTAGACTTTAACAAGGCATTTGACACAGTCCCGAACAAAAGATTAATAAACAGATTAGCCAGCCTGGGAGTGGGTCCCAGGGTGGTAGCCTGGGTAAAACACTGGTTGGACAACAGAACACAGCGGGTAATAGTAAATGGAGTCCACAGTGAAAAAAGGAGGTTACTAGTGGGGTACCGCAGGAGTTCAGTACTGGGCCGGTCCTTTTAATGTCTTTATAAGTGACATTGCAGAGGGACTGGAAAGAAAGTATGTCTCTTTGCAGATGACACAAAGATCTGCAACAAGGTTGATACACAAGGTGGTGTGGAAAGGATTAAAAGGGACTTGGCAAGGTTGGAGGAATGGTCAAATGTACGTCAGCTTAGATTCAATACAAAGAAGTGCAAAAGTAATGCACCTGGGAAACAAAAACCCAGGGGAAGAGTACACAATGGGGGGTGAGATACTGACAACAACAAAAATATAAAGGGACCTGGGGGTAGTCATATCAGATGACCTAAAGGTGGGCAAGCAACGTGAGAAGGCAGTAAGAAGGGCTAGGGGGATACTGGGATGCATAGGGAGAGGCATCACCAGTAGAAAACAGGAAGTTGTTGGCCCTCTGTACAGACAGTTGGTAAGACCACATCTGGAGTACTGTGTACAATTCTGAAGGCCCCATCTCCGTAAAGACATAGACAGGGTGGAGGCTGTCCAGAGGAGGGAACCAAAATGATGCAGGGTCTGCATCAGAAGACATATGATGAAAGACCAAAGGAACTAAAGGTGTATACCTAGAGGAAAGGAGGGAGAGGGGGGATATGATAGAAACTTTCAAATACCTCAAGGGAATCAACAAAGTCCAAGAGGGTAGCATCTTTCAGAAAAAGAGATGTGCAAAAACAAGGGGGCACTATTTGAAGATAGAGGGGGGACAGCTCAGAGGTAATGTGAGGAAGTATTTCTTCACAGAGAAGGTTGTGGATACATGGAACAGCCTTCCTGAGGAGGTCGTAGAGTCAAAAACAGTGGGGGAATTCAAGAATGCATGGGACAGACATAAGGCAATTCTAGTGGGGGGTAGGAGGAAGTGGGCTGTTGGTTAACTAGGATCTGCAGCTTATCCGTTAAATAGGAAATGTGCAGACTAGGTGGGCCAAGCAGTCCTCATCTGCTGTCAAATTCTATGTTTCTATGTGTCTATGCTTGGAACAACTCTGGAAAGATATTATCATACTGGAAGCTGGTAGATGCTCAACTCTGTGATGACACTACAGTAAGTTTGAGATTTTGTTCTTGGAATGTCAAGGGTGCTCAATCCCCTACCAAGAGAGCTAAGATATTATTGCATCTTCATAAACTTAACATTGATGTCGTTTTTTGCAGGAAACCCGCTTGTCTTCCTCTTCGTTTCAGGAGATCTTGGGTGGGACAGGCACGAGTGGTGGGGCTAGATACACGCAAGCGGGGAGTGGCTATCCTGGTTGCCCGTAGAGTGCCATTTAGATTGTTGCAGTCAATAGTGGACTCTAAAGGGAGGTTTGTGCTTCTAAGGGCCCTATTAGGTTACTTGGAGCTTGTGCTGGGATCAGTTTACAGCCCCACTAGTGATTACCAGCAATTTATTACTAGCTTCCTGTCACACCTGGCTCCATGGTCCGACCTTCCCATACTGATTGGAGGTGACTGGAATTTAGTGTATTGTAATGAAATAGACAGATCAGGATCCAGTCGCTATCCTCCAACTCTAGTACAGTTGGTCCATAGGGATATGATGGGTTCTTTGGGACTTATAGAGCCCTGAAGGGCTCTATTTCCTACCCAAAGGTACTATTCTTTCCATTCACTTCCCCATAGCTCATTTTCTAGAACAGACTATTTCTTGTTAGGGAGTGAGCACCTTTCCACAGTACTGGCATGTAACTACTTGTCCAAAGTGATCTCTGGCCATCACCCAACATTATTGCATTGGAATCTCTCCTCTTCTACAGATCGAGATAAGGTTTGGAGGTTTAATGCCCAACTATTAAAATCCACATCTCTGGTCACTCACCTTCAAAATGTTATCTCTAATTTTCTTGAGCTCAACTCTCCTACCATGCCATAACTTGATCTTTTATGGGGAGCCTTAAAATGCTCTCTGACAGAAGAGATTATCAGTCTTACCTCCATTCGAAAAAAGACCAACTCCCAAGAATCATCTTCTCTACTGCAACAAATCTGGATGCTGGAACAGTCTCTCTCTCCCCAGCCCACTCCCTCCAAATTAGAAAGGTTGGAAATTCTCCATTCTTGGTATAGTATTCTTCTCGGCAACAAAGCTGAACATCTCATCTTTAGATCAAAAGTCACATATTTTGACCAGGGAGACAAAGCCAGTAAACTACTGGCTTTATGGCTTAGAGCCCAGGTTGCAGATAGAATTGTAACCTCTCTCTGTAATCCATCTGGCAGTTTAAGCACCTCCCCTTCGGAGATAGTCTCATGTTTCCAAGAGTATTACCAGTCATTATACTCCAGGCCCCCCCTAGCATTTGATACTGAATCTTTTGAGCACTTTCTGCAAGATGTAAATCTTCCACATCTGGAACAACATAAGATAGCTTTCCTACAAACCCCTCCAACATCAATGGAAATCACAGCAGCTATTGACGCATTACTGACAGATAAGACACCCAGATGGCTATATTACTAATTTTGACAAGGCCTTCAAATCTCAAATAAGCCAAACTCCTCTAGATACTTATAGTTACATATATAACCAAGGCCTCTCAGATTTCACATTTACAGAAGCCATCATAGTTGTCCTTCCCAGCTGGACATAGACCCCTTAATGGTGTTGAAATACCAGTCTATTTCTCTTATAAATGTGGTCTTAAAATCCTCACTAAGGTCCTAGCCAATAGGCTAGCTTGAGTCTGGTATGCTTTTCTAAGCCCAGAACAGGTTGGCTTTGTGTCTGGGAGGCTTTCTGCAGACCACTTGTGGAAGCTAACCCATTTAATCTCTGTGTCCAGGGACTCCCGCATTCCTTTGGTGTTGGTGTCACTGGACACAGAGAAAGCTTTCGGCAGAGTATCATGGAATTACTTATTTAGTCTACTTCCCAAATCTCATATTCCTGCTCAATTTATCCATTGTATCAGAGTACTCTATACTCATCCCACTGCTTGTATACTGTGTAATGGTATTCTGCCCCTGGCTTTTACTTTACAGCAAGGAACTAGACAAGGTTGTCCCCTCTCCTCTTTTTTATTTAATTTATTCTTGGAACCCTTCATAATAAAAATTAACTCTCCCTCAGTTTCTGGTATCCCTACTGGTACACACCAGTACAAGCTCTTGGTATATGCGGATGATATTTTATTGCATATTACCCATCCTTCTATTTCTTTACCTGTTACACTACATATTATTAGAGACTTTGGATATTTGTCTAACTATAAGCTGAATCTTTCTAAAACGGAAGTTATGCCACTTAACGCCCTTGTGGTACAGTCAGATATTCAACCTCTAGGGCTAAAATGGACCAGAGACAAAATGAAATATTTAGGTACCTACTTATCCCAATCACCATCTACAATGAAACAATGTAATTTAGATAAGACCCTAACTCAAGTTAAAACTGACCTAAATAGTTGGGCCCTACTCCCCATGTCCCTCTGGGGTCAGCTAAGTATTGTGAAAATGAATGTGTTACCTCGTCTCTTATATCCACTACAGTTGTATGACTATCCCCTACCAAAATTCAGATTCATGGAGTCATTTCTAACTTTAAATGGCAGGGGGAACCCCCCCCCTCCCCGTAGAGCTCCTTCCAAACTACAATGAACCAAAGAAAGAGGAGGTCTTAAGGTCTCTAACTCATATTTATGTTATCTCTCGATTAACTGCTCCACTCTTTCACTATGGCTGCGGCCTGCAAACAATTCCCACCCAGACCCATACTTCCCACTATGGCTACAGATAGAGAAAACTATATGCACTCAATATGGAGTGGATATCTGTGCCTTACTTTATCTACCCCTCAAAACAGTTCCCAAACCATTAAGGGATGCCCCAATCATGGCAGCTCTCCATAGACATTTGCAATTATGTACATTTATCTGTACCACACTGGTCAAAGATGTCTCACAGCCCATCTTAGGAAATCCAGACTTTAAGATTGGAGGTCAAATACACACTTCATCTTTTTGGCCATACGGCAAGGGTACAACAGTAGCTGACTTAATTAAAGACCACAAACTACTGACATTTCAAGAAGTAAGGCATAAATTTGGTATACCTCCTTCCTATTGTTTCAAATATATTTAGCTCTCACATTTGCTGCTCCAACATTTCGGCATGGGCCCATGGAATCAACACCTGGCTGGCCACATTCTGGCTACAGTTTCAGCAGCCCCCTCCTTTCATTTTTTCTCATTTTTCTAGTATTACTTATGTACCATGGTCGGGGAATTAGAAGGCCAACCACACTATACCTGGGACCAGGTCCTGCCCCTCCCCCTCTTGCTACCCAACAATGGCCACAGATTTGGGACCATCTATACAAGGATGTCAAACAGGACCATTACTGCATACTCCAATTTCAAGTGATACATGACCTCTATCATATCCCTGGGAAGCCTCATAAGATGGGGAAGCTTCCATCTAATCTCTGTTCCAGATGTAGAAAGCAGCCAGGCACCCTATTTCACATTTTATGGTTTTGTGAAAAGGTTTCTCCATTTTGGGGAGCTATTCAGTCTAGACTAGATACCTTACTTGGTTTAACAAATGCTTTCCTGCCAGAGATATGTCTATTGAGAGATTATAGTGAAAGCTTGATTGTCAACCTGTGCAGACATATGACTCTTATATCACTACAGTATGTGCCAAAATAGTGATAATATGTCATTGGCTAGACAAACATATTCCAACACTCACCGAATGGCTCCATGAAATCCTTTTTGCCTTGCAAGCTGAGAAACTCCTGGCTAGCATCTCAAATTGTCACTGATTGTACCAAAGAGTATGGACACCTTATATACCTTATTGACACTTTAAAGGATTATGTTTACAAAGACAAATAGCTCTTGGTTAGGCTAGACCAAGTCCTGTTACTGATAAATTGCTGTTAAACTCGTCTCCTCTGGTGGTGCAGGCAGGGAGTTTTTTTTATGGGTGGGTGGGAGGGGCGGGGATATGATTATTTTTGTTGTATGGTAATTACAACTAATATTCCTTTTTTTATCTTGCTATACTTGTAATATATTTGTTTAGGAGCTGTTCTTCTGTTCATAACTGAATTGGTATCTTGTTGAGCTCCTGTGCTATGCCTTGTATAGATGTATTGTTCATTTAAAACTCAATAAAGCATATTAAATTTGAAGAAGCAATGAGTGGCAATGAGGGACTCAATAATAGCTTATTGATCGAACGCGATCAATAATAAATACATACATACATATATATATATATATATATGTGTGTGTGTATATATATATATATATATATTTTTTTTTTTTTTTAAACTCCTCTGAACCTGCCCATTTCCAGGGCATCTGCGCATGAGAAGCTCTTCACAGAATAAGAATGTCTCATGTGTGGAGGAAAGGAGCACTCCAATTGGTCAGCAGTGCTACTTTGATCTATAATATATATCATATATATTCATAGCAAACAAACTACATTAATGCATTTGTTTGGATTTCTCAAATGTCAGAAACATCAAAAGTAAGGATATCCAATGTTAGGGATTTCTCAAACCCTAACTCCCTCCACCAGGATGCACCACCCCCATGAACTCCACTGAATGGAATGCCAATGTATTTTCCAGATCCTAAGTCAAAAGGGCCCCACACAATCAAGTTAATAGCCTTACTTTTGAAAAAAAGTAGTGTTGTAACTTGCTTTTTGCAGGGCCTTTTGAGCCTGGCATGAACCAGAATGTACAGGGCTCTTTGTGCCTTGTGTAAAGAAGGAGCTCAGTCCAAACTTGCTCTCACTTCAGTCCATGTGAAAAGCAGGAGATACACAAGATCCCCCTTTGGGCCCTGCATGAAACAAGGTGTGTCTCCTAACTTGATTCATGCTGGGTCCTTAAGGCTGTGTGTGATACAAGACTTGAATCTTAACTTGCTTCACTCAGGTCTGGGAAGCAGGAGCTGACTAGTAAGTTGCTTCATGCAAGAAAAAAATAGAAAGGGAACTGGCACTTCATCAGCATATCCAAATATAAGGATGTCATGGCTAGAAAGTTAGTAAATATTTTATTTCTCTTAAAACGTAACTCACAACATTAGAAGGTGCATGTATGCTTGACTCATTTAGGAAATAATATCCTTTATCAAAAACTCCCTTTGGGCCTTGCACAAGTCAGGTTTCACAGTGCCTGAGGACCTCAGTCCTAACTTGTTTCATACAGGGTCCGGAAAGCAGGAACTGCAGGGGACTTTGGGCTCTGTGCTAAATAGGACCTGATAAGAGCAGTGCAGAATTTTCAAATTCTGCTTCTGCTGGAATGCTACAGAACTTTGGAAATTCTACCTAATTCTGCAGAATTCCATCAGAAGCAAAATTCAGAAATTTAAAAAGCAGAATATGAGCCATGGAATTATATTCCTCAGTTTATGTAAACTGTTGATCAATTTTGTGCAAACCTCAGAATAATATTCTGTGTATTACATAATCCATTGAACATTATGCCATGGTTTACACAGAAATGCTTTATGGAATGCTGCATAATTAAAAAAGAAATTCTGAAAAGCATTTTCGGAGATGGAATTTTTATTCTGCATGCATTCCACTGGTGGAAAGTCTACATTACACACAGCTCTAGACTTGACTTCTGACTTGCTTTATGTGGTACCTGAAAGGCCTGGTACAAACTAAGACCCAGGTCTTAACCTACATTTCACAGGGCCCTTTGGGATTGGGATCTGAACTGTGTTTTGGCACTTAATTTGGTGTAGTTCACAGGGATGGTGCATGAGGTGAGAGAGTTAGTCTTCAAAAAAATTCCGAACAACAGATTTCCTTATTTTTGATGTTGCAAAAACATTCCTTTCTCTTTTAGATAGCCATAGTACCTTGGTAGATGTATTGCAAAGGGCCCTGTAGGCCCTGAGCAAGGCAACCTGGTGCAAATCCTTTTCTGCCAGTTCAATGATAGCCCTGTAAGCCTCTTCCTTTGAGGGTCTCCTCTTCTTTGGTGCCATGTCCTTCTTTTCCTTGCTCTGTGAAGACAACTACAGGAAAAGAAAACAGGGTTAATTGTATATATGTACCTTCCCTCAGTCCCTCACACCACACGGCCACATAACCAACTGGGCCACCAGTAAAGGCCCCCATCCTGCTTGTCAGGTCTCCAGGTCCTCTGGCTGCTCCCCGCCGTGCCTGTTGTGAGAAACCTGACACTATGTGGGCCACTTCTCCCCCCCTTTTTTGTCTCTTCATCAGCCCCCTTAGGCCTTCTGGCGTGTGCTCCCCCATAACGCCTTCCCCCTTTTTTTTTGAACCCCCTTGCTGGTTCTTGTCTCTACCCCATCATTCCCCTTTGCATCTATTCCAGTGCCTCCCCTTGTTACAATTATTTATTATACTCCCCCTTTTTTTTTTTGGCCTCGCGCCTCTAGCAGCATCCTGCTGCTGTCCCTTGGAAATGCTGTAACGTGTTGGCCTCCCCATAAGCTTCCTCCCTGAGAACTGCTGTAATTTTTTGGCCTCCTTGCCTGCCTGGGCTGACCAAGGTGCCCCGCAGTCAGCATCCCCACCATAGGAAGTGGTCGCACCACGTGGTCCGAAAATTGGTCCTACCCCCTTATTCATGCCTCTGCCATCCTCTGTTCTCTCACAGCACCCAATCCCAAAAAAGGAGGAAGGGCCAAAAACACAGCAAACAGCCCCACCAAAAAGTGAGGGCACTGCTTCCAGTGTGACTACCTCGTGGCGTGTGAAGTCACCTGCGAGGTCCCAGGTCGTACTCTCTCTCCTCCTGCCCCAGACCTCTCCCAGGCCCCTTGGTCTCCCCCCAGTATGCCTCAAAAAGGCCACCAACCATGAAAACAGTCCAAGCACTCAGAAACAGCATTAACCCAAACCCCCCCGTGGCATGTGACATCACGCCATGTGGTCCCATGTCGTGCTCGTGCTCCCTTGTCTCCGCGCCTTTTCCCAGGCCTACTATCCATACTTAGGTAAAAGAAAACAGGCCTCACACAACCCCAAGCCCCCCCAAAGGTTATCCTTCAAGATCAAAACCCTGGACTTTTAGTATGATGACCAGCCTACTATGCCACTAGCTCCAGCTAGCACCAAGCCCAGGAAAGTGCCTGTCCATAAACCCCACATGCTGTGTGACATCACACCATGCTGTCCATGCATTGGTGCCTCATCCAGGCCTTACCATTCATCCCCAGGCCACCAACACAGCCACAACACAGCCACCAGAGCCCAAAACAAGGAATAAAAGGGGTTTTTACAACCCCCCACATGGCTTGTGATGTCACGCCATGTGGTCCTGGATCGCGCTCACTCCCTGCTGCTTCAAAGCCTCTTCTAGGCCTTCTATTCTTAACGGGCAACACAAACGGCCACCCAGAGCCACAATATCCCAAAAATCAAGGCAAGTGCTTTCCAGCTACCCCACATGGCGTGTGACGTCATGCCATGCGGTCCATGCCCCAGGGCCTCTTCCAGGCCTACCAATTCAGCCTCCAGGCAACCAACAAGACCACAAAACAGCCACCAGAGCACCAGAAACAGGAAAAGGGGTTTTCACAACCCAACACGCGGCGTGTGATGTCACGCCACATGGTCCCGGATTGCGTTCGCTCCCCCCAGCTTCAAGGCCTCTTCCAGGCGTACTGTTCTTACCAGGCAGCCACCAAAGGAGGAACAAACTGCCACAGAAAACTGAGAAGCCAAGGAATGGCTTTTCTACCACTCCCAATGCGGCGTGTGATGTCACGCCATGTGGTCCCAGCTCACGCTCTCTCTCCCCTGTCTCAGGGGCTCTTCCAGGCCTACTAACACTTGCCGGCCAGCAAAACCAGGCCAGAAAAAACCACAAAGCATCAAAAACAAGCAAAGGCTTTACCACAAAAAAAAAAACCCCATGCGGCGTTGTTGCCCCACATGGTCCTGGGTTGCTCTCTCATCCACACTATGACTCCCATCGCTACTCAGGGCCCCCATATTTGCTCAGTTATATACTGTAACTTATTTAATCTTAATAATGTATATATTATTCCTCCCCTTCACCTTTTTTTTTTTTTTTTTTTTAAACACTTCACATCTCGTCCTGCAAATCAATTGCTTGCTTCCTTACCTCTCTCTCCTGGTGAACAAACCTCAAAGAATTTGCCAATCCAACGTGCTGCAGTTGATGTAGATCAAAACTCCAGCAAAAAGTGGCTGAGGCTCCCTTGTGCTGTTCCTTATATACCTCCCTTCGCCCCACCCCTTCCTGTTACCTGTCCATTGTTCTGTCCCTTAGCCCTTCCCCTTCCTTCCCCCCTCCCCCTCTGAGCACAACCATTCTATGTAGGAGGGAAGGGGTGCAGCAGGACAACCTAGTCTGCCCCTTAAAGGGCAAACTCCATTGTATAGCTACTGTAGGTACTAATAGTGTGTCACAAGACTTATCTTCTATTTCAGAGTCAAGTTACTCATGGTGGTTTAGTCAAAACAATTTTTACTTTGGCTTTAAGCCTTATTTAGACATACTTATGGACAAACATTTAAGGACAGCTTTCCTAAGATATAAATTTGAACAATTCGATAGTAATGTTCTAAGAATAAAGGTTTAATAAGAATAGCAATTGGTCTGAAAATTGTGATTGTACAGAAGGTGGTAGAGAGGATCTCGAACATGTCCTCTGAAAATGTACTTACTACAATAAGGAGAGATTATATTGGCTTAAAATGTTTGTTCAGATTCAATATCAGATCGATAAAGGCCTTCTCACAAATATACTTATCCACACAGCAGATTTATCCACAGTTCAGTTGTTTGTTGGATTTTTTAACGTTATTTCTAAAGTCAAGGAAAAAATGGTAATAACAGTTTGAGTCTGACTTAGACATACAAATTTTTGTATTTGTTTATTGAACGATTAATATTGATGGAGAACTTGATATCATCAGTGCAAAAGGTATTGAATATGGTATTTTCATGATGTGCAATAGGAGTGCCCATGTATGTATTTATTTTTTATACAATCTTGTGTATTTATTATGAATTTATGATGTAGTAATGATGTACTTATATAATATTGTAACGGCTATTGCTAAACAGTAACATTTGGATAATGATAATAGTGTGTCACACACCTTTTGCTCAGGAGAATATTCAGAAAAATTCAATGACAGTGGTGCATTCTGTGGCTTTTAGCAGGCTGCAAAGCAGCTTGACTGCCTGCTAAAAGGTGGCAGAATACAGAATCAGTGCATTCTGATGGCTTTGTATAGGCTGTGAAGGAGTTCAACAGCTAAGACAGAATGCTGAGGCGCCATAATAATTTTTTATAAACTTGCAGCTGGAACACCATGCCTACGGTTCATTTGGTAAGTCTCCCACCCCAGCACTGCACAGAAAAATCAATGTGTAAATAAACATGCTAATTTACTCACCTGGTAAAGGTGATTGTGTTACTGTATATCCATGGCACTCCCAGACCTTACCTTAGGGTTATGTATGCATGATAGGCTGCTGATGCACATGTGACCTAAGACTGAATTATGATCCTTCCCCCAAGCCCCCTCTGGATCCCTTATTTAATCAGTTTCAATACTTCCAGAGCTGTGAAAGAAATAGTTAGGTTGCATGCACAGACAGTATAACCACTCCATGAGGCTGTAATGGATTTCAGAAAGAACTACTTTAATACTAGCATCTATGCAGTTACATCATAAGCTACTTGTAATTATTCTGTAATAATGCGGAACCTATGTAGCCGCTTGTAATGGTTGCAGGAGTACTGCATGAGTCTCTAAATCAGGGTCTGTCTCAATCTATAGTTGAAAATGCTCCCCAGGGAGGGCCAGAATGCCATGGATATACAGTAACACAATCCCCTTTACCAGGTGAGCAAACTACCATTGTGTTACCTGCATATCCATGGCACTCCCAGACCTTACCTTAGGGTATGTAAAAAGCAGCCTTGTGTCAGGTTCGGGGTGAGCTGTTCGTCAGGTCCTTCTGCCAAGCGACAGTTAACAGTACCTTTTGTCCAAAGGATCCCTTCATCGGGATGGATGTGTCCAATCTGCAATGTCTCACAAATGTGTGGCTTGCCAACCAGGTTGCGACTGCACACATTTCTTGTGCTGTAGCTGAATTTCATTCTGCCCATGAGGTTGCCACTGCCCTGGTGGAGTGTCTCTTTATCTCCATGGGCGGTACCTTCCGATGTGCCTTCTAAGATTCGGTGATGGTTCTCTTTAGCCATGCGGCGATTGTCGCTCTGGCTGCATCTGAGCCTTTTTTATGTCCTGCTGCCACAATGAATAGTCTCTCAGTAAGCCTGAAGGGCACCATTCTCTGTAAGTATGTTTTAAGTGTTCTCTTAACGTCAAGTCTGTGTAATGTTTTGTCTCTGTTGTTCGTTGCGTCTTTATAGAATGTTGGCAAGTTGATAGGTTGATTTGTATGGAAGTGAGAGTCTACCTTTGGGATGAAGGATGGAACTGTTTGCAGTGAAACCCCTTGTGGGGTGAAAGTAGTGAAGAGTTCCTTGCATGATAGTGCTGTCAGCTCCCCAACCCTGCATGCAGAGAATATTGCCACAAGGAATGCTGTTTTTAAGCCCAGCCAGTATACATCGATTTGTGCTACTAGTTCAAATGGTGGTGCAGTAAGTGCATTTAGCACTAATGTGAGGTCCCATGGCGGTATAGTCGACTTGGTTCTTGACTGTATGTTGGTTGCCACCTTAAGGAATTAGATAATGTCAGTGTGAGATCCTGGATTGATTGCCTCCACTGTACCCACTGCTGCTCCAATGGCTGATAACTGGACTCTCAGTGTAGAGGTTGCCAGCCCTTGTCCAGGCCTTGCTGTAGGTAAAGCAAGTGTGTGGTATTGATGGGGACTTGGGGAATGTTGTGGGTGTGGCACCATGCTGAAAATATATTCCATTGTCTACAGTAGGTGGATGTAGTCATGTTGCATTGTGACTGAAGCATGGTCTCGATTACTATGTTGTGATAACCAGCATTTGACAATCTTTCCCTTTCAGGAGACAGGCTGTGAGCTTTAGATTGTCAGGATTGGGATTAGTGGTGTGTGGAATTGTCAAATTCCGGTGGAGTGAAGTTCTGTGGAATATTCAAAATTCCACCAAAATTCTACCAAATTCTGCTGGAAACAGAATGGCGGAATTCAACAGCATACAATATTTGCGAATGATTTTCTGTGGAAAAATCACTGTTCTGCAGAATGTTATTCTGTGAATCTCAATATATTCTGTGGAAATTGTTGCGGAATAATTTTTCGCAGAATATTATTCCGTGGATCACAGTAGGCAGAATTCCGCAGGTGAAAAAGAGAAATTTCAGTGGGAATTTCACTCACAGAATGGTCATTCCGCGCTAATTCTGCTGGCGGAATTCTGTATTCCATACAGCACTAATTGGAGTGTCTTACTGGGCCTTGCAATAGGATGTTCATTCTCAAGTGGAGTGGTAGTTTGTCCATTGCCATTGCCACTATTTTGTCGAACCATGCTCTCTGTGGCCAATAGGGTGCTATGATTATTATGATCCTCTGTGACTGTCAAATCTTGGACAGGACTTGTGGTATCAGGGGCAATGGGGGAGCACATAGGAGTAGTCCTGGGTCCATGGAAGTGATAGGGCATCCACCCCCGATGACCAGGGTTCCTTGAACCTCAAAAAGTACTTGTCTGATTGTTCTTGTTGGTTGCCATGAGATCCATGGCAATTTGGCCCCATTTCCTCTGAACCTGGCGGAAAGCAGCCGGGTGAAGTTGCCATTCTCCTAGGTGTATCTGCTCCCAACTTAGCCAATCCGTCATTGTGTTCAGCTTGCTGGCAAGGTGAATGGCTGTTATATGGGTCAGGTTCTGTTGTGCCCATGACCTGATCAAACTGGTTTCCTGTTATAGTTCCCTGCTCTCGGTGCCCCCCTCTTTTGTTATGTATGCCACCGCTGATCTGTTGTCTGATTGTATGAGAAGTGACTTCCAGATTATCAGTGGTTGGAGTGCTAAGAATGCATTGTGTACTGTCCTTGTTTCTAGGATGCTGATTTGGAGTTTCTTCTCTTAGATGGACCAGTGGCCTGTGCCATGTGGTGTCCCATGGATGCGCCCCATCCCCATAGGCTGGCATCCATATCTATGGTGGCCTCATGAGTGTCCTCTAGGGATTTACCCCTGTGATGATGGAATACATTTGTCCACCAGATTAGGGATGTCCTGACATTGTCTGTAATCTTTATTCTCAGTTTCATGTTCTCCTTGGTTGGGGATCCATGCTGTAGTAATGACAGTGGGCACATGTGAAATCTCGCATAGGGAATCAGGTCTACACAGGAAGACATGCACCCCAGCAGCTGGGAGACCTGAGCAACAGTTGGTTCCAAGGTCCTTATGATGTGCTGAGTTAAGTTGACTATGTTTTTGATTCTTGCTTCTGTCAGTTTGACTGTACCTGTCTGCATGTCTATCCGAGCCACCAGGTGCTCTATGTGCCGCGATGGGGTTAGGCAGCTTTTGGACACGATTATCACCCAGCCATGGTTGCTACCTCTGATTCCTGATAGGACCTCATCCTGATTAACCAGTCATTAAGGTGGGAGATGATGTGTATTCCCTCTTCGTGTAGCTTCGCTGTTAGTACTACTGACACTTTTGTGAAGACCCGTGGGACTGATGCAAGGCCAAATGGTAGTGTCTTGTATTGGAACTGCTGACCTAGTATTTGGAATCTGAGGTATCTCCTGTGCGATGGCGCATGGGAATGTGGAGATATGTGTCCTTTAGGTTTATTGAAGTGAGGAAGTCTCCTAGCCTGATTGACTGGAGTGCTGATCTTATTATTTCCATTTTGAATTTCTTTGTGCTTATGAACCTGTTGACATACTTGAGGTCCAATACTGGTCGGAAGTCCCCTGTCTTTTTTGAAACCATGAAGAAGATTGAGAAGATGCCTGTGCTGGCTTCCCTTGGAGAGACTCTCTGTATGGCATTGCTGGCCAGTAGTCTATCTAATATGCTTTGGACTTGATGCGCTGGGCATCTTTTCTTTGCCACTGGTGAGACTACCAGTCTTTCCGTGGTTGTTTTTCCTAGAATTCTATTGCGTAACCTTAACTACTTCATTGACCCACCTGTCTGAGGTTGTTGCTTCCCAGATTAAGCTGAATTGTTGAAGTTGCCCCCCTACAGGTAGATCACTGGGTGTCGGTATGGGAATGACCCCATGTGAGATGTGGTTCAAGGTAGTCATTGTGAAAATCCTCTTTGGCTAGAGAATCTTCCTCTAGTGTGGGCTCCCCTTCCTCTGTAGGTGCTGCTGCCCCTGCTTTGGTAGTTGTACTTGGCGTGGTTGGATGCCTTCCTGTCACAAAAGGAACTACTGAATCTCCTATCTGGTCATGAATGATAGCTTTGGGCGCAGCCTCTGTGGGACTTTAAGTAACCTGAATCCTTGTCAGTGTCAGACTCCTTTCCCTGACCCCGTCTTCTCAGGAACTCCTTCAGGCCTTCCTTGAAGACACGGTCCCCTTTGAATGGTAATTTAAGCAGCCTCACTTTTGACTCATTGTCTGTGTCCCAGAGTTTTAACCATAGTGATTGCCAAGTCCTATTTGCCACTGCCACTGACCTGGCATTCATCTTTAGAGCATCAATTGACATGTCTCACAAGTACTTGGAAGTTTGGAGCTCCTGATCCAATAACTCTGTTTCTTGTGAATTAGGTGGGAGTTTCATGCCGATGTCATCGAGCCAACAAATTTGTGCCCTGGCTGCATACACTGCAGTTGTGGCTGTTCACATTGCTTGTCCTGACATCTCGTATATCTTCTTGAGCAACTCCTCCAGTTTTTTATCCACAGGGTCCTTAAGAGCTGTGGTACCCTCCGCTGGGAGAACCATTAGCTTTTTTAGCTCGGCTATTTTGGAGTCAATTTTTGGTGCTGTGCACCATAACTTAATGCAGTCCTCTTGTAATGGGTAAAGTCAGTCCAGTGATCATTTTTCTGGAATTCTGGCTGGGTCTATAGTGTCTCATTCCTTGGATATGATGTCCAAGAGCATGGGACACACAGGAAAGAGGTTTTCAAACTTTGGGGATGGTTGGAGCATGGGGTCGAGCTTACTCTTGGGTGGTGGTGGCTGGAATGCCTGACTAATAGCAGCCCACCTCTCCCATGGCCTGGGCCCAGGACATATTTGTTTTTATTTATTACTGTCCCTGTAATCAAATGGTAATATGATTTATTATGATTTTCTACCTTTCTGTTTGCTTGCGTGTTGGTTCTATTTTCATCACTGTTCTTTCTTCCTTTCATGTCTGTGCTCTAGTCTCTCTTTTCTGTGCTAGTTTACATTCATTCTCCCTGTCTATGTTCTCTCATGGAGTCTTATTCTTTTCTCCCTTATCTCTCTTTCCAGTCTGTAACACTGCCATAAATAAGATGTAATGTCATTTCTTCCATTTTCTCTTCTCTGTCACTCCTTCTGCTAAGGCTGCCCTTATTGGCTCCCAAAGTTTATATCTCACTTCCTTTCTCTCTCCTCTTTGATCTTCTGTTGTAGTCTTCACTTTGTTTAGGACTCTCCACAATTACTTCACGTGATTCCATGTATTTTATTCATTCTGTTTTAATTTCCTGTTTCTTTTATGCTTTGTGCCTGTTGGGGGGTTTACTTGGGTCGAATAAAAAAATGTGGCTTCGTATAAGGTGACAGAACAAAATGTTGGTTGTCATTTTACGCAAAGCCATATTTCCTGTTTCCCATGATCCAGCTAACCCACTCCATCAGTTCCTTCTCCTTCTCCTTTCTCCTGCCAGTTTGCCTACCTAAATCCAACCTAAACTCATGCAGAGTAAAGGGTCCCTGACCAACTGTGGCAGAGTCCTGGACTGGCCTGCTACCAGTTGGAAGAAACCGATGACTCTGGTCTGTCTTTCCTGACTCAAAGCACTGCCACTGACCCAGTTATTCACCAGCCCAACATTCGGTGTAGTTGTGGAGCACTCACCTCGAAGCCAGCTCAGGCATTCTTCAGCCAGCTGCCAGTACAGAAACAAAGGTGCTGCTGCTGGGTAAAATTGCTGTGCTCAGAGAGTAAGTCATCATTCATCTTTCTCTCTGTCTCTCTCTCTCACTGTCTGTCTGTCTGTCTCTCTCTCTCTCTCTCTCTCTCTCTCTCTCTCTCTCTCTCTCTCTGTCTCTCTGTCTCTCTCTCTCTACAAGTTGCAGTGGCTCAATGCGGCATGCGGTTGCAAGTCAGCGCTTTCTGCAGACTTGACTAGATAGGAAGGATAATTGAGCAAGACAGGTAGGGGCCATCTCTACAATGCCATGTGCCCTATGCACAGCAGTACCCAGGGCCCCCCCATCAGCATACGTTACATGGCCGAAATTGGTCATGCAAGCATTCAATATTTACAACTGACTAAACAACGAAACATTATAGTTGTATCTAGTTTCAATAAAAAATAATTATAAAGCCCTTGAATTTGGTTAAAGGCTTTGTCTTATATTTTCCAACTTCAGCAATTTTACACAGACAGTCCCCAGCCTGAACCGATGACACAATACGATTATTTGATGAAGCCAGTGTGAAAAATGAAAAATTCAATAAATGCTGATAAATTACAGACAGTGGCACATTCATTGACTTTCATGTGTGGCGTGTTAGTCATACTGGGAGGAAGCATTAAAATCAGCATTGCAGAAGGCTTTTGATGTGAACTGTAACAAGTAGCCTACACACTAGAGCCAGGCCAGCAGCCTACATTCGATGATCCTGCACGCAGCCACTCAGAATATCAGTTTAACAAATGTAAAACACACATACTGTACATCAGAAATGTGATATCCAGGACCAGCACAGAGCATCAACCACCTCAGACAGAATTTTAAATTAAATAACATAGACAGGCAGGGGCTGGGAAGTAAAAAAATAAAATTGCCTTCTGCAACAATATCCAGAGTCAGACCGTCAAAAACTTTAAGCCTCTTGCAGTTACAGTTGTGACATACATTGTAAGTCAATTGTAAGTCTGACACTGAGATGACTAATTTTTTTTTATCCAACCATCTGATTTTATGCTAGAAGCAGAAGCTAAGCAAAAGTTTGTCTGATCTGTATTCCACAAACTCCACAGTTACACATGCAGTCACACACTCCGTGCTCCTTTTGGAATTGGTGCAAGCCAGAAGAGTGTAAAATGTTGGCAAGCAAGCTTTAAATGGGCATGAATCTGTAGGTGATAAAAAAATGAATAAAATGTAGTACCTTGGCTTTGCTTTTTTCAGGTCGAATATAGGGTCGCAGACAGATTCCTGCAAGTTTCCTCACTGTCTTTCTCTCCTCCCAGTGCAGTCCTACAGTAGCAGTTCTTCAGGGTGTACTGTGCACTGGCAAACCCTGACTGCAGTGCTTTTAAAGTTGTTTTTTTGGCACAGTGAAGTCTGTCCCTCAAGGCACATGCGGTAGTCACCCTCACTGCCCTCAGGGTTTCTGTCTCCCATTCCTCACTGGTTGCGCACTGTTTCCCGCTATGCCAAACTGAATAGTGCTTATGCTGACCTCCACTATCCAGTTCTGTGCTCATCTTTTCAGCTGCTCAATCTGGATGGTGGCTCTAGCCTGTCACTTGACTAGTCACTTGGGTCACGATTCCCCTTCTGGCCTCCCTCGATCGACATGACCTGTCCCCTTCAACTTGAGCCAGTGGTGGGCCTCCTACCCATCTTCTACTAGAGACCCTCATGAGATTACTGGTGAATAGCTCCAAAATGGAGCAGCTGCCAAAGCAGCATCAATTGTTGCTTGAGTGGGCATGCCAGGCACATGCATACAGTTCTCATCAAATCAGACCGGTGACTGCATGGGTGGAGGAAGAGAGCTGATCAGCCCCCCCTCCCCACTCCTCCCATCTTCCCTACCTATGATCCTTACCTTCCCCCAGTGCCGATCCCAGCCTCTCTTGAACCTGCCCACTGTCTTCAATGAAATCACCTTCTCTGGCAGCGCATTCCAATTGTTCACCACCCTCTTTGTGAAGAAATGTTTATTGATCTCCCTCCTAAATCTCCCTGCTCCAGCTTAAGACTGTGCCCCCTCATGTTATGGTTGCCACTCAGCTTAAAGAGACCCTCCTTATTCACCTTATTTATCCCTTTCAAGTACTTGAAGGTCCCAATCATGTCCCCCCCTCTCTCCTTCTCTCCAGGGAGTACATGTTCAGTGCCCTCAACCTTTCCTCGTATGCCTTACCCTGTTGACCTGCTATCATCTTTGTAGCCCTCCTCTGGACCTTCTCCAGAAGGTTAATGTCCTTTTTGAGGTGTGGGCACCAGTACTGACCTCCATACTCTAGATGTGGCCTCACCAGTGACCTGCACAAGGGTAGCATAACCTCCTCTCTCCTACTACTGATCCCCCTAGCTTTGCATCCCAGCATCTTGTTTGCCATTGCTGCTGCTTTCTTGCACTGCGTGGAGTGATTCAGGTAATCACTGCTCCCAGGTCCTTCTCTTCCTCTGATGCAGATAGCTGGACTCCACCCAGGTAGTACTCTGTCCTGGGATTCTTGGCTCCAGTGTGCATAACTTTGCATTTCTTGGCATTAAAGCCAAGCTTCCAGATCCCAGACCACCTCCCCAGCTTTTCCAGATAATCCTGCAGGTCCTGTATCCTGTCAGCTATGCCCACTCTCCCTCAGAGCTTGGTGTCATCTGCAAATAGGCACATTTTGCCTTTAATGCCATCCCCAATGTCATTGATAAAGACATTGAACAACACCAAACCCAGCACTGAGCCCTGCGGGATCCCAATTGTGACCTCTCTGGAGCCAGATAATTTCTCCAACCAACAGCCACCCCCTGGATTCTGTCCCTTAACCAGTTTCCATTTTATCCCCAACCCCAATATCCGCTAACATGCTAATTATCCCTTTGTGGGGCACAGAGTCAAAGGCATGCTGAAATACAGATAGAGGATGTCTACCACTTGGCTCCTGTCTACTGTCTTAGTAACCCAGTAACAGGAGTCAGTCAGATTGATTTGACACAATCCCCCCCCCATGAACCCATGGTGCCTCGCATCCTAGAGACCATGCTCCACTAAATATTCTACCAATCTTTCCTTAAATATGGTCTCCATAAACATGTACACAATTAAGGTCAGACTGACTTGTCTGTAATTCCCTGGGTCATCCTTGGGACCACTTTTGTGTAGGGGCAACCACATATGCTGTTCTCCAGTCCTACGGTACCACGCCTGACTCTAGTGAACTATTAAACAGGCCTGCCAGTGGCCCTGCCAGCTCCTGAGACAGTTCCCTTAGTACCCTTGGATGTACTCTGTCAGGGCCAGGTGATTTGTCCACCTTCAATGCCAGCAGCCCCTCCCTCACTCTATCCACCTGTATCACTGCATCTGTGCTCCCACCCCCGAAGGCACTGGTCCGTCCTTCTCCCTGGTGAAGATGGAATAGAAGTATTCATTTAGTATCTCTGCTTTTCCCCCATTATACTCCACCCACTCCTCACCTTTCTTAAGTCTAACAGTCCCGTCCTTCTTGTCCCTTTTCTCACTTATATAGTGAAAGAAGGCCTTTTTCCCCCTTCTTAATTCCTTCAGCTATCTGCAGCTCCTTCTGTGCCTTAGCTTGCCAGACTTTCTTACTTGCCTCACTAGCCAACCTTAGGTAATTTTCCCTATTCACCTCTCTCTTGATCTTTCTGAAATTTCTATAGGCTAACCTCTTTTCCCTTAGTGCCTGGGTGACCCCAGACCTGAACCAGGGTGCTTTGGCCCTTGTGTTCTCCCACTGAGCCCAATGCATTCCTCTGTGGCAACCAGTATTCCTTCCTTAATGGTGAACCACCTTTGGTCCACGCCGTATTTGCTCTGATGCCTGCCAAGTGACTCCTTAGCACTTTTCCCATCTTTCTGAAGTCTGCCCTCCTAAAATCCAAGATTTTGGTCTTTGTCTGGATGCTTTCCCTGCCCATATCCAACTAGAACCAAACCACACTGTGTAATGGTTACTCCCACCCAGATGCTCCTTTATTTCCTGTACATGCAAGGTTCCACCCACAGATTGCGCCCAAGTTAGTGCCGGAGTCACTGGCACCAATCACCAGTAAGCGACCACTCTTTGCAAGGGAGGGCGTGCCCCCTGCCTCCCTTATGGGGGCCAGTGCCCACCCCCATCTAAACTCTAGGGGCAGCAAACTCAGGGTTTGGCGCTGTACTGACTCTGCACCCTAATGCCTGCGCCCTGATGCACTACAGTGTACATGCATGTGCATAATGATTATGCACATTTCCATTTACATTTACACACATTTCCCATGATGCACCTCAAGGTGAGGCATGTGTGCAATTATGTGCTTCTTCACACTCCAAGACATTTATACTTGAAGCACATTTAGTTATAGGGTTAGGAATCAAATCCTCCCCATCCACATCATCAGAATTTAATAAGAATGCCGTAACAGTGAAATTGCAATGAACCTAATTCCTCTTACAGGTCTTGCCATGACTCTTGTAACAGAACACAGCTTTCATAAGGATGGCCATTTGTCATAATTTTTGTAGTCACCCCTCAGTTTCCATAGCTGGCCTTATAACTGCAATCCAAAATCACAGCTTATAAGTGAGACTTTGAAAAATGCTACTTTCATTTTTGTATTGTCTTTCCCCATCAAAAAAGTCGGTGTCACACTTTTAAAAAAGTATAACAATGTGATACTTGTTATATTTTACTAATATACTAAAATGCCAGCAGAGTAGGCCTTATGGTCTTTCATGTCTGCTCGATAGTCAGCATCCATAATGGGTGCCGATTCTGCTGTCCCCCCCCACCCTTTTGGTTTCCTTTACCCCCTGTCCTAGATATTCCCTCAGCATTGAACTTACTCAGCATCACCCTCCCTCTATTCCTGTCCCAGCCCCTCTTGAACCCCTCCACAGTATCCGCCTCCACCAATCCCTTGGGCAGTGCATTCCATGGTTCCACCATCCTCTCAGTGAAGTAATGCCTCTTCCTCTCTCCTCTGAGTCTCCCCTCTAGCTTCCACTGAGTGACCTCTGGTTGCCCCTCTTTCTTTGGAACACCCCGTCTGAGCCTACTTATTTATCCCTTTATGTACCTGAAGACCTCTATCATGTCCCCCCGTCCCTCCTCTCCTCTAGAGAGTACATGTTGAGCTCCTCAAGCCTCTTCTCATAGGTCATCTCCCCCATACCCCAAATCATATTGGTTGCCCTCCTCTGAACCCTCTTTATGAGTGCAATGTCCCTTTTTAAGTATAGCCTCCAGAACTGCACACAGTACTCAAGGTGCAGCCTTACCAGGCAGTTATACAGATGTAGAATCACTTAGAAACATAGAATTTGATGGCAGATAAGGACCTCTTGGCCTACCCAGTCTGCCCATTTACCTACCTAATGGATAAACTGCAGATTCTAGTTACCCAACAGTCTACGTCTTCCTACCCCCACCCCCTAGAATTGCCTTATGCCTGTCCCATGCATTCTTGAATTCCACCACTGTTTTTGACTCCACAACCTCCTCAGGAAGGCTGTTCTATGCATCCACAACCCTCTCCATGAAAAAATGCTTCCTCACATTAACTCTGAGCCGTCCCCCCTCTAGTTTCAAATTGTGCCCCCTTGTTCTTGCACACCTATTTTTCTGAAAGATGCTACCCTCTTGGACTTTGTTGATTCCCTGAGGTATTTGAAAGTTTATATCATGTCCCTCCTCTCCTCGAGGCTTCCCTCCTAGTTGAGGTTATCCCCCTAGTGATGCACCCCATCATCCTATTGGCCTTGGCCACTGTCCTATTACAGGTCTCAGAGTTGTTCATTTTGACATCCACCACCACCCCCAGGTCCCTCTTCCCCTTCAAGGCCTGTAGTGTATCCTCAAAAGATGTACGCTTGGCTTGGGTTTCTAGCCCCCAGGTAAATAACCCTCCATTTTCCTCTGTTGAATTTCAGTTTCCAGGTATGTGACCACTTCTCCAGAGCCTTCGGGTCCTCCTGCAGGGCCACCTTCCCCTCCTCCCCATCGACCACTGCTCTCAGATTTGAGTCCTCTGCAGAGAGACTCATTTCACTCCTGATACCTTTCCTTATGTCAGACACATAGGTGTTAAACAGGAGTGGCCCCAGGACCGATCCCTGGGGGACATTTTATGAAACTCTAAAATGCTGAATGCAAGTTGTATAAAACAAAATAAAAATGTTTTGTCCAGTGGAACCTTGGGGCAACTTTTCACCTTTTGTAATTGCACTGGCTGTCATGTATAATACGTAAAATCTACAAATCTGAGTTGGCATAGTCTGTCAATTATATTTAGAGTAGGCTCCAGGGTCCAGATGTGGACAGTGCCTTTTGCAGTAAGTGTACAACTGACTTGCTAAGCTAATGGGACCGTGGGAGGCAGTGTGGTTTCATAGAGATGGCACTGGTTTAGGAACTGGGAGTTCACTGGTTAATATACCACTAGAGAAAATGAGTCACGTGATGAGCTGATCGGGAGAGACGTGTTCCGAGTCTCTCCGAGGCCTAGCACTATAAAAATTAAGCTTTCTCGCTCCAGATCTGGCAAAAAGTACTTTACCTTAGCTGTTAAGAGCTCCGGAGACGACGTGTGTTTACTTCCTGGCCAGACGCTTTAGAGCCAAGAAGTTTTTTAGACTGGTGATTCCGCAACTAATACGGGCGCATTGGCAAGTTCAGGCCGCGCCTTTGCCGAAAGATGGAAGCTGACCCTGTGGAGCCTCTGGTGGGGCGAGCTCCAGCCACCAAGAGACCTAAGACTCAGTCGCCTACCATACCAGAGCAAGGCGGAGAAGCAGGGAATGAAGGGGGCTTAAGCATTAATGCAGATGACATTCGGGAGATTAAAACACTTTTACAAGGGCTGGTGCTGGATTTTGCTGAGGTCAAACCGGCGTTACACTCTCTGGCACAAAGAATGGGCGATGCTGAAGCCCGGATCTCATCGCAAGAGAGGAAGGTTTCTGTACTCGATCAGGAGGTGGGGATGATTCAGAAAGCTGAAGAAATTGGAGGAGAGGTGGAAGACCAGGAATCAAGAAATCGTAGAAACAATTGATTCTGGCGGGCTACCAGAGAAGGCTGAAGGCTCTGACTGTGTTTCTTTATGCAGGAGCTCCTGCTAAATCTGCTAGGCCTTACACCATTTGGGGAGGGGTATAATTTTGGAAAGAGCCCACCGGCACTATGAGAGATGCCACCGCCGGGGGCGAGACCCTGAGTTATACTAATGCGATTCCAGAGTCACGTGATGACAGCTTGCTGAATGGCAGCAGGGGCTTAGAGCTCTCTCCTCCTGCCGTCCTAACTGCCACAATCCGCGATCCTTGTATCACTAATTTAGCCAAACTAGCACTACCGGATTGCCCAAGCTCTGCCTGTCGGCCCTCGGGTGTGTATCCTGCCAGTTTCCTTAACTTTGCAGGGAGATGGAGGTGGATAAAAAGCAGGCCGCGATTCGGCACACGCCGCCTGCGACTCCGGAAAAACTACCCAAGAAGCCGTGGAACCAGGCGGGTATGGGGTCGGAAAGAACCAGAGACAAGTCTCAGCTGTCTGGCCTCCTTACGGAGGACAAATTTCTGCAAGAGTTGGCCCCACTAAAGAATATCCTCCAGGACATCACTGCTGAGTTGAAATCTTTACGGGGTGACCTCTCCTCCCTTACTACGAGGGTATCAGATTCGGAGGCCAGGATCTTCTCGTTGGAGCAGTGGAGGGTGAATGCTGAATCCAAGATGTCTGGGCTGGCTCAACAGGTCAAGAGACTCCAGCTGAAAACCGAGGATCTGGAAGGCCGCAACCGAAATAACCTCCTCATTCTGGGCCTGCTGGAGCTGGAAGAGGGGCCGGACCTAATGGCTTTTCTGCAGTGGTTCCTTTCTAAAGTAGTGGGTCCCTCACCACTTAATCCAAGCTATCATCTTGAGAGAGCACACAGATCATTGAGGCCTAGACCTCCACCGGGCTCCCCCCCATGACCTATAATCATGAAATTCTTAAGCTATATCGAGAGACAGCATGTTTTCAATAAGTCTCGAGAACTGCAAGCAATTACATGGGGGTCAGCCAAGCTACGTGTTGCCCAAGATCTCCCCAAGGAAACAAGAACGAAAAGGGCTGCTTTCCACCCAATAGTCCAGAAGCTGATTGCGGCGTCTATTCCCTTCAGGATGGTGTACCCTGCTACCCTCAAGGTCTCCGTTGGGAATACCACCCACAGCTTTGACTCTCCAGACACGGCTCATAAGGACCTTGCCATCAGGCTTCCTGATCTTTTCAAGTTAAATGGCTAAAATGGTTTTACTAGACACCACGTCTGTGGGGTGTACCGGTCTCACTTAGATTGCTGAAAAAAGAGGATTTTTTGTTTGTTTCCCTTTGTATGCACTCCGGTTCCTCTGCTACCCTTCCCCCTGGCTTCTTTCTGGTGGTCTTACCTGCTTTGGCCATTCTTCAGGTTGTTGTGTCGAGCGAGATCCTGGATGGTCGGGCAGTGGTGGAATTAGGCTGTGACAGTGGGACCTTCGGTCTCCTCCCAGAACTGATTATTAGGGACAGTGATTCCCGGGGGTACCGAGTTTTGGTGTAGGACCCTGTTTTGGTCCCTTCAGCAAATAACACCCTCGAAACAAACGGTCTGGCTGGCGACTAGCCTCCCATTTTATGGCCTACTCTGCCTGATGTTGAGTCCCTCTTTCCGTTTACCCCAGGGGTGAGTAGAATCTGTCCTTTGGATGCCTTCTCCTCCCGTATCTAAATAGAAAGGGAGGATATATTTAAATGGATGCTAATTGTTAAGGTTTGTCTGCAGGATAGGCGGTTGGCTGGTGGGGCGGCTCTTAAGCCCTGCGTCTTGGGGTAGCTGAATCATGAGCCTATGGAAGGGGCTTGCCAATCAAGCCCCATCTACAGGGTTCCTGCTGTTCTTTTAGTTTGGATTAGGAGTGGCCTTTTTCCTGCGTGATAGAGTTCTAGTATTTCTCTCTCTTAGTTGGTCCCTTGGGTTGGGGTGTTTTGGATTCGATCAGGGGTTTGGTTCCCCAGGACCCTGGTTTTTATATTGATTCTGGTATTTTCAGTCCTGGTACCATGTTGTACATAGTTGGTTGGTTGGGTTCAGGGAGGGTATTTGGGGTGGGGGTGGGAAGAGTTGGCCTCCAAGTCTCACATTTGCAAGATTGTACCCCAGGCACAGCTAATCTTTTCAAGTTACTGTTACCTTTAATGGACCTTTGTTGGCAGGCTGCAGGAGGATGGGATTTTGGGGTTCAGTGTGCTATTACTTCTGTTTTGTTTCTGGATGTCTCAGTACCTGCCTCCCTCTTATATTGTATTTTAAAATGGCTATAGGTACTATTAAAATGGCGTCATGGAATGTGTGGGCTCAGGGAGAAGGTCAAAGAACTCAGGTTTTCAATCACTGCACTCTGCTGCAAATAGATGTATTATTCCTTCAGAAACCCATCTAAACAGTGCAGAGGTTAAGTGGCTATCTCGATCCGGCTTTCATGAATTTATGTTGCCAGTGGATCTAATACTAGTAAAGGGGTAGCTATACTCATCAAAAGCATGCCCTGTTCCTGAAGGACTTAGTAGTGGAGGACCCAGATGGGAGGTTCGTTTTGGCCAAAGGCTCCCTTAATGGGAACACTGTAGTCTTAGGCTCAATCTATGGTCCCGTTGGGGGAAGTCCTGACTTTTTCATGACCCTGGCAGACAAAATCAGTGCCCTGCTTCCCTCACAACTTATCCTGGGGGGGGGACTGGAATGTTTTGCCTTCTCATTCCCTGGATAGGGATCCCCAGGGTAACCAGACCCTCACATCCATGCAGAGGGCTTTACATGACTTCTCACATATGTTAGGACTATGTGATCCCTGGCGGCTCTCCAATCCCTCTCTCCGGGCCTTTTCGTTTTTTTCCCAACCCCATAGATCATGGTCCAGGATAGACTACATCTTGCTTAGTACGACTCTTCTCCCGGGCCTCCTCCAGTCCGGCATTGAGCCGATTATTCTCTCTGACCATGCAACTGTCTGGATTAAAATCTCTCCGGATCCGGAATTCCACCGGATACTACCTGGAGGTTTAATACCCAATTACTTAAGGATCCCCATACGGTGACGCAAATAAGATCCTAATTTCTCTTTTTGGCGGATAACCTGGATCTACCTCAAGATTTGATATTATCTGGTGTTCCCTAAAATGCTATCTCAGGGAGAGCTAATTAGTTAGCCTCCACAAGGAAAAAACCCGGCAAGTCGGCACTCTCCTAATGAATAAAATCAAGAATTAGAAACTGCCCATTCTCTCACCTCTCCGCTATTCCCTCTGGAAGCCCTCTTGGCAGCTAAAAATGAATACACTGACCTCCTTAAGGAAAAGGCCGAATACTGTCTTGTTAAAACTCAGGCTAAGTATATTGATCACGGTGAAAAGGCCGGGAGGCTTTTAGCTCTACGACTTCGCACATTAGAGGGTTCCAGAATAATCCCGGCCTTACAAACGCCCGCCGGTTCCATTAAAACCTCTCCCAGGGAAATTGTGCAGATTTTTGAAAATTACTACAGGATTTGTATAGTTGCCCCCATCCCCGCCTCCCCCTCAGACATTACAGCATACTTAGCTGATATTGACATTCCCAACTTCTTCCGCCTCACAAGGAGACCTTGACTGCCTCTATCTCTTTGGTTGAGATAGAGAAGATCATTCTTCTATGACTTCAGATAAGGCACCGGTCCAGACGGATTCCTGCAAACTTTACAAGGTTTTCTCTAAAGAACTCGCTCCTTTACTTCTTAAACTCTATGAATATCTTTTCTCTTCTCCGTCATAGACCCCACTCTTCTTGAAGCCACCATTATTTTAATTCTCAAGCCAGGTAAACCCCTACTGATCCGGCGAGCTATCGACCTATATCTCTTCAAAACTACGATATGAAAATTCTCTCAAAATCTTGGCTGAATGGTCAAGAAAGTCTGGACCCACCTTCTTAGTCCAGAGCAGGTTGGCTTGTGCATTCTCGATCCCCATCAGACCACCAAGGATTCTCTCTCACATTTCTCAACACGCTAGTACATCTCAATCCCCTATGGCCCTAGTTTCGTTGGATGCAGAGAAGGCTTTTGACCGTGGATTGGTCCTTCCTCTGGGCTGCGATGACTAGGATGGAATTTCCGGCCCTTTCCTAAAATGGGTCCAGATTTTACAACTCTCCTTCGCCAAGATATACTGTAACGGAGTCTTTCTTCGCTGTTCCAGTTATATACCAGTACTAGGCAAGGCTGCCTCTCTCACCCTTTTATTTAATCTATACTTGGAGCCTTCTTATTAAGCTTAAATCCTCCTCATTCATCAAAGGTTGTCTAGTAGCCAACAGGAGCTAGTTCTCTCTGCTTATGCAGATGATATACTCCTGCAAGTCGCACATCCTGCTGATTCCCTGAGATATGCATTGACGTCATCAGGCAATATGGTGCCCTTTCTCAATATAAACTGAATATTTCTAAATCCGAAGTTTTCCCATTAAACACGCATACGTATAAGCAGGATCTAGCCAACTTTGGTATGAGATGGTCCCCCAGATCGATTAAATATTTAGGGATCTATTTCTCAATGGATTCTTCTCTACTTAAGAAACTTAATCTAGATGACCTTAAAAGCCTCATTCAGCAAGACTTGTTGTGGTGGTCTACCCTTCCTATTTCCCTTTGGGGCCGGATTAATATTATTAAAATGAATGTCCTTCCCCGTATCTTTTATCCCCTCAACCTATTAAACCTTTGGTTGCCTATTTCTTATTTGCAGCAGTTCCATGTGATGTTCTCAGATTTTATCTGGCGAGGAAAAGGAGTTCGGCATTCATTTCTTAAGCTATCCCTTCCTAGGGATAAGGGCGGCCTTCGGCTTCCCAACCTTTTGCTTTATCACTGGGCGGCCCATCTCGCTAAATTAGGGAGGTGGTTCCCTACTAATCCTGATTCCTCTCACCCGATTTGGCTCCAAATTGAGAAGTCGATCCTCTCGGAATCTAGAATAGATCCCTATGCCATCTTCTATACCCCCCCCTGTACTTTTGCAGTGGGTAACTGACCATACAATTCTCATCTCTCTTAAGCCCTTTTTCCAGTGTTTACGTTTTGTAAATATTTTTCGGGAAAGATCTAGGTCAACTGGTTATGCTTAATCCCAATAATAAGCTAGGTAACTCGATGATTACTCCGACTGGCTTCCACAAATTAAAGAAGCTAATCTGGAACATTTCTATGACCAAAGATCCCTCCTTCCTTCCGTGGACATACTCGATAAGCGTACTATTCCTAATACTAAGATTTTTAAAGTTTACCAATTGAGGCATCTTATTGCCGGAAAGTTTGTCACTCATTTTAGTGAGACGGTAGTCTACCCCTTTCTTTCCCAAATATTAACCCTTGCTTCTAAACCGCATCCCATTTCGTTAATATACTACTTCCTTCTAAATTATAAATTCTCGGAGCCTGTTGCGGGTTCTAGTATCTGGTCCTCTCTGTTTCCTGATTCCACCCTGAATTGGCCTCGCATCTGGAGGGACCTCCACAAATATCATACTCAGGACAGATTTAGGCTTACCCAATACTATATTGTGAATAACATGTACTATACCCTAAGAAGCTTTTCCAACTCAAAAGGCTCCCCTTTCCCTTTGCTCCAGATGTATGCAAAGTGAAGAGTTCTCTACATATTTTCTGGTTTTGTAACAAAGTTTGCCCCATGGTCCTCTATTCGGGATAACTTAGATCCTTTACTAGGTCTCTCAGGTTTTCACCCTGAGATCTGTATTCTGGGTGACTATGCTAACATAGATAGTGTGGCGCTGGTCTCATATAGGCTTTGGTGTCCATTGAGGTTAAGAGACTGGTCCTTAGGCATTGGACTGACCAACTGACATTGTCCTATGCTGAATGGTTGATCGAGCTTTCTGCCTACCTCAATGCGAAGGTTGGTAGCCAGCTCGCGCAACTGTATGGATCTGTTTAAGAAAAAATAGGGTAAGCTACACACATTATACCTACATCAATGATTTCCTGACCTCCTGCCTGACGCCTGAGATGATTTCTTTTGTCTCTCATATTTTGTTACCTGCATCTCCTGATTTGGGGGGTGGGAGCAATTTCTGAATTGTTATTATGTTCAGTATCCAGTTCAGATATAATGTCTGCTTGGCACACTCAGTTTGGGTGGGTGGTAGGGAGTGGGAGGTTGAGCTTTGGTTGGGGATAGGAGGCGGATGGGTGAGGAGGGTGGGGGTAGGGAGGCGGGTCTTGAGAGTTGAGCTGTTTGTGGGAGGGTGAGAGTTGCTATTCTCTTTGTTATACCATGTATATTCTGCAATTTTGTCTCTGTTATGTCTTGTGGGTTGTCTTTTGTAAAATCAATAAACTTAAATTTAAAAAAAAAAAAAAATAATGCGATTCCTCAACTATAAAGAAAAATTTCATGTGCTCCTTGCTGCCAGACAAAAGAAGCCCTTGCAATGGAATGGTGCTTCATTATGTTTTTTTTCAAGATCAGACGCCAGCGATTAGAGAAAAGCAGAAAGAGTATGTTGATATCAAGAAGAAGCTTTATCTTGCAGGGATAAGATTTCGGCTCCAATTTCCCGCTACCCTGGTGGTGCATCTTCAGACCGGGGAGAAGAAGTTCCTCATGGCAAAGGATGCGATGGATGGGCTACGGGTTGAGCTCCCAGATCTATTCAAACCCCCAACATGACTGTTTGCGGGCAAGGAGGCTGAGCTCTTTTGAGGGCTGAGAAGGAAGCTAAGCAGTGGTCTCTATACTTTTCAAGACTGGTGGCTCTTCTGTTTTTGGTTAAATCTGGACGTTCAAGTGACTAGCTAGGACTGGGTTCATAGGTCCTGCGATGGGTCACAAAGTGTTAAACCACAAGACTTTAGTGCATTAACTAGAGGGCATGGGAGAAGGGGGTCCACTAATCATAATATTCTTGTTATCAGACCCAGGAATACTTTTAAGACTCTGGAATTTTAGAGGGAACTGTTAGAAGAGGGTGATGTTGGATTTCGTTTATTATAAAGGGGGTCAATTAGCTAGGGCTATATTGGCTGGTGGGCGTTAATTGTGGTAAAGCGGGCTCATGCCAGCTTTGGGATAGATGGAGAAGGGGAGTGGTCTGGGGGATTTGGACTTGATCAATATTAATAACTGGAGGGATACCACTCCGGGGTGTAGGGGACTTTAAAGTGGAGCAGGGCTGGCTGAGATATAATTACCAAGGAGGTTACGAGGGGACTCTTTAGTTTCCTCCGTGCTTACCTTTTCCTTTATTTATGGGTAATGTAAGAGCGATGGATTGCAGAAAAGAGAGCCTTTATGTCCGCGATTCTGGGGATTCAAGGGCCAGATTCTGGGGTTTAATGCCAGAGAATGGGGGGAGGAGAGGCAAGGGAATGGTTCATCCATGACTCAACATCAGATGGTTGGTCGGTCTAAGGATCGGGGATAAAGGGGAGGGGGAACAAGGGTGGAAGAGAGAGAGTCAATTATGGGAGCATTAGGAATACAGACCTTAGAAAACACAATGCGTGGGTTCAATTGAAAAATTTTGTTGTTACTGATGGCTTGCCTTAAAATAATTTCTTGGAATGTAAAGGGCTCCAGGGGTCGACGTAAGAGAATGATCATTCTACGGTATATTGAACAACAAGGGCTCACATTGTAGCACTTCAAGAGACACACTTATTGACTGATGAGTTGGATGGTCTCAGGAAGCGATGGGTGGGGCAGGTATATGGTGTGGGAGGGGACAGGGCCTCTGGGGGGGTGGCGCTTCTAATTAAGAAATCCTGCCCATATGATGTGTCCCAAGTGATAACCAGGCAAGACTGCAGGGGAATCTACTTGTCAGGGACCTTGCTTGGCAAGGCAGTTTCGGTTGCATCCATTTATGGGCCAACCCCTCCCAACCCCAAATTCTCTGCTTCAATAGAAGGGGATATAGCCACCCTCCCTTCACACTCACTCATCCTGGCTGGTGATTGGAACATATATTTTGATAACAAGGAGGACAGGATACCTCACAGCGGGCCGAGGACCAAGGCCCAGTTAGCCCTGGCTAAGTTTTTGGAGACAGCGGCCTTAGTTGATCCAATTAAGATTCTTTCAAATAGGGGCCGTGACATGACATTTTACTCGGCAGCACACAAAAATCTCACTAGAATTGACTTTTTTTTGGTTAATAGAGAGGCTCCTGCAGAGATTAGAGAAGTGCTGACTGAGGGTAGGACTCTTTCAGATCACTCTCTCATCCAGCTGCAGTGGGAACCCAGACCAACGCCGCCTAGACCTTACAGATGGAGGCTTCATGATTCGCTCCTCACAGAGGATACAAGAAGGGTTGAACTAGAGGGGGCTTTACAGGAGATCATTAGGTCCCAGCTCCCCACGTTGGAAGATAAAAGATTAGCTTGGCCTACCTGTAAGTTCTTATGCAGAGCAGCAAAGGGCCCTCGGCAAAGGGACAGAGTAAACAGAAAGGGCCAAGAGAATTCCTGGTTGGGGCGATAAACTCACTGTCGCAGCTTGAAGGGTCTTGGAAATAGATCTGAACTTAAAAATCTGAGGAGGAACTGTCAGAAATTGTATATGGGAAAACAGAGTTATGGTTGAATAAGATTAAGGCTAATTTTCTATTGCAGGGTGATGTCCCGGGGCGCCTCCTAGTGGCCAGAATTAAAGAGTGGGAGGCCAGCAGGACAATCATATCAGTTATGCATGAAGGGAAGCTGGTCACAGACCCGCAAGAAATGGCTGAGGCGTTCGCATCATTTTTCGCAGAAATCTACCAATCTAGAGATTTGGTGGGGGAAAAGGAGGCTAACAGTTATCTAGAAGGAATCAGTTACCTACTCTGGATTCTGTCCAAGCATGAACCTGGAAGCCCCAATAAGAGCATCTGAGATCGTGGAGGTGGTGCGGTCTCTCCTCTAGGTAAATCACCAGGGCCTGATGGTCTTACCGTAAAATTTTACCAAACTCATATCCAGACCATACTCCCTATACTTCATGAATTTTTCCTCACTATAATGAAGGAGGGAATTCACCACTCACCGCTCTACCAGGTGTATGTCACTTTAATACCCAAGCCAGACAAGCCTAGGGACATACTGGGTAACTATAAGCCTATAGCCTTAATAAACCAAGATATTAAGATTCTTACTAAAATCTTGGCAAATAGGATTTTGACTATTGCCCCTAGTTTAATTAGTCAGGAACAGGTAGGCTTTATGCCGGAGAGAGGGGCGAAGGACGCCCTTAGGAAAATCCATCATATTTTAAATTTTGCTCCGAATTCCTGCCTTCCCTTGGCCCTGATATCCCTAGATGCTGAGAAAGCGTTTGATCGGGTTTCACATTCATTTCTTTTTGCTACAATGGAGAAAAAGGGGGTTCCCGGGGGGTCTCCTTAGAGGTATTAAGAATCTATATGCCGCTCCAACGGCTAGGATAATATGTAATGGTTATATTTCAAGGGAATTTCAGCTCAATAATGGGACTCGTCAAGGGTGTCCTCTCTCGCCGATATTGTTTAATATCTATCTAGAACCCCTTTTAAGATCTATAAATAGGGATGCTAAGGTCCAGGGGATTAGGATTGGGGGACTGGAGCTAAAATTTTCAGTTTTCGCGGACGATATTCTCCTTCATTTACAAGATCCAATATCCAGCTTTGAGGGAGTAAGAGACTCAATAGATCGCTTCTCTAAGGTCTCTAACTATAAGTTATATCTTACCAAAACACAAATCCTACCCCTGACACCACATGTATTTAAGGCAGATTTCTCATCCCTGGGAGTACAGTGGCATACTCACAAATTGAAGTATCTGGGAATCTGGATTACAACAAACCAGGAGTCCGGGGTTGATGCTAATGGGGGGGGGGGCTTATATCTGAGGTTAAAGGAGATATCATAAGGTGGAATAAGTTACCTCTGAACTTTGCGGCGCGTCTGGGCCTTATTAAGATGAATGTTCTACCAAGACTGATATACCTGGTATATTTGGCTCCATACAACATCCCTGTTAAATGGTTTAGCATAATTAGAAGGCTAATTTCAGGATTCCTATGGAATAACAAACCAGCCAGGATTAAGCATAATGTCTTGCATTTGCCATATGAGGTGGGGGGCATTAGGTTACCTGACCTCCAGGTATATTATGTGGCAGGCCAGTTAGGCCTTATGGTTCAATGGGCGGAAAGTGCCGAGGGGGAAATTTATGTACCTCCATGGTTGCAAATTGAGAAGCAATTGCTATTGAGCTTCAGCTGCATCCCTGAGTCGATGCTATATGCTAGGCCTAAAAAAGGTTTATTCAGGAAGGGGTGTGGGAACCCATTTAGGAAAACCTGGAGGCCTGGTGGTCTTTTCTCACCCCGGTACAAAGGTGCTGTCAAATGAAGTTCAGAGACCAACCCATACTGGGTAATCCTAATTTGGTTATAGGGGTTCGGGTACTTGGTCACCGGTGGTCTAATTATTTGGGTGGCTTAAGATTGAATGATACACAGCAGGGAGATAAAACAGTTTTACCACCACAATGCGAGGGATTGTCCTTTTTTCAAAGGTTGCAGCTTAAACAAATGATAGCTGGGTTCCGGAAGGGTTGGGGACTTTTCAGATAACTTCCTGTGGGAATTTAAGGAAGCCTTCCGGAAAGCTCATCCACTCTCACAAGTTTATAAACTTCTCCTGGACTTCCTGGGCCCGAATATTTCTACACAAATTCCTTATTGGGACAAGGTGTTGGCTCCTAAAAATCTTAGGTGGGAAAGCATTTGAAAGGCCACTAAATACAATGTGATTCCCAAATATAGAAACATGCAGATTTTTGTGGTTCACTACATATACTATACCCCTGTAAAGCTATATGGTAGAGGGCTGAGACAGACAGATCTGTGTTTCAGGTGCAAGAAGGAAGTGGGTGACATGTTACATGTAATGTGGGGTTGCAGTAAAATCTCTTCCTTATGGAGGGAGATTAAACGGGGTATGGATCCAATGCTAGACTATACGGCTTTTATAACTCCAGAAGTATGCGTTTTGGGTGACTTTTCTCAGATTACAGGGACTGTACCCAAACTTCACCTTTCCTTAACGGTGTCGGTAATCAAGGCGTTCTTAGTAAAGCATTGGAAGGATGATCAGGTTTGTGCATATGAACAATGGGTGAGAGAAATGCTAGGGGTATTGGCCAAGATAAAGAGACACCTTCTCTCGGAGGGGAGACAGGAGCTGTATGCTAAAAGATGGGCAATATTGGATGCGATCTACTCCCAGCAAGTCACAAGCTCTGGAACACAGGTCTGTCTGTCAGACAAGGATTAGCAAAGAATTATATGCTGGAGTGTTTAATGCCTATATTGTTTTGTGCCTTTTGTACCTTGTTTACTTCTTTATTTTCCCCAATAATTTGGTAATGTCATGAGGTCAAGCTGAGTCTATTACTAAGGTTAAAGGGATTGGTTGTGGTCTGCAAGGGCTTAAGGGTTGGGGACTCTCTCTCTTTCTAGGGGACACACTGGGAAGCCGTCCGGGAGTATTGGAAGCTTCATGCGGGTCGCAGGTGACAACACCCCTGCAAGTGGACTTATAAGGGAGGTTTGAGTTTCTGAGGGGGGGCATTCTTAATATTGGTCAGTGCACTATACTAAGGCACTATTGATTTTGGAATTTTGGCCATAATACGGGGTGGCTCCTCAGTGTGCTTGTACATAGGGGTTGTACATAGTCTGCACAGCCAGTTTTGGGTTGTGTCCCTGGCCTGGCCAGGTATGTGTAGTGTACGTGTGTCTGTTTGTCTGATTTTCTGAAAACGAATAAATGTGTTTTAAAAAAAAAAAAAATATATACCACTAGAGAAAAATACTCACCATGTGTCCTTTCATAACTCATTTAATGTCCCCTTGCTCCAGTCCACCCAGCTATAGAAACTGGAAGGAACAAGACCCCACTGAATAGGAGATATTGCTTCTCATCTGGGCTATTTTGGGTAAATAAAATTTTACAAAAAAATGAAAAGTGCTGTTGGAAAATACTACAGTTCCTTTAAGCTCTTGCTTTATTTCTGTGTGGAATCTGTCATCAGAGGCTTCCCTGTTATCTAAGAGACTGCCTGCATCAGTTTTCTTTATCTCTAGATATTTTCTTTGGATGCAATGCAGGCTTTTAGCCTGAAGTGTAATGGTTTATTTGGGAGGCAGGGCTCAACAAAAAGTTGTTTGAGGTCCAAAACTGAGAAGGGGCCACTAATTATATTCTACTACCTTAAAGTATTTTGGATTGGAGGTTAGTTATATTGACAATCTGGCTGTCCCAGATCCAAAGATTTATCTGGAACCCAGATATATTTACTTGTTTGTTTGTTTAAAATTGGTAACCAGGAAGCCGGCTCATCGGCGCAGCAGTTGGATTTCCGCTTGCGATGCTGGCGACCCGGGTTCGGGAACGGACTCGGGTCACTGGAGAGCCGGCTGGGGTGGAGTAGGTTCGAGCTTCCCATGACTGCTCACCTACTCCAGGGGGGTGGGGAGGGTAATCAAGACCACTGCATGGTACCCCTGGCGGAGGCCGGGGGTCCAGTCGCAGCGAGCCTGGACGTTGGGGGGGCGTGGTGAACGTCGGCTATGCCTTGACATTCGTGGCACACCACGCCCCCAGAGAAAAGCGGAAATACCAGCCTCCGGGTTTGCCGGATGATGGCTGCCCGCTCTTGCTGACCTGAGGGGTCCTGTGCCCTCTGATCCCACCTCAGCAGTGCCCAGGGACTGATGCCTAGTACGCTGGGGCCCACCCCAACCCCGGTGTCTTTCCCCTCGGAGGAGGGGGACCCACTCGGCAAAGGGATATGCCGGGCCACCCCTGGGTTGGCTGCGATGTGAGGTGAGGGAGGGGACAGGACGGGGGTCATGGTAGCAATATGCAGCGGAAGGAGAACCGGAGGCATGACGGAGGGGAAAAAAAATTGGTAACCAGGAGAGGCACAATGAGTGGAGGCTCATTTCTAAGTGTGACTTGGGGGAGGGGGAAAGGGGAAGGGGAGAAGCACAATTACAAATAACATACAGCCAATCAGGTGATGTGGTTACAATGAGGATGAGTTACATAAAGAGCGTAAGTTAAGTGCAGTACAGGCAAAATGACAAAACATTGCATACAGAGGACAAATGAATTTGCATACAAGTAATCTATGCAAATTAGGCAAGCTCAAAGTGCATAGCTGGTGCAGAAAGCAGGAGTCAAAACAGGGTGATGAACTTCAGCTAGATTGCTCAAACTATGAGGTTAAGGGGGAGAGGGAGGTAAGGGGTGGTCAGAACCAGGAAGGGGTAAGGAAGGGTTCTAGAAGACGGTTAGCAGGAGCATGAAGGAGGAGTTTTAGATGGCATCTAATGGAGGGAAGGGAAGGGAAGGGGAGATGAATGGAGGAGGGTTGCTGGTTCCAAAGAGACAGGAGGTGGTATGGGAAAACAGATTTCCACTGAGGAGTGTTGGTAGGGAAGGGAGAATGTGCATGGGTCTTTTGATTGCAGGGAATAGAAGAAAGAGGTGATGGGGGAAGAGAAGATGGAAGAGGTATAAGGGGAGAGACCCAAACCAGTATTTAGAGATGAGTGAAGCACAGTGGAACTGTTGAACTTCATATTTGAACTCCGGGATAGCAGTATTGGCCTCTGAAGTTCTTGGATGCGGGGTTGCATTTACATTCAGATGGACATTCTTATGCATTAGCTAATGATATATGAAATTTAAATTCTGCCAGTAGAATTTGAGCAAAATTATGATGCTGAGAAATTTTATGAGAATTCTGTAAAGATTTTATAAAATTTTGTCAGCATTTATTGTTTTGGTTTCTTCTATCTGATTTTAAACCCACACGTCTAAACTTCCCAATATAAGACTGGTTTAATGTCCTACTACACATGTATGTATACCTAGTTTTGGAACTGTATCTTTAAAGGGGACTGAATTATAAGCAGCCAAATATTCCAGAATTATTTTACAAAATTGTTAGTAAAATGTGAATTTTTAAGTTCCTGTAACTTTTAAACTAGGTGATGCAATGTCCCACATTGTGTCAGGTTCACAGACCCTAGAAAGGAGGCTATATATGTGTCAACTTCCTGATCTCCTGCTTCAAGGATGACCAAGATATAAGCAACCACAAACAGTAAAGTAACAGAAGTACTTAAAATCAAATTTCATGATTTTTTTTTAAATCCCAGAATTTTGTGATAACCTGGCAGAAACCATATTCATATAGTTTGCCAAGGCACACACCTGATATTCCTCAAAGGACTAAGGAAAAGGCTGGGTAAAGACTGTTTGTCATCATGCAAGGCCACAAGAGTCTTTCGGATGAGACGTTAAACCGAGGTCCCATCTGCCTGGATTGGTGGTAGTTCAGGTGGATGTTAAAGATCCCATGGCACTTATCGAAAAGAGTAAGGGAATTTCCCCGGTGTCCCTGCCAAATTTCCCTTATTCACTAAAAATACCACCAACAGCTTAATCTGGTTCAAGGTCAGCTGGCATTCATCTGTATCCCCCTCCCCCGGGTCGTGCCTGATAATAGGCAGGATTTGTCTAGTGCACTTACCCGGTCAACAAAAACTAAATAAATAAATAAATATAAGGTAGCATTCTTTGAAGACTTGGTGTCAGTTTACACAGTAATTACAGTGTTACTGCACTGTAACTGCATTGCAATTGTAGGTAACAAACATGTAACTGCAGTGTAATTACCCTGGTGCAGGTAATTAATGATCTATTACATTGAAACCGACAATTGCAATAAAGTATAACTGAAAGTAACGTTAGTCAGAGAGTTTGAAGGGCAAGACCATGAAGCCAGTGCAGATACAGTCATCTACCTGCCTGTAGTAGAGGTCAAATTAGTGCAGTCGGGTGTGGGGGGCTAACTGTTGTTCACATTTCCATAAAATGATTTAAGAAGAACTTGCCCTGAGTAAATTAGGAAGTCATTTTCAGAACTAGGGATGTTCCTAAAGAAAAAGATATCCAGAGTGATCTGCTCCAAGATTTTCATGAACCTGGAGCCTGTAAGGACTGACAATGGACTATAAGCAAACTAACTCTTACTATGAGTTTGCTGAAAAGGGGAGTGTCTTCATTTTTTGGCATGCTAGGGGCCATTATGAGAAAGTGGGTAATGGTAAGGAGGATGGACAGGGTGGTCAGGAGTATACAGTAGTTAAACTAAAAAAGAAAGCAGCTAGTGGAGGGGATTGCCAGTGGCAGGAGTTATTGCAGATGCATGGACTTTCTAAGGTTAGGACAGCAGAGCAGGGTAGTAGAAGAATATCAGACCCCCTGTTGGAGCAAGATAGCTCAAAGGGGTGACAATTCTCACTTAAATACAGGTCAAATGAGAATAACACCAAGCAAAACTGACTAGCCCCAAAGCCTGATGTACTTAAAAAGTCAAGACCTAGAAGCACTTACAGAGACTTGGATGAGGAAGGGGCTACATTTATTTTACGCATATGTTTTAACACAACTGATCATTATTTGCACCATAGTTACCTGTTTGTTACCAGGAAAGAAACCATCAGGATCACCAAGAAGGAGAAAGTACGGGGATAGGTCTGATCTAAAATGGAGTAGGTGGCTCTCTTTAAAATAAAGGGCGTCACTATGAAAAAAGGAGGATATCTGGGGAACAAAGAGTTCCAGTAAGTCCATCTAGACAAGCCTGACGAAACAGTGAAAAGAATGGGGAAGGGGAAACAAAGCTGCTACTCAAGGGTGCTTCTACAGAAAAAAAAAACAGCTCAGCAAGGGAAATTAGGAAAGCAGCTAAACTAGGCGAATGGAGATACATCCTTTGTGAAATTAAAATTCCACTGGTGGAATTATAGTGGCATTTCCTGTTCTGCTTCCACACATTCTTGAGCACATTTTGCCATTTAGGAATCTGTGGAACTTCCACTATAAATTCAGAACTACTGAACCAAATCATTGAGAGTTGCAGAATTAGGAAAACTGCTTCAAGGAAACCTGTGCCTTGCCTCAGAGAGGCATAACGAGCAAAAATGTGGGGGTTCAGCAAGTCTGCTTATTAAATGTATTGCTTTCAGCAGTGGAGAAGGTCTATTTTAAATGCTAAGGCACTATTACCATAGGAATAATCCATAATGCTGGATATTTATAATATGGAACACATGACATACACATACTGTATATGAATAAAATCCCTCAATTTGAAATTCAGTGGGGAAAATGAGTACTTTACCAGTCATCACATTACCCACATTTTACATCTTAAGGGTGAGCTCCCACACTTTCCTATTATCTTCTATTTTCCTCTCTAATACTGTACACACTCTTGGCTGTCTCTCCCACCTTCCCCTCTCTTCTCACTTAATTGCCTAAGGAAAAAGGCAAAAAAAAATCCCTTTTTTGTATGGCATATTACAATGCAATAATTATTATGTTGACAGGGTTATTATTATTATGTTTTTAAAGTTGTTTCATAGATGCCACACAATTTTTGCAATAAATAAATAACCATGTGTATGTATTTTGGTACCTCATGAGCAGGAACCTTATCAGTTATATTAACATATCTTTACCATATCTCTGCTAGGACACTTTAAGAACTGCAGCATCCTTGATGCTGTTTGAATTTTGTCCGAGAAATACTTTTAATTTTACTTTAGTAATTTTTGCAAGCGAAGCACACTGAGAAAAAGCATGAAGACATAATTAGTTATGAAATAAGACGTTTCAAAATTATTTTGTGATGTATGATATTTATATGTTGTATATCTCTTGATCTTCACTAAATAAGATAATGTTTTTAAAAAAAGTAAATTGAAATCATTGAAATAATATCAGAATCTGCTAAAATAGAGGATGTAATTGCTAACAACAAAAGATTTGGATCCATACATGTTTTTAAATTTATTTAATATTTATAATTATTTGCACATTAACTTATTGTATTTTGGGGAACTTTGAGGGTTTCCTCTTGTAATCTGTTTAGAGTTAAATGACTGGTACAGATATTTCTAATAGACTATGAGGGGCACACCTTTGACAAAGCACTTCTTGCATAAAGCACAGCAGGTTGTTCCTGTGTGAGGGGTAACTGAGAGAGTATGCACAGCATCATGCTACCTGTGGAGAACATTGGGACTGATTCCAAGATGAATGGTGTAACTTGCAGGCAGCTGTGAGTTACGCCATTCACCGCTATGCCAGGGACCCTACACCGCATTCCAAGAGTGGCAGGGTCCCACCACTTGCGACATGCGGGATAACCATGCGTAGGCTAATGCCATGTGCATGGCGTATATGCCCTGCATGTTGCAAATCATGGCCGGTGACAGGCAGACCCCTCAAAGCCCCCCCACCACAGACCGTCACGGCACACACCAGAGGGCATGAGGGGCAGGACTGATGGCACAGGTGTCTGGGGGTGCACCATGGATTGTACCCCAAGGGGTCTCCAATGATCAGGGGTTGGGGGAAGGGATGTGCTCGTTGGGGCTTGGGGGCAGTATGGCGCCATTGCCGTGGCACTGGGTAGCTGCGTCAGATGGTGGCAGCCATTGGATGCCACTTAGGACAGCTCTGAGCTGCTGTAACAAAGCTATGTCAGTGTGCCTTTTAGAATTGCACTGGTGGGTTACAACAGCCACCCTCCTGGAATTGGGCAATGTTGCTGTCGTAACCCACAATTGCACCATAGCATTGCAGGCTGCAGCATAGCGGGGAGACCTAACCCACAGTTGTCACAGCCCGCATCCACCATGGTGCAAGTCACCACTTGGAATCTCAATGGGCATAACACATAGCATAAGTCACGGGATACGCCAAGGGGTTTGGCGTATCTGGCCTTACGCTGGCATAGCCCACCTTGGAATCAGGCCCATTGAACTTAATTGCAGCAGTTTACTAGCCTCAATATAGACTGCACAAATAAAGGAACTGCACTTTATACAGGTAAATCCTGTTTCTTTGTTCTGTAGTGGTGTGGTATGAGTGCACCCAAAAGCATGTAGGAGGGATATGGCCTTTGATTTTGATTGTTGTTTTCCTGTTGGGAGCAAGTGCACATCATTTTTTTTGTCCTGGATCTGGAACTAACCAGTTGTTTGTTTTCTGCAACCCAGTGTCTGGCTGGTGCAGGCTTTCCATGTCATTTCTATTTTTACCAAATATTCCAGATTTGTTATGTTACAGGATCCTTTGTACATTAGGTATGCATGCTAAATGTCAGGTCCCTATTTGCAGTGGAGCAGAGGTGTAAACATCCAAATTTTCTGAAAATATTTACAAATAATGAAACTGTGAAATTATCAGCCACTCTAGCTTACACATTACTTAACCAAATCTTGCCAGGTCAGTTTTCAGGTATCTAGCTCTAATGATGGATGAGTTATAAGCTGCCAAATAGTCTTAAAAAGTTTTGCAAAAAATTAAAATGCCAGACTTTGAGCCTCCTACAGCCCTGGTAAATCCAGAACTACTCAAGTAAATAGCAAGATATTTAGCAGTCCTTTAGAATCATTTATTGCAAATAAGTATGCAAATTATCAAATCTCTGGCTAACAGAACAACTGAGTAAGTAAAAAAATGTATAAAATTGCATGGAATCTTGCAGAAGTGGAATTTACAAATTCCACACACCTGTAGCATTAAATTATTTCATATTTATGAAAAATGTAGACACTGCTTATTTAAATGTCTCCTTGTTACTTAAGCAATACGGAACAGCAGGGTGCACTTTGTGCTGGGGTGATGTCTTGCATCAGTTGGGTTGAAGCACAAGGTGAAGCTGAGTGCTTCTACCACTTGAGAAGTGATGTTATTCCAGCACAACACACACCCAGGAGGACCTTTTTATGATTATGAAATGGAGCCCTTAGCAAAATAAAGTAAAACAGATTTTAAAAAGTTTTATTTATAGTAAAATGTGTTAATAAAACGAAAACACTAACATAATAGATAAATAAAAAAGTTGTCTTTTTGACTTCTAAGGCATCTTGAACTTGGGCAGTAGGTGGCACCAGTGCTGCATGTTTTCTATCTTTATGGTCAGTGTTCGAGTATGTAAGGGCACTGGTGGCTTTAGTGTAGCAGTGTGGGACAAGTGGTCGGTCGAAGTTTTGTAAGTGTGAAATTCCGGCCACAATCACACTGGAGCCATGGTTACAGCATTGGGCACTGAGGTTACAACTCAGTGGACAGCATGCGATATGGACTCGGAGGCAATGTGCCATTCAATTGAAATTCATTTCACCCAGAAGCAGACTGTGTAGGCAGCAGCCCTTGCGACTGGAGAGTTATGCTAAAAAATTAAAAAATAAATAAGAAGCCTTGACTGGGGGGGTGTGGCACAGAATGCTATGCTTGCTTTGTTTAAAAAATGCTTGCAGTGTAAAGAAGAAGCTGCAGTTAGCGGCTTGAATAGATGTGGAGGTGGGGGAAGGGGCATAAACTTGATCAATTGGGAACCGCAGTAATTTCATCTGCAGCAGTAGTGGGCAGCATGAACAAGGAAATTATGATTAAATAATTGAAGAAACTGGTGATAAAGTGATAGCCATGGTTATTCTCTTGGTAAGGATGTTTCTTGAAGTGCTGTGGATATTTGGGGAAGTATATGGACTTAGCTGGTAAGCAGGTCAGAACAGGTGACTGGATCTTCTTCCAGTCTTAAATAGTACAAAAGCAAGTTCCCCCAAGGTGCGAGAAAGTGACCAGCATAATACACCCTCCTCCATGGCGAGCCACCTTCTTGTGAATGGCACTCCCATGCTTGCTTGCATACTGAACAGCTGATCATGTGATCAGCTGTTTTCCTATGCTAGCAAGTGCTGGAGCACCATTCACAAAAAGTGGGCTGACACTGGAGGAGAGTGGGATGTGCTGGTCACCTTCTCGCACCCGGAGATAGACTTGCTATTATACTATTTAACATGATGAAATGTGGGTACTGGGGGAGGAGGGTGGGCCTTACTTGGGTGATGCTGCTGGGTGGGGGGATCGGGGTTGATTTATTTAAGTACAACCAAGTATGACAAGTGGAGATGGTGGCCGGCTGTGGAGGCGGGGGCAGTTGTGCTGGTTGACCATCTTGAGACTACTTTCTTAATGTTGAAATTGAGGGTGCTGGGAGGAGGATGGGAGTGGGCTCCTTGCACAGGGTGGGGGATGGGAGGTTGTTTGTAAGGAAATTGGGCTGGGAAGGAGGGTGGGAGGACTGTATTTTTACTCCCCTCCCCCACAGGTTCTGGGATAGGATTATGAATACCAAATTTCTGTTTTTTTGGGCCCCGAATACAAACATTCAAATGAATATTCAAAATAAGGTATTCACCCATCCCTGCCATTTACCATCCTCTGTCACGTAGCCTACAAGTTTCATATCCAGTTTACCTCCTTGGGTCCAACCCCCAAACTGCTTGGTTTCTTTATTAGCCTCCTATGTGGTATTATATGGTGTGGCAGTGGCAAACTGCATTACTAAAGTCTGGTGGGATTTTACCATTCCACCGTCCTCACATCCTGCGTCTTAAAACAGTTTATCACAGTACCTTAGTTGTAATTCAATTCAGACTCCTGGCCCTCACTACGAGCGGTAAATTCCATTCTTATTTTTGCCACCAAATTTTGAGATGATTGGGGATCAGTATGTAGGAAGATCTCGCTCTCATAACTGATTTTGATCTTGGCTGGTAGGATTAAGGTGTGCAGAATTCCTAAGGCTTGTGGTTGTGTGCAAACTCATTTGAAAGAATATCTCCACATTCTAGTGGAGTAGCTTAAGTCAAGAAAGATTCTAACTTGATTGCAATTGTGCTCCATCTGTCTTGCAGTATATCATCTCGTTTGTAGATGTCAGCTAGTAATGATGATGATGGTGCGAGCTGGGGGGGGCCCTCACCCATGGTGCAGCAGGGGTTATCCAATAAGCTTTCTTCACCTTGATGGAGTCTGAGTGTAAATGTTCCTCCAGCCAGCTCTACACAAAGAGTTGTACCTCCCCAGCATCTTCTGCACCCTCCTGCATGCCCCAGATCCTTAGATTTGAAAATCAAATTTGATTCGCTAAGTGTTCGAGATGGTGTCTCAGCAATGCATTAACTTTTACCAAACCATTGGTCACTGTGAACACTTTTGCAGCTGTGTTGGAGACTTTTTTACCCTCTGCCTGACACCAGTCACTTTTGCATCTAAGCATCGCTCTTTTTATTATTTATTTATTTTAATTTTCAGATACAGCCTTTGAGCTCATAGCTCATTTACGAAGGTCCCACATCAAAGAGAACAATACAATGGCAGACAAGCATAATGGGTATACAGCAGCAAGTATGAATTTACAGAGCACATAACATCAGTAGTCAAACCAAGTGCAAGTAACGCTATACAATAAGATAAAAATATGACACATAGATGAACTGTAAAAAATAAGGGACGGTATGAAGATCCATAGACCAGCACCCAGAGATATGGGATTGTAACAATTGTATCAGTAAAGTGAGGATGGGAGGCCAGAAAGTGAGAGATAGGTGTAGATGGTTAGGGGAGGTGGGGCGAGGAGTTTCCATGGGGAGAGTACAGGGTTAAAGGTGTGCTGCTGAGGTTGGGAAGGCAGTGGGGAAGAGGAAGTAGAAAGAGGAGGCTGGTGGTAGGGAGATGAGTGGGATGTGAAAGGGTAAAGTAGAGGTTCCTGGGATAAGGACAGGGTGAGGTCAGCTTCACTAAAGCAGTGGGAAAAAAGCAGTCTTGAGGGCGAAGAGTTCGAGGTTGTTCAGCAGTCACAGCTACTGGAGGTAGTTAGGCAGTGCTTCAATTCTTTTTTTAAAAAGCTGATTTTGTTTGATTTGGCTAGTTCAGCAGGGAGTTCATTAATCCAATGCGGGGCTCTTTAAGCAAAAGAGTGCTGAGCAAGAGAGGTTCTCCTGAATGGTGGAGATAGTGAGCATTGGGCAGTGCCCCTGGTGCAGTGCTGGGTTTGCGGGGATTGCGGATGGCAGGTGGGGTGAGACCAAGAAGCGCTTTCTTTCCCATGAGGCATACTTGTTACTTAACTTGCCCTGGTAGGTTTAGCCATTGTGTTTCTGCATACAGCTTGCACGTGTGGGTCAGCTTATCGGCACCCAGGACGAGTCGGCAGGCTTTGTTGAGTGCTGTTTTGACACGCTTTAGGCCCATGTCAGTGGCAGCACTATATACAATCAGCCCATCGTCAATAACTGACAGAACTGAGCTGGTGATGGTGAGGCGCAGGACAGCAGGGGTTAGGTGGCTTCTGTGCTTACAGAACTCCAAGTTTGATGTTGACAGCCCTGACTACGCTGACAATATGTGAGGAGAAGGAGAGGGAGTCATCATTATGTATTCTGAGGTATTTAAATGTTCTTGCTTATTCAAGCGATTCATTTTTTTATTGACTATGTTGAGACTGAGGTTTTTCTTTCTGGAGTGTGAGCCAGTGAACAGCATTATTTTAGTTTTTTTATAGTTGAGCAGCAATTTGTGCCTGGTGAACCAGTCCTCTAACTGGTAGAAGCTGTTTTGCAGGTCCTGGGAGAGAGGGCCTAGTTGTGGGCTACGATTAATGATTATGGCATCATCCATGTAGAAGATAATTTTGGAAATGCAAGCTTCAGGGAGGGTATTGAGAAATAGACTGAACTTCAAGGGTCCCAGGATGGACCCTTGGGGAACCCCTAGTGAGACCTTCCTGGGGCTGGACAGCACAGAGCCTATCTTCATGCACTGTGTTCTGTCTGAGAAGTATTTAGAAAACCAACCAACGGAGGTAAGGGACAGACCGAGTTCTAGTAACTCGTCTATTAGTAAGTGGAGGTTTACTATATCAAAAGCTTTTGTGAGGTCAATGAAAATTGACCCCACTGGTGGCTGCTGTGAGCTGCATCATGTAGGAGGCTTGAGTACTCGATTAAGGCAGTGTTAGTACTATGGTATTTGTGGGACCCATGTTGTTGGGGGCATTGCAGGTTGTATTTTTGTAGATACTCACTCAATTGGTCTGCTGCTATCCTCTCTAGGGCCTTTGACAATGGTGATAGAATGGAGATGGGCCAGAAATTGAAGGTACTTGTGTGATCCCCACTCTTGTGTACTGGTGTGACAAAAGCCACTTTCCAGAGATTCGGGAAGTTACCAAGTGTGAGGGACTTACTAAAGATTTTGGTAACTGGGGCTATTACCTCATCAAGTGCGAACTCCACCATTCCAATATCTATGTTATCGCTGGCCATCCGCGTTTTCCCCAATACCTTTTTTTTTTTTTATTATTCTTCTTATTTATCTGCCTGCTGCAGCGACTACCGGCGGGGGTATCCAGCCGCCGGCCCTGCCCGCCAGGAGAGCACCAGGCTCACTCACATGATGGGGGATCCGGCATGGCCGTCACCGATCCACTGGAGGGTCTCCCCATACCCTATCCAGCCAGACTGGCTCTGGATCCCCCCAGTGCGATTCCATGCGAGTCCTCCCGGCGATGCAGGGCGCGGCCATCAGGCTGCATGGTCGCACCCAGCCATTTCCACTTTTTCTCCCATTGGGAGTGCAGACATGCAATGGCGTCTGCTGCGTGTGCCTCGTCTGCCGCTCCCCAGTCGCACCAGCACAAGCAGTACCCCTGGGCATCCCCAGGGTCGCCCGCGAATGCAGTGTGGATTCCCCAGCCCTCCCCAGGACTAGGAGAGCTGTCTCCCAATGCTCAATCCTAGTCCTCCCCTGCTGACCCCCAATGACCCGGGCTCGTTCCCGTACCTGGGCAGCTGACGTAACACGAGGTGGGGCGTCCAGCGCCTCAACCTCAGCACCACTGGGCAGGGCTCCCAATACCCTTTTGATGTATTCCTTGGCCTCAAAAATAGTTATGCATTTGAGACAGAACTGCGGTACATTATTCACTGGCTGGGTTGACAGGTGGGTTCTAGGAGCTGAGGGTGGTTGTGGTGACAGATAATCGTTAGGGGTTCCATGTCAGAACAGCAAACCATTTTGCATGACTCGCAAAACAGGGAGTAAACCCCTAGTGAAAACCAATACGGCGCATCACACTAAACGTTGAACACAAACTCAGCATACATGAAAAATAATGTTTAATGTGGGGGGCTATCCCCTCCACAACCCCCAATACTTATATAATCATCTCTGAGGGGGTGCAGACACTGGATAAAAGAAGAGGGACTGCCAATGGCAAAATGTTTAAAAAAAAAAAACACCTGCAAATGACAAAAAAAGAACCTGCATGCAGTCCTGAACCCGGCACCACCTGCTCTGCAGATGGTGTGTCTATCCGCTACGCTAGGTGGGTAGCTCGGCAGCATCATGTTCCATGTCCCGATTTTGCCCATCCCTCTTTCTCCCTTCCATTGCTATTCCTTCCTCTCTCTCTCTCTCTCTCTCTCTCTCTCTCTCTCTATGTTTTTCCCTTCCTCCCACGCTGTTCCCTACCCTTGTTCTCCATTCACGGTCTCTCATCATGAAAGTGACCAAAATGAGTCACTCATTTTCGAGTCGCTCATTTTGGTTTGCTCATATGACGGGATACCATCGGTAGGTAGGATGGAGCTGAGGTCTGTGAATGCCACATTAAAGTCTTCAGCAAGTGAAATGGGGTCCCTTAGTGAGAGTGCCGTTGACATTTAGAAGTGAAGGTGTAGGTTTGATCCTTCCCAATCAAGTCTTTAATGTTACCCCAGAAGCCATTACTGTTACCCCAGTTCCTTCCTAATTGGCTTTTGTAGAAATTAGCCTTAGCAAGCTTGATTGCTTTTGTACATTTATTTCTGGCTGCCCGGTAATTTTGAAAATCATGCAGTGCCCCTGTGGCCTTATGCCAAAGGTTGCCTCACTCTTTCATTTGCTCAATCAAGGCCCCCATGACCCATCCATTTAGTGCACCCCTCACTTTCCTCTTTCTTATTGGTGCAAAGATATTGCAAGTAACATTAAATCTGGAGATAAAGAAATCTAGGGCTAGATCAATGTCCTTGATATTATCATGGGGTGACCAGTCGATCCGGGCGAGGTAAGTTTTGAAGAAGTTCAGGAGACCTCTATAGAGTACTGTGCTGGTGATGACGGCGGTGGGCAGTCTTCACCCCCTTTGTTGGACCAATTGCAGAGAATAGACGAGTGGTCACTCAGGGTATCAGGGAGAACTGTGACGTTGGACAGCTTTGAGGGGGAACTAGACAGGACACAATCTATGAGGGAGCTGGTACCAGTTTGTAGTTGATTCTTGTTGGCTCTCTAACCCTTTGGGAGAGGTACACACTGGCAGCCAGATGCTGTTGTAGAGTGGATTCATGGAAGAGACAGTTTATGTTGAAGTTACCCGCCATTAATAATTCATTGTTCTGCTTCAGGCTCTTAGTTATGTCAATTACTTTACCCAAGCCTGATTTTGCTTTTCCTGGTGGCAGGTAAACTGTGGCAATTGTAATGGACTTGCATTTGGCAGCACCAAGTAAATGTTTTATGGCCAGCAGCTCAAAGTCGGTGGCTGTTGCTGACAAGAAGAGCACTAGGCCTTGGAGTGGGCTCTTTATATAAACAAGACAACCCCTCCCTTTTGCTGGTTCTGTCTTGCCTGTAGATGGTGTAATCATCTAGCATGATGAATGAGTTCATTATTTGGGGGGAGAACCAGGTTTCTATGAGGCAGATGACATCGGACCTATGCTGGGTGACTCAAGCCTGGAAGACATTGAACTTAGTCAGGAGGCTGCATATGTTCAGAGATGCAGTCTTAATATGCCCCTGTTTCCCATTGCTTCTTCCCCCAGTGGGTGCTGGCCCTGGATTAGGGTGGATGTTCCCAGAGAGCAACAGGAGGATTAGGACCAACTTTTTCGATGAGATACTATTGGTGTAGAATAGCACTTTTTCCCTGAATTGTACAGAATTAGGGTGCCTTGGTAGGGAGGGTAGCGTAACGGTTACCGACAGGATGGAATAGTGTCAGTTTGATGCCCTCCTCAGTGGCTGTTTCCTGCATGTGATGCAGAGCAAATTGGGGAAGGGGGGTTGTCAGTGTGAGACCTTGGTGGTACCTGTGGGATGCCAGAGTGGATGACTCATTGTTGATACATGCTCAAGAGCATAGCAGGAGGTTATTGGGGGGGGGGGGGCTTGGAGGTGCATCAATTAGTAGAAGGGAAAGGGGAAATTGTTTAACCAGGAAAGGCACACTAAGCTGGAGCCTGTTTCCAGGTGTGACCTGGGAGCACAAGGAAGTTAAATGACTTGCTTAGGGTCACACAGTATGCAAGTAAGGGCTGATGGGCTTCAAACCCAGGAATCCAGGTTTGTGTCTCATTGCCCTTAACCACTATGCAATACTGCTACATTGTAGCAGCTAGCATGGGGCCTATGCACTAAGCTGGCAGGGGTATGTGGAAAAGTCACATACCCTGCCCGCGACCCTGCACCCCATGGACAGGTGCGCCCATACTGGCATTCACCAATGCTGGCCACCTGTCTGTGGTTCCTCCAACCCAGTGCACAGGACTCCGCAGGGCAGCTGGGGCAGAGTTGTGGACCTGGGTGGGATCCAATGGGATGCCCTTCCCGGGTACACTAGTGGATCCCTCACTCTTCAATGCCCGGGTTTGGGGTTGTGCATGCTGACTAGGCACCCAGACAGACGCGGCATGATCTCTATGGCCAGTCAATTCATCAGCCCAGCCACGGTGAATGGCACCCTCCTGACACACTGCAGGTCCCCAGCATCAGGATCTGCCTCCTGCCCACATGCCCACAATGGCAGCTTTGCCCCGACCACACTATGGCCATACCCCCGTACCCCCATGCCCCCCATATTCAGGCATGTGCTACGGTCCTCCCACGCTGCAACATCCCATTGCTGCTGCCAATTGTGCGTGTCAGACACTTGCCCATCCCACTGCCCCTGCCCTCACCTGCTGCCTTGTGGGCAGGGGAAGCATCACGGAGTGCACAATTCAGGTCCACTGGTCTGGCAAATGGTGTCCCTTGGGGCACGCAGAGGGTTACGGCAAGGTCTACCCTGGTGTACCCTGCACTACCCTCTGCACCCAGCACTATGTAGTTTAGTAAATACTGCATAGTGCTGGCACACCCCTGGAATGCCCCCAGTGTGGTGCAGTCCATGGATGTGGGGGATTGGGTACGGTGGGTCTGCATGCCCCCCCCTTTGTGCATGCCATACAAGGCGTGTGGGTGCGGTGTTCACTTTTTAGATACCAATAGGCACTTCACCCCATTCATGCATAGGGCCCATGGTTAGTGTCTGCATTGTGCTCATGCAGACTAAAGGGTGACAAGAGTGAAAGGGTAGATATGTAATCTGTACTACGTAAACAGACTACAATGGGACAGTGAGGCTTATGTTGCCCCTAGTGGCCCAAAGCTATAACGAGCCTTTTGGAAAATCAATACTTAAAAAAAAAAAAAGCTAGAAGGAAAACACACCCAGCCAATGTCCAATCATGTGACCTAGGTTGACTATAAATGTAGGTGTACACGCCCACCTAGGGTGGGTGGGGGAAATTGCATGAGACCATAACAATAAAATAGAAGCAGTTCATGTAAAGCAGGGACACAACTTACTAAAGCTAAGTTCTATACTGCACAGGAAAAAATGAAGCTGTAGAGGGACTGTATGTGGTGAGTTACTGCAAGCACAGTAAGCACTGGAGAGCAGCGGGGACGAATCAGGAGGAAGGAGCAAAATTCAAAAGGTGAGCAGTGCGGCTGTTATTTGCATACCTTCAGGCTCCAGGGCTAGTTGGGTGGGTGGCTGGCAGCAGTGGGGGGTTGCTTGTTCGCAGATCTTTAGGAAGCCCTTATCAGGAGCGGTGCTTGGCCCAGAGTCCTTCAGGCTCCAGGGCTAGTTGGGTGGGTGGCTGGCCACAGTGGGAGGTTACTTGTCCCCAGAGTGCAGATCTTCAGGGAGCCCTTCTCAAGGGCTGTGCTTGGCCCAGAGTCCTGAGGGCTAAAGGGACTGTAGGCCAAGCACAGCCCCTGATAAAGGCTCCCTGAAGATCCGCACTCCAATCCCCGTTCCATGAATGATGATACATTCCGTGGTGTCCAGTGGCACCTCCAACCTCTGATTCCTATCCCCGTAGAAAATAAAAAATTCCCTGGTGTCCCCAAGCTCTGATCTCCATCCCATAAATGATGAATCTTTCCCTGGTGTCTAGTGGCCCCTGCCACCCTCCGATCACCAGTCCCATAGGAAAAATTATAGTCCCTGGTGTCTAGTGGTACCCCTGTCCTCCAATCGCTGGTCCTCTAGGTTAAATGATAGTCCCTGATGTCTAGTGGCACCTCCTACTCTCCAGTCAATCAATCAAAATCTTTATTTAACCAGGCGAACACGGTTGAGCAAAGCTCAATTTCGAGGTGGACCTGGACATCGATACATAGTCAAACATGAAAGGGTTACATACACAACAGAATCATAATACAAGTCATAATACAATATAAACTGAACATAGAACAATGTACAGAATTCAGATGGATAACAGTACTAATTATTGGAAAAAAAATATATATATATATACACTGTATACACACTGTATATACAAAAATATGCATGAGATTCTCTGGACTGTATGAAAGGAATAATAATTACAAGTTACAAGGAATATAATATAGGGTGCAAGAGAGAGGGCTATTAGATTAGGTATGAAGTAGAAGGATAGATCCATAAAGTGAGGGGGAAGAGGCAAACACCTAAAAGGGAGGAGGTAGAGGGGTAGAAAACTGAATGGGCAGTGGCAGCCATACGATGGCCACTGATCGGAGAGTGCCGCTGAGACCACCAATGGAATGAAGATGGGCCCCCGGATGCTGGTCAAAGGCAAGGGGAGGGAGGGGATAAGGGTACTGAAAGAATAGGGGTCAGGGGAGGATGGAGTGTGAGAGTTGTCAGTCACATAGGTTTAATTTTTTTTTTTTTTTTATCACTGCTTTATTTTTCCCCTCCTGTGCAGCCACCACTCTGCCTAACATCCAGCCACCGCTACATTCCCCTCAGCCCCTGGGGTGCCCCCACACACAGCTGGCATATGCTGCTGTACCCCAGAGGGGACCCCCCCTCAAGTCCCCGCACCAGGCCAGCACCCAATACCGGCATGTCAGGTCACCCCCCGGGCCGCCGCCGGGCTCAGGAAGCTGCGGCCATCTAGCTGCCATGAGTGGTGCTGCTGGTTTTCCTCCTTGTTCCCTAGGAGAGCAGATGTGCAATGGCATCATGCACTGACATGCTGACATCCGCTGCACTCCTCCCTCCATTGCACCAGCTCTAGCAGTGCCTCTGGGCTTCCCCAGGGGCCGCTGCAGAGTGGTGGAGACCCACAACCCTCCCCAGGATAGGAGAGCAGTCCTCCGGATGCTCGATCCTATACTCCCTTACCGCCCCCTGACAACCTGGGCTCATGTCCGAGCCTGGGTCGCCAGTGTGGGGCGAGGTGTGGCTCTTAGCACCTCAACCCTCAGTGCCACTGGGCTGGGCATCTCATAGGTTTAATGATAGTCCCTGGTGTCTTGTGGCACCCCCAAAATCACCAACCCTTAGGGTTAATGATAGTCCCTGGTGTCTAGAGGCACCCTGACCCTCTGATCTCCAGCCCATAGGTTTAATGATAGTCCCTGGTGTCTAGTGGCACCCCTGTCCTTCAATCATTTGCCCCTGTTTATTAAAGGAAGTCCCTGGCATCTAGAAGCCCCCCCTGCACCATCTGCACTGAGTACACCACCCTGCCACACCCCTTACCATAATCACTGGAGCTGCAGGGAACCCATATGGTGACCAGCACAGCCCTCGCATCACCACCCTCACTGGCCACCATATTCACTGACACAGAGCACGCATCCTGCGTAATGTAAAGGGAGCACATGCACTCCCTTTACAGTACACAGGATCTATGCTCCCTGTCATTGCATAGGCGGCTAGTCAAGGTGGTGAGGAGGAGGCTGTTGATCTACATATGGATCCACGTGGCACCAGCCACTATGGTAAATGCAGGTGGCAGGGTGGTGTACTTGTTGTGGATGGTGCAGGGGCCGCTAGACACCAGGAACTTCTTTTAATAAACAGCAACAAGCAACTGGAGGGTGGGGGGTGCCACAGGACACCACAGAAAGATTCATAAAAACATAGAAACATAGAAGTTGACAGCAGATAAGGACCGCAAGGCCTATCCAGTCTTCCCATTTCTTTTTCTACCTTATAAATGTGCCATTGGCCTTTGCTCTGTCAATGACCTATCTATTCATACTCATCTGTATTGCTCCCTTATGCCTATCCCATGCCTGTTTGAAGCCCTGCACTGTATTCATATCCACCACTTCCTGAGGTAGGCCATTCCATGCATCCACCACCCTTTCTGTCAAAAAGAACTTCCTCACATTACCCTTTAATCGGCCCCCCCCAATCTCATGCTGTGTCCTCTTGTCCTGCTATTTTTCTTATATTAAAACATATTAGCTTCTTTCACCTTGTTAATGCCCTTAAGATGTTTGAATGTTTCGATCATATCACCTCTCTCCCTCCTTTGTTCTAGGGTTTACATATTGAGCTCCATTAATCTGTCCTCATATGTTTTCTGATGCAGTCCCTGCACCATTTTGGTTGCCCTTCTCTGGACTGCCTCAATTTGGTTAATGTCCTTGTGAAGGTGTGGCCTCCAGTACTGCCGCAGTACTCCAGATGGGAGCCTAACCAATGTGTCTAAGTAAAGAGGGATTATTACCTCCCTCTTTCAACTTGTGATGCCCCTACTAATACACCCTAACATCCCCCTAGCCTTACCTATTGCTTTAGTGGTCTGCTTGAATGATTTCAGGTCATCAGTGATGATGATGCCCAAGTCTCTTTCTTCCCTTGTGACTGCCAGCAACTCCCCTCCCAGCCTATAGGTGTTTTCAGGGTTTCTCTTCCCTATGTGCATGATCTTGCACTTCTTTGCATTAAACCCAGTTGCCACTCTTCCAACCATTTTGCTAGTTTATCCAGATCTCTTCTCATTCTGCCCACCGCATCTGGATCATCTACTCTGTTGTAGATCTTGGTGTCATCTGCAATTCATCATTTACAGGATGGGGATTGGAGGATGGGAGGTACCACTGGCCACCAGGGAATGATTCATTCTTTATGGGGACAGAGATCAGAGGATGGGAGGTGGCACTGGCCACCAGGGAATGATTTATTCTTTACAGGGAGTGGGATCAGAAGGTGGAGGTACCACTTGACGGTTCCATGCCACTTCAGCGAATCAATTTTGCCGAACAACAATTTCAGCGAGTTCAAAACAGCGAATCCAAATACAGTGATTTGTTAGTTTGCTGAAACACATTTTCAGTGAAAGATAACGAACTCAGTGACCAATACTGATGCTATTCATACTATCTAGACTTGCATTTGAAATTTAAATGCAAGCCCCAATAAGTAGTTCATCCTAGGACAGCGACCATGATCCCCGATCTGCGCAATTCTTGCTGTCAAATCCCTGTAGCGTCTTTGGCCCCCAGCATCAGTGGCTCCAGACATCAGCTGGGCAATCTGTACCTTGGCAAGTTAGACACACTAATTACTTCTTGTGATGCAGTGGGGCTGGGCCCCCCTGCATCCCCCAATCCCCCCCCTATTTCTAGGATTCTAACTTCACGACACCATGGACACTGGGGTAAGTAGCTGAATTTGTAACGTGCTGAATTTACCATGTGCTGAAGTATGCTTTTGCTATTGTGCCACAGTCGCTGTATTGTACAATGTGCTGTAATTGTAATCACTGTTATTGGCATCGCTATAGTGCCTTCACTGATACTACTTCACTGAAGTGACGTGCTACCACCATTAAGTAAGCAAATGCCATGCTGGAATGCACTGGAGGTAAGGGTCAGGGTCAGGTCAAGAGACAGGATCCTTTCCTAGTACAAAAACCTGATTCAACCACCTAGCAGTACAGTGCCCAGTTCTGGTCACTGCAGTACAGAACAGACATAGATGAGATCAAAAGGTCCAGCACAGGGCAAAGGTGATTGGTGGTTTAGGACCCGAGAGTTATGAGGAGAAACTGGACATGCTCAAATTATTTAGCCTAAAAAAGAGAAGATTGAGTGGGAACATGGTCACAGCTTTCTGAATACTGAAGATGATAGGCAGGGTGGGGAATACATACATGCTTATGTATTGGTCAGTGCAAGCAGAAGCAGAGGGCATGCATGCAAATGGAGAGGGTCAAAAATAATGGGAAAGGTGAGAAACATGGTGAACCTTGAAAACAGGATAGAAACATAGAATCTGGTGGTAGATAAGGACCATTTGGCCCATGTAGTCTGTCCATAAAGTATAACAGGCAGTGGTGGAATGCCCAAATGGCTTATTCTAGAGAAAGAAAGAAAGAAAGAAAGAAAGACTGATCTGTTACACAAATCAGATTAGCTGTTAATAATTGCAGGAAACAGACCCCAAAACCTAAATACAGTTTTGATCTGTGTTTACACTGGGTTTCAGCACTTATTTCAGATTAGAAGGATGTCTTATCTAGCCTTATGTGGGAAGTTGTCAAAGGCCATTAATGGGGCTGCATTTGTTTTTTATAGATGAAGTACAATTTACGCTTGCTATGTCTCCTGAACAGGGAAATACAGAACGTGCCATGCTGCTGCTGAGCTTTGGGTCTATTTGGCTCCCTAGGCCCTTTCAGCTATTCTAATTAAATTCACATTGCCTACTCTAACAGGGCAGGAACAGCATACTGCAAGATTAGGCAGCACATTTCTGAGGCGTTCTAATTTCCACACAGTCCGACTTGGCTGTGGAAACTCCTGCCTTCTACAATGAAAACGTCACCCTTTGAGGCTGTGTTTCTCTGAAACATGAGTAAAAAGCAGACAGGCTAGCTGTAGGGCCTCCTTGGAATCACGTGTTTTTTTTTTTCTGGAACCTAAAAAGCTTACCAAGCAGAACTATTTTTTTTTGAATAACAAAGTGAAAGACCAAAAAAAAAAATCTATATTTATGGTCCTACATATCTCTTAGGCACGATGTACTGCAATATAGCTCTGACTTATTCTGCAAAGTCACTAGTTTGTATAACCTAAGAGCATGCAATTATATTTGGCTTGAAACTCCCAGAATTGCATCCAAATATGGTAAAAACAGCCTTCAGCTGGCTTGCTATGACATACTGGAACACATTCAGGCCTCCCTCAAACTGAACTCTATACACAGTCTCAGTGTCTTCAAAATATTAATTCAATCAATCAATCAAATCTTTATTTATCCATGCAAACACCATTGAGCATAGCTCATTTACAAGATGGACCTGGTTAGCACAAGAACACGGGATATACAATATATGAACAGTCACAACATAACACCTCAGTAATACTATACAATACAGAGATACAATAGTTAAACGTAGTCATAAGTGGAGAACAGTTTGGACACAGTGGTTCAGTTCCTTTGTGGTGTATAATGAGTCTAGTAACAGTAGCTGGAAGTACTAACGAGGACAATTGTTAGGTAATGGTATATTACATACAATGCCATAAGAAACAAGACAGTGAACTATTGTGCAGATACTTGTACCTGCTCCTTGACCCTCTTGTTATTACTCATTGCAAATTGTTTGCTGTTTTACAGCTGTCTCAGTTGTAACACCCTTGCTGTCTTATATTATATTCTGTTTTATATAATGTTTGTTTCTTTTTTGCCATATATCTTTAATTGATTTATCAGACTATACACTGCTTGTAAATTTGTTTCTAATCTTTATATTGTATCTTTGTCATGGCTGTGTTTTTTTCTGTACTGTACTATCCTTACCAGGACTTCATTGCAAATGAGCTTTGCTTAATGGAGTTTTTCCTTGTAAAAGAGATAAAGAAACAAAAATCTGCAGGTTTGTAGCCCACTCTCTGGCAGGTCATGCTTCACCATTCCAGGCAGTTTATTTTCCAGTAGAGTGTGTATTACATCTTATTCTGCCTGGGAAGTATTAGTGATAACACACAAAAACATGTAGCACCACTTATTTGCTTGTAAAATATTTCCTCTGGTAGCCTTGTGGGCTTCAGATTTATCAGATTTAGTAGCCCAGTGCAACTGTCAGTGGCTCAAGCAGATTGCAGACAGAAAGACATCTGAATAGATAAATTGGTCAGACAGTTTTAGCAGATGCTGTAAAGTGAAAACTCAAATGTCAGAACTTGTCCCTTCATTAATGAGACACAGTTGTGTTAACTTCATCTTTAGCCAAAGGCACAAAGTGGAATTCCCTGTAGGTATTTACTAAAATAAAAGGCTTTCTAAATTAGTATGGGAAAATCCACAACCATGGCTGGCTGAAACATGTTACATGACCATGCATTGAAATCTGTTATATCAAAAACAGCTTCTGGACTTCCGGTGACATTACCATCTATGGCAGACTAGCAAGGCAGAGCTCCACTGGGGGAAAAATAGCATCCAATCCCATCCATGCCACTATCTCCTCCAACCTGCCACCAAAAAGAACTCTAGACTCTCATGATGGCCACCAGACAACAGCCGAAAGATTTCACTAGCAGTGCAACTAAAAAACTTAGATTGGTGGTGCTGGAGCGGGACCTCATCTGGAGCCACTCATCTTCACAGAGGGCCAACTCACCAGGCACGGCACACAGCAGCGATGGAGAAGAGGAGGAGGAGGATGTCAGCTTTACCATAACTTCCAAGTGGCTTTTTAAAGAACTTCGTCCCTTGGTGGACATGCTGTCCCAAATCCAGAAAGATGTAGCAGATAACAGAAAATAACTTTGGGCACAGGAGAAGAAAACATCCACCCTGGAGACCTATACCACTGAACTCTCCAACACAGTGAACATCTATCACGGAGCAATTCTTCACCTCCATAACCAAGAGTTCCTGCTTCAGTGGAAACTGGAGGACCTGGAAGACAGGTCCCAAATAATTAATATTAACATTTATGGTATCCCAGAGAAAATGGAAACTAGTAACATGACTGAACTTATGGAAAGTTTCCTCAAGGTTTTGAATCTTGATGCTACCTATTAGCTGAACATATATCGAGCCCACCAGGCCTTAGCAGCTATGCCCTCGGACCCCAAAACCAGACCCTGGTCAGTCACCATAGGGTTTCTGGATTGCAGAACAAAATACCATATTTTTTAAAATGGCTTGGGAAAAGAAAGAAGTTCTGTTTGAGGACAAAAGACTTTTTTTTTCAAACATGACTATGCCCATTTAACCATGGACCTCAGAAAACAGTTGTTCCCCATTGTTAAAGCACTTGAGGATAAGGGTATAATGACTTGTATTGATTAACCAGCCACTTTGGAAGTCTTCATGGATGCAGGCACACAGACTTTCTCTACCCTTGTGGGGACCAAAAAGAAACTGGTAAAATGGGGCCCAGATTTGGATTCCTTCATAAATCCATAAAAGCTGAAGCAACCAGACAGAAGCAGATGGCAATCCCTGGGGTGCCCAAGCCCCAGGAACAATGACCGTGAATCTCGAATGGCAGCAACCTTACCCTGGGACAAGATGGCAGCTCACAAACAGCAAGGGATGGGGACCCAGAAAGCTTCAGGCAGTGGGAGATCAGGAGCCCCAGCAGAACCTTCTACAAAAAGTCTGGACTGGGAAATGAACACCATTCTGCATAATGAAGAGGACCATACTGGAGTAGCCTTATTTGGGACTTGCAACTATACCTCTGTTCAACTAGACTGCTTGCAGGGTAGAATGCACTGGCGACTTCCGCCTGGATATTTTATTTTATTTATTTAGCTTTTGTTGACCGGGTAAGTGCACTAGACAAATCCTGCCTATTTTCAGGCACAACCCGGGGGAGGGGGATACAGATGAATGCCAACTGACCTTGAACCGGATTAAGCTGTGGGTGGTATTTTTAGTGGATGAGGGAAATTTGGCCAGGACACAGGGGAAATTCCCCTACTCTTTTCGATAAGTGCCATGGGATCTTTAACATCCACCTGAACCACCACCAATCCAGGCAGATGGGACCTCGGTTTAACGTCTCATCTGAAAGCCGGCACCTCAGAAATGCAGCACCCCTCCCATGCTGCATTACAGTGTCAGTACTGGGATATTAACCCAAGTGCCAGATGTGGGAACTGAACCCACAGCCCTCTGATCTCCCGGCCTCAGAGGCGAGTGTGCTACCTACTGAGCCACTGACACTGACACATATTAGCCCGAAGTCTGTGAGTGCCCACATTGTGGGATCTTTTTCTTTGATACCCTTTTCATGCTAATAAACTCTGTTGTTCACTACTGTAGATTTCGTCCACCTTTTTCCTCTCTGATAAAGCTATGAACTGCTTGCGGTCACCTGTTTCGAAATTGTACTACATAGACTAAGTCTGGGGTACTTGGATGGTGCCCTTGCTATTAGTGTTCCTGGAACTGTTCTTGACTGTATATACCTTTGCATCAGAAATTATGGTGTGGGGGGGGGGGTACCAAGAGGCAAACATACCTTCAGCAGTGGTCATATTGCTGGAAAACAGAAACTGTACAACACAGCCACGGTGGCTAATTTAATGAATTTTCTTTCCATTAAATAATTTGCTGATTTTTGCTGGTTCCTTGGGGGGATTCCCCTGAGGTTCAATGTTTATTGGTGGCACGGATGGTGTGGGAGGAAGGGGGGACATCATATGTTATCCCACGGTAGTATCAATTTTCAGAGTTGTTACATGGACGAGCATTTGAAATTGGGATTTCAATCTCTGGATCTGAGGGAAATTTTGATTCAACTCCTGTCAGGTGCTGTGGAAGCATCAGATTTGAAAGCGCTCATTATACAGTTAACAATCAACAGCTGACACAGTTGTGCAGGTATTTTGGCTGGGTTCAGGTCATTGGTACTTATACTACCTGCATCCATCCAAGATACTTCAGGAGAGGAGAAAAGGTGGCATGTATGGAAGTGCATTTAGGGTCCTCACATCGCGATGGGGTGTGGGGAGCAAGCAATATCCAGACTACTATTACCCTACCAGATTGTTCTTGGGATGTTTTGACAGCTAAGCTTGTTTACAGTTCATGTTTACAGTTTTCAGTTATGATGCACATGTGGGGAAGGCGAGTGGGGAGAGGTGGACGAGCACATGGTACTACTACGTAGTATCAACTACACCCTTGCTCTAGGGAACTGCTGTGGCAGACCTGAGAATTATAGCTTACAATGTAAAAGGTATAAAGGGACCTGTGAAAAGAGCTAGGACCCTGCAAGAGATGAACAAACAGAGGGCTAGTACTGGGTTTCTCACAGAGGTGGCATGTAGTAAACTGTGGAGATCCTGCATGGGGGAGGTGCATGCAGCCACATGGGCAGTACATCCACACTGGAAGGACATGGCAATACTAACACATAAAGACTGCCCAATACAGATACAAATGATAGTCAAAGATCCAGAGGGTAGATTTGTTTGTATACTCGGTAAGTATAGAGGTCAAACTTGCACACTGCTAAACTTGTATGCACCTGATCAGGAGAGAGAGAATAAACTCTAAAAAAATGATTCTGGACACAGAGACAGATCCCAATTGTTTATATAGAATAGAGGGAGACTTGTATCCAGATTGTCTAGCTAACTACCAACCTATCTCTAACCTGCCATTTGTTGGTAAGGTTATTGAAAAGCGGTTGCGTTGCAACTGGATGATCATCTTATAACTCACAATGTCTATGATACTCTCCAGTCTGGTTTTAGGGAGAAGCATAGCATGGAGACTGCCCTTTTCCGGGTATTGAGTGACCTCCTAATGGCTAAAGATCAAAAGGCATGTACCATTCTGGTCCTTCTCGATCTCTCTGCTGCATTTGACACTGTAGACCATGGTGTGCTTTTGGAGCACCTGCGGGTTTATTGTGGGCTGTCTGGTACAGTCCTCAAATGGTTTCATTCTTACCTCACAGACAGGTCTCAGAGAGTTGCCACTGGAATTTATTCCTCTGGCGCTCACTCTCTGCCTTGTGGGGTACCGAAGGGCTCCATTTTAGCTCCCATGTTGTTTGCAGTGTATATGCTGCCATTGGGAAAAATCATCAGGCGATACAGTCTGGGTTTTCACTGCTATGCAGATGATACCCAGCTGTATCTGTCCTTTCTGCCCAGCCAGGATGATGTACTCTCCATGCTAAATAACCGTCTTGCTGAGATCAGACTTTGGATGAGTTCCAGCTGGCTGAGACTGAATCCGGATAAGACTGAGGTATTGGCAGTGGACCCAGATCGTCCGGGAGCAGGTTTGGGAGCTGGACAACCTTCAGGTTTGTTACTTGGTGGTATGCCTCTCCCTACCTCCGATCAGGTGCGTAATCTGGGCATTATTTTTGATGATGGTCTGACCCTAAAATCTCAGGTGTCAGCTGTCATCAAATCCTCTTTTTACCATCTGAGGAATATCGCCCGGGTGAAACACCTGGTTCCTTCGGGTGATCTTCCAACATTGGTCCTTGCCTTTGTCACTACCCGTCTTGATTACTGCAATTCCCTTTACCTAGGGCTACCTGGGGTTGATATCCACTGCATGCAGCTGTTGCAGAACACGGTGGCCAGGCTTCTGTCTGGGACGTCTAGAACCAGTCATATTACACCTCTGCTCCGTGAACTGCACTGGCTGCCTGTTTGGTGGCGGATCACCTTTAAGGTTGGTTTACTAACCTTTAAAGCCCTACATGATCAGGGACCCAGTTACCTGAAAGATCTCCTGATTCCCTATTGCCCCCTCCATTCTCTCCGTTCCACCAACGAGGGATTGCTGGAGATTCCCAGGGTTCAATTGAAGACATCAGGATCCTGTGCTTTTGCTTTTTCAGCACCAACCCTGTGGAATTCTCTACCTCATTGGTTGAGAGAATGCCCAACCATCGACAGTTTTAAAGTTGGTTTAAAGACAAATTTATTTAGTTTAGCTTTTATTTAGTTATGGTTGATATATTTTAATGCTGTTTTAATCTATATTATGTATATGCTTTTATGTACAGTGCCTTGGCTCTGAAAGGCGCTATATAAATAAAGTTGATTTGATTTGATTTAATATTGTATGCTCAGCAAAGCTTGACAGAAAGGGGGCACATTATGGAAAGGGTAATTTGACAGGGGGACTGATATCCTGCCTTCTGATGGAAACAGTCATTATGGAAGTGTGGCATGCCTTGCACCCTACAACCCAGGATTACACTTTTTCCTCCAGTCACCACGCCAGTTATTCTAGGATAGACATGTTTCTGGTTTCCACAGACTGGGTTCATAAGGCATCAGATTGGGCAGTCCTGCCCATGACCACCTCAGACCATGCACCTGTATGTTTAGACATTCAAATTTTCCCCACCCCTAGAAATTCTAACTGGAGATTTAATGTGGACTGCCTTAATTTGGACCAGTTTAAGACACTGATAATACCATTCAGGAATGTCTCCTGCAGAATCCTACATGGGTTCTCTCACCTTCAGTGAGGTGGGACGTCCTGAAATCAGTACTTAGGGGGTAATTGTTAAATATTGCTTGGAAAGGACTACTGAACAAGATGGAGTGCTAATACATTTCTGTTGACGACCCGGAGTGAAGATCTCAGCAGATACCCGACCTAACTGAGCTATTCTAACTACACACTCGATAAAGCATTATGTCTGAACTCCGTCTATCTCCGGTATGCTTTTCCATTTCACCGTGACATACAGAACCTCTAATGTTTGTTCACAGGCCTGGAGTACCGCTGCACTGCCACGTCAACATGGCACAAAAAAATGGAAGGGGCTGGAGAACCATCAGTTCGGGACATGTTTTCCTCTCTAATGGCTCAAATGGAAGCCCTTACAATGGCCACAAATATAGCCTCTGGTGCTCTGCAAAAACTGGACTCCTGAATGAGGCAAACTGAGCAATCTGTAGGCTTCCACGAGGAGAAGCAACAAGATCACTCTATGCTCCTGAGGGAGCAGGCTGCCCAAATCAAAACTCTACAGGAGAAAATGGATGACATGGAAAATAGGAGCTGCCAAAATAATTTACGACTTCTCAGCTTTCCGGAGGACTGTGAAAGACACGGAAGTGTCACTTTCCTCCAACAAGCCCTTCCAGAGCTCCTACAACTACCACCTAACACAAGGCTCACTATTGAAAGAGCACATCACTCCCTGCAAAGGACACCATCCCGGGGCCAAAGGCCAAGACCCATAATGGCCCGCATACTTAACTTTGCTGAAAAAGAAGCCATTCAGAACAGGGCTAGGGAACTTGGAGCCCTTGACTGGCATGGGCACAGAATAATGATCTTTCAAGATTACTTGCATGAGCTGGCTGTGAGGAGGAAGGCCTACACTGAGGCTAGAAGGTGGCTCCATGACATCCAGGTTCCCGTCACATTCCAATATCCAGCAATCCTATCCATCACCCATAATGGCACAGTGATACAGTTCTACACACCGGAGGTGGCCATGGAGTTTATAAATAGCACTTGGCCCACATCTAATAATCGCCATCGCAGCCCAACACCAGAGGGGTCTGACAAGGCATGCAGTGCTCATCTCGACTGATGCTCTCCCCTGAAGCGGGACCAGCCCACCACTGGCACAGAGGTTCAGCAATCTATGGGACCCAGAAGGGAACTAGAACCCCAGCTTCCTAAAGGCCGAAAGAGACCTCCATTTGTGACCCATGCCAGATGGGAACTTCCTCGGGAAAGAACATCCACCGAAGACTACTTCTACCCTCGGAAATACGTATGCAATGTGCTAAGTCCCAAGAAGTGGAATATGCCAGCCCTTATTTTTCCAAGAACAGATTTTCACCGATTGCTCCAACAGACACCACATCTGCAGAGGAAATATCCTTGGAAATGGATGCATCAGTACAGGCAGGTCAAAACCACGAGCAAGATGAAGCACAATGCTCTTGGGCACTAGAGGTAGAAGGGGCCCTCCCGCTGGATATTCCTAAACTATTGACCACTGCTTTGGGCCTTTCACAAGGACTGATGCAGATGCCTGACACCAGCGCTGGACAGGAGGATCCCCACGAAGTGTTCCCAGTCTGATTGGCACTCAGATAAGTCCCTCAGGTTCTGTGTCTATGGGGAGTAATTGTGGGTGGCCTAGTGGGGTTAAATGGGGCTGAGAATACAATGTGACAAGGGGCTAAGTAACAATTCCCCCCTGCCATGTCTTTCTCACTTGATTGATATATGGGATAACAAGACGGGCAGATTAGTCTCATTGGCCCCCTCTGTCAGTCGCTCCTCCTTTTTGGCTTACATGGACAATATGTTTGTATCTTGAATGTTTCATGTATGAAGGCAGGGGCAGGGAGGGTGGTGGTTCCGGGATACGGAAAACTATGTGAATATAATTCTCTGGTTTGCCTTAGGGACTCCCGGTGCCCCCCCCCCAGCTTTCATAATCTGATTAAGACACCCTTCCTTTGGCTGAACAAATTGAAGAAGATAGCCCCCTCCCCCATAGCTAACTGAAGGTAAAAGGATCTATTCCACTCTAGTCCTTGAATGACACTCATTAGCTCATGGCAGGTAAAATATAACCCTTACTGCTCTGGGAGACAGCTGGCTCTGTAGATAATATACTGGTTGTAAGGTGCTCTCAGTCTCTATCGACAGTTGTTAAGACACAAGGACACAAACAACAGATTAACTAACTCTACCCCCCCAGTACAGCAGGCATGCCATTGGATGTGGCTTCAGCCAGTTAAGCCTAGCTTGAAACTTCCTAGGATTATTATTTTTTATAATTATCTAAACACATATGTCTTATAAGCACTACAAGGGATGCTTCACCCCTTCCGGTTTATGACTCCCCTCATCTCTCCCTCCTTTTGTTTGAGGTGACTAAACAGGGAGACACCATCCTCTATTAAAGGGCAGAGGATACGTTACAGACAATCAGACCCACATAATTACAACTATTCTGATACCCACCTGATATAACTCACGGTCATAAAGGTGACTACTTTACTACACCAGTTGGTATCGTCTATCATACTAGAAAACAGTTATATAAGGGACACACAGACACTACTTTGCTCCTAAGGAGGATGACCGAGCTGATCTTTCACACTTGGAATTTCCGAGGCCTGAACTTGCCCATTAAGTTAAAAAAGGTCCTCTCTCATCTTAAGTATGTTAAATCAAAGGTGGCCTTCTTCCAGGAGACTAAACTGACAGGGAATGACCATCTTACTATGGTAAAGGATTGGGTGGGACAAGGAGTGCATTCTGCGGCTCCAACTAGGAAGCATGGTGTCCTCATATTACTACACAAATCCCTACAATGGACCCTGTCAGACTCTATAGCTGACTCAGATGGACGATGGGTCCTGGCTACATATCTTACCCCCTTAGGCCCTCTCAAGCTGTGAAATGTCTATGCCCCAAACAACAATGACCCCCACTTCTTTCATAAACTGGCTGATACTATCAGCACTTTCCTACCTGCCAACTGCCCCCTACTCCTCTAAGGAGACTTCAACCTGGTCCTGGAGCCACCCCTACATAGGAATGACAATGGCAGAGAAGTACATATTAGAGGAAGTAGAGCATTGCACCAACTAATCAAAGACCATGGTCTCACACGTGTGTGGAGACTGTTCCACTCCAGGGACAGAGACTACACATACAACTCAGAACCCAATGCTTCATATAGCAGACTAGACTAGTGGCTTACTTCCCCATCTCTTCTTCACAACTCTCTTGATGCCACTATCCCCCCCCGAATTATCTCGGACCATGCCCCAGTCCAGCTTATAATACTATGAGGAACACCAGCACACCCCACTCAGCACTGGAGACTTGACCCGATCCTTATCCAAGTCCCAGAATTTGTCCTCTGGGCCAGAACAGAGGCCTCCCAGTTCCTTGCACACAACCCCCCCTCAGATACCTCAACAGGGAATACATGGGAGGCCTTTAAGGCTACCATAAAGGATAATATCATGGGATATGCAGAGGCCAAATGCGGAGAAAGAGAGCAGTGCCTTCTAGACCTTGAGCACCATCTAATAGCTGCTGAAACCCAATGTAAAAAGAAACCCTCCCCCGGCTCCCCTCTTGGCAGAACTATCCTCGGTTTACGCTTTGAAATTAATCAGCTTCTCAACACAAACGCTGAAGTGGCCATTCTCTAACTCCAACACATATTTTGGGAGGGAGGAGATAAAGGGGGCAAGGTATTGGCCTACCAACTTAGATGCCAGCAGATTAGTCGGCTCATCCCTGGCCTGAAAAATAACCAAGGGACCCTGGCTACCACTCCACAAGCCATAAATCAGAATATGACAGCCTTCTACCGGGATCTTTTCTTTACTACCCACTCTCACCTAATTTCCACAATCCAGACCTTCCTGAACAGCTTGCCCCTTTCCACACTGTCTCCAGAACAATCTTCCGAGTTGGATGCCCCAATCACCCAGGACGAGGTTAGTACTGCTATTCTGAGTCTTTGATCAGGCAAATCCCCTGGGAATGATGGCTACACTGCCGACTTTTTCCAGGTGTTGGCACCTGTGATTTACCCTCTTCTTACTGAAGTTTTTCAGGAAGCTGAGACCCAAGGTATCCTCCCTCCCTCCCTACAGGAGGCAACAATTGTAGTAATCCTAAAAAAATGAAAAGATCCCACTAGCCCAAGTAGTTATCACCCAATTTCCCTCATAAATGTGGACAGTAAAATTTATGCCAAGGTTCTGGCTGCCAGATTGAGCCCCCTACTCTCGCACCTAATTCACAGCCTCCTAGGTCGGCTTTGTACCAGGTCATCACAGCACTGAGCATCACAGCACTGAGCATCTCAGAACATTGATAAATCTTATGTACAAGCAAGGGCTCTCACAACTCCAACTGCAGCCATTGCTGTTGATTTTGAAAAAGCCTTCGATTCCATTGAATGGGATTATCTATACCTGGTCCTTTCACATCTGGGAGTGGGTGAAAATTTCATAACCAAAGTGCAGGCCATTTATAATACCCCATCAGCATGGGTTACTACCTACTCGACCCTGTCACCACTTTTCCCATTACAGTGTGGAACTAGACAAGACTGTCCCTTCTCTCCCCACTACTGTTTGTCCTCGGGGTCGAACCACTAGCAGCTGCTATTAGACAACACCCACATATCCACGGGATAAGAATCGGCGACACAATCTACCCGACTCTGATGTATGCGGACGACCTCCTTCTCCCCTTGAGTGATGCCCCCCACTCCCTACCCCACTTACTAGAGCTGCTGGACTCCTTTACTAATTACTCAGGCCTCGAACTTAATCAGTCTAAGACTGAAATCCTTCCCCTTAATGAATATTGCCTACAATCCACAGCCATTACCCATGGGCCACTATGGGCCCCTAAGGAGTTAACTTACCTGGGCATTAGGCTCACCCCTAAACTTGAACACCTCTGGAAGCTAATATACAACCCCTGCTTGACAGCACTAAGACCGAATTCGATAGGTGGGAACAACTTAAACTCACCTTAGTAGGCAAGATCGCAGCTATAAAAATGGTGATGGCCTCATGGTTCTTCTACCTCCTAGCCCATATAACCATCTCTCTGCCCAAGTTATGGGCCCAACTCATAGACAAATTAATCGAGGACTTTCTTTGGGAGGTCTCCAAACCCCGCTTTAGCTGAGCTAAGCTGAGAACCCACTGGACACAGGAAGGGTGGGACTTACCGTGGATGGAGGGGTACAAATGGGCATTTCAGGTTGCACAAACTGTCCACTGGTTTCATTCTCCTTCCCCCCACCCCAGGCCACAATGGGTCCACATTGAACTAGAAATGATGAACACCCTGGTTCCCTCCTCTCTCCTATACTTGACCAGAAGGTCCACTCAAGTGCAACCTCCTTCCTCAGACCTTGTCTCTATTTCCCCCACAGTGGAGATGTCCAGAAGAATCTGGTTTTACATCCTTCGTAAATTGAACATAGACCCACTTCCACTTCCTTATGCACCACTCTGGCAGAACCTCTCTATTATCATAGACAAAATGAGGGTGGTCTGGAAACACTGGTCTATTAAAGGCCTTCAAACTGTAGGAGACCTATGTGACTGATCTCACTAGAGTCTCTACTTTTCAATCCCTACAAACAAGGTGGGATCTTCCTTATAAAGAGTTCTGGAGATACCTCCAGATCCGCTCAGTGGTTTCTCCCTTGCTGGGACACCCCACACACACTGGGTTGACCCTTCACCCTTGCAGTCATGGATAAAACACCCAAAAGGCCTCATAGGATGAATCTAAGCCAAACTATGGGACTCCCTGCCCCCTCAATCAGGGCTTTCCAAGAACAAATGGGACAAAATACTGCAGTGTAATATCACTGACTCTCAGTGGGGGCAAGCCTGGCGGGATCCTCACAAGTGGTACCAAGATGCTAGAACCAGGCTGATCCACAATAAGATATTACACTCATGGTATAAGACTCCTGCTATATTACACAAAGCCAGGCTCCTAGACTCTGACCGTTGCTGGAGGTGTGACAAAGAAGAGGGGGACCTGGCCCATATACTGTGGTTTTGCCCTAAGATACAAATCCTCTGGAGGGAAATTGTCACATTGGCTACTAAAGTACTACACAGACCGATCCCTCTCACCCCATTTTTCTTCTTGTTGGGGATTCAAACAGACCTCCCACTACTGACCCCACAGGAATATAGGTGGCTAGCACTCCTGGCCATATAGACGAAAAGGGCTCTACTATGTAAATGGCGAACCACGAACACTCCCACACATACTGAAGTGGAAGCCTCCCTTTCAGCATTAGTGAAGCTGGATAGGATTACTCACCTGAAAACTTGTCAAATGACCAAATTTCAGCAATGCTGGGTTCCATACCCGGGACATGCACTACCCCCACAAGGAGTGGGATGATGCCCCCCATGATCAGAAACTGGATTCAGAATAGACTCTCACAGATGGAGGATAGGTAGTTGGAGATGGGTTACTAATATCCCTTATGTTGGCTCGACATTACTATCAGATAATAAGTAGTTCCACTGGATCATGGGCTCTTTCCCTTCTAGAGGGAGACCTATGTCACTACTGACACTGTACGGTATGATACTATAGATAATGTAGTATATTCAACATACTGATTCTTTGTGTATCCCTCTGCTCTATTTTAGAAATGACTTCATGTTGTATCAGAATGGAGACATACATATCCAACTCACCTAATGCTATGGCGTGTCGAGACCCCTTCTTCAGAAGGATAGGTGTGTCTTCAATCAGGTATTCCTGTTCCTCTCCACAGAATGTTGTTATGTGAGTACTATACTTTGATAATTTGACATGTTTTGAGCCCTGGTTGAAGCTCTCTTAAGACTATACTTTCTTGCTTATACCGGATACGTTACATTAACTTGCACTCTGTAGCCTTGTGCAAATTGTGATTCTGAACTTTTTCTTATTTCCTTCCCTCTCACCTCCCCTTCCTTCCCTTGCTATACCTCTCCCCAGTTATGGTTAAATGTTTAAGACATTACTGCTATCTGAAACACGTATTAAGATGTAATGTACTACACTATTTTTAAAACTAAAAAACTTTACAACAGAAATATTGCTTGGAAAGAAAAACACAGCATGCTGCACTATGGCTCAGATAGTCTGATCTGAGGGAAGCAGAGTTCCAACATAAACTCACACTTAATCCGCAGAAGAAATAAGAATGGTTGGCTAAGAAGCATGCTTTATCTAACCTAATGAATAATAAAACAGAAGGTAACATGAGAAGGGTGCAATACAAATATTGTGAAAATGGCAACAGGGCGGGTCATCGTTTAGCATTAGCCCTGCACAAACACCTGAGCAGCAGGGTGGGGCTGATTCTTTGTGATCTGCAATGGTAGGAAGGGCAGGGCTCATAACAACCTCTGGAAATATTGGATAGATTTTTGTGAAGTAATGCTGTTCCCTTTGCCCTCGAGAAGAAATCTCAGATATACCTGAGAATGTTGCCAATTTTTTGGTGGGGGTGACACTCCCAAACCTGAGTGAGCAGGAATGTGCTCCATTAGAAAAGCCCTTTAGCATCACAGAAATAGGAGGAGAAATTAAGGATCTGAAGAATGTGTGTTTTCTTTTATCGTGGTGCTCTCGCTTTCATGTATTAGCACTACATACACAAGTTCTTGGCACTTTGATACACTTTTCCCTATGGTTGGCTTTGGGCTACTGGCATTGTGAATCTTCTGGTCATTTTAGTCATTTTTGTAATTTTTGTATAATTGTATGTCTTTTTGGTCTGTGTTTTTACAGGCTGCCTTTTTAAATGTGGTTGGGGAGTAGCACGCCACTTCTGAGGAAGACATCAGTATGACGTTGAAACATTAAGGGCGTAGTCAAATGTATCAGAGGAGTGGCCAGTCGACATAGCACTCACTCTTTGAGTGTGCCTATTATGTACTGTATATAACCACATGTATATTATCTTGATGGCTTTGAAATGAAATGAAGAAATCTGCCTGTCGGTTAACCTGCTTTTACAGGTATCCTGCCCAATGTATGTGAGTTCTGGACCAGGGAGCAATGTGCTTTTTATTGAGTAAATGAATAAATGTTTTGGAAATTTGTTTGGTACATAAAACTGTTTACAGCGCTTTGTTTGAACTTTTGGAGAAGGTGCTGACCCACACTCCTGCTACCTAAGGGTTTGTTTCCACACTGTAATTTGCTTCCCTGGATAAAGTGCACTTCATAACCTGATCAGCCGCTACTTTTGTGTTTTGATATAACTGAGAATGTTGCCAATTTTTTGGTGGGGGTGACACTCCCACCCCTGAGTGATAAAGAAAGTGCCCCATTTGAAAAGTATTTTAGCATCACCGAAATGGGAGAAATTAATGATCTGAAGAATGGCAAATCCCTGGGATGGATGGATGGATTGTTATCTGAATTTTATAAAGCTTTAGCTGATCTTTTGATCCCCTTGCTGCAAGATTGCTATCAGGAGATGGGCGGGGGGGGGGATCCCAGAATCCTGGCAGTGTTCACAGTTTTCCATTATTCCAAATCCTGGCAAGAATCCTCAGCTCTGCAGTTCTTACCATTCTACCTCTTTAGTTGATGTAGATCTAAAAAATATTCACAGGCATAACAGCCTGCAGGAGTGTGTTACCTCACTAGTCCACCGAACCAAATGGCATTTGTGTCTGGCTGTTACTTACAGGACAATATCAGACAGCTCCTGAACATTATAACAGCACAGAGGGGGCAGATGGCATTCCAACTTCCAATCTCCATGGATGGTGAAATTTTTTGATAGGGTTAATTGGCCATTCTTACAAAAAAAAAAAAAACATGGAGAAAATGAAATTTGGCCCCAAATTCATAACTACGATCTCTAGCCTATACACAGGCCCTCAAGTCATGGTAAGGTGAATGGAATAAATTCTGCCTATTTTGATCTGACAAAAGGGACAAGACAAGGCTGCCTTCTGTATCATTAGCTATCTGCTCTATGCCTGGAACCTTTGGCAGCAAAATTACATCAGGATGCAGGGGTGATTGCAGGCAAAGTAGAGCAGAAATCTCCCTTATATGTAGACGATTCCATCCTCCTTCTTAGCCGGCCAGAGAAATCAGTATCACACCCAATATAAAAGTTGAAACAATTTGGAAAGGTTTCAAGATATAAAATTAATTATAAAAAATCTCAAACTCTAATACCGAGTGGGACTTGCCCAAGTGGTTTTCGGGAGACTTCTCCCTTCTCCTCGGCAAAGCACAGCCAGATCAGATATTTGGGGACACAGGTTGCAGTGGATGTCTCCAAGCTGGTTGGTATCAATTATCACAAACTGTGGGGTGAAGTGCAACAGGACCTGGCATGGTGGGCCTTGCTACCTTTTTCTTTTGCAGGTCGCATTGATACAATTAAAATGAACATACTACTTAGGTGTCTGTTTTTATTTTAAACCTTACCACTGCCTATACCTGCAGCGTACTGGAACCCCCGACTTATGGGAATACATAAGTTTGTCTAGGGAGGGTAAAAGTGCTCATATCAAGCACAGTATCCTGACATTTCCCAGGGATGGGGGGGGCTGACTGTACCAGATCTATGACTGTACTATCTGGAGGATCAAATGGCAGTTGCATGCACAGATGCTAAACAAAGGTCTACATCAGGTTGGCATGACAGAGAATTGGGAAGCTGGGGGCAACTGCAGTTTACCTTAGCATTGACACTGATGCCTCTTGACTATAATAGAAGGATGCATAATCAGTGGGCTAAACATACACTGACCATGTTAGGCAAAGTCAGGAGAGAGTTGCAATCTAACAACACACTGGGACACACTTCTCTCTATAAATACACAGCAGACTTCCTCCCCTCAAATTAGAAAAGGGTTATGCAAGATGACAGAGGAATGGACTAATCAGATTCATTCAATTGCTTGACAGTGGGTTTTGCATGACATTTCAAGCTTTGCAAACTGAATTTCACTTGGTGAATCAAGACTTTCATAGATACCATCAAGTTAGACATTTTGTCAACAGTGGTAATCAAATGGATCAGATCTCTAGATGTCTAACTCCCTGGGAAGAATATATAGTACATATTGAGTAGTGATGTAAAAGGCCAGAAAAAATACATTTCTGAGATATACCAGTTACTGTATAAAGCTAAAAGAGAATCCCTAGATGTAATAAGGGTTGTATGGGAGGTGGAGGCCCAGTGAACTATTTTGGAAAGAGACTGGTCCCTCTGGCTTCAAAAAGGATGGAAACTGACCTCATCTCCCATCTTCAGCCTGATAAGTAACATCCCGGCTGCAGGTGTGAGCTGCTGACTGCCACTGTCATTGTGAAGAATAACTGCTGTGCTTGTATAAACTGCCTGCTATTCGATTGCTGCTTCAACAGAAACTGCCTATTTCACCCCATATGCTGTTTGGGACATTTGTGCAATAAGGTGATCATAAGGAGGGGATCTGGCGGCAGATCACGGCACCTATAATTTTTTTTTTTTTGAGTTACGGTTCTCTCCCACTGCGGCTATCTCAGGAGGGCATCCCAGCCCGGCCCCCGCGCCTACCAGCCAACGCTGACCTGCCCCAGGGCTTGCCTCCTCGGCGGGGTCGGCGGGAGGGTCCCCAACTCCCCCACGGAAGTCCAGATATAGTTGGCCAGCACTGTGGCTAGCTGGGGGTGGAGCCTGCGAGGCACCCTCCACCATCCTGCATGGCAGTCTATTTCCTCCAGTTTTTCTCCCTAGGAGTCAGGACCGTGCAATGTCGCCAGTGGAGGGGGGCGCACATGTTTCCGCACACACTTTCCTCCAGGCATCTGGCCCGACTCCTCCCAGCTTGTGGTACAGCGCCCTGTCCTCCAGCCTCTGCCGGGGGGCGAGCAAGCGCCGACCATCAGGAACCCCCCCTCCCCGGAGAAGGAGAGCAGTCCATCAGACACTCAATCCTTCTCCTCCCCTGCCGACCCCGATGGCCCATGCTCATTCCCAAACCACGGATTCGCCAACGGCGGTGAAGCGGCACCTATAATTGAATAAGGTGGGGCTGTGCACTACAAAGCCTCGTGGCCGCGACATGGGCATGAGCGCCATTGCGCTACAGGTGTGTGTGGCGCTAACGCCACTCGGGAGAAATATAATTTGGATTGTAATCAATAATTGGGGACAGATTTGGCTATGAGAATGAGTCTTTTTATTATCATGGGGGGATGGTTGTTGTGGGGGGGTTTGTTCTGTGAATTATACTGTGAAGGAGACAAATTGTAATAGTGTTAGTAAAGCTATAGGTTCAGTAGCCCTAGGTGGGACATTCTACCCTAACAATATTAGATTTGTTTTAAAAAGAAATCAGTTTACAAATGAAAGACAGAGAATTACAAAACAATTGAGTCCTTTAGAAATATCTTACCAGATGAATAACTTTGGACCTGGATGTCTACTCTGCTCATGTTTGTTAATGCAGAGTGGAGATACTGAAATGAATCCCGGCCCAAGTTTTACTGGTGAGATTATTGTAGCTCATGAGAATGTGAGAAGTATAGTTCACAAAACTGATGATGATAGAGTTTGGATTGCAAATAATAATTTTGATCTACTGGCTTTGTCTGAAACTTGGCTTCACTCAGGAATTGGTAAAGAAGAAGTATATCTTGATGGGTATAGATTAGAGAGAACTGACAGGAAAAAAAAAAGGGGCGGTGGAGTCATGTTATACAATAGAGACAATCTTGACCCCTATCAGGTTTTGTTAACAGTTAACCATGAAGGAATTGGTTGCCTGATGATAAAACTATTCACTACAAAGCTAGTAGTGGGAGTTTTTTATGCCCCCCCAAAACAAAACTCAAGAATTTCAATACTCTTATGGATCTCCTTACAGATATAATAAAGGATAAAAAGGTAGTTATTACAGGGGATTTTAATGCAGACTGGTATCAGGTCAGAGGTTTAAGGCTTAGGAATAATTTTGCAGTTCTGGGATTGGAACAGAGGATTGAAAAACCCACTAGAACTACTTCAAATTGTGGTCAGGGGACAATATTGGATCTTCTGTTCATTTCCCAGGATTTGGATATTAAAAAGTGGGATGTATTGCCAATACATTTGGGAGATCACAGTCCCATAACATGTAATATAAACTTTTCTATCCCACTAGTTCAACAGCAGAATGTCTACTGGGTTAGAAATTTTAATGAAGTTCAATTTAGAAATACTCTTAGAGAATTTAATTAGGACAGATTATTTTTGATTCCAGATATTGACTTAGCTGTTCAGGAATTTAATGAATCGCTGATAACTATGATACATAATCACACTCCTAAAGTATAGAGACGTAAGAGAATAAGAGAAGATCCATGGATAACAGGTACATTAAAGAAACAAATTAGGATTGGTGGTAGAGTATGGAGAAAAGCCAGGAAAACTAAAACTCTAGAGGACTGGGGTAGTTTTAAACTATGGAGAAATAAATGTAGTAAAGATATTAAAAATGCAAAGAAAAACGTACCATCTTAATAAATTAAGTAAGGTGAAAGATCAAAAAATGTTTTGGAAATATATCTCTGAAATTAAACATTCTGCCAGAACTGCAAAAGTGACTAGTCTTTTACAAGGGGGAAAGTTAATTGATGAATCAAAAGATGTAGCTACTATACTAAATTCTTATTTTATTGAATTAGGTGACCTAAATATTCCTTTACCAAAAGAGCGTACAGCTGACTTATCAATAAATAAAACAATTGAGGAATTAGAAGCAAGACAGGTCAAACAACAAATAACCAAGTTTAGTTTTAGATTATTAAGTTTGAAGGAAGTGCAATTAGAGTTACAAAATTTAAATGTCAGTAAGGCAGGTGGTTTGGATGAAATTGAGGTAAGATTCCTTGGCCCAGATATTCAAACTGCACCCAAAAAGTGTGCAATAGCAGGATCAAGGGCAAGTCTATTGTGCCCATGCACAAGAGACGTGATATTCAAAAATGGAGCAGGCCAAATTGCACCTACAGTCGACGACTGAATATCGCACCACCAGCACCATAGCGCAACTAGGGAGGGGAAGCTGAGCAGATCTGATGTGCCATAGTGCAACAAGGGATGTTCAGCTGAGCAGTCCAGAGGTGTCATAGCGCAACCAGGGAGCTCCCCAGCTGCAGAGCAATGTAACAGCACAATCAGGGAGGTAGGGGCCCACCACCCATGCCACAGATGGGCACAGGAACACACAGCAGAACAGACATCACCCCCCACACCCCAAGCACAGCACAACTGGGGGAGGGCTGGAATAACCACTGGCCCATGGAGACCAGCAACCAACCCACAGCCTGGCCATGGTGCCCCATCACACCTACTGGCAAGCTGTGACTGGCACACAAGGAGGGCAGACCACCCCGTGCCACACCATTCCCCAGTGCAGAGCACACCCTGCACCATGACCCCCAGATACCCCCCATGAGCAGTGACCACCACTGCAGGAAGCCCCATGTATGCCACCACCCCCACTGTGTCAATGCAACCCTGTGCACCACAGAACCATGCAAGCCAGCCCCACCACGAGCACCCATCAGTGGGTTGCAGCACATGGCAATGCAACAATGGCAGACACGTTGCAACCATGCACAGTCCCCCCGAGGTACTGCTGAGAGACCGACCATGCATCGGCACAAGAGGTACCCCACATGGGACAGGGCATGCCCTTGACACCACCACCAGTGGTACAGCACCCTGCACAGTATTCCAGTGACACACCCTGACCCACCACTGGCCACAACAGCCAGCACAGACACCCACAGTGGTGCATGGAAGCATGCACCACACCGGATGCCACACAGTGTATGGACAGGCACCCACCCATACCCAAGGGCACACCAACACAGAGCCACAGTGGTGGGGCAACCAAGCCCCCAGTGTAGGCCCATGTAAGCTGTGTACACACAACCTGCAGTCCTCCATGGCACTGGAGTGCCAGCCACCCTGCACAGGCACTGTGGACCCATACACCACCAGTAGTCACCCAGAGCACAAGTCACAGACAGTGGGGCACATCCCCTGCAACACACACACAAGGCACAGCATGGAGGTGGGACAACAACTGTAGTGCCCACAGTGCCACCTGAGCCAGGTATGCACCACACCAGTGACAGGGGCAACCCAGCAAAGTGACGGGGACAGTGGCCGTCCTGCAGGGACTGCCACCACTGACATGCCAACGGACTGTGCAGGTCACAGACATGCATGTGTGTCAGCTGCACAGGACATGGACGGGCCGATGGGTGCACCATGGACACAGAGCATGTGCCATGGACCACTGCACACAGTCATCCAGGTTACAGGGAACGACACACACACCACAGACACTGACTGATAGCTACCTCCACACCATAGTCACCTCCACATGGACACACACATCCCCATGACTGCACCACCCCTGACACCATGCACACCACTGCAGCTGAGCACCTATAGCCTGCTGCAAATCAGAGACCACCACAGTATTCATATCAAAACCAAATGTATTGAAAAAATGTAATAGTCAACTATGTACAAGAATACAAAAACTATATACAAGCTTGGGGGCACAAACAAGGTGGGGTGGGTAGGGGCAGGGGTGGACAAATGGGATGGGATAGGAGGGGTGTGAGGGTGGGTCTAGGGGGGTAGGGGAAGTCAGAGGCCAAGGGATCTCTAGCAGAACCGCCGTTCAGCACTTTGTGACCTCTGGCCTCTGTGCCTCCTCAGTACCCCGGTCATGTCCAGTCTCCAGAGTATGTCCAGGGTTTCCTGGGCCAGCTGTAGAATCTCCCGCATGGCGTCCCATATGTCCCTTAGATGGCGGGTACCTAGGACAAGGGAGCACAGTCAATAGGTGTGAATGCACAACCCCATACAGCCCGCCCACTGTGCATGGCATACGGCCATGGGACATACCACTGTGATGGTGTATGACCACCCGCAGTGATCACATCCACAGAACCTGCCCACCCAGGCACATACAGCCATGCAGAACGCTGCACACACCCACCGGCCAAGTCACGCACAGCACAACCGTGACCGTTTAGTGACATGGCTATGTGGTGCAAAGGCAGTGGCACAGCCATGCACCACCAGTGATGCACACCCAGACATGCATTGCCACTGGACAGTGTTGACTGTAACAACTTGCGTGCATTGCAGTGGTGTCGATAAATGGTGGCCATGCCCCGCTGCCCACCCTGTCACACAGCATGCAATAGTAATCATGGATGTATGGAAATCACCCTCATCGGGCCAGTCAGGTGGGCGGTGATGGCCCTCGCCCCACCTGGCTGCACTGTCCTCCTCCCTACGCCGCTCTTCCCGCAACCTGTGGCGATTTGTCCTGGGCTGTGGGGAAAACAAGGAGAGAAGAACATCAGTACAATCCTGAAATAAAGTCCCCTGCCCCAAGGTGTGTGCCCTCCCACCCAGCCAGACCCACCCACCCACACCCTGTGAACACCGCCACAGCCAACCCCAGACGGTCCCTCCCTATGTGCTGGACACATACAACACTGTGACCCATATGGACGATAAAAGTGTGTTGACGGAACCCCTACCTGGACGTGGCACCCTGCCCCTCCTGGCACGTGCCTGCAGTCGTGCCAGTAGCCCCGGCTCCCTCCTCTGCAGGTCACCATAGCGATGCCTGCACTGCTCTGCACTCCACCCCATCTGGTGGCCTCTTCCAGGGCAGTGGCCACCTCCTGCCACACCTAGGTCCTGGCCCTGTCCAGGGGAGCCTCCCCGAAGAGAGGCCCATGGTGTGGCTCAACAATTGCCACCAGATTGGCAAGCTCAATGGCTGTCCACTGCACTGCCCATCTGCGTGCCATCCTTGCAGCTATAGTAGGCAATATGGCACTCTGCAGCGCGGCTCCCCATGTGCAGATGCTGCGCGGTACAGCGCTGCCATTCCCTATCATGCTGTTACTGAACAGCATGATAGAGGTGCACCCATGCCTAACGCATGGTGCCTAGGGGCAAAGGTTGGGCACAGGGTCAAGGGTCACTGGTGCATGGCCACACACAGCGCCATTGGAAGACAATGCATGTAGCATGATTGGCTGCCTGTGTGCCAGTGCCATAGTGGACTACCGAGCAGTTGGGCCATTGCACAGTGCCATGTAGTGACCATCACTATAGCGCCATTGGCACAATGGTGGCTGTGCCCTGCATTACCTACCGTGCACAGCATGTCATCAGCACAGCAGACGCCTACATCAGCAACCCGGGCATGCGCAGTGAGGTGTACTACGCATGTCACAGAACTGCACCATTGGCTCAGCACGTTCAACACAATTGCACAAAGCGCAACAGCGCGATATTCAGCCGTCATATGCAAATCATCTCATCAGCCATTCAATGGTGCAGCACTGCAATTTGCATCTACTTAAAGTTGCTCCTCACCTCATTTGCATGGATTGCGCTATAAAAGTGCGACAATGTGCTGCAGTGGCCATAGTCGGTTACTGCAGTGTATTGGCGAGTTGCATGCTGTTTGGGGGTGTGAACTGTGGATTCAGGGACATGCATGGGACTGCACTATCACAGGTAACAACTGCCATTCTTACAGGCTACATGATGACCGAGCAGGTTGTTGGAGAGGAGGAAAACAGTGGTGGGAGGAGGAGGAGGCTGAACTTTACAAAGGCTGAAACCGAGGCCCTGTTCGAGGCCTACCTGGATCAGGAGCCACTTCTCAGTGGACGGCGGGGAACCCCTCAAGCCCATGCTGCTACATGGGAGGAGGTGGCACGTGCTGTGAACCTGCATGGCAGCCACCAGCGCTCGTGCAGGAGTGTAAGAAAAGAGGGCACGGACAGGAGGAGGTAGGAGAGGTGGCTGCCATCAGGGCAGCATGTGCTGCAACAGGTGGGGACAGCCAGAGGTGGTACAGCTGACCCCAGAGGAGGAAAGGCTTGCTGGAAGCATGCAGTGCAGTCCCATTGAGGGTGTTCCGGGTGGTGGCTTCCAGATGGGTGGTGGCCCATCACTGCATGGTAAGTCATGGTCTGTCTTTGGGGGGGCAGGGTAGGTCCACATAATGCATACTTTGCTTTCTCTTACAGATCCTGAGTGTCTGCATGGGTCAGCAGTGGTGGGCCTGTCCACTGCGGACAGTCGGCTGGAGTCGGAGGAGGGACCATCCACCTCCACAGGTATATGTGGTTCATTGTGACAGTGGGGCCGCCTGGCTGTCCACACTGATGTCATTGTAACAGGTGTGGAGGAAGCCCTGCCTGTGTCCCAGCGTACTGGCATCCACGGATGCCTGCATGCTGTGGCCGGTGCTTAGTCCATCACCAGTGATGATGACATGACCGTCATGGGCAGTGATGTGTGTGCCACGGGATGGTCATGCAGCAGGGCAATTCGTGCCCATGGCCGTGGGTGGTGCCACCGTGGAGGTCTGTGTGTCAGCACAGTCCCAGACTGTGCCTGTCAGCACCAGTGGGGCAGCACTGGTGTCTGTTCAGGACAGTGGGACAGTTGCGGCCACTGCGGCAGCACCACTGAGCCCTGGGGACCGGCAGCTGGAGGGGTAGTATCAGCAGTCACCCAATGGGCTTAGGGGTACAGGGTTCAGCGGTGGCATCTGTGCACCGTGTGTGGACATGCCCAGACCTGGTCCTAGTGCACAGCACCCACCCTCAAGGGGTGCTGATCATCGGGGCCGTGCACACCCTGAGGGACAGGATGCCGAGAAGGCTGATGACCTCTTGGATGAGCACACCCACCTACTGCAAGCATCGGTCCAGCAGCAGATGCGGCTTGCGACGTCCATGGATGCATTGCGTGTGGCTCTGGAGCGGGCAGAGGAGCGTCGCAGCAGGGACACCACACTGATCCTGACAGGGATGGACCGTTTGTGGGAAGATGTGACCGCTGCCATTGACAGGCATGCACAGGCATTCATTGCTGTCATGGCCACAATGGGCACACAGTCAGGTGCCCATGCATCGCAGACACCATGCAGTGCTCTATCCACCCCCCGTTCCCGGCGGCGTGCGACTCCCACCCTGTCGATGCCGGGTTCAGCTGTGGGCAGCCCGAGCACTCCTGGTGCAGGCATGTTCGGTGTGCTGCAGACCCCTGCACAAACACGGTCGTGTTCATGCAGTGGAACCCCTGAGGGACCATCAGTGCCACCCCATGAGGCCAGTGGTCAGCCTGTCAGTGCTGGCAGGTCTCAGTGGGGCTGCCCATGCATCCGTGGCAGCCGGGGCACTGTGTCGTGTGACTGACCTGTCTCCTAGCGCAGCTACTGTCTGGTGCTGCCCTGTGTGCATTGTGTGTTTCAGTGGGCAGTGCACGGGTGGGTACCCGGCCCTGCAAGCAGACACACAGTCCACCTGCACACCCTCCCGGCTGCTGTCTGCAGTTGTGTGTGCATGATGATGCCTGCATTGAGCTGTACACCAATGTGCAATGGTGCTCAGCATCTGGCACATGCACATGGACAGGCAGTGGGCATGGTGGTCTGTGGACATGTGTGTTGCTAAGGTGTGCTATATGAGTCAGTGTGCCTTCTGCCCTCTGTGCACGTTTGTTGCTTTGTGTGTGAGCATGTGTGTGTGTCCTTCAGCGTGGCATGTTAATCCTCACCCATCCCTGGTTGTGTGTGTGCTTCTGTGCCCTGCCACTTCCCTTGATGGCATGCACCCCTGGTGTGTGTCCATGCGTGTTTGTGGGTTGTGCCTTGCCCACCGGTGGTTGCGCATGGCCCCATGAATTACCTGGGTTGGCTGAAGTGCTCCTCCGTGATGGTGTCCTGGTGCAGCTGTGCCAGCCGGAGCAGTCGGGGGTCCCGTTGGCCAAGGGGGGGCTGCCCATCACCATCGTCACTGGCATCCCAATCATCCCCATCGCTGTCCCCCTCTTTGACCTGTATGGCTATCCTACATCCGTTGGCCATGTTGTGCAGGATGCAACAGGCCAGGAATATCCCGCAGACCTTTGAGGGGCTGTACTGTAGGGCACCGCCAGAGGTGTCCAGGCAACGGAAACGTGCCTTCAGCATCCCAAACACCCGCTCGATGACATTACATGTGGTGGCATGTGCCTCATTGTAGCTTTGCTGCAATGGGGTCGTGGGCCACCAGTAGGGTTGTGAGCAGCCAGGGACGGAGTGGGTATCCACTGTCACCTGTGTGTAGAGGGCGGAGGTTAGTTTTATGATCAGCATCGCCCTGCCCCAGGCCATGTAGGCCACTACCCATGCCACCTCTGTCCATGCCCCCCGAGGCCCTATGATTGTCCATGTGGTTTGCATACTCACCCACTAGGTGGCCAGTGGGGATGTCCCCACTCTCGAATCTGTGGCACAGTGCCGACTGGTGCCAGATGAAAGAATCGTGTGCTACCCCAGGGTGCGTGGCACAGACATTGATGATGCACCCCCTGGCATCGCACACCACCTGGCAGTTGATGCTGGCATAGCCCTTGCGATTTATGTATGCGGCCCCGGCAGGGCCAGGTGGTGTGCGTATGGCCACATGGGTGCAGTCTATTGCCCCTAGCAAGCCAGGCATATGTGCTACCCTGTGGAACTCCTGTATGTTTGCTGTGCACTCTGCTGCTGTGCTGGGGAAATGGATGTACTCTGCAGCATGTGGCAGCAGTGCACTGAGGAATTGGGTGATGTGGCGTGACGTGGCCAACTGGGTTATGCCTGTGGTGTCCCCAGTTGGTCTCTGGAAGGTACCCGTGGCAAGCAAACACATGCAGGCTGTTACCTTAGTCTCCACTGACAGGGCATGGCTCCGTCGTGTGGGTGCCTGCATCACATCACTGCACAGCTCACAGAGCCGCCTCAGAATTGTCCTATTCAGGTGGTACTGGCCCACAATCTCAGTATCAGTGTACAACTCAAAGCTGGTGCGGGCTCGATACTGCCTGTTGGGGGCATCCCGCCGACGGGCCCTTCCACAGCCACGCCCCCCTGCCGCCTGCCTTCTCAACCCCCCTCATTACGGCCTCCATGTGGAAGGTGGCACTGGCCATGTCCTTGGCTTGTGTTCACCCCTCTGGCAGTTGTTGCTCTATTCCCCCCACTGTCCTGGCTGCTACCTCCCTGCACCGGGTACACTTGCCTGTGCTGGCCTCTGTGCTGTGTGGCTCCCCACACCTTCCCTGTTCCTGGCTGTTCAGACTGCCCTTTCCCTGGCCTGCCCTGTTTGTGCCTCCTGCCCTGTCTGTCTGCCTCTGCTTCGGACACATGTGGCTTCCCTGTAGCGTTCTTGCACCTCTCCCTTGCTCCTTTTTATTTTGGCTCATTTCCGCTATGGCGCAACTTCCGCTTGCTCCCCTATTGCGCATGGCGCAAGTCGTTGAATATCGCACTGCGCCATTTATGCATGGTTCCTCCCCCTTTGGTTGTGCATGCCTTCATTATCATTGCACTGTTGCTCAGCATGATTTCGGGGGTGCAACTGCCTCCTGCTGAATATCGCAGAATGGCGCAATTTCGGACTTGCGCAGGCGCAACCCTATTGAGCATGGCTCAACTCTTTTGAATATCTGGGCCCTTAAGTTTAGTGCAGATGTTCTTGCACCAATAATTTATCTACTAAATTGGAGTCTCAGTAGTTCTACTGTTCCAGATGTATGGAAAAAGGGAAAAGTGATAACAGTCTTCAAGGGTGGAGAAAGTACTCTGCCATCTAATTATAGACTTATTATTATACTTCCTGTGCTTTCAAAGATATTAGAACAAAGAGTTCATTTTCAACTTAGTCAATATCTGGAAGAAATGCAATTTTGGTGGACAATCAACATGGATTTAGACCTGGAAGATCCACGAATACCACCCTGATAGACTTCCATAACCTGGTAGGGAAACAGTGTGACAAGGCATCAGGTAAAACAAATAGGATGCTGGGATGTATAGGCAGGGGCATCACCAGCAGGAAAAGGGAGGTCATAATTCCGCTATACAAGACACTAGTGAGGCCCCACCTGGGTACAGTGTACAGTTCTGGAGACCATACTACGTAGGACATAGACAGGGTAGAGAAGGTTCAAGAGGAGGGCAACAAAGATGGTGCATGGGTTGCATCACAAGTCCTATGAAGACAGGTTGAAGGAACTGAACATGTACTCCCTGGAGGAGAGGAGGAGGAGAGGGATAGAGACATACAAGTATCTTACAGGGAGGAACAGGGTGCAGGAAAACACTATTTTTAAGCAAAAAAGATGTTTCAGGACTAGAGGGCATGGGATGAAGTTGAGGAGGATGATTCAGAGGAAACCTGAGAAAGAATTTCTTCACAGAACGGGTGGTGGACAAGTGGAACACCCTGCCAGAGGAAGTGGTGGGGGCTGAAACAATCACGGGATTTAAGAATGCATGGGATAGACATAAAGGAATTCTAGAGGTCAGAGGTAAGGGGAAATAGACTTCTAGGAAAACAAACTGAACTTACAAGCTCAAATGGGCAGACTAGGTGGGCCATAGGCCCTTATCTGCCGACACTGTCTATGTATCTATGTATGTATCTATGGTTGTAACATCTTTGGACCAGGGAAGAAGTACCGGGGTGGTGTTTGTGGATCTCTGTAAAGCATTTGATTTAGTACAGCATAGAAAGCTCTTAGAAAGATTTTGGCAGGTTAGGGTACAAGTGGGAACATTGCAGTGGCTTGCATCCTGTTTGGCAAATCATAAGCAATGTGTTGTTAATTGTGCATCAGTGTCGAGCCCTGAGGAAATAAATCAGGGGGTTCCTCAGGGATTGATCCTGGACCCATTGATGTTCAACATATATGTTAATAGCTTGGTGCAAAATATTAAAATTGGAGAAACAAGGTTATATGCGGATGATACAGTTATTAGTTTTGGCTAAAAATACAGTAGATTTAGAGCAGAAACTGCAAAGTGACTTGACCCAATTGGAGCAGTGGATGGGTCTGGTCTGCTCCTTAACTCAAAAAAAAAAAAACCAGTGTATGATGTTTTACTCGGGGTATGTAGAGAGGGGCGGATCACAGTTGCAGATCCACCTATCCAATGGTACTCAAGTGAGGGAAGTGAAAGGATATGGATATCTAGGTTTACAAATGGATTCTTATGACATTTAAAGACCATATTGATATTCAAGTCAAAAAGGTAAATCAAAAATTGGGGGCTCTCAGGAGGGTGGCAGGAGTATTACCAAGAGGAGTTAGAGAAAAGCTGGTTAAACAATTGATAATCCCAGTACTAGAATATGGAGCAATAATTTATATGAATTCTACTCAAAAACTACTGAAAAAGGTGAACCAAACATACTACAAATTGGATAAATTCATTACCAAAAGTAAATATAAAACTCATCATTGCACAATATATGATCAAATATATTGCATACTGATGCTCAAAGAAATTATATATGGTTAATCACTTGCCATAGGATAATATTTGGGAAAAGTAAACACCCATTAGCCAAACGTGTTACACTACAACAGTCAAATAATTTAAGAATACGAACAAGAAATACTGATACTAGAATTCCTATGCAAAAATATCATAGTAAAATTGGAGAGTTAAGGTTGCAAAATAAAATGGCTGTTTATTGGAATAATTTGCCAAAAGATTAAAAGGCCACATATAATCTGTCCAGTTTTAAAATTAAATTGTTGGAACATCTCCAGGTTGAATATAAATGTTTTGTATGATGTTGATGTTAAGGTTTTGTTGTTAAAACTCTGAAGTCAGATTTTGTATGTTTGATGTTTGTATTTGATCTATGATTGTATCCCAGCAACAGGACTTTGGTTGAAAACAGGGCCTTTGGTCCTAATCTATTTGTTCCTATATAAAAATAAAGTTTTATCGTATCGTATTGTATCTGGAGGGAGCGTTTCTGGAAAATCTTGATCAGATATTTTAGAACCCCAACCATCACCAAGCACTGTCAATAAATGAATACAGCTGACTGCTAGAAGAAATGTGGAGGAGGGCCCCCACTGGCACATTTTTGGGGACTGTCCTGCCTTTGTCACATTTTGGACTGACATACAAATGCAGGTCCAGCAGGTCTTACAAAGACAGATACCTAATAGGCTTACTGACTGGGTTCAGGGATTCCCCGTAATAGTTCACTTTAGCACAGACCATCATAAGGTGGCACTCCTTTTTCTGATAGCAGCACCTAAATGTCTTACTGCCCACTGGTTAGAGTCCAGAGCCTCCCATGGTGGAGAAATGGTGAGGCAGAGTGCAACAGATCAATGATACAGAGCTAATCTCTCTGAAATTGCACCTACAGGATGAGGAAATGCACCAATACATGAAGGGCATGGCACCAGTGGGACACACAAGGCAGCTGTGGTAATAGTTCTTCAGGGGTAGATAACCCTACCATCACAAAACATTCTACCACATGGGAACCTAGCAGGATCTGACAGACAGTGCTGATGTGAAATAACGCCCCCACCGAGTTTCCACCTTATGCTGAATACCTTGAGACCTTCATATTATAACATAGATACAACACATGTTCACACTGTTTGGGTTGTTTTGTTATCACAGCGGGAAGGTCATGTCAGGTGAATCTAATAGATTTCCTTGACTGGGTGACCAAAGTAGTAGACCAGGGAGGGGCTGTGGACATGGCCTACCTAGAGTTTAGCAAGGCATTTGACACAGTCCCACACAAAAGATTAATAGTCAAATTAACCAGCCTGGGAGTGGGTCCCAGGGTGGTAGCCTGGGTAAAACATTGGCTGGACAACAGGACACAGAAGGTAATTGTAAATGGAGTCCACTCTGAAGAAAGAGGGGTTACTAGTGGGGTACCACAGGGTTCAGTACTGGGTCCAGTCCTTTTTAATGTCTTTATAGGTAACATTGCAGAGGGACTGGAAGGAAAAGTATGCCTCTTTGCAGATGACACAAAGATCTGCAACAGGGTTGATACACAAGGAGGCGTGGAAAGGATGAGAAGGGACTTGGCAAGATTGGAGGAATGGTCAAAAGTATGGCAGCTAGGATTCAATGCAAAGAAGTGCAAAATAATGCACCTGGGAAACAAGAACCCAAGGGAAGATTACACAAGGGGGGGGGTAGTAACAATAACAAAAAAGGAAAGGGACCTGGGGGTAATCATATCAGATGACCTTAAGGTTAGCAAGCAATGTGAGAAGGCAGTAAAGAGGGCTGGGGGTATACTGGGATGCATAGGGAGAGGCATCACCAGCAGAAAACAGGAAGTTGCTATCCCTCTGTACAGACAGTTGGTGAGACCCCATCTGAGTACTGTGTCCAGTTTCTGGAGACCCCATCTCCCGCAAGGACATAGACAGGATAGAGGCAGTCCAGAGAAGGGCAACTAAAATGGTGCAGGGTCTGCAAGAGAAGCCGTATGAGGAAAGACTAAAGGAACTTAATATGTATATCCTTGAGGAAAGAAGGGAGAGGGGGACATGATAGAAACTTTAAGTACCTCAGTGGAATAGAAACTTTAAGTACCTCAGTGGAATTAACAAAGTCCAAGAGGGTAGCATCTTTCAGAAAAGAGGACGTGCAAGAACAAGGGGACACAATTTAAAGATGGGGGTTCGGGGCAATGTGAGGAAGTATTTTTTCACAGAGGGGTAGTGGATGCATGGAACAGCCTTCCTGAGGAGGTTGTGGGGTCTAAAACTGTGGGAGAATTCAAGAATGCATGGGACAGACATAAGGCAGTTCTTGTGGGGGGTAGGAAGAAATAGGCTGTTTGTTAACTAGGATCTGCGGCCTATCCTGTAGGTAGGGAAATGGGCAGACTAGGTGGGCCAAGCGGTCCTTATCTGCCATCAAAGTCTATGTTTCTATGTAATATTTTGGATGTCACATAGTGTTACAGCTTTATTTAAAGAGCTGGTGACATGTTCAGGAGAACTTTAACAAAATCTAATATTTAGACACAGTCCAGCTTGTATTTCCCATTACTGCTGCGTTCCTCCTCCCCATTATTTATTACTGAGGTCATTTGTATGAAAACAGGATCTTTGCTCCTGAAGAGTTTGTCCATTCCTACTGCTTCCTTCCTACCTGAAGTCATAGAGCACTGCTTGTGACATCAGTTACTCCCGTGGCAACAGTTTGTGATGTCTCAACAGAGGATTATGACTTGAAGTAGGGAGTAAGCCATAGAGGCAGATGAACTCTAAAGGAACGCTTAAGGGATAACGATCATATATTCATGCATATTTCCTTAGTTATAAATAATGGGAAGGAAAAAGATATAAAATAGAAATGGAATGCAGTCAGAATTGTACATAATTATCATGTTTTTCAAAGTTTTCTTTGGGGTGTCAGTAGCTCTAATTCTTCATTATCTGCAGCGAAGGTTAGTCTATTGTTTTCATTTTAACTGTTCGTACGGAATACATGGCTACTGATATAGCAGGGATAGCCCCAGGTAGGCATACGTGGCAGAGGCATATCTTGTGCACTCTTTGCTCTAACAAACATCCTAGGGTCCTCCTATTAGTCCAGTATCCTTGGGAAGTAAGATTATTATATATAACAATATTGATTTAGCAGGAACAGTGACACCTAGGGGACATGACATGTAAAGCAACTGTACAGTCAGCTACCTTTGCTTTATTAGTTAGATACGGCACTGATCTAAATGTTATCCTACTGCTTTTGTTATTGTGGAATTGATTATCTGACTACCCATGTTTGCTGCATTATTGTCCAAGGGTAATGTCCCCAAGTGAACTCACAATTGCTATATGTGACATCCTCGTCAGCTGCCATGGTATGCACTATGATGTCATAAAGAAGTCCTATGCGGTCAGTTGAGTATAATCAAATGCTTTTCACACAAATATCTTGGATGGACGAAGATGTTCTCTATAACCTGAAATGGAAAACTGGACAATTTAAAATTAATGTAGGACCAGTTATAATAGCTAAAACATTGACATCTTTTGTTGACTGGGGTACGTATGCTAGGCATATGAATGCCTATTTTTACATTATGTTTGTCAGAGGTGGTGAGAAATGGATGGACACATGGACACAGGTATCAGGTGTAGCAAGGCTAAAGAAGTGCCAAGCTGGTTCTTTATTATAGGTTAACAAACAAAAAGAGTGGACTTTGTACAACAAAATAAAGAAAAATAAAAAAAAGAAATAACATCCATATTCTTCAGTGGAATTGCAGCATCATGACTGTTCAGCTTTAGAAGATTGCTACAAGTTGGAAAAATAGCCCAACCTTCTTTTGGGATCTGAAAGAAGCTTGCAGATCTCCCACACCAAGGTCAGTACTATGCTGAACCCACAACTGATCTGATCTGGCTATCTAGGTTGTCTGCCTATATACTAGGACAGTATCAGGTGACCACCTTAGACTCTGCCCACTCAACCTTCACAAATGCAATTCTTTAAAAACATTTTTTTTAAATGTACAAACAGTAAATCTTAATATTTAAACACATCGTTGAACATTCAGTTGTCTAAAACCAAATAATAGTTCTTTATTAACAAAATTAAAGTGTACTTTGGGAGTTGGCCCCTCCCTTCATCTGGCTAATGTATAAAGCCATGGAGAAGGAGGCCAGCTGGCTCTTAGAAGGACACTGGGTAGCTCAGGAGAAGGATCCAGCAACACTCTGTTTGCTAGAACTTTCCTCAGGTAAGTCCTATATCTTACTTGGAAAACAAACTACTGTGTACAAAATATACTAAATGTACCAAACATTCATTTCAATTAGCAAGTAAACAAAAGAATAAGTTATGTACATTTATTTTAATAATGCCTGCATGTGGTATGATTTGTGGCTTGTTTGCAAACAAAACAGAATGTGGGGAAATGAGACAAACTGTGGAGTTCCACAGCTACTGCACAGCTACCTGGAACATTTTACTTGTGTGCATTTTGTCATAGTTTTAAGGGTTTTAATATTTTTGGTGCACCAAACAACCAGTTTTTATAGTACAAAAACAGGGAGTGTTACTATGCATTCCCTTCTGGCATAGTAACACAACTCCCAGGGATTGGACGACCGGGTAGACAGTTTCAACAAAAGTTTTATGTCTACCGCAGTCTGTTCAAAGGGACTACTGCTCAAATTCACAACTTACAGTTGCATTTTATTTCCAAAACCTGTACCTCACAGATTCGAGGAGTACTCGCATCTTGAAGCTCGCAGATACAGAAAAACAGTCGCACCTCGCAACTCGCAGATGCAGCTCACAATTGCGAGGTGGACCAGACAGTGCTATGGCAATTTGGGCAACACAGTGCTGACAGGGGGGACTCGATGCAGCGGCTACCTGAAGGGTTACTGGGTAAGCTGCAAATTGGCTTCTACGGTATTTTAGGACATTTGTGGCTCTCACAACAGGACTGCTACTTATTGCTATGTATTCTTACAATACTAAATAACCTGTGCATCACCAGGCAGCATTTTAAAAAATGTGAACAATGCACGGCACCTTCCATGGCAAAAGGATTCGTTCCTTCAAAGGGGGGGGACTGGGACCCTCATGGCAAATTGCAGGAAAAGGAATGGAAAATAAAGGGATAGCTCTAAAGGGACTTTCATTCAGGTGGTCTGCCTGAAGAAAGGAGGAAAACAGAATTTTAGACAAGAGCAGGGATAGAAAGAAAAGCAAGAGGTGCTACAACAGTGGGCTTTCAAGCTATGGAAAGCAGTCTTCCCACGGGGTCACCAGCACACTTCCACAATGTTTATGAAAGACAAAGAACCTCAAGCAGAAAAGTACAGAGGCCAGGATAATCTGGAAGGAGCATTGTCAACAAAGCCAGGTTTTAAAGAAATAAAAAAAAAATCACACGTTGATGTATTGTGATTTTGTGTATCTTACATTTCTGGAAATACTTATTTCAGTGGATACCTGCTACTGAAGTAATAGGGCAGTGGAATGGCAGTGATGGAGACCATGGGCTGGATTCAGGATCAGCCCACTACCCACTACCTGTGCCAGCATTGCAGAACTGGCTGCTGCATCTCTACCATGGTATGCAAGACAGATAGCAGTAGTCAGGCTGTGCATCAGGTGGGTGGCAGCTCATGAATATGCATGAGCATACCCAGAGCATTGCTTCGTTCCCTGTGCTACTCGCTGGTATGGTATAACCTTGGTATCAGGGCAAAGGGCCACTCTGAATACTGTAACTGAATCCCCCTCCTGTCATGCATCAGAAACAAATATAGGTACACACAGATGTCATAGTCCCCGGTATTGCATGCCATAGCCCTGTTGTACAGTGCCATATGGTTCCTGTTATTCTGTTCCCGTGTGTTGCATGGAGGATCTGGGGAAATATGGGTCTTGTGGATATCTAGGGAAAAAATGTTTGCCTACATGTCCACCAGCATGTCTGCTGGTCAGCCTGTCCTGAATGCAGCACTCCTGTGTAGAGATGTTGCAAAGTTTTTCTTCTTTTACCTTTTTTGTGAAAAACTTTGCAAATTGCCCACTCCACGATGCATTTTCCTGGGGAAGTGGCCCTTTTTCAGTTCACATCAGGCAAAGTAGTGGCAACATTGCAACTGAGGAATTTGCATGACTATGCTTGAAAAAGTGTTGCTTTGCCTGCTGAGAACTTTGCAAAGTTGGCACTTGACAAATTTGGCGAATTTCATGATATAATATATGAAGTGATGTTTGCCAGCTTTGCACATTTCTACTCCTGTGTGGAATGCATGCAAATGAGCCTGAAAGTCCTGGGCACTGTCCTGGCTCACACTACTGCTGATATTGCAGTAAACGTCACTCAGCCTGGAACTGTTGCCTGGTACCCGCTTCCTGTATAGGACAGGGTTTATGAACATATGATCATACGAAAATGCCAGCAGAAGCCCCAAAAGGTCTATCACGTAAGCTTGTTGTGGATCTCATGTACATTTGCTATAAGTTGTTCCACCCCCCAGCACCCTAACCTTCCCCTTGACTATGTACCATCCTCTTTTGAAGTCTGTAACTGATTTGTGAACAACTACCCCCTCTGGTGGTGCTTTCCACCCCATTACCACTCTGTGAAGAAGTGTCATCTGGTCTCCTTCTTTCAACTACCCCCCACCACCAATCTGTAGCTGTATTTCTTAGTATGAAAGAAGAGAAGAAGGCCAGAGCCCATCGAGACTGTTCCCCACACTATGTGGGACATTATTTATCTATTATCCCTCAAACAAACATCTAATTTGTTTTTAAAGACAGTGGCACTAGTTACCTCTACCAATTATTGTAGCAAGGTGTTCCATACAATGGATGCTCTTATTGGAAAAAGTTTCCCCTTTTGCTGGTTTTACAAGTTTTTACTTCAAGCTGTTTATTATGCAGTCTCAGAACATGTCTCCTTTTGAAGAGTGTTAGACCACATTTTGCCATTAGATCTGGTGAATTTATTAAATTAAAAACCATAAGCATATCACCTCTTAATTTTCTAGTTTGAAGAGAGAAGAGACCAGTAGCTTTTAATCTGTTCTGATAATCCAAGTTTGTTAATCTTGGAATCATTCTAGTTACTCTCCATTGAACCTGTTCAAGAATTGCTATGTCTTTTTTTTGGTTTGGATTCCAGAAAGGGGAGCCATAGTCTAGATACGGTCTAATGTATGCCCTATACAATGGAATAATGCATTGTTCAGTGCGATTGACAAAAGTGCATTTTATTTGCCTCAAAAGTCTGTTGGTCATGCAAGCAGTTCTAACACAGTGATCATTTGATGTAAGTTTATTATTAACATATAGCCCTAAATCTTTTTCACAATTTGATGAGTGAAGTGGTAGTCCATTTATATATCGTTTTTTGGACTATTTACACCAAAATCCACTGCTAAACATTTGTCTTGATTAAACTGCATATGATTTTCATTTGCCCAAAGTGTTAATTTTTCCAAATCCTTCTTTAATGTAGAAATATTTTCTTGATTATTAACCTTGCCCCCCAATTTAGTATCGTCTGAAAATTTAACCATGAAGTTATTTCGCCCTGTTTGTAAATCACTGATAAAGAGATTAAACAGTGTTGGTCCCAAGACCAACCCCTGTGGTACACCACTTGTCACACTACCTGAATCAGACAAGATATCATTAATTCTGACTCTCTGAGAATGATTTGTCAATCAGTTTAAAGTCCAGTTGACAATATCAGGTGACAAACCTAGATTGTGCATTTTAGTAATGAGTTTTTCATGTGATACGTTATCGAAAGCTCTACTAAAGTCCAAAAGAATTACATCAGTAGGGATACCCACATCTAGTAGAGTACTTATATTATTGTAAAAAGATATCAGATTGGTGGTGCAGGAATACTTGGGAGTAAACCCATGCTGATTTGAATCATAAATTCCTAATTGTTTACAGTCTTGATCTATTAGAGACTTCATTACTCGTTACATTAATTTACCAGCCACTGAGGTCAGGCTAATTGGATGATAATTTTGCACAGAACCTCTATTGCCTTTTTTAAATATGGGAGTAACTATTGCCGAACGCCAATCATTTGGTACGATGCTTTCTTGTAAGGATTTGTTGAAGATAATTGACAAAGGTATAGAAATATTTATAGAGGTTTCAATCAGAAACCATGGATGAATACCATCTGGGCCCGGACTAGTATTTTTTAGTTTTTTGATAGCCTGTATAATGTCAGTTGGATAGAACCTATGATAATCTACGTGGTGAACTTCAAAGGTACTAATAGGTGATTTTTTGAGAGAAGACAGAACAAAAGTACTTATTGAAGAGATTCAAGGTTTCTATATCAGATAGAGAAGAGCCATTGGTTATAATGGGACCAATGGTCCATGATACACCTTTTTTTACTGTTTATATAGGAGAAAAGAGATTTGTGACAGTCTTTTGTGTGAACTAGTTTAAATTCTAGCTTATTTTTTGATAGTTTAATATAATTTTATAAGTTTTTCACAGATAGTCTGTATTTATGTAATAGAGTAGTTTTAAGTGGAACAGAACTATTCTTAAGTTTCCTAAAAAGTTTAATTTTTATTTTAATCTGATTTTTAATTGTCTTGTTGAACCAAGGGGGGATTTTTCCTTTATTATTAAATTTCCTCTTAGATGGAATAAAGGTATTTTCTAAATAATGTAAAATGTTTTTAAAAAAAGTCCCAAGCTTGTTGTGTTGTACAATTAAGAATATTAGATTCCCAGTTTACGTTTTGTAAGTATTCATTGATTTTAGAAAAATGTGCTTTATTATAATTTTTTTGTACAGTATAACTTCCTTTGTGTAGTTTTAAACTGTTGAATTTCAAACAGAATAGAAGAATGAGCACTGGTCCCAAGTGGATCCCAAATTTGTAAATTGCTAATTTGTTGTTCGATGTTAGTAAATAATAGATCCAAAATATTAGGACCTCAAGTAAGTTCAGTAACAAGTTGTTGTAATCCAGTACTAACTACCACATCTATTAGTCCTTTCTTGGCATAGGACTGTCCTGAAAATGAGTCCCAGTAAATATGAGGAAGGTTAAAGTCACCAAATATTACAGTATCTTGAGATTCTGAAAAATGTGTAATTTCTTTAAACATATCAGTTGTGTAATCTGAATTTGCAGATGGAGGTCGATAGATGTTACCAATAGTTATATAGGACTGCTCCCTCAATATGATTTTAACCCATATACTTTCCAAAGGAAAGGGAGAACACACTTCAAAAGAAAGAATATCATTTCGTATGTACATACGAACTCCACTGCCTTGCTTATTTAATCTGTTTTTATGATATAACTTATAACCTGGAATTTCTTTGGACCAAATTGAGGATGTGTCCCACTAAGTTTCAATTATTCCCACCACATCTATATTTAAAGTTTTACATTTGACTTTGAGTTCTACTAATTTGAGTTGGTTTAAAGATCTTGCATTCAAAGCTAGGAATTTACATTTAGTTGTAATAATATTTTGGTAAGTATTCAGAGACTTGGGAATAGACCCATTCTCCCCCACTGTTTTTAGTTTAAACAATGATTTATGATTTTAGTGATACTTTTGCCCATAAGTGTACTACCTCTACGACTGAGATGTAAACCGTCCCAGCAAAACAAGGAAGAACGATGTGAAAATGACTCCCAGTGGGTAATACAGAGTATATCCTGTTTAAAACACCACTTTCTCAGCCATTCATTTAGGGCTTTGATTTTCTGCGTCATGGTAGATGTTGCTCTCAGGACAGGTAGAATTTCAAATACCTGCAGATGTTTTTGCATATGTTTGCAATTCCTAGGTTAACCTTTTTTATACCTTTAATGGATTTCAGTCTCGATCATGTTCCCCTCTCTCTTCTCTCCTCAAGTGTATGTTCAAGTTCACCAGTCTCCATTCATATGGGAAATCCTGCTGCCTTTGAATCATCTTAGTAGCCCTTCTCTGCACTGCCTCCAGCTGATTTATGTCCTTCTTGAGGTAGGGGCTCCAGTACTGCTCACAGTACTCCAGGTACCATTGCATCATGAATCCACATAAGGGTAGCATGACCTCCTTTCTTTGCTAGTGAACCCACTTTGATATGCAACCCAGTAATCTGTTTACCTTCACCACCACCTTTTTGCTTTGCATTGAAAGTTGCAGATTGCTTGTGATTCCTATCCCAAGGTCCTTTTTCTCCTCCTCTGAGACTGTGACTATCACCCCTCCAAGTCTGTACTCAGCTCTGGGGTTCTTGCCCCATTATGTGCATTACCTTGCATGTCTTTGCACTGAATCCCAGTTGCCAGATCCCAGACCACCTTTCCAGTCTCACCAGGTCTTCCCTCAGATCTCTGATTCCCTCCTTAGTGTCCAACCTCCCACAGAGCTTGGTGTCATCTGCGAATAGGCATAGTTTGCCTTTGATGCTGTCCCAAATGTCATTAATGAACACATTGGGATCAGATCAAGCACTGACCCCTGTGGAACCCCGCTAGTAACTTCCATCATTTCTGAATGCCTCCCCACAACCACCACCTGCTGCATTTTCCCTCCTAGCTGGTTTGCCACCCACCCAGTCAGCTTCTGCTCTGTCACCGTGTCTGCCAGCTCTCAGCTCAACATCTTGTGAGGGACAGAGTCAAAGACCTGGCTGAAGTCTAGGTATAGTGTATTTGTTGTCTGACCCCTGTCAACTGCCTTAATGACCCAATTAAAGAAGCTGTTCAGATTTGTTTGGCAAGCCATCCCTGCCATAAACCCATGCTTCTTGCTCTCTTGGAGCCCATTTGGTCATGGAGTTAACAGTGGTATCCATTCCTGAATACAGTCCAGTGTGGTCTAAAGGTTAGAGCAGCATCTTAAAAAACAAAAGATCACAGGCCCAAGCCATCCCCAGAGCCAAATGCTCACTGTGTGACCCTGAGCAAGTCATTTAACCTTCCAGTGCTTCAGTCCACTCAGTTAAGGAAATGAGGAGAAGCAGGCTCCCACCAGAAATGAGATGCTGCATTTCAGCTGGGCTAACCTGGGTAAATGGTAATAGAAAGGCATGACAGTGTATGATGTTTTTCTATAGCTTGCCTTGAAAAGGGAGCCCTTAGGTACCCAAGTACTGTTGCCACACAGTTACATAAACCCTAGAGTGCCTTGTTGAGACTATAAAATCACTGCTTCATAGCTGGCCTGGTGGCACTGGAGGTTGATGTACTGGTCGCTACACCTCACGCCATGCCAGCGAGTCTGGGTTTGGGAACTAGCCCAGGCTGCCAGAAGTTGGCAGGGGCAAGAGAGGATTGAGCATCTGAAGGACTGCTCTCCTCTCTCGGGGGAGGGAGGCCCATCATCCCACTCGTTGATTGCCCTCTGGCAGTAGCTGGAGGGCAGTATGAGTTGGGAGGCATGCACTGATGTCCCTACGTCAGTAAGGGAGGAGGGACGGGAGGAAAGGAGGAAAAGGGAGCTGGTGGGCTCTGTGATGGCCCTGCATCGCTGTGCCACCCCCGGCTTCTGGATTTGTGTTCTGGGGGGGAAGCCAGCGCTCTTCTCCCTGGCCCTGCTGAGGGGGTAAGCTGCAGGGGAACTACTGGGGTTGGCTGAGTGGGGACATGCAGGGCCTGAGGACGAGTTCCTCCAAGGGAGGGCCATAGCCACCCGCTAGGCTCCAGCAAAAACAAATAGAAACAAAATGACTGCTTTGATTTTGTAATCCTGAAACTGAATAGTGCAGTTCAAAAAATGAAGTATTTGGGGCAGAGATGGTCAAAGTTCTCACACGTCATTTCATGCAGTATGTAGAAACAGACTCCATTTTCAAAGAACAACTTTTCACAGCGGAAGAGTGCAGAATTTGGAGATTGCAAAACATGAAACTACAAATATATTGCACGTGTTGGTCATTTGTGGTGTAGCGATCCTAGCAAGACACGGTAGCTCAAAAATTGTCCATTTTCATTCCTGACACTCAAAATATGCACTTTTAGTTGTACACATTGCTCAGTGTTGCTGCATTTTTCTGAAACCTGAATTTTGAAAAAAGATGAAAAACTATACATTTTGAAACTTGCAAAATGTAGCGGTGTGAACATTGTGCACTTTGACCAAATTCAGTTCATATAATTATGCATTTTTAAGAAGATGCAGTATGGAAAATACTGCCCGCTTTTAAATGAATCTAAGAAAGGTCAGACTGAAACTTCATGAAAGTTAGGTGTAATTGTTGTATAGTTACATGAAAGTGAAATACGGGAAAGCACATACACATGACAGGGTTGTGGTAATACTAAACTGATGTACTCTCCAGGGGTGATGAGGTACAAGGCATTTATACTAGATGCCTTTTCACCCATGGGAAATGAATCCGTTCAAATGATACTCACCCTGGAGCGGGTTATTGCTAGAGCTGTGTGGGATGCAGATTTCTGCTGGCAGAATTTGTGCAGAAAAATGGCAGTTCCATTCCTGAACTGCTTTTCAGCATTTTTTTAATTCAATGGAATTTCAAAAAGCATTTCTACATAAATCTTACTATATGGAGAGAGTGCTTTCCACCAATTGGAGCGTTCCTTTCCTCTGCGTGTGAGACACTCTTTTTTTGTGTGAAGAGTGCCTCATGCACAGCTGCCCTGAAAATGGGCACATTCAGGTTAAGATTTTTTTTTAATCTAATATATATTGAGCTCAATAAATAAGATATTAATACCACCAACAAAACCACTCTTACAGTTGTAAGAGTGGTTTCACATACATTCTTAAGGTATCAGAACTGCTCACCTTTGGTTTGCAGTTCTCATACCCTAAGAATGCACGTGAGATCACTCTTACAACAGTAAGAGTGGTCTCTGCGGCAGAATTAACATACAGAATAAAATAAACTGTGGAATAATTTTCTGCTGATTGTAAAAAAAAAAAAAAAAAAGAATCCACAATTTATGTAAACCATGTATTACCAAACAGCTAAAACCATTCCACTTTCAAAATTTCAGAATTCTGCTGACAGAATTCAATGGGATAAGGTAGAATTTTCCCAAAATTCTGAGGAATAGAGATATTTAAATATCTAAAGGGAATGAACAGGGTCAGCCCAAATAGGGTCTTCCAGCTGAGAGAAGAGGGGGCCACCAGGGGCATTCCATGAGACTGGTTGGCATGCAGCTCAGGAGGGAGACGAGTAGATGCTACTTTACTGAAAGGGTGCTGGACCCATGAAATGCACTGCCTGTGGAACTGGTGGCTGTTGACACAGTGGGGGGATTCAAGAGAGGCTGGGACAGATATAAGGGGAGAGTGAAACTGAGGAATGCTGGATCGGGAGGTGTAGCTTTTTGGGGGGATGGGGTAGGGGGAATTAAAGGGGAAGAGGGGAGGGCGGCAATGGTTTTCTGACCAGGTGCTGATTATTGAGCAGTCTCGATAGACCTTTAGGCCTACTCTGCTGGCATCTTAGTATGTTAGTATATAATTCCAATTTGTCAGAAGTTGAAAATTCCGCACAGCACTAGGTATTGTGCATACAAAATGGCTTACTGATGAGTCACAAAAATTGACACACAGTCATGTAAGCCATCTTGGCCAATTGGGTTTATTTTTCAGTGCCACTTTAAAAACAACTACATTTAATTTCACTGGCATTAAATTATGTTTTGTGTATCTCTGGTCTGAATGTTTTGCTTACATAGATCATTGTTAGACTTTAGATTGGCCATACCTAGGTCCATTTTATCTTGCAACATACTTGCAGGTCCATGAGCAAGGATCAGAGATGCAGTGAAGTTTTAATTCATGGGCAAATATGCCCAGGGTCCACAACGCCTTAACCCCCCCATCTCGCTCCCCCGCCAGTGACTGGAGTGACCCTTTCCCATTCTCTAGCCCCCTGAAAAGCTGCCGGAAAGACCATCAATGCTGTCAATGAATGAGCGCGTGCTTGTACAAGCACACTTTCATTCATTAGAGCTCAGTCGGGCTGCCGACCGTGGAGGTGAGTGGAGGGCTGTGCTGGTGGCCCACTCGGGGTGGACTGTGGGGGGAGTAGGGTGGTGTGGCAGTGGTCTGGATGGGGTGGGGTGGGAGGGGTCCACTAGACACCAGGGAATAGGGGATTTAATAAAAATTTATATAAATTTTTACATGTGGGCTGTGGCTGACTGGCCAGCGATCAGTGGGGGTGTTTAGGGGTGGGAAGGTGATTGTTTTAACTGTGTCTGGTGGGGGGACCCACTAGACCCCAGGGAATGGGGAATTTAATAAAAAAATATTAAAGCCACTATGGTTCTCAAAAGAGGTGGCTGTGAAAGTCAGGAAGAAAAAGATAGCATTCCGGAAGTATAAGGAAACACAGAAGGAGCAGGACAAAGAGCTGTACCAGTTAAGGCAGAAGGAAGCAGGGAGGGAAGTCAGAATAGCAAAGGTCCAAACTGAGGAAAAGATAGCCAACTCAATTAAGAAGGGGGATAAAACCTTTTCTAGGTACATCAGCGAGCGTAGAAAGACAAAGGGAGGGATAGTGAGGCTGAATAGAATGAACGGTGGTGGGCAGAGGGGGACAGTGAAAAAGCAGGAATACTGAACGAATATTTCTGCTCAGTATTCACAAAAGAGGAGGGGGAAGTGCCTAATCCAATTAACAGAAGCACTCTTGATAGGGGGGTCGATCCCAGTCCTTTCACAGAAGAAAGGGTTCTGCAAGAACTCCTAAAACTGAAGGTGGACAAAGCAATGGGTCCTGATGGAATTCACCCCAGAATTCTAAAAGAATTAAAGGAGGAACTAGTGAAACCACTGGCTACTCTTTTTAATAAATCATGGGAGGATGGTGTGGTACCCGAGGACTGGAGGAAGGTGGATGTGATTCCCCTTCACAAAAGTGGGACCAAGACAGAGGCAGGAAACTACAGACCTGTCAGTCTGACGTCTGTGGTAGGGAAAGTGATGGAGTCACTTCTGAAGGAAAGAATAGTTGAGTACCTAGAGGCCAGTGGAGCACAGGACCCAAGGCAGCATGGGTTCACAGTGGGAAGGTCATGTCAGACAAATCTAATAGATTTCTTTGACTGGGTGACCAAAGTAGTAGACCAGGGAGGGGCTGTGGACATGGCCCACCTAGACTTTAGCAAGGCATTTGACACAGTCCCACACAAAGATTAATAGTCAAATTAACCAGCCTGGGAGTGGAACCCAGGGTGGTAGCCTAATAAAACATTGGCTGGACAACAGGACACAGAGGGTAATGTAAATGGAGTCCACTCTGAAGAAAGGGGGTTACTAGTGGGGTACACAAGAGTTCAGTATGGGTCCAGTCCTTTTAATGTCTTCATCAGTGACATTGCAGAGGGACTGGAAGGAAAAGTATGCCTTTTGCAGATGACACAAAGATCTGCAACAGGGTTGATACACAAGGAGTGAAAAGGATGAAAAGGGACTTGGCAAGGTTGGAGGAATGGTCAGAAGTATGGCAGCTAGGATTCAATGCAAAGAAGTGCAAAATAATGCACCTGGGAAACAAGAACCCAGGGAAGAATACACAATGGGTGGGGAGGTAGTAACAACAACAAAAAGGAAAGGGACCTGGGGTAATCATATCAGATGACCTTAAGGTTAGAAGCAATGTGAGAAGGCAGTAGGGAGGGCTGGGGGTATACTGGGATGTATAGGGAGAGGCATCATCAGCAGAAAACAGGAAGTTGCTATCCCTCTGTACAGACAGTTGGTGAGACCCCCATCTGGAGTACTGTGTCCAGTTCTGGAGACCCCATCTCCGCAAGGACATAGACAGGGTAGAGGCAGTCCAGAGGAGGACAACTAAAATGGTGCAGGGTCTGCAAGAGAAGCCGTATGAGGAGAGACTAAAGGAGCTTAATATGTATACCCTTGAGGAAAGAAGGGAGAGGGGGGACATGATAGAAACTTTTAAGTACCTCAGTGGAATCAACAAAGTCCAAGAGGGTAGCATCTTTCAGAAAAAGAGACTTGCAAGAACAAGGGGACACAATTTAAAGATAGAAGGAGGGCGGTTCAGGGGCAATGTGAGGAAGTATTATTTCACAGAGAGGGTAGTGGATGCATGGAACAGCCTTCCTGAGGAGGTTGTGGGGTCTAAAACTGTGGGAGAATTCAAGAATGCATGGGACAGACATAAGGCAATTCTTGTGGGGGGTAGGAAGAAATAGGCCATTGGTTAAGTAGGATCTGCAGCCTATCCTGTAGGTAGGGAAATGGGCAGACTAGATGGGCCTAGCGGTCCTTATCTGCCGTCAAAGTCTTTGTTTCTATGTTTCTATGTTTCTACATGATGTGATCAACTGGCCGACAATCGGTGAGTGTGTGTGGGGGCAGGAGGGTGATTGTTGTAACTGTGTCCTCCGGGAGGGGGGGTCCGCTAGACACCTTGTGGCCAAAGTTTATGTGGGAAGTGTGAAATTTCAGGGGCAAAATTCCACACTTGGCATTTCATCTGGTCTCAGTGAATTTGGTGAATTCCATGTATTACGCTTTGCATATTGAGTGCAATATGCAAAATATTTCACAGAGCAAAGTTTGTCTACTTCACCCACCTCTAACAAGGACATCTATCTGTATTTGAGGATGCATATACAATAACCAAAGCAGCTGAAGAAGAGTTGAAAGAGTGATTATAGATTAATGGAGCACTACTGACCAATCGGAGTGCTCCTTTACAAAGTGTGTGTGTGTGTGTGTGAGACACTCTTATTCTGTGAAGAGTGTCTCATGCACAGCTGCACTGGAAATGGGTATGCTTGGGCAAGTTTTTTTTTCGTAAATAGTACCACCACCAAAACCACTCTCACCATTGCAAGAGTGGTCTCACTTACATCTTGGGTATCAGAACTGCTTACCTCTGGTTTGCGGTTCTCATATCCAAAGAATGCAGGTGAGACCACTCTTACAAACATAGGAGTGGCCTTATCGCATGTATTAATATACAGTCATGACTTTCTGAAAATTTCCATACAACATTAAGGAGAAGAGTCTAGTGGCTTTAAAGAGCTAGTGTATTGTTAGTAATGAGCATTAATTTTTAAAGTAGCCAATTATTACTTTTATTTTTTTATATCTTAGGTTCTTTTTCTTTTCCTTTTGTCTAGTTAGATTTTATGCCTAACAGTACTAGGTATGATGTGTGGACCAACACTCCACCCAGAGACTAACAGATTTAGTTCTAGTCCTTGTTATACCTCATCATTGTTGTGACCTCACTGACTGTGACATCACAGCTGCTCAGGAACAGCCACCCAGTAGCTGTCTGACTGGTAACTAATGATATATTAATGAGTGAGGACACAAGGCTGATAAGGTATGAAGAGGGACAGAACTTGATTGGTCAGCAGTCAGGTAAAGCACTGCTCTGTATAGTAAACATAATGCCAACAAGTTGTAAACTTTCTTTTTTTTCTTGTTTTTATGGTTCAGATGAATGTTACACTCATTCAGCAGGTAGATTTATCCAGATCAGTAAAAAGAGCCCCTGTCATCATCATCTTAACCCAAGGGTATGGTCCTAAGAGTATTACTATTCTGTGCAATCAATATTTGGAATCAAACTTTCTAATATTTTGCTGTACAGAGTCTAGGAATGTATGGACATGAGACCATACTCTTATAAATTCATTATATAGGATCAGCCTGTTTCAGCAGCATTTTCAAAAAAACAATAAACTACCATTTGGAATGTTTGGAGAAAAAATCATGGTTTAGAATATGAATTAATACTTCACACAGCTGCTTTTATCAGAATCCCTCTCCAGGCAGCCAGATACATGACCAAGAGTGCAAGCTGATTAAGGCAGTGGAAATCAAAACAAACTTTTTTATTAGAGCTATGTGGAGTATAACATTCTGCCCATAAAATGACCATTTCAATTCTTCAGAATTCCACAAAAATTCAGTGGAATTTGGCAACATTTTAACATTCGGTTATTTCACTATAATTGTAAACATATGCATCCAAATAACACCAAATGTGGTATATAAGCAGTACCCCATGGCTTAAAATAGTGTACCAGATTTCAGTGTTGTATATTTAAAGGGGCAGAGCTATGGGTGGCCAAACATTTAATAAAAATTTAATTTTCAGTTATTTTGAGATAATTTTAAAATTTATTTTCCAAATTTCTCCACAGTATCAGGATTAAGAGAAGCACATAGAATGCATGTCTGCACCATGTTTTAAGTCTCAGACTTTAATGGGAGCCGAGTTATAGGTAGCCAAATATTTTGCCAACATTTGGATTTCTGTAATTTTAGTATAACTTTGACAGTATTGATTGAAATATTACAAAAATTACCAGGTATACAGGTTATCACTACATTTGTCTATGCACATAGTTTCAGATTTCTAGCTTTAAATTGGACTGCTTTATAGCCTGCCAAACATGTTGCCAAAATTTAAATTTCGATTAGTTCCCTCTAATTTTAAAACTACATATCCAAATTTAACTAGAGTTGAAACATTTAAACTACTATACCACATGGTAATTTCTGAAAAAGTTCATATTTTCAGCTTTAAATGGGATTGAATTAAAAGTAGTCAAACTTTTTCACAACATTTAAAAATTACATTTTGCAAGAATGTAAACTACAAATTTATAAACCTCTGAAACTTTAAAACTAGAGAATGCAATACCATTAAATTTGGCAGGTTCTTAGACCTTACAAGGAGACTGTGTGTGCCAATTTTATTAATTGTTCGTGGTGAGAAATTGCAAAATAACATCTGTACTTAAAGTGAAATCCCATGAGTCTTTGTGAAAATTGCAGAATTTTATGAAAAATTCCATAAAACTGGAATTTTTTAATCTCACACAGCCTTATCTGGGGGGTTCTAATTAAAGGATAGGGGCATACAAGGCAGGTAGTGCAGGGGGCCACCAGGTTCTGGAGTTAGATGCACAGTTCCACCAAGAAATAGACAGCTGAGCTGGGTAGCACAACAGTGGTAGTGTCCCAGGTTGGAGCAAGAAAGCACACAGTGTCAACAATTCCAACCTGAATGCAGGATTTTAAGGATCACATCCAGTAAATTTATGATCCAGGGAGCCTGGTGTACATGCAAGTCTAGGACTTAGAGGTATTCAAAAAGATGTAGAGGGGGAAGCCAATGTCTTGGGCAGCAGGAAAAAAGAATTCTGACTATTCCAACAGGATAGGTCAATAGGAAAATGAGTAGGTGACTCCTGTTTTAAGGGGATTTGTCACTGTAAAGAACAAAGAGGATATCAGTGGCATCAGTAGTTCTACTGAGTCAATCTGTCTATGCCAAAAGAGAAGGAAGGGGGAATAGTCACCCAGTGAGGAACAGCAGGACTGCAAAAAGCTCAGCTCAGCTTATCAAATGAAGTAGTGATATGTGAATTGTTAATGTTAAATTCTACAAAAAAAAATTCTGGATGCTTCATCTACAGATTATGCTATCATAAATATGTGAGAACATGTTACTAATCATTTTTCTTCTGCAAAATTAAAACTGTTTAACCAATTTACCCAGTTGTGTTAGACACCAAGATACATGGACTATGGATATGCATGTCAAATGTTAACTCTATGCATGCAAGAGCAGATAAGTTGCAAACATCCACATTTTTAATATTTTTCACAAAGTTTTGCAGATATTTACATAGTAATGTTTTGAATCCCTGTAACTTAAAAATCTCTTATCTAATTCTCTCCATATTTAGACCATTATATAAGCATTACAAAAAGGTTATCTGTACTAATTTACACATGTCTAGCTCCAAAGGTGCCTGAGTTATATGCAGGTGAATTTTTTTCATGAAATTTCCTGAAAAAAATAAAATAGATTTTGAGCACATATAATTTTGCTTGAGATGATACAACATATTGTCATGAAATCTGGCACATTGTTAGAACACCTATCATAATCATGCTAAATTTAAGATCCTTGACCGAATAGATGGTTAAGGTATATGCAGATAAAAAGTTTTCATGAAATTTTGCACAAACAATACAATGGCAGCATTTGAGTACCTATAGATTGGATAATATCCCTTCAAATTAAATATTTGGCATGTTTGTGGCCACTGACCTAAAGTGTATATGTGCCAAATTGCAGAGCTTTAGCTTGAAAGATTGTTGGGTTATAACGAAATTACTAGATTTTTTCAAAATTCTACAAAATTCTGACAAAATTCCACAAAATCTTGTGGAATTTTGTGAAATTATGCCAAAATTCCATGCAGCTCTACTCTGTAGACATGATAAACAATATGACAAAAGACAAAACTCCTGAACCTTGCATTGTATACGAAAACGGGAAAACAAACAGTGGTTTCTGAAAAACTCGGCTTTGATATTATATATAATAAAAAACCTCAGTGAAGAACTCATTGCTAACTTCACACCTTGTCAGTGTGGTGACATCATAACAGCAGTCAGGCTTTGCTCTCGTGCCCATGGTGTCACCACATTCACTCGGTGTGAAGTTACCATCTTGTTCTTCACAGAGGGGAGTTAGTTATTCTCTATGTGCTCAATTCAGAAAGAGCCCTTAGGTCAATGCAAGGTGTGTCAAAGAACTTACTTGCATCACATGCCAGTGCACCAAGTACTGTACACGATATTCAGAAAGATGAGCAGTCTCTGCAGCAAAGTCTTCCACACTGACGCAAGAGGTTCACTGTGTCAAAGATATGATGCACATGGAGAGAATGACACAAGCTGAGGTGCAGCAGCATGGGGTGTGACTGCCTCCAGGTGAGCCACAATGGCTATGCAGGAGGGGCATAAATGCCCACACTGAGGCACCACGACGATGTGTGAGTGGGAATGCCCCAAGATGGGTGAAAACAGAGGAGGGAGGTATAGAGTGGGAATTCACACAATGCATCAAAATGACGATGTGGAGGATGAAAACATATGCAAGATGTGGTAAAAAAATGCTGCATGGGGTGAGACCTGTGAAAAGCCATACAGTGGATGAAATGGCCACCGCAGTGACATAGGCAGCCCACATACCATCCCGCAAGAGTGTCAGGGCTGTCTCACCCTCCTTGTTTGCAACTGGATCCACTCCATTCTGTGTGCCACTGTCAGTTAGACCAGCACCACCTTGATCCGACAGATGCCTGCCATCATTGGCGCAGTGTCAGTGCTCCCACCTTTGTGAATACCAGAATAGGGGATGCTGCATCATTTTTGTGACACAAGCCCCATTGTGACATGGTGCTCCCAGATTTTGAATGCAAGCATGGCTCAAGTTATTATGGCACAGACTGCACTGGTTTTAAGGCAAGCTGCTTTCTTGAATCATGTTTGATGTAAAGTTTGACACAAGTCACAATTTGCGTCAAAGTTTTTTGCACAAGTCGTTTGTACCATCACCAGATCTTTTTGAATCGAGCCCTATGTGTTGCTCTTTCATTAAAGAATGCTGTATTTTCTCATGTTTCCAACAGTCTGCTAGCAGATTAAGCCATTCTTCATGTTTGGGTGGGTTAGAGTCTTTCGGGTGGACTAGAATTACTTTTTTGGCCAATAGGGAAGAAAGAAACTGGAATTCAGTTGAATCTTGGATGTGACTGACTGGTGCACCTAGGAGGGCAGTTCCCAGTTTGAAAGGGATATCTACCCTAATGATTTCCCTAAGGTCAATAATATCCTTTCCCAGTACATTTCAGATATGGGTAGCTCATAAATAGAGATATGTGAAATTGGCAAATTTTGTTATGCAAAATATTTCACAAAATTCGCCCATTTCACGCAATTTTTCATGGAAGCAAAATGTTGAATTTCACCCAATGAATGCAAACTTTTACCCATAGAAGGTGAAATTTTGTGGGTGAAATGGTGACATTTCACCGCTTTTCTGGCAAACTTTCACATTTCACGGGTGAAATTCCACATTTCGCAGCCCACAAAATATTTTGCATAACAGGCAAATTTCACAAAATATTTCGCATGGCAAAATCACTGATTTTGTGGAAATTTCACCGGTGAAATATAATTTTGCAACATTTCTACTCACAAATAGAGGTATTGCAAAGTTTTACTTTGCTGGCAAAGTTGCAAAATTTGCCTTTTCAAAAAACGTTGTGATTTGCCCAATTCATCTCGTCAATTCATTTTGCGGGGAAAATAGCACTTTTTTTTAAACAACATCGTGGCAAAGTTACAACTTCTACATCTTCTTAGGTGAATTTACATGTATTCACTTTAAAAGTGGCACTTCACCTACTGAAAGCATTGGGAAATTGGCACTTATCTCTTCACAAATGTGCCAAAATGCACCAATTAATTCATGAAGAAACGTTTGGCAACTTCATACATTTCTATTCAAGAACATGGCAGAAAAAGAACCTCTTGCATCTGGGCATTTAGGATATCTGTCTGATATTGATTAATTGAATGTATTAGGTCTAGCTGGTGTGTAACATATACAGTGGAGCATGCAGGACTGAATTTGTCTTAACTTCATGCTCTTTGCAGTGATGTTGGGCTATTTAGAGGGGAGCAATCAGCACTAAGTGCCCAGCTCTGATGTCAGCTGCAGGGGATTCTAGGATTTCTTGTTACAGCAAATGTCCGCTTTGGAGTCAGCAGGATCAGCCAGATACACTTTACTGTAGTGCAGGGAATGGTAAGTTAAACTTGTACACAGAGTGAAAATTGGTACCAGACCCACTCTTGTGTGTGCGGCTCTTAGTGCTGACCATTTTTCTTTGAGCGGGTATTCCATGTGAACTCAGAGAAAGGAATTTCAAGATCTGTCTGCCAAACTAGTCTGGCTGTGTTCAGACTAAATAGTGCAGCCTCTCGAACACGCATACATTTTGGAAATGGTTACTTTCCTTTCATGTATGTCTAGAAAGAATTCCTCTAATCCTTAGCTTTTTAGTAGATCTGTATTCCCCAGCTTAGAATGGATAAAATCAGACATCAAATAGTGTATTACTATCCCTCACAAGAGACTAAAAGCTTCCTAAATCAAATTATGTGATATTATGCTGGAAAAGATCCCTCTCAGCCAAAGAGAATACAGAGTTACTGTCCTGTTATTCAGCAATAACCAGCCAGCAGACTGAATAATGGAACAACAGGAAGGGACACAGACATGTGTGGAGTGGTGCAATGCACTGGCTGTGGAGCAGCAGTCTTCCGGGAGATATTCTGGAGACAGCATTGCTGCCTTATTTGCAGTTACCTCTCTGGTCTGAGGGAGGAGGTTGTTCATCTCCATGCTGACCTGGAAAGGATTCGGGAAACCTGCTCCCCCCCACCCAGGGACCACCCAGTCCACCGCCACTACCTCAGAGGTTGCCATGAAAGAGGAATGGTTGGACCACGGTGGGCTCAGGGAGGGTGAGGGTGGTGGAACTGAGGCGCATCCCTCCAGTTGTGCCTCTCCACAGTTCATTCACCACTCTGGCAGAGCATGGTTCCTCTATGCAGGCACCCGCAGTGGAGACCAAGGAGGATGATGGGAACCTCCACAATGGAGACCCACAGGAAGGTGGCACAGGACCCCACAGGGGAAGGAAACAACTCCTGGTGGGGGACTCAATTGTTAGGGGGTAGAACTGGGAGAGGGAGGGGAAAGGGAGGTAAGGTGCCTGCCCATGCCATGGCTTGGAGGGACAGGAAACGAACACTCAGGATCATGGGAGCAGCTGCAAGGGAGAGTGAGCTGGATGTCATTATCCACCTTAGGACAAATGATCTGTCTGAGAATGGGATCAGAGCAGTGCAGCAGGAGTTTGTGGAGTTGGGGAGGGGCCTCAGATAGGTAGCACACACGGTAACTTTCTTGAAGTGCTACCTGTCTATGGCATGGATGAGGCTAGGGTACTCTGCACCATGGGATTCAATGACTGGTTGGAAAACTGGTGCAGAGCTCAGGGATGTAGCTTCATTGGGGACTGGGGCTCTACCTGGAGGAATGCAGGCCTATACTGGTGCGATGGTCTGCATCTATCCAGGAGGGGAACCAGGATCCTAGGTGATAGGTTTGAATGCTTCATTGACAAGCATTTAAACTAGCTAAGGGGGGAGTCACTGAAAAGGAGAAGGGAAATCCTAGCCCCCCCAAAAAAATCAGGGTAGTTAGTGAGGTAAACACCAAGATAGAGCAGTCGATAGGGAGAAGGGCAGGGGTAAATGGAGAAAAAGACAAAGGCAGTATGGACAAGGATGGGGCAAAAAGAAATAAAGACATACAAAATGGAAGGTAATGAGTACGAATGCCTGTAGCCTAGGTAAAAAGCTCCCCAAAATGGTGGCCTTGATGAAAGAGGGATGCCTGGATATCATGGCAGTCACAGAAACATGGTACACAGAGAACCATGACTGGGATCTCAGCATACCAGGGTACACAATCTACAGGAGGGACAGGGAGGGAAGAAGTGGAGGAGGAGTAGCTCTCTATGTAAGGGAAGGATCAAAGCAACAGAACTAAAGGGTAAACAGGGAGAAGAGGAGGCACTGTGGGTCACCCTGGAGTCTGGAAATGGCACCACAATCCACACTGGGGTTGTATACAGACCCCCGTCTCAGGGGGAGGAAATGGACAAGGAAATGATAGACAGCATCCTTACAATGGCAGAGAAAGGGGAGATATTGCTGATGGGGGACCTGAATATGCCAGATGTTAACTGGAGCACCTTTGCTGCAGCCACATCCAAGAGCAAGGCCATTCTCGATGCCCTACAGGGGGCATGCCTCAGAAAGCTATTTTTTGAACCCACTCAGGAGGGAGCAATCTTAGACCTGTTACTCTCAAATGGGGATGGAGAGAGGATCTCCAATCTTGAAGTGGGTAGCCATCTGGGAACAAGTGACCACCAAACGGTGTGGTTCACAATAAACTTAGCTATAGAGTCAAGCCATACAAAAGTGAAGGTACTGGACTTCAGGAGGGCTGACTTTGTCAAAATGGGAAAGTGCCTCAGAAAAGCACTAGCAGACAGGCAAGAAGGTGGGGTGGAGCAACAATGGGGAAACATCAAAACCGCCATCACAGAGGCAATGAGACTTTATGTGAAGCAAATAAACAAATCAAAATGACAGAAAAAAACACCATGGTTCTCAAAAGAAGTGGCGGGGAAGGTTAGGGAGAAAAAGATAGCATTCAGGAAGTATAAGGAAACACAGAAGGAGCAGGACAGAGAACTGTACCAGTTAAAGCAGAAGGAAGTGGGGAAGGCAGTCAGAATAGCAAAGGCTCAAACTGAGGAAAAGATAGGCAACTTGGTTAAGAAGGGGGATAAAATCTTTTATAGGTACATTAGGGAGCAAAGAAAGACTAAGGCAGGGATACTGAGGCTGAATAAAGAGGAAGGTGGTTGGGCAGAGAGCAACAGTGAAAAAGCAGCGATACTGAACGAATACTTCTGCTCAGTATTCACGATGGAAGAGCAGGGGGAGATACCTAATCCAGTCAATTGAAGAACTCTGGATAGGGGGTTGATATTAATCCTTTCACAGAAGAAAGGGTTCTAAAAGAACTCTTAAAACTTAAGGTGGACAAAGCAATGGGGCCTGATGGGATTCACCACAGAATTCTAAAAGAACTAAGGGAAGAACTAGTAACACCACTGACTACCATTTTTAATAAATCATGGGAGGATGGTGTGGTACCAGAGGACTGGAGGAGGGTGAATGTGATTCCTCTTCACAAAAGTGGGAGCAAGACAGAGGCAGGAAACTACAGACCTGTCAGTCTGACCTCAGTGGTAGGGAAAATGGTGGAGTCACTTCTGAAGGAAAGAATTTTTGAATACCTAGAGGCCAGTGGGGAACAGGACCCAAGGCAGCATGGATTCACAGCAGGAAGGTCATGTCAGACAAAGCTAATTGATTTCTTTGACTGGGTGACCAAAGTAGTAGACCAGGGAGGGGTTGTGGATATGACCTACCTAGACTTTAGCAAGGCATTTGACACAGTCCTGCATAAAAGATTAATAAACAAATTAGCCAACCTGGGAGTGGGTCCCAGGGTGGTAGCCTGGGTAAAACACTGGCTGGACAACTGGACACAGAGGGTAACAGTAAACAGAGTCCACAGTGAAGAAAGTGGGGTTACTAGTGGGGTACTGCAGGGTTCAGTACTGGGGCCGGTCCTTTTTAATGTCTTTATAAGTGACATTGCAGAGGGACTGGAAGGAAAAGTATGTCTCTTTGCAGGTGACACAAAGATCTGCAACAGGGTTGATATGCAAGGTGGTGTGGAAAGGATGAAAAGGGACTTGGCAAGGTAGGAGGAATGGTCAACTGTATGGCAGCTTAGATTCAATGCAAAGAAATACAAAGTAATGCACCTGGGAAACAAAAACCCAGGGCAAGAGTGCACAATGGGGGTGGGGTGAGATACTGACAACAACAAAAATGGAAAGGGACCAGGGGGTAGTCAAATAAGATGACCTAAAGGTGGGCCAGCAATGTGAGACGGTAGTAAGGAAGGCTGGGGCGATACTGGGATGCATAGGAAGAGGCATCACCAGTAGAAAACAGGAAGTTGTTTGCCCTCTGTACAGACAGTTGGTAAGACCACATCTGGAGTACTGTGTACAGTTCTGGAGACCCCATCTCCACAAAGACATAGACAGGGTGGAGGCTGTCCAGAGGAGGGCAACCAAAATGGTGCAGAATCTGCACCAGAAGACATATGAAGAAAGACTAAAGGAGCTTAAGATGTGTAGCCTTGAGGAAAGGAGGGAGAGGGGGTACATAATAGAAACTTTCAAATACCTCAAGGGAATCAACAAAGTCCAAGAGGGTAGCATCTTTCAGAAAAAGAGATGTGCAAGAACAAGGGGGCACAATTTGAAGATAGAGGGGGGAACTCAGAGGTAATGTGAGGAAGTATTTCTTCACAGAGAGGGTTGTAGATGCATGGAACAGCCTTCCTGAGGAAGTCATAGAGTCAAAAACAGTGGGGGAATTCAAGAACGCATGGGACAGACATAAGTCAATTCTAGTGGGGGGTAGGAGGAAGTAGGTTGTTGATTAACTAGGATCTGCAGCTTATCTGTTAGGTAGGGAAATGGGCAGACTAGGTGGGCCAAGCGGTTATCTGCCATCAGATTCTATATTTCTATGTTTCTATGTTACTGGCTCTGCATTCTGTTTGACTAAGTACAATAATGGGACAGTAGCTCTGCATTCTGATTGGCCGCTGCATGTTGTACTTAGCCAGTCAGACAGCAAGCCCAGTCTGCCCTGCCACTTCAACATGCAGCAGCCAATCAGAGGCATCCAACAGTGGTACAGTACAACTGTGAGAAACAGTTCCAGGTTTCTGACAGACACACTGTGGTGCTACGGAGACAGATTTCAGGACATTTTTCAAAAACAAAAAATTATTTTCCAACATAAATAATAGCGACAACACCCATAGTGGTCTGAGTTTCCTTGGTAATAACTGGACCAGATGGGTTAATAAACACCTCAGATGTTTATTATCCCTAGTCCAGTTATCAGCTTGTAAACCCAGCCCGCTATGGTGTTATCACTATAGTTGCCCCTGAAAAAGGGACATTCTGTCTCAGTGGGCCTACCCAGTTACCAAAATTCAAATGAATGAATAATATATTATCAGAGAAAATATCCTTTATCTGTTTAAAGCCCCTTAGGCACCAATACGTATATACTGGGTCTCTAATCAGGGCTGGAAAGTCTGATTTGTAATATATGGATATGCCAAATAATAACGTAAAAAAGATGTACAAAAATCCCCAGAATACCAGACATCCAATCCTGTAATACCATAGTTGAAATCTCATAATACTGTAATTCAGAGCTTGTAATATACTTGTTCTGAACTCTGAATGATAGTATTACAAGACACATGCAGGACCGTGCACAGATTAATTCCCTGTGCTCAGTGCAAGCCAGCATCTACTGTAACTGCCATGTAAAGTAAAAGCCAACTCACCGCTCACCACAAACACTGCAAAAGAATAAGAATGGCACTGCGGAGGTGCAGGGGAAGAATGGTCCTACTATGTGGAGCACCTCTCAATCCTTCGGATGCGATGGTGCTGGCAGTGAATGAAATAAATCAGCTCACTGAGAGAGGGTGAGACTGGTATTTTTATTTCTCTCTCTGCCTGTCATCTCAGTTCCTGCAGCAGTGCAGGTGACTTGCAATAAGTGGATCTGTGGCACAGGAGATATGGCTTCAGTCACACTGTCATGTAATTGGAGGAAGCGCATAGCAAGGCAAAATGACACACTGTGCTGGAACTGACCCTAAGTGACGGAGTTCTTCTTATTCAGTGGTGCTATGGAAGGGGAAGGATGGTCCTGCTCTGTGGAGCCCCTCTCAACCTTTCAGGAGTGGCACTGGTGGCTACATATGAATTACAGCAGCTCATGGAGCCAGGTTGAGACTGGCCTTTTAAGCCTCTCTCTGCCTTTCATTTCAATAGTGCAGTGCCCTCAATGGTGCCGAGTACTCAAAAGTCCTTGGATCCACATATTACAAAATAATAAAAAAATAGGGAACTGTGTATCACTCAACTATAATACCATCTCACGGTTCTTGTGACATGCTGGAACCTCTCAAGCTTTGCTTTTAAGGGTCATATGTCACCAGAGCCTCTTGGTGGTAATATAGCCTCATAATGCACAGTCCCCTACCTATTATTCTATTTATAATACATGGATTTTTAAAATAATACTGTTGTAAAGCATACAGAAAATTCCCAGTGATACCATCACTCCCGGAGCGATAATATCATCATTCACGAGTGATAATATTATCACTCAGGTGCCGTAATAGTATTGTTTGGCACCTGAACAATAGTATTATCAGTAAAACTCAACAGCGCAACCACAAGTCTGCCACCCATCATCTTCCAAAGCGTGCCGTCTGACTGACTGACTGCTTTTCCATTCTTGGCAGGCAGATTAACTGTTAAAACATGGCATCCATCTCTCACTTACCGAGAGTGAATCACATCCTCATCATTTCCCCCGATTTTTTATTTTAATGCTGCCAAAAATTGACTTATCTGGTTGATCTTGCTTTCACAAACAAACAAAAAGGTAGAACCGCCAACCAAACTAAAACAGCAGAGTTTGAAATATAGCGTGCTTATGGGGGCGGGGGGCGGCGACCAAGAACTGAGACAGTGCAGTGGTGGTCGGCCAGGACCAAGACACTCCTTCACTGCAGCGGCCAACCGTCCATTACAAAATGAGGAGAAATAAAAAAAAAATCAGATCCATATATTAAAAATAAATAAATAAATAACTAAATAAATAAGTAAGAGATAGGTTACTGTGTCAGTGTGGCTCAGTTGGTAGCACATCCACCTCTGGGCCAGAAGGTCATGGGTTCTTGTCCCACACCGGGATTGGACTTGTACCTAAAAATCGCTGGCATCCGAGTGCTGTACTGCTGGGGTGTGCCGTCCTTTGGATGAGACGATAAACTAAGGTCCCTTCTGCCCATCCTGGTGTTGTCCTGGTGGGTGTCCAGGTGGAAGTAAAAGAACCCAGGGCACTCTTCCCGGTGTCCTGGCCAACATTCCCTTTCCCATAAACCGGTTCATGCAATTATCCAGGCTGTGTGTGGATGATGATGTGCGATATGGCCGCCACCACACATTCAGTCACTTCACTACCAGTCTAGCATTGCTTGTAAAGCGCTTTGGGATACTGTGTATGAAAAGTGCTATATAAATGTTGATTCTTCTTCTCTTCTTCTACTGTGCATTACCAGTGAGTGATACTATCTCAAGGTTCTGGACACTTCACTCTCAAGGTTCCTATGTGTACAGAACTTCTCGATGGTATTACTCCCCGGTAATGCACAGTAACCTATCCATTATTCTATTTACAGTATATATGGTAACCACTGTTTGCTATTTAACCCAGCTATTATTATGATAAAACTGTTCCATATAATATTTCAATTTTCAAATGCTCTGATATCATCAGAGCTAATAATTTTACTGTAGTAAAGTAACCATTAACATTTTAGTTCCGTTTACTTCAACATTTTGTGTTATCAATTCTTTTGAAGAAATAACATTAAAATCTGTTTTTTCATTAATTCTCATGTTATTTGAGTTTGTTCAATTAGTCATCATATCCAAACTTTCCTGTAGTTTACTGTTTTAATCTTTGTATGACTATGATACATTGAAGTATGTGCTACGTACTTTAAATGGTTTCATCTTATCTCAATGTCATTAATAATAATAATACTTAAAACTGTAAGTACACAGTATTTGAGAACACATTCTGTGGCTGGCCATGGTGGTGTGCAGAGGGGCCTGCCAGTCGCAGGATCATGTTCTTGTTACAGGGGGGAGGAGGGCAGCCAGGAGGTTGGGCGATGCCAAACGGGAAGGGGAGGGTGGGTGCTCCACTAGACCACCAGGGAATAGCTACATTGTAGTGGGTGAGATCGGAGGTCAGGGGTGGGTGTGATAAGACCAGGCCATTTTCTAGTCACACTCAGGGGAGATCAGGGAGCATGGTGGGGGCATTATACCACCAGGAATTTAATGACACTGGTGGGGGGGATCATGGAAGGCACTAGACTAGGGATGCATGTTCATTACTGGGACTGCTGTCATCATTTATAATAATATCCCCGCATACCACAGTGGCACCCCACTGGGTGCCATGCCACTGCTGTTGATGTCCAGCTTTGCCCCAACACCCCACCTGTCACCTCAAGTGCCCCTAGTATGCATCTCCTTTCCCCTATACTACAGCAGTCAACTGGCTCAACCCAGTTAGACCACTTCCTGGCTGGTCTAATTTGTGTCCCTTCCTGCATCCATGGTGGGGCTTTGAAAATCCCAAAAAAGGGTGGGGCATGGTCTGGACACTGATACAGATGGCCACTTAATTCGTCGGCTCAATCCCCAGCCTAACAAACCGTTCAGAATCGTGGGCACCCAGGGTTTGCTAACCCCAAAAAAGGTGTTTTAAAGATGTGATAGATTCACCTATTAGTGAATGGTGGGTTTTCATTACGCCCAATGATCTGGTCAACAGCCTAGTAGTGCCGATTACCGCATGACCCGCTTTTGCCCTGACTAGGCCCAGAGGCACCGATCTCCTCAGCAGGCATAAAGCCACCCCCTTTACCGGCGAACCACATTACGCGCCTGATCGAGTATGGTGAGAGGCTGGTCTTGGGAATAAGCCTCAACTACTGTGCAGCAGGGGAACACCAAGGAACCCTTTCAGCTTGAAAATGGCTACACACAAGCTGGGAATGCAAGGCTCAGGTACTACGTTCCAAGAAGCAAACCCTCCGGACCTTAGTGCCTCGCTGCAGCACATAACAGCAATGCTTGAAACCCTCCTGATGAGGGTAGATACAATATCGGCCACCCTATCTGGTACTGTGACTGAGGTGCGGGTACTCAATGACAAATTAAACATTACAGATCAGCAGATGGAGGACCTAGAGGCTGACCAGGCCAAAATTCTATGACGACTACAGAAGCAGGATGAAAATTTGGCAAAACTCTGGAAATGGGCAGCAAACCAGGAAAATAGGGGGAGGTGGAATAATATTAGAATACTCGGATTCCCAGAGGGCATTGAGGGCAAGAATGTAGAGAAATTCTTGAATGAGGAGAATTCTAAAATCCTGGGGGAGAGATGGCACGGGCCTATTGAGGTCAAAAGGGCCCACCTCATACCTAGTGGCCATCGATCGCAACAGGCTCCCCCCATGTCCATTATTGCATACATCCTGCTATACTCAACTAAAGAAAGGGTACTGAGGGAGGCCCGAGACAAGGGCGAATTGATGTGGCATGCGACTAAAATTTCATTATTTAGAGTCTTCTCTGCTGAGGTAGCTGCACGAAGAAAAGTCTTTTTACCCATCAAAAAAATGCTGGTTACACATGGGTTCAGAAATCTAGCATGCCTTTATGTGTCTCAAGAGGGCAGGGACATAGTAGCAGAAACTCCCTGAGAGGTCGAAGATTGGGCCTTCAGATACTGGCCATGATTAACATTAAATACTACAACTTCCAAGAAGCTCTGGGCCCCGGGACCTCTAACAAGGGATAGAAGGAATACAACTCTCAGTGAATGGTGCAGGGAGGAACGTAATTCTGGTTTGATGTTGCAGCACCCAAGTACCCCCCACCAGGTCTCCTCTGCATTCAACACTACCTGGAACAGATAACAATAAGGAACATGCTCCCAGCCAGCTGAACATCCCTCCTCTTCACTGCCTCAGTGTGGAGCACCCCAAGTGTCCCGAATTCGTCATAGCTCGGTGAACAATCAAGGATCTCCTTCCAAGGGCCCAGGGAGTGCACCACCAGTGAAGCTGACTAAGGATGAATATCTCAATCAAGATCCCCTGGAAGAGCAGGACGTCCCCGATGACCTTCTCATGGAAGTGGCAGGGAACGTATCTTGGGCAGATTTCCCAGCAGACCTGGCAGTGGCTCAGGATCTATCCAGTGTCTCAGTAAAACCTGGACTGCTAACCTTTGGGGAAGCTCTCTCCCAGGACACTCCTCGAGCAACAAAGTTGACCGAGGCCGAAGGAGTAGCCTTGAATGACTGATTGTAATATGTCTGTACTTTGGTCTCTCTATGGGTAATATGGGCTCCGGGGATAGAGGCATTGGCGGATATAGCAGGATCCTCTTTTCTTTTTTATTAAACAAAGCTTTATTAATTTTAAGCACCAAGTTAGGTATGTAGGTTGATCCAGCAAATAAAACATCAGGTGCAAACCCATCAATACAAAACAATCCCTCCCCCCTACCTGTCCCCCCTGACTACACACAATTATTGGTCATTTAGATGTAACATCAGTGGAGTCCCTTAACAATTGGGTTTTCAGATGGTCAGGATAGTCTCAAAGCTGCCCCATAGCGAGGTAAAAGCTTTGACTCTATCTACATAAGTGCGAATATGCCTTTCAGTTGTAGTGCCAGGACACTCTCCCTGTACCATTCCAGTATCGTAGGAGATTTCTCATCTGTCCAGTGTCTCATTATTATAAGTTTAGCAATTGCAGTAACGAGTGTCATGTGTGCTCTTCTGCTTTTGGGGGTGTCAACTGGGAAATAATTTATCAAACAAACTTCAGGCGTGAATAGTTCTCTTAAGCCAAGGATAGGGTCCAATGTACTATTAATAGATTGCCATAATGTCTTTACATAGGGACACTGCCATAACATATGATAAAGAGAACCGGTGTCATTCTTACACTTATTACACGTTGATGCAGTTAATGTCCCATATCTAAAGAGCTTAACTGGTGTCAAATAAATATCATGCATAATGTTATAATGGACTAATCTAAGTCTATCTTGTTTAGTAAATTTATACATTGATATCCAAAGTTTCTTACATAAATTAGTATCTTCAGGGATACCTAGTTCTCTTATCCAGTAGGGACAAGTTCCAGATGGTAATCTATGGTCCCAATCCTGTAGAGTTTTGTATAGGTTAGACACTGCGTGTGGTTGGGAAGTAACCTGCATAAGTGCAGTTAGCTCTTTCTCTCCTGAATCCCTTAATGGGACCAGCGGGGAGAACGAGGTGAGGGCCTTGCTGACTTGAAGATATTTAAAGGCTTCATTGCCAGATGCACCAAGAGAGATTTGTAATTGAGCAAAGGGAATCGGTTTCCCACTCGCCCACATTTCTGAAACTTTACATTGATTCAGCCGAGGCCAAAAAGTAGAGGGTATTGGAGTGCCACCAATCTTGAAGTGTGGGTTATCAATGATTGGCTGGTCAGAGGACTGGCACCAGTTTACTGCGAAGTATTTTTGGGCCTGGTGAGAAGCCTTTATTGACCAACCCATGGGATTATTTCTAAGAGACTTGGGAATGTAGGATGGGGAAACACATAAAAGGGCCCTCAACGAGCACTTTATTCAGGTTGCCAAATATCTTTCAATAGGTAACCAAAGAGGGGAATATGCTGTATGTTCTATCTCTTTTTGCCAGAAGGACAATTTACTCAAGTGTTGTGCAATATAATATAGAAAAAAAGAGGGGGCTGCAAGGCCTCCCCTTAATTTCGGGGCTGTCAGTTTTAGGCAAGACCTACGGATACTCTTCTTGTTCCAGAGAAAGGAGTTTAGCATGCTTTGCAGCCTGGAAAACCATATTTTTGATAGGTATGCACCCAGCATTCCTAAAGGATATAGTATCCTTGATAGCAGATTCATTTTAATTATGCTTAGTCTACCCCATAGAGAGATAGGGAATAGCCGCCATCTCTCCAGGTCAATAGTTATTGTTTTAATTAGATTATCAATATTGTTTCGCATTGTAGTCCCAAGTTCCCTAAAGATCTTGATTCCTAGATAAGCTATGGACTTGGTTTCCCAGACAAGGCCCAAAGGGGATAGCACCACTTTATTCACTCTATAATTCAGGGGTATTATCTTCGTTTTTGCTCGATTTAGCTTATAATAGGATATTTCAGAATATTCCTCAATTTCCTCTAGGACGGCAGGGACTGAAATACCTGGCCTCTCTAAATGTAATAAAATGTCATCTGCATATACTGAAAAAGCATACCTTATTTCTCCTACTTGGATACCTTCAATGTTAATGTTACTTGCCATTCTAAGAAGCAAGGGCTCTAGGTATATATTGAAAAGTAGTGGGGAAAGGGGACATCCTTGCCTAGTACCCCGAGCTAATTTAAAGGGGGGGGGGACAATAGCCCATTACATTTAACTCTGGCCGAGGGACAGGAGTATAAGACATTAATCCACTTTATGAATTCTTTCGGAAAACCAAAAGAAGTTAAAGTGGCGAACAGAAAATCCCAGGAGACTATCGAATGCCTTTTTGGCATCCAATGAGACCAGCACCATTGGTACCTTAGAGTCTCTAGCAGTCGCAATGAGGTGTAACAGCTTTCTCACATGGTCTTAAGATGACCTTCCGGCCATGAATCCGACTTGCTCGTGTCCTATTAAATTACCTACAATTTTAGTGAGTCTATTAGCCAGTACTTTGGCCAATACTTTTGTGTCTATATTTAATAAGGATATAGGGCAGTAGCTACTGAGGTTTTGCGGATCCTTCCCGGGCTTTAAAATTAAAGATATCTCAGCCTCTTGAAAGCTGGGATCTCATATCCCATTATTAAACCAATAAGTGAAGAGGTCCTTTAGCACAGGTGCTATAGCAGCTTGACACGTTTTATAAAAATTATTTGTCAAACCATCCAGTCCGGGGGATTTATCCAATGGTAGCTGTTGGATGGCCTTCTGGATTTCTCCTAGGGTGATTGGGGCACTTAAGAGGGCTGCTTCTGTAGCAGTGACCTTAGGCAGATTCAAGGAACTAAGATAGAAGTTTATATCTGCTTCGGTGGGCCGTGAGGATGGAGCCACTGTATACAAATCCTGATAATAAGATCCAAACATTTCCACCATTTTTTGGGGGTCAGTACAAATTTGGCCATTTTCTTCGGAGTAGATTCCAGCAATAAATTGCGAGGCATCTATTTGGCGGATACGCATTGCAAGCATCTTGCTTGCCCTCTCTCCCATGTCCAGATATTTCAGTTTGGTTCTGTGTAGAGATAGCTCAGCCCTCTGAGATATTAAGCCTGCATACTGGGCTTGCAATTGATATAATCTGGTCCACATCTCTACAGGGGAGGTATGTGATAAACTGTATTCTAAATTTTTAATAGATGTTAGAAGGGCATCTAGCTGAGCCCTTTGATTCTTAACCCTTTTGGAGGCCATTTTAATGAATTCACCCCTCAAGGAGCATTTTAAGGCTGCCCAAATTAAGTCATATTTATCTATTGTCCCCTGGTTACAATTAAGGAGGAAGGCAATGTGCTCCATGATATGTCCCAAAGTGGCTGAATCTTTTAACAGCTGGCTATTCAGGCGCCATTGCGGGGAGCGCTTGCCTCCTGCCCCTAACCAGAATTCCATGTCAACCGGAGCATGGTCAGACAATACCCTGGCTGAACTTCCTGTCTGCGTGACCTCGGGGATTGCAAAGGAGCTTACAAGTAAATAGTCAATCCGGGAATATGTTTTATGCGCTGCAGAAAAAAAGGCATACTGCCTTTCGGAGGGGTTAAGAACTCTCCATACGTCAACTAATGCAGCACTGCACATGAGTTCTTTTAATGCTCTCTGCACTGGGGATAGGCCTCGTCGCATACGATCAGACCTGTCTAGGTCTGTCTGAAGAACTAAGTTCCAATCCCCTCCCAATATTGTAAGTTTAGGTGGGTTAGTCACTATTATACTTAGTAAATTCACAAAAAAAGGAGAGTCATTATTTGGTCCATATACGGATCCAAGAAGGACCAGACGAGTCTCCAAAGATCCATGTATTGTTATGTATCTGCCCTCTGGATCCCATATTTCCTGGGCTAGTTTAAACGGGACACTCCTAGCCAGTAGAATCACTACTCCCCCTTTACTCGTGGAGGTTCCCGCACCAAATACCTGACCCACCCATAATCTTCTAAAGAGGAGTACGTCCTCCCTTTTCAAGTGCGTTTCTTGTAAAAAAACTACTTGTGCATGCAGCTGTTGTAAGTGTTTTAATATAACCTGTCTTTTGACCCTATCCTTGGCTCCCTTAACATTCCAGCTCACAAAACGATAATTATTACTTATTTTCTATGGTGATTGTGTAAAGGCAGAAGTAAGTGAGTAAGCAGAATAATCCCATTTGGAGTTGCCCTACTGATTCTTTACTCCAAGCCATCTGGGAAGCATGGTAAATCCAACTGGAAAGCGAAAATGCATCCTGACGAGTGTTTAACCCTTAGGTGTTGACAGTGTGTAGTCCTTTTCCCTCCCCCATAACAATACTATTACCCATCCCTCCATGTCTATCAGACTCATAAATTATAACCCTCTGCTTAATACAACACCCCCAGTACCAGCTCACTGTACTCCCAACCTTAATATGCCACATGATTTATACAATAAAGCAGACTCCAACCTATCATTGTTCCCCGGGGCCTCCCCCCCTCCCCTTACACCACCGTTAACAGCTGTTCAGAGGAGGAGAAGAAAAAAAAAAAAGGGGGCGTTTGTTGGCATTACAGGCAGGCGCCTTAACTATTCAATGCTTTTCTGTATCTGGCATGCACCTATTGAAGCCTATAAACATTAACAATAATTATCAAAGAATGATAATATCAAACGACTATATATCTACTCATCATCTCTATTTGTCATAGAGAACTTAGTGTATATGGAATCAACATGGAAATAAGTAGCATATCTATGTTATCACATTTCGGCTACTTATAACAACCCTACACTTAGAAAAAAAAAAAAAAAGTAGGATTAATAACTTTACTATTCCTATACACTAGAATGTTAGATTCTATGCAGTATGAGAGCAAAACTTTTCCTAGAACCTGCGAGGTGACTATCAGATACAGCACTGATTTATGTCCAGACCTATATTGCTCTATCTAACTGCCCCCATCAACGTGCCATCGGTCTCCTAGGGCAAGATTGATAGTGAGCTAGGTTCAGATTTAAGTGGCTGTCAGATCAGAAGGGTTATAAATAACCAGACAATCTAATATTGTCTCAAAGCGGCGAAGTTCCACATTACTAATTGCGCTGAGTTCTACTCCCACGCATTGCGTTAAGTGTCCGAATGAAGCTGGCTCATGTAGCTATATTATATTGTAACGAACTGCATTGTCCCTTAGTATATGGGCGAGGAATATACTGTTATAGAGGCTGCGGCTCTTTATGTCAGCTTGTGCCATTAGCTTCATTTGGTTTACCATTCATCCCATGTTTCGGACCGCAATGCCAGGTAAATGCAAGGAACTGCAGGAGTCTGGTACATGTAGCAGGCGTGAACAGGCTGTTCTAAGGTGGCACAGCCCATGAGTTTCTGGCCATGTCAGTAATTTCCCCCACCATCGGTACCCTTTTAGGCACTATAGACAAAGCTTCAGAATGGACATGGGCACACTTCCGAGAGATCACAGGATCATACTTAAGTTCGGCACTAACCATCATTTCTTCTATTGATTTACATCCACTCTACCGAAATACCTAACTGCTATAGATTTGAAGTTCCATTGAAGCATATTCAGGGGGGCACTCAATGGCGACAGGCACTTACATCGATATTATTGTATGCCGGCTTGCCATCACTTAAACAGGTCTGGAAAGAGCTCTTTTAGACCTTGTAGAGCTTGCATAGGGGAATCATAGGAGATCCATTTGTCTTCATTTTTAACCATCAGGACTGCGGGGTATTTAACCCTGAACTGCTTTGCCGCAGCAATCAACTTGGACACAACTGGATGGAGTTCTTGTCTCCTTAATCACACCGAATGAGAAAGATCCTGCGCAATTCGGATTTTCCTGCCCTCCCAGGTCACTTCTTGAATTTCTTTCACCTTATTGAGTATATGCTGCTTATTGATAAAATGTAGCAGCTTAAAAATCATTGGCCTCGGGGACTGACCAGGAGCTGGCGGAGGACGCAGGGCTCGGTGGGCCCTCTCGATCACATAATCTTCTCCATTTGGGGGGGGGGGCTGGCTATTTTAACACAGAACTTTTGCATAAATGAGATTGCCGCATTCCCTTCCTCTTTCTCAGGGATGCCAATTACCACCAAATTATTCCGTCTGCTATGCCCTTCCAGGTCCTCTATCTTCTCCTCCAATTTTTTAAGTCTGCGTCCTGCATTAACTGAATCTAGATTGGCCTTGTCTTATCTTCTTTCCAGGGATGTAATTCTAGCTTCTGAATCCCCGACTCTCCTTGATAAGGAGTCTACAGAGTTTTTAATTGTTTGAAGATCTTCGGAGATAGTAGTAATTGCTGTCTGAAGCGGCTGCATTATCTCTAAAAATTTCTCCTCCAAAAGTGCTGTTGTTACTGCAGACATTTTCGGCAAATTTAGAGCTTGCTGCCGAGGTCGTTTTGAGTCCTTGTCTTTCTCCGGAGTAAGAGGTGGGGATCGTCTCGGTAACGCTTTTTTCATATACACCTCCATTCAAAACTCGGTCCCACACTTCAGACTACAGTTATGTTGCTGTTGGACTTCTCTGGCGGGGTAAGTCTTACTTTAGAAAACTGTTATTAGGTTAAAATCGGGGAGTAGAGAATGGAGCTCCGACGAACTGTTGCTTTAGCTCAAGCTGCCATCACGTGACCACCCTTTTCTTTTTTAAGGGTTAATTGATATACTGGAGGAGCCCGAGTGAAAGCGTGTCTCCATGGCACATTGACCAGTGGGCTACCCCTCCTCCCCCATCTGTTAAGAGCATGGGAATTTCCCAGACTTTTCCCCTTGCTGACTCAATGTGTTATACCATTTAAGGCCTGATCATGAGAATCACAAGATAACACATTATCTCGTCCTGGCCTTCCTATCGACTGATGGCCTGCATGATATGTATGCAATACAGCTGTTATCCTTGGCTTAACAGGGTGCAGAATAATAAACACCTTCCCCCTTTCCTCAAATCCCATCCCTTTCCCCAGAATACTAATCTAGTCTTTAAAGCTGGGGATGGAGCTACGAACTGTTGGTTGGTTTATTTCCACTTTTCCCTGTGTTGGTGAAAGGTTAGCATGGCAGTGTGTGCCTCCTTGATAACAGAGGATTGCACCTCGCGCTCATATGCTTTCACCTATAGCTAAGTGCTTGTTTTAGCTACTTACAGTTTTTTGAGTTTTTACTGTTTATAGAATAGTATATTCTATCCCCTTTTGTGGGAACGAACATATCAAAACTGTTATTTGGTCACTTTAGTTGATTGTTTAGTGCTTTAACTCAGTTGTTCTATTGTTATACTAAGTCTTGGCAGTTACCCTTACCTACTGGGCTGCCTACCTCCTCATCTTGCTCAATCAACCTCCCTTCTGCCACCTGGGACTATCTATTCCCTTCCGCTTCTCTAGCTCTTCTGGATACAGGTGGTAAGTACATACATCTTTTGTACTGCTTGAAACAACAATGCAGAGCACTAACGCAGGTATAAAACTCACATCATGGAATGTGAAGTGCTTAAATCACCCAGTTAAGCACTCCATGGTCCTTAGACACCTACACTTCTTGCAGACGGATATCACGCTTATCCAAGAGACTCATCTCATTGCAAGAACTGTAGCGTGGCTCAAACGGGCATGGGTTGGTAATGTCATTGCTAGTTCAGCCTCAACTAATTCCGGGGGTAGTTATTCTGCTCAAGAAATCATGCCCTTGGGTACAAGAGCACATAATCTCAGATACTCAGGGCAGGTGGATAGCGGTCAGCTTTTCATATCCTGTGGATCTAGTGATACTAGCGAATATGTATGGTCCAAACTTAGATGATCCCGACATTATATTGGATCTCTATAAGGCAGTGGAGACATTGGCAGATGGCTATCCACAGATCCCAATCCTACTTGGAGGTGATTTCAATTTCACCCCTGACATTTTTCTTGACAAATCCAAACCGACTCCTCAGCCACACCCCAAAGCTGTGTTAACCCTTCAAGGAGCTATGGCAGAATGGGGAATGATCGATGTGTGGCGTAGGGACCATCCATCAGGGTGGGACTTCTCCTTCTTCTCCTGACCCCACACTACGTACAGTAGGATTGACTCTTGGCTTGCCAATGCCCCCTCGGCCTGAGACATTATCTGTACTAGTATACACGACATCCTAGTCTCAGACCATGCCCCAGTATCTTACTCTTACACCCCCTCTGGATGGACCGGATCGGGGACAAGATGGTGTTGCAACCCCGTCCTTCTCCGGGATCCACAGTTTCAATCCATGGTGCAGGAGACGGCCAGAGATTATTTCTTGCTTAATCAAGCTGTAGACACCTCAGCAGCCATGGTATGGGAGGCCTTTAAGGCTGTCCTGAGAGGGTGAATCAGTGCATACTCAGCACACAAGAACAAACTCAGAAAGACAGAGGTAAATATGTTGCAATTAGAACTATCCTCATTGGAAGCAAGATTCAGGGCCTCCGCTGCCAATGTACCTGACCCAGTACTCCTTCAGGAAATAGTCAGTTTGAAGTACCGTATAAATACTATACTACAACAAAAGTCAGAGTGGGCACTGATCAGATCCAAACATTCGCATTGGGAAGGGGGGAGATAAGGGGGGTAAACTTCTAGCATTCCAGTTAAGGAAACAACAGGTAGCCTCTCGTATCCTTGCCCTCAGAAGCAAGGAAGGCCAAGTGGTTACGAATCCCAAAAAAATTAATGAATGTATACAACAATTCTATCAGCGACTATATCAATCGCACACCTCACTATACCCAAATCTATTAAGATACCAACTAGCTATAGACAACCCAGGATCGCATTTCATAAGCTGGCGGCACCTAAAGACAAAGGAGGTCTCCGGCTGCCATATCTGATTTTTTACTACTGGGCGAGTCACATGGTAAAATATATCAGATGGATGGAGCGTATAGCAGAATCGTACTCCACGGGTTGGTTTCCTATTTGGCTTAAAATAGAGTTATCCCTGATTAAACAGTGCGGCCTATCACCAGCCTCGTTATTTCATATTAGGCCGAGTGTCCTCCCCTCACTACTGAAAGCTACTCCCATTGCGATCTTGGTCAGAGTACATTCTCAGGTGTGTTCTTTCATGGAATTTAGCCATACTTTAGACCTATTTCAACCTATGGGGGGGAAGTCCTAACTTCAAAATAGGTCATATGCTAATCTCGTCAAAATGGCTACTCCAGTTACAAAATGTCAAGCTTTCTCAACTTGTGGCTCTGAATGATTCCTGGTTTTCTGCTGCTGAAATATTAAGTAGTCTTAATATCCCTACTAAGCTTATTTTTAAGGTATTCCAGCTAAAGCACTTACTAATAAAGATATTTGGTCCGGTTCCACCTCAACGTAGTAGGAATAAGTTTGGGGATATCTTAATCTCGATGATCGGTAGCCCTCATTCAGTATCCGATATTTATAAAACCTTATATAACTGTAAATATCCGGAGGTGTTTATACCAGAGAGATTTTGGGCATCGAATTTTCCGGACTCGGAGATTAACTGGGCAGCATTGTGGACAAATTGTCACAAATACATTACCCAGGACAGGTTATGACTTACGCAGTTTCATATTTTAGACAACATATATTATACGCCCCAAAAGTTGTATAAGTATGGTCTTATTGATTCCCCATCTTGCCCCAGATGTAGGCAGGTGGAGGGCACGCTTTATCATATATTTTGGTCATGCTCTAAGGCCTACACTCTTTGGGGAGATATTCAACGGAGGATGGATCCCTTATTGGGCCTCTCTGACCTCTTTATTCCAGAGGTATGTCTCTTAGGAGATTATTCCTCTATCTCAGTGGTTCCGAGGAGGTATTACATGGCTCTAATTTCCTTGTCAGTTAAGAAGGTTATTCCCCGGCATTGGAAAAATGACTTAGATATTCCTTTTTCGGAATGCTTTAAAGAAATATTGGCCAATCTCAGGATGGAGAAAATGATGGCCAGTCTAAGTAATAGGATGAATAGATATAAAAGAATCTGGGACCCTCTATATACGTTGCTTGTCACCTAGCTGATATTAAGGTTGTTTAGTGGTTCTAGACAGGTTACCATTTGACTGGTTAAAGCTGTGCTGATTGGGGAGGGCGTGCTGGTAGGGAGGGGGGACTGGGGGTGGGGGAGAACAGCTCCAAGGTATGTAGCGAAAGCTCACTTATGTTCATTTGTATAATAATGTTTATCCCTCTTGGATCTGTTCTTATTTGTGTGAAATTAATAAAATTTGATTTGAAAAAAAAAAAGATACCAATTAGCTGACTTCTGTGCTAACGCCGATATCCGCCAACTCTCGGATAATATGAAATGGGTATTGGACCAACCATTTACTGAAGCGGAGCTTTGGAAAGCTCTTAATCAACTGGCTAAAGACAAATCACCCGGACCAGATGGTATGACTACAGAATTACACCAAACCATGAGTGCGGAAATTTCTACCCCTCTCTTCTCAGTTTTGCAGGAGGCCCATAAGACAGGCATCCTTCCCCCCACCATGCGGGAAGCCTTAATCACGCTATTGCGAAAAAAATCAGACAACCCCCTCAATTGTTCTAATTATCGCCCAATCTCCTTTATTTCAGTCGATAACAAGATTGCAGCCAAAATGCTAGCCATCCGATTGATGGAGCTCATACCCCATATTATCCACCCCTCACAAGTTGGATTCACCAAGGGAAGGGCTGCTGTGGATAATATTAGGCTAGTTATGGATCTCAAGTGGCTAGCTATGCATTCCCAAAGCCCAATGGCAGCAATGGCGGTAGATTTTGCCAAGGCCTTTGATTCTGTAGAGTGGCCTTATATTCATGAGATACTCCGGCTTTATGGGTTTGGTCCATACTTCAGGCAATGGATCAATGTGTTGTATAGTACACCCCTTGCTAGGATACTGACTAATCAGGATATTTCCCCCTTATTTCTCTGCAAAGGGACACGCGGCAGGGTTGCCCCTTGTCCCCCTTACTTTTCCTGGTGGCCTTGGACCCGCTCATCCGAAAATTGCAAGCGACTGAAAATATCACAGGCATCCAGGTTGGCCAGCAGGTATACTTAACTGCTGCTTATGCAGACGATTTACTCCTAACCTTAGACCACCCAAAGGAATCCCTCCCTGGCATTTTAGAAATTTTGGAGGAATTTGCACGGCTGTCCGGATGCAAATTAATCAAAAAAAGACCAGCGTTACCCCCCTCAGCAAGGCTTGCACGAATTCCTGCCTGCATGGTTTGGACCTAATGTGGGCCCCACATAGTTTTTTGTACCTAGGCAACACCATTCTGTTTATGTGGCAGCTCTTGGAGCGGGAAAATTTTGGTGCCCTAATAACTTCGCTAACAGCTGAAATAAGCCGCTGGCGTCGTCTCAATCTCTCCCTGTCAGGTAAAGTAGCGGCAATTCGAATGTTGTTGCTACCCAGAGTCACATACCTACTTAATAACCTTCCCATTGCCCTGCCGAACAAGGTGTTCCATACACTGGACAAGTTAATGTCCTTATTCATCTGGGAAGGCAAGACATCCAGATGGAGCCGTAGTAAAATGAGGGCCCATTGGACCAAGGGTGGCTTTGGACTTCCCTGGCTACAGGGATACCATTGGTCTTATATCGTGGCCCAAGCCACTAAATGGTTTGTCCCCTCCTCTTCCTCACTCGTTCTCTGGGTCCAGCTAGAATCTCAGTTAATGCGAAGTACTCCCCTGTCTACACTATTAACCAATGGTCCTATAAACCCCCAATGATCTTACCCCATGCATGATCGAGACCAGGAAGGCATGGCGGAAAATCATGGTAGCCTCCAACACCCCCAAGACAATATGCTATTTGCCTCTCCGGTACATGGCGCTATGTCGAAACCAACTCCTTACAGTAGACAAAAAGCCGCTCAACTGGCCAGGGTGGGAAAGCAAAGGGATTCGCCTTGTTCAAGACCTGTACGTGGCCAATTCCTCCACCTTAATGTCTTTTAAACAGTTTAAGTCTCAGTACTCCCTTCAGTCTACAGACTTTTGGAGATACCTACAACTCCGTAGTATGGTCCAGACTGTCAGTGGGATCTGTCCGACAGATCCCAAATGGCATTGGCTATCTACATTATATCTAGAAACATCATCTTGAGGTTTGGCAGGGCACTTCTCTAACACCTGGTGGGAGGCACAACTGGATCACACACAATCGTGCAGAAGCACATGGAGTGAAGACCTCCAAGCCCTCATTACCTCTGAAACATGGTCTCGCTGCCTGCGCCTAGCTCACTCCATATATAAGGATGCTTGAAGTCAACTAATACAACTGAAAATTCTGCTCTGGTGGTATCGTACACCAGCGGTCCTACATGCGTGGGGCTTTCTTCCCCATGTGAGGTGCTGGCAATGTCAATACAACTCTGCAAATCTCCTTCATGTGCTCTGGAGTTGTCCGGTCCTGGTCCCCTTCTGATCAGCCATTGCAATGGACTGCTTCGGAATATTGGGGCTTCCCATGGAAATCTCTGAGCCACTGCTCCTACTGGGTAACCCTACCTGTCTGGGCCAGCTGCCGAAGCCGCTTCAGAACTGGCTCCTAGTAGCCCTACTGGAAGCAAAAAGGCTCATCCTTTTATCTTGGAGACAAGCATCCCCTCCACCTATCTCCCACTGGCACTCAGTTCTGGCCAGATTAGCCACATTTGAGAGGCTCACATATGTTAACAGAGGGAAGCTTACTGAATACTATCAGAAATGGAGAGCATACTTTAATTCCTCTCTATGTACAGCTCCCCTTTCCCCTTTTCTCAACCCTGTGGTATAAAGTGGCCTTGTTGTTTTAAGACCCGTTAGTGGATTACAAACCTAATGAGTTGCATGGATTGATTGAGGAGTAAATCTGTCAGTCCTTGTTTGAGCACCTTTTTCTTTCATTTTCATAGTTTTTCCTTTTCCTTTCCTCTCTTACCACTTCTCATAATAACTATTCTGTATACTGGGAGTAGTTGATTGTTGTAGTCTAGTTAGTAGGTATACTGGATGGCATAAGTTCTCTCTTGTCCTTAAGGCTGAATATGTTGTTAAGTTGGTCTGTATTGGATGTATGAATGTCAACTTAGAACTGTTGATACTATGCAAGTAATATATTCTGGTGAGTTTGGTGACTCCTGATGGGTTAAAGTGCCCTATACTGTATGTTAACTGTCTGTACCCTTGGTGACATGTACCGAAACTGAACCAATAAAATGTATTCTATGATAAAAAAAAAGAAAATCCCAAAAAAGGGGATGTTGCAGCCCCACCATGGCATAAGCCCACTTGTACTCTGGCACATGTAGTTGTGTGGCACTACCTGTGATTCAGGAGGCTTTGCTGCAGATGCATCTGAACTGGACACAGGCTGCCTTAGAAATTTGCATTTGACTCAAGTCGTGAAACAAGTCACTACTTGTGTCAAACTCTTTGAACACAAACCCCTTACATAGAAACATAGAAAGTGATGGCAGAAGGGGAAAGGATGGTCCACCTAGTCTGCCCACAAGTCTAGCCCCCCTCCCTTTACTGCTATCCGGTGTTATATCTTTGTGCCTATCCCATGCCTTCTTGAATGATTTGACTGACCTAGTCTTCACAACCTCTGGTGGAAGGCCATTCCAAGTATCCACCACCCTCTCGGTAAAGAAGAACTTTCTTGTGTTACTCTTGAACTTGCCTTCTTCCAGCTTCATGCCATGCCCCCTCATTCTTGCATGATTCTTGATCTGAAATAGGTCCTGAACCTGGACCTTGTTTATTCCCTTCAAGTACTTGAAGGTTTCGATCATGTCCCCCCTTTCTCTGCATTGTTCCACTGAGTATATGTTTAGGTCATGCAGATGTTCCTCGTATTTCTTGTTGTGAAGTCCAAGTATAATTTTTGTAGCTCTCCTTTGCACTGTCTCCAGTCTGTCTATGTCCTTTCTGAGGTGAGGTCTCCAGAACTGCACACTGTACTTCAGGTGAGGTCTTACCATTGATCTGTACAGTGACATAATTACCTCCCTCTTTCTAGTTGTAATTCCTCTTCCTATGCAGCCTAACATACAGTTTGCCTTTAATGCTTCTTTTTCACACTGCTTGGATGTTTTCAGGTCATCTGTTATAATCACCCCCAGATCCCATTCCTGCTTTGTGGCTTCCAATTTCACTCCGCACAACAGGTATTACTCACAAGGATTTTTTCTCCCTAGGTGCATGACCTTGAACTTTTTGGCTTTGAAATTTAATTGCCAGGCTTTTGTCCACCTTTCTAATCTTTGAAGATCAGCTCTCATCCTTTCCACTCCCCTGGAGTGTCTACCCTATTACATATCTTTGTGTCATCTGCGAATAGACACATCTTGCCTTCTAGGCCCACAGATATTCACTGATAAAAATATTGAAGAGGATAGGCCCCAGCACTGATCCCTGTGGCACACCATTAGTTACCTCTCTCTCCTCTGATAGTTGGCCATTTACCAGTACCCTCTGAGTCCCTCCACTAAGTCAGCTTTGTACCCAGTTTACCGCTTTATGCCCAACTCCTGCACTGGCAAGTTTGTTCAATAGTCTTCTACATATATGGGACCAAGTCAAAGTCTTTGCTGGAGTCTAGGTATATTACATCCATAGCACTGCCCTGATCTACTGTCTTTGTTACTCAGTTGAAGAAATCTATTAGGTTTGTCTGGCATGATCTTCCTGTGGTGAAGCCATGCTGTCTTGGGTCCATTATATCATTTTCTTTGAGAAAGGGTATAATGCTTTCCTTAATTAGGGTTTCCATTGTTTTGCCGACAATTGAGGTCAGGCTTACTGGGCGGTAATTGCCAGTTCTTTCCCTACTGCCAATTTTATGAAGAGGGACAACTGTGGCCTTCCTCCAGTCCACAGGAACTTCCCCGTCCTCAAGCGAGAGGTTGAACAGTTCAGTCAGCGGTGCCGGCAGGTCTTCCCTAAGTTCCTTCAGTATCCTGGGGTGAATTTCATCAGGACCCATGGCCTTGTCAATCCTAAGTTTTTCTAGCTCCTTCAGGATGCTATCCCTTGTGAAAGTTGCCGAATTCATATTGCTGCTGTCTGCACTTTTTTCTGTCAAGGTGGGATCACAACCTTCTTCTTCTTCCTTAGTAAATACTGAGCAAAAGTATCTGTTAAGGATTTTTGCTTTGTCCTTGTCATCCTCTGTTCATTCCCTATCTTTCCCTTTAAGCCTGAATATACCTCCATTGGTTTTCCTTTTTTCCTTGATATATCTAAAGAAGGTCTTGTCTCCCTTTTTGACCTCCGAGGTGATCCTTTCTTCTGTTTGCACCTTAGCCACCCTGATTTGCTTTCCTGCTTCCTTCAGTTTCTCCTTGTATGCATATTCATCTTTTTCACATCCTGTTTTCTTATATCTTTTGAAAGCCATCTGTTTCTCCCTGACCTTGGTGGCCACTTCCTTAGAGAACCATAGGGGTTTTCTTCTCTTCTTGGCTTTACTCACACTTTTCATACATTGTTTTGATGCTCCTATGATAGCTTCCTTTATAGATGCCCAATACTTATCTACTCCCTCTGTCCATGTTTGTTTAGCCAGGTTAAGTCTGAGCTTTTTCCTCATTTTATCAAAATCTCTGAGTCTGAAGTCCAAGATTTTAGTTTTAGTGTGCTTGATTTCTTTTTTCGTTTTAACCTGGAATCACACCATCTGGTGATCACTACAGCCTAGGTTGCTTTCCACTTCTACCCTTGATATAATGTCACTGTTGGTGAGTAACAGGTCAAGGATGGCTTCCCCCCTTGTGGGTTCCTTGACAAGCTGTCTTAGGCCCGGTGAATGCAGACACTCAAGGAAGTCTTTGCTTCTTCTTGTAGCAGTGGAATGGTTTCCCCAATTTACATCTGGCAAACTGAAGTTGCCCACCAGTACTACACCCCCTTAATACTCATATTGTAAATGGATTCTAGTATCTCCTTGTCCCCCTGCAAGCTGATTACTGGGGGTCTATACAATACTCCTACTCTAGTAACCACCTGTTCCAGCTTTGAGAATAACCCAAAGATCCTCGGCTTCAGTGTGAGTGTCCTGGGCCATGGTAGCCTTTATTCCCTTCCTAACATACATTGCCACCCCACCCCCTTTTCTTCCAGGTCTGTCCCTTCAAAAAAGGCAGTATCCTGGAATAGTTACCTCCCAGTCATGGTTGTCCTTAAACCATGTCTCCTTGATGGCGACCCAGTCCGGATCAATCTGTGCAGCAATAGCTGTATGGTCAGCCATTTTGTTTGCTAGGCTATGTGCGTTTGTGTACATGGCTTTTCAGGCCTGGTTATCCCCCCTTTGGGGCTCTGCTGCAGTATTGAGCCTTTTTCAGTATTGTTCCACGAACACAACCAATCCAGTTTCCTGCTCTGTTCTTTGTTTGTCCCCTCTGATAGGGCAAATTTATGGAGAGGGGTAGAGCATTGTATTTGTGTTTCTATCCTGTCCCTAGTGCCTAGTTTAAATGGTCCACAAAGACATTGAATTTCTGCCCTAGAGCTCTAACCCCCTTCCTTGGTCAGGTGCAGGCCATCGTAATGGAAGAGACTCCTGTCCCAGAAGTCCCTCCAGTTCCCAGTGAAGAGGTATCCTTTTTCCAGGCACGTGCTTTGGAGCCAAATGTTCAGCTCCCTGATTTCCTCTTTGCAGATTTCTTGCATGCTGCCTTCTCTGTCCCATACTGGTAGGACCTCTGAGAAGGCTATGATTGGCGATTGTGATGAAAATTTTCCCCTAGATGAGATAAATGGTTTTTGGACTCCTCAACTGACTGATTTGCCAGGTGTGTCCCACTAAACCCTTTGAAAATCGGGCCCACTGTTTTTCCTTTCTTAGGCAAACAGATCATATCTGCTCTTTTCCAATATAACAAGGCCTTACAGTACCTTCATGCAAACTTGTGTGAGTTTGTCTAATTTTCCAATCACTTCCCCTGTAAATTATCTGGGCCATCTGCTTTTGTGATATTCAATTGTATTATTTCCTTTAAAGGAGATGGGAAATTATTTTTACATAGTTAAATGCCTACATATCTTCAATTTCATGCCAGTTATGAATTCTGATTTGCTTTGACAAATCTTTAAATAAATAAATAAATAAATAATCTAACTTTGGGGTGCTAACAGATCTACACAGAGTTCCACTCCTCTCACCAGCTGCTGCTCTTTCTTTATGTATTTGTAAGACACTCCGTGACATCAGTAACCCCATTCCATACTATTCATCTGAATGGCCTGTAATTGTGTTACTGATGTCATAGAATGTGCAGGCATTATGAAAAGACAGAAAGCAACTGCTGAGGAAAGAGTGATGTAGAGTAATTACAAAGGCAACAAAATTATGACCAGCAAATTTAACAAAAAATGTTAACAGCCTACCAAAACTTTGAATGGAAACCAAGGGCCCCATTTTCAAAAGGTTAGTGAGGCTCAGACTGAGGTTGTCCTGTGCTAACTAAGAACAATGTCAGCTGCCAGGGCATTGCCCATATTCAAAGGTCAACTATACGCAGCACAATCCTGACTGGACCGGCACACAGAATTCTGCACTGTTTTCATGCAAATGCCGTGTGGTGTGATATTCAAAGATTTCAGAAGTGCTAAACCTCCATGTGCATGGCACAGTTTAATGTTTCTGAAACCCAGTCCATAATGGTGGACAGAGGGGGTGGGTGCCCTGCACCCTCTCCATGGACCAGTAAGAGCCGATTTCCCTGGTGGTCCAGCAATCCCTCCATAGCCCTGATCTCCTCTTCGGTATAATGTTAGAAATCCCTAGTGGCTTAGCAGTCCCACCCTAGCCAGCCAGTATTCTCTGGTGGTCTAGCCACCTTCCCTAACCCCAACCTGTCCATATCTTGTCCCTGGTGGTCTAACAGACCCCCCCCACCCTGGCAGGTACTGTCCCACCACCTCGTTCCACCTGTTCCAACCCCAAGAGCCTGTGACTGGCATAGCCTTCCTCTCACCACCATGTCCTGCCACAGACTGAGATGTCATGGAGCACGTACTGTACCTACAGTATGCACTCCATAACAGCTCAGTATACAGCCAGCCATAGTGGTGAGAGGAGGACTAAGCTGGTCACAGTCTTTAGGGTTGGGATGGGTAGAGTGGGGTGGTGGGACAGTACTAGCCAGGGCAGGGGTTTACGCGACCACCAGAGACAAGATACAGGCAGGTTGGGATTAGAGAGGGGGATCACTAGACTACCAGGGAATACTGATGGCTAGTACGGGAGGGGATCATGGCTAGGGTGGGACCGCTAGACCCCCATGGATTTCTTTTCTTTTTAGTTAATTTCTGTTTTTACCCCTCCTTTCTACCCTCTGTGTCCTCTCCTTCTGGCCACACATTCCAGCCCCCTTACACCAGAATTTGGGATCTGCCCCTAGAGTGCTTACCTCCTTCCTCCATTCTGCACAGTGGGGTCTGTCCAGAACCGGTGGACTGAGTAGCTTGGGACGGCCATCATCCAGGACTGCCGAGGGTTTTTTTCCTGTTTTTCTGTGTCCCCATTTCCAGCCTCTGAGACGTCGGTGGTGCAGGGACGTATGTCAGAAGGCGACATGCTGTTACACGTCTGTCAAGCCCATGTCATCTCCCCTCCTGACTCAAGTATGTGGAGCCTTCATGCCCTTGTGCCCATGTTCCCTGGCCCATTCAGGACATCAGGGTGTTATGGTTGACACCCCTGGTAACCCACCCCAGAGGGAGGAGAACATCCATTGGTATGCTCGATCCTCCCTCTCCCCGCTGACCCGAGTCCATTCCTGAACCCGGGTCACCAGCGTAGCATGAGGTGTGGTGCCCAGTGCCTCAGCCCTCAGCACCACCGAGCTGGCTCCCCCATGGATTTCTAACATCATACCTGAGAGGGGATTGGGGCTAGAGGTGAACTGCTGGACCACCAGGGATATCTAACATTATACTGGAGAGGGGATCAGGGCTAGGGAGAGACTGCTGGACCACCAAGGATTTCTAGCATTATACTGGAGAGGGGATTGTAGCTAGGAAGGGGGTATCTGGCCCAGCACACATGGCCGATGTGCGGCATGAAGATGAGCCCATAAGGGGCATGCAAAAGGCCTGTTAGTACTGTGCATGCCCAATGGGAGCATCTGCACTTTATGGCTGAATGACACCTATAGGGGTCACAGTGCTAACCAATGTGTGCTGTGCTGTACCCCTATGGGTGGTTGTCAGCCCGGCACTCTGGTAGCACGGCACACAGCATTGTGACTACCTGCTGTGCACCATGCCACCTTGGCCTGATATTCAGACAGATAGTGTGGTTATTTCAGATTTTGCTATCTGTTTGAATATGGCACTGGAGCTGGACAGCCCTATTGTTTTGTGTGATGCATCAGTGTGCACTCGCAGGCAGCCGACTCTGAATATGGGGCCCACAAAGTACAACAGGAGAAAATCTGGAGGTCTAAAAAACTGTTTTCTATCCCCTTTAAAATGTGATCTTCAGTAACTGTAAATTTTATTAGAATATGACTTGGATCAAAACTGGAAGCTCTATGTGGGTAAACGATCTGTGACACTGCATAATGCTTCCTTTAATTTGCTAGCTCTACTTTTTCTTCAGCTGTAACATTACCATATACTGGAATGTTCTCACTCTGCTTCTTACCCATATATGTACTTCTTTATTCCAGTCCTCCATCCCCTATAATCTGATTTGAATAGCTGATCCACCTTTCAATGGTATAATTTCTTTCACAAGAGCTTGTCTAATCCGCAAACTTGTTTCAATGGGTTTAGGCAACTTCAGTGTAGTGTTACCCTTGTGCAACTTGTTGATGAACCTTTGTGACTGCTCAGCTGTGTATTCCATGGGGAATACTTCCCTGTAGGCGTACAAAGGCAAAGAACCATCAAGGAGGGTTCTACCCCTAAAGGTGTCATGGGAAGGATTCCCTTGGGCTAAAGGTATTTATTTATTAAACTCTAGGACTACAAGTACCTTTGAGCAAGGACTGCTCATTTACAAAGTTTCCATGTACCTTAGGAAAGAGCCCCAAGGAAAGAGGTGAGCCATGAAGGAGGAGGAGGGAAGGATGATGAAGCAAAGAAAAAAATGCCTCTGAATGATGCTGGAAGGATTGACTTATAAAGCTCAGGCAGGGGATATGGCTGGTTGCTTCAGCCCACTGGACCACAGGCAAAGCCTTTCGAGTCCGGGCTTACGCAACTTATTGTAGTGTTATGATTGTTCAACTTGTTGATAAGCCTTTGTGTCTGTTCACCTCTCTATTCTACAGGGAATATCACCCTGTAGGGGGACGAAGGCAAGGAACTCTCGAGGAAGGTTCCACCCCTAGAGTGTGAAGGATTCCCTTAAGTTAAAGGTATCTTAGGAAGGAGCCCCAAGAAGAATGTTGAGCTGCATGCATTAATTACGAATGCAGAGGAGCATGATTGATGGCAACCAGTGGGTTAACAGCCATTGGGACAAGGAGAAATGGTCCCAGACTGAGAGCTGATAGGTATGGAAACTAAGCTGAAGGGCATGGATGGGACTGGAAACTGAGCATAAGGGCATGACTTCCTAAGGAGAAAAGGAACAGCAAGGGAGAGCCACCATCCAACTCCATCACACAGCAGAAACCTACGTAAGTAGTCTAAGGAATATGCTGCAATATGAACTAACTAGCTATTATGACCTTCAGCAAAGCAGAGGGGAAAAAAAACCTGCGAGGAGGAATCCTCTGGGGATCCAAGGCTGAGGTCACCTTCCCTCCTGGCCTGGGATTCATTTAGGATGCTGCTAGACACATGTGCATCAGATCCCAGTGCTAGTAGATGCATATGCACCATGTCCCAAAGTTGTTACACACGCTCACTGTATCTCGGTACAGGAAATGCACACATGAGCATATACGTACATGCGCATGCACACACATAATCACAATATGCACACAGACATTATATCGTGGTATGGCTGCAGACACACACACACACACACACACACACACACACACCATATGCATGCAGACACCGTATCGTGGTATGGCTACAGACACACAGTTTTTTTTTTTAAACTTTTCCTACCTATGGCATCTGCCTAATCATTTCAGCAAGACTGTGCCTACATTTCAGGGGAGCCAAGATCAATACCAATGGTATGCAACTTACCAATCAATAGAACTGCTGCCTAGCAGCACCCAAGATCCCTACCTATGGCATCCACCTACCATTTCAGCAGGGTGCTCACACTTCTGCCTACATTTCAGCTGTGCCACATAGCCTGGCTATGGCACCTGCCTAATCATTTCAGCATGACCATGCCTACATTTCAGCAGAGCCAAGATCGATACAGATGGTAAGTAACTTACCGATTGGCAGAACCACTGCTTAGCAGCACCAAAGATCCTTACTGACCAAAACCACCTACCATTTCAGCAAGGCACCCTCACTTCTGCTTACATTTCAGCTGCACCACAAAGTTTACCTACATCATCCCTGTTACAGTTGAAGAGATAATACATTGAGTTAGGGAACCCTTCATGAAGGTCTGCAGGTAACATAATGAAAGGTTTGCATTTCATGACCCCCCCAAAGGACTACAGCAGAAGGGGTGACCTTGAATGTTGATACCTCCACATAGGTCTATCATAAGTGTGGGCAGAATGAGGAATGCATACTAACCAGTTCCATAGGGGATGTTAATGGATGATGCTGATGCACTGCAGGGCAGGTCAGCTGAGCAGCGTAAAAAGTTTAAACCACTAGGGAGCAAGAGTAAAAGGCTGAGTGGAGCCAGGCACTGGCAGTACAGCAACAATACCACTGCTAAAAAGCAAGAACAGGGAACTAAAATGTTGGGAGTTGTAACTGCTGAGTTGAGACAGGCACTGAGGAGAGCCAGATGACAACAATTAAGGAGGAATGTGCACAGGGAGACTGCTGCAAGCAGGGAAAACATCAAGTGGGAGCTGAAAAGCATACAGATAACTGCATGTAAACAGAGGCATTACTATAAGTATGATAAAAGTAAATGGAAGCTTGAATAGCACAGTGCTTGCATAGCACAATGCAGGTAAAGGGGTGCAGTAGGATACTTGTAAAACTAGAAATCGAAAAAAGCAAAAACTGAAGAAACACAAGCACAGGAGAACAGGAGAACAGAGACAGAAAGAAGTGCAAGCAGCAGCTGGAGGCAAAAGGAAAATATTGACCCAGAAAAGGAGGAGAAACACAAACCAGCAGAAAGGCAGCATAAACTGAGCAGGAAGTCCAAAAACACAAGAGGAGGGAGACAAATGCTGGGGTGGGGTGGGGTGGGGAAGGCAAAGTCCAACAGAGCCTCTGGCTGCAAAGAAAAAATGCTTTTGAGTGAAGATGGAAGGATTGCCTTATACAGCTCAGGCAGGGGATGTGGCTGATTGCTTCAGCCCATTGAACCACAGGCCAAGCCTTTCAATTTCCATTCCATTTGTACATTACACACACTAACACACTAAAATGCCAGCAGAATAGGCCCAACGGTCTTTCGGGTCTGCTTGTTTGGTCAGCCCCCACTCTGGGAGCTGACCTTGCTGCCCCCCTCGCCTTCTCTGGCTTCTCCCTTCCCAGTTCCGGATATTCTCCCTGCATTGGATTTTGCTTCCAGAACCCTTCCCCTGTACCTGTCCCACCCCCTCTTGAACCCCTCCACTGTCTCTGCCTCCACCAGACCCCTAGGCAGTGCATTCCTTGGCTCCACCACCCTCTCAGTGAAGTAGTACCTCCTCCTTTCTCCCCTGAATCTTACCCCCTCCAGCTTCCACCCATGCCCTGTAGTGGCCCCCTCCTCCTTCCTTCGAAGCACCCCAACTGCTCCTCCCCTATTTACCCCCTTCATGTACCTGAAGACCTCTATCATGTTCCCCCAGTCCCTTCTCTCTTCCAATGTGTACATATTTAGCTCTTCGAGCCTCTCCTCATAGGTCCTGTCCCCCAAGCCTCAAATCATTTTGCTTGCCCTCCTCTGGACCCTCTCCAGGAGTTTAACCATCCAGCTTTTTCAGAAACCATTGTATTTTTTATCAAGTTTCGATTCCAAGTTTATTGACAGATTATCTGATGTCACCCTTTCTATGATATATGTTTTAGATTTTCAGCTATAACCATTTGAAGTTTAGATCTGGTCTCCTCCCATAATGCTTCATATGGTGTCAGTATGCACAATTCTACAAAATCACATCCGTTTAAGTTAAATCCCAAAACATTTAAGTTTTATGGCTTAAAAAATTAAGTAATTTTCATTTATTGTTGATTTTTTTAGAATAAGGGTAGTAAGCAAACTATAAACAATACTGTTGACAGTATAGCCTAGAGGTTAGAGTAACAAGCAGTGAATGAGCTTGGTACATTCAGCAGACCACACCTAGGTTTGATTCTCACAACTTCCACTTGCATACTTTGTGACTCTGAGCAAGTCACTTAACTGCCCAGTGCTCTCAGGTCACCCCTGAAAACAGGCACCTGTGCCTAGTGGGCCTTACCTGGTTACCAAAGACTTAAAATACAGTATACATGCATAAATACATAACAAAATAAATACCACACACACTGTTTCTGATAAAGACAGCCTTTTGTACACTGCCTAGCAAAACTCTCTAGTGTCTTTATTTTGCAATAAAATGCATTTTAATGAACCAGAGCATTTCAGAAATGCTATTTATGTTTCTGAGAAGTTTAAGCATTTGCATCTCCTTTGAGTTGACATCTATTATCCACGTGAAGGGATATATGATGCACCCATTCATCCTAGAGAAGATGGAAGGAGAATTTATGAAGTTGGTAAATATGGATCTGTTACTATTACTTATGTGTTTTCTCAAGAGTACTGAAGGAAGAACACCTGACTGAGCTTCATACACAGTGTGCTTTAAAGTCAGATCATTTGAAAACTGTATTTATTTATATTTCCATTTTCACACTGAAATAATCTCATGAATGCACAACAATAATTTACACGTAAACTCAGACCCACTACACACAGTACCAGTAACTGTAATAGACATGCTGTAAGGCAGGAGTTTCAAAAGGATTCATATAAGTTCCCTCCACCATCATTTTCAAATGGCAGACTACCTTATAACATTCAACCAGATGTTCTGCAGCACAAAAGCTTTACTATGGCAAAAAGTGATGCAAAGATTATTTGACTCCTTTTAAAACAGCAGATCATGATGCTTTGCTCCATAGCGATGAAAAAAGGACTGTTATGGTCCCAGTGGGCATACCCAGTTGCCAAAATTAAATAAATATATAAGTCTTTTGAAAATAACAGCAGGGCTTGTCAGATGCAAGCTAAGTGCTGACGTGCAGAATGCATTTACATCCTTATCTAACCCTATATAAAATCCTGACTATAAACATTTACACACTCATATGTGTAACTACTATATTGACCATTAGCACATGTAGAACAAAGATTATTTCTTTATTTTCACCGACTTCTCTGATCTATCATCAGATAATGTATATTTATCTGCTTATTTACTTATCTATAGTTATACCAGTGTTTGTACATTAGCGCTAGATAGATAAAATGAAGGTGGTAACAGAGATAATCTCTGGTATCTTCCAAATACATAGAATAAAGCCAACTATGGTCCCAGAGTTTTCTTTCTTTCATCAAGAAAGGATAAGGAGATATCTGGGTCATTATCCTGATACATTATTTGGATTTCCTTGAACTATCCAGGCACAATGATTAATTATCAGTGTCTATCTGTCTACATATGGATACTTGAATTACCCACAGAAACTGATCAAGAGGAGATAATACACTAGCAAAGTATCTGTAGTATAAAGGCAGGGAATGAGGGAGGGTAGACAGGTGGGAGGTATAGTAATTTATTAGCTTTGTGTCACATCTCTATTTGTACCTAGGTTATGGAACAAACTGAAATTTTCCCCAAAAAAAATCAGTGCCAGAAGCTATTTTCTTAGTTGCAATCTTTCTTTCCTGCTTTAAAAAGGAGTTCAGCTGAACTGTTAATAATCCTGACCCTCATGGAAAACTGAACCCTCATTGGCCATGTGTTACTCTATCACTGCACACCTTTCGAGCACCAGTGACTGTGCACCCATCATTAAGGTGCTAAATCCTGAACTTTGCCACTCCTTCCCCAAGGTCCACCCCCTGGAGTCAGAATATTTAGAATGGGAAGGGGGTGCAGCTCCCTGCAAAAAGAGAGGACGGCGACTTTCAGACTTGGAGCAATAATGACCATGCACACTGCTGCCAGCACTCAAGGTGGAGCCCTAGTCTATACGTAAACCTGCTTATATGATCTGAGTCTCTCTCTATCTCTCTCTGCCTCTCTCTGTCTCTCCCTCCCTCTCTCTGTCTCTCCCTCCCTCCTCCCTCTCTCCCCTCTCCTCTCTCTCTCTCTGCAATACCCCTCTTTTGAGCTTCCTAATCTCAGATTTGTAGCATACATCTCACAAAAAGCTGCCAGGCTTCAGTAGGGAGCAAGCTTCAGTAAATACAGAAGCATCACAGGGTTGTGTTTAATATTTGTAGGATGGTGATCAGAAACTTCCATTTACCCCAATTTGGAAGTCCTTCTGGTTTGTTGGAAGTCATACAACTTCTCTGATCCCAAATTCTGAAATTCAGTAATTTCTTAAAAATAACAGCCTTTTGAAAAACATACAACTACTACTGATAAAATGCCTTTTCTTTCATAAAATGCAATAATTTCTTACATCCATATCCACAAAATGAGAAGCCATGTAATTTTCCTTTTCCCATTTGGAAGTCAAATGTTTGCACCCATTTATTTTGGAAGTTGTTACCTTGCACATTTTTGGAAGTCAAATGCTGTACCACCCACAAGGATGAAGCCCTCTGTGACAAAAATGTAATTATAAAATGGCAAGATAGAATCTTGGACTGTGATTGGTCAGTTTGGGTCTAGATCCATGGGTTATCCCAGCATGACGCACGGGTCTAGTCTCAGCCTCACTTTGAACCTGTAGATGACTTTTTGGATGATGAGCTAGATGTTGGTTTGGACCTAGAGCTCTTTTTTTTGCATCTCCTCTTAATAAAAACATTCTTTAAAATTATTTTTTTTATTTTATATATAACAACGAGCCATTGTATAATAGAAATAATGCATTCCAGGGTGTGTGTCATTTGGGATAACACCACGCTTGGGGCATTGGATGCACTCAGCCTGCGGCCTCATGCCCAACCCCCCCCAGGCATGGCGTTATCCCAGCACAACACACACCCTGTCATGCATTATTCCTTTATTCTTCCCTGTGTGACAAACTGCAGTAATTGCCATTGAACTACATCATGTCTCTGTAGTATTCTGCAAGATAGTATTGGCCAAAACATTGACGTGTGTGCTTCATCCTGGTGGGCTGCACTGATGTATCACACTGGAAATAAATGAAACCTTGGGGCCATTCCTCTCCCTAGTCATGATTTAGCAGTTCAGTGTGTAACCAGCTTAAACATGGATATAGTTTGCAACTCATTAGTATCACCTCTGTATGAAAGGAATTTAAATGAAATGTTATAACAGAGTAGAAATTAGCCTGGGTGGAACAGGTTACACCTTTAATTGTTAGCTACAGTAACTGAAAGAAGCATTAGGAAGCCATTCCTTTCACCACAGTCACAACTTTGATGACTAGGCCTAAATTAAACATACAGTAAAATGGGAAATATTTGCAGGTAAAAATAGTTTTACTATATTCATGCTTATTTATTTGTTTGTTTGAAAATGGATGACCAGGAAAGGCACATCGAGCAGAGGTTCATTTACAGGTGAGACCCAGGGGAAGCGAATAGAGGATACAATACACAGACACAGATTACAGTTACAATAAAGTGCAAAGAAAACAAATTAATTACAGGAGTAAGTGCAAAATGAAAAAAGCAAGGTAGAAACAACAACGTAAGGTGTTTTAACCACACCTATATGGGGTAGAAGATAAATGCAGGGGGAGCAGTCAAGTAGATAGAAAACAGGAACAGGGGAGAGAGAAGGAGTTTCAGCTGATACCCGGGGGAGCCAGGGGAGACAGTGAACTAGAGGGAAGAGGGTAGTTGGTTCCAAAGTGATGGCAGATGATAGGTAAAGGCTGATTGCCCAGCAGAAGAGTGGGGATGTGAAATGGTGAAGGTGCAAGGATTCCTAGACCAGATAGTGCATAAGGACGAGAGGATTAGGGAGAGGAGTGATGAGAAGTAAGGGACCCAAACCATTATTTGAATGTGAATGAGGCACAGTGGATTTGGTGACATGAGGGTAGAGGGAGAATGGCTAAAGAGGAAAAAAGTTGGCAATGATGAGTATGAGAGGGGGAGTTGTTCAAAAAGCAATAGGAGTTGCAGAGGGTATCCAGTCTGGCCAGGGGAGGTGAGGGAGCTACTGTACTACAGGGATGTGATGTAGTTCAATGGCAATAACTGCAGTTTGTCACACAGGAAAGTAATACATTTTTATTAGTGCTGTGCAGAATGTAAAATTCCACTGGCAGAATTAGTGTGGAATGGCCATTCTTTTCTGTGGAATTTCCACCAGAATTTAGCTTGTTCTTCAGTGGTATTCCGCTTACTGTGATCTGCACAATACTATTCCACAGAAAAGCAATTTTTCCACGGAAAATTATTCCATAACAATTTCCATGGAAAATATTGTGATCTGTGGAATAATATTCCATGGAAAAGTATTTTATCTGTTGCAAATCATTCCACAACTATTTTCTACTGCAGAATTCCACCATTCTGTTTGTAGCAAAATTCAGCAGAATTTCTGCAGAATTTTGAAGTTTCCACTGAATTTCATTCCACTGAAATTTGAAAGTTCCACACAGCACTCATTTTTATCATGGAGTGCTTTATCCTTGTGAGTGGTACAGCATTTAACTTCCAAAAATGTACAAGGTAACAACTTCCAAAATAAATGGAGTGGAAACATTTGACTCCCAAAATGGGAAAAGAAAAATTAGGTTACTTCTCATTTTGTGGATATGCATGTCAGAAATTATTGCATTTTACAAAAGAAGGGGCATTTTATCAGTAATAGTTGTATGTTTTCCAAAAGGCTGTTTTATTCTGAAATTACTCATTTTCAGAATGTGGGATCAGAAAAGTAGTGTGATTTCCAACAGACCAGAAGGACTTCCAAACAGGGGTAAATGGAAGTTTTGGATCACCGTCCTACAAATATTAAACACACCACTTTGAGCATTCTCTGTTTACTGTAACTTGTTCCTTACTGCCACCTGGCAGCTTTTTGTGAGATGTATGTATGCTACAAATCTCAGATTAGGAAGTTCAAAAGAGGTGTATTGCAGAGAGGGAGAGAGAGAGAGAGAGAGAGAGAGAGAGGAGTCAAGCAGAAAGGCTCGGCTTATGTGGGAAGGATCACATACTAGAGTAGGACCTGGCCAATGAGGGGTCAGCTTGCCATAAGGGTCAGGATTATTTACAGTTCAGCTGAAATCCTTTTTTAAGCATGAAAGAAGAAAGAAGAAAGAATGCAACTAAAAAACTAGCTTCAGGCACTGATTTTTTGGGGAGGTGGTGCACAAAATTCAGTTTGTTCCATAAGCTAGGTACAAATAGAAATGCGACACAAAGCTAAAAAATGACTATGCCCCCCACCTGTCTACCCTCCCTCATCCCCTACCTTTATACTACTGATGCTTTGGAAATGTATTATCTGCTGTTGATCATTTCTGTGGATAATTCAAGTATCTGCGTGTAGACAGACAGATGCTGATAATTGATTGTTGTACCTGGATAGTTCAAAGAAATCCAAATAATATACCAGGATAATGACCCAGATATCACTTTATCCTTTCTTAACAAAAAAAAGAAAACTCTGGGACCATACTTGACTCTATTCTATGTACTTTGAAGATACCAGAGATTATCAGATTATCTCTGCTTTAACCACGAGCCATAGTATCTATCTAGAGGTAATGTACAAACACTGTTAGAACTATGTATAAGTAAATAAGAAGATAAATACACATTATCCGATGATAGATCAAAGAAGTCAGTGAAAATAAAGAAATAATCTCTTTTTATATGTGCGAAGAGTCAATATAGTAGTTAAGCATTTGAGTGTGTAAAAGTTTATAGTCAGGATGTTATATAGGGTTAGATTTGGATGTAAATGCATTCTGCACGTGTCAGCATTTACCTTGCACCTGAAAAGCCCTGCTGCTAGTTTCAAAAGATTTATTTATTTATTTAATTTTGGTATCTGGGTAAGCCCACTGGGACCATAACAGTCCCTTTTTCATCTCTTTGGAGCAAAACATCATGATTTGCCATTGAAAAATTAGCCAAATAAGATCTGTATCACTTTTTACCATATTGAAGCTTTTGTGCTGCTAAAAAATGTTGTTGAATGTCAGTCATAGCCACACAGATCACCAGGATTTTCAGCCAGTCACTCAGCACAAAGACAGTGCCATCGCTCTAGAAAATTGCATGAGTGGTCCCCATACATAAGAAAGGGGATACCAAGGACATGAATAACCACAGACCCGTTGCTGAGTTATCTACTCTACATAAGCTACTTAAAAAAGTTGCAGCCACTCAAGTTATGGAATACATTCATAGAACAACTTAATCACCCCAGCACAACATGGATTTAGGAAAGGTCACAGCACCACCACAACTCTCATCAAACTCACAAATTATGTAAAAATGGTCATGGACAAGGGAGTATACACAAGGGCAGTTTTTGCTGACTTAAAGATGTCCAGCCTGGTGGACCATACCTTACTACTATCAAAACTGGCTACACTTGGTTTCTTTCAAGGCTCTACTTCTTGGTTTGACAGTTACTGTACCTCACTTGACAGAGGCAATTCATACAAATTGATAAATGCAAATCCAATCTCTCTTCCACCTGCGTCAGAGTACCTCAAAGATCCATACTCGGCTCACTGCTCTTCTCTCTGTTTGTAAACAGGATGCCAAAGACGTCGGGTTCCACCTCCACTATTCTATATGAAGACGATATGGTTTTATACACCAGTGCCAAGGACATAACCTCAAATTCTACACTAGAAATGGTTTTTGTGTGCCTACATACACGGCTAACACAACAAACTCATACTGAATGCCAAGAAAACAGTTGCCAAGCTATTTGGCTCGGCACCCAGGATCAAAGCCAATGCATCTACTCTGTCCATTTCAGGCCTGGATGGTAGACTGCTTGAAGTGGTTGACATCTTTAGGTACCTGGGTATAACACTTGACCCCTCACTGGAGTTTACTCACCACATAGCGAGCACATGCAAAGCTGTAAATTCAAAGCTGGGGCTGGCTTATAAAATTAGATCCTCTCTAAATGCAGCAGCTAAACTGGCCATTGCACAGGGGGTTCTTAGACCTAGCCTAACATATGGTATCATGATGTACCATTATGCCACCAAAGGGGTACTGCAAAAATGGGGCATTTGCTATAACAACATCTGCCGATTTGCCCTGTTGGTACACAGTTGCACCCACTGCTGTATACCTCACTCAAGTATGGGCTGGCTTTCTCCAGCCTCCTACTGTAGATACACTACCAGATGTATGATAGACAACATCATTAGAACAGGTTCACCAGAGGCCGTGGACAACATGTTAAACAACGCACCACAGACATACCCGCTGAGGTCAGCAGAAATGTCTCTCCTTGGAATACCTGAAAGTGCCACGAAAATGGAAAAACAAGCTTTTGCTGCCCACCCGCAGGCTTTGGAACTCACTACCATTACCTATCAGGCAATCTAGGTTGCACCAGGCATTTACAAATGAGCTCAGTGACTCACTCCTAGGCTCAGACAGATGCACATGTGATCTAACCCCAGGGGCGCATGCCTAGCCTGTCCCTACTTAAACTTAAAGCACTTTTTCTATACACATCTAGCATGCTCTTTCTGGATGGTTGTGTAATCTCCCTGGTTTGATGCATTGTTAGTGATGTCTCGCACTGCTGAAATGAAAGATGTGATTTACTGATGCATGCAAAGTTTGGATTTTTACATAAGCTGCTTTCCTCTTACTGTAATTGCTCCCCCCTCGCACCCCTGAAATGTCTGTTTTAGTATTTAAGTTTTCACTAATCTATTGCTCAGTTTCATGTAATGTAATGTAAAGTAATGTACAGTCTCCATGAAAAGCTTTATTCTTTGTAACTCTACTGAGTCGTGCCTGAAAATAGGCAAATCTTTGTCTAGCGCACTTACCCGGTAAACAAAGAGGCTGTATGTGTCAACTCTCTAACGTCTTGCTGAGTGGCTGACCAAGTTATAAGCAGCCAAAGATTCCAAAACATCATCAGTAATTAAATTTGAATTTCATGAGCTTTTCTGAAATTTTGGAATGTTGAAATACTTTTGTTGAAGTTGTGTCGATACATTTGCCCTGTCCTACACATGAGTCGCCATTGTTGAGGAAGGTAAAAGCTGGATAAAGTGGCAAAAAGGTAGCACTCATGGGAGGCCCCAGAGTAAAAGTGTAGTGGTGCCACATGCCAAGTCACTATCTTGAGTGATGAACCATGAAGAATAGTTGTGGCCATGGTGCAGAAGCCTGAATTCTTGCACTATGCCTGATAACCACTAGAGTCAACTGACTTAATGACTTGTAGAAGCATATGCATGTGCAGCAGTGGTTCAGTACAATGTTACCTGCTGACTCTAACAACCCTGTAGGTAAAAATGCATATTTTCACTATTATAAAACAGTGGCACCAAATGATGTCAAGTCCCACACCTATCTGCAACTTAGGACATTGTGACATAAGTATTTGAATATCTTTAGTCATGATGGAGGATGATGCTGGGCATCACTGTCACAGGAGTGTTGGAGGGGTATTGCAGGGCCATGATGCCAGTGCTGGTAAGGTGATTCACAATGGAGCATGATGCTGGGCATCACTGTCACATGAGTGTTGGAGGGGGATTGTAGGACCATGATGCTAGTGCAGGTAAGGTGATTCATGATGAAGCATGACGCTGAGCATCACTGTCACAGGAGTGTTGGAGGGGGATTGCAGGGCCATGATGCTAGTGCAGGTAATGTGATTCATAATGGAGCATGACGCTAGGCATCACTGTCACAGGAGTGTTGGAGGGGGATTGCAGAGCCATGATGCTAGTGCAGGTGAGGTGATTCATGATGGAGCATTATGTTGGGCATCACTGTCACAGGAGTGTTGGAGGGGGATTGTAGGCCATGGTGCTAGTGCAGGTAAGGTGATTCATGATGGAGCATGACGCTGGGCATCACTGTCACAGGAGTGTTGGAGGGGGATTGCAGGGACATGGTGCTAGTGCAGGTAAGGTGATTCAGTGGATATAAGAACTTTGTGAAAGTTAAATTCCACAATTGGAATTCCAGTGGCATTAACCATCACGTGTCCATGAATTTTTGAGCAAATTTTTCCAATTAGCAATTTCAGAAGTATCCTCGATAAAGTTTAACCTGCTAAACAACATTTATCCAGCTTAATAAGATGCCAGGTCACATTTATTTTGGTATGCATATCAAATCTCGAGTGTATACCTGCAATAGCAGTGGAGCAATGAACATCCAACTGTTTTAAAAATGTTCATACAATTTAACAAACAATTAAATTGTGAAATTTTGAACTCCTGTAACTTTCAATTTACACAATCACCAGCATATGTAAGTAAGTAAGTAAGTATGTTTATTTGTTCAACTTTTAAAAGTCATTACAAAATTCAACAAAGAATGCAAATTTAAAAAGAACAGACAGCAGTCGGCCCGCTAGCACAGTGGCAAGGCGTCCCCTTGCAGCGCTGACATCCCGGGTTCGGGGATGGACTCAGGAGTCTGAAGGCCAGCTGGAAGGAGAAGGATTAAGCATCCCAGGGACTGCTTTTCTTCTCTGGCGGGAGGGCGGGGTGATTGTTTGGTGCATTGTGGACATCTGTGCCAAATCATCGGGGGGGTGGGGCAGGCACTGGTCATCATTGCACATCCCTGCCCCCAGAGAATCCACATCAAGAAAATGCTGGCCCCTCACACATGATGCAGGCCCCACCGCCATCCCCACTGCCTACTTGTGTCCGCCGGGGGGGTCCTGCTCACGTGGCCCCAACCCGAGGGGCAAGAGGGGTCTCACCTACCCTAATGTTCATGGGGAGGGGGAATGCCCACCCAGCAGCCCCGCCCATGGGGGTAAGCCTAGGCATGCTGGAGTGGTGAGTGGGGTTGGGCTGAGCCCTCGGGGGCTCGGCACAAAAGAAAAAAAAAGCAGACAGCATTTAAAATTTGTATAAACACATTTATGCAACAGGTGTGCCCATAAATTCTGTGTGATAAATCTGTGTATCTGAGCTACTATGTGTATAAATGTGAAATCTCACACTTATACACATAAGACACATCATCACTGATTTATGCATATAGTGTACACATCATCACGCCCTTCACTTGCCAGCTGGCACTTCCTCCCAGTTTCGTTTGTCTTATGAGCTCCTCCAATCCATTTCTCAGTCCCCATACTTTCCCTGCACACTTTCACTTTTTCCATTAAACTGTACAGTATAGCAACTTACCTAACTCCACATTACAGCAGTACCAAACATAATTAATGCAGAACATAAAACCCTAGTTTAATTTTTTTCTCATTTTTGTCACACTGCAGTCCAATTCACACACCCAACTCCCCTCCTGCAGACTGACTCACCACTCATTTCATTGTTTACCATACTCCTTCATTCAATTCCATTGTGCCCCTGCTAAACATTAAAAAAATAACATTTTTCTATTTTGTATTATCCCATCTCTCCCAAAGCAATTTCCCATCCTCTTCAGCCGTCAGCAGCACCGTTTCCCTCTCACAGCTCTTGCCATAACTGCCACTCCGTCCCCAGCAAAACATACAACCTTCCAGCAAAACATACAACCTTACAATAAAATGACCAACTATGACCTTCTCTCAATTACCCCCCCCCCGCTAGCTGGTCTGGCTGCCAGCCTGCCCATTCATAGCATCACCACTTAATTTCTCTACAAACACATTCAAGACAATTAAACATTTAATGCAAGTACCCTTTTTGTACTGCATAGAACTGTCCCATTTCAACCGCCATCTCCAGACAGCAGTGTTTGCTCCTTCCTGTGACTGGACTCCATGACAAACTGCCACTTGCTCTTTTCGCACCTTGGCTCAAAGAATAAAAATAAAATAAAATGAATAACAGCTTCAAATCCAAGATGAAGATCACAACATATGCAGACACTTCTGTGTCCCTCGCTAAAGACTGGCACCATTTTCCTTTGAATATTTTTGAAACCTAATGAACTCAAGCAATGAGCACTGATGAAGCAACGTCAGTGCAGGCATCACCCCGGTGCGTCCATGGCAACGTCCATAGCAATGGGTCACAGAAAAAGCCCCACATTATGTGAAATTATTTAACAAAAAAAAAATACAAAAAAATTTATATTTCACATGGTCCCTGCCTGTTGCATAAAATAAATACACAGCAGGGACCTTGTGGAATAAAATATTTATTTTCACTTGTATTCGTGTTCACTGCATGGTCCGGTACAGAATCAATGACACACTGTCACACCTCCCCTCAGTGCTCAAGAAAAAATATGCCTCTGTCATTTGCCACAAGGCTGTTAGCTGAATGCCTCAGAAAGGTAAATGTAGGCTTCCTCACCTCTTATTGTGGATGGATCTATTACGTCGCATCGACAATTTCATGTTGATGCGATGTTACCCTGACACCTCTACATCTACTGCAATTGTGGTCGGGATGGTGCCGACATGTGGAAACATCTTATTTTGTGTGGGAGGAGGCACTGTGTCCCCTGCACCCCCCTCTTTAAGATTCTCAACTCTGAGACAGAGCTGAATCGGGGGTGGGGTGCAGGACCTTGGGGGAGGGTGCCGGAGTCCCAGGCAGACTTTACAGTGATGTGGCGATGTTGTCGGTACTGACCACGTCACTGTAAAGTTGTCACTGTAGAGATGGTATACCACTGTGGATAACACTGGCCATAGCCTTCTATCTCACACACACACACTATGAACCCTACATCCTAAGGCACTTTGTATGCCATTACAGTTGACAGCAGTGCTTAGGTGCACATGGGTGGTTGGTTGTGACTGAGTGGCAGTGTGAGGAAAGTGGGAAAGATGGCATGTTTATGTGTCCTTTGGATGTGAGTAACCTCGGTGTCTACCATCATGCAGGCAATGAAAGAGTTGTTCCCTCTTTGTACCATCCACCTCCCTACTAGGTTAGGTATTTCTCAGTGACTGCCCTAGGGAGGCATGACAGATGCTGCATGGTCACGTATGGAATCAATGGCACACTGTCATGCCTCCCCTCAGTGCTCAAGAAAAACTATAGTTCCGGAATGCCTCAGTAAAGTACATGTTGAATATTAACTTCTTTGCTTCTGCCCACTGACAACAAATAATTTTCAGAAGGATGCAAGGAATACAGCAGCTGTACTTTGACTTGATCGGGAGACAACCTTTGGAACGAAAAAATATTTGAAACTTATTGCATCTTTTAATGAGCACATATATTTCTTAGACTCCATATATCATCATGAAATGCCATAATCTATGAAGAATCTGAGTTTCCTTATTCCTGATTGTGGATACCACTTCCCATGGCCTTCTATCACAGCTGACAAGAATGCTGAATAAATCATTGATATGGCAAACTGTTCAATGAAAATAAGTCAATGGTCCTTTAATAACGACTCAATATATGTTGATGGACTTTAAACAATATTTCTAAGTCTGCAATACATTGTTTTTATGTTGAGTATGCTTGTAGTGTCTGACAGTATAAGGAAAGGGACACACACACACACACACACTACATCCTAAGGTACTCTGTATGCCATGACGATTGACAGTGGTGCTTAGGTGAACGTTGGGTGGTTATGTACAACTGAAAGAAAACAGTGCAGGGAGGTTAAGCGGAGGGGCACGGAGCATGCTGAAGTCACATTGTAAGTAGCAGTGATAAGATTCAAACCTGAGACTCCATGGTCACAGCTCTGTGCTGTTACAACCAGGATATATGGTAAAACATCTAATTTAATAGCTAAGCAAATGCATATTTCTGTAATAATAAGCCATTCATTGCAACTGAGTATAAATACTAAACCGAATGTAATGCAAACATGGAAAGTCTAAATAGGTAAAGCCACAGCATTTGTCAGCAAAAAATGTTCACATGCATTTTTTTTTAGCAAGAATGTATTTCTGACATCCTAAGATTCATGATCAGTGTATATTGTCAGTTTTCTCATTGTTAAAACTGTGTCTACAGGAAATACTGTAATGACTCACATCATTAAAGATGGCCGCCTCTCACAATTTTTAAAAATCTCTTCCACTAAAGTTTTCCTTTAAATATACAGTACTTGGTTTACTTGAGACAAAAGGAGGCCAGAGCCCTTAGAGAATGTCTCCCACACATTGTGGGACTTTAGATCTGTTGCAGATTACCTATAATCCAGTTATCAAGTTTGTTTTTGAACAAATTAAGGCTGCTGGAATCCACCAGCTCCTGCAGTAAAGTGTTTCATAATCTAGGGGCTCTTCTGGAATAAACACTTCCCCTTTTGGTAGTTTTGAATGTTTGGACCTCTAGCTGTTTGTTGTGCAATCTGGCAACAATCTGTCCATTTGAGTATGAAAGACCACACTGACTCATGAGTTCGGGTGAATGAAGTATTTTGTATGTTAAGAGTAGGTCACCTCTGATTCTTCTAGTTTGCAATGAATGGAGCCCAGTAAACTGTAATCTTGTTGTATAATCTAGGTGCGTCAATCTTGGTACCATTTTGGTGGCTCTTCTCTGAACCTGGTCCAGGTGGTTTATGTCACCTTTAAGATAAGGGTCCCAGAAAGGGGACCCATAATCAATATATGGCCTTATGTAAGTCCTGTATAATAGAATGAGGCACTGCTCAGTGCGGGTAACAAAAGTTTGCTTGATTTGTTTTAAGAGTCCATTTGCCATCTTGGCAGTTTTAATGCCGTGGTCGCTTGCAGAAAGTTTGTTGTTTAAGAGTATACCCAGGTCTCTCTCACATGTGAATGTTTTAAGTGGTGAGTTATTCAGCTAGTGAATGTGTTTTGGACTGTTTTTTCCAAAGCGAAGGACAACACGTGTCTTGGTTAAAGGACATGTTGCTGTGTTTTGCCCATTGTTCAATTTGTTCCAAATCAGAAAGAAGTGACGCCAGGCTATTTGGATCAGAAACAACATGCTAGATTTATACTGTGGATGTATTAGGATGGTGCCACGGCATGTCACTGATGGCAAATAGCATAACACTGTATCAAGACATTCAATTTTTTCATGGCGGGCATGACACAGGGACAGGAAGTTTTAAAAATGTCTGAATCTCATATCTTGGTTAATGAATGAAGAAAAACAACAACAAAAACAAACTTGATATTTTTGCCCAACAAACATTATTGCTAAAAAACATATGGTTACTAACAAATTTGGCATCTTTAAATTATTGACAATAACCTTTCACTCTTTTCTTATAATAGAGGAACTTTACCAATAAAAACAATGGCAAACAACTTTTCTGTAATGATAAAACAAATAGCTTTCCTTGATTGCACCAATCCCTGTATCTCTTGTTTATGTTGCCTCCTTGACACTAAGCTGTCTGAAAATAGGCTTTGCCTAAATGGCTTTATGTGAAATTAAATAAGCCATCTAAAGGCAGTGGAAGAACAAAGAGCTCTGGTGCAGATGGTGCCCTTTTTACTTGGACAGGGTGCTTACAGTTATATTTTTGGTAGATTGTTTATGCCCTGCTGGTGTTCACTTAGAGTCACATCTTCAGCACTGCAGCTCTGGTGGGTAGCTTGTCCAGCAGGCTTTAGGAGGGGGATGGGGGTGTTTAATAAGGAGTCTCCAACATGACTGGGACAAGTGAGATGGAGTGATCAGTGTGGAGGGACAATCGAAATGGGAAAGAGTTAAGGGGGGGTGGCATGATCCCCTGAGTACTACTAGGGTGGGCATCTTTGGAAGGGTGGTAGGGTGCATTGGGTATGGTCTTCCATGGTGCTCGCCCTGGCTTAGAGGATGGGGGATGCATGGTGTGCTGTCAGTTGGCACAACTTAAGGAGGTGGTCAGGATGTTAGGTTGGATGATAGGAGTTGCAAGTAAGAGGGGTGGTGGGAGGAAGAAGAAGAAGAAGCTCTGCTGAGGGTGGTAAGTTGGGAGGAGGGCTGTAGGGGTAAAAAGGGTGGTGATACAGGGGTTCCACAAGAACCACCCATAACGGGGAAGACGTCTGGGGAAGGACAGTATTGGCATAAGCGATCACACAACTGGGGAGGAGGGATTGGAGAGGCATTATGGGTATGAGGAGTACTCCAGTGAGCCTGGATAGGACCCTTCCAGAGCGGGATATGGGCCAGGGGACCAAGTAAGTGGTTAGGGGAAAAGGGACCAGGCATTTGCAGAAGGTAGCAGTTGGGAGCAGGGTGCCAGTGGGGGACAGCACACAACAGATTTACACCACTAATGCAATTGAACGACAGTGAGGGGGATAGTTCAGGGGCACAGGAGGCTCCAGGAGGGACAGGATTAAGGGATGAGGCAAGCAGCCCCATAGTAGGGATCAGCAGTGATACCCTCTTGCACATGGACTCAACGGGGACTAGGAGGGATACTCCCATGCAGAGGGACTCAACAGGGGTGTGGGTGATCCGTAGGGATTGTGAGAGTGTGACTAGAAACCAGGGCAATGGGGGTAACATTGGTTGGGGTGGGGCTTGGACTAGGGTGTCCCTGAAAAAGAGGAAGGGGGACTATGAGGGTGAACTGGGTGGTGCTCAAGGGGACAATATCAAAGAAGGAGGTGCCCAAGGGAACAGTATCAAACAGGAATGCTGCAAAGGGGGAAGCAGTGGGGACAGTAACAAGCATGGAGGCTGCAAGAGGTGGGCGGTATGAAGGATGGCAATGAGAGAGGACATACATGTTCTCCTGTGAGTCTGGGGGTATTTGTTCCTGATGCAATCAGGATGAACTGTAAAACTGTAGCAAGATGGGAGGGGTTGGGGAGACATGTCGGTGAGGAGAAGGAACTGGAACAGAGGGGCAGGATAGTGACCAGTACTCCATTGGGGGTTTGCCCACGAAGGTGGATGAGGCAGAGAGAGAGGAAGGGGCATCGGAGTTTGGGGGACAAAGAAAAGGAGGTGGTAAAGGTGCTCCTGTTGGGCTATTCCATCATCAGAGGTATTAAGTGGGAGGGTTGGGGGACGGGTCACCCTGCAGAGTCAGGGTCAAGAGTGTATCTGGCTTGGCAGTCCATGAAGCCAAACACTTGATCTATGCTCTGGCAAAAGATTGCAGAGGAACCCCCGATATACTGGTGCGCCTGGGCATGAAGGATATTGAGGGTAAGTGTGTGTTGAAGATCCAGGCTAGGTTCTGGGAACTAGCCAGGGTCTGTAATGCCTCTGGGTGTTTGGTTTCCTTCTCAGAGATCCTACCAGTACTGAGAGCCAGTGTGGGGAATAAACAAAAAATTAAGGAAGTTAATGAATGACTGGGTGACTGGTGCAAAGTGAAAGGATTTGGGTTGGTTAGTGACAAGGGTGGGACCTGGGAGGACAAGGGACTGTATGCTAGGGACAGGCTCCACCTCAGCTTGGAATGGAAGGAACTTCTGAAACAGGGATTGGCCAGGTTCATACAATTCAGGTGGGGTTTAAACTTGTGAAGGAGGGAGGGAAGGGGATTGTGGGGGGTCCTAGCATGTCCAACCAGGGAGACCATGGCCTTCTCCCACAAGCAAAGAGGAGGGAGGACAGATCAGGAGTACCAGATTGCACAGACAGGGCTCTGGCAGACAACTACCTGGGAGCCCAAGGGGGGGAGTGGGTTGGAAAGTGGTCCTAATTAACACCAGGAGTATGGCAAACAAGATGCCCGAGCTCCAGGCAATGCTGGCGGGGGGGGGAGTAGATGAGGTAGCTGTCACTGAAACCTGGGCTACCTCTGGGCATGACTGAGACTTCAACCTAGTAGGGTACACCATGTTCAGAAAGGACAGGGCTGTGGGAAGGGGAGGGGGGAGTAGCTTTCATCATTAGGGGTGGTGTTGGAATAAGCATAGTTAAGGGGGCAGAGGGGCATGTGGAGGCTTTATGGGTCTCTTTAGAGGCTCCTGGAGGCAAGAGAGTGAAGCTGGGGGTGGTATACAGGCCACTCAGGCAGGGGAGGATCTGGATAAAGGCCTGGTGGCAAACCTAAAGGACCGCTGTGGGCAATGGGAGGGGTAAAACTGTGGTGCTGGGGGAACTAAACATGCCAGGATGTGACCGTGGAACTGTGATGTCCTCATCAGCCAGGGAGCAGAGGCTGCTGGATATATTCCAGGACGCATTTTTTTGCCCAGCTGGTGACTGGCCCAATGAGGTAGGGATACATCCTGAATGTTGTCCTGGCAGACGGCAATCTCATCTGGGACCTAGTAGTAGGGGACCCACTTGTGGGAAGTAATCATGCCATGGTCTGATTCTCTCTTGACCTGGGGGTGGGGTTGATCAATTGCATACAACAGTTGTTGATTTTAGGAGGGCGGACTTTGAGGGTATGGGGCGGATCCTGAGGCGCTACCTAAACGGGATCAGGCCGGGTACGGACACGAGGGCCACTGGGAAATCACTAAATTTGGGCTTCTGGAAGGTACCAAGGCCTGCATGAAGGAAAGGCAGAAGTTTGGTAGAGCCAGGAAGCCAAGCTGGTGGCCAAGGGAAGCTCAGGTCACAGTAAGAGAAAAAACGGCTGCGTGAAGCCACTACAGGTGGTTGCAAAGGGTTATGGACAAGGAGGAGTATGATTTGGTCACCAGGAAGGTCACCAGGGTGATGAGGTTGACTAAGGCGAGGATGGAGAGTAGGCTGGCTCTGGGGATTAAAAGAGGAAAAAAAGGGTTTTTCAGGTATATCAGGGAAAGGAGGAAGGGGAAGGGGCAGTTCAGTAGACTGAGGGCAGGGAGTATGTGGGCGGAGGATGTGGGGAAGCAGGCAGAGGTGTTAAATGAATACTTTGCCTCGATCTTCACTAGGGAGGAGGGAGAAGTAGCATCACCTGGGGAGGAGCAGGGCCAAACTGTGGAACAGGGGGACCCATGGACATTGAAATCCCAGTTGTTAGGGTATTGGAAGCCCTGAAGTCCCAGAGAGCAGAGAAGGCACTGGGCCCCAATGATCTACACCTGAGGGTGCTCAAAGGATTGGCTAACGTCCTGGCTGTGCCTCTGGCGGATCTCTTTAACTCCTTCCTTCAGTCAGGTTGGGTGCCTCAGGGCTGGAGGATGGCCCACATTGTGCCCATACACAAGGGGGGGAGGATTGCGTGAGGAGTTGGGAAACCATAGGCTGATAAGCCTGACGTCGGTGGTGGGCAAAGTGAAGGAGGACATACTGAAGGAGAGGCTGGAGGTGTTCCTGGAGGGAAAGGGTCTCCTGGATGTCCGCCAGCATGGCTTTGTCTGGGGCAGATCATATCAGACTAACCTGGTGGAGTTCTACGATTAAGTGACAAGGGCACTGGACCAGGGCAGGCCAGTGGACATCCTCTTTCTGGACTTCAGCAAGGCATTTGACTCAGTGCCACACCCAGAGCTGCTGGAGAAGCTGATGGATATGAGGTTGGGGGTTCAGATGGTTAGGTGGATAGGGAACTGGCTAACAGGGCATTTCCAGGGGGTGATGGTTGGGGGGAGGTTTCAAGAGAAGGAGCAGTGTCTCAGGTGGGAGGTAGAGCCCGGAGCTCAGAGGATGCCAGAGAGAGTTCCCTGAGGGGGGAGCAGAAAGAGAGTAAAAAAAAAAAAAAAAAAAAAAGACTTTTACATGTTCTTATTTATTTTAAATGGTAAAACTCACCTGCAACATATCTTGGAGGCTCTAGAAAAAAGCTGGAAAATCTCAAGCTTTGCTCTCAAGGTTCACATGTCCCCAGAACCTCTTGATGGTCTTATAGCACTGTTACAATATACTTACACAGGATAGCTTAGCTGAAATGCAGTATCTCATATTCAGTGGGATCACACTTTTATCCATGTTGGCAATGTATTGACACAGGATAGCTTTGCTGAGATGGATACAGTATCTCATTTTCAGTGGGGTCTTACCTTTACCCATTTTTACAATGTACTGATACAGATTAGCCTGGCTGAGATGCAGTATCTCATCTTCAGTGGGGTCTTACTTTTACCCATGTTTACATCTGCATGCAGTGTACTGACACAGGATAGCTTTGCTGAGATGGATACAGTATCTCATTTTCAGTGGGGTCTTACTTTTACCCTTGTTTACATCTGCGTGCAGTGTACTGACACAGGATAGCTTTGCTGAGATACTGATGACCGCTATAGTTATACCAGTATTTGTACATTAGCTCTAGACAGATAATGGGTGTGGTTGAAGCAGAGATATATAGAATAATGGATAGGGAACTGTGCACAACAAGGCTGTGTTCCCTCGAGGGTTTTGATGACATCGTAGACCTCGAGAGTGAAGCTCGAGGGATTCCTATAATGTAATCACCTGAAATGGAAACACAGCCTTAATGTGCACAGTTCCCTATCTGTTATTTTGTATAGTATATGGTTCCCCACAAACTGTGCCACATTAATTTCACAAGGATTTGTTAGTTTCTGTACCTTGTCCAGACACTGCCATTTTCTTCCGGTCCTCGCTGCAGATCCACTCCGCTGCCAACCGCGAGGGTATCATTGCTCATTGTCGTCCAGCCTAACTTTGTACGGAGGGACCACTGATTTATTTAAAAAAAAAAAACTGCTGACAAACTCATAGTTTGGAAACAGGGTGCCGACTATGGCAGTCTATGTCCAAACTATCTGAAAAGCTAGTGCTCAACCGCTCGCTTACCAATGTCGCCATGCTGTACAGTATTTTTGGAAAAGCCAATGTTTCAGGGAAACGGTTGAAGATTAAGAAGTTGTTGTACTATTGTTGTGATGTCAGAACAATAGTACAACTTTTTTGACCATTGCACTGTCTTATAACTGGTTTTGGAAAACCATCATTATCCATCCACAATAAACCCTAACCATATATTATAATCTGATAATCTCTGGTATCTTCCGAGTACATAGAATAAAGCCAGCTATGGTCCCAGAGTATTTTTTTCTTTCATCCAGAAAGGATAAGGAGATATCTGGGTCATTACCCTGGTATATTATTTGGATTTCTTGGAACTATTTGGGCACAGTGATCAATTATCAGGGTCTATCTGCCTACATACAGATACTTGGCCTATCCGCATAAAGTGATCAAGAGCAGATGAGACACTATCAACGCATCTGTAGTTTAAAGGTATGGAAGAAGGGTGGGAGGTGTAATAATTTATTAACCTTGTGCTACATTTCTATTTGTACCTAGCTTATGGAACAAACTAAATTTAGTGCACCACCTTCCAAAAAAAAATCTATGCCTAAAGCTATTTTCTTAGTTGCATTCTTTCTTTTTTGTGGTTTAGAAAAGGAATTCAGCTGAACTGTTAATAACCTTGACCCTCATGGCAAGGTAACCACTCATTGGTCAGGTCCCACTCTATTATTTGAGCCTGCTTATATGAGCTGAGCCATACTGGTTGACTCTTCTCTCTCGATAATACCCCTGTTGAACTTACTTATCTCAGATTTGTTGCATGCATCCCGCAAAGAGCTGCAAGGTGGCTGTAGGGAACAAGTTAAATTAAGAAAGCTCACAGGGGTTTGTTTAATATTTGTAGGATGATAATCAAAAACGTCCATTCATCCAGATTTGGAAGTCCTTCAAGTTTGTTGGAAGTCAGACTATTTTTCTGATTCCACACCTTGCAAGTCAGTATTTTCAGAGGCTCACATTTTCAAAGGGGATACATGGCACAAAGTAGAGATGCACCTCACATCTCAGAAAATTAGTGGAACCATGATATTCAAAAGGGAGAGATGCATCATGCATCTCTGGATGTGCCATCATGCATCTATAATGTATGCGGCGCATGTAGAGGGGGCATTCCCATGAATGTGCCACGCATTCCTATATTCAGCCAAAATGTGCAGCGCATCTACTGCACATCTCAGAGATGAGCTGCCCAAAGTTTGGCATGGAAAAAGCATGCCTAAATGGCCAGCCACCCACAGATAGGCCACAGAACTGCAGGCAAGCCATCTGAAGACAGCTCTTGGAGGTGCACCAGGACATGATCCAGCCACTCACACATAGCAATCATGCCAGGATGGATGAACCCTGAGCCACAGGTGCTGTGTCAGCACTGGCACCATCCAGGGAGCAACCCAACACACCACACCCTAGACATAGACACCCAGCAGCCACATGCCAGTGCTGTCCGTTGCCCCCAGACACACCAGCAGAGTGGACAGCCACAATGCAGCAAGTGTACTGGGGACCATAGCCTGCACCCATGTGGCCTGCAGAGTGCCACCTGGCAGTGGCATGCACCCAGGTTACTGTCTGAGGCAATGGGCAGGTAGCCTGGTGGACAGATAGCAGCCTGGCACAGGCCAGGGACTGATCTGTGGCATACATCCATGGTGGTACATCATAGGTGCACACCAGTGGGACCCACCCACTAGTGTACCTGGTCACCCTCTGCACACTGCCATTCCTTGCAGTCATCACCATGTTTCACTCATACAGGGGGGAGGGGCACTGCAGGTGACTGTATGCTACATATGGGGATGGTGTATCACATGCTTGTGGTACACCGATCAGACTGTGTCACCGTGTGCCCTCGCTTGATGTATGTCCAGGTGGGTCCCTGTGGCCACTGTCCACGTGGGCCCCCTGTACTGCAGTCTGACCCTGTACATGGCTATGGGTAATAGCACTGTATCCAGGCCAATGCAGTCCACCCACCCACACACATACATTCTATCACACCTGCCTGCTAGGCTGCAGTACCTCCTGTTCACCTTTGTGGAGTGGTGGGGCAGCCCTGCAAAACTAGAACTGAGCATGCCCAGCGTATGCAAATGGCTTGAATACATTCCAGTAATGAGATGCAAATGTGGGACATGGACTTAGATTGTGCAATGAGGTCACTTGCATATCTTGGCTGAATATTGCAGTTTTGCACACCATGCAAGTGGCTTTGCATCACACATTTCCCATGCTCTGCAAAGGGCTCAGGTCACCTGCTGCACCACACATCTCCCACTGTGCAATCGCACATCTTTGGAATATTCAGTTGGACATGTGCGAGCGCATCTCATGGTGCATCTTCTGAATATCTAATTTTTTGGGACCAGTGCATCTCAGATGCACGGCGCAGGCACTTACGAGATTTTGCAGGGGACTTTTGAATATGGGGGCCAGAAAGACCAACATTTTGAAGGTCATACAACTATTGCTGATAAAATATCCCTTCTTTCATAAAATGCAAACGTCTCTGAGATCCACATCCACAAAATGAGAAGTACCTAATTTTTCTTTTCCCATTTGGGAGTCAAATGTTTCCACCCCATTTATTCTGAAAGTTATTAACTTGAACATTTTTGGAAGCACTCTGTGGTAAAAATGTAATTCTTTCCTGTGTGACAAACTGCAGTAATTGCTATTGAACTTCATCATGTCGCTGTAGTATTCTGCAAGATATTATTGGCCAAAACATTGATGTGTGTGCTCCATCCTGGTGGGCTGCACTGTTGTATCACACTGGAAATAAATGGAGCCTTGGGGCCATTCCTCTCCCTAGTCACAGTTTAGCAGTTCAGCGTGTAACCAGCTTAACCATGGATATAGTTTTCAACTCATTAGTATCACCTTTATATGACAGGAATTTAAATGAAATGTTATAACAGAGTAGAAATTAGCCAGGGTGGAGCAGGTTACACCTTTAATTGCTAGCTGCTGTAACTAAAGAAAACGATAGAAAACTAATTTTTTTCACCACAAACATGGGCTTAATGCCATTGGCATAGATTAAAACATACTTTAAAATGGGAAATATTTGCAGGTAAAAATAGTTTTACTGTATTCATGCTTATTTATTTGTTTGAAAATGGATGACCAGGAAAGGCACACTGACCCAGGGAAAGGGAATAGATTCATAGATTCATAGACATGTGACAGCAGAAAAGGACCTTCCTGGCCTATCCAGTCTGCTCATTCCCCCTGCACTTGCCTCCCCTCCCAGATTCCACCTTTCTACCCTTGACAGCTCCATAGGGAATACAAAACACACAGCACAGACACAGTTTGCAGTTACAATAAAGTGCAAAGAAAACAAACTAATTACAGGAGTAAGTGCAAAATGACAAAAGCAAGATAGGAACAACAAAGTAAGGTGTTTCAACCATCCCATGTAGGGTAGGAGGTAAATGCAGGGAGAATAGTCAACTAGAGGGAAAACAGGAGCAGGGAAGAGGGAAGGTTTTTCAGCTGATACCTGAGGGAGTCAGGGAGGCACTGAAGCAGAGGGAAGAGGGTAGTATGTTCCAAAGTGATGGGGGATAATAGGAAAAGGCTGATTGCCCAGCAGAAGAGTGGGGATGTGAATGGTGGAGGTGCAAGGATCCCTAGACCAGAGGAAGCTTGAGGCAGAGGGGATGAGGGACAGGAGTGATGAGAGGTAAGAGGGAAGGGACCCAAGCCAGTGTTTGGATGTGAATGAAGCACAGTGGATCTGGCAATATGAGGGTAGAGGGAGAATGGTAAAGAGGAATAAAGTGAGCATGATGAGTATGAGAGGGGGAGTTGTTCAAAAAGCAATAGGAGTTGCAGACAGTGTCCAGTCTGGCCAGCAAAGTTGAGTTAACAGTACCACAGATCACGTCTGCATGGTCAAAGACTGGGAATACCATTTTGATGACAAGTTGATGGTGAAACTGTGGAGACAGACAATCTTTATTGCGGTACAAGGTACCATGTTTAGGGTGAAGCTTGGTATAGATGGTGTGGAGCTTGGTATGGATGGTGTTGATGTGAGTAGAAAAATCAAATTTGCTGTCTAGCCACACACCAAGGTACTTGAAGGATCGAACCACTTCTACAGTGGTGCCATCCAAGGTGAAGAAGATTGGCAGAGTTGGGAGTCTGGTCATTTTCTTTCGGGTGCCAAAGGTCATAGACACATTTTTTTTTGTATGTGTTGACCCAGAGCTGGCTTGATTGGAACCAGCACAGGACATTGTAGAAGTCATGCTTCCATGTCTGTGGTAGATAGACTGGAGGTGTAGATGACTGTCATCTGCACACTTGTGTATATGTGAGTTAACACAAGTGGAGGAGAGGTCATTAAGGAAGATGGAGAACAGGATGGGCCCCAGGATGGAGCCCTGTGGGACCCCTGCCTGGATTGGATGTGGAGGTGACAGGGTGCCTCCAACCTGTACTGACTGCAGATGACCTGAGAGGTTAAAAAATCAATTGACAGCAGGAGCTGAGAGGCCAGCAGAACTCAGCTTATCCAGGAGGAGTGGGTTGGACACCAATCCAAAGACCTATGCCAGAAATTTTATTTATTTTTTTATTTATTTATTTCAATCTAGGATTACGATACCTTTGAGCCGAGGCTCTTTTACAAAGGTTCCACGTCAGCATGTGCAACAGTCATCATTTTTAGTTACAAACATATAGTCATTGACTTACAGACATGTAATAACCAGTACAAAGACTTGAGTGATGAACAAGACAGGGGGGGGTGGTGGTGGGGAAGTGAAGGTAGGAGATTGGGGGAAGGAGGTGCAGGGGTAAGGGGAGTATGGGAGGTAGTTGGGCGAGGGCAGGAGTGGAGATAGGGGAGGTGGGCGAGGGTGGAGACAGTGCAGCCAGGTGGCCTTGTCGAGGGAATATGACAGGTAAGGTGCTAGGGGTGCAAATACTGATTGTAAGTGCTGGGTGCTGGGACATTTGCAGCTGGAATGGTGGAAATGTTAAGATGGGCATTAGCAGAATACAAGCAGTGAGAGGCACAGCTTGGACTTGAAGAGGCCGAGTGTTGGAGCGGTTGCTATGTCGCTGCCAAGAGAGTTGAGCTAGTTGGATGCCTGATAGGTGAATGATCTTTGTCCTTGGGTTGTGCGACATTGTGGGATATGTAGTAGATGGGAATTGGATCTCCTTGTAGTGACATTACTATGTCTAGGCTTAAGGAGGGCAGTGATAAAAATGGCAGCTGTGATATGCTCTTGATCCATCCCTGCGAAGACAGAGTCAGTTACACATAACAGGGAGGAGACAATGGAGTGATCCTTCCAGCAGCCAGATTGAAATGGGGAGAGGAAATCAGTAGGGGATAGGAAATCAGAGAGTCTGGCATAGACAAGCTTCTCCTGCAGCTTAGCAAGGGAAGAGAGGAGGAAAACTGACCTGAAATTACCTGGGGAGGAAGGGTCCCACCTGTTGTAAAGGGGAAGAAGTTTGGTGAACGTCCAGAACTGAGGGAGAAGAAGTTGAGTAGGTGAGTCAGAGGAGATGCTATGGCAGTAGCAGAGATTGGGAGTAACTTCGGCTCCAGACCATCAGGGCTGGATTTGTGCAAGTTAAGGGAGTAAAGGGCAGACAAGGTTTCCTGGGTAGTAATGGGGAAAAGAGGAAACCCTTGGTGGGGAGAGGAGAGGGAATGTGAAGTGGAGTGGTGGAGGCTGGTTGCTTCTGCAACACATTACTACAGCAACACTTTGTACTTGAGATCACGAACCACAGAACTGATTAGGTCACTTGGTCCCATCATTCGACAGCAGAGTTCTTGTTTGGAGCTCCCCATGATAGTCCCTCCCCTGTTGAGCTGGTCAGCTATTGCCCTTTAAGTGGATTGCCCCCAGAGGGACTTCTGGTGGTAGTAGATTTGTCTGTTGTGAGTACTGCATGTGTGGTTGGTGCAGGCAAGGTGGTGACTGCCTATAATATGGCTGTCTCTGAAGCTCTCAGAGCCATCACACCAGTCCATATATGACCCAGATCTTCTTGTTTGAGACCCCCATGGTTTGATGGGGCTGTTAAGGAGATGAGGATCAAGGGTCAGAAGTTACAGCATTGCTGGCAGAGGACCCAGTTCAAGGAGGATAAACTGGCCTTGAGAACTCACTATCATGAGTATCAAGGGGAAAGCGATCATAAGAAAGCAGTGTTCCCATCCAAGGAGATTGCCACAGGGAGGAACAGACCAGCTTAGCTCTTTCAGACTGTGGATAGATTACTTCATCCTGTCTGTCTGCAGTCGAGAAAAGCATTTTCCATCACACTGAGAGATGAATTTGCTCAGTTCTTCTCTGACAGTGTGTCCTCTATTTGGTCTGGGATCTCCCCAGTGGGGGCAAGATCAGCTCTATGGGGGGGGGCTGGTAGGAACATAGGTACTCCTGTTGTCTGGGAGGAGTTCCAGCCAGTGTTCAGTTCAATTTTATTGCATGACAAACAGTATTGTCTTTACAAAAATACAATAAATTTACATTCTTCTAAAAAAAAAAACACACATTTAGTTTGTAAACACACTATCACCTTTTTTTTTTTAACAAAGAGACACACTAAGCTGAAAGTTTGTTTACATGTGCAACCTGGGAGCACAAGGAAGTTAAGTGACTTGCTCAGGGTCACACAGTATACAAGTGGGAGAAGTGGGATTCAAACCCAGGTCTCCAGGTCTGCAGCTCAAAGCCTTAAACCACTGTGCTATACTGCCTCCTTTTAAAATTCACTTTAAAATACAACCATTTATAAATATATAGTTAGTTCTTATCACATATATTGCACAATTCATAAACTACCCTAGTTTTACCTATTTTTCTTGCTATTATCTTTCATTATCTTATTTCTCTTTTATATAGAATTTCTTGTCCTCTATTTTCCTACAAAATTTGGCTAAATTTAGCAACCATTCCATATCTCTGGATCTTAATAGATAAGTAACCTGATATTTAGGTTCCATATCTAGCATTGCTAATATTGTTTCCAGATATAAATTTCTCTCAAAGCCGTATAATGGGCACAAAAATCAACAGGTGAGTCAGATTATCTTCCCCAAGTTCACATTTACAATTGTTTCCTTTTGTCTTATCAAAATTACCCCTTAGCCATTGGCTGTCATTATATTCAAATTTGAATCTAGTAAGGGTTTTCCATTTTTTCTGATGTTTCAGGATGTTTAGGTAAGGTTCCATCTTCTTGGCTCCTCTATTACTATGAGCCAACCAGGAGTGAATGTTACAATTTTTTCACCATTTCCAATTCTCTGTGGTAATAATTATCCCGTATTCTCTCTAATATATATTTCTGTATGTTCTGTAGGGATTACTCCACTTTCATATAATCAATTCAATAGTCCCTGGGGTTTCAGAATGTTCTCTAAGATGTAAATGCTTGGGAAAGAAAATCCAGCTTGCGTATAATGTATTGCTTCCTCCAAACAGATTCTTGGTAGTATCTGCTCCTTTATATTATATACTTTTAGCAAATAAGTTGTGATTCTTTGATCAGTATTACATCTGACAGGCAATTACCGCAGTTCAAGTCTGGTTAATACAGATGATGCCCTTTAGGAGACCTAATAATCCTTTATGAAATACATTCATTGGTATTTCACCCGATGTGTGTTATGATGCCCCCAAATCTCAGCCCTGTACAATAATTGACTTTTTACTTTGGCATTCAATGCCCTGATGCATCCTTTCACAGAATGTCCCTCATATCTATACGAGAATCTTTCCACAATTGGAGTGACTCTCTTAGTTTTCTTTATTAAATATTGTGTTTATTCCATTTCAGGTTATTTGTGAATACAATTCCTAAATAGGAAACATTATTAACATTCTCAACTTTATTATTATTACATGTTAAGATACAATCCAGCCCCTTCCTTATCCCATATTTGTGGCATATTAACTTTTTTGTCTTTTCATAATTTATTTCCAAAGATGCCGCAAAACATCTTTCTGAAAAATGTTTTAAACTTCTTTTTGTCCCTAGATAACTAGTAGAAACCAGGACAATATTGTCTGCATAAGTCAAGTAGGGGTAATGCCTTGAGCCCACCTTTGGCATGTGTAGCACAGGGTCGTACAGAGCTGCCATGATTTTATTCAAGTATCAATTAAATAATATAGGTGACAAGACACATCCCTGCCATAAACTGGTATTTGTTGTAAATTTTAGTTTTGTTACCTTCCCTGTTATACCTGATGCTTGTACTATTGTTTGTATATAGTGTTATCGACATGTTCAACATTGCAGGGTCCATCCTGTATTCCTTCACAACTTTCCACTATGTATCTCTTCTCACTCTATCAAGAGCAGCTTTCAGATCTATGAATACACAATATAATTTCTGTTTTTTAATTACGGTGTACTTATATATCAAATGTACCAAAACATAGCACTGAAGTCTGCCTGGGCCTCGTCCATAATATCTTACCTCTTTACCCATTCCATTATTCTTTCATGTAAAATTTTTGTGAATAATTTTTGGGTCATATCCAAAAGACTTATTGGTCTATAGTGTCTGGGATTAGTTATTTCTCCCTTTTTGAAAATTGGAATGATATTCTCTCTCCATGTTGAGCAGCTATACTTTTTTTTATAATATGATTATATAAATTTTTTAGGCATGGCATCCATAGCTCTATGTCATTCAGGATTATAGCCACAGGGATCCCATCTGGGCCTGGGGCCTAATGTCTTTCTGCTAAGCTTATTGCAGTGGTTATTTTATCAACTGTTATTTCTCCTTCAAAAGGGATCCACTCCTTTTCTGTTGAATCTGGAGAATCTATCTATACCAAAGAATAATCCTCTAAAATATTTTTCCCATGTATCTGGATCAATCTAACTTTCAATCTCATCTGAATAACTATCCCATCCATTTACCACCATCTGCCAGAACTTCTTGTCATCCTTTGTCCAAACCACCTCTGCAAACTCTTTCCACAAATCTGTTCTAAATGTCTCCCTCTTTGTATTTAATAATAATTTACCATTCTTTCTAAGTTTATTCAGTTCCATCTTATTCTCCTTTATTAGATTGGCTCTCACCTTTCTTGCTGCCCTGTAAATTTCTTTCTTAGCTACTTTGTAGTCCGTATCATACCCAGGGATTTATTTAACTCTAAAAATTGATTAGCGTTTTGCTCATAAAAGTGCTAAATCTTTGTGAAAATGCATAGCTCTTGCTTAACAAGCACAGCACTTCTAGAAAATCTATATAAATACATTCTGTACAGTTAGTATAGTCCCAAGAAAAAAACTGCTAATCAATTATTAAAGACCCTGATACCATCTGCTTCCTTTTTTTCTTTGATAAATGATGTCTTTATTAGGATAGATTATACCTTTTTCAAAGTTTTTTCTAATTCTTGTAAGCTATTTTTTTGGATCTTCATTACAGGAGATTACTCTAATCTCTTCCCTAGCTCCACATTTAGTAAGTAACTGCTTGGATGAGAGGTTATATATCATCTCCCACTTAACCCCTTTATTAACCCTAATTATATTGCCATTTTTAATTTTCCTTAATTTTTTTTTCTGGCCATATTACTAGTTTAATCTCTACGGGGCTGTGTTCATTTTCAGTTATATGTCCTATCTTTAAATCCCTAAATGTAGGGGTTATATTAACCCCCATCCAACATAGATCCAGTATTAAGGAACCTCTACTTCCTTATTAGGTTAATGCCCCCAAGGGATCTCCCTTCGATTTCCATTTAATAATAGAAAATGTTTATCCCCTAGTAGGGTTCCATGTCAATTGCGCAACACACTTATAGCAATGCCAATTTGGGCAATGATATTATAGTGACTGCAATTACAGTGCCTTGAAATATGGGTGACCATCATAAGGGTGACGTTTGCAAAATTCTTTTTTCATGGAGGGCTTTGCCCCCCACATCTCCTGCACCCCCTTACTAAAATAACCAACCCTGAAGTCATAGCACATCGGGAAGGGGGGCATACATTAGTTACCCTAATGGTAGTTGCCAATATTTCAGGGCACTTTAATTGAAGTCACTGTAATAGTGTTGCCCAAATTGTCATCACTGTTATTGCATTGCGCAATTGACATGCTACCACTAGTAGGAAGCATAAATTCTTTCCCCTGATAGTTTCTTTTTGATCCTTAGATTTATGCTGAATAGTTAATGTGTTCTGGTCCCATGCTACACATGCATCCCTCATTTCCACTGTGAGCTTGAGGCATCGCCCCACCCTGGCATTAAAATCGCCCATTATATCTATGCCACAATCTGGGTCCATTTGGGTGAAATCGACAATTAAAATATCCAAATTATCCAATACACTTATTTCCAGATATCTCGAGTTTACAGGAGGAACATAAATATTAAGAATTATCATCACCTTATCCTTACCCATTAATGTTATGCCCAATGTATGTTTAAAATAATTTTTTAATTCTGATAGATTATATTCCTGGTTCATTTTACACCATGTCATAAGCCCTCCTGACTGTCTACCAAATTTCTTATTGCTTAAGCTTTTTAAAAAAAAATGTCCTATACCCATTAATATTTATCATCTCCTTTATCCATGTTTCTTGTATACAAATACAGTCAAAATTCTTCACATAATCAACAAAAGAAGGGTCAGCTAATCTTTCCCTTAACCCTGCAACATTCCATGATAATATATTGTAGTCTTGTCCCTTTGTCTATGTTGTAGGGTAATTATATTTGATTGTCATTCTTCCCCCAATCTTGTAAGATCTGGTATCTATTTCATGTTTTAATTAAGCTTAGCCATTGTTCCGAGCTTGTAAAGGTTTTACTGGATTTCTGAATTTCCACTTCTCCATGAATGTAAATATCTACTCTATCTAGAATAGATGCTTTTGATAGAATTAGCTGATAATCAGCTTCATTTTGATCCCAAATTGCTAATTGGCCATTTTCCTCCCACCTTATTGCTTTGTTTATTTTCTGTTTTAAATATGTCATCCTAAGTAGGTTCTGAAGTAATTCTACAACTTTCATTTTCAAATTTCTCTCAATTTCATTCAGAAAATTATTTATTCCAAATATTGAGATGGTTAATTAAGAATTCCTTTTTTCCTGATCTCTTAACCCTTCAAAGTACTCTGGGAACAAGACTTCAATATTCACCACACTCTCCATGTCAAAACCCATTGATCTTATCCTGCTTGGCAAAATGGGTGAATACCTCAGGAATGCATTAGCAAATGGCCAGAAAGGAGGGGTGGAAGAACAATGGAGAAAAATCAAAACTGCCATCATGGAGGCAACAAGCCTTTGTGTGAAACAAATAAAGAAAACAAAGCGGAATAAAACCACTATGGCTCTCAAAAGAAGTGTCAGGGAAGGTTAAGGAGAAAAAGGCTGCATTCAAAAAGTATAAGGAATCACAGATGGAACACGACAGGGAACTGTATCAATTAAAGCAGAAGGAAGTGGGGAAGGCAGGCAGAAAAGCAAAGGCCCAAACCGAGAAAAGGATAGCCAACTCAGTTAAGAAGGGGGATAAAACCTTTTATAGGTACATTAGGGAACATAGAAAGGTTAAGGGAGGGATAGGGAAGATTAATAAAGGAGAGGGGAGGTGGGCAGAGGGAGACAGTGAAAAGGCAGAGATAATGAATGAATACTTTTGCTCAGTAGTCACAAAAGAAGAAGGAGGAGGAGTTACCTAAACCAAACAGTAGAAGCACTCTAGATAGTGGGGTTGATACCAGTCCATTTAAAGAAGAAAGAGTACTGAAGAACTAAAACTCAAGGTGGACAAAGCAATGGGGCCTATGGGATTCACCCTAGAATCCTAAAAGAGCTAAGGGAGGACCTAGTGACACCACTAAACACACTTTTAACAAATCATGGGAAGATGGGGTGGTACCTGAGGACTGGAGGAGGGCAGATGTGATTCCCCTTCACAAAAGTGGGAGCAAGGCAGAAGCAGGAAACTACAGACCTGTTAGTTTGACTCAGTGGTGGGGAAAATGATGGAATCACTTCTGAAAGAAAGAATTGTTCAGTACCTAGAGGCCAGCGGGGCACTGGACCCAAAGCAGCATGGATTCACAGCAGGAAGGTCATGTCAGACAAATCTAATCTATTTCTTTGACTGGGTGACCAAAGTAATAGACCAGGGAAGGGCTGTGGATATGGCCTACCTAGACTTTAGCAAGGCATTTGACACAGTCTCGCACAAAAGATTAATAATCAAGTTAGCCAGCCTGGGAGTGGGTCCCAGGGTGGTAGCCTGGGTAGCAAACTGGCTGCACAACAGGACACAGAAGGTAATAGTGAATAGAACACATTCTGAAGAAAGCAGGGTTACTAGTGGAGTACCTCAGGGCTCAGTACTGGGTCCAGTCCTCTTTAACATCTTTATAGGTGACATTGCAGAGGGTCTGGAAGGAAAGGTATGCCTCTTTGCAGATGACACAAAGATCTGTAACAGAGTTGATACACAAGGGGGGATAGAAAGGATGAGAAGGGACTTGGCAAGGTTGGAGGAATGGTCAGACATATGGCAACTTAGATTCAGTGCAAAGAAGTGCAAAGTAATGCACCTGGGAAATAAAAATCCAGGAGAAGAGTACACAATAGCAGGGGAGGTACTAACAACAACAATAATGGAAAGGGATCTGGGTGTAGCCATATCAGATGACCTAAAGGTGGGTATGCAATGTGAGAAGTCAGTAGGGAAAGCCAGGGGGATACTGGGATGCATAGGGAGGGGCATCACAAGTAGAAAAAGGGAAGTGGTTATCCCTCTATAGAGACAGTTGGTGAGACCCCATCTGGAATACTGCTTGCAGTTTTGGAGACCTCATCTAAGCAAGAACATAGACAGGATGGAAGCAGTCCAGAGGAGGGCAACTAAAATGGTGCAGGGTCTACATCAGGAACCATATGAAGAGACTGAGAGAGCTTAATATGTATACCCTTGATGAAAGGAGGGATGGGGGGACATGATAGAAACGTTTAAGTACCTCAAGGGAATCAACAAAGTCCAGGAGGGTAGCATCTTTCAGAAAAAGATGTAAGGACAAGGGGGCACAATTTAAAGTTAGAAGGGGGACGGCTCAGGGGTAATGTGAGGAAATTCTTTTTCACGGAGAGAGTGGAGGACACATGGAACCACCTTCCTGGAGAGGTTGTGGGGTCTAAAACAGTGGAGGAATTCAAACATGCATGGGACAGACATAAGGCAATTATAGTGGGGGGTTGCAGGAAATAGGCTGTTGGTTAACTAGAATCTGCAACTTATCCAGCAGGTAGGGAAATGGGCAGACTGGGTGGGCCAAATGGTCCTTATCTGAAGTCAAAGTCTATGTTTCTATGCTTTTCTGACTATCTATTGCCTTCAATACAAACTACTGATCTGATATCAGCAGAACCATTTCCTCATCCTCCAATGGTCTTATAATACTTAATCACTAACAATGTTACCATATTTCTAGATCCTTGTAAAACAGATGCTATAAATTGTTTTAGATGTGAATTTAACTATTCTTCAAATTCATCTGGAATTATAGCCACTCTGTATAAAGGCAGCACAAAGTCAGACTCCATTGTTCATTTGAGTAAGTCACCTAATTTTTTAACCTGTCTCTTGGATTTCCTTCTTTCATCATCATCTAATATGTCTCCTAGTCTTTGGGCCTTTTCTGTAATATATTTTGGCTTAATGTATTCCTTTTCTTTTTTTCTACTATGATTATCTTTTTACTTTCAGTTTCCCTATTAATCAGAGAAACTCTGTTCTTTGATTTTTTTTTTTACTTTTCTTTTTGTTTTTTTCTGAATTATTGGTTTATTTGTTTTAATCCTATTATTTCTCTTTTAATTAGTTTTTTTTTGGAGTGGACATTACCATTTTTTTCTATTTTTATCTTACCAGTTGTTTCCTTATCTAATTGTCCTTTCTTCACATCATCATTTTCCTTTGGTAAGTTTTGTGTTTCTGTTTCACTCATTAAATTCCTATTATTCATTTCTACTGGAGTACCCACATTTAGTAATATTAACTTTGTGTTTAATTCTAAATGATTGTTTTTTCTGAATTTCTCTACTACTTTTTTCTGTTTTCTTTTCTGTTTTTTTTTTTTCTTGTCAAATTCCCTTTTCCCAGATCTCTTTATTAGTTGATCTGAGTTCAGTTGCTACGCTATCATTTCTAACTTCCGCTACAGGTAACATAACTAGCTTGGAGTCTGAATTAAAATCAAACTCAGTATCCAACACCATCCTTTCTCTACCAGTGTCAACTGAATTAGAAGCAAACTCCATCAAATCTATTAATTGTGTTTACCTCTGATTATATTGCAAATTTCCACCTTCCTCTCTTGTTTGGTTAATTATTTCTTTAGATATCACTTTTGTTTTTATGGATTCCACCAGTTCCTTCTCTTGATTTGTTTTACTAGTTAATAGCATAATCTGTTGTTTTTTTAATTTTCTCTATATATACCTTTAACACAAAACAAATAATTTTTAATTGCCAACAATTGTTCATATATAATGCCATTTGCCATTAAGGGGTTCTCTCAAGGTGTAAATTACTTCCTTAGTTAAAATTCCCAAATTTGATATATCACTCTCTATTGGACTCATTAATTGTGTGGCCTCTTCTGATGACTAACTTGTTTCCCATTTGGGGTCTGTTGTATGTTTTGCCCAATTAATCTGTGTACTTTGTGCATTCTCATATATAAATTTGTTAATTTTTTGTTCTATTCTTTTGTTTGTTTGTATTGTTTCCCTTATTTCTTGAACTGTCTTATTGACTTCATTAATCACCAACTTAACTAAATCCATATCCTGCAAATTTAATGATTTTGAATGTTCTATGATGCTGTTATCACCTGAATGCCTTATTGATATAACAAAGTCATGTTCATCAAACTTATTTATTCCACAGTCTTTTTCACTGTTTCCCTTTTTAACTTAAATATGTCTCGTATTAAAGGTTGAAACAATTTATTTTTAGTTATACTTTGTTTATTCAAAGGATTTTGCCCTGTCTTGGTGTCTCTAGACCACTGACATTTTTTACCCTCATTTTCTAGTCCCAGTGGTCTCACATCCTCTACCTCTGATGTTTTCTGATTTTTTTTTTGTTTGGCCTTCCTCTGGGTTTCATTCCCTACTTTACTGGGTCATCAATAGTTTTACTCAGGGTAATCACTGGAGTACTAATGTCCACAAGGCCCTTCCCACTTTGAGTTTCCATAGGCATTATACAAAAGCACTTTTCTAAGAGCTTCAGAGTAGATAGCTGGCACTATTCACAAAGTATTACACTTGCTATATTAGTAAATTGGTAGCTTAAAATGTAAAAACATAAAAAGATCAATCTCTGAATTGTAATTTTCTTTCAGTTAAATACATATATCATGGGGACGTGCCTGTGCATATGATAAACAAACTGCTATAATTAATCCCTCAGTATTACAGTCTCTAATCCTTGTGCCATGTCATTATCTCCTTTTGTCTCAAAATCTTCTTTCTAGACAACAGTCTAGGCAAAAAGTTCAGGCCAATGCTTAGCATACGCAAGTAAATTTATAGTCAGATAATATGGCTCCAAACCTGTTCTTCTCACTTGCCAATTATACCATTCTGGTTTCATAACCTATGTAGTTCCTTTTTTCCTGGATATAAACCAAGGATTCTGCAAGGATTATGCAAGCAAGGATGTTCTATAATGCTTGGTCTTTTCCCAATCTTTATCGCTTTAAGCAATTTAGGCAATTCTGGTCTTATTATCATAAATCCCCTTCTAATTTTCTTTCTGGGTTCTTTTCTGGATATCTTCACTAGAAAAAATTAAAAGTAAGGACACCAGGCTGGCTCAGTGGTGCTGAGGGCTGAGATGCTGGATGCCTTACCTCATGCTACACAGATGACCCATGTTCCTAAATGAGCATGGGCTGCCAGGGGTTGGCAGGGTTGGAGAGGGATTGAGTGTCCAATGGACTGCTCTCCTTCTCCAGGGATGGGTGACACCAGTGGTCGGCATTTGATTGGCCCCCAGTGGAGACTGGGGTGCAGTGCACTGATGCTGCAGAAGAGGGGCAGAGATGGGGCAGATGCCTGGAGGAGCATGTGTGGATGCATGCACACTCCCTCCATTGGCATTGCTGCATGTCCCTCCCCGCAGGGGAGAAAATGGAAAAATTCCCTTGGCAGCATGAAGACTGCCCCAACAGTGCAGCTACAGATGTGCCCAAGTTAGCTCCCTCCTGGGTCCACCCTCCAGGTCTCCGCAGTGGTGGGGTAAGTACCGGCTGTGATGCAGCCTTGAAGGGCTGAGGTAGGGAGGTGTAATCTCTGGCCATGACCGGGGTAGCAGTTATGAAGGCTGGCTGGAAGGGGGAACCAAAGACACAACCCCCTCCAGCTGAAGGATACAAAAAGAAATAAACTAAAAACAAACAAACAAAAAAACAAGGTAACGACACCATGATAAAACCACATATAAAATCTGCCACTGAGTATTCCCCTAAAAATGTCCCTTTCCTTCACTTAAAGCACTATAATCTGCTTTATTACTTCTTCTAGCAGGGTTTAAATGCTCCTGATTCTCCAACTTTCACCGTCATAAAGCTGGTATATAAAACAGTCAGATTTCTTTCAATTGCAAAAATTCGAATACTCATATCATGAATTACTGGCTATGAACTTTATATCACAAAAATCTCCTTGGTTAACCGCTTTCCATCGCATATCTTGCTTCATTGCTTTAAAAAGGAAAAAAGTGGTGCACGATATCCTTTTCTGAGTTAAGATAAGAAACGAAACAGAGGGTCACTGGTGCACAGACGCTAACTCTTCTCCTCATCAATTCAATGAGATGAAGAATCTAAATTTAAATGCAGTGCATGCGCTTATATACTTTCTCACCATGTGACCCCTTCCAGCCAATCACAGTACTACTTCCTTGTTCTTTGTCCTAAAATTTCTACCTTTACTTTGACAACTAATTTTAAATTAAATTTGATTTATTTACTTTTATAAAGTCTTCATTAAAGATTGGCCAAAAGGTGAAACTGGGGAAGATAAACAAGCACATGGCTCTCAGATCTTACTCTCATTTCCCCGATCCCTGAATTCTAGGCTCCAGCATCCCTCAAGTCCATTAAACCCCCTTTTTACACAAACTCTATGTACATTAATAATGATATATTCCACCTTTTAATATAAACTATTAAACTATAAATTTATAAAGCTTAAGTGAAACTATGACTCTAGTCTCTCAGGGTTTTAAAAAGAAATAGGGTAAAAATATGCAAATATATGTTGTACTCAACTCTCATTCTTCTCCGTCTGGCAATAAAGCGCACCTATTATTATAAACAATTCCCAAATGTTCTTTGTAGGGAGAATAAGTACTAAGGCTGTTTCGCTGAGACTGAGGCCTAGCAAGGATTAGCTTTTCAGGCAGATAGACCCCTGCATATCTCACTGGGACTATCCCAACTGCAGGAGCTCCTCTTCAGTGCTGAAGACTCCCCAAACAGCAGGATGCTCAGAGGCCGTCTTCCTTCCACTAAATCCTTTTCGGGTGTCAGACATAAAGTTTGTCTGGAAAGGTCAGCAAATTTTTAAAACTTTAAGTGTGGCTATGGTCGCATACCTGTTAATAAAAAATATAAGCCTTTTGCTGACTCCTGCTACAGCTGCTTCTCCACAGCAGTCTAGTGAACTGTCTGTTCACCTGCTGTCTGTCTCAGCACCACCGATTCATCACTCTAAGTTCCAGCCAGTGGAGGTGGCTGTGTGAGGTGGCTGAGGTGATCTTGAAGCTGCAGCCCACCTTTTGTGGACTGGACCCAGCCCAACCCTTGTCCTAGTGGGATGCATTGAGACCATTGGTCCAGCATTCACCAGGATAATCCAATGCTTACTGTCAGAGGGGATCTTTCCTGATGCCTTTAAGGAAGCATTGGTGAGGCCCCTTCTGAAGAAACCATTGCTTGACCTTGATGTCCGGGCGAATTATCGACCCATCTCCAATCTCCCATTTCTAGGGAAGGTTGTTGAGAAAGTAGTGGTGCTGCAGCTCAAGACACACCTTGTGGCCTTTGACATGTATGAGCCATTCCAGTCTAGATATAGGGCTAGGCATAGCACTGAGGTGGTGTTGGGCAGGATGCAAAATTACCTTATCAGGGTGAGAGGTAGAGGAGACCAGTCAATTATCATTCTCCTTGATCTCTCCTCATCATTTGACACCGTTGACCACATTGAGCTTTTTGATTAACTTAGAGAGTATTGTGGACTCACCAGTATGGCAATCAACTGGTTTGAGTCCTATCTCTCATGCTCGAAGCAACAGGTGGTGATGAGGAATTTCTCCTCCTCTCCGAAGCTCCTGCCATGTGGAGTTCCTCAGGGATCGATCCTGTTGCCAATGTTGTTTGCAATGTACATGCTACCCTTGGGAGAGCTCATTAGATATTACAGTCTGGGTTTTCACTGCTGTGCAGATGATACCCAGCTGTGTATGTCCTTTGCCTCTGGAACAAATTATGCCATGGAAGTGCTAAATAATTGCCTTGCTGAGATCCAGGACTGGATGTCCCCTAACTTGCGGAGGCTGAATCCCAGCAAGATGGAGTTGCTGGTGATTGAGCCTGGTCATGGGCGTGATGGGAATACCTCTGGGGTGCAACAGTACTAGTTCTGGGATCCATCCCATTAATGGCATCCTCTAGGGTGAGAAATCTGGGCATCTTTCTTGATGACAGGCTGACATTTGATGTCAGGTGTCGTCTGTTGTCCAAAGTGGTTTTTAACAATTCAGGAATGTTGCCCTGATTAAACTTCTAGTTCCACTGAGGACCTGCTCTCACTAGTGCATGCCTTTGTTACATCCAGGTTGGACTACTGTAATGCTCTGTACTTCAAGGTCAATGGAGAGAACCTCAACTAATTGGAGCTGGTGGAGAGGGAAGTGGTCACGTTTCTGATGGGCCTGCCTAAGTCTTGTCATGTGACCCTGATCCTGAAAAACCTGCATTGACTGCTGGTCAGGAGGAAGGCCATCTTCAAGGTGGGCTTGCTCACCTACATGGCCCTATACCGCTCAGGCTGTGGCTACCTGATGGACCTCCTTATACCTGCCATTCTGGTCTGCTCTCTCTGCTCCCCAACCGGGGCCCACCTTGTGGTTCCAAAGGCCAGGCTGAAAATCTAAAGTGACTGTGCATTTGAAGTGGCTGATCCAGTCCTCTAGAACTTGCTTCCCAGATCTGTGAGGGAGGCCCCATCAGTGAAGGCATTCAAGAGGGGTCTGAAAATGTATCTTTTTAGAGAGGCATTCCCAGATTAATTGCAGCTGACTTTAAATTGTTTATTTATTATATAACCACCCAGTCCCCTGGGGTTCCCAGAATCCATCAATCAGTTTTATTTGTATACTGGAAAAGTATGTGAGCAAAAATGCCAGTTTTCACAAATGTCCAGTGTGGAATACACAATACAAAAAATAAAGTAAAACAGAGATACAAAATGATGAAAACACAAGGGCTTACATGTAATATGATACAAGGATGGTATAGTTACAAATAGAATAACGAATAACTACAATTTTTAAGGAAGGTAGGTGAAGACAAATGGGATGGGGGAGTAGTGCTAAAGAAGGGGAAAGTGTTGGAACCATAGGGTGGTGAACAGGGAAACATTAAGAGAACGGGAAAAAAAAACTCAGCTGAGTTATGCTGTGGGGCTAGGAGGGGCATCAGCAGGTGGAGGCATTGAGATGGGCCTTGAGGAAGGAGTTGAAGTAGTTCATGGAATTACAGGTCTGGATATTGTGGGGTAACTTATTATAATATTTGGTGCTGGCATAGGAGATAGAGTTTTGCGCCTGGCTAGTATGATAGAATGGGGTGTCAAAAACTGAGGTAGCGGAGCCTCTGGTCTATTGTCCATGGGCCAAGTGTGGAAAAAGGGAGATTACACTGGTAGGCAGCAGTTTAAAGAAGATTTTGTGCATGAAGGAGAGAGTTTTGAGGTGGAACCTCCCTTAGAGGGTAGGCCAGCTGAGGGAGGAATACAGGATGCAGTGGTGAGTTTTCAAGGGGAGACCCATGATGAAGCATGCTATGCTGTTGTAGACAGTTCTTAGTTTGATGTAGAGAACCGAGGAGGTATGGGGTAGAAAATAATGGAACCATAATCAATTGGGGGCAGGAGTAGGGTGGTGGCCAGGTGTTGTCTTGAGGAGGGAATAAGGAACTTTCTGATCCTGTATAGAAGACCAAGTCTGGAATTGATCTTCTTTATAAGGTTGCTTATATGCAAATTGTAGTAGAGATGGGGGTCAAGGTAAAGACTCGGGTATTTAAATTCAGTCACCTGTTCTATGAGAATCCCTGAGTTGTCAAAAAGGGGAACGTTTGTAACAGGGGCTTTACGAGGGCCTGAGAAGATCATGAGTTTTGTCTTCTAGGAGTTTAGGACCATGCCGTACCCAAAGAACCAGGAGTGGAGCTTTCCAAAAATCAGACTGCATGTTATGGAACATAGTGTTCAGATTCTCATGACTGCAGTAAAGGGCCATGTCATCTGTGTACAGAACTAGTTGAGTGGAATGACAGATAGAGGGGAGGTTATTGATGAAAAGTGAGAAGAGCAGGGAGCCCAGGATGGAGCCTTGGAGAACACCATATTTGATTGCACAAGCAGAGGAGAGGTGACCTCCAATGGCGGTTCGGTGGGATCTCCCAGATAGGTAACTCCCGACCCATTTGACGACATCGTTGGAGAGGTGGAGTCCTTGAATGGTATCTAGGAGGAAGGCATGGTCGACAAGGTCGAATGCCTTGGTCAGGTCTACAAAGGCAGATCTGGTGTATTGGCCTTTATCATTAGCTTTGAGAATGTCACTGGTGACCCTGACCAATGCTGTTTCAATGCTATGACTGGATCTGAAGCCATGATGAACACTGGAGAGAAGGTTGTAGGATTCGAGGTGGGTGGTGAGTTGAGCATGAACTACTCTCTCAATGATCTTAGAAAGAGGGGGAGGAGAGAAATAGGGCAGTAGTTACCAACATTGTTTCTGGATCCGGTCTTATACAGTGGTTTTATGGTGGCAGTTTTCCAGGTGTTAGGAAAAAAGCATGAGCAAAGGGAACGATTGAGAATATTGGTGCTGGGAACAGCTAGAGCAAAGATGGAGAGCTTAAGTGTTTTGTAGTTGATCCCAACAGCCCCTTTTCTGGGTTTTGGGTTGTTCCTATGAATTAGCTTGATGGTATCAGCTGGTTTGAGGGCCTTGAAGTGAAAATTTGGTGGGGGTCATGATGTTGGGGCAAGGGGAGGGGGATGGGATGGAGCAGAAAGAGCAGTGAGGGAGGAGGGGGGAGGTTTGTATTTTTTGAGGTCACCAAAATGAGAGTTAAATATATTTACAACATCAGTGGGGTTGTTGATTTCAACACCTCCATGGTACAAAGTGATGGGATCAGAGTTTATAGTTTTCCCCAGAAGTGAGCTGAGGGTACCTCAGGGCTTACAAGGGCTCAAGGATTCACCGAGTTGTTTGTTATGAAGGTAATCTATCTTTGCCTTCCTTACAGCTGATTTACACTTATTATGGAGAGACCTGTAAAGGGAAAGACTGGAGGGGTTTTTGTGCTTAGAATAAAGTGCCCAGGCTGGTAGCCCATGACAATGGTGACCACGACTAAGTGCTTTCAAAAAAGGTGACTCAATCATGGTGCCTGTGCAGAGGACTACCAGGCAGGGAGGGCAACTGGATGGGAGGGGGTCCATGAAGGTAGGGTCGGGGTGTTGTTATAGCTACATGCCGCGAGGCTACGACACAGCTTTAAGCAAGCGGAAGGGAAGGAGGTTTGTGAGGCGTAGTGCAGTGGTCCAGCTACCGAGCTGGCAATGTGCATGGTGGGTTGGTGGCAGGCTAAGGTTTGAAGGGTGCTGGGTTCGGTTCTGGGTGCATTCTTTTTTGTGCACCCATCTAGGATTTTATTTTTGTTTGCACTCCCCCGACATACACCCCCTGGAGCTGAGAATCCTTAAGTATTTATCCCCTGCATAAATAAAAAAATCTAAGTTTCCAATGCTCTTTTGCTGTACGCCAGTAGTGTACATCACCGAAACTGATTTTTGGCAATGTACACTCACCCTAATGGTGATCGCCTTTCTGCAATTGCCATAATCACATGGAACTGCCCAGGCTTTGTCTTTAGATTTCTGATTTTACCCCTTGTTCTGATCCTTTTGAGGGGAGTATATGTATTGCAAATACTGGCAAGGATGCTGGAGAATTTCTGTAAGATAAAGTTGCAGTCACCGGGCCCCACGGTGAAGGACCAGTCCACAAGGCTGAGATCCTGGGTAATAAGATTAATGTTCTGATCAATCAGTCACCTGAAGAAGATGAATGTGGGTTGTGTTTGGGTAGATGGGAGGACCAGAGGCAATAAATTGCACAGTGATCACTGATAGAGTCCGGTAATACACCAGAGTCAGTGATGTGAGTGGAATGTGATACAATAATCCAATCAATAAGTGCCTGTTCTGTAGTTCAGTCTGGTGGAAGAGGTGATGAGCTGGTGGAGACCTAGATTGGCTATGCTAGATTTAACTGAGTCAGATTGGGTGGAGGCAGAGTTTATGTTAAAGTCGCCAAGTAGGATCCACTCTCTGTTGAGGGGGAGGGTGTGTTTGAGGGCAAGTAATGACTCAAGATCAGAAAGTGGGGTGTCCGGGGGCAGATAGGAGGTGGTGAGGGTGAAGGTTTTATTTGGGCTGAAGAAGAGGTGGATGGAGAGTTTCCAGGAGGGAAAAATCAGAGCTAGGAATGTGTTCAGTAAAGAAGAATTTGTTAGAAATATAGAATAGACATCCCTCATCTATTTTTCTGAGTATCTTTCCAGACAAGGGTGTAACCAAGTAGCTCGATCTCACCATCTGAGAGTCTGGGGGAAAGCAAGATTTCTGAGAAAGCGATCATGTCATAGTCGTTTAGTGCTATCCAGGCCAGAAAACTGTTGAATTTAGCTGGGAGACTCTGGATGTTAAGGTGGATAAAGGATGTATTTTTATCTTTATTGGGGGCTGGGGTGATGCAGAGAAGGCCTGAGTTGAGTTGGATGGTCCCCGATAGTAGGAGAAGCAGGATGAGTGCTGATGAATCCCATCAGTGTTAGACCAGGTAGGTCTCTGAGCAGCTAGTAGGGAGTTTATTAGATGCTCTCTACACGCACCTCATTGTTTACTTAGCTAGGCTAGATAGAGAATGAGTGATGTCATTTAGAACTGTAGCAACAGCATAAGTCTTTTTAGCTCAGATGCAAGGGAAGCAGTTTAGAGTCCTGGGAGTTCAGTGTACAAGTTTCAATTTGGAGAGTAAAGAAGAAGGAGCTGTCTGTCCAGCAGAGAGCAAAGGTACCTGCCAGCCTCCCTGGCTGGGTGAAGGACCTCTGGTTATCATTTTTTGCACCCTAGTGTGTGGAACAATAGTGTGCCTAAAAGAAGTGGTGGAGACCTGTGTCAGTGGGTCCCCAGTGGGTTAATTTCTTTCAAAATGTTAACAGTGACTGAGAAATCTGTGGTTCCAAGGGCAACCACTTGATGGAGTGAAGATTTTCACAACTACCCAGAGTAAAGAGACCAAAAGTGTTTCTGGTAAAGCTATGGATTTCATGGAAGGAATGTTTCTTCAAATATTGTCAGATGCCTGTAACACAAGGGACTACCAAACCATGAGTACAGTGTGAATTTGAGTGAGACTTTTGGGTTGTCTGGTGGTGTATATGCCCTATGCTGGCAAGATTACTTTGTACTCAGGACCCAGTTTCACCACAGATATGTGCTGACAAAATGTACTAAAGTAAAGGATGCTCTAGCAGCCCAGTGGAGTTGTGGAATCCAGATTTAAGGAGACCTTTAGCAATCCAGGAGGGGTTGAAGGATCCAGTTTGTGTGTCCTAAAAGAAATGGCAGTGGCTGACTAGGGCCAGGGTGGACAGAATCTCACTTTTAGTTGCAGACAGAGCTAACTGGTTACTGGACAGGCACAATTGCCTCCGGTAGAGATGGGCAAAATCTGGAAATTTCGTTACTAAAATATTTTGCGAGAAATTCGCGCATTTTGCAAAATATTTTGTGGGTGCAAAATGTGGAATTTCACCACTCACAGGCAAAATTCTGCCATTCGTGGGTGAAATTCCACATTTCACTGGTAAAAAAACAGATCCAGAAACAAATGATTTGATACCTTTTATTGGACCAACATGGATGTTACAGAAAAGAACAAAGTGCTTTAGCTTTCGAACCAACCAGGTCCTTCTTCAGAAGCTTTGTGGCAGTTTTTTCAAATATCCCATACTATTAACACCAGATTATATAGAAAAAGCAGAAATAATTCTCATTGGTTTAACATATACATTTAAAACATAATAGAACATTACGTCAGAGAAGCTAATTAACACCAGTATGGCTTAAACTGAGGAGCCTCAGAAGGGCAAAAGTTATCAAGAATTCTCTACAGCCAGAGAGTTCTTGTCACATAAATTTTAAAATGTCTCAGTATGCCAAGAAAGCATTCTAGTGATAAAAAAAAAAAAACCTTGGAGTGGCATTCTCTCTAATACATGTAAGATGAGCTACAACTTACATTCCAATTGTCCTGGTATATTAAAGGACAGATAATGAGAGACAAAATCCTGAAATTAGGTATAACTGCGTTGAAATCAAGCCTCAAATTAACCTACACATATAAACATGATGCATGAAAGTATCACTTGTAAGTGTAAGTGCAAAAAATAAATAAAATTTTTCTTGTCAAGGACCCCAAGAAAACGAGACCATGAGCCTGATAAATGAGTTTCAACACAGAGTCTGTGTATAACAAAATGCACAGAATCAGTCTAAGCAATCTAAATGAAAACCCAAAGGAATTACACCTTTAATGAACCCCTAGAAATGAGATATGCATCTTAATATGAGCAGTTAAAAATGTGACAGTGTAAACCACCCACTGACAACTAATAGAAGAAATAAATGCACACTATGTGAAAACTAAGTGTTCTAGCCACATAACGACTGCCCCATGCCACGCTCCACACCCACACATGTGTACATACACCATACCACACCCCCATGCACACACACACACACACACACACCTGCACACCACACATAACCACAACACACAACAAATATAGCAAACACATTCCGCACACCCCACACCACACCACACACAACAAACGAAACACACATACACACCATACCCACAACACACAAAAACACAACACACACCAAACATACATACATACATCAGTATACACACACACACACACACACACACACACACACTCAAACGCACTCACCACAGTGTTAATGTGAAAAGTCAACAATGTAGATAACCATAAACTTACAAAATCAAAGGCCCGCTGAAGAACTAAACTGTTTATGTCCATCTTTAAAGTAAAGGTCTATGTAAGTTTAAGTGGAATAATGTGTCATGTACCCAACATCAATGTTCAATCCATCCGCCACCATATTGAAAGTAAAATAAGTCTAATTTCAGAAGCCCGTCTCTGTTGTGTACTGTTGAAATGTCCTTTTAAGACCATCACAGACATATCTGAGATTGAGTGGTCATCCTGGGAGAAGTGCTGGCTACTGGTTTTCAATCATCTTGTGATTAATAGAATGTCTGTGTGAATTCATTCTAGTGCGGAGTTGTTGATTTGTCTCCCCACATAACCTGTGCAGGACATTTCTTGCATTGGATAAAATAGACCACATTACTTGATGTACATGTATAATTCCTGTATCCTGAATAGTCTGTTTTGTGATGTAACCACACAGTCTGAAGTGGAAATGAGGTTACATGTCTTACATGTGCGTTGATGACAGGGTCATGTACCATATGATGTCATGGTATTCAGTTCCGGTTCAAGTTGACTCCTAATAATCAGGTTGGCTAAATTAGGTGGCTGTTTAAAAGATAGTAGTGGTAGTTCTTGAAAAATACAGTTAAGGGTTTCATCCTCACTAATTATTGGATGGAGATCCTTAGTAATCTTACGTAGGAGTTCAAGGTCAGGATGGTATGTGACTACTAAGGGTATTCTGTTGGTAGTTATCCGTTCCTTATATTGCAGTAGCTGTTCTCTTGGGACCTGTGTTGCACGTTCCACTGCTCTGTCAATTTCCTGGATGAGTGTTCCTGCTCAATAAAGGTGTTTTCAACATCGCTAGATGTGTGTCTCTGTCTTCCTCATTTGAACAGAGGTGATACCAAAGTGCTTGTATATATAACAGATTTCTTTGTGTGGCTCGGTGATTACTTTTCTTGTGTAAGTATCTCTGTCTGTCTGTTGGTTTCCTGTAAAGACAGGTATGTAGGTACCATCCTTAATAGTGACAGTGGTATCCAGAAAATGTACACTTGTGGCAGAATATTCTAGGAAAGCTTTATAGTTGGGTGGAGGTTATTAAGTTCTTGGTGAAAATCTTTAGTGTGTCAGTGCCCTCTGTCCAAATTATAAACAAATCATCAATGTAACGGAAATAAGCAAGTGGTTTATGTGTACAGTGCCTTAGAAAATCCTCCTCCAAATTTGCCATAAAAGATTAGCATACTGAGGAGCCATCCTGGTTCCCATTGCGGTTCCATAGTTTGAACATAATGTTTACCATTAAAGCTGAAGTTGTTATGTGTCAGAATGAATTCAGTGAGTTTACCCACAACCCAGGGTCAATGTTAGGGTCCAATTTTGTCATGCAGGTATTTGAGGCAGGCTGAAATGCCATCTGTGTGTGGAATATTAGTGTACAGGAGGTTACATCCATCGTGGCTAAAAGGGTATCAGGTGGTAAGTCCTTAAAACCAGAAAGTTTATGTAGGAAGTGAGTAGTGTCCTTGATGTAACTATCCCTTTGTATAACCAGCAGTTTGAAAATAGCTTCTACAAACCCTGATATCCCTCTGTCAGGTGCCATTACCAGAGACTATGGGTCTACCAGGATTACCAGGCTTATGTATTTTAGGAAGCATGTAGAATGTCCCTGGCTTAGGTTCACTGGGGACGAGGTCCTTTAGTTTGTCTTGGACATGCTCTGGAAATGTTTTAATTAACTTCTGTAGTCTCTTTATATTCTGTAGTTGGGTCACTTCCCAGTACTTTGTAGTAAGTAAGGTCACTTAGCTGCGGTTGGCTTCCGTAATGTAATCTTCCGATTCAATATCACCACTGCCGAGCCTTTATCAGCTTTTTTATGACAATGTTATGGTTTGATTTTAGTGTTTGTATAGCCCTCCGTTCCAATGGAGAGAGGTTGTAGCGGGCCTGTTTCTGCCTTATTAAGAATCTCACCAGTAACTCTCTGGCTAAAGCAATTAATGTATTTGTCCAGTTTCTTGTTACACCACTTGATGGGATAAACTCCTATGGTTTCTTTTCTTATCCATAGTAGTTTTACTGTTTGTGATTTCTTCCCTGTCTGTGAGTCTTCTCTGCCATGAAAAAATTCCCTGAGTCTCAATCTGCGGAATTATTCCTCCATTTCACCACAAAACTGTATTCTGTCCAGTGGTTTAGTTGGGCTGAAATTGAGGCCCTTAGAAAGTACATTTAATTCCCCAGTAGTCAGTGTGTGGGTGGACAAATTAACAACTGAAAGGTGCCCATCTGTGTGGCTTAGTTGTTCAGGCACTCCGTTCTGTTCTTCATGGTTGTTAGAAAGTATGGTAAGTTGAAGGGCATCTAACTTCCTGTTTTTAATGAGCATGGCTTTTCTTAAGGTTCTTTGGTAGTTCATGTCTATCTCATGCAAGATGTCCGGAATAGGCTCACCAGACATCCTCTCCAGTGTGGTAGCTATTTCATTAAACTGTTTCTTCAAAAATGCTTTTTTGGCATATGAGCTGTGGATTCTGTGATTTCTCAATTTCTCAGAGGTCCTACGACAAAGTTGTTCAGCATATGTAGAATTATCTGTGTTTCTCAGTGGATTCCAAATAGTTAGACCTTTAAGGATAATGTTATTCCTTTTGCACTGGGATAAAAAGTAGATGTCACTGTCTAGCTGTGCTAGTTTCTTCTTGATGTTATGCAACTGCCTTGTCCTGCGGCAAATTTCGGTATCTTCCATGATGCAAAAAAATGTTGTAGGTGCCGTATTGGTCCTTTTAAAAAAACAGATCCAGAAACAAATGATTTGATACCTTTTATTGGACCAACATGGATGTTAGCAGAAAAGAACAAAGTGCTTTAGCTTTCAACCAACCAGGTCCTTCTTCAGAAGCTTTGTGGCAGTTTTTTCAAATATCCCATACTATTAACACCAGATTATATAGAAAAAGCAGAAATAATTCTCATTGGTTTAACATATACATTTAAAACATAATAGAACATTACGTCAGAGAAGCTAATTAACACCAGTATGCCTTAAACTGAGGAGCCTCAGAAGGGCAAAGGTTATCAAGAATTCTCTACAGCCAGAGAGTTCTTGTCACATAAATTTTAAAATGTCTCAGTATGCCAAGAAAGCATTCTAGTGATAAAAAAACCTTGGAGTGGCATTCTCTCTAATACATGTAAGATGAGCTACAACTTACATTCCAATTGTCCTGGTATATTAAAGGACAGATAATGATAATCCTTCCCTGTACACTAATATTCCACACACAGATGGCATTTCAGCCTGCCTCAAATACCTGCATGACAAAGAATTGGACCCTAACATTGACCCTGGAGTTGTGGGTAAACTCACTGAATTCATTCTGACACATAACAACTTCAGCTTTAATGGTAAACATTATGTTCAAACTATGGGAACCACAATGGGAACCAGGATGGCTCCTCAGTATGCTAATCTTTTATGGCAAATTTGAGGAGGATTTTCTAAGGCACTGTACACATAAACCACTTGCTTATTTCCGTTACATTGATGATTTGTTTATAATTTAGACAGAGGCACTGACACATTAAAGATTTTCACCAAGAACTTAATAACCTCCACCCAACTATAAAGCTTTCCTAGAATATTCTGCCACAAGTGTACATTTTCTGGATACCACTGTCACTATTAAGGATGGTACCCTACATACCTGTCTTTACAGGAAACCAACAGACAGACAGAGATACTTACACAAGAAAAGTAATCACCCAAGCCACACAAAGAAATCTATATATAGTCAAGCACTTCGGTATCACCGCCTCTGTTCAAATGAGGAAGACAGAGACACACATCTGGCGATGTTGAAAAACACCTTTATTGAGCAGGACACTCATCCAGGAAATTGACAGAGCAGTGGAACGTGCAACACAGGTCCCAAGAGAACAGCTACTGCAATATAAGGAACGGATGACTACCAACAGAATACCCTTAGTAGTCACATACCATCCTGACCTTGAACTCCTCGTAGATTACTAAGGATCTCCATCCAATAATTAGTGAGGATGAAACCCTTAACTGTATTTTCAAGAACTACCACTACTATCTTTTAAACAGCCACCTAATTTAGCCAACCTGATTATTAGGAGTCAACTTGAACCGAACTGAATACCATGACATCATATGGTACACGACCCTGTCATCAACTATATAAGACATGTAACCTCATTTCCACTTCAGACTGTGTGGTTACATCACAAAACAGACTATTCAGGATACAGGGGATTATACATGTACATCAAGTAATGTGGTCTATTTTATCCAATGCAAGAAATGTCCTCACAGGTGTTGTGTGGGAGACAAGCCAACAACTCCGCACTAGAATGAATTCACACAGACATTCTATTAATCACAGATGATTGAGAAACCAGTAGCCCAGCACTTCTCCCAGGATGGCCACTCAATCTCAGATATGTCTGTGATGGTCTTAAAAGGACATTTCAACAGTACACAACAGAGATGGGCTTCTGAAATTAGACTTATTTTACTTCTCAATATGGTGGCGGATGGATTGAACATTGATGTTGGGTACATGACATTATTCCACTTAAACTTACATAGACCTTTACTTTAAAAGATGGACATAAACAGTTTAGTTCTTCAGCGGGCCTTTGATTTTGTAAGTTTATGGTTATCTACATTGTTAACTTTTCACCTTAACACTGTGGTGAGAGTTTGCTGTGTGTGTGTGTGTGTGTGTGTGTATACTGATGTATGTATGTATGTATGTATGTGTGTGTGTGTGTTTGGTGTGTGTTGTTTTGTGTGTTGTGGGTATGGTGTGTATGTGTTTCGTTTGTTGTGTGTGGTGTGGTGTGGTGTGTGCGGAATGTGTTTGCTATATTTGTTGTGTGTTGTGGTTGTGTGTGTGCAGGTGTGTGTGTGTGTGCATGGGGGGTGTGGTATGGTGTATGTACACACATGTGTGGGTGGAGCGTGGCATGGGGCAGTTGTTATGTGGCTAGAACACTTAGTTTTCACATAGTGTGCATTTATTTCCTTCTATTAGTTGTCAGTGGGTGGTTTTCACACTGTCACATTTTAACTGCTCATATTAAGATGCATATCTCATTTACTTGGGGTTCATTAAAGGTGTAATTCCTTTGGTTTCATTTAGATTGCTTAGACTGATTCTGTGCATTTTGTTATACACAGACTCTGTGTTGAAATCCGCATTTATCAGGCTCATGGTCTCGTTTTCTTGGGGGTTCTTGACAAGAAAAATTGTATTTATTTTTTTTGCACTTACACTTACAAGTGATACTTTCATGCATCATGTTTATATGTGTAGGTTAATTTGAGGCTTGATTTCAACTTGCAGTTATACCTAATTTCAGGATTTTGTCTCTCATTATCTGTCCTTTAATATACCAGGACAATTGGAATGTAAGTTGTAGCTCATCTTACATGTATTAGAGAGAATGCCACTCCAAGGTTTTTTTTATCACTAGAATGCTTTCTTGGCATACTGAGACATTTTAAAATTTATGTGACAAGAACTCTCTGGCTGTAGAGAATTCTTGATAACCTTTGCCCTTCTGAGGCTCCTCAGTTTAAGGCATACTGGTGTTAATTAGCTTCTCTGACATAATCTTCTATTATGTTTTAAATGTATATGTTAAACCAATGAGAATTATTTCTGCTTTTTCTATATAATCTGGTGTTAATAGTATGGGATATTTGAAAAAACTGCCACAAAGTTTCTGAAGAAGGACCTGGTTGGTTCAAAAGCTAAAGCACTTTGTTCTTTTCTGTAACATCCATGTTGGTCCAATAAAAGGTATCAAATCATTTGTTTCTGGATCTGTTTTTTTTTTTTTTTTTTTTTTTTTTTAAAAGGACCAATACGGCACCTATTACATTTCACTGGTGAAATTCCACATTTCCTCTGTCAGAATTTTTGCATTTCACACCTGCAAAATATTTTACAGAATGCACAAATTTTGGAAAATATTTTGCCGGCAAAATTTACGGATTTTGCTAGAACTTCGCCAGTGAAATTACATTTTGCTGCATCTCTAGCCTGCAGGTGTTAATATAATCCATCTTATCAGGAGTTTGAAGTAAAGTGTGTGGCAGTTCCCAGTTTGTATACACTTGGTCAGAAATCCAGCGATCCCTAAACAAAGGGTGGATTGTTCATTCGAAAGAAAAGTTCAGGTTGGAATGTACAATACTGCCTGTTTCTGTGTGAAAACAAATGTTCTTCTATTGCAAGTTGTGTCATCTGTGTAGACAGTTCAAACTTGGGGGACCACCCTAATTCTGCTTAACATCTTGTCAGAAAATAAAGCCGTACAATACAATCCCAATTTTATGGTTGTGGATCTGTGAGCCCATGTGAAATTTTATGGGGCCCGCTCAGATAGTAGACAGAGCATAGCCCTGGCACCTCTCTCCTGGACTCAGAGTAACTGTAAATGTTTTTTTGTGCCCTAACCCCCCCCCCGACCTCTCAGATTCCAAAGCCAAGTATTTACCCTAACACTAGGGGTGATACTTATTTTCTGCAAACTTGTCGTTTGTTGTCTTGTCTGTGTAACAAGTTAGGGAGGTCCTGGTTGCAAGATGTTGCTCTTGACTGGGGTAAAAGTTTTAGTTATTATTTGGAAGGCTTTAAGCTGAGATTCGATTGGGGGGGAGATAGCTCCTCCCACATCCCCTTCTTAAACCTCAGGCGTCTGCTCACTCAGCTTTGAATATTTCAAATAGCTTCTCAGTTATGTGGCTGGTTTGGCAGGGGCTCTTCTCTCCCTCCCCTCTTCCCTTGAGGGTCTCATTTGCATTTTTTCTTGTTTTTTGCTCACTTTCCTTGCCTGTAGTCCCCCTTACCTCTCATTGTGTTGCTTCCTCCCCAGTTTGTTCTCCTCCTTGCTCCTTCTGCTTGTTCCCTGTACCTTGTTTGCTGCTCTGCATTCCTCCCCTGGTTCTTTGGGCTTCTCCCCTACCAGCCACCTCTCCATTTAGCTGCCACCTGACACTTCTGGGTGTGCAGTTCTCCAATCGCACTGGACCTCTGCCTGCCTGCTCTGGTGATGTTTTTCCACCTCAACCTCAGCCACCACTCACTCTGTGAGAGCATCAGTATTCTGCACCATGTATTTACTCCTCCTCCTCTCCTACCTTTGGGAGCAGCACTGATTGGATATGCCTCTTGGACTGCTCCTTCCATTTTACTCAGCTGCCATGTATCGAGACAGTTTGCTCCTCCTGGGCATGTACCCTTCAGCATAGCCACTGGGACTAGACTTTCACTCAGTTTTGCCCATCTTGCTCTTGGACTCGTGCTTCCTCCTCCATCACACTGCTTGTTTCACCTGTACTGGGTCTTCCGGCTCCCCGGGTAGCAGCTACAGATCTACTCCTGCTTGGCTCCTTGCTGTTGCTGGAGTTATTGTTACTGATTCTGCCTCACTTCTCCCAGGCTTGTCAAGCCCCTCTACTGTGCCAACATTTGCCAGTGACCCCTGCAAATTTGATGTTGGCCTTTCCCATGCCATGGTTTTTCGACCTCAGTACTCGACTGAGCTCCATTCCTTACAGTTTATGAGATTCCTAGCTCTCACTAGGAAAGAGGCCATACTGCCACTGAACAGGACACTGGTTAGGCCTCACATGAAAAACTGCGTACAGTTCCAGAGCCCTCATCTGAAGAAGGAAAAAATAGACTGGAAACTACAGTTCAAAGGGAGACAAAAAAGATTCAGGGTCAGCAGAGTAGGTCCTATAAGGAAAGATTGGAATGTATAACTATGTATTCCCTGAAGGACAGAAGGGAGAGTGGATTTAATAGTATCACAAAAATATGTATAGGGTGCAATTGGGTGAACTCCACAGAATTCAATCAATTCATTCTTTATTTGCACTGGCATAGCACCCAATAAAAGACATGACAATTAGAGCTTTGTGGAATATCAACTTCCCCTCTAAATAGCAACAACAATTCTGAAATACTTTTCTGAATTTATTAATTCTGCAAAATTCTGAAAAGCATTTCTTGGTAAACATAATCTGCAAAATATTCTGCAGTTTGTGGAAAATAAATCTGCAGTTTCCATAAACAGGGGAATTCAATTCTGTGGTTAATATTTCCCTTTCAAAATTCCAGAGTCCTGCTTCCAACAATATTCTGCAGAATTAAGAGGTGTTTCTGGAATTCCGCAGAATTCAGATGGAAGAGGAATTTGAAACTTCTGTACAACTCTGACGACAATAAATATGACATAACAAAAATAGTAATAAGATTAATAAATAAAAATACAGAACAAAACCACAATAGTTTATGGTAGAAAATCAAAGCATTGTAGTTCATTTCATAATTATTCAGATCCAAAATACATTCAGCATAATAGAAGATTTCAGGTATAAAAATACGGATAATTACAGTAGGTTCTCTCAGATTCTTTATAATGAAGGGACAAAGAAATAGTTTACATCTCCCCCAACCATAGCACACACACACACACACACACACACACACACACACACACACACACACACACACACACACACACACACACACACACACACACACACACACACACACACACACACTCTTTAACTTGGCTTCAGTGAAACTTGAAACATCAGAGGATTTACTACATAACATTCCATTCCGTGACATTTGACTTACTAGTCTCAGGGATGCCTGCTTATCTCTCGTTTTATTTCTCAACTAATTGAAAATATGTCACACTCTTGTGTAAAATGTTCTTTGTATAGGCTTTATTAAGTGAGTTTTCTTAAATATCTGCCATTTCTTCTGAAGAAGACCTTGGAGGTTGAAAGCTTAAGGTCTTTCTGTAATCTCTGTTGGTCCAATAAAAGGTATCACATCACGCAGTCTGTGCATCTTGTTGTGCAAGGACCAATACGGCAACAAACATTTTCTGCCACCCATAACTTATAGTTGTTCAGGTTATGTGCCGTATTTCTGAATCAGCAAGTACATCGAGCTAAGGTAGTATAACAAAACAGAATTTCACAGACAAAACACTATTGTAATGTTATGTACAATTTAATTTATTTATTCAAGCGTTTCACTAGGAAAGTATACAGAGCAATAAATTGCTCATTTTCAGATACATCCTGGGGGATAGGGGAAATTGAAGGTACAGGTACAGCAGTGCAAAATTACAACTGAATTATTTTTAACAATGTGGTAAACATAATTTAAATAATACAACATACAAAATTGTGAACATAAGTGCAATACAAACAGCAAAGTGCCAAGAGTACAATTTACAAACATACAAAATTGCCAGACAACACAAGCCATTCAGTCTATCTAGTCTGCCTGAGTGTGCAGCACTTCAGTCCATTAGACCGCAGCTGCCCCCATATGCCCTACCCCATCTCACGCCCCTCCCGGTGTGTACCCTCCTCTTGAATTTGTCCCACCCCCTCTTGAAGCCCCCAACACTGCAGTGATACGACTTCCTCTGGCAGAGCGTTCTACCCTGCCACCACCCTTTCTGTGAAATAGTGCCTCCTTCATTCCCTCTTGCACCTGCCCCCTTCCAACTTCATAGAGTGTCCCCTGGTTTCCCTCCTGCTCTTCAGACTGAACATTCAACTGTTTACTCTGTTCAAACGCTTCAGGTACTTGAAGATCTCAATCATATCCCCTCTCTCCCTTCTTTCCTCCAGGTATACATATTGAGCTCTCTCAGTCTCTCCTTATATGGTCTGTCCTCCAACCCCAGGATCATTTCTGTTGCCCTGTGCTGTACCCCCTCCAGTAGTTTGATGTCCCTTTTCAAGTAGAGGTACCAGAATTGCATGCAGTACTCTAGGTGCGGTCTCTCCAGGGACTTGTACAGGGACAAGATGACCTCCCCACTCCTGGAAGTAATCCCCCTTACTATGCAACCTAGCATCCTATTTGCCTTCTCTGCTGCCTTCCTGCACTGAGCAGAGTGGTTAAGCTCCCCAGTTACCAGTATTCCCAGATTCTTCTCTGCCTTGGATTTTGTTAATGGGACACCCTCCAGCCAGTAATTGTGCCCTGGGTTCTTGCCTCCTAAATGCATCACTTTGCACTTCTTGGCATTGAAACTAAGCTGCAAAGTGTGAGACCATTCCTCCAATTTTGCCAAATCCTCCTGAAGTACTTTTGCTCCCTCCCCCATCTACCTCGGCATAAATCTTTGTGTCATCTGTGAAAAGACTGACCTTGCTCTTAATCCCTACTGCAATGTTGGCTATAAAAATGTTAAACAGAACTGATCCCAGCACTGCCCTGTGGTACACTACTTGTTACTGCCCTGGGTTCAGATGCCTCGCCCCTCACTACTACCTTCTACTGTCTACTCTGCAGCCAGTACTCAACCCATCTGACTAGTTTCTTCCCTGCTCCCAGACTCTTCAACTTGCAGGTCAGCCTACTGTGTGGCACTGAGACAAAGGCCTTGCTGAAATCCAGGTAGAGGACATCCACCGCATGTCCCTTGTCCAGTGCCCTCATTATCCAGTCGTAAAAATCAACCAAATTTGTCTGGCAGGATCTGCCTGAGACAAACCAGTGCTGCATGTTATTCTGGAGGTTGTTATCCTCAAGAAATTGCACTAGCCTTTCCTTGAGGATTGTCTCCATCAGTTTTCCCACACTTGCAGTAAGGTTCACCGGTCAGTAGTTCCCCAGTTTGTCCTTGGGCCCACTCTTACGGAGACATACCACATGTGCTTCCCTCCAGTCCCTGGGCATGCACCCAGAGTTCAGAGAGGTATTGAACAAGTCCACCAGTGGCCCTGCCAGTACCTCTGCCAACTCTCTCAGCACCCTGGGGTGGACTCCATCTGGGCCAGGTGCCTTGTCCACCTTCAGGGACTTAAGACCCTCCATCACCCTTTCTACCATGATTTCTCCATCTATGGTTGCTTCTCTCCCACCCTCTCCCACGTCACCCATCCTCGCAGGTATGGGCCCATCCCTCTCCTTGGTGAAGACTGAACAGAAGTATTCATTAAGTACTTCTGCCTGCTCAGACCCCTTTTCTACCCACCCACTTCCCCTCCTGATCCTAACAATTTGATCCTTGCTCTTCCTCTTTTCTCTGATATATCTGAAGAAATCCTTTTCCTCTCCTTTGATCACCTGTGCTAACCTCTGTTCCCTAGTCGCCTTTGCTGCCCTTACCATTCTGCTCACTTCTCTGGATTTCTTCACATATTCTTCTTAGTCTTCTGCCCTGTTGGATTGCTTGTAGGTCCAAAATACATTCCTCTTTTCCTTCACCTTCTCTACTACCTCTCTACTCATCCAACTAGGTTTCTTGGTCCTCTTTTTCATGCTCTGGCTCTTGACACAAGTTTTAGTGGCTTCAACCAGTCCTGTCTTGATGACTGCCCATTTTTGTTCCATGTCCATTTCTGGGTAGATGCTTGCCATGCGACTTTCCAGTATGTTTCCCATCCTGCCAAAGTCCGCCTTTTTGAAGTCCAGGATCCTAGTTTTTGTAGTGACTACTTCCCTACCCAGGTTGATTGAAAACCACACTGTGCGGTGGTCACTGCTTGCCACAGGTTCCTCCACCTTTACATCCCTGACCTGTTCCCCATCTTCTAGTACCAGGCCTAGTATATTCCCCTCCCTAGTTGGCTCCATTACCCTCTGGTTAAGGAAACCATCCTGGAATGCTTCCAGGATGATCTGCTCCCTGGCATAATTGGTTGCTGGGATGCTCAAGTTCACACCTGGTAGATTAAAGTCCCCCACCACCACTGTGCTCCATTTGCCACTATGCCTCCGTATCTGCTCCCCCAGTTCCCTGTCAATGTTCTCCTTCTGGGCCAGAGGTCTATAAACAACCCCCAGACAGATCTTGGTCCCTTTCTGGCTATGTAATTGCAGCCAGATTACTTCTGACCTGCCCTCCTCCTCCTCCCCCCTTCTTCCCTATTACATCTGATCCCTTCCCTATGTAAATGGCAACCCCAGCCTTCCCTTTATCTTTACAGAGATTAGAAGCAGGAACAAGAAAACATGAGGGGTTATAAACAAGCAGTGATACATGGTTACAAAATCAGGAAACAAACGAAATAGGTTAAAAAAAAAAAAAGGGGTGCAACCTGGGTACTGAATTCTCAGTTAAAACAGGAGAGTAGAGGGAAATAGTCTTAGTGAGTATTTAGGAGATAATATCGAGTGCTAAGTTGGGCATAGCTAATTGGGCACTGGGGGCATAGAGAAGGACCAGAAGTTTTAAGTGGTACTGGACTCAGATATGGTCAGGAGGATTGGCATGAGCAGGAATGGGATGAATACACTTGAAGGAGGGAAAAGAGAGCATTGGGTGAAGATGCATTGTGGATGGCAGCGGGGAGGGCATTCCAATTTTGAGGGCAGCGGTAGGAAAAGGTGGATTGACCAACAGTAGTGGAGTGGTGGGGGATGGTGAATGAATGAGAGACAACATTCGGAAGGGAATAGGGGCTCAGTGAAGAGGCAGAGATGAGAGAGAAAAAATAGGCATGGAGATTCCCAGACCAGAATTTAGCCATGAAAGTAGCAGTGTGAGCTAGATGCCTGGACTTCAGTGAAGGGAAGGACATGGCTATACAAAGATTGCAGTGGTAAGTATGAGGGGGCAGGATAATATGAAATGGCAAAAGGAATTTAAGAGACTGTCCAGTCTGGCCAGAGTACCTTTGGTGGCGGCACTGTAGACTATGTCTGCCTAGTCAAAGGTAGGAAGGATAATTTTCTGCACAATAACATGGTGGGCTGACAGAGGAATGCAGTCCTTGTTTCTATATAATGCTCCAAGCTTGGGGAGTAGGTTCTTATGGATTGCATCCACAGATGTTGAAAAGTCCAAATGGTGGTCTAGTCAGACCCCGAGGTATCTGAAGGAAGTAACATTCTCAATCAGGGTACCATCCAGCGTGTAGAAAGCTGGGGATGCATTAAGGAAAGATAGCCTCTGTCTAGTGCCAAAGGACATGGAGACTGTATTTTTAGCATTCAGAAAAAGTTGATTCGGCCGGAACCATTTCTGAACTGAAGTGAAATCCTGTTGCAGTCTAGACTGGGCATCACCGGGAGATTTGCTAGACGTGTAGAGGACTGTATCATCCACATACATATGGATTTGGGAAGTGGAACAGGCAAAGGGAGGTGGATAAGGAAAATGGAAAATAATATAGGGCCAAGTATAGAGCCCTGAGGGACTCCAGTAGTGATCGGGAGTGGTGAGAAGAGGGAGGAGGCAATCTGGACAGATTGGGTACTGCCTATCAGGTAGGAACTAAACCAGACAGTAGCAGTTGGAGTTAACCCAGCCACAGTAAGTGTCTGGAGAAGAAGAGCATGGGATACCATGTCAAAGGCTTTTGCCAGGTCGACAAAGATGGCCATGGTTACATGACCCAGATCCATATTGGAGAGTATGGAGTCTGTGAGGCATATTAGGGAGTATGGAGTCTGTGAGGCATATTAGGGAGGTGGTGGTGGAGTGGGACTTGTGGAAGCCAGACTGGAAAGGAATGAAAAATGAGATGGAGTCAAGGTAGGAACAGAGTTGGGCAGGGACAATTTGTTCTTGTAGTTTAACTAGGATTGGGAGCAGGGAGATAGGGCAATAGTTCCCAGCAGAGGTGGGATCACCACCTTTAGGGAGGGAATGACTGTAGAGTGTTTTCATTTGGTGGGAACTGAGGATAGGGCAAAAGAAAGGTTCAGAATAGAGGCCAACGGACCAGCTATTGCAGGTGCGAAAGAGGTGGAGTAAATTGGGATCAAGGTCGTTTGGGCCCTTGCCTTTGGAGGGGTTTAAGGCTAGGAGGGCCTTGAGGACATCATTTAGAGTTATGGAGGAAAAAAAAATGGTTAGGGGTGACAGGGTGAGGAGCAGCTTGAGGGACAGGGGAGGCAGGTGGTGGGCAAGTGGAAAGGGAGGAGAGTTGTGAGGAGGCACAGGATGTAAAGAAAGTATTGAAACTGTACAATTTACAATACAACTTAGTTTGCCCTAAGACATTAAATAGCATTGATGACACTACACAAAATAGTCATTAACAAATTGCCCACCTTATTGGATCTGAGAACATTAAACAGTCCTCTTTGTACCTTACAAATTAGCTTGCCTCCAGCCATTTGAAGGCATACATGACTTTTTAAGTAATATCAAATGAAATATGATCATTGAGGCTGTTCATATTTCTGTGCCATCTTTTTACAATTGCATGCTGTTGTTAGGGTAATGGAAGCATGATGACAGACAGCATTGCAGTAAAATTACCAGTCATCTGGCAAGCGCAGACCACCGTACAGGGACATGCTCAAAAGCTAGCTGTTGCTGCTGCTAACACACAGAGTACAGAAATACACAGAACAAGCAGTGTACAGAGGCTTGGAATGTTATTTAAATCATGTAACAGCAAAAATGTCTGCTATTGACTACACAAATATGAGTCAAGCAGTTGTTGGGGTAGATACCCACCTATGGGGGCCACATCGGTGGAACACTTACCAGTGAGCTGGGATCCTGAATGGGCCCTGGACAATTTTGAATCTTTCAATAACAACGTAGTTTGGAATAGAGATATTTATATTCCCACTTGTTTTTTGCCCAGGCAAATCCATTTCATCAGCTGTGTCCATGTTTGAGAAGCTAGTGAATACGGAGGAGGACAGAACTGTTTCCAGCACTACCCTACATAATAACAACAAAAATATTTCAACAGAAGAATTTAAGGCCCTGAAGGAACTGGCAGAGATGAAGGAACTTGTGATGAAATCAGCAGACAAGGGGGGCCAAATAGTGGTCCAAAACACCACTGACTATGTATTGGAAGCCAATCGTCAGCTATACGACATTGAGAATTATAGGCTTCTGGACAGTAATTCAGTCCCATACTATCAAGATAAACCTCAATGTTTTGCTTTCACTTTACAGGTCTAGAGGTGTGATTTCTGAAAAGGAATTTAAATATTTGAACCAGGAATTTCCAGTCGTCCCCACATTTTGTCATTTACCTAAGGCGCACAAGGACTCGCAGAAACCACCGGGCAGCTCAAAATCTCTGGTATAGGTTCTTGCACCAAGAACCTGTCAAGAGTTTTGATGATTTTTTATATACACTTGTAATACATCTCCCTTCCCATCTTAAAGACACAATGTCTGTTCTGGAAGCCCCTGAGCACTAGACTTTTGATGTTGGCAAAAAACAAATGGTACCGTGCGCTCTGGAAGTTCGATGGTGCTCTTGCAGAGTTTGCCAACTCAAAACAACATATAAAGAAAAAGCAGGCACTCAAAGTACACAGTACCCCATAGCCATTCCGCAAACCTGCAAGAAAAATCTGGAATTAAAAGTAAAAAAATTACTAGCAAGTACAAACTGTAATGCATCCAGTACAAAATCTGGATCCAAAAGGTCATGGCTCTGAAATAGGTCCATGAAAAACTTGAACACTTGGTCTGTAAGGTGTTCTGCTGATTTAATACATTTTTCACTATAGTTTCTGAATACTTTGAGTGCCTGCTTTTTCTTTATATTTTGATGCTGGCGACCTGTGGCTGACAATTGATGTGGAGTCACTGCACACCAGCATCAGACATCATTTGGGACTTCATGCTGTCAAGTTTTTCATGGACCTGTTTCAGAGCCGTGACCTTTTGGATCCAGATTTTGTACTGGATGCATTACAGTTTGTACTTACTAGTAATTTTTTTTACTTTTAATTCCAGATTTTTCTTGCAGGTTTGCGGAACTGCTATGGGGTCGGTGATAGGCTCTCCTACACCAACCCTTTTTGTGGTTGGTGGGAGGAGGTAGCCGTCTTTGACCCCAGGGTCAACCAGTATAGTGATAGGATCAAATATTGGGGCAGTTATATTGATGACATCCTGTGCATCTAGTGTGGCATGCAATTTGAGGCAGAAGATTTTTTGAAACAACTAAATGTTAATGATGTGTGGTTTTACTTTTTTAACCGACCCTCTTTCTTTTACTTTTTTGGATTTATGTTTGTGTGCCACACCAGATGGTAGGATTGAGTCTGGGAACTTTCACAAGCCTATTTCAGGGAACACCCTGTTAAGGGCTGATAGTTTCCACCCCACGCATTTGACGAGGAGGATGCCTAAGGGACAGTACCTTAGGATATGGAGAAATTGTTCTTCTACTGATTCCTGCTTACAACATGTGAAGGATCTCAGTAATAGATTTAAGACTTGGGGTTATGATGCTGAAGTCCTCCAGGACTCTGGGGACTTTGCACTTGAACAGGATAGAAAATGAGGGCATTTGTCTCTGGGCTTAAATCCAGAGTCTGTTACTGCTGTGACCCACTGGCTGCAGTCAGCCCCAGAAGCACTCTGATTGGCTCCATATAGCACTGCACTGTTAATGTTTGAATTATATTGTACTTGATTATGATTTCTGTTAAAACTGTCTTGCAAGCATTTTATAGTTGAAGTTTGCTGATTTAATCTAAATGCCTGTAGTGTGTTCCCCTCATAAGACCCAGTAGAGATCTCAGCTCAGGCCTTTGAACCCCCCCTGCCTTCACCTTTTTACTCTAATATCGTGCTTTAAATAGCCCTATTCTTGCTCTCTCAGACTTTGTGGCACCTTGCCTAATATTTTGGTCTGCAACACCCCCCCTGTTTAAGCCATTTTGCATTTCTTTTTAGCTCCATGAGCAGCCCCACCCCTCTGCCTTTCTTATTTAATTCCCCTCTGTCCTTTTTTCAGGTAGTCTGAGAGCCACAGCTGTGGTTCTCTGATGAACCCGACCTGCCAGACTGCCATCCACAGTCCAGGTCTGAAGCCACCAGCTCCTCACAGAAGCTCAGGTACAGACTTGCCCTCAGGGACTGATTACCTCCAGAAAGGGAGCCCTAGCTGCCTGATTTTTCAGGCCATCCACCCACCCCCCCCCCCAGTCTTGATTAAATACACTTAAACCCCACCCTGGCTTTCTAGCTCACTCCTACAGGCTACTACCAGCCACAACCACCCACCACATCCCCAACCTCTATTAAATCCCCAAGGGTACTTCCCAGTTCTCATCTACCCTGCTCTTATTACCTGTCAGTAGACTTATCCCTCCAGGGCTCCCAGCTTATCTGCCACCGGGCAGATGACACTTCCTTAACCGCCGCCCAAGACCACAAGCATGGACTCTTCCAGCAAAGAGGTATGGCAAAGCTGCATTTTTTTCGCCCACCTGCCCATCCCCCCTCTAGGTTCATTATTATATAGACAGCTTTCCCCCACCCCCTCTCATTGTTTGGTCTATTCCTTTCCTTCTATCTAAAATGCTTCTCACATCGATGCTCTCCATAGGCTAACAGCACTGCACATCACAATTTCATATAGCGATGTAAGACCATATTGGTGCAGCCTACTTTACCACACACATTACCATCTCATATAGCGGTGTAAGACCACATTGGTGCAGCCTACTTTGGGAGCATCCTACCTCCTTTTAAAGTACCAGCTACTGAGAGAGATCACACATCTTCAGTGATCATATAGGCTTGGTGCCATCTGCTATCTTGCTCAGCCCTGTGAAGTCCCCAAATACCTGCACACACCGACTTGTCTTGTTCTGTCTGATGATTCACCAGGAGTCTGTAATTCGGCTATGCCATCTACAGATAAAAACATTTTGCCGTAGTCATAGCTTACTATTTTTCACTATAAGGCTTCAAAATGAGGGCCGATACCTGGCTCCCTCTCTTCGTCTTCCTATAGCTGGTGCCTTATGTAGTGTATCACCCAGGCTGAAATAACTCACAGGGGGAGTCGGACCCTCTGTCACAGTGCTATTTGTACAGCAACTCATCTCAGCTTTTGTTGCACCCCTGCGCTCCCATACTTGCATCAGTCTGAGGTAACTTCTGGGGGTGGGACCTGCACCTCCCTACCCATACAGGGTATGTCCCCTATATCCCCAGTAATAATGCCACTTGGTGCCATGTGACAAGGGTTTTAGTAGCTGCATCCTTAGGACAGCACTGCGTAAATAGCAGGGCCCAGCACACTTGTTCTGTCATTCTAAGCAGTAGTGGAAGAAATAGAGATTTCAAATTATCTCTGGCTGCCCTAAAGAAAATTGTGTTTCCCCTTCTATTATGCTCAGGCAATGTTGAACTTAACCCTGGTCCTACAAAAGCCTTGTCATCTCTGTCCGACCTTACAAGGTTTAGAGGAATGAGCTTTATGCACGTTAATGTTTGCAGTCTCTTAAAAAAGCTTACAATCGATCCAGACCTGGGTCATTCATACCAAACCAGATGTGCTGGTAGTCTTGGAATCCTGGCTCAGATCTTCTACTCCTGACAGGGAGGTTAACATCCCTAACTATTGGCTGTTCAGAGCCGACAGGCAGACTAGGGGTGGGGGGGTAGCCATTTATGTCAAGGACAAATATACGGTCACTACCATTGACTCCTCTATCACAAATGGCTTCAGATGTCTGTCCCTTAAGGTTGAAACATCCCGCTCAATGGCTATCAGGGTTACAGAGTGTTACAGGCCTCCATCAGCTGGGTCCCAGCTCCTGTCTCACCTATCGACTATTATGGGACATGAGACCCTCAAAACTATTATTCTAGGGGATCTCAATTATGACTGGTTATCCAAGGCTTCCTTACCCCTTAAATCCTTCTGTGACTCTCTTGGGCTCACACACCTCATTGAAGAACCTACGCATCCTAACAAGAAAAACCCCAGGAATAGCACCCTATTGGATGCCTTTCTTACAAGCAAGCCACAGTCCTTTTCCTACGCTGGAATATTTTTGTCGGATGTCAGCGATCACTGCTTCATCACCGGTGTAAGATCTGACTCCAATCCCCCCTTCCACATCCAAGTTCTCCACCAGAAGGTCCAGACGCAACTTTGACCCATTTGCCTACATTGATGAGCTAAAATCGTCTGTACACTGGCAGAACTTTTACCTAGTCAAATCGGTCAGCATGGCATATGACATTTTTCATGAAATAGTGTCTTGTGCCATAAATAAACATGCTCCCTTGGTAAAAGTCTGCTTAAAGACCAGAACTTGCCGGTGGTTCTTTGCTGGACTCAAGGCTGCATTACTAGCGAGAGATAAACTCTGGAAAAAAGCCCGTAAATCAAAAACTGCCAAGGATTGGTTCCACTTCAGGAAAGCTAGGAACTCCTGCACCAAACTGGTTAGAGAGGCTAAGGTCAAGTTCTACCATTCTGAGCTTGACTCTGCCTCAAGGTGACCAGCTACATTTTGGTCCACAATCAAAGAGCTGTCTGGCCATACAGCTGGAAATGTACTTCCCTCGAAAATCATCTCTGACAATGTTACTATCAATGATAGCAAGGAGATTCTCCAAGCCTTCAACCACCACTTTGCTATGGCAGGCCTAGCATTCGACAATTCACCAACATCTGTGTTATGTTCTCAGGTTAGTACACAGATTCCTGAACCTAGCACCACTAATGCAGTCTTCTCATTCCTTCCTGCTTCGTTGAAAGAGGACAAAGACCTCCTCCTACAGTTGGACACCAAGAAAAGTACTGGTGCTGACTCTCTTGACCTCTGCTTCTTAAAGATTGCATACCACGTCCTAGCTGTACCAATCACACACCTATTTAACGTGTCCTTGTCCCAGGGGACTCTTCCACACCTATGGAAAATTGCCCACATCATTCCTCTGTTTAAATCAGGGGATCCCTGCGACCTAAATAATTACAGGCCAATATCTCTCCTACTAATATTGTCTAAACTGCTGGAAAAAATTGTGAATGCTCAGTTGAGAACCTACCTAGATAACAAGAACCTTCTAAACCCTATGAAGTCTGGTTTCAGAGTCAAGCACAGTACCATGATGGCTCTGGCCAAAGTGACTGATGACTGGCAACGAGATCTGGAAAACAAAAAATTTGTATGTGCCATGTTCTTGGACCTTATCAATGCTTTCGACACTGTTGACCACTGCCTGCTTCTTTCCACCCTAAAAGTGACAGGTCTGGACCCAACCTCTCTGTGCTGGTTCAATAATTACCTTACAGATAGGCTTCAGCAGGTGAAGGCCGAAGGGGAGCTCTCTCCTCTCAAACCACTAAAAAGAGGCATTCCACAGGGATCCATCCTGGTTCCTCTATTGTTTGGAATTTATATAAACAATATTGATGTTGGCATCAAGGAGGCAAATATTCACTTTTTTGCTGATAATACAGTGTTGTACCTAAGCCGCCTAACTCCGGAAGCCGCCTGTGGAGATTTACAAACAGAATTCAACTTGTTGCAGAATCAGCTCCTGAATAAAAAACTCTTACTCAATGCCAAAAAACAAAAGCTATGCTGTTCTCTCGGCTACTTATTCGGCAAACCCTGCTATCTCTGGCTCCTTACCTCCCATAAACACTTTACTAGGAGAGAGGTTGGAATTTGTTATGAAATTCAAGTACCTTGGGGTCTGGCTAGACCACAGACTCCTTCATGGAACATGTCCAGGATCTGCTGAAAAAGTTGAGGCAGATGCTTGGTCTCTTCTTTAGAATAAACCACCTCCTGACCAAAGATGCCAAAATGCAGTTAGTTCAATCCATGTTTCGATCCCCAATTGATTATGCCGATTTCATTTATAGTCAGTGTAATGCCTCCTGTCTTACTAAACTGGACACCTTATACCACAGAGCCTTGAGATTCATAACTGGCCTACCTATCACCACCCACCACTGCTCCTCATATGCAGCTGTGGGGTAGACCTCCCTTCAGTACAGAAGGAATAGAAATGCGTCTCTCTGGACTTACAGAGCTATTACCAACAAATTACCTCAATACATTTCCGTCTGTTTGCCATCATATGTGGTAGGCAACTATGCACTGAGAAGCTATTCTCTGCTTCTACTGAAGGTACCTAGGGCCAATACACGCTTTGGGAGAGTGGCCATAGGCTTTGCGTTGCCCTCACTCTGAAACAAACTACAGAAATCTATGAAACCGAGTCTCCCTGTTAGTCTTACCACCTTCAAGACCTTGTATGCCAAGGCTGTTGAGGAGCTATGCAGCTGTTTCCAGTGTGCTAGGGTGCCTACTGCTTACCTGCCCACTACATCTCTACCTAACCGGCTCCTTGATTGTCTCCACCTATACCCCTCCTTTTTTCTGCTAATCCAGTACTTTTCTTACCCTCAGACTCCTAACATATATGTCCCTAGCCCATCTACTGTAGCACCCCTCCTAGAACAGCTGCAGTCCTGCCTGTACCCCTCCCCTCCATACCTGCCCCTTAAGTTTGTATATGTCCTGACCAATGATATGCTGTGCTGTTTGAAAATGTTTTAATATGCTGGCTGTTTCAGAATGTTTTAATTCCCCCTTCTCATACCATTCTCCCTAACCTTGTTAACCCTATACCTGAAATACTTGTTATTGCTTTGTGTATTTTTTTTCCTATTTCTGTATAATTATGTCTATTTATTATCTGTACATAAAACGTATTCTTGACCTTGTGTAACACAGGTCCACCCTGTAAATGAGCCTGCTCAATGGTGTTCGCCTGTTTAAACAAAAAACTTGATTGATTGATTAGAACACTACTACTTAAACCTAAAAACAAAAAGTAACGTGCCTGTGACCAAATTCATTTTGTTACAGAATACAATAGAGTGACGACAAAAGTGGCAGGGGTCCTAAAGAAATTCTGGCACATCCTGGAAGCTGACAGGGATGTGTCAGGTAAAATTGGCAATTCTCCAAGGGTTGTTTACAAGAAAGATAAATCTGTGAAAGATCACATTGTCAGGAGTCACTTTGCCCTGGAGGTTTCCTGGGTGCAAAGATTGCTCCCGGCATGACCCCTGAGTTCTTACCCATGTGGCAATTGCAACATATGTCAATACATGCAACGTGGGAAAACTTTCATTAGTCCGACCAATGGGAAAATAATAAATTTTCAACATTTTGCCACTTGCCGCACCACACATGTGGTATGTGCCTTGTGGTGAGATTGTCCCACATTCTATGTAAGCATGACTACTCGTACCATAAAAGAACGTGTACAAGAACATGTTAGGTCTATTTTACATGGCCATTGTGACACCCCAGTTGGCACACATTGGGGGGTATGCCACGGTCAGAATCTGACCTCTTTCAAGTTTATAGCTATAGATCATGTGCCACCTCTTTCAAGGGGAAGTAACAGACGTAACACTCTTCTACAAAGAGAGAGCAGACATATTTTCCAACTTAATGCAGTCAATCCAGGTGGACTAAATGAGAATTGGGAAATTACTCCCTTTATATAGACAGTGTAGAATAGGTTCTTTCTGTACATATTTCAGTATTAGAAAGTAAACATTTAGCCTTATTCCCTTTACTTTTAAGGGAGTCTCTATGTACCTATTCACTTATTTACCTATTTATTTATCTGTTTAGCCTGAAGGGAGTCTTAATATTTTTATCACTGATTCTCAACATACACGATCAATTAGTTATTATAGCCATTACGACCCCCTGTTCAAGAACTTGTAATAACTGCATTATAAGACCACCTTTTTTCTGTAACCCTTGTTCTGCCCAATTCAAGTTTTGTTGACAGTCTTTTATGTTTTTTTTGTCTGCCATTCCACAGGTATTCGATGGAACAAATTCTGGAAACTGATAGACTATGATGGATCCTCTAATTTTAAAATGGATTTAATGGACTGTTTAGTTTATATTAATTGCTCTGCTAAAACATATTGGCCCAGATATTCAAAAGAGTTGAGCCATGCACAATAGGGTTGCACCTGTGCAAGTCCAAAAATGCGCCATGCTGCGATATTCAGCAGGAGGCAGTTGCGCCCCCCCCAAATCACGCTGAGCAACAGCGCAATGATAATGAAGGCATGCACAACTGAAGGGGAAGGAACCATGCAAAAATGGCGCAGTGTGATATTCAACAACTTGCGCCATGCGCAATAGGGGAGCAAGCGGAAGTTGCTCCATAGCAGAAATGAGCCAAAATAAAAGGGAGCAAGGGAGAGGCACAAGAGCGCTACAGGGAAGCCACATGAGAGCAAAATACAGCAGGACACACTGGGCAGCAGGGACACACAGGGCCAGGCAGGAAAGGGCACCTGGAAGCAACAGCCACAGGGGAAGGTGTGGGGAGACAGTGCAGAAGGGGGAGGTACACCACACAGCAGTGAGGCAAGCACAGGCAGGTGTTCCCGGTGCAGGGGAAGTAGCAGTGAGGACAACGGGGGGGATACAGTAACAGCTGCGGGGGTGAACACAAGCCAGGGACATGGCCAGTGCCACCTTCCAGATGGAGGCCATTATGAGGGGGTGAGAAGGCAGGCAGCAGGGGGCATGGCCGTGGAAGGGCCCGTCAGCGGTATGCCCCCAACAGGCAGTACCAAGCCCGCACCAGCTTCGAGCTGTACAGTGATACCGAGATTGTGGGCCGGTACCGCCTGAATCAGGCAATTCTGAGGTGGCTCTGTGAGCTGTGCAGTGATATGATGCAGGCACCCACATGACGGAGCCATGCCCTGTCAGTGGAGACCAAAGTAACAGCTTGCATGTGCGTGCTCGCCACGGGTACCTTCCAGAGACCAACAGGGGACACCACAGGCATAACCCAGTGGGCCATGTCATGCCACCTCACCCAATTCCTCAGCGCACTGCTGCCACATGCTGTGGAGTACATCCATTTCCCCAGCACACTGGCGGAGCACACAGCAAACATACAGGAGTTCCACAGGGTAGCACGTATGCCTGGTGTGCTAGGGCAATAGACTGCACCCATGTGGCCATCCACACACCACCTGGCCCTGAGGGGCCACATACATCAATCACAAGGGCTATGCCAGCATCAACTGCCAGGTGGTGTGCGATGCCAGGGTGCGCATAATCAATGTCTGTGCCACGCACCCTGGGGGAGCACACGATGCCTTCATCTGGCACCAGTCAGCACTGTGCCACAGATTTGAGAGTGGGGGTATCCCCACTGGCCACCTAGTGGGGTGAGTATGCAAACCACATGGACAATCATAGGGCCTGGGGGGGCATGTTCAGAGGTGACATGGGTAGTGGCCTACATGGCCCGTGGGCAGGGTGATGCTGATCACCACACTAACCTCCACCCTCTACACACAGGTGACAGTGGATACCCACTCCGTCCTGGCTGCTCACACCATACCGGCAGCCTGCGACTCCATCGCAGCAACGTTACAATGATGCACATGCCACCACATGTAATGTCATCGAGAGGGTGTTCAGGATGCTGAAGGCATGTTTCCGTTGCCTGGACACCTCCGGCGGTGCCCTACAGTACAGCCCCTCAAAGGCCTGTGGGCTATTCCTGGCCTGTTGCATCCTGCACAACATGGCCAACGAATGTGGGATAGCCATACAGGTTGAAGAGGGGGACAGCGATGGGGACGATGAGGATGCAGTGACAATGGAGATGGGCAGCCCCCCCTTGGGCAACAGGACCCCCGACTGCTCCGGCTGGCACAGCTGCACCGGGACACCATCATGGAGGAGCACTTCAGCCAACCCAGGTAAGTCATGGGGCCATGTGCAGCCAACAGTGGCTAAGGCACAACCCACAAACACGCATGGACACACACCAGGGGTGCATGCCATCAAAGGAAGTGGCAGGGCATGGAACCACACACACAACCAGGGATGGGTGAGCTCTAACATGCCACATGGATGGACACACACACACACACACACACACACACACACACACACACACACACACCAAACATGCACAAAGGGTAGGAGGCAAACTGACCCAGAACACCACCCCTAGCCACACACATGTCCACAGACCACCACGCCCACTGCCTGTCCATGTGCATGTGTCAGATGCTGAGCACCATTGCACATTGGTGTACAGTGCAATGCAGGCATCATCATGCACACGCAACTGCAGACTGCAGCCGGGAGGGTGTGCAGATGGACTGTGTGTCTGCATGCAGGGCCAGGTACCCATCCGTGCACTGCCCACTGAAAGACACAATGCACACAGGGCAGCACCACACAGTAGTCACGTTGGGAGACAGGTCAGTCACTTGACACAGTGCCCTGGCCACCACAGATGCATGGGCAGCCCTGCCGAGACCTGCCAGCATTGACAGGCTGACCACTGGCCTCATGGGGTGGCACTGATGGTCCCCAAGGGGTTCCACTGCATGAACGTGACTGTGCTTGCGCAGGGGTCTGAAGGACACCGAACATGCCTGCGCCAGATGTGCTCAGGATGCCCACAGCTGAATCTGGTGTTGACAGGGAGGGTGTCGCACGACGCTGGGAATGGAGGGTGGACAGTGCACTGCTTGGTGTCTGCAACACATGGGCACATGACTGTGTGCCCATTGTGGCCATGACAGCAGTGAATGCCTGTGTCTGCCTGTCAATGGCAGCGGTCACATCCCCCTGCAACTGGTCCATCCCTGCCAAGATCAGAGCAGTGTCTCTGCTGCGACACTCTTCTGCCTGCTCCAGAGCCACATGCAGTGCATCCACCGACGTCGCAAGCCGCATCAGCTGCTGGACTGATGCTTGCAGTAGGCAGATGTGCTCGTCTAAGAGGTCATCTGCCTCCTCGACATCCTGTCCCTCAGGGTGTGCGTGGCCCTGATGCTCAGCACCCCTTGAGGGTGGGTGCTGCACACCAGGACCAGGACTGGGCATGTCCACAGGCGGTGCACAGACACCGCCACTTAACCCTGTACCCCCAAGCCCATTGGCCGACTGCTGATGCTGCCCCTCCGGCTGCCACTCCCCAGGGCTCAGTGGTGCAGCCGCAGTGGCTGCAACAGTCCCACTGTCCTGAACACACACCAGTGCTGCCCCACTGGTGCTGACAGGCACAGGCTGGGACTGTGCCGACATGCAGGCCTCCAAGGCAGCACCACCCACAGCCATGGCCGCGATGTTACCTGCTGTGTGGCCATCCTGTGGCACACACGTGTCACTGCCCATGCCGTTAGCGATATCATCATCAGTGGTGGACCCGGCACCGGCCCGAGTCACAGCATGCTGGCATCCGTGGACACTGGCACGCTGGGACATGGGCAGGGCTTCCTCTGCACCTGTTCCAACAACATCATTATGGACAGCCAGGCGGGCCCACTGTCGCACTGAGCCACATATACCTGTGGAGGTGGATGGGCCCTCCTCCATCTCCAGCTGACTGTCCTCAGTGGACAGGCCCACCACCACTGACCCATGCAGATGCTCAGGATCTGTAAGGGAAAACAAAGTCGCATTACTGCATGTGACCTACCTTGCCCCCCATAGACAGACCATGACCTACCATGCAGTGATGGGCTACTACCCATCTGAAAGCCACCACCTGGAACACCCTCAATGGCACAACGCTGCATGCTTCCAGCAACCCTCTCTTCCTGTGGGGTCAGGTGCACCACCTCCGGCTGTCCCCCACCTGTCACAGCTCGTGCTGCCCCGATGGCAGCCACCTTCTCCTTTATCCTCCTCTTGTCTGTGCCCATCTTCTTCTTGCACTCCTGCATGGAGCGCTGGTGGCTGCCATGCAGGTTCACAGCACGTGCCACCTCCTCCCATGCAGCAGCATGGGCTTGAGGTGTTCCCTGCCGTCCGCTGAGAAGCGGCTCCTGATCCAGGTAGGCCTCAAACAGGGCATCGGTCTCGGCCTTGTTAAAATTAGGCCTCCTCCTCCTCCCACCACTGTGTTCCTCCTCTCCCACAACTCGCTCAGTCATATTTTAGCCTGCAAGAATGACAGTTGTTACCTGTGACTGTGCAGTCCCATGCATGTCCCTAAATCCACAGTCCACACTCCCAAACAGCATGCAACTCACCAATAGACTGCAGTAACCGACTATGTCCAGTGCAGCCCAATGTCGCACTTTTATAGCACAGCCCATGCAAATGAGGTGAGGCGCAACTTTAAGTGGATGCAAATTGCAGTGCTGCACCATTGAATGGCTGATTAGCTGTTTTGCATATGACGACTGAATATCGCGCTGTTGCACTTTGCACAATTGTGTTGAACGTGCTGAGCCAAGGGTGCAGTTCTGTGACATGCATAGTACACACCTCACTGAGCATGTCCGGGTTGCTGATGCAGGTGTCTGCCACGCTGCTGATGTGCTGTGTGCGGGAAGCAATACAGGGCACGGCCACCATTGGGCCAGTGGCACTACAGCGATGTTCACCTACATGGCACTGTGGCACTGGGCCATCATAGGCGCACTGGGGCAACAGCACAGTAGGCCACTACTGGAGGTAGCACACAGGCAGCCAATTGCTCTACACACATTGGGTTCCAATGACGCTGTGTGTGTCCGTGTGCCAGAGCCCCTTGACCCTGTGCCCGACCTTTGCCCCCTAGGCCCATGTGTCAGGCATGGGTGCACCACTATCACGCTGTTCAGTGACAGCGTGATAGGGAATGACAGCGCTGTACTGTGCAGCATCTGCATGTGGGGAGTCACGCTGCAGAGTGCCATTTTTGCAGACCGAGCTAGGAGAATGGCGCAGAGGAGGGCTGCACAGTGGAGCCAGGTAGAACTGGCCAACCTAGTGGCCATAGTGGAGCCACACCATGGACCACTGTTTGGGGAGGCACCCCTGGACAGGTCCAGGACCCAGGTGTGGGAGGAGGTGGCCACTGCACTTGAGGAGGCCACTGGAAGGGGGCGGACAGCAGAGCAGTGTCGCCACAGGTATGGCGACCTGTGGCAGAGGGAGCCAGACCTGCTAGCCCACCTGTGGCCTTGTGCAAGGAGGGGCACAGTGCAATGGCCAGGTAGGTGTTACGTCACACTTTTATCTTCCATATGGGTATCACGGTTGTATGTGTCCAGCAGATGGAGGAGGGACCTTCCGGTGTTGGCTGTGGTGGTGTTATCAGGGTGTGGTTTGGGTGGGTCTGGCTGGGTGGGAGGGCACACACCTGGGGGCAGGTTGGCTTTGCCACAGGATTGTACTGATGTTCCTCTCTCCATGTTTGCACCACAGGGCCGGAGGAGCGGCACCTGGCACATGAGCTGCGGCGCCACCAAGAGGACAGGGAGGCAAGGCGGGGTGATGGTCCACAGTGCCCGAGGGACCGGCCTTGATGATGGTGAGTGCCATACCTCCATGATTACTATTGCATGCTGTGTAACAGGGTGGGCAGCGGGGCATGGCTACCATCCATTGACACTACTGCCATGCACGCAACTTGTTACAGTCAGCACTGTCCAGTGGCAATGCATGTCTGGGAGTGCATCGATGGTGGTCCATGCGGTGCACCGGGTACATGGCTGTGCCACTGCCTTTGCACCACATAGCCATATCACTAAAACGGCCACGGTGGTGCTGTGCGTGACTTGGCTGGTGGGTGTGTGCAGCGTTCCACATGGCTGTATGCGCCTGGGTGGGTAGGTCATGTGGATGTGATCACTGTGGATGGTCACACACCATCACAAAGGCATGTCCCACGGCCGTATGCCATGCACAGTGGGTGGGCTGTATGGGGCTGTGCATTCAGACCTATTGACTGTGCTCCCTTGTCTTAGGTGTCTGCCAGCTGATTGACATCAGGGAGGCATTGTGGGAGATCCTGCACATGGCAAGGTCATCCTTGGAAATACTACACAGGATTGACCAGATTGGGGTCCTCAGGAGGCACTGGCAGAGGAGCAGCCAGAGCGGGGAGCAGGGCTCCCGTTGACAGTCCCTCTGCCACTGATATCCCCTATCCCCCTGGACCCACCCTCACACCCTTCCTTTCCTGTCCCATTTGTTCACCCCTGCCCCTTACCCACCCCCACCTTGTTTGTAGCCCTCTCCCCCAATTTGTATATATTATTGTAAATAGTTTGTTCTGATATTGTTTTTGAATACAGATCTTTTGATATGAATACTGTGGTGGTCTCTGATTTGTAGCGGGCTATAGGTGCTCAGCTGCAGTGGTGTGCATGGCGTCAAGGTGGTGCAGTCATGGGTATGTTTGTGTGTCCGTGGGGAGGTGACTATGGTGTGGGGGTAGCTATCAGTCAGTGTATGTGGTGTGTGTGTTGTGCCCTGTGCACTGGATGACTGTGTACAGTGGTCCATGGTGCATGCTCTGTGTCCATGGTGCCCCCCGTCAGTCTGTCCATGGCCTGTGCAGCTGACACCTATGCATATCTGTGACATGCACAGTCTGCTGGCATGTCAGTGATGGCTGTCCATGCAGGGCAGCCACTGTACCCGTCACAATGATGAGTTGCCTCCTGTCACTGGTGTGGTGCATGTCTGCCTCAGGGGACACTGTGGCCTCCACAGTTGTTGACCCACCTTCATGCTGTGGCTTGTGTGTGTTGCAGGGGATGTGCACCACTGTCTGTGACTTGTGCTCAGGGCAAATGCTGGTGGCGTACTGGTCCACAGTGCCTGCGCAGGGTGGCTGGCACTCCTGTGCCATGGAGGACTGCAGATTGTGTACACAGTTTAAATGGGCCCACGCTGGAGGCTTGGTTGCCCCGCTACTGCGTCCCTGTGTTGTTGTGCCCTTGGGTATGGGTGGGTGTCTGTCCATGCACTGTGGCATCCAGTGTGGTGCATGCTTCCACGCACCACTGTGGGTGTCTGCGCTGGCTGTTGTGGCCAGTGCTGGGTCGGGGTGTGTCATTGGGAGAGTGTGCAGGGTGCTGTACCACTGGTGGTGGGGTCTGGGATATGCCCTGTCCTGTGTGGGGTACCTCATGTGTCGACGCATGGTTGGTCTCTCAGCAGTACCTCGGGGGCTGTGCGTGGTGGCACTGTGTATGCCGTCGTTGCATCACTGTGTGCTGCCACCCACTGATGGGTGCTCATGGTGGGGCTGCCTTGCATGGTTCTGTGGCGCACAGGGTTGCATTGCCACAGTGGGGGTGATGGCATGCATGGGGTTTCCTGCAGTGGTGGATGCTGCTCCTGGGCAGAGTGTCTGGGGGTCACAGTGCAGGGTGTGCTCTGCATTGGGGGGGATGGTGTGGCATGGGTTAGTCAGCCCTCCTTGTGTGCCAGTCACAGCTTGCGGGGGGGTGTGATGGGGCACCATTGCCCGGCTGTGGGTTGATTGCTTGTCTCCATGGGCCAGTGGTTATTCCAGCCCTCCCCCAGTTGTGCAGTGCATGGGGTGTGGGAGGACAATGTCTATTCTGCTGTGTGTTCCTCTGCCCATCGGTGGCATGGGTGGTGGGCTCCTACCTCCCTGGTTGTGCAGTTGCATTGCCGCCCTGCTGCTGGAGGGCATCCCTGGTTGTGCTATGGAGCCTCTGGACTGCTCAGCTGAACATCCCTTGTTGCACTATGGCACATCTGATCTGCTCAGCTTCCCCTCTCTAGTTGCGCTATGGCACAGGTGGTGCGATATTCAGTCGTCGGCTGTAAGTGCAGTTTGGCCAGCTCAGTTTTTGAATATCGCGCCTCTTTCACATGGGCGCAATGGACTTGTGCTTGCTCCTGCTACTGCACACTTTTTGGGTGCAGTTTGAATATCTGGGCCATTGACTTTGTGTATTTTTGATGAGATAAAATTGTCAGCCAGCCTGTTTTATAAATTACTTATGAATTTATTTTTTGGGCGGCCCGCCCAGTATATGATGGGATTTCGCTTGAGCGCCCAGACCCGAGTCGTTGGAGGGCCTGCTGGGGAGTAGGATTGGCGTCCATTGGACAGCTCTCCTTCTCCGGGGAGGGTGTGGTAGGTCGGCGCTGGGGACCCCTAGCGGAGGCCGGGAGCTCCCACCAAACCGACGCTCGACAACCCACTGGAGGCGGGGCGGATGGTGACATCATGGCACGACCCCGCCTCCCGAAAGCGGAAAATGGAGGAGCTGCCTGCCGCCGAGAATGAAGCTCGCCGCGGCCTCGATGTGCTCCCCAGGCCGAGCCCCCGACCTAGTCCCAGTGCCTGCGGCATATACCGGGGTATGCCGCAGGCCCCACCGTGGGGGGAAAGCCACGGGGTATCGGGGACTGAGGCCGATTTGGGGGGCAGAGGCCGGCAGCCCGTGACCGGGCTGAAATGGGGTGGCAGGCAGCTCGGGGGAATAAAGAGCAAAAAAATAAATAAATAAATTTATTTTTTACTTCACATTTGGTGATTTAATTTATGTGACACTGTATCTTTAAGGGGCAGCCTATTTGTATTGGGCTGCTGCACTCATTACCTCTCCTCCCCAATGAAGAGTCCGCAAGGGCTTGAAGCGCTGGGGTTTGTGTGTCCAGCAGTCTTAGGTCTGTGCACTGTATTAAAACCTTTCGGCATCATTTGTGATTTTGCACTAGTGGTTCTTTCTGTACACCAGTTTTGGTTTGTTTACTTAGTTATTTACATTGGTGCAGCATTCCAGAACCTTTAAACGCCTGAGCACCATGGGTTTTTCCTCCTTCGGTACAGAAATACACAGAACAATCAGTGTACAGAGGCTAGGAATGTTATTTAAATCATGTAACAGCAAAAAGGTCTGCTTTAATAAATTTACTAAACAGTTACAGGGCTCCTGATAACCCAGGGCTTTGATGCACACTATTTCTTTGGCAAGGGGCATTTAGGAAGTATGTTTTGACTTTCCATAATTTAAATGCCAATTCTAGCCCCTGTGCACTGTTTGTTCTGTGTACAGCTTGCAAGCACTTCCTGTCGTCATGCTGCGATTACCCTGATGATGGAATGCAGTTAGTGACAGGTGGCGTAGAAATGTAAACAGCCTTACTGACAGGAATGCCCCCTTAGTGTGACAGGATCGGAGAAAATTAAGCAATCCACCATCTGTTATTTTTTTCTGTTTTTTTTTTTCTGCTAGAAGTACATGTGTGACAACAGCTCTGGTAACATCTGTATATTTTGCTTTTACAAATCTAAATAACCACACTGTGGGGTCAAGATGCGAGTTTGCTATGAATGGGCCTAAACATTTCCAATGGATTTTATTGTCAAATGGACAAATCAAAATATAATGTTTTAATGTTTCTATTTCCTTCATGCCACAAGTGCAAATTATTTCAACACAAGGCAATTTTTGATAGCACCCCAGTTTGATAGCGGTTTCAGTTTGCTCCATTCTTAATCTGGTGAATGCAGCTCTTTTTTTCTTTATTTTCATATAAATAATGTTCCACACACAGTTTTTTTTTTTTTAAAGGAAAATAGGTTGCAACTCTTGTTTCCTTAACAGTTGGCAACATTTGTTGGCTACAATTGTCCTCCAGTCTGGCCTTCAATCTAATACAACAACTCTGCTCACATTTAGTTGGGAACACTAGTTGTAACTGCAGCCAGTTTTAGAGATACAGAACTTTTGTATCTTTAGCCAGCTACAATAAGTAGTTTATCTCCTGTAAGTAGTTTATTTAAGCACTAATGACTGAACAGCTGGTCATTTCCTGGCGATTAATGACTAGCTTGGGGGAAGGGTGACTTGAGGCTCAGCTGAGGCCCAACCCCACCTAGCAGGTCATTAATCAAAAGGAAATGACCAGCTGTGAGGTCATTATTGTGATTATAAATCTAATCATGTTACAAACAGGTGAAGATATATGTTTTTCAGCCTTTATAAATGCTCGTGCTGCTCTGATCTGTAGCGGGCATTTCTAAGGGATTAACACCCAGTAGAGCATTTAATCAGAGTGCGCATTTGTCTCGTGAGTAATTAATTAGACTTATAACTCCTATTCTTGACTGACCTGCCCCCATCCAGACCATCCCCCACAGCCCCATCACATGGCATATCTGGGTCTTGCATTCATGTTCTGGTCTGTCCTCTGCCACAGGACATTTGGTCACCAGTATGGGGCCTACAGGGGACCAGACTTTTGTCCAGCTGCTGCTGTCTTTTTTCTATTGTTTTCCCCCCAGGGCTCACAGCATGTGCAGTGGCACACTGTGCATGCTCGGCCTTTGCAGAGACGCCCCTGGCATCCTGCAGGTGGGATCCCTTTCCCTTCGGTCCCACTGTACTGCCACCCAGATTCCACTAGGTGGCAGCCACGAAGTTGGATGTGTGTATTCTCTTCCCTGAGGGGAGATAGCTGTCATTGGGATGCTCAATCTTCCATCCTCCAGCCAACCCCCAAGCTAACCGTGTCTGTTTCCAAACTTGGTCTGGCAGTGTGAAAGGTGGTGTAGCACTCATTGCCTTAGACAATCGCACCACTGGGCCAGCATGAAAGAGTGATCCAAGTGATACTGTTGCTCCATGACTTCCTCTAAGCACATTTTTAGTTTTCGACCAACGTTATAAAATTCTCAAGGTTGCTAGTTCTTTTATGGATTTCATTCCATTTTCTGCTCTGAGAAATGGTATGGCGATAGCTTTTTGAGACCACAAGTCTGTGATGCAAGAAGCTAGTCTTGATTTTCTAGTGGCTCAAGTAAATAACCTCCCCAAATTTATGACCCTTAGATGGCCTGTGACTTAACCTTCGGGCAAAACACCTGAGATGCTTCTTTAGGGTAATGTCACCATAATTGGCCTCTATGTACAAATATGCAGAGTTGCTACGTGCCACGGATTCATGGCGCATAGCCACTCCACACCCACTGTGCCCCCCATGCAGGTCGCACCAAATGGGCTGTGCAGCCCCTATGCACCCGATCCCCTGGACATGCGGACAGCAACATGCCGGGGTGGGTGAGGGGCATGCCTGCACTATGCGCCATGCACAAAGGCATACAGTGCACCATGCAGGGAGGCACAGGGAATGTCACTATATGCCAGGGGGGACTCTGCCATAATGGTGTTATGTGGTCATGCCCATGCACCCACAAGGTCCCCTCCAGTATGGCAATTGGTCCTGATCACATTCCCTCCAACACACAGAGTCCCTGACCCTGCAGTATGGAGGTCCCCCCAGCACATGTATGCCCCATCACTGGTGTAGCCGGCGGAGGGGGTGTTCGGTAGGCAGTGCCACTGGCTGTACCATGGCTGGGGCACCTCCTACCAGGTCCAGGGGATGGGATGGTATTGTCATTGCCATGGGGGCATGGACATGTGCAGGGGGGTACCGCAGTCCCAGGGCTGGTGCCCCACTGTGTATTGGAGGGGGCTGCAATGCTGGGGACAGGGCACCACTGTGTTCATGGGCAGAGCATGGGCATTTAAGAACTGGGGAAGGTGCTCCACCTTGTTGGGGGGGCAGCAGTGCGCCTGGCACTCTGGAGGGCTCTACCACCAATGGCGGCCACCCGCACATTCAACAGGTGCATCTAATGCAATGCACGATTCCAGTCCTTTGCTGTCATGCACAGGGGATCCACTCTGTGTCCTAGGCAGGGTATTCGATTGGCCACCTGCCTGGGACCACAACTCTGCCCCCATCCACCTTGCACAAACCTGCTTGCCAGGGGCAGGGCCATGGACAGGTGGCTAGCGGTCATGAATGTCACCAAGTGTGCACCTGTCTGCAGGTGCAGAGCTCCACAGGCAGGGTATGCACCTGTGACGTGTACCTCCACCCCATTCATGCATAGCTGCCATAGTGGCAATTGTGGTTAAAGTTCAAGATTCTATATAGGGAGTGACTAGCCATTTTTGGATCATGCTATAATAGGTTTTGACCACTTATAAGACTCTGCTATCACCAATCCCAAATAATTGTGCTCAATGACTCTAGCTTGTTCCACCATGCCTAAGGTCCAGGTAAATTTTCCCTGCATTTTTCCCTAGAGTCATAGTTTAGGACTTTTCTATATTAACAGGTGGACCCATACAGTGGAAAGCTGACATCATTTACTGATCTTTCTTTGAAGCCCAACTGATGAGGATGAGGATGAGTAAAGGATGAGTAGAAATGTTGGGAAGTTTTACTTCACTGGCAAAGTTGCAAAATTTGCCTTCACAAATAACTTTGTAAATTGCCCACGTCACCACTTTGCCACTTCGCATTGAGCTTTGTTGGGGAATGGCACTTTTTCAGGTGAAGTCAGGTGAAGTTAAGACAAAGTTAAGGTGAGGTTGCAACTTTGCCAGCAAATTTGCATAACTTCTCCTGAAAAAGTGCCACTTTGCCTGTCAAACACTCTGCAAAAGTCGGCACTTCATACTTCGCGAATGATGGCAAACTTCACAAATTATTTAGTGGCGCAATGTTTGTCAACTTCACACATCTCTAAGGATGAACTCATTGCTATAAGATAGAAGACTTAACCTCTTTTCTTTAATCTTGGGTGAGTGGTAGGAAAAATCCTCCAGTGCAGAAATGGAACCCTTTATGTATAAATTTTAGAGGCTGGAGGAAAGTATGCAGCCTTGTCAGAGACCCCTGCTGGTGATTAATTTTCCTGTCAGTTACCCATTTTAGCCTGTTTTGCCCTTAATCCAGAGGTAACTGTGGTATACCCAAATAAGGTAGAGTAGATTCCTTTATAAGTCAAGCTGTGCTAATTTCCCCCACATTATTTTCCATGGGGTTTTGTTGAAAAATGAGCAAAAGCCGATGAAAGAAAGGAAAAAACTGACATGTTGTATTCTTATGCAGCATATTTGCCCCTTTCATAATAGAGGACAAAGATTGTCAAAGGTATTATAACACTTGTTCTTCACCCGATAGTCTATAAATATTAATCCACGTTTTGAGTTTACCTAGCAAAATTTGACTAGGCAGCTTAGCAGAGTTGTTTATTAGATGGATAGATCTATAGTTCGAGGAGTCCGATTGCTCACCCTTTTAAAATAAAGGCACAGCCATGTTACCCTTCCATCACTCTGGAACTGCTTGGTTATGTTTTAATGTTGAACATTTAATAAGAATAGGGCCCCACCAGTGTTGATTTGAAGAATATAGCTCTGTTGAAAGAACATCTTCCCCTGGCACCTTCCCATTAGTTTGTTAAACAAGTAAGGTAAAGATTTTAGAGATTGTGACAAGGGGATGATCCTGACTAGAGATGAAGGAAGTTGGCAACTTTTGCTTTGTGAATTAATAAGCAAAGTTTGCCAACTTAGCAGAGTGTGACGTACTGGCTTGGCAACGTTTTCAGCAGGTGAGGTGGCACTTCTTCATGCCAAGTCATGAAACTTTGCTGGGAAAGTTGCAACTTTGCCTGGCTTCACCTGGTTTCCACCTCAAAAAGTTATACTTTCCCATGAAAACTCCTGGTGAAGTGGCTAAGTAGTAAATTTACAAAGTTTTTCACAAAGGCAAATTTCATAACTTCCTTGGAACTTTGCTGGCAAAGTAAAACTTTGCAAAATCATTAGTCCAGACCAGTGCAGTATCCTTCCAGCAGATTATTAAATACCTTTGTGTTCTATTCACCAAATAGATTTGGATCTTGTAAGGTATTTGAAAATAGTCAGCCTGCTCATCACTGGGAATTTTTGCACTTAATGTGTTAGAGTAGTTGGTTGTTCACCTTGCTATCATGCAAAAAACGTTTTGTATCCTGAGACCCATCTACCTCATTAAACTCTCCAGAGTTTCATCCTCTAATCTGTTTTTTTCTGACAGTTTTTATAGGCTTGTTTATAAATTTTCACCTGTCCCTTGAGTACCTGATCCCCTCATACTAAGTTTCTACAGTAGTTAGTCTCCCCAATTCTTCCTTCCTTCCTTCCTTCCTTCCTCTCTTTCTCATGTTCTTTCTTTCTTTCTTTCCATCACCAAACCAACCATTTTTTCTTTATCTTGTTTTCACTGATAGATTTATATTGAAAAACAATGAAAGAGTCTGTATTTGAAAATTAACTATGAAAGGCACACTGAGCCATGGTTTATTTCGAGGTGTGACCCAGGGAAACAAGCATTTGTCAATGCCTAACGTTCGCTTGCAGGTATTTGCAGTGGTATTTGGCACTTGGACATGGCTTAAAAAAATCAGTGACAAAGAAGTACAAGCATTTGTCAATGCCGAATGTTGCTTGCTTCTATGTGCTGTTTAGGTATTTGGAAGTCATTGGAGTGCAAATATTGAAAATTCGGGAACGTATGAGCGTGCGTAGGAACTGCGCAACACACGCTCGTAATACAGTAATTTTTAGGAATTTTTTCACCAAATTTTCAACATAGCCATTTTAAGACCTCTGCTCATGAACAATGCCACTGTGATTTTCTTAATGTGTCCCACACATTGATTTCGCACACCGACTGTGCCATTGTGCGCTATGGTGGAAACACATTTTGGGCAGGATGTGAAAATTACAGCTGTACTGCTCATAAGGAGGTGTGGTAAAATGGCAATGTGGAAATCTGGAGTGAAAATATTGAAATTCGAAACCTACTTAACGTATGAGGAACTGCTACAACGCCTTAAAACAGTCAATTTTAGGAATTTTTTCACCAAATTTTCAACACAGCCATTTTAAGACCTCTGCTCATGAACTGTGTCACTGCAATTTTCTTAATGTGTCCCATACATTGAGTTTGCGCACCGACTGCGCCATTGTGCGCTACATGGGCAGAAACATGTTTTGGGTGAGATGTGAAAAATGACAGCTGTACTACTCATAAGGTGTGGTAAAATGGCAATGTTGAAAATCTGGAGTGAAAATATTGAAAATTCGCGAACTTACGAGCCTGTGTAGGAACTGCGTAACGCATGCTCGTAAAATGGTCATTTTTAGGAATTTTTCCACCAAATTTCAAAATAGGCTTTTTGAGAGCCCATCTTATGAACGCTGGCACTGTCATTTTAATCAGGCCCAAAGGTGATTTTGTGCAGTGACTCATAAATCACCTTCGGGCCCCTAACACCCCATGACAGTGACAGAATTCATGAGAAGGGGTCCCAAAACCCCATGTTGAAAATTTGGTGCAAAATCCCAAAAATGCCTGAGATATGCAGCAAAGTTGAAAAACCCCATCTAGCCCATTATACAGCTTACCGGCATTTCCTCAGTTACATGATCGCCTTTGAAGAGTGCAGGCGTATTCCCGGTCCAGCGATGATCGTCGCACGAGCTCGGAAGTAAGTATGGGGTGGGGGTGTGGGGAGGCAAGGTGCGCAGTGGGTGGGTGCAGGTTGTGGGAGGGGCCAGGAGAAGTGCCGTGGGACCATTTTAATTTACAGGTTTTTTATAAAAAAAAAGACGATGAGACATTTGCCATGCTGGGGTGGGCTCCCAGCGTGGCAGAAGGATAGCTGGGGGCCGTGGTGCTGATGGAGGATTGGACACCCCCGTCAGCAGACGACACGGGATGTTTGCCATGCTGGGATGGGCTCCCAGCGCGGCAGAAGGATGGCTGGGAGGGCCGTGGTGCCGACGGTGGGATTGGGCACCCCCGTCGGCAGACGACGCAGGATGTTTGCCATGCTGGGGTGGGCTCCCAGTGTGGCAGAAGGATGGCTGGGGGAGCCGTGGTGCCGATGGGGGAATTGGGCACCCCCGTCGGCAGACGACACGGGACGTTTGCCATGCTGGGATGGGCTCCCAGCATGGCAGCAAAGATTTGGGGGGGGGTGTGACACGGTACAAACACACAGCGGTGGTTTTCTTTGAAGAGAAGACCACCGCTGTCATACACAGCACCGCATCAGATTGGTGCAGGACTGCCACGCCTGCTCAATGGAGCAGGGGATTGCACAGGAGGGGCACACCTCCAAAGTGTCCCATTCTCCCAAGACGTTCCTTGCGCATGCGCGCAAACGAACATAATGAAGGGGATACAATCAATCAAATAAGCAGTATAGAAGCACTACACAAAAATAAACTTGCAAACAGCAATAGTGTAACATGGTACAAGTGGAAATAACACTAATGGGTGGCAGAGGTAGGAGCTATGAGCATCATCACAGCCCTATGTAAAAAGGTGACAGCAGGTTTAACATTTCAGTGCAGTGCTATCCAGAGTCAAAAACTGACCCCAGAAGGAGGACCAAAATAAGGGAAGGAGGGGAGGGGAGGAGGGTGGTCAAGGGTAGGGGGCTGACAGAAACAGGAGAGGGAGGACAGGAGCTTAAGCTGGTGCTTAAGGGAGGTGGGAGAGGGCGAGAGGTGGAGGCAGATGGGGAGCTGGTTCCAGAGGAAGGAAAGGCAATAGGAGAAGACTAACTGCCAAGCAGAAATGTGAAGGTATGGGGGGGGGAGAGAAGGTACAAGGATCCCTGGAGCAGAGAGAGTAGGAGGTATATGGAATAGGAAGAGATAAGGGCAGATAGGTAGTTAGGCAGTGGCCAAAACCTTCATTTGGAAATGAAGGATGCACAGTGGGACTAGAAATAGGAGGGAAGGGGGAGGATAGAGAGGGAGGAGTGGAGGGAGAAATGGTGTGCATGAGATGGGAGAGGTGGTAGCAAAATGGCAGAAAGCATGATAGAGGGTGTCCAGTCTGGCAAGGGAAGAGGAGGGGGCAGTACTTTAGATCCCATGTGCATAGTTGAAGACTGGGAGCACCATTTTTTTAACCAACTTCCAGCAGACTTGCAGAGACTGCCAGTCTTTGTTACAGTACAGGACACCAAACTTGGTATGGACCTTGGTATGGATAGAATCGATGTAGACAGAAGTCATGCTGACTGGCAAGACACATGCTGAGATACTTGAAGTAGGGGATGACTTCAAGGGGGAACAATCCAGGGTAGAGAAGGTTTGAAGGGGTGAGCTTGGCCTACTTTTGGCTGGTGTCAAAGGTTATGGACATTGTTTTTTTTCCAGTGTTGACCTGGAGTGGGTTAGACTAGTACCAGCTCAGTAAGTTGTGAAAGTGTTGTTGGATCAGAGCTTCCACAGGCACACTCCAGGGACCTGAAGAGTGGAGAACTGTTTCATGTGCATACATACAAATATATGAGCTAGCATTGGCAGAGGGGAGTTTGTTGAGAAAACTAGAAAAGAGGATTGGACCCAAGATGGAGGCCTGTGGTGTGGGACCCCAGCCTGGATAAGGAGTTAAGAAGTTAGGATGCCACCTACCTGAACTGACTGCTGACAGCCCAAGAGGTAGGAGCACAACCAATCAATGGGGAAGGGGGTACAGAGAGACCAGCAGAACTCAACATGTCTAGGAGGAGTGGATGCGACACTGAATCAAAGGCTTTGCCAGATCAACAAAAATGGACACAGCGATGTACCCCTGATCCATCCAAGACAGGATGGAGTCAGTGACCTGCAGCAGGGAGGAGTTGGTGGAATGGTACTTCCTAAAACCAGACTGGAAGGGGAAGAGTGAACTGGAAGAGTGGAGGAAGTCAGCAAGCCTTGAGAGGAGCAGCTTCTCTTGCAACTTAGCAAGAAAGGGGAAGAGGGAGATAGGGTGGACATTTCCAGGGCTGGAAGGATCTCACACTTTGTGGAGGAGGAGTACTTTGACCAACTTCCAGGACTGAGGGACAGTGCAGAGGGTGATGGAGAGGTTGAGGAGGTGAAAGAGGGGGCAATTGCCTAGATGTGGGGAAGTTTGGGGTCCAGGCCATCAGGACTAGATTAGGACAGGTTGCATGAGGAAAGGACAAGCAGAGTTTCCCGGGTAGAGATGAAGGGAATGGAAACCCCTAGAAGGGGGAGGGTATAGAGGACAGTAGCGACAGAGGGAGAGGAGGAGAGCCAGGAATGGGTGGAGAGAGTAGATCACAAGTAGTGAAAAACTAATTTAAGTGAGCATCAACAGTGGCAGAGTCGGAGATGGGAATAATTTACCGTGAGAGCTGGGGAGTGGACTGGGTTGGGGGTCAAAAGGGAATGAATCATCTTCCATAATTTGGCTGGGGAGTTAAAATTGTTCTGGTGGTTGGCCTTGAAATAAAGGGATTTGGTAGTACAGACAGTATTTGTGCAAGTGTGTCTAAGCACCCCATGTGACTGGAGATCAGACAGGGAGCAGGATAATTTGTACTGGGCCCAGGCTTGATCATGAGTCTTGCACAAATCAGTGAAATCATGGGTGATCTAGTAGGGGTGGGTATATATTATCCTGGCCTCCCTGTTGCGGGTGCGTGTCCCAGACAGAAGTAAATAATGATTCTTGAATTTTTAAAATTATGCTAGAAAAAGTCAGTGGTATAGAATGAATTTAACAGATATGATCAAATGAAATTTAAACAAGCATTTGTCAATGCTGAGTGTTGTCTTGCTGGCATTGGCATTGGTGGTGCAGGAGTTAGAGAGATGCATAATAGATATGGCAGTGAAGTATGGAATTGACGCCAAGCCCACCCCCACCCTGCAGAAACTGACAAGAATTGAGGTGTGCCTTTGGGTCATTGAGCATAATACTCATGCCATTTCACCTCACCCTACCCTGCAGACACCGACAAGTGTTGTGGTGTGCCTTGGAGTCTTTGGGCCTTATGCTCACCCCATTCCATAAGGAAATACACTGAAATGGGTGCAGTATAGGAGAATGGCGTGAACTTTGGGGCTGAAGAGCCCAAGGCACATCTCAATGCCTTTCACTGGCTGCAGGGTGGGTTGGGGGTTGAATGGCGTGACCATTACAGCCAATAATCTCAAGTCACACCTCTGACGCCTGTCAGTCTCCACAGGGTGGGGCGTTACAGTTGGAAACCCTAATGCCCTGGGTGTTTGTTAGTACTTGCATTCCAAATTTTCAACATAGGCTTTTTGTGACCCCACCACATGAACAGTGGCACTATCAGTTTGTTAGCCAAAAGGTTATTTTGCACGGTGACTGCGCCATTTGGTGCCACAGGTGAGAAAACACATTTTGGTCAGAATGTGAAAAGTGACAACTGTACTGTTTATCAGGAGGTGCAAATAAATGGCAATGTTAAAAAATCTGGAGCGAAAATATGAAAAATTGGTGAAGTCATGAGCATGCATAGAAACTGTGCAATGCACGCCCATAACACAATTTTTTTAACCAAATTTTCAACATAGGCATTTTGGGACCTACACTCATGAACAGTGTCACTGTGATTTTGTTACTCTGTCCAGAATGTGGATTCCCCAGCGACCATGCCATTCTGCGCCACATGTGTGAAAACACATTTTAGGCAGGATGTGAAAAATGACAGCTATACTGTTCATAAGGAGATATGAATAAATAGCAATGTTGAAAATCTGGGGTGAAAATATTAAAAATTGGCAAAGTTACAAGCGTACGTGGAAACTGCACAATGCATGCTCATCATACAGTCATTTTTGTGCAATTTTTTCACCAAATTTGCAACATTGGCTTTTTGGAAGCCCACCTCATGAACAGTGGCACTTTCATTTAGTTACTTGGTCCTGAAAGGTGATTCCATGCAGTGACCGCGAAATGACTTTTCATGACCGAATAATGAAATGACAGTGACTGTGTTCATGAGGTGGGATCCTAAGAACCCCATGTTGAAAATTTGGGACCGAAATACCCAAAAATGGCTGAGATATTATTAAAATAAATAAATTAAAATTAAAAATTTAAGATAAATTAAAAAAACCCATTCAGTGTCATTATAGGACTTACCCTAATTTCTTCACTTTGTGGTTGGCATTTGAAGAGCGCAGATGTGTTCCCGGTCCACTGAAGAGCACTGCTCCCAACCTCCGCAGGTAAGTAAGGGTTGGGGGGTTACGGGGAGGTAGGATGCGCAGAGGGAGGGTGCAGATTGGGGAGGGGGCCAGCGCAATGACGAGGGACCGCTTTCATTTTTTCAGGTAAAAAAAAAAAAAAAAAGACATTGTGGGTCCTTTTTTTCCCCACAGGGAAATCATGGATGTCGGCACACTGGAGTATGATCCCAGTGTGCCACAGTACTAGGGGTACAAATGCCAACCCAGGAATTGGGCACCCCGAGGTCAGAGGATATGTGGGGGGGCGCATCTGACACCAGGAGTGAGCATCCCTGTGTCGGAAACAGCACAGCAGGGTTTGGCACACAGGGGTGGGCTCCCAGTGTGCCACATTAAAGGATTGGGGGGATTACACACCCCGATGTCTGCAGGTGGGGGAGAGAGTCCACCAGTGGGATCAGATCATGCTTACAGTAAAAGTGCCTTTAGGCACAGACTACTCCCAGCCTGTACAGAGCTTTGGCTGTGGCTTGCTCTGCACAGCTGGGAGAAACTTTCCAGCCTGGAGTCAGCGGGATGTGGAGGAGGCAGATGAGCAGAATGCCTCCTCCCACCATTCAGGCAGAGACCGTTGGGGTGGTGAGGTGGAGAGGTTACAAGGTTTGCTCTACTGCCACTACCATCATGTTTATTGACATGTTTCACCAAGAAAGGCACGTAGCAGAGGCATGTCATCTGTGCCACTGTATGCGAGCTTGTCTCTGATTGTAGCAGCAAATTCATTTCAAGTTGGTGGCACTTTGCATAAAACTTGTGTCACCGCTAGCATGCTTGCTAATTGAGGAATGAGAGATGCACCTTCTAAAGCGTGCCCTGCATTCTCCAAAACTGACACACCCCTGCATTTCTCCTACTATCATCTCCTACTGCCATAAAATGTTGCTTGCACATGTGCAAGACAACATAAAAACTGCCATGTAATAGTCATTTTTATGTTGATTGCATGCATGCGCAAGAAACATTGCGGCAGCTTGCTCCAGAAGCAGGTTGTGGATGCGCGGCACTGTTGTGACCAATGCCCCACAGCCTTTGGAGGCTTGGCCCACTTTTCCCAATGGGGTGGTAAGCTGCTGCTGACACTAGTTCAGCCAGCGTGCCACAACCTTGTAAGGCTTCAGGCGCTGCAATCGGGGGCTGCCTCATCATTGCAGTGTCAACATTCTCCTGCAATTAGGGAGCGACCCGTCATTGCTGGGCAGAACCTTGTCACTGTGATATTGTTTGTGAACATGGCATAAGCCGCCATGTTCACAAACAATATTAGAGCACCCCCACTGCCACGGGGGTGCCCAATCCCCCTCGGCAGTATGTGCCCCCCCAACGTGTTTGTTTGCCAAGGGGGGCCCCAATCCCCGTAGGCTTCAGTGCCCTAACATTGATGTTGCCAACGGGGGAGCCCACTCCCCATCAGCATTATGTCCCTCCCCTCCAGTGTCATTTGCCAACGGGGGAGCCCACTCCCCGTCGGCATAATTCCCACCCAAACACGCACTACAGTTGTGCCAAGGGGGTGCCCAATCCCACTCGGCTCTTGCGACCCCCCCTTTTGTGCAGATGGGGGTGCCCAATCCCCCATCGGCTATAGCTGCCCCCCCCAAACAAACACTCTGTTGGCATGCTGGGAGCTCACCCCAGCGTGCCAAATGGCCCTATAAAAAAAAAAGTCCCACATATTTTTTTTTTTTCTTTACCCACAAAGAAAAGCGGTACCTCGGTCTCCCTGCCTCCCTCCCACAACCAAGCACCCACCCTCTGTGCACCCTACCTTCCCACCCCTCACCCAAGACTTACCTGCGGAGTCTGGCACAACCATCTTCGGTGGACCAGGAACACGTCTGCACTCTTCAAAGCCAACCACGAACTGAGGAAATGCCGGTAAGCTGTATAATGGCATAAATCGAATTTTTTCAACTTTGGTGCATATCTCAGGCATTTTTAGGAATTTTGGCACCAAATTTTCAACATGGGGTTTTTGGGACCCCTCCTCATAAATTCTGCCACTGCCATCCTGTTATTCAGCCCCAAAAGGTGATTATATGGTCACTGCATGGAATCACCTTTCGGGACCGATTAACGAAACAACAGTGCCAATGTTCATGAGGTGGGCTCTCAAAAAGCCTATATTGTAAAATTCCAGGAAAAAATCCAAAATGACTGTTTTATGCTACGCATTAAGAGTTGATACGCACATTTGTAACTTCACAATTTGTAATATTGCCATGCCAGATTTTCAACATTGGCATTTTTTCACACCTCCTTGTGAACAGTACAGCTGTCATTTTTGCATCCTGGCTGAAATGTGTTTATGCACTTCTGGCGCAGAATAGCGAGGTCACTGTGGGAAATCAGTGTTCAGGACAGATTAAGAATATGACAGTGACACTGTTCATGAGCAGAGGTCCTAAAATGCCTATGTTGAAAATCTGGTGGCGATACTCCATAAAATGACTGTTACGAGCGTGCGTTGTGCAGTTTGTATGCACAGTTGAATTGGCAAATTTATAATATTTTCACTCCAGATTTTCAACATTGCCATTTTCCCCACACCTACTTATGAACAGTACAGCTGTCATTTTTCCCATCCTGGCCAAAATGTCTTTTCGCACTTCAGGCGCAGAATTGCCTGGTCACTGTGGGAAATCAGTGTTCGGGGCAGATTAAGAAAATGACAGTGATACTGTTAATGAGCAGAGGTCCTAAAAAGCCTATGTTGAAAATTTGGCGACAATAGCCCATCAAATGACTGTGTTACAAGTGCACGTTGCGCAGTTTCCATGCACCCTTGTAACTTCGCAGATTTATAATATTGTCAAGCCAGATTTTTAACACTAGCATTTTTTCACACCACCTTATGAACAGTACAGCTGTCATTTTTCACATTCTGACTAAAATGTGTTTTCTCGCTTCCAGCGCAGAATAGCGTGGTCGCTGTGGGAAATCAGTGTTTGGGACAGATTAAGAAAATGACAGTGACACTGACACTGTTCATGAGCAGCGGTCCTAAAATCCTTATGTTGAACATGTGTTGACAAAAGTCCATAAAATGACTGTGTTACATGCTTGTGTTGAACTGTTTCCATGCACCCTTGTAAGTTCGCAAATTAGTAATATTTTCACGCCACATTTTCAACACTGGCATTTTTTCACACCTCCTTATGAACAGTACAGCTGTCATTTTTCACATCCTGGCCATAATATGTTTTTGCACTCCTGCCACAGAATAATATGGTCACAGTGGGAAATCAGTGTTTGGGACAGATTAAGATCGAGCGAGTGAGAGGGGGAGGGCGAGAGCTCAAGTGAGCTCTGCAGGACTGCTGCAGATTTCTTGGGCAGAAAAGGCCCCAACGCAGGTGCCCAGTACAAAAGGCAGCCTGCAGCAGTGGGAGAAACAGAACGAGAGCTGAGAGGGAGGGGGAGGAGCAGACTCAACGGAGCTCTGTTGGGACTGCTAGATTTCTTGTGAGGCAGGAAAGGGCTAGTACAAAAGGGCAGCCTGCAGCTGTCAGGAGAAATAGAATGAGCGAGTGAGTGAGTGAGAGAGGAGAAGTAAGCAAACTCAATGGAGCTGTGCCAGAACTTTAGAGTTGCCCACCCTGCCGCCCAGGGCCCTCCATGGTCCTATATTACAGCAGGGTCTGTGGAGTGGAGACAAAGCAATGAGTAGATACGCCCACATCTCCTTATGAACAGCACAACTGTCATTTTTCATATCCTGCCAAAATGTGTTTTCACACTTCCAGTGCAGAATAGTGCAGTTGCTGTGGGAAATCAGTGTTCGGGACACATTAAGAAAACTGCAGTGACACTGTTCATGAGCAGAGATCCTAAAATGCCTATGTTGAAAATTTTGTGATGAAAGTCTATAAAATGACTGTGTTATAAGCGTGTGTGGAACTGTTTCCATGCACCCTTGTAACTTTGCAAATTTGTAATATTTTCACGCCACATTTTCAACACTGGCATTTTTTCACACCTCCTTATGAACAGTACAGCTGTCATTTTTCACATCCTGGCCTAAATATGTTTTTGCACTCCTGCCACAGAATAGCACGGTCACAGTGGGAAATCAGTGTTTGGGACAAATTAAGATCAAGCGAGTGAGATGGGGGAGTGACTGAGCTCAACTGACCTCTGTCAGGACTGCTGTGGATTTCTTTGTGGACAGAAAAAGGCCCCAACGCAGCAGCCCAGTACAAAAGGGCAGCCTGCAGTGCCGGGAGAAACAGAATGAGCCGGTGAGGGAGGGTGAGTGAGTGAGTGACCTCAACGGAGCTCTGTTGGGACTGCTGCGGATTTCTTTGTGGGCAGAAAAAGGCAGCAATGCAGGCAGGGGCCCAGTACAAAAGGGCAGCCTGCAGCAGCAGGAGAAACAGAATGAGCGACAGAGAAGGGGAGTGAGCGAGCTCAACTGAGCTCTATCATGACTGCTGTGGATTTCTTTGTGGGCAGCAGCGCAGGCAGAAGCCCAGTACAAAAGGGCAGCTTGCAGCACCGGCAGAAATGGAATGAGCGAGTTACAGAGGAGGAGTGAGCAAGCTCAACAGAGCTGTCGGGACTGCTGCAGATTTCTTTGTAGGCAGACAAAGTGGTCAACGCAGACAGAAGCCCAGTACAAAAGTGCAGCCTACAGTGCCAACAGAAACAGAACAAGTGACTGAGAGGGGGAGTGAGTGAGCTCAACGAGCAAAGCAATCAACATTCAGCATTGGCAAATGCTTGTTTTATGTTTGCTTGTGCGCATGTGCAAGAAACATATTGAGATCATATGACTTTTTGGAGGTATGTGACCCTCCTGTCCAATGCAGTGCTCCATTTAGCAGGCGTGACTGTACTGCACTAATGGGTGACCCCCCTCATCTCCCTTCTTGTCTCCTCCAGGCTTCAATAAAACCCATCATCTCGGTGTTGAACATATCTGTTGCTAAATCTGATAAATGTACCCCGTCTGACCTGTAAAAGTACTCTACCCATTCCTCGACTCTCCTTAGTATTAAATGACCCCCATGCTTTTTACCAACATCCCCACTCTCCTGCTCATCTTCCATCTGGCCCTCTTCATGGCTACATGACTGTTCCTGTCTTCATACCTACCGTGGTATCATGTCTGACCAGGCCACTCTCACTCTGGGCCACTACTGTCTTATTTTGCCAAGGTCCTGTTTTATCTGTAAATAAGTGTCCAATCATGGATTTCCCTCCAATGTCATTGCCACCAAGATGTATAATAAGTAAATCTGGAGTGGACCTCCTTTCCCTCATTTCTTGTAAAGTCAGAAGTAGTTGTGCCCATCTCATCCCCGTATTCCTCGCCACACCAGCCTATACCTTCTGACATCCTAGTATAGCTGCTTTCCCCTGGTTTTCTTTTCCACTCTCTTTTCTGCCCAGTAAATGTAGGAATGCCCACAAATCCACACTTCCATAGTGTGCTCTCCACCTGATTGATTAAACAAAAACATCTCATGTTACCCCTTCCTGTCAACAGTCCATTTATCCCCCCTCCGCCCAATCATTTTCTTCCCCCTTTCCGTTAATGAATCCCGCTCTCACTTCTGCACCTGAAAAACAAACATTGGAGAAGCATTAATATTCTTTCAGAGCTCATATATATCTCTTGTAACTGGAAGATCTCCAGCATCCCACTTCTTGAACCCGTGCTACCGACTCCCCTTCAGCTGCCAATTTGGAAGCAGCACCTATTCTGAATTAATGGGAGGAGTACCTAGTCGGGTTCTCTCCTAAAAATTCCATGCCCTTCTTTAGTATGGCGGTGAATTGGTAACTCGTCACTTGTTTCCCATCCCCGTGTATAAATAATCATCCATTTTTATGACGCCCCATGGCGTAAACCCACAAAGCTCTGACCTGGCATAACCTGTCCCTCTAGATGTGCCCCAATGGTCACTACACTCTGTTTTCCTTCTTGATCCATCTTGGACCTCCTGATTTGTAACTGGATTTTGTCCCTTCCCACCTTACATCACCCCACTCCAAACCTCCTTCTCCAGCCTTCTTCCCATGCCCCACAGCTTCTCTCACCCTTAAGGTCCCTGCAAACATCACTAAATACATGATACGGAGCAACTGTGCCTCATCTCTGGATTTACATATTGCCGGCAACACCTACCCCAATCTGTCTATTAGGTGGTCCACTATTGGGGGCCTGCTATTCATGCTCCCTTGTCTCAGCTGATCCCACCCTTGCATCATTCTCTGAATGAACATTGATTTTGTAGCATCATACCATCCGTTTAGGCTACAGACTATGCTTATCCCTGCCAGATGCACTCCCATCATGTTGTGGGCCACCCCTCTTTCCCACTGTTCTACCGTAAATTTCCCTCTGTAACTGGCCCACTTACTCCATGCGGTGTGCCTCCCTGGATGATTGAAATGCCCGCCATGCCCCTTCTTAGGCTCTTAGGGTCCTGGGTGCCCACGAGTTGCGAGACAGCAACTTGGCTCCATCTTGCCAACATCCCAGATGTTAGGATGTTCTCTGATCCTCTGCTGTTGGTGCAAGTGCCCGGAATCGCTCCCACTGCAGACAGGAAAGAATGTCAGCCAATATGTTCTGTGCTCCTTCTATGTGCCTAGCTCTAAAGGTTATGTTCAATTGTGACCCCTTTAGTACTAACTGTCTAAACACCCTCACGACTATGTCTGATCTCACTCCCTTATTGTTAATTACCTACACCACAGCTTTGTTGTCACACCAAAATGTGACTTTCTGATTCCTCAGTTCTTCCCCCCAAACTAGGACACAGTCCCAAATTGGCATGATTTCCAATAGTGTGATGTCCCGCATCAGACCTTGCCTTACCCAGTCTTCTGGCCGTGGTTCTGAAAACCATTTTCCTCTCAAAATAACCCCCCTTTCCCAAACCCCCCACTGCATCCATATACAGCTCCAGGTCAGTGTTGTAGACCCACTCCTCCTGCCAAAATGACCTGCCATTGTAGTCTTTTAAGAACTCCTCCCATACCTTCATGTCTTCCTTCACACCTATTGTGATGTCCACCCAATGATGCAGCCTCGTGACCCCTGCTGTGGCCATAGCCAACTTTCACGAAAATGTTCTCCCCGCGCCTATAGCTTGGCACGCAAAATTGAGATGCCCTAGTACTTGTTGAACCTGCCCTAACTGTATCATCCACCCACTAGTGTGTACTGTAATAAGCTCCTTCAGCTTCTGCACTTTATTGTCCAGAAGACTAAAAACTTCTTCTTTAGCATCTACTTCGATCCCCAAAAACTATTTTTCTGCTGGGCCCTTCTGTTTTGTCCAGTGCTAATGACACACCCAATTCTTTACATAAGTCCTGAAAACTAGCTAGCATCTGCTCCGTTTCCCTTCGTCCACTGCCTACTAGCAGAAAATCATCTAAGTAGTGTATAACTGCCTTATGACCCATTTTTTGCTGAAAAACCCACTATAAGCAAGTGTTAAAGTTCTCAAATGTGGCACAGGCTATAGAAAAACCCATAGGCATGGCCTTGTCAAAATAATATTGATCATCCAGCTTGAAACCCAACAAGTCTCAGTCCTCTTCCCGAACTGGCAGCAGCATAAATGCTGCTTCTGTGTGTGCTTTAACCAACCATGCTTCAGGGGTCGCCCTAATAATCTGCACTGCTTCCTCCAATGTTGTATATGTGACCCTGCTGTGTTCCTCCCCTATGAAGTCATTGAGTGACTCCCCTTCCGGAAAAGAAAGGTGATGAATCACCCTAAATTCCCCTATTTTGGGGGGGGGGGGAGCTAAACCTAATGGAGACACCCTCAAGGTCTCCATGCATCCTTCTCCTTCTGTATTCTTCTCCTCAAAATGTCTTCCTTTCCCAGTACTGACCCTAAATTCTTTGCCTCTTGAGCCCTTTTAGGCCCCATGGACTACAGTGGAAAACCTGTCCTAAAACCTGCCCTTATTGCCTCCGCTGTTCCCCTGTCTGGGTACTGTCTCAACCATTTCTCAGACATCTCTATCCTGATGGGCGTCCTGGCTGCTGCAAATTTCCCCTTGTCCCTGTCTTGCCCCCCCAAATGGCTCTTATTTTCCACTCCCCAGTTACTGTTAATATGTCTGGGCACCCCTGCCCCCATATCCTCTGCCTCTTGCCCCCTTATTCCACGTCTGTCCTCTATATCTCTGTCTGCCTCCCGAAAGGGCAAGGTGGCTCTACTCTGTGCTCCCCCAAACTGACTCCACAGACTCCATACTGTTCTGCAACTGGAGGCCGGGTGAGTGCCCCGCATTTTGAACATGCTTGTCTGAACCTACATTGTGACTAAGAACAAAAAGATCTATTGTATCCCCAGCAACACTTTAGTGGTAGTCCTGCCTTTCTTCCTGCCTCCCCTTTCAGCATAGATTGATCTGTCACATAGTCTGTCCACAAATCTAGCTGCTTTGTGTCCCATCCAACAACGCCATATGTCGCCATCCTTTGCTGGAAAAATTCATCATAATAAATCTATCCTACACCCCCTTTTGCTTTTGCCCTTCTTATGATCAGCGAATACATGATCAATGGTATCCCCAAGTCTGGCTTCTTTTCCATAACTATGGCCGAATAAGTGGCAAAACCTATGAACCATCTATCCCACATCTTTCCTTTTGTAAACTTGTCCTCTTTTTACCCAATAGAACCACTGCTGCTGCCATCTCGCTCTTCCCTATATTCTCTGTTTCCTCATACTTGGTTGCTGCTTCCCTACTCACTAAAGCAAATATGTCAACATACTCCCCTTGCCATATTTTTTCTTTCATGGCCAGCGGCACGTGTTCCCCTATTCTCATCGCCAGGATTCCTACCTTCCTGGATCCCCCTCCATTGTCTTCTCCTCTCCTCCCCCCATTCCCTTATCTGCCTTAATTTCTGCTAAAACCGTCTCCATCTGCCCCAAACCCCCTGTCTCCAAGGTCAAGATCATCTGCTCCACATAATCTTTTATACAATCCCCTACCGACCCTAATACTCTACCTGCAGGCCTTTCCAATCTACTTGGCTCCATATCGCCGACGTTGGTCTGTGGAAGTTCCCCACGTGGGATTGGCATCTGTGGCAGTGTGGGCGGTGAAAATGGCATTGTTGAGGGCCCAGGCATGGGTTCTGGTATCGGGACCGGAGATGGGACTGAGAGAGGTGCCAAAGGTTCAGGCAGAGCGGGGCATGGTAGCTCCAGGCTGGCTGGCCGAGGCAGACTCACCAGTGCTGGTTGTGGCCTTTCCAGGCTGTGTGGTCTCATCAGCGATCTCTTCCCCTTTCCCCCTTTTCCCTTCTCTGCCTTCCTCTTCCCCTTCGGTCTCCCTGGCTCCTTACCCTCCACCAGTTTCCACATCATGTTGGCCTTCTCCGCCAACTCCACAATCACCTTGTATTCCTCCACTTTCAAAAGCTTGCTCTTGCTTGGTGCCATCTCTTCCAACAGTGTACCTATGAGACTCGGGAAATAACTGAGAAGTTGCAACTAGTTAGACCGTGTCACATACCCAAAACCTTCCCCAGGCTTTCATCTGTAATACATACTGCTATCATTATCTATCCATTTTATTTTTATCTCTTTTTTTTTTCTTCTCCCCTACTGTGGCCTGTACTGGCCCTCTGTTCCCACACAGCCATGATGTCAGATGCCGGCCATCCACATGCACCCATCTGTCTGTTCCCTCCAGCCATTAACTGCTAGAATCTTTTCCACATTACCCTCGGCCAGATCCCGCACCTCCATGGCAAACTGTATGCCCTTCATGCCCTTTATTGGCTTAAATTTATGTCAACGGGTGTTTCTAGGTACCAGATCTCATGGGGCTGTAATAACTTGCCCCCATATATCTTTTGCCCCAGATCACAGTTTCCCCACCTTTTCTCTGGTTCCGATTACTCCTCCACCCCTTTCCACCCATACCTTGCCACAACCCCCCCCAGTCCTGCTACCTCTATTGGGCCCTTCTTCCATAGGTAGCTCCATTATTCCCTTCACCCAACCTGCCTTTTCTGTTCCTCAATATCCTTCCCCCCGCTCCAAAACAAAATACCAACTTTTTATTATTTATTTAGTTTTTAATTTTTTTTATTTTAAAAACCGGACTACCCTTGCGCCTATCCTCTCCCTCATAGATGTTCCTCTCTCTAGGTCCCCTTGGGCCTGCCATCCTTATTTTCTATCCATAAAGTCTGTGTACAAGTAGGCCTAAAGCCACCTGCCAGCCCCACACGGCGTGTCATCATACGCCTTCGGCCACATGGTTCTGCTTCTCCCGGCATTCTGCATCTTTATAAGGCCTCTAAGCCTTATTCACTTGTTGGCTCTTCCGTTACCCCATTCTGTCTTTAAATTACCCCTCTCACTTCCAGAATGCCGTTGCACCTCAGCCTTCCTTCTGCTTGCTCCCCTTGCAAATTCCCCAAACACACCCCAAATCCTCTACAACCACACCACACTCTGCTGCTAAAAATTCTATTTGGGCTCACAAGCTTCCCTTTCTCTAACCAGCTCCCTTATCCAAACCAGCCACAAAGCCAACCCCCATCCCCACGCAGTGTGACGTCAGATGCCAGTGACTGCGTGGTTCCGACTGTCTTGGCCAAACAGGATGCTCTCCTTCTTCCTGAGGCCTGCTGGCCTTCTTGCACATGCGACTCTCCAAAATACCCTTATTTTCTCTTCATTTTTTTTTTGTTCTCTTTTTTTTGTCCCCTTTGCCCGCGTTGCCTCACTCCTTCTCCCACTCACCCCTCATTCAAAAATTACAAACCCCAACTTGTCTATGGTCACCCACTCTCTGCTGCTACCTTCTGCCCCTCTGCACATTCCCAAAAGGACTGAAAATGTGACTGCTTCCCATTAACCAGGCTCCCCAGCCACTCGCCTCCACTCTTCAGCACGAGCCCTGCCAAACAAAATGCCTTGCTACCAGCAGCACCCTGCTGCCTCGTCTTGCTTCTAGCAAGCCACACAACCAAAATTCTCTCTTTGGGACTCATATCTGCAATTCTTAAACACTCTTAAACAATGATCTGTCTTTAAACAACCAGCTGTAGAATAAACCAGCATCTGTTCTTACTTTGACCATATCCATATTTTAAAGCTCAACAACATTGTTCTTTTCGGTTGCTTACCTTTTGATAACGTTTGCAGAATCTCTCTAATTCCTGGTTCTTCCAACAAATTTTGAAATACAATTAACTTAACAAGACCCATCAGGTATATAGGAGGGTAGTTTACACCCACCTGATGCCAGTCCGACATGCTGTATTCTGCTGAGCTAAACCCAACAACATTTTCCAACAAAAGAGGCAGATTTACTTTGTGCTGCTCTTTTTATTTCAGGGGTTTTAATCACACCCCCTTTATTCATTCCCCAATAGCCTTCCACTTCCTTTTCCAGGCTCCACCTTTCCTGGGATCCATGAAAACCCCACCCCATATGACTCATTTTTTGGCTCCTCCCCTCCTCCCCCTTCCCCTTTCTGAGCACTTCCATTCAACAGGGGGGATATCCCCAGGACAACTTGGTCTGCCCCTAGAGGGGGGCAATCTTCATTAGCATATTGACATCATGCAATTTCTCCAGTCCTCCTGCATGTCGCTGCAAATGAAATCCCTCCCGCTTCCTCCCTCTGCTGCTCTCCTCCCTGCTCCCTCGTTCCCCAGCTCACCCTCCAGCTACAAATGAAATCCTTCCCACTTTCTCCCTCTGCTGCTGTCCTCCCCGCTCCCTCATTCCTCGGCTCACCCTCCGGCTAGTCAAGTTTTCTTTTTTGCCAACGGGGTGCCCAATCCCAGTCGGCTCCCGTTCCCCCCCAAAAAACAAACACCCAGGTGGCATGCAGGGAGTCCACCACAGCATGCCAACTGTCTCTGTAATTAAGAAAACCATCCCACAATGTGTTTTTTATTTTTTTTACCTGTAAAAGAAAAACCGGTCCCTCGTTGTCTGCGGTGGCCCTCTCCCCCAACCCGCACCCACCCTCTCAGCACGCCACCTCCCCACACTCCCCTCACCCCATACTTACCTACAGAACCCAGTGGATGATCTTCCTTGGGGTGGAAACACATCTGCACTCTTCAAAGCTGACCGCAAACTGAAGAAATGCCAGTAAGCTGTATAATGACATAAATGGGTTTTTTTTCCACTTAGGTGGATGTCTCGGCCATTTTTGTGACTTTTGGCACCAGATTTTCAACATGGGGTTCTTGGGACCCCACCTCATGAATTCAGTCACTGCCATGTCATTATTCAGTCCTGAAAAGGTGATTTCGCGGTCACTATGTGGAATCACCTTTAGGGACCAAGTAATGAAACAACAGTGTCACTGTTCATGAGGTGGGCTCCCAAAAAGCCTATGTTGCAAATTTGATGGAAAAATTCCAAAAAAGACTTTGTTATGAGGCTGCTTTGCCCAGTTTCCATGCACGCTGGTAACTTCGAGAATTTTTAATATTTTCACTCCAGATTTTCAACATTGCCATTTTTTTTTCACCTCCTTATGAACAGTACAGTTGGCATTTTTTACATCTTGCCTAAAATGTGTTTTCACACATCTGGCGCACAATGGCGTGGTCGCTGTGGGAAATCAATGTTCGGGACAGATTAAGAAAATCAAAGTGACACTGTTCATGAGCAGAGGTCCCAGAATGCCTATGTTGAAAATCTGGTGACACAATTCTACAAAATGACTATGTTATGAGCATGCATTGCACAGTTTCCATGCACACTAGCAACTTCGAGAATTTTTAATATTTTCAGTCCAGATTTTCAACATTGCCATTTTTGCACACCTTCTTATGAACAGTATAGCTGTCATTTTTCACATCCTGCCCAAAGTGTGGTTTCACACATCTGGAGCACAATGGGTGCGGTCGCTGTACAAAATCAATGTTCAGGACAGATTAAGAAAATCACAGTGTCACTGTTCATGAGCAGAGGTCTTAAACTGGTTATGTTGAAAATTTAGTGTAAAACATCCCCCAAATAATTGCATTATGGGTGTGTGTTGTGCAGTATTTATGCAAGTTCGTGACTTCATCAATTTTTTTATATTTTCACTCCAGATTTTCAACATTACCATTTTTTTATGCCTCTTCATGAACAGTACAGCTGTCATTTTTTACATCCTGTTCAAAATGTGTTTTAGCACCTGTGTCACCAAATGGCACAGTCACTGTGCAAAATCACCCTTCATCTAACAAACTTTTAGTGTCACTGTTCATGCAATGGGGTCACAAAAAGCCCATGTTGAAAACTTGGAGTGAAAATACCAAGAAATGCCCAGGGTGTTAGAGTTTCCGACCATAAAGCCCTGCCTTGTACGGACTGACCGGCGTCAGGGATGTGACTTGGGATTGTCGACAGTAATGCTCACACCATTCCACCCTACCCTGCAGCCAGTGACAGACATCAAGGTGTGTCTTTGACTCTTTGGCTTCAAAGTTCACCCCATTCTCCTATACTTCACCCATTTCAGTGTATTTCCTTATGGAATGGGGTGACTGTAAAGCTGAACACCCCAAGGCACACCTCAACACTTGTCGGTGTCTGCAGGGTAGGGTGAGGTGAAATGGCATGAGCGTTATGGGCAATGACCCAAAGGCACACCCCAATGCCTGTCCATCTCTGTAGGGTGGGGGTGGGGTTGGCCTCACTTCAATACTTCACTGCCATTCCTATTCCTTATCTGTCTAACTCCTGCATTTCCAATGCTAATGCCTGCAAGCAAACATTCGGCATTAACAAATGCTTGTTTAAATCTCCATCTGGACTCCATTTGCATTTTCCCAAAAAATGATACTCATCTAATTGGAGTGGCTTCCCTCCAGCTAGTGTAATTGAGACAGTCAAAGAGGAGTAATTACTCTCCACCCTATTAAGAATTTTAAAATCAGTTGAAAAAAGGCCATGCGCTAAACTCAGTAAGAATGTAGTCAATGACAGATCCAGTCACATTAGATGCATTGTAATCTGTAAATGTATCTGTTTCTTTTCCAGTTGTTCTACTGTTAAGGCAGACAGAACCAATGTCTAAGAGAAATTAACTTTATCTTCAAACTAATCTTTTCTCCTTAACCATAGAGTTTCTAAATGGGATGTTAAAAAGTTCTCTACAGGGGATACTTCATCACTCTGTCGATTGTGACCCCCCCCCCACCACTATAGCATTAAGGGCCCCCACTAGTACTAATATTGCTGCTGAATTTTCTAATTGAAGTGTTTGTATACTGTACATGAAATCAGTATGTTCCAGAAGGAATCTGAATATAGTTGGGATTTAGTTGGAGGGCATTATAAATTACTCAGAATGATGGAAGAGTTGTTATCTGAAAACTCTACCTTGATTATATGTAAATTCAACTCAGAGATAAATGAAGGAGAGGTCTTTGTGGACCCAGTTATTTTTTAGATGAAATTATTATTTCCAAGTCACCCATGGCCATGGCTCATCCAACTATAGCAATTTTTTTTTATTTGCTGAGGTCTTATTCTGAGAGAATCCATCTCACAAGAAATTAGGCAGAGGCAGAAGTAATCAGCCATGTTTCTTGTAAAAGTTTTAAAACAAAATTTCCTAAGAACTTTAAAACACCATTATCACTTACAGTAGTACACTAGTTACTCCTGCACTGTTTCACAAAATGGCATGAATATTTTACTGTGGTGTACGTGTCCTATTCTCCAATCATATTGATGGACTTACTGAGGGGCCCTGAGCTATGCCGCTCAGTCAGTGTGTTGTAGTTGATTCTGCGGCATATTTGTGGTGATGGCATTAGCTGACTCATTTCTTAGTCAGCAATTTTTATGCTTCATGTAATACTAAAAATCTGTTTTCAATTTCTATGATAAACGGTAAGTTCTGAACCATGCACTGAGCTTCTTATTTCTAACAATTTATCTCCTATTTCATAAAATAGCCTCAGTTTGTAAAGTCCCCCTCATGATTTGGTATTTTACTCTTTCACTGTTACCATTTTATCACTGTGCTTGCCCTTCCTCTAAATTCACTGATTCAGTTACAGTAAAGATATTATGAGATGTGAAGTGTGATGAAGGTAGAAAGGAATGGGAACAGTCCGCAAGTCTGAAATGTTGGGGCCAACTACATCTTGGAGGAGAAAGAGCTCTTGTGTCCCAGGATTCTGGAAGTGAGCTATTATGGCTCAACAAGCCTTTCCAGGTAAAACTTCTTCAGTAAATAAATAATTTAAATCACTGAACCCTCTATCATGTTATGCCTAATTTGTATGCCACGGTCATTTTCCAACCTTCTTTTCTTTAATTTTCTATCGGGCTTTTACTTCTGGAGCCAGTGCCCTGCTCAGCCCCAGCCCGCTCCAACTGCCACCACCAGGACTTACCTCACAATGCTCCTCAGATTCCCCCCCATGGGGCCAGGAGGGGAAAGGCCCCCCCTCCTGGTGACCACATCTAGATTAGGCAGTCCTAGGTGGCAGCACAGGTCAGTTGGCAAGCTGGGCATCACCCACTGGTTTCTTTTTTCCCCTTGTGCTACTCTGAGCCAGCAGCATGCAGTGATGCTGTCATACATGTGCATGCAGGCACACAGTCCTACTCACCTGCCACTGGCCATCCCCATCTGACTCGCTCTCACTGCCCTGCCAACCTGCCTCCAGACGACAGTGTTAAACCATTGCTGCTCGTCTCCCCTCCCTGAGAGGGGAAACCAGTCATTGGATCTGGGTGCACAGTTCTCCCCCACAGGCGACCCCCAGTGCCTCAGTTTGCTCCAGAACATGGATCGGTGGCACATGTGGTGGAGTGGCATACTGTGCCTCCACTCAAGTTCAAGTTTCTTGTAGGAAAACTCCGTTGAGCAAGCTCATTCACAAGGAGGTCCTGAGACATGTGTACCAACAAATACATATAGCATATTAGTAAAATATCACAGAAAAACTACCACTTGCCATACAAGGAAAAGCAGATTGGAAACAATGGGCTCACTCACCCAAAAATATGCATCCGCTATTGTTTATTGTTTAAGACAACAATAGATGACCAATGCAGTGGTCACTTCCATGACATGACCTTATACCAACGTTTCGGAATAATCCTTCATCAGGGTTACACTGGTTAGGGTCTGTGAGTAAATTAAATATTCTTATTTATATTCATTATTCATATACAAGATAAAATAAAATCAGAAGTCTGTCAGTCATTAATGTCTATATACTTACATTGGCAATCAAAGAAATATTCCCTTTAAGTTGATACCAATTTGCCTCTACAACATAATCATAATCATTCATTTGTTAAGTATTGGTCTACAGTTTGTTAACTCCATTATATGTTTTTTTCATATATATCTATATGTAGATTTTTTGTTGTTCTGTAGGTTTTTCTCCCATTCCTGGCCCAAGGCCCTGGCACACAGCCGTTTGTGTGTGTGGAGGCATGCACGTACACTGCGGTGCCAGCTCGGCCCCTTCCACCCACCCGTAATGATGCCATCCCTTTCCGCCTATGCTACTCACTGGATCTTCACCTGGTGGGAGTGGAACTACAGGGGGGTGACAACCCACCCCCACCACCACTGGGAGAGGAGAGTTGCCTACCAACTTGCTCAGTCCTGCTTCTCCCCTCCCTCACGTGCCAGCACCCTGACTATCCAGAGTCATTCCTAAACCCTCGTCACCGGCGTAGAGCAAGGTAAGGCATCCAGCACCTCAGCCCGCAGTGTCAGTGGGCCCGCAACTCCATTATATGTTTGTAAATAAACTATCCAAAGTAATAAATATTATCTCATTTCTTACTTCTTTCTATTTGTTTTGAATATTCTGCATTTTACACTTTAAATTCTGTCCCACATTTATTTCTGTAACAAGTTATTCAACTAGCTAGGTATTTCATGCTTCCTGCACATTTCTTGTAACCTTTAAAATATTTACTTTGCACTTTAAAAACGGCACACTCTTTTTATCACTTTTGTATATGTGACAAATCTTTCAACCAGTTAAAAGTTATACAGTTCATCCCTTCTTTTTATATATCAGTCTAAATATGTTCCATAGATTTCAAAAGTGAAACACTATATTTACCTCACTTGCTTCAAGCTTTTTTCTTTCTGTTTTTAGGCTAAACAAAACCAGAACATCTGTGTTTGAGCACCTCAACAGTTAAACACTTTCTTAATACCAAATGGTCTTAGTTTACTTTTGTTGTTCTCTTACCTGGACCAGTATTTGTTGTGCAGCATGGCCTGTTTGCATTCTCTTTTGGTATGGCAGCATGCTGTTAAAAGTCTGTCCCTTTTATGTGATGTGGAGAGTGGAATCGGGTGCACAGTGACGTGTCAGCTCACATGACCTGACATCATCTGACACACTGAATCACCTGTGCACCCAACCTGCTGCTATGCAGCACCTAGGAACTGAAAACAAACTTGCTAGGTGTCCAAGATGCCTTATCCCTGTTTGCTATGTAAAACTTCTGAAGAATATTAAAGTTTTACTTTTTTCGATCTTTTCTTACATATTACTGCATCTTACATTGCATTTTACAATCTATGTCTGTATACAAAATATATACATCCTTTCCGATTGGCAAGATTCATAAAAGACCTCAAATTCCATAGAAATACTGAACATCAGTCCATGACCATGTGCAACATAAGCTGACCTCCCCAAATATGTTTCATATTCATATGTTTTTTTCCTCTATTCTTTATTTGATTGTGGTCTTTCTATACCTTGTACTTTTTGCTGTCCATTTCCTGAACTCATTTTTCTTACTACTTGAGGAGAGGAACTTCCTGTTTACCCCTATCAAATATAGATGAAGGAGATTTATACTGATACTGAGGCTTAGGTCCAATATTGTTGTATACAAAATGCATTAATATCCTTTTATACATTATTTTCTTATGAAATCCACCAGATTCTTGACGGAAGCTATTTCGTATGGTGCAAGGTGGTAGTGAGATTGGGGGGGGGGGGGTTAAGCTAAATCCCCTTATAAAAGAGGTTGGCAGGCAATACTATTGTTCAGTCCAAATAAAAATTTGGTCCTAAGGTTCCCCCAACCCTCCCCCCGAGTCCAATTCCACTTTCTCCAACCCCCCAAAAATCTAAGATATGGTAGATGATGTTGCTGTTCTAGGAAGTGCTTAGCCACTGGGGATATCATATTCTCCCTCTGTATGTCGCTTTTGTGTTCTCCAACCCTGGATTTCAGCTGTCTCTCCATTTTGCCTATGTATATTTTGTCACATGGGTACTTGAATAGGTATGCTATTCCTGTTGATTGGCAATTAATAAACTGTCCAGTGGTGACATCTTCATCTCTTGTTCCTAATTTGTTTAATTCTATATGTGTTATTGCAGTGTCCACATTGGTAATTCCCTCGAATATCCAATGTAGACAAAAAGTGTTCTTGTTTCTTTTCTGGTAGTTTGTGTTGTGTATGCGTTAGTCTATCTCCTAATGTTTTATTCCTTTTTTCCACTACCATTGGCTCTTTAGACGAACATACGAACAAGCCAGCAGAAGAACGCCATTTGGTCTATCAAGTCTGCTCATATTGCAGAGTCCACAGCTTGAGCTAATGTCCTTTCCCTCCCTTAAATCCAATATGCAGTATGCGGCCTTCAATATGTGCCAATGTTTGTTAGTGATGTTCTTGATCATCGTTATTGCATCGTTATTGGTTCTTGCTAGTAATATTTTTTGGCTTTTATCACTGGGCTGTTTTTTCTTTAATAGTTCTCTTCCAAGTAGAAAGGATTTGAGTGTGGCACTGATTCAGTCAGTAATAGGTCTGTTTTATGTCTATAAAGTGTTGAAATTTCTCCTTTACATATAGGGTGCCCAAGGAAGAGTTCAAAAAAGGTTTATCACGGCCCTCTTCAAGGACAATCTAGGTTCCTTGAGGATTTGTTTGGGAAATGGCCTACATAAACTTTTTTAAGGTCTCCCAACATCTTTTATCTGACAAAGATAATCTTATCATACAAGCTTTTGAGGCCATGTAGGCCCCTTCATCATGTATTGTGATAAGACAGCTACACAGAGAATATGTTACACTGAGAACTCAGTGTTAATTAGAATAATAAATTCAAACACTTCATGTGTAAATAAGTCTTGTCCACATGTGTGACAGTTCTGCTGATTGGTTGGGAGCGCTCCCTCAATCTGTAATAGGTATTGGGCAGCATGTATGTGCCAGCTGGCAACCTGCTGGTGTCCGCCCACTGAAGTTGGCACCTTTGTGGCATCCCATTAAACAAAAAATTAAAATAAAAAGTAAACATTTTTAAAAACATGGAATTAAACATAGAAACATAGAAATTGTAAGCAAAAAAGGACCACTTGTAGCTGGCCCATTGGTGCAGCGGTAGCACTACTGCTTGTGATGCCGGCAACCTAACTTCAGGAACAAGCTCAGGTCATCGAGGGACAGCCAGGAGAAGGAGGATTGAGCATCCCAATGGATGCTGTCCTCCTCCTCCAGGAAGGGTGGGCTCCAAGCTCAGCTGCAGTACTGCCACCTGGAGTTCACAGGTGGCAGTGCAGTTGGAGAAGGAGGCAGGAGGAGAAGGACATTGTGGACATCGGCAGGTGGATGCTCACATAATGCACATGGACATGCCTTGATGTCAGCACACATGATGTCCCTGTGGGAGTACACAGGGGAAAAACACTAATGCTTCCCCCAGCACTCCATGATGATAATGGCCCTGATCTGCTGGAGATCCCCTGCCTCCTGCAGCACCGGAGCACCACCAGACCAGACATGACATCCAGGGACCCCCCCACCCTGACTTCATCTGAGGTTGAAGCCACAGCTCCATGGAGTTTGGTGCCCAGGACTGGAAACAGAAGGGATAGGGAGATGCCTGGGAGCCCCAAGGGACTAGTGGATGAGTCGGAAGAGTAGCAGAGGGAAAAATGCCAAGGAAAAAAAGAAAAGGACTGCTTGGACCACCCAGTGTGCCTTGAATTTCCATGTCTATTCTGTCTTTTTTTTTCTTGTGCCAGTCTTCACATTCCCAAAGTTGCTGAAGTTTCTCCTTTTGAGTCCCGAAGCAATCTGTTTGTTTGCTGTCCAGAGCTGTGCTGTTGCAATGTGATCTGGGTAGTGGGCAGTAAAAGTGTGCCATCTGGTAACCTGTCAGTGCCCAGTCACTGGTAGTTTTCACACCTTTGTAGCATCCCATAAAAAATGTTAAAAAAAATACAATGTCTTCACGTACCCAAGTTGCTAAATAACAATTTAAAACCAATAAAAAGCACAATTAACAAAAACAACACAAAAATAAGAAAAAATTATTGTGTTTTGTTAGTACAGAGCTTTAGGAAATGGAGCAACAGAGTGGGCTAGGGGACTGGGGCATGATGGGATCATCCAGTTGTATCAAGGAAAAACCAAAGCAAAGTGGGAACTAGAAGTGTAGAAGACAGTTGTCAAACAGTCTATAAAGTGTCACACATTGGAAGAACCAATCGCAGTGGCACGGCAAGGGCTACAACATGAGCAATTGTTGCAGGAAAAATTGTACAGGTGCAACAGGTAGTAATACAGACAGCAGAGGAGGAGCAAAATGATTAGGTAGAGTTTGGGGACAGAAGCATAGATTATGATTGTACTGTTACCTGATCAAACTGATAGCAGCAGTAGAAACAAAACAGAGGCACATATTATGATTATACCACATACCTGATAAAACTGATAGCAGCAGTAAAGAAGCAAAACAATCATTATAAAGTATGGTATAAAATCTAAAGGGTTGTAGCTACATATTATGTATGATGTATTTAAGTGTCTGAAGTATTGTAGCTGTATGTCTAGTAAATGGAGGGCTATGGTTGTGTAAGAAATAATATCTGATGGGTGGGGGGGGGTATTAAGCTATACCCACCCACGAGCATAATGAATGAGACCTGATGCCATAGGTGGAAGGCCTTATAGCCCCTGGAGGGGTGGGTATAGTCTATACCACCCACCCCTGGAGGGTATTATTGTGCTTAGAAAATGGTTATTTATTGTATTGCAAAAAGAATTAGAAAAAAAATGTAAATAATTAGTAAAAACATCACTTCTCTGCACAGTAGTCTTTCTACAGGCAGAACTACTAATATAGGGTATTCTGCAACAATTTCCACGCACTGTCCAGTACCTTTGCGATCTGTATCTCAGCAAACTAATAGACTTAGACAACACATGTGACAAATTCCAAAATAAACACTTCATGAGTAAAAAAGTAAAGAAGTTACATATGTAAAAGCAAGCTGTAGCTACGTGCCACAGTTGCCCTTCGCATCTCCTAACTCTTCCTTAGGGGGCATTGCTAGGCAGAGAGAAATAACATGTTATATACTGTACATCAACAAATCATAAATATTCATTATATACAAATTCCGCCCCAATCACAATATCAGAGGTTTAATGGCACTCATTTTGTGAAAATCACCAATAGCACTCTTTTAGCTATGGAAAAGTGTCATTCAAAATATGTACTTAAGACATGTAAAATGTAGTCCCTGTAAATTCCACACAGGTTATCATTTTGAAATACAAAAAAGTCTAAAATTCTTCTAATATCAAAAACTTCTTGGAGTTTGCTACCAGTAGAAGGTATTGCTGTTTACCTGACAGGTTGAGTGTTTGACACTTTTGTTTTGTGAAGTTGCCATTTTTTTCAGTGAATTTACCAAAATTCACTCATGAAGTGGCCACTTCGCCAAACAGCCAATTCAAGTAAAAACTTCTCAATTTTGGCAAAGTAAAAGTTTCCACAGTCTGTAGAGATTTTGTGATGCTCGGCAAAGGTGAATTTTGGCCACTTCTTGGTCACTTCGCTGGTGAAATTTAAATCTGCAACATCTCTATTCCCAGATGAGGAAGGTACCAGTGTGCAGACCTGTGTAGGTTTGGCCAAAAACATCAGTGGTCATTTTAGCCATTCTGTGGAGGCACGGAAACTGTTATGAAACATTCAGCAGTAGGAACACCTCACCCTCCATGACCTGAAACAAGATGTGACAACAAGGTGGAATTCCACCTATTACATGATGCAGCAGTTGCTAGAGCAACAGGAGCCAATCCACCAGTATGCAGCTGAGCATGGTACTGGCAAGGGAGCTGTAAACATCAGCCCAGATCAGTGGTACCTGATGGAGACCTTTTGCATTGTGCTGAAGCCCTTTGAGGATGGCACATAGGTGGTAAGTGCTGATGCAGCTGGTCTAAGCCAAGTGCTCCCTCTTGTTGCCCTGATTGACCTGTGACTTGTTCACATAAAAGCTCATTGTGAGGACAAAGAGGAGTCCACTACTGTCAACCAAGTAGAAAGGATAAGAAAACATTTCTGGAATAAGAATAACACACACTTTTTCAAAATGCCTAGCACTGACCACTACATTCTGGCCACTCTGTTGGACACTCAGTTCAAGGACACATTTGAGGCATTCTTTGATGCACAAGAATACAGTAAGGATTAGCAGTCCTATACAGCCTAGCTTATCCATCTGGTCTCTGTATGTATGAAAGAAAACAGGCCATCTCCACATCAGCTGAGACCTAGTAATGCTGCTACTGCTGCTGCACCCCCCCCCCAGGAAGACATCCATGGATGACATTGTTAGAATCAAGAGAGAGGGAGGATGGGTGGAACAAGGGGAAGATCAGACAGAGGCACTCAATGAGTATTTCTGCTCAATATTCATGAAAGAAAGGGATGGCCCAATACTACAGGGGAAAGGGGGCATGGCTGGAGGGGGTAGAGATAACAGACAAGGTCATCCAAGAAGATAGAATTCTGAAGGACCTTAAAGCCTTGCGGGTAGACAAGGCACCAGGACTAGACGGTGTACACCCAAGGGTCCTGAAGGAACTGGCAGAGTTGTTGGCAGGTCCTCTGATGGACCTGTTCAACACCTCCTTGGAGATGGGGAATGTACCCAGGGACTGGAGGATGGCTCATGTGGTGCCCCTTCACAAGAGTGGACCCAATGACCAACCGGGTAACTACAGACTGGTGAGCTTTACTTCCATAGTGGGGAAGTTGATGGAGACCATTCTGAAGGAAAGGCTAATAACCTTTCTCGATAGCAATGGGCTGCAGGATGAGAGACATCATGGGTTTGTCAGGGGAAGATCTTGCCAAACTAACGTGATCGACTCCTTTGACTTGGTCACTAGGGCAGTTGACAAAGGCCACACTGTGGATGTCCTGTATCAACTTCAGCAAGGCGCTCAACTCTGTGCCACACAGGAGGTTAATGAGCAAGCTGAGAGACGTGGGGAAGGGGAAAAACTGGTGGTGTGGGTTGAGAGCTGGCTGCAGAGCAGACAACAGTGGGTAGTTATAATGGGAGAGACATCCCAGCCATGGCCAGTAATGAGTGGAGTACCACAGGGTTCAGTGCTGGGCCCTGTTTTGTTCAATGTCTTCATTACAGACATTGCAGAGGGGGTCAAGAGTAAGATCTACCTGTTTGCGGACAACACTAAGATTTGTGCAAAAGTGGACAATAAGGAAGAGAGGCAGGCACTCAGAAATGATCTAGCTAAACTCAAGCATTGGTCTAGGGAGTGGCAGTTGGGGTTTAATGCTAAGAAGTGCAAGGTCATGCACCTGGGAGCCAGAAATCCCAGAAACAGTTACTGGCTGGGGGGAGTGCAGGTAATGGCTTCAGAGGAGGAAAGGGATCTGGGGGTAATAGTCACAGGATATATGAAGGTATCAGCACAGTGTAGGAGGGTGGCAGCAAGGGCAAATAGGATGCTGGGGTGCATTGCCAGAGGCATCACCTCTTGAAAGGGGGAGGTCATCCTGTCTTGCATAGATAACTGGTGAGGCCACACTTCAAGTATTGTGTACAGTACTGGTGCCCATACCTCAAAAAGGATGTAAGATTACTAGAGGGGGTGCAGCATAGGGTTACCAAAATGATCAAGAGACTAGGGGAGTTGTCATATGATGAAAGGTTGAAGGAGCTCAACTTGTACTCGCTGGAAGAGAGAAGGTTAAGAGGAGACTTGATAGAGACCTTTAAGTTCTTGAAAGGCATAAACAAAGTCAGGGAGGGAGGATTGTTCCACTTAAAGGGGGGAAGGGTCACTAGGTGGCACAGTCTGAAGTTGGAAGGAGAAAAGTTTTGGAGGGAGATGAGGAGGCACTACTTCACAAAGAGAGTGGTGGCGGGTTGGAACACACTGCCAGAGGAGTTAATTGCTCAAAGGACAGTGGATAGCTTTAAGTGGGGTTGAGATAGAGTCAAGGGCAGGGTTAGTACAGACAAAAACACAAAAGGGGGAAGGACCAGGAAAGAGGAGGAAGGGAGGGGTTTGGGTAGGGGTGGGGCAGCTGTAGTGATATGAAACCAAGAGCTGCACAATCAGGCAGACTTGATAGACCTGTGGGCCTTTTTCTGCTGGCAGTTTTGTATGTTCGTAAACCACTCTGGGAACAACTGTCTAACCAAGGCATCATGAAAACCCATGGTAAGTCACTGAACATAGTTGCATCAGTTGACATGGTCCGATATTCCCTGAAATGTCAATGATATGTCTAGTGAAAACCCTTGCCTTCCTTCGAGAGCACTGTGGGGCTATGAGAGCTCCTGAAAAATATCACAGAATAGCTGGAAATATTAGACCATGTCAAATGCTACAACTTTATTGCTGCCTGAGATACCAGTGAACAAAAATGGTGCATTATCTGGAAGAGTACAAGCCACTAGCAGAACAAGACAAGCCTCTATTGTACTGGTATAAAAAAGACCTTTTGGCCCTCTTTGATGCAGGTAGCTGTTGAACAGTTCAGTTGCCCATCAGCCAATACATATTCAGAGACAGAATTTTCAATGCTGTAGATCGGGCTGTAGACAATATTGTCACCAACAGGAGAACATGCATTTCAAACCTAAAATGTTGAGATGCTCACTTTTTTAAAAACTAACCTGCCCCTTTTTCCAAAACCTTATTTGTCACAGTTTATGCAAATGAATCTTCTACATTTACAGCTGGGCTACAGTCAGAGGGTAATGAGGTGGATGGGAAGGATTTCTGAGTCCATTAGTCTTTTTTTGGAACCAGTAGACTACAAACACACTGCAGGATGCTGCACTGTTGTCTTACATACTAACATACTAGACGCCAGCAGAGTAGGCCTATTGGTCTAATCAAGTCTGCTCATGCTTCAGCACTTCAACACCCTGATTGGGTATTGTAGCCCTCTGTCTCCTTGCACTGTTACTTCATCCCCCCAGTCCTGCCCCCCCCCGGGCAAACCAGCCTCTGCTTCACCCCTTGCCTATACCTGTCCCACCCTCTCTTGAATCCCTCCACCGTAGCTGCCTGTACCTGAACGTCTTTACTCAGACGTCTTCAGATTGCAATGTTTTGTGAATTTACAGGCCTCCATAGGCTGAATAAATCATTTTTAGAGCAATGTTGGCCATGTAACCAGTGTGTTATTATCCATGGCATAACAAGAAGCCTTGACCATGTGTGGCACAGTCCCAATGGACACAATTGTTGGAATCCGTAGCTTACACTGTGAGATGCTGCTCTGCCGTCTTCACTCAGTCTTCTTTGGCAAATTTGTGAGCCTCCATAGGCTGAACAAAATACTTTTGGGGACAACTCTGGCCATGTAACCAGTGTGTACAACACCATGGCATAATGAGGAGCCTTATCTGTATGTGGCATTGTCCCAATGGATGCAATATTTGAAACTGGTGCACTACACTGTGGGATGCAGCACTCTAAGCCATAACATTTACAGACCATTTTATTTTGAACATTATTGGCCGTGTATTCTTGTGTACTAGCCTTGTCCATGTTTGGCACTGACTGAACAGAAACTTTTGGTTTTTAAGCAGTAACCTTCAATGTGGGCCATTGCATCATCCTGCTGTTTGGGTACTTCATCATCCCAGCACATTTTGTTATGCGATTTACCCCCATCTCCCAATGCTTTTTAATGGTCAAACCAGTGTGAACTAGTTTACCAATGCAAGAACTTTTGTGAACTTTATCTGGTTTAAAGGTCAAAGTTTGCATGGTTAAACTTTGGGATGTTTTTGCAGCCCTACTGAACGGTTTCAGCACATTGCGTGTCTATCTGCAAGTCTGCCTTTGCCTTTTGGGTATGCATTGGATGAGCAGTTTGTCTGATGGGCAGCTGTCCTGGAGCAGTGGTTCCTTTGCACCCTTTTGCCCTTGCTGGCATTTCTGTCTTCAGTGCTAGGAACTTCCTCAGGGATGGTGTCTTCTTTGGTGCTAGCAAGTCCATTGATGCTGCCAGTGGCATAGGTGCCATTTTCTGTCAGTGCCAGCTATGCTTTCTGTGTCATTGCCACTGTTGGGCCTGACTCCTCCCTTGGAAAAGGGGTCTTTGTTAATGTCAGTGCATCCTTCCCATGGAACCCAGCTACTGAAATAGGGACTACTTATTTTGGTTTCATTGACTAGGAAAGGTAGGCTAGACAATACTGAATATATTCAGCCTTGTCACAGGGGAAGGGGGGGATAGAGATGCAAAGCAACTGAAATTGGACCAGATTAAAATACTGGTGTTTTTTTTAGTGAAAGGGGGAAATTTTGCCAAGACACCAGGAAAATTTCCATACTCTTTTCGAGAAGTGTTATGTGATCTTTAACATCCACCTACAACCATCAGAACAGGTAGATGGGACCTCAGTTGAACATCTAATCTGAAAGATGGCACAGCCTAACAGTACGCATCCCCTTAGTGCTGCACTCAGGTGCTAGTTTTAATGATATGAGCCTAATCCCAATGTAGGACTAGAACCCACAACCTTCTGGCTGAAAGATGGATTTGCTACCAACTGAGCCATACTGACATCTACCCTCAGTGCTGGGTGGGGAATACCCTTTGGATTAACTAGCTCCTTCTCCCTTGTTGGAGGATGAACAAAAATGCAATCAAGATCTCACATCTCACTGATGATGAATCAGAGGATTTTGAAGAGTACCCTCTTAACCCAGAGTAATCTATATCTGCTCAGACAGTCTGAGCTCTTCAGTAGGACCTCTTTTTTCAGTCACTGCTGAGGAACATGCACAAAGCTGTGAACTTTGAGACAGTGGCAGTGGATGCAGCCAAGAACCTATAGACGGAATGTATCAGTATACATCTCTACCTGTATCTCTAGTGTCAGTTATAACTTGCTCTAGAGACCCTCACTGAGGTGACCTGGAGTAAGCCTGCTTCCACTGCAGCAGTCTTCAGGCTCCCAGATTGGAATTATATGGTTCCCTAGACAAAACTGGTTTACTACACTCAGCCTTCAGCAGATGCTGTTGTTATCATGGCTAGTAATGACAAGTTTATTGCTCCTAAGGGGCTTGCTACACATGCTCCTGATAAGGAGTCTCGTAAGATTGACATTGCTTCACCTATTCTGAATTTTAATATTACATGCTACCTGCCTCGTATTTTGAGGTACGAATACATCCTACACTGTAGAATAGGTTCAAGTGATCTCACAGAGGATCTACCAGAGTCAGAGTCCTCCTCCAAGCAAGACCTGTGGAGGGTAATTCCACAAGGGTTTGAGTCTAATAACAAAAAAAAAAACTTGAAACTCCTCTGGATGCCTCTGACACAGTGATTCATGCAGCCACTGCAGGGATTTGTATCTGGAGGCATCAGTGTCCTCAAATGGCAGGATTCACCTCTGATGTCCAAAGGAAGATTATGAACATTCTGTTAAGTGGAACATATCTAATTGGTCAACATGTAGAGGAGGTGCTTAACAAGTCCTTCACATTCCACCTCGGGGAGGTAGAGGATGTGGCTTCTTCTGCCAACAAAAGCCATTTTGTGGCAAGCCTTCTCAACGAGGCTTCCACCTGCAGTTTAATCAAGAACACTTCCTGCAGCAGCAGCAGCAGCAAAGGCAGAAGCCATAGCAGAAGGTGCAAGCAGAGAAGACACCCAGTATTAGCCTTTAATGGGACACATGCTAGCCTCATGTCCACCTTAGCTGCCTGGGTGGATTACTCATCTCCGGTAGGGGGCAACTAGCCTCATTCTATCAGCAATGAGAAACCATTACAATAGACAAGTGGGTCTTAAAGATTTTTTGGGATAGATACTCTCTACAGCTGTTAGAGCAACCTCCAGACCACCTCCAAAGGAATCCGTGTCAGCTAACAGGCCTGATGGAAGACCTTTCCCTGAAGGTAGAGGGGCTACTACAAAACAGGGCAGTGCAGAAAGTACCAGAATCAGAATGGGGCAATGCTACTCCAGATAGTTCCTTGTTCCAAAAAGACTGGCAGTATGCATCCAATCTTTGACCTCAGGCACCTAAACAAGTACATGAGGTGCAAGAAATTAGGGATGGCATCTGTGGGATCGCTCCTTCCACACACGAGATCTCAGAATTATTTGGCATCCCAAGACATGCAGAATGCACATCAACATATCCCTGTCAGGGCCAGCCACTACAAATATGAACATGCAAACAAATGACAATGCTAGCGGAAGAAGACCTTATGGTCTATCAAGTCTGCTCGATGTGGAGTTTGTGTATTATGCGTTATTGTACATGATGCTCCACTCCTCCATCCCTGACACCTTTACCTTCTACTTTATCTTATCCCACCTCCTTTTAAAACTATTTAAAAGGAAATTGAAGGTCTCAATCATGCCCACTCATTCCCTTCTTTCCTCGAGTGAGTAAACGTTTAGGTTGTCCAGCCTCTAATCATATGAGAGCCCTTGCTGACCCTTAATAAGCTCCATAACTCTTTTTTGACTGCGTCTAGCAGGTTGATGTCCTTTTTGTGGTGGCTCCAGTTCTGCACATAGTGCTCCAGGTGTGACTGCACCATTGACTTGCAGAGTGGCAGTGGGGCCTCTTTCCGTCCTACTGGTGTAGCCTATGCAACCCAGCATCCTATTTCCCTTCACTGCTGCCTTGACGTATTGAACAGAGGGTTTCAGATTACTTGTAATTGCAATCTCTAGGTCTTTTGCCATCCATAGACACCATGTCCATCATACCTCCCAGTTGGTAATCAGCCTTGGGGTTCTTGCTCCCAGTACACATGACCTTGCACTTTTTTGCATTGCTGCCCAGTTGCCAGATTCCAGACCATCTTTCTAACTCTGCCAGGTCCTCCCTCACATGTCTAACCCACACCTCCATGTTGACCCTCCCACAGAGCTTGCTGTAATCCAGAAATGGATGAACAGTATTTTGCTTTTTATGCTGTCCCCTATGTCATTCATGAACACCTGGAACAGCACTAAATTGAGTACTTACCACTGTAACACTCTACTGGGGACCCTCTCATTCTGAATACTAACCCCCCCAACCACAACTCTTTGGGTTTTCTCTCCCATCCACTTTGCAACCCACCTTGTCAACTTGTCTCCCACCTCCAGGTTATCCAACTTCTTGATCAATCTCTTGTGAGGGATGAGTCGAGGGCCTTGCTAAAGTTCAGGCACAGTATATCCACTGCCTGGCCCCTGTTCACCTGCCTTATAACCCAAAAAAATCAATCAAGTTTGTTTAGCTATACCTCCTTGCCATATACCCATTATGTGGCATCCTGGTATCCATTTACCTGGAGGAACTCGACCAAACATGAGAATGGTCTCCATCAGCTGGCCAACTATTAATGCCAAACTGAGTGGTCTGTAGTTCTCTGGCTCAACCTTTGCCCCACTCTCATGCAGAGGCAATACATCTGTGTTCCTCCATTCTCATGGTACCACTCTTGTGTCCAGGGAGCTAATGAACAAGTCAGACAGAGGGGGTGATGGAACTTCTGTCAATTCCCTTAGTACTCTAGCGTGCATGCCATCTGGCCCAGGAGCTATGTCAACCTTAAAGGCCCTGCGCCTCTTGAGGACTTTATCTTCTGTAATTCCCTGCATGGACATTTTCACTCCCCCCTTCGCTATCCCCTATCTTTCCCTGTAGGACTGGTCCATCTTTTTCCTTCATGAAAACTGAGTAGAAGTGTTCATTCAATTCTTTTGCTTACCTCTCTCATCCTCATACACTCTGGCCCTTTCTTCAGCTTGACACTACCCTCCATCATCATTTGTTTTCTTGGATGTAACAAAGAATGTTTTTTCACCCTTCTTGACCATCCTTACCACTCTGCTAGCTGTTGTTAGCTTTTCCAGCTAGTGTACTCTGCCCCTCTCTCTCTCTCTCTCTCTCTCTGGAACCTTCTAAATCTCTTGAGGGACTTTTTTTTTTCTCTTTATGGCTCTGTCAGCCTCTCCTGAAAACCAGAGTGGTTTCCTAAACATTTTCATTTTCCCCTTCTGCTTTAGGCAGGCATCATGATGTCATAGACCCCATCCTAGATTAAGAACCATTTTTCTTCCTCCCCATGATTGCCATAAGCTTGGCCATGTGCTTCCCAAATTATTCCCATTTTGGTGAAATTAGCCCTCTTGAAGTCCTGGATGCATCCTGGTGCCCAGCACTTATTTTCCCATAATAAGGTGTACCCACACAGACCGGTAATTGCTGTTTCCCAGGGATTCAGCCACTACTAACAAATACCTCCGCTTTTATGTGGGTCTCAGACATTACTAGTTCAGAGTCCTGCCACTTGAGCTTGCACAGGAGCCATGTGTCTTTTATCAAGTGCTTTCAGCACACCTCAGAAAGAAGGGACTTCAAATGTTCCCTTACCTGGATGCTTGGCTTATAAAGAGTCATCCAAGCAGCAGACGGAAAAAGCAGTATTCTTTATGTGCCAGTTTCTGATGGTATTGGGAATCATACTCAATCTTCACAAGTCAAGGCTGATTTCCTTCCAGAGACTGCAGCTAATAGGGGCAATCATAGATTCTACTTGAACCTGATCCTATCTCCTTGAGGACAGAACAGAGTCAATAGTGCTCATGGCCTGCTATGTTAGGGAATGCACTCAAGTTGTAGCGCACTCCATGTAGACAATGTTGGGACTCATGGCATACACACTGTGTACAGTACTCCTTGCAAGTCTGAGAATACAAAGGTCTCAGTGGATGCTCAACACAAAATGGTTGGAAGCATCTCACCCTCTGAACCACCCAATGCAGGTGACCACTCACTCACTCACTCATTGAGTTCACTCAATGTCCCATTTCAGAAGACTGCACTCGGACAGCACTCCTTCACCTACAGAGCACCTCTCTATCTAAATGAGGCTCATGGGACCTTGTCCTCAACAAATCCTACAGCTTTCAAGTCTGAACTGAAACAGTACCTTGTTAGGAAAAGAAGGTGTGAATGCAAGTAAATCCACTGATGGCCAACCGCAACCTTAGTGCCTCTCTCCCTGTCCATTCCAACCTCATCACCTAACAGGCACCATTCCTTGGTGGTCAGCCAAGCCACTGCCTTCACCCAATTCCCAACTGGCTGTACTCCCCTCACATACTCACAGTGATCTCCACATCTGCTCCTCCCCCACCCTCCCTCTAGCTCGCCAACCTATGCTCTCATCTCTGGGCTAACTACTCTTAGATGCCCTGCCCTGAAAAACAAACCCTACTACTTCTGTCTGAGAACACCACCCATCGGCTACCAAGCACCTGGCACCAACCTGTCTTGACAAGGCCACCTCCATGGCTGTACTCTGTAAATTAAACTGAGTATCTGCCACCCTGATAACACCATTGGTCTCTGAGAGGTGCACCCATTATCAAAAGACAGTTTGCTTTTCTCCTGCCAGATTGCTGAACTTGTGTATTGGTAAGTCTCATAGCCTTGTGTATCATATCTTGTTTAATGTTTTGTTATTCTATAATCTCTGTATTGTGTCTAAATGACATGGAACCTCTGTAAAAGAGCCATGTTCATAGGTTTTCCAAAAAATAAACAAAACACTCACTCACTCCTGTGGTAGTCCTCAGAAAAGAACCTCCCTCAATGCTACCCATACTCCCTTCTGGAGCTGTAGGTGACTATCACCATGGGTGACTCCTTTCTGGGGTGAGGTGCACATTGCCCAGAATATTCAAACCCAGGGGAGCTGAACAGACAAGGAGTGCCAGCTCCACATTAATGTACTATAATAGAGAGGAGAGCTGTTTTTTACTGGCTACAGTCCCTGTTGGACTGTGTATGCTGCAAGGTTGTTCATCTCCAGACAGAAACGTGTGTCACATTCTACCTTAAAAAGCAAGGAGGGACTCACTTGTACCCTCTCTGCAGGGTAATGATGAGAGTTTGGGAGTGGTGCTTGGAGAACAACACCCTTCTTCAGGCAACTCATCTACTCTGGATGGAAAATATCCTAGTAGATGATCTCAGTCGAAGAGTAACAGAACCGTATGAATGATCTAAAGTAAACAATGTTATTCTGTATCTGTTTGATGAGTGGAGGACAGAGATGCCAAAGACCTTGGTGCAACCACCCACAATGCAAAACATCCATGCCTCTGCACTAGAAACTGAGAGTATGGTACATTCTGTCAGGATGCATTCAGGCTGCAGTGGACAACTCCTTTTCTCTGTGCCTTCCTGCCGCTCCCTCTCATTAAGAGGGTACTCTTCATGTTGGAAGCACACAGAGGCAAAATGATACTGAAAGCCTCATGTTGACCGAGTCAACTACGGTACCCACTGCTACACCAGGTGGTGATTCAGTAACCATGGACCTCATTTACACTGTGAATTAGTTGCAGGGATACTTCCTGTGAGTAAGAACTTCCACCGTGTATGGACACAAAGGGTGGGCAGAACCATGAGGTGACTTTTTTCTATTCATTTTGCACTGCCTGCTTTTGTATCTCAGAATGGCGCCCTAGAGGTTTTTACTGTGATGCAGAAAAAGTGTGTCGACTTCTGCTAATAGTGTGCATGTACAGCTGCAGTAGGTGGTTCAAGAATGGATACACTCTGCTCAGGCAAAAGTATTGTTACATCTATCAAAAAGAGAGCATAGAAACTGAACTGCCCTTTCACTCTGGAGAGGTAGTCTGACTAGGTAAGTATAGCAGTGCACAGGAACGATAGTGTGGGAAAGCTTGCTCTGCACCCAGCTGTGATATACCAAACAGTACTTCCAATTTCCAGAACTAAAAGTCCCTACCCCATTGCCAACAATAACTTCATCACTAACCTTCTACAAAAGAAAAAAACTCTTGCTGTAATTCAATAAAACAGAATAAGAACTCTGAATTATGTTTCTCCTCTTTTACTACTGTCTCAGCATGACTATTTACCATCTTGGCAGACAGAACGTAACATTTTGTTTAAAAGCCAGTTGAACTGTCAATGATATTTTTTATGCTTTCCTTCTTCTGGAGAGTAGACCCTGGAAGAGTCCTATTCTAACAAAATGCCTTGTGTTTGCAAAGATGTATATCCATTAGAGCCTTGTATATAGAGTAGATTACAGTTTCTTTTTCCTTCTGAGGTTTGTAAACTCCTAATTTCTGGTTTGTCTGATTACGATTCCTGTGACATGCAAGTAGTCATTATATTTATTGGGTGAAAAGACAAAAGAACTGTCTGTGTGGGGATGCTTTCATTTAGATCCCAGTATTTCTATTCATAGTGACTGCGACTTTATCTCCTCTGTCTACCACAGAATTCTTTATCCTAGGACAGTCAGCAACATACGTGCCAGTTACATATTTCATTTTCCAATGTGTACAATATTCTTCTTATGAATACTTTGTACCAACTTTACTTATAAATATGTTTAAAAAAAAACCTAGTAAAAGAATGCTGTGTACCAAAATTACAGTTTAAAACCTACATCCTCATGGGCCTCTAATGCTATCTGATTAGGAGTTTAAAGCCTACACTACGTTAAAATACTTGAAGTCTTTGCTCCATACAATTTGTCTTCTCAGACTGGAAGTGGACTTAAAATATCCTAGGTGCTTCTACAATTTCACAGTACTGTAGCATAATTATTAAATGTTGGAAGGGACCCTAGGTTCATTGGGTTCTTCCTCTCTGCTTCATTAATAGGGATGAATAAATGTGCTTTGCACTAAAAATACCACCAACAGCTTAATCTGGTTCCGCTTCAGTTGCTTACCATCTGTATCTCCCCATCCCGAGACATGGCTGAAAAAAGGCAGAATTGTCTTTCGGGTCAACAAAAATGAACTAACTAAATAAATAAGTACATATTCTAATTTATCGTGCTGCACTCAGGAGAGGGTTCAAATTATTAATTGTAAACAGTCCTGTATGAATTCTAAGGATGAGGAAACTGTAAAGTTTTGTTGTGCTAAACTTATAGACATGAATTCTTTAGAAACATAGAAACAGAAAAACAGAATTTGTTGGCAGAAAAAGACAGGTAGGCCCATCTAGTCTGCCCTATTTTTCCCTGCCTATTACTACACCCTGGGGCCTATTTGGTCACCAGTGTCCATCCCTCCTCCCAGTCCTCTACTTACTATGCCCAAAGGGGGCTATCCTCTAAGGAGCAGAGTGGCTACACGCTGTGTATCTGGGGCATGTAGACACTCCGCAGCTGCTGCACCCCCAACCCCCAATTCTCCAAAGAGGCGTGGGGCTGATATGCACCAGCTTCCCTGGCCCACCAGTCATTACTGCATGGGGGAAGCCCAGGGAGCAGTGCAGGGGGCATGGCTGCACTCCATACTATTCTTGGAAGCACAGAGTGCCGGGCGAGGGGGAGGGCACAGGCTACACCAACATGATTCATATTTAGCCAGTATGTGCCCTCTGGGATGCCACCACTAGCCACGGTGGAGATGTAGGGGCATGAAGGTCCCCCCAAACTTGCCACACCAGTCCTTGGATACCACATAGAGGGCCAGGGCGACTGACCAGGCACCCACCCGGGATGCTGTAGCTGCTCTGTGGCCACCTGACTATCATGGTGCCCATGGGCACAAGGGATCCAGTGGTGGATGGGGTCCAGGCATCTCACTGGATGCCAGTCTGTGTCTGCAGAAGAGCCCCTGTGCACCTAGGTACTGGGGGGTGAGGCCATGGAAGGGGGCCACCTAACTCACATCATTCCATGGATGCAAGGATACGTGCCTCCGGCATGTTATTCCAGCCCCGTGGAGAATTCCCCCAGTCTGCCTATCCCACACATGCTTGAAGCTCCCCATTGTCTTCGCCCCACCACCTCTTCTGGTAGGCTGTTTCAGACAAATATCACATAGGGCAAAGGGATCACATCTGCCCTCCTTCACTCCTCTGAAACCATCCACATCTCCAGTGACGTGCTGAATAGTGTTGCCAGATGGGGTGGCTAGCACTATGCTCAGTTCTTTCAGAACCCTTAGGTGACTCTGTCTGGTCCATCACCTTGTTTTCCTATAAGGCTTACAATCCCCTTCAGACTCTGTTCTCTGAAAATGAACTCATGCCTACCCCTCCTCACCCTGCCCCCCAGTGCCTGCTGATACATGTCGGTCGATTCCTCCACTCACCCCACATTATGCAGTCCGAACAGAAGTACTCATTTAACTTTTCTTGATCTTTTGAGTAGCCCCCCTCACTCTCCTGATCCTCACTATCCCACCCCTTGCATTCCTCTTTTCAGTCACATACCTAAAGAAAGTGCTATCCCCTTTTTTGATCTCTTGGTGATCCCCTCCTCTGTCTGTGCCTTAACTTCCCTTACCTTCCTTCCTACTTCCCTTTGTTTATCTAGATATATTTTCTTGTCCCCCTCCATCTGGATCTTCTTATACTTTCTAAATGCTGTTTTTTTTCTCCCTTACTGCCTTAGCTACCTCCTTTGAGAACCATAGTGGCTTCTTCCTTCTTCTACCCTTGTTTACTTCATTCAGACAACTTGCCATTGCCTTAGCTATCTCCTCTTTTGTCTTTTTCCAGTGTGCCTTCACTCTCCCTTGCCATCCCCCTTCAAGGTATTTGCTGAGGTAGTCTTCCGTTTCTTTGAAATCTGCCCTCCTGAAGACCAGGACCCTCATCCTAGTGTGGTTTTTCTCCTGCCCAATTTGTATGCCAAACAACACCATGCCCCATACAGGGGGCTACCCATTGTGATGTCTGCAGTACTGTTCTGGTTTGTAAGTACCAGGTCCAGCTCTGCCCCATCTCTACTGGGTTCCATTGCCAGCTGCCTGAGAAATGCCCCCTGCAAGGAGTCAAGGATTGCCCTGCTTTTTATGTTGGCTCTTGCTTGTGTGCCAGCCAACATATTGCAGTAATAGCAGATTTGGAGGTGCGGTCACTGTGGGTGAATGCAGGGCATGCATCAGTAAGTGCGTCCCTCATTCTCCAATAAGCCAGCATGTAGGCGCTGACACCAACAACATGTAAAGTGACCACCAGATCTAAGAAAAGTGCCGCTGCAATGACAGCCAAGCTCGTCATGCAGCGGCACAATAACATGCCTCCCGATGTGCCTTTCCTAGTGAAGCAGTTTGAGAAATATGGCAGCACTGACTGCTGCTGCGCAGAGTGCTGGCTTCAGGGGTGCACATTCCCCCTGTCGACATGCCCCAACCCACTTTATTTGCAGACGGGGAGCCCACTCCCCGTTGGCATAATGTCCCCCTCCCATTCCAATTCTGTGCCAAGGGAGTTCCCAATCCCCCTCAGCATCATGTGCCCCCCCCACAGTCTTTCTTTGCTGATGGGGAGGCCCAATCCCCATCGGCTTCAGTCCCCCTTGCTCAGTTCAATTTGCCAATGGGGATGCCTCCCTTTCAGCATAATGTCCCCAACCCCCATTTGTACTGTGTACAGAGGGGGTGCCTAACCCCTTCGGCATCATGTGTGCCCCCACCCATTTCTCAGGCTAATGGGGGGCCCAGTCCCCATTGGCTGCAGTCCCCCCTCCTCATAATGCAGGCAGTACACTGGGAGCCCACCCCAGTGTACCAAATAAACACCTGCAAAAAAAAGAAAATTTACCCTCATTGTCTTTTATACCCCCCCTGTAAAAGAAGAAAATGGTCCCACATGGTCTTTCCTGCCCCCTCCTCCAACCCGCGTCTACCCTTTGCGTACCCTGCCTTCCCACACCTCCCCTCACCCCATACTTACCTCCGGAGCTCGGTGCAATGATCTTCGGTGGACCAGGAACACGTCTGCACTCTTCAAAGCCGCCCACTAACTGAAGAAATGCCGGTAAGTTGTATAACGGCATAAATAGGGTTTTTTCAACTTTGGTGCATATCTCAGGCATTTTAGAGAATTTTGACGTAAAATTTTCAACATGGGGTTGTTGGGACCCCTCTTCATGAAATAAGTCACTGTCATGGCATTATTCATCCCAAAAGGTGATTTCACGGTCACTGTGCGGAATCGCCTTTTGGGCCTTATTAACAAAACGACAGTGCCACTGTTCATGAGGTGGTCTCCCAGAAAGCCTATGTTGCAAATTTGGTGAAAAAATCCAAAACATTACTGTTTTATAAGTGTGCGTTGCGCAGTTTCTACACGCGCTCATAACTTTGTGAATTTGTAATATTTTCACTCCAGATTTTCAACATTGCCATTTTTACACACCTCCTTATGAACAATACAGCTGTCATTTTACATATCCTGGCCAAAATGTGTTTTCACACTTCCGGCGCACAATAGCACGGTCGCTGCGGGAGATCAGTTTTAGGGACAGATTAAGAAAATTGACAGTGGCACTGTTCATGAACAGAGGTTCTAAAATACTTATGTTGAAAATTTGGTGATGAAAGTCCATAAAATCACTGTGTTACAAGCATGCGTTGAGCAGTTTCCACGCACCCTAGTAACTTCTCAAATTGCATTATTTTCATTCCAGATTTTCAAAACTGGCATTTTTTCACACCTTCTTATGAACAGTACAGCTGTCATTTTTCACATCCTGCCCCAAATGTGTTCTCACACCTGTGCCACACAATGGTGTGGTCTCTGTGGGAAATCAACTTTCGGGACGGATTAACAAAATCACAGTGCTACTGTTCATGAGGGAAGGTCCCAAAATGCCTATGTTGAAAATGTGGTTAAGAAAATCCCCAATATAATTGGGTTACGGATGTGTGTTGCGCATTTTCTATGCATGCTCATGACTTCATCAATTTCTCATATTTTCACTCCAGATTTTCAATGCTGCCATTTTTTTACACCTCCTCATGAACAATACAGTTGTCATTTTTCACATCCTGCCCAAAATGTGTTTTCGTGCCTGTGTCACCAAATGGCATAGTCGCTGTGCAAGACCACCTTTCAGCTAACAAACTGATAGTGCCGCTCTTCATGAGGTGGGGTCACAAAAAGCCCATGTTGAAAATTTGGAGTGAAAATACCAACAAATGCCTACGGCGTTAGGCTTTCCAGTTACTATTCTTGGTAGAGACTGACAGGCATCAGAGGTGTGACTTGGGATCATTGGCTGTAAAGCTCATGCCATTCCACTCCCCAACCCCCACCCTGCAGCCAGTGACAGGCATCGAGGTGTGCCTTGGAGTGTTCGGCCCTAAGGTTCACCCCATTCTCCTATACTGCACCCATCTCAGTGTATTTCTTTATGAAATGGGGTAAGTATAAGGCCCAAAGACCCCAAAGCACACCACAACACTTGTCAGTGTCTACAGGGTAGGATGAGATAAAATGGCATGAGTGTTATAGCTGACGACCCAAAGGCACACCCCAACACCTGTCAGTCTCTGCAGGGTGGGGGTGGGGTTGACGACAGTTCAATACTTCACTGCCGTACCTATTATGCATCTCTAACTCCTGCCCTACCAATGCCAATGTGAACATATAGCACTGGCAAATGCTTGTTGTTGTAGCTGCAGCCAAAATGCTCTCATCTACATCCAGAAGATTAATGCCCCCCATTATCAATGCCTCCCATTTGCTTGCCATTCTGCCAGTTGTCTCCCTCATAATCTTGTTAATTCCTCTCCCCGTGTCAGTGGTTTGTACACCACCTCCACACAGATAAAAGCCTTGGACCCTGTCTCTAAGCTAACCAAATGAATATCCAGCCCTTCCTAATCACCATGGTGTCCATATATCTTCATGGCCTCCCTCAAATATAAAACAATCCCCGCTTTCCTCCCTGTTGTGTCCTTCCAGATTGTGGAGTAACCTGGAATGGTCACATCCCAGCTGCAGTTGCCCGTGCACCATGATTCTGTTATGACCACCAGATCCCAGTCCACTTCCGCCATGGTTGTCTCAAGGTCAGGAATTTTATTTCCTAGGATCCTTGCATTGGCACACATGGCTCTGCACTCCTTATGTCCCTCCCTCTCCTACTTTCCCTCCCTTTTTGATTTCATGCTTTGCCTTTCCCTTGTCCATAGTATTGTCCTCTCTTTTTCATTCTGTCTATGCCCACCCTCCCTAACTCTTCTCTCAGCCTTAGAGCCACCTCCTGGCCCTTATAATGCTCCCTTGAGTATATCTATGGACATGTAATGAATCCCCAAGTCTTGTTAAGAACAGTACTGAATGAATGAAGGAAAGAATGAATTACTAAAGGAGGGAAAGTATGGGTGGATGAATGAATGAATGAATGAATGAATGAATGAATGAATGAATGAATGAACAGATGTAGTAGTAAAACAACTTTATTTATACAGGCAAGTATCTGGCAAGCAAATATACACCATAGGGCCAAAAAGGCCCCGTTTTCAAGTCGATCCTGTACCAACGAGTGAATGAATTAATGAATGAACTAAAAGGACTCTGTTAACCACTAGAGCATCATATTGTTTTTATATTAAAAAAAAAGTCTGTGAATGGGATGTGGCTTGGCAGCGGGCAAGATGACAGCCTAACTCTGGAGCTCTGAACTTCCCTTATTATAGTATTATGCTACAACATCCTTTAGTCAACCAGTGTGAAACTGTTTTGTCACTCTATCCTGCCAGCCACCAACCCGTTGATCCTGTAGATTCAACCCCAGTACATTTCAGCTTTGGATTCAAGTAGTTCTTCATCACCAAATATACCGCCCATGTTGCTTCCCTGTTTGCAGAGGAAATGGCTCCAAATTGTTGACTCCTCAGTCAGCGGTGTCCAACCCGAACCTGAAAGAAATAAAGAACATGTTTGAGATGCTTATGTCCCAAATGGGTAAACTAGAGGTTGCTATCAAATGGAAAACTGCCGAAATATTGGATCTGTTCCAGAGGGTGAACATGCCCAAACAGCAGCTGTGGACACAGAAGATAGGACAGATCACCTCATGCAGTACATTGGGAGCAGGACCTTACAATGTGGGTGTTACAGGACTGCGTGGAGCACTTGGAAAATTATAACAGATGAAACAATATCCACTTTGTGGGATTCCAGTAGGGTGTGAGGGAACATGTACTACAAAATTTCATCAACTGGTCCTACAGGATTTACTGGGCTGTAGATGTCCTGCAGCCCTGGAGCCTGACTAGTCAAGCCATTCCATGGCTCTGGCCCGACCATGACCAATCCATTCTTGATTTCTCTGTTTCCCAGTCAAAGAGACGATCATGCACGCGGCCAGAGAAAAGAAAATACCAATGCAGCAATGGCACAAAATACAAATCTTTGTGCATTTCTCACATGCTTTCTCAGAAAGAAGTGAGCTTTCACCGGAGCATGGAAAATTTGTGCAGATCTGGACCTCCAGTACTCTCTTCATTGTCTCATCACATTCGCATCCTGCCTAATGGTGTTCCCCACTCCTGTGAAACCCCTGAAGCTGCAGAAGGCTTCCTGGCAAAACAGACCCCACAGCTGAACTGGGACAAATACCACCCACAAAACTGGTAGGGCAATGACAGGGACAAGCTGCAGGACATGGACACTACCCCAGTCCCACACCATTACAAAACCTGAGCCAGAGATATGGTCCTCTTCTACCTTCCCCTCCCAGAGACGAAGACCCATGGCTCCCTCTGCCAAAACAGAGATGGCAGAGCAAACAAAACAAAGCGGATGTTGGGGGGAAGCAAGAATAATCCCCAGAGGTGCGAACCCATGGCCATAGCCATAGCAATGACTCACACTCATCCTCTGGTTCAACCCGGCCAGCTCTGGAGAACAATCGCTTTGCTCCACTTGTACACTCACTAACCAAGGAGTAGCAGGCCATGCACAATAAGGTACTGACTGCCCAGATGAGTGCTTCTGAGATGGGGACCCCAAGATCACAGGCTTAGGCAACTGCCCATACAAAACTTCCCTCAAATGGAGCCACTAGCACTGAAGATGCTCATGGTGCTCACCCAAACAAGGCCATGCTGACTCCTGAAGTTTCGCTGCTACAAATGGGATGATCAGTTGGACTTCTTCAGAGAAACCAAACTTTGAGCCAAGGGGTAGCTTATATACCCCAGGATTTCGGGGCTGCCTCCCTCTTGGATGACTTTTCTCTGTTTGGCTGCATCAGACTGTTTTCCCAATCTGGACATCCGAGTAATTAAGCTCAAGGACCTCTTAAAGCTGCAGATATGTGGGGTAGAGGACTGCCTGGCCTCAATGCACTACTGAAGGGGCATGCCTCTTTTAATGTGGTTTCTTTATCTTTCTAACTGGATTTTTGTGTGTGTGTGGGGTTGACGCATCTCCAGCCTGCATATTGGAGTATGTCCACTATCATTTTTTCTCTTGGAATTTCATAGTTCTTACAGTTAGTAATGTGGTGTTTACACCACCAAGGAAAATTGGTACATGATCCACGGAAACCCAGTGACCTAAAACGAAGTGCACTGTCATACATCCATTCCTCCAACTCTCACTGTCCCAGGTATACTGCAAAGCTGCAAAGGTAAACTGTTTAACTTATTCAGCCAGTTTTACCCTTTGTACCTTCTACAGGCTGCCTATACACTGAATTCTTCTGGGCAGCTTCTTGTCTAAACGCGCAGCAAAGGTAAAGAGTCATGCTGTCGGAGCCATGGTATTATCTGAGGCAGCCTGCAATGTAACTGTAATACACTTTTGATGCATACCTTGGGGATGACGGCTCAGTCAGCAGAGTTAACTGCCCCCAACCCTGGCACACATGTTCGCATTATGCACTCCGCCATTGCGGGAGGGGGGGGAAGACCCCTGCATGGTGAGACTTGGGGACTTTTGGCATAGACATTTGACCCCAGCCACACTAGGGACAGGGATCATCATGCCAACTGCACATAGGGGATGGTGGGTGAAATCTCACACTATGAGGGAGACTGCGATGGAATATGATTGGGACACATCTTCCATTCCCACTTGTGGCAAGGCAGATGTGAGTGCATTAATAACTCAATATGGGTCAGTGCTCCTGGCATTACACTACGATGCTGGGCTATACCAATAGGGGAGTTTGTTAGTAGATAACACTGAAATGCTACCCCAAGTAGAGGTTGTGGGCACCTTGGCTATCACAGGTCTGGTGTCAGTGACAATTGTCCGTGACTTACTGTTTTATGGTTCTGTTACTTACTGTTGTCTGCTACATCTTGAGGTGAATTATACTACCACATTCATTTGCAGGGAGGGTGGAGGGCCAACACTGGAGGAAGGGGATATACGGGAATATACTGCACACAACAGCCTGTCTTTAAAAACAAATTAGATGTTTTGTTGAGGGATAATACATATATAATGTCCCACATAGTGTGGGGAACAGTTTCAATGGGGTCTGACCTTCTCCTGCTCTTTCATACCAAGTAATAATAAGAAGGATGATGAATATATCAAAAATGGAGATTAACGTTATTAGCGGGAATGTTAGGGGTTTAAATTTCCCAGTTAAGAGGAACAATGCCTTGATACATCTGAAGAAACATAAACTACAAGTTGCTTTCCTGCAAGAAACCAGACTGACCGCATCAGAGGCCACCAAACTGAAAATGGGAGGGAGAGGAACCCCATAGTGTAGCACCAACCAAGAGAAGGGGGTGTAGATCCTAACACATGGGAGTCTGGGGTGGGAAATATCCAAAACCAAGTTGGACAAGGAAGAAAGATGGGCATTGGCTGCTGTAGAGACCCCAGAGGTACCCCTGCTACTGGCTAATATCAATAGCCCCAATTCACATGAGCCAGCCTTTTTTCACTTATCAAGAACTGCTTGAATTTAATGAGTGACAATGCCCATTTTCAGTAAGAGGGAGGGATTTTAACCCTAAAGGGTCAATATGTCATACGCTTAATAGTGTATGTCATTAGTACTAATCCAGAATACTGCTGTAGAAATGAGCGAGAGGTGCAATACCTCGAATACTGCTGTATGCAGTATTGCACCGTCTCACTATCCCAGGCAGAGGATAAGACCTCTGCTGGGATGGGGTTCTGCTGAGCAGCTGCCGTGGCTCAATGGAGTAAGCCACTGGCATCAGGGCATCCAAGCACTGCATTTCGGACTGTGTTTGATTCCCGGTCCCAGACACAAGGGAATCTTTTTTATTTTTCGCACTTTTGTGCAATTTCAGAGTTAACCTCCCTGAGGTAAGAATCTTTATTGTGGGGGTTCGGGGGCACAGCCCCCCATAACAGGGGGTGCGAGGGGCAGACCCCCCCGCAAAAAAAAAGACTTATGCAGCATGTAAGGAATCCCGCTTTATTGGCAGTGTGATTTTTGCATGCGGCATGATGTCTTGCAACATTATGACCCTGTGCCAATTTTAACCTGATTATAAACTCAGAGGTGGATAGGCACAGGGAGAGGGCAGAAGCCCACTCCAATGCAGGCAAAGCAGTGGAGCAATTGATATTGATATTGATGCACCAGCTGATAGCTGCATGGAGGACACAACACCCTAGAGTGCATGATTATACCTACTTCTCAACCCTGCACAGAACATCAAGCAGGAATGATCTGTGGCTACTCTTCCTCTCCCTTGCTGCACAGATAACGGATGCCACAATCCACCTCATCACTGTATCAGACTATGCTCCTCTGGCAGTCTGGTTCTTATGGGACTCACCAGAAAAAAGTCACAATCATGGTGATTAGACCCCTACTCTTGGAGAATTTAGAATTTCTACCATGGCTTAAAAAGATCAGCCAGTACTGGCAAACAAATAGTATTTGTGAGGTTTCAGACCCCACGTTGTGGAAGGCCTTTAAGGCAACCCTACGAGGTAGCATCATGACTCTTGCTGTGCACAGGTGCAGAGCTCAAGAAGCTGAGTGGTGTGTCCTACAAGAAGAAATGAAAGACCTGCACAAGCAGTGTGAAGAGGCTATGTTCTCTCCATCCACCTCACTAATTGTGTGGCTCAACAGTGCTCGCACTATGTTAAAAGATCTTTGAAACAGGAAGGCCAAGTTAGCTCTTAGAAGGCTACACCACTCCTTTTGGATGGATAAATCCAGCAAACTGCTGGCCTATTGTCTGAAATGCAGACAAGCTGCAAAGGCCATGGGGGGGGTGGGGGGATTGCAGGACACATCAGGTACCCTTCACAGAACCCCCAAAGGCATACAGTGGTGCTAGCCAGGATGACATGCAGTAATGCAGCAGTATATTACAAAATGCTGTAGTATGCTGCAGGGAATAGTGAAATTCAATGGCAATTAAGCCCTTTTTTACTGCAGTATTTTCTAACATGTCATTTACTACACGTTATTGAGTTGCATCATGGCTGGTTCTCCTGTAAAAACTGCTATGAAGAAGCTTTATGAAAACTTATTTGCCTCCCCCAACCTGTCTGGAATGGGCGCTGTCATAAATTTTCTTTAATCTCTCCCAATCCTTATGGTATCCCCGCACAAGGGGCAGAGTTAGAAGCCCAAGTATCACTGGAGGAAATTTGGAATGCCATTAAATCTACGAACTCACACAGGGCCCTGGGGTGGACAGATTTCTGACAGACCTTTGCCAGGCCATTAGTGAAGACACTGCTTCATACCTGCAATATGTATTGCTTGCCTCACAGTGACAAGGTATCATACTTCCACCTATGAGGGAAACAGTGATTACTGTTCTCCCTAAGAAAGGCAAGAACTCCACTCTACCAGGCAGCTACTGCCCTATCTCTCTTATTAATGCTGATGCCAGAATACTGGCCAAAGTATTTGTGACCCGATTAGAGAAAGTCCTGCCGGGCCTGATTCATGCTTCTCGGGTAGGATTTATCAAAGGGTATCTTAGTTTGGATCATCTCTGAACCCTTATATCACTAATTCTACTGCACAGGATAGACCTTGCCCTATAGCTGCATTAGTGACAGATTTTGAAAAGGCCTTTAATTGCATTGAATAGAGCTGTCTGCAGAGGAAATTTGCAAAAATGGGCATAGGACCAGTTTTCCAAGAGTGGGTCAGTCTCCTATACTCCTCTTCTACACCATCTGTTCTCACAAATGAATTGAAATCCCCCTCCTTTCCCTTACAAAAGAGGACTAGACAAGGATGCCCCCTGTCCTCCCTGTTATTGTGATGCCCATTGATCCACCGACAATAACCTTAAGAAAACAGGACTCCATACATAGAGTTCGGGTGAGGAATGTAGACTATAAGACATTTCTGTATGCTGATGACTTGCTCATCTCCCTATCAGAGATGGACAACTCAATTAGACAGGTACTCCCCCTTCTGCACATGTTTTCCACCATTTCAGGGCTTATGGCCAGTCATAATAAAACTGAAGTCCTTCTTCTGAAACCTAAATGTTTGTCTGCCATGGTTACAGCATTGGATCTGAAATGAGCCCCAGAGGGTTTAAAATTACATAGAAGCCTTCCTAAGATGATCCCTTTAAATGTAGATCCTCTAATAGCTTCCACAAAAACTGAACTGGAGAGGTGGAAAGCACTCTTGCCTCTTACTGGTAGGGAAAATAGACACCCTCAAACAAATAATGGCCACTAGATTTTTACACCCATTAACACACCTTCTAGTATGGATTCTTCCTAAGTGGTTCCATAAGCTAGTCTAAAATGGAAATTAAAGAACAATGCTATCCTCGCCTAAAAGGAAAACACCAGGTTTAGATGGTTTTGCCACAGACTTCTATATAGCCTCTATAGATGAACTCCTTTCATGGTTAGAATTATTGATTTCAGAACTGGTGGAGTTGTATTTATTTATTTATTAGAATTTTGGATAAATACCTTTGAGCCAATGGCTCCTTTACAAAGGTTCCACGTCAGTATACAAAGAATAGAAGTATAGTTTGTGTGAGATTAGCAGGCAAGCAGTTTGAATACAAAATTCAGTACAGGGTATACATGACATAAAGCTACAGGTGATATAAATAACAATTAGAACAACATAATCAGGCATACATTTAAGAATGATGAGTCACAACAATTAATATTTACATGAATTAAAGCTGCCAGAAAGGGCACTGTCAAATGGAAAGGTAAAGTGGAAAAAACTGAGTTGCTGCCAATTGTGCCAGGTAGTGTAGGAAAGTGGAGGAGAGAGTGGGTGTAGAGGGGTAACTGGGAGGGAGGTTGAAGGAGAGGTGTGTGGTAGGCAAGGATCGGGGAGCAAGTGCAACATTGGGTGGGGTAAGCAGATTAGAAGAGGGAGAGAGGAAGGGAGTTGAAGGAGGGTAAGAGAGAAAGGTGGTGTACCTGGGCTAGGGAGAGAGGCGGGGAGATATGGGGAGGGTTGTGGCAGGCAGAGGTGGTGATAGTAGAGAGGTGCAAAGAACAGAAGTGACTACCTGGGAGGTTAGGAGAAACAGTCACAGGAGGCTCTGGACACAAGCGTTTGCTGTAGCGTGTATTTGAATGAGCAGAGGGTACCTAAGTTGTTGAGTTTGCTGCCCATGGAGTTAAACATCTTAAGGGCTCTACCTGCAAAAGACCACTGGCCTTGGGCAGTGCGACAGCGAGGAACAGCCAGAGAACAGTTGTTAGAGCTTCTTGTGTAATGGGGGTGGTTGACTGGGCTTAAGAGAGACTGAACCCCAGGGGGCATGAGTCCCATCAATGACTTTTTTGCTAGTAGGCAGGTTTGGAAAGTAATCCTTCCCTGAAGTTGTAGCCAGCTTGACTGTTCGTAGAGGTTGCAGGTATGTGTGTGGTGGGCAGCACCAGTAAGCAGTTTGCAGGACCTATTCAGCGCTGTAAGAATTCACCATAGTACTGTAGCTGTGACTGCTCCGTAGATAACAAGCCCATAATCAATGATGGAGACAATAGAGCTGTGTATTGCTAGCTTAAGGTGTCAGGCAGTGTCTATGTTTATAGAGAAGGCCTATACGGATATTTACAGATTTGGCTACTGAATCGATACGGCTGGAGAAGGATAGAGTAGGGTCCAGAGTTATACCAAGGTATTTGAAAGTCTGTGTCTGGTTCAGGGTCACACCCGAGCTGTTTTTGATTGCCAGCTGTTGGTGTTTATGTCTGTTATGTGTGCCATTGAACAGCATAGTCTTTGTCTGAGTCTTTGTCATAGTCTGAGGATAGCTTCAGAGGGATCTCTAAAACAATGGAGGAAGATAAAGTTAATATTGATTGTGAAGGAGGAAAAAGCCCCAGTGAAACCAAAAAGTTATAGATCTATTGCATTGTTAAGCATAGATTATATAGTAATTGCAATATTAGTTGTTAATCAAATTAAAGCAGTTCTCCCGGAGGCCATCCACCAAGGTCAATTTGGTTTTGTACAAGGAAGAAAATGATTTCATTAAACTAGGAGAGTGCAAACTTTATTTCATTACATTAAAACAGAAAAATTAAGATACAGTGCATTTACTGTTGATGCAACAAAAGCATTAGAAAGTATATGATGAAATTCTTGAAGAAATGGAGTATCCCAAACTTTCTGATTAGCTTAATAAGTTTATTGTATACAAGAACAACAGCAAGTTACTAATGTACATTTAGCACCTTCCTTTGACATGATGAATGGAGTACATCAAGGATGTCCTCTTTCTCCAGTTAAGTAAAGTAAAACGTTATTTATATAGCGCCTTTCCAAAACCAAGGTGCTTTACAATTATAAAATCATATCCCGTTAAAACAATTTAAAACAGGTAGTAACATCCATAGACAACTTCAGACTTTGAAAACCATCAGGAAATGCTAAATGAAACAGGTAAGTTTTAAACTCAGACTTAAAACTGGAGATGGTCAGGCATTCCCTTAACTGACGAGGTTGAGAATTCCACAGGATAGGGGCAGCAAAAGAAAAAGCATATGCACCCAATGTTTTTAACCGAACCCTGGGTATCTCTAGCAATCTCTCATTAGTGGATCGGAGTGGGTGGGGGGGCAGTAGGGAGTCAGAAGATCTTGCAAGTACCAGAGTCCCTGTTCATGTAAGGATTTAGAGGTCAGTAAACCAATCTTAAAGGTGATCTGCCACTGTACAGGCAGCCAGTGCAGTTCTCACAGCACTGGCATGATATGACTAGTCCTAGATGTACCAGTCAAAAGCCTGGCTGCCGCATTCTGCACTAGCTGCAAGTGACAGATATTAATCTCCAGAAGCCCTAGGTAGAGGGTATTGCAGTAATCAAGGCGGGTGATCATGAAGGCGTGGACCACAGTAGGAAGGTCATCCAGAGGAACCAGGTGTTTCACCCAGGTGATATTCCTCAGATGATAAAATGAGGATTTGACAACAGCAGACACCTGAGATTTCAGGGTCAATCCATTGTCAAAAATAATGCCCACATTATGCACCCTGTCTGAGGTCATGAGCTAGATGCCATCGAGCCATACGCCTAAGGCCTGTCTAGCCCCAAACCCACCTCCGAACGACCCAGGTCCACAACCAACACCTCGGTCTTATTCAGATTCAACCTCAGCCAGCTGCTACTCATCCAGTTCTTGATCTTGGCCACAGAGTTGATAAGCATGGAGACCACATCTTCCTGTCCGGGCATAAAGGACATGCACAGTTGAGTATCATCTGCGTAGCAGTAAAAACTCAGACCATATCACCTAATGATGTCTCTTAATGGCAACATATACACTTCAAACAACATGGATGACAATATGAAGCCCTGCAGCACCCGCAGGACAGGAGACGGGCATCAGAGGAATACATTCCAGTGACAACCTTTTGAGACCTGTCTGCAAGGAACAATCGAAACCATCTTAAGACTGTCCCAGACAGTCCACAGAGGAGCCGCAGGCACTCCTAAAGCACACCTCAGTCCATAGTGTCAAATGCCACCGAAAGATCAAAAAGGTCTAAGATAGTACGAGCCTTTCGATCTCTCGCAATTAGGAGGTCATTTAAAATCCAGACAAGGGCAGTCTCGGTGCTATGTCTTTTCCTAAACCCAGACTGGAGAACATCAAAGACATTGTGGGTTACCAGGTGGTCATCCAGCTGCAATGCAACCACCTTCTCAATAACCTTACCCACAAAGGGTAGGTCAGAGACAGGCCTGTAGTTAGCTAGACAGTCTGGATCCAGGAAGGATTTTTTTAGTAGTGGTCGTGCGACCGCCTCCTTGAGGGGATCAGGAAAGACCCTGTTCTCCAAGGAGCTCCAAACAATTTCAGCAAGGATCAGGCAGGTGACATCTTTGCAACCTACCAAGAGGGGCGTAGGGCCCGGCTCCAGACTACAGCTTGTTGGTTGCAAAATCTGGACAATCCTCACAATGTCCATGAATTCCAGCTGACTAATGTCAGTCCAGGCAGAACAGGTGCTTGTCACCTCTCGCCGACCTCCACAAACCCTTATAGGGAGAATCGGGCTGATACCCAACCTGATGTTGGCAACCTTATCTGCAAAGAATTGAGCAAGTTCGTCACACTTCATTTGTGAAAAATCTCTTCCAGACTGGAGACAGACTGGATTGTACAATCTGTGTACCGTCTGGAAGAGCTGAGCTGGTCAATTCTGTGCAGCAGCAATCTCCCCGGACAGGAATTCTGCCTTCTTACGGGTGATTGCTGATTGATAGCCCTTATAATGTTCCATCAATCTAAACCTGTCAGCCTCCAGGCCGGACTTCCACCAGGCTCCCTCTAGCCTTTGACCTACTCTCCTCAACTCCTTCAAGACTCATCAAACCAGTGGATCCTTGGGCGAAGGATGAGTGGTCGAAGATGAACAGGAGCAATTGAGTCCAGGGCATCCCCCACTGCCTTATTATAGGCAAGTACCAGATCCTCTGGACTCATGCATTCACTCAACAAACCCAATAGGTCCAGTATCACTGATCGACCCTGTGGGGTAACTCCCCTTAAATGGTGGAATTGGACCATATCCGTAGAGGCAGGCTCATTGGGGGAGCCCCAAAACTGAACCTTATGGTACAATGGTTTGACCAACCAACTGGTTCCACCCCCAAGTCTGTGATCTCCATCCCTAGGAGGAACATGAGATCCAATGAGTGACACCTTATATGGGTAGCAGAGGTAATCACCTGTGTAAATCCCAGCATAGTCATGAGCTGGAAGAGATTTTTATCAATAATGCAAGAGTTAAATGTCGACCCAGGCACTGAAGTCCCCCAGAATTAACCATCTGGGGGACTCCAATGTCATGTCAACAATGAAGTCTGCAAACTCCTTCATGAACTCGCCACCATCGCTGGATGGACAGTAGATGAGGAGTATCCTGTACCCTACACCCACTCCCAGGATATACTGAAAGGATCTGGTGGACTCCACTGCCACATCCACAAGGCTCAGTTCCATCTTAAAAATAATGCCTACACCCCCCCGCCCCTACAATCCAATCTCAGGTGGTGTATCACCGAGAACCCAGGTGGAACAGCAGAAGCCAATATGGGACCTGCATTCTCGTCCAACCAGGTCTTGGTGATGCATGCCAAATCTGATGTCCCAACAAGATCAGCTAAAATAGCTGTCGTGTTCCTGATAGATCTGGCATTGCACAACACTGCCCAGGTCAGATGGGTTGTCGAGAAAGATCTCAGGACCTGTCCATTTGCTGTGGAGCCCTTGAGTATGGGAACCAGATAGGGAACACCCCTCTCCCAGACCCATTTCACCCCCAGGGCTTCTCTTAGTCCCCACAACCTCTATCCATTCACCCCGCTCCCTACCCCCACCAGGCCCAGCACTTCCCTTTTTCACTTGGCTCCTGACTATCCCTAGAGCTCGGCATCTCTTATACATCTCTGATGATAAAGGGGGACACTCAAAGGGGTGTAGATCCCTGAGCCCAGTGGGAGAATACTGCCTGACCGTTTCTGTCTTTAGACCCTCCCAACACATTCCAACTTCACAGCAGAAGACAAATAAAACCCCAAATTCTACAGCTCACACAGATTCACTCTACTAACTACCGCTTACACACAACACACACTATCTACAATAATACAAACAGTCAGTGAAATCAATGATGGATAGGTGCAACAGACTGGAGGCTATGCCTGAGGATCTCCCACCTCCTCTAAGATTATCTGTACTTTCAAAGGGTTGCCTCTCACACAGCCCCTTATGAAAATCCGGACACACCAATTTGATTCACTTCAGTCAAAACTCTAATTCATCTTGTCCGGTGGCGCTGAGGGCTGAGGCACTGGATACCTTGCCTCGCACTGCACCGGTGACCCATGTTTGGGAACAAGTGCAGGCAGCCGGGGCTCAGCAGGGGAGGAGAAGAATCAAGCATCCAATGGACTGCTCTCCTTCTTTGGGAAGGGGTGTCATCAGTGGTCTGCATTTGACTGGCCCCTGGTGGAGGCTGGGGGACAGCATGCTGACACTGTAGAAAGGGGGGAGGAGATGGGGTAGACACTAGAAGGGATCGCATGTGGATGCGTGCATGCTCTCTCTGCAGGCATCTTTGCCCACCTCATCTCCTGGGGAGAAAAAACAGGAAAAGGATGCTGCAGTGAATGATGGAGGGTGCCTCACAGGCTCTGCTCCAAGATTGCCACGGCGCTGGCCACACTGGATCTGGTCTCCACTGGGGGTTGGGGAACCCTGCCGGCCCTGACAGGGAGGTAAGCTCTGGGGGTATGGACCAGTGCCGGATGATGGATGCCCAGAGACAGGGCTGGGGGCTCCCTCCAGAGGAAAGAAGGCCGTGGCATCAAGGAAGGAAACTGATAGCTAAAAAGAAAACCCTCTAATTCATATGCCCCTCAGAATCACTCCACAAATCCACATACAAATAACTTAAACAACCCCTTAAAACCCCACAAAAACCAAGATAATTAGCAAATGAATAAATAAATAAATAGTAGCAAAAAATATTGATTATGAGTGTGCATATGAACACCAACAAAAATTCTTAAGAGTTGTTGCTACTCTGTAAATTATGTAAAATATAAATGTCCCAAGGGTCTCTCACACATTCCCAGGTTTATATTAAGACCCATAAAAGTCCTGCTCTCACCAGTACTCCATGGGACTTAACCCATCTGTCATATAATAATGTTTTAGGCAGTCTCACTGCCTTTTAATGTAAAAACCATCCCAATTGTCACCGTCTCCATCGCAGTTTAATACTTTCCCAAAATTAGGAGAAATGTAATAGATGTCCCAAGACTGACCCCCACAGTTTATCCCATGACTCCACAATACACCATAGAAATTTTCAAACTTGTGTCTCCAGATCAAACTTCATCTCCCTACAACTCTGGGACCAAAGCTCATAGTTTGAGCCATAACCCTCTTCAGGAATCTTCCCGATGCTAGCACAAGGAAGATGCTAGCCCAAATAATCCCTGGCCTAACCTCGGGGAGATAGACCCTTCAGTAAACCACCCTCAACCAGCCCACAGCCCGACCAGTCACTAGTCCTTTGGCCAGATCTTAGACAGGGACCAGGCAGCTAAACTCCCTCTAAATACCAGCACTGAAGCCCAAAGTAAAGGGACAGGCTCACCACACCAAGTTGATCAACTGATTCTCCAGAGTCTTGAAGCCAGGTACAGATGACAAGTCCATACTACCACATTTGGCAAGTGTTCCACTTCGGGTTCAAATCAGAAAAACACAGGCTTTCAATGGCTGCCACGGCTGAAGTTCTCCTCTCTCGCTCCGGCGTTCCTCACCCCTCGTCCAGGTGAAGTAACCAATCCTCCAATCCAATTCTCCTCACAAGCGGAAAAGTCTCTCACCCTCACAGTGGATGAATGGATTATGATCTGATAAAAACTAAAAAATTGTGATCGGAGAGTTCTCTGTTAACAGGTATACTCTCTGACTACTAAAAGTGTGTTGAATTTGCAACTTAAAATTAAATCAGAAGGATACTTCTACATCAAGAAACGACTGAGTCTAACCTGAAGACGCCACTGCACTACCTGTCTCACTCACAATCCCTAATTAAACTGATGCTAAATTCAACTAAAACACCTACAAAAATTTTTAAAATAAAGCAAACAAATAGTATACAAATAGATGCAAATATATTTGGTTTATGCCTTGAGACATTTTTAAATTATGCAAGAAAAAAAACAGAAGGTCGAGGGTATACTCTATAATGAGGTTAACATTAACATAAATGCATTTAATGATGATATTTTGTTAGTAATAAAATCTTACACACACCATTTTCTGCCTTTTAAGAGGAAGTAAATACATTTATAACTTTCTGAGGTTATAGTTTAAATAAGCAAAAGTCTATTATAATGAAACATTTTGTTCAGGAAGAAGTTTTGGACCAGTCTCTAATAAAAAACTTTAAATGGGCACATAGTATTAAATACGTCAGTATAACTTTAGTAAGTAATCAAACTGAATTGATTAAACTAAATTTTTACTGAGCAAAAGAAAAAATCAAGAGTATTTTAAATAATTGTTGGAATCTAACCCTTTCCTTGTTGGGAAGAATAGAAATGCTAAAAATGATAGCCCTTTCTCATTTTATATTTATTGTACAGTGGAGGGAGCTGCCTCACCCTCCTGCTTTGCTGACATAAGAAGGATTTTTTTTACAAAATTCTTATGGAGAGGTGGCAAACCACAAATAGCGTGGAATGAATCAATAATTCCTAGAGCTTCTGTAGGATATGGTTGCCCAGACTTAGAATTGTATAACTTGAGTTATCAATTTAAGATTGTATGGGAATGGGCATTCTATTTTAAACCAGAATACAATTTGGAAAAATGTTTGTGTTTACAGAGAAGAAAATAAATATTAAAAGTATTATTTTCAACTCTCAAAGAAACGTTAAGGATGCCCCATCTTTATTTAGCTCAATTTGGCTATTCTTTAAAGTGACCTAAAAGACATTTCCTAAGGACCACTTTTCCTGGATATATTTTAATATCTGGGGAAGTAAATTAAGCTGGCCAGAAGTAGTGCTGTGCAGAATTTCAAATTCCAGTGAAACAACATTCTGCGGAATTTTCAAAATTCCACCGAAATTCTGCTAAATTTCATGACAAACAGAATGGTAAAATACTGCAGCAGAAAATAGTTGCAGAATGATTTTCTGTGGAAAAAAATGATGTTCCGCTGAAAATTATTCCGCAGATCTCAATATTTTCCATGTAAATTGTTGTGGAATAATTTTCCGAAGGATAAAAATACTGTTCCACAGAAAATGATTCTGCAGATCACAGTACGCAGAATTCTGCAGACAAACCTGCAAAATACAGGCAGAAATTCCTCTGGCGGAATGGCTGTTCTGTGCTAATTCTGCCGGAGGAATTCGGCATTCCACACAGCACTAGCCAGAAGGTATTAAAGGAAAATTTTGCATGCTAAGCATATCAAAAATCAAGACATGGAATCAGTTATTGGCAGATGGGAAATTTTGTTCCTTTACCCAATTTTAGCAATTATGTTCACCTCCTAAACTGAGCCTAAAACAACATTTACTGACTTTCTCAAGTATTTTAATGTGGACTTGAAGTGGAATCTTGAATTTATCTAGAAGAATCATAACATTTTGTTAAAGCAAGGAACTCAGATGCTATTACACGGATTGTATGATAGATTCATAATTGCAAAAAATGATCCCCGGAAAATGTCAATAAGAAATGGTATAAGGAATTAAACATTGAATTTATGGATCAACCATGGACAAATTTCTAAGTTCTAATAAAAATTATACATTTGCAACGAATAAATTAATACAGTAATACATAAAAACAAATTCATAGAGTTTATTACACCCCAGTGATAATCCAAAAAAATAACTTAAGTACGTGAAGGGTTATGTTGGTATCAGTGTGGGACTGAGGGTAATTTACTTCACTGCTTATGGGACTGTCCATATATCTTAAATTGGAGGGAGCACATGGCCAAACTATTAGCAGAATTATCAAAGAAAAAAATAAACAAATCAATGTACTGTAATTTTAATTTGATGATTTTTTTAATAGTATCACAAACATCCCTTTAAATAAATACAAAGGAAAAATGTTTGTTTTGGGAACAGTAACAACCAACAGACTCATTCTGGAACAATGGAACACCCATCAAATTGGGAATTTTGAAGTACACCGTTGATGGTATATGTTGCAGGAAAGAGCTTCATTTGAAAAAGTTAGGAATGATGTTAATGAATTAGATGATCTTTTTGGAGGCTCATGGAAACAAATTGAAAAAAATGTTACCACCATTGCTAAGTCTCTAAGGCCCTGTCCACACTACCACTGTGGTAAATGTTACAGATGAACTGAACCATTACAAATCTGGTCAAAAACGGTTCATGTTCGCATCTGTAACATTACAGGAAGTGATCTTGAAACCGATCTCAAGATCTGTTTTCATGGGTCTTGAGATTGGAATGTGTACGTTTTAAAACCTGTATCATTTTTAGTACCTGTGTGGATGCGTGACCGTTTCAATCTTCCATTTGCACAGCGAGACCGCACAAAAATGCATGCTTGAAAATGGATTACCTAGATAGAGAAATGGTGCAATGTAGACATTTATTTCTATCCGCAGTTAACGCTTTAAAAACGAAGTACCAGTGGAATGTGACGTAAAAGAACAGTAAGGGGCTGTAACATTTTTAAAACATACACATGGTAACTTGGTAGTGTGGACAGGGCCTAAAAGAAAAGGTATTAATTAAGGTTACTAATTATAGAGGAGATTGCATGCTTATAATGTCAGACTTTTGCATTAGGTAACACTTTACTAGGTATAGCTGTATTTATATAATTCGTAACTGGATGGGCCTTGTGGTCCTTATCTGCCATCAACTTCTATGTTTCTATGTTTCTGTCACATTGATACAATGATATTATTTTGCTGTTGAAGGGTGGGGGAAGGAAGGGATGGTTTGGTAAGTCAAAATATTGCATTTTGATCAGAACATGTATGAATTTGGTTTAGAATTTCAATAAAATTATATTATTAAAAAAGATAGTCCTAATGCCACTTAAAATATGAGAGATTAGATTTGCAAATGGTAAAATACATCAAAGTGCTACCATAACAAACAGAGTAATTGCTGAAAAAAGTTCAGTTGCACATAGAAACTTAGAATTTGTCAGCAGAAAAGGACTGCTCGGCCCACCCAGTCTGCTCAGATGGTCCCTGTCTAGTCTGTCTCTGCAGACCCTAGATGATCTCCAGTGACCCTCCCTCCTCCCTGCCTATTGATTAATATTCCTCTATGTCAATCCCATTCATGATTAATGACCCATACTGTTTTCACCTCCACCACTTCCGCTTGCAGTCTGTTCCAGGTGTCCACCACTCTTTCAATGAAGTAGTACTTTTTCACATCCTTCTTAAAGTCCCCCAAAGCTTCATTGCATGCCCTTTGGTCCTGATATTTCTTCTCACTTGAAAGAGACTCCCCTCCTGCACCCAGTTCATCCACAGTGAGGTTCTTGTAGGTCTCCATCATGTCCTCTCTCACTCTCCTCTCTTCCAGGGTGTACATGCTGAGATCCCTTAGTCTATCCTCACAGGGCTTTTGATGCAACCCCTGCACCATTTTAACTACCCTGCTCTGGACTGCCTCCACCCTGTCTATTTCCTTTCTGAGGTGCAGCCTCTAGAACTGGACACAATTCTCCAGGTGGGATCTCACAAGCAAGTGATACAGTGGCAACACCACCTTTCCTCCTGCTGGAGATACCTCTCCCTATGCATCGCAGCATCCTACTGACCCTACCCTCTGGTTTGTCACACTGTCCTGCCACTTTGAGGTCATCAGATATGATAACCCCAAGGTCCCTCTCCTGCTTCATGACTGTTAGTACCTCCCCCCATCCTATACTCAGCTCCTGGGTTCCTATGCCCTAGGTACACGATTTTGCACTTTTTGGCATTGAACCCCAACTTTCATGCTCTTGACCATTCCCCAAGTTTCCCAAGGTCCCTATGCACTCTCTCCACCCCTCCTGAGTGTTCACACTGTTACAGATATTGGTGTCATCTGCAGAAAAGCATACCTTCCCTTCCAGTCCTTCTGCAGTGTTACTTAGGAAAACACTGAAGAAGACCGGTCCCAGTAGGTTCATAGGTTCATAGTGGGTGTATTCAGATCCATAAGCCAAAACAGTCATATAAGGACCTGTTACCATCTAATTATCATAACTCCATCTTTTGTCACCCATGTGCCTATCCAAACTATATTTAAATGACTCTAAAGTGCCTGCGTCCACCATTTCATCTGGAAGTCTGTTCCAAACGTTTACAATTCTTTGGCTATACCATCTTCCTCTTCTGTTAGTTCTGTATTTCTCGCCTTTTAGTTGTTTATCATGTACCCTTGCACACTTCCTTATATCCTCTTTCCTAACTAAACCTGCCACTTCACAAGCTATTCCATCCCTCGTGCTTTATAAACATAACATAAGTCTCCCCTTAACCTTCTGTATGCCATAGAGTATAAACCCAGATTTTCCAACCTGGCATCGTATTTCTGTTTGTTTACTAATCCTACTTTCATAGTGAACCTTCTTTGTACTCGTTCTACTCTTTTACTCCCCCCAATACTTTGTACTGAGCTGAAAGGGGCACCATACTCCAGGATAGGCCTTACCAGAGATCTATACAATGGCATAAGAACCTCTTTCTCTCGACTTCTAATGTTGCGTAACAGATTACCAGTAATCCTGTTTGCCCTATTAACACAGGCCTTACTATGTTTGTCAAAACTCAGTCTATCAGCTATAACCACCTCCAAGTCATTTTCAGTTCTAACTTTGTCATGGCCAAAATGTAAGGCCTTACATTTGGTGATATTAAACTCCAAATTATGTGATTCCGCCCAGTTTTCAAGGTGGCAGAGTTGTTCCTGTAGCTTTAGAACAGCCTCATTGTTATTCACTATTGCCCCAACTTTGGAGTCATCTACGTATTTGCATATCCAAACACCATTGGATATTGCATACTGGAGACCAAGATGTTGAACAATCTTGGCCCCAACACAGACCCCTGGGATCACCCCAGTGGTCATCCTGGCCCCCGTCGACAGATAACCCCTCACCTGCACCCTCTGTTGTCTGTTACATAGCCATGCTGCCACCCAGTTACAAAGATAGGAATCCACCCCTAGTTGTTGAAGGGTCTTTAACAGCGTAGTGTGGGAAACTGCGTCAAAGGCCTTTTTGTAATCCAAGTACATGACATTGACTGGGAGACCTGCATCCAGTGCCTGACTCACAGGTGCAAAGAAATGTAATAGATTGGTGGTACATGACCTCCCACTCGAGAAACCATGCTGGGAAATGTCCAAATGGTTCAGTGTTTTTAGATTGTTATCCAGAAATTCATTTATAAAGCTTTCCATCACTTTACTTCTACAATGGAGGTGATACTTATTGGACGGTAATTCTCAGGTCTCATCTTGTCCCCCTTTTTAAAAATGGGTGTAATATGAGCCACTTTCCATACATCCAAAACTTTACCCTGTTGCAATGATTTATTAAAGATTGCTGCAAGTGGAATTGAAATCTCATCCGCTGTTTCTATCAGGAATGCTGGATGATAGCAGTCTGGTCCTTCCGATTTTTGTCTCTTTAGTTTCAATTATTTGGTTCTAACTTGATCTGCAGTTATAATTGGGATCTCTATGTCTTCTGCTATTTGTGTCAGAACTTCCTTGATGGTACTACTATCCTTCCTAGAGTAAACACTTTGAAAATATGAGTTGAACATGTTCGCTATACCCTGCTCGTCCTCAGTCTGATTTTCATGATCCCTTAGTACAATTATCTGATTGCGGTAGTTTTTTAAGCTTCCTACATAATTATGAAATTCATTTAGATTATTTTCTTTTGATGATGCCAGAGCTAGTTCAGCATTGGCTTTCCCTTTTTTTATAGCCAGTTTAGTCTTTTTGACCAGAGATCTATATGTACTGAGTACTGAGCTGCATGGCACCCGCTCATCACTCTCCCCTTATTAGTAAGTGTTATTAATCACCACCTTCTGTCACCTGTCCATTAACTCATCCCTTACCTAGTTCACCATTTTGGGTCCCATCCATAGGCTGCTCAATTTTTTTATCGGTCACCTGTGCTTCACAGTGTCAAAGGCCTTGCTAAAGTCCAGATAGGCCACATCCACTGCCCTCTTCTGATCTATACACAACAAAAGCACCACCAAGCACTCCAAATAGTCCTTATGCTTCAAAAAATCCAAAAAATACAGAATACCTCACAGGATGTTTGCCAGTGTCTTTATTGAGAGTCCAGGGGTGCACTCTCAACCTCGGCGCTTCATGTGTTAGACATAAAACACCGAGGTCAGTAAAGACACTGGCAAATGTCCTGTGAGGTATTCTGTATTTTGGGGATTTTTTGAAGCACCCTTGATTAAGAAGTAGCGTGAGGAGTTTTTTCTACACAGAGAGGGTGGTGAATGCTTGGAATAGTCTGCCACAAGAGGTGGTAGGGGCAAGCACAGTGGAAGGGTTTAAACATGCCGGGGACAAGCATAGGGGAACCTTGGGTGGGAAGGAAATGATGAAAAGCCATTGATTACTTAGGGTGAATGGACGCATACATGTATAGGGCCTACAGGCAGACTGGATGAGCCTAGCAGTCCTTATCTGCCGACAATTTCTATAAGGACTTTTTGGAGTGCTTGGCAGTGCTTTTGTTGTGTATGGATATTTTGAATAGCATCCCTCTCCATTTATCCAGTGTGCAATATTTCTTTGTGCAAAATACCTCTTCTGATCTATTTCCCCTGGTCACCCAGTCGAAGAAATCAACCAGGTTCGTGTTGAATGTCCTTCCCTGCCTGGGAATCCATGCTGCCTTTGGCCTTGTATCTCTCTGGATTCAAGATACTCCATCAACCTTTCCTTTAACAGGGCTTCTATTCACTTCCCCACCATTGATGTGAGACTGACCAACCTATAGTTGTTAGCCTCCTCCCTGTTGCTGCTCTTATGGACAGAAACCATGTCTGCTCTTGTCCAGTCTTGCAGAACCACACTTGGTTCCACTGAGCTGTTGAATAAGTCCATTTGAGGGTCAGCTAGCACCTCCCAGAGTTCCTTTTGCTGCTCCTGGTGGTCTATCCCCCTCTGTCTCCACTGTGAAGATTGAGCAGAAGTAACTGTTCAGGATGTCTGCTTTTTTTTGTCCTTCTCTGTGCAGTCTCCCTCTGTTTTCCCTCCTTATCCTACCCTTGCTTTCCTCTTCTCACTAATATACCTGAAGAAAGTCTTATCCCCTTTAGCTACCCCTTTGGCTATCCTTTCATCATCTGTACCTTTTCTCCCATCACTGTTTTTTCTGCTTCCCACTGTTTTAGTTGGTATACCTCCCTGTCTTCCTCCCCCTGCATTTCCTTACACCTTCCAACGCCACCCTTTTTTCCTCTCACTACCTTGGCCACTTCCCTAGAGAACCATAACTGTCCCTTTTTCCAACTGCTTTTACTCACTTCCTTCACCTTTTCCTTAATTATGCCCTCCCTTATTGTTCTCTACTGTGCCTGTACCCCTCCCTGGCAATCCTGCCCATGAGGCAGTTTCTGAGTCAGTCTCCCATTTCTTTAAAATCTGCCCTTCTAAATACCAGGACCCTTAACCTTGTGTGGTTTACCTCTGTTCCCATCTTAATGTTAAACCACACTGTATGATGTTCACTGGCACCTAGGAGACTGCCCACTGTGACATCTGCAATGCCATCCCAGTTTGTAAGCACTGGGTCCAGCACTGCCCCATCCCTATTAGGTTCCTTGACTTGCCTGAGAAAAGCCCCTTCTAGGGAGTCAAGGATGGCTCTGCTTCTTGCCAACACTGCATTGGAAGGCTCCAATCCACATCTGACAGATTGACGTCCCCAACTAGCAGTACTTGATGGTTTTCCCAAGTGCCTTATCCAACCCCTCTCCCTGTGCTGGAGGTCTGTATAACACCCCTGTGCAGATAGCAGCCCTGGTACCTTTCTCCAGGATGACCTATAGCACCTCTGTCCCTTCATTTTTCTCCAGATGCCCCTGTACTTCCATGGCCCTCATTCTGTCCCTCACACATAGTATAAGCCCCCCTCTCTTCCCTGTATGTCTTGAACAGAGAGCAGCCCAGTATGGCCTTGTCCCAGTCATGGCAGTCACTGCACTTTGACTCTATTATGGCCACCAAATCCAGGATAGCTTCCACCATGATGGTCTCCAGGTCCAAAGTTTTATTACACAGACTCCTTGCATTGGTACACATGGCTCTCCATACCTTACTCCCTCCCCACCTGCTTCCATCCCACTTGCTTATGGCTGTTCCTTAAAGTTCCCCCTAACTCCCACTCTTCCCTTGTAACTTTCTCCACTACCTGTTTCCTTTACTTTTTCTTTTTGCTTTCCTGATTTATACCCCCTTGTCCTCTGGCTTGTCCCCACTGCTGTATTTTTGTACCCCTGCCTGGGGTACTCTCTTTGGGCTCTCCCTTCCTGCTGCTTTATCATCTGGGGGAGCAATTGTTGCCTATCTTAGTTTTACAGCCTCCATTGCTAGTTTAAATACTCATCCAAGTAGCATTTAAACCTCCCACTAAGGGCTGTGGTCCCCCTCCTGGCAAGATGCAGGCCATCTCTCCCCTAGATGCTCATATCTTCCCAGGTTGGCCCCAGTCCCCAATTTAAACTGAACCCTCCTCCATGCACGGTGCTGTCAACCAATTGTTAAAAGCCTTGTTGCAGAGTTTCCCATCGTTTCACTGGCTGTATTCAGGTAACACTTTGGCAAAAGTCACTATCTGTGCCACCTGCTTTAGGCCCCTCTCCAGCTCCCTGAAATTTATCTGCACTATCCCTACCCTGTCCCTTGCCATGTCATTTATCCCCAGGTGGACAATGACATCTAGCTCTCTCCCATCTCCTCCTGCCCTAGTGATCCTCTGGATCTATTCTCCACCCCTCCAAGCTGAAACACCAGAAAAACACTTCACCTGCCTCACCCTTTCTTCCCCCAGTCCCAAGTCTATCCCCCTAACAAAACAGTCCTCACCCAGCAGCTGCTTCCTCCTCAGCTGGAGACCCCTTCCTTCTTCCTTGGGGTATCCCCTTCTGAAGACCCCCACTTCCTCCCTTCCCACTACTATGGTTACCTCCTCCCCGATGCCCTGCCACACCAGTGTGGCAATGGTATTGTGCAATGGTACAGGCTGAGGAGTGTGTACCCTTCCAGCCTTCTACACTGGCCAGGAGAACACCCAAGTCCAACCACTTTACCTCTGCTTAGGTATCCTCTTGGGGAGTGGTGGCTGACTTTGGGTCTCTGGGTAGGGAAGGAGGTTTTCTGCATCCTTGCCAGTTTGGCTCAGAGTCCAACAAACTCTCTTCTCAACATACAGAGGGGACCACAAATGGGGCAGCACCTCAGTCTCCAGAAATTGTCCCCAAAAACTGTGGCTCCCCACCTGTTGTACTGCACCTGTCCTATGATCTTTCCTTCCTTTACCTTAGTGCCTGTTGAAGCTTCCCTGTATCTTATATATATATGCCTTTTCAGTGCATGTTGATTTATACCTCTCTCCCTTTGCTTGTTTGGAATGTACTTTGGTAGCCTACCCTTGACAGAGTGTCTCTTGTTTCTTCTTTTTAACTGCCCTACTTGGGCCTATCTTGCTCTGGGTGTTTATAACTCCTTACCTAATTGCCTGAACTTCCATGCATGATATGTGAGGCTAGCAGTTCGGAAAGTTAAATGAGTTCTGTCTGAATAGGAGGCTCCAATAGTCAATTATATGAATTACGTCCCAAAAACAGAGGGGGATATTGAAAAAAAACTGTAAATGATGGGGCCCAGGGCAACAGTGGAAACAATCAAAACTTACTTTGAGACCTGGCAGTATGTGATGAAACCTAAATGTTTGTTCAGCAAATGTAAATCTGTTCCAAAAAGCCTGAGTAATTTGTCTTACCAGGGAAGTCTTGTCTGATTTTCTTTGAGAGTTCCTCTCAAAGCTGCCACTTTGAAAACCTTCAGGGGATTTTCTCTCTGGCTCTTAGTTTACTTTTTGGGTTATTATGCCATTTCCAACTCAGTGATGAACTTTTTCCATGGCTTCCAGGAACATGAGAGAGGAAACCTTTTCTATCTTTCGTATCTGCCCTTTCTACAGTGGTTTCACATTTCTATTGTGCTAGAACACTCATGTCCTGAGTGGCACACTTGTGTATAAATTAATCACACCATCTCTCACATGGCATTCACTCAATGTAGTGCTTAAATTCTATTGACAAGAACAGCCACTAGCACATACATTTTTGTTGTGAAACTTTATTAGTCCACCACATACAAGCAATAAAAACACTTTTCATAGCCTCATTAGTGGACACCAAGAGCTGTAGGACCACTGTCCTCCCCAGTCGGTTATGACAGATGTCTTCATCTTGGAATTGATTAAGGATTGCCACATCCCACTAAGACAACAGCCCTGTTTAACAAACAGACAAAAATAAGTGCCCCATGCCTTCCTGCCCTCCTTGATAGCCCCATGCCAAGTTGGATGGGTGGGAGCTACAAGCAGTGAACCACTCAGACTGCAGGATGGTCCAGGGAGCTTGAAGGGACACTTGCTCGGATGACAGACATGTGAATGCTGGGTTCTACCTCATGTAATGCAGCTCTCCTCTGTGTTCCTTTCCTGGTGCTCAAAACCGCTTGTGTTTCACATGTATGTGCATCCTGGACCCTAAGCCCCCCAGCCACTCAATATTGGTGTGGATTGTTCAGAGCAAGCCTCAACTGGGGTGAATTGGGAGTTGTGGATGTGGTCTTAACAAGTGTGATGTGGGACCTCTGTGCATTTGCTGCTCCTCCTTCATATCCCTAACCCTCTGGGGAAGAACTGCTTTTGTGGATCTGGCCCTAAGCCAGTGGGGTCCAGATATTCAAAACTTAGGCCATGCGCTAAGAGGTGTTTGCCTGCGCTAACTGGGTTTTATGCCCAATTTGTGGGTGTGGTCAATGTCACAACCCCACTCAGCAGGTCAGGCCCTCTACTCCCAAAGTGCCAACCTCTGAGTGCAGTCTTGTGAACAGTCTAACACAACAAGGTACCTCTCTTGTCTGTTTTGTGAGTTCGGATCAACTTTTGGTCTCAAGTCTTGGAGGGACTCAAACTGTAAACCTCTTGCTAGTGTACCCAATGCACAGGCTCAGATATTTCTGTCTTCGGGGGGCCAGGTATCTTTGCCTACGGGCACCTAACCAGGAATACAGAGATGAACCCTTAAAAACTTTAATAAAGACATCTGATTTAAAACGCTTCTCTTCCAGTTTGGTATCACCCTTCAAGCTATGCCTAGTGTCTGCTATAACCATATACTTTTATTACAAATAAAAAGAAGTCAAAGACGGACCAAGTATGCTCTAAAAAGAATTTTACTACAATAGATAAAAATATGTTAAACACAAAATACAGAACTGTCATATCACAAGACATACAAATCTTTTAAAAGAACAAGGTTTAAACAGTGCAAATTCCTACTTACAGTACTTAGATTTAACTCTTTTTCTAAATACCTGTTTACAAGTGCTCAAGATGTTTCGTTGTCAGAGTCTAGGTAAAAGTGTGTCTGTGTAGTAAAACAGAATATCCCTTAAGCATACTGTATTGGCCAACCCCTTTTTGTGTGACATCACCTAGCTCCTCCTCTGTCAGAATATATATATAAAAAAATATATATATTATACAAAACCAGGATGTCTTTTCAAAGTATTACATTTTGCAATCCTCAGCATGACACGTCCCACAAATGCCATTTCTTTGATCTCATCATAAGCTTCCCTTTCAGGACATGAAAGCATCTTTATGATTTTCGCACTAATACATCACAACCTGCTTTTCTTCCTCTGGACACGTCATAAAAAATGGATATGCTCTTCCATCTTGTAATTAGCTTCAGGCCTTCCACATAACACATTGTCTCTAAAAACGTGTGTGTGATCTCACATGCTGTGTCACCTTTTCTCATGGCTTTCATCTTTCAGCTGAAACCTGGAGGGGGGGGGGCAAGATCACTCCTAGAGCATCAGATTTTCAGCAGAGCCAGTCAGTAATACATTTTATATTAAAAAAAGATACAGCACTCAGAACTGGCTGTCCACGTCACAATCAATATTCAGACACCACCACAGCGTGGGCAAAACCCGTTAGCACCCGAGTGCTAAGTTACCACTGCGCCCATGCAAATGAGACAGTCCTCCCTTGCATAAGGATGCAGTCAGAAACTGAGAGGTTTGCACAGGTGGTAAATGTCACCTAAACAGACACATGTTACCATCTTTGCAAACCCCATCTTAATGGGACACAATACCCTGGTGGTGGGCAGTAGTATTGCAGTTGCCCCCTCTACCTTCCAGACCCTGACCAGGAAAATCAAGGGATAGCCTGGTGTCTAGTAGCACCCCAGACCTCTGATCACCAATCCCCTTCATGTCCAGATATTCCCTGGTGTCTAGTGGCACCTCCTGCCCTCCAATTTCCATCACCATATGCATAATGTATTTCCTGGTGTTTAGTGGCACCCCCTGCCCTCTGACCACCTGTCCTCATAATGGCATAGCTATGCTGTGGGGTCCAGTGGCGCCTCTCACCTTCTGATCATTCATCCCCATGCAATGCATGTTTTCCTTGTTGTCTAGTGGCATCCCCTACCCTCTGATCCCCCAGTGTGACATGCTGTGTGAGTCCCTGGCATCTAGTTGCCCCCCCACCTGCCAAGCACCCATCCCAGTACCACCTGGACTCCATGGTGGCTAGCAGCACACCACACTGCCTACAGTACGCGCACCACCCACTTGACCCCCCCCCTCCCCGTACCTCTGCAGAAGGTGCCTCAGGGAGGATCAAATATGGCAACTGGCACAGCCCTCCATTCACCTCCTCAGTCAGCCACCGTATGGCAAGATAGCAAGTGAGTCCAGTTTGCCAACAACTGCTGTTGGCAGCATGACAAGTAATAATATCTCCCCTGGGGCATTGGGGAAATGTTGCCACTTACGTAGCCTGCACTGTTACATGCTATTCTTTTGGCTGCAGTTGTCAACTTGAACGTGGGAATTTTCACAATAAAGAAGACAAGAAACCAGTTCCACTGTGTAGTGTAAATATCTATCAGTTTTGCGAGTGCATTCACTGATTCTGCACTGCATCATGGTACTTCTCCCAGCTCCCACTGTTGGGACTGGTCCCTCTTCCTGCTCCTACAGTTGAGGTCAGTCTCTTTCCCCACTCCCAGCTGGCACCAGTCTCTCTACTAGTTCCCACAGCCAGTGCTGGTCCTGCATCCCACTCCTCAGATTTGTACTGGTCCCACGGGCAGAGACAGGTTTGGCGTTTGGGTGTTGGGGAAGGGGTTAGTCAAATAGTGGCTTTAATATGGCAGCAAACAGGTGCCACATCAAAAATGTGATGAGGTCTGCTGAAGAATCAGTGTTTCAGTCTTCTGTACCATCACTGCTTCCTATCTGTTTATTCTGTGTTGTTTATTTATTGGTAATGTGTTCACTAGAAAAAGCACACTGAGCAACAAACACTGCAGGAGTCACCTGGGAACAAGCCATCATCACTCAGTGTGCCTGTTCCAGTTAAAACATTACCAATAAATACATTTAATAGAATAAACAGTTAGAAAGCAGTGATTGTATGGAAGACCACAACACTAATTCTCAGCAGACCTCATCATATTTTTGATGTGGCACCTGTGTGCTGCCATATTAGACCCCTGGCTGACTAATGTGCCCCCCCCGACACCAAAACCTGGCTTCACCAGTGGACCAGGGCAAACTTAGGGAATGGGAATGGGATCAGTACTAGCTGTGGGACCTGGTAAAAAGACTGGTACCAACTGGGAGTGGGGAATGGGACTGAGCTCAACTGCAGTTGCAGCAATAGTGACCAGCACCGACAGTGGGAGCTGGGAGCAAGACTGTTATGCAGCACAGAAAAAGTGAAGGCACTGTCTACATTGATAAAGGCTTACACTGCACAGTGGAACTGACTTCCTGTCTCGTTAACTGTGCAGCTTCCCAAGTCCTAGCTGACAACTGCTGACAAAAGAATAACAAGTAGTAGTGCAGGCTATGTAAGTTTCAATACTGCCCAAACACCCCAGGGAGGAATTATTATATGTTATTCTCCCAGCGGTAGTACTTGGCAGTTTGGTCTCGCTCCCTGTCATGCCATGCGGTGACTGGCCTAGGAGGAGAGGGGAGGGCTGTACCAGTCCCTATATCGGACCCTCCACATGACACCTTTTGTAGACGTATGGGGGGAATGGCTGGGAGATGTGCGTGATGCAAGTAGTGCCACCGGGGAGTTCAGGTGGGACCGGGAACGAGTGATTGGCTGGTGAGGGTTGCCAGTGGATACCAGGGACATCTTCATAATTACATTGACAGGTGATCAGAAGGTGGGAGATGTCACTAGGCACCAGCGACTGTTTCATAATTATGGCAGTGAGCACTCAGAGAGTGGAGGGTGCCATTAGACACCGGGGACAACTTACTACTACTAGCCGCTACCCTAGCCTTCAAGCTAGTTGCCCACAAGAATCTCCAGCAGACCTAGCCCCTGACTGGGCAAGCTTCCCTACAGTGGTGCGGCCACCCTATCAGTCACCACCCACATCTCCAAGCCAGCTTCCCACAAGAATCTCCTGCAGACCTAGCCCCTGACCGGGCGAGCTTCCCTATGGCGGTGCGACCTCCCCCATCTGTCGCCACCTGCACGTCCAAGACAGCTGCCTACAAGAAACTCCAGCAGGTACAGTCCCAATATCTCTGCTCCTTCCATTGTTGGCACTAGCAGGAAGCTGACTCTGTTTGGCAGAACTATTGCAGCGAGCCACAATGGATAGGCTCCAATCCCTCGATTATATCTCGCTCTGCCTGTCGGCTAATTTCTCTGACAGCATATTTTCTGCATGAATTAATTTATCTGTAGCTGCATGATTTCATTTATCTGTAGCTCAAACTGCTTGATTTACAACTCCTGCTTTTACCAAATTTATGTTGTGGCTCAGAGCCTCAGCTTCTACTTATTAGCTTGTTAAACTATACCACATCAGTTGCTTAACAATATTGATATTTAGTAAACAAAAAAAAAGGCCTGGTTTTAAACTGTGATGGTCTGCTAAGAACTGTTAATTTTCTATGCCTTCTACTTCTTGGCTGTCTACCTCTCACTTTACCTCTTGTCACCACCTCCCCCACTTGGTGCTAGGTGCTGACCCGCCCTGCGCTCTGTCTTTCCTCCCTTCCTTGTTTTGTTGTTTGTTTTTTCCCTTCCCACAAATTAAGCCACAAATCCCTTTCTGCAGCTTCAGCGTCTGTCCCTCTGTCTCCCCCATCCCCTGCTCACGTTCACAGGTTATTTAATTTAACTCCTCTCTTTTCCTCCAGCAGATCTAGCCCCTGACCGAAAGTGCTTCCCTTCAGCTGTGTGGCCCCCCCCATCAGCCACCACCCGCACCTCCAAGCCAGCTGCCCACAAGAATCTCCAGCAGGTACGGCCCCGATATTTTGGCTCCTTCCATTTTTGGCACTAGCGGGAAGCCAACTCCGATTGGCAGAAGCATCACAGTGAGCCAGAATGGATTGGCTCCAATCCCTGGACTACAGCTCGCTCTGCCTCTCAGTTAATTTCTATGACATCATATTTTGTCTCGCCCACCCTCCCTCTCCCCCTGGCACTCTTTAAATCCATGAGCTACACTGTGGGGCTGCTCCTTCCAGTGCTCCTGTCCAATTAGATTCCAGTGTGTCCTCTCATGGGGTGTTTCTGCATACCATGATGTATGTTGTTTTTCTATAACTGCTACCTGTTCCCAAATTGCTAATATCTTATTAAATCTGCTGCCTAACTCCAGTGTTTAAATCAAGTGACACTATCCTACCCAGTGCTGCAGTTACTTGTACATGCCACTACTGTAACTGCTGCCATTCTCCTGTGCTTTAACACTATTAACACTGGTGCAAACTCCAGTACTTAACTCTGCTAGTAAAATCCTCCTCCCCCCCCACCTCCCCTGCTTCATCTTCGCTACCTGCACTGTCTTTCCTCTGTAACTACCTATGGTAATCAGCATCATTACCTGTGGTACCTTCCCTCCCCTCTTCTTTCTACTGTTACTCCATTACTGTTACTGTTACCTGCTTTCTCCACTCTGAATAGCCCCCACAAATTCTCTCTTGCCTGCTGCCATGTCTCCTTCCATATTTATGTCACTCCGCACTCTCCTTCTAGTACTTTATCTCCTTCCCTCGCCCTCACACCTTATCAGTCTCTTCAAGCCCCTTATGCCCGTTCATGCTCCACCTCCAAGCAATGGCCTTTGCCACAACTCCTACTCCAATCTCCATTAGTTGGACTCACTATCCAGTCCGGCCCTGTGCCTCCCTTGTCCCCTTGTCTGCATATTACAGCCTATTCCACTTACTAAAATTTCAGTCTCCTCCTTCCCACCTCCCTTACTCAAATGAGGGCATTCTGGCTCTTTTCCCTGGTAGAAGAGTGCAAAAATACACCTCCTAATTATTGCCCTCTTGCTTCTTTCATCAGGTGATATCAACCCTAACCCTGGGCCATGCTCTCTGGTAGCCCAAGTTTCTGCATCATTAACTGCTGACTGGTCCATAAATTACCCTGTCCTCCTCCACTGCTATATAAAAATCCTACACTGCAGCATTTGGAGTTTACTCCCCAAATTGGATCTACTTCTGCCGCTAGTAATATCCCATGCCCCTGACATCATCATACTGTTGGAAACTTGGCTAAATAGCAAAATAACTAACCCCTCACTTGCTATCCCTGGCTACACCATAACCAGGCAAGACTGAACAAGTAGGGGCGGAGGTGTGGCGATATACACTGCATCTGGTCTCCAATTTACCACTACGCTTGCTGACTATGTTCATGGAACCTACGAGTTCCATGTCCTCAAACTATCCCTCTCTTTCTTCATACCGATATATATTGCTGGTGTCTATTGTCATCAGGGGCTCCCCTCCTCCACTAACACTGATCTTATTAGCAATATTGTTTCCCATACCTCATCTGGGGAATTATACTTAACAGGTGATTTCAACCAAAATTGGTTATCTCGTACCCTCAACAAAGCCTGAAATGACATCTCCACCCACAACTTATCAAAGCTCATTTTAGAGCCAACACAGTTAAACCATAAATCCGGTAATCACTCCCTAATTGGGCCCTCACATCGCATCCCCATTGAGTCATCAAATCTGGCTTACTACCTGATGCATTGGGCAACCACCACATGACCTTTCTGGTAAGCAAAATACACAGGGCTAAAGTCCCTCACAAAATCCTTCAGGTACGCCCTTATAAATCTCTAAATCTCTCCTCCCTCCTTCATGACCCAGCCAGTGTTAACTGGGTACCTTTAACCACATCTAATTCTATTGATGACGCTTATGCCTACTTTCATGAAATGTTTCTAAAGGTCTGGATGATCATGCCCCACCGTGACACACAAGGGTCAGAGGCAATCATCTCCCTTGGATTGCCCCCAAACTCTTGGCATGTCAAAAAGCCCATGACCTAGCATGGAAAAATTATAAAGCTTCTAAGCTCCCAAGCTATTACAATACCTACCGCACCTTGGGCAACAGATGCACAAAAGCTATTCACCTAGCAAAAGCTGAGTACTTCTGCTCCACCTTTCAGTCTAACATTAACAATCCCTCCAAATTCTGGAAGGCCATTCACTCCTTCTTCTCTCCCCCCACATCTACCCCCACACCCCTGATCAACATCAGCAACAATCTATTGTCCGACCACCTCAAAGTTGCAACTGAATTTAATTCCTATTTTACCTCATGTGCCTCTGCACTCCTTTCTACCTTCCCCTCCCATCAGACAGATATCTCCCCTGCCTCTCTCTGCTCACCATCTCCACCAGACATCTTCTCCTTCTCCAAAATCTCACCAGCAGATACCCTGGAAAGACTATATGCATTCAACCCCTCTAAAGGCAAGTCACCTGATAGCCTGGACCCCAAACTGTTATTTCTGTCTACTCCTGCTATTTCAGCTCCATTGTCCGACCTGCTTAACCTTCCCTTCACTACTGCCTCCATTCCAGCAGTGTGGAGCATGCTGTTGTCCTTCCTATTCCAAAGGGCTATGACCCTACTACACCTGTAAATTATCCCCCCATCTCTCTTCTTCCTACCCTTGCTAAGCTCCAGGAACACCTGGTCCTCTCTCAACTCTCTTCCTACCTTGCCAACTCTAATTTTTTCACCCCGTTCCAATCTGGGTTCGAAGGATCATTCCACCGCCACCTCCCTGATTAGGTTCACAGACTCCACCCTCTCAGGGATGGATAGTGGCCAAATCACCTCTGCCATTTTTGTTGACCTAGCAAAGGCTTTCAACACCATCTCCCACTCCCTACTCCTAAATACCCTCTCTGCTGCAGGTTTATCCAACTCTGCTACCATATGGTTCAGTGCCTACCTGCTAGTTAGAACCCAGTCACTTAGAATAGCTGACTCCACTTCCCCTGCTCGCCATTAGCACTGGTGTACCACAGGGGTCCATGTTGGGCTCTATTCTCTTCTCCATATTACTCAATGACCTTCTTTCCATCTGCACATTCACCTCCTTACACATGTATGCCGACGACATGGTCCTCTTCACCTCTGGCCAGTCCCTTGACAATGTAGCTACCAGATTAAAGCATGACTTCAATAATATTCAGCTCTGGTTTAGCTCCCATCAACTCTCACTCAACACCAAGAAGACAGTCTTGATGACCTTTGGCACTAGGCAGAGACTTTTCAGTCTCCCCTCTCTCCCATCCTTCCATATCCTTGACAGGATGGTCCTTGAGGACACTACTTCCTTTAGATACCTTGGGATGTGGCTGGACCAACACCTTAACTTCTCTGGTCATGTTGACGCAATCCTGAAAAAACTGTGCCCCAAGCTTGGTGCATTATCCAGGAACCATAGTTTTCTCCCGCTACTGGCCAGACATGAAATTGTCCAGAAGATGATTCTATCTATTTTTGACTACTGTGACGTAGTCTACAGTACTGCTCCCAAGTCTACCTTATCCAGATTGGATGGTCTCTTTAATTCCTTCTGCCGCTTTACTTTGGATGCTCCACCTCTCACTCATCACTGCAGCCTCTACCACTCCCTGGCCTTTCCATCATTAGAAAACCAACACCACTTCCACTGAGCAAAATTTGCATCTAAATTTTGGTTTGGCAGACTCCCCTCCTATCTGGCCTCTTCTCTTCATTCCCCCCCGCTCATGCCCTTAGGTCCTTTGACTCCTGCCAAATGTTAGTCCCTCACCAGCAGACCACTGCAGGTCAAATGGCCTTCTTGCACCACCTCTCTAAACTATGGAACTCCCTCCCCCACCAAATCTGCCACTCATCCTCTCCCTACTCCATCTCTACAGCCGTACACAATTTCCTCTCGGTAAGTTGTACCTGTGGCTAAGCCTTTCTTTGTGTCCACCACCTAGCTCCCCCACTTTCTTCTACCCTTATGGCCCCCCTCTTGACAAGCCGACTGGGTTCTGTTTACTCCCCCTGACTTATTTAAGGGCTGCTATGGCACTGGCGCTTACTGCTGACAAGTTTGAATTACTTGGGTTCATTCTCAGGGTGCTCGTTACTGGATGCCTTGTCTCTCTCTTGGGTTCTTCAGCACCCATTCACGGCATTGTAAAATGGCATCTTACCTATGTTCTGTATGTTTTGCATTTTACTGCTGACTGTATGATTTTGTATACCCTCTTGACCTATGTTCTGTATGTTTTATATATTACTGTTGAATACAAGTATACTCCCCTTGTACCCTTCCCCCCAGAGTGCACCATGTGATGAGCAACCCCGTTGTTCAGTGTGTCCTTCCTGGTGAAACATTTCAATAAATAAATAATAAAACTACTTATGTCGGCGGGCTTTTGGAGGGTGGAGGGTACCACTAGATACCAGGTACAATTTCCTACTTCGGTGGCAGGTAGTCAGTGAGTGGGGTGCGCCACTGAACACCAGGAAAGACATGTCAGTTGTGGGGATGAGTGCTCAGGGTATGGGGGGCACTCATCACTGTGCCTGACAACGGTGGATGACCACAGGAAGCTCACAAACCTGCCACTGTTTCTTATGCAAATTAGCCCATAATTGGCACACAGATGGTCCTTAGCACCTTGCATGCTCAGTGGGTTCATTTGCATCTTTTTTTATTTTGTCATTTCTGTTTATACACCGTCTCTCCGGGGAACTCTCTCTGGCATCCTCCACCTTACCTCAAGCTCTACCTCCCACTTGTGGCACCTCCTTTCCTTGCTCCAGCCCACTGGACCCCCCTGGCTGTAAGCCCCCTGAGGTCGGGCCTCCCTTCCACCCTGGGCGCTCCATCTTTAATGTGGTGTGCCGGATGGGGCAAGGGGACTGGAGAGGAGAGTGAAGAGACTATTGGGAGTGTGGCCCAGCGGGGGCAGAGGTGCCTTCACCTATCCCCAAGGATGGGGATTTTCTACATAATGTTCCCCCAGAGTGCAGATGTGCAATGACGTCTGCACGACTAAGTCACTGACGTCCACCGCCACTCCACCTTCTTGTATGGCTCAGCATCAACAGTACCCCTGGTCTCCACCAGAGGTCACAGGTATGCCGAGTAAGCCCCCAGAACCCACCCCAGGAGTGGACAGCAGTCCTCTGGATGCTCAATCCTCTCCCTCCCCTGCCGACCCCTGGCGTGCCGAGTCCATTCCTGAACCTGCGTCGCCGGCATGGCGCAAGGTGTGGGGTCCAGCACCTGAACCCTCAGCACCACTGGGCAGGTGTCTCATTTGCATCTTGCTGGCTGAATATCGCTCTGTAGCTCCAAGCGCTAACAGGTCTGGATGCACAGTTTCCTCCACATCCTTATGGGCTTTATACAGCCCAGATCCATGTTGGGGCAGTGCTACTTGACTTTGTGCTGCCCTGACACAGCCCTATATTCAATTGGATAGTGTTGGTACACGATCCAGCTGTATAGCATCCTCATAGTCAGACACAAGGGCAAGTGTAGTGCAAACCTTAGCACTCTGCCTTTGCCCATTACTGAATATTTAGTCTCAGATGTCTCTTTATACCCAGCCTGATCCATTACAGACTGTCACATTTGGAAGCCTCTTACTGGTGAGCTGAGAGGTGTTGTGCAGCAAATAAGCAGTGTCAGTGTCTCAACGGGTTGCATGCTCAGTACTTACCTCCAGGGCTAGAAAATTACAAGGTCATGGTTTCTAGTCCCACACCAGGAAATTGAACTAATACCCAGTATTATATACTGAAAATAATACCTCTTAGCCAATAAGAATGCAGAGTTACTGTCTTGTTATTCTGTGACGCTGATAACCGGACAGTAGACTGAATAATGGGACAGTGGTTTTGCATTCTTATTGGCTAAATACAATAATGGGGATAGTGACTCTGCATTCAGATTGGCTGCTGTGTGTTGTATTTACACAATCAGATAACAAGCCCAGTCTGCCTCCCACTTCAACACGCAGTAGTCAGTCAGAGACACCTAGCAACCCTATAGTGCATCTGTGAGAAACAGTTTGTGGTTTCCCACAGATGCACTGTAGAGCCACAGAGACATTTCAAGTCATTTTTCTAAAAAAATTGTTTGTCTTTTCCAGTATAATAGTGATAGCACCAACTATGGTCTGGATTTCCTAGTAAGAACCGGCTGGGGTTAATAAATTACCTTCTGCCTCAGAGTTTATTACCCCTGATCCAGTTATTACTTCCTAAACCCTGTCCACTATGGTGTTATTGCTATATTAACATGGTAGTGCAGAACTAGGTGTGTGCTGCATTCCTGAGGTGCAACCTTCAGATGAGATGATAAACCGAGGTCCCTTCTGCCAGGTAATAGTGAGTGTCCAGGCAGATGTTAACGAATCCTATGGCACTTATCTTAACACTAGTAGATTTTCCCTGGTTGCTTGGCCAACCTTTCCCCGTCAATTAAACAAGGTCATGTAACAATTCCCCCAGATGCACCTGGAAATGAGCTGTCACAGCTCAGTGTGTCATTCCGGCTTCAAAATTATATGTAAGTTAATAAATAAATAAAGTTTTCTAAACTACATAAAAATGTCATTTATTACTTCACATCAAGATGTTTTCATTTTTGGCCTGGTGGTGCTGAGGGTTGAGGTGCTGGATGCCACACCTTACTCCACACTGGCGACCCGGGTTCGGGAACGTGCTTAGGCCACCAGGGGTCGATGGGGGAGGGAAGGGATTGAGCATCTGGAGGACTGCTCTCCCTTCCCGGGGAGGGACCTGGGGATTGTGCCACTCCAGAGTGGTCCCTGGTGATGACGAGGTGTTGCAGGGAACTCACAGCACACAAAGCAGATGCTGGGGGGGTGGAGCGATGGCAGGTGTTGGTGCTCCTCACCATGGATGCCATTGCATGTCCGAGCTCTGTAGGGTGAAAATAATGTCAGAAAAACCTTCTGGAGCCCGGAAGATGACGGAGACCCCAGGAGTGTGCCCACATCCCAAATGTTGGCCCAGAGCACCCAGGGCTCCCATGGTCCAACCGACAATGAGGTAGGTCCCTCTAATTGTCAGAAAGAGCCGGGTGATCCGGTGGGGGCTTGACTTACCAGACCCATTTGGGGGAGTGCCTGGGGGAAGTGAGGATTCAGATTGGGAGTGAGAGGCAGCAGCTGAGAGAGTTCTCCCGAAGGATGCCCGAGACCCCAGAGAGATAAATAAAGTGAGCAAAAAAAAAAAAGAATAAAAGATGTTTTCCACAAGATGGCCTATAAAAGAACGTTCATCTTAGCATAGACTATAAGACATAGTGAATGGGCAACCATACATGACAAGGCTGTGTTTTCATTGAGGGTTTGAGATGACATCATAGGGACCTCGAGAGCAAAGCTCAAGAGTTCGATATCATCCAACCTTGACTAAAAACCTTGCTTTGTATGGTTGCCCATATACTGTTTTTTATAGGTTTACCCATGTCGCACTGACGGACGACCCAGAGATCGACAACACTGGGCAAAAAATCCAAGTCGCACAAGATGTGTGCAACATTATTCCGCCAGCAGCATTCCGGCAGCAATATTATATTGGCACATTAATGGACTACCTTTTTTATAGTATATGGTTCCCCAAAGTTGAAAAAAAGAAGTTACATTTCTGAACATTGAAACTTTCACAAGGTCTCATACCTTGTGTTCATGCTCCCGCTTGCTGTCGGCAGCTCAGTCTGCTCCAAAGTCCATTGCTACAGTCCCATTCCACTACTGACTCTCTAGAGATTCACAGAAGCAGTTGACTTGAAAAAAAAGAAGGTAAAATTTCTTCAATTTTGGAAACATGGAGCTGACTATGGCAGTCCATGTCCAAACCATCTTGGTGAACCGCTCGGTAAGCGGCACAGCCATGTTAAATTTTTTTTGTGAACAGCAGTGTTTTGTCCAATCAGGTGGTGAATGTATGCATTTATTTATTCATTTGGTAATCAGGTTGATGCACTGATTGGAAGATCTTTTTCAGACACGGCCCGGAAAAGAAATTGGCACAAGCAGCATAAAATACAGTGAAAGAACAACATGGATCATACAGGGAACATAACAGGGAATCCAGTGTAGGTCATGCTAACAGAGAAAATATAAGGTAAGCAGTACCAGTTACATTAATAATTGAGCATTCCAAGGTATATAACATTTAGGTATACGGGGTAAGGTTGCTCCATCATTCAGCATTAGGAATAACAATAGTATTCAGGGCAGGAGAGGAGAGCAGACCACTAGATGGGGGAAGGGATAAGGGTGGGCTGCAAGGGAAATGCAGCCGTGCTAGAGGCCTGTGGGCAGATGCAGGTCACAGAGGACAGAAAGTGCACTCTTAAAAGGGAATTTAGATTTAGAAGGGGGTAGGGGGAATGTAGGAAGGAGGGGAGGTCGTTCCATAGTGAGGGTCCAGCTGCAGGGAAGGCTCTTAGACCCATCCTCGTAGTTGTATTAGGATGTTCTACTTGGAGGTAGGAAGACTGATGTAAATTGTGGCAGTAGGTTCTGGGCCAGATAAGAGGGGATAGTGGAGAGTAGGAGGGATTGTGCAAGCCAGTATCAACAACGGTCCCGGCCAGCAGGTAGGAGCACAGCGCTTGTGGAGAGAGAAAGTTAAGGGACTGGTAAAGAGAGCAGTGGTGAGTGAGGAAAGGGGCGCGGAGGGCAAGGTGGCAAAGAAACATAGACTTTGACCTAGTCTGCCATTTCCCTACCTACTGGATAAGCTGCAGATCCTAGTTATTAGATAAGCTGCAGATCCTAGTTAACCAACAGCCTACTTCTTTCTAACCCCCACCAGAATTGCCTTATGTCTGTCCCATGCATTCTTGAATTCCCCCACTGTTTTTGACCCCACAATCTCCTCAGGAAGGCCGTTTCAAGCATCCACCACCTTCTCTGTAAAAAATACTTCCTCACACTGCCCCTGAGCAATCCCCCCATTATCTTCAAATTGTGCCCCCTTGTTGCGTATATACAATTGTAGGTAGCCTCCAGGTGGTTAATGGAGGTGAGGGAGTACACTGGGCAGCCATCGTCAAGGAGGGGAAGGAGGTTGCCATGGGCAATAGCAAGGCTGGCTTCTGGTGAGAGGTGGTCGATCAGGCGGTAGCAGAGCCCTATCTTCTGGTTGATGCACCTGATCAGTGAGGCAATGTGGAGCACTGCTAAACATTAATCAGAGAACATACACAATAACTTTCAGAATGTGCACTACAACTTTTAGAACGTGCACAACTTTTAGAATGTACTATATCCAAATGTATGTTTGTAACCAGGTCACCATGTAACTTACAGTTAATACCCCTGTCTAAGGGGCTCAACAAGACTGAGGGGCTTGGGCTCTGTTTCTGGTGAAAAAGAGGGATTCCTTCCCAGATATACAATAAAGAGTGTGTTGCCTCCATCCAGAGTAAAATTTTGTAGGTCAGTTGTTGGTGTGGTACAACCCCCTAGGATACCGTACCTACCCACCTCCTCTCACAGTTACCCCACACACAGAATACCATATACCAAGGCAATACTTCACTGTGCATGCAAATAATGACTATCGCTAGTAATATGTGCATAGACAGTATTGAACATCAACAACAAGAGATTTATTAAATGGGAAAAGGGGAATGGGGATGCAAAGGCAAATAGTAAGTGGATGAAATTAGATACTGCAGCTAACAGCATACACAACATACACAATGTTAAAAATCATGCCCACCCCCCAATCAGTAGCACACACTGTATGACAGACCCATCTCCCCACTGCTACCAGTTCCCCCTAATGTCTGTCAGGGTATGCGGGATGAGTTGCAGGCTTGTACGGTGCAGTTTGTTGGCAAGCACTGGTGCACTTTCAAATGGAACATACACTTTTGTCTAAACTGAACTTAACTCCACAGATCAGGGCAGGCTCTGTGGCTACTCATGGTTTTGTAGACAGACTCACAGGATCCGACAAGGATGGCAGGTTCAGACAGTCGAGCTGGAAGGCCTGAGCTGTACAAACAGGGTGGCAGAATTTCTGGCAGCTTATCAGCTTCAGGACTGTTTCAGGCTCTAGCAGCTTGTCACCCCCTAGTCAGTTTCTTCGTGGATGCTGGATCAGGCCAGTACTAGGGACCAGGGACACACACCTACCCCACACATCAAGGCATCTAATTTCCCAGGGAAAGAGGATGGGTACTGTCTAGCGGTGACAACACCCGGCTGATTCCCCAGATCATCCTAGCTGGCATGGAGTCTTTTCCCAGACCTTGGATTCAAGCAATCTCTCACTTTCTGTCAATAACAGACACAGGCACCTCTGTAAGCAGATCTGATGTACCCCCAGGCTGATGGAGCAAACTGTCTCTCAGCAGGGTTTCCACACTTTCGGGTTGTAGCCTCAGCAACTTTCTGGCCCCCCCAGGCAATGGGAACTCAAAGGGCTTCTCCTGATGCTGGCTTTAGTCACTCTGACAACACTTCAGACTTTAGAAGATCTCAATTCCAACCCCCGTAATAACTGAGGGCTTCTCTCAGGGTGCCAAAATTATCTTCTTCCAACCAAGCTGTACAGTTGAATTCAGGCTGTCCCAGGGGATGGGAGATTTCAGCAAATCTCCCCATGGTCGGCTGTGGAGGTCTTGGGCTGACTACCAAAAATGACTGTCTCGTTCTCTCTCTCTCTGCGCGCCTCTACCCTCACATAGCCTCAAGCTGGCAGAACTGCTGAAAGCTAAATTCTTCCCCAACTTCTCTGGAGAAAATCTGACATCCTGCATTGAACAATACAACTGTCCATCAAAAAATGAATACACATTAGGCTTACTGATTGACTGTCCCTAAAGGTGCCAAGAACATTGTTCACTCCCCCAACCCCAGAGCCATAGCTGCAGTCCTTAGGGTTCCCTGAGTACTGATTGGATAAAACAGGGTCAGGGGTTACCAAAAAAGCATCCATGTAAACAGTTTATATTTGTCCCTTGGGTTAAAGTCTCTTTGTAGGTGAACTAAGCAGGTTTAACAAATAGCTGTCCCTTAGTTCAATAGCTGCACCTCTATACTATTACCCAGTTGTCGAATGGTCTCAAATGAAGTCCTTATCTGCTTGTCACTAGTGTTAGGGCAATTAGTCCCCCTGAGGCAGGCAAAGACACATTCACAAAGCAGTCTGAGCAGTTCTTAAAGCAACAGTGTGCACATAAGCATTCACACGCATTTGCAGAATATATCTCCCTCATTGCTTCCCAAAGGTGCATCCAACCCCCCACACATGTTCTGGGATCCCAGGAGTAGGAACGCACAACAGGTGCTGAGTTTAGCCTGCTAATGCAGAGCTGACTTAAACGCTGCAGCACTTAATTGTATAGGCAAGCAGACCGCCCACTTGCACATTCAAGCAGCGGGCAGCTCAACCGTGCGTACACTGAGCTGTGCAGTAATTCACTGCTGTCTCAGCATGGACTGTGCTGTACCACTAGGTGGTGAAACGTCAAGTGTTTACACAGCTCCTCCAAACCCCATAGTAAGCAGGCACATAAGGGCAGGCAGGAGCTTCACAGGGGCACCAAGGGACCCGGGACTGGTAGGACTAGACAGCAGTAGGCAAACTTAGTAAGCCCCACCCATGGGGGGGGGTTACATGTTACAGAGTGAGTTTGATACTGGTAGTGCAGCAGTCACTAAGTGTATTCATACCATGTACATACAGAAATAGTGTTAATGATGTACAGAGTGTGACAGACAGAGATGTTCTCCCATCCCTATTTTTAATAGAATTAGGAAGTTGAGTGTGTATTTAGTCTGTTTAATACCCCAATGTATTGTTTTATGTGCATTTTTTGAAATACATTATACACCTCTTTTAGGAATGATTTAATTGAAGTTCCCCTCTAAGTGTTTGTTCTGATTATCAGAAAATGCACTTCCAATGTACCTCTGCATGTACCCATACTTGCACACGCTGTCCTCCCTCTGGTATGTGCGGTATACATCCCCCCACTAGGTTCTGGAACTGGTAAATAATTAAAACATTAATGTTACCCTCCCCAAAATTGTGGGCTTACCTTGATCATTTCCGTGGACTTTGCAGTGCTCCCTGCCTGAAAGGGCACCAGCTGATGCTCTGCCTTAAAGAGCCTGGCCAGTATCCAGTGATGTAAATAGTTCATCTAGACATAAAGTGTTGCTGTATTCCTAGTTCCTGCATGAGTGTGTGAGTTAATGCTGCTGCGCTATGACTTTAAGAGGCTCAGACTGCCCTTGCAGTGTATAGCCTGTGCTGGGTCCGAGTAGAGCGACGCTCACGACCAGCCAGGCAGCACCCTGATATATTCCGTTGTATAGTCACTTGTTAGTATAAATGCTGCCCTATCAAATGCTGTAACTGTTTATTTCTAAATCTGAACTGTTATGTTTAAAAAGTTTAAAGTTTGGGACTGTTTACATTTTGCTCAGACAACCGCCATGTTGATACTGTACTTTGAACCTGCAGGTGAGCTAGTTAGCACTCAAGGGGTCCTAATGGATCCATTTACTACGGCTGCTGGGAGAAACTGCATGCTTGGCACTCATTTTAACCAATCAGGGCACTGGATCTGTGACTGACAGTTTGGGCAGCCAACTGGATTACTGGATTCTGTTTTCAGTCAGTTGAGAGAAACGGCTGAACAAGTCAGTCTGGTGCGAGCTTCTGTGTTGAGAGGAGTCTCTGTTACAAGCTCGGTGAATTTGGGGAGAGGCCTGCATTATCTTTTCCCAGTCTGAACTCCTTTAGTGAATCATTTGGGACCGCCAAGTGCTGCAGACCATTCTAAAAGTCTCCAAAGGGTGAAAAGAAGTGTTTTTCTTAGAGTTATAATCCCAGACTGAGAAGGGGATCATAGTGTTTAAAAGTTCCCCAAGCTAAAGCCGGCCCGTCGGCGCAGTGGTTGGATTTCCGTCTGCGACGCCGGTGACCCGAGTTCGGGAACAGACTCAGGTCACGGGAGGGCCGGCCAGGGGGAGAAGGATGGAGCATCCGGGGACAGCTCTCCTTCTCCAGGGGGAGGGCAGGGGATGCACACCAGCGTAGGCTGACTCCTGGCGGAGGCTGGAAGTGCAGCAGTATAGCCAGGGCTCAGTGTACAAGGGGGAGTGGCAGACGTCGGCGTATGCCTTGACGTCAGGACGTCACGCCCCACAGAAAAATGGAAAAGAGCTTCTTGGTCTGCCAGATGATGGCTGCTGACTCCCTGCCACCTCAGATGCCCCGACACCCCGGAATCCACCTCAGCAGCACCCGGAGACTGATTGTAGAGTGTGCTGGTATCCCCCTCATGGTGCCTTCCCTCTCAGAGGAGAGGGACCCATCCGGCGAAGGGTTATGCTGGTCCACCCCTGGGTTGGCTGCGATCTGAGGTGAGTAGGAAGGGGGTCAGGGTGAGGAGGTCGGGGGGCCATGTGCAGCTGGTAGGAGTGGCAGGCCAGGGGCAAGGAAGGGGGAAAAAACAAAAAAGTTCCCCAAGCTGTGTGTCAGTGAAAGACTAGTTTGCCTTAGAGACTGTGGCCTAGAACTGAAACTGGGACCACCAAAATTGTCTCCAGCCTGTTTGCCAAAGTGGGAGACCTGCTTGCGGTGCCAGTGACCCGGGTTCGGGAACAGACCCAAGTCGTTGGAGGGCCAGCTGAGGGGAGAAGGATTGCACATCCCTTGGACAACTCTCCTTCTCTTGGGGAGGGGGAGGTGGATGCGGTAGATGCCTGGTACACCACGGACCCCTGGCAGAGGCTGGGGGTACCACTGCAACTGGTGTCAAGCATGCTCGGGGATGGTACAGATGCACGGTGTCATTGCACACATCTGTCTCCCAGAAAAACCCAGGAGAAAAATGCTGCAGCCAATGCCTTGATGATGTTCACTTCGCCATCCCATATCCAGATCCCAGGCTGACTCCCCCAACCAAATCCGAACTTAGCGGCATTTGGGCTGGTGCCACAACTCCACCCTGGGAGGTAAGCCAGGGGTATCCGGGGAGATAAGCGGCTCATGTGGGAGTGTGGGAGGCGGCGAGGACCATGACTGAGTAGATGGTACCGGCAGCTGGCACAAGTGGCACAAAAAATGTAAATAAAAAAAGTGGGAGACCTAGGTTTCTGTTGTGCTAGCTTACATTTCCAGGACAGCAGTTTGAAAGTAGGTAAACTGTGTGGCCTATTGAAGACTGTTGCAAAGCTCAAAGCCTGTGATGCCAAACCACTTTTCTGAGAGACTGTTGCTGCCTATTATACAAAAGCTGCTGAGAGACCAGTTTGGGGAGTCATGTCAGGTGGAGAAGAATATCATGGGTTGCAGCCACCTTTGGGGGAAAGGCCTTGACATTGGGATGAGTTGTGCAAGTCCTGGTCCCTGTATCCTGGTCCTTGTCCAGAAAGAAGAGACCTGCAGCCTGAAGCCATCAGCCGAGAGCCAGTCTTCATGAGGAATCCACCTGGAAATTATCCCAGATCCCGAAGTCCTGGTACAATGAGCACAACAGGGTTTAATTCTGCAACACAAAATAAAAAGTATTTGTCATCTGATTTGCCTTTCAGTTTCTTGTGGTTTAAACTTTTTGGCAGGTCATTGGGTCTGAGGATTACAATTTTCCTGGGTTAATGTTCTTGTAAATTTTACAGCCATCAAAATGTGAAAGAGTTAATAATAATTTATTTGTTTAATGGCCCCATCCAGCAGCAATGCCAGCCAGCCCATGGCAATGCTCAGGCCTGCAGCGAACTAGATCCTGGGTACCCAGACAGCAGCAACTGGAACTGTCCAGGGGGGTAAATGTATTTGAATGTTCCTGTAATACAAAAGTATTGCTTTAAACCAAATCTGGATCTGAGTCACCTTCCCTTGTTTAAATCCCCAAATAAATCGGTTTGTTGTTTGAATGTTAAACTGCTTCCTAGCATATTCTTACTTAGCGCTGGGTTGCTAGGAACGCCAAAATATGTGTTGTTGTTGCTGCTGCAAATCATCCCTTTCAGGTGTACAGGGTACAAGAGGTCCAGACCCTGTTGGTAAGTGTGATTACTGTGAGCATATTATTAGCACTCACCAAGAATTGTGAACTTGAATGTTATGCAAAGTGTTTGGTACAATTCCATGTGTGGGACCACTGGTTGGGGCTATGAGTAGGTACAACTTCCCAGAGGGTTGTGCTAACTTAGCATCTTACCCACTTAACAAACACTCTGGGTGGAGGCACCACACAAATAGTTCTCTTGTTGGTATTGAGCCCCTTGTAGTAGCTAAATCAGAACCCAGGCCCCTCAATCTTCATGTAGGGCAGCAGGCAGGGGTAGTAGCCCCTTGGGAGGTGGTGCCCGGGTTACATTAATACTGGATGAAATAAAGAAAAATAGTATCACAAAATTTCAATACAAACACATAAAACAATATACCGGGGGTATTAAAGAACTATGTAGCACCACAAAATAACAGACAGAATTGTTTAAAGGAGTCAGTTGTTGCCATTTGTTTCTGACGTATCTTTCATTTTCCTTTTGTTCCTTAGCTGTTCCTACCTGACAGTAATAGATGTTCTGTGAAGAGCAGTACTTTAGCAGGTGGCTGACACACATTTAGTTCTGTTCCTCTTCTTATCACATCTGCATAGTAACCTCACTCATTGTGACATCACTAGAGAACCAGTCTGGCTGAAGGTGAGTTGCTGCTGTTGCTTGGCTGTGATGTCACAGTGAGGTCACAGTGCTGATGGGGTATGAAGGGAAGTAGAACTAGATGGGCCAGTCTCCAGGTAGAGTGCTTTTCTACAAATCACACTCAGTACAGTCAGGTAAAAAAAAATCTTTCAATTAGCAAAATGAAGAAAAAAATATTCTTTAGGTATAAAAAGTAACCATTAAATATTTTTAAACATTAAATATTAAAGAGCTAATGCATAACCTAAAACTATTATAGGTTGAGGGAGAGCTCATGAGATGACAAGTCGGAGGGCTTATTTCCTTTGCCTTACAATGGTTAGAGTGGTCTCAGCAGAGGTATTAACATACAATATTCATTTTTAAAATCAGTCAACTATTACCTTTTGTATCTGGGGTACTTTTCTATTCCCTTTGGTTAATTAGAAGATTTTTAACCTGATGTAAGCACTGTACAATAGGTTTGTTGTGTGAAACTACTTTCTGCTTGGCAGCTGACATATCTAGCTCTGTTCCTCCCATTGCATCATCTGCCTTGTAATCGCACTGATTGGGGCAGCACAGCTGCTCCAGAAAAGCCACTGAGTAGCTGCCAGATTAGTGACCTGTGATGTCACTGTCAGTGAGGTCACAGTGCTGATAATGTAGCGGGTTAATGCATTGCTTGTACTAACCATTACCAATGACACAGCATGTGATACAAAATTGTCAAGCTTATAAGACTGCTGCAGCCATCCTTCTAGTTAGGGCACTCTAACTGTACACCTTGATGTAATCCAAGTACTTACAGTACATGCAAGTCGTATCTTATGTAAAATGTACTGGGTGGATTTTTGATTTTCATGTATGTATCATATGTTTTGAAAATACAATAACATTTTGAACTTTAAAAAAGAAACACAAATTTACAAATGGCTACATCTTAAAATTTGTAAAATTTTTTGGCCTGCTATTTTTGGTTCTGTTAGCTCTTTAATTTCAGGCAGTGTACTTGCTATTTAAACAGACTTCACAAATGGGCACATTTCTTTTTATATTAAAATTTGAAAAAAGTAAAAAAAAAAAGTCACTTTAAAAAACTTGCTCTTTAAAGGCTCCATTGAAAAACATGTTTATAGACTCAAAATGGTTAGTAACATTAACATAACCATGAACAGGGCTGTAATTGAGGATTATTTCAAAATATTGAAGTTGGCAACTGAAGTCCACTATTCCGTGAGAGGGTTTTGAATGTCAGCGTCCTGAATCGAATTCCAGGCACAAGCTTATTAAGAGTGAGGATGCCTCTTTATTAGCACGGAGCCTGGCCTTCTCTGTGCTTTCCAGTTTATAAATTCCACTGAGTAGCAACTGGATGGTCTTTGACAGGCTAATATGTGAGATGGCAAACAGCCGAAGAACCATGATGCACCTAAATGGGGGAGAGGTGCTGTAATGAAAACAGTACTCCTTGAAAAGCTTCCTGGGAAGATACAGAACAGATGTCATCACAACCTGTTAGAGAAATCAGGGAGCTTCCAGCAGGATCAAAGCCATCTGAGATCTGAGGCCCATGAGCACCCCATATATGGGATGTGAATGTAAAACAGCCCAGAGTTTTGCTCATGTGTATTTGGTTACTGCAGAGGAGACGTGGAACTGCCTCTGCTGTTTTTGTGTAGAGGCGAGGGAGGAAGGAAGTCCAAGGCCATCTCGCATCAGCTTTGCAAGGCGTAGCAAAAATCCTTAATGTAAGTTTTTTCTTTTTCTACACATCTTGTATTTTACTGCCTGTTTCTCTGTTCTGACAGACTGCTGCTGTACTGTCATGCTTATTTAAAGGGGAACAGTCAGCACCAAAAGCCCCACACTTGAGTGTGGGGCTGCTGTTTGCAAAAACATGTTGGCTTACTTACTTACTGTTCAGTATAGTAGATTGTATCAGACTAATGTTGTTGAGTTCTAATCTGACATCTTTTGTTACTACAAATCCCAGAATCCCCTGCAGCCAACATCAGAGTATTAGACAGCAGTGGGAGATCCAACAGTCTGCAGGACATGTTAGAGTTTATACAAGCTATGAGCTTTTGTTTGCTGGTCCTGTTGTCCTCCCTGGGCTAAGTACAGTCACAGAGGACTGTATTTAGCCCCTGGAGAAGACAAGACCCAGAAAACATCTGACCAGAGATTATAAAAGCTCTAACATGCATTGCGGGGTTTTGAATCTCCCACAGCTGTCTAATACTCTGATGTCAGCTGCAGGGAATTCTGGGATTTGTAGTAACAGAGGATGTCAGCCAAGAACTAAGCAACATTAGTCTGATACAATCTGCTAATCTACAGTAAACAGTAAGTAAATCAAAATGTTTTTGTCCACAAAAGTGCACACTGGGACCAGTTCCACAGCTGAGTGTTGGGGTCCTTTGTGCTGTTTTCGTTTAACTCATGAATGTTCATATGAAACTACATTTATGCATCAGTCAGAGTTAGAAAGTCACAAAAGGAAGGAAATGTAGTGTTAACGTTTTCTCAACCATAATGCCCACCTCTCTTCCAAGCCTCTAGCTTTGTGACCCAGTACCAAACTACAGGTCTGGGGTCATGAACCGTGGGTCTGCTGCTGCAAGCTACTGGTTCAGAGCCATGTCCCACAAGTCTGCTTCTTCACCTACAGCCTGCAGGATCAATCATAACTTTCTTCATGCAGGGCCCTGCAGCTCAAGCACAAAGCAGGACACCCGTCGTAACTTTCTTCGCACTGGGCCCCAGACCTGAACCTTGAATTATTCAATCTGTGGGGCCATGGACCCAAACCTGTAGCTTAGCATTGGGACACAAAACTAGTAGCTGGGAGAGCACGTGGCAGTTAGTGTTCCAAAAGTCTTATACCACATTTCCCTCCTTTTGTGGCTTTGTAACCCTAATGTATGTATTAGCCCAGTGTTTTTCAATAAATGCTCTCACATTTTGAGGAAGCAGATTAGTAACATGAGGCCGGATTTTCAAAGGGCAATGCAAGGCTTGCATCAAACCCTGCGTCAGACACTTTTGTTGGCACAGATACACCAACACCTTTGCTGCAAACTGTGCCCAATTTTAGTAGGTTGGGTGCAGTTACAGCACTTTACTAAATTTACAGCAGCTTGTTGCAAATATTTGGTGGAAGCCCAATAAACAGGGTACCCAAGACTGTGTCAATTTAGGCCAGAAATGTTGGTCTAACTTGTGGAAATTGATGCACAGGATAGAATATCCTGATCACCATGTGTTTGGCGCACCCGTCATTTGCGACATTCTCAGCCCTTTGAAAATCCAGCCCACGGTTTGTGAAGCAGGAAGTGAATCCTAACTTGCTTCACACAGTGCCAGATTAAGGCCCTGCCCATGATCCTAACCATTGTAGCACAGGGCTCTGTTCAAAGCAGGAGATGAGGCACAAATTTTTTACTATGTCGTTTGTTTATGACTTGAATTGTAATACAAAATGCACATAATTTGTTTTTTTCCCAGTCCTATTCTTAGCTGTTTATCATGCTTCATGGTTTAAACACTTTTGTTTCATGTTGGACTTATTTATTTATTTTAGTTTTTGTTAACCAGGAAAGGAGAACTGGGCAGTTCTGCCTTGTTTCAGCCTCATCCTGGGGGAGACATGGATGGAAACAAACAGAAATGGAACCATATTTAGCTGTTGGTGGCATTACTAGTGATTTAGCTAATTTTTCACATCAGCTTTTGCAATTTCCTGTACAACACACAAACCAAGGAACAACCAACGTGTTTTCTATTTTTCAGTCATCTTTACTACTATTTTGATCTTTTTTTTGGCATGTCTTATCAAGTGCACAAGCTATGCGTTATGCACGTGCTGAGTTCATTAAAGTCCATCTCGAAGATGTTCTGATGCAACCACGAACATTCTTTTTCCATAATTAAAATAGTAGCTGTTATTAATTTGTTTTGAATGTCAGCTCAGACATCTTGATGCACTCATGATTTATAGATGTCCCCATAATGCCTTGATGCCATTACATATAGAATAATGGCTGAGTAGGTGGTTATAAACAAGAATTTTACACACACCCGAGGTGTGAGATGCCACACAAACCCAGAGAGCGAAGTTCGAGGGGGGTTATATAGGCATCCCATGCAGACAGTGTGTGTAAAATTTGAGTTTTTACACACCTACCCAGCTTTTGTTTTATAAAATTGCCGGGGAGCGTTTTATTGCCACATCAATTAAATAACATATTGAAACAAAGATGTAGTGCAGACCATGACCAAGCAGCTGCTGAAACTATTCCATTTTTTTTTCTTGCCTGCTTGCTCGTCTCCCCACTACCTGCCCTTCTACATCATGAAAACACTGCTTCCCCGATTAAAAAAGAAACTCTACTCAGTTTCCACATACTGGTCTCCTTTTCCTGCCACCTCCTCCTCCTCACTCACCCGACCTCACTAAAAGAAACATCAGACTGCTGAGTGCTATTGGCGGTGTAGTGACTGGCACTTAAGAATGGCTGCTGGCACATGCATGGAGCGACAGAAACCTGGCACATGTTCACCGTTATAACCCATGGGCTATAACAGCAAATTAGAATCAGATTTCCATATGGGAGAAAATGCTCCCCAGTTATTACATATAGAATAACACATGGGGCTGTGTGCTTAACAAGAATTTTACACACACCCGAGGTACTGGATGCTACATAAACCCCGAGAGCGAAGGTCAAGGGGTTTATTTAAACATCCAATACCAAGGGTGTGTATAAAATTTGAGTTTTACACACAGCCCCATGTTTTATTTTATGTAATTGCTGGGTATTGTTTTGTTGCAAATGAAATTTTATAAAACAAATGAGTAAGACGTCCCTGTGCCACCGCGGTCTGGTCAGGTTCAAGCTGACTTTCCCCCCATTGATGATTTTTCTTTTTTAAAGATTTTATTGTTTTAGCCCAGTGAACAACTTACCACCAAATCTGAGTGGGGGTGCAGTCAGTCTCCGGAGTAAGGAAGGCAGCCGTTGCTAAAATAGGTAACAACTGCAGCCGGCGGATGGGGAGAACAAGGGAAACCGGGCACGTGTTCGCCGTTATAGCCCGTGGGTTACAACAGTGAATTATAACAGGGTTTCCCTTAGGCAAAAACAAGACCCAGTTATTATAATCATATTATATTCACTTTGGTGCCCTTTCTTCCTTATTCATGGCATTGTGGCTAAAAATGACAAGTGTATAAATACCCTAACACAATACTCTGGTGAAATAAAAGGAATTCCAGAGGCTGTAGACATGAATCCAACCACAGTCTCTGTCTCACTGTGTGACCATGAGCATGACACTTGACCTCCTGGTGCTTTACACCTTTCAGTAGCAAAACACTGTGTAGAAGCAAGGCCCCCACAGAAAATGAGATGTTGCATCTGGGTTGGGCTATCCCAGGGAAAAATATTATTCGGCCCTATGTATGAAGGTGTCTTACGTGATAAACTGAATGGAAAACCACAGCATAAAGGGATACATGCTAGAAGCATGCAACAGATGTGACTGCAGCATGCACTAATGCTGCACACAGATGAGAAACACAGAGTCGCACTAGTATGCAATGCATGGGATATTCATATACGAGGGTGTGTGGCTGTGTAACTGCATGCGAGTGTGACATAGGCATGTATACACAAAGCAAATTATGACTGGAAGCTGTGCATTGTAATACCAACAGAGGCAAAATATGCACTTTGGAACTCTGTTTTAAAAATCAGTGTCCACAGGGTCACCGCTGGCAGCCCAGATTGGCAGAGACAGGGTAAAAAACACCACACCCATGACCCCTGACATTGCCCTCTACACACACAATACCAGTGTGATACCCAGGACTACCAACATTCTGGAGGGGAGAACAGACATGAGTAACCCCCACCTGACCAGTCATGAACACAGCAGAAGTGAGAGGCCACACAAAAGCAGACAAAGACACTGGGTATGTTCATGCTATTATCCTCTATTGAAGATGCAGTAAACTGAAAATATAAATCATAAACAAAGTAAAGCAATGGCCCAAAACTGCTGCTGACAAGATGGTACTCCCCCATGGTCAGCTTCTATTCTCATCAGTGTCATCTCCTGAACCAGGTGGACTGCACATCTCATAAAGTATCTCACAGTGTACCATCCTCCAAAGCTACCCATGGTATGCTTTTAATGAGAGAATACAAAAGGATGCAATTAGCGACACACCTGTGTGTGCCATGCTCCCCAACCTATAACAACACACCTCAGGCACTGTAGGCCCAATGCAAGGCTAGCCATGACTGAAATACTGCACAGAGACAAAACGTACAGATCAGTGTCATGTATAGGGTGCTCTTACCATATTCACTTGTAAGGGCTACACCACCACCCAGCACACCCTTAGCTCATCCACAAAGCTATACTGATCCAGCCTCATCCACTCCGATAGCCACAGATCTATCATCATCCAATGTGCTACCACCAGCATTGCATCACCTTCCCCTCCTTGTGACACATCAATATTATTGGTGAACACCTCTAGTAACCCTATTAGACCAGTAGCCCTGTGAGACGAGAATATGCCAGGCATTAATGGCATGGCACATGTGAAGCAATGGAAGTTCACACTATCCCTGTGACCTCAATACTCACCACAGGAGAGTCAGACGCTATGCACAGGTTCCCCATGTAATTTGATAGGACATAAGGCTCACATGACAGAGTGTTGTTGTTAATCTTTTTATTTAACAATGTTGCAACTCACATACAGACATAACAAATTGAGAGTGGTTCTATATTGTGGGTCAGGTTCATGTGAGTGAGGGTGTGTTTGGTGTGATGTGGGGTGATGGGTGCTGAGTTGGAGGTCAGGGTGGGTGGTGGTATGTGGGGGTTCAAACTAGCGATGGATCATATTCTTTGTTACAGGTGAAAAAAATAAATGAGGGTCAGTTTTCTTTATCTCAGTTCACATTCCAACACCAGGGATTGGGCACCCAGTGTAGGGATACTATTCAGAGAAAGAGATCAGGCAACCTGGAAGGGGAGGTCAAGAGACGTGGTAATGAGAGTGGGCACCCTGGTTTGCTTATAGTACGTATAAAGATACATAAACAATAGGAAGGGCAGGCAGACAACCTGGAGGGAGTGGGGAGAAAGAAGCAGTACCAGGGGTGGGCACCCCAGTCTGCTTAACAAATATTTTAATAAGGAAGAAAGAAAGAAAGAATCAATCCCTGGCTCATTTGTTTATTTTTTAGTCTTTGGTAACTGGGTAAGGCTCACTAGGCACAAGTGCCTGTTTTCAGGGGTGACCTGGGAGCACTGGGCAGTTAAGTGACTTACTCAGAGTCATACAGTATGCAAGTGGAGGTTGTGAGAATCAAACTCAGGTCTGGTCTGCTGGATGTATCAAGCTCATTCATACCTCATTCCTCTAACCTCTAGGCTATACTGCCAACCCATTTGTTCAACTGAAGCCAGCAGCAAAACTCCAGCTGCAGCTTCAGAATTAAAGAAAGTCCTGCTACTCTGATACAAAAAATGCAGGTGAATAGCTCCTCTAGCTAAGCTGGTCACCTTGAATTTAGGTATGCCCAGAAAAAGTATTTCTGGTCATTTAAAAACAAAAAGAAAATACCAGAATCTAGCTAAATGGATCCTGTTTAGTTAGGTTCAGGTGTTTGTTTTTTAAACTTACACAATTTTTATATATTTTCCATATTTTTTTAGTTTGAGGGGAAAAAAACAAGATGGCAGCTGTCATGGCATGAAAAATATTTTTCTTGCTGTGTGAAGCAAGTGGTGAGAAACCCGAAATGGTCTTTTGACATGGAATTTTTCATGTCATATTAGAACATTATCCCAAAAACCTTACTGAGCATGCCCAAAATAACAAAAAAAAAAAATTAAATCCTTATAACTTTGGAACCATTTACCACTTTTTCATGAAACCTTCCAAAGGCAATATCTTGATACAGCACACTTCTTAAAGTTTAATAAAAAAAAGTCCAATCCATGTCAGCTATATTTGACAGTAAAGCCAATAACCCATGTTAAGTGTAGGAAAAATTAGACGGCCATAAGAAAATGACATATGCGGATCTAAGAAACAGCACAAGTTGCCATTACAAAACTTTCCACATGTTTAGGCCTTGCCTGCAAGATAAAGCATGCAAAATGTCATCCAATTTTGTCAAACACTGCCAAAGCTATTAAGGTGCAAGTTTTTTAAAATAGAACCTGTCGGTTACCCCTAACGATACTGGTGCTACCGCACCAGTATAATATGTAAATAACAGATGTGCCAAAGCCTCACCCTCAAAACTGAGCTGACCGGAACATGGGTGACTCATATCTAAACAAGACCGAGACAAACAGCCCCAGTTAGGATCGGATTTCCAGTTGCCAGTATTTTTATTTAAGCTCCCACCAATACCCGTTGTGTCGGGGAAAGCAGTTAGGGCTGGTTAGATTGAAGCATGGCTGGAGAGTCACAGGTGAGCATATCCTGCAAAGTTGGAGGCTGTGATACTGCCTGGGTTGGGGTTTGTGTAAAAGCACCCAATTAAAAAGGATGCTCTTACACGAGCCTCTTCCCCAGGAAGCATCGTTGACTTCAGCTGCCTAACCCACCTGTGCTGGTCTCCTCCTGCCAAGCCATACTCATGGCTGTTTTTTTTTTTTTTTTCTTGCTTTGTGCTTCCCCGTATACTGGGGAGTCTCTGGGAAAAATTAAGCCAGGGAAGCAGCTTAATGACTCGGACTCATGAGGAGTTCTGAAGAATGGCAGCTCATACAGCTGTGTCCCTGCAAGTCTTCAACTAAGGAATCTGTTTCAAGGGGGAAGCTATGAAAAGCCAGGAGAATGGCTTTCATCATGCATCTCCCCCAACATTAACAAGAAGCCCTGGCTGCGGGGAGGGGGGGCTTTGAAGAATGGGGAGCATATCCTTTATCATGTTGCTCCCCCAATATTAAGAAGACCTGAATGTATTTTTAAACTGGTGGGAGAGTGTTTTGAAGGTTAGGGAGCATGTCCCTTATCATGCTGCTTCTCCACCCCTCACTATAGCAACTGAACAACAAGGGCAGGATTTGGAGGAGGGACACACACACAGCTGTTCATCCTGAAGATTTATTTTGCAAAGGATGTAGAAGAGAGGCTGGGGGCACATGCAGACCCTGAAGATATCAAATGGTAGGGGGTAGGGATGGGGGGTTGTGGTGTTGGGTGGTTCTCCCAAAGTGGAAAGAGGGAGAGTTTTTTGACAATTTTCTATCCAGGGCCACTCAGTTTACTAGCTGTTTTGGGGTTCTGCTTGTACCAGTTTTACAGTAGGAGCTTGGAGTTGGAGACTGAAGCCCTCTCTCAAAGGGTAAGTGGCCCTGGCTGGTAGGATTTATTTTGAACTAAGTTTCTAGTTCCTAAGCCTATGTTCTACTCTAGTCCATACTGCCTGTTCTTTTTTTTACTATTGTACAGCTGTTCAACCCTGGAGATACCAAGTATGCCTCAATGTCAGGCCTCAAGTGAACCCCACCCTCTCTACCAGTGGGTACCACTACCAACATAGGGCAGGGTCTAACTTTGCCAGTTGTCATCATTCAGCTGATCTTGTGCACATCGTTGTTTCCTCCGTTTCCTCTGTTGCTCCCTGTCACCTTACTGTGGCATGAGATCTAGCATCAGTTGGCCTTCATGCACTCACAATCTTCTGCTGGGGATTGAAGTTCTCTGGCCCTTTCACATGTGTTACTGCAGTACCAACCTTCTGCAAGTCCTCCCTGTCTGGGTCACATCTGTCCCATCACAGCCACTTTCTGACATGAGACTGCTTCTGAACCCAAGTCACTCACAAGGCAGCATGCTGAGACATCAGAGTAGTGTCACATTGCCTGATTTGTAGGAAATCTGGAGGTGGGTTGGTGGGATTTGGCCTCTAAGGGCTCTCAGTAGAATGTGGAGGGACATCTGGTGCTGAAGTCTTCCGGCCAGAGCAAGGAGATGCCAGTCCCCAGTACCCAGCCCTTCTTTTAGAACTGAAAAATCAGATCCAGACACCCCATGCCCTGGTGATGTTTGGATTAAAACACGTGTGAAGGGGCAGTGTCTCTGGAATATTCTTGCATGGTTTGTCCTAGGACTATATTTGGGATCAGAAAATAGAATTGCAGTCATAGAAGTGCATGTGACAACAGCTGGAACCCAGGTGAAGTGCTTTGGTGAGTTTGCATTTCCATGTGTTATGTACAGTAAGCACTAATCACCGAGACAGGAGGTAATTTCCCAGGAATTAATGCATGGTTGGGGGGTGCATGAGGCTGCAAGGCCGAGGGCTTCCCACCACCCAACCATGCATTAATTCTTGGGAAATTACCTCCTGTCGAGGTGATTAATGCACTTGTAATATGGAAGTGCTACAGAAATTGACTGCCAATATTATTATTTAAAATGGGAACAGAGATACGTATTTTTGTATGAGTTACTGTATGCTACTTAGAGCCATATGTTTTGGAACGTCTAAGATCAGTTTAGGCTGTGGATGCAGCCTGCTACAAGTTCAACATTGAGACTGTTGATCTGTAGTGTAATTCAGCCCATGTGTCACTGTTGGGTAAGATGCCATTTGCGCTGCTGCTCGAAACCGCTGAACTATCGTCACGGCTGAGTTAGTGATTGGAAACTTTCTCTTTGTGTGCTCAGGTAGTACTTTTCATGTGGAAAGTGTTTGTGTTACAAAATAAAGTGGTCATTTCTAGGGAATTAATGACCACTACATTTTGTACCATGGGATGTGTTTCCACCTATCGTTGTGCCGGATTCACGGCAGAGATTTTTAGCCATATTACAATAGGCTATAATAACTGGGTTTTGCTTCCTCCCATAGGGGAAACCAGTGGGCATAATTTGCCCTTATAAAGGAGTGTTTATAATGGCAAACATGCACTGATTTCCCTTGCTCTGTGCATGCGCCAGCCACAACTCTTTCAGCTTTTTCACCACTCGTCACCCTGCCTCCTCACTCGAAACTGCACCACCATTGTGACTCAGCAGTAAGTTACTTTTTAAAAAAAATTACTCTTTACAAAAGCAGCGACCAGATGGGGCAAAAAACAAGAAAAAAAAACTTAAGTGCCACAAAGTGACCGCGACTGTGCTAAAAGCCAACTGGATCATGGCCGCACCAGAACGTCATTTATTTTATATAACTGCTGTGGCGAGAAAGCGAAACCCAGCAATTTAAAAAAATAAAATAAGGGGTGTTGTGTTAAATCAAATTTTGCACACACCCTCTGTGTTAGATGCCTAGATAGCCTCTAGTGCTTTGCTCTTGGGGTTTATGTGGCATCCAGCACCTCGGGTTTGTGTAAAATTCTTATTACACACACCACCCCATATTTTATTCTGTATTTATTAAAGCTGTTGAGTAATACACTGTTCCACAGTTTTTCCCCCTGCATGCCCAGTGGTTCTGTTTGTACTGTGTAACAGTGAAATGGTGGCATCAACTTGTTCAGGAATGTGTGTCTTTCTTTTTGTGTACTGTATCTCAGTAGTATTTATTGTTTATTGTTTATTGTATTCTAGGAATTAATACCTTTGAGCCAAGGCTCTTTTACAAAGGTTCCGCGTCAAATTAGGTACAAACAATGGGGTTACAATGAGTTGCACATTTAGATTACATTGTGGAAATAAACAGAGACATGAAACAGTTAAACATCAAAGACATTTATGAACGAACAGATAATTACCAATTAAATACTTTCTTCATTTAGAAAACATATGGACAGGGAAAGATAGGTAAGGGAAGTGTGGTAAGTAGTGCAAGAGAGAGAAAGGGAGGAAGGAGCGGACCATAGTTAGAGAAGAGGATCCTCTACCCGGCCTTTGTCAGGTAAGTGGGCAGGGTGGAGAAGTGAAATAGTTAGGATTTAATTGAGGCAGTCACAGGAGTTGGAGGTGGCGAGGTGAGAGAATAGGTAGATTTAAATGCTCCTAAAGAGTTCGAGGAGGTAATAGAGGTGCTAAGGGTATTTAGCCAGTTGGGGGCACAATAGGCAAATGATCGTTGACCCTGGGTGGTCCAGCAACGGGGGACCTGAAGAGGCTGATTTTCTGATCTTCTGGTGGGTCGGACACTTGTGTTCTGGCATAACAGGTCTTGAATGCAAGGTGGGGGTGAGGCCCATGATGGATTTCTTAGCCATAAGGCAGGTGAGGTACTTTAAGCGGTTTGAGAGTTGTAACCACCCAGTTTCAGCATAGAGCTCGCAAGTATGAGTACGTCAATGAGCACCAGTAAGCAGCCGACAGGCCTTATTAAGGGAGGTTGGGATACGTTTAAGTGCGCTAGAAGAGGCAGACCCATAGACAATTAAGCCATAGTCGATGACTGAGATGATTGAGGATTGAATAGCTAGCTTCAGTGCTGGTAGGGTAAGGAGTTGTCTGTTCCGGTAAAGTATCCCAAGCTGCTGATTAATAGTTTTGGCTATACTATCGATATGTGTTGCAAAGACTAGGCCTTGATCAAAGGTGATTCCAAGATATTTAAAGGTAGCCACCTGTTCAAGGGTGATTCCCAGGGATGTGTTGATAGTGAATGGTACTTGACTTTTCTTGTTTTGCGGGCTTGAGAAAAGCATGGATTTTGTTTTTTTTTGTGGTTTAGGACCAGCTTATGTTCAATGAACCTCGTCTCAACACTGGCAAATGCGTGCTGGAGGCTGAGGCGTAAGGGGTTTGGATCTCTGTGCGAGGATAGAATCATAGCATCGTCAGCATAGAGGATAATTTGCTCTGGGCAGGATTTAGGGAGGGAGTTTAGAAAAAGGCTGAAGAGGAGAGGGCCTAAGATGGATCCCTACGGAACTCCTGAGAGGACAGGCTTAGGGTCTGAGAGAACTCCTGCTATTTTTACAACCTGAGTGCATTGGGCAAGGTAACTTTTTATCCGGGCACCAGAGCCCAGGGAGAGCCCAAGAGACTGTAGTTGACTGATGAGTAGACCATGGTGTACAGTGTCAAATGCATTTGTTAGATCAATGTACACAGCTCCAGTTAGGAGTCCTTTGTCCAAGGCCTTGTGGATTGCTCCTGAGAATTCGAGCAGGGCTGTCGATGTGCTATGCCTTTGTCTGAATCCATGTTGCTGGGCACAGAGGATGTTATATTTCTGCAGGTAGTCTGTTAGCTGGTCGGCCACTATACGTTCAAGAGCCTTTGACAGGGGAGGAAGTATTGAAATAGGTCTATAGTTACCAGGCAGAGACTTGTCACCACTTTTGTGCACAGGAGTGACTATTGCAGCTTTCCATTTACTAGAGAACTTGCTGGAGCAGAGGGAGAGATTGAATATTCTGGTGAGGGGGAGTAGAACTTCATCCAGAGTAAGGGACAGTATTTTAAGGTCAATAGAGTCACTGCTTGCCCGGGATTTAGATATAGCATTCTTTATGCATTTATGAACTTCAATTAGCAATAATCAAACTTCATGTGCTTTAACTATTTTAAGATGGAAGGGTGGTATGCTTGGAGGGGCAGAGGGGGATATAGAGATTGGAGGGTCAGTATCAGCGAAGAAGTCAGATGAGAGGACACCCCTAAGGTCAGTGAAGGTCTCATTAAGGGTGTTTGCTATGACCAAGGGGTCAAGGGTGGTAGTGCCATCCACATTCAATATAGTAGGAGAGGACTTGGATATTTCTTAGATTTCTCATGATATTTCTTAGATTGTCCCAGAAGGATTTCCCTTCACCCCAGGAATTGGAGAGGGCATTCTTGAAGTAGGCGCTCTTCATCCGGTGAGTCTCTTTGGTACAGTAGTTTCGGGCCTGTTTATACTTTTGGATGTCAGTCAGAGAGCCAGTGTCTCTTGCTATAGCCCAGAGGTGGTCCCTTCCTTTGTGTAGGGCCAATAAATTAGCAGTGAGCCAAGGATTTGAGAGCGCTTTCACTTTGCACTTTTTTACAGGTATAGGAATCACAGGCAGCGTTGAAAGTGTTGATAAAGTGATTAAGGGCTTCATCGACATCTTGAGTATTGTAAATGGGAGACCAGTCTTTCTGTCTAAGATTTTCCTTGAGAGGAGTAAGGTTGCCAAAAGGTAGTACTCTACTAGAGATGGTTCTAGGAGGTGGTTTTCTGAACTTGTTTGACCAGGTACATTTTACGGGAGAGTGGTCGCTAAGAGAGTCTGGGAGAACAGCGACATTATTTATCTGGGCAGGGTGATTGGTAAGGATCCAATCTATTAGGGTACTATTACCAGATTAATAGTTTTTCCTATTAGGTGAATTGACCAGCTATGTTAAGTTTGCAGCAAGGATAGCATCCTTAGTCGACCCTGTGTCTGGTGCTAACCAATTGATATTAAAGTCACCAAGGAGAAGGAGCTTCAGCGTCAGGAGGTTGAGATCTGATGAATTCTAGTACAGTCTGGAGGCCGGACCCCGGATCTTTAGGTGGGATATAGATAGCAGTAACCGTGAGGACTTTGTTGTGGGCACCAAGGAGTAGCTTGATAGGAAGGAGTTGTACCGCGGTATCAGTGGTGGTATACATAACAGAAAGGCATGTGAGATAGTCCTTTATGTATAAAGCACAGCCACCACCCCTTTTTGAAGTCCTATCCAGCCTGAGTATCTTGTAGCCTTGAAGAGATATGGCATGGTCAGGAGTGCTGGGTGTCAGCCAAGTTTCAACGATGGCCAGGATATCTGGGTTATGTTGGCTGGCAAAGGTTTGTAGGAAGGCCAGTTTAGGTAGGAGACTACAGATATTTAAGGTGACAAAGGTGAGTCCCCCCTCCATTTTGGCTGGCTTTGTTGTGCTGTGGGAGATAGGGCCAGGATTAGGGTGAACACTTCCTGACATTAAGAGGAGGAGGAGGAGCAGGAGTTTGAGAGTCAATAGCCATAATTCATAGTAGGTGGAATTCAGCCTCTGTTGCTTGTGTGTTTTGGTCTAGTACAGGCATCTAGGATCCCAGTGTAAAGCATTGGTCAGGAATAGGTGCCGAATCACTCCCAGGCCATCGTCGTAATTGTTCATATTTAAACAGTCCATTGCCAGACGGCACCATTTATGCGAATAGAGGGAGATTGCAATCGTACCTGATGAGGGATAGATGGCCAGGAGGACCAGAGTAGAGGGTGATGAGGGATAGGAGGATGGCATAGGGTAGGAAGCAAGGAGAGGGCTAGAAGATACAGGAGAATGTGGTTACAGGGAGGCATAGTAGCTAGGAGAGGAGATAGGGGTGTAAAGATAATGGATGTAACAGGGAAGGAGAGGGAGGTGGGAGGAAGAAGCCAAGAGAGCTGAAAACACAGTGATGTGTGGCCTGTAATATCCCCAGAGAAGCTAGCAGCAGCAGGAAATGCGGGGAGAGGGAGTGGTTTAGCAAGTGGTAAAGGATAGGATGTAGGACAGTGGGCAGGTATTTGGAGCAAGGGGCGGCGACGAAGGAGATTATTTAATAAAGGTGGGGGGGAGGGAGGCAGGGCGTAAAATTTTGGCATTGAGCAGTGCAAGTCAATGGGCTCCGAGCCCAGCTAAGCCCAATGTCACCCAGACCAATCAGGAAGCAGGGTCTGAAACCGGAGGCCAATCAGTGCTCAGCACAATGCGCAGTCAGCCAATCGCAGCCGATCACTGCTTTCCCAGTCAGAGGAATGTCCTTACCGGCTTTTAGGGGTCAGGAGGCAGCTAGAGGAGGCGTGGTAGGTCGCACGGTGAAAACCAGGTCCCATCGACCGTGCCCACCTGGCACCCGGCTAGCCCTCTCAGGGCTACGGAGTCTGGATGAGGAGAGAGAGAGAGAGAGAGAGAGAGAGAAGAGGGCGGTGAGTAGGCTTATATTATCAGAGGCAAGTAGGCAGTGACACAGAGCTAATAACAGGGAGGAGGGGGGAAGGAAATTCAAGCGTATGCAGCGAGGAGAGGGGGAAGGTAAAGTCAGAGTGGAGATGTGAGAGTGCGAGGGAACTAAATGGGGGGGGGCTGAGGTGTTAGCCAGAAGCGATCAGGTCCAGTGGATTGCTGGCGCCAGTCTGGAGGGACAGCAGAAAAAGGGGTGGAATGAAGAAGAAAAGAGGAGCAATTATTTTATTTATTTATTTATTTTTACAACAAAGGTAGCGAGTGGGGGGAGGGTGAGGAAGGGAGATGCGAAGGTGGGCATGATCCAGTACAGTGTAGGTAGAAAGGGGAGGGGAGGGTCAGGCTAGTAGCAGTAGGGAAGGAGGAAGAAGTCAGAGAGGGAGACACTAAGCAATGGTAGTGCACATTATCAGAGTTAAGAACGTTGTTTGTAGCAGAGGACAGCTGCCTAGTAACTGCATAATAGGAGGGGAACAGAGAGAGAGTTACTAGGGGAGAGGCAGAGGTAGCAGCTTGAGAGTGCACCATAACACGAAAGGAATTATGAGCAGGCACCCTCTAGAAGTTCGGGTTGGGGAGGGAGAGACAGAAAGGTAACAGTAGAGAGTCAAGCAGCCACAGCCGTTTTGCACAACAATTAAAATAGACTATAGCTTAATAATATCCCTCAGACGGTAGAGGGCTCTGAGGCAAGATAATGAAGTCAGAAAAGGAAAATCATTTAAACAATAACATAATGGTAAGCTAGCAATTTAACAGCAGTCTATAAATACTTGTTAAGCAATGGAAATTCCAGGCAGCCTAACACAGATATCGCGGCTTGATTACAGATTAAAAATAGAACAATATGCAATTCTGAGTAATTAGGCAGAACTAACAGTGGAACAGAGGTAAAATACAGTAGAGAATTCAGGCTGAGAATGTCCAAAAGCACAAAGTGTGTGTGTGGCGTAGCTTGGGGTATAATATGAACTGCCATTCCTCCTTCAGTCTCATCAGCAGTGGCCTGATAGCGGTCTGCGTTTGTGGTGGGGGGGTATAATGTGACCTGCCATTCTTCCTCCTTCAGTCTCCTCAGAGGTGGTTATTAGGAGGTAGTGGTGTATGTGTGGTGGGCTATAATAAAATCTCACTCAGACCCGGAACTCACATATGAGTCAACATTTTATTTGCTTAACCTTATTCAAAATGGCCACCTAGGGGCAAAAATTGTGGTTTAACATTCAACAGCCTACTCAGCCCTAACTATAGGGTGCTACTGCACCACTATAATATGTATATCTTCTATAGGAGCAGTAGTGCCCATATATCAGGGTCGAGTAAGCAATTCTATGTGCACCTTAATAACTGTGCCCCACCTTTATCAATCAATTTGCTGGACATTTGGTAGGCATGGAGTCCAGACCATGATCTCTTGACCAGAAAATTTTGTGTCAATTGGTTTGGGGGGGGGGGCAAAACTACAGAGGTACAAAAACACTAAGCTGCACCCAAATTAAGACTTTTATTGCTCACCTGTAACTAAAAATAATGTTTTAATCTGAAACTCACAGGTTTGATAGAGACTGATCCAAAGTAAATGTTTTGACATCGGGCAAGGTTTTAACTTACACAAATTTTGAAATATAAGTTAAAAACGGTGCAATTTTTCGTGTATGCTCAGTTTAAAAAATTAACGTTCTAAGGATAGCTGTATTTTTGTGTTAGTGGTTTGATCATCAGTTGTTTGTCTGTCACCGCTTCTGTGAACCATTGATCGTCAGTGATTTCGACTCACGTAGTAGTGTTAAAAAAATCACTGTTGATCAACCTGCCTACACAAAAACCCAACTATTCTTAGAACACCCCTCCCTCCTGATCTATGTGTTAATTAAAATAGCCAGCAAGTACCAAATGCCACTGGTTGGTAACCCCCTTCCTATCAACATGTGTGTTAGCATAGAATGGCCGGCCGGTGTCCGGTTCCACAGCCTCGCACCCTTCTGACACTGTTTACAATGGTGGGTGCCTAATCCTGCCACCTTATTCATACTGTGCAGAGTTTCTGACACCCCCCAGTGCTGCCATACTTGAATCCCCTCTCCATGTCTATCGGTGTCCCCACTATTTGTAGCAACAGTGGGGTGCCCACCCGTGTTGCTGAATAGCCAGCCAATATAGCTGCAGGAAAGAAAACATTGTTTTTTTAATTTTTCTTTTCCCCGAAACAAAGAAAAGCATCCATAGATGTCTTTTGCAATGCAACCCCCCACACCTCACCCACCCACCCCCACCACCTACTTAGAACCCTCACCCCCCACTCTCACCCCAGTCACTTATAAGATCCACCATCATAGATCCAGTCTCTGAGCCAAAGGACATCCTCCTCCTGGAACCGTGAATTGGAAATGAGGAATTAAGGTAAGTGTGGTTAGTGTATTTCTAGTGTGTTTTGACTTCATTTCAACATGGCCTTTTTAAGACCCCACCTCATGAACAAGGTATGAGAAAATTTTGCAAACCTGCCCCAAAAGATGATTTCACAGTTGCTATTGTGGTGCAAAATGATGTTTCAGCCAGTGTTTTATAAATGACACCTGTCATGTTCACGGGGGCACAAATGACTATGTTGAAAATTTGGGGTCAAAAACAGAAAATGTTCTGAAGAAACATTGTGTGCAGGGCTGGCCGTTGGCACAGTAAGTAGCGGGTTGTGTTCCCGTGTCAGTGACTCGAGTTCGGGAACCAGCTCGGAGACCTGCCTTGGCAGCATGAGGATGGGTGCTGGCACCATCACATGACACCACCGCTCCTGGCCTGGGTACGGTTTGCACAGTGCTCTGTAGCGCAGATGATACATTGTGATGAGCTGGGGAGCCTTTCCTCACAAGAGGTTGATGTGCGTGAATCAGAATATAATTACACAATCACAAAAAGAAGGAAAATTCATCGCAACACATACATTAATGCAGCCATTAGGGTTGACAACCCCAAAGGATGACACCACAACTGATTCTCCAAAACTCCAGAGACCCAAAACCCTAATATTCTTCATTGCCCTACTTTGTGGCTTTTGCATATTTCTACCCTAATGTCTGTATTAATGTAGCTTTCTGCATTTTATATTCATGATGTCCAAAACCAGGGAAGTTCTGGTGCTGGTTTCAGTTTTGCAAAATCACCCCTGGTTTGGATTTGGATTCTTGGCCAATAGTTACATAAAAAAATTCCTTTTACCTTGCTAAATATATCTTTGAAGTTACAGTTATATCTGTAAATAAAATCTGCACTGCCACATCTTTCCTTAAATAAAAAAAAAAACTTCTTTTCATTACCCCCTCACCCATAATTATGTTTTATCAAAACCAGAATAAACCATAAATATTACTTACAAATATTTGTTAATGAAGTTCATGAGGCTAACAGTATGGTATACAGAAGGGGACAGAAGATGACAACCAGCTGACTAATAACCACTGCTAATCAGACTAAAGGTGGGCAGTACCTTATATGAGTGCGTATTACTGAGCGACTCAATATGAGCGGCTCAGTAATACCACTCCTATATAGGGCGACTGCTGCAATACAGGGAGGAATCCTGTATAGCGAGTTTAGCAGGGAACTACACTCGCTATGTCAGGATATAAGCAGTGTGGTCCCAAACCCTGCTGAGCTGGCTGTTTGGCTTAGTGGTTAGAGCCACTGCCTGTGTAGCCAGCAGACTTGGGTTTGGGCCTAACTATGGAAAATAAAATTTTCCTTTTCTTTTAAGTCCACTCCCCTGGAGTTGAGAATATAATTTTTTGGGGGTGCTGGGGACACAGTGCCCCACTTAAAAAAATAAAGCCAAGGTTTGTGTCTGAGGACCATCTTTGTTTGCAGCAGTTTGCATTGTTTTCAGTCACCCTTTTTGGTTACAGCGATATTTGCACCATGCTTTGTGTGTGGCGCTATTAGGGACTCACTCTTATTAGCATTGGTGGTGTTTGATGAAATAGCCCAATATTTGGCATACACGGTCAGGCTGTCTGAGTCTTAGGATGCAAAAAGTTTTATGATGTTATCTTTTGCTGTTTTCGAGACAGGGAATGCCAAAAAAGGCAAAAAAAAAGTATGGTTTTCCTATATTTAACATTTTTTCTCTCTCATGCACAGCATAGATGATGCAGAAACTTTTCATGAAACTTTCAGGGTAGAAGTGGCTGTACCGAGGTGGTGCCTTTTGAAGGTTTCATGAAAAAAATATTGTACAGTTCCATAGTTGTAAGGATTTTATGGATAACCATAAAGCTGGACTGGTAAAGAAATACCTGTTGTGAGTGCTTATTTTCATGTGTCGTGAGAAATGATTCACTTGTCATGAGAAAAACAACTGATTATGGCAGCTGCCATCTTGTTTTATTTTTACTCAGAAACACTGACAATACATGGAAATTATGTATTTTCCAAAAAACAACACCTGAACCTAGGTAAATGGGACCCGTTTAGATAGATTCTGGTGTTTGTTTTTTGTAAATTGCCCTGAAAATAAGGTTTCTGGGTACCCAAAAATCTGGGCTGCAAGGCTTAGCAAAAGGAGCTGTTCACCCACGCTCTCAGTATGAGAACAGCAGGACTTTCCTGAAATGTGAAGCCAAAGCAGGAGTCATGCTGCTGGCTTCAGTAACAGCAATGAGCCAGCAATCCCCTGCTCTGCAATGTCTGTCTGTCTATCTATCTTCTATCTCTCTACCTATCTACCTGTCTATCTGTCTGTCTGTCTGTGTGCCTGCCCCCAGGTCACTCACCCCCCCTTTCCCATGTTAAAATGTAACTTTAACAAGCAGACCAGGGTGCCCACTTCTGGTACTGCTTCTCTTCACCCCCTCCCCTCAAGGTCACCCACCACCTTCCCATTATATACATAGTGGCACTGGGGTGTCCACCCTTGCTGCCACTGAACAGTAGCCCAACACTGGCATGCCCAATCACCAATGTCGGAGAGTTCCCTGAAATAAAGAAAACTGCCCCTTCTTGATTTTTTGAACCTGTAAAGAAACAGTCCCTTGCTTATCTGAGCCCTTACACACACACACACACACACACTCTCACCCCAATGTGATCTCCTACTCAGCACCCACCATCCCACCCCTCCACACATCCTCACTCATCTGAAAATGTTCCACAACATAGACCAACTCTGCGATTGAAAACGCATTTTCCAGCTGCATCCAGCGACTGTGGTATGAGAAAATAAGATAAGTCCTGTTTAATGTGTTTTAATGGGGTTTTAACTTTTATTCATAAATTTGTCATTTTTTTATATTTTTACACCGTCTTTCCAACATGGCCTTTTTGGGACCCACCTCATGACCAAGGGCAGTAGAATTATTCAAACCTGGCATAAAAACGATTTCATGGTCGCTTTGCAAAATCCTCTCTTGAGCAGGATTTAAACAATTTCACCACCCCTTTTTCATGAGGAGAGGTCATAAGAAGGCTATGTTGAAATCTGAGGTTAAAATATTAAAATACAACAGAGTAATGAACATGCATTGACAAATTTTCTATGCTCACTCATAACTTTGGTAATTTTCAATGTTTTGGTGCCAGATTTTAAACATAGCCATTTTTTCACACCACGTCATGAATGTGACAGCTGTCGTTTTTCAAATCTTGGCCAAAATGTGTTTTCACACCAACCACCACATAAACTTGACAGCTGTCATTTTTCAAATCCTGGCCAAAATATGTTTCTGTACTTGTGGTGCAGAATGATGTTTCAGTGGGGATTTCAAAATTTTCACCTACCAGGTTCATGAGGTGAGGTCATAAGAAGTCTCTGCTGAACATATGGTGTACAGATATGGTCAAATTACCAAATTATGAGTGACCATTACAATACTGTAACATTCACTCATAACTTCATTAATTTTCCATATTTTGACTCCAAACTTTCAACATAGTTATTTTTTCACACCACCTCATACACGTGATAGACATTTTTTTTTAAATCCTTGACAAGATGTGTTTTCACATTTCTGGTGCAAAATGATGTTCTGGCTAATATATTATAAATGCTACATGCCATTTCATAAGGGGAATCATAAAACAACTATCTTGAACATTTGGGTCAAAATAAATAAAAAATAATAATAATTAAGTAACTTTGTGTATTGTGCCAGTCTTGACACCAGCGGGTAGTGCTGTGTGATCCTGTGCCAGTGAGCTGAGTTTGGGGGCAAGCTCAGTGACCCAGCTGGATGTGATGAGGGTTACTAGTTTTTTTTACTAGTTTATTGTTCTAGGAATTACTACCTTTGAGCCAGAGGCTCTTTTACAAAGGTTCCACGTCAATTAGGTACAGTACAAAAGGTTACATAGATAACACAACAATTTGTGTTGTGTCAAGAGCAAGAAAACATATACAAATACATATCAAATCACTTGTGCAAAAGGACATGAGATATCAATAATCACATTATTATTACAAGAAAGAGGTCATGCCAGATTAGGAGAAACAAATAGGGAAAAAATCCAGAACATAGAGGTTAAGTGAAAGGTGTGGGGAGCAGACAATAGCAGGAGAAAAGGTTTCCCAAACATGTCTTTGTCAAATAACGGAACAGGGTGGGTAGTGAGAAAATAGGAGGTTTAATCAGGGCAGTCACAGGAGCTGGAGGTGGCAAGGTGAGAGAAAAGCCTTGATTTGAAAATACCTAGAGAGGTGGAGGCAGTAATATGAGTGCTGAGGGCATTTAGCCAGCTGGGGGCATGATAGGCAAATGATCTTTGTCCCTGAGAAGTCCGGCACCGGGGGACTTGGAGAGGCTGGTGTTCTGATCTTCTGGTAAAACGGGTGCTAGCGCTCAGGCATAACAGGTCTTGGATACAGGGTGGAGTGAGGCCCAGAGTGGATTTTTTCGCCATTAGGCAGGTAAGGTACTTTATCCGGTTTGAGAGTTGCAACCAACCTGAGTCAGCATAGAGTTCACAATAGTGGGTACGTCGATGTGCACCAGTGAGCAGCTGACAGGCCTTATTTAGGGATGTTGTAATGCGACTAAGTGCTGTAGTAGTGGCAGATCCGTATATAACTAAGCCATAGTCAACGACTGAGATGATAGATGATTGGATGGCAATCCTCAGTGCAGAATGGGTAAGAAGCCGTCGGTTCCTATACAGAATCCCAATTCGCTGATTAATAGTTTTTGCTGTACTATCAATGTGAGTTGCAAAGGTTAGGCCTTGATCAAAGTTGATTCCAAGATATTTGAAAATTGGCACTTGTTCAAGGGTATTTCCCAGGTATGTATTAATGGTGAGTGGGACTTGCCGTTTCTTGTTTTGCAGGTTAGAGAAGAGCATGGATTTCGTTTTTTTGTGGTTTAGAACCAGCTTATGTTCAAGGAACCACATCTCAACTTTGGAAAAAGCATGCTGAAGGTTGAGGCGTAAGAGGTTCGGATCTTTATGAGTGGCAAGAATCACGGCATCATCGGCATAGAGGATTAATTGTTCAGGGCAGGATTTGGGGAGGGAGTTTAGGAAAAGGCTGAAAAGGAGGGGGCCCAGGATGGATCCCTGGGGAACTCCTGAGCGAACCGGTTTTGAGTCTGAGAGAACTCCAGCTACTTTTACAGATTGAGAGCGCTGAGCAAGGTAATTTTTTACCCAGTCACCAGGACCCTGCGAGAGCCCTAGGGATAGAAGTTGTTTGATAAGTAGGCCATGGTGAACTGTATCAAATGCCTTGGTTAAGTCAATGTAGACTGCTCCAGTTAGGTTTCCTTTGTCCATGGCATTGTGGATTGCTCCTGAGAATTCAAGTAGGGCAGTCGATGTGCTGTGCCCTTTCCTAAATCCATGCTGCTGAGTGCATAGGATGTTGTGCTTTTCCAGGTAGTCTGAAAGTTGGTCCTCCACCAAGCGTTCAAGGGCCTTGGAGAGAGGTGGTAGTATTGATATCGGGTGATAGTTACCAGGCAGTGACTTATCACCACTTTTGTGCACCGGAGTGACAACTGCAGCCTTCCATTTCCTAGGGAATTTGCTGTAGCAGAGGGAGAGATTGAAAATTTTTGTGAGGGGGAGGGAGCAGTACTTCCTCCAGAGTGAGGGACAGAAGTTTAAGGTCAATAGTGTCGCTGCTTGCTCGGGACTTAGAAATGGCCTTCTTTATATATTTATAGACTTCATGTGCCTTTACTAGTTTGAAATGGAAGGGTGGGGGGATGATGCTGCTGCTGTATGACACCCCCAGCCATGGGAATGAATGTTGCAGGGTTTCCCACTCAGGCCCAGGTACCATATAATGCAGATAACTCTTCTCTTGGCATAGGACCCTGCACCTCTGTTCTTCTGGGTGGAAGTGGGCACTCTGCATTGGCTGAGATAGGGGCTGTTTGCTCTGTGCATCTGTATCTGTGGTCACATGAAAGAGCAGGGCCCAGAGGGCTCTGCACTTCTGCAGCCCACCAAACAGCCCCATGAATTCTTGACCTCTATCACTGGTAAGATGTCAAGAATTATGGTGCTGTCTGCTGGGCAGTGCAAGCGCAAGGCTGCCTAGACCCTGTGCTTCCACGTGGCAACAGATATAGATACTCTGGGCAAAGAGCTGATCTGTCAGCCAAAATGTAGGACCCTCTGGTGCAGAGGTGTAGGGCTCTATGCCAAGAGAAGTGTTCTTTTCACTATATGGTACTTGGGCCTGTGTGAGCAACCATGCATCTTCCCTCCCCAGGCTGGGTGGTGGTGTTGCATGAAAGTGCCATTCACCCAGCCTCATCCCATCCATCTGGCTTACTGAGGTCACCCCCAAACTCAGCTCTCCGGCAGAGGATCACAAAACACTACCTGCTGGGATAAAGTCTGGCACTACACACAATGGGCCCTATGCACAATGCCAGTGCACCCACAGAAATCGGGTGTGTTGGCATCATATGCATGAATGCAGTGGAGGGGTACCAAAGTGGCATTCACAAAGTGGTCATGCAGCAGTTACATGCCCAATCCCCCGGCCACATGGACAGCAATGTGCAGGGGGTGGGGGCATGCCAGCACTACGCAGCATGCACAATGCCGCAATGTGCTGCACTCTGTGGGGCACAGTAGGGCGCAGGCTATGCCAATGCAGACTCTGCCATAACCCACTGCATGCCCCCATGGCTAGAGCCCACTGAACATGGGGGGACCAGTACACGGCCCTCCTTGCTGCCTCTGCCCACTAGGCAGACAAAGAGGGCAGGGGCAGCAGGACAGGCGGGTACCCAACACAGCATCAGAGTGGCAGCACCAGGACATTATGGTGCTGGGGGGGCGGACAGTGACACAGTCCTGGTACTGGGGTATGGGGGTACAGCCACAGTGAGGTGAGGCACAACTGCTGTTGCATGGCTGTGGGCCGGGCGGGGACCACTTGCTGGGGTCTGTCGGTGCACCAGGGGGGTGCTGGGAGACAAGGGCTGGGACAGTGGGTAGACTGTTCATAGGGGACATGCCACATGGTCCAGGTGCCTGCAGTATGCATGCACCACATTGGACCCACGCCTCGCACTGTGGGTCCCGGGATGGGCATCCCATTGGATGCCCACCTGGGACCGCAACTCCATCTCAGGCTGCCCTGCAGAGTCTTGTGTGCTGGGGGGAGGAGCTGCAGACAGGTGGGTGCCAGTTGTGAAACCCAGCATGTGCGCACCTGTCTGCAGGTGTGCATCCATGCGGGTGAAGTATGTGACTTTTTCATGTACCCCTGCTGGCATCATGCGTAGCACCCATCATTTCTTAAGAATTATTTTATATTTTAAAATTTGACCCTGAATTGTCAAGATAGTCAGTTTATGACTCACCTATATAAAAATGATGTGGTATTTATAGATCCAGAAGTAAATAGTTTGATACCTTTTATTGGACCAGCATAGATGTAAAAAAAGGAAAACTTTGCCTAACCTTTCAGACCAACCAAGTCCTTCCTCAGAAGCTTATGCCAGTTATTTAGGCATAAGCTTCCAAGGAAGGACTCGGTTGGTCCGAAGGCTTAGGCCCTGTTTTCTTTTTGTTACATCTATGGTGGTCCAATAAAAGTTATCAAACCATTTGCTTCTGGATCTGGTCTTACAAGGACCACTACGGCAACTAAACTTGTACAGTGGGTTAAGGCTCTGATCTGCAGATCTAGAGACCTGGGTTTGAATCCCATAGCCACCTAAGTGCATACTGTGTGATCCTGAGCAAGTCATTTAACTTCCTTGTTCTCCTAGGTCACACCTGGAAACAAGCTTCAGCTTAGTGTACTACTCCCGGTTAAACAATGTTCCCTAAACTAATTCTGTATGTGGTATTTATAGCATAGTAGCTGAAACATCATTACGCATGACAGGTGTGAAAAAGTCTCATCCAAGATTTGAAAAATTACACCTGTCATGTTTATGAGGTGGTGCTGGTGGGGTATGGCTATGCTGAAAGGCTGGAGTCAAAATATTGAAAATTAGCGAAGTTCTGAATGAACATGGAAATATTTCAATGTTCACTCATAACTTACTCATTTTTCCAGATTTTTGTACCAAATTTTCAACATTCTCTTCTTTTGACCCCACGTCATGAACCCAGTAGGTAAAAGTTTTCAAATCCTGCCCAAAATGTGATTGTGCAGAGTGACTTTGAAATCACCTTTTGGCATGGATATGAAAAACATTAACTGCGTTGTTCATGAGGTGAGGTCCCAAAAGGCCATGTTAAAAGTTTGGTGGAAAAATATTGAAAATCAGTAAAGTTATGAGTGAACGTTGAAATATTTCAATGTTCACTCATAACCTGTAAATTGTACCATATTTGTCCACCAAATCTTCAACATAGTCTTCTTATGACTCAGCTCATAAGCCCAGTAGGTGAAAATGTTCAAATCCCACTTGATTTTGTGGGGTGACTGTGAAAAATGTCACCTGCCTTATTCATAGGGTGGGTTTCCAAAAAGGTCATGTTGCAAATTTGGTGTAAAAATATTGAAAAATGACAGTTATGAGTTAAAGTTCAAAATGCATTGAAATGCAATAAACAGACTTACCCTGTTTTCTCATATCACAGTCGCCAGTTCCAGTAGCAGGATGTGTTTTCAATTGGAGAGTGGATCTGTGCCATGGGACACTTTTAGGGATTGGGGTGTTTTGGGGCTGAGGTGGTGTGTGCTGAGTGTGGGGGGTTGGGGTGGGTGGGATGGGTGTTGGGGTCAGTTTGGTGAGAAACTGTTTTGTTATTTAGATGTATTTGAAAAAAGACAATGAGGAACTGTTCTCTAATTGTTTCAGCTTTACAACTTTATTGGATCTGACACTGGGGATTGGGCACCCCATTCTCAGCTGTTACTCTATGTGGCAACAGGGGTGGGCACTCCAGTGTCTCCACCTATGCATGGGAGGAACAGGCAAAGAGGAGGGGAGAGGGTTTGGCAAGCAGCATCACAGGTAGACACCTAGTCCGCTGTTTTGTATGTTGGGTAAGGAGGTGGGGAGGCTGGCTGAGCTGAGATGGGAAGGGAATTAGAAATAAAACAAAGATAGGTAGTTATATAGAGAGACAGAGACTGGGTGATCATTAGCTCACTGTTGGCACTCAAGCTGGCAGCAGCACTTACCATCTGCAGCAGCAGAAATAAAAAAAAGTCCCGCTGTTCTCATACCGAGAGTGTGGATGAACAGCTCCTCTCCTAGCTGGGCACCAGGGATTTTCAGGTGCCTAGAAACCTTATTTCCAGCACCATATTAAAAAATAGCTGGGTTCAGGTCTTTGGTTTTCTAAAACACATAACTTTTAGGTATTTTCCATGTATTTTAGTTGGGAACAAAGACAAGATGGCAGCCATCATAAACAAAAAAAACAAACATTTTTGGTTCAGGAGAACTGTTTTTGGTTCATGACACCTTAGTGATGCAAACTGAAAATACTCTCAAGAACCAGAAATGTTCAGTTTGTACCAGAGATAACTCAAAGCCCAACTAAGTATGCTCAGAAAAAAACATTAAATTCTTATACTGTGGAACCAATTAAGATTTTTTTCATGAAGCCTTTGAAAAGCACTACCTTGGCACAGGCTTCTCCCCCCCCCATAGGTTGCAGAAAAAATTCTGTACTGTGTAAGCTATACGTGACTGCAAACAAAAAAAGTGTATTAAGTAGAGAAAAAAATCTGCACTTCATTAAAAACTTATGTTCCATATCTCTGAAACTGCTCACGATAGTGGCACAAAACTTTTAGCATCTTGAGTCCCTGCCAGTCTGACCGCACGTGCCCAGTTTTGGGTTATTTTGTCAGACACCATCAAAGTTATTAAGGTGCAAAATTTGGGGCTTAATTTAACATTAAGCACCTTACTCAACCCTAACTATACTGGTGCTACCATGCCAGTATAATATACAGAAGAGACAAAAACATGCTCACCCTAAAATGATCTTGCTACTTTCTGCAACATGAACGATTTTATAGTCAAAGAATTGTCTTACTCCGCTAAAGGTCATTTGTTCGCAAGTACTGCCCCGCTAAATAGATAGAGCTTAACTTGTGCCTGAAATCAGACTGCAAGTAACCAGAAAATAATGCATGAAAGCTCAATTTAAACCTGACAGAGGTGTCTCTACAAGGCCAAAAAGGATAGCTTTTCTCTCTGTATGGCAGAACTCAATATAACCCCACGACCACCACCACCAGCCACTTGTTTAACTAGTAAGCACACCTACCATGCTTTTTCTGTCTAGGAGAAAAGAGACAGGTGGGGGTACAAAGCAAAAAACACAAAGTGTGTACAAGACACAAACAGACCTTTACCAAACCCAGGTCCTGAGGAGAGAATGGTTGCTAAGGGCTATGCTAGGTTTGCACTTCTGGACAGAGGTACCCAGTAAATCCACACAGGAAGCAGTAACTAGATTGTCCATGCTAGGTTGGGATTCTAGAGTGTGGCTTTATTCCAAAACAGTTGGTACACAAAAGCAAAGATGGACCCCCGAGGGTTTTCACTTTGTGGCACAAGGCAATGCAGAACACAACATCTGTAGAAAACAGAAACTCGAACTTCCCATATAGCATAGGATTAGACATCTGGAAATGTGGCACTGGCCATGATGAAACACACAATTTCTTCCTCTAATGGCACTAGGCCACGACTTAGAACATATTCCTATATGGCATACGCTTTTAAAGTAGAAAATGTGGCATCTCGCCAAGACAGAGCACACAGGTGCTCACTACTAGCAAAACCCATGCCAAGGGGTAAACTTCATCTTCAGGCATTGCCCAAATGACCTGAAAAATAGGCACCCTTACAGAACCCGAAGTGCTGAACTGGTCACTCCAGATGGGGAAGGGGGTTGCCCACCTTTTGTTTCCTCTTCCATACCCAGCCATTTTTTCAGAGTTACACCTCAACTAATAATAACCAGTAGAACTATGCTTCTTGAATGTTTGGCACATGCAGCATTAGGAAATACTACAAAGGAGTGTAAAATTAAAGTTCTGCACAAAGTGTTAAATCACACCTGGGATTCCATTATTGTCAGCCAACTTTAGGAAAACTGCTTGAGAACAGTCTCAGCACAGAACTGGGTGAAAAGGTCCCTTTCTCAGGGTAACACCCCAAAGAAAACAAAGCAGGTGCATCTCTCCTGGGAACCCACAGACAGAATGTACTCACAGATTGTACACAAAAAGGCAACTTCAAATGTCCTGGATCAAACAAGGGATTGCCCCTCAGATCCCTTGGCAGTCCTCCTCATCTCACTGGATATGAGGATGTCAGGAACTCCTGAAGATGGTATCCACCACTTCAACAAGGCAAGTAAAAGGTTCTCAGACTAGGGTGAGAAAAAGTAGGCTCTCCTCATAGCCCACACAGCAGCTCTTCATTTCTCCAACAGCTTACACTGAACTCCTACTGCAGACTAACTGAAAATGCTAAAAGTCCCCCACTCCCAGCAAGCTGTGTGGCTTATGATGCTGCAAGAGTTCTAAATGACATCACCTCTCCGCTCTCAGCTGAGACCAAGCCAGCAGAGAGGGACCAGGTGAAGATCTATTTAACTAGTTATTCACCAGCAGCCTTCCCTACCTAACACTGACACTGATGGGATTCTAGTAACCCCAGGGAACAGGGGGTTACATCAATGTGCATGTAGAGTATATTCAAATTTTCTGTGGTGCTTATGAGGTGTATGCTGTTAACTGGTAAGTTGGTTAGGTGTAGTTGGGGTGCATTTTCTGTTTATTTTAGCATACAGCAAAATGTTTCATTTTTAATGTACAGTTGAGGTATGTTGTATATTAGTACACATTTGTAAGGTGAGTTGAGGTGCACAGTACACCTTAGTTCAGTTAGAGTTACAGTAAGTAACAACCTATGTAATTTTTGAAGTAGATCAGTATGTAGATTCACTGACTGATTGCAACTGATGATGTCACTGATTAGATAGATGATACGATTGATACAGTAGACAGATAGATAGATAGATAGATAGATAGATAGATAGATAGATAGATACAGTAGACTGAGTGAGAGATAGATAGATAGATAGATAAATAGATAGATAGATAGATAGATAGATAGATAGATAGATAGATAGATAGATAGATACAGTAGACTGAGGGAGAGAGAGATAGATAGATATACAGTAGACTGAAGAAAAGATAGATAGATAGATAGATAGATAGATAGATAGATAGATAGATAGATAGATAGTGAATCTGCCTTAAAACTTAACCTTTTGTTAAATCTTTGATGGTAATGTTCTAATTATAGCAGGTGTTTTTATTTTATTTGTAAATATTTTGTAAGTAATGTTTGATTTGTACTGTAATAATGTATATACTTATGCTTATGATTTTGTCTGATGCTTTTACTCTGTACAGTGCTCTGAATTTTTTGGATGGGTGTTATGCAGAGATGGGCGAAATTTAAACATTTTGTTACGTGAAATATTTAATGAGATTCGCACATTTCTTGAATTTTTTTGTGGGTGCAAAATGCAAAATCTCACCCACAGAATGTGAAATTTCACCCAAAAATGGCAAAATTTCACCTGTGAAATGGTGAAATTCGCCACTCATGGGTGAAAGTTCGCCATTTTCTGGTTAGAAATTACTAGCATTTCATGGTTGAAATTTTGCAACTATGCACACACAAAATATTTTGCGAACATTGGAATTTTGTGAAATATTTCACACAGTGAAATTGCCTATTTCACAGGAATTTTGTTGACGAAATTCAATTTCGCCACATCTCTACTACTATGTAAGTAAAGACGGATTGGATTGGACTAGATTGGATTGGAGAAGGATGGCTGGTTGGATAGATAGATACAGTAGACTGAAGGAGAGATAGATAGATAGATAGATAGATAGATAGATAGATAGATAGATAGATGGATGGATGGATGGATAGATAGATAGATAGATAGATAGATAGATAGATAGATAGATAGGCAGACAGACAGACAGCTAGCTAGAAAGAATTGGCCATTTAAGAATTTGAACGGGCTCAACTGTTTTAATCATATCTGAGATTTTATATGTATATTCTTTTATTATTGTTCCTGTTCTGTTATTTATGTATGCATGTATGTATTTGTAATATTGTTGTAAGGGCGCCCTGAGCCTTCGAGGAAGGGCACCTTAAACAAATAACATCTACTACTACTTCTACTACCACTGCTATTACTTATATAGCACCTTTCCTGAATCCAAAAATGCTTTACAGCAAAAATACAGTAGTAAAACTAAACATTAAAAATATGGAACTATTAAAACAATTCACAGTATAAAGCCAGTTTCCCTTATCAACAGCCTAAGTTCCAAAACTGTCTTACAACTTACAAAACAAATAGGTCAGGTCAGGTCACCTGAGAAGGCTATTCCAAAAAGTCAGGACATTAACTTAGATTTAAAAACTTTAACCGAGAAAGCAGAACAGACAGAATTTGACAAAGCATTCTAGAGCCTTAGGGCAATGACCAAAAAGTTCAATCCCCTGCCAGTTTTAACCTTGAAGGAGGGGAACTTTACAAGTCCCCGAGTATCAAAACAAAGACCTCTGTTTTTTTTCAAGATCGTCCTGGTGGGTTGTGAATAGCTCTGGAATGTGAAGGGGCCCAGTCCACTTATGGCATTAAACACATTGTAAAAACCAGAGACCAAACACAAAAAAGCATTTGTCAATGCCAAATGTTGGTTGCATTGGTCTGTTGAGCTTGCTCACTGCCCCTCTATCAGTCGCTCAATCTGCTTCTTCCGGTGCTGCAGGCTGCTGTTTTGTACTGGGCTCCTGCCTGCGTTGGTACCTTGTTCTGCCCACTAAGAAATCTGCAGCTGTCCCAACAGAACTCTGTTGAGGTGGCTCACTCCCCCTCTCTCACTCACTCATTCTGTTTCTCCTGGCGCTGCAGGCTGCCCTTTTGTACTGGGCTCCTGCCTCTGTTGGTGGCTTTTTCTGCCCACAAAGAAATCTACAGCAGTCCCGACACAGGTCAGCTGAGCCTGCTGACTCCCCTTCTCTCACTCACTCATTCCGTTTCTGCCGGCGCAGCAGGCTGCCCTTTTCTATTGGGCTCCTGCCTGCATTGCTGCCTTCTTCTGCCCACAAACAAATTTACAGCAGTTACAATAGAGCTCCGCTGAGCTTGCTCACTCCCCATCTCTCATTAGCTCATTCTGGTTTCTCCATCACTGCAGGCTGCCCATTTGTACTGGGCCCCTGCATGCATTGCTGGCTTTTTCTGCCCACAAACAAATCTTCAGCAGTCCCAACAGAGCTCCATTGAGCTCACTCACTCTCCTGCCTCACTTGCTCATTCTGTGTCTCCTCCTGCTGCTGCAGGCTGCCCTTTTGTACTGGGCTCCTGCCTGCATTGGCAGCTTGTTCTGGCCAGAAAGAAATCTGAAGCAGTCCTGACGCAGCTCCTTTGTGCTCTCTCACTCACTCATTCTGTTTCGGCCGGTGCTGCAAAATGGCCTTTTGTACTGGGCTTCTGCCTGCGTTGCCACATTTTCTGCCCACAAAGAAATCTGCAGCAGTCACAATAGAGCTCCATTGAGCTTGCTCACTACCGCTCTGTCACGCGATCATTCTGTTTCTGTTGGCGCTGCAGGCTATGCTTGTGTACGGGGCTCCTGGCTGCGTTGGCATCTTTGTCTGTCCACAAAGAAATCCTCAGCTGTCCTGACAGAGCTCCGTTGAGGTTGCTCAGTCTCCCTGTCTCACTTGGTCATACTGCTTCTCCCACCACTGCAGGCTGGTCTTTTGTACTGGGTCCCTGCCTGCATTGATGCCTTTTTCTGCCCACAAAGAAATCCGGAGCAGTCCTGACAGCGCTCCGGTGAGTTCGCTCACTCCCCCTCCATCACTTGCTCTCTCATTCTGTTTCTCCCAGTGCTGCAGGCTGCCCTTTTGTATTGGGCTCTTGTGTTGGGGCTTTTTCTGCCCACAAACAAATCTGCAGCAGTCCCAACAGAGCTCAGTTGAGCTCGGTCACTCCCCCCCTCTCAGTTGTTCGATCTTAATCTGTCTCAAACAGTGATTTCCCACAGTGACCATGCTATTCTCTGGCAGGAATGCAAAAACATATTTTAGCCAGGATGTGAAAAATGGCAGCTGTACTGTTCATAAGGAGGTGTGGAAAAATGCCACTGTTGAAAATGTGGCGTGAAAACATTACAAAATTGTGAATTTACAAGGGTGCATGGAAACAGTTCTATGCACACTTGTAACAGTCATGTTATGGAGTTTCGTCACCAAATTTTCAACATAGGCATTTTAGGACCTCTGCTCATGAACAGTGCCACTGTCATTTTCTTAATCTGTTCCGAACAGTGATTTCTCACAGCGACCGCGTTATTCTGTTCCGGAACTGTGAAAACACATTTTGTTCAGCATGTGAAAAATGACAGCTGTACCACTTATAAGGAGGTGTGAAAAAAATGCCACTGTTGAAAATCTGGCGTGACAATATTACAAATTTGCGAAGTTACAAGGGTGCATGGAAAGTGTGCAATGCACATTTGTAACACAGTCATTTGATGGGCTATCATCACCAAATGTTCAACATAGGCATTTTAGGACCTCTGCTCATGAACAGTATCACTCTCATTTTCTTAATCTGTCCCGGACAGTGATTTCCCACAGCGACCGCTCTATTCTGCACCGGAAGTGCGAAAACACATTTCGGCCAGGATGGGAAAAATGACAGCTGTACTGTTCATAAGTAGGCATGGGAAAATGGCAATGTTGAAAATCTGGAGTGAAAATATTATAAATTTGCAAATATGAGCGTGCGTGCAAACTGTGCAATGCACGCTTGTAACACAGTCATTTTATGAAGTATCTACTGTTGACAAGGAGGTGTGAAAAAATGTCAATGTTGAAAATCTGGTGTGAAAATATTGCAAATTCACAAATTTACAAGCGTGCATAGTAACTGCGCAATGCATGCTTGTAAAACAGTCATTTTTTGGATTTTTTCCACCAAATTTGCAACATAGACTTTTTGAGAGCCCACCTCATGAACACTGGCACCGTCGTTTCGTTAATCAGCACCAAAAGATGATTCTGCGCAGTGACAGCGAAATCACCTTTCGGGTCCGATTAACGCCATGACAGATTGAGAACTCATGAGGAGGGGGTCCCAAAAACCCCATGTTGAAAATTTGGTGCCAAAATTCAAAAAAATGACTGAGATAAGCATTAAAGTTGAAAAAACCCTATTTCTACCATTATACAGCTTACCGGCATTTCCTCAGTTCGCAGTCAGTTTTGAAGAGTGCTGACGTGTTCCCGGTCCACCGAAGATCGACGCGCTGGACTCCGGAGGTAAATATGGGGTGTGGGGGGTGGGAGGCAGGGTGCGCAGTGGTGGGTGCGGGTGGTGGGAGGGGGGCCAGGGAGACTGTGAGGACAGTTTTTGATTTCACAGGTTTAAAACAAAAAAACATCAGCGGACAGTTTTTTCTTCACAGGGCATTAAGCATGCTGGGGTGGGCTCCAGTGTGCAGCCCGACTGCTCTTTTGGGAGTCCAGTAGCCGATGGGAGTTTAGAGCCCCCGTCGGCTCACAAGTAAAAGGGAGGGTTCACATTATGCCAATGGGGACTGGGCACCCTGTCGGCATGCAATATCAGTGGTGGGGTGTTTGACATAATGCCGATGGGGAGTGGGCTCCCTCGTCGACACAATCAACATTGGGCCATTGAAGCCAACGGGGATTGGGGCCCCTGTTGGCAAGTAAACATGGTGGGGGGGAGGGGGTTATATTGGTTGTGAACACGGCGGCAAGCCACTGCCATATTCACAAACAATATCAGGGTTTTTACATCCCGCCCTGCAATGACGGGTAGCTCCCTCATTGCAGCAGATGGCTAACACTGCAATGATGAAGCGGCCCCTGATCGCAGCGGCTACGTTTTTAGAAGGTTGTAGCACGCTGGCTGAAATAGTGTCGGTAACGGCGTGCCATGGCATTGGGGGCGGGACAAGCCTTTGCAGGCTGTGGGGGCATGGGCCACAACAGTGTCGTGCCTCCACAACCTGCTTATGGAGAAAGCTGCCGCAACATGTTTCTTGTGCATGTGTGCAATCAACATAAAAAGTGGAACATATACAGAGCAAGCATTTGTCAATGCTGAATGTTTGCTTGCAGTGAAATAGAGCTTTAAAGAGCCCCCGATGTTGTTGGGACACCTTTGAAAAATATAATATTTAGCAACATTTAGCTTATATTTCACACATTGTCAGAATTCATTGCCTTTTGTTTCTTCATAACTAAGGACATTTTGATGGGAACGGGATCTATTCCTATTTGCTCTGTCTGCTTCTCTTCTTCTGCAGTCACAGTTCTGTTTATGACATCCCAATCTGTTGCTGTGGAGATAATTGTGATGTCACAAACATAGAAACATAGAAACCTAGAATGTGTTGGCAGAAAAGGACTGTCAGGCTCACCCAGTCTGTCCAGTGTGCCTAGTTAGCTGCTAGGACTTCGCTATTTCCTACCGCCGCCCCCCGAGATCTAAAAGACCCTTGTGTTTATCCCATGCTCCCTTGAATCCACCCACAGTTCTTACCCCTACCACCTCCTCTGGGAGTCTGTTCCAGTTATCCACCACCCTCTCCGTAAAGTAGAATTTTCTAATGTTTCCTCTGAATTTCACCCCTGCTATCTGCAAGTCATGCCCCCTTGTTTTCAATTGCCTCTTTAGCTGGAAGATGTCCCCTACTGGCACCCTGTTGATACCCTTGATATATTTGAAGGTCTCAATCATGTCCCTCCTTTCCCTTCTTTGTTCTAGGGAGTACATGTTTAGGTCATCAGCCGTTTCTCACATGACAAATGACTGAGGCCCTTCACCATTTTTGTCACCCTCCTCTTGATGCATTCCACTCTATCCACATTCTTCCTGAGGTATAACCTCCAGAACTGGACTACATATTCAAGATGTGACCCGATCAGTTGTCTGTACAAGGGCATATGACCTCCCGCCTTCTGCTAGTGATTCCCCTACTGATACAACCCAGCATCCTACTAGCCCTTGCCACAGCTTTCTCACATTACTTTGTCACCTTCATGTCCTGCAAAATGATTATACCAAGGTCCCTTCCAGCTAGGTTACCTCCAGGGCATGGCCCCCCTCCCGGTATTCCACTCCCTGTTTTTTTCTGCCGAAGTGCATAATCTTGCACTTTTTTGAATTGAAGGTCTGTTGCCGCTCCTTGGACCATGCCTCCAGTTTCTTCAGATCTCTGCACATATTCTCAGTCCCCTCAGGCATATCCATTCTATTACAGACCACTATGTCCCCTGTAAATATATTAAATAAGAGTGGCCCCACCACTGACCCCTGTATTACCCCACTGGTGATCATTCCTTCTTTTGAAGGTACCCTGTTGTCAGTTACCCTCTGCCTTCTACCCCCCTGCCAGTTCTGAACTCACCTAACTATTACCGGCCCCAGCCCAAGACATCTCATTTTGTGCAGAAGTCTCCTGTGTGGCATGGAGTCAAACATCTTCATAAAGTCGAGGTTCACTATGTCTACAGACCCCCCGATCCACTAGCCCTGTGACAAAGTCAAAAAACTCAATCAAGTTCGTTTCACCTGACCTTCCTTCAGTGAACCCATGTTTCTGTTGGTCCTGTAGGCCACTGGTTTTAAGGTAGCTAGTGATTCCCTCCTTTAGCAGTTTCTCCATGAGCTTGCCCCACCACCAATGTTAAGCTCACTGGTCTATAATTTCCTACTTCCTCCTTGTCCCCCCCTCTTAGGAAAGGGGACCACATCTGCCCTTCTTGAGTCATCATGGACCTGCCCTGATTCCAAGGACTTATTGAAGAGGCTGGTCAGAGGTACGGCTAGTACCTTACTAAGTTCCCACAGAAACCTGGGGTGTACCCCATCCAGCCCCATCGCTTTGTGCACCTTCAACCCATCTAGTTCCCTCAGGACCTCCTCCACCTGGAACGGACTGGAGTCAACCACCCCCACCACCTAGTTTTCCTTGATTTTCCTAACCTCCCCCATCCTTCTCTACTGTGAACACTGAGCAGAAATATCCATTAAGTATTTCCACCATCTCACGATCATCTTCCATCAACCCCCCATCTGTATTTTTCAGCCTGACTATCCCCTCCTTTCACTTTCTCCTCTGGCTCACATACCAGAAGAAGGTTTTATCCCCTTTCTTGACTAAGCTGGCTATTCTCTCTTCTGTGCTTGCCTTCACTCTTCTGACCTCCAAACCTACTTCCTTCTGCTTCTCCTGGTACATAGCCTTATCCTTCACCCTCTGAGTCAATTTATATCTCCTAAATGCCTTTCTCTTTGCCCTGACCTTCTCCACCACTTCTCTATTAAACCAAAGTGGCTTCTTTTTCTTCCTATTTTTATTTACTCTCCTGACGCAGAGGCTAGTGGTCTCCATTACAGCCCCTTTTACTGTATCCCACATTTACTCCACCACCTAAGTTCCCCCGCCCCAATAATGCTTGATGAATGCATTCCCTTATTTTCTTAAAGTCAGCATACCTGAAATCTAGCGCCTTCACTTTGGTCCGATGAATGTCAGCAGTCATTTTTACCATGAACCAAACAGTGCTGTGGTCACTCATGCCAAGGTTCTCCCTTATGGATACCTCTCCCACCCATTCCCCAGTTGTAAGAATCAGATCTCAGATTGCCTACTCCCTGGTTGGTTCCCTTATCAGCTGCTTGATAAGAGCTCCCTGTTGGGAGTCCACGATTTCCCTGCTACTGGTGGTTGCTGCTGATGGGGTGCCTATTCCACGTCCTGCAAGTTAAAGTCCCCCAGCAGCAGCACCTCCCCTCTGTTTGCCATCCTCTGGATCTCCTCCATCATTGCCTTGTCCACCTCATCCCACTTTACTAGAGGCCTATATATCACCCCGGTACGTATGACTTTTCCCTTCCCGGTGTCCAATGATACCCATATAGTCTCAGTCCCCCCATCTACCCTGCAATTCCATGGCCTTAATGTGCTCCATCTCATATATAGTGCCAGTCCCCCTCTCCTTCACACTCTGTCCTTTTTAAATAGTACATACCCCATTATTGCCATGTCCCAGTCTTGGCCATAGTGACCACACGTATCCGTAATTTCCATGATGTCCAGGTCCTCACCAGCCATGACCACTGCTAAATCTTGGATCTTATTCTCTAGGCTTCTTGCATTGGTGCACATGGCTCTCCATTTGCCTGACCCATTTTTATGTCCCCTTATGCATGTTTCCTCCTCCTCCTCTCCTCTACCCTGGTTCTTTCCATCCTGGGGGGAGGCTGGTAGCCCTCCACTTCACCTGTCCCAAGGTGTGGGTTTGTTCTCGCTCCCCCAGATGGTTTAAATTATAGTTTTTTCTATGAACTCTCCTAACTCGCACTTTAGCACTGCTGCACCCTCCCTATTCATGTGCAGTTTATCCGGGGCAAATAGGCTCTGGACAGACTGCACCCTTCTGCCGCACCCTCCTGTATTATGATATATACAAGCAGTAAAACCAAATAAAATGCAAGGGACAATAATCTTGTTCTTATGTCACTTCCCTCCGTAATAAAGAAAAAATAAGGAAGTGTACAAATGAAGTTCTAGCTGAATGGTACAGAGGGTAAAAGGGTATACTGTCGCTACAACAACAACTTTACAGCAAAGTGGTCAATGCCGACAACATTGCCACATTGCTGTAAAGTCTGCCTGGGACCCTGGCACCCTTCTCCAATGTCCTGCACCCCATCCCGACTTAGCACCATCTCTGCATTGCGAATCCTAAGGAGGGAGGTGCAGGGGGGCACAGCCCCCTGCATGGGGAGGCGCAGTCCCATGAAAAACAAAGAGATATAGCATGCCAGCACCATCCCAACTGCAATTGCGGTCAATGTAGTGGTGTCAGGGTAACATCGCTTTGACAAGAAATTGTCGATGTGGCATCATGTATCCAGGTAAAAGCACATATCTGTAAAACAAGGTTTGCAAGTTCAGTCCCCTTAGGACCACAGTCAATATTGTCTAAGGAACTCTGATCTACAATAAACTTGTAGCCGGCCAAGTGGTGTGGAGGTCTCAGGTGCTGAACATCTCACCTCCCACCACACCGATGTCCTGGGTTTGGGAATGGACCAGGGTCACTCGAGGGATGGCTGAGGGAAGAAGGGTTGAGTGCCCATCAATGGCTCTCCTTTGGGGTAGGGGACAGTGTGTGCTGATGCTTGGCTGCTACCTAGTGGAGGCTAGGTGGTGCAGCAGCAGTCACCAGAATTGAAAGACGGATGTGAGTGTTAAGTGTGCATCATCTTCATGGTCTATGTGTACACCATTGCACACCACCAGCTCTGACATAAGGGGAATAATGGGTGGAAAAGAACCTCCATTGACAGGATAATGTTATGACCCTACAGGAACTGTACCACCACCATCCAAGGCATACACTCACACAATGAGGTACTAAGTAGATGGCATAAGTCTTGGAAGTGAGGTATGAAACTGGTTGATGACAGCAAAATGGGTCTGATTGGGGGCAGCAGGAGGATAAAGTCAAGAAAAAATTGCAAAAATATATTAACTCAATTTATTTATTTATCATCTTGGAGTAACAACCTTTGAGATGGCTCATTTTCAAAGGTTCCACGTCATGACAGGTACAGTACACAGGTACAAATAGACAAATGATAAAACAGAAACAAAGAATATTAAAATACTATATTACATTTTTATATACAGAGAAAACTTTTAGTATGACATAATTAGACTAGGATTGACAGGTAGATACAAAATTAAGAAGGTAGTGAGGCACTGAGTAGAGAGCAACCAGATGTTAACTTTGTCAGTAGGTAGCAAAGAGGTTGAAGAAGTGGATGGGGAGGGAATGAGCAGGGGGGTCGTAGATAGTAGGGGAGGCAGGATTGGGAGGGGAGGAGTTGTTAAGTGATGCAGACAGGAGGAAATAAGAGATACAGGGAGGGAAAGGGTGTGGGAGTAGATGGGGATGAGAATAGGAGGTTGGGTAATTAGGGCCGGCAGTCACAAATACTTAGTGCAGCCAGGTGTTGGAGGAGTTTATGCTTAAAGGGTCTAAGGTTAGGCTCAGTAACTATATCAGAGGGGAGATCACTGAGCCAACCTGGTGCTTTGTAGGCAAAGGAACACTGGGCTAGGGCCGTGTGGCGAAACTGAATATTTAGAACATTTCTAGCCTTACCTCTTATTCGGTACTGATTGTTTGCGAGCGTAAGGAGGTTTTGGATGGCTGACAAGATTAATCCAAGGATACATTTTTTTCCAAGGAGGCATACCTGGCACTTGAGTCTCCCCTAGAGGTTAAGCCACTTAGTCTGGTTATATAGGTCACATGTGTGGGTAAGCCTGTGAGCTCCTAGGACCAGTCTGCAGAATTTATTTAAGGCCATTCTGACCATTTTAGAGCCGTGTCAGTGGCAGTGCCATACACAACCAGCCCATAATCTATACTGAATTGTATCTAAATCTCACATTTTTCAAAGTCATCAAAATATTATCAGGGGCCCTTTAAGGAAAATATAAATGAGGGGGCATGACCTAGCTGGGCACCAAGATGGAGGGCTGAATAGAGAGCTCCAGGAATATCCGCTAAATATCTACTCATCCTAAGTTTACCATACCTAAAATCCATCGAGATTTCCACCACTGAGTGCTCTGATGCCTTCCACATCAAAATCGATAAAAAAGCAAGTGAAACTTCTCTTTAAAATGTCCAAAGAAGCCTCTACTAACCTGGGCCCAGGAGGGCCTGCTGCTCAAGTGCCGATGCCGGCTACAGTATCCGTACAAAATCCTCCCACCCAACAGATAATGGCTGAACCAGAAAACAGCTACCAAACTCTGGAAAGATTGATCAGAGACCTCAAGTACGACTTTGGTACATGGATGCAGGCGGAATTTGAAAATGTCACTGCTCAGCTCCAACATCTACAACAAACAGTAAATATGGTCTCTGAAACTGTTGATATCCATGAAATAAGAATTACCGAGTTGGAATCCAGACTGGGGGCCCAGGAAGATACGAATAACAGAATGGCATCTGACTTACAAAAAGCCCTAAAAGAAATAGACTTTTTGAAACAGTCCATTGATGATCACGAAAATAGGGAGAGGCGCTGTAATATACGAATAGCAGGCATGCAGGAGGGGCAGAAAGGTAAAGACTGTGTTGCATTTATGAAAAAGTGGCTCCACCAAACCCTGCAGTTACCTCCTGAAACCTCCTTTGAAATTCAAAGGGCACATCACTCACCTGGTATGAAACCATCTCTGGATCAGCGGCCTAGACACCTCCTGGTAAAATTTCTGAGGTACCAGGACAGGCAAAGTATCCTTGCGGCGGCATGGAAACAAAGATCCATCACTGTTCAGCGTTCCAGGGTGAGTGTCTTCCCGGATTACTCTAGGCAGCTTCAGATCCAACGACAGGCTCTTACTGCAGTTAAGAAGAAGCTGCATGAGCTCAACTGCCAGTTCTTGTTGGTCTACCCTGCTCGGTTAATAATCAGGCAGCAGGGAGGAAAGCAAAGGGCCTTCACAAATCCAAAGGCAGCTATGGAATTTGCCAAAGAGATTGAGAGAAGAAACAAGGAACATCCTGAGGCCTCCACTGAAGGTTGACAGCATATAGGAGAAATTTAGCCCAGGTACTGAACCTTTCAGCTGGTCCGGGGATGGGGGGAGCTGTTGAGGAAGTGTTTATCTCTGTGTCCCGCAGCACCTAAATTAGGTGGCCTATAAGGCTGAGGTGCAGCAAACTTTCTTAGCAGTCTCTCCCTCTAGTCCCCGAGGATCCCATGAGTTTGGTTGGACATCTCTTTCAGGCCTAACCAGGGCCACCGAGGGGAGCTCAAATTGACAGTATTAACACTATGCAATTTCCCAGTTAGAATTCTTGTTTTATCCTCAGATGAATTTCTGTCTTCACTCACTGCTTCTAGCTGTTCTATGGGTCAAGGACCACATTTAAAAATGGGGAATATAACCATATAAACATTCTCCTAATGCTACCAAAGAAATTTAACAGGACTTTTTCTTTACAAATTTTATTTGCTGCACACAAATCTATATTATGTGATAACATTATTTTTTGTTTTATGTATTCTACCTGAACTAGAAATGGTTTTCATGTAGCAAACTCGATGGATGGCAAATTGATTTGTGGTTGGCTCCCAGTGGGGGTGGGGGGTGTTTGGGGGGCTCATTTAATGTGAAGGGCAATATCTGTGCAACTTCCAAAATAATATCAATGACTGCCTTGGGGTTAAATTACTGCAAATGGTAGAGCACATGGAGTTACTCTGTAAAACACATTGTATGTGGGGAACAATCTCCTGCCAATCTGGGCAGGGAAGTGCTTCTCTCTCGAACAAGACCATAGGGAATAAAGACACCAGGTAAAGGTCTCTGTCTATATTAACTTTATCCTGAAGTTGGTGAAAGCAAGATGAGGAAGGGGATTGGGCCCGTCCGCCTCGGGCTCTCTGCACTCGCTAGGGGGCGAGAGAGATGCTCTCCCCCAACCAACCTTTAGGAATGGGAAAAAATGAAAATGTATTTACATACATAAGGCAACTAGTTGACTCCCATCTCACTCCATGAAAAGTAGAGGGTTAGAATTGCTAGGCAACATGTTTTTGATGGGGTTAAGGGGTTCTTGAAAGTTGTCGTTCTGTTTGTTCAGTTGTTCATGGGGGGGAATTGAAGGGGAGGGACTACAGGGGTGTGTGTTTGTTAAGATGTAGAAAGGGGAAACAAGGTTTGTTCATGTTTGTTCAAAAAGGAAAAACATAGAGAGTTCAGTCAATACAGAATTAAAATAAGTTCATATTGTCTGATGCAAGTAAGTGGAGATTGCTTCAATTTATTTTTAAAAACTTTTCAATGGATAACCTAACATTCATCACCTGGAACGTCAATGGACTGAAAACAGTGGTGAAGAGGAAAGGGTGTGGACCCAGATAAAAAGATGAAAGGAGACATCATCTCCTTACAGGAAATACATTTGACTAAAGATGAGGCTGTGTACCTGGCATTCTCCTGAGGTGGCTCACTTCTGGTAGTCCCATTTACATCTAAGGCTAGGGGAGTTGCCATCTGGTTGAGGCCCAACTTTCCACATAAGATAGACAGGATGATTACTGACCCCAGGGGAGATATGTGATAGTGGAGGTGGACCTTGGGGAGAAAAAGTATACCCTGGTGTCGGTCTATGGCCCTAAGTACGACTCGCCCAACTTTTTCACTCATCTTGAGGTGATGGGTGAGGATTTTAATACATACATACTGTGATCTACTATTGAACCATTCAAGGAAAAGAACCAGACCGCCCCCCCCCCACAGTGTGGCAGCTTTGCACAGTCTAACAGAGGGGAAAGCTTTAATAGAGGCTTGGAGACACTGTCACCCACAAACTAGAAAATACTCCTTCTTCTCACATGCTCATGCAGTATATGAGATTGATTACATGTTCATATCTCCGGGACTGATTGGGAAGTGAATATAAGCCTTGTATAGGACAGTGACAGTTTCAGATCACACCCCAATGAACGTGATACTGGCCCCAGAAATGGACAATCCCCCTCCGACTCAATGGAGACTGGACCCAGCCATCCTACTAGATAAACAATAGGTTTCCCAGAGCAATGAAAAACTTGACGAATTTATAGAACTCAATAATGGGGGAGACACTCACATTAACTATGTATGGGATGCAATGAAGGCATTTATTAGAAGAGAAACCATTTCATGTAATGCTTATAAGAAAAATCCCAAACTCAGGAAGAAGAGAAAATAACCAGACAAATACAGAATATAGTGAGGAGAGGAGATCAATGTTAAATCCTACCCCCCAGATGCCAAGGAACTTAAAAAGCTTAAGGGTCAAATCAACCAATTGGCAACTAAAAGACTGGAAAGGGATGCAATAATAACTCTGTCCCACCAATACTTTGATGGTGACAACGAAGGGAAGTGGCTGCCGGGAACAGTTAAAAAAAAAAACAGAGAGAGAACCATCCTGGGGTTAGAGAATTTGCATGGGGAAGTAACCTATAATTAAAAAGACATTAATGATACATTCAAAGACTTCTATGCAACCCTTTACACATCCCAAGTTCCCCCAGATAGGGAACCAGATGAATTCCTTAAGGATATCCATCTCTCTGTGGCAGACCAGGCATTAAAGGAGGGGCTGAACCAGCCTATATTCTTGGAGGAAATGAAAGTAGCAATCTGGAAATCTAAACAGGGAAAAGCCCCAGGACCGGATAGGATACTGGCAGAATTTTACAAATTAACATGGGATAGTCTGTGACTCTTGATGCATGATATGGTCCCAGGAGCACTAGACAGTGATACCTTGCCTGTGACCCAGTTGCTTGCAGCCATTACGGTGCTACCAAAACCCAGGAAAGACCCCTCTAAATGTGTGTCATATCATCCCATTTCCCTCCTCAATGCAGATTATAAAATCTTAGCCAAAGTTCTAGCTATAAGAATTGAATCTGTGTTCCCGGGGTTGTTTCACCAGAATCAGGGTGGTTTTGTAAAGGGACGACAGGCAAAACACAACCTATGACGCACCCTCAATATAATCCATAAATGGTCACGGACAGGGGAGGGGGAAAGTCAAGGTCTTCTGGCACTGGATGCTGAAAAGGCTTTCGATTGGGTGGAATGGCACTTTATGTTTGCAGTATTGCAAAAATTTAACTTGGGAGAAACCATTGTTAAAGGGTTAAAACCTCTATACACTTCCCCCCAAGCACAAATCCTCACCAATGGTACAATGTCACAACCCTTTTGCCTTACTTGAGGTACCAGACAAGGCTGTCCCCTATCCCCTCTGCCTTATGTACCAACCACAGAAGCTCTAGCAGGAGCTATTAGAGGGCATGTAGATATACAGGGCTACCCGTGCAGAGACGAAGATCATGGAATCGTGCTATTTTTGGATGATATTTTGCTTTTCCTGGACCCTGGACATGCAGCCCTCCCAACCTTGACAGAGATCTTTAAAGTTTATGGCCCCCTATCTGGACATAAAATCAATTGGGGGAAATGTGAGTGGCTCCCCCTGGAAGAAAGGAGAACCTTTATCACCATAGCAGATACTGTTATCCACTCCTCAAAAGAGATTAAATATTTGGGAATTTACTTACTGAGTAAATTTTCCAATATAATCAAACTTAATTATCTTTGTAACATTAAGAAAGTTAAGGATAATTGCTTCAGGTGGAGGACACTCCCTTCAGCCCTCTTGGGATGAGTTAACCTTATAAAAATGAGCGTCTTACCCCAATTCCTATATTCATTCCAGACTCTCCCGATAGCGGTTCCTCAAAAAATTATTAAATCCTTAGAGGGTGCCATCACCCACTTATTCTGTCAGGGGAGTAGACCCAGAATGAAAAAGGAGATATACTGGAGACTGGTTAAACAGGGAGGATTGGGCCTTCCAAATGTGCGCCTCTACTATTTGGCCTCTCAGCTGGCACATGTTAAGGATATGGTGGGGGCAGCCGTCGTGCCCCTCTCATGGGTGACTTTGGAAGACACTCGGGGGACTCTTTATACCACATGGTGTTGGTAGATTCGATGAGAGAATCTAAGGACTGAAATATAGGCAACCTGTGCATGAGAGCCACATTCAAGGCTTGGAGATGTGCACATAAACTATTGGGCCAGGGCCCCTTCACCTCACCAGACACAAACCTCGGTTCTTTCCTAGGAGAGGACAGGAACATCCTGGAGCTAGCTTCCAGGGAACTATGCCATTGGCATTCACAGGGACTATCTCTCCTAAACCAAGTATTAAAAGGGGACAGGGTCAAAAATGACAGAGAATTAACACTCCAATTCAGTCTCAGTACCTCATATTCCCTCCTTTACTTTCAACTCAAGTCCAGAACACAAGGTTGGTTGGGGAGCCAAGGACAACAGCCACCAACTCGATCCACATTGGAAGAACTTTTTGTGGTCTGCACTCCACAGACCAAACCCCTGAGAAGCACCTACAAACTCCTCATAGGTGCCAGACCCATTTGAAAAAATGAGGAAGAGGTGGGACAAAGACTTATGGGAGGTGACTAGGCCTATGTCTTAAAAAACACATTAAAGTGTTCCATTAATAATAGACTACATAATTGAGCTATTCAATATAATGTACTGATGCGTACCTACTTTACATCAGTCCTGGCAAATAAGATAGATCCCACTAATACCAAATCCTGCTTCAAATGTCTAACAAGAGTTGAGACGTTCTTCCATATGATATGGGAGTGTTATGTAGTTCAAGAATTCTGGAAAGCTATAGTTTCCATATGGTCCAGGATCCTACAGCACACATATGAACTAGAACCTGTTGAGACACTACTGGGACTGAGGAGGGAGAGAGGGGGTGGTAAAGAATCAAGAGGGAGTAGTCATCTGCACCGCCTTGGGGTGGTGGTAGGAACACGTGCACTCAGACGATACTGGAGATTGAAAGAAACTCCTACCGTAGCTTGCTGGGTGAGTTCATTCCTAATGTGCATGACACTGGGGAGAATGCAATATTCTGTAAGGGGTCAAGTGGGAAACTATGAGCAGATGTGGGTCCCAGTGGAAAAAACATTAGTACAGGACTGGATCCCCTTATTCTAACTCACCCATTGACACTCCATGAAAAGGTTAAACAATATTATCTTACTTTGAGCCACTTTAACTTAAATCAATCAGTATATAATCAATGTTCTTTTCAATGCATCTTCTCACAATATGTAACTTTGAAACAAGAACCATATTTTCTATGCTGTTAAGTTTGCAGTATCAAATGCACATCTTACATTATGAAGTCTAACATTGTTTACTGTTCTACTTCCCACAATTAAGTGGGCTATTGTATCAGAAATCCTCTATAATAAAATAAAGTTTAAAAAAAAGAATATAAACAATTTGTAATTTAAAGCAACTATTTCTGGTGTTTTCTGTTCATTATTGACATGCTGTTAACATATTTGATGCTATTATATGTAGAATAATACAAGGGGTGGTGTGTGTAAGGAGAATTTTACACACCTGTGGTGTTGGATGCTACATAACCCCAAGAGTGAAGCCCGAGGGGTTTATTTAAGCATCTGACACTGATGGTGTGTGTAAAATTCAAGTTTCTACACCATCCCATTTTTTTTATAAATAATTGCTGGGGTCACTTTTTTTTCTCCACAGCAATTATACAAAATATAGGGTTACTTCACTGATGCAGGAATTGGAACGTTAGGCTGTTGTCTGTCAAAAAGAAGTAACTTTTTTCATAGAGTTAAGGTGACATTGCAAATTGAAACAGCAGGCAAACACTTGTAAAATAATGCAGAAAGGAAACTGCAACTAGTAAGGAAATAACCAGAAGAAACTGCAGAACTGTTAAACGTGAAGCACTGTAAAAAAAAAATAATCTCCATTCCCATGGAACCACTGTTTTTTGTGGTGATGCTGCTCATGTGACCTGCAGAAGCGGGGTTGGGGGAGAGAGAGATATGCTTGGCAGTTTTCGTCAAACTGTGCTCCTGTATAAAGCAGTGTCCGATGTGAGCCGGTATGTGATTTTCTTCCTGTGAAGCTCTTCTAAAATGCAATGTAGTGCAAACCGCTGTGTGGCTCGTGATTTTCTCATAGGAAAAGTGGCACGTGTTTGCCATTGTAACCAGCTGGTTATAACAGCAAATTACAACCGGCTTTTCCTATGGGAAATAACTCCACCCAGTTATTGTATTTGCATTCCGCATGCTGAGTGTTTTTCCCCCCACTATGTTTAGTGCTTTCAAAGAGACTCTTTCCAGACTCCTGTCTGTAACTAGGGGAAAATACTAAGAGTGGGAAGTGCGTATACACACACACACACACACACACACACACACACACACACACACACACACACACAGCCACACAGTGAGAGGTTTAATGTGCATCATCAAGGCCGAATGACAATGTCAGTTAGCTGGCTAATGGATTAACAGTGTTATTGGCAGGGCTGCATCCTTTGAACTACACAAAGTTTATGCCCACTGGCCAGCTGAACCCTGTCATCATTAGCCTTTCAGCAGTGGTTTTTGAGTAGCAAACCTCCTGCATTTCTACATCCATTGGCTTATACAGCAAACACCTGCACAGCCCCCTACACTGCCTGAGCACTACCCATATGTTTGCTTTGCACATGTATGCAAGCAAACATGAAAAAAGATGAAGGTATAATTGAATACAGTATTAACAGGAAATATTGCAATGGTTTCCATCCCCATCATTTTTTAGTTGCCACTATTAATGTTTAAATGGCCATTGGTCATTGGCCACCTAGCCACTTGTTTCTTTTTTAGCCTGACATTCCCCTTCAAAGTACAGCAGGTAGTGTCACCAGAAGTCATTTATCAAGTTGGAGAGGACCTGATGGTGACCCTGCCCTGATCCTACCGCACTGCTAAAACAACAAACTCTGGTCAGAACTAACATGGCTGCTTCAGAGCATAAGCCTGAGTTACACAGTACTCCGAGCTCTAGCCATGGATGATGCCAAACTTGCACAGTACTCACTCATGCGCAGTGACCGATAATTGCATATGTGCAGGAAAGAGCCCACCATGCCCAAGATGGCTGCTGTGACAACGGTGCACATGCGGGATTACCACTGACTGCACATAGCACAATACTCACACACATGCAGTGAGCTCATGGTGGCCATCTTTGGCACTACGGGCTCTTTTTCTTGCCTGTAACTGCAAAAGTGATGGACAGAAAGAAAATAGTGCCCGTGCGGGGGGGGGGTTGTGTGCCCGTGGAGGGGAGGTGAGGTGGACAACCAATGCAGCACCACTGACTGCAGCACTATGGAGGAACAAAGGAGGGGTATCCAGTCATGTGCTATCAGAGTCCCTTCTTTCTCCGATCTCTCGCAATAGGTCAGCATGGCTCTGCTCATGCAGCTGTGAAAAATTACTCTTTTTGTAGCTAGATATGGCCCACTAGGCAGAACGCCTGTTTTCAGGAGTGATCCAGGAGCACTGGGCAGGTGAGATAATGTGCTCAAGAGTCACACAGTAAGCACATGAGAGTTGTGGGAATCAAACACAGGTCTGCTGGATGTACCAAGCTCATTCACAGCTCGTTACTCTAACCTCTAGGCTATTCTGCCAGAAAATGCTTGAAAGCAGGAAAAGCACTGATTCTCCAGGGAATGTTCTCTTTGAAACTTGATTACTTGTGATGGCCTAGCACCTCATCATCATAATCTTCCATAATTCTGATGGAAAGGTCAGATCATGCATGTAAATAAACTTTGGGTAATCTGAATCAGGTCTGGACAAAATGACATGCCGCCTTTTTTTCTGGACATCAAATCCAGACAGTACATTGCTACTGCCTTTTTTACCAGTATACAAGGACAACACTCAGTCACTGAAAGAGAAATGAGCCCTTTGAGTAAAACTCTAGCAGCACAACGGTGCTTGTTGGCAGGTAACTGCCTTCCTGGCCAGACGTGCTTTCATAGTTTGGTTTTCTCTTGGCTTTCCCCAGGTCTGTCTGTCTCTCCTGTTGTTTTTCTTCTAAATCAAATGAACTCCTATTTTCCTTCTTTACAAATGAAGTTTTTTAAATAGACAATCCAACATAAAAAATTATAATTGAAAACATTGTAAAATGATCTATTTATTAAGGAATTCAAAACAAGGAGGACAGCAATATGAGGGCGATGACCTCAGATCTTTTAAAGAGCAACAACAACATAAAAAGCATTTTATTATGTTTTTTTTTATTTAGTTTTGGTCCACCAGGAAAGGAAGGTTTCACAGTCCTTCATATTTTCAGCCTCAGTCCCGGGTGGGGGAATACAAGTGTAAGCCAACTGACATTGAACTCTAGAACAGGCAGACAGGATCTATTTCAACATTTCATCCAAGGAAAGGCATACCCTAACAGTACAGCATCATCTTAGTACTTGCTCTTGGGTGCCAGAAGTTTGATATGAGCCCAGTTCCGGTGTGGGACTAGGACCCATGACCTTCAGACCTAGAAACAAATGTAGTGCTATCTAAGCCATGCTGATACGTTTTGTTTTGTTTTACCTTGTTACAAATATATTGAATATATATTTGTAGCACAATCATCTCTATTAATTTTAGTTATTTATTTAATTAAAAGAGTTGACCATTGTTTATTTAAAACAGTTGACCAGGAGGGACACAAAGCTGTAAGCATCTTGTTTCCAGGTGTATCTTGAACAGATAGAGTTGGTACATGGTTTTACTACAAAAAATGTAACGATCAAGATTAAACTAGCAATGAATATGGAAAACCAGGGTCCGGGCGATTGGTGCCATACTAGCACTACCACTCGCAATGCTGGCATCCTGCATTTGGAAATGAGCACAGGTCATTGAGGGCCTACAGTGGGGGAGGAGGATCAAACAACTCAGAGGATGCTCTCTTACTCTGAGGAAGGGGAACAGCCAGCTCCACTGCTATACTGCCACCTGGGTGACTACAGATGGCAGTGCAATGGAACGGCTATTTGGAGGGAAGAAGCAGGCTGCTGCCATGCTTTGTATGTTTGCATGCATGTGCATGCACACCCAAGTCACCTGCATCTTGAGGGGGGGGGCAGTATAAAGAGGAAAATCCCCACCATGCAGCATGACAGCTCTGCTGCACCTGCAGGCCCGGCACTCACCAACCTAGGTGCTCTCCTGAGGACCAGATACTGTGTTCCCAAAGGACCTGGTCTCAACCTGAGGGTTCTGCCGGGGGGGGGCCAACCATGAAGGTAGTGAGGGAGAAGGTCAGACATAGGAGAAGACGAGGTGTTGAGGCTGGAGTGTAGTGGGGGCTTGAGAGGGGGGCCAAAGAGCCAAGGGGATCAAGGAGCAATAAATGGAAAACAAAGAGACCAATACAGTAGAGAACACAGCAGTGCAAACCACCAGTAAGTAAATTAATTAAAATGGTGTTGAATTGTGCCACTGTATAGTTTTTCGTTGTTGTTCATTGTCGTGTCTGTCAGCACTGCGACATTCTGTGGCACCTAACATGATATCATTTAAGCCACATCAACGCAGTTGTTCTACCACTAGAAAGTGACAAATTGAACCCCTTGGTGTAAACAAAACAATTAATTCTGCAACTATTAGTTTCTCCCTCACTCTATTTTTTTAAGATTTCTAATAATGAAATTGGGTTAAATGCCGCCACTATGCTTTCTGTAGTCTTTGTGGTGAAATACAAAACTGCCAGAGTTTGCCCATCACAGACAGTGAAGTCTGAATGGAAAAGCTATCTGGACTTGTTTCTTGTAAAGTGTTAGCTCCAGTTCACCAGTGAAGGCTGCTACACAAAGCATAACTATGTGACCTGTAAAACAAGCATTAACCAACGCACTGTACATGTTTGTTTGCTTCTATTTGCTGTGTAGTTGTTGGGTGTAGATAGCGTAGCAGTTAAAATTAACAAATTAAAAAGATGAGTTTGAATAATACATTGTCATGACTAGAAAATGAAGAGGTTCACACATAATGCTATTTTCTTAGATTGTGACTCCAAATTGTCAGGCTAGTATATTTTGATTACCCAGCATATGACCATGAAAGGTAACATTTTCCAAATGCCACCCAAAATGTAATTTTGTGGAATGACAACAAAAACAGGCTCAGAAAGGGGATTTGAAAATGATACCTGTCATGTTCATGAGTTGGGATAAAAACAAAAAAAAGGGTATGTTGAACATGAATATCTGACACTCCTCCTCAGTCAATTATCTCTCTACATCCCTAACAAACTACCTAGTGATGAACTGCAACTGCACCTAGTCCCTCTGAGTTTGTCTCTGCTGAAGGTCTATGTCTCCTCCTTCCTCCAGTAGGGCCAATTAATGTCTCCCCATCCTAAACCCTCCTGCATCCTAGCTCTTGTACCTCTCTTGTACCACCCCCATTCCTTAGTCTCCAAATCCCCCTTCCTGCTACAATTCCTTTCCATATCCCATGCTGACTATGTTAATACTCATGATGCTTGTTATCTCGTTTGGTTTGGCTATGCGCAGTTAGCTATTTACCTGATTTATGTATACTGTTGTATTATATATATTGCTCCCTCTCCCCTTCCCACAGGACATACCGTGAGATGAGCATTTTGTTGCTCAGTGTAATTTTCCTGGTGAAACTTTTCAATAAATAATTGAAAATAAATATGCGTTCACTAAAATTTCAATCTGTCTTCATAACTATTGTTGTTTTTTGAGATTTTGATCCCAAATTTCCAACACTATATTTTGTTATCCCAATTTAAGAACATGATGGTTGTCATTAATGAAATCTTGCACAAAACATTATTTTGTGGCATGACTGTGAAAACCCATTTTGGGTGGGATTTTAAAATGACACCTGTCATGTTCATGAAGAAGTGTGGTAAAAAATGGTTACATTGACAATTTGGAGGTAAAATTAAAAAAAAAATAGCAAATTTCTCATTTTCAGGGAGCTGGCGCTGGGGCTTGGGTACCCCAGTGTTGGAGTTTTGTTGAACAGCACCAGGGGTTGGGCACACCAATATTGCATACTATGGCAGGGGTGTTGAAAGCTGGCATCGGGGGTTGGACACCTTGGGTTTTGAGTTTGTAGGGTGTGCTTTTGGTGGCTCTGGGGTTAGGACATACTGGCATTGCAGACTGTGGCAGTGGTGTTGTTTGCCATCACTGGGGCTTAGGCATTCCGGAGTTGAAGTGTGTCTCGGGGAATTTCTAATAACAGGATGGGTGGGGGGATACTGGTGGCAGGATTGAGCACCCACCACTGGTAAAGTATTTATGCGGCTGTGTTGGTCAGGGGCTCATAGAAGGAATTTTTTTCTTTTTTAATAATTAGGTCAGGTGGGAGAGGTAATACTCGCAATAGGACTGAGCACCCACTTCCAGTAAAATATCTGTGCATCTGGGTTGGGAAGGGGCTTACAGAGGGAAGTTATTTTAAATGCTGGGTCAGGCAGGAGTGGGGTGATACCAGCAGTGGGGTGCCCACCCACTGCTGATAAAGTAATTGTGTAGCTGGGGCAGGAGGGGGAATACCAGTAGCATGGTTGAGCACCCATCACCAGTAAATCAACTGTTGAGGTAGATTTTGACATGGCAACCACAGACAGAAAGAAACGGTGGCCATTGTACAATGTGTCTGCCATTCCCAAGATGGAGAGAAACAAAGCACAGTACAGCACCAACTACGTGGAACAATCTGCACAGGAAACATTGGCTCTAGGAAGTACAAGCTGCACATGAAAACCCACTTCCAGCTTGCATTTCCCAGCCTTGTGAGACCAGTGTCAGTGGCTCAGTAGGTAGCACACTCGCCTCTGAGGCCAGAAGATCAGAGGGCTGTGGGTTCAGTTCCCACATCTGGCACTTGGGTTAATATCCCAATACTGACACTGTAGTGCAGCATGAGAGTGGTGCTACACTTCTGAGGTGCCGCCTTTTGGATGAGACGTTAAATCGAGGTCCCATCTGCCTGGATTGGTGGTAGTTCTGGTGGATGTTAAAGATCCCGTGGCACTTATTGAAAAGAGTAGGGGAATTTTCCTGGGGTCCTAGCCAAATTTCCCTCATTCACAAAATAAAATACCACCAACAACTTAGTCTGGTTCAAGGTCAGTTGGCATTCATCTGTATCCTCCTCCTCCCCCACCTCTGGGTCGTGCCTGAAAATATGCAGGATTTGTCTAGTGCACTTTCCCAGTCAACAAAAAACTAAATAAAAAAATAAAGTATTTATTTATTAAGTTAGTTATTTTTTGTTGACCGGGAAAGGAGGACTAGGAAATTCTATTTATGTTCAGTCTCATTCTAGTGGGGGATACAGATCGAAACCAACTGAAACAGATGGAAAGTCTTATTAAGGATAGGTTTATAGCAGACTTAGAGTCTTTGATAAAGTCCAACATGGGTTCACAAAGGGGAGATCTGTCACATTAAACTTGTTATGCTTCTACGAACAAATTATGATTTGATTTTCTTAGGCTTTAAGAAGGCCTTTGATTCTGTCCATCACTGGGCTCTTAGTGAAAAAGAATTGGCAATATGGGCATACACCCAAAAATAAAAAAAGACTGGATTAAAAACTGGCTTCAAGATCGATAACAAAGAGTTATACTTCAGGGTTTTAGATCCGATTGGAAACCGGAGACTAGCGGGGTTCCACAGGAATCCGTCCTAACACCAACACTATTTCAAATCTTTATTGCAGATATTTCTACCAACCTTATGAGTTGGGCTACCAAATATGCAGATGACTGCAAGCTAGGTGGTCCCTGTGACAGTGTTTCAGATTATTAGACAATACAGGATGACTTAAACCAGCTAAACTCATGGGCTGACAAATGTGGCATGAAATTAAACATCAGTAAGTGTGGTACAGTGTATAGTAGAGCATTGTTCTATATCCTGTAGAAATCCATCCTTTTCAAAATGCTGTTGTATCACAGTCCAAAGGTCATGAAATGTGATTGTACCCTTCTGTGGTAGAACAGCATTCTAGAACCTCTAGGGGCTTCACAAGTCAGTTTCATTGTGAAAGAGAAAAAAACACAATGCACACATTTCACATAATGCTATACACTATAAAAAATACAGGATGAGCAACTTTATACATAACCAGTGTGTTCTGCCACCTCGGGGTTCTGATTCTCATGGACCTCTTAAACTTCACTCTTGAGGTCAGAGAGAATCAGAACCCCTCTGTGGCAGAACACACTGGTTGTGCATTGTTGCCCATCCAGTATTCTTTATGTATTTACACTTTGGACATAACAATCAAAGACAAAACTATTATCTGGACAATGTATTACTGGACAAATATGAAAATGAAAAGGATCTCGGTGTTACTGTTGATGGTAACTTCTTTTGAAACCAGGTTTCACTACTAATTAATAAAGCTAACAAAACCTGCTTTTCTATCAGTTGTAATATTACCTCTAGGGAGCCATCAGTTTTATTGCCTCTATATAGAGCTTATGTTTGCCATCACCTGGATTTTTGTTCCAAGTTGTTTTATTTATTTTTTTATTTATTATACTCAAGGATTACAAGTACCTTTGAGCAGGAACTGCTCATTTACAAAGGTTCCACGTCAGAGGATGAGGGGTAACATACATACAAAGTAAATACAAAATCACACATGCCAAGGGGGGGCATGTGTGATTTTGTATTTTCTAGAAACTAGGCTTCCCAGCCAAATGCCCTTTGGGGTAACCCTTCCCTCAGTACATGCGCACAGAGGTTCTTTGTCTTATACATACAATGGCAAACAATGGTAACAACCTTAACATATAGGTTACTTAAACATAATAAATTCAGTCAAAAGTGAAAAGAGACAACACAAACTAGCTTCTAACAGATTTCTTGGTGAAACAGTATAAGGGGTAGAAGGGAGTCAGGAAGAAGCCAGCAGGTAAAGTGCCATTGTCAGAGGGTAGTCGTGGGTGCAAAAGAGTGAGGAGAGGGGGCTGGAGGGCCCCAACAATGAGAGTGCCAGTTCAGAGGGATGGGTGGGTGGGTGGGGGTAAAGGTGAGAGGGAAGAGGCTGGTGCAAATAGTGCAAGGCTGAAATGGCAGGTTACAGAATCCCCTTCAGCTGGGATAGAGGGTGTTGACCAATTGCTTAGGAGAGGCAGTCACATTGTGTGGTAGAGGCGAGGAATAGTCATAGTTGCATTTTAAAGGGGCTTAGCATCGCAGCTGCAAGTGTTTCTTTGTTAAGGGTATTGAACCACTGCTGAGCCCTGTGCTTGAAAGACCTCTGACCCAAAGATGTCCGGCGCCTGGGGAACTGGAAGGTCTGATATTGAGTATTGCATGTTGGCTGGGTGCTGCTGTTGGCAGTAAGGAGTTTTGCCACCCCTGATGGCATGTGTCTGAGCAGAACTTTTTTGGTTATCAGACAGGTCTGGTATTGTATTCTACTAAAGAGTGGTAGCCAGCCGGCCTGGGCATAGAGGTCACAGGTGTACATTAGGCGGGCAGCCCCCGTAAGAACTCTACAAGCCTTGTTTAGTGTCACAGATATCCTCCGAAGGGCAGTAGGGGAGGCAGAGCCTTAGATGACTAGACTGTAGTCGACAATGGAGGTGACAGAGCTGTAGATGGCCAGCCTAAGGGAGTCAGAGGTCATGCAGTGTTTGTACTTGTGAAGCAGGCCAAGCCATATGTTGGTGGACTTAGCTACATTACCAATGTACTGCGAGCAAGAGTGAGCTGTCCAGGGTGATGCCGAGGTATTTGAACTCATGAATGTGATCAAGTGAAGCCCCCTCTTGGTTCTTGATGGTGAGGGACAGAGGTTTATACTTGCTCCATGCATTGCAGAATGACATGATCTTAGTTTTGCTACAATTCATGACAAGTTTGTGTGAGCTAAACCATTCTTCAACAAGCTTGAAATCATGTTGCAGTTGACTCTCAAGTAGATTAAAATCTCGGTTGCTAGAAAACAGGATCGCATCGTCCACGTAGAGTAGTATTCTCTGTTGGCAGATGACAGGGAAACTGTTAAGGAAGAGAGAAAAGAGTAATGGTCCCAGTATAGACCCCCGAGGGACACCTGAGAGGACTGTTTTTTCATCGGAGGTGACTCCAGCAATCCTAACACATTGTACCCTTTCCCCATGGTAGCTAGTAAACCAGGGCAGTGCATCATTGGAGAGCCCAAGAGCGGTCAGTTGCTTGAGTAGGAGTGGGTGGTTAACTGTATCAAAGGCTTTTGTCAGGTCGATGAATATTGCCCCCCCACAAAGACCATGGTACAGGGCGTCATGGATGAAACTGGTGAATTCCAACAGTGCTGTGGTGGTACTATGCCCTTTATGGAAGCCATGCTGCTCTGGGCACTGGATATTATATTTGTCCAGGAACTCTACAAGCTGGTCACAGACTATTCATTCCAGAGCTTTAGATAATGGGGGGAGGATGGAAATGGGCCTGTAATTGGTATGCAGTGCCTTGTCTCCATTTTTATGCACTGGTGTGATGGTAGCCTTTTTCCAGAGTGAAGGGAATTGACCTAGTCTTAGGGATAGGTTGAAGATCTTTGTCAGGGGATCAAGGATCTCAGCTAGGACTGGTGCAAGCAGCTTCAGGTCGAGTGAGTCATCACTATAGCCAGTATTGCTGATTGCCTTGAAGATATAGGTTCTGGCTAAATGCATTGGGATGTCTTTGAAGAAGAACTGCGAGCTGAGTGTGCTTGGGATGTTGCAGCAGAGGTGGGGTTGGTGCTGGGATCGTTGAAAAAATCAGGTGAAAGGACACTGCTCGGGTTGGAGAATGCACTGATGAACGTATTGGAGATGGTATCTAGGTTCAGTGTTGGTGTGCCATCAATGTTGAGCATGGTGGGTGGTGTCTTAGTATCATTGCCTGAGAGGTCCTTCAGGTTGTTCCAGAATTTTTTCCCATCACCCCAGGAGTTGGAGAGTGCCTCCCTAAAGTATTTGCTTTTTGCCATCCATATAGCTTGGGTGCAGCTATTTCTTGCATATTTGTGTTTTTGAATGTCCGCTTGGGCAGCTGCGGCTTGAGCACAGTGCCAGAGGTGGTCCCTTTGTGGAGCCTCTATCTCAAAAATGAGAAGCTAAGAACTGAGAATGTACAACATAAAATCATTAAATACATAAAGGGCCTTGGTGCTGTAAACTATATTAAGAGGTTGAATTCACTAAAATTAATGACCTTAGAAACAAAGAGAACTCATGGGGACCTATTGTGTGTCTGGGACATACTTAAGTACCAACAACTAATGTTTGATACAGATCTAGACTTTAGGCAGATTTCAGTAAATACACATTGTCATCCACTTCAGCTTTCCAAACTGAAGGTAATTTCTTCTCATTAAGAGAGGCAACAGTGTGGAACTCTCTCCCTACTCATATAGGGGCTATGCATGAATGGGCAAAAAATATGTGCCAGAGGTGCATACCCCACCTGTGTAGCTTGGGACCTGCAGACAGGTGCACACAGACAGGTATTCACAAATGACTGCCACCTGTCTGCGGCTCCGCCTCCCTAGCTTGCAGGACTGTGCAGGGCAGACGGTGTGGAGTAATGGACCCAGGTGGGCATCCAATGGAATGCCCATCCTGGATCCTGATCTGGATTACCTGCATGGAAAGGTGCGGGTCTGGATGTGTGAATAGCTCCTGAATGCACCTGGACCCACGCCACCATGCCCCTATGCCCAGCGGTGCCCCCTGCCCGATAACCACCCCTGTGGCCGCGCCCGCTGCACAGTGAACAGATGTCCTCCTCCATCAGCACCACTGCCCCATTCCCAAATGCAACCACCCTGCCCCCGCACAGGTCCGCCCATCCCCGCTTGTACAACCTTATACCCCCATATGGCTGCCCCATCTCTGTTCAATACCTACCCCCACCCCAACACATGGCAGCTCCATCCCCAGCCATCACTATCCTGACCCCAAATCAGTTAACCCTTCTGCAATATTGGTGGTCAGTGGCCCAACCACCCCCTCATGGCACCAACAACACCCCCCAGTCCTGGTACATGCCATTCGGTGCCATGGCTCAGGATGGCCAGTGACACAGCTCTCCTCACACCTCCTTGGCCACCAGCTGTCCAACTGATGTTGGGGATGCACAACCTATTTATAGTAGCACACTCCCAGCATCAGTTGGACAACTAGTGGCTGAGGAGGGCTGTGCCACTGGCCAAACTGAGGTGTGGCACCAACTGGCACTGAGGGAGTGGTGTTGTCGGTGCCAAGGAGGGTGAAGGAAACCACTGCACACACATGAGTGGCCAGAGGGGCCAGGATCAGCTGTCAGGGTGGATGGGTGACTCTACGTCATTGGAACGGGGATGGCCTTAGAGTTGGGGAGGAAGTACCAATGTCATCAGCAGAACGGGGCACAGATGTGTGTTGGGGAGAATGCCACTGGCTTCCACAGGGATGTGACACAGTTGTCAGGCAGGGGAGTGCTAGCATACTGATGGGGCTGGGCTGTTACAAGTGGCAGGGGGTTAGCACACAGCGGTGGATGGAGCAGCCAGGTGCATTTGAAGTAGGCTGCCATGTGGGACTGGCGCTGGGAGTCACTCATGTGGGGGGGGGGTCTGCAATGTACCACCAGGATCAGGGCTGGTTTTCTGGTGTGTGTAGGGCTGGTCGCATACAGCGGTTATGGCAGGGTCCCCCTGACATATCCGGTGTCCTCCTATGCCCTTCCCACTGCACAGCACTATGCACCTTAGTGAATGGTGCATAGTGCTGGCACACCCCCAGCATGCCCCCCCCACCCCAGCACATTGCTGGCCAGGGGACGGGGGATGTAACGGATTTGTGCCCCATTTGTGAATGCTGCTGGGGGACCACGGGACCCCACTGTGTGACATTCATGTGTATCTCTGCCAACATGCCCTGTTTTTGTAATGCGTAGACATCATGCATAGGACCCATAGTTATTAGGGAAACTAAGTCAATGTTTAAAAATAGTCAAGACAAATGCTTACTGTCTGGCAGTTGGAAATCTTTTTGTAATTGAGCCGACAGGAGCTATTATGGGCACAAGACTTTTGCTCCTTTCTCCTTACCTTAGTAAACCTTAGTGAAACAACCAGATTAAGCTCTTAGTGGTACTGCATTTGTAGTCAATGAGTAAAATTTGAGCTGGCCACCGAGGACATTCCCCTTCTCTTTCGAGAAGTGCCATGGGATCTTAAACGTCCTCCTGAACAACTACCAGAGCAGACAGATGGGACCATGGTTTAATGCCTCATATGAAAGGCATCCCCTGAGTAGTGCAGCACTTCCCTCATCCTGCACTACAATGTCAGTTTTGGGATTTTTTCCCAAGTTTCTGGTGTGGGGTTAGCACCCACAACCTTCTGGTCCTATGGCCTCAGAGGTTAGTGTGCAACCTGCTGAGCCACTGACAAAGAGAAAAGTAGCAGAAACGTGGAGAGTAGGCAGAACTGGGGAAGAGATTGTGTATTCGGAAGCTGTGACAGCTGGAGGAAGGCTAAGCCTGCAAAAGCCCTCTCAGAGATCAGATCAGTTGCAATATGTTTGCCAGCCTTTGGCAAGCAAACATAAAAAAACAGTAACCCATTCCCCACCTCCTAGAATTCATGCCCCCCCACCGTCTCCACAGTAAATAAAACCCTTCACCAGCCACCTGAGCACAGAAATGCACAAAGCTGGAAAATTTGCTTTGTGAATTAATTTGCAGTTTGCCAGATTCACAATTTGTGAAGTGTTGACTTCACAATGTGTGAAGTGCTAACTTCACAATGTTTTTGGCAAGAAAAAGTAACATTTTTTCATGCGAAGTAATACAAATTTGCACCTTTGCATGACTTCACCTGATTTCCACCTGAAACAGTGTCACTTTTTTGAACAAACACATGGCAAAGTGGTGAAGTAGCAACTTTGCAGGTAAAATAAAACTTTGCCACATCATTACTGAGCACCCAAATCTTTTTATTCCACACCACTGCCCCAGAAGTAAAAATATAACCCCTGTCCCTACCCTGCAGAGCACTCAGATTCCCCTCCTCCCCGAGTCCCAATAGCAAATAAAATTCCTCCACCCCCAAACCACTTAATACCTAAACTTCTAACCTCCTCCCCCTTGGGTGCACAGTCTTACTGTTTAAAAAAGGAGTGATAATAGAGAACATTGGTGGTGCAGCCTCACATCACCTTAGCCTGCTACCATCTGAATGAATGACAGCTGAAGTACATGAAATATTTACTCATTCATTATTTCATTCATTCATTCTTTCATTCATTCATGCATTCCTTCAGACAGCAGACAGCAAAGGTGGTGCGAGAAGCATTGCACCAGTTGTCATTTCCTTTAGCACTCCTTTCTTATTTTTTTATTAGGAGTTGGACAACATACACCCAAGAGGCAGAGGATTAGGGAGTTAGGAGCTGAGAGGGTTGGGGAAGGGGTATTTTTATATACAATTGAATCTTTGGGGGGGGGACTGAAATGTGGGTATTCAGTGGATTGGGGGAAGGCATCATATTTTTCGTATGGGGACTGTGGTGGGGTGGAGGGTAGTGGAGGTACTTATTGGGTTGGGGATGGGTAACAGATTTTTTTTATTATTGGGATTATATGGGGAAGTGGTGGAACATGGCTGTTACAAGAGTTCAGAAAAGGGTTTGCCTTATTTTTTTCATTACTGGATTGACCCAAAGAGTCCAGTGCATTTTGAAATAGGCTCCATGAGCAAATGTAAGTTAAACTTCACTACAGTACCTTTGGGCAAAGTGCCAAATTCACTGGTACTTTACCCAACATTCATGAGGGGTGACGTTTGCCACTTTGCCACATCTTCGTTAGTGAAGTTTCACTTCACAGCATCCCCAGTTATAATAATAATGGTCTGGGGATAAAAGTAATGTAGCCCAAACATGGAGAAACAGACCCACTCACCGGTAGACTTATTAAATATGTTTATTTCTACATGTACTTCTTTTAAAGACACACCAACTCTTTTTTATTTTTATATTACGTCTTTATCCTCCCCCGTGGACCCAACAGGGGCTATGACCCCCCTCTACAGAGGGGTGTGTCCTCCAGCCCCGAACACCGTGCTCTGCAACCCCCAACATTCCCCTGCAGCTTTCCTCCTGTGGTGGGGCCAGGATCCAGGAGCATCAGCCTACTCCTATCCCCCAGAGTCAGTAATTCAGAACTGGGGGCTGTCGCGAGGGCGATCGGGTGATCATTCAACCTGTCGGGCCCCGGGTTTCCTCCTGTTTTCTCCCACGGCCCCACACATGCAATGGGTGCCACTTTTTGTCTCCACCTCTGCGAAGGCAGCCAAGCACCCTGTACATGGGGCCTACCCCTTGTGTGCTAGTGACTGCGTTGACACCCGGCCACTGCTGGGTGTCAGCCAACAGAGCTCAACATATCCCCTCCTCCCCTGAAGAAGGACAGTAGTCCTCTGAACGCTCGATCCTTACCTCCCCCTGGCTGACCCCTGAAGAACCAGAGCCCATTCCCGAACCCGGGTCACCAGTGTGGCGCGAGGGGCAGCGTCCAGCGCTTCAACCCTCAGCGCCACTGGGCTGGTGACACATGAATTCTGATCAACATTTCATAGTCTTCTGACTATGTCTTCAGGATCTTAGTGCATAACTGGTTCTCCTTCATGTGAAACTGATTTCTAACACTTCTGTAAAATCCATAAATAAATATCAGTATTTATAACTTTTTTCTTCTGTTCTCTTTTTCATTTTTTTTATGTGCGCCAACATTATAGAAGACATGATAGAGTGCAGAGTACAGTAGATCATTAGGAGCCAGCAGCTTCATTGAATTAATCTATAACCATTAAAATGAAAAAGAAAGCAAAATAAAGAGATGTTATAGATAATGATATTTATTTATGGAGGTCACAGAAGTGTTAGAAAACAGTCAGAAGACTACGAAACATTGATCAGATTTTGTGTGTCTTTAAAAGAGGTGTATGTAGAAATAAACATATTTAAGAAGTCTACTGGTGAGTGGGTTTGTTTCTTTATGTTTGGGCTTGGATATCCTAGAGGGTTTATGGAGCAAGATCTCTCTCCCAAAGCATTTTATTTATATTATAGGCACAAAGTGGCCTACACTGCTGAGTGGGTGTGCTGCAGATAGACATAGTGAACCACCAGTTATTTAAATGATGTCATCAGTGCAAAGTGCATTTGAAAAGTCAGGAAAAGGGAAACAAGGAAAGAAAAACACACAGGTATAGCCTTTTGGTGCATCACAGCAAGTTTATTATTGATACAAAAACCTTACTCTAGTACTAATAATGCTACCATTAATAAAAAAAATATATTTTGCAATATGTTGTTAATGACCTTTAAGAGACAAAAAGCAGTAGGTGAGGGCACTCAACTTAAGCAAGGTCATTATCAGGAAAGGGCACATGTTTCCTGGCTATAGTGCTTTGTAAACCTATTAATGTACCTTTATGTACTTATTTATAATATGCTAATTACATATTTGCATTCTAAACAACTTCAATGGTTTTCTTAAAGTAGGTTTCTTTTTTATTCTTTTTTTTAAACTTAAAGTTTATTAACACTTCAAAAAAAAGTACAAGAATATTATTCTTTCTGTTACAGAGTTTTACAGCAATAGTTACAATTGATTATCAACTTTCCCATTCAAGTATGTTTCAGGTAATCAAGTCTGGTGCATTTGGAATAACACAATACCCAATTTTTCCACTCACCCATCAGTGTCCAGCAGGTGTCTTGTGTGTTTTCTTTTATTCCTTTGTCTTTATGGGTTGTTGATCCGTGCTTATCTTGTGATCAAATACTATATAAGTGACATATATCATGCAACATGCATATTCTCCCTCTCCTTCCCTTAACTTCGATCTACTTTAAGCCTTAGAATTCCATTCTATTACCATGCATTACTTATTTACCCCATGCAGACCCTCATTCCCTTAATCACTCTGTGTTTACACTGAGAGGTGGTATGTGATAAATTATGACAAGCTGCTAGAGTGGTGGTATTTTCAACAACTGACCTCGTGTGACAAGGGTTTTGTGGATTCTTATTTTTGGAAGGGGTTCCATCCCAAGTCATTATTCTCACCTTGCCAAACTTTCTGATACCTCTTATTACCTTCCAATCCTTTCCCAGGCACCACCTCCTAAAGTAAGGGAGATCAGGTGTTGTTAAACGGGAGAGTGAAATGTGTGCGGCATGATTGAAGGTATAAGATGAAGGTGTTGAAGATTAAAAATTGCACAGCTCCTCATAAAAGTAGCTGAAGTGGAACAACATGTCAGAAAACATTTTAAAATAGAATTCTATTGAAAAAAATCTGAAAAAAGCACATAGCACTAGTAATTTCATGATGCCATTAGTGATTTTTTGTTGAAAACTGAAAACTCTTTCTAAAGATAGCCACTCTGCACTTCAACGTGTACATTCATGATCCTTCAGCTATAATGATATATTAGAGATTACATTTTGTTAAGCTTCACTTTTCTTTTCCAGGGTTTTTAACACATTTTCATAGTCTACACATATAGTAGTGCTGTGTGGAATGGGAACATTCTGAATCCATGAAATTTTGACAAAATTTCACATAATTCAGTGAAATTCCATCGAATTTCATCGGAATTTCATAGACTTTTTAAAATTTAGTAATGAGGTTATAACTCAGCAACCGTTCAAGCTAGAGCATTGAAATTTGGAAATATAATTTTTGGGTCAATGTGCCAAATATCATGTAGTTTAGAAGGATAGTTTCACAACTATAAGTGCTCAAATGTTGTCATTTTATTGTTTGTGTGAAATTTCATGAACATGTTTTATCTGCATATACCTTAACCATCTTAAATTCAGGTCAGGGATCTTAAATTTGGCATGATTTCTTGATGATAGGTGTTTTAGCAATGCACCAGATTTCATGACAATATGATGCATCAGCTCAAAATTATATGTGCTCAAAATCAGTTCATTTTATTTTTTTCAGGAATTTTCATGAAAAAATATCAACTGTGTATAACTCAAGCACCTTTGGAGCTAGACATGTGTAGATCAGTATGGATAACCTTTTTTGTAATGCTTATAGAATGATCTAAATATGGAGAGAATTAGATAAGAGATTTTTAAGTTACGGGGTTCAAAACTTTACTATGCAAATATTTGCAAAACCTTGTGGAAACTATCAAAAATGTTGATGTTTGTAACTTCTCTGCTCTTGCATGCACAGAGTTAATATTTGGCATGCATATCCATAGTCTATGTATCCTGGTGTCTAACACAACTGGATAAATTGGTTAAGCAGTTTTAATTTTGCAGAAGAAAAAAAAAGGTTAGTAACATTTTCTCACATATTTATGATCACATATTCTGTAAATGAAGCATCCTGAATTTTGTTTTTGTGTGTGTGGAATTTAACATTAATACTGCACATATCACTACTTCATTTTATAAGCTGGGCTGAGCTTTTTGCAGTCCTGCTGTTCCTCACTGGAGATTATTCCCCCCTTTCCTTTTGGCATAGCCAGATTGACTCAGTAGAACTACTGATCCCACTGATATCCTCTTTGTTCTTTACAGTGACAAATCCCCTTAAAACATGAGTCACCTATTCCTTTTCCTATCAACCTACCCTGTTGGAATAGCCAGAAATCTTTCTTCCTGCTGCCCAAGACATTGTCTTTCCCCACTACACATTTTGAGTACAGCTAAGTCCTAGACTTGCATGTACAGCAGGCTCTCTGGCTCATAAATGTACTGGATGTGATCCTTAAATATCTTGCATTCAGGTTGGAATTGTTGACACTCTGTGCTTTCTTGCTCCAACCTGGGGGTCTACCACTGTTGTGCTACCCAGCTCAGCTGTCCATTTCTTGGTGAAACTGTGCATCTAACTCTAGAACCTGGCGACCCCCTGCATTACCTGCCTCTTATACCCCCACTGTTTAATTAGAATCCCCAGATAAAGCTGAGTGAAATTAGAAAATGTCAGTTTTATGGAATTTTTCATGAAATTCTGTGATTTTCACAAAGAGTCACGGAATTTGACTTTAGGTACAGATGTTATTAAATTTGTAGTTTACATTCTTGCAAAATTAAATTTTTAAATGTTGTGAAAGTTTGACTACTTTTAATTCAACCCCATTTAAAGCTGAAAATATGAACTTTTTCAGAAATGACCATGTGGTATAGTAGTTTAAATGTTTCAAATTTGGATATGCAGTTTTAAAATTAGAGGGAACCAACCAAAATTTAAATTTTGGCAACATGTTTGGCAGGCTATAATGCAGTCCCATTTAAAGCTAGAAATCTGAAACTATCTGCATATACAAATGTAGTGATAACCTGTATACCTGGCAATTCTTGCAATATTTCAATAAATACTGTCAAAGGCATACTAAAATCACAGAAATCCAAATTTTGAAAACATATTTGGCTACCTATAACTCAGCTCCCATTAAAGATTGAGACTTAAAACATGGTGCATATATGCAGTCTACATGTTTTTCTAAATGCTGATACTGTGGAGAAATTTGGATAAGAAATTTAAATATTATCTCAAAATAACTGAAAATTAAATTTTGATTAAATGTTTGGCCACTCATAACTCCGCCCCTTTCAATGCACAACTCTGAATTTGGTACACATTTGTGAGTCATGGAGGTCTATTTATGTTCCATGTTTGGTGTTATTTGAACACATACCTTAAACGTTATAACAAAATAACTGAATTTTAAAATTTTGCAAAATTCAGCACAGTTTTCATGAACATTACACGGAATTCTGCAGAATGAGAATGGTCATTCCACGGGTGGAATTTTATATTCCACACAGCTCTAACATACAGTCTGTATAAAAAAGATTTATCTGTCCCCAACTGACCTTATAGTTAGAACTGTGTGGAATGAGGAATTCCACTGGCAGAATTAATGTGGAATGGCAACTCAATTTCTTTTTGGAATTTCTTTTTTAACTCTGTGGAATTCCAAAAAATGCATCTATGTAAACAACAGAAAACAATTCAGTGGACTGCATTATCCACTAAATATTGTTTCACAGTTTACATAGAATTAAATCATGGTTTACATAAACTGCTGAATACTATTCCACAAGTTATGTAAATGACAGATTTTAATCCACAGGTCTGCAAAAAATCCACTTTCAAAATTCCACTTCTGGCAGAATTCTGGAGCAGCGGGTGGAATTTCCAAAATTCTGTAGCATTCCAGCAGAAGTGGCGTTTGAAAGTTCTGCACCATTCCACTCATAGCATTTGACAGCAGAGATAAGGACCCCTTAGTCCACCTAGTCTGCTCATTTTTCCCTACTTTCCTACAGTATCACTGAAGAGCCTACTTGATCTCTGACTTGTTCTCCCCTCCCTGTTCCTTTCCACTAAGATTCCCTTTTCCTGGATTCCCCAACCCCCCACAAACAGGACAGACCACTTGTGTGTTGTTGTGCTCAGATTGGCAATCAATGTATTCTATTTCACATGTATTTACAAATTCCATCACCATTCATCATTATTGTCTTTACAAAAACTCCTTGGTTATATTGCAATACATATCAATATCTGTTCACCCTTCCTTTTTCTTTCTCTTCTTCTCACCTCCCCAGGTGAAAACCTGGGCGACTTCTTCTTCTTCTCTTCCTATCTTTTAGGTAACGGTGAAAACCGAGATCACTTTTCTCTCCTTCTGTTGCTTCTTCTTCTCCTCATATTCCTTTATCATTCCCCCCTCCCCTCCTTCCTCACCCTTCCCCCCCTTTTGCCTTCCACATTTGGCAGCACCTCACAGTCCGACCAAACTTCTTCTGCCATCCACCTGTGACAGACCAACAGCCCCCCAGACCCCTTTTCCCCAGTCCTCCTTTGGCAGGTGGGTGGGAGGCAACAAAAACTTCAGCAAAAGAGGCTGTATCCCTCTGTGTTGACCTTTTTATACCCTGTAATTTCTGTCCCTCCTACTTCCTTTACCACCTATCCTTATTCTGCTCCCATTCTTTTGGCTCCACCCTTTCCTAGCTGCCCTATCCCTTGTCCAATACTCCCCCCACCTTCTCCCCTCTGAGCAAGACAATCTCTGCCACAAGGGAAGGGGTTCACCAGGACAATGTGGTCTGCCCCTTAAAGGGCAGACTCCATTGTCCTGGATTCCCCCACCCTCCACAGACAGGACAGGCAACTTGTGTGTTGTGCTCAGATTGGCAATCAATTTATTCTATTTCACATGTACAGTATTTACAAATTCCATCACCATTCATCATTATTGTCTTTACAAAAACTCATTGGTTATATTGCAATACATATCAATATCTGCCCACCCATCCTTTTTCTTTCTTTCTCTTCTTTTCACCTCCCCAGGTGAAAACCTGGGTGACTTCTTCTTCTTCTCTTCCTCTCTTGTAGGTAACAGTGAAAACTGAGACCACTTTTCTCTCCTTCTGTTGCTTCTTCTTCTCCTCATATTCCTTTATCATTCCCCCCTCCCATCCTTCCTCCCCCCTTTTCCCCTTAGCCTGTCTCCAGCTTGCACTGGATGACTGGCCTTCCCCCTTTCTTGCACTCCCCTTCCCCTCTATCTTGCTACTTGTCTCCTCCAAGCTTCAATAAAACCCATCATCTTAGTATTGAACATGTCTATAGCTAGGTCTGACAAATGCACCCCATCTGATCTGTAAAAATCCTCTACCCACTCTTCCACCCCCCCAATATTACATGTCTTCCCATGCTCTTTACAAATGGCCCCACCTTCCTATTCATCTTCCTTCTGGCCCTATCAACCACCACATGGCTGTGTTCATGTCTCCACACCCTCCTTGGTATCATCTCTGACCATGCCATGCTCACCCCGGCCACCATGGCTTTATCTTCCTCAGATCCCACTTGACCTGTAAATATGTGTCAACCAATGACTTCCCCCCAATATCATTAACCCCAAGATGTATAATAATTAGATCTGGTGTGGGTCGTCTCGCTCTCATCTCTATCAGGGACAGGAGTAACTGAGTCCATTTCATCCCTCGAATGCCACGCCATACCAGCCGACTTTGCCTGACATCTTGGTAAAGCTGCTTTCCCTGGCCTTCTTTTCCACTCTCCTTTCTGCCCAGTAAATGTAAGCATGTCCACAGATCCATACTTCTGTGATCCTCCCTCCACCTATTGAATTAAGCAAAATGTATCTTATTCTCTGGCACTGTCTTATTCCAGCTCATTATTACTGTTCCGTGTTCCCACAGTCCCCTTATTCCCCCCCACTCCTGGTTCTGTTCCTACAAAACAAAACAGATGACAAGTTAATACCAAACTTTTACAGCCCAAATATACCTCTTGTAACTGGCTGACCGCCAGCACCCCATTTCTAACATTCTGGTCACTGACTCTCCTTCCACCGCACATTTTGATGCTGCTCATATTTGAAAGAAATGCGAGGAATACCTCTCTGGGTCCTCCCCCATGAATTCCATGCCTTTTTTAAGTATGGCTGTCACCTGTTAGCTTGTCACCTTCTTCCCGTCTCCATGTACAAATAGCCTCCCTTCCTTATTATAATGCTGTGCGGCGTAATCCCACAAAGCCTTTACTGGGCACAGGTGCCCATCAAGGTGCACCTTGATGGTTACGGCACAACTCTTCCCTTCTTGGTCTGTCTTGAACCTCCTAATCTTGAGTTGTATCACCCTTGTCCCCCAGGTTATGTCCCCCCATTCCAATCCTCCCTCCTCTCCTTTCCTGCCATGTCACACTGCTTCGCTCAGTCTCAAGGCCCCTGCAAACATCACGAGGTAAATCGTATGGAACAGCTGTGCCTCATCCTTGGATTTACATATTGCAGGCAATATCCCCTCAATTTGTCCAACAAATGGTCTGCAATCAGCCACTGACCCTCCTTAGTCCCCTGTTTTAACCTACTCCAACCTTGCATTATCCTCCTTATCAGCATTGACTTTGTGGGGTCCTTCCATTTTTTCAGACTGCAAACTAAGCTGATCCCTGCTAAGTATACAGCCATTGTGGTGTGAGTCATCCCCTTTTGCCACTGCTCCACTGTCAGTTTTCCTAACTGTTCTTCCATAACTGGCCCACTTACCTCCATATGGTGTACTTCACTGAACATTTGCAATGCCCACCATGCCCCTTCATAGGCCCTCAAGGTCGGTGGTGCCCATGAGTTGGGAGACAGCATTTTGGCTCCCTCTTGCCAACCTCCCAGATGTTCACTGGAATGGGCATTTTCTGCTCCTCTGCTGCTGGTGCTAGTGTACGGAAATGATCCAGCTGCAGACGGGAAAGGCTGTCAGCTAGGATAGTTCTCACCCCATCTATGTGCCTGACCCTGAATGACATATTCAATTGCAAGCCTCTTAGTACTAGCTTTTCTCAGCACCCGCATGACTATATCGGATCTTGCCCCCGGCCCCGTTGTTCAGGACCTCCACCACTGCCTTATTGTCACACCAAAATGTAACCTGCTGATTCTGCAATTCTTCACCCCATACCAGGGTGCAAGCCCAAATTGGCATGATTTCCAGCAATGTGATGTCTTTCATCCTTCCTTCTCTTACCCAGTCTGCTGGCCATAGTTCTGCAAACCTTCTTCCTCCTCTCAAATACCCCCATTCCTAGCCCCCCTGTTGTATCTGTATACAATTCTAAGTCTGTGTTAAAAACCCACTCCTTCTGCCAAAAGGAACAGCCATTGTAACTGTTTAGAAATTCCTCCCACACCTTAAAATCCTCCATAACCCCTATTGTTATATCCACCCAATGATGCGGTCTTACTTCCCCTGCCATGGTCTTTGCTAGCTGCCTTGTAAATGCCCTTCCCAGCCCAATTGCCCCGCAAGCGAAATTCAAATGCCCCAATACTTGTTGCACCTGCCTTAATTGCACCCGCCTCCTGCTAGTACGCACCTGAATCAGGCCTCTTGGCTTCTGAACTTTACTGTCTGGTAACTAAAAAATACTTCATATAGCGAATCCAGTTCAATCCCTAGAAACTCCATGACCCTACTGGGTCCTTCTGTTTTGTCCTGCACCAGTGGCACTCTGAGTTCCTCACACAGTTCTTGAAAGCTAGCTAGCATCTTTTCTGTCTCTGAGCGTCCATTGCCTACTAGCAAGAAGTCATCCAAGTAGTGTATGACCATCCTGTAACCTGTGTTTAGCTGGAAGATCCACTGCAGGTAAGTGCTTAATTTTTCAAATGTACCACAGGCTATGGAACAACCCATAGGCATGGTCTTGTCAAAGTAATACTGGTTCTCCACTTTAAACACCAATAAATCCCAGTCCTCCCTTCTAACTGGGAGCAACCGAAAAACTGATTCTATATCTGTCTTGGCCAGCCATGCATCTGGGGTACCCGGATAATCTGCACTGCCTCTTCCAATGTGGCATAGGTCACCCTGCTGTGTTCTTCCCCAATAAAGTCATTGATGGAGTCTTCCTCTGGGAACGACAGATGGTGAATCCCCCTGTACTCCCCTTTCTGTTTTTTGGGGACCAATCCCAAAGGGGAAATTCTCAGGTTGTCCAAAGGAGGGACCAGGTACTGCCCTTCTACCATCCCTATGGCTTTTTCCTTCTCAAAATGTCTTCTTTTCCCCTGACTGACCCCAAGTTGTTAGCCTCTCTTGTCTGTCTTACACCTTTGCACTGTAGCAGAAAACCTGTTCTAAAGCCCTTTTTAATAGCTACTGCCATCTTGCTATCTGGATACCATTTGAGCCACTATTCCCAGACGTCTATCTTGATGGGGATTTTTGTAGCCTTAAATTGTTCCCTTCCCCTTGTACCCCATCTCAAAAAACACCATAACCCCCCGGTCTGTTTTTCTTGTCCTCCTCTCCTCAGTAAGACTGGGACCCCTAGCCCCATAACCCCTGTCTCTCGACCCTCTATTCCATTGCTGTCCCCAGTAACCTGGTCCTTCCCAAAAGGGATGCTGGCCTGTACCCTGTGCTCCCCCCACCTGGGCCCCTTGGGTCCATGTGCTCCTGCATCTGGACGCTGGGTGGGAACCCCCACATCTCGAGCATGCATGTCAGAATCGACATTGAGGCCATGAACAAAATGCCCTGTTATATCCCCAGCAACACTTCTGGGGTAGCCCCCCCTTCTTCCCATTTCCCCCTCTGGAGTGGATTGATCAGTAACATAATCCATCCACAAGTCCAGCTGTTTTGTGTTCCATCTCACATCCCCATATGTTGCCATCCTTTGGTGGAAGAACTCATCATAATATATCCACCCCACCCATCCCTTTTGCCTTGCCCTCCGTATGATCAGGGAGTACGTGATGAGCGGGATGCCTAACTCTGGCTTCTTTTCCATAACCATGGCTGAATATGTGGCAGACCCTATGAACCACCTATCCCACATCTTTCCTTTCGTGAATTTATCCTCCTCCTTCTTACCTAATAAAACCACAGCCGCTGCCATCTCACTCTTCCCTACACTCTCTGTCTCCTCATATTTGACTGCCGCCTCCCTACTCACTAAGGCAAATATGTCCACATATTCTCCCTTCCATATTTTTTCCTTTGTGGCCAGTGGCACGTGCTCCCCTATCCTCATACCCAGGGCTCCTATTTCCCTCGTTCCTTTTCCTATGCCTTCTGCCACCCTTTCCACCCTTCTAGCATTTCCTTGTCCAACCTGATCTCTGCCGGTGTGGTTTCCATCTGCGCTAAACCGCCTGTCCCAAGAGCTGCTATAATTTGCCCAATGTATTCCTTGATACTATCACCCACGGAACCTGATACACTACCTGCAGGTCAGTCTGCTCTTTGCGGCCTGATGTGGCTGGGATGAGCTTGTCCGGGTTCCTGTGGTGGGACAACTGGCTGAGGCATCGGGGGCAGAAGGACCACTACAGTTGGAGGCTCTGGCCTGGGTTCTGGTGTCGGAACCCCAACTGGCTCTGGAGGAGGTACTAATGGCTCCGGTACACAGGGTTGCGGTGGTACTGGACTGACCACCGAAGAAGGAACCACTGGTGAAGGCTGCAGCCTTTTGGGACTGTGTGGCATCCCCATCGGTCATTTCCCATTGCCCCTTTTTCCTTTCTCCGCTTTTCTCTTTGCCACTGACCTCTCCAGTTCCTCCCCATCCACCAGCTGCTACATCATGTTGCCTTCTCCTCCAACTCCATGATTGCCTTATAGGCCTCCTCTTTTGAAGGCCTATTCTTCTTTGGTGCCATCCTTCTCTCAAATGCCTGCACACAACTGTGAATAAAACTGACAAAGTACCTCTGTTAGTGCCACTCAGAACATCATACCACACCATGACAGCCATGCCCTACAAATTATGATACGCTTTCCTGCTTCTGTATATTCCACCTTATTGCAGCACCTAGATCCCCCCCCATGTCAAGGAAAAAACACCCCCAGCTCCCACCGACTTGCACCCATCATTTGTACAAAACCTTTGTCCCTTGCCCAAATGCTCCTTTCCACAGCTTGAACCCCCCAATGCCCAATGCTCACCCCGTGGAAAATCCTTATTGCCCATGCCCAGTCTCCTGTGTGTCCTTACCCAGACATCACACGCCAGGTCCAGGCCATGAGGCTTCTGCTCACCCCCCCTGAATTCCAGTTATCGAGAAATTGCTAAATACTGCCCTTTAGACTGGAAACCAGCCAGCACAAAAACACCAATAGCCCGAGGGCCGTTAAGCTAGACTTCCCTCACCACAGCCATTGCCCAGTAGGCCTACATCACAACATGCAGCTCAAAATTTGGTAAACTCTGCCACTGGTAAGCTCGCCCGTCACTGGAGGAAAAAACTCCAAAGCTGCTGCCCCACACTCCTTTCCTGCTATCGCCCCCAAAGCCTTGTAGCCTTCCTTCCATGTGGCCACGTGGTTTGACATCAGACGCTGTTCCCGAACCGCATGGCCTCCCTCGCTAGGCCCCTCTTGCAGGCCATTTTTTCTTCTCGTTTAAAACAGTCTGGTGTGGGATTTATGGCAACTTGCAGTGCACTTGTTCCCTTGTTTGGGACTCCCTCCATATCTCTTCTCCCATTTTCAGCCATGTGCATTCGCCTCCTGGGCAGGGCCTCAGGTACCCCCCTTGCACCCAAACTAGCAATGCACCAAATCACCTCATGCAATCACCCATTCCCCTGTCTCACTTTCTGAACCTCGGCCACCATAAACTGGGCGTGTGCCCCCCCCGGAGCTCCTCTCTCGATTCCAGTTAACAGCAAGATACAATGCCTCCACAAAGCACAAAAATCCCCTGCTAGTTCCATTCTGACCCTGCATCTTGCTGCTCCCAGCTTCTCTTTGTAGGCCATTCCGTCACTCCCTTCAGCTGTGGCTCTCACTGACTTCTGTGCACCTTGCATTAAACACTTTTTTCCTCCCTAGCAGCGACTCTCCTCTCCTGCTCCGCTAGGGGAAAACTCCCCCAAACCCCAGCTCTTAAATCACGCTTCTGCTGCGCTTGTTCCACACCAGTAAATCACATTTGTCCCTGCAACTCTGATATACAGCTCTCCTCTACTTTTTTTTTTTTTGCTTACCTTCTGTAATAACTCCAGGTACACAAACCTTACCCAGGCTGGAGCTTCAAAAAAAAAAAAACATCAAACCAGATCCCCAAACAAAAAAGCCAATCTGAAGTGTTGCAGTTCTATTGACTTAAAACCAACAAAAACTTCAGCAAAAGAGGCTGTATCCCTCAGTGCTGGCCCTTTTATACTCAGTCATTTCTGTCCCTCCTACTTCCTTTACCACCTATCTCTATCCTGCTCCCATTCTGCTGGGTCCAGCCTTTCCTAGCTGCCCTGTCCCCTTGTCCTATGACTCCCCTTCCCCCCACCTCCTCCCCTCTGAGCAAAACCACCTCTGCCACAAGGGGAGGGGTTCACCAGGACAACTTGGTCTGCCCCTTAAAGTGCAAGCTCCATTATACATGTCTCATGTATTCTTGAACCCCACCCACTGTTTTTGCCCCCAAGACTTCTGCTGGAAGGCTATTCCATGAATCCACCACTCTTTCTGTGAAAAAGTACTTTCTCACATCCTTATCAAATTTACCTCCTCATGCTTCATAGTATGTCCCCTTGTTCTTGAGCACTTTGTTTTCTAAAAAATGCTTCCTTCCTGTACCTTATTTACCTCTGAGAGGTATTTAAATTTCTCTTTCATATCCCTCCATTCCCTCATCTCTTCCAAGGTGTATACATTGAGATCCTTTAGCTTCTCTTTATAGGGCTTCTGAAGTAGACCCTGCATCATTTTAGATGCCCTCCTCTAAACCATCTCCATTCTCTATATATCCTTCTGGAGATATGGTCTCCAGGAATGGACACAGTACTGTAAGTGGGATCTTATCAGCTCACTATACAGAGGCAGCACTACCTCCCTCTTTCGTATTTATTTTATTTCTGCTGGTGACACCCCTCCCTGTGTACCCCAGTATTCAATTAGCACTCCCAACTGCCTTGTTGCACTGCCTTGTCATCTTTAGGTCATCAGATATGATTACCCCTAGGTCTCTTTCCTGCTTGATGGTTATCAATACTAATCCACTCATTTTGTACTGGGTCCCTGGGTTTTTGTGCCCCTAGAGCAGACCTTCCCTTCAAACTCCTCCACAATGTCACTTATAAAAACATTAAAGAGGACCAGTCCTGGTACTGGTCCCTGAGGCACCCCTCTAGTCACCCTCCCTTCTTTGGAGTGAACTCTGTTTACCACCATCTTCTGTCTTCTATACCCTAACCAATTTCTAACCCAGTATACCAGTATATAACACAGGTGAGGAGGTACAGGCAAAGTGGGCAAGCATTAAGGATACAATACTTGAAGCAACATCCCATTGTGTTAGACAGAAAAGAAAGTGCAAAAGAAGAAGGAAACCACTTTGGTTCTCAAATACAGTAGCAGAAAAGGTCAGAGCCAAAAGGCTGGCCTTCAGGAAATATAAGGGAACACAGCGGGATGAAGATAGGGAGGCATACCAAACTGCCCTAAGGGAAGCAGGTAAGGCAGTAAGGCAGGCAAAGTCCCAAACTGAGGAAACACTAGCACTAACAGTAAAGAAGGTGACAAGACTTTCTATAGATACATTAGTGAAAGGAGAAAGTCCAGAGGGGGTATTGCTAAGCTTAATGGAGAAAAGGGAGCATGTGGAGGAGGAGGACCCTGTAAAGGCATCTATCCTAAATAGATACTTTTGCTCAGTATTTACTGAAGAGAAGGTAGGGCAGGGCCCACAGCTCAGCATCATGGACACGGGGAGGGAGGTGAGCACTACTCCTTCACAAAAGAAAGGGTCCTACAAGAGCTTGCTAAGCTCAGGGTGGATAAGGCAATGGGACCTGATGGCATACATCCCAGGGTACTTAAGGAGCTAAAGGAGGAACTAGCAGAGCCATTAGCAGAATTGTTTAATGAGTCTCTGAGCACAGGAGAGGTCCCAGAAGACTGGAGAAGGGTTTATGTGATCCCGCCTCCACAAGAGTGGTAGCAGGGAGGAGGCGGGAACTACAGACCAGTCAGTCTTACCTCAGTAGTGGGCAAGATTATGGAGGCACTCCTTAAGGAAAGGATAGTGCAACACCTGGAATCCATAGGGGCACAGGATCCAAGACAGCATGGGTTTAAAAGGAAGGTCCTGTCAAACTAATCTCATAGATTTCTTTGACTGGGTAACCAGAGTGGTGGACCAGGGAGAGTTGATGTCGCTACCTTGACTTCAGCAAAGCTTTTGACACTGTTCCACATAGAAGATTGATAAATAAGCTAGGTAGGCTCGGTGGAATAGAAGTTGGTCAACTGGGTGGCAAACTGGCTGACTGGCAGAAAACAGAGAGTGGTGGTAAATGGTATAAGTCAGAAGAGATGCAAGTCACAAGTGGGTACCTCAGGGATCAGTCCTGGGGCCAGTCCTATTCAACATCCTCATTAGTGACCTCGCAGATGGACTAGAGGGTAAGGTTTGTCTGTTTGCAGATGACACCAAGATCTGCAACAGAGTAGATGATCCAGATGGGGTGGGCAGAATGAGAAGAGATCTGGATAAACTAGCAAAATGGTCAGAAGAGTGGCAACTGGGATTTAATGCAAAGAAGTGCAAAATCATGCACATAGGAAGAGAAACCCTGAAGTCACTTATAGGCTGGGAGGGAGTTGCTAGCAGTCACAAAGGAAGAAAGAGACTTAGGCATCATCATCACTGATGACCTAAAATCATCCAAGCAGACCTCTAAAGCAGTAGGTAAGGCTAGGGGGTGTTGGGTGATTAGTAGGGGTATCACAAGTCATAAGAGGGAGGTAATAATCCCTCTGTACAAGACATTGGTTAGGCCCATCTGGAGTACTGCGTGCAGTATTGAGGCCACACCTTCACAAGGACATTAACCAAATTGAGGCAGTCCAGAGAAGGGCAACCAAAATGGTGCAGGGACTGCATCAGAAGACATATGAGGACAGATTAACGGAGCTCAATATGTATACCCTTGAGCAAAGGAGGGAGAGAGGTGATATGATCGAGACATTTAAACACCTTAAGGCATAAACAAGGTGAAAGAGTCTAACATGTTTAAATATAAGAAAAATAGCAGGACAAGAGGACACAGCATGAGATTAGAGGGAGGCCGATTAGGGGAATGTGAGGAAATTCTTTTCACAGAAAGGGTGGTGGATGCATGGAATGGCTTACCACAAGAAGTGGTGGCTATGAATACAGTGCAGGGCTTCAAACAGGCATGGGATAGGCATAAGGGAGCAATACAAATGACTATGAATAGATAGGTCACTGACAGAGCAAAGGTCAAGGCACATTTACAAGGTAGAAAAGAAATGGCAGACTGGATGGGCCTTGGTCCTTATCTTCGCCAACTTCTATGTTTCTATGTTTAAAAATGTAATAACTTTGAACACATTATTATTTTTACCATACCAATGCTGGATTGTTCTGTAGGATAACCTCTTTCTATCCTGAAATTGCAGGCCAAAATATTCATCCATTCAAAAGTTATTAAAGTTTAAAGTTCCCACTTTATCCTAAGGGAAAATATATGTGCACCCATGTTTCTTTGCCGCTTCATAGCAAAAGAATGGATAAGGCTTTTGGGCTGCAATTTGCAGTAAGACAAGCCCTTGCCCTAACGATGTGCCTTTTGGTTGTTTGGTGAAAAAATTTAGACCGGTTCCATAGTTATGGTTCTCCAAAAATGCATAATTTCTCATGTGATAACACTGCGATGCCCATGGCATCTTTTTGTGCTCATATCTCGAAAACGGTTCGAGATATGGATTTTTTCCTATTCGCAGCTTAGTCCACCTTTAGCACATGTAGAGGGTTCCAAGTCATGATTACAACTGCAATGGAACTTTTTTCATAGTTGCTACGGTTTCCAAATTAGAGCCGGCGACCAGCACAGCCCACCTCACACCTTCACAGCTGGCTGACGACTGAGCAGTCAGTGAGCATACCATATTATGTATGCACTCACTGATTAATGAGTGCATACACCTTACTGTACACACACATTGACAGTTCAGTCAGTGGCCAGCCATGGAGGTGTGAGGTGGGCTGTGCTGGTCACCGGCTCTGAGTCGGGGTTGGGGAGGAGGGTGGTGGGCACTATCTGCTGGTGTGGGGGGAGCCACTATACCACCAGGGCAGGGGTTATAATAATTACTCTGTGTTCTGGTACCACCAGTGATCGGGGAGGGGCATGGCACATGGTACTTATTAATTATAGCAACATCAGGAAGGGGGGCTGCTAGACCACCAGGGCAGGGGTTATAATAATTACTCTTTGTTCTGGTACCACCAGTGATCGGAGAGGGGGCATGGCACATGGTACTTATTAATTATAGCAACATCAAGAAGGGGGCTGCTAGACCACCAGGGCAGGGGTTATAATAATTACTCTTTGTTCTGGCACCACCAGTGATCGGAGAGGGGCATGGCACATGGTACTTATTAATTATAGCAACATCAAGAAGGGGAGCTGCTAGACCACCAGGGTCTAGAGCAGCAAATGGCTGCCCTTTGGTTTGTGGTGAGTGCTTCCAGTGCAATACCTGTTTGGCACCCAGCCATGGTTGCAACAGGCTGGGGATTCTTGCCACCAGGACCCTGTCACTGGAGAATCAGGCGAGGGTCTCTGGCACATCAGGTTTTGGTGCAAGCTACTGCTTGCCACAGCTTGTGCTGATCCAAGCCCACTTTGAGAACTGAGCCCAGTATCTTTGGAAAGGTCTAAGTCTGGAACTGTTGGGGCTAGAAACAGAATTTTTTAAATGAAAGCTTGAAGTCCAGCCATTAAGAAATGGTTTCATTATTATATTGCTATTATGTAACAGCAGTAATTATGTTAAAGATATAGAGACAGGCAGTAGTAATTATGTAATCAATATAGAAACAGGGGGCTCAATTTGTAAAGCCCTGAGAATGCAGAAAGCCTCTGGTTTGCTGATCGTTAGGCACACGGGGCTTGTGGCATTCTCCTGGCAGGCAATCAGGATTTGAAATCCCAAGCACAAAATGCCACAAGTTGGACCAGCTTTTCCCTGGTGCAAATTGCAGCATTCCAGAGATCCATATTATGAGGCTTGTGCCAAATTTTTGGTGCTAGATGCTGTAAATGCAGGAAACCATCACAACTGTGCCCGACAATATGACATTGGGTGCAGTTGTGGCAAAGAGGTTTGGTGCAGCTATGCCAAGAAATGGCTTTGATGCAGGGCTTGGTACGAGCCTGGCATCAGGGTTGTGCAGCCACTGCTATGTTAAACTCAAGATTTTGCACTTTAATAACTTTGCAGCCATTACCCTTATTCTCCTGAAATTTGCATGCACAGTGTGTTACCATATATCTCTAGATCTGGAAAGTTTTGTTCTGGTCAGATTTGCAGTTGTGGAGCTGTGGAGTGTGAAAAAGTGTGAAAAATCCTCAACTTTGTGAAATTCTTTGCACGTCGCCACAGCCCGAATGGTTTGTCCATCTGGTCCAGACTTTTCAGGGTATATGCGGACTGGGTCAGGGAAGTGCCTTTTGATGGTTTGGTGAAAAAATATTAATCTGTTCAAAAGTTATTAAAGTTTAAAGTTTCCCATTATAGCCTATGGGGATATATGTGCACCATGAACTAAGCATGCTCAGAACCTGAAATTTCAAAATGTAATAACTTTTGAACACATTATTAACCTCTTTCTACCCTGAAAATTGCAGGCGAAAATATTAATCCATTCAAAAGTTATTAAAGTTTAAAGTTCTCACTTTATCCTATGGGAAAAATATATGTGCACTGATGTTTTTTTGCCACTTCATTACAAAACAAGCATTTGTCAATGCCGAATGTTTGCTTGCTGGCATTGGCAGTGGTAGTGTAGAAGTTACAGAGCTGCGAATAGGAATGGCAGTGAAGTATTGAACTGAAGCCAACTCCACCACCACCCCTGCAGAGTGACAGGCATTAAAAAGGCTAATTATCAGGGCATAACGTCAAGCTATTTCACCACACCCCACTCTGCAGAGACTGACAAGGTCACGTGTTCCTTGGGGTCTTTGGTCTTTATGCACACCCCATTTCATTAGGAAATACGTGAGATGGGTGCGATATAGGAGAATGGGGTGAAGTTTGTGGTCAAGAGTCCAAGGCATACCTCGATGCCTCTCAGTGACTGCAGGTGTGGAATGGTATGAGCATCACAGGCAAGAATCCCAAGTCACACCCCTGATTCCTGTCATTCTCTAGGGTTGGGCGATTTAGTTGAAAAGCCTAATACCGCAGGCATTCGTTGGTATTTTAACTCCAAATTTTCAACATGTTTGTTTTGTGACCCCACCTCACAAACAGGGGGAATATCAGTTTGGTAGCCGAAAGCTGCTTATGCACAGTGACTACGGCATTTAGCACCACAGGTGCAAAAATATTCCGAACAGGATGTAAAAAATGACAGCTGTACTCTTTCATTGGGAGGTGTAAAAATGGCTATGTTGCAAATGTGTAGTAAAAATATTTAAAAAAATGGTGAAGTCACTAGCATACATAGAAACTGTGCAACACACACCCGTTATATAATTAGGTTGGGGATTTTTTATAGCAGATTGTCAACTCAGGCATTTTGGTGCCTCCGATCATGATCAGTGTCACTGTGATTTTCTTTATCTGTGCCGAACAATGATTTCCCACAGCGACCATGCATCTCTGCACTGAAAGTGTGAAAAGACACTTTGGCCATGTTGTGAAAAATGGCAGCTGTACTGTTCATAAGGAAACATTGAAAAATGCCACTAGTGAAAATCTGGACTGAAAATATTACAAAGTCATGAACTAACGAGGATGCGTGGAAACTGAACAATGCTCACCCGTAACACAGTCATTTTATGGACTTTTGTCACCAAATTTTCAACATAGCCATTTTAAGACCTCTGCTCATGAACAGTGTAACTGTGATTTTCTTAATCTGTCCTAAACATCGCCAAGACACCAACAGCACCATTAAAAGCGCCATGTGCTATAACACATTTTGGGTGACATATGAAAAATTGCAGCTGTACTGTTCATAAGGAAGTTTAATAAAATGGACATGTTGAAAATCTAGAGTGAAAATATTAAATTTGCAAACTTACGAGCATGCATAGTAACTGTGCAAAGCACGCTTGTAAAAGTCATTTTTAGGAATTTTTTCACCAAATTTTCAACATAGCCATTTTAAGACCTCTGCTCATGAACAGTGTCACGGTGGTTTTATTAATGTGTCCCATACATTGAGTTTGCACACCAACTGCGCCATTGTGCGCTACATGGGCGGAAACACGTTTTGGGCAGGATGTGAAAAATGTCAGCTGTACTGCTCATAAGGAGGTGTGGAAAAATGGCAATGTTGGAAATTTGGAGTGAAATATTAAAATTGAAAACCCACGAAAGCGGCGTGGGAACTGTGCAACGACACTCGTGAAACAGTCATTTTAGGAATTCTGTCACCAAATTTTCAACATTGCCATTTTAAGATCTCTGCTCATGAACAGTGACACTGTGATTTTCTTAATGTGTCCCATACACTGAGTTCGATAACGACTGCGCCATTGTGCTACATGGGCGGAAACACGCTTTGGGTGAGATGTGAAAATGACAGCTGTACTACTCATAAGAAGGTGTGGTAAAATGGCAATGTTGAAAATCTGGAGTGGAAATATTGAAAATTCACAAACCCATGAGCGTGCGTAGGAACTGCGCAACGCACGCTCGTAAAACAGTCATTTTTAGGAATTTTTTCACCAAATTTTCAACATAGCCATTTCAAGACCTCTGCTCATGAACAGTGTCACTGTGATTTTCTTAATTTGTCCCATACATTGATGTCGCAGACTGACTGCGCCATTCTGTGCTAAATGGGCGGAAACACATTTTGGGTGAGATGTGAAAAATGACAGCTGTACTGCTCATAAGAAGGTGTGGTGAAATGGCAATGTTGAAAATCTGGAGTGAAAATATTGAAATTTCGCGAACTTACAAGCCTGGCGAGGAACTGCGCAGAACGTGACGCCAGAAATAGTCATTTTTGGAATTTTGCACCAAATTTTTCAAATGGGGTTTAGGGCCCCTTCTCATGAATGATGTCACTGACATGGTGGTATTCAGGCCCAAAGGGTGATTTCACAGTCACTGCACAGTCACTGCGCAAAATCACCCTTCAGGCCCGAATAACACCATGACAGTGACATCATTCGCGAGAAGGGGTCCCAAACCCCATGTTGAAAATTTGGCAAAATCCCCAAAATGGCTGAGATATGCACAGTTGAAACCCCTATCTAGCCCATTATACAGCTTACCGTATTTCTCAGTTCGCGTCGGCCTTTGAAGAGTGCAGAGCGTGTTCCCGGTCCACCAAGATCGTCACCGAGTCCAGAGGTAAGTATGGGGTGAGGGGGTGGGGAGGCTGTGGTGCGCAGGGTGGGTGCGGGTTGTGGGGGTCGGGAGACGACATCTGGACCGTTTTTTTACAGGAAAAAATATAAAAAGACATCGCGGGATCTGCTTTGCCATGCTGGGGTGGGCCCCAGCGTGGCATCTGGACTTTGGGCGTCTCAGCGACGGGGATTAGGGCATCCGCTGCTAAGGGGTCGACTGATTGCCACGCTTGAGGTGGGCACCCAGCATGGCACCAACTACTGGGGAGACGATGCGGCTCAGCCGACGGCGATTGGGCACCGTCGGCTATACACTAATGCGGGGGCGTGCACACCTGCAGCGGGGGGCTGCTGGCGTGAGCAGCTTCTTGTCGCTGCTCACTCAAGCGTAGCTCCCCCTTTCAACTGTGTGCCACTGCATTTTGGAGCGTGTCATAGACAGCTCCAAAATGCATTGGCTTACAGGGGCCGCGCCTGCCACCACACTGTTTGAATTGGAGGAGGAGGTGACACACCTCCGAAATCTCCGATGATGGCACTATGTTTCTTGCACATGCGTGCAAGCAAACATAAAAATAGATAAGGCTTTTGGGCTGTAATTTGGAAGGTGACAAGACCTCACCCTATCGATGTGCTATTTGGTGGTTTGGTGAAAAATTTACACCAGTTCTGTAGTTATGGTTCTCCTAAAATGCTAATTTCTCATGTGATAATATTATTTATTTATTTATTTAAGAGTTTTACCAGGAAGGCATACTGAGCAGGCCACTGCTTGATTCCAGATGTGTCCTGGTTGTTGGGGAGGGAAGTACAATAGGCAGGAAAGGGAAACCACAGCCATCAACAAGAAGGTACATACACAACAGTAGACATACAGTAGCTCAGTGGAGGTACAAAAGCAGTGCGCTGCCTTTTGGCATCTTTTGGTGCCCGTATCTCAAAAACGGTTTGAGATACAGATTTTTAGCTACTCGCAGCTTACTCCACCCTTAGCATGCATGAAGGTTTCCAAGTCATGATTACGACTGCAGTGGAATTTTTTTCATAGTTGCTACGGTTTCTGGATATTGCCAGATTTAAATTATGAGGATTCCTTTCATGTCTCTAGGCTCATGGTTAGTGTTATGCAAAATTAGAAAATTTAATTGGGTGATATATTTTGTGTAATTTGTACATTTCGTGAAATATTTCACTGGGCAAAATGAGAAATATTGCCCGCTACGGTGAAATTTCATCCTCGAACTGGCAAAATATGCTACACACGGGTGAAATTTTGCCACCAGAGGAGAAATTTCTCAATTTACCACTGGCCCAAAATCTTTCAAAATTAAAACCAACCCTCCCTGTCCTTGGTGTCTAGTGGTCTCCCCTGCTGATCACTGGCCAAATTTAAATCAAAAACCTTCCCCCAGTCACTGTGGGCCCTGGACCCCAATCTTTGAAAAAAAACACAATCCCTCCCATGTCCCTGGTATCTAGTGGTCCCTCCCCAGGTATATCACTGGCCAAATTCAAATCAAGAACCCTCCCTCCACCCGGAGTCACCCTGAGCCCGGTCCCCAATCTTTGTTAAAAAAAAAATTCCCTCCCTGTCCCTGGTGCCTGGTGGCCCCACCCCATCCCGTCATAAGTCAGAGGCCCCACCCCTCCCCAGTACCTCGAGTGGGCCACTGGCATAGCCCTCCACTCACCTCAAGGCCGGCAGCCCATCTAAGCACTCAATGAATGAGCACATGCATATAGCGCTCATTCATTGAGCGCTCAGATGGGCTGCAGGTTGGGGAGGTGAGTGGAGGGCTGTGTTGGTTGCCTGATCAGGGTGCTGGGGGCAGGGGGAGCCTGACTTAAGACAGGGTGGAGGGGTGGGGTTCCACTAGACACATGGACAGGGAGGGATTTTTTTACAAAGATTGGGGTCCGGGGCTCAGAGTGACTGGGGGAGAGAAGGTCTTGATTTGAATTTGGCTGATGTTTGGCTGGGGACCACTAGACACCAGGACATATGGAGGGGATTGTTGGTTTTTGAAAGATTGGGTCCGGGCTCAGAGTTACTGGGGGGTTCTCTGATTTGAATTCGACGGTGATTGGCCAGGGTTGGGCACCGCTAGACGCCAGGGATGGCCATATTATCCATATGGGATGCGGCAAAATTTCACAATTTTGCTGCAATTTTGCAAAATATTTTGCACAGTGGAACTGCTGATTTCACAGCAATTTTGCAGGCAAAATAACATTTTGCAACATCTCCACCTGTGGTATGTCTCTGTGCTTAAGTGTATGCATATTAGTTTTGCAAAAGTACCAGGTAGTTTTGCAAAAGTACTGGTACTTACACGAAAGTATGAGGCACATTTGCAAAAGTACCAGGTAGTTTCGTGAAAGCACCAGGTAGTTTCACATACGTACTGGTACTTTCATGAAAGTACCAGTTAGTTTAGCAAAAAGCACAAGGTAATTTGCAAAAGTACTGGTACCTCCCAAAGTACCAGGTTTTATAAAGTACCTGTGTGTTGGCAAAGTACTTGGTATTTTCAAGTATCAGGTAGCTTCAGTGAAAGCACCGTTGGTTGACATGGGGGAACTTTAGAAAAAGTCCCTCAGTACTTTCATGAAAGTTCCCCTTTTCAAACCAATGATACTTTTGTGAAAATACTGGCACTTTCTTGAAAGTACAGCTGAAAACCAGCCCCAAAACACACATTTCTTTGCTATGTCATAGCAAAAAAATGGTTAGGCCTTTTGTCTGAAATTTGCAGGGTGGCAAACACTTGCCCCACAGATGTGCCTTTTTCTGGTTTGGTGAAAAAACGTACAACAGTTCCATGGTTACCGCACTCCAAAGTTGTGCAATTTCCCATAGTATAACATTGCTCCACTTTTCAGTGCCTGTATCTCAAAACAATTCAAGATACAAAGTTTTTGCTACTCGACGCTTGGTCCCCCTTTTGGAAAACTAAGCATGTGTAAAGGTTTCCAAGTCATGATTACAACAGCAGTGGAATTTTTCCCATACTGGCTTCGATTACTGACATATTGCCAAATTTGTGTTACAAGGGTTCCTTTTCATGTCTCTAGGCCTGTGGTATGTCTCTGTACTTGTGTAAATGGGATTGCAGGGCCCAGAGGGCCAGTGCTCCCACATATGCATACCATTATGCAAAAAATGGGAGTGGGGAGCATGCCATTATGCAGTGTTTCGGGCCCTGTTCTTACATAGGGACATGCGAGTTCATTACAATGTCTCAACAGTTATGGACATTTGGTAATGCAGAGCCCTGCGCGATAACAAAGGGATGACATTACATATTCAAGGCAGCGTGAAGGGCGTTCCCACAACCACATACCAATTACATTACACTTTCTCAAAAAGAAGGGAAATTCATTGCAAAAAACTGCATTAATGAACTATTAGGGTTGCAACATCAAAAGTTGAGAAATTCAACCTTAGGGTTGACAAGAGTAACATTACACCCCAATGTGCATGCAGGAACAGGCATAACAGATGTGTTTTTGCATTATAATCCTAATTCTCACCCCATTCCATGAGTGACTTAGGTGTAGTATAGGACAATGGGGTGAGCACTGGGGTTCAATACACCAAAACACATCTGGTATGCCTGTTCCTGCATGCACAGTGGTGGTGTGTTACCCGTGTCAACCCTAAGGTTGAATTTCCTACTTTTGATGTTGCAACCCTAATGGTGCATCAACGCAGTTTTTGCAGTTAATACATATATCAATCAATCAATCAAATCTTTATTTATTCAGGCGAGCATCATTGAGCAAGGCTCATTTACAAGATGGACCTGATAAGGTCACGGTTCGATAGTTGGTACACAACAGATACATCAGTGCACTTATATATGCATAACAGATACAGAAAAAACACTTGTAATGCACTGATCAAGGGTAAGAAGCTGGTTAGGACATACATGACAAGATAGGTTATAGTCAAATTATACAATAGATAAAGTATATACATATCCCAATAGGGGAGTCAAGGCATACACACAGCATAGTGTAATACTGAGATAGATGGGGAGCATTTAGGAATGATGTAAGGGCAGAGATTAGTGGGAGAAGGATTAGGTAGGTAGTAGGTAGGTAGATAGAGTTAAATGGAATTGGGGTATTATAAAAAGGGTGGCCGACCAGGAGGGAGAACTGTGGAACAGAATTATACCATAAATGATGGCTGTCTGGAAGGGGTGGGGTGTGAAATAGAAAGACTAGCTCTTGTGGTAGCAGTTGCATTTCTCTGTGAAGAAACCTGTACAAAGCTGTTTGAAGGATGCTATAGGTATGAATTGGACAGCTTTAAGGATTTCTGTAGAGTATTCCATGTCATAGGTAGAGAATAGTTGATTGCCGCCCTCCCTGTCCGGTGTTGACTTTGGGTACTTTGAGCATGAAGAGGTTGTTGCTCTTAGGCATAGGAGCTAGCTATGGCCGGGTGAAGCAGTCTAGAATATAATTTGGAAGTTTTTAGACAATGCTCTGTAGATCCATAGTGCTGCATTTCTGTTCCTTCTGAAATGTAGGAAACCCATCCAACAGCAGCATAGAGAGAGCAATGATGAGTGTTGGATGGAAGATCTGTTATGAATCTTATTGCTCTATGGTACAGGGTATCCAGCTTGCTTAGGTAGGAAATGAGGCAGTGACTATAAAGGAAGTCTGCATAGTCAACAACTGAAAGAAAAGTGGCTTGGACTAACCTCATCTTTGAGTCTCTGGTTAGGAAGTGTTTTATTCTATAGAATAGACTGAGCCTTTGGCGAAGTTTTTTCAGTAGTTCTTCAATATGATGTATGAAGTCAAGTCTGTAATCAATCCACATACCTAAGTATTTGAATTTTTCTACATACTCCAGTTTTTCTCCAAGGATAGTGCATAGCTGGGGGAGACTGCTTAGTGAGGAGGTGCTGGTGGAGCTTTGATTGGAGAAAAGCATTGCTTTTGTTTTCTTTGCATTTAAAAGAAGATTTTTCTCCAGTAGTTGATATTGCAGCAAGGAGAATTCTGCTTGTAAAATTTCATGGGCAACTGTAGGTGATGGGTTGCTGACATACAAAACAGTGTCATCAGCAAAGAGGTGGGCAGTGGCTTTGGTGAGATTTGAGTCAATATTATTAATGCAGATGGCAAAAAGGATAGGGCCCAGGATAGATCCTTGTGGAACTCCTCTCTTAGCAGTGGTTTTAGTGGGGATAGATCACCTTCAGCTTTCACCTGCTGTGACCTATCCATAAGGTAACACCTGAACCAATTAAGGAAGGGTGGATCTAGGCCAATGGAATGCAAGGACGAGAGTAGCAGCTCATGGTCCACAGTGTTGAATGCCTTGCTTAGGTCAAGAAATACTGCACAGACACTATTTTTTTATCCAATTCGGTTTGCCAGTCATTTGTAACTTTGGCCAGTGCAGAGATAGTGCTGTTCCTGGCCCTAAACCCAGATTGAGCTGAATTCAAGAGGTTAGCATCATCAAGATATTCTCTTAGCTGGATGCTCACTCTTTCTAGCATCTTTGATAGCACTGGAAGAATGGAAATGGGTCTGTAGTTATTAAGGTCCATAGGGTCCCCTGATTTTAGAAGGGGAACCACTTGGGCTGTCTTCCACACTGTAGGAATAGAACCAGAAGTTAAAGATAGGTTAAAGAGATGTGTTAGGGGAACTGCAAGTACATGAAATGCAATCTTTAGAAAGTAGGGGTCAAGAGAGTCTGCCCTTGCGCATTTTTAATATCAAACTGCCATAAAAGATCCTCTACTTGCTTCAGCAGGATAGGTTTGAAAGAGAAGTAAGAATCTGCTCTCTGATCACCAGTGTACTGGGAGCTTAGTTGTGAACGCAGCAGATTAGCTGAAGAGGTGTCAATATATATATACACACACACATATACATACACACATCATGACAGAAGTGTTTGTTTGTAAAATAAATGTTACTAATATGCTTTTTCTGTAATGATAAAGTATATCAATATACTTTTATTAATATCAACATGGAAAATGTTATGACATTAAAAAACTGAACTTAAAAAAATAAATGTTTCCACTTTTTCTGAATTTTTGTATTAATCCCCATAATTTAATTGGTATCTATATATGTGCAATACCTATAGACATTCATCTTATATTTTAAATTGTGTTGCTATCATTTTGCTCTCCTCCCTGCAGTACCAGGTCTTCCTCGCTTTCGCAGGCTTTGTCTACCAACTTGTCAGAAGACAATAAAGTGAAACAAGTACTAGAAAGAATTAATTTTAACATAAATGTTATAAATCTTATAGTTTAAAGTTTTTTATCTTAGTAGGAAACTGCTTTTTATGTGGCCATATGACCACTTAGTTTTCTGTGCAATTCCTATGCAACTGCATGAAATTATCAACACACTATAGCTTTGTCAAAACAAAATCTGGATATATTGTACTAGCCACTGGATCACTAAACAAGTACGCTAGATGATTTCTATTATTTTGCATACTGGGTACTGGTATTATTTTCAGATATCAAATGAAGCAACTAGCATGTTATCTAAGCAAGTCAATATGTTAGTAACCTAGGCTATTGCAAGCCTTAGCTTTTGAGTACTTAGTAATTACAGCGTGAACAAAATGCTATTAATGGACTTTTTTTTTTCTTTGCAGAAAATTGCCAAATGGAGCTTCAAAACTGTTACGTTCTCCTTTGCCTTGTTGCCATTGGGTACTCTCTTGGTTATGAGTATGATTATGGAGGGATCCCTTTGTCATTTGACCACTTGGCTGGGGAGCCTAGTGTCTTTTCACTCAGAGGGAGGAGCTACTCCAGCTGGTATAGACAGACAGGAGGGGATGACTGCCCATTAGAGTGTGACTGCCCTGTCCACTGGCCAGGTGCAATATACTGTGACCACAATGAGTTAAAAGAGGCACCATGGAACTTGCCACCACGAACCACTTACCTGTATCTCCAGAGCAACAGTATCAAGCATCTGCCTGAGGACATCTTTAAAAATGCCACTGGGATTCGCTGGTTGATCTTGGACAATAATGAAATCACTAATGATGGCATTGGCAAGAATGTGTTCTTGGACATTACCATAATGGAGAACCTGCTGATGAACAGTAACAACTTGACCGAAATTCCAGCACACTTGCCTGGAAGCTTGAAGCAGCTGAGACTGGCTACAACAGAATTACTAAAGATCTCTGCTGGAACACTAGCTAACCTCTCAAACCTCAAAATGCTGCTTCTTCAAGGCAACAGGCTGAGGGCAATAGGAGATGGCCAACTAAGTGGTAAATAAAGTGTAGCTGATGGGTTCTGATTGATAAACACTTGATTCATAAACCAGCTGGGCAGCCTAGAAGTGAGACTGAAAGTGTCAAACTGGGTAAGAAATTGGTTTGAGGACAAGCGACAGAGGGTAGTGTTAAACAGAGTTCACTCTGAGGAAGGGAGGGTGACTTAAGGGTGCCACAAGGATCAGTACTGGGACCAGTCCTTTTTAATATCTTTATAAGCGACATTGCAGAGGAACTAGAAGGGAAGGTATGTCTTTCTGCAGGTGACACAAAAATCTGCAATAGAATGGACAATCCAGGGGTGTGGAAAAAATGAACAGAGATGTAAGTAAGCTTGAGGAGTGGTCTAAAAAGTGGCTTCTAAGTTTCAATGCAAAAAACATGCAAACTCATGCACTTGAGGTATAGAAATCCAAGGTCAAATTACAAAATGGGGGGAGTGGTACTGGTGACTACCAAACAGAAAAGAGACCTGGGTGTTATCATATCTGATGACCAAAAGGTGGCCAAACAGTGTGACAAGTCAGTGAAGGAGAGCCAGTGGGATGCTAGGGTGCACAGGGAGGAGTTTTCACCAGCAGAGAAAGGGAGGTAGTGATACCTCTGTATTAGTCTCCGTGAGACCCCACCTCAAGTACTGTGTCCATTTCTGAGTCCTCATCTCCAAAAGAACATAGCAAGAGTTGAGGCGGTCTAAAGAAGGGCAAATGAAATGGTGCAGGATCTGCATTAAAAGCCCAATGAGGAGAGTCTGAAGGACATCAGTATGTACAGACTGCAGGAAAGGAGGGATTGGGGGATATGATAGAGACTTTTAAATACCTCAAAGGTACAAATAAGGTTCAAGAGGGAGTCCTTTTTCAGAGTAAAGAATGCACAAGTAAAAGGGGTCATGCAACGAAGCTGCAGGGGGTTAGAATCAGGGGAACTGTAAGGAAACACTTCTTCACAGAAAAGGGTGGTGGATGCCTAGAACAGCCCATCAAGGAGGTGGTAGGAGCAAACACTGTAATGGGATTTAAGAAGGCATGGATAAATTTAAGGGAACCTTAGAAGCAAGGAAAGGGAGTGGTGGTAGAGCAGGAGATCAGGTAGAGTCTACGGTGTGACAGTAGGTAGGGAACATGGGCAGACTAGGTAGGCCAAGTGGTCCTTATCTGCCATCAGAGTCTAACTTTCTATATTTTTGTACTGGATATCAGAGTCTGCTTTATCAGGGTTGGCCTTATGGTATGTGGCTCTCCTAGGGGGAAAAGGGTGACCCCTCAAAAAAAAAAAATTAAATTATCCCTCAGTTTGTTTTTTTAATGGCAATGTATTTTTGGTGCTCCCTATTGTTAAGCATCCTAGACAACCACCTAGATCACCCATCCTTAGGCCAGCCTTGTGGTTCATGGAAATACACTTTAACAGAATTTATAGTGTATGGTAGAATGCTGTTCCGCATGGAAATCCATGCCTGGAACAGCATTGTTGTGTTGTACTTGGTACATTACGATCTTGTTGTGCTGCACCGAGTACATCACTGGTGCAGCACAACAAGATCAAACGCATTAGTACATGCACAATTGAGCAGCCAACGGCAATGCGGAAGTAAGTGCGCTGGTACAGATGCCAAAGTAAGCCTTATTTTTTCTTCAAGACTTGTTTGGGGAATCACGGAGTGCTGATTATGGTTGCCCATACACTATAAAATATTGTGTATGAGCAGTCATACACAAACAAGGCAGTTGAAAGATCTTGAGGTTTCCTTGGTAACGGACCTCTCGAGCTGTGCTCTCAAGATCTTTGGTTACCATGGAAACCTCTCGATCACAACTGCCTTGTTGCGTATGCTTGCTCATACACAATCCTCTATATTTTGGGGAGGTAATGTGGTGACTGACAGCATGTAGTGCTCTAGCACATCAGCATCATTGGAATCCTAGGATTGTTCAAAAGATAAACCCAACAGGTATTCTGGGAGCGTGAGGCTGACAATATATGGATAGTTGTGGAGGCTACGCTGTGAGATCAGTATCCTATTGGCAAGCAGATGTGCAGGTGAGGAAACATTCAAGAAAGGGGCAGATCTGTGGAGGTTGTGGTGTCATAAACCCACTGGTGATATGATACCTTTTGACAGACACCCTTTTATCCCAGTCTAGTGGCTCATTCATACTAGCAGTGTGATCTAGTGCTTAGAAAAATAGACATGTGAACCTTTGATCCTTATTCCTATCTTAGCATAGCCACCACTTCCTGATATGATGCCTTGCATAGATTACTTGGCTTGCTGATGCATGAGTTCACCTGCTGTAGAAACAACCAGGAAGAGAAGCAGGACCTCCTCCCCACCCTACCTCTATTAGAAAAAACTAATCTCATTACCTCTTAAACAGGAGTTAAATTGGGCAGGAGCCCACAGGAACTAAGTTCCACTACCTCTTAAAAAATGTATATGACAGTTCAACCACCTCTGTCATCTTTCTCCGTTGACTACAATTGGAGAGCTCCACCACCTAGAAATGACAGTTCCACCATGTTTCCCCACTTAAACATTTCCAGTGTAACCACTGCTCTTAAAGTTCAAGCTGTACACATGCTGCTGACTCAGCTTAGCCGAAATGCAATGTGTGGGAGATAGCAAGTTCCTTTGTCCAAGCCTGTTTTTGATCAACAGATGATACATTATGGTGGATGAGTCCATGAGCACACTTCTGATCCTTGAGTGGGCATTGACAGATAGTAACCATAGAAAAGCCAAAGACCATCCAGGAAGCCATGTGTATATCTGATAGGATGGGTAAAGACTGTCCTTAAACAAATAATGGGGACTATGCATGATGGTGTGGAGTGTCTACATGGTGTGGAGTCGCTCCACACCCATTGCACCCCCCGCATGTGATGCACTAACCGGTGCATGCAGCTCCAATGCACCTGATCCCCTGGCTATGTGGACAGCAATGCATTGGGGTGGGGGGCACTACGTGCCATGCACCAAGGTGTGTAGTGCCCTCTTTGGGGGGGTGCATGCTGGAGCAGGTTAGGGCAGCCTGGACCCTGCTGTAATGCACTACACGTCCCCATGGACATGACCCACCATTCAAGGTGGACCAGGATACAGCCTCCCTTGCTGACCCTGCACACTAGGCAGTAGGGGCGGGCTGTGGCAGCTGACTGTGTGAGTGTCCACCCCAATGGCACACAGGGACCCAGTAAGGTGGATCCACACCCTGTGGTAGACCGGCTGCCCAGTTACTATGGGCCAAACTACCCCCCAACATCCACCTGCCTGACCCCAGTAACTCCACACAACCTCCCCACCTGAACCAAGGCAGCTCTGACCTCTGTGTAGAACTCCCCTGACACACCAGAGTGCCCCTGTCGGTAGCTGTCCAACTCCTGTCCCCAACACCACAGCAGGGCCATTGAACACCCTTGTCCCACCCCCCATAACATTGACAACCCCCCTCCAGTCCCTGTACCAACCTGGTAATGCCGCTACCTGGGATGGCCAGTGGCACAGCCCTCCACACACCTCCTCAGCCACTGGCCATCCAAGTGATGCAGGAAGTGCCTTGCCCATTTATAGCAGCATGCTCCCAGCCTCACTTGGATGTCCAGGAGCTGAGGAGGTGTGTGGAGGGCTATGCTGCTAGCCATGGCAAGTCACTGCACCCATGGGCAGGTATGGGGGTGGGGACAGTGTTGTCAGTACCACGGAGGAGGGTTGGGGGAACCGCTGCCCACCAATGAAGGAACCAGGGTTTCGAGATGGGGGTCATGGGTGAGGGCTTGCTGAACTGTACTGGGCTGGGTCCCAGGCATTGTTGCCCTGGCATGGGGGGAGGCACCATAACAAGGATGGGGTTGTTATGGTTTGGGGGAGGTCATGTCCAACTCTGTGTCAAGGCTGGCATGTGAGGTGGCACTTGCACTGCAGTACTGGGGTCAGGGCTGCCCTGTGGTGGGTGTGGGGTGATTGACAGATTCGGGGATGGGCACCAGGTGTGTGTGTGGTGCCAGGGCTGCCATGGCTCATGGGGCTACAGTCTGCTGGTGGGGGCATATCAACCTTGGAGACAGGCCACCAACATGTAGTGGGATGGGCTGCACATGGGATGGGGTAGGAGCATGCAGCCGGGGTCCATTTTTGCACTGGTGGGCACTGTGTGCCATGAGCATGGCCAAGGGTGAGCACTGCCTGATGGAGACTGGCTGCATGGGTCCAGGTGCATGCAGTTGGTATTTCCACACCCAGACCTGTGCTGTACCATGCAAGGGATCCACTATGGGTCCCATGCTGGGCATCTGATTGGATTTCCAGCTGGGTCCACAACTCCACCCTCATCTCCTCTAGCCACTCACCTCCAAGACTAGCCACTGACTGAACTAACACAGAGCACATACTGTATAGTGTATGCACTCTTCAATGACAGCATGCACTATAGAGTACATGCTCAGTGTCAGTTCAGCCAGCAGCCGGTCATGGAGGTGAAAGGTGGGCTGTGCCAGTTGCTGGCTGTGTTTTGGGATGGGGTAGTGGGGTGGTGGACACTACCTGCTGAGGTGGGGGCTGCTAGACCACCAGGACAGGGGGATATTATAAGTAAATATTACAGCAGACATCGGGGATCGGGTGGGAGGCCACTAGACCACTGGGACAGGGGATAATACAAGTATATATGATGGCAGACATTGGGGGTCAGGTGGGCCACTAGACCACCAGGACAGAGAGATATTATAAGTAGATGTTACTGCTGACAGGGGATCGAGGAATGGGGTACCACTATCCTTTGCCACAGGGAACCTGCTGTAAACCCCTCCTGTGCATCAGGTGTTTGTCACACGGAGAGGTTGCTTCATATGGGAACTCAAGCACCATAACCTCTCCTATACCAGAATCTGGTGAAGGGTCACTGGCACACCATGCTTCAGTGCAAGCTGTTGTTTGCCACAGCTTGCATCGAGCTGAGCCCCCTCTGAGAATCGAGTCCACTGTGTTCATTTTGCATTTAGAAAACCATTTCTACCATGCACAATGTAGTTAAAGCTAATTTAACAGGCAGAATATGTGCTGTATCAAACTGCATGCTAAAGTTCTTAAAGCTGACATCCTTTAAGAAACAACAACAGCAAAAAAATCTGTTATTGATATTTATTCAAAAAAGATCAAAAGCTACTGCAAAGCCACTATTCAGTGGGTAAAAATGGTAGGGATTCAACAATGTGCAAGTCATTATTGAACTAGTGTACTGATAACTTAGCACACAAATTTACAGTACTTTGCTAAAAACACATTCCAAAAATTCAGATGGTGTAAACCACAATATTATACTGAATCAGAATTAATGATATTGCAGATATCTTCTATCACTGTGACTTAGATAAATATATCATAATGTCAGGTAGGGGTGACTGCCTTTATTCTTATGGCTAATGTGTACTAGCTGCGAAAACAATGTCAGTCTTACTATTTAGTACAAGTTATACAACATTCACTGGATTATTGCAGGACCCACTAGTGATACAAAACAAATGTATTGTGCACAATTACTTTAAGAACACCATTTTTACCCACAATCCATGACAGTGTATCCAAGCTAATTTTATATGTGAAGCAATTGCTATCTGCAGGCTAAAGTTCTTTAGGATGATCACTGTCATTATGAAACAAAACATAAAAAGCTGTTATTAATATTTGTTCAGAAAAGACCAGAATCCACTACAAAGCTGCTACTCAGTGGATGAGGAACCCAAGGGGGGAGAATGCTGCATATTTATATGTTGAATAAATGAACTGATAACTTGGCAACCAGCTTTACATTACTTTACTAAAAACAAATCATCTGCACATTTACACAATGTAAAACAAATCACCAGTACATTTACATAATGTCAAAGAAATTACCTGCACATTTACATAATGTAAAACAAATCACCTGCACATTTACATAATGCAAAACAAATCACCTGCACATTTACACAATGTAAAACAAATCACATGCACATTTACATAATGCAAAACAAATCACCTGTACATTTACATAATGTAAAACAAATCATCTGCACAGTTACATACTATAAAACAAATCACCTGCACATTTACATAATGCAAAACAAATCAACTGCACATTTACATACTCTAAAACAAATCACATGCACAATTTACATACTGTAAAACAAATCACCTGTACATCTACATAATGTAAAACAAATCACCTGCACATTTACATAATGCAAAACAAATCACCTGTACATTTACATAATGTAAAACAAATCACCTGCACATTTACACAATGCAAAACAAATCACCTGCACATTTACACAATGTAAAACAAATCACATGCACATTTACATAATGCAAAACAAATCACCTGTACATTTACATAATGTAAAACAAATCATCTGCACAGTTACATACTGTAAAACAAATCACCTGCACATTTACATAATGCAAAACAAATCAACTGCACATTTACATACTCTAAAACAAATCACATGCACAATTTACATACTGTAAAACAAATCACCTGTACATCTACATAATGTCAAACAAATCACCTGCACATTTACATAATGTAAAAAAATCACCTGCACATTTACATAATGTAAAACAAATCACCTGTAGATTTACATAATGTAAAACAAATCATCTGTACATTTACATACTGTAAAACAAATCACCTGCACATTTACATAATGTAAAACAAATCACCTGCACATCTACATACTCTAAAACAAATCACCTGCACATCTACATAATGTAAAACAAATCACCTGCACATTTACATAATGTAAAAAAATCACCTGCACATTTACATAATGTAAAACAAATCACATGCACATTTACATAATGCAAAACAAATCACCTGTACATTTACATAATGTAAAACAAATCATCTGCACAGTTACATACTGTAAAACAAATCACCTGCACATTTACATAATGTAAAACAAATCACCTGTACATTTACATACTGTAAAACATATCACCTGTACATTTACATACTGTAAAACAAATCACCTGCACATTTACATAATGCAAAACAAATCACCTGCATATTTACATAATGTAAAAATCACCTGTACATTTACATAATGCAAAACAAATCACCTGCATATTTACATAATGTAAAACAAATCACCTGCACATTTACATACTCTAAAACAAATCACCTGCACTTCTACATGATGTAAAACAAATCACCTGTACATCTACATAATGTCAAACAAATCATCTGCACAGTTACATAATGTAAAAAAATCACCTGCACATTTACATAATGTAAAACAAATCACCTGCACATTTACATAATGTAAAAAAGCACCTGCACATTTACATAATGTAAAACAAATCACCTGTACATTTACATAATGTAAAACAAATCACCTGCACATTTACCTTATGCAAAACAAATCAACTGCACATTTACATAATGTAAAACAAATCACCTGTACATTTACATAATGTAAAAAAATCACCTGCACATTTACATAATGCAAAACAAATCACCTGTACATTTACATACTGTAAAACATATGACCTGCACATTTACATAATGTAAACAAGCCACCTGCATATTCACATACTCTAAAACAAATCACCTGACATCTACATAATGTAAAACAAATCACCTGTACATCTACATAATGTCAAACAAATCATCTGCACAGTTACATAATGTAAAAAAATCACCTGCACATTTACATAATGCAAAACAAATCACCTGTACATTTACATACTGTAAAACAAATCACCTGCACATTTACATAATGCAAAACAAATCACCTGCACATTTACACAATGTAAAACAAATCACACGCACATTTACATAATGCAAAACAAATCACTTGTACAATTACATAATGAAAAACAAATCATCTGCACAGTTACATAGTGTAAAACAAATCACCTGAACATTTACATAATGCAAAACAAATCACATGCACATCTGCATAATGTAAAACAAATCACATGCACATTTACATACTCTAAAACAAATCACCTGCACATTTACATAATGCAAAACAAATCACCTGCACATTTACGTACTCTAAAACAAATCACCTGCACATTTACATAATGTAAAACAAATCGCCTACATAGTTACATGGGCCGGGATATTCAAAAGGGTTGCGCCATGCGCAACAGGGTTGCGCATGCGCAAGTCAAAATGCACCATTTGGTGATATTCAGAAGGAGGCAGTTGTGCCACCGAAAACATGCTGAGCAACAGCGCAATGAAAATGAAGGCATGCGCAACCGGAGTGGGTGGATCCATGCATAAAGAGTGCAATGCGATATTCAAAGACTTGTGCGATGCGCAATAGCGGCACAGCCGGAAATTGCACACTAGCAGAAATGAGCCAAAATAAAAAGGCTCAAGGAAGCGGTGCAAGAATGCTACAAGGCTGCCAAGTGGGGAGAGAGAGACAGACAGACAGACAACAGACAGGCTAGGGCAGGCAAGGAAAGCGTGGCCCATAGGCTGTAGAGGCCAGCGGGGGGTGCCCGGTGCAGTGGAAGTAGCAGTGAGGACAGCGGGGGTAACACAGCAACACCAGCCAGGGGGGTTCAGAAGCCAGGGAGATGGACGTGCCAGCTTCCACATGGAAGCTGTAATGAGGGGGTGAAATGCATGCGCAGGGGCGTGGCGTGGAAGGGCCCGTCGTGATATGCCCCAACAGCCAGTACCGTGCCCGCATCAGCTTTGAGTTGTACACAGATGTAGAGATCGTGGGCCAGTACCGCCTGAACAGGGCAATACTGAGACGGCTCTGTGAGCTGTGCAGTGATGTGATGCAGGCACCCTCACAACAGAGTCACGCTCTGTCGGTGGAGATCAAGGTGACAGCCTGCATGTGTCTGCTCGCCACGGGCACCTTCCAGAGGCTGACAGGGGACACCACAGGCATCACACAGTCAGCCATGTCACGCATCCTCACCCAATTCCTCAGCGCACTGCTGCCACATGCTGCAGAGTACATCCATTTCCCCAGCACTGCGGCAGAGTGAACAGCAAACATGCAGGAGTTCCACAGAGTAGCACGTATGCCTGGCATGCTAGGGGCCATAGACTGCACCCATGTGGCCATTCGCATGCCACCTGGCCCCGATGGGGTCACATATAGGAACAGAAAGGGATTCTCCAGTGTCAACTGCCAGGTAGTGTGTGATGCCACTGGGCGCATAATCAATGTCTGTGCCACACACCCTGGTGGAGCACATGATGCCTTCATATGGTATCAGTCCGCACTGTGCCATCAATTTGAGAGTGGGGACATCCCCACAGGACATCTAGTGGGTGAGTACACATGTGTGGAATGCAAACTCGGGGCAAGGGTGGGAATGCCACAGGTGCCATGGTAGTGGCACATGGGGATATGGGCAATATGGACCTGAACATGAGACTGATCTCCACTATCTCCACACAGGTGACAGCGGATACCCACTCCATCCCTGGCTGTTCACACCGTACTGCCGACCCATGACCCCATCGCAGCAACGCTATAATGAGGCACATGTTTCCACACGCAACATCATAGAGCAGGTGTTTGGGATGCTCAAGGCACGCTTCCGATGCCTAGACACCTCCGCCGGTGCCCTACAGTACAGCCCCCAAAAGGCCTGTGGGATATTCCTGGCCTGTTGCATCCTGCACAACATGGCTAAAGACTATGGGATAGCCATACAGGTTGAAGAGGGGGACAGCGATGGGGATGCCAGTGTCGCCGGTGTTGATGGTGATGAGCAGCCCCCCCTAGGACGGCGGGACCCCCGACTGATCCGGCAGGCCCAGCTGCATGGGGACACCATCACAGAGGAGCACTATGCAGAACACAGGTAAGTCAAGGGGACATGTGCAACCAACACTGTCCATGCGCAAACCACAGGCACACAGGGTAGCACACCAGGGGTGCATGATGGCCAGGGGAGTGGAAGGGTCCAGGCATACAAACACACCATCAGGGAGGGTGAGCACTATATGGACACACACACCAGGGTACAGAGCGTACATGGGCAGATGCACAGCCTAGCAGAACCGATGTTGCTAACACACAGCACCACCGACCACCCCCACCACCTGTACTGTCCAAGTACGTGTGTCAGATGCTGGGCACTTTGCACTTTGGTGTACAGTACAATGCAGGCATCATCATGCACACGCACCTGTGGACAGCAGTTGGGAGGGTGTGCAGGTGGTCTGTGTCAGCGTCAGTGAGCAGAGCACCCAGCAGTGCACTGCCCACCATGACACACATTGCACACATGGCAGCACCAGACAGGGCCCGCACTGGGAGACAGCTCAGTCATGTAGCACTGTCCCACAGCTACCGCGAGATGCGGGGTGGCCCATCGACCCAACAGCACTGGCAGGCTGAGCAGGGGCCATGGGTGGCACTGTTGCACCACCAGGGGTCCCACCAGCAAACGCGACCTCGCACACAGGGGTCTGCAGCATGCTGAACAAACCTGCACCAGGGTGCTTGGGATGGCCATGCAGAACCCGCATCCGAAAGCCTGGTGTAGCACGATGCCAGGAACGAGGGAGGAGAGTGAACTGTGGGGTGTGCGATGCAGGGCACCTGACTGTGTGTCATGCGTCCATGACAGAGACCACTGCCTGGGTCCAGCCTGTCAATGGCGGCGGTCACATCCGTCCGCATACGAACCAGCTCTGCACGGTCCGAGCACACTCCCTGCTGTGCCCTCCACAGCCACAGACAGTGCCTCACAGACATTGCAACCCGCCTCTGCAGCTGTACTCGATTCCTGCAGCAGGCGTGGTTGCTCATCCAATGGGTACTGTGCCCCAATGGCATCCTGTCCCCCAGGGTGTGGAAGGTGCTGATGCACAACACCCCTTGAGGGTGGGTGCTGTTCGCCAGGACCAGTAATGGGTGGATCAAAGGGCGGCAGACATATGCCACCACTTGACACTGTACCCCAGACCTGGTGGGTGACTGCTGCTGCTGCCCCACCAACTGCTGTGCCCCAGGGTCCACTCATTCCACTGCTGTGCTAGCAACAGTACCAGACACCTGCACAGCCACTGGTGCTGCCCACCAGTGCTGACAGGCACAGCCTGGGACTGTGCCAGCATGCTGGTACACAAGTTGGAACCAGAAAGGCCCAGGGCACGTGCTGGCCTGCTGTGTCCGTCATGGACACACACCTATCACTGCCCATTGCAGTCCTTGCATCATCAATGGTGCAGGTACATGCTACAGCCATAGTCACAGTGTGCTGGCATGCTTGCATGCCAGACTGCTGAGACACAGGCTGTGCACCCCATGCACCCGAACCACCGACACCAGAGTTGGCGGCCCAGCGTGCATGCTGCTGCAGTGCCTGCTGGCTGGTGATAGAGGTGGATGGACCCTCCTCCATGTCCAGCAGGTCATCATCACTGCCTGGACCCACCACCACCGCCTCCTGAAGACGAACAGGATCTGTAACAGAAAGAGAGTACATGTGAGTGCATGTGAACAACCTTCCCCCCAACCCAGCCCCAACACCACCACCATGTCATACCATGCAGTGATGGGCTTCCACCTGTCTGGAATCCACCTCCTGGTACGGCCTCAATAGCGCTCTGCTGCATTGATGCAACCAGTGTCTCCTCAGCCGGGGTCAGCTCCAACACCACTGGTGGGCACCCGCCAGTGCCAGCACGTGCCGCCCTGAAGGCTGCCACCTTCTCCTTCAACCTTCTGTGGTCTGTCCTCATCTTCTTTTGCATTCCTGCACGGAGCTGGTGGCTTCCGTGCAGGTTCAGGCCCGACGCTCCTCCATTGCAGCCGCACGGGACTGAGGGGTGCCCTCCATCCACTCAGTACTGGCTCCTCATCCAGGTAGGCCTGGAAGAGGGCCTCTGTCTCTGCTGGGGTAAAGTTGGGCCTCTCTCATGCCCACCGTCCTCACCCTCACCTTGGCTCTGCTCGGTCATGGCGATCTGTATGGGGAAGTAGACACCTGTCACTGTAGAGTCTACAGCATTTTCCCTGACCATTGTCCAGAACATCACACAGCATGCAACTCACCTCTCACCTGCAGTAACCGAATCTGGCCAGCGCAGCTCAATGTCGCACATTTATAGTGCAATGCATGCAATTAGAGTGGAGCAACTATAATGATATGCAATTGCGCCACTGCGCCTTTGAATGGCTGATCAGATGTGTCAGCTGGAGCATTTGCTTTGGCGCACACGTTGAGTTGGCTGAGCCAATGGCAGATCTGTGATCGTGGTACACTGTGGCGCATGCCCAGATAGCTTACGAGGCATCTGCCGCATTGCTGACGCGGTTGTGCATGATCGAATTCAGGCTATGGTCACCATTGTGCCAGTGGCGCCACAGCATGGCACTATATGGCGCTGTGGCACTATCGTGAATAGTCCATGTGGCACGGTACAGTATTGGTCGCGAGGGATGAAGTATCAGATGGAGCTAAGCGTGGCCTTAAGCGCTGCCATTGACTACGAGACCTGTGGTTCGACCTTCACCCCTGGCGCTGTTCGCTGCCATGTGTATGGTTTTATTGGCCTGTCGGTGACAGCTTATGTGAAGTGACGGCCGGTTCAACAGCGCCGTTGAACTGTGGTGGTCATTGCGCAACATCTCCACGTGGTTACGCGCAGCTGGCCCATATTGCCTGCTGTGTGTTGGTACCATGGCTCCAGAAGAGCAGTACAGTGATTCTGTTGAAGTGGCCAACTTGTGGCTCCTTGTGAGCCCCGCTATGGGCACTTTGTGGTAGGCACCTCACCATTGGCGGATGGTGTGGCAGCGTGGCCACTGACCTGGTGGGGTCCCTGAGTGCCGGTCGCTGAGCAGTGCCGGCACCGGGTGTGACCTCTGCTGAGGATCTGATCTTCTCGATTGGCTGTGGTCATGCCAGAGGCGGGTGCCTAGGCCAGGTGGGTGTACCCATCTATGCACCTGTATTCTCTGTAGGGGTGCAGGTTGGTGGCTGGCATAGGTGATGGCTCTGCCATGGTTGGCCAAATGTGTGTGTGCAGGTGTGATGTCTGGTCTGCTGTATGGTGATACTCACTGGGCAGGGGCAGTTGGCTTGAGTCACACTGATGTTTGTCTCAATATGTCTCCCAGGCCGGGTGTGAGGATGCAGAACAGGGTGAGGAGGCTGTCTGGGTCCCGTGCCGTGGGTGTTGGTGGGTTAGCAGCAGCGCAGACCCAGCTGCTTGAGGAGGTGAGACATTTCTGGATGCTGTTTGCTGGGGCAAGACCACCAGCCATGCCACAACCCATGCAGGGAGGTCAGATCCACTATACAAGACATAGTGAGGCCCCACCTGAGTACAGTGTATAGTTCTGAGACCATCCCACGATGGACATAGACTGTGTAGAAGTTCAGAGAGGCAACAAAGATGGTGCATGATTGCATCACAAGTCCGAGAAGGTTGAAGGAATCAACATGTACTTCCTGGAGGAGAGGAGGGAGGTGATATGATAGAGACACAAGTATTCAGGAGGAATGATGCAGGAAAGACTATTTTAAGGGAAAGATGTTCCAGGACTTGAGGCATGGATGGTTGAGGGGGACGATTCAGAGGAAACATGAGAAGAATTTCTTCAGAATGTGGACAAGTGGAACACCCTGCCAGAGGAAGGGTGGTGAAACAATCACGGATTTAAGAATGTACGATAGACCTAAATGAATTCTGGAGGTCAGTAAGGTGCAACAGACTTATAGGAAAACAAAGTGAACTTACAGCTCAAATGTCAGACTGTGGGCCATAGTCTTATCTGTCGACACTGTTATGTATCTATGTATGTCTGTATGACACAGGTGATGTATCACTGTCCAGTATCACAGCACATCTGTGTATGCGCCACTGGTGGTCCATGTATGCACTGGGTACATAGCTGTAACTGGTCGCATCATTGCTGACATCACTGGCTGTTTTGTTTTTGCTGTGATGACATGGCAGTGTGTGTGTGCAGTGGACATAGCTGGAGGCCTGTTTGTGATGGCCATGCATGTTCACTGTGGGTGGCATGCCACCAGGTGCGGACATTGGGCATATGGCTTGCAGGTTGGTGGTGTTCAGGTTGTGGTCGTCACACCATTGATGTGTTCCCATTCTCCTAGGCCTCACAGTTTCCTCGGAGGATCCATCATGATAGGGCCTGACAAGTGTCTCGAATAACCAGGCCATCCTGAATTCCATATGAGACATGGCTCATGTCGAGATCACAGGAACAGCGAACCAGACAGGACTATCAGCCTGCTGGGCCATTGGCCACATTACCATTCCAACTTCACCCATCCCTCCCACCCTGCCTTCCCTCTCCAAGTTGTTCATCCTCACCTTTGACCATTTCACCTTGTACCTATCCCAGTAAATAGTTCTTGTTATTGTTTTAATTTATTTAAAACAAAATACATTTATATTTTGATATGAATACTGGTTATCTCGATTTGCAGCTGGCTATGGGTGCTCAGTTGGTGGTGTACATGCCATCTGGGTGGGTTGTCCTGGTATGTGTGTGTGTGTGCAATGGAGTGGCCCAGCATGGCAGTGACTTTCGTTGGTCTTGCTGGCTGCTGCCACCCACCGCTGGGTGGCCAGGGTATCTGGTTTGTTGCTTTTCTGCTGCACGGGTTGACGGTGCTGGGGGATGATGGTTTGCTGCTGCCAGTCACTGCACATGGTGGTGCCTTGGTCATGGTGCAGGGGTGCTGGTGACGGGGGCTGATGTGCACTGTGTTGTCAACTCCCTGTGTGGCATCAGCCCGCCAGTGGTTGTGTTCATGTCTCTGCTGTGCTTTTGTTGGCTTGTCCCATGGCCAGTAGATCATCTGTCACCCCGGATGCTGTGCTTGGGGTGTGCAGGTGTCTTGTTGGTTCTGCAGGTGTTCATGTGCCCAGGTGGCATGCTGGTGGTGGGCCTGGCCTGTTTCGGATGTGCAGTTCCATTGCTCTGGGGGCTCTGTTGCATTATGGCACTTCGACTGCTCACGCTGCCCTGGTTGTGCTATAGTGCAACATTTCGCACAGCTCCTTCCTGTTGCGCCACGTGCAGTCTGTGATGCTCAGATTGGTTGCTGCGCATTTGTTCTGCTCCATGTTTGAATATCGCACCTGCTGCGCATATGCGCACTGCTTTGTGCTTGCCCGCCGCTACATATTTTGTGCAGTTTAATATCCGCTATAATGTAAAACAATTGTTGTACATTACATAATGAAAACAACAGCACATTTATACTGTAAACAAATCATCTGTATATTTACATACTCTTAAACAAATCACATGCACATTTACATAATGTAAAACATCACCTGTATATTAGCATAATGTAAAACAAATCATCTGAACATTTACATATTTCTAAACAAATCACCTGCCATTTACATACTGTAAAACAAATTACCCGCACATTTCCATACTGTAAAACAAATCACCTGCACATTTACATACTCTAAACAAATCACATGCACATTTACAATAATGTAAAACAAATTCACCTGTACATTTACATAATGTAAAACAAATCATCTGCACAGTTACATACTGTAAAACAAATCACTCACATTTATACATAATGCAAAACAAATCAACTGCACTATTTACATACTTAAAACAAATCATTTGCACATTTACATACTGTCAAAGAAGTCACCTGTACATCTACATAATGTCAAATCAAATCACCTACACATTTACATAATGTAAAAATCACCCACATTTACAAATGTAAACAAATCACCTGTAGATTTACATCATAAACAAATCACCTGCGTACATTTTCATAATGTAAACAAATCACCTGCACATTCATACTTCAAAACAAATCACCTGCACATCTACATAATGTAAAACAAATTTGCATATTCACATACATGTAAAACGAACACCTACACATTTACATAATGTAAAAATCACCTGCACATTTACATAATGTAAACAAATCACATGCACATTTACATAATGCAAAACAAATCACCTGTACATTTACACAATGTAAAATCATCTGCACATTTACATAACTGTAAACAAATCACTTGCACATTACATACTGTAAAACAAATCACCTGCACATTTACATACTGTAAACATGAATCACCTGTACATTTACATAATGTAAACAAATCACCTGTACATTTGACATAATGTAAAACAATCACCTGCACATTTACATAATGCAAAACAAATCACCTGTACATTTACATAATGTAAACAAATCATCTGTACATTTACATACTGTAAAACATATCACCCGTACATTTACATAATGTAAAAACAAATCACCTGTACATTTACATCACTGTAAAACGAATCACCTGTACATTTACATAATGTAAACAAATCGCTTGTACATTTACATAATGTAAAACAAATCATCTGCACATTTAGATACTGCAAAACAAATCGCCTGTACATTTACATAATGTAAAACAAATCATCTGCACATTTACATAATTTAACAAATCACCTGCACATTTACATAATGCAAAACAAGTCACCGAAGATTTGCATAATTTAAAAATCACCTGCACATTTACATAATGCAAAACAAATTACCTGTAGATTTAAATAATTGTAAACATATCACCTGCACATTTACATAATGCTAAACAAATCACCTGTACATTTACATACTGTAAAACATATCACCTGCACATTTACATAATGTAAATCAAATCACCTGTACATTTACATACTGTCAAACAAATCTATCTGCACATCTACTTAATGTAAAACAAATCACCTGTACATTTACATAATGTAAAACAAATCATCTGCACAGTTACATAATGCAAAAAAATCACCTGCACATTTACATAATAAACAAATCACCTGCACATTTACATAATGCAAAACAAATCATTGCACGTTTACATAACGTAAACAATCACCTGTACATTTACATACTGTAAAACAAATCACCTGCACATTTACATAATGCAAAACAATCACCTGCACATTTGCATAATGCAAAACAAATCACCTGCACATTTACACAATGTAAAACAAATCACCTGCACATTTACATAAGAAACAAATCGCCTGTACATTTACATAATGTAAAACAAATCATCTGCACAGTTACATACTGTAAAACAAATCACCTGCACATTTACATAATGCAGAACAAATCACCTGCACATTTACATATGTAAGAAAATCACCGCACATTTACATAATGTAAAACAAATCACCTGCAGATTTAAATAATAAACAAATCACCTGCACATTTACATAATGTAAAACAAATCACCTATACATTTACATACTGTAAAACATATCACCTGCACATTTACATATTGTAAAAGAATCCTCCTGCACATTTACATACTGTAAAACAAATCACCTGCACATTTACTTTACTCTAAAACAAATCACCTGCACATCTACTTAATGTAAACAAATCACCTGTACATCTACATAATGTCAAACAAATCATCTGCACAGTTACATAACGTGAAAAAATCACCTGCAATATTACCTCTAAAACAAATCACCTGCACATTTACATAATGCAAACACAAATCACCTGTATATTTACATAATGTAAAACAAATCACCTGCACATACATAATGCAAAAAATCACCTGCAACATTTACATAATGTAAAACAAATCACACGCACATTTACATAATGCAAAACAAATCATATGTACATTTACATAATGTAAAACAAATCATCTGCTCATTTATATAAAATCAAATCAACTTGAACATTTACATACCTGCAAAACAAATCACCTGTAATTTTCATAATGTAAACAAATCACTTGCACATTTACACAATGTAAAACAAATCACCTGCATATTTAGATAATGTAAAATCAATCGCCTGTACATTTACATAATGTAAAACAAATCATCTGCACATTTATATGTTGTAAAACAAATCACCTGCACATTTACATACCTTAAACAAATCACCTGCACATATTTGCAATAATGTTAAATCACCTGCACATTTACATATATGTAACACAAATCACCTGTAGATTTAAATAATGTAAAACAATCACCTGTACATTTACATAATGTAAAACAAATCACCTGTAAATTTACATACTTTAAAACATATCACCTGCACATTTACATATTGAAAACAAATCAACTGCACATTTACATACTCTAAAGCAAATCACATGCACATTTACATACTGTAAAACAAGTACCTTACATCTACATAATGTCAAACAAATCACCTGCACATTTACATAATGTAAACAAATCACCTGCACATTTACATTATGTAAAACAAATCATCTGCACATTTACATACTCTTAAACAAATCACATGCACATTTACATAATGTAAAATAAATCACATGCACATTTGCATACTGTAAAACAAATCACCTGCACATTTACATACTCTAACACAAATCACATGCACATTTACATAATGTAAAACAAATCACCTGTACATTTACATAATGTAAAGCAAATCATCTGCAAAGTTACATACTTTAAAACAAATCACCTGCATATTTACATAATGCAAAACAAATCAACTGCACATTTACATACTCTAAACAAATCACATGCACATTTACATACTGTAAAACAAGTCACCTTAACATCTACATAATGTCAAATAAATCACCTGCACATTTACATAATGTAAAAAATCACCTGCACATTTACATAATGTAAAACAAATCACCTGTAGATTTAAATAATGTAAACAAATCACCTGCACATTTACATAATGTAAAAATCACCTGCACATTTACATAATGTAAAACAAATCACCATACATTTACATACTGTAAAACATATCACCTGCACATTTACATATTGCAAAACAAATCACCTGCACATTTACATACTGTAAAACAAATCACCTGCACATTTACTTACTCTAAAACAAATCACCTGCACATCTACTTAATGTAAAACAAATCACCTGTACATCTACATAATGTCAAACAAATCATCTGCACAGTTACATAATGTGAAAAAATCAACTGCACATTTACATAATGTAAAAATCACCTGCACATTTACATAATGCAAAACAAATCACCTGTACATTTACATACTGTAAACAAATCACCTGCACAATTACATAATGCAAAACAAATCACCTGCACATTTACACAATGTAAAACAAATCACACGCACATTTACATAATGCAAAACAAATCATATGTACATTTACATAATGAAAACAAATCATCAGCTCAGTTACATACTGTAAAACAAATCACTTGAACATTTACATAATGCAAAACAAATCACCTGCATATTTCATAATGTAAAAAAATCACCTGCACATTTACATAATGTAAACAAATCACCTGCATATTTACATAATGTAAAAAAATCACCTGCACATTTACATACTGTAAACAAATCACCTGCACATTTACATAATGTAAAACAAATCACCTGCACATTTACATACTCTAAACAAATCACATGCACATTTACAAAATGTAAACAAATCACCTGCACATTTACATACTCTAACACAAATCACATGCACATTTACATAACGTAAACAAATCACCTGTACATTTACATAATGTAAAACACATCATCTGCAAAGTTACATACTTTAAAACAAATCACCATGTATTTACATAATGCAAAACAAATCAACTGCACATTTACATACTCTAAAGCAAATCACATGCACATTTACATACTGTAAAACAAGTGACCTTTACATCTACATAATGTCAAACAAATCACCTGCACATTTACATAATGTAAACAAATCACCTGCACATTTACATTATGTAAAACAAATCACATGCACATTTGCATAATGTAAAAGAAATCATCTGCACATTTACATACTCTAAAACAAATCACCTGCACATTTACATACTGTAAAACAAATCACCTGCACATTTACATACTCTAACACAAATCACATGCACATTTACATAATGTAAAACAAATCACCTGTACATTTACATAATGTAAAGCAAATCATCTGCAAAGTTACATACTTTAAAACAAATCACCTGCATATTTACATAATGCAAAACAAATCAACTGCACATTTACATACTCTAAAACAAATCACATGCACATTTACATACTGTAAAACAAGTCACCTTAACATCTACATAATGTCAAATAAATCACCTGCACATTTACATAATGTAAAAAAATCACCTGCACATTTACATAATGTAAAACAAATCACCTGTAGATTTAAATAATGTAAAACAAATCACCTGCACATTTACATAATGTAAAATCACCTGCACATTTACATAGTGCAAAACAAATCATCTGTACATTTACATACTGTAAAACATATCACCTGTACATTTACATAATGTAAAACAAATCAACTGCACATTTACATAATGTAAAACAAATCACCTACACATTCATACTCTAAAACAAATCACCTGCACATCTACATAATGTAAAACAAATCACCTGCACATTTACATAATGTAAAAAATCATTTGTACATTTACATAATGCAAAAAAAATCACCTGTACATTTACATAATGTAAACAAGTCATCTGCACAGTTACATACTGTAAAACAAATCACCTGCACATTTACATAATGTAAAACAAATCACCTGTACATCGACATAATGTAAAACAAATCACCAGCACATTTACATATTGTAAAAAATTCACCTGCACATTTACATAATGTAAAACAAATCACCTGTACATTTACATACTGTAAAACACATCACCTGTACATTTACATAATGCAAAACAAATCACCTGTACATTTACATACTGTAAAACAAATCACCTGTACATTTATATAATGTAAAACAAATCACTTGCACATTTACATAATGTAAAACAAATCACCTGCACTTTACATAATGCAAAACAAATCGCCTGTACATTTACATAATGTAAATAAATCATCTGCACAGTTACATCCTGTAAAACAAATCACCTGCACATTTACATAATGCAAAACAAATCACCTGCACATTTACATAATGTAAAAATCACCTGCAGTTTTACATAATGTAAAACAAATCACCTGTAGATTTACATAATGTAAAAAAATCACCTGCACATTTACATAATGTAAAGCAAATCACCTGTACATTTACATACTGTAAAACATATCACCTGCACATTTACATATTGCAAAACAAATCACCTGCACATTTACATACTCTAAAACAAATCACCTGCACATCTACTTAATGTAAAACAAATCACATGTACATCTACATAATGTCAAACAAATCATCTGCACAGTTACATAATGTGAAACAAATCATCTGCACATTTACATACTCTAAAACAAATCACCTGCACATTTACATACTCTAAAATAAATCACCTGCACATTTATATGATGCAAAACAAATAACCTGCACATTTTTGTACTCTAAAACAAATCACCTGCACATTTACATAATGTAAAACAAATCACCTGCATATTTACATAATGTAAAAGAAATCACCTGTACATTTACATAATGTAAAACAAATCACCTGCACATTTACATAATGTAAAACAACTCATCTGGACATTTGCATAATGTAAAACAAATCATCTGCACATTTACATACTCTAAAACAAATCACCTGCACATTTACATACTGTAAAACAAATCACCTGCACATTTGCATACTGTAAAACAAATCATCTGCACATTTACATACTCTAAAACAAATCACATGCTCATTTACATAATGTAAAACAAATCACCTGCACAATTGCATTATGTAAAACAAATCATCTTCACATTTACATACTCTAAAACAAATCACCTGTACATTTACATACTGTAAAACAAATCATCTGCACATTTACATAATGTAAAACAAATCACATGCACATTTACATACTCTAAAACAAATCACCTGCACATTTACATACTGTAAAACAAATCACATGCACATCTACATAATGTAAAACAAATCACAAGCACATTTACATACTCTAAAACAAATCACCTGTACATTTACATAATGTAAAACAATTCACCTGTACATCTACATACTGTAAAACAAATCACCTGTACATTTACATAATGAAAAACAAATCACCTACACATTTACATAATGTAAAAGAACAAATCATCTGCACATTTACATAATGTAAAACAACAAATCACCTGCACATTTACATAATGTAAAACAAAGCACCAGTACTGAGGAGGCCAAAAAGAGCAGAATTGGGGAGGAGGAGAGGGTGGTGTTGGTGAGTAATAGGCTGAACCTTAGGTCTGAACACACACTGCAGTGAAAATGGATGAGATTGTCCAATGTCATTAGATCACTGTTTTCCTTCTTAAACTCCCCCCCTCCCCCAGCTTCATCACATCCCCCCTGGTCCTGGTGCTCTTTCTCATTTGAATGATATTTATTTTATGTTATTGAAATGTGTTACCAGGAAGGCACACTGAGCAACAGATTGTTCATCTCCTGGTGCAACCTGGGGAAGGATACAACAGGGATGAGACATTTTACATTCGTTACAAAGATCAACACAGCATACAGTTAATTAAGCCAGCTGTTACAAACAGTGATACATGCATATGTAATTTGTGGAATAGTTAATAAGTGCAATGGTAATAAGTGAACAAGTACTATCATGAAATAAGGGGATGAGAGAGGATAAGATGACAGATAGTGCAGAGGCATGTCCCAGAGAGACCCCTTCAGGATGTAGAGAACCCTGCAAGGGGACAGGGGACTGGAGTAGGGATTAGAGAGGGAGAGAGAGAAGGGGTAAGTGTGATTAATGCCTAGGAGGAGAAATAAGGCCTGACCCAAACAGAGAACCCTTCAGGATGCGATGAACCCTGCAAGGGGGCAGGGAAGTTCAGGCAATTCAGGGGAGTGTAAACCCTCCTGCAGTTAGGAGTTGTAATTATAGAGGGATAGTGAGAGGTAGGGAATGGAAAATAACACCTGGGAGGGAATGAGGCCTGATCCAAGGAACCCTTCAGGATGCTGGGGACCCTGCAAGGGTGTGTGTGTGAAGGCTAGGGAAACAAGCATTTGTCAATGCCGAATGTTGTCACGTTGGCATTGGCTTTGGTAGTACAGTGCAGGAAAACATTTTGGGCAGGATGTGAAAAATGACAGCTGTACAGTTCATAAGGAGGTGTTAAAAAATGCCAGTGTTGAAAATGTGGCATGTAAATATAGCAGATTTGCAAGTTACAAGGGTGAGTGGGAAATGTGCAATGCATGCTTGGAACACAGTCATTTTATGGGTGTTTGGCACCAAATTTTCAACATAGGCATTTTAGCACCTCTGCTCATGTACAGTGTCACTGTTATTTCCTCAAACTGTCCCAAAAGTAATTACGACAGAGACCGTGCTATTCTGTGCCAGAAGTACGAAACACATTTTGGGCAGGATATGTGAAATGACAGCTGTACTTTTCATCAAGAGGTGGAAAATGCCAATGGTGAAAATCCAGAGTGAAAATATTACAAAGGCATGAGCAAACATGTCATGCAATCTGCCAATGCAACGCCGCGAACACGTTATTTCATGGAGCATCGTCACCAAATTTTCAACATAGGCATTTTAGGACCTCTGCTCATGAACTGTGTCACTGTCATTTTCATAATCTGGCCCAAACACTGATTTCCCACAGTGACCACGCTATTGTGCACTGGAAGTGAGGAAACACATTTCGGGCTGGATGTGGAAAATGACAGCTGTACTGTTCACAAGGAGGTGTACAAAACTGACAATGTTGAAAATCTGGTGAAAATATTGAGAATTTGTGATGTTACAAGCCTGTGTAGCAACTGTGCAATGCACGCTAAACAGTCATTTTTGATGTTCCACCAAATTTGCAACATAGGTTTTTTGAGAGGCCACCTCATGAACACTGGTACTGTTGTTTTGTTAATCAGTTCCAAAAGGTGATTCCATGCAGTGACTGTGAAATCACCTTTTGAGGCTGATTAACAAAACAACAGTGATGGAATTCATGAGGAGGGGTCCCCAAAACCCCATGTTGAAAATTTGGTTCCAAAATTCCAAAAAATGCCTGAGATATGCAGCAAAGTTGAAAAAACCCTATTCATTCCACTATACAGCTTATTGGCATTTCCTCAGTTCGCGGTCGGCTTTGAAGGGTGCAGATGTGTTCCCGGTCCACCAAAGATTTTTGCACCGGGCTCTGGAGGTAAGTATGGGGTGAGGGGGGTGTGGGGAGGCAGAGTGCGCAGTGGGTGGGTGCAGATTTTGGGAGGGGGGCCAGGGAGACCACTGAGGGACCGTTTCCTTCTTTACAGGAAAAAAAAAGACATCAGGGACTGTTTTCATTTTTAATGGATGCTTTGCAATACTGGGTGGGCTCCCAGCATGCCACCTGTGTGTGTGGGTGGTTGGTGCTTTAGCTGATGGGGATTGGGTACCTGTCCAGCAAACAAGGAAGGGGGAGCTGCAGGAGCCGAGGGGATTGGGCACCCTCAGCAATCAAAACAAGAGAGGGGACTACATTATGCTGATGGGGAGTGCGCCCGTCAGCAAATTCAAGGGAGGGAGGGAGGATACATGCCGACGGGGATTGGGCACCCCTATCAGCAAAGAGAAACTGTTGGGGGGGTGCATGATGCTGAGGGGGATTGGGCACCTCCTTGGCAGTCAAAAAAGGGAGTTACATCGTGCCAACAGGGATTGGGCACCCCCTTTGGCACACAATAAAGGAAGGGAGGTTGACAGGCAACAGTGGCAGTCAATGCCGCCATGTAGGGAGAGGCGTGTTGTGGTCACGCTGCATGAGAGCCTCGCTCTCATTGCAGCAGACCTTTTGTCAGATCTCTTCACCTCATTAGCCAGGCAGGGTGTCGGCCCCTGCCGCTGACTGATTGGGGAATGCAGGATGCACCTACTGGTGTGTGCCCTGCATTCGCTCAACAGCGACCGTGGAATCCAAATCTCCACTGCCATAAGATGTTGGCTGCGCAAGCACGCAAACGTAAAAAGGTGGAGAGAGATTAGGGGAAGGGAGAAAAGTATGAGAACTAGCACCTAGGAGGGGCTAGCATCAGTAGAGGCAGTAGAGTTGACAGAGGCATTGGGTAAATTCCGAAGGGGGATGAACTGTAAGGAGCAAGATAAAGGAAATTAAGGCTGGTCATAACATGAACAGTTAGGTACAAGATAATTGGAGAGGGCAGTGTTGATGGAATAGAGGGAGGAGGAGTGTTGGATTTGGGAAGGTAGAGAGCTCCATATTTTAGGGAAATGGTGAGAGTACCCAGACTGCCTGGAGAGGGTGGGGTGGCAGGGACCGTTAGTGTGCGAGTGTTGGTAGATCTGAGGGAATGGGAAGGAGCAGAGGGTATTATAAATGAGGGGGAGAGGTAGAAAGGGAGTTCACCCAGCCAGAGTTTAGCAGTGAATTTAGCACAGTGAAAGAGGTGTCCATTTGTGAGGGAGGGGAAGGAAAGAACTTGATAGAGGTCACAGTGGTGGGTGCGAGAGGGAGCATCAAGGGCAAAGCAGCAGAAGCAGTTGAAGAGAGTGTCCAATCTGGTCAGGGAGGTACTAGGAGCAGCACTATACACTATGTTGCAGTAGTCAAAAATGGAGAGGATCATCTGGACAAGCTCACGCCTAACCACAGAAGGGATGCAACTGCGGTTCCTTAACAAGGCACCGAGCTTGGGGTGTAATTTTTTCTGGATGGCGTCAATGTGTCCAGAGAAGTTGAGGTGTTGGTCTAACCAAACCCCAAGGTATCTGAAGGATGAGGTGTCCCGCAAAGTCCCATCAAGAGTGCAGAAAGTGGGCAGGAAGGAAGCCTAGAGAGTCTCTGCCTTGTGCCAAGGGTCATGGAGACTGTCTTCTTGGCGTTGAAGAATAATTGATGGTTTGCAAACCAGAGCTGGACCTTGTTGAAGTTGTGCTGCAGCTGGATGTAACTCAGCTGGGCATGAGCCAGATGCATACAGGACAGTATCATCAGCGTACATGTGTATGGCGGAGGAGGAAGCAGACAGATGGCAGGTCATTAAGGAAGATGGAGAATAAGAAGACTGAGCACAGAGCCCTGAGGGATGCCAGTGTTGATCAGGAGGGTGGCAGATGACATCTGCGATCTTAACTGATTGGGTTCTACCAGAAAGGTAGGCTTTAAACCAGTTAGTGGCAGAAGGGGTTAGACCAGCAGATGCGAGGGAACCAAGGAGAAGGGGGGAAGCAGTGTCAAAAGCCTTGGCAAAGTTGAGAAATATGGCTGAGGTGATTTGGCCATTGTCCATCCTGGAGATGATGGAGTCAGTGAGCTGAGTAGGAGGTGGTGATAGAGTGTTCTTTCCTGAAACCAGACTGGAACAGGGTGAAGAAGGAGGTATCAGATAGAAAGGAGGTGAGGTGAGAGGACTAGATGATCTTGTAGTTTGGCTAGGGTTGGGAGTAGCGAGATGGGGTGATAATTGCCAGGGGATGAGTGGTCTCCACATTTAGGTAGGGAGAGGACCACTGTGTGCTTCCATGTGGTAGGGACATCGGAGGTTGAGAAGGAGATTTTAAGATTAAAGAGAGGGGTTAAGCAATGGCCAGGGCTGAGAGAGAGAGAGAGAGAGGAGTTTAGGGTCAAGGTCAACTAGGGAAGATCCTTTTGAGGGGTTGATGGCGAGGAGGGCATTTATTTATTTATTTATTTTGTTGGTCATCTTCTGAGTCTTACCTCCTCAGCTGGGGGTGGTCGCAGTACTTCTTCCAGTCCACTCGCGGCCCCTACACTGACCGCTGAACCCGAGCTGCTACCCTTCACCCCTCTCACCCTCCTGTTCGCGTTTCCCATAGCATGGTAGACCATCCGGGAGTCAGGACAAGAGGGAGCTTGTGAGGGCACTCGAGCAGTGCCATGGGGTGAACCATTGCATGCGCCGCTGGATTGGGGCTGGTATTTTTCTCCCTTACACCGCAAATTGGAGCAGGTGTGCAGAACATCAATGATGTGTAATGCACACTTGTGCATCACACGACAGCCATCTGCTTGCTTCAACCCACTATTCAGTCGCTGCCAGTCCACCCAGCCCCCAGCCACCACTAGGAGCCAGCATGAGCATGAGAAACCCTCCCACCTCCTGGAGGAGGACAGCAGTCCGAGGGACACTCGATTCTCCCCCCCGGCTGACCCACTGACACCCAGAGTTGCTCCCGAACCTGGGTCATTGGCGTGGTTTGAGGTGTGGCATCCAGTGCCTCAGCCTTCAGCGCCACTGGACCAGTGCAAGGAGGGCATTTAGAGTATAAGTGGGGGAGACTGAAGAGAATGAGAAGGAGGCATGTGCGGAAATAGAAAGTGGAGCGGTGTTTTTTTTGAGGGGGAAGGATAGATGGGCAGCCGTGACATTTGAAGGGTGGAGGAGTAATTAGGAGGGACTTGCAGTTCGTTGGGTACAGGAGGTATAATAGGAGTTACATTTCACAGCTACAGCATGGGAGTCGGCTACAAGATTGCTATTTACCTTTAGCAGTAGGGGAGGGGAGGCAAGACTGAGGGTAGAGGGGCATGAACCACTTTCCAGAACTTGGAAGGGGAATTTATGTTAGTGAGGAAAGCATTTTGAAGTAATCTGACTTGGCTAGCCTTGTTGCCCTGGTACAGGCGTTTCAGAGCCTACGTAGTCTGCGAGGTCATCAGAAAGCTGGGTGAATTTGTAGTGCTTCCAGGCATGATCTCTAGCCCTAAGATAGGCTAAGAATTTGAGTAATCCACGGTAGGTGGTTACCCCCAACCCTGGTTTGTTTGAGAGGTGCAAAGGAGTTCCAATTTGCAAGGAATATTTTGCTGAAGTAGGCTAGAGCCTTATCAACTGAGAGGGAGGAGACTAAGGAGACCAGTCAGAGTGAAAGATTGTGCAGGAGAGGTTCAAGGTCTTGGGATTTGAAGGAGTGAAGTTGCAAGGTTTTATCGAAGATTTTGACTGTGGATTTTCCTGACAACGAATATTGGGTTGTGATCACTGGGAGTGTCTGGAAGGATGCCAGAGCTAATTACTGTGTGGGGTGGGTGGTAAGAGCCCAGTCAGTCAGGGAGTGATTTTGTGTCTTATGATTAGGGCAGGTGGGTTCTGAGATCAACTGTGAGAGGTTCAGGGCTCCATGATCATTACATATTTTGATGTCCCCTGCACCCCTGCTCACCCCAGTCAGGTACTTGTAGGTCTCTATCGTGTCACCTCTCAGTCTCCTCTGTTCCAGGGTGTACATGCTGAGATCTCACTCTGCCTCCTTGTAGGCTTTTTGCAACCCCTGTACCATTTTAGTTGTTTTCCTGACTGCCTCCACCCTGTCTATGTCCTTTCAGAAGTGCAGCCTCCAAACTGGACACAGTGCTACTGGTGGGGTCTCACAATCAAGGGCTAGAGTGGCAATACTACCTCCTTTCTTGCTGGATAAATACCACCCTGTGCACTCCATCATCCCACTAGCCTCCCGCTGCTTTGTCACACTGCCCTACCACTTTGAGGTCATCACTTATAATAACCCCAAGGTCTCTTCCTACTTAGTGTCTATAAGTACCATCCACCATCCTATACTCATCTTTTGGGTTCCCTTGCCCTAGGTACATGGTTTTGCACTTTTGGTATTATACACCAACTTCCATGCTCTTGACCACTACTCAAGTTTCCCAAGATCCACTGCACATTCTCTGTACCCTCCTGAGACTCCACCCTGCTGGAGATTTTGAAATCACCTGAAAGGCATACCTTTCATTCCAGTTCTTCTGCACTGTCATTTGCTGTATAAAGACATTGAAGAGGACCAATCCCAGTACTGAGTTCTGTGGTACCCCTGTTAGTCACTCTCTTACCATTAGAGTGAGTGCCTTTAAACACCACCCTCTATTGCCTATCCATTAACCAGTTTCTAACCCAGTTCACCATTTTGAATCCCACCCCTAGGCTGTCCAACTTCTTTATCAGTCTCCTGTGTGGCACAGTGTTGAAATCCTTGTAAAGTCCAGATAGGCCACATCTACTGCCCTTCCATAATCTAGTTCCTTGGTCACCCAGTCAAAAAAAAATATCATATTCTTCTGGCATGACCCCACCCCCAACCATGAATCCACTCTGCCTATGAGCTTAAAGCCTATTGGATTAAGGATACTACCAGTCTTTCCTTTTTTAAGTGTTGTCCATTAGTTTCTATGGAAGCAGTAAGACTGAATATAATTGCTAGCCCTTTCCCTACTGCCACTGTTATGTAGAGGGGCCATGTCAGCTCTTTTCCGGCCTCCTGAATTATACCTTTTTCCAGTGAACTGTTAAATATGGCTGTCAGTGAGCAGCTAGCACCTCCCAGAGTTCTTTTAGTACCTGTGGTGTATCCTGTCTGGTCCCATAGGCTTGTTCACTTTCAGACCTGCAAGTCCCTTCAGGACTCTTTTCCTCTGAAATGGACCATTGTCCACCACCACCACCCCTTTCCTGCTACTCCCTCCTGATCTGTCCCTCCCTCCACTATGAAGACTTAGAGGAAGTACCTGTTCCAAATGTCGCCTTTCATAGTCCTCTTCTGTGCAATCTCACCCTTCCGCTAACCCTCCTCTTGCCTTCCTCTTCTCACTTATATAGCTGAGGAAAGTCTTATCTCCTTTTGCTGTCCTTTCCTCTGTCTGCACCTTTGCTCTCCTCATTGCCTTTCCTACTTCCTTCTTTGACTTGGTGCATCACCCTGTCCTCTTCCCTCTGTATTTCCTTATAACTCCAGAGTGAGAACAGTCTCTTTTCTTCTGCTTTTCCTCACTTCCTTCATGCAGAGGCTGATTGCCTTAATAATGCCACCTTATTTTTCCTCACTGTCATTCTATACCTCCCTAGCAAGCCCCAAGACAGTTTCTGAGGTAAAGTCCAGGATCCTCGTCCTCATGTGGGTTGCCTCTGCTCCTGTTTATATGTTAAATGATACTGTACAGGTATCACTGGTACCGAGGGAACTGCCTACGATGATGCCTGCAATGCTGTCCCTGTTTGTAACACTAGGTCCAGCATTGCCACATCTCTAGTGGGTTCTTTGACTAGCTGCCTGAGAAAATCCCTTTGTAGGGAGTCAAGAATGGCCCTGCTCCTTGCTGAAGCTGCAGTTGGAAGGCTCCAGTCCATGTCTCGCAAATTAAAGTCACCAGCTAGCAGCACCTCCCCCTAATTTGCCATTTTTTTATATAACATTTATTATTGAGTTTCAGGTCATATCAACAATCAGCACATTGATATAAAGTTATACAAGGCTGTCCAAATAAAGATATTCCTAGCTGGGGAATCCCCTTGAATGTAAACACTAACTGGGTCCACATCTCAATACATGCTTCAGTCAGCTGTTTACAGAGGATGGCTTATGTATGTCACACAGGAATAATACCTGTAGTCCATTTAGAGTAGAGTAACAATAGAAAACACCTGTAGGTTGAAATAGCAGAATGGAAAACAAGTACATGTGGGACATACAGCTGCCCTCCTGTTTTCTAATTAGATATGAAAAGAAAAAATGCATATTAAAAGATAAATCAAGTACAGCTAAACCAGTAACTCGTATAATTTCGCGCTGTAATGGAACAATTTCAGTATTACACAGCTGCAGGTTCCAAAATGTCACAGCTTAGAGGGGTATACCATCAATGTGAAGGCTATCACCAGAGGGTGTAGAGAGAATGAGAAGGGACCTGCAGAAACTTGAAGAATGGTCAGGGGTTTGGCAGTTGAAATTCAATGCAAAAAAGTGCAAGATAATGCATACGGGGCACAAAAACCCCGGCACAATATATCAGTTGGGGGGTGAGGATATAGCATGCACCAAGCAAGAAAGGGATTTTGGGGTTATCATCTCTGATGACCTCAAGGTAGGGAAATAGTGTGACAAGGCAGCAGGTAAAGCAAATAGGATGCTGGGATGCATAGGCAGGGGCGTCACCAGCACGAAAAGGGAGGTCATAATTCCACTATACAAGACACTAGTGAGGCCCCACCTGGAGTACAGTGTTCTGTTCTGGAGACCTTACCTACGTAAGGACATAGACAGGGTAGAGAAGGTTCAGAGGAGGACAACAAAGATGGTACATGGATTACATCACAAGTCCTGTGAGGACAGGCTGAAGGAACTAAACATATGCTCCCTGGAGGAGAGGAGAGGAGGAGAGAGGGATATGATAGAGACATACAAGTATCTTACAGGGAGGAACAGGGTGCAGAAATGCACTATTTGTAAGTGAAAAAGATGTTTCAGGACTAGAGGGCATGGCATGAAGTTGGAGGGAGGATGATTCAGAGGAAACGTGAGGAAGAATTTCTTCACAGAACGGGTGGTGGACAAGTGGAACACCCTGCCAGAGGAAGTGGTGGGGCTGAAACAATCACGGGAGTTAAGAATGCATGGGATAGACTTAAAGGAATTCTGGAGGTCGGGTAGGGCAACATACTTCTAGGAAAACATAAGGTGAACTTACAAGCTCAAATGGGCAGACTGGGTGGGCCATAGGCCCTATGTGCTGACACTGTCTATGTATCTATGTATCATGCAAAACCATCTATAGCTATATGGTCATGCAAGAAACATAAACCAACTAATTAAAAAAGAAGAAAGTTAGAAAACTCTGCTGTCACCGAGTCACCCATGTTAATAGCTACCCACTCACCCTAGTTACCATTCAAGAAAGGCCTCTAGTTGTTGTCTAGCATGCATGGAAGTCATAACCTTGCTAAATGGTTCTTTTTGCTACTCTTATGGGGAAGTGGAGTGGTCAACCTCACTGCCCGGTCTGCAGCCACACCCCTTTTCCAGCCTCCCGTTTTACTCCATTAAGGCCCCTTCAAGAAAGAGGAGCCAAATACTTAAGCCATGGTCCCCCTATCTCCTCTTACCTGACCCTTGTCCCTCTGACCTTGTAAAAGACTTGTAAATAAGAGGTTGTTCTGGACACCCCTACTAGCCATTCTGGTAACTTGGGAGGGGTCTGCCTGCTGCTGCTTGAGAAGAATTTGTCTCTTGCTTTCCAGTGCTAAGTGATATATCAAGTACAAGGTCTGTCCTGGAACCTGAGTGGGTTAATAATAGCCAAAGTTCTGGGATCTCAGATATTGTGCTGAGTGACTTCCTTGGTCCTGTTTGTTGATGTCACTCCAGAACAGCTGCAAAGTGGGCCATCACCATAGAACATGAGCAATATCCTCTGGGGAGTGGTGCCATCACCCTACTGGGTCATAATGTCATACGCTTAATAGCGTATGACATTAAAGCTAACCTGAAAGAGCGCTGTCCAGGACAGCAAATGGTGCAATACCGCGTATACTGCTGTACACGGTACTGCACTATTCACACACTTCCAGGCAGAGGATTAGACCTCTGCTGGGAGTAGGTTCCACTGAGCAGATGCCGTGGCTCACTGGACTGAGCCACAGCAGCAGGAACCCAGGTGCTGCATCTGGGACAGGGTTTGATTCCAGGTCCCAGACATTTTATTATGCCTCACAATTTGTGTGCTCCCCGAGTTGGACCCACTCCCAGAGTTGAGAATCTTTAGTAGGGGGTCCAGGAGCGGAGCCCCATCACAGAAAAAAGAATTATGCTGCATGGCAATATCGTATATATTGGTAGCGTGATTTTGAATGCGGCTTAATGTCTTAGACATTATGACCCTGTGCCTGGCACCACTGTTACACATTTGGAATCTGAAAGCCTGTGTTCACTAATTTTATCAGGGTTCTATGCCACTTACCCAGCACTTTTCTGGATCAGCTGATATTTAGGAACCAGGAGTCGGTATGGCCCATTTCCAACACTGTGTTTACCACTGCTGTTTACCATTGCTCCATGGCAATGTTCACTGAAAGTTGCTCATTCCAATGGATCCTTTGGGGCTCTCAGCTCAGTTAGTGGCATTCCTGTGTACTCTTACAAAAGGTGCTGTCTGGTGCCTCTTGGTTGGCTCAGTAGGTTAGAGACCATAGTGGTCATGTCAATGTCCTTTAGTCTGTGACCCGGGCCTAGCCATCCACCCAGGGCATATCTCATATGTAGGAAACACCAGTGATCTGAGGTGGGGAGATCAAACTCTTCCCTGATTTGTGTGAAGGATTTTAGCATCCCCATGCACTCTGCTACTAAATGGTCAAGCATTTGAATTTCTTTAATCTGCCACCCTTCCAATGTACTAACTCCTTCCTACTTTGAGTTTGGGATTATGCTGGAAGGGCTTTAGCAGGCCTAGAGTGTGGTCTTGGCACTTGTGTAACCTCATAAATCCTGCCCATGCCTCCCCCGGGAGCGCAGTATCTTAGGTCCTACTGCCTTTCTTGGAGGGAGTGGATCTGGGCGTTCTAGTCAAATGAGTGTGGTTCCAAACAGTGCCTGTTCCAGCTCAACCCAGAGTGAGGTAAGCACCGGGTCAGTTCCTAGCTATGCTAATGACTGCTTGGCTCCCTGAGTGGTATGGTATGTCCATAGGCAGGGGGATTACAACAGTCACATATATGTGGAGCCCGTAGCATCTTTTTGTTAAGCCTTGAGAGATTTCTCTCTAGACCCCAGAGTCATTTGAATTACAAATTATGGCTGACTTATACCTCATCCTGACTGATGTTTTCAATCAGTTTGATATTTATGACTTCAACTGAATAAAGAAACTTCAACCAATTTTTTTCAATTTCTGTCACATATGTTTACGGTCTCCATACACAACTATGCACAGGCAGACATGTCAGATTGTCAGGAAAAAGTAGACTGAATCCCTAAGGCAAAACATGCCTCTGTTGTGTTGGTGTGTCAATACCAACAGATATCCTGGATTCCTACACCAAAATGAGTGCTATACTGCAGGCTTAGAGCCACGCCTCCAACATGGTGATTTAGGATGTCCGAGACACAACAAAGGGATCCCCTTTGCTCTGAATTTGAAGGCCTGTACTATGCATTTCAATGCTGAGAGGTTGAGGGTATGGGGCACACACTACCCCATCCCCATATAGGCCGAGTTCAACTTCTGCAAAACATGTGCCAACTATTTTATGTAATCACCCAGTCCTCTGGGGTTACTAGAATTCCATCAGTGTTAGACTAGAAAGGTAGTGAGCAGCTAGTAGAGAGTTTATTGGAAGCTCTCTACAGACCTCATTGTTTACTTAGCTAGGCTGTTAGAAATGAGTGAGGTCATTCACAACTCTTGCTGCAGCCTGAGCCACAGTGGAATCAGCTGCTAGAGAGACAGGTTAGAATGCTGGGTCCAGTTGAGTGGAGAGACTGAGTGTGGGAGCAGTGGAGAGAGGAGCTCCTAGTGCAGAGGTGCCCATCAGCCTGTCCTGAGGCTGGATGAAGGACCTCTGGTTATTTTTCTCACCCCAGTGTGTGAGACAATGGCAGTACCACAAGAAGTGGTGGAGACCTGTACTTCTGAGATCCCAGTGGGTCACTTCTGTGAGAATTGATGGGACTGTGAGATCCAGTTGGTCTAAGAGGCAATCCCCTGAGAGACCGGAAGACTGTCCAACTGCCCAGATCAGAAACCGAGAGATAGTTTCAGTAAAAGCTACTGGAAAAGGGAAGAAGTATGTTTCTTCTATGGTCCATGTCTATAATATTGGGAAAAGAAAAACCATGAGTACAGCAACATGGAAATGTTTGAGAGGGAGTCGTCTGGTGGTGTATGTGCCCAGAGATAAGGCTAGAGCATACCACTCAGGGCCCCAATTTCATTACAAACATGTGCTGAATGTAGATTTGAATGTATGGATGCCTTTAGAAATCTGAGGAGTTGAAGTTGAGGGGTTGAGGAGGCTGAAGGATCCAGTTTGTAACCTGGATGGAATGGCAGGAGTTGGCTGGGCCAGGGTGGGCAGACCTCATCTAAAACTCCAGTCAGGGGCTAACTGATTACCGGAAGGGCACAAGGTTGCCCTGTGGATGTTAACTAAACCCATCATTTCAGGAGGAATATAATGTTTTAAGTGTGTTGAAACACCCACGTAATAGACACCCGTAGGAAATGTAAGTCCATGATGTCCCTAGGAAAGAGGGATGGACTGTTCGTAGTTCTGGGAAGAAAGATGTAAGAAAAATCCAAACAGTTTGTTCTGGAAAAGGAAGAGCTCCTGTGTAATGTGTGTTCGTAAGTACAGTACCAACCTGGGGACCATCCCTTTGTTGTCCATCTGTGTCAAAGCAAAGCCATACCGTACAATCCATTTTCAGTCTTGGGCATTCCATCTGTGCTTCCCAGTGTGAACTTGTTTATGGGGCCCCTCAGATAGGAGACATAGCATAGCCCTAGCACCTCATTCACAAAACTTGGTGTAAATATAAATGTTATTTTGCACTCTAATCCCCCCACCCATCCTCTTAGATGCTGAGCCAGGTATTTGCCCCAGTGCCAGGGGTGATGTCTATGTATGCCAACTTGTGGTTTGATGCCTTGTCTGTGTACAAATTAAGGGGTCCTGGTTGCAAGATGCCACTCTTGGCTGGGGTATGGGTTGCATTTATACAGTAGCTCAGCCCCAGCCTCAAGAGTAGCCCCACAAAGCACACCATGCAATGATATTCTGTGAAAAAAATATAAGGCCCCCACACTTCATTCCCACATCATGATTTAAAGCCTTTGCAGATGTGTCCTGATATTAAAAAGAGGCCCTGTTTGCAGACTAACAGCTCTGTTGTCTATGACAGGAATGGACCCCTTTCTTTCTTTCTTTCTTTAGCCAGCATACTGTGGTAACACAGTTACTAGTGGGTGGGTTTGAAACTGGTCAGCAGCCTCACTGGGGGAGAAGGACAGATAAGATAAGGGCATGCTTTTCACCCTCCACCCCTCCCCAAGGCAGGCACAGGGCACATAAAAATCAGGGTCAACACCAAGAAACATGCAATAACAACAATAATAACAAGGGACGCTTTGTATGAAAATGTGTTCACCAGCTCAGCTGTAATACACAATAATCAGTGTATGTTTATTTTACAACACACGAATAACAATGGGTTTTAGCTTACTTGATACTGCATCATATTTTCCACAATCTCTGAATGAAAGTAAAATTGTTTAACGTCGCTGAAGCCAGTCATTGCCGTCAGAAGCATTTACCATTTAGACACAGTTTTTCACTTTTAAGCAAGCATCAGGCAGTGCAGGAACAGCAGACAGCACAGCAGATAGCATAGCAGAGTGGTAGCAAACTTACAGCAGTATCCATGGTCAGAACTTAACACAGTGCTGCGTGCTTTTTTTGTTTTTTGTTAATGCATTAAGGCTTTTCAAACAAGCATTTGTCATTTTTACACTCACGTGATCCTCTCCGTGCCTTGGTCCAGTTGCTTGGTTCTGTTCTAATACTGACAATTGATGGAATTTTGGGTAGTCACTCACAGTCCCCGAGCCAAACCTTTTTTGGCTGCCTGCAGGATTCCCCAGTCCTCAGACCCCTCCCTGTTCTCTTCTGTTCTCTAAAGTTCAGCTACAGCACTCACTACCCACCATATAGCTGCAGTCATTTTTAATTATTTTTTATTTAATCCTCAGACCACAGTCAGTGTGGGTACATTCAGTCCCATCTCACCACACCACACCATGCACCTTGTCTGTGTGGCACTAGTTGTTAGTTGGTGCTTGTAGAGGCCTACAAGATCACCACAAACAGCCTAGTTGGGTAGTCCCCAGGTTGCAGTGGTGGCACACTCTTCCATCTCAACCTGCCTGCTGTGCTAGTGTCCTCACACTTTCCTCCCCGCCTAACCCCAGTACTCTGCCAGACAGCCGCCAGTACCTTTTTAATTGTTCCCATTTAAGTCGGTAACCAACCCATCCTCCAGTCAATGACATGTCGGTCCAGGCCTCCTGTGCCCCGCCTCCTGCTCACCACAACAAATTGGTGCTGCATCTGCCAGATCTACAGCCTACCTCCAAATGCATGCGTGTCTGTATACCAATTGACCATGGCTCCTCTCTCCCAGTTTACTGCATGGAGGTTAGGGGCAGGATATTCCAGTCCACCCTGTTAGTAGCTAAGCATCTGAGAGTGTGTGCCACACCTGAAGGCACAGTTGAGCCTTGGCAGCAAAGCGGTGTCTGTCAGAAAAGAGAGGAGGAGGAGCCAACTCAACATAAATGTGACTCCACAGAGTTATGGTAGCAACACATACAGATTAAAGCTAACTATCTCTTCTGTCAATTGCGGCTGGTGATTTTGGCAATGACATCGATGTTGGAATCTATTTCCTCAGTGAGGAAGGAGGAGATAAGTCTATCCATCCTATTCCAAGCTTTCAAGGGAAGTTGAAGGTGTAGGTCATTTATTTGCCATTCTGATGATGGCTTCCCATGTGCCCTGTCCAACTCCTCTCCCTGTGCTGGAGGTCTGTACACCAGTATGGATAGAGGTCTAGGTCAAAATAGCTAAAATAAATAACAGTGCGGTCAATAACCCTGCATGGAAAATGCTGTGAGGGAAAACTGTACATGGAAATACAGGGAAAAGGAATGACCACGCGGGAGAAAGTCAGGAGGTATTTACATGAACTCCAGGAGGGAGAAAGGGGGAAATCTTGGGGGGACCGATTTACTATTATCAACTCTGGGAGGGAGAAAGATGAGGAGAACTAATTTACTATTATCAACTCCAGGAGGGAAGAAGTTTTCGGGGGGGGGGCAGATGTTGGGAATCCCGCTTTGTAATAAATATCCCTACTGTGCTATGTGGATGCTGCTGTTTCCACCCATGCTATTTTGACTATACACATTTGCACCATGCTATTATTCTGATGTGAACTTGACCAGATATGGAGAGCAGCACCAGAGCCTGTCTCCAGGTGGACCCACAGCACCTGGAGAAGCAAATGTACTGTTGACTGAGGGATATGAACATGCCTGTAAGCCAAGCCTACATGAGTTGTGGTATAACTGTAATTTTCCCGAGTGTAGCCAAAAGAAAGGTATAGTTTTATGAAACCCACAGAGGTGCTGGATTACAGTCCTTCCTCATCCTCCCTGTGTTTGTTTCTTCGGATCTCTGTAATGATAACATTCTGCTGCGTGGATGATCAAGCATCGCTGTCTCCAGTTTAAGTTATAGACATATTTCCTAGTTATCATGGAATGACTGGCAAAGAAGAAGTGGGACGATGGTGGTAGCTCTGATATCACAGAGAGCCACAAGGGAGCCTGGGAAGAGCAGAGCATTATGGGACTGGTAGTCCCAGAATAGTTGGAACTTTGCAAGCTGTTTGGCAGTAGTTATAAAAGTTTTAAAAGATGTCTGCTTGTTGCTAGCAACAAAGAACAAGGCATCTCCTTGAGTTCTTTCAGCGCCTGGGCTAATCCTGTTCAGTCCCATAACCTTGTCCAGTTTCAGGGCTGCAAGTCTTTTCAATACTCTTTCCTCTGAAAATTGACCTGTGTCCACCCCACTCCATTCATTCTTCTCCCTGGTGGTCTTTCTCCTCTACCCTCCACTGGGAAGACTAAGCAGAAGTACCTGTTTATGATGTCAGTTTTTTGGTCCCCAAGCTTCTGCATAGTCTCTCCTTCCCTATTCAGTATTCTTACTATCACTCTTGCTTTCCTCTTCTTCCTATGTACCTGAAGAAAGTCTTATCCCTGTCATGACCCCTTTGGTGGTCCTTTTCTTCTGTCTGTGCCATTGCTCCCTCACCACATTGTCTGCTCCTTCATGCTTCTAGGTATACCTTCCTGTCACCTTCCTCTGTGTTTTTTTATACCTCTTGAATGCAACCTTTTTTAATTTTTTTCTTTTACCAATTTTGTAACTTCCTTGGAGAACCATAATGGTCTCTTTTTCCTTATGCTTTTGCTAACTTCCTAAGGTTGGTTGCTTTAGTTATGTGCTTCCTTATTTTTCCCCACTGTACCTCTACCCCACCCTGGCACTCCTCCCCTCTCTTTGGCAGTTCTTGAGACAGCCTCCCATTTCTTTAAAATCAACCCTCTTAAAGTCCAGAACCCTCTCCTTCATGTGGTTTGCCTGTTCTCCTGTTTTAATGTTGAACCACACTGTATGGGGATTACCATACCAAGGGACTGCCCACAGTGACACATTCAATGTTGTCCCTGTATATAAGCACCAGGTCCAGCACTGCTCCATACCTAGTAGATTTCTTGACTAGCTGCCTGAGAAAATCCCCTTGTAGAGAGTCACGGGTGAAACACAGAACATAGAAACATAGACTTTAATGGCAGATAAGGACCTCTTGGCCCACACAGTCTGCCCATTTATCTACCAATTGTATAAGCTGCAGATCCTAGTTAACCAACAGCCCACTTCTTCCTACCCCCCACCAGAACTGCCTTATGTCTGTCCCATGCATTCTTGAATTCCCTCACTGTTTTTGACTCCACGACCTCCTCAGGAAGGCCGTTCCATGTGTCTACTACCCTCTCCATGAAAAAATACTTCCTTGTGTTGCTCCTGAGCCGTCCCCCTTCTATCTTCAAATTATGACCCCTTGTTCTTGCACATCTCTTTTTCTGAAAGATGCTACCCTCTTGGACTTTGTTGATTCCCTTGAGGTACTTGAAAGTTTCTATCATGTCCCCCTCTCCCTCTTTCCTCAAGGGTATACATATTAAGCTCCTTTATTCTCTCTTTATATGGATTCTGGTGCAGACCCTGCACCATTTTAATTGCTTCCTCTGGACTGCCTCCATACTTTCTATGTCCTTGTGGAGATGGAGTCTCCAGAACTGCACACAGTACTCCAGATGGGATCTCACCAACTGTCTGTACAGAGGGATAACAACTTCTTGCTTTCTACTGGTGATGCCTCTCCTAGTACATCTCAGTATCACCCTAGCCTTCCTTACTGCCTTCTCACATTGCTTGCTTACCTTTAGGAGTGGACCTGCTCCTTGATGAAGCTTCAGTTGGAAGGTTCCACTCCACATCTGGCCAATTGAAGTCAGTCAGAGCACATGTGGTGCTCAGAGACAAAGAGGTGCTGATGGTAAATCGAGTCCAGCAAGCTGCAAAACTGGGAACAAAACAGTCTTACTGGACAACACAGTCTTCTCTTGATCAAAATATTGTGCAAATATTCAATTTATTAAAGTGTCTTTCAGTGTGAAACAGCGGCAACCACAGAACCAAAGACCCAGTGAACTAATACATTTTGTGCATACGACATGGCACTTTGTCAAGGACACTGGCCTCTACTGCTGTAACATATTTATACATGTGTAGTTAATGTGACAGTGCAAATAAATTAAGGAAATGAAAAAAAAAGTTAAAAATAAATCAAGGCTTACTAGATATCAATTACTATCTAAGAGTCATGCATTACCATTTAGATATATGCTTAAAGGGATACTGGTAACCCAGCCACTTTAGGCCTAAAATTGTCCCAAGTTTATAAAATTAATTTTATGATTGCTCACATTCTGCAAAGAATACTGATGTTGCTGGTTGTTTGATTCTGATTCCTTTTTTCTTTTTAAAAGTAAAAACAGACTGCCCACCACACTGGAGTTACCACACGAAAAAGAGTTTGTTTACATTCTTTGATCATCTCCCACTGCACCCTCTCTGGACTTGAGAACCCCCCAACACAGTCTAGACAGTAAAGATCAGTGGGAGGAGAGGTGGCCATTGCATCACTGTTGGCTGCACTGTTTGGGGCTGTTCGTAACTTTCAGGAGGTATGTAATAAGTGTTGATCAAGAATTTGAAATAAAACAAGGTTGGGTATAACTACGTCATTAGCATGCATTTCAGTTCTAGTAAGAAAGAAGCAGATAAGACAGCCAGCAACATCTATGAATTTTAGAGAAGGTAAGCAATCATAAAAAGTGGGGTTTCAAACAGAAATAGTATGATGCGGTTGACAGTGTCCCTTTAAGGAATAAATCATTCATAGATAGTCCCTCATTTACTGGAAATTTCATAGACATGTAGATATGACATACTGGGATCATGTATGGGTTATTATAAAAAGGGTCTGAGAAATGGAGCTTTCTTATTGGCTGCAAACATTCTAACAGCCTTATGTTAATATTTTATTAACATACATGTAGAGCATAATCATATGCTGAACAAGGTTTAACACTGTTTAAAAACATGTTTTATTATAATAGCAATAAGGCACTCCCAGGGATTATGTTAATGGTCAGTTAATCACCCTCTAGGGGCATGTGGCACTCGGCTACACCTCGTGCCACAGTGCACCCCTAGAAGGTGATTAACAGACCATTAACATAACCCTTGGTCATGCCTTATTGCTTAACTATAGGCCACTGGTTCTGTGGTTGCCTGCTACTTTGCACTGAAAGAGTACTTTAAGGCAGAGGGTGATAACGGCAAATATTAAAAAAATAAATAAGATCGATTAATGTGCAGCTAGACCACCGTGCTATGGAACAAGAAGCGGACTGTGAGTATGGTCTAGACACACTGGGCACATTTAGCAAATGTTTCTGTCAAGCCCTTATCAGTCTCATTGCTGCCTAAGCCACTACCCCTTAGTAGTATGAGGAAGCAGGTGACACGCAGCATGACATGCCTGGACACTATACACTCACTGCCATAAGCATCTTATGGGAACTGAACAGTCAAATTGCAAAATGGTTTGTGTTGCATGACCTGACAGAAGGTTTATTTCACCAGCAATATTGGGAGGGCTTTAAGCCGAGGTTCGATAGAGCAACAAGCGTCACTCCCCATCGGGCTTAAAGGTCACCAAATCCTGGGCCTCACCAGTATTCATTTTCATTGCCCACCATCCACCCCTCCTCCTCCAGTGGCTGGCTCTCTTACCTATGGGCTTCCTCCTAACCTACCTTTAGCCAACGCATTCATTCCTGCAGCACCTGTGGGGGGACCTCCTCTAGGGTTCCTTAGCGTGTACCTACAGGTTGGTATATTCCATGGATAGAGAGGCAGAAAGCCACAAGCAAATCAACTTACAAGCATCATCTCATGTCATCTCATCTGGTTAGTAAACATCGAACAGTGCTGTTGTGATTCATTCATGTTTCATGCTTTACCCACTGTAACAATTCAATTGTTCATAATTACTTCAAGCATAATAGTGAGATGAAAGACATGCTGACCTCTGCCAAAAATGTCTGTGGATATTTCAGCCATTCCAGGAGGCTAGGAATAAGTTGAACATTCTGGGTTGGTGGGTGGGGGCAGTGTTGCACTTTTACAGTATCTGTGCATGGTAAGCAAGTGAACCAGTAAGCAGAGCACTGTTAAACAGTACTATGATTTCTCATGTCCAGCAGTTAGACAGGACAACGTTAGGTTGTTTAGGGCAGAAGTACACTATGGAGTCGAGAGCGCAGGACTATGTGGTAGCAGCAGCAACACCAGCGGAGGAGGAGGAGGCACAAGAGTACAGGCCCAAACCTGCAGCAGAAGCAACAGCGGCTATCATTCACTATGATTTGGTTGTTTGGGGCAGCAGAACCCCATGGAGGAGGAGGAGGAGGATGCACTGAAGTATGGGACAGAACCTGCAGCAGCAGCAGCAAAACAACAATGGCTATCAGTTCACTATGATTTGGTTGTTTGGGGCAGTAGAATCCCAAGGAGGAGGGGGCACAGAAGCATGTGCCAGAACCAGCAGCCGAACAGTGGATATCAGTTCACTATGATTATCTTGTTTGTGACAGAACCCTGTTGAGGAGGAGGAGGAGGAGGCACAGGAGTCAGGAGAGAACCAGAACCAGCAGCAACAGTGACTATCAATTCACTATGATTTGGTTGTTTCTTTGGAGCAGCAGAACCCCATGGAGGAGGAAGAGGAGGAGGAGGAGAAGGCACAGGAGTATGGGCCAGAACCAGATGCAGCAACAACAACAGTGGCTTTAGGTTCCAGTGACTTGGGGTTTTTGGGCCGTACCCCATGGAGGAGGAGGAGGAGGAGGAGGAGGCACAGGAGTATGGGCCAGAATCTGCAGCAGCAACAATAACAGTGGCTATAAGTTTCTATGATTTGGTTGTTTGGGGCTGCAAAACCCCGTGGAGGAGGAGGAGGAGGAGGCACAAGAGTATAGGCCAGAAGTAGCAACAGCACAAATGACTTGAATATCTACATCTTCTTCAGTTCCTCTGCACAGCACCCCAGTCAGAGTCCAATGAGGGGTGCTGGAGGCAGCAACAGCTAGAGAAAAAAGTTCAGCGCACGCAGATTGCTGCAAAAAACTCTTCAGTTTATTTAATCAAATGCACAAACAATACATATTTTCACCAGTCTTGCCCCAGAGCTTTGAGGTTCACATCCTCTTCATCAGGGGGCATGGCTAAGTTAGTGTGGTGATGATGTGCCATATATATCGTTCTACTGTCTGCTATCAATGCTTTACTGTAAGGATGTGGCATCAGGCAGCAGTAGACGATTGATCACTATAGTGGAACCTGTGGAAACAGTAAAAAAAAAAATTAAGTTGCACGACAGCAAAGAAATTATATTTTTATTTTTCTGCCCTCACAAGGTACAAATGATACTGGTTACTTGTGCAAACCAATACAGACATTAAAAAAAGTGTTATCTTCAGCAGCTACAGCCTCCAGATGGGAGGTGCACAGATAGTGAGTATGTGCAGTGTCAATGGCAAATTCACACATGATAAGATGTCTGCAGATCATGGACTGTTGAAAGAAAAAGTGGACAAAAGAATATGTGCCATGCATGACAGTGACCCAGAGCCTACTGTTCATAAGGAGGTGAAAGAATGCCACTGTTAAAAATGTGGTATGAAAATATTACAAATTTGAGAAGTTACAAGGGTGCGTGGAAACAGTTGAACGCACGCTTGTAACACAGTCATGTTATGGAGTTTTGTCACCAAATTTTCAACATAGGAATTTTAGAACCTCTGCTCATGAACAGTGCCACTGTCACTTTCTTAATCTGTCCCAAACACTGATTTCCCACAGCGACCGCGTTATTCTGTGCCGCAACTGTGAAACCACATTTCAGTCAGGTTGTGAAAAATGACAGCTGCACTGCTCATAAGGAGGTGTTAAAAAATGCCATTGTTGAAAATGTGGCATGACAATATTACGAATCTGCAAAGTTACAAAGGTACCCAGACATACAGGGTATAGTGGTTCAGCATCAAACTGTCAAAGTTTTGGCTTACGCTGATGACCTGCTCCTACAACTGTCCCACCCCAGGATGTCAATCCCTGCTTTGATCACAGTCTTGGAAGAATTTAGCTCCATGTCCAATTACAAGTTGAACAAGGATAAGACTGTGGCCTTCCTTTAAATTACAAAGCGATAAAGGCAGATGCCTCAGCATTGGGTTTCTCTTGGCAGGCTAAATCCTTGAAATACCTGGGGTTAATCTGTCAAGAGATCGGCGATTTGTCAAATAAACTTAGATCCCCTAGTTGCTGCCATTAGGCAAGATCTTACAAGGTGGGCCTTGCTCCCTCTCTTTGGGGAAAATTAATAGTTAAAATGAACATCTTTCCTCGATTATTTTACCTAATCAATCTCTCAAATGTCTGGATTCCCTTAGTGTGGTTTAAAAGGATACATAAGATGATATCGGTTTCATTTGGACAGCGAAGAAGTCCCGGATAAGTTATAACAAGCTCTCAGCCCCCAAGGAGAAAGGAGGACTCCGCCTCCTGCATATCGGGCTATATTACTGGGCTAGCCACGCAAATAAGTACCTGAGGTGGACTGCACCTGAACTCCTCCCATTTACATATCCTTTTACTCCTATATGGCTCAAAATTGAACGTACCCTAATAAAGGCTAATGGGCTATCTCCCAGGGTGCTTTTGCATGCTAGGTTAAAATCCCTACCTTCCTCACTCAAAAGCAGCCCTATCGTGGTATCTATAAGAGTCCATTCACAGCTATGTTCTTTCTGAACTACGAACATACATCAGACCCTTCCCAACCATGGTGGAAACCCCAAGCTCACTCTTGAGGGCAAACCTCTCCAACTGAAGTGGATCCCCCAGCTAGGAGATCACCCACTTAGTTTTTTCACTCAGGAAGATGTCTCATGGTTAAACTCTCCCGAGATTATCCATAAAGCCCATGTTCCGATTTCTGCCATTTTCAAAATATTTCCACTACGGTGTCTGATGGTAAAATTTTTTGGCCCTGTACCTCCGGTTCCCTTAAAATTGTCCTATTGGGCCGAACTGATCTTAATGGCAGGCCTTTCTCACGCTGTTTCTAAGATGTATGGGATATTGCATAACTGGAAATGGCCGGATTGTTTTGGCCCCACCCAATTTTTCCCCAGCAGGAATTTGACTGGTCTTCGTTATGGGGGAACTGTCACAAATATATTAGACACGATAAGCTCTGGATAATACAGTTCAAAATCCTGCATAAGTACTATTATTCACCCCAGAAACTGGCCAAGTTGGGATTCCTGTCGTCTGGTACCTGTACTCATTGCCATCAGGAAGAGGGAGATCTTTTACATATATTCTGGAAGTGTCCCAAAGTAGCCCCTCTTTGGCATGCATTCACAGAGGATCGATCCTTTATTAGGATTAAACGATCTCTTCACTCCCAAAATTTGCATCTTGGGTGATTTTCCTAGGTCACAGTTAATAGCAGGAAATTTCATATAGCTCTTATAGCTATGTCGGTTAAAATTCTGGTTTTGTGTCATTGGAAGGCCGACACCGCTTATAGTGAATGGTTGCAAGAGCTGTTGGCAAATCTGCGTTCGGAAAACATGATTGCTAGCCTACATGATCAATTTCAGAAATTTCAAAGACCTGGAGCCCTTTGCTGGTGTTGTATTCATTACAAGTATCATAGAGGCCTACTTTCCTCCCTGCTGATATTGCATCCTGTGTGAAGAAATGGGGAAAGGGAGGGGAAGGGGTAGAGGGAAGAGTCGATCCATTCTGTTTGTGATCCTGTATCATTTTTATGTACGCTAACTAGATCTTCTCTTTGTAAATGTAAAAATGAATAAAGTTTGAATGGCAAAAGTTACAGAGTGTGTGGAAAGTGTGCAACGCACACTTGTAACACACTCATTTGATGGGCTATCATCACCAAATTTTCAACATAGGCATTTTAGGACCTCTGCTCATGAACAGTATCACTGTCATTTTATTAATCTGTCCCGGACAGTGATTTCCCACAGCGACTGCTCTATTCTGTGCCTGAACTACAAAAACACATTTCAGCCATGATGGGAAAAATGACAGCTACACTGTTCATACGTAGGTGTGGGAAAATGGCAATGCTGAAAATCTGGAGTGAAAATATTATAAATTCACAGAGTTATGAGCCTGCTTGCAAACTGTAACGCACACTCGTAACACAGTCATTTTGTGGAGTATCATTACCAAATTTTCAACTTAGCCATTTCAGGACGTCTACTCATGAATAGTGTCACTGTAATTTCCTTAATCTGTCCCAAACACTGATTTCCAACATCGACCGTGCTATTCTGCACCGGAAGTGCGAAAACACATTTCTGCCAGGATGTGAACAATGACAGCTGTACTGTTCACAAGGAGGTGTGACAAAATGCCAATGTTGAAAATCTGGTGTGAAAATATTGCAAATTCACAAAGTTACAAGCATGCGTAGCCACTGTGCAGTGCACGCTCGTAAAACAGTCATTTTTTTGGATTTTTCCCACCAAATTTGCAACATAGGCTTTTTGAGAGCCCACCTCATGAACACTGGCACTGTCATTTCGTTAATCGGCCTCAAAGGTGATTCCACGCAGTGACTGCGAATTCACCCTTTGGGCCCGATTAATGCCATGACAGTGACAGTATTCATGAGGAGGGGACCCAAAAATCCCATGTTGAAAATTTGGTGTCAAAATTCCAAAAAATGCCAGCAATATGCAGCAAAGTTGGAAAAACCCTATTTATTACATTATACAGCTTACCAGCATTTCCTCAGTTCACGGTTGGCTTTGAAGAGTGCAGACATGTTCCCAGTCCACAAGATTGTCGCGCCAGCTCCGAGGTAAGTATGGGGGGGTGTGGGAGGCAGAGTGTACAGTGGGTGGGTGCAGGTTGTGGGTGGGGGGCCCAGAGACTCACAGGACAGTTTCCTTTTTTCAGCTACAAAAAAAAAAACTAAAGACTTTATGGGACTGTTTTTCCTTTACAGGACCATGTGGCATGCTGGAGTGGGCTCTGTCAGCCACCAATGGCTTTTTAGGGGCCAGCTGTAGCTAACGGGGATTGGGCACCCACATTGGCAAACAACAAAAGGGGGTGGTTCCTTTTGTCGATGGGGATTGGGCACCCCATCAGCAGACAGTTAAATGGGGGTTCCTTTGTGCTGACTGGGACTGGGCACCCCATCTGCAAACAACAAAGGGGATTCCTTTTGCCGACGGGATTGGGCACCCGTCGGGCAGACAGTTAAACAGGGGAGGGCTACACTATGCCAATGGGAGTGGGCCTCCGCCGGCAGAAAACATGGTGGAGGGTTATTGTTTGTGATTAGATGGCAACCCGCCGCCATGTTCACAAACAATATCAGGGTTTACATCCCACCCTGCAATGACGGGTCACCCTCATTGCAGCAGATGGCTTACGCTGCAATGACGAGGCAGCCCCTGATTGCAGTGGCTAAATTGTCACAAGTTGGTGCAAACATTCCAAACTTGTGTCACCAGCAGCCTGCCATGGCATTGGGGAAGGGACAAGCCTTTGCAGGCTGTGGGGGCATTGGCCACAACAGTGCCCTGTTGTCCTTAATGTGTTTCTTATGCCTGCAGCTCAATCAACATAAAAATACATAAGCATTGAGAAGGGGGTGACCTGGAGGGGAGGGGGAGAAAGAAACTGTACCAGGTTCTACTTAAGATATGACATTCCAGGGATTCACCAGCTCACTGCTTCAACTGAAGCTAGTAGCACGACTCCATCTGTGGTTTCCGAATTCAAGAAAGTCCTACGGTTGTCACACAGAGAACGCTGGGTGAAAGGCTCCTTGCTAAGTTGGGCACCCTGGTTTTGGGTGCCAAGAAAAGGTATTTTTGGCCTAAAAAAAAAAATACCTGAATCTCACTAAATGTGTCCCATTTAGCTAAATTCAAGTGTGTGTTTGTTTTTTAAATTACATCATTTTAATGTGTATTCCATATTTTTTAGTTTGGGGAAACAACCAAGATTGCTGCCATGACAACATAAAAAACATTTTCATGCTGTGACTTGATAAGCAATGGTGAGAAACCAGAAACAGTCCTGCAACATAAAATGTTTCGTGTCGTATCAGAATGTTATCCAAAAAACCCTACTAAGTATGCTCAAAACAAAAAAAAAAACTCAATTTTAAATCCTTATAACTCTGGAACACTTATGCAGAAGGTGCAGGACTATACAACTTTTAATTGCACTGGAGATGCAGCCACAAAGTGGGCCTGGGAAGGTCTCAAAGCCCATCTATAGGGTAGAATCATAGCATACGCTTCCGTCTGTAAAAAGGAGAAACGGTGCAGACTCCAATCCCTGGAAAGGTGGCTGGAAACTTTAGAAAGACAACATAAGTCTGGGAAGACTGACCTCTCCCTCCTTCAAACCCTTAGACAAGTAAGGTATCAGATCAGTACACTTAATGGGCAACAGGCAGAGTCTGGCCTTTACAGAACTCAGTAGGCACAATGGGAGGCATGGAGAAGACGGGATGTGTCCTTGCCTACCATTTCAAGTAAATGGTGGCGGGCAGCAAAATCCTGGGGATTAAGTGGGGGGGAAGTTGTTTCGGACCCTATAGGGATTAATGCAGCCTTCAGGAATTTTTATCTGGATCTCTATGCATTGAAACTACCAGCTGATGGCTCCCAGGAGGCTATATAAAACTTTTAGTGTCTATTACCCTACCCTGGCTAACAGTTGATCAGATACGGGGTCTGGAGGGACCAATTATCACTATGGAAATCCAAGCAGCTATAGCACAATTGCATAGGGGAAAAGCCTGGGGGCCGATGGGTGTCCGGTAGAGATTTATAAATCTATAGGAGACTTGGTGAGCCCCTTGTTAGCAACAACCTTGCATGATGCCTGGCAACAGCATGAACTACCAGGCACTATGAATGATGTGACCATTACAGTCCTTGCCAAACCAGGCAAGAATCCTTAACAGTGCTCCAGCTACTGCTCCATCTTGCTTTTAAATATGGACTACAAAATATTGGCCAAGGTCTGGGTAAACTGGCTTATTTAGTTCTTGCTACTTTTAGTCCACCCTGACCAAGTGAGTTTTGTGGAGGATGAGATGGAGCAGACCACATCAGGAGGCGGGTTGACCTGATGTGGGCTTCAGCATCCTCACTGGACACTATGGGAGCTGTAGCTCTGAACACTGAAAAGACATTTGACTCCTTTTGTATGGCCTTATCTTCTGGCTGTCTTCCGTAAATTTGGCTTGGAAAACACCTTTATCCGGGTGGATTCAACTTACTTATTCTTCACCTTATGCTTCGATTCTTACTGATGGGAGGCTTTCCCTACCCTTTAAGGTGGGCAGAGGTACCCAACAGGGTTGACCCCTGTCTCTGGCATTATTTGTGTTTGCTACTGAGCTCTTGTCTCAGAAACTGTGGGAGTCCTCCCTTATAATAAGGTATTGAAGTTGGCCGCCATTCTTACAAGTCTATGCTTTTTACCAATGATGTTTTGCTCACTCTAGAGAACCCGGACACCTCTTTACCAGCCCTGGTTTAGCATCTTGAATGCTTTTCAACTCTTTCTGGTCTTCACAATAATTGGAGTAAGACAGAAGCTCTTCTATAAATCCCCGCTGTACTGATAGCATGCTATCAGGTACTGGATTGCAGTGAGTGTCCCAACCCATTAAATATCTGGGTATGTTTCCTTAGCTGGAGGCAGTGGCCAACCTTAAAGTTTACCCTACTACTCTAAAAAATCAAAGACATCCTTAGTGGGAACACCTCTGTCTGTACCTTGGGAGAAGGTGCAAACGTTACAAATGATGGTTCTCCCCAAACTGCTTAAAGTTTTCCAATATATGCCTCTTAAGATGCCTGAGTTTATATGGAAACAGTTGTCTACCTTTATTTCAGATTTTATATATGGGGGGGGGGAGGCAGCTTCTCAACATTGTGTCTTATTGCCCCAAAAAACAAAGGCGGATTTTGGGCACCATGGTTTAAAGGATACTACTTAGCCTCTGGTTTGTTGCAAGTCTGGATGTGGTTCAATGCCAAAAAGGTTTGGACAGTGGCGTGCTGGTTAGACTTAGAGACAGATATCAGTGGGGGAACCCCAACAGAAGGAGTCCTTTAGGACACAGCACAGCAAGGACACTGTACCCCTACCCAGGAGTTTGCTCCACATGTTTGGAAACAGGTAAAGACTATCTTAGGATCGACCTCGGATATACCCATTCAATATTGGCCCTTCTGGTACAACACGAGGCTGAAAGTTGGAGGCCACCCGTTGGTCTGGCCCAGCTGGAAGCAGGGCATCCTGCTGTGAGTTGGGGACCTTTCTTCTCCTTGTACTAAATATTTAAAGTCTTTCTCTGAGTTGCAAACAGAAGCATCCCTAGTGGCATTTCATCATTGGCAATGCCTGCAGCTTTGTCACTTACTCTCTAAGATAGTGGGTACACAGATACAATTACCTGGTCTAGGTAAGTGGGAGGAAATCCTTGGAGGCCCTGCTAGTGGGAAATAGTGTAATGCCCACTCTCTTATAGGTTTAATTTACAAAACTCTCCTGGAGGAATACACCCCAATACTACTATACTTGCTTAAAGACATGCTGGGAGAAGCAGTTAGGCCATGCCCTTTCTGAAGAGTGGGATAGGGCATGGGTCAATGCTTATGGTGCCTGCAAGGATACAGCAGGTAGTTGATGCAACTTAAGACTCTGCATCTCTGGTAGTATACCCTGCAGTTCTGACTGTTGGAAGAGTACTGCTGCTGAAGGCACCCTTCTTCACCTCCTATGGCAATGTCCCCAAATAGCCAACTAGTGAGATAATATACTTTCTCTTATGGAGAAAACCATAGCTTCCCCCATTCCCCGTGACGCATCCTTGATTGTCTTGGAGAATACCCGGATACTTCCTTCCCACCACGGATCACATCATAATTAGTTCATGGCCGCCACCACAGAAGCAAAGAGACTTTTCTGCTGAGGAATGGATAGATGGCATGCTTCGCCTTGCCAGTTATGTAAGGTTAGCGTATCTAGCAGTGGGTAAGAGCCATTGGTTCAAAGAAATATGAGATTCTTTTCAAACTAAGTTGCATTTAAGACTACTGTGGGTACGGCTGTGGCCTCTCCCCCAGCATCCATGCAGCCCCATGTTGTGAGTAGCACTGGGGAGGACTGACTTCAATCTCCCTGTTGGAGTGACATCCTCACCCCTGTGAGTGCATGTCTATTCTCCCTCTCTGCTTCTCTCCCGGGTAGCGGCACCCAGTTTTTGTCAGTTATTGTTTGTTTTCTTAGCATGTTATTGTTTGTCATGGGAATTAGTTAATGACTGCCTTTTTTGCGGATTCTTGTTTTAATATTGTGTACATTGATAGTTGAGGATCCTTATAGGGGGAACAACTCTGTTATTTCATACGCTTATTTAATGCACAGCTATGTTATTCAGGCTATGTGAGGGTGTTGTGCAACTACATACATTGGACAGCCATATGGGCATCACATGATTCTTTGTGCAGATGTCTATTAATCTCAGCATGCTTCATTAGTCTGTATCCAGGGAGCAGACATTTGTTCTGGCTAGGTTCCAGATGGTAGAGTTTATGTAAGGTTGTACTTGTTATATCGAAAACCTCAATAAATAATAAATTAAAAAACTGCAACCATTTAATACTTTTTACAAACCCTTCTAAAGGCACTACCTTGGCACAGCACACTTCTACCCTGAAAGTTTCAGAAAATGTTCGATTCTGTGTGGGTGTATGTGAGAGCAAAACCAAACTGTTATCTACTGTATATCTGTGCCTAAATATACAATAAACTTGAATTAAAAAAAAAAGCTTGTTATGTATAGGAAATAAAATTAGATGTCTACAGGAAAATGACATATGCGGATCTCAGACACCATACAAGCTGCCATCATGAAACTTTCCACATATTTAGATCTTGCCTACTTGACAATGCGGGCAAAATTTCAGCTAATGTTATCAAACGCTGCCAAAGCTATTTAGGTGCAAAATTTAGGGGTTTAACATAGAACCTGCAGTCAACTCTAACTATACTAGCGTTAACGTGTCAGTATAATGTATATACTATCATACCAATATGATGTACATACTGTATATGTGTATGCATTCATAAATTTGCAGTATATTCTTCATTACTTTCTAGAACATGCTGCTTGATCTTAGCAGCATTTAAACATTGACATTTTCAAATTGTTTTTATTTCCCCTGTAGGATCTTTGCATAGGCAAGAAGCCTGTCTGTTAGTAATTTATTTCCAGTATACATTTCCAAGCTTCATTACACATCTACTTCTCTGCAGTATGGCTGTAGAACATATGTTCAGTATATTCAGCAAATAATTTTTGTAAATGTGCCAACTCTCCTTCCAAAAAACACACTACAGTTCCTTCAGAGTCTATAACCATTCCAGGTACACATGCACACTTTTTCCAGCACACATATATTTATATATATATGAAAGCACATCCAATTTCTACACACACACACACACACACACACACACACACACACACAGTCATGAACAATAAGGTATTCAAAACATCTGCATGAAGGGGAGCTCATATCCTTTTCATACTGAGGAGATGTGCAGTTCAGGAGAAAGTTTGCTCACGGGAGCCCTGTATCCTGTCATTTTGATTCATGTGGTCCATTTGATTACAAATCATCAGCCCTTTAACCTATTGAACATTCACATTCATCACAGGCATATGGACGCTTGTCATAGGCTTCCTGGAAAGCAGGCTACCCAACTGTAAATAAACTTTGGAGGGAATGTACAGTACAATTTGCATGAGATAAGTTGGTTTGCATTGTTTCTAAAAGCTGAAATGCATTCACAACTCACAGTTTGTTACTTTTCAATGCTTAACCAGCTTTGGAGGAACTTTTATAAACTATTTTTTCATCTTAACATGAATGTGTTTGCAATTCTGTGACAACTTATTGCAGAAACTTGAAGAATGGTCAAGGGTTTGGCAGTTGAAATTCAATGCAAAGAAGTGCAAGATAATGCATATGGGGCACAAAACCCTGGCACAATATATGAGTTGGGGGTGAGATATAGCATGCACCAAGCAGGAAAGGGATCTTGGGGTTGTCATCTCTGATGACCTCAAGGTAGGGAAACAGTGTGACAAGGCAGCAGGTAAAGCAAATAGGATGCTGGGATGCATAGGCAGGGGCATCACCAGCAGGAAAAGGGAGGTCATAATTCTGCTATACAAGACACTAGTGAAGCCCCACCTGGAGTACAGTGTACAGTTCTGGAGACCATACCTACGTAAGGACATAGACAGGGTAGAGAAGGTTCAGAGGAGGGCAACAAAGATGGTGCATGGATTGCATCACAAGTCCTATGAAGACAGGTTGAAGGAACTGAACATGTACTCCTGGAGGAGAGGAGGAGAGAGGGATATGATAGAGACATATAAGTATCTTACAGGGAGGAACAGGTGCAGGGAAAACACTATTTTAAGTGAAAAGAGATGTTCCAGGACTAGAGGGCATGGGATGAAGTTGGAGGGAGGACGATTCAGAGGAAACATGAGAAAGAATTTCTTCACAGAATGGGTGGTGGACAAGTGGAACACCCTGCCAGAGGAAGTGGTGGGGGGCTGAAACAATCATGGGATTTAAGAATGCATGGGATAGACATAAAGGAATTCTAGAGGTCAGGGGTAAGGGGCAACAGACTTCTAGGAAAACAAACTGAACTTACAAGCTCAAATGGGCAGACTGGGTGGGCCATAGGCCCTTATCTGCCGACACTGTCTATGTATCTATGTATCTATGTATTACTGAGTTGCAACTATTAGAAAATAGTTTTTAAAAGGGCTCATGTTGGATCTGGCAACATTATACGGCACATTGAGAAATGTCAAAGCAACTCATTGGTGTGACAGCTTAATGCAAAAAAAGTAATGTGTCCAATTATTGCTATATTCATCACAGGCTGGACATTAGTTTTACTACTGGGCATCATATTATAATAATACATAGCAAGCCCTTGTCACTCACAGATAACACACAAATATATATGGTGTAATTCACAGTTGTGACATCAGGAAACCCATTATATGATGTTGTGTGATGTCAGCACTGTGGATCATGGTTTTCTCAGAATGTCTGAGTCACTAAGACTCTCCAGTCAACTTAAAGAGCAAGTTTCTGGTCTTTTAAAAATTCTGCCCCCAAAACATATGAGCATTACCTGGCCCCAAGTCAACTCCAGTATACATTTTAATTTACTGCTGCCAGTATTTAGGGAGGGATGGGAATGTATTTTGGCTCTGTGGAGCAGAGAGTCCAATCCCTCCCACTTCACTATTCGGAGACGAGCCCCCAAGTTAGCATGTTTTGTGATGTCAGTTCAGGGAGAGCGTAGGGGTGCGCTCCATATAGACCAATAGGAACTTTTTTTTTAAGAGCTTTTCAGTACACTTTAGAGTTTCAGTTTTGACTATTCAAGGCCACTGTCCAACTAACAAAGTTCTTGTTAGTTGAGCAGTGGCCTTAATTTGTCACATTTGAAAGATGAAGACACATGAGACGTGAAAATCTGTATAAGCCTTAATATATAATATAACAATCAGTGTAACAACCCAAAAGAACATTTGACTCAATGAAACCAAATTTTTCATTTATCAAAAACAGGGCTTAGCCCTGATCAGTCACTGAGCCCCCAGTTTTCATGCAATGTCTCAGCCTTAAAAAGCAACCCAGGAAAGCCAAATCACTCATTTATCTGGAAAGGGACTTATCTCCAACATATCATTAAGCCCTCTAGTTTCCATAGCCCTTACGGAAAAAATCCTGTACTGTTCACTCCTTTAGCAGTATGTTGTAATAATTGCACCCACCACCAGTTTTGATTAGGTTTTCAATCCCAGTAAAGTAGAACTCGTGTTCTGATTTTTTCCTAAGACTTCCAAACACGTACCACCAATCCATTCATAGGGTCCCCCTTTTCAATAGCATGCATGTGCTCCCCAATCCTTAGCTCTTAGGAGCTTTTCTTTTACCCACATAGAAACTACCACACTTACACTGGGCCACATAAACAATATCATTGGTGTTAAAAGTTATGAACCCTCATTCTCTGACTTCCCTATTTGTAACTGGATTGATATAGGACCTCATTGTTCTCACAGCAGGGCAGTCTTTGTAGTTCCCACATTTATAACAGCCCTCATTTCTTTCTGGTAGCCACATACTTGGCTTGTCAAGTAGGGGTTGCACTAAATACACAATTTTATATTTTTTTGCTTCTCTCTCCCCCCCAGCTCCTGGCTGGCCTGTCCTTTGGGCCACCTATGCCCCTCGCTGCCACCCCACCCCGATTGCAGCCATGGCCACCCCACATCTCAGCCCCCCTGGGTAACCTAACATAACCCTTCACTGGATGGGTCCCCCTCCTTCAAGGGAGAAGGCACCAGAGGAGGACTGGCATGTACACTCTTTCTGGAACCGGGTGCTGCTGAGGTGGTATTTGGACTACCCAGGGCTCCTGTGGCAGCGGAAGCCAGTGGTCATCATCTGGTCAACCACGGAGCTCTTTTCTCATTTTATTAATTATACATTTAATGTTTTTACCCCCATGGATATCCAATGCCCTTAGTCCTGGGTCCTTCCTTACCAAATGCCACAGTTTTTTAATAATTTAATGCAATTTTCTGAGACTGGGCATGTGGAAGCAAAGGATATTTGTGAATCACAGATATTACTCATTGTTCTTTCCTGTACAAGATCCTGCCTAGGTATCTTATCCACCTCCTCATTGGCCTTAAAAATATTTTGCCTACTGTATCCCCTATCATATAATCATTCCACCAACTCCCCTGCTCTAACATGATATTTATCCTCATTACCACAGTTGCTTTTAATCCTAATAAACTGTCCCTTTGGGATGGCAGATATCATATGTTGTGGACTGTTACTGCTGGCCAATAATAGTGTGTTTCTATCTGTAGATTTTCTAAATAAATCCGTAGTGATACCACCTTTGCCATTGTGCATTAATATCAAGTCCAGAAAATTAATCATTTTTTGACCAAAGCACACACTTAACTTAAGGTTGGGGTTACTATTTTCAAGAAAATGTGCAAAATCAAACAGTTCCTCCTCCATTCCCTTTCATACCATAAGCATATTATCTATAAAGTATCTCCATAAATTGATTTTATGGAGGAAGGGAATTTTTTCATTATGTACAAATTAACATTCCCATCTACCCCATATACAGATTGGCATAATTTGAGGTAATAAATTTGCACAAATTTTGATAGATGGATTTAAATCTCCATCAGTGGATCATCTATAGGATGTGTATTGAGGTAATGCATCATTGCTTCCAATCCATCTTTGTGTGGAATATTGTAATACAGGGATGCCACATCCAATGTGACCAACCAAACTGTATGGAAAACCATGGACTTTGTGCTTTAGCAGGATTTCATTGTGTTTTGATGCGATGTACAAAGAGTGATTTTATCAGCCCTTTGGAGTGTTTTTCCTGCTTCAAATAAAGTAACTCTGCACAGGTAACCTTGTTGGTCCACAGTTTCTCTTATTGTGGTGCAACGTAATAACACAGACCTTCAGCAGGTGCCGGTTCCCCTGTTTTGTTTATTTTTACTTGCCTATATATTGACCAAGTCACTACAATTCCCTGGATGCAGTCAGACCAATCCATTTGTTTGACTAAAACAAAAATACCAAAATAAAAAGATGAGGGTAGGAATGGGCTGGGTGTTGAGTAAGACATTTGTTTGCATACATTATGGAATCAAATTCAAAATCCAGTTTCAGTGGAACTGATGCAGTAATTTTCAGTTTGCAGCTCACGCAAAATCAGTCATAGACGGTTTCATGTTTGATTTGAACCAGATTGAACTACAGTGCTTCACGTGCACCGATTATTTTGAAACCAGATGCTTTATACATGTAACCCCAATTGGGAATTGATTGTGCTATTTTTATGTTTGCTTGCATGCATAAACAATATGTGACAACAGAGAAGCGGGTTCAGGAGGTGCGGCAGTGTGGCAGCAAACACAGGCTACTGTAATATTGTTTGTGAACATGGCAGTGCCTTGATGCCATGTTCACAAACAATATTAATCTGGCCCCAGTGCCGAGGTGGTGCCCAATCCCCCTCGGCAGCATGTGCCACTCCCCAAAGCAGCGTGTTTTGCCTACGGGCACCCAGTCCTCATCGGCTTCCATCCCTGGTGCTAGTTGACTTGCTGACGGGAGGCCACTCCCCATTGGCATTATGTCCCCTTCCTGTTTAATGTGTTGATGGGGAGCCCACTCCCATCGACATCCGTCCTCTGAAAGAGTAGTGAAAGCAGCCATGGGGCCCACCCCTGGCTCTTGCACCCTCCCGCTTTTGTGCTGACGGCGGTGCCCAATCCCCATCAGCTACACCCCAAAACATTTAGGTGGCATGCTGGGAGACCACCCCAGTGTGTCTAATGCCCCTGTAAAGAAAAAGTCCTGCAATGTTTTTTTGTTTTTAAACCTGTGAAAAACAGTCCCTCACGGTCTCCTTGCCCCCACAACCCACGCCCACCCACTGTGCACCCTGTCTCCCCACACACACAAACACCGTCACCCCATACTTACCTCTGGAGTCCAGCGCGACAATCTTTGGTGGACCGGGAACACATCTGCACTCTTCAAAGCCGACCACGAACTGAGGAAATGCCGGTAAGCTGTATAATGGCATAAATAGGGTATTTTCAACTTTTTTTCATATCTCAGGCAATCTTTGGAATTTTGGCACCAAATTTTCAACATGAGGTTTTTTAGACCCCTCCTGACTCAGTCATTGTCATGGCATACTCGTCCTGAAAGGCATTTGTGGTCACTGCACAGAATCACCTGTCAGGACTGAGTAATGAAATGACAGTGCCAGTGTTCATGAGGTGGGCTCTCAAAACTGTATGTTGCAAATTTGGTGGAAAAATTAAAATGATTCTTTATTTAGTAAGCGCTATGCCAGTTGCTACACACGCTCATAACTTAGCGAATTTGCAATATTTTCAGTCCAGATTTTCAACATTACCATTTTTCTGCACCTCCTCATGAACAGTATAGCTGTCATTTTTCACATCCTGGGTGAAATGTGTTTTCACACTTCCAGCGCAGAATAGCATGGTCACTGTGGGAAATCTGTGTCCGGGACACATTACGAAAATGACATTGACACTTTTCATTAGCAGAGGTACTAAAATGCCTATGTTGAAAATTTGGTGACAAAAGTTCATAAATGATTGTGTTATTTAGCGTGCATTGCCAGTTTCCATGCACGTCAGTAACTTCAAGACATTTGCAATATTTTCACTCCAGATTTTCAGCATTACCATTTTCCACACTTTCTTATGAACAGTACAGCTGTCATTCTTCACATCCTGGCCAAAATGTGTGTTTGCACTTCCGACGCAGAATAGCACGGTCGCTATGGGAAATCAGTGTTTGGGACACTTTACGAAACTCACAGTGACACTGTTCATGAGCAAAGGTCCTACAAAGCCTATGTTGAAAATTTGGTGATGAAAGTCCATAAAATGACTGTGTTATGAGTGTGCATTGTGCAGTTTCCACGCATGCTCATAACTTTGCATATCTGTAATATGTTCACTCCAGCTTTTCAACATTGACATTCTTCCACACCTCCTTAAGAACAGTACAGATGTCATTTTTCACATCCTGGCCGAAATGTGTTTGTGAACTTCTGGCACAGACCAGCGTGGTTGCTGTGGGAAATCAGTGTTTGGGACACATTAAGAAAATCACAGTGACACTGTTCATGAGCAAAGGTCCTACAATGCCTATGTTGAAAATTTGGTGAAGAACGTCCATAAAATGACTGTGTAACATGCATGTGTTACGAGTTTCCATGATACCGTATGCTTGGACGTGGGAGCATTTTAATATTCCCAGTACAGATTTTCAACATTGCTATCTCACACCTCCTGTGGATGGTACAGCTATCATTCTTCACATCCTGCCCGATCTGTGTTTTCATTCATCTGACGCAGAATGTCACTGTTCGTGTTGGAAGTCAATGTTCGGGACACATTGACATAATCACACTGCCTCTTCATGAGAAGATGTCCCACATGATTTCATGAGGTACGGTCACAAAAGGCCATGTTGAAAATTTGTAATGTAAATACCAACAAATGCCCAAGGCGTTAGGGTTTCTAACCATAATGTCCCACCCTATACAGACTGACAGGCATCGGGTGCCTTTGGATTGCAGACTGTACTGCTCATGCCATCCCACCCCCACCCTGCAGCCACTGACAGGCATCGAGGTGTACCTTGGACCTTCAGCCCAGACTTCACCCCATTCTCCTATGCTGCACCCATTTCAGTGTATGTCCTTATGGAATGCAGTGACTATAAAGCCAAACACCCTAAGGCACACCTCAACACGTGTCACTGTCTGCAGAATAGGGTGACGTGACATGGTATGCCCATCATGGGCAACAACCCAAACACTTACCCCAATGCCTGTCCATCTCTACAGGATGGAGGTGGGGTTGGCATGAACTTCAATACTTCACTGCCATTCCTATTCTGCATCTATCTAACTCCTGCATTTCCAATGCTAATACCAGCAAGCAAACATTCAGCATTGACAAATGCTTGTTTTCTCTTGAAACTGCTGCAAAAACAATACAACCAGATTCAGAATCCTCAGTTGCTGAACTGTATGCTTACATGCCGTGGGATTCAATCATCTTAAAATCAATTCAGTTCATTCTCATCAATCCAACAGTATGTAAACCAGAAATGATTACAATCTCAGTGAAGTGAATTGATTACAAAGTCATTGATTCCCACATCATTTAAACATAGCAAATGAAACACAGACAGTGTAATGGTGAGCACTTTGTAATCAGAGCTTGGATTGATCATAATGTAGAAACAAAGGCTCTAGAGGGTGGTGGAGATCAAACTGAGACCCAAGAAGATTGGATTTATATAGGTAAACAGATTGAAAGTAAAGGTGGGCACGTCCAGATCCAGTCAAAGGGAATCAGTACTTATGCTAGGTGTAAGATACAGTAATTTTGAAGAGGGAATGCAGTGGAAGAAAGCAATTCACAGCTTCTTAGGTGTTAAAAAAAGGATTAGTGAGACAATCAGAGGAATCTGAGAGGGACATGCCTGTCTTGATCATCCTTGATTGTCTCAGCTAAGCACCTGGCATTTCCAAGGGTGTCTCCTTTAAGCAGTTGTGGTTGCCATAGAGTTACATAGCCACTTAATCGGTTCTTGGTGACACGTCCCAATAAAGTGGACATCCCGTTTATCTGAGTCCCAATTAAGTGGCTTGCACTGTATAATAATGAACATGTCCACAAGTGGAGGTGAGCCATGCAGAGGTGTGTGAATCCTAGCTGCCACTCCACTGACCATGTCTCTAGTTTGGTTAGGTCCCCCTGCAGTTTTTCCCATACGCCCTCTTCATCCACCACCACCCCCAAGTTGGTATAATGTGAGAACAGACTAACTCTGCTCTCCACTCTGTGTGCTATATCAGAGATAAAGACCCCAAATAGCACCGGACCCAACATTGACCCCTGTGGCACCCCACTTGTCACTGCTCTGGGTGCCGAGAACCCCCACCACCACCACCACCCTCTGTACCCTCCCCTGTAACCAGTTCTCTATCCATTTAGTCAGCTTTTTTCTCACCTCCACTGCCATCAGCTTCCCCCCCAGTCTCCCATGAGGCACTGTATCAAAGACCTTACTGAAGTCCAAGTACAGGACATGTACCGATGGCTCCTGTCCAACTCCCTTGTCACCCAGTCACAATACTATTAGGTTGGTTTGACAAGACCTCCCTGAGATGAACAAGTGTTGCCGCCCATCTTGTAGGCTATTACTGTCAAGGAATGCCGCCACCCTCTCCTTCAGTATCGCCTCCATAAGCTTACCCACTATGGATGTGAGACTTACCAGCCAATAATTTCCTGGCTCCTCCCTAGGCCCACTCCTGTGTAAGGACACCACATGGGCCACTCTCCAGTCCTGGGGCACACACCCTATTTCCAGGGTGGTGTTGAACAGATCTGCCAGCGGCTCAGCCAACAGCTCCACCATCTCCCTCAGTACCCTGGGGTGGATGCCATCGGGACTTGGTGCCTTGTCCACCCTTACTGCCCTCAGCCCCTCCAGCACACTACTTCCTGTGATCACTTTGTCTGTCACCTCCTCCCCCTTTCCCCACCCCCCAGCCCATTCTGGTAGTGGGCCATCCCTCTCCTTAATGAAAATGGAGCAGTACTCATTTAGAATTTCCACTTGCTCCTCCTTTCCACCCAATCCCATCCCACTTTATCCTCACAATATGTTCCTTGCACTTCTTCTTTTCCCTGACATACCTAAAAGTCCTTTACCCCTCCCTTTATGCCCTGTGCAGAACTTAATTACCTGGAGGCCTTAGCCACCCTCCGGCAACCTCCCTTGACCAACTCCCAAAAGCCTCCTTATCCTCTCCCTTCCCGTTCTCCTGTACTTTGGTATGCAGCCTTTGCCCTCACCCCTGCAGCACTTACTTCCTCGGCCAGCATGGTTTCTTGCCTCTGCTCTTGTTAGTCCTGGCCCTGGTGCAGGCTACTGTGGCCTCTGTTAGCCCAGTCTTTATGACTCCCCACTTTTGTTAAGCATCCATCCCCGGCATTATATCCTGGAGTCTCCCTTGCAGTATTGCTCTTATCCCCCCAACGTCCGCCCTAATAAAGTCCACCACCTTAGTGCCCATGCCTCCTGTCTTCCTGCCCAGTGCGACAACGAGCCACACTGTTTGGGTGGTCACTACCTGCTAGTGGGTCCTCCACCCTTACCTCCCTCACCGCCTCCCCATTTGCCAGTACTTGGTCAAGAGTGCTATCAAGCCTTGTAGGCCCACTTACTAATTATGTCAGAAGGCAGTCCTGGAATGCATCAAGGACCACCTGCTTCCTGGTACTGCTAGTGGCTGGGGTGCTCCAGTCAACCCATGGAAGGTTAAAATCCCCACTATCACCACATTCCACCTTCTACACACCTCCTTATCTGCTCTGCCAACTCCCCATCCAGTTCCTGGATTGGGCTAGTGGTCTGTACACCACCCAGCCTCAGCTTTCTGCCCTTGGAGTCCAGAAGCTGCACCAAAGTGCCTTCTGTCCCTCCTCTTCTCCTCATCCTTATGCATTTAATCCCTTCCTCACATAGAATGCAATCCTTCCAACCCCCCAGTCCCTGCTGCATATCCTGTATTCCAAGATTGCCAAGCCCCAATCATGGTACTCTGTGGCCCAAGTCTCTGTCACTGCAGCAGTGTCCACCTTCCCTCTGAAAGGAGTGCCAAGCTCTGCAATTTTGTTCCCAGGCTTCTTGCATTGAGAGAGACCACCTTCCACCAATACCCTCCTTCTCCTCACTCTTCTCCTCCTTGGCCTGTGTCCCTCCTCCTGGTAGTCTGCACCTGCTCTCCTCCTTATTCGTACTAGATAGTGGTGCCTTCTGTATTACACTCAGACCACTCTGCCCCCCCTCCCAGGGTTACTATACCTCTGCCTTTACCTATATCTAGGGGGTGAGCTCATTAGGCTCCCACTGTCTGGATCTTTCAACTAACCTCAGTCTTTTGGCCACCCCTCCACTAGTTTAAATCCACCTTAGTAGAGATATAACCTCTAATCCTGCCTTTAATACTCCCCTCCCCTTCCTGCTCAAGTGTACCCTGTCCCCCGCGTACAAGTCACTATTTATCCGGACCCTACCCCAGTTAGTCACTAACCCATCATTTTTGGTGTGGCACCAATCCCTCAGCCACTCGTTGAACTCCTCAATCATACCCTTCTTCCCCATGCGTGCACATGGTACCGGGAGTACATCTGAGAATGCCACCAACTCCCCCAACCCCTCACACTGCCTGGCCAACTACTCAAACCTCCTCCTCACTACTTCCATAGTCTCCCCTGCCAAGTCGCTTGTACCACATGCAACAGTAAATGAGGTTTCATCCTCCCCCCTCACTGCACACTGGAGCAGTGCCTGCCCTGCCCCTCCTGCAGTCAACCTGGGGATAGCTTAAACCCAAATACGGCTGTGCCTTCCCCCCATCAGACCCATCTCACCCCTTTCAGTATAGAATCCCCTAGGATGAGTACCCCCCCTTCCCTTAGTCTCTTTCCCTTCTGATGCCCCTTCCACCACCCCAGTATTCATTCTTCCCTGCCCTTACCCCCTGCCAGCTACACCCGCTGTGACTTCTGTATCTGTACCCCAACTTCCACCTCACCCTTTTCTCTGCCTTATTCCTCCCATCCCCCTTGAACCCCTCCAGCCTGACTACTTCCTACTGGGCTTCCCCATGTCGACCTCCCTTCCTCCCCTGCTGATTTCCAACCCCTCTCCTAGCCCCACTATTGTCAATTTAGAGCCCCCATTCCCTTCTACCCCCGATAGTGATGTCCCTCCCATCCTTCCCCCTTCCCGTAGCCTTCTCTCCTCCAGTCACCACCCACTCCTTCCTTACTAGCTCCCTTCTACCCTTTCATCCTTGCTATCTCTTCCCTAGCTGTTGCCATCCCTCTCATGCCCTGTTTGTCCTCCCTCAGTATGTTCCTGCTCCCCTCTCTCTCTCATAGCAGAGGCTTGAATCTATTCCTGCCTATACCTCTCCTACATCTCTTCCCCTATCAGTCCCGCCCTCCTACTTGTTCAGCTCCGTGCCACCCCATGCCCCACCCTGGTCCCTCCCTACCCACAGCAATCTGCTCTCTCCTGTTATTCCCTGGTCTCTTCCTCCCCAACAGAAGGCCTCCTCTTCGGGCACCCCCTCCTTCTCTTTTCTGCTAGTGCCTCTGATACTGGGGTTGGTTTCATCTCTAGTTGTTCTTTCTCCGTCCCCCTTGCCATCCCCTATTCCCCCAGCCAGGATGCTCACCATACTCATCTGTGCTGCAACTTAGACTCCTCCCTAACTTCCACAGTGCCTCTCTCAAACTAGCCAGTCATCTACAGACCATACAGCCCCCCATCCTCCAAGCCCAGTCCAGGATCATGGCGAACCCACACCCTGTACACCCCTCCACCCTTCCAAAGATGCCCGCCCTATTGACATGTGGCACCTGCCCCATTTTCACCCCCATCTTATGCTATGGGCTCTTACTCCCAGGTTCTGTATCCTACTACAACTATTAGGCCCCTATTTACTCAAATTCCTGTTCCCCCCCACACTAGTCCCCCTACTGGCTCCTTGCCAACTGTTATCATTCAGTCTCACATCTCATCTGTTAGATACTGTATTACTGTAGCAATTCTAAAGCCTTCTTGTCTGTTTTTCACCCCTCAGCTACCATACTTTTTGTTCTCAGCTCTTATATAGTTTCACTTATCCCAGTTAGAAATCCTATTGCATTCTAAGTATTACTCAGCTCAGTTAGAGAAATAAACAGAACAACTAAATCTGTATTATTACAGCAATCCTCAAAGTATCCAATCATTGCTTTGTCTCCACCCCAGAGACCCTGCTGTAATAAAGGACCACAGAGGACCCTGGGAGGAGAGGTGGGCAACTCTAAAGTCCCAGCAGAGCTCCATTGAGCTAGCTCACTCCCCCTCTCTCACTCGCTTGTTCTGTTTCTGCCGGCGCTGCAAGCTGCTCTTTTGTACTGGGTTCCTGCCTGCGTTGGTGCCTTTTTCTGCCCACAAAGAAATTCGCAGCAGTCCCGACAGACCTCCGTTGAGCTCACTCACTCCCCCCTCTCACTTGCTTGTTCTGTTTTTCCCAATGCTGCAGGCTGCCCTTTTGTACTGGGCTCCTGCCTGCATTGGCACCTTTGTCTTCCCACAAAGAAATTTGCAGCAGTCCCGACACAGCTCCATTGAGCTTGCTCACTCCCCCTCTCTCACTCACTCATTCTGTTTCTCCTGGTGCTGCAGACTGCCCTTTTGTACTGGGTTTCTGCCTGCACTGGCACATTTTTCTGCCCACAAAGAAGTTCACAGCTTTCCCGACAGAGCTCCGTTGAGCTCGCTCACTGCCCCTCTCTCACTCACTCCTTCTATTTCTCCCAGCGCTGCAGGCTGCCCTTTTGTACTGGGCTCCTGCCTCTGCACACAAAGAAATCCACAGCAGTCCTGACAGAGCTCCGTTGAGCTTGCTTACTCCCCCTCTCTCACTCACTCTATCTTAATCTGTCCCAAGCACTGATTTTCCACAGCAACCACGCTATTCTGTGCCAGATTGGTGCCAAAATTCTCCAAAATGCCCAAGACATGCACCAAAGTTGAAAACCCTATTTATGCTATTATACAGCTTACTGGCATTTCTTCAGTTCGCAATCAGTTTGAAGAGTGCAGATGTGTTCCCAGTCCACTGAAGATCATTGCGCTTGGGCCCGGAGGTAAGTATGGGGTGAGAGGGTGTGGGAGGTGGGGCACAGAGGGTGGGCCAATGTTGGGGAGGAGCCACTGAACTCAGTGAGGGACCGTTTTCTGTTTTATGGGTTTTTAAAAAAAAGGGAAAAAAAATTAAAAACATTGCAGGACATTTTTTTTTCAGGGACATTTGGAACACTGGGGTGGGCTCCCAGCATGCCATCTGAGTGGTTTTGGGGGGCTGTAGCTGACAGGGAATTGGACACCCCCGTCAGCACATACCAAGTGGAGGGGAGAGCCGAGGGTGATTGGGCACCCCCCTCGATACACAACAAATTGGGAGACATTATGCCAATGGGGTGGGCTTCCCATCTGCAAATTGAACTGGAAGGAAGACTGGTTAATGGGATTGGGGCCCCATCGCAAAAGAAAGACTGTTGGGAGATAATGCCGAGTGGGATTAAACACCCCCTCGGCACACAACAAATGGGGGTGGGGGTTACAGTATGCAGACAGGGAGTGGGCTCCCCCATCAGCAAATGTACTGGGTCTGGGGCATGCGGACGGCAAGGTACCGCCCTGCAATGATGGGTTGCTCCCTCATTGCAGCGAAATGGCTGACACTGCAATGATGAGGTAGCCCCTGATTGCAGCGGCAAAAACATTTCAACTTGGTGACACTTCTGTAGAACCAGTGTCATCAGGACACTAGGCCTGCATTGGTCCACCAGTGCCAAGACCCGAAATGTAGAGCTGTGGTTGGCTGCCACAGTGCTGCACCTCCACAACCCGCTTCTCTCCTAAGATGCCACATAATATTTCTTGCACATGCACGCAAGCAAACATAAAAAGGGCCAAAGAACATGTGAGAAAACTATCGGCCCGAAAGTTTGACATCTTCAGTTTGTAAGATTCTTGAGAGTCTTATAAAAGACATGATTACACCAGTTCTTAATAATTGTGACTCTGAGCAACACGATTTCAGAAGAGGTCTAAGTTGTATTACCTACTTGATGTGTTCCTATGAAAATATCAGTTCCTTCTTAGACAAGAGAATTCCTTGTGACATCAGATTATAGACTTCAGTAAGGCCTTCATGTTATGCCACATCGGCCTTAACCCAAAAATTTGAAGTTGAATATTAATTATTTTCTTGTTAATTGATAACAAATTGGATATGTAATAGGACTCAGATGTTATCATTGATGGTTGCAAATCAGCTAATTGTTCTGTATTGAGTGGTGTACCACAAGGATCCATTTTTTAGAGCCTTGTCTCTTTCAATTATTTATTTCTGATGTGACCAAGGAATGTTTGGTGATTGTGTAGAGAGTCGGACCACCCAGATTGCGTAGCGCAAAAGCTACGGGAATCGCACACCGCTTTCCGCTGTAAACATAAGCGTAGTGTAATGCTTACTTAACTAGACACGCCTGTCAACTGACCCAGCTTTTGGGAGTCTGTGACCCCTCCCCCACATTCCCCCTTCGCCTTCACATCACACAACCGCCACAAATAAAATAAATTATCATGAAAAGTGTAAAACAAACATAATAGAAGACTTTATCAATGTATTTTAACTTTTCATTTGGCCAGCTTCGCACTTCTAGTTTGGGCTATATCTGATAAATCATGGACATAATAAATGAATGTTATTTTCATCGGTGGCTGTGCCCCCCCACACCCCCAATTATCTTCTAATTAAAAGATAACAGGCGATCTATACGCAATGCATAAAGTTGCATCGAAGCTACGCAACATGACATTTGCTCATTGTCAGTTACGCATTAAGCGCAGCTCCACCGCTGGTCCGACAAACTACACAATCACTGGAATGTTTATCTATTACTACTAAGTATGTGGATGACATTAAAATTGAGGGCTTTTGTGCGTCGGTTTCTGATGCACTAACCATTCAGAAAGACGTAGATAATATTACTGAAAGTGCAAATAAATGGGGCATGAAACTGAATATTTCCAAGTGTAAAGTTATGCACCTGGTCTCATAATATACACCACCAATATGCATTGGCTGGTGCTATGCTAGTTCAAACGCTGGATGAAAAGCATCTGGGCATCACAATTTCTGATGATTTATCACACAATAGACATGCGCATGATATTATTAATAAATCAAACAAGGTAATTTAGTCTATTCTTTGGAACATTAGATCTAGAAAACAAGATGTACTGCTACCTCTGTTTAGAGCATATGTCAGGCCTCACCTGGAATATGCTTCTCAGCTTTGGAACCTTTATAAAAAATCGGAATGTCACCTGTTAGAGGGTGTTCAAAGGAAATTTACTCAAAAAATATATGGGTTTGAAAAGGTGTCATACTGTGAAAGGCTAGACTACCTAAAGCTCATGCCCCTTTCTACTCATCGTCTTAGAGGTGATCTTATGCTTCTGTATGCTATTATTCAAGATCCATATCTTATGTGTGAAATGGGTTTCAAATTTAAAGACCATCCTCGTGAGATTAGGGGTCACCCTCTGTAATTGATTAGGAAGCCATTTAGTCACACCAATAGGAAATACTTTTATACTATCAGAGTGATTGGTCCTTGGAACAAACTGCCACTTCATGTGGTCATTAGTGAGACCACAAATATATCGACTAGATGCATTAATAAAAGCTGGTTATAAGCCAATCTATTTTTCTTTGGTTTAGTATGGGAACATTATGGGCCTTGGCCTTCTTGCTCCTTAACCTACCTTAGTATGAACCTTAGTATGAGGTCACCCTATAAAGCGCCATTATGGGTGGTGACAATGTTGCAGCACAGACCGTTCTGGTTCTTCTTTTCTGATTGGGCCATGATCTTCAAAAGCAGTTGATGATTAGGGATGGACAAAGCTAGGATGGGTTTGGATTCGGTTTTGGATTTGCCAAATCCAGGATGAATTTGCATTTGGCTTTCAAAGAATTCGAATTTGGATTTGCCTTCTCCAGGCATATATAATAAGTGGTAGAAAACAGACATTTCAAGAAGCAAATGACATGAAATGTACAGATACAGTAGCATAACAGTAAAGAGTATATTGTGAGAGATACATCTCATCCTGTTGTTAACAAGGTCTTTGTTTTTTACTAACCTGCAAAACAAAAAGCCGGTCCAGCCGTCATGGGTGCATGTTGAGTGAATATTGCTAGTCCGGCCACTCTGGATCAATAGGCTAGACAGGCTAGTACCTATCTCATCCAGCCACATTCTTGTAGTCTGGTTTTCACCTCTGTCTAGGATGGGGTGAAGTCCAGACTGTCAAGACCAGATTAGACCAAACAGGTAAAAGCCAGACTGGTCTGTCCAATTAAAATGGTTGGACCAGCAATATTCTCAATACTTATATACGGTCCAGCTTGTCCAGAAGCACCGCCAATCTGGATTTACCTCTGTGGCCCAGTCCAGGTCTAGAGGTCCTGTTTTCAATATGTTCCATAAATTCATTGCATGTGAGACTTGGTTTTCAATACATTTTCCTAAAATTCCTACAGTACCAATTTTACACTGTCCATCCCAACCTACACAGCAACACTGTCCACATTGATTGTTTTTAAGCCAGTACCCAAAATGCTAAATAATCACATCTTGTTTAAATTCTCATTGGAGCTTTGGACTGTGGGCAGCAACAGCAGCCTACATGATATAGCCAACCTACAGGATGTGCACTTCAGTGGATGCGTGATACAGCATCCAATCAATGCACTTCAAAGAAAAACACCACACACAGACTCACTAAACAAGTGCTGTATAATAAAAGCAATCACATTGCTTAAGTTTAACATTATGATTACATCAACTGTACTTCCACACCAACCATATGATCAAATACCCTATTCAACTATGTAATAAGCAACCATTATAAGACAGTATAAAACACTACAAAAACACAATGCCAAATGCCAATGACTGCATGCCAATTATGTGCCTCTGATACATTTTACATCTTTTTTTAGCCCACACATAAAATTATTTTTTTTTAAGTTCCACATGGATGGTATACCCCCCATGACCCAGAGACCCTTCTTGTGCCCCTGGTTGCCTGGTCTCCATTAAACAAAACATGATCCTTTTCATTCTAAATCAGATCAGCACCATAACTTTAACAAGCATTTGTCAATGCCGAATGTTGCTTGCTTCTATGTGCTGTTTAGGTATTTGGAAGTCATTGGAGTGCAAATATTGAAAATTTTGCAAACTTACGGCGTGCATAAGCTGCATAGCATGCGCTCGTAAAACAGTCATTGTCAGGAAATTTTCACGAAATGTTCAACATAGCCATTTTAAGACCTCTGGTCATGAACAGTGTCAGTGTGATTTTGTTAATGTGTCCCATACACTGAGTTTGCACACCGACTGCGCCATTGTGCGCTACATGGGCTGAAAGACGTTTTGGGCAGGATGTGAAAATGACAGCTGTACTGCTCATAAGGAGGTGTGGTAAAATGGCAATGTTGAAAATGTGGAGTGGAAATATTGAAAATGCATGAACCTCTGGCGTGCGTGGGAACATGCGCAATACACTTGTAAACAGTCATTTTAGGAATTCTTCACCAAATTTTCAACATTGCCATTTTAAGATCTGCTCATGAACAGTGACACTGTGATGTTAATGTGTCCCATACACTGAGTTCGCACACCGACTAGCCATTGTACATACATAAGCGAAACATGTTTTTGAGCAGGATGTGAAAAATGACAGCTGTACTGCTCATGAGGAGGTGTGGTAAAATGGCAATGTTGAAAGTCTGGGTGAAAATGTTGAAAATTTGTGAACTTACGAGCCTGAGTAGGAACTGTTAGCATGCGCTCAGTAAAACAGTCATTTTAGGAATTGTATCTCAAATTTTCAACACTGCTATTTTAAGACCTCTGCTCATGAACAGTGTCACTGTGATTTTCTTAATTGTCCCATACATTGATTTCGCTATATCGACTGCGCCACTCTGCTCTAGGGGGAAACACATTTTGGGTGAGATGTAAAAATGACAGCTGTACTACTCATAAGAAGGTGTGGTAAAATGGCAATGTTGAAAATCTGGGTAGAAAATATTGAAATTTCGCCAACTTACGATCCTGCGTAGGAACTAGCGCCATACAGCTAAAACGAGTCATTTTGGAATTTTGGCACCAAATTTTTCAACATGGGGTTTAGGACCCCTTCTCATGAATGATGTCACTGTCATGGTAGTATTCAGGCATGCAGGGTGATTTTGTAGTCACTCGCGGTCACTGTGCAAAATCACGCCGGGCCCGAATCGCCATGACAATGTTTGAAAGTCTCAAGCACCATAGCTAATTAATCCAAAAACAGAGATATACAATAAAGTTGACCCCTCCTATCTAGCCCATTATACAGCTTACCGGCATTTCCTCAGTTAGCGGTCGGCTTTGAAGGGTGCAGGCGTGTTCCCAGTCCACGAAGATCGTTGCGCCGGAGTCCGGAGGTGTAAGTATGGGGTGAGAGGGGTTGGGAGGCTGGGTGATCAGTGGCGGTGCGGGTTGTGGGGGGGTAGGAGGCGTAGCAAGGACCGTTTTTGTTTTACAGGTTTAAAACAAAAAAAAGACATTGTGGGACCGTTTGCCATGCTGGGGTGGGCTCCCAGCATGGCACAAGGATGGGGGGGCCGTTCAGCTGACGGGGGATTGGGCACACCCATCGGCCAAAGAACTGATTGCCATGCTGGGGTGGGCTCCCAACGTGGCACCAGCTACGGGGGGGGACGACAGCAGCTCAGCCAATGGGGATTGGGCACCCCGTCGGCTACACAGGACATCTGGAGAACACGCGCCTGCGTGTGGGGGAGCTACGCTGTCGGTGCTTGCAGGCGTAGCTCCCCTTTCAATCGAATGCCACTGCATTTTGGAGCGTGTCATAGACAGCTCCAAATGCATTGACTTACAGGGGCCGCGCCAGCTCACTGACTGAATTGGAGGAGGAGGTGACACACCTCAGAATTCTCCGATGATGGCATTATGTTTCTTGCATCGTGCAAGCAACATAAAAAAGGTTAGCAAGCAATGTGAGAAGGCAGTAGGGAGGGCTGGGGATACTGGGAAGAGGAGGGCATCACCAGCAGAAAACAGGAAGTTGTTATCCCTCTGTACAGACAGTTGGTGAGACCCCGTCTGGAGTACTGCGTCCAGTTCTGGAGACCCCATCTGCTCAAGGACATAGACAGGATGGACACAGTCCAGAGGAAGGCAACTAAAATGGTGCTGGGTCTGCAAGAGAAGCCATACAAGGAGAGACTAAAGGAGCTTAATATGTATACCCTTAGGAAAGGGGGGGGGACATGATATAAACTTTTTAAGTACCTCAGTAGAATCAACAAAGTCCAACAGAGTAGCATCTTTCACAAAAAGAGATGTGCAAGAACAAGGGGACACAATTTGAAGACAGAGGAGGGACTGCTCAGGGGCAATGTGAGGAAGTATTTTTTTCACAGAGAGGTGGAGGACACATGGAACAGGCTTCCTGAGGAAGTTGTGGGGTCTAAAACTGTGGGAGAATTCAAGAATGCATGGGACAGACATAAGACAATTCTTGTGGGGGTAGGATGAAATAGGCTGTTGGTTAACTAGGGTCTGCAGCTTATCCGTGTAGGTAGGAAATGGGCAGACTGTGGGCCAAGCTGTCCTTATCTTCCGACAAAGTCTATGTTTCCATGTTTCTAACTAAATACCTCCTTCAGGCTGTGGCTGTATCCTCTGCACTGATGTCCACTCCCAAACAACCACTCTCACCTTATCTCCACCTGCTTCAACTTGTCCTCCCCTCTATTCACTCCACACAGCTAGACACCAATCCGCATCCCCCCTCTCATGTGATATCTGGTTCTTCTGAAGATGGCTTGCCCTCCTTGCAACTTTACTCCTCATCAATACACAAAACACAACTCTCACCACAAGATAGCTGGCGTATGGCGTATGATAATGGTGGAAGGCACCCAAACTGTAGGTGCCTATTTCATCACAAGTATACTACTGTGCATGTGCATGTAAAAGGCAGTGGAGCAAAGTAAGTAACAGGATTCTGAAGGATGGTGCGGGGGAATGATGGTTTGGTTATTGTGCACAGGCAATGCATGGCTGTGAGCCACAGTAATTAAAAGACACTAAAAGTATTTAAAAACAAGGCTTTGAGTCGAACCTAACTTGTTCAGATTTGGGGTTTGTTTGAATGTGAGCAACCCAAGTTTGGGGTGGCTCTGTTTTCAGGGTGAGGGTTTGTCCCATCCCTGCTGGTGATGGTTGTGCTGGCACAATCTGGGCATGGTTTTGAATTCCATGGGTCAGAGTTGGTTTCCCTTGCTCAATTGATGCTTCCAACTGAGCACCATAAGGGTTGTGAGAATGCCAAGGTCAGTGGCTGCTACAGTGAGAAAGACTGGTGGCCAGATGTTTTCTGAAGCTATTATTATGTGCTGGGATTTAATCATGGCTGAAAGAACATGTTAGCCAATCAGCTTCTGTGGTTCTTTTCATCCATTTCGTAATTGGAATTTGTTGACCGGGAAAGGCACACTGAGCTAAGACTCATTTCCACGTGTGACCGAGGGAGAGGGAACAGGGAACAACAGTGGGAGAAAAACATCATACAAGGCAGTGCAGTGCAGCTACAAAGAAATGGTATGACTACCATGAGAACTAGAAGTGCAGTAAGAACTGAGAGAGAGCAGGAAAGAGACACCTAGAGTAAAGACAAAGGGCCGGATGTTCAAATGGTGATAGACAACTTGTGTCACGCTCTGCATTAAATGCATTTTTTGATGCAGCTGCCAAACCCTTTGCTACACCTTCAACTGATTATAGCAGGGTGGGAACAGTTGCAACACGCTACCCAATATACAGCAGATAACGCCAAATATTTGGCATAAGCCCATGAAAAGGGTAACATGATTGCTGCAAGTAAGAGCAGTAAAACTTGATCTAACTTGTGGCAGTTGGTGCGTGATAAAATCCTGATCATCGCAGGAGAATACCGAAGCTCTCGAACGCACACATGTTCAGTGCACATGGGGCTTGCAGCATTCAGGCCCTTGAAAATCTAGTCCAAAATGTATTTAATACTTTAGAGGGTTTTGGGGTGGGGCAGTTCTTTAAAATCGAGAAGACAGTATGGGAAACTAGCTGGTTTGACTATTACAGATGACTGGGGATTGCATTTGAAATGTTAATTTCAGTGGCAGTCTGCAAGTAAAAAAAAAAAAAAAGAAAGAAACAGACAAAACAGGGGAACCGGCACCTACTGAAGGGCCATGCTGTTGTGTTGCTCCACAGTAAGAGAAACTGTAGACCAATAAGGTTACCTGTGTAGAGGTACTTTATTTGAAGCAGGAAAAACACTCCAAAGTGCTAATAAAATCACCCTTCATACATCACGACAAAACACAATGAAATCCTGCTAAAGCACAAAGTTCATGGTTTTCCACATAGTTTTGTAACGCTGGCTGGTGGGAAAGCTCAAACCCCACCTGCGGACTGACGTCACCTAATGTGTTTCATGCAATAGGAGCTTTCTCAAAGGCTCACATCCTTAGACCATGCATTCTATTTATCAGAACTCATTTAACGTGACACTATCAAATATCGCACAAATGAAATGAGTTTTGTGCTCAGCAGTGACATCACACAATAACACAGTAAAACAAAGAAAAAGAGCAAGTTACTACAACAAGCAATTCATATTTAAAAATCCTGTGCCAACAAGAAACATAACTCCAGACTCCAAGGATACATATTGCATATGCACCCCTATGTAAAGAAGTATCAGTCATGCTGCTAGTACATAAACCAGCTTGCAAAACTGTTGATTCTTCATATTCATCTTAAACGAACCGTGAAATCCAAAATTATGGGGCAGTCACAGGTGCATATCTGAAAGATGAAGACACCTGATAAGTTAAAATATGAAAATCTATATAAGCCTTAATATATGTTATAACAGTTAGTGTAACAACCCAAAAGAACATTTGACTCAATAAAACCAAATTATTCCTTAATCAAAAACAGGGCTTACCCCTGATCAATCACTGAGCCCCCAGTTTTCATTCAATGTCTCAGCCTTAGAAAACAACCCAGGAAACCAAATCACTCATTTATCTGGAAAGGGGCTTACCTCCAACGTATCACAAAGTTCTTTAGATTCCATAGTCCTAAGGGGAAAAATCCTGTACTGTCCCCTCCTTAACAGTATGTTGTAATAATTGCACCCACCACCAGTTTTGATAGATTTTTCAATCCCAGAAAAGGAGAACTCATGTTCTGATTTTTTCCTAAACTTCCAGACACGTGTCACCAATGCATTCATAGGGTCCCCCTTTTCAATGACATGTTTGTGCTCCCCAATCCTTATCTCTTAGGTGCTTTTCATTTACCCACATAGAAACTACCACACTTAGACTGGACCACATAAACAATATCATTAATGTTCCAAGTTATGAACCCTCATACTATGACTTCCTTGTTTGTAGCTGGATTGATATAGGACCTCACTGTTCTCACAAAAGGTCAGTATTTGCAATTGCCACATTTAAAACAGCCCTCACTTCTTTCTGGTAGCCAAATACATGGCTTGTCAATAGGGGTAGACGAAAGTTGCGAATTCCGCTTTCGCAGAACTTCTGCGAAATTTCAGAAATTTCATATAAATTGTGGAAGAGCGAAAGTAGGATTTTCTGTGGATTTTCGCCCAGTTCTGCGGCCTTTTTTTGTGAACTGCGGAAAAATGCATATAAACTGTGGAATTTATTCTTTCCACAGTTTAATGAACTGTCAGTGAATGAGCGCCTGCTTGTACAACCATGCGGTTATTCACTGACAATTCAGTGGGCCACTGGTAGTGGAGGAGAGAGGAGGAGTGCTGAGCTAGTGGCCTGCTCAGGGGCAGGGTAGGGAGGGGAGTTGGGTGGTGGCAGATGAACTGTCAGGGTGGCACCTGTGGGGGGGGCTAATAGACACCAGGGACTTGAGATTATTTTTTTTGAGAAGGGATCTGGGATGGGGAGGTCCACTAGACACCGAGGAATACTGGGACTAGATGGGGATGAGTTGGTGGACTGCCGGCTGTTTATTTGTAGACTAAGGAATCCAGGATAGGGAGGGGGTCTGCTAGACATCAGGAAATAAAATGTTTGGCAGCCATGATCAGGGTGGAGGGGCACTAGAAACCATGAGGGTCCAAGGTAGGGATTGAGGTCTTTACTGGGACCCGATCAGTGGAGGTGGATTAATGAGTTAAACTGCAGTTAAAAGCCTTGGAAATTACCACTGGCAGTGATCCTTCTGTAGATGTTTTCCCATGGTTAATAAATTATCTCACAATTTTTTATATTTTTCTACAGTTTTAAGGTGGAATTTCTGCAAAAGTTCGAAACTGATTTCTGAACTTTCTTGAAAGCAAAATTTGTACTTTCACCAAAATTCTGTCAAGCGGAAGTTAATTTTCAAGACATCCTAGTTTTCTTCTGTCAAGCAGGTTGCAGTAAATATACAAACATATTTTCTTTTTTTTGCTCCAACCCCCCCCAGCTCCTGGCTGGCCTCTCCTTCATGCCACCTATGCCCTTGTTGCCACTCTGTCCTGATTGCAGCCACTGCCACCCCACATCTCAGCCCCGAGAGCCGCGCAACCCTTCACCAGATGGGTCCCACTCCTTCAAGGGAGAAGGCACCAGTCTTTGGACTGCCTAGGGCTCCTGTGGCAGCGGGAGCCAGTCACTGTCATCTGGTCGACCACAGAGTTTTTTCCCGTTGTTGTTTTTACCCCTATGGGTATCCAGTTCCTTCAGTCCTGGGTCCTTCCTCACCAAATGCCACTGTTTTTTAATAATGGATGCAATTTTCTGAGACAGGGGATTATATGTGGAAGCAAAGGATATTTGTGAATCACCGATTATTACTCATTGCTCTTTCATGTACAAGTTCCTGCCTAGGAATCTTATTCACCTCCTCGTTGGCCGTAAAAATATTTTTCCTATTATATCCCCTATCACGTAATCATTCCACTAACTCCCCTGCTCTGACCTGATATTTATCCTCATTTCCACAGTTCCTTTTAGTCCTAATAAACTGTCCCTTTGGGACAGTAGATATCACATGTTTCCTGCTGGCCAATAATAGTGTGTTTCTATCTGTAGGTTTTCTAAATAAATCTGTAGTGATACCACCTTTGCCATAGTTCATTATTATCAAGTCCAGAAAATTAATCTGTTTTTGACCAAAGCACACACTAAACTTAAAGTTGGGCTTACTATTTTCAAGGAAATGTGCAAAATCAAACAGTTCCTCCTCTGGTCCCTTTCATAACATAAGTATATTATCTAGAAAGTGTCTCCATAAATCAGTTTTATGGAGGAAGGGATATTTTTTTCATTATGTACAAATTTACATTCCCATCTACCCCATATACAGATTGGCATAATTTGGTGTGAAACTCGCACGCATCATAGTGCCCTTGTTTTGAAGAGAAAAATTTTCCTTATAAAAAATGTATTCAATTCTTGCACAAATTTTGATAGAAGGATTTAAATCTCCATCTGGTGGATCGTCTATAGGGCGTGTATTGATGTAATCCTGCTTCCAATCCATCTCTGTGTGGAATATTGGAATACAGGAAGCGACATCCAATGTGACCAACCAAACTATGTGGAAAACCACGGACTTTGTGCTTTAGCAGGATTTCATTGGGCCAGATTTTCAAATTGGTAAGAGTCACCGCAAGCCACAGTGCGATGACCATATGGCACACAGAGCTTGGAATTCTCCTGTCAGCAATCAGGATTTTCTATCCCTTGTGCTGACTACAGGTGTGGTCTAGCCTATGCCACTCCTGGGGCCTCTAATACAGAGCTTGTGCCAGATATTTGGTGCAAGCCACCGTAGAATCATGGAAGTGTGGCACTACACCGGGAATGGAAAATCGGGCATAGTTGCAGCAATGTGGGTGCACTGGCGAAATTAGTCCAGTGGTGCAGGGCAGGATGTAAGCCCTGTGCCACAGTTTGTGAAATCCTGCCCAATGTGTTTTGTTGTGACATATGAAGAGTGATTTTTCAGCACTTTGGAGTGTTTTGCCTGCTTCAAATAAAGTAACTCTGAGCAGGTAACCTTGTTGGTCCCAATTTCTCTTACTGTGGTGCAAGGTAATAACCCTGTAACTGTGCAAGAAAATAATTCAACATTCCTCCTGCCTTACCCCCGCCTCCTCACCTCTTCCCTCCCCACTCCCCTCGACTTACAACCCTCCTACACCACCTTTCCCTTTACTCCTGCCCCACACCACCTCTAGCTACTTTGACAACGCCAATCTGGCTGCTTACCTTCCCCATCATCCCCAAAGCTTAACGCTGACCTATTATTGACATGTCTCACTATTTCCAGTGTATCCCTACCCTGCAACAACTTGATGTAATGCAATTTACTCTACTTTTAAGATGTACCTGAAACTAGCAAGTTTGTACCTCTTGTGCCATTTTAATGATTTTCATGACGCCTACCATGTTTTCTTTTTTCACTGTTATCTTAATTTGTACTTATTGTATTGTATTGTATTTGTATTGCTCTGTTTTGTCCCTGACTTTGAACCTTTGAAAATGAGTCTTTGACTCAAAGGTATTAATTCAATCAAAATAAATAAATAAAATAAATAAAATAAATAACACAGACTTTCAGTAGGTGCCAGTCCCCTGTTTTGTCTATTTCTACTTGGCTATATATTGACCAAGCCACTACAATTCTCTGGATCCAGTCAGACCAATCCATGTGTTTGACTTAAACAAAAAAAAAAAAAAAAAAAAGATGTGGGTAGGAATGGGCTGGGTGTTGAGTAAGACATTTGTTTGCATGCATGATGGAATAAAATTCAAAATCCGGTTTCGGGGGAACTGATCTTCAGTTTGCAGCTCATGCAAAATCAGTCATAGATGGTTTCATGTTTAATTTGAACCAGATTGAACAATAGTGCTTCAAATGCACCGATTATTTTGAAACCAGATGCTTTATACATGTAAACCTAATTGGGAATTGATTGTGCTATTTGTTCTCTTGAAACTGCTGCAAAAAGAATAAAAACCAGAATCAAAATCCTTAGTCTTTGTACTGTATGCTTACATGCAGTGGGATTTAATCACTTTAAAATCGATTCAGTTCATTCTCATCAATCCAACAGTATGTAAACCAAAAAAGGATTACAATCTCAATGCAGTGAACTGATTACAAAGTCATTGATTCCCACATCATTTAAACACAGCAAATGAGACACAGACAGTGTAGTTGTAAGCACTTTGTAATCAGAACTCGGATTGATCATAACGTAAAATCAAAGGCTCCGTTTACCTGTGATAGAGGGTGGTGGAGATCAAACTGAGACCCAGAATGATTGGTCTTATATAGGTAAACAGAATGAAAGTAAAGGTGGGCATGTCCAGATCCAGTCAAAGGGGAATCTGTACTTATGCTAGGTGTAAGATGCAGTAATGTTGAACAGGGAATGCAGTGGGAGAAAGCAATTCACAGCTTCTTAGATGTTAAAAAAAGGATTAGTGAGACAATCAGAGGAATTTGAGAGGGACATGCCTGCATTAATCATCCTTGATTGTCCCAGTTAAGCACCTGGCACTTCCAGGGGTGTCTCCTTTAAGCAATTGTGGTTGCCATAGAGTTACATAGCCACTTAACTGGTTCCTGGTGACATGTCCCAATAAAGCGGACATCCCATTTATCCGGCGTCCAATTAAGTGACTCGTGCTGTATAATAATGAAGGTGTCCAAGAGTGAAGGTGAGCCATGCAGGAGTGTGTCATACCTCTCATTTAAGTGCTATGACTGTATGTGTCAAGTAAGGGACTTACACAAAAGAGGGACTTATGAAAGAAATGGGGTAGGGGGCATGAAACTCTGTTATTCTCTAACACACCAGAATGCATACACATGCTCAAATCATTCAGGGAAGAGGACGGGGGAGTAAGCTGTAGGGGGATATGGCTCTGACACCTTCTGGAAGGAGTTCAGGGAGGCTGGCAGGTACCCAGTGTGATGAAGGATCATGGACCTCAGTGCTGAGTTGGCTACCATCAGGGCTGAAGTGAGGTACTAAGGAGCAGCATATCATATTGCTGCCACCACAGTGCATTCACCTGAAGACTTACCCCCCATGGTGGGGATTGGGAAAGTAGACCTGCCCGATGCCTGTACTAAGCTTGTGAATCTGATAGCTTAAGGCAGATGACTGTCATGGGACCTGAGAGCACCGACAGCATCATTAGAAGGCTTGGGTGTTTCCCATTTTGCCCTCCTGCGTGCATGAGCGCACAAGGGCTCCATGTGTGCGTGCAGTGGAATGATGTTGCATGGCGCCGACCCAGCATCCTTCTTTCCAAGACATTCTTACCTCCACTGCTCTCAGTGGTCATGCAGGTGACAGTATTGTGGTGGTCATTTACCTGTCCTGACTCAAGGAGGTGAAAATTCCCTGGGACACTCAGTCTTCCTCTACCACCAGTCCTCCAATGAGCTGAGCTGGTTTCAAGACCTGGGCCACGAACATTATAAATGGCAGTTCTGCTGCTGTGGAGACAAGGTAAGAATATCGACATACAATGTGCAATCACAGGTTTATGGTATGTTGTATCTTTTTTATCAATTCATGTATAGTGCATTTGCCCAGAATGTTATATTAAACCCACATTACTTAAAACATTGCTCTAAATGGGAGCACCAAAAGGAATAAATGGACTAATACCCACCCAGATTTTATGATTAAAACTTTGCACTTTTTTGGACTTCTGATGATGTAGCGGAGCAGTATGGTGGGTTAAACAGGAGGCTGCATCCCATCCTGGATGAATGCTTTCCTTTCCATTCTACTACTTGGCTTGATTTGGATCTACTTTGTTGTGGGAAGCTTGCTAGTTTATGGGCAGGCATCGGAGGTCAGCAGTTTTACAAGAAACTTCCAACAGACAGGTTAACTTGATATCTGCATCAGCACCGACAGTCAGCAGAGTGGAGATGGTGAAAAATGCACTGGGGCCCCGGGAACCTTCTATTGCTCCCATTCTGGATGAAATTCACAAATATTGCAATGAAGTTTGTTCTCTATACACCAAGCTTAAAACCTCAGTTTCCGCATTCAAAGTTAAATTTGGGGACCTTAAGCTACATGCCACAGCTACTGACAATAGAGTGGATTGGATGGAGTGGGTCTTTGCTAAGCTGTTACAGGTTTACCAGCAGTGTGCAGATCATTGCAATCATCTTGAGAATCACTCTCACCGCAACAACCTATTCAGATCTATGGTGTACCTGATGGGGAAGAAGGTGGAAACGTGGTAGAATTTTTGCAGTCCTTTTTTGCAGCTCCTATTGATATTTTGGACCTCTGTCCTCTTTCAATAGAGTGGGCACATAGGGCTCTTCTACCCACATCCTCTGGTGTAGCCTCTCGCCCTCAGTCAGTCATTGTCTGCTTTTACAATTTTGTAGTCAAGCAAGAGTTGTTGTTCATGGCCTGGTGGAAAGGAGCTCTTCACTACAAGGGACATTGGTCACATCGCATTTACTTTGATAACGATTAATCAAGTTCCTTGTTGGCTAATACCAGGGGCCAGATTCTCAAAGGGCCCTTAGATCCATGCAAGCTGCATCAAACAAGCATCCTGAGTCAGGTCTAGGTGTGCCAAATACTGTCGCCATATTTTGCAAGAAAAGCGTTCTCTGTGAAAAGTCCCCCAAACTGATGCAAGATGTCCACTGCATCAACAAAGTGGCATAAGGGATGAGAATGATGCAAGCTGCACCAAAATATATATATTTTTATTCAGTTTTGTTGACCGGTAAGTGCACTAGACAAATCCTGCCTATTTTCAGTACGACCCGGGGGGATACTGATGAATGCCAACTGACCTTGAACCAGCTTAAACTGTCAGAACTGTTGGTGGTATTTTTTAGTGAATGAGAGAAATTTGGCCAGGACACCAGGGAAATTTCCCTACTCACCTGTAGGTGAATGGACATCTCTGTGTTGAGATGGCCACTCTAGGGGAGATTTCGGAGTAGCTGGATGCGAGTATAGTGGTGGGGAAGGCCTCACTGCTAGCAGAGGAAAAACTGTCAGACTGTGCTTTGAAAATGTTGGTTTGTGAAGGAGACGAGATTTTCCATGAAGCCATATCGGTACCGGAGCTTTTGATACCTAAAAAACCAAGGTGGGTACATCAGAATCAGCAAGTATAATAAGCTTACGAAGTGGTGGAAAAGAGTTGATGGAGGTAATTACAAATGTAGCGCCTCTCTCACTTCAACACTCTACGTCATTTGTGGTTTCAGCTGAGTGGTCTGACAAGCTGCCCGCAGGTGCTGGCAGAAGGAATGAGGAAGTTGAATGTCGGTTACCACTGAAGGAGATGAGTGAGTGCACTAAAGATACTCTTACGGTTTTGGAGGATGAAACCTGTGTGCCGGCTGGCAGTTTAGTTGCTGGGAGTAGCGAGTGCCGAAAGCTGAGCACACCTTTTGGGACTGAAGTCGATTGTGAGCCAGTATCAGCTCCTTCTGAAGTTTTCAAATGCCCTACCATGGCTTCCGTGCTAAAACAATCTGACTCACAGTTCCAAACAGCAAAGACTCTGTCTAAAGAGTCTGGTTTTGTGTTTTACCCGCAGCCACCTTCTGGCACTGCACAGACTGAGCCCCTTCCGATAACATATCAAATGAGGGCTACTGACCAGAAAGGAGTTACTGAATTCAGTTTTTCACTGCCTGTTACCTCAAAATCTCAAACGCCATCTCTAAAAGGGGCTAAAACGTTACCGCATGAGTATAAACAGTCAAAGGCATGTGCTGTTATTCCAGGAACTGTTCCAAATAATCAGGGTATTGGGGTTTCTGGTATACATGACACTTCCTGGTCTCCTCAGAAAGCATTACAGGGAGCTGGGTGGGAGAAGGGCCCATCAAGGGTTTGGACCCAGGACTCGGCTTGGGATCCCTCATTTAATCTTCAGTCTCCTGAGTGGTGGCCAAAGTCTGATTCACAAGGTATTTCTACTTCTAATCTTGCTACAGCTATACCTATTCAATCATCTGAACCTGATCTAAAACTTTTCCAGGGGTGGACATGGATCCAGGGCACATTTTACAGCACAACTAGAGAGTGGGGCTCCAGAGCCTACAACTAAGCCCCTATTATCTGAACTTTTTTCAAAATCCAGAAGGGAAGCTGCTCCTCGGCAGAATGCAGTGAGAATACGCTACAAAGGCGGCCTGGAAGTAAGGCCCGATAGACATTATGTGGGGAAATATTTAATTAAGGAATCACTGAAATTTTTACCATGAGATGTATTTGCATTTATAAATATTTCCAGGGACGACAATTTTGACATTAGTTTTTGCTCAGCTTATAATTTAGACCTTTTCTGGGAACGTTATGGGCAAGTCAAATTCTCTCCCATATGGAACCCCTTCTTGGTGACACCACTTTCTAAACCTTTAATTAAAAATGTTACAGTTATGTTTTGAAACGAGGGGGTCCATGTGGAAGATATTACCTATTGTCTTTCCCAAAAATGTGACATTCAAAGTGATCCAGACCCTATTTTGGACTCTGAGCAGTTTTGACGGGGAGGGTGGAAATACAGGGTGAAGCTCAGGCAAACAGATTCGGTATTGATCATATTCCAAATGCCTTTTGTTGGGGAGAGATCTGTGTGTGTTTTTATAGTGGGCAACCTAGGACATGCTGTAAGTGTGGGGCTAAAACTCATGTTTCTAGTGTGTGTGACCAGCCGAGATGCGATAATTGTGGTGAAGTGGGCCATATAACCATGCAGTGTGCGAACCACACTAAGTGTGACTTATGTGATGATTTTGGCCATGCTTTTAGAGATTGTCCATGGGCCAAAAAAATTAAAGCCTCTTGTGGAAGTACAGACTTGATCATTCAGCAAGCACAAGACGCTGTTTCCAAACAAGTGGAGACTACGGTAATGGCTCCACTTCTTCAGCAGGAGTCATTACACTCTGTTCCCTCTTTCAGCCCCCCTTACCCCCCCCTTCTTCTTCTTCCACTTTACCTCTCTCTCCTGCAGTTCCAGCTAGTATTGTTAAAATTGAAGCTGAAGTGGCAAACCTTTAGAACCAGTTTGCTACAATGCTCCTACAGATTCAGAACAGGCTAGAGGACAGTGTAGGAGTGTCTCCCTTCCTCCACGATGGTCCAACAGACACGTGAAGGCTGTGGTTGCTTCAAAGAGTGAGTCTTTCAAATCTCCTAACTCATATGCTGCTCTGTTTACATCTTGGTGGGATTCAGAAATGGATGTTGGAGACTCAGACTCCCAAAAATCCACACAAGGTGGTATGAGCACCCTATAGAAGACTATAAGGAGAAAAAAAAGGAGGAAAAAATAGGTTGAGGTTCCCTTTCTTTTGTTATTTTTATGGCTGAGTTCTTATGGGGCTCCCTTAATACACATAGTCTACTCAACTTTGCTAAAAGACAAGCTGTCTTTCAGTGTCCTAGAGACCAAACTTTAGGTGTATGTTTTCTTCAAGAAACCTGGATGTTTGCCCAAGAACAAATTACTTCTTTCCAACGGGATTGCACGTGGGGGCTGTCTTATTGGTCCTTTGGTAGAGACAGCGCAGATGGGATAGGTATTTTGTTTAATTATTTTCATTTTGTGTTATTCAAATTAATTGAATTGATTCCGGGGAGAATTCTAATTATTGATGGTCTATGGCACTGTAGATCTTGTAGATTTATTAATACTTATAATCCCCAAACAAAAACCCTTAGAACTGAGTATGTGAAACTAATTCAACCTTTTTTGATTTCTTCCCTTACTATTTTTTGGAGAGGGGACTTTAATTGTAGTCTCACTATAAAAGGTGGGTCAAACAAAAACATTTATTGTGATTCGAACTGTTTGGCATCGATTATTAAGACAGGAGATTTGGTTAATTGTAACGTTTGGTAAAATCAGACTCTAATTTTACTTTTTTTAAGGGAAAAGTTGGTTCCACGATTGATTATTTATTCCTTTCAAAAAATACAGCAATGGGAACATTTAAAATAGCCCCAGTGGAATGCTCAGATCAACTCTTAGTGCTGGTTGAAGTTAGCACTTCCCCATCAGTTGGGAGGAAATCTACAAGATGGAAACTAAATGCCTCCATCTTGAAAGAAGCTGTTGTAATAAATTATATTTCCCTTATATTAAGAGCTAGACTATCGATAGCATTTTTATATTCTGATTTAGGCATTTGGTGGCTGGAAACTGAAGCAAGATTGTTGTTCCTGGTTTAAAAAATATGGTAAAAAAAAACGGAATTCAGGTTTTCTTTCATATTTAAAGTTAAGGTCCCAATTACAATACTTGATTACCCTAGCTAATACGTCTAAGTATGATTATTCTGTCGAAATCGAACACATTAAAGATCTAATGAAATTATATCAATATAATAGGTCTCTGACCTTGCAAGCTATCCTCACTAATCACTCTTCTAAAACAGTTATCGGGGATCCCTTCGAATTATGTAAAAAACTCAAGGATTCTACAGCTTTGGAATATCTCATGTGGAATCAGATTAAGGTGGAGGATGCAGAAGGTATCAATTCTGTCATAAAAGACTATTTTGATGTTTTAAAACCAAATTCTGAACCTTCGGGTTTTTGGTATTTCACATTACTTAGGATGTTCCTGATCTCCCTAGACCCCAGGAGATTCAAAAATTGTTAGTCCCTTTTCAGCCTTGAAACAGGAAATGTTATTCAAAATTAAAGATAAATGCTCAGGTTTGGATGGTTTTCCAAATTCTTTTTTTAATCTTTTCAACAGACATTATGGTACGCTTACTTTTAGTATTTGGCATTTTGTATCTAAACTATGGTTTCCTGTGATTTTTTACAGAAGGGCTATTGATTTATATATTTAAATTGGGTGATAAAGGAGATATTAGGGAACTGGAGGCCCATTACTATTTTTAAATACAGACTATAGAGTCTTTGCTTCATTGCTGAACAATAGGTTACGATTAATGGCTAATAAAGTTATATCTCCATTACAATATTGTGGAGTCCCAGATAGGAATATCCAGTCGCTCTTAACAATAATTAGAGAGGTAATAGAATATTTATCATTAGAAGGGAAGTCCAGTTTTGGTTATCAATTGATTTGAGAAAGCCTTGATAGGGTTAACCATGGTTTTCATTTCAGGTTTTGGAATTCTTCGATCTATTTCATTTTAGGATGATTCAGGCTTTATATAAATCACCTAAAGTCTATCCAGTGATCAAGGGCAACATAACAAAGGGAATAGAAATAAACACTGGGGTTTGTCAAGGGTGCCCGCTTAGCCCCTTGTTATATGTTTTTTCGCTAGAACCTTTATTACGAGCTCTAACTAATCCTCCCCGATGGGAAGGGTTACATAAACCACTGTCGAATGATCAATTACTGGTACAGGCTTACGCAGATGATGTTTGCCTGTTTTTTTAATTCTCAGGAGCAGATAGCAGAGTTTTTTACAGAATTTTCTCTTTTCTCTACCTTGTCTAATGCTAAACTTAATCATACAAAATCCAGAGGTTCAATGATGGGGAGTGTTAATCATATATCTATTTCTGTAAATAATATTATTTTCTCAACAGAGTCTTTAACTATTTTGGGTGTTCTTTTCGTGCCTCAAAACTTTCCAGTAGAAAATTGGGATCTGGTATGTAAAAGGTAGAAAAATTGCTAGGTGAAGCAGTTTAAATTTTCCAAACTCAAAAGAATCCAGGTTCTTAAACAATTTATTTTACCCTGTTTTCAATATATTGCTCAAATCTTTCCTGTACCTACCAGTATGAAGCCAGAATATATAGTTGTTGCTTCCAACTTCTATGGGGAATAGACTAAATCCAGTGAAGAGATGTTATACATATCTGGCTACGGATGGGGGGTCTGGGTATGTTGGATCCAGTTATTTTTGTCATGTATTGTTTATTTCAAATAATTTAAGGAAACGCTTATTATATTCAGAAAGTGGAGATGGATATTGGATTAGGCAGTCCCTAGAGCGATATATGAAGGCCTGGACAACTTATGCTCCTAAAATCCATCCACATATTCATTCCCAGCATATTTTGACCAACAGCACAGAGCCATATAAATGGCAAGTGTTAAAAGAACAAATTTCTTCTAATGGTAATGAAAATCTTTATAGGATTATAATGGCTAGTGTCTGTCCTAAAGACCCATGTTTTAAAATTGCCCTCAGCTTGTAATAATAATAATATTTTAGCCCAATTAAATAACCCTAGACTCCCTATACATATGTGGGAAACCCAGTGGCTCATCATGTATGGTTGTTAAATGTCAGGGGTACAGCTAAACATAAAGCCAGGGAAGAGAGGAATTGCCCTTTTCCTGATTGTATAAACTAAGAGGAAACCATGGAGCATTTTTTCTTGTATTGTTCTTTTTCAAAATCATTATGGAAATATGCTGTTAATAGATGGACTATGTCTTGGTTGTCTCTTATTAATTATGAGACTTTAATTATTGGAGTAGTGCCACCCTGCCTGCAGACATATGATAAACACACTTTGTTGATATTCTTTGCATGTTTAAGATTTTGTTTATGGCAGTTAAGATGCCAATGGTTAATTTATCAGAAAATGAGTAAAATTGAAGGGTTTTGTTGCTATGTCAAGAATGAATTGTTGAAAGTTTATTTAAAAGATAAACAAATGTATAATGTAGATAAAGTAAAATTCTGGTGTAGGGTTTTTCTCACATTATTAAATATAAATAACTTGGATGTTAACCTCCCCACACTTTTTTTTTAGGTCTTTTCTGAAATAATACTGTTTTGAATTGTGGATTTCTTTTTTTTTTGGATCTGTGTTTTTTCTCTCCTTTTATCTTTCCAGTTTTTTTTTTTGTTTGTTTAGTATGAGGATCATGTGTCTCCTTTGTTGTTCATGTGGTTTCTTGTATGCACTATTATAAATAAAAACACCCCTACTCTTTTCGATAAGTGCCATGGGATCTTTAACATCCACCTGAACTACCACCAATCCAGGCAGATGGGACTTCGGTTTTAACATCTCATCCGAAAGACGGCACCTCAGAATTGCAGCACTTCTCTCATGCATGATGCAAATTGAGTCAAAAATGATGCAAGTTGAGTCAGAAAAATGGTGCAAATTGAGTTAAAAATGACGCAAAAGACGAGAATGACGCAAGCTAAGTAAAATAAAATGGCAGATGAAATGGCCAAGACTAATCCCCCACAATGTTCTAAACTAGTCCTGCAGGAGAATACCGCCTTTAATCATAGTATAGTCAGGTATGATCACCTGCAGTGGATCTCTTTATATGCTCTAGTGTCCCTTTAGACCAGCTCTGGCTGGTCTAACAGCTGACATGCATCTAGGCACAAACCAGGATCGCATTCTTTGAAAACCCAAATAAGGGACAGTGATCATTTCAGTGATGCAGGCATCCCTTCTGACATGCGCAGGCATTGTTTTGGTGTGCAAGCATGAGGCAAGCCACTTGCAGACAAGCACCATTTGAAAATCAGAATGGTGCAGGTTTGATGCATCCTGCCCTTCATCAGTTGTTTTTGATGCAAGCACCCTTGAGTCATTCTCTGGTCTTTGAAAATCTGGCCCTGGGTGTTTATCCCTCTTTCACATTCTGCAGCTTAAAAAATAAATTTTTAACCCTATACCCCACTGGGCTGCAGATGCACATTTCTGATGGTATGCAAACTTTTGAGGATCCAGAAGTGGCCATGCTAGAGATCAAGGCTCAGAAGCCAGATATTCCCGAGGGTACTGTGTCTATATGCTGTTTGAAAAATGGTGCAGTCAAAACTGCACAACAGACACAGCACAGGGAAATACAGCAACTGGGTACAAAACGCCATGGGCAGGATTTTCAAACCTCAGACGCAAGCTGCGCCTAGGGCAGCTTGCGCCAAATGAGGGTGTGTCCAGGACCCTGCACCTGATTTTACATGGGGCATGGTCCTGGTGCCTAAGTCCCACTGCTTATGGCAACTATATAGGTGCACTAAATGGATGGTGCACCCAGAAAAAATGCCACAAGTGCTGCAGGATGGTGGGTGATGCTGATGCCCCCCTCCCAATGCCATTCCCGATATGATGTCCATCAGCGGCACTACATTGATCCGTCACCCCCACCCTGAAACTCACTGTTCTTGACATAATCCTCCCTGGTGCTCTAGTGGCCCCCCACACTGGGCAAGTAGTGCCCACCACCCCACTCCCCCCAATCCAAACCCCAGATTTGGTGACTGGCACAGCCCTCCGCACACCACCACGGCCAGCCACTGAATGAACTGTCAGTGCACATACTGTATACAGTATGCACACTGACCACTCATTCAGCGGCCAGCTATGGTGGTGTGTAGAGGGCTGTGCCGGTCACCGAATCTGGGGTTTGGATTGAGGGGGTGCAGGGTTATGGGCACTACGTGCAGAGGGGTGGGGTGGCTGTCACTACTGGCTGGCAAGGGGTGATGCAGAGGTTATGGCCGCTGCCGAGGTGGTGGTCCAACGAGGGGATGAGCCAGCGGCAGTAGAGGGATGCAGCACACCTGTGGACTGGGGCTCAAATCCCGGTCCCCAACCACTTGGATTTTATATCATATACTTTTGTAAACAAGTCGTGCGACTTTATTTTTTTCCCCCTGCCCATGTTTCTCCCCATCCCAGTGTTGTATCCCCCTTCCCAGAGTTGATTATATAAATAGGGGAGGGTTCCGGGGGCACAGCTGCCTGTAATGGGAGCACAGCCCCCCACAAAAAATAAAGATTTGCTCTCCCTTTTTCACCGATTTTTGTATTTGCCTTTATTGGCACATGCTAGGAATGTATCCACTCTATTGACAGTATGGTACATTTCTGTGCTGTTTTTGTTTGTGATGTAATGATGTCGTGACATTCCTGAGGACTCTATGGATCTCTCAGATGCCTAGGAAAAGAGGTCCCTGCAGAAATAAGTCTGGTCCATGGTCTCTCCATTTGGCAAGAAAAGATGTACGGGGCAAGCTCTGAACAAAATGTGGTCTTTTTGCAAACATTTCATATGGATAATGCTACCTGAGGGGCTGTGTGTTCCCCCTTCCTGCTTACTTTTGGTTTACTGGCATTTCCTTAGACTGGCTGGACATTCTGAGATAGAGTTAATGTAATGGGCTTTTTATTGTTGTTGGCTGGGTTTAACTTGTAGGGTGGGAGGTGCCCCCTTTTTTTTTTCATTCTTAAATTTTTACTTTTCTTTTTGGGGTGTTCGGCTGGCTTGTTGGGTCTAACTCTTTGGTGTCAGCTGTAGCTGCTTTTTTAATACCCTTCAGGTAGCCTTCCCCAAGGTTTTTAGTTTTCTTTTCCTAGTTTTATATTTTGTTCTGTTTGGGTTAGCATTGTTTTTTCTTTTGTTTTTAGTTTTGGTTAGCGTTTGGCTTTTTCTTTGATCTTTTTCTATAGTTCTGTGCTTTCTTTTCAATGTCTGGGGTCATGCTGTGGGTTGCTATGGCTCTTCTCCATTTCAGCTGGTTGTCTTCTTTTGCGTAGAGATTGCTCTCACTCTGTCATGCTGACTGTTTTATGTTCTTCCTTTCTCCTGTTTTCTTTATGCTTGGTTTTGTAATTTTTTTTTCAGTTGTGCCCTGATTTTTTCTTTCTTTCTTGGTCTATGCTTAGTAGGGTTTGTTTTGCTTTTTTGTGTCATTCTCCTGCCCTTCCCAGTGTTTTTTTTTTTCTGGGCTTCCCATATTGTATGTTTCAACGGTGGGGGTATTTTTTTCAGGTATCCCATATCTTTGTTTATTAATTGAGCTAAGGGATAGTTTTCTTTTAAGGTTCCTGTATTATTACGGTTTGGATTTATTTTTGTTTTTAATTATGTTTGCATATCTCTCTGAGCTATGTAATATTAATATTAGTCATTCATCAGCTACTTAGGGCAAGTACATCCTGTACTTTTTGTGTGCTCTCTAGTTTGACTTCATGATATTTTTTTATTATGTTATTATATCTCCCTTATGTGTTGGCTTTTTTGGTTGCTCATCAGGGCACAATGAGGACTTTACAGCACTTTTTTAACCTGCATTTTTTCCTATGTACTTTTTGTGGTGTGGGAGGGATGATCCTTCTCCCTTTTCCTTCTACTTGGATATTTATGTTAATGACTTGGGCATTTTTTTCTCTCTATTATTTGTTGTCATTATTACTGGCTCCAGCAGGATGCGCTGTCCTCTGGTACTGCTATGGGTCATCTTTGTACCTTTTAGATTGTCTCTTATTTTCATTGTGATGGATTCGTTACACCTGTTGTAACTGCTTTACATTGGATTGGATTGTTTCTAGGCTTCAGTGATGGTGGGAGGGGAGAATACAAGTTGGCTTTAGCTTCTGCTTTTTTATCAGGGTTTAGATATTCTACACTTTGGTATTACACTGGGTTATGACACAGAAGAAGGCACACTGCCCATGTAGTCAACCTATCCACATCAGCAGATCTAACTGTTCCTCCTTGGCTAGGATGGTGTCCCATTTATGTTTAAAAATATTCAAGCTAGAACTCTCACTTATTTCTTCTGCGCAGTTCAACATCTTCCAGCCAGCGGTATGCTGATGTTTACCTTTAGCATTCATGGGGGATTTTATGTATTGTGTCATTATTTTCTTCTTTTAATTTGTTTTCTCTTTTTTAGATTGTTTTTTTCTTTTGGTATTGCCATGGAAGGCCTCTACTAGACCCTCTCCGTTGCCATACTTTGTTGAGCATTGTTTTTTTTTTTGTTTTTTCTTCTTCTTTCCTGTAGACCCAGCCCATGGCTCCATTAGAGAGACTGTTCTGATGGAACTGGGACTATTATCTCCTTTGTTATTTAGTCTCCTTTAGCCAAATGGTTTAGATCCAGATCATTTGGACCTGGGAGATGGTAGATTAATTCCATGTTACCCCATGTAGCGTATTGTCATCTCTGGACATTACTCATTTTTTTTTTTTCTCTGGTGAGGTGAGAGTTCCCAGAGGCTATAAACTGTTTGCTGGAGAGAACTTTGCAACCTCTTCCTTGCTCTCATGCTGTAATTTATAATCTGCTCTGTTTTATTTAATTTTGTGTTTATTTATTGTTGTATAGTGTGTGGTGTATGATTGAAAGTTGAGTGATTGGGTGTGTAGTGTGGTGTTGTTTGGTGTGAATTTATTGTAGGTGCTCTGAGCATGTGAAGATGTGTTGGGGAGTTGCTGGGATGGTCAGGCATTATTCCCCCTCCTGGCTTAAAGACCTCCACCTTTTTTGGTGTCCTCCACTATCTCCGCAGGTATATAGATGGTGTAGGGCTTTGGGAATTGTGAGGTGGAGGAGGGCAAGGGCAGGGCCTGGAGGGGGAATGGAAAGGAGTGGATGGATTGGGATAGTGGGGACAAAAAGATGCCCGGGGTGAAATGGGTTCAGGAAAGGGGTCTTCCCTGCCTGATTCCCATACCCAAGGGCTCTGCTTATGGCAAGCAGGTAGCTCGGTCTTCACCGGCAGCTCATCCTATTCAGACGGTGTTATGTAATGCCAGGTCCATTAAAAACAAGACTGCTATAACAGCTGATCTTGTAGGGTCATTGGATCTTGCATGCATCACCGAGACCTGGCTGGATGACAATGCTGGCCCTATTTTGGCTTCAGCTATACCAGCCGGGTGCTCGGTGATACACCATCTGAGGGTGGATCGTAGGGGCGGGGGAGTGGCAATCTGTTTTAGAATGGAACTGAACCTGATGGAAGTACCAGTAGGAATCACCAACTCCTTTGAATGTATTGTGGGTGAGAGTGTGGGATGTAGGATTCTTTTCATTTACCGTTCACCAGGTGATGGGAATGTTTTCCTGTGGGAAGTCGTGGACTTCTTTGTTGACCTGACATTGGGATCCCCCAGATGGCTGATCCTCGGGGATTTCAATGTCTGGGTCGATGATGAACTCTCACAGTTTGGTCAGGACTTCCTCCAACTGATGAATTCACTGGGCATCACACAGGTTATTTCCTTTTCAACCCATATAGATGGTCATTCATTGGACTTGGTGTTCCTCCTGGGGATGGAGATATCCGACTTGGTGGTGGAGCCAGTTGGATGGTCTGACCATCACATCATTGGGTTCAGTTTTCTGGCCCCCCCGGTAGGTCGGCCCCTATGGAGATGGTCTATTATCACCCTTTAAGGGGTGTTACCCTGGAGGACCTGATGGCGGTGCTGGTATTGAGTTTACCGAGTGAATGCATGGATCCTAGGGACCTGGTTCTTGCCTATAATGAGGCAGTAACTGGGGCCCTGGATTCCATTGCTCCTATTCGTGTTTGTCCCCTCACCCTTCGCCCCAAGTCTCCTTGGTTTGATGAGACTTTGAGGGAGTTGAGAAAGTGGGAAGAAAGGTTTGAGAGATGTTGGTTGAGTCGGTCTGAGTGTGACAGGCTTAGACAGAGGCAAAAGGCTGGCCTTCAGGAAATATAAGGGAACACAGCGGGATGAAGATAGGAGGCATACCAAACTGCCCTAAGGGAAGCAGGTAAGGCAGTAAGGCAGGCAAAGTCCCAAACTGAGGAAACACTAGCACAGACAGTAAAAGAAGGTGACAAGACTTTCTATAGATACATTAGTGAAAGGAGAAAGTCCAGAGGGGTATTGCTAAGCTTAATGGAGAAAAGGGAGCATGTGAGGAGGAGGACCCTGTAAAGGCATCTATCCTAAATAGATACTTTTGCTCAGTATTTACTGAAGAGAAGGTAGGGCAGGCCCACAGCTCAGCATCATGGACACGGGGAGGGAGGTGAGCACTACTCCCTTCACAAAAGAAAGGGTCCTACAAGAGCTTGCTAAGCTCAGGGTGGATAAGGCAATGGGACCTGATGGCATACATCCCAGGGTACTTAAGGAGCTAAAGGAGGAACTAGCAGAGCCATTAGCAGAATTGTTTAATGAGTCTCTGAGCACAGGAGAGGTCCCAGAAGACTGGAGAAGGGCTCATGTGATCCCGCTCCACAAGAGTGGTAGCAGGGAGGAGGCGGGGAACTACAGACCAGTCAGTCTTACCTCAGTAGTGGGCAAGATTATGGAGGCACTCCTTAAGGAAAGGATAGTGCAACACCTGGAATCCATAGGGGCACAGGATCCAAGACAGCATGGGTTTACAAAAGGAAGGTCCTGTCAAACTAATCTCATAGATTTCTTTGACTGGGTAACCAGAGTGGTGGACCAAGGGGGAGCAGTTGATGTCGCCTACCTTGACTTCAGCAAAGCTTTTGACACTGTTCCACATAGAAGATTGATAAATAAGCTAGGTAGGCTGGGTGGGTCAGAAGTTGGTCAACTGGGTGGCAAACTGGTTGACTGGCAGAAAACAGAGAGTGGTGGTAAATGGTATACAGTCAGAAGAGATGCAAGTCACAAGTGGGGTACCTCAGGGATCAGCCCTGGGGCCAGTCCTATTCAACATCCTCATTAGTGACCTCGCAGATGGACTAGAGGGTAAGGCTTGTCTGTTTGCAGATGACACCAAGATCTGCAACAGAGTAGATGATCCAGATGGGGTGGGCAGAATGAGAAGAGATCTGGATAAACTAGCAAAATGGTCAGAAGAGTGGCAACTGGGATTTAATGCAAAGAAGTGCAAATCATGCACATAGGAAGAGAAACCCTGAAGTCACTTATAGGCTGGGAGGGAGTTGCTAGCAGTCACAAAGGAAGAAAGAGACTTAGGCATCATCATCACTGATGACCTAAAATCATCCAAGCAGACCTCTAAAGCAGTAGGTAAGGCTAGGGGTGTTAGGGTGTATTAGTAGGGGTATCACAAGTCATAAGAGGAGGTAATAATCCCTCTGTACAAGACATTGGTTAGGCCCCATCTGGAGTACTGCGTGCAGTATTGAGGCCACACCTTCACAAGGACATTAACCAAATTGAGGCAGTCCAGAGAAGGGCAACCAAAATGGTGCAGGGACTGCATCAGAAGACATATGAGGACAGATTAACGGAGCTCAATATGTATACCCTTGAGCAAAGGAGGGAGAGAGGTGATATGAGACATTTAAACACCTTAAGGGCATAAACAAGGTGAAAGAGTCTAACATGTTTAAATAGAAGAAAAATAGCAGGACAAGAGGACACAGCACGAGATTAGAGGGAGGCCGATTAAGGGGGAATGTGAGGAAATTCTTTTTCACAGAAAGGGTGGTGGATGCATGGAATGGCTTACCACAAGAAGTGGTGGCTATGAATACAGTGCAGGGCTTCAAACAGGCATGGGATAGGCATAAGGGAGCAATACAAATGACTATGAATAGATAGGTCACTGACAGAGCAAAGGCCGAAGGCACATTTACAAGGTAGAAAAAGAAATGGGCAGACTGGATGGGCCTTGCGGTCCTTATCTGCCGTCAACTTCTATGTTTCTATGTTTAAAAATGTAATAACTTTTGAACACATTATTATTTTTTTACCATACCAATGCTGGATTGTTCTGTAGGATAACCTCTTTCTATCCTGAAATTGCAGGCCAAAATATTCATCCATTCAAAAGTTATTAAAGTTTAAAGTTCCCACTTTATCCTAAGGGAAAAATATATGTGCACCCATGTTTCTTTGCCGCTTCATAGCAAAAGAATGGATAAGGCTTTTGGGCTGCAATTTGCAGTAAGACAAGCCCTTGCCCTAACGATGTGCCTTTTGGTTGTTTGGTGAAAAAATTTAGACCGGTTCCATAGTTATGGTTCTCCAAAAATGCATAATTTCTCATGTGATAACACTGCGATGCCCATGGCATCTTTTGGTGCTCATATCTCAAAAGGTTCGAGATATGGATTTTTCCTATTCGCAGCTTAGTCCACCTTTAGCACATGTAGAGGTTCAAGTCATGATTACAACTGCAATGGAACTTTTTCATAGTTGCTACGGTTTCATTAGAGCGGCGATCAGCTCACCTCACACCTTCACACAGCTGGCTGACGACTGAGCAGTCAGTGAGCATACCATATTATGTATGCACTCACTGATTAATGAGTGTACACCTTACTGTACACACATTGACAGTTCAGTCAGTGGCCAGCCATGGAGGTGTGAGGTGGGCTGTGCTGGTCACCGCTCTGAGTCGGGGTTGGGGAGGAGTGGTGGGCACTATCTGCTGGTGTGGGGAGCCACTATACCACCAGGGCAGGGTTATAATAATTACTCTGTGTTCTGGTACCACCAGTGATCGGGGAGGGCATGGCACATGGTACTTATTAATTATAGCAACATCAGGAAGGGGGGCTGCTAGACCACCAGGGCAGGGGTTATAATAATTACTCTTTGTTCTGGTACCACCAGTGATCGGAGAGGGGGCATGGCACATGGTACTTATTAATTATAGCAACATCAAGAAGGGGGGCTGCTAGACCACCAGGGCAGGGGTTATAATAATTACTCTTTGTTCTGGCACCACCAGTGATCGGAGAGGGGGCATGGCACATGGTACTTATTAATTATAGCAACATCAAGAAGGGGGAGCTGCTAGACCACCAGGGTCTAGAGCAGCAAATGGCTGCCCTTTGGTTTGTGGTGAGTGCTTCCAGTGCAATACCTGTTTGGCACCCAGCCATGGTTGCAACAGGCTGGGGGACTTTGCCACCAGGACCCTGTCACTCGGAGAATCAGGCGCAGGGTCTCTGGCACATCAGGTTTTGGTGCAAGCTACTGCTTGCCACAGCTTGTGCTGATCCAAGCCCACTTTGAGAACTGAGCCCAGTATCTTTTGAAAGGTCTAAGTCTGGAACTGTTGGGGCTAGAAACAGAATTTTTTTAAATGAAAGCTTGAAGTCCAGCCATTAAGAAATGGTTTCATTATTATATTGCTATTATGTAACAGCAGTAATTATGTTAAAGATATAGAGACAGGCAGTAGTAATTATGTAATCAATATAGAAACAGGGGGCTCAATTTGTAAAGCCCTGAGAATGCAGAAAGCCTCTGGTTTGCTGATCGTTAGGCACACAGGGCTTGTGGCATTCTCCTGGCAGGCAATCAGGATTTGAAATCCCAAGCACAAAATGCCACAAGTTGGACCAGCTTTTCCTGGTGCAAATTGCAGCATTCAGAGATCCATATTATGAGGCTTGTGCCAAATTTTGGTGCTAGATGCTGTAAATGAGAAACCATCACAACTGTGCCCGACAATATGACATTGGGTGCAGTTGTGGCAAAGAGGTTTGGTGCAGCTATGCCAAGAAATGGCTTTGATGCAGGGCTTGGTACGAGCCTGGCATCAGGGTTGTGCAGCCACTGCTATGTTAAACTCAAGATTTTGCACTTTAATAACTTTGCAGCCATTACCCTTATTCTCCTGAAATTTGCATGCACAGTGTGTTACCATATATCTCTAGATCTGGAAAGTTTTGTTCTGGTCAGATTTGCAGTTGTGGAGCTGTGGAGTGTGAAAAAGTGTGAAAAATCCTCAACTTTGTGAAATTCTTTGCACGTCGCCACAGCCCGAATGGTTTGTCCATCTGGTCCAGACTTTTCAGGGTATATGCGGACTGGGTCAGGGAAGTGCCTTTTGATGGTTTGGTGAAAAAATATTAATCTGTTCAAAAGTTATTAAAGTTTAAAGTTTCCCATTATAGCCTATGGGGGGATATATGTGCACCATGAACTAAGCATGCTCAGAACCTGAAATTTCAAAATGTAATAACTTTTGAACACATTATTAACCTCTTTCTACCCTGAAAATTGCAGGCGAAAATATTAATCCATTCAAAAGTTATTAAAGTTTAAAGTTCTCACTTTATCCTATGGGAAAAATATATGTGCACTGATGTTTTTTTGCCACTTCATTACAAAACAAGCATTTGTCAATGCCGAATGTTTGCTTGCTGGCATTGGCAGTGGTAGTGTAGAAGTTACAGAGCTGCGTAATAGGAATGGCAGTGAAGTATTGAACTGAAGCCAACTCCACCACCACCCTGCAGAGAGTGACAGGCATTGGGGTGTGCGTTTGGGTCATCAGGCATAACGGCCAAGCCATTTCACCACACCCCACTCTGCAGAGACTGACAAGTGTCACGTGTTCCTTGGGGTCTTTGGCCCTTATGCACACCCCATTTCATTAGGAAATACGGTGAGATGGGTGCGATATAGGAGAATGGGGTGAAGTTTGTGGTCGAAGAGTCCAAGGCATACCTCGATGCCTCTCAGTGACTGCAGGGTGTGGAATGGTATGAGCATCACAGGCAAGAATCCCAAGTCACACCCCTGATTCCTGTCATTCTCTATAGGGTTGGGCGATTTAGTTGAAAAGCCTAATACCGCAGGCATTCGTTGGTATTTTAACTCCAAATTTTCAACATGTTTGTTTTGTGACCCCACCTCATGAACAGGGGGAATATCAGTTTGGTAGCCGAAAGCTGCTTATGCACAGTGACTACGGCATTTAGCACCACAGGTGCAAAAATATTCCGAACAGGATGTAAAAAATGACAGCTGTACTCTTTCATGGGGAGGTGTAAAAATGGCTATGTTGCAAATGTGTAGTAAAAATATTTAAAAAAATGGTGAAGTCACGAGCATACATAGAAACTGTGCAACACACACCCGTTATATAATTAGGTTGGGGATTTTTTTATAGCAGATTGTCAACTCAGGCATTTTGGTGCCTCCGATCATGATCAGTGTCACTGTGATTTTCTTTATCTGTGCCGAACAATGATTTCCCACAGCGACCATGCATCTCTGCACTGAAAGTGTGAAAAGACACTTTGGCCATGTTGTGAAAAATGGCAGCTGTACTGTTCATAAGGAAACATTGAAAATGCCACTAGTGAAAATCTGACTGAAAATATTACAAAGTCATGAACTAACGAGGATGCGTGGAAACTGAACAATGCTCACCCGTAACACAGTCATTTTATGGACTTTTGTCACCAAATTTTCAACATAGCCATTTAAGACCTCTGCTCATGAACAGTGTAACTGTGATTTTCTTAATCTGTCCTAAACATCTCAAGACACCTCAACAGCACCATTAAAGCGCCATGTGCTATAACACATTTTGGGTGACATATGAAAAATTGCAGCTGTACTGTTCATAAGGAAGTTTAATAAAATGGACATGTTGAAAATCTAGAGTGAAAATATTAAATTTGCAAACTTACGAGCATGCATAGTAACTGTGCAAAGCACGCTTGTAAAAGTCATTTTTAGGAATTTTTTCACCAAATTTTCAACATAGCCATTTTAAGACCTCTGCTCATGAACAGTGTCACGGTGGTTTTATTAATGTGTCCCATACATTGAGTTTGCACACCAACTGCGCCATTGTGCGCTACATGAAGTGACTGCGTTTTGAGCAGGATGTGAAAAATGTCAGCTGTACTGCTCATAAGGAGGTGTGGAAAAATGGCAATGTTGGAAATTTGGAGTGAAATATTAAAATTATCGAAAACCTACGAAAGGCGTGGGAACTGTGCAACGCACACTCGTAAAACAGTCATTTTTAGGAATTCTGTCACCAAATTTTCAACATTGCCATTTGAGATCTCTGCTCATGAACAGTGACACTGTGATTTTCTTAATGTGTCCCATACACTGAGTTCGCGTAACGACTGCGCCATTGTGCGCTACATGATGAAACACGCTTTGGGTGAGATGTGAAAAATGACAGCTGTACTACTCATAAGAAGGTGTGGTAAAATGGCAATGTTGAAAATCTGGAGTGGAAATATTGAAAATTCACAAACCCATGGCGGCGTAGGAACCGCGCAAGCACTGTGAAAACAGTCATTTTAGGATTTTTTCACCAAATTTTCAACATAGCCATTTCAAGACCTCTGCTCATGAACAGTGTCACTGTGATTTTCTTAATTTGTCCCATAACATGTGACTGACTGCGCCATTCTGTGCTAAATGGCGGAAACACATTTTGGGTGAGATGTGAAAATGACAGCTGTACTGCCCATAAGAAGGTGTGGTGAAATGGCAATGTTGAAAATCTGGAGTGAAAATATTGAAATTTAGCGAACTTACAAGCCTCGCGAGGAACTAGCTTAAAACGTGACGCCAGAAACAGTCATTTTTTGGAATTTGGCACCAAATTTTCAAAATGGGGTTTAGGCCCCCTTCTCATGAATGATGTCACTGACATGGTGGTATTCAGGCCCAAAGGGTGATTTCACAGTCACTGCACAGTCACTCGCCAAAATCACCCTTCAGGCCCCGAATAACACCATGACAGTGACATCATTCGAGAAGGGGTCCCAAACCCCATGTTGAAAATTGCCAAAAATCTCAAAAATGGCTGAGATATACAATAAAGTTGAAACCCCTATCTAGCCCATTATACAGCTTACCGGTATTTCCTCAGTTCGCGTCGGCTTTGAAGAGTGCAGAGCGTGTTCCCGTCCACCAAGACGTCGCACCGGAGTCCAGAGGTAAGTATGGGGTGAGGGGGTGGGGAGGCTGGGTGCGCAGTGGGTGGGTGCGGGTTGTGGGGGTCGGGAGACGACAGCTGGACCGTTTTTCTTACAGGAAAAAAAATAAAAAGACATCGTGGGACCGTTTTGCCATGCTGGGGTGGCCCAGCGTGGCACGCGGACTTTGGGTTGTTCAGCCGACGGGGATTGGCAAGCCCGCTGGCAAATGACTGATTGCCACGCTTGAGGTGGGCACCCAGCATGGCACCAACTACTGGGGAGACGATGCGGCTCAGCGACGAGTTGGGCACCGTCGGCTATACACTGTGCGGGGGCGTGCACACCTGCAGCGGGGGGCTGCTGGCGTGAGCAGCTTCTTATCGCTGCTCACTCAGCGTAACTCCCCTTTCAACTGTGCACTGCACATTTTGGAGGCGTGTCATAGACAGCTCCAAAATGCATTGGCTTACAGGGGCCGCGCCTGCCACCACACTGTTTGAATTGGAGGAGGAGGTGACACACCTCCGAAATCTCCGATGATGGCACTATGTTTCTTGCACATGCGTGCAAGCAAACATAAAAATAGATAAGGCTTTTGGGCTGTAATTTGGAAGGTGACAAGACCTCACCCTATCGATGTGCTATTTGGTGGTTTGGTGAAAAAATTTACACCAGTTCTGTAGTTATGGTTCTCCGAAAATGCGCAATTTCTCATGTGATAATATTATTTATTTATTTATTTAAGAGTTTTACCAGGAAGGCATACTGAGCAGGCCACTGCTTGATTCCAGATGTGTCCTGGTTGTTGGGGAGGGAAGTACAATAGGCAGGAAAGGGAAACCACAGCCATCAACAAGAAGGTACATACACAACAGTAGACATACAGTAGCTCAGTGGAGGTACAAAAGCAGTGCGCTGCCTTTTGGCATCTTTTGGTGCCCGTATCTCAAAAACGGTTTGAGATACAGATTTTTTGCTACTCGCAGCTTACTCCACCCTTAGCATGCATGAAGGTTTCCAAGTCATGATTACGACTGCAGTGGAATTTTTTTCATAGTTGCTACGGTTTCTGGGATATTGCCAGATTTAAATTATGAGGATTCCTTTTCATGTCTCTAGGCCTGCGGTTAGTGTTATGCAAAATTAGAAAATTTAATTGGGTGATATATTTTGTGTAATTTGTACATTTCGTGAAATATTTCACTGGGCAAAATGAGAAATATTGCCCGTTGGGCGGGTGAAATTTCATCCTCGAACTGGCAAAATATGCCACACACGGGTGAAATTTTGCCACCAGAGGGAGAAATTTCTCAATTTACCACTGGCCCAAAATCTTTCAAAATTAAAACCAACCCCCTCCCTGTCCTTGGTGTCTAGTGGTCTCCCCCTGCTGATCACTGGCCAAATTTAAATCAAGAAAACCTTCCCCCCCAGTCACTGTGGGCCCTGGACCCCAATCTTTGAAAAAAAACACAATCCCTCCCATGTCCCTGGTATCTAGTGGTCCCTCCCCAGGTATATCACTGGCCAAATTCAAATCAAGAACCCTCCCTCCCACCCAGAGTCACCCTGAGCCCGGTCCCCAATCTTTGTTAAAAAAAAATTCCCTCCCTGTCCCTGGTGCCTAGTGGCCCCACCCCATCCCGTCATAAGTCAGAGCCCCACCCCTCCCCAGTACCTCGGTGGGCCACTGGCATAGCCCTCCACTCACCTCAAGGCGCAGCCCATCTAAGCACTCAATGAATGAGGCACATGCATAGCGCTCATTCATTGAGCTCAGATGGGCTGCAGGTTGTGGAGGTGAGTGAGGGGCTGTGTTGGTTGCCTGATCAGGGTGCTGGGGGAGGGGGAGCCTGACTTAAGACAGGGTGGAGGGGTGGGGGTCCACTAGACACATGGACAGGGAGGGATTTTTTTCAAAGATTGGGGTCCGGGGCTCAGAGTGACTGGGGGAGAGAAGGTTCTGATTTGAATTTGGCTGATGTTGGCTGGGGGGACCACTAGACACCAGGACATGGGAGGGGATTGTTGGTTTTGAAAGATTGGGGTCCGGGGCTCAGAGTTACTGGGGGGGGTTCTCTTGATTTGAATTCGGACGGTGATTGGCCAGGGTTGGGGCACCGCTAGACGTCAGGGATGGCCATATTATCCATATGCGGATGCGGGCAAAATTTCACAATTTTGCTGCAATTTTGCAAAATATTTTGCACAGTGGAACTGCTGATTTCACAGCAATTTTGCAGGCAAAATAACATTTTGCAACATCTCCACCTGTGGTATGTCTCTGTGCTTAAGTGTATGCATATTAGTTTTGCAAAAGTACCAGGTAGTTTTGCAAAAGTACTGGTACTATCACGAAAGTATGAGGCACATTTGCAAAAGTACCAGGTAGTTTCGTGAAAGCACCAGGTAGTTTCACATACGTACTGGTACTTTCATGAAAGTACCAGTTAGTTTTGCAAAAAGCACAAGGTAATTTTGCAAAAGTACTGGTACTTCCGTAAAAGTACCAGGTAGTTTTGCGAAAGTACCAGGTAGTTTTGCAAAAGTACTGGTATTTTCTGGAAAGTATCAGGTAGCTTCGTGAAAGCACCGTTGGTTGACATGGGGGAACTTTAGAAAAAGTCCCTCAGTACTTTCATGAAAGTTCCCCTTTTCAAACCAATGATACTTTTGTGAAAATACTGGCACTTTCTTGAAAGTACAGCTGAAAACCAGCCCCAAAACACACATTTCTTTGCTATGTCATAGCAAAAAAATGGTTAGGGCTTTTGTCTGAAATTTGCAGGGTGGCAAACACTTGCCCCACAGATGTGCCTTTTTCTGGTTTGGTGAAAAAACGTACAACAGTTCCATGGTTACCGCACTCCAAAGTTGTGCAATTTCCCATAGTATAACATTGCGCCACCTTTCAGTGCCTGTATCTCGAAAACAATTCAAGATACAAAGTTTTTGCTACTCGACGCTTGGTCCCCCTTTTGGAAAACTAAGCATGTGTAAAGGTTTCCAAGTCATGATTACAACAGCAGTGGAATTTTTCCCATACTGGCTTCGATTACTGACATATTGCCAAATTTGTGTTACAAGGGTTCCTTTTCATGTCTCTAGGCCTGTGGTATGTCTCTGTACTTGTGTAAATGGGATTGCAGGGCCCAGAGGCCAGTGCTCCCACATATGCATACCATTATGCAAAAATGGGAGTGGGAGCATGCCATTATGCAGTGTTCGGGCCCTGTTCTTACATAGGGACATGCAGAGTTCATTACAATGTCTCAACAGTTATGGACATTTGGTAATGCAGGGCCCTCTAGCGATAACAAAGGGATGACATTACATATTCAAGGCAGCGTGAAGGCGTTCCCACAACCACATACCAATTACATTACACTTTCTCAAAAAGAAGGGAAATTCATTGCAAAAAACTGCATTAATGAACTATTAGGGTTGCAACATCAAAAGTTGAGAAATTCAACCTTAGGGTTGACAAGAGTAACATTACACCCCAATGTGCATGCAGGAACAGGCATAACAGATGTGTTTTTGCATTATAATCCCTAATTCTCACCCCATTCCATGAGTGACTTAGGTGTAGTATAGGACAATGGGGTGAGCACTGGGGTTCAATACACCAAAACACATCTGGTATGCCTGTTCCTGCATGCACAGTGGGGGTGTGGTGTTACCCGTGTCAACCCTAAGGTTGAATTTCCCTACTTTTGATGTTGCAACCCTAATGGTGCATCAACGCAGTTTTTGCAGTTAATACATATATCAATCAATCAATCAAATCTTTATTTATTCAGGCGAGCATCATTGAGCAAGGCTCATTTACAAGATGGACCTGATAAGGTCACGGTTCGATAGTTGGTACACAACAGATACATCAGTGCACTTATATATGCATAACAGATACAGAAAAACACTTGTAATGCACTGATCAAGGGTAAGAAGCTGGTTAGGACATACATGACAAGATAGGTTATAGTCAAATTATACAATAGATAAAGTATATACATATCCCAATAGAGTCAAGGCATACACACAGCATAGTGTAATACTGAGAGATAGATGGGGAGCATTTAGGAATGATGTAAGGGCAGAGATTAGTGGGAGAAGGATTAGGTAGGTAGTAGGTAGGTAGATAGAGTTAAATGGAATTGGGGTATTATAAAAAGGGTGGCCGACCAGGAGGGAGAACTGTGGAACAGAATTATACCATAAATGATGGCTGTCTGGAAGGGGTGGGGTGTGAAATAGAAAGACTAGCTCTTGTGGTAGCAGTTGCATTTCTCTGTGAAGAAACCTGTACAAAGCTGTTTGAAGGATGCTATAGGTATGAGATTGGACAGCTTTAGGGATTTCTGTAGAGTATTCCATGTCATAGGTAGAGAATAGTTGATTGCCGCCCTCCCTGTCCGGGTGTTGACTTTAGGTACTTTGAGCATGAAGAGGTTGTTGCTTCTTAGGGCATAGGAGCTAGCTATGGCCCGGGTGAAGCAGTCTAGAATATAATTTGGAAGTTTTTAGACAATGCTCTGTAGATCCATAGTGCTGCATTTCTGTTCCTTCTGAAATGTAGGAAACCCATCCAACAGCAGCATAGAGAGAGCAATGATGAGTGTTGGATGGAAGATCTGTTATGAATCTTATTGCTCTATGGTACAGGGTATCCAGCTTGCTTAGGTAGGAAATGAGGCAGTGACTATAAAGGAAGTCTGCATAGTCAACAACTGAAAGAAAAGTGGCTTGGACTAACCTCATCTTTGAGTCTCTGGTTAGGAAGTGTTTTATTCTATAGAATAGACTGAGCCTTTGGCGAAGTTTTTTCAGTAGTTCTTCAATATGATGTATGAAGTCAAGTCTGTAATCAATCCACATACCTAAGTATTTGAATTTTCTACATACTCCAGTTTTTCTCCAAGGATAGTGCATAGCTGGGGGGAGACTAGAGGAGGTGCTGGTGGAGCTTTGATTGGAGAAAAGCATTGCTTTTGTTTTCTTTGCATTTAAAAGAAGATTTTTCTCAAGTAGTTGATATTGCAGCAAGGAGAATTCTGCTTGTAAAATTTCATGGGCAACTGCAGGTGATGGGTTGCTGACATACAAAACAGTGTCATCAGCAAAGAGGTGGGCAGTGGCTTTGGTGAGATTTGAGTCAATATTATTAATGCAGATGGCAAAAAGGATAGGGCCCAGGATAGATCCTTGTGGAACTCCTCTCTTAGCAGTGGTTTTAGTGGGGATAGATCACCTTCAGCTTTCACCTGCTGTGACCTATCCATAAGGTAACACCTGAACCAATTAAGGAAGGGTGGATCTAGGCCAATGGAATGCAAGGACGAGTAGCAGCTCATGGTCCACAGTGTTGAATGCCTTGCTTAGGTCAAGAAATACTGCACAGACACTATTTTTTATCAATTCGGTTTGCCAGTCATTTGTAACTTTGGCCAGTGCAGAGATAGTGCTGTTCCTGGCCCTAAACCCAGATTGAGCTGAATTCAAGAGGTTAGCATCATCAAGATATTCTCTTAGCTGGATGCTCACTCTTTTCTCTAGCATCTTTGATAGCACTGGAAGAATGGAAATGGGTCTGTAGTTATTAAGGTCCATAGGGTCCCCTGATTTTAGAAGGGGAACCACTTGGGCTGTCTTCCACACTGTAGGAATAGAACCAGAAGTTAAAGATAGGTTAAAGAGATGTGTTAGGGGAACTGCAAGTACATGAAATGCAATCTTTAGAAAGTAGGGGTCAAGAGAGTCTGCCCCTGCGCATTTTTAATATCAAACTGCCATAAAAGATCCTCTACTTGCTTCAGCAGGATAGGTTTGAAAGAGAAGTAAGAATCTGCTCTCTGATCACCAGTGTACTGGGAGCTTAGTTGGAACGCAGCAGATTAGCTGAAGAGGTGTCAATATATATATACACACACACATATACATACACACATCATGACAGAAGTGTTTGTTTGTAAAATAAATGTTACTAATATGCTTTTTCTGTAATGATAAAGTATATCAATATACTTTTATTAATATCAACATGGAAAATGTTATGACATTAAAAAACTGAACTTAAAAAAATAAATGTTTCCACTTTTTCTGAATTTTTGTATTAATCCCCATAATTTAATTGGTATCTATATATGTGCAATACCTATAGACATTCATCTTATATTTTAAATTGTGTTGCTATCATTTTGCTCTCCTCCCTGCAGTACCAGGTCTTCCTCGCTTTCGCAGGCTTTGTCTACCAACTTGTCAGAAGACAATAAAGTGAAACAAGTACTAGAAAGAATTAATTTTAACATAAATGTTATAAATCTTATAGTTTAAAGTTTTTATCTTAGTAGGAAACTGCTTTTATGTGGCCATATGACCACTTAGTTTTCTGTGCAATTCCTATGCAACTGCATGAAATTATCAACACACTATAGCTTTGTCAAAAACAAAATCTGGATATATTGTACTAGCCACTGGATCACTAAACAAGTACGCTAGATGATTTCTATTATTTTGCATACTGGGTACTGGTATTATTTTTCAGATATCAAATGAAGCAACTAGCATGTTATCTAAGCAAGTCAATATGTTAGTAACCCTAGGCTATTGCAAGCCTTAGCTTTTGAGTACTTAGTAATTACAGCGTGAACAAAATGCTATTAATGGACTTTTTTTTTCTCTTTGCAGAAAATTGCCAAAATGGAGCTTCAAAACTGTTACGTTCTCCTTTGCCTTGTTGCCATTGGGTACTCTCTTGGTTATGAGTATGATTATGGAGGGATCCCTTTGTCATTTGACCACTTGGCTGGGGAGCCTAGTGTCTTTTCACTCAGAGGGAGGAGCTACTCCAGCTGGTATAGACAGACAGGAGGGGATGACTGCCCATTAGAGTGTGACTGCCCTGTCCACTGGCCAGGTGCAATATACTGTGACCACAATGAGTTAAAAAGGGCCACCATGGAACTTGCCACCACGAACCACTTACCTGTATCTCCAGAGCAACAGTATCAAGCATCTGCCTGAGGACATCTTTAAAAATGCCACTGGGATTCGCTGGTTGATCTTGGACAATAATGAAATCACTAATGATGGCATTGGCAAGAATGTGTTCTTGGACATTACCATAATGGAGAACCTGCTGATGAACAGTAACAACTTGACCGAAATTCCAGCACACTTGCCTGGAAGCTTGAAGCAGCTGAGACTGGCTTACAACAGAATTACTAAGATCTCTGCTGAAACACTAGCTAACCTCTCAAACCTACAAATGCTGCTTCTTCAAGGCAACAGGCTGAGGGCAATAGGAGATGGCCAACTAAGTGGTAAATAAAGTGTAGCTGATGGGTTCTGATTGATAAACACTTGATTCATAAACCAGCTGGGCAGCCTAGAAGTGAGACTGAAAGTGTCAAACTGGGTAAGAAATTGGTTTGAGGACAAGCGACAGAGGGTAGTGTTAAACAGAGTTCACTCTGAGGAAGGAGGTGACTTAAGGGTGCCACAGGATCAGTACTGGGACCAGTCCTTTTAATATCTTTATAAGCGACATTGCAGAGGAACTAGAAGGAAGGTATGTCTTTCTGCAGGTGACACAAAATCTGCAATAGAATGGACAATCCAGGGTGTGGAAAAATGAACAGAGATGTAAGTAAGCTTGAGGAGTGGTCTAAAAGTGGCTTCTAAGTTTCAATGCAAAAACATGCAAACTCATGCACTTGAGGTATAGAAATCCAAGGTCAAATTACAAAATGGGGGGAGTGGTACTGGTGACTACCAAACAGAAAAGAGACCTGGGTGTTATCATATCTGATGACCAAAAGGTGGCCAAACAGTGTGACAAGTCAGTGAAGGAGAGCCAGTGGGATGCTAGGGTGCACAGGGAGGAGTTTTCACCAGCAGAGAAAGGGAGGTAGTGATACCTCTGTATTAGTCTCCGGTGAGACCCCACCTCAAGTACTGTGTCCATTTCTGGAGTCCTCATCTCCAAAAGAACATAGCAAGAGTTGAGGCGGTCTAAAGAAGGGCAAATGAAATGGTGCAGGATCTGCATTAAAAGCCCAATGAGGAGAGTCTGAAGGACATCAGTATGTACAGACTGCAGGAAAGGAGGGATTGGGGGATATGATAGAGACTTTTAAATACCTCAAAGGTACAAATAAGGTTCAAGAGGGAGTCCTTTTTCAGAGTAAAGAATGCACAAGTAAAAGGGGTCATGCAACGAAGCTGCAGGGGGTTAGAATCAGGGGAACTGTAAGGAAACACTTCTTCACAGAAAAGGGTGGTGGATGCCTAGAACAGCCTCCATAAGGAGGTGGTAGGAGCAAACACTGTAATGGGATTTAAGAAGGCATGGATAAATTTAAGGGAACCTTAGAAGCAAGGAAAGGGAGTGGTGGTAGAGCAGGAGATCAGGTAGAGTCTACGGTGTGACAGTAGGTAGGGAACATGGGCAGACTAGGTAGGCCAAGTGGTCCTTATCTGCCATCAGAGTCTAACTTTCTATATTTTTGTACTGGATATCAGAGTCTGCTTTATCAGGGTTGGCCTTATGGTATGTGGCTCTCCTAGGGGGAAAAGGGTGACCCCTCAAAAAAAAAAAATTAAATTATCCCTCAGTTTGTTTTTTTAATGGCAATGTATTTTTGGTGCTCCCTATTGTTAAGCATCCTAGACAACCACCTAGATCACCCATCCTTAGGCCAGCCTTGTGGTTCATGGAAATACACTTTAACAGAATTTATAGTGTATGGTAGAATGCTGTTCCGTGGAAATCCATGCCTGGAACAGCATTGTTATGTTATACTTGGTACATTACGATCTTGTTGTGCTGCACGAGTACATCACTGGTGCAGCACAACAAGATCAAGCGCGTTAGTACATGCACAATTGAGCAGCCAGCGACGTCTGCGGAAGTAATGCGCTGGTACAGATGCCAAAGTAAACCTTATTTTTCTTCAAGACTTGTTTGGGGAATCACGGAGTGCTGATTATGGTTGCCCATACACTATAAAATATTGTGTATGAGCAGTCATACACAAACAAGGCAGTTGAAAGATCTTGAGGTTTCCATGGTAACGGACCTCTCGAGCTGTGCTCTCAAGATCTTTGGTTACCATGGAAACCTCTCGATCACAACTGCCTTGTTGCGTATGCTTGCTCATACACAATCCTCTATATTTTGGGGGAGGTAATGTGGTGACTGACAGCATGTAGTGCTCTAGCACATCAGCATCATTGGAATCCTAGGATTGTTCAAAAGATAAACCCAACAGGTATTCTGGAGCGTGAGAGGCTGACAATATATGGATAGTTGTGGGAGGCTACGCTGTGAGATCAGTATCCTATTGGCAAGCAGATGTGCAGGTGAGGAAACATTCAAGAAAGGGGCAGATCTGTGGAGGTTGTGGTGTCATAAACCCACTGGTGATATGATACCTTTTGACAGACACCCTTTTATCCCAGTCTAGTGGCTCATTCATACTAGCAGTGTGATCTAGTGCTTAGAAAAATAGACATGTGAACCTTTGATCCTTATTCCTATCTTAGCATAGCCACCACTTCCTGATATGATGCCTTGCATAGATTACTTGGCTTGCTTGATGCATGAGTTCACCTGCTGTAGAAACAACCAGGAAGAGAAGCAGGACCTCCTCCCACCCTACCTCTATTAGAAAAAACTAATCTCATTACCTCTTAAACAGGAGTTAAATTGGGCAGGAGCCCACAGGAACTAAGTTCCACTACCTCTTAAAAATGTATATGACAGTTCAACCACCTCTGTCATCTTTCTCCGTTGACTACAATTGGAGAGCTCCACCACCTAGAAATGACAGTTCCACCATGTTTCCCCCTTAAACATTTCCAGTGTAACCACTGCTCTTAAAGTTCAAGCTGTACACATGCTGCTGACTCAGCTTAGCAGAAATGCAATGTGTGGGAGATAGCAAGTTCCTTTGTCCAAGCCTGTTTTTGATCAACAGATGATACATTATGGTGGATGAGTCCATGAGCACACTTCTGATCCTTGAGTGGGCATTGACAGATAGTAACCATAGAAAAGCCAAAGACCATCCAGGAAGCCATGTGTATATCTGATAGGATGGGTAAAGACTGTCCTTAAACAAATAATGGGGACTATGCATGATGGTGTGGAGTGTCTACATGGTGTGGAGTCGCTCCACACCCATTGCACCCCCCGCATGTGATGCACTAACCGGTGCATGCAGCTCCAATGCACCTGATCCCTGGCTATGTGGACAGCAATGCATTGGGGTGGGGGCACTCGTGCCATGCACCAAGGTGTGTAGTGCCCTCTTTGGGGGTGCATGCTGGAGCAGGTTAGGGCAGCCTGGACCCTGCTGTAATGCACTACACGTCCCCATGGACATGACCCACCATTCAAGGTGGACCAGGATACAGCCTCCCTTGCTGACCCTGCACACTAGGCAGTAGGGGCGGGCTGTGGCAGCTGACTGTGTGAGTGTCCACCCCAATGGCACACAGGGACCCAGTAAGGTGGATCCACACCCTGTGGTAGACCGGCTGCCCAGTTACTATGGGCCAAACTACCCCCAACATCCACCTGCCTGACCCCAGTAACTCCACACACAACCTCCCCACCTGAACCAAGGCAGCTCTGACCTCTGTGTAGAACTCCCTGACACACCAGAGTGCCCCTGTCGGTAGCTGTCCAACTCCTGTCCCCAACACCACAGCAGGGCCATTGAACACCCTTGTCCCACCCCCATAACATTGACAACCCTCCAGTCCCTGTACCAACCTGGTAATGCCGCTACCTGGGATGGCCAGTGGCACAGCCCTCACCACCTCCTCAGCCACTGGCCATCCAAGTGATGCAGGAAGTGCCTTGCCCATTTATAGCAGCATGCTCCCAGCCTCACTTGGATGTCCAGGAGCTGAGGAGGGTGTGGAGGGCTATGCTAGCTGCATGGCAAGTCACTGCACCCATGGGCAGGTGTGATGGGGTGGGGACAGTGTTGTCAGTACCACGGAGGAGGGTGGGGAACCGCTGCCAATGAAGGAACCAGGGTTTCGAGATGGGGGTCATGGGTGAGGGCTTGCTGAACTGTACTGGGCTGGGTCCCAGGCATTGTTGCCCTGGCATGGGGGGAGGCACCATAACAAGGATGGGGTTGTTATGGTTTGGGGGAGGTCATGTCCAACTCTGTGTCAAGGCTGGCATGTGAGGTGGCACTTGCACTGCAGTACTGGGGTCAGGGCTGCCCTGTGGTGGGTGTGGGGTGATTGACAGATTCGGGGATGGGCACCAGGTGTGTGTGTGGTGCCAGGGCTGCCATGGCTCATGGGGCTACAGTCTGCTGGTGGGGGCATATCAACCGGAGACAGGCCACCAACATGTAGTGGGATGGGCTGCACATGGGATGGGGAGTAGGAACATGCAGCCGGGGTCATTTTGCACTGGTGGGCACTGTGATGCCATGAGCATGGCCAAGGTGAGCACTGCCTGATGGAGACTGGCTGCATGGGTCCAGGTGCATGCAGTTGGTATTTCCACACCCAGACCTGTGCTGTACCATGCAAGGGATCCACTATGGGTCCCATGCTGGGCATCTGATTGGATTTCCAGCTGGGTCCACAACTCCACCCTCATCTCCTCTAGCCACTCACCTCCAAGACTAGCCACTGACTGAACTAACACAGAGCACATACTGTATAGTGTATGCACTCTTCAATGACAGCATGCACTAGAGTACATGCTCAGTGTCAGTTCAACCAGCAACCAGTCATGGAGGTGAAAGGTGAGCTGTGCCAGTTGCTGGCTGTGTTTTGGGATGGGGTAGTGGGGTGGTGGACACTACCTGCTGAGGTGGGGGCTGCTAGACCACCAGGACAGGGGGATATTATAAGTAAATATTACAGCAGACATCGGGGATCGGGTGGGAGGCCACTAGACCACTGGGACAGGGGATAATACAAGTATATATGATGGCAGACATTGGGGGTCAGGTGGGGGCCACTAGACCACCAGGACAGGAGATATTATAAGTAGATGTTACTGCTGACATGGGGGATCGAGAATGGGGGTACCACTATCCTTTGCCACAGGGAACCTGCTGTAAACCCCTCCTGTGCATCAGGTGTTTGTCACACGGGAGAGGTTGCTTCATATGTGGGAACTCAAGCACCATAACCTCTCCTATACCAGAATCTGGTGAAGGGTCACTGGCACACCATGCTTCAGTGCAAGCTGTTGTTTGCCACAGCTTGCATCGAGCTGAGCCCCCTCTGAGAATCCGAGTCCACTGTGTTCATTTTGCATTTAGAAAACCATTTCTACCATGCACAATGTAGTTAAAGCTAATTTAACAGGCAGAATATGTGCTGTATCAAACTGCATGCTAAAGTTCTTAAAGCTGACATCCTTTAAGAAACAACAACACCAAAAAAATCTGTTATTGATATTTATTCAAAAAAGATCAAAAGCTACTGCAAAGCCACTATTCAGTGGGTAAAAATGGTAGGGATTCAACAATGTGCAAGTCATTATTGACATAGTGTACTGATAACTTAGCACACAAATTTACAGTACTTTGCTAAAAACACATTCCAAAAATTCAGATGGTGTAAACCACAATATTATACTGAATCAGAATTAATGATATTGCAGATATCTTCTATCTACTGTGACTTAGATAAATATATCATAATGTCAGGTAGGGGGTGACTGCCTTTATTCTTATGGCTAATGTGTACTAGCTGCGAAAACAATGTCAGTCTTACTATTTAGTACAAGTTATACAACATTCACTGGATTATTGCAGGACCCACTAGTGATACAAAACAAATGTATTGTGCACAATTACTTTAAGAACACCATTTTACCCACAATCCATGACAGTGTATCCAAGCTAATTTTATATGTGAAGCAATTGCTATCTGCAGGCTAAAGTTCTTTAGGATGATCACTGTCATTATGAAACAAAACATAAAAGCTGTTATTAATATTTGTTCAGAAAAGACCAGAATCCACTACAAAGCTGCTACTCAGTGGATGAGGAACCCAAGGGAGAATGCTGCATATTTATATGTTGAATAAATGAACTGATAACTGGCAACCAGCTTTACATTACTTTACTAAAACAAATCATCTGCACATTTACACAATGTAAAACAAATCACCAGTACATTTACATAATGTCAAAGAAATTACCTGCACATTTACATATGTAAAACAAATCACCTGACATTTACATAATACAAAACAAATCACCTGCACATTTACACAATGTAAAACAAATCACATGCACATTTACATAATGCAAAACAAATCACCTGTACATTTACATAATGTAAAACAAATCATCTGCATGAGTTACATACTATAAAACAAATCACCTGCACATTTACATAATGCAAAACAAATCAACTGCACATTTACATACTCTAAAACAAATCACATGCACAATTTACATACTGTAAAACAAATCACCTGTACATCTACATAATGTAAAACAAATCACCTGCACATTTACATAATGCAAAACAAATCACCTGTACATTTACATAATGTAAAACAAATCACCTGCACATTTACACAATGCAAAACAAATCACCTGCACATTTACACAATGTAAAACAAATCACATGCACATTTACATAATGCAAAACAAATCACCTGTACATTTACATAATGTAAAACAAATCATCTGCACAGTTACATACTGTAAAACAAATCACCTGCACATTTACATAATGCAAAACAAATCAACTGCACATTTACATACTCTAAAACAAATCACATGCACAATTTACATACTGTAAAACAAATCACCTGTACATCTACATAATGTCAAACAAATCACCTGCACATTTACATAATGTAAAAAAATCACCTGCACATTTACATAATGTAAAACAAATCACCTGTAGATTTACATAATGTAAAACAAATCATCTGTACATTTACATACTGTAAAACAAATCACCTGCACATTTACATAATGTAAAACAAATCACCTGCACATCTACATAATCTAAAACAAATCACCTGCACATCTACATAATGTAAAACAAATCACCTGCACATTTACATAATGTAAAAAAATCACCTGCACATTTACATAATGTAAAACAAATCACATGCACATTTACATAATGCAAAACAAATCACCTGTACATTTACATAATGTAAAACAAATCATCTGCACAGTTACATACTGTAAAACAAATCACCTGCACATTTACATAATGTAAAACAAATCACCTGTACATTTACATACTGTAAAACATATCACCTGTACATTTACATACTGTAAAACAAATCACCTGCACATTTACATAATGCAAAACAAATCACCTGCACATTTACATAATGTAAAAAAATCACCTGTACATTTACATAATGCAAAACAAATCACCTGCATATTTACATAATGTAAAACAAATCACCTGCACATTTACATACTCTAAAACAAATCACCTGCACTTCTACATGATGTAAAACAAATCACCTGTACATCTACATAATGTCAAACAAATCATCTGCACAGTTACATAATGTAAAAAATCACCTGCACATTTACATAATGTAAAACAAATCACCTGTACATTTACATAATGTAAAGCACCTGCACATTTACATAATGTAAAACAAATCACCTGTACATTTACATAATGTAAAACAAATCACCTGCACATTTACCTTATGCAAAACAAATCAACTGCACATTTACATAATGTAAAACAAATCACCTGTACATTTACATAATGTAAAAAAATCACCTGCACATTTACATAATGCAAAACAAATCACCTGTACATTTACATACTGTAAAACATATGACCTGCACATTTACATAATGTAAAACAAGCCACCTGCATATTCACATACTCTAAAACAAATCACCTGCACATCTACATAATGTAAAACAAATCACCTGTACATCTACATAATGTCAAACAAATCATCTGCACAGTTACATAATGTAAAAAAATCACCTGCACATTTACATAATGCAAAACAAATCACCTGTACATTTACATACTGTAAAACAAATCACCTGCACATTTACATAATGCAAAACAAATCACCTGCACATTTACACAATGTAAAACAAATCACGCACATTTACATAATGCAAAACAAATCACTTGTACAATTACATAATGAAAAACAAATCATCTGCACAGTTACATAGTGTAAAACAAATCACCTGAACATTTACATAATGCAAAACAAATCACATGCACATCTGCATACTCTAAAACAAATCACCTGCACATTTACATAATGCAAAACAAATCACCTGCACATTTACGCATTTAAACAAATCACCTGCACATTTACATATAGTAAAAACAAATCGCCTACATAGTTACATGGGCCGGATACTCAAAGGTTGCGCCACAAGAACAGGGTTGCGTACGCGCAAGTCCAAAATGCACCATTTCAGATATTCAGAAGGAGGCAGTTGTGCCACCGAAAACATGCTGAGCAACAGCGCAATGAAAATGAAGGCATGCGCAACCGAAGGGGGTGGATCCATGCATAAAGAGCGCAATGCGATATTCAAAGACTTGTGCGATGCGCAATAGCGGCACAGCCGGAAATTGCACTAGCGGAAATGAGCCAAAATAAAAAGGCTCAAGGAAGCGGTGCAAGAATGCTACAAGGCTATAGCAGGGGGAGAGAGAGACAGACAGACAGACAACAGACAGGCTAGGCAGGCAAAGAAAGCGTGGCCCATAGGCTGTAGAGGCCAGCGGGGTGCCCGTGCAGTGGAAGTAGCAGTGAGGACAGCGGGGTAACACAGCAACAGCAGCCAGGGGGATCAAGAGCCAGGAGATGGACAGTGCTAGCCCACATGGAAGCTGTAATGAGGGGGTGAGAATGCATGCTGCAGGGGGCGTGGCGTGGAAGGGCCCGTCGTGATATGCCCCAACAGCCAGTACCGTGCCGCATCGGCTTTGAGTTTTACACAGATGTAGAGATGGTAGGCCAGTACCGCCTGAACAGGGCAATACTGAGACGGCTCTGGAGCTGTGCAGTGATGTGATGCAGGCACCCTCACAACAGAGTCACGCCTGTCGGTGGAGACTGGCGACAGCCTGCATGTGTCTGCTCGCCACGGGCACCTTCCAGAGGCTGACAGGGGACACCACCAGGCATCACAGTCAGCCATGTCACGCATCCTCACCCACCTCAGCGCACTGCTGCCACATGCTGCAGAGAGTACATCCATTTCCAGCACTGGGCAGAGTGAACAGCAAACATGCAGGAGTTCCACAGAGTAGTAGCACTATGCCTGGCATGCTAGGGGCCATAGACTGGCACCCATGTGGCCATTCCGCGATGCCACCTGGCCCCGGGGGTCACATATAGGAACAGAAAGGGATTCTCCAGTGTCAACTGCCAGGTAGTGTGATGCCACTGGGCGATAATCAATGTCTGGCGCACACACCCTGGTGGAGCACATGATTTCCATATGGTATCAGTCCGCACACCAGCCATCAATTTGAGAGTGGGGACATCCCCACAGGACATCTAGTGGGTGAGCACACATGTGTGAATGCAAACTCGGGCAAGGTGGAATGCCAGGTGCCATGGTAGTGGAACATGGGGATATGGGCAACATGGACCTGAACATGAGACTGATCTCCACTACTTCCACACAGGTGACAACGTGATACCCACTCCATCCCTGGGCTGTTCACACCAGACTGCACTCCATGACCCATCGCAGCAACGCTATAATGAGGCAAAATGTTTCCACAGCAACATCATAGAGCAGGTGTTTGGGATGCTCAAGGCACGCCTCGATGCCTAGACACCGCGGTGCCCTACAGTACAGCCCCAAAAGGCCTGTGGGATATTCCTGGCCTGTTGCATCCTGCACAACATGGCTAAAGACTATGGGATAGCCTGCTACAGGCTGGAAGAGGGGACAGCGATGGGGATGCCATGTCGCCGGTGTTGATGGTGATGAACAGCCCCCTAGGACGGGCGGGACCCCCGACTGATCCGGCAGGCCCAGCTGCATGAGGACACCATCACAGAGGAGCACTATGCAGAACACAGGTAAGTCAAGGGACATGCAACCAACACTGTCCATGCGAAACCACAGGCACAGGTAGCACACATGAGGTGCATGATGGCCAGGGAGTGGAAGGTCCAGGCATACAAACACACCATCAGGAGGGTGAGCACTCATATGGACAACAAAACACCAGGTACAGAGCGCACACGGGCAGATGCACAGCACAGCAGAACCGATATTGCTAACACACAGCACCACCGACCACCCCACCACCTGTACTGTCCAAAATCGTGTGTCAGATGCTGGGCACCTTGCCTTGGTGTACAGTACAATGCAGGCATCATCATGCACCGCACCTGTGGACAGCAGCTGGAAGGTGTGCAGGTGGTCTGTGTCACGCAGGAGAAGAGCACCCAGCAGTGCACCGCCCACCATGACACATTGCACACACATGGCCAGCACCAGACAGGGCCCGCACTGGAGACAGCTCAGTCATAGCACTGTCCACAACTACAACAAGAGACGCGGGTGGCCCCACTGTGACCCAACAGCACTGGCAGGCTGAGAGCAGGGCCACATGAGGTGGCACTGTTGCACCACCAGGGGTCCCACTGCGCCAAACGCGACCTTGCCCACAAGGGCCCGCAGCATGCTGAACAAACCTGCACCAGGGTGTTGGGATGGCCAGAACCCGCATCGGCGCCTGGTGTAGCACGGCTAGAACGCAGGGAGTGGAGAGTGAACTGTGGTGCGGTATCGGCACCTGACTGTGTGCAATACGTCCATGACAGAGACCACTGCACAGGTCAGCCTGTCAATGGCGGCGGCACATCCGTCCGCATACCGAACCAGCTCTCCACGGTCCAGAGACACTTCCTGCTGTGCCTCCACAGCCACAGACAGTGCCTCCACAGACAGCCAACCCGCCTGCAGCTGTACAGACCACGCAGCAGGCGGTGTGTGCTCATCCAATAGGTACTGTGCCCCAATGGCATCCTGTCCCCAGGGTGTGAAGGTCCTGATGCACAACACCCTGAGGGTGGGTGCTGTTCGCCAGACCAGTAGTAATGGTAGGATCAGCGGCAGACATGCCACCACTTCGACACTGTACCCCAGACCTGGTGGGTAATCGCTGCTGCCCCACCAACTGCTGTGCCCCAGGGTCCACCGCTCACTGCTGTGCTAACAGCAAAGACACCTGCACAGCCACTGGTGCTGCCACCAGCGTGACAGGCACAGCCTGGGACTGTGCCAGCATGCTGGGACATAAGTTGGAACCAGAAAGGCCCAGGGGCACGTGTTGGCCTGCTGTGTCCGTCAGGGACACAAAACAATCACGCCCATTGCAGTCCTGCATCATCAATGGTGCAGGTACATGCTACAGCCATAGTCACAGTGTGCTGGCATGCTTGCATGCCAGACTCCTGAAGACACAGGCTGTGCACCCCACCCCAACCACCGACACCAGAGTTGGCGGCCCAGTGCACGCTGCTGCAGTGCCTGCTGGCTGGTGATAAGTGGATGGACCCTCCATGTCCAGTCAGGTCATCACCGCCTGACCCACCACCACCGCCTCCTGAAGACGAAAGAGATCTGTAACAGAAAGAGAGTACATGTGAGTGCATGAACAACCTTCCCAACCCAGCCCCAACACCACCACCATGTCATACCATGCAGTGATGGGCTTCCACCCGTCTGGAATCCACCTCCTGGTACGGCCTCAATAGCGCCTGTCAGCATTGGATGCAACCAGTGTCTCCTCAGCCGGGCGCCCAACACCACCGGCAGGCACCTGCAGTGCTACACACGGACGCCTGAAGGCTGCCACCTTCCTTCAACCTTCTGTGGTCTGTCCTCATCTTCTTCTTGCATTCCTGCACGGAGCGCTGGGCTGCCGCAGGTTCGCGGCCCGAGCTACCCTCCCATGCAGACACGACGGGACCGAGGGGTGCCTCCATCCACTAGTACTGGCTCCTCATCCAGGTAGGCCTGGAAGAGGCACCTGTCTCTGCTGGGAGAGTTAGACCTCTTCCATGCCCACCGTCCTCACCCTCACCTTGGCTCCTGCTCGGTCATGGCGATCTGTATGGGGAAGTAGACACCTGTCACTGTGCAGACTACAGCATTTTCCCATGACCATTGTCCAGAACATCACACAGCATGCAACTCACCTCTCACCTGCAGTAACCAATCTGGCCAGCGCAGCCCAATGTCGCTGACATTTATAGTGCAATGCATGCAAATTAGAGTGGAGCAACTATAACACATGCAAATTGCGCCAGCGCGCTGAATGGCTGATCAGATGTGTCAGCTGAAGATCGCGAATTTGGCTTGTGCCAATACGTGCTGAGTTGGCTGAGCCAAGGGCAGATCTGTGACTGTGTGGTACACCGCATTGCGTGATGCCCAGATAGCTTACGCAGGCATCTGCCGCACTGCCGACGCGTACAAAGATCGGGAATTCAGGCTATGGTTGACCATTGTGCCAGTGGCGCCACAGCACTGGCACTATGGCGCTGTGGCACTACCGCAACTAGTCCACCGTGGCACTGGTACAGCTGGTCGGTCGCGCAGGATGCGATACGCCAGATGGAGCTGTGCGTGGCCCGCGCCATTGACCATGACCTTGCGTTCGACCTTCACCCCTGGCGCTGTTCGCCGCCAGTGTATAGTCTGTGCGCCTGTCTGGTGACAGCGTGGCGGACGGGCGTTGTTCGAACAGCACATTGAACCTGTGGTGGTCTATTGCGCAACATCTCCACGGGGTTCCGGCGCAGCGAGCCTCCATATTGCCTGCTGTAAAGTTGGTACCATGGCTCGCAGAAGAGCAGCAGCAGTGGAGCCCTGTTGAAGTGGCCAACTAGGTGGCTAGTGGAGCCCCACTAGGAGGCACCTTGTGGTGAGGCACCTCACCATTGCCAGGATGCAGTGTGGCAGCAAGCGGCCACTGACCTGTGGGTCACTGGATGGTGCCGGTCAGCTGAGCAGTGCCGGCACCGCACGGTGACCCTGCTGAGGATCCTGATCTTCTCGATTGGCTGTATCATGTGCCAGGAGGGGCGGTGCCCAGGCCAGGTGGTGTACCCATCTATGCACCTGTATTCTCTGTAGGGGTGTGAGTGTGTTTGGTGGCTGTCATGGTGATGGCTCTGCCATGGTTGGCTGTGCCAGTGTGCAGGTGTGAGATGCATGGGTCTGGCTGCATGGGCAGATACTCTCACTGGGGCAGGGGCAGTCTGCTTGGAGTCACTACTGATGTTTGTCTCAACATATGTCTCCCACAGGCCGGGATGTGAGGATGCAGGAACAGGGTGAGGAGGGCTGCGTTAAGGTCCTGCAAAGCCGTGGTGTTATGGGTCAGCAGCAGCAGCTGCAGACCCAGCTGCTTGAGGAGTGTAATATTACTCATGGATGCTATTGCATGCTGGGGCAAGACCACCAGCCATGCATAACACAACCATGCAGGAAAGGGAGGTCATCATTCCACTATACAAGACACTAGTGAGGCCCCACCTGGAGTACAGTGTAGAGTCTGGAGACCATACCACGTATGGACATAGACTGGGCAGAGAAGGTTCAGAGGAGGGCAACAAAGATGGTGCATGGATTGCATCACAAGTCCGATGAAGACAGGTTGAAGGAACTGAACATGTACTCCTGGAGAGGAGGAGAGAGGGATATGATAGAGACATACAAGTATCTTACAGGGAGGAACAGGATGCAGGAAAACACTATTTTTAAGCGAAAAAGATGTTCCAGGACTAGAGGGCATGGGATGAAGTTGGAGGAGGACGATTCAGAGGAAACATGAGAAAGAATTTCTTCACAGAATGGGTGGTGGACAAGTGGAACACCCTGCCAGAGGAAGTGGTGGGGGCTGAAACAATCACGGATTTAAGAATGCACGGATAGACCTAAATGAATTCTGGAGGTCAGGGTAAGGTGCAACAGACTTATAGAAAACAAAGTGAACTTACAGCTCAAATGGCAGACTGGGTGGGCTTATAGGCCCTCATCTCGCCGACACTGTCTATGTATCTATGTATGTATGCATGACACAGGGTGACATGCATCACTGTCCAGTATCACAGCACATCTGTGTATGCGCCACTGGTGGTCCATGCATGCACTGGGCACATAGCTGTGTAACTGGCATCGCACCACTGCCACATCACTTGACAGCCTTGTTTGTGCTGTGATGGACATGGGCAGTGTGTGTGCAGTGTGCACATAGCTGGTGCCGCCTGTTTGTGATGGCCATGTGCATGTTCACTGTGGGTGGGTGCATGCCATCACAGGTGCGGGACATTGGGCTATATGGCTTGCAGGTTGGGTGGTGTTCAGGGTTGTGGTCAGTCACAGCCATTGACTGTGTTCCCATTCTCCTAGGCCTCACAGTTCTCCGGAGGATCCATCATGACACACGGGCCTGACACAAGTGTCCCTGAATAACCAGGCCATCCTGAATTCCATATGAGACATGGCCGCGAAGGAGGCATCACAGGAACAGCGGAACCAGACACAGGACTGATCAGCCTGCTGGGCCATTGGCCACATTACCATTCCAACTTCACCCATCCCTACCACCCTGCCTCTCCCCTCCAAGTTGTTCATCCTCACCTCTGACCAACTTACCTTGTACCCATCCCCCAGTAAATAGTTCTTGTTTATTGTTTTGTAATTTACTCTTAGAAAATTTAAAATACATTTATATTTTGATAGAATACTGTGTTGGTCTCTGATTTGCAGCTGGCTAGGGTGCTCAGTTGCAGTGGTGTACATGCCATCTGGGGTGGTATGGTCCTGGCATGTGTGTGTGTGTGCGTGTGTGCAATGGAGGTATCTCCAGCATGGCAGTGACTTTCGTTGGTCTTGCCTGCCTGCTGCCACCCACTGCTGGGTGCACAGGGTGTATCTGGCTTGTATGCTTCTCTGCTGCACGGGGTTGACGGTGCTGGGATGCATGGTTTCCTGCAGTGCCAGTCACTGCACATGGGTGGTGTCTTGGGGTCATGGTGCAGGGTGTGCTAGCGACGGGGGCTGATGTGCACTGTGGTTGTCAACCTCTGTGTGGCACTCTCAGCCTGCCAGTGGTTGTGTTAGTGTCATGGCTCTGCTGTGCTTTGTTGGCTTGTCCCCATGGGCCAGTAGATCATCTGTCACACCCCCAGTGATGCTGTGCTTGGGGTGTGCAGGTGTCTTGTTGGTTCTGCAGTGTGTTCATGTGCCCATGTGTGGCATGGCTGGTGGTGGGCCCCAGCCTGTCTCCCTGGATGTGCAGTTCCATTGCTCTGGGGGGGCTCTGCTTGCACTATGGCACCTCTGGACTGCTCAGCTGGGCTGCCCTGGTTGTGCTATAGCGCAACATTTCTGCACAGCTTCTCCTTCCTGGTTGCGCTACGGTGCAGTATGTGTGATATTCAGACGTTGGTTGCTTGCGCAATTTGTTCTGCTCCATGTTTGAATATCGCACCTGTTGCGCATATGCGCAATTGGTTTGTGCTTGCTCCTGCCGTTGCGCACATTTTGGGTGCAGTTTAATATCCGGGCTATAATGTAAAACAAATTGCCTGTACATTTACATAATGTAAAACAAATCACCTGCACATTTACATAATGTAAAACAAATCATCTGCATATTTACATACTCTTAAACAAATCACATGCACATTTACATAATGTAAAACAAATCACCTGCATATTAGCATAATGTAAAACAAATCATCTGAACATTTACATACTCTAAAACAAATCACCTGCACTTTTACATACTGTAAAACAAATTACCTGCACATTTCCATACTGTAAAACAAATCATCTGCACATTTACATACTCTAAAACAAATCACATGCACATTTAAATAATGTAAAACAAATCACCTGTACATTTACATAATGTAAAACAAATCATCTGCACAGTTACATACTGTAAAACAAATCACCTGCACATTTACATAATGCAAAACAAATCAACTGCACATTTACATACTCTAAAACAAATCACATGCACATTTACATACTGTAAAAGAAGCCACCTGTACATCTACATAATGTCAAACAAATCACCTACACATTTACATAATGTAAAAAAATCACCAGCACATTTACAAAATGTAAAACAAATCACCTGCAGATTTACATAATGTAAAACAAATCACCTGCACATTTACATAATGTAAAACAAATCACCTGCACATTCATACTCTAAAACAAATCACCTGCACATCTACATAATGTAAAACAAATCACCTGTACATCTACATAATGTAAAACAAATCACCTACACATTTACATAATGTAAAAAATCACCTGCACATTTACATAATGTAAAACAAATCACATGCACATTTACATAATGCAAAACAAATCACCTGTACATTTACACAATGTAAAAAAATCATCTGCACAGTTACATACTGTAAAACAAATCACCTGCACATTTACATAATGTAAAACAAATCACCTGCACATTTACATACTCTAAAATGAATCACCTGTACATTTACATAATGTAAAACAAATCACCTGTACATCGACATAATGTAAAACAAATCACCGGCACATTTACATAATGTAAAAAAACACCTGCACATTTACATAATGTAAAACAATTCACCTGTACATTTACATACTGTAAAACATATCACCTGTACATTTACATAATGCAAAACAAATCACCTGTACATTTACACAATGTAAAACAAATCACCTGCACATTTACATAATGCAAAACAAATCGCCTGTACATTTACATAATGTAAAACAAATCATCTGCACAGTTACATACTGTAAAACAAATCACCTGCACATTTACATAATGCAAAACAAATCACCTGAACATTTACATAATTTAAAAAATCACCTGCACATTTACATAATGTAAAACAAGTCACCTGTAGATTTAAATAATGTAAAAAAAAATCACCTGCACATTTACATAATGCAAAACAAATCACCTGTACATTTACATACTGTAAAACATATCACCTGCACATTTACATATTGTAAAACAAATCACCTGCACATTTACATACTGTAAAACAAATCACCTGCACATTTACATAATGTAAATCAAATCACCTGTACATCTACATAATGTCAAACAAATCATCTGCACAGTTACATAATGTAAAAAAATCACCTGCACATTTACATAATGTAAAACAAATCACCTGCACATTTGCATAATGCAAAACAAATCACCTGCACATTTGCATAATGTAAAACAAATCACCTGCACATTTACATAATGCAAAACAAATCGCCTGTACATTTACATAATGTAAAACAAATCATCTGCACAGTTACATACTGTAAAACAAATCACCTGCACATTTACATAATGCAAAACAAATCACCTGGACATTTGCATAATGCAAAACAAATCACCTGCACATTTACACAATGTAAAACAAATCACCTGCACATTTACATAATGCAAAACAAATCGCCTGTACATTTACATACTGTAAAACAAATCACCTGCACATTTACATGAAGCAAAACAAATCACCTGCACATTTGCCTAATGCAAAACAAATCACCTGCACATGTACACAATGTAAAACAAATCACCTGCACATTTACATAATGTAAAACAAATCATCTGCACAGTTACATACTGTAAAACAAATCACCTGCACATTTACATAATGCAAAACAAATCAACTGCACATTTACATACTCTAAAACAAATCACATGCACATTTACATACTGTAAAAGAAGCCTCCTGTACATCTACATAATGTCAAACAAATCACCTACACATTTACATAATGTAAAAAAATCACCTGCACATTTACATAATGTAAAACAAATCACCTGTAGATTTACATAAAGTAAAACAAATCACCTGCACATTTACATAACGTAAAACAAATCACCTGCACATTCATACTCTAAAACAAATCACCTGCATATCTACATAATGTAAACACAAATCACCTGTACATCTACATAATGTAAAACAAATCACCTACACATTTACATAATGTAAAAAAATCACCTGCACATTTACATAATGCAAAACAAATCACCTGTACATTTACACAATGTAAACAAATCATCTGCACAGTTACATACTGTAAAACAAATCACCTGCACATTTACATAATGTAAAACAAATCACCTGCACATTTACATACTCTAAAACGAATCACCTGTACATTTACATAATGTAAAACAAATCACTTGCACATTTACACAATGTAAAACAAATCACCTGCACATTTAGATAATGCAAAACAAATCGCCTGTACATTTACATAATGTAAAACAAATCATCTGCACAGTTACATGCTGTAAAACAAATCACCTGCACATTTACATAATGCAAAACAAATCACCTGAACATTTGCATAATTTAAATCACCTGCACATTTACATAATGTAAAACAAATCACCTGTAGATTTAAATAATGTAAAAAAATCACCTGCACATTTACATAATGCAAAACAAATCACCTGTACATTTACATACTGTAAAACATATCACCTGCACATTTACATATTGTAAAACAAATCACCTGCACATTTACATACTCTAAAACAAATCACCTGCACATCTACTTAATGTAAAACAAATCACCTGTACATCTACATAATGTCAAACAAATCATCTGCACAGTTACATAATGTAAAAAAATCACCTGCACATTTACATAATGTAAAACAAATCACCTGCACATTTACATAATGCAAAACAAATCACCTGCACATTTACATAACGCAAAACAAATCACCTGTACATTTACATACTGTAAAACAAATCACCTGCACATTTACATAATGCAAAACAAATCACCTGCACATTTGCATAATGCAAAACAAATAACCTGCACATTTACACAATGTAAAACAAATCACCTGCACATTTACATAATGCAAAACAAATCGCCTGTACATTTACATAATGTAAAACAAATCATCTGCACAGTTACATACTGTAAAACAAATCACCTGCACATTTACATAATGCAGAACAAATCACCTGCACATTTACATAATGTAAGAAAATCACCGGCACATTTACATAATGTAAAACAAATCACCTGTAGATTTAAATAATGTAAAAAAATCACCTGCACATTTACATAATGTAAAACAAATCACCTATACATTTACATACTGTAAAACATATCACCTGCACATTTACATATTGCAAAACAAATCACCTGCACATTTACATACTGTAAAACAAATCACCTGCACATTTACTTACTCTAAAACAAATCACCTGCACATCTACTTAATGTAAAACAAATCACCTGTACATCTACATAATGTCAAACAAATCATCTGCACAGTTACATAATGTGAAAAAATCAACTGCACATTTACATAATGTAAAAAAATCACCTGCACATTTACATAATGCAAAACAAATCACCTGTACATTTACATACTGTAAAACAAATCACCTGCACAATTACATAATGCAAAACAAATCACCTGCACATTTACACAATGTAAAACAAATCACACGCACATTTACATAATGCAAAACAAATCATATGTACATTTACATAATGAAAAACAAATCATCAGCTCAGTTACATACTGTAAAACAAATCACTTGAACATTTACATAATGCAAAACAAATCACCTGCACATTTTCATAATGTAAAACAAATCACCTGCACATTTACATAATGTAAAACAAATCACCTGCATATTTACATAATGTAAAATAAATCGCCTGCACATTTACATAATGTAAAACAAATCACCTGCACATTTACATAATGTAAAACAAATCACCTGCACATTTACATACTCTTAAACAAATCACATGCACATTTACAAAATGTAAAACAAATCACCTGCACATTTACATACTCTAACACAAATCACATGCACATTTACATAACGTAAAACAAATCACCTGTACATTTACATAATGTAAAACACATCATCTGCAAAGTTACATACTTTAAAACAAATCACCTGCGTATTTACATAATGCAAAACAAATCAACTGCACATTTACATACTCTAAAGCAAATCACATGCACATTTACATACTGTAAAACAAGTGACCTTTACATCTACATAATGTCAAACAAATCACCTGCACATTTACATAATGTAAAACAAATCACCTGCACATTTACATTATGTAAAACAAATCATCTGCACATTTACATACTCTTAAACAAATCACATGCACATTTACATAATGTAAAATAAATCACATGCACATTTGCATACTGTAAAACAAATCACCTGCACATTTACATACTCTAACACAAATCACATGCACATTTACATAATGTAAAACAAATCACCTGTACATTTACATAATGTAAAGCAAATCATCTGCAAAGTTACATACTTTAAAACAAATCACCTGCATATTTACATAATGCAAAACAAATCAACTGCACATTTACATACTCTAAAACAAATCACATGCACATTTACATACTGTAAAACAAGTCACCTTAACATCTACATAATGTCAAATAAATCACCTGCACATTTACATAATGTAAAAAAATCACCTGCACATTTACATAATGTAAAACAAATCACCTGTAGATTTAAATAATGTAAAACAAATCACCTGCACATTTACATAATGTAAAAAAATCACCTGCACATTTACATAATGTAAAACAAATCACCTATACATTTACATACTGTAAAACATATCACCTGCACATTTACATATTGCAAAACAAATCACCTGCACATTTACATACTGTAAAACAAATCACCTGCACATTTACTTACTCTAAAACAAATCACCTGCACATCTACTTAATGTAAAACAAATCACCTGTACATCTACATAATGTCAAACAAATCATCTGCACAGTTACATAATGTGAAAAATCAACTGCACATTTACATAATGTAAAAATCACCTGCACATTTACATAATGCAAAACAAATCACCTGTACATTTACATACTGTAAAACAAATCACCTGCACAATTACATAATGCAAAACAAATCACCTGCACATTTACACAATGTAAAACAAATCACACGCACATTTACATAATGCAAAACAAATCATATGTACATTTACATAATGAAAAACAAATCATCAGCTCAGTTACATACTGTAAAACAAATCACTTGAACATTTACATAATGCAAAACAAATCACCTGCACATTTTCATAATGTAAAACAAATCACCTGCACATTTACATAATGTAAAACAAATCACCTGCATATTTACATAATGTAAAATAAATCGCCTGCACATTTACATAATGTAAAACAAATCACCTGCACATTTACATAATGTAAAACAAATCACCTGCACATTTACATACTCTTAAACAAATCACATGCACATTTACAAAATGTAAAACAAATCACCTGCACATTTACATACTCTAACACAAATCACATGCACATTTACATAACGTAAAACAAATCACCTGTACATTTACATAATGTAAAACACATCATCTGCAAAGTTACATACTTTAAAACAAATCACCATGTATTTACATAATGCAAAACAAATCAACTGCACATTTACATACTCTAAAGCAAATCACATGCACATTTACATACTGTAAAACAAGTGACCTTTACATCTACATAATGTCAAACAAATCACCTGCACATTTACATAATGTAAAACAAATCACCTGCACATTTACATTATGTAAAACAAATCATCTGCACATTTACATACTCTTAAACAAATCACATGCACATTTACATAATGTAAAATAAATCACATGCACATTTGCATACTGTAAAACAAATCACCTGCACATTTACATACTCTAACACAAATCACATGCACATTTACATAATGTAAAACAAATCACCTGTACATTTACATAATGTAAAGCAAATCATCTGCAAAGTTACATACTTTAAAACAAATCACCTGCATATTTACATAATGCAAAACAAATCAACTGCACATTTACATACTCTAAAACAAATCACATGCACATTTACATACTGTAAAACAAGTCACCTTAACATCTACATAATGTCAAATAAATCACCTGCACATTTACATAATGTAAAAAAATCACCTGCACATTTACATAATGTAAAACAAATCACCTGTAGATTTAAATAATGTAAAACAAATCACCTGCACATTTACATAATGTAAAAAAATCACCTGCACATTTACATAGTGCAAAACAAATCATCTGTACATTTACATACTGTAAAACATATCACCTGTACATTTACATAATGTAAAACAAATCAACTGCACATTTACATAATGTAAAACAAATCACCTACACATTCATACTCTAAAACAAATCACCTGCACATCTACATAATGTAAAACAAATCACCTGCACATTTACATAATGTAAAAAATCATTTGTACATTTACATAATAAAAAAATCACCTGTACATTTACATAATGTAAACAAGTCATCTGCACAGTTACATACTGTAAAACAAACACCTGCACATTTACATAATGTAAAACAAATCACCTGTACATCGACATAATGTAAAACAAATCACCAGCACATTTACATATTGTAAAAATTCACCTGCACATTTACATAATGTAAAACAAATCACCTGTACATTTACATACTGTAAAACACATCACCTGTACATTTACATAATGCAAAACAAATCACCTGTACATTTACATACTGTAAAACAAATCACCTGTACATTTATATAATGTAAAACAAATCACTTGCACATTTACATAATGTAAAACAAATCACCTGCACTTTTACATAATGCAAAACAAATCGCCTGTACATTTACATAATGTAAAATAAATCATCTGCACAGTTACATCCTGTAAAACAAATCACCTGCACATTTACATAATGCAAAACAAATCACCTGCACATTTACATAATGTAAAAAAATCACCTGCAGTTTTACATAATGTAAAACAAATCACCTGTAGATTTACATAATGTAAAAAAATCACCTGCACATTTACATAATGTAAAGCAAATCACCTGTACATTTACATACTGTAAAACATATCACCTGCACATTTACATATTGCAAAACAAATCACCTGCACATTTACATACTCTAAAACAAATCACCTGCACATCTACTTAATGTAAAACAAATCACATGTACATCTACATAATGTCAAACAAATCATCTGCACAGTTACATAATGTGAAACAAATCATCTGCACATTTACATACTCTAAAACAAATCACCTGCACATTTACATACTCTAAAATAAATCACCTGCACATTTATATGATGCAAAACAAATAACCTGCACATTTTTGTACTCTAAAACAAATCACCTGCACATTTACATAATGTAAAACAAATCACCTGCATATTTACATAATGTAAAAGAAATCACCTGTACATTTACATAATGTAAAACAAATCACCTGCACATTTACATAATGTAAAACAACTCATCTGGACATTTGCATAATGTAAAACAAATCATCTGCACATTTACATACTCTAAAACAAATCACCTGCACATTTACATACTGTAAAACAAATCACCTGCACATTTGCATACTGTAAAACAAATCATCTGCACATTTACATACTCTAAAACAAATCACATGCTCATTTACATAATGTAAAACAAATCACCTGCACAATTGCATTATGTAAAACAAATCATCTTCACATTTACATACTCTAAAACAAATCACCTGTACATTTACATAGTAAAACAAATCATCTGCACATTTACATAATGTAAAACAAATCACATGCACATTTACATACTCTAAAACAAATCACCTGCACATTTACATACTGTAAAACAAATCACATGCACATCTACATAATGTAAAACAAATCACAAGCACATTTACATACTCTAAAACAAATCACCTGTACATTTACATAATGTAAAACAATTCACCTGTACATCTACATACTGTAAAACAAATCACCTGTACATTTACATAATGAAAAACAAATCACCTACACATTTACATAATGTAAAAGAACAAATCATCTGCACATTTACATAATGTAAAACAACAAATCACCTGCACATTTACATAATGTAAAACAAAGCACCAGTACTGAGGAGGCCAAAAAGAGCAGAATGGGGAGGAGGAGAGTGGTGTTGGTGAGTAATAGGCTGAACCTTAGGTCTGAACACACACTGCAGTGAAAATGGATGAGATTGTCCAATGTCATTAGATCACTGTTTTCCTTCTTAAACTCCCCCCCTCCCCCAGCTTCATCACATCCCCCCTGGTCCTGGTGCTCTTTCTCATTTGAATGATATTTATTTTATGTTATTGAAATGTGTTACCAGGAAGGCACACTGAGCAACAGATTGTTCATCTCCTGGTGCAACCTGGGGGAAGGGATACAACAGGGATGAGACATTTTACATTCAAGTTACAAAGATCAACACAGCATACAGTTAATTAAGCCAGCTGTTACAAACAGTGATACATGCATATGTAATTTGTGGGAATAGTTAATAAGTGCAATGGTAATAAGTGAACAAGTACTATCATGAAATAAGGGGTGAAGGAGAGAGGATAAGATGACAGATAGTGCAGAGGCATGTCCCAGAGAGACCCCTTCAGGATGTAGAGAACCCTGCAAGGGGACAGGGGACTGGAGTAGGGATTAGAGAGGGAGAGAGAAAAGGGGTAAGTGTGATTAATGCCTAGGAGGAGAAATAAGGCCTGACCCAAACAGAGAACCCTTCAGGATGCGATGAACCCTGCAAGGGGGCAGGGAAGTTCAGGCAATTCAGGGGAGTGTAAACCCTCCTGCAGTTAGGAGTTGTAATTATAGAGGGATAGTGAGAGGTAGGGAATGGAAAATAACACCTGGGAGGGAATGAGGCCTGATCCAAGGAACCCTTCAGGATGCTGGGGACCCTGCAAGGGTGTGTGTGTGAAGGCTAGGGAAGCAGCATTTGTCAATGCAGAATGTTGTCACGTTGGCATTGGCTTTGGTAGTACAGTGCAGGAAAACATTTTGGGCAGGATGTGAAAAATGACAGCTGTACAGTTCATAAGGAGGTGTTAAAAAATGCCAGTGTTGAAAATGTGGCATGTAAATATAGCAGATTTGCAAAGTTACAAGGGTGAGTGGGAAATGTGCAATGCATGCTTGGAACACAGTCATTTTATGGGTGTTTGGACCAAATTTTCAACATAGGCATTTTAGCACCTCTGCTCATGTACAGTGTCACTATTATTTCCTCAAACTGTCCCAAAAAGTAATTTCGCACAGAGACCGTGCTATTCTGTGCCAGAAGTACGAAAACACATTTTGGGCAGGATATGTGAAATGACAGCTGTACTTTTCATCAAGAGGTGTGGAAAAATGCCAATGGTGAAAATCCAGAGTGAAAATATTACAAAGGCATGATGTTACAAGCGTGCGTGCAATCTGCCAATGCACGCTCGTAACACAGTTATTTTATGGAGCATCGTCACCAAATTTTCAACATAGGCATTTTAGGACCTCTGCTCATGAACTGTGTCACTGTCATTTTCATAATCTGGCCCAAACACTGATTTCCCACAGTGACCACGCTATTGTGCACTGGAAGTGAGGAAACACATTTCGGGCTGGATGTGGAAAATGACAGCTGTACTGTTCACAAGGAGGTGTACAAAACTGACAATGTTGAAAATCTGGTGTGAAAATATTGAGAATTTGTGATGTTACAAGCCTGTGTAGCAACTGTGCAATGCACGCTTGTAAAACAGTCATTTTTTGGATTTTTTCCACCAAATTTGCAACATAGGTTTTTTGAGAGGCCACCTCATGAACACTGGTACTGTTGTTTTGTTAATCAGTTCCAAAAGGTGATTCCATGCAGTGACTGTGAAATCACCTTTTGAGGCTGATTAACAAAACAACAGTGATGGAATTCATGAGGAGGGGTCCCCAAAACCCCATGTTGAAAATTTGGTTCCAAAATTCCAAAAATGCCTGAGATATGCAGCAAAGTTGAAAAACCCTATTCATTCCACTATACAGCTTATTGGCATTTCCTCAGTTCACGGTCGGCTTTGAAGGGTGCAGATGTGTTCCCGGTCCACCAAAGATTTTGCACCGGCTCTGGAGGTAAGTATGGGGTGAGGGGGGTGTGGGGAGGCAGAGTGCGCAGTGGGTGGGTGCAGATTTTGGGAGGGGGGCCAGGGAGACCACTGAGGGACCGTTTCCTTCTTTACAGGAAAAAAAAAGACATCAGGGGACTGTTTTCATTTTTAATGGATGCTTTGCAATACTGGGGTGGGCTCCCAGCATGCCACCTGTGTGTGTGGGTGGTTGGGTGCTTTAGCTGATGGGGGATTGGGTACCCCGTCAGCAAACAAGGAAGGGGGGAGCTGCAGGAGCCGAGGGGGATTGGGCACCCCCTCAGCAATCAAAACACAGAGAGGGACCACATTATGCTGATGGGGAGTGCGCATCCAGCAAAATTCAAGGAGGGAGGAGGGAATGCCGACGGGGATTAAAACCTATCAGCAAAGAGAAACTGTTGGGGGTGATGATGCTGAGGGGATTGGGCACCTCCTGGCAGTCAAAAAGGAGGTTACATCGTGCCAACAGGGATTGGGCACCCTTGGCACACAATAAAGGAAGGAGGTTGACAGGCAACAGTGGCAGTCAATGCCGCCATGTAGGAGAGGCGTGTTGTAGTCACGCTGCGCGGAGAGCCCGTCTCATTGCAGCAGACCTTTTGTCAGATCTCTTCACCTCATTAGCCAGGCAGGGTGTCGGCCCCTGCCGCTGACTGATTGGGGAATGCAGGATGCACCTACTGGTGTGTGCCCTGCATTCGCTCAACAGCGACCGTGAATCCAAATCTCCACTGCCATAAGATGTTGGCTGCGCAAGCACGCAAACGTAAAAAGGTGGAGAGAGATTAGGGGAAGGGAGAAAAGTATGAGAACTAGCACCTAGGAGGGGCTAGCATCAGTAGAGGCAGTAGAGTTGACAGAGGCATTGGGTAAATTCCGAAGGGGGATGAACTGTAAGGAGCAAGATAAAGGAAATTAAGGCTGGTCATAACATGAACAGTTAGGTACAAGATAATTGGAGAGGGCAGTGTTGATGGAATAGAGGGAGGAGGAGTGTTGGATTTGGGAAGGTAGAGAGCTCCATATTTTAGGGAAATGGTGAGAGTACCCAGACTGCCTGGAGAGGGTGGGGTGGCAGGGACCGTTAGTGTGCGAGTGTTGGTAGATCTGAGGGAATGGGAAGGAGCAGAGGGTATTATAAATGAGGGGGAGAGGTAGAAAGGAGTTCACCCAGCCAGAGTTTAGCAGTGAATTTAGCACAGTGAAAGAGGTGTCCATTTGTGAGGGAGGGAAGGAAAGAACTTGATAGAGGTCACAGTGGTGGTGCGAGAGGAGCATCAAGGGCAAAGCAGCAGAAGCAGTTGAAGAGAGTGTCCAATCTGGTCAGGGAGGTACTAGGAGCAGCACTATACACTATGTTGCAGTAGTCAAAAATGGAGAGGATCATCTGGACAAGCTCACGCCTAACCACAGAAGGGATGCAACTGCGGTTCCTTAACAAGGCACCGAGCTTGGGGTGTAATTTTTTCTGGATGGCGTCAATGTGTCCAGAGAAGTTGAGGTGTTGGTCTAACCAAACCCCAAGGTATCTGAAGGATGAGGTGTCCTCAAGTAAAGTCCCATCAAGAGTGCAGAAAGTGGGCAGGAAGGGAAGCCTAGAGAGTCTCTGCCTTGTGCCAAGGGTCATGGAGACTGTCTTCTTGGCGTTGAAGAATAATTGATGGTTTGCAAACCAGAGCTGGACCTTGTTGAAGTTGTGCTGCAAGCTGGATGTAACCTCAGCTGGGCATGAGCCAGATGCATACAGGACAGTATCATCAGCGTACATGTGTATGGCGGAGGAGGAAGCAGACAGATGGCAGGTCATTAAGGAAGATGGAGAATAGAAGAAGACTGAGCACAGAGCCCTGAGGGATGCCAGTGTTGATCAGGAGGGGTGGCGAGATGACATCTGCGATCTTAACTGATTGGGTTCTACCAGAAAGGTAGGCTTTAAACCAGTTAGTGGCAGAAGGGGTTAGACCAGCAGATGCGAGGGAACCAAGGAGAAGGGAGTGGGAAGCAGTGTCAAAAGCCTTGGCAAAGTTGAGAAATATGGCTGAGGTGATTTGGCCATTGTCCATCCTGGAGATGATGGAGTCAGTGAGCTGAAGTAGGGAGGTGGTGATAGAGTGTTCTTTTCCTGAAACCAGACTGGAACAGGGTGAAGAAGGAGGTATCAGATAGAAAGGAGGTGAGGTGAGAGAGGACTAGATGATCTTGTAGTTTGGCTAGGGTTGGGAGTAGCGAGATGGGGTGATAATTGCCAGGGGATGAGTGGTCTCCACATTTAGGTAGGGAGAGGACCACTGTGTGCTTCCATGTGGTAGGGACATCGGAGGTTGAGAAGGAGATTTTAAGATTAAAGAGAGGGGGTAAGCAATGGCCAGGGCTGAGAGAGAGAGAGAGAGAGGAGTTTAGGGTCAAGGTCAACTAGGGAAGATCCTTTTGAGGGGTTGATGGCGAGGAGGGCATTTATTTATTTATTTATTTTGTTGGTCATCTTTCTGAGTCTTACCTCCTCAGCTGGGGGGTGGTCCTGTAGTACTCTCTTCCAGTCCGACCCCGGCGGCCCCTACACTGACCGCTGAACCCGAGCTGCTACCCCTTCACCCTCTCACCCTCCTGTCTGCGTTTTTCCCCCATAGCATGGTAGACCATCCGGGGAGTCAGGACAAGAGGGAGCTTCGTAGGTGCACTCGGAGCAGTGCCATGGGGGTGAACCATTGCATGCGTCGTTGGATTGGGGCTGGTATTTTTTCTCCCTTTACACCGCAAATTGGAGCAGGTGTGCAGAACATCAATGATGTGTAATGCACACTTCTGTGCATCACACGACAGCCATCTGCTTGCTCCGAACCCACTATTCAGTCGCGTCAGTACACCAGCCCCCAGCCACCACTAGGAGCCAGCATGAGCATGAGAAACCCTCCCCACCCTCCCTGGAGGAGGACAGCAGTCGAGGGACACTCGATTCTCCCCTGCTGACCCCACTGACACCCAGAGTTGCTCCCGAACCTGGGTCATTGGCGTGGTTTGAGTGTGGCATCCAGTGCCTCAGCCTTCAGCGCCACTGGACCAGTGCAAGGAGGGCATTTAGAGTATAAGTGGGGGAGACTGAAGAGAATGAGAAGGAGGCATGTGCGGAAATAGAAAGTGGAGCGGTGTTTTTTTTGAGGGGGGAGGATAGATGGGCAGCCGTGACATTTGAAGGGTGGAGGAGTAATTAGGGAGGGACTTCAGCAGTTCGGTTGCACAGGAGGTATAATAGGAGTTACATTTCACAGCTACAGCATGGGAGTCGGCTACAAGATTGCTATTTACCTTTAGCAGTAGGGAGGGGGAGGCAAGACTGAGGGGTAGAGGGGGCATGAACCACTTTCCAGAACTTGGAAGGGGAATTTATGTTAGTGAGGAAAGCATTTTTGAAGTAATCTGACTTGGCTAGCCTTGTTGCCCTGGTACAGGCGTTTCAGAGCTTACGGTAGTCTGCGAGGTCATCAGAAAGCTGGGTGAATTTGTAGTGCTTCCAGGCATGATCTCTAGCCCTAAGATAGGCTAAGAATTCTGGAGTAATCCACGGTAGGTGGTTACCCCCAACCCTGGTTTGTTTGAGAGGTGCAAAGGAGTTCCAATTTGCAAGGAATATTTTGCTGAAGTAGGCTAGAGCCTTATCAACTGAGAGGGAGGAGACTAAGGGAGACCAGTCAGAGAGTGAAAGATTGTGCAGGAGAGGTTCAAGGTCTTGGGATTTGAAGGAGTGAAGTTGCAAGGTTTTATGCGAAGATTTTGGACTGTGGATTTTCCTGACAACGAATATTGGGTTGTGATCACTGGGAGTGTCTGGAAGGATGCCAGAGCTAATTACTGTGTGGGGGTGGGTGGTAAGAGCCCAGTCAGTCAGGGAGTGATTTTGTGTCTTATGATTAGGGCAGGTGGGTTCTGAGATCAACTGTGAGAGGTTCAGGGCTCCATGATCATTACATATTTTGGATGTCCCCCCTGCACCCCGTTCACCCCGTCAGGTACTTGTAGGTCTCTATCGTGTCACCTCTCAGTCTCCTCTGTTCCAGGGTGTACATGCTGAGATCCCTCAGTCTCTCCTTGTAGGGCTTTTGGTGCAACCCCTGTACCATTTTAGTTGCTTTCCTCTGGACTGCCTCCACCCTGTCTATGTCCTTTCAGAAGTGCAGCCTCCAAAACTGGACACAGTGCTACTGGTGGGGTCTCACAATCAAGGGCTAGAGTGGCAATACTACCTCCCTTTTCTTGCTGGATAAATACCACCCTGTGCACTCCATCATCCCACTAGCCCTCCCCGCTGCTTTGTCACACTGCCCTACCACTTTGAGGTCATCACTTATAATAACCCCAAGGTCTCTTCCTACTTAGTGTCTATAAGTACCATCCACCATCCTATACTCATCTTTTGGGTTCCCTTGCCCTAGGTACATGGTTTTGCACTTTTTGGTATTATACACCAACTTCCATGCTCTTGACCACTACTCAAGTTTCCCAAGATCCACTGCACATTCTCTGTACCCCCTCCTGAGACTCCACCCTGCTGGAGATTTTGAAATCACCTGAAAAAGGCATACCTTTCATTCCAGTTCTTCTGCACTGTCATTTGCTGTATAAAGACATTGAAGAGGACCAATCCCAGTACTGAGTTCTGTGGTACCCCTGTTAGTCACTCTCTTACCATTAGAGTGAGTGCCTTTAAACACCACCCTCTATTGCCTATCCATTAACCAGTTTCTAACCCAGTTCACCATTTTGGATCCCACCCCTAGGCTGTCCAACTTCTTTATCAGTCTCCTGTGTGGCACAGTGTTGAAATCCTTGTAAAGTCCAGATAGGCCACATCTACTGCCCTTCCATAATCTAGTTCCCTGGTCACCCAGTCAAAAAAAAATATCATATTCTTCTGGCATGACCCCACCCCCAACCATGAATCCACTCTGCCTATGAGCTTAAAGCCTATTGGATTAAGGATACTCTACCAGTCTTTCCTTTAGCAAGGTTTCCATTAGTTTCCCCCTATGGAAGTAAGACTGACTGGAATATAATTGCTAGCCCTTTCCCTACTGCCACTGTTATGTAGAGGGGCCATGTCAGCTCTTTTCCGGGCCTCCTGAATTATACCTTTTTCCAGTGAACTGTTAAATATGGCTGTCAGTGGAGCAGCTAGCACCTCCCAGAGTTCTTTTAGTACCTGTGGGTGTATCCTGTCTGGTCCCATAGGCTTGTTCACTTTCAGACCTGCAAGTCCCTTCAGGACTCTTTCCTCTGAAAATGGACCATTGTCCACCACCACCACCCCCCTTTCCTGCTACTCCCTCCTGATCTGTCCCCCTCCCTCCACTATGAAGACTTAGAGGAAGTACCTGTTCCAAATGTCGCCTTTCATAGTCCTCTTCTGTGCAATCTCACCCTTCCGCTAACCCTCCTCTTGCCTTCCTCTTCTCACTTATATAGCTGAGGAAAGTCTTATCTCCTTTGCTGTCCTTTCCTCTGTCTGCACCTTTGCTCTCCTCATTGCCTTTCCTACTTCCTTCTTTGACTTGGTGCATCACCCTGTCCTCTTCCCTCTGTATTTCCTTATAACTCCAGAGTGAGAACAGTCTCTTTTCTTCTGCTTTTCCTCACTTCCTTCATGCAGAGGCTGATTGCCTTAATAATGCCACCTTATTTTTCCTCACTGTCATTCTATACCTCCCTAGCAAGCCCCCCCAAGACAGTTTCTGAGGTAAAAGTCCAGGATCCTCGTCCTCATGTGGGTTGCCTCTGCTCCTGTTTATATGTTAAATGATACTGTACAGGTATCACTGGTACCGAGGGAACTGCCTACGATGATGCCTGCAATGCTGTCCCTGTTTGTAACACTAGGTCCAGCATTGCCACATCTCTAGTGGGTTCTTTGACTAGCTGCCTGAGAAAATCCCTTTGTAGGGAGTCAAGAATGGCCCTGCTCCTTGCTGAAGCTGCAGTTGGAAGGCTCCAGTCCATGTCTCGCAAATTAAAGTCACCAGCTAGCAGCACCTCCCCCTAATTTGCCATTTTTTTATATAACATTTATTATTGAGTTTCAGGTCATATCAACAATCAGCACATTGATATAAAGTTATACAAGGCTGTCCAAATAAAGATATTCCTAGCTGGGGAATCCCCCTTTGAATGTAAACACTAACTGCAGGGGTCCACATCTCAATACATGCTTCAGTCAGCTGTTTACAGAGGATGGCTTTATGTATGTACACAGGAATAATACCTGTAGTCCATTTAGAGTAGAGTAACAATAATAGAAAAACACCTGTAGGTTGAAATAGCAGAATGGAAAACAAGTACATGTGGGACATACAGCTGCCCTCCTGTTTTCTAATTAGATATGAAAAAGAAAAAAATGCATATTAAAAGATAAATCAAGTACAGCTAAACCAGTAACTCGTATAATTTCATGCGCGGTAAATGGAACAATTTCAGTATTGGGCTAACAGCGTGTGTTCCAAAATGTCACAGCTTAGAGGGGTATACCATCAATGTGAAGGCTATCACCAGAGGGTGTAGAGAGAATGAGAAGGGACCTGCAGAAACTTGAAGAATGGTCAGGGGTTTGGCAGTTGAAATTCAATGCAAAAAAGTGCAAGATAATGCATACGGGGCACAAAAACCCCGGCACAATATATCAGTTGGGGGGTGAGGATATAGCATGCACCAAGCAAGAAAGGATTTTGGGGTTATCATCTCTGATGACCTCAAGGTAGAAATATGTGACAAGGCAGCAGGTAAAGCAAATAGGATGCTGGGATGCATAGGCAGGGGCGTCACCAGCACGAAAAGGGAGGTCATAATTCCACTATACAAGACACTAGTGAGGCCCCACCTGGAGTACAGTGTTCAGTTCTGGAGACCTTACCTACGTAAGGACATAGACAGGGTAGAGAAGGTTCAGAGGAGGACAACAAAGATGGTACATGGATTACATCACAAGTCCTGTGAGGACAGGCTGAAGGAACTAAACATATGCTCCCTGGAGGAGAGGAGAGGAGGGAGAGAGGGGATATGATAGAGACATACAAGTATCTTACAGGGAGGAACAGGGTGCAGAAATGCACTATTTGTAAGTGAAAAAGATGTTTCAGGACTAGAGGGCATGGCATGAAGTTGGAGGAGGATGATTCAGAGGAAGCGTGAGGAAGAATTTCTTCACAGAACGGTGGTGGACAAGTGGAACACCCTGCCAGAGGAAGTGGTGGGGCTGAAACAATCACGGGAGTTAAGAATGCATGGGATAGACTTAAAGGAATTCTGGAGGTCGGGGAAAGGGGCAACATACTTCTAGGAAAACATAAGGTGAACTTACAAGCTCAAATGGGCAGACTGGGTGGGCCATAGGCCCTTATGTGCTGACACTGTCTATGTATCTATGTATCATGCAAAACCATCTATAGCTATATGGTCATGCAAGAAACATAAACCAACTAATTAAAAAAAAGAAGAAAGTTAGAAAACTCTGCTGTCACCGAGTCACCCATGTTAATAGCTACCCACTCACTCCTAGTTACCATTCAAGAAAGGCCTCTAGTTGTTGTCTAGCATGCATGGAAGTCATAACCTTGCTAAATGGTTCTTTTTGCTACTCTTATGGGGAAGTGGAGTGGTCAACCTCACTGCCCGGTCTGCAGCCACACCCCTTTTCCAGCCTCCCGTTTTACTCCATTAAGGCCCCTTCAAGAAAGAGGAGCCAAATACTTAAGCCATGGTCCCCCTATCTCCTCTTACCTGACCCTTGTCCCTCTGACCTTGTAAAAGACTTGTAAATAAGAGGTTGTTCTGGACACCCTACTAGCCATTCTGGTAACTTGGAGGGGTCTGCCTGCTACTGCTTGAGAAGAATTTGTCTCTTGCTTTCCAGTGCTAAGTGATATATCAAGTACAAGGTCTGTCCTGGAACCTGAGTGGGTTAATAATAGCCAAAGTTCTGGGATCTCAGATATTGTGCTGAGTGACTTCCTTGGTCCTGTTTGTTGATGTCACTCCAGAACAGCTGCAAAGTGGGCCATCACCATAGAACATGAGCAATATCCTCTGGGGAGTGGTGCCATCACCCTACTGGGTCATAATGTCATACGCTTAATAGCGTATGACATTAAAGCTAACCTGAAAGAGCGCTGTCCAGGACAGCAAATGGTGCAATACCGCGTATACTGCTGTACACGGTACTGCACTATTCACACTTCCAGGCAGAGGATTAGACTCTGCTGGGAGTAGGTTCCACTGAGCAGATGCCGTGGCTCACTGGACTGAGCCACAGCAGCAGGAACCCAGGTGCTGCATCTGGGACAGGGTTTGATTCCAGGTCCCAGACATTTTATTATGCCTCACAATTTGTGTGCTCCCCGAGTTGGACCCACTCCCCCAGAGTTGAGAATCTTTAGTAGGGGGGTCCAGGAGCGGAGCCCCATCACAGAAAAAAGAATTATGCTGCATGGCAATATCGTGCTATATTGGTAGCGTGATTTTGACATGCGGCTTAATGTCTTGCGACATTATGACCCTGTGCCTGGCACCACTGTTACACATTTGGAATCTGAAAGCCTGTGTTCACTAATTTTATCAGGGTTCTATGCCACTTACCCAGCACTTTTTCTGGATCAGCTGATATTTAGGAACCAGGGAGTCGGTATGGGCCCATTTCCAACACTGTGTTTACCACTGCTGTTTACCATTGCTCCATGGCAATGTTCACTGAAAGTTGCTCATTCCAATGGATCCTTTGGGGCTCTCAGCTCAGTTAGTGGCATTCCTGTGTACTCTTACAAAAGGTGCTGTCTGGTGCCTCTTGGTTGGCTCAGTAGGTTAGAGACCATAGTGGTCATGTCAATGTCCTTTAGTCTGTGACCCGGGCCTAGCCATCCACCCAGGGCATATCTCATATGTAGGAAACACCAGTGATCTGAGGTGGGGAGATCAAACTCTTCCCTGATTTGTGTGAAGGATTTTAGCATCCCCATGCACTCTGCTACTAAATGGTCAAGCATTTGAATTTCTTTAATCTGCCACCCCTTCCAATGTACTAACTTCCTTCCTACTTTGAGTTTAGGATTATGCTGGAAGGGCTTTAGCAGGCCTAGAGTGTGGTCTTGGCACTTGTGTAACCTCATAAATCCTGCCCATGCCTCCCCCGGGAGCGCAGTATCTTAGGTCCTACTGCCTTTCTTGGAGGGAGTGGATCTGGGCGTTCTAGTCAAATGAGTGTGGTTCCAAACAGTGCCTGTTCCAGCTCAACCCAGAGTGAGGTAAGCACTGGTCAGTTCCCTTAGCTATGCTAATGACTGCTTGGCTCCCCTGAGTGGTATGGTATGTCCATAGGCAGGGGGATTACAACAGTCACATATATGTGGAGCCCGTAGCATCTTTTTGTTAAGCCTTGAGAGATTTCTCTCTAGACCCCAGAGTCATTTGAATTACAAATTATGGCTGACTTATACCTCATCCTGACTGATGTTTTCAATCAGTTTGATATTTATGACTTCAACTGAATAAAGAAACTTCAACCAATTTTTTTCAATTTCTGTCACATATGTTTACGGTCTCCATACACAACTATGCACAGGCAGACATGTCAGATTGTCAGGAAAAAGTAGACTGAATCCCTAAGGCAAAACATGCCTCTGTTGTGTTGCGTTGTCAATACCAACAGATATCCTGGATTCCTACACCAAAATGAGTGCTATACTGCAGGCTTAGAGCCACGCTCCAACATGGTGATTTAGGATGTCCGGAGACACAACAAAGGGGATCCCCTTTGCTCTGAATTTTGAAGGCCTGTACTATGCATTTCAATGCTGAGAGGTTGAGGGTATGGGGCACACACTACCCCATCCCCATATAGGCCGAGTTCAACTTCTGCAAAACATGTGCCAACTATTTTATGTAATCACCCAGTCCTCTGGGGTTACTAGAATTCCATCAGTGTTAGACTAGAAAGGTAGTGAGCAGCTAGTAGAGAGTTTATTGGAAGCTCTCTACAGACCTCATTGTTTACTTAGCTAGGCTGTTAGAAATGAGTGAGGTCATTCACAACTCTTGCTGCAGCCTGAGCCACAGTGGAATCAGCTGCTAGAGAGACAGGTTAGAATGCTGGGTCCAGTTGGTGGAGAGACTGAGTGTGGGAGCAGTGGAGAGAGGGCTCCTAGTGCAGAGGGTGCCCATCAGCCTGTCCTGAGGCTGGATGAAGGACCTCTGGTTATTTTTCTCACCCCAGTGTGTGAGACAATGGCAGTACCACAAGAAGTGGTGGAGACCTGTACTTCTGAGATCCCAGTGGGTCACTTCTGTGAGAATTGATGGGACTGTGAGATCCAGTTGGTCTAAGAGGCAATCCCCTGAGAGACCGGAAGACTGTCCAACTGCCCAGATCAGAAACCGAGAGATAGTTTCAGTAAAAGCTACTGGAAAAGGGAAGAAGTATGTTTCTTCTATGGTCCATGTCTATAATATTGGGAAAAGAAAAACCATGAGTACAGCAACATGGAAATGTTTGAGAGGGAGTCGTCTGGTGGTGTATGTGCCCAGAGATAAGGCTAGAGCATACCACTCAGGGCCCCAATTTCATTACAAACATGTGCTGAATGTAGATTTGAATGTATGGATGCCTTTAGAAATCTGAGGGAGTTGAAGTTGAGGGGGTTGAGGAGGCTGAAGGATCCAGTTTGTAACCTGGATGGAATGGCAGGAGTTGGCTGGGCCAGGGTGGGCAGACCCTCATCTAAAACTCCAGTCAGGGCTAACTGATTACCGGAAGGGCACAAGGTTGCCCTGTGGATGTTAACTAAACCCATCATTTCAGGAGGAATATAATGTTTTAAGTGTGTTGAAACACCCACGTAATAGACACCCGTAGGAAATGTAAGTCCATGATGTCCCTAGGAAAGAGGGATGGACTGTTCGTAGTTCTGCGGAAGAAAAGATGTAAGAAAAATCCAAACAGTTTGTTCTGGAAAAGGAAGAGCTCCTGTGTAATGTGTGTTCCGTAAAGTACAGTACCAACCTGGGGGACCATCCCTTTTTGTTGTCCATCTGTGTCAAAGCAAAGCCATACCGTACAATCCCATTTTCAGTCTTGGGCATTCCATCTGTGCTTCCCAGTGTGAACTTGTTTATGGGGCCCCTCAGATAGGAGACATAGCATAGCCCTAGCACCTCATTCACAAAACTTGGTGTAAATATAAATGTTATTTTGCACTCTAATCCCCCCCCACCCATCCTCTTAGATGCTGAGCCAGGTATTTGCCCCAGTGCCAGGGGTGATGTCTATGTTATGCCAACTTGTGGTTTGATGCCTTGTCTGTGTACAAATTAAGGGGGTCCTGGTTGCAAGATGCCACTCTTGGCTGGGGTATGGGTTGCATTTATACAGTAGCTCAGCCCCCAGCCTCAAGAGTAGCCCCCACAAAGCACACACCATGCAATGATATTCTGTGAAAAAAATATAAGGCCCCCACACTTCATTCCCACATCATGATTTAAAGCCTTTGCAGATGTGTCCTGATATTAAAAAGAGGCCCTGTTTGCAGACTAACAGCTCTGTTGTCTATGACAGGAATGGACCCCTTTCTTTCTTTCTTTCTTTAGCCAGCATACTGTGGTAACACAGTTACTAGTGGGTGGGTTTGAAACTGGTCAGCAGCCTCACTGGGGGAGAAGGACAGATAAGATAAGGGCATGCTTTTCACCCTCCACCCCCTCCCCCAAGGCAGGCACAGGGCACATAAAAAATCAGGGTCAACACCAAGAAACATGCAATAATAACAACAATAATAACAAGGGACGCTTTGTATGGAAAAATGTGTTCACCAGCTCAGCTGTAATACACAATAATCAGTGTATGTTTATTTTACAACACACGAATAACAATGGGTTTTAGCTTACTTGATACTGCATCATATTTTCCACAATCTCTGAATGAAAGTAAAATTGTTTAACGTCGCTGAAGCCAGTCATTGCCGTCAGAAGCATTTACCATTTAGACACAGTTTTTCACTTTTAAGCAAGCATCAGGCAGTGCAGGAACAGCAGACAGCACAGCAGATAGCATAGCAGAGTGGTAGCAAACTTACAGCAGTATCCATGGTCAGAACTTAACACAGTGCTGCGTGCTTTTTGTTTTGTTAATGCATTAAGGCTTTTCAAACAAGCATTTGTCATTTTACACTCACGTGATCCTCTCGTGCCTTGGTCCAGTTGCTTGGTTCTGTTCTAATACTGACAATTGATGGAATTTTGGGTAGTCACTCACAGTCCCAGGCCAAACCTTTTTGGCTGCCAAGATTCCCCAGTCCTCAGACCCCTCCTGTTCTCTTCTGTTCTCTAAAGTTCAGCTACAGCACTCACTACCCACCATATAGCTGCAGTCATTTTTAATTATTTTTTATTTAATCCTCAGACCACAGTCAGTGTGGGTACATTCAGTCCCATCTCACCACACCACACCATGCACCTTGTCTGTGTGGCACTAGTTGTTAGTTGGTGCTTGTAGAGGCCTACAAGATCACCACAAACAGCCTAGTTGGGTAGTCCCCAGGTTGCAGTGGTGGCACACTCTTCCATCTCAACCTGCCTGCTGTGCTAGTGTCCTCACACTTTCCTCCCCGCTTCTAACCCCAGTACTCTGCCAGACAGCGTCAGTACCTTTTTTAATTGTTCCCATTTAAGTCGGTAACCAACCCATCCTCCAGTCAATGACATGTCGGTCCAGGCCTCCTGTGCCCCGCTCCTTGCTCACCACAACAAATTGGTGCTGCATCTGCCAGATCTACAGCCTACCTCCAAATGCATGCGTGTCTGTATACCAATTGACCATGGCTCCTCTCTCCCAGTTTACTGCATGGAGGTTAGGGGCAGGATATTCCAGTCCACCCTGTTAGTAGCTAAGCATCTGAGAGTGTGTGCCACACCTGAAGGCACAGTTGAGCCTTGGCAGCAAAGCGGTGTCTGTCAGAAAAGAGAGGAGGAGGAGCCAACTCAACATAAATGTGACTCCACAGAGTTATGGTAGCAACACATACAGATTAAAGCTAACTATCTCTTCTGTCAATTGCGGCTGGTGATTTTGGCAATGGACATCGATGCTGGAATCTATTTCCCTCAGTGAGGAAGGAGGAGATAAGTCTATCCATCCTATTCCAAGCTTTCAAGGGAAGTTGAAGGTGTAGGTCATTTATTTGCCATTCTGATGATGGCTTCCCCATGTGCCCTGTCCAACTCCTCTCCCTGTGCTGGAGGTCTGTACACCAGTATGGATAGAGGTCTAGGTCAAAATAGCTAAAATAAATAACAGTGCGGTCAATAACCCTGCATGGAAAATGCTGTGAGGGAAAACTGTACATGGGAAATACAGGGAAAAGGAATGACCACGTGGGAGAAAGTCAGGAGGGGTATTTGCTATTACGAACTCCAGGAGGGAGAAAGGGGAAATCTTGGGGACCGATTTACTATTATCAACTCTGGGAGGGAGAAAGATGAGGAGAACTAATTTACTATTATCAACTCCAGGAGGGAAGAAGTTTCGGGGCAGATGTTGGGAATCCCGCTTTGTAATAAATATCCCTACTGTGCTATGTGGATGCTGCTGTTTCCACCCATGCTATTTTGACTATACACATTTGCACCATGCTATTATTCTGATGTGAACTTGACCAGATATGGAGAGCAGCACCAGAGCCTGTCTCCAGGTGGACCCACAGCACCTGGAGAAGCAAATGTACTGTTGACTGAGGGATATGAACATGCCTGTAAGCCAAGCCTACATGAGTTGTGGTATAACTGTAATTTTCCCTGAGTGTAGCTCAAAAGAAAGGTATAGTTTTATGAAACCCACAGAGGTGCTGGATTACAGTCCTTCCTCATCCTCCCTGTGTTTGTTTCTTTCGGGATCTCTGTAATGATAACATTCTGCTGCGTGGATGATCAAGCATCGTCTGTCTCCAGTTTAAGTTATAGACATATTTCCTAGTTATCATGGAATGACTGGCAAAGAAGAAGTGGGACGATGGTGGTAGCTCGATATCACAGAGAGCCACAAGGGAGCCTGGGAAGAGCAGAGCATTATGGGACTGGTAGTCCCAGAATAGTTGGAACTTTGCAAGCTGTTTGGCAGTAGTTATAAAAGTTTTAAAAGATGTCTGCTTTGCTGCTAGCAAATAAAGAACAAGGCATCTCCTTGAGTTCTTTCAGCGCTCTGGGCGAATCCTGTTCAGTCCCATAACCTTGTCCAGTTTCAGGGCTGCAAGTCTTTTCAATACTCTTTCCTCTGAAAATTGACCTGTGTCCACCCCCACTCCATTCATTCTTCTCCCTGGTGGTCTTTCTCCTCTACCCTCCACTGGGAAGACTAAGCAGAAGTACCTGTTTATGATGTCAGTTTTTTTTTTGGTCCCCAAAGCTTCTGCATAGTCTCTCCCTTCCCCTATTCGTATTCTTACTATCACTCCCCTTGCTTTCCTCTTCTTTCCTATGTACCTGAAGAAAGTCTTATCCCCTGTCATGACCCCTTTGGTGGTCCTTTCTTCTGTCTGTGCCATTGCTCCCCTCACCACATTGTCTGCTCCTTCTGCGTTTCTAGGTATACCTTCCTGTCACCTTCCCTCTGTGTTTCTTTATACCTCTTGAATGCAACCTTTTTTAATTTTTTTCTTTTACCAATTTTGTAACTTCCTTGGAGAACCATAATGGTCTCTTTTTCCTTATGCTTTTGCTAACTTCCTAAGGTTGGTTGCTTTAGTTATGTGCTTCCTTATTTTTCCCCACTGTACCTACCCCACCCTGGCACTCCTCCCTCTCTTTGGCAGTTCTTGAGACAGCCTCCCATTTCTTTAAATCAACCCTCTTAAAGTCCAGAACCCTCTCCTTCATGTGGTTTGCCTGTTCTCCTGTTTTAATGTTGAACCACACTGTATGGGGATTACCATACCAAGGGACTGCCCACAGTGACACATTCAATGTTGTCCCTGTATATAAGCACCAGGTCCAGCACTGCTCCATACCTAGTAGATTTCTTGACTAGCTGCCTGAGAAAATCCCCTTGTAGAGAGTCACGGGTGAAACACAGAACATAGAAACATAGACTTTAATGGCAGATAAGGACCTCTTGGCCCACACAGTCTGCCCATTTATCTACCAATTGTATAAGCTGCAGATCCTAGTTAACCAACAGCCCACTTCTTCCTACCCCCCACCAGAACTGCCTTATGTCTGTCCCATGCATTCTTGAATTCCCTCACTGTTTTTGACTCGACCTCCTCAGGAAGGCCGTTCCATGTGTCTACTACCCTCTCCATGAAAAAATACTTCCTTGTGTTGCTCCTGAGCCGTCCCCTTCTATCTTCAAATTATGACCCTTGTTCTTGCACATCTCTTTTTCTGAAAGATGCTACCCTCTTGGACTTTGTTGATTCCCTTGAGGTACTTGAAAGTTTCTATCATGTCCCCCTCTCCCTCTTTCCTCAAGGGTATACATATTAAGCTCCTTTATTCTCTCTTTATATGGATTCTGGTGCAGACCCTGCACCATTTTAATTGCTTCCTCTGGACTGCCTCCATACTTTCTATGTCCTTGTGGAGATGGAGTCTCCAGAACTGCACACAGTACTCCAGATGGGATCTCACCAACTGTCTGTACAGAGGGATAACAACTTCTTGCTTTCTACTGGTGATGCCTCTCCTAGTACATCTCAGTATCACCCTAGCCTTCCTTACTGCCTTCTCACATTGCTTGCTTACCTTTAGGAGTGGACCTGCTCCTTGATGAAGCTTCAGTTGGAAGGTTCCACTCCACATCTGGCCAATTGAAGTCAGTCAGAGCACATGTGGTGCTCAGAGACAAAGAGGTGCTGATGGTAAATCGAGTCCAGCAAGCTGCAAAACTGGGAACAAAACAGTCTTACTGGACAACACAGTCTTCTCTTGATCAAAAATATTGTGCAAATATTCAATTTATTAAAGTGCTCTTTCAGTGTGAAACAGCGGGCAACCACAGAACCAAAGACCCAGTGAACCAATACATTTTGTGCATACGACATGCGTGCACTTTGTCAAGGACACTGGCCTCTACTGCTGTAACATATTTATACATGTGTAGTTAATGTGACAGTGCAAATAAATTAAGGAAATGAAAAAAAAAGTTAAAAATAAATCAAGGCTTACTAGATATCAATTACTATCTAAGAGTCATGCATTACCATTTAGATATATGCTTAAAGGGATACTGGTAACCCAGCCACTTTAGGCCTAAAATTGTCCCAAGTTTATAAAATTAATTTTATGATTGCTCACATTCTGCAAAGAATACTGATGTTGCTGGTTGTTTGATTCTGATTCCTTTTTTCTTTTTAAAAGTAAAAACAGACTGCCCACCACACTGGAGTTACCACACGAAAAAGAGTTTGTTTACATTCTTTGATCATCTCCCACTGCACCCTCTCTGGACTTGAGAACCCCCCAACACAGTCTAGACAGTAAAGATCAGTGGGAGGAGAGGTGGCCATTGCATCACTGTTGGCTGCACTGTTTGGGGCTGTTCGTAACTTTCAGGAGGTATGTAATAAGTGTTGATCAAGAATTTGAAATAAAACAAGGTTGGGTATAACTACGTCATTAGCATGCATTTCAGTTCTAGTAAGAAAGAAGCAGATAAGACAGCCAGCAACATCTATGAATTTTAGAGAAGGTAAGCAATCATAAAAGTGGGGTTTCAAACAGAAATAGTATGATGCGGTTGACAGTGTCCTTTAAGGAATAAATCATTCATAGATAGTCCCTCATTTACTGAAAATTTCATAGACATGTAGATATGACATACTGGGATCATGTATGGGTTATTATAAAAAGGGTCTGAAATGGAGCTTTCTTATTGGCTGCAAACATTCTAACAGCCTTATGTTAATATTTTATTAACATACATGTGAAACATAATCATATGCTGAACAAGGTTTAACACTGTTTAAAACATGTTTTATTATAATAGCAATAAGGCACTCCCAGGGATTATGTTAATGGTCAGTTAATCACCCTCTGGGGCATGTGGCACTGGCTACACCTCGTGCCACAGTGCACCTCTGCAAGGTGATTAACAGACCATTAACATAACCCTTGGTCATGCCTTATTGCTTAACCATAGGCCACTGGTTCTGTGGTTGCCTGCTACTTTGCACTGAAAGAGTACTTTAAGGCAGAGGGTGATAACGGCAAATATTAAAAAAATAAATAAGATCGATTAATGTGCAGCTAGACCACCGTGCTATGGAACAAGAAGCGGACTGTGAGTATGGTCTAGACACACTGGGCACATTTAGCAAATGTTTCTGTCAAGCCCTATCAGTCTCATTGCTGCCTAAGCCACTACCCCCTTAGTAGTATGAGGAAGCAGGTGACACGCAGCATGACATGCCTGGACACTATACACTCACTGCCATAAGCATCTTATGGGAACTGAACAGTCAAATTGCAAAATGGTTTGTGTTGCATGACCTGACAGAAGGGTTTATTTCCACCAGCAATATTGGGAGGGCTTTAAGCCCGAGGTTCGATGGGCGGAGCAACAACGTCACTCCCCCATCGGGCTTAAAAGGTCACCAAATCCTGGGCCTCACCAGTATTCATTTTTCATTGCCCACCATCCACCCCTCCTCCTCCAGTGGCTGGCTCTCTTACCTATGGGCTTCCTCCTAACCTACCTTTAGCCAACGCATTCATTCCTGCAGCACCTGTGGGGGGGGGACCCTCCTCTAGGGTTCCTTGCGTCGTACCCCTACAGGTTGGTATATTCCATGGATAGAGAGGCAGAAAGCCACAAAGCAAATCAACTTACACAAGCATCATCTCATGTCATCTCATCTGGTTGCGTAAGCACATCGAACAGTGCTGTTGTGATTCATTCATGTTTCATGCTTTACCCACTGTAACAATTCAATTGTTCATAATTACTTCAAGCATAATAGTGAGATGAAAGACATGCTGACCTCTGCCAAAAATGTCTGTGGATATTTCAGCCATTCCAGGAGGCTAGGAATAAGTTGAACATTCTGGGTTGGTGGGTGGGGCAGTGTTGCACTTTACAGTATCTGTGCATGGTAAGCAAGTGAACCAGTAAGCAGGCACTGTTAAACAGTACTATGATTTCTCATGTCCAGCAGTTAGACAGGACAACGTTAGGTTGTTTAGGGCAGAAGTACACTATGGAGTCGAGGCGCAGGACTATATGTAGCAGCAGCACACAGCGGAGGAGGAGGAGGCACAAGAGTACAGGCCCAAACCTGCAGCAGAAGCAACAGCAGCTATCATTCACTATGATTTGGTTGTTTGGGGCAGCAGAACCCCATGGAGGAGGAGGAGGAGGATGCACTGAAGTATGGGACAGAACCTGCAGCAGCAGCAGCAAAACAACAATGGCTATCAGTTCACTATGATTTGGTTGTTTGGGGCAGTAGAATCCCAAGGAGGAGGGGGCACAGAAGCATGTGCCAGAACCAGCAGCCGCAACAGTGGATATCAGTTCACTATGATTATCTTGTTTGTGACAGAACCCTGTTGAGGAGGAGGAGGAGGAGGCACAGGAGTACGGGAGAGAACCAGAACCAGCAGCAACAGTGACTATCAATTCACTATGATTTGGTTGTTTCTTTGGAGCAGCAGAACCCCATGGAGGAGGAAGAGGAGGAGGAGGAGAAGGCACAGGAGTATGGGCCAGAACCAGATGCAGCAACAACAACAGTGGCTTTAGGTTCCAGTGACTTGGAGTTTTTGGGCCGTACCCCATGGAGGAGGAGGAGGAGGAGGAGGAGGCACAGGAGTATGGGCCAGAATCTGCAGCAGCAACAATAACAGTGGCTATAAGTTTCTATGATTTGGTTGTTTGGGGCTGCAAAACCCCGTGGAGGAGGAGGAGGAGGAGGCACAAGAGTATAGGCCAGAAGTAGCAACAGCACAAATGACTTGAATATCTACATCTTCTTCAGTTCCTCTGCACAGCACCCCAGTCAGAGTCCAATGAGGGGTGCTGGAGGCAGCAACAGCTAGAGAAAAAAGTTCAGCGCACGCAGATTGCTGCAAAAAACTCTTCAGTTTATTTAATCAAATGCACAAACAATACATATTTTCACCAGTCTTGCCCCAGAGCTTTGAGGTTCACATCCTCTTCATCAGGGGGCATGGCTAAGTTAGTGTGGTGATGATGTGCCATATATATCGTTCTACTGTCTGCTATCAATGCTTTACTGTAAGGATGTGGCATCAGGCAGCAGTGAGCGATTGATCACTATAGTGGAACCTGTGGAAACAGTAAAAAAAAATTAAGTTGCCGACAGCAAAGAAATTATATTTTTATTTTCTGCCTCACAAGGTACAAATGATACTGGTTACTTGTGCAAACCAATACAGACATTAAAAAAGTGTTATCTTCAGCAGCTACAGCCTCCAGATGGGAGGTGCACAGATAGTGAGTATGTGCAGTGTCAATGGCAAATTCACACATGATAAGATGTCTGCAGATCATGGACTGTTGAAAGAAAAAGTGGACAAAAGAATATGTGCCATGCATGACAGTGACCCAGAGCCCTTAGACAGCTACTCGTGTATATAACCTCTGGTTTGCCAGTGGCTGGAGTGTTGGCTAGTGTAAGGGACACGGGGGGGGGGTCTGATAGAAGGGCATAGGTGATGACTGAGAAGCCTAACAGCTGGATAACAAAAAGTGGTATCTTTCTGTAACTTAGAAAATTAATCCTTACAATCAAAGTGAACAAAAATTAACCCTTGCACTTGCATCCCTCACAGGCAAACAGAGACTCAAACACAGGCTTTGTTTAGGAAACAGACAAAGAACCTCAGTGCACAAGCACGGAGGCAATGGTCACCCTAAAAGGTGTTTAGAAAGATGAGAAAATATTTATTTAATGACTTACATACTTAAAAGGTAAGTAGTGCAGAGAATATCACCAACCAAAATGAAGGCTCCCAGTAGTGGTCACAAAACCTCCCATACTAGTGATGGTTCTGTCTTGGAGGCAATAGTGCAGGAAGTGGCAGGTAGCAGAAGCAGACAGATCAAAAGTAGAGGGGACCTGTGAAAACGGTAGGAAAAGAATTAAGTAACTTAACAGCAAAGCCCTGACCTATTCTTCTTTATGACCTGTCAAGGTACAAATGAGATACGTCACCTGTAGAAACAAATACAGAAGTTATTCTTTCTGCCCTGTGAAGGCACAAATGAGATGGGTCACGTGTAGAAACAAGTGCAGCACATTAATAGAAGGTGTTATCTAACCTAAATTAAAACTTACCTTCATCATTGTGATGGGCCTATCGTGGTGGCAGTAGTGTAGGAGGCAGCAGAGGGCAGAAGTAGATCAATTTATAGAGGGACCTGTAGGTACATGTTTTAAAAATATTAAGTTGTAGTTGGAAGGACAGACTAATAACAATAGAAAAGAATGAGTAAATGTTATCAAATTCCAGTCACAACAATGTCCTATCATATCAAGGTGCTTTTCTGTCTGTCACGCTGGTTCTTGACTGGACACTTGGTTGAAGGAATATGTTTTCACAACTCCTACAGGTGGAGGCTGACTGATATCACAGTGGTGTTGGGGAGAAGAGGCCGCACTCAGCGCCCATATGCTAAGCCCCCAGTGTTATTCTTTACACTGGTTCATGGTTTCTCATGTTATACAGATGCATGTTGACTGATGTCACAGTAGTACCAGAGGAGAAGAGGCAGCACACAGCGCACATATGCTGAGTGGTTTTAATAGTTTTTTCACTGGTTCTTGAGACCGTCTTGGGGGAATATGTTTTCACATATTATACAGGTGCATGCTGATTGATGTCACTGTGATGTTAGAGGAGAAGAGTCTGCACGCAGCACACATATGCTGAGCAGTTGTTACTAGTTTTTACACTGGTTCTTGAGAACATCTTGTGGGAGTATATTTTCAAATGTTATACAGGTGGATGTTGATGGATGTCACAGTGGGGTTGGAGAAGATGCCACATACAGCACACATATGCTAACCGTCCATGCTAGTTTTTACACTGGTTCATGGTTTAACATTTTAAACAGGTGGAAGTTGACTGATGTCACAGTGTTGCCAGAGGAAAGGAGTTCGCACACAGTGCATAAATGCTGAGCGGTTGTTACTAGTTTTTACACTGGTTCTTAAGACCCTCTTGCGGGAGTATGTTTTCATGTTATACATGGATGTTGGCTGACGTCACAGTGATGCTGGAGGAGAAGAGTCCACACACAGTGAACGTATGCTGAGCCATTGTTGCTAGCTTTATACTGTTTCATGAGACCATCTTGAAAGAGTATGCTTTCATCTGTTATACAGGTGATGTTGACTATAGTGAAAGTGGTGCCGGAGGAGAAGAGTCTTCACACAGTGCACATATGCTGAGAGCTTGTTGTGTGTTTTTTTACACTGTTTAGTACTGTTACTTTTTAAATCCATTTACACTGACCAAGAAGTTACATACCAGTGTGACTCACACTGTTGTCAGTCTGCACTGTGCCATTTTGGAACCCGCCGGTGTACAATACTTCGGGGTGCCTGCTTCCATATCAGTGTCACACCAGTGTCCTGCTAACTGAAGTGCAGGACCTTTCCTGCAAAAAGTACTCCATGCATTGTTGTGCAAAATTAATATCAGGCAGTGTTGTTTGAAGTGGCCACTATTTACAGTACATTAAACCTGAAAATACCAACATCAATAAAGCATCTTTGTCTGGCAGAGGAGCAGAAGAAAAACCCTAGTTTGATGACTGCACAGTTAAACGTACACATTTACACCGGTGTGGCTCTCCAAACCACCCACACCACTGTAGAAATGGGCTAAATAGATTTTTTTATCTTACTTGTCTGTAGAACAATTATGAAAGGTCTGCATACCTGTCTTGTATTACGTGACATAACTCTTGTTGTATATTAAAAAATACATAATAAAGTTTACAAAAAAAATGAAATAGGTAGTCTAAACGGAGCTAATGTGTACTAAGAATAATATATTTATATCGGAAGTGTATTGAGGTGGCAGTGCAAGTTATTAATGTCAAACAAAGCCTCTATCTATATCACTAACAATATTCAAAACTGTCCTCGGCATTTCCCTTATCTGAAAGGCCATCACTCAGGATGCTGCACCGCACCCTCTATCCACACCACTATCTGTTGGTGTGAGCATCCCTCTCCTTCCTCATGATACAGTACTTTGATTGGACACTAATTTTGTAGTCAGGTGGGATGTGTTCCTTGTTCATTTTTAGGGCTGTGGGCAGAGCCTACAGCCATTTTGGGATCACTCAGTAGCTCTAAAAATGGCCGATCATTGAACCTTCCATTGGACTTTTGGCAGTATCCTTCTGAAAGTCCAACAGAGCTTGAAACCCTCTGCCATGATCGGCAACTACAGAGTAACAGCCACACTATTTTGGCTGTTACTTCCACATTCCGTGGCATGAACTGCGCATGTGCGACTCACCTACATGTACAGTTCTGCTGGCGTTGTCATATTGTGAATGGCAAAATGCCATTCACCTCAACTGTGCATGCGTGAGTGCTGCACATATGCAGTTGGGTCGCCACTGCCAGCAGTGGCAACAAAGAAAACGTACTGACATTAGGTTCCCCAATCCCTGTGTCAGCATTATGTCATCCAACTCACGTGGCACACTGGGAGCCCACTCCAGTGTGCCCATATGTATTCTTTTTCCCCTGCCGACATCAGGGTGCCCAATCCCTATGTCGGCATCATGTACCCACCCACCCCCACTAATGTGGCACACTGGGAGCCCACCCCCATATGCCCAAATGTCTGCCTTTTTTTTTGTTACCTGTAAATAAAGAAAACAATCCCCCAACATGTTTTTATGTGTTTTTTTCTTTATCTGTAAAAAAGAAAATGGTCCCTCATCATTGCCCCAGTTCCCCTCCCCATCCCCACCCTACACTGAGCACCCACCTCCCCTTACCCCCTACTCCCTACTTACCTCTGGAGGTTGGCACTGTCATCTTCTCTGGACCGGGACACGTCTGCACTCTTCAAAGCCGAACCACAAACTGAAGAATCAAAGATAAGCATGTTATAATGTCATTCAATGGGGTTTTCAACTTATTTTGATAAATAAGCCATTTTTGGGAATTTTGGCCCCACATTTTCAACATGGGGTTCTTGGGACCCCACCTCATGAAAACTTTCACTGTCATTTCATTACTCAGTCCTGAAAGGTGATTTCACAGTCATTGCGCGGAATCACCTTTTGGGACCAGTTCACAAAATGGCAGTGGCACTGTTCATGAGGTGGAGTCCCAAAAAGCCCATGTTGTAGATTTGGTGAAAAAATTCCCAAAATTGACTGCATTATGAGCATGCATTATGCAATTTCTATGCACAATCCTAACTTTGCCAGTTTTTAATATTTTCCCTCCACATTTTCAACATTGCCATTTTGGCACACCTCATTTTAAACAGTACAGCTGTCATTTATCACATCCTGTCTGAAACATGTTTTCGCACCTGTCACACAGAATGGCGCAGTCGCTCTGTTAAATCACCTTTCGGGACAAGTGAACAAAATGACACTGGCACTCTTCATGAGGAGGGGTCCCAAAGAGGCCATGAAAATTTGGTGCAACACCTCCAAAAAATGGCCAAGTTACACCCGGGCATTCAATAATTTCTATGCACATGTGTAACTTTGTTCACTTGGTAGCTCATCACAGCCCTATCGGTTCTGGCCAGAGTTTGTTATGAATGTCAGCATTTGTAACATTCCGTTTATAAATACATGTTCTTCTGTCCGTAATGATGGCCCCTGCTGTGCTGAACGCTCTTTCTGAACTTAGACTTGCTACCGGGCAGGATAGATACCTAACAGCAACTTTTGCCAATGCAGGCCACAATGTGAACTTGCTCTAGCAGTATAGCAATCATTTGTCATCTGGCCAAGCTGCTCTGTGTCACCCATATATGCCTGCACAATCAAGGCAGTAGATATACAGCTCTCTAGAGCCGAAGGAGCAACCTTTTTACTGGCACAGCCACATGGGAAAAAAATAGCCCATAAGGGAGTTATGCCAGTGTGACTGCTGTGTTCCTGCTGCTGATGAGTACCTATGAGCTGATGGAGGATGAGGATAACTGTGTTCTGCTTACTGTGACAGATGAGGATGATTTTCTCAGTAAAAAATGTCTTGAGAGACATTGCTACTGCTGGCTATCTTTACCTTGCTGTACATGCATGTCTTTCTGCACAAGCCTTGTCAACACGTGAATTTGACTATTGGAATCCCTGCTCTCCAATACAGACACAATGCCATGCTTATAAAAGGGATCTAATATTGTCACCACACCATAAAAATTAGACTCCACCATGCTGTGCAAACAACGGTCAATACGCACACGTTCAATCATCCAATGAACAAGATCACTGCCTGTACTGTTCCCATTCCTAACTGTTCCCTGATGTTCAGTAGTGCCTGCTGTTGCACACAAATCAGCAATATTGCTTGGCTGATACAGTCATTTGCAGCACTAACCGCTTGGGTAGCATGTTCAATAGGCTACAAAATTTGGATTAGGGTGTCCATCATGCACCTCTGATCCATGCTGAGGGAGAGAGAGGATGTGCCATGAGCCCCATGCAGCATGGTGAAGTCTGTTAAGACCTTGTATTGCTTGAACCACTGTTCAAGCAAGTATAACACTGAATTCCAGTATATGACCACCTCCTGCTTTAGTCAGTACTGTGCAATTACATTTCTTAACTGGAGGTTTTTAAACTTGTTTCGGGCCTACGTGGAGAGGCTAAAAAGCCCTCACAAGTGATGGGCCACAGTCAGCGTGGCATCAGTGTCATTATTGTTCTTCAGGTAATCCTGGACTATCAAATACAGCTGGTGGGAAAAACATGGCACATGAGTAAATGACCCATTCTCAATGGCCTTCACTTCATTCCTGCCATTGTTGCTGAAAATAAATGCTGCCTTGAGGTCCTGCAACATAAGCTGCTCACCAATTTGAGTTTGCAACTCAGTGAGAATATTAATAGCAATATGCTGTACAGTATCCATACATCTTATGCTGAATGTGGCCCATTGCCATACACCAGCAAGGGGAGCATGGCCCAGACATAATGGAGATTGACAGGTCTTGGGAGAAAAATCATAGAAACATTCCCTGTGTTCCATAATACACAGATATGATGAGGCATCTCTGGGACCACTGCTCCACCACATATCAGTGGTGAAGTGCACAATGTCCGTGGCACAATGGCTAATGTCATGAGACACGAGTGAGTTTAAATCTAAATACAGTTCTGGAACAACTTTTGTTGATAAATAAGTTTGTGATGGCATATTCCACTTTAGGATTGCTATGCTCATTAGATGCCTAAAACTGGCATTTTCAACAAATGCATAAAGCAGCAGATCAACTGCCAGAATTTGAGCCAAACATACATTGAGTTCACAGAAGACTGGGTGGTTATGGTGAACTTTTGTACTTCTGGAGAGTGCCTCTTTTTTTTAGGTTGCACTAGTGGTAATGGTGCAACCAGGAATGTGCTGTGACAGGTTACTGGGACATATTGCTGCCAGGAGTAGGTTGCATACTAGTTCCCTTTGAGCAATGGCTAGAAATGGAATCATCTTGTTTTTATTTTACTGGCAGGGTGGTGGTGTCGGGAAACAATGAGGTTGTTCAGAATGGTACTGCTGCTATTGTCAGTGTCCCTGACCTTTGGCTTCATCGTCATCATCATCATCTCTTCCTCCATGAACAACAACAGGTCCCCTAAGTTCCATTTGGGCTTCCCTTTCATGCTGCTGCCACTTAAAGTGCTTTGATTTCATATGGCTATGCTGTCCCTTAGTTCCAAGACGTGACCCAGCTTTGCCATGGCTTATTCGAGTTTTGCAGATCTGGCCTGCTGCAAAGCTTTCATCTGTGGGATTTATAACAAAAACATTCCCCTCTAAGCTGGTTTGTGCCACAAGCTCCTGCTTACTAAAACATGTCATTTTCACATGTTAACGGGGCATGAGTGGGCCTGACCCTCTGCTGTCATGACAACCCACACAGCATTGCCTTGTTGTTCTTTGTCAGGGCAGCTCATGCTGCAATTTAACTGCTGCTGCTTTCATTTTTATTATGCTCTTATCACCCTCCTCCTTCTCCTCACATATAGGGTTCTATTTTCATTTACAGAATGGCATTTTAGGGTCCCCTCTCTCTCTTTGACTCCCAGCCTTCATCATGAATACAACCGTCTAGGTCCAAACAGAAATCACTGCTGCCAAGAACAATATCCTCAACTGCAACTTCCCACTCCTTATTTCTCTTGTTCACTCCCTCACATCTCCCCAGTGCCGCCTCCTCCCCCTCTTCTTCTAACACCTCACACTAAGAATCCTCAAAAATGCTCTGTGACTGAGTGTCAGAATTGACAGTAGCCTGACTTTGAAACCCCTCCAGTAATGATCCTCCTTTAGACCGGGACATTAGAAGCATTGCTGCTACAGCACTGGTTGGTTGTTTTTTAATGTGACTCCACGGCACAGTCACGCAGCTTCCGACTTCCCTTCCTCCATCATCAGATTGAACAACTGGAGCCCTTCATCTTATCTGAGCAATGGAGAGCATCTGCATCACAGAGGGCTGTGCAGTACCTGTGTTGGTTGATGCTGCTGCTGTGCTTAGGGCCGCATGTCCTGCTCTTCCATTGTCTCTGGCACTTAGGGAAGTAGGCTGTGCATTACCTTGCTCTGAGCCAAACTTCTTCATGATGATACTTATATAAATAAATATTTTTATATGTCATAAATGCCTCCCTTATGGGTAGAAAAAATGCTGCAATAAAAAGAAATAGTATTAATAAAAGCAGCAAATAAATTAAATAATGTATGCCTTTAAATATGTTTATTTTTTGTGGTATACTACCAGTAAATTCTTTGAGTAGATTTCTACTCAAAATTGTATGTCAAACTGCCTCTAACTAGTACAAATCACTGACTGTCTCTCTTTAGGCCAGTTTACCTAGCCTCATTTGCACTGCAGCAACCCTAGTGAATGAATTGCTGCGGTGCAAGTGTAGCCGTGCAAGCACTTACCCGATCAAGGAAGGCCACTCCTTCTCTCCCTGAGTCATTGGATTGTTGGGGACACATTCTGGAGTGAGTGACACAAGCAGCCATGTGGACAGGCTTCACCACTCACTCTGGAACATAACAGAGACTCCCAGCATCCTTCTCCACCCAGCCAGAAGAAGGAAGTGCAGTGGCTCAGCAACGGACATACTACTGCTGTCACAGGGGTTCCAGGATTGGCCAGCTAACTCTAGATGGTAAGCATGGGGAGTCTTAAGGCTGTAGTGGAAGGAACCGCACTAACCTACTATATGCAACTGGAGGTAACTGGAAGAAGCAAGAAAGACGTCAGCATTCCAGGCTTCATCAGATACATCACTGCTGAAATCAGCAAACAGCCAACCACCACTACAGACTTGCGGCCCCCCTCCAGCACAGGTTGCATCTGTGCAGAGGAGGACCATATAAACACAATCATGACTCAGCCCAGGAGCTCCGGGGAGCAATGAAATTTACCACATTGTAAAACAGAGCGGGCATGTAAACACATTGTCTGTCTGCAGCTAGCAGTGATGTGATAAGCACAGCCCATCCCCCGATGACTGGGAGGGAAAATCAGCTGCATCAAATAGAGTTTCTCTTTAAATTTTAATTTTTTATACTTGTAAACCAGGGGTGGGATATTCAGAAGGGTTGCACATGGCGCAACACAGGTGCACCATGCGCAACCCACTGATGCGCCCCGGTGCGATGTTCAAATGGAGAAAGTGCATGGTACAAATACCGATGCACTGGGGCGCACCAGCAATGTATGCAGTGTGAGTAGGGGGGGCGTGCCCATGCATACTCCGCACATCCCGATATTCAGCGCAGGATGTGCTGAGCAGCTGCAGGCACAACCCCTAAATGAGCCACACACAGTTGAGCCAAAAAAAAACAGGAGCAACAGCAGGCCACCCACAGGTGAGCTGCCATATTGCAGGGCACAACATGGCAGCTGGCAGCTGTGGGTGGCCACCCGAGCTCCGGCAGCACCATCTGTCTTGGTAGTGCCCCCCACCCTATTGCGGGCATAGGTTTCAAGAAATAATATTCCAATATCCCTGGTGGTCCAGTGGACCACTTCCAGCCCGATTGCGGACAGATGTATAAATATAAAGAATAAATCCCATACCTGGTGGTCCAGCGGTACCCTCTCCCCACCCTCCCACTGAGCCCTGCCACCCTGCTGCCCCCCCAGTCAGCAGCGGGTGGCAGCTCCCCACCTGCAAGCCACCTGGCCACCTGCCAACTGACTGCGTACAGTACAGCTGTACATCCATTGGTCCACAGCATGGGCCAATGGGCATACTAACCGTGCTGCTACACAGTCAGATATGTGAATGGATTCATTCACATATCTGGACTATATGTGCGGTATGGTCTGCACCCGATGGCGCTGTGGACAACAAACATACAGTTGTACTGTATGCGATCGGTCTGTTTCAGCCAGGCAGCTTGCTGGTGAAACTGCCACCGCTGCTGACTGAAAGGCGAGGTGGCGGGGCTCAGTGAGAGGAAGAAGGTACCGCTGGACCTCGAGGATGGATGGTTTTAATCTTTTGTTTATACATCTGCCCGTGATCAGGCTGCGGCGGTCCCTGGACCACCAGGGATATTGGAATATTGTGTTTTGCAACCTATGCCACGATCGGGCATTGGGGCACTTTGCGCTTGTGCAGGGGGCGTTGGTCCCCGACGGCTGCAGCCTGGCAGGGCGCCAGGTGCAAGTCGACAGAGATCAGCTCACCTGCATGCAAATGGGGCCATAATGACATGCAAATGGCCCCATTTGTGCCTTGCATGCATTACGGCCCTATTTGCATGTCCACCACTGAATATCGCAAGCGCAGTGGCACTTACACCAGCGCATCCCCCTGCCCCTCTCTGGCCACTTGCGCTGATGCAGTGCCACTGCACCATGCACTATGTGGGTGGCCATGGAGCGATATTCAATGGTGCTGAGCCATGGCGCAGCACCATTAAATATCACCCTGTCAGCGCCCTGGCACATCCCAGTTGCGCTGCACCCAGGCTTGCGCCACAGCCTGGCGCAGTCTGAATATCCCAGCCCAGATAAACAAGAACTGCCCATTTTCACAGGTGACAAGTCATATCTAAATAAAACAATACAATACATATAATTAACACAGAATTTCAGAGCAAACAACTCTGTCCACAAATGTGCACATGCAATACATAAAACACAAAGGAGACAAATACATTCATGCTTGAGAAAAAAGCCACTGTTTTAAACTTTTTTTGAAACATTATTTTTCAGAATATATTTTTTAACAAGAGAAAGAGTAACATACTTAAAACAAAACTTGGGACTAATATCACTGCAAGCATTCTCAGACAAAATATCGCTATCTGAGACTATGGGAGTTCTATAAGGACCAAAATTCCCAATGTGTTTATTAAAAGCATCTGAAACCTGGGAGGGATCACTAATACTTTGTCTATCCTGGAGAACAGTAGGAGCAAAATCTTTTATTTGTCTTCCCTTCATTATATTCGAAAAATCCCAGGTTTTTTGGGGATTACCCATGGAATCTTTTTGTTCATTTAAACAAAAGGTGACTTTAGCCTTCCTAATTTCAGATTTACATTTGTTTCTGAGTGTCTTATACTCTTGAAGGAGAGCAGAATTTCATGTTGCCCTATATTGCTTCCAACATTTATCTCATTTTCTCATTAATTGAATAAGATCCCTTGTCACCCATTCTTGTTTGTGGGATCTAATTCTTAATTTCTTTAGAGGCACAACTTTATTGGCAATAGCATTATGGGCAATACAAAAGAAATTCCACATTGCATCAATGTTGATGCATGAATAAAAGGGGGACCAATCTATTTCCTTAAACAAATGTTCAATTTTCTGGGGGGTTAACTTAACATAATTCCTACATTCAATGTATTTAGGAGGCCCTCTAGATACCCTAACCGACCATTCACATTTGATAGGGTGATGGTCACTCACGATATCAGGCATAACCTTCCAATTAATTATCCTTTCTACAAGGGTGACCATAATCCAATTAAGAACAGTCCCTCCACCTGATTTATAATTGGGCGTTGTGACTTCCTCTATTAATTGCTTAACACCCAGATCAACCAATATTTCTCTAACTTCACTTTTCAAACTGTGGTCCCAACTACAGTTAAAATCACCCAAGGTAATCCATTTTGGGAGCAAAACATTTCGGAATGAAATTAATAATTCCAGACCCTGGGATATTTTTCCCAGGGGAAAATAAACAGTACTAAGAGTCAGATGCTTACTTGGTTCTAAGATAAGGTCTATAGAGATCATAACACACCCTGAGTTTCCCAAAGGATGATCCAAAACAGTGTAATCAAGTGCATTATGTATAAATATTAAGACTCCACCTCCTTTTTTAACTAATCTATCCTGTCTAATTAAATTATAACCAGGAAGATAAATTTCAGAATCCCTTATACCATCATGCAACCAAGTTTCAAAGAGGGTAATAACATCAAATGAATGGAGCTGAGACCATGCTACAAATTGAGTACATTTAGAAACAAGCATTTGACAATGCAGAATGTTTACACCTGGTATTGCTGTTGTATCAGGTCTCGCTTGCACACATTTTTAAATACATATTTACCCCAGATAGAACAGATGAGAAGCAATGTCTCATTTTCAGTGGTGTCCTGCTTTTGCACCTTGTAAGACTGTAATTACCCTGGACAGAGCATCTAAGAGGCAATATCTATTTTTAAGTGGGCCCCCATATTTTGACCCCAAATGCCCAGAAGTACTTTTATGACCTGACATTATGATCAAGATGGGTGAAATTTTTAAAATCCGATCCAAAGGGTGATTTTGCTGTGCGACAGTGGAATCACGTTTCGGAGGAGATTTGAAAAATGACACCTGCCATGTTCAGGAGGTGGGTAACACAAGGAATATATTGAACATTGGGGTCAAAATCTGCAAAAAATTAAGTTGCAAGTAAATGTTGGAACAATTTGTTTCCTCATGACTTATTTAGATTTTCACAATTTTACTCCAAATTTTCAATGTCATCTTTTTTTGACCCCTTCTTCTGAGCATGGCAGTTGTAATTTGTAAAACAATGACTGAAATGTCATTTTGTGCTGCAAATGTAAAACACATTTTGAGTAGGGTTTGAGAAATGAGATCTGTCACATTTATGAGGTGGTGTGAAAAAATGTCTCTGTTGAAAAGTTGGGGTCAAAATATTGAAAATTGCCACAGTTACAAGTGTGCATTGTGAAATTGCAATGTAGACACGTAACTTTGTTGTTCTCTCATATTTATACCCCAATTTTCAACATAGCCTTGTTATGACCCCACATAGCCTTCTTATGAGCCCACCTCATGAACAAGGGCAGAGAAAATGTTCAAATCCTGCCCAAAAGGTGATTTAACACCACAAGTGTAAAAACACATTTTGGCGAGAATTTGAACAAGCATTTGTTAATGCTGAATGTTGTCTTGCTGGCATTGTCATTGCTAGTGCAGGACTTAGAAAGATGCATAATAGGAATGGCAGTGAAGTATTGAACTGATGCCAACCCAACCCCTACCCTTCAGAGACTGACAGGCATTGGGGTGTGCCTTTGGGTCATCGGCCATAATGCTCACACCATTTCACTTCACTTCACCCTCCCCTGCAGACACTGACAACTGTCACATTGTGCCTTAGGGTCTTCAGGTCTTACTCTCACCCCATTCCAAAAGGAAATATGCTGAGATGGGTGCAGTAAAGGAGAATGGGGTGAACTTTGGGGCCAAAGAGTCCAAGGCACTCTCAATGCCTGTCACTGTATGCAGGGTGGGGATGGGGGTAGAATGGCTTGAGCATTACAGCCGACAATCTCAAGTCACACACCTGATGCCTGTCAGTCTCTACAGGGTGGGGCATTACAGTTGGAATCCCTAACACCCCAGGCGTTTGTTGGTATTTTCACTCCAAATTTTCAGCATGGGCTTTTTGTGACCCCACCTCATGAACACTGGCACTATCAGTTCATTAGTCGAGCAGTGGTTTTGTACAGCAACTGCACCATTTGGCACCACAGGTACGAAAACACATTTCAGGCAGGATGTGAAAAATGACAGCTGTACTGTTCATAAGGAGGCATAAAAAAATGGCAGTGTTGAACATCTGGAGTGAAAATATAAAAAACTGGTGAAGTCACAAGCGAGAGTAGAAACTGCACAATGCACGCCCATAACGCAATTATTTTGGGAATTTTTTTTAACCAAATTTTCAATGTAGGAATTTGGGACCTCTGCTCATAAGCAGTGTCACTGTGATTTTATTAATCTGTCCCAAACATTGATTTCACACAGCCACCGCACCATTGTGTGCCACATGTGCGAAAACACATTTCAGGTAGGATGTGAAAAATCACAGTTAAACTGTTCATAAGGAGGTGTGAAAAATGTCAATGTTGAAAATCTGGAGTAAAAATCTAAAAAATTGGTGAAGTCTCAAGCGTGTGCAGAAACTGAGTAATGCACACCTGTAATGCAATTATTTGGGGGGTTTTTTAACAACATTTTTCAACATTGGCATTTGGGGACCTCTGCTCATGAACAGTGTCATTGTGATTTTGTTAACCTGTCTAGAACATTGATTTTCCACAGCAACCACGCCATTGTGTGCCACATGTGCAAAAACACATTTCAGGCAGGATGTGATAAATGACAGCTGCACTGTTCATAAGGAGGTGTGAAAAAATAACAATGTTGAAAATCTGGAGTTAAAATATTAACAATTGTTGAAGTTATGAACGTGCGTAGAAAATGCTCAGTGTACACTTGTAACACAGTCATTTTTTTTTTTCACCAAATTTGCAGCATAGACTTTTTGAGACCCTGCCTCATGAACAGTGGCACTGTCATTTTGTTAATCAGTCTCAACAGGTGATTCTGTGCAGTGACAGCCAAATGACCTTTCAGGACTCAATAATGAGATGACAGTCTATGTGTTCATGAGGTGGGGTACCAAGAACCCCCATGCTGAAATTTGGAACCAAAATTCAAAAAAATGACTGAAATATCCATTTAAGTTGACCCCCCCCCCCATTTATGCCATTATACAGCTTACCAGCATTTCTTCATTTTGCAGTTCGGCTCTGAAGAGTTCAGATGTGTTCCTGCTCCACCGAAGATTGCAGCACCAGACCTCCAGAGGTAAGTATGGGGTGAAGGGGTGTGTGGGGAGGTGGGTTGTGCAGAGGGTGGGTGCTGGTTGGAGGAGGGGGTGACACACACAATGGACTGTTTTCTTTTTTCAGGTACAAAAAAATGGACAGTGCTCTGTGGGACAGTTTTCTTTCTTTACAGGTGAAATAAAAACAAATCGATACACTGGGGTGGGCTCCCAGTGTGCCCCATGACTTTCGGGGGTAATGTTGGCCACACAATGGGAGTGCGCAGGGAGGAGGAGCATGCCCATGTGGTCAGCTTTCTGTGAGTGAAGGCACATTGGGGTGGGCTCCCAGTGTGCCAAACAATGTGGTGGGGTGGTGGACATGTCAACACAGGGATTGCACCCATGATGTCACCATGTTTATTGAAATGTTTCAGCAGGAAAGGCACATACGGAGGTGTGTCATCTGTGCTGCTGCATGACGAGCTTGTCTCTGATTGCAGCAGCACATTTCTTTTAAGTTGGGGGCACGTTGCATAATTCTTGTGCCAGTGCTAGGTTCCTGGTTCATTGGAGAATAAGGGACGCACCTACTAAAGTGTGCCCAGCATTTGCCACAACACTGACACACCTCTGAAAGTGCTACTACCCCAGTATGTTGTTTGCATGTGCACGCAAGCCAACATAAAAATGACAGCTGTCACATTCATGAGGCACTGTGAACAAATGGCTAGGTTGAAGATTTGTGGTCAGAATATTGAAAATTACCAAAGTTATGAGCCTGCATTCATAAATTTCAATGTAGGCTCATAGCGTTGTTGGTTTTTTTTTAAATATTTTTACACCACATTTTCAACATAGCCTTCTTATGACCTCTCCTCATGAACAAGAGAAAATTTTCAACTGCTGTCCAAAAGATGAATTTGCACAGTGACATTGAAATCACCTTTTGGGACATATTTGCCTAATTTCACTGCCATTTTTCATGAGGTGGGGTCCCAAAAAAGGCATGTTGAAAATGTGGGGCAAAAATATTCAAACATGACCAAGTTATGACAACAAGTTCAAAACCCATTGAAATACATTGAACTGCATACCTGATTTATCTCAATTCCTGGTCTGGCATTGAAGAGTGAAGACATGTCTGTGGTCCATAGAAGATTATGGCTTTGGACCCCCACTAGGTAAGTAAGGACTTGGGGCTGTGGGAGGGTGGGTGCTGAGTGGGATGTTCAGGTGGGAGGAAAGTGAAGGCAGCAGCAGAAGCAGACATTAATGGATGTTTTGGTTTTTTTCAGGGTGTATAAAAAAAACTATGAGGTATGGTTTTCTTTGTTTCAGCAGGTGACACTGGGGATTGGATACCTCCAGTGTCAGTGTTATGTTTGCCAGCAACAAGGAAGGACTCCCTGGTGTTGCAGAAGCAAAACAAGCAGGGTGCAGGCAGCAGCAGCTGGTACGGGGGATTAGGCACCCCCGTGTCAGAGTATTAACATTCGTGGGTTGGACTTAGAGGGTGTGGGGTGGTGGTGGGTGCTGAGTGGGAGTGTCAAGTGGGGGGACAGTAACAGCAGTGGCAGCAACAGATATTGACGGATGGTTTTCTTTTTTACAGGGTGTATTAAAAACTACAAGGGACGGTTTTCTTTATTTCAGGTGGCAACACTGGGAATAGGGCACCCCCCAGTGTTGGTGTTATGTTTGGCAGCACTGGGGGTGGACTCCTCAGTGTTGCAGAAGCAAAATGGGCATGGTGGGTGGTAGCAGCCAGCATGGTGGATTGGGAACCCCATGCCAGAATATTAACATGCATGGGTTGGTCTTGGGGGGGAAGTGACGGTGGCAGCAGCAACAGACATCGATGGATGGTTTTCTTTTTTGCAAGGTGTATTAAAAAAACTATGAGGGACAGTTTTCTTTATTTCAGATGGAGACACTGGGGATTGGGCACCCCTAGTGTCAATGTTATGTTTGCCGGCACCGGGATTGGGGTCCCTGGTGTTGCAGAATCGAAACCAGAAGGGTGGGGGGTAGCAGCCAGCATAGGGATTTGGGCACCCCCATGAATGAATATTAACATGGGCTGGCTAGGGGGAGGGGGACAGTTACAGTGGTGGCAGCAAAATACATTGATGGATAGTTCTCGCTTTCGCAGGGTGTAATTTAAAAAACAAAAACTACAAGGGACGGTTTTCAGCAGGCTGATCATGACAGATCAGTTGTGCTTGCCGGGCAGTGTTATGTAGATCATAGGAGAGAGCCACCCTATAGTTGGGTCGGCTCTCCCCTTTGAACTACAGGAAGTTTCTTCCCAGCGAGCCAGAACAGTGTCATGATCAGCCTGGCTGATGACTGGTGTGACATTGATAAGCCCCTTGCAGACTACTCTGCATTGGACTGACAGTGTCACACCTCACAAAATCCACTCTTTTAACAAAAGGTTTGCTGTGCATGTGCGCACAGCGAACATAAAAAGACACAGAGATAGTAAAACTAACAACTATGAAGCATACCACCAACTCCACTGTCACTTTTATTACAAGCCTGTAGTGAAAGTACTCAACAGACCCATTTTTTTGTTGCAGTTTCTAGAGCAGTTTCTGGTTGATCAATAGCAGAGCAGATCCTTCTCACTCAACTGCCCATACAAGTCTGCACTGAGTTCAGGGAGTCACATGGGTACAATTGCTGTGATGCTAAACACATATGACCATTTTTGAACCATTGAGAGATTAGCTGTGGAATTACATTCTGCACATACTCATCTCTGCAGGATAATAATCCTTGGATGATGATTCACTTTTGGCAAATCAAATGACATAGCAGAACATTCATTGCAAACATTTATGACACATGTTATGATCAGGTTATGCATCCTCAAGGCTAAAACAGTCAAATAGGTGAATGGTTAATAAATTTGGACAAACAGATTACATAGATTCATTGTAAAAGATTTGCAGAAAACTTCTGTGGAATATATAAAAATATATGGAATTTCATTCTGTAGTAATTATCGGAGGGAACACATTCCACAGTTTTCCACCACAAAAATTCCACCATTTAACTTCTGACAAAATCTGGTGGAATTTGAACAGAATTTTACAAAATTCTGCAGAATTCTGTACTACCGGAATTTTAAACTTCTGCATAGCAATAGTCCAAAGTGCTTGTGCTGCACAAAGCATAAAAGCTTGTATCTGAATGTAATAAACTGTGTTCATTTATTTATTTGGTAATGGAGTATATTATATTTCAGTGTATTAATGCATTTTATTGCACTGTAACTGAGAAGTACCCAGATCCCTTGGAGTAGGTACTATACAACTAAAATTGCCTTGCCTTGCCTTATCTACTTCTGCTTTTGGTCTATGTGATTGTGAAGTCATTATCCTTCATTTGTGACATAATAATAAGTTCCACAGATGCAGACTGTGATGTCATGAGCAGAACATTATATCATCAGATGGAGGAATCAGCAAGGAAAAAGTAAATTAAATATCTCAGCTGGGAAGGTAAAACTTGAAGTTAGCAACTGTGAAAAAGTGGATGAGGAAAGTGGGAAACATATGGAATAGAAGCTAAATTCTGTAGAATTCCCACTCTAAGTTCACTGATGCTTGCAAAAAGCTACACGGGTCCCCTGGAATGGGGTCCATCTGAGTAGGGCTAAAGCACAGGAGGACAAATGGTTTACTAAACGTCAAACAGTCACTAGGATAATGTGTTTGTTTCTGTATTAATCTATGTGTGCACACTTGTATTTATGTATGTATGTATGTATTTATGTGTGTATTTATGTATTTATGTATGTATGTATGAATTTATGTATATATGTATGACTTTATGTATTTATGTATGTATTTATGCATGTATGTATGAATTTATGTATGTATGTATGTGTTTATGTATGTATGTATTTATTTATGTATGTATTTATGTATGTAGGTATTTATGTATGTATGTACTTATGTATGTATGTATCTAGTCATTCATTTGTTTATTAATGTATGTATTTATATATGTATTTATGTATGTATGTATGTATTTATGTATTTAGTCATTCATTTGTTTATGTATGTATTTATGTATGTATGTATTTAGTCATTCATTTGTTTATTTATGTATGTATTTATGTATGTATGTATTTATGTATGTATTTATGTGTATGTATGTATTTATCTATGTATTTATGTATTTAGTCATTCATTTGTTTATGTATGTATGCATGTATTTATGTGTGTATCTATGTATGTATGTATGCAGTATTTATGTATGCATGTATGTATTTATGCATGTATCTATGTATTTATTTATGTATGTATGTATTTATGTATGTATGTATTTAGTCATTCATTTGTTTATTTATGTATGCATGTATTTATGTATGTATGTATGTATTTATGTATGTATGTATTTATGTATTTATTTATGTATGTATTTATGTATTAGTCATTCATTTGTTTATGTATGTATGTATATATTTATGTTTGTATGTATGTATTTAGTCATTCGTTTATTTATGTATGTATGTATTTATGTATGTTTGTATGTATGTATTCATGTATGTATGTAGTCATTCATTTGTTTATGTATGTATGTATTTATGTATGTATGTATTTAGTCATTCATTTGTTTATTTATGTATGTATGTATGTATTTATGTATGTATGTATTTATGTATGTATGTATGTATTTAGTCATTCATTTGTTTATGTATGTATTTATTTCCCAAACTTTACCACAATAGACATACTGAGCTGGTAACAGCTCATCTCAAGATGTATCCTGGGGCTACGAAATAGCCACCCCAAAATTATAATAGAGAGCAGTATAAAATATATTAAAAATGGCTTGTTAGATTTATTATGAAGGGATACATGTTTAAATACTACCACTGAGAAGGTGGGGGGAGTCTAGTTGTGATTCTTGACCTCTTTCTACCTATACACTCTACAATGAATGCTAGTATGAGGTAGAACACTGAGTCATCCTACTACTATGGGGTCTTCACACACGTACTGTTCTATCTTCTCTCAGTATCAAGAGACCTTGGGAGGAGTTCCAAAAGGATCCATCCAAGATGTGTCTGTTGCTATTTTCAAAGCAGAAGTGCATCCAAACTTGCCTAGAGCAGCTATTAGATGGCCTAACACCGTCCAAAATCTGCACCCAAAAACCAATGCACTTGCATCAAAATTGGACATAGTTACATCTAAATAGGACACAACTTACATCCAATTTCTGTCACAAATTGCAACTTTTTGTCATAAACAGATGAATCATCTGAAAATAGCAGCAGGTCTGCCTGGATGTAAGTGGGTGGCTGCAGATGCAGGAGCAGCATGCATTTGAGTCTGCTGCTTCCAACCCTTTTGAAACCCCCCCCCCCATGTCAGTTTCTATTAGTTATATCTCATTTCATATTTTCAGGATGGTTATAACTAAGACAGATTAGTGGGGAAAAGCCTCTTCTACTTTTGCTAAAGTGAATCCTTTCTCTTCACCTTGAAAGCCACTACAGCTGAACTGACCATATGGCTGAGAAGACACGGCTCACCACTACCTTCACAGTACAATACATGCCAACATGTCTTGAATAGCTGCCAGGTGATGTTCATGTCCCAAGCAGCATCCCTCACATTGCAGACTGAGCAAGTCGTCTCCACATGATGCTCACTCTCTACCTACCATGGACTAAGGGGTGACCCAAGTCTGCCTCCCAGATCACTCAAGGATGATAGCACAGAACACTGTCAGTGTTTGGGTTGTTTGAATACATAGCTTCAGATAAATATTTGTTAAATATTCTTACTCATGACACCTAATAGTTGGAAACATTTTATTGATTATTCAGCTGTAAATTGTGTTCTGCAGTATGTTTGCTGCAACACGTAGTTTCTAGCCCCCCCCCCGCAGGCGGTTAGGGCTATTATCAATGTCCATCCTCACACTAGTCAGTCATCTAACAATTGTATTCCTACTTCTGGTCCACCCATAACTTCAAATAATATTTTTCTGTCTCCTGCCAGCTCCTTCTCAACCAACGCCATCCTCTCCCAAACCTGTTCATACAGTGTTACAGATGGAAAAAAATAATACATTTCTTCACCACTGAGTACAGTCCATGGCAGGAATGGACAACAAGCCCAGTCCTTAGTGGTCACAAATTAAGATGTCTGGACTTCTGTAAGCCCACCCTACCTGACACTGCCTTTCCAAGCTCTCCCTCAACATTCTTAACCCAACCCCAGCACCATATTATAATACTTAAAAGGACTCGTGGTCTTCACCCCCCAAGATCCAATCCCTGATGAACTAGGGCAAACATTCATATCCCAGCTGCTGTGTCAGTATTTCCCTTTCCTCAGCACAACTTATAGGCTCTGAGGGCAACATGGAGGGAGATCTCTGCCTGTCATCAATAGTGACACTAGGTATGTTCTTATAGAGGATAGGTTTGCAGGATATCACCAGTGTTATGGTCACCTATGCTCAGTTGACTGCTCCTACTGACTGGCATATACAAGAGAGGCTGTCAGGGGAACTGAGGAGAAGTGGCCACTGACTAAGCAGATGGAATTTGACCTCTTTCTTTCCAGTTATGGATCAAGGGTGTTAAAATATTTAGGCCTTTTAGTTATTATAATATGGGACAGGGGTGTTTGATAGGCAGGTGAAGGGCTATAGAAAGACAGCGTTAGGTGGGGGGGCTGGCAGAGAGGAGGAGGAGGCCAGAAAATGCTAAACAGTGTACACTGGGCATTAAACATAATGCACACCATCATGGGTTGTTGATTAAGAGGGTAAATACATTTACAAAGGCATTTGTCCCATGTATAATATCAATCTTGGAATGGGGAGGAGGGGGCTTTGAAAAGACAGTGTCAGAGAGAATAGCCACTGGAAGGAGACCAAGTAATATTTTTAAGGTATAGGAGGACCAGAATGGAGGAGGAGATGACTGAAGAAGAGATGGACATGGAACTAGCCCTGGCTGCTTAGACGAGGGAGAGGATTTGTTCCTTTTTTTTTTTTTTTGTAGTAATGTGCTCCAAATGAGAATGCCAGTTAAACTAGACTATGTGTTAATACATCCCCAGGAGCCACTCATTGCTAAAAACGAGTGGTTTCATGCGCCTTCAGCAGAGTGAGAACAGCAAAGCGAAGCTGGGCTGTTCTGGCTCAAGGTGAAGGCAAATGCAACCACTCATTTTCAGCAATGAGTGGTGATGGGGGACATATTAATGTATTATTGATTGAGAGCGATCAATAATATACATGTATTTTAAAATACTCCCCTGCACCTGCCCGTTTGCTTGGCATCTGCGCATGAGACACTTTTCACAGAATAAAAGCGTCTCATGTGCGGAAGAAAGGAGCACTCCACTTGGTCGGGAGTGCTTCCTCGCTCTACAATAACATTTTTTAACTCCGAATCTGATTAATGAATTACCTTTTCTTTGTGATATTTGGAAAATTATATTACTTTATTGTCACACTCCCTGTCAGTTACCAGGGTGCCTCAATGAGGAAACTTAAACAACCTCTACTGACCTTAACCTCTAAGCTACTACACTAGCACATCTGGAGACCACCTGAAATGAAAAAGATATGGTAACACTAGAAGGGTCATGTGCCAGGCCAAGTTTGAACTATCATCAAGACAAGTCTGAGAAATACAAGTAGTGGTACAGAAATCCTTTACTGCTTAATGGGACACTGTCAACTCACTTTGGCCTCAAATTGTCCCCATTTTAAAAAAAACGAAAACATTTTGTGATTGCTTACATTCTGTAGAGACTGTGGATGAAGCTGATTTTTAAAATTCTGATTCCTTTTTAAAAGTAAAAAAAAAACAGACTGCCAACCAGGGCTTCAGTTAACTCCATTTTTGGAGTATTTGACTTCCAAAAATAAGGCAAAAACTTCCAAAATGAAGAGGGAGGAAGTCATTCACTTCCAGATGTAAAACCAAAAGTTAGATGATTTCCAAAACTGTAGGCATGGAAGTCGGAAATGACGGATTTTTCTGAAAGAAATTGTATTTTGCCACTAATTTATTACGTTAACATCCATACATTTAGAATACTGACTTCCAAAAGTGGGATCCTGGAAGTATTTTGGCTATCCAAAAATTAGAATGACTTCCAGATTTGAACTCCTGGAAGTTTTAGACTTCCATTGAAAATAAATTAACTGAACCGCTGCTGCCAACCATACTGGTGTTACCACACAAAAACATGTTTACATTCCTTGATCAACCCCCTCTGCATCTTTTCTGGGTCTGGAAATACCCCCAACACACTCTAGCCACTTATGATGCAGTGGGAGGAGAGGAGACTATTGAACCATCAGTAACTGCACTGTTCGGGGGTGTTCATAATGTTTAGGAAGTATGCAATGACAGTCGATCAAGGGTTTAAAGCTAAACAAGGTGGGGTATAATTACACCATTAGCCTCCATTTTAGTTCTACTAAGAAAAGAGGTAGATAAAACAACCATCAACATCAGTACATCTTTGAGAAGTTAAGCAATCATAAAAGGTGGATTTTCAATGTAGGCCCCTTCCCCGGTGTCTAGGGGTATGATGGTGGAACATCCGTTGGGGGAGGGGGGACCACAACAGGAACAGCAAGAGATATTTACATTCTTGATTCCTTGGGCCTGGGGTGCAAACTCCATGGGGTGATGGGCTAAGAGGCAGACTTGATTAGCAACACTTTAAAATCAGGAAGACATTGAAATAAAGTCCAAACAGCAATTGTAAACTACCTGGGTCCTTTAATAAAACTTGATTTCTCCATAGAATAATGGTAACTTGATAGCAAGCTTTCCCATTGGGTAGCATTAAGGTATTGGTCCAAGGGGGTTCCTTAGATTAATGTCCACACATTGACCATAAACCTGTAATATAAGTGTCCATCATCCACTGGGGTGTGATGTTGACAACCCCCAAAACAGGGCAGCATATAATTCACTTCTCATAGCTTTTTTACACAGACACCACAATCAGTACTTGTTCTCCTATGGGCAGCTTCAACCCTGGGCTTCAACACCCTACTTCCTACACTGGCAATTCTCTATCTCTATCTGCAGCATCTCTCAGATGCTAATTGCTCAAGATTCTCTCAGGTTTACTGTTGCTGCAACTGCACCAGTAGATCCTTATCCAGACTGTGGCCTTCTGTCAAAACACTCATGGAGCAGCTCTGTTCTCAAACATAGGGGCGGCATATACCCACAAGAGTGGCTCACTTCAACTCTTCCTCAATGCCATGAAGCTGATTCTCTCACGTTTCTTCACCTCCAGATTTAGCAGGCAATGACAGACAACCATCCCCAAGGGGTCTGTGGTGCCACTGGAGAGCAACTGCCACCTCCTGGCCAAGAACTGACCCCTGTGACCAAGAAGTCCCCAGACTAAATTATTTCTTCAGCCACTCAGGGCTCTCAATTTGCAGTGGGCAAGGAGAGGTCAGAATCTCTGGGGTGGGGGGGGTATCTGCTGTGCCACACAGATCCAACACCCCACCCTCATCCAAGAACTGACCACTGTGGGTGAAATCCCAAGGTTCTAATTAATTTAGCTGCTGCATAACATTTTCTCTTATGGACATGAAGTCCAGGCCAATTTGCCATTCCTTGACTGCAAAGTCCACCAGTTGTATGGGTTCGAATCCCATGCCGGCTACTTGCAAGGCACAACGGGCTTCTCCTCCAGCTGGTGTCATCACTCCCCCCTCCTAGGGGTCTCGTAACTCAGGCCTCCACCACTTCAGCTGTGGGATATCTCAGGCCATCCTCCAGAGAAAAATGGGTTGCTTGAAGGAGGCAGGCAGTGCTTGCCTGTTAATCCCCTTCTCTGCTCTGCAAAACTGAAAGCAACTCCTTGCAACCTTTTAGCTACAAGCAGCTACCCCTCCTCCTCCTAGCTCCCTGAGACTTCAAAGAATTAACCCTTTAGAGGGTCACAAGCATGGAGTCCATAAATTTAAAACTAGTGTAAAGTCCAGTACACTTCTCTAGCGCTCTAACCCAAAGGGTGGGTTGCATCAACTAGAAATAATATGATGCAAAAAGGTTGACACTGTCCCTTTAAAATGTATTTTCAAGTTCTAACTTCAGGCACAGATGAACTGATTCTGATGGTCTCAGTGTGGCACTAAGTGGACAGAAAGCTGGGCACAGTTAATCATTCCTTGCTTAGATGAAACTCAGATCTGGAAGCAACATAGTGCAGTGCGTTAAGGCTCTGAGCTGCAGATCTAGAGACCTGGGTTTGAATCCCACAGCTGCCTAGGTGCATACTGTGTGATCTGAGCAAGTCACTTAATTTCCTTGTGCCCCCAGGTCGCATCTGAAAACAAGCTTCAGCTTAGTGTGCTACTACTGGTTAAACAATATTCCCTTAGATCTGAAGCTGGTCCATCAGTGCAGCACTAGAGGTACTGCTCAAAATGCCAGTGACCTGGGTTCCTGAACCTGCCAGGGTCATCAGGGACTGGCTGGCAAAGGAGCCTGATGCATCCTACAGGATGTTTTTATCTGGGAAGGGAGGAGCAATGCCTCCGCTGCAACATTGCCACCTGGGTGATTACAAGTGGCAGTATAGTGAACGTAATGCAGGCGAGGGGTGTGCCAGCAAGTTTCCACACAAGCATACAATTGTGGGTGCAGCCTTGGAGTCCATGTTGCCAGGCATCATGAGTGAGAGGAACCAGAAATGCAGAAAAGATTTATAGTGTATGGTGAGTGTTTGTTTAGCATGGATTTCCATGCCAGCTGAAAACATTGTTGTACCACAGTTCAAAGGTCATGGAATGCAGTTGTACCCGTCTGTGGTAAAACAAGGTTCCAGCTGATCAGAAATCTTTGAGGCAGCTGTTGTTTTTCACAGTGCTGCAGCATGCACAGTAATCATTTCAAGTGCTGAACTGAAACCGCCAGCATGTTCACTGCTGCTGCGTGAGCGCTGTGAAAACACTTCCATTTAAAAAAAATAATAAATAAATACATACATAAATAAATAAATAAACATATAAAAATATGTAAATAAAAAAGCTATACCCTGCAAAAAGTACTGGTTGGGCAACCACATGCCCAGTCAGGCTGTGCCGCCACATCAGGCTTTTGATTACATTTGGATCTTTCGAGCTTCGCTGTCGAGGTCAGATGTAATCAGAACCCCTCTGTGGCAGCACAGGTTGGTTCTGCATGGTTGTCCAACCAGTATTCTTTGTGCTGTACACAGGTTGACCTGCAGAATGCTCGGGCGCAATTCTTGCCTCCAGTTGATCTTCCACCATGGATTCACCTGCCCCTGAAGTCAAGAGGGGGCAGGCAATGCTGCCTGATTGTGGCTAGGCCCCTCCCAGGGGAGGGGATAATCTTGGGGAAAGGTTGAGGCAGTAATTGCTGGGGAGGTATGGGAATGGACTGGGCCTGAGCTGGGATGGGGCCACACCAGAATGAAGAGGGCATCAAGAATTTAATTAAATTTTTTAAAAATTTTATTTATTCATTTGATTATTGAGTAGGTGCACTGGTCTGAGAACCATTTTCAGGTATGATCTGGGCCACTGAGAATGGCACAGTAGTACAACAAGTACAAAGGAGGATAGAACCAGGCATAGTCATCAAATAGACAGTGATTACATACAGGGTAATACACATGACATTTACATGAATACATAAATAAAGTTTCAGCACAATAGATAAATACAATTTCCAACAATAGCAGGTAGTAGCCAAGATTTAATACAAATTAGGTGTGGTACAACATGGAGAGGGAAGAAGGGTTTCAAGGCAATTTCGTAACAGACCAAGAAGAGAGAAGAGACGAAGGGGAGTAGAAGCATGGTAATCAGGCAGGAGGGCAGGAGCAAGGGGTGGAGGACAGAAGATGAGAGCTAAGGAGGGAGTGGAAGTGTCCTGGAGAGTCAATGGTTCTAAGTGAGGGGGCAGGTTGTTCCACAGGGAGGGGGCTGCAGATGAGAAAGCCCATTGATCCATACAGGTGGAAACTAGGGGGCGGTCAAACAAGGAGCCAGAAGTGTGGTGAAGCTCCTGAATAAACACTTTTGGCTGAAGGAGGTGGGAGAGCGGAGAAGTAGCATGGTTCTGGCTGGCCTTATTAACTGCACTAGCCAGGGGATAGGTCCATCAGGCTAATGGGGGAAGCCAGTCCATGGCCTGGTAGAGCAAGCAGTGGTGAGTGAGTGTGGGGCCAAAAGGGCAAACCATCAGATATTGTTGTAGGTGGTGTTTAGCTGAGCAAGGTTAGAGGAAGAGGTAAGGGTGTAGACTGGGGCACAGTAGTCAGGTAATGGTAGGAGATTAGTTTGGTCAATAGCAAGCTGGGCTTCAAAAGTGAGATACCTAATAAGGTGGTAGGTGGCCCCCAATTTTTGGTTGATGTGGTGTATAAGGATATCTATATTATTGGTGTAAGTAAGGGGATGGTCACATGTAACATCCAGATATTTAAAGGAGTGCACTGTATCTATGAGTGATCTGTCAGGAAAATGGATGGAGAAAGTGGTAACAGTTTGGGTGAGTTTTGCTAACCTAGGTTTTGGGCCAAAGAGCATTGCTTCAGTCTTGTTAGTATAGACAAGCAATTTGTTTGCAGTGAACCAGTTATGGCTTGGAAGTATTTGGAAGTTAGGGAAGAGAAAAGCTTTGACAGGGATTTATCACTTACAGTACGTATAGGATGAGATCATCTGCATATAGCAATGAGTGGCAGGAGAGGCTATCTTGAGGGAGAGAATTTGTGAACAGGGAGAAGAGATTGGGACCCAGGATGAATCCCTGAGGGACACCAGTGGAGACAGGTAGGACAGAAGAGGTAGCTTCACCCACACTGACCAGCTGGGTGCATTCGAAGAGGTAGTTGAGAAACCAGTCTGTGGTGTCAGGGGACAACCTGAGGCAGTGGAGTTTGTTAAGGAGAATGTTGTGGTTTACCAAGTTGAATGCATTGGAGAGGTCTATGAAAACAGCTCCAGTTAGTAACCCATCACCCATATTACTGAGGACATGATCAGAGAAGCAGGCCAATGCAGTGGTGGTGCTATGCCCTTTTCTGAATCCATGTTGTTGAGGACACAGAAAGTTATATTTTGTAGCATGTTCAGTAATCTGATGGTGGACAGTTTTTCAAGCAAATTGCAGAGGGGGAGAGAATTGATGTGGGGCAATAATTATCCATATTTGAGGGGTCACCAAACTTGAAAACAGGGACTACTCTTGCCAGTTTCCATATCGGGAGGACTGTGGCCATGACAAGTGAAAAGTTAAAGATTTTTGTGAGAGGTATAGCAAATTCTTGGGCCACTATTTTGAGGAAGTGTGGGGAGAGGACTTCGCTACCAGCACTACCTTTGTTGGAGAGGCTCCGAAGTAGTTTAAGAGTATATCTAGAGACGATAGCCCTGAAGAAGAATGGGGACAGTGGGGATGAGTGGTCTGTTGGTCTGGGGTAGGGGGGACTGGGGTTGTGGGAGGGTAATTTACAACGGTATTCTTCCAGGTTTGTAAACTTGCAGTTTCATGCATTAGCAACTTTGACTGGGTTTGATAAGGAGCCAGTGGAGGTGAAGAGTTGAAAAGGGGTCTTTTTTCCCACAGGGGTAAATAGTGAGAGGATAAAGAATGAGTCATAAAAAAAAAACTCAGAACTGAAAACATGAAGAGAAATGCCCCTCCCACCCAAGGTAAGTTATGATAATTTAATTCAGTATGGGAGTATCCTGGTGGAAAACTATGATGGACTTTGTACTGTATCTGCATATGTGGTACCTGTCCATTTGATAGACAGCAAACCTAGTACCCAGTTCCACTGTTCTGCTTTCAAAACCATTGACAGTGAGAAAATCATTGCTGAGGATTACCTATTATATACTTACTGTGGCAAAGAAAAAAGCATTTCTTTTGCTTACAATCGATGTAGGATGCACAGCAGTTTCAGTAGATCTGCAAGGGGGTTGGAGCTGATGCTGGACAAGAAAACCATTTTAGACAATGGCTGGCACTATAATGGTCTGTACTGGAGCAGTGCAAAATGGAGAATTCCGCAGGCAGAATTCATGGGAAAGGCAATTCCATTTCCAAATTGCTTTGTGGAATTTCATTTTGAATTTTGCAGAATTCTTAAAAGCAATTCTATGTGAACCAGAAAATAAGTCTCCATGGATCACCTAAACTTCGGAATAATTTTGTGCAGATTGCAGAAAATTGGATCTGCAGTTTTTGTAAACCATGGATTACTAATCCATGAAAACCACTGCACTTTCAACATCTGGGAAGTCCACTACCAACAGAATTCCATGGAACTGGAATTAATTTTCTGGTATTTTGCAGAATTCTGTTATGTGGGAATCTGAAAATTTCACACATCACTAGCATGTACCCATCAGGAAAGAGAGATGGTGAGGGAGTGACATGAAGACAGAGAAAGAGAGAAAGAGAGAGAGAGAGAGAGAGAGAGAGACAGAGAGATGGAGATCAGTACTATGTGTCCAAGTGAATAGCCCCTTCTGTGGTACTTCTCTACGTTTCTTTTGAGACTTTGTATTTTTGCCACCTTAACTTTAAAGGAATATAGTTTTATAACACTTTAAATGCTCAAACATTAACTAAACAGGGGTTTGTGCTGAATTGAACAGGTCATTCTCATCATCTATTGTTTCTGTTTTATGTATATCGAGTACCAGTGCCCCTAGTTAATTAACACACACTAGGGTTGCTCGGAATCTGCTGATTCCATTCCATCATGTATTTGTCAGATGATCGGAACATTTGATTCCAAATCCAATTCTGTTCTGATACTCACTAAGGTATCGGAGTCAGAATTGGAAGTTTCGATTCCATATCCAACTTTGAATATAAAAGTTAAAAACCTCCCACCATGCAGTAAAATGCCCATTGAGTATCAACAGGAAAGAGTAAGACCTCCCCCACCATAGTCTCTGCTCTTTGTATCATTGCACTGTGGTGTGGAAGCTACTGGCCTGGGTGTGCTGATCTGGTGGATCCTATCCTGTCCCCATAGGATGCTGCAACAGGTTTCAGGCTGGAAGCAACTTCATCTCCCCCTGCAAATGGCGGCATTATTGTCGCTAGATCTGTTGATTGACCCCCTCCCCAGCAAGCTCAGTTACACAAGTGAATGTCCCACAAGAATCTGGTTCCCCTACCCTTAGTTCTTAGGATAACTCAATGATCCAGTCCTGACAAGAAGCTACACATCATTAACTCATCCTCATAGCACTCATCATCCAGTCACCTGACCCCTGACATCTTCTGTAAACATCCTTTGCTCCCTGACTAGTGGCCAAGTGAGAGCAAGCCCTGGGTTGTATACACTACCACATACTTTACTCAGTAAAGCAGCTGGTGGTGACAACCCAGGGCTTGCTTTCAGTCAGCCACCACTAAGGGGTGCATGGGATGCTTGCAGAAGTCAGAGGTCAGTTGACTTGGCTGTATGTGCTACAAGGATGAGTTAATGTGTAGCTGCTTGTTTGCACTGCCTTCTTGCCAGGATTGGATTATGGGAGGTTTATCCTTAAAGACTAGGGCTGGAGGAGCCTGGGATGCTGGGTGGTCTTTTCTTGTGTAATAGAGCTTGCCGAGGAAGGGGCTGATTAAGTCTCAAGTGACAGTCATGCTGCTGGTTGGGGGGGAATGAAGCTGCCACCAGCCTGATACCTGCTGCCGTGCCCTACTAGGATGGGATGGAACCAAGGGTGCCGACAGTGCGGGTGCTCAGGTGCTTGAGCACCCACAAAGTTAAAATGGGCACCCTCAATTTTCAGCCCACCTCTGGCCACCCCAACCAGCCCTGTCCAGAGCCACAATGTCCACTCATTCATGATTATTTTTTCCTTTGGGATGAGTGACAGTGCTGACCAGACTCCAATCTCTTCCTCCTCTGTTCCATTGTTGGCATTAGCAATGTCTTCACCCAGCAGCCGACAATGAACAAAACACTCCATGTCTCTCTCACATTCCACACGACATGTGCACGCTCACTCTGCACAGGTGCATGCCTGCGCGCTGTCTTGGAACTCAACTGCATCTGCGACTGTGTGTGTGTGTGTGTGTGTGTGTGTGTGTGTGTGTGTGTGTGTGTGTGTTGGTGGGCTCAGCTTACTGGCTGACATCTTCAAGCATCGGGACAGTCATGGTGCATTAGCGGTCAGTGACAGCATGTGTCCTCCGAGCTTTGACCTCCTCCAGTCTGTGGCATGATCTAGCTGCCAGACTAGTCCTTCCTACAGTTCAGCAGTGAGTGAGTTGAGTTAGTGTGTGGGGTGCAGTCAGACTCAGAGTAAGTAAGAGACACATGTGGGACATGGCAAATGTTCTTTCCTGCTTAAGTCAGAAAAAAAAGTTGTAAAATCACTTAGAAAAAAAAAGAATATTGAAGTGGCCTGGGTAATTTTTTTAATAATTGTTCATTAACCCAATTACTTGACTGTGTGTATATGGCAGCTCGTAGCTGGCTTGTGGTCATGGGCTAGCAGGGGGGGTGGCAGCTGCTGCTGACTGTCCAATCACAAGTTGTCAACTTGTCAGCATAACCTAGACAAACATAAAAAAAGAAAGGAAAGTTCCAGAGTACAGTACGACTGGGGGATAAAAACAAAATTTGGCAGAAGACAATATATGATCTCTCTGTGGCTGCCTAAGGCTGAGTGACCAGGACTGGATTTACTGTTATTCAAGTTATGCTTGGGCATAGGGGCAAGGGCCCTTGTTTTCTGAGTGCCCTTTTTGGGTAGCTGTGTTGACTTTATGTAAGTTATGCACAGAATTGCTTTACAGTTTGTTCCAGTGTTGCACTTAAGTTGTCTCCAAGGGCAGAAGAACAGAACCGTAGATTGACAGACGTAACATTACATATGTTGATAACCCCCTCCCCACCCACCACCTGCCTTCAGTGCCCTCCCCTGGCTCCAGTTGTCTTTGTGCACTGCTGACATTTGTTTTGGTGGTGTGATTTTGTATTGCATGTGTGCATCCCTTCCCCAGATGTTGATGCCATTATGTCATTGTAGAGAAAGAAGGAGATAAGAACTTAGCCAGAGATGGGGTGGTTGAGGCTGAGTTGACCTGGAGGAGCCCAGTGAGGTGACAGGTCAAAGAAGGATGACCAGATGGAATCAGGTCAGTGTGAATACAACCCAGACCAAGGCCACTGCCACAGCCAAAGTTGTCAGTACTGTGTGAAGGGTGGAATTCAGCCAGTGGGTGAGGGCATGAGGTGCAGGCATGGCTGACACTCAGTGAGGCAGCATTATCCTGGGTTAGGATAGTGTGGGCAGCCAGCCAACCAGTATATGATGGGTGAGGGTGGCAAGTTTTGCTTATGTCTGTCAGCTACTCAGGACTCAGAATCATTGAGCCGGAAGCCAATAATGGGTATTTGTGGGTAGTGTGGAGTGCACACAGTTGATCTGGCTGTGAGAGTTATCAGGGTCTCAGGGAGAACTTTGTCTATGTGAAGGAAGCATTAGACAGCAAGGAAAGCAAAGTATGGACTTATTTGCTAAAAGAAAAGCAGAAGAGAAGGCTTGGAAGGCACAGCAACTCCCTTATTTCAATATTTAATTAGGGTTTGGGCAGGCTAATGTATGATCCTGCAGCAATAGCAAGCATAGCAAAAAAAGTGTCCCATGATGTGCAGAAATTATGACTAGTGCAATAAATAACCTCTCAACCTGTTAATACTGAAATGTGTGGGACATAAACCCTCAAAATGTGGGACAATGTAGACACTGGCCCTCTAATGTGGGGCACTGTAATAAACTAAGGAGATAAAAGCTCAGAACACTATGGAAATGCATGTTTTTATATGTACAAAGTTTATTTGTTTCTGCATCTTAAAGTACTATGAATTTTTGCTTTAAAGTCTGAGTTGACAGTACTTCTCTGTTGGGCAGCACATTTCTGTGGGGGACAGGGTGGTGTTGGAGAAGCCCATGATTACTGCTGTGCATAATGCCCATGATAAGGTAAATGTGTCCCTCTGTGTGACCACATGTGTGTGAGGGTCAGGGTGAGATGAGACTTAACCAAGTCTGTTGGAGAGTCCTCCTGTCCAGAGAAGTTTCCGTCTGTCCATATTAAAAGTTACAAAATGAAACACACTCAGATAGTGGATTTAAGAGGGGTCTGTGGCAAAATTAAAGTGAGTAGGATTTGGGGATAAAATAAACATATGGCAGCAGTGGTCTGTCTGTGGCTGCCTGTAACTGTGTGTGTGTGTGTGTGTGTGTGTGTGTGTTAAGCTAAGCTTTAGCCAAGCCTGTTACTGTCAGAGTCCTCCTGTCCTGTCCAGAAAAGTGTCCATCTGTCCAACAAATGACAGAGGAGAAGAAGGCAGGAAAGGAGGAGGGGGGTAGAGGAAGGGATAAGAGATAGGGCACAAGTAGTAAAGTAGGAATTCAAAGGCTCGGCAACAGCAGAGGAGTCAGAAATAGGGAGTTAAAGAGACTTGCATCCTATGTAGTGGAGTAGTTGTGATGGTGGCATATTTATTCTAAGGTGTATCAAAATACCCCTAAAATGCACCCCAAATCATGAAAAATCTTGTAGCTTCTGGAGACCTAGGCGGCCCCAGGCCCCCGGCCTTTTACAATTATCCTGAGCACCTACAATTTTTTTCAAAACTTGGCACCCCTGGATGGAACCCTCTGGACTGGACCACCATCATGCAATCACAGAGAGCATATAAGGTAAGGGGAGGGAGGGGAGAATAGGATGGGAGAAGCCTTTTCTCCTGACAATGGGAAGCTATTGTGTGCTGTTAGGAGCGCGAAGCACAGAAGGGCTGCTAGAGCACCCGAGTTGCAGATTCACTGGAATTCCAGTACCCAGTTCTGTAACCCCAGTGGTAACAATCTGCCCAGATGGTTGGAGAAGTGCGGGTGGCTTTTTTAATCTCATCCAGCAGCAGGGAAGGCAGCAGTCACACACGTTCACCTGTTCAGGTCTGACTGCCCTCCCCACAGGTGGATAATGTCTACTCTCTCCTCTATTACACAGGTAGAGGGGCGGAATACGGAACACCTGAGCTCATATTTTCCTGCCTATAAAGTGGTCTGAAACAATCGGAGGCTTCCACACTGCAAATCAGGTAGAGAACTTATTTCCAAGGAGGACATTTCCCTGTGAAAAAGGCTGTCCCTCCTGTAACTGATGGTATTACTTTTGATCTGGAAATGAGCGCATCAAAGGAGCAGGGGCAGTGTTTGGAGCTTTTGTTGGAAAGCTGAGTCAGGCAGGAGGTTTTAAGTACTGAGGTGATTTGCTGAGGCTCAAACAATATCAAAAACTTTTTGTAGCAGGCAGCTCTCAGGATTTTGTCCTGAGAGGTCTAAGGAGGAATTACATACTGCTGTTTTTGCTCTTGTTTAATCTGGTGACATATTGTTCTTTTGCAGGCAGCTCTCAGGATTTTGTCCCAAAAGGTTTAAGGAGTGATTAAATACTGCTGTTTTTGCTGTTGCTTGATGCGAGTGACATAACTTACTTCTACAGGCAGCACTCAGGATTTTTAACAGAATAATTCAAACTTTTGTTTCTTTGGCATTATCGGCACCCAGAGTGTGATGTCACTCTGTCCTGATCTGTAGGATAGCGTGACTCAGCTGGGCATGGAAACAATAGAGGAAGGGCTTAAAAAGAGGCCTTTAGGCAGATTACTCAATTGTGTGTTCTTGGGAATGTGGAGCACAGAAGGGCTGCTAGAGCCACCAGTGGCAGATTCACTGGAATTCTGGCACCCAGCTCTGCAACCCCAGTGGTAACAGTCTTCCCTTGAAGTAGTGCAGGTGGATTTTTTCATCTCATCCAGCAGCAGAGAAGGCAGCAGTAACACAGATTCACCTGTTCAGGTCTGACTGTCTTCCCCACTGGTGTTTAGTTCCCGTCCACCCTCCTCTCAACCCACCCACCCACCCCTAGCTCCAGCACACTTTTATAGCCAGTGGCCACACCCCCTCTCAATGGCACAGAAAGCCATATGACACCGGTCTACACCTATAAACTGAGGAAATTATTCTTCTTACTTTCGTCTGAATACAGCTCTCTAGAGATCACTATTAGTAATATCACTCTCCTAAATAGTGACCCTATATACTGTTCTTCCATCCGAACATCAACATGGACTATGTTAACTGTACGTACTGTGGAGCACTATTTGTTCAAAAAAATCGGCCGCAATATAGGACATTGGACAACATGTTATGCGCTCGGAAACCTGCAATGTGTATTCCAAGCTGCATGGACTGAGATTGCCTTCCTCAGAAATAAGCTCCATGAGAACAGCCTCTACACCCCCCCCACTGCAAAACCATCCATGGGTGCCTCAACCACAAAGGTCAGCTAAAACGGGGGCTGGCAAGTGGTCAAAAATAATCGAGCAAAATCTAAACATAACACAAATACAACAATAACAATGTCAAATAGATTTGTACCACTGTCACGCAAGCCAACCGCCGAGGCAGAGGAAACAGTGAGTCAGGACCTATCACAGGAGTAATGTGCACAAACAGCTACCAATAAAAAGGCAACAGGAATATCTACAAAACAGGCACTAATCATTGATGACTCTATGATCCATGAGGTAGAGCACCACATCGAACAGAGCAAACATGCTAATATTTCAGTCCTGTATCTCCCATGATCATCCACATACAGAGACATAAACCAAATTCAGGGAAATTGTTCAGAGAACAGGTACAAAGGTGCAAGTCTTAGTCCACCTCTGCACCAATGACCTGGCCAATTGTTTGGTGGAGGAGACAAGAAAGTATCTGGTCTCACTAAGAGACAAAGTATCTCCCTTTTTGTCCTCTGTGTCTTTCTCTGAGATTTTTCCAGTATGGAAGCAAGGAGCAAATGGGGAGTTAATCAGAGAAAAAGACATGAAAGACAGTTCTTTAAACATCATGGTCTGCACCTCACAAAGAAAGGCACCCAGGCACTTGGCCAGACATTTGATGTCTTTGTAATGCATTTAAACTAGGAGAAAGGGAGTGACAAGCATTACCTTGTGAACCACTAACGGAACAGGTTGGCACTCCCCACTCATCTTATACTTCCTACAACCAAGGCAAGATATGCTTAGCACAAACCTTCACAACAAAAATAGGGGCCAATCTAAGGGACTAAAACTGAAGGCAAGCTAATCAAAGAATACAAAACAGAAGCAGGGAAATTACAACTCAAATACATTAGAGCAGAAATGGTGAGCTATGTGTGTTAATGCTCACAGCCTTACTAACAAAATCCCAGATCTCACAGCAAAAATGGTGGAAGCAAATATAGACTGGGCTGCAGTCACTGAAACATGGTTCACAGAGAGAACCACACATGGGATGTAGTCATCCCAGGCTACACGCTCTTCAGAAAAGATTGCAAGGGAAAAAGGTGGTGGTGGGTGGGTAGCACTGTATATAAAAGACAGCATCAATGCCATTGAAACCCAGGGAAACAACAACAATGCAGAGATCCTCTGGGTTACCCTCGGAGCAGGGAGTAAGATCCCTATCCAGGTTGGGGTGGTATACAGATCACCAGTCCAAGATAAGGACATGGATAGAGAACTCCTAGAAGACATTGTACACATGGCTGATAAGGGAGAACTACTGATAGCAGGAGATTTCAATCTACCAGATATAGATTGGCTGTCATACACAGCATCTTCATAAAGAAGCAGAGAATTTCTCCTTGCATTACAGGGGGCATGTCTAGTACAAATGGTGTCCTCACCAACTAGAGAAGATGCTATCCTAGACCTCATACTCTCAAATAGTAACAGGATCACAGACATACAGGTTGGCAGTGACCTGAGTTCCAGTGACCATAGGACAGTCTGGTTCATGGTCAGCAGTATAGAGGAAGTCAGCCATTGCAAACTGTCAGTCCTAGAGTTCAAAAAGGCCAACTTTCAAAAATGAGGGAAAACATAAAACTACTGCTGAACAACAAAACAGGAGGCACAGTAGAACAGAAGTGGAAAGCTCTGAAGGAGGCTTTACTCACAGTAACAGCCCAATGCACCAAACAGATTACAAAATCCAAAAAAAAAACAGGAAGTCTCTCTGGTATACTGAAGAGGTAGCATCAAAAATAAAGGACAAAAGGAAAGCTTTCAAGAGACTCAAGGAGACAAAAGCAGAAGCTGCTATGGAAATCTACAAAACTAAACTCAAAGATGCTGGAAAGGCAGTCAAACTGGCCAAAGCCCTAACAGAAATAAAAATAGCAAGAGAAGTAAAGAGGGGTGAAAAAACTTTTTATAGATACATTAGGGAAAAAAAGGAAAATAAAAGGTGGTATCATCAGACTGGCAACCAAAGATGGACAACATGAGGAAAAGGATGATGAAAAGGCTGAGATTCTGTAAAATTTCTTCTGCTCAGTCTTCATGAATAATGACCAAGGAAATGGCCCCAAGTTACAAGACATGACCCACACAAAAGAGGCGGACACAGGACTCTTCACAAGAGATGATGTCCTAAAAGAACTTCTTATATTAAAGACAAATAAGGTGATGGGACCAGATGGAATCCACCCTAGGATTCTGAAAGAACTAGCTAAGGAACATTCAGACCCACTTGCAGAACTATTCACAAAGTCCCTAGAAAGTGGACAAGTGCCTAAAGACTGGAGAATGGCCACTGTGGTGCCTATACACAAAAGCAGACACAAAGAGGTAATGGGAAACTACCGTCCCATCAGTCTGACCTCAGTAGTACAGAAGCTTATGGAATCTTTACTTAAGGAAAGACTAGTGAAATTCCCTAACAGAAACTGGGCAGCTGGACATGAAACAGCATGAGTTCACAGCAGGACATTCGTGTCAGACGAATATGATTGAATTCTTTGACTGGGTCTCAAGAATAGTAGACCAGGGAGGGGTGGCAGATTTATTATATCTGGATTTCGGCAAAGCTTTTGACTCTGTCCCCCACAGGAGATTGGGAAACAAGTTGGAACACACAGGAGTGGGTCAGAAGATAGTAAGGTGGGTTCAGAACTGGCTAAAAGACAGCACCCAGAGTCATAGTCAACGCATCTCTGTCTAGGGAGGGGACAGTAATCAGCAGGGTGCCACAGAGGTTGGTATTGGGTCCGGTCCTCTTCAACGTGTTCATTAGCGACATATCTGAGTGCTACAGGGGAAGGTATGCCTTTTTGCAGATGACACGAAGCTCTGCAACAGGGTGGATACAGCAGAGGGTGCAGCAGCAATTGAAGCAGATCTAAGATGCCTGGAAGCATGGTCTGGAAAATGGAAGTTGAAATTCAATGCCGAAAAATGCAAAGTCATGCACCTAGGGAATAGAAATCATAACAAATCGTATACACTAGATGGGGAACAAATGGCAGTAACAAAACTCGAATGAGACCTTGGAGTAATGATTGCCAATAACTTAAAAGTAGGAAAATAATGTGAAAAGGCAGCACAATAAGCTAGTGGCATCCTTGAGTGTACAGGCAGGGCATATCAAGCAGAAAATAGGAGGTGATAATGCCTCTGTACAGGACCTTGGTGTGGTTGAGTATTGCGTGCAGTTCTGGAGGCCACATCTTAAAAGAGACATAGACTGACTAGAAGTGGTACAGCAGAGAGTGACTAAAATGGTACAGGGCTTACACCAAGAACAATATGAATCTAGATTATAGAACCTGCTGATGTACTTCCTTCAGCAAAGGAGGAACAGGGGGAATATGATAGAAACCTTTAAGTACATGAAAGGAATAAATCGGGTGAAACTGAATAATCTAGTCATGAAAATAAGAGTATGAACATGGGGGCACACCATGTGTCTAATAGGAGGTAGATTAAATTCCAACATTAGAAAGTCCTTCTTCACAGAGTGGGTGATGGTATCCTGGAATAGCCTTCCTCAAGCAGTGGTGGAGGTTAGGACAGACAATGCATTCGAGTTAGCTTGGGACAAGCACTGTGGTAATCTGGGGCTAAAATGAATGGGGGGGTAGACAAATTGGGCGGACTACATGGATCTCACGGTTCCCAATCTGCCATCACATTTTTATGTACTTATGTTTCTATTTTTTTTTTCATGATTTACACTGGGTGGGGGGAGGTTGTGAAATTAAGGGTAGGCAGTACTTAGATGCAGATGCAGAATCAGAACTGGATTCTGATTCTGTATCTGACTAGGATTTTTTTTCATTCTGATTTTGGATCTTGAATACCAAAATTCTGAATAATAAAAAAAGCTCAGAATCTGATAAATTGATTTTGTTCAGTGGGTTCCAAGCAACCCTAAAATACACTACTGTATTTGTGAGGGCTCCTTAGTGACTTCAACCTCAAGAGGTTTTATATTTTTAATATTGTATGTTCAATAAGTGCTTGGGGAACAGTTCTCCCAAAGAATATTTTCTTCCTTTCATAAATCAAAGTAATAATTTACGAAGCTGTGCAGCTTTAAACATGTGTTCTGCTTTAAGCAATGCTCACTCGGCTCTAAGAGTGCACTTCACAAGAACAGAAGCTCAGCATTCTGTTCATAACTAATAGGTAACACTGGGCACTGCATTCCCAATCCCAAGACATTGGCATTTTCATTAACTACTGAAGTACCTAACAAAACAGGCCACATTAAACTTACTACCAGTGATAAAAATGTCTTTCTTTTTCAACAAATTAAGATGGTCAGGTGTCTTTCTAACATGCTGAGGTGGTGACTTGCCAGTAACTGACTAAGAGCTATCTTCTTATTCTAGCACAAGATCATTGTTTCTTTGGTGCTGAGGCATTTCTTGAGGAGGCTGAGGGTCCTTCATGTTGCAAATTCCCACTACAGTACATGAATTGTCTTGATATTTTGCAAACACGAGATCTTCTCTCTTTTTTTTGCCATCAAGCTTTTTCTACCAGTGTCAGTGTGCAGGCGACTTTTCAGCCCTGTTCTTGCTGCCCCCAAATGACACTCATGTCCCCCAAACTTATCTGACAATATTCCCCAATGGATTACCCCCTGTGATGAGGCCAAGAGTGGGAGGGATGTCCTCCCTTCCCAAAACACACATCCAGAATGGCAGGCAATCTGAGTGAAGGGGCAGGCTACAGACGAGCAGGCAAGGCTTCACATAGTTTGCATCACTCACGTTTTCTGCCTTTCTGACCCTGCCCACTTCCCCAGATGTTGGGCATAGCCCCTTCAGGCGTCAACATGCACTGACACCCCCCTGAGGAAGTGCAAGCTCCCTGTCCCATTGCATGGGTCATTAGTGTGTCAAAACCCAACATTATCCTTCCCCAGGCTGGGATCACTGCAGAGCAGCAGTGCCTTCCCAGCACTTGGGCCACCCTGCTGGTATCCTGAGCTCACTTCCAAACTCAGGCCACCAGCATGAGAGTGTGTATCACTATCCACTGGGTCATCAAGAAGTGCTTTTGCTAGACATTCTGTTCTACATTTGACTGAACCAGCTGGACTCCTAATCATTTTGTTTGCTTGAGATTTTGTACATCTTCCCTCCTGTTCAACCAAGTACACTACAGGATACAACACTCCATTTACAATTCAAGGAAGAGGTTTTTGCCCATTGTTTCACTCATTTGCTAAAATGTGGCTTCAAAATGTCAGCTTCTAATATGAAACATTTCCCTTTGGTATATAATCCCTGCAAGTTGTGAGAAACTCTAAAAATTACATCTTTCTTAGCTTCTTTAATGCCATTTTATGTCTTCTACCACAGATAGAAAAATGACTGTTATGGCTAACACCCTTACTTTTTTCTTATAAAAGGTGTTGCAGTGCCAGCCTGTCAGCGCAGTGGTAGGGCTGCCTCTTGTGATGCCTGCAACCCTGATTCAGGAACATGCCTGGGTCATTAGTGACTGGCAAGGGGGTTAGAGGATCAAGCATCCCAGGGAATGCACTCCTCCTCTTGAGGGAAAGGGAGCCACATCCCGCAGCACTACTGCCACCTATAGATATCACGATTGCCAGAACCTGTAGGACACAGGAATGGAAAAGGCCTTGCCGTGTATATCACGTGAGTATGCTAATGCACACTTGCACTGGAGACTTTCTCCCAAATGTTGGCTCTCTGGGTTAGTGGTCACAACAAGAAGAATGGGAAAAACTAATAAAAATGGTAAATCCTCCCCACCCGCAGCTCCTTGAGGGATGATAAATCCAGCCTGAAGGTAATATATCCACCAAGGAAAAGTGGAGCAGTGCAGAACACAATAAAAAAAATAAAAGCAAAATTAAAGGTGTTGCAGTTATTGCAGTGAACAGATAGCACATAGAAACAGACTCTATTGGCAGAAAAAGGCCAGCTGACCCATTATGTCTACCCATTCCTTCCAAATTAAAGTTGAATTGAACAGCCATAGAGGCTCTTCAGTCTACCCTTCCTCCTTCCATTTTGGTGTGGTCTTCACCCGTCCCTTTTACCTATCCCATCTTCATTTTAAAGCAGCACTACAATCAAAAATATTTTTTCAAGGGCTAGTTTCAGCTACATTTAATAAAAAATATAATTGTTCTTGTCAAACCTACATTACCAGGTACCTCTTATGTTTTTTTTTTTTTACTTTCTTCATCCTAACTCTTTGCCAGGTCTACAGTGCTATTAGTAAGACAGAGGAAAAAAACTAAATTAAAATGTATATAAAATACTCATATTTTATTGGAACTGGAAAATTTTGCAACCAAATAAAACTGAAAGTTGTGTGGAATCTTCTTATAGTGAAAACAGCAAGGGTCGTATTTTTTGCTCAGTTTCGTTGCACTGCTGCTTGTTGCTTTAATACTCACACTGACTTCACACAGATCACCTCCGCTAGCAGCCTATTCCATCCCTCCACCAATTGTGTCACAGTGCTCTGCCCAGTCCTTTCACTTACATGGACTCGTCCCACACTCACAGCCTTATATACAGCACCCTGATGAGATCTGACCCAACACATCTTCAAACTCATGTCAGGAGAATGGGGCTATCAGGCAGGCCTGCAGATTTGTGGGTGGTGAGAATCACAGAGTATTTGCAGCGGGGAGATTAGCTGTTTGCTCTCTGATCATGTGACCTCCCCGAATAGTGATTGTAACCGTGAGAAGCCAATGCATCATTGAATGACAGCGGTAGTGGAAACAGCCAAGGGTTGGTGCTGTGTGATTGTGGGGGATGTGGGGCAGGACATCCAGCAATGAAGCAGCCTGGTGTGGGCACAGTGAGGTCACATAGAAGCTGTAGGAGACAGCAGCGTGATCACTCTCACCTCATCCCAACCCCGCTATAAAAAGAAACGCTGCTGAATTGTCAAGTAAGCAGCTTCACTGTGTGAGGGAGTAAGTGAGGGTTGTAAGTTGAATTCACTGATGTTTGTCATACTCAAATGGAATTTATTTTTTAGTGATTGCTTCCCTGACAGGCCAAGGTGCAGTACACAGATTGTGAAGTACTTATTGATCTGGATATGGTAGTGTTACATCCAAGGGGGTCTGATTTTGGATGGACCAGTCTATCCATACCTAGAAGGGACCGGGTGTAACATATGATGAGATCAAAGGAGGGACCATGAGTGTGGGTAGGATAGTTCAAGATTGAAAGAGGGAGTGAGACTTGAACATGGTGAAAAAATTTGAGTCAAGAGAGTCTCTAGGCACATTGCCATCAATATGAAAATAAATCTTGTGCTTTAAATTTTCAGAGCCTCAAAAGGTTCTGAAGGTTCTGATGTGGGTCAGGTAACTATCAGAACTGTTTCTGTCATCTCAGAAAATTTCAGGACCTTGTAACCTTTTTTGGTTTCCCATCTTAGTTATGCTTGCTCAGGCTTGGTTATTAGAGTACAGAAATTAAAAAACAGCTGTATCAGACACTGACAGAAGAAACAGTAAGAGCACCCACAAAAATCAGAGAGCACAGGACACTGCACATTGCTAAACTTCCAACACCAGAAATGTCCTAAACCTGAAAGGTTTTACACTAAAACAGAAACAGAATACATTAAATAACTAGGAGAAATCATTGTTAGTTTCGTATTGGTTTGGTCTGGCCTTAGGTTTAGCTGGGTCCAAAATGCTCCAGTACATAGATCCCCAAAACAAATGTTATTTCTTATTACTTAATTGCATAAGCATCTTTAAAGAAGAAACACGTTCTTTGATTCAAGTACAGTTTTACTTGCCTGATTCTTTTCTAGCAGTTCACATCCTGATGTTCTAATGTGTCTATTCCCTTGTGTTTCTAGGTCTGAAATCTATAATTCACCTGGACCTCAGTCACAACCAGCTCACTGAGTTCCCGAAGGGCCTCCTCCCGGCTTCCATCCAAATGCTTTACATCTCCAATAACTCTCTGCAGTCCATCGCGTCAGATTCTTTCATCCAGTTTGACAGACTGGGTTACCTGCGGATCGCCCACAACAGACTGACTAATCAAAAGTTAACATTTGCTGTCTTCAATGTGTCTTCCCTCATTGAGCTGGATCTTTCTTACAATGCGTTCACCTCCATCCCAGAGGTCCACAGAAATCTACAGTACCTGTATCTGGAAGCCAATCAGATTAAAGGTAAATGTGTCTCCTCATTCTGTAATTTTGAGGTGTGTATACAAAGGTGAAGGCAGGTGTGCAGGGTCACTAATAGTCTGCTATACTATCACCATGTAAGCCACACTTGGTGCTGAAGGTGAGAAGCTCACACTCCAGAGTAGCTGCACCTTATCAATACAGCAATATGAACAAATGTGGAACTCAAGATGGATGAGGTTTAGGAATAAACCTAAGCTGGCAAAACATTCTGGCTGTTCAGCTTCTGTGTATAAACAGGCTGCTTTATTGAAAACATCAACAAGGACAGCTTCTTTTTACGATTAAATCCCATATGACAGAGGCAGCAGCAGTAGCAGCAACAGTTCTTTTTACAGCTACATAAACACAATTACAGTTAAGTATAAAGGGTGTTTGCAGCTAGGACCAATTATAAAGTACAGAAATGCCACTGTATAACTTGTGCTTAAGGTCACTTACCATATGCCCTGGTGCTTTGATTCTTTCGAATCTTCATCAGTGAGATGTTTTCAACAAACCAGTCTGTCTGTACACAGGATCTGAGCAGTCAAGAGGTTTTGTGAGCCTGGGCTTATTTCGAACCCTTGGTCAGGGTGTGCTCCACATTTGTTCAAGTTGCGTCAGCTAACCATCTGAAAATCTATGAATGCTCTTTTAAATAAAATATTGGGTATACCTGTAGGTACAGTACCAGCAATCAGGAGATATACTGTGCCAGTCTAAACCTGACCTACTGGATATTAAAGGGGAATAGTCAACACTAATAGCCCCACACCCAAGTGTGGGCTAGTCCACATTTGCACCTCATGTGCAAACCACTTGTTTACTTACTGTTTACTGCAGTATAGTAGATTGTAGCAGGCTGATTCTACTGACCTCCAAACGGACATTTGCTATAACCACTAATTCCAGAATCCTCTGCAGCTTACATAAAAGGAGGGCTGCAGCAGTGGGAAATTGGGAGTCAGTAGAATTAACCTGATGCAATCTACTATTATAGGGTATAACGTAAGCAAGAAAATATAGCACCCATACAGCAATAATGAGAACAACGGTGTCGAAAAGATGAATTTTCATCTTTTTATATAAATGCAGTCGTGCACAAGTACAAAAAAGTGTCTTAAAGACAAACTAACGTTTCACCTGGTACTCTGCCAGGCTTCATCAGAGTAAAACATTTTTTACATCAACAGGTGCTCATTAATTACATTGCAACACTCAATCATGTAATATATAATAGCCAATACAATATAGATATACACAACAATTAAATCTTTGCTAGGCAATGTAAAAGCCAAAGCCCATCAATTAACTATTTGGTATCTTAAGTTAACCCCTTAATCTCATGTCCTCCTTTATTCAAGCATGTGTTGCTTTTATACAAACTGGATGACCTCAAGATGTCTCAAAAGCTTTAACTATTTATTACAAATAAGATTCAGATATACCAACAGTAAACTATCTTACTTCTTCTTACTCAAATTATTCTTATTTAATTTTAAATTTATTTAGTTACTGAGAACAAAATAACAAACTTGAGTTCATCAGGCACCTTTCCTTATATCGCAGCAAGTGAGTATTATACTTATCATCATACCATCCATAATTCATCATTTATATTTTTTCAGAAGAGCTGAAAGTTCAAAGTTTTCATTCAAACCTTTCTGTGAACAAGTTCCTAAGGCATAAATCCAGTAACTTTCTCTTTGCCCAATTTTTTTTGTTTAAATCACCCAACCCCCGGGTCCTAAATTGACCAATTCTAGACTTAAAAAATGAAAGGCATGCTTCTGAAGACTGTGTTCCAAAATATGTTTTGCAATAGCATAGTTACCATCACCTTTTTCTACTGCTCTAACATGCTCTCCTATTCTTATCTTAAATTTACGTATAGTGCGTCCAACATAATAGACCCCACAATCACATATTAATAGGTAAACAACACCTGTACTGTTACAGGTTATAAAGTCCCTTAATTCTATGTCCTTTCTAGTTATGGGATGTTTAAAGGATTTGTAACTATGAACATATCTGCAGTATAAACAGTTGCCACATTTGTGTGTACCTACAGGTCTTAGGGAAAATAACTTCTGTTTATCTACCTCTCTAGTGGCTACGATGTTGGATACTACATAATCCTTAATACTTCTGCATTTTATAAAGATAATTTTTGGTCCATTATTTGTCAATTCCTTTAATTTAGGTTCAAGGCCCAGTAGAGTCCAATTGTTTTCAACAATCTGCCTTACTTCTTTTGCTTGTTTAGAGAAATTAGTCATGAAAGGGCATTCCAAGTCATGTTTATTTCTATCACTCCAATGTCTATACTGTAAAGTTTCATTCCTATCTAGCTCATCCACTTTTTTAATAGCTGTAGCAACACTTTTCTTGCTATACCCTCTTTCCAAAATCCTATGTACCTGTTCTCCTCTTTTTTTTTTATCAAATTCTTCTTGTTTAGTACAGTTTCTAAATGTTCTAATGTGTTGTCCTTTTGGGATGTTAAATCTAGTATGATATGGATGACAACTGTCAAATCTCAGCAGGGTGTTCCTGTCTGTTTCTTTTTGAAAAAGGGTGGTACAAACTCCCCCCTCCCCATCTTTGTACTGTATATTTTTAAATCAAGAAATGTAATGTTCATATGACTAAGGTTATACTTATATCTTCAGCAACTACTGGTGGATTCCATCCATTGAACAAAACATACAAAATCTTTATCCATGCCTTTCCATATGATAAAAATATCATCTATAAAGTGTCGCCACAAATCCAGGCTAGAAAGGTGTGGGTTTGTGGTGGCACCGTATAGATGATCCATCTCCCATTTTCCTACAAAGAGGTTAGCATAGCGAGGGGCCATAGTAGTGCCCATTGCTGTGCCCTGTACTTGGAGGTAAAGTTGGCCATCAAACAAAAAAATATTCATTTTTAAAACAAGTTCTGCCAGCTGAACCAAAAATTGAGTAGTGGTCCTGACCCTTTCCTCCTCTGATCTTTGTTCTATAAAAAAGGACAAAATGTACTCAATCCCTCATGGTGTGGTATTACCATGTATATGGAGTTAATATCAATAACTACAAAATACCACTCCTGTTCAATGAATAGTTCTTCTACAATTTGTACCACTTGAGTAGAATCTTTTAAAAAGATCTCAAATTCTATACTAAAGGCTGCAGAAAAGAATCAAGGTATGTAGAAAGTGGCTCAGTGAGCCAACCCCTCCCTGACACCATTGGCGTTCCTGGCGGTTGTTTCAGGCTTTTATGAATTTTAGGTAGTGCATAGATTGTGGGAATAACAGGGTGGGTAACTGTTAGAGTTCTATATTTGACCTATGTGATATATTCTTTTCAGAAACCTTTATTCTGTGTCCTATCTATTTCATTTTTAAATTGATCAATAACACTGCCAGAAACTTTAGTGTAGAATACTTCATCACTTACAAGTCTGCAGATTTCTTGAACATAATCCTTGGCATTAAGCACCACTATCGCTCCCCCTTATCTGCTGGTTTAATTATTATGTGCTGATTAGAGCTTAGAGAATCTAAAGCATCTCTTTCCCCCTTTGTACAATTATCATGGGACTGCCCATACCCCTTCTCTTGTAGATGTTTAAATCCAACTCACATTTTTTAATAAACACTGCAACTGTGGAGTTCATTGGGAGACAGTATTCTGATCTAGGTTGTAATCTAGATGAAGTCCCATTATCCTTATGATTAATTTCAGATCTCTCCAGAACACACCTAAAAGTCAAATTTCTACCCAGCTTGTGTAAATCTACATGTGTGTTAAAATAATCTATACCCCAGTTGGAACAAAAAGATAGTCCTTTGCTCAGAACTGACATTTCTTGTCTTCAGAAGTTAATGGTGTTTTCTTTTTGTCCAACTAGGGGTACAGATCATTTTAACACACATGTAGATTTACACAAGCTTGGACAAAAAGAAAACACCATTAACTTCTGAAGACTATGCTCCAAAATATGTTTTGCAATAGCATAGTTACTGTCACCTTGTTTTCCCTCAAAGTTGTTGTAACAGAACATCCCATGAAGTTTCCTTGGGGCCAGAGTCAGATTATGACTCACAGGTACCAGTAGTGAATTTATCAGACTACACATTAACACAATAAGAAATGTGAGTTCTGAGCAAAGGACTATCTTTTTGTCCAACTAGGGGTATAGATTAGTTTAACACACATGTAGATTTATACAAGCTAGGTAGAAATTTGACTTTTAGGTGTGTTCTGGAGAGATCTAAAATTAATCATAAAGATAATGGGACTTCATCTAACTTACAACCTAGATCAGAATACTGTCCCCCAATGAACCCCACAGTTGCAGTGTTTATTAAAAAAATGCGAGTTGGATTTAAAAGATCTACAGGAGAAGGTATGGGCAGTCCCATTGATAAATTGTACTAGGGTAAATGAGATGCTTAGATTCTAAGCTCTAATCAGCACATAACAATTAAACCAGCAGATAAGGGGGAGCGATAGTGGTGCTTAACACCAAGGATTATGTTCAAGAAATCCACAGACTTGTAAGTGATGAAGTATTCTACACTAAAGTTTCTGGCAGTGTTATTGATCAGTTTAAAAATGAAATAGATAGGACAGTGAATAAAGGTTTCTGAAAAGGATATATCACAGAGGTTGAATATAGAACTCTAACGGTTACCCACCCTGTTATTCCCACAATCTATGCACTACCTAAAATTCATAAAAGCCTGAAACAACTGCCAGGAAAGCCAATGGTGTCAGGGAGGGGTTGGTACACTGAGCCACTTTCTATGTACCTTGATTCTTTTCTGCAACCTTTAGTACAGAATTTGAGATCTTTTTAAAAAGATTCTACCCAAGTAGTACAAATTGTAGAATAACTATTCGTTGAACAGGAGTGGTATTTTGTAGTTATTGATGTTAACTCCCTATATACATGGTAATACCACACCATGAGCGATTGAGTACATTGTCTTTTTTTCTAGAACAAAGATCGGAGGAGGAAAGGGTCAGGACCCCTACTCAATTTTTGGTTCAGCTGGCAGAACTTGTTTTAAAAATGAATATTTTTTTGTTTGATGGGCAGCTTTACCTCCAAGTACAGGGCATAGCAATGGGCACTACTACTGCTTGGCACTACTACTGCTTGGCAGAAGACACCAGGAGAAAGGACTGCTGTGTGACTGGACTTCTCTGCTGGGACTAAAGAAGTAGAACTCTTGTACTTGGACCTTTAATTCAGGGTAAAAAAAACTAACAAACAAAACAAAAAAAAGTGTGTGTCTGAGTTAACTGAACTGAATGGTTATCTGAACAGTTATCTAGGTGTAAATCTCAGGTGATTGAAAGGACTTGATAGCAGTGAGGTTTAAATTACTTGTAGAAAGATCTAGTAAGTAGGGGGAGTGGCTTAGCTAGAAGGAAGCTACATTTAAAGACTGCCTTAGAAAGATCCTGCTAGTAGCTTGGCAGAAGACACCAGGAGAAAGGACTGCTGTGTGACTGGACTTCTCCGCTGGGACTATATTGCCCTCCTTCCCTCCCCTCCACCCTCCTACCCAAAGCTAGTTCTACTTTTATAGGCACAGGATTTGACTGGCAACAGGAACTTCCTGTTGGGAGCAGGAAGTGAGTGATCACAGAGCCACCAAAGAACCACCATCCTAGAAGGGCAAGAGTAGCTGTCCGGCCCCCTCTAGCTGCTGGAGGTCTGCCTCTGAGAAAGTAAGGGGTCTACTGAGAAATATAGGATATTCTTGTCTCAGAACAGGACAATCAGGAGCTTAAAGGGCACACAGGCAGAAAGTAAGGAGAGAGAGAAGAAATAAAAAAAAAACAGAGGAAAGAGTAAGGATTGCAAACAGGCAAGGGGCCAGAAATAAGACATGATGTGAGTGGTGCAGTGCAGTGGCTGTGGAGCAGCAGTCTTCCGAGAGACGTTCTGGAGGATGCAGTGTTGTTCCATCTGCAGGCAGCTCTCTGGGCTGAGGGAGGAGGTTGCTCATCTCCAGGCTGAGTTGGCCAGGATTTGTGGGACCTCCTCTTCCATCCAGGGACCACCAGTGCCACTGCTGTTGCCTCAGAGGTTGCCAAGAGAGAGGAGTGATTGGACCACAGTGGGCCCAGGGAGGGTGAGGTGGTGGAACAGAGGTGCATCCTCCAGTTGTACTCTCCACACCCTGCTGCCTTCTGGCAAAGTGTGGTTCTTCTATGGAGGCACCTGCAGTGGAGACCAAGGAGGATGTTGGGAACCTCCACAAAAGGAGACCCAAAGGAGGACGGCAGGGGACCTCACAGGGGAAGGAAACAACTCCTGGTGGGGGACTCCATTGTTAGTAAGGTAGAACTGGGGGAGGAAGGGGAGAAGGAGGTAAGGTGCCTGCCTGGCACCATGGCTTGAAGGGACAAGGAGTGAATCCTCAGGATTGCCAGAGCAGCTGCACAGGGGAGGGAGCTGGATGTCATTGTCCACCTAGGGATTAGAGAAGTGCAGGAAGAGTTTGTGGAATTGGGAAGGGGCCTTAGACAAGTAGCACGCACGGTAACTTTCTCGGAGGTGCTGCCCATCTATGGCGGTGAGGTAGAGGCTAGTGTTCTGCACCATGGATTCAATCAATAGTTGTAAAGCGGTGTGGAGCCTGAGATTTGGCTTCACTGGGGACTGGAGGTCCACCTGGAATGATGCAAGCCTATACTGGCATGATGGGCTGCATCTGTCCAGGAGGGGAACCAGGATCCTAGGTGATAGGTTTAAATGCTTCATTGGCAAGCATTTAAACTAGCCAAGGGGAGGCACTGGAAAGAGCAGGAAATCAGCCCCCAAAAATCATGGTAGTAAGCGTAAACACCAACATAGAGGTGGCGATAGGGAGAAAGGCAGGGATAAATGGAGAAAGTGCTAAAGGCAAGAAGGACAGGGATGGGGCAAAAAGGAGTAAGGCCAACAGGAAATGAAGGGTAATGAGTACCAATGCCCATAGTCTGGGCAATAAGCTCCGTGAGCTGGTGGCCTTGATGGAAGAGGGATGCCTGGATATTGTAGCAGTCACAGAAACATGGTACACAGAGAACCATGACTTGGATGTTAACATACCAGGGTACACAACCTACAGGAGAGACAGGCAGGGGAGAAGAGGGAGAGGAGCAGCTCTCTATGTAAAGGAAGGGATAAAAGCAACTGAACAAAAGACTAAACAGGGAGGAGGAGGCACTGTGGGTCACCTTGGAGACTGCAAAGGCACCCAATCCGCATAGGGTTAGTGTACAGACCCCCATGTCAGGGAGGGAATAGACAAGGATATGATAGAAGGCATTCTTAGGATGGCAGAGAAAGGGGAGATACTGTTGATGGGAGACCTGAATATGCCAGATGTTAAGTGGAGACATTTGCTGCAGCCACATCCAAGAGCAGGGCCATTCTTGATGTCCTACAGGTGGCAGGCCTCAGACAGCTAGTTTCGGAACCCACTCATGCAGGAGCAATCTTAGACCTCGTACTCTCAAACGGGGGCAGTGAGAGGATCTCAGATCTAGAAGTGGGTTGCCATCTGGGAACAAGTGACCATCAAACAGTGTGGTTCATGTTAAATTCAGCTAGAGTCAAGCCATACAAAAGTGAGGGTACTGGACTTCAGGAGGGCTGACTTTGGCAAGATGGAGTGCCTCAGAAAAGCACTAGTAAACAGGCTAGAAGGAGGTGTGGAGCAACAATGGGGATCATCAAACTGCCATCACAGAGGCAGCAAGCCTTTGTGTACAAACAAAAAATCAAAATGAAAGAAAAAGCCACTATGGTTCTCAAAAGAGGTGGCTGTGAAAGTCAGGAAGAAAAGATAGCATTTCGGAAGTATAAGGAAACACAGAATGAGCAGGACAGAGAGCTGTACCAGTTAAGGCAGAAGGAAGCAGGGAGGGAAGTCAGAATAGCAAAGGCCCAAACTGAGGAAAAGAAAGCCAACTCGTTAAGAAGGGATAAAACCTTTATAGGTACATCAGCGATGAGAAAGACAAAGGAGGTGAAAGTGAGGCTGAATAGAATGAACGGTGGGTGGGCAGAGGGACAGTGAGAAAGCAGGATACTGAACAAATATTTCTGCTCAGTATTCACAAAAGTGGAGGGAAGTGCCTAATCCAATTAAGAGAAGCACTCTTGATAGGGGGTTGAGCCAGTCCTTTCACAGAAGAAAGGGTTCTGCAAGAACTCCTCAAACTGAAGGTGGACAAAGCAATGGGGCCTGATGGAATTCACTCCAGAATTCTAAAGAACTAAGGGGGAACTAGTGAAACCACTGGCTACTCTTTTAATAAATCATGGGAGGATGGTGTGGTACCGAGGACTGAGGAAGGAGATGTGATTCCCTTCACAAAAGTGGGACCAAGACAGAGGCAGGAAACTACAGACCTGTCAGTTTGACCTCTGTGGTAGGGAAAGTGATGAGTCACTTGAAGGAAAGAATTGTTGAGTTCCTAGAGGCCAGTGGGGCACAGGACCTAAGGCAGCATGGGTTCACAGCGGGAAGGTCATGTCAGATGAATCTAATAGATTTCTTTGACTGGGTGACCAAAGTAGTAGACCAGGGAGGGGCTGTGGACATGGCCTACCTAGACTTAGCAAGGCATTTGACATAGTCCCACACAAAAGATTAATAGTCAATTAACCAGCCTGGGAGTGGGTCCCAGGGTGGTAGCCTAGGTAAAACATTGGTTGGACAATAGATACAGAAGGTAATTGTGAATGGAGTCCACTCTGAAGAAAGAGAGGTTACTAGTGGGGTACCCAGGGTTCAGTACTGGGTCCAGTCCTTTTAATGTCTTCATATGACATTGCAGAGGGACTGGAAGGAAAAGTATGCCTCTTTGCAGATGACAGAAAGATCTGCAACAGGGTTGATACACAAGGAGGCATGGAAAGGATGAGAAGGGACTTGGCAAGGTTGGAGGAATGGTCAGAAGTATGGCAGCCAGGATTCAATGCAAAGAAGTGCAAATAATGCACCTGGGAAACAAGAACCCAGGGAAGAATAAACAATGGGGGAGGTAGTAACAACAACAAACAAGCATTTGTCAATGCCGACGTCTCTTGCAGTGTTTGTAGTGGTATTTGGCATGTATGGTGCTTTACCCTAATGCCCTGTGCGATAGCTGGTATTTGCACAATAAATTGTCAGCATGACCTTTTTGTTACCCCCATTGTGCGCTACATAGGCGGAAACACATTTTAGGCAGGATGTGAAAAATGACAGCTGTGCTGCTCATAAGGAAGTGTGGTAAAATGGCAATGTTGAAAATCTGGAGTGGAAACATTGAAAATTCGCAATCCTACGAGTGTGCGTGGGAACTGTGCAATGCACACTGGTAAATCAGTGATTGTTAGGAATTTTTTCACCAAATTGTCAACATTGGCAGTTTAAAACCTCTGCTAATGAACAGTGACACTGTGATTTTCTTAATGTGTCCCATACACTGAGTTCGCACTCCACTATGCATTGTGCGCCTACATGGGCAGAAACATGTTTTGGGAAGATGTGAAAATGACAGCTGCAGTGCTCATAAGGAGGTGTGGTAAAATGGCAATGTTGAAAATGTGGAGGAAAATATTGAAAATTCGCAACTTACGACGAGCTGCAAGGGAGAACTGCATAACGCAGACCTCATAAAACAATCATATTTAGAATTTCACTAAATTTTCACACAGTCATTTTAAGACCCTTCTCATGATCAGTGTCACTGTGATTTTCTTAATGTGTCCCATACATTGAGTTCTCGACACCGACTGCGCCATTGTGTGCTGCTACGGGCGAAACACATTTTGGGTGAGATGTGAAAATTGACAGCTGTACAGCTCCATAAGAAGGTGTGATAAAATGGCAATGTTGAAAATCTGGAGGTAAATATTGAAAATTCATGAACTTACGAGCCTGCGTAAGAACTATGCAATGCACGTTATAAACAAAGTTTTTTTGTTTTAGCAACTTAACATGGTTTTGACCCTTCATGAATGATGTCACTGTCATGGCATTGTTGAGGCTGAAGGGTGATTTGCAGTGACTGTGCAGTGCTCATGAAATCACCCTTCGGGCCTGAATAACACCATGACAGTGACATTATTCATGAGAAGGGGTCCCAAAAACCCCATGTTGAAAATTTGGTGCAAAAATTCCAAAAATTGACTGAGATGTGCAATAAAGTTGAACCCCCTATCTAGTCCATTATACAGCTTACGGCATTTCCTCAGTCTGCTATGTCGCTTGAAGAGTGCAGACATGTTCCCGGTCCACGAAGATCGCTTCACTCGGAGTCAGAGGTGGTATGGGGTGGGGGTGTGGGAGGCTGGGTGCGCACTGGTGGGGCAGGCTGTGGGGGTTGGGAGACGCGTCATGGACAGTTTTGTTTGTGTCGTTTGAAAAAAAAAAAAGATGTGGGACATTTGCCACACTGGAGTGGGCCCAGCGTGGCAGAAGATGGCTGGAGGGACCGAGGAGCCGGACGGGTGGGGCACCGTCGGCAAACCACGCTGGGGTGCCGAGGAGCCAATGGGGATTGGGCACCCATCGCGAAATAAAGCAAGCGCTTGCCCGCTGGGTGCTCTCCAACGTGGCAGCAGGATGGCTTTGGGGGCCGTGGGCCGATGGGGATTGGGCACCACTGTTGGCAACAATGTTTGCCATGCTGGGGTGGGCTCCCAGCGTGGCACGAAAGCTTTGGGGGGGCAGTGTGACGGACGTGTGCGGGGGGAGGTAGCGCGTGACGTGAGGGGGGGCTGCGCTCAGTATGGCAGTGGTGTTTTTCTTTGAAGCAGAGGAACACCGCTGTCATACTGAGCTGCTGCACCATTGGTGTAGGACGCCACGCCTGGTCAAGGGAGTAGTATTGGTGGGGAGGCACACCTCATGTGTAAGTACCGAAAACATTCCTTTCGTGCGTAAGCGAACGTAAAAAGGAAAGGGACCTGGGGGTAATCATAGCAGATGACCTTAAGGTTAGCAAGCAATGTGAGAAGGCAGTAGGGAGAGCTGGGGGTATACTGGGATGCATAGGGAAAGGCATCACCAGCAGAAAACAGGAAGTTGTTATACCTCTGTACAGACAGTTGGTGAGACCCCATCTGGAGTACTGCGTCCAGTTCTGGAGAATCCATCTCTGCAAGGACATAGACAGGATGTAGGCAGTCCAGAGGAGGACAACTAAAATGGTGCAGGATCTGCAAGAGAAGCCGTATGAGGAGAGACTAAAGGAGCTTAATATGTATACCCTTGAGGAAAGAAGGGAGAGGGAGGACATGATAGAAACTTTTAAGAACCTCAGTGGAATCAACAAAGTCCAAGAGGGTAGCATCTTTCAGAAAAAGAGACGTGCAAGGACAAGGGGGACACAATTGAAAGATAGAGGAAGGCGGTTCAGGGGCAATGTGAGGAAGTATTATTTCACAGAGAGGGTAGTGGATGCATGGAACAGCCTCCCTGAGGAGGTTGTGGGGTCTAAAACTGTGGGAGAATTCAAGAATGCATGGGACAGACATAAGGCAATTCTTGTGGGGGGTAGGAAGAAATAGGCTGTTGGTTAACTAGGATCTGCGGCCTATCCTGTAGGTAGGGAAATGGGCAGACTAGATGGGACAAGCGGTCCTTATCTGCTGTCAAAGTCTATGTTTCTATGTTTCTATGGCCCCTAGCTATGCTAACCTCTTTGTAGGAAAATGGGAGATGGATCATCTATATGGCACTGCCACAAACCCACACCTTTCTAGTCTGGATTTGTGGCAACACTTTATAGAAGATATTTTTATCATATGGAAAGGCACGGATAAAGATTTTGTATGTTTTGTTCAATGGATGGAATCCACCAGTAGTTGCTTAAGATATAAGTATAAATTTAGTCAAACGAACGTTGCATTTCTTGATTTAAAAATATACAGTACAAAGATGGGGAGGGGGAGTTTGTACCACCGTTTTTTCAAAAAGAAACAGACAGGAACACCCTGCTGAGATTTGACAGTTGCCATCCATATCATACTAGATTTAACATCCCAAAAGGACAACTCATTAGAACATTTAGAAACTGTACTAAATGAGAAGAATTTGATAAAAAAAAAGAGGAGAACAGGTACATGGGTTTCTGGAAAGAGGGTACAGCAAGAAAAGTGTTGCTACAGCTATTAAAAAAGTGGATGAGTTAGATAGGAATGAAACTTTACAGTATAGACATCAGGGTGCTAGAAATAAACATGACTTGGAATGCCCTTTCATAACTAATTTCTCTAAACAAGCAAAAGAAGTAAGGCAGATTGTTGAAAACAATTGGACTCTACTGGGCCTTGAACCTAAACTAAAGGAATTGACAAATAATGGACCAAAAATTATCTTTAGAAAATGCAAAGTATTAAGGACTATGTAGTATCCAACACAGTAACCACTAGAGAGGTAGACAAACAGAAGTTATTGGCCCCAAGACCTGTAGGTACACACAAATGTGGCAATTGTTTATACTGCAAATATGTTCATAGTTGCAAATCCTTTAAACATCCCACAACTAGAAAGGAAATAGAATTAAGGGACTTTATAACCTGTAACAGTACAGGTGTTGTTTACCTATTAATGTGTGATTGTGGGGTCTATTATGTTGGACGCACTATACGTAAATTTAAGGTAAGAATAGGAGAGCATGTTACAGCAGTAGAAAAAGGTGACAGTAACTATGCTATTGCAAAACATATTTTGGAACATAGTCTTCAGAAGCACACCTTTCATTTTTTAAGTCTAGAATTGGTCAATTTAGGACCCAGGGGTGGGGGGTGATTTAAACAAAAAAATTGGGCAAAGAGAAAGTTACTGGATTTATGCTTTAGGAGCTTGTTCACAGAAAGGTTTGAATGAAAACTTTGAACTTTCAGCTCTTTTGAAAAAATATAAATGCTGAATTATGGATGGTACGATGATAAGTATAATACTCACTTGCTGCGATATAAGGAAAGGTGCCTGATGAACACAAGTTTGTTATTTTGTTCTCAGTAACTAAATAAATTTAAAATTAAATAAGAATAATTTGAGTAAGGGGAAGTGAGATAGTTTACTGTTGGTGTATCTGAATCTTATTTGTAATAAATAGTTAAAGCTTTTGAGACATCTTGAGGTCATCAAGTTTGTATAAAAGCAATACATGCTTGAATAAAGGAGGACATGAGATTAAGGGGTTAACATAAGATACCAAATAGTTAATTGATGGGCTTTGGCTTTTAAATTGCCTAGCAAAGATTTAATTGTTGTGTATATCTATATTGTATTGGCTATTATATGTCATATATGTGGAGGGGCAGTATTTATAGACCTTACCAAGGCATTCGACACAGTTAACCACCCCCTACCACTCAAGCAACTGTCCTCCATTGGGATCTCCAGCGATGCCCTTCCATGGTTCACCAGCTACCTTGATAATTGGATCCAACATGTAAGGATTGCAGGGATCTCTTCAGATGAGAAACCGGTCCGCTCCAGAGTCCCCAGGGGTCTATTCTGGGACCTCTACTCTCTCCTCTTCATCAACAATCTCCCAGTGCCTGCCACCAAAAATATTACTATATGCAGATGATGCAGTCCTGTTTTCCAGCCACCATGACATTACAGTCCTTGAATCCCAGCTGCAGCTCAACTTCAAGCGCATCGAAGACTGGTTCAGTTCTCATAAACTTGTCCTGAACCACAGCAAGACTAAAGCCATGTCCTTCTGTAACCAATGGAGCAGGCACAACTCTCTGTCCCTCACCATCAAGAACCACGCTGGGAACCCACTCGAACATGTCAAGGAGTTCAAGTACCTTGGTGTTACCCTGGATATTACCCTCTCCTACACTCAGCATGTTGACACTGTTGCCAAGTCCGCCAATATGCAGATTGGAATACTACACAAACACAAGCACTGTATGCCTGCGGATGCCCTTAAACTAGCCATCTACAGCTCTGTCACCTCTATCATTGACTAGGGCCTTGCCATCTATGGCTCTGCCTCAACAAGTGCCCTCCGCGGGATATCAGTTTCTCCCAACAAGGCCTGTAGACTACTAACGGGTGTGGCCCGACAAACTCACACCTGTGACCTCTATGCACAGGCCAGCTGACTACCCCTACTCAGCTGAATACAATACCAGACCTGCTTACTTACCAAAAAGATTCTCCTCAGTCTCGTGCCACCTGGTGTTAGCGCACTCCTTACTACCTACAGTGGCACTCAACAAACACGTGGTGCCCAATCTCTAACCTTTCAGGTTCCCAGATGTCGTACCTCCATGGGTCAGCGGTCCTTTATCTATAGAGCTGCTTAATGGTTCAATTCCCTCAATAAAGAAGCTCTTTCCTCTAATACACTTGGACCCTTCAAAATGAATCTCAAACTTTACCTCACCTCTACCACTCAATGTGACTGCTTCTCTGAACAGAGATCTCTCTAAACACCTCCCAGCTCACTCATGTCTCACAGCCCACCCTTTCCCAGTCTCATTCCCTCTGGCACCGGGCCTTCCTTGTGACTCCTTTCCTGCTTCGCATCTCCATTGGTACAAGACATTTTCCACTACCATCGGACAGTGGCCCATTAGGCTGCCAACTTCCTCTCCCAGTCGCACACCTGCAATACTAACTGCCTATGGTGCCCTCTATCTCTTATTGTTACCGCAGCCAGCTGCCTACTCAAGCTGCTCATTTATATGACTATTATCTCAAAGTATGTTATAACTGAGTATCTTTATTTTTTCTTTTAGTTGTTTTGGTTGTTTATTGTGCATCCTTTTACTACCTCTGTATGTATGTTGACCCTCATCCTTTGACCTGGAACCTTTGTAAACGAGCAGTTTCTGCTCAAAGGTATTTGTAATCTGAGAATTTAATAAATAAAAAAATAAATAAATATGTATGTTATATTATATGATTGTTGCAATGTATTTAATGAGCACCTGTTGATGTAAAAAATGTTACTCTTATGAAGCCTGGCAGTGTACCAGGTGAAACATTAATTTGTCTTTAAGACACTTTTTTGTACTTGTGCACAACTGCATTTATATATAAAAACAAAAATTCATCTTTTTGACACCGTTGTTCTCATAATTGCTGTATGAGTGCTATATTTTCTTGCTTACGTTTTAGTCTATGGTGTGTATTAAAGCACCATACACGTCCTGGTACTCCCTAATTGTGCTTTTTTTCATATTATAGGGTATACAATAGCCTGACTCAACATATGCAATTTGTCTTCATGTGGGAGGGGGCAGGACCATAACTTATGAGTGGCAGAGCCACGAGTGAGTTATGAAAGTCCTGCCCATTCACAAGTGAAGATCAATTGCCTATTTTGAGTCAGGCTATTGTATATTTGATATATACAACAGCAGTTTACAAGTTATAGCTTTTAAATCAGCAGTTTATTTAAAAATGTTGCTGCTTTGTTTGATTTTAATTGCTTGATTCAGTGTTGCACTAAGAATTGTGATGTTATCAGTATTGTAGATGCTGCTTTCTGATTGGTTTAGTATTCCACTGCGATGACAGTAACTTAAAAGACATCTGGGGGGCACTGTGGAGTCCGAGCAAGATGGAGTCTATATAATATAACTCCGTAGATTGACTACTAAACTTTTAACTATTAAACCCTTTTTCCCCACTGTAAACGATGATCAAACAGTGGGAAGCGGTGTCAGAATGCTGCAGCTTCACCATGGGGCAATCCCCGTAAGGATCTAAAGCAGGGATCAGGTGTAAAACCCAAAAATTTAGCTGCTGCTCCTGTCATGAGGTCAGACATGACTCGAAATGAAGAGATGGCTGAGGCGTCGGGAGAGGAGACCCTGCAAACAATTGGGGTTAAGCTTTCCCGACTGATCGCATCGGTAATAACCCTCTCAGATAAATTTGATGGCCTCACAAATAGAGTGGCGGTTCTTGAATCCACCACTGAAGCACTTCAAACTACAGCAGTTGAGGCTGGAAAATGAGCCAACTCAGCTCTCTGAGTAGTTACCAATGTAATCAAAGAAAGTTCCCACTTTAAGAATCATCTGGAGATGATGGAAAACCAGATTCAATCCCCTATATTCAAATTTTAGGAATGCCAGAGGAGTCAGAGGGGGATCACCTATTGCTCTTTCTTCAAGAGTGGTTTCTTGCACAGTTGGGGAAGGAAGTAGAACCCAAAACTTCCAGATTTCAGAAGCCTATCGGGTCATGCAGAGAGGTAGAGTGGAGAATCCAGAGGCACCGAGAGCAATAGTGCTGGTAACTGATGGGGCTGTTACTTGGGACACTCTCCTGGCTCTGGCACATCACTGGGGCACCCTGCTTCAAGATGGCCAGCGAGTGCAACTTTATCTCGACTTCAGTTTTGCAACCCATCAGAAATGGAAAAAATTTGATGGGGTAAGAGCCTTACTCAGGGAAGCAGCTGTCCCACATGGTATCCTCTTTCCAGCTCATCTTCACATCACTCATAAGTGGAGAGTTTTCTTATTCAATGACCTGGGAGAAGCTCTGAAATGGGTGCAGAAATATGCAGAGCCCAGGAAGCGAGTGAACATCTTCGATGAGGGGTCATCAGATGAGGAAGATCCTTGAGGGTGATATTTCTCTTATTGCTCGCCCAGAACTCAGACAGTTGGCTATATTTATCTCCCAATGTTTGGTCCAAAAGGTTATTAAAAACCATTAATAGCCATTGCCCTCATTACTTCATTTCAATTTAACTTAAAAGTTTTTTCTAATACGTCGGGGGCAAATTTAAAAAGGCATTCTAGAGGTTCTATTGTGGGGATTATCAAAGTAGTGTTCTGCATTGTTTCAGCACCACTGGTGAGGATTGGGGATAGGATATGGAGTTTACATTATTCTTATTTTTTTATTGCACATTTGTGCACAACTGTGGATTTCCATGGTGCATTTGATTTTCCTTCTCTGAAGGATTGGATATCGATATAAATTGGAAGAACATTGTTGGGACTTTAACCATGTTGCTCATGGGTTCAATTAAACAGTGAAAAGTTTCATTTGATAAGTTAATGTATATTTAATTTGGATTCCCCCAAGGATGTATCTCAAAGCAAAGGAAGGAAAAAATGTATGTATTAAGAGGTGTGGCACCCTCATTAGGTTAGATAAATGTAATGCAGTGTCTTTGCTTGATTATCAAACTGCATGTTTGTTTTTATAAATAATAAACATAAAGTAAAAAAAAAACTTAAAAGACATCCATTGTGACAATGGTAGCAATTATATTTTTTGAAATCTTGCTGTTACTGATGTCACCAACATAGAGGATTGTATATGAGCACTCATACCCAACAAGGTTATTTTTTGATCGAGTGGTTTCTGTGGTGACAAGAGACCTCAAGAACGCAACTCGAAAGGTCTCATTACCACGGAAACCACAAGATCATAAAATAACCTTGTCTGTGTATGAGTGCTCATACAAAATCTTTCATAGTGTATAGGCACTCATTCCTGGCAAACACTGTCCCGGAAATAATTTTTAACGTCCTTACTGTGGCACATTGCTCCAGCGCTGGTAACTTCCATTCCTTCTCTCACCAATGGCCCCTTTATCACGCATGCGCAACTACATTTGATGTTGTTATGCTGCACTGGTGACGTACTCAGTGCAGCATAACAACATCCGTGACATAGCCAAGACAGCACAACAACGCTGTTCTGAGCATGGATTTCCATGCTCAACAGCGTTCCATCATACACTATAAAGATATCTTTTTTATCTTGTGATTTTCACCTCCACTCCTGTTGTATATAGTGCAGTAAACAATAAGTTAAGAAATGTTTTGGCACACACACACACACACACACACACTGCAATTTGGAACAAGCCATTCACTTGGGTGTTGGGTTCTTAGTAGGGTTGTCAGAAATAGTTCTAAAAAGTTCAGAACCCATAATAAACATGTACAGGGAATCATCAACAGTTCCAATGGGGTAGTTAGGTCTATACTGTGAAATATTAAATCACTAGAGCCTAATGTGCTAATTTCCAGATGTAGGTTTTATGTTAGGCCACATTGTGAATATGCTGCCCAGCTATGGTGCCCTTATAAAAAACGCGTGAGGAATTCTCTTGAAAAAGTTCAAAGACGTTTTACAAAACATGTTTCAGGATTAAAAAATACCTCATATGATAACAGACTGAAAACATTAAATCTTATTTCCTTATCAACCCAATGTCTCAGAGGTGACCTACTGCCCCTTTTTGACATCATTCAGGATCCTTACCTTATGACTGAATTAGTTTTAGAGTTTAAAAACTATATCCATGATATTAGAGGTCACCCATTACCACTGATAAGAAAACCTTTTAAACATACTAGTTGCAAATACCTTTTTACACTCAGAACTGTGGATCCTTGGAATAGACTACCATTGGATGCTGTTACCAGTGAGACTAAGAACATCTTTAAAAACAGACTGTATAAATTTGTAAACACAGGTTACAACCTATCCTACTACCATCATTTGGTTTAGGATAAGAGCGTTTTGGGCTTCGGCCTGCTTGCTCTTTGGCACACCTTAGTATGACCCTTAGTATGAACCCTGTTAGAACCCAGGAGTTTGAGTTCTAATTTAGAACTAGAACACCAATGGATTCTAAGTACAGTATTAAGGGTTCTAAATACTAAATAAAATGCTTTTTGTTCAGCCAGTTCAAAAACAGGAGATGCCAGCCTGAAAAACAAACTAATTATTGAGAATCACATCCTAAAATATCTGAGAGACAGAGAGACAGAGACAGAGAGAGAGAGAGAGAGAGGGAGAGAGAGAGAGAGAGAGAGAGAGAGAGAGAAAGATAATATGACAATGTTCTGCTCATATGCACATGTGCCAAACACATGGAACTGTGACACTTGGCATTTGCATTTTGAAAACCACAATATGTTTCCTTGTCTGCATGTGCAGCAAAACAGTATTATTGCTGTGCTGAAAGGACGTGATTTTTATTTGTGTCTTTTTCTCCAGTAGTATCTTTATCTGTTTTTTTTCTGCAGTCCTGCACACAAATGAGTTCCAGTTCTAAAGAAGATTGGAACTCTAGAACCAGTTTCAAAGTTCTAGGCCAGAACCAGAACCCAGAATTTCAGTGAGTTCTGACAACCCTAGTTCTTAGTACTGACTGTTCCCATTTAAGGTAGCATCCATTTTATGGAACTATGAGACAGAAAGTGATACCACAGTTAGAAACAGAGAAACATAGAATTTGATGGCAGATAAGGACTGCTTGGCCCACCTAGTCTGCCCATTTTCCTACCTAACAGATAAGCTGCAGATCCTAGTTAACCAACAGCTTACTTCCTCCTACCCCCAACTAGGACTGTTTAATGTCTGTCCCATGCATTCTTGAATTCCCTCACTGTTCTTGACTCCACAACCTCCCTCATGTAGACTGTGCCATGCATCCACAACCCTCTCCATGAAAAAATGCTTCCTCACATTACCTCTGAGCCGTCCCCCCCTCTATCTTCAAATTGTGTCCCCTTGTTCTTGCACATCTCTTTTTCTGAAAGATGCTACCCTCTTGGACTTTGTTGATTCCCTTGAGGTACTTGAAAGTTTCTACCATGTCCCCCCTCTCCCTTCTTTCCTCGAGGATATACATATTAAGCTCCTGTTCAGCAAACAGTGCACAATCCAATCAAAACAGACACAATCCTCTCAGTTTTCTACATAAATACTGTTACTGATATTTCTATTAAAAATAAAACAATAATTCTACTTGCGGACTGTTCTGCCTCATTCCACCCCTTGCACTGTCTCTCATCACTTTTACTGTTGTTTCACAAGTAATTGCTGGTATCCATTAATGGGTAAAGTATGGACATGGCTTTGTTAGGATTCCATTTAGTATGAAAAATTAAGTTGCCTTTCATTTTCTCAAGCATTACGTGGCAAGGCAGGTATGTAAAGGTATCCTAGAGACACCCTATCTGGGGTAGCCTTATTGTACAAATTGCAATCAAGTAGTACAGGCTAAGTAATGGGTTCTAGGGATACCCTGTCTTTTTTTCTTATTCTTTGTTAACCTGTTAAGGCCCCTAAGCACAAGTGCCTGTTTTCAGGGGTGACTTGGGAGCACTAGGGAGGTTTAACATTTTGCTGAGTGTCACACAGCATGGAAGTGGAGGTTGAGGGAATCCAACCCAGATCTCCTGGATGTACCAAGTTCATTCACAGCTCATTACTCTAACCTCTAGGCTATACTGCCAGCCCCTGTCTGGGGTAGCATAGTAGAAAAAAATGTGAATTCAAAAACCAGAGTATAGAGTCTAACTTCTGAGAGGGTACTGGAAGTAGTGCAGTAATCTAGTATCAGAGCTACATTCAGTACAAACACACCCTGATGTGGGGGGACACAATGGTGGTATGTGGGGTGAGTGCAGAGGTTTCACTACTTCTTGGTACTGCATTTAGAGTGCCTGGCAATTAGAGCACCAGATTTTGGTGACACAGACCTCTCGGCCCCTGCCACCCCCTTATTAAAGATAACAACTCCAGGGGGGTGGACCTCGGGGAGGGTGGATCGCAAACGAGATCTGGTGATCTAATGACTGGGTGCCCTAAACACAGTGCCCTAATGATGGTAAGTGGAGTGCAGGGGATGTGAGACAGTAGTGAACCAGAGGGTGCTCTGGGAGTTCATCCACTGTCTCAACCACCGGAGGTTCCAGGCCATGACAGCAGCACTGGAAGCTGCAAGAGCTGAAATATGCCACTAGAGAGCTGCAGACACTGGGACCCATACAGCACAACCCACAGCCACCTCCAAAGGCCAGCATGGGTAAGAGAAGGGTGCTGGACAGTACTGGGGGTGAAAGGAAGGAAAGAAGGTGAGAGACTCCAATCCTGAGGAACTGGGGCTGTGCACCAGCAACAGGTTCACCCGACTGCAAAAAGAGGCACCCAATCCCCCAAACAAGGGAAGGAGGAACCAGCATGCCTAGAAGGCAGGCACTGCCAAAGAGCATACCAGGTTGGGCACAGAGCCCCAAACTGGCACAATAAAGGCAAGTGTAGTTGGGGAAATTCCATTTTAAGGGCACAGGCAGGGATATGGATCTCACACCTGATGGTAAAGAGCTGATCTGTTGTTTCCCTGGCATGACAGCAGACAGTCTTATAGATAGGGTTGTGGAACTCATGGGAGGGGGCGGGAGGAGGCCAGATTTAATTTTGCATTTGGACATGAATGATCTGAGCAGGAAGGGCATGAACTAGGGGAAGTCAGACTTCTGTGGCCTGGGGAAAGTAGCAAAGGAGAGAGTCAGGGAAGTAACCTTCCTGGAGGTGCCACCATGGCCATATCTAAATAAAAGAGAACCATTCCATGTGTTCCGTTTCAATGCATGGCTAAAGGGTTGGTGCAGGGAGGAGGGATTTCAGATCTTCGGGGACTGGGGCTCACCATGATGGGATTTGAAGCTGTTCAAAAGGGACAGCTTGCATCCCAATATGGAAGGCAAGACAATACTGAGAGAAAAGGTGGGCACAGCATATAGCTAATTTAAACTAGCGAGGGGAGGGAGTCTGAGTGGCGAGGTACACACAAGATGTCATAAACAATGGGAGTACCCTACTGGCTTCCTGCCATTGACCAATACAGCAGAATCAGACATGCCCAGGGTAAAGGGAAAAGAGGGGACAGGAATAGATACTGGAAAATGATATGTACTAGCGCAAGGAGTCGTGGCATCAAAACGCTGGATCGTCAGGGGATGACCACAGATGTAAGCCTTGACCTAGTGGTTGCCAGAGAGATGTGAGCAACTGTAACCAATGAATGGGACATGGCCATACCGGAAGACATAGCCATACCAGGGTACTCACTGTTCAGAAAGGATAAAGCAGAGGGCAAGGGAAGAGGAGTAGTGCTCCATGTAAAAGAGAGATAACTAAAATAGTATAATGTATTCAGCTAAATTAGAAACCTTGTGGGTGGTAGCAGCAACAGGAGTGGGAAACAAATCAGGACTTGGGTGGTCTACAGACCACCGGGTCAGGATCATGGGGCAGAGAGGGAACTGGGAGAGCTGCTTAAGATGGCAGTCAATTTAGGGGAACTGGTGGTAGTAGAGGACTTTAATGTGGTGAACATGGACTATAAAAAACTAATCCCCGGTGATATTCCATGTATAAGGCGATCATGACTGAGTGCTTTGAAAAAGGGTGATTCAATCACTACACTTTTCCACAGGGCTATCTGGCAGGGAGGGTGACCAGATGGGGGTGGGGCACATATAGCAATAGGATGCAACTATGTATAGACACACATGGGGTGGGTGGGAGGGACCATGCCACTAGCGGATGGAAGGAGGGAGTGTTTGTGGGGTGTAGTATGGCGATGGGCTGCCAAACTGGCCATGTGTCATGGTGGGTTGGTGGCAGGCTGGGGTTGGGAGGGTGCTGGGTTTGGTTCTGGGCATGCTTGTTTTTGCGCCGGGACAGGGTTTTGTATTTTTTTTAAATTTTGCACCCCCAACATGCACCCCCCTGGAGTTGAGAATCCTTTAATGGAAGGGGGGTGCGGGGGCACAGCCCCCCTCATTAAAAACAAAAAACCTACATCTCAGGTGCCGTCTTGCTGTTCACCATGAGTCTACATTGCCGAAATTCATTTTCAACGGTTTAGGCTCACCCAAATGGTGATTGCTACTACGCAGTTGCTGTTATCACATGGAACCATGCCGGCAAGTGCTAGAAATCAGCAGCTGGTGAATGCATGCCAAACACACTCCAGGTTCAATTAGTCCAGTGCCTGACAAGGGAAGAGGCTCTTCTGGATCTGGCATGCTCAAGCCTACATTGCCTACTATTAAACCTTTCCTGTCACCAGTCAGGTGCCTCACTGCCTGGTATTTACTCACTTCTGCTCATATTTCCCCTTAGCACTCTTTCCTTGTCTGCCATCTTCCTACCCATCGTCTACCATTCCCACCCTTCCACATACAACTCCTCTGTTCACCCTTCCCCCTTCCCTCTTCCCTCCAGCAGACCTTATAACCGGTACTCCACCCTCTGCCATCACCCCCTGATTCTGTTTCTGCTCCCTCCATCACTCCTACCCTCTGGACTATTTTCTGTTATCTTTCCATCCCAAGATACTGTCTCTCTTTTCTTTCTTCCTATAACCTTTGAAACAATGCCTAAGTTATTGTACCAGACTCCGGCTTTATGACATAGCCTTTGTATAATTGCCTATGCTACTGTAACTGAACTGACTCTGGCTACTTTGTATAGCCTGCATCCTTGTACAAAGACTGACTTTACTACTTATTGCCATTTCTGTACAATTGTGTTGCTATCTACTTATTTGTTTAATGTTCTTATTCTTGTTTGCGATGATGTGGAACCTGTTTAATGAGCTTGTCCTCAAAGGTGTCAATCCAAGATCTCAATAAATAAATAAAAATAAATAAATGGTGTTCACCAACAGTAAGAGGATTCAAAATATAGCAGTTCTGGAACCACTTGGTTTAAATGACCGCAAATAGTGGCACTGGAGGTCCAGATAGGGACCACCAACAGGGTGTGGGACTTTAAAAAAGCAGATTTTGGCAAGATGAGAGAACAGCTGGACAAAAAGCCCAAGAAGTAGGAGTGGGCAGAGGAAAAATGGGAAGAATTTCAAAAAGCAGTGATAAAAGCAGCCAAAAGCTCAATTATGAAAATTTTAAATGGAAAAGGGGCAAGGGAAATGTGGTTCACAGCCAAAGCAAAGATGGTGGCAAGAGCCAAATGGAGAACACTCAAAGTATAAGAGAAGTCAACTGGAGGAGGGTAGGCAGAAGTACCTGGAGGCAACAAAGGTAGCTGGTTAAAGATCTGGTAGCTGGGCTTTAATGCTAAAAAAGGTAAAGTGATGAACATTGAAGAGAGGAATCCATGAGTGCAATATGAAATGGGGAAAGTGGTACTGGAATGCATCATGAAGGAAAAGTACTTAGGTGTCATGATATCAGATAGCTTATAACAACAGCACATTGGAATAGGGCTGTGGGCAAGGCAAACAGGATGACGGTATGTACAGGGAAAGGGATAAGCAGTAGAAGTCGGGAGGTGATCCATCCATTTTACAGGTCACTGGTGTGACCACAACTGGAATACTGCATAAGATACCCAAGTCCACACCTGAGGAGAGAGTGCAATGAAGTGGAAGCAGCACAGTGCAGGGCAACCAAGATGGTCCATGGATTTTGGGACAAGACATACACGGAGAGGCTGCAGGACCTAAACATGTACACCCTTGAGAAAAGGTGTGAAAAGGGTGATACATCTGAGACATACAAGTACATGCAGGGGACAAATAGGGTGGACATCAAGGAACTTTCCACCTTGAGCTCAAATACAGGGATGAGAGGGAACTCACTTAAACTCACTGGAGGAATTCGAAAGGGATGTGCATGATTACTTTTGTATCAGAAAGTGTAGTGGATAAGTGGATCCAGTTGTCAGAGGAAGTGGTATAGGCCAAATGAGTGAGCAGCTTGAAGGAGTAGTCCACCCAAAACTTGCAAAAATATATATGTTGTGCAGAGTGTTTTAATTTGTATGTGAAGCTCTAGTGTTTCCTTCCCTCTGACTGCTATTAGGAGTTTTTCCTAAATTAGCCTGCTAGCTTTATGCTAGTTTTACGACCCCTGGGGATCTTCATTCGAGACAGCTTAATTGTATTCCTTGTTCCCACAGTGCATCTTGTCTCATGTGACAGTGATGTAGCAGAGACCCAACATTCAGCACACACATGCCAAACAAACTAAATATCTTGGAAGCTTTACCAGCTGCACAAAAATTACCAGCATCAAAATTCTTCAGGACAGTAAGACCTTTACGATGAGGGTAGTCACTAAGCTGAATTCTATAGATTTTAAAATATAGCCATCTCTACTGTTGTGAACTGATTGTAAAGTAGTGCTTTCTGCTGGATTTATGGTCTCTGCTACATCACTGTCACATGAAACAAGGTGCATTGTAGGACAAAGGAATACAATTAAACTGTCTCATATGGAGCTCTCCAGGGGTCGTAAAACTACCCTAAAGCTAGCAGGCTAATTTAGGAAAAACTCTTAATAGCAGACAGAGGGAAGGACACACAACAACTTAACATACAAATCAAAACACTTTGCATAACATGTTTTTTCCAAGTTGTGGGTAGACTACTCCTTTAAAGAAAGGAGTGGACAGGTATATGGTATTAGTTAAAAGAGCAGTGGTGCAGAAACAAAAGGCAGGAATGGCCTCTAGGGCCAGTGCAGAGTACTTAAAGAGCAGCTGATACCTTCAAGAGAACTTTAACAAAACATAATATTTAGATACAGTTCAGCTTGTTTGTATTTCACATTAGTTCTTTATTCCTCCTCCCCATTATTTATTGTTCGGGTCATTTGCATGAAAACAGGCTTTTTGCTCCTGAAGAGTTCATCTATTTCTGTTGGTGTCTCCCTACCTGAGGTCATAAAGCACTGCTTTTGACATTATAGTTACTCTTATGGCAACAGATTGTGATGCCATAAATGACTTGAAGTAGGGAGTAAGCTATAGAGGTTACATGTGATGATAGTGATCAAAAAACAGCGCCCTCTATCATCACGAATGTATATCTCCGAAAAGTATTTCAGCAATATACATTACTGAGTGACCTGATATCTGGTGACATGAAGTGTTTTGGGGAGGGCTGTGCCCCCTGTGCCCCTCCCACACCCCCCTTACTAAGGATTGTCAACTCCAGGAGGATGCATGTCGGGGAGAGGGTGAAATTCTGGTGTGCAGGAAAAAGAAAATACAGAACCGCAAGCAGCAGCAAAATTCTGTCCCCCAGCAGGTCCTGAACCCAGTACCTACTGCACCATAGCCAGACACCATCACACCACAGGACTGGGTCATTGCAACAGGTTCTCCTCCCCTCCTAAACCCTCCCTCCTATCCCTTTCCTACAGCTCCCCATCTCTCTCCTTCTGGTCGCTGTACATGCTATAGCATCACTAACCTGGCTGGGTAGCTAATGATGACAGTGCTATAAATGAGTCGCTGTTTCTATAGTCGATCATTTATCATTGCTATCATCACAGGCTACCAGCTATAGAGGCAGATTAACTTTAAAGTAACTGTGAGGGATAAAAATCATGTATTCATGCATATTTTCTTAGTAATAAATAATGGGAGGAGAAATCTAGAATATATATGGAATACAAGCAGAATTGTACCTAATTATTATGTTTTTCAAAGTTTTCTTTGAGGCATCAGTAGCTCCTTAAGTAGGGAGAGCAGCTTGAATGATATAATGAGCCTTTTTCCACCATCATTTTCTATACATATATGCAAGATAAAAACATCTCTATGGCATGGAATGTGAGTTCTCTAGCCTACATCCCATTTAAATTTTAAATATGCCTGAAACATTTTACAAACATCACTCTTGAGCTCATTAAGCATTGAAAAACAATGCAATATAAGTTGCCAATGCATTGCCAACTGTAAAAAAACAATGCTAAACCAACTCATTGGTGAAACAGTTGAATGTGACTTGTACTGTAAACCCAGTATGAAGTATGTTGACCCAGTATGAGGTACCAGACCATGGATGGACTGTCATGTACCTATAGAGTGGTCTACACTTATGAAGGTAGTGGACACAGGAAAGGAGGTGTGAGTTATATATAACAATTTATATGCAGAGTCAGCCAGGAAGCAACACAGCACTTTGCAGATAATGACATGCCACAAAATACTGCATGACAAAAGGGCTTAGTTGCCTTTGAATTACACTGTCCCTGACAGTATACCGTAGCATTCTGTGGTAATACTGAAAAGTACTGTGCTGCATCCCGGCTGGTATCACTATATTGTATACCTTTGTATAGAGATAGATAGATAGATAGATAGATAGATAGATAGATAGATAGATAGATAGATAGATAGATAGATAGATAGATACTGTCTGTAGATAGATAGATAGATAGATAGATAGATAGATAGATAGATAGATAGATAGATAGACAGACAGACAGACAGACAGACAGTCAGACATACATACATATGTATACAATGTAGGCAGGAATCTCACTATTCGAATAAATCAATTATTTTTCAAGCATCTGACCCAAGTGAAAAATAAATGATGATATTGCCCCAATGGTTATCACTGTTTATTTTTCATTTGTCTACATCATCCTGTAACTCAAAAATGTCAGTCAGCTTGACTGACATCCTATTCTGTCCAATCCTACAAAAAATCTGCTAGCAATAGTAACCAATATAAGTCAGCCTTTTAAAACTGAAATCCCACTTCTGCCACCATTTTGTTTCCCTGCTCCCAACTGTTCTGAGTTACTGCAAATCACAAAATATTTTTTTAAATGCATTATGTAACTTTAAACTATATTGCTGTACTATGGACTCCTTTCATTGTTATTAATCTACCTGCCCATGCCAGGATTTAGTGCCCCACAGTTCACACTTGCTCCCCACTTCACAACTGCTCTATCACAACTGCCCACTCATTTTTAACAACAAACGCATGGGAAATTACCACACATACATTTGGTTTGGGACCTGATGCTGCAAAAAAAAAAAAAAAAAGGTCTGGGTGAGCACAGTACTTTTAGTAGCTTTAAGCAGCATTTTTTGTTTATTTATTGGAATTTCAGAAACAACCTTTGAGTAAGAACTATTTTACAAAGGGTCCACGTCTATTAAGCAGTACAAATACAGACATAATAGAATTCACAGTACAAATACAGACATAGCTGAATTATCAGTACAGGAAGTAGCAAAAACATAGAAAACAGCTAAGAGTTTGTTATGAGTTTCATTAGGGGTTTGGTACTAAGTGCTGTATGGCATAAGGAAGTATATGAGAGAGAGGAAAATGTAGGCTAGGGAGAGAGTGGTTAGTGAATGGAGCGTGGGGATAGAGCTGCCCAGGAGGAGCATTGTCACATTGCATTACAGCTTTGGAGCTGAAGAGCTGGGGATAGTGCATGTGAGAGTGTGTGGTAAGGTGTGAGAAGGTGGTTAGAGAGAGAGAGAGAGAGGAGGCAAAGAGAGAAGGGAGAGGAGGAGAGAGGGAAGGAGGGAGAGATCAAGTGGGAGGAGGTATCATGAGGTGAAGATTGATGGCGAAAGGGAGTGGGAGTGGGGTGAGGGAGGGGCAGACAGTAGAGAGGAAGGCAATGAAACATGAGACAAGCGAGAGGGCACAACCATAGCAGATAAAACTCTGACATGAGCTGCCAGAGTCAGGGAAGCTGGGGTAGGGAGTGGGGAGCGGTGGCCCATGTGAGTGAGTCCGTGAGTAGTTGTTGGTAGGCAGGATTGGTGCAGGCTGTGGAGCTATGGACTCCTTTCACTTTTATTAATCTATCCCTTAGTGCCAGGATATATATATATATTTTAACCAGGCGAGACACACTAAGCTGAAAGCTTGTTTACAGATGCGACCTGGGAGCACAAGGGAGTTAAATGACTTGCTCAGGGTCACACAGTATGCAAGTGGGGGCTGTGGGATTCAAACCCAGGTCTCCAGGTTTGCAGTTCAGAGCCTTAAACCACTGTGCTATTCTGCCTCCTATATAGTGCCCCACTATTTACACATGCTCTCCTGTTTCAGGATTGATTACTTGCAACTGCCCACTCACTTTTAATCACAAATGCAGCTTTAAAATTACCATCATGCATACTCTTGATTTGGGACATCCTGCTGCAAATAAAAAAAATTTATTTTCTTGGAATTGAGTGAGCACAGTATTTGGATGGGGGGCAGCCTGCACAACACTTTGGATGCTGAATGGGGAGGTTTCAGACTTAAACAGTACCTTTCTCGGTGCTGCACCGAAATAAGAGGAAGCTCCCTTACCTCTGCAGGAGCTCCTATGTACAAAAAACAGCTTTTGAAATTATGCCCTGAGGGAAGGGATCATAAATTATCCATGCGGGGCTAGCAGTGCAATCCCTTTCCATTTTTCTGTTGCTGGCTACACCCCCTTGCTCCAACATTTCCTTTCACAGTGGGAAGGTCATGTCAGACAAATCTAATAGATTTCTTTGACTGGGTGACCAAAGTAGTAGACTAGGGAGGATCTGTGGACATGGCCTACCTAGACTTTAGCAAAGCATTTGACACAGTCCCACACAAAAGAATAATAAACAAATTAGCCAGCCTGGGAGTAGGTCCCAGGTGGTAACCTGGGTAAAAAATTGGCTGAACAACAGGACACAGAGGGTAATAGTAAATAGAGTCCACTCCAAAGAAAGGGGGGCTACTAGTGGGGTACAGCAGGGTACAGTACTGGGTCTGGTCCTTTTTAATGTCTTTATAAGTGACATTGCAGAGGGACTGTAAAGAAAAGCATGCCTCTTTGCAGATGACACAAAGATCTATAAAAAGGTTTGATACACAAAGGGAGTGTGTGGAAAGGATGAGAAGGGACTTGGCAAGGTTGGAGGAATGGTCAAAAGTATGGCAGCTTATACTCAATGCAAAGAAGTGCAGTATTGCACCTGGGAAATAAAAACCCAGGGGAAGAGTACACAGTGGGGGGGGGGGGATTAAACAACAAAAAAATGGAAAGGGATCTGGGGGTAGTCATATCAGATGACCTAAAGATAAGCAAGCAATGTGAGAAGGCAGTAAGGATGGCTGGGGGATACTGGGATATATAGGGAAAGGCATCACCAGTAGAACGCTGGAAGTTGTTATCCCCCTGTACAGACAGTTTATGAGACCCCATCTGCAGTACTGCATGCAGTTCTGGAGACCCCATCTCTGCAAGGACATAGACAGGATGGAGGCAATCCAGAGGAGGGCAACTAAAATTGTGCAGGATCTGCAACAGAAGCCATACAAAGAGAAACTAAAGGAGATTAATATGTATACCCTCGAGGAAAGGCGGGAGAGGGGGGACATGATAGAAAATTTCAAGTACCTCAAGAGAATCAACAAAGTCCAAGAGGGTAGCATCTTTCAGAAAAAGAGATGTGCAAGAACAAGAGGACACAATTTGAAGATAGAGGAGGAAGGCTCAGGGGCAATGTGAGGAAGTATTTTTTTACAGAGAGGGTGGTGGACACATGGAACGGCCTTCATGAGGAGGTTGTGGGGTAAAAAACAGTGGGGGAGTTCAAGAATGCATGGGACAGACATAATGCAATTCTGGTGGGGGATAGGAAGAAGTAGGCTGTTGGTTATCTACAGTAGGATCTGCAGCTTATCCAATAGGTAGAGAAATGGGCAGACTAGGTGGACCAAGTGGTCCTTATCTGCCATCAAAGTTTATGTTTCTATGTTTCTAACACCACAATAGGGAGAGCGTGGTGCATGCTTCATTGAAGTGTATGGAGCGTGATTTTAAAATACAGTTTTCAGCCAGTTAAGTGGCCATTTGGTAAATCTGGAGCCAGGGTGCAACTAACAAGACTTTGCTAGTCATGAATTATTGTCCTGTCCCCTCACTCATGAAAATAAATGGCATATTTTAACACAGACCATTGTATATTATATACCAATTTGTACTGTTTGACTCTATTATACACAGAAAACCACATCTATATCTATATATCTATATTTACACTATATCTATGTATCTCGATTCATTGCTAAAAAAACTGTATTAATGCACCAGTTAGGGTTCAACTTAATGCCACAAAAGTACAGAAATGTGGCATTAGGGTTTCCAACCCTAACTCCCCAACCACCCCTCTCTCAAGCAGCAAAAAGACAAGACAATCCAAGCAATGACAGACAGCCATCATCAGATAAGACAAACAACATGTAGCTGTTTCCAGATGACACAATTGAAGTAGCACTGATGTGTTACCTTTGTGGATTTGTATCTGTGATATGCAAACTGCAGCACGTACTCACTCACTTTTGGCTGCAGACAGAAATCCATTGTACTCAAATCACAACACTACTTCTGTGTGCAGAAACACAAGCCCCTGCCACCACTGATACAAAGCCACAATACCCAAATTACAAGAGTTCTTTTGTCTGCAGAAATGCAAGCCTCCATAGGGCCAGCACTTCTGTAGCCACAGGTGCTTATCCACATTGTAAAAGGTACACACAATTCTGTCTGCAGAAGCGCAGGCCCCTTAGGTCCACAGATGTAAAACATGCACATTAACCTCTGGCTGTAGATGTACAGGCTTCACAAATTCCATAATACAACAGTTGCAACAGTTCTTCTGTCTGCAGAAACACAGGGCTCTGTGGCATCTGCACATATACAGCTTCATACAAAAAAAAACATGCAGTAGCAGATCAGCTATGTAATGAGGTACCACCCACTATCCCCTTAAGCCAGCAAAAAGTAGCTGTTTTAAACTAATTTGAGCTTTTAAAGGTAACATTTTATTTTGGGGGAGGGAAGAAGATATGCCACTCCCTAGGCAAAACTACTACCCCCTAGAAAAATGTTTGCATCTGTTGTTGAAACCATGATACCAACATCGCAACAGTACTTATGTCTGCACAGCCACAGAACCCCATGGGGACTGTGCTTCTGCAGCTGGAGGTACTCATGGATACTGTATGACATACAGTACACACACAGCTGCAACATTTGTATAATCTGGAAACAGTTGTATGTTGTTTGTCTTACCTGATGATGACTACCTGGAGTTCGTTTTGTGGTCTTGTACTTTTGCTGCTTTGGGGTGGGGGATGGGGAGTTAGAATTGGAAACCCTAATACCAAATTTCCGTACTTTTGTGTCATTAAGTTGAACCCTAACTCACACATTAATGCAGTTTTTTGCAATGAATTTCAATTATTTTTGAGATAGTAGAAGTGTATACTCATTTATGCAGGTCTCTTTAGGATGTGCATGAACAGATGCAGATGAGCAGAGCCTTCTGGGCTGTACATCATGGGAGAAGTCTGTCTACCAATGGAAGTGCAGGACCCTATGGGCCTGTGTGGCAAGGAATATCAAGAATTCATTGGGCTATCTAGTGGGCTGAAGAAGCACAGGGTCTAAATGTAGCCACAGATACAGATGGACAGGGCAAGGAGTCCATCTGTCACCCAAATTGCAGGGTCCTCTGGCACCCACAGGTGCAGAGGTGCACAGCCCTTTGCCTAAAGAAGATTTTTCTTCACTGTATGGTACTTGAGCCTGTGCGGGCAACCTTGCATCTTCCCTTCCCAGGCTAAGGGGGGTGCCACTCCTCAACAGCACCATCCCCCCAGTTTCTTTCTTGTCACATATGAGTACCATTTCTTGCTGATGCTGGTAAGAAATGTCCCTTTTATTTTACTTATTGAAATGTTTCACCAGGAGGATACATTAAGCAAAAAGTTGCTCGTCTCACGGTGTGACCTGGGGGGAGGTGTTAGGGTTGAGAAGGATGATCAGTTACAATAGTATGTGGGTAGTACAAACAATACAACATTGTAAGGTTGTGCAACAGTTGGAACACAAGGTATTGTACAATAAACAGTAGTGAAAGATTGGGTAAATTACAATACATGTCCAAAATCATACAAAAGAACATATAAATGTACAAAACAGTAATAATGCGATAGAACCATTTATAGTGCATGAGTGTACCAGGAGCAAGCTCGAGGTTTTAGTTCAAAGGGTTTTTTGGGAACAGCAAATGGTCCCAGTTGGCATCAGCCCAAATCTACAAATGCCTAGACCATAAGAATTTTACAGTGCACCCATCTTTACTTGGCAGTCTTATCATGAAGTCATTATCTTCAGTGTGAGAAAACAAGCGCTGGGTCTGCAGAAGTTATTATGGAGGCAAAAACTGAGTATTACGACCTCATGAAATAAAAGCATCAGGACCAGAGGAACTCCAATCAATATACAGTAGAGCACATATTCATGAAAATGCCCTCAATACAAACAAGGGAATGGCTTGAAACATTGTTTAGTTTTCTTGTGTCAACTGTTTTTTTTATGAGTGAATCCTTTTAAATGCAAACATATTTCAGTGTGACTTGGGTGCATATCATGGAAACCCTGGCAAACATGCTTTGAAAATGAACTGTCATATCTCCTTCTATTACAAGGTCATACCCTAACAGTTTATTGAGCATGGAACAGGAGCTTTAAAAATAGTATCATAGATTGCAGGCGTCCCCATTGTTCATGGTTGTGATCAAATATGGTACTGCTGAACAGAGGGGGATTGGATTCTGCTTGGTTTCCAAGAGAAAAGTGTACTTCCACGAAGACATCACTCTCCCAAATAGTGACACTTCTGTTGCAATCACCTGAATAGTGTCAAGCGGACCTGACAGCTCAAAAAGTAAGACACTAGGATAGAATGGATGAGGCAAGGCCTTAGAGCAAAACTCCTTTAAATGAAAGCCTCAGAACCACGAACAGCCAGCTGTTCCTCCTCTGTCCTTTCCATTTGGTGGACACACACATACACACACAGACAGACACATACACACACATACACACAGACAGAGACACACACATACACACAGACAGAGAAACACACACACACACACACACACATATGCACACAGACAGAGACCCACACATACACACAGACAAAGACACACACACATACACACAGACAGAGACACACACACACATACACACAGACAGAGAGACACACACAGACACACACATACACACAGACAGAGACACACACACATACACACAGACACAGACAAACACACACACACATACAAATAGACAGAGACACACACACACACACACACACTCAGAGACACACACATATACACACATACACACAGACACACATACACAGACAGATACACATACAAATACACACAGACAGACAGACACCCACATACACACAGACACACACATACACACAGACACTCACACATTCACACAGACACACAGACAGAGACACACACACATACACACAGAGACACACACTCACACATACAGACAGAGACACACACATACACACAGAGAGACACACACACATACACATAGACAGAGACACACACACATACGCACAGAGATACATACACATACACTCAGAGACACAGACATACACACAGACAGACACACAGAGACACACATACGCACACATACATACAGACACACACACACATACACACAGACAGAGACACACACACATACACACAGGCAAACAAATACACACAGACACACACACACAGACACACACATACACACAGCTACACACAAACACACACACTCAGACAGAGAGACACACACACACATACACACAGACAGAGACACTCACACACATACACACAGACACACACACACATACACACACACACATACACACAGACAGAGAGAGAGACACACACACACATACACACAGGCACACACATACACACACAGACACACACACATACACACAGAGACACACATTCACATACACACAGACAGACACACACACACATACACACAGACAGACAGACACAAACAGACACACACATACACACAGACAGAGACACACACATACACACATACACACATACACACAGAGAGAGATGCACACACATACACACAAACACACACACACATACACACAGACAGAGAGAGACACACACACACATACACACATACCCACAGACAGACACACACACATATACACATAGACAGAGAGACACACACATATACACACAGACAGAGAGAGACACACACACACATACACGTACACACAGACAGACACACACACATATACACACAGCTAGAGACACACACACACATACACACAGACACACACATACCCACAGTGACACACACACACATACACACAGATACACACACACACAGACAGAGACACACACACACACATACACACAGACAGAGACACACACACACACATATACACACAGACAGAGACACACACATACACACAGACACACACATACACACAGACAGAGACACACACACACATACACACAGAGACACACATACACACAGACAGAGACATACACACACGTACACACAGACAGGCACACACACACATACACACATACACACAGAGAGAGACACACACACATACACACAGGCACACACACAGACACACACATACAGACAGACACACACATACAGACAGAGACACACACACACATATACACACAGAGACACACACACACATACACACAGACAGAGACACACACACACATACACACAGGCAGAGACACGCACACACACATACTCACAGACAGAGACACACACACACATACAAACAGACACACACACATATACACACAGACAAAGAGAGAGACACACACACATACACGTACACACAGACAGACACATACACACATACCCGCACACATACACACAGACACACACACACATACACACAGACACACACATACACAGTGACACACACACACAGACAGAGACACACACATACACACAGCACACACACACACACATACACAAGACAGAGACACATACACACAAAGAACACACATACACACACATACACACAGAGACACACACACATACAGAGACACATACACACAGAGACACACACATACACACACGTCACACAGACAGACACACACATACACACACACACACACAGAGAGACACACACACATATACACAGACACACACATACACATATACACCAAGATACACACACACATACACACAGACAGAGACACACACACACACACACATACACACATACACATACATACACACTGACCAGTGTCTTTATGACATTTCTGAATCTAGCTTAATCATTGCCTGGAACTGGGTTACAAGTTCTTGGGGAAAAAATATCCATTACCAGAGACGCAAAATGAAGAAAACAAGATCAAAGAGCCCAGATATTAAGAACAGTCACTAATAATACAAGTTAATCCCAAATACCAAACGCAGTGGCCAGATACAGTCTCGTATATGAGGTGCTGGGCTCATGGGGACAGAGCAAATTGGCTACCTGGCATTTGCGTACCTCATGCTGAGTTACCATGTAGTGAGTGCACTGGTGTCTGTGGTGACAGCAGTCACTCACCCATCATCTCAGTCAAACAGGCAATGAGGTTGTTGCAACTTTTAATGGTGGTGGAAGGGCAAGGCAAAAAAAGGGGAAAATTTGAAAGCTAATAATAACAAAATGGGAAATTATTTAATTAGCATTATTTTAAATTTTGTATCAGTTTTCTGCTGGATAGGTAGGAGAAGGCAACACCATTAAGATGCACTACTGTAGTTGTTGATAGCCATTGCTGTGCCCCAAAAATGTAATATGGGTTTGGAGGTCAAACAAATATTACACGCTGCATGAGTTTAAACTGATAGAGGTAACATAAAAATATAAAGAATAAGTATTACTTAATCATGGATTGCTTTGTCAGTTTAAAACAAGCATTTGTCAATGCCAAACGTTATAATGCTTTGGAAGATGTCTGCTCCTGCACTTTGTTTATGTCCTTGAGGTACTTGAACATTTTGTGCCCTGTGCCAGACTACCCATCTTGTTAATTAGCCTTCTATGTTGGTTGATGTCGAAGGCTTTCCTGAAATCAAGGTAGGTGATGTCCACTACCCCTCCCTGATTTACTTCCTTACTGAGGCATTACATGACACTCATGCCATTCCACCTCACCCCACCCTGCAAACACTGACAGGCATCACGGTGTGCCTTGGGGTCTTTGGCCATTATGTTCACCCAGTTCCATAAGGAAATAAGCTGAGATGGGTGCAGCATAGGAGAATGGGGTGAACATTGGGGCTAGAGACCCCAAAGCACACCTTGATGCCTGCCACTGGCTGCAGGATGGGAGTGGGGGTGGAATGTCATGAGCATTATGGCTGATGACCCAAGTCACACCCCTGATGCCTGTCAGTCTCTACAGGGTGGGGGGGTGCTACAGTTTGAAACCCAACACCCCAGGTGTTCGTTAGTATTTTCACTACAAATTTGCAACATGGACTTTTTGGGATCCCGCCTCATGAACAGTGGCACCATCATCTTGTTACTCAATCCCTAAAGGTGATTTTGCACAGCGACTACACCATTTGGCGTCACAGGTGTGAAAGCACATTTTGGGCAGGATGTGAAAAAATGACAGCTGTACTACTCATGAGGAGGTATAAAAAAATGGCAATGTTGAAAATCTGGATTGAAAATATGAAAAATTGAAGTTATGAGCATGCGAAGAGACTGTGCAATGCACACCTGTAATGCAATCATTTTTTGGAATTTTATCACCACATTTTCAACAAGGACATTTTTAGACCTCTCCTCATGAACAGTGGCACTGTGAGTTTGTTAATCTGTCCCAAAAGTTGATTTTCCACAGTGACTGCACCATTCTGCGCCACTGCTGTGAAAACATGTTTTGGGCAGGATGTGAAAAATGACAGCTATATTGTTCATAATGAGGTGTGAAAAAATGGCAATGCTGAAAATCTGGAATGAAAATATTAAAAATTGGTGAAGTTGCGAGTCTGCATAGAAACCGCGCAATGCACACTTGTAATGCAATCATTTTTTTGAATTTTTTCATCAGATTTGCAACATGGATTTTTTGGGACCTCCCCTCATGAACAGTGGCACTGTCATTTTGTTAATCAGTCTTGAAAGGTGATTCTGTGTAGTGACCGCAATATCACTTTCCGGGACTGAGAAATGAAATGACAGTGTCAGTGTTCATGATGTGAGGTCCCAAGAACCCCCATAATGAAAATTTGAGGCCAAAATTCCGAAAAAGGGATGAGATATCAACCTAAGTTGAAACCCTCCACTGCCCATTATACAGCATTCCTTGAAATCTCCAGTTTGCCGGTTGCCTTTGAAGAGTGCAGACGTGTCCTGCTCCACAGAAGATCACTGCTCCTGACCTCCGGAGGTAAATATAGGGTGGGGGGTGCGGGGAGATGGGTGCTCAGTGGGATGGTGGGAAGGGGGACTGGGAAGACGATGGTGGACTGTTTTCTTTTTTACAGGGGGAAAAAGACTTCAGGGGACCACTTTCTTTATATTACAGGTACAAAAATATACATTTAGGCACACTGGGGTGGGATTGCAGTGTGCCACAATGGGGGGCATGCTGACATGGGGATTGGGCACCCCAATGTTGGCAAAAAAAATAAAATACATTTAGGCACACTGGGGTGGGCTCCCAATGTGCCACAGTAGTCTGTGTGTGTGTGTGTTGGGGGGTATGTTGACACAGGGATTGGGCACCCTGATATCAGCAAATATTACTGACAGGTTTTGGGGGGGAAGGGGTGCACAGGACACCAGGAGTGGTGTCAGAAAAAATTAAACAATTACTTTGGCACACTGGGGTGGGTGCCCAATGTGCCACATTAATGGGGGGAGGGGGATACAGGTTGACACAGGGATTGGGCACCCCAATGTCGGCTTTCTGTGGAGTGTGTGGCAGGTGGCAGGAGCCTCTGCCCACTCATTTCTTTATTGAAATGTTTCACCAGGAAAGGCACACTGAGCAAACAAGTTGCTCGTGGAGCAGTGCCAGAGTGCTTGGTGGCAGGAGCCGACCTGGTTGCGAGGGGGGATGCCTCTGCAATAATAAAACTGTGAAGCTGCTGTCATTGGTAGTTTCTCCATTGATTGATGGCTGTGGGATATGCCCAGTGAAGTGTCTATTGCATTGGGTGGCAGTGACACACCTCTCATTTTCCGTTATTGTCCTTAAGTATTAGGTGCACAAGCGCATCACATGCAAAAAGTAAGTAGATTTGTAATGAGTTATTCACTACCTACGAATTCTGGTATCTGGTGGTGGTGGGAGTTCATACATTACACACATTTTCTTTTTTATGATGAATGTGTCATATAGATGATGCTTTATGTGTTCTAGTAATACCCTTCATATAGCTATTGATGACACCTAATCAGAATGCAGCCACTAAGATGCATGGTTACTATCTGTAGGGTCTCATTTGGATGCAAACAAAAGAAAATTAAATAAACCTCCTATAGTCAATGATCACTTAATATTGGTTGCATGCAGGTAAACTGGCATATGTAGAATGCCAGCTGGTTTCTATTTGGCCGCACTCAAGCTTAACCATGAAGCACAGTTGTCAGTTGGTCAGCTGGGCTTATATGGCACTGCAGTGTATGGCTACCAAGGTTGGTACGCAACAGGCTGTCTCCCTTTTTAAATGGACTAGTTTTTTGTTTTTATTTCACAGTAAAGCAAAGAGTATAAAAATGAAATATTAAGTATGCCATTACTGTTTATTTTGCTCAAAAAATGTTTAGAAAGATACGGAGAGCAAGTGCTATGGACCAAGAGAGAGAGAGAGAGAGAGAGACAGAAGGAGGGAGGGAGAGAGAGAGAGAGAGAGAGAGCGAGAGTGCAAAAAAAAAGGGATGAACAGATGAACTGTGGGAATGTACTTTTTGTTTTGCATTATATTTGACCCATGCCAAATAATGTAATCTTCATTTCTAACATTATTAGAATCAGTTTTGTTGCAGTCATGCACTGCAGAGCTTTTGGAAATCAGCTGTCCCAGTAAAAGCGTGAGTGGGGCCAAATAGAAATCGTCTGGTTACACAGATGTCTTGACCATGAAAAATTTGTCCTGTAGAGACACATTTAATATGTTAGAAAAAGACCAGTTCCCTTCTAGCTCTGTATCTATGTGTGTGTGTGTGTGTGTGTGTGTGTGTGTGTGTGTATGTGTCACTCTCTCTCTCTCTCCCTCGATGTTTTACAATGTACAGTACCAAAAGCAACATCCATGCACTGTAAACTGTCGGACAAATTAGTTTTTACCTCACTTTCTTATACAGCAAACATATATATGGAGATTTACAAAGCCAAGCTGTGAAGTGTCCTGCAGACCCCATAGACCTGGGTTTTAAACCCATCACCACTTGTATATTAAGTGACCCTGAGCAAGTCCTTTAATATCCCTGTGCTTCTGGGACACATCTGGAAATTTAAAGTCCATGTTTTATGAAGTGTCACAAATAAGCCAGAACTACTGTGTGTGATTACACATGGAAAATGTCAGCATACTTAGACAATGACATCAAATCTATCATTTTTGTTCATACTCTCCAACCCCAATGTCGGTATGAGTTGGAAAAATGATGCAGAGCTCTATTCAGATTTGGTATATACAATAAATTATTTCTAAGCACAAATTTTAATGCATGATCTGCATTAGTTACAAATTCAAAATGACTTCACTTTGAAAGTTTTAACATGTCCACTTCTAGAAAACTAGCACATGTTATTATGTGACATATTTTTTTGAAATTGCCCATAGGTGGGGTTCTCCAGTATGCCCTCTGTTTGGCAACACTATTAGAAAGAACACATCGATGCTGACAACATCGACAGTTCTCTGTAATAGTCCACCCGAGACACCGGCGCTCTTTCCCCTGGTCCTGCGCCCGACCTGGTCAGTTTGGAAATGCTACTTAAACTGCCAGTCACTGACTGGTTTTGCTCCCTAGAGCCCAACATGCTCACTTATTAATACTGCAACAATCAATGAGGGGTGGACAAGTTGGACTGGAGGAATAGCGTGTCTGAGAAGTTCAGGATTAGTTGCTCCCACTACAGAGTCTGTGTTGTGTGGTGTGGGTAGACCTGTTTCAGCTCCTCTGCACTGGGGAGCAGAGTTCAAGCAGGAAATTCTTAGAAATGTCTGGTGCACGCAGACAGTATGGGATGTAACAATGTAATTCACTGGTTAGACTGCAAGCCTCTAACCCAAATGACCTCAGATTCTGATCCCACCGTCCCATCACTGTGTGACTCTGAACAAGGCACTTTATTTTCCTGTACTGTAGCCCCTCTGCTATCAAAAACTTGCCAAACAGGATGAAAATGAAAAATAAAAAAAGGATACTGTAGTAGATATAGATGAATGATACAAAAAAAGATTGAATAGTGAATGCATTGTTATGCTGGTATCTGACTAACTTTGTCCTTACCATTCGCTCCACATTTTGCAGTTCTACATACACGCTTAAATAATACAACTATGAAACCATTAGTATATAAAATAATGTCTACAAGACAAAAGGCAACATGATTCTAAGCTGTGATGTTTGTGTGCGTGTGTGTGTGTGTGGGGGACTATCAATGGTTGTCTTGAGTGGAAAATACCAAAACAACACTGCTAACTAATATAACAGAAAACCTGATGAGAGAAATAGATAGATAGACAGACAGACAGACAGACAGACAGGTAGATAGGGCCAAAAGAAGGGGGGGTGGTTGATATTTGTATTTTGTGGGGGCTTTGTGCACACATTTCATCCAGCCACATGAGATCTTTTAAAATTATGTGATGTGAAATGCAGGTACAAAACCATAATGTACTGTGCATTATATTACATTATATTACATTAATGAAAGCTGGAGCCACGGCTTTACCCATCCCCCCCCCCCATTCAATGGCAACAAAACAGGAGACACACTAGCTTGCTTTGGCTGTTTAAGCCTCTTCCATGCAACGTTGGCTGGAAAGGAAAAGAGGCAGTTGCCGGTGGTATGGACTGTGTAGAGGAGCACTGCTCCTGGAGAGCTGAATCTCTCTAGAAGGAATCTGTAACATGTCTCAGTGTATTTCTGTGCCCCCACAGCCCCCTTTGTTCCTAGGTGAGTCTCCTTCCCATTCTGGCCCACGATACAGATACTATTGCTTTCATTTTGCTTTTTATATTGAACTGTGTTGCCAAGCAAGCTCAAACACTAAGGGCTCCATTTCACCTGTCACCATGCAAACCGGCAGCCGTCACTACCAGGAAGGGGGTCTGTTCAGAGGGACGGAATTGTGGTACTGCTAAAACTTTATTTGGTGGCTAATTTTTAATTTGGCCCTCCACTGCTTGTCGTAATAAAAGGACAGCATTTACATAATTGCAAACTGCTTGAATGTGACTGTCCAAAACAGCAGCAGTGTATGAGACAGCTGATCAGCGACTCCAGGACGTCAAGACAGATCACAACTGAAAAAGATCAGGGCGAAAAGCAATCAGCTAATGCACTAAACGTATTCAATGATCAACATGCCTCATTTATTGTAAGGGGATTGTTTGGCCACTTGAGCAAACATCAGCAGGTTTCAAACTTTTTAACTTTTTAAGTCACATGGAATATACTAAAGAACATCAGGAGTAGGAAGAGAGAGGTTTTGGTTCACTTGTGCAGGTCTTTGATCAGACCAGTTTTAGAATATGGAGCACCAATTTGTACACCTCAGGAAGTAGGACCAAGCTAAAAGGTGGAACAAGTTCAGCGTAGATTTATAGGAAGGATATATTCTGTAAAAGATATGGATTATAAAAACAGACTGCAGTCATTAGGACTATACTCCATGTCATACAGAAGATTGAGAGGGGATCTATGCTACGTGTACAAAGCCACAACAAGTGGATTGCTGTGGGAATCAGCCGGATTGTGCTGTAAAGTAAGCTGAAGGATAAGTACACAGTATAACACCACCAAGGGACGAAGGTGGTTCAGTCAATGGGTGGTTAACACCTGGGATGCACTGCCATCAGAGGTGATATGTGTAAATAGTTTGTCAGCCTTCAAGATTGCATTGGATAGGCACATGAATGAGCAAAAATGGGAATTTAACCAGTGAAAAGTGGCAGGACGATAAATGGAAGCCAATGGACCTGACATTTTACCTATAAACCTATTTAAGTGGTAAGTTATCAACAGTGGGTGGGTGGGTAGACAGACAGACAGATAGATAGATAGGGTAGAAGTAATAGCAGATTTAATTTCTTTTGGGTGCCCTTACAGAGTATAAAACTGACAGACAGCATATAAATAGACAGACAGCCATACAAAATAAAATAAATACAACTACTAATATACAAATAATTACTATCTGTCAAAGCACTAAAACTCCTTATCATAGCCAGCTCGGTTGCATTGAGGGTTGAGTCACTCGACGCCACACCTCGCACTATGCAGGCGACCCGGGTTCGGGAGCGGATTTGGGTCATTGGTGGATCAGCCGGGGGGAGATAGGCTTGAGCGTCCGATGACAGCTCATCATCTCCGGGAAGGGAAGAGGCCAATGCCCACACACTTGCCTAACTCCGAGCAGAGGCTTGGAGTATTGCAAGCCCCAATTGAAGGGGATGGGTGGCCATAGTACAGTGTGGACATCGGTGCCCTGTGCCATGACATCAGGGGGCTGCATGGGGAGAAAAATGAGAAAAGAGCCTGCCACCACCAGGGAGATGGGGAGACGGAAATGTGCCCATGATTTGCCGGTGCCCGCTCGACGGATCCAGACCGACTAAACGTAGTTACGGGTGTCCGCACTCTCACCTTGTTCCCGCCGGGGGGGGGGGTGTAAACCACAGCTTCATTGGGCCTTAGGGGTCTGGTCTAGGTAGGATGCCAGGTAGTGGGATGTCTGCCATGTCTCCCCTGATGGGTCAGGGTGGCAGGCTGGGGAGAGGTGCATAAAGTGTATAAAAAAAAAACAACTCCTTATCGTATTTCATTTCAGTTATCACTCAATCCCTGAAATCTTGTGGAAAATAGAATAATTTTAATTTTCTTTTAAATATCTCTAAGGAGGGTGCCTCCCACAGGTACCCCATCAAAGAATTCCAAAGGATCTAGGCAGCCACTTCAAAGGCCTGATCCCCGGAAGACTTTAATCTTGCTTTGGGGATCTCCAGGAGGGCCTCTCCTGCAGAATGGAGACAGCAACCCGGGGTGTAGGGATGCAGGAGCTCCCTCAGGTAACCCGGCCCCAACCCATGCAGGACCTTATAGGTCAACAGACCTATTTTAAAGGGGATGCACCAGCACACTAGCAGCCAGTGCAGTTTGAGCAGCACCATCGTAATATGACAGGACCTCGAAAGGCCCATCAATAGCATTTTGCAACAGCTGCAGGCACCGCATCAAAACCCTTCTGACCACGAGGTAGAGTGTGTTACAGTATCAAGCCTCGAGGTAGAAAATGCATGTGCTAGTGGGGCCAGATTGTTGCATGGGATAAGGTATTTAATTTGGGTGATATTTAACAGATGGTAAAAGCCATTCCGGACAGCAGCCAACACCTGCACATCCATAGTCAGCTCACTGTCCAGAAAAATGCACAAATTCCTCACTTTAGTGGAGGCCCCTAGTTTGGTCAAGCCAATAAAAAGTCCTAAATCCTCTTCAGTGGGCCCCATTCCTCCTCCCCTTGACCCAGCTCCATCACCAATATTTCAGTCTTCTCTGGGTTGACCCACAATCAGTTTGACAACGTCCATCTTGGTCAAGCACTTGTTCAGTACGTCAACTGCATCAGATCTTCCTGGTGTGAAAGACAGGTAGAGCTGGGTATCATCGGCATAGAAATGAAACCCCAGTCCATACCATCTTATGACCTCACCCCGGAGCAGCATATACACTGCAGATAACATGGGGGAGAAGACAGAACCTTGGGGCACTCCACAGGACAGGGCCATGGGGCCTGAGGAATAACTCCCCAGAACCACCCCCTGAGACCTTAGATAGATAGATAGATAGATAGATAGATAGAGACAAAGCAGACAGAAAGATGTATAAATATATAGAAAATCTTTAATTCAGCAAAAACAGGGTAGGGAAATGGTATTTTAAGCATTTCATTCAATAATTTTACAATCAGTCATTAATGTGCAGTGCAAAGCCATGCTGTTGTAGCTGGCTCAGATTCATTCAGGCTGTTTCCATGTGTATTCAGTATTCTATCTGCTTCAAAGCCATGCCTTACATCAACATGTCTCTCATTCAGTTTATGTATACCATTCAGCATGCTTTATTTTGATGGTCATGTTAGATGCCAAGCTCCCATTGCTGAGCTGGTCCACTATGAACCTACCTTCCTTAGTGTGTGAATAAATTTTTTTTACATCTTCCCATGCCCTCGGCCGACCACTCTTTCAGGCCACCAATGGACCCCCATCTGCCACATCATCCCCCAGTGCCATCCACTGTCTCCACCATGTCACGCCTCAGTCGACCTGACATATCTCTTCACTGGGGAGGCCCTCCCTGGGCCCACCAGAGTGAAGAAAGGGTCCGAATCCATACCAGGCACATAAAAGGGGATCAGCTTTCTTGGAGGTTACTCCAAGGTTTTGTGACACAAGGGGATCTGGGTAACTGTCATTTGGCTGGCAGAGCAAAGATTTTCTGTTTTCTCCCCAGCCCACCCAGATCCCACACATATTAGTCCGACAGTAGTGGTGTCCTGGGGGTGGGGGCATTCAGTGGTGTGTCAAGGCTTCACACTGCCAAGAATGCCCTACCACAAGCCACCACCAGGAGATGCATAGCAAGCGGTCTGGCACCATCCCACTTCCCCCCCCCAGGAGGGATGTATCCAAAGGATTCCCATAACTCTCTCCCTACCAGTCTCTGCTCCTGAGGTCTGGGTTTGGGACATAAACCCAGGTTACCAGCGTGCCAAGCAAACTCCCTTCGCTTGGCACCACAACTCATCTTTCAGTAGCTTGTCCACACTGATGGCAAGAGACTGGAATAAGTCCATACAGGAGGGGCACACATAGATAGGCACAATGTTTCTTGATGCAAGCTTTATGATTACCGGTTCCATTGAATGAGCCTGGAATAAATCCAGTATCAGCACTGCATTTTTTTTTAACAAATATGAAATAATGTCCAAGAATTAATTCTATGTAGTTCACATGGTTTTCACATTCACCCAGTGATTTTGTGAGTGTCTTATCAGCTAATCTGGAGGGAAATCATAATGTGGATGTCAGCAATTAATTTTTTCCCTTTAGATTACCGTTGGGGGAAGGAAGTCACCAGCAAAGGTACATGTCAGGATAAGGGATATCTGTTGTTTAACCTACAAGCCAATGACCTCCATTTGCTTTGTCTTGGAACTCGCAATTGTTAATTGTTAACTTTTTTTGTGTGTGTTATCTGTTTTACCCTCTACCATGCTCAGGAGCTGCCTCTCCTTCGGGCTGCCATGACCTCCCAGACATTCCTCCTACTATCCCCCACACAAGCCACCTTACCTTAATCTACAGCCAACCTCGGAATAGCCCGGTGTAACCCTGTACCGGGTGGGTCCCTCTCCTCTGAGGGGGAAGGCACCGGTGGCAGAAAACCGGCACACTATTTCTTTTTCAGTCCCAGGCACTGCTGTGGCTTTGCATGGCCTCCTGGGAGTCTTTGGAGGTGTCCTTGGGCCGGCAGCCATCATCCGGCCAGTCCCCAGAGCAGTATTTCTGTTTTTCTGGTGTTCCCCTTATGGCGATACCTCTGCAATGCTCCTGGTCTCCACCGGGTGCCGCTGCAGAGCGACCATGCATCCCCAACCCACCCCAGGAGAGGAGACAAGTTCCATGGAAGCTTGATCCTTTTTTTAATTTTTTTTTTTTTTTAGTCTTTGGTCACTGGGTAATGCTCACTAGGCACAAGTGCCTGTTTTCAGGGGTGACCTGGGAGCACTGGGTGGTTAAGTGACTTGCTCAGAGTCATACAGTATGCAAGTGGAGGTTGTGAGAATCAAACTCAGGTCTGGTCTGCTGGATGTACCAAGCTTGTTCACACCTCATTCCTCTAACCTCTAGGCTATACTATCAGCCAGAACCTTCCCCTTCCCCTTCCAACCCCCGGCACCCGAGTCCATTTCTGATCCTGGGTCACCGACGTGGTGAGAGGTAAAGTGCCCACACCTCAACCCTCTGCATTACCGGGCCGGCCAATTGTTTATTTTTAACACAAAATTAAATTATACCTGTTTCATCCATGTTCAAGACCAGTTCTTTGGATATGAGTTTTTGTCTGGTACCGGGCTGCAGAAGAAATTCTGGCAAGGAATTTGTCTTTTAGTGTCAGAATGTCAAAGGGAGTTTTTCTCAAAGCTTTCATTCTCTTTGTTTTTGAAAACCCCATACAGTGGAGAAAGTTCCATGCCCACTGAATATGTATGACAGTGACGTTGTGCCTCAAAACTCAAGCTAAGGGTGCGGGTTGTAAGCTTTAACTAGCCCTACTGCCACAGCGTGCACCACCCTTGCATTTACCATGGTTCCCTCAACATGCAAGCTGTGGACTATCAGTTTTAGTTTGGACTCCACATCCTCAATTAGCAGTGTCAGATTACCCCTGGCTTTTCTGGGCAGATGTGTGACCCTGTATGGATCTCGGCAACCTTGTAGCTTTAACAGGTAGTCATGTTTAAGCTTTCTTATTGTGCATTCATTTATTACTCCTTATACTTGCTAGCATACATGCAGACATACCTCTCAACTGTCCCTGATTTTCAGGGAAGTCCCTGATTTTGCCTCAAAATTTTAGTCTGTCCCTCCTAAAAATTGTGTTTCTGTGACCAAACAGTGGGGGTTGTAAGCACAAAATAATGCCACACATTAAAATTACAGACTTGTTCTTCCTTAGAAAATGCATTTTACACAACATCCCTTATTCTACCAGCTTCCTGAGTGGATACCACCAATTTTGAAGATGTGCCCCTGATTTTAGTCCTTTGTCCCTGATTTTTTTAAGACTTGTCCCTGATTTTTGAGGCAGGAGGTTGAGAGGTATGCATGCAGACTGTGCGCATGACCGTGAACTCGCAAACATACTTGCTAAATTCAAGCTGCAAATTGGGGAAATAATGTCTGGACATATTGAGTTATCTGCTTCTTATTTGGAGGGGGCCAAAAAGAGAAGTTCAGACACTGCTGCCTCAGCAGCTGGTGGTGAGATCCCAGTGAGATGGCACAAACTGGTTCCATGTGAAATAGGCGACTGCAAAAGGGTGACTACAAAACGGTGACTGCAGAACAGCTCGAACACAAAGAGTGACCAGTAAAAAAAGTGATCATCAAAACGGTGACACCGCTGAAGTGAGTTTCTGCAGGGGACATCACAGTCCACATCCCCCTTACTATATATAATCAACCCCAGGGAGGATGCAACTTTGGGAGGTGGAGAAAGCCGTAGGTCACCATTTCACTGATCGTTGATTTTCCCAGTTGCTCTTTTTGCCGTGCAGTTTGCTGTCACCATTTTTGCAGTAGCGATTTTGCAGTCACCTATTTCATGGGATACTGCACAAATCATGTGCATATGTAGTGTCCACATCTAGAGAAGACAAGACTCACTTCACAGACTTTGTTTGTGACTGTCTCATCCACTTAAAATGAGATGTCTCTACAGCAATAAACAGCATGGTAAGCCTGTGGTAAGTGAGTTACAACATGAGTAGTAAAAATATTTACAGCACAGACCAAGATGGAATGTTCTTTAGGAACGTGATCAGCTGTAATCAGTGTGCCATTAAATATTTAGTTTCACAGATAAGTGCTCAGTGATATTTGGGGTCATCGGGGCATGAACTGCTGCCATTCAAAGATACACACGGTGCATGAAAGTTATTCAGCATGAATCAGGCATGTGGCACCTCAGGGGAAATAATAAAAGTGTGAGATTAAGGTGTTTTATGATAGATGGATAGATAGAAGATAGACCAACTGATATAAAGGAGAGAGAGAGAGAGAGAGAGAGAGAGAGAGAAGGAAACAGAGAGAGAGAGAGAGAGAGAGATAGAGTGTGAGAGAGCTGGTGATCACCAGCTCACTGTTGTAACTGAAGCCGGCAGCATGACTCCAGCTGTAGCTTCCTGTTTCAAGAAAGTCCGTCGAGTCTCATACTGAAAACATGGGTGAACAGTTCCTCCTGCTAAGTTGGGCACCCAAGATTTTCAGGTTATTTCTAGGGCAATTAAAAGAAAAACACTAAAAGCTAGCCAAACAGGTCCCATTTACCTAGGTACAATTGTTTCTTTTTCTAAAAATATATCATTATGTTTGCTTGGACGCATGTGCAAGAAACATAGTGCCATCATCGGAGATTTCGGAGGTGTGTCACCTCCTCCTCCAATTCAGGCAGTGTGCTGGCAGGCGCGGCCCCTGTAAGCCAATGCATTTTGGAGCTGTCTATGACACGCTCCAAAATGCAGTGGCATACAGTTGAAAGGGGGAGCTACGCTTGAGTGAGCAGCGATAAGAAGCTGCTCATGTGCAGCTCCCACCCGCCGCAGGCGTGTCGGCGCCCTGCACGCAGTGTATAGCCGACGGTGCCCAATCCCCGCGCTGAGCTGCATCGTCTCTCCCACTCCCAGTAGTTGGTGCCACGCTGGAGCCCACCCCAGTGTGCAGCCAGTCATTTGCAGACGGGGTGCCTAACTCTGGCCGGTTGAATGCCCTCTGTGTCCTGTGCCACGCTGTAGCCCACCCCAGCGTGGGCAAATGTCCCACGAGGTTTATTTTTTATTGTTGTTGCCGATGGGGATGCCCAATCCCCGCCGGGCTGAACGCCTCAAAGTCCTTTGTGCCACACTGGGAGCCCACCCCAGTGTGGCAAGCGGTCTCACGAAGTCTTTTTTGTTGTAACCTGTAAAACAAAATGGTCCCACGCGCGCCTCCCGAACCCTCCCACAACCCGCACCCACCCACTGCGCACCCAGCCTCCCCACACCCCTCACCCCATACTTACCTCCGACTCGCGTGACGATTCGTGGACCGGGAACACGCCTGCACTCTTCAAAGCCGACCGCGAACTGAGGAAATGCCGTAAGCTGTATAATGGGATAAATAGGAGGGGTCAACTTTATTGCATATCTCAGGCATTTTTGGGAATTTTTGCACCAAATTTTCAACATGGGGTTTTTGGGACCCCTTCTCATGAATGATGTCACTGTCATGGCGTTATTCGGGCTCAAAGGGTGATTTCACGCAGTGACTGCGAAATCACCCTTCGGGACCGAATACCACCATGACAGTGACATCATTCATGAGAAGGGGGCCCAAAACCCCCATGTTGAAAATTTGGTGCCAAAATTCCAAAAATGACTGTTTAACGAGCGTGCGTTGCGCAGTTCCTACGCAGGCTCAGAAGTTCGCCAAATTTCAATATTTTCACTCCAGATTTTCAACATTGCCATTTCACCACACCGTCTTATGAGTAGTACAGCTGTCATTTTTCACATCTCACCCAAAATGTGTTTCCGCCCTTGTAGCGCAGAATGGCTCAGTCGGTGTGCAAAATCAATGTACGGGACAAATTAAGAAAATCACAGTGACACTGTTCATGAGCAGAGGTCTTGAAATGGCTATGTTGAAAATTTGGTGAAAAAATTCCTAAAAATGACTGTTTTACAAGCGTGCGTTGCACAGTTCCTACGCACACTCATAGGTTTGCGAATTTTCAATATTTCCACTCCAGATTTTAAACATTGCCATTTTTCCACACCTTCTAAGGAGTAGTACAGCTGTCATTTTCATATCTCCCAAAATGTGCTCACCATGTAGCGACAATGGCGCAGTCGTGCCGAACTCAGTGTATGGGACACATTAAGAAAATCACAGTGTCACTGTTCATGAGCAGAGATCTTAAAATGGTAATGTTGAAAATTTGTGACAGAATTCCTAAAATGACTGTTTTATGAGTGTGCTTTGCACAGTTCCACACACGCCAGAGGGTTTGCAATTTTCAATATTTCCACTCCAGATTTCCAACATTGCCATTTTTCCACACCTCCTTATGAGCAGTACAGCTGTCATTTTTCACATCCTGCCCAAAACCTGTTTCTGCCCATGTAGCGCATAATGGCGCAGTCGGTGTGCAAACTCAATGTATGGGACACATTAACAAAACCACAGTGACACTGTTCATGAGCAGAGGTCTTAAAATGGCTATGTTGAAAATTTGGTGAAAAAATGCCTAAAAATGACTTTTTACAAGCATGCTGTACAGTTCCTATGCATGCTCGTAAGTTTGCAAATTTAATATTTTCACTCCAGATTTTCAACATGTCCATTTTATTAAACTTCCTTATGAACAGTATAGCTGCAATTTTCATATGTCACCCAAAATGTGTTATTGCACATGTAGCGCATATGATGCTGTTGGTGTGTGAAAGCAATGTTTAGGACAGATTAAGGAAATCACAGTTACACTGTTCATGAGCAGAGGTCTTAAATGGCTATGTTGAAAATTTGGTGACAAAAGTCCATAAATGACTGTGTTACGAGTGAGCATTGTGCAGTTTCCATGCATCCTCGCCAGTTCATGACTCTGTAATATTTTCAGTCCAGATTTTCACTAGTGGCATTTTTCAACACTCTTATGAACAGTACAGCTGCCATTTTCACAACATGGCCGAAGTGTGTTTTCACACTTTCAGTGCAGAGATGCATGGTCGCTGTGGGAAATCATTGTTCGGCACAGATAAAGAAAATCACAGTGACACTGTTCATGATCAGAGGCACCAAAATGCCTGAGTTGACAATCTGCTATAAAATATCCCCAACCTAATTATATAACGGGTGTGCATTGCACAGTTTCTATGTACGCTCGTGACTTCACCATTTTTTTAAATATTTTTACTACACATTTGCAACATAGCCATTTTTACGCCTCCCCATGAAAGAGTACAGCTGTCATTTTTTACATCCTGTTCGGAATATTTTTGCACCTGTGATGCTAAATCCCGTAGTCACTGTGCATAAGCAGCTTTCGGCTACCAAACTGATATTCCCCCTGTTCATGAGGTGGGTCACAAAACAAACATGTTGAAAATTTGGAGTTAAATACCAACGAATGCCTGAGGTATTAGCCTTTTCAACTAAATCGCCCAACCCTATAGAGAATGACAGGAATCAGGGGTGGACTTGGGATTCTTGCTTGTGATGCTCATACCATTCCATACCCCTGCAGTCACTGAGAGGCATCGAGGTATGCCTTGGACTCTTCAGCCCCAAACTTCACCCCATTCTCCTATATCGCACCCATCTCACCATATTTCCTAATGAAATGGGGTGCGCATAAGGGCCAAACACCCCAAGGAACACGTGACACTTGTCAGTCTCTGCAGAGTGGGGTGTGGTGAAATGCCATGGCCGTTATACCTGATGACCCAAATGCACACCCCACTGCCTGTCACTCTCTGCAGGGTGGTGGTGGGGTTGGCTTCAGTTCAATACTTCACTGCCATTCCTATTACGCAGCTCTGTAACTTCTACACTACCACTGCCAATGCCAGCAAGCAAACATTCGGCATTGACAAATGCTTGTTTTTATGTATTCTCAATGTTTGTGAGTTAAAAAAATAAACAAGAAGGCGGCAGTCATGATCGATATTTTTTTTCCACATGATCAGGATTTTTTTTCCACACAAGTAAATCATGAAAATAACCACTCACAACAATTTTTTTTTTTTTTTTACTATTTACACTTCTCAGTTATCCAAAAAATCCGTATAACTTTGGAACCATGTAATATTTTTTCAAGAAACCTTTGAAATGTACAACCTTGGCATGGGCCCCTTCAACCCTTCAAATTTCATGAAAAAAATTCCACATCTTCTAGTTTGTAGGTGAGAGCAAAAACAGGGAAGCCAAAACATCCTTTTTTGCATTTTTGGCTCTTCGTATCTTGAAAACCGAACACGATGCCATAATGAAACTTTTCACATTTTGAGACTCTGACAGACTGACTGTGCATGTCAATTTTGACTATTTTGTTAAATGATGCCAAAGTTACTATTGTGCAAAATTTGAGGTTTAACATTAAACAGCCTGCTCAACCCTAACTATAGGGGCGCCACCGTGCCCCTATAAATATATTTATATAATTACTGTTTGATCCCTACTATACACAGAAAACCATGGCCGAGATATTCAAAGGAGTTGCACCTGGCGCAACGAAGTTGCACCAGCACAACCCCAGAACTGTGCCCTGGGGCAATATTCAAAAGTGGGAATTATGCAGTGCAATTTCTGATGCGCTGGGATGCAACAATAATGTATGCAGCACATCTCCAGGGGGCGTGCCCATGCATATGCGTCACATCCCGATATTCAGCCTGGGATATGTGGCACATCTGCTGGCACAACCCTGAGATGTGCCACATACATGGGCTCAAAGTTAATCCAGTAAAAAATGGCTCAAGTGCCTGCCGCTCACAGGCGTGCTGCTGTATTGCAATGCGCAACACAGCAGCTGCCAGCCGTGGGTGGCTACCCCCTCAGAACATGGTGCACAAGCACCCACATATGTCCCTGATGGTCTGGTGGTTCCTCCCTCCCCACCTGAATCCCTAATTACCGTGATAACAGCCATATCAACACCCTGGTAGTCTAGTGGTACCCTCTCCACATCCTGGAACACCAATCGCCCAACATAGTGTTTCTAAAAACCCTGGTAGTCTAGTGGTACCCCCCACCCCACCGGTAACCCTGATCACCTGTACAGTTGACAAAAACTTGTTCCTGGTGTTCCAGTGGCACCCCCCACCCAAACAGGGACCCCTGCCCACTCCAACTCCCCACCATCAATGTCAGGCAGCTGACCCACCCACATACCTCCGCAGCTGCCCGCTCAGTCGACAGCCTACAATATCATCAGCTGCAGCCCATTGGTCCACACTGTGGATCATCGGCTAGTAGATAGTCATAGTCATTCACAAATATGTGAATGAATGACTTCATTATACGTATTTGTGAATGACTATTACAGTATGTACTGCAAGCTGTCATTTGGTGGGCAGCCATGGAAGTATGCAGGTGGGTTAGCTGCCTGCCAATGATGGGGGTGGAGCTGGGTGGGCAGGGGGTCCTGTTTGGTCCGGGGTGCCACTGGACCACTAGGGAAATGTTTTCATCAACTTTACAAATGATCAGGGTTACCAGCAGGGTGGGGGTTACCACTAGACTCCCAGAGAATTAATATTTGGATTTATGGGTGATTGGGGTTACTGCTGGAATGGGGGTTACCACTAGACTATCAAGGAATAAATATTCACATTTATGGGTGATCTGGGTTACCAGCAGGGTGGCAGTTACCACAAGACTACCAGGGAATTAATATTCACATTTTTGGGTGATCCAGGTTACCGGCAGGGTGGGGGGTACTACTAGACTACCAGGGAATTTAGAAATGCTATGTTGGGCGATTGGTGTTCCAGGTTGGGGGGGTACCACTAGACTACCAGGGTGCTGATGTGGCCATTGTCATGGTGATCAGGGATTCAGGCAGGGAGGGAGGAACCACTGGACCACCAGGGATGTGAAACTACTTTATTTTGGTGATCGGGGGTGGGATGGGGAGGGAGGGTACTACTGGACTACCGGAATATGAAACTAATTTTTTTTAGTGATTGGAAGGTTGGGATGGGGGGGGCACCACTACACTACCAGGGAAATTAACCATTGAGTCATGCGTCGATCGGTGGTACGGGATGGAGAGGGGGTACTACTGCGGTCCCTGGTACATGAGCATTTCACTGGCCAGCCCTGCACAACACATGCAAATTGGGCCATAATGACATGCAAATGGCCCCATTTGCACCTTGCATGCATTATGGCCCATTTGCATATTGGTGTCTGAATATCAGGAATTTGTGCACAGTGTATTTCTGATGTGCTGGCTCATTTCCTATTTCTAGTATTCAGACCTGTCTGGGGGATGAGCCAATGCATTGTATTTGCACAGCATGTATTCTTTGATATATTCATGGCACATCTGTTTTGAATATATCCCTTAGTTGCTCCATCTCAACTCAGTTGTGCTGCGCCATCGCTTGCTCCATTGCCAGGCGCAATTATAAATATCGGGCCCCATGTGCATAATTTTCCATTTTACACAGTTTTCCATGTATAAGAATGAGTGCGATGCCTGTACACACTTTCTGATCAAATTGTTTCTTACAGACCACCCAACAAAACATATTTTACAATCACAATACAATTATGGAAAATTAGAGTATGCATTGGACCAAATGACAAAATAAGAGTTAATAAGTGTTAAGAATATGAACAGCATAACTTCCATGTGAATGTTAGCAGGGAAGTTCATATGAATAATTAGGAATGCAGTTTATAGAGTAGTGCAGAAATTAGTCATCAACCAATTTGTTTAATCCACCATAACCCTAATACAACATCCTACATTAGGTACATGAGCATATGTCTTCAGAAGCAGGTGTTTTCGAACAATGGATAAGTGGAACTACTATGGATATCAGGAGAGAGAAAGTTCCAGAGCTTTGCTGCATAGCAACTAGCAGACTAAGTCAAATGTGAGGCTAAGGTGGCAGGAATTTGGCTACACAGCAGATTATCAACTATACATCCCAGGTTAAAACTACAGTGGAGCCTGCCAGGAAGCAATAAAATACTGTAGAATTCTGCAGCAGAGTGATTGCAGGAAACAGGGCAGTTTCCATGACAGTTAATCCTTTTTGCCATGCAGTAACCTGAGACACTGCATGTATCCTAGCAGGCTACACTTACACAGGGGTTAGCCATCTTAGGCCCTGAGTAGAGAGTGTAGCCGTACATTAGACAGAAACATAGAATTTCTCAGCAGATAAGAACCAACTGGCCCACCTTGTTTGCCCATTTTCCCTAGCTACAGTACCACTACAGACACTACTTGATCTCCAGCTCCTTTTTCCCATCTTCATTCCTTCCCACTAATATACCCTTACTCCTATCCCAATCTTATTTGAACCCTGTCCAAATGAGTAGAAGTAAGAGCAAAATAAGAGATATTACTGAACAACTAGTTATCTTCATGCAAAGTAATTTTAGTGCAAACTCATACTCAACCTTAACTGCATAAATTTCATTTAGTGCAACGTCATTAGCATCATATTCACTAGCACCAATTAGCCTAAATTTATTTTCATGCAAATTAGCGCTTCTGTGAAAATAGCAAAAATTATTTGACAAAGAAAATTTCAAGTTTTACAGTATTATACTGTATGTAACATGCCTTCTCACATTAATTGCTGCAGTAGATTAAGCCAGTATATCAGTTAGGCAGCAGGATGCCTTCCACAAGGACCAGGCAAATTTCAGGAATAAATTTGCTTCTGATTCTATAGGAGAGCCCCAGTCTAGCATTTACAGACCTACATACATCAGAAGAGCAGCGTCAAGAGAAGGGTCAAGTATAAAACCCAAATACTTAAAGGAAGTTACAGAATCAAGACAGCTGCCATCTAGACAGGTAAACGATGATGGGGAATGACAACTGTAAAGTTTGGGTGACGTTTGGGTAAAGACTCAAAAGCATAACATGTATGCCTATTGTCACAGTTATACAGTATGCCTAAGAATCTAATCCAACCAATCAGCAAGGACAGCAGCTGTATCTCTTATTCTGTGTACAGCTGTCTCCTCATGTTGATCATCTGATATGTCCATTCCCAGTCACAGAGTGTCTAATGTCAGCCAAACCACTGCAACACAGTGGGGAGCACAAAACCAAAAATGTTAGAAATCTCAAACCAAAAGAAGTTTCAAGTAAACCCATAATCATGTTATGGTGCTCTATTACCATATCATATAATTATGGGTATACTAACTCTGGTTGCCCCTAAAAAAGGGACCTTCGGGGCTCAGTGGGCCTACCTGGTCATCAAAATTCAATAAATATAAATAAATAACTGGTTTCTTACTGATAAACAAGTGTCTCTCACGCTGGCCAAGGCTTTACAGTCCTCTCGTCCAACAACATGACAAATACTTGTTACATAGCATGAAACAATAATTATTATACAATGGCAAGAAAATGTCCTGGACTCTGATTGGTCAGTGTGTGCTTGTTGGCGTGAGACTATCTAAGCACAATCCCACAGCATCAAATTCAAACATACAGATGATTCCATTCCAAACTGGATAACCAATCACAACCCCTCTCACCAAGAGAACTATAAAGCTTGTAACTGAAGGTGTACATGCTTAGTTTCATATAAAAACCTTATTTATTTATATTGTGGGGGGCATAAATTTGTCATGGCTAAAACATTTCATAGGTAGGCAGAGAACAAGTGTCAGAACATCTCCTTTATAGTGTGGGGACATCTATGTTATAGTATCAGGGTTACAGTTTTATTTTTTGTGAGGAGACACAACACATATAAATGCACTGCATCACGAGTATGCAAATACCTAATTGCCTGGTATTGCATAACACACTACAGTGATACCAGACAATTGATTATTTGGATACCCATGATGCAGTGCTTTCACATGGGGAGTGTTCCTCAAAAAATGTAATTAAATTAAAAAATAAAACTGTATAACTGATACTATAAAATTGATGTCCTTACACATAACATTGGTGTTCCAGCACTTGTTCTCTGCCTAATAGCCACCTACATGTGCTCATTTGTGTTCCCACAATATTTAATAAATAAAAGTCATTGTATAATAGCAATAATGCATGCTAAACTATGGGCTGTGCTGGGAAAACTTTACTTTTGGGGTGTTGGATTAATTGATCTCTGGTTTTGTGCCCCACCAGTGTAGGCATAGGAGTATCACAACACAACCCACATCCCATTGGGCACAATTGTTTAAGTTGATTTGTCTACATCAATGCTTCTCCACAAGTCCATTTCTTCCATTCTGTCACTAATACTACTATCACTCACAGGGCTCCTTTGCTTGCATTCCATATCTTCTGTTGACACCGAGCTCTGCAGTATGCTTGCTTGGTATTACACAGCACTGCTGACCAGGCACCCGAGTCTCTGTATGCTGCCAAACTGTTTGCAACTCTTGTATCACTGAGACATTGTCCTCTTGTAACACCTGTTAAACCTTGTAGCTACTGCTGTGTATTGAACTATGTAACATTGTCTATCTTTGCTCTGTATGGCGAGGTGCCTTTGTAAACAAGTCTTTGACTCAAAGGTCTGTAAATCTGATATTTCAAATAAATAAATAAGTATACCCATCATCATATGAATAACCTTGGTATTACTCCTTCACACCTGATTCATTGGTTCTCTATTCCCTTGGAATTGTCTTCATTATACTCTCTATGTCTTTTCCCTCCATCATTTTGCTGACAGTTGCACTTTGCTTAACTGTTGCTATTGATATGCTGGGCTGGATTCCAGAATGGTTATGCATGTCACAAAGTGATTTTCACAAAACAAAATGGCGTAAGTAGCATTTTGCACCATGCGTAATGACATTCGGTATTCCAAAATGCAGCCTGCGACATCGCAGGCTGCCTGCGCCGAAGTAGTCCTATGCCACTAGGTATGCCATAACCCCCCCCCCGCGACATGCACAAGGGGGTTTATGGGAACAGTTAAGTCCTATTCTGAGAGGGTGGTTGTCAGAATGGCACATGTGCTATTCCAAGACAACCCTCAGAGGACATTGGTCTAAGTACAGTTAGACCAGCTATTAGCTGGTCTAAGTGTACTCTACATCCACTCCACCACTGTGCCATGTGCATCCAACAGCCCCCCACCATATTCTCACATAAGCCCCCTCACCTGTCCCCCATTGGCATATGCCCTAGATAGCCCTCTGTTGGCTGCTGGCACCCCCAAGCCCCGATCCTCAAGAAATGCCCTGCAGGTCAGATCATATCATCCCCACCCATAGTGCCCTGCAGGGCAGATCATATCAGAATCCCCATAGTGCCCCATAGGGCAGATAATGTCCCCACCATCCCTAAGCCCCGACTGGTGATCGCCAGTGGCCGTTAATATCAACCCCCCCATACCATCTATTCCCTGGTAGTCTAGTGGTCCCCCACCCTACACCTGGTAGTGCCAGTTCAACCTCCCACACACACACACACATTCCCAGTCGGTGACTGGCACAGCCCACCTCTCACCTCCATGGGCAGCAAATGACTGAGCTCCCTCCGAGCTCATACTACTGTATATAGTATGTGCTTATTGAGCGCATACTGTATACAGTAGTACACGCTTGAAGGGAGCTCAGTCAGCAGCTGGCCGTGGAGGTGAGAGATGGGTTGTGCCAGTCATCGACTGGGAATGTGTGTGTTTGTGGGGGTGGACTGGCACCGACGAGTGGAGGGTGGGGGACCACTAGACTACCAGGGAATAGGTGGCATGAGGGTTTTGATATTAGTGGCTGCTGGTGATCACTGATCAGAGATTGGGGATGGTGGGACATGATCTGCCCTGTGGGGCTATTCTCAGGGAACAGGGCTTGGGGGGGTTGTGCATTCGAGTCTATGGGGTGGAGACCTGCGTCCTATCAGAGGGCATTGCTGTGACTTGCGGCACCTTGTTGTGGTGTGCCCTCCCTTTGGCACACTGCCTGGGGTGCTGCAAGTTGCAGAGCATAGCTGCCATGGACCCTGCCTATTCTGGAATTGGGCACAGGATCCCTGACATATCAGCATATAGTGCAACTGGCAAGTGCCGGCGTCTTGCACCATATGTCTTGGAATCAGGTCCGCTGTGTTTTGCATTACTTGAACACTGTGCTTCCTATTAATTGTCTACCATGTACTTCTATTATTGTTAGTTAATAATTTTTATTATATTTGTAACATTACTGATATAACTGATTGCATGCTCCTCATATCCTTCCCCTGGACATATCTGGAAATGAGCTGTTTAGCTCAGTATGTATTTCCTGGTGAAAGACTTGAGATAAATAAAAAGGAAATATCCATTGTAAATGTCCCACATCATATACCCAGACAGTTTCGATTAAGCTTTTTCGTCTAAAAATAAAAATGTTACCTTTGAATGTTGCAGTATTTTTTTTATCTGGTTGATCCTGCTGTTTCTTCCATCAGCATTTTGTGACAAGTGCCGCTTGGGGTACATCCCCGAACCTCTCGTGATTGATATTAGAGCTGGGGATCAGCCACGGGTGAGTGTATCGTTTTTGTTAATATACAAAGCTATTATTAACTCCGCTTTGGTCATTTGCAGTACTTTTGTGATTTGTGTCTTATTGAAACCAAGTATAGACTGTCCTGCAGGTGTGCAGTCCATATTTGGTTGCGGTGAGACACAAGTATTGTGAATAACCAAACCAGAGTCAATGACAGCTCTGTATATTGATAAAAACTATACACACTCCCATGGCTGATCTCAGGCTCTGACATCAGCCATGGGAGGTTCTGGGATGTGCCCCACGCAGTGCTTGCCATAAAATGCTGACTGCAGGGACACAAGATAAACCAGATAAACTTAAAATACTACAGAAGGTAACATTTTTATTTTAGGCAGAAAGCCTGATTGGGGGCTGCCCCAAACTATGGTGTGGGGCATTTGCAAGTGGACGTTTCCCTTTAAATTAAATAAATATTTACATACATAAACAAATAAATAAATAAATTAATCAATTTATTATTTGGATGACTATGTCCTAAGAATAAAACCAGATAAAATAGGAAGTTCCCTGGTCTGACAGTAGACAAATAATGTATTGTTCTGAAATGTCTAAATCTGTGTTTTATGACAGGTGGCCACCCAAGTACGGAAGCTAACATGTCACCCATCAGCACTGTACCTAACCTATTACTTGTCTCCTGTACCATCAGATTCTGCCACATGTCATAGCTCCAAATGTATCATATAATTAAAAAAAGTGTAATGGAGTTGTTAGAGTTTAATTGTTTAACATTTGTTTTTCTGTTTCACAGCATTTAATGTCACCAGCTTCTGTAGAAGAATTTCTCCTATTGATTACTCTCGAATTCAGATCCTGCGGCTGGATGGAAACAAGATGACCTCTGGTGACCTTCCCCCTGACTGGGGGCTTTGTCTCAGGGTCCTAAGGCACATCTACATTTAGAAGGAGTTGCTGCCACCCCCATATAACTTCAAGGCCCATGCTTCCAGCTGCTTGCGTGCATTAGGAAGTTTTCATTGCTTGGCCGATAAGGGCCTATAAAGTTATGCTGACAACTGTTATTAAATAGTTGTATTAGTACCATAACCAGTTGATAGGTTCATGTCTTTATAAACTTTAGTTGAATCCAACAGCACTATTATTAGCTGACCTCAGACCACCATCAACACCAAATGATTGATTACTCATGGTCCACATTTTGACATCACGTGGTCAAGACATTCCAGAATTTGTAATAAGGACTCAGATTTAAAGACAAAGTGAACTCCTTCGGTCCTGTAGCTGCCATATGGCATCGGTACCATCCATTGCTGAACCCGACCCAAAATGGCCACCGGGAGAGAATAATAATGGTACCAGTGAAGTTCTTGCAAAGTGGGTACTCCACAATTCATGAAGCTTTGCCAAGTTTACAATTTGGGAGCCCAATTTACCAAGTGACCTTTGCAGAGCACTTCACAGAGTGACTTCACTGGTGAAGCTCATTCAAACTTCACAGAAACATTGGAGCTTTCTGTCCAAGAGGTGGCTGCCACTTGTGGTTCAAATCAAGAGGACGTGTCATACATGAGACAGGGCAAACAGAGGCACGATGAAGGAGGAGATAGAGGAGGGAAGCAATGAAGGCAACTGGTCCAAATTCACACAATGTCAGCCAACTTCACCAGTGAAGTTCCAACTTCGCAAAGTTGTGACATCAGATCCGCACTGGTAAAGGTCCATTGAAGTGGACCACTTTGCACTAAATGAAGCCCCACAGTGCTGGCATCTTCACTCTGTGAAATTTGGCAACTTTGTAAAGTGCTTTGCCAATTAAGTGTCTTCACTTTGCCCATTTCTGTTCAGAATTCAGGGTGGTTTATGAACACTAAACATGTGATGAACAGCACAAGGCGACTATGAGTCCATTTTCTCTGACAGTATGAGTACTAAAAGAAAATCCACCCTCTGGACTTCTCTATCACTCTTGCGAAACCTAGTAAGACCATTATGAGTTTAACAATTTTATTTAATAGAAAAACATTACAACTCACTTGTATTTTAACTCCCTTTGCATGTTTACACCTGCTCCCACCAATGGCAAAATGCCTGTTCATCCCATGTAGTAATTATAGGATTTTATTGGCCAATACAAAACCTAGATTTATGAGTGTGGTTTTTCAATGCTGGATAACTGTCTGTGATAGCTATAATGTGTTTCAAGATAAATGTTATCATGTGACCAATGTCAGAAAAATGTCTAAACTAGTGATGCTATTTTAACTGCTGACGTGTTCCTCAGTTCTGTTCTGATTATTTTGGAAAGCTTGAAAACATTTTATTAAAATGAATCCTCAAAAGTGATCATGCTTGTTTTGTTTATGAAAACATTTTAAATATTTAAGTTGCCATAGCTCAGCACTTTGCATTATCAACTGGATGATCTATGATCTGGGTTTGTATCATAGTCCTTGAACATGAAATGGAGGGAACTGTGTGTGCTGAAGGGTCTGATACTGTAAGGTCCACAAGGAGGGCACATGCACCCCAGTCAAAAAGTCAAGACATTGAATAAGTACTCCGGCCTGGTGGTGTGGAGGGCTGAGGCTCTGGGCACCTTATCTCCAGCCATGCTGGTGACCTGGGTTTGAGAATGAACCAGGGTCAGTCAGGGGCCATCTGGGGGAAGGAGGATTGCACATCCATATATGTTTTTCCTCTTCGGGGGGAGGGCTAGCACGTGGCGCTGCATGACTGCCACACAGTGGAGGATGGGTGGCATGGTAGGCAGCCACCTCTCTATGGGATGGGCACAGGCATTCAAGTACATGTGGCATCTTCACATCGCATGCCCACACCACTGTATGCATGTCAACCTTGGGGGCAGGGATCAGAACATGGGAAAAGTGGGGGCTGTGTAAGAGAAAACCCTGTTCACCTCCCTTGACCCATGCCATCACCCTAGGCCCTGCCAACTGGATCCAGACTCTTGGAGTGGGTAGGATGGCCATACCTCCTCTGGCCCCATCACAGGGGGCATGCTGTGGGTTAAGCTGGAAAGGAAAATGGGGCCAGCCATCCGCACAGGTGTAGTCTATAGACCACCAGCCCAGGAGGAAGAAACAGATAGGGAGCTGATGCTAGCCATCCAGAGGATGGCAGACAAGGGTGAGGTAGTACTGGCTGGAGACTTCAATATTCCAGACGTGGACTGGAGCATCCCAGCAGCAGCATCAACTAGGAGCAGATTTATCCTGGACTCCCTTCAGGGTGCCTTCCTCAAACAACTGGTCATGGAACCAACTCGGCAGAAGGCAATACTGGACCTTGTGCTCACAAACAGGGACAGTGTGATGGGGGTAAGAGTGGGGGAGCACCTGGGGAACAGTGACCACCAGTCACTTTGGTTTGAAATCACAGAAAGAGCAGAACCAAACCACACAAAAACACGTATTCTGGATTTTAGGGGGGCAAACTTTGGGAAAATGGGGAGATACTTGAAAGAGGCATTATGGGGAATGGGGCAGGAATCAGGGGTTGAGGAACAGTGGGAAGTATTTAAAATGGGGATTACAAGAGCAACAGAAGTATGTATTAAGCAGGTTAGCAAGAGGAAAAGGAAGAGGAGACCATTATGGTTTTCCAAAGAGGTAGAAAAGAAAGTGAAAGCCAAAAGATTGCATTCAGGCAATACAAAAAGACACAGGCAGAAGGGGATAGGGAGAAGTACCAGGAGAAGCAAAGGTGGCAGGGAGGTCAGTAAGGGAAGCCAAAGCTCAGACAGAAGAACACATTGCAAAATCAGTGGGTAGAGGGGACACAACCTTTTACAGGTACATAAGTGAAAAAAGAAAGGCAAAGGGAGGGATAGTGAGACTGAAGGGGGAGGATGGGGGCTGTGTGGAGGATGACAACAGTAAAGCTGACATATTGAACAGGTATTTCTGCACAGTCTTTACTGAGGAAGAGGAGGGTAATGGGTCTGAATGGAGTATAAGGGGTGAGAATGGTGCAGAAATGGACACAAGTCCCTTTACACGAGAAAGGGTCCTGAAGGAACTGGAAGTAATAAGAGTTGATAAAGCAATGGGGCCAGATGGGGTGCACCCCAGGATCCTTAAAGAACTAAGAGAGGTGGTGGCTGAACCTCTTGCTATCCTGTTTAGCTGATCACTAGAAACAGGGAGGTACCCAAAGACTGAGGATAGCAGATGTAGTCCCTTATACAAAAGTGGGAACAAAGAGGAAGCGGGAACTACAGACCAGTCAGCCTCACCTCGGTAGTGGGGAAGATCATGGAAGCACTACTGAAGGAGAGATTGGTGGAACATCTGGTTGTCAATGGACTACAGGACCCAAGGCAGCATGGTTTCACCAGGGGAAGGTCATGTCAGACCAACCTCATTGAATTTTTTGACTGGGTGACAAGGGAGGTGGATCAGGGGAGGGCAGTGGACATGGCCTATCTGGACTTCAGCAAGGCCTTTGACACTGTGCCACATAGAAGACTATTGCACAAACTGGGGAATATGGGTGTGGGCAGGACAGTAGTGCGGTGGGTAGATAACTGGCTGGGCAGCAGGACACAGAGGGTGGTGGTAAATGGCTGTCACTCCACAGAGGGAAGAGTGACCAGTGGGGTACCACAGGGATCAGTGCTGGGACCGGTACTATTCAATATCTTCATCAGTGACATTGCACAGGACCTAGAAGGCAGAATTTCACTGTTCGCTGATGACACAAAGCTCTGTAACAGAGTAGACACACCAGAGGTGTAGACAGAATGAGAAGGACCTGCAGAAACTTGAAGAATGGTCAGGGTTTGGCAGTTGAAATTCAATGCAAGGAAGTGCAAGATAATGCATATGGGGCACAAAAACCCTGGCACAATATATCAGTTGGGGTGAGGATATAGCATGCACCAAGCAGGAAAGGGATCTTGGAGTTATCATCTCTGATGACCTCAAGGCAGGAAACAGTGTGACAAGGCAGCAAGTAAAGCAAATAGGATGCTGGGATGCATAGGCAGGGGCATCACCAGCAGGAAAAGGAGGTCATAATTCCACTATACAAGACACTAGTGAGGCCCCACCTGGAGTACACTGTGCAGTTCTGGAGACCTTACCTCGTAAGGACATAGACAGGGTAGAGAAGGTTCAGAGGAGCAACAAAGATGGTGCATAGATTGCATCACAAGTCCTATGAGGACAGGTTGAAGGCACTGAACATGTACTCCTGGAGGAGAGGAGGGAGATGGGATATGATAGAGACATACAAGTATCTTACAGGGAGGAACAGGGTGCAGGAATGCACTATTTTTAGCGAAAAGATGTTCCAGAACTAGAGGCATGGGATGAAGTTGGAGGAGGGCGATTCAGAGGAAACGTGAGGAAGAATTTCTTCACAGAACGGTGGTGGACAAGTGGAACACCCTGCCAGAGGAAGTGGTGGGGCTGAAACAATCACGGGATTTAAGAATGCATGGGATAGACATAAAGGAATTCTGGAAGTCAGGGGTAAGGGGCAACAGACTTCCTGGAAAACATAAACTGAACTTACAAACTTAAATGGGCAGACTGGGTGGGCCATAGGCCCTTATCTGCCGACACTGTCTATGTATCTATGTATCTATGAATAATGGGGGTAAGACCTGGGGGGAGATGGTGGCCGGTTGAGGGGGAAGTAGGGGCTGAAGAGCCAGTCAGCACCCTGGAAGGCCAAAAAAGCTCTATAGAAAAAAAAGGAACTGAATAGGTTCAGCTGCAGGGGCAATTGCCTGCCCATTGTCATGGACAAAGGAAAAGAGTGGTGAGGGAGTTGCTGGGGAGGAGGAGCAATGGGACAGGGGGATAAAATAAATATTTTATTGGGTTAGCCTCTTGTCCTATAACCTAACTCAAAAGCTTGGTTGTCCATGGTGCAGGAAGCAGCTCTAACTCCAGGAGTCCAGTAACAACAGAAAAATACAGCAAAAGAATGCTCTGAGACCCGTACACAATGAAACTCATATCACTTGGGAATTGACAATGGCTTAATTACCTCTGCCATTTTTGTTGACCTCACCAAGACTTTCATCATGGTATCCCACACCCTGCTTCTCCACTCCCTATCTTCAGCTGGACTCTCACCATCTGTACCTAACTGGTTTAAGGCCTACTTCACAGAGAGGACACAATCAGTCAGAACTGCAGATTCCAGCTCCCCTCCTCACCTACTCCACACTGGTGTACCTCAGGGTTCTATGCTGGGCCCCACACTCTTCTCCATTTTTCTAAATGTCTTACAGTCAGCCTGCTCCTCCTCCTCCTCCTCCATCCATATGTATGCTGATACCATTCTGTTCACCTCTGGCCAATCCCCCTCTGATGTGGAAGCCAGACTTCAGCTGGACTTCGACAAGATCCAGCACTGGCTTGCCTCCCATCAACTCTTTCTATATGCCAAAAAGACAATCTTCATGACCTTTGGCAAGAGGTAGAGACTGGCTAGGCTTCTTACCTTGCCCGCCTTCCACACCCTTGGTAGGATAATGCTTGAGGACTCCTCCTCATTTAGATACCTTGAGGTTTGACTAGAACAGCACCTCAACGTCTCTGGACACATTGATGCCATTCTGAAAAAACTGCACCCCAAGCTCGGTGCCTTATACAGAAACCATAATTCTATCCCTCTTACGGCCAGGCACGAGATTGTACAAAAGATGATACTCCCTATTTTTGACTACTGTGGTGTAGTCTACAGTGCTGCCTCCAAATCCTCCTTATACAGATTAGACCATCTTTTCCACTCTTTCTGCCATTTCACCCTGGACTCTCCTGTATGCACTCACCACTGTGTCCTATATCACTTTTTGTCATTCCCTTCTCTTGTGAATAGGCACTTCTTCCACTGCACCAAACTTTTCTCAAAATACTGGTTTGGTTCTCTACCTTCTTATCTATCTTCCTCTCTTTCTACTCCCCACCCACCCACCAGCCCACTCCTTAAGATCCTCTGACTCGCATCTTCGTGGTCCCCTGCTGTTCTACTCTCGGAGGACAGTCTTCATTTGCACATTGTTTCCCTAGGCTCTGGAACACCCTACCTCAACAAATTTGTCACTCCTCCTCTTCTTACTACCTCTCCTCTGCCCTTTATAACTTCCTCTCCTCAAACTGTACATACTATTCTCCATCTTAATGCAACCTCCTCTCCCTCTAGCACTTAGCACCACTCCGGGACTAAATATATTTATACAACTGTACTGTCATTCTAATTGCTGCACTTAATATTGTTCAAAAAACTGTGTACCTTCCACATGTTTACCCATTTCCTTACTGGCTGTTCTAAACGGTATTCAGAATTCATGCTATGGTTGACACTGATGCATTGTACTACCTACTATCTGTTTGTACCTCTGAGTGTATTTTGTGTTTACTTGTATGTATTCACCCATACCCCCTTCATCCAGGTCGCACCGGGAGAAGAGCAACTTGTTGTTCAGTGTACCTTCCTGATGAAACATTTCAATAAATAAATAAAGAAGATTTGCATTGAAGCAGGTAGTTACCAACCCACTTACACTGTTGCTCCAGTTAGAAGGTGCTCAAATGCAAAAGAACAAAAGGCGAATAAACAGTATGTAATATATGGATCGTTAAAATAATATCATCGAAAACGATGCAAAAAAAATCTTGTAATATACACCACCTTCTCAATAATACAATACTTCACTCCCAATAATACCGTCATTTTGTTTTAATGAAAGTATTATCACTCCAAAACAAATGCGCAAACGCAGCCTGATGCCTCGCTCTGACCGTGAGCCGGCTTTCCCAAGAGTCGGCACAAAGGATTTCAAAGCCAGCTCCACAGTAACTGAACAGTACCTTACTTTTCTTTTTTTTTAAAAGAAAAACGAGTAACAGTTACACGTTCCGTTGAAGTGTAACTACATTTTCCCTCTTACTGTTAAAAGGAACGGTTTCCTGCACTTTCCTGTTCAGCTCTCCAGAAAAAAAAACGCACAACTTCCCAATTCCTTGTTGAACATGTCAGCCTGCACAAAGCTTCACCAGGTTCTCTCATCCATATATTGCAAAAATTAAAAAATAGGTTACAGTGAAATACTCAGTTGAAATTCCATCTCGAGGTTCTGGGGACATCAAAACCTCTCGAGCTTTGCTCTCAAGGTTATCTATGTCCCCAGAACCTCTCGATGGAATTACAGCCTTGTAATTCACTGTAACCTATCTATTATTCTATTCACAATATACAAAAATACAGCAGCCAGTGGAAGTAAAGTCAGCTCTTCCCAACACTTCAGCCTGTACCAGGACTTCGTTAGGGGGGCCTCGTACAGAAAAAATGTTGGAGTGATGGCCTTCCCACCACTAGATGCTGCATTTTGTATATTTTATGTTTAGATTTTTTTTTAATACATTGAGCACCTTTTCACTACAGCAATAACATATATGGGTTGATGAATAAACTATGCACTACAATGCAAAGCTTTTTGCACAAGAGAGTTGTGCTTCAGTGAGTGTGGATCTTGGCATGCCTTCTCCTTTAGCTGTAGCCTTTTGTGAGGTTTGAGAGGTAACCTGTTTTCCTAAACAAGATTCCAAACAGAAGTGGCACCAGCAAAGATAGAGACAAGAAAGTTTTTTTTTTTTTATCTCATGCACATTTATTTAAAGTGGTCTGAGTTGACTGATACAAACTTGTTTTCTTGAGCTGGCTTGTTATGTGTTTCCCGTACACTCTTAATTACCCTTACATCCTGAGCCACCATAGAGTTCAGTTTAAATGTTGTGTAATAAACTTCTCAATTCTGATTCTCAGCAACACAATCAAATGAAGGCCATCTCATCTTACACAGTGTGGTTTTTCCTCAGGGAGATTGTGCACCACAAATTTAATCATCTTTTACGAAATAGTTAGTACCAGCCTGGATATCGATAAGCCTGTGGATGTGATCTTCCTGGACTTCAGGAAGGCATTCGTCACCGTGACAACTTTTGAACTGATAAACAAATTGAAAGTTATGGGATTCAGTCTGCATCTCATCAAATGGGTAGAGTCATGGTTGGAAGGGAGGACACAACATTTGAGGATTACTGGATATTTATCAACAGAGAAACTGGTTAGCTGTGGGGTCCCCCAGGGCTCTGTCCTGGGTCCAACTCTGTTTGGACTCTTCATTAGGGATCTGCATGATAGTGTGGAAAGCAACCTTTCAGAATTCACTGATGACACAAGAGTCGTAGATACTGATACCAATTACCATCGCAGACCTAGTGAATAATCTGAAATGCATTCAATCATGGGATAAAAAAATGGACTTTAATACAGGCAAGTGTGCAGTACTACTGTACACCTTGGCAGACATAATCAAATGAAGCAGTATACACTAAATGGGGTCCTGCTGAAATCAATACAAAGTGAACGAGACCTGGGTGTAGTGGTGAATATTTCATTCGCCTCATTCAATCACCACAGGAAAACTGTTCAAACTGCAAACAGACTGATGAATTGTATCAAGAAAGCATTTATATGAAGGAATGATTACTGTTTGATTCCATTGTATAGAGCTTATGTAAGGCCCATTTGGACTATGAGTCCTGTTTTAGTCCCCTTATCTAAGACATGACATAAATTTATTGAAAAGCATACAGCGGAGGGTGACAAAACTAATACCCAGGTTAAAAAGCAAACATTATATGGATAGTTTATTGGAACTAAGGTTACACATCTGGAACAGAGAAGGAAGAAAGGGGATATTTTAACACTATTTAAAATTATGAATGACCCAGAGGTAGTCAAGCAATGTTGTATTAGTACTAACAAAAAAGTAACTAATTTAAGATCTCATGACATGCAATTAAAGATTCCTACAGTCAACAGCAATAAATGAGATACTTACTTTACTGTACGTACAGCAAAAATATGGAATAGCCCACAACACCTTGTTCATGTAAGGAAATTTGATACCTTCAAGTTGGAACTTGACAAATACCTAACAAACTACTGATTATAGAAACATAGACAACGATGGCAGAAAAGACCAGAGGTCCATCCAGTCTGCTGAAGTTCCCTATAATCCCTGGAGCCTACTGATCCTCCAGGGTACTAACCCTCCCCATCCTCTCTTCTCCTCCTTTGTCCTGTTGCCCCCAGTAACCACTACTCCCTTTTATTATGGCCCAGCCCTGCATGAATCCTCTGACTGCTTTTGCACCCACCAATGTAGCTGGCAGACTGTTCCAAGGTTCAGCCACCCTTTCTGTAAAGTAATACTTCCTCTCATGTCTTATGAACCTACCTCCTGTTCATTTTCATTCATGTCCATGTGACTGCGAATTGGTATTCAGGCTAAATAGTTCCCTGCAGTTCACTCTGTTAATTCCTTTAAGAAACTTGAAGGTCTCTATCATAGCTCCCCTCTCCCTTGTGGTCTCCAGTGAGTACATATTTAGTGCCTTGAGGCGCTCCTCATAGGATCTGCCCTGCTGGCCCGGAATCATTTTTGTTACTCTGTGCTGCACTGTCTCCAACCTATCCTTATCCTTTCAGAGGTAAGGACTCCAGAACTGGATGCAGTACTCCAGGTGAGGCCTCACCAGGGATTTGTAGAGGGGAAGGATTACCTCCTTTCTTCTTCTATCAATACCCCTGCTGATACAGTTCCGGGTGTTAATACAGCCCGCATAATAAAGAGGAACAAAATATCACAGGTATCACATTGTGGGCATATAGAATGCCTGGGACAAACAGTGCTGTCAATAATACCGTGAGCCACCAGCCCGCGGTGTGCTATCAGACCCCACAGACACAGGAAGAGGGAAGTGGACACCCAGAAATGAAGCACAGGGCAGGCACAACAGGAACACCACAATGCAGAACAGATAAGATCCTGGTGCCTGCACCCACTACTGCAAGTGCCGCCAGCACTTCTGGCTCCCCAGGCCCCCAAACACTGCCACTAACACCAACCAACATACAGCCTGCCACATCTAGTCATGGGCAATGCTGCCCATTACTGTGGTGCCCCTGTCTCAAGGTGGACACCTACCTGTTGCTGGTCTGTATGACAAAATGAGTATCCAGGGTTAGTCCTGTATCAAGCGGCATCCCCAGGTGTTGAGCGCTGATACATGTACGGTGACACAGAAACAGTGGCATCAGAGCGGGCCACAATGCCACCATGGATAGGACTGCATAGACAGTGGTGGAGGGACTGGCAGAGTGTGGCAATGCGGGGGGGAGGTGGGTATGTTTAAACAGGAACCACGTCGGACTACACTAGCCATGTGCCCGCGGCCTGGGGCCCCTCCATGCCCACTGTAGACAGGACACAGAAATGGAGACTGAGGTGCAGCAACATGCTGCAAGTAACAGCAGCATTTGGTTGGAAGCCCATCATGGGCATGCACACAAGCCTGCACCCCCCGTGTCCGGCCAGCAGTGTGATAGGCTGCCATCCAGAACTGGAATGTGCGGCGGGGGGAGTCAAAGTGGTGCAATAGGATGCCATGTAGGTGTGCATGCAGGGATACCAGCACCTGGCAGCACTACTCCACAGAAACGGGAACCACGTGGGAATGCACAGCCCCCCACACACTTGGATCTAGGCAGTGTGCAGGTGGCCCCTTAAGGGGCATGCAATTAGCCCCCCCGCTCACCGGTGCATCCAGTGCCAATTAGTGGGGTGGTACAAATGGAAGGCACACAGTAGTTGCAGCCTGTCCTGACTGCAGAAAGTCACTACCTGTGCTGCCACTGACCGAACCAACTTCAAATGTGTGTGCACAGGTGTGCCGGTACCTGCCTTGCACTGCAATATGCAAGTGCCAGAGGGGAAGACCCTCCTTCAACATGATGGCCACCTATTCTACCAGGAGGGGGAGGTCTGCTGAGAAGACCTCCTGGACGTGTGCAGAGTACATTTCTGCAGCACCCCTCCATGTCTGCAGAGGTCTGTCCTGCGATATATTTTCACTCGCTTTATTTCATTCCACTTTATTTTGCCCATGATCTTTTTTACCATGGTGTTTCATTTTGCAATAGTAACACATGGAACCTACTGATACATGCCAGCATCCTATTAGCCTTGCTATAGGCCTTATTTCACTGACTCAGTTGCTTTAATGAGTATTATCAAGCCCCACATGGTGTGGGAGACAGACTCGATGGGCCAGATGCCTTCTTTTGTCTTTTTAAACAAGTAACCAAGTAAGACATGTCTGTAATCAACCAAAATCTTGTGAGGTTTGATTAAGAGATTTAATGGGTTCATTTAGTAAAACTATACTAAGAGATTTAATAACTGGGGGGGGGGGTTACGTTTGGAAGGGGATGGAAATGGAGAAGTTTTAAAATGTTTTCATTAATGTAAACCTGACACAAATTATAATTAATCCACCTAGAATAAATGTCCAGACTGATACCTTTCCTGCCGTTTTTATGTTTGCTTGCATGCATGTGCAAGAAACATAGTGCCTTCATCAGAGATTTCGGAGGTGTGTCACCTCCTCCAATTCAGTCAGTGGGCTGGCAGGCGCGGCCTGTAAGCCAATACATTTGGGCTGTCTATGACACGCTCCAAAATGCAGTAACTCCGATTGAAAGAGAGCTATGCTTGGTGAGCACCGATAAAGATATCGGCTGCTCGCGCGCTTCCTCCCGACACCTGAACAGGCGTCGTGTCCCGTACTGTATAGCCGACGGGTGCCCAATCCCAGTCGGCTGGAGCTGCGTCCCCTACCCACTCAGTTGTAGATGCCACACTGGGAACCCCAGTGTGGCAAGCACTAGTCCTTTGGCGGCGAAATGTCCCCTCCCGTTGGCTGAAACGCCAAGTCGTTGCGCCACGCTGAGAGCCCACCCCAGAGTGGCAAGCGGTGCCGCCATTTTTTTTTATTTTGCCCGAGGGGTGCCCAATCCCCGTCGGCTGAACGCCAAGTCTTTGTGCCACGCTGGGAGCCCACCCCAGCATGGCAAGCGTCTAACGTCTTTTTTGTTGTAAAACCTGTAAAATAAAACTGTCCTTGGCGCTCTCCCACCCCTCACAACCGCACCCACCCACTGCACACCTACCTCCCCACCCCATGCCACTTCCAGGCTCTGGTAGACGATCTTGGTGGACGGGAACACATCAGCACTCTTCAAAGCCGACGCGAACTGAAATGCGGTAAGCTGTATAATGGGTTACATAGGGGTTTCAACTGTGTACATATCTCGGGCATTTTGGGAATTTTGCGCAAATTTTCAACATGGGGTTTTGGGACCCTTCTCATGAATTATGTCACTGTCATTGGCGTTATTCGGGCCGAAAGGGTGATTCAGCGCAGTGACTGCAAAATCACCGCCGGCCTGAATACCACCATGACAGTGACATCATTCATGAGAAGGGCCCCAAACTCCATGTTGAAAATTTGGTGCCAAAATTCAAAAATGACTGTTTCAGGTGCGTTGTGCAGTTCTCGCAGGCTCGTAAGTTCGCAAAATTTCAATATTTTCACTCCAGATTTTCAACATTGCCACTTTACCACACCTTCTTGTGAGGTAGTACAGCTGTCATTTTCAAATCTCACCCAAAATGTGTTTTCCACCCATGTAGCGCAGAATGGGCAGTCGATTATCTTGAAATCAATGTATGGGAAAATTAAGAAAATCACAGTGACACTGTTCATGAGCAGAGGTCTTAAAATGGCTATGTTGAAAATTTAATGAAAAAATTCTAAAATGACTGTTTTACGAGGTGCATTAAGTTCCTCGCTTTTCGTGAATGTGAATTTTCAATATTTTCCTCCAGATTTCCAACATTGCCATTTTATCACACCTTCTTATGAGCAGTACAGGTGTCATTTTTCACATGTCACCCAAAGCGTGTTTCTGCCCATGTAGCACACAATGGCGCAGTCGGTGTGCAAGATCAATGTACGGGACAAATTAAAAATATCACAGTGATACTGTTCATGAGCTCAGGTGTTAAAATGGCTATGTTGAAAATTTGGTGAAAAAATTCCTAAAAATGACTGTTTTACGAACGTGCATTGCACAGGTCCTATGCACGCTCGTAAGTTCACGAATTTTCAATATTTTCACTCCAGATTTCCAACATTGCCATTTTACCACACCTTCTTATGAGTAGTATAGCTGTCATTTTTCACATCTCACCCAAAACGTGTTTCCGCCCATGTAGCGCACAATGGCACAGTCGGTGTGCGAAATCAATGTATGGGACAAATTAAGAAAGTCACAGTGACACTGTTCATGAGCAAAGGTCTTAAAATGGCTATGTTGAAAATTTGGTGAAAAAATTCCTAAAAATGACTGTTTTACGAGGGTGCATTGCGCAGTTCCTACGCACACTCGTAAGTTTACGAATTTTCAATATTTTCACTCCAGATTTTCAACATTGCCATTTTACCACACCTCCTTATGAGTAGTATAGCTGTCATTTTTCACATCTTGCCCAAAATCTGTTTCCGCCCATGTAGTGCACAATGGCGCAGTAGGTGTGCAAAATCAATGTATGGGACACATTAAGAAAATCACAGTGACACTGTTCATGAGCAGAGGTCTTAAAATGGCTATGTTGAAAATTTGGTGAAAAAATTCCTAAAAATGACTGTTCTGACGTGTATTTCGCAGTTCCCTCGCATGCTCCGTAAGTTTACCAAATTTAATATTTTCACTCAGATTTTCAACATTGCCATTTTATTACACTTCCTTATGAACAGTACAGCTGCCATTTTTCATATGTTGCCCAAAATGTGTTTTAGCACATGTAGCGCACAATGGTGCTGTTGGTGTGCGAAAGCAATGTTTAGGACAGATTAAGAAAATCACGGTTACACTGTTCATGAGCAGAGGTCTTAAAATGGCTGTTGAAATTTGGTTACAAAGTCCATAAAATGACTGTGCTACAAGTGAGCAATCGCAGTTTCCACGCACCCTCGTAAGTTCATGACTTTGTAATATTTTCAGTCCAGATTTTCACCAGTGGCATTTTCACACTTCCTTATGAACAGTACAGCTGTCATTTTCCTGCATGGCTGAAGTGTGTTTCACACTTTCAGCGCTTGAGATGCATAGTTCGCTGTGGGAAATCATTGTTTAGGCACAGATAAAGAAAATCACAGTGACACTGTTCATGATCGGAGGCACCAAAATGCCTGAGTTGACAATCTGCTGTAAAATATCCCCAACCTAATTATATTACAGGTGTCGTTGCACAGTTTCTATGTCACGCTCATGACTTCACCATTTTTTAAATATTTTTACTGCAGATTTGCAACATTGCCATTTTACACCTCCCCATGAACAGTACAGCTGTCATTTTTACATCCTGTTTGGCATGTTTTGCACCTGTGGTGCTAAATGCCGTACTAGCTGTGCAAAGCAGCTTCGGCTAACAAACTGATATTCCCGTTCATGAGGTGGGGTCACAAAAAAATATGTTGAAAATTTGGAGTGAAAATACCAACGAATGCCTGAGGTAATAGGGTTTCCAACCATAACGCCCAACCCTGTAGAGAATGACAGGCATCAGGGGTGTGACTTGGGATTCTTGCCTGTAATGCTCATACCATTCCACACCCTGCAGCCAGTGAGAGGCATCGAGGTATGCCTTGGACTCTTCAGACCCAAAGTTCACCCCATTCTCCTATATCGCACCCATCGCTCACTGTCCCCACCCCAGCATGTCTCTATAAGTGGTATAGAACTATGACTGCCTTGGTCAAAATCATGAATGACCTGCATCTTACCATGGATAGTGGCCTGCCAAGAGAGGCCATTGACCACTGCATTCAGTTTGGTGGATCACAATGAGATGGGGAATAATTTAGATTAGATGTGCTAGAGATGAAGAGCAGTGCAGAATGTGAAATTTTGCCAGTGGAATTCATGCAGAAAGACAAGTCGGTTTCTGAAATGCTTTTTCAAATTTCTGTTTTAATTTTATGGAATTCCAAAATTCATTTCTATGTAAACATCAGAATAATCTTCCACGTCTTTTATAATGATTTTTTTGACATTTGGTGTTATCACTTTAAGTAGCTGTATATATCACATGATTAGATGATGTCATGCTCACTAAACTATTTAATTAACATACCCAAGTGTGCTTTTTATTCCCCTTGAGAAAGTACTTAGTGCTGCACTGACAAGGCTCTGGAAGTAAGCCACCAGAATGGATAGTGCTGGAGTGCTATTTGCAATATTCAAAGGGACCCATGCAAATGAGCCCAAGGGGCATGTAAGGCACTAAGGGGCCATTTGCATGCCCATTATGGGCTCATTTGCATGGGTAGTGAGGCAGCTTAACGTGGCACCACCTCCCCAATTGCCCAGTCACAGACATGTAGAAATCCCTGGTGATAGTGGTCCCGCTCCGCCAATCACCAGCTTCTACTGTAAAAAATATGCCCCTAGTTCTAGTGGTCCCCCCGCTGATCACTGGGCCACACTTTAAAAAAATATATCCTTAGTGGAAGTGGTCCTCTCACCTGTGATCATTGGCCCGTACTGTACAAAACAGTATTCCTGGTGGGAGTGTTTCCCCCTCCCAATCTCTGGCCTGTCTGTTAAAAAAAATATCCCTGGTGCTAGTGATCTCCCCCATCTCTCTGAATGCCAGCCCATGCTGTCTATAAATATATCCCTAGTGCTAGTGGTTCCTCCTTGTCAATCATCGGCCTATACTGTATATACATGTACAGTGTATCCATGATGCTAGTGGTCCCCCCCCCACCATTCACCAGCCCGTACTGTGCTAACATGAAATGCCTGGCATCTAGTGGCCCCCCACTGCGGCACTGAAAACCCACCCCCCCAGGCACCTTCCTAGTCCCCTTGGTGCCACAGATGCATACGATGACTGGCGCAGCCCTCCTTACCACCTCCTTGGCCCGCTGCCATATGTCCAGGCATGAAGCATGCCCCTTACTTGTAGGACAAGGCACATCACCCAGTCCTATAAAAAAGAAGCATGCTCCCTACCTTGTCATGCAGCAGCAGGCCAAGGAGGTGTGAGGACGGCTGCGCCAGTAGCTGTATGCACCTGCAGCACCAAGGGACTGGGAAGGTGACTGGGGGTGGAGTTTCAGTGCCATGGTGGGGACGCTAGATGCCCGGGATTTCATGTTAGTATAGTACAGAGTATAGTCTGATGATTAGTAGGGGGGGATCGCTAACACCAGGGACTTTGATTTCTACATAATGGGCTGGCAATTGGTGGGGCGGTGCCAAGAACCACAGGGGGTGATTGTGTTCTCCCAGCAGCCAACCCGCTAGGTGGCTGCATTACTTCAGGCATCAGTTAGGGTTGCCCAGAGTTAAGTTGTGGTTTTGTTTGGTGGTATTTGTACTATGCAAAAGGACCAGGCTAAACCCTTTTGTGCAGCTCAAAGCAGCTGAATATGGGATAGCATGGATATTCATGGCCACGCTCCCCTCTTTGCCCAAATGCATATATTATGTTTTGCTCGGGTACTTACCCTCTTTTCCCACACAACAGCTCTTTTTGAATATGGGGATCCAGCACAAACCCTAGTTTTCACGGGCAAAGACCCGTTAGTGCCCACACAAACTTTTGAATATCAGGTTTGTGATCTTTACTGATACAATCTACTATACTGCTTTAAACAGTAAGTAAACAAACATGTTTTAGTACACAAAATGCACATTGGGGCCAGCTCCACACTTGAGTATGGGGTCCTTGATGCTGAATGTTCTACTATAACTCAGCATTAATAAACTGCTTTATTTAAACTTCTAAAATGGGTAAAAAAACACTCAAAGTTGGGTTCCCTGATTGAAAAAAACAGATCACATGACCATACATTATCTCACAATGACCGCACACCTCCCACTACAACTTCACACCTGGAGCCATGCCCCTTTCTAGCCCTCACAAACTTATCACCAGTAGCGATATCACTCCATTCCTAGCACCTACTGGCATACGCAAATCAATGTAGCTGTCCCACACTGTAGATCCTGCCATAAGTTTTTAAGTTTTCAAGACAAAGGTACTTTAAAACAAGCATTTGACAATGCCGAATGTTTGCTTGCTGGCATTGGCAGTGGTAGTGTAGAAGTTACAGAGCTGCGTAATAGGAATGGCAGTGAAGTATTGAACTGAAGCCAACCCCACCACCACCCTGCAGAGAGCGACAGGCATTGGGGTGTGCGTTTGGGTAGTCAGGCATAACGGCCTCGCCATTTCACCACACCCCACTCTGCAGAGACTGACAAGTGTCACATGTTCCTGGGGTCTTTGGCCTTATAGCTTCCCATTTCATTAGGAAATATGGTGAGATGGGTGCGATATAGGAGAAGGGGTGAAGTTTGGGGCGAAGAGTCCAAGGCATACCTCGATGCCTCTCAGTGACTGCAGGGTGTGGAATGGTATGAGCATCACAGGCAAGAATCCCAAGTCCACCCTGATTCCTGTCATTCTCTAGAGGGTTGGGCGATTTAGTTGAAAAGCCTAATACCTCAGGCATTCGTTGGTATTTTCCTCCAAATTTTCAACATGTTTGTTTTGTTACCCACCTCATGAACAGGGGAATATCAGTTTGGTAGCGAAGCTGCTTATGCACAGTGACTCGGCATTTAGCACCACAGTGCAAAATATTCGAACAGGATGTAAAAATGACAGCTGTACTCTTTCATGGGGAGGTGTAAAAATGGCTATGTTGCAAATGTGTAGTAAAAATATTTAAAAAAATGGTGAAGTCACGAGCGTACATAGAAACTGTGCTACGCACACCCGTAATATAATTAGGTTGGGGATTTTTTATAGCAGATTGTCAACTCAGGCATTTTGGTGCCTCCGATCATGAACAGTGTCACTGTGATTTTCTTTATCTGTGCCGACCAATGATTTCCCACAGCGACCATGCATCTCTGCACTGAAAGTGTGAAAACACACTTCAGCCATGTTGTGAAAAATGGCAGCTGTACTGTTCATAAGGAAGTGTGGAAAAATGCCGCTAGTGAAAATCTGGACTGAAAATATTACAAAGTCATGAACTAACAAGGATACGTGGAAACTGCACAATGCTCACTCATAACACAGTCATTTTATGGACTTTTGTCACCAAATTTTCAACATAGCCATTTTAAGACCTCTGCTCATGAACAGTGTAACTGTGATTTTCTTAATCTGTCCTAAACATTGCTTTCGCACACCAACAGCACCATTGTGCACTACATGTCGCGATAACACATTTTGGGTGACATATGAAAAATTGCAGCTGTACTGTTCATAAGGAAGTTTAATAAAATGGACATGTTGAAAATCTAAATGAAAATATTAAATTTGCAAACTTTCAAGCATGCATAGGAACTGTGCAACGTACGCTCGTAAAAAGTCATTTTTAGGAATTTTTTCACCAAATTTTCAACATAGCCATTTTAAGACCTCTGCTCATGAACAGTGTCACTGTGGTTTTGTTAATGTGTCCCATACATTGAGTTTGCACACCGACTGCGCCATTGTGTGCTACATGGGCGGAAACACGTTTTGGGCAGTATGTGAAAAATGACAGCTGTACTGCTCATAAGGAGGTGTGGAAAAATGGCAATGTTGAAAATCTGGGTGGAAATATTGAAAATTAGCAAACCCTACGGCGATGAGGAAACTCTGCGCACACTCGTAAAACAGTCATTTTTAGGAATTCTTTCACCAAATTTTCAACATTGTCATTTTAAGATCTCTGCTCATGAACAGTGACACTGTGATTTTCTTAATGTGTCCCATACACTGAGTTCGCACTACGACTGCGCCATTGTGCGCTACATGGGCGGAAACACGTTTTGGGTGAGATGGGAAAAATGACAGCTATACTACTCATAAGATGGTGTGGAAAAATGGCAATGTTGAAAATCTGGAGTGGAAATATTGAAAATTTGCAAACCTATGAGCGTGCGTAGGAACTGCGCAACGCACGCTTGTAAGACAGTCATTTTTAGGAATTTTTTCACCAAATTTTCAACATAGCCATTTCAAGACCTCTGCTCATGAACAGTGTCACTGTGATTTTTAAATTTGTTCTGTACATTGATTTCGCACACTGACTGCGCCATTCTGCGCTACATGGGCGGAAACACATTTTGGGTGAGATGTGAAAAATGACAGCTGTACTGCTCATAAGAAAGTGTGGTGAAATGGCAATATTGAAAATCTGGAGTGAAAATATTGAAATTTCGCGAACTTACGAGCCTGCGTAGGAACTGCGCAACGCACGCTCGTTAAACAGTCATTTTTTGGAATTTTGGCGCAAATTTTTAACATGGGGTTTGGGCCCCTTCTCATGAATGATGTCACTGTCATGGTGGTATTCGGGCCCGAAGGGTGATTCGCAGTCACTGAGCAGTCACTCTTGGCGAGATCACCGCCGAGGGCCCAGCTCTTGCTGGCGTGTTTATCATCGCGAAGAAGTCCCCAAACCCATGTTAATGTGCAAAATCAAAAAATAACTGAGATATCTAATAAAGTTGAAACCCCCTATCTAGCCCATTATACAGCTTACGGCATTTCCTCAGTTCGCGATGCGACTTTGAAGAGTGCAGGCGTGTTCCCGGTCCACGAAGATCGTCGCGCGGAGTCGAAGGTAAGTATGGGGTGGGGGTGTGGGAGGCTGGGTGCGCAGTGGGTGGGTACGGGTTGTGGGAGGAGGGGTCAGGAGCGCACCGCTGGACCATTTTTGTCTTACAGGTAAAAAAAATAAAAAAGACGTCGTGGGACCATTTCCCACGCTGGGGTGGGCTCCCAGCATGGCACAAGGACTTTGGGGGGGCGTTTAGCTGACGGGGGATTGGGCACCCCTGTCAGCAAAATGACTGATTGCCATGCTGGGGTGGGCTTCCAGCGTGGCACCAACTACTGGGAAGGGGGGAGGAGACGATGCAGCTCAGCCGACAGGGATTGGGCACACCGTCGGCTATACACTGCATGCGGGGGCGCGCATGCCTGTGGCTGGGGTGGGAGCTGCGCGTGAGCAGCTTCTTATCGCTGCTCACTCAAGCATAGCTCTCCCTTTCAACTGTATGCCACTGCATTTTGGAGCGTGTCAAAGACAGCTCCAAAATGCATTGGCTTACAGGGGCAGCGCCTGCCAGCACACTGCCTGAATTGGAGGAGGAGGTGACACACCTCCGAAATCTCCGATGATGGCACTATGTTTCTTGCACATGCGTGCAAGCAAACATAAAAATGTGTCTGGCTGATCCTTTGATTTCCACTGTGACTTATACATTAACGACTTTCACTTTCATAGTAGTAGTGTAGCTTGACTGAGCAGTGTTAATGCTGGAAAAGGACGTGGTGCCACAGGTTTAAAGTAAGGCATCTTATCTCAAAACAAGCATTTGTCAATGTTGAATGTTTACTTCCTGGTATTAGCATTGGAAATGCAGGAGTTAGACAGATGCAGCGTAGGAATGGCAGTGAAGCATTGAACATAACGCCAACCCCACCACCACCCTGCAGAGATGCACAGGCATTGGGGCATATGTTTGGGTTGTTGCTCATAAAGTTTATGCCATTTCACCTCACTCTATCCTGCAGACTCTGACAAGTGTTGAGGTGTTCCTTGGGGTGTTCGGCTTTACAGTCACCCCACTCCATAAGGACATATGCTGAAATGGGTGCAATATAGAATGAGGTGAACTGTGGGGCTGAAGAGTCCAAGGCACAGCTTGATGCCTGTCACTGGCTGCAGGGTGGGGAGGTGGGGTTGGAATGGCATGAGCATTACAGTCGGCAATCCAAAGGCACACCCCTGATGCCTGTCAGTCTGTACAGGGTGGGACGTTATGGTTAGGATCCGTAATGCCCTGGTCATGTGTTGGTATTTGCAGTACAAATTTTCAACATTGGCATTGTGTGGCCCCCACCTCATGAAAGCATTTGGGACCTCTTCTCATGAACAGTGGCAGTGTGATTTTGTCAATGTGTCCCGAAATTTGAGTTTCCACAGCAGTCGTGCCATTGTGCACCAGATGTACAAAAACGCAGATCGGGCAGGATGTGAAGAATGACAGCTGTACAATTCATAGGGAGGTGTGAAGAGATGGTAATGTTGAAAATCTGTAGTGAAAGTATTAAAAATGCTGAAACTTCCGAGCTTACATGGAAACTGCTCAACACATGCATGTAACACAGTCATTTAGTGGAATTATTTCACCAAATTTTCAACATAGGCATTTTGTGCCCTCTGCTCATGAACACTGCCACTATAATTTTACTAATCTGTCCCGAACATTGATTTCTCACAGCAGATGTGTAAACACATATTTCGGGTAGGATGTGAAAAATGACAGCTATACCGTTCATAAGGAGGTCTGAAAAAATGCCAATGTTGAGAATCTGGAGTGAAAATACTACAAATTTGCGAAGTTACGAGGGTGCATGGAAACTGCATCATGCACGCTTGTAACACAGTGATTTTATGGACATTTGTCACCAAATTTTCAACGTAGGCATTTTAGGACCTCTGCTCATGAACAGAGTCTCTGTTATTTTACATACAAACATACATACGAACATATGAACATACAAATCTGCCAGCAGAACACACCAGTCTATGTAAGTCTGCCCGAGTATGCAGCTAGCACCCTAGATTGCAGCTGCCCCAGCCTCCTCCCCCTCAGTTCCTCCCCTGCTTGTCCCAGCCCCTGCCCTCCTAACTCTTCCTCTTGCTTTATGTCACTCTTTGTTAAATCTATTGACTGTTCTACATGTTACCACCTCCTCTGGCAGCACATTCCAACTAGACACCACCGTCTCAGAGAAGTAGTGCCTCCTCATTTCCCTCTTGAAATGTCCCCCTTTCAGCCTTAGTCTGTGCCCCCTCGTCTCTCTTCCGCTTCTCAGTTTCAATACCCCCCCGGTGCTAGGTTTATTTACCTCTTCAGGTATTTATACGCTTCAATTATATCTCCCCTATCCATCCTCTCCTCCAGTGTGTACATGTTCAGCTCCATCAGCCTAACTTCATAGTCCTTTCCTTCCAACCTCTTTAACATTTTTGTTGCCCGCCTTTGCACCCCTTCCAGTAACTTTATATCTCTTCTCAGGTATGGCCTCCAGTATTGCACATAGTACACTAGGTGTGGTCTGACCAATGATCTGTACAGAGGTAGGATCACATCCCTGTGTCTGGATGAGAACCCCCTTGTGATGCATCCCAGCATCCTGTTTGCCTTCACTGCTGCTCTCGTGCAGTGGGCTGAGTTGTTCATGGTCCCAGTTACCAACACCTCTAGGTCCTTCTCCTCCTCTCTGATCCCAACCAATAGTCCCTGTTCTGGTTCTTAGCCCTGAAGTGCATCACCTTATACTTCTTTGCATTGAATCCTAGCTCTACTCCACTGACCATGTCTCTAGTTTGGTTAGGTCCCTCTGCAGCTGTTCCCATCCATCCTCTTCATCCACCACCGCCCCCAATTTGGTATCATCTGCGAACAGACTAACCCTGTTCACCACTCCATGTGCTATTTTGGAGATAAAGAGCCCAAATAGCCATGGGCCCAGCACTGACCTCTGTGGCACCCCGCTTGTCACTGCTCTGGGAGCCGAGAGCTCCCCACCACCACCCGCCCTGCACCCTCCACTGTAACCGGTTCTCTATCCATTTAGTCAGCTTTTTTCCCACCCCCACTGCCATCAGCTCCCCCGCCCAGTCTCCCATGAGGCACTGTATCAAAGACCTTAGTGAAGTCCAAGTACAGGACATGTACCGCATGGCCCCAGTCCAACTCCCTTGTCATCCAGTCACAATACTGTATTAGGTTGATTTGACAAGACCTCCCTGAGACATGTTGCTGCCCATCTTGGAGGCCATTACTGTCTAGGAATGCCAGCAGCGTCTCCTTCAGTATCGCCTCCATAAGCTTACCCACTATGGACATGAGACTGACCGTCCAATAATTTCCTGGCTCCACCCTAGGCCCACTCTTGTGTATGGGCACCACATGGGCCACTCTCCAGTCCTGGGGCACAAACCCCATTTCCAGGGAGGTGCTGAACAGATCTTTCAGCAGCTCAGCCAACAGCTCCACCATCTCCCTCAGCACCCTGGGGTGGATGCCATCGGGACTTGGTGCCTTCTCCACCCTTACTGCCCTCAGCTCCTGTGATCACTTCATCTGTCACCTCCTCCACCCATTCCCCACCCCTCCAGCCCATTCTGGTAGTGGGCCATCCCTCTTCTTAGTGAAAATGGAGCAGAAGTACTCATTTAGAATTTCCACTTGCTCCTCCCCCTTTCCACCCAATCCCCTCCCCGCTTTATCCTCACAATATGTTATTTGCACTTCCTCTTGGTGGGCTCCCAGCATGCCACCTGAGTGTTTGGGGGGGCTGTAGCCAACAAGGGATTGGGTCCCCGTCGGCAAAGAAAGAATGTTGGTGGGGCGCATGATGCCAAGGGGGATTGGGCACCCCCTCGGCACACAACAAACAGGGAGGAGCTACAGTATGCTGACAGGGAGTGGGCTCCCCCATTGGCAAATGTACTGGGTCGGGGGCATGCGGACAGCAAGGTACCACCCTGCAATGACAGGTCGCTACCTCATTGCAGTGAAATGGCTGATGCTGCAATGATGAGGCGGACCATGATTGCAGCAGCGAAAACGTTTCAACTTGGTGGCACTTCTGCAGAACCAGTATCATCAGGACACTGGGCCTGCATTGGTCCACCGGTGCCAAGCCCCTGTTGGCTGCACAGTGCCGCACCTCCACAACCTATTTCTCTCCTAAGCTGCCACATAATGTTTCTTGTACACGTGTGCAAGAAACATAAAAATGCATAAAATCATTTTTATGTTGATTGCGCGCAGCACAAGAAACATATTGGCACAGCTTGCTGAGAAGCAGGCTGTGAAGGACCGGCACTGTTGTGGCCAATGCCCCCATATCCTGCAAAGGCTTGTCCCACTTCCCCCAATGCGATTGCAGGCTGCTGGAGACACAAGTTTGGAATGTTCGCACCAACTTGTGACAAATCAGCTGCTGCAACCAGGGGCCGCCTCATCATTGCAGCGTAAGCCATCCGCTGCAGTGAGGGAGTGACCCATCATTGCAGGGCGGATCTAGCAACCTGATATTGTTTGTGAACATGGCAGCGGGTTGCCGCTGTGTTCACAAACAATATAACCCCCCATGTTTATCTGCCAACATGGGATCCCACTCCTCAATGGCATAATGTGACCCCCCCCCCATTTCATTGTCTGCCTACGGGGTGCCCAATCCCCGTCGGCAAAAAGGAATCCCACCCCCTTTGTTGTTTACCAGTGGGGTGCCCAATCCCCATCGGCAGAAAGGATTCCCGCTTTTGTTGTTGCCGACAGGGTGCCCAATCCCCCCGGCGAAGGAATCCTCCCTTTTGTTTGCCGATGGGGGAACATCCCGTTGGCAGAAAGGAAACCCCTTTTGTTGTTTGCCCATGGGGTGCCCAATCCCATCGCTCACAGCGCCCCAAAAGCGAGACCCGTGGCACGCTGGGAGCCCATCCCCAGTGTGCCAAATGCCCCTGTGAAGTGCAAAACTGTCCCACGTTGTCTTATTTTTTACCTGGAAAGAAAAAACAGTCCCTGCAGTCTCCCAGACCCCCCTCCCACAACCCGTGCCCATCCACTGTGCGCCCTGCCTCCCTACACCCCTCTCATCCCATACTTACCTCCGGAGTCCGCCGGGACGATCTTTGGTGGACCGAGAACATGTCTGCACTCTTCAAAGGTGACCGCGAACTGAGGAAATGCCAGTAAGCTGTATAATGGAGTAAATAGGGGTTTTTCAACTTTGCTGCATATCTCAGGCTTTTTTGGAATTTTTTCACCAAATTTCCAACATGGGGTTTTTGGGACCCCTCCTCATGAATGCTTCAACTGTCATGGCATTAACTGGACCCGAAAGGTGATTTCACGGTCATTGCGCAGAATCACCTTTGGGGACCAATTAATGAAATGACAGTGCCAGTGTTCATGAGGTGGGCTCTCAAAAAACCTATGTTGCAAATCTGGTGGAAAAAATCCCAAAAAATGACTATTATGAGCATGCACTGTGCAATTGCTAAGCACACTCATAACTTCGTGAATTTGCAATATTTTGATGCCAGATTTTCAACATTGGCATTTTGTCACACCTCCATGTGAACAGTATAGATGTCATTGTTCACATCCTGGCGGAAATGTGTTTTCGCACTTCCAGCGCAGAACAGCGCAGTTGCTGTCAGAAATCAGTGTTCAGGACAGATTAAGAAAATGACAGTGACACTGTTCATGAGTAGAGGTCCTGAAATGGCTATGTTGAAAATTTGGTAACGATACTTCATAAAATGACTGTGTTACGAGCATGCATTGTGCAGTTTGCACGCACGCTCGTAACTTCGCGAATGTATAATATTTTCACTCCAGATTTTCAACATTGTCATTTTCCCACACCTACTTATGAACAGTTCAGTAATCATTTTTCCCATCCTGCCCAAAATGTTTTTTTGCAGTTCCGGCACAGAATAGAGCAGTCGCTGTGGGAAAGCACTGTCTGGGACAGAGTAATAAAATAACAGTGATACTGTTCATGAGCAGAGGTCCTAAAATGCCTATATTGAAAATTTAGTGATGACAGCTCATCAAATGACTGTGTTACAAGGGTGCGTTGCACACTTTCCACACACCCTTGTAACTTTGCCGATTTGTAATATTGTCATGCCACATTTCCAACAATGGCAATTTTTCACACCTCCTTATGAGCAGTACATCTGTCATTTTTCACATCCTGAGTAAAATGTGGTTTCACAGTTGTGGCACCGAATAATGCAGTCGCTGTGGGAAATCAGTGTTCGGGACAGATTAAGAAAATGACAGTGGCACGGTTCACGAGCAGAGGTCCTAAAATCCCAATGTTGGAAATTTGGTGTCAAAACTCCATAACATGACTGTGTTACAAGCGTGCGTTCAACTGTTTCCACGCACCCTTGTAACTTTGCAAATTTGTAATATTTTCACGCCACATTTTCAACAGTGGCATTCTTTCATACCTCCTTATGAACAGTACAGCTGTCGTTTTTCACATCCTGGCTAAAATATGTTTTTGCACTCCTGACAGAGAATAGCAAGGTCGCTGTGCGACATCAGTGTTTGGGATAGATTAAGATGGAACGAGTGAGAGGGGGGAGTGACCGAGCTCAACTGAGCTCTGTCGGGACTGTTCTGGATTTGTTTGTGGGCAGATAAAGGCCCCAACGCAAGAGGCTAGTACAAAAGGGCAGCCTGCAGCACTGGGAGAAACAGAACGAGAGAGTGAGTGAGGGAGGGCGAGTGAGCTAAGTCACCGGAGCGCTGTCAGGACTGCTGCGGATTTCTGAGTGGGCATAAAAGGGTGTCAAAGCAGGCAGGGGCCCAGTAGAAAAGGCTAGCCTGCAGTGGGTGGGAGAAACAGTATGAGTGAGTGAGACAGGGGAACTGAGTGAGCTCAACGGAGCTCTATCAAGACTTCTGCGGATTTCTTTGTTGGCAGAAAAAGGCACCAATGAAGGTAGGAGCCCCGTACAAAAGGGCCGCTTGCAGCGCCAAGACAACCAGAATGAGCGCGTGACAGAGGGAGACCAACAGGTCTCAACAGAGCTCTGTCAGGACAGCTGCAGATTTATTTGTGGACAGACAAAGGTGCCAATGCAGCCAGCAGCCCCGTACACAAGCGCAGCCTGCAGCATCAAGAGAAACAGAATGAGTGAGTGACAGAGTGGTAGCGAGCAAGCTCAATGGAGCTCTATTGTGATTGCTGTGGATTTCTTTGTGGACAGAAAATGCGGCAACGCAGACAGGAGCCCAGTACAAAAGGCCAGTTTGCAGCGCGGGCAGAAACGGAATGGGTGAGTGAAATAGGGGGAGTGAGCGAACTCAGTGGAGCTGTGTCAGGACTACTTCAGATTTCTTTCTGGCCAGAACAAGCCACCAATGCAGGCAGGAGCCCAGTACAAAAGCGCAGCCTGCAGCGGCAGGAGACACAGAATGAGCGAGTGGGGGGGGTGAATGAGCTCAACGGACCTCTTTTGGGACTGCTGCAGATTTGTTTGTGGACAGAAAAAGGCAGTAATGCATGCAGGGGCCCAATACAAAATGGCAGCCTGCAGTGGCAGGAAACCCAGAATGAGCGAGGGGGAGTGAGTGAGCTCAATGGAGCTGTATTGTAACTGCTGCAAATGGCGTCAATGCAGGCAGGAGCCCAATAGAAAAGGGCAGCCTGCAACGCCACCAGAAATGGAATGAGCGAGTGAGAGAAGAGGACTGAGCGAGCTTAACTAAGCATTGTCAGGACTGCTGCAGATTTCTTTGTGGGCAGAAAAAGGCACCAACAGAGCCAGGAGCCCAGTTCTAAAGGGCAGGTTGCAGCGCCAGGATAAACAGAATGAGTGAGTGACACAAGGGGAGTGAGCGCACTCAATGGAGCTCTGTTGGGACAGCTGTGGATTTCTTTGTGGGCAGAAAAAGGTGCCAACACAGGCAGAAGCCCAGTACAAAAGGGCAGCCTGCAGCACCGGCAGAAACGGAAAGAGTGAATGAGAGAGAGGGACTCAGCAGGCTCAACAGAACTGTGTTGGGACTGCTGCAGATTTCTTTGTGGGCAGAAAAAGCTATCAATAGAGGCAGGAGTCCAGTACAAAAGGGCAGCCTGCAGTGCCAGGAGAAACAGAATGAGTGAGTGAGAGAGGGGGAGTGAGCCACCTCAACACAGCTGTGTTGGAACAGCTGCAGTTTTCTTAGTGGGCAGAACAAGGTGCCAATGCAGGCAGGAGCCCAGTACAAACCAGCAGCCTGCAGCACCGGGAGAAACAGACTGAGCGAGTGACAGAGGGGCAGTGAGTGAGCTCAACACACCAGCGCAATCAACATTCGGCATTGACAAATGCTTGTTTTTATCTTGAGGTTATTTAAATTTTTTGTAACAAAAGCCAACGACTGTAGAGAGAGCAAAGCGAGCAAGTCGGCAGCTTCAGAAGGGAAGACAGTAGCGTGAGTGTGTTGCTATAACTTGAAGATAAAAGAATGATTTTATATGCTTTTTTGACACAAGATCCCTTATTTTAAATGTCTGTCAGCACATCCTTTATCAGCACTAACACTGCTCGGTCACATTACAGTACAACAATGAAACTGAAAGCTATTAAAGTGTAAGACACTAAAATCACAAGATGAACCAGACACAGTTTGTAATCACTTTTTGTATAAAAACCAAGCCAGGATCAACCACCTAGATATCAGCTTTAACACAAAAGTTATCACAGTTGCTGCAGGATGAGCCAGATGAGCTACTATAAATTAAACATTTACTTGTGCAGACAGGGATTACTTTTTTCTCCCCTCTCCAATATTTGTGGCCATTTTATAAGATAGATAACCACTACAGGATGTGCGGTCATACTCTGACGTACGCACATCAAGGCATGCGTATATCAAAGCACAACCCCACAACCTGTAGTATTTTATCTATTACATATTGTATGTCTATAACAGTTTTTAAACTGAATTAGTAAAGTCATGGTTTATAGGTCCTCCAAGAGGTGTCTTTTTGCATAAGAGTTATAATTTGAGAACTCAGCAGCCCAAACCTCCTATCACTGAACTCTCACACAACAATTTTATTATACCATTATACAGACTCCTTGGAGGACCAATTAATTTATAATTAACTGAAAACCAGGGTCCCTAGTTCTCCATGGCACTTCAATCCTGATTCTGCAGCAGCGCTCCTAGGCTTCTGCCGCAGCATTTGGTCATTCCTGTGGTGTGAGCTATGTGTTTCTGTGGCAGAGTGCAATCATGCCATTGGCTAAATTATGATGTGGTATCATCTATGACATTGCATGGTGAGCATAGAGTAGTGGCTTCAGAATAAGCAAGGAGGGGAAGGGAGCCAGACACTATGGAAAAACTGCATACAGTATTTAAATGAGAACTCACCAAGAGAAATGAATTCCATGTCTCTGTATATGTTCTGTGGCCTCAGGCTACCTCTATAGAAAATCCACAGCCATTAAATCACAGAATTTCAGGGGCCTTTTTTTTTAACAAACAAACTTCTGTTTATTAAAAACGGTTTCAGATTATACAACAGCCATACAACATAGACACACAAATGTCATAACATCAGTATCTTATCACTGTACTTAAACTATCTCCACTATAAATGCTTCCTTTAGTGACATCTACAAAGTTCAGACAGTGTTGGCACCTGCATCCAGCTATCAATGCATAATACTTAACTAAAAACATATAAAACAAACATGTGACTACAAAGTATACACCAGACACACATGTACTTTAAAATCCATTTGTCAGCAGTACATATGCAGAATAAACTACAGACTGATCTCTTAGACAGAAAATTATTTTCAAGAACATAGAAACATAGAAATTTGACGGCAGAAAAGGAACCCATTGGCCCATCCAGTCTGCCCCTATCCAATCCCCATAGGTAGCCCTGGACCTACTTTTTACACCCAACCACTGCACCCCCCCACCCCGATGGAGACTCCAGTCCCCTCCTTACCTCCAGGTTTATCCTCTTCCTTCTCCTGTTTATTCCCATGTAGTTATCCCATGCCTTCTTAAACTCCCCTACCATGTTGGCCCCCACCACCTCTTCTGGTAGGCTGTTCCAGGGGCCCACCACCCTCTCTGTGAAGTAGTACCCTCTCCTGTTACCTCTGTACTTTCCTCTCTCCAGCTTCAAACTGTGCTCCCCAGTTTTCAGATTTTCTTTCCTCTGAAAGATGCTCCCTTCCCTCACCTTTTTAATCCCCTTCAAGTATTTAAAAGTTTTAATCATATCCCCCCCTCCTAATTTCCAGGGGATACAGATCAGGCTCTTCCATCCTCTCCTCATAGGCCTCTGAATCACATTATGCACCATTTTGGTCTCCCTCCTCTGGACTCTCTCCACCCTATCTATATCCTTTCTTAGTTGAGGTCCCCTGAACTGGACCCCATACTCTAGGTGTGGTCTCACCATGGACCTGTACAGGGGCCTTAACACCTCCCTCCTTCCGTTTGTAATCCCCCTCCCAATGCACGCCAGCATTCTGGTTGCTTTGCCTACCACTTTCTGCCTTGGGTTGCCTCCTTTAGGGTGTCTGAAATGATAATCCCCAGATCCATGTCCTGCACCATTACCAAAGCTTCCTCACCCCCAGTGAGTACGTGGCCTTTGGGTTTGTGTGCCCTATGTGAATTATTCTGCACTTTTTTGCATTAAACCTTAGTTGCCAATTATCCAACTACCCCTCCAGTTCTATCAGTTCCTCCCTCATTGTTTCCACCCCCCAGGAGTCTCCACTCTATTGCAAATCTTTGCATCATCTGCAAATGGGCACATCTTCCCCTTCAGTCCCTTTGCTATATTTCCAGTGTAGATGTTAAAGAGGATGGGCCCCATTACTGACCCTAGGGGCACCCCACTTGTCATTCTTTCCTCCTAAGAGTGCACCCCATTTACCACCACCCTCTGACATCTGTCCCTAAGCCAGCTGTCCACCCATTTAGTTATTTTCGGTCCCACCCCTAAACTGCCCAACTTGTTCACCAGTCTCCTGTGAGGGACGGTGTCAAAGGCCTTTCTGAAGTACAGATAGGCAATGTCCACCATCCCTCCCTGATCAATCACCCTCGTCACCCAGTCGGAAAAATTTGATCAGGTTCATTTGGCATGACCTCCCCTTCATGAACCCATGCTGTCTGTCATCTTGGAGACTGCGGGCTGCAAAGTAGTTTACAATTTTTTCCTTTAGGAGTCCATCCATAATCTTACCTACCACAGAAGTGAGGCTTACTGGATGACAGTTTCCCGCTTTCTCCCTGCTGTCGCTCTTGTGCAGCGGCACCACATCTGCCCCTTTTCATTCCTCTGGAATCCTCCCCATATCCAGTGATATATTAAACAGCCTTGTCAATGGTGCTGCCAGTTCCTCCCTAAGCACCCTTGGATGTCGGGCATCTGGACCCATTGCCTTATCTACCCTCAACTTACCCAGTTACTCCCATACCCTGCCTTCTTTGAATGGGCTAGAGTCCACCCCCCCGCCCTCTGTGCCCCTTCCTAGTAACTCTGGTCCCCTACCCTCCATTTCCACCACAAAAACTGAACAGAAGTACCTGTTCAGCAAGTCCGCATTCTTGAAATTCCTCTCTACCAGAACCCCCCCTCCCCTTTAAGTCTCATTATACCCTGTTTGGATTTCCTCCTTTCACTGACATATCTATAGAACTTTTTATCTCCTCTTTTGGCCTCCCTCGTTATCCTCACCTCTGTATCTGGCTTTGCCCTCCTAATTGTCTGCCCTGCCACCCTCAGCCTCTCTCTGTATACCTCCCTAGCTTTCTTCCCTTGTGTTTTTTGTATATTCTGAATGCTTTCTTCCTTTCCCTTATTGCCTTTACCACCACTCTGGTGAACCAGAGTGGCCTCCTTCTTCTTTTGTTTCTTCCTACCTTCCTAATGCACTGATCTGTGGCTCTAAGGATCCCCCCTTTATTACACCACACAGTTCTTTCACATCCTTCAGTTTTTCACTGCCTTCCATAGCTTGGCTGAGGATCTCACTCATTTTAATCAAGTCTGTACACCTGAAGTCCAGTACCTTTGTGGTGGTTTGACACTGTTCCGTCCCCGTCCTAATCCTAAACCTAACAGCCCTGTGGTCATTTGACCCCAAACTGTCTCCCACCAAAACCTCAGCTAAACTGTCCCCATTCATCAATACTAAGTCAAGTGTCACGTCACCTCTAGTAGGTTCCATGAGCCAGCTGTTGAAAGTACGCTCCTTGCAGGGATTCCATCACCTCCTTGCTTCTTGCCGATGCTGCTGATTGGATCGCCCAGTCCACATCAGGGAGGTTAAAGTCCCTCACCAGCAGAAGTTCACCCTTGCATGCCATCCTTTGCACCTCCTGCATTAGTTCCTTGTCCACCATCCCCCTGAGTAGGTGGCCAGTAGATCACTCCTAGGAATATTGTCTCTCCAGACCACTTTTCCAGCGTGACCTACAGGACCTCTGCCACCCCTTGTTTTTCCTGCTCTATTGTCACCCTTATACCATCCCTCATGTAGAGTGCCACCCCCCTTTCTACCTGTCCTTCCTAAAAAGGCTATACTCCGGGATAACCACCTCCCAGTCCTGGTGCTCAGTCTACCAGGTCTCTGTTATGGCCACCAGGTCCAGTCCCTCGTTCGCCATCGTGGCCTCTAAGTCACCCGGTTTATTTCCCATACTCCTGAAATTGGTGGCCATACCACTCCACCAATTTCTCCCCTCTCCTTTTTGTCCACTCCTTACTTCCTCTGCCCCTTCCTGCGGGGAAGTGCTTGCTAGACAAAGCCCTCCATTATTGCCCACCTTCCTTTCCCTAGTCTCGTACTCCCCCAGACCCTAGCTATATAGCCTTGCAGTTTTCCCCTTAGTAACCTAAAGCCCCCCCTCAATAATGTGCAATCTATCCTTTGCGTATAGACCCTCACCAGCCCATGGTACTCGCACTCCCCTATGCAGGTGAAACCTTCCTTTTTGCACCCATCCCTGAGCCAACCATTGAATTCTGCAATTGTCTGCTGCCTAACAGTACTGGCACAAGGGACCAGCAAGACTTCCAAGAAAGCCAATGAGCTAACCCCCTCCCTAGTAACCAGAGTTATTTGCACTAAAGGCTGAGAGTGCACCATGCCACCCCCCCAAAAGCCATCTCATGCTGCACTCCAACTTCCCTCCTATGGCTGTTGCTGCTTACCTTATTAGCCAAATCAGATTGGCTTCCATTGGGAAAATTGTGCTCAGGTACATGCCCCACTGTCCTTCAAACCTGTCATCCCACCCTCTTAATTCATACGTGAGGCCCTCTAGGGGGAGAACCCTCTTCAGAAATCCATGCCACATGCCCTTGGTGGGCGAAGCATGGGAAACCCTTGTGTTTTGTATGTGCTTGTGTGCCAAGAGAAGCATAATACACACTATCCTGGGCAGTGGCGGAGCTGGGGGTGGGGGTTGGGGGGTCGGTTGCCCCTCCTGGCTGCCCCAGTGTGAGCAGTGTTGCCCTGCCACCATCTTTATTCACTGTCTAGTGCCCATTGTGGAGCCTGTGATTGACTGAATGCCCTCCCCGGCTCCCAAATACTCCCAAACCTGGCTCCGCCACTGATCCTGGGATATGTCCCTCCTCTCCTTCCTCAGCCTCCACTCCCATCAAGATGGATAGGGGTCATCACTGATCCTAATCCCCTGTATATTGTACAATCTCCATCCCAAAACCCTCCAACTGCCTTATTTACTGGAGCAGTATTCCACTTGTTAAATCAAGAAGAAGCCATAACATGCACCAGAGATCTCTGGATTCACACGTAACAGAATTACTTGTTTTCACCCATTATTTATTTATACTAGGGTTGGTCAGATTCTAAGAAATCTGTTTGGTCAGAAGAAGTCGGAATTTTGGAAATTTTGATTCTGGCACCAATTCTGTTCTGCTTCCAATGAGGCACAGAAATGGAACCAAAGATGGAATTGGTAGCTGTCTATCTGACTCCAGCATGATAATAAAGACTGCCAACATGAACTACAAAAGCCCATCAGCCGCCCTCCTCCCCTTTCCTTTTGCAGGAAGTGGTTGTTCTCTGGTGGTGAGTATGAGGGCTTGCTTCATTCATCATTGTCTTCATTTCTGCCCCCCCAAGTCCAACAAGATCTGGCCCCTCAGCCTCAAGTCCGTCCTGGTCCTGTGGCACCCTTAGCCCCAGCCCCTTTGTCTGACTCCAAAACTGCCCCATCATGTAATCATTTTTTACAACCCTCAGAGCTACAGCATCTCAACACAGTATTTTAGCCAGACCATGGTGATACACACTGTTCTCTGAAGACCCGATCAATTTTAAATTTCAATTATAAAGAAAAGAAAATGAACTGTTCTCTGTCCCATGACTCTCTATCCCCCACTGCTACACTAGAGGACTCAGTTGCTCCTTGTTTCTTAGTAATTCTCCCAAAACCCGGGAGGGAGTTGGTGGCAAATCTAGGCAAAGCCCTGTGGTGCCGGCACCGCCAACACTTATGTGATATGCCTCTGGCAGCGCCTTCACCATAGGGCTTTGCCTTGGTTGGCCACCACCTCCCTCTCGAATAAGTCTGGCAGTACAACTAAGAAAGAAGTAAACCGAGTGCTAGTCAGTGTGGCAATTGGGACTGGAGACTGAGCACAGTTCGTTTTCTTTATAGAAACTGCTGAGGTCCTTGGAGAACAGTGTGGGCTACCGTGGTCTGGCTAACCTGCAGCCCAGTGCTATGTATGCTGGTGCTGGGTGGGTTAGTTGCAAACAATTGAAATAATGATTGGGGGCCTCTGGAGTTGGACTTGGGGAGCTGGGGCTGAGGTATGACCAAGGAACTTGGTAAGGTCAGGGTGCCAAATCTTCTTGGACTTGGGGGATTGGGCCAGATCAGAACATGAGGATCCAGAAGAAGAAGAAGAAAGTCACAGGAACCTGGCAGTGACTCAGGATTCCTGCCTCTATCAAAGCTGCATGATCCAGACCTCCTCCACAAGTCAGACCCCAGCAGCCACAGTTTGGGGAAGGGAGAAAAGAGCTTTTCAGAATTTGGACTTTTTAAAATATATACATAGGTTTTTATCCTCCTATGTCTGGGGTGGCTGTCTGAGCCTGATCTTCAGCCATTTCAGGCCATCTCTCTGCCTTCCCCGATGTGCATGTGGTCATAGTTCTCCCCACAAGTTCCCCTCTCGTGTCAGGGTGAAGGGTCATCCTCTCCCCCAATGCATCAAGGCCAAGGCAGACTAGGTTGCTCACTGGACAGCAACTTGGGTGCGGAGATACCTGGTAGGGAATCGTGAAGCCCCCAGCATCCATTTTTTCCTAGTTTTCTCCCATCCCATCCCTCCTGTGGAACGTAGGACTGGCAAGTGGAGGAATGCCCATCCTATGTATCTCTGCAGGTCCAATCCCATGCTTTACCTCCCTGACCCACTCTACCTCCAGGCCTCCACCTGGGGGCAGCTGAGGCTGGGATGACATACCACCCCTTCCCCAGGAGAGGAAAGCAATCCCTTAGAAGCTCAATTCTCTCTCCCTCCCCAGCCAGCCCCCAATGACTGAAGTCCATTCCCGAACCTGGGTGACTGGCTTTGCAGGATATAAGGCACTTTGCCGATTCTCAGCCCTCCATGCCACTGGGACAGCTGTCAGAATTCACACTGTTGGCCCTGAATATCAAACGTCTGAATTCTGAAATGACTCGGTATCTGAGGATTCCAAATTTACAATTTGAAATCCAAGCAGAAGCTCTGCTGAACTTCTAGGAAAGACAGCACACATCCAGACACAAAGAGCTGAGTGCTGCTATTTGTTTATTATGCCCACATGCAAATAAGTAGAATCAAGAATTCAGTGTGAACAAATGCTGCCAAAAAGACAAAAAGACTCGGTAGGTACCCCAATGCTTCACCAGAAGGGCTTTTTCAGCAGAGCCTGTGTTTATCGGGTTTGTTTGGGGCAGCCATCCCTATCCAGCTGCACCCCACCGGGCTAGCTGAAGCACAGCTTGACACAAGGAAGTGAAATCTGAGCAGCCCTAATTTATGCCCCTTACTACTGGTTGCCTCCCTTCATTCCTTGTCCTCCCAGCCCCTTTGCCTACCTCCTCTAGGGCTTGCCTAGCCTCAGGGAGAGTCACCCATGGATTTCCCCCCTGGCGGTGGCTGGGAAGGGTGACTGCCCCCTCAACACAATCCAGAATCCCAGGGCCCTGCCTAGTCAGTGGCACAAGGCCTGCAGAGGGTCAGGCAATCATCAAGCATGGCCTGGGATTTTCCTCTGGTATTTCCTCCCCAAGGTCATTCAGCATACAGTGATGCACTGCGCATTTGAGAGGAGGCATGCACGGACAAGTCAGAATCTGAGGGAGGACCCTCATCTTACTGAAGCAATCCCTGCTGTGCTGCTACCTAACTTCCAGCAGGTGGCAGGCTGGCAGTGGGATGCCTTATTTCCTCATCCCAGAGAGAAGAGAGCTGTCCATGGGATACTCCATCCCCACCCCAGACCAACCCCCTCCATGACCTGAGTCAGTTTCCAAATTCATGTCACCAGCGTAGCAAGTGGTAGCGCTACCAGTGTCCTACCAGGCTAGCCATTATATAACAGAATTTCTACCGGGTAAGTAGAACGGAATAGTCCCTCAAGCAATGTTCTCAGAGCCTGCTACACTCATCCTGATGTGATCCATCAAGAGGGCAAGTAGTGAGTCAGGCAGTGGTTTTGGTTGGAATTTGAATCATGATTTTCTGACTCATAACCCTTTGCTGTAACAATTATTTGGCCACAGAGCCAAGGGGGAGGGTCTCCCAATGTACAATCCATTAGAAACATAGAAAGATAGACTTTGACGGCAGATAAGGACCGCTAGGCCCATCTAGTCTGCCCATTTCCCTACCTACAGGATAGGCCGCAGATCCTATTTAACCAACAGCCTATATCTTCCTGCCCCCCACAAGAATTGCCTTATGTCTGTCCCATGCATTCTTGAATTCTCCCACAGTTTTAGACTCCACAACTTCCTCAGGAAGGCTGTTCCATGCATCCACTACCCTCTCTGTGAAATAATACTTCCTCCATTGCCCCTGAACCGCCCTCCTTCTATCTTTAAATTGTGTCCCCTTGTTCTTGCAAGTCTCTTTTTCTGAAAGATGCTACCCTCTTGGACTTTGTTGATTCCCCTTGAGGTACTTGAAAGTTTCTATCATGTCCTCCCTCTCCCTTCTTTCCTCAAGGGTATACATATTAAGCTCCTTTAGTCTCTCCTCATACGGCTTCTCTTGCAGACCCTGCACCATTTTAGTTGCCCTCCTCTGGACTGTCTCTATCCTGTCTATGTCCTTGCGGAGATGGGGTCTCCAGAATTGGACACAGTATTCCAGATGGGGTCTCACCAACTGTCTGTACAGAGGGATAACAACTTCCTGTTTTCTGCTGCTGATGCCTCTCCCTATACATCCCAGTATACCCCCGGCCCTCCCTACTGCCTTCTCACATTGCTTGCTAACCTTAAGGTCATCTGATATGATTACCCCCAGGTCCCTTTCCTGTTTTGTTGTTGTTACTACCTCCCCACCCATTGTGTATTCTTCTCCTGGGTTCTTGTTTCCCAGGTGCATTATTTTGCACTTTTTTGCATTGAATCCTAGCTGCCATACGTCTGACCATTCCTCCAACCTTGCCAAGTCCCTTTTCATCCTTTCCATACCTCCTTGTGTATCAACCCTGTTGCAGATCTTTGTGTCATCTGCAAAAAGGCATACTTTTCCTTCCAGTCCCTCTGCAATGCCACTAATGAAGACATTAAAAAGGACTGGACCCAATACTGAACCCTGCGGTACCCCACTAGTAACCACCCTTTCTTCAGAGTGGACTCCATTTACAATTACCTTCTGTGTCCTGTTGTCCGGCTAATGTTTTACCCAGGCTACCACCCTGGGACCCACTCCCAAGCTGGTTAATTTGACTAATAATCTTTTGTGTGGGACTGTGTCAAATGCCTTGCTAAAGTCTAGGTAGGCCATGTCCACAGCCCCTCCTGGTCTACTACTTTGGTCACCCAGTCAAAGAAATCTATTAGATTCGTCTGACATGACCTTCCCGCTGAGAACCCATGCCTTGGATCCTGTGCTCCACTGACCTCTAGGTACTCAACTATTCTTTCCTTCAAGTGACTCCATCACTTTCCCTACCACAGAGGTCAGACTGAGCAGGTCTATGGTTTCCTGCCTCTGTCTTGGTCCCACTTTTGTGAAGGGAATCACATCCGCCTTCCTCCAGTCCTCGGGTACCACACCATCCTCCCATGATTTATTAAAAAGAGTAGCCAGTGATTTCACTAGTTCCTTCCTTAATTCTTTTAGAATTCTGGGGTGAATTCCATCAGGACCCATTGCTTTGTCCACCTTCAGTTTTAGGAGTTCTTGCAGAACCCTTTCTTCTGTGAAAGGACTGGGATCAACCCCCCTATCAAGAATGCTTCTGTTAATTGGATTAGGCACTTCCCCCTCCTCTTTTGTGAATACTGAGCAGAAATATTCGTTCAGTATTCCTGCTTTTTCACTGTCCCCCTCTGCCCACCCACCGTTTATTCTATTCAGCCTCACTATCCCTCCCTTTGTCTTTCTCACGTCGCTGATGTACCTATAAAGGTTTTACCCTTCTTAACTGAGTTGGCTATCTTTTCCTCAGTTTGGGCCTTTGCTATTCTGACTTCCTCCCTGCTTCTTTTCTGCCTTAACTGGTACAGCTCTCTGTCCTGCTCCTTCTGTGTTTCCTTATACTTCTGGAATGCTATCTTTTCTTCCTGACTTTCACAGCCACCTCTCTTGAGAACCATAGTGGCTTTTCTTTCGATTTGTTTATTTGCTTCACACAAAGGCTTGTTGCCTCTGTGATGGCAGTTTTGATAATTCCCATTGTTGTCCACACCTCCTTCTAGCCTGTTTGCCAGTGCTTTCTGAGGCACTCTTCCATCTTGCCAAAGTCAGCCTCCTAAAGTCCAGTACCCTCACTTTTGTATGGCTTGACTCTGTAGCTGAGTTTAATGTGAACCACACTGTTTGATGGTCACTTGTCCCCAGATGGCAACCCACTTCTAGATCTGAGATCCTCTCACTGCCCCCGTTTGAGAGTACGAGGTCTAAGATTGCTCCCTCACAAGTGGGTTCCGAAACTAGCTGTCTAATGCCTGCCACCTGTAGGGCGTCAAGAATGGCCCTGCTCTTGGATGTCGCTGCAGCAAATGTGCTCCAGTTAACATCTGGCATATTCAGGTTTCCCATCAACAGTATCTCCCCTTTCTCTGCCATTCTAAGAATGCCTTCCATCACATCCTTGTCCATTCCTTCCCCCTGACATGGGGGTCTGTACACAACCCCTGTGCGGATTGTGGTGCCCTTTCTAGTCTCCAAGGTGACCCACAGTGCCTCCTCTCCTCCCTGTTTACTCTTTTGTTCAGTTGCTTTTATCCCTTCCTTTACATAGAGAGCTACTCCTCCTTCTTCTCCCTGCATGTCTCTCCTGTAGGTTATGTACCCTGGTATGTTAACATCCCAGTCATGGTTCTCTGTGTACCATGTTTCTGTGACTGCTTTCGATATCCAAGCATCCTCTTCCATTACTGGCCACCAGCTCAGGAGCTTGTTGCCCAGACTACTGAGCATTGGTACTCATTACCCTCCATTTTCTGATGGCCTTACCCCTTTTGCCCCATCCCTGTCCTTCTTGCCTTTGTCACTTTCTCCATTTCCCCTGCCCTTCTCCCCAATCGACACCTCCATGTTGGTGTTTGCCACACTTACTACCGTGATTGTTTGGGGGCTAGGATTTTCCTGCTCCTTTCCAGTGCCTCCCCCCTTGGCTAGTTTAAAAGCTTGCCAATGAAGCATTTAAACCTATCACCTAGGATCCTGGTTCCCCTCCCGGACAGATGCAGCCCATCATGCCAGTATAGGCTTGCATCACTCCAGGTGGACCCCCAGTCCCCAATGAAGCCAATTCCCTGAGCTCCACACCAGTTTTTCAACCACTGATTGAATCCCATGTGCCGGAACACCCTAGCCTCTCCTATGCCATAGATGGGTAGCACCTCCGAGAAGGTTACCGTACGTGCTACTTGACTAAGGCCCCTCCCCAATTCCACAAACTCTTCCTGCACTTCTCTAATCCCTTTCTTAGCCAGGTCATTTGTCCCTAAGTGGACAATGACATCCAGCTCCCTCCCCTGTGCAGCTGCTCCAGCAATCCTGAGGATTCGCTCCCTGTCCCTCCAAGCCATGGTGCCAGGCAGGCACCTTACCTCCCTCTCCCCTTCCTTGCCCAGTTCTACCTTCCTAACAATGGAGTCCCCCACCAGGAGTTGTTTCCTTCCCCTGCAGGGTCCCCTGCCACCCTCCTGTGGGTCTCCTTTGTGGAGGTTCCCAGCATCCTCCTTGGTCTCCACTGTAGGTGCCTCCATAGAGGAACCACTCTTTGCCAGAATGGCATAGGAATTGTGGAGAGGTACAACTGGAGGGATGTGCCTCTGTTCCACCACCCTCACCCTCCCTGAGCCCACTGTGATCCAACCGTTCCTCTTTCTTGGCAACCTCTGAGGCAACAGCAGTGGCACTGGTGGTCCCTGGATGGAAGAGGAGGTCCCACAAATCCTGGCCAACTCAGCCTGGAGATGAGCAACCTCCTCCCCCAGCCCAGAGAGGTGCCTGCAGATGGGACAACACCGCATCCTCCAGAACATCTCCCGGAAGACTGCTGCTCCACAGCCACTGCACTGCACCACTTCAATCATGTCTTATTTCTGGCCCCTTAACGGTTTGCAATCCTTACTCTTTCCTCTGTTTTTTTTTCTCTCTCTCCTTACTTTCTGCCTGTGTGCCCTTTAAGCTCCTGATTGTCCTGTTCTGAGACAAGAATATCCTAAATTTCTCAGTAGACCGCTTACTTGTTCAGAGGCAAACTCAAACAGAAACATATATAGCAAAAAATTTAAATGAAATTCTGTTTCCTTTGTACCACTCTTTAAAAACATTTAGGCAGTGGCAGACAAAAAGGGGTTTTAAAAAAATATGGATTTAATTGCTTTTTATGGTAAATATGAGCAAACATAAAAGTTTTTTTTTATCAAACAGAGCTGTATGAATAATGCTTCAGTGATGAATGGGACATACTCTTCTGTTTTTTTTTTTTATAAATCTTTTTTGCAATGTTTACAGTACATTTTACTGTTTTAATAGGTCTCCAATTAACAGCACAAGAGACTGAAGCCCTCTGGGGAGAACCAAGTAGCTGGGGGGACAGTTCAGATTCCACCCATGCCTATAAAATCCTTTGCTTTGTGTGACTAACAAAAAGGGCTTCAATTAATGCCAGATGTTTTGTGTAATGTGAACATCTGTCCAAGCACATGCTCATTCATTGAAGCACTCAGTTGGGCTGCCCACTGTGGAGGTGCGTGGAAGGCTGTGCCGGTGGCCTGATTGGGGTACTGGGGGGGGTAGCGGGGTCGGCACTATCTACTGACAGGGTAGGGGTGTGGGGGGGGTCCACTAGACACCAGGCAGTTGGATATTTTATTTATTTATTGTTTTTTTAATGAAAGGAGAGTCAGGAGGACTCGGCACTTGGGAGGGACATGAGGGTAATTCGAGTTGGGGGAAGGGGGGCTTTATTCAATTTTGGCCAGAGATCGGCCAGGGGGCAACCACTAGACTCCAGGGAGAGGATATATTTTTTTTTTTAGACAGTGAGAGGCTGGGGGTGAGGGGGACCACTGGACATCAGGGACTCAGGGAACATTAGTGACGAAATTGCAGAATTTTGCCTGTGGGTTGTGAAATTTCGCTCGAGAACAGTGAATTTTGCTGGTTCGCAGGCAAAATTTTGTTCACTCTGTGGGTGAAATTTAGCATTTGCCCATGAAATATTTTGTGAAATGAGTGTATTCAGCAAAATATTTCATGGGGTGAAATTTGTCAAAATTGCACAACACTAATTGCGATATGACAAAGGAAATCCTAGTAATATCAATGGGATTTCCTGTGGTAGATCATCATACATCACAATATATAGAAAATACTGGTTGAGCAACCATACACTGCCAGCCTGTGCTGCAGCAGAGAGGGGTTGATTACATCAGACCATAAGAGTGAAACTCGAGAGGTCTGATGTAATCAGAAGCAGGAGGTGGCACTACAGGCTGGTTGGGTATGTGGATGCTGGTTGCCCAACCAGTAATAATGTATATTTTTTTGTGTGTTTTCTGTTTTTTTTTGTTTTAAAAGCAAAACTGCTGAGCCGCCAGGTACGAGTCTCAGGACTCACTCACACCCGGCAGCTGGGCAGTTTCATTAAGAAAAAAACAGTGAGCATGCAGTGGTTCTGAGCACAGGTGGCCACAGATTTCCGATCAGCTGATATGTTGGTATACCATAGAAGGCTATAGTCATGTTCCATGACCTTTGAACTGTGGTACAACAGCATTTCAGCAAGGATGGAAATCCGTGCTGAACAGGGGCCCACTATACACTATGTCTGGATATACTGCAGCTTGCCAATGGCTTTAACTGTACATGATTCTATGCTTCAGAGTTTACATGTACAATACGGAATACATTTAAAAGAGAACTGTGTTGAACCTGTAAGCTATGTTTTTTTGTAGAAGCTGTTTTTTAAGTGTTGGTTCCAATTCTGTTTTTGCAACATTGTTACTGGCCTTTTAGATGACTTGGTGAGCATTTGTGATGTACACACTGGTGGTAAGGACCATTTTAAAACAGTGCAACATTGTTTACGTAAGCAATAATACATGTCAGGGTGTTGGTAGTATTGAGATACCAGTACACTCAAGGGTGCAGTGAGGTACGAGGCTGTCAGCCAAGTGCTTTCAGTCCCTGAAAGTTTGGGATTCTCAGAGATACCAACACCCTGTTATATCTTAGTGCACTTATAAACTAAGGCCCAGATATTTAGACTGTGCAGGGCAGTGGCGCAAGCCTGGGTACAGCGCAACTGGGATGCGCCGGGGCCTGGATCAGGTGATATTCAACAGTGATGTGACATGGTGCAGCACCGTTGAATATGGCAAGGTTGGCGCACATACACATGGCGCAGTGGCACTGCGCCAGTGCAAGCCACAAATAGGGAGCACGGGGATGAGCCAGCGCAAGTGTAGTTGCACTAGGCACATCACCCGCGATATTCAGCCAGGGGCATACAAATGAGCCATAATATATGCAAGGCACAAATGGGTCCATTTGCATGTCATTATGGCCCCATTTGCATGCCTTGCACAGGGTAGCCCAGTGGCTTGCGCCTGGTGCCCTGCACAGCATGACTTGGGCAGTGGGGATCCTGGGGCATCTCTTGCCCCATAGTCGCGATCGCGTGGTATATGTTGAAAGATATAACCCTGGTAGTCTAATGCCCCCAACCCCCGGGTCCCCGATGAAGAGAAGACATGACCATCCCTGGTGGTCTAGTTGTCCCTCCTCCCACCCAAGTCCCCAACTCCCGATCTATGTCATTATGACTGTCCCAGGTGGTCTAGTGGAACCTCCCCCACCCGTTGCCGCGATCACGATAAAACACCATAATGAAATGCCCTGGTGATCCAGTGGCACCTCCCACCCACACAGAACCCCTTGCCCACCCCAGCCCACCCGTCATTGGTGGGTGGCAGCATCCCGCCATACTGCCCGGCTGCCCACCGAATGACAGGTACAGTAGGGTTGTAAGCCCATTGGTCCCAGTGTGGACCAATGGGCTTGCAGAGCATACTGTACCAGACAGTCCCAAATATGTGAATGCAGTCATGGTGGGGGGGGCAAGGGGTTCTGTGTGGGTGGGAGGGGTGGAGGGTGGCACTGGATCATCAGTGCATTTTATTATGGAGTTTTACCGCAATCACGGCAACAGGTGGGTGGGTTCTACTAGACCACCAGGGATGGTCATAATGACATAGATCGGGGACTCTGGGACTTAGGTGGGGGGGACCACTAGACCATCAGGGTTGGTCATGTCTTTTCTTTATCAGGGACTCGGGAGGGGCCACTAGACTACCAGGGATATATCTTTTAACATATACCATGCGATCGCGTCTACAGGCAGGGTTTTTTTTATTTTTTTTATTTTATTTTTTGTTGACCGGGTAAGTGCACTAGACAAATCCTGCCTATTTTCAGCCACGACCCGGGGGAGCGGGATACAGATGAATGCCAACTGACCTTGAACCAGATTAAGCTGTTGGTGGTATTTTTAGTGAATGAGAGAAATTTGGCCAGGACACAGGGGGAAATTCCCCTACTCTTTTCGAGAAGTGCCATGGGATCTTTAACATCCACCTGAACTACCACCAATCCAAGCAGATGGGACCTCTGTTTAACGTCTCATCCGAAAGACGGATTCCACTTGACCACCAGGTATCAGTGTGTGCTTGATGATGGTGTTCTGGGCGGGCGGGTGGCCACCCACGGCTGGGCTGCTGTGCTGTGCTCTGCAATGCTGCAGCCCACCTGTGGGTGACTGGGAGATGTTCCTACTCTGCATGGGCTCAGCTTTGAGCCTCCCTATGCAGTGCAGTGCAGGGCTGCGCCAGTATATGTGCCACACATTCTGGGCTGAATATTGGGATGTACTGCATGTGCATGGGCACGCTCCCTGCATCTGCACCGCATAGGATTACATTGCGCCCCAGCGCATCGGGATCTGCACTCGCCGAGGCAGCCCTTTCAATATCCCACCGGGGCACAATGTGGGGTTGCGCCAGCGCAACTCTGTTGCACCAGGCACAATCCCTTTGAATTTCTGGGCCTAGGTGACTAAGTAAATAATATTTAAAAAAAATGAATAATATTTAAAATAATTACAAAAGTAAGTAAAGCTTAGTTCCTTCACCATTTGGTGCCACTAACGGGAGCTGACAGGTTTAGTGTCAATGTATTATGTTTAATGTAGGTATCTTACCTGCTCCTCCCCTGCTGAATTACTGTGAAGTTCTGCTTTTCCCCCCCTCTCCTGATTCCTGAATTCACCATGAAGTTGAAGACAGTCAGTCTGTTGTGTTTGCTTGTGCGAATGTGCAAGAACCATTATGTGGCAGCTTAGGAGAGAAGTGGGTTTTGGAGGTGCGGCACTGTGGCGGACAGTGCCACCAATGCATTCTTGGGCTTGGCCCTCATTTCCCAATGCAGTGGCACACTGCTGCTGACACTAGTTCAGCCAGCGTTCCACCAACTTGAAACAAATTAGCTCCTGCAATGAGGGAGTGATCCGTTATTGCAGGGTGGTGCCTTGCCTGGTGTAACATTTCAAAACAATATGGCAGCGGCTGTCACCGTCCGCTCAAAGTCCCCATAAAAGCTGACAGGGGTGCCCAATCCCCCTGTCGGCATGCCCCCACCCCAGTTCATTTGCCAATGGGGGACCCAATCGACATAATGTCCCCCCATTTGTTGTGTGTCAAGGGGGGTGCCCAATCCCTCTCAGTATCATGCCCTGCCCTAACAGGCTTCCTTTGCTGAGGGGGAGGCCCAGTCCCCATTGGCTTAAGCCCCCCTCCTCAAAAATGCAGGTGGCACACTGGGAGCCCACCCCAGTGTGCCCAAAGCAAACCTGCAAAAAAAAAAAAACTTCTTGCAACATTTTTTCCCCTGAAACAAAGAAAACGGGTCCCCGCCCTCAACCCGCACCCACCCTCTGTGCACCTCACCTCCCAACACCCCCCTCATCCCATACTTACCTCCAGAGCCAGGGTCGATGGTCTTCAGTGGACCGGGAACATGTCTGCACTTTTCAAAGCCGACTGCGAACTGAAGACATGCCAGTAAGCTGTACAATGGCATAAATGTTTTTTTTTTCCAACTTATGTGGATATCTCAGCCATTTTTTTTTACTTTTGGCACCAGATTTTCAACATGGGGTTTTTGGGACCCCTCCTCATGAATTCAGACACTGTCATGACATTATTCGGTCTCGAAAGGTGATTTCGCGGTCACTGCAAGGAATCACCTTTCAGGACAACGGCTTGCTCAACGGTGATCGCCTGGATAAATAAAGATTTGATTGATTGATTGATTGATTGAGGACAAAATAATGAAATGACAGTGCCATTGTTCATGAGGTAGGCTCCCAAAATGCTTATGTTGAAAATTTGGTGAAAATACAGTATTTCAAAAAATGACTGTGTTACGAGCATGCATTGTGCAGTTTACACACATGCTCATAACTCTATGAATTTTTTAGATTTTTATGCCAGGTTTTCCACATTGCTATTTTTATACACCTCTGTATGAACAGTACAGCTGTCATTGTTCACATCCTGCTTGAAATGTGTTTTCACACATTCTCTGCACAATGGCGGGGTCGCTGTTGGAAATCAATGTTCAGGACAGATTAAGAAAATCACAGTGACACTGTTCATGAGCAGATGTCCCAAAATGCCTATGTTGAAAATCTGGTGACAAACTTACACAAAATAATTATGTTATGAACGTGTATTGCGCAGTTTCCACACACACTCGTAAGTTTGAGAATGTTTCATATTTTTGCTCCAGATTTTGAACATTGCCATTTTTGCACACCTCATGAACAGTACAGCTGCCATTTTTCACATCCAGCCTGAAATGTGGTTTTGCATATCTGGCGCACAATGTAGTAGTAGTAGTAGTAGTAGTACAATGTTTTTATTCATTACAAATGAATAAAGGATAAACTCGATTGAGCATAGCTCATTTTCAATGAGGTCCCATTCAGTAAAAGTACAATATCTAAAAAGGGAAATGTTACAACAACATACACCACTTATTAAAATTTAACTAATAAAAAAGGGCAATTACAAAACCAAAGAAAAAAAAAGAAATATTTTGCATAAAATACATAAATACATGGTTTTCTCTAAATTAATAATAACAACACATTATAAATAATTATATAACCTTTATGTATCAGTACAGCATTGCCTTTTTTGTCGTGAGCAAATTAGATACCAGCGTTGTATCAAAGGCCAGTGATTTTTTACATTAGGCAGGAACAAAGTCTCAGGGATTGCATTCCAACTCAAAGTCCCTCTATAATATATAGACTGTCATCCTATATTCAAATTGCATCTAGGCAATTCCAAACTAGGTACTTGACAATTTCTCAAAGAGGCCAATTTGTCCCTATATATCAAGTTTTCTACCACATACACAGGATACTTCCCCTGCAATCCTTTATAAACAAAGGCTAACAAATGTTCGTGGTTACGTTCATGGAGCGTTGGCCACTTTAACTGATCATAAAGCAAACATCTATGGGTTAATCTAGGGGCCCCTAGAACAAACTTGGCTAAGTTGTTATAGCTTGCTTCCAGCTTCCTTAAATCCTGCGTTCTCCCACATGAATAAAATATATCCCCATAATCAATCATGGGGATAATCATCGTATTTACCACTTTTTTTCTTACTTCCATGCTCATTAATGATCTAACCCTATAAAGAGCTCCAATTCTTTTATTTACACTCTTTTTCATGTTACCAATATGTATATCCCAACATAATGAGCTATCGATCCAAAGACCCAAGTATTTATACATGTATGCCTGTTGGATTGGTGCCCTCCCCATGGGCAACCAATCCCAGGGCCATGTCCTCCAACTGAGCACATTTTCAGTGTACCAACATGGTCTGTGTTTTCTTCATATTCAGAGTCAACCTGCTGTCTCTTAGAAAAGTGCAGATCATCAAAGGCTAACTGGAGCCTATTTTGTAACACCTTAAAAGATTCATATGATGTATACATTTTAGTATCATCAGCATAAAGATGATACTTTATTTCAGGATCTAGAAAAGACAGGCCATTTACATATATGTTGAACAACAATGGCCCTAGGATGAAGCCCTGTGGGACCCCCGACCTAACAGGAAAAAACATGATTCCTGACCTCCAAATGACACCTTTTGACTCCTATTCATCAAATATGATTCCAGCCACTTTTCACTCAAACCCACCACCCCAAGGGATGCTGCCCTGGACAGGAGGACACAGTGGTCCAAGGAATCAAAAGCTTTGGATAAATCCACAAAGATGACCCCCACTAGTGTCCTCCTGTCCAGGGCTACCTGCACATCACCCACAACTTTAGCAAGTGCAGAAGTTGTACTATGCAGTTTCCGGAAACCAGACTGCATGCTATTTATTAAACCAGAAGAATCCAAGTATTTTCTTAATTGAGCAGCCACCAATCTTTCCAATATTTTGGATACCTGGGACATATGAGAAATAGGCCTATAATTATCCATCACTGTTCTATTTCCACCTTTAAATATAGGTATAACCTTGGATTGCTTCCAAGCTAATGGATATACTCCTGTAGTTAAAGATATATTAAATAAGTACGTTAGGAGGTAAGCTATAACTGGAGCAGCATATTTAAGCAATTTAGGTGAGATATTATCCAGGTCTATAGCCTTAGCAATGTTTAACTTTAGTAATTCACTAATCACAGACTCAAATTTTATTTCTTCAAATACAAATGAATTGTTGGACCCATTGTCTTTCAACTGGGATTAATAACTGGCACCAGGAAGACAATGTGGGTTGGTTGGGCTAGTCACTACCATCAAATTCTCATTCAGCCGATCCAACACATATTGAGATATTGGTAACACCTGCCCATCAATATTCAACACTTTTATTTCATCAACCCCCGACCCTTAACTAAGGTGTTTATTGTTTGCCAAAAATCTTCAGGATTTTTTAAACTATTTTTATCCAATAGATGAGTATAGTAGCATTGTTTTGCCCCTCAAACTTCTTTAACATAATTATTACGCAACTTTTTAAATCTGTCCCAGTCCTGTTTACTATCTTTTCGTTTAGCCAGATGCCATGCCTTATCCCTTAATAATTTTAGCTTTCTAAGCTCCTTTGAGTACCATAACATGGAATTTTGTTTCATGATCGTGGTTTTAATTGGGGTATGTTTATTACAAATCTCCATAAATTCTCCCAAAAAATAATTCCATAAATCATCCACAGAGGGAATCAGGTACATACGTTCCCAATCAATTGCACCTAGGTCCAACATAAAATCAATATAATCAAAATCTCTAAAGCTACAGCAGCAAATTTTCCTTTTCTCTTCCAATTTTATACGGTAAGCCTTATTGCAAAATATGAATTGATGATCTGAGATTGAGACTGATAAAACCCCACTGTCAATAATATTGTCCGCAACATTGGTAAAAATCAAATCCAAAATTGAAGAATTTGAAACTGATGCCATATTAATTCTCATTGGCTCTTTAATTAATTGGATTAAACCCATATTATTCTGTAAGTCAATCAGAGGGTGCGACTCATTAATATTTTGCCAATTAAAATTGAAATCTCCTGCCATCAGTATTTCATGACTATCTTTGTAATTAAACAACCAATCCTGCAAACAGTTAACAGCCAGGGCCTTAATCTTAGGAGGGCAATATATCCCTACCATCAATATTTTCTTTAAATAAGGCAATTTTAACTCTAGGGTTAATATCTCCAAACCCTCCATGTCTCTTTTTGTTTCCAATTGGGTCAAAATTAAATTAGATTTCCCATAAATCAAGAGTCCTCCCCCCTTTTTATTTCTATCACTTTGGCATATGTTGTATCCTTGTATATTTAAATATCTATCCTCAATTTTATGATTTAGCCAAGTTTCAGAAATTATCACAATCTCAGGGTCATGATCAATAACCCATGGGCCAATCAAGTTAATTTTTTAACATACTCCTAGCATTTAAATGTATTAATCCCAGTCCTTGTTTAGTATAAAAAACACCACTCTGTTTAACACTCAAGTCATTCATCACCATTTCTAACATACTAAAATACTAATTGCCAGCAGATTAGGCCTTACGGTCTATCGAGTCTGCTCGAACCTCAGATCCCTAGTTGGGTGCCGATTTTCCCAGAATCCTGAGACATAGTATGCAAAGGAGCTTGTTGTGAAACCAGAGGCCCTGGGTTTGGATGTATATCTCCACACAACATTAAACACACAATTAATAGTGCCTTAAAAATTCTGATGGAATTACTTTTAGAATAGGTCCCCCTTAGTACTTTAATTAACCATCTTATCATATCAAATTTTATTAACCTTCTAGGATTAAATCGACTCAAAAAATAATATTACTTGCATAAAGCATTATTAAAACTATTAGGCCATCAATTTGCCCCAATAAAAATATACCCAATTAATCCAGGTCTTCTAGCACCTAGTGTATTGGATCTAATCAAAGCATGTTCCTGTAAAGCTTTTTGCCCCTTCAGATCTTTTCCTCCTTCTCCTAAGGCCCAAAAACCCCATATCATCAATGTAAGGCCAAATATAAACAATCAAAAAATCATTTCCCTCATATAAATTTTACACAGTTAAAATAAAGCACCACTGAACACTGAACCATTAATTTATATAATAAAATAAAACCTGGCGCGGTCACTGTGGGAAATCAACGTTGGAGACAGATTAAGAAAATCATAGTGACACTGTTCATGAGCAGAGGTCACAAAATGGTTATGTTGAAAATTTGGTGAAAGAATTTTAAAAAATTACTATTACGAGTGTGCGTTGCGCAGTTTTCACGCACGCTCATAACTTTGAGAATTTTTAATATTTTCACTTCAGATTTCCAACATTACCATCTCTTCACACCTCCTTATGAATGGTGTAGCTGTCATTTTTCATCTCCTGCCTGAACTGAGGTTTCACCACATCTGGTGCAGAATGGCGCAGTCGCAGTGGGAAATCAATGTTCGGGACAGATTAACAAAATCACAGTGCCACTGTTCCTGAGCAGAAGTCCCAAATGCTTTCATCAGATGGGAATTGCAAAAAGGCCATGCTGAAAATTTATAGTGCAAATACCAACAAATGCCAGGGATTTCTAACTATACCGTCCCACCCTGTACAGACTGACAGGTGTCAGGGGTGTGCCTTTGGATTGCCATCTGTAATGCTCATGTCATTCCATCCCAACCCCGTAGCCAATGACAGACATTGAGGTGTGTCTTGGACTCTTCCGCCCCAGAGTTCACCCCATTCTCCTATACCACACCCATTTCAGTCTATGTCATTATGGAATGGGGTGACTGTAAAGCTGAACACCCCAAGGCACACCTCAACTCTTGTCGGTGTCTGCAGGATAGGGTGAGGTGAAATGGTTTGAGCATTAAGGGCGATGACCCAAAGGCATACCCCAATGCCTGTCCGTCTCGATACTTCATTGCCATTCCTATTCTGCATCTGTCTAACTCCTGCACTTCCAATGCTAATACCAATAAGCAAATATTCGGCATTGACAAATACTTGTTTTTATATTTAGAAAAGAAAGAACATATGGCAGAATTTCTAGAAGGAGTATTGAAACCACAAGTATGAAAAAGCAGGAAAGACAAGGACAAGAAATGCAGTGTGTAGTTAGATATGATAGCATCTCACTTGTCTGTGGTAGCTGTATTTTATTAAAAAAGCTGAGATTGTTTTCTATCTATTGTGGGTGTGAGCCATTTGGCTGACTGCTGGCTGGTGGGTGGATGAATGGGGCTGTATAATATGGCCAGGGATGTGGGTTAAAGAATAAGTGAAGCAGGAAGGGAGAGTGTGGAGTAGTGATGAATGAAGATGCAGTGCACTCTGGGAACGCATTTTAAGATATACTGTAGAACTGTTAATTCTCGCACAGATTATAGTTAGCACATAGCAGTAATTGGCCGAAACAGCAGAAATTTAATTTCATGATCCGCAGTTAGCTCCTAAGTCACACCCATTGAAAATATGCAGTTTTGGCCAATTAGTATGTTATTTTCCTGCACTTATCAATTGAGCAAATATAACTACTATTACTTTACAGCAAATATAACCTGTCCTGCAGTAAACGCAGTCCACTAGTCAGTGGTAACTGCATTAAAAAAAAACAAGTGTATAGGTATTATATTATGTTTGCTTACACGTATTTGCTAGCAAATCATATCGGGGCTGCTCAGACAGTGTATGGGCTTAAGATGTTTGTGCTGTTGCTGCCAATGCAGCTTATCCTGTGGGGGGGGGACATCACCCAATGCTGACAAGGCTGCTGCTGATGCTAATTCACTGGCTGATGGGCAGAAATGTCTCAGACATTGAAGGATTCAGCCACACCTATCGCAGTGTGACTGCCTGTGTTCGTATTATTGCCACCATGAAATGAAGAAGCATCCCCCCTGCCTGACTCCACTTTGTAACTGAAGGTGGGAGCTCAATCCTGCCAATGGTATCCCACTTCTGCCCCACCCAGCTTTAAATATGTCCAACTGTCAGGCAACCAACCTCACCCCAAAAAAGCTAAAACAACCCCCCCAACCAAAGGACAATGGTAGGGTGCCCAGCCCTGTCTCTGAAAACCACAGTAATTCCCCCATCACCAAAGTCTGGTGGTTGAGTGCCACTGAGCCCTGTTAGAAACCACAACAACCCCCTCCCAATAGTCCAGTGGTTGAGTGCCCAGCCCCACTGCTTGAAGATGCCAACCCTCCCCCCCCAACAGTATGCAAGACGGACAAACCACCCTAATTGACTCAGGAGTGCCGAATCCTCCATGTCCATACCTGCAATAAGGAAAACATTTCTTTAATCATCCTCTTAGTTGTTTTAAACCTGAAACAAAGAAAACCATCCATTAACTTGTTCTGCTCCCTAATCCTATGACACTTCCACCTGACCCCCCTCTCAGCACCTACCACTGTCCCTGCACCCATCACTAACTTATTTGATCCACTGCTAAATTCCTCTGATGACTGAATGTGCTAATGGTACTAGTGCTGACTGCAAACTGACTGAAAACAAGGTAAGTTTGGTTAATGACTTTTTCATGCATTTTGACCTTTTTTTTCAGTTCTTTCTCCCTCAGGTCACCAGCCCTTGGGAACTCCCTTGGATGTAGCTACTTGCCAGCTTTCTCCCACCTGGCATGAGACCCTCCCAGACCTAGGTCCCCCCAAAACTCAGACCTAACGCTCTTGTCTGCATTTGACCCTGGATTGTACCCTCAAAGCAGCGCTGCCATACACTTACTTTTGGTGCTCCTTGAATCCAGTCTTGCAGGTGGAGTTCAGGCCAGAGGAGATCAGGGACCTGGGTGAGCAGGATCCAGGGGGTGGGCATGTGGGCTGCTATGGGCTCCTCCTCATCCTCCCTGGTGCCAGGGTGTTTCCTTGTTCATGAACATGACCCCCAGAGATGCAAGGCATGCAACGATATCCAGTGCAAGATGAGCACACTCCCACACCCATCCCGTGGATGTCCACTATCACCTCCACAAATTCCTGAAGTGACCCTCAGTTGTAACACCCCCAGTCTCCACTGGAAGTCACTGATGCCAGGGAGCAACAACCTACCCACCCCAAGAGAGGAGAGCAGTCCTCCAGATGCTCAGTCATCTCCCCCGGCCAACCCCTGGCAACTTGAGGTTGCTTTCAAGCTTGGGTCACCAGTATGGTTCAAGCTGTGGTGTCTAGCACCACCGGGCCAGCCCTGCATTTTGAACTTTTACTCATAACATTGTCATATTGTTAACATTTTTTACACCACATTTTCAACATAACCTTTTTTACCTCACCTTATTAATAAGGAAAGTAGAATTTTCTAAATCCCATCTGAAACATGTTTTCACAGTTGCTCTGCAAAATCACCTTTGGGACAAGATTTAAAAAAACTGCACCCATCTTGATCATATGGAAAAGTTACACTGTCAAAAAAAAAAAATTATGAAAAAGCAATGAACTTGCCAAAATATTCTTTATTCCGCTCATCATTTTTTCATCTCTAGGGCCCCATATTCAGATGGTTAGTGCTGCAAAGTATGCTAACCATGAATAGCACTGGCTGATGGGGGTCATATTCAAAAACCCCTTGGTGCACTGCGCAGACCTGACAATACGCCCATCCAGAATATACTGCTGCACCCATGCAAATGAGGGATCCCACATGCATATTTTGTGCAGCAGTATTTTAGTCAGGTTTGGCAGTTCTTAACAGTCCCCGTTGCAGTGCTGTTTAACACTGCCAAAAACCTATCCTTTTCCCACTAGCATATTTAAAAACCTGTACCATTTCTGCGGCAGTCACGGTAATGGCATTGATGTGGGTTTCTCTCACAGAAGTGGTAAGAGTTACTGGTGTGAATCATTGGCATGAGGTTGCATATAACATTTGTTTCTAATGCCTCCAGCTGCCATATCTATCTGATTTTACATGCCATTGATAAAAAGGAGTTTGCTTGTATTAGCAGGGTTCTTATTGTCACTTGAGCTACTGGTTTCCATGCCTTTTGGTCCTTTGGGAGTCAAGAGCTAGTGGGACTTAAATGTTTTACTGGTGGAAATTAGAATTAAAGAATAGAGTTGTAAGTGCAATTTTAAATCTTTTAACATTGCAGACCTTATATCACACGAGCCTTTAAGGTTTACTTGGTCAACAACTTCACACTGAAGTCATGCAGGAGGAACTGGTAAGGTAAACATTTTGATATACAGTATAAACTAACTTAATTGACAAGTATTATCTTTGTTTACACATAACTTGGACTGGTGCTTTGGAGTTGAATCCAGGACCCCTAGATAGCAGTCACATTCCACCCCCATTACCAAAACGTTCAATTCTTCTACCAGCAGTTTAAACATAGTTTACCTAAATTTTAGGACCTTCCAAGCTTGTTTGTTTTATTTTTATACTTGTAAGCAGATGAGCACTTTGCCCACTTACATTTGTTATGAGTACATACATTGAACAAGCATTTGTCAATGCCGAATGTTTGCTTGCTGGTATTAGCATTGGAAATGCAGGCATTAGACAGATGCAGAAAAGGAATGGCTATGAAGTAGTGAACTTCATGCCAACCTCACTTCCACCCTGCAGAGAGAGACAGACAGGCATTGAGGTATGTGTTTGGGTTGTTGCCCATAATGTTCATACCATTTTACCTCACCCTATCCTGCAGACACAGGCAAGTGTTGAGGTGTGCCTTGTGGCTTTACAGTCACCCCACTCCATAAGGACATATGCTGAAATGGGTGCAATATTGGAGAATGGGATGAACTCTGGGGCCAAAGAGTTCAATGCACACCTCAATGCCTGTCACTGGCTGCAGGGTGGGGAGGTGGTGTGGAATGGCATGAGCATTACAGTCGGCAATCCAAAGGCAGACCCCTGATGCCTGTCAGTCTCTACAGGGTGGGATGTTATAGTTAGAAACCCTAACACCTTGGGTGTTTCTTGGTATTTGCACTACAAATTTTCAACATGGCCTTTTTGTAACCCCCACCTCGTGAAAGCATTTGGGACCTCTTCTCATGAACAGTGGCACTGTGACTTTGAGTTCCCACAGCGACCATGCCATTGTGCGCCAGATGCACGAAAAGACAGATGGAGCAGGATGTGAAGAATGACAGCTGTACCATTCATAGGGAGGTGTGAAGAGATGGCAATGTTGAAAATTTGTAGTGAAAATATTAAAAATGCTCAAACTTCTGAGTGTATGTGGAAACTGCACAGCGCATGCACGTAACACAGTCATTTAGTGGAATTATTTCACCAAATGTTCAACATAGGCATTTTGTGACCGCTGCTCATGAACGCTGTCAGTATGATTTTCTTAATCTGTCCCGAACATTGATTTCCTACAGCAACAGCGTTACTCTGAGCCAGACGTGTAAACGCATATTTTGAGCAGGATGTGAAAAATGACAGCTGTACTGTTCATAAGGAGGTCTGAAAAAATGCCAGTGTTGAAAATCTGGAGTGAAAATACTACACATTTGCAAAGTTATGAGTGTGCATGGAAACTGCACAACACATGCTAGTAACACAGTCATTTTATGGATGTTTGTCACCAGATTTTCAACATAGGCATTTTAGGACCTCTGCTCATGAACAGAGTCACTGTGATTTTACATACGAACATACAGATGAACATAAGAATCTGCTAGCAGAACAGACCAATCAGTCTATCTAAGTCTGCCCAAATGTGCAGCTAGCACCCTAGATTTCAGCTGCCCCAGCCTCCTTCACCTCAGTTCTTCCCCAGCTTATCCCCGCCGCCCCTGCCCCCTAACTCTAACTCTTACTTTATCCCACTCCTTCTTACGGCTGTTGACTGTCCTACATGTTACCACCCCCCTGGCAGCACATTTCAACTAGACACCATCCTCTCAGTGAAGTAGTGCCTCCTCATTGTCCCTCTTGAAATTTCCCCCTTCCAACCCTGGTCCATGCCCCCTCATCTCTCTTCCACTCCTTAGTTTAAACACTCCCTCAGTGCTAGGTTTATTTACCCCCTGAGGTATTTAAACAATTCAATCACATCCCCCCATCCCTCCTGTCCTCCAGTGTGTACATGTTCAGCTAGTTCAGCCTCACTTCATCTGCCTTTCCTTCCATCCCCTTTAACATTTTTGTTGCCCTCCTTTGCACTCCCTCCAGTAACTTTATCTCTTTCCTCAGGTATGGCCTCCAGAATTGCAGACAGTACTCCAGGGCTGTCTGGCCAATGATCTGTAGAGCGGTAGGATCACACCCCCTGTGTCTGGATGAGAACCCCCTTGCAATGCACCCCAGCATCCTGTTTGCCTTTGCTGCTGCTCTCCTGCACTTGTCCGAGTTGTTCATGCTTCTAGTTACCAACACCCCTAGGTCCTTCTCCTTCTCCTCTGTGATCCCCAACCTCACCCCCTCAACCAATAGTCCCTCTTCTGGTTCTTAGCCCCGAAGTGCATCACCTTGCACTTCTTTGCCTTAAATCCTAGCTGCCACTCCACTGACCATGTCTCTAGTCTGGTTAGGTCCTCCTGCAGTTTTTCCCATCCATCCTCTTCGTTCACCACCACACCCATTTTAGTATCATCTGTGAACAGACTAACCCTGCTCCCCACTCCATGTGCTGTATCAGACATAAAGATCCTAAATAGCACCGGGCCGAACACTGACCCCTGCGGCACCCCACTTGTCACTGCTCTGGATGCCAAGAACTCCCCCCCCACCACCACCCTCTGCACCCTCCCTGTAACCAGTTCTCTATCCATTTAGTCAGCTTTTTTCCACCCCCACTGCCATCAGCTTCCCCTCAGTCTCCCATGAGACACTGTATCAAAGGCCTTACAGAAGTCCAAGTACAGGACATGTACCAAATGGCCCCTGTCCAGCTCCCTTGTCACCCAGTCATAATACTCTATTAGGTTGGTTTGACAAGACCTCCCTCAGATGAACCCATGTTGTCACCCATCTTGGAGGCCATTACTAGCTAGGAATGCCACCAGCTTCTCCTTCAGTATTGCCTCCATAAGTTTACCCACTATGGACGTGAGACTGACCTACCAATAATTTCCTGGCTCCTCTCTAGGTCCACTGTTGTGTATGGGCACCACATGGGCCACCCTCCAGTCTTGGGGCACACACCTCGTTTCCAGGGAGGTGTTGAACAGATCTGCCAGTGGCTCAGCCAACAGCTCTGCCATCTCCCTCAGCACCCTGGGGTGGATGCTATCAGGACCTGGTGCCTTGTCTACCCTAGCTGCACTCAGCCCCTCTACCACCCTACTCCCTGTGATCACTTTGTCCGTCACCTCCTCCCCCTTTCTCCACCCCTCCCAGCCCATGCTGGTAGTGGACCATCCCTCTTCTTAGTGAAAACGGACCAGAAGTACTCATTTAGAATTTATGCTTGCTTCTCCCCCTTTCCACCCAATCCCCTCCCCGCTCTGTCCTCACAATATGTTCCTTGCACTTCCTCTTTCCCTGACATACCTAAAATAGTCCTTTTCCCCTCTCTTTATGCCCTGTGCTAACCATAATTCCCTGGAGGCCTTAGCTTTTTTCACCTTCCTGGCCACCTCCCTTGACCAACTCCCGTAAGTCTCCTTATCCTCCCCCTTCCCTATTCTCCTGTACTGCCGGTATGCAGCCCTCTTTGGCCTCACCCCCTGCAGCACTTCCTTGTTCAGCCAGCATGGTTTCTTGGCTCTGCTCTTCTTAAACCTGGCCTGGTGCAGGCTACTGTGGCCTCTGTTAGCCCAGTCTTTATGACTCTCTACTTTTGTTCTGCATCCATCCCCAGTGTTATATCCTGGAGTCTCCCTTGCAGTATTGCTCCCATTCTCCCAAAATCCACCCTACTAAAGTTCACCACCTTCCGGCCCATGCCTCCTGTCTCCCTGACCAGCGTGAGAATGAGCCACACTGTTTGGTGGTCGCTACCCACTAGTGGGTCCTCCACCCTTATCTCCCTCACCGCCTCCCCATTTGCCAGTACTAGGTCCAGAGTGCTACCAAGCCTTGTAGACTCACTTACCAACTGTGTCAGAAGGCCATCCTAGAATGCATCAAGGAGCACCTGCTCCCTGGTACTGCTAGTGGCTGGGGTGCTTCATTCATCCCCGGTAGATTAAAATCCCCCATCATCACCACACTCCTCCTTCTACACATCCTTCTTATCTGCTCTGCGAACTCCCCATCCAGTTCCCCAGATTGGGCTGGTGGTCTGCACACCACTCCCAGCCTCAACTTTCATACAATGCACCTCTGTCCTCTCCTCTTCCCTTCTCCCTCATTCCCTATGCATTTGATCCCTTCCCTCACATAGAGTGCAACCTCCCCCTCTTTCCAACACCCCAGTCCCTCCTGTATATCCTGTATCCCGGGACTGTCAAGTCACAATCACGGTACTTCGTTGCCCAAGTCTCTGTCACTGCAGCAATGTCCACCTTCCCCTCTGAAAGGAGCACCTCACACTCTGCAATTTTGTTCCCCAGGCTTCTTGCATTGAGAGACACCACCTTCCACCTGTACCCTCCTTCTCCTCACTCTTCTCCTTGGCCTGTGTCCCTCGTCCAGGTAGTTCACACCCTTTTTCATCCTTATTCTTACTGGATAGTGGTGCCCTCTGTATTACACTCAGACCACTCTGCCCGCCCCCTCCCGGGGTTACTACATCTCTGCCTTTACCTATATATAGGGGGATGAGCTCATTAGGCTCCCCTGTCCGGACCTGTCTACCAACTTCAGTCTTTTGGCCACCCCCCCCACCAGTTTAAATCCACCTTAGTAGAGATATACCCCTCTAATCCCACATTTAATACTCCCCTTCCCATTCAAGTGTAGCCTGTCCCCCGTGTACAAGTCACTATTCCCCCAGACCCTACCCCAGTTAGTCACTAACCCATAATTTTTAGTGTGGAACCAATCCCTCAGCCACTTGTTGAAGTTCTTGAGTCAACCCTTCCTCCCCGTGCTTGCACATGGTACTGGGAGTACCTCCGAGAATGCCACTGACTCCCACTGCCTCACATTGCCTGCCCAGCTCCTCAAAACTCCCCCTCACTACTTCCGCAGTCTCCCCCGCCAAGTCATTTCTACCCACATGCAACACTAAATGAGGTTTCTTCCTGCCCCTCGCTGCACACTTGAGCAGTGCGTGCCCTGCCCCTCCTGCAGTCAACCCGGGGATAGCTTCAACCCAAATACGGCTGTGTCCTTCCCCCCTTCTGCCCCATCTCACTCCTTTCAGTATAGAATCCCACAGGATGAGTACCCCCCAGTCCCTTTCCCCCTTTCCCTTCTAATTCCCCTTCCACCACCCAGTATTCATTCTTCCCTGCCCCTTACCCCTACCAGCTGCACCTTCTGTGACTTCTGTATCTGCACCCCCTACTTCTGCCTCACTCCTTTTCTCTACCTTATTCCTTCCATCCCCCTTGAACCCCTTCCCAGCCTGACTACTTCCTACTGGGCTTCACATGTCGACCTCCTCTCCTCCCCTGCTGATTTTCAACCCCTCTCCTATCCCTGTTGTTGTTGATTTAGAGCCCCCATTCCCTTCAACCCTGATAGTGATGCCTCTCCCATCATTCCCCCTTCCTGTAGCCTTCTCTCCTCCAGTCACCCCATTCCTTCCTTACTAGCCCCCCTTCTACCCTTTCATCCTCGCTATCTCTTCCCCTACCTGTTAACATCCCTCTCATGCACCACTTGTCCTCCCCCCTCAATATGTTCCTGCTCCCCCTCTCTCTCTCATAGCAGAGGCTCGAATCTATTCCTAGTCGATACCCCTCCTACATCTCTTCCCCCTATCAGTTCCCCACTCCTACTTGTTCCCTTCCGTGCCCCCTGGTCCCACCCCTGGTCCCTCCTTACCTGCAGCCATCTGCTCTCTCACCTGATACTCCTCATGGTCTCTTCCTCCCTCATCAGGAGGCCTCCCCTCACCTCAGACACCCCCTCTCTCCTCCTCTCTTTTCTGCTAATGCCTCTGATACTAGGGTTGGTTTCAATCCCTAGTTGTTCTTCCCCCATCCCCCCTTGCCATCCCTTATCCCCCCCAGCCAGGATGCCTACCATACTCATCTGCCCTGCCACTTAGACTTCTTCCTAGCCTCCACAGTTCCTCCCTCAAACTAGCCAGTTATATACAGACCATACACCCCCCATCCTTCAAGCCCAGTCCAGGATCATGGCGGGCCTACACCTGTACACCTCACCATCCTTCTAAAGATGCCCGTCCTAGTGACATGTGGCACCTGCCCCACTTTGGCCGCCATCTTATGTTACAGGATCTTACTCCCAGGTTCTGTACCCTACTACAACTGTTAGGGCCCTGTTTACTCAAATTCCTGTTCCCCCCACACTAGTCCCCCTACTGACCCCTTGCCGACCGGGTTAATTCAGTCTCAAATCTCATCCGTTAGACACTGTATTACTGTAGCAATCCTACAGCCTCCTTGTCCATTTTTCACCCCTCAGCTACCACATTTTTTGTTCTCAGCCCTCTAATATAGTTTCACTTAGCCCAGTTAGAAATCCTATTGCACTCCAAGTATTACTCAGCTCAGTTAGAGAAATAAACAGAACAAATATGTATTATTACAGCAATCCTAACAGTATAGCTCAGTACTTAGCTCAGTTACAGAAATAAACAGAACAACTAAATCTGTATTATTACAGCAATCCTAAAAGTATCCAGTCATTGCATTGTCTCCACTCCAAAGACCCTGCTGTAATATAGGACCACACAGGACCCTGGGTGGTAGGATGGGCAACTCTAAAGTCCTGACAGAGCTCCATTGAGCTCGCTCACTCCCCCTCTCTCAGTCGCTCATTTTGTTTCTCCTGGTGCTGCATGCTCCCCTTTTTTGTGCTGGGCTCCTGCCTCCGTTTGCGCTTTTTTCTGCTCACAAACAAATCTGCAGCAGTCCCGACAGAGCTCCGTTGAGCTCACGCCCCCACTCTCTCATTCTGTTTTTCCCAGCGCTGCAGGTTGCCTTTTTGTACTGGGCTCCTGCCTGCATTGGTGCCTTTTTCTGCACAAAAAGAAATCTGCAGTAGTCCTAACAGAGTTCTGTTGAGCTCACTCACTCCCCCCCCCACACTCATGCATTCTGTTTCTCCCAGCACTGCAGGCTGCCCTTTTGTACTGGGCTCTTGCCTCTGTTGGCACCTTCTTCTGCCCCCAAAGAAATCTGTAGCAGTCCTGACAGAGCTCCGTTGCACTTGTTAACTTCCCTTCTCTTACTCGCTCATTCTTAATCTGTCTCAAACACTGATTTCCCACAGTGACTGCGCTATTCTGAAATGGAACTGCGCAAATGCATTTTGGCCAGGATGTGAAAAATGACAGCTGTACTATTAATAAGGAGGTGAGAGAAAATGCCAGTGTTTAAAATCTGGCTTGAAAATATTACAAATTTGCGAAGTTACAAGGGTGTGTGGAAACTGCACAACACACGCCTGTGATACAGTCATTTTATGGACTTTCATCACCCAATTTTCAACATAGGCATTTTAGGACATCTGCTCAAGAACAGTGTCACTGTCATTTTCATAATCTGTCCCAAACAATGATTTCCCACAGTGACTGTGCTATTCTGAGCCAGAAGTGCAAAAACACATTTCGGTGAGGATGTGTAAAATGACAGCTGTACTGTTCATAAAGAGGTGTGGGAAAATGCCAATACTGAAAAGCTGTAGTGAAAATATTACAAATTCGTGAAGTTACGAGTGTGCGTAGAAACTGCGGAATGCATGCTCGTAAAACAGTTATTTTTTTGATTTTTTCACCAAATTTGTAACATCGGCTTTTTGAGAGCCCACTTCATGAACACTGGCCCTGTCATTTCATTACTCGGTCCCAAAAGGTGATTCCACGTAGTGACCACAAAATCACCTTTCAGGACTGAATAACACCATGACAGTGACTGAATTCATGAGGATGGGTCCCAATAACCCCGTGTTGAAAATTTGGTGCCAAAATTCCCAAAAATGCCCGAGATATGCACCAAAATTGAAAAACCCTGTTTATGCCATTATACAGCTTACCAGCATTTCTTCAGTTTGCAGTCGGCTTTGAAGAGTGCAGACGTGTTCCCAGTCCTCTGAAGATCATCTCGCTGGGCTCCAGAGGTATGTATGGGGTGTGGGTGTATGGGGAGGTAGAGTATGCCGTGGGTGGGCATGGGTTGGGAGTGGGCGCACTGGAACACTCTGAGGGACCATTTTCTCATTTTACAGATAAAAAAAACCCTCATCCTGTGACAGTGATGGCCAGCATCATGCTCCATCATGAATCACATTACTTGCACTAGCATCATGTCACTGCAATCCCCCTCCAACACTCCTGTGACCATGATGCCCAGCATTATGCTCCATCATGAATCACCTTACCTGTACTAGCATCATGTCCCTGCAATCCCCTTCCAACACTCCTGTGACAGTGATGCCCAGTATCATGCTCCATCATGAATCACCTTTCCTGCACTAACATCATGTCCCTGCAATCCCCCTCCAACAGTCCTGTGACAGTGATGCCCAGCATCATGCTCCATCATGAATCACCTTACCTGCACTGGCATCGTGGCCCTGCAATCCCCCTCCAACACTCCTGTGACAGTGATGCCCAGCATCATGCTCCATCATGAAACCCCTTACCTGCACTAGCATCAAGGCCCTGCACTACCCCCCAACCCTCCTGTGACAGTGATGCCCAGCATCATGCTCCATCATGAATCACATTACCTGCACTAGCACCATGGCCTACAATCCCCCTCCAACACTCCTGTGACAGTGATGCCCAGCATAATGCTCCATCATGAATCACCTTACCTGCACTAGCACCATGTCCTTGCAATCCCCCTCCAACACTCCTGTGACTGTGATGCCCAGGATCATGCTCCATCATGAATAACCATACCTGCACTAGCATCGTGGCCTGCAGTCCCCCTCCAACACTCCTGCAACAGTGATGGCCAGCATCATGTTCCATCATGAATCACCTTACCTGTACTACCATCATGGCCTGCAATCCCTCTCCAATACTCCTGTGATAGTGATGCCCAGCATCCTGCTTCATCATGGTCTTGCACTACCCCTCCAACACTCCTGCAACAGTGATGGCCAGCATCATGCTCCATCATGAATCACCGTACCTGCACTAGCATCATGGCCTGCAATCCCCCTCCAGCACTCCTGCAACAGTGATGTCCTGCATCATGCTCCATCATGAATCACCTTACCTGCACTAGCACCATGGCCTGCAACCCCCCCTTCCAACACTCCTGTGACAGTGATGCCCAGCATCATGCTCCATCATGAATCACATTAACTGCACTAGCACCATGGCCCTGCAATCCCCCTCCAACACTCCTGTGACAGTGATGCCCAGCATCATGGTCCATCATGAATCACATTACCTGCACTAGCACCATGGCCTGCAATCCCCCTCCAACACTCCTGTGACAGTGATGCCCAGCATCATGCTCCATCATGACTAAAGATATCCAGCTACTTCTGTCTAATGGCCTAAGTTGCAACTAGTTGTAATGTTTGGTGTCACATGGTGCCACTGTTTTCAAATAGTAAACATATAGCTTATTATCTACAGGACAGTTAATGAGTTCCGATAATAATAATAACAGTTCTCTGGTGTCCAGTGGCGGTTCCCCCCCCCCCACTTTCTGATTGCCTGTCTCTGTCATTGCAATGATCTACCTGGTGTCTAGTGGCAACCACCACTCTCTGATCTCCCATCCTGGTACACATCCCTAGTATGTAGTGGTACCTCTACCCTCCTATTACCCACCATGATAATACCCATGATGTCTCTGGTGTCTAGTAGCAACCCCCACCCTCCAATTACCCAACACCATATTAATATGGATATCCCCAGTGTCTAGTGGTACCCCCATCCATCGATTGCCAGCCACCATATTGAGATGGACTGCTCTGGTGTCCAGTGGTACTCCCCACTCTTCAATCATCCACTGCTGTAGTAATACATTGATCCCTGGCGTCTGGTGGTACCCCTCACCCTCTGTGCAGCCACCACCATCGTATGAATAGTGTGTTCCTGGTGTCTAGTGGAACCCCCCAGACACCCAGTGTTTGATAAAGGTCATATATCCTGGTGTCCAGTGGCCCCACCACACTGAGCACACCGCCCAGCCACCACCTCCATGTACCACAGTAGCTGGGTCACTCTGTGGGACTAATATGGTGACCAGCAGAGCCCTCCTCAAACCTCAGCATCCAGCCACTGTACAGTATATATGTGCACCCCCTGTCATCCCATATATTAGCCAGCTGAGAGGGTGTGAGGAGGGCTGTTCCATTCACCATATTGGTCCCACTGAGCAACATGGCTACTGCAGGGCATAGGGGGCTGTCTGGGTGATGTGCTCAGTGTGAGCAGTGCAGGGGCTGCTGACATCAGGGCAAATGATCTGAATATATGGATGGGTACCCGGAGGATGGGGAGTGCTACTGGACATTAGGAACATCATTCATACTACAGTGGTGGAAGTTCAGAGGGTGAGGGTATCTCTGGACAACAGAGATTGTGGTATTACTATGGCAGCAAATGATCGGTGGGTGGGGGGGTACAACTGGACAACAGGGTAGTCCATCTTAATATGGTGCCTGTTGATTGGTGGGTGTGGGGTTCCGCTGGACAGTAGGGTACTCCATATTACTGCAGAAGCAGTTGATTGGAGGGTGGGGGGGTGCCACTAGACACAAGAACAGGATCGGCAATCTAAGGGTGAAGGTACCACTGGACACCAGGGCATCAATTGTTCCCACAGGCTGGTGTTTGGGGATGTGGAGAAGCTGCAGTACCATGACCTGTCACCAGGGCCTTGCACCTGTTAAGTTAGGGTTTGTAAAGGCAGTAACTTGCATCTGTTTGGGTGGCATTTCCCACCTGTGCAAACCTCTGAATTTGCCGCTGCAACCATAAGCAGGGGATGACCCCCTCAGTTGCATGTGTAAAGTGGTAACTTAGCACTCGGGTGGTAATGGGTTTTCCCAGGGCTGTGGGATGTCTGAATTTCGACCCTTCCCATGAATCAAGTGCAAAACCCAGTTAACATGGGCAGACACCCCTTTGCGCCTGGGCTAACTTATAAATATCTGGCCTAAGGTCTCTTAGTGGGGTGGTGTGTGGTCTGTCAGTGGGGGATGCCCTGGAAGTGTTGCTCTTCCTCATCACCTCTTGAACTGTACAGTGATGTAGCTTGTCTATGCACTGGGCATGAGTGTCATATGGGCATCTAAGAATAAGCAACTGCTATTATGAGTTATCATTATTTGGTTCAGGTGATGGCTGCATTACACTATGTAATCATTTGTCTGGTGTGTATTGTAGATGCATGTAGAAAACATGAAGTGAAAAACTGGAGAAGAAAGGGATTCAGGGGAAAGAAAGGAGCAGATAACCGTTCCACCATGCCAGTTCCATCTATTCCAAGTGCAAGTTCTGCACCTGCATAGAGGTGGAGATTGAAGCTGGTCACGATGGAACAGGGACTGGGAGTCATTGCCATGGAGCTACAAGGAAATGGGCTGCTGAGTGTATGATAGTGTAACCAAAGAAACCATGGCTCATTAGTCCCCAGAACTACACTGGGTCCATTCACACTCAGTGCACGCAGACTTCCTTGCTGGCCATTCAGTGCATCTAGTGACAAAACCCTCCTGAATAATTGAGGCCACCAGTTTACCCCTCTTCCTTCTTCAAGTGCTTCCAGTTCCCCTACCAGGGATAGAAGTGATCTATCCAAAAATCTAAATTCTAGTTCATGTAAAAAAATCATACTGCATTCGCTGCCCAACTCGTCAAATCCCCACACCCACCCTCATTGTCACTAGTAGCTTCTAAAAACAGCATGAGGAAACAGTTATATGACAAGCTCAAATCACAAGTTCAGTTTCATGATTCATGTTTTCTTGGCACATAAATAAAAATAATAAATAATCAAATATGAAATTACAATATATTATATCATTTAATCATATTGGCTGGCATGGCTGGCAGTATAGCCTAGAGGTTAGAGTAATGAGCTGTGAACAAGCTTGGTACAGCCAGCAGACCAGACGAGACCTTGGTTTGAGTCTCACAACCTCCTCTTGCATACTGTATGACTCTGAGTAAGTCACTTAACTGCTCAATACTCCCAGGTCACCCCTGAAAACAGGCTGTTGTGCCTAGTGGGCCTTACCCGTTTACCAAAGACCAAAATAAAATAAATAAATAAATATTATTTCACATTATACTACATATTATTATTATACATATATAATCATGTATTGTATTATAGATTGAGGGCGTGCCCTTGACCATTTGGAGCACTCCTGTTCCCTGTGCAACAGATACTCTTATTCTGTGAAAAGCATCTCATGGACAGATGCCTTGGAAATGGACACATTTTGGGACAGTTTTTTTTAATAACATTAAGTGCTCCCTCGATCTATAATATATTTATACATCCCCCATCACCACTTGTTAAGGGTAAGAGAGGTTTCACTTGCATGCTGATCAAGCCTGAACAACTCAGCTTCACTGTGCTGTTCTCTCTCGAGCAGAACGCACGTGAAACCACTCTTATCCTGCAATGAGTGGTGACAGGGGACATATTAATTAATATATATATATTATAGGGGCACGGTCATGCCCCTATAGTTAGAGTTGAGAAGGCACTTTAATGTTAAACTTGAAATTTTGCACGTTAATAACTTTGGACCCATCAACAGATTTGCATGAAATTTGGGATGCGTGGTGGGGCATGGTAGATCTCTTGATCTGCCAAGTTGAGTTTCAGTTGGACTTACAGTTTGTGAGCAGCAAAATGCTCAAAAATGCACTTTTTGCCACTTTTGTGTGCAGTTTGTTGGATTTTGTCTATGGCGCTGCGTGGCCACTGTGTGGCCTGCCATTCTGAAACTTGGCATGCGGAAAGAGCATGGGTCAAGGAACATGCCACATTTTGTTTGGTGACACAATATTAATCCATTCAAAAGTTATTAAAGTTTTTAGCTCCCATTATAAGTCTATGGGATCATTTATATGGTTATTTTGCAAAAGAAGAATGGGGTTTTGGCCATCTAGTCACTCCTCACGATCAAAGAATTTGCAGGCTTGTGATCAAAGAATCTTTGATTGTGATAAATTTACTGTTCGCGATGGCCGCCATCTTGTTTTCGGTTTGGGGTTGGGAAAAAAAAATATCTCAGCCCAGGGGTGACTTGTGAAGTAAAACTAGGATGGGTTTTGCTAAGGGAGGCTTCCTTCTATTGACCCATGCCTGTGATTTAATGTAGTTGCGTCAAAAAATGGAGTTTTAAAGTTAGAAATTCTTTGGTCGTGGCTCACTAATGATCTTTGATCGCGAGCCTGCAAATTCTTTGGTTGCAAGATCATTTTTGATAGTGAGCTTATTTTGCGATGGCGGGACGAGATGACCAGATTTTTGCTGGACCAGATGTCTGCTGGGAGGGACCAGATAGCCCAAATTTCATGACCAGATGTCCCCTCACTACCGAACATTATCTTAGGTCATGAGATTGCGGCCGATTCTCGTGATCAAAGAATTTTTAAAGATGGTAACATTTTAAAATGAAATATCTCTGAAACGGCTTGGTCTTTCAACTTGAAATTTGGAGTGTGTTGAGGGGATGTCCTGTAGATGTGAATTATGCTTTTCAGGTGTCAGAAAAGTAATTTACTGTGGATATATTGCGTGACATAATTAATGTTTCGTGCATAGCTTTCTGCTTCGTGCTAGTGGCTTGAAATTTATAGGGTAGGTAGCCTTAGTGCCATGGAGGTACTTTTTAGTGGTTTGGTGTGTAAAATGTTAACAGGTGCAGAATTATGCCACTCCAACAGATGAAAATGTGGTTCATTTCGCTTCAATAACTTTTGAATCATTTGTCCGATTTGCCTGAAATTTAGTATGTAGAAAGAGTAATTATAGATCTTGGATTGTGTCAATTTATATATCAGTGCCAGTTATGGTTGCTGAGTTGTGGTGCATGTTCATTATAGTTAATGGGAAAGCATTTCTGTGCATTGTGAAAGCCATGGTGAGCACATATTTGGTTGTGTAGAAAGATGTCATGATAAAGTATACGACAGCTCAAAATGTATGTCAGATGTATGTGGTTATGCAGTCCTGGGCAATGTGGTGGAAGCGCGGGCCCCCCCCCCACCAATACATATAGTATTCAGTACTTATACTGTGATGTTATGCAAAAATGTAAAAGTTCAAACCTTGCGCTCCCAGCAGCAGTGAAACAATACATTTCAGTGACTTCAGATTGGGTTCAATGCATGGGTGCTGGGCTGTGGTGGTGTCCTTTGAAGATTTCGTAAAAAAATATTGTTCCGTTCTAAAGTCATGTTTTTTTGGGGGGGTCTGTCATTATAGTCAACGGGAAAATATATAAATGTGTATTGTGAAAACAGTGATGATGTCATCTTTTGGAGTGCAGCAAGAATGTGTTTTGACTGACCTCAGATTGCTTGCATACATGGGTGCTGGGCTGTGGTGCTCTTGTTTGAATATTTCATGAGAAAATGTTGCTCTGTTGACAAATTATGACATTTTTTGGGGTCCCGTTATAGTCAAGTGGAAATATATGAGTAGTGTTCAAACATCTGCTCATCAGGCACCGTGTCTGCAAAGCATTGTCCTGGCTGTTTCTTTCTGTGGGACTGTGGGTGACAAGTCATCGTGTCACAGATGTCAGTTATGCTGTGATAGCGCCCCTATCTTTAGGGTTCAGTATGCACTTTCATGTTAAACATCACATTTTTTATGTGTGCTTAAAACTGTACAACTGTTAAACAGATTTGCATGCCATTTGTAATGCTTGGTCTACTATAGAGCTTCTGTGGATTTACCAATTTTTGTTTGACATATGCCTATGGTTTTTGCAGAGTGAAGTGCCAAAAATGCATTTCTCACCACTCATGTGCAGTTTTCTGCTCGTGCCGCTCTGGAACCGTTGAAGAGATTTGCATAAGATTTGGTATGCATGGACTGGCATGGTAGATCTCTTTATTTACCAATTTCTATTTCAGTAGTGTATATGGTTTTTGGGTAGCGTAGCACCAAAAATGCAGTTTTTTCTATTTTTGCACACTGTCTTCCATGTCGCATAGCGCAGCCACTGTGTAGTTGATTTTTCTGAAACTTGGCATACAGAAAGTTCTTTATTTAAGAAACATGCCAGTTTTTGTTTGCTGAAAACATCTTGTTCTGTTCTAGAATTATAATTGTTTGACATTGCCCCCCCATGATCAAAGATTTTTTGGCTGCGAGGGCCCCTCACTCCCACCAACTTGCACAACAATGTACTTACCTATGCTTTTTCAAAAAGTAAAGACATTCTTTGTAATAAACTACATTAATGCAACACTTAAGGATTTTTACAGCAAAAAAAGCGAGGAAATTCAGTGCTAGGGTTTTCAACCCTATCTCCAACTTTCCCCTGCCCACTTCTGCCTAACAGCAAAGCCCCATACTACTCACTAACTATGCCGTGCTTCTTTGCATAACAGCATAGCCCCATGCCCCAGGAAACTTGCTCTTTTCTGTATAACACCGTAATATAACTAGTGAAACACATGTATTGGTGGGAATGTGAGACCCAGCACCCACCAACTTGCCCATGTCTGCTTAACAGTATAGCCCCATGTTCCTCACAAGTTGCCAGTTTATGCATAATATAAGTAGCAAAATACATGTATTGGTGAGAGCCCAGGTCCTTTCATGCCCTCGCAGTACCACCAATGTGTCCAAAATTAGGCATTTCTGCATGACAGCATAATATAAGTAGTAAAACACATTTATTGGTCGGAGCACCAACCAACTTGCCCATTTTTCCATCTGTTCTAGAATTATAATTGTTTGACATTGCCCCCCCCATGATCAAAGATTTTTTGGCTGCGAGGGCCCCTCACTCCCACCAACTTGCACAACAATGTACTTACCTATGCTTTTTCAAAAAGTAAGGAAATTCTTTGTAATAAACTACATTAATGCAACACTTAAGGATTTTTACAGCAAAAAAAGTGAGGAAATTCAGTGCTAGGGTTTTCAACCCTATCTCCGACTTTCCCCTGCCCACTTCTGCCTAACAGCATAGCCCCATACTACCACCAACTATGCCGTTTCTGCATAACAGCATAGCCCCATGCCCCAGAAACTTGCTCTTTTTCTGTATAACACCGTAATATAACTAGTGAAACACATGTATTGGTGGGAATGTGAGACCCAGCACCCACCAACTTGCCCATGTCTGCTTAACAGTATAGCCCCATGTTCCCACCAAGTTGCCAGTTTATGCATAATATAAGTAGCAAAATACATGTATTGGTGAGAGCCCAGGTCCTTTCATGCCCTCGCAGTACCACCAACGTGTCCAAAATTAGGCATTTCTGCATGACAGCATAATATAAGTAGTAAAACACATTTATTGGTCGGAGCACCAACCAACTTGCCCATTTTTCCATCGTACCGGGTCATAATGTCGTATGCTTAATAGCGTATGGCATTATGCCATGAACGGACCTGTGCATTTCTCTGTGTTGGACCCCCCAGGAGTTAGAATCCTAAGTCGGGGGTCTGGGGGGCACAGCACCCCATAACAGGGGGTGAGGGGGCGAAGCCCCCCACAGAACAAAAGATATAAAGAAATTGCTCGATGCGATTAAGTCGCAGTGCATTCTGCTGTGTGACATTTTGACTCTGTGCCTTTTTCCATAACAGCATAGCCCATGTTCTCACCAAGTTGGCTGTTTCTGCATAACATCATAATATAAGTAGCAAAAGACGTTGATTGGTGACAGCTCGGACCCCTTTGGGCCCCTGCACTACCTCCAACTTTCCTAAAATTACTCATTTCTGCATAACAGTATAATATAAGTAGAAAAACACATGAATTGGTGGAAGCGCAGGGCAACAACTTGCCCATTTCTGCATTATAACACAGCTCCATGTTCCCACTAACTGGTTCATTTCTGTATAGCAACATAATATTAATAGTAAAACACACGTAGTGTTAGCAGCATCTGACATGCTTGTACAGGATATCGGTCTATGCACCCAAGAGACTGGGATGGCAGCAGAAGTGATACAGTTGGTGAAACATGATGATGGATGGCTGTTGTTGTATGTTTAAGAAGTTGTATGTTGTTTGTGTTGCGTTATGGTGTGTGTCTATGGTTGGTTGTCTTGCCTTGTACTGCCCCCCCAGTTGTGTGTTCTGTGTGTGTGTGTCTCTGTATGTGTATGTGTGGCAGTGGGGGGGAGTCGGAGTTAGAGTTGAAAACCCTAACGCCGAATTTCCTCCCTTTTTTGCCATAAAAAATCCTAACTGTTGATTAACGTAGTTTTTGCAAAGTATATATTTTATATATATATAGTATATATATATATATATATATATATATATATATATCAGATTACAGTATATATCTCTACAAAACACTTCATTAGTGCACCTGTTAGGGTAACCTGGTTTGATTGGGAAAGATGGTCAATAGGCTACTGTCCTGAATAACTATTTCTGCTTGGTATTTACCAAGGAGAATACTGGACCATTGCCTGAAAGTGGAATAAGGGCAGCCAATAGAGGGATCCAGATAATGGAAGCACCAACATTTACCACTAATAGGGTTAGGGAGGGACTGGCAGCCCTCAGGACAGACAAAGCACAGAGGCCTGAAGAAATGCACCCGTGTGTACTAAAGGAATTGGCTGAACCCCTAGCACACCTATTCAACTGCTCACTGAGAACAGGAGTGGTGCCAGGAGTCTGGAGGAGGGAGGACATAGTGTCACTCCACAAAGGAGGGGGTAGAGAGGAGGTGGGGAATTACAGACATCTTAGCCTCACTTCTGTTGTGGGAAAACTAATGGAGACCTTAATCAAGAAAGATCTCATGCAATATCTAGAGGCAAATGGGCTGTAAGACAAAAAGCAACATGGATTCTTGGCTGGAAGGTTGTGTAGATGAATCTTATCACTTGTTTTGATTGAGTGACAAAGGAACTGGATAGAGGTCACGCAGTGGACCTTCTCTGCTTTGATTTCAGCAAAGCATTAGACTCAGTGCCACACAGACACTTGCTGAGAAAGTCAGAGAACCTCTGGGCGACAGAAAACATAATCAGATGGGTGGGTAACTGTCTCACTGATAGGAAACAAAGGGTGGTGATCAACAGGGTGAGAGCAAGTGAAGGTGAGATCACAAATGACGCTCCTCAGAGATCAGTGTTGGGACCAGTCCTTTTCAACATATTCATAGGCAACATCGGTGAGGGTATCCAGTGCAAGCTTGCCCTGTTTGCAGATGACAACAAGTTGGGAGGGCAGGTGGACAGCCAGGAAGGGGTTAGGGACCTATGAAAAGATCTCCAAAAACTGGAAAAGTGGTCAAATTTGTGGCAGCTAAAATTCAATACAAAAAAGTGCAAAGTCATGCATCTTGGAAAAGGGAACCCCAGGGAGGAATACTGGCTAAAAGGGGTTAGGCTGAGCACCTCACAGGAAGAGAGGGACCTGGGAAATAGCAGAACTAGGGAAGTGATCATCTCCCTCTGTAGATCTCTGATAAGGCTGCATCTGGAGTACTGTGTTCAGTTTTGGAGGTCACACCAGAAGAAATATAGGGATAGACTGGAGGCAGTGTAGAGGAGGGCACTGAAGATGATCCAGAGTCTACAGCAGGGGTGTACAACATGCGGCCCGGGGGCCAAAAATGGCCTCCACAGCAGCTGTCTGTGGCCCCTGGGGACCTAGTAGCTTCCACTTGCAGTCTTTGTTTATTTTTTTCTTGTTTTTCATTTCAGTAACATGTTGATAAACAAACAGATAAATGTAGGTTTTGTTTTGTTTTATGTGTACTTTTAATAATGTTTTGCTGGACATTTGCTACCTCAGTCCATTTTACAGTGGCTCTCGGCCTTGGCTCAAGTTTTCAGTCTGGCCCGCCACAAAAAAAGTTATGCACCACTGGTCTACAGGGACTCACCTATGAGAGGATCTGCTAGCACTACTGAACATATACCCATTGGAAACAAAGATGGGAGAGGGGACATGATAGATACGTTTAAGTTCCTAAGAGGCATAAACAAAGTGCCACAAACAGAGGAGCTATTCAATAGCATCCCAAACTCAATGACAAGGGGGCATGAAAGGAAACTGAGGGTGAGAGAGTTTCAGGAGGGATCTGAGGAAACACTACTTTACTGAAAGAGTGGTGGAACTATGGAACAGTCTGCCAGCGGAGGTGGTGGGGGCAGGGACTGTGATGAGTTTCAAGCATGAGAGGACAGAGCTAGAGATCAATTAAGGGACAATACAACAGGTATAAAAAATAAACTGGGCGGGGGTAGCTATCTGGATCATCAATAGTTCCTGGGTATCTCATGGGCAGATTTGATGGACCCTCAGTCTCCTTCTGCCATCATTTTTTCTTTGTTTCTATGTTTGTAACTTAATGCCACAAAAGTAGCAAAATGTGGTGTTAGGGTATCCAAACCTAACTCCCCACCCCCACACTGCCAAGCAGCAAAAGGAAAAAAATCATTTGTTTTAGCTGTCCTGAGTCTTGGCGAATCAGTGGTGGAGTATTCCTCGGGGTTTTCAACTCTAACGCTCACCCCATTCTGATATAGTACTTAGATGTACAGACCTGTTTCTCTCCACATGTTGCCAACAACCTGTGGGCCCTGCCTGATGAAAACAGATCACATCTGACCTTATTTACTCATGGAATGGGGTGAGTGTTAGGGTTAAAAACCCAAGGAATACCCCACCCTTGATTCACCAAGACTCAGGACAGACAAAACCATGATGATTTTTCCTTTTGCTGCTTGGGAGGGGGGGATGGGGAGTTATAGTTGGAAACCCTAACTCCACATTTCTCTACTTCTGTGGCATTAAGTTACCCTAACTGCTACATTAAGGATGTTTCATGCAAAAGAAAATGTCCTTTCTTTTTGAGACTGTGTAATCATATCCCCATTCACACAGGTTCTTTCAGGGCCTATGTGAATAGATGCAGATGTGCTGGGCCCTTTTGCCCTGCACCATGGTTAGAAACCGTTTGCCTACAGAAGTACAGGACCTCTTTATATATTCACTCTTCACACATTCACTTCAAGAAAGCATGGGATAGGCACAAGGGGATCTTGGAAGTAAAAAGGGGAGAGGAACCAAAGGCAGAGTAGTTATATATTATTATGTTGTTGCTATTATTACTACTATGTATTACTATGTAATTGTCATGTATGTTCACTCAACCTGTTATGGCTTAACCCTGTTGGCAATTGTTTTGCCCCAGGTTCATCTTGTAAATGAGCTTGTCTCAATGATGTTCTACCTGGCAAAATAAAGATTTTGATTGATTGATTGAGTGATACAGCGTTACATTAGGATAAAAGAGAAATACAGGACAGACTAGGTGGGCCATGAGGCCCTTATCTGCCAATACCTTAAATGTTTCTATGTTTCTATGTTCACTTTTCACACATTCAATCTATTTTTTTTTTTTATTTTGACACCAAAAGTTCAAGCTAGTCATTTTATGACTGCCTTAATAAACATGATATGTAGCATTTATAGGTTATTGGCTGAAATGTCATTTCATACCAGAAGTATGGAAAGACATCTCATCCAGGATTTAAAAATTAACACCTGTCATGTTTATGAGATGGTGTGGAAAAATGGCTATGATAACATTTTGGAACTAAAATATTGAAAATTAGCAAAGTTATGAGTGAACGTTGAAATACTGCAATGTTCAGTCATAACCTTGGCATTTTACGATATTTGTAACCCAAAATTTTGGCAGTGCCTTTTTGTTATCCCACTTCATGAACCCAGCAGGTGAAAATTTTCAAATCCCCACCAAAATGTGATTCCACACCACCGAATGTCATTCTGCACCACAGGTGTGAAAACACATTTTGGGATTTTAAAAATAACAGATGTCTCATTTTTGAGGTGGTATCATAAAATAGCTATGTTGAAGGTCTGGGGTGAAAATATTTAAAACAACAGAACCCATGAGGAAGCATAGAAAGATGTCAATGTACACTCATAACTTTGCCATTTTTACCCCAAATGTTGAACATCGTGGGACTCATAAACAAGGTCTGTGAAAATTTTCAGATGCCACCCAAAAGGTGATTTTATCACATGACCACAAAATCACCTTTCAGGCCAAATTGGCATAATTCAGTATCATGTCAATATAGCATGGGATTTACTGTGAGAACATTTGAGTGACTCAGTTACAGCACTTTCATTTACAGGGACTGCACAATGTTAGGGAATGCACAAGTGAGCAAAGCGGTAAGAAGAGCAACTGCTGCACAAGAGTGCAAAAGTACACATAACGGCTTACCTGTCTGGCAATACAAATAATATTTATTTTATTTATTTATTTTAGTCTTTGCTAACTGGGTAGGGCCCACTAGGCACAAGTGTCTTTTTTAAGGGGAAACCCTGGAGCACTGGGGAGGTTAAGTGACAAACTCAGTCACACAATATGCAAGTGAGGTTGTGAGAATCAAACCCAAATCTGCTGGATGTACCAAGCTCGTTCACAGCTTGTTACTCTAACCTCTAGGCTATAATAGCCTACCCCTCAATTCAGGAGTGGTGTGGTGTTAGAATATTTAAGATGGGGGCTCGGGGGTGCAGTCCCCCCATAAGGGGTGCAGGGGGGCAGAGCCCCCAGCTGGAGTTGTAGCAGAAAGGTGGGCAGCATTATGGGGCAAGTGTTTCCAAAATGGAGTTTGAATGTATGCAGAGCATCCTGTTGTTGAATGTTGCAGTTCCCTCTCCATGATTTCGCCTTATAATGCAGTCACGTGTGTTACGGTTGCTCAGATTGATGGCAACATTAAAAACCTACCCAAATTGCATTTGCCTGATAATTTGTACTGTACTGACATGGAATCACATAATTCCACTACACTGGTGAAGAGGTGGGCTCCCTAAAATGCCATGTTGAAAATTTGGGGAGAAAATATGCAAAAATGAGAAAGTTATGCATCAAAGTTCAAAACTTCATTGAAATACATTTGACCACACTTACCTTAGCTTCTTATATGGCGGTCACCAGTTCCAGCAGCAAGACATGTCTTCAATCAAAGAGTGGATCTGTACTGTGGGACCTGTTCAGATGAGTGAGGATATATGGGGAGTGTAGTTGGGTGTCAGGTTGTGAGTGCTGAATGAAAGATTGGGGTTGCGGGGTTCAGATCAGTGAGAGACTGCTTTCTTTTTCACAGGTTTGAAAAAGAAAACATCGAGGGATGGTTTTCTTTATTACACCTGATATTTCCTTCAATAATGTGGGGATGGCAATTGATGGGTGGGGGGTGCCACTAGACACCAGGGAAATATAACATACATAACGGGACAGTGATCAGAGGGTTAGAGGTGACACTAGACACCAGGAAAACATTTTATATGTGTAAGGGGATGGCATCTGGGAAGTGGGGGTGCCACCAGACACCAAGGAAACATTAAATACATATGGGGATGGCAATGGAAGTGGGGGACACCACTAGACACCAGGGAAATGGCAACTCTCAGCTGTCAGAGCAGCCTGCAGCATGCATTTACAGCTGCAGAGAGCAGCCTGCAGCATGTGTTTACAGCTGTGGAGAGCAGCCTGCAGCATGCATTTACAGCTGCAGTGAGCAGCCTGCAGCATGTGTTTACAGCTGCGGATGCATAACTCAAGAAAGTCCTGCTGTTCTCATAGTGTACCGTGAACGTGGGTCAATGTCTCCTCTCACTACGCTGGGCATCCAGGATTTTGGGGTGTCCAGAAAAGGTATTTTTGACCATTAATTTAGGAACCAAACATCATAATCTAGCTAAACAGGTCATGTTTAGCTAGGTTCTAGTGTTTGCTTTTTTTAAATGACATTTTCATGTATTTTCCATGCTTACAAGTTTCCGTAGAAAAGACACTAAATGGTGGCTCTCACGGCACAAAAAAATGTTTCATGCTGTGAGAAGCAAGTGATGAGAAACCAAAAGGGTCTTGTGATGCAGACATTTTGGTGCTGTATCAGAACGTTATCCCAAGAACCCTACTGTGTATGCTCAGAACTGAAAAAGACAACACTTTATAGCCTAATAGCTCTGGAACCATTTAATATTTTTCACAAAACCTTTCAAAGGCATTACCTTAGGACATCATGCCTGTACCATGAAAGTTTTGGGAAAAATCCATACCATGTGGGTTATAGGTGACAGCAAAGAAAAATTGCATGTTAAGTATGGAAAAAAATATGACATTTACAGAAAAATTACATATGCGGATCTTAGAACCCACACATGCTGCCATCACAGATCTCTCTACAAATTTAGATCTTGCCCCCTAGAGAACACATACAAAATTTCAGCTGATTTTGTAAAATACTGACAAAGCTATTAAGGTGCAAAGTTAGGGGTTTAATGCTGAACGCGCCACCTAACCCTAACTATAGGGGCACTACTGTGCCCCTATAATTCATGTATCATATCAAAGTATATAATTTATCACATATCATAGCTCCTGTTAAATTAGATTATCTGCTCATGTATCATAGTGAAGGCAAGGCAATTTTATTTGGTGCCCTTTTTCAAATAGCTCAGGGCACCTTACAGCAATAAAAGCATCATAAAACATTTTTTAATAAAGAAAATTAGGTAAAATGAATACAATAAATAACAATTAAACAATTTCAATAAACTAAATGGGGTAGGCCTCTGCAAATAAATGTGACTTCAATTATTTATTAAAGGCTCCTATGGTATCATACTAGCAGATCTTACAACTACTGGCAGGGAGTTCCAGAGTAGAAGGACAGCAACCCCAAAGAATCTGTCCCCAGATTTCTTAAAGCAGGAATGAGGGACCTGCAATAAGCCCACATTGGTGGACTTGAGGAGGCAAACAGGTGTGTAGAGTGTCAGATTATGTTTCATGTAGCTTGGACCCAATTCATGTAGGGCCCTGAATGTTAACAAGCATATCTTAAAGGTTGTATGCCACCAAACCAGCTGGGCTGCAGCACTCTGGACAGGCTATTGGTTGGGCAACAAGCCTCCAGATAACCCTAAGTAAGGAGTATTGCAATAATTCAGTCTGGAGGAGACAAATGCATGGACTATCACCTCCAAGTCAGCTACCGCTAGATGTGGCATGATCTGGGTGATATTAGGGAGATGGTTATAACTGTTACTGATTACTGGTGACACCTGTTCTTCTTAAGTCAGCTTGCAATTTAGAACAACACCCAGATCCTTCCCCACATCCGCAGCTCAAAGTGTCTGACCATTCACAGATGGTAAACAAAGGTCACCACTTCTGCTTGCTGACCCATACCAGCCTGGATTGACAGTCATAGCCTTTGTCTTGCCTAGGTTGAGACACCACCAGTTGGAGGCCATCCAGTGATTGATTTCATGAAGGTACTGTCCAAGCACCAAAACTGCATTTGACCCATCATGGGTACAAGACAGATACAGCTGAATAGCTTTGAAAAAAACTGTGTTATGCACCAGTTGTGGTTCAGATTAAAGCAACAAATACAGGTAAATGTGGTGTTAGGGTTTCTAATCATAGGTATCATAGGTAATACAGAGCTAATAGACCATAGTCCATGATGCTCGCATAGTAGCAATTGTATCCCATTACAGTTTTGCTGCAAGTAAGTATCCAAATGTATTTTAAAGGTATCCATGTTTTCACGTTACTACATCCAATGGCAAGCTATTCCAAATTTTACACTCTTATTGAAAATCAGGTGCTTCTTTTTTTAGTTTTACATTGTTCAACTATCAGTTGAAGTGGATGCACCCTAGTAGTGTAAACAGTATCTCTTAGCCTCAAGCCCAACAACTCCCATAGATGATCATCGTGTAATGCCTTAAATACTAGACACAGATCACTCCTCATTCTGCGGTATTCCAATGTATTAAGTCCCAGTTTCCTCAATCTAGCATTATAATCCAATCCTTTTACTTCATTAATATTTCTAGTGGCCCTCTTCTGGATTTTTTCAAGTGCAGTTATAGAACTTTTATCACCTGGTGCCCCAAACTGGACACAATACTCCAAATGGGGCCTCACCAAAGGTGAAAATAAGGGGAGCAGAACTTCTCTACTTTTGCTACTAATATGTTTATTTACACAGTGTAATATACCTGCTGCCTTCTTGATAACTGTGGGCAATGGAGCTTAGGACTAAGATCATTGGATACTCTAATACCCAGATCACATTCCTTATCCACTGCTTTTAAGATCTTTCCACCAAAATTATAGTTAGCATGCTGTTTTTATCTCCCGAAGTGCATTACCACACACTTATCGACATTAAAGGACAATTTTTTGGGGGTAGCCCAATTCTGTAACTCATCAAGGGCATACTGTAGGGTATCTATATCTCTAGTATTTGTAATCGGGTATCCTAGTTGTGTGTCATCTGCAAATTTAGTTAACCAGAGATTGGTTGTAGTTTTAAGCGATGCAATATATATATATTAAACAAACAAGGACCCAAAAACAAACCCTGTGGGACCCCACTGGTCACAATATCCCACTCTGAAAAAAAGCCCTTTATACATATTCTCTGGGTATGACCCTTTAACCATGATTCCACCCAACGTGATATATTGCCCCCTATTCTGATGCTAATGAAGTCTTCAATAAGCTGACCATGAGGGACCTTGTCAAAGGCCTTGGAAAAATCCAAGAAAATGACATCCACCACCTCACCCTTATCCAATGCCCCACTTACTCTGTTATAGAAGCCCAACAAGTTAGTCTGACATGATCTTATTTATTTATTTATTTATTGAAATATTCAGAAAGAACTTTGAATCAGCGACTCATTTACAAAGGTTCCACATCATACATAAAAGGATACATGGACAGAACTCGGAATACAGATTATAGTACAATTACAAATAACAGTCAGTGAAGTTACATAGTTGTGGATTTGTTGAATAACAGCAAGTTTTGTTTTTTTACGTTCACTTGCGCGCATGCACAAGGAACGTTTTGGGAGAGTAGCACACTTTGGAGGTGTGCCTCTCCCTTGCAATCCAGTGCTCCATTAAGCAGGCATGGCGGTCCTGCACCAATGGGTGCGGGAGCTCTATATGACAGCGGTGGTCCTCTGCTTCAAAGAAAACCACCACTGTCATACCGAGCACCACATCACGCCAGCCCCCCGTACGTCATGTGCTTCCCCCCCGTGTCACGCTCCCCCCCCCAAAGCTTTGGTGCCATGCTGGGGAGCCTACCCAGTGTGGCAAACATTGTTGCCAATGGGTGCTCAATCCCCTGTTGGCTCCACGGCCCCCCCAAACCATCCTTCTGCCACGCTGGGGGCCCACCCCAGTGTGGCCAACATTGTTTGCCAATGGGGGTGCTCAATCCACTGTCGGCTCCATGGCCCCCCCAAGCCATCCTTCTGCCATGCTGGGAGCCCACCCCAGCATGGCAAACATCCAGTTTTTTTTGCTGTCGGGGGTGCCCAATCTCTCGTTGGCTCCTCGGCCCCCCAGCCATCTTCTGCCATGCTGGGAGCCCACCCCAGCATGGCAAATGTCCCACGAGTCCTTTTTTTAAACCTGTAAAGAAAAAATGGTCCCACGTAGTCTCCCAGTCCCCCCTCCCACAACCCGTACCCACCCACTGTGCACCAAGCCTCCTCACACCCCCCTCACCCCATACCTACCTCCAGAGCTCGGCGCGACGATCTTCAGTGGACCAGGAACACATCTGCACTCTTCAAAGCCGACCACGAACTGAGGAAATGCTGGTAAGCTGTATAATGGGCTAGATAGGGGGGTTTCAACTTTATTGCATATCTCAGGCATTTTTTGGAATTTTTGCACCAAATTTTCAACATGGGGTTTTTGGGACCCATTCTCATGAATGATGTCACTGTCATGGTGTTATTAGGACCTGAAGGGTGATTTTGCAGTCACTGCATGAAATCACCCTTCGGGCCTGAATAACACCATGACAGTGACATCATTCATGAGAAGGATGGAAGCTGTACAGAGGAGGGCAACTAAATGGTGCAGGGTCTGCACCGGAAGACATATGAAGAGAGACTTAAGGAGCTTAATATGTATAGCCTCGAGGAAAGGAGGGAGAGGGGGACATGATAGAAACTTTCAAGTACCTCAAGGGAATCAACAAAGTCCAAGAGGGTAGCATCTTTCAAAAAGAGGTGCAAGAACAAGAGGACACAATTTGAAGATAGAGGGCGGCTCAGAGGTAATTTAAGGAGGTATTTTTTCACAGAGAGGGTTGTGGATGCATGGAACGGCATTCCGGAGGAGGTTGTGGAGTCAAAATCAGTGGTGGAATTCAAGCATTCATGGGATAGTCTTAAGGCAGTTCTTGGGGGGTGGAGGTAGGAAGAAGTAGGCTGCTGGTTAACTAGGATCTGTCTGCAGCTTATCCAGTAGGTAGGGAAATGGGCAGACTGGGTGGGCCAAGCGGTCCTTATCTGCCATCAAATTCTATGTTTCTATGTTTAAGGGGTCCCAAAAACCCCATGTTGAAAATTTGGTGCAAAAATTCCAAAAAATGACTGTTTTACGAGCTTGCGTTGTGCAGTTCCTAAGCAGGCTCATAAGTTCGCGAATTTTCAATATTTTCACTCCAGATTTTCAACATTGCCATTTTACCACACCTCCTTATGAGCAGTACAGATGTCATTTTTCACATCCTGCCCAAAACATGTTTCCACCCATGTAGCGCACAATGGCGCAGTCGGTGTGTGAAATCAATGTATGGGATGCATTAAGAAAATCACAGTGACACTGTTCATTAACAGAGGTCTTAAAATGGCTATGTTGAAAATTTGGTGAAAAAATTCCTAAAAATGACTGTTTTTCGAGCTTGCGTTGTGCAGTTCCTACGCATGCTCGTATGTTTGTGAAATTTCAATATTTCCACTCCAGATTTTCAACATTGCCATTTTGCCACACCTTCTTATAAGCAGTACAGCTGTCATTTTTCACATCTCACCCAAAACGTGTTTCCGCCCATGTAGCGCTTAATGGCGCAGTCGGTGTGCGAAATCAATGTATGGGACACATTAAGAAAATCACAGTGACACTGTTCATTAGCAGAGGTCTTAAAATGGCTATGTTGAAAATTTGGTGAAAAAATTCCTAAAATGACTGCGTGCGTTGTGCAGTTCCGCTGCGCTAAATACGTTTGTGATTTTCAATATTTGCACTCCAGATTTTCAACATTGCCATTTACCACCTCCTCATAAGCAGTACAGCTGTCATTTTTCACATCCTACCCAAATTGTGTTTCCGCCCATGTAGCGCACAATGGCGCAGTCGGTGTGCGAACTCAATGTATGGGACACATTAAAAAAATCACAGTGACACTGTTCATGAGCAGAGGTCTTAAAATGGCTGTGTTGAAAATTTGGTGACAACATTCCTAAAAATGACTGTTTTATGAGTGTTCATTACGCAGTTCCTATGCTCACTCGTAAGTTTGCGAATTTTCAATATTTTCACTTTACATTTTCAACATTGCCATTTTACCACACCTCCTTTTGAGCAGTGCAGCTGTCATTTTTCATATCTTGCCCAAAATGTGTTTCCGCCCATGTAGCACACAATGGCACAGTCACTGTGTGAGCTCAGTGTATGGGACAAATTAAGAAAATCACAGTGTCACTGTTCATGAGCAGAGATCTTAAAATGGCTATGTTGAAAATTTGGTTAACAAATTCCTAAAAATAACTGTTTTTTGAGCGTGTGTTGTGCAGTTCCTACGCACGCTTGTAAGTTTGTGAATTTTCAATATTTTCACTCCAGATTTTCAACATTGCCATTTTACCACACCTCCTTATGAGCAGTATAGCTGTGTCATTTTTCGCATCCTGCCCAAAACATGTTTCCACCCATGTAGTGCACAATGGCACAGTCGGTGTGCAAAATCAATGTATGGCACACAGTAAGACAATCACAGTGACACTGTTCACTAGCAGAGGTTTTAAAATGCCAATGTTGACAATTTGGTGAAAAAATTCCTGACAATGACTGTTTCGGCGATGCATTGCACAGTTCCCACATGCGGCTAATAGGTTTGTAATTTTCAATATTCACTCCAGATTTTCAACATTGCCATTTTACCACACTTCTTTATGAGCAGTACAGCTGTCATTTTTCACATTCTGCCCAAAACGTGTTTCCTCCTATGTAGCGCACAATGGGGGTAACAAAAAGGTCATGCTGAAAATTTATTGTGCAAATACCAGCAATCGCACAGGGCATTAGGGTAAAGCACCATACATGCCAAACACCACTGTAAATACCTGCAAGCGAACGTTCGGCATTGACACATGCTTGTTTAGTCTAGTTTGTTAGTTTAGTTTAATTATAGTTAGCATGCTGTTTTTTTCTCCCGAAGTGCATTACCACACACTTATCGACATTAAAGGACAGTTTTTTTTTTTGGGTAGCCCTAATAAAGCCATGTTGAGTAGGATCTGGTTCAGTCATCTTACATAGATAATCTTTTATGATTCCTTCAAGCATTTTACCTAAAATTGAAGTTAAACCGATGGGTCTATAATTAGACACTTCCTGCATAGAACCCTTTTTAAAGATAGGAACCACAGTCACCTGTCTCCAAACATCAATAACCTGGCCTTCTTGTATAGATTTATTGAATAGGGCAGCGATAGAACTAGAAAGGGGGACGGCTAATTCCGTGAGAATACACGGGTGTAAACCATTTGGACCTGCTTACTTGTAGGGGTCTAGATTTTGTAACAGTTTTTGAATAGTACCAGCATCAATTGTAAAATATCCATTCAAGGATGTGATCATTGTGTTTCTTACTGGTTACTGTTTTATTATTAAAAACTGACAAAAATTGCTTATTGCAAATAGTGGCCATTTGTATCTTATCTAAAACCAAATCTCCTAGATTATTTTTTAGTGGCCCTATGGTGGGAGTACCTCCTCTTTTATTATTAATATATTTATAGAAGCATTTGTAATTATCCCCACTTTATTTGCCAATCTTACCTCGTAGTCCTTTTTTTGCTTTTCTAATACTATATTTAGTTACTCTTAACTGAAATTTAAAATTTTCCCAGCTTTTCTTAGAGCCACATAACTTAGCCCTTTTATATGCCCTATTTTTATATTTAATATGTTTTTTTTACAGTTGCATTCAACCAGGGCCTTATTAATTTAGGTTTATCAACTTTTTTGGCAGTAGAGTTATATTTATTTGAAACTGCTGTTAATTGGCTAACCAAAATTTGCCATATTTCTGAGAGGAATTTATCCAAAAATGACTGATGCCAGTCCCAAGATGTCATATCATGTATCATACCCTGGAAATTCCCTTCTTTAAAGTTATAAACTGCTGTCACCAACATCCTGCCCCAGATTCCCGTTATAAGTAAATTTAACCATAGTATGGTCACTGGACCCAAGTGGTTGTAGCACCAAACAGTTTGCAATTTGATTGCCTAGATTGTGTAAAACTAAATCAAGAATATTGTTACCCCTGGTACTGTTATTAACTTTCTGTTCCATATCTGATATCAGAAGAGTTTGACCCTAAATCCAACCCAATCCAACGGTTTTGGGTGTCCTGAGTCTTAGCAAATCAGGGGTTGGGTCTTTCTTTGGGTTCTCAGCTGTAATGCTCATCTGATTCCCTGAGCAAATAAGTTCAGATCTGGCCTGTTGTCTTCAGGCAGGCCACAGATTGTTGACAACATGTGGAGAGACACAGTTCTTTACATTTAAAGACTATATCAGAATGGGGTGAGCACTAGAAATTTTGCCCAGCACTATTTATGACTCATCATATGTTCATTCAAGAATCATGTTTTCTTCTCATTTAAATAAAATACATACAATTATATAAATAAAAACACATTTAAAATGTTAAAAAATATATTATTTATTTATTTGTTACAAGGTAGATTAATTGGAACTGATTGCCTATTTACAAGAATAACCACGGTGCAAGGGCACAGTCAACACAATGCTCACAGTAAAAATGCACGTTCGAATTGCATACATACAAATAATACCATCATAAAATAATGAATTAGAAAAACACTCACATTTATACAATCAAATTAGTCTTCAACTGATACAGGACTTAATGTCTGAAATTAATCTTGACCCCTAAAACAAAAATAGGTGACAGATTCCATAATTTAGCAAACTGGTAAAAAAATATATACAATTTAAAATGTGTTATTTTTCTGAATGGCAAACTTACTTTAGATACTATGCACAAACTTGTACTATATTTAATTTGTAAATCAAACAAATTTTGATCAAGCATAGATGTTTCCCCATTTAAGGCTTTCCAAGCCATAATCCCTTTATAAGATTGTAAGCATTATTGAAATAATCAGTGCAGAGAAGAAAACAAAGACAGTGATGCACTGAATGCACTGTGTTTAATTATGCCTACTTACCTTATTTAGCATCATCATTATTATTTTTATTACTAACATGTTCTCCAGTAAATTTATTGCCGTGCCACTCATGTCACAGGGTCATGCTTGTGCCCTTCTACCAGTATCAGAGCACAAGAACCAGTGTCCTGTCTTTTATTACACAACCATTAAGGGACTGGGGAGTGATAATGGTCCTTATAAAATGGCAAGAAAAAAATCTAGGAATTTAATTGGCCGAGAGATGTCACCTGATTGTGCATTAAATCTCTATAAATTGATGGCCAGTGGTTAAATCTCATTTTCCTTTCTCCAAAAACTATTTAGAGCAATTGTATAATAAGCCCCTCCAGAGTGTGCCTCATAGGATTTTAATGTACTTCCTAGGGGCCTAAGGACATTCGGCCTTTGGACTAATGCCTTACTATACCCCCGAGGCATGCATTAAAATCATATAATGCGCACTCTGTTGTGGCTTATTACATGCTTAAATGTCAGCCATTCTACACTGTAGAATACATTGCCTTTTGAAGACTCTTGCATGAAAAACTGAAATGCAAATACCTGCACAACATTCCATCATGCTTCACATTGTCTAAGTAGTCAAGGCTGAGACAGTGTATATGGTGTGCTGCAAATACTTATTTCACATCTATCACTATATGAACAAGTCTTCAAAGAGCACAATAAGCAACCCTTCTCATTGTTCTTCCATACTGTGTCCACCTGAATGCCACACACTCCTTTATTTAATACATAATGGAAATTGACTTGTTCTTCTTAACAAAATAATGTTCAGCTAACCAGCAGCTTGTTTCTTCACAGGAGGGGCATTTTTGAGGTTGGAACTGCTACAGGAGGGAAGGTAGGACTAGGACACAGCACCAGCCAATCGGGTGGAAGGATCCCAGTTTAAATCCCAGCAGCTTGTTGCTTTCAACATACAGAGCCATCAGGTAAGCAACAACTGACAGAAAAGATGGGGATTTAAATTTAAATAACTTTCAGCTAACCTGTAAGTTGTTTTTTCACAGGAAAGGCATTTCTGAGGTTCAGACTGCTATGGGAGGAAAGAGAGACTAGGGCACAGCACCACTCAATCAAGTGGAAGGAGGAAGTAGGAGATGAGTATAAAGTCCTTCCACTCTAACATGTCCAGCAAATTAATTTCCCAGTGAGTGACTGGAACAGTGAAGGAGTGGAATGGGTAAATGGTGTCATAGGCATCAGCAGGTGTCAGCAGGAGGTAGCAAAGGAGCAGGGTACTCTGCTGGTCGACTAAGGGAAGGCAACTGTTCACTCCTGTTGTAGCATTCACTGCTGGGTAGGGCAGAAGGTAGAAGGCAGACCTAAACTAGGAATAGAAGCAACATCCTTTATCAAGTAGGAGTATAACGGGATTTAAGCCAGGTACAGGGGAACACAACTAGCAACAAACAAAACAAGAGAAAGCTAGAAACATCTTATCAGGGGTAACGGTACATAGAAGTTGGGAATACTGGGAATGGTGCAGTGCAGTGGCTGTGGGGTGGTAGTTTTCAGATAGACCTTCTAGAAACTGCAGTGCTGCCCCCATCTGCACGCTCCTCTCTAAGTTGAAGGAGGAGGCTGTTAAACTCCAGGTCCACCTCAACTAGATTCAGGGGACCTCATACCCCACCCAGAGGCCACAGAGTCTGCCACCGTATCCTTAGAGCATGCCAGGGAGGAGGAAAGGCTGGACTATGGTAGGCTCTGGAAGAGTAGGGGTGGTGGGTCAGAGGTACATTCCTCAAGTGGTACCACCACAGATCTCCTGTGCTGCTCTGGTAAGGTGGGGCTGCCAGAAGGAAGCCTTCATGGTAGTGGCCAGGCTCTATAGTGGAGACCCCAAGGAGGGAAGAAGGGGACCCCAGTGGAGAAGGAAGAAGCAACTTCTGGTGGGGGAGTTGATTGTGAGGTGGATAATAGTAGTAGTAGTAGTACTAGTAGTGATTTTATTCCTTATATAAAATGAGCATGGTAAGAAGTCCCATTGAGTACAAAAATACACTCATTTGCAAAGGACACCATAGTAGAAAGCATTTCCTGGTTACAAAACACCCTAATTTTGAGATAGATTTAGGAATAAGAAGAAGGAGAGGTAGCATAAGTGCCTATGCAGCGCCAAGGCCTGGACAGATAGGAAATGGACCCTGAGAATTGCTAGGGCAGAAGGCATAGCTGTATGTTACTGTCCACCTGGGGACTAATGACCTGGCAAGGGATCCAGTTGGGATGGCGCAGGGGAGTTTAGGGAGCTGGGGAGGGGTCTTAGGTAGCATGCTCAGTGGCTTTTGCTGAGGTGCTGCCTGTCTACAATGGGGGGAGGGGTGGGATCTCTGCACCAAGACCTTCAACTTATGGTTGAAGAAACAGTGCAGAGAGGATGGGTTCAGCTACATTCAATGCAAGGAATCCAAAATACATCCCAGTCAGACTGTCACACTAAACACAGTGAGGCTCTACTGGTGCATTTAAAACCATCTTTTTACTGGTGCCAAAACAGAGTACAAAGAGGAATTTATAGCTTGTAATGACAAAAAGCAGCAGTCAAATTTGCCTTTGAGTTATATTTCCAGTAACTTGCTTCTTTTTCACACTGAAATACAAATCCTTTCATTTGACTTTAGGTAGCAAAGTGTGAAATAAACACAACCACGGTGGGGGTAAGAGCAGCACAAACCCAACTCTTCACTCCTAGCCAGAGTTTCTAAGGGATACAGAATTTTATGCAACCTTCAGTAATACATAGGGTGCAATAACAAGCAAATTGATCTTAATCAAATACCCAACCTATTAGAAACTGAAGCCCATTTCCAAAACTATCTAAAGAGATTACTTAATTATTTAAAGGCACCAAAACTTAGTTAAGGTACCAGTATAAATTAATGCCCCATAGTAGGAATCGGTACTGAAAAATAACTTTAAATAGCCTAGAAAATTAGCAAGCACAAGACATAGTAAACGGCAACAAAGGTATAAGGCTATTGGTAATTATACTGAATTGTATTCATTTAACCCAGCAACCCCCAAAACAGGCATGGCACATAACAGATGACTCTGGAGTCAGAATAACATTTTAACCTAACTTGATTTAGACTTCATTAACCAAACTACATAAACTATTTATATCCTGACTCCTGAGACCTTGATCCCTGTAATTTGTTCCCATGAAGGAATGCCACGTCTGTGAAAACAATACAAGTGCACTATATAAGGCTTACTCAGTGAAACTAAAATGTGAACCCAAAACAAATTCAGACTCATATTACAACCAAAGTGCACAGCTTTTCCATAGTATTAGTAACGTCACTAGACATAAACTATAACCACACTGTTGAAAATAGAATACTATTTAAAAATAAGCATACTTGAAGCAACATTCCATTGTGTTAGTGAGAAAAGCAAGAGCAAAGCTCAGGGTGGACAAGGCAATGGGACCTGATGGCATACATCCCAGGGTACTAAAGGAGCTAATGGTGGAACTAGCCGAGCCATTAGAAGAACTGTTTAGTGAGTCTCTGAGCGCAGGAGAGGTCCCAGAAGACTGGAGAAGGGCTCATGTGATCCTGCCCCACAAGAGTAATAGCAGGGAGGAGGTAGGGAACGACAGACCAGTCAGTCTTACCTCAGTAGTGGGAAAGATTATGGAGGCACTCCTTAAGGAAAGGATAGCGCAACACCTGGAATCCATAGGAGCACAGGATCCAAGACAGCATGGGTTTACAACAGGAAGGTCCTGTCAAACTAATCTCATAGATTTCTTTGACTGGGTATCCAGAGTGGTGGACCAAGGGGGTGCAGTTGATGTTGCCTACCTTGACTTCAGCAAAGTTTTCGATACTGTTCCACATAGAAGATTGATTAATAAGCTGGGTAGGCCAGGGGTGGGTCAGAAGTTGATCAACTGGGTGGCAAACTGGTTGGTGGGCAGAAAACAGAGACAGGTGGTAAATAATATACAGTCAGAAGAGATGCAAGTCGCAAGTGGGGTACCTCAGGGATCAGCCCTGGGGTCAGTCCTCTTCAATATTTTCATCAGTGACATTGCAGATGGACTGAAGGGTAAGGTATGTCTGTTTGCAGATGACACCGAGATCTGCAACAGAGTAGATGACCCAGGTGGGGGGGGGGCAGAATGAGAAGAGATCTGAATAAACTGGCAAAATGGTCAGAAGAGTGGCAACTGGGGTTTAACGCAAAGAAGTGCAAGATCATGCCCATAGGGAAGAGAAACCCTGAAGCCACCTATAGTTTGGGAGTGGAGTTGCTGGCAATCACAAGGGAAGAAAGAGACTTGGGCATCATCATCACAGATGACATGAAATCATCCAAGCAGACCACTAAAGCAGTAGGTAAGGCTAGAGGGATGTTGGGGTGTATTAGTAGGGATATCGCAAGTTGTAAGAGGGAGGTAATAATCTCTCTTTACAAGACACTGGTTAGGCCACATCTGGAGTACTGCATACAGTACTGGGGGCCGCACCTGCACAAGGACATTAACAAAATGGAGGCAGTCCAGAGAAGGGCAACCAAAATGGTGCAGGGACTGCATCAGAAAACATACAAGGACAAATTAACGGAGCTCAATATGTATACCCTAGAGCAAAGGAGGATGAGAGGTGATATGATCGAAACATTCAAATATCTTAATGGCATTAACAAGGTGAAAGAGTTTAACACGTTTCAATATAAGAAAAATAGTAGGACAAGAGGACACAGCATGAGACTGGAGGGAGGCCGATTAAGGGGTAATGTGAGGAAGTTGTTTTTCACAGAAAGGGTGGTGGATGCATGGAATGGTCTACCTCAGGAAGTGGTGGATATGACTACAGTGCAGGGCTTCAAACAGGCACGGGATAGACATAAGGGAGCAATACAGATGAGTATGAATAGATAGGCCATTCACAGAGTAAAGGCCTATGGCACATTCATAAGGTAGAAAAAATGGGCAGACTGGATGGGCCTTGTGGTTCTTATCTGCCATCAGCTTCTATGTTCCTATGGAAAAATGCACTCCTGATAATTAATACATTAGTTTTATCTGATAGCAGAGATGCTCTCTTATTAATTGATCCTTAAAACCAAATGACATACAGTATCACAAAAAAATGGACAACTGCAGTTCCTCATTAAGACCCATGGGGATAAACTTTTTTTTTTTACTTTCTTTGTCACCCAGTCATGGGCAGAGGGATGTACCCCCTCATCTATGCCTGGACCGGACCTCCTGGCATCCCTCCTAGGCTGCCCAGTCTGGGTGGCCTGTAGCCTACCCACTATGGTGGGGCTCCTTGGGGGAGAGACCAAAATCTACAGAGGCCCCAGCCAAGGCCTACATCTGTGGTGTCATTCGGGAAGCAGCCCAGGGGTGCCATAGTGCTCTGTATCCAGGGAGTTTCTCCTTGTGTTCCCCATGAGGTGCACACATGCAATTAAGTCAGCACAGACTGGGCACACTCCAGCACCTGGCCCACAGACATCCATCAATGCCTCGAACTCTGTTTTTGGTGTTCCAGCTGTTGCACACTCAGTCTCCGCTGCGTGTTGCTGGCATACTGGGAAACACAACTCTCCCTGCTGAGGAGGAGAGGTGTCCATGGGATGCTCATCCAATTTCACCCCAGTTGACCCACTAATGCACTGTGCTCGCTTCTGTACACAGAGGCAGAAGTCAGTTCTATAAAAAAACATACTAACAAGGCATTTGGATTTTGGCATAATGCATTGCTATCAGGGTGTCTTGGTGAAGAGGGACCACAGTATGTACACCTAGTAATGTAGTTTTCCCCTGCAAACTGCTGCAGCTTCACTGTACTGCAGTGCGAGTCACTCCTCTGCCATACAGTGATGTCAGCAGTACAGCCCTGGGTCCACAGCAGCACCAAGCTATCTATAGAAGCTCTGGTACACCCTACAGTTTTTAGCAGCTCAGAGTGCAAAAACAAACTGCAGAAGACAGCAATGAAATACAATCCCAGAATCAGTGCAAGAAGGGGCAATTTATGCATGAAAGTCAAAAGGAATGGGAAAGATACTCTTTAAAACACTGTATTAAAGTTGCAAGTTTGTACCTCCTTTCCTGAAATCTCAAAATAGGTCAACTGCCTGTTCTCTAAAGACTGACTTATTTGAACACTTACATCTGATTATAAGCAGTTCACCATAACGAATACTATCCAACCATTTGTTCGGATGAGCACTCAATGCCAACAATAATGCATTACCTGCAGTAATAAAAAATACTAAGTTTTAAATTATTTTACTAACATATCATATTACTATGTGTTTGTTTCTTTTTTGTTTAAATCTAATTTTATGGAAATTTTCAAACTACAACAACCAGGGCATTCCTAGGACAGTGGCATGAAGCTGATTCACAGTGGGTTTTAAAAAGATCAAGCAGTTCATTGTGCAATTAAACAAAGAATCTATCTTTGGAATTATATTATTTCTTTATTGCAATGTTAGCTGACAAGGCAATATAATTAGTATGTTGGCTATTGTTGGCTGCCAGCTGGGAAGGGCATATCCATGACACTCAGAGAAACTATAAAAGATTTGTGAGGTTGTTGTTCTCAAAGACTAAAAATGTTAAGAAAACAAGCCTCCCTCCCAACACACACATTCAATTTATGTCTGTAAAATGTTTGCTTGTCATTGGAAGTTTTATCTTAACAGGGCACTATTGCAAACAAAGCTCTGCTCAATGGTTTTCATCCTGAATAAACTTGAATTGAATGGCTCTAGTCTCTTTTGGGGAATCTCCCCATGAGGCACAACTGCAGGTCTGCACTTCCTTATATGAAGAAATCATTTCAACCACATACTGTTAAACATACTGTAGGCAGAGACTGCCATAACGTAAAGTTTCTCAATTCTATAGATAATATTTAAACTGCACAATATAAAAATGGATCATAACAGCAGTTGACAGAGGGCAAGTTGTAGATTTACTCTACTTTGGCTTCAGCAAAACGTTTTGCTCAGTGCCACACAGGAGGCTGCTGGTGAAGTCAGAGGTCCTGTGAGTGGGGAAGGAATTGGTCAGATACATGGGCAACAGAGATGTGTGAAGTCCATGAAATTCACTCCGTGAATGAATTTACGAATTTCACAGAATTCATGGAGCGCAGTTCCCGAAGTTCATGCAATTCGCAGCCTGTGAATTGCATGAATTTCACCTCGAAGCATGAAATTTCACCCACATATTTCACACTCCACAGTAAAAAAGTGCAAATTTTGCCACAAAATTCACACAATTTGCATGTGTCGAATTTCCATGGGTTGAACAGAATTTTGCAAATTCTGCGAAGCATGAATGTTCAGCACTTCACGCGAAATTTGCAGGCAAAGTTTTACTTCACAACATCACTAATGGGCAACTGGTTAGGGGGGTGAAACAAAGCTTGGTAGTGAACAGAGTCAGGTACGGGGATGAGAGGGTCATGACTAGAATGCCACAGGGGTCAGTCCTCAGATCAGTTCTCTTCAATATATTCATCAGTAAAACAGGGGTATCCAGGTCACATCTCTTCGTGGGTGACAAAAAAAATATATATATACAGTATACAACAGGGTAAACAGTGGGGAGGGGGTTTGGGAGTTAAGAAAGGATCTGAAGATGTTGAAGAGGTGGTCCAACAATGGCAGTTGAGTGTCAAGAAGTTCAAATACTAGGTACATAGTCCTAAATGTAGTTTATAAGTGTAATTAATTATTCCTGAACTAAACTAGCTCACTGATTGGCTGCTGTGCTGGTCTTAAATCCCTTGGAAGTGCCCGGCACAGCAGCCACACAGTTGTTCACACAATGCTGTTTGTCTTATAACCGCATCTGTCACTATCATTGAAACAGTCGTGAAGAAGTAGCCATGAAACGAAAGTAAACCATACCATAAGGAAGCAAAAATGGAAGTACTGTACCTGAACTTCACTTCAACATTTTCTGGGGAGCAGACATCAAGCATTGGTTCACAGAGATGGCTCTTCAGTCCTCAATGACAGAAACTGTCAGAAACTGCAAATCATGTTCTCACTGATAGAGCTGTCTCACTGTAGAAATTTGGCAACTAAAACAAGACTTCTCAGCATTTTTACCACCAAACAGTCAACAAAACACATAGCAAATACACCAAAAGGATAACTCTACTAACAGCAAAACACAGAAAGAGGTACCACACCACAGACATAAACACACATAAGAGATGCGGTACACACACACACACAGGTCATTACTGCCATCATTAATCTCCAGGAAATGACAGTCTCTTCGGTCCTTATTGCTTAATTTCACATCTTTAATTTTCTTTCTTACTCAGGCTGGCCCCACAACTTCTAAGCCCAAGGTTTCAGCCATTTGGGATTCCAAAGGGGGATTATGGCCAATAAAAGTTTTCTTTTAAGTTTCTGAGACTTCATATTGCATACCGTATTACATTATAATCCTATATATTCATCTGACCACATTTTATCTGTATCTACATACCTTCCACTTATACTGCACAGCATATTTCTGTCCCTAAGATTCATGTATTAATTCTTGTACTAATAAAACAAAACAATAAAGCAATATACATAGGTTGTAAGTATTGCAACATTAGGAATATCCTATATAGTATAACCACCCCACCCTTCTATCTGCATGCCCACTCGTAAATCGTGGTTAGAATTGGCTTGGCAAGTGGCATAGTGCCTCCACCTATGGGGATCCTTATAGCAGTGTACTGCCAGGGTGCTTCCCCACAGGAAATGAAATACAGACCCTTCCCTTGGTAACAAGTAGAACAATATACACTCCCCTCCCCACTTATCACTGTAAGCATGCAAATATTGCCCTACACAATAATGCAAATAATTCGGCAATTGCATTAAAATAAATGGGGGGTATTTTGGGACTGGATAATGAGGCAAGGGACAAGGGAAGCAAAGGGTAATAAAACATACAAAAATACCTTAGAATGGAAACTGTAATCGGCAGACTAATCATATAACACAGTACTTTACAACCCAGTATTCCCTGTCCCAGCCCCTCTCCCCTCACTGGTGCACTAGTTAACCCCACAGTCCCTGTGGGAGCTCCCAAATACCTTGTATGCACACTGAGGAGTTGCAGGCCTATGACAAGTAGACACTGGATGCAGCACCACTGCAAAGGGTGGATACTGCAGATGCAGAGTACAAACTACACCATAGGGTGTAGAAATGCAGTTTATCCTGGTTGAACGGTTGCTGTGGGTGTAGCTAAGGTAGTGCAGGAAGCCCAGATGGAACATAGAAACATAGACTTTGACGGCAGATAAGGACCACTTGGCCCACCCAGTCTGCCCATTTCCCTACCTACTGAATAAGCTGCAGATTCTAGTTAACCAACAGCCTACTTCCTGCAAACCCCCACTATAATTGCCTTGTGTCTGTCCCATGCATGTTTGAATTCCCCCCCCCGTTTTAGACCCGACCTCCTCAAGAAGGTTGTTCCATGTATCCACCACTCTCTTCATAAAAAAAAATGTCCTCTCACTACCCCTGAGCTGTCCCCCCTCTATCTTTAAATTGTGCCCCCTTGTTCTTACACATCTCTTTTTCTGAAAGATGCTACCCTCCTGGACTTTTTTGATTCCCTTGAGGTACTTGAACGTTTCTATCATGTCTCCCCGTCCCTCCTTTCATCAAGAGTATACATATTAAGCTTTCTCAGTCTCTCTTCATATGGTTTCTGCTGCAGACCCTGCACCATTTTAGTTGCCCTCCTCTGGACTGCTTCCATCCTGTCTATGTCCTTGCATAGATGAGGTCTCCAAAACTGCACACAGTACTCCAGATGGGGTCTCACCAACTGTCTGTATAGAGGGATAACCACTTCCCTTTTTCTACTTGTGATGCCCCTTCCTATGCATCCCAGTATCCCCCTGGCTCTCCTTACCGACTTTTCACATTGCTTACCCACCTTTAGGTCATCTGATATGACTACCCCCAGGTCCCTTTCCATTTTTGTTGTTGTTAGTACCTCCCCTGCTATTGTGTACTCTTCTCCTGGGTTTTTGTTTCCCAGGTGCTTTACTTTGCACTGAATCTAAGTTGCCATATGTCTGACAATTCCTCCAACTTTGCCAAGTCCCTTCTCATCTTTTCTACCCCCTCTTGTGTATCAACTCTGTTACAGATCTTTGTGTCATCTGCAAAGAGGCATACCTTTCCCTTCAGACCCTCTGCAATGTCACCTATAAAGATGTTAAAGAGGACTAGACCCAGTACTGAGCCCTGAGGTACTTCACTAGTAACCCGCTTTCTTCGGAATGTGTTCCATTCATTATTACCTTCTGTGTCCTGTTGTGCAGCCAGTTTGCTACCCAAGCTACCAACCTGGGACCCACTCCCAGGCTGGCTAACTTGATTATTAATCTTTTGTATGGGACTGTGTCAAATGCCTTGCTAAAGTCTAGGTAGGCCATATCCACAGCCCCTCCCTGGTCTATTACTTTGGTCACCCAGTCAAAGAACTCAATTAGATTCATCTGACATGACCTTCCTGCTGTAAATCCATGCTGCTTTGAGTCCTGTGCCCCACTGGCCTCTAGGTACTCAACAATTCTTTCTTTCAGAACTGATTCCATCATTTTCCCTACCACTGAGGTCAAACTTACAGGTCTGCTGTTTCCTGCTTCTGCCTTGCTCCCACTTTTGTGAAGGGGAATCACATCTGCCGTCGTCCAGTCCTCAGGTACTGCCCCGTCCTGCCATGATTTGTTAAAAAGCGTGGTCAGTGGTGTCACTAGGTCCTCCCTTAGTTCTTTTAGGATTCTGGGGTGAATCCCATCAGGCCCCATTGCTTTGTACACCTTCAGTTTTAGGAGTTCTTTCAGGACTGTTTCTTCTGTGAATGGACTGGTATCAACCCCCCTACCCAGAGTGCTTCTATTGTCTGGTTTAGGTAACTCCTCCTCATCTTCTTTTGTGAATACTGAGCAAAAGTATTCATTCAGCATATCTGCCTTTTCACTGTCTCCCTCTGCCCACCTCCCCTCTCCTTTATTAATCTTCACTATCTTTCCTTAACTTTTCTATGATCCCTAATGTACCTATAAAAGGTTTTATCCCCCTTCCTAACTAAGCTGGCTATTTTTTCCTCAGTTTGTGCCTTTGCTAGTCTGACTGCCTTCCCCACTTCTTTCTGCTTTAATTGATACAGTTCCCTGTCATGCTCCTTCTGTGATTCCTTATACTTTTTGAATGCAGCCTTTTTCTCCTTAACCTTCCCTGCCACCTCTTTTGAGAACCATAGTGTTTTTTCACTCCGCTTTGTTTTCTTTATTTGTTTCACACAAAGCTTGTTGCCTCTATGATGGCAGTTTAGATTTTTTCCATTGTTCTTCCACCCTCCTTTTTGGTCATTTGCTAGTGCATTTTTTCAGGTATTCACCCACTTTAGCAAGTCAGCCCTTCTAAAGTCCAGTATCCTTGTTTTGTATGGCTTATCTCCATGGTTGTGCTCATTGTGAAACACACTGTGCAGTGGTCGCTTGTTCCCAGATGTCTACTGACTTCTAAATTTGTGATCCTCTCTCCATTTGAGAGTACCAGGTCTAGTATTGCTCCCTCCTGAGTGGGTTCCAACACTAGCTGTCTAAGGCCTGCCCCCTGCAGGGCATCAAGAATGACCCTGCTCTTGGATGTGGCTGCAGTACTTGTTATCCAGTTAACATCTGGCATAGTCACGTCCCCCATCAACAGTATCTTCCCTTTTTCAGCCATTTTGAGCTGAAAATAGCTGTAACTAGCTAGCTAGCTGAACAGTTAGAAAAGTATTTAGTTTAGTAAACCCAGTACTCATGACCTTTTTGGGAATAGGAGTAGGAGTTGGGGGATGTCTCCCCTTGCTGACAATTTGGAAGAACAGGAAGAACTGGTGTCTGAAAATGGCAGTTCTGGCACTAGGCATCATGGGACTTGTAGTCCCTGCAGGCAACATGCTATCCCCTGACTCCCGACCCACTGGAAGCAGGGATTGGGTCGGCAGCCACTTTATAGTAATTATTTTTGTTTATTTTGGTCCCCCCCAGCCCTCTTTGCTGTCCAATGGGGCTGGGGACATTGCAACCCAAGTGGCGCTTCTGCCGCATCATCTGGTGGCATTTGAGGCACCAGAAACAAATTGCGCCCTTGCCCCTGTGCTCCCCACCCCATTGAGCGGCAGTTTGGGGGCAGTGCAGCAGCACAAGGGTGCAGCTCACTGGCCACTTTCATTATCGGGCACTTGAGGCGCCAAACTTTCCTGTTGCATTCCCCGGCCCTGGCGGCAGTCCAGAATTGGGCCAAAGGAGTGAGGATGAAAGCAGCTCACTCACTGCACAGAAGAAGTGCATGGAGGTGCCATAGCAAAGTTAATCTTCTCCCCAGCCCTGTCAGCAGCCCAGGAGAGGGCCTGGGAAGCAAAGAAGTGAATGGCTGCAGCAGGAGCATCGGGAGGCAGGAGCTGTTAGGAGGCAGCAGGAGCCTCAGGTAAGCTCCTGACTTGGGGGAAAGGTTACAAAAGTAATTTTGTGATATTTCATTCTTTTTTTTTTTTTTATGAAATGACCCTTTACACGGTCCTAAAAACGTATACCCATGCTTAGTATGGGCATTTGCAGCTCTAGAAAAAGACATCCATTTTATTACACATCCATACAGTCTCCTATATTTTAATATATAATTATTATCTCCAGTCTTTAAGTTTTTTATGAGGGAATTACTTCTACTCGATCAGATATAATAAAATCCATATGTTAATGGCACTGTTCCTAAGCGCTCTGCCTTCTGAGACAAAATCATTTTTCTGCTTTCCAAAATGTTGTAACATGTCTATTTAAAATGATTTGTGTTAGTAATTCATATAAAAAATAGCTTTCTAGTAACATAAAGACAATATGATTAGTTACTTTCACTCAGATGCTTCTGCTTTCTGCTTCATGTTTTATTGTTTGTTTTGGTGCAGTCTGCTTTCTTCCTGTGCATAAGAAATATTTCTTTATTAGTGCCTGCTAAGGTACCCGGTCTCCTGTATTTACATATTAATTTTATATTACAAAGAGTATGGTTATTATTAGTGCCTAACAATGCACTCACCATTCAGACAGACAGCATTTCACCAGGCTTCTTCCTAAGCACTCTGTCTTCTGGAACTCACTCCTTGATATCTGAAAAGGGAGGACATTTCCAAGGGGGCACTAATGACTGGTCACAGTTTCCCACTCTCAGTCAAGGCAGCCTGATGATGTGGTGATGTGGTTATTGCCCATTGTCTCACACCCCTCACCGTTGCTTAGCAACAGCATAGAGTTAGTCCCTGAAATGAATTGTCTGGACAAAGGCCCTCTCTCAGCTAAGGAGTTATGATACTCACTATTTTGTCTCCAGTCTGTTTATTGTGTAGTGTTAGGAATAATATCTCGGTGATGTGACATTAACAGAGACAGAGATGAGAGTCCTAAGTAAGGAACTGTGTTTTTGTCCCACCAAGCCACTAGAAAACATTCAGATTACAGCAGACTTTCATAAATGTTTGAGAAATGTACGCTTAAAAAAGTAATTTGCAGCGGAACTGCAACAAGATCCAGACGTTTCTAACATTTAGAAGGCAGTGAAGTACAAATCGAGCTACAACCCACCCAAAGGACCTAACCAAGTCCATAATGTGGAGTTTTTTTTTCTCTCTAGTGTTAAAGGATGTGCAGGAAGTAATGATCTAAAAAAACACAGACCCCTTAAGGTATATCCTCTCTAAAGATGCATAGCAAGCATTAAGATACTTACAAAATGAGTCAAGAAAAATCATAAAATAAGCTGACAATGGAGAGGGGATATTGATGAGAAGCACTAAATGATATAGGAATACGTGCATGGATCTACAAGAAAAGGAAGAGAACCATCTCAGACTAGCTGAAGACCCAACTCCAAGAAAAAAAAGAGTGCATTAAAGAGGTTCTAGATACAGAATTAGAACTAGGCCAAGTTGATGAGTGGTAAAGACATCTCTTAGTGGTGGAATCCCCCAAAATACTGGTATTCTATAGTTTACCAAAGATTTATAAAGACCTGAACAACTGACAAGGAAGACCAATTGTCTTGGGCCTAGAATCAGTATTAAAATCCCTTTCTAGCTTTGTGAATCACTTTGCACAGCCCTTACCTATTGAAATGCATAGTTACATCAAAGACACAGTGGATATACCAAGATTGATAAAAAATTGAATAAAAAAAAGAAACATTTGAGACCACCATTCTCTGCACCTTAGACGTCAAAGATCTTTATACGTGAATACCTCACGAGGAAGGGCTGTGGAGTCTAGAACGAGCATGTAAGAGGTAAGACAGGGAGGGCAAACAAGAATCCAACTGATTTTAGAATTAGCAAGGCAAGTACTTTTATGAGAATTATTTTCGCTTTGAAGACAGTTACTATAGACAAATGAAAGGGACAGCTATGGGGATCACTATGGCCACCACATATGCCAATCTTTTTTATGGAACTATTTGAGGAATATTTTGTCCTCACCCTCTTTATAATATACTCACTATTACAGACACTATTTAAATGATATATTAATTTTGTGGGAAGGCACAGAGACAGAACTGCTGCAGTTTGATGACTACCTCGATGGGGTGACAGACTAATTAAAATTTTCATTAGCACACAGCACTGAGGAGATTCTGTTTTTGGACCATGTAGTTTACAAAAGTGAAGGGAAACTTGAAACAAAGTTACACCACAAGGAGACAGATAAGGACACCCTGCTACATTCCACCCAAGAAAATTGAAAAGAAGTGTTCCGTACTCACAGATGTTAAGCATGAGAAGAAATTGTAGCACCCCGGAAGAGCAGGAAAAGTAATTTGAGAACACAGCAGGCAGGTTTCTTAGAAGCGGGTATTCTAAAGACACAGTTAACTCAGCTATAACCAAAGGAAAACACTTAGACAGGCAAGTGATATTAAGAAAGAAATCAGAAAAAGGACATTTGAACAGAATGGTGTGCTCACTAAATATTTTAAGTACACAGAAGACATGTGAAGAATCATTAGCAAACACTTGGAAACCTTGCCCACAGTTAACATCACTGAATTCCAGATGCATCCAATAATAGCACCCAAAAAGGTAGAAACATTGAAACAAAAACTTGTGCACGGTGAATATCAGGGCAAAGAGAAAACAGGAACACAATTTCTGCTTGTACCACCGTTACCTCAGATAGTTCAATGTAACAGATGTGCCCACTGTAGTAATCTGGCAAGAAAAAAAGAGATAGCTCACCCAAGATGCAGTTACACAGACCCCATTAAAACACACCTAGCATGCAAATCAGACTATGTGATTTATGTCCTAACAAGCCTATGTTGCAACTACTACCTGGGCAACACAGCAAGGCTTCTGAAGTTGCATATAAGTGAACACAAAACTGCAGTAAGACATACAGTAAACTTGAACACTAACCAGTAGCCAAGCATTTATGGCCTGCCAATCACTGTATAACTAGCCTGATAGTTTGGACAATAGAGAAGGTACTGGAACCACCACAAGAGGAGGGGGACTGGGAAAAAAACTAAAATGCATGGAAATGTATTGGATTAATACCCTGAATACTCAGTATGAAAATGTTGATAAGAACAAGAAGGAAAACTGGATGTATGTTGGTTGATTCTGAGCACAATGCAGCCTCCATAACTCCTTGACTGCTGTCCACCAGTCGCCGCTCCCTGTGTTTTCCTGCATATTGGAATGAATACAGACTGATACATGTAGTACATTCAAGTGTTGTAACAGCATCACTACAATTGTAAGTTACAACTGAAGCACCAATCCAGTCTGAAAACCCACAGGGTAAAGTATTTACTTTGAGGAAAAATAGTTACGCTTATCTCTGGACTAAGTACAGAAATTAGTGAAAAACTTGGAAATGTAAAACAGAATATATAGACCTTGAAGGCATGCCCTGGGACAGTCATATAAAGCATTAACAGACTGAGCTACATTGATTATCTTTCTGTTGAACATAGTTACTTCTTAACAACAATAACTGGTGAAATAAGGGTCAACCTTATAACTCAATTAACACTTCATAATGTTTAAGGTTTGAGTGACACAAAAGTAGATCAAGAAAAGAAAAAAATGAATTGGCATTAAGTGAATTTTGATACATGAACCTCAGGCCCTTCTGGCAAAACTCTTGGAGATGGAGCCACAGCTAACATACAACCGATGACTTAATTATTACTTTTTTAAATACTATAGCTACAAGCAGAACAGCAATGTGTGAGTGGTCTTCTGGGGATTTGGTGTAAATAATTATGTGATGACCAGATGTGATTAAAAAGTATTTTAAACATTATAAAAAGTGACATAAATTCGCACAGAGTGGGTCTTGATCCATTGACCTCAGGTCCATCTAGCAAAACATTTGTAGATCCAGCCACAGCTGACCCACTTATTTTTTTTAAACAATCATTTTATTAGTTTTTATGTAATACAATATCAACATAATGGAGGTTGTCTATACTTTACATACAGATAGTTATTCATAGGGAGGCAGTATAGTGCAGTGGTCTATGGCACTAAGCTGCAACTCTGGAGACCAGGGTTTGAATCCCACAGCCCCCACTTGCATACTGTGTGATCCTAAGCAAGTCACTTAGCTTCCCTGTGCTTTCAGATCACACCTGTAAACAAGCTTTCAGCTTAGTGTCTCTCCTGGTTAAACAATTGGGAAAAAAAGACAGACAGGATTTGCAATAAAGGATGTACACTGAATCATTGATAATAAATATAAATAACTTTATCATCCACAAATAATTTAATTTCTTTCACGCTTTAAATCAGCTGTTTCTTCCCTTCTTCCCTAAGTTGAACTTATTATTTATCCTTCGAAGTCCCTCAATCACCATTGATCTATATATTTATTATATAATATTCAAACTGATTCAAATTGCATAAAATATTTATAATTATACAGTATAGCCAGAAAGGAGTACTTCCATTTACTAGCTGGGAAAGGAGCATATTCCGAATCAAGCTTTCAATATTTCAATAGTAATCTTTTGACTGACATAAATATAGCCTTTACAAACAATGTTTCCTTTTGCTTCATTCCTCAGAAACTGCACATTTTCAATATTGCACATCTTGGGTCTGACCATTTCCTGATAATACCCTGCCTGACCAAGAATATCGGAGACAGTTTGCCACCATTTTGTACTTAAACTACACCCCCAAAATCATATGTAATATATCCACCTGAGCTGCATGGCAATGCCAGCAGGTTCCATTAGTATTAATATACATTTTGAAAAGCCTATAAGGGGTATAATATGCCCTATTCAGGATCTTATATTGCATTATACCATCTCTCTCTTTTTTTTTTAACTCTTTGGCAACCGGGTAAGGCCAACTAGGCACAAGTTCCTGTTTTCAGGCTGTCTAGTAAGGTTGTATTGAGCTGTGGCACCACCAGCCAGCAACCATTGTTGTTCTGAGGTATGCTGTCCCAGTTCCTTGTCCCATTTTGTAAAAGTTGTCTTGTAATTTTTAATAAAAGTTCCATTTATATTCTTGGTCAGCCAGGCAAACAGATTTTTCAAATTTCTTTCCATAATCCCCCTGTAAATCTTGTTTCAACCTTCTGGTATTTGGAGCCCTCTCCCACCTTTTATAGTCTTTAGAGAATAAACTCATAAGCTGATTAATGTAAAGAAAATGGTTCTTTTGTATAAGGAATCTATTTTTAAAGGTGGCCCAGGTGCTTTTGACTCCATTATCCAAGAGGTTGAGCCATCTGGAGATCACCCTTCCTTTCCACACTCTATTTTTTAGTTTCTTCCCCCTGTTTTGTAATTAGGATTATTCCATGGCGAACAACATACATTCCATTTGTGTATTTTATAATGCCACAAGCTATGGTTTTCAATAATACACTTTAGCATTTTGATATTTTTTAGCTGTATATAACAACTGTGAGAAATCTGTGGAATCGGATGAACTAGATGAGATCAAGCTATTCCTATATCTTATATTAGGTTCTAATTCTTCCTGATGCACCCATTTAATTACCTTTTTCATAATACATGACAGGTAAATATTTCTGGTTCTGGACAAGCCAGTCCACCATTCTCTGTTGGAAGGCATAATTTAGATCATGCAATTCTTGGGGGCTTATTATTTCAAATTAATTTTTTAATTGTTTTCTTAACTTAGAAAAAACAGGTGTCTGGGACAGGAACCATTACTGTCTGCAGCCTATAGGATAGAAGGGGAATCACCAGCATCTTTACTAATTGAATCTTTCCCCATAGAGACATTGAAATATTTCCCCATAACATCAGTTTATCCTGAAGTGTATGTTATAGGGATTTGAAATTGAATACAAAAAAAAGAGTCCAATTTGCTATGTAAAAATATACCTAAATATTTTATTCCCTGACATTTATCTTCAAGACCTTCTGTATTTGTGTGTGATCTGTTTGATGAAAAAATATTAAGTCTGTTTTATTTTCATTGAGCTTATATCCTGCTACTTTAGCAATGATAGCCAAAGCTTCTCTAATGTTATCTTCTGGGTCCTGAAGTATTAGAAGCACATCATCTGCAAATGCATTTGTTTTTGTTTCTTCTCCTCCTATATCAATTCATTTTACCTTGTCATTTCCCCTTATTTCATTAATAGGGGTTATGACCCCAATATAAATAATGATGGTGAAAGGGGGCAGCCTTGTTGAATGCCCCTTTGTAATATTATAGTTTCGGAAAAAATCCCATTGATTTTCACTGGTGCCACTGGTTTATTGTATGAAACTTTCAGGATTTGAATAAATTCATGTGGATAGCCATATGCCTCCAAGATGTAAAAAAGATATTTCCACTCCAGCATATCAAATGCCTTGGTGGCATCAAGTGCCACCAAGGCTGCCTGCTCCCCCCTTTGTTTCCAGGTATTCGACCAGCAACTGAACTTTTAATAGACTGGTTTGTATTATTCTTCCTGGTACAAAACCTGATTGTTTGCCATGTATCAGATTTTTTAAGGTAAACAAAATTCTATTAAGATCTTGGTAAAAATCTTATGGTCTATATTTAGTAAAGCTATTGGTTTATAATTTCCTAGTCTCTTTGTATCTTTACCGGGTTTTGGGATAATCAAAATATATGCCTGATAAAAGGTGTCTGGGATCTTGAAGGATTCAATAATTTTATTAAGTAAGTTATGTAAATAAGGTACTATTTGTTGTCTGAAGGACAAATAAAATTATATTGTGAGGCCATCCAAACCAGGTGCTTTTTATTTGAACATCTGGTACATTGTATCTGAGGGTTCTTGGATAAATATAGGGGAGATCATTGTTGGTAAGTCTGTGGAAAGCAGCTTCTTATACAGCAAAGAACCAAAGTGTTCCAGTTCTTCGTGGGAAGGAGAGCACTCTGAGGTATACAGGGATGACTAAAAGGATGCAGAGTCTGCCAAAATCAATCACTGATCTGTAACCATATGGCCATCTTGTCCCTGAATTGTCACTATTTTTAGGTTTTCTTTTTTCCAATCTTGCACTTTCTTTGCCAATAATTTCCCCAAATTTCACTATTCATCTTCCAATTGTTTGCATTCCTGGCCCATTCCTTTCTTATTTCAAAAAATTCTGTTGATTACACCATTTTTTTTAATCTGTGAGTTCTTGTTGTTTGGTGGAATCCCCTCTTTTGACCACTAATTCTAAGATTTTTAACTTATTTTCTACCTCCAATTTAAATTTCATCTTTTGCTTATTCAGCCATGATGCATCAAACTCCCCCCTCAGGGTCACCTTGAATGCATCCCAGCATTCAATCACATTTAAATCTGAGATCTTGGTGTCCACCATGAAATTATCTATAGCTTTACTGATTTTGTCATGGAAGTTTTTATTTTCCAATAATTTGTTATTGAATCCCCATGGGCTCCTTCCTCTAGGGAGTCCAAAGGAAAAGGGGACGTAAAAGGAAGCCGGACTATCATCTGATATTAGTCTAGTTTCTACACTGACATTGCATCCTGGACAGTGCACCAGCATGTCCTCTGAAATAAACACATAATTCAGTCTGGAATGCGTGTTATGTCTTGCTGAGAAATAAGTATAGTCTTTAGAATTCTCATTTAGAATTCTCCACCCACCTGCTAAATTATTAGAGTCCAGAAATGTATTTAAAACACTAGCTTTGTATCTCTGCCACTTACTACTACTTGAAGTTTTATCTAGTGAACTGTTCAGAGAGCAATTAAAGTTCCCAGCCAAAATGTAATGTCCACCTCCTCATATTAACAGCATTTTATTCAGTTCAGCTAAGAAATTCCCCAAACCTTGGAAAAGAGCATAAACTGAGCCAAAAATAACATTCATGAGGTCAATTTCAGTGTTTACCAGTACTATTCTGCCATTTTTATCAGTTGCAGAGTCCAAATGTTTCCCTTTAAAATTATTACTGATCAAAATGGCCATGCCAGCACTCTTTTTACTTGTACCCAAAGAGGAAAATCGTTTAACCAGAAGTGGCACACTAAGCTAAAAGCTTGTTTACAGGTACAACCTGGGAGCACAGGAAAGTTAAGTGACTTGCTCAGGGTCACACAGTACGCAGGTGGGGGCTATGGGATTCAAACCCAGGTCTCCAGACTTGCAGCTCAGAGCCTTAAACCACTGCACTATACTGCTCCCCTTCCATCTCTTTTTTAAATTTTCTATTTCTTTCTGATTGAGAAATATTTCTTGCATCATGGAGACATCTGACCTCAGATTTTCATCCTGCCCAGAATTCTTGATCTTTTTATGGGGGAATTTATGCTGTTTATATTCCAGTTACATCTCTTAACACCAAACATTTCTATATTCCGAATATTTCCTCCTGTCCCTCTTTTGTTTTACTTCTGAACAACCCTCCATACTAAAAACACTTGTATATTCCATTTCCCCCCTCCACTTACCTGATGCCAAGAAACATTTCGGCACCATCCCCAAACCTTGGGATAATTTGCTGTGGACCAGCTAGTCACCCTCCCCACTTCACTGTTTATCTTATCTTCTTTAATTGAAGTTTACTTATTTCATCCCCTGCTTCTCTGCATTCTTTTAGCTGTTCTCAAAGCTTACAAAATTGGTAGGCAATCCTATTTTTAAATCTGCAAGTGCTTCAGAAGATGTAGTGTAAAAAGGCAGTTGATTGTTCAATATCACCTTAAGTTTGAAGGGAAACACCATGAAGGCCTTTATTCTCTCTTTCCAAAGCCTTTGCTGTATCCCTCAAACTGCCTTCTTTGCTCCCAGAGGGCTTTAGAAAAATAATTCTTTAAATACACCTGCTGAGCTCTGAAAATAATTTTACCCTTCGTATACTATGCCTTCATTACAGCATCTTTTAATAAAGTGGTCAACATTCTAACAATCACAGGGCTTGATTTTTGTTGGTCTCTTTCTTTTTTTGCCCCTAACCAGTGCACCCTGTCAATATGAGGAACTTTTTTGGTAGAGCCTAAAATCACAGCAAAAAGATCAGCTAGAATATTAGCTAAGGTTTGCTCGGATTCCCACGCTGGAAGAATTCCAAGGATTCTTATATTGTTCCTTCTGGCCCTATTTTCTTGGTCATCTAGTGTCCATTTGAAAGTTTCTTGCTATTTCCCAATATCTTTGACTTGAACCACTGGGGGGGGGTGCTAATCTGTCTTCCAGTTCTGATGGTCTTTTTTTCCATCTCAGTGATTGGTTTAGTCCTAAATTTAGGTTAACAGTCATCTTTTGTATGTTTTCAGTAAGTGTTCTAATGGAATCTAGCAACTGGTGCAGTTTGTCCAAGTATGTTCACTTTCTCCATTAATTGCTGGGCCCATTTTGGGGGGCTGTTCCTGCATCATTTTCTTGTGTCCCACATCTTGTTCTGATTCCCTGCTCTTTTCAAGTGTGAAGTCTTTTTGCCTTGCTGATCCTCCTGTTATTTGGCCTTCCTCAGAATCTAGCTGGTTCTCATTCTGTGCCTCTGTTCCAGTTTCAGGCCATACTTTATTTTTTTCTGAAGTTGTTTAATTGTCACTTTAAGCTGTATTTGTTTTAATTGCCGCTGCCCCGTCCCTTTTATATTTCTTGGCCTCTGGATTTTGTTTTGAGACATTTTGGTTAAATTTAAGCATGTTATTGCACAACAGTTCTTGAAAGGTAGTTTTTCTTGCACAGATTTCTTATTTCTGACCTCTGGTTTCTTTTCTAAGTCCTCTGAGCTGCTAGGCGACCATACCTCTCAACTGTACCACATTACGAGGAATGTTCCTCATCTTACTTCACAAAAGCGCCCTGTTCCACATTGTGAGGACTTGTCCCACATTCAGTGTTAACATTTTAAAGCAAAAATCTATATTAAATTATGCATAAAATATAACATTCAATTCATGCCAGACGAATCTGATAGATTTCTTTGACTGGGTGACCAAAGTAGTAGATCAGGAAGGGGCTGTGGACATGGCCTACCTAGACTTTAGCAAGGCATTTGACACAGTCCCACACAAAAGATTAATATACAAATTAGCCAGCCTGGGAGTGGGTCCCAAGATGACAGCCTGGGTAAAGAATTGGCTGGAGAATAGGACACAGAGAGTAATAGTAAATGGAGTCCACTCAGAAGAAAGAAGGGTTACTAGTGGGTACTGCAGGGTTCAGTATTAGGATCGGTCCTCTTCAATGTCTTTATAGTTTACATTGCAGAAGGACTGGAAGGAAAATTATGTCTCTTTGCAGATTACATAAGATCTGCAACAAAGTTGATGCACAGGGTGGGGTGGAAAGAATGAGAAGGGACTTGGCAAGGTTAGAGGAATGGTCAAATGTATGGCAGCTTAGATTCAATGCTAAAGTGCAATGTAATGCACCTGGGAAACAAAAACCAGGGGAAGAGTACACAATGGGGGTGAGATACTAACAACAACAAAATGGAAAGGAACCTGGGGTAGTCATATCAGATGACCTAAAGATGGGCAAGCAATGTGAGAGGGCAGCAATGAGGGCTGGGGGCTGGGATGCATAGGAGAGGCATCACCAGTAGAAAACAAGTTATTATCCCTCTGTACAGACAGCTGGTGAGACCCCATCTGAGTACTGTGTGCAGTTCTGGAGACCCAATCTCCACAAAGACATAGACAGGATGGAAGCTGTCCAGAAGAGGGCAACTAAATGGTGCAGGGTCTGCACCGGAAGACATATGAAGAGAGACTTAAGGAGCTTAATATGTATTGCCTTGAGGAAAGGAGGGAGAGAGGGGACATGATAGAAACTTTCAAGCACCTCAAGGGAATCAACAAAGTCCAAGAGGGTAGCATCTTTCAAAAAAAGAGGTGTGCAAGAACAAGAGGGCACAATTTGAAGATGGGGGCGGCTCAGAGGTAATTTAAGGATGTATTTTTTCACAGAGAGGGTTGTGGATGCATGGAACGGCCTTCCGGAGGAGGTTGTGGAGTCAAAATCAGTGGTGGAATTCAAGCATGCATGGGATTGTCATAAGGCAATTCTGGGGGGTGGGGGTAGGAAGAAGTAGGCTGCTGGTTAACTAGGATCTGCAGCTTATCCAGTAGGTAGGGAAATGGGCAGACTGGGTGGGCTAAGCGGTTCTTATCTGCCGTCAAATTCTATGTTTCTATGTTAATAACAGGCTTTCTGAACACAAATGCAAACATTTTAACAGTTTTCTGAGCTTCTTAGGTAAAGATTTGATTAAGTGTTCCACATTTTGCTCATTTGTTCCACATTTAGAGAGGCAATGTTCCACATTTTGGGGACAAAAGGTTGAGAGGAATGTAGGCGACTGATTCTGAGATTTATTTTTCTCTCTTGTTGTCTAAAATAGTTTTGAAAATCTCTTGTTGCTTGCCACTGTATCCTCTTGAACACTTCACATAGATTGTCCAATGGATACGTGAGCTGTATGTTAATTAATATGTGGTGTAAAGGATAAGTCACGTTTGTAGAGTCCCCCTTTAACCGAGAGCAGATTAGTTCAAAATGCAGTTCTTAAATGAGTCAGACCGCTACCATCAATCGCAACCTTCAAATTGAAAAAGGTCAACCAAACCAGTCAAAAAGGAAGCAAGTTTAAACTTAGCGGAGGCAAGGTTGTGCCGACATTGGCATTCTCCTATGCAGTTTTACTGGCAGCTGAAACCTTTGCTTTACTTTGTGGGTAGAGAATGAGATGGGCATCTAGATGTTGAAAAATTGTGTTGGATAGCAGCTGAAGACAGACTCCTGGTCCAGTTTGGTCTTACCCTCGGCCGTAAATTTTGGGGTCTCAATTCAACGGCGTCAATCGAATATTTTTAGAAATTACCATCCTGTTAAGGACCAGTTCCGAGCAGAAGCTCGGAACGCCCCTGAAAATCCAACATGCTGCTTTTTTTTTTTCAATGCGTCCAACTCATTGAAATTTATTGTTTCCTTTTCCTTGCTACATGTACCGCTTCCTCGTCTTTGAACGCATTTATGAGACAGAAGCCGACTATGATTTGTGCAAGCTGTGTGAAAGCACTACCATGAAATGTGGACTGCGGCAGTGGCGTCTTCCTCCTCTCAGCATCTTCCCATGTGCGCATTGCTTGTCTTCTTGTGGGACTCACTTTGGGTTGTCATTTGCCTTTTTTTCTTTTTCAGTACTGCCAAATATTACGTCTTGTGGCCTGCCGCCGTAGTCTTTCACTTCCTTTTCATCAGAAACCCGGAGAGGAGAGATAAGGAGAGAAGTGGTCTACTCCAGGCTGCTTAGTCGGCTGGTCAACAAATTACCTCACTACTGCCCACCCCTTCCCCGGTCAGTGTCCACAACTGACCCACAACTAATAGTGTGATTTTTGCTGTTGCTTTTTTTTAAATATTGAATATCTATAGCTACCAACTGAACAGTGACTACAGAAATGTCTGACAGGGATCGGGTGCAACTAACTGTATAATTACCAGATGAAAAAAAAATAATTGCAATACGTTAATCAGAGCTTTTCTTGATAACACAATTAAACATTTTAAGAAGTTCAGTTTATAAATTGAACGAGATGAGACAAATTACCCTTTGTGTGGCGAAACAGACTGCTGTAATCCCTGACACTACACAATAAACAGATTTGAGACAGGATGGTGAGTAACTTAACCGTTTAGCTCTGAAAGAGCTTTCACCCAGCCAGTTGAGTTTGGGGATTAATGCTACACCATTACTAAGCAAAAGCAAGGAGTGTATGACAATCGGCAAGGACCATATTACCGGCCTTTATAACTCTTTGGGTGCCCTCCACCAGAAGTAACCTCCTGTGTTTTCCTACATATGGTGATGAATACATGTAGTACATTCAAGTGTTGTAACAGCATCACTGCAATTGTAAATTCTAAGTGAAGCACCAGTCTGGTCTGAAAACCCACAAGATTGAGTATTTTACTTTAAGGGATAATAGTCACACTAATCTTTGGACTAAGTATAGATATTGGTGAAAAATTTTGGAAATATAAAACAGAATGTGTGGGCCTTGAGGTCATGGGGTGAGACCAGTCATATAAAGCATTAACAGATTGAGCTACAGAATTCTCATGGGTAACATCAATTATCTTTATGTTGAACATAATTACTTCTGAACTACAATGACTGGTGAAATATGGAGTAACTTTATGGCTAAATTAAAATGTTATTTATTTATTTAGCTTTTGTTAACCAGGTAAGTATACTAAGTTTCAAGTTTATTGCAGGAAAACTCCATTGAGCAAGCTCATTCACAAGGAGGTCCTGTGACATAAACACTTAGGGCTGGATATTCAAACTGCGCCATTCAAAGGCGCAAGTCCTTGCGCTGCACAAAATAGATGTGCTGGGGTGTGTCCCATGCGATATTCAAAGGAGTTGCGCTATTGAGCAACTCCTTTGAATATTGCTTCCCAGCCATAGCCACTGTGCATGGTGCAGTGGAACTTGCGCAAGTTGACAGAGTGGAGCAGTCAACTTGCGGTGGTGCAAGTACCATTGCGCCATGCGCAAAATCACGATATTCAAAAGGTGACATGCAAATGGGGCCATAATACATGCAGGCGGCGGGGCCATTTGCATGTCATTATACCCATTGCATGCCATTATAGGTGCGCCGATCCTCGAGGACTTGCGCCTGGCGCCTGCCAGGCAGCAGCCGCGTGGGACCGGACGACCCTGCAGTCCGATCTCGGCAGCAATGTGGCTCCCCACCTCCTCCCCGACATCTCCCTGGAGGTCCAGTGGACTAAATGCCCGATCGCGGCAGAAAGAATACAGGACCCCCACATCCCATGTGCCCGATCGCGGGCAGAAAGTATAGAACCCCCACATCCCATGTGCCCGATCCGAGAAAGAATCTAGGACCCCCACATCCCATGTGCCCGATCACAGGCAGAAAGTATGAGAACCCCCACATACCATGTGCCCGATCGTGGGCAGAAAGTATACAGACCCCCACTTCCCATGTGCCGATCGTGGGCAGAAGTAAGTGCCCCCAAAACATCTCCTGGTGTCTAGTGTGGCCCCCACCCCACCCACCCACCCACGAGCCCCACCACCCTGCTCCCCGCAGCCGCCGGGCGGTAGCATCCCACCGCCTGCTCGTGTCACACGCCGATGACTGGTTGGCTGACGCCTATTGGTGCAGAGTAGAGTCAATGGGCATGCAGCCCATGAGAGAAAGATGATAGTCCAGATTTGTGAATGAATGCTCACAAATCTGGACTGTCATGTACGGTATGGGTGCTGCATGCCCATTGGCTCTAGCTCTGCACCAATGGGCGGCAGCACTACCGCCAGTCAGTCAGCGGGCGGCGGGCGGCAGGTGGATGCTGCGCCTCACCGCCGCCGGGGAGCGGTGGGGCTTCGTGGAGGGGCCAAGCCACTAGACAATCAGGAGATGTTTTGGGGGAATTTACCTACTGCCCACGATCGGCACATGGGATGGGGGGTTCTGTATACTTTCTGCCCGCGATTAGCCACATGGGATGTGGGGGTCTGTATACTTTCTGCGATCAGGGCACATGGATGTGGGGTTCTGTATACTTTCTGCCCAAGATCGGGCACATGGGATGGTCAATGGTATCTTTCTGCCCGCCGATCAAGCATTTCGGTCCACTGACCACCAGGGATGTGAATGGGAGGAGGGGAGCTACATTGATGCCCGCGATCGGGCTGGGGGCACAGGGACTGGGTTGGGGAGCCACAGGTGGCAGCTGCTGTGTTACACCCTGCAATGCAGCAGCTCACCTGTGGGTGGCCTTCAACTAAGCCTTTTTTGGCTCAAAGTTGTGCAGGTGCAGGTTGGGGGTTGCGCCTGCACAACTCTGCACAGCCCGACTGAATATCGGGCCGTGCAGTTTATGCATGGTTCCTCCCCCTCCTGTTGAGCATGCGTTCATTTGCATTGCACTGTTGCTCAGCCTGTTTTCAGTTGCGCAACTGCCTCCTGCTGAATATCGCAGAATGGCGCAATGTAGGACTTGAGCATGCGCAACCCCATGGTGCAACCCTTTTGAATATCCCACCCTTAAAGTACAAACACAGATAGGTAATAACAGTATATGCATGAAATACACGTTACATGATACAGGCTGGATATACATACAAGGGTACCACATAGGGTGACCGCAGGTGGTAAACATTGATATGAGACTGGGAAGCGACTTACAGGTTGCATACTGATAAATGAAACATGATGACTGATGTGTGCAATACATATACAGTATTTTGGCAGCTAGAACAAACAACAGTCTACAACTGATATGGGGGGAGGAGTGATTTGATAGAGTAGCAGTGGAGCGTAAGCAAAGATAAAGCCAGGAGTAGAAGGGGAAGGGAAAACAGTTAATATGACAAATCAATTATACCTTATCAGTGGATAAATATGGCACACATGGGGAAGGAAGAGACTTAATGACAGTTACAGGAAAGGAAGGGGGTGGCACTATATGTGAAGGAAGGACTGAAGTGTGTAAGGGAGGAAGGGGAGGAGGGTAGTGCAGAGTCACTTTGGGTGCAAATCCAGGATTCCAAGAATAGGAGTCTTAGAATGGGAGTGGTGTGCAGGCCACCATCTCAGATGGAGGAGTTAGACAGGGAACTAGCGGGACAGATCAGGAGGACCTGCGAGGAAGGGTAGTGTGGTGATTGTGGGGACTTCAACATGCCAGGAGTGGACTGGAGCACCCCAACCAGGAAACAGAAGGAGCAGGTACTGCTGGATGCCTTCCAGGACAGCTTCCTGCTGCAAATGGTCAGTGAACCAACCAGGTTAGGGAATACCCTTGACCTTGTGCTGGCAAATGGGGACTTTGTGAGAGAACTTACAGTGGAGGAACTGCTGTCAGGGAGTGACCACCACTCAGTATGGCTCACATTGGATATGGGCAAGGAAGGAGTGGAATCTGGCACAAGAGTGCTGGACTTCAGGAGGGCTGACTTTGGGAGGATGGGGGAAGTGGTAAAAGGGTACCTGGCCAGAATTCAATCTAGTATGGATACTAACCAGAGATAGGAGCTCATAAAGTTGGGGATAGTGGAGGCAACCAAAACCTGCTGCAAAGCCCAGAGCAAGAAGGCTAGGCTAAGAAACCGAGCTGGTTGAGCAAGGAGGTCATGGAAAGGTAAGGAGGAAAAGAGCTGCCTTTAGGAAATACAAGAAAACAGGGAGGGGAGGACAGGAGGAGTACTTGACAGAATCGAAGGAGGTGACAAGGCAGTAAGGGGAGCCAAAGCATCTACGGAACTCAGGCTGGCACAAGGCATTAAGAAGGGGAGAAGGACTTCTTTAAGTACATCAGGGAGAAAAGGGCTGTAAGGACCACATAGTAAGGATTAGGAAGGAGGGGTTGGGTGGAAGCAGGATGCATAAGGCTGAAGCACTAAATGAGTACTTCTGCTCAGTATTTACTAAAGAGAAGAGGGGGTGACACCCAAGATGGGTGAAATGGCAGACGGGGGGGAAGTGGTGACAGATGGGAAATCATGGAGGGCAGAGTTCGAGAGGGTTTGAAGGCACTGAGGGTGGACAAGGCACCAGGCCCAGATGGCATCCACCCAGGGTACTGAAGGAGTGGCAGAGGTCCTTGCAGGACCTTTGGCAGACCTATTTAATGCCTCACTACATTCAGGGTGTGTACCTCAGGACTGGAGGATGGTCATGTGGTGCCCTCCACAAGAGTGGCCCCAAGGATGAACCGGGAAACTACAGACCAGTGAGCCTCACATCCATCGTGGGTAAGCTAATGGAGACTATCCTGAAGGAGAGGCTGGTGGCCCTCTTAGAGGCCAAAGGACTACAGGACAGCAGACAGCATGGCTTCATACGTGGCCGATCCTGCCAAACCAACCTGGTCGAGTTCTATGACTGGGTTACTAGGCAACTGGACAGGGGACATGCAGTGGATGTCCTGTATCTGGACTTTGCAGGCATTCGACTCAGTGCCACATGGAAGGCTGGGAAGGAAGTTAGTAGGCACAGGGCAGGTGCAATGCTGGTGAGATGGGTAGGAAACTGGCTGCAGGGAAGGCAACAGAGGGTGGTGGTGGGTGGGGAGCTGTCACACCCAAGGGCAGTGATGATGTGTCCCACAGGGCTCGGTGTTGGGACCAGTGTTGTTTGGGATATTCATTGCAGACATATCATGGGACATCAAGAGCAAGATCAGTCTGTTTGCTGATGATACCAAGGTTGGCGTGGTGGTGGATGACCTAGGGGATGGCAGGGGTTGCAGGATGATCTGGCAAAGCTTGAAACCTGGTCAGACACCTGGCAACTGGGCTTTAATGCCAAAAGTGCAAGGTGATGCATTTTGGGATGAAGAACCCAGGAGGACTTACCAGCTAGGGGAGTGCAGCTAGCCCAGACAGAGGAGGAGAAGGATCTGGGTGCTCATCACAGGGTCAATGAACAACTCGGCACAGTGTAGGAAGGCAGCTGCAAAGGCCAACAAAATGCTGGGTTGCATTGCAAGGGGTATATCCTCGAGGAGGGAGGAGGTGATTCTGCCACTGTATAGGTCATTAGTTAGACCACACCTGGAGTACTGCGTGCAGTTCTGGCATCCGTATCTGAAGATGGACATTAAGTTACTGGAGGGAGTGCAGCGCAGGGCGACAAAGATGATCAAGGGTCTGGGGGATTTATCATATGAGAGGAGGTTGAAGGAGTTGAACATGTACTCACTGGAGGAGAGGAGAGACAGGGGGGACATGATTGAAACCTTTAAATACATGAAAGGAATAAACAAGACAGGTACAGAGGGGCTGTTCAAAGTAAGGGAGGGGAGGGCCACCAGGGGCCATGATATGAGACTGGGCGAGGAAGGTTCAGGAGGAGATAAGGAGACACTTTTTACGGAGAGGGTGGTGGCTGGGTGGAATGCGTTACCTGCAGAAGTGGATGCAGTAGAACAGTGGACTGCTTCAAACGAGGATGGGACAGGACAAGGGGGAGGGTTAATGAAGGGGAAGGGTGGAAGGAAGGGGCAGCTGCAGAATAAGGGGTGCTAGCTGCACATTCAAGCAGACTTGATAGACCTCTAGGCCTTTATGTGCTGGCAAATTTCGTATGTTCGTATGTTCGTACAGGTGTCTTTTATTTTGGCTGAACTTAGCGATTTGTAGAAGTTTATTGAAACTGTGCTAGTTACTAGACACTAGACAAGACCATTTGCCTATTTTCAGGTACGACCCGGGAGAGTACAGGAAATTACATACTTACACACTTGGGACAACATGGTACATAATTAGGAAAACATTACACGTCATGAGACAATAAGGTACAAGTTAGAAAAAAACAAACTCGCATGTCACGTGCGAACATCATAATGTAGAATACACAAAGTACAAGGCATATGAGGCACATTTAGTTAGAATAGGTATAGCAGTGTAAGCGGTGTGTGTCAGTTTTGGAGCAGTACAAGGCAAGGATTGGTAGCAGCAAGTACAAAACTATCATCTTAAGGGCCAGCTGTTATGCATGAGTGCTAAGTGCTAACATATGTCACGGGGGTTTTTGGCACCCGCAGGCTGATCCAAGTTTGAGATGGTTCCATAGGGAGGAACGCAGGCTGCCCTGAGAGGGGGCAACACGGACCTGGGCTGGGAAGGTGTTCCAAAGTTTGGGGGCACATGCTGCAAAATCCCTTTCACCCATTCGAGTCTGAGTCACAGGTACCTTGAGTGTGGCAGATCCTTGAGATCTAAGGTGATAGGATGAGGGAACAGTTTGGGCCAGCAAACTTGCCACCCCTGGAGGCGTGCCTGTGTTGAGGACCTTTCCTGTGAAGCAACCAAGGACAAAGTCAATGTGCTTTGAGGGCGAGAGCCAGTTTAACTTATTGTAGAGATCACAGTGGTGAGTGAGCTAGGGGGCTACTAGGGCGAAGTGGCAGACATTGTCGTAGGCCATCGACCACCTAGAGAGATGGGCCTTAGTGGTGCTGGAAAACAATTTATAATGCTTATGGTCTGAGTAACACAGAAGTAGATCAAAACAAGCATTTGTCAATGCTGAATGTTGTCTTGCTGGCATTGGCATTGGTAGTGCAGGAGTTAGAGAGATGTATAATAGGAATGGCAGTGAAGCAGTGAACAGACGCCAGCCCCACCCCCACCCTGCAGAGACTGACAGGCATTGGGGTGTGCCTTTGGGTCACTGGCCATAACACTCATGTCATTTCACCAAATCCTACCCTGCAGACTCTGACAAGTGTCATGTTGTGCCTTGGGGTCATTGAGCCTTACGCTCACCCCATTTCATAAGGAAGTATGTTGAGATGGGTGCAGTATAGGAGAATGGGGTGAACTGTGGGGCCAAAGAGTCCAAGGCACATCTGGATGGCTGTCAGTGGCTGCAGAGTGGGGGTGGTGGTGCAGTGGCATGAGCATTACAGCTGACAATCCAAAGGCACACCCTGATGCCTGTTAGTCTGTACAGGGTGGGACATTATGGTTAGAAACACTAACGCCCTGGGTGTTTATTGGTATTTGCACTCCAAATTTTCAACATGGCCTTTTTGTGACCCCACCTCATGAAAGCATGTGGGACCTCTGCTCATGAATAGTGTCACTGTGATTTTGTTAATGTGTCCCAAATGTTATTTTCCCACAGTGGCCACACCATTGTACATCACATGAAAATGTCAGCTGCACCATTCATAACGAGCTGTGAAGAGATGGCAATGTTGAAAATCTGGAGAGAAAATACTAAAAATTCTCGAAGTTATGAGCGTGCATGAAAACTGTGCAACACACGCTCATAACAGTCTTTTCTTGGAATTCTTTCACTAAATTTTTAACATAGGCATTCTGGGACCTCTGCTCATGAACAGTGGCAGTATGATTTTCTTAATCTGTTCTAAACGGGTCCCTCCCACGACAGTGTCCTCCCGGATCTCCAAACCGATTTCAATAGAGTCCAAGCCTGGTTCCTGAAAAATCAGCTTAAACTAAATGACAAAAAGACAGTCACCATGGTCTTCAGATCTAGGAAAAAACTTACCTCCCTTCTGGCCCCCGCAGTGATCTCCACCCTGAATGGTACTCTCCTTGACCTAGTCCCCACTTTCAAATACCTAGGGGTCTGGCTCGACAGCCACCTAAATTTCTCTACCCACATAGAGGCCACCTGCTCCAAACTCCGACCCAAACTTGCCATCCTTTATTGCCACACCACAAAGACAGTCTTCCCCTCCCCGCCCACAGCAAAATCATACATAAAACCATCCTACCTATATTAGACTATGCAGACATCATATATTGCACAGCACCAACCTCATCCCTTTCTAAACTTGACATCCTACTAAATGCCTTCTGTCGCTTTGCCACTGCCTCACCTCCATTTACTCACCATTGCACCCTATATTCCACTCTCTCCATGGCCTCGCTCTCCCACAGGAGAACCACCCCCTGTGCCTCCCTCATAGCTAAATACTGGTTGTGCTCCCTTCCCCTTTCCTCATTTCCCATCTAGTACCAGCTAAATCCTTAGGCTACTCCCTCCGCCACAGAGATGCCCGCACTTTCAACCTCCCTCACCCTCACTCTGCCTCCAGCCAAGCTGCCTTTTCTTACCACCTTCCCTTCCTATGGAACAACCTCCCACCCAGCATTTGCCAGACCTCCTCCCTCCCTGAAATTATGCAACTCCTCCCAGACACACCTTGCCTAAAGTGCGTTCAGAGACCCTCCCTCACGTGGATTCCTGAATAGCCCTATTTTTGAATTTTCTCAGCTGGTTGATTTTTCCGCCCACGTCATACCCTAGGTGTTTTTTCTAAACCTCCTACATCACTAATGTACTACTCCTGCATCTGCTATTACCTTAGTGTAATAACTTATTGCTCCTATTTTGTAAGCACTGTATGTTTATCTATTGTCTGCAACAAACTGTCTTTGTACAAGTTCAGTCTGTAAATCTGAAATCTCCTAAATACCAAAAAGACAAAAGCCATGATCCTCTCACCAAAAGCAGGCCACGGATCAACACATATTCCCCAGATTTTAACGCTCCTTGATGAACCCCTTGAGACACTTGAAACCTTTAAATATCTAGGATTCTGGCTTGATAATAAACTCAACTTTTTATGCCACCTGAATGAAGTCTCAAAGAAATTAAGACAACGGTTAAGCCTATTTTATCAGATTAAACATCTGCTTACCATAGAAGCTAGAAAAAGACTAGTACAGTCTACATTCCAACCTATACTGGACTATGCTGACTTCCTTTACACTCGCTGTCCCTTAATGTCGCTTAACAAACAACATTCTATACCACCGAGCCCTAAGATTTGTCCTTGATCTACCTTTGCGTATTCATCATTGCCTGCTATACCAGGAATTTGGGGTGGGCATCACTCTCAACCAGGAGGAAAAGAAATGGCCTATTCTGGATCTATACAGCGCTCACCAGTAATCTTCCTACATACAGTTCAAGTATATTCCAATGTGCCAAGGGCTCCTATGGCCTGAGATGTTTCTCCTTAATCTGTTTTAAGATTCCTAGAGTAAAAGCATCTTATGGTTCAGCTGCAATCAATTTTTCACTCCCTTCACTCTGGAATACTATGTAAAGCTCACTAAAACTATCCTCATTGCCAGGCCTTTTCACATTCAAAAACTTGCTGGTCATTTCTCTGAAGGAAACATGCAACTGCTTTAGACAACACTGAGCTTTTTAGCACCTAGCCTTATTAACAATTGCTACAACCAAATTTTATCACAGATCCACTGCTGGGGGTCCTCCAGCACTCCTAGCACACCTTACCCTGACCTTCTTTACCATATCTTCCCCCTCCTGTACCCCCCCGCCTGCCCTCTTCCGATCCACTAGCATTGCACCGAAGAGATTCCAGGATGCTGGGCTACTCTCTCTTTTTTCTGTAAAAAACATAATATATGTTGCACATTGCCATACCATGGCAGCCCAGTGCTAGGAGACTTATGATCCTATGTGTTCAAAGTTTGCATTATTGTCAAGTATGCCTTACCTGTACATATGTACTGTACTGTATTGTATTCTAATTTTTTTTTTGTTTGTATAAGTGTCCAGGATCACTTTGAAAATGAGCTCGTTCAATGGTGTATTTGACTGGTTAAATAAAGTGATTGATTGATTGATTGAAATTTGGATAGAATTTTGTATGCTGTACGAACCCTCCTCTGTATGCTTCCATGTACTTCTCTGTACCCAGGTCACACCAGGAAATGAGCCTCAGCTCAGTGTACCTTTCCCGGTCAACAAAGTTAAAATAAAATTAAAAAAAATTTCCCACAGCAACCGCACCATTGTGCACCAGATGTGTGAAACCACATTTCGGGCAGGATGTAAAAAATGACAGCTGTACTGTTCATAATAAGGTGTGCAAAAATGGCAATGTTGAACATCTGGAGTGAAAATATAAAAAATTCTTGAACTTATGACTGTACATGGACACTGCGCAACACATGCTTGTAACATAGTAATTTTGTGGAATTTTTTCACCAGCTGTTTAACACAGGCATTTTGGGACCTCTACTTATGAACAGTGTTATTGTAATTTTCTTATTCAGTCCAGAACATTGTTTTCCTACAGCGACTGTGTCATTGTGCGCCAGATGTGCTAAAACACATTTTGGGCAGGATATGGAAAATGACAGCTGTACAGTTCACAAGCAGGTGGGGAAAAATGGCAATGTTGAAAATCTGGAGTAAAAATATAAAAGAATTTGTGAAGTTAAAAGTATGCGTGGAAACTGCACCATGCACGCTTGTAACATGGTAATTTTGTGGATTTTTTTCACCAGATTTTCAACACAGGCATTTCAGGACCTCTTCTCATGAGCAGTGTTATTGTGATTGTCTTACTGTGTCCCAAACATTGTTTTCCTACAGTGACAGCACCACTGTGCGCTGGATGTACGAAAACACATTTTGGGCAGGATGTGGAAAATGACAGCTTTTCTGCTCATAAGGAGGTGTGAACAAATTGCAATGCTGAAAATCTGGAGTAAAAATATTAAAAATTCTCAAAGTTACAAGCATGCGTGGAAATTGTGCAATGCACGCTTGTAACACAGTCATTTTTTTTAATTTTTTCACCGAATTTTCAACATAGGGATTTTGGGACCTCTTCTCATGAACAGTGTTATTGTGATTTTCTTACTCTCTCCCAAACATTGTTTTCCTACAGCAACTGTGCCAGTGTGTGCCAGATGTGCGAAAACACATTTTGGGCAGGATGTGGAAAATGACAGCTGTACTGTTCATAAGGAGGTGTGAAAAAAATGTTGAAAATCTGGAGTAGAAATATTAAAAATTCTTGAAGTTACAAGCATGTGTGGAAACTGCGCAACGCACGCTCCTAACATGGTCATTTTTTGGAATTTTTTCACCAAATTTGCAACAGAGGCTTTTCGGGAGTCCACCACATGAGCAGTCACACTGTCATTTCATTAATCAGTCCCAAAAGGTGATTCTACACAGTGACCATGAAATCACCTTTAAGGATTGAATAACGAGATAACAGTGACTGAATTCATGAGGTGGGGTCCCAAGAACCCCAAGTTGAAAATCTGATGCCATAATTTGCAAAAATTGCTGACATATGCACCAAAGTTGAAAAAAACCCAAACATTTATGCCATTATACAGCTTATCGGCATTTCTTCAGTTCACGGTCAGCTTTAAAGAGTGCAGACGTACTCCTGGTCCAATAAAGATTGTCGCTCCAGGCTCCGGAGGTAAGTATGGGGAGAAGGGTAGGTGGGGTGCGCAGACGGTGGCTGCAGGCTGGGGGAGGGGACAGAACAGCGAGAGACCATTTCCTTTGTTTCAGGTAACAAGAAGAAAAAAAATTTACTGCAGAGCGTTTTCTTTTTTTTTTTTACAGGTTTGGTCACACTGGGGTGGGCTCCCAGTGTGGCACATTTCTTTGGGGGGCATGTTAGCCACACTGGAGTGGGTTCCCAGTGTGTCACACAATCTGGGTGGGACAGCAGCAGGAAAATGGGAAGGGGGTTAACATGCCGACAGGGGAATTGGGCACCCCCCCACGTCAGCTTCCTAGGGACTGTGAGTGGTGGACGGTGGGTGTCGAGCCACTGCCCGCCATGTTTATTGAAATTTTACACCAGGCAAGGCACACCCTGCAATGAAGGGGCACTCTCTCATTGCGATGGCTAAAACATTTCAAGTTGGTGGCACATTTTGCAACTGCTGTCATAGACAGCGTGCAATCTAATTCATGCCACGGAACCCAACCCTAAAAAGCAGTGGTGGCACTGGCCACAACATGACCGCACCTCCAAAACTTGCTCTTCCACTTCAATCAACCCCAATATATTGTCTGCGCTGTGCATGCAAGACAACATAAAAAGAGAGAATCAATTGGCATAGAGTGAGTCTCAATCCACAGACTTCAGGCCCTTCTAGCAAAACACTTGGAGATCAAGTCACAGCTGACACACAGTTGATGGCTTGAATCTTAATTTTTTTTTAAATACTTTAGCTACAAATGAAACAGCAATTTGCATGTCCTCTGCAAGGGATTTGGTGTAAATAATTATGTGATGACCAGATGTGATAAAAAGTAATTTAAACATCAAAAAAAAGTTACATAGATTGGCAAAATGGGGGTCTTAATTCATTGACCTCAGGCCCTTCTAGCAAAGCACTTGAAGATCAAGCCACAGCTGACTCACAACTGATGGTGTGATTTTTTTTAAAATATTGAATATCTCTAGCTACCAACTGAATAGTGAATAGAGAGATGTATTCCAGGGATCAGGAGTAACTAACTGTGCCATTACCAGATTAAACAAAGTAATTTAAACATTAGAATAAATTGAACAGAACACAATTAAAACAAGCATATAAAAAAGTTCACTTTATAAATTAAAGGAGATGAGTCAAAGTATCCTTTGGGTGTAGAAGGTGCCTGCTATAATCCCTGACATTATGCAATAAACGACTGGAGACAGGAGGCTGAGTAGTGTAACCCCGTAGCTGTTTAAGGGCTTTCATCCAGGCAATTCACTTTGGGGTCTAGCGCTACACCATTGCTAAGCAATGCCAGGGGTGTGTGACAATGTGCGAAGATCATATCACCAGGCTGCCTTGACTGGCAGTGAGAGAAGGTGATCAATCATTATTATAAGGGTCTCAGAAATGCTGCAATCTTTTTGACTGTCAGCATTCCAAGAACTTATTGTTAATCCACTCATTAACATACCTGCGCAGTTTAATTTCAGGAAAAAAAATCAAGGTCCTAGTTATTTTCCAGCATTCTATGCCTGGAAGCTAGGGATGCCATTAGGTGTCATCATATTAATATTTGGCTCTCTGAGTTTCAGTTAAATCCGTTATTTCAGCCAGTCAAAACTTTCTGCCACAAACCCCCACACGTGATGTTCTTTAGTCCCTGTATTTCCATCAGTCTTGGGATGCCCACACATATCTGGTACTCTCCTCTGTCAAGGCCAAAGCTGTTAATCATGAGCAGTGGGACAGAACTGGGAGGGTCACTCATAAGAACAGGGTGCCATTGTTAGTGTCTTGGTTGTTGTTGCTCAGGGTGCCATGTTCTTGTTCTTGTTCAGGGTGCCATTCGTGAGAACAATCAAGCAGAAGGGATCATTCAAAAGCTGCAGTGTGGCTTACCATCAGAGATCAAGCAGCTAATAGGCACTCAGCTTTGAAATGTACTTTCCCAGTGAACAAAAAACAAAAATAACATACAAAAAATTTAATGAAAGGCAGCATGTGGAGGTCAAGAGATTGTTTCTCCTCTTCAGTCACCCAGTCTCCTGGAACAGACCTCTCAGGACTCATTCTATTGGAAATGTGAAATTGATCTGCTGCCGATCCTCCTTTTAAGCAGAATGGGCAGGGCAGCCTGAAACCTAAGCCCACTGTCTCAGATGCAGGTGGCATCCCATGACCCCCTCCTGCTATTTACGCGCAGCACCAAGGATTAGAAGAAGTTAACAGTTTGCTCTCAGCTGTGGACAATGTAGACATCTGGCAAGGACTGGTACTCCAGCATTGCAGAGTGATGTGAAACAAAGGGTTGAGTTGCAGTGCCATACTCACTATACATGTAAAGCGCATCCAGCTGTCAAAGCAAATCAAGAAAAATAGTAAGTGGCAGTTCTCCGCCAAATATATCAAGTACAGAACATTGTTGCAAATGAGTGAGACTTTCCTTTAAGCAGATGCCATATAATGCAGCTGTGTCTGTATGTCAGTTCCTATCACAGCATACAAGTGCAGCCAGACAGAGTCTAAACGACAGTCTATTCCAACCCACCCCTTTTTTTCACAGTCTCACCCATTAACATCTTCCACAACTGATAATTTGCTTACAAATAATTATTAAAGAGCCACTGATGCCTCAAATAAAATTTTAAAAAGCATAATAATAAGGTACAATTCTGCCTGCATTCTATTTATATTTTATATACTCTCTGCCCCATTATTTATTACTTTGGAAATTTGCATGGATATATTATCTTTATCCCTTAGAGTTCCTTCAGAGTCCGTCTGCCTCTATAGCTTACTCCCTTCTTCAAGTCATAATCCACTGTTGTGATTTCACAGTCTGTTGCCATGGGAGTAACTGTGAGGTCACAAAAGTGCCCTGTGACTTCATGTAGGAAGAAAGCAGCAGGAATAGACAAACTCTTCAGGAACAAAAATTCTGTTTTCATACATATGACCTCAGTAATAAATAATGGGGAGAAGAAATACAGCACTAATGGGAAATACAAACTGAACTGTGTCTAAATATTAGGTTTTGTTAAAGTTCTCCTAAGCATGTCACCAGCTCTTTAAAATGGTCTTAGAAATGCTGGCTCGTGCTTCTCACTGACTAGTACTGTAACATATTTTTGGGGGGAAATCATTGCCATGGGCACCATAGCGACGCTGCTCAAAGCGCTAAGCAACTCCACATTCTTCAGTCAGAATCAATAGGTACTGTAAGGCAGATGGACTATTTTAATTTAAATTCTCTTTCTTAATTTAAATTCTCTTTCGTAATAGAATTAAACACAGGAAAAAATATGTTTTAACACATTTTTTCCCTTTTAATAATAGCAATAAGGTACTCCAAGGGGTTATGTTAATGTTCTTGTTAATCACCCCCTGGGGCCAATATGGCGCTTGGCTGCAGCTCATGCCACATTACATCCCCAGGGGATGATTAACCAGAACATTAACATAACCCCTGGGAGTGCCTTGTTGCTTAATTGGCACTCTCTTGGAAAGCCCTCCCTCTCCAGATATAAAATGATAGAGTTTCAGAAGACAGTGTGCTTAGGGAGAACCCTGTCACCTGATGAAATGATGTCCATCTGAACAGTGAGTGCACTATAAGGCACTAACAATAGCAATGCTCCTTATAATATAAAGTTAATGTTTAAACACAGGAAACCAGGTACCTTAGCAGGTACTAATAAAGAAATGTTTCTTATGCACAGGAAGAAGGCATACTGCATGAAACTAAATAATAAAACATTAAGCAGAAAGTAAAAGCATTTTAGTGAAGGTAACTAATCATAATAATAAATATCTTTATGTTGATAAAATGCTAAATAATATTTTTTGCATATGTATTACTAACACATATATTTTGGAATAGGTATGATACAACATTTTGGAAAGTAGAACATCTTATTTTGTCTCAGAAGACAGGTGCTCAGGTATGGTGACATTAGCATGTTGATTTCGTTATATCCAATGAGTGTTAATAATTTTCTCACAAAGAACTTAAACAGAAAATGTACATATGATTTATGAAGTAAAACAATATATGAAACAGTACTGATATGTAATAAAATGGATGGCTTTTACTAGATTAAGAAATAGGTGCTGACATTAGTATAAGCTTTCAGGACTGTGTAAAGAGTCATTTCATAGAAAAAGAATGAAATAGCACAACATTACTATATGGGGTATTACTATTGTTGCAATACTCATAACGTATATATTGTTTTGCATTTTTAGTACAAGAATTAATGGAACTAATACATGAATCTTAGGGACAGAAATTCACTTTATAGAGTAAGTCGAAGATATGTGGGTACAGACGAAACATGGTCTGATGAATATATAGGATTGTAATGTAATAATGTATGAAATAATGAAATATGAACACACAGAAACTTAGAATATTATTTTAATTCTTTATAGGCCCTAATTTCCTGAGGATGCTCAAACAAGCAAAACATTTGGTTGGATGTTGTGTTGCCAGCTTGAGTAAGAAATAAAAATGAAGACTTGACAACTACATTTTGGACTGTGTGGCTAGTATTTGTACTTTCTGAATTTCATTGTACTGTTTACTAGCCCAACCTACCACATAGACAGACTTAGAAAACTATAATGTGGAGTATCTGTTTGGAATTTGGAGCTGCTGCTGAGATTCAATACTAAATAGTGCAAAGTGATATACTCAGGGAAGAGAAACTCATATACAGAGTACTGGACTGAGGGTGGAGGTTGGTTGACCACAACATCTGCAGAAAGAGATCTGGGAGTCATCATTAGTGACTCCCTCGAACAATTCATCCGGTGTAATAAAGCATAAAGCATGGAAACAAGAATGCTGGGATGCACTTGAAGGGGATCTGATAGCAGGAGAAATTAAATGATATTTCCCCCTGTACAGGTCACTGATGAGGTCTCACCTGCAATACTTTTCCCAGTTCTGTAGTCCACATCTGAGAAAGGACAGGGATAAGGTAGCATCTGCACTGTCTCCAGCTTGTCCAAAATGCTGCAGCTGGAGTCCTCACTGGCTTCAGTAAATTTGGTCATGTTACTCTACTGCTAGCCAAACTTCTTTGGCTCTCAATCAAACACAGAATTAATTACAAAATACTTTGCTTGGATTTAAATGCTGACATGGACTGGCTCCTATATATTTACTTGAATTACTTCACTACCACTTACCCACTCGTAGATGTAGAAAATCTGATCTACACTTTCACAATGTTCTGGTTACCCGATTGGCCACTTTTGGGAATCAAGCCTTTTCAGTATGTGGCCTGCACCTTTGCAATGGACGACTGTTGGACATCCAGGCCTGCACCATTCCTCTGCTGCTTAAAAGCAAACTAAAAACTTAATTTTATCAACTAGCTTTTAACACTCATTGGTTATGTTGTCTCTTATCCTTGTTTATTGTTTTGAAAATGTTAAAGGCACTGTGAAAATGTCACTTATAATGATTATTACCTGCCCAATGAATGGTTACCAAGATGATCGAGGGTCAACAGGGCAGATCCATTGAGAAACAGCCAGAGGCCCTAAACATGGAATCACTGGATGCCAAAAGAGAGAGAAGACATGATAGAGATGTACACGTTAATGAGGGGAATTAACTCATTACCACCTGGAGTGCTTTTTGAAGTCTGAGTTTTCCTTTGCTTAACCTTGATACAAAATGGCCACTGAGGTACCTCAGCAGCCATTTATATCAAGATTAAGCAATGGAAAACTCAGACTTCAAAAAGTGCTCCAGGTGGTAATAGAATGAACTGTAAAGACCTACTCAACAGGAACAATAATGCAGTCATGAGAGGGGATGAATAGAGAATGCTTCACTGAGATGCTGGTGGTGCTGTGGAATAGATTACCTGCAAAAATGGTGAAGACAGGGTCTACAGATCAGTTCATTCTCAGCTGGTACAGGTTGAAAGGACTGAAAATTCCAAGAGAAAGAACTAAGGTGGTGGGGGTATAGGCAGAGAGGGAGGGTTTGGGGATAGGAAACCCCATCAAGAATTAAGTCAGCAGGATAGTTATGAATCTAATTACCTCCAATAGTCCATATGAAGTCTGAACTATCCATTGTTTACCTGACACAAAATGGCTGCCCAAGAGGTAATGAGTTAATGGACAAACTGGATGCACCCTTCATCTTTATCTGCCAGAAACATCTATGGTTTTATGTTTTAATAGAATAGATAATCATAATAATAATATAAAATAATACTCAAAATAGGAAAAAGTAATTGGAAAATATTTCACGATACAAGAGAGAGAATGAGACTGTAGTAATTGGCATGACATAGAGGGGAGAGTCAGAATCTACAGGGTATTATGATTAGAAACTATTACTGTGGCTCATACAGGTCTTGGTGGTCTTATTAGGTTTTGTAGATTCAGCCATATTACCACAGATAGTGAGCCACAGTACATGCAAGCCAATAGCACCTGCCACAGGTAGGTAACAGTAATTCCTATTCACTGCTGAATTCAAGAAAGATGCTCCCAACCCCCAATTTGTTGTCTGTTCAACCCTCTGCCAGTTTCTGCACTGGGAGCCAAAGTGGTTTGGCAGAAATGGTAATGCTGAACCAAACATTCAGGCTCTAACAAGCAAATCTGAGCTGAAATTGACTCTGGCCTATTCCCCCACCACCACCACCACCTTTGTCTCCAGTCAGGGTATGCCACACTAATATTTCCCTGGTGGTAGTCTGTGTTTTGGAAATAATGTGTTATTTCTTCTGTATTTTGCTGATAATGTGATAGCTGCTTTTGTATTGTGCTAATAATGTGTTGTTTATTCAGTTTGTTTTTTTTGCTGATAATTTGTTGGATATCTGTATTTTGCTGATAATGTGTTGTTTATTCAGTTTATTTATTTATTTATTTCGTTTTTGTTTACCGGGTAAGTGCACTAGCCATAAAATGACTATTTTCATGCAGGACCCAGGAGAGTACAACAAGGAAAAAACAGTGTAACAATAACAAGGGTACAGTAATACAGTAGGGGAACAGTACAGCAGTGCTACAACAATACATTGAGTAGAATCAAAAATATAAAATAATGGCAGTAAAATATGTAATAAGTGCAGAAACCCAGACATGACCTAGGGGGGAGAGAGGGTTCAAGAGAGAGTCAGGACAATGAGGATTATACATACCCAACATGAAAGGTTAACAAAGGGAAAGCCAGGGGTGGTAGCTGGAATAACAGTGGATAACCAGCAACAAGGCTCGAAAAGGAAAGGAAATGGTAGTAAATAAATCATTTACAAAGAGAGAGAGAAAAAATTTGGGGAGGGACTAGATAAGCCAGGATTGGAGAAAGAATAGTGTGGGGGTGACTAATTACTGGTAAGTCTCAGGAGTTCAGGTTGGGTCAATGCATGTGCAAGTATCAGCTAGGGATAAATAACGACAATATTCATTTTTAAAACTAAAGTGAGACTGCGACAGCCGGAGGTTAGATGGAAGAGCATTCCACAGCCAGGGAGCAGAGTATTGGAAGGCCCCAGTGCCTTTAGTCGTACGACATCTCGGAACAGAAAGCAAAGATTTGTCAGCTGATCGCAGACCATGGGAGGTTGGTTGAGGGACCAGAAATGCTACCAGCTGGGATGGATTTTTTCCCCAGATGATTGAGTCAATTAGTGATACAAGGAAGTATTGTCTACTGGCAGAAGGTGAGAGCCAGTTCAGATCCTTATAGAGAAGGCAGTGATGCTTGAGTCGAGGCAAAGAAGAGACAAATCTGCATATATTGTTGTAAGTTACGTCCCATTTTAGTAGGGAGGTTTTATGGGCAAAGGTAAGAATAGAGGCACCACAAGTAAGGGTTGGGAGCAGGATGCCTCTGGAAATTGCTAGTTTCGCCGAGGGTGTAAGCATGTGGCTTGTTTTGTAAGCTACTCCCAATTTTGAGCTTACAGATTTGCATGACGATTGAATGTGAAGGTTAAAGTCCAGGGATTGGTCAAGCAGGATCCCAAGATACTTGAAAGAAATAACATTTTCAAGTGGAAATCCTCCTGGGTGAAGAACCGCCAGAAAACTGGAACAGGCCTTTATCTTTGGTGAGGATCCTAGGAGCATGGCCTTTGTTTTCTTGCCATTTAATACAAGCTTATGGTCAAGAAGCTAGTCTAAGAGCTTACTGAAATCAGAGGTAAGCCAGGGTTTTATTTAACTCCAAAAATATATTACGGTTTTGCTCATAAAAGTGCAAAAACTTTGTGAAAATGCATAGCACTTGCCTCATTGTGTTTAACAAACATAACACTTCTAGAAAACCTGTATAAATACTTTCTGTACAGTTAACATTGTCCCAAGGAAAAAAACTGCTAATCAATTATTCAAAACCCTGTAAGCAATGAGTTTATGCAGGCAATACTAGCAGAACTAATATAGATGACCAGGTCATCAGCGTAGAGAATAGCCGAACAGGATTTCGGGACCTTTGCAGCATTGTTGATAAAAATTGAGAATAGAAGGGGCCCAAGGATGGAGCCCTGAGGGACCCCAATGTTGATAGTAGATGAGTTGGACATGGAGGAGTTAAATTTGACAGCTTGCATCCTGTTAGATAGGTAGCTACAAAACCAGTCCTCAACAGAGCCAGAAAAATGGAGTTTGTGGAGAGTGAAGTGGAGCAGGGCATGATCTATGAGGTCTAAAGCCTTTGTGAGGTCAATGAAAATGGCACTTGTGAGTTTTCCAGAATCCATGTTGAATAGTATGTCAGTAGTCAGTTGGAGAAGAGCCGTGGTGGTGCTATGCCCTTTTCTAAAGCCGTGCTGGGCGTCTGAGAGGAGATTGTAGAGTGTAAGGCAGTCAACAGTCTGTGACGCATTTATTTTCTCAAAGCTCTTGCTGAGGACAGAGAGAATTGCTATGGGTCTGTAATTGGCCACATCCTTCGGGTTGTCTTTTCTAAAGACAGGCGTTATTCTTGCAGATTTCCATAGATCTGTACGGTGCTATGTGTAAGAGATTAAGTATAAATTCTTGCAAGCGGAGAGGCAATGAGAGGAGCAGCCAGCATAAGGAAATGAGGTTCCAGTGAGTCAGAGACGGAGCTAGTATTGACAGATATGGATCTGTCAGGAGGTTAAAACCTCACTTTCAGGTTCTTGGCAATATTGGGAATGCGAGTAATCACAGACATGTTGCATAAGAGTAATAAACTTGTTTATTACTACAAAAAGGATAAAATCACAGTTGCCCTAAGCAGTTCTTACCAATACGAACCGGGAGACAGTGCTAAGCGTTCTCTGTACCTCGAGGGTCCTTTGGGTTTCTTGGGATCTCCAAGGTACAAGACTTGTGTATCACATTATATACCTATGATAATTACTATAATTACTGTAAGATAGAAACATTTCTAGTTACAGAGATGAGCCCTATTGGTTAAATTAGAGGAGGCTCCACAGTCCAAGATAACATTATACAATTTTGTAGTAGTCATCAGTTTGTGAAACAAATGAGTTCTTATACAGAGTCTTACATAACTCAGTGTAGTAATACAAATCACCAAAAGGTGGCAATGCCAACTTACATATCATAATTATTTCAAGGACAGGTGTCCTAACATCTTACAAGTAAGAAATACACAGAAAATACATAGAAGAATATGTACTGTATGTATTAGCAAGCAAAGTGTATTACAACAATATGCATACATATCCTGACATCTACTCTTATACGGTAGATGCCCTTAACCCTATATGTTAGTATAACATATGCCTAAGCACTAGCTGTCTACGGTGTACCTCTGAGGGTACCAATAAGGGTGCAGGGACCTCATGTAACAGATCTCAGTAATTTCAGGACTTCCGCTCTAGATGTAGCCTTGAAATAGAAGGGTGGAGCTGGAGAAACATCATTCAGTGGGGCCACATGATTAACAGGAGATAGTGTGGTAGGTGGATTGGAGTGCTTTCCATTTGGTTGCAATGCCACGGTATAGTGTGACAGATCTGAGAAAAGATTATTAAAACTATCTGAGATGGTCCTAGAGTCATTACAATGTGCTCCATTTATGATCATTTTGTGAGGAGTAACCAATTGTGAGGTACCCAGGAATGTTTTGACATGGGCCCAGAATTTCCTAGAGTTGCAGGCTGAGCTTTGAAGAAGATCCTTGCAATATTTGCTTTTGGCAGCTCTAACTTGTTTCTTACATCCGTTCCTTAGTTCCTGAGAGACAATAAGATCAGATTGAAGGCCAGTTTGTTTGTAGCGAGCCCAGAGCTTGTCCTGCCGGTGCAGATTAGCTAGGAGGTCTTTATGTAGCCACCTCATCTGTTTTCCTCTAACCCTCCTAGTAATCTTAGGGGCATGTTTACATTGAATGGCAAGAAATTTGTTTATGAATATTTACAAAGCGACCTTCACATCGTTTGCTTGTTAGTGACCTGTCCAGTCAATACTGGAGACATCATAGAGAAATGCTTCCTGGTCAATATGAGCTAGGTTTGTAAATGTGATTAGTCTAGATGGGGAGATGGAGGCGTAGCCATAAACAGGATACAAAAAGTGGGATAGTAGCCAGTTAATGCATCCGCTAGTATTCCAACCTTCAACACATGTTCCATGCGGTTAACCATTACCCAGTCCGGCAGTGTACCCATTTGAAGGGATAATTGGTGAAAATTATAACTTAGTGTGAGAGACTGCAAGGAAATTTGAGCTGACCCTAACCAATTAAGGTTGAGATCACCTAGGATGACAGCCTCATTATGATTTATAGTTTGGAAGGTGATGTCAAGAAGTTCTTTGAGACCAACTATGCACCCAGCAGGGGGGTTTATAGGCACAGATGATATGAAGTTTCTTTTCCCCCAGTGAAAGTTGCATGTATGAATTCACACACTGTGGGAGAGGCAGAAACTGGGACAATAGAGATATTAAGGTGATTTTTGAAGAACAGGGCAACTCCACCACCATGCTTGGATGAGGATCTATCCCTTCGGAACAGGGAGTAGTTTTGCAAGAAGCCTGTGTGTATTGAATTGTGCTAGTGTCTGTGTGTATGTAGTGCTGATAATCTGTTGGCTATTCTGTATTTTGTTGACAATGTTTTGTTTATTCTGTATTTTGCTGACAGTGTGTGGTTTACACTGTTTTTTATTTATGTGACTGTTGGTTTTCTTCACTTATACCTTGACCCCTGGTTATACCTGGAAACAAGTTTTGGCTCAGTGGGCCCCCCAGTGACATCATTTTAAGTAAAGAAAATTACACATTACACAATTTGTATGTATTTTCTGTTTTTGGTATAATTACCCCCACCCCACCCACCCACCAGTAGCCACTGGGAATCAAGCTGTTTATAGTTCAGTGTGCCTTTCCAGGACAAAACTTAAAAATAAATAATATTTGTGCGTGTACTTGTGTTAGGCATGACTCTGTATGTGCATAGTAGTGCATATAGTGGTTTGTGCAGATGTGTGTGTCTAGTAGTGCATGTGTGCATCACTGTGTGTGTTGGTATGTGTGCATTAGTGTGTTTGCATGGCATTGGTTCTGCATCAGTGCATGAATGTAATGGTGAGAATCTGTCTACTAATGTGTGAGAGACTGTGTATGTAGTGGTGCATGTATGCAGTGGTAAGTCTGTGTGTATTGAACTGTGCTAGTGTCTGTGCATATGTAGTGTAGGAAGGAGTACTCCATGTAAGCCATACAAATTTATTTTTGGTGAGCAACATTTTGGCCTACCACAGGAGCACAATCTGCCCCACCTTCTCATATTATGAAATGATTTTCATGTTCAGCGTAAGGAGACCAATATGTACATGCATAAAACTGAGTGATGCCTTCATTTCCTCCTCTGCTTAACACAGCATTGGATAATACTGGGTTAAGTTTATAGAGCAAATAAGCAGTTTACAGCTGGAGACAACAAACAGGGCACAACTGGGGACAACCCATAGGGTACAAATGGGGCCACAAGCAAGGTAGGAGGCAAAAAACAAGATCATGGTGTACAAAGTAGTGTACAAATGTCATTTTCCTAGCAGCACTCCTGTGTGTGCATGTCCGTGCATACATATGCATGCATATGTGTGCGTGTGTGTGTGTGTGTGCATGTCAGTGTGTGTGTGTGTATGTATGTTGATGTGAATATGCATGCTTCTGTCTATAAAATATTAGTAATATTCTATTACAAAACATCAAAACTGTGCAAGAAGAAAGGAAATGCAAAGTTTAGAATGAGGAATTGTGACTGCTTGTGTATGTACCTGACTAATAATGTGAATCATGCCATTGCACAAATTATTTTAATAATATTATTGCAAAACAATTACCTCGGCACAATATGATGCTTGAAGTTATTTTTGTAAGCAAGCAGTGATGTGAACATGGATCATAGGTCTCAGACCCTAACTTTGAAATGTCTTCTTATTTTGATACTGTCCATGAACCTTAACGTTATCATTTTTTACTGAATATGATCCATCATACCTAGATTCCTTTACACTGGATCAGGCTTTCACTGTTTTGGATCCCTTATGTCTCTGTCCAATTACAAATAGATTGCATTTGCCTTTGAGAACAATTAGCTTGTGAAACCATGCAGCATAGTGCTTGAGCTGTGTCCAGAGCCCTTTGTTCATTCCAAAGCTAAATGTTCAGTCCAAGAACAGTGATGGAATTTTGTTTACTGGATTTTTTTTTCTACTTTCTGCATGGATATTGCATTCGTTTTGAAATGTGCAGTCTTACGAAACAGAAGGTTACCATTTAGGTCTGCGTCAGCTCTTTACTAGCCAGATCTTTATTAATGGCATGTTCAAAATAATTTTTCCTCCTCTGTTGTAATATCTGCACCTATTACCATCTAGATGCACCCACAGTTTTCAGTGGTTTGCTGGGAAGTGAGGTGTAGCAGCCTGTCTGAAAGGGGATTATTATGTGTATGGGTGAACTCTGGGATGTCATGAACTGTGCCACCACTAATATATTTAAGATAATGGCCCCTATGCATCAAGGGGCCAATTGCCTATGAGCTGCAGATTTGCAACTGTGTGCAATAGGCACATTATCCATGTGCACAAAGTTTAAACATGGAGTCTTAGAAAAATGGAGTAGCATTCATCTTGAGTGTGCTTTAAATCCTTTCGTATATAAAAGTTTGCTTTAGGCTTGGCCAGCTTTTGAAGCACACTGGCACCATCTCTGCATTCATAGGTCTCCTCTTGGAGAAAAAGTATTGCTGATGGAGCCTCACCAGCGATTTACAGAGCAGCAATATTGGAACTTTCCTACTACTGAACCCGCTTTCAGTGTACCCCAGCATCTGGTTGCCTGACCATAGGCATCACTGCATCAAGTGGTTTGAGGGAATCACTTATGATGACTCTGAGTTCCCTTTCTTCAAAAGTACTAGCCAACCTGACACCCCCAATCCAGTATTCTATTGTAGGGTTTCTCTTCCCTATGTGAATCACCTTGTGCTTTTTGGCATTGAATTTTAGCTGTCAAACCTTAGACCACCAATCTAACCATTCCAGGTCCATTTGCAATTTCCCCACACTCTCTTTACTGTTCACTCTGCTATAAAGCTTTGTGTTATCTGCAAAGAGACACATCATGCACTGTATACCTTCTCCTGTGTCGCTGATGATGAACATGTAGAAAAGGACAGGTCCTAGGACACACTACTGTGGCTCCTTGTTTGTGGCTTCTCTGTTCCCAATTTGGATTCCATTTATCACCACCTTCTGTTGTCTCCCCTCAGACAGTTTTCCATCCATTTTCCCAGCCCTTTCCTTTCTATAAAATCATTTAGCTTCTTCAGCAGCCTCCTGTGAAACACCAAGTCAAATACTTTGCTAACGCTGAAGTAGAGTAAATCTGCTACCTGTTCCCTTTCTACCACCGTTGTAACCCAGTCAAAGAATACTGCCACAGACTTGTGCTTTTTATTACCCTGGAGCCCATTGCTTTCCAGTTAAATCAGTAAGTCTTCCTTGACTAGTGTCTCCATTTTACCTACAATGGAGGTAAGAATGACAGGTCTGTAATTTACTGGATTCTCACCCCTTCCTTGAGTAGAACTACATCCCCAGTTCCCCAATCCCTCTTAACCACCCTGGTTCATAGAGAGCTATTAATTAACCACACCAGGGGGTCAGATAGTTATGACACCAGTTCCCTAAGCACTCTTGGGTGCATCCCATGTTGCCCCTGTGCCTTATTTACTTATAGAGCAATAAGCCCTTTTCTTACTCTTTTTACTGAGATCACTACCTTCCCCATTTCATGAATCCCCTTTGATCCTACATCAACTCCACTTTCCAGTGGAGGCCTGTTATCCATCACTGTGAATACTGAACAGCGGTAGTTGATCAAAACAGTTGCCTTCTGCTCATCATCCTCTATTATCCTCCCTCCTCTGCCAGCCTAGCTGTTCTCCGTCAGCTTTTCTTTTTTCTCTGATGTACTGGAAGAGCTCTTTCTTTCCTGCCTTGTCTTCATCTGCGATTTGCAGCTGTGCATCTGCTTTTGCACTCCTGACCATCTTCTTGGCCTCCTTCATCGTACTTTATCACTCCCTTCACTCTTTGTCCCCTTGGTGCTACTTGTAGTTAGAGAAGACCCTTAATTTTGCCCCCACCATCTCCGTTACCTCCTTAGAGAAGCACATCAGTCTCTTGTGTTTGTTGCTTTAGGTGATCATTTTTAAGTATGTTTTAGCGGATTCAAGAATGGCCTTTTACTATCTCCCCATTTCTCCTCCGCTCCCCTGACCTTATGCATTTCTACCAGTCCCCTGATTTTTTCCCCTCATCTGATTAAAATCTGTCTTTCTGAAATATTGAACCTCAGCTTTCAATGAGGGTTTATCTGTGCCCAGGACTGGTTCAAACCCTATGATATTGTGATCACTGGACCTTAGTGTTTCCCTAACCCACACAGCACTCACCATTTCTGAGCTGGTGAGCACCACATTGAGAATGGAAACTTGTCTTGTGGTTTCTCTCACCACTTGAACAACTGGTGGGAGAAACCACATGACAGTTTACCTTGTCATTTCTCTCACCAGTTGTACCAGTTGTTCCTAGCTCCCAGGGTTTCCCATCATATATCGTGTGGGTTGAGATCCCCAAAAGCACTACCTCCCCCTTTACTGCCCCTTGCCAATTTCTTCTCCCATTTCCCTATCTTCCTCAACCCGCTGTGCCCGCAGTCTGTAGACCACTCCATAAGTAACGTTTCCCCTTTGTCACTGTTAACTGAACTCAAAATGATTCAGTCTCACCTTCTTTGTTTTCTGATGGATCCATTCTCTGTGGTCTATATGCCTTCCTTAATGTATAGGGCTACTGCAAGCCCCTTTTCTTTTCCCCTATCTTTCTTATACAGTAATACCCTGATATTGCCAGGTACCAGCCATAGTGCTGTGCAGAATATTCAAATTCTGGCAGAACAAAATTTCACAGAATTTTTGAAATTCTGATGAAATTCGCTCAAATTTTGCCAGAAATAGAATGGTGGAATTCTGCAGCAGAAAATGGTTGCAGAATGATTTTCCACAAAACAAATGCTGTTCCACAAAATATTATTCTGCAGGTTATGATATTTTCTGTGGAAATTGCTGCAGAAAGATTTTCCATAAAAAAATGCTGTGGATCACAGCAGGCAGAATTCCACAGAAGAACCAGTGACATTCCGGCGGAAATTCCACCGGCAGAATGGGCATTCTGCATTAATTTCACTGGCAGAATTCTACATTCTGCAGAGCACTACCCAGCCATTATTCCCAGTGGCCCATGTCTCAGTAATGGCCACCAGATCTAACCCTGCACCTGCCCCATCACCTAGAGCTCACTGATTTTATTTCCCAGACCTGTGGCATTTAGGCAGATCACCATTTCACTTGCATTCTTACCCCTCCCTTCTCTGCCAGTGCCTCTGCCTTTCTCTTTTCCCTCCCATTTTTCTGTCCTTCTGTTCCTGATCCTTGCTGACTTACTGTGACTCCGCCCAGTGACACTTGTACTTAAACTAGTTCAAGGCCATGTCATGCTGTTCCCAGTCTCCCCTCTCCTAGTTCTATTTCTGGGGGCTCCTAGCAATGTTTCTTTTGTCCCCTCCTTCCTCTGTGATCCCTCAGCATCAGTCTCCCCATCTCACTTTAAATGTCCACCTACATAGACATCTATTTTTTGCCCAAGTACACTGATCCCTTCTTTTGTCAGGTGAGGCCATCACTCTTGATGAGCCATCTGTCCCAGAAGTCCCCCCAGTTGTCCACACAATGGTACCCCTTTTCCTGACACAACCCCATCAACTATTTGTTTAATGTCTCATTTTCCTCAGCCAATCAGAGACCTGGATTTCTTCAACCCATTTTCTAACAGAACTTATTGGTGGCCTCACTCATTATTTTTTCACCCCAGACTCCCTTCTATGCCCTAAACCCCCAATACACTATAACACATTTCTTTTCCTACAGTATACAATAAATCAAGTCTTTGATGTATTTTTTACTTGAAATGTAGTTCCTATGCATATTTAAAAGGTAAGAAATTATCCATTCCATTACTTTTGCAATTGGAGCTGTAAAGAGTCCTGTGGCTACAGAAAATTGACCTGGTGTCAGGATGTGGCCACCGTGGCCTTGTTTGAGAAACATTGCCCTAGTCCATTCTTTCATTACATCAAGCCTCAACTACTTCAGTGCACTTTAGCTAGGACTGACCTGTTAGTTGACTGGCCACCTGCAGCTGGTCCAGAACATTATGTCCATGCTGATTGCTGGAGTTAATTTCAGTGAGCTTATGTTACATGAACATCACTGGCTACAAATTCAGAGAAGTGGGGTCACTTTCAATGTGACTTTACAAATATTTTAGTGCCCTACAAGGACTGGGGCCTGAGTATCTGAATGCCCTCTTAGGCATTAATACGTTTTACTGCCTCATCTACTCCATTGAGGGGGATCTTTTGACTGCTCCAAGATTGCATCTGAGCAGGTCTGGAGATATGGCCTTCTCAGTGGCAGCACCACTGCTATGGAATGCCTTTCCCCAGACTAGTGATCTGCACCCTGAGTGGAGACATTTAAAAGGAAAAAAGTACCTTTTTCAGCAAGCTGTCTGTCTTCATGTGTGAGGTAAGCTTTAACTGTAATTTATGGAAACATAGAAACATAGAAGTTGACAGCAGATGAAGACCACAAGGCCCATCCAGTCTACCCATTTTTTTTACCTTATGACTGTGCCATAGGTCTTTACTCTGTCAATGGCCTATCTATTCATACTCATCAGTATTACTCCCTTATGTCTATCCCATGCCTGTTTGAAGCCCCGCACTGTATTCATATCCACCACTTCCTGAGGTAGGCCATTCCATGCACCCACCACCCTTTCTGTAAAAAAGAACTTCCTCACATTAGTCCTTAATTGGCCTCCTTCTAATCTCATGCTGCGTCCTCTTGCCCTGCTATTTTTCTTTTATTGAAACATGTTAGACTCTTTCACCTTGTTAATGCCCTTCAGATGTTTGAATATTTCAATCATATTTGGAGGCAGTATAGCGCAGTGGTCTAAGGCTCTTAGCTGCAAATCTGGTGACATCCAGCAGACCAGACCTGGGTTTGAATCCCACAGCTTCCACTTGCATACTGTGTGACTCTGAGAAAGTCACTTAACCTCCTTGTGCTCCCAGGTCGCTCCTGTAAAAAAGCTTTCAGCTTAGTGTGCTATACCTGGTTAAACAACTAAAAATAAAATAATAATATCACCTCTCTTCCTCCTTTGCTGTAGGGTATACAGATTGAGCTCCGTTAATCTGTCCTCATACTGTATGTTTTCTGATGCAGTCCCTGCACCATTTGGTTGCCCTTCTCTGGACTGCCTCCATTTTGTTAATGTCCTTGTACAGGTGCGGCCTCCAGTACTGCACGTAGTGCTCCAGATGGGGCCTAACCAGTGTCTTGTAAAGAGGGATTATTACCTCCCTCTAATGACTTGTGATACCCCTACTAATACACCCCAACTTCCATCTAGCCTTACCTACTACTTCAGTGGTCTGCTTGGATGATTTCAGGTCATCTGTGATGATGGTGATGATGCCCAAGTCTCTTTCTTCCCTAGTGACTGCCAACAACTCCCCTCCCAACCTATAGGTGGCTTCAGGGGTTCTCTTCCCTATCTTAATGATCTTGTACTTCTTTGCATTAAACCCCAGTTGCCACTCTTCCAACCATTTTGCCAGTTTTTCCAGATATCTTCTCATTCTGCCCACCCCATCTGAATCGTCTACTCTGTTGCAAATATTGGTGTCATCTGCAAACAGACAAACCTTACCCTCCAGTCCATCTGCAAATATCACTGATGAAGATATTGAAGAGGACTGGCCCCAGGACTGATCCCTGAGGTCCCCCACTTGTGACTTGCATCTCTTCTGACTTTATACCATTTACCACCACTCTCTGTTTTCTGCCCACCAACAAGTTTGCCACCCAGTCTTCTTCTTGTAATAATTTACTTTGCCTATTTTATGCTTTTTATAAATTATTTCTGTGTTGAGAGTGTAGTGCTCTGAGTCGTATGTGGAAAAAGAACTACAAAAATGAAATTGCTTTGCCTCATTACTGCAGATATTGTAACTATGATCTTATTTTGTGTACAGTACAGAGCTTCTTTTAAAAGTTTCTTGCAGCTTTCAGATTCAAACAGAGTTTGGTCACATCTTGGATAACCTTAGGATGAGAAGACACACCATGCGCCCTCATCCTGACAGCAGATGTGCTAGATACATCCTGTCAGAAGTGGAACTCAGCCGTGTGCCAGACGTAAGAAAGCCATCTGGATTTTCAGTTACAGAAGTTTACACCACAGTTGTTGAACTGCATCCAAAGCCTTGTTTTTCTGGTCCAAAGCCTGAACAGTCATCCTTAATAATTAAGTAAATATTTTGGTCAAGCATGTGATACGTCTGACAGGAGCTATGTAGCATAGATGCCAATATTTTCAGAACTTCTGAATTTTACATAAACTACTATCTAAAAGTATACCATGGCTGGCATTCAGAGTGGCAGTCTTGGAAAGTCGTCCATAGGAAAGAAATGGGTAACCTAATCCGAGTAATATAAATTTATATTAACTAGCAAATATTTGTATGACTACTTCATAGATAGTGATTTTTCCATATTTATGGAAGAATGTCAGTATTCAGTGGAATATAAGGAGATGAAGGAAGGCAAGTGTGTATGCCCTTGCCAGGTAGAGCATTGGTTGACATTACAGTAATATTCTAGTGATCTACCGCTAGTGTGACCTGAATTATTCGACCATCCACACTGCAGTTTATCCATTTGGTCCCTGGTTATTTGAAGCTGTAGGACTATGGCTATGACAAATTATGTGTGGCTGTGGTTTTTATTATAATTGTTTAAAATAAGCAAGATTAATCCTGTGCTGTTACTGTTAGACTATAGTAACATAAGTGCACACTGTCTACAGCACAACCACGTGGGTCAATGAAAGGAATTTTGTTTGGAGATGTTTGTACTTCTGTAATTATTTTATCCAAACAATAACAATTCATCCTGCCTCAAGTTTTATGACCTAGATGGGGAAGGAGGTAAGTACAGTACAATTTGCATTAAACTATCTAACCAACGAGTTTCTCAAGCACTTCTCTGTGAGTTTCATGTACATGAGCCACCACAAAGACTTGCCAAAGCTGTTGCCTAAGCGTTACATCTCAATTTTGCATTGCACTGCGACATAATTGCAGATGCAGTCCAGTTAAGTTAAAAAAAGTTTTAAAAATGCTGACCTTGAGCTGCTTAAGTACTGAAAACAACATGACGTTAGTTGCCAATGTATTGCCAAAAACAGTGTAAAACCAATTTATTGGCATAACAGATAATCTGAATTGTACCATAAAGAACAACCACAAACTGTATCCCGTGTGTGTGTGTGTGTGTGTGTGTGCGTGCTTGTCTGTCTATGTGTGTGTGATTCAGGAACCAGAGGTTTAGAATCAGGACACTGGTTGCAACAAATTTACATTTATAGAGGAAAATATGAGTGTGAACCTCCTCCCATATATCTTTATTTATTTACTTGAAAATTGGTAACTGAGAAAGGCACATTGAGACAAGGCTCATTTCCAGGAGTGACCCAGGGGAAAAGGGAACAGGAGAACACAGAAGTACAATACACAATAACAATTTACATGTACAAAAATAAAGTGCTGTCACAGAACTATATGGAACACCTGTACAAGTGCAAATAAAACAGCAGCAAGGCACAGTGTGCAAAGAACAAAACTGCATCAGATAAGAGAGACCTTTTAGGTGGTTGTATGCCTACCCCATGAGGGAAGGAATTACTGTATATAGGTAGAGAGGAAATGAAACCAGTAAACAGGTTAGATGAGATCCAGACGGCTGACTCATGGACAGTAGGGACATAGATACATAGATACATAGACAGTGTCAGCAGATAAGGGCCTATGGCCCACCCAGTCTGCCCATTTGAGCTTGTAAGTTCAGTTTATGTTTTCCTAGAAGTCTGTTGCCCCTTACTCCTGACCTCCAGAATTCCTTTATGTCTATCCCATGCATTCTTAAATCCAGTGATTGTTTCAGCCCCCACCACTTCCTCTGGCAGGGTGTTTCACTTGTCCACCACCCGTTCTGTGAAGAAATTCTTCCTCATGTTTCCTCTGAGTCGTCCTCTCTCCAACTTCATCCCATGCCCTCTAGTCCTGGAACATCTTTATTGCTTAAAAATGGTATATTCTTGTACCGTGTTCCTCCCTGTGAGATACTTGTATGTCTCTATCATATCCCCTCTCTCCCTCCTCTCCTCCAGGGAGTACATGTTCAGTTCCTTCAACCTGTCTTCATAGGACGAGTGATGCAATCCATGCACCATCTTTGTTGCCCTCCTCTGAACCTTCTCTACCCTGTCTATGTCCTTATGTAGGTATAGTCTCCAGAACTATACACTGTACTCCAGGTGGGGCCTCACTAGTGTCTTGTATAGCGGAATTATGACCTCCCTTTTCCTGCTGGTGATGCCCCTGCCTATACATCCCAGCATCCTATTTGCTTTACCTGCTGCCTTGTCACACTGTTTCCTACCTTGAGGTCATCAGAGATGATAACCCCAAGATCCCTTTCCTGCTTGGTACATGCTATATCCTCACCCCCCAACTGATATATTGTGCCAGGGTTTTTGTGGCCCATATGCATTATCTTGCACTTCTTTGCATTGAATTTCAACTGCCAAACCCCTGACCATTCTTCAAGTTTCTGCAGGTCACTTCTCATTCTGTCTACACCCTCTGGTGTGTCTACTGTGTTACAGAGCTTTGTGTCATCAGCGAACAGTGCAATTCTGCCTTCTAGGTCCTGTGCAATGTCACTGATGAAGATGTTGTAACAGCAGCAGGTGGGGGGGAGGAGTTTCAACTGATGCCTGAGAGAGCCTGGGGAGGTTGAGAGCTAGACTGAAGGGGGGAACAAGTTCCAGAATGTGGGAAGTCTATAGGAGAAAGCAGATTGCTGAGCTAAGGAGCAGGGGTAAGGAGTGCGTTAGTGATCCCTGAAGATGAGGAAGTATGAGACGGGGGGATTGGAAAGAGGAGTGAGGAGAGAGGAGGAATGAGAACCAAAATAGTATTTGAATATGAAGGAGGTACTATGAGACTGGCAACATGAGGATAGGGGGAGGATGGGAAGCTCTATCCCACACTTGTATACTTACCTCAACCAGATTGAAACCCTGGCCTAGAGAAGTGAGCTATTTCTTGTATATATACTGACCAGATATGCAATGGTCTTACTCTAATTGTGCAATTTATCTTCAATTGAGAGGAGCAGGACCATACCTGATAAGTGTCAGAGACACAAGTGAGTTAGGAAAGTCATGACCCTCACAGGTGGTGAAATGCTCTATATTTTGAAAATGAGTGTTGCATGTTTGATTTCTACAACCTTAATTTATTACTTTTAAATCTGCTGTTTGAAGATTTAACAGGTATTCCTTAATTTCAACAGCTGGCGTCATTGCTCCACTAGGCAACGGTGATGTTAACAGTAAGGTGAAAACTGATCCAGCCCATTGGAGTGTACCTTGGACACCAGGGCCCAGCCATAGGGAGCAGGGATTAAACATCCCAGATGATGCTCTCCCTGTTTGGGGAGTGAGGCTGTATGAGGCCGCTCCTACAGCAGCACCTGGATGACCACAGGTGGCATTACAGGTAGGGTGTGCCTCTGGAGTGGGAGATGCTGGCTGATTCCATATAGCCACACATTTTGTGTGCATGCACTTGGCATTGCCAAGGCCAGCACCCATGTAGGAGAGGAAGAAAATGAAAAAGTGGCCCCACCACATGTGGACGATGGACCCTGGTACATCTGGGCCCTGCACCTAAACCACCCACCACCTGACAATGGACACTATCTGGGGTATATCCCCTGACCACAACATCACCTGGGGCAATCCAAAGCATGATGAGGTATGGGGGGTTATGGTGTTTGGGGTTGCTGAGGGAAACAGGCTGTAGGGTGTAAGAAGAGGGGAAAAATCTTGATTAAAATTAGTATAGTAAAAGCTGCTCTCCAAGTTCTTTAATATTTCATTGTGATGGTGGTAACTTTCATGAAATCAGTCCTGACAACACTTACAGCAACATGTTTTCGATATTTTGCTGTTAATATGTCTTCAGCCAAGCTATCATATCTTGCTGTTTTTATCCCCACTCCTGATATGTCTGTGTGTGTGTGTGTGTGTGTGTGTGTGTGTGTACGTGCATGCATGTCTGTCTGTCTGTCTGTCTGTCTATCTATCTATCTATCTATCTATCTATCTATCTATCTATCTATCTATCTATCTATCTGTCTATCTATCATACCATGGGAGTGATGAACAACATGGCACAGTTGCAGGATACTGCAGTGGAAGTCCTCAATCTAAGAAGAATTAGATGGCAACCTAGTGTATAGAGTTGTACAAAATTGGAAACTTTCACCTAGCAAAATATTTTGCATAATTTACACATTTTATGAAATATTTCACCAGGCGAAATGTGAAATTTCACCCATGGAGCTGGTGTAATTTCGCCCTCAAACAGGTGAAATTTGCTGCTCGTAGGCGAAATTTCGATGCTTGTGGGCAATATTTCACAATTTTGCCACTATCCGGCAACCAATCTTTCAAAAAAAAAAAAACCTACACTGTCCCTGGTGTCTAGTGGACCCCCCGGCCAATCACCAGCCGAATTGAAGAACCCTCCCTCCCCAGACATGACCACGGCCCCCAATCATAAAAAAAATATCCCCTCCCCTAACCCTGGTGTCTAGTGGTCCCCCCTCCCAGCCGCTCACCAGCCCAAATATAAATTAAAATGATCTCCCTGGTGTCTAGTGGCCCCCATGGCCAATCATTGGCACAAATTGAGCAAGCACTTCCCAGTTAAGTAATTCTTTTCATCACCCCCAGACCCCAAATCCTTTAAAAATTAAACCTATTACCAGACCCCACTCCTTGGTGTCTAGTGGATCCCCACCCCAACCCTGTCTTCAGATAATGCCCCCTGTCCCCCCCAGTACCCTCATCGGGCCACCGGCACAGCCCTCCACTCACCTCAAAGGCCGGCTGCCTGAATGAGCACTTCAGTGAATGAGCACATGCTTGTACTCCTCACCTCCTCAAACTGCAAAAGGACAAGATGACACAAGCAATCACAGACATCCATCATCAGGTAGAACAAATAAAATACAACTGTGTCCAGATGGCACAAATGCGGTAGCACTGATGTGCTGCCTTCATTGATTTGTATATGTGGTACACACACCACAAGACATACAAACTCACTTCTGGCTGCAGATAGAAATCTACAATAGAAACATAGAAGTTGACGGCAGATAAGGACTGCAAGGCCCATCCAGTCTGCCCATTTCTTTTTCTACCTTATTAATGTGCCGTCGGCCTTTGCTCTGTCAGTGGCTTATCTATTCATAGTCATTTGTATTGCTCCCTTATGCCTATCCCATGCCTGTTTGAAGCCCTGCACTGTATTCATAGCCACCACATCTTGTGGTAAGCCATTCCATGCATCCACCACCCTTTCTGTGAAAAAGAATTTCCTCACATTACCCCTTAATCGGCCCCCCTCTAATCTCATGCTGTGTCCTCTTATCCTGCTATTTTTCTTACATTTAAACATGTTAGACTCTTTCACCTTGTTAATGCCCTTAAGGTGTTTGAATGCCTCGATCATATCACCTCTCTCCCTTCTTTGCTCAAGGGTATACATATTGAGCTCTGTTAATCTGTCCTCATATGTCTTCTGATGCAGTCCCTGCACCATTTTGGTTGCCTTCTCTGGACTGCCTCAATTTGGTTAATGTCCTTGTGAAGGTGTGGCCTCCAGTACTGCACAGTACTCCAGATGGGGCCTAACCAGTGTCTTGTAAAGAGGGATTATTACCTCCCTCTTATGACTTGTGATACCCCTACTAATACACCCCAACATCCCTCTAGCCTTACCTACTGCTTTAGTGGTCTGCTTGGATGATTTCAGGTCATCTGTGATGATGATGCCCAAGTCTCTTTCTTCCCCTGTGACTGCCAGCAACTCCCCTCCCAGCCTACAGGTAGCTTCAGGGTTTCTCTTCCCTATGTGCATGATCTTGCACTTGTTTGCATTAAACCCCAGTTGCCACTCTTCCAACTATTTTGCTAGTTTATATAGATCTCTTCTCATTCTGCCCACCCCATCTGGATCATCTACTCTGTTGCAGATCTTGGTGTCATCTGCAAACAGACAAGCCTTACCCTCTAGTCCATCTGCGAGGTCACTAATGAAGATGTTGAATAGGACTGGCCCCAGGACTGATCCCTGAGGTACCCCACTTGTGACCTGCATCTCTTCTGACTGTATACCATTTACCATCACTCTTTGTTTTCTGCCCATCAACCAGTTTGACACCCAGTTGACTAATGTCTGACCCACCCCGAGCCTACCTAGCTTATTTATCAATCTTCTATGTGGAACAGTGTCAAAAGCTTTGCTGAAGTCAAGGTAGGCAACATCAACTGCACCCCTTGGTCCACCACTCTGGTTACCCAGTCAAAGAAATCTATGAGATCAGTTTGACAGGACCTTCCTGTTGTAAACCCATGCTCTCTTGGATCCTGCGCTCCAATGAATTCCAAGAGTTGCACTACCCTTTTCTTAAGGAGTGCCTCCATAATCTTGCCCACTACTGAGATAAGACTGACTGGTCTGTAGTTTCCTGCCTCCTTCCTGCCACCACTCTTGTGGAACGGGATCACATGAGCCCTTCTCCAGTCTTTTGGGACCTCTCCTGTGCTCAGAGACTCACTAAACAGTTCTGATAATGGCTCTGCTAGTTCCACCCTTAGCTTCTTTAGTACCCTGGGAAGCATGCCATCAGGGCTTATTGCCTTGTCCTCCCTGAGCTAAGCAAGTTCTTGCAGGACTCTTTCTTTTGTGAAGGGACTTGTGCACGTCTCCCTCCTCCCTGTGTCCATGGTGCTGATTTGTGGGCCCTGCCCTATTTTCTCCTCAGAAAATACTGAGCAGAACTATCTATTTAGGACAGATGCTTTTCCTTGGTCCTCCTCCACACACTGCCCCTTATCCCCTTTGATCTTAGCAATAACCCTTCTGGACTTTCTCCTTTCACTGGGTACATGACAACTTGCTGCCATCTATTCGCTCACTCCAGATTCATTTCCGACAACTCGCTCCTGTTAAACTAGCACCCATTCAAACTCACTCCTTTACAGATTCGCTCCCGCTATGACAGTCCCCTGACCACGCATTACATGTAGCCGAAGCTTACAGAACCATTGCAATTACTTAATTACATGAGCTGCAATGTACTCAATCAACTGTAATCAACTGTAATGTGACAGCTACAGCAGCACTGTAATTACTTAATTGCAATGTTCCCAATCAACTGTAATGTGACAGCTATCAGCAACTAGTTTCTGCTTTTAATCCTGCTCCCTGCTACCTTCAGGTTTGTTTAGTTGTTATCTCCTGCTAGTATGGCTTGCCATTTTCTTCCCTCAGAGAGACAGAAGAAGGAGCTGGTCGACGAGTGTAATTTTATTTACACTCATCGCAAGCATGGCTTCCAAGGGAAAGCAATCTGGCAGTGTGAGAAAGCAGTTCAGAAACCCAAAGGTTGTAACGCCAGAGTGCACACCACCAGTTATGAGGAGCTGACAATAATTTATAGATTCAGCGCACACACTCAAGCAGTGGTTGAAAAGGGAGAGGCAATACATTTGGCAAAGCACCATGCTGCAGAAACACAGGACAGCACTGCATAAGTACTAATTCATGCCAAACAAAATGTGTCATTGGCTGCTCAAGGCAAATTAGTTGACAGGAATCTAAAACACACAATTCAGAGGGTCCATGTGCATGGCACCCCAACAAACCCTAAAGACCTTGTGGAGCTTGTAGTACCAGACAACTATTAAACTTATAAGCCGGACTCTGGTGATGCGCCCATTAATTTCCTGCTCTTCAACAGTGGCTCTTCTCCAGACCACGTATTGATATTTGGCACTCACAATAACTTGCGATTCCTAGAGAGAGCAAGAAACTGGTATGCAGATGGAACTTTCAGTATTGCCCCACCACTGTTCCATCAGATGTACATTATCCTGGGAGAAATGTTCAATAATATGCAGCCAGCAATCTATGGTCTGTTGCCTGGCAAGAGAAGGGAAATGTATGAGCGAATGCTGCGCGCATTAAAAGACCTCAATCATAACTTGAATCCAGAGTTCGTTATGACCGAGTTTGAGAGAGCATCAATCACAGCTTTTCAAAATGTGTTCCCCAATGCCAAACAAATAGTCTGTTTTTTCCATTTTACCAAATGTAGCTATGGGAAAATTCAGTGTGATGGATTGGCTCACAAGTATGCCCAAGATGCAGATTTTGCCCTCAAATGTAAATACTTGCTGGCTTTGTCGTTTTACTCCCCGGACCAAGAGATACCAAGACTTGAAGAAATCACCGATGAAGCCCTAAATATTTTTCCCCCAGAGCTTGAGTCTTTAATAGACTACTTTGAAGACACTTGGGTGGGAAGAAGAAATAGAAGAGGCACTGGCCATAGGCAACCTCTGTACAATATAGATCTGTGGAACCACTCTGCCAGTGTGAGAGACAGACGTGCAAAAATGAAAAATGTTGTGGAAGCCTTTCATAGAGGTATGCAGACCATACTGTCTATGGCACACCCAACATTGTGGAAGTTCATCGATGGTATCCTTGGAATACAAATAAAATGGGACTCTGAGATTGAACAGCTACTAGCTGGTAACCCTCCAATTGGCTTCCGCAGAGTGTACAAGGACAGCATAGATCGACTGGCTTACATTTTACAAAAATGTGAGGAGTGCACAACAGAGGAGTTTCTCCGTGGTGTCGCACACTGCTTTGACTACTAGCTACCTGAATTACTTTTAACCTTGTTCTTAAAATTTGATTTAATAAAGATTATGAATTTTTAAGGTAACATGGAATACTCAACTTGTGGCAGGGGCAAGGTAAGACAAGCTGTGATTTTCATATTGCTGTCATTTGTTATTTCTTACTACATGCTGCTAACTGGTACCGCTACTGATTTATTTTACTGCTACTGCTATCATTTTGTTTCACTCAGTTACTACCTCGTTACTGCTGGTGCTGCTAATACATTTCAATTGTTTGGTTTACTGATGCTACTGTACATGCTGCTAAACTCATGCTGCTAATAATTTATTTTACTGCTGGTGCTAGTATTTCGTTTAGTTTACTGCTGCTGGTCAGTCAGGGAGTGTATTTATACATTTATACATTTATACATTTATTTTAATGGTGGTGCTATTATTTTGTTTAGTTTACTGCTGCTGGTTTGAACTTAGGGAGCATATTTGCCTGGAGCGGATTGCAAAAGGGGTGAATTGATGGGGGGATGAACTGTCGGGAGCAAAATGTCACAAAGCGAATTGTCAGGAATGTATTGTCGTGCTCCCCCTTTCGCTAATGTATCTATAGAAAGTCTTGTCCCCTTCTTTTACTGTTCTTGCTAGTGTTTCCTTTGTGTGGGCCTTTGCCTGCCTTTCTGCCTTCCCTGCATCCCTTAGGGAAGTTTGGTATGCCTCCCTATCTTCATCCTACTGCATTCCCTTATATTTCTTAAAGCCAACCTTTTGGTTCTGATCTTTTCGCTACTGTTATTGAGAACCAAAGTGGTTTCCTCCTTCTTGTGCTCTTGCTTTTCTCTCTAACATAATGGGATGTTGCTTCAAGTATTGCATCCTTAATGCTTGCCCACTTTTCCTGTACCCCCTCACTTGTATTTCTTCTTGCCAGGGCTAGCTTAACTCTGTTGGCCATCTTCTCAAAGTCAGCACCTCTGAAGTTCCATATTTTTGCCTTGGAATGGGATGATTTAGTTCTAGTGGCCAAATTGAACCATACTATTTGATGGTCACTGGCCCCCAGGTGACCTTCTACCTGGAGATCTGTGATCCTTTCTCCATTGGTCAGTACTAGTTCTAGGATAGCCCTGTCTCTTGTGGGTATTATACCAGTTGTTTGAGGCCCTTTCCCAGCAGGGAATCCTCTGTGTGTCTAGTTCTGGTGGATGTTCCTGCTGGTATTGACCAATCTGTATCTGGCATGTTGAAGTCTCTCATTATCAGAACCTCCCCTTTAGCTGTCAGGTTTTGTATATCTTCTAACAGTAATGTGTCTATGTCCTCCCTCTAGTCTAGAGGCCTGTAGACAACCCCAGTTCATATGGCTGTCCCTTTTCCTGTTTCCAGGGTGACCCACAGTTCTTCTGGCTCTTTATGTGTATTCTGAATTTCTGTAGCTTTGATATTTTTGTTGACAAAATGTGCCACTCCCTGCCCCCTTTTTTGCACCTTGGTCTCTTCTGAATGTACATAGCCGGGTACTGAAGTCTCCCAGATGTGGTTACTGGTGAACCATGTCTTGCTAATGGCTACTATGTCCAGTTTAGCCTCTGTCATTGTTGCCTGCAGGTCTGGAATCTTGTTTCCCAGACTGCAGGCATTTCTGTATATGATTTTCCATTGACTAGATTTCAGTGCATTAGTTGTTGGGTGAGGTCCGACATTTCCCCTGCTGGTCGTATGGGAAGCCAAACCTTTTTCCTTACCTGGTGATGCAAATGAACTACAAACATGCTGAACTCCTGTTTGCTCACTAGCTGAGGGGGGAGGGGTGTTCTTCCCATACGATGAATCTGGTGCTGCACCGCTCTCCCCATTTGCTAGTTCAAATATTCTGCAAAGACATCAAACTTCTGCCCCAATGCACTGACTCCCTCCTTAGTCTGATGCAGTCCATCAAATTTAAAGAACTTTCACTCCCAAAACTGTTGCCAGTTACCTACATATTTGTGTCCTTTTTCATGGCACCAGCTCTTGAGCCAAATGTTTAGCTCCCCTATCTCTCCTCTGACCTTCTGTCTTTCTGTCCCCCTCTACTAGACTGGCAGGATCTCAGAGAAGGAGATGCCAGACGAAAGGGGTGACAGTTTGTCTCCCAGCCTTGTCAGGTGTTCCTTAGTCTCCACAACTGACCAGCTGGTGAGATCGTTAGTCCCGATGTGTATCAGGACATCAATATTTTCTCCTGCTTCCTGCATGATTTTAGCAATGTGGTCAGTGTCTCTCCACGCTGATGTACCTGGGAGATATCTGGCCATTACCTCTGGCCGGAGGTAAGTATCAACTCCCTGAATCATAGAGTCTCCTATGATCAGAAGTGTTTCAGATTTCTTTTTTGCTTTTTTTTTGTTTTTGTCCCTGTTTTGTGCAAGTTTTGTTGCTCTAGCACCTGTGCTGCAGTGTCTTGCTCTGCAGTGTCCTCTGCCCCTTTGTTTGATTTCGGAGACAGAGGCAGTTAACTGTTTGTAGTTTTTATATGGTTTGTGGAGGTGATACGTTGGTGAGCATTGAGTGATGGGGCACCTGATTTGCCCCTCCTAACCACCTGCCAACCTCCCGGACCAACTATCCTCAACAGTCGAGGTGCTTCAGTTTGGATGTTGGGGAAATGGTGGATGATTCTTGTAATATATTTCCCCCTGAATATATGATTTGAGGTGCACAATCTCTGCCCATGCTGCCTGGAGCTGAGCCCTTAGATCTCTAATGGTCCAGCGTGTATTACAACATCCTAATTCCTGTATAACTTCCCCTTTAAAAGGTGTCCCACTGTACCGGCAGTTAATAATATTCATTCCAGCTGAGTTGCTGAGTTTATGACCTGGTCCAAATACTTAGAAGGAAAATGAATGTAAAAGTTAGATTTTTTTTGCTATGTATTTTTTGTTTGTTTGTTTTTGTATAACTTTTTATAACAAGTTAAATTACTTGTGCCCCTGTAAGCAAGGTCATCATGTGGATACCCCTCTGATCCTCCCCTTCCTGTTTTGCTACAGGAAATATCATGACTGTGCTACTCTATAAAAGGAGTGTAGTATGGGGTGGTTGGGGATGGGCATGGGTGGCTGGGCCCTTCCCCAGCTGAAAAAAAGAACCTCAGATGAAAGAAACAAGGAGGTAAGAGCAGAAATAATCAACCAACAACAAATGCAGTAGCCCTGAAAGCTTAGCCTAATGATAGCTAAAACTGTAAAACCTGTAAGCACCACCTGTAACAATTTCACAGAAGATATACCCTGCAAGAAACACTTTGCTACATAGAAAAATAAAGCAGTAACAGAAGATATACCTTGCAAAAAACAATTTGAATCAGAGAAGATCACAGCAGTAATCTGTAAGCACAAAACAGTAACAAACCTGTAGGCACACCCTCTAAATATGTAGCAGAAAGTATGTCCTGCAACAGCAATTTGAATCAGAGAAGAATAAAGCAGTAAAGCAGTAAAATGTAAACAAAATAAATGTAACAAAACCCGTGAGTACAAAAGAAAATTGTAACACACAGCAAATCTGCCTAGCCAAAAGAAGCCTTAATTTTTTCCCTTGCTCTGATAATGTTGTTCCTTGCTCTGCCCTTACACGCAAACCTAGAAGAAAAGAGCTCTGGTTAAGCTAGGTGCCTTTGCCAGCAAACCTTGTCTTCCACCTCAATATTCTGCAATATTCAAATTACAACACTACTTCAGTGCGTAGGGTTCAACTTAATGCCACAAATGTAGGGAAATGCAGCATTAGGGTTTCCAGTCCTAACTTATGACCCCGGCCCCCAAGCAGCAAAAGGACAAGACCCCACAAGCAACCACAGACAGTCATCATCAGTATGATGAACAACATACAATTGTTTCCAGATGACACAAATTCAGTAGCACTAATGTGCTACCTCCATGGATTTGTATCTGGAGTATGCACACTGCAAGACATACACACTCACTTGTCACTGCAGATAGAAAGCCACAATACTCAAATCACAGCATTGCTGCTGTTCACAGAAGTCCAGACCCCTGCAGCCACAGATGCAAATCCACAATACCCAAAATACAAGAGTTCTTTTGTCTGCAGTAGCCACAGGTACTTATGCACACCACGGTAAGACATACACACAGTTCTGTTTGCAGAAGCACAGGCCCTTGATTTAGCAGCCACAGGTGTGCATCATACACACTAACTCCTGGCTACAGAAGCACAGGCCCCATAAAATCCATGATACCCAAACTGCAACATTATTTGAGACCTGCACCCCTGCTGCTGCTGCTGCAGGAGTAATACATACACACCAACTTCTGGCTGCATAAGCGCAGATCACTTTGTGGCCTGCACTTCAGCAGCTGCATATAGAAATCCATGATAGCCAACTTCTGTCTACAGAGGCGCAGGCCCCTGTGGTGCCAGCACTTTTGCAGCCTCAGGTAATCATGAGTGCTGTAAGCCATACAGCTACAGATACAAATCCACAAAGGTAGCACATTAGCGCTACTACAGTTATGTCATCTAGAAACAACTTCATGGTATTTGTCCTGCACCAAGGGAAAAGCCCATCTGTCAACTTCTTTGTGGCAACAGATATCAATAATTTGTGGTGCTGTGTGGTGGACTGCAGAAGCTCAGGGCCCTTTTGACCCTACTTTTCCAATTGGCCACAGATACAGAAGCACGGAGCAAAGAGTTCATCTGTCAGCTGAAGTGCAGGACCCTCTGCACCCATGGGTGAAGAGATGCAGGGACCTATGCCAAGAGAAGATTTAATTTCACTATGTGGTGTTTGAGCCTGTGTGGGTAGTCTTCTGCCTTCCCTTCCCAGGCTGGGGGTGGTGCTGCATGACAGTGCTATCCCCTAGACTTGGCCCATCTAGCTGGCTTACTGAGTTTGCCCTCAAACTCAGCTCACTGGCACAGGATCACAAATCACTTCCTGCTGGAATAAAATCTGGCACTCCACACAAAGTTTCTTAATATTTTTGTTTTGAATTTTGAGCCTGAATTATGAAAATAGTCATTTTTATGACTCCCCATTATAAAAATGACATGAGGCATTTATAGAATGGTGGCTGAAATATGATTTTGTGCCATAAGTGCAAAAACACGTTTTGTACAGGATTTGAAAAATCACACCCTTCACATTTATAAGGTGGTGTGAGAAAATGGCTATGTTGAAAGTTTGGAGTGAAAATATTGATAATTACTTAAGTTATGAGTGAGCATGGAAACAATTTCAATAACTTTGTTTTTTTTTATATTTTGAACCCACATTTTGAACATAATCTTCTTATGACCCCATATCATGAATCTGGTAGGTAAAAATGTTCAAATCCCACCTGACACACAATTTCATGGAACAACTGTAAAATCACCTTTGGGCCCATTTTTGAAACATTTCATCTGCATTGTTCATAAAATAGGGTCCCATGTGGAAAGTTTGGTGGAAAAATATCCAAGTTTAGAGAAAGTTGTGAGTCAAAGTTGAAATATTTCAATGTCCACTCATAACTGGCTCATTTTAACGTATTTCTCTCAGCAAATGTTCAACATAGTCCACCTCATGAACCCAGTACTTGAAAATGTTCCAATCCAGCCTGAAAGGTGATTTTGCATAGTGACTACAAAATTTATTTTCAGGGTGGATTTGAAAAACTCCACCTACCTTGTTCATGAGGTGGGGTCCCCAAAAATTGAACATTTGGTGTGAAAATGTTTAAAAATGATGAAGTTATGAGTTTAAGTTCACTGAAATACATTAACCAGGCTTATCTTATTTTCTCATGTCACAGTTGTGGTGACAGCAGGAGGATGTCTTTCTGTTTAAAGAGTGGATCTACGATGTGGGACCATCTTAAGGTGAGTGAGGGTGTGTGGGACGGTGTGTGCTGGGTGTGGGGGGCTGAGACTGCTGAGAGATTATTTTCTTCAATGCAGGTTTACTAACAAAGAGGGACTGTTTTCTTCCTTTATTTCCTTACAACCTTTATATTGCCTTTTATGTACAGTACATTATTTACATTTATGCTTCTATATCATAAAGAAATTAATAATATTTCTCTTTATTAAACAAAACAATAGCTTCTTTATATTTGTATGTTGATTGCATGCAGCGCAAACAACATATGGTGGCAGCTTTCTCAGTAGCAGGCTGTGGAGGCGTGGCACTGTTATGGCCAATGCTCCCACAGCCTGCAAAGGCTTGTCCCGCTTCCCCCAATGCCATTGCAGGCTGCTGGTGACAATAGTTTGGAACGTTCACACCAACTACTAACAATTTCGCCGCTGCAATCAGGGGCCGCCTCATCATTGCAGCGTCAGCCATCCGCTGCAATGAGGGAGTGACCTGTCATTGCAGGGCGGGATGTAAAAACCCTGATATTGTTTGGTTGCCACCGTGTTCACAAACAATATAACCCCCCCACTGTGTTTATGTGCTGACTGGGGCCCCAAACCCCGTCGGCCTCTGTGCCCCATTGTTTCTGGTGCCGACGGGGAAGCCCACTCCCCATCGGCATTCTGTAACACCCCCCCACTTTTATTCCTGCCAACAGGGTGCCCAATCCCTTGGCCGGCATAATGAATCTCCCTCTTGTGTGCCGACGGGGTGCCCTAATCCCGTCAGCTACTGCTGCCCCCTAAAAGAAAGACAGGTGCATGCTGGGAGCCCACCCCAGCATGCCACATGCCTCTGTGAAGGAAAAATGGTCCCGCTGAATTTTTGTTGTTTTTTTTTTACCTGCAAAAGGAAATGGTCCTCAGAGTGTCTCTGGCCCCACCTGCAACCCGCACCCACCCACTGTGCACCCTGCCTCCCCACACACCCCTCACCCCATACTTACCTCCAGAGCTCAGCACGACGATCTTCAGTGGACTGGGAACATGTCTGCACTCTTCAAAGCCAACTGCAAACTGAGGAAATGCCGGTAAGCTGTATTACGTAATAAATAGGGTATTTTCAACTTTAGTACATATCTCGGGCATTTTTGGGACTTTGTTCACCAAATTTTCAACATGGGGTTTTTGGGACCCCTCCTCATGAATTCTTTCACTGTCATGGCATTAGTCGGCCCAGAAAGGTGATTTCGCGGTCACTGTGCGGAATCACCTTTTGGGGCCGATTAACAAAACAACAGTGCCAGTGTTCATGAGGTGGGCTCTCAAAAAGCCTATATTGCAAATTTGGTGGAAAAAATCCAAAAAATGTCTGTTTCACGAGTGTGTGCTGTGCAGTTGCTACGCACGCTCGTAACTTCGTGAATTTGCAATATTGTCATGCCAGATTTTCAACATTGGCATTTTTTCACACCTCCTTGTGAACAGTACAGCTGTCATTGTTCACATCCTGGTGGAAATGTGTCTTCGCACTTCAGGCACAGAATAGCGTGGTCGCTGTGAGAAATCAGTGTTCAGGACATACTAAGAAAATGACAGTGACACTGTTCATGAGTAGAGGTCCTGAAATGGCGGCGTTGAAAATTTGGTAACGATACTCCATAAAATGACTGTGTTACGAGCCTGCGTTGCGCAGTTTGCACGCACTCTCGTAACTTTGTAAATTTATAATATTTTCACTCCAGATTTTCAACATTGCCATTTTCCCACACCTACTTATGAACAGTGCAGCTGTTATTTTTCCCACCCTGGCCGAATTCTGTTTTCACACTTCCAGAGCCGAATAGAGTGGTCACTGTGGGAATTCACAGACAGATTAAGAAAATGACAGTGATACTGTTCATGAGCAGAGGTCCTAAAATGCCTATGTTGAAAATTTGGTGATGATAGCCCATCAAATGACTGTGTTACAAGAGTGTGTTGCGCACTTTTCACACACCCTTGTAACTTTGGAGATTTGTAATATTGTCACGCCAGATTTTCAACACTGCCATTTTTTTACACCTCCTTATGAGCAGTACAGCTGTCATTTTTCACATCCTGATTGAAATGTGGTTTCACAGTTGCTGCACAGAATAACGCGGTCGCTGTGGGAAATCAGTGTTCGGGACAGATTAAGAAAATGACAGTGGCACTGTTCATGAGCAGAGGTCCCAAAAGCCCTATGTTAAAAATTTGGTGATGAAACTCCATAACATGACTGTGTTACAAGCGTGCATTGAACTGTTTCCATGCACCCTTGTACCTTTGCACATTTATAATATTTTCACACCACATTTTCAACAGTGGCACTTTTTCACACCTCCTTATGAACAGTACAGCTGTCATTTTTCACATCCTGGCTAAAATATCTTTTTTGCACTCCTGCCGGAGAATAGCACAGTCGCTGTGGGAAATCAGTGTTTGGGACAGATTAAGATTGAACGAGTGAGAGAGGGGAGTGATCAAGCTCAACTAAGCAACTGCTGTGGATTTGATTGTGGGCAGAAAAAGGCCCCAGTGCAAGAGCCCAGTACAAAAGGGCAGCCTGTAGCACTGGGAGAAACAGAACGAGAGCACGAGTGAGGGAGGGGGGAGTGAGCGAACTCACTGGAACACTGTCAGGACTGCTGTGGATTTCTTTGTGGGCAGACAAAGGCGTCAAAGCAGGCAGGGGCCCACTAGAAAAGGCCAGCCTGCAGCGGTGGGAGAAACAGTACAAGTGAGTGAGGCAGGGGGACTGAGTGAGCTCAACGGAGCTCTATCAGGACTGCTGCGGATTTCTTTGTGGGCAGAAAAAGGCGCCAGTGCAGGCAGAAGCCCTGAACAAAAAGGGCCACTTGCAGCGCCAGGACAAACAGAATGAGCACATGACAGAGGGAGACTGAGCGACCTCAACAGAGCTCTGTTGGGACAGCTGCAGATTTCTTTGTGGACAGACAAAGGTGCCAATGCAGCCAGGAGCCCCGTACACAAGCGCAGCCTGCAGCACCAAGAGAAACAGAATGAGTGAGTGACAGCACGGTAGTGAGTGAGCTCAACAGAGCTGTATTGTGACTGCTGCGGATTTCTTTGTGGGCAGAAAGTGCGGCAACGCAGGCAGGAGCCCAGTACAAAAGGCCAGCTTGCAGCACCGGCAGAAATGGAATGAGTGAGTGAGAGAGGGGAAGTGAGCGAGCTCAATGGAGCAGTGTCAGGAATGCTTCAGATTTCTTTCTGGCCAGACCAAGCTACCAATGCAGGCAGGAGCCCAGTACAAAACAGCAGCCTGCAACAGCAGGAAACACAGAACGAGTGAGTGAGGGACGGGGAGTGAGTGAGCTCAACAGAGCTCTGTTGGGACTGCTGCGGATTTGTTTGTGAGCAGAAAAAGACAGCAATGCACACAGGGGCCCAGTACAAAAGGGCAGCCTGCAGTGGCGGGAAAACCAGAATGAGCAAGTGAGAGAGGGGGAGGGAGTGAGTGAGCTCAGTGGAGCTCTATTGTAACTGCTGCAAATTTCTTTGTGTGCAGACGAAGGCGGTAATGCAGGCAGGAGCCCAATAGAAAAGGGCAGCCTGCAGCGCCGGCAGAAATGGAATGAGTGAGTGAGAGAGGGGGAGTCAGCAGGCTCAACAGACCTGTGTCGGGACTGCTGCAGATTTCTTAGTGGGCAGAAAAAGCCACCAACAGAGGCAGGAGCCCAGTACAAAAGGGCAGCCTGCAGTGCCAGGAAAACCAGAATGAGCGAGTAAGAGAGGGGGAGTGAGCCACCTCAACGGAGCTCTGTCGGGACAGCTGCGGATTTCTTAGTGGGCAGAACAAGGTGCCAACACAGGCAGGAGCCCAGTACAAAACAGCAGCCTGCAGCACAGGGAGACACAGACTGAGCGAGTGACAGAGGGGCAGTGAGCGAGCTCAACACACTAACACAATCAACATTCGGCATTGACAAATGCTTGTTTTAAAAGAAATTACAAACTGGACTGCATAACAGTGACCTAAACTTATATTGGCTGTCTGCTGATACCAACCCTTATATAGGTGCCTTTGTAGCCATTGGCATTTTTCAAGTGACCACCCCAATCAGATTTAACACCAGAAAGGCAGCAGCACCCTCCTTGACCTCATCCTCACTACCCACACTAAAGAATCTTTGAAACCTTAGTACTCCCTGACTTCCTAAGCGATCAATCCCCGGTGATCTGTTCCTGGTCAAACAAGGCCTCTAGCACATCTGCCAAACTCTCTTACTGCCATGTCCTATAGGAAAGACTTGTTAAACCATTCCTTGATTGTCTTGCCCAATGTGATTGGTCACCCATCAATAGGGCTACAAACATAGATGATGTACTCTCCTATTGCATAGTACAATTTAACTCGGCTGGTTATATATTTGCCCCCATCTGTAAGCGCAAGATCAAAGGTGTCATAAACCCCTGGATTACCCCCTCCTTGCTTAACATGATGAAAGCCAGAGACTATCTCTGGTCCTGAGCTCAAGACTCAGGTAGACTATCAGACTTACAATGTTACAAATCCACTAGGAACGCCTGTACACAGGAAGTTCGTAGAGCCAAAATAGAATACTTCAAAGATGAGCTTACAAACTCATGGAAAGATTGCTGAAACGTCTGGAACAAGCTAAAGGACCTCACTGGCAAACCTAATAAATACCCCCCCACCCTGATTGATATTGATGGGATCTTAGTACATGACCCATAACAAATTGCAGATTCCTTTAATTTGGCCTTCACTGACCTCTCTAGAATACTCCCCCCAGACTTCTTCTCTGAGCCTGTTGGAATGACCTGCCACAATGGCTCCCTTCCCCCTCATGTGACACCTCCCTTCTATTTCAGACGAGTCACTCCAACTGAAGCTAGAAAGTACCTTCAAAAGATTCTTGGTAAATCCTGGTTTAGCAGTGACACTCTTGACCTAAAATTGCTGAACCTCTCCCTTGAGGTAGTCCTCCAACCCCTTACAAAGCTACTAAACCTCTCCCTCTCCCCGAGACAGTTCCCCTCACTGTGGCAAGCCGTAATTGTTACCCCAGTGTAAGAAAGTGATGATAGATCCACACGCTCAAACTACAGACCTATATCAATCCTCCCCTCTTGTCTAAAGCCCTTGAGCACATTGTTGTGGATCAACTGATAGAATATCTGGCCAAATATGATGTACAGTACCCAAAGTAACATGGTTTTAGAAAGGCACACAGCACAACGACAGTGCTGCTTGAGTTCACTGACTTTATACATAAGGCATTCGACCAGAGCCAAATAGTGGGGTCAATATTCATTGACCTCACTAAGGCATTTGATACTGTAAACCACTCACTTCTGCTTTCTGCACTACCATCCCTCAGTCTATCATCTACAGTCACCAGCTGTTCAAGAGCTATCTTGATAATCACACTCAGCAAGCCTCTCTGGCTCGCTCCCCGTGCTTCTGGTGTTCCCCAAGGGTCCATCCTTGGCCCCTTACTCTTCAGCCTATTCCATCATACTCTCCCCCGAGCCTGCAACACCAACATTATTCTTTATGCTGATGATGCTGTTCTCTTTGATTGCCACATGCAACCCTCCCTTCTCTCAAATGCCCTGCAATCCGACTTTCTATCTGTTGAAACCTGATTCACCCAACATAAACTCATCACGAGTCACAAAAAACAAACAAAAGTGATGCTCTTTTCTAAGCAGCACAACAAACATAAATCTGCCAACCTACATATTTATAACTCTCTCAACCAGCCCCTTGAACAGGTCCAAGAATTTAAGTACCTTGGCATCACTCTTGGCTGCCCACTATCCTACGCCCATCACATTAATAAAACCTCCAAGGAGGTCAACTCCAGAACTGGTGTCCTGTATCGTCACAGACATTGCATGACCCCAGATGCTGTCTGGCAAGCAGTTATCAGTTCAATCATTTCTGTCCTTCACTATGGGTTAGTCATCTATGGTGCCGCGACAGATACCGCCCTTAAAAGATGCGCACTTGTGCTTAACAGGTCCTGCAGGCTGATCAGTGGTGCTGCTAAATGCATGCACACATGTGACTTGTATAAGCAGACTAACTGGCTCCCCCATAAGGGAAGGATTGCCTACCAAACCTGCCTGCTAGCCCAAAAAATCAGCCTGGGCTTTACTCCCCCTGCTACCCAGCCTCTCATTAAGCCTTCTCTTAATGTAAGTTCCACCTACAGAGTGGCCAAACAAACTTTCCATGTCCCATTTTGCAGAACTTCTCAAGCACAGCACACCTTCCACCACATGGCTCCTCTTGGCTCAACGTGTTTCCCCTAAATATTAGGAATGAACCCTAAACTGGGGCCCTTCAAGCTCAAGCTCCACAAACACCTTACCGCTCTTAGTAGCTGTGACTGTGCCCACTAAGTAATTCCTTCCCACTCCCCTCCCCTCTCCCCTCTTGCCTTTTCCTTTTCCCCTCAATCTTCACCCTCACGCTCCCTCCTCCTTCATCCAATTTGCACCCCTTTCCTTATTATTTATATTGTCTAAATATCACATGTGCTCCCCCATCCCACTCCTAATACCTTGTACCCAACTTCTTCTCTTCTTCTGACTGGCAAAGTCTTCTTTGACGGCCTTTCTCCCTCCTATATGCCCAGTACTGCCCAGGTTACCAACCTGAGTCAGGTCATAGTCAGTTTTTTGCTGTTTGAATTTGTCATTGTAGTTGTTGATTGTCCTGGAAGTTTTTTATTTGTTTATGACAGTTCTCTATGACCAACTGCTGGTTGCTAACATTGCTGTTATTGTATATCACCCTGCTGTACATTATTGTCATTTAATGCTGACTGTGCCTAATTACCTTTGGCACCTTCATATTAATTACTGTCTGTGCTATATTGTGACTCTGTATCTTTTGTTTACTCATAATAATTATTGCCCTTTGCTTTATCTTATGCACTCTATCTTTGTTTTTTAGTTCCTTTTTATAGCTAACCTTGTTTACTTGTTCATTTTGATGTGGAACCTTTGTAGAAGAACTGTTGGTTCACAGATCATTGTAATCTAAGTCATCAATAAATAAATAAAACTGTCCACAGCCCCTCCACCAAGTGGACACATACACAAATTCGCTGTCACCGCATAAAACTATCTCACCAATAATATGTCATGATATGATAATTTTTTTATATAGCTATAGTAATTTCAATTTAAATTCTGTGGAGTAATTGTAGCACAAACACATAAAATTGTTCATAACCAATTCATCATGGTAAAAAAAAATAGAGACATAAATTAAAAGAAGACAGTTTTACTGCTATAACATGGCATTGAAAATCAGACTCATTTTGTGTTCGGAGATTAGAAAATGATGATCATCTTGTAGGTTTATGTTAAATAAGACCATAACCATGTGTCTACAGTAGTCGCTGTTAGCCACGCAGAAATGCATTCGATTTTTTTGTAGTCAGTGGATTAAAAAAAAAGATTAAAAAAATAGGATTTTACACAAGCAAGTTCACATTCAAGAGTTTTATTAATCAACTTACAAAAAGCCATTACAGTACATTTTCACATTGAAAAAACTCAGTATCATACATCAATCATTTCATATAATCATTTTCTTTACAAAAAAACTATAAAACCTTAAATATTGACAATAGATATTGCACTAATAAGTTATTGCCCCTTAAATTTATTACATCATGCAAGAGTCCATGTTACTTAGTTAACTTGGTTCCTGTCCAAGTGTAAACAAAAATCTATTTGATTCAGGTCTGATTACCTACATTTCTCATAGTGCTGACCGGGGAGCAAGGCGGTGGGGACAGTGGGTGGTGGGAAGGGGGTCCACTGGACCACCAGGGATATAGGTTTCTTTCTTGTTTACTTAAGCCCACGATCAGGCAGACAGGTCCACTGGACCACCAGGACAAATCTGTTTTTTCACTTAAGTCCGCAATCGGGCGGACAGGTCCACTGGACCACCAGGGATGTAGGAGGTTTTATTTTTATTACTAATGCCCGTGATTGGGAATGTGGGGCACCACCACGGAGGTGCAGCCGGAGCTTGGGTGGCCACCACGGTGACAGCTGCGTGTTGGAGTCTCACTGCAATATAACGCTCACCTGAGTGGCAACGGTCCTCCTTTTTTTTTTACTTAACTTTGTGCTGGCACAGGTAGGGTTGTGCATGGATGGTTCCGCACATCCCGGCTGAATATCGGGCTGTGCTGAGTATGCATGGGCACGCCCCCCCACCTGTGCCTGCATACATTACTGATGTGCTCCGGCACATCGGGATTTGTGCCATGTGCAATTCTCATTTGAATATCATGCCAAGGCGCATCAGTGGGTTGCACATGGCACAACACTGTTGCGCCATGTGCAACTCTTTTGAATATCTGGGCCCCTATTCCTAAATTGGACTGATGTCTATTCAGACTTAAAAGTAAGATGAACTATTGCACAATCCAAATTATATATTCAGAGAGTTTGTTCATGTTATCGTCCAGTTTTTAACAGCAGTTTTTCCTCCACTATATGCAACTTCTTTCCCTCAATTATCCTTAGGAGGTAGGCTACAGGGCTCACCACTTGTTTATTTTTTTATTTCAACATATGCATTACTAGATGATATGGTTCATATTCCAGATCTTTCAAAAGTTCCCCAAACATATTTCTCTGATGATTTTCATTCAAAGGGCACAGTATCATTAAATGTACCAACTCATCCTTATCTAATTCGCATTTATAACTACTTGCACAATAATCCTTTCGTTTCCCTTCTTAAATAATTCATTTCTTCGGTTACTTGTGAAACATTCAAATCTGAATTTTGTGATAAATTTCCTACTACTGGGGTTATTCATTACCAGTAGGTAGGGTTCTAAATTATGGTCTGTTTTGCTTTTAATCACCCATTTACTTACTTTGTATGATTTACATGTTTCCATGTCTTTTTGAATGTGTATATCTCTCACCCTTCATCTTACTTCATTTGCAACACAAACATACAGTATCCTAAACATATCTATTACACACTCTGACAATCAAAGGTTTTTATAATATTTTCTACTATAGAAATACTGGGGACAATTTTATTTTGTGTTAGATAATTCATCAGTTCTTCACTGCATTTTCTGGGAATCCTTTTTTCTCCCATCTCATATGCCTTAAGCTAGTAATTAACTATTCTTTGTTTGATCTGGCATTCTACTGATAATTGACCCAAATGCCCTCTTACTAGCACTGATGGAGTTCCACTCGGTAGTCCTAATAATTTTTTATAACATTTATTTAAACATACTTCAATGTTTATATTTAACTGTACCCCCAAAATCTCAGTGCTATAGAGCAGTTAGCTCCCCACTTTGGCATTAATTACTTTTATATTACCCTTCACAGATTTTCCCTCATAGTTACATGAGAATGAATTTATTACTGGTATACCTTTTTTGCTTTTGTTTCCAGCTCTAGTACATGTTGATTCCAGGTTCCTTCCTGTGTAACTGATAGTACTAAATAACAGAACTCCTTCACTACCTCTAACTTTTGATTATTACTAAAATAGCTATATTTTTTATTGTTTCCTCCAAATATCAATACTTTAGAGTTCTCATAATTAATTTGCAAATCGGCTTTATCATATTTCTTTTGAAATTTAACATTCTTTTTAAATCGATAGCACTAGTAGAAAAAAGGGCAATGCCAGACAAGTGCATGCCTATCTCCTATCTTTGGCATATGAAAGTTAGGATCATCATTGACTGCAGAATTGTGTCAAAACATATATTGAATAATACAGGTGATAGGGTGCAACCTTGTTTCATCCCCAGTTTAGTACACCATTTTTTTTTACTTAAATCACCTTTCTTGTTATATTTTATACAAATATAATTATCACTGTAAAGGCATTGTATTATATTTAATATGGCCTGGTCTAATTTCAACTGTACCAGCCTTTCCTATAGTTTTAACCTGTTAACCTCATCAAATGCTGCTTTCAGGTCTATATAGGTGCAATATATATATTTTTTATTACCTTATACTTATGGATTAAATGTGCAAATCCAAAGCATTTATCTGTTGTTGAATAATGTGCCTTAAAACCTGCCTGTGTGTCATTCAATATATTATTTTTATTAACCCATTCCACAATTCTATGATTTAAAATTCTGGTAAAGACTGTTTCTGTGCAGTCTATTAAACTTATTGGTGGGTAATAACTCGGGTCCTTTTTTCCCCCCATTTGTGTATTGGGGCTATTATGTTTGTTTTCCAACTACAGGGAACATTTCTGGTTTCAGTTATAAATTTAAACAATTGATATGAAAGAGGAATCCATACTTCTTTGATATTCCTTATCACATCCACGGGTATCCCATCAGGCCCAGGTGCTTTATATGCCAAAAAGGAATCTAATGCTATAATTATCTCATTTTCTGTAATTAATTCTTTTGATTGGATCCACTCCAATCCTACCTTAATTTCTTCCAGTTTTACATTGTATTCCTTATTATCATTAAAGAAGTGCTGTCTAAAATGTTCTATCCATGCATCTGCTGCTATGTTCGAATCTATTTTGTCCTGATAATTCTTTCTACCCTTACTAACAATCCTCCAAAACTTCTTAGTATCTTTACAGCATACTGCCTTTTCAAGTTCTGTCCATAAATCATTAATATACTTTTCCTTATTCATATGTAAAACTTTTCTATAATCCTTTCTTAGTTTATTTGTGACTTTATTATTATTTAAACTTGGATTGTGTTTTAATATTTTTAATTGTATTCTTGCAGACCTACAGTATTCATTATACCATAATTGCCCCTTTTTATTCCTAATGTTAACTTCTTTAATGCTTACATTAGCAGTCATCTTCATTATATTTTCATATTCACTAACGATGTTTTCATTCCTTTCTTTTTCTAGGCAGTAGGTCACAATAGAGCCTGCATGAACTGCACTGTCAATAACAGTACCGTCCATACAGCACTGATGACAACAGCAGCAGGAACAAATACTGCAAGCAAAAGCAGCGCCACCGGTAGCAGTCGCAAAGCACACTGTCGACCACTACCAGTCCAAAATCATATTTTATTTTTTGGCATTCTGGCCAAGCTACTCCATGCCTTAGCCCTCTCCACTACAAGAGCAGCTTGGCCAGCCCTCCAGATTTCGAAGCTCTTGTCTACTACCCTAGTACCATGGACAATGACTTGGTTTGTGCTTACTGCACAGCATTGTTCTATCCCTGTCTCTGTCCATGATACGCTATTCTGACAGCACACTTCTTACATGTGCTATATTTGTAGTGCTATGCTAACCGGTTACCCTTTTGCTAGGCTATTTATTAGGTCTTTGATAATACCTTTGTCTTCCAATAAGGCTGTAAAATTTTTTCCTTCTATCATTTGCCATCCAATGCAATTTCCACCTACAAACGTATAATTACCTATCCAGTCATCACCTAATCTACCATTCAACAATATAAAATTCTTATCCTTCAGAGACCAATGTAGCTCTTTTCCTCTTTTATTTGTTCTTCCATCTCTCATCTCCCTGTCTGTTCTTATCCCCTGTATATTATGAACCATCAAAAGATACCTTAGATCTTCTGAAATACCCTGTAGTTGGCTTAACCTCACATTGAAATCACTGAGTAACATTATATCCACTATGGGACTATGTTGAACTATCTCTTCCAGTATTGTTTCCATATCCACTATTCTTGGGTAGTACATAACAATTCATCAAAACCAGCTCTTTTTTATTGGTATGTTTTACCTTAATTACCAGAAAACTCTTGTTAGTATTATATAGTTCTTCTGTGATTATATTTTTATCTAATTTACAGAATGTTGCCAACCCTCCTGCATTCCTTCTATGTTTTTTATACTTCTTTGCTGCTTTACTGTATGCCTTATAACCATTTAAATAAACCATCCCTTTTATCCAGGTATCCTATATACAGATGTACTCGAAGTCTTGAAAGTATCATTCTGACTCAGGGTCTCCCAATTTATCCCTTAACCCAGATACATTCCAGTATAAAAACCTAATTATATTACCAATATTATTCTTATCCCTTTTTCCCTTACCATACGATCTGTCCCCATGAGTGTTGCCCTGTGGCCCGTCTCCTGCTTCATCTCCATCTCTTTGTCACCAGCTTCTTTCTGTTAAAATCTCACACCTGTTAGTGGTTTCTATCAGACTTTGCCATTTAAGATGTAACTTTCTTATCATCTTTCAGATTTCTAAGCTCATTCTGTTTCACACAATTTTCCATACATATGTAAATACCCAACTCTTCCAGTATTTTTTGTTTGCTTAAGATCTTCTCCAATAAATTGCCTTTTGTGAGCCACACAGATATATGACCATCCATTTCCCATCTTACCACCTTCTTTATTTCATGGCTACAGACATGCATATTCAAAATGACAGCCAATATATCCACAAGCTCTTCTTTGGCATTTCCCTTAGTCTGTCAAGTCATTTGTTTTAAACCAAAAATTGATAACAACATTTATTTCTCCTCCTTTCTGCTTAAATTATTTTTATAAAATTCAGGGAAAAGAGTATCCATTATTAAAATTTGACCCATTTCCATCTATTCCTTTCTTAGCTCCTCTGATTTTAATCCTATTGCCCTTATTATATACTGTAATATTGATCTGTTATTAATAAAACCATTTCTGAGTTTAATATTGGTCTCACCACATGTATGTGAGTCATAGCATGTCTGTAGCCATCCAGTATATCCAACAATAAATTCTGCATCACTGTATTCAAACTTTCCTCAGTCTCCCCTGGTATGTATCAACTTTATATGGGGTATAACATAATCTTACAGTAATTTTTTGTCAGGAAATTTACATTTTTACTATATCCTTTATCATCTTTAAAATCTTTTTTTGTTGTTGTTGGAATGGTGTGATGCAAGTCCCTCACTAGGGACTTCCAGTTCACTGCCACCACCTGTTTTTTTTTTACCGACAAGGCCCAGGACCTGTTTCTGACTTCCTCCTTTGCACAAGGTCAGGAAGGTCAACACAGTAACTCTGGGTAGAGTGCTCTCTCAGAGATAGACTGCAACAGAGTCCAGCAGAAATAGAATTACCCTTTTAAATAACACACAGGCAGTCACTGATTCTATAAAAATAGACTGTTTACTAGAATACTACAAGTATTTGCAACAGGATATATTTACAGGAAACAAAATGGTTGCACACTTACTAAGAAGCAGAAAAATAAAATCACATTAAATAGATAGTTGTTGTACAGCAGAAGTCTAAGCTATCCTCCCCTACAAATCCTTTACCTGCCCTAGCTAAAGAAGCACTTTTCCCTCACTGTGCTATCTTACCTCAGCTAGTCTTTGTAATGGCAGTGGCTCTGGTCTTTAGGTGTTTCAGTCCAAGAGAGTGAGCTGGATATAAGCTCCTCAGTATATTGCCTTGCTCCAAGTAGCAAGGGTCCTACTCACGCTGAGTGACAGGCCCATGTTGACCAGCCCTCTTTCAGAGTGTGCACGCATGTGTTTCCCCCCACCCTTCAGCACCTCCTTGCTACCATAATGATGTCCACCTGTTCCTTTTGTTCAACATGGGAATGTCTCCCGGAAACATACCCCATTTACTTTATGGAGTTATTGCCTTACTACCTCCTGCCTGTCTTTTCCTGTTAACTTTCTCATGAGAACCATCAGACCTGTACTTTAACTTTTCCATATATACTTGCTCATGTGATCGGGCAACCATCTTGTCTGAAGAAGATGCATATTTAAAAACAATAAAAATCAAAAGAATACATTGTTCTGGTCCCCTTTTCTGTCACAAATGGGTATCTTTACTTCACTATCTTCTCCATTCTGTTCTATTGTACTTTGAACTTTTTATTTTTCATCCTTTGGGCTTACTTGGTAATTTCCATCTTTTTCTTTACCATCCTTCACCTTTCATCCCCTACCTTTCCTGTTTTTTTCCTCTTTTTTTGTGTGGACTTTATTTCTGAACCGGTCCTGGGGAATTCTCTTCAGCTACCCCACACATCTGTGACTCTATCTCCTGTCTGAAGCCCACTTCTACCAGGGCCAACCCAGCTAGGTGAATCCCCTTGCTCTGAACCCCCCCAAGGTGGGGATGACTATGCCCTGGCACTCTATCTAGAATCTAATGCACTGGGCTGGAGTCAGAGGGGGGCCCATGGATTAGCAAGTCTGACTGCGGAAGTGTGGCCATGACTCTGGAGGTAACTTCGCCTATCCCCAAGATGGGGATTTTCCTGTGTGTGCAGTTCCCCATAGGATTGCGGGTGTGCAATAACACCAGCATGGATGAATCATAGGCATCTGCCATGCTCCTCCCATACACTGTTCCAAGTACTAGTAGTACCTCTGATCTCCATCAGGGGGTCTCTACTGCACTGTAGAACCCTGGATCCTTCCCCGGGGAGAGGAGAGGAGAGCAGTCCATTGGATGTTTGATCCTCTCCCTCCCCTTCCAACCCCTGGCACCAGAGCTCATTCCCAAACTTAGGTCTCCGGCATGGCATGAGGTGTGGCATCCAGCAGCTCAATCCTCAGCCCCACAAGGTCGGCTGTCTGTTTTGTTTTTGATAGTGATTTTTCCCTTTTTACCTTCTTACTTCCAGTTTTAACTTTATCTTTTGCTTTCTTATTTTTTCTCTTTTTATTATTAATAATCACTTTTAGCTCTGAGCCTGAAAGCCCCAAGGTTGCAGACTGAGATTCTTCTCCACTATTCTTTTCTTTCCCCACTTTCTTTAACCTCATAATCAAGTTCCTGTTCTCTTAATTTCTGTGGGCTTGGATGTTTTTCCATTCTTTCTTGTCTCTCACCCTCTATCCATAATCCAGGAATTGGATCTTCCGTTCCCTACATATACTATCATGTCTCTTTTCTATATCTGGTAATGTTATACATTCTGTTACCTCTTTATAAGAGTATTCTTGTTCAATATTACCATTTATGTTTTCTCCAGACAAAGTGGTCTGCTCTTGATCTTCTATAACTGCTTCCAAATAACTCCCCTCATTTCCATCTCTTCTAATCTCCTTCTCTTCCTTTTCTTCATTAATATTTCCTTCTTTTAACCCATCCTTATCTATATATTGCTTTCTCTTCTCTATATATTCCAATGTTTTCCTGTTTTCCAGGCACATTCCTTTAACAAATGATAAATCCTGTTTTATTTGTACCAGTTGTTATAAATCAGGACATTTGCATGGAATGGATCTCTTAGAGCTAATACCACTTCTGTTGCTGCTCCTTCTACATCAACAGATCTGAAATTCTCTGGGCTCATTATCCAAGAACTATCAATTTCCATTCTTAATTTTTCATTTTCCTCTAAATTAAATTCGGGGATAAGGATAGGGCTGTGACTAATGATTCTCTATTACTAATCTGGGGCCTTTACTTTTCTTTTTCCTTATAGACTCTCTTATATTCCTTACCTCATTATCTATTTCTGTCAGAGTATTAAATACATTTGTAAAATCAATTTTTAATTCAGTGTGTTTCCCTAAGTCTGTTACTTTCATATCATTATATATTGAATCATGTATACTGATCCCCTTTACTGATTATATTTTTCCTGATTTCTTTTTCAAAGTAATTATTGGGGATGATGTTTTTTCCTTTATACTACAGTATATTTCACAACTGTTTTATTGATTTTACAGCTCTTCTTTTTTTCATTGAATTCTGCATTTTATTCAGCACTTTCAGTGCCAGATGTTTAAAAGAAAGTGGGTCTTTATTTAAAATATTTTTGACCCCTGATTATTTCCACTTCTGGTAACTGCAAGCACATTAAATAATCTAATCTTATAAGAGAGCTTATACCGAGAGACAAAAAGAAAATGGTTTGGCCAATATCTCCTTATAATAATCCACCTAAACAATCTGACAGCACATTAAAATTCAGTTGAGAAAGCAATTAATCAATTAAATTACACCTCACTTCACCTATACATATGTCAGTAGTTCATATATTTCATATAACCCAGCTGCAACATCTATATCTATATTCATGGCAAAAAACTGCATTTAATGCATCAGTTAGGGTTAAAGTGACAAAAGTAAGGAAATAAAACATTAGGGTTGAGTCCCTAGCCCCCCACATAACCCACACACCCATCCTCCACAGACTGACAGATGCCAGGGTGTGCCATGGGGTCATTAGGCCCAACTCTCACCCCATTCCATGTGTCAGCAGGTTGACATGCTACAGTAAAGGAGAATGGGGTGATAGTTAAGCCTCACAATCCCATGGCACACCCTGGCATCTGTCAGTCTGTGTAGGATGGGTGTGTGGGTTATGTGGGGGTTAGGGGCTCAACCCTAACATTTTATTTCCTCACTTTTGTCACTTTAACCCTAACTGATACATTAAATGCAGTTTTTTGCCATGCATTTTCTTACTTTTTGAAAAAGTGTAATATGACTAGTAAAAAACATGTATTGGTGGGAGCACAGGTCTTCCACCAAGTTGCCCATTTCTGCATAGCAATATTCATCTGTGGGAGTGTGGACCTTCTGGGTCTGTGTTCCCACTTACACATAGCTACAGAGCCATGCAGCAGCCCTATAGAACAAGGAACCTTTGTAACATAAATTTTACTATATCTCATTACCTGTGCAACCCATGGAAAAAAATCTACTGCAGGCTTACTCTACAGTTTAAAATCTTGTTCCAGTGTCATAGATCACCTAAAAGTGATCTATACCACCAGTAGTGAAAACTCTGTATCTCACTTCATTTTCAAGATAAGGTCACTGAAAGCCATGACAGACCCTACAATGTAATCCTTTGGGGAAAATCTCAACTTTGTGATGGCATATCTATGGAACCACTTAATTCCCCAACTCCTAAACAGTATAATTCACACCTGTAGGGCATCCTCCAACACCCTGTAAATTTCAAGTAAAAAGACCAAACCATTAATGAGTTATGCAATTCTGAAGTTTTTACACCTTTAAAAATTCTTCATTCATGAGATAGCAAAATCCTGGGCCACCAGATCAATCCTAGTCAGTGAGCTAACTAAATTCTAGTCTGTGAGGGGACATCTGGTCATGCCATCAGGGACATCTGGTTGTTCCCAGGGACATCTGGTCATGCCCAGGAACATAAAGTCATGAAATTCTGGCTATCTGGTCATTCCCTGATGGACAAAGCTCATGGACCCGGATCATCTCATGGACCAGGAGTTTGCAGGCTCACAGACTAGGATCATTAGCAAGTCATGAAAGAAGGATTTTTAATGTTTAAAAAGCTATTTTTTGACAAAAACAAATCAAACCAAAGGCATGGATTAGTAGAGGGCATCACCCTAAACAAAACCCATGTCTCATTTGGCCCAAAAGTTACCCACAGACAAAGCTACATCATTTTATTTGGCTGAAAAACTGAAAACAAGATGGTGGCTTGTGGACAAGGAATTTTTCTGATAGACTAGGATTTTCTTCCATGAGGTAGCAAAATCCTTGACCATGAGACAATTCTTAGTTCACAAAATATACCTATAAATTTTTGAGTGAACTGAGCATGTTCAGAAGTCAAAAATTAAAAATGTAATAACTTTTGAACGGATTAATATTTTTGTTACCAAACCAATGCTGGATTGTTCCTTGACCCAAACTCTTTCTATGTTCCAGATTTCAGACCAAAAGACCACACGGTGTGGTCACAGCACCATGGGCAAAAAATGCATCTAAACAGGCAAAAAGTGGATTTTTTGGCATTTCACTGCACAAAAAACTGTATGTCTAACTGAAACACACCTTGGTAAATCAAGAGATCTACCATACTAGACTGCCATTCCAAATGTTGTGCAAATCTATTGAACAGTTGCAAAGTTATTAACGCATGCATATATGGATTTCACTTGTTATCTAAAAGCCCCTTGAGCACAAGGAAAAAATATCACATAAATAGCTATAAATTATCAGCTTTGTACACCAATTATACATCAGTTGTATGTACAACAATAACTCAGTGCAGTACTATAAAAATATCATAAAAATACCTTAAATATTTAGAAAAGAAAGAGCAGGAAAAGAAAAAACAACTTTCTAAAAGGTACTTTTAAAATACACATTTGCAAAGTGCTCCAAAGTTCAAATAGTCTTTAAAGTGTACTTGTGCAAAACACCTTTAACCTGTAACCACAGTCTCATATATCCTGTTTATATCTTGTTTGTGCTGTAGTCCTTAAAAATCCAGTATACCTTAGTGGAATCTAACTTTTATACAGTACTTCTTATAATATAACAATTCCTTTCCTTCCCTTCTTGCAACTTCCTTTATCTTGCACCCCGATGTAAGTGTCAAAGTCACATTCCCTGTTCCTGTTTACAAATATAAAAAATATCAAAGACTGTATCAAAAGACAAAATGACATAAGCATGCATAACATTACCAGTTTATGTGCTTATATATTTACAAACTATAGGCCTTTAGGTTTGACAATGTTTTACATAAGTTTTTACTGTAAATAACTTTATATTATTTTATATCCTTAATATCCTTAATATTTCAAAGTCTAGGACCAGACAAGTCCATAATCTGTAATCACTTTTTCACTTACTTGCCAGACTTGTCATATCTGCCTAATTTTTCGTTCTATCCAGACAAAGCCTCCAAGGTTCCAACTTCAAAACACTTCCACTAGGTAAAATAGCTTCTTAACTTCTAGGTTTTTTATTCCTATAGCGTTATCTTTTAACTTTTGGCTTGTAGCTGCTCTAGCCACTGTAACTCTCCTTTCAGCAGCTCTCGATATCTCCACACAAGATGATTTAGCATTTTTAGCATTTGCTTGCTATGTTTGTTCAAGGCTGCCTAATACACCAGCTTCGCAGTCAATGCTCCACTTTTACCAATTTAGTAAAAGTTTTTTTCAGTCTCCTTTATAAGCACACTGCTGCAAATTCAGCTGGTGATAGCAATACCAATTGTAATGGCATCTTGGTATCTTCTGATCTGATCTGGTGAACGCTAGTGCCTGAGCAGTTAAATATTGTTACCTCACGTGACCTAGTAGTGTGAAATTCAATTTCAAAAGTTTTTAAAATCTAATCAATAATACCCAAACTAACTAAAATACCCTTTTAGGTAGCTTCTTTAATCAGTTCTGTGACTTTGGCTACCCCACTTTTGTGTATCTATTTATATCTTTAAATCCCATCCAGTATTTAGACCCATTAGCTGATGCTAAAAAGACAGTTAAATGAAAAAAAAAATGAAAAAAGTCAAATTATCTTAATGGCTATTGCACTGTCTTTTCCTCAGTTCCTCAGTCCGTATCTTTGAAAACTTGATTGCCCCGATGCTCTATTGCTCATTCTCTGATTTTGTTCCTTGGCTCCAGTTTGCTGTTTCCTGCGTCTTTCTTGTCTTACCTTTGCCTCTGTCTCTGTCTTCGTGTTCAACCTTCATCCCTGGCCTTTCAAGCTCCACTCCACTCCACTTGACTCTGGGATCTTCTCCCCAAATCTAGGTTGTTGGTCTCCTCTGTCTCCCATTCAGGTCCTCCACTCTCTCCACTCTGACCACTGCACTGGGCTGCAATGTAAATACTTTCTGAAATAGATTTTTAGTACTCTAAACCCTGAATCCAACCAAGCAGCCCCTTGGATAAGGTAGCATACCTGTTAAAAGCACTTTTAGAGCCTTAACCAACCCTCCTTAACAGAGCTTTTCTCACACCAGCCAGCCATCCCTGAGTGTAATAATCTGGTTATGAAACCTGCCTACATAACCATGATGACAAACAGCAGTATCCAGCATGTAAGTAGCAACCCCACCTCCAACTGTCTGCTAGCAAGCAATATGTATAGGTTACTATCACACACATGAAACTAAGGGCCAGATATTCAGAGCTCAGCGCCGGGTCCAAAGCTGTTGCGCTGGACTAGCGCCGACCTTGCACCCGACTGCAATATTGAAATGCACCTTTAGTGCCGGTGATAGGTGTTAGTGCTGACTCTAAACCAAAATGAAAATTACCCTGGTAGTTTAGTGATGCCCCCCAGCACGTTTCCCGACCCCGATCCCCGTAACATCACATATGTCTCTGATAGTCTAGCGGCCCCCCCAGCAGTGCCACCCTCGCACATTCCACCCATCAGCCATGAATAGAGCTGGCGACCAGCTTAGCCCTCCTCACACCACCATGGCCAGCTGCCGACTGAGGAATGAATGAGCTGTACTGCATTCCTTGATTGTAACTGATGTGACACCCAAAGCACTGTTGTTTTCTGATGCTGGATCAGAGCCATGGAATTGGTTTGCAATTTCATGCAGAGTACAATATAGACTGAATTTATATTTTTCAATCTGGTGATCTTGACAATTTAAATGACTGCCAAAGATAAGACACTATAAATATGCTTATGATATTCTCATTGTTAACTTTGAGTCTATGCAGGTAGGTGTGTTAGACTGAGGAACGTGAGGGATCTTGCCCAGGTAAGCACATTCATGCAACTTTATTTACATTGTCTTAATAACAATATAATGAAAACTAACTGAGATACATTCAATATTAGGAAATAAATAACTGACTGACTTGTCAATAAATGTTCAGAGAGAAAAACTGTAAGGTGAAAAATGATTTTACAAATAGTGGGGGCTATACATTAATGTGGGGCTGGGTACACTCAATTAATTCATACCCAGCCTGAGTAGCTCCATTCCTGAAGACAGGTGCACAGTACATGGTATGCACTACTGTACACCTTTATAGGGTGCCTGTCTGCAGCCCCACCCCACCTCAGTGCACTGTTGTGTGGGGGATGATCGAGGGACACAAGCAGGCATCCAACTGGATGCCTGTCCTGGGTCCCAGAGTGGATCCCCTGCTCTCCAGAAGTAGGGGAATGTGGGAAGGTGCAGGAGGGACACATTTAAAGTTTATAGGTGAGGGCCGAATGGCTGTCCCAGCCCTTCCTGGCTGTCCCAGAGGGCTGAGGCAGCATGGTGGGGGTGGGGTTTGTCCACTGCAGCCAGCAGTTGAAATTTTTGGGGGGGCACAACAGATATTGCAAGGTCCCTGCCTGCATATCCTGTGCCCCCCCCGGCCCAGCACTCTGTGCCTTCATGAATGGTGCAGAGTGAGGGCACACCCCCAGACACACCCCTGTGCTGGCCATGCATGTAACTGTGCGATCAGCCAGGGGATTCAGTGCATAAGGGACATGCAACCCTTTAGTGCATGGCATTGTCACTTACTGTAGGTTAAGTAATATATGCATAATGGTCCTGATTCACAAACACACCCTGGGCAATTGTGGGTGATCTGACAATTGACAGTGGTCATCCAATCAGTTCTGTCCCCCAGTGTGCATCCAATCAGATGGTCTGCCCTCCAGCAGATTGGGCCCCCAGCTCCACCCAGATTGGGCAATTGTGCGATATGGTCATCCCACCTAAGATTGACATATACCTTAAGGGGACCTTCCAGTTCAGCAATGTGCCCCACCATGCCCCTGGACATCATTGATTGGAAGGCCAGGAATAGTTGGGTGTAATGAACAGCACCATGGCTGCCTGCCCATGCAGCCTGTGGTAGGGGGGTGTATATGGGTTATGGTAGGGACATGCATGGTTGGCAGCCCCTCCACCAGCACTCTGCACCATATATCTGGATTGGTACGTGGCATGTAGTCATGCCCCACCCCTCAGCCACCCCCCACATTGGTCAGCATGTGTAGCATTATGGCTGCACAGAGGAGTGGGTGCAGAAGAGGAGAGGGTCCCTTTAATGCATCAGTAGGGGTTCAACAGTACTCCTGATACATGGAAAGGGTACATAGGCTTTCACTATTAAGCCTGATATAACTACAGTCCTTGTCTCTCTTTTCTGATTTTTCACCTCATTGATTTTATTTAGATCTGAGACATTTCTTTTTCTCTTGCTTAATCTTTCCTTAATTTAACCCACCCCCCATGTTCCCTAAAGCTGTAACTATAACAGTATTTGGGACCAGGGAACATGGTGGGCGATGTTCCAAAAACATGGGGCTCAAAACTAAAATCTTGGGCATGTCCTCATGCTTAAATGATTCAGTGGGAAGACTGGGTCAGTAGAATTCCTTGAATCCTAGGATAATTAGCATTTTGCACGTGTAATTATTTTCCATGAAACATTTTCATTGAATGGAGTTCATTTTCAAGGTGTCAGCATGGCTCTGTTGGGAGCATATCAGCCCAGGAGCCAGAAGTAGGAGATTTTAATCCCACACCAGGACTTGGGCTCATACAGTACCACAAATATAAACACTCTAACATAGTACTACTTTGGAGCTTTACCACCGGTGCTTGCCACCTGATGGATGAGACAATAAATCAAGTTCCTGTCTGCCCATCTCTTGTTCTGCCCTGGTGTGTGTCCAGGTGGAAGTAAAAGGACCTAAGGTACATTTTGTAATAGTGGTGAATTTTCACCAGTGTCCTGCCAGTATTCCCTTTCCCCCAAAAAAGATTCAAAGTGTCCTAAGCTGTGTGGTTGCTAATGAATGGAATTGCTGTTACTACACCTTTACACTTATTTTTTTTTTAAATATTTGGCCAGGAAAGACATACTAAGCTGAGGCTTGTTTCCATGTCTATCCTGGGAGTACAGGGACATTAACTGACTTGCTCATTGTCACACAGTATGCAAGTGGTAGCTGTGAGACTCAAAAACTCCAGGTTTTCAGATCAGTGCACTTAACCACTACACTACACTGCCTCCCTGCTTCACTACCAGTCTCTTTCCTTGCTTGTAAAGCATAGTGGGATGTGGATGAAAAACGCTATATAACTGTAAATTCTTCTTCTTCTTCTTCTTCTTTTTCTTCTTCTATTGTGCTTCTTCTTCTTCTTCTGCCTCCTCCTCCTCCATCTTTTCTTCTATTTCTTCTTCTTCTTCTCCCTGAGAGAAAATAAAAATTGTTGCAGTTTACAATATTTGTGAACACACTTGATCACCACTATACAATATAATTGTTCACATACAAAACTCCAAGCCATATATGGATGTCATCTAGTTAAAATTTTAAACCACTATACAATGACAGTTAGTCAGGTCTTTGAACATTCAAGTCTAACTTCTTCATTTAATTTTTAAGGAACACTGCAGCTCACTCCAGGGCACTGGGGCTTCATATCTAAATGAAAAGTTGTCAAAATGTGTACAGAATCTCGGACTCTCAAAAGAGCACAGTGATGAACTCCTCCATCTATACTGGCAACTAGGTTTTCTGAAAAAGATTGCATCTTAAGATGCCGGAAACCCTTTGATGGTGTTGTATGAATAAAATATAAATTGTTCTTACAATCAATGAAGTTCTTTTGAGTGCTGAAAAAGGCGCACTGTGATGAGGTTTTTTCACGCAGTCAAGATATGAAACAGATCTAGACAGGTATTCAAATCATATTCATACGAGCATATGAAATTGCGGGCAGAAAAAAGCCCACAGATCTATCAAGTCTGCCTGATTGTTCAGCTCTTAGTTTCATATCATTACAGCTACCCCACCCCCACCCAAACCCCTCCTTTCCTCCTCTTTCCTGGCCCTTCCCTCTTGTGTTTTTATCTGGACTAACCCTGCCATTGACTCTATCCCAACCCCGCTTAAAGCTATCCACTGTCTTTTGAGTGATTAACTCCTCTGGCAGTGCATTCCAACCCACCACCACTCTCTCTGTGAAGTAGTGCCTCCTTACCTCCCTCCTAAACCTTCCCCCTTCTAACTTCAGACGGTGCCCCCTAGCTACCCATCCTCCCTTTAAGCAGAACAATCCTCCCTCCCTGACTTTGTTTATACCTTTCAATTATTTAAAGGTCTCTATCATGTCCCCTCTTACCCTCCTGTCTTCCAGTGAGTACATGTTGATCTCCTTCAACCTTTCCTCATATGGCAACTCCTCTAGTTCCATGATAATTTTTGTAGCCCTATGCTGCACCCCCTTCAGTAATCTCACATACTTTTTAAGGTATGGGCATCAGTACTGTATACAGTACTCCAAGTGTGGCTTCACCAGTGATCTATACAATAACAGGATAACCTCCCTCTTTCGAGAGGTGATCCCTCTGGCAATGCACCCCTGCATCCTATTTGCCCTTGCTACCACCCTCCTACACTGTGCTGATATCTTCATGTCCCCTGTGACTATTACCCCCAGGGCCCTTTCCTCTTCTGAAGCCATTACCTGCACTCCCCCTGCCAGTAGTTGTTCCTGAGATTCCTGGCTTCAAGATGCATGAGCTTGCACTTCTTAGCATTAAACCCCAATTGACACTCTCTAGACCAGTGTTCGAGTTTAGCTAGATCCTGAGTGCCTGCCTCTCTTCCTCATTGTCCACTTCTGCACACATCTTAGTGTCATCCAAAAACAAGCAGATCTTATTCTTGACTTCCTCTGCAATGTCTGCAAAGAAGACATTGAACAAAACAGGGCTCACAACTGAATCCTGGGGTACTCCACTCATTACTGGCCATGACTTGGATGTCTCCTCCCTTACAACTACCTTCTGTTGTCTGCCCTACAGCCAGCTCTCAACCCACCCCACCAGTTTTTCCCCTGCCCCCATGTTCCTCAGCTTGCTCCTTAATCTCCTGTGTGGCACAGAGTCAAAAGCCTCATTGAAGTCCAGATACAGGACATCCACAGTGTGGCCTTTGTCAACTGCCCTAGTGACCCAGTCAAAGAAGTCGATTCAGTAATGCTCTCCTGTAAAAGCAGGGTTCCTATTTTAGTTACAGGGAATTGGACCTAATCATAAAAGAGGCAATGAGGTCTAGTGGTTAGAACACTGGCTTGGGAACCATATGTTCACAGGTTCAAAGCCTTTTAAAGCCAAAATTATAATTGCATGACCTTTGACAAGTCACTTAATCTCATAGTGCTCCAGTGCATGCAGTTGCTGAAATGAGTAGAAGCAGGAACTGGAAACGAGACTGCATCTCAGCTCTGGGTTAGTAAAATAATGGTTCTGCTCTTTGTTACCTTTGTTTCACCCTGTTCAGGCTCAGGGGATCAAATCAGAGCAGTGCTTGCTTCTATGTGATTACAATGGGAACACAATATACTTTGTCTGGCAAAAGACAGGAGAAGGGTTTGAAAAACATGGTGAAGTCATTTTTGTATTCATATTTCAGTCTACAAACAACTGCCTGCCATAACTCATGAGAAATCTAACAGTTTAAAATAAGAAAGATTATGGAAAATGTCTACTAGGAAATGGCCAGCAAGAGAAAGTGGGAAAGTTTAATTAAGGAGACAGAGAAAAGGCTGACAGAAAATGGGCAGCCTGAAACCTTTAACAAATGAGAAAATCATTAACACTGAATCAAGCTGATGTTCTGCAGTGATCTAAGTTTGATAAACAGTCTAGTGCATTCCTTCTGTTACTACCCTTCAGTAGTGTATAAGAAAAATATTTTAAGTTATCTAAATTTGCACCTTTCTCCCCTGACAGCACAAGCTAGGATTTTCACAAGCAGGAGGATTATGAACATTTTGTGGTTTGGTTTGGTTTGGTTCAGAAATGCTGTTTGTAGTTTGTGCATAATAATTTGCATCCCAACATATTACAAAATGTTACATCATGTCCCTTGCTGTGAAACATCAGGAATGATTATGCTTGCTCTTCTGAAAACCCAGAAGTGTGCTATTGAGATATAAATCTGAGGAATACGAAAAGAGGCATTATGATAAAACTATGAATTTTTTTCCCAGCCATGGATCCTATGTTGCTGTAATAGTTTTATTTTGCATAAGGGTATCCTAATGTAAATATTTAATTCATTTCATAGTTCTGGCAGTTTATAGGCCTGCCATTTAACATACGTGTGGTGCTCAGTGAAACAGCTTGCTATGATACTTCTGTGACCAAGCAGAACATATTTTTAGAGGGTGTGTTGGACAGAGTGTGCTTGAACTTTTAGTTTGTAAAACAAGTCTGTAGGTAAGGGGGACATACCCTTGCACAGCTCGCTCTAGGGGGTCACGTGACCATCACATCCTGTTTGCAAGGTGCTGTGGTGAAAATAACAAACAAACTTAGCCACTGTATAATTAGTGTGCAGTCTAAGGAGCCCATGTGCACTTCTTTTCAGCCTGTTAACCTGTCTTTTTAAAGGCAGGGCTACAGCTGGGGTATTAATAATCAGCAGTGAGGGTTACTAGGCAACAGATGAGGAAGTGCAGGTTCCAGGCTGCTAGCAGCAGCATATAAATAGCTCAACTAAGCGAGCAGAAGCTCTGAAGCATTTTTAGAGGGTGTGTTGGATGGAGTGTGCTTGAACTTTTAGTTTGTAAAACAAACCTGTAAGTAAGGGGAATATGCTGAAAAAGCAATGCATGCACAACATAATAATTTTACTTGTATGAAATGTAATGAGTATGACCTCCTATAAACACTTTTGCTGAAATTAGCAGTAGAAATTACAAGATTGAAGACATTACAAAACCATAATATAGTTGCAGAATATTTTACCAGTTCCCATAAGGGAAAAAGACATAGAACTACAGAAACAAATGATAGTGATACAGAACCAGAGATTAGCAGGCTTAAAAAAGGGAGAGAGGAGGGAGAAAGCTCAGCTGTGGATTCTTGGGCAGTAGTTCAAACTAGTAGTAAACATAAAAGGGGGAGAAAAGCAGATTATGTCACAGATTTAACACTAACTAACAGATATTGTGAAACATTTGTTAGTAACAACTCCTATTATTGGGATGGCTTACACTTGAGCAAAAGTGGGGCTTACAAATTGGGAATGACTTTTGAGGATATTATTGGATGTAATTTAAACTAGTTAAGAAGGGGGACAAGGGCAGTACAATAACAAACAGTAATCATATCTCCAAATCTAATTTGAAAGTGTTGAATCTAAATGCTCAAAGTTTAAATACCAATAAACTAACATAATTAAAATTATTACTGGTAATTGAGAAAATAGATATAGTTTGTGCAACAGAGACTTGGTGGGATGATTCTAACTCTTGGTCTAATAATATTTTGGGGTATCGACTATTTACAGAAAATCAGATTGGTAAAAAAGGTAGAGGTGTTTGTTGTTATATATCAAATCAGATTCATTGTTCTGAACTGAATCTAAAATTACAATACGAATCCTTGGTAGAAACCGTATGGCTCAATCTTGACTTGGCTCCCCTTCCCAAATTAATATTGGGTGTTTGTTACAGACCTCCATCAGCTGAACCATGTAGCAAATAAATTAATATTACAAGAAATTGAGGAAGCATCTGGTTTAGCCAATGTATTAATTGTTGGCGATTTCAATGCCCCAGGTATAAATTGAAAATTATTATCTGGTCTAAATGATTTTGAAAAAGGTCTATTAGACACCATTACTTCTTGTGGTTGTGATCAGTTGGTTAATGAACCCACTAGGGATACTAACATTTTGGACCATATTATTACTAATAATGCGGAACGTATTATTGACACTAGGGTAATGAGTCACCTGGCAACCAGTGACCATAATATGGTTGAGTGTTATAGTGACTGTACCAGGTCCAAAACAAATTTAAAAGCTGTCACTAAAACCCCTGATTATAAAAACACTGATTGGGTAAAAATAATAGAAGAATTAAACAATATAAATTGGGATGTAAGTCTAAATGGGCTTAATGTTATTAAAATGTGGGACAAAATCAATACTACCCTCCAGGATGTGATTCATAAATTTGTACCAATGAGGAAGAAATAGAATAATAAAGGTAAAATTATTTTATGGTTCAACAAATCAATTAAGAAACAGATACACAGGAAATATAAGCTACTTAAAAGATTTGAAACTAATCCCTGTTGTAAAAATCAGATTTTATATAGAGCTGAACAAGCTAAATTACATAAATTGATTAAAAAGGAAAAAAGAAAACTGGAACTTAAATTGACATGCAAAAAGGATTTAGAAAGTTTCTACACTTACATAAATAATAAACACAAAAATAACACAATTACCTCAATTGTACATAATGGGAAATCAATTACAGATCTTGAAGAAATAGCCCTAAACTTTAACCAGAATTTTGTTTCTATATTTAATCCATCAACCAGTCCAGATCCTGTGTTCTCCGTGGAAGCTATTCAACCATTCGAAATTTAGCAAGAAGAAGTTTTAGATGAGTTATTAAAATTAAAATTATTAAAATTAAAAACATCTTCCTCATCTGGTCCTGATAATCTGAGTCCTGTAATTTTACAGAATTTGGCAAAGCCACTTTCTTATCCACTCACCATTTTATTTAATACATCGTTATCATCTGGTGATGTTCCCAATGATTGGAAGAGGGCTATAGTGGTCCCAATTCATAAAAAAGGAAATCATTCTAGTGTGTCTAATTATAGACCTATTAGCCTAACTTCTATTTGCTCTAAACAGATGGAAAGGATAGTTAAAAATAAAATTGAAAGTGAGATGGAGGTATTACACCTTTTGGACTTGTCACAACATGGTTTTCATAAAGGATTATTATGTGTGACAAATCTTCTGTCTTTTTATAAGTTTGTAAATGACAAACTAGATAGTAATGTTTCCACTGATGTCATCCTCCTGGATATTAGAAAAGCATTTGATACAGTACCCCATGATTTACTGATATCCAAGTTAAACAAAATTGGAATCAACAACTATATTGTTAGATGGATTAAAAACTGGCTTACAAATCGTGAGCAGTTTGTTAGGATAAATGGTGTATTGTCCAGTGAGGAGGGTGTCACCAGTGGCGTACCCCAGGGATCAGTGCTCAGTCCTGTGTTGTTTTCACTGTATATTAGTGACATGGGGAGAGGTATAAACGGTGTTATTTCAAAATTTGCAGATGATACCTAGATAGGACATGAAGTAGATTTCACACAGAGCTATCTAGATTTTTGTCAGGACCTGGAACTAATTGAACCTTGGGGAAGATGTAATAAAATTGAATTTAATGAATCAAAATGCACAGTTCTGCATTTTGGTAAGAAAAATCCAAAATATAAATATAAACTCAATGGAAAAACACTTGAATCTTCCAAGAAGGAGCTAGTTTTGGGAATTTGGGTAAATACTGAGTTATCCTCTGTTGATCATTCTCGCTATGTCTCTAACACCACAAACAGATTGCTAAGAACTATAAATAAAACCTTCATTACTAGAGATAAGGAGTGTTTAATGAAATTATATAAATCCTATATCATTCCTCACCTTGATTATGATTCTCCCTTATGGAGCCCATATTTGAAAAAGGAGATTAGTTTATTAGAAAAAAACACAAAGGAAATTAACTAAATCCCTAGTAGGTTTTAAAAATAAGGATTATAGGTCTAGAATAAATGAATTAAAAGTGTTTACTCTGGAGACTCGAAGGATGAGAGGTGATTTACTCCTAACCTATAAGATATTGCAAAGTTCTAATTTGATGAGGTTATGTGACTTCTCTAACAAAGATATATCATTGATGGATTTAAGTTCACACAAGAGACAATTATATGATCCAAAGGTAAAAACTGTTGAAAGACACATTTTTTTTCACTATAAGATCATCTAAACTATGGAACTCCCTACCCAGTAATATTGTAATGACACCGTGCTTTGAGCAATTTAAGATTAGATTAGATAATTACTTGATTCAAAATCAGTTGGGTAACTGACCCCACTAGGAGTGGGAGACAATTAAATGGGCCTTGTAGCCTACTTTGTCTTATCTTACCAAGTATTACCAAGTAATTGCTCCTTTTGAGGATGTGGTTGTTCAAGAAAACAGTGAAGTTTATAAAAAACAATTGGTAGTATTAGGGGATTCAATTATTAAACAACATGATGCAGTAATATGCAATGTAGATAAAGCAAACAGGATGGTTTCCTCCTTCCTGGGAGCTAGAACAAAGGACATATGTAATGTAGCACCAATCATCAGGAATAGTGGGAGCAAACCAATTATAACAATTCATGTTGGAACAAATGATGTGGGAAAAGAGCATGAAAAAGATGTGTGTCAAGACATATTAGATAAAGCTATTGAGATAAAACAACATGGGGCGGAACCAATAGTTTCAGGCATACTCTCAATTTCAAAAGCAAAGAAAGCAAAAAATGACATGATTTTAAGAATTAATAGCAGACTTAAAAATTTGTATGAAGCACGGAGCATAAGATTTATAGACTCATTGGACTTGTTTAATGGGAGAGATCATCTATATTGTCAATATGGATTACATTTAAATAAAAATGGAGCTTACATATTGGCTAGATTGATTAAAGCAAGTATGGAGGTTGTCGGTTTAAACTTATAGGGGGTGGGGTAAGATCAAGAAGAGTGAAGGCATCCAACTTAAATGTAAACCCAGTTATTACATCACATGAAATAAGTGGCACAACACAGACAGAACATCTAGTTAGTTACAAAAGCTGCTAATACCCCTCTTCCAAATATACATGTAAACACAGAGAAGGGTCATAATAACAAAATAAATGCTAGTAATAAAACTATTCACCAGGAAATTAAAGGTATGCTTTGTAATGTGAGGAGCTTCAATAACAAACATAGCAAGTTAGTAGCTACTTTAACATTAAAACAATTTTACCTAGTTCTCATTACTGAGACATGGTGGAAGGAAGGTGACACATGGAACAAAAATATTCCAGGTTATGAATTAAGACTGGATAGGGCACATAAAAAGGTGGAGGGATTGCAATTTATGTGTCCAATGTACCACACTTGATGGACATAACAGGAACTATTAAAACACATAATGTTGCTACAGAGAGTATATGGGTACAAATTAAACAACAACAACAGGGAAGAAATGTTATATTAGGTCTTTGTTATCACCCTCCAATGTCTGATGAATTGACCCTTAATGCACTAATGGAAGAAACTACTCGAGCCGTGGAATTAGGAGAAGTGGTTTGGACAGGGGACTATAATTTTAATAGTATTGACTGGGTAGATGGAATAGCACATAGTGCACTTAGTACAAAGTTTTTTATAATTTACACAAGATCATAACTTAACACAATACGTGAATTCTTCCACAAGAATAAAGAACATATTGGACTTAATATTATGTACTGAGAACATTGAAATTACTGATTGTAAAGTAGCCACCCCTCTGGGAAACAGCGATCACTCCTCCATTTATTTTTCAATTGACTGTTTAGCTCAAAAAATAAAAGGCTTCACAGAGATATTTCTGCACAACACAACCAATGTTGATAAAATAAATGAAGCCATTATGAGTATTAATTGGGAACAAACTCTGCACAGTAAAAGTGAGGAGGAATGCTGGATGATAATAAAAGACTTATGTCATGAAATATGCAATAAATATATTAAATGTGTAAAAAAATACAGTAACTAAGGAATAAAACCAAAATGGTGAAATAAAAACATTATTAGGTTGATAAAACAAAAAAGTATGCAATATACAAAAAAAGTAAAAAAAAAGAATGACTGGAAAGAATTTAAGGCAGATAAAAAAATGTAAGAATACTGTAAACAAAAAAATCACACAGTTAATTTAGCAAAATCCACAAGGAAGGGTAATAGCAAACAATTTTTTTCAGTTACATTAACTCTTTAAAAATCAAACAATAATTTAACAACCATCATAGATGATAATAAAGTTGTCTCTGATCCAATTTGTATAGCGGATGCATTTAATAACTACTTTTGTTCTGTGTATTCTGAATCAAGACAGACTTATTTGACACACACACAGGCAACTCATACCACCTTTTGTACAAAAGATGATATAAAAATAAAAACTAAAATGCAGAACTTAAAAAAATACAGTGCCCCAGTGATTAATGGTATGACCCCCCCAAATGTTGTTATTGACTAAAGAGAGTATCTGTACCCCCCTTGAAATATTGTTTAATAAACTTATGCACTCTGGAGAAGTCCCAACTTATTGGAAAATGGGTAAAATTACTCCAATTTTTAAAAAAGGAGAAAAGACTGATGTTACAAATTACATACCAATCAGCCTCACTTCTATGCCAGAAAAGGTGTTTGAAGCAATACTTAAAGATAAACTTATTGCTCATATAAAAGAAAAAGATTACATTGACAAACAACAGTATGGGTTTATGGTGGGGCGATCATGTTTAACAAATTGTATTAGCTTCTATGACTTTGTTAGTAAAATTCTGGATGAGGGTAAACCAGCCGATGTAGTCCTGCTTGACTTCAGCATGGCCTTCAATAAAGTCCCTCATTGGGCTATTATAAACAAACTTCATAAATTGCAAATAGATAGCAACATTACTGCATGAATAGACAACTGGCTGGCATGTAGGACACAGAGGGTAACCATTAATGGATTTTTGTCAGCAGAGGGGAGGGTGTCAAGTGGGGTACTGCAGGGCTCGCTACTGTTTCAACTATTCGTCTCAGATCTTGATAATAACTTAATGAACAAAGTTGTAAAACATGCCAATGACACAAAAATAGGTAGACCAAGTGCAACACTGGAAGAAAGACAATCCATTTAAAATGACTTGAATTATATAACTGCTTGGGCATATAGATGGGGATGTTGTTTAATATCGACAAATGTTATGGCTTACATATAGGGAGAAATAATAAAAAGAACAATGATGTATTACATAATAAAACCTTACAAACAAAGGGAATAGGGATTTAGGAATTCAAGCTGATTCACAATTAAACTTCAATACTCAATGTACACAAGTGATCACTAATGCTAATAGGGTGTCTGCTTGTATAAGAAGCAATATAAAAAGTAGAAACCAGGATATTCTGCTCCCCTTGTACTGATCATATGTCAGACCACATTTAGATTATTGCAGTCCTCTGTGGAATTCTTATAAAAAAGCTGACATACTTAGGGTACAATGTGTGCAGCATGGATTTAATAGGATGATATATGGGTTTTTTGGCTTATCATATAATGGAAGGCTGAACTTTCTGAAACTCTTCCTGTTAGAAATTCATAGAAAAAGGGGTGATTTATTGCTCTTTAATGACATAATTAATGATAAAACATTAAGAAATGAATTAGAAATAGAATTTAGTAATACACAGGTCAGAAGAAGAGGGCACTCATTTCAGGTAAAAGTTTCCAGATTCAGGAGTAACCTGAGGAAGTATTTTTTCACAGCGAGGGTAGTGAACATGTGGAATGGACTTCCTGGAAATATTGTTAAAAGTAAAAGTAAGGACTGCTTTAAAAAAAATTGGAAGACTATTTACAATGGGGGCACATTAATTTATTATCACAATCAATAGGAGCTGACAAGGGCTGCAGCCTTTTTTTGCTCCTTCTCACAATAGTGACAATAGTGACAATGTCACCGGACTTGACTAAGTAACTGAGGGTGAGTTAGGTACAGAGCATCCTGGACATAGTTTTCAATGCTTAGCTCCATTTACTTCTTAACTGAATAATAACACTGGACTAAGAGGCCTGTTTTCAGGATCAGCCTAGGCCAAAGGTCAATATATATGTACAAATAGAAAATTTAACAGCAGACACATAGCATGGTTATCTTGGTGCTAGGGCTGGGCAAAATTAATCTTTTGCCAGTGGAATTCTTCTGTAAAGCTTCTTGTTTCTGTGAAATGTCCACAAACAGTTTGCAAAATGTTGCCATAATTGTGATTTCAGTTATTTTCATCTAATTTATTAATTGTTTGTCCATATTGCACCATATTTGGTACGATGACCTTCCCAAGGCCCGTACAGAAGTGCATAAAGTTTGAGATCACTGTCTCTAAAGGTGGCTGAGGTATAAGTCTCCAAACTTTTAAGACATTTTAAAATTTCATTTCACAGTTAAATAAACTGCAGAATTTCAAGCCCCAGTAAATTTAAAACTAGAGAACAGAATATTAGCAGTTTTGTTAGGGTCCTTGGCCCTACATATTGGGCATTGAGGCCACTGCCTTGGCTCAGCTGCAAAGCATTGCACTGTCATGCTGATGATCCAGGTTCAGAAGTGAGCCTGGGAAGTCACGTCAAGAGGCAGGCCATGGCCGAGACAGCTGCTGCTTGGCAGTGGATCTCAATCAGACAGGGGTGGTGGCAGGTTCCACCAACACAGCGACTCGTGCTGCTGAGCCAGGGAGCTTGCTCCTACTGCAGGGAAAGCTGTGTCTGTGTGAGGCTGACAGAGGCACTGCCCCCACCAGGGGAGATGGGAGGGAAAAACATTGTTGGAGAATAACTTGGTAGCCAACTAAATGATAGTAGGGTTCAGCCTGATCAGCATATATCCCTGTGAACAGTGTATATCCCTAAGAGATGAGCTGCTGACTGAGAGAAAAAACAATACTGAAAAAGAAAGAGGCTGTGTGTGTCAGTTCTCTACCTCTTGCTCAGAGGTTGGCCAAGTTATAAGCAGCCAGAGAAGTCAAAATAACATCAGTAATTAAAGTTGAATTTCATGAGCTTTTGTGAAACTGTGGAATGTTGTGATACTTTTGTGAGAGCCATGTCCATACATTTTACCCAGTCATACACCTGAGTTGCCATTGTAGAGGAAGGTAAAGGGAAGGTAAAGTGGCAATAAGGTAGCATTCAGAGGATGTTCCATTGTAAAAGTACAGTGGTGCCAAGTGTCAAGTCACTATCTTGAGTGATGAACATGAAAAACAGTCATGAACATCACTATGCACTACCCTGAGTTCTTGAAGTATGTCAGATAACCACTAGAGCTCACTGACATAATGACTTGTAGAAGCACATGCAGCATTGTTTCTGTATAATGCCACTTGCTGACTTTTTAACAACCCGGTGGATAACAATGTATATTTTTACTATTTGAAAACACTAACACCAAGCTTTAAAACTAGTTGTGACTTAGGCCATTATGACAGAAATAGCTGGACATATTTAGCAATGAGGGAGCATTATTTTATTCTTTTAGTCTTTGGTAACTGGCTAAGGCCCACTAGGCACAAGTGCCTGTTTTCAGGGGCGACCTAGAAGCACTGGGCAGTTAAATGACTTGCTCAGAGTCACACAGTATGCAAGTGGAGGTTGTGAGAATCAAACTCAGGTCTGGTCTGCTGGATGTACCAAGCTCGTTCACACCTCATTCCTCTAACCTCTAGGCTATACTGTCAGCCTATATGCTGGGTATCACTGTCACAGGAGTGTTGGAGGCATATTGCAAGGTCATGATGCTACTGCAGATAATGATTCGGTGGTGATATATACTTTGTGAACGTTAAATTCCACAAGTGGAAATTTAGTGGCATTGCCTATTATTTGACCACGAATGTTTAAGCAAATTTTGCCAGTTAGTAATTTTTAAATTATCCACAATAAAGTTTAACCTACTACACCACATTTATCCAGCTTAATTAGATTCTGTGACATATTTGCTTTGGTATGTGTGCTAAATCTTGAGTGTATACTTGTAATAACAGTGGCACTATAAACATCCAAGTATTTTGACAATTGTCACACAATTTAACAAATAATTAAATTGTGAAATGTTGAACTCCCATAAATTACAATTTACAGAACCAATTGCTCTCTGTTTAGCAATTTGTAGGACTCTTCCAAGAAAGTATGCATATACGTTTTGTATTTTCTTGCTCCAAAGATGGCTAAGTTGTAAGCATTGAAATATTTTCAGAAATGTTCACATGAATAATAGCTTGCCAGATTTGAGCCCATATAACTTTCCCACCCCTCATCCCCATGTCAGGAAACATGTCACATTTTTGGACCTCTTCCAAACAATCTGCATACCACATTTTAGACCTCTAGCTATAATACTGTCCTAATCATGACCAATTAAACAATTTCACAAAAATTTCTTGAAATTTAGTGGACGTCAATGAACATTCTGCAAAATTGGAATTTGCTAATTTTGACCATCCCTACTCAATGTATACTACTGTACATGTCCAACATAAATATTTGGATCTCATTTGACAAAGTTATACTGATGACAAAAATATAAAGGCTCAAAAGTAGGAAGAAGTAAATTTGATCATTAAATTATTCCTATATTCATACCTAAATAATTAGTGACTGTGAACTTCCCATGAATAATTAGTAAAACTACTCCAAAGTTTTGGAGCAAAATGGGAAAATGCTCTTTAACCTATAAAAGTGCAAATATAGTAGCTTCAACAGAAATATGATGGTAGTAACTTGAACTCAAGTTTCTCGTGCTGATTTTAGATAATAAACTTGCTAAAGATGAATAATCCAATATTCTAAGTAATCTGACAATGAAGTAACCCACAAAGAAAACTCTTTGATCATTAGATGAAAACCATTCTAACCTAAAGTAAAGTGAACAATGATGATTTCTGTAATTAGTTAAAAGAACAGACTTATACAAACTTTTTTATGGAGATTTTTATGATATTTTTTTATAGGTTTTCTCCCGCTGTTCCCCCACCTGAGGCCTCAGCACATGGCTGTACATGCGAGTGGAGGCACGCATACCAGAAGCCAGCTCAGCCCCATCGGCCCACCTGTACTGCCGCCTCCTCCTCACCTATGCTACCCCACCAGACCTCCACCTGGTGGGGGTGGAACTATGAGGGGGTTAAAAACCCACCACCTCTGGGAGAGGAGAGCAACCTGCCGGCTTGCTCAATCCTGTTCTTCCATCCCCCTCATGCCGGCACCCCGATGACCCGAGGTTGTTTGCAAACCCGGGTCACCAGTGTGGTGCAAGATGAGGTGTCCAGTGCCTCAGCCCTCAGCGCTACTGTGCCAGCAATTATTCAAAGTTTTATAAAGTATGTTGGCACAATTCTGTTATAGAAACATTACGACAATGCAGGTACAGTAATCTAGATAAGAAAGTAAAGTTCCTCCAGCAATAGCCAATCTAGTTTCAGGAATTATTCAGTTTTTTTAACAGAAAGACAGCTCCTAGCCTTTGATAAACCACACTGCACACAGAAGACAAGTGCACTGAAAAGGAAAGACCTGGACTCAAATGAACACATGCACTAATTGAAAACCTTGACCTGCTCTAAGGGTACCCTGCTCGATCCCAGATTAATAAACTGCAACCAAGTTTACCTTATCGGTGCCTTTCCAAGACAACATGAGCTTTGACTTTTTCTACTTAATAAAAGTCTGCTATATAGAAGCCACTTTTGCACAGAATGGAAATCATTGGTTAATGTTAGAATGTTTGGCTGCACCTGAATAGGTGTATCTGTGATCTCACTGCTGATTTTATTATTTTCATAACAAAATTTATCCTCAGCACATCTTTTGTGTTCCATATTTAAGTGAGGATTGTGAAACCGAGCTTTGGAAAAAAGATGTTATACTTCATTATGCTTTTGTCTCCAGCCCCAGTCATTTTTCAAGCCGCCTGCTGCTTGAATTTATTAAAATGTGATATGGATAAAGAATTTATAAATACTAAAACTACAAAGGCATACAGCTGAGCAGAATGTGGAATTTTTGGTATTAGTAATCCACAGGAGGCAGCATAGCACAGTGTCTAAGGCTCTGAACTGCAAATCTGGTGACACCCAGCAGACCGGACCTGGGTTTGAATCCCACAGCTTCCACTTGCATACTCTGTGATCCTGAGTAAGTCACTTAACTTCCTTGTGCTCCCAGGTTGCACCTGGAAACAAGATCTGGCTTAGTGTGCCTTTTCTGGTTAAACAATTTCCCCTAAAACTACAGAATAGTATTCACCAACTGGATGGACCGATGGGCCTTTTTCTGCTGTTACTGCCTGTGGATGAATTGGGATGGCAACTCTGCTTCCAAAATGCTTTTCATTGTTAAGTCCACAGAACTGAGAAAAGCATTTCTTTGTAACTTGTAAAATACAATTCTATGAATTATGTGAACTGTGGAATACTATTCCATAGTTTGTGGAAACTGAATATACAATTTACATAAATTGATGAATACTGTTCCATGGTTGTTTTAAACTGTGGATTGCTAATACACAGTTTTAAAAAGAATATTCCACTTTTAATATTTTGGAATTCCACTTCCAATGGAATTCCATGAAATCAGGCAGAATTTTTGAAATGCCATGGAATTCTGGTGGAAGCAGAAAATAAAAACTCTACACAACTCTACAAAGGCAGTAAAATAGAAACTTGTAGAACCTCATCATGTACTAGAGGAGATTCATACACAGTGTTGCCTTAATGAATGCAATAAAAACAATGTAACAAGCAATTATCTTACCACTGAGTAACTAACAGAGATTTCAAAGACAAATTATGAGGCAAACAGCCATTGTCAACCAGGTCAAATGTCATTGGTCAGGTCCATGAATATTGCACCAGTGACACTGTAGGGGATATCACGTAGCATAGTTGTTGATGAAGTCAGCCGTTTTCCATCATCTTAAGCTACAAAAGAAACTACTACAATATACAGTATGTAATTATACTATGGTTACTGCCAGATTAGTTTACTGTGTATGTCTGAAATATCTCCTTCTTTCTGCTTGTGAACCACCTGCTTATGCAACTTAAAATCTTGCTTGCTTTACCCACTGCTCTACTGCATTGTGTAGATAGTTTCAGGGAGCTTGAAACTGTTACCCCTAGTTCCTTCTCTTCCACTGTCACTGTTTTAGTCACTCCCCTAATCTGTACTCCCACATGGGTTTTTCCTCCTCACATATAAGACTTTGTTCTTCTTGGCATTGAACTCCAGCTGCCAGATTCTGGACTATCACTCTAATCTTTCTAGATCCATTTTCAAGTCCCTGATCCCCTCTTCTGTGTTAACCATCCTGCAGTGTTTGTGGCATCCATGAAAAGGCTAATTTTGCCCTTTATGCCGTTGCCAATGTCATCTATGAACAATGTTGAATGGCACTAACCCAAGCACCAACCTCTGCAATTCCCTACTGGTGATCACCCTCATTTTTAAATGGTCTTCTCCAACCACAGGTCTCTGTGCTCTCCCACCTAACCAGTTAACTACCCACATGGTCATCTTGTCCTATACCTCTAAAGTTGCTGTTCTGCAGCCCATTAGCCTTGAGAAACTCCACCAAACTCATGCCATTGCATACCGTAGCTGATTAATTTCTTTTGTATGTTAATTTTTGTAACTGTACTATGCTTTCTTCTTTTGCTGTTTGGTATAGTGTTAGCCAAACCCTGCGGCTACTACCTGAACTATGTATTTCACTGTTCATTATGATGTACTTTCCCAGGCCATACCTGAAAATAGTCATTTACTTGCCTAGTGTACCCTACCCAGTAAACAAAAATGAAATCAATAAATAAACAAAAAATTACTAAATAAATAAAATAAATCTTTCCTTAAGAAATATTTACATCAGCTTGCTGAAGATTGATGTCAAGCAGACTGGTCTATCCCCACTTTTATGTAGGGGGCACTACATCTGCATTTCTCTACTCAGATGGTACTTCACCTGTGTGAAAAGATTTGATACACAGGTAGGCTAATGGGGCCATCAGCACTTGTGCCAGATCCTTCAGCACTCTGGGTGCATTTCATCTGCCCCCAGAGATTTATTCACCTTCAGGTATTGCAACCCCTTTTGGACTCTGTCTGCAACAATTGGCTCTGCACACATCCTTGTTGCCTTCTACCTCCCATTGTCTACCCTTGCTTGTGGTATTGGTCCTTCCTTCTTTTTAGTAAACACTGACCAGAAGCATTTATTCAATATGTTTGTCTTTCTTTTGTTATCTTTTACCTACTTTGTCCTCTGCTGTTGTCTGACTATCCCTTTTCACCCCTGATGTATCAGATTCGAAAAACATTCTTATCACCGTCCTTCACCCCCCCCAATATTTTCAGTTGAGCACCTAATTTGGCCCTCCTCATGTCCCTCCATGCTGTTTTGAGTGTTTATGAGTTCCACTCAGTCCTCTTTCTGAGTCCCCCATATTTCTTAAAAGTAACCATTTTCTCTCTCACTGCTCTCACTACCTCCCCCATGTACAAAAGGTGTATCCTGTGCTTCTCTCTCTCTTAACTTTCTCTCTGAGACAGTTGCTTGTGAGTACCTGCACATTATTTTTTTATAATGGATCATTTCTCTTCCACTTCTTCATCTCCTTTGAATTTGACAAAATGATCCCTAATTTTATCCCCATTGCACTGAAGTGTGCCTTCCCGGACGCAAGAATATGTGTTTTACTTTCAGGGGTTCCTCTCCTATATCTAACTGAAACCACACTGAATGGTGATCATCACTATTACCCAGAGCCTCAGCCAGAGTGATGTCCCTGATGTACAGTAATCAGAAGTTGACAGCAGTTCCATGTCATAATAGTGATTGCAAAATAGCGATCACTATTACGGCATGTGTATGTCGCCGAAGAGCATCGGCGATATACAATTCTCTGTGATCTCACTTCCAGGAACACTTAGTGTTTTTGTGGGGGGGGCTGTTCCCCCCCACATACCCCTGATTTAGATTACCAACTCCAGGGGGGCGCATGTCAAGGAGGGGGCAAAATTATGTGCGGGTGCAAAAAAAAAAGCAGTGGTAAAATGTTTTCCTCTGGTCTGGCCTGAACCCAGTGCCTACTGCACCAGAGCCAGCCAACCTCACCACCACACCACAGGGCTGACTCAGCTGCAGCAGGCACACCTCCCTACCTAAACCCTCCCTCCTTCCTATCCCTCGCCTCCTCCTCTGTATCCCCCCTTCCGGTGGCTCTCCTCACTGTTCCATCGCTACCCTTGCAGGGTAGCACATGATGATAGCACTAAAAATTAGTTGCTGTTCTTGTGGTTGCTCATTTTTAATCACTATCATCTCTGGCTACTGTTGACAGCACCAGGACTCGCACTGCCTGATCCCTGATTGACTTTCTAACTTCCTAGGTTAAGAAACCATCCAGGATTACATCCAGAAGTAACATGCTTCTACTACTGCTGGCCCTCTGGATGCTCCAGTCTATGTCAAGTAGATTGAAGTAACACAGTATCACCACTTCTCCTTCTAAAGATGCCTTCCTTATGCCATTCTCTAGTTCTTTCTCTGTTCTTCACTTTGGTTTGGTGGTCTACAGAACACTCCCAATTGTATCTTCCTTCATGTCTCTGATTGGATCTGAGTCTACAGTGACTCTGTGCTTTCACTACCCATTTCCTTCCTTATGGCCATTATCCCTTCACTTCCTCCTCGTGGCTTGTGGATGCTCAGGTCTCTAATGACTAGGTGTTGTTTTTCTGTAAAAGCAGTTTTTGAATACTACTTCCCCTTACTATTTCAACCTTATTCAACAGCTCACTGGAAACAGGCATGGTTCCAGAGGACTGGAGGAGAGCAGACATGGTCCCTCTACATAAGAGCAGCATCAGGGAGGAAGGAAGCTAGCAATTATAGGCCAGTCACTCTCACATCAGTGGCAGGGAAAGTAATGGTAGTTTACTCGCCTGGTAAAGGTGACTGTGGAGCATACATCTCTGTGGCACTCCACATTCATGACATCATGGGTTGTGTACACCTGATAGGTTGCTTGATGCACATGTGACTTGAAAGTCCATCCCCCACCTGAGAGGGAGGTCTGCTCTCCGAAGGTCAGTTCAATGTATTCCAAAGCTGTATCTGTAACAATAATCTGCTAATACTTTTTACTGTTAATGACTGTAGATATGTAGTGACCACTTAGCAGTAGAAAACTGTTGTGTAACTTTATTTTGTTATAACACTATACATTTAGATGTCGGTGATGTCCAAACCTGCTAATTTGTAATAGTGAGTATCATACATTTATACAATGTATGAAAACATATTGAGTCTTTCACTCATCTGTTGGGCGGGATGTGGAGTGCCTCAGAGATGTATTCCCCCACAATCACCTTTACCAGGTGAATAAACTACCATTGTGGAGGATAATCTCTGAGGCACTCCCCATTCATGACATCATGGGTCATTAAAAAGCAGTAATCCTCTGCTAGGGTGGGTCAGACGTGTTGTCTTGTACCTAGTCCTTACATGCTACTAAAGATTTCCTCTGCAGTATTCTCATTTTTCTCTGCCCAGGAAGTCGCGATTACTCTGGTAGAGTGAACCTTCAGATCTCTTGGTGCAGTCGAGTTATTCACTCTGTATGGTTCCATGATTGCTGTTTTAAGGTACATGGCAATCAATGATTTTGAAGCTGGTTTTCCTTTTCCATGCAGCTTTACAAACAGTCTGTTTTGTATATTTCCTCTGCCCTTGATAGGAATGTGTTAAGTATCCTTTTCACACCCAGCATTGTAAGCTGAGGGTTGTTTTTTATTTCTCCCTGAGAGGGTTCTGCAGATATTTCAATAGTTTGGTTGATGTGGACTGTCAATGATACCATTGGTCAGAATTACATTATAGGTCAAAGGGATATTCTGTCAGTGTAAAATGTTAGGAAAGGTAAAGGGAATTTCAGTTTACAGCTTAGTGCTTTAACCACTAGGCTACACAGTCTGCATGGGTCTGCATGAGTGTGCCTGTAGTTCTCCTCCACGTCTGGCAGATGCTAGTGTCATCAGGGAGGGTGAAAGTGTTAATGTCTGTGCCAAGCCTATGTCATGCGCTGGGCCCTGTTTGCTCAAGACTGGTATGAGAAGTTTCATGTTGTACTTGGCCCATGGCACTATGTTCATCAGTGATGACATTACTCCTAATACTTGTGAAACTGTTTGAAGCTCTGGATTTCTGTGTTTCTGTAATTGTGTAGTCTGTGCAATAATTGAGTGGACTTGGGCATTTACTCGGCTGCTGAGACCCGGATTTGTGTCGATCAGTGAGCCTAGACTATCTTTAGGCTGACTGGGGATGATGGGTAGCTTTCTGATAGGTTATTGCATGGCTGTGATTTTGTAGGCAGTATACTACTGCATTTGTTCTCGAACAGACTGTTGTACTGTTCTGATCTCGATCAGCCGATTGTTCAATAGGGTATTACTTGTATGCCCTTAACTCTTTTACCATTGTGAACACACTTGGGGTTGATGGTAGGTTGAATGGTAACACGTGTATTGGTATTGTTTTGCCAATATGTGAAATCGATGGAATTTGTATTGTGATTTATGTGTCCTACAAATGTAGTGAAGTTAGGTAATCTCCTGAGCTTATTACTGTGAGGGTGGACCAGATTGTTTCCATTTCTAGGGTTTGAATTGTACAGAATTGTTAAGGTCCAGAACTGGGCGTAGCTCTCTGGTTCCCTTTTTTTTTTTGGTACCTTGTCAGATATGGAGTATCCTCCTTTTCCCTGTTTTGTAATGTGTTACCCTTTCTATGGTCTTGTTGTGCAGTAAGTCTGCCAGTACTGTTTGGCCTTGTGTCGGGGTAACGTGTTTTTCACACAGAGAATAGGACTAGAAGGTTCTTTGTTGGTATGCGAAAAAGTTGTATCATATATCCTAGTCTTATTACTTGTAGGACCCACCTGTCTTGTGTGGTATGCTCCCACACTTGCATGAAGAGTAGTAGTTGGTCACCGACTAGAATGTTTTGGTGTTGCTTGTAGCAATAGTAGTTGTTGTTTCAACTGGGTTCTGCAGGGGGAGTAGTTTTGTCTACCTTGCTAGGGAACCCTTCTAGCTCGATATCTGATGCAATGTTTTTTTGTTTTGTTTTTTGTGGGTATGGCTGCCCGTAGTAGTGTAGCATTTAGTTATAATTGCCCCGTCTTGTCTTGAAAGGAATGAGAACGGTATGTTTGTCTAGCTGGCAGCTAAGTAGATCTGTTTGACTGGTCTTTGGTATCTTATCCTCTTTTTGCTTGAGGTATCTTTCTAGACCTTAACTGAACAGTCTGTTTGTCTCCTGTTTGCACTTGGTGGAGTAGAAATGTTGCTGTATTTCAGTGTGCTAGGGGCATAGGTGGTAGTTATTGCGGGATCTCCACAATGGCGAGATCTCGCTGTTTTGCCCCTCATAAAAATGGCAGCCAAGGTCTCGTGAGAGTTGGGAGTCAATCAAAGGGCTGCTCCCATGTTGAGCGAGATCTCAGACCGGAAGAGACGAGGGGAAGAGGAGCGAGTCATTTGGGGAATTTCTATGGACCTGGGAGCCATAAAAAAAACATTTTGGTTGGCTCCATGTTGGTCCACAGCCTTAAATATCCTGTATGGGGTACACCAGAATTGTTGAGGTCATGGAAAGCCACGTTTCAGAAAGTTTCCACCATGGAACTAGAAGCCATTTGAATGGTGACATGCCACAGAGACTGGGATACCTGGAATGGAAGAAGGGTCACTGTCCTGCACGGAGACTGCTCTGAGGGGTGCCAGGTTGATATTTGCCTTGCTGTCCTTGTATGGGTCATTTGATGAGCCTTTTTTTGGGGGAGAAGAGTTTGCTCCTGAAACCACTAGCAGGGGTATCCAGTTAGTCAATCTCTTTACATTATAAGGCCCAGTGGATACTTTATGGACGTTTGCTCCTGGGACCACTAGCAGGGGTATCCAGGTAGTCAAATCTCCTAACATTATAAGGCCCAGTGGATACTTTATGGACATTTGCGCCTGGAACCACTAGCAGGGGTATCCAGGGTGTCAAATCTCCTTACATTGTAAGACTCAGTGAATACTTATGGATGTTTGCTCCTGAAACCACTAGCAGAGGTATCCGGGTAGTAATTTTCCTTGTATTATAAGGGCCAGTGTATACTTAGTAGTTTGCTCCTGGAACCACTAGCAGGGGCTTCCAGGTGGGCAGCTTCCTTACTTGTAACTTGCACTGTTCTACTTAAAAGTCTTGTAAACTGATGTTGTGATATACTCAGAAGCTATACATCATGCATTAGTTTTCTGTACTTTTTGCCAGGTATATTCTAGTGGTATAAGCACAAACTGATAACCAGAATGCTGGATTTTGATAGCATCCTGTATTTAGTGGCAATTGTCCTATAATTCTTGTATGTATGGCTTATAGTGAAATATTATGAGTCTTACCTTTGCCTCTAGATTTGGTTATATATGCTGGAGATGTAGGGTATGCTGCAACCTTGGTTCAGCTGTGGCTCTTTGTTTTGGCCCTGCAGTAAGCTGAGAAAGTACAATGAGAGGGTGTATTTTAATTCTTCCCCTGCACAGTAATCAACAATGTTCTGCACTGTGCAGGCTATTGCTGAGCCTGTGCATTAAAGTGTGCACTGTCCCTTTAAACGTGATTAGAGTGAGTGAGGGGCTCAGTGTTATGCTGCCTTGCCCACAGCTGTGGTAATGGTGCTGCCCCTAATGTATTTTCCCCATTGTTAATTGATTTTCAAATTGTTGCCCTTACATTTAGTTATTCACGTTGTAGTCTGCTGTTGCAGATCGGTTGGTGATTTTAACAAATGTGCTCTGTGCTGGTTGAATGTTTATGAGCATAGTTACACTCTCCACAAGATGGCAGCAGCAAGTCTCAGTCAATCTCCTGTCTTGCAGCCACCTACACCTTTAATCCTGCATGAGTAAGGGGTGAGTGGAGAGCTTTTCCGAGATCACAGCAGCAAGTCTCGCGATAATCTTTCTTGCGGCTGCCGATCTGGATAGGCAAGTTAGGTTAGTTTCTCAATGCTCCTCCTCCTCATGAGACCTACTTGTTTATGGTGTTTTGGTCAGGTAGATTATAGAGGAGTTTCCTCTACCTTTTGATAGAAGAAGGTGGTGAGTTTAAAAGACATAATGTGCCATAAAAAAGGGCTAGAGAACATGTTAGTTTGAGGTGAGGCACAGAGGGACTAAGAAATTGCTTCAGAGACTGTTGTTTACTGATGTCTTGAGTGAGCACTTCAGGTGCTACTATGATTGTAATGGGGAACTGTGGCACATTAGTAAGTATTTTAGAAGTCTGAGATGCTGGCAAGGTACTCCGGATGTTCTAAAGTGGCCACTTGCTCATTTAACAATGTATAGACTCTGGAGCTGCTGGCTCCAGGTCATCAGGCATCTTAGTAAGGTGGTATGCTTGTTCTGAACAGCACGCAGGGGAACTCAGATAATATGCCCAAGTAAGGAATGAGAGCATTTAATTATGTAGTAGTCCCTGATGTACTGAGTTCCTGGGACCACTGGTAGGGGTTTCCAAGTAACTGTGGCTGTGGAATCTATTTGGTCATCTGTGACAGATCTCAAACAATACATGACTGTGTTAGCATCCTTTAAATTTTACGTCCTTTAAATTTCAGAAATGTGATAAATTATCTTGTTCCAGCCCTTTTTTATTAAATTAATAGGACCAAGTCATGCATTCACATTGGTATGTATTACTTTTGTCACCCACAGTACATAGTAGCAGCTCCTTAATTAATATGTGATTGTGCCTTTAAGAGAGAAAAAGCAACTGAATATTAGTGAAAGAAATGACTATTAAAGTTCACTATTTCCCAAATAGTTATTTTAAAAAAATTACTATAGTTAGTTGTAGTACTTTCATATGCATTTCATTCTCCATGATTTTATTATTGTTTTAATGTTTGTTATTTAAAATGTTATTTGTACAGCGCTTTGATTTTCTGAAAAGTGCTTAAAAATACATTTTACTTACTTACTTACTTAATCAAACCTCCTTGTATGTTCACCCAATATGGTACAGTGCTGTGTATCATTTTTGGCCCTTTTGTATGCCTTGGTTATCTGGGGGGTGGGGGCAGACTGCTTTAGCTAAACCTTGCCTGGGCTGTGGTAAACTGAGTGAGGGAATTTGCATTGCTGGCTGCTATTGTAATAGGATACAGTTTGGGGCAGAAGCATTTTTTGTTCTGTAAAAAACGTTTTTGGTTTTTTTTTCAGTTCCTTCTCATGGTCAGTAAGTTAGGGGACTTTGCCTTGAGAAGCTGTAGCAATTGCTAGCTCCATTCTCCACTGCAAGATATGCTGGATTTAGTCAAATCTTGTTTGTTTATCCTTATCTAAGATGGTGGCCGAAATGTCGCGAGAGCTGAGAGCCAGTCAGCTTGCAACTCTCATACAGCAGGAGATTTGTAAACTAGAAAGAAGTAGGGGGATGGTCATGCTGCTAGCTGCTGTTTGAGAAACTGGGGCCATAAAGAAACATTTGGATGGCTCCATTTTGGTCCATAGAACTTCCTTTTCTCTGTGGGACTGTTTTTGTGTAGAAAATAGCACAAGGTGGTTGCGGGTGCTTTGATTTAGTGCCACTGAACTCCAGTAATGTCTGAATCCAGGTAAGGTATTTTAAACATTTTCCAGTGCAAGGAAGCTTTTCTGGGTGAGTTTGAGAGTGCCTTTTTACAAGTTAGTGAGGCTAGCAGGGTCACCAGATTCTTGTTGGTGATTAATACAACTCAGGAACCAGGTTGATTATTTATTATATTACCTCATGTAAATCACTGCATAGATTTTGTGTTCAATTATGTGGGTCAGACATTATTTTAGTTCCTGGCACTGCTAGCAGGGGTGTTCAGGTAGCTAATAATCTCTATAGTTGCACAATGCGATAATGTTCATAATTTGAATACTGTGCTGTCAATTTCTCAGCTAACATTGTCCTAGACAACCAACGCTAGTAGAAGCCGCAGTGCTAACATTTCTAAGACTGACAGTTTTGCAATTTTAAACAGTTGCATATCTGTAGAAACATACTCTTGTGGTCTTGTTTGATCTTTGTTGTAGGATATTAATAAATGGCTTAGCCAGGTGGCGTCTTACCTTAGTAATGAAGATGTTCTTTATAATAAACATTTGTTCTTTACAAGAAACACACTGGAGCTCTAGGGTGTGCTTGCAACCTGTTTCGATGCACATAAGAACTGACCTTAGGAGAGCAGACCCACCTCTCAGGTGGGGAATGGAATTTCTTCAAGTCACATGTGCAGCAAGCAACCTATCAGGTGTACACAACCCATGATGTCATGAATGGGAAGTGCCTCAGAGATTATCCCCCACAATGTAAACACTGCTTAAGGAAATGCTGGTAGAGTATTTTGAAATCAGTGGGTTACAAGATCAAAGGCAGTTTGAATTCTTGGGGCGGGGTATCATGCCAGATGAATTAGATTGATTTATTTGACTGGGTAGCCAGGAAAATAGATTAGGGGAGGGCAATGGAGATGGCCTATCTGGACTTTAGTAAGGCCTTTGACATTGAGCCACACAGGAGACTGATTAAAAAACTGAGCAGACTAGGGGTGGGATCCAAAGTGGTGAACTGGGTAAGGAACTAATTAATGGATATGTAAGGGGGGGAATTAATAGCAGTCACTTTAGTGAGGGGAGAGTGACCAGCAGGGTGCTGAAGGGCTTGGTATTGGGATAGTTCATTTTGAATGTTTTCATAAGTGACACTGAAGAAGAACTGGAAGGGATGGTATGCCTTTTTACAGATGACATCAGAATCTGTAATAGAGTGGACACTCAGGAAGGGGTGGAGAGCACATAGGGACATTGGGAAACTCAGAGAGTGGTCAAGACCATGGGAGTTGGGGTTCGATGCCAAAAAGTGCAAAATCATGAACCTAGGGCATAGGAACATAGAAGCTAAGAATGGGGGGGGGGTACTGACAGCCACTAAGCAGGAAAGGAACCTTGGGGTTATTGTATCTGATGGCCTCAAAGTAGCAGGGCAGTGTGACAAAGCAGTGGGTAGGGCCATTGGGATGCTGGAATACATAGGGAGAAGTATCTCCAGCAGGCGGATGGAGATGGTTTTGCCACTGTTAATGTTACTTGTGAGACCCCACCTGGTGTATTGTGTCCTGTTCTGCAGGCTGCACCTCAGAAAGGGTATAGAGAGGGTGGAGGCAGTCTGGAGGAGGGCAACTAAAGTGGTCCAGGGGCTGCATCAAAAGCCTTTGAGGAAAGACTGAGGGATCTCAACATGTACACCCTAGAAGGGAGGAGAGTGAGAGGGGATGTGATATAGACATACAAGTACGTCATGGGGGTGAACAGAGTTCAGAAGGTTAGTCTCTTTGCTTCCGGTCTAAGCTCAAAGCACACCTGCTCGACAGGAGCACTTGCCAATGCCTAAGGATCTGACCTTACGTCACTGCCTCTCCCTCACAGGAAGGTGGACATTCTTGGAACAACTTTCCCCCCACCCATTTAGCCCTAAAGAAGGTATTCTGTTTCTCTGGTTATTTCTAGTTGTTATCTCGTACACTCCCTAGTTTACTTGACATGAGTATGTATAACGTCTTATATATGTCTGACTCTTCCCTTATGCTCCCTCACCACCTATCAGATTGTTAACTCCAAGAAGTCTTTCACTGTTAAACATTATGTTATTTACCCAATTTGTGTCTTTCACTGTTAAACATTATGGAACTTACCCAATTTTGTACTGCGCTGCTTACCTGTATGTACTTTCTGCTTACCTGTATGTTATTTTTTTTACCCCCGGGTCGCCCCTGAAAAAGGGACCTCTGGGGCCCAGTGGGCCTACCCGGTCAACAAAATTCAATAAATAATAAATAAATAAATAAATAAATAAATGGTAAAGAGCACCAGGACTGGAATGCATACAAAGAAGCTGGAGGGAGAGTTTAAGAGGGATGTGAGGAAGTATTACTCCATATGAAGAGTGCTGGACACTTAGAACAGACTGCCACTGAAGCTAGTGAAGGTGAAAACAGCAGGGGGCTTCAATATGTGTGATAGACATAGCGGAATATTAGCAAATAGGCAGGGAGGAGGGAGCATAGCTGGAGACTAGTTAGGGTCTGCAGAGACAGACTAGGTGGGCCAAGAAGTCTTTTTCTGCCAACAAATTCTATGTTTATTTGTTTCCGTTATTATTCCTTATTGTCTTGCTTTTTAGTAAACTCAGTGGGTGTTCCTGACTTACACACTGGTGATAAATACCATTTTAGAACTATATGTATCTGTCCTTTAGACGAGACATTGAACCAAGATTGTTGCTACCCATCTACGGTCTCTGGTCAGGAGGACACTAAAGAGCCAAAATTTATTCTGAGAAGTATTGTGTTGGGTTAGTGCTATGCATCTTTTGGCATTTCTATTTACTATTTCCTTTAATGTGTTTTGGCACCTGCTCCACCCATGCTACTGCTTTTCTACAGACCCATCGACAGAGGCTGGACAGGAGCAGCTGGAGCTTTGCCCTCAGCTGCTGCCTTTCTTTGCCTACTTCTGGTTTAGCAGCATGCTCCTCTGACTCTGTTTATACAGTATGCATCAACAGCTGACTGCAAAGGTAATGGATGGAGCAGTAACTGTACTGCAGTATCCATGTCCACCATTTTGTCAGTGCTAATCCATCTTGCCACCTGTCAGTGCCACTCCAGGACCAGCAGCTTCCATGTTCTAGAGATGCGACTGGTACACAATAACTGCTGTGGAATTAAGGGGGGGAATGTAAGGACTGATGTGACTGCATGTTGTCTGATAATTGGCTGTCTGTATAAAATTCTAGAAGACCAGCATTTATACATTACTTGACAGAAAGGAGCACTTGCTGGGATATCATGATAGATCAAATAGCCAAATGTTAAACAGTATCCAGATAGTGTATTCAGATCCTCTGTTCCCTGCCCCCCAAAAAACAACAAACTTGTTATTTACTTGGAGATTATAGGTCCATGGAGGCTGTCCCCTTCCCCAGAGTAGTTAGTAGTAAAATTCAGTTGGTCAGTGGAGAATTCTAACTATCATAGTTAACTTGCAGTAAATATCACAGAAAATGAAATGAGGAGTAAAAAGCAGACCTATCTAAAAGGCTGGTGAAGAATCAAACACATGCAAGTGGTGGGAGTTGAATAGACAGAGCTGGGCAACACAGGGCAGACTCTTTATCTCCAATGCATCTATTATTAACTTGGTTGGACCTCTTCTCATGAAGAGAAGGAAATTCAATGTTTACATTTATGAAGGTAATGGAGTTCTACTGTTTGGGTGACAGGCTTGAGTTAATGGACTGTTGGTATTTGCAGAGGCTGCAACAGAATGGAAGCAGCTGTAGTTTGTCTGAGGCCATCCTCCCCTGGACCAGGAAGGAGGAGAGAATGAGGGATGATAGAGGTGGTCCTGGGGGGATTTGTGTTAGGCAGGATTGGTCTGAGACCACCAGGGTCCTTCCACTTGGGAAGCGGGGGTCACATCCTGCAGTGGCAGGGAGAGGAGGAACTTATTGGGACAGAGCCAGCTGTCCAGCCTCTTTCTCCTGTGCCCCTCCAAGGATCAAGAGGTCTAGGACAGCAGGCAGGACAGAAAGTGTGTTGCAGATAAGATGCCAGTCCACCAGAGGAAGCTATCAGTGAAGGCCACAGAGGGCTTGGAGTCACAACTGCAGGAGGTGTATCAGAAGAAGGGAGTAGCAAGGCTGGAAGCCTGACTGGAGGGTCTGGAAGACCCATCAATGTCAGTGGCTGCAAGGGCTCCATTGAAGAAGCACCCAGCCAGGGGGCAGGTGGTGCCTCCAGCAAAAGTGCTGAGGATGCCAGAAGGAGGTAAGCGTGGTGAAAGGGTAGGCTGCTTGAGTGATTACAATGCACTTCAAGTTCTCGGCGTGGTCCTTGGGATGGGGAAAGGGACCCGGGTGAGTCCGAGGGGAGAGGTGGTGAAGAAGCCGAGGTTCAGTCTGAGGCAGTGCTAACTGGGTTGCAGGATGCCCCACTGGGGGATCGTACCCAAGGGGATTCCACAGAGAGTAGCCTAAGGCAAAAGGGACTGAGTCAGAAGTTAGACAAGCTGCTGGACCTGATGGCAGCCATGGTGGAGAAAGTGGGGTGGCAAGGTTTGGTCATGGGGCTAGTGGTCGCCTCAGCGCCCCTCTCTGCAAAGCCTCCTGTGTCTCAGCCCAGCTCCTATGCGGGGATAGAAAAGCTTCTGGGGCCCCGCCTCATGGATAAAGTTAGGCAGCGGATTAGAAACCAGGAGTATGTGGACATGTTTTCCCTCCTCAACAGACCGGTGGAGTGAGATGAGAAGAAGAGGGAGAAAGGGGAGGAGGCTGATAAGAAACCCCCAAAGGTGCCACGCGCATTTGGCAACTGGATCGCGGCCTTCCCCATTTTCACGGGATACCATTCTCCCAACGGAAAGGCAGCAGGGTCTGGGACTGTTCACTTATCAGAACTGGATTACTCTCAAAGCACTGTAGAAAGGGAGCATGGCATGGCTAGAGTAAAATGAGGAATTTAGGAGGAGGCGTCAGGAGGATGGCACCTTGGGGTGGGTTGGGGCGTGGTGGACGTGAACCTCCTGGTGGACGTCATGTACAGGGGGGTGGTGCACACAGACAGTGGCCTGCCACTGAGGCCACTCCCCACACAGAAGGTGGAGGGGGTGCTGGCCCCAGCGCAGGCTTGCTATGCCTACAACCAGTCTAAGTGCATCTGGGTGTCATGCCGTTTTCAACACATTTGCATGATCTGCAGGCAGCAGCACCCCTTCATTCTATGCACCTCACCACGTGCCCCATGTGGGGGGTCAGAGGTATGGCCAGGAAAGCCAGAGAAGCCACAGGGTAACACTCCTGCCGACCCTGGCAGGGGTGGACAGAATTAGCATGCGATGAGTCAGCCCCAGGATGGGGAGCTCCGAGCACAGTGATCGACTGCCAGTGCCCGTTGGGGGTTTCATGATGAAGGAATGGCAGCTGGTGAGGGTTAGGGGATCGATCAGTGCCTCCCACATCAGTCTCTCTTTGATGGTGACCACTGGATGGGCATCCAGGGAAAAAGAAGGGTGGAGATCGAGGGTGGAGGGGAGGTGAATGCGCATCTGTAATTGTAATGATAGTTAACACGGTGGGTTTGATCATGGTCATGTCTGAAGTACACAATGGAATTGCTGATACTTGGTCTCATTCACAGAGGCAATGCTTTCGGGAGCAGGGTCCAGCAGCAGAGCAGCAGCTACGGGAAGTACCCTTTTGCAGTGGGAGGGTAATGACATCTCAACTTGGAAATGTATTGGCAATTCCATTGCTCCAAAGACAAGGAAAGTATACAGGAAGGGGGTAACACACTACCTGCAGGTTTGAGCACAGCAGGCTGGCCAGAGGATTGGCCCATCACAGTTGAGCAGCTGTGCACATACAGTATATCATGCTGTCCAGGAAAAATGGAGATATGCCTGGGGTGGTGGGCAGGTGTCTTGCTGGTCTGTCATGGTTTTCCAGAGCCCTGGGGGTCACCAACAGCACAAACATTTTTAAAGTGCATAAGGTGCTGGAAGGGTGGGGGAAGTCATTGATTTTCCACCAGGACATGAGGCACCCCATTACCCTGGCTATCTTAGAGAGCATTTGGGCAGCTATCCCCAGGGTCTGCTGGACACCGTTTGAGGCAAGGTTGTTTGACACCATGTTTCTATTGGCTTTTTGTGGGGCCTTCAGGGTGTCAGAGCTGATGCAGCCCAACCAGTTTTCGGAGGCCATTGAGTTGGGCCTAGGGGACATAGTAACGACTAAGGAGGGTGCTTGGGTATGGCTTCACAGGAGTAAGACTGACTAGGAGTGGAAGGGCCACTGGTGCCTGGTGCAGGCTCCACCGGGCGTGCCCTGGAGGGTTCGGGATAGAGTGCAGGATTGTGCAGCGTTGAATCCCCAAAAGAGTAAGGCCTTTTTCCAACACGAGGATGGCAGGCCGGTCACAGCCTACCAGTTTATAGCAGTCCTGACCCGGGCACTATAGGAGGTGGGCCTGAATCCAGGGGAGTTTGGCACATACTCTTTGAGGATTGGGATAGCCACAAATGCGAGTAGTCAGGGGTGGACAGATGGGCAAATACAGGTTCTGGGGTATTGGAGGTCCCAGGCATTTTTGAGGTATGTGCACCCTCACTTGCTTTCTGTTTCTTCCAGGGTCCCCTGGAATCAGTGGTTTGATTTGGATTTGTGGTCAGGCCTTCATACAAAAGGTGGCGTGGCAGTGGAGGCTGGGACAGGGAGGCTGCTACATACCAAGGGTTGACCAATGAATCAGATCCAATGGCTGGGGTATGAAGGCATGCACTGGGAAGAGCAGATCCCCCTGCTTTAAGTGGAGGAGAGGACCCAGCATGCCCCGGAGATATTGATGGTCCACCTTGGAGGGGAGGACCTGGGGTGTCAGAAGATGGTGGATTTGCTGCTGGCTATGAGAAAGGACCTTCAAACCATTAGGGAGTGGTGGCCACAGACCATCCTCATCTGGTCCCAGCTGATCCAAAGGCCAAGATGGCCAGGCAGAGAGGGGGTGGCTCCTCTCAACAAGGCTTGCATCCGGATCAATCGGGAGATGAGGGTGGTAATGCGGACTGTAGGGGGGACAGTAGTGAAACATAGTGAGATTCAAGCCATAGGTCAGCTCTTGGTGGCCAAGATGGGGCACCTAACTGAGTGGGGGCTACAGTGGTGGTTAGGAGTGCTGGATAAGGTCTCGGAGGAAGAGGCGAGCAAGTGGCTTGGGGGGTCAGACATCCATCCTGTGGCATCTCGGGAGGATCACTAAGAGATGGCATAGTGGAAAGTGGGAGGTGACAAGCTAAGTTCTTCTGAAGGGCTCGTGACACCCTCTGGCTTGGCATGGAGGCACACCAAGCAACCAGACCTGGGGAAGGGGTCTCAGTCTACCTGCAGCAGGTATATCTATACTGCAAGGAAATGGCACCTGACGGGTCTCTGTGCAGTCACCGTCTGACAGGTTTCAGCAGGGTCAGCGGTTGGATGAGCCTGCTTAAAAAAAAGGCTTGTTTTTTTTTTTTGGTTGCTAGAATGCAGTTCAAAATACTTTGTGCAGTCGTTTGTTTCTTTTTTTTTTAAGGTTTAACTTACCACCGAGTCAGAGTGGCAGTCTGGTCTGTGGTGATGTGGAAGAGCATTGGCTGTGGCTGGGCATGCGCAGAGCAAGGGAAACCCAGCGCGTTTGCCATAATAAACACTCCTTTGTTATGGCAAATTACGCTATGGGTTTCTCATAGAAAAAAATCAAACCCATTAATTATATATAAAAAAATACATGAGGAAGTGTGTATAGTGAGAATTGTACACACACTTGAGGTGTGAGATGCTACGTAAACCCCAAAAGCAAAACTGGAGGGGTTTATAAAAGCATCCCCTGCTGAGGGTTTGTGTAAAATTCAAGTTTCACACACCTTGCTATGTTTGGTTTTATATAATTGCTGGGCAGTGTTTTCTCACCTTGAAAACACTACCCAGCAATCATAGAAAACAGTATGGCTAGTAGTTCCAGTAACATTAGTTCAATAGCGCAGTCAGGCTGACGCATAGTGTTTGCACGAGGGTGGCAGTGTGAGCATGCATGGAGTGAGGAAAACCTGGCATACACTGTTATAGCCAGATGGTTTCCCTATGGAAGAAAACATTCCTAGTTATTATATTTCACTCTGTACAGTATCTATACTTTGGCCATAAGAAATCAAACAAGGTTTACAGAATTTGTGGCTCCACTTCCCTCTCATCTTATTAATACCTGCTGGTACTGGTCTTCTGATGTGACTACTTTAAAGAAAAAGTACTTGAGCTGAGACATGGTCAACTCAAGAGACTGAGCTGTGCAAGAAAGATACTTTCACCCTTTGAATATGTGTAGTTAATGATCATATTATCATCTTCTGTCATCCGATAACTGTAAAATTACTATAGCTAAGCTGTTCAGCTCCAAGCCCGAGCTTCACTCAGGTACCCAAGGTCACCCTATAGCTTGTGCTGATGGTTCCCTCCCAGAGGAAGTTACTATTATTAAATGCTATTAAGCAATAAATAATCCACGATAGGGTGTGGGTTATGTTGGGATTTACTCATGCCTGGTGTGGTTTCCGCACCAGGTGTGAGTAAATCCCAGCATAACCCACATCCTGGAGAGGATTATTGCTATTATACATTGAGTACCAAGTTAAGTTTAAAAAAAATATTTAATTACAAGGTCATATTTATTTTTTACAACTTTTTTGTTGATTTCTGTTGTAATATCCTTCCTCATTTGGTCAAATAGTACCCAGTTGATATGTAGAATACATAACTATGGCTGAAGATTGTACTGGGCTAGAAGGGTACTGGTTGAGATTACAGTGGCTAGGAGAGGGTACTGACTGGGAAAGTGACAGTTTGAGTGTTGAGAGGGGTAAGTCATGGCAGGGGATGTGATTTTCCAGCTTGGTTGGGAGTTGAGTTTTTTTTTTTTAGTTTTATGGTGGGAGCTGTGTTTCCATATCAGACACAGTGGCATGAGCTGAGTGTCTGTTAGTATTCAGTGAGCAGCTGGCTGTCTTTTGTTCAGTGGTGAGAGAAGGCAGTGTGAGTGGAGAGAGAGATATGATCTGTTTTTGAGCATTCCCCGATCAAATCTGTCAGCTGCGTTGCTGTGTGTGTGTGTTATCTTTTTCTCTCTCTCTCTCTCTCTCTCTCCCAACTTCGTTCCTTCTTAAAGCTGTCGTCCTTAGAAAAATACAAATACAGAAAACCACTGTGTCAGATGTGTCACTGTGTGTGTGTGTGTCTCTCTCTCCTCCCCCGACCTTGTTCCTTTGTAACACTGTTGTCCTTAGAAAAATATAAAGCTTGCAGAAAACTACTGTGTGGAGCTCCAGAAAGACAGCCAGCAGCTCAGCAATGGGAGACACTCACACTGCTTTCTCACGCAGCTGACAGCTTTGATCTGGGATGCTCAAAAACAGTAGAAGAAGCTGGGTCCCAGAGCAGAGTGCAGGTGTGGCTGTACAGAGTGCTATTACTAGCCATATTTAATGGGGAAGGAATCATAGCTGGGGAGGGAGTAAAGATTTTAAATACTTGGTTTAATGTGAGGTGGCTTTAGGACTTGTTCAAAGTCACATTCTGTTTTCTCAGTAAATCCATCAAGATGGTAGACAAAACGTTGAGGGTTTCTAACGCTCGTAGGTTTTCATTTTGTGAAGTGGTAAACTAGGTCTTTTTGTATGAGTTATGCTGGAATTTACTCATGCTTAAATGACCCAGTTAGCCAATCAAAAAAGAGGATTGTTAGGTGCCATTGTATAAAAAAGGGTAACCTTAGACCTGTCTCTTGATTTCTAACCCCGCATCATAACAGTATGCAAGGTGGTAAACTCCAAACTGGGCATGGCCACAAAGAAAATCATGGCCTTTCCCCCAAGGCCTGCCTCTCCATGGCCCTAGGTGTGCTGCTACCTAGTCTTACTTATGGTCTACTAGCCTACCTTAGCACTACCACATCTGACCTTAACAAGTAGTGTGTGATCTACAATAATATATGCTACTTTGCCCTAGTTACCCCCGACTCAATCATCCTTGCTTACTTTACTCAGGTTTAGGCTGGCTAGCCCAGAGGCTTTGCATTCCTTCCATTCTGGCTGCTTCAGAGACAAGCTAATCAGCTCTCTATCTCCTGCTGCCCTAGCTGATCCTTTTTAATATACCACTGCATCCTACTATGGCAATCTAATGGATCTCCTGCTCTCGTATAACATAGATGTGCCTCAACCCTTGGTCAGCTTGTCCTTGCATACTATGTTCCAAAAGTCTGGAACTCCCTGACCCCTTTTTGTGCGGAATGCTGCCAATCATCTTCAGTTTGACAAATCACCTTCTTGCTTCTGTCCAGTTCCTGCTCCTGCGCATGGCAGTTGTTCCTGTGTGCTTATGGTTACTTTGGATATGAATGTTACTGCAATTACTACGCATTGCACATATTGTTGCTTAATATTGCTAATGCCTTAACCACATCCACTGCCTGCTTTGTTTGCTGTTTGCACTGTCAGTTTTGTTGATGGTTGCTCTGCTTCTGTTTATACATTGCAATGTTCTTAACCTTTAATACCAAGTATTGTTTTGTTGACCTGCTCTATTGATATGGGTGCAATATAATTAAGCAATAATGCATGACAGGGGGTGTGTTGTGAGATTTCCACACACCTTGGGTGTGGTTTGGCACAAAGCTGAAGGCTTGCCCCTGCTCACCAATAAGGCTAACAGTCAGTCTAGTTTCTGTTCTACCCAGACTGACTCATGGAGAAGGACGTTGCTTGTGGCCCCATATCTGTCTGCTTGGACACCACCATGATCTGGGGTAACATTAAGGGCATCAGCAGGAACTGCGTACTCAGCCCAGCCTGAATCTGCTGCTGCAGTTGCAACAAGTCCATAGGCAACAGAGTCTTAGGCACTTGTGCCATAACTGGCTGCACCTGCCCTGCATTCTCCATCACCCTTAAGTTCACATTCATCAGGCTGGGAATCTCCATTGCCGGGTTCTCTGAGTACATCAGGCGTGGCATTACCATTTTATCTAATCCCCCGGGTTCACTGCCCTCCTGGTGCTGATAGCACGCGGGTCCCCCCCCTCTTCTGAGGCTGCTTCTGTTTTGCCAGAGGAGGCACCTTCCCCTCCTGTCTTATCAATGCCCTCAACTCTTCTGCCGATAACCTATCTAGGTCAGGCAAATCTGGTTGTGGATCCGGGGCCAGAACTTCATGTTTGCTTAACCTGGTGTGAGCCTTCTTGGGCAGTGGTGGAAGCACTGAGTCCTCCCCTGGTGTGTACACTGGTCTCTCTAGCATTTTTTCCAGTTCTCCTGGCTCTTCTCATGGGGAAACAGGCACTGCAGGCTGTGGGTGGATGACTGGCTTTGGAAGCTCCTCTCCCAGTGACACCAGTTCACCTAGCTCCATCTGAGGGGTGGGCTCTGCTGGATCACTTGACTTGGGCTGGGGCACCGACTCTGATGGCCCTGGTGCCTCCTCCTTGCCTTGCTCCTGGAACAGTGCATCCCACCATATCTTGTCCTTGCCCTGCACAAGAGCTGTTAGCTGCTTCTCCAAATCCATGCTCAGTTGTGTTAGAAGAAGAAGAAGAAGCATTTATATAGTGCTTTTCATACACAAAGTATCCCAAAGTGCTTTACGAGCAATGCTAGACTGGTAGCGAAGTGACTGAATGTGTAGTGGTAGCTATATTGCACATCAACACCCTCACACAGCCAACCTGCTCTGGAGACACAAAAACAAAGACACCACCACACAAACCCTTGTTGTTGTTTAAGCTTCCGCAGCCACAAGTAAGGATCCACTGACCATGGATGGTGATTTAGTATCCTTGTAACTGTACACCTACAAACCTTATGACTGTTAGGTGCCTAATGGAGGTGTGAGAAAAAATCTTTTGCTGGCGGAATTGAAGTGAAAGTCAGACTTTCATTTCCATGAAAGTTTAGAAATCCATTTCCGAACTTTCGCGAAAATTCCTCCTGCCCTGCATCGCTGCACCAAATACTGAAAAAAATCACAATCTCACATGCATTTTAAAAAAGAAATAAACTGCTGGCTAGTGGTCTCTCCCAACACCCTATTACCCATCCCTAGTGGCCTGCCGGATTTTTATTTTAATAAAAAACCATCATGGCTAGTGGCCCCTCCCCCCACAAAATCACCCACCCATGTGCACACTACAAAGAATCATAGATTTATAGTTGTAGTAACCCCCCCCCAAAACCCTACCCCCATTTAGTAAAATATCTTCCTGGTGGTCTGGTGGTAATGTAATGAACCCTGGTCTCTGATCCCTCCCGATCCCAGATCCCCATTTGTATAAAGATATTTTTTTTTTAACTTACTCTCTCAGTCAGTGCCTGCCAAATTCCAATTCCTCCCTGGTGGTCTAGTGGTAATATGGTATTAGTAGCCCTAGTCAAGTAGTGCATCCTGCCACCCCCCCCACCCAGGCAGGTAGTGTCCCACACTGCTTCCCCATCCTGAAAGGGAGCAGTGCACCAGCACAACCATCCACTCTCCCCCACGGCTGGCAGCCCATTGAGCTATCAATGAAAGAGTGCATACTTGTACAAGCATGTGCTCATTCATTGATAGCTCAGTGGTCTGATGGCCGTGGAGAGGAGTGGAGGGTTGTGCCAGGGGCCCATTCCTTCGGGATGGGATCAGGGAGCAGGGTGACACTACCTGCTGGGGTGGGGGGTGGGGACACTACTTGACTAGGATTAATATTACTTATATTACCACTAGACCACCAGGAAGGAATTTGATTTTGGCAGGCACTGACTTGAGGAAGTTAAAAAAAAATAAAAAATTCTATGTATAATTATGGAGGTCAGGGATAGGGGGAGAGATCCGGGACCGGGGTTCATTACATTTCCATTAGACCACCAGGGAGGATATTTTACTAACTATGGGGAATAGGGATAGGGATTGGGGCGGTTACTGCAACTATAAAACTATGATTCTTTGTAGTGTGCACATGGGCAGATGATCGTGTGGGGGGAGGGACCACTAACCACCAGGGTTGTATATTAAAATACACCTCCAGTGGGCCACTAGGGATGGGTGATTGGGTGATTGGGTTAGGGAAGGGACCACTAGCCATCCAGGTTTTTTTTTTAATTTATTTGATCAGATGGGCACGGGCAAAGCGACTGGTGGGGGCTGTATTTACAGCTTTGGGGGACAGAACTTAGCCATGGGGCTGGGGGTATAAAGGTTCTACCATGCCACTGCGACATGGAATTCACCAACCGTCAGTACAGGGATGGCACAACCCCGCCAACTGGTGTTGTGCCATCGCCGGAGAAAAGTGTGGTTTCTGTGGGGGCTTTGTGCCGCACACCCCCTGCACTTAAGATTATCTACTCTGAGTCAGAGTTGGTTCAGAGAGGGGGCAAACACCCCAGAGACAGCAACATCGGGAACCTAGCGGACCATCACAGCGAACTGCTGAAAATGTCAATGTGATGGTGTTTGCTGTCTTCCCATCGCTGTTGCAATGTGATACCACATTTAACACATGGGGGGATGGAACAGGGTTAAATTTTGCCCTGAAAATGTGGACTTTTTCCAATCTGCCTCAGAGGGAAGCTCAGAAACTTCTGCGAAAGTTGCCAAATTTTACAAAGGTTCTGCTAAGCTGGAAATGGCAGTTTTTGCACACCTCTACTGTCTAACACTTCCCCCTTTCTCTATTGCCTTGTTGCGCCCTTCTATTTTTTTTTAAACTAGGAGTGAACTAATTTGCCCCCCATTTCCCCTGAGCCATCGTGACTGTCAGATCTGATCCTCATTTTTTTTTTATGTAGCCCCAATAAGTGTTACCACCTGGGGAATTGAACCCATTGCATTCCTATTATCCAACATCAGATGCCAGTGTACAACCTGCTGAGCCCCCAGACTGCCTGTTCATCATCCCGTCACGTGTGTGGGAAGGAGGGGGAGGAGGGGGTGCCACAGCCTCTTTTTATGTTCCATGCTTGCCCCCTTCCCCCTCCACCCATGCTGCCCAGCATCCTCAGTCTGGCTTCGGCAGTGTTAATTTCCCATATCTGAGCCAGCGTATCCTGCTCAGCTTCACAAAACAGACCCTGAGATCCAAACCTGGGACCAACGGGGATACAAGGCAGCAGCTCTTCCACTACACTATCTCAGCTTTTTCTGTGCTACCTTGCTCTATTTTCAACTATCTACTTTTGCCACGTGGCCCTCTTTGCCTTGCTGTTGGCATCTTCTGACCAGAGCAGGGTGTTTTTTTGTGCTGGCTAGCCCACCCATTTTTTTTTGTATATGTTAGAGAGGGAGCAGTGGGAGATTTTTGTATTGAGGGTCTGCCATGGAGGTTAGAAGGGGTGATTCTCTGCTCACCCAAGGTGGGAGGAGAGGGAGAGGGTGACCAAGTGGCATCCAACCACGTGGTGCCAGCATCCAACCACATCACCATCCCTGCTTGCTGCCATTCCTGCTACCGACCACACTCAATTCAACCAGGGCAAAAATTCCAGTGATCCTGTAACCTCTGGGGAAAGCAACTGGGCCAAGATCAAGTCAGGTCAACTATTCAACAACTGGGCAGGCGATGGAGGCTCCTGGACCCTGGAGTACTGCCGATCCAACCAGTGAAGGACCGTAACCACAATCAACCATGAGTCTAATTTTTTATTCTGCATTCTGTTCCAGATCAGGAAACAACTACAGCATTTCTGCAGATGGGCCTGGACTGAAACCCTTACCTCTAACCAACACACGGCCCATGTCCAACCAAAACCACCACCTGAAGCCAATCCTCAAGCAAAAGCCTGTGATCCCACAGTCACATACTAACTCGCCCAAGATGGAACAGTGACTCACCACTGCAGCCCCTACAAACCCAGCTCCACTACCCTCACCAATGGGTGGGCAGCCCACACCTTTAACCTGTAGGCAGCAGCACCCTTGCAGGATGCAGATCTGCCCCAGCGAGCCACAAAGAGATCAGGTTGACTGCGGGAACAGTCCACCACACCACCTGTCCAGGATGCCAATCTGTGCTAGCACGCTAATGCATCAGCTCCCTGTAGCCACATGGCTGACACCCCCCACCCCACAGCTAGTTTACATCCCAGGAACTGCCAGAAACATATTTTACAAAGAGGGATCAAACACCCTGGGCCCAAGGCAGCCATTCCTGGGCAGGAACAGAGCCACCTGGAAGCTGCAGGGCTGAAGCCAAGCCTTACTTCCTCCTCCTCCCCCCCCCAGCCACAACTCACCTTCCCCCTGGGAACTCCTACCTTCCTACCCCTCCACCTCTAGCGGGCTGCTCCCTCCTAACCTACCTGCCCATCTAGGTGTCCTTCGGCCATGCACCCAGACATAGTCCTGCCTCCTGCGATGCCTTGTATGCTCCTTCACAATCTAATTCTGGGTTGATCTCCTCCAGGGAAAATATTCAGGCTAGGTTTTGGATCTAGTTGTAATTATCTTGGTATCTGTTTTTTCTCTGCACCACAATGTGGGACACACATATACTAAATTTATTATAAGGGAGGTGACTCTGGTGTTAAAGTACCAAAAAGGTACCTACTGTACCGTCACACAAATCAGAGATTTTTGGAGTGTCATAAGAGTCCACACAATGGTGATGACACTGAATAGGGCTGACAGGCAGGTAGGATGACTGGTAGGTATCAAGATAACATGGTAAGCAAAATTAGAGAAATCTGTTTTGTGCACTTTTCATGAACGTGCACCAATTTCACATAATTTTGTGTGACATTGCACATTTTAACAATGTTTGAAATGTGCAACAATTGTTGAAATTGTGCATTTACAAAAAAATAACATTTTGAAAACTGCAATTTGAGAAATTGACACTATTTGTTGTAATTGAACATTAAAAAATCAAATAAAAAAATGGGGAACATAAAGCTATTTGAATAAAAATGCATTGGCAAATTATACCAGATCATGGTGTTATTTTGCCAAATTATGTGAATGCGAAAATGGTAATTTTATGTCATTTCACCAGAGTAACAAAAATGTCACACAGCAATATTTTGGTAAGCATATTTTCAGTAGAATGTTACTTTTTAGTGACATTTTTGGTGATCAGATAAAGTGGCCAAGAAGGATGAGTTATGAAATCCTTATGAAGGAGGAAGAGGAGTTTGTTCAGTATGGGCATATTTATGGCAGTGCACCACAGACATCTTGGGCTCAGTTTTTAATTAGCCCTTAGAGTGACTCAGGTTGTGTCATTCCAAGGCTGTGGCAAACTCCAGGTGTGCCATGGACCATGCGCACAATTTTAGAAAAATCAGGGTCCTGTTGCCAAACTCCCCAGGTTTGCTGCAAGCCAACAGCTGTGCCAAATTGTTGGCATTCCTGTGGGAATTGCCGCAGGGATCTGCCCCCCCTACATGGCACAACATTAAAGGGGCTGGGATGGTTGGGGGTGGTGGTGACTGTGCTGTACAGGAGGGGGCATGGGATGTGGCATAGGGAGAGTTGAGGAGACAGCTGGGCATTAAAGGGAGTGTTGTGGCACCCAACAGGGTGCATTTGCTTTCATATATAGTTTTGTATTGTCTATCAATTCCTATGAGAGTACAACAAAGTATTGTACCTATGAATTATAATGTACAGGTGGGTTCCAGAAACAGAATATGACATGGCACCAAGTGGGCACAGCCCTGGCAGCTGCACATTCTGTCCTTGGACCATCCCATACAGTATAATTTATAGGTATGGTACTTTGTGGCACTCTAATAGGTAGACAATTCGAAAATATATACAAAAGCAAACACACTCCACCGGGTGCTACAGCATTCCCATTAATGCTCAACTGTCTCCCCAACTCCCTCTCTGCCATCTCATGTGCCCCTTCTGCCCCTGACAGCCCAGTGCCACACCACTGGTGCATACCACTTAGGCCATGGCTATTCTAAGTGTTGCCTCTTGCTGCATCCATGACAGGGTTTGCAAAATCACTAAAAAGGAGATGTTGCAGCCCTGTCAAGGTGCAAGCCCCCTTGTGACCTGGCACACCGGATTGTTTGACACAACCTCGATGCAAGGGGGCTTTGGTGCACTGCATCAGGATTTGATGTAAGCTGCATTAGAAAATTGCAATTGCCACAAGTTGTGACGCAAGTTGCATCTTGTGTCAAAATCTTTTGACGCAAGTCCCTTGTGCCATTGTAACCCCTTTGAAAATTGGGATCCTTGTTTTTTTGAATTGACCTTGTTGTTTAAAGGGAAACTGACTTTAAAACTTGTCCAGAGCACAAGATACACACCAAAACACTTCTTAATAGCTATATTGGATGTCTATAAAACAGATTGTTACGTTCAAAGGTTATAGAACAGAAGCAGGCACTTTATGACAAGTGAATGGAGTGCAACATTGGAAGGAGTCCTAGGCCACCATGAGTGGTCACTGATCGATGCCATGGTGAGAGTGCATGAGCCTTTTAAGAGGAGCACCCATGATCCAATTGCATCTGTTGCCACCCAGAGTCAGGTGATCCCAGCCATGCATATCCTGAAAACATCCATGGAGAGATATGTAAAGCAACATAGGGAGATTCCAGAGGGGGCAGCTGTGCTCATTAAACACCTGCAAGCAGAACTGGATGCAAGGTTTGCAAAAGTGCTGGAGTGCAACAGCCACAGTTTTGCAACCATGCTGGATCACTGAGTCTTTTGTGAGATCCTTCACATGACTATGGACAGCCCCAGAGCGCTTTACTTTTGCTAAGAGCTGTGTCCTGAGAAGACTGGTTGCATGCAGCCAAGGATTGGTGCAACCCGCTTTGGAAGAAGCGCATAGGAGAGGGAATAGCACCAGCTGGCAGGTCTATGTCTTGTTCCACTGGTGGAGGGGGGAAGAAATACCTGGTACAGGTGGCAACATGAGAGTGAGAGGTCACTGCTCAGCATGTCCTTACATGAAGATCAACAGAAGAGGACACAGTTACAGCCTCTTTCTGTGGAAAGTATCTGGAATGGCTATTTTGCAGTCTCTTGATCCATTTCTGATTTCTCCGTTATGTTACTGGGTGCAGAAGATGCATTCATCCCCCCACTTGGCACAATGGGCTTTGAGATACATCAGTTTCCCTCCTATGAGTGATCCATCCGAGAGACTGTTTAGCACAGCTGATGATGCCCTTAAGCTTCATCATTCATCACTAGACCATGAATACATCCAACAGCTTGTTTTATCAAGCTTTTATCTGCAATTACATTAGAACAAATATGACTTACTCCTATAAAATAGAAATAGCTTGCTTTTGCTGACTAGTTTTTGTGCTGCGCAATCATTAAAATACAAATAACTTTTTCCGAACAAGATATCGCTTCTCGTCCTGTGTTAGTATATGTCATTATTATGTAAGTTAGAAACACATCTAGAATAATTCCTAAGGTTAAGTCAAAATCCAGCTGGTGCAGCAGCCCAGTGGTGCAGAGGACTGAGGTGCTGGATGCCTCACTTTTCATCACATAGGTGACCCATGTTTGAGAACAAGCACGGGCCATCGGTGGTCAGTCTGGGAGAAGGGAATGGTGCAGGATTGAGCTGCAACTAGGCAGCTCTCCTCTCCAAGGAGGGTTTTGAGCTTCCCTCAGCTCTTGGCTGCCTCACGGTGGAGGCAAGAGGGCAACAAAAGCCAAGGGAGCCAGGTGGTAGACCAATGGGGTGGGAGGAAGTGGCTGTCACTGGAGCAAGAGGGTGCCGGCACACCTCCATGCACATGCATCTCTCTGTCTAGGGCCCTGGGCTAATGGGAGAAAATGTGGAAAATGATGGAGGTCACGGTGGAATGAAGCCTCAGGCCTGGCTTCGGGGACCACCGAGACATGCATAGCATCCTAAGTTCCCAGACAACCCTGGAATCCAGTAGGCTGGCAGACATGCAGCCGGGACCCGCCAACAGAGGAAAAAAACACCTATATGGAAAGAAAGTCCAGCTGGTACTTGCTTCTCACGTTATGACTTTGTAACAGTGAGGCTGTAAAACTGGATGCACTGCACGGAGCACTCACTCACCGCTCTGCCTTTGCAAAATGCCTGCAAAAGCAACATTCTGAAAAAGTTCTTCTGTTTTATTTATTTTTTTTTTGCAATTCACTATACTTTTTACCGAGCTGTCTGCCGCCCTCCAATCAACTCGGTCACGGCTCACCGGCTTCTGCTTCCAAATCAGCGACCCCCCCGATACCCCCGTGGCTTGCCCCCCACAGCGGGGCCCACGGCACAGGGCCAGATGCTGTGGGCGAAACGGTCAAGGTCGGGGGTCTTGGCCTGGGAGCATATCGGAAGCCACGGCAGGCTTCATCCATGGCGGCCGGCAGCTCCGTTTTTCCCCCGGTTTTCCCCACCCCTGAGGAGGCGGAGACATGCAATGATGCAAGTGTCTGTCCCGCCTCTCCTCCCCCTTAAGTAAGCACGCAGCAGCATGGTGTCCACCAGCCTCCGCTAGGGCCCCATCGCTCGGTTGCTAGCTAACCCTCCCCGGAGAAGAGAGGCAGTCCGTCAGATGCTCAATCCTTCTCCCCCGGTGACCCTCCGGCGACCCGGTCCATTCCCTAACCGTCGCGGCGCCGCAAGCGAAATCCCACCGCTGCGCCAACGGGCCGGCTTTCTTCTGTTTTATTTAAAGACCCACACATAGCCCGAATGTTTCACCGATATGGCATGATTAGAGGACTTTTTTTACTGTTTCTATTATTTTGCTATCCCTTTTTTGTTTACGATTATTTCTCTCACAAATAAAAAAGGCTGCCTACTTTTGCTTCTCTTTTAAAATCCTTTTGATTTTCCTTTTTCACACAGTTCCTTTGCTGCAACCCAGCTTATGCTAGGGGCACAGCAGTCCCACCAGGGGACATTGTCTGTGGTCCCACTTTCTGAGTGGAGGGCCAGCTACGGGGGCACAGCAGTCCCACCAGGGGACATTGTCTGTGGTCCCACTTTCTGAGTAGTGGAGGGCCAGCCACGGGGGCACAGCAGTCCCACCAGGGACATTGTCTTGTGGTCCCACTTTCTGAGTGAGGGCCAGCCACGGGGCACAGCAGTCCCACCAGGGGACATTGTCTGTGGTCCCACTTTCTGAGTGGAGGGCCAGCCACGGGAGCACAACAGTCCCACCAGGGGACATTGTCTGTGGTCCCACTTTCTGAGTGGAGGGCCAGCCACGGGGGCACAGCAGTCCCACCAGGGGACATTGTCTGTGGTCCCACTTTCTGAATGGAGGGCCAGCCATGGGGGCACAGCAGTCCCACCAGGGGACATTGTCTGTGGTCCCACTTTCTGAGTAGTGGAGGGCCAGCCACGGGGGCACAGCAGTCCCACCAGGGGACATTGTCTGTGGTCCAACTTTCTGAGTTGAGGGCCAGCCATGGGGGCACTGCAGTCCCACCAGGGGACATTGTCTGTGGTCCCACTTTCTGAGTGGAGGGCCAACCATGGTATGCTCAATCCTTCCTCCCAGGCTGGTCACCAAGCAACAAGACCCATTCAGAAACTCCGTTTCAGGAGTAGTTAGCAATGCTAATGGTACTGTAGCACTACTGGCTGGCTCTTTAGTTATATTTTAACCCAAACATTTGTTTTTCTTTTCTTTATCTCTTATTTTCCCCCTCTATTCGGTCCACTATGGAGATATCCTATATTCAGACAGGGATGTACCCTCATACCAGACAGGGATATGCCCAGCCCTACAATCAGACAGGGAATGTGATATACCCTATTCATTGTCATTGGGTCAACAGGGAGTGTTTTTTCAGTCAGGCACTTCCCCCAACATGATGAGCAACTCCACGTCTGAACCTTGGCCCTTGGGACAGCAGCCGGCCATACAACCAAAACTTTTTAACAGTACTATGTTGGTCTTCTAGTGGACTGGGGATCCCTGCAAGGAGACCAACATGGCATTTTATCAGAAATGTTCTGTGAGGTCTTGCCCTCTAGCCCTCCTTGAAAATGAGATGAAAGGGCATAAAAAGAGCTATAAAAGGAGGCAGCCTTTTTTGTGTGATAAATAATGGCAAGCAAGAAAGGAATAGTACAATGATGACAACAGTGACAACGCTCCCCAAAACAAGCTCTGCCAGTCAAGTGTTGGGGTTAATATGTGTGGTTTTAAAGGAACAATTCAGCAGCTTGATATTGGAAATGTTCTGTATTTTTTGGCTGTGTGCAAATTGCAATTGCTGAGTGAGAGGCCTCCTATGATACTAATCTTCTTTATCATTATGATTAAATAAGAAGGATTTGCAAACCTAGCTTGTCTTAGTTGCACTGGTGCCTTGCTTCTTCATTTACTGTGTCGTACTTGTTAGCTCATGTTCCAGTAGCCATTGTATATTTTACCTGACCCTATGACTTGACTGCAGCTAGGCGTATGATGATTATGATTAATATTACTGGCAAGCATAACACCTTTTTCGCAAAGGCCAGCCAGGCTTTTCATTGTCATAATTGTGCACAATTTTAGGTATTATTATTATTATTATTATTGATATATGGTCCAATGTTAAACAGCATGAAAATATACACTCCAAATTTAAATAGTATGGAAAAACTCAAAGTAAGCTGCAAGAGCTGGACAAGGAAAAGTAAAGTAGAAATTCTGAAAACTCAAGTGGTAGCCAGAGCCCATTTGTGGTATGAGGCATGCCAGCATTTTTCAGACATGAAGTAGCTTGAGTCATACTGCTATACACAAACTGATCTCACCCATGGTTTCAACTGCATTAGATGTAGACTGTGAGTCCAACTATAACCCCCCCCCCCACTGATGTGAACAATAATGAGACAAGTCTTTTTACTGGACCAGCACTACTGTGCTGCTGCAGCTATCCTACAGATGCCCATACAGGATATGATGATGACTTTGAATACCACATTGTGTCTTACCAGCAAAAGTAATTATTATTAATATTGTGGCTATTTTTATTTGGGGTGGAGGGCTGCTGCCAGTGGAAAGGCTTAACACATTTTGTCCTTACAATGAAGGTAGGTATTCAAGGGGATCTTTTTTTTTGGGTGGGAGTGGCGGGGTGAAGCTACAGGTGGGAAACGTTTACTTTGCACAGCTTGTTTATCAGCCTCTTAAACATATTTGTTCTTCTGTCTCTTATTCTTGCAAGTACAGATCACATGAGTTATAATAGATCCTGTTGCTCTGTTGTTCTGGCGTGGATCAGAACGAATGTGGTGGCCGAATGTCATCAAGAAGGCACACTATAGAACTGCAGCATATTGATACAGAACCAAATGAAGACAACACACTGCAAGGGAACCTAGAGAAAGACAGCGAGCTCAAGAATCCAAGAGAGGGAGAGATTTCAAGAATTTGACAGAGAAAACTCTAATCCGAGGAACAGACATCAGGTGGTGGCAAATTGCAAACACCTGTCCTAACCTGTGTCAGAAATACATAAAAGCGTAGAATTTTGTCAACAGAAGAAGGACAAACAGAAACTGACATGTCTGTCTGTCCAGCAGTGGTTTGCACTTTTTAAATTTAGTTTACAATTTTTCCAGACAAAGGTACATTGAGCTGAAGCTACTTTTTGCTCTCTCCAGGGATCACAGGGCAGTTATGTAACTTGCTTCAATTAGGGTCACACAATATGCACGTTTTTATTACCATACTATGTTTATGGTTCCAGACCAGCACCTTATTGGTGCCACTGCCCTACCCACTCTTGTCTCCTTCTCCTAACTCCCTCCCAGGTGGCTGCAGTTCATTATGCTCGAATACTGTACCATGGGGAGAAAGCCAGGACTTCTGATGAAAATAGGCACCTCTCCAGCAGACTTTCACAAGACCAACACAGCTGACCAGTGGTCACCCACCACACAGTGGTCCTGGTCTGGATAACTGTTGTGGATAAGCTGTAAGGCTGTGAGAACAAGATTGGTGATGGGGTTGGTCAGTGGGGTGCCACCAGATGCAGCCACTGCAGGGAGAAAAATGCTCTGTAGAAAAGAACACTCCATTATGCTGCTGAATGTAGTACTCAAATGTCTGACAAAAAGCAACCTATTTTATTTATTTCTAAATCCTTGCCACTTAAAGGGAAAATGCACAAAAGGCTTCTTTTTCATGTGCACTTTTGATAGATTGCGTGCAGAGAAAAGTGCACAAAGAAAACTGTCAAAATCCGTGTTCTTTTAATATGCAGCTGTGACTGACTGCTTGCTTGCAGAGCAGAAACAGGCCTAGTAAGAAGTAGTAGAGTTCTTTCACTTTCAGCCGTTCTCCTGATAGAGACTCATTTTCACACTGCATGTGCAAAATATCAATCCTTCATGCTCCAGATTTAGAAAGGGAACAACATCTGTCAAGATTTTGCTTTTTGTCTAATTTTAACAAGTGGGTGGAAGAAGAGTTTGTTCTTTCACAGCAACTCAGACATCTCTTTCTATTGCCTGTAACTTCTGTGAATACTAAGTCACATAGGCTGCTTTCAGTGAGCTTCCAAAGTGGCCTCTGAGTGGACAGGAAGTCTTAGGAGATCTGAAAGTCTCACATATTGTCCCAGTGACTGAACTATGAATAATGAGAATGAATATTGAATGTCTGGAGCCCTGAATATGAATACTAGGACAAATAATGGACATAATGTATTCACAAATCCCTAGTCAAGAAAGAAAGAAAGAGCCTTAGCTGGGATTTGAACCAAGGCTGCATGGAATACCATTCCACTGTGCTACCAGCTGCACCACCAATGCAGTTGCAAACCTGGGAATTCCAAAATACCCTTACTCTTTCTCCAGTGCACAGTCTTGTGCTGCACAGATGATTACATTTTTATTCCCAAGGGTGTGGTGCCCACATATATAGAGTCCAAACAAACAGAAGAGAGAAAGAAGCAAATGTCATATAGGTTTCATATATATATATATATATTTGTTTATTTATAGCATAGGAATTGCAACCCTTTGAGTCACAGACTCATTTCCAAAGGCTCCATGTCAACTACATGGCATTACAAAGACAAGAACAACAACAGGTGATTACAGATAACAATGGGAAAAGTCAAACAAGTGTGAGTGAGCAAACTGGTAGTACAAATGTGAATATAACATACCACCACCTTGTAATATAACCATCTTTGCAGCATCGGTATGTACATGTTTGGAGTTCTGAGCATCTATGAGTTTGTCAAGGAATTATTTCTTTCTGGCCTGAAGATCAGATGTAGTACATTCAGGGGTAATGTTAGGAGTGTCATCTCCCAAAGGGTGGTTAACCAATGGAAAAAACTACCAGAGAGTAGATATAAGACAGTGCAGGTTTTCAAGATAAGCTGGACACATTTCTTCTTACCAGATGAGTCACTGAATATCCTTGGTAGTAGAAAGAGTAGAGAACCCATTTAAATGAGTACCTCTTTGCACAGTATGCTGCACTTTTTATGCCTGTTTATGAAGCATGGTGGCAGACATTATGGACCTAGAGTCCCTTCTTTCTATTGATTCCTATGTTACTATGTAGGTGAGTTCCCTCCTTCACCATTCTCCCCTCTCTTTGTAGCCCTTTTTGGAGGGGGCCCTGTTCCATTCCCAGTCTTGGCAATTTTAGACAGGTAGAGCACAGGTAAATTCTTCCATATGTTGCTTGCTAGAGGCCTCAATGATTACATAGTTCTGAGATGCACTGGGCAGTGGAAGGCTGGGATCCCAGAGAAAGGCACATTTGCAACATCCCCGCCCCTCCCCATTGAAACCTGAAATGATGGTGGGGGTTGATAGGCCTATCAGGCTGTGGGAATGGTACTGCCCATCATAGAAACATAGACAATGAGAGCAGAAAAAGACCAAGGGGCCATCCAGTCTGCCTGTAGTTCCCTATCAAACCCTAGGACCTATTGACCCTACAGGGCCATACAGGGTACCAGCCCTCACTATCCACCACCCCATTCCCCTCACTACTACTACCTCCCTCAGTAACCACTGTACTCTTAACTCTGTCCCAGCTGTGCTTGAAGACATTTTTGGTTTTGATGCCCACCACCTCAGTTGACAAGCAGTTCAACAGTTCCACCACCCTTTTTGTAAAATAAACCTTTCTCATATCTCTCTTGAACCACCCTCCCATCAGTTTCCACTTGTGCCCCCCATGCCCTTAAACTGTTACGTATGCTAAACCTTTCCTCACAGCTCAGCTTTTCTTTTATTCCTTTCAGAAACGTAAAGGTCTCTAACTATCGGTTCCACCACGCCGCAGTGAAACAAATTTTGCTGACCTCCCCTACAGCAACAAATGGTTGCTGACAACCTTACACCACCAAGTCCACACCATGACCCTGAACACACCAACACCTGTTCAGTGTTAATGGAGGAGGGGGCTGTGTCCCCCCCCCCGCACTCCCCATGCTGGGCTTTGCCGCCCACACCCCCCAGACTTAAGGATTATCAACTCCAGGGGTTGGGGTGGGCGGATGTCAGGGTAGAGCAGCCAACACCGGGTGTCAGTAATTTGGCACATTGATGCAACAACCCCTTCAGCACTGTGGGTGTCAAACGGGTTGTTGTTGATGTGCAGGTTTCACTGTGGGGGTGTCAAGGTCATGAGGGTGTACCCTATCATATCATCCCTCTTTTGTCTGGTCTCCAGTGAGTACACGTTCAGTGCCTTGAGTCAATCCTTGTAAGATATGTCCTGCTGGCCTTCTGTCATCCTGTGCACCCTTAATTGCACAGTCTCTATTCTGTCCTTATCTTTTCTGAGGTGAGGACCCCAGAACTGGGCACAGTTCTCCAGGTGCTGCCTCACCAATGATATATAAAGAGGTGGTGATACGTTTTTTCTTCTACTGTCAATACCCCCTCTGATACATCCCAGTGCTCTATTTGTCTTAGTACAGGCCTTATTACACTGGCTTGATTGCTTTAGGGAATCACTAATGATCATAACAGGTTCCATTCACCAGTACTCTGTCCTGGGGTTCTTGTTCCATAGGTGCATCATCTTGCACTTTTTGGCACTGACTTTCAACTGCCACACCTTAGCCCACCTCTGTAGTCTTCACAGGTCACACAACATCTCCTTAATTTCCTCATCACTGCATACCCTCCCACAGAGCTTAGTGTTTTCTGTGAAGAGACATATCTTGCCCTGAATTCCTTCTCCAATGTCGCTGATGAACATATTCAAGAGGACAGGACCCAGGATGGATCCCTGTGGAACCCCTCTTGTGACCTCCCTCTCTTGTGATTTGGCACCATTATTCACAAACCTCTGCTGTTGCTCCTTCACTTAAATTCCTACCCATCTTGTTATGCCCCTTGCTACACCAGATCCTCCCATCTTTTTCAGCAAATCTTTCTTGAGGCAACAAGTCAGAAACTGCTGAAGTCAAAGTAAAATAAATCCATGCTGTGGCATCGCTACAATGAATGTGGCAGCAAGTAGGGATCCAAGCCCCCAACAAACAGTGATAATACTATTAGGGGTACTGGGAACAACAGCTAGGATGGGAGAATAGGAGAATATTTAGCATCCAGATGGAGTTAGACATCACTGGCCTTCTTGTCTATGACTAGCCTTCTTGGCTGTTCAGTGATGGGGCTATTAAGCTTTCTTAAGTCCCCTCACCCCCTCTCCTGGTTAAAGTGAAGGTGACAAATTATGTGAAAGGATTTTTTCTTAAAGTGATAGGGTTTTTGTTTTATTCTTAATTTAATAAATAAGTATTGTGGCACACAAAAGATTCAATACCTGGAAAAATAGTCTTGGAGTAGATCTAAATATATCCATAACTATCATTTTGGATGGCTAGTGCCCTCCACTACCTATGTGAAACTTAACAGATTGCATTTGCCCAAGCTGAGATGCATTGTACAAAGACAACACAGGAACATAGATATTGATGGTAGATAAGGACCACTTGGCCCGCCAAGTCTGCCCACCTACTATAACACTGCAGACCCTACTTGATCTCTGGCTTTACCCCCCCCACACACACACACACCTCTAAGGTTCCCTTTTGCCTATCCCATGCATTCTTGAAGTCTGTTACCATTTTTGCCCCCACCACCTCTGCTGGGAGGCTGTTCCAGGCACCCTTCACTCTTTTGGTGAAGAAGTACTTCCTCACATCTCCCCTGTGTCTCCCCCCAGCTTCATAGCATGTCCCCTTGTTCTTGGGCATCTTTTCATGAAAAATGCTTCCCTCTTGAATGTTATTTATACCCGTGAGGTATTATTTCACTAGAAAGCAGAATGTAGCATGCAAGGTTTGGAGAACAGAGGGCATCTAAGGAAGCTGCAGTCAGTAATTTCAAGCTTCAGCTGAACAACTATGTAAAGATGATTAATTTGACAAAGCAAGCAAAGTAAAAAAAAAACAAACTTGGATACATTTCTGCCGTGACTCACTATGTTTTTCCTACAGACTGCAGGAAATTGCACAACTTGTATGTGTTTTATGAGAAGTTCTGGGAAGTAAGCCCAATACAAGCAGTTCTTTTAGGCTTGAGTTTAAAGCAGGCACTGAGTAATAGTGGAAATGAAGGAAAGGCATTGCTGCCAGGCAGCTCAAGGACAGTTTTACGACTGTGTGTATGAATTGGGGTACACTACCTGCAGGTTTTACTTTCACCAACATCATTTACTTTTCTTTTTTTTTAATTCAGTATATTTTATTATATTTTCAAACAGTTTGTAATACAAGGTGTGTATATTATCCAAACAGGACAGACTGTATTTTACAATAAAAGAAATACAACAAATGATGCGATCACAAAACTTAAATAAAATAACATATACTTAATATTCACCTATCCCCCCCCACCCCCTAACTCACCCTTACCCTATGCCAAGTATTGTTTATACAAAGGGCGCTAAAGTTATCTAGTCAATGGAAGGGCCCTTGAAGCTGACTAGTAAGGGTTCCATATAGATAATAAAGCTTCAAGAGGGCCCCATATGTTGAGAAAAGTATCTATCCTATTATGCATAGATGCAATGTGCCTCTCTAATTGAAGGGTTAAAAGCACTTCTTTATGCCATTCTATAATTGGTGGAAGAGTTCCTTCTTTCCAGTGCTGCATTATGACCAGCTTGGCAATTGATGCCACTAAAGCCAAATGCGCTTTTCTAATTTTAGGAGTACCGCGAGGAAAAATATTCAATAAACAGGCCTTAGGAGAAAATAAGGTATCTATTCCTAGTAAGGGATCTAGGGATATTTTGATAGCATACCAATATGATTTAACTATTGGGCAAGTCCATAGCATGTGATACAAGGTTCCCGTGGCTTCAACTCATCTAGAACGGGTTGAATTGGGAAGCTTACCAAATTTGTGGAGTTTGGTGGGAGTAAAATACAAATTATGCATGATATTATATTGAATCAATCGAAGTCTATCTTGTTTAATAAACTGATAATTATTCTGCCAGAGCTTCCTCCAGATATTTATATTATCAGATAACATAGATTCTTGGATCCAATAATAACAGACCCCAGAGGGCAAGAGTGAGTTCGGTAACTGTAAGTGTTTATATACCATAGAGACTGAGTGGGTCTGTTTCGCTACTTCTAGAGTTTCTAATAATTCAGTCCTGGGAAGGGGTAATATAGGTATAGCCCTCATAAATGATGCAATGGCTTCTCTAGTTTGTATAAACTTAAATTTATGGGTACCGGGAACCCTATGACATACCTGGAATTGTGAGAAAGAGACCATCTTACCGTTATTAATGAAGTCAGAAAGTTTACAGGTACACAATAGATCCAAGAACAAAGCCCTAATAGGATTATTACCAATTTTAATATTGGGGTTACCAATGATAGGTTGGTCCAGGGATAAGTGCCACCTCAGAGAAAGGTGGTTTTGTGTCTGCTGAAGTTCTTTTAGGGACCATCCAATCGGGGTTTTCCAGAGTGGCTTTGGGATACGTGCTGGTGGTGTATATAAAAGGGCAGCTGAAGTTCATGACTGTTTTAAAGCTAGTTGCTCTTCCAGTCTTAACCATAAAAGAGTGTACTTTGGTGGACTGGCAGAAGTTAAACTTGTGGCCCAAAAAGCCAATTTGGCTAAATGTTGAGCACTATAATAGGTAAAAAAGGAAGGCGCTGCAAGACCACCCCAATTTTAGGGGGTAGTTAGCTTGAAGAAAGCCCGTCTGACCCTTTTACCTTTCCATATAAATGCATTAAGTATTTTTTGAAGGTTGGTAAACCAGGCCTTAGGGAGAGAGCAACCTAACATACCCATGGGATCTAATATGGGGGGAGGACATTCATTTTTAATATGCTGATTCTTCCCCAAAGAGAAAGTGGGAGGGCTCCCATCTATCCATATCCAATGCTAGTGTCTTTAACAAAGATGACAGATTTTCTCTAATCATTGTTTTTATATCTTTTGATATTTTGATACCTAAATACATGATGAAGTTTGACTGCCAAGACAAGGCATATACTGCTAGGTCAGCTTTAAAGATTCTATAATTTAGTGGGAAAATTTGAGTTTTTGAGAAGTTTAATTAATAATAGGATAATTTGGAGAACGCTTTAATTTCCCTTAAAAGGGCTGGAATAGTAATTTGAGGGTTTTCAATATGGAGAAGTACGTTGTCTGCATAGGCCACAGGGCATATCAGTGATCCCCCAATTTAATACCCAGAACATCATGGGAAGTCAGCAATCTATGAATCAAGGGCTCAAGATACAAATTAAACAAAAATGGTGACAGGGGACATCCTTGTCTGGTACCCCAAGACAGCGGAAATGGGGAAGACAGCATACCATTGCACCAGAGTCGAGCTGATGGTGAGGTATAAAGTAGATGGACCCATTTGAGGTAGTTGTCCGGAATACCAAAATGGGCTAAGGCAGGAAAAAAGGAAATCCCAGGAAATGTGATCAACGCTTTCTTAGCATCCAGAGACACTAAGACGGAAGCAACTTCAGAATCTCTGGATGCTGAGATAAGATGTAACAGTTTCTGCATATGGTCCCCCGAGGACTGACCCACCATAAACCCAACCTGTTCATTGCAGATTAATCCATTATTAATAGGGGACAATCTATTAGCCAGTACACAGTAAGATTTTAAGGTCTGAATTGAGTAGAGATATAGGGCGATAATTCTCAGGACATAAAGGATCCTTCCCAGGTTTTGGTATAAGAGTTATGAGTGCTTCCTGGAAACTATCTTCACAGAGACTGTTATCAAACCAGAAATGATATACTTCTTCCAATACTGGGGCCAAGATAGAGGAACAGGATTTATATAAATTATTAGGTAGGCCATCCGGGTTGGGAGATTTATCCAAGAGGAGTTGATTTATGGCCAACTGTATTTCTTCAACATTAATGCGTCCGCTAAGGGAGGGGGCCTCCATAGGGGAAATTTGGGGGAATATTATGGAATTGAGATATTGGGATATGTCATTCTCTGATGGCTTTTCTTGGGGGTCCACAGAGTAGAGTCACTGGTAAAATGCTCTGAAAACTTCAGTTATCTCTTTTGGGTTACAAGTAACCGAACCCTCACGGGAAACACAGAGACTCAAGATAAAACTTGTAGTTTCAATCTGTTTGATTCTAATAGCAAGTAATTTGCCATCCCTTTTGCTAGATTCAAAGTACCGGAGCCTTGTACAGTGGAGAAAGAGCTCCGCTCTCTGTGCCATCATATCTGCATATTGGGCTTGAAGAGTATGTAACCTGACCCACTCTTCACCAGGGGAGGCTGGGTGGAGACTCTCCTGCAGTATTCAGATGGAATGAAGAAGGAAGTCTACTTTCACCTTATCTTGACATGACCAAGTCACCGCCAGGCGAATACACTCTCCTCTTAAGGAGCATTTCAATGCTGCCCATATCAAATCAATTCTGTCTACTGATCCCCTATTGGTAACCAGAAAGGAAGCACTAAAGTCTGTTATTCTTTTAGAAGTAATTGGAGTCCGAAGAAGCTGGGCATTCAACCTCCACATATAGTCCCGTTTAACACTTGGGCCTGGCAAGTATGTTAAGCCAACAGGGGAATGGTTGAACAGAACTCTTGCATGAATAGTCGAGTCTAATTCACCTGGGAGGGTGTGAGTGCTAATTAAAAAATAATCTATTCTGGAATATGAGCTGTGGGGATGAGAAAAAAAGGTGTATTGTCTTTCTTCTGGGTTTAAAATTCACCATATATCTAAGAGTTCTATCCCATTCATGAGGTCATGCAATGCCCTTTGTGCCAGGGAAAGGCTCCCCCTCTTCTTATCTGACCTGTCTAAATTTATATGAGGAGTAATATTCCAGTCACTGCCCAAAATTATGAATTCTGGAGGGTTAGTAGAAATTAGAGTTAGTAGGTGCATAAAGAAATGTGGATAGTCAATATTTGGGCCATATATCAACCCTAGGAGGATTGGGTGTGATTCCAGTAAGCCTTGTATAAGACTATATCATTCTTCGGGGTCCCAGTTTTCTTGGATTAGCCGGAATGGGACCATTTTAGCCACCAAGATTGCTACACCGCCTCGATTAGTGGAGATCCCAGAACTGAAGACTTGCCCCACACGGTGTCTTCACAAGAGAAGAATATCTTCCTTCCGAAGGTGAGTCTCTTGCAGGCATGCAAACCCTGATTTAAGCTGGGACAAGCATCGTAATATCATTTGCCTCTTACACCTGTCCTGGGCTCCCTTAATATTCCAACTTTTAAAATTATAGGGGCTTCCCATAGAATTATATCTTCAAGCTTCTGAGAAAGAAATATACTTAGTAATTTCCACAATAACCCAATCAGGTGGACATATAAATACTTGGCATCCTACCCCCCTTTATCTCCATTAACAACTGAATAAAAATGATCCCAAAACCTTCAAAGCCCCTGCCCCCCACACACCCACCCATAGCAAATTAACACAAATAATGATCACTTATCATACTAAATAACCTCCCCCAGTTCTTAATAACCGCACTGATACTATGACATCACCAGGTGATGTTTCAATACAACGTCCAAGCAAACAGTGTGCTACACCCCAACCCACCGCCCCCCCCCAAACATTATGAACCAGATAGTCATTTCTTTAAGGCAACATGGTCATAAGTAAAGTATATAATAGCCTTAGGCCATGCGCAGTTGTTCCCACTAATGCAGTCTCAAATAAGGAAACAAAGTTGGCAAAAAAGCAGACAGTACGTGCCATTTGGTAAATGCAAAAAGTATTAGGTAGGAGAGACAAGGTCCATGGGTCATGGTAAAGTTCTTCATAGTAAAGAAAAAAAAAAGGCACTTTTGATAAACACTTAATAAACAAGAAAGTGATCAAGGCACATTGTGCCTTAAAGTAGTAATGTCCTTATTATAAGTGCCAAACAAAAACCTCAGGAAGATCCCTGTGCAGGAGCAAAGATCAGGCATTCTGACATAGATGACTCTTAACCACAGAGCTAGTTCAATCTAATTCCAATTCAAATTCAAATTCAGATCTAATTCCATCAGATCCAATAATTTGGACATGCACAAAAAAGATTATAAGAGTCAGTTCACTTAAACAAATCTGGAAGGAGTGCTTTCAATTCCTTGGTCACCTGCTCAGCAGTCTCATACACCAGCCATCGATCCCCATGTTTCACCTGCAAGATCGCTGGATACGTAACACGAAAGGGCTTCCCTGCTGCAATTAGTTTTGACACTGTAGAATGAAGCACTTGCCTTTTAGTGCATACCAAGTGCGGGAGGTCTTGAGTAATACAAATTTTTCGTCCTTCCCACTGGACTTCTTGTAACTCTTGAACCTTGGCTATGATATGTTGTTTGTCCAAAAGTTAAGTAATTTAAATATAGAGGATGAGGAGGAGAGCCCGGTGGTGGAAGTGGGCGCAAAGCACAGTGGGCCCTCTCAACTATATAGATCACTCCATTTGGGGAAGGTCCAGCAATTTTTTCACATAATTTCTGTTGGAATTGGATCGGGGAGTTACCCTCTTCTTTTTTGGCAAACCGATAACCAACAGGTTATTGCACCTGCTGCACCCTTCTAGATTTTCTAATTTCTCTTCCAACCTTTCAGACATCTGTTAACATTTATGGATTCTCTTTCAGCTTTTTCCTGTTTTGTTTTGATTGACACAAATCTGACCTTGATATCTCCTACTGAATCTGTAGTGAAGCCACCAAATCTTTTATCAGTTGCAGACCAGTAGACATGGTTGATATTGTGGTCTGCAAAGGCTACATGAACTCTAGAAATGTTTCCTCTGTGACAGCCCCCTGCACAGTTGGCGATTAAGGCAAGACAGAGGCTTACTGTTTGGCCCACTTAGCGGCCTTGTCCTTTTCTGGGGTAGGTGAAGGGGAGTGTCGCAGCGGAGCCTTTTTATGAAAACGTCCATTTTGGCATAAACGGAAGGTCACACCAATGGCTTTCACAAGTAGAGACTATCTATATTATCAAGGTTCACCTTCAAATTGAGGTAAAATCGGGTTTTGTTTGCCGGAGGAGAGCGGAGCGGCGAGAGAGCGCTGCTGCTGCTTAGGCTGCCATCACGTGACCAAGAAATATCATTTATTTTCCAGTTAAGTTTACTAGAGTACATTTGTATTTACCTTCTAAACAATAGCAAACAACTCAAAAATAAAAGCAAATAGCCCTTAGTCTTGTTTTGTAGCAGCTCCCTGTTTTGCCACTTTAGCCAAACCCAGTATGTCAGTGTAGACTATTACACACATTTTTGCTGTGTCACATTAAATTGGTAGCTCATGAACTGTATTACATCCTTGTGGGTTAGTCAATGCAAGACAAAATAATAGCCAGTTGTCTTTTTTTTGTATATATTGCTGTGCCACTGTAGGCACCACATAGTTTAACTAACACAATTTTCCATGGGTCACTTCCAGGCCTAACACAGCTAGTACCCAGCTGGCACATTCTTGGACAGTTGTGCATTCATACGCCACCTATCCTATAACAAATCTCAGTCAGTTTCCATACTTATTATTGGTGTGTCGATAAATATGACTGCCAGCACAGCAATGGTGTTGGGCTTTTTTTTATTTAAAAGTTGATAAATTACATGATATGTTCTATGAGATAGAAGTCTCCTCTACAGAATGATCCATGCCAAAATAAAATAGAATCAACATGCCTATACAACAGACAACATTTTGTACAGGAACCAAAATCAAGTCATAGAACAACTACAGCAGGACTGAACATTTAACATATCAAAGTTTACTGCAGTTTTGAAAGTCATTAAACTGTTGGAATTTCTAAACTGGGGGTCAAACCAGGGCTTCACTTAACTCCATTTTTGGAGTATTTGACTTCCAAAAATAAGGCAAAAACTTCCAAAATGAAGAGGGAGGAAGTCATTCACTTCCAGATGTAAAACCAAAAATTAAATGATTTCCAAAATTGTAGGCATGGAAGTCGGAAATGACAATTTATCTGAAAGAAATTGTATTTTGCCACTAATTTATTACATTAACATCCATAAATTTGTCCATCCTAGAATACTGACTTCCAAAAGTGGGATCCTGGAAGTATTTTGACTATCCAAAAATTAGAATGACTACCAGATTTGAACTCCTGGAAGTTTTAGACTTCCATTGAAAATAAATTAACTGAACCACTGGGTCAAACTATTCCAAGATAAAGAGGTCCCAAAGAAATAATTTGCTCTACAATAGCCTGAAACAAATCTGGGTAAATGGTAACAGTGATGCTAAACACCATGTAAGACATACCTATAATACTATATAATCTGGTGTCACCAGGTGATAAGATACATAAGAGGCTGTTTGAGTATCCATCAAGGCTTAGTAAACCAAACAGAGCCAATTTAGTTCTCTCCAGGAGAAAGGGGATAACTAATTGAAATCTGTGAGTAATGAAGTATGATGTAATGTTAATCCCATTTTACTTTTAAGGTAAACTGCAGCATTTGATAATAAACAACATCTACAGCAGCGAAAGAAGACTCAGAAGTATGGCAATAAATATGTACCCAGAGGGACCTGACATCCATTCTGTCCTTTTCAATATACTGAAGCAAGAAAAACCTGGCACTGAGCATCGGGTGATGTGCAGTATTCCAATATATACTAAATTTAAAAAAACTTACAGCCAGTAGTTGTAACTGTCCATTTAAATGGTGATTGCACCCAGTAATGAAGAACCACCAGATACTGTACCGGTTTCGCAAATGCTTTGTCAAGAGACCCATATCCAGGAAGTACAGCCACTGTAAACATTCACATTTAAAGGTGCACTGCCTAATTCTTGTGTTTTAAAAAAATTACTCAAAAAAAAAATACTCCATATAGGCACCCACTTGCTGCTTCAAAAAAAAAACCTTGCTTAAACACCAATTACTAATTCATCATGTGATTAAAAAACATAAAAATACATATTTACAGTATTCTTAGATGTTTATAAATACCACACCTGCACTAACTGTCACCAAAATAGTCATACGGCAAGATGCCCCACCCAGTGATGACCAGCCAGTCTGACTCACTCACTCCATATGCCGCAGTGACCCAGATGCTTCTACACCTCAGAATGCGCAAGAGGCGATGTTTTCTAGTGAGCAGCCTATGACTTTGACTGAGGATTTGGCATTAGGAACTGATTGTACCATTTCCCCAGCATCTAACATGAGGGTAAGAAAAAGTGAACTGAACCTTGCTAAATTTAAACCCCAATCTACATTTTTCCCAGCATACTGTTAGAAAGGACTTCAGCACTCTTTTCAGGGGGAATGATACATGTTTTAAATATAACAATGTGACTAGGGCTGAGAGGGAGACTATGTAGGCCCTTGAGGTGGTAAAAGTATTACAATAAAAAAAGCTGACAAGGGTGGGGCAGTAATTCAGATGGAAAGGAACATACATGTGTATCCATGACTGAGGTCCACATGTGTGGAGATGTACAGGCACTCACCTGGTCAGCTGCTCCAGCCCTCCTCAGCTGCCTGGTGGGCTGGGTCAGCATGGAGAGTTTCACCCTGGTCCTGTCGTGTCCAGTGGGTAAAGTCCATAGGGGCATGCAGTGGGTTACAGCAGGGTCCCAACTGCCATAACCTGCGCCCATCTCTGCACCCATGCGGCCAGCACTATGCAGTTTAGTGCATACTGCGTAGTGCTGGCATGCCCCCAGAATGTCCCCAGCACATTGCTGTCCACCTGGCTGGGGGACTGTCCACATACCTACCTTGCACCCTGTTAATGAATGCCTCACAGGGTCTATGGGACCCCGCTCCATGGCATTCATGTGTATCGGTGCCAACACACCCGGGTTCTGAGTCCATTAAGAGAAACTTCTCTTTGTAACTAAATATGGTTCTTTCTAACAACCGGCCTATATATAGCAAAACATTTTAATGCACTTCTGGCAATAAGACATATTACACTTTAAGTGCTACATAACAAAATCTTAACAAAAAAAATGGCTTACCTTTTAACTGTGTACATATTTTACAATGGATATCTGCCCTTACACATTGACAAACAAAACTGTGCTAGCTAGCCCCAACGCATTCATTTTATAACAAATGAAACTGTGCTAGCTAGCTTTTGTATCTTTATTTTATACCCAATGACATTGTGCTGGCTGGCTTTTATAAGTTTATATTACCATTCTGAGCCACTCTGAATTATTTTTATAGGGACTGAAAAGAAACGGAGCATAGAGAATGAGAACAAAAGGGGGGGTGGAGTTCTGTATGTTCTGACAGAACAAGGATAGGCTAGAACAGTATAGGACAGAAAAAGTGGCGCTGCAGCAGACTTGAGCAATCAGCAAGGAACAGTGTCCCTCTAATATCCAGGTAGGCTGACTAACCTTACCCACACTATAAACCACAAGTCCTGGCTCAGGCTGAGGCATCGGTGGAGGAAGACAGTCATAAGAGGCTGTTCGTAGCCAGACCAGCCAGGGCTAGTGAGGAACAACCCCTGAGTCACATTTCTACTTATGGAGACAGTCAGCTACCTTTAGGGGTATTGTGGTCAAGAATTGGAATGTAATTCATAGTGATTCTGTGCTAAGTAACTATGGTCCTAACCACCTAGATTTACCTATAAGCATGCCCCCAATTTAGCTGATATTATGACTCACAGTGTACAGCCTGCTAAGGCTAAACTTCAAGGGACTTGGTTGCCAAGCAACTTCACTTGTGGCAGATGTAAATACTGCTGAAATAATGGGTCACTTTATGAGTGTCAATGTGAGAAAAACATTTGAAATCAGACATTTTGTTAATTGTGAGTCTCAATATAATATGTATCTCTCTGCCTTCACTTGTGAAGCATTCTACATTGGCAAAACCAACTGTACATTTAAACTGCAAGTTGGGGAGCACATTAGGGCCATTCAAAGAAATTATGTCACTAATGCTCTTTCCTTACATATTAATTCCCAGACAGACCCAGAAAATCACAAGTTCAATTTTTGTGGTATAGAAAAGGTTAAACTGGGATGGAGGGGAGGGAAGGGGATCCGGACACCATGATATTAAAACATAAGACAATGTGAATGGTTCAGCTGGGAGTGCACCACTTACCAGGGATGAATGACAGAAGTAAAATTATAAAACTAATCAGATGAATGTTATGCTATTTTTTCCCCGTGTTCTTTATATGCGTCTTTTCTATCTTCCCTTTCCAGATACCTGTTTCTAATGGGTCGCCATAGAATATGAAGTGAGCCAGTGGCACTGGCTGGCCATCATTGTGTGGGATATCATGTCACATGGCTATGTGGATGACAGTTAGTGCAAGACTGGTATTTATAAACATCTAATAACACTGTAAACATGTTTATATTTTTTATTAACATGATCAATTAGTAATTTATGTTTAAGCACGTGTTTTGTTTTTTTTAAACAATAAGTGGGTACCTACTTTCTATGTGAAGTATGTTTCTTAAACACAAGAATTAGGCACTGCACCTTTAAATGTGAATGTTTAAATGGGTTACATTTCCTGGATATGGAACTCTTGATAAAGCATTAGCAAAACCTTTAGTCTCTGGTGGGTCTTTATTACTGAGTGCACTCACTGTTTGAATGGACTGCTATGCCTACTGGCTATAAGTCTTTAAAATTCAGTATATACAGTGCATCCCACTTAAATGCATGCCTGTACCTGATAAACGCATATCCCACATAAGCGCGTGAAATTTCAAAGTCCTGATTTTTTTCCCTGTACATCCTATGTTAAATAGACCTGTTAAATGCATATAAGGATCCCTTTTAAATGCATATTTTCACTCAGTTTTGTTGTTTAAGTGTGGACTGACTGGTCCAGTTTTATTAACACTGCTTATAGCTGCCTTACTAATTAGCGATTAATTGTCTGTTAATGGGCTGCAGTTTGTTTTTTTTGAAATTCAACTTTATTTACTTTTTAACCAGAAAGACAAACAAAATACTGTAAATCCATTCACAGAACAATAAGAGGCACAATACTATAATGCAAGACAAGACATTGAAATTAACATTCACAAATACCCCCCCCCCCCCCAAAACATCACCCTTGGCAATGACCTTAGCGGCAATGTAACCTTACTGGCTGTACAGAGTATACATGGAATCCCATCTTTCTTTGTACCGGTGTATACAGTTACATAAACGTGCAGCCATTTTCTCTACTCTAAGATTGGCTAACAGTTCCTGAAGCCATTCCTTATAAGAAATGGCAGTGGCCTCTTTCCAGTGATGAAGCACCAGGGCATAAAGGGAGAGGGCAATCATGGCCATATGGAACTGTCTTTGCTTGACCTCGACTCTGGTGAAATCGCCCATTAGACAAATTTCAGGGGAAAATACATTTTCTAAACCTAGGAAGGGATCTGTCCTTTGTTTAATGGTCTCCCAGAGTACCGCAATAGAAGGGCACTCCCAGAAAATATGATATAGGGTACCCTCCGCTTGACCACAATGACTACAAGTTGAAGAGGGGATTTTGCCTATTTTGTGCAACTTCACCAGAGTCGAGTACATGTTCTGGAGGATCACATATTGTGTGAACCGCGGTCTATCCTGTATGAGGTAAGAATGACAGGACCTCCATATTTTATCCCAATTAAGGGCCTCCGGAGGAAACATATCAGACCAGTAGGGAGAGGCCCCATCTGCATGGGGGAAGACCAAGTCATATAGAGAGAGGCATATATAAGGGAGGCAGAGTAAGGCTGTTTGGACAAAACAGTTAGTGGTTGAAAAAGCTCATCCAGTCCCCTACTGTCTCCCAGCGAGAGCTGCTTAGAAATCAGCAGATGGCGAACCTGATAAAACTTGAAAAAGCCTCCTGAACCTGTTGGGAATCTCAGCATCATGTCTCTTACTGAGAGATAGCAGTCACCAACTCTTGAGGACACTTCCCTTTGAGAGACGAGAGCCAAGCCTCCGATAAAGGGACACCCCCAATGTGAAAATTAGGATTCCGCAATATTGGTTGCTTTGGGTCCCTAATGGGGTTGTATTTCAAGACTTTACACCAGTGTAAATGTACCCACATTGAGGTGATAATTGGAGAACCTCTCCATGTTTTGGGGTGGTCCTTGACCTGAGCATGAAGGATGGGCTCCAGAGAGATGCCACTCGAATCAGTTAGCTCTTGTTCAATGCAGAGCCAAGATGGGACATAGGGAAATGAGTGTATGGTCTCTACTGGCCACAGCCACCTAAGATATTTACTTAAATGACTGGCCTAATAGCACAGACCAAAATGAGGGAGGCGCAGACCCCCCTCTCCTTTGGGGTGGCAAGTTTGTGATAAGCACGCCTAACAGGTTTGTTGCACCATAAGAAATCCGAAACCACCCCATGTAGCTTCCTGAACCAGGTGAGAGACAGCCACAGGCTAAACATACTCAAGATAAAATAAACTGGGTAAGATGTTCATTTTAATCAAGCTAATCCTCCCCCAAAGAGACAGAGGCATATCCTTCCAATGGGTTAAGTCTTATTGTGTCTTGAAGAGCAAGGAGTCAAGATTAAATGTCTTTAACTGGGTAGTACATCTAGCTAGGAAAATACCTAGGTACTTTAGGCTGTCTCAGGACCATTGTAAACCAGCAAGACCAAGTGAAGCCCTATAGGTCCTATTATTAAAGGAGAAAACCTGAGTCTTGTCTGGTTTAACTTTGTAGTTGGAGACCACACTATACTCCAAGACTGTCTCCAGAGCAGCCTGGATAGAACAAGAGGGTTGGTTGAGGTGCAACAGGATGTCATCCGCATAGGCCGAGACCGTTAGAATGTGGGAACCTATCTCCACCCCATGCATGTTGGGGTTGATTCTGAGTCTCCATAACAGGGGTTCTAAATATAGATTAAATAGAAGAGGTGACAGAGGACATCCCTGCTGGGTACCAGACTTTAGAGAGAAGAAAGGGGAAATCACACCATTATAGTATATTCTAGAATGGGGCCTGTATATAAGGTTCTAATCCATTGAATATACTGGTCTGAAGTACTAAACTTAGCTAATACACCAAACATAAAGTCCCAGCCTACTCTATCAAAGGCTTTCTCCACATCCAGGGACACCTAGACCGCTGGGTGGACGGAGTCCCTGGATGCGAAGAAAATGTGAGCCAGTTTTCTTAGGTGATCCTGGGATGATCTGCCTGCCATAAAGCCCACTTGTTCAGGGCCTATTAGGACAGGAAGCACCCAACTCAGTCTGTTGGCTAACAATTTAGCTAGAATCTTGATGTCATTGTTAATAAGGGAAATAGGTCTATTATTCGTGACACTATCTTCAGGCTTACTGGGCTTGTGAAGGACCACTATGAGGACCTGTAGGAGGTGAGGGTCGGATGGAGTCTCTGACAATATGGGAATGAAAAATCTGTGTAGCTAAGGGACTAATTGGTCCTGCAACGTCTTATAAAAATTGGGGAAGAGTCTGTCTGGGCCTAGGGCCTTATCTAGAGGGAGCTCTCGGATTATTGCTCTTATTTCTGCCTCTGTGATAGGGGCTAACAGAAAGTTTTTCTCTTCCATCCCCAAGGATGGTAAGGGAAGAGGAGCAAGATATGCCTCTATCTCCTGAGGGAAGGGGGGTACTGCCCTGGGGCTATACAACTCCCTATAGTATCACTCAAATTCAGATACTATCTCCCTAGGGGTGGTTTTAATGGAACCATTGGTGGTAGATTTTATGGCCTTTACCAATCTGGCAGATTCCTGTTGCTTTATCTGCAGGGCTAATAAATGGTCAGACTTCTCTCCCTAGTCTATGTAAAGTGAGTGAGACTTAAGGATGGCATCTTCCACCTTGTCTCTCAACAATTCACTATAAGATTCCTGGAGTTTTAGGAGGGAGGCTTTGATAGTGCCATCTCCAGACAGGCTAGACGACTTTCCAACTGCCTAGTTTGTACTAGCAGGCTAGAGATTTGCTCTTCCCTCTTCCTCTTCCTGTTAGAGGATAGATTGATCATCTCTCCTCTGAGAAAGCATTTTAGTGCACCCCATTCGATGTCTAGCTTCCCTGTGGAATTCAAGTTCTCTTTTGTGTCCTTCAAAAGCTGGTTGTTGAGCTTCCACAGGGTATCTTTTTGTTGGAAAGGACCCAGGGATGCCAGACACCAAACCAGGGAATGATCTGAGATGACTCCTGCTTCAATGCCACAATCCCAGACACCAAGGAGAGAACTCTTGGTCATTAAAAAGTAGTCTAATCTAGAGGAAGATCCGTGTACCAGGGAGTGGAAAGTGTACACCCTGGAGGGTGGGTTAAGGGTTCTCCGGGGTCGCACAACCTCAAGTGGTCCACAAAATCTCACATGGCCCTTTGAGCTGGTGACAACCACTGAGATCTACGGTATGTTTTCTCCAAGTCCGGTGTGAATGGGAGATTCCAGTCTCCTCCCCAAAACATAGGGAGGTTGGAGAAGGGATATAGAATCTGGAGGAGCTCAGTAACAAATGATGGTGAATTAACATCTGGGCCACAAAAACACCCAATTAACAGTTCAGTTCGAGCTAGGATTCCCCGGATCACCAAATATCGGCCATTGGGGTCACTTAGGGTCTGCAGGCAACTTAAAGGCAGCCAACGTGCAATGAGGATAGCTATGCCCTTGTTTTGCATACTAGACCCCGCTGTAAAGGCTTGACTGACATTTTGTCTCCGTAACAGCCTCGATTCAGAGGCCAACAAGTGGGTCTTTTGAAGGCATATCACTTCAGCCTTAAGGTGACCTAAGTGCCTCAGTATTTGCTAATGTTTTGTTTTATTTCTGGCCTCTCTCACATTCCAAGATAAAAATGGTATCCGATTAGCCATATTTCATGAAAACCTGTATTGCCTGGGTGAAATATCTGCCCTTGTACAAATATCCATGCCAGAGCCCATCCTAGGTGATGCCTTTTAATTCCCCCCCCGCATAACTCCCAGTAATGATACCCTGACCCTAAGCCCCCCCACAAAGAACCCAACACAAAGCAGTTGCATATAACACACTAATCCCCCCTCCCACCCCAATCTTTGAGGTGACTCCAGGTAGAATGCAATCTGAACGTTGTAAGTCCCAGAATTGAGACCCCTTCTCCATCTCCCAACAAAAATCTTTCCAATCGTGATGAAAAGGCTTACCAAGCCACTGACCTTCCCCCCGCCCATTTGAATAGTATTAGTAAAGCAATCCAAACAAACTACTAATTAGCATATTAAAACCATGAAAATGTAACCGCATAAAAAAGCATGCAGAGAACTCGATGAAATGTCACCGCTCCCCACTACTGCCCAGTTTTGGTATTGCAGGATAGATTCCCAAGCCACAGACAAAAACAAAAATAAAGAAAGATAACACTTAGGAACCTTATGTTTGCTGCAAAAAAAGAAAAGGAAAAGGAAAAAAAATAGAGGAAAAGGAAACGCAAGGCAGTACAAACAGAGGTACACTCATAGAAAATATGGGGAGGAATTTGGGCAACTGGTTGCATGTGCAAAACATAGCTGTGCTATTGAAATACAAACTGCCACTATCCTAATAAAGATGGAAGTGGGTCACTGTTCTGGCACAGCTCAATAGCACGAAAAGAAAAAAGCTAAAGGCAAGTTCAATCACACTAAGTCCAGGTTCCAGCATTCTCACTGCTATCGAGCTGGAGAAAAGGAAACAGTGTCATATTATTGGAGAGTCTTTCTGGGAGCCATGCAGCACACTGAGTCGGATTTAAGGCCCCACACCTGTTGCAGCACTGTAAAGGTGCCAAAAAAAGGGAGTCTGTCCTAGAGTGCTGAGAACGATTGGTAGACCCAGCTAAGTAGGTGCACAAATCACATTTCCCAATGCCAAATAAAAGGGGAAAAAGTACACAGAAAGAAAATGTAGGCAAGGGGACACTCTAGAAGCAATTGGCACCTTTAGCACTGTAGGGCATTGTATATATATGTCCAATCTCAAAGTTGATCTTCGTACCTGCATGGTGACACAAGCTGGGTTCCCATTGCTGTCTTCAGTGCAGCTTAAAGAGATCAGGGAGTGCCACTCTCAAATCAGACTCTGCCATCGCGGGATCTCCGTAGCTCTTCCACTGGTTTTGCAGGTAGATTTGTAGGTGAGCTGGGTACATCATATTACAGTAAATTTCACCCAGACTGGAATCAGCTTGGATACTATAGGGTGAAATGCTGTGTGCCGTTGCCAGACCGTAGCTGGCAAATTTTGCACCACCTGGATCTTTCTATCTTCCTATTTCACCTTCTAGAGGTCCTTTGTCTTCATTAGGAAGTACTGACATTCTTGAAAATTTAAGAATTTAAAAAATTAAGGGATGAGGAGGCGCATCAGGTGGGGGCAACAGCCATAAAGCTCTTTGGGCTCATTCAATACAGTAAGCAGGCCCAAAAGGGGAAGGGCCTACCAACTTCTATACTAATTTCTGAATAAACAGCACTGTGTTTGTCCCTTCTTCCTTCTTGGGCAAACCTATGATCACGGCATTATTATGCCTACTCCTGCCCTCAAGGTCTTCCACCTTCATTTCGAGTTTGGCAATCCTCTGCCTGGTAAGGGCAAATTCGGGGGTCAACACAATCCACCTTCCTTTCCAGCAATTTAAGGTGCAATTATTTATTTATTTATTTAGTTAAACATCAGTTTAGAAACCTTTGAGCCAGAGGCTCATTTACAAAGGTACCTCGTCACAAAGAGGACATCAGAACAGTAGTACAAGGGACACAGTACTTACAAACAAAAAAGTTACAGTTTAATTACAATTTTGTTTCAATAGAATACAATCTCCAATGAAGCAAAAGATAACAAAAGGTGCAAAACTTATGGTCGGGGGAGAGCTGGTGGGAGTAGAAGGAGGAGATAGGGAGGAGGAATTAGTAGGGAAAGGAGGGGGGGGGAGCGCCGCTCAGTGAGCATTGTCAAACAGAGTATATATATATATATTTTTTTTTTTACACTAGGCTAGCGGCAGTTGTATTTGCGAGAGCTAAGCAGGAAGTTTCTGAGCCTGGGCTTAAAGCAAGCTAAGGTTAGTGAGTTTGAGACACTGGCAGGGAGGGAGCTATACCAGTGGGGCGCACGGTAGGGGAATGCCCTCTGACCTTGAGAGGTCCTGGCTCTCGGAATAACTAGGGTAGCTCTTGATGAGCTGCGCGTGATCAGGTCAGTGCAGTACAGCTTAATGGAGTTGATAGGCCTATGGGGGATAGGTCACTTAGGCTTTAAAGGTGAGCTGGCATGTCCGATACATGAGTCGCCTTCCAGGTTGAGTAGGGTAGCCAGGGTGTACAGCCACATGTGTAAGTGAGTCTGGGAGCACCAGTGATAAGTCTGCAGGCCTTATTAACTGTGAGGCGAACCTTGTTGAGGGCAGTCTGATCTGCTGAGCCATAGACCGGAAGGCCATAGTCAATGAGAGACATGACAGAGGAGGGTGACAGCCAGGCGGAGGGCATCAGGAAGGAGGCATTTCTTGTGCCGGTAAAGAATGCCTAGCCATGAGTTAGCGACAGAATTTAGGGCAGATATATGTCCATGGAATGAAAGTGCAGGGTCAAAGGTTATACCAGGATATTTATAGGACTGCACCTGGTCAATGACGAGATTGGGGTGTGGAGTGGACAGCGAAGGGAAACTTGCTGTACTTATTTTGGGGGTGGGAGAAGAGCATCGTTTTTGTTTTCTTAAGGTTGATAACAAGTCGATGCTCAGTGAACCAGGTAGCTGCAGAGTCAAAGACTAGTTGGAGAGAGTTCTGTAGCAGCATGGGGTCATTGTGGGAGGCAACGAGAACAGCATCATCAGCATAGAGAAGCATCTTACCCGTACAACTGCTGGGTAGGGAGTTAAGAAAGAGTGAGAATAGTAGGGGTCCAAGAATTGAGCCCCTGCGGCACCCCAGAGTGAATGGGGCATGTTTCAGAGAGAGTACCGTTGACTTTCACACATTGGAAGCGGGCGGAGAGATAGTTGGTGCACCAGGAAACAGGTCCTGAGGCAAAGCCTATTAGGTCGAGGGTGGAGAGCAAAAGAGGATGCGAAATGGTATCGAATGCTTTAGACAGGTCAATGAATATAGCACCAGCCAGGGCACCAGAGTCCAAGGAGGCATGGAGGAAGTTGGAAAATTCCAGGAGTGCTGTATTGGTACTATGACCTGCTCTGAACCCGTGTTGTTCAGGGCAGAGAACATTGTACTTACAGAGGTAGTCAGAGACTTGGGATACAATTTTCTCTAACGCTCTTAGAGAGGGGAGAGGATTGAGATGGGTTAGTAGTTACCTGGAAGAGTCCTGTCACCACCTTTATGGACAGGGGTAACTGTGGCAATCTTCCAGGCAGAGGGAATTGTCCAGACAGAGTGATTTGTTGAAAATGCACGTAATAGGTAAGAGGACCTGATCCAAGACCTGGCGTAAAGGCAGGGATCAAGTGAGTCATTACCGATGGTGTTACCTTTAGGCTTTTAGCAAGTAAGGCCTAGCTTCTGCATGGTGACACGACGAGGTGGAAAGAGGGGCGGCAATGGGTGGTGGTACAGATGGAGGAGGTGGACTGAAAAAGTTACCAGGAAGTACTGAGCTAAGGTCGGTAAAGGAGTTATTGAGGTGGGTGGCAATGAGGGCAGGGTCAGAGGAGACGGTACCATTGATGTTGAGAAGAGAAGGAGAGGGGACTGGGAGTGACCATTCAGTTGCTTGATGTTGTCCCAGAAGCACCTGGGGTTCCCCAGGAGGAGGTAGAGAGGTTGGTAGTATTCCGCCTTTGCTTATGGATGGCCCAGGTGCACTGGTTGGCGGCAGCATAGGACTGCCTGTCAGCTGAACGGCCAGTAGCAACAGCAAGGTGCCAAAGATTGTCACGTTGCTTGCTGCCACAGTAGGGCAGGGTGATCCAAGGGGCATGTTTCACTTTGGACCTCCTAGCAGTTATGGGAGCAAAGATATCACAGACAAAGTTGAAAGTGCTTACAAAGAAGGCCAGGGCCAAGTCAATGTTGGTTGCCCTTTTCAGAGGGGACCAATCAGTGTGGGCAAGGAAGCGCTTAAGGCCTATGAGTCCCCCAGGCCTAAGCCGCCTTTGAGAGGTGGTTTTGACCGGGGATGAGGGCCGAGGGGTTTCCCAGTTGAAAAGCACAGGGAAGTGGTCACTGAGGCAGTCAGGGAGGATTTGGATGTTGTGAATGCGGATTGGCCTGTTGGTGAGGACCACATCCAGGAGGGTGCTTGTCCCCCCCTAGGGTTTTTTCTAGTAGGCTGTGTGACCAGTTGAGTTAGGTCAATTGAATCGAAAGCCTCACGGTGGGAGGAGAATGAGGGGCAGAGCCAGTTTATATTCAAGTCGCCCACCAAGATTTGGTCCGACGAGTTGGGTAGGGAGGTGAGGTAGTCAATTAGTGGGCCCAGGGCCTGAGATTGGTTCTTGGGGGGTATGTAGGCTATGGTTAGGAATAATGGGCCTCTAGCCGGGTCAGGGGACAGCTTTAGAGTAAGTGCCTGGGCCTCATGGTCGAGGTCAGGCGGGGGGAGTGGTAGCCCCATGAGAGAATCCTTCAAATAGAAGACACAGCCCCCACCTCTCCTGCCGACACGGTCCAACCGGTGGAGAGTGTAGCCGGAGAGAGAGAGAGACATGAGAGTTAGGAGTGGAGGGAGACAGCCAGGTTTCAACCAGGGCAACAACATCAGGTTTATGAAGCATCACCCAGCAGTGTAGAGAGTCCAGTTTTTTCAGGAGGCTACAGATGTTCATAGAAGCAATGTGCAGCCCAGGAGATTTCAGGGGGAGGACCAGTGCTGCCAGGCCCGGGATTGGGGTGGACATTGCCTGACAGGAGCAGGAGGAGGAGGGCTGATCTGGGGAGTGCACAATGGCGGGATAGCTTTCGACAACTGGAGAGGGGGTGATGAGGGGGTGATCACCAAGTGAAAACAGCTACTAGAGAGCAGTAAAATGTGACAAGTGAGGTATTGGGAGCAAATTGTTCAAACTTAATCAGGCTCCCTCTAGTGGCAAAACAATATAAGGAGCTAATGGAGAAGTTGGGTGTTAAAAAAAAAAACAAACAAAAAAAAAACTTCATTATATCTGGTGCACTTGGAGATGTCTTCAATGGCAGCAGCCATGGATTTTACTTCAGAGATGAGTGATTTAACTTCTTCATGAAATGGTCAGAATTCCTTGAGGAAGTGCTCTACCATGAGTAGATTAGGGTCCAGGGTAGCACTTGATACCTTGCCAGAGGCCATGGATTGTGGCCTGGATTTCTTGCTCTGTTTCTCCGGCGTGGGGGCAGGGTGTATGCTTGGGTAGTGCTAGTCGCATTTCAGCTTCCATTGCTCCCTGGACACTTGGCAATTTAGTAGCTGCACACTTTGGCCAGTCCGTAGGTGCCACTAGATAGAGAGAAATTGGAGTTAAAACTTTGAAATAAGTAGTTTGTTAGTCGGAATAGTGGGAGCTCAGCTAGAAGGTTGCTACTCAGACGTCGTCATCACGTGATCCCCCATGGGCTGCTGTTTAAAATAAGGTGTTATTCACCTATTTCAACCTTTCAGCCATCAAACCCACATCACAGAAGCACCTTCACACACCCTGAAGTCAAAGCAAAGAACCCCAAAAAATGTCACAGAAGCATTTATCATGAATCCCAGAAGCACCCTCCCTCACACAGGAATCCAGCTTGTCACAAATCACTTTATCCCAACCAAAGAAGTGTTTTAAGTGCTACTGGCATTTCCTTTCCCTACCCAGCCTCCTTGCACATGCTGCATGTTGTGCTCACTAGTAAAAGAATACAAGATCTGATAACACTTAGCCCTCTTAAACGCATACTTTTTGCTGGTCCCAAGGGTATGTGTGTAAGAGGGCTGCACTGTATTAAATAAAGTTTGGCATTCTGCACATTACCCGATGCTCCAGGTCCATCTTGAAAATGAGCATTGCTCAACAGTGTTCGCCTGGTGAAATAAAGATTTTGATTGATTGCTCAGGGCCATTTTCTTCTTGATTCACTATAAGTGTTTTACTAGGTCAAGCAGTCTGAGTGAAACCATTTGTTCCGCTTGTTTTCATTTTCAATATATGTACGCTATAGCTGATACCATGGAGTAGGGACAATTACACTGATTATAAGTACTGCAAAGTATTTTGCATGGGTCACTTGGCACTGTATAACTTTGTATAGTTTCCCAACCCACTTCTCATTTTACCCAGTGAAGTTCTTTGTTAAAACACAAACAAAAAAAATCTTCTGCCCCACCATCATAGCACTCTTACCACCCATCCCACTCAGCCCCAGCCATTAAAAATGAAACACCTGTCACCCACCCTCTCAGTACCCAATCCCTCCCACCCTCCCCAGCCCCAGTGAAGTCTCATCATACTGTAGTTAATAATAGCTTTAGCACCTTTCTTCCTACCCTTATGACAATCCAATCCTTCCAGCACCCACCCTGCTTCACCTGCCCCAGCCAGCCAAAATCCAAGTACCTGTAAGCCTCCTGTCTTTCCAACCTAGAGGAACACAATTACCCACAAAAAGCTGGCTCAGTGGTGCTGGAGGTAGAGGCTCTGGTTGCTATACCTCATGCCATGCTGGTGACCCAGGTTTGGGAACAAGCCTGGGTCGCTGGGGGTCGACAGGAGAGAGGGAGGATCGAGCATCCAGAGGACTGCTCTCCTCTCTTGGGGGAGGGAGGCTTGTCATCCTGCTCATTGACTGCCCTCTGGTGGTGGCTGGAGGGCAGTATGGATTGGGAGACATGTACCAACATCCTTATGTCAGTAGGGGAGGGGGGACGGGAGAAAAGAGGAAAAAGAGGAGCTGGTGGGCTCCATGATGGCTCTGTGTCCCTGTTCCACCCTGGCTTCTGGATTTGTGTCCTGTGGGAGAGAAAAGCTGGTGCTGTCGGAGGGGGGAGCTGTAGGGGAACTACTGGGGATTGGCTGAGCGGGGATGTGTGAGGCCAGAGGATGAGTCCCTCTGAGGGAGGACCATAGCCACCTGCCAGGCTCTGAGGTGCAGAAACACCTCTATGGAAAAACAGAAGTCCCACAAAGAGAATGGTGACACTTACCACCACAGCTGGCTTCCATCTGAATACAAAAGTCTCACAAAAAGCCAGCCCAGTGGTGCTGGAGGTTGAGGCACTGGTTGCTACACCTCGTGCCATGCTGGTGACCCAGGTTTTGGAACAAGCCTCGGTCGCCGGGATAGACGGGGCGAGGAAGGGTTGAGCATCCAGAGGACTGCTCTTCTCTCTTATGGGGGAGGGAGGCTTGTCATCCCACTTGTTGACTGCCCTCTTGTGGTGGCTGGAGGGAAGTACAAGTTGGGAAACATGTACCGACATCCTTATGTCAGTAGGGAAGGGGAGGGGGAAGGGAGAAAAGAGAAAAAGAGGAGCTGGCAGGATCCATGATGGCCCCATGTCCCTGTTCCACCCCCGGCTTATGGATTTGTGTCCTGGGGGAGAGAGAAAAGCTGGTGCTCTCCTTCATGGCCCTGCCACAGGGGGCAAACCTTGGGGGAACTACCGGGGGTTGACTGAGTGGAGATGCTTGGGGCCAGAGGATGAGTCCCTCTGAGGGAGGGCCATAGCCACCCGCCAGGCTCTGAGGTGCAGCAAAACCATTCACCAAAATACCACCAACAGCTTAATCTGGTTCAAAGTCAGCTGGCATCCATCTGTATCCCTCTCCCTGGGTCGTATCTGAAAATTGGCAGAATTTGTCTAGTGCACTTACCCGGTCAAAAATAAATAAAAACTCTATGGAAAAACAAAAGTCCCACAAAGAGGATGGTGACACTTACCACCACTGCTGGCTCCCATCTGAATACATGGAAGTATGCATGCTCAAATTAACTGCTGATTACTACTGAGCGTGTGTGTTTTCATGTATTCAGATGGTGGTCTACTGAAGTACCAGAACCCTCACTAACTTTGTACAATCACTAAGCAATATAACCAGAGATTCAATCTTGTCACATAAACTTATAAACTGTAAGTCAAGCTTGACAATACAGTAACATAGTAACAAGGCTTGATAACACAGTAACATAGCAACAAAGCTTGATAAAATTAGTGACATAGTAACAAAACTTGATAACACAGTAGCATGGTAACAAAGCGTGATAAAATTAGTAGCATAGTAGCACAGCTTGATAACCTAATAACAACAACAAAGCTTGATAAAATTAGTAACATAGTGACAAAGTTTGACAGCATAGTAACATAGTAACAAGGCTTGATAACAGTAGCATAGCCTGATAATGTAGTAATGCAATAACATAGCACCAAAGCTTGATAGCATTAGTAACTTAGTGACAAAGCTGTATATAGTACCATAGTAACAAAACTTGATAAAATTAGTACCATAGTAACAAAGCCTGATAAAATTATTAGCATAATAAGCAAGCAATACGACACAATGAGGTGTGGGTTATGGCCTGATAAGAGAACACCCCAGATATAGTATGAGGCATGGGGTGCTTGCACCTAGTGCCTTTAGCACCTGGGAAGTGCTCTTATCAGGCCATAACAAACACCTTGGAATGTCTTGTTGTGCTTATAAAATTGGCCCCCAGTAACTTTTTAAGAAGAAAAGAACAACAAAAAATCAAAAAGATACAAAAAGGAGGTTTTAATAGGTGGAACTGTAAAAAATAGTTCCCCTACTGAAATATTTTCAGAAGTGTTTGATCAGTAGTAGAAGGTCCCTACATATTCCTCAGGTGCTTTTATTACCATTTGCCGCCCCCCCCCCCCGCAGTCATTCTGTTTTCTGCTGTCTTTGGCAGGTGCAAATGTCACAGTGGCCATTAAATTGGTCTGTTAGCCAATCAGGATTCTAGAAATTGTGTGCCCATTTTATAACAAAGGTTAATAACACAGTCAGTAATCTTGATCAAATTAGTAACACAGTAACAAAGCTTTATATAATAATAATATAATAACAAAGCTTAATAACATAGTAATATTGTAATAAAGCTTGATAAAATTAGTACCATAATAACAACGCATGTTAAAATTGGTGATGGTGGTAAAACTTAATAACAAAGTAACACAGTAACAAAGCCTGATCAAATTAGTAGCATGGTAACAAAGTTTGATAGAATAGTAACAGTGATAAAATTAGTCCCATACTATCAAAGTTTAATAAAATACTTTAGTGTCATAGTAACAATGCTTGATAACATAGTAGCAAAGCTTGATAATATTGTACTACAGTAACATAGTACAAACATTCCATAGCATTAGCAACTTAGTAACAAAGTTTGATAACCTAGTAACAATAGTAACAAATCTCCATAACATAGTAACAAAGCTTCATAAATTAGATATATAGTTTGTTAGACACTCACATCAGTGGCACAGCAGACTGCACACTTACCTTTGAGGCCAGAAGATCAGAAGGTTGTAGGTTCTGGCCCGACACCAGGAACTTGGGGTAAATTCCAATACTGACACTGCAGTGCAGCATTAGGGGGGTGCTGCCTTCCCAAGGTTCCATCTTTCATATGAGGCATAAAACCAAGGTCCCAACTTCCTATTTAGGTGAGTGTTAATGACCTATGGCACTTCTCCAAAAGAGTATGGTAATTTTTAATGAAAAAAATCAAAAACTTAGTACAACAGACAATATTTAGATATTCACAAGATCAAATTATATAAAGAAAGAAAACATGCCTACATACTCAATAAAAAGGGGGAAATAAGTAAACAAAACAAAAAATAAATTTAAGCAGCAAAAAGGAAACAGGGAATAAAAAAAAACAAACAAACATTTCATCAGCTGGGAGAAATCCAGGACAGATTCCTTCTTAATTGAGGCCATAAATAAGCTGGAACTGTCTTCCAGTCCTTACCAAAAACTCCAGCCAGAGCATTTTGTAGCTGGTTACCCATATCTTCCGCCTGGATTTGTTCCTGGTTGATTACCAATTGCCATCTGGCCTGCCACATAAAGAACCTAATAAATGCAAACTAAATCATCAATGTATTGAAATCATATCTCTGTCATCCCCGCTGAAGGAAACCATAAGACAAGATCTTCCTAAGTAATGGACTGAAATGAAGCCTCCCTTCAGATTGTGCTAGCTAAAAGAGTAGGAAAATTCCCCTGTGTCATTGTCAAATTCCCCCTTCATTAAAAATACCACAAAGAGCTATACTTTTGATTCAATGTGTCAGTTTGCATCTGTATATCACCCCCCACCAGACAAAGCTGAAAATAGGCAGAAGTTTCTATCCTCCTTTCCTGGTCAATAACATTTAATAAATAGTAACAAAAGCTTGATAGCATGGTCTAATAACATGTTAATAAAGCTTGTTAATATAATAACACAGCAGCAAAGTTTCATAATGTTCTAATACATTAACAAAGTACCAAGGCTTGGTAGAATTAGAAACTGAGTAACAACGCTTAAATAATGTAGTAACATAGTAACAAAACATGGTAACACAATAACACAGTAGTAAACCTTGATAGCTTTGTGACATAATGACAGGCCTCCTAACTCAAATCCTTGGGTCACTGAGCAACATCTGGAAGAAATACTAAAAGCCCATGTCTATTCAGATACTGTTATCATGGCAATCTCTAACTTCCCTGGTGTAACTTGAACAGAAGTAGAGGATGGAAACATATCAGTCAATAACTTTCTGGCAACTTTGCAGGAATCTAACCTTAAGCAGTATCAGTATCTACAAAACCCTAAAAGGAAAGATTACCTGTTGGATCTAGTTCTTATAGCCAGTCCAGGGGAGAGCAACTAAAACAATGCAGGGGTTACAACCAAATGACCTATGATGAGAGACTGGGGGATCTCAATGTGTATACCCTGGAAGAGAGGAGAGCAAAAGGCAACATGAGAGAAATCTAAAACTACCTCACAGTGGTAAACATGGTGCAGGAAGGGAGTCTCTTTCAAATGAGAAAGAGCATCAAGTCTGGACATGCAGTTTTGTGCTGTATCATTATATGTATATTAAACCCTCTTGGCCCAAAAGACCCTCTATGATTGCAGTTAGCAAATACCTATGGCCAATCACCTTCATAACTAATTCATCCCCCTGCCTACCTCCCCCTTCCTTCTTCTCACTCCCTTCCCTCCACCTCCCTCTCTGACAAAACCCCCTGGTGGCTGCCCCCTACCCCCCAACCTTTCCCTTACCTCCTCCTCATCATTCTGTGACTAAGCCACATCAGGCTGCTCCCACCATGCCCTGAGCATACATTTGCACGACTCCTTTCCCAGGTTTATACTGATACTAGCTCAGTATGTCGAAATGCATCCAATCCTACAGTAATACTACTGACACTGTAAACAGCCTGTCTGATCGCTACCTATTCAGCATGTAACCTCTTGTTTACTTTGAATGTTATGTAACCTTTTTTTTGAATGTTATGTAACCTGTTTTGTAAATTTTGTCTCTCGTCCACTTGACATGGAACCTTTGTAAAAGAGCCTTCAGGCTCAAAGGTGTTAAATCCACCATCAAAGTAAATAAATACATATTAGGTTGTGTGTCAGACCTATGCTTAAGTTAATAGGTTTTATCTGTTTATTTACAGGGTAATGGAACATGTCTGCACTGTATTTTCTTGTGGTTGAGGCACAGGTTAGGAAGCACAGGAAAACTAGGAGCAGTTTCAAACTTTGCAAATAGCATTTTATTTTTCTCAATAACAGCAAAATAAAAAATGAAAATTTGTTCAGTATAACTATTTACAAAGGCAGTACAAACAGAGAAAACAAAATTCTTCTTTTTTTTTGGTTGTTGTTTTAACTAGAAGAGACACACTAAGCTGAAAGCTTGTTTACAGGTGCAACCTGGGAGCACAAGGAAGTTAAGTGACTTGCTTAGGGTCACACAGTATGCAAGTGGGGGCTATGGGATTCAAACCCAGGTCTCCAGGTTTGCAGCTCAGAGCCTTAATCCACTGCGCTATACTGCTTCCTTGATTAATTCCAAGTTTAAGCCTCTAAGTCTCTCATTCTCCTTGTCTCCCTAGCAATAGCACTGTTGTTCTTTTTATAAGTCACTGTCTGGGAACTCGTTAAGAAAGTCTGCTTCTCACAGAATGCTCTTGTAAGTTTACAGAATGTTCTTGTCAGTTTCAGTGCAGGTGCAGCAAAAAGAACATAGGGACCCAGAACTGACATATTGTTTACAGCTCTGCAAAAGGCTTAAAAACTGCATTTAGCTTTTTGCAATCATTTCAACAGTATAACTAAATATAGTTTTAAACAAAGAGATCCCAGTATCAGTGACATTTCCACATAAAGATTCACATATTTTTTATACCCGCAGATATGCAAGGTGCAGAAAAGACAGAAACAGCAAGTGAAGGTAGAGAGATAGCAAGAGGCAGAGAATTGCAAAACTGTCAGAGTGATCAGTTTCTAGGTCTCACAAGAAGATTTGGTTGCACAACCAGACAGAGAAGAGACAGAAAAAGAGAGGACAAAACAGACCCTTGTGTTTAGACTCTTTCTGCATACAAATGGGGCGGGGCCATATTCAACTCTGTCAGATACAGATACTTTAAGAGGGAACCTGTTTTACAAAAACAGGTTTCCAAAACATTCTGTCTAGTTCCCATCTAACATTAGCTTATAACCTTTACAGTTCAGTGCATATGAAGCTTGGCAAACAAAGAAGTTTCAGATCACATTTTTTCAGTTTTTAGAATTCTCAATTCCTGATCCATATCTTGACAGAAAATCAGCATTGACATTCTCTCTCTCTCAGATTTGTGCATCACTTTAAATTGAAATGGCTTTAGTGCCATGTACCTCTGTGTGGTTCTAGAACATTTATCCTTCATTTTGTTAAGCCAACAGAGAGGAGTGTGATCTGTTACAAGTACAAAGCCAGCTCCCAGTAAGCAAAACGTAAGGGACTCCATGGCCCACTTTGCTGCAAGGCATTCCTTTTGAATGGTGGAGTACCTTTTCTCTCTGTCGTGCAATTTCCTACTTATGTATAGAATATGATGTTCTGTCCCATGTATATTTTGATTCAGGACTGCACCTAGGCCTACCTGAAATGTGATTTTGTGGAATGACTGTGAAAACAGATTTTGGAAGATGATTTGAAAATTATTCCTGACTTATAAATTTGATGGGGGGAAAACATGACTAGGTTTAAAATATTGGTTCAAGAAGAAAAATAAATTGTAATCCTCAACAAATACTTCTGCTCCATATTCACAGAAGAAGACAATGGGTATGATTCCCCATTAATGGAGAAGGGCAAACAGAGAAAAGGGGTGGACATTAGACCTTTTTCAGAGGACAGAGTAAAAAGAACACTGGAGCAGCTTAGGGTGGATAAAGCTATGGGTCCTGATGGGATTCGCCCAAGGATCCTAAAGGAGCTCTGGGTGGAACTGGCTAAACCTCTGGCTAAGTTGTTCAGTGGATCACTAGAAACAGGCGTGGTTCCAGAGGAGTGGAGGAGGGCACAAGTGGTACCCTTGCACAAAAGCGGTAGCAAGGAGGAGGCAGAAAACTACCACCCAGTCAGTTTGACCTCGATAGTAGGTAAAATGATGGAAATCCTACTTAAGGAAAGGCTAGTGGACTACCTAGAGATAAGGGGGCTGCTAGACCCAAGGCAGCATTTATTTTATTTATTTAGTTTTTGTTTACCAGGTAAGTGCGCTAGCCAAAATTGACTATTTTCAGGCATGACCCAGGAGAGTACAACAGGCAAAATACAGACAGTTAACAATTCTTGAGAGCAATTACAGTACACTACAGATGCAGGGTTACATACAATGTCAACAGATAATATATGGATTCACTGTAGAGAGGTCATGCCAGACCAACTTGCTTGATTTCTTTGAGTGGGTAACAAAGGAAATAGACCAGGGCAGAGCAATAGATGTGGCCTACCTGGATTCAGAAAGGCCTTTGACACAGTCCCACACAGGAGACTAGTCCACAGGCTAGCAAATCAGTTGGTGGGGATAGAGGTGGTCAAGTGGGTTAGAAACTGGTTGAGTAACAGAACACAAAGAGTGGAGGTAAATGGGGTTAGCTCACAGGAGGGATGGGTAACAAGTGGCATTCCCCAGGGATCAGTGCTGGGACCAGTGCTCTTCAATGTCTTCATAAGCGAGATTGCCGAGGATCTAGAAGGGAGGGTTAGCCCGTTTGCGGAAGATACAAAGCTATGTAACAGGGTAGATATACAGGAAGGTAAAAAAAAATGAGGAGGGATCTGAAGAGGCTAGAAAACTGGTCCAAGGAATGGCAGTTGGGTTTCAATGCAAAAAAGTGCAAGATTATTCACCTAGGCAGAGGGAAACCTAGGGCTGAGTATGAACAAGACAGGGTAACACTGGAGGCCACCACAGAGGAACAGGATTTAGTGGTAGTCATAGAAGACAACCTCAAAGTGGCTAAACAGTACAACAAAGCAGTTGGAAAGGCTAAAAGAATGCTAGGGTGCATAGGGAGGGGTATAACAAGTAGAAGGAGAGAAGTGGTGGTACCGTTGTACAGCTTCCTAGTAAGGCCTCATCTGGAGTATTGTGTTCAATTCTGGAGGCCTATCTCCAAAAAGACATAGACAGGATGGAGATGGTACAGAGGAGGGTGACAAAAATGGTGTTGGGGATGCAGCATAAGTCATATGAGGAGAGACTCAGAGCTCTAAATATGTACTCCCTGGAGGAAAGGAGAGAGAGGGGGTGAAAACAGTTTTTTGTAGGGGATATGAAAAATGACACCTGTCTTGATCATGAGATGGGATAACAAAAGGGCTATGTTGAAAATATGGGGCCAAAAATCTGGAAGACTGAAACAAATATGAATAAAAATCTTAAACAATTTTTGTTTCTTCATAAGTTTGTTTTTTGACATTTTGACCCAACATTTTCATTTTATGACCCCACCTTATGATCAAGACCGGTTATTTTTTTTAAAATTCATTCTGAAAGCTGATTTTTGTGGGACAACTGTGAAAACATGTTTCAGAGGGATTTGAAACATTACACCTACATGTTAAGTGGTGGAGTAAATGGTCTGTATTGAAAATTTGGGGCAAAAATAAAAAAAAATACAGATTTGTGAGTAAAAGTCCAAAAAGCATTAAAATACCATTTACCAAACTTATCATGTTTTCACTCAGTTTATGGTCAGTGGCACTAGTAGCAGGATGTTTTGCTGGTGGATAAGATAGGTAAGTGTGGTGTGGGGGTGCTGGATGTGGGTGCTGAGAAGGTGGCTGGAGTGGGGGTGGGGGGATCAGAGGTCCAGATCAAGCAGAACATATCAGTGGATCATTTTCTTTCTTTCAGCTGTAAAAAAAAAAAAAAAGAGGAAGACAAGGGATGTTTTTCTCTATTTCAGGGACTGACACTGTGGATTGGGCACCCTACTGTTGGTGTGGGGTTTGATAGTGGGGGGGAGGGTGAGCACCCCCTGTGTCACATGCTGTTGGGGTAGTTAACATTTTCTAGTCACAGAGTTGGGCACCCAACTACTGAACTTTGTGTGTGGGGGGTGTTCCAGTGATGGATATGGGCTCCTAACCATCCCACTTTGTTTTTTTCTGTGTGTGTGTTTCCAGCAGTGGGGTTGACAGGGCTGAACAAACAACCACCACATTTAGGAGGGGTTGTTGTGTTTTCTGCCAATGTGGTTGGGTACCCTGTCACTGGACTTTGGGGAGTGTGAGCATTTTCTTGGGGTGGTGATGGGCACCCAACTGCCAGACTTTGGGGTGATTGTTCTGTTTTCCAGCTAGGGAGTTCGGCACCTGACTGCTGGACTTTGGGAGAGGGGGATTGTTGTGTGCCCAGTAATCCCAGTGTTTTATGCCCTACCCAAAATTCATAAAAATCCTATTCAACCACCTGGTCGGCCTATAGTTTCGGGGTGGGGATGGCTAACTGAACCCCTTTCTATGTATGTGGACCTGTTTTTACAGCCTCTGGTCCAGAACCTAAGATCCTATATAAAAGATTCCACTGAGGTAGTTAAATTGATGGAAGACATGTATGTGGAACCACAGTGATATCTAGCACTAGTGGTTGTGAATTCATTATACACTGTGATCCCACACCAGGAAGGTTTGGATTCTCTAGCTTTTTTTCTTGATACAAGGACAGAGGTAGAATGTGTTGAAACCCCTACACAATTTTTGATTGATTTAGCAGAGACGGTTTTGCAGAAAAATGTTTTTATTTTCCAGAAACAATTGTATCATCAGATATGTGGTATAGCCATGGGTACAGCCACGGCTCCGAGTTTTGCAAATTTATTTGTGGGAAAATGGGAAAGGGACCATCTGTACAGCGCCACCACAAATCCTTTTTTATCTAAATTGGATTTGTGGTGGCACTTTATAGATGATATTTTGATAATCTGGAAAGGTACAAGTGAGGAATTTTCCAGGTTTGTCAAGTGGATGAAAGATACCAGCAGCTGTTTGAGGTACAAATACAAGTTGTGTAAAGATCACAATGGAGGAATATGTACCACACTTTTTCAGAAAAGTATGGACCGAAACGGTCTTTTACAGCATAATAGCTGCCATCCACATCATGTGAGGGTCAATATACCTAAGGGGCAGCTGGTCTGAACCCTCAGGAATTGTACAGAGCCCACTGAGTTTAAACAAAAAAGTGCAATTCAAGTGAAGAGATTTTTGGATAGGGGTTACAGTACACATTGTGTTGCCACAGCAATCCAGCAATCCAGACAGTGGAAAAAATGGACAGGAATGGGGTGTTGTGAGAGCAAAAGACTAATAAAGACAAGACAGTCTTGTGCCCATTTGTTACCCAGTTTTCAAGGAGGGCAAATCAGGTAAAACAGATTATTCAAAGTAATTGGTCTATCCCGGAACTAGAAATCAAATTAACAAATGTGGTGGCACAGGGGCCACGAGTAGTATTCCGGAAATGTAAGAGCATAAAGGATATGATGGTTAAAAATATAGTACCAGGCCCAGAACCCCTAAAACAGACCCTTTTGGCCCCTGCACCTGTGGGCATACATTATTGTGGTAGCTGTATGTATTGTGGATATGTCAACAACTGTAGAACATTCAAACATCCATCTACAGGTAAAGAAATATTGTTGAAAGATTTTATCAGCTGTAACAGCAGTGGATTGGTTTACCTATTGAGTTGTGAATGTGGGGCCTTTTATGTAGGAAGAACAGTGAGAAAATTTAAAATAAGGATTGGAGAACATGTGAGGGCAGTACACAGAAAAGATTTGTATTATGCCATTACAAAACACATCACAGAAAGTGGGACTGAAAATCATAAATTTAAATTTATAGGTATTTAATTGGTTACTTTGGGAATAAGAGGAATAGATATAAATAAAGTTTTGGGTCAGAGAGAAACTATTGGATCTTTGAATTGGGGGCAAGATACAATAAATAATTAAATGATAGCATAGATCTTGCAGCATTTTTGAAGAAATATGGGTGTTGAAAATCATGTAAACAAACAACTAAATTACATAACAGAATCTGTAGCATTCCTAAAGAAGAAACAAAGACATTAGAAGTTATTTTTGTGTATGTATACTCCCAGATATAGAAGGGTTGTCCCTCCTTGGAAAAAAGTGGAACCTATATACATGAAGAAAAATTTATATAGAAATGAAGTGCCTGGAACAAAATGAATTATGTAGAAACTCACTATATTGAAAAAAGATGGAGTCTCTTTCAAATATAAGACAGGTCATATTGGCTAAAATGAGCTATACTAAACACAAAGCTCATCTTTGTGGTTTAGAATAACCACTTTGATTTAATTATATTAATAAAGCTCAATTAGTAGATCCTATGGAGACATAGGAGAAGTGATGACAATACATGACTGAGCTAGTACCATGTGATTAATGTGCCTTGAATTTTAATTGATTCTAACACGTTTTAAATGTTTAGCTGATTACTGGTTTGCACTTACTGAATTGATATACTGTTTCACTTGATAGGTTTGGTAGCAGCACATGATGTGAATATGTATGTTATAAAACCAGCATGGAGTGTTGCTTTCAAATTTCTCTGAAGAAGCCTGGCAGCACACCAGGAGAAACGTTAGTCTGTTCACTAGCCATTTTGGCCAATGTTTTTACTTGCACATTTTGTATTACAAAGATGCAATAAATTAAGTTTCAACATCCTGACTACTAGTCTGAGGTGTGGGTGCTTATGTACTTTTCGTTTTTTGTGATTTTAAAGGATGCAGCTGCACTGGGATAGGCGTGGCTGTATCCTTTCATATGTGAGAAGTTTCTCCCTATCAGACAGGAAAGTACAGTACAGTCACATTAAACTGTCCCTCCAACTCACTGCTCTATCATTGTTTTTCTGTGCTGTCAATGTAGTAGCAATTCAAAATGCTTAAAACTCAAACTCTTTTTCAACCATTCAGCAACTGAAATGCAGTGCACATGCAATGCAGTTTTGTTATTTTAAGCTCAATAAAAAGTTGTTTTGTAGACCCTACCTTGGGCTTGCTGCAGTTTTATTTAAAAATGGCTAAGTGCTCCACAGCGGAGCTGAGCACCTTCATAGAAACAAGTTCTACCAAATGCTATAATTTCCAAAGAAGTGCTTGGAGTTTTGTTGGGACACATAGCTTAAGTGTTGTTACAGGAGTGCCCCCCTTTATCCTGTGCACCCACCCTTACTGTGATTTTGCAGACCTTTCAGCTGAACTGTGTGCGTGTGGAGGTCTAATTGCTGTACAGTACTGTTGAAGTGCCAAAGTGAATGGACTCATTCGCTCACTTTCTCTGCAAGCTGTCTGTAAGTACTGTGCAGTACAGTACAGTACAGTAAAAGCTATCTGTAAGCTACCTGTAATTAATCTGCAAATAAATACTTACAATATGTGGAAAAACATGCAGTCATGATGTGTTTGTGGGTGAGGGAATTCAAAATGCTGCTGGGGTGAAATCAGGCACCATAGCAGTGGTTAAGCATTTTTAATGGGTTTCTTAATGTATTCACTGATAAATGCACTGCATTGATATAAAGTTTCCAGAGAGCTGCAAAGTATGCTGAAACTGAAAATCAGCTAGAAAAAAAGCCATTAGGAAACTTTTATTAATGCAGTGCAATGATCAATGCACACATTAAGCAACTCATTGAAACATGCTAAACCAGTGCATTGGAGGAACAGTTTAATGTGACTTGTACTGTAGCATCAACATGAGCCTTGCAAGCACCGGGTGTTCACTCACACACCTCCTGCAGGCTTAGCATAGTAACACAGTAACAAAGCTTGATAACATTGTAATATAGTAGCATACTGTAGTACCAAAACTTGATAGCATTAGTAACATTGTAACAAAGACAGATAACTCAATAATGTAGTAACACAACTGGACAACTTAGTAACATAATAGTAAAGCTTGATAATGTTTTAATATAGTAATGTAGTAACAAAGTTTGATAGCATTGATATCAAAATAAAAAGCAAGCAGTAACACATGAAGAGGTGTGGATTATGTCCTGATAAGATCATGCTCGGGTATGTTATGAGGCATGGGGTGCTTGCGTTGAGTGCCTTATGCACCTGGGCATGCTATTAGGACATAACCCACACCTCGGAGTGTGTTATTGCGCTTATAAAATGGGCCCTTAAGTAATTGTTAAAAATTAAAAAAAAAATAACAAAAGAATGTCAGAAATACAGAAATGGAGGTTTCAGTAGGTCAAATAGTAAAAATATAGTCCCCCTATTAAAATAGCTGATTATTGCCAGCAGATGTCTTCCAATGCATTCATAAGGTACAAAGTAGAAAAGTACCATGCAGTGTATGTAAGCCCCCCCCCCCCACTTCCTGCAGGAGTCCTATACATTTAACATTTGTTTTATTTTTTATTTCAAAATACTTTGTCTATGCTTATGAGGCTTGACTGACTGCCGAACGCATCTGACTTGACGTGTCCCATGATATTTCTTCTGTCACCCCAGCCCCCCCTACACAAATAATTTTTGTTGTTTGTTTGTGTAATTTTTTCTCCTTTTTCTTTCACTTTGGATGTTCTGTTTACATTTACTTTTGGAGTACCACTTTGCTGACAACAAGGGTGTCCCTTTGTGGCCACCGTATGGAGCCGTTTTCACTTTTTTATTTTCCATTTTAAAACTGACTAACGGTTCCCTTGGAGATAATTTTTAATTTCTTTGGGTCTGTTTATGCAAGAGTTGTGCAGTTGCTACTAGGTAACAGATGACTGTCTCTTTAAAGATGTTCCAAGATCGCATACAGTTTTTTTTTATTTTTTATTTATTTATGTTTTCTGGCAGTGTCATTGTGTGGATTTGCCACAAAAATACAGAGTTTTAGCGTGTCTGTTGGGAGTTGGGGGTTTCACATTGGCTATTTCAGCAGTTCTCTTGTCTGTTCCACTGCTTTCCCGCTGTGGGTTCTGTGTTGCTGTTACTGGGTAGTTGAGAAGATGTAGCGAGACAGCGGAAGCACAGAGTGATTTCTACCTGTAGTGCATCTGGCTTGGCACAAGCAGTGCCCATTGAAGAGTTATGTGCTGATAAGGGCACAGCTGGAAAGGTGTTCCAGCCAATCAACACTTAAGATTTTTTTGCCCATTTTCTAAAGCTGGATAACATAACAACAAAGCTTGACAATGGAGTAGCATAGTAACAAAGTTTGATAACTTAATAACATAGTGGTAGTGCTTGATAGTGTAATAACATAGAAGCAAAGCTCGATAATGTAATAACATATTAAGAAAACATGATAACATTGTAATAGAGCTTGATAACATTAGGACATAGTAATAAACTGTACTAACATAGCAACAAAACTAGATAAAAAGTAACATGGCAACAATGTTTGAAACAAGGTTATGGTTCATAAGCTGTTTCAGGTGAAGGACAGAGGTAGAACTAGAGGGCATGATATGAAATTGAAGGGTGGGAGGTTCAAGGGCAATGCTAGAAAGTTCTTCTTCACTGAGAGGGTGGTTGACCCATGGAATCATCTACCCCATGAGGTGGTGGGGGCCAAAACAGTGAGAGAGTTTAAAAATGCATGGGACAGGCACAAGGGTATCATTTTACAGAAAGGCTGAAGGGGGGATCCTTTTAAATGTTTTGGGGCAGACTAGATGGATCTTGTGGTCCCCTTCTGCCATCACTTTCTATGTTTTTATGTTTCTTTGATGACCTAACCCATGGTAAGAACACTTAATATTTCAGTAACATAGTAAAAAAGTGTGATACATAGTAACATAGTAACAGAGATTTATAAAAATTAGCAACATAGTAAAAAACCCAATGACACTGTAACTGTAACAATACATAATAACACAGAAATATGTCTTTGATGTATAGTAATGTAATAACAAAGCTTGATACTGTAACACAGTAACAGAGATTGATATTATACTGCAGTACCACAGTAGTAAAGCTTCATAACATAGATACATAGCAATTTAAGATCAGAAGCAACTCTTGGTTGAGCATGGCCCTACCTCTTCATAAACAGAGAACTGTTCCTAATAATTCTTTTGAAATAAAAAATAAACAGACCCAAAATGTTTTTTTATATCTTCACTATAACGGGTTCTTTCATGGAGCCACTAGCGATTCATTATCAATAGAGATTTGGCTTGGTTAACACTGGCTGCTGGTAAATCCAGAAGAATATTTTCAAAGGTTGGTGTTAGTTTTGGCCTATTAAAGTGGTACTGCAAGTCTGGTTCTAATTCAGTATTTCAGCCCATGGCTGTTTACATCTCATGGATGGCAAAACATTTTATGAGGACAGGATGAACTTTACAGTTTGATGGTTCAACTTGCATAAGCCAGGAAATCAGACTTGTGTTCCACAGTCAAAATGACAAATATGGTTTTGACACGATGCCTACTCAAACTCCCAGCAGTTGCGTGATCATGCCTCCTTCTGTTCTCAACTTGCTGTTGACGGCGGCACTAAGAAGTTCATTCATGTCCCAGGCTTCAGGCTCACATATTTTTTTAGCTCCTCAGTATGCTTGGATAGATAGCAAACAAAGTTAAAATAAAACTTAAAAGCAATTGCAATTTTTCTGTGACTCACTGTCTTTTTGTACTGACTGTAGGAGACTGTATAGTGAGTGTGTGTGTGTGAGTGTGTTTGTGTGAGTGTGAGTGAGTGAATGTGTGAGTGTGTTTGTGTGAGTGTGTGTGTGTGAGTGTGAATGTGTGAGTATGTTTGTGTGAGTGAGTGTGTGTGTGTTTGTGTGTGTGTGTTTGTGAGAGTGTGAGTGAGTGTGTGTGTGTGTGTGAGTGTGCGAGTGTGTTTGTGTGAGTGTGAGTGAGAGTGTGAGTGAGTGAGTGAGTGAGTGTGTGTGTGTGTGTGTGTGTGTGTGTGTTTGAGAAGTGCAGGGAAATTAGTCAATTCTGAGAAGTCCTTTAAGGCTTGAGTAAACAGTGAGTACTAAGTGCAGGAGTAAAGGCCGGAAAGGCACTTCCACATTTAGCAACTCACGGGCAACTTTGTGATGGTGTGTTGTGAATGAAATTGGGTGACACTACCTTCACGTTCCACTTGTACTGTCATCATTTATTCTTCTAGCTGCTTTTATTTATAGTACGCGTGCATCTTTTTTCTTAAACAATGGCAAACATCTAAAAAAACAATAAAAATAGATAGCCGGCTGGCATTTGTCTTATAGCAGTGCCCTGCTTTGCCACTTTAGAAAGGCGTAATCAAGTGGCCAGGGAAGACTATTTTATACATTTTGCTGTATCACACCAAATAGGAAGTTGATTAATTGTAGCAGATCCTTGTGGGTAGCTGGGTCTAAGGTCAGTAAAAAAAAAAAAACATTGGCAGGGCTACTTACAAACTGTAGGTAAGTGCTGGGACATCACCACAGCTGAAAGTTTCAAGTTTCAGGATTTAATTCTTTTCTTAGGTGTCAGTGTGGCTCGGTTGGTGGCACATCCACATCTGAGCCAGAAGTTGGTGGGGTCTCATACCGGTGTGGGATTAGACTTGTACTATAAATGCTGGCATCTGAGTGCAGTATTGGGGGGGTGTTGTATTGTCAGGGGTGTGCTGTCCTTCAGATGAGATGTTAAACCAAGGTCCCTTCTATCCATCTCTGGTGCTGTCCTAGTTTATTTATTTAATTTATTTAATTTATTTAAAAACATATCGAAATTACAAATTTTTGAGTCACAGACTCTTTTACAAAGGCTCCATGTCAGATAACAGACAGCTACAATATTACAGAGCATTACAATAACACAGAGATAGAATTAACCAAATTTTTGCATACAGGGGTCAAATACAGTAGGTACAAATTATGCAGTGACAGAGCAACCCACTAAGGATAGGCAGGATGGCGATCCCTTGTCAAGAAAGCAGGGTTCAAAAATCATAGCTTAAGGAGAATAGAAATCCATTGTCAGGAGGACAGGTTAGCTAAAACAGGAGAGAGAGAGGGAGGGGGAAGAAGGGGTTGTTGGACATTCACATTTCAAGTGAGGCCATTGGCTGCTAAACGGTGGGGAGATGGGAAAGTATAGAGGGGAGGGGACCAGTAGCAGTGGCAGGCACCAGAGGAACAGAGGTGTTCCCTGAGATTGGTTTTGAAGGGGCCTAGCTTGTTTTCAGAGAAGATGGCACTGGGCACTGCATTCATCCAGAGGGGGAGCCCTATAGAAGAAGGATCTCTGACCCAATGCTGTTCTGCAGTGGGAAATCAGGGGGGAGGTTTTGGAGGAGCTGCAGGTGGCCTTCACTGATGGGGCAGGTTGCAGAAGGCTAGTAAGACTGGGGGGGGCTGTAGCCCATTGGTAATCTTTTTGGCAAAGAGGCATGTCTGGTACCTGAGTGTCCCATCAAAGTTGAGCCACTTGGTGAGACTATAAAGTGAGCAGGTGTGTGTCCTCCTATCACTGCTCGTGACAAGGTAGCAGGCTTTATTTAGGGATACTTTAATTCTGCAAAGGGCAGAGTTGTCAGATGCCCCATCGATCACGATCCCATAGTCAATTAGGGACAGGATGGATGACGTGACAGCTAGGAGGAGGGCCTCGTCGGGGAGGCATTGTTTGTGCCAGTAGAGTGAGCCAATTCTGGCATTGCCTGCGGCACTAAGGAGGTGAATATGTTTATGGTAGGTGAGAGCAGAGTCAGGGGTAACCCCGAGATATTTAAAAGTGTTACCCTGTTCAAGGAGTAACAGATGGGAGTTAAAGATTCGCAGCGGGAAGCCTTTGTGTTTGTTCTGGTTGTGAGCAAACACCATCACTTTGTATTTTTTTGTAATTTAGCTCCAACCAGTGGTCAGCAAATGAGGATTCAGCCTCTTTAAAGCATTTCTGGAGGGACAGTTGAAGAGAGAGAGGATCAGGGTGGATGGAGAAGAGTACCGCATCGTCGGCATAAAAGAGCAGTTGCCCAGAGCAGGCCTTAGGTAGGGTGTTCAGAAATAAGCTAAAGAGTAGGGACCCCAGGATGGAACCTTGGGGTACACCAGAATTGATCGGGAGGCAGGAGGAGAGCATGTCATTAATTCTGACTTGCTGGGGCCTACCAGTTAAATAGTCAGCAAACCACTTGGCGGCATCCTGTGAGAGGCCTGTGTGGGAGAGGGCCGATAGGAGGAGGGAGTGGTTTACAGTGTCAAAGGCTTTTAACAGTTCCACATAGACAGATCCAGCCAGGCACCCACCATCAAGGGCAGTATGGATAGCATTGGTGAATTCCAGGAGTGCTGTGGTAGTGCTATGCCCTTTACAAAATCCGTGCTGTTCCCGGCAGAGTAGGCCATATTTAATGAGGTGGTCAGTGAGTTGGTCTGAGATTACTTTTTTAAAGAACCTTTGGGGGGGGGGGAATGGAGATGGGGCAGTAATTCCCCAGGGTGGTACGGTCACCACTTTTGTGGATAGGGGTAATGACAGTGACTTTCCATTTGGATGGGAAATTGACCAAAACAGAGTTTTGGTTAGTATCCAGGTGGAAGTAAAAGAACCAAAGGCACTTTTTGCAAGAGTAGAGAATTTTCCCATGGTCCTGGCCTGCATTACCCTTGCTATATAATTGGTTCATGCAATTGTCCAAGGCTGTGTGTAGGGACTGATGTATGAAATGACTACCACTACACATTCAGTTACTTTGCTGCCAGTTTGTCATTCCTTGTGAAGCCCTTTTGGATACAGTGTTTGTGAAAAATCAGCAGTAGGAAAGTATAGCCAGCACCTGTCAACAGTCACAGTCGCTATTAAGCAATTGAAAAGAGCTCCTTGTCTCACTTGCCAGTACATTGTGTAATAAAAGGGAACTGACCATCCTTATAGCTTAAACAATGGTGCTTTACATTCTTGAACTGCAAAATAGTGCATATTAGCCAGCATGCAGAAAGCAGAAGTGTCTCCTTCCTTCAGACTGCCTCCTCCTTCTCTCGAGAAGACACCAAACATCTCATAATGCGTTTCACTCCCCCTAGAGCTTTTTCAAAGGATAACATGATGTCTGTTCATTGCCTCTTTTATACTAATACATGTCTTAAAGGCACAGTTACAACCAACCAATATGCAAAGAGGTGCATGGCGATTTAAAACTACAGTACCCTACAGGACTCAGATGAAGCCAATGATTGAACTTCAATCAAAACCCAAGAAACAGACAAGGAGGGTGGGCAGGAAGAGGAGGTGGAAGAAACAGGGGCAGAAGGAGAGCTTGAGGATGGAAATGGCAACAGAGGAATGGACACCCACAGGAAACATAATTAACATTTCTGGATATGAACTATCAGCACTGGAAGTGCGGGTTTTAAATAAGGGCCTTTCATTCACACTGATTCAAAAATGTAATCTCTTTGATGCAATCATAGACTGTCACAAGTCTGTGAGGAATTTAAATCTGAAATTGTTATTCACAGAGAGGAACATGGAAGAAGCATCAACAGGGGCAGATGGTGTAAGTGTTAATCTGAGCTCAAATGAGTTACAAAGTAACAATACATAGAGAGGCAATCTGAAGGAAGGAAACACTTTTGCTTTCTGTATGCTGCTGCTGTGCACTATTTTGTACTTCAATAAAGTAAAGCACCATTGTTTAAGCTACAAGAAGGTTGGTCGAGTCCTTTTAATAATACAATGTACTGGCAAAGGAGACATTGAGCTCTTTTCAATTGCTTAGTAGTGACTGTGACTATTGGCAGGTGCTGGCTATACTTTCATACAGTTGATTGCACATTCTAGCACGGCACTACACGCCCTGGTGTGTCTCCACATACTTCTAATTGCATATGTATGAAAAATGCTGTATAAATGCTGTTTCTTCTTCTTACTGTTACATACTGAATCTCCATGCATGTAACTGATCTTGGTAGCAGTAACTGTATACCTAAGTAGTAGTTCTATTTATACTGTGCCCAATCTTGCAGGTTCTGGATGCCTAACACTGTATGTATACAACTGCACTTACTGAATTCATTCGATTACAACAAAGTAGATCTATACAGCATCATAAATACCTAATATAGATAACTTTTTGCAAAATGTTAAGATAATAAAATATAACAAACAAAATGGCAGTAAGAACAAATGGGCCTGGATATTCAAACTGCACCAGGCTGTGGCGCAAGCCTGGATGCAGCTCAACTTTGTTGTGCAGGGGTGTGGCCTGGGTGATATTCAACGGAGCTGCGCTATGGTGCAGCAGCTTTGAATATCGCACCCTGGCCACCCCCACTGTGCATGTGGCAATGGCACTGCTCCAGCACAAGTGGCCAGAGTAGAGCATGGAGATGCGCTAGCGCAAGTACCATTGTGCCATGGCACCTGCGGAGATGTTCAAAAGGGGACATGCAAATGGCCCATAATTTATGCGAGGTGCTCAGGGGGCCATTTGCATCCCATTAGCATGCAGGTGCGCCGATCCCCGACGACTTGCACCTGGCGCCCTGCCAGGCAGCAGCCATTGGGGACCGCCCCCCCCTGCAGCCTGATCACAGGCATTCATGTAAAAGAACCCCCCCATATCCCTGGTGGTCCAGTGGACCTCTATGTGCCCGATCGTGGGCATTTGTGTAGAAGAATAAGGCCCTCCCATATCCCTGGTGGTCCAGTGGGCCTCTATGTGCCCGATCGCGGGCATTAGTATAGTACCCCCCACGTCCAGTATCCCTGGTGGTCCAGTGGACCGATTGCAGGCATCTGTAACTCATAAAATACCCCTACTACCCAGGTGGCCTAGTGTACCCTCCTCCCCACCCACCCACTGAGCCCCACCACCCCACTCCCCCCGTCAGCTGGCGGGCAGCAGCACCCCACCTGTCTGCCACCCTGCTGCCCACTGACTGACAGCTCAGTAGGGCTGCATGCCCATTGGTTCACTGCATGAGCCAATGGGCGGCAGCCCATACTGCATACTCAGTCCAGGGTGTTGTACTGTATGGGCTGTGAACCAATGGGCGGCAGCCCTACTGAGCTGTCAGTTGGTGGGCAGCAGGGCAGCAGGCAGTGGGTGCTGCCACCCGCCGGCCAGGACGGGGAAGCAGGGTGGTGGGGGCTCAGTGGGCGGGTGGGGAGGGGTACACTAGATCACCAGGGTAGTAGGGGTATTATATGAGTTACAGATGCCCACGATTGGGCAGCGATCAGTCCACTGGACCACCAGGGATACTGGACATGGGGGGGTACTATTACAGATGCCCGCGATCGGGCACATAGAGATCCACTGGACCACCAGGGATATAGGACCGGGGGATTTCACTACATGGATGCCCATGATGGGGCATGAGGGGCATCTCCAGGTGCGGCAGGAACTCGGGTGGCCACCCACAGGTGGCAGCTGCCGTGTTGCACCCTGCAGTGTGGCAGCTCACCTGTGGGTGACCATCACTTGTTCCTTTTTTTTTGGCTTAACTTCGTGCAGGCGCAGGTAGGGGTTGCACATGCATGACTCTGCACATCCTGGGCTGAATATCAGGCTGTGCAGGCTATGCATGGGCACGCCCCCCCACCTGTGCCTGCATACATTACTGATGTGCTCCGGTGCATCGGGATTTGTGCAGCACACTTTTCCCTTTTGAATATCGTACCGGGGCACATCAGTGGGTTGTGCATGGTGCAACACTGTTGTGCCATGCGCAACCATTTTGAATATCTGGGCCATGATGTTTTAGCCTCTTCTTAAAGATTTCCACAGAGGGGTCCTCCTTTAGACAGACCCCTTGCCAGCAGAATCCACACAATAGGTGCTACAACAGTGAATGTGCTGTCCCCTGATAACTTAAAAATGGGAACTAGGTACTTTTAGGAGTCCCTCCTCCAAGGAATGAAGAGGGTGATCAGGAGCATATAGATATAGGAGCTCTTTCAGGTAGTCAGGGCACAGACTGTGTAGGACTTTGTATGATAAAAATACAATTCTTTTTAGGGTGAACTTGTGGGGTTGATGCGCCATGGTTGGAGTGTACTCAGGCACTAGGGGTGATCCGGGGGCAAAGCCATGAGTAGGGAGCATAAAGAATAAATAATAAAAAATTTTAAAGGAGACACACCACCTTGCATGCAGCCAGTGCAATGTCTGCAAAAGTGGACCAATATACTTGAGTGCGGTACTCCAGAGCTCAATCTAGCTGCACATTTCTACACAAGCTGCAAGTGGCATATCAATTCTCCAGATAACCAGAGGTAAAGAGCATTACAGTAGTCCAAACTAAATATCACAAAGGCATCCACCAATGTCTTTAGGTCTTCACATCTTAGATATGGCTTAATCCAGGCAATATTTCTAAAATGGAAAATTCCATCATGGACCATAGCTGACACCTGGTGTTCTAGTGTCAGCTTATGGTCCACAATGACACCCTTATCTTTCACCCTCTCCCTGGTTGTAAGAGAAGTGGCCTCAAGACCTAATCCCTTCCCCATTAATCCCAAATCTGTCATGCTTCAAATATCCACATCCACTAGTAGCACTTCCATCTTACCTGGTTTAGCTTAAGACAGCTGGAGGCCATCCAGTCAGTGATGTTAGACAGGCATCTATCCAACATATCAACAACAATTTTATTCCCAGGGCAAAAGAGAGATATGGCTGGGTATCATCAGCATGGCAATATATTGTCAAATGACTTCTGCCAGAGGCAGCATATATATCTCAAATAACATGGGTGATAAGGTTGACCCTAAGGGACCCCCACAGTTCAGGGCAGTGTGGTGTTAGGAAAAATTCCCTCATGCTACCTGGTGCACCCTACCAGAAAGAAAGGACTCAAACCACCTCAACATGGTGCATCCAAGTCCCGCCAAGACCCTCAGCCAAGTTTTTAAAATGCCATGATCTACAGTATTAATTGCTGAAGACAGCATGTGATGAAGGTGGAGAGAAAGAAGTTTAAGAGGGATGTGAGAAAGCACTACATCATTGAAAGATTGGTGGATGCCTACAACAGACTGCCAGTGGAAGTAGAAAAGGCAAAAACAGTATAGGGCTTCAAGCATACATGGGACAGACACAGGGGAATATTAGTAAATAAGCAGAGAGACGGGAGGATTGCCAGAGACCATTTAGGTTCTGCAGTGACAAACTAGGCAAGGACCATCTGGTCAGACTGGGTAGACCAAGCAGTTTTTTCTGACAGCAAATTTGTGCTTCTATGTTTTTATGACCAAAAGTTGAAATAAACAGTAGGCAGGTACAGATGAAATATATAGTAAAAAAGAGCAGGCAAAATTAGCAATTCATGGACATATAAACAGTTGGTGAGAGATTAACAGACAACGTATGCAATGAGGTTGTACTGGCAACAAAAACAATAAACTATACAGTTGTAGTACAGTCAGGAAAGAGTGAAGAAAGGGTAGTTTGGAATTATCCAAACCAAGATAGGCTTTCAGGTTGCAATTATAAATGAAGGGAAATGGGACAGAGGTCACAAACAACCTAAGAGAAGGGAGAGAGGATGGGACAGACTAGCCAGGCGACGAGCAAGAGGGAGCAAAGAGAAGTTTGAGCTGATGCTTGAGTGAGTGAATGGCAGGAAGTGGACAGATAAAGTGTGGGGGAGAGGTTGTTCCAGATTAGGAAGACAGGGGAGAAAGCAGATTGCCCAGCAGCAGATTTGGAGTAAGGAATGGAAAAGGTGTGGGAGTCCCTAGAGAAAAGAGTGTAGGAGGTGGAAGGGACAGGTGAGAGGAAAGGTAAGGAGGGAGAGATGAGAACCAATATTTAGAAAGGAAAGAAAGGCAGAGAATGAAGGAGTGGGAGGTAAGGTGTGGAATCAAGAGGTTAGTGTACAGGAAGCAGGGATGGGTATGAGAAGGAGCATTTGAGGCAAAAGGGAAGACGGCATTGCAGATAGTATCCAGTCTAGTGAGAGAAGAGATAGAGCAGCACCATAGACCACATCCACATCATCAAACACTGGTAGAACCATCTTGGTGGTAATTTCCATGTGTACTGGGAGTGGTAGGCAATCCTTGTTGTGATAGAGGGTGCTGACTTTGGAGCAGAGCTTTCTGTGATTGGCATCAACATGGTGGAGAAGTCAACCCTTCCATGCAGTGATATACATAGGTACTTGATGTGGAGAATGACATTATGTGGGGTGCCATTCAGGGTAGAAAATTACTACAGGGGATGGGATCCTTTCTAGTTTATTCATGCCAAATGTCATGGATGCCAGCTTCAGACATTTGCCTGGGAACCCTCCCAACCAATAGGCAATTGCAGATGCATCTACCTTAGTAACATGTCAGAACATATTTCAGAACCTTGGCTAAGCTAAAGTAACCCCATAAGTACACGTTCACTCACCGGCACACCATTTTCATTTGCAGGACTGATAACCTCTGTTATGAAAGCCAACACACACATTCTTAAAGGGAAAAGGTTTTTAACATTTCCTTTTAATGCTTCCAAGGATAAAGGGAGGAGTTTGCTAGGTGGTATCTCTCTGGTGTTGTGTCACTTGTTCCTGCTTAGCGAACCCAGCTTGAAAGAATGAACCCAACTGGCAATGGTATGCTTCAGTTTTTATTTATTTACCCAGGACAGCCTAGCTGACACGCATCCTCATATTTTCAGTGAAGTCATGCTTCAGCCATTCTGTCCTACCACATGTCTCCAGAGTGCCCTAATTTACCATCAAACCCCACCTCTCTGTAGTCACTAGAGTAATGGAGGTAAGGCGGCAGAGGTGATGATGATGATCACTGCAAACTGTGTGTCCCTTTAATGGGCAGCATCACGCAGGTCAGTCCCTGGGCTGCACACTGGCTGGGTTGATTCACTCCTTTGACCACTGCATTAGTAAACCTGAGTCAACACCAGAAGTAGAGCCACTGTATCATGCAAGGAACAATCCCTGGGTCACTGCATCTTTTCACTCCTCTAATCATTCCATAGGTGAGACAGTTAACTCATCTGCACCATCAGAGATGCTCAAGAGTTATCTTCTTGTTCTGTTGTATAGCTCAGTTTGTATTAATAATGAAATAACATACCATCAACTATGTCACCCACCTAACAGATGGTCGAGTATTTCCATCATGGATGACAAACCCTGCTGGCCCATCGAGGAAGTCTTGTTTTGAGACACAATTACCCTTCTCAGTCATGCCATTTCATTCATTTCTGTTCCTTCCTTCCTTCCTTCCTTCCTCAGAGATGCATACAGATGGTGCTTGGACTGAACCTGTTCTGCACAAAGGCAGAGACCCTGAGTAAATCTGTGAGGCATGATAAAAGATATTGAAAAATTTGATATCCGTGGACTGTCTGGTGCTGTTAAATTGGAAGTAATGGAAATGCTGGTTCCTCATTGTTGGGTTTGCCTTAGTCAATGCTGGGGTTACTGGCCAGTAGACATGGCAAATACTGGCAGGAAAGAGTCAGTCTTGCTGCTATTGACTGACATAATAAATTTGTAGATTAAAGACAAATGTCCATCTAGGATTACATTAATCAATATTGTTACCAATGGAAATCTGCTTTACATAAGCTATTGGCCAAACCTGTAACACTTTTAGGGCCAGAATTATACCCATTCAGTTTCCCCTCCCTTTATAGCTGCAGGAATCCATTTTCTAAATCACAGGCACAGGAAATGACATCACATTAGGGGAGACACATATAGTCAATAAATATTTTAACCAGAAGAGGCACACTAAGCTGAAGCCTGAGTCCAGGTGTGACCTGAGAGCACAAGAAAATTAAGTGACTAGTTCAGGGTCATACAGTAATGCAAGTGAGGACAGTGGGATTCAAATCCAGGTCTCTAGATTTGCAGCTCAGAGCCTTAACCCACTGCACTATACTGCCTCCTTGAAGGGCAGAGGAAATTAAACAAAAATTGCTTTTACCCAGTCCATAGGGATGTGAACTTGTCTAATCTTGAAGATATTGCTATAAACAAAAGTTGTGTACTGCCAGTGCCAACAGTTTCCGAGCTCTTTTTGGGCTTATATTGCTTTGTACAATGTTTTGTGGCATTTCAGTTTAGTAAAATGTTTAGTGTTAGTGTGATTTGCAGAATATTCTGCTTCCGTGGTAACACTGTAAATAATTTTTATTCCAGTACCTATTTAGTTCCAGTATTTATTAGCACTGAAGTAGTTGTGTTTATATCTTTTTTGTTGGCATCATGTTCTGTCATTTGTAGAAGTGTGATCTAGTGGCTAGGGCACAAGCTTGGGGCCCAGGAGATGAGAGTTTCAAACCTCAGTAAAGGCAAATACTAACTGTGTGACCTTGAGTAAGTCACATAACCCCCCCCCCAGTCCTTCTGTCCACCTAACATCAAACATGAATAGCAGCAGGACCCCACTGGAAATGAGGTGGCATATCTGAACTGGACTATCCTGAGTAAATAAGTTGTCAGAAAATAATTGCTTTGTGTTGGTGTGTGATAGGATAGATGGCTGTCAGCATAGAACCCTTCTGAACATTGGTGCCAGAACCTACAGGTGCATGTGGGGGTGGACACCCCCACACTTGCCCATGAACATTCAAAATGCCCCTAAATGAATGCAGTGTCAGAAAAAAAGCAATCATGGTCTCTTATTACTACAGTGCACCCCCCCCCACACACACACATACACACTCACTTTTCCCCTTGTTCCAGCACTACTCCTTCTGAAGGTTGCAACATTAAAAAAATATTTATTTGAACACCATCCAGAAATAGGTTTCCTTTCACCAAAGTAGAAGAAAAAACAGCAGATTTGTTTTTTCATTTCATGATTCCAACTGTTTCACTCTGTCTTTCCAGCAAGAGATCTCCAGTAGCCCCTTCTTTTTGAGATAAAACCTTTTCACTTCCCTGATGCTCCCAGGTGCAATCACTAAACTATTAAGTGGCTGGTTTTGACAGCTCATCAAGAGGCCTAACTCATCTTTTCCTCTTACCTTGAAATAGGCAGTATAGTGCAGTGGTTTAAGGCTCTGAGCTGCAAACCTAATGATCTGGGTTTGAATCCCACAGTCCCCACTTGCATTACTGTATGATGCTAAGCAAGTCTCTTAACTTTCTTGTGCTCTCAGGTTGCACCTGGACTCAAGTTTCAGCTTAGACTGTCTCTCCTGGTTAAAATATTTATTGACTCTATGTGTTTCCCCTGATTTGATGTCATTTCCTTTGCCTGTGATTTCAAAAATGGATTCCTGCAGCTATAAAGGAAGGGGCAAATGAATGGGTTATAATTCTGGCCCTAAAAGTGTTACAGGTTCAGTCAATAGCTTATGTAAACAGATTTCCATTGGTAACAATATTGATTAATTTAATCCTAGATGGATGTTTCCCTTTAATCTCAGTCTTGGATATTTTCACCTACCACTGAATCCTCTGTATCCTGCCCTGCCTAGTCTGGTTATAGTTTTCTTTATTAATACAACTCTTACCTCTCACCATAGCCACATATAACATAACACATCACATCACACAATAAATACAAATGACACATCAAGGCATTAAAACAATCTTAAAAATATACAATATTGTACAAAAATATAACATGCTGCACCTACTAAAACTAATCAAGGGGGATTGTATCTGTCCCCAATTCATAATCACATACTTGTCTAAGTAACAAATGGGAATAATAAATCAAAGATTCACACTTTAGGTTATTGTTTTTATTGCTTTTTTAACATAGCCCTCACGTTTTTGTGTTAAATTACAACATATTTCTGAATGTTAACATTAACACTGAAAAACTACAAGATTTGATGAGTGTAAATATTAATGTTTCAGTGCATAAGTGTGTGCACATTGGTGTTTGTTTCTTTGTGTGTGCATCGGTGTGTGTATAGATGTGTCTGTGCATGGATCTCTGTGTGTTAGTGTGTCTGGGTGGGTGTGCAGTGCATGTGTATCAGTGTGTGTGTGTGTATGTGTGTGTCTCAGAGCATTCAGTATGTACTGTATAGTAGTGTCTCTGCATGTCTTTTGTGTGTGTCTGTGTGTGTCTCTATATTGCTGCATCTGTGTGTGTCTGTATGTATCAATGTCTGTTTTGTCAGCAGATATCCACTTCACAATATATTTTACACCACAAGACCAGCTATGGGTGGGACCAGCCAACTACTGGCTAACCTAGCAGCAGTATAGCAGACTGCTGCTGGATGACTTTTTTTTTGGGGGGGGGGTGAATTATATAAATATAATACACTCATTCACTGGCCTTGTCCAGTGACCTAACCCTCATGTTCCACCCTGGCACTAATGTAGCAGAGTGAGGGTGGCAGCTACATGTGGTATGAACACTCATAACAATCACTGAAACCTTTGGTTGTTACTGCTTTCTCTTTCCAAATTACTGATAGTGGAGTGCATGACTCTGTGGTGTAATACATTTAAGTGATAACAGTTGGGGAGTATACAAAGAAATTACCAGATGGTGAGGGTGATTAAATGCCCAAGGCCAAAGGCCAAGGTGTTTAATCAACCACAGAAGCTGGTTATTCAGAGTATACTCTAGCTAAATGAATTGTATTATTTATTATATGATGAAGTTTTAAAACTAGGATTTTAAAAGCTCTGTGGCAGTTGCAGGGGAAGGTGCCTTTTCCCCTTCTTTCTGTAAACTAGATGTGGATAAACTCTCATGGGTTCGTCTTAAATGTTGATAAATTGTCATGGATATATCTAAAATGTGGATAAGCAACTAAGAAAGTAGTTGTTGTAATTTTGTTGTAATTTTATAGGGTATTAAATGATGGGTTTCCTCTATTCTGATTGACTTACAATAGATCATTTTCAGATAATTAAGTGATAACATTCAGTTAGCTGGAGTTTACAAAGCAATAACCACATGATGAAGGTGATTTAACACCAAGGCCGAAGGATGAGGTGTTGAATCACCCACAAAACATCTACACAGTTTTGTGGGTATACACCACTTAAATGAATGTTATTACTAAATATATCTTTATTGAGCAACATGATGGAAGTGTTTGAGGTAAAAAGTGTAACATGTTTTCATGCTCTGATGCTGTTTCACCTGTATGCCATTTACTCCAAGGGCTTACTAGATAATAGCAGCATTTTAAAACCCACTTCAGACATTACTTTATTACTATCATGTACTGTCATGAAAAGAATCCAAGAAGTAAATAAGGACTAGTAAACATGGCATTGCTCAGTAAGTACGATAAGCAACACACAGAATTAAAAGCTAAACACTGAAATAAAATTATTTATTTTGAAGGGTTTTCAAGTGGGTGATGAAGTACTACAAGATCAGGCTGCTGTCTTGTTAGGCAGCTCATGCACTTCTCTGTTATGTTATCTTTTTTCTGAAATGCTTGCTTTTTATGTTGCTTGCATGCATGCGCAAGCAATATCTTGTGGTAGTAGCACATTTCAGAGATTTGTCAGTGTTGGTGAATGCAGGGCACACTTTAGTAGGTGCATCCCTCATTCCTCAATAAGCCAGCATGCTAGTGCTGACACAAGCATTATCTAAAGTGGACACAACATGTAAGAAAAGTGCCACTGCAATCAGAGACAAGCTCATCATGCAGCGGCAGAAATGATAAGCCTCCCAGCGTGACTTTCCTGGTGAAACATTTCAATAAATGTGGCGGCGGAGCCACCACTGCACAATCCCCAAAGGAAGCTGACATCGGGGGTGCAATCCCTGTGTCAGCATGACTGGCCCCCTCCACATTGTGTGGCACACTGGGAGCCCACCCCAGTGTGCTGCTGCTCACAGTAAACCAACCACGTCGGCGTGTTCCTGCCCCCGGGCCCCACCCCACCCTCTTTGTGTGGCACAGTGGGAGCCCACCCCAGTGTTGCCAACATCAGGACCCCTGAAAGTCATGGGGCACACTGGGAGCCCCTCAGTGTGCCCAACATTTGTTTTCTTTCACCTGTAAAGAAAGAAAACTGTCCCATGGCTCAGTTTCCATTTTTTTTGTACCTGAAAAAAAGAAAATGATCTGTTGTCCACGGCACCCCCCTCCCACAACCCGCACCCACCCTCTGCACACCCCACCTCCCCACACACCCCTCACCCCATAGTTACCTCCTGAGGTTTGGTGTTGTGATCTTCGGTGAAGCAGGAACACATCTGGACTCTTCAAAGCCAAACTGCAAAATGAAGAAATGCAGGTAAGCTGTATAATGGCATAAATGGGGGTGTTTCAACTTAGGTGGATATTTCAGCCATTTTTTGAATTTTGGATCCAAATTTTCAACATGGGGTTCTTGAGACCCCACCTCATGAACACATACACTGTCGTATCATTATTCTGTCACGAAAGGTCATTTTGCAATCACTCCACGGAATTACCTTTTGGGACTGATTAATGAAACAACAGTACCACTGTTCATGAGGTGGGTCCCATAAAGCCTATCTTGCAAATTTGGTGAAAAAAATTCCAAAAAATTACTGTTATGAGTGTGTGTTACGCAGTTTCCATGCACGCTCGTAACTTCGACAATTTTTAATATTTTTACTCCAGATTTTCAACATTGCCATCTTTTATACCTCCTTATGAACAGTACAGCTGTCATTTTTCACATCCTGCCCAAAATGTGTTTTCGCACATGTGGCGCACAATGGTGCAGTCGTTGTGGGAAATCAATGTTCAGGACAGATTAACAAAATCACAGTGACACTATTTATGAGTGGAGGTCCAAAAATGCCTATGTTGAAGATTTGATTAAAAAATCCACAAAATAATTACGTTATGGGCGTGCATTGTACAGTTTCTACACATACTCATGACTTCACCAATTTTTCATATTTTCACTCCAGATTTTCAACATTGCCATTTTTTCACATCTCCTCATGAACAGTACAGCTGTCATTTTTCACATCCTGCCTGAAATGTGTTTTCACACCTGTGGCGCCAAATGGCGCAGTCACTGTGCAAAATCACCTTTCGACTAATGAACTGATAGTGCCACTGTTCATAAGGAGGGTTCACAAAAAGCCCATGTTGAAAATTTGGAGTGAAAATACCAACAAACACCCAGAGCATTAGGGTTTCTAACCATAATGCCCCACTCTTTAGAGACTGACAGGTGTCAGGGGTGTGACTTGGGATTATCGACTGAAATGCTTATGCCATTCCACCCTCACCCCCACCCTGTGGCCAGTGACAGGCATCGAGGTGTGCCTTGAACTCTTTAGCCCCAAAGTTCACCCTATTCTCCTATACTAAGCATATTTCCTTATAGAATGGGGTGAGCATAAGGCCTGAAGACCCCAAGGCACACCATGACACTTGTCGATGTCTGCAGGGTAGGGTGAGGTGAAATGGCATGAGCGTTATGGCCGATGACCCAAAGGCACACCCTAATGCCTGTCAGTCTCTGCAGGGTGGGGGTGGGGTTGGCGTCAGTTCATTACTTCACTGCCATTCCTATTATGCATCTCTCTAACTCCTGCACTACCAATGCCAATGCCAACAAGACAACATTCAGCATTGACAAATGCTTGTTCTCTTTTGTTCCTTAGTTAGCTGTTGAAACCAACAGTTTACTGGACTGATGAAGCTGAACTCGACAATGACTGTAATGCTATATTTTTCTCATTTTTAATACATAGTTGAAAATGTGGATAAACTATTGCGAGTATGTCTTACATGTGAAGAAAACACAAATTGCACATACCCCAATAATGCAAAACATCATGGGAAGCATATGCAAATGCCCATGAATTAATTTGGAGAAGTCCAACTTTAAGCAGAATTACATGGTGCCAGAAGGCCTCAAACTACAATCAGCAAAGGCTGAGAATAGCAGACACAGACACGTGTTCCATCTTCATTTGGACTCATCAGTGTACCATATCTGTACCTCATCCCAGGGAGACATAGCCAGCCACCTTATAGGGGATCTTAATGGATTGGGTCATGGGCAGCCCAAACTAGAGAGAGAAGAGAACAATGAAAGAACCCCAGAGCAAATGTATTGGGGCAAGGGTTATCCTGGAGGATATTGGCCATACAGCCACGTTTTAAAGAAAACAGAAATTGCACATACACCAATAATGCAAAGCATCATGGGAGGTATATGCAAATGCCCATGAATTAATTTGGACTAGCTCAACTTTAAGCAGAATTGCATGGTGCCAGAAGGCCTTGTGTAATATATAAATATCCTATTCCCGCTTTTGCCGCTCTTGCTCACTAACATCACTCAGTGGCCCAGCCTAGCCCTAATTTTAGTTCCTAGCACATTAGTATAGTCACAAATTTCAAAAAGTCCTGGGGCTTACAGTATATTAAGCAAGAAGGCCCACACATAGGGAATCACATTTCTTATATGTGAATGCACTATTGTACTGGTGTCTAAAATGTGGATAATGGACTATGAGAGCGATTGTAGTTTATGGTGTATTTTACAATGGCAAGAAAAAGTCTAGCAATATGATTGATCAGTGCCGACCTTGAAAAGTGCTGTTATCCCAGTGCAACATCACTGTATCAAGGTCCATCACACATGAGAACACCAAAAGTAAAAAAAAAAATACTTCCCCAACATGAAACTAGTCGTCATCTAGAAGGAGAAATAAATAGGAAGGGTTTCCCACAGGAAATTAATCTGTAGCTACAATTTTTCCCCACTCCGCATGCCAAAACAGCAAACCAAGCCACTACCTGCAGCTTCACAGTTTCTCTAATGCTAGTCTTGTCAGGTGCATGCTCAGTCATCCATTTCTGTGAAGAGCCACACATGGAGGTGGTTAGACCCCACCTGGAATACTGCGTGCAGTACTGGTGCCTGTACCTACAAAAGGACATTAGGCTACTGGAGAGGGTGCAGTGTAGGGCAACGAAGATGATTCAGGACCTGGGGGAATTGCCATATGACATCAGACTAAGAGAGTTAAACATGTACACACTGGAGGAGGGGAGGGATGGGGGGGCATGACTGAGACCTTCAAATACATGAAAGGGATAATCAAAACAGGCACAGAGGTCTATTCAGGAGGAGGCTTGGGAGAAACACTAGGGGCCATGACATGAGATTGGAGGGGGGTAGATTCAGGAGGGTGGTGAGGAGGCATTTCTTTATGGAGAGGGTGTTGGCAAAGTGGAACGCACTACCGGCTGAGGTGGTGGCAGGTAACACAGTGGAATTCTTCAAGAAGAGGTGGGACAGGGCAAAGGGGAAGGTAAAGGGAGGGAAGGGAAGGGGAGGGGCCGTGTGGCAGCTGCTGAATAGGGAGCTAGCTGCACTCTCGAACAACCTAGATAGACCAGGATGGCCTTTTGCTGCTAGCAACTTTTGTATGTTTGTATGTTCATTTCTCTCAGTACTTTCAAAGTAATTTTCTACTAAAAAAACATCAACAGCGGGACCAAGTGATTTACCAATTACATATGAAGTAGAAGTCTTTCAGTCCCTGCAAGTCAGTCAGCCAATCAGCTCCATTTTGTGATTGCAGCTCCATTCTTCTGAAACAGCTTTGTACATTGAAATCATTCACCGAGTACCAATGAAGGCTGTGGGACCAGCTGAATTAAACTCAAGGACAAAACCAGAGAGAAACAAAACAAAAAAATGTCAGACAGAGAGAGAGAAAGAGAAAGAAAGGGTCATAGAAGACAGACATGGTGTTGGGGGGGCACTGACAGATATGAATGCTGCACCACCTACTGGCCAAAAAAAAATAACATCAGAACTTCTTTTATTAAAAAATATATTTTAAAGTTGCATTTTTAAATTTTTTTTTATTTTTTTTTATAAAAGAGAGCCATTGTATAATAGCAATAATGCAGTCTAAGGTGTAAGTCGTGGTTGGATGTCACTTCTCAGGTGTTGGATGCACTCAGCCTGTTGCCACCCAAGGCATGGCATTATCCCAGCATGACACACAATCTGTCATGCATTATTGCTTAATTCAGTGATAGTTTTCCTTTATTCTGATTGCCACACAATGGTACTAGTTGTAGAATTAAGCAATAATGCACAACAGGGTGTGATATATCACGGGATATCGTCACTGTTCGAGTAGTTGGATATGAGACCTCAGGTTGAGTGCATACAGCACCCAAGAAGTGATGACATCCCATGATATAACACATCCTGGTGTGCATTATTGCTATTATGAACTGGCTTAAAGGTTTTATCAGTAAAACATAAAAAAAATCCTTTTAAAATCTTCTGCAAATGCCTTTTTTGGGATGCTGGAGGAGTATGTTTTGAGAAAATAGTTCCTGGAAGGCTGTGGGCAGCAGGTGGTGCTGTTGTAACTGAGTTTGTAGAGGCATGCAGCTGTGGACTTTGTCTGTCTCTGTCTGCCAGCACTACTCCCAGATGTGAAGTGTTCTCCCGGGTGAAGATGTGTGTGTAACTTTATTTTTATAATCAAATTCTGATCTGCTGAGATGTGTGATTTGAATGGCAGGAATGGAGGTGGATGCTTCCAGTTTTCCATTGGCAATCGGTAAGCCCCTCCCCCTCCACGGCAGGCACGTCTGCCTTTTTTACTGAAATGCTGCTGTGCAATAAAGGTGTGCTAAATAAATCAGGCAGGGTTACTGTGTCAGCATTTTGTGTGTGAGGTCGAGAGTAACAGTTTGAAAAGAACAGACTATTCATGGATTGGGAGGCACTAGTATGTGAGATGAGCAGGTGGGTCACCCATCAGCAGTGGTTGTTGTATGTTGTGGAGTTTTTTTCTCGTGGGAAACAGAGGGCGACAGCTGTGTATATGGTAGTTCATATTTTTCCCATGGCAACCGTTGTGTTGTTCTGGTAGGGGTTGGTGTCAAGGCATGAGGCTGAATGTTGTTGTTGCCAGTATAGCGGTGGTGTTGGGGTCAGAGGAATTTCTTGGGCATGAGCAGGCTGGTGGCCAGAGGCTTTTTGAAGCCATGAGTATGTATGTATATATCATCATCATGGTTTCAAAAACCTCTCAGCCAATCAGCTTCCTCCATTCTCGGCAGCCAGTTCTTAATATAAAAAAAAGATACTAGTTGTAAATTAAAAATAAGTTTTACATTTGCTTGCTGATCTTGACTGGAGGACTTGCCTAGTAAAAATTTGTCTCCCAAAAAAAGCACAGCACAGAGGGAGCTGTGTGTGGTTTGTGTTCCAAAATTATTGGTTCTTCCTACCTTTTCAAAATCACTGATAGTACACTGTGTAACTTGAACAAACTGTGCAAACTAAGTTGCTTTCTTGCTTACTGGCCTCAGTGAGTAGTCTATCCTGGTGTAGATTGTCAGTCCTAGAAACAGTGCATCAGAATGACAGCTGAGACCAAGTGTGGTGTGTGTGGTTTCAGCAACTGTTGCAAATCTTCAGTTCTTTCTACTTTCATTCTCAAAAATCCCTGATAGCGGTGTGTGTCTGTGTGTGTGTGACTTTTTAGTGTAATAAGCCAAACAGTGTGGTCCAGTGGATAGACCTCAGGTTTTACAACCTTGAGGTCCAAGTTCAAACCCTACCACATCCCTTTAGTCACAGCTGGATCTTGAGCAACTCCCTTAGCATTAGTGTGCTTTGGCTCTCCCAGCTGTAGAACTGGTAGAAGTAGGACTCTGCTGTAAACAGGTTGTTGCAGCATCTTAGCTGGGCAATCCTGGACAAATGACTTATGAAATTAATTATAAAAAAAAAATTTGCTTGCTCTCTGGCCTCACTTAATGGCTTGCCTGGCAAGGATTTCTGTCCTTGAAGCAGGGCAGTGAAGTGAGGGCTGGAGCTGTGTGTTATGTGCATGCCCATAAAAACTGTTCTACATGCCCATAAAAACTGTTATAAAACTGTGGTTGTTCTTGCATTTCCTCTAAACATCAATGATGATGGGATATACAACTGTGAAGTGTTATATACAAATATCATGCTCCCTCCCTTGCTCATTAACATCACTCAGTGGCCCAGTCTAGCCCTAATTTTAGTTACTAGCACATTAGTATAGTCACAATTTTTTTTTTAAAGTCATGGGGCCTACGATATATTAAACAAGAAGGCCCACACATCGGAAATCAAATGTAATAGAGACTACTGCCCGCTCCACACAAGTAGCTGGTAAGAAGGCAGCGTCATCTCTCAAACACAGCACCCACGATCTGAAACATTACTTTTAACAGAATAGCACAGAACTGAAGCAACACAAAAATAGGATCAAATGTTCCAGACTGGAGTCCATGTCTCTCCACAATGCCACAATGCTACATTTCAACATTTTTGCACCCTGATCTGGCCAAAATCAAATAGTTTCCTTCTGGCACATCTGCTGGCTTGCCAGTTTGGTGAGATAAGCCAATTTTGCCAGTGGAAAGCTTAAATATGCTATGCTGTGTGTGTGGGAGGGTGTGCTAGTATCTTTGGATTGTATGTTGTATGCCACAACCTAGTAGCATCCCTTAGAAGAAATGTGAATTCCAGTGTGTGAAGTAACATAAAAGGTTTGAGCATGCTATTTTTGGATTTGTTTGAGTTTTGAGGGGTCTGTGGTGCTCTATTTTAGCATGCTCCCTTTGAAACACCTGTGTAAAATCCTTGATGGGAGCACAGTGTATAAAAGAAGTCAATTAGACACATCAGCCATTGAGGCATTGGAAAGTTAGGGACTAAATCAAAGGGTCCCACCTTGATGTTGATGATTTAGCTAACTCAAATTGGAATTCCAGTCTGAAATTAAGAGGACCCACTCCTCACATGGAGCTTGAGGTAAAAATAGCCAATTTTGGCAGTGGAAAGTTTAAATATGTTATGCTGTGTGGGGGGAGGTGTGTGTGCTGGTATCTTTGGATTGTATGGTGAGATAAGCTGCAGGATACTCTCCCATGCTCTCCAAAATGAGAAAAAGAAATCCGTCTGAGATTCATGTTGTAAATATGATCCTCTGTGTGCTACTTTTCCTGCATTCTGGTGATGTGGAAAGTAGTCCCGGCCCCTCAGTGACAAAACCCATGCAACAGGGAATTCTGATGCCAAGTGCTGACTCGTTATCAATGTGAATATCAGACGTCTTTTTCTGAAAATAGTTCTCCTTCATACTTGGATCATGCAACATAAACTGGATGTCCTGTTCATCACAGAAACCTGGCTCTGACCTAAAATCCTTGAATCCTTGAATCCATGAATACCAGCTAACTCATTTCAATAGGCCCTCAGGAAAATGTGGGGGATTGGCCTCCTATAACAAAGACAGTCTGAAACATGAACTTTGCAACCCATGTCCATTAGTCACATCCTAGCTGAAACTCTGAACTCTTAAGTGGCAGTCTCAGTAGGTAACAAAGATCTGTACCTCTGCAGTCTCTCTTGAAGACATTTTATATGATGGACCACAAAGTCCTTCTAGGAAAAAGAAGTAAAATAGGAGTTGCACCAGAAGTATCTATCTGGTTCACCTCTTAGCTCATAAACCGTAGGCAGTTAGTGGCTATGAATAACATATGAGATGTGGGGATATGCTGCCCCTCTTTGGGATGGTCACAGGGTGTGTCTCTAAAGAGAGGGAGGAGCTTAGCAGTCATGGCAACTGACTGAGCACACAGTGTGCGCCCTCTCTCTCAGTGTGTTTAACTCACATCAGTAGCTTCCAAGTGAAATTAGCTGAAATCAAACTGAACCTATTGAAGCCAGACCGAGCTGAATGAGCAGTTCAAATGAATAGAGGTATGTGCAAGAAGAGTACGAGAATATTGCTAAAAGAACTGCTAAAGCCTTTCAGATTTTTGATCTCTGCATGACACCTTGGAAAAACTGAAATGGGTCTACCCAACCAGGAATTTCTAAAAGAATGGGTAAATTGATAAAACAAATAGAAATGATGACCCAAATGAAATCGGCAAAAGACAAAAGTAAGAATAAAGATGTTACAAGTGCCACATTGTCATCCCCCAAAATTAATGAATAAAGGGAGATACCCCTGATCAAACCTGCAAGGAAAACTCAATCCAAAAATACAGCCTCAATATTCCTTCTAAAATCGCAAGCTGTTACCGACAGGTTACCAATAAAGCATAAGCAATTGGTCTTAGAAAAATTAACTCTGCAAGAAGAGGAGGAGGACCTTGAAAATCTTTTTGAGTAGAAAATATAGTCAACCCATAATAGTAAGAATGCAGAGCAACATCAGGAAACAGGCCCAGAAATGAAGGTAACCCCAACCAGGGTAGTGCCTCCTCAGACAGCAGACTTTTGTATCGACGCGGATCTTTCAAACAACAAAGCAACTTCTCTTTTAATGGCAACTGCACTGGAAAGAAAATCAAACTGTGGCAGAGGCAAAGCAGAGGTGTACGAGGAGACAGAACTGGAGAAAGCCAAGCAGGCCGAATCAGATGGTGGTGGAGAGGAATCTGACACTTAAATGGTAACCAAAGCCTTCTGAAAACAAACGGAGCATATGGAGCAGGCATTACAAGGGAGTAGTTCCCAAACAAAGACAAATTCCCCAGGTGTGGCTGATGTATTTATTAATTCCAGTGTTATTTCTCCAACATACAAAAAGGATTAAAATGACACACTTATGGAATTGTGGGGGGGGGGACAAATGATGACTCAAATGTTCCTATAACTATGTGTAACAGTCAGAAAAATGCCACTGTAAGTCAAAAACAAATGGGGAAATATGATGTTTTACAATAAAGTGTAAGAAGGGGCAAACCAGAAATGACACATATGGAGCAATCAGAGCAGATGGTTCAAGGAGGTTACCCTCAGGGGAAATCAGACCCTCCAGATATGGCTGTAAAAGCTATAAAACCCTAAGACATCACTGGCAAAAGATAAAAATCAAGATTTTACTGAAAGTATGGGGTGGGGGCAAGATGAGGTCATATTGGACCCTACATGGGTAGACAATATTAACCTAAGCAATCAGGCAAACAAGCGGTTATGCAATAAATAGTAAAAAGGGGAGCTTCAGGACTGTTAGTTCAGCCAGAAAGTAATGGCAAGGATGTAATTTCTAAGTATGATACCTCCGCCCCATGGGCCGTAACTTTAATGTCAAAATTTGAGACTTGAGATCTTAGTATTCAGAGGTTGCTCCTTATGGAAGAAAAAAATGACCAGTTTCACAAAACAATTCGACAACTGGTGAAAGAAAATTCAAAAATAAGGTTCAAATTAAAAACAGCGAAGCAGAGAATCTCCATCTTGGAAGATAATTTAAACCCATGTGAGAGACAGTTAAATTTCCTGGAGCAAGAACTAAAAGATCTGAAAGCAAAAATAGTGGATTTTGAAGCATGATTCAGAAGTTAAAATATTCAAATTCTCATGGTCCCTGAAACTAAGGACACTCAGAAAAGCATGAAAGATTCTTTCTGACAAATTGCTGCTGCTTATCTGGAGAAGGACTTGACAGAAATACAGTTTGATCTATATAGAATTCATCGGACATTTCAGTCAAACAGACCACAAGGGCAGGGCCCTCCATTCCCAATTGTAGCAAAGTTTTTTCAGTCAGAAGACAATGATTTCTTAATGCAAGCTGTCTACAAAAAAGCATATTGACTTATTGGGTGCTAACATCTCAATTTCAATGATTTTCCCAATGACATCGTACAGAAACGAAGGAAGTATTCATTCTTAAGAAAGAATCTTTGGGGGAAAAAACTATATCTCAAACTTCATCTACCCTGCAAAATTCAAAGTGATTATAAAGGACATGGGATATAACTACAGTAATATGAAAGAAGTTGAAAAGAGTCTGAGGGAGAAAATCCCAAATCTGAGTGAGAGAGCCCAGATGTTTTTTTGGGGGGGATGGTAAAGTGAAATATAAATGGAAAGAGGCCCATCAAAGGGAGAAGAAAATGTACTAAAGCTGCTGGAAGTGAGAGAGGGGGTGTGCTAAGGTAAATGGGTAAGGGGGTAGCCAGACTGGCTGCTTATAAAAGAAGAAGAAGAATGAGAAGAGTAAATAAAAAAGAGGGGAATGGGCTAAGATTTAACACTTCAGCATGGGATATTAGAGTTAATAAAGGGTCAGAGAGAATTAGAATCAGACATGGGGATTATGTTGATAGGGGGAATTGATAATGGAAGGAAAAATGTGAAAACAAACACTCCAATAATAGTAATAAGCTCTACGTTATGGATCATTAGACATTATTTGTCCAAGGAAGATAACTATGACTAACTCAAGACCAATTAGTTGTGCCACCTATAATGTTAATGGGATTAACACCCCTATTGAAAGAACAAGAATTTTATCATACTTTAATAAATTTAAATTAGACATCATAGCATTGAAGGAGACACACCTAAATAACAAGGAAATTATTAAACTGAAAAGGAACTGGATTGCTCACAATTTTTTTTTCTGACAGGACAAGGAAATCAGTCGGGGTTACAATTCTGATCCAGAAACAAATACATTTTCAGTCACAAGATAAATGAAAAAGAGCAAGAAAGGAGAATATCTATAATTAGAGGGTTTATATTCAATGAGATTTGTTTGACGGTGGGGTCATTGTGTGGTCCATTTAAAAATTATGCAAACTTCACTGCAACAATAAACCAAGCTTTAGTTAAAGTACAAACAACTACTACAGTCCTAATGGGCGACTTCAACACACTAAAAATACTTATTTAGATAAGGACAAATGTATTACATATTCAAATAAAAAATAGCAAACATATTAAACTCATTACTGGAGGAGAACAATTTAATTGATGCTAGGAGGGAACAGAACCCAACGGTTAAAGAATTCACATACCATGATAACTTTTTTTTTAAAAGACTGGATTATATTTTTATATCAAAAAATTTATTTTCAAAAGTAGGAAATATAAAATTATACCCACTATTCTTACCGGATCATGCCCTGGTAGAATTACAAATAAACTTAATTCAAAATCCCCTCCTCCCCCCATTAAAACATGTTTCTTTAATAATGAGTTTCTTACTAATCAAGATTTTACAAACAAAATTCAAATTGCAATACAAGAGTATTGGTATTACAATTATACTGGACAAGAATCTACCTCTGCCTTATAAGATGCTTTAAAAGCAATGATTAGGGGGATTTGTATTTATCATCAAGCTTGGATTAATTCACAAAAAAGGAGGAACGTGAAATTCAAAATAGACTAAAAGAATTAGATAAATTAATATGTGAATATTATAATAAATATATATTAGACTGGAATAAAACTTGATTAGAAACAATTGGCAACAATTAGTAAATAAGGAAATAGAATGGAATATAAAGAAAGTTAAACAAGCTAGATACCTACAAGGTGACAAATCCAGTAAACTCTTGGCTCATTTATTTATAAAAAAGAAAAGAAAATAACATAATAACTGGTCTGTTGGATTCTCATAATTAAATAAAATCCTATTGGTTGGATTTAACATCTGTTTTATTGGCTCACTTCATAAATATATATAAAAACATTCCAATAAAAAAACTTTCAATGGATGGAATAATTTATAGCAGAAAGTGAAATTAATCCATCAACAATGCAGAATTTAATAAAAGAAGTAGAAATTAAACAGTCCATTAAAGAACTGCATAACAATACAAGTCCTGGACTGGATGCTCTACCAAATGAATTAAAAAAAAGCATTCTGTGATTTACTGACCACATGGTTGGCATGTATGATGCAAAAATGGGTGGATGTGGAGGGAGATATACCATCATCATTGCTGCAAGCTAAAATAATATTAATACACAAAGAGAAGCAAACAATCAGGCAAGCAGTTGTAGACCAATTTCACTATTAAACATGGATTATAAAGTCATAGCAAAAACTATGGCTAATAGACTGTTACCAATGATCCCCATCCACATCCACCCTGACCAATATGGTTTTGTGCCAGACAGAACTGCTGCTTCAGCCATAACAAAAAAAATTATTTGTAATAGAATATGTGCAACAGTTTAAAGAATATCTATTATGCTGTGGCATTAGATACCAGTAAGGCATTTGATTTAATTAACTGAACCTACATGTTTTATATTTTAGAAAAATGGAATAGTCCTAAGGTTTTAATGAAAATTATCCAAGAATTATATAGTAATTCAACAGCCAATATTCTAATTAATGGCATTCCTGCTCCAGAAATATCAACTGTGAGCAAATTAGACAGGTGGAATAACCTATCATTATCTTATGGGGTCCGGTCCAGATAATACACATGATGGTTCTTCCATATTTAATTTTTGCCTTGTAATCAATGATTGTCTCTCCTAATCAAAAATGGTTTTCTGACTTGAAAAGAACCTTTTCAAAATTTTTATGGAGGGAAGGGAAACCAAGAATAGCTTTGCAAACTTTGATTCTACTGGTTAAGGAGGGAGGTTTTAGCTGTCCAGATCCCTACTCTTATTTACTAGCACAAGTACTAGCATCTATGTGGGAACTGGACATTCTACCCTCAGAATGATACTTGTGCTTTATTAGATGAATTCTTAAAAACAAAATTACAGAATCAGTTACAACTGCAGACAAAAAAGGTATTGTTCATCAAAAATTGCAGTTTATTGAAAGATAATGTTTTACTCCACCAGGTATTTGAGATGACAAAAAAGCCAAATTAAAGGTTAAACCATACTAATATCCCACCCATGGTTCCATGCACCTTGTAACGTATTTATAAAACAAAATAACCAGGAACTAGTTAATTTATATAAATTACTACAAAAAGAAGGAATTATAGTATGGAAACAACTGATCAGAAATAACCAATTTATAGCATATAATGAGTATATAAACAGTAATGAATACTAAAATAAAAAAATGTATTACATATTCAACTTTAAAAAAAGGAATTTAAGGCATATTGCAAAAAAAACTAAATGGAAGAATCACATTTATCAAAAATAGTTGAAAGTAAAGAAAAAAATGGTCAACAAAAAAAGAAAAGCTAATCTATATTCTATGAATTATCACACCTTAGAAAATACAAAAACAAAAACAATACAAATCATGGGAAAAATAATTAGGAGTCTATTTACAAGATAATCAATGGAAGTCAATTATAACAAATGCTAACAAAAACATAATTTCAGATAAGAACAGGAGCATCCAACAAAAAATAATTAACAGAACATACGTAACACTGTATTCCTTATCAAAAATTAATCCATCATACTCTACTACATGTTGGCATAATTGTAATCAGACAGGTACCTTACTACACAATTTGTGGACATGCCCATTAATAAATACATGGTGTAGTAACATAGCCAGGGAGCTCTTGAAAATTGTAGGAAATGAAACCCCATGTAAGCAAATAATATTCATATATAACCTATATGATTCTTTGGGCTGTAATAGAATTCAGCGAAAAATGTTAACACTAGGCACCTTGGCATTAAAAAGATTTATCCTTAATAACTGGAACAGCCAACACCTCCCTGCTGAAATTAACTAAGAATGGTGGCATATTTTTAAAGAGACAGTATTATTTGAAAAAATGGGATATAAATAATAGAATATCCAGATGATTATGAGAATATAGCTTGGAATTAAATCAAATTGGTGATGCCACCCCTGTTGAAAATATAGATAGATAGATAGATATTTTATTTATAAATAAAAGGAAACTAATTCCCACATCATTGATTGTGAGTGGGTGGGAGGGAGTGGGAACTGTAAATTACACTATATTACATATTAGGAAACATCATGTTTCTTACTTTAATTATATAAAACAAGATGATAATCAGATGTATTGAAATGTGTTTATTATGATGAACCAAAAAGGCACTTATTGTATTCCTAAAAAATATGCAAGAATGAAATGTGATATGATAAAATAAAAAATAAAAATATTTAAAAAATCACATCAGATGTGGGGTTCCTACCCAGTGAGGTCTCACGGGGATCAATACTGGGTCTCCTACTATTCCTGGTTGACATTAATGACCTTCCTGGATACATACAACACTTCACAATAAAACTACATGTGGATGACACAATCATCATAGAAAGAGCCAAAGACTTCTTCCAAATGGAGAAGAAACTCCAACTGGATTTTGATATTCTTCAAAAATGGTTTATCTCTGGCAAGATGGTTTTCTGTGGAAAAAAAATAAAACAGTTTATGGTCTTCTGTAAAAAAAGGTACAAAAATTAAGGACACTTGTGAGCTAAAAATACAATTCCTAGATGGATCCTCCATCAAAGGTACACAAAAAAAAAACTACAAATGCCTGGGAGTAGACATAGACAACACCTTAAGTTTTGAGAAACATATTAAATCCACTATCAAAATAGTAAATGGCAGACTGGGAGCCCTACACTTAAATGCCTACATCATACCAAAAAAAAGCCAGATTGACCCTAGCTGCCCAGCTGCTGTTGCCCATTCTGGAATATGGAAGCATAGCCTACCAGCATACAAGTAACCAGCAGCTGGAGAAATAGACACAACGTATCACAAAATGGCAAGATTCGTTCTAAGATGCCCGTACAGCACCCATCACTGTGCACTGCTCAAAACACTACACTGGGATTCCCTCAAACTAAGATGAGAGAAGCCTGGGGTACAATTACCAGATATCAGGGACTAGCAAACAATTACCCAAATAAGACATGTGGCATATGAGATATCTAAAAAAGAGCCTCTGTCTTACTAGGCTCAGAACTAACCATGGGAAAATGAGCCTAGATTACTGTATTCCCAATACCTCATATTCCCTGTCCTCCAAAATCCAAAGGGAATAACTCAGAATTCTGTGACTGTTACTGAGGGGCCAGAACTCTCCAGACTAAGATCATCCATACCTGCCTAAAAGACTAAATGTAAATACTGTTTATATTGCTATTGTAAACTGCTTTAACTAATGCACATTGTATGCTTCTACTGTTAATGTAACTGCTGTAACCAATGTAATGCATCTTGCTTGTTTATACTAAAACTGTCACTGCTGTAACTAATACATTATACCTCACCCAGGACAGCTTTGACAATAGGACCATGATGGCTCTAAAAGTTTTATCCTGTCCAAAAAGAAAGATTTTTACTGCTACTGTTACTACTGCTATCACGTCCCAACATTCCAAGATCCTCACTACTCAGCATTTTTGATTGCTTACCATGCCATCCTCCCTTAGCTAAATGTAGGATCCTAGGGGATTTCAGAATTGACTAACTTGACCCTTCTTATGTCCTGGCCACTAAATGGGCAATAGAACACAATCAGAGCTTCAGTTAACTCCATTTTGGGAGTATTTGACTTCCAAAAATAAAGTAAAAACTTCCAAAATAAAGAGGTAGGAAGTCACTGACTTCCAGATGTAAAACCAAAAATTAGATGACTTCCAAAATTGCAAACATGGAAGTCAGAAATTATGGATTACTTTGGGACTTCCGGTTCCGGCATGACCAAGTAAACACCCACGATGAGAGGCTCCTGTCGACAACAACTAAAACAGGCACTAAAAATAAAAAAAAAAGGCTTAATCAAGGCAAGGAATATTTTTATATCCTACCTGGGTGCCTCAGCACATGAGATGGTGAAACAGAACCGAAACTGCTACCTCCTGATAGCAGATCTAAGCGATCAAGACGAACACTCCCTGAAGGATCCAGAGAAAAGAAATGAACTTCAAATAGGGCCCGAACTTAAAAAACTGACCCCTGTCACCACTCCATCCAAAATGAAAGGCAAGGGCAAAAGTACATCTACAGAGAGAAATCCAGATGCAATCCTGCAAGCAATATCGGAATTCAGGGGAGAAGTATGCAAATCACTCCAAGGGATCAGAGCAGAGCTGGGCATGCTGCAGACCCACATGACAGAAGCAGACACACAGATTACACAAAATACTACTAGGCTGGATAGCCTAGAGGAAGCAGTACGCTCTCTGGCAGCCGAGCAGCTGGCAACATCCTTTAGGCAAGAAGATGCAGAAAACCACGGGCGCAGGAGGAATATAAGAATTTTCGGTCTACCAGATGGAGAGGAGGGGAATGACCCCCTTGCTTATGCTGCTCAATTATTCAGGCTAACATTAGATCTTGAGCCAGATCTCCAGATAAACATTGAGAGGGCCCATAGAGCACTAGGCCCACAACCAGCTCACCCAGAAGCCAAGCCCCGATCATTTATTATAAGATTTTTAAGTCACCAGATGAAGGAGCTCTTGCTTCATAAGGCATGGCAGAAAGGAAAAGTGTTACTCAGACAAAATCGTTTAGTCTTCGATAATGATTATGCCCCATATACTCAGAGGCAACAAAGGGAATATGCTTTATTATTCCCAGCTTTAAGATCACAAAAACTTCGATTTCACACACCATACCCAGCTAAGCTTATGGTATTATACCCAGCTAGCCAAAAGACATACCAATCAGCACTACAGGCAGCAAACAACATGCTACAGAAGGGCATCATCACAGAAAAAATGATGGAAGCAGTAAAATTAAAGATAAGACAAACAAACCAGACAGAACACGAAGATCAGAAGACGTCACTGCTACAGCTAGGAGGAATACTCAAATGGTTACAATAATATAGAAATCCATCCCTAACAACCTGAGACACGAGGTATTGTCAGTTAAACTTTTTCTTCTTTGGTACTATGCCCCTTTCTGGGGAGGCTTGACTCTGAGGCTCGGAATTGGGAATTGGATGGGGTGGGGGGTCGGACTGGGGGGAATGAGGCAGGGGCGCCTTTAATTGGTCCAGGCAACTGATAAATTATATATGTTTCCTCTTCCATATCTTCACAGCTATTTGACTGGGGTTGTCATTTAGTCCATTTGAGCCTTCTAATGGCAGGAATCTTCCAGGCCAGAGGGCTCTCCCTGAGGTATTATTGCCTTTCCCCTTGCTTCTGTACCCAGACTGGCACTCCCCCATTCCAAAATGGGCTCCTGTTGGTCCTTTCCCGTCTGGGTTCCCTCTGGAGGATAGAGTTGCCTCCAAACAGAAAGGGGGTACCTACCCAACATATGCCTCTGGATTGAACATTATTTTATAAAAAGGAAAAAAAAAGGACATAAGGAAATTCTATGAGGAAGCGAAGAACTCTACTTTCCACACAATCTACACATCCATGAGGTCAAGAATGAGAAGGGGGAAACACCAAGAGATGTATCTCATCTTGAGTTGCATACAGTATTTGATTGGAACTCTTGACACTGAACTCTACAAAAATGAATGCTATAAAAAGGAATGCTATTAAATAATAACTTAACCTAGAACAAATAAAAGAAATATGATGGGTAGAGGGGGTAGCGATAAAATATAAAGAGAGAAGAGAAATATAATGCTGGCCTAATGAGGTGAAAGTTAGAGCCACATAGTCATAATGAAGAGATGGGAGGGCCTCTCGTATGGAACCTTTGATATAAAGGTCGGGTAATGCTGCTTCCAAAAAGGGATGGATTCTTCCTCATCCCATTTGAGGTTGTGTTACTAGCACTAGGGGCTCTCTGCCCCGGGGTTGGATTTTCAGCCCCACTCTCCCTCCTGTCTCCTTTCCTGGAACAGGATAGAGGGCTTTGGAGGTTGCTCCCATTGAGCGCCTCCCCCTGGGAAGTTACTGTGTACAAAGTTATAGTTATTGTTAAGTATAAGGAATTAGACTTTTCAGCAGTAGGTCAAATTATTATTAATATAAAGTTGCTCTGCATGTTCTACGTCTTTTATTCTGTAAAATTAGATTTAAGGGTTAGTATTGCGGGGGGAGGGAGAAGTTTCAAATACTGGGATAAGATTTAAGATACTAGGGGTAGTTAAAAGAATTGAGGAGAAAAACTCACACACATGGAAAAAATATGGAAGCATATACTTTATTAAAATGCAGACAGCTGGCTTTGAAAGGATTGAATTAAGAATGTTGTTTGAGAAATTGTCTACTCCCTTGGGAGCAGCCCTCACAAATGAAGATTCTGTCTTTGGACTTGAAAACATTGGGGAAAGGTCTCCCTGTCTGGGTAAAGGGGGATCGATCCGGATGAAAATTGTAGGAATCTTCCTAAGGGGGGAGAAAAAAACAAATAAAAAAATATTAGCTCTACCAATGCAAATTCTCTCATGCAACATTAATGGCTTGCACAATCCTATTAAACATTCCAGATTTATACAAAATATTAGAAAACAAGGAGCAGATGTTAATATGATACAAGAGACTCACCTCTCACAATCTGAATCTGAAATCTGAAACTACGATGGGGGCAGAGATATGAGGTTTTCGCCTCATCACACTCTAGTGGATGCCATAGGGGAGTGGCAATAATGATTCCATTGTCTACTCCCTTTGAAATAACTCAGTCCCACTTTGATGCTCAGGGATGCTACATTATCCTGCAAGGACCTTTGTATGATCGGGAGGTGACATTGGTAAATGTGTATCTTCCCCCGCAGACAAATACCCCAGTAATTAGACAACTTTTCTCCAAAATCTTAGAATTACATAAGGGACAGTTAATAATGGGAGGAGATTTAAATATAACATTATCACCAAATAAGGATTGTTCCCACCCTTTAAAATATAGACAAACAATTGCCACTAAATACATCAAAAAAATGTTGGCCCACTTGGGATTGGGGGACATATGGTGTTCAATATTCCCATCAGACCCAGGATATACATACTACTCAACCAGACACCATTCTTACTCTAGATTGGACTATTTCATAACTACGTGTGAACACTTAACTTTAATACAGGACATAGAAATAGGTCCTAAAATACTATTGGATCACCATCCTCTTATTTTAGAACTTGATTTAGAAAAAACTAAAAAACAAACAATGTGGAGCCTTAACCCTTAATCCTAAAAGATCCACAGTTTGTGAACACAATGAAAAAAAGAATTCCACAATTTATATCAGAAAACTTCTCTCCAGATATTTCAGAGGCCACAATTTGGGACTGTCTAAAAGCTACACTTATGGGAGAAATGATAGCTTATTCAGTTAAAAAAAGAGAATTAGATTATTAATACTCTGAACTGATGTACTGCATTCAGCAATACCAGTTATTATATAGGGACGGGGATAAAGAATTAGCACACAAAATTAAAGATGCGAAAGCATCCTTGCAAAAAATAATGGACACCAGAATTCAACAAGCCCTGTTATATCTTAAGCTGAACAACTACGTGGGAGGCAGCTGGGGGTCGCGCTGGTTAGCCCAAAAAATAAGAACACAGAAACGTTCGGTTACCATAATTGAAGCCAAAATTGCCACATCGGGCTTACTAACTTATAAAGATGAATAAATTAGAAGAATATTCACTGAATACTTTATCATCCTATATCACCAAAAGGGAAAAGATAGCACTACCACTAGAAAATAATTTTTAAAAGACCTACACCTTTCACAACTAACGGAAAATCATAAAACAATATTAACAGCCGCAATCAAAGCAGAGGAAATCCAGGAAGGAATCAAAAATCTTAAACATAACCATTGTCCAGGACCAGATAGATATACATTTGAGTGGTACAAACAATTTAGAGATGAGATCACACTACAAATGCTATGTGTGTATGCTGAGGTCATTGAGGGAGGTCCTCCTCCTTCCTCCTGGGACTATGCAGTGTTGACACCCATCCCAAAGCCAAATAAGGACTCATCTGTACCATCCATGTGTAGACCTATTTCTATTTTAAATAATGATTATAAAATCTTTATGATGATATGGGCGGCTAGACTGGAGACAATTATGCCTTATATTATACACCAAGATTAAACAGGATTCATAAAAAAGAGAACTACAACAGATAATATTCTGAGAACTTTTATTTTGATTGAATATATTCAGAGCAGGGGGATCCCAGCGGCCCTGCTAAGCCTAGATGTGGAGAAGGCTTTCGACAGGGTGTCCTGGGATTTTCTGTGGGATACCCAGTTGAAATTTCAATTTCCAGAATCTTTTGTGAGATGGCTGAAGAATATATATAGTACCCCCCGAACATACGTACGTACTAATGGGGGCTTGTCTCCTCCTTTCCCCTTATCTTGTGGAACGCTACAAGGATGCCCATTGTCACCCCTGCTATTTGCTATCTACATGGAACCCCTGGCATCAGCCCTCCGTGAAGCTCGGGAGGTAGAGGGGATCCCACTGGGCCAGAGGGAATATAAACCTAACTTAATCGCAGATTATTTTCTGTTGACCTTGTTGTCTCCAGAAACTTCCATTCCAGCAGTGTGGTACATACTTAACAAATTTGAAATAGCAGCGGGATTTAAACTCAATGGGTGGGATATTCAAAAGGGTTGCACCATGCGCAACAGGGCTGCGCATGCTCAGGTCCTACATTGCGCCATTCTGTGATATTCAGCAGGAGGCAGTTGCGCAACTGAAAACAGGCTGAGCAACAGCGCAATGCAAATGAATGCATGCTCAACAGGAGGGGGAGGAACCATGCATAAACTGCACAGCCCGATATTCAGCCGGGCTGTGCAGAGTTGTGCAGGCGCAACCCCCAACCTGAGCCTGCAGGACCTTGAGCCAAAAAAAGGCTTAGAGGGCCACCCACAGGTGAGCTGCTGTATTGCAGGGCGCAACACAGCAGCTGCCACCTGTGGCTGGCCCCCAACTCAGTCCCTGTGCCCCCAGCCCGATCGCGGGCATAGTGTACTCCCCCACCAGGCCGATCGCGGGCATCAATGTAGCTCCCCTCCTGTTCACATCCCTGGTGGTCCAGTGGACCGAAATGCCCGATCGCAGGCAGAATGTAAAAAGAACCCCCTCGAACATCTCCCTAATGCCCGATCACGGGCACAATGTAAAAAGAGCCCCCCCCAACATCTCCCTGGTGGTCCAGTGGACCGTAATGCCCGATCGCGGGGAATGATTCATTCACAAATCTGGACTGTCATGTACGGTATGGGCTGCACGCCCATTGGCACAAATCTGGACTGTCATGTACAGTATGGGCTGTACGCCCATTGGTTCTTGCTCTGCACCAATAGGCGTGCAGCCCTACCCGACTGCATCGTCGCAGGCGCGGGCGGCAGGCGGGTGGATGCTGCCACCCGCCAGCTGCCGGGGAGCGGGGTGGGGGCTGTGGGTGGGTGGGGTGGGGGGACACTAGCCATCAGGGAGATGTTTGGGCGGGGTGTATTTTACATTGTGCCCGCGATCAGGCATTACGGTTTACTGGACCACCAGGAGATGTTGGAGGGGTTCTTTTACATTCTGCGGCGATCAGGCACTAGGAAAGTGTTCGGGGGGTTCTTTTTACATTCTGCCCATGATCGGGCTGCAGAGTGCGTCGGTCCCCGATGGCTGCTGCCTGGCAGGGTGGCCAGGCGCAAGTCCTCGGGGATCGGCGCACCTACATGCTAATGGCATGCAAATAAGATGATAATCAGATGCAAATGGCCCCCCGCGCCTGGCATGAATTATGGCCCCATTTGCATGTCATCTTTTGAATATCGTGATTTTGCGCAGCGTTGCACAATGGTGCCCAGCACTGCAAGTTGAATGCTCCACTCTGACAACTTGCGGTGGCGCCAGTTTCACTGCGCCATGCACAGTGGCTATGGCTGGGGGGTGATATTCAAAGGAGTTGCTCAATAGCGCAACTCCTTTGAATATCACCTGGGCCACACCCCTGCACAACTATTTTGCGCAGCGCAAGGGCTTGCGCCTCAGAATGGTGCAGTTTGAATATCCAGCCCTATGTAGACAAAACCAAATTATTACTTCTAAATTTTCGTCCTAATAATTTTCTACATCAGACTTATCCTCTAAAATGGAATTCCACTAAAATTAAATATCTTGGAGTGCACCTTTCCTCAAACTTGGAGGTCATAGAGACAATAAATTACGAATCCCTGAATCAACAAATTCAATTAGACCTTAAAAAATGGTCTACCCTGCATTTGTCCTTTTTTCAATGAACAGAACTGCTTCAGATGAATATACTACCCCGACTTTTATATTTATTTCAGAACATCTCTTTTTCCCTTCTAGATTTTATTTTAAGTCCTGGGAAAAAAAACTTTTCTGGTTTTATATGGAGCAACCAAAGACCCAGGATACGCTTTTCAATTTTAACATTATCATTGGCCCAAGGAGGTATTAACCTTCCTAATTTAGAACTATATGCCATATCAGCCTTTTTTAAAACTTTGATTTTATGGATGTCTGGGAAATTTACAGCTCCATGGAAGACATTGGAGTTTCATATTAATGATATGTATGACATCCATAAGCATCTCTTTTCTTCAAGGGTTAATACTCCTTCACTTAGGAATTTTACTAAGATCACATCCAATGTACTAAAAATATGGTACAAATTAAGGGAAGGACCATATCTGGATCAGGTTTATACTTATTGTAAAATATTTTCTTCGGATGAATTATTCATTCCATTCCATTCAAACCAAACCTTTGCGCAGTGGAGACAGGGGGGTCTGTCCCACATTTTTCAGTTTCTAGACAAGAAGGGAACACGTCAATTTGAGGAGATGAGAATAAATTTTGGCCTAAGAAGGAATGATTTCTTTAGGTATCTGCAAGTATGTAATTACATACTGAGAAAAAGGAACATAGAAGCCAAAATACCAACCCCTATGACCCCAAACTTAAAACTATTTATAGACACTATTAAGGGACATTTGGGAGGACACCTGATAGGGAATATTTATAAAAACCTTAGAGACCTAACCCAGGAATCGACAATATCTATCTTAGAGAAATGGAATGGGGACTTGGACCTTTCTATTTCCCCTTCTCTTTGGTCACAAACAGCCTTGCAGGCCATTAAGATCACCTCCTCCACTTTTTGGAGAGAATATGCATGGAAATGTAGGGCCCATTTTTTCCATCCACCAGCTTTATTGGCTAAGTACTTACCTGAATCATATAGCCACTGTTGGAGAGGTTGCAGGTGTACCCTGGCTAACTTAGGACACATTATGTGGTTCTGTCCAATGCTGATGCCATTCTGGTGCTCTCTCCAGGGGGAACTAACAAATTGCCTAGGGGAGATGATAGAATTATCAGCCGAGATGGTTTTATTATCAATATATCCTGACCGGTCCCTCTCTTGGGTTAAAACTTTAATGCCAGTTTTCCTACTTGCAGCCAAAAAAGTATTGACTAGAAAATGGATGAAAAAAGTAATATCTACAATAGAAGACTGGAGGGAAGTGATGATAACAATATATAGAATGGAAGGCTTGTCAGCAAAACTGCAAGATAGATTGACAAGCTTCCAGAACAAATGGAGAAGTTGGCCTTTATACCAATCCCGAATAGACTTGGAATTTGTTCCCTGAAAATACAAGACTATAATGAGATAAATCAAATTGAACAACAATATTCTCTTTTTATATATTGGAACAAGGATGAAAATATATTCTACCTATCAAAGCAATGCTAACAAGCATTTGTCAATACCGAATGTTTGCTTGCTGGCATTGGCATTGGTAGTGTAGAAGTTACAGAGCTGCATAATAGGAATGGCAGTGAAGTATTGAACTGAAGCCAACCCCACCACCACCCTGCAGAGAGTGACAGGCATTGGGGTGTGCCATTGGGACGTCAGGCATAACGACCACGCCATTTCACCACACCCTACCCTGCAGACACTGACAAGTGTCACGGTGTGCCTGGGGTCTTTGGCCCTTATGCGCACCCATTCCATCAGGAAATACAGTGAGATAGGTGCGGTAGGAGAATGGGCAGAAGTTTGGGCCTAAAGAGTCCAGGCACACCTTGATGCCTCTCTACTGGCTGCAGGGTGTGGTGGGGTGGAATGGTATAAGTACTGACAGGCAACAATCCCAAGTCACACCCCTGATGCCTGTCATTCTTCTTACAGGGTGGGCGCGTATGGTCAGAAACCCTAACGCCTCAGTATTCATTGGTATTTTCACCCAAATTTTCAACATGTTTTTTTGTGACCCCCACCTCATGAACAGTGGCAATATCAGTTTGTTAGCCGAAAACTGCTTTTGCACAGTGACTATGGCATTTGGCACCACAGGTGCAAAAACACATTCCAAACAGGATGTGAAAAATGACAGCGGTACTGTTCATGGGGAGGTGTAAAAAATGGCAATGTTGAAAATCTGCTGTGAAAATCTTAAAAAAACTGGTGAAGTCACAAGCGTGCGTAGAAACTGTGCAATGCACACCCGTAATGTAACTAGTTTGGGGATTTTTTTACAGCAGATTGTTAACACAGGCATTTTGGGACCTCCGATCATGAACAGTGTCAGTGTGATTTTCTTTATCTGTCCCGAACAATGATCTCCCACAGCGACCACGCATTTCTGTGCTGAAAGTGTGAAAACACATTTCGCCATGTTGTGGAAAATGACAGCTGTATTGTTCATAAGGAGGTGTGGAAAAATGCCACTGGTGAAAATCTGGACTGAAAATATTACAAATTCATGAACTTACGAGGGTGCGTGGAAACTGCGCAATGCTCACTCGTAACACAGTCATTTTATGGAGTTTTGTCACCAAATTTTCAACATAGCCATTTTAAGACCACTGCTCATGACCAGTGTCACTGTGATTTTCTTACTCTGTCCCAAACATTGTTTTTGCACACCAACTGTACCATTGTGCGCTACATGCGTGGAAACACATTTTGGGTGAGATGTGAAAAATGGTAGCTGTACTGCTCATAAGGAAGTGCAGTAAAATGGCACTGTTGAAAATCTGGTGTGCAAATATTACAAATTCACAAACTTGCCAGCGTGCATAGGAACTGCGGCAACATGCGCTCCTAAAACAGTCATTTTTGGGAATTTTTTCACCAAATTTTCAACATAGCCATTTCAACACCCCTGCTCATGACCAGTGTCACTGTGATTTTCTTAACGTGTCCCATACAATGATTTCGCAAACCGACTGCGCCATTGTGTGCTACATGGGCAGAAACACGTTGTGGTCGAGATGTGAAAAATGACAACTGTACTGCTCATAAGGAGGTGTGGTAAAATGGCAATGTTGAAAATCTGGAGTGAAAATATTGAAAATTTGCAAACTTACGAGCGTGCGTAGGAACTCTACAACGCATGCTCGTAAAACAGTCATTTTTAGGAATTTTTTCACCAATTTTTCAACATAGCCATTTTAAGACCTCTGCTTATGAACAGTGTCACTGTGATTTTCTTAATGTGTCCCATATATTGATTTAGCACACCGACTGCACCATTGTGCACTACATGGGCGGAAACAAGTTTTGGGTGAGATGTGAAAAATGACAGCTGTACTGCTCATAAGGAGGTGTGGTAAAATGGCAATGTTGAAAATCAGGAGTGAAAATATTGAAATTTCAAAAACAGCGTGCATAGGAACTGCGCAACGCACACTCGTAAAACAGTCATTTTTAGGAATTTTTTCACCAAATTTTCAACATAGCCATTTTAAGACCTCTGCTCATGAACAGTGTCACTGTGATTTTCTTAATGTGTCCTGTACATTGATTTTGCACACCAACTGTGCCATTGTGTGCTACATGGGCGGAAACACATTTTGGGTGAGATGTGAAAAATGACAGCTATACTGCTCATAAGAAGGTGTGGCAAAATGTCAATGTTGAAAAGTTGGAATGAAAATATTGAAAATTAGTGAACTTATGAGTGTGCGTAGGAACTCTTGTAACTTGCGCTCGTGAAAACAGTCATTTTGAAGATTTTCCACCAAATTTTCAAAATAGGCTTTTGAGAGCCACCTTATGAACACTGGCAGTGTCATTTCATTAATCATTCCAGAAAGGTGATTTTGCGCAGTGGCTGCGAAATCACCCTTTGGGCCCGAGTAACTCCATGACAGTGACAGCATTCATGAGAAGGGGTCCCAAAAACCCCATGTTGAAAATTTGGTGCAAAAATTCCAAAAAATGCCTGAGATATGCAATAAAGTTGAAAAAACGCTATCTATCCCATTATACAGTTTACCGGCATTTCCTCAGTTTGCAGTCGGCTTTGAAGAGTGCAGACATGTTCCCGGTCCCGAAGATCATCGCGCTGAGCTCCGGAGGTAAGTATGGGGTGAGGGTGTGGGGAGGCAGGGTGCACAGTGGGTAAGCGCGGGTGGGGGCAGACACAGCGATGGACCATTTTGATTTTCAGGTTTTGTTTTTTTTAATGACGACGACGCGGGACGTTTGCCACTCTGGGGTGGGCTCCCAGCATGGTAGAAGGATGGCTGGGGGCAGGGAGCTGACAGGGGATTGGGCACCCCCATCGGCCATGGCATCTGTTGCCACGCTGGGGTGGGCTCCCAGCGTGGCACCCTGTACTCGGGGTTGGACACAGTGGAGCCGATGGGGGATTGAGCACCCCTGTTGGCTATACGATGTGTAGCCACGCTGGGGTGGGCATCCAGCATGGCATATGAAACTGTGTTTCGGGGGGGCAGCACAGCCGGCGGAGTTGGGCACCCCGTCAGCTATACAGTGTGTGCGTTGGGGCAGCACGCAGCATGTGTGTGTGTGTGTGTGTGTGTGTGTGGGTGGGCGTGCATGAGCAGGCAATATCTGATCACTGCTCACCGAAGCGTAGCTCCCCCTTTCAACTGTACGCCACTGCATTTTGAAGCTGTCATAGACAGCTCCAGCAGGCATTGCAGAACTGCGGCCGCGCCTGCAAACACACTGACTGAAATGGAAGAGTGCTGACACACCTCCGAAAACTCTGATGGGGGCACTATGTTTCTTGCACATGAGTGCAAGCAAACATAAAAATGTAAACTAAATAAGGACAGGCCATAACTGTCATAATTTATTGTACATTCTATGTGTGTGATTTGAAAAACCTTTTAATAAAAATCATATTAAAAAAAAGAAATTATGGATTACTTTGAAATAAATTCTATTTTACCACTTATATATTATATTAACATCCATAAATGTGTCCTTTCTAGAATATTGACTTCCTAAAGTGGGATCCTGTAAGTATTTTGACTTCCCAAAAATTGGAACGACTTCCAGATTTTGACTCTTACAAGTTTTTGACTTCCACTGAAAATAAGTTAACTGAACCCCTGAACACAATGTTTCTCAATTTATATGCATAGTCACAAAATATAATGTTTAATCCAACAAAAGCAAGTGCAATGACTGGACTTTCTCAAACAGGCAAAATAGAATAAAAATTCTGGTACTTACTTGAACTCCCTCAGTAACCACAGTCCCATATCTAGTGTATAGGAGAGCAGTATTTTAGATGAAATTATTGCTAGAATGTCCTTGCTGTGCTGCAGTAGCTATGTCACAACACTGTTGTGCAGCACAAGCAACATCACTACTGCAGCACGACAAGATAGAATACTTTTGTGTGGCACAGAGTCCAGGAGCTGTGGCTGCCGTTGTTAATGCTGTCAAATCATCTTGTCAGTTTCAATCAACACTAACAAGGCTTAGAGTGATGGAAGCCACTGTTCACTCAAAAATGACATCAGAAAGGGAAAAGTTCATCTACAGGTATACTATGGTTGCCCAAAAAAGTGTATGAGCAATCACACACATACAACACTGAGTTTTAATCAAGAGGTTTCCATGGTAACAAGGGACCTGATGCCCGATATTCTAAAGTTGGCCTGGATGCAAATCCTGGTTTGCATGCACAGATCAGGCTTTGCATGGATTTCTTATATTCAAAAGCCCAGTTTGTGTGCACAAACAGGTTTTGCACCCAGGCAAACTGTGGAGAGGGCACAATGGAAATGAAGGGGCAGGGACCTGAATATCAGTACTGTCCAATATTCAGAGTATCTGCACCATGCAAGGCTCTTTTGTGTGGTCCTCCTGTGGGGCACAAATACCACCAATGGAGACCATGACTTATTCATACATAGCCCTAGCAGCTGGCACAGGAAGTGCGGTGCCAACCATGTGAGTCCTGATCCACAAAATCAGTGTCCCTGGTGTCCTGTGGTCCCTCTACCCATCTGCACCCATGACCGGTAGATGCCAACATATTCCCTGGTGTCTAGTGGTCTCGCCCACACATGCATTCATGCCCAATGGTTAATATATCATTCCCTGGTGTCTAATGGTTCTCCCCAACTGATGCCTTGCCTGAGTACTAAAAGAATATTCTACCTGGTGTCCAGTAGTCACTCCCCATCTGATCCCCATCCCTGCACTGGTGACACTGGAGAAAGTAATGCCCTCCACAAATAACAGCCCTGGCCTTAACTACCAGTCCCCGAACTCCCCCAAGCCTGTCACTCATTGTATTGGTATTGTACAGTGCTTTGATACTTGAAAAGCTCTTCATAAATAAAGATTACTTACTTACTTACTCATTGGTGTCTAGTGGCCCCCCCGCCCGGCACAGACAACCCACCCTTCTGGTCTCCCTTACCTGACTATTAGTTCCATGGTGCAGCGATGGTGAGTGACACTGCCCTCCACACACCACCTCGCTGTCCATTATGTAGGGGGCTGAAGGTTCCAGTGGAATGTGATGTGTGACTTCCTAACAGTTCCTGGATAAGCCAGACAAAGCTGGAAAGAGAGGCAGGAAGCTTACTCAGGGACCAAGATGCAAAAGGTTTATTTACAAGGAACAAAAGATAACAAGATAACTGTTTTCCAACAACACTACAGAAAAATAGAACAAGCAACAACACAAAATGATCAGGACCAACAATTTGTTTAACCAAGAACAGGGGGTTAACCCTTTTAGTCCAAGGTCTGTGGGTACTTTGCCAAGATGATAAATGACTGATGAACCAAGCTTAGGCTTTGAGATGCGTCAGCTGATTAGCAGGTGAGAATCAACCCCCACAAAGCGCTTTTGCAAACACACCATAACTGGGCATCCCCCACATGAACAGAAAGCAAAGACGGACACTGCTAGCTGGACAATTGAAAATTTGATGATCTTCTGGTGATCTTCTGTGGCTCTGGGCAAGGAACTGAAGACTCCAGATTGGGCAGATTGTTCTCTCAATAATCCACAACAATGACCACTGGTAGGTCCCTGGCACCCAGGCCACCTCCCAACAAGAAGACTGTTGTTGATGCGATCCTCAGCCAGTCTCTATGGAGTGATACTGGTACACACACACTTACAGGCAGATGGCAAAATAAGAAAAGGGCATGCTCAACGTTAACTGTGGTCCCTCACTATTATGTCAGGGTGGATCCTAAGTTGACTCATTACTGGATACCTAACTAGTGGCTCTTGACAACTTACCATCACTGGACTGATGCTGGAACATGGTGGCAGAGCTTTGGAAAAGGTCAATGCCACTAGAGGCAAGTCTGCTGAAGATGGAGGATGGGCCAGGGATCTCCCTAGGTTGGCATCAAGCTCTGAGGAAATAGTCCTGGTAACGGAGAAAATGCTGGGCATCAAGTATACAAGGGATGCAGTCCAAAAACACATTTCAGGTTGCAAGCAAACAGTTCAGATTTTATGCAGACAGTTCAGTTCCTGAAGAGGGTGCAGTCTCTAGGAGATGACAGACTGGTTACAGCACAGTCTGGGTCAAGTAGGGCTAAGGACACATCCACGTAACTTCATGAGCAACCTAGGGCCATCAGACAGTTCCCTTCCCCAGAGGGTGCAGTCTTTAAGGATCCTTTATGTCAGGCTGTTGCTGCAGAGCCAAACCCCTTTATTAACTCATTGTCTCCTAGCAGACACCTGCAGGCATCAGTAAAATACACTGTTCTGTCCTGAGGACGCCTACAGAAGTCGGCTACTGACTTCCTGTGTGCCATGACAATGTCTGGAGAAGTCACATATATTTTAATATATAATGTAGCAGAATATAATATATATTTGACTGTATAGCACCGTTGGAAAGGTAATTTTGTGCTGAACAACTTTGCCACTGATATTCTGTGTATATCATGTATACTTTAGGAGTTATTCATATTTGTTTATGGTATGGTGTGTATGGCTTATGTTGCCTGTTTTAGTGAAAAAAAATGTTTTTTGCTGTTTCAACCAGCATTGAAAAAAAGCTAAATTACATATTATTCTTTGCATACTACCACTGGAAAGGTAATTTTGTGCTGAATAACTTTGCCACTCATACTTTGTGTCTTGCACTTACGGTTCTTGAGCTATTAGGATTTGTTTGGGGCATGCTCACTATAGCTTGATTTTCCTTAGAAAGGCCCAGAATTTACTATTAACAGTATACAGGAGTTAATATAAATCCCTCTGAGTACTGAGTATGTCTGAATGTATACAGATTCTGAATATATATATATATATATATATATATATATATATATATATATGTCAGCTGTTTCCTAAATTATTAGTAACTACCCCATGACTGGGTGATTGGGACTCCCTGGCCTGGCCCCACCTCCCTCATAAATATTAATGAGGGCCTGCTTTGTGGAGGGCCTTGTCCAGCCCAGCCCTCTTGTTAATATGTATGAGGGCCAGGACCCCCACAGCTAGCCTTTCCCTCCCAGTAGTTGGCTAGGGGCCTTCATTTACTGGCCCTGCCCCCGGTGCAGATTGGCACCAAAAGAAACAAAGGGGTGATTAAGCCCATTTGGTTTTGTGGTTCCCCTCTCTCTCATGGCTTCAGAGTTATGGCACCTCTCTCCTGTTATCTACCTGGAGACGAACTGCTGTTAAGCTCAGTATGTCTCTTTTGGAGGCACTTTTAAACCTCATAAAATAAAATAACTTTGTGGGGCTCTGCCCACTCTTGGGGTTTTTATTTTTCCTTTTCAGGCACTTGGCCCACTGCTTCTTAGTTCCTTTCCTCCTCAGAACTGTCAGCCCACCAGGAAGATCACTATGCCCTTTTGTTTATTTGGGCTCTGGCCTTTTAATTTTCCCTTTTTCTTCCGTTCCCCCCTTCCCATGCCAAGTGTCTGTGGTGCAAGTGAAACAGTAGAAATTAGCCCATGGCCTACTCACCATCTTGACCTGGTTTGCTGTACTGCTGGGCAAGATCAGGTAGCTGGCCGTAGAGCCATGTTTCTACCCAGCTTCCCATTACTGCTGCAGCTGCTGGGCAGTGGAACTAAGAGTTGCAGGGTACATTTTACACCCAGACCAATGGAGTGCTGCACCACTTGGTCTGTCTGCAATTGCTTCCCCCCACCAACTGGAGCTCTAGAAGGGTGAGAGGACAGGTCATGTCAGGGAACCGCACTCCCACCTGACAAACTCTGCTGCTGCTGTCATGAGCCCTGGACCGAAACTGGAAGGGAGAAATGCCAGAGGAGCCACAGACACACTAAGGTATGATTTTACCAATCTGTGCTCCACACATCCTCCATCCTCCTTCCTAAGCCTCTGACTGATTCCTTTAGCCACTCCCCAGCTCTTTTATAGGGCAGGGAAGGTCCTGTAGGACAACTCTGGGGACTAGGGCCCCATCACTCTGAAGGAAGGGTCGCCTTCCCAAGGCCCCCCCTTCTCAGTGCCAAACAGCATGAAATAGAATAAAGGGAAATAGGAGGGGGTCTGAGGGGGGAAACACAGCAGGCAGAGGAGGAGAATGGGCAAATCAAGCCATTTCTCCAGCTCAGGGAAAAGTATCACTGTTTCCTTTTTGTGATGCCTCTTTACTCTGTGGCACTACAACCATCTGACAGAAGAAGGGAGTGCGCTGCTTATTTATAGGGCAAGCAGGGAGTGCGCTGCTTATTTATTGGGAAAGCACCCTATAAATAAGCAATGCACACCCTGCTTCTGTCAGATGGCAGGAGGCTAAGGTGGTGTGTGAAGGAGCTGTGGCACTCACCGTTGCTGTGCCGCAGCACCTAGAGTCAGGTAAGGGACACTGGGGGGGGTTGTCAGTGCCATGGAAGGGAAGGGAGCCACTAGACACCAACAGGGAATGGGCTAGGGGAATTCAGGGGACCAGTACTCAGGGACAGGGCTGTGTTGTTGGGGGCATTACTTGCACCAATGTCACTGGTGCAGGGACAGTGATCAGATTGGGGAGCAACCACTGGACACCAGGGAGATTATTCTTTTAGTACTCGGGCAGGGCATCGGGTTGGGGGAACCACCAGACACCTGGGACTGAACTATTGACCATAAGTCATGGGTGCAGGAGGGACCACTAGACACTAGGGAATATGTTGTCATTTACTGGGAATAGGTGTGGATGGGCGAGGGACCACTAGACACCAGGGAATATGCTGGCATTTACCAAGCAAGGGATTGGGTAGGGGGACCCACTAGCACTAGGGATAGCTATTCCTGTGGGTCTGGGCAATTTGGGGATGGTGCCACACAAACATGCCTGGCTACCCATGCAAATGAGCCCATAATGGGCATGCAAATGGTCCCTTAGCACCTTGCAAGCCCAATGGGATTGTTTGCATGGGTCTCTTTGAATATAGCAAATTGTGCTCTGGCGCTTTCCATTGCGTCACCATACTTTAGGAGTCATGTCGGGGCAGTGCTAAATGGCTTAGTACTGGGCTGATATGGCCCTATATTCAGTAGAATAGTGCCAGTGCGCTGTTCCACTGAATATAGCATCTTCTGGCACCCAGGCAATCGCAAGGCAGAGTGCAAATTTTTGAACTCCACTTGGAATAATTTTGAATATCGGCCCCTGAGATCTCTTGCTGCCATTGAAACATCTTAATTCAAACACAGCCTTGTTGTGTGTGGATGCTCTTTATTGCAGTTTGAAATACAAAGCCAAAGAATCTCTGCCACAGTTCACAAGAATCCCAGCATATACATACATGGACTGAATTAAGCTATGTCAGGAAGTCAGCCAGACCAACTGGGAGAAACTGTCTCTGTTGAGAATAGCTTGATCTATGACAAACAAGCCACTGTCTGAATGCAATGGTACACCTCAAGACGTAGTCACTAAAATTCATATCTGGATTAATGTAACATGCCTGGTATTGAACAACTGTAAAACTAAACCAGTGCTTGCCAGTGTAAGGACAGTTGCTCTCAACTCATAACAAGTCATACCCTCAACAGTACCACCACTGGAAAATGTTCAGTATTTTAAACACCTGGGTTTCAGGCTCTGTGCTAAATTTTCCTATACTGAGAAGATTAACAGGACTAAATTAGGGTTCCTCTATTGCAACAATAGCTGCAATATCTCCAGCACCAGAAAACTGCAACTAGGCAATCACTCATGCCATTACCTACAATATCATGTGAAGACTTACACTAGGCTCTGACAGAAGAAAATGCCACTGCCTCATGTCTTACAATCTAGGATTTCTCTCCCATGTGGGTGAGCTACTTTTGCTATTAGCAACTCAGCAGCCCTTGGAATGGACACCAGGCAAGGTCAACCCTCACCTTGGTTCTATTTCCACATGGACATCTTGGTGTCCTGCTCTTGATCCAGCCCTTCCCTCAAACCACCAAACTTGTGATGGTCCCCATCTCTTACAATCCCTGCATTATTTAAATGATTTTACCACAAGTCATTTAGTAATATATGTCTGTCATTGTATGCTTGTTCTATGCATTTTCGTCTGTTCAAAGACATGACTATCATGTTATGGGGTAGAAAAACCAGGAGACTTGACTCATTGGCACTATGACACATGCAACTTGTATAAACTAATGCTAACCTCCCTCTTTCCTCACAAAATCCAAACTCTTCCCTTAATGTAATATCACACAATATTATAAAGTATAAAATAGCCCCACCTAAAGCCGCTCAAACCACCCTACCCAATCAATCACACCCCATGCACTCCAACAACATACACCCCAATCACTAGAGTTTCACAGTATGGCAAGATAAGCTTTGTGACTACAGACATGTGCAAAGCCAATCCAGGAAGATGTATACTGTACTGTCCCATCTCCAAAATCAGCAGCAGTATGTCACTTTTCCATGACACAGTGCTCTTTTTGCCAGGCCAGAGATCTGTTTTAAACAGATTGAGACTGTAAAAGGAGAAATCATTCCACAAACTCCTTCAATGAAACAAGCTGCTTTCACAGTTATAACCCCAAAACAGGGTACAGGTCAGAAATGGAACCCTTCCTGCTGCTTGCAAAGTCCCAACCAAGATCTCAGAAAAGGAAAAATAAAGTCACTGACCAGTTTCTGGGAAAACCTTTCAGGATCAGTGCACTCTCACATTGGTGACTCACTGGATTCTGTTGCAGGGATGCCAAGCCCCACACTAAGCACTGACGTGTTGTATTGAAACACCATGTTACAAATATTGCATTGTATGTTCTGAATCATATTATGCTCATAACCTTTCTTGTACTGCTGTTGGGCATGACTGTAAACGAGGCTACAAGCCAAAACTTTTTTCTTCAAGAGCAATATATTTTAGATAGTATAGAAACAGATATAAGCATGTGCCCCTGCATCCTTCAAGGTACGAAATAAGGCATGACAATGAACCAATGTGAATTTTGCAGAGAAATATAGGCAACTATTTCTAAACAATAGCGATGTTGCAATGTTTTACTTCATTGGCACATTTTCCATGAAGTGACCCACTTTGTTCTTCAGGTACAGTACAGTTGACAATAAATTGTTACACTAATGAGTTGCTTTAGCATTTCTCAATGAGATGCAAAAGTGTTACTGTGTCCATCTCAAAGTCTTGTAAAAAACTGTTACCTATGAGTTCCAACTCAGTTTTGTGTTGCACTGTGACAGAACTGCTGAGGCATTCAAGCAGTGCTGCAAAAACATGTTGTAAAAGCTGGCCTTGTGCTAAGTGTTGAAAAACAACACAGCATGAGTTGCAAATGTATTGCCAACTTAATAACAATTAGAGATGGGCGAAGTCTGCTAGCTTCGTTACGCGAAGAATTTCACGAATAATGTGGAATTCGTCAAATAAATCCACACTGCAAAGTAAAACTTCGCCTTTTACAACTTTGCAAAATCCCCATATTACAAGCAGCAAAATGCCACTTTGCCCCTGAGGGGCTTTACTTCACCATGGTGGTTGATACTGAGGTGAATTTTGCAATGATTCATGGGATAGCAGGTCACATGGGATCTATATTGACTTGCACAGCCTCACTTCAGTGTAGTGTGTATAGTGAAAACCTGGAGTTAGTTAGCTCTCAGAGCTGTGTGCTTTAAACCTTTAAAAAAAAAAATCTATGTTTGGACTCTTGATTCCAAATTTACTCCATTCAGTGTCCTATTTCCTTGTCTGTCTGTATCATCGATCATTTATTGATTCTGTGTTAATTCAGTGTCTTAAATTAGCATTTTCAGTGTCTGTATTGAGAGAGACAGTTCAGAAGTGTGCTTCGGGGGGGGCGGATCTGTGCTGGAGCACCACAGACCACAGTCTGAAAGGCAGTTTGCAACTGTTGTAGGCTACTGTGTAGTAGTGCTTTGTTCAGTTGTGTACACACAGTAATACTAATTGATTTTTTTATTATTTTGTGATGTTTGCTGTGCATTTAGTACTTTCTTTGTTTTGAACAGTGCGGTTCATTGTACTGAAGTGTAAAACTTTCTGTGAGGTATCTTTATTCAGTGTAAGTGCAGACAAGGCATAGGCAGGGTCTTGCACCAGAGTCAGAGCCACAGTCTTAATTTTGGAATTCCTGTTGTTTTCTGTTTATTGCTGCTAGCTAGTTACTGCTGTAATTCCCCAAAAGAAGGTGCGTTGTTTCACTGTTGGATTTGTGAACTGTTTGGTTAAGGTCTTGTGTCTGTGCTGTCTTGCTTTGTTGCCCCTATTTCCATCTTGAAGTACCTCTTGCGGTTTTGCCTCCCACCCACCAAAAACAGAATAAATATAACCTTGCTGTTAAGTCTCTTTCCACTGGTTGTTTAAATTGTTGTCTTTGTAGTACTAGTGTGTGTTTCCCCAGAGTACCTTGAATAATACATAGACATAGATACATAGACAGTGTCGGCAGATAAGGGCCTATGGCCCACCCAGTCTGCCCATTTGAGCTTGTAAGTTCAGTTTATGTTTTCCTAGAAGTCTGTTGCCCCTTATCCCTGACCTCCAGAATTCCTTTATGTCTATCCCATGCATTCTTAAATCCCGTGATTGTTTCAGCCCCCACCACTTCCTCTGGCAGGATGTTCCACTTGTCCACCATCCGTTCTGTGAAGAAATTCTTCCTCACGTTTCCTCTGAATCGTCCTCCCTCCAACTTCATCCCATGCACTCTAGTCCTGGAACTTCTTTTTTGCTTAAAAATAGTGTATTCCTACACCCTGTTCCTCCCTGTAAGATACTTGTATGTCTCTATCATATCCCCTCTCTCCCTCTTCTCCTCCAGGGAGTACATGTTCATGTTCCTTCAACCTGTCCTCATAGGACTTGTGATGCAATCCATGCACCATCTTTGTTGCCCTCCTCTGAACCTTCTCTACCCTGTCTATGTCCTTACGTAGGTATGGTCTCCAGAACTGTACTCAAGGTGGGACCTCCCTAGTGTCTTGTATAGTGGAATTATGACCTCCCTTTTCCTGCTGGTGATGCCCCTGCCTATGCATCCCAGCATGCTATTTGCTTTACCTGCTGCCTTGTCACACTGTTTCCCTACCTTGAGGTCATCAGAGATGATAACCCCAAGATCCCTTTCCTGCTTGGTGCATGCTATATCCTCACCCCCCAACTGATATATTGTGCCAGGGTTTTGTGCCCCATATGCATTATCTTGCACTTCTTTGCATTGAATTTCAACTGCCAAACCCCTGACCATTCTTCAAGTTTCTGCAGTTCCCTTCTCATTCTGTCTACACCCTCTGGTGTGTCTACTCTGTTACAGAGCTTTGTGTCATCAGCGAACAGTGAAATTCTGCCTTCTAGGTCCTGCGCAATGTCACTGATCCCTGTGGTACCCCACTAGTCACTTTTCCCTCTGTGGAGTGACAGCCATTTACCACCACCCTCTGTGTCCTGCCACCCAGCCAGTTACCTACCCACCACACTACTGTCCTGCCCACACCCATATTCCCCAGTTTGTGTAATAGTCTTCTATGTGGCACAGTGTCAAAGGCCTTGCTGAAGTCCAGATAGGCCATGTCCACTGCCCTCCCCTGATCCACCTCCCTAGTGACCCAGTCAAAAAATTCAACAAGTTTGGTCTGACATGACCTCCCTCTGGTGAAACCATGCTGGCTTGGGTCCTGTAGTCCACTGACAACCAGATGTTCCATCAATCTCTCCTTCAGTAGTGCTTCCAAGATCTTCCCCACTACTGAGGTGAGGCTGACTGGTCTGTAGTTCCCTGCTTCCTCTTTGTTCCCACTTTTGTATAAGGGGACTACATCTGGTATCCTCCAGTCTTTGGGTATCTCCCCTGTTTCCAGTGATTGGCTAAACAGGATAGCCAGAGGTTCAGCCACCACCTTTCTTAGTTCTTTAAGGACTCTGGGGTGCACCCCATCTGGCCCCATTGCTTTATCAACTCTTATTACTTCCAGTTCTTTCAGGACCCTTTCTTGTGTAAAGGGACTTGTGTCCATTTCTGCACCATTCTCACCCCTTGCACTCCCTTCAGACCCTTTACCCTCCTCTTCCTCAGTAAAGACTGAGCAGAAATACCTGTTCAATATTTCAGCTTTACTGTTGTCATAATCCACGTGGCCCCCATCCTCCCCCTTCAATCTCACTATCCCTCCCTTTGCCTTTCTTTTTTTCACTTATGTACCTGTAAAAGTTTTGTCCCCTCTACCCACTGATTTTGCAATGTGTTCTTCTGTCTGAGCTTTGGCTTCCCTACTGACCTCCCTGCCTCCCTTTGCTACTCCTGGTACTTCTCCCTATCCCCTTCTGCCTGTGTCTTTTTGTATTGCCTGAATGCAATCTTTTTGGCTTTCACTTTCTTTGCTACCTCTTTGGAAAACCATAATGGTCTCCTCTTTCTTTTCCTTTTGCTAACCTGCTTAATGCATAATTCTGTTGTAATCCCCATTTTATATACCGCCCACTGTTCCCCAACCCCTGATTCCTGCCCCATTACCCTTAATGCCTCTTTCAAGTATCTCCCCATTTTCCCAATGTCTGCCCCCCTAAAATCCAGGATACGTGTTTTTGTGTGTTTGGTTCTGCTGTTTCTGTGATTTCAAACCACAATGACTGGTGGTCACTGTTCCCCAGGTGCTCCCCTACTGTTACCCCCATCACACTGTCCCTGCTTGTGAGCACAAGGTCCAATATTGCCTTCTGCTGAGTTGGTTCTGTGACCAGTTGCTTGAGGAAGGCACCCTGAAGGGAGTCCAGGATAAATCTGCTCCTAGTTGATGCTGCTGCTGGGATGCTCCAGTCCACGTCTGGAATATTGAAATCTCCAACCAGTACTACCTCACCCTTGTCTGCCATCCTTTGGATGGCTAGCATTTGCTCCCTATCTGTTTCTTCCTCATGGGCTGGTGGTCTATAGACCACACCTGTGCAGATGGCTGGCCCCATTTTCCTTTCCAGCTTAACCCACAGTATCTCTCCCTCATTTTGTTCCTCCTGGATCTCTGTGGCCCTTATGTCATTTTTCACATACAGTGCCACCTCCTCCCTTCCTGCCTGCCCTGTCTCTTCTTGAATATGTTGTAGCCAGGTATAGCTCTCCCAGTCGTGGTTATCATTACACCAGGTTTCAGTGATGGCCACAATGTCCAGGTCTGACTGCACCATGACAGCCTCCAGATCTTCCATCTTGTTGCTAAGGCTCCTGGCATTTTCACACATGGCTTTACATGATTTGACCTCCTAGACTGTTTTGCTGTTCTACTCCAGCCCCTTCCTTGGTTGTTCTTATCCCTGGTTCTCCTTGCTGTCTGCCTTCTGCTGAATTTTGCCCCTTTCTGCCCTATCCACCCTGGGCACTAATCTCCATCTTTTGCACCTGCTTTGTAGAGATAGCCACCCTCTGGTTCACTAGTTCCACTGCTAGCTGTGGGGTGAGCAAGTAGGTACCCTCCTTGCTGGCCTGCCACCCCCCCTTTGCTAGTTTAAATGCTTGTCAATGTAGCATTTAAACTTATCATTGAGTGCTTGGATTCCCCTCCAGGATGGATGCAGGCTGTCAGGCTTGAACAAACCTCCATCCCTCCAGGTTAGTCCCCAGTCACCAATGAATCCAAACCTTTCCTCACAGCACCAGTTCTTCAACCATGAGTTAAAGTTCCTGGTGCATACACCCCTATGCTCTCCCTTGCCTCTCGCAGGTAGTACTTCTGAGAAAGTGACAGAAGTAGCTACTTGCTTGAGACCCTTCCCCAATTTCCTAAACTCTTCCTGAACTTTATTTGGCTCCCCATTTGCCAGGTCATTAGTACCTAGGTGGATAATGACATCTAGCTCATCCTCCCATCTTGCCTTCCCAGTGATCCCCAGGATCTTACTTCCATCCCTCCATGCCATGGCACCTGGTAGGCACCTCACCTCCCTGTCCTTCCCCTCCTGTGTTCCTAGCTGGATCCCTCTTATGATGGAGTCCCCCACCAGGATTCCCTTCCTCCTCTCCTGGGGTCCACTGCTTCCCGCTTAGGGTCACCTCCTTGGCTAACCTCCACATCCTTTCTTTCCACTCTCTGGGTACCTCTATTTGGTTGTCCCTGCTTGCCAGTGTGGCATATGAGTTCTTGAGTGGAATAGGATCTGGGATGTGCCTCTGCCTGACCACTCTAACCTCCTGAGCCCACTGTCATCCAAGTGCTCCTCATTCTTGGCATTCTTTGAGGCAGTTGCATTGGACTGGGTGGTCTCTGGATAGGGTGATGGTACTCCTGACCCAGTTTACTTCCGCTCTGAGTCTGGCTACCTCATCCTGCAGTCCACAGAGATGCATGCAGATAGGGCAGCACCTCAGTGTCCAGAAGGTCTGCCTGAATATGGCTGCCCCACAGCCACTGCACTGCACCACTCCCCACATTATACTGCAATTATACTGCTATTCCACTACTCGTCTGCTACTGAAGCTCTCCTAGTTCCCTTTTTATTAATTTACTGTCCTAAAAATCCTGCCACTGATCCTCAGATACTTTTCTTTTAAAAAAAAAGAAAATAAACCAAAAAAGAAATAAATGAATCAAAACACTTGTCGTGCTGAGGGTGGGCTTCTTCACCCTTATGCCCCTCCTACTCCACACCCCTTTCTATACCCTGTATTTAGCTCCTGTCAATCAGATTTAACAGGGCATATAATTAAGAGTTGGGGGAAGGGGGGGCGAAAATTTGCAGCAATTAAAGACAGCAAAGAAATACACCACCACTATGTTTTAAATTTTCAACAGCCCAAAAACAATTCTAAATAAAGACAACAAAGGAAGTACAGTGTCACTAAAAGCCCACAATCTAAAGTTTAAAAGAAAAATAGCAATTACCAGTTACTGTAAAGCACTGAATTGAATATGTTTCCTTCCCCTTCTGGCTTCTTCAGCTCTGTCCTGTGCATATTTCATCATGTAAATGAAAGAAAAAAATAATAAAAAAAAGAAATGATTGCTGTATTTCTTCCATTGTAATGTCTCGTTGTATATTCTCTTACAGTTGTCTCCCCCCTCCCAAAAAAAAAAGGGAAAAATATTTTTTTTGTGGTGCACGTGCTTCTCTTTTCGGTGACTGTCTCTTTAGTATAAGAAAATGCCCGGGAAGAGACGGTCTTGCAAAGCTGTTTCTGGTTGTGGCACTGCTGCCAAGATCCTTGCTTGTGTGCTTCCAAAGGATAACAGTCCAAGTTGTGATGAGGCAGGTTCCTCAGGGGCTAGCACTGTTAAGGCTGGTCATAGTACTAGTAATAAGCAGCATAAGGGAAAGGGAGTAGTTCCTGCAAGTGCAGGCACTAATGTGGCTACATTTTTCTCTGCCAGATCTGCAGCATCAGCGCTGGTGGGTGATGCTGGTTCTGGTAGGGAAGAGAGTGACTGCCTGTTGGACAACAGGAGCAGTATTGCAACAACCAATGAAAAGTTATCAAGTTGGAATGTAGGTGAGTCAGAAGTCTTGAGGGTAGCTGATGTCCCCAAAATAATCGAACAACAGCCTGAGCATTCAGTCACAGTGTCATGTTTCTACAGATCCTGATGTTAGGGCACTAGAACAAACACAGGTGACGAAAAACGTGTGGATGATCGGGGGAGGAGGATGTTGTCAAATCTCCAGAGGATCGTCTCATAAGTGAAGGTGTGGATGATGATGATAACGACCCTATATAGGAACCTAAGAAAAAGAAAATTAAGGTGGAGGTAGGGGAACAGGCCATTGGTAAAACACCCCCCATCCAAGTTCTTCTGCTGTTGCTGTGTCTGTGGATAACCTCAGAGTCATAGCAATAAATTGTGATGATGAGTCCAAGTCAAAGGTTGCATCACAACAGAAGTCATGCCTCAGACATCCCATTTCAACCCCTCAAATATTGCAGTCCCCTATGCAGCACCACAATCATGTGAAATCTAGGGCAGCAAAATCCCAAGTTTGGGATTTTTTCATTCAAGATGAAAAGGATGAAACAATGGCTACCAGGCAGCTTTGCCAAGCGTGTGTGAGGCATGGGAAAAAGGGCAGCCACCTTGACACTGGGGGCCAGCATACTCACCTTAAGACCAGACACCTGGCACTCTGGACTCAGCAACAGAGGGAAGCTGATGCTGTGGTGGAGCGTTCTCCCTCATCAACCTTATTATCCCCTTCTCAATTCACTGTAAGTAGCAATGCCAGGAAAAGTTGTGAAGTAATCCCAGAGGATTACTACAGGCATGAGGAGGAGGATGACTTAGAATGTTTGAGTAGCGTTCAAAGTAGCAGTGGTGGTGTCAGTATTTCAAGCCAATGTAATCATTCTAGTACAACAACCCAGTCCTTAAAAAATGAAAAATAACATAATTCATTGACTTTTCACCTGCGCAGCCACCACAGCTCAAAGCTACCCCATCCGTGCCGGTTCACAGAGGACAGGCTTTTGGCACATACAGGGCAAAACCCCAGACAATGCAACCCACACTCCAGAGCTTGTTCAAGCAAGACAGTAAAAATCCACTGAATCATGCTGTTGCACTTGAACTCAATGCCTCTACTGTGAAAATGCTTGCAACTGACCTGTTGCCATTCTCATTTGTGTAGAATGTAGGATTCCGACGCTTTGTGGCCCGCATCTGTCTGAAGTGGAGGATACCATCCAGGACGTATTTTGCCACCCGTGCTGTCCTGGAGTTATATAGAACTCTGAATAAGACATGCCCATCAATGACCTGCTGAAACTCAGACATGTGATATTGTCAGTTTTTTGCAAACTTCGCGTTGCAAACGCAGAATGAAGCTACAATGTGAAGTTTACAAAGTGAAGCAAACAAAGGTGAATTTCGACCATAGGAAGAACATTTCGCAAAATGTTTTGTGAATGCGAAGTTGCCGACTTTGCATATACTTCACCGGCATAATAAATCTTTGCTGTATCTCTAATAATACAAAGCCAACTCATTGATGTGACAGTTTATTGTGACTTGTATCGTAGTTTCCCCAAAGTGGGCACTTAGAAAAAAAACATGAATTGAACATGAATTGCAGTTTTTTTCCCTTCAAAGTACACTCTTCACAACTTTTATCCTGCAAAGCATGCACTTTGCACTTTTTCACGCACAGTATACATTTTGCAGCTTTGGTTTCACAAAATACACACTCTGAAAAGGGCAAACTCAGTAATGTGTCACCCTTTACCACTAAGTGTAGTGGCAGTACTTTGCACAACACTACTTAAGCAATAAGGCATGACAGAGGGTGCTTTATGGTGGGATAATGGCCCACTTCCAGTGGGCTGAAGCATGAGGCAATACCAAGTGCTTCCACCACCCAAGAAGGGCCATTAGCTTACCATAATGTTTTCTCTGGGATGCCTTAATGTGATTATGAAATGGGTCCTTTTCAGTAAATTGGATGTATTTTTTAAACATATTTTTGTTGAGCTACTTTCACTTGGGCCATTGTGCTGGGGCAACAGCCCAGCTAAAAGTACCTCTTTGGCAATCAGGAGCCAGCATTCTTTCTACCCATTTCATTTATTAAAGCCTAGGTTTCAGTCATTAAAGCCTAGGTTACCCCCACCTGAGTTTTACGTGTGTAGCCTTTAAGTAGTATTCTAATACCATGAAACTCTTAAAATATGTTTACTTCATATGGTATGTCTGAAAAAAAAACTATTGGCCAATATTGCTCAGTTTAGCTACAAAGAGTTTCAGACATTTTTTAAAGCTTAACTCAGAAAATTGCATTGAATGTAGTAAACATTGCTTAAAATGGTGCAGCTGAATAGCTGACACAGAAGTTTGGAATTTTAAAAGGTCAATGGCAAAATCAGGCATCAGGAACATTCTTCTACATTCCAATCCAGTCACTTTTCTATTTCAGGTCAGCCCGTCTACACTCTTCGAGGCTGATTTTGAGTGTAACACCACAGAGGTATTAGAAATACATATAGTGAGCCTGAAAAAAAGTAAGCTTTCTATTATTTTTTTCCAGCAAACAGTTAAATCCAGAAATGACAGGGAAACAGAAGGAAAGGATTAAAACAGTGTAGTTAAAAGAACACTGTAAGTGTACTGTCAGCGTAAAGTTATTATTTTTTTCTATGTTGGCCTTCATTAAAGAGTGGTTGATCATCTGAAAGCATGTCCTTTTTTTATTGAGTACAGTGTTTTTTTAAATAATAGAACACCCAGAATGTAAGTTTAACTCACATTTTATTTTTGGTGGGGGACAACCAAAAGAACATAGTTCAGCTGACTTGCATGCTCACCCCCATAGCTACAGTAACACTATGTAGTAGTAGGGGATGAGCAAGCATGCTCTTGCAAGCACAAGCTGCTGTCAGTGGGCGAGCACACAGAAATCCATGGGCTCAGTTTTTAAAAAAAACTGTTAGATCAGTGCACCTTGTGCCAAAACCCCAACCGCCGCAAACTCAGGTGCCCCTGGAATTCTGCACCTTATTTTCTAAAAATCGGGGTCCAGCGCCAAACTCCCTGAATTTGCTGCAACTCATCCAGTGCACCGAACAAACTGGTGAATGGGTGGGGAATGGCACAGACTGCAGGACTGGTGACCATGGGGGGACCCACTGACCGTGGAACCAGTGACTGGCAGGGCCTGTGGAGGGCAGGATGGGGTGGGTTGCGGGGGTAGTTGGTGACAGACCCCGGATATGGCACTGGCACAGCTTCCTCACTGGCAGGCAGTGGGTGGGGGGGCATAACTGTGACTTGTGGTGGGGGGGCTCAGGCCCTGGAATTCACCAGCTGTGGCCCCAACACTGCCAGGTCATTACCCTGGCAGCAGTTGCAGTGGGGGCCATGGACCACCTCCCACCATGGCATGGCACTTGGACTGGCATACGAGTCATTAGACCAGCTCCTGGCTGATCTAACTCTGGTGACCCATGTGCCTACTGTAGGGGTTTGCAGGATCACAATTAAGGGGATACTGCAGTGCTGCCCTGACACAATCCCCCCTCTGCCTTGCTGCACCAGTGCATCCATCACAAAGATGGTGCAAGTCTGGCTGGGGCAAGTGGCTCCCCAGTTGCCACAGTGGTGTCTGAAAATTGGGACTGGCACACAGTGCAGCACAGGATGCCCCTTGCACCAGTCCTTGTTGGTGCAAGCACTCTGCACCATTCCCAAGGGTTACAAAATCCAACCCCATGCTTCTGTAAAACCTGTGATTAGCAGTGTTACAGAACAAGAAATGGCATCAGATAACACTGATTCCAAGGTGACACTTGTCAGACAGAAATAGCATTACTTTTTTCTTTACACACGCTGACTGACCATTCATTGTTGCCGTTTCTGTAAATATAATTAACAGTAAGTCAAGATTAAAGCACACCTGATTTCAGTTACAGCAGCTTGCGTGTATGCTGGAGATTCCTAAGAGCTGCTGTAACATGTTCAGATGTTAGATGATGAAATCAAGATGTTACAGACAATCTCATTCTCTTATCAACTAGATAGTTTTTGTCACAATATGTTAATGTCAACCTGCATGATAACACACGCAATCTGATGCAACATCTCATTTGTGACAGGAATCCTTACTACAAGCAGCAATGACAATGAACTAAGATATCAGCTTTTATTTTGGTACATTCTTTTTTGTTTTTCATTTTATAAGCTTTATTATTTTAAAATTTTAACAACAACTACCACCAATACAGACAACATAATAGTGCTGGAACAAAAAAAAACAGTTAGTGGAATACAAATACATAATGTGTAGCACACAGGCAAAGATTACAGTATAAAACATCTTAACACATGTTATTGTTGTCTGTATCCCCCTCACCTCCCCCAACCCACCCCAGTCTGCCACTTACTGTTAAGTGAGGATGGTTGTAAAGAAATGCAATACTAAAAGACCGTGTTGGATATAGTTGTCCTTAAAAAGGGAGGTAAAGGTGACTGAAGTCTACTGAATCGATAAAAGGGTATACAGTGATTCCCATCTTAGTTTATAGTTGCCTATTCTGTTGGTAATTCCTACAATGATGAGCTCTGCTTGCAAGGCAAACATGATTTCCTTAAACCATTCCACATAGGCAGGACTAGCCAATTCCAACCAATGCCTCAAAATTACTTTCTTAGCACAGGCTGAAATTAAGGCCATATGTGCTCTCTGTTAACTCCCTGGTAAACATGCATAATCACCCAAGATACAAATTTCTGGGTTGAAGTTATCTGATAATGCAAGAAGTGGATCAAGACGGTTTTGGATGCTGGACCAGAAAGGAGTGATTTTATCACAGGACCATAACATATGGAGTAGATCAGCAGGTGCTTGTTGACATTTGGGACATTGGTTAGAAGATAAACTTCCCATTTGGTGAAGTTTAAGCAGTGTATAAAATAGATTATGGTTAATATGAAATTACATAAGTCTATATCTATCCCACTTAATGTATTTATATAAGTGATTCCAAATATTAGACCAGTACCTGGGAAGGAAAGTTGGTGGTAAGACATTATCCCACCAATAGAACCTCTGATCTTCCAGAGTACTGACTTTTGTTAGAATAAATTTATAAGAGTAGGATATTACATGAGATGAGGGAATGGAGCTAGTGTAAGGGAGTAGAGCAGACATAAAGGGACTGTCCCAAACCCCTGAAGCAAAATAATGTGTCAGCATGTGGGATATCTGAAAGTATTTGAAAACATGTGTGGTAAGCCAGTTGAAAAGGTGACTGGCTGCTTTATAGGAGAGCAGTTTTTTGTCCTGAACCAACTGATCCACTCTTAGAATGCCCATATTAGGCCAAAAAAGGTGAGGTCTAATTAACTTACCCGAAATTAGAAGATTAGGGTTTGAGAACAAGGGTTGGGCGATATCTCTGTATGTATCCGCTTTGAGGAAAGTGATTAATTGACAATGTGTATGAACTAAAGAGCTTAGTGGTGTTTCCATTAGGGATTTAGGGAGGCTCTTTCTAGTAATAAAAGGAAGAGCCTTGGGATCAATATATTTTTCAGAACATTGTGTGTATTCAATTCTGACCCAGGAGGGACAATATGTGGAGTCTAGATTATTCTCTGGGGGTTGTATCCAGTATCTTATTCTGGCCAAGTGAATAGCTAAATAATATATATAGAAATTAGGGGCTTGAAGACCACCGTCAATTTTTTGACGCGTTAGTTTAAAGTAACTTCGTCTAACTTTTTTTTCCCTAGCCATATAAAAGTGCTGAGAATTCTCTGTATCTGCGAGAACCATGATAATGGGAGAGCCCAACTGAACATTTGTAGGGGATATAAAACACGTGGTACTACATTCATTTTTATTATACTCATGCATCCCCATATAAAAAGAGGTAATTTTGACCAGCGTCTAAGATCTTCTGTTAGTGTATTAACTAGAATATCTAAATTGAGCTTTTTCATGATATGGGGGAGGGGTGAAGGTAAAACCCTAAATATTTAAGGTTATCAGTGTTCCATTGTAGGCATAAATGTTCAGTATCGGTCCTCACTATATATTTATTGAGGGGAAAGACTTCTGTTTTTCCCATGTTTAACTTGTAATTCGAAATTGCCTCAAATTGGGATATGATATGAAAAGCAGCAGATAGAGATTGGGTAGGGTTAGAAATATGAAGGAGTATATCATCTGCATCAGCAGAGATTTTGTATTCTGTGCTACTTATTGGTATACCAGATACAAGTGCCGAATTTTTAATTTTTCTTACAAGGGGTTCTAAATACAAGTTGAAGAGGAAGGGAGAAAGGGGACACCCTTGGCGTGTACCCTGAAATAAGGCAAAGGAAGTAGAGAGAACACCATTACATTGAATTTGGGCTGATGGAGAAGTGTACAAAATTTTAACCCATTGTATGAATTCCTTCGGGAAATGATACCTAGGTAGTAACATAAAGAGATAGTCCCAAGAGACCCTATCAAAAGCTTTTTCTGCATCCAGGGAAACAAGTGCTGCCAGCACAGATGAGTCTCTGGACACTGAAGAGAGGTATGCTATTTTTCTAAGGTGATCAGATGAAAGCCTCCCTTTTACAAACCCTACCTGCTCTATACTTATAAGGGAACCTCAGACCTGGCCTAATCTGAAGGCAAGGGTTTTTGCAAGAATCTTGAGATCCACATTGATTAGGGAGATTGGCCTATATTTGGGAATGAAAAGAGGATCTTTGCCAGGTTTGGGACTAACAGTTGTAATGGCCCAGGTCAAAGAGGTGTCAGATATGCCTTTCTTAAAGATGTAGTGAAAGGTGTCTAAGAGAATGGGGGCAATTTTCTCTTTAAGTTTTTTATAAAAGTTTGTGGTGAAACTGTCTGGGCCAGGAGATTTGTCCAGGGAAAGAGTGTCTGTGGCATCACAAACTTCTGTGAAAGTAATATTAGTTTTCAGGATGTTTACCTGGAGGTGTGATAGTACTGGGAGATCAATGTCTTGGATGAAGTTATCGAATTGTTGGGACAAGGAGGGGAGTACAGATGCGGAGTATAGTTGCTAGTTAATAGTCTTGGAATACATTCACAATATCTGGGGGAGATGTTAAAAGGTCACCTGAATTCAAGTAAATAGAGGTGATTATTCTATCAGTTACTTGAGTACGAAGACAAAGGGCCATGAACTTCCCCGCCCTTTCACCGTGATCAAAATAGGATATTTTAGAACGGAGCATAAAGAATTCAACCTTTTCTGCTATTAATTGGTTATATTGGGCACAAAGAGATTCAACTTTCTCCCATTTTTCTATAGGAGCCAAGGGAAGGAGATGCCTCTCCTGTTCTTCTATCTGGGCTAAGATTGAAGAGAGAGCCGCAGCTCTCTGCTTCTTACGCTTAGTCACTTAACAGATTAATTCACCTCACAGTGTGCATTTCAGGGATCCCCACAGAAAATCTTTTTTAAGCATGGATGGGTCATTAATTTCCATAAAATTAGAAATGAATGTTTGGAGGAATTGTACTTGTTCATCAGATTTCAGAATTTGATTGTTCAATTTCCAAATTCTATCTCTATGTATATTGGGAGAACGATCTAAGTGAAGATGGGCTATATGGTGGTCTGGGATAATCTTATAAGAGTAATAGGCCTGAGAAACCCCCGGAAGGTGATTAATTGTCATAAGAAAATTGTCTATCCTGGAAAAGGAGTGATGGGGAAAAGAGTGAAATGAGAATTCTTTACGTTCAGGGTACATTAGCCTCCAAGGGTCTGTGAGGCCTACGGAATGCATTAGCTCATGTAAAGTTTTTTGTCCTGGTGATAGTTTTTGCCAGAACTGACCAGATCTATCTAAGTTGTTAGATAATACCTGGTTCCAATCTCCACCCAGGACCATTGGAAACATGGTCCAAGGGCCAAGAATAGTCATAAGATTTGCAAAAAATTCTGGGTCTTCACAATTAGGTCCATAGATGGAACCTAAAACCATTTCAGAATGGCCCAGAAGGGCCCTCAGAAAAACAAATCTACCACTTGGGTCGGTAATTTGTTGTATAAGTCGAAATGGAATTCTGCGGGCTACCAAGATGGCAACCCCTCATCTACAGAAATCAATACCAGAACCGAACACTTAACCCACCCAGTTTCTACATAAGTAATGAATATGATTGACCAGGAGATGTGTTTCTTGCAAAAAGGCTTCATCAATTTGCAAACTTTTTAGATGAAGTAGAACCTTGGATTGCTTGGCTGGAGTCTGAGCCCCTTTTATATTCCAGGAGCAGTATTTAAGACCAGCCATAAGGAGTTGTAAGATATAGGAGAGCAAAATTTGAGATCATGGGATACAACCAATCCTGAATATCTAAAATAACAATATTTGACCCCTTTTCAGTGGCAGACAACCCCTTAATTGTTGTCTCTCCTCCCCCTCCCCCAGTCCAAAATGTTTAAATCCTCATAGCTAGGACCTAAAAGACCTAGCTCTGAACCCCACAACTTACATTGATAAACTAAAATGAGAACATTCCCTAACTGGGATAATGATTTAGGAGGTTCAAACCCCAATGTCTGATTCATGACTGCTCCTCCTACAGCTAGACAATCATGTACTCCCCCCTCCCACCCCAACATGTTGAGTAAATGTTAAAGTTAACAATTGACAATTATCCATAATCAAAAAAACAGGTACCTCAAACAAACTCACTACCTATATATTACCAGTGAACACTAATTTAACTATAAGAGTATTACTAAAACATTATTACGATGTGTAGTCTTTAGTCATTAGTTATTGAATGATTGAATGAAAGGCTGTCAAATCAAAGCCAGTATACCCCTATATTCTAATGGCATATTAGCTATAACTTGGCATAACAAATAAAAAAAAGAAGAAAAAAAAAGGTTATGTCCAAATGCCTTCCAAAAAAAAAAAAAACACCACATGACCAAACCATTATTCAGTGCACAACCTTTGTTGTAAATAGAAATATATTTGAAACCTAAACAATGAAATACATTTTTTTTTTGAATTGGTCATGAGTCAGGCATAGCATGCCCGATTTATATTATTCATAAATGAAAATTAGAGTTCGACATACTATATTTTTTAACAGCCAAAGGAAGTTCTATTTATTACCACACAGGCAGAACAGCAAATGCTGTCCCAGTACACTGTCCCAGTACAGACCGGAGAATCTAAGCAATTGTGCAGCAGCTGAGCGATTGTACGCACTTCCATGCAGTTGGAAACTGCTCGCATGTTCGTGTAAATTCAGTAAGTGATACCACCAAAAAGAAAGAAAAAAACAAAAAAGGAAACCTTGCCAGGCTCTTCATTTCGCCCGGTGGGTCAACATATTTCTCGGGGAACAGGCAGCCAGATCTGAAACAGGATCTATATCGAGCATTTCAGGACAGGATGAACTAAAGCTCCAGCAAGGGGAAAAACGGGTCCCGAAATCCACGGGGTCAAAAACCAAAACCATACCGCTGGCAGCACACTCAGATTAAGCTTTTCCTCCGAGCAGCTGACAGAAACAATCAGTTACGATCAAAACTTGCATCCAAGGTAATTTCCTGACAGTTCTGGATTTACTGTAGGAAGACATTATGATGAAGCCTCAGCGTGCGGTGAAAAGGTCAGGGAAGAGTGTTGTAAGCTCTTTTGTAGCCTGATCTGCATTATTGAAAGTTTTCCAGGTGCCTAGATGTAAGATTGATAGCCTGGCTGGATAAAGCATCCGGAATTTTATTCCAGCGGCAATTAATTTGGTTACAGAACGATGGTATTCAGCCTGTTTTTGACGTGTAGCCACAGGTAAATCTTGGGAAAACTGGATCTGAGATTCCTCCCATTTAACTTTTTGAAGATCTTTGATTACTGACAGGACATGTTGGCGATCAATATAACTCAGCAATCGCAGAATAAACGACCTAGGTTTTGCACCAGGAGGGGGTCTGGGCCTTAGGGATCTGTGGGCCCTTTTGACTGCATAGGCCATTGAATGTGAGGGGGTCCAGCTATTTTACTGAGCAATTCTTGCGCAAAAATGATAGGCGAATGACCCTCCACTTCTTCTGGAAGGCCGAAAATTACCAGGTTGTTACACCTGTTTCGACCTTCTAGATCTTCCAGTTTTAACTCCAATCTGTGTAATTTGTGTCTGATAGAGGACATTTCTGGTTCCGTTCGAGACTGCCATGATTCAAGTGAAGATGTACGGGCTGAGACGTCCGAGAGTGCCTTGTTTGTCTCTTTCAGCTCTGATTGTATAGCTTTTAGGTCAGAGGCGAAGTCTGTAAAGGCCGCCTTAAGTGGAGCCATTTCAGCCAGAAATCTATCTTCAGAAAGTGGGGCAACAGCTGCAAGAGATTGGGAGCTCTTACCAGTGCCGACGGTGTGCATTTTGGCTTGTTTATCGGGAGGGCCTGTTTCATTTCGGCCTCCATTTCTTGTAATTGAAGCTGCTTATTTTGTGCAAATCGGTGTCTGAGTTCTTCCCTGATACGAAGAGGTTTGGTACATGATGAAGTTTAAGTAACTGATGAGTGGTCTACTTAGTTTAGTAAATATTTAAACCGTTGAGGTGGGAGTGAGAGCACAACACATGCACTTAGGAAGAAGACATCACGTCTTTTTTGGTACATTCTATTTATTTTCTCCTTGCCACACGGGGAACTTCCTCCAATCAGCCTAGTATGCTGGATCTTAATGCTTCTAGCACTTACCAGCTTCTGCCGCGATCTGGCTGAAGCAGAGAGGACCGTGGCTTACCCCCCACGGAAGGGCCCTCTGAGGGGAGAAGATGGGAGGGAGGCCGCATCACCCTTGAGCCCCTGCCCCTCAAATCTGGCTTTGTTTGGAGATGATGGCGTGGTATCCCTTCAGAGGCATCATGCTTGTGACCCAGAGGGTTTTTACCATATAGTTACTCCAAGGGATGAGGACATGCAATGACGTCTGCACATAAATTGCTGACATCTGCCACCATCCCACCCCTTCTTATGGCAATGCTTCTTGTAGTGCCCTGGATCTCCACCGGAGGCCACTACAGAGTGATGCAACCCCAGACACACACCCCAGAAGAGGAGAGCAGTCCTCCGGATGCTTGATCCTCTCCTGCCCCTGTAGACCCCTGGAGTCCCGAGTCCATTCCCGAACCTGGGCATGGTGCGAGGTGTGGTGTCCAGTGCCTCAACTCTCAGCACCACTGGGCCAGCTCTATGATATGAGCCTATGCAGCTGGTGTTTGTTTTACCAAATCTCGACTACTTCCTGCTGTAATAATTTTACATGGTTGTCAGTAACAGAAATGGCATCCGTTTTCTCTCTGCATATGTTTGTGTTGATGCTATTTCTGTCACCATCCTCACTCAGTACATCAGTCTTCATTAAATGCCCTGAAGCATGGTAACTAGAGTCAGATGAGGGTCCTGTCAACCTACAGGCTACCACTGGAAGGACATTTTTCTTTCTCTCTTTTTATTTTAAACAGAAGACAAAGGTGCACGCTAACTACCTGTACTTTCATTAGATGATGTAGCCACTGTTTCTTTTACATAACTTTATGATGAGCTTCAGTAAGATTTCCAAAAGGGCAGACAGTAACTGAAACAACACATACTTTCAACCTCTTTACACATTCTCTTGTTATTAATCCTTTCCTGTTCAGGTCCGGTCCTCCCTTTCCCTGGCGAACCTACGCACCTCCATGTGGCAACACTTAATGCTCTCCTCAGTATGTGACTGTCTTAAATCCCCCTGACTACACTGCTCTTTGACAATGTATTTTGAGCATATCTCCTCCTGTACCTTGCTTGGGTCATGCTGTGGTTTTGCCTGCATGTCTGGGTGCGGCCCTGTGTATAATGTGTAAATTCTGTATATATCTGTATATATTGCTTGGATCATTGAATTAGTAACTCCGTACTTTATTACATTTGACTGTGTCCACTGCTGTAACCTTATTTATCTTACTATGTATGCTCTGTTTCCCCTGACTCCAGTGTATCTGCCTTTCTTCTGTTTGTACTCTGTATGTTCTTCTGATTTCCTGTACTCTCCCGGGTCGTACCTGAAAATAGGCATATGTTTTGTCTAGCATACTTACCTGGTAAACAAAAGCTAAATAAATAATGCTGTTTTTGTCTTTGCCCAATTCTTTTGTATCCATCTGCTACAGATTTTGTGTAAGACAATGTTAGCTACGAGTTCCAGTAGGGTCAAATACTCAAGCATTTTTTCATTCCCAGCAACTACTTAATTTGGGAATGCTGGCAAGTGCTTTTCTCATTTACTGTAACTAAAAACACAGGTACTCGAACAGTTCTGGGGGGATAAAGCATTCAAAGAGGGACTGGTTATTTCTTCCTTGTTTGATAACATAAAAGGCACAGAGGCCAAGACCGACTGTGCTAGGGGTGTGTGTGTGTGTGCGCGCACATGCGTGCACGTGTGTGTGTGTGTTTGTGTGTGTGTATGTATGAATGTATGTATGTGTATAGTGTCCAGAACTGGGATTGGTGGGAGACAGAGCAAGTACATATTTCATTTTTTATTCTTTTTTTATAGAACCTGTACCTGGTATGTCTGAGGCACATGGGACCTTCACTAGAGTTAGGAAATGTTTCAGTCTGTCCACTGCAGGCAAATTGAATGTGACTGGCTGCTGATCTGCTGAAAACAAAGAATATTTCTTCATGTACATAATGAGCAATGAAATCTGCATCGTAAGGTGAGGGGGTTGATCCACTTCAGTTAGCCAAGATTTCAGTCTGTTCCATGTTAGCAGATCAATCAGAAGAGTCTGAGTTGGAGTAATTAAAACAGCTATGATCTGTATTTGGCTGTCCAGTGTCCACCAAGGACTAAATGTCAGGCTGTGGTTTGTATTTATATGTTTTTTTCTCCTTTTGTAGAGGGGTGCTGTATGGGGGTGGTCAGCCTTTTGACTATTTGCTGATTAGTGATTCTGGATTCAGCCTGCTGGATGTATTTAAGTGGCAGCAGGCAGAAAATATTGAATAACGCTGTTTGTGTGAGTGGTTCAACAAGCTGCATATCATGACACGACATCATGTTCCAAGAAGGCTGAATCAATTGCACCTGGAATATCAGAGTTGAACTCTAAAACCAACCTCTGTGAAGTAAGAAACATAGTATATATGGCAGACCACCTCTGCATACCTCTCAACCTCCTGCCTCATAAATCAGGGACAAGGCTTAAAAAAATCAGGGACAAAGGGCCAAAATCAGGGACACATCTTCAAAATTAAAGATATCCACCCAGAAAGCTGGTAGAATATGGGACTTAGTGCATAATGTATTTTCTAAAGAAGAACAAGTCTGTAACTTTAATGCTTGACATTGTTTTGTGCTTACAGTCCCCACTGTTTAGCCACAGAAACACAAATTTTAGGAGGGACAGAGTAAAATTTTGAGGCAAAATCAGGGACGTCCCTGAAAATTGGGGACACTTGAGAGGTATGCACCTCTGAATAGAAGTAGCATTTCAGGCCCAAAGACTGCTTTCTCAAAATCCTACCTCCTCCTCACTCATAGAATGAGGCAGAAGTTTTGAGGCAGACAAAACTAGCAGATTTAAAGTTGGGTCTGGTCATTTATCCCCCTGTCTCTCAGATAGGAACTGTCTGGCAGAGGTTTGATTGCCATGACAAGCGGGTAACATCCACATACAGTGTGAATGGTGGGGGAAGACCAGGGAGTGTGGAAGACAGAGAGCTCTCCAACTTAGGGTCACTATGTGGAGTCAGAATTTGGTATGGATTTGTCAGTCATAAGGTAAGGCAGGGTATTGTGCTGGCCATGCCATGATTATAAAAATCCGAGTCTGCATAAACTGGATATTCTAGTTGTGAGATTGAAAAAAAGAAATAGGGAACAAAAGAACAATTTATTTATTTTGAAAAGTTTCATCAGGAAAGACATACTGAGCTACACAGCTGATTTCCAGATGCATCCTGGGGGAAAGGGGAAGGGAATACAATACGAATACAGAATCAAGTAAAAATATACATAGAGCAAGTAAGTATATAAAAACATTTAAAGCAAAATAACAAACTTCTTTAGTACTCATATATGTAAACATAAACAAACCCACAAACACTTTAATACAGAAATAAATGATTTATAACACTTGGGGAAATAAAGTGAGGACTAGGACCTAATAGGGGGATAAGAGAGAGGGGTGATAGCAGATTTGCCTGCACCCCTCCAGGATGTAAACCCTGCAAGAGGATTGGCAGAGGGGAAACTAATGATGGAATAGGGCCTGCACCCCTCCAGGATATAAACCCTGCAAGAGGATAAGCAGAGGGTTCCTTGCAGGTTCTAGAATGATATTAATTTGGTTAAGACTGGTCAACTTGTTGTGCTTGAAATTTGGGGGTAATGCTCATTTTCTGTAGGTCTTAGAGACTAGTTTTAATAATGCCCTGTTTTATTCTTTTTTATTGTTCACGTGTTCTAACTGCAGGGGAAATCATGCATTTCCCCAAAATTCATTGATCCAAAATTTGCTGAGACAAACATAACAGGAATTGAGCAGCGTATTCCCATTTACTTTTTTTTCTTTTTTTCACAACATGGTATGTCATCATGTGGTTGCCTAGTTTATGAGGGCAGTACCCGGTTATTAATGTCAAGGGCTAGTAGAGGTTGAAATAACCTCTTGTGTTTGTGTCATGTTTAGTGGTGGGCTAAGTGGGCTCAATCTGCTCTGCAGAGTGATTGAGCAAAGAGATTGAGTGTCCTCCAATGCAAAGCAGAGTACTTCACGTTATAATGAGTAACGCGAAGTCCATTGAAAATAATGACTTCACATTACTCCGCTTCCGCAGACCACTACTCCACCAAATTTAAGGCGAAGTGCATTGAGGACAAAGCACTTCGCCTCACTTCACCTGGTTTTTGAGCTCCAGAGATGAATTTTGCAGTGATTCATGGGATTTCAGGTCACATGGGCTCTATATTGATCTGCACAGCCTCAGTTCAGGGTAGTATGTGTAGGAAGGAGTAGGAGACAGTGTGCTCTGAGAGCTATCTGTGATTGAAATCTCCTAAAAGCTGTTAAAAAAGCATTTTTGCATTTTTTGGGGGGCTCAAACTTTAGTTCATCGATTGTAGGAAACCCTCCTGTGCTCATTTCATCGAGCATTTTTGTTTTTGTGTGGATTTGAATGTTACTGTACAAGATTGAGTATGTGTGTAGTGAAAGACAGTGAAAGTGTGCTTTGGGGGGGGCGTATCTGTGGTGTAGGTAGATTTAAGTTGGAGAAATAGTGATTTCTTTGTTTTTGGTTATATTTTTGTTATATAACTGACTGTGTTAATGTACACACAGTAATATTGTCAGTAATTGTTGAAATTTTCTTGCTGTTTGTGTGTTGTGTGGATCTGGTGCAGCAGTTCATAATTTCAGGTTGTTTACGTTACAATACGTGGCATATTACTGAACTTTTGAATTTGCTACGCATTACTCGTTCAGCATTGTAGACAAACCGTTCTGTGTGTGTGTGTGTATGAGTGTGTGTGCGGTGTTGCGTGACATAAAATAATACACCTTTTATTGTGCCACAGACTAGTGTAATTGCAGGCACAGCAGTGTGAACCTGATATCCACTGCAGTTGCCTGATTTTGTACTGCGATCGTGGTATCTGTTCTTTGTTTGGCTGCTTGTACTGCCATAAAAATCTGCAGTCAGTGTCCTCCCCCCCCCCACCGGCAAAAGGAATTTTTTTACCAGATTGGATTGTTTTTGTGACCTCATCAGCACCACTGGTTACTGAAGTTGTTTTCACTGCATGACAGACTAGTCTCTTATTTGTTGCAGAAGCTGCAGTTGTTTTTTTGGCTTCACATCCAGCATGCCCTCAATCAGAGAGTGAACGTATCAAAATCTAAATTTGGTTACAATATTGTGGTTGATCCCCCAAAATGCTTGCAAAGAGACGTGCAAGCAAAGCTGTTTCTCGCCATGGCACTGCTGGCAGTAAGATAGTCCGTGGGCATGGTAGTACACAGACGCAAAAGTGCATTGCTGATGTGAGGAAAGGTATTTCTCCTACAATGTTTTTTACAGCCCAATCAGTAGCTTCACTCATAGTTGGAGGAGATGTTTTCCCAGCCAGTAGTGTTAGTGTTACTGATGTTAGTGGTGGTGGTAGTATTAGTATTGGTGCGTCAAGTTCGAATTTCGACCAGTGTACCATATCCAAAAATATCGAGTGTGAAGCAGTGCAAGTGAGTGGCAGTGCAGATGATGTCATACTTCCCAGTAACATCCCAGTAACTGAACCTGAGGATTCTGATAATCATGTCAATGATAGCATACAATGTGATATTCTGTCCACCGTGGCACTTAACGTCATGCATTTTCCATGCAGTGATTCACAGTGTGGTGAAAAAATATCAGGTGATGGTGGTGTAGATGCTGATGATGAATGTGATGTTGCTGTTGTTGCAACATGCAGTCCACATGCTATCATCCAAGCAGAAGATGTGGATGTGTGTGACATTGATAAATATGATTATGATGTAATTGACCCCAGTTGGGAACCAGAGAAAAAGAAATTCAAAGTGGCTGTGTCTGAGTCTGTTTGCAGGAACCCCGCTCCCCTTGTAAAAACTTGTGATTTACCAGTTTTAGTTGATGATGATGATGACCCAGTAATAAATATGATAGGTAGTTGTGGTGGTCAGTTGCAGTCCAGGTGTGCAGTGCCCGGAACATCACGTGCCCCCCCCCACTTCAGTGCTTAAAATAACAGACTTAAATAAGCCACATCATGGACATGTTAAAAGCAGAGCATCACAATCCCATGTTTGGGATTATTTTGTTCAAGATGCAAATGATGAGTTAGTTTCAATCTGCCAGGTTTTTATTTATTTACATATCAGTTTACAACCTTTGAGCCAGCAGCTCGTTTCCAAAGGTACCTCATCACAAAGAGGACAATACAAAGCACAACATTTCATTACATCATTGTAGGTAACAACATTTTTTTTTTTTTTTTTTACATCATAGCAGGCAACAGTATGGCAGATATATACTGTAAATGACTTTGTTTACAATAACAATGTAACAGGTTAGGTATTGACAGGTATAACAGTTATTCGGATAAGATTGAGAGGAAAGCAAGTTTTGGTTGAGCAGACAAATTAGTCTTGAGCTGAGACTGCTGGGTTAGTAAGAACAGGAGGCTTTGGGACAGGGCAGGTGATAGTTAGGGGGGGCATGCCACTCTAGGAGTTTTGTCAGTTGTTGATTGAGAAGCTACTCAGAGAGTTTTGTCGGGTACAATGAGCTTGAACACCTATGGCCAGGGACAAGCACAGCTATGCATGTTAAATAGCTGGCTTCTAAGTGCGGTTTTAAAACTGGAGATTGAACGGATATCGGTGATGGAACTGGGGAGAATATTGTACCAGGTAGGGGCTCTGTAGTAGAAGAACCGTTGACCATGTGTGGTACTGGTTCTTGGGATGGACAGGGTGGCCCTGGAGGAGCTATGAGTTTGGACTAAGGGTTGAGCTAGGTGAATAGAGGCTGTCAGACTGGGAGGGGATAGACCAAGGAGTGTTTTTTTCGTTAGGAGGCAAGTTTGATATCTGAGCCGTTCATCCAGGTTGAGCAGCTTTGCGAAGTCATATAGCTGGCAGGTATGGGTTAATCTGGTGGCTCCCGTGATTAACCTACAGGCCTTGTCCAAGGTGTTAGAAAGTTTATTGAGGGCAGTCATATCCGCGGCACCATAGACAGGCAGGCCATAATCCACAAGGGACAGGATTGAGGAGGTGACTGCTAGTTGGAGGGCCTCAGGGGGGAGGCAGTGCTTGTAGCGATAAAGGATACCTAGCCGTGTATTTGCAGAGGAGGCTAGAGTATCAATGTGGTCATGGACAGTGAGTGCAGAGTCAAAGGAGACCCCAAGGTACTTGTACAGGCGGACTTGCTCGAGAGGAAGATTAGAGCCAGGGAGGATACGGAGTGGGAAATTACTGAGTTTGTTTTGGGGATGTGCAAAGAGCATGGATTTGTTTTTTTTAGATTAACTACAAGTCTGTGCTTTTTGAACCAGGCTTCAGCATCATTGAAAGCTAGTTGCAAGGTATCTTGAAGAGAGATGGGGTTTCGGTGGGTGGCGAAGATAACGGCATCATCTGCGTACAGCAGGATTTTTCCGCAAGCAACATGGGCATGGTATTGAGGTATAGAAAGAGAAGTGGGCCTAGAATGGAACCCTGGGGGACTCCGGATCGGATGGGACATGTATTGGAGAGGGTCCCATTAATTCTAACACGCTGAGAGCGGTCCGGCAAGTAGCTGGAGCACCAGGAGACTGGGCCAGCGGCAAAGCCAATGCGATAGAGGGCATCCAACAGTTGGGGGTGGGAGACAGTGTTGAATGCCTTTGAGAGGTCAATCAACACTGCCCCTGCTAGTGAGCCCGAGTCAAGGGAGGAATGCAGAAAATTTGAGAACTCAATAAGGGCAGTGCTGGTGCTGTGACCTGCACGGAATCCATGCTGTTCATGGCAGAGGATGTTGTATTTGGTCAGATAATCTGTGATTTGGGTTTGCCATGTGTGTTTTAGTCGAGGTAAAAAGGGGAGCCATCTGGGCACAGGAGGACAGCATATGCATCTTAAGAATAGGCACTTGGCACTGTGGACCCAGCACAAGCTGGCAGCTAATACCACAGTGGGGCATTCACCCTCATCACCGGCAACCATAGCGAGCATGTTATCTCCTTCCATGACTGTTAAATCCAGTAGTAAATTAAACGTGTGCAGTACTGAGGTAATAAGAGCAGAGGATTACTACAGGCATGATGAGGTGGAGGACCATAATGACTTTGTCCAGTGCTGGTGAGAGTAGCAGTTTTTGTGGTGGTGGTGGTGGTGAATGCAGTATGTCTAGTGCAAGTGGTACATCAACCCCAGTTGGCAAATCTGGCAAAATAACTGCATTTCTGGGTTTGTCATCATCACCTGTGCAACCGTCTTCATCAAACGTCCACACTCCACCCCCTGCCAATGCCATTCATCACAGAGCACAACCATTTGTGATCACACCCCATGTAAAATGTTTAAGTCAGCCCACGTCACAGAGTGTTTTTGTGCATAAGCTGAAGTACCCCTCCGAATCATACACTGTCACGTGAACTTAATGCTGCTGTAGCAGAAATGCTGGCAATTGATCTTTTGCCCTTCTTCTTTGTGGAGAATTCTGGGTTCCAGCGGTTTGCTGCACGTGCCCGTCCAAAATGGAAAGTCCCATCCAGGACATACTTTTCTACCCATGCTGACCCCGAGTTGTTCTGCACTGTGTCCAACTCAGTAAGACATGCCCTTCAACATTCCTCCTCTCCATTCATCCATTTAAGTATGGATATGTGGACAAGTGGCAAAACAGTGGGGAGTTCATATTTGTGTATAACTGCACACTGGGCGCAGGTGCTGGGGGTTGTTTGTGATGTTGGTAGTGTGAATAATCAGTGCAGTAAGGTGGATTGTCGTGGTAGCAATCTTCCAGGAATTCAACAGCATGCAATGGTTGCTCTGCATAATGTGACCTGTTCACACACTGGTGAGAACATGTTGGACATGGTACTGACTGAAATTGACATATGGCTAAACCCTCTGTCCCTGAGAGCTGGGTTCATAGCAAGTGACAATGGGTCAAATGTGGTGAAATGTGTCACGAATGGTGTTTTTTTTCGTGTTCCATGCATGGCCCACTGTTTAAATATTGTGTTGCAGGAGTTTCTGCAGCACCTTGATATAAAGGAAATGCTGACCATTGCATGACGTATCTGCTCTCACTTTTTAAGATCTGGAAAGGCCCATGACCAACTGCGGCAGTTGCAGATACAAAACAGCCTGCCTCAGCACCGCTTGATGCTGGAAGTTGTCACCCAATGGAACTCCACTTTATACATGGCAGAGAGGTTGTATGAACAATACAAAGCCATCTCAGAATATCTTGTGATGCACACTAGCCATGACAGTTCCGGGGCCTCCATGTCTATGATGACTGAATGGTGGCACCTCATGGATGCTGTACTAACAATTTTGCAGCCTTTTGAACATACCACACAGGCAACAAGTGGCAAGTCTGCCTCCATTAGCCAATCAATTCCACTGCTGTGGGTGCTGAGGCAGACATTGGTGAATGTACAGCATGGCCTTGATGTTGCCGGAGACAGTGGCAGCAGTATGTTGCTGCAACACATGCTGACAGTATTCGACCAGAATCGTCACGTTATGAGCATTCAGCGTAGTGACAACTTAGCCATAGCAACAATGCTGGACCCATGATACAAAGATGGAATTGCATCGGTACTGGAGGGAGGGCCTGAACAGGTAAAAAATATCAGTGGTCAACTAGTGGGTGAGCTTGGTTCATGGGGCACAGAAGTCACATGCCAAGGTCAGCAAACCTCAGCAGCATAATCCGGCTGAAGGTGTGCCTGTAGGACTATCAAGCATATCCTGCAAGGGGAAGGGGACAGCAGTTCCAGGTGGTCTTTCATCCAAAGTGATTGGCGTCAACCCACTTTGGGAGGCTTTGTCCCAAGTGGCTATTTGTGAAATAAATGATTCGGGAGAACAGGATGATGCATCAACAACTGGACTTAGTGTGGCTCAGAGAATGGTTGAGTCATATTTATCTGAAAACAGGCATCTGACAATAACTGAAGATCCTCTTTTGTACTGGAGTGGAAAGATCAGTGAATGACCAGAGCTGACTGCAGTGGCACTGAAGTACCTCACATGCCCACCCTCCAGTGTAAGTGTCAAGAGCGTATTTAGCTCAGCAGGTGCAATAGTCAGGAATCATTGGACAAACCTGTCTCCTGCAAATGCTAGTTTGCTAACATTCATTAAAATGAATGAGAGGCACATACCAGCACAGACTTCAACCTCGGTATTCGTACCCCGGCCTAGTCATGGTGGTTTTGGTGATGTGGAAATGGACCATCCTGGTGGCACTGGCAGTGGCCACCTGAAACGGCCCACCACTCACGTAGATGATGACACAATGGAGAAAGAATTTCCCAGTTTTCAGACTTCAGACATAGATGATTGTGAGGGAAGCTTTCTTTATGAGGATGATGATGTGGTTAATGTTGGCAGGTTTTAACTGAAGTTGTTAAAAGGTGGTGTGCCACCCCAGACCACCACCACCACCACCAGGACTGATGTTAGCCACTGCCACCACTGAGCATGAGTCTGTCTGACCCCCAGACCACCACCACTGGGACTGATGCTAGCCACTGCCACCACTGAGCATGAGTTTGTCTGACCCCCGGGCCACCACCACCGGGACTGATGTTAGCCACTGCCACCACTGAGCATAAGTCTGTCTGACCCCCAGACCACCACCACCTGTACTGATGTTAGCCACTGCCACCAATGAGCATGAGTCTGTCTGACCCCCGGACCACCACCACAGACACAAAGCTTCTTAATATTTAAACCATAAAGTGAGTATGTGTACTCATGTTTGTTATGCTGTTTCACTTCCTTTAGTTGTATGTTTTGTTTTCTGTAGCTTTTCAGAGCCGCAATGGGAAAACACATACGGTACATTTATTTTGTTTCTTTTACAGGTTTAACATAGAAAGTCTCCATCACTAAAACTTGGTGGGAATGGTACTGCAGCTGTACCGTACAGAGTGGAACCTATGGAATATCCATGTGAAATCCATTCTGGTAAGTATGAAGATTTTATTTCATCCATTTCATTGTTTTGGAAAGGCTGCAGCAAATATTGCACACAGGTTGTGTTAGTTGACAAAATGTGGGTTTGAAATGTAACTTGACTTGAGATTGAGAACCAAGGAGGGACAAATAACAATTAAGTTGTAAGAAATCATTCATTTCTTTTTTTTAAGGAAACTTCCAGATGCTTTGTTGTTCTGTCAAAGTGGCCTTATCTAAAAAAGTTCTTCAACATCAGGCATCCCCCTCCCCCGGACTTGGGCACACATGCAACATGCAGAAGTCGTTTCATTAGATGACCATGACCATCATTAACAACCGGACTATAGAAGGATGCAGATGAAACCTGTGAAGAAGTAACAAAATAAGAAACCATTACAGACAAACCTGCAAATATGATTCCCCCCACCCCCCCCAAAAAAAAATACTTACCTTCATGTGCTTGAGAGTTATCTGTTTCCAATTTCAACGCAAAAAATTCTCATTGAGCACTGGAATGTGCACACCAACAGTTTCTGTGACCTGTGATACAGAACAATATCATGAGTACATGTCCATGTCAACCCACCTACAAAATACACAAACATATATCTATTTATATTTACTCACCAAGGCTACTATTAGTGTACAGTCAAAGGGCACCCTTCCATCCATTTGAGATGATCACATTGCATTTGCTTGAATCGCCTCACAGAACACATTGGACCAGCAACAGTATGCTCACGGTCGTCATTTTATTCTGGGGGACTTTGTATGTGCTGAAACACTCTCATTTCACTGTGTTACCACTTGTCAATTTTCTGCACACAAGGAGGATACATTTTGGGCCTGCAGAAAAAATCTGGGGACTCTGTGCCACCACTGCGCTCATGACTGAGTGCCCCATTAAGTCTGGGGATGCATTTTGTGTGTTGTGTGATTGTTGTGAGCTCACGATGTCATATTGACATTATCAATTAAAGCAGCATTGCAAGAATGTCGTGACAATTTTGAACTGTACTTTTTTATGCTACTTTACATGGCCACAGCCACTAGTTACCTCCGAGTCGTGACTTGAATGATACGTTTCTTTTCACAATTTCTGTCTGCTTTACTTACTTGACTACTTTTTTTCATGTATGAAAAAAAATGAGCACGCCTTGCAATATTGTTCTGACTAGGTTTGTATTTATTTGCAGCTGCTTTTCAATAAATATTGTTCCATGGTGTCATAAAACACTGCCTGCTGCATAACTGTTAATTTACAACAGAAGTGATATATAACAACTAATTGATGTGGTGGAGAAAAGCAGAGGAAAACAATGACAAAGACCTGGTCAGCACCAATTTAAAAGGAATGTTCCTTTCATTATTTCACACATGAAAAAAGGTAGTGCAGCAGACTCAACTACTGGAAATTCTCGTACCATTCCAGTCAGGATGTAAGTAAAGGAAGTTGTAACATAGCATTAAAAAATATAGGTCAGAGTTCTCAACATATTGTTGTGTTGCTGCTTTACAGAGATTCACCACATAACATAGTTATGGTGATGCACATAACCTAATATGTGGGGGCCTTACTTCCAGTGGGAGCCTTACTTCCAGTGGAACATTTCTTACTCCATAGAGTGCAATATATTTCTGAGAAAACCACCCATAATTTCATTACAGTGTGTCATGTGATGGAGGAATTCCCGTTCAGATAAGCCGCCCACATTCTGTCCCCCTTTCTCAGCAATGTTAGGATGTGATGCCAGGGGTAGCACAGGTGCATGCTCCACTATAGTGAATGTCTGGCAGCTATCCCAATGTTTCATTATGTTATAAGGTTCACTTTGTGGTGAAATGTGAGAACGTTTCCACTAACAAGGCTCTTCTTACTGGAAATGTGCCCACACGTTTCACCACAAACTGACCATTATAACATAAAGAAACATTTGGAAAGCTGCCGGACAATCGGACATTCACTGTAATGGAGCACACACCCGCGGTCTCCCTGGCATCATGTCCTAACGTTGCTGAGAAGGGGCAGAATGTGGGCGGTGTTTCAGAACGGGAATTCCTCCATCACATGACACACTGTAATGAAATTATGGGCCGTTTTCACAGAAATGTATTGCACTATGTGGGGCAAGAAAGATTCCCTTGGAAGGGAAAATGTGTATTATGAAACAACAACAAAGAAAAAACACACAAAAAGTACAACACAGTAGTGGGGTGGGGGGGCCAGAAAACAATCTCTTAATGTGGCCGTGGGATGCCGTGGTGGTCCAGCAGCAGGTGCAGCATTGTGACTAATTGCTGCTGCTGTTCTTGTATTGTGTCAACCTGCTGCTGCAAAGCACCGACCCTCTGATTATTCTCCTCCAGGGCCACCCACACCAGGGTGATGTCGGCCTCTGTTGCAGGGACTGTGGAGGGGTTCACTGCAGGTGGAAATCCAGATAGTGGTGGTGGTGGAAAGGGTGGTGCTGGTGGTGGTGGTGGTGCAGCTGCTGTACTAGCCCTAATCCTGCTGTGGCAGCTGTGAGGCACAACTTCAACCCCTGCAGCACCCTTTGCCACTGCCACAGAAGGGCCAGCAGGTGGATGCCTGGCCCCTTCTGTGGCAGCCTGCCACTCCACCTTGTGGTGGTTGAACATGTGGGTGTGCTGGCCACCAGTCCCCAATGTGTCCCTCGGGGGCCACGGTGCACCAGCACACCACACAGATGGCACACCACAACTGTGCTGTCTCCCCCACAGAGTTAAAAAACTCCTACACTGGGGAGCTGCAGGGGGACCAGACACAGTCCTAGTACCACCTATGGTTTCCAGGGGCACCTCCTGTGGCTGTGGAGGTGTTGGAGGGCATGCTGCTAGAGCCCCTACAGCTGCTACCAGTGGTGGTAGTAGTGACGGAGAAGGTGGATGCACAGCAGCCACTGGTGGCATTGGTGCTGCTGCTGCTGCTGTTGTTGCTTCCACTGGGGGGGAAGCAACACCCAGGAGTCAGGAGCAGTCCAGCATCACATGACTGCCCCCACGTGTCTGCACTTCCCTCTCTGACCATGCCCATGGGCCAGTGACTCGCATTCTCCAGGGTCCATCCTTCCCACACAAGTCCCCGACACAAACACACACTGACACACAGAGTCACGCACACACAAAACAAAACAAAACTTATAAAAAAAAATTCACTACCAAAAAACAATCACAAACACAATACAAAAACTAAATAAAGATATAGCTTTAAAAAAAAGCTGTTGTTTTCTTCACAGAAAGGCAATAAAGCACTTTCAGTCACTGACTCTACACTGCCCTCCTCTCAGCCTTCTCTCTCTATGAATGCAAAAGAGAAAGTGAAATTGCTTCTCTGACTCACTTCCTTCCTGCCTGGCTAAAGCATATGACTTACAGTACTGTAAGCCATGTGATGTGTGGGGGGCTGCCTATTTACTTGTCACTTCGCCTTACTTCGCGTTAAGGCATACATGCAATACAGTAATAATGATAACACAAAGTGAGCACTTTGCAGTGCCCACTTCGCTGCTCCACCAATGCGAAGTGGCCACTTCGCATTCACTTTGTCAGCGGATTAAAAATTTGCTGCATTTCTAGTCATGTTTCATTTGCAAATTATGTAAATTTGGAGGATAAAACCATACACAACTATTTGTTAAAGGAAGGGTCTTAAGAGCGTAGCTCACAAGTAGCATTATACTTATAAAATTTAGTGCATGATTTTCTAACATTCCCACCACCTTTTATAGGAAACAAAATATGATTCATCTATAGCACTCTGCTGCAATCCATGGTAGACATCCAATCCCCGGCACAACATGGTAGAGTTCATTGTAATTGTTATGACAACTAGACAAGTAGGTATGACTGAGATAAAATGCTATGATAAGGCAGCTTACAAAAAAATAAGGAAACTAGCTCTAGATTGGAATTGGAAACAACCATCTCAAGGTTTAGGAGTTGATGAAATGTGACCACAATTTAAATCCTTTAAAAAAAATGTTGTTGAATATCACATCCCAAATAGGAAGATATATAATGGTTGGAGTAATACTTCACCTTGGTTTACCAAAAGGTTAAAAAAAAAACACTGAGGCCAAAAAAAAAAGCCTACAAGAAAGCAAAGGTACAGATGTAGCTTTGAACAGGTATAAAACTAAACTTAAAAGCTTCAAAAAAAAAATTAAGGCTGCCAAAAGGGATTTCAAAATAAATCTAGCTACTAAGGTGGGGGAGAACACAAAATCCTTCTATAACTATGTGGGGAGTCTAAGGAAAACCAATAATCAGATAGGACCATTAAATAAAGAGGATCGCACAGAAACAGACTGTCAAGAAATGGCTGAGGTGCTTAATGCGTACTTCCGTTTATCAAAAGGGGGAAGAAATTAATGTGGATAGTATAGGAAATGTTAGCACACATAATATCAGAATTTCAAGTGACAATGTAAAGTGTAGATTATTAAAGTTAAACTGTACCAAATTGCCTGGTCCAGATGGGATCCATCCAAAATTGTTAAAGGAACTAGCTAGTGAATTATGTGAGCCCAAAACTAATATTCCAGAAATCCCTGGATAATAGACTGGTACCTGAGGATTGGACAATTGCCCATGTAGTTTCCATATAAAAGAAGAGAGCAAGATTGTAGAAACTACAGGCCAATTAGCCTGACCTCCATCATGGGGAAGACTTTGGAAGTCATAATCAAAGATGAAACTGAACAGTATTTGGATAAAAAGGGGATGGATGACCCTTTTCAACACGGTTTTAGGATGGGCAGACCCTGCCTTACTAATTTACTGAACTTTTTGGAATCAGTTAGTCAGGCATTGAAATTAGATGTACTAGTGGACGTATTGTACAAAGATTTTGCAAAGGCCTTCAACAGTGAATCACATAGTGAGCTGATTAAAACACTAAGGGAAATACAACTAGATGACTGGCTAATCAAATGGATTGGAAATTGGTTGGGGAGAAGAAAACAATTGTATGCATTGGGGGGTTCTATCTAGATGGGTGGAGGTGACAAGCTGGGTACCACAGGGGTCTGTGTTGGGCTCTGTCCTGTTTAATATCTTTGTGACATCCAGTAGCTGTTCAAACCAATTCTGGCTGATCAAATTTCCTGATGATGTTAAAATGGGTACATTAGTTATCAATCAGGAGGATGCAGCCCTGTTCCAGGAAAATACAGATGCTTTAGTTAACTGGGCAAATAAGAAGAAGTTGAGCCTTAATTTAGATAAGTGTAAAATTATGCACTTTGGGAAGAAAAATTTGCTTTTTAAATGCTGTATAAGTGGCAGTGAAATAACTTCAACAGGAGTTGAAAAAGACCTGGGTGTTCTAGTTACAAACAATGTTAGCTTCAGTCATCATTGATCTAGCATAGTCAGTACAGGACATGTAATATAACATCCATTAGGAGAAATATAAGAAGCAGAGATAGGGAGGTACTGATTCCACTCTATGTATCTTTGGTCTGGCTCCACCTGGTGTATTGTTGTTAGTTTTGGACATCCTATAGCAAAGGTGATATTAAAAAAAAAACTGGAGGGAGTCCAGAGAATGGCTACAAAACTGGTGTCTAACATCAAATGTCTTACTTATGGGGAAAGATTGAAAGAACTTGAGCTGTACTCACTGCAGTACAGAAGACTACAAGGTGATGTGTGTCTGGTATATAGTGTATTTAACAACAAAGACCTATGGGAATGTATGGGACTGAGTACTAGACCTGAAACAAAAATTATCAGGGGGTATGGTATGATGGTTAAATGGCAAGTTCTACAAGAATAACTCTGGGGGGGGGGGCATGGTTTTCTCAAAGAGTGGTATCAGTTTGGAATGCCTTACCGAGCAGTGTAGTATCACTCAATTCAAAAAACTCTTGATGAATTGTTAGTTGATCAAATTTTTGCAGGGGAGATATAAGGAACTAGCACAGGTCATTAAAGACTTATGCCGTCAGACCTGTATTACTTCCTATGAATCCAATGCATCCCCTCTAGGCAGTGACATACCTAGTTTAATAAGACTATAGCCTCATCCAGATCTTCCATCTCCTTCAGCAAGTGTCCACAAAGAACTAAGTCAAAAGCCATACTGCAGTCGAAGTAAAGTCAATACACAGCATGACTTCTCATCACCCAGTCAAGAAAAGTATCAGGTTAGGCAGTCAAGACCACCCCTCCATGAATCCATACAGTTTACTCTCATGGGGACTATTACAATCCAAGTAGTATACAAGGTCCAGTTTGATCAGTGATTCTATCAGCTCACCTACAGCTGAGGTGAGACTGACAGGTTTGTGGTTCACTGATTGTTCCTTGTCTCCCCCCCACCTTATGATATGAAACTAATTACATCACTCTCCAAAACCTTCAGAACCACACCTCCTCTAAGTGAGCTGTTCAATAAACCTATTAGGGGCTCAGCCAGTTCCACTGCAGATGCTTTGAATATCATCAGGTGCAACCTATGTAGTCCAATGACTTTGTCTATCTTTGTGGATGTGAGCCCTTTCATGACCCTTTTGCTAGTAAATATTGGCTGACTCATCTCTGGGACTACATTAGTAATTGATTTGATGCCATTCTTTGGAAAAGTCCCACCATCCATCCTGGTGAAAAATGTGCAAAAAGTAATCATTAAGGATGGTGGTCTTTTTTATAAGTTATCATCTGTTACCATACCCTCCACTCCACCAGCTAACCTTATGTCTTCCAATCCTTCTTTTCTTTTTTATGTCTTATATATCTGAATAACTGTTTGTCTCCACAGTTGACAACCTCTTCAATGTGCAATTTTGTATATGGTAGTGCTGTTTCTTATGCGCCCAAGCCTACATCCAGATGCCTGCCCCCTACCCAGACCCAACACTCAACATTACATCATGATTTACATTCATTCTTTACAAACCTCAGCTGGGTTCTTGGCAGGGTGCAGGGTTCTGAGTGGTTGGGCATAGCAGCAGTTCAAACAGCCATATTTACTGGATTTCTTCAGCACTGGGCAACACCCATTGCCATCTAAATGTATTCATGCATGATTCTGTGTGTGGAGATATGGCAGCCACCACTACCTCCCCACATTTGGACTGCCCATGTCTGACTCTTCATCAGCCAACATAAGTGTAGGTGAATGTCAGGTATTTTAAAGGCATCCATTCACAGGAGAAGAAATCAGTTATATGGATGTTCATTCCTTTCCCTCCCCTGCAAACCCCTGTAGTGACCAAAATACAAATCTGAAATTGCATTGTTGGAAAATTACAAGGTGTGGCTTCTAGCACCTCCATCAACATTAACAATGTGGCAATTTCATGCCCCAAATTACGATGAAATGTTCCTCCTAATACTCTCTCCATGTCCATTCTGACTCTTTAAAAGCTTAGTAGGGTCTGCAATCAATACAGCATACTTATATAGGTAGAGCACCCAAGAGCAAGTTGACAGATATTTTTGTGGATTGCCAAAAAATGTAGGTGTTTATATTCAATACACTGCTCACCCTCAGTCTCACTCAGGACTCCTTCAGGTATAATCCCTGTGATAAGTACTTGAACATTAACTCAGTGAAAAAGCAGGAATACTGAATGAATATTTCTGCTCAGTATTCACAAAAGAGGAGGGGGAAGTGCCTAATCCAATTAACAGAAGCACTCTTGATAGGGGGGGTCGATCCCAGTCCTTTCACAGAAGAAAGGGTTCTGCAAGAACTCCTAAAACTGAAGGTGGACAAAGCAATGGGTCCTGATGGAATTCACCCGAGAATTCTAAAAGAATTAAAGAAGGAACTAGTGAAACCACTGGCTACTCTTTTTAATAAATCATGGGAGGATGGTGTGGTACCCGAGGACTAGAGGAAGGCGGATGTGATTCCCCTTCACAAAAGTGGGACCAAGACAGAGGCAGGAAACTACAGACCTGTCAGTCTGACCTCTGTGGTAGGGAAAGTGATGGAGTCACTTCTGAAGGAAAGAAAAGTTGAGTACCTAGAGGTCAGTGGAGCACAGGATCCAAGGCAGCATGGGTTCACAGCAGGAAGGTCATGTCAGACGAATCTAATAGATTTCTTTGACTGGGTGACCAAAGTAGTAGACCAGGGAGGGGCTGTGGACATGGCCTACCTAGACTTTAGCAAGGCATTTGACACAGTCCCACACAAAAGATTATTAGTCAAATTAACCAGCCTGGGAGTGGGTCCCAGGGTGGTAGCCTGGGTAAAACATTGGCTGGACAACAGGACACAGAAGGTAATTGTAAATGGAGTCCACTCTGAAGAAAGGGCGGTTACTAGTGGGGTACCGTAGGGTCAGTATTGGGTCCAGTCCTTTTAATGTCTTCATCAGTGACATTGCAGAGGGACTGGAAGGAAAAGTATGCCTTTTGCAGATGACACAAAGATCTGCAGCAGGGTTGAAACACAGGGAGGCGTGGAAAGGATGAAAAGGGACTTGGCAAGGTTGGAGGAATGGTCAGACGTATGGCAGCTAGGATTCAATGCAAAAGTGTAAAATAATGCACCTGGGAAACAAGAACCCAGGGAAGAATACACAATGAGGGGAGGTAGTAACAACAACAAAACAGGAAAGGGACCTGGGAGTAATCATATCAGATGATCTTAAGGTTACAAGCAATGTGAGAAGGCAGTAGGGAGGGCCGGGGTATACTGGGATGTATAGGAGAGGCATCAGCAGCAGAAAACAGGAAGTTGTTATCCCTCTGTACAGACAGTTGGTGAGACCCCATCTGGAATACTGTGTCCAGTTCTGGAGACCCCATCACCGCAAGGACATAGACAGGATAGAGGCAGTCAGAGGAGGGCAACTAAAATGGTGCAGGGTCTGCAAGAGAAGCCAGAGGAGGAGAGACTAAAGGAACTTAATATGTATACCCTTGAGGAAAGAAGGGAGAGGGGACATGATAGAAACCTTAAGTACCTCAAGGGAATCAACAAAGTCCAAGAGGGTAGCATCTTTCAGAAAAAGAGACTTGCAAGAACAAGGGGACACAATTTAAAGATAGAAGGAGGGCGGTTCAGGGGCAATGTGAGGAAGTATTATTTCACAGAGAGGGTAGTGGATGCATGGAACAGCCTTCCTGAGGAAGTTGTGGGGTCTAAAACTGTGGGAGAATTCAAGAATTCATGGGACAGACATAAGGCAATTCTTGTGGGGGGCAGGAAGATATAGGCTGTTGGTTAACTAGGATCTTCGGCCTATCCTGTAGGTAGGGAAATGGGCAGACTAGATGGGCCTAGCAGTCCTTATCTGCCATCAAAGTCTATGTTTCTATGTTTCTATATATTGACACAAATCTGGTGCATAGCCAAAGCACTGCTGAGGCTTAATGCCTTGCAGGCCTATATTTCAACCAACAATATCCAAGGTACCTGCACTCCTGGGAGTAGCTCTGCACACTGCCCACTCACAGTGACTTTATGGCAAAATGTGCTCTTTATTGTCAGATAATCTCCAGTGAGTGTGCACAGACCTCTCCACCACCACAATGCCCCGGAGCTTAGGGAAGGTATCCCTTCATCAGGGGGCATGGATAAGAGGGAAAAGCAACTTATTTAAATACATATAGGCTCCTCCTTATAAAACCAGGTGACAAAAAGTGCTCTCATTACCACAATTAAAAGTACAGACTATGTGAAAAAGAACAAATATACACAATACTATGGACCCATGCATGGTTTACTGAGAATATTTTCTCTTAAATATATAATTATATAATTTAACAGGCTAATGCCTGGAACCATGAAAATATGTGTATAATAATGAGGATACTCTGGGAGAGAGAATAGCAGTCTTGTTTGCGATCTTGCCTAAATTCCAGCAATCAACATTGTTCCACGATAGCTATAGGGTTTTTTGAGAACCATAGTCGAGGAGAAAACTGGAGTCTGTCATATTTTTATCAAAAGCAAATACATACAAAAAATACAGACTCCCTTTTGAAAAACAGATACACCCATACACTTCTGGGATTATTTCCAAATTTCTTTTAGTAACTTTTCAAGTATTGTATCTAAAGAAGGAAATCTGATCAAATAGCATTCATTCTGCATTTTCCCTAATTTAATTTCTGATTTTAATTATTTTTTTTCAAAATCAGGGGAACCATCGAGAAGCATTAATTTTCACATCCTGATGGTGAACAGAGCTAAATTCTACTTTTCAAAATGTATATAAATTATATGACCAAAAAACTGGCACGGACCAATGGTACAGGGTTGTAATGCATCAGAAAGGGAAAAAGTGCGTTCATTCTTATTCTGTGAGATATGGTTTAATATCTCAGTTTTCATTCAGTCCCCCTGGCCTTATAGCTCTTAAAGTAAAGATCCAAAAGCTTTCTCTTCTATCTAAAACATTCTTTCTGTTGCTACCATGACTCTGTGCCGAGATAGATTCCATGTCATAATAGCGAACGCAAAACAGCGATCGCTATTATGGCAAGCATATATCGCCAAAAAGCAAACTGGCAATATACACTTCAAGGCAACCTGACATCTGGATTTTAAAAAAAGTGTTTTTGTGGGGGGGGTTGTGCCCCCCGCACCCTCCTTAATTAGGATTTCCAACTCGGGGGGGGTGCATATCGAGGTGGGGCCAAAAATCCGGATATTGGCAAAATTTAAATGCAGCAGCTTGCAGCTGCGTCAAAATGTACACACTCCCAATCCCAAACCCAGTACTGCTGTGCCAGAGCTAGCCACCCACACCACCACACCACACAGAAAGCTCAGTGGCAGCAGGTACACCAGTGCCTGAAAACCCCTTTCCTGTCTCTCCCCTTTCCCTCGCTATTCCCCTTCCATTCACCCTTCCCCCTAGTCGCTATCCTATACCCTCGCCATTCTGCAGGCTAACCCACAATAATAGCAAGCCAAGGCAAGGCAAATTTTATTTTAAGGGCACTCAATCCCTGAGGCTCTGGGCACCTAACAAAACAAAAAATAAAACAACAATTAAGATCAGAAAGTTACAAAAATAAATAAATTCAAATTCCAGTTTAACTATCACCTGCAATAATTAAAACAGTCGGACGTAAAATCATTCTGTAAAAGCTAGGCTAAAAAGATGGGCATTTAGCCTCTGCTTGAAAATACCAATTGAGGTGGCCTCCCAAACTGCAGATGGAAGCACATTCCTCAGAGTTGGCCCAGAGACACTAAATGCTCGTTCACCAGATGTCTTGAGTCGAATCCTAGGAACATCCAGGAGGCCCCTTGACGAGGAGCCGAGGGAGCGAACAGAGGCTGCAGGTATCAGGAGCTCTGACAGGTAGCCAGGGCCCAGTCCATATACGGCCTTACAGGTGAGCAAGCCCACCTTGAAAAGGACCCTCCAGCTGACCCGCAGCCAGTGCAGAGCACACTGGACCAGGGTCACATGATAGGACCTAGACAGGCCCGTCAGCAAATGGGCTGCCACATTCTGCACTAGCTGCAGCCTGTGGAGGGTTCCTACCATAACCCCAAAGTAAAGAGCATTACAGTAGTCAAGACTAGTGGTGAGAAAGACATGTACCAGTGTCAGCAGATCCTCGGGTGGAACAAGGGTCTTGATCCTGGCGATGTTTTGCAAGTGTTAAAAACTACTCTTAACTACAGATGATACCTGATCTTCAAAGGTCAGCCTGCTGTCCAGGATCACACCTAGATTACATACCCTCAGGGAAGCCACCAATGGAGCAGACCCCAAGAAAAAACCTGCGTCTGCTCCAGGTTGCAACCCATCACGCCCATGACCCAGCTCGATCACTAGCACCTCTGTCTTTTTATTTACTTGTTTAACCAGGAGTAGCACACTAAGCTAAAATATTTTTTACAGGTGCATCCTGGGAGCACAGGGAAGTTAAGTGACTTGGTCAGGGTCACACAGTATGTAAGTGGAAGCTGTGGGATTCAAACCCAGGTCTGGTCTGCTGGATATTACCAGATTTGCCGTGCAGAGCCTTAAACCACTGCGCTGTACTGCCTCCCCATATTGCCTCTTATCCGGATTTAGTCTCAGCCAGCTGAAAGCCATCCAGTCATTGATTTTAGCCAGACAGATGTTAAGCACATTGACAGCACTGGATGTTCCAGGTGCAAATGACAAATATAGCTGGGTGTCATCTGCATAACAGTGAAACTCCATTCTGTATTGCTGAATGATCTCACCCGGGGCAGCATGTACACCGCGAACAGCATCGGCAACAAGATCTAACCCTGAGGCACTCCACAAGGCAGGGGCATTGGGGAGGAGGAGAATTTCCCCACAACTACCTGCTACACCTTATCAAAGAGATAGTACTCAAACCATCTGATGACAACACCGACGAGTCCACAAAATTCACAGAGCCGATCAAGAAGCATGACATGGTCCATGGTGTCAAATGTTGATGAGAGATCAAGCAGCACAAGAACTGACCTGTCTCCTCTATCTCTAGCCTGGAGTAGGTCATTATGCACCCTAACTAGAGCTGTTTCTGTGCTGTGTCTAGCCTGAAAACCCGACTGAAATGGCTCATAGATGTTGAAGGACATGAGCCGATCCTCAAGCTGCTGTGCCACCAATTTCTAGACAACCTTGCTGAAAAATGGCAGGTTGAAGATTGGACAGTAATTCGCTGGGAAATCTGGGTCAAGGGATGGTTTCTTAAGGAGGGGTCTCACCAGCACTTCTTTCAAAGCCACTGGGAACAACCTTTCCACCATTGAGCACCTGGCAATCCTGGCAAACACCAGGCCAACAGCCTTGGCGCATCCCATTAAGAAACGTGCTGGGGCTGGGTCCAGTTCGCAAAATGTGTGCTTCAACTCTAAGATCACTCCGGTCATTTCAGGCACCTCCACTGGCCTAAACTCCTCCCAGACAGGCAGAGTTCCTTTGCTCCCACCAGTCCAGCGATTGCAAGGCGTAAGCCTCCCTGCTGGAATCCCTGACTGGATAGATGACACTCTGTCAGAGAAGGACAGAGCAAACTCTTCACACAGAGTGGATGAAAAAGTCTTTTTTGGCTGTTGACAGGCAGGGTGGATAAGCCTGTCCACAGTCCAAAAAAGCTGAGAAGGTCTGTTCTTCCCTGCGGCAATCTCCCTGGACAGGAATTCTGCCTTCTTACAGGAGATTGCCTCCTGGTACTCACCATATTGGGCACATAGGACCAGTTTGTCAGCCTTCAGCTGGGTCTTCCACCAGTAATGCTCCAACTTCTGACCGTTGATCTTCATCGCCTTGAGATCCCCATCAAACCAGGGGGATCTCAAGTGAGAGGATCTGGGTCATATAAGAACTGGAGCGAAGACATCAAGTGCTTCAGACACCACCTTGTTATAGGTGGCCACCGCCTCACCAGTGCCAATAGCACAAGCCACCTCAACTCTAGATAGGTCAGCTAATGCCAATAGTCCCTCCAAGTGTAAACCCCTTAAAGGGTGGTAGCTGACCATCTCCACAGGGGAAGAACTATCAGAGGGTGCCCCAAACATAAACCTCATGGTATAATGATCAGACCAGGAGACCCAATCTATCTTGAGGCTATCAACCCCATGACCCAGCTGGAACACCAGATCGAGTGTGTGGCCATGCTGATGGGTGACAGAAGCAATTGCTTGCGTCAGGCCCAGTGATGACATTAGCTGGAGGACGTCATAACCAAACTGCAAGGATTCATCATCGACACAAGCGTTGAATTCCCCCGGGATTAAACACCTGGGGAACTCCAACACCTGGTCAATGGCAAAGTCTGCTACCTCCTGCAGGAATTCTCCTCCCAGCCCCAGGGGGTGGTAAACAAGGAGAATCCTGCAACCTGCACCTAGAACCCATGCACAACACACTCAAAAGACCTGGTGCTACCAATTGAATGCACCGTGAAGCCCAGTTTGGCTCTGAAAACGATGGCCACTCCCCCACCCCTGTGATCCTTCCTTGGGCAGTGCATCACAGAATACCCAGCAGGGATGGCAGCCTCTAAAACTGGACCAGCATCATCACCTAGCCAGGTCTCCATTATGCAAGCCAGGTCAACAGAAGAAATCAAGTTCACAAAAATAGCGGTCTTGTTTCTTATCGACCTGGCATTGCAAAGCACCTCCCAAAGAGGATTAGAGAAGGTGGCCGGCCGTCTAGCTATTTGCCCAGTCAGTATGGTGGGACCACTACGTATGGGAACCAAACACATCTGGCATCTCCCTCAGCCTCATTTAAACCCAGGGCATTTCTTGTACCTTACAACCTCAATGTTCCTCACCATCCCCTCCTCAGCTGCTCTCCACCAACAATGACCTAGCCAACTCCTTGTGATCCTGACCTCCCTCCAGTGCCTGGCGGCAGTAGATGGGGTGGAGGTCATGAAGCAGAGAAGCAGCATAGGTAATTCGTAGCTGGTCAAAGCTCCAACACATCACTGCCTAGTATGCTTGTCTAAACTGGAAAAAAAAACAATTAAAATAATATAAACTAAATAAATGCAATCTTAGTAGTCGAGATACAAATCTAACTACTCATTTATCCCCCATTCACACAGCTAATATAATAAAATTCCCTACACAAATGCTCAGCAACCACACACTATCTAAATCCTCAATTTTCACCCAGCAAAACCACCCTCACTAAGAGTCAGCAATGTTTATTGTCCAGGGGAGGAATCAAGTGCAATTAGTAGATATGTAACCCCTTATTTCAACGGGAAAACCAAAAATCAATGCAGCAATATAAAAAGTCCAACAGTGTTAGACAAGTATCCTGAAAATGATTAGTCAGTTTCAACACAGCTCACTCTCACTGAGCTATACGTACATCCAAATCCCAACAGGAAAATAATCAGCTGATAATGGAAGTTGTGAAGAAATCATCCTGGGAGGGTTAGAGTTTATATAGTCAGAAAAGTAACTCCAGCAGAACTCTCACCAATGCTGGGGTAGAAACTGTGAGGAGCAATAAGAGGAAAGAACTTACTGGCCCATAGCGAGTCCAACTTCACCCCCTGGCACTTCTCTCACCAGCATCGGAGGCAGTCTGGACTGGTCTCCTTCTGGTAGACAATATACTGCAATGGATACAACTGGTGGAATGGAATTTGTCCAGGCTCTTGGATGCTGTACAACCCTCACCACACCCAGCCATCCACTCACCAGCAAAAGTCTACAACGGCCAAGCAACAGTTGATCTGGCAACAGGCCCATGTTGCCACACCACGGCACCCAAAATGAGTCACTATATTTCTAGTCACTCATTTTTTAGTTGCTATTATGACATGATACTGCCTGGATATATTCTATGCCCATAAATTTTAGTGTATCTGCTCTGCAGTCGTGTGGTGTGGCAAAATGGATCCCAACTGGGGTATCTTTCCTCCTATTTTCGATTGATCTAATGTGCTCCTGCACCTTTGCTTAAGAGGTCTAGTGGTTCTCCCCTCATAGACTTTTTTGCAAGAGCACCACAAGACATAAATAACAAAACGAGTATCATATGTGATACATTCCTGTATCTCAACCACAGAACCCTGAACAGCTGGATGAGAAAACACATTACCTTGTTCAGCAAAGCAGCAAATATTGCAACACTTACACTTAAACAATTCTGTTGGACATTTGGGTAACCATGTGTCTTGTTTGGACATATTTCAACTACCATGCAGCACTGAAACTGGACCCCACCACCAGCACCAAGCAAAGCAGACAGCTTACTGTCCTCATCTTAATGCTAATCTCATCAGGTTTTGGTACTTGCAACATGTAAAACTTTAATACCATTTTTGTTTAAGCTTATATTCAAGATCTACTAGAGAAGCTAAGAGCCTTTGTAAGGTAAGAAGACTGTAGTCTGCAAAGATAAATACCCTGTTACAAATCTTTCTTACTTTAATACCATGTATTACAACTGAATATTACACAATCTTAATTAAGGGTGCAATTGAGAGAATGAATAGGTAAGGCAAGATAGGACAACCCTGCCTAGTTCCACAAAAGAGCTGGAAGGTGGGGGAAATGAGTCTACTAGATATTAGTTCTGCAGATGGGGAATTGTAAAGGGCACTGAGTCATTTGCTGAAATTAATATCAAACCCATAAGGTTTAATCACTTTAAAGAGGTATTCCCAATGAATAAAGTCAAAGGCCTTTATCATATCCAATGAAATAATTCCTGGTGTTTTAGATTTCCTAGTATGCCAGATGACACTGTAAACCCCTCTTACATTGCCAGCACCTGACCTACCCTTAAACAAGCCCACTTGTTCTTGTCCAGTTGGATTCTAATCTTGATCACTCAATGGAGGTGTGTAGTCGGTATTTTAGTTAGAATTTTATAATGACTATTAAGAAGCAAGATAGACCTATAACTTCCACAGTCTAAAAGATCTTTCTCTTTTTTGAGGATTAGAGTTATACACACCCGAGTCATTGTAGGTGATAATTTTCCTTGAGTATGAGAGTCAGTAAAGACTCCGAGTAAGTATCTAGGGATTTTGAAATTTTGTGTGTGATAAAATTCAGCCAGCAGGCCATCTGGGCATGTGGTTTTCCCTTTGAGTAAGCATCCAATGGTTTTGGTGACCTCCTCCAGTGTCAGGGATTTTTCTAGTAAATTAACATCAGATTCAGTCAATTTAGGATGATTAGATTTAGAGTGAAATTTTTCAATGGCGTCTTTCTTTTGGGGCTCTTGCCTTGCACATATCCCCTTAAACAAGTGCTTCATGAATCTGTTTGTTACCTAAACGTAACTGACACTTAGCATCCATAATAGCAGTGATAATATTTCTAAGTTTTGTAGTCTTCATCCTGTGGACCACCAGTTTATTTACTTTTCCCCTGACTCCTACTACCTTTGATTAACTCTGAAGAGGGCATATTCAGCTTTACCTGAGTAAATTTTGTTTATCTTGCACTTAAGTGTTGTGATCTTTTTGAGCAAGGGTGCACTCCAAGGCAAGTTCACTTTATATAGAGCTTCCATGGCTTTCAGGGAGGTCTCCATCTCATTAAGTTGCTTCAAAGATTCTTTTTATTTGAAGAATAACTGATAACCCTCCCTATAATATAAACTTTGTAGGATTCCTACAGACAGGGGTCCAGTGTGTCACCAGTATTGTTAATATTAAAGAAGTCTATAGTTGCTTTGTGCCATCACTCATGAAAAGCAGTACTTCTTATAAGGGATGCCTTAAACTTTCATCTGAGGCTGTTAGAGTGTTCCCCTTGTAGCTAAATAGTAGCACTGATCAGGCTATGATCAGAAATCACTAGTGGCTCTATATTAGACCTAATTGGACTCTTAACCAGGGTCTTGAACATGAAGAGGTAATCAAATCTGTGTGGGAGAGTTGTCTTCCAGAAAAAAAGGTGTAATTTCTGCCAGTGGGGTGGGATATCCATCATGTGTCAGTCAAATTGTCATCCTTGGTTAGCTGAATCAGTGAGGCTGTAGCCTTTGTGGAATTATTTTTGGAGCTGTGCTTGTTACAACCTAGACCAGTATCTAAGACTTCATTAAAGGGTCAGGCCCAGTGGCATGGAGGGCTGAGGCATCCATGCCTTACCTTCTGCCATGCCAGTAACCCGTGTTCGTGGTGCGAGCGGATTACTGGGGGTCTGCCAGGGAGAGAATGATTGAACATCCGGAGGATGGCTCTCCTCTCCTTGGGGTGGGGTTGGTGACTAGCATCAGCCTGACATACAGCAAAAGCTGGTTGTCAGCATGCTAGGTCCCACACACAAGATATGGAGGTGGAGCAGATGCCCAGCGTGCTGTGTACAGAAGCGTATGTAGCTCAGCCATCCGTGTCATTGCACACCACTGTGGCTGTGCTTGGGAATAAGGGTGGTGAAAAAAACAAAGAAGAAACTCACTCCACTGCCACTAATGAAGGATCCCCAGATGGGGGACCGGATTAGTGAGTACACCGTTACAGAGCCACCTGCAATTGGGCAGATAGACAAGTAAAAAGACGTCATTAAAGTCACCTGCTAAAATAATTTAGTAGTCCTGAAGGATACCAAGCTGGACAGACAGGGAGTCAAAAAAATCTGCCCATGAGTTGTTGGTAGCATAAATATTATGGAGACAGATCATATCCCCCTTGTATTGTGCCTAGAAGGGTTTGTGATCTACCTTCTGAATTGGCAACATGTTTTTGCTTTACAAAATTGACTCCTTTTCCAATAAGAATTGCTACCCTTCTTTTTTTAGGTGTGTTCTACTTGCAAGATTCATTTTCTAAACAATTTCTCTGTGTTGGAATCAATTAGATGAGTCTCCTGAATCAGTGCTATATCAATTTTACATTTATTAAAGTATCCTAAGACTTACTTTCTCTTTATGGGAGAGACTAACCCTTTGACATTCCATGATGTAATTTTAAGTGTTTTTATTTTACGACTGCATAGGAATTAACTAAGAGCAATAATAATATATGAGAATAATTAATCAAGGTAAGACTGTGTAGTACAAATCTATAAAGTCAAAAAACACAATAATAAACAAGTCTGAGTTAGTATATCACACCTTGCAAAACAATAAAAAAAAGTTAAAAAAGGCAACCAGTGTATGTATAGATAAAATTCTACTGTTCGGTTAGATTCAAGCTAAAATGTTAACAGCTTTATTACTAGGAAGAACAAAAGTGTAGAAAAAGAAAAACTTGAAATTCATAAAATGGGTAACATGTACTGTAAGAGTCAGGTGACAATCTCAAGAATTGTTTTGCTGAATGTACTAGACGAGGACTTCTAAGGTACCAGCTGAACATGTGTCAGCTGCCTTCTAGATATTCAAATAGTCAACCGTCAAGGGGTACTACCAGAACTCATATTATCCAAGAGATTAAGTGATTTAAGAGTGTGTAGAATACTAGCTTGAAAGTGGTTGAATTAAGCAATAATGCCTGACAGGGTGTGTGTTGTGCTGGGATAACATCACAAAACGACACACACCCTGGAGGGCATTATTGCTATTATACAATGGCTCATTGTTACACAGAATAAAAAAATCATTTTAAAGATGTTTTTGTGTGGAAAAATATTTTAGTTTTTTAAAAGAAGATGAAACAATGAAGCCCATCATCAAGCACATCAAGCAGCACAGAATCAAGCAAAAGTTCATCTCCAGGTTCACAGTGAGGCTGAGACTAGACCCATGATGTTGTGCTGGGATAACAGCACGGGGCCAGCCCAAGACTGACCAATCAGAGTCCAGGATTTTTTTCTTGCCATTGTATAATCAGAATGTGTTCATGCCACACCTGTATGAAAGCAAGACAGTTTGTGCTTGATCACTAGTACCTGAAAAGATGCCAGGTTTCTTAAAATAGAAATTTGAACTTGCTATACTAACTCATTAGGTAGCAGTTTGCTTTGGCACAAACGCCTCGGCTGTTGTTGTGACTCAAACAATAGTGTCATCTATAGGCTAATAGTTTCGTGACACAATGAAGTAAGTGGGAATTAAACAAACTGCATGTATTGCTTTTGCATCCTTCCTGAGATTAAAATATTACACTTGCATCATAATTAATAGCTCTAAAGGAGCCACTACCATAGGTTCCATGTCATAATAGCGATTGAGCAACAGTGATCGCTATTATGGCGAGTGTACATTGATGAAAAATTATTTTGGTGATGCACACTGGCAGCATACAGAAAAATGGCGCCCGAGACCTACAGGTCTCTGCTTTTCATCAGGGGGCTGACCCGCACTCCTACTTATGGATTCTCAACCCAGGGGTGCATGTTGGGGAGGAGCAAGAGGAAATACATGCTGCCAGGCAGCAAAAAACAAAACAAACCCACACCACGCTGGACCAGAACCCAGCACCCCATGACTCCCAGCCGACCACCCTCCCCACAATGCTAGTGATGCAGCTTGTCAGCTGCTTGCTGCAACCCCTCCCACATGCCATCCCTCCCCCACGTCTCTCCCCCCCATGGGAGTCCACATGCGTATACGCACGAGTTCCTGTCATGGTTTTTGCCGACCCCAGTATCCAGTCGCCTTCCCCCCTAAGTAGCTGTGAGCACAGTCACCAAGATTGACTAGCCATTTTTCTAGATGCTCAATCTCGGTCGCTATGGTCACAGAATACCTTGCAATTTACACATTACCAGCTGGCTTGTCTATTGGTTGATACATTCAGACTCCCATGACAAGGTGAAAAGATAGAAGGTCTTAGAAAGCTACACTAAGTCTTAGGGTCCTTTGTTAGCCACTCCCTCTCTTTGTTTCTAATTGATAAATAGCGATGCATGAGGGCCAACCAAACCACTTTACTTTCAAAACCTCATAAGACATCTAGTCCTTATTTGTTTAACCATGCAGAGCATATTTAACCCATGTGCAGTTTAGGCCTTCATGTTCTAAGGAATGAGTATATCAGTTCCATTTGATAGCTGTTATTCACAGGTTTGGGGAAAGTACCCCCAGATCTGTAATGTTAAGGCATCACTTACTGAGCTTAGTGATATGTCCGAGCTAAAGATTGTGTATGTGCTGTTGTGCAAAAACCTATGCATGTACTCAGGAGTGATTATAAACAAAATTATAGTAACTAAAGGCATGCATACTAAACTGAGTTTTAATTGTCTCCACCACACCCCCTCATTGCTTATTCACTATGCACTGTGACTTTTTTTTTCTTCAGCACTGGCTAACTCAGATTTTGCAACAAGCAGACTATTGTATAATTTCTTATGTAGAGTAGGTCTAAATAGTGTATTGAATCAATAATTAGGGAAGGAAAGCCAAATAGAAAATCGGTTCAGAAATTACAATACGTGTGCTACTGTTATCCTGTATAGAATAATTTAAAACTATAAACTCAGCCTCAAAGGTCAAGAGATTACATCAGCATTGATAAGCATACTTTATGTTTCCAGAAAAAAAATATATATATCATTGATTGTGGTAGACCATTAATACTGTCTCTGAGGCCACTTTTCCTGTTGTAAAAGTGATATCCCTTACATATTCTAAGTGTCACGATTCCTTACTCACAAGTAGCAGTTATCACATCCGTGTTATGCACGTGGCCAGACTTATTAGTGTGTGATTGCTCTACATGGCAGTATTAAATTACATACCAGTGAAACTGTTAAAAAAATGTTTTAATTTGGATATGAAATTTTATATGTACAGTACATTTTCTCTCCTTTCTTGTTAAGTAGATGAGAACAATATATATATGGTGGTTATAGTCAGCTGCAGCCAAAAGGTTTCAAGCTTGGTACACTGGGAATGTATATGGGTGTCTTTTTGTGATATACATTAAAATATGTTGCTGGATTTGTTACCTGAAAATTACCTGAAATTGGTCACCAGTAAGAATCAGCTCAGTCCAGTAAATGACAATATACTATCTTTGTTATTTACAATTAACATACTAACATACTAATTGCCAGCAGATTAGGACTTACGGTCTATCGAGTCTGCTCGAACCTCAGATCCCTAGCTGGGTGCCGAGGCCCTCCCCCCTCCTTGTGTTCCAGAAACCCCTATCATCCATCCCCACCCCCCTGGGACAGGCCATCACCTGATACATCCACTTTCTGTGTCTGTCCCACCCTCTCTTAAAGCCCTCCACTGTGGATCTCTGAACCAGCTCACCAGGCAGTGCATTCCAAGGGTCCACCACCCTCTCAGTGAAAAACATCCTCCTCCTCTTTCCCCCCTCACCCTTCTACCTTCCAACTTCAAACCATGCCCCCTGGTGATACCTCCCTGCTTTAGTCTAAAGATCCCCTCCATGTTTACCCTATTTATTCCCTTGAGGTACTTGAAGACCTCAATCATGTCCCCCATCTCTCCTCTCCTCCAATGAAAACAGGCAGAGCTCCTCAACTCTGTCCTCATATGTCAAACTCTAGTCCTCGATCATCTTAGTTGCCCTCCTCTGTACCCTCTCCAAGAGCTGTATGTCCTCTCATGCGGTGGCCTCCAGTACTGTACACAGTACTCAAGGTGTGGTTCAACCAGTCCATTGCACAGTGGCAGAATCACTTCCTTGCTCCTAGAGGTGATCCCCTACGATGCATCCCAACATCCTGTTTGCCTTGCTAGCCGCTCTCCTGCACTGCTCAGAGTTATTCATACCTGCATCCACCATGACCCCTAGGTCTTTTTCCCCTATTGAGGCCTCCAGTGCCTCCCCTCCCAGGGTGTACCTGTGTTTAGGGTTTACCCGCCCAAGATGTAACACCTTGCACTTGGTGATATTGAAATTTAATTTCCATGTGTGAGCCCAGCTTTCCAGGGTGTCCAGGTCCCCTTGTAGGGCCAACCTCCCCTCTTCTCCCTCAACTACTGCTCCCATCTTGGAGTCATCAGTGAAGAGACTTATTTCACACCCTATACCCTCCCTGATGTCCAATATGTATGCATTAAACAGGATCGGACCCAGGACCGAGCCCTGCGGTACCCCACTACCAACCTCTCTAGGGTTCAAGAGCTCCCCACTGACCACTACTCTCTGGGTGCGTCCAGCTAGCCAGTTTTCAATCCATCTGACCATCAAAGGGCCTACTCCCAACCCCATCAGTTTCTCCACCAGATCATTGTGGGGGCCAGAGTCAAACACCTCGCTGAAGTCCAAGAATAATACATCCACAGGCTTTCCCCTGTCCAGTTCTGATGTTACCCATTCGTAGAACTGCACAAGATTGGTTTGACATGATCTACCTGGCACAAACCCATGTTGCCGACTATCCAGACCTCCCACCTCCTCCAAGTACACCCCCAATCGTTCCTTTAGTATACTCTCCATTAATTTTCCCACCACCGAGGTCAAACTGATGGGTCTATAGTTACCTGGTACTTCCCTTGACCCCCCTCTTTATGGATTGGCACCACATGTGCCTCTTGCCAATCCCTAGGTACCTTCCCTGTCTCAAGTGACCTGTTGAAGAGCTATGCCAGGGGTGCAGCCAGTATGTCCACCAATTCCCATAGTACTCTCGGATGAATGCCATCTGGCCCTGGAGATTTGTCTTTCTTTAGGGCCTTGAGGGCTAACCACACCCTTTCGGCGGAGATAGCATCATCCGTCCCCTCCACCTTACTGGCCTTTTTATCCTTATCCTGATGTGACACCCCTGGGGTACCTCTCCCTCCCTCTTGCTCCATTTCTGTTGCTTCCCAGATCCCACTCACTGCCGCTTCTATCCCCATCGTGCCTTGCTTTGTAGATATCCCATCCCCCTCCCTAGTGAACACAGAGGCGAAGTACTCGTTAAATACCTCTGCCTGGTCCCCTCACCTCTTCCACCCACCCTCCTTCTGATCTCAATCTGCTGAGATGGCCCTTAGTTTTTCTCCGCTCACCAATGTACCAGAAGAACCCCTTTTCCCCCTCCATGTATCCCCTGTGCCAGCCGTTGCTCTTTACTGTACTTTGCCCCCCTCACCATCTGGGTGACTTTTCTAGATGCAAGATGGTACATTTCCTTATCCCTATTCCCTCTTGTTATTTTATATTTTTTGTAGGCTGCCTTCTTTTCTCTGACCGCTACCTGAACCTCTCTGGACCACCAGCATGGTTTATGTGACCTTGCTCCCTTACGTTTCACCTTAGCACAGGTCCTGACTGCCTCATGAAGTCCCCGTTTTATGACCTCCCATCTCCTTTCCACATTTGTCATTGATGTAATCCCTTTCAAGTGATCCTTGAGAATATTTCCAATGCCCACAAAGTCTGCCCCCCTGAAGTCCACTGCCAGTGTCCTAGATCTCACCCTCCCTCCCCCCATGCTTATTTGAAACCAGACAGTATTGTGGTTGCTCCCAGTCAGGAGATCCTCTACAACCAGGTCCCTTACCAGATTACCATCTGCCAGAACCACGTCCAGGACATGCCCTTCCCTTGTGGGCTCCATCACATGCTGTGTTAAGAACACATCCTGGAAGCCATCCAGCAGTCTCTGCTCCTTGGCCACCTTAGAGGACATGGTTCCCCAGTTTGTACCTGGCATATTAAGGTCCCCCATCAACACCACTCCTTCCCCTTTTGGTCCACACTGGGCAATGATGTTGTCCAGCAAACCATCCTCCAGAACATCACCCATCCCGGGGGTCCTATACACTACACCCAGCTTGACCTTATCTCCTGCTGGGGATCGTAAGGTGATCCATAGGGCCTCCATGTTTCCCTCTGCCTCTTCTACCCTAGTAATTTCCATGTCATCCCTAATGAACATAGCCACTCCACCCTCTCTGCCCTCCTTTCTATCCTTCCTAAGCATAGTGTACTCCACATGTTTAGGTCCCAGTCATGGTTTTTGTTGGCCCACGTCTCCGTGACCGCCGCCACATCCACCCCCTCCGAACAGCATGGCCTGGAACTCTGGCAACTTGTTTCCCAAGTTCCTGGCATTTACTAACACCAACCCCCACCCCTTATCCCTGATCCTTTGTTGAACCCCACCCAGGTTCCTCATACTTCCATCCTCCCTCTGCACCTCCTGAAACCTCCCCCCCAGTCTGTTTCCCCCCTCCCTCCCTTGGGTTTGAAGGCTACTCTATCAACAGAACACACAGTCATTATTAGTCACAATTCTACTAACAGAATATAATATACACACAAACAATTACAAAAAGGCTAGCCACAAGAAAAGACATGCATGCCATGTTATGGTTGTTTACCTGAATTTAGGGAGAACATGTACAGAGATGTGATGTCCTATTATCTTCTAAATCCTTGTTCTAACAGAGGCTACTTAACTCTGCCTTATATACTGTAGACAACTTGTTTACAACTTAGCCTGAGTCAGCATGAGAAAAGAGGGTACTTGTTACATCTGTATCACTGCAACTGCACTCTGTCCTTGCATCAGTTATTCCATCACACAATACTTTTTTAAACAGTTTATAATTGCCTTCTCTGTTCATGTAGTTTGGCACATAGAGACTCAAAATAGAGGATCTATACAAGATGGAAGTCTACAGCAGCCATATTGGCCTATTATTTAGGCAAAAACAAGCACTTCACAAGGCAACATTTGCCATATTTACAGTGTAACAGAATTGTTCCAGCTGAGACATGCTTCTGATGGATGAGAGAAAGTCATATAAAGTATGGTGCGCCCTTATTACCGCTAAAAAGCAGCAAAATTATTTCTTGATAATCCGATCGCTATGACGTAAATGGTTATAAACCTCTTTTGAGTACATCATAGCAATGGGATTACAAACGGAGCCCATCTGCGCATGCGTGTATCTGTGATCTTGCGCACCGACTGGCCTTCCGAAACCAGCGCGAGTGGCCAGAAATGACTCAGAACGTCTGTGGGGCCAAAAGTAAGCCATATTAGTTTGTTTTGCCAGTTTATGGGACCATACATTATAAAATATAATGTGGTCCTCTATCGTTAACGGTTTGGTTAATTGTTCCGAGGTTGCCATGATGACGTAAACCTCTCGAGCTTCGCTCTCGAGGTTTACATGGCTACCCTGGCAACCTCTCAATGGTTAACAAACCTGTTAACGATAGAGGACCATACATTATCCTCTATATTATTCAAAAGTCAGTCATTACTTGTTTTTTATACATTTCAGAAACAGCATGAATCAACATATGCATTAAATTGTTGGTTTTGTAAACAAAAATAAACTAAACTTATTTATAAATTCTTTATAGTATTAAACTTTAATATTTAAGTGCAGCTGGTGTGGACAAAAAAAGCCATTAAATAACTGATGATATTTGGGATACTGTGTACAATATTCATTAATGTACATATTAGATATGTCACCAGCATTTATTTCACTCCGTCTCTTACATACTGTAAGTGCTACATGCAATTTCCCTGACCTGCCATATTTCAAAGTGGTCCATCCTAACAACACAAACCAAAATGTCCTTTCCTAGAAAAAAACTCCTGGCTCCTTTATATAAAAAAAAAAGATATCTTAAACCAGGGGTGCACAACATGCATCCCGGGGGCCACAAATGCCCCACAGCAGCTGTCTGTGGCCCCCCAAGGACCTAGCAGCTTCCACTTGCAGTCTTTATTTATTTTATTTTGTTGTTTCTTGGTTTAGTAACATGTTGATAAATAAAATAAAAAAATAGATAAATGTATGTTTTGATTTGGTTTATGTGTACATTTGTACAGGTTTGTAATTCTGATTTCTACAATAAATAAATAAAAAATTAATAATGTCTTGCTAGGTCATTTTACAGTGGCCCTTGGCCGTGACTCAAGTCTTTAAGGCTGGTTCTCCACAAAAAAAAGTTGTGCACCACTGCCTTAAACTTTTCAGTTGAACTCCTCTTAAAAGCAGTACTCCATGTTTCAGAAAAGAAGCACCACTTGATCACTCACTCCATTTGTTGCAATACAACATCTAGTGCACTGACTCTGGCAATATCATGCTTGCTCCTCTAAAGGATGGCCAAATGAAAAAAAATGTTTTATTTAACTTAAAATGTACTCCATCAGGAAGCTCCCACTGTTAATAGTTATAACAGTGTCCCAGCTTCCATTTATACTTCAGTCTGTGTCAGTGTCTGTGTCACCAGCCCATCTGCCAACTTGGAACTCCCCTTGCTCACTCCTCTCATTCAGAATCCCAGTGTAATGCAATGTAACTGACTGATGGGATGTTTGACTTGAGGGAGGTGGGAGGACTGATAGCATGCCAAAACATGGGACTGAAATTATCTTTTCACTCTTGATTTGATCAGTGTTGTTGTCATTTGTGAAATGAGAAAGAAAACACAGCAACCAGGCATTTCAAAAAAACAGCAATAAACCTCTTAATTTGTGTTCCACATGTCCCCTCATCCCTCCCGCAAAGCTGGCAGCCCATACCTTTCCTAACTGGGCTCCCCACTAAGCACATGCTCATTGCGGGTAACCACAACCCAGTGAGATGCTCTGGCTTTCCCTATCTATGTCTGTTTGCCAATCACTGTAACCTGTTTATGTAAAATGTTATTGCTACAAGATGTCCTGCATGTGTTATGACCTACTTCTTGTACTACTGATGTATATCCTATTATCCTTGTAACTCCCAGGTTGCCCCTGAAAAAGGGACCTCCGGGGCCCAGTGGGCCTACTCGGTCACCAAAATTCAATAAATAAATAAAAAAATGTATATGACATCACAGCAATCCTTAACAGGATTTACAGCAATGTAAAAGATGGATGTCCATGAGTTATTCTATTTATACTATATTCATTATTTTTAAAATAGACTTAATATATTAATGAATGACTGTTTCAATATACTTGTTAAATGTAGGATGGATTCTAGCAATAGTGACTTTACCTTATTAACACATACCTGAATGAAAGGAAGTATTTTATAGGATTCAAGAATATCACATTCATCATGGCTTTTGACGACTCCAGAAGCACTACTGAACCAGGTGTTATCCATTCTTTATGTGTTACTGCATCTAACAGTCCATGTGTACATAATCCTTTTCCACTTTGTTGGTCAAAAAAACAAGTATGCTCATCTATGGCATGACAAAGTAGACCTGACCACATTCCTTAAAAATTATTATTAATTACTCAGATTAACTTCATTCATAAAGATTGTTCCACTGATCGCAACAAAATTATCATTCAAAATGATAATGCATAATATACAGTAGTTACCATGAATTTATCAAATGTATCGGCCTCCTTGCAGCAGGATCAGAAATGAATTGCCATTTCTTTGCACCATGTAAATAATAAGTTGCACCCCTTCTGCTGGCCTCCCTTAGATAAAAAATATTGAATAAACTTAGACTGTAATACATCCAATTATTGATAAAATATGATGTTGAATTTCAAACATTCTTACAGCAACAATTTTATTTTGCTCAAGATTTTGGCTCCATGTCACACATCAAATGAATGGCGAATTTCACTATATTTCTTCTCCAAGGTCAAGGCAGAATATATAGCGATCAAATACATCCAATGTTATGTAATATTGTTATTCTAATCCATTACTTATTTTAGAGAATTTGATCACAAACAGTAATTCATGTTATATAGCACCATAATGTCCAATATATAAAAAAATGATTCTGCTGAAACTATGGCAGAAATAACCGACAAATGTATTGATGTACTCATAAGACAAGCAAGTTTATACATGAGCATTCATGCCACTTCCTTGATATGTATGCCATTTTCTCTTACATGCCAATTTTTCCATGTTACTTGATTTTAAACCTGTCTCTCTTTTGTCAACCACAGTTACTGATATAGGAACAGTATTGGGCACTATAACCTGACTGTCCATAGTCCATCACCTGTAGGAAGATGGAAATTATCTATATTTATAAAAAGTTGCATTCAACCATTAAAGTTCATATAATTCTGAGTATCTCAACCTGCTAAAAGATTCTGTATGAGTATGTTGTGTAAGCACACATTCAGATACACATATACAGTAGTTAGACATACTGGACATTGCAACTGCTGAGTCTGACGATTGATCAGTTTGTTTTAAGAAATGCCAAAGCATCCAGATGTAATGCAGCATGAGGCATAGTCAAGTGTTATATTACCTGTAAGGGGTGACTAACTGACTGTCACTCTAACTTCCAAGAGTATCTTATTGCTATTATAGAAAAACTGACTTCAAATGAAAAGTGTTAGAAGTGTAGCTTGTGAATGTTTTCCTCATTGAGAGGGAGATTTGTAATAAACTAGTTCATCCACCAATTGTTTTTAAAAATGCTGGTTCAGAGACAGGATACACTATTCCAGTCATAAAGCAGTACAAAACAATGGAAATGCAGACAGGAAGAATTCATACTCCATGGTGATCAGGCTGTATGTGACAGTGTAACAGAGATTACAGTAAAGCTTCAGACTGCTGACAGCCATGCAGAATGAAGAATTTCTGTGATCCTATTTATAATGTGAGTTTGTATCATGGAATACATGAATTCTTATTTCAATATTATTCCACTATTGTTATTAGATGTTTAGTAATGGAAATTTAAGATATGGGTCTAATACACTGTTATGCGAATCAGAAGGCATGACATTTCCAACTCAACTTAAGATGAAAACAGAGTACATTTTACCTAATAAAATGATTTTTCTATTTCTGGCATTGAATAACTCTTTATAATGATTTTACCAATTCTGCTCAGTTACTGGGATTACATAATGCCTCTGGTAATGGAAGAAAGATTATTCACTTATCATCATTTGGTTCATGGGTTTAGCCATCAGAGCAACCTTTCCATAGCTGTTTCTGGAAATTACAATGCTGGCCACTATCATAAGGACATCTGCATTTAATCTATAATGCAGTTGTGGCTGTGAGCACCATTTATATTCTGTATGATTAATAACACATATCTATGAATAAATGAGAAAAAACAACTTATGTTAAAGTAACACATACATGTGTAATCATTATTCTCTACTTGTCAACATTTTTTGTTTCATATTCTAGTTTACAATACTTATTTAAAAAAAAGACCATGGACAACCATCTAGCCAATTAGCACCCCCACCCCAGAAAGGCAATTCTGAAGTCACCACCACACATGGTAAACAAGGTGCCAGTTGCACGATGGCAGCAATCCACCCTCCCTCCCAGAAGGGGAAGGGCATCTTATGTGATGCTCAGTCGTCCTCTCCCAGATGGCCCTCCAATATCCCAGGCTTGTTCATGAAACTTGGTTGCCAGCGTCATAACTGAAATGTACAGTACTACATTTGGTTCGCATGCCAATCTAATCTCATTATACACACATGTCCATGTACTACAGAATGCATTAAAATTCTGTAGCATTTTTTCTACATCTCCATCCTGACTTTATAAATCCCTGTAATGCAAAGAAATTATCTACACATTACGGCTGGAAATATTATGATGCCAAAACTGTGCCTAATAAAGAAATAAAGATAAAATGATACTGACATATTCACAAAAGTGTAAGAGTAGAACCAGATGAAGATGATACAATGCTTAGTTATGAATTACAGATGCTGCATGGTTTGACTGAAGTGTTACTGGCAATTCCATTATATTCTCATAATGCACAATATACAGTATGTTGATTCATTAACAATTTTTTCTGCATTGATCAATGTGTCATTTCCAGGTTCAGCATTTTCTATTTCATAATTAATATCTTCAAAACTGTGTTCATCATCTGAGGCAGTATCAGTATCATTGAGACACATATCTTCTAAAGTGGCAACTGACATCGTGGATCTGGGAATATTAACATTTATGAATTTATAGTATAACACAAACTGTTAATAATATAACTAGAGTGTTCAAACATCATTTCCTATTGTCAAAGTGAAATAGTGTCTAGTGATACCACCTCTTCCAGAAACTAATACCACTTAGCCACTACCTTCTCAGTGAAAAAGTACCTACTCTTTACCCTTCTGCACCTTCCCCCTCCAGCTTCAGGCTGTTATCCCTACTGGTCTTCTTTCCACTAACGCTGAAGACACTCTCAGTGCTCATTTTGTTTATGCCCTTAATGTTCCTGAAGGTCTCAGTCATGTCGTCCCTCTCCCTTCTGTCATCAAGATAGCACATGTTGAGTCCCATGGGCCTCTCTTCATAGATGTTGCTTTGCTGGCCCTGCCTCATTTTTGTTGCCCTTCTCTGAGCCGTTTCCAGTAGGCTGACATCCTTCTTGAGATAAGGGCACCAAAAGTGCACACTCTTCTCTGTTCTCCAGGTGCAGTTTCATCAGAGTCTGGTACAGTGGCAAAATGATCTCAGTGTTTCTACTTATGATTCCCTGGGCTATGAAGTGTTTAATCTAATTTGCTTTGGCCGCAACCTTCCTGTGGTGTGCCAAGTGTTTCAAGTTACTCTTGATACTTACACCAAGGTCCCTTTCCTCCTCTGACCAGGCTACCTTTACTACACTCAATCAGTATGTGGTCACTGTGTTTTGCATCTCCAATTGAATAACTTTCATGTAAGCACTAATACCCGAAAGGGTGGGCAGTATTGTGCGATATTGGACTGTCCAGGGGCGCAATGAGGTCCGATGCTGCAGGCAGAGGGCCTTATAGCCCCTGGAAGGTCCACTATAGCACAATACCACCCACCCTGGAGGGTATTATTGCACTTAGAAAATGGGCTATCTGTTAAGTTTTTTTTTTTTATTCAAGAATTAAAAAAATACTAAAAATTACCTTACAGTTGCTTGGTTAGTAAAGTAGTCCCTCTACTGGTATTCTTGACAATACGTACCAGTAGAGGGTATCACAGCATTTTACTGTTTTGTTTCTACTGTGTATAGAACCTCCCATCTTTGTCACTTGACCCCTCTCCTCCCTCACTTGTGTTGCGTTTTTTTTTTTTTGTTAATGTCCATTATTGAGAGAGAGAAACACACAGGTTGTCCTATGTTGTACTGTGATTGGGAAGGGCAATGGAATGCAGGGGAGATACATTGATTGTGATGGCCAACAGAGAGGTAGCTTTTCTTTTTCTGCTCTTACAGCTGTTTTTTTGAGTGCAGGAGGGGTACCAGAGAGGTACCATTTCATTCTATTATGGCCAAGCTGCTCTGTTTTTTTTCTCCCCTTTCTTTTTGTTGGCGATCAACTTAGCGATGACAAGGCAGGAGTAAGAGAGAGAGAGAGAGAGAGAGAGCAAGAGAGAGATGATGCTACATCTGCTGTCCGGGAAACAGATCTAGAAGTGGGTAGCCATTTGGGAACAAGTGACCACCAAACAGTGTGGTTCGCGATAAACTCTGCTACAGAGTCAAGCCATACAAAAGTGAGGGTTCTGGACTTCAGGAGGGCTGACTTTGGCAAGATGGGAGAGTGCCTTAGAAAAGCACTAGCAAACAAGCTAGAAGGAGGGGTGGAGCAACAATGGGCAAATAATAAAACTACCATCACAGAGGTAACAAGCCTTTGTGTGAAGCAAATAAACAAATCAAAATGAAAGAAAAAGTCACTATGGTTCTCAAAAGAGGTGGCAGTGAAGGTTAGGGAGAAAAAGATAGCATTTAGGAAGTATAAGGAAACACAGAAGGAGCAGGACAGAGAACTGTACCGGTTAAGGCAGAAGGAAGCAGGGAGGGTATTCAGAATAGCAAAGGCACAAACTGAGGAAAAGATAGCTAACTCAGTTAAGAAGGGGAATAAAACCTTTTACAGGTATATCAGGGCGAGAAAAGACAAAGGGAGGGATAGTGAGGCTGAATAGAATGGATGGTGGGTGGGCAGAGAGTGACAGTGATAAAGCAGGGATACTGAATGAATACTTCTTGTTCAGTATTCACAAAAGAGGAAGTGGGGAGGTGCCTAATCCAATTAACAGAAGCACTCTGGAGAGGGGGTTGATCCCAGTCCTTCACTGAAGAAAGGGTTCTGAAAGAACTCCTAAACTGAAGGTGGACAAAGCAATGGAGCCAGATGGAATTCACCCAGAATTCTAAAAAGAATTAAGCAGAGAACTAGTGACACCACTGACTACGCTTTTTAGCAAATCATGGGAGGATGGTGTGGTACCTGAGGACTGGAAGAAGGCAGATGATTCCCTTCACAAAAGAGGGACCAAGACAGAGGCAGGAAACTACAGACCTGTCAGTTTGACCTCTGTGGTAGGGAAAGTGATGGAATCACTTCTGAAGGAAAGAATTGTTGAGTACCTAGAGGCCAGTGGAGCACAGGACCCAAGGCAGCATGGGTTCACAGCGGGAAGGTCATGTCAGACGAATATAATTGATTTCTTTGACTTGGTGACCAAAGTAGTGGACCAGGGAGGGGCTGTGGACATGGCCTACCTAGACTTTAGCAAGGCATTTGACACAGTCCCACACAAAAGATTAGTAGTCAAATTAGCCAGCCTGGGAGTGGGTCCCAAGGTGGTAGCCTGGGTAAAATATTGGCTGAACAACAGGACACAGAAGGTAATTGTGATTGGAGTCCACTCTGAAGAGAGGGGGGTTACTAGTGGGGTACCGCAGGGTTCGGTATTGGGTCCAGTCCTTTTTAATGTCTTCATAAGTGACATTGCAGAGGGACTGGAAGGAAAAGTATGCCTTTTTGCAGATGACACAAAGATCTGCAACAGGGTTGATACACAAGGAGGCGTGGAAAGGATGAGAAGGGACTTGGCAAGGTTGGAGGAATGGTCAGAAGTATGGCAGCTTGGATTCAATGCAAAGAAGTGCAAAGTAATGCACCTGGGAAACAAAAACCCAGGGGAAGATTACACAATGGGGGTAGTAACAACAACAAAAATGGAAAGGGACCTGGGGGTAATCATATCAGATGAACTTAAGGTTGGCAAGCAATGTGAGAAGGCGGTAGGGAGGGCTGAGGGGATACTGGGATGCATAGGGTGAGGTATCACCAGCAGAAAACAGGAAGTTGTTATCCCCCTGTACAGACAGTTGGTGAGACCCCATCTGGAGTACTGCATCCAGTTCTGGAGACCCCATCTCCGCAAGGACATAGACAGGATGGAGGCAGTTCAGAGGAGGGCAACTAAAATGGTGCAGGGTCTGCAAGAGAAGCCATACGAGGAGAGACTAAAGGAGCTTAATATGTATACCCTTGAGGAAAGGAGGAGGGGACATGATAGAAAGCGTTTAAGTGCCTCAGTGGAATCAACCCGAGAGTCCAAGAGGTAGCTTCTTTCAGAAAAAGATGATGCAAGAAGAAGGGACACAATTTGAAGATAGAGGGGGACGTTCTAGGGGCAATGTGAGAAGTATTTTTTCACAGAGAGGGTGGTGGACATGGAACAGCCTTCCTGAGGAGGTTGTGCGGTCTAAAACTGTGGGAGAATTCAAGAATGCATGGGACAGACATAAGGCAATTTTTGTGGGGGGTATGAAGAAATAGGCTGTTGGTTAAATAGGATCTGCAGCTTATCCTCTAGGTAGGGGAAATGGGCAGACTAGGTGGGCCAAGTGGTCCTTATCTGCCTTCAAAGTCTATGTTTCTATGTTTCTATGGATTCTGTTGCAGCTGACAAGTATGGACAGATCGGGCAGGTTTTCCGGTATGAGACACAGTCGTTGGATGACAGGACTTATTTTATTTGAATACTGCCCCGGAGATAGATTCACACTGGCAAGTTGTGGCTGCAGTGAAAGTGGCTAAGTGAGTTGGACATCAGGGACGTATACGAGGAGCGTGAGACTGCAGCATAGTAACAGCCGTGAATATGCTGGCTGTTTACTTAAAAAAAAATATTGTTTGTTTGTTTTGGGGGCTCTGTTAGGTAAGATATCGGTGGCCAGTATATGACAAGCAGCCCAGGAAGCGCGTGTCTATTTGAATTACAGACTGAGATTCACTCTCAGTCAGTGAGCGAGACTCTCGCTCGGTAAACGAAAAATCAACATGGCGGTGCTTGCCTTTTGAACGTTCTACTAGCTCACTAATATTTAGAACTATATGAGGCAACTGAGACTGGGACTAGCTATTTCCCAGTCTCTGTTGTCTCATACCGGACTGGCAGATTGGCTCTTGCAGCCAATCAAGAACGTGAACACACTTTGCCCATTTTCTAATTTATTCATTGAGCCCCAGTTGCCGAATGTCAGACCACTTCTCTAGCCTTGCCAGGTCTTTCCTGAGTCTTACCTTTCTTCTGCCATGTCCACCCTCCCACAGAGCTTCGAGTCATCTGCAGACAGGTGTATCTTGCCCCGCCCCCAGGCGCGCAGGTCAGAGCAAGGCAGGCATGGGCGGAGTTGCGGACCCAGCCGGGCATCCAATTGGATGCCATGGCATGGGTCCAACAGTGGATGCCTTACAAAGTGGGGAGTGCAATTGCAGCATGCAGTGTGGATGTCCGAGGGCCGGGGGCTGTGGCAGGTGGTAGGAGGGCAATACCATCAGCCCTCTAATGGCACCACAGCAGTGCAGTGGGATGGGGGTGCTTGTTGGGTGGCGGGGGGAGAACAGAACTGCCGGTAGTGGAGAGGGGGGGTTCACATGCAGTGCCACTGGGGGGGCAGCAGCCTTGTGCCGGTGCCCCTGTGAGGGGTATGGGTTTTGTGAGGGGGCCACCACACTCACCGCTGTGTGTTGAGGTGGGTGGGTGGCATCGGGCAGCCATGTGCTGTGGTCCCAGAGTGTCGCTGGGCTGTCCGCCCTGTCCTGTGGTATGTCCCGAGGTATGTGAGGGCAGCATAGGGGGTTTACAGCAGGGTTCTCCCTGGTGTACCCTGTGCCCCCCTACACACACCCTTGGCCAGCATTATGTGCCTTAGTGCATGGCGCATAGTGCAAGCCAGCCCCTCGCCCACCCCCGGCACGTTGCTCTTCGCATGGCCTGGGGATTGGGCATGTATGTGCTGCATGCTCCCCGTGATGCATCATGGGGGGGGGGCACATTGTGTGCAGAGTGGCTATATGCCCCAGATGCATGGCGCATAGCCACTCCACCCCTTCATGCATAGGGGCCATTGTGAAAAAGATGAACTTTTTATGGGCTCCAGACAGGCCTGATATAACAGCCTGAAAAAGTGTAGCTGGTCAATTTGTCCTGGCTATAATCTCTCTGGACAGGAATCCTGCCTTCTTACAAGAGATTGCCCTTTGATACTCACTGTAGTGAGCCATCAAATCTAGTTTGTCCTCCAGAGCCCTGGGCCTCCTGTAGGTCAAGTATATTCTAGGCATAAAATTCCATGCATAACAGGGATGAACCATACACCATAATATGATGATTACGATTTCAGAAGCTTCACAACTGCAGTATGATGGTGACAATTTATATGTACATAAAAAAAGATTAGAAATGACATAAAACAAGCATTTGTCAATACCGAATGTTTCCTTGATGGTATTAGCATTGGAAATGCAGTAGTTAGACAGATGCAGAGTAGGAATGGCAGTGAAGTATTGAACTTCACGCCAACCCCACCTTCACCCTGCAGAGACAGACAGGCATTGGGGTATGCGTTTCGGTTGTCGCCCATAACGTTCATGCCATTTCACCTCACCCTATCCTGCAGACACTGACAAGTGTTGAGGTGTGCCTTGGGGTGTTCGGCTTTACAGTCACCCCACTCTATAAGTACATACTCTGAAATGGGTGCAATATAGAATGGGGGAACTCTGGGGCTGAAGAGACCAAGGCACAGCTCGATGCCTGTCAGCGGCTGCTGGGTGGGGGTGGGGTGGAATGGCATGAGCATTACAGCCGGCAATCCAAAGGCACACCCCTTATGCCTGTCAGTCTGTACAGGGTTGGATGTTATGGTTAGAAACCGTAATGCCCCAGGCATTTGTTGGTATTTGCAAATACAAATGTTCAGCATGGCCATTTTGTGGTCCCCACCTCATGAAAGCATTTGGGACCTCTTCTCATGAACAGTTGCACTGTGATTTTGTCAATGTGTCCCGAAATTTCAGTTTCCACAGCGACTGTGCCATTGTGCACCAGATGTATAAAAACACAGATCGGGCAGGATGTGAAGAATGACAGCTATACCATTCATAGGGAGGTGTGAAGAGATGGCAATGTTGAAATGAAAATATTAAAAATGCTCAAACTTCCGAGCGTATGTGGAAACTGCGCAACACATGCACGTAACACAGTCATTTAGTGGAATTATTTCACTAGATTTTCAACATAGGCATTTTGTGACCTCTGCTCATGAACACTGTCACTATGATTTTCTGAATCTGTCCTGAACATTGATTTCCCACAGCAACCGTGGTATTCTGTGCCAGATGTGTAAATGTATATTTCGGGGAGGATGTAAAAAATGACAGCTGTACTGTTCATAAGGAGGTCAGAAAAAATGCCAATGTTGAAAATCTGGAGTCAAAATACTACAAATTGGCAAAATTATGAGGGTGCATGGAAACTACACAACACACGCTTGTAACAGTCATTTCATGGACATTTGTCACCAAGTTTTCAACGCAGGCATTTTAGGACCTCTGCTCATGAACACAGTCACTGTGATTTTACATTCGGAACATACATATGAATATATGAATCTGCCAGCAGAACACACCAATTGGTCTATGTAAGTCTGCCCGAGTGTGCAGCTAGCATCCTAGATTGAGGCTGCCCCAGCCTTCCCCCCCCTCATTTTCTCCCCCAATTGTACCAGACCCTGCCCCCCCGATTCTTCCTCTTGCTTTATCCCACTCCTGCTTAAAGCTATTGACTGTCCTACATGTTACCACCCCCTCTGGCAGTGCTTTCCAAGTAGACACCACCCTTTCAGAGAAGTAGTGCCTCCTCATTTCCCTCCTGAAGCATCCCCCTTCCAACCTTAGTCTGTGCCCTCTCGTCTCTCTTCCACTCCTCAGTTTAAACATCTCCTCAGTGCCAGGTTATTTTGCCCCCTCAGGTATTTAAATGCTTCAATCATATCCCCCCATCCCTCCTCTCCCCCAGTGTGTACATGTTCAGATCTTTCAGCCTAACTTCATATTTCTTTCCTTCCATCCCCTTTAACAATTTTGTTGCCCTCCTTTGCACCCCCTCCAGTGACTTTATATCTCTCTCAGGTATGGCCTCCAGTATTAAACACAGTACTGTAGGTGTGGTGTGACCAATGATCCATAGAGAGGAAGGATCACATCCCTGTGTCTTGATGAGAACCCCCCTTGCAATGCACCTCAGCATCCTGTTTGCCTTCGCTGCTGCTTTCCTGCACTGGGCAGACTTGTTCATGCTCCCAGTTACCAACAACCCTAGGTCCTTCTCCTCCTCTGTGATTCCCAACCAGTAGTCCCTCTTCTGGTTCTTAGACCTGAAGTGCATCACCTTAACACTTCTTTGCACTGAATCCTAGCTGTCACTCCACTGACCATGTCTCTAGTTTGGTTAGGTCCCTCTGCAGTTTTTCCCATCCATCCTGTTCATCTAAAACCACCCCCAATTTGGTATAATGTGCGAACAAACTATCCTGCTCCATACTCTGTGTGCTGTATTGGAGATAATGAGGCCAAATAGCACCGAGCCCAGCACTGACCCCTGTGGCACCCCACTTGTCACTGCTCTGGGTGCCGAGAGCTACCCCTCCACCACCCTCTGCACCCTTCCCTCTAACCAGTTCGCTATCCACTTAGTCAGACCACCTTTCACCCATACCCCTCCTTCTCCTCACTCTTCTCCTCCTTGGCCTGTGTTCCTCCTCCCGATAGTCCGCACCCTTTATCCTCCTTATTCTTATGGGGTGGTGGTGCCTTCTGCATTACACTCATACCACTCTGCCCGCCCCCTCCAAGGGTTACTATATCTCAGCTTTTACCTATATCTAAGGGGTGAGCTCTTTAGGCTCCCCTGTCCAGACCTTTCTACCAAACTCAGTCTTTTGGCCACCTCCCCCACTAGTTTAAATCCATTTTAGTAGAGATATACCCCTCTAATCCTGCATTTAATACTCCCCTGCCCTTCCTGCTGAAGTGTACCCTGTCCCCCACGTACAAGTCACTATTTCCCCCACACCCTACCCCAGTTAGTCACTAACCCATAATATTTGGTGTGGAACCAATCCCTCAGCCACTCGTTGAACTCCTCAATCATACCCTTCCTCCAAATTCTTGCACATGGTACCGGCAGTACCTCCGAGAATGCCACCAACTTCCCCCCCCCACACTGCCTGCTCAACTACTCAAACCTCCCCCTAACTACTTCCACAGTCTCCCCGCCAAGTTGTTTGTACACACATGCAACACTAAATGAGGTTTCTTCCTCCCCCTCGCTGCACACTTGAACAGTGCCTGCCCTGCCACTCCTACAGTCAACCTGAGGATAGCTTCAACTCAAATATGGCTGTGCCTTTCCCCCCTTCCATCCCATCTCACCCCTTTCAGTATAGATTCCCCCAGGATGAATACTCCCCTGTCCCTTACCCCTTTCCCTTCTAATGCCCCTTCCACCACCCCAGTATTCGTTCTTCCCTGCCCCTTGCCCCTGCCAGCTGCACCCTGTGTGACTTCTCTATCTGTACCCCCTACTTCCACCTCACCCCTTTTCTCTGCCTTATTCCTCCCATCCCCCTTGAACCCCTTCCCAGCCTGACTACTTCCTACTGGGCTTCCTATGTCGACCTCTACTCCTCCTTTGCTGATTTCCAACCCCTCTCCTAGCCTCACTGTTGTCGATTTAGAGCCCTCATTCCCTTCTACCCCAATAGTGATGCCTCTCCCATCCTTCCCCCTTCCTTCCCGTAGCCTTTTGTCCTCCAATCACCACCCTCTCCTTCCTTACTAACCCCCTTCTACCCTTTCGTCCTCGCTATCTCTTCCCCTACCTGTTGCCATCCCTCTCATGCCCAGCTTGTCCTCCCCCTTTCAGTATGTTCCTGCTCCCCCTCTCTCATTCACAGCAGAGGTTTGAATCTATTCCTAGTCGATACCCCTCCTGCATCTCTTCCTCCATCAGCTCCCCTCTCCTACTTGTTCCCCTCCATGCCACCCCTGGTCCTACCCCTGGTCCCTTCCTGTCCGCAGCCATCTGCTTTCTCTCCTGGAACTCCTCATGGTCTCTTCCTCCCCCCCATCAGGAGGTCCCGCCTCACCTCGGGCACCCCCTTCCTTCTCTCTTTTCTGTCAGTACCTCTGATACTGGAGTCAGTTTCAGTCCCTAGTTATTCTTCCTGCGTCCCCCTTTGCCATCTCCTATCCCCCCCCCGGATGCCTACCATACTCATCTGCCCTGCTATTTAGACTCCTCCCTAACCTCCACAGTTCCTCCCTCAAACTAGCCAGTTGTCTACAGACTATGCACCCCCCCCCAAGCCCAGTCCAGAATCATGGCGGACCCACACTCTGTACACCCCACCACCCTTCCAAAGATGCCCGCCCTATTGACATGTGGCACCTGCCCCATTTTGGCCCCCATCTCATGTTACAGGCTCTTACTCCCAGGTTCTGTACCCTACAACAACTGTTAGGCTCCTATTTACTCAAATTCCTGTTCCCCCCCCACACTAGTCCCCCTACTGCCCCCTTGCTGACCGGGTTAATTCAGTCTCAAATCTCATCCGTTAGATACTGTATTACTGTAGCAATCCTAAAGCCTCCTTGTCCATTTTTCACTCCTCAGCTACCATACTTTTTGTTCTCAGCCCTCATATAGTTTCACTTAGCCCAGTTAGAAATCCTATTGCACTCCAAGTATTACACAGCTCAGAGAAATAAACAGAACAAATAAGTATGTATTATTACAGCAAATCCTAACAGTATAGCTCAGTACTTAGCTCAGTTAGAGAAATAAACAGAACAACTAAATCTGTATTATTAGATACTGTATTACTGTAGCAATTCTAATGCCTTCTTTTCTGTTTTTCACCCCTCAGCTACCATACTTTTTGTTCTCAGCTCTTATATAGTTTCACTTAGCCCAGTTAGAAATCCTATTGCATGCAAGTATTACTCAGCTCAGAGAAATAAACAGAACAAATAAATATGTATTATTACAGCAATCATAACGGTATAGATCAGTACTTAGCTCAGTTAGAGAAATAAACAGAACAACTAAATCTGTATTATTACAGCAATCCTAAAAGTATCCAATCATTGCTTTGTCTCCACTCCGGAGACCCTGCTGTAACATAGAACCACAGAGGACACTGGGTGGGAGGGTTGGCAACTCTAAAGCCCCAACACAGCTCCATTGAGCTCGCTCACTCCCCGTCTCTCACTCACTCGTTCTGTTTCTCCTGGCGCTGTAGGCTACCCTTTTATACTGGGCTCCTGCCTGCATTGGTGCCTTTTTCAGCCCACAAAAAAGTTCTCAGCTGTCCCGACAGACCTCCGTTGAAGTCACTCACTCTCCCTCTCTCACTCACTCATTCTGTTTCTCCCGGCGCTGCAGGCTGCCCTTTGTACTGGGCTCCTCCCTGTGTTGGCACCTTTTTCTGCCCACAAAGGAAATGGAAGCAGTCCCGACAGAGCTCCGTTGAGCTCACTCACGCCCCCTCTCTCACTTGCTCATCTTTTTCTCCCAGCGCTGCAGGCTGCCATTTTGTACTGGGCCCTTGCCTGCATTGGCACCTTTTTCTGCCCACAAAGAAATCCACAGCAGTCCCGACAGAGCTCCGTTGAGCTAGCTCACTCCCCCTCTCTCACTCGCTCGTTCTGTTTCTCCCGGTGCTGCAGGCTGCCATTTGGTACTGGACTCCTGCCTGCGTTGGTGCTTTTTCTGCCCACAAAGAAATCCACAGCAGTCCCGACAGAGCTCCATTGAGCTCGCTCACTCCCTGTCTCTCACTAGCTCATTCTGTTTCTCCCGGCACTGCAGGCTGCCTTTTTGTACTGGACTCCTGCCTGCATTGGTGCCTTTTTCTGCCCACAAAGAGATCTGCAGCAGCCCCAACAGAGCTCAGTTGAGCACGGTTACTCCCCCTCTTTCACTCGCTCGATCTTAATCTGTCCCAAGCACTGATTTTCCACAGCAACCGCTCTATTCTGCGCCAGAAGTGCAAAAACACATTTCGGCCTGGATGTGAAAAATGACAGCTGTACTGTTCATATGAAGGTGTGAAAAAATGCCAGTGTTGAAAATCTGGCGTGAAAATATTACATATTTGCGAACTTACAAGGGTGCGTGGAAATTGCGCAACACATACTCGTAACACGGTCATTTTATGGACTTTCATCACCAAATTTTCAACATAGGCATTTTAGGACTTCTGCTCATGAAATGTGTCACTGTCATTTTCTCAATCTATTCTGAAAACTGATTTTCCACAGCGACCGCGCTATTTTGTGCCAGAAGTGCGAAAACACATTTTGGCCAGGATGTGTAAAATGACAGCTGTACTGTTCATAAGGAGGTGTAGAAAAATGACAGTGTTGAAAATCTGGAGTGATAATACTACAAATTCATGAAGTTACGAGTGTGCGTGGAAACTGCGCATCTCATGCTTGTAAAACAATAATTTTTTTTTTCACATATTTGGAATGTATAGTACGGTACGGGCTGCACGCCCATTGACTCACGCTGTGGACCAATGGGCGTACAGCTCTGATGTCAGTCGGCAGGCAGGTGGGCAGCAGGAGGGTGGGGTGCTGCACTTACGCTGACTGGGGCGGGCGGTGGGGGCTCAATGGGCGGGTGGGGATGGGGTACCGCTAGACCACCAGGGATATTGGACGTAATCTTTTTATTACGAAAGCCCGCGATCGGGCTGACAGCGGTCCACTGGACTACCAGGGATATAGGAAATTATTTTATTTATACTTAAGCCCGCAATCAGGCTGACAGCGGTCCACTGGACTACCAGGGATATTGGACGTGATTTTTTGAACAGATGCCCGCAATCGGGCATGGGGGGTACCGCTACAGAGGTGCAGCTGGAGCTCAGGTGGCCATCCACAGGTGGCAGCTGCCGTGTTGTGCCAAGCAATACAGCAGCTCACCTGTGGGTGGTCAGCCGTTGTTCCTTTTTTTTTGGATCAACTCTGTGCAGCGCAAGTAGGGGTTGCACATGCATGGACTCAGCACATCCTGGGCTGAATATCGGGATGTGCAGAGTATGCATGGGCACCCCCCCACCTGTGCCGCATACATTACTGATGCGCTCCGGTGCATCGGGATTTGTGCCAGGCACAATTCCCGTTTGAATATCACGTGGGTCGCCATGCACAACTCTTTTGAATATCTGGGCCAGTATATATATATATATATACATATATATATATATATATATATATATATATATACACACATACACATACCACACCAGTGGTGAATAACTTGGGTAAATAAATCATGTTATTCAGGGATAAATAGTTATTTTCACTTAGAACACCATTTATATAACTTAGAACCACATTTACATAACTTAGAACACCATTTATACAACTTAGAACATGTTATTTCCACTTAGAATCTGGAAATGAAACACAGAGGACAATGGGCCATATATGGTACTTGCAATGGAAAGGCAGTTTTAAGCTAAAACAAAGTAAAACACCAGTCAAAAACACTACAAATGGTGTGGTATATATCAAATACATAATGGATTGCAGTAGAACAACACATTTATCTTCACACATGAGTGGTAAGACCTTTATAACTAACTCGTGGCTTCACCACTCGTGAGTTATGGGTCTTACCACTCACTAGTGGAAATAAATGTATTATTCCACTGCAGTCCATTATGTATTCCATATACTGTATATATATGTATATATATATATATATATATGTATGTATATACAATGGAGGCGAGGAATAAATGAGTGAGAAAATGTGTTATTTTCCCTGCAGTGGAATAACCACTGTGATGACCTCATCACTGTGAGAATATTTACCGATATACACATAGTGCCTACATCACTAGCAAATATTCTCAAAGTGGTGATGTCATCAGGGTGAGAATATTTTCACTGCAGTCTGCATTCTCAGTGTAACAGCTTCACAGTTTCTCTTTCTCACTGAATCCTGCAACTAACTCAATTAGCATTGCAAAAGACAATCGCCTGTGTCCCATAGTTATTTTGACATTCCTAGCCATGCTGCTGCAATCTTCAAAACAACCTCCTTCATAAAGCAGTTTCTCTTTTTGAGTGCTGCCTGCAACAGTTTCTGTGTCTCACTGAAGTCTGCAACTTACCCAGTCAGCTTTGCAAAACACACACACCTATGCCCCATAATATTTCTAAAACTCCCAACCCATTACTATGCTGCTCTCACCTTCAAAAATGCCTCTATTGTAAATAACAGTCCTTCACCACACAGTTTCTTTTTCTCACTCCTAGCTGCAGGTAACTGTGTGAGAAGAGTAGTCAGGAGTGGGTCACAGTCAGTGACTGGGGAGAAGGCAGAGGGCGGAGAAATTGATGCTGCAGTCAGCAGCCTGGTCGCAGTCGGTGACCAAGGGACTGTATTTTGGCCAACCGCAGTCTGCGGTGCAAAATCAGGCCAATTGGAGAGTTAGGTACCAACACAGTCAGGCTTTGAAAAGCCAGCCAGACCGCAGAGCTGCATCAGACTGTGTGATGAGTGGAATCAGGAGCGGGTCATAGTCGGAGACCGGGGAGAAGGTGGAGGGCGGAGAAATTGAAGCTGCAGTCAGCAGCCTGGTCACAGTCGGTGACCAAGGGTGCAGATGGCCCCCCACCCTCCTGACCCTGGCCTTATTAAATGTGGAGGAGCCATTTCCAATTAAAGGAGCTGACAGGCTGGCTCAAAAGGGGAGTGGCAGAGTACATCAAAGGACCGAAAGTGGGAACAAGGAGAGTCCTGAGCAATGAAAATCACTGCAGAAAATTGATTTGCAATGGAGGAAGCTGGGTCCTGCATATTCTACACAGGGGACGTGAACTTCAGCCACAGTGGATATGGGAAATGGACACAGTCACTAAGAAAGCATTCACAAAAGAGCTGAAATTGCGATGCTATGAACTGGGTGAACTTGGTCAGGGCTAAGGACGCTGCAGGTACTGGGAACTTGATCTTGGAGTACTGACACTAGAGGTGCTGGGGACTTGGTCTGAACTTGGTGTCTTGGACTTAAACTTGATCTTGGACTACTTACAAGGGAGGTGCTCTGGACTTGGTGTCTTGGACTTGAATTGGTGACTATGGCTATTAATTAAAGGTGTCTATGTTTTTGTACATGCTTTATTAATTCTAAAAAGTATAAGCTTTATTATTATTTCTAAAAGTCTTGACTGTAGGTTGGGACTCAGCAGGAGGTGAGGATCAGGGGACCGAAAATTCATAAGGTGTGGTTTTGGGCTGTATCTGGGAATCATGGTAGAAATGGTAGGGCAGTACAGAGGGAGGGGTGATCAAGGGAAGGGGATTTTTGGCAATGTGGTGGGGTACAGTGGCTGTGGAATGGCTATGATCCTAAATTGGGCTTGGAGGATGGGGGGATGTATGATGTTTAAGCAGCTCGCTCAGCTGAGGGAGGAGGTGGCAAGACTAAGGTGGAGGTTAAGTGGGGGAGCTGGGAAACAGGGGTGGTGGTAGAGAGACTGGGCTGGTATAAGCCAAGAAAGGAGTGGGAAGGGCTGAGTGGATTCCATGGAGGATCAGATATATAGCCCCTGAAGCCAGGAGCTTGAGAGGGAGGTATGAAAGGGAATCCAGAGGGGCTAGACCAGAGGTAATAACAGACAGCAGCAGGTCCAAGACTGGGACAGTAGGAAAAGGGTCAGTGGGAATGGACAGCAGAAAGGCCAGAGGCATGACAATGACACCTGTGGCTAGAGAAAAAGGGTCAGCAGGGGTCAGGAGGAGTGGAAGACAGTAGGCTCAGGAATAGGGCAGATGGATGCCAAGAATGAAGGCTGACACAGGTATAGGTGTGATGGGCCAGTGGGAGGAGGTAACAAATAGTTTTGAACCCCAAGGTACTTTAGTCAGGGTCATTGAGGAGGAAGGGGTCTGGCAGGGGCCAACAGAGAAGGGGGGCCTGGACAACAGGAAGAGGGGAAACATCTCAGGTGGAAGAGGGGGGAGGATGCACACTGCATGCAGGAGAAGGGGTGGAGGAGGGGGATGGCACATTAGGAACACACCAGAGTGTGGCACTAGGGGAACTGTGGCATAAGGAAAGGGGCAAGAAGGAAGCACTGAAAGAATTGGAGTTGAGCTCCGGGGAAACTGAAATGAACAGAAGGAAACCCTACAGGGCAGAAGCTGTAGCAGGAGGCTGGGACATGTGCCTGGCAGGGTGCAGGAAAAGGGAAATATGCGGACAGGGCAGGTGGTAAACAGGAAGACTTCCCCAAGTGGGGCATGGTGCTCAAAACCTTCTCCAAGGATGAGTGGGACAGGAACAGTTGGAAGGGGATCAAGCACAGTTGGCACAATCTTGCACATGGAGGTAGACGGGGGAAGGCAAGGTGCAAGTAGAGGAGGGCAAGGTGAAGTTGGCTCAGGTTCAAGCAGTGCTGCAGGAGTGGTTTGCGGGGATGAAGGAAGCCAGGTGGAAGTACAAGGGATGAAGTGATACAGGAGGGGGGTCAGAGGAAGGGCTAAAGGAAGAGGGTGAAAAAGGAAAGATGCTGGTGTGGATAAACATTAGGCAAGGTTAGGTGATGGGGAATAAATGACGAGCGGGGACAGAAACCAAGTCAGACTGGAACATGAGGAGAAGGTCAAAGGAAGTCAAACCCCATGACACAAGGCTAGGGGTCAAAAGGGCACCCAGGAATCAGGGGGCAGTAGGGTGGCACTCTTGGGGGACTCAATAATTAAAAGGTTAAAATGGGGAAGGAAGGGAGCAAAAAACAATGTAGTAGAAACATAGAATTTTATGGTAGATAAGGATTGCTTGGCCCACCTAGTCTGCCTATTTTCCTACCTAATGGATAAGCTGCAGATCCTAGTTAACCAAAAGCCTACTTCCTCCTACCCTCCCACTAGGACTGGCTTATGTCTGCCCCATGCAATCTTAAATTCCCCCACTGTTCTTGACTTCACAACCTCCTCAGGAAGGCTGTTCCATGAATCCACAACCCTCTCTGTGAAAAAATACTTCCTCACATTACCTCTGAGCCGTCCCCCCTCTAGCTTCAAATTGTGCCCCCTTGTTCTTGCACATCTCTTTTTCTGAAAGAAACTACCCTCTTGGACTTTGTTGATTCCCTTGAGGTACTTGAAAATTTCTATCATGTCCCCCCTCTCCCTTCTTTTCTCAAGGGTATACATATTAAGCTCCTTTAGTCTCTCTTCATATGTCTTCTGGTGCAGACCCTGCACCATTTTGGTTGCCCTCCTCTGGACAGCCTCCACACTGTCTATGTCTTTGCGGAGATGGGGTCTCCAGAACTGTACACAGTACTCCAGATGGGGTCTCACCAACTGTCTGTACAGAGGGATAACAACTGTCTGTTTTCTACTGTTAATGCCTCTCCCTATACATCCCAGTATCCCCCCAGACTTCCTTACTGCCTTCTCACATTGCTTGCCCACCTTTAGGTCATCTGATATAATTACCCCCAGGTCCCTTTCCATGTTTTATTGTTGTCAGTATCTCACCCCCCATTATGTACTCTTCCCCTGGGTTTTTGTTTCCCAGGTGCATTACCTTGTACTTCTTTGCATTGAATCTAAGCTGCCACAAATTTGACCATTCCTCCAACCTTGCCAAGTCCCTTCTCATCTTTTCCACTCAATCGTGTGTATCAACCCTGTTGCAGATCTTTGTGTCATCTGCAAAGAGACATACTTTTCCTTCCAGTTCCTCTGCAATGTCACTTATAAAGACATTAAAAAGTACCGGTCCCAGTAGTGAACCCTGCGGTACCCCGCTAGTAACCCTCCTTTCTTCACTGTGGATTCCGTTTTCTACTACACTTTGTGTCCTGTTGTCCAGACAATTTTTTATCCAGGCTACCACCTAGGAACCCACTCCAAGGCTGGCTAACTTGTTTATTAATCTTTTGTGTGGGACTGTATCAAATGCCTTGCTAAAATCTAGGTAGGCCATGTCCATATGTACAAGTATGGGTACAGTGCATGCCAGAAATGACGGCACAGGAGGTGAGGCATCAAATTCCATCCTGGGGTAAGCAGCAGGATGAAAGGACTCATCTGGTGTTTCACCTTGGCACAAATGACTTGGAGGGGAATAGTCTGATAGAAGTACAGGCAAGGTTTGAGGAACTCGCTAGGTTCTGTAGGAGTAACACTGTTTTTCCATCCATTTCCTTCTCTGAGGTGTTGCCAGTACCAAGAGTGAGCACACCCAGAAAGGAAAATATAAGGGTTTTTAACAATTGGCTACAAGGTTGGTGCAGTTGGATGGGGTTTGGCTGGATAGGGGACTGGGGCTTTACATGGGAGGAGGAGGAGGAGGGGCTGTATGCCCAAGACAGGCTGCACCTGAGCTCTTCAGGGGCAGCAGCACTAAAGAGTAAACTGAGGGATTTCATGGCAAGGGAGTTCAATTTAAACTAAATAAGGGGGGGGTACAAAGGACAGGGCCATCCTTAAGGGATGCAGAACAGGGAAGCTATCAGCCTCCCCCCCATGTCACAACAAGCATCTAGGGAACAGTTAGTAGCAGGGAAGGAAGGAATGGGGCTACACGTTGGAAGGCTTTGGTTGCAAATGCCAGGAGCCTGGGAAACAAAATGGGTGAACTGGAAGCCACCATGTTGGAGGAGAACCGAGACATTGTAGCAGTGAGTGAGACTTGGTGGAACGAGCACCATGCCTGGGAGACAGTGATCCCAGGGTATCGTTTATTTAGGAAGGATCAGGAGGGGAGGGGTGGCATTATATGTCAGGGACGGGATTGGGGCCATGGAGGGGTGGGATGAGGAGGGGGAAACAGAGATAATGTGGGTCACTCTAGACAGGGGACAGACAGGGGGTATACCTGCACATTGGGGGTAGTTTATAGGCCTCCTATTCAGGGGGAGGAAGGGGATAGACACCTTGTTGAATCAGTAGCGAGGATGGCATGGAGAGGGGAAATTGTGCTGGTTGGGGACTTAAACCTTGCAGACATCAACTGGGAGGCCCAGACAGCAATCTCCGCAAGGAGCAGGGGTATCTTGGAGGCTCTGCAGGGCATATTCCTGCAGCAAAGGGTCAGTGAGCCCACTAGGGGTGCAAACCTGTTGGATGTGGTCTTCGCAAATGGGGACAGTGTGTAGGAGGTGGAGGTGGAGGAAGAGCTTGGTACCAGTGACCACAGGGCTGTCAAGTGTAGGGTGAGAGCGGGCAAGGATAGGGTTAGGATGAGAACCAAGGTAATGGACTTCAGGAAGGCTGACTTTCATGGAATGAGAAAAGTAGAGAAGAAATGATGAGTATAGGGGAGGTACAGGGGGTGGAAGGTTTATGGGCAGCCATCAACAGTGGGGTATATAAAGCCATGGACTTATGTATAAGAAGGGTAAGGAAGAATAGAAGATGGAAAAGACCTCTATGGTTCACTAGAGAGGTGGCGTTAGGAGTCAAGGAGAAGACAAGAGCATTCAAGAGGTACAGGAGGTCACAAATGGTTGAGGACAGGGAAACCTACAAGGAGAAAAGGAGGAGGCAGGGTTAAAGATAAGGAGGGCTAAGGAGGCCACTGAGGAGAGGATAGCGAAGCAAGCAAGGAGGGGGGACAAAAACTTCTTTAGGTACACTGGAGAAAGGAGGAGGGCACAGCATGGGATTGGAAGGATAAGGGGGCAAAGTGTAACAATACTGGAAGGGGATTTCAAAAAAGTAGAGGCATTAAATAGCTATTTTGCCTCAATCTTCATGGAGGAAGGAGAGGGCAGGGGACCAGGACAGGGTGGGGAGGGTGACAGCTACAGGCAGGTGGGTGTGGCAAAATTCACAGCTGAAGGAGTAAGGGAAGAGCTGGGTAGACTTAGGGTGGACAAGGCAATGGGACCTGATGGAATACACCCAAGGGTTCTCAAGCAGGTGAAGTATGAAATGGCGCCGCATCTGACGAGGCTGTTCAACTTGTTCTTGGACACAGGGGTGGTGCCAACAGACTGGAAGAGGGCAGAGGTGGTCACACTACATAAGGGGGGGAGGGAGGATGAGGTCAAAAACTACCATCCTGTTAGTCTTACCTTGGTGGTGGAGAAGGTAATGGAAATATTACTTAAGAGCAGGTTGTTAGAATACTTTAGATAAATGGCATGCAGGATGATAGGCAGCATGGCTTCTCCAAGGGAAGGTCCTGTCAGACTAACCTGATAGAGTTTGTCAATGGGGTGACACAGATAGTGGACCAGGGAAGAGCAGTGGACGTGGCTTATCTGGATTTCAGCAAGACCTTCAACACCGATCCGCATGGTGGAATGGTGCAAAAGCTGGACAGACTAGGAGTGGACCACAGGATCACCAGGTGGGTGGAAAACAGGTTGATGGGAAGGAGTCAGACAGTGGTGGTAAATGGGACACATTCCAGGGAACGGGTGGTGACCAGTGGAGTGCAACAGGGGTCAGTGCTAGGACCAATACTCTTTAACATCTATGTTAGTGACCTAGCGGAGGGTCTGGAGGGATGGGTGTGCCTGTTCGCAGATGATACAAAGGTCTGCAATAGGGTGGATTCCCTTAGTGGGGTGCAAGCCATGAGGCGGGACCTGGAGAGGCTGGAGAGGTGGTCTGACACCTGGAAATTGAAGTTTAATCCGCAAAAGTGTTCGGTGATGCACCTAGGGAGGAGAAATAGGAGGGAACCTTATTCCCTTGGGGGGGGTGATTCAGGAGAAGGAAACAGAAAGGGACCTGGGGATTATGGTATCGCATGATCTGAAGGTGGGCAGCCAGTGTAGTAGGGCAGTGGGAAAGGCAAGTGGAATGTTGGTCTGCATTGCGAGGGGTTTTAACCATGGTCAGGCCACATCTGGAATATGGGGTGCAGTTCTGGAGGCCTCACCTACGCAGAGATGTTGAGTTGATGGAGAGGGTATAGAGAAGGGCAACCAAAATGGTAAGAGGGATGCAGGATGTACCTTATGAGAGACGACTGAGAGAGCTAAATTTGTACCCTCTGGAGACTAGGAGGAAGGGGGGGACATGATTGAGACCTTTAAGTATCTGAAGGGAATAAACAAGGTGGAGGGTGATAGATTGTTCAAATTGAAGAAGGGAGTGAACATGTAGGGATATAGTCACAAACTGGAAGGTGACAATACAGAGGAAATGTAAGGGGGCAGTTTTTCATGGAAAGGGTGGTGGAGGCCTGGAACAGACTGCTGACGGAGGTGGTGGCAGCTGACACGGTGGAGAGGTTCAAGAGGGCTTGGGATGGATTCAAGGGATTGGGAAAAGAGGGTGGAAGCACAACAGAAGTGGAGTAGGGTGTAGGGAAGACTAGATGGGCCATAGGGTCTTTTTCTTCTGTCACATTTCTGTGTATCTGTGTATCACTGCAAAACACATTCACCTGTTTCCCATAGAGTTTCCAGCACTCCCAGCCCATTCCAAAACAATTACACACACTCAGACCACACATGACCACTGCTGTCAGTATAGCCTAGATGTTAGAGTAACAAGTTGGTAACAAACTTGCTATATCCAGCAGACCAGACCTGGGTTTGAGTCTCACAATCTCCACTTTCATACTGTGTAATTTTGAACAAGTCACTTAACTGCCCAGAGCTCCCAGGTCACCCCTAGAAACTTACCTGGTTACCAAACACTAAAATATAAAAAAACAGAGTAAACAGGAAGAGAGCACAGAAAAGAAAAATGTTACTAAAGCTCCTAGCCCCATTGTATAAATCACACACATGATGTGCAGATTGTGGGGTATGGAACATATTCTCCATCCTGCAGAGTGAGCTGTGCATTCTCACTCATGCCTGTGGCACTTGTGTGAATACACAGCTCACTCTGCAGGAGTGAGAATATTTTCCATATTTCACTCCTGCCCATCATGTATATCCTATATATATATATATATATATATATATATATATGTATATATATATATATATATATATATATATTATAGTGCAGTAGCTTGGGTTGAGCAGGCACTTTAATGTTAAACTTCACATTTTGCACTTCAAACACTTGATGGATTTGCATGAAATTTGGCATGCACAGTCTCCTGAGGTAGATCTCTTGATTTGCCAGGTTTCGTGTCATTGGATCAGCGGAGATTGCACAGTGTAGAGTTAAGAAAAGGGGAAAATTTTCCAATTTTAGCTGTTTTTACCTTATTGCGTTGTGGTTGAACCATATGGAAGTTTGGTCTGACCTTTTCAGGGTAAAAAGAGATTGCGCCAGGGAACAATCCAGTATTGGTTTGGTGAAAACATATTAATCCATTACAAAGTTATTAAAAGTTGAAATTTTGTGTTTTGAGCATGCTCTGTTTAGTCTTTTGGATAGCTGCACAGTGCGAAAGAGGATTTGGGTCTCGCGAAAGAGGATTTGGACTGCTCACAAAAGAGGATTGTTAGAATCCTCTTTCGTCAGAAAAAATTCCTCTTTCATGAGCCGCCATCTTTTTTTTTATTTTGGCACAAGCAAACTGTTATAACTGTGCCTAGGGATGTCCTCTGCAGTAAAGGAAGTATGTGTTCTGTTCATGGGGCGTCCTCTATTGTTGTGTGCCTTCAGGTTATTTTTGGTGGCCTCAGAATGCTTATTTTTTTATTTTAAAAAAAATCCTGTTTCGCGACTCACTTCTGATCCTGTTTCCTGATCATGAAAGAGGATTTTGACAACTCGCGAAACAGGAATTTGTCTGGTGAAACAGGATTAGGGGCACCGCCATCTGGTTGGGGAACCATAATCCTGTTTCAACATGACGATGCAGGATTTTGACAGCTCAAGAAATAGGAATTGGCTCCTGAAAGAGGATTTTAGCAACTTATGAAAGAGGATTACTTTTCTAAATCCTCTTTCACAAGCTGTCAAAATCCTCTTTCATGAGCCAATTCCTGTGTCATTGGGGGTGCTGGCCTGGTGGTGCAGAGGCCTGAGGCACTGGACGCCTTACCTCGTGCCATGCCAGTGACCCGGGTTTGGGAATTATCTTGGGTCATTGGAGTTCCAGCGTGGGGGGGAGGGCAGAGCAGGATTGAGCATGCCGGTAGGCAGCTCTCCTCTCCTCTCCTCTCCTGAGGGTGGTGAGGATGGGTTGGCGCCCCCTTTAGTTTCGCTCCCACCAGGTGGCAGTCCGATCTATAGAATAGTGTAGGTAGGGGATCGCAAAGTTTTGGGAGGTGGAAGGGGGGATGAGCTGGTTCCATGGGGTGTGAAGCATGCCTCCACATGCTCGCACTGCTGTGTGTTAGGGCCTCAGGGAGTTAGGAGAGAAAATCTGTAAAACAAATATTTGTCCCTATTGCCAGTTAGTGGGAGAAGGCAATGTGGACCAAAAAGCTAAAATAAAAATAAAAATCTTGTGTCGTCACGGTGAAACAGGATTAGGGTCCCTGACCAGATGGCCCTAATCCTGGTTAGTCATGCTGACACAGGATTTTGACAGCTCGTGAAATAAGAATCGGCTCACAAAAGAGGATTTTGACAGCTCACAAAAGATTTTTTTTTAAATAGTGTGCATTCCCAGGCCTACAGACATTTTACCACAGGGTCTGTCTGGGCACTGTGATGGTTCCTGAGATACCATCTTCCCACCCCTAAAAATGTTGCAGTGCAGGGTCCGTGGGGCACTGTGCTGGTGTCTGAGCTCCCACCCTTAAAGATGTTGTAGTGCAGGGTCAGTGGGGCACTGTGCTGGTGCCTGAAATATTGTGGACCCTGCGCTCCCACCCCTAAGGAAGTTGTCACACACAGTTTGTGAGCCACTGTGCAGGTGCCTTAGATACTGTGGGAGCACAGGGCCCCACCCTTAACATTGTCATGGTGCATGTTGTAGTGCAGGGTCTATGGGGTACTGTGCTAGTGTCTGAAATGCTGTGGGACCCTGCACTTCCAACCCTAAAGATGTTATAGTGCAGGGGCCATGGGGCACTGTGCTACTGCCTGAGACACTGTGTAAGTGCAGGCTCCGAAGGATCACCAACCCTAACACTCACCCCATTGTCCTATATTTGTAGCCACTTAGCTTATTTTACAATGGAATGGGGTGAGTGTTAGGGGTGGTGACTCCAATGCCACCCCTTCCCCCCAACACCTCCTGGTCTCCGCAGGGCAGGGGTTGGGTGTTAGGGTGAAACCGTAACACATCATTTCCTACTTTTGTCATGGCAACCCTAACTGATGCATTAATGAAGTTTCTGCAACATATATATATATATATATGTGTGTGTGTGTGTGTCACATCAACATTTAGATCCAAATTACAATAGTAACTATATGTATTTACTCATAAATGGTCATGTATAAGTACATGCTGTTGTTTTTTTCTTCTCTTGGTGTAACCACAGAATGCTGCAGGTTTGTTTAGTGGTCTACAAGATGGATCTTCAGTTCCAGATAAAGGTCCCATTTCAGATTTCCTAGAAAATAATACACAAGAAGAATAATCAATAATATTCCTAACAATTGGAAAAACCTTAAGTGAAAATGTGTTTGGTAATGCAGTGTACAGTACATATATTTTTAAGTTTAGAATGACATTCTGCAAGTACTGAAACAGTATTAAAAAATGCATTTTGAACCAGTACTTCATTACAAGACCAGAAATCACATCAGTGTTCTCATACATTTTAAGGAAAAAATATGCTAACTCTGATGGACATGACATTTATACATCAGGAGTTCTCATATACATATTTCTATTATATGTAAGTAAGATATCAATTTTTGTTTATGCTGCTTTTATATATTTAAGATGCAGATTAACATCTTTGAGCCTCTGAGCTCTTTTACAAATGTTCCAAGTCAGTTATGATGCAAGACAATACGTACTGTAGTGCACAGGCAAGTTCCCATAGACAAGACAGATTTACATACCTAGTTCCAGGAACAGCTGTCAGTTACAGAAAGTGCAATTGTTATACAGAGCGCAACAGTAACTGAGGTGCAAATCTAGTTAGTTGCATTGCAGAGTTTATTATGAACATTTGTATTTCTTTAAGTGCAATATAATGTTGTGTAGGCAGCCAAAGAGGGCTTTGTCAGAAGCAGGAGGCTGTGAAGAAGGATAGTTTTTTTTTTGTTTGCTTTTTTAGTTTGGGCAGGATTGAGGGATTCTAGCTGGTGAGTTTGTGACTGTGTGTTTGAAATTGAATTTGAGGTATTTTCTTAACTGCCATTTCAGTGTGCTTTTCCATTTAGTTTGGGCTGGATTGAGGGATTCTAGCTGATAAGTTTGTAACTGTGTGATTGTAATTGGCTGTATCTGAACTTTAAGTGCAGGCATCATTTTACAGGGATTAGTGTAGTTTGAGTGTGAGGTCTTAACTGCCATTTCAGTGTGCTTCTTCATTTAGTTTGAGCAGGATTGAGGGATTCTAGCTGGTGAGTTTGTGACTGTGTGTTTGAAATTGAATTTGAGATCTTTTCTTAGCTGCCATTTCAGTGTGCTTTTCCATTTAGTCTGGGCAGGATAGAAGGATTCTAGCTGATAAGTTTGTGACTGTTTGTAATTGGCTGTGTCTGGACCACAGTGAGTGAATTGAGAAGCCACTGCCAGAGGACCCCATGGCTGATTGTTTTTGGACACAGCCTGTGGTGTAGTCCCACCCTCCCACCCTGCAACCCACCCACCCCAGAACTCACCCTACATTTATAGCATAGGTCCCATAGGCCTTGCAACATCCTGCATCCATACAGGAAGTAGCAAAGAGAGAAAGCATAACAAAAAACAAAAGCAAAAACACAAATATTTCGGAGATAACAAATAGCTGTCTTAAGCAGGCAGTAAATTGAGGAGGGAAACAGACATGGTGGGAGTAGTGCAGTGCAGTGCAGTGGTTGTGGAGCAGCTATCTTCAGGGAGACATTCTGGAGGCTGTGATGCAGCCCTATCTGCAGGCACCTCTCTGGACTGAGGGAGCAGGTTGCCTGTCTCTGAGCAGAGTTGGTCAAGCTGAAAGTGGCATCCACCCCACTCAGAGACCACCAGGTCCACAATTTATACCTCAAAGGATGCTAGGGAAGAGGAGTGTTTGGACTACAGTGGGCTCAGGGAGCGTGAGGGAGGGGGGTCAAAAGCACATCCCCCAACTGGTCCCACTTAGTGGTGCCTACACTGTTTTGGAGGAATGGGAAAGCCCCACTCAGGAACCTGAGGCTGGGACCAGGGAGAATGGAAGGGTCCTCCAGGATGGAGCACCAGGGAAGGGAAGCAGGGGACCCTTGAGAAAGCGGGAGCTTCTCCTAGTGGGGGACTCCGTTGTCCGGGGAGTGGTGTTAGGGACACCTAGCAGGGGAGAGAGGGAGGTCAAGTACCTCCCAGGAAGCACTGCATGGAGAGATGGGAAGCGGATCCATAGGATCGCTATAGCAATAGCTAGGAGGGAGCAGCTAGATGTCATTATCCATCTGGGGACCAATGACCTGGCCAGGAGAAGGGTGGAGTTAGCCAGAGTCCAGGAGGATTTCAGGAAGCTGGGGGGGAAACTTGAAACAGACAGCACAATCCATTTCATTCTCGGAGGTGCTACCTGTCCAGGGCACAGGAGAAGCTAGGGCACGCCACATCTGTACCTTCAACTGGTTGAAAGACTGGTGTGGAAGGGAGGGTTTTGGCACTTCATAGGGGACTGGGGCCTGACCTGGGTAGATGCAAGCTTATATAAGGAGGATGGCCTGCATCTGTCCAAGAAGGGGACCTTGGTCCTTTGTGAGGAGTTTAAATGCTTCAGCTGTGAGCATTTAAACTGGCCAAGGGGGGGAGAGAGCCAGGAGTGTCAGGAGGCTTAGGAACACCCCCCCCCCCATGGGAACATGCAGGAACACAAGTTGACTACAGGAACAGCTAAAGCAGGCAGGGAGGGGCAAGCAGGTGAAGAAATAATAATGAGTGATACAGGGGGGTGAGAGCACATAGGAAAGGAACCGGGGTGGGGGGAAGACGCTGTAGCATGAGAACAAGAGTAGAGGGAGGGCACACTGTAAAACATGGAAGGTCATGCTAACAAATGTCTGTAGCCTAGGAAATAAGTTTCCAGACCTGGAGGCCTTGTTGGCAGACGCAGAACTTGACATGGCAGCAATAACAGAGATGTGGTACTCTGCTAATCATGGCTGAGAAGTCAGTGTACCAGGCTAGACACTGTTCAGGAGGGGCAAGGAGGGTAAAAAGGGTGGAGGAGTGGCCCTGTACATCAAAGATGGTCTAATGGCTATAGAAGATCAGGAAAAACAGGGGGAGACTGAGGTAATGTGGGTCACACTGGAGCCAGGGAATGGAACAGCAATATGCACAGAGTTGATCTACAGACCTCTGGCACAGAGGGAGGAAGAAGACAGAGAACTAGTGGAGAACATACACAATATGGCGGCTAAAGGCAAAATCCTGCTACTGGGGCATTTCAATATGCTGGACGTGGATTGTGCCACCCAGGTGGCTGCTTCAGCCAGAAGCACAGCCATCCTAGAATCCCTGCAGGGGGTTGCGGCAGTTGGTGCATGAGCCAACCAGCAACAAGTAAATTCTGAACTTGGTATGGACCAATGGGAACAGAGTTGAAGAAATACAGGTGGAAGGGCAGCTGGGGTCCAGTGACTACCACACGGTGTGGTTCAGCATGGAGACATAGACTCAATTAAGCCACAGAAGGGCAAGAGTATTAGATTTCAGGAAAGAGGATTTCACTGAAATGGGCAGATGTATACAAGCAGTCCTGAGGAAGGAAGGGAGGGGTAATAGAGGGGGTGGAAAAACAATGGAAGAAACTGAAAGGAGCCATAGTGGAGATAACAAACCAATGCGTTAGGACGGTGGCTAAAGGGAAAAGAAGAAAGAACCACTTTGGTTCTCCAAGGTGGTGGGGGACAAAGTCAGGACTAAAAGGCTGAGTTTCAGGAAATATAAGGTGAGCCAAAGGGAGGAGGACAGGGAGGTGTACCTTGAATGTCTAAGGGAAACAGGGAAGGCTGTTAGGAGGGCGGAGATGCAGACAGAAGAGGGTTTAACACAGTCTGTAAACAGAAGAGATAAGGCATTTTATAGGTACATCAGTGAAAGAAAAAAAACGGGGGGATTGTGAGGCTCAAAGGGGAGAAGGTAGAGTGTAAGGAGGGGGATCTGGACAAGGCAGAAATACTGAACAAATACTTCTGCTCGGTATTCACTAAGGAGGGGGAGGGTCAAGGACTACAGTTGGGTTGCAGAGACAATGGGGGGGAGAAGAAGTGGACACCAGTCCATTCACAGTGGAGAGAGTTCTGGAAGAACTCACAAAGTTGAAGGTGGATAAGGCCATGGGGACAGACAGCATCCACCCGAGGATATTAAAGGAGCTGTGAAGGGAACTAGCAGCACCTCTGGCAGCCCTGTTCACAGAGTCACTCAACACGGGTGTCGTTTCAGAGGACTGGAGGAGAGCACATTGTGAGGCGTGGGATATAAAAGAGGACACTTACTCGTAGTTGTAGATGCATCAGAGGAAATTTATTTAACAAAAAAATTAAGACCAGCCGGACTTTAGGCGCAATACCAAAAAAAATAAATGAAATTCAGAAAATATAACGACAGTCTCTTGAAACACTAGAATGGGCTAGTGTAACACACTTCGAGGTCAGACTAGGTCTGTACCTCCCAGACTATCTAACTAACTGATTCAGGTACCTGGATTATATACCACAAAATGGTCAGGTGACTACCTAACTCCACCTCTGTACTTTATGTTTAACTTTATATTTCTATTTCCCAAAGGATTATTTTATTCACAAAGATCATATCCCTTTAAATCAGTGAGATAACACATACACAATCTTAGCAATAGATTTTATACCTTTTTTTAGGATTTACATCAAAGTTCTGGCATCTGAAAGCACCACCTCCCTTTTAGTGATATAAAAGTATTCACATTGAGGCCGGTCAGCTCCTAAAGAAAGGGCTGGAGCAGAAAGGATCCTGGATTTTTAAGCACTGTGCAGCAAAACGCTCGTTTTATCAAGTGCCTAGAATCAACATAGGAATGCCCCAATTTGGATTCGGGAGGTATGTGCATGTCAAAACAGTTGTTTTTAGGCAGAGGAGAACGCTCTGAACCGAAATATAAGGCTAAATGCCTTTGCGAACATGCGCACATTCGAGGAGGTTAAAAGCCGCTTAGCGAATGAATTACTGTCAGACAGGGCGCCTAGCAGCTACTGCTCTTCAAAAGAATTGTTTTAAGAGGGTTTTCTCTGACTAACAAATCAGCACATTAGAGGGAAACCAAAGGTTAAAACGATATTTTGGGTTCCTTGAATTACTCAAATGAACCCACGGAGGCACAACAACGAGAAGGGGGGGGGGTCCTATATCGCAAATAAATATCAGAGTCTATACTCTGACAGTCTCTTTTGATAACTTTACTTTTGTGCAATTCTAATACTCAATTGCATCAATTGGGGGGGGGTCCTATTATACCTGGAGACTATACAAATATATACATATATATCAAGACCATGAAATACAAAAGGAGTTAGGAAGAGAGAATATAGGTGGACAGCCTATATTAGAAAGAGGAAAGGATACAGAAGGAAAAAGGGGGTATACAAAAAAACGAGCTGTTGCAACAGACTAAAACAAAAATAAGGTCTGATATACATGATGTTTTCCTTGTGTTTTTTTTTTCTTTTATAAGTATATTATCTTTTTTTCTTTACACACATGTAGTCCCACTGCACAAAAGTGGCAGTAGGGAGGAGGTGGGGAACTACAGGCCAGTCAGTCTCACCGCAGTGGTGGGAAAGATCATGGAGACACTGCTGAAAGAAAGACTAGTGGCACATATGGAATCCAGAGGTGCACAGGATCTGAGGCAACACGGATTCACAGCAGGAAGGTCATGCGAAATGAATCTAATAGATTTTTTTGATTGGGTGACTAGGGAAATAAATCAGGTGGGGCGATAGACGTCGCCTACCTAGATATCAGCCAAACCTTCGACACTGTCCCACATAGAAGACTGATTAACAAAATGGGTAGTCTGGGCATGGGAGACAAGGTGGTGAACTGAGTTAGGAACTGGTTAACAGACAGGAGACAGAGGGTGGTGGTAAATGGGGTACAATCTGGTGAGAGGGAGGGTGACCAGCGGGGTACCGCAGGGATCAGTATTAGGACCAATCCTGTTCAATGTCTTCATTAGTGACATTGCAGAAGGGCTGGAAGGAAAGGTATGCCTGTTTGCAGATGACACCAAGATCTGCAACAGGGTGGATACTCCAGAAGGGGTGCATAAAATGAAGAGGGACCTGGAGAAGCTTGAAAGATGGTTGGAGATGTGGCAACTGAGGTTCAATGCAAAGAAGTGCAAATCCCCACTCTCACCCCTTACCCCCCCACACAACACTGCCACACCCACACCCTCCCCTCTCTAATGGCACTTTCATATATGGGGTCCTCCAGCCCATCCACCTCTCACTTTTGCCACCCACCTCTACCCGCTGACAATGGCCCTTTAGCCTGCTTACTTCTTCCTGACTCCCTCCTACCCTACACTAACTATATGCTGTTCACCCTGAAACTTGTCTGAAGCTGGCTTATTTTGTCTCACTCCATTTTTGGCTATATAATAAATGCTTAGACAGCTTTGTGTTTTTAAGACTGTAATCATTGTTAACCTTTGTATGTATGTTACCCTACATCCTTTGATGTGGAACCTTTGTAAATGAGCAGTTCCTGCTCAAAGGTATTTGTAATCTTAGAGTTTATTAAAATAAAAAAATAAAAATAAAAAAAAATAATGCACCTGGGTAGACAGAATCCTGGGGAGAGCTACAGATTGGAGGGGAGTTGACTGTCACCAAAGAGGAAAGGGACCTAGGGGTTATCATCTCTGATGACCTTAATGTATCAAAGCAGTGCACAAAGGCAGCAGGGAGGGACAGTGGTATGCTGGGGAGCATAGGCAGGGGTATCACTAACAGGAGGTGGTGATGCCATTGTATAAAACATTGGTAAGGCCTAACCTGGAGTACTGCATGTGGTTCTAGAGGCCACACCTGTGCAAGAACATAGATAAGGTGGAGACTATCCAGAGAAGGGCAACAAAGATAGTGCAGGTCTTGCACCACAAAACATATGAGGAGAGACTAAGGGATCTCAATATGTACTCACTGGAGGAGAGGAGACAGCGGGGGGACATGATTGAAATGTTCAAGTACCTTAAAGGCATAAACAAGGTGCAGGCAGGGAAACCTTTTCTAATGTAGAACAAGCATTTGTCAATGCCGAATGTTGATTGCGTTGGTCCGTTGAGCTCTCTCACTGCCCCTCTGTTGTGCTATGTGACATGGGCGACTGAATGTCAGTGACTGGTCATAAGGGCACACAACCTGAAGGCTGACTGAAAAACAGTATGTTGTTTAATGCGGGGGCTTTGCCCCCCGCACCGTTCCCTCGTCGGGGGCTTATGCACACCCCCTTAATTAGGATTCCTACTCCGGGGGGGTGCAACTCGGGGAAAGAGGTGAAATCCAAGGTCACCCGCATTGTCAGCGCCATTGTGCAGTAGCCCTTATGACCAGTCTCCCACATCACAGACTACCCCCTTCTGTCACTCGCTTGTTCTATTTCTCCCGGTGCTGCAGGCTGCTGTTTTGTACTGGTCTCCTGCCTGCATTGGCACCCTTTTCTGTTCACAAAGAAATCTGCAGCTGTCCCGACAGAGCTCCGTTGAGGTGGCTCACTCCCCCTCTCTCACTTGCTCATTCTGTTTCTCCTGGCACTGCAGGCTGCCCTTTTATACTCGGCTCCTGCCTCTGTTGGTGGCTTTTTCTGCCCACAAAGAAATCTGCAGTAGTCCTGACACAGGTCCGTTGAGCTTGCTTACTCCCTCTCTGTCACTCGCTCATTCTGTTTCTGCCAGCGCTGCAGGCTGACCTTTTGTACTGGGCTCCTGCCTGCATTGCCTCCTTTTTCTGCCCACAAAGAAATCCGCAGCAGTCACGATAGAGCACTGTTGAGCTCGCTCACTCCTCCTTTCTCAGTCACTTGCTCTGTTTCTCCCGCCGCTGCAGCCTGCCCTTTTGTACTGGGCCCCTGGGTGCATTGCTGCCTTTTTTCTGTCAACAAAGAAATCCACAGCAGTCCCAACAGAGCTCCGTTGAGTTCACTCACTCACTCCCCTTCCCTCACTCACTCGTTCTGTGTCTCCCACTGCTGCAGGCTGCCCTTATGTACTCGGCTCCTGCCTTTGTTGGCACCTTTTTCTGCCCACAAAGAAATCTGCAGCAGTCCCGACACAGCACCGTTGAGCTCGCTCACTCCCCCTCTCTCACTCACTCGTTCCGTTTCTGCCAGCACTGCAGGCTGCCATTTTGTACTGGGCTCCTGCCTGCATTGCTGCCTTCTTCCGCCCACAAAGAAATCTGCAGCAGTCACGATAGAGCTCTGATTAGCTCGCTCACTGCCCCTCTTTCACTTGTTTGCTGTGTTTCTCCCGCCGCTGCAGGCTGCCATTTTGTACTGGGCCCCTGGGTGCATTGCTGCCTTTTTCCTGCCCTCAAAGAAATTTGCAGCAGTCCCAACAGAGCTCCGTTGAGCTCACTCACTGCCCCTGGCTCACGCGCTCATTCTGTGTCTCCCGCTGCTGCAGACTGCCCTTTTGTAGGGGGCTCCTGCCTGCATTGGCAGCTTTTTCTGCCCACAAAGAAATCTACAGCAGTCCTGACACAGCTCCGTTGAGCTCGCTCACTCCCCCTCTCTCACTCGCTCGTTCCATTTCTGCCAGCGCTGCAGGCTGGCCTTTTGTACTGGGCTCCTGCCTGCATTGCCGCCTTTTTCTGCCCACAAAGAAATCCGTGGCAGTCATGACAGAGCTCCGTTGAGGTCGCTTACTCCCCCATCTAACTCGCTCATTCTGTTTCTCCTGGTGCTGCAGGCTGCCCTTTTGTACTGGGCTCCTGCCTCTGTTGGCACCTTTTTCTGCCCACAAAGAAATCTGCAGCAGTCCCAACAGAGCTCCGCTGAGCTCGCCCACTCCCCCTCTCTCACTCGCTCATTCCATTTCTGCCACCGCTCCAGGCTGCCCTTTTGTACTGGGCTCCTGCCTGTTTTTCCGCCTTCTTCTGCCCACAAAGAAATCTGCAGCAGTCATGATAGAGCTCTGTTGAGCTCGCTCACTCCCCTTCTCTCACTTGGTCGTTCTGTTTCTCCCGCTGCTGCAGGCTGCCCTTTTGTAGTGGGCCCCTGTGTGCATTGCCGCCTTCTTCTGCCCACAAAGAAATCTGCAGCAGTCATGATAGAGCTCCACTGAGCTCGCTCACTGCCCCTCTTTCACTCGTTTGCTGTGTTTCTCCCACCGCTGCAGGCTGCCATTTTGTACTGGGCCCCTGCGTGCATTGCTGCCTTTTTCTGCCCTCAAAGAAATCTGCAGCAGTCCCAACAGAGCTCCATTGAGCTCACTCACTCCCCCTCACTCACGCGCTCGTTCTGTGTCTCCTGCTGCTGCAGACTGCCCTTTTGTAGTGGGATCCTCTCTCACTCGCTCGTTCCGTTTCTGCCAGCGCTGCAGGCTGCCCTTTTGTACTGGGCTCCTGCCTGCGTTGGCACCTTTTTCTACCTACAAAGAAATCCACAGCTGTCTCGACAGAGCTCCATTGAGGTCGCTTACTCCCCCTGTCTCACGTGCTCATTCTTTCTCCTGGCACTACAGGCTACCCTTTTGTACTGGGCTCCTGTCTCTGTTGGCACCTTTTTCTGCCAACAAAGAAATCTGCAGTAGTCCCGACAGAGCTCCATTGAGCTCGCTCACTCCCCCTCTCTCACTCGCTCGTTCTGTATCTTCGCCTCTGCAGGCTGCCCTTTTGTACTGGGCCCCTGCGTGCATTGCTGCCTTTTTCTTCCCACAAAGAAATCCACAGCAGTCCCAACAGAGCTCTGTTGAGCTCACTCACTGTCCCTCCCTCACTTACTCATTCTGTGTCTGACCTGCGTTGTCTTTTGTTTTTTTTTACCTGTAAAACGAGAAAAAGTCCTCGGCGTGTTCAGTGCCTCCCAACCCATGCCCACCCTCTGCAGTACCCCACCTCCTCTGCCTCCCTCACCCCATGCCTCACCTCAGAGCCCAGCGCGATGATCTTCAGTGGACCGGGAACACATCTGCACTCTTCAAAGCCGACCGCGAACTGAAGAAATGCCGGTAAGCTGTATAATGGCATAAATAGGGTTTTTTCAACTTTGGTGCATATCTCAGGAATGTTTGGGAATTTTGGCGCCAAAATTTCAACATGGGGTTATTGGGACCCTTCCTCATGAATTCAGTCTCTGTCATGGGGTTATTTGGTCCCGAAAGGTGATTTCGCAGTCACTACGTGGAATCACCCTTTGGGACTGATTAACAAAACGATAGTGCCACTGTTCATGGGGTGGGGTGTCAAAAAGCAAATGTTGCAAATTTGGTGAAAAATTCCCCAAAATGACTGTTTTACGAGCGTGCATTGCGCAGTTTCCATGTACGCAGGTAACTTCGCGAATTTGTAATATTTTCACTCTAGATTTTCAAAATTGGCATTTTTTCACACCTCCTTATGAACAGTACAGCTGTCATTTTACACAACTTGGCCAAAATGTGTTTTCACACTCAGCGCCGAATAGCACATTAGCTGTAGGAAATCAGTTTCGGGACAGATTAAGAAAATTACAGTGACACTGTTCATGAGCGAGAGGTCCCTAAAATACCCTATGTTGAAAATTTGGTGATAAGTCCATAAATGACTGTGTTACAAGCGTCATTAAGCAGTTCCACCACCCTTGTAACTTTGCATATTTGTAATATTTTCATGAGATGTTGAACACTGTTATTTTTCACACCTCCTTATGAACAATACAGCTGTCATTTTTCACATTCTGGCCGAAATGTGTTTTCACAATTCCGTCGCAGAATATCACGGTCGCTGTGGGAAATTAGTGTTTGGGACAGATTAAGAATGAGCGAGTGAGAGAGGGGGAGTGATGAGTGAGCTCAACGGAGCTCTGTCGGGACTGCTGCAGATTTCTTTGTTTGCACAAAAAGGTGCCAATGTAGGCAGGAGCCCAGCACAAAAGGACAGCCAGCAGCGCCGGGAGAAACAGAACGAGCGAGTGAGAGAGGGAGAGTGAGCGAGCTCAACGGAGCTCTGTCGGGACTGCTGCGGATTTCTTTGTGGGCAGAAAAAGGCTCCAATGCAGGCAGGAGCCCAGCAGAAAAGGGCAGCCTGCAGCACCGGGAGAAATAGAATGAGCGAGTGAGAAAGGGGAGGTGAGCGAGCTCAATGGAGCTCTGTCGGGACTCTAGAGTTGTCCACCCTCCCGCACAGGGTCCTCTGTGGGTACTATATTACAGCAGGGTCTCTGGGGTGGAGACAAAGCAATGACTGGATACTTTTAGGATTGCTGTAATAATACAGATTTAGTTGTTCTGTTTATTTCTCTGACTGAGCTAAGTACTGAGCTATACTGTTAGGTTTTGCTGTAATAATACATACTTATTTGTTCTGTTTATTTCTCTGAGCTGAGTAATACTTGAAGTGCAATAGGATTTCTAACTGGGCTAAGTGAAACTATATGAGGGCTGAGAACAAAAAGTAAGGTAGCTGAGGGGTGAAAAATGGACAAGGAGCCTTTAGGATTGCTACAGTAATACAGTATCTAACGGATGAGATTTGAGACTGAATTAACCCAGTCGGCAAGGGGGCAGTAGGGGGACTAGTGTGGGGGGGACAGGAATTTGAGTAAATAGGGCCCTAACAGTTGTAGTAGGGTACAGAAACTGGGAGTAAGAGCCCATATCGTAAGATGGGGGCCAAAATGGGGCAGGTGTCGCATGTCAACAGAGCGGGCATCTTTGGAAGTGTGGTGGGGTGTACAGGGTGTGGGTCTGCCATGATCCTGGACTGGGCTTGGAGGATGGGGCAGTGTATGGTCTGTAGACAACTGGCTAGTTTGAGGGAGGAACTGTGGAGTTTAGAGAGGAGTCTAAGTGGCAGGGCAGATGAGTATGATAAGCATGATCCCAGTATCAGAGGCAGTAGCAGAAAAGAGAGGAGAAGGAAGGGGGTGCCAGAGGTGAGAGGGGCCTCCTGATGGGGGAGGAAGAGACCACGAGGAGTACCAGGGGAGAGAGCAGATGGCTGCTGGTAGGGAGGGACCAGGGGTGGTACCAGGAGGGATACAGAGGGGAACAAGTAGGAGGGGGGAACCAGTAGGGGGAAGAGATGTAGGAGGGGTATCGACTAGGAATAGATTCAGCTTTTGCTATGGGAGAGAGAGGGGGAGCAGGAACATACTGAAGGGGGGAGGACAAGCGGGGCATGACAGGGATAGCAACAGGTAGGGGAAGAGATAGCGAAGACGAAAGGGTACAGGGGGGGCTGGTAAGGAAGAAGGAAGGGTGACTGGAGGAGAGAAGGATATGGGAAGGGGGAAGGATGGGTACGGCATCACTATCGGGGTCGAAGGAAATGGGGATTCTAAATCAACAACAATGGGGATAGGAGAGGGGTTGGAAATCAGCTGGGTAGGTCACCATGCAAAGCCCAATAGGACATAATTAGACTGGAAAGGGGTTCAAGGTGGATGGGAGGAATAAGGCAGAGAAAAGGGATGAGGCAGAAGTAGGGGGTGCAGATACAGAAGTCACAGAGGGTGCAGCTGGTGGGGGTAAGGGGCAGGGAAGAATGAATACTGGGGTGGTGGAAGGGGCATTAGAAGGGAAAGGGGTAAGAGATGGGGGGTACTCATCCTGGGGGATTCTATACTGAAAAGGGTGAGATAAGGTGGAAGGGGGGAAGGCACAGTGATATTTGGGTTGAAACTATCCCTGGGTTGACTGCAGGAGGGGCAGGGCAGGCACTACTTAAGTGTGCAGCAAGGGGGAGGAAAAAAACTCATTTAGTGTTTCATGTTAGTACAAATGACTTATTGGAGGAGATAGTGGAAGTAACGAGGGGGCGGTTCGAGGAGTTGGGAAGGCAGTGTGAGGGGGTGGGGGAGTCGGTGGCATTCTCGGAGTTACTCCTGGTACCATGTGCAAGCATGGGGAGGAAAGGTTAGGATCAAGGAGTTCATCGAGTGGCTGAGGGATTGGTGCCACACCAAAAATAATGAGTTAGTGACTAACTGGGGTAGGATCTTGGGGAATAGTGACTTGCATGCAAGGGACAGGCTACACTTGAGCAGGGAGGGGAGAATTAAAGGCTGAATTATAGGGGTATATCTCTACTAAGGTGGATTTAGGCCCGGTGGCGCTGAGGGTTGAGGTGCTGGATGCCACTCCTCACGCCACGCCGGTGACCCAGGTTCGGGAATGGACTCAGACCACTGGGGGCTGGCTGGGGAAAGGAAGGATTGAGCATCCCACGACTGCTCTCCTTCCTCTGGAGTGGGTGGGTGTATGGCATCATGCTGCAGCGGTGGCTGGCGGAGGCTGGCTGCACTGCAGTTGCGTGCTCGAGAGGAGGGAGTGCGGTTGGGCGGCGGCACTACGTGCCTTTGATGCTATTGCATGTCTGGCTCCTAGGGAGAAAATGGAGGCGGAAAATTGTCAGGCAATCTGGCCAGCTGATGGCTGTGCCCTGCACCTCCGGACATGAGAGCACCACACCCCCAGGGGTACAGCCGACCCTGGGCGAAAGAAGAGTTTCTCTCACGTGCATGACCTGGTTTGGGGGTGCACGAGCCAGTGACCGGAGGTCGCTACAGCCCGCTCAGCTAGAGGAGAAATAGTGACATGATAAAAAAACTAAGGTGGATTTAAACTAGTGGGGGGGTGGCCAAAAGACTGAGATTGGTGGAAAGGTCCGGACAGGGGAGCCTAATGAGCTCACCCCGCTAAATATAGATAAAGGTGGAGGCACAATAACCCCAGAAGGGGGAGGGCAGAGTGGTCTGAGTGTAATACAGAAGGCACCACCACCTGGTAAGAATAAGGAGGACTACCGGGAGGAGGAACACAGGCCAAGGAGAAGAGTGAGGAGAAGGAGGGATATGGGTGGAAGGTGGTTTCTCTCAATGCAAGAAGCCTGGGGAACATAATTGCAGAGCTTCAGGTGCTCCTTTCAGAAGGGAAGGTGGACATTGCGGCAGTGACAGAGACTTGGGCCACAGAGTACCACGATTGGGACTTGGCAATCCCGGGATACAGGATATACAGGAGGGACCGAGGGGGTTGGAAGGGGGAGTTACACTTTGTGTGAGGGAAGGGATCAAATGCATAAGGGACGAGGGAGAAGAGGAGAGGACAGAGGAGCTTTGGGTACAGCTCCTGGACTCCAAAGGCAGAAAGCTGAGGCTGGGAGTGGTGTACAGAGCACCAGCCCAATCCGGGGAACTGGATGGGTGGTATCCCGTGATAATAGTGATGCGATTATAGCGACTCAAAAATCGCGACCGCAGAATAGTGAAATACAATTAAGCAACCGTGGAATAAGACAGACTCAGCTTTAATAGCGACTACATTTGCAATAATAGTGACTAATAGCGCCTGTTTCTTACCTGTGTAAAATCTACCCAAGAAGCAAAACCCCAAATCCCTCAATTTCCGTTTCCTGTTGAACAGCATTGATAAAACCCCCACCCCAAGTAGTAGAGGTAGCAAAACAAACTAGTGGATATGGCAGTCGAGTTTGTCACCAGCCAAAAAGGTAAGCCACTGGCGCCCTATGGGAGCTACCTTAATCGCAGAGATAAGGAAAAATCAGATAAAGTGTATTGGAGATGTGCAGATTCTCAAAAATATAATTGCCTTGCGACACTGCACACCTCCGCGGACAGTACAGTAGCCGTTGTCAAGCAACATACACACATACCTGATGCTGCTGAAATCATAGTTAGGCATGTGATGGCTGACATAAGGATGAGAGCATGCTCCACAGTGGAGACAACAGCACAGGTTGTGGTCGAGTGCACTGCAGCTGCACCTGAGGCAGTAACTGGGAGGCTAACTGGCATTAGCCTGATAAAATGCACTGTGCAGCATATTCATCAACAGGAGCGTGGCTGTCCTGCACTGTGGAGCACCTTATTATTCCCCCTGAATTCTCTGTTCTGAGCTCTGGTGAATGGTTTCTTCTATATGACAGTGGGCAGGAGAAAGACTGAGTGCTATTGTTTTCAACAGAAAGTAATTTGCTTTTTTTGAAAGAATGTGGGGACTGGATGCTTGATGGCACATTTAAGTCATGTCCTGCGTTATTTGATCAATTGTACTCTGTTCACGGTATTCGGTCGGGAATGCTTTTAACTGCTGTTTATTCTTTAATGAGTTCACGCAAAACAGCATCCTATGAGAGAGTATTTTCTAAGATCAGGACACTCGTTGGTGACTCTTGCCCATCAAATTCTATCATGGATTTCGAGCGGGCATCATGGAACGCATTTACTACTGTTTTCCCAGAAACAGCTTCGCAGTTGTTTTTTCCATTTTGCACAAGCTGTGTGGAGGAAAATCCAACAATGCCCAGCAGTGGAAAACGGGTATTGCAAAGACCTGGACTTTGCATTGCACTTACAAATGCTGTTATCATTGGCGTTTGTGCAGCCTACTGATGTTGTCATTAAGTTTGAGGAAATGAAAGAAATGGAATTTTTTGCCACACATGGAGTTGTCGCAGCCGGTGCTTGACTACTTTGAAGACACCTGGCTGGGGCGTCCGAGAGGCAGAACAGGGTGCAGAGCAGCACATTTCCCAATACATCAATGGAACTGTTATGCCACAACTCATATGGGGTTAGCAAGGACGAACAACAGCGTTAAGGGATGGCACAGGGGCTTCAACTGTAGGCCAGGTGCGTGTCATCCTTGCATTTGGAAACTGATCGATGGTCTAAGAGAAGAACAAAAGCTTTGTGAGATGAAAATGCAGCAGCTAATTCCAGGTGCTGCATCAACTGGCACTAAAAGGAAGTACAAGGACCAGAATATTCGTATTGCTGCAATTGTGGATCAATACGAGTCCCGTACTGCATACGAGTACTTGAAAGGGTTAGCCTACAATTTCCAGTTCAAGCAGTGAAGAAGAAAGAAAGCTGATTACAGATTGCAGACCGAAGAAGTCTAGAAGACAGAAATGAGATTGCAGAACAAAGTGCAGTGAAGTGCTGTGAAGATTTGAAAGAAAGAAATAAAGAAATTTCTCCTGGCTTTGCCAGTTTTTTTTAAATAACGAAGGTCGCTGTTTTGACGTTTCTGAGAATACTGATCCTTGTTCAGTGAAAGTGTTGCAATCACAGAAATTAGCTGCTGCATTTGAATTTATTTAATCAGGTTAGATTTCAATTTGTTGTTCGGCTTCTTCAGTTTATTTGGTAATTAATTGTGTCAGGAAGCACAACAGCACACTGGAGGCGACATCAGGGAGCACACTTGTATCTTTTGCCGTTTTAACTCTCGCTTTTATGTACTATCGCCTTTACTGTGGTCGCTGATATGTAGTCGCCAACACTGAAGTCGCAATTTTAAAGTCACTTTTATAACATAGAACCGGATGGGGAGATGGCAGAGCAGATAAGGAGGGTGTGTTGAAGCGGGAGTGTGGTGATAGTGGGGGATTTTAACCTACCTCGGGTTGACTGGAGCACCCCAGTCACTAGCAGTACCAGGGAGCAGGTGCTCCTTGATACATTCCAGGACGGCCTTCTGACACAATTGGTAAGTGAGCCTACAAGGCCTACAAGGCTCTGGACCTAGTACTGGCAAATGGGGAGGCGGTGAGGGAGGTAAGGGTGGATGACCTACTGGCGAGTAGCGACCACCAAACAGTGTGGCTCGTTCTTGAGCAGGGCAGGGAGACTGGAGGCACGGGCACTAAGGTGGTAGACTTTAGCAGGGTGGACTTTAGGAGGATGTGAGCAATACTGCAAGGGAGACTCCAGGATATAAGGCCGGGGATGGATGCAGAACAAAACTGGGGAGTCATAAAGACTGGGTTAACAGAGGCCACAGTAGCCTGCATCAGGGACAGGAGTAAGAAGAGCAGAGCCAGTAAACAGTTCTGGCTGAACAAGGAATTGCTACAAGGGGAGGGCAAAGAGGGCTGCATAAGAGAAGTACAGGAGAATAGGGAAGAGAGAGGATAAGGAGGCTTACAGGAAGTGGTCAAGGGAGGTGGCCAGAAGGGTGAAAAAACCTAAGGCCTCCAAGGAATTAAGGTTAGCACAGGGCATAAAGGTAGGGGAAAAGTACTGTTTTAGGTATGTCAGGGAAAAGAGGAAGTGCAAGGGACATAATGTGAGGATAAAGCGGGAAGGGGATTGGGTGGAAAAGGGGGAGGAGCAAGTGGAAATTCTAAATGAGTACTTCTGCTCTGTTTTCACTAAGGAAATGAATGATCCTCTACCAGCATGGGCTGGGGGTGGGAAAGGGGAGGTGACTGACAAAGTGATCACTGGGAGTAGGGTGCCAGAGGGCTGAGGCAGTAAGGGTGGACAAGGCACCAGGTCCCAATGGCATCCACCCTAGGGTGCTGAGGGAGATGGCGGAGCTGTTGGCTGAGCCACTGGCAGATCTGTTCAAGAGCTCCCTGGAAATGGGTGTGTGCCCCAGGACTGGAGGGTGGCCCATGTGGTGCCCATACACAAGAGTGGGCCTAGGGAGGAGCCAGGAAATTATCAGCCGGTCAGTCTCACATCCATAGTGGGTAAGCTTATGGAGGCAATACTGAAGGAGAGGCTGATGGCATTCATAGAGAGTAATGGCCTCCAAGATGGGCAGCAACATGGGTTCGTTTTAGGGAGGTCTTGTCAAACCAACCTAATAGAGTATTATGACTAGATGACAAGGGAGTTGGATGGGGGACATGTGGTACATGTCCTGTACTTGGACTTCAGTAAGGCCTTTGATACAGTGCCTCATGGGAGACTGGGGGGAAGCTGATGGCAGTGGTGGTGGGAAAAAAGCTGACTAAATGGATAGAGAACTGGTTACAGGAGAGGGTGCAGAGGGTGGCGGGGGGGCTCTTGGCACCCAGATCAGTAATAAGTGGGGTGCCGCAGGGGTCATTGCTGGGCCTGGTGCTATTTGGGATCTTTATCTCCAATACAGCACATGGACTGGGAAGCAGGGTCAGTCTGTTCGGAGACAATACCAAATTGGGGGCAGTGGTGGACGAAGAGGATGGATGAGAAAAACTGCAGGGGGACCTAACCAAACTAGAGACGTGGTTGGTGGGGTGGCAGCTAGGATTCAATGCAAAGAAGTGAAAGGTGATGCACTTCAGGACTAAGAACCAGAAGAGGGACTATTGGTTGGGAATCACAGAGAAGGAGACCTAGGGGTGTTGGTAACTGGGAGCATTAACAACTCAGCCCAGTGCAGGAGAGCAGCAGCAAAGGCAAACAGGATGCTGGGCTACATTGCAAGGGGGTTCTCATCCAGACACAGGGACATGATCCTACCTCTCTACAGATCATTGGTCAGACCGCACCTGGAATATTGTGTGCAATACTGGAGGCCATACCTGAGGAGAGATATAAAGTTACTGGAGGGGGTGAAAAGGAGGGCAACAAAAATGTTAAAAAGGGATGGAAGGAAAGGAATATGAAGTTAGGCTGAAAGAGCTGAACATGTACACACTGGAGGAGAGAAGGGATGGGGGGGATATGATTGAAGCATTTAAATACCTGAGGGGGTAAATATACCTAGCACTGGAGGTTGTTTTAACTGAGCAGTGGACGAGGGGGGCACAGTTTAAGGCTGGAATGGGGACATTTCAAGAGGGAAGTGAGGAGGCACTACTCCTCTGAGATGGTGGTGTCTAGTTGTAATGCGTTGCCAGAGGAGGTGGTAACATGTAGGACAGTCAATAGCTTTAAGAAGGAGTGGGATAAAGCAAGAGTCAGGGGGGCACGGGCTGCGACAAGCGGGGAAAGAACTGATGGGGAGGAGGCTGGGGCAGCTGCAATCTAGGGTGCTGGCTGCACACTCGGGCAGACTTAGATAGACTGGTTGGTCTGTTCTGCTGGCAGATTTGTATGTTCGTATGTAAAATCACAGTGACTCTGTTCATTAGCAGAGGTCCTAAAATGCCCATGTTGAAAATTTGGTGACAAATGTCTATAAAATGACTGTGTTACAAGCGTGCATTGTGCAGTTTACACGCACCCTTGTAACTTCACAAATTTGTAGTATTTCCACTCCAGATTTTCAACATTGGCATTTTTTCACACCTCCTTATGAACAGTACAGCTGTTATTTTTCACATCCTGCTCAAAATATGCATTGAAACATCTAGCGCAGAATAGCGTGGTTGCTGTGGGAAATCAATGTTCGGGACAGATTAAGAAAATCATAGTGACAGTGTTCATGAGCAGAGGTCACAAAATGCCTACATTGAAAATTTGGTGAAATAATTCCACTAAATGATTGTGTTACGCACATGCGTTGCGCAGTTTCCACGTATGCTCGGAAGTTCGAGCATTTTTAATATTTTCAGTACAGATTTTCAACATTGCCATCTCTTCACACCTCCCTATGAATGGTACAGTTGCCATTCTTCACATCCTGCCCGATCTGTGTTTTTGTACATCTGGCGCACAATGGCACGGTCTCTGTGGGAACTCAAAGTTCGGGACACATTGACAAAATCACAGTGCCACTGTTCATGAGAAGAGGTCTCAAATGCTTTCATGAGGTGGGGGGTCACAAAAAGTCCATGTTGAAAATTTGTAGTGCAAATACCAACAAACGCCAGAGGCATTAGGGTTTCTAACCATAACGTCCCATCTTGTACAGACTGACAGGCATCAGGGGTGTGCCTTTGGATTGCCAATCTGAATGCTCATGCATTCCACCCCCACCCTGCAGCCAGTGACAGACATCGAGGTGTGCCTTGGACTCCTCGGCCCCAGAGCTCAACCCCATTTTCCTATAATGCACCCATTTCAGCTGTGATGTCCTAGTGGAGGGTGGACTGTGTTTAACACCAAGGGCACACCTCAACACTTGTTGGTGTCTGCAGGATAGGGTGAGGTGAAATGGCATGAATGTTATGGATGACAACCCAAACGCATACCCCAATGCCTGTCCATCTCTGCTGAGTGGAGGTGGGGCTGGCGTGAAGTTCAATACTTCACTGCTATTCCTACTCTGCATCTGTCTAACTCCTGCATTTCCAATGCTAATACCAGCAAGCAAACATTCGGCATTGACAAATGCTTGTTAAAAGTTATCACTTGTTACTTTTTTATTTCTTAAGTACATTTCTTTTTCCATTTGCTCATTGGATAGTTCTCTACCTGGAAATATCAGAGCACCCTCCTGGATGCTGACATACAGTATCAAGTTCTGTTTCTGTTCAGATGTCATATGCATTGTGACTTCACCTATTGGGCCATCACAAGTGACGGATTTTGTAGGAAGGGACTGGCTCTTCTTGGTCTGGTGTATTGTAACAGGCAGTGAGGTCATAGGGCTGATGATGTGTTAGGAGGAATGGGACCAGCTATGTCAGCCTCAAGGTAGAGAGTATTGTTCCATACATCACCTGCTTTTAGATAATTACATTAAGCTAATATTGTCTTATGTATTTTAATCTGATTATTATGAAACTCCTCACTTGTACAGCCCTTGAGTCGCAATTGAAATAGAGTGTTTATTAAATAAATAAAACTAAACTATCACACCAAGTATTGTCAGGTACAAAATATTCTAATAAAAGGGGAAAAGAAAATACTTCGGATTTAAGAAGTAGTATTTCACTACTTTTAAAAGTTAATATTATGTTCAGGCAGTACACTAGCTCTTTAAATGGAAAAATGATTTCTATTGCAGTCTGTTGACTCCCAGTCGACTTTCCAAACCATGACTTGAACCACCACTACTACTGTACATTTTAGGAAAAGTCTGTAAGGATGTATGCTACCCTTGTGTAACTATATGGGTTTTGCCTTGTGAAAGGTGCTGTTGTTTTTCCATTACAGTATTTGAACATATGTGGCCTTGCTCTCCCATGGCTGCGTGGAAAAGCTGAAATCTTGGAATGCTGCCTCAAATTTGCATGTTCCATGGAGTGTCGTGCAGCTGCAAGAGGCAGAGATTCAAATTCCATTGTTAGGCACCTCAAATAATTATATAAGTTATGGGAGTTAATTTGTGCCAAGAAAACTCTACAGTGATTTCGCAAGCCTTTCCTGTGCTGCAGTGTTTCACCAGACTAATTTATTCATTTCCATTGTTTACATTTTGTCCAGCTTTTATTTTACTCTGATTCATCCCATGCTGTTACACATACATGGATAATTATACTGGAAAATATCTCTCCTAGCCTATGAGAATGCAGAGTTAATGTCTGGTTAAAGCTGTACAAAAGCTACAGGGGTGGTCAAAGGTTTGGCAGCTGAAATTTAATACTGAAAAGTGAAAGGAAATGTACCTAGAGAACAAAACCCCCAGGACAGAGTACTGGATGGGCGGGGTGAGACTTAGCACTATGGCTGAGGAACAGGATCTTACAGTCAGTGCAACAAGAAATATAGCACAGCAAGTAGGATGCTGGGCTGTATCGAGAGGGGTATTGACAGCAGAAGGGAAGAGGTAATACTTCCCCTGTATAAATCCTTAGTAAGGCAACATCTGGAATACTGTGCCCAATTCTGGAGTCCTCACCACAGGAAAGATAGAGATAGGCTGGAGACAGTGTAGTGCAGGGTAGCAAAACTGATTCAGGGCCAACAGGGTAGGTCTGAACACGTACTCACTGGAGACTAGAAGAGAGAGGGGAGATATGATAGAGACCTTCAAGTTCCTAAAAGAATTAATAAGGTGAACTGCGGGGAAATATTTAGCTTAAATACTAGTTCATGGTCATGTGGACATGAGCGGCAACTGACAGGAGGCTCCAAAGAGATAAGAGGAAGCATTATTTTACAGAAAGGGAGATGGTGCTGTGGAGCAGTCCACCTGCCGAGGTGGGGAGTGCTACAACTGTTGGTGGGTTCAAGCATGGTTAGGATAGAATGAAGGGTAGAGTGGTTGCTCAGGGCAGCAGAAGCTGGGAGGGGAATTGGGGAAAGGATGGAGAGGGCTAAGACCCTGGAGGAACAATAGGTCCCAGGGCTAAATAGGGAATGTGGACAGACTGGATGGACTGCTGATCTTTTTTTCTGCCATCATTGTCAATGTTTCTATGTTATTCTGCAATAAATGGACAGTAGACTGAATAACAGGAGAGCGGCTCTGCAGTCTGATTAGCTAAGAACAATAATGGGACAGCAGCTCTGTATTCTGATTGGCTGCTGTTTGTGTACTTAGCCAATCAGACAACAAGCCCAGTTTGCTCTCCCACTTCAACAAGCAGCAGCAAATCAAAGACTCTAGTAACGCTACAGGGCTCCTATTACAAACAGTTCCAACTTACTCACAGATGTGTTGTAGCGCACCAAACAGATCTGGCAGTTAAAAAATGTTTTTCTAGTATAATAGCAATATTAGCAATAGTGGTCTGGGTTTCCTCAATAATAACTGGACCAGGGGATTAATAAACACCTCGGGGCTCGGCCTTGGAGTTTATTATCCCCTTTCCAGTTATTACCTCATAAACCCAGACCACCATGGCATTATCACAATAATATAGTCACATGGTGGTCAAAGTTTTAACAGTGTACATTTGTAATAGCTTTGTGAAAGGTGACAACAGTACCAAAAAACATCACAAATGTAATCTTGTTATATGGGAGGCATATTTGAGCATCATGTGACTTTTGGTGAAAAGTGTTTCAAACTGTGTATTTTGTAAAAATTCAGTATTTAAAAATGCTCAATTTTGGGGGGAGGTCACATGCACGGCAGTCATCATGGTAGTCGGGTAAATGCCAGCTCCTGCCCACCTGTTTTATTTATATTTGCAATATGTTTTTTCATTGACGTTTGTGGAAAAAATTGCTAGCAACTACTTTAAGAAAGCACATCTGCTTGTTTGAGTAATAAAATTCGGCGTGTCACTTGTTTCTAATTGATAAAATCTGTTACTTCACTTAGCACTTGCTTCAGCTGATAGAAGATGTCACCGCCAACTGCCAGGGCCACCTCGGACAGCAAAAAGCAATCTATTACCCACCAGGGTTCTTCTAGTGACAATCAAAGCAAAACAGACACCCATGTCATAAAAAAGGTACTTGCCAAGATGCAGTTAGATATTACAGTCACAAAAAATACAGCTGCATCCCTCTGTGCTGACACAAACACCAATAGTCAAAAGACAGAGCTGTATGAAAATAAATTAGCAGGTCTATCAGATACTGTTAGTTTTCTTGAAGATAAAGTAGAACAACAGACTGAACAAATACAATATTTGCTTAAAAAAGTTGACGACTTAGAGAACGGGGTAGGAGGAATAATCTTCATATTGTGGGCTTACCAGATTGGGCTGAGGGGAATGATTTAATATCCTTTCTTCAGCATCTTATTCTGGAGTTACTATGAACCCAATGGCCCTGGCCCCTCGGAATAGAAAGGGCACCTAGAGAGCTTGGAGCTAAACCTGCCCCGGGAACAGACCAAGATCTATAATTGCAAACTTTCTTAGATATTCTATAAAAGAGGAAATTCTAAGGAGAGCAGGGGAACACAGACAATTAAGCTGGAGAGGGGACAGAATTTACTTTTTCCAGGACTTCTCATCGGAAATTATTTAAAAAAAGAAAATTATTCTTTGAGGGGAAAAAACAGCTTCAGAAATTGGGTTGGACTTTATTTATTTACTTTTTGTTAACCGGGTTAGGTGCACTAGCTAAAGTTGACTATTTTCAAGCACAACCCAGGAGACTACATACATAAAATGAGATGAGATTATACAATACATAGTATATAGTAAGGTAAGGCTAGGGGGGTGTTAGGGTGTATTAGTAGGGGTATCACAAGTCGTAAGAGGGAGGTAATAATCCCTCTGTACAAGACATTGGTTAGGCCCCATCTGGAGTACTGCGTGCAGTATTGGAGGCCACACCTTCACAAGGACATTAACCAAATTGAGGCAGTCCAGAGAAGGGCAACAAAATGGTGCAGGGACTGCATCAGAAGACATATGAGGACAGATTAATGGAGCTCAATATGTATACCCTTGAGCAAAGGAGGGAGAGAGTGATATGATCGAGACATTTAAACACCTTAAGGGCATAAACAAGGTGAAAGAGTCTAACATGTTTAAATATAAGAAAATAGCAGGACAAGAGGACACAGCATGAGATTAGAGGAGGCCGATTAAGGGGAATGTGAGGAAATTCTTTTCACAGAAAGGGTGGTAGATGCATGGAATGGCTACCACAAAGAAGTAGTAGCTATGAATACAGTGCAGGGCTTCAAACAGGCATGGGATAGGCATAAGGGAGCAATACAAATGACTATGAATAGATAGGTCACTGACATAGCAAAGGCCGATGGCACATTTATAAGGTAGAAAAAGAAATGGGCAGACTGGATGGGCCTTGCGGTCCTTATCTGCCGTCAACTTCTATGTTTCTATGTTTCTATGTAGTACAGGTACATAGTATATAGTACAGGTAGGTTAGAATACAGATCAAGTCAGACAGTACTCGAGATAATACATATAGCTATGCAGAGATGACAAAAGTGACATTAGTACACACAAATAATAACTGAAACTGGGCTAAGTGGCAGCTATAAGGACATTTTATAGCTTGTTTAGAAGTGCAGCAGTGTCTTGGGCGAAATAGGGTGGTTAGCTGTGAGGCATTAAGTGGGATTAAAGTATGTGCAGGGTTCCCGGGATAGGTGGCGATATAGTTCTTTTTTGAAGATTGGGTGGGAGTTAGCCTGCCTCAGGGCAGGAGGGAGGGGTTCCAGGTGGCTGAGGTGGTGCAGTGAAATACTCCAGAGCCTTCTGAAGTAAGATACTTGGGTACGGTAAGTAGAAATTTGTTTGCCGAGCGTAGTCCATGGGCAGGTGTCTGTGGTACAAGTAGAGCTGCAAGGGAGGAGGGGGTTTGGTTACGGATTACAGAGTCTATGAGGGTCCCAAGGGAATATAGTCAGTAGGCAGTTGGGGAGAGCCAGCCTAGGTCGCTATACAGTGTGCAGTGGTGCTTGAGGCAATGGGAAGAGGAGGCATACCGACATATGATGTTATACGCAACATCCCATTTATGGAGAGCAGTCTTATGGGCATTAGCAAAAGTGGAGACACCATATGTCAGTGCTGGAAGCAGAATATCCTTGGCAATTGCCAATTTGGTGAATGGTGTTAGCAGGTGACAAGTCTTATAGGTGATTCTAAGTTTGGCATTTGTTGCTTTACAGGTTGACTGGATGTGCAGACTGAAATCAAGGGATTTATCAAGGAGGACTCCCAGGTATTTGAAGGATCTGACACAGTCGATGAGAGACCCCCCCCAGAGTCATGGACTAGGAGGGGTTCGTTACAGGCCCTGAGTTTGGGGCAGTGCCAAATAGCATGGCTTGGGTCTTTTTTGTGTTGAGGATGACCTTATTAGCATTTAGCCATGTTTGCACATTCCTGAAATCCAAGGAGAGGTTTTCGTTAATGATGTTAACTTTGTCAGCGCTGGAGTAGAGAATGAGATCATCAGCGTATAGGATAGCTGAGCAGGAGAGTATGGCATAATCTATGTTGTTGATGTAAAGCAAGAAAAGAAGGGGTCCCACGATGGAGCCCTGTTGTACTCCGATGTCAGTGCTGGTCACATCCGAGACAGCGGAGATGAATTTAACAAGTTTAATCTGTTTGATAGGTAGTTGTTAAACCAGTCAACTACTGAGGATGAGAAGTTAAGTCTATGCAGGTTTGAGAGAAGCAGGGGATGATCAACAAGATCGAAAGCTTTGGAAAGATCAATAAATACTACTCCAGTGAATAGGCCTTTGTCCATGTTGCAGAGTACATTGGTGGAGAATTTGAGAAGAGCAGTTGAGGTACTGTGTCCTTTATTGAAACTATGCTGAGTGTCTGACAGAAGGTTGTTATTTGTGAGATAGTCAATGGTTTAGGTTGCAACAAGCTTCTCCAGTACTGTAGCTTGCTTAGCACAGAGAGAATGGCTATGGGCCTGTAGTTGTTGATATCCTCTGAGTCTCCTTTTTTAAGGATAGGTGTAACTTGGGCAATCTTCCAGAGATCTGGGACAATGCCGAGAGAGAGAGAGAGACAGAGTGACAATCTTGGCCAGTGGTAAGGCAACCAATGATGCCGCTAGCTTCAGGAGTCGTGGTTTGAGTGAATCTGAGTTGGGGCTAGTGTTGTCGGATATGTTTTGCAATAGTCTTTTGACCTCGGATCTAGATATAGCTTTAAAGTGGAAAGGGCGGGTAGTAGTTAGTTGGCAGTGGTCAGCACCAGATGCAGATCTCTGGGGTGTGCAGTAAGGCTGAGATGCTGTGGGAGGTGAAGCGAAGGACGAGGTGTACTGAGACAGGTACGTGAATAATCCGTTAAAGGCATTCACTATAATGTTTGAGTCATTGCAATGCACACCATTTAGGATCATATCCCCTGGGGTCAATGACTGGGCCGCCCCAAGAAAGGTCTTGATGTGTGTCCAGAATTTTCTAGGGTCACCAGCAGAGTTTGTGAGCAGTTTCTTGCAGTAGATGCTCTTTGCTGTTCTGATTGGTTTTTTACAGGTGCTCTGAGAGGTCCTGTAGGTATTGTAATCCTCTGGTAGTCTGGACACTTTATACTTCTCCCAGAGTTTGTCCCGTGTGCGCAGGTTAGTCAGCAGGTCCTTGTGTAGCCATCTTGTTTGTTTACCCGACCCTTCTGGTGACCTTCAGGGTATGTTTATCTTGAAGTGCTGTGAAATTGTCAATGAAGATATCAAGGGCTATTAGAACATCATGGGAGTGATAGATGTCAGACCAGTTGATAGAGGATACATTATAGAGGAAAGCTTCCACGTCCAGTTTGGCAAAGTTGATAACTGTGATGTAGCTCGAAGGGGGTGGGGGAGCAGTCTCTGGGCTCCATACACAGAAAGTGAGGGAGTGGTCTGTGATAGCATCTGCCAAGATGCCTGCAGTTTGCACATGGTCAAGGCGATTCACCAGTACCCAGTCTATGAGGGTGGAGGTAGTTAGAGAAGGAGTGGTTCTAGTGGGTTCAGTTAAGATCTGGTGCAGGTTATAGCTCTGCGTTAGTGTCAGCAGTGTGCTGTGAGTTGGTCCCAGCCAGTTTAGGTTAAAGTCATCTAAGATTATGGCCTCGTTTTGCTTGGCATTTTTGAAGGTTTGATTAAGTAAATCCTGAAGACCTGTGATACCTTCAGTGGGTGGGTTGTAGGCACAGATAATGTGGAGTTTTTTTGTGCCAAGGGCAATGGCTGTGTGTAGGGACTCACAGACTGAGGGGGAGCCAGTGGGTGGGCAGACCATAACATCAAGATGTTTTTTATAGAGGAGAACCACCCCCGTCCACATTTTGGGCAAGGTCTATCTCTCTATATCAAGGAGTAATTGGGAAAGGAACATAAGGTGTCCGGAATGTGAGGCTTGAGCCATGTTTCAGATAGGCAGAGTAGGTCAGGATTGTACACTTTTGTCCATGCCTCAAGATCAGCAAAGTGCCTGGTAATGCTCCTAATATTCATATGGGCAATGAGAAGTCCTTTTCCCTGAGACAGCCGATAGGTCAGTGGGAGAGTGGTGGGCAGAGGGGCCAGAGTTAAGTTCTACGTCCCCTGACAATAGAATGACAAGGAATAGGAGAAACCACAGTTTACTAGTGTGGAATGGGAGATGAACTAGTTGTATCATTTTGTATTTTCTGAGCATACGAAATGAGCTGTAGGTACAACCCTTCGGAAGAATAAGGGTGGTGTAGGCATGCACATGTTGTGTTTCAGCAATTTGGTTGGAGAAAGTAAAGTTGTTGTGTTGTGAGCTATTCTCTCCATGGTGGTTGTTGATTGGAACAGAGGTAGATACCCCATGTAAGCATAATAGCAGTATCAGAAGCAGGATTCGTCCTCCCAATCTATGAGTTGCCAGTTTTGGCAGGAGACTGCAAATGTTTACTGTAGCAAGGGTGAGTGTTTCGGAGTGACTCATGGTGAACTACTGGGGACCAGAAAACTGTTATTACTGTAGATCAAAGACCCAGAATGTGTTACATTCCTGAAGGTGATGAACATTGGCCTAGGGCATATGCAGAATGTAAAAAAATCCTTTGTTTGAATCTTCCCTTTGTTCTCCAAAACAGTTGTGAATAGACCTCAAAGACAAGCACACATCCTTTAAGAACAAGTCAGATGGAAATGTGGATTCAATGCAGCACTCCACAACCCAGAACTTGTATAAAAGATTTACTGACCTTACTTTTGATGTCTTACAAAAAAGTTGATTTATGATGAGAATGCCAATACCTGGTGGTGATGTTTTGCAGTATCTTAGTCCAGAAAATGTTCATAGATGTTATGTCCAAGAATGGTCCAGTTCCTCCAAGCAGAAACACATGAAAAAACACAAAAACTAAACTACTGACAGAGACAAACACAAACGGCCAGCCACACTGAGAAAGTCCATGATAAGTTTATTATTTCAAATACCCAGCTATTCTAGTTGTCTTGGTCCCAGGTTGCAAACCCTTTCAGTGTGAATATGCAGATCAATTATGGGAACTTTTAGACAGTAATGCTGGTAATTCAAGTACTCAAATGGCTATCTCTTATTCAAAAAACTTTGACAACACAGCAAACACACGTGCGGCCTGCCAGGACTCTAGGAATTCCTCTCCTCTTACACCATGCCCTAAGCTCACCTCGCAGCCTAGCCCTGAGGATGCTTCAGTACTTGAGAATGCTGTTTAGGATTGCACTCCTATGGCATACGCTTCAGTAGTTAAAAAATCAGGGTTTACCTCCAGAGTTCTGTCCTACTCGTCCATCACCAGACATAGCAAACCCTCCACTAGGAGCTCCTGTTCTCATAGATTCACACAACCTAATTTTATGCATAACAAAAAACGACAGAGAAGCAGAAGCAGAGACCCTCTGAGATCAGGGAGTAATACCTTTGTAAGAAATGTTCCAAGAAATCCTGCTCGTTCGCCAGCTAAATCACAGCAAGATTTAACAGTGGCTCCAGCTTGCTCAGTAGAAATGTGCCCAGAATGATTCTTCCTTCTCCTTAGGATTGTGAGTCTGCGTCCACAGGAAATAGGTCTTACTTCCTCTCCTGCTTCTTAAAGTGAGAACGTCCTTTGTTCAGTGCGGTTGTTTGCAGCACAGTGGAAGTTAAGTAGTGATGAAATAAGAAGTTCGGGTTATTTGAGGACCCTCAGGTTCACTGTCTATATTCTACTCTTGCATGGATACCTACATGATGCAAATATTAATGAACTATTATATTTGTAGCATATGCATTGTTCAGCCTAATTGTTAATCATTTTCTGAAAAACCAGGTTGATAAATTTACCAATTACATAGCCTCATTTTCACTGTTATGTGATTTCTCTAGTGTAGCGATAACTAACTTCAGCTCAAGTGCTATTTTTGTTTTCATTACTGTTATTTTATAGGGTATGGCTATTTATTTGCCCCAAAGGATTTAGCAACTTTATTCAGCTATGGTAATTAGGTGCACAGTGTCAGTGGCTCAGTAGGTAGCACACTCGCCTCTGAGGCTGGGAGATCAGAGGGCTGTGGGTTCAGTTCCCACATCTGGCACTTGGGTTAATATCTCAGTACTGACACTGTAGTGTGGCATGAGAGGGGTGCTGCACTTCTGAGGTGCCGTCTTTCGGATGAGATGTGAAACCGAGGTCCCATCTGCCTGGATTGGTGGTAGTTCAGGTGGATGTTAAAGATCCCATGGCACTTATCGAAAAGAGTAGAGGAATTTCCCCGGTGTCCTGGCCAAATTTCCCTCATTCACTAAAAATACCACCAACAGCTTAATCTGGTTCAAGGTCGATTGCCATTTATCTGTATCCCCTTCCCCCGGGTCGTGCCTGAAAATAGGCAGGATTTGTATAGTGCACTTACCCGGTCAACAAAAACTAAATAAATAAAATAAAATAAATTCTTCAGATGATGCTGCCATCTAGTGGAGTTATTCATCTTCACATTGTAAGTTTTATTTTTTTTTCTACTCCTTTCTTCATGTGCTTTCCTTTTTATCCTATTTTTCTATTTTGACACAGTCATAATTTTTCACAGCTAGCATTTACTTCAAATAGAATAAACCTCTGAGTACATTTCGTTGCACAACGGAGGCTTTGTCAGTTTACAGGTTTCTGTTTAACTTATATTAATAAAATTCATTTATTCTTCTGACTACGGATTGTGATGTGTTGGCAGGTATGACATCACTTCCCCAAAACTGCTAACAACATACACCTGTTCATATCCTTAAAGGCACAGCACACTGAATAGGGGGTAGAGACACTCACAAGCTTGCAAACACTAAAACAAGAACAAAAAACAAAAAAGCATCTGTAACTAGAAGGGACACAGACATGTGGGGAGTGGTGCAATGCACTGGCTATGAAGCAGCAGTCTTCCGGGATACATTCTGGAGACTGCGTTGCTGCCCTATTTGCAGGCACCTCTGTGGTCTGAGGGAAAAGGTTGTTCATCTCCATGCTGACCTGGCAAGGATTTGGGAAACCTGCTACCCCACCCAGGGACCACCCAGGTCACTGCCACTACCTCAGAGGTTGCCAAGAAAGAGGAGTGGTTGGATCACGGTGGGCTCAGGGAGGGTGAGGGTGGTGGAACAAAGGTGCATCCCTCCAGCTGTGCCTCTCCACAATTCATTTGCCACCCTGCAAAGCATGGTTCCTTTATGGAGGCACCTGCAGTGGAGACCAAGGAGGATGCTGGGAACCTCCACAATGGAGACCCACAGGAGGGTGGCCCAGGACCCCACAGGGGAAGGAAACAACTCCTGGTGGGGGACTCAGTTGTTGGGGGGGTAGAACTGGGGAAGGGAGGTAGGGTGCCTGGTGGGTGCCAAGGCTTAGAGGGACAGGAAACGAATCCTCAGGATCATGGAAGCAGCGGCAAGGGGGAGGGAGCTGGATGTCATTATCCACCTAGGGATGAATGGCCTGGCCAAGAATGTGATCAGAGCAGTGCAACAGGAGTTTGTGAAGTTGGGGAGGGGCCTTAGACAAGTAGCACACACGGTAACTTTCTCGGAAGTGCTGCCTGTCTATGGCATGGATGAGGCTAGGGTACTCTGCACCATGGGATTCAATGACTGGTTGAAAAGCTGGTGCAGAGCTCAGGGATTTGGCTTCATTGGGGACTGGGGCTCCACATGGAGGGATGCAGGCCTATACAGGCACGATGGTCTGCATCTATCCTGGAGGGGAACCAGGATCCTAGGTGATAAGTTTAAATGCTTCAATGGCAAGCATTTAAACTAGCCAAGGGGGGAGACACTGAAGAGGAGAAGGGAAATCCTAGCCCCCAAAAAATCAAGGTAATTAGTGAGGTAAACACCAAGATAGAGCAGTCGATAGGGAGAAGGGCAGGGGTAAATGGAGAAAAAGACAAAGGCAGAAGGGACAGGGATGGGGCAAAAAGAAATAAAGCCATAAAAAAAAATGGAAGGTAATGAGTACCAATGCCTGTAGTCTAGGTAAAAAGCTCCCTGAAATGGTGGCCTTGATGGAAGAGGGATGCCTGGATATTGTGGTAGTCACAGAAACATGGTACAAATAGAACCATGACTGGGATGTCAACATACCATGGTACACAATCTACAGAGGGACAGGGAGTGAAGAAGAGGAGGAGGAGTAGCTTGCTATGTAAGGGAAGGGATCAAAGCAACAGAACTAAAGGGTAAACAGGGAGGAGAGGAGGCACTGTGGGTCACCCTGGAGATTGGAAATGGCTCCACAATCCGCACAGGGGTTGTATACAGACCCCCATCTCAGGGGGAGTAAATGGACAAGGAAATGATAGAAGGCATCCTTGGGATGGCAGAGAAAGGGGAGACATTGCTGATGGGGGACCTGAATATGCCAGTTGTTGACTGGAGCACCTTTGCTGCAGCCACATCCAAGAGCAGCGCCATTCTCGATGCCCTACAGGGGGTATGCCTAAGACAGCTAGTTTTGGAACCCACTCGGGAGACAGCAATCTTAGAGCTGGTACTCTCAAATGGGGACGGAGAGAGGATCTCTGATCTTGAAGTGGGTAGCCATCTGGGAACAAGCTACCACCAAACAGTGTGGTTCACAATAAACTTAGCTGTAGAGTCAAGCCACACAAAAGTGAAGGTACTGGACTTCAGGAGGGCTGATTTTGTCAAAATGGCAGAGTGCCTCAGAAAAACACTAGCAAACAGGCAAGAAGGTGGGGTGGAGCAACAATGGCAAAACATCAAAACCTCCATCACAGAGGCAACAAGCCTTTGTGTGAAGCAAATAAGCAAATCAAAACAAAAGAAAAAAAACACTATGGTTCTCAAAAGAAGTTGCGGGGAAAGTAAGGGAGAACAAAATAGCATTCAGGAAGTATAAGGAAACACAGAAGGAGCAGGACAGAGAACTGTACCATTTAAAGCAGAAGGAAGCGGGTGAGGCAGTCAGAATAGCAAAGGCCCAAACTGAGGAAAAGATAGCCAACTTGGTTAAGAAGGGGGATAAATCCTTTTATAGAGACATTAGGGAGCAAAGAAAGACTAAGGCAGGAATACTGAGGCCGAACAAAGAGGAAGGTGGTTGGGCAGAGAGTGATAGTGAAAAAATAAGGATACTGAATGAATACTTCCGCCCAGTATTCACAATGGAAAAGCAGGGGGAAATACCTAATCCTGTCAATAGAAGCACTCTGGATAGGGGGTTGATAGTCCTTTCACAGAAGAAAGGGTTCTGAAAGAACTCTTAAAACTGATGGTGGATAAAGCAATTGGGGCCTGATTGGATTCACCCCAGAATTCTAAAAAAACTAAGGGAAGAACTAGTAACACCACTGACTACCCTTTTTAATAAATCATGGGAGGATGGTGTGATACCTGAGGACTGAGGAGGGCAGATGTGATTCCCCTTCACAAAAGTGGGAGCAATTCAGAGGCAGGAAACTACAGACCTGTCAATTTGACCTCAGTGGTAGGGAAATGATGGAATCACTTCTGAATGAAAGAACTGTTGAGTACCTAGAGGCTAGTGGGGCACAGGACCCAAGGCAACATGGATACACAGCGGGAAGGTCATGTCAGACAAATCTAATTGATTTCTTTGACTAGGTGACCAAAGCAGTAGACCAGGGAGGGGCTGTGGACATGGCCTACCTAGACTTTAGCAAGGCATTTGACTCAGTGCTACACAAAAGATTAATAAACAAATTAGCCAGCCTGGGAGTGGGTTCCAGGGTGGTAACTTGGGTAAAACACTGGTTGGACAACAGGACACAGCGGGTAATAGTAAATGGAGTCCACAGTGAAGAAAGGAAGGTTACTAGTGGAGTACCGCAGGGTTCAGTACTGGGGCCAGTCCTTTTTAATGTCTTTATAAGTGACATTGCAGAGGGATTGGAAGGCAAAGTACGTCTCTTTGCAGATGACACAAAGATCTGCAACAGGGTTGATACACAAGGTAGGGTGGAAAGGATGAAAAGGGACTTGGCAAGGTTGGAGGAATGGTCAAATGTATGGCAGCTTAGATTCAATGCAAAGAAGTGCAAAGTAATGCACCTGGGAAACAAAAACCCAGGGGAAGAGTACACAATGGGGGGGTGAGATACTGACAACAACAAAAATGGAAAGGGACCTGGGGGTAGTCATATCAGATGACCTAAAGGGGGGCCAGCAATGCAAGAAGGCAGTAAAGTGGGCTGGGGATACTGGGATGCATAGGGAGAGGCATCACTAGTAGAAAACAGAAAGTTGTTGGCCCTCTGTACAGACAGTTGGTAAGACCACATCTGGAGTACTGTGTACAGTTCTGGAGACCCCATCTCCACAAAGACATAGACAGGGTGGAGGCTGTCCAGAGGAGGGCAACTAAATAATGCAGGGTCTGCATCAGAAGACATATGAAGAAAGACTAAAGGAACCAAAGATGTATAGCCTCAAGGAAAGGAGGGAGAGAGGGGACATGATAGAAACTTTCAAATACCTCAAGGGAATCAACAAAGTCCAAGAGGGTAGCATCTTTCAGAAAAAAGATGTGCAAAAACAAGAGGGCACAATTTGAAGATAGAGGGGATGGCTCAGAGGTAATGTAAGGAAGTATTTCTTCACAGAGAGCGTTCTGGATACATGGAACAGCCTTCCTGAGGAGGTCGTAGAGTCAAAAACAGTGGGGGAATTCAAGAATGCATGGGACAGACATAAGGCAATTCTAGTGGGGGGTAGGAGGAAGTAGGCTGTTGGTTAACTAGGATCTGCAGCTTATCCGTTAGGTAGGGAAATGGGCAGACTAGGTTGGCTAAGCGGTCCTTATCTGCCATCAAATTCTATGTTTCTATGTTGGCACAGCTCTCAATCATATCTGTCCCGGACACCCTATTAGATGCGATTTAAATATTGCACTTCTCAAGGTAGGCGGACACAAGTTTGCTTCCTTATATATCGAATATATGACTTCCTTGTTGAGGACTTCTGATTAATATAGTCTAACTACTTGCACATTTTAGAGAAGATTCATCTGGACCATAATTATAGCAATAGATTTGATTTAATTTGGCTAGCTGGAACTCATCCTTTAATTAGCTGCTATGGTGTTTCTGTGTAGAACACGCAGCTATAATTTGTCTTACATCAACTTTTAAATTGCTCTTTGGCAGTCAAGAGATAACGATCTGATGTGTGACGTATATGGCATCCTGCTGGGCTGTAGTCACTTAATATGACTGTCCTCTGTTTTGTGCATAGTTAATATTCATATACCTTAAGCCTACCACTCACCTAAGGAACATTCATTTGGAGCAAAATGGGTCCCTGCTTATATCTTGCTGTTAACTTATGAGGTGTGCTGGTCACATGTGTATGTTGTTGGGGGGGGGGTCTTCACACATCAGTATCTAATTAGGTTGATTTTAATAATTATGACCAAGAGACTTTGATCTTCTCAGACTCTCTGTTGCACAAATACGTCCTTTGTGCACTGTTATGCATAAGAATTTTAAGCTATAAGCAAGTATTGTATGATATCTACACAATCTCAAACAGGTGTGGTAGCATGGTCTCACTGACTACATATATCACCAGTGGTAATAGCTAGCTCTTAACTTGTATCTACTTGTCAGTGCTATTTTATCCATTTGTAACCTATTTAAAAGGTGTGTATTAATAGGTGTCACATATTTTCACTTTTCCTTTACATTTACAATCCATTGCGTTATTGGCCCAGATATTCAAAAGGATTGCGCATGACGCAACAGTGTTGCACCATGTGCAACCCACTAATGCGCCCCGGCGTGATATTCAAGTGGGAATTGCATCTGGCACAAATCGATCTGCCAGAGTGCATCAGTAATGTATGCAGGCGCCAGGTAGAGGGCCCATGCATACTCTGCAACCGATATTCAGCCGGGATGTGCTGCGACTGTCATGCAGCCTATACTATCCAGCCACAAAGTTGAAACAAAAAAAAAAAGGATCATGGCTGGCCACCCACAGGTGAGCTGCCATATTGCAGGGCACAACACGGCAGCTGCCACCTGTGGGTGGCCAACCAAGCTCTGGCTGCACCTCTGTGGTGGCGCTCCCCCATGCCTGATAGTGGGCATTGGTATTAAAAATATAGAATCCTATATCCTGATGGTCCAGTGGACCGCTGTCAGCCCAATCGCAGGCTTAAGTAAAATGAAAAGATACCTTTACCCTGGTGGTCCAGTGGACTGCTGTCAGCCTGATCGCGGGCTTCAGTAAAATACATAAGTTTCCTAAATCCCTGGTGGTCCAGTGGACCGCTGTCAGCCAGATCGAGGGCTTCAGTAAAAGTATAATGATTTCTATATCCCTGGAGGTCCAGTGGACCGCTGTCTGCACGATCGTGGGCTTAAGTAAATAAAATAAAGAAATCCTATATCCCTGGTGGTCCAGTGGACCGCTGTCTGCCTGATCGCGAGGCTTAAGTAAATAAAGAAAAATCTTATATCCTGGAGGTCCAGTGGACCCCTCCCACGCCCACACTGATCCCACTGCCCTGCTCCCCCCCGGTCAGCGGCGGGTGGCAGCGCCCCACCTGCCTGCAACCCCACCGCCCGCCGACTGACACCGTCGGTAAGGCTGTACGCCCATTGGTCCACAGCGTGAGCCAATAAGCATGCAGCCCATACTGTACTACACATTCCAGATATAGGATTTCTTTATTTCATTTACTTAAGCCCACGATTGGGTAGACAGCGGTTCACTGGACCAGCACAGATATAGGATTTCTTTATTTTATTTACTTAAGCCCGCGATTGGGCAGACAGCGGTCCACTGGAACACCAGGGTTATTGGAGTCATTTGTATGTTTGCTTGCACGCATGTGCAAGAAACATAGTGCCATCACTGAAGATTTCGGAGGTGTGTCACCTCCTCCTCCAATTCAGTCAGTATGCTGGCAGACGCGGCCCCTGTAAGCCAATGCATTCTGCAGCTGTCTATGACACGCTCCAAAATGCAGTGGCATACAGTTGAAAGGGGGAGCTATGCTTGAGTGAGCAGTGATAAGATATCGCCTGCTCATCGCAGCCTCCCCACCTGCCAGCGTGCTTCATGACCGTCGCACCCCGCACTGTATAGCCCACAGGGTGCCCAATCCGTCGGCTGTGCTGCGTTCCCCGCCTCCCCAAAGGCTTACAAAATGCCATGCTGGGTGCCCACCCAAGCGTGGCAACTATAATATAGCCGACGGGGTGCCCAATCGCTGTAGGCTGCACTGTCCTCCTCCCCCAGTAGGGTGCCACGCCTGAGCCCACCCCAGCTGGCAATCTATTCCTTAGTCGATGGGGTGCCCAACCCGCCGGATGAATGCCTCAACGCCCTTGTGCCACGCTGGGAGCCCACCCCAGCGTGGCAAACGTCCTATGTCGTCCGTTTTTTTTTTTTTTACCTGTGAAGAAAAACAGTCCCGGCGAGTCTCCCACCCCAGCCGCACCCCACCACTGTGCACCCAGCCTACCCACACCCCCTCACCCCATACTTACCTCCGGACTTGACCGATCTCTGGTGGACCGGGAACACGTCTGCACTCTTCAAAGCCAACGCGAACTGAGGAAATGCAGTAAGCTGTATAATGGGCTAGATGGGGGGTTCAACTTGTTGCATATCTCAGGCATTTTTTTGAATTTTTGCACCAAATTTTCAACATGGGGTTTTGGGACCCCTTCTCATGAATGATATTGCTGTCATAGGCGTTATTCAGGCCTGAAGGGTGATTTCGGCGCAGTGACTGCTCAGTGACTCTTGAAATCACCCGCCGGACCTGAATAATGCCATGACAGTGACATCAATCATGAGAAGGGTCCCAAAAACCCATGTTGTATTAAAAAAGTCTAAAGTAGCTGTTTCTGGCGCTGCATTGCGCGGTTCCTACACGCGCTCGGAAAGTCGTGAATTTTCAATATTTTCACTCAGATTTTCAACATTGCCATTTTACCACACCTTCTTATGAGTAGTACAGCTGACATTTTTCACATCTCACCCAAAAGCGTGTTTCTCGCCATATAGCGCGCACAATGGCGCAGTTGGTGTCTTGAGATCAATGTACAGGACAAATTAAGAAAATCACAGTGACACTGTTCAGGAGGAGGGTGTTAAAATGGCTATATTTAAAATTGAGTGAAAAATTCAAAAATGACTGTTTTCTGACGTCGTTGTGCAGTTCCTATACTGCTTTCGTAAGTTAGCGAATTTTCAATATTTTGACTCCAGATTTCCAACATTGCCATTTGCCACACCTTCTTATGAGTAGTACAGCTGTCATTTTTCACATCTCACCTAAAACATGTTTCCCATGTAGCTATGCACAATGGCGTATCATGCGAAATCAATACCGATAAATTAAGAAAATCACAGTGACACTGTTCATGAGCAGAGGTCTTAAAATGGCTATGTTGAAAATTTGGTGAAAAAATTCCTAAAATGACTTTTTACGGCGTCGTTACTGCACAGTTCCTATGCATGCTCGTAAGTTTGCAAATTTAATATTTTCACTCCAGATTTTCAACATGTCCATTTATTAAACTTCCTTATGAACAGTACAGCTGCAATTTTTCATATGTCGCCCAAATGTGTTTTCGCACATGTAGCGCACAATGGTGCTGTTGGTGTGCGAAAGCAATGTTTAGGACAGATTAAGAAAATCACAGTTACACTGTTCATGAGCAGAGGTCTTAAAATGGCTATGTTGAAAATTTGGTGACAAAAGTCCATAAAATGACTGTGTTACGAGTGAGCATTGTGCAGTTTTCACGCACCCTCGTTAGTTCATGACTTTGTAATATTTTCAGTCCAGATTTTCACCAGTGACATTGTTCCACACTTCCTTATGAACAGTACAGCTGCCATTTTTCACAACATGGCTGAAGTGTGTTTTCACACTTTCAGTGCAGAGAGCATGGTCGCTGTGGGAAATCATTGTTCGGCACAGATAAAGAAAATCACAGTGACACTGTTCATGATCGGAGGCACCAAAATGCCTGAGTTGACAATCTGCTGTAAGAAATCCCCAACCTAATTATATTACGGATTGTGCGTTGCACAGTTTCTATGTCTGGCTGTGACTTCACCATTTTTTAAATATTTTACTACACATTTGCCATTTTTAACACCTCCCCATGAAAGAGTACAGCTGTCACTTTTTACAGCCTGTTCGGAATATTTTTGCACCTGTGGTGCTAAATGCCGTAGTCACTGTGCATAAGCAGCTTTTCGGCTAACAAACTGATATTCCCCCTGTTCATGAGGTGGGGTCACAAAACAAACATGTTGAAAATTTGGAGTGAAAATACCAACGAATGCCTGAGGTATTAGGGTTTTCAACTATAACGCCCAACCCTATAGAGAATGACAGGAATCAGGGGTGTGACTTGGGATTCTTGCCTGTGATGCTCATACCATTCCACACCCTGCAGTCAGTGAGAGGCATCGAGGTATGCCTTGGACTCTTCGGACCCAAACTTCACCCCATTCTCCTATATCGCACCCATCTCACCATATTTCCTAATGAAATGGGGTGCGCATAAGGGCCAAAGACCACAAGGAACACCGTGACACTTGTCAGTCTCTGCAGGGTGGGGTGTGGTGAAATGGCGTGGCCCGTTATGCCTGATGACCCAAACACACACCCCAATGCCTGTCACTCTCTGCAGGGTGGTGGTGGGGTTGGCTTCAGTTCAATACTTCACTGCCATTCCTATTACACAGCTCTGTAACTTCTACACTACCATTGCCAATGCCAGCAAGCAAACATTCGGCATTGACAAATGCTTGTTATTATACTAATGCCTGTGATCGGGCAGACAGCAGTCCACTGGACCACCAGGGATATAGGATTTCTTTATTTTATTTACTTAAACCTGCGATTGGGCAGACAGCGGTCCACTGGACCACCAGGGTTATTGGGAGTCATTTTTATTATACTAATACCTGTGATTGGATAGACAGTGGTCTACTGGACCACCAGGGTTATTGGAGTCATTTTTATTATACTAATGCCCATGATCGGGCTGTGGGGCACATTGCCGCACGGCAGGGGGCATCAGTCCCCAACGGCTACTGCCTGGCAGGGCTCCAGGTGCAAGTCATTGGGGATCAGTGCACCTGCATGCAAATGGGGCCATAATGACATGCCAATGGCCCCATTTGCGCCTTGCATATATTATGGCTCCATTTGCATGTACACTTTTGAATATCATGGTAGTTGCACCTAGCGCAATGGAACTTGCACTAGCGCATCCCCATGCTCCACTCTGGCCACTGGCGCTGGTGCAGTGCCACTGCGCTATGTGCACTGCGGGTGGCCAGGGTGTGATATTCAACGATGCTGAGCCATGGCACAGCTCCGTTGAATATCGCCGAGTCCATGCCCCCGCACAGCCAAGTTGAGCTGCGCCTAGGCTTGCGCCATAGCCTGGTGCACTTTGAATATCTGGCCCATTGAACATAGGTAGAAACAAGTTTAAGAAAACTTAAGTTATAATTCATAAAGATATACTACTAGTTCACGTTCTAATCTTTTGGTCTATTCAATGGATATTTATAACTTTATACTTTAATTCTAGCTTAATTTCAGAGGTGTTCCCTTAGAGTGCAAAATAACTCTAGTACTCTTGTAACTTGCAGCTACTGGTTGGGTAAGTTTTGCACAAATGTCTAATCTAAATCAGTCTATTAAGATACTCTCCTAAAACATACAAGGTTGTAATAATTATATTAAAAGGTCTAAAGTTCTAGCATATTTAAAAACATTGAAAACAAATACAGTATTGCCTTCTTACAAGAAACTCATTTATCACCAGAAGAAACTGCCAAGCTTAAGAGGGCTTGGGTTGGTTCAGTACATGGAAGTTCATCTAATTCAAAAAGTAAGGGGTTTATATTTTATTTCATAAGAACTTAAATGTCATGGTGCAGTCCATTATCCTAGATCCTGATGGTAGATTCATTACTGCAAATGTTAAATTGGAAGACAGATTACTAACCTTGGTTAATGTTGATGCCCTAATACCAATCAAGCTGTTTTTTTGTTGTTTTTTTGCCACTTTAGCTGATAACTTCTCTAAAAATATGAATTGTGACTTAATAATTACTGGGGATATGAACACAGTTATGGATGTGTTCATTGACAGTACATATTCACATCCGATTAATCACTCTGTATCCTCCAAGGCCTTAAATAATTTTTGTGATGAGTCTGGGGTAATTGATTCTTGGAGAATTACAGACCGTATAGGGAGAGATTACACCTCTTCTTCTAATCCGCATGGTTCGCATGGCAGGCTAGATTACATTTTTACTGCCAAGTCATTGCTACAGGGCCTTTCTATAAGTCACACTGGTAATATTGTCTTGTCTGACCACACTCCAATTTCTATTTATCTCTCCATTGGGAACATTTTGCCATCTGAAAGAAGCTAGAAATTTAATTGTAGCTTACTTAATTCTCCTGACTTTCCAGGGCGGTTACAGGAAGAAATCAAAATGTTTTTGCAACTAAATGACAATGGGGATGTTTCCACCCCTATGTTATGGAATTCTTTCAAGGCCTACATCAGAGGTCACATAATTTTCTATTTGTCACATTAAAAACTGAGGGAAGAAAGCCTTAGCAAACTAGAAAATGATTTAAAAGATAAGGAAATGGCATTTATCTCCTGGGGCTCTAAAGATCTCATCTTACACAAAGAAGTTGTTGATACTAAATATGAAATTAATACAATATATAATCAAATAGCAGAACATGCTTTATTCAGACTCAAACAAGCTTACTGGGAAGCAGGTGAGGTGCAAGGAAAACTACTGCCTCTTAAACTTAAGAAATTATCTGACGCTAATAAGGTTCCCTCAATTAAAAATAAAAATGGCACACATGTACATAAAACTGAACAGATTTTAGAAGCCTTTATAGATTTTTATGCTAATCTATATAAATCCGAGGGTCAAGCTAATCAGATTGCATTAGATCAGTTTCTAACTGATGCTAATTTACATAAGATTTCTGAACAAAATAAAGTTAAATTGGACAATCCCTTCACTGTAGAAGAGATTCACAAAGCAATCCAGTCCCTCTCTGGGGCTAAAGCTCCTGGACCGGATGGCCTTTCAAATGAATTCTATAAAGCTATTACTCATCTGGTAGCTGCAATTTTACACAAAGTCTTTTGTGATGCATTAGAAATGGGATTCTTACCTCCTTCTATGAGAGAAGCATCTAAAAATGACAGGGACCCTACACTTTGCGGCGACTACAGACCAATATGTCTCATTAATGTAGATTCTAAAATTATTGCTAAAATTATGGCAAATAGATTAAACTCAGTTATTCAGACTGTAACTCATCCAGATCAAGTTGGATTTTTATGCTGGCGCCACAGTTCAGATCTCGTTCATAAAATTATTCATATCGTACATGAAGCGAGACAAAACCCATATCCTCCAACTCTACTAACCTTGGACACTGATAAAGCATTTGATAGGATAGAATGGAGCTATTTAATGGAAATACTGGTAAGATATACTTTAGTGCACCACTTCTGCAAATGGGTTCAGATTCTGTATTCTGAGGTACTTGCAACGGTTAAACTTAATGGTATATTATCTAATAAGTTCCAAAAGTACAGAGGTACACATCAAGGCTGTCCTCTATCCCCTCTTTTATTTCTATTAGCTATAGAGCCGCTACTCATTAAATTCCATACTTCCTCTGAATTAACTGGTATTACTACAGGAAAGGAACAAAAAAGTTCAGCTTTTGTGGATGACATTCTGCTCTCAATAACTAACCCACAGACTACTATCCCTCAAATATTAGATATTGTTCAGAAATGTGCTACTTTCTCAGGCTTCAAGATCAACTTCGAAAAATCTGAGGCTCTTCCACTAACAAAAATCTTTAACAAATCCATTTTTAATTTGTATAACATTAAGATTGCGACTAAAACCATTAAATTTCTGGGTATACTTATTTCCCCTTCAATTTCCCAAATCATTCCAACTAATTTTAAATCTATTCTAGAAAGAATGACAACAGATTTCACTAGGTGGGGAAAGACATGTTTGTTCTTATGGGGAAAAATTCAAGCTTTTAATATGATGTTAGCTCCAGTGATTATTTTCTACAACATATACCCATTAAGATCCCTAGAATTTACTTTAACAAGATCTACATTTTGATCAGGAAATTCTTGTGAGAGGACGAACCACCAAGGATTTCCTTAAACAAGCTCCAACAGAAATTTAAGGGAGGCTTTGGCCTACCAGATTTCAAACTGAGACATGATGCTTTTATTGCAGCACAATGTGTTAAATCATTTTGGTTAAATAAGAACCATAACATCCCAGGGTGTGTATATGTAGAAAAGAATATACTGAAGGGTAACCATCCAAGAAGTGTTCTTTTTTCTAACACCTCCAAAATATTAGCTTCTAATCCTCTATTAAGCCAGGTATATAGTTCTTGGAACTCAGTGGCCTCCTTGCTAGATTGGTCTCCAAAACATCACCTCATTGTCCATTTTGGGGGAAACCCTTAATTAAATTAGAAGGAAATTGCATAGTGTGGCCATGTTAAAAGAATGCAGGCATCTCATATTTAGAGGACATCTTGGATCCCAATAACTTAATATTGATGTCTTTTGCTCAGATTCCTTCAAACTTTAAACTACCCAGGACTGAATTCAACAATTATTTACAACTTAGAGAAGTTCTAAACTCAAAATGGGTACACCTTGTCCCCAACTTGACTATTTAGATAAAATCTGTTCCACTAATAGTGGCCATAAAAAAAATATATTCTTTAATGCTAGATTCATGCCCTGATCCAACTTTAACACTTTTAGATAGCTGGCAAAAAGAATTAAATTCTCTAATTTCATATGAAGAATGACAAACAATGTGGAAAATGATTTTAAAGACTTGCAGAGAGGCTAAAGACAGACGTACACCATTTAAGATACCACATAGATGGTATTATATGCCCAGCAAGATGGCTAAGCTAGGTATAGCCACCACAGATATATGCTGGAGATGCTTACAAGAAAAGAGTACACTTTCCCATATTCTATGGTCATGTTCTGGCATCAGCCCATTTTGGGATAATGTGCTAGCATTAAGCAGTAAGGTGCTTGGTTATACAGTTAAATGTTCAGCTAAATTTGCAATACTTGGTATCTTTTCTGAATTCACTGATCTAACTGAATGTCAACAGTTATGGCTGATTACGGCTTTTATCACAGCAAAAAATGCAATCCTCAGACATTGGAACAGTCAAACAATTCCAACTTTCAAAGAATGGATGCAAGACTTATCTACTAGAGTTAGTTATGAAAGGGTTGCCTATGTAAACATAAATCGTTTAGATAAATTCATAGGTATTTGGGAACCTTATATGAATTTGTCCATAATCTAATTTACTTGTCTATTTATTCTTTATATGCATATCTACAGAAATAAAAGGGAACACTCTGATTTTCATTATAAAAGTTTTGTTGTAGCAAAGAACATTATTGCAGCTAATCTGCCTTTTAAAGGTTTTTATAGAAATGTTTTTTTAATTTATTTATATGTTTCAGTATTTGAGAAACAGTTATTTTTATTGGTTAATGGTTGTTTATGTACTTGATGACTTTTTTTGTATATGTAAATGGTATGTATTTTAATCTTCAATAAAATTTGAATTACAAAAAAAATGCTGAATTTTGGAAGCTCACCAATTTCTTATGGAGACTGTTGCAGCTTGACCATATTGAGTTTCTCGATGGTGGGCTTCATGTGATTATTGGTTGTGTTTTTACAGAGCAGGCATCACATGAGATCACAGAGGGTCTGTGCATTTGGGAAAAATATCTCACAGTACTCAGACCTCCCTGTGTAGCTCTGTATTGACTCTACAATAATTACTGAAAAAATACACTTAAGATTTTTTTTAATCCTGTCACAGGCTGGATATTGGTCTGTAATACTGTACATGGATATTACATTCATTATGTTTAAAAAAAATAGGTTGCCAGATCTTGATACTTAATATTCTTTCAGGTTAAATGCATTTATAACATGGTGTAGAGAAATACAGGTACCTCATTGGTGCAGAGCAATCAGGTGACCATTGATTAATCCATGATATATGCACGGTAAGTGGGGATGGGTCTGCTCTGAGTGATCAGTGAGTGGACCAGATCTACTTATTCTTCAAAAAATGCAGTCTGAATGGGAGCCATTGTTATCCTTGCTAAGAGAGCAAGAGGGGAAGTCTGTCATCATATATTACAGCACAAGGTTACTGCACTGTTGTCTGTGTGTGTGTCTCTCTCTCTATCTCCTGAGTACCGAGTGCTGCTCATTTGCCCCTGTCCCTCTTCAGTCCAGTTCCTTTGTCTGTGTAGTCCAATTTCCTGGCAGTGGTTTTACCAACCCACCTGCCCCGCAGATCTCATAATTGTCCTGCTGACCTGCTGTTCCTCTCTCTGTCTCACTCCGTCTCACTCTCCCACTCAGTGACAGATTGCTCATGCTGTCACCACATTCTCTTCTCTCCAGTGCAGGTCGTTGTTGGTTCCTGGAGTGGCTCTGTGCACAGTAACCCCTCTCCCATCCCCCCATGATCTGAGATCAGTGAGTACAGCCCAATGCCCAGAACAAACACATTGACAGCCAGTATGAGCACCCCCCCACACCTGACGATAACCACTGGCCGTCTGCTGCTCACATACTGTGGCAGTCAGAAGCACGCACCGGAGATATGGATAGCAGCACAGAAGATGTCATACAGAGTGAGAGAGTGACACCAAGACAGTAGTTAAATGAAAGTTGCTGTAGCCTCTTGTGTGTGTGTGTCTCTCTCTCTCTCTCTCCCTCAACTTCCTGCAGCTCCTTGGGGAGAGAGAGAGAGAGAGAGAGAGCTGACAGTGGGCGTCCTGTAACAGTGAAAGTCATCTGTACAGTCCCAGGTCCAGTGAACAGTTGCTTCTTGGATACCTGCCAAGGTCCAGGAGAAGTGCGTTCAGTGCAGTTTGTCTTCCCATTGTCACAGTATGCAGTCCATGGGAGAAAGAGAGAAAGAGAGAGAGAGAGAGAAAGACAGGGTCCAGGTGCAGAGGGAGATGGGGATTTCAACATGTGTGGAAGACAGTTAAGTGAAAAGTCCTGTTGTTACATTTTTCCAACTGTTCTGTGACACCAACAGCAGCATGAGCAGTTTGTGGTGATGTTTCACTGACCCCCAAGAGTCACAGAATGACACACAAAGCAACACACTGTGTAAATGGCAGAGAGAGACACAGTGAGACAGTGTGTCAGTCAAGCTTACTGCAGTGTCCTGGGCCTGTCTGTCTCTGTGTCCCTCTCCATCTCCCAAACACGAAACCATCTCTGACAGGCAGAGACACCATCAAGTGAGTAACCAGGAATGACTGTTCCCCTTCCTTAATGTCATTCTGGCCACTGCTTATAGCTCTTTAGCAGTTTCAGCAACACAATGGTTCTGCTGATGGCAGAACACAAAGAGTAGTTCCTTTGTTTTTATGACTTAATCATGCTTTCCTCCTGCTTTTGTCACCTCTGGTGACACCCCATGTTATAAGCGCAATAACCCCACTCCAGGGTGTGCGGTTATTGGGGATTAATCAACACCTCGGGTTCTGTGAGGATACTTGGCCTGCAGCCTTGTGCCTCACAATGCACCTGGGGTGTTGATTAAATATTGAATAATGCATGTAGAAGTGTAGCGTATGGGGATTTTATGCACCCTGAGGTGTGTGATGCCCCATAAACCCTGAGGGCAAAGCCTGAGGGGTTTATATTGGCACCACTCCAACGAGGGGTGCATAAAATCCCCATAGAACCACACTTCTTCATGTTTTATTTTTTATATATACTGGGTTTTGGTGTTTTTTGGTTTAAATTGTCTTTTTTGCCACTTTGCGAGGGTAACTCTTACCGCCGACGACAAGCTTGTCTCACGCTGAGTGACCGATTGTGTAGCATTTGTGAACATCTAGCATGAGGACAGCTTGTTCAGTGTTTTTTCTGGTGATGCTGCAGTACTATTCTGCCCATGGTTTACAGAGCTGTTGGGCACTCGCTGGCAGTGGTTTATAACCACTAACCAGTAAATATTCCCCAATAACCGCACACCCTGTTATGGATTATTGCTTACTAAGACACTCTAGTCATGATTTGTCCAGGCCAGAGTCTGAAATTAGAAAGAGTCTGTATATGTGAAGGGAATCCACAATGAGTCAATCTTAGAGTTAGGTAGTGCGGGAGTTAATTCTGTGGTATTGTCTTTTTCTTGGTGTAGGCTGCTGCATCAGCAGTGCCATTGCTGCTGTCCTGGGGTGAGCTGGATCATTCTGCAAACTTTCTGCTGACTAGGCTTTGCCTCCATGTTCTCTGTGTAAGCATGGGGAGGCCCATGCTTTTAAGGATATATTTACTTCTCCTTCTACTTTTTTTTTTTATTTATTAGATTTTGCTCTGCAGTTTGGCCGCAGATCATCCGCCGGTCACGGCTACTTCTCCTTCTACTTTGATGTCGACTTATCCTTGTAATACTTTTCCAGCCTGCATCACATTTTGGCTTTGGCTTCATGATGCTTAAATATTTAGGTTCAGTTACTGACTGCTGTGTGGGATCTAAATTCCATTCTGAACATTCAGGCCTTTGGGAGATGGGGGTGGGAGGCAAAAAGGCCTATGCTCTTGAAGAAATAGCCTTGTATTTCTGTGTGCTGTTGGCAAGTAGATCTGAATAATCATAGGTACTGTCAGGCCAAGTTTTTTTTAACATAACTCCAGACCTCAGACACATTGGTAAAAGCTTTGGGTCTTCCTTTAAAGACAACATAAAACAATGTTGTATACTTAAAATAGCATGTATATCGCTTATCCTTCCTGCGGATAGTGTCTAATTTTGGTGAGGGCCTTTCATTTCTTAACCATTTCAGAGAAATAATCTTGAAATACGAGTAGTCTACAGCCATTTCATCAAATTCTTGTTTTGGCTTGCCAGTTTATGAACCAATTCTTGTGTACAAAAATGAAAGAAATTTATCATAGTAGGTTGTCAGTTTGAGTTGGGCTGTGACTTTGAAGCCATAGATCTATGGTATTTATCCAGACTCAATAGGAGTGGGCCAGTGATGTTTGAAATAGAAATGCACATTAAGTATTGCCCCACACATTAGTGTGGGGCAGTTCACGATTAGGCTTTTCACACAAAAAATAACATTTTACCTTTGTCAGTGTTCTTGCAATTTAGTATTATCTAATTAATCCAGCCATCTCTCATGCCCAGCATTTTGTAACAAGTGCCTCTCAGGACGCTATTTGGTGTACCTGTCCACTCCTGTACATTGGTCCAACCATTAGACCTCTACACCAGAAAAATACAAGAACATACTCAGGGCATTAGATGTGACCTGGTAGACACACCCTTGGGGAGGTATTTTAGTGAAAAACACAATAAAACCCCAAATGGCACCCTTTTTATGACCCTTGAATCTGTGGGAAAGGGATCCAGGGGTGGGGACAGATTGACCAAACTACTGCAAAGGGAAACATTCTAGATGTTTTCAGTTGACTCCTTGCACCCAGAGGGCCTGATTGCTGACTGGGATCTTAAGCCTTTTCTTGAAATCCATACTTTGAATTTTTGATGTAGTGAATCTTTGTAGCTAGGTTTGAATTTAAATAACTTGACTAACTTTATCAGTGGATACAGATTCTCTGATGCTATTTCTAACTAATTGGTTCCTCTCTCTCTCTCTCTCTCTCTCTCTCTCTCTCTTTTCTCTGTTATCAGCTCTATTGTGGCAGTCTGTGATTTAGGGCAGGTGGATCCCCTTTACTGGACTGATGGGGAGAAACGATACATGGGGTGATCACAGCTCCACACTGATGCCTACATTATATCTTTCAAGCATCAGTCTGTGTCTGATGTTTTTTTGTGATAATCCAGTTTATGAATCCTAGCCCTTATACTGATATAAATGTATATTGAATGTCTGATTTTTTTTTGAGACTGGCTGCTTGTCTGTTAAATATAATGTGCCGCTTTTTCTAGCTGCCTTAGCACTAATGCATTTTTTTTTACTTTGTTTATCCTCCTACCTTCTGCTCCAGTTCCCTCAATTGAAACTCCCCAGTGGCACCGTGAGCGTCCATACAGGACCAGGAGGTCTGCTGGTCTGCTCCTAGAATGCCACACGCTCTCTCTAACTCACATCAGGGTGTCCAGTTTACCCTCCAGGCAGGGCGAAGGAAGTGCTCCCTTGATTCTTCCCTCTTAAGTTCTCCATGAGGCACACGCACAGTGAAGTCTGCCCCTGGTTCCTATCTGGGACGTGGTGCAGGGGTTTGTCACCTAGATCTGGGGCAGTTTATTTCCACTGTTGTGGTTCCCCTGATGTTGGCATGCAATGAGGACCAACAAGCCAGACGCATACAGAGACACGCATCTGCTCCTGTCCTCTGCCAGTGTCAACCCTTTTTGATGCTTTTCTGAACCGCACCAGCATCCCCCGAGATCCCCCCCCAGTGGTGGCAGTATAGCAGCGGGGCTAGCCTCCCACTCCTCTCCGGAGAAGGAGAGCAAGTCATCAGGCACTCAACCCCCCCCCCGGCTGACCTCCGGTGGCCCAAGTCCATTCCCAAACCCGAGTCGCAGGCGTGGAGCAAGATGTGGTGTCCAGTGCCTCAACCCTCCGCTCCACCAGGCCGGCCAGCACTAATACATTTTTAAATTCCAAAATACAAGGCAGCCAGTAGCTCAAACATCAAGTGACAAGCTCAGGGGTGCACTTTTTTTATTTATTTATTTAGTTGTTTAACCAGGTATAGCACACTAAGCTGAAAGCTTTTTTACAGGAGCGACCTGGGAGCACAACCAGAGTGAAGTCAATAAGGAAGGCACATTGCTACAGAGAGCAGCAGGGTGGTCAGCACTTCAAAGGACGCCCATAACTCCATTTTAAATTCAAGGAGCAGTGCAAAAAAAAGTTCAACCTTTTTCAAAAAAGACTTATTTTATTCCAAATATGCAACAACAAAAGTCAAGGATGAGTCAGGTCAGGACCCTTATTATTGAAATTTCATTTATTACACTTCACCGATAAAGAATCTAAGCACACTACTCACATTTCCCTTTTTTTAAGGAAATGTGATTATGCTTTGATCCTTAATCAGTGTAGACAAGTGTAATACAACATGATGCATGGCTTGGCTTGCCAACAATAACACTGTGCTGCTGTCTGAGTGTGAGTACTGGGGACTCGCTGTGCATTTTTTCTTAATTTTTATAAAAGCTGTCCTGGTCCCGCACTGAAGGTCTGTGTGCCATAATCCATACGAACATTTAAGAACTAACCAAAACTATCATCAGCACACAATTTTACTGACTGAAATGATACCTGGATATTAAAATGCACCAAAAGCAAGAAATGAAGGAGAGGCATGCTTGTCATTTTGAATAAAATAATAAGCAATTCTTGACATAGTCAAAGTCAGGTCAGGTCAGTCATTTGAAATTTCTTACTACACAGTAGTTGCAATCTTTTCTGGCTGGACAGACATCTGGTCTTCACTCTTATTACATAACACAGTTCCTTTAGAATGTCAGCATTTGTTTTGACATTCACCTTATGTGAAAAAAACTGAAATGCCTTGGAATAAAAATCTAGTTTGTCTGAATGAAATGTTTTTCATTGTGGCAGTTGAAAGTCTTTGCCATTAGTATTAACAGATCCATAAGCAAATGGTTTGATACATTTTATTGGACCAACATAGATGTAACAAAAAAAAAAGTGCTTAAGCTTTCGGACCTACCAAGTCCTTCCCTGGAAGCTTAGTATTAGGGATTTTCATAGCACAGAAACTAGATTTCCAAGGCATTTCAGTTTTTTTCACACAAGGTGAATGTCAAAACAAATGGTGACATTCCAAAGGAAGGAAGGAATTGTTGAGTAATAAGAGTGTCAGTGATGCCTGGGTTTCCATCCAGCCAGGAAAGATTGCAACTACTGTAGCAAGAAATGTTAAATGACTGACTTGACCTGACTTTGACTATGTCAACAATTGCTTATTATTTTATTCAGCATAACAAGCATATCTCTCCTTTTTTTCTTGCTTAACATTGAAGATGATTCAAGCTATGACTGTAAATTTAAATACTGATTTGATGATGTTATGTGACCGCTGAACTGATGCCCCAAGTATTTGTCTCCAGTCACAGTTGTTTGATGAACCTGAACCAAGGTTCAGTCCGAACCGTCATGTCTCCAGTGCACAGTCCCAACTTCTCAATGATATGATACCCCAAAGTACTCTGCAATACAGAGGGCAGAGAAGACATCACTGCCATTTCAGAAAGAGGGAGTGAGAGATTAAAAGATGAATAAGCCAATGGAGATAATTACTCTGGGATTCACAGAAGAATTACCCTGTCTAAAACAATACTCTCATCATCCTCCTACTAAACTGGTCCACACTAGGGTGAACATTAGCACAAACACTATATTGCTTTGCTTTTATCTTCCAACTTCCATTCTGGGCCACTCACACCTGGGGGGAGGGTGGGTTATTATTAAATGGTGTGCCCAGAGCAGCTCTGCAAAGGGAATGACTGTTCAAAATTTTATTTTTTTTATTTATTTGATGAATCTGACCAGGTAAGAAGCCAGAAGGTGAAGGAAGGAAACATATTCAATTCAGTGCTTCAGAGTAACTGGTAACTGGTATTTTTCTTTTAAACTTAGATTGTAGGCTTGTAGTGACACTATACTTTCTTTCTGTGTTGTCTTTACTTATAATTGTTTTTGGGCTGTTGAAAATTTAAAAAATAGTGGTGGTGTAATTCTGTGCTGTCTTTAATTGCTGCAAATTTTGCCCCCCCTCCACCCTTCCCCAACTCTTAATTATATACCCTGATAAATCTGATTGACAGGAGCTAAACACAGGGTATAGTAAGAGGTGTGAAGTAGGAAGGGCATAAGAAGAAGACCACCCTCAGCACGACAAGTGTTTTGACTCATTTATTTATTTATTGGTTTCTTTTCCTTAAAAAATATATATCTGAGGATCAGTTACAGGATTTTTAGTACTGTAAATAAATAAAAAGAGAACTAAGAGAGCTTCAGTAGCAGATAAGTAGTGGAATTGCAGTATAATGTGGGAGTGGTGCAATGCAGTGGCTGTGGGGCAGCCATATTCAGGGCAGACCTTCTGGACACTGAGGTGCTGCCCTATCTGCATGCATCTCTCGGGACTGGGATGAGGTAGCCAGATCTGGAGCGGAAGTAAACTGGGTCAGGAGTACCATCACCCTGTCCAGGAACCACCCAGTCCAATGCAGCTGCCTCAAAGGATGCCAAGAACGAGGAGCACTTGGATGACAGTGGGCTCAGGAAGGGTTAGAGCAGTCAGGCAGAGGCACATCCCAGATCCTATTCTTCAAGAACCCACATGCCACACTGGCAAATGAGGACAACCAAATAGAGGTACCCAGGGAAGTGGAAGGAAAGGATGTGGAGGTTAGGCAAGGAGGTGACCTCAGTGGGAAAGCAGTGGACCCCAGAGGAGGAGGAAGTGAATCCTGGTGGGGACTCCATCATAAGAGGGATCCAGCTAGGAACACAGGAGGGGAGGACAGGAGGTGAGGTGCCTACCAGGTGCCACGGCATGGAGGGATGGAAGGAAGATACTGGGGATCACTGGGAAGGCAAGACAGGAGGGTGAGCTGGATGTCATTATCCACCTAGGTACTAATGACTTGGAAAATGGGAGCCAAAGGAAGTTCAGGAAGAGTTTAGGAAACTGGGAGGGGGTCTCAAACAAGTAGCTACTTCTGTCACTTTCTCAGAAGTACTACCTGTGAGAGCAAGGGAGAACATAGGAGTGCATGCACCAGGAACTTTAACTCATGGTTGAAGAACTGGTGCTGTGAGAAGGGTTTGGATTCATTGGTGACTGGGGACCCATCTGGAGGGATGGAGGTTTATTCAAGCCTGACGGCCTGCATCCATCCTGGAGGGGAATCCAAGCACTCAATGATAAGTTTAAATGCTACATTGACAAGCATTTAAACTAGTAAAGGGGGGTGGCAGGCCAGCAAGGACGGTACCTACTTGCTCACCCCCCACAGCTAGTAATGGAACCAGTGAACCAGAGGAGTGGCTATCTCTGCAAAGCAGTGTCAAAAGATGGAGATTAGTGTCCAAAAGGTGGATAAGCAGAAAAGGCAAAATTCAGCAGAAGGGCAGACAGCAAGGAGAACCAGGGATAAATGACAACCAAGAAAGGGGCTGGAGTAGAACAGTGAAGCAGTCTAGGAGGTCAAATCATGGAAAGCCATGTGTGCAAATGCCAGGAGCCTTAGCAACAAGATGGAAGATCTGGAGGCTGTCATGGTACAGTCAGACCTGGACATTGTGGCCATCAACTGAAACCTGGTGTAATGATAACCATGACTGGGAGATGCCATACCTGGCTACAACATATTCAGAAGAGACAGAGCAGGCAGGAAGGGAGGAGGAGTGGCACTGTATGTGAAAAATGACATAAGGGCCACACAGATCCAGGAGGAACAAAATGGGGAGAGATACTGTGGGTTAAGCTGGAAAGGAAAATGGGGCCAGCCATCCGCACAGGTGTGGTCTATAGACCACCAGCCCAGAGAGGAAGAAACAGATAGGAGCTGATGCTAGCCATCCAAGGATGGCAGACAAGGGTGAGGTAGTACTGGTTGGAGACTTCAATATACCAGACGTGGACTGAGCATCCCAGCAGCAGCATCAACTAGGAGCAGATTTATCCTGGACTCCTTCAGGGTGCCTTCCTCAAGCAACTGGTCATGGAACCAACTCGGCAGAAGGCAATACTGGACCTTGTGCTCACAAACAGGGACAGTGTGATGGGGTAACAGTGGAGGAGCACCTGGGTAACAGTGACCACCAGTCATTGTGGTTTGAAATCACAGAAAGAGCAGAACCAAACCACACAAAAACACGTATCCTGGATTTTAGGGGGCAGACTTTGGGAAAATGGGAGATGCTTGAAAGAGGCATTAAGGGAATGGGACAGGAATCGAGTTGAGGAACAGTGGGCAGTATTTAAAATGGGGATTATAAGAACAACAGAATTATGCATTAAGCAGGTTAGCAAGAGGAAAGAAAGAGGAGACCATTATGGTTTCCAAACAGGTAGCAAAGAAAGTGAAAGCCAAAAGATTGCATTCAGGCAATACAAAAGACACAGGCAGAAGGGATAGGGAGAAGTACCAGGAGAAACAAAGGAGGCAGGGAAGTCAGTAAGGGAAGCCAAAGCTCAGACAGAAGAACACATTGCAAAATCAGTGGTTAAAGGGACAACACCTTTACAGGTACATAAGTGAAAAAGAAGGACAAGGAGGGATAGTGAGACTGAAGGGGGAGGATGGGAGCCACGTGGAGGATGACAACAGTAAAGCTGACATATTGAACAGGTATTTCTGCTCAGTCTTTACTAAGGAAGAGGGGGGTAATGGGTCTGAAGGGAGTACAAGGGGTGAGAATGGTGCAGAAATGGACACAAGTCCCTTTACAAGAGAAAGGGTCCTGAAGGAACTGGAAGTAATAAGAGCTGATAAAGCAATGGGGCCAGATGGTGTGCACCCCAGGGTCCTTAAAGAACTAAGAGAGGTGGTGGCTGAACCTCTGGCTATCCTGTTCAGCCAATCACTGGAAACAGGGGAGGTACCCAAAGACTGGAGGACAGCAGATGTAGTCCCCTTATACAAAAGTGGGAACAAAGAGAAGCAGGAACTACAGACCAGTCAGCCTCACCTCGGTAGTGGGAAAGATCATGGAAGCACTACTGAAGGAGAGATTGGTGCAACATCTGGTTGTCAATGGACTACAGGACCCAAGGCAGCATGGTTTCACCAGGGGAGGTCATGTCAGACCAACCTCATTGAATTTTTGACTGGGTGACTAGGGAGGTGGATCAGGGAGGGCAGTGGACATGGCCTATCTGGACTTCAGCAAGGCCTTTGACACTGTGCCACATAGAAGACTATTACACAAACTGGGAATATGGGTGTGGGCAGGACAGTAGTGTGGTGGGTAGGTAACTGGCTGGGTGGCAGGACACAGAGGGTGGTGGTAAATGGCTGTCACTCCACAGAGGAAGAGTGACCAGTGGGTACCACAGGGATCAGTGCTGGGACGGTCCTATTCAACATCTTCATCAGTGACATTACTGCGGATCTAGAAGGCAGAATTTCACTGTTCAGCTGATGACACAAAGCTCTGTAACAGGGTAGACACACCAGAGGTGTAGACAGAATGAGAAGGACCTGCAGAAACTTGAAGAATGGTCAAGGGTTTGGCAGTTGAAATTCAATGCAAAGAAGTGCAAGATAATGCATATAGGGCACAAAACCCTGGCACAATATATCAGTTGGGGGTGAGGATATAGCATGCACCAAGCAGGAAAGGGATCTTGGGGTTGTCATCTCTGATGACCTCAAGGTAGGGAAGTGACAAGGCATCAGGTAAAGCAAATAGGATGCTGGGATGTATAGGCAGGGGCATCACCAGCAGGAAAAGGAGGTCATAATTCCGCTATACAAGACACTAGTGAGGCCCCACCTGGAGTACAGTGTACAGTTCTGGAGACCATACCTATGTAAGGACATAGACAGGGTAGAGAAGGTTCAGAGGAGGGCAACAAAGATTGTGCATGGGTTGCATCACAAGTCCTATGAAGACAGGTTGAAGGAACTGAACATGTACTCCCTGGAGAGGAGGGAGAGAGGGATATGATAGAGACATACAAGTATCTTACAGGGAGGAACAGGGTGCAGGAAAACACTATTTTAAGCGAAAAGATGTTTCAGGACTAGAGGGCATGGGATGAAGTTGGAGGAGGGCGATTCAGAGGAAACATGAGAAAGAATTTCTTCACAGAACGGGTGGTGGACAAGTGGAACACCCTGTCAGAGGAAGTGGTGGAGCTGAAACAATCACGGGATTTAAGAATGCATGGGATAGACATAAAGGAATTCTAGAGGTCAGGGGTAAGGGGAAACAGACTTCTAGGAAAACAAACTGAACTTACAAGCTCAAATGGGCAGACTAGGTGGGCCATAGGCCCTTATCTGCCGACACTGTCTATGTATCTATGTATCTATGTATCTATGAATCGGAAACAACCTTTGAGTCACAGACTCTTTTACAAAGGCTCCTCGTCAGTGTTACATAAGGGCAACAGATTAAACAATACAGAGTGATACATGTGGGTAGCAATTAAAGAATACAGTGTAGGGAGAAATAAACAATAAGAATAGTTGCAGTGGAGTTATACACAATAGTACACAAGTTACAAACCTTTACTGTTCTCAGTCTTTACATTTCAAACAGTAAAATTTCAACTGTAAAGAACTGCTAATTGTTATTTTTTGATCGAACTATTCTTAAATAATCAAGTGATGGGGAAATTATTCTCGCCACACTAGCTAAGATTTGCAGTGTAGATTTTAACATACTAATAAAAGAATCCAACAAAGTATGTAAAGGAGACCTGATACAGGTTGTGTTAATTAGTTAACAGGCAGTAGTTGGGTAGAAAAACTTTTTTTTTAAACAAGAAAAAAAAACAAAATGGTGGAAGCACAAACAGTATTTCTTTGAGCATGAACAGTAAATACTTAACTATTAACAGTTTGAACTGTTTTCATTTACCTGCCTTTCAAGCGGCTATCACAAGAAAATGTTATAAATCAAAACCACTAAAATATCTTTTCACCACACTATCCGATGGCACATCCTTGGCACAGACACCATCATCCCTGAAAATTTCAGGAAAAAACTTAATTCTGTCTGGGCTATAGATGAGGACAAAAAATCCCATGTGAACCAATGGAGAAACTTTTTTTTGTTTGTTTTTATCACTCCATATCTCAATAAATATATAAGACGCCAGAATGAAACTTCTGAGATCACTGGAAGAATGACAGCACATGCCAAATGTTGGCATATTCTGTCAAAAAAATGCCAAAGTTATTAAGTTAGAACATTTTGAATATAACATAGAAGTGCCCGTACAACCCTAACTATAGTGGCACAGTCGTGCCCCAATAGTTGAGTTGTACCGACACTTCTATGTTAAATCCAAAATTTTGCACTTTAATAACTTTGACCTACTTCGACAGAATAGCCCAATATTTGGCATACATGGTCATTCTTCCAGAGTCTTAAGACGTAAAATGTTTTGTGACGGTATCTTTTATGGTTTTTGCTATAACATGGTAAAAAAAAAAAAAAAACTTTTTCCCATTGGTTAACATGGGATTTTATGCCCCCTCCACAGACCAGACAGAGTGAAATGTTTTCCTGAAATTTTCAGGGATGATGGGGTCTCTGCCAAGGGTGTGCCTTTGGGTGGTTTGGCGAAAAAATATCACACGATTTTTGAATTATAACATTTCTTGTGATAGCCACTAGACAGGCAGGTAAATGAAAAGCATTCAAACTGTAAATAGTTAAGTATTTACTGTTGGTGCCCAGAGAAGTACTGTTCATGATCTCAGCCATCTTGTTTTTTTTTTTTTCATTTAAAAAATTGTTCTGTACAGAAATACTGCTTAGTAGTGAATGAATAAGATGCATATTTAGTTCTCAGTCACTTCCTTAGTTCCATGTTTGTCTTAGATTGTTGAAATTTACTGGGCAAATATGTGTTTTCGTGGCAAGAATTGTCTCACCCGTCACTCGCTTATGTAAGGATCCTTCAATTGGTGAGTTACCATTTGTATATTTTTACTGTTTGAACTTCACTGTTCGATCAGAAAAGACTGCAAACAGTACAGAACAGTATTTGGACTAATTGCTGTGGTAAAATTGCAGTAGGGTATTTTTGGGTAAGTACTGTACTTTTAACCAGTTGCAAGTGCCTACATTATACTTAATGGAGACAAGGAAAAAAATCACTGTATTTATATCTTTACAACTTCAGGTTTTTCTGTCTGCACCAAAATCCCCCCCCCCACCCCCAAGTTTATGCTAATTGGAGTCTGAAATGAAATTTGTGTGCTGTCACAGAGAAAGTCATCTTGGGACATGCTACCTCTCCCAGTTACCAATACTGTATATGCTCGCATATGGCTGTATGGTTACCTCTGCACTGCTGATGCCGTCCCTGTGTGCACTGCCTGGAAAGCAAGTATCCTGATGGTGATCATGGGAGGTATTAGATTGTAGACATCACCACACGAATCAACATTGTCCCAATATCTATGATTCATACCCTGATTCCAGCTCCACTACTTATTCATTACTTTATGATTAGCTGACTGTAATTTGATTTTCTGGTCTTTCAGAAATGTATGCAGTAGTATATCCTGATTGAGTGCAGTAACTGTTAGCTAAATAGGTTAACATCCACACATTTCAAATTCAGGAACAAGGATGGTATGTGATACTAATAATTCAGGGTCCGTAAGAATCAGAGAGCTCTTGAAAATGCACTCAAACTGTAGGCAAAGAAAAAAAAATGAACCATGTAGCACCTTTTTTTTTCAATTGTACCATGAAGCTGACACATCTCAGACAGTCGGCTATTCACAATTATAAAATGGTCTAGAGACAGGCATGCCAATCCACTAAATATATTGGATAAATCAAGTCATGTGGGCATTGATTAATGCCCTGGAAATCCCACAGTTAGCTTGCCGATCTTGACCAAACCACATTACAAAAATCACTCTGACACACATTTTTCATGCAGTGCATTTGACAGCAGTGCAACTAACTTTAATCACTATACTCAAAAAAACACATTTAGTGAGAGTGAGAAACCAGCACAAAACATAAAAAAATGAGTGAAATATTATTGTCACAGTTCAATCTTTTAAACAGTGTATCTGCAGAAACATGGATAGGTACACAGTTTCAAAATGAAGCAGATGCGAAAATAAATTAAGCCGGGCATGACATTGGCGAGCATACCTAATGAGAGTGACAGCCACAGTGAAACTGGAACGGCAGAAGACAGAAACTGTGTCATGCCTGTCTCTAGACCATTTTATACATCTCTATGGTTGGTGTTCCATACTCAGAGCATCACTGTTTGACAGCTCCGGCCTACAGTAGAGTTTGAAAAAAACAGCTTCTGTGTTTCACTTTGTTTAGCACATGTTTTGATAAGTGCTGTACAGTTAATAAACATAAGCTGATAACACAAGTTTTGAAAATGAAAAAAAAAGATACCATAAATACCTGGAAGACAGGATTTACTTCGGTCTATTTGGCGCTCCATACACAGAATATCATGGTTTGATAACTGCGATGTACCATAGAATTAGATGGGAAAAAACCTACTGTGTTTCACTTTGCAATACCAAGTGAGCTCACAATTAAATAAAAGATGTTTTCAGTAAAACTTTTCCATGACTATGCACAAAAAATATATAGTTCAAAACAAAAACTAAAATAAATACTTCATACAATACATTACATTTAACAATGTTTTATTGTGAAACTTCTTTTTTTGGTGGCAGAATAAAAGTTTATTTCATTCAATAACATTTATTTGTTTATTTATTTCAGTCATTGGTAACTGGGTAAGTGCATTGATCCAGGGGACCTTTTTCAGGCATGACCAAGGCCACACAGGCAGCAGTTACAGAGGTAGTGATGAGTTATACAATGAGTACAAGCCATGTGGCTATACAGACATCACTGGTGAACAAAGAAAGTAACATAGGAAAGTAAAATTAATGACAGGCTGAAAGAAAAAAACAATCAGTACATCATGATAAGCAACAATTATTACACAAATATTTACAAAGGATAAGTGGCCAGTGCAAATTAATGTGTGATATAAAAAAACCAAAAAAACAAACAAGACAATAGCCAAGTGGGAAAGCCCGAGAAGCAGGTAGTGAGGGATGTGCAGGAGTCCAAAGAAATGAGAGAGGGCAGGTGAGGCAAAAGCAATCTAAGAGGGAAAAGTCAGAAGGGGGGGTATCCAAGCTAGCAACGGCATGTGGCCTCATCAAGCAGCCAGGATTTGAGATGTGTCTTGAAAGTGGCATGGGAGTCCAGAGTGTGGATGGGTATGGGGATTCTGTTCCACAGAGTGGGAGCAGCTACAGATAACGCTCTGCTACCCATAGCTGAGGAGACTTTCAGGATATCTGGGGTGGGTGGGTGGGACTGAGGATGCACGCAGACACCTCGAGGGAGTCTCGGTCTTGAGGAAAGACGTATAAGGGGAGGCTTCGCTATGCCTGATGGCACTGTCCTGGAGGAAGCCAAGCCCTTAATCAAATCTACAATGTAGTGGGAGCCAGCTAAGAGTCTGGTAGAGGTGGCAGTGGTGAGTGGAATATGGTGCCAGGAGAGTGAAACAGCATATGTTGCTGTACGTGGAGCAGAGATACGCACGCAAGGCTAAGGATGTGTGTGAGTAAATAGACGAGCAGTAGTCAATCAAGGGTAGCAGTTTGCCTTGGGCAATGGCTAAACAGGCTTCCCTGGTCAGGAGTGACTTTATCCAATAAGCCACACCAAGTTGCTAGTTAATACGGCAGACAACAGAGGAGATATGGTTGGAAAAGGAGAGGGAAGGGTCCAGGATAACTCCCAAATATTTGAAAGTTAGTACATTTTCAAGTACAGTGTCATCTGATGAGACTACTGAGAGGGTGGACCCAGCCTTGGCGACCTTAGATAGGAAGGGTTTAGATCCAAAAGCATGGATTTTGTTTTTTTAGCATTAACAATTAGGCGATGTGAGTGGAACCAGGTGTGCGCCTCAGAGTAATCGGATAAAATCCTGGATATATTCTCAAAAGAACTAAGGGAAGAACTAGTAACACCACTGATTACCCTTTTTAATAAATCATGGGAGGATGGTGTGGTACCTGAGGACCGGAGGAGGGCAGATGTGATTCCCCTTCACAAAAGTGGGAGCAAGACAGAGGCAGGAAGCTACAGACCTGTCAGTTTGACCTCAGTGGTAGGGAAAATGATGGAATCACTTCTGAAGGAAAGAACTGTTGAGTACCTAGAGGCCAGTGGGGCACAGGACCCAAGGCAGCATGGATTCACAGCGGGAAGGTCATGTCAGACAAATCTAATTGATTTCTTTGACTGGGTGACCAAAGCAGTAGACCAGGGAGGGGCTGTGGACATGGCCTACCTAGACTTTAACAAGGCATTTGACACAGTCCCACACAAAAGATTAATAAACAAATTAGCCAGCCTGGGAGTGGGTCCCAGGGTGGTAGTCTGGGTAAAACACTGGTTGGATAACAGGACACAGTGGGTAATAGTAAATGGAGTCCACAGTGAAGAAAGGAGGGTTACTAGTAGGGTACCGCAGGGTTCAGTACTGGGGACGGTCCTTTTTAATGTCTTTATAAGTGACATTGCAGAGGGACTGGAAGGAAAAGTATGTCTCTTTGCAGATGACACTAAGATCTGCAACAGAGTTGATGCACAGGGTGGGGTGGAAAGGATGAAAAGGGACTTGGCAAGGTTGGAGGAATGGGCGAATGTATGGCAGCTTAGATTCAATGCAAAGAAGTGCAAAGTAATGCACCTGGGAAACAAAAACCCAGGGGAAGAGTACACCATGGGGGGTGAGATACTGACAACAACAAAAATGGAAAGGGACCTGGGGTAGTCATATCAGATGACCTAAAGGTGGGCCAGCAATGTGAGAAGGCAGTAAGGAGGGCTGGGGGGATACTGGGATGCATAGGGAGAGGCATCACCAGTAGAAATCAGGAAGTTGTTGGCCCTCTGTACAGACAGTTGGTAAGACCACATATGGAGTACTGTGTACAGTTCTGGAGACCACATCTCCGCAAAGACATAGACAGGGTGGAGGCTGTATAGAGGACAGCAACCAAAATGATGCAGGGTCTGCATCAGAAGATATATGAAGAAAGACTAAAGGAACTAAAGATGGATAGCCTCAAAGAAAGGAGGGAGAGGGGGGACATGATAGAAACTTTCAAATATCTCAAGGGAATCAACAAAGTCCAAGAGGGTAGCATCTTTCAGAAAGAGAGATGTGCAAAAACAAGAGGTCACAATTTGAAGATGGGGGGGACAGCTCATCGGTAATGTGAGGAAGTATTTCTTCACAGAGAGGGTTGTGGATACATGGAACAGCCTTCCTGAGGAGGTCATAGAGTAAAAAACAGTGGGGGAATTCAAGAATGCATGGGACAGATATAAGGCAATTTTAGTGGGGGGGTAGGAGGAAGTAGGCTGTTGGTTAACTAGGATCTGCAGCTTATCCGTTAGGTAGGGAAATGGGCAGACTAGGTTGGCCAAGCGGTCCTCATCTGCCATCAAATTCTATGTTTCAAGGGCCTTGTCACTTGTGAAGAGGTAAGGTCATCTGAATAAAGTAGGGCATCACAAGTGAAACAGTCAGAGGGGAGAGAGTTTATAAACAGGAAGAATAAGAGTGGGCCCAGGATGGAGCCCTGGGGTACACCGGTAGCAACTGGGAGGGTGGGAGAGGTAGAAGGTCCTACACATACTGACTGAGATCTATCTGAAAGGTAACTTTGGAACCACCACATGGTCTCAGTAAAGCAGCCAAGGGTGTGGAGGGAGGACAGCAACAAGGTGTGGTCAACCAGGTCGATCGACCAGGTCGAAAGATTTAGACAGGTCGACAAAGATGGCACCCATTGCTCTTCCAAGGTCCATGTTCCTAAGAGTATGATTGGTAAACAAGGCGAGGGCAGATGTGGTGGAGTGATGTTTACAGAAGCTGTGTTGCTGTCTGGACAGTAAGTTGTGTGTGTCAATATAGTCAAACAGCTGTCAATGGACAATCCTTTCTAGGAGTTTACAAAATATATAGGCTGTTAATTATCTGGGGATAGTGGGTCACCAGTCTTAAAAATCGGGACCACCCTGGCATGCTTCTAAGTGCTTGGCAGCACTGAGGAGGTGGTCAATGCCAGGTTAAAGAGGTAGGTGAGTGGTTTTAAGATGACTGGTGATATAAGTTTAAGCATAAGCAGGGAAAAGACCATCACTGCTCGGGCTGCCACAGCTAGGCAGGCTCCTCAATAGTTTGGCAGTGTCCCTGGGGGTGATGGTTCAGAAGTAGAAAGAGGGAGGGGAGGAGTTTGAGAGGTATGGGTGAGGGGATGATTAGAGAGACCAGTGGTCACTAGGGGTAGCAGCTTGCATAAGGAGGGCAGGCAGGTCTGTGAATTTTTTATTGAAAGACTCAGCAACAGGGTTGGCCAGACATCCGGAGGGAGTGTCAAGGTGAATAATGGGGTTATGAGTGTGTGAGCTGAGTGATGAGCCAACCTCACCCCAGAAGCGATGGGGGTCACCAAGGCTGTCTCTTTGTTTGCCCTGAAAAATAGCCCCATTGGGAACAATGTTTCTAAAGCCTCAAGGCCTGCTGTGATAAATCTTTAATTACTTTCTCAAAAAGGAAGGAAATTACAAAGATTTCGTAGTCACCGGTATTCATTTCATCGGGCAGGGGAGAGGCTTTTTTATAGGCTGACCATTGCTTATCCCTTTCCCTCATCATGGCCAGGAGGTCTTTGGTGACCCAATGTGTATAGCCACCCCTAGCTCAGCAAGTAGTCAGGGGGAATGTTAATTTTGTAGATGGAGAACTATGGTTGCGAAGAAACTCTCAGCCTCGGACACGTCAGAGAGAGCGTAGAAGTCTGGCCAGTTTATCCCTCGAACATCACTAAGGAGGGAGGGAGGGGATGTCTGGGTGATTGAAATTATGGAAGGAGAGTAGTTTAGGGGGTGAGCACTTGGTCTTAGAGGCCCAGGCCAGGTAGGTGATTTTTTTTTTTTTAATTGAAAAACAGTTAATTTTATAAGTGTAATAACCCACTTCAGGGCCATTGGTATGCTGGGCATAAATGCACTTCCCAGGTGGTTGTAGGTCACTCTGGCTTTGCCCTCATGCCTCACAATGTACCTGGGGCATGCATTGATGACCAGTATACCCATGCCCTGTCGTGGGTTATAGCTTACTCAATGCCTCCCTAACATGGAATACCAAATAAAATAATCCCATGACTAGCTCCTCTGGTCCCCAAAGGACCTAAAACCAATACTGGGGGCAGACGGAGACCTCAGTGGCAACCCAGGACCTGGAGTGGCATCAGGCAGCAATGGGAGGAACGGGCAGCACCCAGGGCAATCAGGTAAGCCCCCCCCAATGGGGGGGGGGTTTACATAAGTCTGTTGAGAGTGTTCTTACTATGAGCAATGTTCTATATAGAAACTAAACTTTTCTGGCAGGTGCTGGTCTCCCCTCACCTTACTTGTATACTTGAAATATACTCAGACCTCGGCACTGCACTACCCTGGCTGTGGTTGAGTGTATGCTTTACTTGTAGCATATTAATTCATCTTCTAACGACATACAAACTGAGTTTTGTTCTATCTGTGATGATCACCCAAGACATATTTGCCAGCTGGGTTTATTAGGCTGTGCCTGGCTTTGTGCCCTCTGCCTGGTATGGTGAAGTTATGGGGAGGACAAAATGCATTTATCACTAATTTCTGAGTAAATGATGCACATCATCAGCTTCTGCACCTTCTGGTAATCTGAATATCAGGATACTGTCGGGCTTCTAGTAATTTTTCTGACATTTAATTTTGTCATCTAGTTTCTTTATTTTACAGGAGTCCCACATTTTATCCTGTGTCAACTTTTTAAGTTCATGCTCTACTACTGAAATGTATGCCTTAGCATCCAATAATCTGGTTTGGTGGTGACAATTCCTCCCACTGTTTTTTATATCCCTCAATACCTCAAAGACAGTCAACTGGAGACCCATCACATCAATGAGCTGTACAAATTGTTCCGGTGGCATGAGAGCTGCTGCCCCATATTTGGGGTTCACAGGGGAGCCAGCCCTGCCTTTTTTGTGCTTACCAGTTGGAGTGGTGCTCAGTGCGGCAGATTCATCCTTGTCCATGTAGAATCTATCAGGTTGCTGTGTTTGCTACCCATTAATCACTTACTGGGCAAAATTAGAGGAACAGTGCACTTGGGAGCACTATCCCATCTCCCCCCACTCAATTATAAGAGGAGTGGGCCAGAAATTGAGAGGTAGATGGGGCAATCCTGCCACATTGGAGTTTTGCCTACTGGGGGAGCTGGGAGGTTGCAAATCATGTTGAAGGTACTGATGGAAGTGTTGGACTAGGAGAACTACCTCCTGGAAAATGGCACTGTTGGAAGTTTCTCCCTCAACTGATGGGCCCTGGAAAACACCCACCCTGTAGGTGATATGGACAGAAAGTATCCCACTGTGCTGAGGAGGACTGGAAGAACCCCCGCCTCACTGGTAGAACTAATGACAGGATCTCCATCTGCTGAGGGGACCAGGAGAATACCTCCCATGCCAGTGGCACTGAAGTAAGTGTGCTTCTCCATAGATGTTCACTGGCAACCCCCCCCCCCGACCGCCCATGAATCCTTTGCATCTCTAGCCTAGCATAAGTACAGTGATTGGAGGGACAGATGGACTCTTCCTTTGGTGCAGGGCCATATCTTAAAAAGAAAGGAAAGTCATTGAAAAAATTGTAGGTGGGGGCTGGAGTTTTTGCATACAGAGGGGAATGTCTATACCTTGTAATGCACATGTGTAGCTTAGGCTACAGAAGTGATGGCCCCATTGGGAACAGTGTTTCTAAAGCCTCAAAGCCTGCTGTGATAAATCTTTAATTACTTTCTCAAAAAGAAAGGAAGGACATTCTTTGCAAGAAACTGCATTAATGTACCAGTCAGGGTTCATCTTAATGCCACAAAAGTAGAGAAATGTGGTGTTAGGGTTTCCAAACTTAACTCCTCTCCCCACAAGCAGCAATAGGACAAGACCACACAAACAACCACAGATGGCCATCATCTGGTAAGACAAACAACATACAACTGTTTCCAGATGACACCAAAGACATCCATCATCATGATCGAGTGTTTCTGCAGCCACAGATACACATGCACTCTTCAACATATACACACACCCACTTCTGGTTGCAGATAACAATGCACAACACCTAACAAAGTTGACAGATGACAGAAGTGGGTGTATATGTTTCTTAGTAAGCAACTATGCATGTGGCTGCAGAAAAGCAGGCCCCATAGGTGCCGGCACTTCCGCAAACAAGTGCAGTTTTAATTTGGGCACTGTATCTATGACAGCAGAAGCACAGGCTGCGTAGCTGCCTCAGGTTTTGTGGACAGAGTTGAGTCTGCATGCCTTACAATGTGGAATTGCATTTGTGTCTACAGAACTGTAGGCTCCACAGGGGCCTGCTCTTCAGCAAATAGAAGTACTTTTCAAATCTAGTTATCCTGGATTTATATATGAAGCTACAAAAGTGCAGGCCACACAGTGACCTGCACTTCTGCAGACAGAAGTGGGCGTGTATGTCTTACACTATGCAAGTGTAACTGTGTCTACAGAATTGCAGGCTACACAGGGGCCTGCACTTCTGCAGAAATAAGTAGGTGTGCATGCCTTACACTATGCAAATGTATCTGTGGCTGCACAAGTGCTTCTTCAGACAGAAGTACTGCTGTGCTCTGGGTGTTATGAATTTGTATATATGTTGCAAAGGAGCATTTGGTATTATGGCGACCACCATTTGGAATGCTTTGGCACAACATATTAGATCTTCCCACATAGTAGGGACTTTTAAGACTAATTTGAAGACTTATCTCTTCTGTGAAGCATTTCCCCGAATGTTTTAATTATTACAGGAATTTATGTTTCAGCTGCTTGTTGTCTGCTATTTATTAAGTGTGATGAAGTTTTAGTAGTGTATGTATTGTGAAACACCCTGCACCTTTGGTAAAGGGTGCTCTGTAAATTGTACTCGGTTAGAATAGCGCCACACAACACAGGGCTAGTCTATACAGTGCTATCACGGACAGCGAGCAGGGATTATGAGCGCAAGGCAGTAAGCACTCCCCTGGTAGCTGTACATGGTACTGACAGAGGACATGGGCAGCAGAATTCTGGAGGCTGGCTGAGCTGTTCCTGTAGCGTGGAGGGCTGAGGCATGGAGTAGCTTGGCCAGGTGTCAGTAGAGATCAGGGTTCTAATCCTGGTCTCCCTGGATTTTTGCAGAATTGTGTCTTAACTGTTGTTACAAGGGGCCATGGAAACAGTATTTCATGGCTCTGCAATTTCTGTCTTTGCCCATGATCCACTCCCCTTGGAGTTAGGATGTTTTAGTATGGGTTGTAGGGGGGGTCAGAGCCCCCAGCAAAAAAGAAAATTATGGCATTTCTTTTTACATTCTATTTATTCACTCCGGTGGACCAGGGCATCTCCGGAAGTGCCCACTCAACCATCACCTCTACCCCCTGCCTGAGACCTCCCTCCTCTGGGACCCATTTCCAAGGACTTTCCAGCCCCCTGGATCACCCCCAGGAAAGGGCCTGCCCCACCCTACCTACCTGGCAGCCCCCAACAACCTGGTGACCTTTCTGTGATTAGAGGGTCAGTCCTTGTCAAGGGCCTTGGGGGATCATAGGAGGGATGGTCCGGTGCTGGGGATGTGGGCTAGGTCCCTGGAGCCTTTGTCGCCTCCCTGGTCCTCATTGTGCATGTGTTACACTATGCAATTGTATTTGTGTCTATAGATTTGCAGGCTACACAGGGGCTGCTAATCGGGATAGCTTAGAGTTCTAAATCTGGCTTCAGAAGCGTAGGCCCCACGGGAGCCTGCTCTTCTGCAGAATAAAATACTTATGTAGTTTGGGAATCATCGATTTGCACCTATTGGTGCAGTGTCACTGATCCTACATGTAGAAATAGTGTTGATATGTGAATCATGGAGAGGAATGAGAAGGTAAAGCCGGAGATCAAGTAGGGTCTGCAGCTTTTGCAGTAGGTAGGGAAATGGGCTGACTAGATGGGCCTATCTGCCATAAATTTCTATGTTTTTATGTTGTATCTGCAGCTACAAGTGTATACGTATGTGTAAAAGTGTGCATGAGTATCCATGGCTGCAGAAGTGCTGGACCATGATGGTGGATGCCTTTAGTGTCATCTGGAAACAGTTGTATGTTGTTTATCTTACCAGATGATGGCCATCGCTGGTTACTTGTGTGGTCTTGTCCTTTTGCTGCTTGGGGGGTGGGGAGTTACATTTCCCTACTTTTGTGGCATTAAGATGAACCCTAACTGGTGCATTAATGCCGCTTTTTACAATGAATATATATATATATTTTTTTTTTCTGCATTACTGACTTTGGCTGTACTCCTTGAGGGCCTGACTTGTGTGGACTTGTAGTATTGTGTTTGGGGCCAACAACCCCTGCCTGGCACCGGACTTCCACCACCATAGAGTACACTTGTTCTTGTCTTTGTGCTCAACTTTTTTATCAGTCTCCCAAGTGGGATGGAGTTGAATGCTTTGCTTAAGTCTAGGCACAATACATCAACTACCTGACCTCTATGCATAGCCTTTGTCACCCAATCAAATAATTTTTTAAATTTAATTTGGCACAACCTTCCACTGGTAAATCCATGTTGTTTGAAATCCTGCACCCAAATTGCCTCCAGGAACTTCACTATCTTTCCCTAAATTATAGACTCCAGTAGTTTCCTCACTACAGATGTCAGACTAAATGGTCTATAGTTGCCCGGCTCCTGACTCTTATTTGTATGTAGGTGGACCACATTCACTGTCCTCCACTTTTCTGGAACTTGTCCAGTCTCTAAAGAGTATCTAGAGAACTTCACTAACAGACCTGGTAGAACCTGCCCCATCTCCCATAACACATTGAGATCCAACCCATCTGGGCCTATTGATTTATTCATATTCAGTGTTTTAAGTCCCTATAGCATTCTCTTTTCCATTTGGGGCTACTTGTGACACCTGCTAATGATCCCCTGCTGGCTAGCATGCTGCAGTCTGGTAAAGGTCTCATGTCCTTCCCCTTGAATATGGACCAGAATAATCATTTAGTAGATTAACCTTACACTTCTCATACTCAGCCCATTCCTCTCCTTTCTTTACCCTGATCACTCTTACCTTCATTTTGTGGTGCTCTCATATAGAATATATGTTTATTTTTATTTATTTAGTTAGTTATGTAAGCAATGATACATGATAGGGTGTGGCTTATTGTGAATAAACACACACCTAGGGGCATAGTGAAGCATGAGGCCATAGGCCAAGTGTTTTACTGCCCCTAGAAGTACATTTATCCACACTAATCCACACCCCAGAGTGTGTTATTGTGCTTATAAAATTGGTATATGTTGAGAAACTGTAAAATTATTTTAAAAATATGTAAAATAAGAAAGAAATCTTATTTAATGTGAAATAGTCCCTCAGCTTTCTGTTTAGAAACATAGAAACATAGAAGTTGATGGCAGATAAGGACCGCAAGGCCCATCCAGTCTGCCCATTTCTTTTTCTACCATATGAATGTGCCATTGGCCTTTGCTCAGTCAATTGCCTATCTATTCATACTCATCTGTATTGCTCCCTTATGCCTATCCCATGCCTGTTTGAAGCCCTGAACTGTATTCATATCCACCACTTGAGGAGGTAGGCCGTTCCATGCATCCACTGCCCTTTCTGTGAAAAAGAATGTCCTCACATTACCCCTTAATCAGCCTCCCTCTAATCTCATGCTGTGTCCTCTTGTCCTGCTATTTTTCTTATATTGAAACATGTTAGATTCTTTCACCTGGTTAATGCCCTTAAGGTGTTTGAATGTTTCAATCATATCACCTCTCTCCCTCCTTTGCTCTAGGGTATACATATTGAGCTCAGTTAATCTGTCTTCATATGTTTTTTTGATGCAGTCCCTGCACCATTTTGGTTGCCCTTCTCTGGACTGCCTCAGTTTGACTGATGTCCTTGTGAAGGTGTGGCCTCCAGTAGTGCACGCAGAACTCCAGATTGGGCCTAACCAGTGTCTTGTAAAGATGGATTATTACCTCCCTCTTCTGACTTGTGACACCCCTACTAATACACCCCAACATCCCCCTAGTCTTACCTACTGCTTTAGTGGTCTGCTTGGATGATTTCAGGTCATCAGTGATGATGATGTCCAAGTCTCTTTCTTCCCCTGTGACTGCCAGCAACTCCCCTCCCAGCCTACAGGTAGCTTCAGGGTTTCTCTTCCCTATGTGCATGATCTTGCACTTCTTTGCATTACACCCCAGTTGCCACTCTTCCAACTATTTTGCTAGTTTATATAGATCTCTTCTCATTCTGCCCACTCCATCTGGATCATCTACTCTGTTGCAGATCTTGGTGTCATCTGCAAACAAACTTTACCCTCCAGTCCATCTGCAATGTCACTGATGAAGATACTGAAGAGGACTGGCCCCAGGACTGATCCCTGAGGTACCCCACTTATGACTTGCATCTCTTCTGACTGTATACCATTTACCACCACTCTCTGTTTTCTGCCTGTCAACCAGTTTGTACCCAGTTGACCAACGTCTGACCCACCCCGAGCCTACCCAGCTTATTAATCAATCTTCTATGTGGAACAGTATCGAAAGCTTTGCTGAAGTCAAGGTAGACAACATCAACTGCTCCCCCTTGGTTCACCACTCTGGTTACCCAGTCAAAGAAATCTATAGATTAGTTTGACAGGATCTTCCTTTTGTAAACACATGCTGTCTTGGATCCTGTGCTCCTATGGATTCCAGGTGTTGCACTATCCTTTCCTTAAAGAGTGTCTCCATAATCTTGCCCACTACTGAGGTAAGACTGGCTGGTCTGTAGTTCCCTGCCTCCTCCCTGCTACCACTCTTGTGGAGCAGGATCATATGAGCCCTTCTCCAGTCTTCTGGGACCTCTCCTCTGCTCAGAGACTCACTAAACAGTTCTTATAATGGCTCTGCTAGTTCCACCCTTAGCTCCTTTAGTACCCTGGGATGTATGATATCAGATCCCATTGCCTTGTCCACCTTGAGCTTATTGAGCTCTTGTAGGACCCTTTCTTTTGTGAAGGGACTAGTGCACACCTCCCTCTCCCCTGTGTCCATGGTGCTGAGCTGTGGGCACTGCCCTACCTTCTCTTCATTAAATACTGAGCAGAAGTATCTATTTAGGATAGATGCTTTTACATGGTCCTCCTCCTCACACGCCCCCTTATCCCCTTTGATCTTAGCAATTCCCCCTCTGGACTTTTTACTTTCACTAATGTATCTATAGAAAGTCTTGTCACCTTCTTTTACTGTTCGTGCTAGCGTTTCCTTGGTTTGGGCCTTTGCTTGCCTTACTGCCTTCCCTGCTTCCCTAAGGGAAGTTTGGTATGCCTCCCTATCTTCATTCTGCTGTGTTCCCTTATATTTCCTGAAGGCCACCCGTTTGGCTCTGACCTTTTCTGCTACTGTGTTTGAGAACCAAAGTGGTTTCCTTCTTCTTTTGCACTTCCTTTTCTCACTAACACAATGGGATTTTGCTTCAAGTATTGCTTCTTTAATGCTTGCCCACTTTGTCTGTGCCCCCTCACCTGTATTTCTTTTTGCCAGGGCTAGCTTAACTCTGCTGGCCATCTTATCAAAGTCAGCTCCTCTGAAGTCCCATATTTTTGCCTTGGAATGGGATGATTTTGTTCTAGTGGCCAAACTGAACCATACCATGTGATCTTCACTGGCACCCAGGTGACCTTCTACCTGGAGATCTGTGATCCTTTCCCTGTTAGTCAGTACTAGATCTAGGATAGCCCTGTCTCTTGTGGGTTGTTGTACTAGTTGTTTGAGGCTCTCCCCCTCCATGGAATCTACCATGTGGCTAGTTCTGTCAGATGTCCCTGCTGGTATTGACCTATCTGTATCTGGCATGTTGAAGTCTCCCATTATCAGAACCTCACCTTTAGCTGTCATGTTTTGTATATCTTCTAACAGTAATGTGTCTATGTCCTCCCCCGGTCTGGAGGCCTGTACACAACCCCAGTTCATATGGCTGTCCCATTTCCTGTTTCCAGGGTGATCCACAGTTCTTCTGGCTCCTTATGTGTATTCTGAATTTCTGTAGCTTCGATATTTTCATTGACATAAAGAGCCACTCCACCCCCCCTTTTTGCACCTTGGTCTCTTCTGAACAGTACATAGCCAGGTACTGAAGTCTCCCGAGTGTGGATACTGGTAAACCATGTCTCACTAATGGCTACTATGTCCATTTTAGCCTCCGTCATTATCGCCTGCAGGTCTGGGATCTTGTTTCCCAGTCTGTGAGCATTTGTGTACATGATTTTCCATTGGCCAGATTTCAGTGTGTTAGTTGCTGGGCGAGGTCCGGCATTTCCCCTGTGTGTCGTATGGGGAGCCAGACCTTTTTCTTTACCTGGTGATGCAAATGAACTACAAACATGCTGAACTCCTGTTTGACCACTAGCTGAGGGGGGAGGGGTGTTCTTCCCATTCGACGTATGGGGTGCTGCACCCCTCTCCCCATTTGCTAGTTTAAATATTCTGAGAAGACGTCAAACTTCTGCCCCAATGCACTGACTCCCTCCTTAGTCAGATGCAGTCCATCAAATTTAAAGAACTTTCGCTCCCAAAACTGTTGCCAGTTCCCTACAAATTTGTGTCCTTTTTCCTGGTACCAGCCCTTGAGTCACATGTTTAGCTCCTCTATCTCCCCTTCTCTGACCTTCTGTCCATCTTTCCCCCTCTCCCAGACTGGCAGGATCTCAGAGAAGGAGATGCCGGATGAAATGGATGATAGTTTGTGACTCAGCCTGGCAGGTGTTCCTTGGTCTCCACAACTGACCGGCTGGCGAGATTGTTAGTCCCTATGTGTACCAGGACATCAATGTTTTCTCCTGCTTTCTGAACAATTTTAGCAATGCAGTCAGTGTCTCTCCACGCTGATGTACCTGGGAGACATTTGACCATTACCTCTGACTGGAGATACGTATCAACTCCCCGAATCATGTAGTCTCCTATGAGCAGAAGTTTTTTGGATTTCCTTTTTGCTTTTTTTGTTTTGGTTCCTGTTTTGGGTGAGTTTTGTTGTGCTAGCTCCTGTGCTGCAGTGCTCTGCTCTGCAATGTCCTCTGCCCCTTTGTTTGATGTTGGAGATAGAGGCAGATACCTATATGTAGTTTGTATATGGTTTGTGGAGGTGATATGTTGGAGAGCATTGAGTGAGGGGGCACCTGATTTGCCCCTCCTAACCACCTGCCAACTTCCTGGACCAACTACCCTCTACAGTCGAGGTGCTTCTGTTGGATGTTGGGGAAATGGTGGGCAGTTCTTATATCTCCTCTTGAATACGCAATTTGAGGAGCGCAATCTCTGCCCATGCTGCCTGGAGCTGAGCCCTTAGATCTCCAATGGCCCAGCATGTAGGACAGTGTCCTAAATCCTGTAAAACTGCCCTTCCAAAAAGTGTTCCGCAGTACCTGCAGTTAATGATATCCATTCCAGATACAATCAGCCAGCAACAAATGCAGTAGCCCTGAAAGCTTATCCTAATGATAGATAAAACTGTAAAACCTGTTAAGCACCACTAGTAATAATTTAACGGAAGATATACCCTGTAAGAAACACTTTGCTACAGAGAAAAATAAAGCAGTAACAGAAGATATACCTTTCAAAAGACAATTTGAATCAGAAGATTACAGCAGTAATCTGTAAGCACACACCTATAGGCACACCCTGTAGTAATGCAGCAGAAGGTATACCCAGCAACAACAATTTGAATCCGAGAAAGTAAAGCAATAAAATGTTAGCAACAAACAGTAACAATCCCTGTGAGTACAAAATAAAAATAACAACACACAGTAAATCTGCCTAGCCAAAAGAAGCCTTAATCCTTATGCTTGCTCTGGTAAGGTTCTTTGCTTTGTCCTTTCAAGCAACCTAGAAGAAAAGAGCTCAGGTGAAGCTAGGTGCCTTGGCCAGCAAACCTAGTCTTCCACCTCCAAGATCCAAGATATTTCTTACTAGGGGTATTGTTGTGTCATGTAATGACACTAGGGGCACTGTGCTGCAGCATTGTTTTACAGGGCCACCAGGTCGCTACCTTAGGTCACCAGAAAACTGTGATTTCCTGAGGATGTTGCCCCCAGCCTGCTACCATCTGCAGTAACATGTTTAATGAAACTGCCTGTGGTTTCTGTGTACCTGTGGGTCGGGAGAGAGTTCCTTTGTCTTTGATACATGCAGCTCAGGAACTGTGGTGAGTGGGTCAGGAGGGAAAACGAGAGGAATTTTGTGGCTTGAACAACACTTTGAAAGTGCTGCAAATTTTTTATGACTTACAATCCTATAGCAAAAGGCTCGCTAACAGAAAACAGGACCAATCAGTTTGAAATTCTGTGCCAGGCTAGCACACGTATATCAATCGTACAGTGGTCAGTGGGTGTGGGACCTTGTTTTTATCTGTGCTGTAGTTTAAATAAAAGACATAGCAACAGACCCAGTTCAGCCAATCACATTCTTTTATTTCCCCAACCCATTTTATAATTATTTATAATATATTTTACCAGGTTAACAAGCAGAGCCCAAGGCACATTTCCAGTCGCAACCTGGAGGAGGGGGTATAGCAGGGGATAAATATAGGTAAAAAATGCAATCACTAGGATAGGATACATTTACGGCAAAGCCCCTGTGTGGGTACACAGGAAGTTATGAAAATGAGAATGCAGCAGATATGCTTATTATTTGAATCATAATGCATAAAGCAGGAGCTGTCAAGTGGGTTGGGGTACTGAGGTTGCCTTACATACCAGAATTCATACTGTACTAAGGTGCCAGAGACTTTAGGGGAGTGATCAACACCAGCTGCTACTTTTTCTGCCTTGGAGGGTGAGATCATAGAAGCATCTGTGGCAGTTGTGGCCTGACTGCAGGAAGCCATAATAAGCCCTTGAAGAAGGTTTTGGATGCTTGAAAGCTTGGTGAGGTGGTAATCTTGGCAGGAAGGCTTTTCCAGATGCTGGGAAGCCTAAAGCTGATATAGTATTTCCCATGACTGCATCTTCAGTGCGGGATAAGCAGCTGGCAACCTTTCTCTGACCTCAATGAGTAGATTGGTTTGAAGGAGGGGAGAGGTGGTCAAAGAGGTAGCTGGGCAGTTTCTCAGACCAGAGTTTTATTTTTGTTTTTTTATTTTATTTATTCATTCTTGGATTACAATACCTTTGAGCACATAACAGCTCTTTTACAAAGGTTGCACCAACCAAGGCAGTGTGCAGCAAGTGTCTCATGGGGGACCCACCCTATGGCTTTGTACATAGTGCAGTGGTGGATATGGGGGCAGCAGACCAGAGGATATCTGCACAGGGCATTGAACAAAGTGGTGAGTTTAGTTAGTGCTGAGGGGGAGGCTATGGAATAGATAAGATCCCTAAGTCCAGCAGGGGTAACATTGTGTGTTCAATCGCTAGCTTCCTTGTAGTTAGCAGCAAACAGCTCTTTACCCTTTAGAGGGCTCCAGATTTGTCAAAGTTCTTAGCTACTACATGAGTTACATGCCCATTGTAACTGAGGTGTTGATCCAAGAGGAGACCTCCATATTTCTAGGTGGGTATGGGGGGTTAGTCACTGTCTAGAGTCAAACAGCATGGAAACTGTTTCTTGCTGTTCATGACTAGCCTGTTGATTTTGAACCACTTTTGTACAGCTAGGAAGTCCTGTTGCAGGGTCTGTTTAATTGTAGAGAAGGACTAGAGAAAGGGATATCATACAGTAGTTGGTCAGTACATCCATAGAGCTGCCTTTTTGGATGGGGAAACCAAGGCCTGCTTCCAGCTTTGGGGACAGACCCATTGCACAGGGACCAATTAAAACCATGGGCAATGGAAACAGCTACAGCAAGGGCACCAAGGGCAAGGAATATGGTGGAAATGCCATCTGCCTTGCAGCTGGATGCTGTGTTTAATGTTTAGAGCTCCTTACACACAGTATCAGCTGGGATTACTTGGAAGCAGAAGTTGCCAGCAGGAGGAATAAAGGAGAGATCATCAATGGGGGGGTTGGGAAATGAGGGCCCTGGGGCTTTCAGTGAAGTGTTGATTCAGCTCCTCAGTGGACAGCAGGGATCCAGGAATAGACTGTGACCCACCTGTGGGTGGGAAGGAGTTTAGGAGACTATGAATCATGTTCCAAAACTTGAATGTGGTCAAGCCATTGCACATTTGCTTGCCTTGGAAGTAAGCAGCCTTTTCCTCATGAGACAACTTTGTGCAATAGTTATGTAATGAGGAGAGGGCTTGACTGTCCAAGGTTGTACCTGTGGATTTATGTCTAACCCAGGCCACATCTCTTAATTGGAACAGGTCAAGTAAGTCTGAGGTGACCCATGACAGATGTTGCCCCCAGATTCTGGATCTTTTGATTGGGGCATGCCTATCACGTAGAGCTATTAATGAGGAGCAGAAGTGGACCAGGGCCTTCTCTGGCTGATGGGCAGAGAGTGTGATGGACCAGTTGACAGAGAAAAGATTCTGAAGAAAACCGTGAGGGTTAAACTATTTTAAAGATCTGGCTAGAGTTATCCTTGAGGGAGTTTTTTTGATGGTTTTAATTTTTATCACATAGTGGTCACTGAATATGTCAGGCAGAGTGTCCTCAGCCAGGATTCATTAGGGATGGGATGCCAGCACCCAGTCAGTTCTGCTGTGGTAGGAGGATCTGGTGTTAAAATATGTATATGAGGGGATCCGCTGACTCAAGTTCAGGGCGTTAACTGTGCAGTGCAGTTTAGAGGGGAGACCAGTCTATCTTGATGTCCCCTAATATCATGTGCTTCCCAGTAGGGAAGGGGTCCAGAACCATTGGCAAAATACCTGCTACCTCATCAGTAGAGATCCCAGGTTAGCAGTAGATATAGTACTTGTGATTTTTGGAAAAAAACACAGAAAAAACCACTCTGAAGGTTAAGCGCGTGCAGGAAACAAAAATCGAGATAAAAAATCAGCAAATAACCACACTGCATGAGCTGCTACGAGCGGCACGTATCATGTGTTGTGAATGTTAGAAACCTATTTGAAAATGTTTTTGCGTTCTAATGCACTGTCACTTTAAATTGAATGTTGGATTTAGGTATTTAAGGGTCCTACCACTATGCTTGGGCAACCTCCTGATGATGCATTAAATGCAAAACCGGTAGGGGTATTGTTTCCTGATGCTGTGATGCCTTGTGTATGTCGTTCATTTTAAACTATTTAAATAAAAGCTGATTGGAGTAGCAGCTTGTGCGGTGTGGTTATTTGCTGATTTTTTACTTGTGATTTTTATCAGGATGACGTGGGGGAGAAAAGGACTCCTGAGATGAGCTGATGGGATTTGGGAATGGCTTCTTGATGGATGATGGCAAAACTGTAGTGACAGGCAGAGTAGATTAGGATCCCACCTCCATGTTTGTGCCAGTGGGATAGGTAACCTGGGATTTCAATGGTAAAGAAAGCTTTACCAGGAGAGTTCTAAGTTTCTGTTATGATAAGGAAGTCAGGGTGATTTTGACCTACTCATGTTTTGACTCAATCAATTTTGGTGAGGAGGCTCCTAATATAAGAGTGGGGGATTCTGAGCCCCTTAGGTAAGGGGAGGGAACTGCCACTGGGGTTGGCAGGAGGGTCATGGTTGACTTCCATGTCTCCTCCCAGTAGGAGGAGAAGTATTAGGAGGATTTGGCTGCCCTGGGGGGGGGAGTTCCTGGAGGAGCATTGCTTGGGTGGAGGGGGTGTAAAACTGCCAGCCTCATCAGGTCCTTGGGACAGGACCAATATAGAAACATAGAAAAGTGATGGCAGAAGGAGATTGTGATCCATCTAGTCTGCTCAAGAGAGTCTAAGACCTCTTATAGGTCTTGGGGTCTCACCCCCCCCTTTGATAGTATCCCTTTCCTTATCCTGTTGTTCCCCTTTGAGTCCTTGCTCTATCCCAACCTAGTTTTAAAGTTGCCATGCTCTGTACACTCACCACCTCTGCTGGATGGTTGTTCCAGGGATCCAACACTCTTTCCATGAAAAAAATGCTTTCTTAGATCTTTTCTGAAGCTCCCTCCCTCCCCCTAGCTTCCATTCATGCCCCCGGTGATGGAGATGGTAGTCCTTTGAAATAGTTCTATGTATGGCACCTTAATAATGCCTTTCATGAACTTGAAAGTCTCAATCATGTCCCCCCTTGTTTCTAGTGAGAATAGGTTTAACTCCTTCAGATGTTCCTTGTATGAGAGGCCATGGAGGCCATGTATCATTTTGGTCACTCTTCTCTGCATAGTCTCTGCCTATTCCTGTCCTTTCTAATGTGCAGATTCTAAAACTGGACACAGTACTCCAGGTGGGGCCTCACCAGGGACCTGTAAAGTGGGAGGATCACCTCCTTGCACCTACCGTCAAACCCTCTCCCTATGCACTCCAGCATTCTATTTGCCTTGCCTTAAGCTTTGTTGCATTGGCTCAATTGTTTAAGGGAGTTGCACATGGCGAGAAGGCCAGGATGAATTTCTACAGAGTACAAGCTAGGGCTGAATGTGGTACCAGGCTGTTGGGAGGGATGAGGAAGTAACATACAAACGTCAGCATAGTTGGGATCAAAACAGGTGCAGTGAAGAGGTGAACAAAGTCACACACCCTGGTTAGTGGGTACTATGAGTGACTAGATGGGAGATGATACCAGCACAGGCTTTCTGGGCAGGGGGGTTGGTTTGTGAAAAGGTCTGCGAAGACTAAGGCTGGGGTGGTACTGAAATGTCAGTTTCAAGGTTAGCTAATCTTGGCACAACAAGCATAGCGTGATTGTACATCTCTGAAACCAGGAGTTTTCAAGTTCAAGTTCAAGTTTTTTATTTAAAACTGGAATAGTTGTCATATAGCCAGCTGAGCATTGCTCATTTATAATGGCTTCCTGAAATTAAATAAGCTACAAGAGTATATTCAAAGAAAATTTAGCAGCAAATTTCTTTAAAAATGAGTGCAACACGTCAGCAACGCCAAGGTATACAGACTCACAGAGTCATACAGGAATCACTATATACATGGCAAGTACATTTAAATCAAAATTTCAGAGTACGTAGCGAGGGAAGATTGTCAAGATTGGAACACATCTCACTTGGAAGCCTATTCCATAACTTTAGGCCTTTATTGGCAAGAGATAGTTGGCTTGTATGAGAACTCCCTGTCAGAACATTGTATTCAAGGCCTTTTTGCTGACCTTCACCCTAACGAAAGGGGACAATAAGAAAACAGATCAGTAACATAAACTGGATCCTTTTGCTTAATACATTTCCACATAAAGGTTAATATATGCAGCTGTCTCACTTGTTCACAAGGCACCCAATCAAGAGTTTATAACAAAGCAAAATGATGCATTTGCCTTGGGGCAAGCAAGACAAAATGAGGCAGTTTGTGGTATAGTATGGCTAACCTTCAGGACTGAGATTTCAGTAGGTCAGCATACACAATATTTCTGTGGTTGAATAAGGGCAGTACCTTTGTACTATTCTCTGTCTTACATCCAAAGTGAAATATGCATTGTTTCCGTACGGAACCCCATCCAAGAGTTCACTTTTTTTCTAACCAATCAAATGGTAATCCCATTTTAGATTTTTTTTTTAACACATCTCTATTTTTCCGTCTAACTGCGGCAACTACCAGTGGGGGCATCCAGCCGCCGGCCCTACCCGCCGGGAGATCACCAGGCTCACTCACATGATGGGGGTCCAGTTTGGCCATGGTCAGTCTGCTGGAGGGACTCCCTCACACCCTGTCTAGCCAGACCGGCACCCAGGCCCCCCAGTGCGATTCCACAAGAGTCCTCCCAGCGAGGCAGGGCATGGCTATCAAGCTGCATGGTCACACCCAGCCATTTTCCACCTAATCTTTTGGATGCCACTGGAGCACGGACATGCAATGACATCCAGGCACAATGTGCTGATGTCCGCCGTGCTCCTCCCCACTTATTCACCGGCATGTGGTGCCCCAGTGGCCACTACAGCGCGGTGAAATTCCCCAGCCCTCCCCAGGATCAGGAGAGCAGTCTATAGATGCTCAATCCTGATCCTTCCCTGCTGACCCACTGACGCCCAAGTCTGTTCCTGAACCTGGGTTACCAGTGTGCCGGAAGGTGTGGTGTCCAGCGCCTCAACCCTCAGCGCTACCAGGCCGGCCCCATTTTAGATTTTCATCTAACCATAGCCCAAGGTATTTGCAACTTGGGAGACTCAGCAGCTTCATTTGACTGAACATGAACATGGAGATTTGTGCATCTTTCCTATTTCTGCATGCTGCATCAAACTGTTTAACTTGACTTTTTTGTTCTTTAAGCCTGTTATTGCTAAAGAAATGTTGAATCTCTTTAAAAGTCGCCTGTAACTTAAATTGCAGAATTGTGACATTGTGGCTCCAACTGTAGATAACAGTGTTAGCAGATAAAGGTGAACAACTAGGTTATGATATTGAATTTTGAGATCATTAATAAAGAGTGAAAAGAGGAGTTGCCCTAGGACAGAGCCTTGGGGGACCCCTCTTCTCACTATGATTTTTTTTTTACTCTTTCTTTATCCCTCCTGCTGTCTGCCACTGGTTACTCTCTCAGAGCACCCCTTGATGGTCCCAAACTGCAGCCTCGAGTAGTCTTCCCCTGGAGTACTAGCACTTGCCCACATACCTGCAGAGCCTCGGATTACCCTCCGGGCAGGGCGGTGGAGATACCCTCATATCTCCCCCTGAACAACGACTGGGAGCGCATACATCGGAGTCTGCTCCCTTGGGTGCTTCCCTCAGGACCAATGCTGAGGCTCGTCGCCTAGACCAGAGCAGGGTTTTTTCCTGATGTTCTGGTGCGCCCCCCCGACGTCGGCGTGCAATGGGGACAAGGCTGCCGTCGCACGTGGAAATGCACGTCGCAGCCAATCCCCTGCCAAAATCTGCCCTTACCTGAAACATCCCTCTATCTGCACCAACCACCCTGAGGTTTCCCCAACAGGTGGCGGTAATGCAGCGGGGAGTACAGAAACCCCTTCCCCGGAGAAGGAGAGTTGCCGTTGGGTGCTCAATCCTTCTCCTTCCCTGCCGACCCCCGTTGACCAGAGTCCGCTCCTGAACCTGGGTCGCTGGTGTGGTGCAAGGTGTGGCATCCAGCACCTCAACCCTCAGCACCACTGGGCCGGCACTGTGATTTTTTTTTAAGTTCACACCTCCAATGGAAATAAGTTGATACCTATGTGTTAAGTAGCTAGCCAGTCAGTTAATACGTATACTAGAAAAGACCAGTCTTTTTAACTTGCTACATAATAAGCAGTGATCTGCTGTGTTGAAAGCCTTGGAGAGGTCAATGAAAATTGCTCCTGCCACCATGCCACTATCCAGTGTTCCACATAGGTTGCTAGTGACCTTCACAAGAGCCGTAGTCATACCATGGTTTACCCTGAAGCCAGCTTGATTTATGTTCAAAATCTGGTGAGTTGCTCAGTAATTAGGAATGTTCTTTTCCAATCAGCCTTTCTGAGACCTTCGACACAACAGACTGCAGCAAGATTGGGCAATAGTTGGAAAGTAATCTGTCATTGCGTGACTTGAAAATTGGAGTTACTTTTGCAAGTTTCCACATTTCAGAGAACTCTCTATTACTTAGTGACATGTTAAATAAGTAGGTCAGGTGATGGCAGATCATAGTATTTGAATGGATTTGGATGACGACCGTCAGTCCCTACACTTTTTCATGTCAAGTTTGAAAAGTGCAGCCCGTACATCATGTGCCGAAAATACTTTTAGAGTAAAGGAGACATGATCATCAAGGAAGGTTGCTAGCGGCATGCAAGGCCTATCCACTTGGGTGTGTTCCCTGCAGTCATCAGAGGTTTCAGATGTAGTTGAAGTGAGGGAAACATGATCAACAGGTGACATTAGTGGCGTGCATGGCCCCTCCATTTGGATGTCTAGATCGCAGCCATCAGAGGTCTCAATGTTTATGCCTGGGTCAGAAAACTAATTAAAGGAATTCACTGTGGAACTCAACTACCGATTTTGTTCCCCTCAGTTAAAAAGTAATTTGGAGCTGGGGTAATAGTGGCTGTGTTCAGTATCTTTACTGCCTTCCAAAACAATGTAGGATCCAGTTTTTTGTTTTGTTTCAATTTGTCTCTATTATAAAGTTGTTTAGCTAACCTTAATTTTTTTTCCAATAATGATTTATTTTAGTTCTTTAATCTAGCTAGTCATGTTATTAGTCAGTTAATTTAACTTTTCCCAGGCCTGGGCTCTTACTTTCATACCTTATTTAAATGGGTTGAATACTGGGGTCAGTCTAATATTGGGTTTCTTAACTGGGACATGTTTGTCACATATTTCCAAAACCACACTTGTGAAATATGTGCAGGCATCATTGACTTCTGGAATAATCATCAAATGATTCCAATTTTGCATTTTCCAAGTCTTACATAAAGACGAGGTAACTGAAATTTTAGGGGAGTTATCAGATAACAGATGAGGCGTTATCAGGTATACAGGGCTGGCTATGACTTAGATCAGCATATCAAAGAGGCACACCAAAATTGCAATACGTAACAGGTAATCAGGCATAAGGTACAGCTGAACTATGCAATTTTATACTTTCTTTTTTTTTTTTTTTTTTAGTTGTTTAACCAGGAGTAGCACACTAAGCTGAAAGCTTTTTTACAGGAGTGACCTGGGAGCACAGGGAAGTTAAGTGACTTGCTCAGAGTCACACAGTATGCAAGTAGAAGCCGTGGGATTCAAACCCAGGTCTGGTCTGCTGGATGTCACCAGATTTGCAGCTCAGAGCCTTAAACCACTGTGCTATTTTCATCCAGTAGTTTTGTTTTATTTTATTTTTATTTTAAAAAGATTCACCAGGAAAACAACATGAACTGTGAAACAGCTCATTTCCAGAAGCATGCTGGAGCGTCCTAGTTAACAGGTGGAATAGGCTAGCTATCTGAGCTTCACTAGTATTGTAAAGAGGTATGTCTGAAACTAGATTAGTAGCTCAGCAGGGCACTGGGTACTGCGATCAGTTTACTAATTAGCGTATGTGTGCAGACAGATAGCTCAAACAAAAACATCACTTTGGAGCAGGCATAAGGGGGATAAGTATAAGCGGAAGTACTTATCAGCTCTAAAATGGAAAGGCTGGCAGCGAATTGTGTCCCTGCCTCAGTTGCCTTGGCTGACTCAAGCAACCTCACCACTCAGCTTGTGCCACTTAGCACTGGGCCTGCTCATGGTGGACCACTCAGGTAGCTCATTTTAAAAGTCTGTAGGTGGGGAAGGGGCATCTTCCCCACAGTTGGATTGGCTGGAACAGGGGAAGGTGCCAAATTAAAAACAGTTCAGTTGTCTTTGGATGTCCTGAGACGGGGGAGGGATCAGCTGCCCTCAAAAATTCCTGCTGATGGTGCTATCAGGGCATTGCAGCTGGTAGCCTGCCTGTTGGGGGGGGTTACCAGTTGTGTGGTTGCAGCTGCAAGTTAGGTCCATGCCCTATGCCTGGCACACAAGACAGCACTGAGATCATGATGAAAAAGATGCGTAGACTAGCCCGTGAGCATCTTCTCTATAGCTGGACTGGCTGGAAATGGGTAAGGTGCCAAATCCAAACCAGTTCAGTTGTCCTTGGATGTTCTTAGGTGGGATGGGGGGGTCGCTGCCCTCACAAACCCCTGCAAATGGTGCCGCTGGGTTATCATCACTTGTGGCCTGCACATTGGGGAGGTTTGCAAGTTGTACAATCACCACCGTGAATGAGGTCAGTGCTCTGTGTCTGACCGGTGAGAGAGCACTCCTGTCACAGTGGAAAGGATGTGCGGTCTGCCTTCTGAGCATCTTCCCAACAGACAGATTGGATGGACCTGGGGAAGCTTCCAAATTCCAAACAGTTCAGTTCACTCAGGATGTCCCGAGGTGGGGAGAGGGCTACGCTATCCTCATGAACACCTACCAATGGTGCCACTGGGACACTGCCACAGGTGGCCTGCATATAGTAGTGACCCCCTCCTGCATGCAGACCACCAGTGGCAGTGTCCCAGTGGCACCATTTTCAGGTGTTTGTGCACCAGTAAATAAAGAAATAAAATGCCTAGTCACCCTCCCTAACCACCTCCTCAAGCCTTAGTTCTTCCTTCGCCTTTGCCTATCTCATTGATCTGCTAACCACTGTCATTTTTTCCTGGTGTGCCCATCTGCCCTCCTATGTTTCACTACTTTTATAGCTAATGAATACCTTCCTTTTCCCCATATTGCCTCTGCAGTGTTCTTTAAGCACCATAGTGGTCCCCTTCTGTCCTTCCATTCTTTTCCCTCCTACCTTTTTCACCATTTTTATAGAGATCTGTCACCTCACTACTCCCTTTTTCTTCAGATCCCATTGTCTGGCTACTCCAGTCCTATCCTCCACTTTCTGTAGTTTATCCTCCAACACCTCTCTCATTCTCCTAACATTTGCCCTTCAAAAGCCAAGGACCTTAGTCCTGGTGTGAACCATCTCAGCTTTAAACTTGACCTTAGCCCTTATGGCACTGTGCTCACTTGAAACCCATGGTTCTCTCACCATTATCTCCCCTACACTGTCCCTGTTTGGCAGGACTAGATCTAATACGACCCCTTCCTTAGTGGGACTCGTGACCCCCTGGCTCAGGAATGCCTCCTATATCCCATTCATCAGGGCGTGGCTTCTTGCTCTCACTGCTGCTGGTGTGCTGCAGCCTACATCCCACAGATTAAAAATCCACCAGTATTAATACTGTCACAAGTTATGTCATCCTGTTTATCCCATCTACCAGCTCATTGTCTTTCTGTTCCCTCTGTACAGGAGGTGTGTACACCACTCAAATCCTAATTACCCTCCCACCCCACAGTTGCCTCTACCAATATTCTTTCATTCCTTCTAACCCTGCCTGCTCCCTGGATTTCTGAAACAAGGACACCCTCCTTTACATATAATGCCACTTTGCCGACTATCACATTTCTCTATCGCTCCAGAACTATGTGTACTGTGGTGCCTGCAGCTCCCACTCATAGTGCTGAGTTGCTCATGTCTTAGTCACAGCCACTACATACAAACTTGCCTAAGCTATTATTGTCTGGAGGTCACTGGCTTTGTTGCCCAAGCTCCTGGCATTCACACACATAACTATCCATAACTGATGTGCCTTGTTTGATGGCTGGCTTCCCTCTGAGATGTGCCCTTGCCTAGGGATGAGCAGACTGACCTGCTAAGAATCAGAACCCTCCTGGATCCAATGCGGTCAGGCAGCCCAGCAGACCCAAGTCAATATGTATGTAGAGTCTAATTGTGCCAAGTCTGGTTGTGTTGTGCAGCTCCATTTTAAATTTTGGAGTTTTAAAAAAAAACAACACTTTTTTACATTAGCACTGCTGGAGTCTGTATACTCTGCTTTGCTGCACTGTAGTAGTCTGAACTGGAATGTTATGTGACATAGGCATAAGCCTGGGAGTGGAAGCCTGGGAGTGAGACTAGGAATCTGGAAATCAGGCCGATAGTTGGGAGTAGGATTGGAAGCCTGGGAGTCAGAAGTGGGAGTGGGTGGAGAACAAATTGATAGCATCAGGATTGGCTAGTGGCTACAAGTCATTTAGTCAACATCATTCACCAATAGCTAATTTTCCAGAAAGCTATTGAGCTCTGAGGCACTTTGCTCTGCTGCTCATTGCTGGCATCATTGGCTGCTGCTGTCATAAATGAGAGAGACTGTTTTTTGTTTAGTTCACTAAACTACACTTAGTTCCAATCACTGTCCTAGTCCTCCAGACAGAAGTTACTGAATCATTCTAAATTGATTCAGGGACTTCTGTCTGGACTAGAATGCATGGCTAGAACTATGTAGTTTAGTTATGCAAAAAACAAACTGTCTCTATGACAGCAGCAGCAAGTGAAATCAGACACTAAGCAGAGCGGACAGAACAGAAATGAAATATTTATTTTACTTACTCGCTGTTTGATGTGAATGAAATGAGCAGCAGCACAATACTTCTTTTCCATTGGCTAAGCCTTCTATCCACCTCTTCTTACAACTTGCTCCAAGACTGCAGGAAGCCCAGCCTACCTGCTCCAGTCACTTGAGTCAAGGCTTGAGTAGTTCTCTAAGTCCCCCTCACCTGTCCTACTCTACAAGTCACTTAGCTCCAGTCCAGACAGTCATGTGAGCGAATGGTACTGTCGGCACATTGCCGCTTTAAATTCTGACCAAACATGAGGTCTATGCTTGAGTGCTTGTCTTCACTCTTTCGTTGGCGGTGCTGGCATGGGGGAGTGGATGGGACTTAGGGGAACACACACAGCCAGACACAGTGAAGCACTGCACTGTCACCACAAACAAACCTCCATCACATGACCAGCTATCTCGGTCAGGAGGTATATGAGGTTTAAAATGAGTGAGGCCACAGATCCAGTAGCGTGTGTCAGGGAGTTGCGGAGTGAGGAGGGTTGGAGAGCCAGCACTTTGCTCAGTTGGTTTGGTTCACAAAAAAAAATTGTAAAACTTGCTCTGACTTGGAGTCTTTTGGCAAGCCAAATACAGATCCTTAAAAGTGCCTACTACAAAGAAAGAAAGAAGCAATTAAGAATTAAGTTAAAGGGGGAAAAACAAAATTAGTCTGTCTCAGTCTGGATTTCAGATGGCCTAGGCTGTTGGTTGCCCTTCTAATCTGAATCTGTCTGCACTAGTTAAAGTAGTCAAATGTACTGGTGCCAGCCAGTTGACTTAAAAAAAAATCACTAACGTAATTAAATTTATTTTTCTGTGGACCTAGTCATTAAACTAAATGGAGGCATATATGTTTCTACACTTCAGTTAGCCTGCATTACTTAGCACTGCTGACTGATGTGAAATAACTCAGTCACTGACTAAACACTGCTTTTTTAATTCTGGAAACTTTTGGTAAGCTAACAGGAGACATAGATTATAAGGCTTATGTAGTGGTAGTAATGAATCACTGTTAGTTTGGTCGCTATTTCTTTATAACAAAACAATAGTAACATATTTGCCAATTGACCAGTAGCTCTCTACAGTATTTAATTTCTGATACACCTGGCTGGGTCAGTCAACTAGAGCGGGGCATCATTCTCCATGAATAAAACATATCTCTGAAAAGGTGGTCAGCAGCAGCAACATAGCACTATTTCTGCCTCTCTCTCTTAGTCTCTTCTCCCCTACTTACTGTGCTCCTTCCCTGCATGAAACAGGGGCCAAAACGGGCAGCAGACCCCTGGCCAAATGCTGGTAGATTTTGTAGTAGGCTAGTACAATTTTCCACAAACTAGCCCTGCTGGCTTGTATTTGAAAAGGTAACACTTCAATAAGTACATCAGTTGGGCCAGTAGAAAAGTAAATGGGGCCAGTGGATTTTCCAGTTACTAGCCCTGATGGTTAGTGGCTGCCTAATTTAATTTCGACCCCCCGGTAACATGAAAAATCTCAGCTGACCTGGTTCCCTGCCTCCTTCTTGACTAGTGGTGTAAGCTGACCTAGTGTTTGTCCTCAGAGGGGGATCAGTTCAGGAGGTATCAAATAATGGAAAAAAGTAAATTCTTTTTTGTATAGTTTTCATCGCATATACTTTGTGCATTGTTCAGTTGCCTCCCTGTGTGGTGCTGTTTTGAACGGTTACATATTTACCCTTTTCTCAATTTCTTCTACTATCTTTGGGTGCCTCCTTCCTGTGTAACATCTTTCTTGACCTGGCTGGTTTCCTGTCTGCTTCCGGTCTGGTAGTGGTGATTATTGACCTAGTGTCTGTCTCCAGAGGGGTATCCCATTTATTATGCACAGCCTGTGCAACATTTAATTGGATCCATCTGTGCTGTCACCCTGACAGTGGTACTCTCCATTACAGGCACCTGTGTCTGGTTCAGCAAAAGTCTCCCAGTACAGCTCTGGTGAGCACAACTGTAAGGCACCCTACATTTACAGGCTGTCACTCTCCAGTTTCTGGAAATTTTCTTTCACTCTTTCTGTATCTCTGCATTCAGCAATCTCCTCCATCTAGGTTGAGAAGGCACATGTCTCCCTGCAAATTACCTATCTGCACAGTTCGTTCTTGCTCGGCAGATAGTAGGTAAATAAGAAACCAGACCACATGGGTAACCAATCAGTGGAAGGTTTATTTTTGGAGAGGGCTGAAGCTTGAGGTTCAATGTGGGAGAACAGCTCCTCCCACATTCCAAATAAAGGTCAGACTCTGCCAGCAGTTTTCACTTTGTGCGTTATGAAACCCTGGTGTTTCACGGTACTCTGGATGCATGCGTAGCTTGTGTGGCTGAGCCTTCTTGGCATTCCACTGCTTTTACTACTGTTTCATCTTCTCCCCTACTTGCCTTTTCTTTCTTCCCTGTTTTGCTCCTGTGCTTCCCTATTCCCTTTCTTGTGTTTATTCATTTGTCCCCCTTCGTCTCACTCTGTTCCTCCTCTCCGTGCCCCACTTTTATTTTTTTATTTCTGTGGTGCCTGTTTCCCCCATTTTGTTTTCTGTGCCCCCCCCCGCTGCCTCCTTGTCCATCTGTTGTTTCAAGGTTACCCCTACCTGATCTCCGTGCTTCATTTCTCTGTTGCTGCTGTTAGTTTTTCTCCTTTTGGGCATTGGCTTTTCTCCCTCCAATCAGACCCACCGCTCTGACAACGCAAGCACTTCCAGATTCTGTGACCTCCCGTAGCGCTCATCTTCTGGCTATACCCATGGAACATTCAATTCCCAGCAGGTTTCATCCATCCCATCATGCTAACCTTCTTCCTCCCGGTGAGCGCTGTTTAAACCAGACAACCTCTGAATACAGATGTGCTGTATGTTTGCTATTAGCAATCCCTGTTTCGTAAACAAACCAGTTATATTAATCTCATGCTGGTTACTGTGCATACTCTGACTACTTCAGTTCATTCATACCAGTGCTCCTGGATTTCTTCCTGTTGCCTTACTAGTTACTCCACTCATTTGTGCAGCTACAACTACCTTACCGGTACTCATTTACACTGCTATTTCCTTAGTGTATTTGCTCCATTGCATTTTCTTCCTGTGTTTACATCTCAAGCACCCTAGATTCCTGGTTTTGTACTGTTTCCTCTCACTGCACACCTGAATTTCATCCTCCTAGCCCTCTATTTGCTGTAACATAGAATCATAGAAACATAGAAGTTGATGGCAGATAAGGATCGCAAGACCCATCCCGTCTGCCCATTTTTTCTACCTTATGACTGTGCCATAGGCCTTTACTCTGGCAATGGCCTATTTATTCATACTCATCCATATTGCTCCCTTATGCCTATCCCATGCCTGTTTGAAGCCCTGCACTGCATTCATATCCACCATTTCCTGAGGTAGGTCATTCCATGCATCCACCACCCTTTCTGGAAAAGAACCTCCTCCATAACCTCTTAATCGGCCTCCCTCTAACCTCATGCTGTGTCCTCTTGTCCTGCTATTGTTCTTATATTGAAACATGTTAGACTCTTTCACCTGGTTAATGCCCTTAAGGTATTTGAATGTTTGATCATATCACCTCTCTCTCTCCCTCCTTTGCTCTAGGGTATACATATTAAGCTCTGTTAATCTGTCCTCATATGTTTTCTGATGTTGTCCCTGCACCATTTTGGTTGCCCTTCTCTGGACTGCCTCCATTTTGTTAATGTCCTTGTGCAGGTGCGGCCTCCAGTACAGCATGCAGTACTCCAGATGGGGCCTAAGCGGTGTCTTGTAAAGAGGGATTATTACCTTCCTCTTACGACTTGCGATACCCCTACTAATACACCCCAGCATCTCTCTAGCCTTGCCTACTGTTTTAGTGGTCTGCTTGGATGATTTCAGATCATCTGTGATGATGATGCCCAAGTCTCTTTCTTCCCTTGTGATAGCCAACAACTGCCCTCCCAACATATAGGTAATTTCAGGGTTTTCCTTCCCTATGTGCATGATCTTGCACTTCATTGCATTAAATCCCAGTTGGCACTCTTCTGACCATTTTGCCAGTTTTGCCAGGTTATGCTTTATTTGTTTACTTGTGTCCTGTCTAGTAGTATATATATTTGTCCCCCTTAGTCTGTTTTAAGTCATCTTTCCCACTCCCCACCTTCCTCCTCCTGCTACTTAACTCTGCTTTGCCTAATCACTTTCACAGTAGCCGTCAGTTGCTCTTTCCTTGCTCAGCCCATACCAGCAGTCTGACAGCCTTCGTCCCTAACTCTACCTTCTGAGGTATCGAAGTGCAAGTGGGCTAGTCCTCTACACTGGGGATGGTAGCCTACTGCAGTCAGTTACAACCTCTACCATTAATCTGACAGCCTCCGTCCCTAACTCTACCTTGTGTCATATCAAAGTGCAGGTAGGCTTGCCCTGTCTACTGGGGATGGGAGTCTGTGTCATCCAGCTATGCTCTCTACCACTTATAATCTCTACCAGTAGTCAATCTGTCTACCCTCTATACCAATTGCAATCCCAACCTGCAATCTGACAGTCTCTGTCCCTAACTCTACCTGGTGAGGTATTAAGTGAAGGATAGCTCACCCCGATCATCAGGGATGGGATCCTGTTTCATCCATCAACAGTCTCAACTAACAACATTCTATACCAGCAATCTGACAGTCTCCATCCCTAATTCTACCTGGTAAGATATCAAGTGCAGGTGGACCTGCCCTGTCTACTGGGGATGGGAGTCTGCTTCATTCAATTGCATTATCTACCAATTTCAGTCTCTACCAGCTTCCTCCATTTACCATCCATTTCATCCTCTGCATTATTCTTGGTTCTGAGGATCCCACAGAACAAGATTTGGGTTCATCATCTCCCTTCGTGAATGGGACCCCTGTATCTGCCTTCAGTCTCTGGTACCTGGGCCATGTCAACAGTTGTCGCACATCCAGTCTCTGAAGCAAGTCCTGCACAGTCTCTCAAGCTTTCTTCCTCTGCTCCTCTAGCCCATCCATGGGTTTTGGACTCAAACTACTCTGTTAAAGATTGGACTGTTCTAGCCTCATAGTTGCACTACCTTTACTCGGCTTTCCTCTGCTTGGTTTAGTCACTCTTGGGATTTGTGTACTTTGTCCTCACTCCTTTGCCTCATCCCATTCTGGATCTTGGACCCTGCCAGCTTGTTAGTCCCCAGCATCTTCCCTGTTCACGGACTTCAGGACTTCATGGCTGTTCTTGCCTTCCAGTTTCCATCCTGTAGTCATGTATATCAATGCTTGTGGCTTGCCTCCTAGCTCAGCTTCTTCCAGTCTCTGGCCTTTCAGCTCCTGCTACTACATCCCTGTCATTGATACTCCAGATGTTACTGCACCTCTGAATTTTCATCCAGGACTTGTCTCTGCCTGCATTCCTCTTCATTTCCTGCCTCTACTGTATTAGGATCCATTCCAAATTCCTTCTCTGCCACCTGGCTTCGGCCTTCCATCTGTTGTACCAGCTCCCTTGGATTATAGTGGACCCCTCTGGCATCTCATTGTTCTCCTTCTGTGCCTTCCATCATCCTCCTCTTCAGTATGCTGTGAAGGAATCTGCAGTCATTCAACTGTCTTACTCGGATTTCAAATCAATTTCTCCTGGGTACTGTTTTGTGCCTGCCTTCCTCATCATTGGATCAGTCCTCTCAGCCTCGCTCATAGGACATTTTCAGACCTGCTGTGTCTCCTCATCAGCTGATTGACTCCACGATTGTCCTTCACTCCTGGCATTGTTTCCCTCCGATGACAGTTCTGCACCCTAAGCTCATCTTCCTGCTGCCACTGCACTCCTTGGATGCTTTGGCCCTGACTCCTGGCTCTCAATGCCTAGTTTTGAAAACACCATTGGGCTGCTCTCTGCTCATCCATTTCTCTACCATCTCTATAGGTTATTTGGGATGGACCATTGTTCTGTTGTGCTACCTCTTCCATTCCACAGCTCTGGTGGCCCAGGGCTTCATCACGTTTGCTTCCATGTCTTTTCTTTTGGGCATTTCTTCATGTTTGCTGCTATCCAGCATTCAATCACCCATTCAATTACTTCTCCTGGTTGATCCACTGCATACACCTACCATGACTGGCATTACTACTCCTGTCTGGTGCTTCAAGGATTATCAGTTATTCTCACCAAAGAGAAAACCCTGGTCCAGCGACATCCCTCAAACTGCACTTGGACTCAATCAGTACGGATGTACTGGTACCTCCTGATAATCTCCACAGGATCATTCCTCAACATCCTATTGGATTTGGATTTCATAGAAGCTTTTACCTCCTGTTCAACCCCACAGGATCATTCCTTGGCATCCTATTGGACTTGGACCATACAGAAGATGTTATCTCTTGGTCAACTCCACAGGATCATTTGTCAGACATTTTCTTGGATTGAAACCATATGGAAGTAATTTCCTCCTGATATACTCCACAGCATCCAAGCTTTAGTGAAGTCCTCTCCAAACCCATCTTCTCACAATGGAAACATGAACTTACTTCCCTCATGGAATACCTTAACTGTACAATAACCATAATTCCTCAAAAGGGGGGCCTTCATGTCTTACCTATTGGCACTGGTTCCATCAGTTTTTGACTTCCACCATTATATCCAGTTCTTGGCAGCACGGAATCAGGTTGATCATGTCAACCTACTCGTATCATTCTGGAATAACTATTTGATGTTGTTCTAATGCCCTTCTTCCATCTAGCATCTCAGAATATGTACCAATGTATCTCCAATGCAAAGTTATCCTGCTATCACTGCGCAATCCTAAATACTGTTCCTTGGCCTCTGGATATCATCATAGTTCATGAAGACATCTACATCTCCTCTTCAATACTCTCCAATCATGCTAGTCACCTTTCTAGGGTTTTTTTTTTATTTTTGATCTCATCAGACAGTATCTATCTTCCTCATACTCATTCCATTCAATACCTTCACCAAGGGCAAGTCTTTGTTCCATTTCATTACCTCGTTCATGCGCAATTGACTTGGTTGCTCTTTATCACAGTTTCACACCGCAATGGTTCTACATTAGACTATGCAATCAACTCACTTGATATGTTATACTGTTTCCTATATCAAACCTTATATTGCCCCATCAGTCAGTATACTCAGCTAAGACTCCTCCTTTTCTAGCATTCCCACAGCACATTGGAATTGAATCACCAACAAGTCAACATTGTGTGAGCCACTCTAGTTTCTACCACTGAGCTACTATACTACAACATAAAATGTATCCATCATCTTGCACATTGCAGTTCTTACTGAATATGTGCTGACGTAAACCATGTTCTAGTATATGTAGCTCATCATCAAGCCTCGAAAATATCATACAGAACAATCCAGCTATACTTATCAGTACCCAGTTATTGTCTTTACAGCATACTCCATCCTCAGCTTCACTGATCTTCAGTCCTCCAGTTACTCTCTCCAACTAGGTACCCAAGAGCTTCATTTGCTTTGAATCTTTGAAATCTCTCTATAGGTGCTGTCATAGTGAAGGGGGTATGCCCTGTGTTCGCCAGCACCAACACAGCGAACTACATCCTTGTTGGCAAAATCAACACTTTGCCAACAGATCACTGTGTTGGTGTGCCAGAGACAGGGGCACACTGTCTCCTGGTCCTGCACCCCCACCCCAAATTAACTCTGACTGGAGTTGAGAATCTTATATATGGGGGCTGGGGCAGAGCCCCCCTGCATAGGGTTTGGGGGTGAATCCTCCCAATAGAAAAAACAGATTGGGAGACACACTGGAATCATGTAAACTGCAACTTGTAGTCAACATGATTCTAGCTGACAAGGTGCCGGTCAACAAAAGGGTTGTCAAACCAGCATTGTAAATCCACTAAAAAGTAATGAAATTACTGAACTCAAAGCCATTGGACTCTACTTTGAACATCATGATTTCTTCAGCTATTTTGTCTAGCATCCATTGAATTCCTGCATCCTAAGGATTCATTATTTCATCATTCTCGAGCAATTCTGAAAACCTTGCCAACGTCTGTAAAATTGCCTACAAAAGAGGCTGATCATTCTATCCTGCCCTTACCTTCCTCAAAGTCTGATAGATTACCTTAAAGAGTTCACATAACCTATTATCCATCCTGCAATTTCTGGAGTTTGGCAGCCCATCTAGACAAACTCATGCTGTTCCTCATCCTCAGCTTGATCATGTACCTCTGTTAAAACTATCACCTAATGTGGCAAAATAAAACCTGGGATTTTGTTCATCCCTTTCTTTAACTGCTGGACTTAATCCATATTCATGGTCTGGATATTAATTTGGATTGGATCTGACCCTTCAGTCTCAAGAATTAATCTTCCTGCACACGTCATCAACAGACTTGGAAGAGAGACTTCATCACACTGTGAACATTACATCCCACATAAGAATTAGGATTCAGTTCAAGCATTTAGGATCATCTCCTCTTAGCTTGCCCAGAGGTCAGTAGCCATAGGTCCTCAGAGGTTTCCTCCATAGGATTTTTTTTCCTCTCCTGCATGTTACTGGTCACACTCTCCATTAGTTGGGGGAGGTATTTTTTGGAGTCTTCTATTCCCTACACACTACCTGGTTTACCTAACAAGGGTGGGAATAGAGAAAGGCCAAAGTTCAATCTTCATAAGTATGGTGCATTGATGGGGCAATGTGATAATGTTGTGCCAAACAACTTTGACACTCGTACTTGGAGTGGGACTGAAAGAGCACTGAGAGAAGATGGAGATATTACTGTATTACTATATGTGCTAGATATACCTAGAAAAGGTATGCCACCGTTAGTGTAACCGTTTTATTTTATATCATCTTTGTGCATCTATTTTTGGTTGGCGTGGCATTTCAGGCTGTTTTTTACTCCCGACAGGAGGAGGTCTGCGGAGGTCCGAGGCAATAACTGGAATCGGGAGTAAAGGTTTGACACTAGTAAACACCTATAGCAATTTACAAACTCCAAAAGCTAACACCTGTAGAAAAGCAAAGTTTGGAGGTTTGGAGGTTTGTGGAGGTTTGAGGTGATAACTAGAAGCTTGAAGCTGGAAAGCTGGAAATTCGAGAGTAAAGGTTTGAGACTAGCAAACATCTATAGCCACTTACAAACACCAAAGCTAACACCTGTAGAAAAGCAAAGTTTTGGAGTTTTTAGTACAGTGCCTGTTATTTGAAAACTGGATAACTGTAACTGCAGTTCGCTGAAAGCTGAAAGCCGTGGACACTATAACTTCAGTTGCTTGTGGATTATATGAATATGCTCATTCTTTCATGTATGTTTTGCACTTCATTTTCATTCTGATTGTGCTCTAGATGGCTAATTTTTATTTTTATTTAGTTTTTGTTGACCGGGTAAGTGCACTAGGCAAATCCTGCCTATTTTCAAGCACGACCGGGGGGAGGGGGATGCAGATGAATTCCAACTGACCTTGAACCAGATTAAGCTGTCGTGGTATTTTTAGTGAATGAGGGAACTGTGGTCAGGACACCAGGGAAATTCCCCTACTCTTTTCGATAAGTGTCATGGGTTCTTTAACATCCACCTGAACTACCATCAATCCAGGCAGATGGGACCTCGGTTTAACAACTCATCCAAAAGACGGCACCTCAGAAGTGCAGCACCCCCTCATGCTGCACTACAGTGTCAGTACTGGGATATTAACCCAAGTGCCAGATGTGGGAACTGAACCCACAGCCCTCTGATCTCCCGGCCTCAGAGGTGAGTGTGCTACCAACTGAGCCACTGACACTGACAGTAATTGTAATTGAAATTAGCTTTTTTGTTTTATCGTCAAACCACTGTTGGCTGTGACTTTGCTGGTGATTTTGTAATTATTCTCCTTCCCTGCATACTTGCTACTCGCTACCGCTTGCATATTGAAAGTGAATGTTTGTGAAAAGCTGGGAAGAGTGAGTGTCTATGGAGTGGTGAGGAGTGTTAGAGAGGAAGGAACGGGAGTAGCTGTTGGTGCTTTGATGCCAGTAATACCAAGGTTGTTTTATATCCTAGATAAACAAGTAGAGAGCCACAGACACAGATAAAAACACAGTCTGGGGTTATCGCTGGGATGAAGATGTGATAGGGGTAAACTTTGAGAATATTTGTGCAAGACAAGTGTTTGTTTTATGTTTCTGTAGTTTGTAATTAAGCTTCCGAGTCTGACAAATTCAATAGTATGAAATAGGATTTTTATTTTTTTTACTCGTAATGCACTAAACTGGTATTTTATTTCAGTTTTATTTGATTTGTCTTTTGAGTTTTGCGCCATACACAGTTGTTAGGTTTGGATAGGTGGTTTAGTCCACGTGGGTTATATGGTTAAAAGTGCATGTGTGAGAGGTGAAGCTATTCAGAACTGCTGCAGAGTCAGTCGTGTATGAGCTGTGTATGGATGCTGCCTCTCCAGTGTGCGTCTTTAGAACTTTGAATGTGCATCTGGTAGGTTTGAGGGAGATACTTATTAAGATATTTAGTGACACATTATTAAGATATTAAACTTACAGTTTAGTTTTAAAGGAATTTTGGTTTAGTATTGTTAACTATTGCCTTTGTGTTCCTGTGTTTTTATTATTGTATAGGACATTGTTTGGACCCTTTGATGAGGTGTTAGATGTCTGCATGGTTTTAGAATATTATTTGCTGCTTTGGTCAGTTCATAACTCATAATGAAGAAGTAAGTGCAATATTATTTGTATTCAATTATTGTTGTTTGGACAGGAGGGGGTTAATATTTAAAATCACCATTCAGGTATTACCTGATTATTGTGATTATTGATATATAATATTATATAGATTGTTGTATCTATTTAGCTTTTAGCTACTTTCTTTTAAATTTTGAGAGTATATTAACATTTATAACTTCCCAGGTTCCTCAGGTTGATTATTGTTGTTGTTGTCTTTTTTTTAGGATGGAAAGACCCCTTTTCTATCTGAAATCCTGGGTGGATATTGAAACAGAGAAGGAGGGGACAAGGAGACAATTAACTAGTTTACTTTTTCTACGGGGACAACTAAGAAAGAATTCTATACGCAGAAAAAGAAAAGTGGACTTCAATTTTTTTTTTCTTTTCTTTCATGTTGTGGGTGTATTTTACATAATGCAACCAAAAAAATGAGAACATATTGTTCCAAGATTGGGAAAGAGGAAAAAAAGTTGGAAAAAATGATAAAGCTGGATTAGATAAGCAATTTCTCTCTCCACAGAAAATAACACAATATATAAAGCCTAAGTGTAATTACATTGAATTAAGGGGGAATAAGAAAATAACTAAAGCTTTTGATCTGAGAACAACATCTTCCCCTGTAGGTGTAAGAGAACTGATCTCTCAAAGTGTACATCCACTATTAGAGGAGATTAGGAAGCTGGAAGACACCCCTCAGTTCTTGACTATATAAAGTAAGCAAAGGAAAGTAATACATACTATGGATTTAGACCTACACATACCTAATCCTATATCCTTGGATGAACGAGTAGTGAGTCAGCATAGAAGTGAACCTCTGTCTCCATATACTAACATGCGCAATAAGGCTAGGTTGATCGAGGCCTATAGCTTAGACATGTCAGATGGGAAAAGTGTAATAAACGATGGAAAACTGTTGGGCATAGTGTTTAAAGAAAAGGATTTGAATGCAAGTGTAATGCAAGAAAATGATAATCAAGAATGTTTGGAGGTTTCTAAATCTATAAAACAGACTGATTTATCAATTAACACATATCAGAGTAAAAATGAATCATTTTTACAAAATTTTGAATCTTTTTTTACTCCCTATATAACACCAAAGATCAACAATGAACAAATGATTAATAATGTAGAATATTCTGAATCATTAAATTCCTGTGAGTCAAGATGGGGAAGGATGGATAGCTTAAATAAGTATGAAGGCCTGGGAAAAGTAGAACCTATAACAGACAAATTAGAGGAAGTCAAAAAAGAGATTATGTTTGGTAATGCCCAAATATTGGAATTGAATGTATTCTTTCATTCATTTATTGAATTATATGTGGGGAAATCAACCCAATTGTACAAGGAGAAGAAAATAGATAGTTTAGATTTGAATATTGAAGGAAGAGAAGAAGAAGTATGTCACTTTGGTAAAGTCAGTAAAGAGAAAAAAAACATTGCTGGCCCCTTAAAAGAGATGGGGTGGTGAGTAATGGCCCAGTTAAAAAAGAAGGAAAGGTTAGGGTGAATGATGACATAAAGAATTTGGAGGAAAAAAAGGAAACAAATATTCAAAAGATAACTGAAAAAATTGGGAACAGAGAGAGGAAAGAAATTGACTTGCTTATTGGTGAATTGGAACAAAGGAAAAGAGAATTAGCCCAAAATATAGAACTTATGAAGCCCAAGGTTAGTAAACAGGTGGTAGGCTGTGCTGAATTATAAAGATAAAAAGGGTGTCAGAAGGGGAACTATTACTCCTATCAGAGCTGGAAGTGAATTAGAAAGGCCAATAAAGCAGCAAGTAAAAAACCAAAAAAGGGTTGAGCCAACAGAAAAAAATGTTTGAGACAATCAGGGTCTCTGTAAATTAAGAGATCTAGAGAAAGAGAGGTTAATTTTAGCAGGAGAAATATTACCTACAATTTTTATTAATGGATTACCCAAGCAAAAGAACAAGAATGCATATAGGGCGAAATTGGCAATGTATAATCTTATGAAAGGGATTTTTGGAAAGGAAATTAATTGGAAATATTTCATATTGGTTTATAGATATCAAGCTAGACCCTATAAAGGGTGGTTATGTGTTGTCCTAAAGAATGTGGAAAAACAGAGAGAAATTCTGAAAGAAAAGGCTACATTTTATGATTTGGGAATTTGTCTTGATGCAATAATTGTAATGAACAGAAATGGTATAAATGATCTTAAAGGAAAACAGGATGTGAGAGCAGATGCTAATAAAAAAAATAAAGATATAGTTAAACAACCTAGAATTACAGCATTCCTAAAACCAACTGAGACAACTCATACCTTAATTGGGGAAGACAGACACTGTATAATGAGAAGAGGTAGAAAGCAACTTGGTGTACATATTAATTCTTCAGTGACTTTGGAGCCTGAAGAGAGCTTGGGTAGTGGTTATAAAGAGGCTAAGTCTTCTTTGTTAAAAGATAGACAAATTAATAGTACAGTAAGGGTGAGTGAAAGTAGTGACGAGATTATAACGTTGGGGAAACAATTTGACAAAAAAATGATGAGAAAGGTATATATTTAATTTCATGGAATGTTGCTGGCCTCAAAGAAAAAATGGAGGATAAAATATGTTTAGAGTGGATTACTAAATATCCTGTATTGCTTTTACAAGAAACATGGATAGATAAACTAGATGAGATAAGGGTAAATGAGTATAAAAGTTGGATTTCCCCAGCATATAAGACCTCTAAGAATGGTAGAGCCAAAGGTGGACTCATTATATGCATTAATGTGTTAACTGAATTTGAAAACCCAGAAGTTAGTATGTATAATTAATTTTTTATGTACATTGTTATTATAGCCCAGAGGAAATGTTTTGCTTTATTTAATATATACATTCCTCCAGGTATTAAAGTAGGAGAATTGGCCAGCACTTTTAAATGTATAGGACAGAATATTAAATCTTTGAAAGCTAGATATCCAGGGATCTCGCTATATCTATGTGGAGATTTTAATGTGCATGTGGGTAATGGTATTGAAAATAAAGATTTAGAATGGGGTATGGATGATATTTTAAATACACCTGTGCATCAATCAAAGGACAGAGTGTTAAATTCAAAAGGTAAATTATTGCTACAGTTCTTGGATTAATTTAATTTAAGGATTCAGAATGGTATGATTAGAGGTGATTGGGAGGGGGAGATTTCCTACCTAACAGCTAAAGGGGGGCAGTTTTTTAGATCTAGGTATTGTGGAAGCATCAGATTACCATATAATTAACTATTTTAAGGTTGTTAAAATGTGGGAAAATGATCATATCCTGTGATATGTTCTATTACGTTGAATATTAAGTTAAAAAGAAAAAATCAAAAGGAAGAAAGACAGGCAGATAACAATATGTGTATTAAATATGGAAACAAATTATATGGAGTAAATACACAAAAGAATGTGCTGATCTGATAATCCAAAAGCAAAATATGAGCGAACATCCAGTAGACAGAACGAACAAGGGGGGACCGAATGAGCGAATTCGATTTTATGAATATTATATGCAGCAAATAATTCTGCCAGTAAGCTCAAAAAAAAGAGAGTGGGGACAAATGCTAATATTGGTAGTATTCAGCCTTGGTTTGACCATGATTGTAGAAACTTGAGGTAAAAGGTTAAAAGAGTGGGTAGGATTAGAGTTCAAAATACCTCCCCAGTTATATTGAAGGCCTTTCGCAATTTGAAAATAGAATATAAAACTATGACATATAGAAAGAAGAACATTTATAATTTCTCATTATGGGGTAAATTACAGGATTCCATCTTTAAGAAAGATACCTAAACATTCTGGTCTCTGGTGGCCTTTGGTTGTTGTGACACTAATATTCAATATAATCTATTAGGATTGATATCTGAAGATCAGTGGGTGTGTAATTTTAGCCAAATCTATAATAATAATAATGATATTAGTGTTATAGATGAAGTTGGAGGTGAGAGTGCTGCAAGCATATTTGCATTTACTGTAGGGGAAGTAAGGGAGGCAATTCAAGCTCAGAAAAGGAATAAAGCCCCTGAAATTGATGGTGTTCTAGCTGAAATATATTTACATAATGTTGATTATTGGGCAGAGGTTTTTGCTGTGTTTATTCTTAGCAGTTGTTCAATCTAATATGCTGACAGCTAGTTGGAATAAAGGGGTAATTGTACCATTATTTAAAAAAGGTTCTAGATATGATCCTACGTGTTATAGACCAATTACGTTATTACCTATATCTCAAAAGATCTTTACTCATTTATTATTGAATAGGTTATTAGTATGGGTGGAAGAAAATAAATTAATTTCCAAGTATCAATGTGGTTTTAAGAAAAATTGTAATAAGTTAGATTTGATTTTCACATTGAATTACCTGTTAGAATTATATGTATGCAAGAAGAAAAGTGTACTTTATGTTTGTTTTGTTGATGTAAGAGCAGTATTTGACTCTATGGATAGAAATAAATTATGGGAGATTTTGACAAAGTTAAATATAGATAAACATCTGTTAAAAATGCTACAAAGATTACATTATAATACCACTGCGTCAGTACGATACTCTAGAGACGGTGCACTTTCAAGAGAGATAAAAGTAGGAAAGGGGGTTAAGCAAGGCTGCTTATTGGCACCAATACTATTCAATTTATATATTGAAACAGATACTAGAGATATGGTTAATTTTGATACATTTGCTCCATCGATAAATATGGAAAAAATTCAATTACTAATGTATGCAGACGATGCTTTGGTTATCTCACAAACTCCATTGGGTTTAAAGAGAGCAATGTCAAGATTGTTGGAGTCATTAGCTAATCTGAAACTTAATATGAATGTAGGAAAAACAAGAATAATATCATTTGGCAATAAAAATTATAGGAAACGTTTTTAGAACATTAAGAATAATAGAATAGAAGAAGTAAAATCATTTAAATACTTGGGAATATTATTTGAGAACAATTTGAGGTGGGATGCCCATATATGTGAGATAAAAAATAAATCATATAGTTCAATGAATGCTAGCTATGGTTTTGCAAATAAGTTTGCCAATAATTCTTTTGTGGCTCTTAAGAAGGTATTTGAAGCTAAGACCATTACTCAGACGTTACATGGTAGTGAAGTCTGGGGTTTGTTAGTAGAAGATACAAAATTAGAACCTATTCAAAACTAATTTTTGAGAAAAACTTTGGAACTTCCATGGGATTGTCCGACAGCCTTCATGAGATTAGAAGCAGGTCTTCCTGCTCTGAATGTTAAAATAAAAGTTAGAGCTATAAAGTATTGGGAAAAAGTAATAAAAATGTCTATGGAAAGACTCCCCAAATCATGCTGGGTTGATTTTTTGGAGAGATTAAATAGGGGAAATGATATAAATGTATGGTTCCAAAGTCTAAATAATTTATTAAAGTACTCTGGTCTGGAAGAATTATGGTCTAATAAAGCCTTGATTGATGTAAACATGTTTTCAAAAATTGCTGTTCAAAGATTTTTTGATGTGGCGGTTCAAGTTGATCTGGCTAAAATACATGAGTTACTGTAGATAGAGAAGGGTATTACTCAGATTTAAAATTGAATTGGAAAATGGAAATATATTTAGCACATTGTGAAAATAAAAAAGCATAGGAATACATTGTGCAATATGAGACTAGAAAGTCTGGGTATCCCAACTCTACAGTATAACAAATGGTGGGGTCAGTTTGGGAATAAGAAGAAATGTAATTCTAAAAATAAGGATGTTGAAAGTGTGTGTTATAAGTTATTAGATTGTGAAGAAATGAATAATGAAAGAGACAAATTGATTGCCCCTTTAATTATGGAAAAACATTTAGAAAGTAAGGATATACATATGAAACTCCTGCTTGGTCTGGAGCATATCAAGATAATGTTTGGTATGGCTAATTTTGCTAATAAGATGAAAAAGTGATCTTTATGTATTGATGTGCTTTTTATGTATTTATTTATATTGCCGTAAAATTATTTAGTCTGTTCTTTGATTGATTAATTGTATAGTATATGCTGTACATGGATGTGACAAAATGTATTGTTTTATACTTCTTTTGTATTAATAAACTTTGAACTTGAACTTTGAATCTTCATAAATATACTCAAGCACTTCTCTATTCACCAAACATTAAATGGGAGGGCTGAAGCCCGAGGTTCAATGTGGAGGAATAGCTCTTCCCATATTCCAAATAAACTTCAGCCTCTCCCAGAAGTTTTGCTTAGTGCCTTGTGAAACACCAACCATCCTCCCCTGCCCCCTCCTCCTCCAGCACTCTGCTCACCCTTGGTACTGGACCTTCTATTCCGACACACTACCCCACTTACAGTACCTACCAAGGGTGGGAAGAGAGAAAGGCCAAAGTTCAAACTTCATAAGTATACAAAGCACTACTCTATTCACCAAACACAGAACCATATTTTCTGGCAGTACTCTGGATTGTGTATCTGTTGCAATATTACCCTCAGAGCTGAAGAGTCACTCTGAAAATACACTGGCTGGGGGATAGGCCATGCATTTCAAAGCTACCTGCACATGTGCAGGCCACATATGGTCATTACCTTACGAACATACAAACATACGAAATTTGCCAGCAGATAAAGGCCTAGAGGTCTATCAAGTCTGCACGAATGTGCAGCTAACACCCCTTATTCTGCAACTGCCCCTCCCTTCCACCCTTCCTCTTCATTGACCTTCCCCCTTGTCCTGTCCCATCCCCTTTTGAAGCAGTCCACTGTTCTACTGGATACCACTTCTGCAAGTAACGCATTCCACCCAGCTACCACCCTCTCTGTAAAAAAGTGCCTCCTCCTCTCCTTCCTGAACCTTCCTCCCTCCAGTTTCATATCATGGCCTCTGGTGTCCCTCCCCTCCCTTACCTTGAACAGCCCCTCTGTACCCATCTTGTTTATTCCTTTCATGTACTTAAAGGTTTCAATCATGTCCCCCTGTCCCTCCTCTCCTCCAGAGAGTACATACTAACAGACTACATACTAACATACTAATTGCCAGCAGATTAGGCCTTACAGTCTATCGAGTCTGCTCGAACCTCAGATCCCTAGTTGGATACCGAGGCATTCCCCCCCTTGTGTTCCAGAAACTCCTATCATCCATCCCCACTCCCCTGGGCCAGGCCATCATCTGATACATCCACTTTCTGTGTCTGTCCCACTCTCTCTTGATGCCCTCCACTGTGGATCTCTGAACCAGCTCACCAGGCAGCACATTGCAAGGATCCACCACCCTCTCAGTGAAAAACCTCCTCCTCTTCCCTCCTCACCCTTCCACCTTCCAACTTCAAACCATGCCCTCTGGTGATACCTCCCTGCTTTAGTCTAAAGATCCCCTCCATGTTTACCCTATTTATTCCTTTGAGGTACCTGAAAAACTCAGTCATGTCCCCCCTGTCTCTCCTCTCCTCCAGTGAAAACAGGCAGAGCTCCTCAAGTCTGTCTTCATACATCAAACTCTAGTCCTCATATCATCTTAGTTGCCCTCCTCTGTACCCTCTCCAGGAGCTGTATGTCCCTCTTCAAGTGTGGTCTCCAGTACTGTACACAGTACTCAAGGTGTGTCTAACCAATCCATTGTACAGTGGCAGAATCACTTCCTTGCTCCTAGAGGTGATCCCCCTTACGATGCATCCCAACATCCTGTTTGCTTTGCTAGCCGCTCTCCTGCACTGATCAGAGTTATTCATACATGCATCCACCATGACCCCTAGGACTTTTTCCCCCTGTTGAGGCCTCTAGCGCCTCCCCTCCCAGGGTGTACCTGTGTTTAGGGTTTCCCTGCCCAAGATGTATCACCTTGCACTTGGTGATAGTGAAATTTAATTTCCATGTGTGAGCCCACCTTTCTATGGTGTCCAGGTCCCATTGCAGGGCCAACCTCCCCTCTTCCCCCTCAACTACTGCTCCCATCTTGGAGTCATCAGCAAAGAGACTCATTTCACACCCTATACCCTTCCTGATGTCCGAAATGTATGCATTAAACAGGATTGGACCCAGCACCGAGCCCTGCGGGACCCCACTATCAACCTCTCTAGGGTTTGAGAGCTCCCCACCAACCACTACTCAAAGAATGCATCCAGCTAGCCAGTTTTCAATCCATCTGACTATCAAAGGGAATACTCCCAACTTCGTCAGTTTCTCCACCAGACCATTGTGGGTGACAGAGTCGAACACCTTGCTGAAGTCCAAGAATAATACATCCACAGGCTTTCCCCTGTCCAGTTCTGATGTTACCCATTCGTAGAACTCCACAAGATTGGTTTGACATGATCTATCTGGCACAAACCCATGTTGCTGACTATCCAGACCTCCCACCTCCTCCAAGTACACCCCCAATCATTCCTTTAGTATACTCTCCATTAATTTTCCCACCACCGAGGTCAAACTGATGGGTCTGTAGTTACCTGGTACTTCCCTCAACCCCTCTTTATGGATTGGCACCACATGTGCCTCTCGCCAATCCCCTGGTACCCTCCCTGTCTCAAGCGACCTGTTGAAGAGCTCTGACTGGGTGCAGCCAGTATGTCTGCCAATTCCCATAGTACTCTCAGATGAATGCCATCCAGCCCAGGAGATTTATCTTTCTTTAGGCCCTAAAGGGCTAACCACACCCTTTTGGTGGAGATAGCATCATCTGTCCCCTCCACCTTACTGGCCTTTTTATCCTTATCCTGATGTGACACCCCTGGGGTACCTGTTCCTCCCTCTTGCTCCATTTCTGCTGCTCCCCTGATCCCACTCACTACCACTTCTATCCCCATCATGCCTTGCTTTGTAGATATCCCATCCCCTTCCCTAGTGAACACAGAGGTGAAGTACTCATTTAATACCTCTGCCTGGTCCCTCGCCTCTTTCACCCACCCTCCTTCTGCTCTCAACCTGCCAAGATGTTTAACTCCCTCAGCCTCCTCTCGCACGATAAGTCCCCAGCCCCTTGATCATCTTTGTCACCCTGCTTTGCACCCCCTCCAGTAACTTAATGTCCCTCTTCAGATACGGGCATCAGTACTGCATACAGTACTCCAGGTGCGGTCTAACTAATGACCTATACAGTGGCAGAATCACCTCCTCCCTCCTCGAGGATATGCCCCTTGCAATGCAACTCAGCATTTTGTTGGCCTTTGCAGCTGCTTTCCTACATTGTGCTCAGCTGTTCATTGACCCTGTAATGAGCACCCCCAGATCCTTCTCCTCCTCTGTCTGGGCTAGCTCCCCTCCCCCAGCTGGTAACTCCTCCTTGGGTTCTTCATCCCAAAATGCAGCACCTTGCACTTTTTGGCATTAATCCCCAGTTGCCAGGTGTCTGACCAGGTTTCAAGCTTTGCAAGATCATGCTGCAACCCCTGTCATCTCCCTAGGTCATCCACCACCGCTCCTACCTTGGTATCATCAGCAAACAGACTGATCTTGCTCTTGATGTGCAATGATATGTCTGCAATGAATATCCCAAACAATACTGGTCCCAACACCTAGCCATGTGGAACATTGCTCGTCACTACCCCTGGGTGTGAGAGCTCCCCACCCACCACCACCCTCTGTTGCCTTCCCTGAAGCCAGTTCCCTACCCATCTCACCAGCTTTGCACCCACCTCTGTGCCTTCTAACTTACTTCCCAGCCTTCCATGCGGTACCGAGTTGAATGCCTTACTGAAGTCCAGATACAGGACGTCCACTGCATGGCTCCTGTCTAGTTGCCTATTCACCCAGTCACCCAGTCATAGAACTCCACCAGGTTGGTTTGGCAGGGTCTGCCACATATGAAGCCATGCTGTCTGCTGTCCTGTAGTCCTTTGGCCTCTAGGAGGGCCACCAGCTTCTCCTTCAGAATAGTCTCCATCAGCCTACCCACAATGGATGTGAGGCTCACTGGTCTGTAGTTCCCCCGTTCATCCTTGGGGCCACTCTTGTGGAGGGGCACCACATGAGCCATCCTCCAGTCCTGAGGTATACACTCTGAGTGTAGTGAGGCATTAAATAGGTCTGCCAAAGTTTCCACAAGGACCTCTGCCAGCTCCTTCAGTACCCTGGGGTGGATGTCATCTGGGCCTGGTGCCTTGTCCACCCTTAGTGCCTTCAAACCCTCCCGAATTCTGCCCTCCATGATTTCTCCATCTGTCACCCCTCCCCCCATTTCTGCCATTCCTCCCCCTCAGGTATCACCCCCCCTCTTCTCCTTAGTAAATACTGAGCAGAAGTAATCATTTAGTGCTTCTGCCTTATCGCACCTCAGCTTCCACCCAACCCCTCCTTCCTAATCCTTACTATGTGGTCCTTACAGCTCCTTTCTCCCTGATGTACCTAAAGTCCTTCTCCCCCTTCTTAATGCCATGTGCCAGCCTGAGCTCCATAGATACCTTGGCCTCCCCTTACTCAAGGCCCCTAGAGATTCTGCAGCGCAGACTTTGCATAGAACTTGCAAACTCATCAGAGAACTTCTGTGTGCTGCAGAATCTCTTCTTGGCAGATTTTATTAATATTTCTGTTTATCCATAGAATCTGGTTCCTTCCCTCTTTTTATATCCAAAACCCCCCATGTGCTCAGAATGTGATGTTATCATTGCTATATCATACATTAGCTAATGAAATGGCTGCATTCTGCAACAGAAATGAACAGTCACTTATCTACCACTGCTCCCACTGCCAGAGACGGTGGCACAGCACATCATGCATGGTGATATTTGCTCAACCTGCACTACAGCCTAATACGATTTTCAGTCTTACGTTATTACACTAGGGCCAACTGAAACAAAACCTTGTCAATAGCATAGACCTGTTAAGTCCATACCTCACCTTGTACACACCTATTTGTGCCTTTAAGGTATAGAGATGCCATCTGAAATGAATAACTGGTAAAATAAATGTAACTGTTTAAATTTTTAAGAACAATAAATAATTATGCCCAGAAAAGTGAAATATAATAATGTGTAGACCTGTTGAAAGAATAGACCTGTTAAATAAATAATTGCACTGTACGCATATATGCCAGGGTTACTGATTACATATTGTCATTGGTTGATAGAATCACCTAAAAGTTATTGAGAAATGTTGTGTGCAGGTACAGCTGTTGGGCCAGAGGGTAGCATGCTGTCTTTCCGTGCCGACAACTCAGGTTCAGAGATTAGCTCTGGGAGCTGGCTGGGCAGCACAAGGATTGGTGGAACACATCACTGCTCGGAGCCTGGGAAGGTATGGTGCAGTGTTCTGTCACATGGTGGACAATAGTGCTGGTCTGTACAGCTCTATCTCACAATCGGTTCACATGCATGTCATGGCCTGATGGTGTTATGCAGTGTGTCAGGGAAAGCAGGTTGATATGAAAAATGAGTTTTGCAATAACTCCTCTATTCCATTTCCAATGGGACCTGTATGAATGAGGGATGCAAGTTTATGGAAATTAAAACAAAACAAACAAACAAAAAAAAAATATATATACACACACACACACAAACACACATACAGTATCTTTGCCTCTCTCACCACACACACATGCATATTTGTATGTATGTTACAGACTGCATATAAATATACAAGTGATACACAGTGGGAACCTCATGAGTGGTGTAGAAAGCACATACAAATATATAAGTGATAGTGGAAACTTCATTAGTGGGACAGATAGCATGCATATAGAAATACCTTATTATCACATAAGATCCCCTCTGCATATGTCATTTATGCAACAGGTTAGGACCTTAAGGGAGAGACATTGTTTTGCCTTTTTAGGCATAAAATTATTTTTATAAGTCTGTTATTTTTTGAACTAGTGTTACTGTGCTTTCCACCATCCTGATTGGCTACAACCACTGCCATGAAAGTGAAGTCAGGATGACAAGCTGACACTGTGATGTGGTAGTTTGTTAGTGCTGCAGAACTTCCGCAGAAATTACAAACCACCGCCGCAGAACTTCTGCAGCAAATGGTAGTCTTGCCGCAGAACTTGGTCCCACTGTGCAGCAGAAAAGTAGGGGCCCTGCCCTTACTGCCCTTGTCACCTCCTTCGATTACATCAAATACTCCTCCCTGTCCTCCCCCCTCCCTGTTTTCTTGTACCTCCTAAAGGCAGCTCTTTTCCTCCTTACCTTTTCCATGACCTCCTTGCTCAACCAGCTTGGTTTCTTAGCCCTAGCCTTCTTGCCTTTATTAGATGGGCTCTTCATTCCACTCAATACCTTTTTCTGGAAAATAAAAGTGAATCATAACCTGAGCAAGGTGCATGTCACTGTCATATCCTCTCTAGCACACTGCACTGACAATATAAGCTAAACATTGTATAATATAAATATATATTTCTACATTACAAACCAATCACAAAAAAAAAAAAAATGTGGGGAGTAGTGCAATGTAATGGCTGTGGGGCAGCAGTCTTCCGGGAGTCTTTCTGGAGGCTGAGATGCTGCCCTATTTGTAGACAACTGTCTGCCCTGAGGGAGGAAGTTGCCCGTCTTCAGGCCACACTGGACAGTAGTACGGGGACCTTCCCCCAGGCCACAATGGACAGTAGGAAGGGAACCTCCCCCATCCAGGGAGCACCAGAACCACCACCACTACCTCAGAGGTTGCAAAGAAAGCACAGCAGTTGGACGACAGTGGGCTCAGGGAGGATGAGGATGGCGAAACAGAGGCACACCCAGTCACATGTTACACACCACAATCCATACGCCATTCTGGGGGAGCATAGCTCCCCTACAGATACACCCGCAGAGGAGACTAAGGAGGCTGAGGACAACTGTCACAAGGGAGGCCCACAGGAAGGAGGCAGAGGACACCACAAGGAAAGGAAGCAGCCCTGGTGGGGACTCAATTATTAGGGATAGAACTGGGAGGAGCTGGAAATCTGAAAGAGTGCTTGCCTGGTGCCATGGCTTGGAGGGACAGGAAGCGCATCCTCAGGATCACAACAACAGCTGCAAAGGATTCTGAGCTGGACGAATTGTCCACCTAGGGACAAATGACTTGGCTCATCATGAGGTTAGAGCAGTGCAGGAGGACATTGCAGAGTTGAGGAGGGGCCTAAGACAAGTAGCACACACAGTATCCTTCTCAGAGGTGCTGCCTGTCAAAGGCATGGGGAGGCGAGGGTAATTGGCACCATGCAGTTTAATGAATGGTTGAAAAAATGGTGCGGAGCACAGGGGTTTGGCTTCATTGGGACTGGGTTCCACCTGGAGGGACACCAGCCTATACTGCAGGATGGTCTGCATCTGTCCAGGAAGGGAACAAGTCTTTTGAGCAATCGGTTTAAATGCTTCATTGCAAGCTTTTAAACTAGTCAATGGGGAGGCACTGACAAGCAGCAGAAAAATCCCAGCCTCTCCCTACAAAACAGGGTACTAAATGAGAAAAAGACCAAGGTAGAACGGTCAGTGGGGGATGCTGCAACAGAAGGTAAGGCCATCAAAAAATGGAGAGCAATGAGTACCAATGCCCGTAGTCTAGGTAACAAGCTTCCTGAATTAGTGGCCTTGATGGAGGAGGAACATCTGGATATCATGGCAGTCACAGAAACATGGTACACACAAAACCATGACTGGGACGTAAACATACCAGGATACACACTATCTACAGGAGGGACAGGGAGGGTAAAAGAGGGGAGGAGTAGTTCTTTACATAAGGGAAGGAATAAAAGCAACAGAACAAAAGGGTAAACAGGGAGAGAAGAAGCACTGTGGGTAAATTGGAGACAGGCAATGGCACCACAATCCGCACAGGGTTTATACAGACCCTTCTCAGGGGAGGAAATGGACAAGGAAATGATAGAAAGTATACTTAGAATGGCAGAAAAAGGGAGATATTGCTGATGGGTGATCTGAATATGCCAGATGTTAACTGGAGCGCAGTTGCAGCTGCCACTTTGAAGAGTGCAGTTATTCTAGATGCCCTACAGGGGCATGCCTGTAGACAACTAGTACTGGAGCCCACTCAAGAGGGAGCAATATTAGACTTGATACTCTCAAATGGAGATGGAGAGGGATCACAGATGTAGAAGTGGGTAGCCATCTGGGAACTAGCGACCATCGAACAGTATGGTTCACAAACACAGCAATAGAGTCAAGCCATACAAAGACAAAAGTACTGGACTTTAGGAGGCTGACTTTGCCAAAATGGTGAGTACCTAAGGAATGCACTAGCAAATGGGTGGGAAGGAGGTGGAAGAACAATGGGGAATAATAAAACTGCCATCACAGAGGTAACGAGCCTTTGTGTGAAGCAAATAAACAAAACAAGATGATGTAAGAAACCACTATGGTTCTCAAAGGAAGTGGCAGTGAAGGTTCAAGAGAAAAGAAAAGCATTCAGGAAGTACAAGGAATCGCAGCAGAGCAGGACAGAGAACTGTATCAGTTAAGCAAAAGGAGGCTGGGAAGGCAGTCAGAACAGCAAAGGCCCAAACTGAGGAAAAGATAGCCAACTCAGTTAAGAAGGAATAAAACCTTTTATAGGTACATCAGGGAGCAAAGGAAGACCAAGGGAGGGATAGTGAGGCTTAATAAAGGGAGGAGGGTGGGCAGAGGGAGAATGTGAAAAGGCAGAGATACTAAACAAATATTTTGCTCAGTATTTACAAAGGAAGAGGGGAGGTACATAAAACAAACAGTAGTAACACTCTGGATACAGAAGTTGATACCAGCCCATTTACAGAAGAAAGGGTTCTGAAAGAACTCTTAAAACTGAAGGTGGACAAAGCAATGGGGCCTGATGGGATTCATCCCAGAATTCTAAAAGAACTAAGGGTAGAACTAGTGACACCACTGACTACCCTCTTTAACAAATCATGGGAGGATGGGGTGGTACCCGAGGACTGGAGGAGGGCAGATGTGATTCCCCTTCACAAAAGTGGGAGCAAGGCAGAAGCAGGAAACTATAGACCATTTAGTTTAACCTCAGTGATAGGGAAAATGATGGAATCACTTCTAAAGGAAAGAATTGTCGAGTATCTAGAGGCCAGAGGGGCACAAGACCCTAGGCAGCATGGATTCTAGCGGAAGGTCATGCCAGACAGATCTGATAGATTTCTTTGACTGGGTGACCAAAGTAGTAGATCAGGAGGGGCTGTGGACATGGCCTACCTAGACTTTAGCAAGGCATTTGACACAGTCCCACAAAAGATTAATATATAGTTAGCCAGCCTGGGAGTGGGTCCCAAGATGACAGCCTGGCAAAGAATTGGCTGGAGAATAGGACACAGAGGTAATAGTAAATGGAGTCCACTCAGAAGAAAGGAGGGTTACTAGCGGGTACCGTGAGGTTTCAAGTTAGGACCAGTCCTCTTCAATGTCTTTATAGCTGACATTGCAGAAGGACTGGAAGGAAAACATGTCTCTTTGCAGATGACACTAAGATCTGCAACAGAGTTGATGCACAGGGTGGGGTGGAAAGGATGAGAAGGGACTTGGCAAGGTTAGAGGAATGGTCAAATGTATGGCAGCTTAGATTCAGTGCTAAGAAGTGCAAGGTAATGCACCTGGGAAACAAAAACCCAGGGGAAGAGTACACAATGGGGGGTGAGATACTAACAACAACAAAAATGGAAAGGGACCTGGGGGTAGTCATATCAGATGACCTAAAGGTGGGCAAGCAATGTGAGAAGGCAGCAAGGAGGGCTGGGGGGATACTGGGATGCATAGGGAGAGGCATCACCAGTAGAAAACAGGAAGTTATTATCCCTCTGTACAGACAGCTGGTGAGACCCCATCTGGAGTACTGTGTGCAGTTCTGGAGACCCAATCTCCACAAAGACATAGACAGAATGGATGCTGTCCTGAGGAGGGCAACTAAAATAGTGCAGGGTCTGCACCGGAGGACATATGAAGAGAGACTTAAGGAGCTTAATATGTATAGCCTCAAGGAAAGGATGGAGAGGGGGGACATGATAGAAACTTTCAAGTACCTCAAGGGAATCAACAAAGTCCAAGAGGGTAGCATCTTTCAAAAAAAGAGGTGTGCAAGAACAAGAGGGCACAATTTGAAGATAGAGGCGGCTCAGAGGTAATTTAAGGAAGTATTTTTTCACAGAGAGGGTTGTGGATGCATGGAATGGCCTTCCGGAGGAGGTTGTGGAGTCAAAATCAGTGGTGGAATTCAAGCATGCATGGGATAGTCATAAGGCAATTCTGGGGGGTGGGGGTAGAAAGAAGTAGGCTGCTGGTTAACTAGGATCTGCAGCTTATCCAGTAGGTAGGGAAATGGGCAGACTGGGTGGGCCAAGCGGTCCTTATCTGCCGTCAAATTCTATGTTTCTATGTTTCTATGTTTCTATGAGCAGAGGCAGTGCTATATCAAGAATGAAGGACTAATTTTTCAATGACGACAGCGTCCAGGTGACCCCAAAGTTGACTAGTGGTAGTGGTAGTGGAAGTGGAACAAATGGCCCCATCTGACTGTTTTGTAGCACAGCAGAGAACTGTGAAGGCGCAGGAAGAATGTCACTGTTTTTTTTTTCAAAACTAAATCTATTTTCATGAATGATTCTCTCTCTGCAGTTTTGGAACACATTGGGGTCCTTTTGTGGGAGCTATTTCATCTTGTACCATTGGTCTAGTACTTGTGCTATAATGTAATGTTGTGCCTCCAGCATTTAAAAGAGTTTCTCATCATCCTTGACTTTTGTAGTCATCTGACAGACTTTTTTTTTCTGGCTGACAAGTTCCTGTCAGGGCCATGAGATTCTTTTATCTGAAACTGGCTTTCTGGAGCTTCCAAGTTATCCCTGATTGCAGTTAGCTGAAATCTAAGAATCTTAATCAGTGGGATTATTTGTCTAAGTGTGGCCTCACATCCTTAGTAATTTCATTAAACAGTTGCATGATTTTGATGAGAAGTTCTAAAATAGCCAACTGTTGAGGATTAATTTACACATCAAGATTCCCTATGCTGTTCTACAATGTGTACTTGTCTTACAACCTTTTTTTGCTCAAGCAATCATTGGGACATGTAAAAGGTAGATTTCCACCTTGTTGCAACATCCTGGATGAGTTTATTCTGAGGCAGTCTGGGTTCTTCCTGCATGGCCTGCAGTTGCTGGCATGCTTTGCATGAGTAGCTGAAATGTGTGCATATTCTTTTTGCCACATATATGAGAGCTTTTATATCTCTGTCCACTTCTAGGAAGGTATGCATGATTACTTTTAGACAGTATGAAAAAGATCAAATGTGAACAAAGCCCCCATCAGACAATGCTTTCTTTCAAGCATTAAGGTACAACCAGGGGGTTGGTTTACCAAAAAGTTAAATCAACCCCAGGTGCATAATGAGGCCCCAAGGCAAAGCCGAGGGCCACATGTACATGGGGGTTGGATTAACTACTTGTAAAACAACTCACATGAGCCGCTTAATGCTATTATAAAATAAACAGTTATACAGAATCTTTTCTATACATTTTTGCTATACTCAAATTTTATTTTCTTTTATTCACCAACAATACTTTGCATGTTTATGAGAAAAAAATCTTTTCGTTACCCTTTCTCTTAGTTTTAGTCAAATCCATTTATGAAGCCTCCTCACATGAGAGGAGTGCAGCAGCACCTGTGCTAACTAGCTGGTGCTTTTAGTGATTACTTTTAGACACTCTGTGTGTCTGTTTCAGACTGACAGCAAAAGGAGGACAACAGGGACTGTGGTCCATGCTCAGATAGATGGATGGACTACAGACCCGAATGCCACTGCAGCATTTGGCAGCTACAATTCCACCAATATTGCTTGCTGTGGCTAATTTTAGGGCTTTTGCAACCCAACTAGTGCATTTTTAAGCACATTAGTGCCAGACATTTTAAAAGGGGGAATTAGTTTTGGGTGAGCAGAGTAGCAGTCACATGACCTTACTTCCACATTCTCTCCCACATAAATCTCACCCCAGTGTGAGTGGGGTGAGCAGTAGTGGGTGTGAGCGCATAGTCATCACATGCAAAGACATGCACTAGGACACACGCAGCACATCTGCATGTGTCTGCAGGTGTTCACAGGGGCAGCAGATCCATAAGGTACCAAAATATCTGACAAATCGCCCTAATTGTTTAGGGTAGGCTGTGATATACCTCAGGGAAATGGAAACCACAGTAGTAGAATTTAAGGATGGTGCACCGGGAAATAAATGCAATAGCTGTGGGAATGTCACTATAGAACTGTGTAACAAATCAAGTATATATATATATATATATATATATATATATACACATATATATATATATATACACACAAACAATGTAAAGAAATAAAATAATTGAAGTCTAAAATCTGTGGTCTTGAACTACAGATTGTTGGTCTACAACAATTTGTAGAAGTTGATATTGGAACACAGAGTGAGACATCATGAGCTGATAACAGATGTGAACTAGTAAACAAACATATGAAAAAGAATGAGGATGAGGATGAAGATGACTGGTGTTATGTATGTAATATTCCTACCCGTAAAAAGAAAAGGAAAGAAAGAAAGAAGGGAAAGGACATATCCAATTGAATTAAACAACAGAGTTGCACCACTCATGACTTTAATGAGTAAAATTGAGGAACAGGCAGATGATCTTATACAGCTGGCCTCTGAGACGAAACGAGGCCTTGATACTAGGGAAGAAAATTCTATAAGTATAACAGATGGTACAAAGGGTCAGGTTGGACAATGTCACAATGCCCAAGAGTCCCCACATAATCAACTGATTATCTTTCCCCATGTAGCACCTGATCAGGGAATGCAAATAAGCACAACGATTAATAATCAGGCAGGGTCTAGTTACACATTACAGGAAGCACAGGACAATCAGAAATTAACTACTCCTATACTGTCTGAACAGGGAGTTATAACGAATACAAATACTAATGACCAGGCTGAGCCTATGAATACCTTATCAGGAGAAGAACACAATGAAATAATACCCCCACCTTCACTACCAGATCAGAGTAACTCAATAAATGATGAAGGAATACAAGAAAGAGCTAACAGATAAATATACATCCTGGGATACTCCATGATTAAATATATAGATTGTTATACAACTCAAGGCAATAAAGAAAATCTAGCTATTGTAGCTTTTCTGGAGACACTATCAAGGATATAGGACATATGCTACCTAACACATTAAAACCTTCAGGATCAAACCCCTTAGTGGTGTTGCATGCGGTAACTAATAATAATACTAAAAGACAGTCTGTAGATGAAATTATTGAGGAACACAAAGAAATTAAGAGACTAGTGGATATCAGAAGGAGGGAGTTAATCATATCTGAGATATTATCAGTACCCAAAGCCACATTGAGATTGACAGGGAAAATAAAGCATCTTAATAATAAATTAAGGCTATGGTGTCTACAGAATTATGTACAATGCATCAAAACTTGGGAATTATTCAATGGGTGATTTGATCTATTTGCATATGATGGGCTACACCTTAACAAGAAAGGTAGTAGGTACTTAGGGAACATCATTAAAAAATTCATCACAAGTATAACTTTAAACTGATTAGTAAGGGAAGGGTCAGGTGAGAGGAGAACACAGTCACTGAATCATGGAAAGAGAGAGTGTGATAGCAGCCAGGACAGCAAACTCTTTCTTATCTCTTTGAAAAGGTATGCCACCATTGCCACAGTAAATTAGGTGAAGTTGCCGTTCTTTACAGACTATCTTTGATGTTCTCCACTGAGAGTGAGAGACAGAGAAAGGCAGAATGAGAAACAAGAGGGCTAGGCCTCTGGACAACCCCGAACAGCAGAACAGAGTACATTGTGGTGGAAGAAGCCGCCTGCTTCTGGGGAGACGCTCCAGTAACGCCTGCAGGGACCTATAGGCCTGCCCTGGGACAGATGCCTTAATTTCTCTTTATATTCCATTTCTGAATAATTGAGACCTATTACTGCCACTGTTGTGGTAGAGAGAGAGTTTCCATACAACATTTACTAGTATAAGCTATTAGTTATTTGCTATTTTCTGTTTATGTTCCCTGTTATACTGAAAGGTTGTTACGTTGTGATTCTATATACTTACTAGACTTGCTGTCCCAAGTTTTCCCTTCTCCATTGGTTTCTAGTAAAGTAGGGGCTTAACTCGCATCTGTAAACAAGAAGTTTAAAAACATTTGAATAGCTATTTGAGATTGCTTTATTCGTCTGTACATATAGAATTATAGAGAGAAACTTACCTCTCGGTGAGATAGATGATCAGTCTGTAGAGATGGGTGGAGGTAATAATAAAAGATTAAGGCCAGATACACAGTAGGAAATATTTATTTTTAGTTTTGTTTTATTTTATTTTTTTCATTTTATCTAAAAATTGTTTAAAGTTTTAGATTCACAGGTGCTTCCTGGTTGCGGCCTGAGTCGGGTGAGATTGGTCAAAGGAGATCAGGTGACAACTGCTAGAAAAGGAGCATGCACTAACTGACCAGTTCAGATCATAACAGGAGAAGAGACTGGAAAGTCAGAGGAAGCAGAGCACTTGAGCAAAGGAAAAAGACAGCTAAATCAGAAACCCAGAAAAACGAAGAGGTGGACTTGTCTCGCGCTTAGGCGTATACCTTTGGTTTCATTGTTTATTTTGCTTTGTGGAGTTTCATATGCCCAAACAGCTTTTTTGCCTGATTATTATGACTTAAGAGATAAATAATAGTATATGTGGAACAGCAAAGAAAGCAGTCTGATCGATTGGAAATCTACGGAATTCTTATAGAGAAACTCAAGAGTAAGTTTAAATACTGATTCATACTATATAAACCTCTCCTAATATTTTTGTTATTTAAGAAATTTCCTTCTTGTTTTTATTCTATCTTTTAAACAAAAAAGTTAAAAAGAAAAAGATGGTGGGGAAATGGAGATTCCGTACATTGAAGAAGAAGAAGAGAGTGGAAAGTTGTATGATAAAAGTAATAAAAGAGAACAAAGAGAATAAATAGTAGGTCTCGAGTGAAGAATCTATAGCATAGAAAAGAAAGGAAGGAAGAAAATTAAAAATAGTTTAGTGTATTAGGTATTTTAGAATTTTATTTTAGATTTTATTTTATTTTACCCTCTTGTGGTGTTTGTATTTTCCTTTTTAGTGTTTAAGACATTCTTGTGGTGTGTACGCAATAAAAAAGGGCTTACAACGAAGGAATTAAGATCGACAAAGGGTATTACATTAATAACAAGAGAAGACACTCAATTGTTACAATTGTTTGTTTTACTCCAATTAATAACACACAGTTGGGAACATTGGAGGCATTGGTTGAAATTTCACCAGGAGACCGCCAGAAAGGAAGAAGAGTGGAAAGTGAGAGGGGAAAGCTTTAGAAAATAATTGAGGACCTTAGACGAACTGAAGAACTTTTTTGATCCTAGCGATGATTTGCACTGTTTTTTTGTACTATTTTTTGAAAGGATTTTGCTGTTTATTTATTTATTTAAGGCATCCTAGAATGAAAGCTAAAATAGAGTGTTTTGGCATCCTACTCTTGGGCTTATTGCAACTTATTGATCGAGTGGAATACATTGTTTCCCAATAATTTATCTTTTTATTTACCTATATATTGGAGCTATAAGAGCTGTAAGAGAAAGATTGGAAAGATTTATATACATAGTGATTAGGTATCCTAAAATATTAAGGGGAAGATTTACTAGTGATCAAATTAAGACAATCATTTTATTAGTACTGTTTTGGCATATTAGTACTGATTAGAGGAACAAACTAGAGAAATATTGGGACCAGATTTTGGCAATTTTTGTTTACATTGTCGGGACTATTATTTCAACAATTGTTGATTGTTGTAGATTTAATTAGGTACTGTATAATAGCTGTAATTGATATCAAGGTTTTCTATTTTTATTTTATTTTTGGATCATTGAGATATTTACCCAATTAAGGTAAATTGGTCTTTGTAGTCATATAGTGACAAAGAGGGATCAGTAACCTAGATTGAGACAGAAATTTTCAATCTGGTGTTAAAGTCTTTCTCTTTTTCTTCTGATTTTTTTCTTTAAACAACCTAGCCAAAAGCAATCTAGCTTAAGAGGTACATCTGGGGAGATTGGTTTTGCCAAACAAAAAAAATATTATTAATATAGTATATTTGGGTAGAATAAAATAAAGAAATATAAAAGAAAGCCTTGTTAATATACAAATGCCAATTGAGACAAGAAGTGGTAAGAACATCTTAACAAGTAAAGAAATAGATATAACTACTATAGGAAAAAAAAACAAAAAGGACACACAAAAAAAGGAGCTAGTAATGAAAAAAGGAAAGGAGGTAGTTGAAGGACATTTGCTGGAAGGAACTAGTAATATTAGTGACAGGAACAAAATAAATATGGAAATGAATATGGGTAAAAAAATGCTTTGAATGATAAACTGTTGCCAAAAAATGCAACATTCCCCAAAAATTATCCAGCCATTAATTTGGGATGTACTGAACAGTAATTTTAAATGAAAAAAGAAGGATTTACAAGGGGGATAGAAGCTTTGAACAACAAGATTCAACTGAGCTGATGAAACATTGTACACTAGTTTCAGTAGCTGAGAAAACAGAAAGAAAATAACATTAAAGAATTGGATGATGATTTAATAGAGAGGGTAAACAAGGAAGTATCTAGAACTGTTGATAGTATAAAAGAAACAATTGGAACAAATAATAAAATAGAACAGAAAATTAAAGAAATAAGAGAATTAAGTCAAGGGAAAACTCATTTATGTTTAGCATTAGAGAATCATTTTGAATCCAAAGAATTAGGAGATACAAGCAGAAAGGAAGAAATTACTGAAAACGAATGGGAAAATACATTGGGGGGAGGCACACAAATCATGAGCCCAAAAGAAAATTGCAACCCCATCCTTGGAAACATTGACCAGAGAATGTGTCAATGCTCTTAGAGAACCATTATTGGCTAATGCAATGATTTATGAGTAGCTGTTAATGTTTAAGAAGGAGCTATCATTCTTAAAAGGAATTGGAATAGAAAATAAGAATAATTTAAATCTCATTTTGAAGCGGATATGAAGAATTGAGCTAGAAAATTTACAGATTAAGACAAAAGAAGATGCAAAAGCAATGGAATATTTAATGGATAAGTTTGAATTTTCCCAGTCCTTAACTCCAAAATATAATAGACAAGATAATGAAGATATAGCCAAGTTTGGATACCCATTAAATAATATAGAAAAGTATTCAGAACTTGTGATGTTTCCAGAAGATTACAGTGACCAGAATAATTTGATTACAGAAACGAGACCTAAGCACCCAGAATTATGGGAGAAAGGGATTAAGCAAAATTTGGTAGATAGAACAAAAAAAATATTGAAACAAAAAGGCTAGAAAGTCTAACTTAAATAAGGAGAAGAGTCTTAATACAACTTGTTCTGATCAACTAAGTTTAAAAACAGGGGGAATATAAAGATAATTGGGATAAGGAAATGGATTTATATATATTAGAGGATAGTTTAGGAGTAAAGCAGGATATAAAGGAGGAGGCTATGTTACAAAATGTTATCCAACAGAATAGGGAAATAAGAACTTCAGAAAATATAATAAAAAGAAAGGAAAAAAGATAACTTAAAAGATGAAAGTTTGGTAAAAGGGAATGAAAATAAAAATGAAAAAAGAAGAAGGTAAATAAACAGAGATTGACCAATGAAAATAAAGATAGTAAGGAGAAACCAAAAAAAGACATAATGAAGGGCAAAAAAAAGCAGATAAAATAACAAAAAGTATTTGAGAAATCTGGGACTAGGAACTAACAAAAGTGAGGGGGAAAGGTTAATGAAAAAAGGAATCAAAAAAGAAATCTGAATAAAGATTGTAGAAAAGAAGTTAATCAAGAAAGAAAAAAGAAATAAAGAAAGAAGTTGGTGAGAAAATAAATAAGGAATTGGATGAAGATAATAAGTAAAGGATCCCTTGAGATGGAAATATTAAAGAAAAAAGATGAATAGAAACAAAGTAGGCTTCGGGAGATACTAAAAAGGACACTTGAAACTGATTATGTACTTCCTATGTACAATATTAATGTGATGCTGGAGGAAACAGAAGATAAATTGAATTCTCACTTAAAATAATTTCTGGCTACCATCCTATATAAAAATAAGAAAAAAGGATGTATGTTAGATAAATTAAGTGTCATAAGACCAACTGAAAATCTGGAATTTGCAATATTATTATCAGATCAATATTTCATTCTTAAGGCTATTGAAAATAAGAAAGAGGAATTAAGGGCTTTGGGTTTTGGGATGGAAAGTGTTACAAATATTAAATCTTTATTCACAGAATATTACAAAGAGTGTAACACAAATCTGAATAAAAAAAGAGTATGTGATTTCACTCTATGGGATAGGAAATTTTATAAATGAGACCAAAACTAACAAAAGAGGGAAAACTCTGGATCTTCTGCAGAATTTATTAAAAGTTAACAATCTTAAAAAAATTACGAAGGTCAGAAGATGGGAGAAGGAAGGACAATTAACAATCTGGTTAACAAATAAAAAAGAATACTTACAAATCCTGACATGTATAGATAAATTAGACAAATTGGAAATTTATATGGTGGGAGAAGATCTAGGAGACCAAGAAGAGCAGGAAGTAACTCATAGTGATAACTGGATAAGTCTGTTAAAAACTGCAAACAGATACCAAATGCTGCAAGAGATTAATGATGATTGACAGAATATGAGTTTAAGTTCTGAGGAACAAACAAAGCAAATTTATGGGACTAAAATACTTTCTTGGAATGTAACAGGCTTAAGAGAAAGATTACATGATCCTTCTTTTTTTGGACTATGTAACCAAATTTGATTACATCTGCTTGCAGGAAACATGGGCAAATCATGAAATTCATATAAATGGATATAAGACATTTAATAAGAAGACAAGAGGTACAAAGGAATATGATAGATTATCAGGTGGGATAACAACGTGGTGTAGAGTAATGGAATACACTGAATATTTAGAAGTGAATACAGAATCAGAACATATTTTTGCAGTTAGAACAAAACAGAAGAATCAGATAATATATATTATAAATGAAAATACAAAATCACACATGCCCCCACAATGCAAAGCATCATGGGCTGCATATGCAAATCACCACAGAATGTTATGCTGGTCCAACTTTAAGCAGAATTGCATGATGCCGAAAGGCCTCTCACACAGTTTGCAAAGGGTGCTAACAGAAGACATAGACACGTGTTTCGTCCTATCAGGACTCATCAGTATGCCTCGTCTGTTTGACACCCCAGTGGAATGGACCAGCTACCCTTAAGGCAGTGTGCCTTGGATATATTGTGGTGAACCCATTAAAATAAAAAACTATTAAAGAAGACAAAAGACACTCTTCGAACACACCGAGGCAGGGCTACCCCAAAGCCACGCCTTTGGGTAGCCTTGCCCGTGTTTGCGCACAGAGTGTTCTTTTGTCTTTATATTATAAATGTATACATTCCCCCTAAAGGATCTAATTATGTGGGTATAGAGGAAATAAAGAATATAGGGACACTTATTGAACAGTATATTACTAGAGAACTGGAATGTGGTCTCATTTTATTGGGTGATATGAATGCCAGGGTAGGGCATGGCCTGGAGCATTCAGAAGAAATAAAATAGGCCTGTGCTGCTCAGGATGTAATACACGTTAGGATGGAGAGAGGAGCAGTGGATAAAAAAGTATGTGAAAGAGGGAAACAACTTATAAAAGAAATGGATAATCACTATATGTTATGAATCAATGGTAGAACAACAGGAGATTTAAATCAGCTATACACCTATATGGGCCCAAGGGGTTCATCCATAATTGATCAATGTTGGTGTACAATGAATATTATATCATAGATAAAAGATTTTAAAATAGGTTGTAGAGCCGAAAGTGAACATTGTCCTATAGAAATATTGATTGATACAGCCATTTCTACTTCAAAAAGGAAGAAGAACAGATTAGAAATAATAAAAGTAAAAAATGGGGGTTAAATGGGACTTAATAGAACAATATAAGTCTATTCAGATGTTATATGACATTGGGGTAAGACAAGATATATTAAGTTTAATACATAATAAAGAAGAAGACCAATACATTAATATATTTGAGGACATAATGAATAACATTTCTAAAAACCTCCTTAAAGTAACAATAAGCAAACAAAAAAGGTAGTAGATGGTACGACAAAGATTGTAAATGGTATAAAAGTAGAACAAATAAATTAGTGAAAAGTCTACAAAATAAATATGATCAAGAGAGGAAGACACTTACTAAATTAAGAAGAGAATATAAAAAGATAATGGATCAAAAAAAGAAAAAGTATAGATTAAGTTTATGGGTCAAATTTGAAAATACAGTAAAGGAGAAGGATAATGGAAATTTTTGGAAACTGGTAACCAATGACTGAGATAATTATAATGAAGAAATTGAACATTATGTTAGTCCATAAAAATGGGAATCATGTTATAAAAATGTATTTTATAACCAAAAAATAAATGATGAATACAGTAATTGGACACATGTGAAGAATTTTTCATCTTCTGAAAAAGAGATATCTCATGTTATACAAAATTTAAAATGATGTAAGGCACCAGGCCCAGACGGGGTTCCCCAAAACATAATAAAGGATGACCCAGAATTATGGATACCAGTATTAACCTTAGTGTTTAAAATAATATTAATAAAAGGGATTATTCCATATATTTGTAAAACTAATATAATCATACCAATATATAAAAAAGGGGATAGATTTGATCCAGGTAATTACAGGCTGATAAGCCTTCTAGATACTTCCCAGAAAATTTTCACAACATTACGACAACAAAAAATAATGGATTGGATAAATAATTATGATATGATAGATGAAGCCCAGGAGGGTTTTATTCCCAAACATTCAACGATAGACCAATGTTTTACATTGACGCATTTGATTCATAAGTATATCTATATTAAGAAACACAAACTATATTGTGTCTTTATAGATTTAAAAGCAGCTTTTGATAAAGTCTCTAGAATAAAATTATGGAAATCCCTTGAGAAATATGGATTAGATATGGCTATAATCAATATTTTGAAAACATTGTATAATTATAATTATACATTAGTGAGATGCAATAAAGAAGGGGACTACACTAACAAATTTGGCTCGAATATAGGATTAAGACAAGGTTGTGTCCTCTCCCCAATCCTGTTAAACTTATTTCTGAACGGGGTATTGAAAGATCTGTATAATTCTGTGCTGCACATGCCCAGGTTGGGCTCCAGGCTGTGCCTGTACTTGGCATATGCAGATGATATAGTTTTAATTTCAGCTAGTTACTTAGGGATACAAAAAAGCATACACAAATTATATGAGGGTTGTAAGATGGCATCATTGGAGATTAATTTTGAAAAGAACAACTATATGATTTGCAATAAACAATTAGTTAAGAGAGGGAAGATAAGCTCACTAAAGTGCAATAATAAAATAGAAACTGTCACAAAATGTTGCAATAAAATTATTAAATTTACAATGCGAATTGGCAAGAACATATAAAATATGTAAAAGAAAAAATAAGAAGATTTTATCCTGCTCTAGAAAGATTTTCATATAAGTAAGGAGGACAGTCAGTGAAGGGGTGTCTAGCAGTTTTAAATGCAAAAATGAGGTTGCAATTGTTATATGGAGTGGAGATTTGGAGTCCACAAAAAAAAAATAGTTTAGAGACCTCACCAAACAAAGCCTGTAAGAGATTATTGGGTTTGCCAAATTCTGCATCATCTTGTTTAGTAGGACTAGAATTGGGACAATCAACAGTACAGCAATGCATAGAACAGAGACAATCTGTCTATTGGTTAAAAGCTTATAACAAACAAGAAAAATGCTTGCCAAGAATATGCACAGATAAAGAATTGAATTAAAGAGACAGGGGCTTTTCATGTCCTAATATTTATGTTTTAGAAAAAATAATAAAGCCATATGGATTGTTGGAGTGTATCACCAATTCTAGCAGGCTACAATTGAAGTTTATAGAAGATAAAATAAAAATTAGAGTTTGGGATGTTCATTTTAATCAGGAAATAAATATGGCTAAGAATTGTAAAATTAGTAGATGGTTGGGGGAAAATAAGAAAAGAACAATGGGATTAGAGCAATATTTATATAAAATTTCAAATCCAAAAAATAGAAAGGTAATAACTAAATTCAGATTTGGTTATATAAACACTCAAACTTTAAAGAAAATTTATACAGAAATACAAGTAGCTTCATGTGCCTGTGAATGTGGTGATGACACTCCAATCCATTTACTTATTCTGTGTCCATTATACAAATATGAAAGAGATAAGATTTTATCCTGTATTCTTAAATAATTGGATATGGAACCACAATATTAATTTAACTCTTTGTTAAAGTCTAATACTGTTGTATGGTTAGATAAAGTAGCTAGACTGTGTAGAATAATAGAAAAAAAGCAAAAGCATTTAAGGAAGAAAAATTGATCGCAATTTGTAATATAAGTAGTGTTTATTATATATAATGTAAGTAATGATGTGAGTAGGAATTATTGATATTGTATAAGACATGATAAATGTATGAAGTGATAAATGTGGATTTTTAATTTTTGTAAAAACAAATTTTAACTTTTGTTATACAATAAACCAAACCTGAACCTAGTAAGAGGAGAAGGGATAAATGACTAATCCTATTATGAATAATCAAAACAATCTATTATCACCTAGTGCGAGGAATAATAAATGCATCAAAATGATCTGTCCTAATGAAATTAAGACGGTATTAATTAATGCAAGAAGCCTTGTCAACAAACAAGATGATCTAGGATTATTATTACTAAATGAACAATTTGACCTGTGTGCAGTCACTGAAATCTGGTGGCATGACAACGACTGGTGTTGGCATATTACAGGCTACAAACTATTTAATAAAAATCAGGTGGGAAGGAGAGGTGGAGGGGTTGCATTATATATTAATGAAATATACGATGCCTATGAGATCATACCCTTATTGCCTGACAACAATGAAGTGGAACAACTGTGGGTTAATTTCATGCAACCCCATAGCAAAATAATTACTATTGGTGCATGTTATAGAGTCCCTGGGCTCAGCACTGAGGATAATAAGATCTTCCTACAAGCAATTAATAAGAGAGCTCTAAGTGGCAGAGTTTTAATCATGGGGATTTTAACATGCCCAATATTAACTGGAGACAGCCTGATGGTGCTCCAGAATTGGAGAAAACCTTTATTGACCTAATAATATCTAATGATCTAGAACAATATGTCCTAGAGGGAACTAGAGGAACAACTATATTAGATCTGGTTTTTACCAAAATAAAAAACAAAATGTCAGAATGAAAAGTAAGGGAACCACTGGGGTCAAGTGACCACAACATGGTTGAATTTAAACTCAAAAACCTAGTACCTATACATAAGGGAGTAACACAAGTTAAATGCTGGAATAAGGCTAATTATAATGCAATTAGAAATTATTTGAATGAGAGGGATTGGAATAATGAACTGAAAGATATCAATGTACATGGTATGTGGATAATCATCAAAAATGGAATAGATTTATGTGTAAAACAATTTGTACCAGAAAAAATAAAATACAGCAAACAGAGGAAATTTCCTACATGGCTTAATAATAATATCAATAAACTTATATAAAAAAGAAAAGAGCATATGTTAAATACAGAAAAAGGCTCACTACCGATAACTTGCAACAATTTTAAACAATTGCAACAAAAACTGAAATAGCAATAAAACAAGCCAAAAGCAGGGAAGAAGAGAGGATTGCAACCATGGCAGCAGGTAATAAAAATAAATTTTTCACCTATAATAATAATCGATGCAAAGGATCTAATAGAATAGGCCCTCTAAGCATTGATGGAAAAACTATCTCAGATGAACTGACAGTGTCTAAGGTATTTAATGATTGCTTTCTGGGTACCTACCAAGTAAAAACTAATAAAGCAAGTACAATAGTACACCCTGAAGCTGATGATGGAAAAGTAATACACTTCAATAGAAATAACATTGTTGATAGGTTGAATAACCTTAAAATAAATAAATCACCAGGACCTGATGGCCTACATTCACAACTCCTCAGGGAACTAGCCCATGAGCTATCAGGCCCATTGTCCAGTCTCTTCGAGGAATCACTAAAGTCTGGGGTAGTTCCAGATGATTAGTGTAAGGCAGATATCACACCAATACACAAAAAGGGGAGTGAATCTGACCCACAGAACTATAGAACAATCAGTCTAACCAGCATTATAAGTAAGATGATGGAAGGCTACATCAAAGATCACCTCGAAAAACATATTATGACATCAGGCCAAACTGATGTAACACAACATGGTTTTACATAAACAAGATCATGTCTGACAAACCCATCGTACTTTTCTGACCAGGTTAACAGGGCTTTGGAGACTGGATTTCCAGTGGATGTGCTATATCTGGACTTTCCCATAGATTTTAATTTAGTTCCACATGAAGAGTTAATAAATTGTTTGGTGGCTCTGAACATCGAATATCCTATAGTCAGATGGATAGAAGCTTGGCTCAATAACAGGCAGCAGCATGTCAACATTAGGGGCTATGTGTCGGACTGGGGAGAAGTGACAAGCGGGGTGCCCCAGGGCTCCATGAAGGGTCCTGTCTTGTTTAACATCTTTGTTTCATCCTTGCAGACTTCTGGTATCTTGTGGATGGTTAAGTCTGCGAGACAGAAAGACTGGAGCAATAGTGAGGTACAAGGAGGATGCAACTGCATTCCAAAAAGATATAGAAACACTAAGCGAATGGGCAATTAAACATAAAATGAAATTTAATATCACTAAATGTGCTATAATGCATTTTGGCAAACAAAATATCCTTGGTAAATATACATTAAATAGAGAAATATTAAAAGCAGTTGATAATGAGAAAGATCTAGGGATTTTGGCTACCAACAACCTAACCTTCAAAAATCACACAATCAAAGTAGCCAATAAAGCTAACAGAATGATTAATTGTATACTCCAGCATATTAAAAGCAGGGATAGCACAGTAGTAATGCCACTATACAAAGCTTTGGTGAGGCCCAACTTGGAATATGGAGTACAGTTCTTAAGTCCTAGGTATAATAGAGATGCAATATTGCTTGAGAAAGTCCAGAAAAGGTTAACTAAAAGGGTCAAATGTTGCTAACACCTAGGCTATACAGACAGAAACCAGAATTCATCATTATTCTCATCAGAATACTGTAGACTTGGAGTGAACTTTGTTTGGTCTATGCTGCATTCAGAAATCAAGACCTATGGGAATGCGTAGGCCTTGAAAGGAAGGATACGCTCATTTGTACTACAGCCCATGGATTACATGTAGAACCCACAGGAGAAAATCATGGATTAATCAAAGGGTGGTAACACCATGGAATAGTCTTCCATCTGACACAGTTGATAGTGAACCAATTTCTATATTTAAGAATAAATTAGATTCCTTCTGTGCAGCTAGGAAATATTCATTTAAGATAATTAGGTCTTAAATGACAAGACTGTCTTGGCAGAAACCGTTGTCTTGTATATGAACTTATGAAACTTATGAAATGTTTAATTAATATCCATTCATTCTAAAACACAGGACTGTCAAATTCACACAGCAGTAAAAAAAAAGAAACAAAAAACATTTTAGGTGACTTACTATCGAACTATCCAAGTCTCTGACTCTCCTGTGACAATAATATGGCTGGGTCCTTCCTGCTATCTTTAAAATCTTCCTGGCTTCTTAAAGGGACACTGTCAACCCCTTTAGGCCTCAATGTGTCTCTAGTTTAAAAAACACATTGTATGATTGCTCACATGGTATGGAGACTGTTATATGCAGCTGGTAGTTTGATTCAGATCCCCTTTTTCTTTTAAAAAGTGACAAACTAACTGCCCACCATACTGTTGTGACCACATCAAAACATGTTTGTTTACATTTCTTGACCAGCTCCCACTGCATCTTTCCTGGGCTCAGGAACACCCCCAATGCAATCTAGCCACTGATTATGCAGTGAGAGTAGAGGAGACTGTTGCATCATGAGTGGCTGCACTGTTTGATAGACCTGTTTCTAATGTTCAGCAAGTGTGCAGTATGAGTAGTTCAGTAATATTAAACAAAACAAAGCTGGGCCTCACTATACATTACCATGCATTTTGGTTCTAATAAGCAAGGAAACAGATAAAACAATCAGCAACATCAATGAATTTTAAAGGAAGTGAGCAATCATAAAATATGGGTTTTTATCTAAAAATAATATGATGCAAAAAAAGGTTGACAGTGTCCCTTTAATTACAGGAACTACCTGGAAATGTTAGGGGGGCAGGGGGTTACATGATGATTAACCTCTTAATAATGACTCTCCTAAAACAGATTTACTTGTTTTACTGCTGGGTTAATGTAGTACTTCAGTGTTAAATAAAAAAAATAGAGTTTGAAGAGAATCTTTAACATAATAAAGCTTGACTGTAGATAGAAGAGTATGTGTCCATTGCTTACTACAGCAGATGATTGATGTGAAATTTGAAAGTCTGCCTGACCATTTTCTTTAGAATGCTTGAAATTTTAGACCAATCTTGTTTTTCTCATTCAAAGAAAAAGGATCCACTGTGCCTTCTTGTTATGAGGCTCCAACCACAGGTTTTCCAAGCTGCAGGAAGTTTGTTCCCCTAACGACTGGTCAGAGATTAGTTTCCATGCAACCTGGTCTGGGACCAGTTTCTGAACCACCTGATCTGGGGCCAGTTTCACTGCTGTACAGTAACTTTCTTTGTTGCACTTAGTTTTTTTTTTCCTGCAGTAACTCCCTTTAGTGTAGATATACTATTACCAACTCCACACCACCACCATGGATCACCACATCAGTGAAATTTGGGGTCAAAAGAATTTTAGGGGAAAATGAGATTCAAACCCAGACTTTCAGGATCACAGCCTAGTGCACTAACCACTACACTGTGCTGGCTGCTGCCTAGCAAGCCTGTGGTTAGACACATATGTGACAATACCTGATCCCAGACCAGTTCAGCTGGAAAGAGAAACTGGTCTCAGACCAGGTGGCACAGAATTTAGTCTAAGACCAGTCATCTCTGAAACTGGTCTCACTCACACCAGGTTGCTCTGAAACTGGTCTCAGACCTGGTTGCTCAGAAACTGGTCTCAGACCAGTCATCAGGGGAACAATCTTCCTACACTGTTTTCTCAGCACCTACTCTAGAGATTTAGAATGTATTTGAGCCAATCACATTGCGACTTTCTGTTTGCTCTTTTTATGATATGTCTGAATCATTGTCAGCCACAGTGAAACCTACAAAAAGCTTTTGTGATGTAAGTCAGTACTGGATCTCTGTATTAAAGTCATCCAGGATGTTGGAAGCTGTGTGATCTTGTGGCACATACTGGACGAGAGGGAAAGCCAGTTTCAGGTGGGATTTGTCTGTGTCATTACAGGGAGTAAATGACAGCCAATGTGCAGTCAGTGACATAAATGGCTCTCGCTGACAGCTTGTCCGTATGTCGGTAGTCAGATATACTACACCAACAACTGCATCTTTTAAAGCATTTTTATTAGTTTTGCACTGGCTACCTCATACATCTGAGGCACAGCAGCAATAGCAGAAAAATACTTCCTGAATGTTGTGTCATGGTGACAGGCGATTCAATATCCCTTTGAAGACAACCACAACCCTGAAAGACTGTAAGTCCAGTGCTGTTATCTGATAATTTTTTTTTTTTATTTGTTTAACCAGGAGTAGCACACTAAGCTGAAAGTTTTTTTTACAGGTGCGACCTGGGAGCACAGGGAAGTTAAGTGACTTGCTCAGGGTCCCACAGTATGCAAGTGGAAGCTGTGGGATTCAAACCTAGGTCTGGTCTGCTGGATGTCACCAAATTCGCAGCTCAGAGTCTTAAACCACTGCGCTATATGGCCTCCCTTAGTTAGTTTTGTTATAGCAATTGCTTCAGGATGGCTAAGTTGGTATTTAGATTCATGCTCAGTGTTTAAATAATTGTGAGCTGCCTTCTAGTAGAAGAAAAAGAAGTCTTCCTCAGACTGGCCAAATTAAGAGTGCTGAATAATGATAGGGGCAAAGGGAGACTGTTTGTAGTACTTGCTCTTTTAAGAATGAGAAAGGGGACATCAGAACTTTATCAGCTACTACCACTACAATGGGTAGAGGTCAGAGTTTACATGTATCTGTGTATTGGCTCTATTGCTGTGTGCTCTATATTTTTTTTCTAATTTAGATGATCCTGTCATATACATTGTTCCTATTGTAAATACCATAACATTTTGCAAATATTGTTTTTACCATTTTCTCTGTATCAGCGAATTTCTGTACCACTAGATGTTTGTGAAAACGGGCATTTTTGCTCAAATACTTTCCAGTATAAAAATACAATTGAATTGAATTGAGGAGGAGGCTGACCTACAGTATCTCTGGTTGCAGAGTGTTTTCATCTTTCTTTCTGTCCATATAATCACACATCAGGTGTAATGAGTGACATCTCTCTAAATGTCTTTTCAATGCTGAGGTAACCAGAGCACTATTTTGTGCCCTCTACTAATTTCTTTTTGTATATAGAGTGTAGTGCTCACAGCTCATTATCTGCAGCCAGAGAAAAGTATGATTATACATACTGCAAAAAGTCACCTTTTTCGTTTTATTACCAAGAATATTATACTGCTGTTTATCACCTGCTGCACCCTATTGATAGAGACCCATTAAATTATTTTTATTTTTTATAATTTTTCTTTTTATTTTTCTGGAATTTCTTGTTATTTCTTTTTATACCTTAATTTCTTGCTATTTCTTATTTAAGAAAAACACAGGTCTCTACCTATTGATCTTTCTCAACAGTGGGCTGATCTGTTTCCCCCATCTTCATTCAGCTGTTCCAGGCCAATCACTGGATGCAATACAGATTACATTGCTCCTTCATCCTCTCCCACCTGCACCATACCGTTTGCTTCCTTGTCCAAGTCCATAACCACAGTCATCACATTCACGCTTCTGCACACGTTTGACTGCCAACTCTTTCATTCGGGCTTTCCACCTCATTTTGTAAAACATTCTCTCCCTTCTTGTCTGTATCCTCCATTTCCTCATCACAACTTTCATCAGAATTGTCCTCCTCATCAGATTTAATTTCACGCAAGTTTGTATTGCTATACAAAGGTGGCATATCTTTGCTCGCCACTCCTTGTGATTCTGACTAGCCCTTGATTAAAGTACAGTAGCTGTTGCCTTTCCAGACTGTTTGGACAGTAATAGGGAAGTCCCACTACTGCTACTGGATGATGTGCTAGCAATCATTCTTTTACCAGTCTACAGTACTGTTTGTGCATTGTTTCCCCATCCCTTCCCCCATTTCTGCCTCCTCGCCTCCCTATCAGTTACTGCTGCTCACAGTAAAACTTTTTTTTTATTTATAGTAAAGAGAAAATGAGAAAAATAGGTCACATATGTGACTATTCATTAGGACCACAGCACAGAGAGAGGCAACTGAGCAATCACAAACTATGTGCAATGTTCTCTAAAATCCCTTTTTTAATTTGTTTTTTTACTGAAAAACAGAGGTGTCACTCTCCGTGAAACAGAGAAGCAGTTCAGGGCCTAGGGCTTGAAGAAACTGATGCCTCTGCATACAATAAATGGGATCCCCTCTGGGGATAGACAGTCAGACACTAGTGCAGTAATCATCACTATCAGTCAGGCAGCAGGCAGGAAACCAGGTCACCTGCACGCTGCCATATATTCAGTTGACTAGCACATCTGTGCCATAATAAGCTCTCAGTTTTCATTTCTTGAAATGTTGTTTACAATTCTATGTGTGTGTCATAGCTCTTGGTGTCATTTTATGCAATCATATGGCAGATTTTCAATTGTCCTCACATTTTACAAAAGGTTCTGAATAGAATCAAACTAACTAGAACTGATCAGGACTTTGGCCTGGATCCTGATCCTGATAATAAGAGTCAGGGCCTTTTTTGGTCCACCCAACCTTACCCTTGAGTCCTCCTTTGTCCTCACATCCTCCTGTCCTTACTGTGCTCTACTGCCCTATGTCTATCTCCCAGGGGAGTAGCCAGAGATTTCCATTTTGTACACACACTGTCCAACAGTTACACCCCCCATTAAAAAATGTACACATTCTCTCCAAATGGTACCCCCTTCCAAAAAAATCAGATTGTTGTCAGAGGATTCCTGTAATCTCTAAAGAGGTTATATATGTATCTGTCTCCTAAACAACATAAGTTTAAACAGAGTCACTCCTCAGTGGCCTACACTAACCCAAATACTACAGATTAGAATGAAAATGTTAACAGAAAGGTACGGTTTGTGACAGGCACTCAACAAAACTGCACACAAATGTGTACAGTGAGTATGCCTGCCTACACCCTTGCTATCTCCTTCCTCTTTGTCCCTTCCCTTCTTTCCTTTGAATTCTATTTGATCTACCATATCATGTCCTCCATCCCCCTCTAGGCTTGCTTTGTCTGCTTTCATTAACTCTGGGGGATAGCATACTGTTTGGCCTCAGATGTATAGATCTGCCTATCCTCAACTGTGCTGCCCCCTCTCCCTTCCCAAATTAAATGTCCTTTCTAGGGGTGCAAATCTACTCCCCAGTACCCTGGTGCCCTCCCTGTTGGGGTGTAGGCTATCCCTACTGAACAGCTTTTATCCCCACCAGGTGTGGCCCCTATCTCCAGGAATCTGAAAACCCTTCCCCTGACAATAGTCCTTCAGCTGTGCATTAAACTGCTGTGTTTTGAACTGCTCCCTGTGACTGAAGCGTGGCTGCAATAGGACCTTTGAGAAAGTCACCACACCTGCCCTGTCCTTGAAAGTCCTGCCTAGGATGTAGATGTACTCTTTCACTTCTGTTACTGTCTCCTGGCCAGATCATTTATGTCTACATGCATATCATATCTGCCTTTTCCCATCTGTCTCAATGAGTTCCAGCACTTTCCATCAGAGGATGTCCACTATTGAACCAGAGAAAAAGTGGATCTCCCTCTCAAACTCTGGTGTGGAAAGCACCATCCCAGCTTGGCCCCTGACAATTAAATCCCCCTATTACCATAGCCCTTTTCCTTCTCCCTCTGAGTTTCCACCCTTCCTTAGCCAATGTACAGTGGCCAAAGCCCCCTTTTCAGAAGTGCTGGTAACTGCCCCTTCCTGGTGGGAATCAAGAGGCCCCCTCCAACAGTGTCTGAAGCCTCTTAGAGATGGATACATACTGCACTGCTGGCACACTAACCAGTCTCATCCTTCACTACTGCCGATTATGATCCATTTGGCCAGATTTGGCCTTTCAGCCCTCTGTGGCAATCAGCCTACAGTCCACATTGTTTTCTGGCCCTGGCTTCCAGCTAGCAGAGTTCTGCACTGGCAGCCTCGAGTTCAGCTCCCAAAGCCTGCACCCTTGTACAACTGAGGCACTGGACATGCATTAGACACACAGCACCTTCTGGGTAAGCACTGCCCCACAGCTCCTATATTCCCCCCACTGCCCATCAGAGGTGTCTCGCCTGGAGGTTTATTTGTAATGTAGTCATTTATACACAGGTATTGCTAACCCTTTGCATTCCTCATACCAGTTGTACTCTGCTGTAGATGGGGATTCAGTTTCCTGTTCTGTAAGTCAAAATTCAAAGATTTTATTGATCAGCTAAAAGCCATTTCAGTATTATGTACATCAAGAAATAAAACAAAATGAAAACAACATTGTAGATGCTATATAAAAAAGCTAAGAGGTTCCATATCTTTGAGGAGTTCTTCCATTCTTAAATAGATGTTTAAAAGCTCCCTTTTCACTGGTAAAAAACATAAGTTTGCAAACAAGAAAGAAAATTCTCTATTAATATTCCAGAGGCCACACTTTTATAAGCAGAAGTAAGAAGACTCAATTCGGGGTCATTCAGAGTACATTTGCACTCCAATTATCTTCATTTTGTATAACATTAAATTATAAGTTTTAAAGAACCATACTATTGTAAAAATTATTACCAAAAATCTTCCATCAGAGCAAATTCCAACTCCTGCACAAAAGATAGCTTTAGCAGCATTCAAAGGAATTCAAAGGGGTTCAAGGGAGCTTTGCAAATGAGCTTTGCAAACGACCATGCTCCTCTAGCTGCTAACCGCTAATATAGCATCTTTATAGAAGGAAAACGTGCTGCAATGCATAAAATTATTATCATTTTACCACAAAGACACAGGTATTGCTGAATAATAAAGAATATCAGCCATACAACTACTTGTATCTTACATTAATGAGTTCTGCTTAAAACATTACAGCTGAGTGAGTTTAGGCTTTAGCATAGCTGTTTCATTGCTTATTGTGCCCATATCAACCATCTCTCCTATTTTAATGGAAATGAGGATATTTTAGGAACCCTGACCAGCTCCCCTAAATCATGCTGAAGTCAGAAAACTTCCTGCTTTGAATATACATTTCAGGAGTCAAAGGGAACAGCAAACACCTCAGACTTTTAATCGAATAAAACATCATATGTTCAGGGCTCCCATAGATCACACACTGTACTCCAAAGGTGAACTCTTTCAAGCTCCATCTCAGGCCTATAAAATTAGGTCCATCAAATGAACAATATACTCCCCGTTAATTTTCACTTAGGCGCAGCCAAGTCACCTGCTGCAAGTAACTAAAAAATAAAGTCTGTAACGCTCCCTGTTATAGATTATATAATGTGTGTATATATATAAAGTACCTTAGAAGGAGAAATACCTCCAAACAGTTCACTCATGTATTAGCGGTTTGTTCCCATTTACACAGACACTGTGACAGCCATGGCAAAGCAGGAACAGGAGCTACAGCTGGTACCGGGTATAAACTTTTCTTTCCCCGGTTAGGGCACACATCTGTGTCAACAGCCCCTAGTTTGTCATTCAGTCAGGACTGGCCATATCTTTCCCATTTTTCATGACAAGTTTCTGCTCCTTTCCACTCCTTCCAGGAGTTTATATTAGAAGACAGGCTGTCCATTTGCCCTTCAGACTCCATTACCTGTGCGCTCCACATCACATATGCTTTTACACCTGTAGAGGAAGAAAAAGTGCCTTTCTGCACCCTAGGTGCTTCACCAATCTTCCATAATTTCAATAGGAGAAAATCCAGCTCTCGGCCTCTGGTCACAGAACAATTGACAGTCTTTATCTTATTTCTTGAGGTTCCTTGCAGTACCGCGCACTGGACGTTCCATGGGATGCTGAGCCTACATTCCAACTCGGGACATTTGAATAGCCAAAAATAACACTTTGAATGATGTCGTTTCTCTGCTGAAAGCACCAACTTCCCGTAGGCAATCCTCTCATTTATTCAATAGAATAAATCAAAATAATCAGAGTTTCATTCATTAAATCTCCAGATAAAATAACAAACACCATGAGAGACATCCAGAGAGTCCACAATAATCCTGGCGCTACGAGGAGCGGAGCAGCATAGTGGCCATCTTGCTGCTCCGGGACATTCAATTGGCATTCAGGCGGCCATAAGAACTACTACCACCAATTTTTAACTAGCATACCGGCGTTTGTCCCAAACCAATAGTGGTGACTGCATGCCAAAGAAACTCAAAACAATAAATCTGTAAACTAAATGAACATGAGTTTCTATCATCAAATTCGAGTTATGGGAGCAAAAAACCCTGAACTTGAGCTTAGAAACACCATAGCAGATGTGGAGCTGTGGGGAGGAGCAGAGCAGCACCTTGGTCATCTTGATGCTCTGCCCACCAACTCCGTATCCTGTGCCAATACCCATTCTGTAAGTCTATTGCACAGTGTCCCTGTCACAAACTTGTTCTTTCCCAGAACTCAGTCTGCACTGCTACCAGTTTTCACAACCCTTCAGATGCCTGAATGGTTACCTTGGCATGTTGCTACCACCCAGCTGCAATCTCAGTTTGGGGTATCTCTAGGTCCAAATCCCATGACAGCCACTGCTCACACAGTACAGTGCTCATTCCCGAAGGGCACACTACCAACCCCTATTGTCAGAAACACTTTGCTTTAGATATGGTAACTCTGTAGCCCATCTCTTCAGAAACAGATCACAAACTTGCCAATTTTTTTTTATCATTTTTTTTATTAATTTCAATTGTACCAAGCACATGACACAAACATAACCTTGGATCTAAGGCTAGGAATATCATATACATCACATAAATTGACATACAGTATTGTGATTACTTTCATCCAATGTCGTAACATGTATGGAGCAGTACTAACAATATAGTGGCCCTTAAGGCCAGTCCAATAAGTGTTCCAAAAAATGGTGTTTTGCTGCAATGTCCATAGACAGAGTTAAGAATAAAGTCTGAAAAGCTGATCCATCCAATGCTGCACTTAAGGACACCCCTCTCAGAGGTGCTAATGTCTGTGCTTCCCTGAAGGTTTGTTAACAGACAGTTTAAAGTCACTTTTTTAAGGGTCCCCAAAGCAGTCTCTGCATTAATGCAGACACAGTATTACACATAATTTAAGAATTTCCTAAACATACTCTCTTAAGATGTGGAGTTTGTTAATTTGATGCCATAACACAGATGCTTTTAATAAAATTCAGACTGTGTTAATGGGACTGAGACTACTGCTTAATGAAAAGAAAACTCAGTGGATGTTGTTCACCAAAAATAATCTAGATACTTTACATTTGAGTATAAAATCTAATACTTTATTTATTTACTTTTGGTAACTGGGTAAGTGCACTAGACAGAACTGCTTATTTTCAGGCACGACCTGGGAGAGTACAAATCAAGGAACAGGTAGAGGAATTGATTTTGCCAGGGTTCCCACATGCAAATACTTAGGAATAACATTGGATGACCAATTAACATTTAAGGCTCACATTCAAAATCTGCCATACAAACTAAAATGGCTATTAGCCTTTTTCTATAGATTTAAAGCTTATTTAAATTTTTTAGTTAAAAAACAATTAGCTCATTATTCTTGTCTGAATTGGATTATGTGGATTGTATCTATAGGAATACTTCTGTAATAATACTTGATGTACTTGAACCATTATATCACAGTGCGTGCCCTCAGTTGTATAACTGGTTTACCCTGGAACACACACCACTGTTGTTTGTACACCACTGTTGTCTGGGTTTCTTTAACTACCTAAGGACAGATTCATTGGTATTTGTTTGCGTATAGATTGTATTAAATGCACTTTCACCTTTTCTTTAAAATGTATTACATTATAACATTATAAATCAATAAATACCCATCAACGTAGGTCAGCTAAACTCACAAACTTTTTAATGCTAGATTTCAAACTAAATTTGGGAAATATAAACTGCCAAATTCTGTTCCATGCACCTAGGATATAATTCGGAAACAAAATTAAATTAAATGCCTTATTACCCATTTCCCATTTTAAGATTTTTATTGACAGGTTGTTGTATAGCCAGTGTGATTGTTATGGTTGAGTTTCATATTCCTATTTAACTCACATATGTTTTTTTGGGGGATTGTATGTGATGTTGTGTTTGTATTTTTATATTTCCTTGATTCATGAGCTGTATGTATAACTGCAACTGAATTGTTCTGTTTGTCTCTTCTTGGATGCAATTATAAATGAGAGTTTCTCTCAATTTGCTTTCCAGTAAATACTGAATGATTGATTGATAATATTTATATATATAAAAAAAACTTTAAAACAAGTTACGATAAAGCTAAATGTTTACACTGAACAGAATGTTTGAAACAATATTTCAATCAAAAAGGTCGTGTCACTATCACAAAAGCAAATAACTACCTTTTTGTGGAGGTCTGGCAGAGTGGCAATGAGCTGGCTGTAGTGTCAAGTGTTGCGTACCTCAGAGTCCTTTGGTGTCTGTCATGTGGTGTAGCACTCCAGTGCCATGAGGTGCTACCATTTTGGAACAATCAGCACCCCTCCAGCCCCCAATGGTGCCTGTGTAGATTGATCCAATTAAATTTTATTAACTGTGTCTGAAGGGGTGAGATATCAATAACAAGGCTGAATTTCTCTGAAGGTACGCTAAGCCTCACAGCCCATTGAACAAATACACATAACATTCCATCAGGTTTAATGCTAAAGACTATCAGCCCAGACCACCTTACTTATGTTATTACGAGACAGATTATATTTTTTGATCAAACTTTGTCTCTTTCCAAAGCAGCCTCCATGGCCCTGTGGATAAAGTCCATTTTTTATTATGTCTACTCTTTTACCAACTTCCACGGGATCTGATTAAATGAATGTCTTGCCAGAATAGTTTATCTGCAGCTTGGTGGGAAATTGCAGTGCATGGAAGACACCAAAGGTGCACAGTTCACTGCAAACTGAGTCAAAACTCTTTCTCCACTGTCAAGTAGCAAAGCTAAGGTCAAGGAAGATATATCTGTCCACCATTGTTTAAGGATAACTGGCCTTTTTGCTTCGCTGCCCTTAGGATGGTGTCCTTAATGTGTGAACCGGCCGTGACCTGGTGGATATTCCTATGCTGCTCCACAGTAGTAGAAGGCTTCCTGCTGGGAGTAACTCTGTGGACTTGCAAGATGTGCTGTGCAATTTGTAATCCTTGTATTCAGTTCACCAATTCTTTCACAAACATCATGAGGTCAGATCAGGCGTGGTTTTTGATGAAGGCCTGACCCCGAGGGCTCAGGTTTCAGCTGTAGTCAAATATTCCTAATACTATCTAAGGAACATAGCCTGGGTGAAGAACCTGGTCCCGCCTGAAGACCTTCCTACCCTGGTCCATGCCTTTGTCACCAGTCATTTTGATTACTGCAACGCCCTCTACTTAGGGCTACCGGGGGTAGATAGCTGCCGCTTGCAACTAGTGCAGAAAGCGACAGCCAGGTTGTTGACTGGAACTTCTAGATCCAGTCATATAACACCTGTGCTGTGTGAACTGCACTGGCTGCCAATACAGTGGTAGATTACCTTCAAGGTCTCGTTGCTGACCTATAAAGCTATACATGAGCAGGGAACCCACTACCTGAAAGAACTCCAATGCCCTTACTGTTCCACCCGCTCACTTTGATACTCTGGTGAGGGATTGCTGGGGATCCCCAGGGCATCCCTTAAAACATCTGGGGGAAGATATTTTGCCTTTATGGCACCTACCCTGTGGAATTTTCTACCTTCCCAGATACAAGATAGTCTGACAGTAGAAGGTTTTAAAAAGTCTCTAAAAACCTACCTGTTTAGCCAGGCATTTTCAGGAAGTTATTGGAAATGTGTACTGATGTATTTTACTGGTATGTTTTAATCATTTTAAGCTGTAATATTATGTTTTTAATGAGTATTGTAAATGCGCCCTGAGCATTGGAAGGGCACCTTATATAAATAAAAGTGACGATGATGATGATGATGATGATGTCCTTCAGTGTTGTCTGGAACTCCCAGCAGGTGCACATTGCTCATCCTGACCCCGTTCTCTAGGTGTTCAAGCCAGAGCTGGATGAGTCTGTTTTCAGCAATAAGTCCTTTCCCTGAGGTTGCTGACTTCTGTGCTTTTTCAGTTGCAGATTTGGTTTCATCTGATACCAAGTTTAATCTGGGATCCATCAGAGATAATTTGATATTGTCTACTTTTTTGTCTAGATCTCAGATAGCGCTAAGGAGTGTTGAGTTTGAGGGCTTCCCACTCATTGCTTCCTTGTGTCTGGGGCTGCTCACTGGTGCTGGATCCTGTACTTAGACTGCTTGCCTTTCCTGGCTTCTTGCAAGGAAATTTTCCTCGGGTTTCCCATCATTAATTTGGTCAAGACTGGTATCAAATTACTCCACTCAGTGATGACTGTTCAACAGTGTATGTCTTTTCCTGGTTTTTATTTTTCAGTTTGAACAAAGATTTTGATATTATTTGCAGAGCTGATCTGGAGCCCCTGAAAAAGTGTCTTACCCAGTCGGCTGCAAGCCACACACCCCAGTTTTTCCCAATGTATTCTGAGTTATCCATACTTGAAATGACTCAGTGCCTGTTGATGCAGTTGCATGTCACATCAATAGACTCCCCCCACCACATCTGCTGGCCCCACTGTTGCTGCTTCCCAGCCTCCACCAGGTGGCAGACAAGTGGTGGGAACAAGAACCCACCCCCACCAAAGAAGCAGAGCTGTCCGCAGCCCACCACACCAATGGGCCAGCAGGAAGAACAGATTTAATAATTTAACACCGGCAATTTGGACACACAAAACTGTACTCAAAATGGTTACTGTGTAATGTGGGCATACCGAACTGATTTAAATAAACTGGTTTCAGAAACAGTTTTCAAAAACAGTTCTTTGACACGTACAGGGTTTAATAATCATGATTTACATGTGACATTATAAAGTGTTTCTTTTTTTTTTTTTATTCTCACTGGAATATGTTGGAGTACCAGTAATGTGTGAAGACCTCTTATATAGTCAAGAAGTCTTCATGTTCAGCAGGCTTGAATCAGAGCAGCGTTCCAAAGCTGCAGATTTTTTTAAATCTCATTTTCAGTTAACATTTCCAGATTCTCCACATGCCTGCATACCAGCTCTCTCACCCATCTGCTGTCCGCCCTCCTGCTGGCTCAGTCAGATACTCATCAGTATTGTTTTTAACTGTAGAAAATAAAAAAAAAAGTACTCACACCAGAAGCAGCCCAGGTTGAGCTATTTACTAACATTAATTCACAAATGATTCCCATGTTTAATAAGTAACTCCCTGCCTGCAGCTCCCTGCCTGCACTCCAACACGACAGTTTATCTGCTCACCTACTAACATAGTTTGCTGACTGGTTAAATTTAAACAGCACAAAAATAGTACCTTTCTTTCAGAAAAGCAGTCCACTTGGGGGGGGGGGCATGGCTGGAATGCCAACGAAATGGCAGCTTGAACTCCCTGCTCCATCTCTTGCTGGACAAAATCTGCGGCTGCAGTTTGTGATCCAGGCTACAAACTCCACCATCCAGTACTAACTCACTATGTGATCTCCTGACTGTCTGGTGTGATTATTTCAAGGATATCCACTCAGTAATTGTGGTTTAGTGCTGGTGCATTCCAGAGTCAATCGGGCAGTAGTAGGCCACACAGACCTTTCTCCGGTACTTCGGCCCACGGATCAGAGGAGACACCTGTATCAGAGAAAAGGAGCCCTACAGTAACTCTCGACTCCTCTTTCCACCACTCTGTGCTACTTTTGCCTCAGTACCCCAACACCTCACCATCTCAGTACGTAAGATGGCTTCCGCCAGCTCCTCTCAGCCCATTCTGCCTTAAGACAACCAGGAAACCCTGCCTCAGTCTGCAACAGTGGGCGACTGTCTTCAATATATCATCAAGATGCTAGAGGCATTGCTGACCAGGGTGGATGGTATTAGTGCTGCCTTAACTGTAACTTTTGCTGATGTTTGCAAATTAGAGGACAAAGTTAACGTTGTAGAGCAGTATGCAGACAATATAGAGCTGCAGCAAGACAAGATTTGGCAGCGCCTCCAGGCCCATGAGGCTAAATTTGCAAGATTGTGGGACCGTACTGAAGATCAAGAAAATCAGGGACTCCTTAATAATATACAGATCCTGGGCATCCCCAAGGGAATTGAGGGGCAGAACATGGAATGTTTCCTAAATGAATCAATCCCTAAGATGATGAGAGGCAGTTCCTTAGGGACACATATCTGGATTGGACTGGTCCCACACCAAGTGATTCCCCTGGGTCCAGCTTAAAAAGTTTCCCTGAACCTTCAGTCTCTGTTTCCTCGATGCCTACTTCTCCCCCTATAACTGGTGATACTCTGGGGCAAACACAGAACTGGTAAAGCATACCGCCCCAAGCAGCGCTCCAGAAGTGGGCAACGTAATCTGCCAGACCAGCATCTCACTGCCCCATCTGCTAAACTACCTCGAGAGGACTCCTCAGATGATGATGACGTGCCCAATCCTCCAGCCCTAGATCTCGACCCTATGGACACAGCGACTCCTCTGGACTGGTCTGAAGCCCCTCCTGAGAATAGCAAAACCACAGAGGAAGCCCACCTGCCCATCAAGCCTGGCCTGAAATTCTTCACTGCTTTTATGGTGGCAGGTCTGTCTACTTGCATGGCCCAAGGCTCCTCAAATGACAAGACACCGGCCCAGTGTCCGACAGAATGACTCTGGGACTGTTTTCTTTTCTTGTTTTGGGCTGGGATGGTATAACAATTCAGGGTCTTGAGGGTGGTTGTTGTACAAAGTTATTTGCATTACGATGCTCATTGATGTGAACTACTCCTTTGGATGTTGGGGCGGCCAGATGGAAGTGACAGCCTTCACTTCCCCTATCCCCCCACCACTTGATCATCTTCGGATAGGGCCCAGAAGAGAGGAAGGGAAATACTCTGCACCTTCCCTCACCTCAGGAGGATGTGCTTTGCCCTAAGCAACCAACTTTGTTGGGCAATGTATGCCCAATTCCCTATCCCGAACAGGCAGCTTAGCCCTGACCCTATTAAGAGGTAATATAGCACTGGAGCCACTTCAGCCCCTGGGCTCCCATGTTCCCTTGGGCTTAGATTGTGCCTTCCTCAGGCGCTGCCTTTCTGCCATAGTTTAGATTCACACCTCGTAATTAGGAGGCACATTCCTTCTACTTTATGCAACCTGACAGAATGTTTAATGGCCATACTGAGGTCAATTTGACAGTCAGTTGGGGGTGTCCCCCCTTCCCCCCCTTTCTCCTCCCTACCACTGTGCTCTCTGCGTGTCCCCTTCCCTCCCCCTTCCATTCCCCGGATTCAACTTTCAGGGTGTAAGTCAAGTCAAGGATGGATTTTCTCCCACTGGATCCTTTCTTTTACACCCCCATCCAGGTGAGTGAGTCAACGTAGCCGGGGATCCCTGCTCGGCTAGGGTCACCCATATGTGCTTAGCTCTTCACCCTTAGTGTTCTCACTGTTGGTTGAAATTGCTGTATACAGATTACCTCCTTAGTTTTTGAGTGTTTTGAATTTGCTGATTCTTGCACAACACACAGTTGTCAATTAACACTTATATTGTGTGTTTTTTTCTTTTCCTCATGTTCTCGGAATACTGCTGCGTTGTTATTGTTCTTGATTTGCTCTGCAGGTTACCATTGCTGCACTTCCTACTGACAGACATAGGATACCCCTGCCCTATATGCCCAGTTCCTTTCGACACTTCAGGTACTTTCCCCTTCTCTTTCCTGGCAGGCATCCCATGGGTGAGTAATTTTCTATACTTCCTTCCTGCGCCTGCATCATGTCGACTAACTCTGCTGTGGGGCTGAAATGTGTCTCATGGAATGTCAAAGGGCTAAACCTCCCCATCAAATGTACCAAGGTGCTTCAATATTTACGCTGCTTGCATGCTGACATTGCCCTCCTCCATCAAACACATCTCACCGCCAAAATTGTACATTGGCTGAAAAAAAATCCTGGATGGGTAAGGCCATAGCTAGTTCCACCTCTACCAAGACCAGAGGGGTAGCCATTTTAATACATCACTCCTGCCCCTGGGTAGAAGAAGAAGTGAAGGCCAACACACTGGGCCGATGGGTTGCTGCCCAGTTCACCTTTCCTGGGGGAAGTGTGGTGTTTGTCAGTATATACAGCCCTAACGCTGACTCTGCTGACTTTTTCCCCAATATCAGTCAGGCCCTCACCTCCCTATCAGTTGGCCAACCCCACATGCCTATCTTGATCAGGGGAGACTTCAACCTGGTCTCTGATATTTTCTTGGACAAATCTCATCCCACCCCCCAGGCACATCCCAAGGCTAGGGCTGCACTACAGGAAATGGTTGATGAATGGGACCGCGTAGATCTGTGGAGAATGGATAACCCCACTGGTCAGGATTATACCTTCTTCTCTCCCGTTCATGCCACTCACAGCCACATAGAGTTTTGGCTTGCCAGCCCTGCCTCAGCTCCCAGCATGTCTAATGCCCGAATAGATTATATTCTTATTTCGGACCATGCCCCCATTATGTGGTCTTACACCCCTTCCGGACAAAGTGCTGCTGGTATCAGGTGGAGGTGTAATCCACTCTTGCTTAAGGACACAGAGTTCTGGAAGATGGTAATACAGGATGCTAAGGACTACTTTTCACTGAATTCTGGTGGCGAAATCACCGCAGGCACCATGTGGAAAGCATTTAAGGTGGTCCTACAGGGCCAGATTATCTCCTTTGCTGCAGCCAAAAACAAGGCTCATCAAGCAACACTCTCTCAACTCCAAGCTGAACTGTCAGCACTGGAGGCCCGCTTTAAAGTGTCTTCAGTTGCTTCCCTGGTTAGAGACATCATTGGGGTCAAATACTGCATCAATACCTTGTTGCAGCAGAAAACGGAGTAGCTGCTACTCTGAATGAAACATACCTCCTGGGAGGGGGGAGATAAGGGTGGAAAACTTTTGGCTCATCGGTTAAGGAAACAACAAGCTGCTTCCCGCATTCAAGCACTCAGGGACGCCTCTGGGAAGGTGGTCTCAGACCCTAAAGGGGTCAATGCCGTTATGCAACACTTATCAGTTCCTATACCAATATCGGGCCTCCATGGATGCTGACCAGCTATCCCGGGAGTTCTGGGAGTTCTGCCAGTTGTCTGACATACCAGGTCTCTCTCCAGAGGTGGTGGAGTCTCTGGATAAACCTTTCACTGTTGAGGAGCTATGATGCACACTGTCACAACTTGCCAAAGGTAAGGCCCCCATTCCTGATTGCATGATGGTCAAACTTTATTAGCTCCTGAGTGAGGAAATCTCTACCCCACTTCTCCTTGCCCTGCAGGAGGCATATGCCTCTGGGGTCCTCCCCCCCACCATGAGGGAAGCCTTGATTATTCTCCTTCCTAAAAACTCCATTGATCCCCTTGACTGTGCCAATTTCCGCCCCATCTCACTTCTCTCTGTCGACAAAGATAACGGTGAAAATCCTTGCAAATAGGATGGTGAATGTCCTACCATCTATAGTTCAACCCTCACAGGTTGGCTTTACCAAAGGGAAGTCCGGGGTTGACAACACTAGGCTTGTGCTCAACCTTAAATGGCTAGCACTGCATTCCCCAGCACTCATGGCGGCCCTTGCAGTGGATTTTTCTGAAGTGTTCGACTCTGTGGAATGGGGTTACCTGCATGAGGTTCTTCACATATACAGTTTTGGCCCCTACTTCTGACAATGGATCTCCATGCTTTATAGCTCCCCAGTGGCCAGGGTTTTAACCAATAAAGACATCCCCTTCAACATCCTCCTGCACAGGAGCACCCACCAAGGCTGTCCTCGTTCCCCTCTGTTATTCCTTGTGGCCCTGGATCCATTTACAAGGAAACCTGTCTCATCTAATGAGGTCAACGGCATACAGGTGGCGGGTGTCCCCCACTGGTCATTTCCTATGCAGATGACCTTTTGCTTACCCTTCCCACCCGCAACAATCCTTGTCTAAGGCCCTGGCCATCTTACAAGACTTTGCCATCATATCTAGTTTGCAAATCAATCAAAAGAAAACCACTCTTCCTCCACTGAACTCTACCTGCACTAGAGATTGCTTACGGGGCACGGCCCTGACCTGGGCTTCACAAGGATTTTCCTATCTAGCGGTGGTGATTCCTTACAACTGGAAAGATATTGAAGCAGCCATCTTCTCTCCCTTTCTGACCTCCCTAATGGCAGATATCGGCTGCTGGTGCAAGCTTAACTTCTCCTTATGGGGTTAGGTGGCAGCCATATGTATGTTTCTTCTCCTCCAGGTGGCTTACCTACTCAACAACCTCCCCATTTGCCTCTCTCCCAAGTTGTTCTATTCTCTAGACAAATTAATATCTCTTTTGCTTTGGGAGGGCAAAACGCCTCATCGGAGCCATAGCAAATTGCGAGCTCACTGGACTCATGGGGGTCTCAATCTCCCTTGGCTCCAGGGCTATCATTTGGCCTACTTAGCAGCTCAGGCTATGAAGTGGTTTGTCCCCTCTCAGTCCCGATTGCCTATGTGGGTTGAGCTGGAAACCTGTGTGATACAGAATTGCCCTCTTAGCATGCTCTAGTCAGTCGCTCCCGTCCCGTCCTCCTTGCTGACTCCCATTATGTTGGAAACAAGGCAAGCCTGGTGTAGGGTCATGGTCATCTCCCATACTCCATGTGCAGCCTGGCATTCCCCTTCGTGATATACTAATCTCTGGAACAACCGGCTTATAGCTATAGACAAGAAGCTTGTCCTCTGGTTAGGATGGGCCTCACGTGGCATCTCAACCACTGAAGACCTGTACATGTCCAATTCCACTGAGCTGATGTCCTTTGAACAGCTGAGGTCTCACTATAACCTCCCAGCATGAGACTTCTGGAGATATCTCCAAATCTGTAGTGCAGTCTGAACCTATCAATCGGGATACTCCTCAGACCCTAAGTGGCAATGGCTAACAGCTCTACACAAGAAGAGTACATCCCAAGGCCTGGCTGGGCAATTTTATAGGGTGACGCCCAACTCTCAGCCTGACCCCATGGAATCCTGCAGGTGTAAATGGGCGTCGGACACTCAAAGCCCTATATCCCTGGATACATGGTCTCGATGCATTAGGTCGGCCCGCTCGACCAATAAGGATGCCAGGAGCCAGTTAAAAATTTTGCTTAGATGGCATGCTGCCCTTCCTTCCAAGGGGATCATCACTCATTCTCAATGTTGGAGAAGTCAACAAAGTCCTACCCACATACTACATGTGCTCTGGCAGTGTCCCCATCTCACCTCCTTTTGGGCATCAGTCTCTGAGGACTATGCCAGCATGCTAGGACAATCAGTCAATCTCTCTGATCCCATGTTGCTCCTTGGTGACCACTCCTGTCTGAGCCCCCCCCCACGATCACAGGGAATGGGTATTGGTGGTGGTCTTGGAGGTCAAATGGGCCATTTTGATGAAATGGAGGCAACCTCTACCCCCCCATCAAGGTCTGGCACACTGCTGTGGCCAACCTCGCCACTCTTGAGAGATTCTCCTACCGTAATCAGGAGCAACTCCCCCAGTATCACAGGAAGTGGAACCCCTATCTGCATTCACCCCTCAGCAAAGTACCCACCCCTTTGGTCTCGTCCAACCCCTGCCATCCTTTCTTCCCAACTGCCTATTCCCCTCAGCAGATTTGGATCTATGGATCCTAATTCTGTCTCATATTCACCAAGGGGTTTAGCCTGATCTGTACCCAGTGTTAGTGGCAGGTATTTCCCTTATGGGCATCTTTGCTGGTAGATGGTTCAGACCCTCCTTCTCTGTCTCTTGGAAGTGCATGATTTTGATAGCTATCTGGTGTATGCCTTAAACTATTATGATTTAGTATGTATGTGCCTGTTCCCTTGGTTATGTCCTGAAATCCAAATCTGCTGTATTCCTGTCTGATGTAATTTGTTAATCCTGCACAACTCTGTAATTTGGAAAATAATAAACTTTTCTGTGATAAAAAAAAAAAAAGAAAAGCAGCCCATCAATGTTTTAGCGATCAATTTCATTAATAATGCCATTTGTGGCAGTTCAGTAACAACTACTGATGAGTGCCGTTTCCACCCCTTCCCCATACTCATGCACTTACAGTTTGGTTCGCTTGTGGCTGTTATCCTCACCAAAGAATTGTCAAACAGCACTTTAAAATTGATACTCAGTAACGTTTGTAACATGCTGTTTTCTCAGTGAATCAGGAAAGTACTGAATGTAAAAACAGCAGTTTTGTTAATGTTTAATTTTAAAAATGATGGCCCTGCTGCTCCACTATCCCCATTCAACCATCATTGACATCCGACCTTTCACATTACATGACCATACTCGGAAGTGCAGTAATCTCTCAGACAAAGGAAAAAAAAGGACTAGTGGATCACTTTTGGCACTCCACTGTCTTTAAGATGGTACAGAATGCTAACTACTGCACAAAACTGGTAGTGGGGGCAGGGTGTGTGTGTGTGTGCATATATATGTATATAAAAGTAACACTTAATAAAAGGTGAATGATGTGTCCAAGATGCCTCTTGGCTAATCAAGAGTGTCATTGCGATACAGATTTGTATTCCAGAACTATTCAACTTCGCTTTGCAGTTCTCAAACCCAAAGATGTCTTGAGATGACACTCTTGATTAGCCAAGAGACATCTTGGAGACACCATTTAACTATATAATAAATATATGTAAGACTAACCCAGCTGTATCAAAAATTCTCATGGCCTATGGTCAGGGAAGTAATTATACTGGAGCACGGCTTGACAGGACAGAGGCATTTCGGCTGATGAAACATATGTTTATGCATCTTTGATTTGAAACTACTGAAAATTTGAAAGTAACATTTGAAGGTTAATGGTTCAATAGGTGAGACCCAATATATGCAAACAAATGACTAGATTCCTGCTTTGGGGGGAGGAGGCTAGGGAACTGAATGTTTCTGAAATGCCTTCCTTGTTGTGGGATAAGGGTGACCAAATGGCTGTTCTGCTGGACAGGCAAAGGCTGGCATTCTGTACTGGCTTGCATGTATCTGTCCTATGTTCTCCCTTTCTTCCTCTACTTTTCCCTAGTTGCACAACCTTATTCTCCCTGGAACTGAGAGGTGGCTACTCTCTAAGTCTGAGCTCCACCCCCATTAACTCTGTGCTTACCTTGCCTTTTGTTTCCTTCCTTTTCTTTAATTCTTAATCTCTTCCCCTATTCATTTGCACCAATGGAAAGATGCAGGATCAGTGACCCATTTAAAGAAACGGTGCCCCATGTGTGCAGGCATGTTGACATCTGTTAAATTTGGTGCCCCTGGTTTCAGTTTTATAACAGTTACTACCCATATGCCAAGGCTTCTGCCTCTCATCTAGCCTATTCTGGGCTTTATATTTGAAATGCCTGCTCCTCAGGCTTTAAGAGACTCCCACACTGCTGACAAATCTGTGCTCGCATTGGGCAGTTCAGACCCTTTCACTTGCTCCCTCTTAACACCCCGACTATGCAAGTGTCAGGCAGAACAGGAGCAGAAAAAGTACTGCAAAGCACAGGTGCCCAGTAGGGAGTGGAGTATGGTAGCAGTAGTGTGTACAGGCAGGGTCTTTCTCGGACATTAATTGGTCAGGTAATGCCTGCACCCAGCTACTCAGATCCCAATAAGTCATGCTGAAAAGGTAGACTACTCTGGATGTTGTCCTAATAAGGTAAATTCCTATTTAATACATGGGGACACAATTTAAAGATGGGGGGGCAGTTCAGGGGCAATGTGAGGAAGTATTTTTTCACAGAGAGGGTAGTGGATGCATGGGCCAAGCGGTCCTTATCTTCCGTCAAAGTCTATGTTTCTATGTTTAATAAGGCACACAGGGAAACCTCCTGTAATTCATAGAGAGGGAGCTTTTAAATAGGGACGCTCCCTGTTTATATAAAGAGGGGAATTTTTCCCATACAAAGGGGATTTAAACATGAATGCCCCCATACAAACTATGGCAAGAGTAAATCCCAAAGCAGATTCCTTTCCTAAAAGGGAGATCATCTGTAAAGGAGGGAAACAGTGAGGCCAGGAGAGTGCTTGTTTTGTAGGCATGCAAGAAGACATGACGGGGTGTGTGATTATGGGTCAGTAATCAGACACTTCTCAAGAGTATGGTTAAGTATGCAGCACTTGCACTGAGTGCCTTTAAACTCAAGAGAGCTGTTTGATTATTAACCATAATCAATCATCCTTAAGTGCCTTGTTTTGACACTTATAAAATGTGTCCTACACAATACTGTGAAAAAAATAAAGCTAATTATTTAAAGTAAAAAAATATTACTTTTCTCATCTTTTTTGAAACATAGTACCCTTGTTGCTGTGTATCTGACCCCCTTTCTGACATACGCTATGGCTGTGGTACACATGCCAACTGGTGCTGACACATCTCCAGCTGTCATGGTGTTGTGGTCTGAACACAAGTGGCATACAGAGCATCAACAATCACAGTACGAACAGCAGCGGGTCAGAAATATGACAAAAAAACGTGTTTTTTTTTGTCTCAGAAGCCATTGATGCTACGTCAGTTTGGAGGGGATGTATGAATATTGTAGGGAAACATTCATGTGTGAGAGCTGCCTTCCTGGCTGGAACTACAACCCGTGTAATTATGGGTTAATAATTATATGGGCTGGGGTGCTTCTCAGCTAATCAGCAAGCAGGAAGTTTTTTTTAACATTTTATAAATACAAATGAACATGAAAAAAACTGTGCTTAAATAAAGTACACAGACTCAGAGCAGTTTAAGTATTCTTTTTTTGTCTGAGGTCATTGCCTAAAACAAAGAGAAAGGAATTGTTAAAAGTTATCAACAGGCACTATGCCTCCTCATGTAACACAAAACCAAGTATAGACACATAGGGTCTGATTTTCAATGGATATGTTTGACACAAGGTGCCTGTACCAAATGGGTAAGATGCAAGTGGCACCTTGTGTCAAACTTTGTGGCAATCTCGATTTTCGAATGCAGGCTGTGTCAAAATTGGGATGTCTTGCACCCAAGATCTGTGCCACCCTTGAGACCGAAGCACCTTTGCACCAGGTCACAAGGGAGCTTGCACCATGGTGGGGCTGCACCATACCCTCATTTGCAATTTTCAAAGCCCACCATGGATGCAACAGTGCACTCCTCATAGACCAGTCAGAGCAGTGCAAGAAGCATTTGTAGAGATGGGGAGGGGCCTTAGACAAATAGCATGCACGGCAACCTTCTCAGAGGTTCTGCCTGTCTATGGCATGGGTGACGCTAGGGTGCGCCACACCATGGGATTCAATCAGTGGTTGAAAAAATGGTGCAGAGCTCAGGGATTTGGCTTCATTGGAGACTGGGGGTCCACCTGGAGGGATGCAGGCCTATACTGGCATGATGGTCTGCATCTGTCCAGGAGGGGAACCAGGATCCCAGGTGATAGGTTTAAATACTTCATTGACAAGCATTTAAACTAGCCAAGGGGGGAGGCACTGGAAAGGAGCAGGGAAATCCTAGCCACCCCCAAAATATCAGGGTACTAAGTGAGGTAGACACCAACATAGAAATGTCGATATGGAGAAGCGCAGGGGCAAATGGAGAAAGTGACAAATGCAGTAAGGACAGGGATGAGGCAAAAAAGGGTAAGGCTATCAAGAAATGGAGAGTAATGAATACCAATGCCTGTAGTCTGGGCAACAAGCTCCCCTAACTAGTGGCCTTGATGGAAGAGGGATGCCTGGATATCGTAGCAGTCACAGAAACATGGTACACAGAGAACCATGTCTGGGATGTTAACATACCAGGGTACACAACCTACAGGAGAGACAGGGAGGGCAGAAGAGGAGGGGGAGTAGCTCTCTATGTAAGGTAAGGGATAAAAGCAACCGAACAAAAGAGTAAACAGGGAGGACAGGAGGCACTGTGGGTCACCTTAGAGACTGGAAATGGCACCACAATCTGCACAGGGGTTGTATAGAGACCCCCATGTCAGGGGGAGGGAATGGACAAAGATATGATAGAAGGCATACTTAAGATGGCAGAGAAAGGGGAGATACTGTTGATGGGGGACCTTAAAATGCCAGATGTTAACTGGAGCACCTTTGCGGCAGCCACATCCAAAAGCAGGGCCATTCTTGATGCCCTTCAGGTGGCATGCCTCAGACAGCTAATTTTGGAACCTACTCATGAGGGAGCAATCTTAGACCTCATACTCTCAAATGGGGACAGTGAGAGGATCTTAGATCTAGAAGTGGGTAGCCATTTGGGAACAAGTGACCACCAAACAGTGTGGTTCATGATAAACTCAGCTACAGAGTCAAGCCACAAAAGTGAGGGTTCTGGACTTCAGGAGGGCTGACTTTGGCAAGATGGGAGAGTGCCTTAGAAAAGCACTAGCAAACAGGCTAGAAGGAGAGGTGGAGCAACAATGGGAAATATCAAAACTGCCATCACAGAGGCAACAAGCCTTTGTGTGAAGCAAATAAACAAATCAAAATGAAAGAAAAGCCACTATGGTTCTCAAAAGAAGTGGCGGTGAAGGTTAGGAGAAAAGATAGCATTTAGGAAGTATAGAAAACACAGAAGAAGCAGGACAGAGAACTGTACCAATTAAGGCAGAAGGAGGCAGGGAGGGTAGTCAGAATAGCAAAGGCACAAACTGAGGAAAAGATAGCTAACTGGGTTAAGAAGGGGGATAAAACCTTTTATAGGTATATCAGGGAGTGTAGAAAGACAAAGGGAGGGATAGTGAGACTAAACAGAATGGATGGTTGGTGGGCAGAGAGTGACAGTGAAAAAGCAGGGATACTGAATGAATATTCTGTTCAGTATTCACAAAAGACGAATTGGGGGAGGTGCCAAATCCAATTAACAGAAGCAGTCTGGATATGGGGGTCGATCCCAGTCCTTTCACAGAAGAAAGGGTTCTGAAAAAACTCCTAAAACTGAAGGTGGACAAAACAATAGAGCCAGATGGAATTCACCCCAGAATTCTAAAAGAATTAAGCAGAGTACTAGTGACACCACTGACTACCCTTTTTAACAAATCATGGGAGGATGGTGTGGTACCTGAGGACTGGAAGAAGGTGGATGTGATTCCCCTTCACAAAAGTGGGACCAAGACAGAGGCAGAAAACTACAGACCTGTCAGTTTGACCTCTGTGGTAGGAAAGTGATGGAATGACTTCTGAAGGAAAGAATTGTTGAGTACCTAGAGGCCAGTGGGCACAAGATCCAAGGCAGCATGGGTTCACAGCTGGAAGGTCATGTCAGACAGAATCTAATTGATTTCTTTAACTGGGTGACCAAAGTAGTAGACCAGGAGGGGCTGTGGACATGGCCTACCTAGACTTTAGCAAGACATTTGACACAGTCCCACACAAAGATTAGTAGTCAAATTAACCAGCCTGGGAGTGGGTCCCAGGGTGGTAGCCTGAAAACATTGGCTGAACAACAGGACACAGAAGGTAATTGTAAATGGAGTCCACTCTGAAGAAAGGGGGTTACTAGTGGGGTACCGCCAGGGTCAGTACTAGGTCCAGTCCTTTTAATGTCTTTATAAGTGACGCTGCAGAGGGACTGAAGGAAAAGTATGCCTCTTTGCAGATGACACAAAGATCTGCAACAGGGTTGATACACAAGGAGGCGTGGAAAGGATGAGAAGGGACTTGGCAAGGTTGGAGGAATGGTCAGAAGTATGGCAGCTTGGATTCAATGCAAAGAAGTGCAAAATAATGCACCTGGGAAACAAAAAGCCAGGGGAAGATTACACAATGGGGAGGAGTAACAACAACAAAAATGGAAAGGGACCTGGGGTAATCATATCAGATGACCTTAAGTTTGGCAAGCAATGTGAGAAGACCATAGGGAGGGCTGGGGGGGATACTGGGATGTATAGGGAGAGGTATCACCAGCAGAAAACAGGAAGTTGTTATCCCCCTGTACAGACAGTTGGTGAGATCCCATCTGGAGTACTGCGTCCAGTTCTGGAGACTCCATCTCCGCAAAGACATAGACAGGATGGAGGCAGTTCAGAGGAGGGCAACTAAAATGGTCCAGGGTCTGCAAGAGAAGCCATACAAGGAGATACTAAAGGAGCTTAATATGTATACCCTTGAGGAAAGGAGGGAGAGGGGGGACATGATAGAAACGTTTAAGTACCTCAGTGGAATCAATAAAGTCCAAGAGGGTAGCATCTTTCAGAAAAAGAGATGTGCAAGAACAAGGAGACATAATCTGAAGATAGAGGGGGGGGACGGCTCAGGGGCAATGTGAGGAAGTATTTTTTCACAGAGAGGGTGGTGGACGCATGGAACAGCCTTCCTGAGGAGGTTGTGGGGTCTAAAGCTGTGGGAGAATTCAAGAATGCATGGGACAGACATAAAGCAATTTTTGTGCGGGGAAGGAAGAAATAGGCTGTTGGTTAAATAGGATCTGCAGCTTATCCTCTAGGTAGGGAAATGGGCAGACTAGGTGGGCCAAGAGGTCCTTATCTGCCGTCAAAGTCTATGTTTCTATGTGGTCTACGGGACTTGCACCACAGGCACACACTGTAGCAATTGGGGAGACCTGAAAGCAGGGGACTTGGGGCAGAAGGGGCACAGGGTGCCATAGGAGGCATCAGACAGACAGCGGGCATGACAGGGTGTAATGTGACATCCAGCAGGGGTGCTGTTTGAAGAGCTATACAGCCAATGAGATGGGACCACTGTGGGGGGTGACAGGAACAGACAGTGACATGTCCCAAGGTGGGCACAGCCCTGGCAGCTGCCCCATGGGTGGCCAGCTTGCAGAACCCCATATGCAAGAAGCTAGAGCTGAAGGTTCAGGGATGCTACTGGTGGGTGTAATGTTCTTCAGGTACCTCCGTAGTCCCCTCCTACCCACCCTCCCACGTTGTGGCAGGCTGCCTCCAGCCTACAGAGTTCTATGAGGTGGCCACCCATGGGGCAGCTGCCAGGGCTGTGCCAACTTGAGGCCATGTCACTGTCTGTCCCTGGATCCCCCCCCAAACTGTTCCCATCCCATTGGCTGTATGGCTTTGCAGATAGCAATCCTACCGGGTGCCACATCACACCCTGTCACTCCCACTGTGTCTTCGATGCTCCCAATGGCACCCCCATGCCTCTTCTTTCCCTGGCCCCCTCCTGGCATGCAGATTCACCCCCACCTCTCATGGTCCATTTGGTGTCATGCTGGGTGAGGGGGGATTGATCCCTGTGGCAACTCCCACAGGTGCGCCAAACGATTGCGGCAAGCCTGCAGCTGTGGCAACTCCTGTTTTTTTATTTCCAATTGTTTAACCAGGTGAGACACACTAAGCTAAAAACTTGTTTACAGGTGCAACATGGGAGCACAGGGAAGTTAAGTGACTTGCTCAGGGTCACACAATATATGCAAGGAGGGCTGTGGGATTCAAACCCAGGTCTCCAGATTTGCAGCTCAGAGCCTTAAACCACTGCACTATACTGCCTCCCCCTTTTATAAAATTGAGAACAGGGTCCCTGATGCACCCAGAGCTCATCACAGTCCTAGAGTGATGTAAGTTGCATCGCTCTAAGGGTTTTTGAAAATTGGGCCCCTAATGTTTATTTTGTAGGTTTTAAACATTAATATTATCATCACATACTGGCAAAAAATTAAAAATTTGACTTGGGGTGCAGAAACAACAGGGAAAGCCCTTCATTGTTCAGCTTCTGTCCAAATAAAACATATGTCATCTGCTGGATGTAGCAAAGACAGCAGTGGCCTGCAGGGCTGGAAATTGAGGAAGTCTTCCTCCAAGTTGGCCGTAAAAAGGTTTGCATATTGCTGTGTGTTATTCTTGAAAAGCTTTTCTCCCACGCTATACCACCCAGCCACTAGGGATAAGTCTAAATAATAAACAGTCTAGCAACTTGACTTACAGATATCTCCGTCCTCTACCCCACCCAGCAGCATGACAACATCTGCTTATAACAAGGCAAATACAGCACCACATCTGATTTAACTCTCTTGTGTACTATCTGCCTGACTTCAGCAGAGCCTCTCTCAAGCCTACAGTATTTGCCTAGGAGGGATATTCCTACAAAAGTGAATTTTCCATCCAATGCTTTTAAGTTTCATTCTCCTGTCTTTAGTTTTCATTATTCATCTACTTTCTCACTGCTATCCTCTGTTTCATTCCCCTGTGATTTGGCTTCCACCCAAGTTGCCTTCAAGGCACAGCATTAACCAATGGAAACAGCAGGGCCTCATTGGGGTTCCCTTCCAGTGGGTCAATACTGCAGCATTATAGTACAGTATTCATGCAGAACAGTGTCAGTGTTGCCCATGAATCCCTTATACATGGATATGCCACCAATACTTCGTTTTAGACTGCAGTGCTTTTGAAACCAGCTGTATTATGCCTACTACCATGTTAAAAATAAATACCTTGTAAGAGGAAAACGTGGGATACAGATGGACTCAGGCACAGGTAATGTTCTTCAGTGGAATCTCAGCAGCTGCTTTATTGAAGAATCCCAAAATAAAAAATAACATATAACGAAACAAAGGCGGACTGTCTCGACAAAATCAAACATAAAACGGAAGTAACAGAAAAGGCTAACAGCACAGGTTCCTTTTCCACAGCAGGCTTAACAAATCATACAAGTCTTCTGTTGAAGAATTAACTAGGGCACTAGTTATGGATGTATACTCTTCAACACCCTTAGCTGTTTCTTATCTCTTCTTTGGAGATGCTGGCTATATATAGGCTAGAACAACCTCTCATTGGTTGAAACTTCTATCACTCAAATAGACTGATAAACTTTTGTACAAACCAATTGTTTATATTATTCAAAGCTTATAAACTATTCATTTTGATAATCATATGGTCATATGACAGTTATAAAATTATTAATTTTATTTGTAGGCTTCTAAACTTGGTGTTTGTAGAACAAGCCCCTCCCCTTTGTATCTCTTTCTGTATAAAATCAACAACAGTATGGCCGGCCGGCTCCTAGGGAGAGGGTATACCAGGGAGGACTCTTAGTATGACCCTACATCACATATTATGCCAGGTATTTAATCATTTCTTTTGCTTTCTTGTCTTTTCACATTTCCTTAAACAATATGCTAATGTGTATAATTACAGAACTGACTGAATACAAAATAAAAGAAGAAAGCAAAATGCTGTGTTGTTTGCTGGGCTGTGGCTGGTAGGGACACAGCTCAGCTTAGCTACAGTCAGAAAAGGGGAGAATTTCCTTAATTGCCCAATAAAGAAGCGCTTTAGCACTGGAAAGAATAGTGCTGCATCTCAAGAGCTGTATTCAGCGAGAAATAATAGCTTTGCAAGGATTTGCGGCATTTACGAGCTGCACGATAGTGCGCATGTTCGTGCAGCTCGTTTAAAAACGTCGCGAAGGAGCGTTTTACTAAAACGCTACATCTACAGTTGCATACAGCATGTCTAAGGCTATTCTGGGCAAGAGATGTACTTCTAAAGTTCCTTTTGGGCGAAAGGGACATTTTTTTACAACTTCCAGTATTCTGGCCATCTTAAAGGGGTCACAAGGACGTTATGATTTGTTCAACAGATATATTTTGTATTCTAACAGGTCTACATGTTGTATATTGATTTTTATAGACTTGCCAAATGAAGGAAGACCAAAGACAACATCAAAATGGACAATACAAATAGAAATAAATCGTATAGGTGGCCAGTCAATATACAAACAGTGATTTGAACAACAAAGACATAAGACAAGGAGACAAGAGTTAAACACATGGGGGGGCAAGTCTGGATATAATAGTCGAAACCTGTTAGTGGAAAAGCAGGATTGGTCTGGCAGCACCAGCAGACCCTTTGACATACCTGCTCCCCCAATACTGGTGTAGCTAAAGCATTTGTGGGATGGTGTTACATAGAAACATAGACTTTGACGGCAGATAAGGACCGCTTAGCCAATCTAGTCTGCCCATTTCCCTACCTACAGGATAGGCCGCAGATCCTAGTTAACCAACATAAGCCTATTTCTTCCTACCCCCCCACAAGAATTGCCTTATGTCTGTCCCATGCATTCTTGAATTCTCCCACAGTTTTAGACCCCCACAACCTCCTCAGGAAGGCTGTTCCATGCATCCACTACCCTCGCTGTGAAATAATACTTTCTCACATTGCCCCTGAACCACCCCCCCTCTATCTTTAAATTGTGTCCCCTTGTTCTTGCACGTCTCTTTTTCTGAAAGATGCTACCCTCTTGGACTTTGTTGATTCCACTGAGGTACTTAAAAGTTTATATCATGTACCCCCTCTCCCTTCTTTCCTCAAGGGTATACATATTAAGTTCCTTTAGTCTCTCCTTGTATGGCTTCTCTTGCAGACCCTGGACCATTTTAGTTGCTCTCCTCTGAACTGCCTCCATCCTGTCTATGTCCTTGCGCAGATGGGGTCTCCAGAACTGGACGCAGTACTCCAGATGGGGTCTCACTAACTGTCTGTACAGAGGGATAACAACTTCCTGTTTTCTGCTGCTGATGCCTCTCCCTATGCATCCCAGTATACCCCCAGACCTCCCTACTGCCTTCTCACATTGCTTGCTAACCTTAAGGTCATCTGATATGATTACCCCAGGTCCTTTCCTTTTTGTTGTTGTTACACCCCCATTGTGTATTCTTCCCCTAGGTTCTTGTTTCCCAGGTGCATTACTTTGCACTTCTTTGCATTGAATCCTAGCTGCCATACTTCTGACCATTCCTCCAACCTTGCCAAGTACCTTCTCATCCTTTCCATGCCTCCTTGTGTATCAACCCTGCTGCAGATCTTTGTGTCATCTGGAAAGAGGCATACTTTTCCTTCAGTCCCTCTGCAATGTCACTTATGAAGACATTAAAAGGACTGGACCCAATACTGAACCCTACAAGTACCCCACTAGTAACCCCTCTTTCTTCAGAGTGGACTCCATTTACAATTACCTTCTGTGTCCTGTTGTCCAGCCAATGTTTTACCCAGGCTACCACCCTGGGACCCACTCCCAGGCTGGTTAATTTGACTATTAATCTTTTGTATGGGACTGTGTCAAATGCCTTGCTAAAGTCTAGGTAGGCCATGTCCACAGCCCCTCCCTGGTCTACTACTTTGGTCACCCAGTCAAAGAAATCTATTAGATTTGTCTGACATGACCTTCCTGCTGTGAACCCATGATGCCTTGGGTCCTGTGCCCCACTGACCTTTAGGTACTCAACTATTCTTTCCTTCAGAAGTGACTCCATCACTTTCCCCACCACAGAGGTCAGACTGACAGGTCTGTAGTTTCCTGCCTCTGTCTTGGTCCCACTTTGTGAAGGGAATCACATCCGCCTTCCTCCAGTCCTCGGTACTACACCATCCTCCCATGATTTATTAAAAGAGTAGCCAGTGGTTTCACTAGTTCCCCCTTAATTCTTTTTAGAATTCTGGGGTGGATTCCATCAGGCCCCATTGCTTTGTCCACCTTCAGTTTTAGGAGTTCTTGCAGAACCCTTTCTTCTGTGAAAGGACTGGGATCGACCCCCCTATCAAGAGTGCTTCTGTTAATTGGATTAGGCACTTCCCCCTCCTCTTTTGTGAATATTGAGCAGAAATATTTGTTCAGTATCCCTGCTTTTTTACTGTCCCCTTCACTGTTCACTGTGTTGTGATCAGTCTCCCTTCTGAAGAGATCTGAACCCAGACTGAAACACCATGCTCCAGCCACCAGCTTTTACCTGCACTATACCATCAACAAACATTTGTCAATGCCAAATGTTTGCATGCTGGCATTAGCACTGGAAGTGCAGGAGTTAGAGAGATGCAGAATAGGAATGGCAATGAAGTACTGAACTAACGCCAGCCCAACCCCCACCCTGCAGAGATAGACAGGCATTGGGGTGTGCCTTTGGGTTGTCACCCATAACGCTCATGTCATTTTCCCTCACCCTACCCTGCAGACACCGACGAGTGTCGAGGTGTGCCTTGGGGTGTTCAGGCTTTACATTCACCCCAATCCATAAGGAAATATGCTGAAATGTTTGCAGTATAAGAGAATGGGATGAACTTTGGGGCTGAAGAGTCCAAGGCACACCTTGATTCCTATCACTGGCTGTAGGGTGGGGGTGGGGGAGGAATGACATAAGCACTACCGTCGACAATCCCAAGTCACACCCCTGACACCTGTCAGTCCCTACAGGGTAGGGCGTTATGGTAAGAAACCATAACGCCTTGGACGTTTCTTGGTATTTTCACTCCAACTTTTCAACATGGGCTTTTTGTGACCCCACTGCATGAACAGTGACACTATCAATTCATTAGCGGAAAGGTGATTTTGCACAGCAACTGCGCCATTTGGTGCCACAGGTGCGAAAACATATTTCAGGCAGGATGTGAAAAATTACAGCTGTACTGAAGAGGTGTACAAAAACGGTAATGTTTAAAATCTGGAGTGAAAATATAAAAAAATTGGCGAAGTCACAAGCATGCGTAGAAACTGAGCAACACACACCCGTAATGCAATTATTTTAGGGATTTTTTACACCATGTTTTCAACATAGGCATTTTGGGACCTCCACTCATGAATAGTGGCACTGTGAATTTCTTAATTTGTCCCGAACGTTGATTTCACACAGCAACCACGCCCATTGTGTGCCACAGGTGCAAACACGTGTTTTGGGCAGGATGTGAAAAATGACAGCTATACTGTTCATAAGGTGGTGTGCAAAAATGACAATGTTGAAAATCTGGAGTAAAAATATAAAAAATTAGCGGAGTTACGAGTGTGCATAGAAACTGCGCAATGCACGCTGGTAACGCAGTCATTTTTTTGAATTTATTCACCAGATTTGCAACATGGGCTTTTTGGGACCTCTCCTTATGAACATTGTCACTGTGGTTTTCTTAGTCTGTCCTGAACGTTGATTTTGCACAGCGATTGCGCCATTGTGCACCACATCTGCAAAAACACATTTCAGGCAGGATGTAAAAAATGACAGCTGTATTGTTCATGAGGAGGTGTGGAAAAATGGCAATGTTGAAAATCTAGAGTGAAAATATTAAAAATTCTCGAAGATATGAGCGTGTATAGGAACTGCGCAATGCATGCTTGTAACATAGCAATTTTTATGTTGATTGCACGCAGCGCAAGAAACATATTGGGACAGCTTGCTGAGAAGCAGGCTGTGGAGGCAGGGCACTGTTGTGGCCAATGCCCCCACAGCCTGAAAAGGCTTGTCCTGCTTCTCCCAATGCCATTGCAAGCTGCTGGTGATAGCAGTTTGGAACGTTGGCACCAAGTTCTGAGAATTTCGCCACTGCAATCAGGGGCTGCCTCGTCATTGCAGCGTCAGCCATCCGCTGCAATGAGGGAGCGACCTGTCATTGCAGGGCGGGATGTAAAACCTCTGATATTGTTTGTGAACATGGTGGCGGCTTGCAGCCATGTTCACAAACAGTATAACACCCCCCCACCATGTTTACTTGCCGACGGTGGGCCCTAATCCCCATTGGCTTTGGTGGCCCCGTGTTTCTGCTGTTGCCGATGAAGGATCCCACTCCCCATCAGCATTCTGTACCCTCCCTGCTTTTGTTTCTGCCAACGGGGTGCCCAATCCCCATCGGCATAATGATACCCCCCTTGTTTGCCGACGGGGGTGCCCAATCCCCCGTCAGCTATTGCTGCTATGACAAAAGCCTCTGCTGGCACGCTGGGAGCCCACCCCAGCATGCCAGATGCCCCTGCGAAGAAAAACAGTCCCGTGACATCTTTTGTTTTCATTTTTTTTCCTGAAAAAAAGGAAACTGTCCCTCAGCGCTCACCCTGCCCCCCACCTGCAACCCCCACCCACCCACTGCGCACTCTGCCTCTCCACACCCCACCTCACCCCATACTTACCTCCGGAGCTTGGCGTGACGATCTTTGGTGGGCCAGGAACATGTCTGCACTCTTCAAAGCCGACCGCAAACTGAGGAAATGCCAGTAAGCTGTATAATGTAATAAATAGGGTTTCTTCAACTTTAGTGCATATCTCGGGCATTTTTGGGAATTTTTTCACCAAATTTTCAACATGGGGTTTTTGGGACCCCTCCTCATGAATGCTTGAACTGTCATGGTGTTAATCGGCTCCGAAAGGTGATTTCGCGGTCACTGCGTGGAATCACCTTTGGGGGCCGATTAACAAAAACAGTGCCAGTGTTCATGAGGTGGGCTCTCAAAATGCCTATGTTGCAAATTTGATGGAAAATCCAAAAAATTATTGTTTTATGAGCGCAAGGGCCATGCAGTTGTTACGCACTCTCGTAACTTCATGAATTTGCAATATTTTCACTCTAGATTTCCAACATTGCCATTTCCCACACCTACTTATGAACAGTACAGCTGTCATTTTTCCCATCCTGGCTGAAATGTATTTTCGCACTTCAGGCGCAGAATAGAGCAATCTCTGTGGGAAATCACTGTCTGGGACAGATTAAGAAAATGACAGTGATACTGTTCATGAGCAGATGTCCTAAAATGCCTATGTTGAAAATTTGGTGATGATAGCCCATCGAATGACTGTGTTACAAGTGTGCGTTGCACACTTTCCATGCACCCTTGTAACTTCGCAGATTTGTAATACTGTCATGCCGGATTTTCACCAGTGGAATTTTTTCACACCTCCTTATGAGCAGTACAGCTGTCATTTTTCACATCCTGACCGAAATGTGTTGTCACAGTTCCAGCATACAATAACGCGGTCGCTGTGGGAAATCATGGTTCGCAACAGATTGAGAAAATGACAGTGGCACTGTTCATGAGCAGAGGTCCTAAAATGCCTATGTTGAAAATTTGGTGATGAAACTCCATAACATGACTCTGTTACAAGTGTGGCGTTTAACTGTTTCCACACACCCTTGTAACTTCGCAATTCTGTAATATTTTCATGCCACATTTTCAACAGTGGCATTTTTCCACACCTCCTTATGAACAGTACAGCTGCCAGTTTTCACATCCTGGCTAAAATATGTTTTTGCACTCCTGCCACAGAATAGCACGGTCGCTGTGGGAAATCACTGTTTGGGACACATTAAGATCGAACGAGTGAGAGGGGGGAGTAACCAAACTCAACTGAGCTCTGTTGGGACTGCTGTGGATTTGTTTGTGGCCAGAGAAAGGGCCCAACACAAGAGCCCAGTACAAAAGAGCAGCCTGCAGCACTGGGAGAAACAGAACGAGAAAGCGAGTGATGGAGGGGGAGTGAGCGAACTCACCGGAGCACTGTCAGGACTGCTGCGGATTTCTTTGTGGGCAGAAAAAGGCATCAATGCAGGCAGGGACCCAGTACAAAAGGCCAAACTGCAGTGGTGGGAGAAACAGTATGAGCAAGTGAGACAGGGGGACTGAGTGAGCTCAACGGAGCTCTATCAGGACTGCTGCGGATTTCTTTGTGGGCAGAAAAAGGCGCTAATGCAGGCAGGAGTCCCGTACAAAAGGGTGCTTGCAGCACCAGGACAAACAGAATGAGTGCATGACAGAGGGAGACTGAGCGACCTCAACGGAGCTCTGTCGGGACAGCTACAGATTTGTTTGTGGACAGACAAAGGTGCCAACACAGCCAGGAGCCCCATACACAAGCGTAGCCTGCAGCGCCAAGAGAAACAGAAAGAGTGAGTGACAGAGCGGTAGTGAGCGAGCTCAACGGAGCTCTATTGTGACAGCTGCGGATTTCTTTGTGGGCATAAAATGTGGCAACACAGGCAGGAGGCCAGTACAACAGGCCAGCTTGCAGCATGGGCCGAAACGGCATGAGTGAGTGAGAGAGCTCAATGGAGCTGTGTCGGGACTGCAACAGATTTCTTTCTGGCCAGAATAAGCCGCCAATGCAGGCAGGAGCAGAGTACAAAAGGGCAGCCTGCAGCGGCAGGAGACACAGACCGAGCGAGTGAGGGAGGGGAAGTGAGTGAGCTCAATGGAGCTCTGTTGGGACTGCTACAGATTTGTTTGTGGGCAGAAAAAGGCAGCAATGCATGCGGTGGCCCAGTACAAAAGGGCAGCCTGCAGTGGCGGGGAAACCAGAATGAGCGAGTGAGAGAGGGGGACTGAGAGAGCTCAACGGAGCTCTATTGTAACTGCGGCAAATTTCTTTGTGGGCAGAAGAAGGCGGCAACACAGGCAGGAGCCCAATAGAAAAGGGCAGCCTGCAGCTCTGGCAGAAACGGACTGAGCGAATGACAGAAGGGGAGTGAGTGAGCTTAACGGAGCTTTGTCGGGACTGCTGCAGATTTCTTTGTGGGCAGAAAAAGGTGCCAACAGAGCCAGAAGCCCAGTACAAAAGGGCAGCCTGCAGCGCCATGAGAAACAGAATGAGTGAGTGACATGGGGAGTGAGCGACCTCAGCGGAGCTCTGTCGAGACTGCTGCAGATTTCTTTGTGGGCAGAAAAAGGCGCCAACAGAGCCAGGAGCCCAGTACAAAAGGGCAGCCTGCAGCGCCACGAGAAAAAGAATGAGTGAGTGACACGGGGAGTGAGCGACCTCAATGGAGCTCTGTCAGGACAGCTGTGGATTTCTTTTTGGATAGACAAAGGTGCAAATGCAGGCAGGAGCCCAGTACAAAAGGGCAGCCTGCAGCACCGGGAGAAACACAATGAGCGAGTGAGAGAGGGGGAGTGAGTGAGCTCATTGGAGCTCTATTGTGACTGCTGCGGATTTCTTTGGCAGAAAAAGGCGGCAATGCAGGCAGGAGCCCAGTACAAAAGGTCAGCCTGCAGCGCTAGCAGAAACGGAACGAGTGAGTGAGAGAAGGGAGTCAGTAGGCTCAACAGACCTGTGTTGGGACTGCTGCAGATTTCTTTGTGGGCAGAAAAAGCCACCAACAGAGGCAGGAACTCAGTGCAAAAGGGCGGCCTGCAGTGCCAGGAGAAACAGAATGAGCAAGTGAGAGAGGGGGAGTGTGCCACCTCAACGGAGCTCTGTCGGGACAGCTGCAGATTTCTTAGTGGCCAGAACAAGGTGCCAACGCAGGCAGGAGCCCAGTAGAAAACAGCAGCCTGCAGCACTGGGAGAAACAGACTGAGCAAGTGACACAGGGGCAGTGAGCAAGCTCAACAGACCAACGCAATCAACATTCAGCATTGACAAATGCTTGTTTGGAATTTTTTCACCAAATTTACAACCCAGGCTTTCAGGGAGCCCACCTCATGAACAGTGTCACTGTTGTTTTGTTAATCAGTCCTGGAAGGTGATTCTGTACAGTGACCGCAAAAATCACCTTTTGGGACAAAATAACAACATAACAGTGACTGAGTTCATGAGGTGGGGTCCCAAGAACCCCATGTTGAAAATTTGGGGCCAAAAATCACAAAAATGGCCGAGATATTCACCTTAGTTGAACCCCCCCCCCATGTATGCTTTTACACAGCTTACCAGCATTTCTTCAGTTCGCGGTCAGCTTTGAAGAGTGCAGACATGTTTCCGCTCCACTGAAGATCATCACGCCAGACTCCAGAGCAAGTATGGGGTGAGGGGAGTGGGGGAGGTGGGGTGCGCAGAGGGTGGGTGTGGGTTGGTGGAGTGGATCTGACGGCGAGGGACCGTTTTCTGTGTTTCAGGTTATTAAAAAAAAAATAAAAAATCACCATGGACCGTTTTCTGTTTTTTACAGGTGTAAGAGTTTGGGGGGTCATGTTAGCCACACTACGGTGGGCTCCCAGTGTGGCACACAATGGGGAAGGGTTGGGGCAGGAAAATGCTGATGCAATGGGGGGCTTAATCATGCCAACAGAGGGGCTGGGCACCCCGTCGGCAAGTGTGTCTGTGTTTGGGGGGGGATGATGCCGAGGGGGATTGGGCACCCCACCCCAGACAGACAAAACACAGCAAACAGGCACATATGCTGACGAGGATTGGGCTCCCCTGTCTGCAGACAAACTGGAGAGTGGGCATGCTGACAGGGTGATTGGGCACCCCGGAAGTTGGCTTGCTGGGGACTGTGAAAGGCGGGCGGCAACAGCCGCCACCATGTTTATTGAAATGTTACACCAGGCAAGGCACACCTTGCTATGAGGGGGCGCGCCCTCATTGCAGTGGTGAAATAGTTTCAAGTTGGTGGCACGCTTGCAGACTACTGTCCTAGCCAGCGTGCTCCTTCATTGGTGACACACAGATGAGCCCCAAAAAGCAGTGGTGGCATTGGCCACAACACTGCCGCACCTCCACAACCTGCTTCTCCAGCAAGCTGCCACAGCATGTTTCTTGCGCATGTGTGCAAGCAAGCATAAAAATATACCTAAATCTCAGTTTCTGTAGGGCTTGTGCCAGAATACATATGAGGAGAGATTGAAATACCTTAAAATGTATACGCTAGAAGAGAGGTGGGAACAGGGAGATATGATAGAAACCTTCAAGTATCTTATGGGCATAAATGAAGTGCGAGTGGGTAACATCTTACAGTATAGAAGATGTAAAAAGATGAGGGGGCATGATATGAGATTGGATGGGGAGCCGGATAAGGGGGAATGTAAGGAAATTTTCTTCACAGAAAGGGTGGTGGATGCATGGAATAGCCTATCCCAGAAGGTGGTGGAAGCTAGCACAGTGGTGGGATTCAAATATGCATGGGATAGGCATAAGGGAACTTTAGAGATGGGAAGGAGAGACAAAAGACAATGACCAAGTGGGGTCAGTGGCAGCTGATGCAGGTAGAGAATATGGGCAGACTGGGTGGGCCTAAGCGGTCCTTATCTGCTGTCAATTACTATGTTACCATGTTCAGAATCTTCAGATTTCCAGGAAAGAAGTGAAGAGATGCAGAATAGGTTTCTTGCCAAGGACTATTGCAGGACTCTTTGGGCTAGGGCCAGGGAGGAAACTGACATGATTCCAAGGGATCATTTATTGAAGTACCGGATGAGGGAACAGGCGCAAAATGAGTCAGTAAATGTCATTGCTCTGTATTTACTAAAATCAAATTAAATCCAGTTGAAAAACTGGAACTATTTGGAAATGGAAACACAATTGACACATGTGGTCAAAAATCCACCCAAGATGATCGTCAAAAGTGGTCCGAATTTAACAGACAGTCTGGCATGAAGTTTCCAGCCATTAGTAAGGAAAAAACTGTTAGCTGGCTGTGCCTGCCCTCAGCTGGTTATCATCAATGCGGACATTGCACTTGTTGTACAGTGATCCAAAAAACACCCACGTTCTCTCCCATAACTTCCCGAAGGAATTCAAAATCAACAAATTCATAAGCTGTTCCACTACAGGTGTTGTTTACCTGGCAACATGCCATTGCCAAGCATTCTATGTCAGCAAGACAAACAGAGAATTTAAAATTAGTGTTGGTGTGCATTTTAGTACCATTAGGAATAAGGATGTTCACAACACTTTATACATATTTCTGGCACTTCCAACCTTGTGAGACACAGTTTTATGTTCTGTGGCATAGAGAGAGTAGCCTTAAGCAAGTGGGGAGAGGAAGGAGACTCACTGATTTTAATGTGTGAGTCCCACTGGATCTTTAGACAAGATCTAGGCAGAACCAATACGGCTGTCGTGAGCTTGTAAAGCTCTGGACAAGGATCACCGCAGAGTGCCATCTCCAAGATGGTGGCAGCAACGCAACTGAGCATCCACGGCACTTGCACATGCATAGTAGCGGTAAATGACATTCTGCCATTCCCAAGATGGCAGTGCCGGTGACCCTTCATCAGAGATGTGGCTAACAGCACATAGCAAAACTTCTATTTGTACATACAAATTTAAAGGTACAGTGCCTTTCTTAAGAAAAATCAAGTAGTTGCAATGTGCATCTAAGCAGGCCAATGGATGCCATGGATAAACTGTGCAATGTGAAAGATAACAAGTGTGAAAAAAAATTCCTTCATCACCCAAATGAATAAGCATGTGAAAAAAAAATACATAGAATACACATTGCTAATGCTGATCCGGTGGTACTAAGGGCTGAGGCACTGGATGCCTTACATCGCGCCACACCAGCGACCCAGGTTTGGGAACAGACTCAGGTTGTTGGGTAGCCGGCATGGTGGGGGAAGAGTCAGAGCAGGATTGAGCAGATGTAAGGCAGCTGTCCTCTCCGGGGGGTCACCACCCACCCGTAGTCCCGCTGCCACTGAGTGGAGGCCCAGTGGCCAGCGTAGGCAGCGGGGGTGACACGTAGTGGGTGGGTACCTCGAGATGTGGCGTGCGCATGCCTCCGCATGCATGCGTGCATGTGACGTAGGGGGCTGGGTTATGGGTAGAAAACAGAAAAAACATAAAAATGTATATCGGAAAAAAAAAAGAATGCACATTTTATTTTTTTGTAACCGGTAGGCCCACTAGGCACAAGTGCCTGTTTTCAGGGGCGACCTGGGAGCACTGGCCGGTTAAGTGACTTGCTCAGAGTCACACAGTATGCAAGTGGAGGTTGTGAGAATCAATCTCAGGCCTGGTCTGCTGGATGTACCAAGCTCGTTCTCACCTCGTTCCTCTAACCTCTAGGCTATACTGCCAGCCCAAGTGCTAGTATACTACAAACATGACAGGTAGCTAAGAGTACATAAACTTCTAATTGCTGAATAGCAGTTCTAAATAACTTTGATAACCCAGATAGGAATTCAAACCACTGACTAAAGCACAACACAGAGGAAAAGAGCAAGCATACTTTTTTTATTATGCATTATAAAATGGGTAAGAGAAAACCTGCATCCTGACTGGCTAACAGGTACCAGTAGCCGTGTCCTTATCAGTGATACACATAGCAACTGGTACATGTTATGCCAAGCAAGACACAGTGCAGGCAGAAATCCATGCGTGCCACTTTGGAAAAACACTTTCTCTCGCATTTTCTGGTGAAGTGCTGTACTCCTGTTCTGCCCCACCTGCCGGCCCGCCCACCTGCCATGTCACAACACTGAAGATCTTGCCCAAAACTACTGCATGTGCCTGTTCAAGTAAAATAGAAAATTAATTTCAAAAACACCAGCCTTTGCTAAACAAAACAGCTTCAATGCACACAAGCTTTTCAGGAGTCGCACCAGTGATTTCTCTCTCAAGAAAGCAGCTTTCCCTGCCCCTGAGATGACTGCGTGCCGGACCCCCACTGGCACCCATAGTTCCTTGATAAAGAAGAAAATATTACTAAAATGCATGGTCACACCAAAACAAATGTTCCACTCCATCTCACACACTAAAAAAAATAAAAACCACAGAGCTCCAATGGAAAACAGTCTTCAGTAAGCCCGCTGAACACAGACATGCTCGTTCCCTCACAAACCATCCTTCACAGTTTTAAAAAGTACAACAACATACCTCAGGATGTAGCTCGCTGGGCAATCGGGGGGGATCTAAAACACTTTACATTCTCTTTACATGCCTAGGGCAGCTAACTTGACGACAAGACTGTCTATCTATATCACTGACTAACTGCGATAACCTGAGCAGTATGTTACTAGAGGGCTCTAGTGGTCACAAAGAGAAATGCACTCTATTAGACTTTCATACAGTGCATAAATAGAGGAACTATTTTTACTGTTTTAACTAAAAACTCTTTTCCCCCTTTTTTTATTTCTATTTTGACACTTATTTATTTATTTATTTTTATTTCCGCATGACGGACCCATTTTATAAGAACAATAACACACTCCGAGGTGTGGGTTATCGTCTGATAAGAGCATGCTCAGGTGCATAAGGCACTCGGCGCAAGCGCTTCATGCCTTAGTACACCCCTGGGCGTGCTTTTATCAGGCAATAACCCACACCTCGTCATGTGTTATTGCTTGCATAATACACTAATAGCAAAATTGCTGGAAAAGACTGCCAGCTGTGGAAAATTAATTGGGAGGGGGACATATGCGAAGATAAAAGGTAAAGACTGAAAATAAGTAAAACAATAAATGCACAGTAAGACATTCACAAAAAGATTTTACTGTATCTACAGACTTCTTTGATGGTACAATGATGTATCTTGGATACCTGAAAAGAGAACATTCCTTCAATAAATATAGTAGATTACTTATTAGCAGGTACATAGAGAAAAGCTATCACAGGAGGCAGTGTCAGAAATATCTGCCTGAAACCTATAGAAATGGATTTACATCCAGTCATTAAGGCCAGAAGGAGTGAGGATCCTGAGATTGTATATCCACCTCAATTTCTTTTGGAGCAAGGTTCTAACTCTGTCTCTCCTCTGGACTGCCACACTTTCATGTTCAGTCTCTGCAAACTGTAAATCATTGGTTGTTGCTATTGTGAACTCTCTTGAAATGAGAACCCAGTGGGGTAGTCATATTCGTTGTATGTACTGATCTAATATGCTCCTATAGCCGCTTATGCAAAGGTGGGTAGTTGTGCTTATGTACAACTGATGGCAAGCACAGGTAATAGCACAAATAACAAAGGAAGTGAAACAGTTGATAAACTGACAAATGTCCAGTTTTTTGGACTTGGTGGGATTAATGAATGCCTTGCCAGAGTTGCAGCTAGATACAGTGGGGACCTTAAATATATACGTACATACGAAGATGCCAGCATAGAGATGCAGTGGGGGCCTAAATACATACATACATACATACATATGAACAAGGCTTTGTGGTCTATCTAGTCTGCTTGAGTGTGTACATCCCTACTGTGTTTACAAAAGGATCAGCTCCCCCGTGTTCCTACTTGAACACCCCTCCCAACTCCCCTCTCTACCTGCAACTTTCCCCTTCAATCTGTCCCATCCTTTCTTGAAGCCGGACACCATTTTCTGGCAACTCATTCCACTTGGCCACCACTCTCTCAGTGAAAAAATGCCTCTTCAACTCTCTTCTAAATCTTCCACCCACCAGTTTTAGGCTATGCCTCCTAGTGGACTTGTTCCCAATAAGGCTGAAGAGTCCCACGATGCTTACCCTATTAATACCTTTAAGCTGCTTGAAGATCTCGATCATGCTCCTCCTTTCCTTTCTGTCCTCAAGAGAGTACATGTTGAGCCCCTGAACGTCACTTCATAGGTATTGCCCTGTTTTGGCCATGGAACATCTTGGTTGCCTTTTACTGGACTGTTTCCAGTAAGATGACATCCTTCTTAAGAGAAAGGCACCAATACTGCACACTGTATTCTAGGTGCAGTCTCACTAGTGATCTGAACAGTGGCAGTATGACCTCAGCCTTCCTGTTGGAAATCCATCTTACTATGCAGCCCTGCATCCCCTTTGCTCTGTCTGCTGCTGTCCTGCAGCATGTCGAGTACTTCAGGTTACTCAAGATGATTCCTCCCAGGCCCTTTTCTTTCTTTGTCTTGGTTACCTGAACACCGCCCAACTTGTATTTAGTCCTTGGGTTCTTCACCCCCAAATGCCTAACTTTACACATTTTAGCACTGAATCCCAGTTGTCAAATGCCAGACCACTTCTCTAACCTATCCAGGTCTTCCCTGAGCTCCTGTCTCCCTTCTTGTGTCCACACTCCCACAGAGCTTTGTGCCATCCATGAACAGGCAGATTTTACCTTGCATCCCATCTGTTATGTCACTGATAAAAATGTTAAACAACACCGGACCGGGCATTGAATCCTGTGGGTCCCCACTCATCAATGGCCTAGCTTCTAAGAATTGCCACCCAACTATTACCTTTTGACTTCTGTCCTGCAACCAGCTTTTCAGCCATCTTTCAGGCTTAGCCCCTAACCCCAGGTCTTCCACCTTTCTGACCAGTATCCTGTGAAGCACAGAGTCAAAGCCCTTGTCCACTGTTCTGGTCACCCAGCCAAAGAAGTCAATTAGGTTAGTCTGGCAGGATCTCCCTGATATAGACCCATGCTGTCTATCATCCTGGAGCTCATTTTCCTCCAGAAAGATCACCAGTCTTTCTTTCAGAAGGGTCTCTATCAGCTTCCCTGCTACTGAGGTCAGGTTGACCGGCCTGTAGTGCCCTAGTTCATCCCTTGGTCCACTGTTATGCAGAAGCACCACATGTACAGTTCCCCAGTCCCAGGGGCACACTCCCTGACTCCAGAGAGGTGTTAAACTGGTCTGCTAGGAAACCCATCAGTACCTCTGCCAGTTCCCTTAGGACCCTTGAGTGTGCACTGTTTGGCCCTGGGGATTTGTCCACCTTCAGAGCCCTTAGGCCCTTATGCATCTTGTCTACTTGTATTACATCATCTGTGACTCCCCCCTCCCCAGTTTCTACCCCTCTGCCCCTTGGGGGCACTGATCTGTCCTCTCCCTAGTGAAGACAGAGCAGAAGTACTTGTTAAGTACCTTTGCTTTTTCCTTGACCACCCTCTACCCAACCCTCCTCCTTTTTTTAATCTGACAGTCTCATCTTTAATGTATCTCTTCTCCCTTATGTATTTGAAAAATACCTTATAACCCATGTTTACTCTGTGCTAGCTGTACTTCTCTTTTAACCTTTTACTCTTTAACTGCTCCGCTCATCTCCTTTTTTATGGCTGTGGGGGTAGCTCAGCAGACATTTTGCATTCAGAAAGGGGATGATGTCATTTTTGCTACCAAACTACATGACAGAGTGTTAAAAACAGATTCCTCTGATAAAGCCTCATTACTATGCGGCCTATGTGTGTATAGGAAGCAGTAGAGCACTACTTTTTCTCTGGCTTGAGGAGTTCATTGAGCCCACAGAAAGTTAACTCATTATCTTTGGGCAGTCATTCTGTGTCAGATTACCAATGGATGGTACAGACATCATAGAAATCTATTGGAAGTAGAATGGGTTAAACACTTTCTGGAGCTTTCTGCATAACAAATAAGCTCTGCTGTGCCCTCAGCCCCTATGAACACCTTATTAAGCCATTTGACACCACCATCCTAAGAGCAGTCATTCTGCTACTTTGCAGGACATTCTATAGCAAACAGTTCCAGTGATGCCTGTTTCCAAATAATACACCAACTTCATTTTCTTAGGCAGACAGTTCTGGGCTACTGTTTATATTCTACTGAATGTTCTTAACCTGCAGTTTGTGACTACAGGTATTTACAACTGAATGATAGTACCCACATTTGCTTCACTTGCAAATAGGTAGGCATGTGTGTGTCTAATTTTTGTTTGACTTAGGTTACACATAGAATCTGATCAGTTCATTACATGTTGTATGTTGATTAAATGAACTGATAAATGGGGGCTTTGGTTTCTTTTACAAATTCATATACTAAAATAAAAATTTCTCAATAAAACGTTCAAAAATAAGGAGTTTAGCAGTAATTTAGTTGATGTGATGTAAAGAGCTGCTCCCTGGAAAATTATGTGGTTGGGGGGGCTGCCACAAGCAGAATGGGACTTCATGGATGGGGGAGCTCATGGCTGTGAAGAGGCATGATGACACTGAAAACTTAATGGTGTGGATGTAGAGACACCAATATTTGAGCATGACTTTGGTAGAGGACTAAGCGTGACTTGTGGGTGGGGGATTAGCAGGCACTGAGTGAGTCTTGGTATTTTTAGCATAACGGTGTTCTGAAACTTCAACCTTCAATGGGTTGGACTCTACATCTATCTTTACAATATGTCACTAAGCCACATGCAGTGGGGTATGGGTAAAAAACAGATCACCAGACCTGGACCAGAGCTGTAAAATCTGGACTGGGCACAGCTTGTGCAAATATTGGTCATCCACTCATTCCAGATGATCTGGTCTGGCTTTTACCTATCTGGTCCTGATAGTTCTGTTTTCAACCATGCCAAGGAAGGGTTGAAAAACAGACTTCCAGGAGCGGACCAGATATGTAAAAGTTGAACTGAACAGTGCAGCCAGAGTGACCAGACCAGCAGTATTTGTGCAAGTTGCACCCAGTATGGCCAGTTTGGATTTTTGCAGAACTGCTGTGGTTCAGGACTGTCAGTCCAGTTATTTTAATCAATCAATCAATCGATCAATAAATCAATCAATCTTTGTTTTAAACTAAAAGATATGTGAGCAAAAATGCCCATTTACACAAACATCCAGTTAAGCATGAAAAGAGAACAGAACACCAGGTCAAACAATTACATAGTACAATACAGTATAAGCAGGTCTAACATAAACAGGTCTAATATAGAGATCTTGAGGGATATACAGAAGAAAGAGGAAGTAAATAAATAACAATGACAAATTTACAGCATGGGATATAGTTGGCAGTACAATTCAGGAACATGAACAGTTGGGTGATGTGTCAAAAAGAAGTGCAAGTCCTGTGGCACCCAGATCCTGCATGTGGATGTGCATTCCCCTGCATGATCTGCCTAGGCCCTTAGGACTGTGTGCCCTGCCAATCCTTCAACGAGGCCACATGGATTAGGCACCAGAAAAAGCTTAAAGCCCACTTAGTGAAGAAGTGCCTACCTTTGATGGAAAAGGAGCTCCAGAATCTGCATGAAAAATCTTCTCCAAAGCCAGAGCCTAAAAAGAAGAAAAAGGTCAAGGAGAGGCACCAAGACTGGGACAGGTCTCCATCCACTTGGTGGCGACCATCAGGCACCACTGACACTGGAGAGACCTACACTTTGGTAAGTACCCCTACTGCCAAGTCTCCTACTGCTCCGGCGGATCAGACCATGGCCTCCCAGCTTGCTTTACTCACAGTGCAGTTGGGGCTCTTCTTGGACGATGGAACCCCTATTGTGCTCCTTAGGCCCATATCTTCTTCAGGGTCTATCGCCAGCAGCCAGGTTGATAAATCACTTCCTGGCCCCACTGAGGAGCACATGGTCACAGCTGGTAAGCTGGACTCCAGCTCCGCTGTTGTCTGCATGACCCAGACCGATAAGTTGGACATTAGCTCTTCTGATGTCTGCATGGCCATGGTTGATAAATCATTCCCTGGTTCCTCTGGGGATCACACAGCTGAAGCTCTCCCATCAGGATCACAGGATACCCCCGACATCGAGTTGAGCGAGCTGCCAGACACTAAACAATCTTTATAGGGTTCCTCGCTCCCACTGACCCAGCCAGACTTTTCGGGCTTGCCTGAAGATCAAGAGTCAGAGGTAAGCATTAATCTGGAGGTTCCCTCCTCCTTCGCCGGGTCAATCTCTTCCTGGTTCACCCACTGGGCTTATTGTTAATCCCTCTGGGGACCTTCCATTGGGATCTCTCAACCCAAGCCCCCTTGGACAATTAGGTTCCACCATCTTGGACTTCAGCTTCCCAGACAACAGCGGGTCTTCTGTCAGGGTCTACTCATACCCCAATGCCAAGCGACCCTTCGCCAAGTGACCCTTCACTGGGTCAGGATATGTCTGGCACACCGACCATTCCTCAAATGCTGGACAGCCTTCCATCAGGCCCCCAGGTTCTGAATCTTTCAGTGCTGGACATTCCTGTGCCTGATCCAGTGACAGCCCCTTCGAATGTCCCTACGGGGCTGACACCTGGTCCTTCTGGACCTTCTGCCTGGCCTTCAGCCCCACCTCCTGCCAGGCCTTCAGCTCCACCTCTGGCTGGACCTATGGGCAATGTTCCAGGCTATCCACCCCCACAGTACCCATTGTACCCTTCGCCAGGGTATACAATGCCTGGTCATCAACCCAATTATGTATCGGGATACCAGATGCTGGGCTACATCTAATACAAGGGTATGCTCCTTCTGGCTTTCCCTACTCCTATCAGGCCCATGGATACCATCAATATCAGACTCTGGGCTATCCATTATACCAGCCTCCTCCTCCTCCTCCTCAGCCTCAGCTTCTACCTCCACAGCAGCCTCAGGCTGATATCCAGGCAGTGTTTCAGACCCTGATTCAGGAGGATAAGCTCAATTAGCCTCGGAGCTTGACCACTGGAAACCAGTGGCAGCCTCTACTCCTGCCTCCATTCCAACCCCTAGAGAAGTCTCTCCTGTGGATTCTTACCTTTCCAGAGAAGGCTCCTTTAGATACCATGTCAGGGATAAAACCCAGGACACTCCTCTAAAAAGAGTTCAGACCCCCAGCAGGCACTCTTCGGACTCTGACTCAGACTCACCCTCCAGCTCTGGTACACATACACTTATAGATCCTCAGCCTAAGGAGCCCCTGAAGTCCCCTCCAGAGGACCCTTCCTTTGCAGAACTCTTCTTAACTATACAAAATGCCTGTGGCTGGGCTATCCAGGAACAGGATACAAAGTGTAAAAGGCTTGCAGAGCATCTAGATATGACTGACACAGCTCCTATGCCCATACTGCCTTGAACTGGGCCCCATGAAGACCTGACGTCCACTATCTGGCAACAGCCTGCCACCAATCTGGCTGTTTAAAAAAAGGCAGACAGGATGTACCCCCCCGATGGGGTCACACACCTTACTGGCCATCCTAATGCAGACTCGGTTGTTGTCATGGCTGCTCATGACTGGTCCACTAAACCTAAACATTTGAGCATGTCTCCTCCTGAAAAGGAGTCTAAGCAGCTGGACAGTTTTGGTCGCAAGCTCCATTCCTCTTCCAATTGAGCCCTCAGGTCCCTTAATTATGTGGCTCATAAGGTTTCCTACCAGAAATCTTCCCTGACCTCACTCAAGTCCAATCTGGAAGCTATCCCAGACCATGAGCTTAAGGCTGAGATTGCCAAGACAGTGAGAATGGCTAAAATCTTCTGTTGTCATGCCTTCCGGGCCACTTATTACACAGTAGACTCAGTTGATCTCACCACAACCACTGCTGTCTGCATTAGGTGACATTCGTGGCTCAGGATTGCTGGTGTGGCACAAGAAGTCCAGACCTCCATCCTGGATGCCCCTTTCAGGGGATCCATGTTATTCAGAGGTGACACCAAGGATATTATCACTGAATTGCAGGACTGTGGTAAATCCATCCGCAACTTCCGCTTCATGTACCAAGGGGGTTACAAAGGCAAATAGCCTTTAAGTTGGCAGCAGAAATGCCAGACCAAAGAAGCCCCTGCCAAATGCTGGGTACAGCATCAGAAACCTCTACTCCTCCTGACAAGTCCCAGAAGCCCCCCCAGAGGAGCTGCCATCTCCCTCCCCTTGGCCTCCTGACTCAAGGGGGACTCCCCTGCCTCCTCCAGATCCTCTAGAGGAACCAATGGGGGAAAGATTTTCCTTCCATCTTCTGGGGTTGCAGGACATAGCCACAGATGTTTGGGTCCTTCAGTTACTAGCAAGAGGTCACATCATTGAGTTCCTAGACAGGCCTTCGTACAACCCCCTAGGTCACTCCCATTATCCTCCAAGGCACCTGTCTCTGATAGGGGATGAGATACAGGCTCTTCTGAAAAAGTCAGAAATGGAGCCCGTGGCTGCAGCACAGATAGGAAAAGGGTACTACTTCCATTTCTTCCTAGTGCCCAAAAAGACAGGTGACCTAAGACCATCTTGGACCTCAGCATGCTCAACCTGTACTCGAGTACAAGAGGTTCTGCATGCTCACCATCCAGGGACTTCAACCCCTGCTCCACAAGGTCCATTGGCTTTGTGCGCTTGACATGCAGGATGCTTACCTGCACATCCCTGCCTTCCAGGCCCACCACCGCTTTCTTTGGTTTGCCTTTCAGGGGAAACATTACCAGTTCAAGGCTCTCCCTTTTGACCTATCCTTGGCACCTCAGTTTTTTACCAAGTGCCTAGCAGTGGTGGCTGTGGCCCTATGCTGCAATGGGTTCTAACTGTGCCTGTGTCTGGATGACTGGCTTCTGTCAGCCCCATCACAGAGCAGTCAGAGGGAGTCCCTCTCCTTCACCCTGGACCTCTTTTCTAGACTTGGAATAACAGTCAACTATCTCAAGTCCCACCTCTCTCCTCCCAGCACCTGCAATTAATTTGGGGCGGTGCTGGATACAGGTCCAGAGCAGGGCCTTCCTCCCATCAGGCAGAGTGGAAACCCTGTAGGAACAGGCCAGATTAGTGGCGAACTCACACTGCACCACAGCCTGGTCGAACCTCTGTCTTTTTGGGCTGATGGCAGCTGTGATTCCTCTAGTCAGACTGCATATGAGGGTGACCTAATGGACTGCTCGTGTCCAATGGGATCAGTGGCTGGACAACTTGGACCACAGGGTCCTAGTGTTAGGGTACATGAAGAAGAATCTTCTTTGGTGGCAGGAGTTGCCCAATCTCTTCATGGGGATTTCTCTTTCAACCCCCTGCTCCTACCATGACCCTTACAATGGATGCTTCATGTCAAGGCTGGGGAGCCCACCTAGGAGACCATCAGACCCAGGGAACATGGTCTCAGCTGGAAGCATCTCAAAACATCAATGTGTTAGAAATGAGTGCAGTGCTGTATGCCCTTCAGGCCTTCCAGCCTCTTCTATGTCCAGGGACATTCCTGGTTCAGACCGACAATATGTCTGTGGTCTGGTACCTGAACAAACAGGGAGGCACTCACTCATACCCTCTGTGCCAGGAAGCGATGCAAGTGTGGTAGTTGGCAGTCCAGCATGACCTCCCCCTGACTGCTGTCCATGTGCTGGGCATCAGCAATGTCCTGGCAGACAGTCTCAGCCACACCACTGTCAGGGCTCATGAGTGGGAGCTAAATCAAGAGGTGGTCACAAGCTCATTTGACCTGTGGGTTCAGCCAGAGATAGACCCTCTTTGTCTCCCCAACCAATGCAAAACTACCCAATTTTTGCTCGCTCGTTCCAGGGTGTGGTGTTTTCTGGTGAGACGTGCTGTCTCTTTGCTAAACAGGGAGGTTCTTGTATGCCTTTCTTCCCTTCCCAGTGCTTCAGAGGGTTCTCCTGAAGATACAGGCAGAAGGGGCTCACATGATTCTAATAGCCCCTCTTTGACCTCATCAGATTTGGTTCCCTCTGCTTCAACAGCTGTCGATGGAACCCCCAGTACCTCTGCCTCTCCGCCCTGATCTTCTGACTGAGGAGCAGGGCAGACTAGTGCATCCAGTCCTCTGATCCCTCTACCTGCATGCGTGGGACCTGTGGACATGTGTAGAACAACTCCCATTGTTATTATTTTTTTACAAAAATTGCCAACTGTGCAGAAGCATTTGTAAAAAATGAATTATAATAGTGAGACTTTTTGAAATGCTATTTGACTTACTATTCTCATGCTTGTCTACCCACTTACTTAGTTTCCTACTTGTTTCTGTCCTTGTACTAATTTGTGTTACTTCATATCAATTGGTTGTTGATTTTCATATTGTGTGTGCCTGGAGTGTAGCAGCAATAAAAGATAAACTATGCAATATCATCAATAACACACCTACCCCAGTTTACTTTTACCTAATGCCCATTTTTAGGCCTTGCACAATAACACTTTCCTTCAAGAGAACAACTTGTAATGAAATGTGTAAGATTTACACTGACATTTGGGTATATGCACTTATATATCATACTAATTATGTGTGTGTACTGTATAGCAATCTCTAAAAAAAATCAATTAAACACATCAAATGTCTTCCTAAACATGTCTCAACATTGTGTTTATCTTCCACCTTTTCACAACATACAGTTGTCTCAGCACTGTTTTCAATTAAAGTACAGTACCTTCCTGTATATGATAGCCCGGTTTCATTGAGTTGATTGCTATAACAGTGCATAGAATAAAATGTGAAACATATAGGTAATTGTAATACAGACAGTAGCATTATTTTTATATCTGCCCTTTCTCAATGTACCGTACTTTGATTCAGTTAGTGTATGCAACGGCAGTTCATGTTTATGTCTAAGCCCATGAAACAGCTTTATCTAGTTAATGTATTTACAGCCATAGTGGCTCGGACAGTGCTTGTTTAGCCCAGTAATCCTCCCTATCCTCTCTTTCTTAGTAAGTTTATACTTTTGGAAGGCTGCCTTCTTGTCCCTTTCCACATTTGCCACCTCCTTATCGAACCAGCTGGGCTTTTTGGCCTCAGATTTCTTGCTTTTGATTTTGGAGTACTCACTAGTGGCCTCCATCAGTCCCCCTTTTATTATGGCATGTTTCTGTTACACATCCATCTCCTTTCTGATCCCAACAAGGTGTTCCACTAAAATTTCTCCCATCCTACTGTAGTCGGCCCTCCTAAAGTTCAAAACCCTCATCTTGATTCTGCCCATCCCTCTGCCCATGTCCAGGCGGAACTACACCATGTGGTAGTCACTTGCTGCAAGTACTGTTTCCACCTTTACATCCTGAACATGTGCACAGTGAGACAGGACCAGGTCCAGTTTGGCCCTCTCCCTAGTGGCTCCATGACACCTTGTGTCAAGAAACCACTCTGGAAAGCATCCAGCAGTGCTTGATCCCTGGTGTAGGAGGTAGCTGGGATCTTTCCAGTCCACCCCAGGTGAACAGAAATCATCCATTATTATTATTACCTCCCCCTTGCTGCCCATTTCCATGATTTGGGACCCCAGTACCCTGTCCAGCTCCTCCTCATCCTGTGAAGGTGGCCTGTAGCATGGTGACTGAAATTCGCTGCCACTATTAGGGTGCCACAACAATGGTGACAGTGACAGGGGGATCCTGATTTTAGATCGCCCCTCACTGATGCTGTCCCTTGTGCCCACACAATGTCTGCCCCCTCCAGGGCATGTCTGCCCTGGTGGAGGTTATATTTAGTTCTGGGGAGTGCGGGAGTGAAGCCCTCCACAAAAGCTGACTGTTTCCCAGGAGGGGGCATTGGCCCTGTAACTCCAGGGATATGTTATGCCTGGTGCTGTAATGCCAGGCGGCATGTTGTCTGCACTGTAATCGGCATCGGCAACATTGTTGTCACACTGGCTTGGGTGAAACCCTGTAGGCCAACCCCATCCTCAGTTTCTTCTCCTTAGTGTACTGTACCTGCACCCACAATGTTTCTGTCCTTCTTTCTTCCTCGTCTTCTCTGGTAGAGGTTATCCCCTCTTTCATGTACAGAGCCACTCCTCCCCCCCTTCTTGTCCCCATTTCCTTCCTATACATATTATAACTAGGATATCTGAGGTCCCAATCTTGATTCAGTGTGGCCCATACCTCTGTGATGACCACTATAGCTGCCTCTCCCTCAGTCACCAGCAACTACAATTCCACTATTTTATTTCCCAGACTTCTGGTGTTCAGAGATACCACCCTCTTCCATGAATCTGGCCCCCTTTTCCCCTGACCCACTACCGTCCCCCCTTCACTCAGTTCCTACCTCCTACCTCCATTTTCCACCCCGTTCCTCTAGCTCCTCTTCATAGTGTCCTAATTGGGGGGCCCTTAATGGGGGCAGGCCTATCAGCCTCCTCCACCAGGTGCCTAAGGGTGCTGTGTACCCTACTGTCCTCCATGTCATTTTAAATTGAGGGTTTTTCCTCATTAATTCATCCAGCCTGCCCTTGAGGACCCTTTTGACTTTCTTACTTAGATATACTCTGTCCTGCATACAGGTCATTCTCATCCTAGGTACTTCCCCAGCAGGGCTGCAGCTGTGAATTTTGGGGCCCCGGACAATTCACTTGAAATGGGCCCATTTCCCAAACCAGCTAATGCCAGAGGTCATACCAGCTCCTCAGGTGGGCTTCTCCTGAGCTTGGGGCCCCGGACAACTTCCCCACTTTTTCCCCCATTACTGCGGCCCTGTTCCCCAGTCACCAACTATCCTGTATCCTTCCCCCCTCATACCACCCTCTAATCCATACATCAAATTTGTTTATTCTTACTTTCCTTGCAGTACTAGCCCTTGGGACTGGTAGCACCTCTGAGAAGGCTACAGATCTCCTTGTCTCACTGCAGATTTTCTCTGACTCCCTGAACCTTCTTGCACCACCCCACCTCACATCATTGAAGACCATTCATGCCCAGGTGCACTTTAATCTGAGGCTTCCCTCCCTCCAGATCTACGTGCTGGGCTATCAGAGATCCCACTTTCACCACCATCATTCCTGGCAAACATTCTATCCTTCTACAGTTTTCTGTGACCTCGTTACACCCAATCTCAACCCCTTAACTATTGAATCTCCCAAGATCACCACCCTCTCCCCTCCACCCTGGGCCTTCCCCCTCCCTGTCCAGTGCTGATGTAAATAGACTGTGTCACTATATCTTCAGTGTTCTTACTCCTACAGTAGGTAATGCAGGGTTGTTCACCCAAAGATTTGTACAGAGCTTCATCCCCTCTCAACATATGCCAGTGTTTCTTGATGATCGGCGATCCCTGTGTTGAGATACTCAGTCACAAATGTGACACTACTGGAGTTGTTACTGTCTCAGTTATTGAGGCATAGTGAGGTATCCCTCCCTAGAGTCCTAGCTCTGTTACAAGCTTCTTGTGCTACTTCTTTATCATAAACCCATTTCAAAAATCTGCCGGGGGTGTACAAGGTGCCTGAAAAGACTGAAAACGCATAGGACAGGACCACCATGCCCATTACAGCCACCCCCCCCCGCACAAACACATACGCACAGGTATTGTGCATGTACAGCACTCAGCACTGCCACTCATCAATGTGCACTGTAGTACATGGGCATGCACCATTGCACCTCCCCCCATACAGACCTGGTCTGTAACATGCTGCACACCAGTCCATACCAAGCCTCCACCCCCAACACATAGGCCCAGTCTGTAACATCCTGCACACCAGTCCATACCAAGCCTCCACCCCCCACATGGTCCCAGTTTGTAACATGCTGCACACCAGTCCATACCAAGCCTCCCACCTGCTCAATATTACCTCTGTCTATACAACCGCATGTGCCTCCTGGCAGTCCTCCCTGTGGCCCTTGGGGTCCTCATCCACAAGTAGGTCCTCAGGTAATGGCAGTAATTTCTTTTGGTTATATTGTGCAGCATGCAGCACTTGTCAAATACTCTGGCCCCCCTGCCCAGTGCAAGCAGCATGAAGCCACCCATCTTTTACAGGCATTGGAACTGCATCTTCATATGCCCGAAGGCATGCTCCACCATATTCTGTGCCCTCCTGTTGGTGTCATTCTGCCTCTGCTTGATCCCACCTGCTGGGGGCCAGGAGTGGTGTCATCTGATAAGGCCTCAGTGGAAGCAGCTGTCACCTGTATGGGATACATGCCTCGTCCCCACATGGCCCATGCAGTACATACCTAGCAGCCACCCTGACCTGTCTCCATTAAGTGGCCAGCACTGTCCTCAGCTGTGACTGTTGGAAGATGAAGGCCTCACGCATGGAGCCTTGGTACTTAGCACTGACATTCATGACAATGCCCTCTGAAGCCACAACCACCTGTACATACATGCTGTGGAATCCTTTCCTGTTCACAATAAAGTTAATCAAAAAAGGAGAAAAAAAAATAGCCACAGCATCCACAGAGTTATTACAGTCAAAAGTAATCATGCAATATAAGATATAGTACCAATTTACAGAAGTACGTCTAATAGATCTTTAAACTGGCAATTTACCAAATATAGAATTTAAGTATGGTTCCCAGATATCTTTAAATTTGACCAGTCTACAGAATCCATACTAACACGTGCAAGTTTTTTGAAACTAGCCCTTGTAGCTATGTCTTGCAGCCATTCAAAGGTGGTTGGGTTGAGCTGTTTCCAATTTCTGAGGATCAGGATTTTAGCTGTGATAAGCATTGCGTGTAACCAGATTTTTTAAAAACACTAAGGTCAGGTAGTTCAGAACATACGCCTAGTATTACAAGGTTTTTTTTATCAAGGTTTTTTTTTTATCCCTCTAGGCGCATGGCAGGTGGCTTCCTCAGCCCCCCCATGCCCCCTACCTGGCATCTGCCTCCCTGTTCCACCAAGTCCCATATCCCCCATGGATTGCCACCTGTGGTGGGGCTGGAAAGGGGAGGGCTGTCCTCCCCTCATTTGGAGACCCAGAGTCCAGATTAGTGGGTCTGTGAACCGGTGGCAGGGCGGGGTGATGCTAGGTAGGCAGGACTTCATGTAGCCTGCAAGCACCATTTTCTCATTTTCTCCCCCCTGTCCCTGCCACGGCATAGGCACATGCTATGACCACAGCCCCTCCCATCGTGTCACTCGAGCTATTGAAACTACCTCCGGGCCTTCATCCGAAGGCAGCCATGGGCTGAGTCAGCAAAGGATCCCTCCCGGGAGAGGAGAGCTGTCCTCCAGATGCTCAGTCTTCTCCCTCCCCAGCAACCCCTGGCAACCCAAGCTCATTTCCCAACCTGGGTCATCAGGTTGATGACAGGTAATGCACATAGCACCTCAACCCTCTGCATCACTGGGCCGGCCCTAGTGTTACAGGTTTTTTTTGCTATTCATAATAGTTTCACATGCTCCAAGAACATCTTTCCAGAATGATTTTTTTTTTTTGCTGGACCATAATATGTGAGAGGCAGAGCCTTTCTCAGAAAGGCATCTCTGACAGGTATCATTTTCAGCTAAACCTAGTTCCTTCAATTTACATGGTATAGCTCAGCACCACAGGTACGCAACACTGACAGCGGAACGACATGCTGCTTTGGACACAAGCTGCTACTGCACTGCTTAATGGGCATTTGGCGCCTTTTTGCATTTCAAAACTGGGACTCCTGAATTTTCTAACTTGTTTTTTCTGTTGGTGTAGGAGTGGAGACAGTCTCTTAGACTCAAGAAACTGCTTGGAACTTGTGGGTTTTGCTCCTACAGTTAAGGTGCCTTAAGGGGGAAAAGTCTATGATTTAACTTGTGGTAATCTAAAAGTGCACTGTAGCCATACGCCCTTCAGGCCTTAAGGGATTAAACCTTGGGAGTTGTATCATTCTGGCGCCATTTTCCTCTGAACTCTTTCTAGGTCTCCCACTGTTCACTTCAGTGTGTTTAAACAAGGTGCCTTAAGCGGATTAAACACACGGAAAGCTGAACCCCCAAAGTAATAAATCTTTTAACCACTCCAACTAATTATTTAATTAAGAACCTGGAGTTCCCAAGCTAAGCAGAAAATTTACAACTACAAATCCTGCAGGCTATTTAAAATACAGATGGTTTTGCTCCCCCAGTGAGGTGCCTTAAGGGGAAAGATACACAAACTCCATTTAATTCAAAAGTGCTCTATGGCCTTTTTTCTCTTCGTGCATTAAGGGTTTAAACCTTGGGAGTCATTTCATTCTGGCGCCATTTTTGCTACTGTTCATCCCAGCGTGTTTCAGCCTAAAAAGCAACCTCCAAGCTAAACAGAAAACTACTTCGATTTAAACACAGAGATACTAAGTTTAATGCAGCAATTACCTTAATGTAATTAGAGATCCTAAATTTCATGCAGCAGGAACCTTAATCCAATTTTTTCCAGTTGTTCTGAATCTGCAACCCTCCCCTTTCTACACACACCCTCCCCCCTTAGAGCTAACAAAGGGCCCTTACCTGGTATAAATGTCGCTCCTTCTTCTCCACAGATTCAGCATCGGGAACGGAGGTGTGCCCCCCCCCCCACCGACGGGCGGACGGTCGCAAGGGCCAGGCTACTGTAGCCCTCCTTCCAGCTCAGCACCACAGGTATGCAACACCAACAGCAGAATGACACGCTGCTTTGGACACAAGCTGCTACTGCACTGCTCAACAGAGGAGCCCCGCCGCCTCCACCACCACCCTCGCTCGACTGCGCCTATTATAGTGGTGGCCTCGTGACCGCCTGAGCCTATCAGCTCACTTTCCTATCTGCAACTTATCAGTTGCCATCACTAGAGGCCGCTTCAGTTAGGGCTGACTAAGCTGCTAACAAACACCTACTGCAAGGCACTCTCAACTCTATACACAGGGATGTCTATGGTGCAGAGCTGTTCACATGGCACATCCCCTATCTTTGGTCAGACTGGAGTGATAGAACCAGGGGCTATGGCCCCTCCTCAGTTTACACTCTAGGACAACATTGCAATCCTGGCTACTGCCTGCTGTGTGAGAATACAACCACAGCTACCAAGGTGTACCAGCACAAAGCCCTAGGGCACTATTGCCCCTACTCTCTAAGTGCCCTCTACTTGAGGACAGGAACAAGTAACCAACTCACACACCGTTGCCCACAATATGGGCCCAAAGACCCAGAGCTCAAAGCTCCAACCGATAATTGCTCTGCCCCAACAACTCTGGAAACCACAGGAAGCAGGGCTCTGTCCAAGCCCTGCCCCACTTAGGGTCCATGGCATGGTTCTCCTGTACATTGCGGTGCTAGCTTGGGTAGATATAACACTAGCCCATAGCTTCTACTGGAACCCGTGCAATGGAACCCCAAGCAACCACCTCCCTCACCTGACACAATGTCCTGCACTCACTACCTCAGATGCCCTGAGATTGATGCATAGCCTAATGCAAAGGGGAATCTACTACCACATCCTAGCAGGTGCAACCAAAAAGCAGACAGCACTGCCTCCCCAAATCAGACAGGGGATCCTCTGCCTCCTTGTCCTCACCCTGTTAATGAACTCGGGTGACTTCCAACCCAATCCAGGCCCTAGTGTTGCTAACATCACCTTGGGGTCCCCCAGTGACCCCACATGGCACCTTGCCAAAGGCCTGAGAGTTGCCCGTATGAACATCTGCAGCTTGCGACCCAAGATGCACGAGTTCCAGTCCTGGGTGGAGATGTACATACCAGATGTGCTAGCCATCTCTGAATCCTGGCTGAAGCCTCACATTCTTCCTCACAAAGTGGAGCTGGCAAATTACCACTCCTTCAGAAAGGACAGAGAGGAAAAAAAAGGAGGGGGTGTCCTAATTTATGTGAGCTCCTCTCTGGAGGCCTCGTACTCCTCTGTTGAACTACCAAGCCCCTCAGGCCTTTAATCCCTCTTCATCAAAATCATCCTGGGCCATGCAAAACACCTAACCATAGGCTGTATCTATAATCCCCCCATTGGTGGCAGTACTACCCTCCAGAGCCTGACAAGTGTCCTCGCAGGGTGTCCACCTGCGGAGCTGCTAGTCCTTGGGGACTATAACCTGAGGTGGGATTCTGCCTCAAAACAAGCCCTTAGGGCCTCGCTCCAAGAAACTAACCTGACCCAGGTCATCACAGAGTCCACCAGGCAAAATCTAAAGACTCGGAATCACTCCACCCTTGATTGGATTCTAGTCTCCAATCCAACCAACATCCAAGCGGCTGGCGTGATGTCTGATGCATTGAGTGACCACTCCCCCACCTTCTGCATCTGGAAAAACAGGCCGCCCAGGACCACCACCCCCCCCGGCTCATAATAGCCAGGGACTTCTCTGGCTTTTCCCCCGAGGCCTTTTAGAACTCTTTGAGAAACGCTGACTGGGCACCACTAAGTATGCTAGGTAGCATCAATGATGCTACTCGGAACTTCCAACACACTTTCTCTGTGGTGGCCAACCTGCATGCTCCACTACGGAAAAGATGAGCGAACGGGCAGTGCCACAGATGGATATCGTGCAAACTTAAAGCCCTAATGTTAAGCAGAGACAAGGCCTAGACAAAAGCAAGGTGCTCCAAAAGCCCAGCCGACCTAGCTGATTACAGGTCCTTGCGGAACAAGTGCAAGAAAGCCTCAAAATCTGCCAAAAGGGAATATCTCAAAGTCCTTCAGCAAGACAGCCTGTCTGACCCTAAGTCCTTCTGGACTTGCATCAACTCTTTGTTAAAAGGCACAAACAAATCACAGCAGGGCAATATTACCTGCAATGGGCTAACTTTAACCGATGGTGGAGAGGCCGCCGCAGACTTCAATAGCTTCTTCACGGACCTGGCCATCTACAGAAAAGACCGCCAACCTCGTCACCAGGGTCCCTCAGTCAAGAAAACACAGGACCCTCCAACCCCCCATTTCCACCTAAGAACCGTACGTGTCAAAGAAGTGTTATCCTTCCTGCAGTCTTTAAAACCTAGGGGATCACCAGGACCCGACGGTTTGGACCCTCGGCTGCTCAAGGCTGTGGCCCCTGCCATAGCCTTACCTATCACTGTGCTAATAAACAGATCCCTGCAGGAGGGAGTTGTCCCCACTATCTGGAAACAGGCCCATGTGGTCCCAATCCACAAGGGTGGATTCAGAGATCCAACTGGCCACTGCAGACCCATCTCTATTCTTTGCCACCTAGCAAAGATCCAGGAGCAGCTCATCTATGGCCAACTGAGGAATTACCTGGAAAACAATCAGCTCCTGGCCCCCTCAAAGCATGGGTTCTGGCAAAAACATGGGACTGACACAGTCCTCATCAGGTTTACCTCAGACATCCTAGCTGCCCTGGACAAGGGCACTCCCATGGGGGCAGTCTTTATAGATCTGACCAAGGTATTTGATCTGGTGAATCATCCACTCCTACTAAACAAACTGAGCACACTTGGACTAGACCAACACTCCCTGAACTGGTTCAGCAACTACCTGACTGACCTCTCCCAGCAAGTCAAGTGGAGAGGTGCTACCTTTGACCCTCTACCGCTAAAGGAGGGCATGCCATAAGGCTCCATCCTGGGCCCGCTCCTGTTTTCCCTGTTCATCAATGACCTCTGTCACCACTGCAGGGGCAGCCCCATTGTGCAGTATGCTGATGATGCAGTACTCTACAGATCTGCGCCACATCAGGATGATCTAGGACCCCTGCTCCAGGCTGATTTCTCCCAGGCTGAAGCATGGCTGGTCGAGAATCACTTAGTTCTCAACCCTACCAAGACCAAAACACTCCTGTTTGGTCCCAAATCCCTGGGTCCCTCCTGGGCACATCTTCTCCCATTGGTCACCACATCCAGCTCTCCTATCGAAGTGGTACAATCCTTCAAATATTTAGGTCTTACATTGGACCAATGACTCTCACTAAAACCACATGTAGATTTGGTGGCCAAAAACATCCACCAAAAACTCGGGCTGCTCTACCGTCTAAGCGCCAATCTGATACCTGAGACAAGGCTGGCAATCGCTCAGAGTGTCTTCCTACCTACTCTTACCTATGTGGCCCCAACCCTACTCAGCATCGCTAAGCTAGACTATGGTAGACTACAGACATTGTACCATAAAGTCTCACGATTCACTTCAAAAGCCCATCCAAGGACCCACCACTGTGAAGTCCTTGCTGCACTCAGATGGCCCACCCTGAACCTAAGACTTCAGTACCCCCTACTAAACTAGACATACAAGCTCCTCTCCAACGATCCCCCCGCAGGGCTTATTGGGCTAATCATCCCCAAAATGCCCCAGCAGGCCCCTTCGCACTTCAGACAAAAAACTGCTTGAACAGTCCAGGCCCAGATCTGCAGCTGGTAGTAAGTCCTTCGCCCATATAGCCCCCATACTGTAGAACAAGCTCCCATGTCAACTACAAGAAGCACCCTCCCCAGCTATTTTTAAGACGAGGTTACATGCTCACCTCCTAAATCTCAGCTCCTGTGTATGTCCAGAAGGCTAGCTAAATCACGCCCCCAGCATCTAATTACCACTGTTGACCTGGGGTACTCCCCTTGTAAATAGTTGCCCTCTCCTATATAAAGCTAGCAACTCCAATTGTAACACTGCACCTTTTAAAGACGTATACCATTTTGCTTGTATATTTTAAAGTACTACCTGCCCTCAACCTAACAGCTGCTACTGTTGTTGTGTTGTCCAAATATCGTTGTACAAAAACATCATACACTTGTATGCAATGCACTACTCTGTATCTATTGACTGTACTTAATCAACTCTATGTAACTAACTCCAGGTCGCCCCTGAAAAAGGGACCTCCGGGGCCCAGTGGGCTTACCCGGTTAACAAAATTTAATAATAAATAAATAATGCCACCTGTGGATTATTTTGTATTGTGTCAACCTTCCTTTAGACTCCCTACAAGATTTCAAGGTGTTGGTTCAGCATTTTTTCAATGCCTCTTGGGAAATCTTTCCATCAAGTTCTTGCTCCCATTTTGGTAGGAGAAGGTCAATTCCAGTAGGTTTGTTTTGGTTTTAATTATCATTTTTTAAATAATTTTATACTTTTTGTTGCTGGTAAATATTTTGTCAAGAGTATGAATTGGTGGTAATACTGCATTGTTATTGATAGCTTTACTAAGCACTTCTCTTATTTCCAGGTATCTGTAGAATTCCATTCGGGATAAATCCCGAAGCAAATTGTTTAATACCTTTTATTGGACCAACTTAGATATTACAAAATGAACAAAGTGCCTAGCATCTATGTTGGTCCAATAAAACGTATCAAAACATTTGCTGCTGGATCTGTTCTCACAAGGACCAATATAGCAACTAAACTAAATCTCTTTGTCATTCAGGATAAATGGAATTTCTGGGAAAGCTGTGTAAAGAACATAAGGGAAGCAGTGAATAGATATTTAATGTCATTCAGGAACTGAATGCCTTTCTCATTCCAACTTGTCCAGTCTAGACTTATGCCTTTATATCGTTAAAGATTGTTGCCCCATATAGGGCAATATGGGGATGTAACTGGGTCCCTTTCTAATACTTCAGATGTTTCTTGCCATGCTTTATTAACCTGGCTTAGTATGGGATGTGATTTCACCTGGCTAGGGAGTCTGAAAAAAGGAGCACTCTGGGGTGATTGCCCTTCAATAAAAATCTCTCAATGTGAATCCAGCCTGGTGTCGTTCCTTTGTTGTTCAGCCATACTGATATGATGCTTTGGGCTACCATGAATGTGTCATATGTTGTTTTAAAGTGAGGGGGACCAAATCCTTCCCTAATCCTTGGCTGTTGCAATTTATAAAGAGAAACACATGACGGTTTGCTGTCTCATATAAACTTTCTAAGTAATCAGTAAATCCTTTTCAATATGGAACTGGGTATATTTACAGGAAGATGTTTTTAAAAAAATAATATAGTTTAGGTGCCAACATCATGTCAATCACCAGTATTTTGTTCCACAGAAACAGCAGCATCTGACTCCACGTTTGCAAATATAATTCAATTTTATCTAGGAGTGATGTGAAAATGTGTCTTACTATCTTACCAATATCTGCTAACCATGCCAAACCCAAAAATGTAATGCCAGTTGAAGGGAATGTAACTTGTCATGAGGATAACATTCCAGTATCTATCTTATTAGAAAGAAGTAAGGCCTCAGATTTGTTAAATTAATTTTGAACGAAGAAAAACCTGAGAATTATTGAATTATTTTTAATAGGGAATGTACAGATTTACATGGATACATTAAACAAAGAAGCATATCATCAGCGTAAGCCATGACTTTATGTTTTTTCACTAAGTGTAACACCAGAAAGAGAGGTGGTGACTCTAATTTATGTAAGGAGGAGTTCTAAGGCTAAAATAATTAGCAGTGGTGATAGGGGACACCCTTAATGGGTACCTCTAAAAATTGGAAATTTCTCTTTGGAAAACCATTAACCTTAACCTTTGCAGACATTCCAAAACACAGAATATCCACCCAGCCGAAGAATTATTCCTCCAGACTGTATTTGTTCATGATACTTGTTAAATAGTCTCATTCAAGGCAGTCAAAGGCCTTGTTAGCATCTAGAGAAAAATGAATATGGGGTGCAATTGTATAGTTTTGGAGGCATATATCAGAAGTAAGACCTTTTTAAGGAGATCTGAACTATGACCAACCCAAGAGAAAACCTACCTGGTCAGGCTGAATTCGATGCAGAATCATTCTATTTAATCTATCTGCTAATACTTTGGTCAGAATCTTACAATCTACATTTATTAATGGTGTGGGTTGGAAATTAATACATGATGAAGGATCCTTCTGTTTCTTGGGAATGACAGAAATTGCAGATTTCCTTATAGATCAGAGTAGAATTTATAATGGATGTGCATTAGAGAAGACTCTTTGTAATATGGGGGCTAGGCTTTGAATAGTGGCTTTACAAAATGACCCATGAGACCAGTCCTGCTGCTTTATTTGGTGGTTGAGACACGGTGGTGAAGATTTCTTCTTGGGGTATGGGTTTGTTAAGGGAGATTTTTTCAGCACCAGGGATGGGCAGGAGATTTAGGTTGCAGAGGACATTTTCAAGGTGTTCTGGATTACATTTAACTTCAGATTTATATAAATTAGAATAAAAATCCCCAAATTCACTTGCAATTGGTTTCAAGAAAACTACTTTGCTGTCATTAGTTCTAATCAAAGCAATCTTTGTTGCCTCATACGTTTTATGTAATTTATGGTCTAATAACTTTCCTTGAGTTCTGCCTGACTCTCAGTAGCTTTGTCTCAACCTAAACAAGACAGATTCAGCCTTTTGATTACATATTGGCCGGGATATTCAGACTGCACCAGAAAGATGCACAATAGAGGGAGCAGGTGCATGTCCATTGCGCCATGGTGCAATGGGCATGATATCCAAACCATGCGCAGGACAAGGTGCGCCTGCGCAACTTGGCTGAATATCACTCCTGATGCACCATAGCGCAATGAGAGATGCGCCATGGAGCAGGGTCAATGCGAAATAGCACCCCTAGGGATGCTCATGGACAAAGACAGGAATCAGCTGAGCAGCAGCCATGGATGTGCCATGTGCTGAGGAGCATGCACCAGGACAGACAGCCCATCACCCCAACCCCCAGCCCCCCATCCAACCAGGGCAAGGCCCCCATGAGCAGCACAACTAGATGGGTGCAAGATGGACCACTGATTCTTGAACCCCAGTGCTGAACCACCAGCAGATGTGACCCAGTAGTCCCTGCCCACTGGGCATGGCACCGTTGCACCATCCACTGGCCAACAGGGACCAGGACACAATGATGGCCATGCCCCACCTATGCCATGGCATCACCCCAATGCTGCCTCCCCAGTACAGAGCGCCTGAGACACCTAGCCCAGAAGCATGACCAAACAGTGCATGGCACTGAAGGCAGTCCGCCACCACCTTGCTCAGGCATCCAGTTGCCCCAGAGCACAATGCACATGTACCACAAGCCCACCGTGACCACCCAATGCAGGTGGTGAAACCGTCCACCAACTCTACCACAACCCACACAAGGCCCTCCAACATGGCCCCCATTGAAGCACAGCAAGGTCGGTGACCTGGCACCAGTACCTGAGGGACCCTGCACATGACAAGTTCTGCCGTGGATGCCTCCACAAGCAGATAGGCACTCTGAACACAGGACTAGAACAAGGTCCGCCACCCATGCACCCACCTGCCACAGCACCGACCCTGCCAGGCAACACAGAGCCCCCCCGTGGTGCATGGAGGCATGCACCACACAGGAGGCAACACAGGGCACACACAATGCCCTCCCCTGTCCCAATCCTATGGGTACTCCAGTAAACAGCCACACAAAGCAGTGCGACAGGGTCTGCCATTGTGAAGCCCATGGTGCCATGTAACCTGCGGTCTGCCCACCACCAGGCAGCTGGTGAGCCTGCCATGTGACGGTCACCCCATGAGCCTGGCCACCCTGATGGCAGGAGCATGGGCCTGTGACCAGGCCACCACCTGCATGCAGCAGGACCCAATGTGACAGCCACCAGCCCACAGGCACCACCCCAATCACCATGGACTGCATGGAGGGGACAACCAATGGCACCACCCACAGTGGCAACAGGGACAGATGTGAGATAGTCCAGGGGTTGTAGTGCCAGCTGCAAGGGCACCGTGCTTGCAAGGTGACAGGTATGGCCTGCCCCTGAAGGCACACCAGCAGATGAGCATGCAGTGGTGGGTGCCACATGACTGTGTGTACCACAGTCGCTCATGGTGGTGGTATAGCAGCAATGGCCACAGCCACACAGGCAAAGCCCACACCGACAGGGGTGGCTGGGAAATGGCACATGCACCACAGCCTGCTGCACACAGGTGAACAGTGCACAGGGCACACCACACATGCCCCTAGACATAGCCCATGGCTCCCACCTACACCAGTGGAGGAGGAGCACCACCAGGCACACCCATGCCCAATCCAGCCCAACCCCACAGTAGCCATGCACACCACTGCAGCAAGGCTCCATGTACCCGCTGCAAATCAGAGATGGACATGGACGTAAATATAAATGCATGCAATAAATATAACAACAACAACAACAATAACTAATCACATGTATGCACAACAGAGGAGGAGAAGGGTGAGGACGCTACAAGGGGAGGGAAAAGGCCAGGGGACAATGGGAAAGGCAAAGGTGGGGGACATGGGGGTGTGGGGTACAGTCCAGGGAGGAAGGGAGTGTCTCCACGTGTAGCAGGCCCTACTGGCAGCCCTGGTCCTCTTCTGCCACCCTGCGGTGCCTGTGGTGCCTCCGCCAGTCACCCCTGTCCAGTCACTCGAGCATCTCATGTGTTGCCCGGGTGACCTGCAGGATCTCCCTGAGGGTCTGCTCGATGACCTCCCAATGATGTCCACCTAGGACAAGGGAGCAGAAACAGTATGAGTGACTGGCTAGACTAACGCAGCCCACCCAATGTGCACGGCATGCATCAGTGACCAGCGCCCCTGGGATGGCATGCAACCACCCACAGTGAGTGTGCCCACATGAGCCGCCTACCTGGGCAACTGCAGCCATGCAGACAGCTGCACACCATCACCGCCCATGCACCGCACAGCACCATCCTGGCCATCTGGCATCATGGCTATGCAGTGGGAAGGCAGTGGCACAGCCAGACACCTTGTGCACTCACAGCCCACCTGCGACACCCACATGTGCAAGCCCATAGGATGGTGCAGAGGACACCGTGGGAAGTGCACAGCTGGAGGGGCCATGTGCAGAGGGGCCATGCCACACCACCACCCCTGCAACCCACCCTGCACAGGTGTAGAGGGAAACACAGTACTCACCGGCATCCTGGTCAGCAGGGCACTGCTGACCCACAGCACCACCACTGTGGCCTGCCTGCATGTCCTCTCCACCAGCGTGGACATGGCCCCATTGTTCTTTGGCCATCTGGGCCCTATGGTGGTCCTCCAGTCCTAGGGGGGAAACATGGAGAGAAGCACATCAGTACATGTCTGAACCATAGGCCTCCCCGACCAGTGTGATGTCCCGCACAGCATGTCTGGGTTGTGGTGGTGTAGGGTGGACACGGTGCACCCCCACACCCGACAACACAGGTGCTGGCCCCCACCAGTGGCCTGGCCTGCTGACCCCTGTGCCCTGAGGACAGAGAGAGATGACTAGTGATGGTCAAGGAGCACCTACCTGGCCGTGGCACAGCTCCCTGATGGACACATGCCTGCAAGCACCTCAGGCAGTCAGGATCATGCCACTAGAGGTCACTGTAGTGGTGGCGACACTGCTTCCCTGAACACCGGCTCCCAGTGGCCTCCTCCAGTCCATCTGCAACCTCCTGCCACACCACGGTGCGAGGCCTCTGGAGGAGCACCTGCCCAAACAGGGCACCTGCATGGGGCTCTACAAGAGCCACCAGGTTGGCCAGCTCAGTGTCACTCCACACAGGGGCTTTGGTGTGCAGCATATTCCTCTCTGTCCACAGTGTGAAATGGCACCTGGTAGCCCACGTGTCCCACGTGCTGAGGCAGCGTGGTGCTGCACTGCCATTCACAGTCGCGCTGGCACCAGACTGCACAATAGGTGGGCAGCCATGCGACTGCATGGCACCTAGAGGGCAAAGGGCAGCCACGGGATCAAGGGTCTTGCTGCGTACGGAGCGCCACTGTGCTATTGGGAGGCCCTTGTATGGTGCATGGTAGGGAGCATGTGTGTGATGCCATGCAGTGGCCTACTGCACAGAGGCGCCATGGCACCCATAGAGCAGTGGGGCAATATGGGGCATGATGGCACTGTGCCAGCCACATTATGGCACGTGTGCCCCATAGGACATACAGTGCACAAGCACCACAGGCACAGTAGTGGCTGTGTGCTGTACTGCCTCCTGCACAATGCGTGTCTGTGCTGCTGGCTTTGCGTGTCAGCACAGCAGCGCATGTGTGGTCTGGGTCCGATTGCACACATCACAGTGGTGTGCCACGACTTGAGTATGCTCAACTCCATTGCGCAAGATGCATCCATGTGATATTCAACCAGGTTATGTAAATCAGCTTATGAACCATTGCGCAGTGCATCCGCTGCACTTTCATCCCATTACAGTTGCGCATACCCTCATTTGCATGCAATGCGCTATAAAGGTGTCATGGAATTGCACAGGCCATGGATCGGTATTGCTGCCTTTGGAGGTACGTGCCATGCTGTGGGGACGTTGGGACAGTGGTCTGGGAGGGCAGTCTGGGACTGAACAGTCCATGGTGACACCCTTCCATTTCCCCAGGTACAAGCATGACTGAATGTGAGGAGGATGAGGAGCAGGGGAGGTTGCGTAAGTGGAGGCCCAACTTCACCAGGGCAGAACTGGATGCCCTGTTCAGGGTCTACCTCAACAGGGAGCCACTCCTCAGTGGACAAAGAGGCACACCACAGGCCCATGTGGTGGTGTGGGGTAAGGCAGCACGTGCGGTCAACCAGCAGGGCAGCCACCAGAATTCCATGCAGGAGTGCAAAAAGAAGGTTGGCATGGACAGGAGGAGGATAAAGGACAAGGTGGCTGCCATCTGGGCAGCGTGTGCCACCACTGGTGGGGGCCAGCAAGACATGCCACACCTGATGCCATGGGAGGAACAGGTGGCTGGCAGCATGCGGCATTGTACCATTGAGGGTGTGCCCGGTGGAGGCTTCCAGATAGGTGGAAGCCCATCACTACATGGTAGGACTGTTGCTGGCAGTGTAAGGGTGGCGGGGGGCAGAGTCAAGGGGTCAGGCAGCACCACTAACGGTACTGTGTTCCTTTACAGCTCCTGAGCATCTGCATGGGGCAGCGGTGGTGGATGTGTTCACCGAGGGGGCGGCCCTGGAACTGGTGGAGCACCCATCCACCACCACTGGTGTCCGAGGGACCGACTGCCTGCAGCCCTGCACAGCTGTCTGGACTGATGCCTGTGGTTTGGGTGTGGATGAGACCCTGGCTGTGTTCCAGCAGGACACCAGGCACAGTGTCCTGTGTGTTGGGACACAGATCGGGGCTGACTTCAGTACTGCTGATGATGTGACGCACGTCCTAGACAGTGATGTTGGTGGGTCACAGGGGGATCCCACGACTGCCATCCGCCTAGGCAGCAGTGCAGGCAGCACTGGTGTGGTTGCCTGCCCACCAGCCATTGTTCCTGTCATGTCTGCGGCATCCAGTGGGGCAGCACTAGAGTGCAGACATAGCAGTGGTGTTGGTGGTGCCCAGCGCTCAGCAGCTGAAGGGGCGGCGGCAGCAGCTGGACAGTGTTGACGGGGGAACTGGGGCAGGGGGCGGCAACAGTGCACCATGTGAGGATGTACCCCAGGAAGGCACTGCTGTGCAGTGCCCACCATCGCGGGGTGCTGTGCTGCAGGGTCAGGAACCACACGGGGGTCAGCATGATGGCCATGCAGACAACCCCTTGGATGCCTACAGCCGTCTGCTCCAGGCTTCTGTGGATCAGCAGGTACGGCTCATGGCAGCAGTGGATGCACTCCGTGCGTAGCTGTGCCAGGCAGAGGAGTGGTGCAGCAGGGACCATGCCCTGATCCTGGCAGAGTTAGCTCAACAGCGGGTGGATGTGACCGCAGCCATCGATAGGTACGCCACTGCGATGGTGACTGTCGTGGCAACACTGACTGTGTGTGCCCAGCCGCCGCACACCCTGCGGAGTGCAATGTCCACCCCTCGGTCTCGGCATCGGGTGACCCCTGACATGTCGATGCCAGGATCGGCTGTGGGCATACCAAGCATGCCCAGTGTGGGCATGTTTGGTGGCTTGCTGACACCTGCATGACACAGTCGTGTTCAAGCAGCATCACCCTTGGGGGACCATCAGTGCCACCCCATGAGGCCACTGATCAGCCTGTTACAGCTGGCAGGTCTAGGCGGAGCCACCCACATGTCTGTGGCAGCTGTGCTACTGTGCAGCGTGACTGACCCTTCCCCCTCCATGACCGCTGTCTGCCACTGCCCAACGTGCACTGTGGTGTTCTGTGTGTGATGCATGGGTGTGGTACCCTGTCCTGCACTCACACGGGCCCTGTGCACACCAGCTCGGTTGCTGGCCATTGTGGCATGTGCATGATGATGCCAGCATAGCACTGTCCACCACTGTGCAATGGTGATCAGCGTCTGCGACATGCACAGTGCCTGCCACTGGGCGTGGTTCTGTTGGGTCCTGTGTGGATGTGTGTGGGGGGGCATATGTGGGTGGGTGTGCATGTGGCCCTGTGGGCAAGGGATACGGTGTGCATGCCTGTGTGTGTATATGCTGTGTGCAGCCCTGCTGTGTTCTGCCTTTGTGTGCAGGCCCCCGCCCATTCCCACACCCCTGCTGCCAAACCTGCCTTGGTGTCCGCCCCTGCCTGTCTGTCAGCTGTGCCATTGTCCCTGGTGCTTGTTCTTGGCCCTGTTCACCTACCTGTGTGGTCCATAGTGCTCCTCTGTGATGGTGTCCCAGTGCTGCTGGGCCATCCGGGCCAGGCGGGGATCCCTTCGCCCAGGGGGTGGCTCCCCAACACCAGCCGGACCGGTGTCCTCATCGTCCCCACTGCTGTCCCCCTCTTCAACCTCAACAGCTATCCCACAGTCGGTGGCCATGTTATGCAGGATACAGCAGGCCAGGAATAGCCCGCAGGCCTATGAGGGGCTGTACTGTAGGGCACCACCAGACCTGTTCAGGTAATGGAACTGTGCCTTCAGCAGCCCGAACACCCACTCGATGATGTTCTGTGTGGTGGCGTGTGCCTCATTGTACTGTTGCTGTCCTGGGGTAGAGGGGCACCGGTATGGTGTGAGCAGCCTGGGCCAGAGCGGGTACCCACTGTCACCTGTGTGTAGAGAAGTATCGTTAGCATGATGGTCTGTGACACTGTTCCCCTGGCCTTCCAGGCTGCACCCCATGGCACCCCTGCCCTTGCCCCACACCCCCCTGCTGCTCCCAGTGTCTGGCGTGCACTGCATACTCACCTACCAGATGGCCAGTGGGGATGTCCCCACGTTCGAACCTATGGCACAGTGCAGACTGGTGCCAGATGAAGGCATCTTCTGCTCCCCCAGGGTGCATGGCACAGACATTGATTATGCACCCCCTGGCATTGCACACCACCTGGCAGTTGACACTCGGGTATCCCTTGTGGTTTATATATGCCGCCCCCTCTGAGCCAGGTGGTGTGCAGATGCCAACATGAGTGCAGTCGATGGCCCCGAGCATGCCAGCCAACCGTGCTACCCTGTGGAACTCCTGCATGTTTGCTGTGTGCTCCGCCTGTGCACTGGGGAAATGGATGTACTCTGCAGCATGTGGCAGCAGTGCGCTGAGGAATTGTGTGAGTAGGCGTGATGTGGCTGACTGGATTATGCCTGTTGTGTCCCCTTTTGGTCTCTGGAAAGTGCCCATGGCAACCAGGCACATGACAGCTGTGATCTTTGTCTCCACAGACAGAGCATGGCTCCATCTTGTGGGTGCCTGCATCTCCTCACTGCACAGCTCACAGAGCCACCTCAGAATGGTCCAGTTCAGGCATACTGGGCTACGATTTCGATGGCACTGTACAGCTCAAAGCTGACGCGGGCATGGTACAGCCTGTTCTGGGCATACCGCCGACGGGCCCTTCCACGGCCGTGCCTCCCTGCAGCCTGCCTCCTCACACCCCTCATTACCAACTCCATCTGGAAGATGGCACTGCCCATGTCCCAGGTTGGTGTCCCCCACCCGGGCGGCTGCCTACCCGGTCCCCCTGGCTGTGTGCTGCTGGTCCTGCCCTTGCATCGGGTGCACCCCTGGCACTACACCACTGCGTGTCCTGCCTCTGCCCCACTGCTCTCCTTCCTCTGTGGCATGCACAGACACACACACACACACACACACACACACACACACACACACACGCTTCCAGTGGCCCCCGTCCACCTCTTGGCCACCTCTGACCGCCTGTATGTTGCCCTGGCTCCCTGCCACTCCATCTCCACTCTCCCCCACTATGGCTCCTCTCTAGCTCAATCATCCTCCCCTCACTTGCTCCCTTTTATATTTGCTCATGTCCACTATCACGCAACTTCCGCTTGCTCCACTATTGCATACGTCGCCTGCTGTTGTATATACTCTGCCACATATTCCTGTTCTGCAGCCTGCACTTGCGCGTAGTTCATTACCATTGCACTATGGCGCATTGGATTTTGTGCTGCGCATCTGCTGCCACTGAATATCGCATTATGGTGCATTTCCGCTCTTGCGCAAGCGCATCCCTATTGCGCATGGTGCAACTGCTCCGAATATCCTGGCCATTGTGTTTATTGCAAACATAAGGCCTACTATCTCCTGATATAAATCCAGATTTATATCTTTGCTCTCACTGAAGAGTTGTTCTTTTGATTTCAAGCCATTTTCTAGGTTAGTTAATTCTGAGGCTTTAAGCATCCTCTTTTAACTAGAGTAGGAAATGAGTCTTCCCATGATTAAATAAATCCCATGAGATGTTCTCTGAAACTTCCCCGTATCATTAAATTCTACAAAATTTGTAAGTTATGTTCCTAGCCATTTCATAAATTTTTTATCTCTGAGTAGACTGCAATTGAACTTCCATTTTTTTCTGAGGTTGAGGCATCCTCTAAGAGGATGCCTGCTGACACAGAAGCATGATCTGATATTATTATATTCCCAGTGTTGTTGTAGGCACACCAGCTACTAAGGATTTAGTCACAAAGAGTAATCTAATCTACTCTATGTATTATGTCTAGTGGACCTAAATGTGTAGTCCCTGTCTTTGGGACAAGTAAGCCTCCAGGTGACAACCTGACCAAATTCCTTACTAAATTATTAAAAGAGTTGGAGGAGGAGGTACTGTATGATCTGAGGATCCCCTGAGGCTCCTATTAAAATTTTCAGAAACAGTGCTCTTATCTTCTGCTGCAGTCATATCATTGGGGTTGTTACTAGCAATAGTGTTAGCCAGAGATGAGAAAAAAATCAGATGGGTCTGTGTCTCGTGCATAAACATTGATCAGCAGCAGTTTTCTGTCATCTAACTTGATTTTATAAATAATCAATCTGCCTTCAGGGTCATTAATAGTGGATTCAACAACTACATTAAGGTTTCTATGAAAAAAGTATGCATACTCCCCTACTTTTAGAATTAAAAGGACTACCATGAATCAAACCTACCTAGGATTTCTTGAGCTTATTTTTTTTCTGGAGCTGTCAGCTGCATTTCTTGAGGGAATATGAAGCTGGAAGGGGGGCCACTTAGAGAGGATGTAAGGAAATATTTCTTCCTGGAAAAGGTGGTGGATGCCTGAAACAGCCTCCCAGCAGAGGCGGTGGGTACAGACACGGTAACAGGTTTCAAACATGCATGGGATAGACACAGGAGGACCTTAGTTGGTGTAATAATGTTAGTGTTTTTGTGTTATGTGTTATGTGTGTTTGTAGGATAAATGTCTTATTATGGTGTCTAATGTATATGATATTTTATTATGGTATTTTGTAATTTGCACTGTGTTTACTTTACTTTATATTAGATATATTTAGGGCCTCGCTGGAAATGAGCTTATCTCAGTCGAGTTGTACCTTTTCACTGATATATATTTCAGATGAATAACATTTTTACTACTAGTAGCAGGGCTTGGGGGGGTAAGGCAGGAGATCAATTAGGGTCTATGGTAGTACAATAGGTAAGGAACTTTAGGGCAGACTAGGTGGGCAAAGAAGTCCTTTTCTGCTGACAGCTTCTATGTTTCTATGTAATGTAATATCCGCTTCTAAAGATTTAAGGAAGGAGAATAATTTGGTTCTCTTACTAGGACTGCAGCATATTTTTGTAATTCAGGAAATGATTTTTATAACTGTGTTCACACTAACGCATTTCTGCACAGATACTATCTTCCAAACAAGAGTTAGGGCCAGATATTCAAAACTTTGCCCCAGGGCTACATTAGCAGTGCCCAGCGGGCAAACTTAGCCTGGAGCAAAGAGCAAGCCATATTCAAAAGGAATAGCCCCGGTGCAAAACCAGCTGAATATAGCAAGCAAAGGAAGCTGCACAAACAGGGCCAGAAGTGCAGGGCAAAAATAGCCCGGGAATAAGATAGCACTGAATATAGCAACAGGGAAATGCACATTGCAACTGCAACTCATTAGACTCTGGAGCAAGCCAGTGTTGCAGGTGGAGAACATTGTGTGAGACTGCACAGAGATGTCTCACATCTACTGCAAGCAACAATGTAAGCCATACACTGCAGAACTGTGCTATGCTGAAGTGTTGTATGCCCGGGGCTAACCCGATAGCACAGTGCTAACAATAGCCTGGTGCAAACTGGTTAGCCCGGGGCAAACATGAGCTACATTCAAAACTCCCATGCAAATGAGCCTACTTAGGTAATCCGTGGGCAAACAGGCACATTTGTATCTCATTATGTGCTGCTTAGCATACATTACCATGCAGTTTGCCTGGTGCTACTGCATGGAGCACACAGCTCCACCTTTTGGTCAGAATGGAAGTACAGGCTGGACGCCACAGGCCAAGGCATGCCCACAGCATCCCCTGTTGGTCAGAATGGAAGCACAGGCTGGGAAGCAGCAGGAACTGTGTGCTGGCAGGCACAGTCATTGCATATATACCCCACAACCCCTTGCCTCCTGAATCAGGAACAAGGCTTAAAAATATCAGGGACAAAGACCCAATATCAGGGACACATCCTAAAAAGTGGTACTATTCACTGAGAATGTTGATAGAATAAGAGGATTTGTGGTAAAATGCATTCTCATAAGAAGAACATGTCTGTAACTGTAATGTTCAACATTAATGTGTGGGTGTATTCCCCACTGTTCTGTCATAAAACCGACAACTTTTATGAAGAACAGAGGAAAATATGGAGGCAACATCAGGGATGTCCCTGACAATCAGGGACAATCGAGAGGTATGAGTGCATACAACACACCCATGCATATGTGTGCCTGTTACACACCCATTTCCCTGGTAGTCTAGTGGTCCCCCCTAGCATGAATCCTGACCTCCATTGGAAGTAATTAAAATGAATTTTCCCTGGTAGACAAGTCGTCCCCCATCCCCCTCCAGCTTGAATCCCGACCCCTGTAGGATGTAATTCAAATGCATTTTCCCTGGTAGTCCAGTGGTTCCCCCCAGCCCCAGCATGAATCCTGACTCCCGTTCGATGTAATTACAATGAATGTTCCCTGGTAGTCTAGTGGTCCCCCCACCTGGCAGTGATGCCCCCGCTCATCCCAGTAACAATGAATAGAGCCAGCGACTGGCTCAGCCCTCCTCTCATCACCATGGCCAGCCACTGACTGAGGTACAAATGAGTGGTACTGTTACAGTAGCGCTCATTTGTACCTAATCGTGACGCCAGTCATGGTGGTAAGAGGAGGACTGAGATGGTCGCCGGCTCTGTGGTTGTTATCGAGGGGTGTTGATTCACTCGATGAGACCACTACCGGGGAACATTCGTGTGTGAGGTCAGGATCGTGCTGAGATGGGGACCACTGAACCTACGAGACAGTCATTGGATGCGTCTTATGAGGGTCCGGGATTTGTGCTGGGAGGTAGGGGACCACTGGACTACCAAGGACAAAGTCATTTGAATTACGATCTCGAGTCGGGATTCATGCTGAAAGTGAAGATCACTGGATTACCAGGGACAAATCATTGATTGCATCCTTTGGGGTCAGGATTCATGCTTGGGGTGGGGGACCACTGGACTACAGGGACAATTAATTTGAGTTATGTCCTATGGGGTTGCGATTCATGCTGGGGGTGGTGGGGATCACTGGACTACTAGGGAACAGTCATTTTTAATTACTGCCAGCGGGGGTTGGGATTCATGCTGAGGGGAGTGGGGGGCACCACTGTAGTACAGCCAGCTTTTTGTTCATGGTATTTAGTGCCATGCTACAGGTCGCGCTAATGCCTGTAGCATGGCACTATACATTTGAATATGCCAGTGCGCCGGCATTCAGGGCCCTTCCCCTCAGTTCCTATCTGCATACATTATAATTTAGCATCGGTGCTAACACCTAGTGCCAGCGCTAAATGTACTTTTGAATATTGCAGTCAGGCACAAATTCGGTGCTAGTCCAGTGCTCTGGATTTGCGCCCGGCGCTAAGCTTTGAATATCTGGCCCTTAGACTTTTAAGGAGAAAATGAGTACCGGATCATACAGTAAATTAGTTCTTGTATGTATTAAATAAGCTACAGGGTGAAGATAAAGTGTAAACTATGTAAACACACTATCTAATCAAGATTTTAAATTACTGGTCTACATTACAAAACTACCCAAGTGCATGCTAATAACACATCAACAAGGCAATAGTTAAATCAGACTTTTAAGATGTATACTATAAAGCAGGGTTTCTCAAATGGTGAGGCCAGCCTCCCAGGGGAGGCCCCAACCTGTTCAAGGGGAGGCTCAAGCAAGCCTTAAAATGTACTATATTTAAATGTCAAGTTTTGGATGTTTCGTGTGAAAGGATGCAGCAAACTGAAAGTGAATAATGGCATATGAATGTGTGTACAAAATGGTTACCAGGAAATACATGATTAACACTTGTTTCCTGGTATGACACGGGGGAAAGCTGTATGGAGGAAATACAATTCTTGGAAACTATGCAAAACAAAATGCAAAATAGTATAAATAAATAGGAACAAGGTAACAACTGATCCATTATACCGGCTGCAGAAAAGCACAAATACAAAGGCTAAGCAGAGAGACACTAGCAGCAAGGCCAGGAGGGAGCAAAATGGGCCCGAGAAGGTGTTTTACAGCAGGGTAAAACTGACAAAACAGTCTGACTCATAGAGGTGTTGCAATGAGGATAAATAGGGTCAAAAGTCAAAAGTGTGGAGCAAGTAGGCTGACGGGGGTGGAGAATAACAAGTTAAATAAAATGAGAATAAACTCAGCGACTCAAATGCACTTCATTGGATTCTTCCTGTAATGTACAAAGTATGATAGGTGTTCTAACTATGGGGAGGCCCAAAATTATTATTGTAGTAGGGGGAGGCTCAAGATCTTTTCCAAGGCTTGGGGGAGGCTCATCAAGACAAAGTGTGAGAACTCCTGCTATAAAGTGATTCTAAAATAATGATGGATAAAACGAGAAGAAGAAAAAAAGAATACTTAGCTTATCGTAGGTTATCTAGAGCTGTCCATGAAAGAAACAATCAATTATTTAATTATAAGAAGCAAGATAACCTTATCTACTACTTCACTAAGCTTTACTTTGGCAGCACTGTGACTGAGCTGCTTCACCATTTTTTTTGGATAACAAATCATATCAGATTTGTAAGTGTCACACTCAAATGAGAATATTATGATCTTTACAAGCATGAAGACTAATCAGAGCATTAAAGCTGATTTAGAGTAAGAAAGAAAGAAAAATAAATAAATAATGGGAATGGATGGAGTTAGAGCCAAGCTATTTTCCCCCATGAGCCATTTAGATGAGTTTTCTGCAGTTTGAATATAATATGCTCCAGATGTGTCAGTATTTGAATATGAGGGCTCAGTATAATGTCATCTAACCATTTCTGAGCTGAATATGTGTTTGTATTTATACATTTTAAGCAAATAAGTTCACAAGCACTTTATTCTAGCTGTTGACTGTGTATTTCTTATTTTGCATTGAATGAGTTAAGTGAACCTAACATGTCTGTATGGTTTTAGGCAGCTTTTACTTTTGTTGCATAGCCTAGAAACAACCTCCTGACCTCTCCAACATAATCATCCAAAGAAAGCTGCCATCAACATGGAAAAGTGAACTGGAAAGAACAATGCTCTATAACAAAACACAAGACCCAAATGCAAAACCTGTCCCTTCATAAACACACAAACCACCATAAAAACACCACAGACAAAGAAATACAAATACATTGATCATGCACCTAAGACAATGTGGCTTACCTCATGAAGTGCAAAAATTGCCCGCATGGCTGTTATATGGGAGAAACCAAATGACCCCTTCAAACCAGAATGAATTTTCCAGTGGCTCACCATATCAAATAAGATAGCCAGCACACTAGTAGGATACCACTTCAACCAGCCTAATCACTCACTTTTGGTCTTATTAGTACTGGTATTTACAGGCAATTTTACAACTAGACATACTGTAGTCTATGGACTGTATGACTACTTACATGATGAAAGTGTATCAGTCACAGGGGTTAGCCTATAGCATGGGGCCAGAATCATGGTGCCATGCCATGCACATGCCCTGGGCATACAGTGCTTCTGCTTATGACAGTGCCCCCACCCTCCTTGCCCAGTACCTGAAGACCTGCCCCTTTGGTCTTTCCAAAGAAGTCATCCAGGCTTAATTCAGCCTGACAGCAAATTGCTTTGTACCAATTGAGGAAGAATGGGCACAAGACATCTTCAGTAAGGCTCGCAACCAGTCAGGAAGGGTGAATGGGATGACTTAGTGGCACCCAGTGGTAAGATCAGGAACAAAGCAGAAATGAGTATTGTAGTAGTAGAGGACTTGATGATTAGATGGATGGAGAAGGTGGTGGGAAGTGATGGGAAAGGGTTGGGATGTTCACGTGCCTCCTGGAAGATGAATAGCATAGGGAAGATAATAGAGGAGGAGGAAGGGGCGCTTGGAGTGCTGGTACACTTGGGTACCTATGATCTGATGAGCCAACCAACTGAGATGGTGAAGTGCAACTTTTGAAAATGGGGGGGGGATACATGAAACATTTTAAAATGCACTCATATAAAAATAATGTTTATAGACAGAGTGCACATGAATTGTATAAAAGCTGCAAGTATATTACAAAATAGAATACATATGGTGCACAAGAAAGCACTGTGAATATGATGGAATTTATATAGAATATATTTTAGTAATTACAGGACTACCTTCCTTGAAAAAGCTGAAATAACTGGGCCACAAAACACTGGGGAAAGATTTATGGAGACCTGATCTGAAATTATTGAATAAATGTTAAAATAAATAAGCACTTTCAATACAATTTTGGATGCCTGCTGTTTGGCATCTGGGGGGCACATACTTTGAGACAGTCATATATGTTCATGGCCCTAACTCTGCCAGGCAATTTCTCTGTAAAAGACCGTTGCAAGGCTGTTGGGGGGGAAGAAAACCAGGTGATACGGAATAAACTGTTCTGAGTTGGTGTGGATGACCAGCTTGCTTCCTTCCCAGCTCTTCTTCATAAGGAAAACTATGTCAATTAATTTGGACATCAAGAAAAAAAGATAGCCACAATGGGACATGTGTTGAAGATCTAGAGAGAGGTGACAATAAAATGCTAACTTAGCATAAATCACTTTTGACTTTATAGTCACAGCCACTGATTCTATAGAAAGATATTGTCTGAGAACTGTCTAAAATACCCTGTATAAGTCTCAGCTGGTTATGGACACGTTTGATAGCATTAATATAATTACTGATTATCATACAAATACCTACTGTATGCATACTCCAATGAAGGGTTGGAAAAGATGGTACAGAAACACACTGGCAGATTACAATGGCAATTTCTCTGTAACACAGACTGTTGAGAGGCTTTTGGAAGGAAGAAAACCAGGAGATGAGAAATAAAAGGGGCCATTCTTGAGACAAGAAAGGCATGCTTGAGGACAGTTACAAATAGAAACCGGTACGAGAGACCAATCTGGTTCTCTTTTAAAAAGTCAAGGAGGCAGTGAGGGCCAAAAAGAAAGCCTTCATCAGTTACAAGGAGAAGCAGAGAGATGAAGAATGATGATGGTAACAAGTCACAACTAGGGAGGTTAAGAGGGCAGTTGGGATGCAAAAGCAGATACTGAGCTGCGTATTGCAGAGGGGGTCATGGGCAGGGAAAACCAGTTTTTCAGATATACAGTTGCAGCCAAAAACATGACCAGATAATTCCTGAAATTTCTGTGATATCTCAAGAGAAATTTCCTGCCTGCTTGCAGTACCACTAAAGGGCCACTAGAGAGAATCTCTTTAGAAATATCTGGAACTAGCTGGAAGTATCTGACCAAATCTTTGGCTACTCCTGTATTAGGGAAAAAGAAAGACGAGAGGGGGGAATTGCTAGACTAATAGAGGGAAGCAGGATAATAGAGGAAGATGAGCAGAAGGCTGCCATTCTTAATGACTTTGTCTGTATTCATATCCACCACTTCCTGAGGTAGGCTGCTCCATGCATTCACCACCCTTTCTGTGAAAAAGAACTCCCTCACATTACCCCTTAATCAGCCTCCCTATAATCTCATGCTGTGTCCTCTTGCCCTGCTATTTTTCTTATACTGAAACATGTTAGACTCTTTCACCTTGTTAATGCCCTTATGGTGTTTGAATGTTTTGATCATATCACCTCTCTCTCTCCTTTGCTCTAGGGTATACATATTGAGCTCCATTAATCTGTCCTCATATGTTTTCTGATGCAGTCCCTGCACCATTTTGGTTGCTCTTCTCTGGACTGCCTCAATTTGGTTAATGTTCTTGTGAATCCAGTGGTCATTTGCCGGAGAGTGGCACAAAGTCCACTGAAAAGGGAATCTCAGAAATGAGGCAGCAGGCATTTACAAGCAAAAGGGTCAGAGCATGGCTTGCAGTCCTGAAGATAGATAGATAAGGACTGGGGCCGAATGGGATGCAACTATGGTTACACAGGGAACTGGCATGGCATTTACCTGATTCCCTGGTAGGGCTATTCAGTTGCTCATTTCAGAAAGGGGTGGTTCCAAATGACTAGAGGGGAGCAGGCATAGTTCTGCTGCATAAGGGTGAGGACAAAGAGCAACCAGGTAACTACTGATCTGTCAGTCTTACCTCATTGAGTGTAAACTGTTGGAGACACTAGTCAATGAGGACCAGTGGACTAGCTGGTAAAAAATGGGTTCCAAGATGGCAAATAGCAAGGGTTCATGGCAGGATGGTCTCATCAGACCATCCTGATAGTATTCTATGATTAAGTAACCTGGAGAGTTGATAAGGGTAAGACAGTGGATTTACCCTACTTTGACTTAAGCAAGGCATTTGACCTGGTGCCTCACAGAAGGTTGCTGAAGAAGTTAGAGGATCTGGGTACAAGAAAGGACATAGATGGGTTGGAAGGGAGACATCAGGGGGTAGTGATAAATGGGGTCTAATCTGAGGACAGGAAGGTCACTAGTGGGGTACCACAGGGATAAGTTCTGAGTCCAATCCTTTTCAATATATTCATTAGTGACATAGGTGAAGGAATTCAGGACAAGATGTGTCTCTTCACAGATGACACTAAGCTCTGTGGTATGGTAGACAGTGAAAAAAAAGTTAGAGACCAGCAGAGAGACCTGCAAAGGTTGGAGAGGTGGCCCAAAATTTGGAAGTTGAAATTCAATGCCAAAATGTGCAAGGTGATGCACAGAAAGAAAAAGAACCCCAGGAAGAAGTATTGGGTGGCACAGGTTAAGCAGGATACTACATTTGAGGAAAGGGGCCTAGAAGTCATTATAAATGGTTCTCTTAAACAATCTAGCCAATCTAACAAGACCTATAGTAAGGTAACAAGGATGTTGGGATATATTGGGAATGGGGTTGACAGCAAAAGGAAAGCGGTGTTACTACCTCTCTATAGATCTCTGGTGAGGCCACATCTGGAGTACTGTGCCCAGTTCTGGAGTCCTTACCTAAGGAAAGACATAAACAGGCTGGAAAAGGTGCAGCATAAAGTGACCAAAATTATTCAGGGCCAGCAGGACAGATCCTATAAGGATTAGCTTAGGGCACTGAACATGTACTCACTGGAAGCCAGATGAGAGAATGGAGATATGAAAAAGATCTTCAAGTTCCTGAAATGAATAAACCAGGTAAACTCAGATGAACTACGCAACAGAAATAGCAAATTTTAAACATAGGGGCAGGTCTTGGCAAAAGTATTGGTGGAATTAACTACCACTTATACGCTGATGATACTATCATATACACTTTCCACTCTTCGGTCTTGGAAATTCAAACTACCTTACAAAATAATTTTGATGCCCTACAACAATTCTTTTCAGATTCTAAATTAAAATTAAATACAACTAAGACTCAGTCAATGCTGTTTGGCCCTCCTTCTAAAATAAAACTAGGACATAGGTTGGTAATATCTGACAGTTCTGGAGCTGTACTGGAAAATGTTGAATCACATAAGTATTTGGGGTACTGGCTGGACCTCAATGGGTTGGGAGACGTATGTGTTGAGAAATTGGTTGCCCAAATTGGTAAAAGGGTAGGATTTTTATTTAAAAATAAACATTGTTTAGATTCAGTTTCTATGAAAACAATATTTACAGTTCGAATACTTCCCTTATTTGATTATGCAGATATTTTATATGATAGTGCAACCCATGACCGTTTACATAAACTTGATATTCTCTACAATCGTTTGGCTCATTTGATATTGAAGTGCCCTATGGATGTTTATCATTGTGAGTTATACAAATCCTTGGGTTGGGTTTCATTAAATTAAAGAAGGGACAACCATAGGTATGTGTTTGCATATAAATGTAGGTTGGACCTTATGCCAGATTATTTGAACAACAGACTAAATTTTAGATCTATTGATCAATCATTGAGGAATGCTTCTGTGTGGGAATTATCTGTACCAATTACCAAAACTAAATGTTCCCCTACAATTTTTTAGCTAATTTGTCCCTATTTTTTGGAACAAATTACTGTATGAATGTAGGAGGTTAGATACTCTACCCCATCTGTTTTTATATTAAAATGATATTTGTAATCTCATGTACATGCTTGTGATTGTTATAGATGATTAATTGTATTGTATGTGTTGTATTTTACTTGTATTTTGTAGTTAGGTCACCACTGTGAATGAGCTAATGCTCAATGGTTATTCCTATAATAAACAAACAAACAAAACATAGGGGCATGAGTGGAAGCTGATAGGAGGAGATTTCAAGTCAAGTCAAGTCAAAGTTTATTGGCAGGAAATACTCCATTGAGCAAGTTCATTTACAAAGAGGTCCTGAGCAACCATCAAGGATCAAAGCATTATTAGCAAATATACAAACTATATGGTAGAATAAGCAGTAATATTTACATGTACAGAGTGAAGGTTTGCAAGGAAATAAATAGTATGTACATATATTCACAAGTCCACACTATGGTGTACAGAACAGAGATGTTAGGGCATGGTAAAAACAGAAATGTTGCACATTGGAGTAAATTGAAGGTAGGGAGGTAAGCCATATGACCAGTAGAGATTGTAGAGGAAGTGAGAGCAGGGGTGAGAAGGGGGAGAGACGAGGGGTGAGGGTTGTGGCAGAGGTGGGAAGGAGGGTGTGGAAGTAAGGGCAGTAAACAGAAGTGAGAGCAGGGGTGAGAAGGGGGAGAGACGAGGGGTGAGGGTTGTGGCAGAGGTGGGAAGGAGGGTATGGGAGTAAGGGCAGTAAACAGAAGGGAGAGCAGGGGAGTGGGGGAGAGGGTTGAGGACTGGAGGGCTAGGGGTAGGGTGTGATAGTGGGCAGAAGGAGAACTAGGAAAGGGGAAGGGAGGGGTAGTGGGGCAGATAGGGGCGTGAGAGGGTGGGGAGTGAGGGAGGAAGAAAGAGGAGTTGAGTGGGAGTGGAGAGGGCTCAGTGGCATGCAAAGGAGTCACCAATTTTGCTGGAAACTAGAGTTATGAAATTGTGTAGCGGTACAAGGGTTTGTAGTTTGAGACTGGATTGTGCTTTATTCCAGGCAGCTGGGAGGGCATGACTTATGGCTATATCACTGAAATGAGTACGTGAGCAAGGTACTTTTAGCATAATATAGTTATTTCTCTGTAAAGAGTATAGGCAGGCAGTGCATTGAAAGAGGGTAGAAATATATGCAGGGAGTTTAGACAAGAGGGCTTTATATAGCCAGGTGAGGGAGTGGATGAGGTGTCTGGATGATAGGGAGGTCCAGCCTACTTGGGCTTATAGCTCGCAGTGGTGTGTGCGAAGGTGAGCATTAGTGATGAAACAAATTGCTCTGTGATAGAGTGTATCCAATTGGCGAAGTAGGGAGTCCTGGCATTGGCCGTAAACAATGTTGACATAGTTGAGAAGAGGCAAGAATGTTGACTGGGCAAGTCGTATTCTGGCTGCAGCCATGAAAAGGGCCTTTTTTCTATAGAAGAAACCAATACGCTGATGCAGTTTTTTTACGAGGGAAGTAATGTGTGCAGAGAAAGTTAGATGTTTGTCGAGGTCACAGCCCAGATATTTGAAGTTGTTGACTACCTCAAAGTTATCGCCTAGGAGTGTTTTGACGGGAGCAGGGATGAAAGAGCATTTGTGGAGGAAGTGAGCTGGTTGGAATAGAAGTACATGACTTTAGTTTTTTTGGCATTTAAGAGGAGTTTGGATTGCGCCAGTCTGAGTTGGAGGAGGTTGAACTGGGATTGGAGTTCCATTTGGACGTCAGCAGCTGAATGTCTGGATAGATAGATCACAGTGTCATCTGCGGACAGATGAAGTTTTGCTTTGGTGATGTTACTATCAATAGTGTTGATGCAGTGTGAAAAGAAGAGGTCCAAGGATAGAGCCTTGTGCCTCTCATTATGAGAAGGAGCGGGGAGACTGAACTGTCTGCTTTTACCTGTTGCCATCTATTGACCAGATAGCTCTTGAACCAAAACAGAGAGGTGTTGGAGAGTGAAGCATGGTCGACAGTATCAAAGGCTTTACTGAGGTCCAGAAAAACTGCACCTGTGATTTGTTGTTTGTCCATGGCAAGAAGCCAGTCATTAGTGACTGAGGCTAGGGCTGAGTTAGTGCTGTGGGATTGCCTAAAGTCAGATTGAGCAGGGTTTATTAGGTTATTTGTTTCAAGATAGTCTCTTAATTGGTAAATTACCAGTTTTTGAGGAGTTTAGAAAATAGTGGTAAAATGGATTTGGGGCGGTAGTTGTTCAAATCCACAGGATCACCGGATTTGAACAGTGGTATGACCTGAGCTACCTTCCAATCATCAGGAACCAGACTGGTGTTAGTGGACAGATTTAACAGGTGCAGTATGGGAGCTGTAAGGTAGTGGAAGCCAGTTTTAAGGAAGAATGGTTCTATTCCGTCAGAGCCTGCACCTTTGCTAGTATCAATGTGGAGAAGGAAGTCCTCAACTTGTTTGTAATGAAACGAGGTGACTGTGGCCAGCGTAGTTTTGGGTATGCCGGAGGTGAGTGAGGCTGTTTTGGAGGAATCGAATGCCAGGCCTGCAGTTGCAAAGTGGTCATTGAAACTATGTAGAATGCCCAATGTGTTGGTGAGGTTACTACCCTTGAGCAAGATCTTGCTGAGCAAAGAAGAGGGCATTTTGTGACCTTCTGCTGACTTAATGATTTGCCAGAATTTGGCAGGGTTGCCCTTGGCTGAGTCGAGGCAGATAAATAGTAGTTTGCTCTAATGGGTCTGATTATTTTGGTACATTCATTCTGGCAGGTTCTAAAGGCGGTCCAGTCTGCAGGGAGTTTTATTCATCTGGCTATAACCCTGTTTTTAACTTGGCTGTATACCAGGGGCAAGAATACTTCTGGACCCTACATTTGATCATGGGAGCATGTTTGTTGATAATGGAGTTTAATGTGTTGTTGAAGAAGGAAGCAGCAGTGTTAATGCATGGGGCCAGGTAGAAATCAGTCCAGTTAATGTTTCTGAGGTCTGATAGGTAGTGGGATATATTAAATTTATGGAAGATCCTCTTCCAGATGAATCTATTAGTCAGCTTGTTAGGTGGTTTACCTCTAATGCTTGCCACAGCACAGTGGTTGCTGACATCGTTGTAGAATACAGCTATGTGGGTAAATGTATGCCGTTTGTTTGTGAGGATCAGGTCAATTAGGGATCCATTTGAAGGGGTTTTGGGGTTTGGACGTGTGACTTCAGGGACTAGTTGTGAGAAGCCGGATTCGTTGCAGAACTCCTTGAGTTTTTGACAGGAGCTGCAGTTTTTTAGCCAGTCAAGATATAAGTCACCATGGATAACTATTTCATGTTGTCCTCCATCAGTTATAGTTCACAGATAGGTCAGAAGCTCCAGACCTGCATTTGGCAGCCTGTAACAACCTATTACTGTAATGGTTTCTATAGGGGATATTGACAAATTTAGTGCTAGGGCTTCAAACTCCTTGGGTATACTGACAGGTGCAATGTCGGATACTGTAAGTCTATCTTTGACATAAATTGCCACCCCCCCACCCCTAGTTGGTCTGTCACATTGGAAGAGGTTGAAGGAAGGGATGGATATTGCAGTGTCAGGTGTGTTTTTTTTCAGCCAGCTCTTGGTTAGCACCAGGATATCTGGGTCAGAGTTGAGTATCCAGGTTTGGATGAGATCAAATTTTTTTAGGAGGCTGCGCACATTAATGTGTAAAAATCTCAGTCCTTTAAGGGATGCGAAGTTGGTTGGTGAGGTTATAGGCTGTGGGGGGCCAGGGTTTAATTCAATGTCTCCTGCACAAATTAATGACAGGAAAATTATGCTCATAAAACATCTGCAGAGCAGCTTACTTTTGAATGCATTCGTGCTTCTGCGTGGAGGGTGGGTATGGGAGAATTGTGCACTGGAATAGTGCTGGTATGATGGAAATAAGGCGTGAAAAATCATAGATGCATGAAAGGATCTGGCATATGAGGTTGTAAGTAGTATAGCAATCAGGTATGTATTATAATCCCAGGATGTAATAAGGGTGATTGGGGGTGGTGGAGGGGCACTAAAGGTGCCAAGATTTGGCCTCCACATAAGTGATATGAGAGGGATCTTATGGCCGGAGTGAGGGTAGGCTGAGTTTGGGGGCAAGTCATGTTGGGGAGGGCTGTAGGTAAAAGAAAGGCAAGAGCAAAGGATGAGTAGCCCAGTTAAGGAGAGTGAGAGAATGTGTGGAGGGTGAGTCAGCATGGTGGGGTGTAAGACTGCCTGTTCAAGAGAAACGCAGCACCTGGGATTGAGGACACTGGATGATCAGCTGGAACATATAATTTTTCAGAAGCCGTACAGGCAGGGGCCTCCAGAATGATACAGCCACTGTCAGCCCAGGGAAGAGAGGAGGAGGAGGAGGTGGTGGCTACCAGCTCAAATTGATGTGGATGGAGTAGCTGAGGAGGCTGCCGCCAATAGAAATGAGCACAAGACAGAGGGAGGAGGAGCTCAAGTGTATTTAAAGGGGGCCTGGGTGGAGGAGGTGGGGGTGGGACAAAATTCGGCTGAACTCTATTAATTACAATACAGCAGTTCACTGCTGAGTAGGCCAGAGTCAGACTGCGGTCTCAGAATGACGAGACCAGCTCCCACAGCTGAAAACAGCAGTCAAAAGCATGTAGTCAATGAGTGAAGGGCCAGGAAATAGTCAGCCAATGGTGGGCAGGGCTGCGGTAGCAAGTCGCCAATCGAATTTCTGCCCCGTGATCCACGTATTTTTACCTGTGCGTTGTTCCTTGTCCGCGGGAGGAGGAGTGAGCACAGCCAGCCAGAGTGGATGGCCAAGTCGCTGACAGGAGTCGGCTTTGTCCGGGTTGGGGCGCAATCTGAAAGGGAGAGACAAGGGATTAGGGCCAGAGATAGGCTGGGAGCTGAGAATCTAGATCGGTGGGTGGGACGCTAGACAAAGAAATATTTATCAGAAGGAGGGTGGGGGGGGTGGTGGTTTGCAGATGAATACCTGGAGGGTGGTCTGGCTTTGGCACCAATGCACTTTTCACTTAGACATGAGACAAAAGGCAGAAGAAATATTTATCAGAAGGGGGGAGTGTTTGCAGACAAATACCTGGAAGGCTGTCTGGCTTTGGTGCCAATGCACTTTTCACTTAGATGAGAAACAATAGCAGGGACTGGGAGATTTTGCAAGAGGGACTAGCGTGGGGCAGGAGGGAACTTAAGAGGTAGATAAAGTAGGTTACAGGGATAAAGAGTGGTGCAGGGTAGGGCGGAAGATAGGTGAGTAAGCCTAGTGAAAAATCTGTAGAATTTTAGGTCCCAACAACAGTACAATTCTAAGGCATCGAAAGCATTACAATTTTAAAGCTCTAAAACAGCACAACTTCAAGGCTTTCAAAAGGTACAATTTCATAGGTTAATGCATACACTTAAACTCATTAAAGCGGCTATCTGTACTGATTCCAAACAGTTTGCCCAATAGAGTAAAATATGATACATTGTTGGGTATAGTAAACATTAAAAATTCGTCTAAACTCTATTAATTACAATGCAGCAATTCACCACCAAGTAGCCTAGAGTCAGAAAGCCGAGACCAGCTCCTACAGCTGAAAACAGCAGCCAAAAATCAGGTAGCCAATGAGTGGAGGGCAAGGAAATAGTCAGCCAATGCGGGCAGGGCTGCAGTAGCAAGTGACCAATTGGATTTCTGCCCCTCGATCTCCGTATTTGTACCTGTGCGCTGTTCCTTGTCTGCGGGCAGAGGAGTGAGTGCAGCTGGCCAGAGTGGATGACCGAATCACTGCCAGGAGGTGGATTTGCCTGGACCAGGGGCGCAATCTGTGCATTGTTCCTTGTCAGTGGGTGGAGGAGTGAGCGCAGCCAGCCAGAGTGGATGGCCAAGTCGCTGTCAGGAGTCGGCTTTGTCTGGGTCAGGGGCGCAATCTGAAAGGGAAAGACAAGGGATTAAGGTCAGAGATAGGCTGGGAGCTGAGAATCTAGATCGGTGGATGGGATGCTAGACAAAGAAATATGTATCAGAAGGAGGGTATAGGGGGCTGGTTTGCAGATGAATACCTGGAGGGCATCTGGCTTTGGCACCAATGCACTTTTCACTTAGACATGAGACAAAAGGCAGAAAAAATATTTATCAGAAGGAGGAAGGAGAGAGAGAGAGAGCAAGGGAGGGGGGTTGTTTGCAGACAATTACCTGGAGGGCTGTCTGGCTTTGGTGCCAATGCATTTTTCACTTAGATGTGAAACAATAGCAGGGACTGGGAGATTTTGCAAGAGGGACTAGCGTGGGGCAGGAGGAAGCTTAAGAGGTAGATAAAGTAGGTCATAGGGATAAAGAGTGGTGCAAGGTAGGATGGAAGATAGGTGAGTAAGGCTAGTGAGAAATCAGTAGAATGTTAAATCCCAACAACAGTACAATTCTAAGGCATCGAAAGCATTGCAATTTTAAAGCTCTAAAACAGCACAACTTCAAGGCTTTCAAAAGGTACAATTTCAAAGGTTAATGCATACACTTAAACTCATTAAAGCGGCTATCTGTACTGATTCCAAACAGTTTGCCCAACAGAGTAAAATATGTTACATTGTTAGGTATAGTAAACATTAAAAATTCCGGCTAAACTCAATAATTACAATGCAACAATTCACTGCCAAGTAGCCTGGAGTCAGAAAGCCAAGATCAGCTCCCAGAGCTGAAAACAGCAGCCAAAAAGCGTGTAACCAATGAGTGGAGGGCCAGGAAATAGTCAGCCAATGGCCGGCAGGGCTGCAGTAGCAAGTGGCCAATTGGATTTCTGCCCCTCGATCCCAGTATTTGTACCTGTGCATTGTTCCTTGTCTGTGTGTGGAGGAGTGAGCATAGCCGGCCAGAGTGGATGGCCGAGCCACTGCCAGAAGGCGGCTTCACCCTGGTCAGGAGCACAAGATTTATGAGGGATGTGAGAAAGTTTTGTTTTACAGGGTGGTTGAGCCATGGAACAGTCTGCCAGGCAAACCATTAATGGTTTCATGCACAACTGGGACAGAGTTAAGGGCTTAGTAGTTACTCATGGGGTTAGTAGTAAGACCGGGAACATGGGGACTGATAGTGTAAACAACACCCACAGACAACAGGTCTCAGGGTTCGATAGGCTGTCATGGGCAGACTGGATAGACCAATGGTCTTTTTCTGTCGTTATTGTCTTTCACTTTTTCTAGTCATTCTGCAGTTTGGCAGATAACATCAGCAGAATTCCAATCTGCAATTTAATGCATTGAACCACAATAATAATATAAATAATAAAACTTTATTTGTAAGGTGCCTTTCCAGAACCAAGGCTCCGAACAGATTTAAAAACAAACAACATTTGTACAAATTGCAGCAAATCAGTTAGTACGCAAACATCCAAAAACATTAAGATTAACACAGTCAATCACCAAATGCCTGGTTCCATAAATGGGTTTTTAAGGCTCATTTAAAGCCCTCTAAAGTCGTGCACTCACGTATCTGGTGGGGTAGAGAATTCCAAAGAGAAAGGGCCACATGCATAAATGTCCAGGCCCCAGAAGATTTCAAACAGACTCTTGGAATCTCTAGCAACCCCATGCCAACCGAGCGGTGCAATCGCCCGGGGCAGTAAGGAAACAGAAGCTCTTTCAGGTAGTCAGGGCCCTGACCATGTAGGGCTTTATAAGTCATAAGTCAAAAGACAAACTTTAAAAGTGATTCACCATTGTACTGGCAGCCAGTGCATACCACGCAGCTCCGGAGAAATGTGACAGAATCAAGAGGTTCCAGTCAAAAGCCGGGCCGCTGCATTCTGCACTAGCTGCAAACTGTGAATTTCAATCCTCTAAAGCCCTAGATACAGAGAGTTATGGTAATCCAAATGGGAGGACACAAAGGCGTGAACTAGCGTAGGAAGATCGCTGGATGGAACAAGGTGCCTAATCCTGGTGATAGTCCTCACATGATAAAAAGAGGTCTTGACGACGGCTGACACCTGCATATGCAGGGTCAGACCAACATCAAAAATTACCCCCAGGTTATGCAGCTGTTCAGAGGCCAGGAGTGGTTGACCCCCAAAGAATAATCCTGAGGGGGAATCTACCCCGGACCCCCCTATCTGGCGTCCTGGGTCTACAACCAGCACTTCAGTCTTTCCTGAGTTCAACTTTAGCCAACTCGAATCCATCCACTCCTGGATTTCAACAGGGGAAGGGTGCATCTCAGAACACCATCCAAGGATGAGGGTGGAGGATCATGTGGGGAGGGTGGGGGAGGCTGCAACAGTGTCCAGTATGGGCGCTGATCCCCGAGCAAACTCGAGAGACCATAAGGCCTACCTGCTGGCTTCTTAGTATGTTAGTATAATTTTGCAAAAGTTGCCAAAGTGCATTAGGAAATTTCACGGAAGCCAAAGCTTTTGTAATAGTTCCACAAATGGAATTTTATTTTTCACACAGCACTGCAACTAGAAAACACTTTTTTTACACTGTTTTTCAGAATGTTCCCTACCACCTAAAGGACTTCGAAACTTTAGTCAATTTCACATCTTGTCCACCAGTCTGAGCTGGCTTTTTATGTTGGCTTGTCGCAGGCGCAAGCCAACATATAGGGAGAGTGCAGATTTGGGGGCCCGGCCGCTGTTGGGCGAATGCAGGGCACGCATCAGTAGGTGCGTCCCTCATTCCCCAATCAGCCTGCATGCCAGCACCACACCATGCATACATAATGGTGCGAGCACATCTAAGCCAGGTCCCTGCAATCGAGCAAAGCTCCGTCATGTAGCGGACCCTTAGCCTGCATGCTCGCCGCCATTATCAGCATGGTCGGGCAGCAGCTTACTGCCGTTCACATCGGGAAGCCCAATCCTGTCGGTAACCCCTGCTTTACTGTGCTGATGGGGAGCCCACTCCGTCGGCATACCGACCAATCTGGAATGCCGTGGGGTATCCAATCCCCTAGGCTGGCCCCCCACTGTGTTTGTACACCGATGGGAGCCCACTCCCATCGGCATCACCTCTCCCCAATTGTTGAATGCCGGGGGGTGCAATCCCCTCAGCTCTGCGCCCCCACCGCTGTCTTCCCTGGCCGGCCTTATTCCCCCCATTGTGAGCCGACAAGGGTACCCAATCCCCGCACTGCCTCCAAAAACAGTTGGATGGCACGCTGGGAGCCCACCCTAGTGTGTCAAATGCCCCGCAACAGGAAAACTGTTCGCAATGGTTTTCTTTGTTTTTCACCTGTAAAACTAAAACCATCCCTCGTAGTCTCGATGCCCCTCCCCACCAGCACCCACCCACTGCTCAACCTGACTCCTCACCCCCCATACTTACCTCCGAGTCCGGGACAATCTTCAGTGGACCGGGAACACGTCTGCACTCTTCAAAGCCGCACGAACTGAGGAATTGCAGGTAAGCTGTATAATGGAGTGAATAGGGTTTTTTCAACTTTGCTTCATATCTCAGGCATTTCTTGGAATTTTGGCACCAAATTTTCAACATGGAGTTTTTGGGGCCCCTCCTCATGAATTCTGTCACTGTCATGGTGTTAATCGGCCTCGAAAGGTGATTTCCCAGTCACTGCGCGAAATCACCTTTCGGGGCCCATTAATGAAATGACAGTGGCAGTGTTTATGAGGTGCCCTCTTAAAAAGTCTAAGTTCTAAATTTGGTGGAAAAAATCCAACAAATGCCTGTTTTTCGAGCGTGCGTTGTGCAGTTGCTACGCAGGCTCGTAACTTCAGCATTGTCATTTTTGTACACCTCCTTGTGAACAGTACAGCTGTCATTTTCCACATCCTGCCCGAATGTGTTCCACTTCCGCGCACACAATAGTGCAGTCACTGTGGGAAATCAGTGTTTTGGGCCAGATTATGAAAATGACAGTGACACAGTTCATGAGCAGAGGACCTAAAATGCCTATGTTGAAAATTTGGTGATGATACTCCATAAATAACTGTGTTACGGCGTGCATTGGCAGATTACCCGCGCCGCGCTAAATACCGTGTGCATTTGTGATATTTTCAGTCAGGATTTTCACCATTGCCAATTTTCCACACCTCCTGATGAACAGTACAGCCGTCATTTCACATATCCTGCCCAAAATGTGTTTTCGCACTTCCGGCGCAGAATAGCGTGGTCGCTGTGCGAAATCACTTCTTGGGACACTTTGAGGAAATAACAGTGACACTGTACATGAGCAGAGGTGCTAAAATGCCTATGTTGAAAATTTGGTGCTGACCGCCCTTAAAATGGCAGTGTTGCAAGCGTGCATTGCATATTTCCCATGCACCCTAGTAGCTTCGCAAATTTGGTATATTTACATGCCACATTTTCAACACTGCCATTTTTTTACGCCTCCTTATGAACTGTACAGCTGTCATGTTTCACATCCTGCCCAACATGTTTTCCCGCACTGCACTACACTACCAAACATCCAAAGGGACACCCTAATGCTTGTCACTCTCTGCAGGGTGGGGGTGGGTTGGCATCAGTTCAATACTTCACTGCCATTCCTATGATGCATCTGTCTAACTCCTGCACTACCAACGCCAATGCCACTAAGCCAACATTCGGCATTGACAAATGCTTGTCTTTTTTAGCTTTGCAGCTAGAAAATGTCAGCTGCTGTGTTAAAAATGATTTGAAAAAAGCTATGACCAAAGATTCAGGTCTGTAAGTAGTTCTTTTGGCTTATGAATACAGTAAACTAATCATGTTTTTGTGAGAACAGACTATGACTTCTTTATACTCAACAGCCTGTATGTCTTAACCCTCCCCAGCCTCTCCTTCTCTCAGGTAACCTAATGGGCTATTGTGATTTCTGGAGTACTGGCCATCTTCTGGAGAAGTCCAGTAAACCCCAATCAACTCTCCAGCGAATCACATGACTCCTTCAAGATGTCCTATGGCACCCCCATCCTAACCCAGTAGAACAGTGAAGCTGTGCTTCTGCAGCATCCCCGAAAGACACTGCAACACTGCTTAATGAATCCAAGAAAGAAACAGGGCACTCAAGGATGTAGAGCCAGTGCCAACCAGTGCTGACAGCCTCACTAACACACAAAGTTCTAAAGGAAGTTATTTAGAACCTGGAAGCCAATAATAATATTATTGAAGAAGAATTAGTACATTTATTGTGAGTCTCTCAAGAATCCAAAAACGCTAAAGATGGGCAACCTCATAAGCATTTTTGGATTGTCTGGAGTGCTCATAATAAATGTACTAATTGCAACAATAATTTTATTGTTGGCTTCAGTTTCTTAAATCCTTTTCGAATGCTCCCTTTGGGAACTTTGTACTGTGGCACTGCTTAACTCCTGCATGTACTACTTTTAGAAAACAGGGGAGTGGTCACAGGAGATGGCCAAGGATCACCAGCGTCATGTGACTGACCCTGCTGACCATTTTCATAGCAGTCCCTGGCCCTTTTTTGCAGGGTTTGATAAAAAAAACTTCTGTGACCATGCAGGGAGGCTTGTGATCTCCATTGAGCAGAGCTCTATGGGTTTGCAAAGCTATGGGTGCCTTTAAGGGTCCACAAGGGCCAATTTGTACCAGGAATTGGGTACCCGGTTATAACGGTGCTACCAGAATACAGCAAGCAAAGAGAGTGGTAGTCTGGGTAGCGCTGCCACAGACAGCGAGAGGGGATTGACAGCGCTTGCTTAAGTGCACCCCTGGTCACCGTCCATTGTGCTGCCACAGGACAATGGTAGCAGAATTCCAGAGGCTGGCCGAGCTTCTCCCGTCGTGTGGAGGGCTGAGGCATGGAGCAGCTCAGCCAGTTGGCAGTGAAGACCAGGGTTGTAATCCTGGTCTCCCTCAATTCTACTGCTTTGGGACTTTAATTTTTTTTTTACAAGGGGCCATGGGAACAGTATTCCATGGACCCACAAATTTTGTCTTTCCCTGAGATCCGCTCCCCCTGGAGTTAGGTTCTATAAGTATGAAGGAGTGCCCCCCCCAAATGAACATGATGGCATTTTTACTATGCAGTTCTTAACATGCTATTCTGACTGGCCATGCTGTGCCCAGGAATTGCAGCTATATATAGAGCACTCATTGTTATAGGCAGTGAAGCCCAGAAGCAAAAAATTGTGAGATGGCCATATTGCCACTGATTCACATGACCTTAGTGACTCAATGGCTCAGTGGCTCAGCAGGTAGCACACTTGTCACTAAGGCCGGGAGATCAGAAAGCTGTGGGTTCTAACCCCACATCAGGCACTTGGATTAAATCCCATTACTGACACTGTAGGGAGGTGCTGCACTTCGGAGGTGCCGTCTCTCAGATAAGATGTTAAACCGAGGTCCCATCACTTGTTCTGGTGGTAGTTCAGGTAGATGTTAAAGATCCCATGGCACTACTCAAAAAAGAGTAGGGGAATGCCCCCTCCCCCCCCATTCACTAAAAATACCACCAACAGCTTAATCTGGTTCAAGGTCAGTTGGTATTCATCTGTATCCCCCTGCCCCGGATCGTGCCTGAAAATAGGTAGAATTTGTCTAGCGTGCTTACCCGGTCAACACAAACTAAATAAACAAAATCACTCTTTGAGAAAGCCTTTGGGTCATCAGGCATAACGACCATGCCATTTCACCACACCCTACCCTGCAGACACTGACAAGTGTCACAGTGTGCCTTGGGGTCTTTGGCCCTTATGCACACCCCATTCCATCAGAAAATACGGTGAGATGGGTGTGGTATAGGAGAATGGGGTGAAGTTTGGGCCCGAAGAGTCCGAGGCACACCTTGATGCCTCTCACTGACTGCAGGGTGTGGAATGGTATGAGCATCACAGGCAAGAATCCCAAGTCACACCCCTGATGCCTGTCATTCTCTACAGGGTGGGGCATTATGGTCGGAAACCCTAATGCCTCAGGCATTCGTTGGTATTTTCACTCCAAATTTTCAACATGTTTTTTTTGTGATCCCCACCTCATGAACAGTGGCAATATTAGTTCGTTAGCCAAAACTGCTTTTGCACAGTGACTATGGCATTTGACCACAGGTGCAAAAACACATTCCGAACAGGATGTGAAAAATGACAGCGGTACTGTTCATGGGAGGTGTAAAAAATGGCAATGTTGAAAATCTGCAGTGAAAATCTTAAAAAAACTGGTGAAGTCACGAGCGTGCGTAGAAACTGTGCAATGCACACCCGTAATGTAACTAGTTTGGGGATTTTTTTACAGCAGATTGTTAACACAGGCATTTTGGAACCTCCGATCATGAACAGTGTCAGTGTGATTTTCTTTATCTGTCCCGAACAATGATTTCCCACAGCAACCATGCATTTCTGTGCTGAAAGTGTGAAAACACATTTCGGCCATGTTGTGGAAAATGACAGCTGTACTGTTCATGAGGAGGTGTGGAAAAATGCCACTGCTGAAAATCTGGACTGAAAATATTACAAATTCATGAACTTACGAGGGTGCGTGGAAACTGCGCAATGCTCACTCGTAACACAGTCATTTTATGGAGTTTTGTCACCAAATTTTCAACATAGTCATTTTAAGACCTCTGCTCATGACCAGTGTCACTGTGATTTTCTTAATCTGTCCCAATCATTGTTTTCGCACACCGACTGTACCATTGTGCGTTACATGTGCAGAAACACATTTTGGGCAAGACATAAAAAATGGTAGCTGTACTGCTCATAAGGAAGTGCAGTAAAATGGCACTGTTGAAAATCTGGTGTGCAAATATTACAAATTCGCAAACTTGCCAGCATGCGTAGGAACTGCGCAACGTGCGCTCCTAAAACAGTCATTTTTGGGAATTTTTTCACCAAATTTTCAACATAGCCATTTTAACACCTCCTGCTCATGACCAGTGTCACTGTGACTTTCTTAACATGTCCCATACATTGATTTCGCACACCGACTGCGCTATTGTGCGCTACATGGGCAGAAACACGTTTTGGGTGAGATGTGAAAAATGACAGCTGTACTGCTCATAAGGAGGTGTGGTAAAATGGCAATGTTGAAAATCTGGAGTGAAAATATTGAAATTTGCAAACTTACGAGTGTGTGTAGGAACTGCGCAACGCATGCTCATAAAACAGTCATTTTTAGGAATTCTTTCACCAAATTTTCAACATAGCCATTTTAAGACCTCTGCTCATGAACAGTGTCACTGTGATTTTCTTAATGTGTCCCGTACACTGATTTCACACACCGACTGTGCCATTGTGCGTTACATGGGCGGAAACACATTTTGGGTGAGATGTGAAAAATGACAGCTGTACTGCTCATTAGAAGGAGTGGTAAAATGGCAATGTTGAAAATCTGGAGTGAAAATATTGAAAATCCGCGAACTTACGAGCGTGCGTAGGAACTGCTCAATGCACGCTCGAAAAACAGTCATTTTTAGGAATTTTTCCATCAAATTTTCAAAATAGGCTTTTTTGAGAGCCCACCTTATGAACACTGGCAGTGTCGTTTCGTTAATCATTCCAGAAAGGTGATTTTGCGCAGTGATTGTGAAATCACTCTTTGGGACCGAGTAACAGTGCAAGAATTAGTGAGGAGGGGTCCCAAAAACCCCATGTTGAAAATATGGTGCAAAAATTCCAAAAAATGCCTGAATATGCAACAAAGTTGAAAAAACCCTATGTATCCCATTATACAGCTTGCCGGCATTTCCTCAGTTCGTGGTCGGCTTTGAAGAGTGCAGACATGTTCCCGGTCCGCCGAAGATCGTCACGCCAGACTCTGGAGGTAAGTATGGGGTGAGGGGGAGGTGTGGGGAGGTAGGGTGCGCAGTGGGTGGGTGCAGGTTGTGGGGGGCAGGGAGACTGCGAGGGACCGTTTTTTTTCTTTACAGGTTTATTTTGTTTTAAAAGATGATGCGGGACGTTTGCCATGCTGGGGTGGACTCCCAGTGTGGCAGAAGGATGGCTGGGGGGGCGTGGAGCCGGCGGGGGATTGGGCACCCCCGTCGGCCATAGCATCTGTTGCCACACTGGGGTGGGCTCCCAGCATGGCACCCTGTACTGGGGGGCAGACACAATGGAGACGACGAGGGATTGGGCACCCCGTCGGCTATATGACGTAGCCACGCTGGGGTGGGCACCCAGCGTGGCATATGAAACTGTGTTTCGGGGGGGCGCAGCACAACCAATGGAGGATTGGGCACCCCCATCGGCTATACAGTGCATGCGTTGGGGGGGAGCAGCAGCAGCAGCGTGTGTGTGTGTGTGTATAGGGGGGAGCACGCATGAGCAGGCGATATCTGATCGCTGCTCACTGAAGCATAGCTCCCCCTTTCAACTGTATGCCACTGCATTTTGGAGCTGTCATAGACAGCTCCAGCAGGAATTGGAGAACTGCGGCCACGCCTGCAAACACACTGACTGAATTGGAAGAGGGCTGACACACCTCAGAAAACTCAGATGATGGCACTATGTTTCTTGCACATGCGTGCAAGCAAACAAAAATTGGTGATGCACACAAAAGCATGAAATAAGCACTGCTACAAGAAGAACAGCAGAGAGCTACAGAAAGTATAACACAGACTGCAACAAGATTGGTTTCGGTGTCATGTCATACAAACACAAACTAGTATTTCATAAGAAAGAAATATACAGTAACTGCCTGCCATGGAACAAGGCTTGTCAAACCAAAGGCTTGGAACATCATGCCACTTGCCACTCATAAAGATCCGAACCTCTTACGCCTCAACCTTCAGCATGCTTTTTCCAAAGTTGAGATGTGGTTCCTTGAACATAAGCTGGTTCTAAACCACAGAAAAACTAAATCCATGCTCTTCTCTAACCCACAAAACAAGAAATGGCAAGTCCCACTCACCATTAATACATACCTGGGAAATACCCTTGAACAAGTGCCAATTTTCAAATATCTTGGAATCAACTTTGATCAAGGCCTAACCTTTGCAACTCACATTGATAGTACAGCAAAAAGTATTAATCAGCGAATTGGGATTCTGTATCGGAACCAACAGCTCCTTACCCATTCTGCACTGAGGATTGCCATCCAATCCTCTATCACCTCAGTCGTTGACTATGGCTTAGTTATATATGGATCTGCCACTACTATAGCACTTAGTCGCATTACAACATCCCTAAATAAGGCCTGTCGGCTGCTCACTGGTGCACATCGACGGACCCACACATGTGAACTCTATGCTGACCCAGGTTGGTTGCAACTCTCAAACCGGATAAAGTACCTTACCTGCCTGATGGCGAAAAAATCCACTCTGGGCCTCACTCCACCTTGTATCCAAGACCTGTTATGCCCGGAGCGTTAGCACCCATTTTACCAGAAGATCAGAACACCAGCCTCTCCAAGTTCCCCAATGCCGGACTTCTCAGGGACAAAGATCATTTGCCTATCGTGCCCCCAGCTGGCTAAATGCACTCAGCACTCATATTACTACCTCCACCTCTCTAGGTATTTTCAAATCAAGGCTGTTCTCTCACCTTGCCACCTCCAGCTCCTGTGACTGCCCTGATTAAACCTCCTATTTTCTCACTACCCACCTGTTCCATCATTTGACAAAGACATGTTTGGGAAACCTTTTCTCCTGCTATTGTCTGCTCCCCCACACCTTTCACTTACCCTCTCTGTTCTGGACTTTTTCCCTATTTGTTTCTCCTAATCTGGCATGACCTCTTTCTTGTAATAATAATGTGATTATTGATATCTCATGTCCTTTTGCACAAATGATTTGATATGTATTTGTATATGTTTTCTCGCTCTTGACACAGCACAAATTGTTGTGTTATCTATGTAACCTTTTTTGTACTGTACCTAATTGACGTGGAACCTTTGTAAAAGAGCCTCTGGCTCAAAGTTAGTAATTCCTATAACAATAAACTAAACTAAACTAAAGTACAGGGTAGAAGTGTATTATGTGACACGGTGATCCCTGTCATAGTGGACACCCCTGGGATAAACGGAAACCCCTTTCCCAAGCAGTTTATATGTTTTGTATAATATCTAGCATGCTGATTGACTGGTTATAAATTAAGTGCTGAAGTGCTTATAAAGCTTTCTGTGCATATTAACCTGAAAAGAAAACAAAGAGTACAGGTACAAAATGAGAGACCTGTCTCAATATAATAAAAAAAGTTTGTGTCTGCTTTTTCTAGAATTAGCAGCCCCCTTCTAAGATTTATCTTTACAGCAGACAGCATGAGGTAATATGACCTTGCAGGAGAGTTTAAGAGAGCACAGAATATTCTGACCTCGACTCTGACCTTTAACAATGTTGTAAACGAGTTATGTAATGTTCTCCAAGTGCCAACTAATGGTTCTCTGTGGTGCAACAGTGGTCCCTAGTGAGTAGCTTTATGTTATGTCTGCTGTTAATCAAAAAGCATGGGAAATTAATTTTCCAGCTTCTAGTGAGCTTATAAAAAGCCCTACCTCTGTGCTGAAAGGACAGATAGGGTGGTCAGTTGGATACTGACTAAGGAAGGTGGAAGACCTCCTGGTAGTGTGCGCTTTCACACTATTTGATTCATGCTAGGCTGAAGAAAAGCCTTTGAAACTGTTGAAGCTAAGCAGTTGTCTGACTTACCATTTTGCTTTCTTTATATTTTACTTGATGAAAATAAAATGATAAATGCAACCATGCATTTTTATGCACCTGATTTGTGGTCTGCCTGAAATTGTGTTATCCTAAACCCACACCCGGTGACATATAATGTCAGAAGGGGGAGCTGACTGAACATCCGAGGTAACAAGGGGGAGTTCAGTCAGTGGTACCAGACCTGGTACCGAGGATACAAGGCAGAGGTGCATAGTGCCAGGTGAGATGAGGACAGTGCCTAATGGAGATGATGACCTGGGTGAGGCACCATGGATGGGATGAGACAGACCCAATGGCCAAATGGAGACCCTGATACGGCTTCTTCACTGGATGAATGGGAGATGGCTGGAGGCTGATCAACACCGGGAAGAGACAGAGAAGAGATGCCAGGAGCTACTCGAGAGGTCCCACTTGGAGCATGTTGAAGAAGAATTGGTGGAGCAGGATCCATGAGCTCTGGAGGAGGAGGACCCCCCCGATCGAGCATTTGTGTCCAATGTTTGTGGAGATCCCATTGTTGCCCATTTTTCCAGGCTGCTATTTGTTGGAGGATGGAGAATTAGAAGAGGAGACCCCAGGTAAGACTTTGACTGGCAATTTATTACTAGGGCAGAAGACTTCAAGCAAGATGGAATAAGCCATTTTGGCTGAAAAGACTTTTGCATATTTTAAACCTTCTCCTATGAAAAATGATTTTTCTAATGGTGTTGACTGGGGAAAGTTGCAGGTGGGGGATCCTGAAGTTACCCAGTTAAGAGAATATGTAAAAATCATGGCTAGGAGACAGGTTAATGGTGGTGTGGGGGACAGGGTATGGTGGTATGAACTTAGGATGGAAGTTCTATATCATATGAGGCCCAACCCTGGACAAAGCAAGTGGATGCCCAGGTAGTGGTGCCTGTGGCATATAGGAAAAAGGTGATGGAGAATGCGCACTCCAGTCACTCAGGGCATCTGAGCCATGGGAAGGTTTTGGCTAGACTTACCCCATATTTCTATTGGCCAGGCATGTACAGGCAGGTAGCAGTGTACTATAAAACCTGTTATAGGGGCATACAGACAGCGACCACTGATAATGATATGGGAGGAGTAACCCAGAGGGTGAAGGGTAAGAGATGGCACCCTTGGAGGAGGGAGAGACTCTCACATAGAACAAGAGGAGATAGGTGGTAGCCAACATCACTACTAGTGATATATAAAATCTGATATGTAAACCTAGAGGTTAGGAACAGGCTGTTGGGCATATAGCGTGTTATGTTATGAGCCTACCTTTAAATGTCTAAGTGGGGATGGAGCAAGGTAGTCCCCCCCCCCACCAAAGATAGTTCTACTGGTTGCTGGATGGTCCAGCCATTCAAATGTTCATATGTATCAGGTCAGGGAAATTCAGTAGATGGCATAAAACTGCCATTAGTGGTCCTGTCTCCTAAATGTATGTGATGATATTGTAGTCTACTAATGGACAGACTAATTTCAGAATAATTTAAGATGTTTCAGGTTATTTGTATTCTTATGAACAGGATACTTTACAAATGGTTTTTTTTTTTTTTGGAAAGGGACCCTGAGACGGAGCTTCTGGTGAGAGTGGGCCAAAGCTCCACACCCTTCCAGGGTGTTACTTGAGATTTGGACAACTGTAGGATGGTTGCCTTCTTATGCAGGGGGATGTGTGACAGGGTGACTCCTGTCATAGTGGAGAGCCCTGGGATAAACTGAAACCCATTCCCCAAGCAGTTTATATGTTTTCTATAATGTCCAGCATGCTGGTTGGCTGGTTATAAATTAAGTGCTGAAGTGCTTATAAAGATTTCTGTGCTAATTAACCTGAAAAGAAAACTAAGAGTACAGTTACAAAATGAGAGGACTGTCTCAGTATAAGAATAACAAAAGTTTGTGCCTGCTTTTTCTAGAATTAGCAGCCCCCTTCTAAGATTTATTATTACAGCAGACAGCATGAGGTAATAATGACCCTGCAGGAGAGTTTAGGAGAGCACAGAATATTATGACCTCGGCTCTGACCTTTAGCAATGTTGTAAACAAGTTACACAAAATTCTCCAGGTGCCAAATAATGCTTCTCTGTGGTGCAACAGTGGCCCCTAGTGGCTAGTTTTATGTTATGTCTGTTGTTACTCAAAAGGAACGGGAAATTGTTTTTCCAATTTCCAGTGGGCTTGTAAAAAGCCTTACTTCTGTGCTGAAAGAATAGATAAGGTGGTCAGTTCGATACTGACTGAGGAAGGTGGAAGACTTCCTGGTAGTGTGTACTTTCACACTATTTGAGTCATGTTAGGCTGAAGAAAAGCCTTAGAAACTGTTGAAGCAAACCAGTTGTCTGACTTACCATTTTGTTTTCTGTATATTTTACTTCATGAAAATAAAATGATAAACGCAACCATGCATCTGATTTGTGGTCTGCCTGACATTGTGTTATCCTATACCCATGCCTGATGACATATTACATCCCCACAGTGGCTCTGTTGTCATGCATTCAAAAAATCTGAGTAAGATATGAATCGCTTAATAGGTATCATCTGTCTGAGGCACCCTAGCTTTATATCCCAACTAGGCTACACTGGCCATGCTCTGTTTGGCAGTGCCTTGATGTCAGGTGGATGTGTTGGTGTCTTGTCAAGAATAAAACAATCTATAAAATGAGTCAAGATGACCACCACAAATACTGCTCTTTGATAGGATGAACCAGGTCACCTGATACTGAATATTCACAAATGTACAATGCTGCATTTTGTAAGTCACAAATCTAATACCGAGCTATTTTAAAAGTTCAGAAACACACTCCAGGGTGCTGCATTCATTGGAAAATACAGACACTCCTTCACTGCATGCTGAGGAGTAGCTGACCTTCAGCCTCATGCCTCAGCACACATTGGAGAAATACTGTCTGTAAAGACCATGTTTCCATAGTGCTTGAAAAGTAACAAGGGCAGGCTTGCTGACTAATGCAGTGGCAGCCAGACTGTGTGCCACTCAGGTGACTGTAGTTCCCCTCCTGAGCCTGTGACATCAGATACAGACCAGCTGAGATAGGATTGAGTGCCCTCTTGGACATCACCTGTCTCAGGAGGTTCAAGAGACTCCTTTCAATGTATGACTGCTCCTGGTGACCCAGGGGCAGGGGATCCAAGTGGAAGGAGGGATGCAGTTCTCAGGGCATGCATCACATTGGTGCACAACCTCCAAAAAGATATGCATGCATGATATGGAGGTGTCATGCATCCAGAGCTGGTCCAGCAGGGGATTAGTGGATGTGGGAGATGTCATGTTCCAGTTGATACCCCTGGTAGGTGGTATGAGGGTTTTTCCTCCACAATAAGAGCCATTTCTTCTGGAGGGCTTTCAGAGGGTTTGGGGTATTACAATAGCAGGACACCACCAAGGCAGATGAAGTCTGCCACCCCCCCAATGCACACAGTGGGTTGTTCGGGCTCTGTCCCTTCCTCATCAGCTCTTCCCACCATTCCCTACAATAGAGCAAAGAATGTCTTCAGGAGTAGGTTACACGAGGTCCCACCTGCAGGGTAAAACAGTAGGTTACATTGGAGTCAGAACTTGGGACTGGAAGTGATGCCTGGAAGGGGACAGGATCCCTAGCAATTTCTCAAACAGGACATTGTACCCGGCAGATGGAAGGCAGACCTTGACCTTCAAAAATGTTCAAATGCTACAAGGCAAATGAAAGGATGTATTTAAACTAGCATCCAGGCTGGTGATTAATCATGCATGTAATGAAAATGCTATATCTACTAACAACAACATAATAACATACATGGGATATCCCAAACTAACAATAATCACATTTATAAAAACTCTTGTCCTCTAAATTGCCCAAGGATTAGGAAATAGCATTCCAACATGTTGTAGTGTGGTCATGCACGGACCTTTAAAATACATTGGTGATGTGTGGACAGAAATAAGATAAATTTCCAACCGAAAGTAGACACCCATTACTTCATTTCCACATTACCTCACAGGGTAAGTTGAGCCTGAACAGATGTCCCATTATTCACTGCATAATAAACAGCAGATTCATTACTGGAGTATCCAACTCAGAGCAGCCTCATGCCCAGAGCAGACCAACACGCTAGGCAGTATCTCTTCAACAAGATCTATCAAATCCATTCTAGGAAAACTGATTTTATGACAGGACTAATGTGGCAAATGGCCATAGCAGTGTCACCAAAGCAGTGTTACGCATAGTCATACTAACCAAAACAGGGTATATTGTGAATCTACATGTGTTACAACGCCTGTACTATAAAAGGATTATCAATTTTTTCAATAGATTAAATGTTAGTCATAGCATATTTTTTTTAACTTAATTTTTTTTTATTGAAGTATGAGAAAGATTTAACACATTAACATTAATGACAAGTATCAAATATGGAAAATAAGTATAGTAATAAGGAATATATGAATTGGAAATTATACAAAATATTAAATATCATTATATTCAGAGATACATAAATTAGTTCAAATGATGAAAGCTCTTATCTTCTAGGAAGTTAGCAATACCAACCCCCCACCAGAAGAAAAAAGAACAGTCATAGCTATGTCATTAGCAATATATAGGAAACAAACTTGTTTAGTTAGGATGGGCTCTGTTAGAATTGTTAGTAACTTCATGCAGTGTTTCAGCTGAGCATAGTTCTAAGGGTTAATATGTATAATAGTATATGATCGCTTTACTGTATCAAAGAAGTCCTGTTAACAATATATCTATTGTGAGAACATCTCCCTCCAGACAGCCACATCTTTGAAACTCTAAGCTGTTGGCATCAAGACCACTTGGAAACTTTTGCCTAGCTGGGCCCGCCTACAATGATATACATTGTCACTTTCTATATATCGCGGTGGCCCCATACCTGCTCTGTTTTTATTTCTCCCTCTGTTGACTTCATGTTAGACCAATGAAATGCCTGCATCATGTGCCATCATTAAAGTTGTCTTTTTCATGGCACTTTCATGTTACAGCAACTTTCGCCTCTGTAGTTGAGGAAGCCATCATGTTTGCATCTCTGCTCCAGCACTGATTACAACTTTTTTTTCAGCTACATCCACGCCTCAGGAAATCCTGGGCCAGTTCTGTGCGGGGCTCCCCTGCTGCTCTTCAACTGTAACTTCTGCCCTTGTCAGTCTGCTTATTTGTGACCCCTGCAGCTACCTCTGGGTGCTGCCATTTTGCTCTGATGCAGAATGCTCTATCATTTGCATCTTCCTGTGGGTAAGTTCTGGATGTCTCCTCTGCCTCTATTTCTTTCTGATCATCTTTCTAATACCATGTGTGGTTGCTGGCACAAAGCTTGGGTCCTTCTTCTGACCTGTAGCTCACTGCTTACCGGTCATCACCAGGCTCTGCCTCCTCAATGTTCCCGTGGGTTTCTTTGGCTCAGTTCTCTGTTTCAATTCAAAGTCTGGTGCCTTGCTTGTTGACAACATTCTTGTTATCAATCATTGCTTCTCCAACTGCCTTATGGCACCATGGTCAGTTTCTGGCTCTGTACCAGAGTCCCAGTGCTGGCCCATGGCTCTCTGCTTGCTGCTGATAACCGGGCCCTACAACATTGATGTTCCTGCAGCTCTCGTTGGTTCTGTTCTCTGTTTATTTTTCAGAGATCGTTACCTTCTTTTCTGTTGATGTGTTCATTGATGACTCTGGCCATTGATCCTTCCATTATGGCACCTTGGTCAGTTGCTGTTTTTCTGCTCAGGCCTTAATGTTGTCCCATGGCTTTCCACTTGCTGGTCACCACCTGGTTCTGATTTATTTCTGTGGTTCTGTTCCCTGTCTTTACTTCAGAGACTCTTGCTTTCTTTATCATCAATGTTTTTGTCTTTGACTTTAACCCTTCCAATTCTCAGTATGGCACCATGGTTATTAGTTGGCTCTGTGTTTGTGCCCTGATGTTGGCCCATGACTCTCCACACAGTGGTCATCATCATCATCATCACTGGGTGGTGCCTCATCTCTGTTCCTGCATCTGTCTTTGGTTTTGTCCACTGTTTTCTTTGACACCTGTTGCCTTTAACATTCTTGTCATCAGCTCTGTCCACTCCAGCTGCCATGATAGCATTGCAGTGGGTTGCTGGCTCTGTGCCTCGGTCCTGATGCTGTCCTGTAGCTCCCTGCTGGTCATTGCCTAGCTCTGTTCCATTGTCAATCCCACTGCTATTTCAGACTCCCATTTACTTTCCTTTTGTGACTGTTGCTTGTTCTGCCATCCATGTTTTCATCAGCTGTGTCCCATCCACCCTTCCTTATGACAATCGGGTTACCTGCTGGTTTTGTGTTGTGGTCCTTTTGCTGTCTTATGGCTCTTTTCTTGCGAGATGCTTAGCATTGCCTTTGTCATAACTGCTGCTGCATTGGCTTCTTTGCATTGTTTTACACCAGGGGCTGTTGCCATCCCCAATATTGATGCTTCTTCTGTTGACCCCATTCAGGCTATTCTGGCCATCCCACTGCTGTCCAGTCAACTGCAGTCTCTGCATATACTATCCACCAGCTATGTGCTTGCTGGTTATCTACTGGCCCTTCCGTGTGTTACTCCAGGGAGTGTGGCCAGCTTTGCTAGCGATGTGTTTGCCCTCTGGCTTCACCCCACACTGCCTGACAGTGCTTAACAAGACTAAGTTACACTGGACAAATCTTAACTTATGGCTCCAATCTGAGGCTGATGAACAGAAAATGTACTGTGATGTGTACATTAAACTTAGTATACAGCCAAATGCTTTTACCAGAGGAAATCCTTATTTGAAATAAGATGACATCAAGAAGCTTGCTTTCTCCAAAGATCATCAAAATGGACAAAAGGTTTTGCACAGTTCAGCTGGCTGCACCTGATCATAACAAGTGACTTATATTTTGATGTTACTATTATCTCTTTGCAGTAGATTTCACTTGAGGGAGAGCAAGACAGTGAGAGTAAGCATTGTGAAGAGAGTAAGAGAAAGAGTATGGGAGAGAGAGAGGAGAGAAGCAGGATAAGAGGGAAGAGAGGGGAGAGAGATAAACCAATATTTGGAGATAAAGGAAACACAGGGGAGAGGTGCCCGGCATCAACTGAGGGGAGGAAGAAGGAAGAGTACAGAGCACAATGATGTGTATATAGAGGTTTATCAAGGGCAACGCAACAGAAGGAGTGAAAGAGAGGGTCCAGTCTAGCTAACATGGACTTTGGAGCAGCACTATAAGCAGTGTCTCTGTAGTCAAAAAAGGGGAGAGTCATCTTAGTGAGGATTTCCCTGTGAGCAGGAAACAGAATACTACACTTATTTCTGTACAGCGCAGCAAGCTTGGAGTGGAGCTTCTTATGGATAGCATCCACGTGAACAGAAAAATCAAGGTGACGATCCAGCCTGTCTCCCCAAGATACGTGAAAGATGAGACATCTTCAATAGCTGCACAATCAAGGATATGAAAGGAGGGAAGGGGGGAGACTCTAGCAAGCCTCTGCCTGGTGCTAAACATCATGAAGATTGTTTTCTTAGCATTGAGGGATAAGTGATTTGCACAGAGCCAAAGCTGGATGTTAAAATCCAGTTTGAGCTGGTTCATGAGATCAGGACCAAAGGAGCCAGAGGAAAAGAGTACCATTTCAGCTGCGTATATATGAATGGAGAGAGAGGAGCAGACACTGGGGAAGTCATTTAGAAAAATGGAGAAAAAATTGGGCAAAGGACAGACCCTTAGGAGATTCCTGAGCAAACAGGGAGTGGGAGGTAGGATGTCTCCAATATGGACAGCTTGTGACCTGCCCTCAAGGTAGGAGTGGAACCACTCAATTGAGGAAGCTGAAAGTACTGTACAGCTACTTTAAACTTGTCCTGGCGAATGGGATGGGCTACAGTGTCAAACACTTTGGCTAAATCAACAAAAATGGTGGGTGTGACAAGGCCCTGATCCATGCCAGAAAGGACAGCATCAGCGAGCTGGAGGAGAGGGGTTGAAGTGGAATGTTACTTTCTAAAGCCAGACTGGGAATGAATGAAGAAGGAAGCTGAGTCAAGAAAAGGGGAGAGTTGGAAGAGAACAGGTTGTTCCTGTAGTTTAGCCAGAGTGAGAAGGACAGAGATAGGCTGGAAATTACTGGAGGAAGAGAGGTCACTCCCTTTGGGAAGGGCAATGACAGTAGTGAATTTCTAAGAGTTGGGGCACAGGGTAAGGAGAAACAGAGGTTGAGGAGATAGGAAATAGGAGGGGCAATGGTATGAGCAGAAGGAAATAGGAATCTAAGGTCAAGACCATCAGGGCTCCCACCCTTGTGAGGATTTAGAGCCAAGGGGGCCTTAAGAGCAACACCAAGGGTAATGGGTAAAAAAAGAGAAAAGGGGGGGGAGTAGGACAGGTAACGGAGAAAAGTGATATGATAGGAAGGATGAAGCTGGTCCCACCACAGGCCCTGAACCATCATTTGTGGTACTGATCCACAAGCCTTACCAATGATTTCACTTCAAAGGGGGTCTAAGAATCCAGCGCAGATGAGCTCTACCAATAGAGAGAGCCATGGAGGGACATGGATGGAGATAGGTCCTTAAAAAGATGGTTGGTGGGGATGGGACCAGCAGAATGGGACAGGACTGAGTGATGAAGAAGGTAAAAATATTTTTATATTTATTTATTTGTTCATTGGGTAGTTGCACTGGTCCCAGGGACTATTTTCAGGTACAGCCCGAACCATAGAGATGGCACATAACAGTACAGTAGGACTGCAGTATATTCAGTGAGAAATATGGTATAAATATAGAGCAGTATGATTACGTAGACATCAAACAGAAGTAACAAGGTAAAATGATTGACCGGTAATTGCAAGGCTACGCCTGTAGTTCAATGGGCGGAGAAACAATCCATGCCCCACCTGGCCTTAAAAGGCTGTTCCTCCTGGTCGGTCAAGGATCATTCTTTTTATTGCAGCCAGAGGCGCCATATCTCCCTCACTCCTCTCCCTGTTTCTCCCACTTTCTGCTGTTGCTGCTGTTCCATGGCACCTGTCGCTGCCGGCTCTCTGATGCCTGCTTTTGTCTCCCCGTTCACCGCTTGCTCCATGGATCTTTTGTCCTCCTTCTCTCCCACTGTTGGTCCCGATGCCTTGTCTCATCCCTCCCTTCCTGCTTCTCTCTGGTAGCCTCCCTCTCATCTGCTCCCCTCCCTGCTTCTTGCCTCCTCTTTCTCCCTCCCTGTACCTCCTTCATCCGCGCCTCCTCATCCTGTTTTCTTGGGCTTTCACCTGCCTCCAGCTGCTGCTCCATTTTTCATGCCGGCGCTTGGGTTTTACGTCACTCGCCGGCTCAACTTCACTCCTCCGTCCTCCCCTTTTCCATCGTGGCTGCCGCTTAGTGGCCTCATTGGCTGTCTTGTCCATGCTCTTGACTCTGCCATGGTTCCATGTTAAATCGCGACCACAAAATAGCGCCAGAAACAACGGCGAATTAAAAACGGCGACAGGCAAGTTAGCAAATTATCTTAATAGCGCTGCAAATTGAGCTACATTGTCAAAATGGCACCAGTCGATGCATAGGAGAGAATAACAACAAAATGTTTACCTCATATCCACGTCCCAATGTCTCTGGTAGCCAACACTCCAGAAGCATGTCATGGTTGCCTCATTCATTACCCGCTTGAACCACCAAGACACATATATTGGGGGCCCAGACAGCATTTTCCAATTGCTTTATGTTTGTCTCAGGACACCTTGCTCCTAGCCAGCTTCAGAAAATCATAAGCCCTGCCACTCCACCCCATCTCTCGGTTGCTCATACTTTTAAGGGGTCACCATGTGCAACAGTATGGTTTGACTTTGGCCATTTCAAAAATGTGTGTACTCAAGGTATTTCAACCTCCTCCCCCCCACTGCCAATCTGTTGGGGCAGGAGGTGGGGCCCCCCAACCCCCTCCATCTGCTGGAATGAGTTGGGTAATATTACTTATGTCGCATTACGATTCGTGTTTTGAATTGCATTATAGTGAAACGTGCTATGACTTGTCATTTCTGGGATAAACTGACTCGCTACTCTGCTGGTTGGAAAGTTTTGTCTCCTGCGCGACTGTACATCAGGGTGTACGAAATGCCCGATAGTCTTTGGTGCTGACGATAGTTAACTAAGACAGTGACTGTGCTGCACTGAGTGCCCCAACCGGTTTCCAACGGGAAGCAGAGGTATGACTAAATGGTAGTCTGAGGCATTTTTTTCGCTAATTAGGCAGTCAATATTTTTGATGCTTACATGGCAGTGTTAGTCACTGTAATGTGTTCTGCGCCTTTGTACCTGATCGCCGTTCAAAGGATAGCTATTTTGTACTCGCCATTTTAACACTCACGATTATATAGTCGCTATTATCACAGGTTACCCTCTGCCATTGCTCCGACTTCTTGTTCCTTCCTTTTGGGGGCTTCCCCACTTCTTGTAGCTGCTGCTCTGTTCACCCCATTGCTTCTGGGTCTGTCATCCCTGTAGTGCTTGTGTACTGCCTGGACCGTCCTCAGCTTGCCTATCCTGGATCTTTCCATCTGTCTTGCTGAACCCTTCGTTCCTCCTTCCTGGGTGCACTTGCATGGAGCTGCTCTGCAGGGCACTTGATCTGCAGCTCCACATGTTCTTCCCCCCTGTGAACTATAGGACTGCAGTTGCCTCTGCGATGCCCCTTCCTCTGTGCCTCCGACTTTACTCGAGCAAGGTAGTGTCCTGCTCTTGCTTCTTTGCTGCTTGTCATTTCTACTGCTACTGTAGGCCATTACCAGCCTTCAATTTCTTTCCCTTACACTTTTCAGTTGCTTGGTGTCACTGTGTCTAGTCTGTAACTCTTTTGGGGGTTTCCTGCCCTACACATTATTTGCCTAATTACTACAGCTACCTGCTATGTGAATCATTCCCTGCCTTGTCAACCCAGCTACAGTTGCCGGCATTGCCTCACATTATTCTGTCTCTCTCTCTCTCTCTCTCTCTCTACATAGAAACATAAAAGTTGATGGCAGATAAGGACTGCAAGGCCCATCCAGTCTGCCCATGTTTTCTTTCTTATGAATGCACAATAGGCCTTTACTCTGTCAATGGTCTATCTCGTTATACTTATATGTATTGCTCCCTTATGCCTATCCCATGTCTGTTTGAAGCCCTGCGCTGTATTCATATCCACCACTTTCTGTTGGAGGCCATTCCATGCATCCACCAACCTTTATGTGAAAAAGAACTTCCTCACATTACCCCTTAATTGGCCTCCCTCTAATCTCACGCTGTGTTCTCTTGTCCTGCTATTTTTATGTCTGCTTGCACACATGTGCAAGAAACATAGTGCCATCATACGAGAATTCATAGGTGTGTCTCCCTACTTCCAATGCCCTGCTGCCTTTTGCAGGTGTGGCCCCACCACGCCAATCAATGTAAGAGCTGTCTATGACAGCGTTTGCAAATGCAGTGGCATGCAGTTGAAAGAACGCACCGCAACGTGAAGGTAATTTGCATACTGCCACCTTCAGCAGTATGCAAAGTACCTCCATGTCAGCACTGCAATGCAAGAGCTGTCATAGACAGCTCCTTCACCCCAACAAGTAGCACACTGGGGGCCCACCCCAGCATGCTCATGTGGACCCCCACACACTCAGTATGGCCAACGGGGGTGCCCAGTCCCCTGTTGGCTCCAGTGCCCCCCAAACAGCCTTCCAGGTGCCACGCAGGAGCCCACCCCAGTGTGGCAAACGTCCGTCTGCTGCCCTCCCAAACACACTTCCAGGTGCCACTCTGGGAGTCCACCCCAGCATGGCAAAGCTCTCTATGGCTGACAGGGGTGCCCAATCCCCCATTGGCTCTGCTGCCCCCCCAAAAAACTTGCAGCTGCCACACTGGGGGCCCAATCCAGCATTGCAAATGTCCTGCATTGTCTTCCTAAAAGAAAGAAACACCTACAAAGAAAGAACGGTCCATCGCTGACTGTCTTGACCCCAACCCGCACCCACCCTCTGTGCACCCTTCCTCCCCACAGCCCCACCTCACCCCATACTTACCTCCGAGTCTGGCGCGGCGATCTTTGGTGGACCGAACATGTCTGCACTCTTCAAAGCCATCCGCGGACTGAGGAAATGCCAGTAAGCTGTATAATGGAATAAATATGTTTTTTTTTCAACTTTGATGCATATCTCAGGCATTTTTTGGAATTTATTCCCCAAATTTTCAACATGGGGTTTTTGGGAACCAACCTCATGAATGCTGTCACTGTCATTTTGTTATTCCGTCCCGAATGGTGATTTCGCAGTCACTGTGCAAAACCACATTTTGGGACCAATGTACAAAATGACAGTGTCACAGTTCGTGAGGTAGGCCCCCAAAAACTCTATGTTGAAAATTTGGGGAAAAAATTCCCAAAAATGACTGTTTTATGAGCATGCGTTGCGCAGTTCCTATGCATGCTCGTAAGTTCGCAAATTTTTAACATTTGCACTCCAGATTTTCAACATTGCCATTTTACCACACCTCCTTATGAGCAGTACAGCAATCATTTTTCACACCTCACCCAAAATGTGTTTCTGCGCATGTAACGCACAATGGCCCAGTCAGTGTACGAAATCAATGTTTGGGACAGATTAAGAAAATCACAGTGACACTGTTCATGAGCAGAGGTCTTAAAATGGCTCTGTTGAGAATTTGGTGATAAGATCCCCAAAATGACTTTTCACGAGAGTGTGCGTTAAAAGTTCTACGCTTTTAAGTTCTAAATTTTTAATATCTGCACTCCAGATTTTCAACATTGTCATTGCCATTTTACCATACCTCCTTATGAGCAGTACAGCTGTCATTTTTTCACATCTTCCCAAAGCGTGTTTGCGACATGTAGCGACAGCCCAAATCACGTTTGGGACAGATTAAGAAAATCACAGTGACACTGTTTATGAGCAGAGGTCTTAAAATGGCTATGTTGAAAATTTGGTGACAAAAGTCCATAAAATGAATGTGTTACGAGTGAGCATTGCGCTGTTTCCACACACCCTCGTAAGTTCATGAATTTGTAATATTTTCAGTCCAGATTTTCACCACTGGCATTTTTCCACGCTTCCTTATAAACAGTACAGCTGTAATTTTTCACAACATGGCCAAAATGTTTTTTCACACTTTCTGCGCAGAAATGCGTGGTCGCTGTAGGAAATCACTATTCGGGACAGATTAAGAAAATCACAGTGACACTGCATGGAGGTCCCAAAATGCCTGTGTTGACAATCTGCTGTAAAAAATCCCCAAACTAATTACATTAAGGGTGTGCATTGTGCAGTTTCTACGCACACTTGTGACTTCACCAGTTATTTTTTACTATGTTCACTGCAGATTTTCAACATTGCCATTTTTTACACTTCCCCATGAACAGTACAGCTGTCATTTTTCACATCCTGTTTGAAATGTGTTTTCACACCTGTGGGTCCAAATGCCGTAGTCACTGGGCAAAATCAGCTTTCGGCTGACAAACTGATATTGCCACTGTTCATAAGATGAGGGTCACAAAAAACCCATGTTGTAAATTGGGAGTGAAAATACCAACGAACACCTGAGGCGTTAGGGTTTCTGACCATAACGCCCCACCCTGTAGAGACTGACAGGCATCACGGGTGTGACTTGGAATTATCGCCTGTAATGCTCATACCATTCCACCCCCACCCATACTCTGCAGCCAGTGAGAGGCATCGAGGTGTGCCTTGGACTCTTCATCCCCAAAGTTCACTCCATTCTCCCTATACTGCACCCATTTCACCGCATTTGCTGATGGAATGGGGTGAGCATAAGGGCCAAACACCCAAGGCACACCGTGACACTTGTCGGTGTCTGCAGAATAGGGTGTGGTGAAATGGCGTGGCTGTTATGCCTGATAACCCAAAGGCACACCCCACCAATGCCAATGCCAGCAAGCAAACATTAGGCATTGACAAATGCTTGTTCTTATATTGAAACATGTTAGACTCTTTCGCCTTATTAATGCCCTTAAAATGTTTGAATGTTTCAATTATATAACCTCTCTCCCTTCTTTGCTCTAGGGTATACTTATTGAGTTCCTTTAATCTGTCCTCATATGTTTTCTGATGCAGTCCCTGCACCATTTTGGTTGTCTTTCTCTGGACTGCCTCTGTTTTGTTAATGTCCTTGTACAGGTGCGGCCTCCAGTACTGCATGCAGTACTCCAGATGGGGCATAATCAGTGTCTTGTAAAAAGGGATTATTACCGCTCTCTTATGACTTCTGAACTTCTACTAATACACCCCAACATCCCTCTAGCCTTACCTACTGCTTTAGTGGTCTGCCTGGATGATTTCATGTCATCTGCGATGATGATACCCAAGTCTCTTTCTTCCCTTGTGATTACCAGCAACTCCCCTCCCAATCTATAGGTAACTTCATGGTTTATCTTTCCTATGTACATGATCTTGCACTTCTTTGCATTAAACCCCAGTTGCCACTCTTCCGACCATTTTTCCAGTCTGTCCAGATCTCTTCTCATTCTGTCCACCCCATCTGGATCATCTACTCTGTTGCAGATCTTGGTATCATCTGCAAACAGACAGACCTTGCCTTCCAGTCCATCTGCAATGTCACTGATAAAGATACTGAAGAGGACTGGCCCCAGGACTGATCCTTGAGGTACCCCACTTGTGACTTGCATCTCTTCTGACTGTATACCATTTACCACTACTCTCTGTTTTCTGCCCACCAACCAGTTTGCCACCCAGTTGATCAACTTCTAACCCACCTTACGTCTACCCAGCTTATTAATCAATCTTCTATGTGGAACAGTATCAAAAGCTTTGCTGAAGTCTAAGTAGGCAACATCAACTGCACCCCCTTGGTCCACCACTCTGGTTACCCAGTCAAAGAAATCTATGAGATTAGTTTGACAGGACCTTCCTGTTATAAACCTATGCTGTCTTGGATCCTGTGATCCTCTGTTTTAATTGGCTATTTAGTGTCCTGGTACTAGTTTGTGTCTCTCTGTTATTCCCATGGCATGGGGACTGCTGAGTCACAGCAGGTACAGTGGCTCCAGGTAGCCGGCATCTGTTGTCTCTTCCACTTACATCAATACCTCCATTTTCCTGACTCTGACCGTACATTCCTTCTCTGGCTCCCCATTGTTCAGCTCATATCACCCTCCTCTCTGTTAGACTCCATTAGTCTCAGACCTCATCCTTCCTGTGCCAAGTTTACAGTTCCTCCTACCTACCTTTATTCCTAGTTTACTCCTGGTACTTTGTACCTCAATTCTAGTCTCTCCCACTAACACAATTCAATCTACTCCTAATTCTACTTCTAATGGGCCTGGTTGGCATGCACTCCTGTGGTTGCTACTTGCAAGCTCCATCTCTGGACCCACATCGGGGTCTAGTTCACTCCCTCTGACCTCTGCATAGGTCTACTCATTCACTTCAACTGTCTGAGCATATCCCTCATATGGGTCTCATGCTTTCTAGAATCTTCCTGCTTTCCAACAGGAGATGTGCCTTCCATGTGCATTGCTCCATGGCTTAGGGCTAGCCTGTAGCCGACAGTCTCGCTCTGCATCCCCAAAGTCCACATCTAGAGCATGAGAAGCTCAGAGTGGGGTCCTTCTCCCCGGCCCATAGTGAGTATGTCTTTGCTCCGGGTGGATCTTTAGTCATCCCTCATACTGTCAACACCTCTGGATGTAAAATTTATGACTTCAAGCTGTGAGGGATGGGGCTTTCCTCAGCAGGGCCTGTTTAGCTGCCTGAGCCAGTTCAGAGGCACCCTTTATGCTATCCTCCCTCTGACCACCTCTGGTTCACCTGATCTGTTTCATAGGCTTCTGTAGACTGGCTGAGTGTCTCAGTGGTCATTTCTCTCCTCCTTTGTTTTTGGGCGCCATGTTGCAGAGACGTCTCTCACAACCCTCAAAAGTATTCCTGTTAGAAGGACAGAGTGTGATTTTCCTCCAAATTGGAATCTTTTCCTCTTCCCTCGATCTCAACTCTAAATTATAGTAACTGAGCTGTCACTAACTAAAAATGTCCTTCAACCTGGAGGGAAGGTGACCCAGGCCTTGGTTCCCCAGAGGTTTCCTCTTCAAAGGATTTTTTCCTCTCCACCATGCGGATAGTCATAATATTAGAATGGGTTAGTGCTTTCATAGGTTCCGTAGTTAAGTTCCGCTATTGGATGGAGTCAGATTGTGGCCCTGGCTGTTCCCTCTCTCCTTAGGAAGTACTGTCCTCCTGCCTCATGTCAGCTTTCATTCTGCTAAATATTCTTCTCCTGTCCTCCCCTATATACCGATCACTCTTTGGTCCCATTCTGGATACCATTCTCACTCCTTTGCCTCTTTCACTGCTCATCACCTTTCAGGTATGTGCCAGGATGATAATAACTCTACAGGCATAACATGTATTTTCTATTCACTCTTTCCTACCCTCTGTTATTTTCTGACTATCCTTTCTTTTTCCATATCAGGGTGGCCAACCTAATAGTTCTAATCTGTCCTTTTGCTATCCCTATTTCTTATGCTTGTACCCCTCTAGAAAATTCCAGATATGTTGCCTTATAAAATAGAAAACTGATCCACAGATATATGCTTCTGAAGTAACTGGAAGGTCCGTGATTTCAGTGCCCGCAGCAGTGTGCACACGATCGTGAAGGATGTGTGCATGATCATGCTGGATGTGCGCCTGATCTCACGATTGTGCAGGAAATAACCCAGCAACCAACAAAAAGCCGATGGTTTTGGTTTTAAAATTTATGGGCTGGCCTCTAGTTCTAAAAAGAGCCATGCCGTCAAAAAAGCCACTCAGAACTTGTGGGTGGTTAACGCTTATGTGTAGCATTTCTGGATGGGCTTAGAGAGCTCTAGGGAAATGAAATTAATAAAAATTAACTGCTCTACAGATAAAAGGAAACTGGGAGAGTATATCAAACCCAGGTATGCCATATTTGGATGCGGAAAGTGAGTAATACAGTCTGGAGAGGTGCACTGACAATCAGATGCAATTAAGGGATGAAATGTTAAGCCGATGGCTGAAAGATTTCAGCCATCAGTCTTTCAGGAAGCTAATTTAAGACAGAAAGGGGCATTGGTTTCCCATATGAATGAAACATGTTAAACTGCAGGAAACGTTTGTGGAAGGCTGCAGAGCTATTTTTGGCCCAGGAAATGTTTTGTTTGTTTACTTAAATTATTGCAGTAAAAATGCTAATTGCTCTTAACAAAGGAGGTACCTGGGGCTTACAGGAAGAAACCAATAAGGAGCGCGCCCTTATCTGCTTCTGTCTTCAGGGTCAGAAAACCTCAGGACAATTGTGGTACACTGAAAACCAAATGAAATAATAAAGATATAAATATCAATCGATGTGTTGAAGGCAAGAGGTCCTGCTATAGGGCTGGCAGCCCTGAAATGCCTGTTTATATAGAACCTTGAGAGAGTGATGTCACACAATGGGAGGAGCTAAACTCCTGCTGTGATGTCATATCCTCATAATTAAGGCCTTTTAGCCCTCTTTTTAAAACAGTTGACCGACTGTATAATAGCCTGCAAAGGGACATAGAGGTAGCAATGTGCTAGATGTGCTAGAACATGTTTATACTAAATATAGTCATTATAAAGAAACTATTTGCTAATTAGGTTGTCACCTGACCTCTGATGTCAGTGCAGACTGCTATAAAGTATTCCTCTAGATGGCTAAGATAAATAGGTGGTCAGTAGCTTCCTGACCACACAGTAAGAAGGAGCTGAGAGAAGCTGAGTGTGCAAGGTTTCACACTAGAGAAAGGAGTCAGGAATTCTTTTATGGCTATACTTTGGAGAATAATTATTTCCCGATGTATTCTGAGGATGTGAAGGACTAACACTATTTTTCTTTTCTTTATGTAAATATTGAATTTTTTTCTTTAATTTTTCTTTTTTGAACAATAAAATGATAAGCGCAGGCTTTGCATTTTTTATGCACTTGATTTATGTTTCATTGGTCTGTTATTTGAACCCACACTATTACAACTGTTGTCAGAAGTGTGATTCAAACTCTGTACATTCAGGCTGCCTGGGAGGCATTACCAGGGAGGTGTTGCACACAAACACCCTGGCAGATGCAAAAAGGAACAGACAGAGTCAAGTACATTACATCTGACCAGATCTGTAAGTCAGAGAACTGGGATACAGGTGCTACCAGGCTTGCATCCTGTGACACGGCCTAAGATGAAGTGTCCAGAGGATGAGGACTATGAGGGGCCACAGCAGCAGTTGATGACCAGAAGAGAGACGAAGAGGGAGGAAGAACAGATGACCCCAGCACCAGATGACCCAAGCAAACTCCTAAAATGGCTATGTATGCACCAAATAGAGATGGAGCGACACCGAGAGGAAGACCGATGGCAAAGGAATGAGGATCAGTGACTACAAACAGGAGAGATGATGTCCAGATGAAAATGGATGGCAGCCTTGAAAGCCATCCATGACATAATACAAGGTCAGCCAGATAGAACTGTTCCAAGAGACATTAAGCTTACCAGGTTGACAGAAAATGATGACATGGAGGCATACCTCACGACATTCGAGAGGGTAGCCCAAACATGCAACTGGCCCCGGATCAATGGGTGCTTCAGTTACTACCATATTTATCCAGAAGAGCCCAGCTTGTGTATAGCCAACTTAGTGGGACAAATACCAATAATTACGACAAAGTGAAGGAGGAGGTTCTAAGGAGATAATACATCAGTATAGAGACCTACAGGCAGCATTTTCACTCACAGAAGATGGCCAGTCTGGAGACCCTAGAAAAACCTATGCCCATCTGAAGGACTACTGTGGGAAGTGGCTACAACCTACCACCAAGACAGTTGACCAGATTATGGCGCTGATTGTGATCAAAAATTTATCTAAGTGTTACCTGTGGATGTACAATAATGTGTTAAAGAACACAAGCCAGAAACAGTGGCGGATACCATCAAACTAGCGGAAGATTATTTGGCAGCATGGACCACCAGATCGAGGGGTTCCCAGGGTAACACAGGACCATCCAGTAATCCAGTAAAACTACCTTTTACTGATACCAATAACCAAAAACAATTTTATAGAAGGGATAGAGGGGTAGAATCCTTATTCAGAGATTGTTTGTCATGGTTGCCTTGGAAAAGGACACATATTAGAAATTGCCCTAATAAGAGGTCTGACCCTGCTCATCTAGCCCTAGCTAACTTTGGATATGTGGCCTGAGTAGGAATTGGTGAACAACAAACTTTGGGCTTACTGGATTCAGGCAGTTGACAGACTTTGATCAGAGCAGACCTGGCACCAGATATACCCAGAAGTGACTGTGACACAACTGTCCGCTGTGTTCATGGGGATACTCACTAATATCACACTGCCTGTTTGAATATCACTATAAACAAAGAAAGCCACAATATGTTGGTGGGACTAGTCCCATGTCTACCATTCTAGTAGTTGTCAGACAGGATTTTCCCCATTTCGATACCTTGATACAAAATCATCAGTCATTTCTGGAACCTGATAATGTAGTTACCAGGTCCCAGGCCAAAACAGCAATTGCAGGAAATCTTCCCTTTCAGTGATGAATATTTTGAGACTGAAGGCAAGCCCAGAAAGTCCAGGAGAGTGAGAAAAAGGGAAAAAGGGGCCTGGAAGGAATAACATCAGGATAGAACTCAAACACAAATACCAGGGGTCCCATTAAATGGCATTGCACAGGAACAAAAACTTGATGTGCTTGTACAACCTCTGTTTTTACAGGTGAACAAGGATGGACTTCCAGGACAATCTCGCTTTATATTAAAAAAACAGATATTGTATTGTGTTGTTTTAGACCCTCATACTGCTGATGAGATAGAACAATTGGTAGTATCTGTCACAAACGCACTCCGAAGGTCAGGTCCTCTGCTCCCACAGTGCCAACCTCAGAGTGCACTAGTGTGAACAGGTAACAGACAGGGTAACTCTCCTGTCTACTTTTGGGTCCGAATCACCTTTAGTCTCAAGTTCTGGGGGGATTTAAACTGTGAATCTTATGCTAGCATACCCAATGAACAGGCTCAGACACGTACCCTCTTTGGGGTTTGCGGTACAATCTTTCACCAGGAGCACCCAGTCAGGCTTCTAAAATGAATCCTTTTAACTCTATAAGAGACCTTAGGTATATTTGTACCTTTTTCCAAGCTTAGTAACACCATCAAGCTGTTGAACAGTTTTTGTCAGACTTAACCCCCTATACGTCACATGCAAAAAGAACTGTCAGACACCCAGGCAGTCTTTCAGTGAAAGATACTTTACTAAAAGATGATAAAATATGAAAAGTGTAAACACAGAACAATTTATCAAAGAGCTTACAATCACATAAAAGAACAAGGAAGATTACAAACAAAACTCCTACCACAATACATTAACATTTTTGCTTTCTAAGGTATTACCTCTGGAAGTGTATTTTAAAGTTAGATCAGAGAGTTGTGTCTCTCTAGAGTCCCAAAATGATATGACATTCATTTCAGACACAAGTATCAGTTTAAACTCTATGTCTCCACACCCCTTCTGTGAGTCATCTAGCTCCTTCTTTTAGAATCAAAAAAATACAAACATGATTTCCTCTCAATAATGTGACATCAGCAAAAAAAACATTTCCCAAATTATGAGTCTTTGATCAGCCAGTTCCAACCTGCAGCCCGTCACCCAGGTGTGAGATAGCCAACAGGAATCAGCTAAATGACATCCTGTCCAGATGTAATGAACTGTATATTTAGTTTCCAAATTCAAAAGCATGAGGTCATAAAAAGGCCATAAAATGCAATTTCTCAAAGAAGTTAATTACATTACAGAGATCTCCTGGTAAGTGTAATACATCCTGTGATTTCAGCTGCTGACACCTTGTAATTTAAAAGGGCCAAATCTCACAGACTGACATTTCATACACTGACCATTTATTTATACTACCAATATCATACAATAATCATAACCAGCTGGCCAAGCATCACAGTACCAAGTAAATACATAGATCAAATAATGCACCTAGCACATGACATTCCCATGGCTGGGCATGAAGGCAGAGATGGACGATGAGGTCTATGTGGCCTTGAAGTGCTGGGCTGCTATCACTGACATGGTATGTGAATCTTGCACATTGCATTTTATAAATTTCTACCATAAATATTTATATATGTATTTGCAAATTTCTGCTTTCTTATTTTGAATGAGTTATTTACAACATAAAATAATAATAAAAAATAAAAAATATTGTTTTACAAAGATTTGAAATCTGCCTGGAGTGCCTTTTTGTATATAGACACCAGCTAACACTGTGTCCCATTGAAGAACAGACTACACCTGCCTGCCTTTCCCATTCATTCACCTGTCTGGTATGCGGGCAGGCTACCGGGCAATGGAGGCAGGTCAGGCGATGCAGAGGGCGGAGAGGAGACTACCTGTTTAAAAGCTGTGCAGTTTCATTCATCTGTTGAAGTTTCCATTTTGCAGGAGCAACTTCTGACTGCCATTTGATTCAGACGCTTTCTGGTGAAACTTGGCTGTTTGCCGTCTCCACTGTTGTCATGGTCGAGGGTGGTATATCCCACAGATAGAGAGGCAAATAGCCACAATGTATCTAAATCACATAACCGTACATCATGCCAAGTTACGTAAGTACATTGAACAAATACATGCAATGTAAACTTGTTGGAAGAAAGATACAGCGCCAAGCATGCTGTGCCCAAGGAAAACATTTACAGCCAAAGTTGTCCAGAAGGGTCGCTCTGTAGCGCATGTTGAACTGGGAGATTAATGACAGACAGCACAGAGAGCTAGGCAGGCCATTCCAGAGGGTTGGGGCAGCAACCAAGAAGGCCTTCAATGAAAAGGTAAAAAAAAAAATTGCCGTGTCCTATAGTAATGGTCATTTTTCTTTCAGAGCGTCTGATCTCCTCAGATAAGTAGCTATACCTTGTTCCTGGTGTTAACCTGTGTCTCCCCAGCAACATTTTTTTTATTTAGTTGTTTAACCAGGAGTAGCACACTAAGTTGAAAGTTTTTACAGGAGCGACCTGGGAGCACAGGAAAGTTAAGTGACTTGCTCAGGGTCACACAGTATGCAAGTAGAAGCTGTGTTCTGCTTTCCTGAGGCATGTTTTTTTTTTCACAGTTTTATTTTTATTATTGAGGGCTGCCAGCTTGTCCAGAACCTGTGATATGGGGGAGATCAATGGTTGAAATTTGTCTCCCTGGTGTGCCTTATTTTCTTGGGGGGGCAGGTTTTTGAAGTCAGGGGGTAGGTTTTTATTTGGAGTCAGTGCAGATCATGTGATTAGGTCCCATCAAAAACTGTGAATGTTCTTTTGGAAAATTAGATGGATCAACTATGAAAAACAATAGCCGACCAGCTGGCGCAGAGGGTTGAGGCACTGGATGCCACACCTCAAGTCACTCCGGTGACCCGGGTTTGGGAACAAGTCTGGGTCATTGGAGATCAGCCAAGGGGAGGGAGAGAATGTGAGTGGCTGCTGGCTGGTGGCCCTCTGCCTCAGGAGGAAGAACTTGGTCTCCTCAGAGCTTGGCTACCCCCTGTTGGAGGCCAGAGTGACTGCATTGTTCCAAGGAATGCCAGCATTTGGCCGAGGAAGGGCAGAAAAGGCTGGTATGGGAGCTGTGGAGTGCATGTATACCTCCATGCACATACATCACTGCTTCCAGGGTCTCAGAAGTAGGGCCCACCAAGGGGAGAAAAAGAAGGAAATGTCAGGGGCCACACAAGGATGATGCCTCTGGGCCCACTCTGTGGTTCTAGCAGGATGCGCATGGTGCTACAAGCACCGAACGCACCCCGAGACCGGTAAGGCTGGCAGATGACAGGGCAGTCCGCCAAGGAGAATAAATAAAGTTGTAAAATAAATATGGAAAAACATAATGAGAGATGTTTATCTTCTGAAAACCTTTGCTTAAGCTTAGCAACATTATTAATAAAAGCATAATATTCTCTAGTGATATGCATATACAGCCCATGATGCTTTGTATTATGGGGTTATGTGTGATTTTGTATTTCTTTGAAACTTGGCTTCCTGGTCAGTGCCCTTTGGGGTAACATTGCCTCAGCACTAAGGTTCTTTGTCTTTTAACTTGTTTTTTTTTTGTTTTTATTGGGTTCACCACAATATAACCCAGATAGACCATTTTAGGGTAGCTGGTTCCTTCAACTGGGGTATCATACAGACGAGGCACACTGATGAATCCTGGTAGGACAAAACACGTGTCTGTGTCTCCTGTTGGCACACTTTGCAAACTGTGTGAGAGGCCTTTTGGCATCATGCATTTCTGCTTAAAGTTGAACCAGCATAATATTCTGTGACGACTTGCATTATGAGGGTATGTGTGATTTTGTATTTCTTGGAAACTTGGCTTCCTGTCCAGTGCCTTTTGGGGTAACCATTGCCTCAGTGCATGCACACTAAGGTTTTTTGTCATTTAACTTGTTTTTTGTTTTTATTGTGTTCACCACAGCATAACTCAGATATACCGTCTTAGGATAGCTGGTTCATTCCACTAAGGTGTCATACAGATAAGGCACACTGATGCGTCCTGGTAGGATGAAACACGTGTCTGTGTCTTCTGTTGACACCCTTCGCAAACTGTGTGAGGGGCCTTTTGGCACCATGCATTTCTGCTTAAAGTTAAACCAGCATAATATTCTGTGGTGATTTGCATATACAACCCCTGATGCTTTGCATTATGGGGGTATGTGTGATTTTGTATTTCTTTGGAACTTGGCTTCCCGGCCAATGACCTTTGGGGTAACCATTGTCTCAGTGCTTGCACACTAAAGTCCTTTGTCTTTTAACTTGTTCTTTGTTTGTATTGGGTTCACCACAAAATAACCCAGATAGACCATCTTAGGGTAGCTGGTTCATTCCACTGGGGTGTCATACATAGAAACATAGAATTTGACGGCAGATAAGGACCGCTTGGCCCACCTAGTCTGCCCATTTCCTCACCTGATGGATAAGCTGCAGATTCTAGTTAATCAACAGCTACTTCCTCCTACCCCCACTAGAATTGCCTTATGCCTGTCCCATGCATTCTTGAATACACCCACTGTTCCTGACTCAACAACCTCCTCAGGAAGGCTGTTCCATGCATCCACAACCCTCTCTGTGAAAAAATACTTTCTAACAATACCTCTGAGCTGTCCCCCCTCGATCTTCAAATTGTGCCCTCTTGTTCTTGCACATCTCTTCTTCTGATAGATACTACCCTCTTGTACTTTGTTAATTTCCTTGAGATACGTGAAAGTTTCTATCATGACCCCCTTCTCCCTCCTTTCCTCGAGGGTATACATATTAAGCTGCTTTAGTCTCTCCTCGTATGTCTTCTGGTGCAGACACTGCACCATTTTGGTTGCCCTCCACTGAACAGCCTCCACTCTGTCTATGCCTTTGTGGAGATGAGATCTCCAGAATTGCATGCAGTACTCCAGATGGGGTCTCACTAACTGTCTGTACAGAGAGATAACAACTTCCTGTTTTCTACTGGTTATTCCTCTCCCTATGCATCCCAGTATACCTCCAGCCCTCCTTACTGCCTTTTCACATTGCTTGCCCACCTTTAGGTCATCTGATATAATTACTCCTAGGTCTCTTTCGATTTATGTTGCTGTTATTAACTCACCCCCCATTGTGTTCTCTTCCCCTGGGTGTTTGTTTCCCAGATGCATTACCTTGCACTTCTTTGCATTGAATCTGAGCTGCCACATATTTGACCATTCCTCCAACCTTGCCAATTCCCTTTTCATTCTTTCCACTCCATCTTGTGTATCAACCCTGTTGCAGATCTTTGTGTCATCTGCAAATAGACATACCTTTCCTTACAGGTGCTCTCCAATGTCACTTATAAAGACATTAAAGAGGACCGGTCCCAGTACCAAACCCTTCGGTACCCTGCTAGTTACCTTCCTTTCTTCACTGAGGACTCCATTTACTGTTACCATTTGCGTCCTGTTGTTCAGCCATTTTTTTATCCAGACTACCACCTTGGGACCCACTCCAAGGCTGGCTAACTTGTATATTAATCTTTTTTGTGAGACTGTATCAAATGCCTTGCTAAAATCTAAGTAGGCCATATCCACAACCCCTCCCTGGTCTACTACTTTGGTCACCCAATCGAAGAAATCTATTAGGTTTGTCTGACATGACCTTCCTGCTTTGAAACCATGCTGACTTGGGTCCTGTGCCCCACTGGCCTCTAGGTACTCAACAATTATTTCCTTCAGAAGTGATTCCATCATTTTCCCTACCACTGAAGTCAAACTAACTGGTCTGTAGTTTCCTGCCTCTGCTCTGCTCCCACTTTTGTGAAGTGGAATCACATCTGCCCTCCTCCAGTCCTCAGGTACCACCCCATCCTCCCATGATTTGTTAAAGAGTGTAGTCAGTGGTGTTACTAGTTCTACCCTTAATTCTTTTAGAAGTCTTGTGTGAATCCCATCAGGCCTCATTGCTTTGTCCACCCTCAGTTTCAAGAGTTCTTTTAAAACCCTTTCTTCTATGATGGACTGATATCGACCGCCTATTCAGAGTTTCTCTCTTGTTTGGTTTAGGTACCTCCCCCTCCTCTTCTGTTGTGAATACTGAGCAGTAATATTCATTCAGTATCCCTACTTTTTCACCGTCACCCTCTGCCCACATTCCCTCCCCTTTATTTAGTCTCTGTATCCCTCCCTTGGTCTTTCTTTGCTCCCTAATGTACCTATAAAAGGTTTTATCCCCCTTCTTAACAGAGTTGTCTATCTTTTCCTCAGTTTGTGCCTTTGCTATTCTAACTGCCTTCCCTGCCTCCTTCTGCTTTAACTGATAAAGTTCTCTGTCCTTACAGATGAGGCACACTGATGAGTCCTGGTAGGATGAAACATTTGTCTGTGACTTTTGTTGGTACCCTTTACAAACTGTAAGAGGCCTTTTGGCACCATGCATTTCTGCTTAAAATTGAACCAGCATAATATTATGTGGTGATTTGTATATATAGCCCATGATGCTTTGCATTATGGGGGGTATGTGTGATTTTTGTATTTCGTTGAAACTTGGCTTCCCAGCCAGTGCCCTTTGGGGTAACCATTGCCTCAGTGTTTGCACACTAATGTTCTTTGTCTGTTATCAATGACATTCACTTGCAATGTTTTAAATCCTTCACTATGCTTCCGTGAACCTGACAATATAAAGATTTTGAAGTGGGATCCCTTGTGGTCAAATTGTGTTGATATTCAACTATAAAGACCACCAGAAGTAGCCTTAAAGGACACCAGTGCATTAACAGTGCTATTGGTATCTTTCAATATAGAATAATGCTAATGCAGTGTCTGGGTCTGGAATTTAAGGCACAGTGACAACACTAAATTCATAACCCCAGCTATAAGATGAAAAGTTGCAAGGGACTTGAAGTTCTTAGTAAATTTCCCCACTGCTTGTTCTACAGTATTATAGTAGCCCTCCTCTGGAAGACAGTGAACAACAGCTTCCATTGATATCACCATTTCTTCTTGAGCTCCAGAAAAGCTTAGCCATCTTTTGACACATACCCCCTCAGGTTACCTCTCCCCTTGGTCAAGTACTTTATATGTAGCATTAAGAGATGCCTGCCTCTTTGGTGATAATTTGAAGTATTTGTAAATCTCTTTTATCATACATTCAAAATGAGGTAGGTATGGAATAGATTCAGAAAACTGAGAGGCACATAGCTGTAACTTATGGTCAATGTCACTGAATTTAAAATGGGGACTCTACTCAAAAGCAGTTGGCAACACAAGATTTGGTGTCAGTGAAAACTAAAGCACCATCACTAGCCAGAGCCTCAGATGGTACACTGGATATGTACTGCCCTTACAAGCAATGGGTCACAGGTTTGATTCCCAGGAGACCATATATCTGCCATCTCATTTAAGTGGCTAAGGCAAGAATGGAGGAAGGAATAGCTCAGGCTATTAAGAAGGAGACAAGACCTTCTTCTGCTACAAGAGGAAAACCAGAAATGGTATTATTAGGCTAAAGAATGGAGAAAGAGTGAGGGTGGGTGGAGGATGACCTTGAAAAAGCTGAGATACTAAACAAGTAGTTTTGCTCAGTATTTACCAAGGAAGAGGCAGGGACAGGCCAAGACTCAGAAGGAAAGGTGTACACGGAGGGGGAGTGGACACCAGCCCATTTAAGGTGGAGAAAGTCTTGGAGGAATTAGGAAAAGTAAAGACAGACGAGGCAATGGGGCCAGACAGGGTTCACTCTAGTGTGTTAAAGGAACTCGAGGAAGTTCTAGCAGGTCCACTGACAACCTCTTCAACAATCACTACAGATGAGGAAGGTACCTGGAGACTGGAGGAGTGCAGAGGTGATCCCCTGCACAAGACTGAAAGTAGACAGGAGGCAGGCAATTACAGACCTGTAAGCCTGACCTCAGTGGTAGGGAAGCAGATGGAGTCCCTGCTAAGGAGAGGGCAGTGAAGTTCCTGGAGTCAAATGATGCAAAAGACCCAAGGCAGCATTGATTCACTGAGGGCAGGTCCTGTCAGACTAATCTTATTGATTTCTTTTGATCTGGGTGACCAGGGTGGTGGGTCAGGAGGGGCGGTGGATGACCACTTGGATTTAGTAAGGCAAGGCAAGGCAAATTTTATTTAAGAAAATGCCCATCCCAGAGGCTCTGGACACTGAACATATCTAAATTTCATTATGCAAATCACAGTAAATACATAAACAACATACTATTAAACATGGATATACAATATTCCAATAATTAAAACAAGATTTTGTATAAGTAGGCCTTCAACACCATTCCACATAGAAGGTTGCTTAATAAACTGGGGAATCTGGGTGTAGACTCTAAAGTGGTAAAATGTGTTGGAAACTGGGTAAAAAGCAGGACCCAGAGGTGGTAGCAAATGGCACAAAATCAGAAGAGGAAGGTGACCAGCGGGTTTCACAGGGATTGGTGCTGGGTCCAGTCCTATTCAGTGTCCTCATAAGTGACATTGCAGAGGGACTGGAGGGGAAAGTATGCCTGTTCATAGATGACACCAAGATCTGTAACAGAGTCGACACACAGGAGGGGCTAGATAAAATGGGAAATAACCTAAGACTACTTGAGGAATGGTCAAGGGTTTGGCAGTTAGATTTCAACACTAAGAAGTGCAAGATAATGCACCTGGGACACAGAAACCTAAGAGACGAATACAGGATGGGGGGAAGCAGGTTCTAGCCACCACAAGTCAGGAGACAGACCTGGGGTTATCATATCAGATGACCTGAAGTCAGCCAAACAATGTGAAACAGCAGTGGGGAAAGCAAGCAAAATGCTGGGGTGCATAGGAAGGGGCATAACCAGTAAGAGAAGTGAAGTGGGGATGCCACTATATAGATCACTGGTGGGGCCTTATATGGAATACTGTGTCCAATTCTGGAAACCATATCTCAGGAAGCACATAGACAGAATAGAAGCAGTCCAGAGAATAGTAGCAAAAATGATACATGGACTGCACCACAAGCCTTCTGAGGAAAGATACAAGGAACTGAACATCTATTCACTGAAAGAGAGAAGTGAGAGAGGGGATATTACAGAGACTTTCAAATACCTTAGAGGAATAAACAGGGTACAGGAGCAGAGCATATTTCAGAGAAGAAAGTGCACAAGGACAAGGGGACATAGCATGAGGCTGGAGGGAGGGAGGCTTAGGGGGAATGCTAGGAAGTATTTTTTCACAGAGAGGGTGGTGGGTACGTAGAACAGCCTACCAGCAGTGGTGGTGGAAGTGAAAACAGTACAGGGATTCAAAAGTGCATGGGATAAACATAAAGGCATCCTGCTGTACAGCAGAGTGGGGGAAAGACAGTCCAGATAAGAGTAGGGATTGCCAAACCAAGTAGGGAAATGGGCAGACTAAGTGGGCTGTATGGTCCTTATCTGCCAACAGATTCTATGTTCTATGTTTCTATATTTCTATCACTAATGACACCAATTATTTGTTCAATCTTTACCCATCTCTTTTGAAACTTTTCTGTGTAAGCAATAATACCCGACAGAATGGGCATTATTGGGAAATACCAGACCGCCCAGGGGCATAATGAGGCCTGGCCGTATAGCCCCTGGAAGGTCCAGTATTTCTCAATAATGCCCACCCTGGAGGGTATTATTGCACTTAGAAAATGGCTTTGTTAGTAAGTTTTAATAAAGTAGTAAAGGGAGAGAGGAAATGAGTATAAAAGATGTATAGAATTAGTGGAAAAAAAGACTTCTTGAAAAAGTAGTCCATATTTTTTAAGGCTGTTCCAGCTCCTGTTGCTCCTCCCCACAAAGCTTCCCCCTGCTCCAGACACACACACATACATCGACCTGAACAATAAAAATAATAAGTGTGGTCAAAAAAACTGTAGCAGTCTGTGGGCATCGTTTTTAACTTTGGTCCACTTTTTGCAAGATCTTTTTTTATGCAGTTGAAAGTTGTGTCTGGTAATCGCATGACTTGAAAGAAGATGGATATGAAATGTATCTGTCAAGGCAGACAGCCTCAAGATAAATTATTTTTTTATTTTAAGTCAGTAGATTGATCAACTGTAGGACATTGTGCTGTGAGAGATTTAAGCATCTGTGGAGGCACAATAGTACTGTTTTCAAAATCGTGCTTCTCACTAAGAAGCTGTTGTGAGCGATGACTTCCTTTTACTTTCAGTTAAGCAGAGTAGTGCGAGAGCATGGTCGGGAGAATGCGGCTGTGAGAAGAAGCCTAGTTTGACACTCTTCCTGACTGTAGAATAACTGGAATGTGTGTTTTTATTTTTAATTACAAGGGAGCTGATACTAAACTAACTAGTGCTAGCGGGGTGGGGGAGAGACCAGTAGCTCTCGTTAAGTGAGAGAAAAACATGACGGGGATTTCAAATTAAATCAACTGGTTTCAGCCAATGACAAACCAGGCTGGGCATCCATGTACAAGGGTAGGTGGTGAGGTGGCACTTGGGCTGGTACTTATTTTTAGCTGTGCATCTATTGAGAAATAAATGCCCAGCTTGGAGGCAGTGTCAGCCAATCAGGACTGAGAATTCTTTCTTGCCATTTTCTAATATGGCATCTTCAAGACTGACTGAACCACAATCTGTGACACCAACCAACTGATAGAATTATATCTGCTCTTTGCCTTTAACTGTGTAGCAGATGTAAATGATTACTAGCTGACTGCACATTGTTGAAAACCAGTCAGTCGAGTATTACAACAGTACTAGGATAAAAGTAACTCTCCATTCATTCCCATTGCAACACTGGAGAGAGAAGCTGCGCACTCTGTCACAGGACAGTTTTCTTCTTTACAGGAACAGACATGCTGAAAACTGGGGTTTGGGGTCTTTTGAACTTTATCTTTTTATTGTATTTAAATATAAGTTGTATACAAACATATACAGTAAAAGATATCCTCCATATAAAATTACACAGAAAAATCACTTAGTATGCATATTATATAAAGAGACTTTGTAAAAAATAAGAAAGCCTTATGTGCACATGGTGATGGTAAACATTAGTCTTATCTGTGTTATAAGTGTTGAACAAAAGGGTTACAATTATTAAGGTAATTGTGAATTCAAAAAGGAGTTAACCAAGTACAGAATATATTCCAGAGTAGGATGAGACAAGACACTGATAGGTTACATAAGGTGATACCATTGGGAACACATACATTGTATACTAATGGAGGAAGGAAAAGGAGGAGAAATGAAAAGAAAAAAGTAAGAAAAAGTAGAGCGGAAAAATAAGAGAGAAAGAATAATAAAGAAGAAAGAGAGATATCTGTGCTAGGAAGTATCAAAAAGAGAAAGGGGAAAAAAAACTAATCTGACAGCAATAGAAATAAGAGGCTGGATACGTCTAAGGATTAGGTCTGGAAGAATCAGAAGTTTCAATAAATTTGAGATAATCCTGCCAACATCTGTCATATACGGTGAGTCGGTCATGAATAATGTGAGATAAATGGTCTAATGTGGCATACTGGGAAAGGCTTTGGAGAACATCTGAAAGGGTGGGGACAAAAGGGGATTTCCATTTCATAAGAATTAGATGTTTAACCAAGAGAGAAAGTATGTTTAACCATCTAAAATGTGCATGTGAAAGGGGAAGTTTATTGGGAATAAAGATGCCCAGAAGGAATAATTTGGGGTCAAAGGGTAACTTTTGTCCTATTACTCTGTAAGCGAATAGACATATTTTAAGCCATAGTTTATAAACAGGAGCACATGACCATAGGATGTGCAGTAAATCCCCATTAACCTGGTTGCAATGCCGGCAATTATTATTATTTAGGCGGCCCATTTGTTGAAGAATAGAGGGAGTTCTATACCAAAAGTGTAGAATCTTACTTTGTATTAAGGAACTACAAGTATCTCTGAATGTATTATGTGCTAGACATCAGCATTCACTCCATTGTACATGTGAAATATTGTAGTTAAGGACAGCACTCCACTTATTCTTAGCTGATATGGACTGATCAGGAAGATTAACAATAATGTCTTTATAAATCTAACTATTCTGTTTAGCAGATAAGCTGGCCCAGTGCAAGATGTATGGTTCTAGAAGAGTGTGCTTCTATACATAGTTAGAAACTTGGTTATAAGATGACCGGATTTGTAAGAACTTCCAAAAATCCTGTTTAGGAAGTTTCCAAGTGACCTGCAAATCTGAGACGTTTTGAGGTGAGTGAGTTCTGGTCCAAGATATCTCCTAGAAAAGAATTCCTTTATTCTTCCACATAGAACAAAATATTGGGTGATTTTCTAGGGTGAGCAATGATTTGCCCCATAGAGGGTGTAAAACCAAGGTCTGGGATTAGATTTCAAGTATTTGTTGAGAAGTTTCCAGTCGAGACCAGAGGAGGATATAGTCGGGTGAGATTTTAGTTTTGAGGAGGAATTAAAAATAAAGAGGTAGGAACTCCTCCAGGGCAAAGTGCAGATTCCATTGCAATCCAAAGCGGAGAGTGAGCAGAGGGTTTCTGAAACCATTTGATAGTTTGGGCTGCTCGGAAAGCCCAAAGATACCCTTTGAACCAGGGTAGTCCAAATCCACCTGTTTTCCAGTGAGCATGAAGTTTATTACAATTAAATCTCGGTGGCTTCCCATCCCAGATGAAGTTCCCCATTAGCTTATCAATTTTGACAAGAAAAGAAGATGGTAAAATTAAGGAGATGTTGGCGAAAAGGTAAAGAATTTTTGGGGATATGGACATCTTAATGGCTGCGATTTTTCCCATAAAGGAGAGATTAAGAAGTTTCATCTGTCTAGAATTCTTTGATATTGTCTAATAAGGGTTAAGATTAATATCCCATATTTTCTTTAGGTTACTAATAATTTTGATTCCTAGATATGTTATACCTTGTGGAGACCAACAGAATCCAACAGGCAGGTTCATAAAAGCTTTACAGTGGTCATTAAGGGTAGGATTTCTGATTTGCTATAATTTAGAGGAAGGCCAGAAATGATTGTAAAATTGTTAGTATATCTACCAGCAAGGGTCCAGCCTCAGGTAGATTTTTGAGTAAGATTAAGAGGTCATCCACGTAGGAGAGAAAGCTATCTTGAGTTTCCCACGGGATGTCCTTAATGCCAGCAGATTGGTGCAAGCAAGCAGATAGGGGTTCCATGGTTAAAATAAACAGAGAGGGTGATAGGGGACAACCCTGCTTAGTTCCTTTTGCTAGCTGAAAGTGAGAGGAGAGGTGGAATTAGTAAGTACCTGAGCAGCAGGGGAGTTATATAATAGTTTAATCCAAGAGCAAAAGGTAAAAGGGAGACCAAAATGAGACAGAACTTGATAAAAGTAATCCCAATTTAAGGAGTCAAAAGCCTTCTCAAAATCAATAGCTATGGCTGCCACAGGTGACTTAAGAAATTTAGCTTTATGGATTAGATTTAAAAGGGAGCGAAGGTGATCAGAAACTGATTTGTGTTTAATAAACCCGGCTTGAGAGCTATGGGTTAGTTTGGGGATCAAGGGTTTGAGTCGAGAGGTGAGTAATTTAGCAAATATTTTCCCATCTGTATTTAATAAAGAGATTGGCCTGTAACTTGCTGGGTGTGTGGGATCTTTGTTCTTCTTGGGGATTAAGGTTATAACTGCATCAGTACAGGATAAGGGAAGTTTGCCAGTGGTGGAAGCTTCTTGATAAACATTTAGAAGAAGGGGGCATAATGTGTCGGAGAGCAGTTTATAGATATCGACTGGGAAACCGTCACCTCTGGCGGATTTGCCAGATCTTAAAGAAGAAAAAGCTTTCTGAATTTCTTGAAGTGAAAAGGGTTCATCTAAAGGACTCACTTCATGAGAGGAGAGATGAGGGAGATGTAAAGCTGTAAGGAATTGTTGAATTTGGTGATGTGAGGCAGATTTGTATTGGAGTATAATTTTTGATAAAAGGTTTTCATAATACAGTTTATAGAGGGGTTATCAGAGTGAATTATACCTCGCTCATCTTTAAGGTTTAAAATATGTCATTCTATTTGTTGTGCTTTAAGCTGGTAAGACAGGAGCCTCCCATTTTTGTCACCATGTTCCCAAAATTTATGCTTAAGTTTAAGCAAGGCCAATTCAGTTTTCCAAGAAATTAGATTATTTATTTTGATTCTAAGTTGAAGGGTTTCAAGATGAAGTTGAGAGTCAGGACAGTGCTTGTTAGAGGAGAAATATAAGTTCTCTTTAACCTTCAAGGATTTTCCAAATCAACCAATTGTTGTTCTCGTACCTTTTTCTGTGTGCTGAGAGCTGATAATTTTCCTACAGATTGTAGCTTTAAGGGTTTCCCATATGGTGGACATAGAGAATTCAGTAGGGTTATTGTGACAGAGGAAGTCCTGAATTTGAGCCTTAATCATGGTTAAAAATTCGGGGTCCTTAAGAAGGAGAGGGTCCAACTGCCAGAAAGTATATTTGGGTGCTGAAGGACCCCATAAAAGGTGCAATTTAACAGGACAATGATCCAAAATTATAATAGGAGAGATGGAAGAATCAATAGTTTTCTCTATTATAATAGGGGAGACTAACCAATAGTCGATTCTGCTATATGTTTTATGTAGGGAGGAGTAAAAAGTAAAGTCCCGATCTTGGGGATGAAGGAGACACCACACATTGGCTAGTCCAATATCTTTCATTAGTAATGAAAGGGCTTTAATACTTCTGGGGGTGAGCATCTATAGCGGGGGTGCTCCTGTCAATGCTGGCTTCTAAAGCTAAGTTAAGATCCCCTCCAAGAATAATTGGTGTGTTATCTGAGTTGAAGGAAAGAATCTGTTGAGCTAAGTTACGGAAAAAGTCTGGGGAATCAGAGTTAGGTGCATAAACATTGATAAGCAGGATAGGTCCAGAATTGGTATTCAATTTGACCATGACCCATCTGCCTTCATTATCCGAGAGGGATTTTATAAGGGACCATTTAAGACTCTTGTGTATAAGAATAGCAACACCTCTTTTTTTTGAGGTATAGGAAGAGTCATAAATTTGACCGACCCAGAATTTCTTTAGCCTATGAACATCTTCTGCTAGTAATTTTGTTTCTTGAAGGACAGCAATTTCTGTTTTATGCTTTTGGAGATGTGAAAGAATTTGCTTTAGCTTACAAGGAGAATTAAGTCCTTCACATTCCATGTATATAAAAGATATACGCTCATAGTATCAGTATGAAGGAGAGGCGAATCATAGGAATGGGAGAAACAGAAGATGTTCATAGTGCAAGTAGAGGATAAATGTATATGCAGGGAGTGGTAGGTGTACTCAAACCATAGGAGGCAGAATATGTAAAATATGAAAGGCACAGATATCTTTCTGAAAAAAGAGTAGAGAGAGAGAGAGAGAGAGAGAGGAAAAGAGAAGTCATTAATAGGAAATACATTATCACAATACTAATAAGCAGGTTAAAACTTTTTAGAGGAGTAAGGAACATTAAATTCTATTAGTAAAGTTAACCAACTAACAATAACAACAAATTTTTGGCAAATGAGGGGAGATAGGAGTCAGCTAAAAAAAGCTAAGCAACTCTCTCACCACACACCAGGGCATTAACAGAATAGGAATGACCTGGAAGGACCACCTAGAAAAAGTGTTGGTCGGGTTCCAGGGTCCGAAACAATGAATATAGTAACAATAGTACAATATTTCAATAAAGCTTGACTGAAAACTAAGCTATGACATATATAGCAAGGAAATCGAGAAAGAAAAACAACCTCTGCATATTACGAAAGGTTTACGTAGCTAAGGTAAAACAATAACACCAGATCATACTGTTAAACTGGTAATTTTAAAATTGGTAAGTGTCAACTTAATATAGCGAATAGTCTGAACTGACTGTGCAGAAAATCAGTTTGCCTGGGTAAAAATATGTCACGGTAACCAAGTACACGGTTAGGTGTAATTATATATATACAATAGGGGTGAGTGGTAAATGAGTGAGATAAAACAGCGTATCATCCACTGCAGTGTGATATTTTCGCCCTCTGCTCTACTGTGATGATATCAGACGTTTACACACACAGGTCACAAAAGGTCACCGATATCATCACCCTAGGCAGCTTTCATCTCAGCATGCAAGAAACACCTGTGCTGTTACCATAGACACAAATGCAGAACTACCTGAGAGGTCTCACTGCTGCCTACAGCTAACTCAGTGAGCATTATAAAACACACCTACCCCCCCCAACTTCCAGCTCATTACTATGATGCTCTCAACTTTATGCAGCCAGAATTCCAAACAGCACAGCTTCACAGAACAGTCTAAACTACTGCCTGCAGCTAAACTCAACTACTACTGAAACACACTCTCACTTGTTCCTCAAACTCTGACTCTCACCCATTACAATTACTGTGACAATCTCAACTTCACTGCAGCCAGAATCCTAAAGAGCACAATTTCACAGAACACTCTGCACTCTGCCTGCAGCTAACTTAATTACCACTGAAAACAGTATCAGCTGTTCTGACACTCTGCCTCTCAGCTCATTACAATTACTGTGATGCTCTTAGCTTCACTGCAGCCAGACTACTAAACAATATAGCTTCACAAAAGTATGTTTCTCACTCCTACCTAAAACTAACTCATTTAGCATTGCAAAATACACTCATGTGTCTCTCAGAGTTTATAACACTGCCAGCCCATTCAGAAAAGCTCACACACAGAATGAGCAAACACATAACAAGAACAGAACACAAGACAGCATAACAAAACTTCTGAAACTCCTGGCCCTATTGTATATATCGAATATATGATGGGCAGATTGTGTGCTATCGCAAATACTGTCACTCCTGCATCGTGAGCTTGGATATCTCACTCTGCAGGAATGACAATATTTGCCATATCACACTCATGCCCATCATGTATCCTCTATGTACAAGAAGGGTCAAGAGCAACTACATTAGCAGGACTCTGAATGAAATTCCTAAACAAACTTAACCATATAATAAATAAAAACAGCTTCAGGATAGAAATTATTAAATAAATAGTAATAGGTAATATAATGTTAACTCCCCCACAGCATAAGCCAGATGTAGGCAAATGAGGTATGAAGAATGGCTGGCTTCAGCGATAACAAGGGACAATGAGTAGTCTGTAAAAAAAAAGATTAATTCTTTATACCCGAAAATTGCCTGTATAAATAATAGGTGGAGTGACTAGGTCTAGGAAATAGACCAAGTGAGCTCCAGATCTAAGATAGGAACCTGGTAGTGAGTTCCCTTCGTATAATAGGCTTCGAGTATTTAGGGCACTTACAAAAGTTAGTGGACAGATGCCCCTTACACCAATATACTGAAAAATAGCCAGCATATATATATATATGTGTATATATATATATTATGGTAGCACGGTAGTGCTACCATAGTTAGGGTTGAGGAGCCATTTCTATGTTAAACCCCAAAACTTTGCACCTTAATAACTTTGCAACTGTTTGATGGATTTGCCTGAAATTTGGAATACATGATCAAGAACCATAGCCCTTGGGATCTGCCAAGCTTTGTACCGGTCAGATATACGGCTGTGCAGTTATTAAAAGTGGATCTTCGCACGCTGCCTACGCTTTTCTGGAATTCTACGGTCACACCTACAGGTCGTATACAGTTTATAGGGATTGGCCCAAAATCTTCAGGGAATGTGCTACCAGGGTCCCCAATGTGCCTTTTGAAGATTTCGTGAAAAAATATTAAACGGTTCAAAAGTTATTGAAAAAACAATTTCCCATTATAAGTCAATGGGAAAAGTTAACAAAAAGTTCGACAGTGTCGCAAATGCACTTTTTACTGTCGCAAATGGCCCTGTTACTGTTGCAAATCTGCCATCTTGTTTTCAGTTAGTGATCAGAAAAATGCTTGGCATTTAAAATTGAGACCCTCTAGCAACCTAATTCTTTTCGTATTCACCTAGTCGGGCCCTGAGGATGCTAGCCAAGTCTTTATTTTGGGGTAAAACACCCCAGAAATATGTTTTTCAAATTTCTGGAAAAAGTACTTTCGCAAAGTAGTGTCGCACTCATGAAAGTTTTGCAAATTTTTTGCGAAAGCCGACACTATGCCCAAAATAACAGTAATTTTTTGGCACTCCGCTGCAAAAGAACGGTTGGGAGTTTTGGGCTGAAATTTGGAGGGAACACAGATGACATCTCACAAATGTGCCTTTCAGTGTTGTATTGAAAAAATATTACACAGCAGCAAAGTTACGGCACTCCAAAGTTGACAGTTTTTCCCATAGGATAACATTACGGCGCCCAACGCATTACAGGAATCCTTTGGCACCCTGCTGCAAAATAACGGTCTTTTTTCCTGAAATTTGAAGGGAAGACAGCCAACAGCCCACAGATGTGCCTTTCAATGGTTTGGTGAAAAAATATTATAGGGAGGCAAAGTTATGGCACTCCGAACTTCTCTTTTTTTCCCATAGGATAACATTACGGCATTCGCCACGCCTTTCAGGGACCGTATCTCGGAAACGGTGCGAGATACGGATGTTTTGTCAGAAAAATGCACAAAATTAGCCAGGACAGCTGTAAATAATACGACTTTTACATTTTTTTCTATGTCGTACGGTTCCTGAGATATAACGTATTTAGTATTCCAAGTTCTCATTTTCTGCTCCGATACTCATTATTATGCATACATTATTTGTACTCACTGTCTTTCTCTATGCAGGTTTTGGGGAAAACCAGCCTGTGCACTTACATTACTGTTACTGTTGCCCCTTCTGCTTGTGGTTCCGTACCCGTTTCACTTACCGTTGATGTCTGCGCCACCATGTGCGTTATCCTTTATGCTTTCATTTGCGCTATGCTTTCGTTATTTTTTGCCATGTATGTCTACAGTACTGTTTCTCTTTCTGTTTCACTTTGCGTCACCATGCCCATTGACATTTCCGTTTGCAGGCACCATGTTACTATGTGACAACACATCACGTGGCAGACCATTCCTGTCTACGCCACCATGTGCATTACCCTTTCTGTTCTCATTCGCACTTGCGTTACCATGTGCACCACTGTTAGCACTTCTGTTTGTGTTGCTGTTCCTGTTACTATTCCACAAGACATCACATGGCAGGAGCTCGGGGCCCTTCCCGCCGCTGCATTACATTCACTATTTCTCATTATCATTCTCAAAAAGAAGGGAAATTAGAGGCAAAAAACTCCATTTAATGCATTAGTTAGGGTTGTTCCACAGCGACAAAAGTGAGGAAATTCGGTGTTAGGGTTCAAAATCCCCCTTGGACCCCCGCCCACCCCCAACCGGCATTAAGTGCGCATTGGGATCGTTGGTTCTAACTCTCCCCCATTTCTCCTATCTTCTGCTGCTTTACATGTCATGGGGTTAGAGTTAGGGCTGACGATCTCAATGCGCACCAATGAAGAAGCGAAGATCAAGGGGTTTCAACCAACTAACTGTATCGAAGCTCGACTAACTGTCGCAAGGAAACAACTCAATTTGCCTCTAATATATATATATATATATATATATATATATATATATATATGTATAAGAGTTAGCTTCTCTATAATATTAATAACAGGAAGTAGAATAAATAAGCGTGTTGGGGGTTCATGATTGAGGTATTCCGAATTGAATTCTGTTAATATTCTGGCAGAAGAAAAACAAAAAAAAAAATGGGTTAGATAAGTTTCATTACCTCCTGATGCTGTGGATAATAGTGCGGGTTGTACAGACTTAAAAAAGGCAGTCTAACAGCAATCGTGCCAAATATAGTCACAGTTTGACAGAGAATGAAAATTGCTTGAAAATACAATGGGATAGGTTCCATTGGCATTATGAACCAACAGGCTTTGGAAATACCATATGTGGTGTTAATTAAAACCAACCACGATGTACAACCTTCTGGGTTCACAACCTGCTGGGAGCGATATTGTGAAATTGTGTATGGTGTACAATGCATGGTAAAATGCTAAGAGAAAGTACTGATTCTCGCAATATAGTGTCCTGGACTTAATATGCCAGGAGAAACAAATGCCACTGAATTAAACATATGCTGTCAGGTCACCATCGCTTTATGAGCATTATTCTCAGTTTTGGAGTTTTTGCCCTTCCTTTTAGCCTTGCGTTTCTTTTTTGGAGGCTCTAATGATTTAAGGGGAGAACTCACCACCACTTCTGACCAAGAAGAGTTAGCTGAGATGTTGCCCTGAATCGCAGTGGACAGGTTAGTAGATTGATCGACTGGACAGTGTCAGATTAAGTCTTCTTGTGATGAATGTATTTCTTCAGCTAGAAGGGCAAACATGTTGCTGAGGAGAACAGAGGGACTCACTTGAATGTGGGGAGCCAGATTCTGGTTGAGACTGGAAGGTCTGCAGTAAAACAGCAGGGAGGTTTAGACAATCAAGTACCAGATAGAAGCTTCTCTTGAAGCCTACTTGACTGCCTTAGAGGGGGAACAACAGCAGCGGTAGCACGCGGGACCGTTGGCTCTGTAGAACATCCTTCCATGGCCTGTGCAGCAGTCTCCTCAATCCAAGTGGAGTCCGAGTCGCAAGCATCCCCATAACCCGCAGCGGAGCCTACCGCAGTAAGACCATCCAGCGAGACACCCAAAAAGTTAGCCAAGGCATCAGGCATGCTGAAATCTCTGAAAGATGACCCCAGAAAAAGGTGCATTGTGGAGGAGTAGCATAAGGCAAATTTAAGACCTCTTTTGTGTAGTATAGATTTCAATGGATTATATGCTTTTTGTTTGGAAGACAGTTCTTTAGAGAAGTCTCTATAGATAGGTATTTTATGCTCCTGCCACATCAGAACTCTGATTTCTTTGGCTCGATGTAAGATTAATTCTGTGTGCATGTAATTCAAAAATCTGGCTATGATAGGCCTAGGCCATTGGTTGTGGCTTGGCGTAGGACCTAGAGTACGGTGGGATAGCTCAATAATCAGTTGCTGTTCTGGGGATAGTTTTAACATTGCAGGAAGAAGGTGCAGTAAAAGCGCTGTTGTGTCCCCCAACTCGGATCCTTCAGGGTAGCTGAAAAAACATAAATTGTTTCTACGATTACGGTTCTCAACATCTATTTTTGGATTGCAGAGATCTTATAGTGTGATCTTGATCCTGTATCGTGGCCTGAAGGTCATGAATGGAGGCCAAATTTTGAGTTGTTGTAGTTTCATTAGTAGAGATTCTCTTGTCAAAAGATTTCAATGTTTCAGCGTTTTGTTGTGTAGAGGTTTTAAGATCATTAATATCTGCTACCAGTTTCAAAAACATAGCCTCCACTCTGGCTAGTGAGTTAGAATGTAGATGGGGATCAGCCATGATGTCCAAGGTAGTGGCCTAGTACAATGCTCTGTTAATATAGCTGATTGAGACTAGGTAGGCTAAAAAAACTTACAGTCTGTTTTCAGCAAGATAGTTGGGAACAGATCCTCAGAGTTGACACAGAAAAAAAGGTCTGGTGTGGAGAGGATGAGGCTTGATTTCTGGATTCCCTGCAGAGAATCAGAGCTATGCTGCCATCTTCAGCCCAGTCAGGCCATGCCCCCCGGGTTTGGGGTCTTTGATGATTCATAAAAGAGTGGTAAAGGGAGGGGAATTTAAGTCATGAAACCACCGGGACAGGATGGGGGAAGTGGGGGGAAATGGTTTTATGGGTGTTGGATAGACTTACTTGATTTTGTGTTAATCTGTAGCAGTGAGATGCATTGAACTTTGCAGAGTGTAGGCTGAAGGAGGCAATAGTGGGCCTAGTTGGAGGATGGGTGGGAGGATATGATGCATACTGGCTGATGTGGTTGAAGGGAGGGTGTTTTTTTTTTTGTCCTTTATTAGGCTCCTGCACCTAGCACTTTGTGAGCAATGTGCTACCTCACTATGCAAATAACGATGTGAAGTAGGCTCTTTGCACTTCGCAAAGTCGGGAAACTTTGTGAAGAACTTTACAAAGCAAAATTTCATAGCATCACACGCCACTGGACATAGACCCTACTAAATATGGAGAGATTTGGATTAGAGATTTTTAAGTTTATTTATTTATTTAACAGACTTTAGGATTACAACCTTTCAGTCAGGGACTCATTTACAAAGGCACTGCTTCAGAAAAAACAAATACAAACACTTATATAGACATAGAATGGCAGCTAAAGGTTACAGTTTTTTCAGTTATACAATATCGCAGTATCAAGATCAGCTATACATTGCATTGAACATGTTACCAAGAGCCATATTTTACAGTTTGAAGAGAACAATACGTTTACTCACAGAGGGAGGGAATAACAGGTTTGAAATATTTACAGTGAAGTAGAGACTTAGACAAGTTATAGGTGTTAATAATTTCTCTATATACCTGGTTCTCCACCTACCCGGACAACCGCTTCCGGTCCCTATCCTACCGTAAGGTCTTCTCCTCCCCTGCCTCTCTATCCTCTGGTGTCCCACAAGGTTATATCCTTGGGCTCCTGCTCTTCTCTATATTTGTAAACAACCTACCCACCATTCACGCCCACTGTCACACCTTATTCTATGCTGATGATTTAGTTCTCTATGTCTCCTCTAGCTCTTTCTCTGACAATAATTCCTATTTCTCTTCCGACCTGCAATGAATCTAAGCATGGCTCACAACTTACCACCTTGTACTGAACATTGCCAAGACACAGGCTATGCTGTTTGGGTCCCATAGAAAACACTGTATCCTAAGCCCCTCATTTCTGGTTTCTTGTCTCAACAGCTCTCCTTTACAAGTTACTGACTCCATCAGATACTTAGGAGTCATACTAGATCCCTTGCTCAATTTCTTTCTCCATGTCAAAGAGGCTTTCAAGTCCATCAATGCCAAAATTGAGTTGGCTTATTGTGTCCGCTATGCCCTGACCTCCACCGCAAGGATCTCCATCACCCAAGGATATCTGTCCCGTGGTCTCTGCTATGTACTACCAGTCTTTGCTTAAGCACAGGCAAACATCCTACACATGTGGGATGTTGCCTATAACAATGTCTGCAGATTCGCCTCATCTGCCCATCGCCTCACACAACGTTGCACACTTCACTCTGACCTCCGCTGGTTATCCCCCCTTCCTGGCATTTATATTCCATAGGTTGTCTTTCAGACAATATTCATTCCTCTTCCCTCTTCTCTTGCTGCCTTGTTCACCCCAGCTGACTGCCCCCTTCTCCTTCGGTCCACAATTTCTGCAACGGTCTCTGTCCTCAATCCTCTACCAAAATGGGTGAACTTGCCTTCTCATTCCATGCTGCAAGATTCTGGAACTCCCTTTTTCTTTCCATTAGATGCTTCATTTCTCACCCTGCTTTCAAGCATGCCCTCTTCAACTACCTTTCCTCTCTGGATGAATGTAAATGCCTTTAACTTATGCAACATCCCTTTCCTTGCCTTGCACTTCTATCCTCCCCTGTCCCTTCCCCTCATCCCATGTCAACAGCACTGATGTTTTGCACTTACAGTATGGTACTTAATCTGTTAGCAGCTTAGAACTGTGAAGCGTTGCAATGCATACCATTTCACTTTCGGCTATGTACTGTAATTCTGCTCTCCTACTGCCAATCTCTTTTATGTACTTCATTGTATCTGCTTTTCCCTGTACTAGTGTTTGTAATTTGTCTTGATTTGTAATCTCCTGTATCATGTGTGAAAATAGGCAGTCCTGTCTAGTGCACTTACCCGGTTACCTAAAGCAAATAAATAAATACATTAATTTGAATCTTAGAATGTAACAAAAATTAGAAAGGCATAAAAAACAAATTAGGCCAATTAATTTTAAAACAAGCAAGCGTAAAATCACTGTGACGAGGTACGTTTGTAAATGAACCTCTGGCTCAAAGGTTGTTAAACTGATGTTCTAATAAATAAATAAAATAAATAAAATGTATTACACACAAGGATAGTAGGTATCTATAATAACCTGCCTTTTGCATTGCTAAATAGCAGAGATTTCTCTAAGTATAAAAATACATTGAACAAATCTTTGGCAGAGAAGGGTTTAGAGGATTATTATAACTAATGAGGGACAGTTCATATGGGCCTCATGCCTTTTACTGGCTCCACAATTCAAAGTGAATTGTCTCCATTCCTAAAAATCTTTAAAAATGTGAATATTTGCAAATTCCCTGCTGCAGGTATAGACCTGAAATTTGGCATGCATATCCAATTTCATTGCATTCTGGTATTTAACAGAACTGGACCAATTTGGTTTAGTGGTTTTAAACTTACTGTGGAAATATCAAATATTACTGGCAGCATTTTCTCAGCTATTCAAAGTCAGACAATACGTAATGCCTCAAGAATTCTGCTTGTGGAATTTAGCATTTACCAAGCATTTATTGCAACTGCATCTGATAAGCTGTGCTGAGCTATTTGCAATCCTGTAATTCTTTCCCAGGTGACTATTTTGTTTTCCTTTAAGCTTGACCAGACAGACTAAATGGAACTCCTTGTCCCCCTGGTATTATTCTTGTTCTTCACAGTGACTCTTACGAATAGTCTCCTACTCCCTTTCCTGCTTGATCCGGCCTATTGAAATAGACAGAATTCCTCCATCTTGGTGCCCGGTATAACCTCCTGATGTTGAAACTTTGACATCGACTGACACTACAGTGACTACAGTGCCAGGTCACTGTAGTGTCAGTGCTGGACCCTGGCACTGTTTTCAGGGGAGTTTTGCACCCCCCCCTCATCAATCAGCTCTGACTCGGAGTTGATAATATTTAGTGGGGGGGGGCATAGGGGGCATAGCCCCCCCACATGGAGGGTTTGGGGCAAAGCCCCCTGAAGAAAATATATTAGTGTGTTAGAAACCATATGCCAAACATAAAAAGTGGTTATCATGACAGTTTCGCTCTCCGGTCATCCGACAAAATTTTTGTCGACGACCAGTTGTAGATCCTTAGTGCCCAAGTCATTTTCCTTCCCACTATATCTCTTTGAGTACCTCTAAGTCCAAGACTTACAAGTATATCAGGCTCTCAGGCTAGTTAATTTTGCTGGGTGTGATTCTTACATGACCTGCATTTTTGCCAGAATTTTCTCTCCATGTTTTCTTGCTCAAGCTGGGGATCTACTATTCTTGTGCTGCCCAGGTCAACTGTCCTTTTCTGGTTGAATACATGGATCTAATCCTTGACACTGGTGACCCCCTGTACTAGCTGGAGCCCCAACCCCCTGTCCTTTAGTTTCAATCTCCCAAACTGCCATGACACTTGACAAGACCAGAAGACCCCCCTTCTTGGCACAACTGTAGCACATTCTAAGCATTCAGGCATTCCTTGCCCCCACAATGCCCTCTAAATGGCCAGTAAAAGAAGATCCTCCTTTTTTCTGCAGAATTTTATCAAACGTCAGCTCGCCTAATTTATGTAACTGTCATTCTTCACAGGCCTGAGAACTATGAGGACCTCACAGAAGATCCCTCTGGACATCTTTCCTCTTTGAATTTTCTCTAATTTAATCAATTACCTTCTCATGTCCTCTCACTTTTTATTCCCTATTACAATGCACACAGCAGTCAGGTCCTCCCTCTGCCTGCAGTGTTTGGCTATGGCTCACACTCATTTGACCTGCCCCACAGGCAGGCAAGTCACCTTACTGTACTTGCATTAGCAACAAGGTCCCATAATGGCCCTCTAACTCTCCTGATACTTTTACAATGGAGCTCCATGAATCCATTCTTATTACTAGTCTCACTAGCCTTGTCCATTCTTCTCCATGTCCGGCCAGGTGTATGCATGGACAAAAGTCATGGATATGGATTCCAAATAATGATCATGAAATTCCACAATTTCCACAAAGACTCATGGAATTGGACTTCGTAATAATGTTACTTTGCAATTTCGGCAGCTCATTACATGGAGGCAGTATAGTGCAGTGGGTTAAGGCTCTAAGCTACAGATCTGGAAACCTGGGTATGAATTCCACAGCTACCTAGATGCATACTGTGTGATCCTGAGCAAGTCATTTAATTTTCTTGTGCTCCCAGGTCGCATCTGAAAACAAGCTTCAGCTTAGTGTGCTACTCCTGGTTAAATAATGTTTCTCTTTAACTTTATATGGACAACCTTTAAGCAAGGGAATAGACACAGGCAGCCTCCTTTTCAAGGTCTATGAACCTGCCAAACAAAATGATATTGCGTTCTCTAGCTTTAAAGTTACAGGCACATACAATTTTACAGTTTTCGTACCTGCAAAATTTAATTACAAAAATTGCCAAATATTTGGCTACTTATATCTTGGTTTCCTTTAATGTTAGAGATGCGATTTATGGCACACATATCCATGTGGTATAGCAGTTTCAACATTTCACATCTGGTGAGATTTGGATAAGTTGTTTTAAAAGTAGACAAAAATAATTGAACATTAAAAATCTTTGACTACCTATAACTCGAAGTCCCCTTTAAATACTAAGACCTAAAACTCAAAGCTCATACCCATGTTTTATTATATAAATATTTCACTTGTGAACAAATTTGGATAATACATTTTAAAATAAGATGGAAAAGCTGAAAATTAAATGTCATTGAAGTTTGGCTATTTACTATATAACTCAAACCCTTTTAAAGCTAGGGATTTACAAATTGGTAAGTAACTGCACAGTTGCAAATTTGGTAGCATTAGGATAATGAGTGGTTTCAAAATTAGATGTAAATTATGGAAATGAAATTTTTGGTGGAACTTTGCAGAATTTCCAAGGAAATTCTATGTACTTTCATGGAATCAGAATGATAATTCCTCATAAAACATTTGGACATTTAGTCTGAGACCATTGGAAGGTGTGGTTAGCAAGGAAAAAGTTGGACAAAATATTTTACACTTCAGTAGCCAGCAAGAAATGTAGTGAAAAGTGTTGAAAAGAAAGACTACAAGAATAAAAAAGTGTACAGTACATAGGAAATAAGAGGTAAAGTGTAGCATTTTGGCGTATTGCTGAGAACATCTCTTTTTTCATAACATTCAATAAGTCTATGGACCATACATTATACTTTTTCTGTATTTGTCTGCTTTTTAAATGGTCATGTACAGTACGTACAGTACTATGATATCAAGAATCTAAGCAATTGTAAATTTGTTGCAAGTAGTTTAGAGCTGAAAATTCATTTTAGAATTATTTTTCATTTGTTTGTGCTCCACTCTGTCTTTGGCAGCCCCCCTCTGGAGACTACCCCAGCCCTATCACCTGTCCACCTGAGACCTTACTAGATATCTTGAACCACCATGGGGGGGGGAGTTCCTCAGGAGGTGGCACAGAGCCTGCAGGGTGTTGCCATTATCCATCGTTATGGGAGTTATTTCTTCATTGTCTCCCCTTACCTGGGCTGTGAGGCATGCTCTGGTGCTCATGCACTGCTTGATGAAGCAGTAATGCCACTCCCAACCAACAAGATAAGCAGCCACTGTGGCACCAACCAGCCTCCACTAGGTGACTACCAAGAAGCAGTGTGTGCAGCCCCCCTCCCCTCCCCAAAGACGGAGAGCCATCCCTGGAAACTCAATCCTCTTCCCCCCAACCACCCCCCAAGCGATCCTGGTCCATTTCTGAACCCAGGTCATTGGCATGGTGGCAGGTGAGGTGCACAGAACCTCAGCTAGAGTGACTTTTTTTTTAATTCAGATTTTTATTAAGTGAAGCACATACATCATAGTACAAGTAATAAACATCCTGCATTGGTTATACCATTAGTTGCATTTTCATTATACAATTATTACCATGCCATATGAAAGAAAAAGTGCCTCAGTCATCTGCTTGCTTAATGGTGCTGCCATTTTTGTTTACATTTTTTAAGAAAGCCACATCTTTAGCTGATCATCAGTCACGTGCTGACATCAAGGCTGAAAGTTGTTGTGGTAATGATGTAGATAGACACAATTTTTATTTTTCCTTTAGGAATAAATTGTTACAAACAAGCCCTATTTTTAACAAATGCCCTGTACAGTATATTAAAAAAACAAACATTTAACAACCATTTAACAATAATCCATATATAATGCAAATCAAGGTAATACACAACAGACATACAACAAATTAATAAATTACATAACACCAATCATAAAATTGCAACACTCATCTGTAATATCATATTGCCATATTTATTGTGTACATGTATGTAGGGTAGACTCCAATCCCTTGTTTTTAATAGATAACTTTCATTTTTGGGGAATTTTGATTATTATATGATTTCTTAGAGGGTGAACAAATTTTGATTTTAACAATTTAAAACACCACATAAACCAGTCGCGCTCTCTCTTGTTTTCTGGGTTTAGCCTGTTTCAGTGCTGAGTAGATCAGAATGATACCACAACAACTTTTCTTGACCTTCAAACTATACCAAAACTAGAAAATTGTCTTTATGGAAATCCATACACAATAGGGGCTAACCATTTACTTTTATGACTGTTATCCCTTTCAATTTTGTAGTGTCTTCTGTTGTAATGCTTGAGGGGACCAGATTAAAGTTGATGATGCTATAGGTGAAATAACTTAGACAAACCACCCTCAAAAGAACTCAGACTACCACCAGATACTTGAATGCCAAGAAAAATCACTGTTTATGGAAACTATTGGATGTTTAGTGTCAGAAAACTGGCGAGTGGGATTTGCAAGATAATATTGGGCTAAATATCTTCCGTTTCAACAGACTGTGAGAAATGTAATGCAATGTGGTGAAAATAGAAAAGACTGCAGAAATAAAAGAACATTTTTTTCAGTTCATTGACAGTGAAAAGTAATGTGTAGTGTTGGGATAAAAACATCTTTTTTAATATTTAAGAAAGCTCGGGGCCCTGCATTATACATTGCTGATTATACAGTGTCTGTATATTTTCTTATTTGTCTCATACACTATATACTTTAGTATTAACAAGTATAGCCTTACTACATTTGTTGCAAGTAATTCAGAGATTGAGGATTTGTCTTAGAACAGTCATTTGAAAAAGATGTCAAATTTTGTTTAAGATAGGTTATAATTTTATCATGTATAATAAATGCTGGGCATTCCATTTGCTGTGCAGCAGATAAAAAACTAATCTTTTTTCTAACTTTCTGAACACTGCTTTCCTACCTGACACTAAAAAAATACACATTTACTAATTCAGCCTTTTAAATCTGAGGTGTATATTTAAGCAATAATATACAACAGGGTGTGATATATCATGGGATATCATCACACTCAGGTGTGTTGTGAGACATGAGGAAGCAGGCCACATGTCTCATACATCCAAGAAGTGATGATATCCTGTGATATATCACATCCTAGAGTGAATAACTGCTATTATGAATTGCATTAAACCTGAGCTGAATTTTGTATTCATAGGGTTCATAGGTAATTACAAGCTGTGGGACTTTCATCAATAATGCTTGCCAGTTGATTAGAATAGTGTAGTTCTATCAGATAGGGCAACATCAAGATTTCTTTTAAAAGTATTCATACTGGTACTGCAATAGTTTCTCAGCCATTTATTGATTGCATTAGTTGTTGTGTTTTTATAGTCCAGGTAACCATGTGTTGGTAAAATTCCTGATATGATAACCCCCCCCCCCTTTTTCTTTTATTCTGTGCATAATGGCATCCATATTTGATTGAGAGTCATTCAAATTAGTTCTATTTATATCATTAGTGCCTATGTATAGGACGACTGAAGGTTTAGTGGTGTTTTCCATTACTCCATCTAATAGATATTTAACATCCCCGGCCCTTGTACTGGGTAAAGTGCTAACAGTGGCATTAGCTTTCCTACCAGCGCATACAACTGTGTCCACTCCCCTAATTATAGAATCCCCTATAACCAGTACGTCTCTAATTGGGGTTATTATTGGTGTATTAAGATCTGCTGTAGGTTTTGGTGTAGCCTTTTTACTGCTGGGGTTCGATGGGGGGTGATCTCTGTAGTCAGTGTGATTTGTTAAACACTCAAATTTATTCTGGAGCTCAATAGGTGTTTTATTGCTTACGGTGAAACAGTTGGTGTTTGTGAAACATTTTGGTTGTTCCCAGGGTGCTTTGTCTATGACTTTCAGCTGCTCATTTTCTCCCTGGGTCATTGGTACCAGTTCATGTTCTTGCCTTGACAATTCATTATCAGTATTAGCCAGAGGTGGAGATTTGGTGATAGTTATGTTCTGGACTGCCTCATCAATAACATTTTCTAAAATGGCAATTTCTCTTTGTGTATCTAGCCTTTGTGTTGATACCTCTATCTCAGATTTCAAGGCATCAATCAGTATGCAATTAGCACAGACAAACCCTTTACATGATGGTTCCTTAGTGAACATTTTACATTTAATGCATATTTTTTTGGGGTTTAGTTCCTCTTTTCCCTTTTGGCTGAGACATTGTAGTAATTTAGTAACACAATAAAAGGCAAGGAATAAGACTTACTATTAACACAGTTATCCTATTATATGTTCACCCTGGTATCCTACGTATCCAGCGGACACAGTTGACACGCGCTGATGCGCGCATCTCTGCGCATGTTTCTGCATGCAGCCACGCACGCACCCTACTCACACTCACCCTGCTCATAGCAGGTCCGCCTTTTAGCAGCTGGGGACTGGAAGTTAGTCCCAAGGGGTTTCTAAATCCTCATTAAGAAGATTTACCCTTTAGAGGGAATTAAAGTCCAGGCTATCCCGTGCGTTGCCCACTCATGCATGGGAAAGGCACTGTCAGCACATAAACATGCACACACAGTAATTTAAAAATAGAAATAGCAGCCTCATAATCCATGTATTATGTTGTGGCTACACTGCTCTCCTCCTGGTCAAAATGACCAAGGCTCCAAGTATCTCAGTATTTAAATGTTTAAAACAATGACAGCTTCTTTAGTTGTATATGCACACAGACTGTCTGACTGGACAGCGTATCCCCTTGCCAGTGCTCGAGTTCTATATAAGTATAAACTTAAAAAAAAATGTTAAAGTATTTCAGTGATGATTTTTTTAATGTGTGTCTGTGCATTTAAAAGCAAATTCCTACTGTGTGGGTTGTTAGTGGCCAGTAGGTGGTGCAGTTCCTTGTGATAGTAGCTAACAGTAATAAATTGAGGTCTCTTTAGTGCCGTGGCTGAATTAGTGTGTTTTAAAAGACAAGACAATACTTTAAATCAGCAGCGGTGTCTGCGGTGATAGAGGTACAGTGTTTATTTTTTGAAAAGCAGTCAGTGCTTACCAGAGTTTTAGAAATTGTCATAGTAACTGACAGTGGCTGCCTCCCATGTCCTGCCTGATAGAGCACAAACCTCTGCTCAGTCAGTCACTCACTTCTTGCACCCAGCCAATCACATCCTTTTGCGGGGGACAATGGGACTATGTGAAGTGAGAGATGCCAACTGATTTGAAAAAAAAGGACATTTCAGCAGGCTTAATGGTACTGACTTGTTCACTGCTGGTGCCAAAAGACAGATCTAGAACAGTTAAAAAGACCTGTTGACTGACACCTTTCCTTACTCATGATTATGTTGTGGATTTTAATCATGGGTGATAGGAGGGTTCAGCCAGCCAGATTGCTGGATTTTCATGACCCAATTCATAATTAGTTTTAATGCATGAAGAAAGAAGCTTAAAGGTGATGAAGCTAAAGGTGTAATCACTTAAAAAAAACACCCCCAAATCAATTGTGTCTGTCAATGGGAAAATCACAGGAGTGCTAGCATAAGTCATTCTAGTGGAGGATTGCTTGCTCTTCTGCCCCCCCCCCCCACTCTGGTAATCCAAGTTTGGAAGCAGATGTGGGTCACTTAGTGTTCCAGCAGGGTAAGGGAGCATTAAGCACCCAATGGCAGTCCTCCTTCCTCAGGGAGGAAGGACACCAGTTCCTGTGAAGAGACTGCCACTTGGTGGATGCTGGAGGAAAAAGAAGCCAGGCTGCCCTTAGCTGGTACCCCCCCACAGGCTCTCGCATGACTGACATGGTGAGCCACCCACCCAACAAGGTTCTGAACAAGTGGTGGGTAACTGAAAAGTCCATGGCAAGGTCCGTGATGGGGCTGAGAGGTGCTATGGGACACATCGGAGGGAAGAAATAACTGAGAACAGAATGCTAGGATAAACAGTGGAAGTATGTAGGTCAAAGCTGTGTAGTTATAAACAGCTGTAGCTAAATGGTATGGTGGATGACAGCACAGGCCTACAAATCAACAGACTGCAGGTCAGTTTTCCTCAAGGGCACAAACTATGTTGCCCAAAGTAATCTGAGGTAATAAGCAATCTACTCATTACCCAAGTAATAAAGCAGACAAATCTTTGTCTGCAGACCCTCCCAGATTACCTGGACACAAGGAAGATCTCATGCCCTGCTGTGGAGAGGTGCTCAAGCTGTTCCCCAGGAGGAGCCTGAAATGGCCACCCATGGGGGCATCTGGCTGGAGAGGAGAAAATGAGGTTTAAGAGGGTCTGTGCTTAAGGGCTCTCCCTCTGTTCTTCTCCTTTAGATGAGATATCCCTGTATGCCACCCTGGTAAAAGTAGGGCCATTTTGAGCCAGGGTAGCTTGAGAAACAATTTGCCCCTTAGGGAGGATTGTCTTAAGCACTGGAGAGAATGTTTCCATTTTTTTGCCACTTCGAAAAGTGACAGAGAGTAGGAGTTTGTTCTTTTTTCTTGGCACAGCCTTTTGTAAACAGGAGTGGCTTCACAGTTGCACAAGACTAATTGTACAAGCATAGAAGGGAGGAAGAAGTTTCCATTCAAAAGGGTGCTTTCCCAGTCAACATGAAGGAGGGGAAGATGACTGGGTGCCCAGTGTGGGCAGGTCAAATGTCATTCTCATTGTGCTTACCTATGGGTACAGCGCCACCAGATGGGGTGGACATTAATACCTGGACACATAAACCCCCTGCTCTTGAAGGAGTTAGGTGCCAGGAGGTTAATTGATTCCACAGTCAGCAAGGGGAAGCCTTTCACAAGGAAAGGGTTTGCAGAGATCTGAAGTTGTCTTGGCAAGACTCCTGATATACGCATGTTACTCTGATCTCTATGTTAGTATATTGTTTAATAAATGTATGGCTGTAGCCATTTCTTCCAAAAACAGGGTGTGCTGGTTTGACCAGGGAGAAAAGGGCATATAGGAGCTTATCAGGGCAGTGATAGCTAAAGAAAAAAAAATACTGCAGAAAAACTGAGGCTACCAATAGAAAAAACAAGCATTTGTCAATGTTGAATGTTTGCTTGCTGGCATTGGCATTGGTAGTACAGGAGTTGCAGAGCTGCATAATAGGAATGGCAGTGAAATATTGAACTGAAGCCAACCCCACCACCACCCTGCAGATACTGACAGGCATTGGGGTGTGCCTTTGGGTAGTCAGGCATAATGGACACACCATTTCACCACACCCTACCCTGCAGACACCGACAAGTGTCAAGGTGTGCCTTGGGGTCTTTGGCCCTTATGTTCACCCCATTCCATCAGGAAATATGGTGAGATGGGTGCTGTATAGGAGAATGGGATGAACTTTGGGGCCGAAGAGCTCAAGGCACACCTCGATGCCTCTCACTGGCTGCAGGGTGTGGGTGGGGGTGGAATGATATGAGCATTACAGGTGACAATCCCAAGTCACACCCCTGATGCCTGTCAGTCTCTACAGGGTGGGGCGTTATGGTTGGAAACCCTAACGCCTCAGGTGTTCGTTGGTATTTTCACTCCGAATTTTCAACATTTTTTTTTGTGACCCCCACCTCATGAACAGTGGCAATATCAGTCCGTTAGCGGAAAGCTGATTTTGCACAGTGACTAAGCCATTTGGCACCACAGGTGTGAAAACACATTTCGAGCAGGCTGTGAAAAATTACAGCTGTACTGTTCATGGGGAGGTGTGAAAAATGGCAATGTTGAAAATCTGCAGTGAAAATATTTAAAAAAATGGTGAAATCACGAGTGTGCATAGAAACTGTGCAATGCACACCCGTAATGTAATTAGTTTGTTTTGTTTTTTACAGCAGATTATCAACACAGGCATTTTGGGACTTCCACTCATGAACAATGTCACTGTGATTTTCTTAATCTGTCTCCAACAGTGATTTCCCACAGTGACCACGCATTTCTGTGCTGGAAGTGTGAAAACACATTTCGGCCATGGTGTGAAAAATGATAGCTGTGCTGTTCATAAGGAAGTGTGGAAAAATGCCAGTGGTGAAAATCTGGACTGAAAATATCACAAATTCATGAACTTATGAGGGTGCATGGAAACTAAACTGAGCAATGCTCGCTCGTAACACAGTCATTTTATGGAATTCTGTAACAAAATTTTTAACATAGCCATTTTAAGACCTCTGCTCATGAACAGTGTCACTGTGATTTTCTTAATCTGTCCCGAACATTGATTTCGCACACCGACTGCACCATTGTGCGCTACATGCGTGGAAACACATTTTGGGTGAGATGTGAAAAATGACAGCTGTACTGCTCATAAGGAGGTGTGGTAAAATGGCAATGTTGAAAATCTGGAGTGAAAATATTAAAAATTCATGAACATACGAGCGTGCGTAGGAAATGCGCAACGCACGCTCATAAATCAGTCATTTTTGTGAGTTTTTGTTCACCAGATTTTCAACATAGGGTTTTTGGGGGCCTACCTCATGAACTGTGACACTGTCATTTTGTAAATCGGTCCTAAAAGGTGGTTCCGTGCAGTGACCGCAAAATCACCTTCCGGGGCCGATTAATACCACGACAGTGCCAGAATTCATGAGGAGAGGTCCCAAAAACCCATGTTGAAAATTTGATACCAAAATTCCAAAAAATGCCTGAGGTATGCATCAAAGTTGAAAAAACCCTATTTATTCCATTATACAGCTTACCAGCATTTCTTCAGTTCGTGGTCGGATTTGAAGAGTGCAGATGTGTTCCCGGTCCACCGAAGATCGTCTTGCCAGCCTCCGGAGGTAAGTATGGGGTGAGCAGGGGGTGTGGGGAGGTGGATGCGCAGAGGGTGAGCGCAGCATGGGGGGCAAGACAATAAATGAGGGGCCATTTTTTTTCTTTTTAGGAAGACGACACAGGACTTGTGCCATGCTGGGGTGGGCTCCCAGCGTGGCAGCTGGAAGATTTATTTGGGGTGGGTCAGTGGAGCTGACAGGGGATTTGGCACCCCCATTGGCCATACAGATGTGTGCCACGCTGGGGTGGGCTCCCAGCGTGGCAACTGGAAGTCTATTTCTTTTGGGGGGGTTTAATTGAGCCGATGGGTGACTGGGCACCCCCATTGCCATTCTCACTTATGTCACGCTGCACCTAGAACTCTGGGGGGGAGCGCAGAGTCGATAGGGATTGGGCACCCTGTCAGCCATACTGCACGCAGCGGGGAGGCTATCTAGAGACACTCAGAGGGTTGGAGAATATTATTACAATACTGATCAGGTGTGCCAACAGACGACAACTGCGTCTAATTTTTCAGTCTCTTTGGAGTTCTGTTTTCCTGCTTTTGTCAATGCCGCTCCTACCCTGAGCTCTGTCTCAACATTCCAAGGATGGCAATTAGATCTTTTTTTGGAAACATTCCACGGATGTCATTTTAGTCACTTGCCTCCTTCCGGAAAGATAGTCCTAGGAAAAGTTCACTTCAAACTGAATTTATGTTCCAGGAAGAGAAAGCAGAGATGTATACAAGCAGAATTGCTGGTAATATGCTAATCAACACTATCTTATCACTGCTCACTGAAGTGGTCTCTCCATTTCAACTGTACACCACTGCATTTTCAACTGCTGTCATAGACAGCTGCAGTATTCATTGGTGAACTGTGGCCACGCCTGCAAACACACTGACTGAATTGGAAGACGGTGATACACCTACAAAAACTCGGATGATGGCACTATGTTTCTTGCACATGCGTGCAAGCAAACATAATGAAGAAGAGCTAAACACTGGGAGTATTCTGTGCGGGTTTAAACAGCAGAGGCTGCCAGGTTCAGAGGATAAAAGCACTGACCTGTAAATCAATAGATTGCAGGTTCAGTTCTACTTAGGGAAACAAACTTCTTTTTTCCTAGAAAATATATGGTAACGTTAGCTAAAGTAATTTTTTTTGCCAAGCTATTACCGTAGCTCAGCAAAGCTTAGCCTGAGACTTACAAGTAATCCAACAAATCCAAGTGTCAGTGCCTTCATAGTTTTTCTAAGCATTTCCTTCTATTTGAGTTCTAGAAAAACATTAGACATGCTAGAAATTCTAAGCATTCCCAAGCCAAAAGCTGTGCTGAATTTTCCCCTGCCACTGGAATATTGCAGCATTTCCGGAATTCCACCTAATTCAGTGGAATTCCATTGGAAGTGGAATTCTGAGATTCTGAAAGCGGAATGATAACCTGGAAATCACATTCCACAGTTTACGTAAACTGCAGATTCATTTCCTGCAAACTGCAGAAAGATATTCAGCAGATTATATAATCCATGGAATATTATTCCACAGTTTACATAGAAATGTTTCTTGAAATTCTGTGGAATTAGAAAAGAAATTCTGAAAAGCATTTCGGAAGCAAAATCGACTCTGCTGGTTGCATTCCAGCTTCTGCACAGCTCTACAAGCAAAACTTTTCCTTAAAGTGCTAAGGTTTTCTGTCCTTAAATTGACAGTTCAAGAAAAACATTAAACCTGTGAGAAATTATAAACTTTTCCAAGCCAAGCTTTTTCTTTACATTCTGAGGACTTCCCACCTTAAACTGACATTGGAGTACTTAAGCTCTTGGAAGTCACAGTTACAGGCCCGCAACCCCCTTCCTCCTCGGTAATAAAACAAATGATCCCAAATCCCCCCTCATTTTCTTCAATACCCACTCACGTTTGAAGAGGTTGGTGACATCAGACAGCTTGCTTGAATTCCTTTAAGACAATTGTGGATGACCGAAGTAAACAGATAAGTGACTAGAGTCAAATAATGTGATAAACCCCAAAAGGAAACCAAGAAACCAAGCATGTTCTTCTCATTCATGTTATGCAGATACTGCACTATCTTTCAGTGCAGGATATCGAAAGGCTCTGGTAATAACACAGTTGTTACATGTTCTGTTAGTGGTTTAATATGTAAAGCAGTGGTGTATGTTATGGTGAAATTCTGAACTATATTTTTATCCCCATTTTAGATTGCCCCTTGTCTTACAAAAAAACTCTTTGTTCCCCATTTTCAATCTGTTTTATTTGGTTTTATAAATGGAAATAGTAAAAGGAAAACTTCTTTTACTATAGCGTAGACCAGGTTTTATTAGTATTCTCAGTTATATTTATATACCTGTTGTCCCATAAAGTCAGGAAGCAGCCTCTGATGCATGCTAGTTCATTTTAGCAACAAGAAAATTGATCTTAAATAATAGGTGCACAAAATCATATTAAAAGTACACTTTTAGGAGGCAGTATAATGCAGTGGGTTAAGGCTCTGAGCTGCAAATCTGGAAACCTGGGTTTGAATACCACAGCTACCTAGGTGCATACTGTATGATCTTGAGTAAGTCACTTAACTTCCTTGTGCTCCCAGGTCACATCTGGAAACAAGCTTTGGCTTAGTGTGCTATTCCTGGTTAAACTGGTTAAACAATGTTCCCTTTTATTATTTTCAGTTACAAAGAAATGCTAAGCAGACTCAAAATATAGTCAGAAGGATATCCTTTAAGACAGCGATAGGAGGCAATCTAAAATAGAATGAACAAGAATTTGCCAATGCTGAATGTTTGCTTGCATGCTATTGTACTGGGCCCTGAATGTACACATTTTTACTGTATGTTTACCGAAGACAGACCAGATAAGATGTAACATGCCATTTGTAAAGGGTTCCTGATTTTAAATAGTGTTATACTACGTTTACCCAGGACAGTAGAGGTGAGATGCGACATCTCAATTTAAGTGGGGTTCAGCTTATATAATGTATTTTTCTAGGACAGATCATCTTGCATGTAACATCTCCTTTTCAGTGGGGTTCTGCTTTTACACAGTTTTACGATATATTTACTAGCAATAACCCAGATGAGAGGGTCCTGCTTTGAAACATTTTTATACTGTATTTACGCAGGATAGCACAGCTCAGATGCTATCTTGATTTCAGTGGGATCCTGCTTTTCTACATTTTTACACATATTTACCCTGGACAGCATGGCTGAGATACAATATCTTATTTTCAAGGGGCCCTGCTTTTACCCATTTTTACGTTAAACGCGGCATGCGCAAGGCGTTGAGGAAGTAGCACACTTTGGAGGTGTGCCTCTCCTTTCAATCACTGCTCCATTGAGCAGGCGTGGTCATCTGCACCAATGGGTGCAGGAGCTGATGTGACAGCAGTGGTCTTCGCTCAAAGAAACCACCGCTGTCATACAGAGCACGCTCACGCCGCCCCGATCACGCCACCCCAAAATCTTTGCTGCCACGCTGAGCCCATCCCAGCGTGGCGGGCGATCCGCATCGTCTGCCGATAGGGATGCCCAATCCCCGTCGGCTCCACAGCCCCCCCCAAGCCATCGTTCTGCCACTCTGGGAGCCCACCCCAGCGTGGCAAATGTCACGGGTTGTCTGCTGACAGGGGTGCCCAATCCCCCGTCGGCTCCTCGGCCCCCCCAGCCATGTTTCTGCCATGCTGGGAGCCCACTCCAGCATGGCAAATGTCCTACGTCGTCTGTTTTTTTTTTACCTGTAAATCGAAAACGGTCCCACGCGCTTCTCCCAGTCCCCCCTCCCACAACCCGCATCCACCCACTGCGCACCCAGCCTCCCCACACCCCCTCACCCCATACTTACCTCTGGAGCTTGGCATGATGATCTTCGGTGGACCAGGAACACATCTGCACTCTTCAAAGCCGACCGCGAACTGAGAAATGCGGTAAGCTGTATAATGGGCTGAATGAGGGATTTTCAACTTTATTGCATATCTCAGGCATTTTGGGAATTTTGCAAATTTTCAACATGGGGTTTTTAGGAGCCCTTCTCATGAATGATGTCACTGTCATGGTGTTATTCAGGCCTGAAGGGTGATTTCACGCAGTGACTGCGGAGTGACTACGAAATCACCCTTCAGGCCTGAATAACACCATGACAGTGACATCATTCATGAGAAGGGCTCCCAAAAACCCCATGTTGAAAATTTGGTGCATAAATTCCCAAAAATTACTGTTTTACGAGCGTGCGTTGCGCAGTTCCTATGCAGGCTTGTAAGTTCGTGAATTTTCAATATTTTCACTCCAGATTTTCAACATTGCCATTTTACCACACCTCCTTATGAACAGTATAGATGTCATTTTTCATATCCTACTCAAAATGTGTTTCCGCCCATGTAGCGCACAATGGCGCAGTCGGTGTGCGAAATCATTGTATGGGATGCATTAAGAAAATCATAGTGACACTGTTCATTAGTAGAGGTCTTAAAATGGCTATGTTGAAAATTTGGTGAAAAAATTCCTAAAAATGACTGTTTTACGAGTCTGCGTTGCACAGTTCCTACGCACACTTGTAGGTTTGCGAATTTTCAATATTTCCACTCCAGATTTTCAACATTGCTATTTTACCACACCTTCTTATGAGCAGTACAGCTGTCATTTTTCACATCCTGCCCAAAACGTGTTTCCGCCCATGTAGTGCACAATGGCACAGTCGGTGTGCGAACTCAATGTATGGGACACATTAAGAAAATCACAGTGACACTGATCATGAGCAGAGGTCTTAAAATGGCTGTGTTGAAAATTTGGTGAAAAAATTCCTAACAATGACTGTTTTATGAGTCTGCATTGCACAGTTCCTACGCACGCTCGTAAGTTTGCAAATTTTCAATATTTTCACTCCAGAATTTCAACATTGCCATTTTACCATACCTCCTGATGAGCAGTACAGCTGTCATTTTTCACATCCTGCCCAAAACATGTTTCCACCTATGTAGCACACAATGGCACAGTCGGTGTGTGAACTCAATGTATGGGACACATTAAGAAAATCACAGTGTCACTGTTCATGAGCAGAGATCTTAAAATGGCGATGTTGAAAATTTGGTGAAAAAAATTCCTAAAAATAACTGTTTCGGCGTGGGTTGTGCAGTTCTATACTGCGCTCATAAGTTTGCAAATTTTCAATATTTTCACTCCAGATTTTCAACATTGCCATTTTACCACACCTCCTTATGAGCAGTACAGCTGTAATTTTCACATCCTGCCCAAAACATGTTTCCGCCATGTAGTGTACAATGGCTTGATCGGTGTCGGAAATCAATGTATGGGACACAGTAAGAAAATCACAGTGACACTGTTCATTAGCAGAGGTTTTAAAATGGCAATGTTGAAAGTCTGGTGAAAATTCCTAAAAATGACTGTTTCTGGCGTGCTTTGCACAGTTCCACCTGCAGCTCGTGGGGTTTTGTGAGTACTATTTAAACTCCTGATTTTCAACATTGGAATTTTACCACACCTCCTTATGAGCAGTACAGCTGTCATTTTCACATCCTGCCTAAAAGCGTGTTTCGCCCATGTGGCGCACAATGGCGCCAGTCGGTGTGCGAAATCAATGTATGGGACACAGTAAGACAATCACAGTGACACTGTTCATTAGCAGAGGTTTTAAAATGGCTGTGTTGAAAATTTGGTGACAAAATTCCTAAAAATGACTGTTTTACGAGTGTTCATTGCGCAGTTCCTATGCACGCTTGTAAGTTTGCGAATTTTCAATATTTTCACTCCAGATTTTCAACATTGCCATTTTACCACACCTCCTTATGAGTGGTGCAGCTGTCATTTTTCACATCTTGCCCAAAACGTGTTTCCGCCCATGTAGCGCACAATGGCACAGTCGCTGTGCGAACTCAGTGTATGGGACACATTAAGAAAATCACAGTGTCACTGTTCATGAGCAGAGATCTTAAAATGGCTATGTTGAAAATTTGGTGAACAAATTCTTAAAAATAACTGTTTTACGAGCGTGCGTTGTGCAGTTCCTACGCACGCTCGTAAGTTTGCGAATTTTCAATATTTTCACTCCAGATTTTCAACATTGCCATTTTACCACACCTCCTTATGAGCAGTACAGCTGTCATTTTTCACATCCTGCCCAAATGTGTTTCCGCCCATGTAGTGCACAATGGCGCAGTCGGTGTGCGAAATCAATGTATGGGACACAGTAAGAAAATCTCAGTGACACTGTTCATTAGCAGAGATTTTAAAATGCCAATGTTGAAAATTTGGTGAAAAAATTCCTAACAATGACTGTTTTACTAGCGTGCATTGCACAGTTCCCACACACGCTCGTACATTTGCGAATTTTCAATATTTCCACTCCAGATTTTCAACATTGCCATTTTACCACACTTCCTCATGAGCAGTACAGCTGACATTTTCCACATCCTGCCCAAAACCTGTTTCAGCCTATGTAGCGCACAATGGGGGTAACAAAAAGGTCATGCTGAAAATTTATTGTGCAAATACCAGCAATCACACAGGGCATCAGGGTAAAGCAGCATACGTGACAAACACCACTGCAAATACCTGCAAGCGAACGTTCGGCATTGACAAATGCTTGTTATAATTAATTTGCTCAGGATAGCACAGCTGAAAAACAAGTTACATTTTCAGAGGGTTAAAACTTTTACAACTTTTTTTTCCCCAGGCTAGAGTGGCATAGATGCACAATTCAGTGGGGGTTCTGCTGTACTGGGGTCCTGCTCTTAAACATTTTTACTATATATTTACCCAGCACAGACTTGATGAGCTGCAATATCTCACTTTCAGTGGTTCCTGCTTTTACATGTTTTTAGATTGTATTTAGTCAACATAGGACAGCTGAGAGGCAATATCTTATTTTCAGTGGGCTTCCACATTTTGAACATACATTTCCAACATAGTCTTTTTGGCCCTGTCTGCACTTGTAATTAAAACTTGGTAATGGTTTTAAAACCATTACCGAGCTTACCATGCTGTCACGTCCACAGTAGTCGGAACTGTGTCTTAACACAGTTATGCACCTGTCCACACCTTCCGAAATGAAAGCACTTAAGCATGCTCACAACTCGCTTGCCAACAATGTTGTTCGCAATGTGGTCCTTTGTACCACAATGCACCAGGGAATGTGAGGACAGTGGAAGCAGGATTCCCATGCAGCATGGGGGCATTGCCATGTAAACAACAATTGACAGCATGGCACCCCCCATGCTTCAGTGCCTTATTATAACTCTCATTATAAAATGCAGCAGAAATACTGTTTTAATTGCGATCCTCAGGAAACTTAGTTTGCTTCCTGGTGTGCCACATCTAAGGAGTAGTGAGCATGTGCAGGCACAGACACAGCACTATGGGGTGGCTGTGCAGTGCATTGTGGGTGCCAGGAGGATCACCAGTAGGAAACATGGATTGGACACCCATACACACACTGGTAAGTTAAAATGTTTCTCTCTTAAAATGTTTTCAAAACTGTGCTAAAACCCTGATTGTATCAAGGTTTAAACACGGTTTTGAAACACAGCTAGGTAACGTTACCAGTGTGGACGTGAACCATGTTTTCTGCTTTTAAAATGTTACAGGGCATCTGCAACATTTTCAAATCACCAATGTGGACAGGGTCTTTATGACTGACATTATGATCATGACAGGTGGAATTTTTTAAATCCCGTCTGAAAGGTGATTTCACAGTGTGACTGTGAAAACATGTTTTGGAGGGGTTTTGAAAAATGACAACTGTCATGTACATGAGGAGGGGTAACACAAGGGATATGTGGAACATTAGGGGCCAAAATCTGCAAAAATAAAGTTTTCAGTAAACACTGGAACAAGACAACATTTCTTTATAACTTAGCTGTTTTTTTTTTCACATTCTGATTGCAAATGTTCAATATGATCTTTTTATGACCACATGTTATGATCAAGATGGGTGGATGTTTTTTTAAATCCTGTCTAAAAGATAGTTTCACAGAGGGACTGGGGAGCAGCTGTTCGCTATTTGCCTGAGGAGAAGGAGAAGAAGCAGGAGTGTCGAAAGGCTTTCCCAGTATTTACAACAGGTTTGCTACCGTTGCCTGAATAGTCTGCATATACAGATTTATTTGTAAATACAGGAGAACTGCCAAGGCAGCTTTAAAAAACTCAGCACCTTTCCAGTCTACTTAATGCTGCTGATCTGGCTGGAGTGCCCTTCTTGTACTGAGCACATCGCTCCCAAGGCCTGGAGTCCGTTTCAGTGGAGGAGCTTGCCTGGAGGCAAGAATTCTTGGGGCAGTCCTGCGGGGGGCTGGTCGCTCGAAGGTCTTCTGCTAGCAACAAATAACTCCCTGCTAAGAAATTAGATGGGAATACATTATATAGTCTGCTGTACATAACTCGTTCCACATATAAAGAATTTACTATCGAACCTTCAGAGAGACTTAGTGTTGCTGTTACTGTTTATACAGAAAAGAGAAAGAGTGCTTTGGACTGAATCTGGGTGTTTGTTTATGTGTATTATAATATGTGCTGTATATGAGTAACATGTATTTTTGGAAAGGAACCAGAGTCATAAAGCCTCTTGGAAGTCAAGCCCTTTTCTGGAAGTACTTGACTCCCTGGCTGTTTATCCCTTTTACCCTGTATATTTTATTATTCATTTATTTTTAAGTAGCCCAGTGTTTTGGGCTTAATGTTCATTGTTATGTTGGCTTGTGCATGCACGGCCAACATATTACGGTAGTAGCAGATTTGGAGGTGTGGTCACTGTTGGGCGAATTCAGGGCACGCATCAGTAGGTGCATCCCTCATTCCCCAATCGGGCAGCATGCAGGTGCCACATCAGCAATTTGGAATGTGGCCACCAAATCTAACAAAAGGTCTGCTACAATGAGAGCAGAGCTCTCATGCAGCATGACCACAACATGCCTCCCAATGTGCATGCAGCATGCTGCCACCTCCTGTCAGAATGTCAACAGGGGAACCCACTCCCCATCGGCATAATAACCCCTTCCCATTTACAATGCATGCTGAGGGGGTGCCCAATCCCCCTCGGCATCATGCACCTCCCAAAAGTTTTTCTTTACTGATGGGGGCCCCAATCCCCATCAGCTTCAGTGCCCGAGTGATGTTGATGATGGGGGAGCCCACTCCCCATTGGCATTATGTAACCCCCCCACTTTTGTTGTGTGCTGACAGGGGTATCCAATCCCCGTCAGCATAATGTCACCCCCTGCTTTTGCTGTGTGTTGACGGGAGTGCCCAATCCCCATCGGCATAATGTAACCCCTTTTGTTGTGTGCCGACGGGGTTCCCAATCCACCCATCAGCCACAGCTGCCCCCAAAAGAGTCCATTGGCATGCTGGGGCCACGCCAGCATTCCACGTGCCCTGTTAAAAAAAAAAATAGTCCCATGATTTTTTTTTTTTATCAAAAAAGAAAATGGTCCTTCGTGGTCTCTCTGCCCCCCTCCCACAACCCGCCCACCCACTGTGCACTCTGCCTCCCACACCCGCTCACCCCATATTTACCTCTGGAGTCTGGCACAATGATCTTCAGTGGACCGGGAACACGTCTGCACTCTTCAAAACTGACTGTGAACTGAGGAAATGCCGGTAAGCTGTATAATGGACTAAATAGGGTTTTTACAACTTTGATGCATATCTCAGGCATTTTTTGGAATTTTGGCACCAAATTTTCAACATGGGGTTTTTGGGACCCCTCCTCATGAATTCTGGCACTGTCATGGTGTTAATCAGCCCTGAAAGGTGATTTTGTGGTCACTGCGTGGAATCACCTTTTGGGACCAATTAACAAAATGACAGTGCCAGTGTTCATGAGGTGGGCTCTCAAAAAGCTGATGTTGCAAATTTGGTGGAAAAATTCACAAGAATGACTGTTTTACGAGCATGTGTTGTGCAGTTTCCAAGCACGCTCATAACATCATGAATTTGTAATATTTTCACTCCAGATTTTCAAAATTGGTATTTTTCTACACCTCCTTATGAACAGTAGAGCTGTCATTTTACATATCCTGGCTGAAATATGTTTTTGCACATCTGGCGCAGAATTGCGCGGTCGCTGCACAAAATCAGTTTTTGGGACAGTTTCAGGAAATGACGTGGTGACACTGTTCATGAGCAGAAGTCCTAAAATGCCTATGTTGAAAATTTGGTGACAAAATTCTATAAAATGACTGTGTTACAAGCGTGTGTTGTGCAGTTTCCATGCACCCTTGTAACTTCACAAATTTGCACTATTTTCATGCCAGATTTTCAACACTGGCATTTTTTTACACCTCCTTATGAACAGTACAGCTGTCATTTTTCACATCCTGCCCTAAATGTGTTTTTGCACCTGTGGTGCACACTGGTGAGGTCACTGTACGAAATCAATGTTTCGGACACATTAACAGAATCACACTGCCACTGTTCATGAGGGGAGGTCCCAAAATGCCTATGTTAAAGATGTGGTTCAAAAAATCCCAAAAATAATTGGGTTACTGATGTGTATTGCACAGTTTCTATGCATACTCATACCTTCACTAATTTTTCATTTTTTCACTCCAGATTTTCAACGTTGCCATTTTTTTTACATCTCCTCATATCCAATGCAGTTGTCATTTTCCACATCCTGCCCAAAATGTGTTTTCATCCCTGTGTCACCAAATAGCATAGCCACTGTGCAAAACCACCTTTCAGCTAACAAACTGATAGTGCTGCTTTTTATGAGGTGGGCTCACAAAAAGCCCATATTGAAAATTTGGAGTAAAAATATCAACACACACCTACGGTGTTAGGGTTTCCAACTGTAGCACCCCACCCTGTAGAGACTGACAGGCATAAGGGGTGTGACTTGAGATCATCGGCTGTAATGCTCATGCCATTCCACCCCATCCCCACCCTGCAGCCAGTGGCAGGCATCGTGGTGTGCCTTGCACTGTTTGGCCACAAAGTTCACCTCATTCTCCTATACTGCACCCACCTCAGTATATTTCCTTATGGAATGGGGTAAGTATAATGCCCAAAGACCCCAAAGCACACCACGACACTTGTCAGTGTCTACAGGGTAGGGTGAGGTGAAATGGCATGAGCGTTATAGCTGATGACCCAAAGGCACACCCCAATGTCTGTCAGTCTCCACAGGGTGGGGTTGGGGTTGGCATCATTTTAATATGTCACTGCCATTCCTATTATGCATCTCTAACTCCGGCACTACCAATGCCAGCGAGACAACATTCGGCATTGACAAATGCTTGTTTTTAAGATTGTAACTGGGACCCATTAATTGATATAGTGGGCTTTATTAGGCCTCTTTAAGACAAGGTTTTTATACAACAAAATATTAAGAGAGCTGGTCACTGCTGAGAGAATTCATCCTGGGTCTTTTCAGATTTTGCTTGAATCCCATAAATACTTGGATACTCTGACATCAGGTATGACTACAGTTGGGCTTAGAACATATGTATCATAATTGATTAACCCATGATTTAATAGAGGATGCTGCTTAAACTGATTAAATTAGTGCAACCTGTTATAAATTTGTATCTATTAATTCAGAGTAGTACTGGGATAGATCACTCTGTAAAACTGGGCAACTCAACTAATTGATTGAAGCTGCTGATTAAGTAACATTCTGCATGTAGATCAGGTATTTGGACAGATCACCCTGTGAATCTGGTCAGTTTAATCAATTGACTGAAGTAGTCTAACCACTTTTCTGAAGCCATTGATTAATTAACATTCTGCATGTTGACCAACTAAGTTAAGGGCTGGTCCCATGTTTTGATTGTCCAGACCACTTGAAGTTACTCAAACAAATGCAGTGAACTGACTAGGCAAGCAGGGCTGAATTTCAATTATTTTGTTATCTTTCAGTTATGTGTGAGGTAAGGGCAGCAAACCATGGATTGAAAATTTAGCCTCGGAGCTATTTGGAGTTATTTGGAGTTCTCTGCAGAGCTTTTCTGAGCAGCCTTTACCTGTTTGAAATGTAACTTGATTCAGCTCTTTGTTACCATTACCGCTGCTGCTGCTCAGCAATAAGAAGCAAACTGCTATCCTTGGTACCTTACAAAAGGAATGATAGTGCTACTGCAGAGATGCAGATATATTTCAGAAAATAAAAGTAAGTAACACTCAAGCATATACCTTACACTGTGCACTGGGTATTTTGCATTGTGTAATACGCTAGAAAATGTTTATTTGCAGTATATAATAGTATATAATATAAAAGCTATTTATTTGGGTCACTTGATGCAAGTCAGTATTATACTATTTGCATAATACAGTCCTTTAAAGTGTTATATTTAAAATCTACAGAGGATTAAGGGTGATTTTGTTCCTAGAAGCAGCTGATATTAAGGGTACAAGGCAGCCCTGAGTCAATAATCAATTTCAGACTTTAAGGTTGGGTGTCAGATAAATCAAAATACTTTTAGGAGTTTTAATTTTTACTTTGTAGTGATTGCTCTGAAGGGAAAACACCTAAGGAAATGCTCCTTCGCCCGCAGGAGAGGGATGACCGGAAACAGAGACTGCCTCATATTTCCTGAGGGGATTTAAGGGATTGAAAGTATACCAGCCAGAAGAGCAAGGAGAATACTTGGAATCTTGAATAAACTCCTGAAAAGGACTACAACTAAAGTCAAAAGAGACTAACTAGATATAGATAAGGTGTTAAAACAAATGAATCAACTGCTCCTGAGGATTTAACTTGGACTAGAGTGCTGCCCAGATTTTAGTGCTCTTGGTGATCTTAGTGATTTTGTATAACAGATTTTTCAGTTTTAAACCTTTACAATTATATTGTTTTACAGTTCTGGAAGTGTGAAATATATTTCTTCTTGTATTATTAATCCATATATAAGCTTATTTCTGGAATATCATTTCAGTAGTATAGTTCTGAGGAATAAGCAGCCTTATCTGAAACAGTTGAGCACTTTACACCAGTGGTACTGTTTTAAAAACACTTTTGTATCAATATTTATTTGTATACAATATTTCGATATAGACTGTTACTAATGCTAAACTGTTGGAAAACAATTAGTCATTATTCTATACTATCTTTATAACACAGTTACCTTATGATACATTTATTAATGTCATATAGTTCAAGTGATAATCCCCCACAAGATAGTTTGAACTAGAAGTGGGAAACCTTTCACTAGCATAGAGGTAAATTAAACTAAGAGAAGGAAACAATCTAGGAAGGAAAGTAAAAAAAAATCCACTTAAGGAAGATTCAAGAATAAATCTGAGCCATGACAGTGAAATGGTTCCACTACAGTTCAAACTCACTGATATGTGGGCTAATGACATTTGTTCACCAACACGTTCAGTAATGTATCATGCTATTAACAAAGATCTGGATGATAGTAGGAATAGTGGGAATAAAGAACAACCAACCAAGTGATTAAAATGGGAGAAAATCAAAATAACACTATAAATACTGTTAATTCCTCCTCACCATTGCCCCAAATTGAAGGGATCTCACTGGATTATTATGGATGGGACTCATTTGAGTTGTTAGACCCTTCCTTTGCTATGAACAATTCTTACAATCATAGACCAAGTGACTATTCGACTGAGTCATATAAGCCATATAGCAGTGAGAACAGAGATGATTGTATGTTAGATGGTTTCTCTCCAGAAAGCCCAATAAATATTAAAGAGAAGGGTGACATAGATAAATTTCATTCCCCAAAGGAACTACTTGAGGAAAGAGATAAGTCAATACAAACACCCTGACCTCCAAAATTAAACATATCTATAAATGACTCTGAAATTAAAGAAATAATGCAGAATCTCAGTATGATCATTGAAGGGCTACAAAATCTGGAAAAAAACACAGGGAGACATTAGTCTGGGTAACATAACACCCAGGATCCCTATAAAACCCAAATCAGGAGACCACATAGGAGCGCAGGAGAATGTGAAATATAGTAAGACATTTTTTTACTGGGAAAGGAGACTTTGCCACTTGTAGTTCTTTATCCAAATAGATGCTGGAAATCATTAACCCTTATTTTGTGAACATGGTCATCCTGGAAAACTTAGTTGTGATTAAGGATGAGATTATTCATCTTAAAACAGACCTATTTTATAATAGGGCTATTGTTAATAGAGTAATAAAGAAAGATAAATCCAAAGATTGATCAACCATCTTAAATGACACTAATGGTGCTGAAGAGAATATGATTTAGGTGAGAATAAAGCACTGCAAGTACATTTACCACCATCTTTTGATAAAAAGTCAGGATTTTGCCTGTTATCTTAAACCTGAAGATAACAGTGTGATAAGACCAAATACTTATAAAGAGGAAATTGGAAAACAACGAAACAGCAAAAGTAATTTTTCACTAAGGAACTCAAAGAGAAATGAGAACAAAGAAAATGGGAAAAAAAAATCAGTACTCTTAGCATCTAAAATTAATGTACACCCATCAAGCTAGGGATTTGTCACATGTTAAAGAATCCCGAAGAAAGAAAACTGTATCAAAAAAGACACCTACACAAAACAAAAAGATTTTAAATAAAAATACACATATATGTGATCCAAAGATAGTATGAGGGATGGGAATCAGAGCGATAGAAGAGGAAAAGAAAGGCCATTAACCTATGACAAGAGGGGAGTCAAGATCCCCATGATGTCACCCCAGGACAGACATGTATCTAATAAATATATTGATTTAGAAGGTAAAGAACTGGAATACCTTTTGGAAATTTATGGAGTGGAAAGACTATAAGATGAATATAATGATAAATTTAAAGAATGGATGATGCATCTGCTCCACTTGCAGATACTGTAGAGGAAGGATCCAAAGTCAGTTGTGTTAGACCACCAAATAAACAATATCAGGATTCTGTTTTGTTATATACAAAAAGCGGATGGATGATAGAGGCCATATGGAAAAAAGAACAAATCTTGACATGGTCAGGAATCTCATTGACAACAACACAAATAGTGCCAGATCAGGCACCACATTATATAGTCAGAGGGGAAATGAATAAGCAACATAATACTGTAAATAGAAGAGAGAAAAAAATTGAAGAAAAAGGTACAGAACAGCATAACAAGAACTCAAGGGAATTATTCAGAAAACTGAAGATTATAAAACAAAATAACAAGAGATATTGCTTAACCCTTGCTGTGCTGCAGATTGATATATCAGTCCAACATTCCTATACATTCTAATTCTGCCAGCAGCCTAAGGGTTAACAAGACTGTCACAATGTTCGGATCAGAAGCTTCTAAGTATGACTCCCTGGGCTTCATAAAACAGGAAATTGCAATCTTTTTTTTACAGGTCAACACACATTAATATTTCTAAAAAAGCAACTGAATGTATTAGAATACATAAAAGGCAAAATAATGTGTCTCAAATTGATATTACTTTTAGAAATCCAGAAATTGCCCAATTACTGCTTAGCAATACACAAAGATTAGATTAATTGGGCCTTAACTCTATGCAGGAGTGGACGACATTTGATCCAAATAGAATTAATGAAGAAAATGACTTAGTAGAGCTAGACAAAGAAGATAGGCAAAAAAGAGAGGAGTTGGAAAGATATAATACCATAAACAGGTTTGAAATTTTAACTTAAGATAATACAGAGTGACTGGACAATATTAAAACTAAAAATAATTACAAATTACAAATCAAGACTAAGTAATGATAAAATAAAAATTAAAATTCTATTTTGGAACCTTGAGGGAACATATTTAAAAATAGCTGACTCAGAGGTCAAAGGCTTCTTAGAACAATTTGATCTAATCTGCTTTCAAGAGACCTCGTGCATGACAGATGAAGCCCCAGAGATACCTGGTTACATAAATATCTTGAAATCTGCTAATAAAAAGAAAAAAATATGGCAAAAATAAAGGTGGTATACCAATATATCTTACAACAAAACTAAATTTAAAAATCAGTAAATACTATAATATACCAGAGGATATCTTGATGTTGAAGATAGAGAATGAAAAAGGAGATGTTACGATAATAATAATTAACATATTTTTTCCTCCCTCCTCTATAATTGCAGATATTATGGCATCTAAACTAGCTCTGACTTTTGAACAAATTACAGATCAAGGGCCAGATATTCAAAACTTTGGCCCGGGGCTAAATTAACACTGCCTGGTGGGCAAACTTAGCCCGGAGCACAAAGCAAGTTATATTCAAAAGGAATAGCCCAGGGCAAACAGCTTTGGAATATAGCATGGGAATAAGGCTGGTCAAACTGGGCTGGGAGTGCAGGGCAAACTTATCCCTGGAATAAGACAGCTCTGAATATAGCAACCAGTAAGTGCAAACCACAACAGCAACACAGTGCACAGCAACGTGAAGGTAGGTAGAGGTGAACTATGTGGCCAATGTGTGTGCCAGCAAATGTGTGGGCCCAGTAGAGCTGCAGGCAGCAGCGCATGTGAAAGTACAGTGTTCAAAATTGTATAATATTCCCCAAACTGTTTGCGCAGCGCTAACATGTTTGCGTGGGTTTAGCGCAGGGCTAAACTGTTAACCCAGTGCAAACATGTTTGCCCGGTGCTAAACTTTGCCTTATTCAAAAGTGACATGCAAATGAGTCTACTTAGGTAGTCTCTGGGCAAACATCCTGATTAGCATCTCATTATGCCCTGATTTGCATGCAGTTTGCACTGGGCTAACGGTTTAGCCCTGTGCTAAACCTGTGCAAACATGTTAGCACTGCTCAAACAGTTCAGGGAATATTACACAGTTTTGAACATTGTACTTTCACAGGCGCTACTGCCAGCAGCTGTACTGGGACAACACAGCATAGGCACAGATGGTGGTGGTGCTGCATGCAACTGTCACACTGTAGGTCATGCTACAGTACACAGCAGGCACTACAGTAGCAAGGGGGCCAGTAGTGTGTGGACACAGCACTGCTTATGGTGTGTAGGGCAGTGCTGATGACTACACTATACACAGTGACAGGCCCAACATGCAGGCATTAACTGACAGTGGACATTACTGTTATGCTGTTGAGTGACCCACAGATGCTGCACCTCTGGCATGGGATGCTCACAGTGACATATACGTGTCAAGCTTTGTGTACTGTGGTAGTTGTACAGCTGTGCAGTATGTGGCCGGGGGGTCATATATTATCAGAAAGGTCCACTGGTGTTGGGGTATTCCCAGTACTGGCCCATGTGCACTGCATGATGTGTTCCAGTCTTGTAGCCACACCTGGTCTGTGGCACAGCCCAGCCATCCATACACTCTCCCCTCAACATCCTCTATGCCCACAGTGCTGCATGTGTAAGCTGGCATCTGTTGGTGTCCACAGAAGAGTGATCCGCAGGTGTGTGCTGTATGGCCACACTGCCATGCTGTCCACTGGCAGCAGGGTCACCACTTACTGCCTGGCATGGCTGGGACTGGTGGCAGATGATGGCATCATTGTGATGCCATCAGTGAGCAGCATGTTTCCTCTATATCTGGCTTTGTCTATGTGTCATATTTATTTGTTAGGGTCGCACAAAGCCACACAAACTGCGCAAACACCGCACAAAGCTAATTTCCCAGGGTTAAGACTACTTTTTCCGGGGGGGGGCAATTTGCACCACGCTAAGTTGCCGAAAACCACTTTGCATGGTGCTATTCACTGAATATAGCATTGCGCCTGTATTCATGTACACACACCCTCAGTTTGCCCCTTGCATACATTATGATTTTGCCCGGCGCTAATGCAGTTTGCGTGCGCTGTTTGGCACTTTGAATAAAGCAAACCCATGCTAATCCCATGCTAAACCTGTGCAAACAGTTTTTGCCTGGTGCAAAGTTTTGAATATCTGGCCCTTAGAATCTAATATTCCTATGATATTAATGGGAGACTTTAACGCCAGGATATCCAGGAATTTAGAAAGTCCAGATTTTGTAGACTTTCTTCCAGAATATAATTCTGGAATAGAGAAGGACAGAGTAACTATGGTTCCTAAAAATAATAGTAGAGAGAAGTTAGTTAGCATATTTCTGATAAATAAAATACGTTTTTACTTAATGGAAGGCTTCCAGGAGATAAGAAAGGAAAACTAATGTATATGAGCCTGAAAGGTTCCTCGAGTATAGACCTAATATGGTATAATTTTGAAGCTATTAAGATAATACATGATCTAGAGACTATACAAAAAACAGAATCAGCATATAACCCAGTACAGTTAGTCGTACAAATTGAGCATAATGATCTGAGAAATAATACACCATATAAGCGAATTCAATGGACCTTGAATTCTATCAGATTATTCAATTACTTATTTAAAGATTATTTAGAGGAGATGCATACGTCTTTTATACAGGAAACTAACTTCAACAGTGTCTTTAATATCTGGACAAATATGAATAACCTGATTAGACCAGTGTGTGTAATTAATAGAACTGAAAATAGCAAACAGCTTGGGAAGACATGGTTCAATTTAAGGTGTAGGACAGCAGAAAAATAATTAAGTAAGAAAATTAGAAGATAAAAGCTACAAAAAATACAAACTCAGAACTGTAATAGTGAGAAAGATCATGTAAATATAAATAAAGGACAAAACATAACAAAATCTTGGAACAAGAAAAACAAGCTTACATCAAAATATTGTGGGAGAAATTAAGAAAGGCAGTTATAAATAAAGATGATAGGAAATTCTGGAAATTAGTGAGCCAATGATACAACAAATATGCTACTAAAGTAGAAGCCTATATTATGCCAGATATCTGGATTACATATTTTTCAGAATTATATTTCTCAACAGATGAAGAAATAATCTTGCAGAATGGACAATGTAACAATAAACAAACTTCCCAATACCTATGAAAATAACTAAGGAGGGTGTATTTGCAGCAATTACTCAACTTAAATCAAACAAGGCACCTTATCCAAATAAAAATATTGGAGATACATTATTTACAAATATTTTGTTGACTGGTGGGTTCCAGTACTAAAAATGTTATTTAACCTCTTTATACAGGGCCATGATCTCCCTGCTAGCTGGCATGGAAGCATTATTTATCCGATCAATTAAAAAGATGACCATAGTGAACAAAAAATGTACAGACTTATCAGTCTGCTAAATATAACCCAAATAATATTCACTAGAATAATCTTGGAAAGATTAACAAAATGACTTGATGAAAATTCCATAATTCATGAAGTACAAAATGGATTTAGAAAAAGTAGGTCAACAATTCAACATTGTTATGTGCTGAACCACCTAATATGGAAACAAAAGTCAAGAAAGGCAAACTGTATTGTTGCTTTATTGACTTTTCCTCCGCATTCGATAGTATCAGCAGAGCAATTCTTTGGAATAAACTGCAAACATTAGGTGTAAGTCAGGAATGTTTAGATATATTAATAAGATTTCATGAACATACATGGGCTATGGTCCAATATAATCATTATGACCATACAACCACAACCTTCCATACCAATTTAGGAGTGCACCAGGGATGTTTACTGGTCCCCACTCTCTTCAATATTTACATAAATGAGATTTTATTGGATATACAAAACCCTCGATTCCACACACCAAAAACAGGTACAACCAGGGTAGATTGTATAGCACATGCTGATAATTTAGTCCTAATTTTAACCTCAAGGCTGGGTCTGCAAAGAAAGTTAGAGCACTTTTCAAAACCCTGTACTGAACATAAATTAAAAATGAATATGTCTAAAACCAAACTTATGATTTTTGGAAATAAAAGTAAGAAAATTCTTATTGTTTGGATCAATTGAGAGAGGGTAGAAACAGCACGGCACTACGATTATTTAGGAGTAAGATTCAGCAAAAACTTTAGCTGGAAAAACATATAGATTACATTTGCAGTAAACCTAAGATGGTTTTTAATGCTGTTAAAATATTCAGTGCAAAAATGTGATGTACATCGGTTAAAGGAATACTTAGAGTACTGGATGCAAAAATTAAATGCAGCATATTATATACGGCAGAAATCTGGGTCTCAGATTTGGAAAAACTGGAAACAGCCTGTAATAAGATAAATAGATATATTCTTATGGTCCCTCAGTCTGTACCAGCAGCCATCCTCAATTTAGAACTAGGCCAATATTCTCTATCCACGCTGGTAAGAGAAAGTCAGATAATCTCAACATTAAAATTGTTCCTTTTAAAGGAAAAAAGATTGCCTAGACAATGTCTGGCAGAGGAGATAAAATACTCTGAGATAGGTTTTGTGTTCCTCACTCCTGAGGTAATTAGAAAATTTCTGTTTCCATATAGCCTTGGTCACACTCTATGTGATATCTATACACATCCATGGAAAGAAACAGATTATTCAGTTAAAACCAGACTTAGAGATTTAGATAAAAATAATATGCAAGCAAGATTGAAAAATTAAAACTATTTAGGTGGTATAAGCCATTAAAGCTGACACGTGGACTGGAACCATATTTATTGAAACTTACACATTACAACCAAAGAAGAATTCTTACTAAATTTAGATTGGAAATATATACAGCAAATTATATTTATTAAAACAAAAAAGACAAAATACAGATTCTCCTTTTTGCAAGTGTAGCAGATCCATGGAGGATGATTTAAAACATAGATTATTAGTACGTCCTCCATATGAGAAGCAATGTTCCAAATGGTTGGGTGACACCATGGCTGGTCTCGACCTCCCTCCTGAAGAAATACTAAGATATTTGGTAAATCCAAATGAATCTCTAATCCTAGAAAAAATAGTAAACTTTTTTAAAACTATGCACCTTTGATATTGTAAAGGTTTTGTCTCTCTTGTTCTAAAAGATGTATCGACTGCACTTTATTGTATGTTATGTGTATAACATTTTAGATGTATTTATTGTGTATTAGCTTGTTTTATAATGTATTTATTATGTTAACATTGTAATGGCATGTTGTCAATCAATAAACAACTTTTGAACCTTTGAACCACAGAGGGACTGTGAAAATATGTTTCAGAGGGGATTTGAAAATGACACTGTCATGTTCATCAGGTAGGGTAACAAAAGGGCCTTTTGCACATTTGGGGCCAAAATCTGCAAATATCAAAAAGTTATGTGTAAATGTTGAAAAAATCCAATGTTTCCTCAGAACTTTGTTGTTGTTTTGACATTTTGACCCCCCCATATTTTCAGTGCTGTCTTTTTATAACCCCACCTTATGATCATGGCAGGTGGAATTTTTAATATCCCGTTCAAAAGGTGACTTCACTGAGCAACTGCGAAAACATGTTTAGGGGATTTGAAAAATTACACTTATCATGTTCATGAACTGGGATAACAAGATGGCTACATTGAAAATTTGGGACAAATTCTGCACACATCACAATTTTACATAGAAATATAGAATTTGATCACAGATGAGGACCGCTTGGCCCACCCAGTATGCCCATTTTTCCCTACCTACAGTATCACTGCAGATCCTACTTGATCTCTGATGCATTCTCCTTCCCCCTTCCTTCCCCTAACATTCCCTTATGTCTCCCCCATCAGTTATTGAACCCAGCTCCTGCTTTTGCCTCCACCACTTCCACTAGAAGGCTGTTCCAAGAATCCACCACACTTCTTGTGAAAATATGCTTCCTCACATCTGTCCTGAATCTATTCCCTTCCAGCTTCATAGAAAGTCCCCGTCTTCTTGAGCACCTTTTCTTTCTGAAAAATACTTTCTTCCTGTACCTTTACCCCTGTAAGGTATTTAAAGGTCTTTATAATATCCCCCTCTCCCTTCTCTCTTCCAGGGTGTGTACATATGTAGGTCCTTTAATCTCACCCCATAGGGCTTCTGATAAAGACTCTGCACCATTTTAGTTACCCTCCTCTGGACTGCCTCCACTCTGTCTATGTCCTTCCAGAGATGTTGTCTCCAGAACTGGACACAATAATCCAGGTGGTGTCTTATCAGCAATCTATACAGAGTCAACACCACCCCCTTGTTTATGCTGGTGATATCCCTCCCTATGCACCCTAACATCCCACTAGCCCTCTCAACTGCCTTGTAACACTGCCTCACCATCTTTAGGTCATCTGATATGATTACCCCCAGGTATATTTCCTGCTTGATGGTTGTCAGTACCACCCCACCCATTTTGTACTCCATCCTTGGGTTTCTGTGCCCCAAGTGCAGTATTTTACACATTTTTGTGCATTGAAATCCAGCTATCATACCCTTGACCAATCACTCCTCAAGTTTTCTCAGGTCACAGCTCATCCTTTCCACACACACCCCGGAGTGTCCACCTTATTGCAGATTTTGGTGTCATCCCCAAAGAGGCAGACCTTCCCTTCCAGCTCATGTGCAATGTCACTTATGAAGACATTTAAAGAGGACCAGTCCAAGTACTGATCCCTGAAGCACCCCGCTGGTCACCCTCCATTCCTTGGTGTGAACTCTGTTTACCACCACCCTCTGCCACCTATCATCTAACCAATTTCTTACCCAGTTTATCACCTTTGGACCAACTCCTAAACTGCCCTGCTTGCTTACTATTCTTCAATGTGGAATGGTGTTAAAAGCCTCACTGAAATCTAGGAAGGTTACATCCACCACTTCCTCCTGATCTAGTTCCTTGGTTACCCAGTCAAAGAAATATCAGATTCCTTTGACATGACCTCCCTCCACCCCTGTGAATCCATGCTGCCTCAGGTCTTTTAACCCACTGAATTCAAGATATGCCACAATCATGTCTTTTAGTAGGTGTTCCATTAACTTTTCTGATGCCAGGCTGACTGGCCTATAATTGCCAGCTTCTTCCCTGCTATGACTTTTGTGAAGTGGGACTACTTCTGCCCTCTTCCAGTCCTCTGAAACCACTTCTGTTTCCAATAAGTGGTTAAAAAGGACTGTCAGAGGTGCAGTCACAATTTCCCTGAGCTCCATCAATACCCTTTGATGCCCCCTCATCCAGCCCCATTGCTTTGTCCACTTTCAGATTACCGAGTCCCTTCAGGACTCTCTTCTCTGAAAATGGAGTAGTAGCTACCTCTCTCCCCCCATGTTTCTGTTACTTTTCTGTGATCATCCCCTCTTCCTTCCTTTGTAAACACTGAGCAACAGTATTTATTCAGGATGTCTGCCTTTTTCTCGTCCCCTCTACACAGTCCTTTTCCCTATGACTATATTTTAAAAAAATTAAATGTTTCTTCATAACATTGTTGTTTGTGACATTCTGACCACAAACTTTTAACATATTCTTTTTATGACCCCTCCTTCTAAACATGACAGGAGTCATTTATAAAATATTAGCTGACATCATTTCTTGCCACAAGTGTGAAAACACATTTTGGCCAGGATTAGAAAAATGGCATTTGTTACATTCATGAGGTTGTGTGGAAAAATGGCTATGTTGAAAATTTGGGTTCAAAATATTGAAAATTACCAAAGTTATGAGCGAGCATTGCAAAATTCTGACCCCAAATTTTCAACATAGTCTTTTTATATCTGCACCTCATGAACCCAGTAGGTGACAATGTTCAAGTCCCTCCTGAAAGGTGACTTTGAGGAGTGACTGCAAAATCACTTTTTGGGCCAAATTAAAAAAAAAATCACCTACCTTTTTCTTGAGGTGGGATTGCAGAAAGGCTATGTTGAAAATTTGGGGAAAATTATAAAAAAAAAAAAAAATGACCAAGTTATGAGTACAAGTTAACAAGCATTTGTCAATGCAGAATGTTTGCTTGTTGATATTAGTTTTGCAAGTGCATGAGTGAGACAGATGTAGAATAGGAAGGGCAGTGCAGTACTGAAGTGGTGCCAACCCCACCCCCACTCTGCAGAGATGGACAGGCATTGGGGTGTGCCTTTGGGTTGTCGCCTACAACACAATTTCACCTCCCTGTATCCTGCAGAAACTGACAAGTGTTGAAGTGTGCCTTGGGGTGTTCAGCTTAATACTCACCCCATATCTTAAGGAAGTACACTGAAATGGGTGCAATATAGGAGAATGGGGTGAACTTTGGGGCAGAAGTGTGCAAGGCACACCTCAATGCCTGTCAGTGGCTGCAGGATGGGGGTTGGGGTGGAATGGCATGAGCATTGCAGCAGGCAATCCAAAGTCACACCCCTGATGTCTTTAAGTTTGTACAGGGTGGGACATCATGGTTAGAAACCCTAATGCCACAGGGCATTTTTTGGTATTTGCACTACAAATTTTCAAGATGGGCTTTTTTTGTGACCACAGCTCATGAAATCATTTGGGACCTCCGCTCATGAAGAGTGGCACTGTGATTTTGTTAATGTGTCCAGAACATTGATTTCCCACAGTGACCATGCCATTCTGCACAAGATGTGTGAAAACACAGTTCAGGTAGGATGTGAAAAATGACAGCTGTAACATTCATAAGGAGGTGTGAAGAGAAGGAAATGCTGAAAATCTGGAGTAAAAAACCCCTAGTGCCCTCATCTTGAAACGTACTCTCTTATAAACCCACGGGGCAGGTCCTGTGCCCTGTACCCATACAATTTTGCCTGTCTGATACAGTTCATTTCTTCTTTTTGTACTATAAACTTTATAGCTCTGTATGATGGTTAATGTCATATGCTATTGTTCTATTTTGTTCTTGCACCCTTCCCCCGATGCATGTGGAAACCATCTTTTATTAAGCTCAGTATGTCTTTCCTGAGGAAACTGTAGAAAAACAATAAATAAATAAATTTCAGAGATGAAAAACTAAACTCCTTGGTACAAACTTTTTAAATTTGTTCTGCTGTTTTACAAGCAGTATATGGCCCATGCCCTGCTGTACTACTGGCCATTTCCCAGCAGTAAATGCCTGCTAGTATAGCCATATGTAACCCCTCTAAAACCCAGGGTTACAAGAATCCCAGTTAGGTCTAGTAGCAGGCAGGGAAGGCAGCTTGTGAAACTCCAGTTAAATGGATTTCACACTGTCTCACTCTGTTCTCAGTCTCAGCTGAGACTGAGGGATGACATCATTTAGAATTCTCACAGCAGCATAAGCATCATTGGAATGCTGCAGCTGGGAGATAGATAGATTGTTGGGAGGATGTGAAGTAGTCTTGTGCAGTCTGTAGTAGGGGAAGGAGGTGTTCTGCTGTAGGTAGGCCCTCAGAGCCCTCAGCTCTGATATAGAGTGGCTATTAGTTTTGGTGTGTGTTCTCACCATAAGAGGGATGCAGAAGAATACATTTGAAGTGGTAGAGACCACTCCCCAGTTGGTTCAGAGCCCCATCCCTGTGGGAATGGGGGGAGCCAACAGCCAGCTTCCAGGGGCAATCCTTTGGCCCAGCTAGGTGAAGAGAGAAAGATGCCTGAAGATTTGTGTATGCACCAAGAAAATGTGTGTTTTCTTTGTAGAAGAAGCCTGTGGGGCACCTGCAATCAGGGTTGAGTCTGCTCTTAAAAAGGGCCAATGTTTCACCAGAGACAGTGTGTATTAAGTATCTGCTACTGTGCGTCAGGAAAGGACAGCCAAGTACAGTGCTTAAAGAGTGTGGGATTTGGACATCTTTAATCAGTGGGAGTCTACAGGGATGGACATAGCCACTTAACAAGTATGCCTCAAGTCAGCACACTGGAGTTTCAGAGACTGTAGATTGAATGTGATTTACATTTAAAGTGTTGATCTACAATCATTAGAGTTTTCATGGAAGAGGTGTTTTAGAACAAAGGAATGGCCGGGTATGAATTATGGGAGCAAGAGGTGGGAAACCCCCCCCACTTGGAGTAGCCAAATTCACGCTACAGGTTCTCTTTGGGACACCTGTTGCTTTCTCCCGAGCACTTGGCCGGTGTTCAGGGAAAGTTCCCAGATGTGACATTTAGATGGAAGAATTTCCCTTCATGGAGCCTGTATGTGCTTATGGGTGGTTTAGGGAGCCACCGAATAGTGTTCCATGCCATGTGGAAAGTGGTCCGAGTGCTGGCCAGATGTGCCATGCAGGGAAGTAGTCCAAGGCTGGTCAGATGTGCCAGGCCAGGGAAATCCAGAGAACAGTACAAGTTCAGGCTGAGTGTCCAGAGTGTTTCTAAACCTGATGGTTTCAGTGTGTAAAGAGGATATGTTCTGATCTCCATAAATCTGAATTACCAGGAGTGTAGCCCCGTGGGGGTCCATCTATGCTTTGTTGTTCAGTTGTGTTGTGAATAAAAGCCACACTCTAGAATCCCACTCCTGGTTTGGACATTACAGTTATTGCTTCCTGTGTCCGGAGTTACTCGGGTGCCCCTGACTAGAAGTCAAACCTAGCCAAAATACCGAGCAAAAGTTTTCTCCCTAACCCAGGTCCCAGGTAGGGGGTTACATATGGAGGCACCCATTTTAGAACTCAGGCCCCTTAACCTGTTAGTAGCCAAGCAGGCAGGGGTAGTAGCCCAAGGGATAGCGTCACCTAGGGGTTACATCTTGGAGGCACCGCTGGGATTTGGCTTGCAATTTGAGAGAAAACGCAAGAAAGGTTGCTCGGGTGGTGGCTAGCATTTTGGCTGCCTGACAGGTAGCCCAAAAAGCTGAAGCAATGTCAACTAAATGTGCTGCTGTGTGCTGCTGTAATATGTGCCAAATGTTTACCAAGGAGCAGTAAAGCCTGAGTGTGTATGCCCTTGTCCTGCATCAAATAACAGCGTTTGCCAGCTTTTAAAAGTATTGTGTGACAGAGAAAAGTGTGGAAAACTGTGGGAAACAAACAAAGATTTGTGCCCTAGATGTTGGAAATGCTTGTGGTATGGACTAAAAGTAATCGCTGACTATAATGCCATGATAAATGGTTGAAATGGTGCTCTCATCGAGGAGCTGCAGTTGAAAAGTAAAAAAAGTGTGATTTGCAGTTTAAATTTTGCCTGCTCGATGATCACCATGGAGGAGAAGAGCTCAAGAGGAAAGAGGCTCATTTGCATGGTGTCGAGTGATTGGTGAGACTGCAGTCAGTCCAGCCCCCAAGCCAGCTCTAGAGCGACTGCACAGCATTCAAGAGGGAGAGTGAGTGGAGTGTGCGAGCAGGCTTGCTAGAAGGAGCGTCACGGTGACTGAAAACACTATAAAATAGTTAAAACTGAACTTTTTGTGTTTAAATTCGGGCTCAACCCGCATCTCGATCATTTGGAAACAAAGCGTGGTGTTCAGAGGGACAATCGGCAGGACTGCCAGCCTGCTTCCTTCCAGAGGCCTCCAAGACTGGCTACAGGCCGTTTCCAATGACAAAACAAGCTACTGATAACAGTGAGTAACAACCAAGCTAATAGCTCAAACTGTGTGATTTTAATTAAAGCCAGCTAAATCTGTGTGTCGCAGTGGATCGTTTTTGTGAAAGAAGGACTGTGCAAGTTTTTTAAGGTAAAGCAAGAATTTTAAGCAACAGGCTGTGAGCATAATTATAGGTTCAGCAACAGTATAATTTTCAGAGCCATGTGAGAGACTGTGAGTTGTATGAGAGATACTAACATACTAAAATGCCAGCAGAATAGGCCTAACGGTCTTTCGTGTCTGCTCGTTTGGTCAGCCCCCACCCTGGGTGCTGACCTTGCTGTCCCCCTCGCCTTCTCTGGCTTCTCCCTTCCCAGTTCCAGATATTCTTGCTGCATTGGATTTTGCTTCCAGAACCCTTCCCTTGTACCTGTCCAACCCCCTCTTGAACCCCTCCACTTCTCTGCCTCCACCAGCCCCTAGGCAGTGCATTCCATGGCTCCACCACCCTCTCAGTGAAGTAGCACCTCCTCCTTTCTCCCTGAATCTTCCCCCCTCCAGCTTCCACCCATGCCCTCTAGTGGCCCCCTCCTCCTTCTTTTGAAGCACCCTGACTGTTCCTCCTCTATTTACCCTCTTCATGTACCTGAAGACCTCTATCATGTCCCCCCGGTCCCTTCTCTCTTCCAATGTGTACATATTTAGCTCTTCGAGTCTCTCCTCATAGGTCCTGTCCCCCAAGCCCCATATCATTTTGGTTGCCCTCCTCTGGACCCTCTCCAGGAGGTTAATGTCCCTCTTTAAGTGTGGCCTCCAAAACTGCATGCAGTACTCAAGGTGCGGCCTCACCAAGCAGTTATACAGAGGGAATATCACTTTCCTTCTTCTGGAGGTGATCCCCCTAGCGATGCATCCCAGCATCCTGTTGGTCTTGGCTGCTGTCCTCCTACAAGTCTCAGAGTTGTTCATCTTGACATCCACCACCACCCCCAGGTCCCTCTCAGCCATCGAGACTTGTAGCATTCCCCCAGGGTGTACACTTGGCCTGGTTTCTGGCCCCCAGGTGGAGTACCTTGCATTTCCCTGCATTGAACCTCAGCTTCCACTTTCTAGACTATCTTTCCAGAGCCTCCAGGTCCCCCTGTAGGGCCACCCTCCCCTCCTCCCCATCCACCACCGCCCCCAGTTTCGAGTCATCCTCAAAGAGACTCATCTCACTCCTGATTCCTGTCCTTATGTCAGAGATGTAGGCGTTGAACAGAAGGGGCCCAGGGAATGATCCCTGTGGGACCCCACTATTGACCCTCCTTGGGGATGAGACTATCCCGCCAACTACGACCCTCTGGGTCCAGTCCTGGAGCCAATTGCCTATCTATCTGATCATCTGGTTCCCCACCCCCATTTCTCCCAGCTTATCCAACAGGCCCACGTGAGGAACAGAGTCAAATGCCTTGCTGAAGTCTAGAAAGAGGATGTCCACTGGTCTACCCAGGTCCAAGGCACTAGTCATCCAGTCATAGAACTCCACCAGGTTTGTCTGACACGATTTCCCCGGGATGAATCCATGCTGTCTATCATCCAGGCACCCTGACTTATCCAGGTCCCCCCCTAGCCTCTCCTTGACAATGACCTCCATCACCTTGCCCACCACCGATGTCAGGCTGACAGGCCTGCAGTTCCCTGCCACCTCCCTTGATTCCCCCCCTTGTGGATAGGCACTATATGCGCCACCTTCCAGTCTTGGGGCACCCACCCTGTCCTCAGAGATGGTGAAAACCTCCACCAGGGTTTCATGGGACATCCATAAGTTCCTTCAGCACTCTGGGATGTAATTTATCCAGCCCCGGTGCTTTCTCCGTCTTAAGGGAGCTGAGGGCTTCCCTCACTCTCTCTGCTGTGATTTCCACTTCCGGTACCTCTTCTCCCTGCTTAGCCCTCCCCCCACCTGCCAGTGATGCCTCCCCCTCTCCCCAGACCCACCGATTAGTAAGGGTCCCCCCCTCCTCAGTATCTCTGTCTCCTCTCATGTATGATGCAGCACTCCCATTTTTCTTGGTGAAAACTGAGGTGAAGTACTCATTTAGTACCTCAGCCTGCTCCCCCGGGTCTTGTGCCCATCTCTCCCCTGATTTAATCCTGCTAATCTGCCCCTTCACCCTTTGTTTTTCCCCAATGTATCTAAAGAACCCCTTGTTCCCTCTCCTAATTTCCCTGGCCAGGTTCTGCTCCTTCCTTGCCTTAGCCGCCCTAACCACTCTAGTGGCCCTTCTAGCCATCAGTTTGTACTCCCCTCAATCCCTTTCACTCCTTGAGCACTTGAATTGCTTATAGGCTGCCTTCTTTCCCTGCAGCACCTCCTGGACCTCCTTGGTCCACCAGCAGGGTTTTTGGGCCCTACCGCATTTTCGTCTTACTCTTGCACAGGTGCTGGTAGCATCCTGCACCCCTCTCCTGATGATTTCCCACCTACTATCAGCGTCCATGTCTGACCCAATCCCATCCAAATGCTCCTTAAGGATCCTTCCCATTTCCTTAAAATCCGCCCCCCTGAAGTCGGTGACTTCCGTCTTTGTGCAGCCTTCTACCCCTCCTAGGTCCAGGCAGAACCAGACCGTGGCATGGTCACTCCCCGCCAATGGGTCCCTTACCTCCAGGCCCCCAATCTGGTCACTGTCTGCCAGGACCACATCAGTACCCGTGCCTCCTGGTCGGTTCCCTCACCTGCTGAGTTAGGAATGCGTCTTGAAAGACATCCAACAACCTCTGTTCCCTGCTCACAGAGGATGTCATAGTCTCCCAATCTGTTCCTGGCATGTTTAAGTCCCCCAACACCACCACCGTTCCTCTGCCCAGTCTGCAGTGTCTCCCAACATCTGCCACCAGACTGTCCTCCAGCTCCTCCGCCAGGGCAGGGGGTCTATACACCACTCCTATTTCTACTCTCTTGCCCCCCCTTGTTATCAAGGTGACCCAAATCATCTCCACGGTTCCCTCCGCCTCCTCTACTCCCCCTATGCCAATGCAGTTTTTGACTATCATTGCTACCCCTCCTCCCCTTCCCTCCCCTGTCCTTCCTGAACATAGTGTAACCCTCCAGGTTCAGGTCCCAGTCATGTCCTGCAGTGGCCCAAGTCTCAGTGACCGCTGCCACATCCACTGCTCCCTCAGTTAGCATCGCCTGGAGCTCAGGCATTTTATTGCCCAAGTTCCTGGCATTTAGCAGGACTACCTTCCACCCTTTCCCTATAGTTCCATTTCCCCTGCTCATGTTCCCATGGGGATTCTGTTTTCCCCTGGTCTGCACTTTGCCAGTCGGCCTTTTCCTGCAATCCTCCTGGTCCCCAGTGGGGTGGAGACAGAGTCCCTCCTTTATTGGCACCCCCTTGACAGCCTTTTCTCCCATCCAGATGCAGCAAGAAATACAGGCAATCCTGTGCAATGAAATACTGTGGCTTTAGGGGACTGTAAGCTAGAGCAGTGAGTTCAGCGAGTGAAAAGTCCATAATTAATCAAGTGTGCTGAGAGAGAGAGAACAGTGCAAGTTTGTGCAGTTTGAACAAATTTGTCAGTACAGTGTGTAAATCGGATGCGCAGTGGCTTGAGTCAGGACAGATTGTTGATGTGCAGGAGTGCTGCCGCCGCCATTACAGGGTGGGGTAGTAATGTAAACACAGCAGCAGAGGAGGCATTTTGTAAAAGTTTTTCTAACCAAGTGAGACTTGCAATAACAGTGAGCGCTGTTTGTTTTTCTCTGCAGTCATGGCTTCAGGACCAACCCGTTACCCAGATCATGCCCGGGCTATGATAGTAGAAGAAGTTAACAAGTTGAAAGATATTGAGAGATATTACTATGGGGGATGACTGCCTCCTCATGGGGCGATTCCTGAATATCCAGTACGAGTATGTGTGATGTGCTTAAATGCTTGAAGGGACGTCTTCATGGTACCTCACTGTTCTGGGTGCCTAGAGAAATATGGCTTGACTAAAGCACCCAAGATTCATTTGGATCCCATGTGGACAAAGCTTCAAGAACCTGCAGTTGGCAGCACACAGCACCAGGTGGAACCTGATAGGAAAGGCCCCTCAGAGTGTGGCATGAACCAAGAGGGTGCAGATCTACAGACAGAACAATGTACTGATGTTTCAAAGTCTGAGTCACAGAGAGACATAGCAGGAAGAACATCAGTAGACCCTTGGAGAGAGGGGCCTAACCCAAGTCTTGCAGGTGAAGACAAGACAAGGGAGGCCTTTGAGTGGGAGGTTTCGACTTCCATGCCCAGCGAAGATTGGACAGTCTCAGGAGTGAAGATGATGGCTCACTCCTGGGCACAGATTCTTAGCAAGGAAGAAGAAGAGGGGGGGAACCTATGTGGCCTTGTGAAGAAGGTACGGATCCACTGCCTCAAGCTCTTGCCTCAGAGGAGCTGATGGTAGAAGAGAGTAGTCACTCTACAGCTCTGCCCCCACAAGGAAGAGTTAAAGATCCATTCTGTGTTGCATTAAATATGTGTAGCTAGCAGAACTAGGACCGGCCACCCCAAGCCAGGCCAGAGGTCGCAGGTTGACCAAGAGCAGTAAAGAGGAAAGACTGGTTCATAGGAAAGCGAATTAAATCTATGGGATGCTCTTTCCTACCTTTCCTCCAAGAGTCTGGAACGAGATTGAAAAAAGCAGGAAATCCTGGATTATGGAAAAGGCAATGAAATATGTGCATCCTGGTGCAAACAAGTATGTTAGAGACAGAATGTTTCAAGTAAAATACAGCCAATGGAAAAAGGGCAGGACACTGTTTATTGACACTGTTCGAATAGTGGATGGAGAGGGATATGAAACCTTTCACAGTTTGGATTATGAGTGCCCAGACGGGGTAATAATTCATGCACATGACCCATTGTGCTATTGGCCACAATGCAAAGACCAACCTGTGAATGTGCCCATGCCTACCAAGTGGAGAGCAGAGCAGTGGTAGCCAGTGCTGCCATCCAACCATTGCTGTACCTATGTTGTTCCACCAGACTGGCATTCCAGGAACCAGGTGCCCCACATTCATCAGTCTTGCAATGTACTGGCCTTCCAGAATCCATTGACTGGCCCACCAGATGACTTCATATCCAGAGAGGACACCAGCCCAGCTGTATCCTGATTCATCGCCTGGGATGCCAGATGACTACAGACTTGTTTTTAACTACAGGAAACCTCACCGTTTCAAACCATAACCCCACCTCATCACCATTACCTGCATATGGTCCTGGGAGGCTTCTAAAAGAAATATTTGACCTCCCCAATGACAGGGCTTGGCTCTGAGACTCCATTCTGCAGCAATTCAGGGACTGGAGCAATGTTCAACTCTTCAGCACAGGATGAGATCACCAGTCAACCTCTGGAAGCTGGAGATGTGATTCCATCCCTGGGGAGCACTTTCCCATTCTAGCCCTCCATCGGTAAGTTCTAGAGGAGCTGTCATCGATTGAAGCCTGGCGGGATATCTGGGGTTTCTTTGGACTCTTCTGAACCCTGGCTCCAGGTGCTGGGATGGGGAACAGAGGGAGTGGGATGGACAGCATATAGTGCCCGGATGCAGTGAGATGGAGTGGGAGGGTTTATTTACACTCCAAGTACCTGGACAGGGAACAGAGGAAGCGGGGCAGACAGCATGCAGCTGGAGGGAGCAGGAGGGTTTACTTGCACTCTTGGTGCCAGGGTGGGGAATGGAGGGAGTGAGGCAGACAGCATGCAGTGAGAGGGAGCAGGAGGGTTTACTTGCACTCCTGGTGCTAGGATGGGGAATGGAGGGATTGAGGCAGACAGCATGCAGTGGGAGGGAGCAGGAGGGTTTATTTACACTCTGGGTGCCTGGATGGGGAACAGAGAGAGCAGGGAGGACAGCATACAGCGGGAGGGAGCAGGAGGGTTTCCATGCACTCCTGGTGCCGGGATGAAGAATGGAGGGAGTGAGGTGAACAGAAATGTTTTGGCAGCAAGGCACGCCCTGCAATGATGAGGCGCTCCCTCATTGCAGCGGCCAATTTCTTTCAGGCACGCCCTGCAATGATGGGTGCTCCCTCATTGCAGCAGCCAATTCCTTTCAAGTTGGTGGCACACTTGCTGAACTAGTGTCAGTAGCAGCATGCCACCACATTGGATAATGAGGACGAAGCCCACAAATGTATTGGTGGCATTGGTTGCCACAAAGCCGCACCTCCACAATCCTCTTCTCTCCTAAGCTGCCACATAATGTTTCTTGCGCATGCACGCAAGCAAACATAAAAAAAGCAGCATACAGTTTAAGAAATACTGGATGGGCCACCACATGACCAACCAGTCTGATCTATCACTCTGAACTTTAGAGTACATCAGACCTTTTAAGCTTCACTCTCAAGGTTTCATGCTAACAGAATCCCTCTGTGGCAGCACAGTCTGGTTGTGCAAGGCTGCCCAACAAGTATTCTCTATTTGTTAAACAGAGAAAAATCACTGAAGAATCTTAGAGACCACTGAATGATTACATTAGCAATATAAATGACATTTGCTGATTCTTTCCTACCTTAAAACTAAATGTGCAAGAACAATTCATCACTAAATTCATAATCTCAAATACCAAAAAAGACGGACTACAAGTCATCCATATTTCTTTCTGGCAGACAATCTAACAGTCAAAGAAAAAAAGGCAGTGGGGTGCAGAGGTTATGTGTAGGTTTGGGAACCAAGAACACAACTTCAAATCCATGCATTGCCTTTTTCTCAATTTATGACCTTGTGCAAGTCATTTAACTTCCCTGTGTAACTCCCAGATAAAACAATTGGTTAGAAGAAGACACCACTGAAAAGAAGATGTTACATCTCAAGTTGGGTCATCTTGGCTGAAAAATAAACAATGAACATTCAGACTGATATGGTGACACATGGGTCACATCCTCCCCTATCCTTATATTGCTATCCAAATACATAGATGATCCCCCCTTTAAAATAGGCATGATAAAACAGATGAAATACTGCATTATGGAAAACTAAAAGTTTGTATAATGATCATTTAACATAACTGTTCACATTTATATGCCCATGGGTTTATCAAAGTCCCATTTGTTTCTAGATTTGTACATTATTCTGCAAACACACCTTTCTTTTTATTTTAACAAGACAGTCACCCAGTGCACTCACAAATCTGAATTGCAACTATGAAGGAACAAAAACAATTCCAATGAGTTATGTGAATAAATCATGTTTTTCAAATGATGTTAGGTGCAGTACCTGCAAGATAAATGTGGAACTAACTGGCTTAGTGTTTTGGCATGGGGTTATGGAGCCTTTCACCAAATGTCTATGGTTCAGATCTGAGAGGCCAACAGCCAATCTGCTGGCTGTTCTCTGGATATGAATTGACTTGTGGAGATCTCAGTCGTAGACAAACATCCATATAAAAAGTCAATATTGCCATTGGGTGCTATGGTTGGCAGATTTGCATAGGACACTAAAGACTGACCTGCAATAGACTCTTGCTTACCTCTCACTCACGTGGTGGTCTCTCCTCATCAGATTTGAGGCAACAGTAGTATAGGAAAGCAGTTTCACACTATAACCCACCTCGTCCCCATTACCTGCATATGGTCCCGGGAGGCTTCTAACAGATGTATTAGACCGTCCTGTGTTTATTTCATTTTATTTGTTTGGCCAAAAGGCCATTACAAACGTACAACACAAAAACAGCAAAAGGTTTTCACAATGTTCCACCAGTATGTATGTTCCTTAACACATCTAAATTAGACATCGTATCATATCATTTAAGGACATTATTGATTATTCCATGCTCCTAGAATCATGCAACAGCAATACAAAATCCTAAAAGCAGTTATATAAAGCCTCATTATATAGCAACTAAGCTATAGGTTTAGCAAAAAGTAGCAGAGGGTAAATTTCATAAGAACAAAGTTAAGACTGTGTTAGATCAGGGGTCCACACATTCTTCCTGCTCTGATACCACAAATTAAAATTTACAATAAATACACATCCTTGAACTGTAGAGCTTGTCAAGGATTTGGTTTAAATAATTAACACTTAAAATATCAGCTATTCCAAAATATGTGTAGGTTAGGGCTTTTATTAAAGTCATCTATTTCATTGTTTGCCCAGTAGGATACATATATCAACATAAAATGGCTCAAGGGTCCAGTGTCAGGTAACATACCTTGGGACTAAGATATAAGGATCAAAAATCACAAACCATTTCCAGAGCAACATATTAACAATAGGCTCCAGGTTACTGACAGAGTCCATCTTTTGTATAGATTTTAGAAACATAGAAACATAGAAGTTGATGGCAGATAAGGACTGCAAGGCCCATCCAATCTGCTCATTTATTTTTCTACCTTATAAATGTGCCATCGGCCTTTGTTCTGTCAATAGTCTATCTATTCATACTCATCTGTATTGCTCTCTTATGCCTATCCCATGCCTGTTTGAAGCCCTGCACTGTATTCATATCCACCACTTCATGAGGTAGGCCATGCCATGCATCCACCACCCTTTCTGTGAAAAATAACTTCCTCACATTACTCCTTAATCGTCCTCTCTCTCTAATCTCATGCTGTGTCCTCTTGACCTGCTATGTCTCTTATATTGAAACATGTTAGACTCTTTCACCTTGTTAATGTCCTTAAGGTGTTTGAATGTTTCAATCATATCACCTCTCTCCCTCCTTTGCTCTAGGGTATACATATTGAGCTCCATTAATCTGTCCTCATATGTTTTCTGATGCAGTCCCTGCACCATTTTGGTTGCCCTTCTCTGGACTGCCTCAATTTGGTTAATGTCCTTGTGAAGGTGTGGCCTCCAGTACTGCGCACAGTACTCCAGATGGGGCCTAACCAGTGTCTTGTAAAGAGGGATTATTACCTCCCTCTTCTGACTTATGCTACCCCTACTAATATACCCAACATCCCCCTGATTTTAATTTGGCACCATTGTTGGGCTCCATTCAACCTGGAGTCCTCAGTTTCATTTATATAGTATACTAATTAGAATATCAACATCACCGGTGCACAAACATTGGAGTCCAGCTGCTGCTGATAAAATTCCAATATACACTCAATAAAAAGAGTCCATCCTGGAACTCTGATCCAATACAATTACAATTATGAACTGAGGATCGTAAATAGAGGAATCTGATTGTCCGAGAGCTCTTTGAAGCCGTGATGATATTGGGCTACATCATCACAGCTTCAAAAAAGTTCCGGTGCCACCAGCCTCCTTGCTCTCCACTATCTGAGAACTATTTTTTCAAAATGTACTCCTACACCACCCAAAAACTAATTCATAAAACGTTTTAAAACCTGTTTCTATTACTTTTTTTATTTATAAAACGTGAAACTCAGTTCATAGTAACAATAAGTCACTCCAGGATGTGGTATATCATGGGATATAGTCACTTCTCAGGTGGTTGGACGCCACCACCCAAGGCGTGACGATATCCTATGATATACCACACCCTGTCATGCCTTATTGCTTAATTATACAATGGTGTGGGAAAATCCTGTAACCTCATTGATCAAAACATGTCACATGACTGTGGGTAAATCCTGCATTACCCACAGCTGAGGAATTGCATTTATAAAAAACATAATTAAACACATTTTCATTTATTTTACACATGGGTCCATTGTATAATTGCAATAAGACACTCCAGGGTGTGAGTTATTGGGGATTTACCCACTTCTTGTGTGATTAAGTCACTCAGCTACACCTCATGACACACCACACAAGGCGTGGGTAAACCCCCAATAACCCACACCCTGTTGTGCCTTATTGCTTAATTATACAGGGAAACTTCAATAAATGAGGTTTTAGGCATGCAGATAAATATTCAGTTCTAGCATTCCTTCATCAGTCACGTCTCCCCTCTACTGCTTTTGGAGTGTCTGCTCCTTTTATAAGGCTATGCAAGCCTATTGACACTATTAGTGCCTCCATAATTCTCAAGTGTCCTTCTCATTGTTGGTAGTCCTTCGAGTAGAAAGCACACATGTTTACTATTACTGCCCAAAATGTGGCTGTCCATCTTATACTCTCAGGACACCAAATGCCAAAACATGCTTTTACCAAATCCGCACTACAGCTTTTATGCAGACGGCAAAAATATGAAAATCCTACTTCAACAAGAGAATCCCTGTCTTTGGGAAAAAAGGTAAAGCATCAAAAAAGAAGTAATATCAAGCAAGTTTAAGAAGCATAAAGCAAAGGTAATGAGAGGTAACCAACGTTACTACTTATGTTCAATGCTCGGTGCTCGGTAGATGGCAGACATAAATTTCTACTTAATAAAGTGCCGTACACTAAACTATTAAAAGTTACATTCCATTTGACCTCCCCAATGACAGGGCCTGGCTCTCAGCCTCCATTCTGCAGCAACACATTGATTGAAGCCTAGCGGGATATCTGGGGTTTCGTTGGACTCTGCTGAACCCTGGCTCCGGGTGCTAGGGCGGGGAAATGGAGGGAGCGGGGTGGTCAGCACACAGTGCCTGGATGCAGTGGGAGAGAGCAGGAGGGTTTATTTACACTTGGGTTCCTGGACAGGTAATGGAGGAAGTGGGGCAGACAGCACACAGTGAAGGGAGCTGGAGGGTTTATTTACACTTGGGTGCCTGAATGGGGAATGGAGGGAGCGGGGTGAACAGCACATAGCGGGGGAGGGGAGTGGGAGGGTTTATTTACACTCGGGTGCCTGGACAGGGAGCGGGGCAGACAGCACACAGTGGGAGGGAGTGGGAGGGCTTAGTTGCACTCCTGGTGCTGCAATGGAGAACGGAGGGAGTGGGGTCAACAGAAATGTTTTGGCAGGCAAGGCACGCCCTGCAATGATGGGGTTCTCCCTCATTGCAGTGGCCAATTTCTTTCAGGCACACCCTGCAATGATGGGGTGCTCCCTCATTGCAGCAGCCAATTTCTTTCAAGTTGGTGTCACGCTTGCTGAACTAGTGTCAGCAGCAGCATACCACCACATTGGATAATGAGGGCCAAGCCCACAAATGCAGTGGCGCACTGGATGCCACAGTGCCGCACCTCCACAACCTGCTTTTCTGCTAAGCTGCCACATAATGTTTCTTGCACATTGAACTGCATTGATACACTTCCCTGATTTTCTCAGTTCCCAATCCAGCATTGAAGAATAAAGATGTATCTCCAGTCAAAAGAGGATTATGGCATTGGACTCCCAGTAGGTAAATAAGATGTGGTAGGGTGTGGGGTGGTTGGTGCTGAGTAGGGGGTAAGGTGGGTGGAGAGTAATGGCAGTGGGGGAGTGGCAGCAGCAACAAACATTGATGGACCCTTTTTCTAAATAGTGTTAAACAAAAATAAAAAGACTTCAAGGGATGGTTTTCTTTATTTCAAGTACTGACACTGGGTATTGGGCACCTCAGTGTCAGTTTTATCTTTAAGGGTTATGACAGGTGATAGGGAGGTGGGAGTGACACTTGGCAGAGGGTAGGATATTGAAACAGGGCATGGGAAGCAATGGGGAGGTGGGAGGGATACTTGACAGAGGACAGGGTTGTTTTTACCACTGGGGAGAAAAATGACAGCAGGCTAGTCATGACACCACTCCGCTGGCTGCAGGTAAGATCATGCAGATGGAATGATAGTGCCGCATTGGATTGGAGCAGCTTTTTCCTTTCAGCTACACAAAGTTTCTGCCCAGCTAGCCAGGGAACAGTGTCATGATCAGCCTAGCTGATCATTGGGCTGTCACTGTCAAGCTCACTGAAGCCTGAGCCGCACTGGACCCGACAGTGACACTTCTCTGAAATATGTTCTCATAATGAAGATGTTAGCTTGCTTGCAAGAAGAAGAAGAAGACACAACATTTATATAGTGCTTTTTATACACAGTGTGTCCCAAAGCACTTTACAAGCAATGCTAGACTGGTAGTGAAGTGACTGAATGTGTAGTGGCGGCCATGTCACACATCAGCACCCACACACAGCCTGGGCAATTGCATGAACTGGCTTATGGGAAGGGAAATGTTGGCCAGGACACTGGAAATGTCCCCTACTCTTTGCAAAGAGTGTCCTGAGTTCTTTTATTTCCACCTGGACACCCACTAGGACAACACCAGGATGAGTAGAAGGGACCTCAGTTTAATGTCTCATCTGAAGGGTGGCACACCCCCAGCAGTACTATACCCCCCTAATACTGTACTCAGATGCTAGCATTTTAGGTGCAAGTCCAATCCTGGTGTGGGACAAGAACCCATGACCTTCTGGGCCAGAGACGGATGTGCTACTAACTGAGCTACGCTGACACAGCAACATGTTAGCACACGTATTGTAGTAAGTAGACATAAAAAGTATAAGTCAGAAATGTCACCAGTGGTGTAACTTACACTACTGCTTTCAGCAATATTATGCTAAAAAGTGGGCAATATGTGATACTTTCCAGCCTTAGGTGCATTGTGAGGCACAAGGCCATAGGCTGAGTAACTTCAACCAATGAGAAGGGATGACATTCCATGATATCACACACCTTGGAGTGCATTATTGTGATTATAAAATGGATCTATTAATAAAAAAATTTGTTTTATAAAATATTGTATAATGATTTTGTTGACTGATGGCTTTCAGACTGGAATTATGTAATGAGATGTCATCCCAACTGAATGTGATCTTGGCCAATCAGAGTCAAGGATTTTAACCATACATTTCATCATATTCAATATATATTTTAATATATGGATGTTCATTTTTTCTCATACTGAAAGAGTAAAATTCAAGTTTTCAGTAGCACCATGAATGTGCATCAGCAATTGATAGTAACAGTTTGATATTACTGGATGGAATGTTCAGAGAATTCTATATATTACACTAAAAAACAGCAACAAAACCATCAGTGAGAAGGCCTATAATTCCATTTTAGGATTTTGGGGACTTCACTCTAACCCACTTGAACTTTGCTCTTATGATTTATGGTGCCCCCAGAATCCCATGATAGAACTACAGCCTTATTACTAATGATTTCTTATCTATTATTCTATTGATTTACTGTCATATCTATGCATATGTTTGGCCATGTAATTTAATTGTTGTATCACAGAACTAGACCACTGGCTCAGCAGTAGGGCTGCTGTTTGTACCACTGGTGGCCTGGATTCAGGAATATGACAGGAGCACTGGAGGATGGCTGGGGAGATTTAGATAGCTCATAGGATGGTTACTTCTTAACGTTGGGAAGTTGATTGCTTCCCATTGCAGGAGCACCACCTTGGGCCCACAAGTGGATCCACGCTGGCTGGAATGGCACTGGGTGTGGACACATAGACACGTTATGCATACCAAGCATTCCCAGTGTATGCATGTGGGACGCATGTTCACAGCCAACATCTCAGGAGTGGACAAAAACCAGGGGAAAAAAGTGCCCTGCTGCCTTCAGTGTGGCCCTGTACTCCTCCATGGCCTAGAGATGACTCATCTCTCTCTCCAGCAGTCATTGGTCATATTTACACAGCCAATGTGCTGTGACTTCTGCAGCACTTTAGCTTGCGCCCACCATCGAAGGTGATCTCATCTTGTGTCCACATGGCCCCTCTCAGTGCCAGGTCAAGCCACGCTGGAGAGGGGCCATAAATCCATCAGAGGCGATGGAGAGGAGCACCAAAGGATTATGATTAGACCACAGTGAATGGTGCAGTCCATTCAAATGGCTACTTGTACCACTCGCTGTGATCAGCGTCCCCAGGAGTGCAGTGTTACAGTGACAGGAGCAGAGAGCTACTCACTGTGATTTGGTAAGCATCTGCATGGCTGCTTGTGCACTGCAGCAAGCCAAGCACTCAGGTTCCTCCAGTGCAAAAGCAGCTGTGTAAACAGCTCTGTAGGCATTCTTTTGTTCAGGATCACCTTTGGTCCCTGTTGAGCCGGGAGCACTTTTTGACTCATTTTCCCTTATTGGTTAAAGGGATGCAGACCTGTATGTATGCTTCACACTCCCACTTGCATGCTGACTGTAAAGTGCTTTTTGCCAGGGCATTATTATTTCTCTGCGCTTAATCCTTTTGTTCAGGATCAGTTGCCTTAGGTACCTGTTGAACAAGTAGCTACTTCATGGCTTATTTTCCCTTACTGTATATAGGGATGCAGACCTCTGTTGCTGCTTTACTCATCCATTTGCATGCAGAAGATACAGTGTATTTTTACCAGTGGCCTAATTTCTGTGTGCGTATTCCTTTTTGTTCAGGATTGGTTACTGTAGGGCCCTGTTAAGTCATGGGGTACTTCATGGCCCATTCTTCCTGTTTCATATAGAGATGCAGATCATGTGGTTTCTTCATACAACCATTTGCATGCAGCCAATAGAAATGTTAGATATTTTGTGAGATCAGTTCACATATTTGCTAATTCTGCTATTCTTCCTGAGCTAAGTACAGTCCTATGTGACTTACTCAGCCCAGTGAGGACAGTGGGACTATAAAACAAAAGATCAGAACATTTAAAAACACTCTTAACATGCACTGCAAGCTGTTGAATATCCAACTGCTGCAGCCCTCCTCTGATGTCAGCCATGGGGGATTCTGGGATTTCTGGTTACAGCAACTGTCCGTTTGGAAGTCAACAGAATCAGCCTGATACAATCTACTATACAGCGGTAAACAGTAAAGTAAAAAAAAAAAAAGATTCTTGCACATGAACTGCAAATTGGGGCCAGGCTCACACTTGGGTATGAGGCTCTTAATGTTAACTGTTCCCCTATATAGTGATGTTTCTGTATCCAGGAGCATATTCAAGTCATATTACTATATTCGACATAGCAGTCTTGTCCTGTGGAAATGACTGTGATTCCACAGAGAACTGTGAATTCAGTACAGGGAAAAGCAGGAGGAGGAGATAAAGTCTGAGACACAGAGATTCTGTTTGCATGCAAATGTCCGGAGTAATAAAGAATGAGAGAAGATTAAAACCGGAAAATGAATAAATATAAGCTGAACTGCATGTAAATATGTTTTAGAAAGTTTTCCAGGATTCATAAAAATTCACTTTAAATATGCTTTTCGTCTTCTGCAAATGCTCCTGAACTCATTTATCTGTATGTGGTTCTTGCATCTTAAAGACGTTTTTGTAAAGAGATAGGAAAAAAAACTACCTCTCTCAAGTGCTGCATGCCTTTGTGGTCAGCTTGCACAATACTGGGCTTATAACCAAAGTGTGTGGGTTTCTCCAGTGATCAGTTTAGACTTCTGGAATAGCTCCCTCTCAAAGTCATATATACATATGAACCAATTGCATCCAAGAGCTGCAAGTTTGCAAAAGGATATTAGTTGGAATGAAAAGGAATTCCTTGTAGAGTCTTTATTTTTTGGGGGCTGAAATTAAACAAATATTGAGATTCAGAGTCTTGAGTGACAAGCTTCCCTTTCATATTCTTCTCTCTCTCTCTCTCTCTCTCCTTCCCAAACAACTAAAAGGTTTTAAAAAAACATAGCCTCTGAGACCCTCACAGCTACCATCATAGTCAAAAGCCTAGCCAAAGAAAATATTAAAAAAAAGAAAGTACTCAGTGGAAGACTGATTCAACACATACTTAATCAAGTGCAGGAACCAGGAAATGCCAGTCTGCCCAGAGAAAATAGAAATCAAAAGGAAGATTTCACAGGGAAATATTTTCCATCAATCTCAGCAAAGCAGAGATAAGGCAGGCAGAAAGAGATATATAACAGATGGGTTTACTTTGTTACCTCAGGCAGCAGCTTTGGGAGCTACAGGACTGCATAACAGTCCTATTAAATTGAGACCCCTTTCCATTATAAGTCAATGGCAGTGATTCGTGAGGTACCAGGGCTCATTTCAGAGCTGGGGCAGAGCCCTGGCAAGCCCCAACCCCCCATAATTTCAACACTGCCCGAAGGATCCTCCCTATCCACCTTTCTGTACTCAGAGATAGTTGAGAGGTACTGCACACTGTCTAGTGCTATGAAAATATAGACTGGTCACTGTTTTGCATCATGGAATAGAGGTAAGAGATGCCAATGACTGCATAGCAAACACAATTATTATCAATAGGGTCCCTCTCTTTTGGATTTCTTGTGGCAAATCTAATTCCAGATTTGCCTCACAGTACTGTACATATGAGCCACCATCCCAGATCAGGTAACTAACTGATGGTGCTTTGTATCCAGACTACCTTGCCTTCTGATTGTTTACCTTTCTGCCCCCTCAGCTCTCAGGAGAAACATTACTTAATAAATACAGGACATACATACAGAGCTCATACGGGCAGTAAATTCCAAGTCTCCCTTAAGTCAGAAGGCAAAGTCTAGTGTAAACAGAAATCGACAAAGTTGGCAGAAAAAGATTTTTGGACAGTTGAGAAGTTAAGAAGAATGTGTTTTCTTTTCTTTTTTTTTTGTTTTGAAACAAAAGAAAATGTTATTGGATGTGAGAATCTGTAGCAGGCATGTGGATTAGACCATGAGATGCTGGCCGCCTGATAAAGACACTATTGTTGTCATACCCTTCCTCCCTCCCTTCATCCTCCTCCCTCCCCCACCCCCACTCTGCACTCCCTCCTTGATAGAAACTCTGAAGACTAGAATTAGAAAAAAGGGAAAAATTTCAAGTGAAAGCAAACTAGTGCCGGTACAGTGCTGGAGAGAGAGCGAGAGAGAGAGAGAGAAAGAAGGGGAAGGGAGAGGGAGAGAAAGGGTGAGTGAAAGAGAGGCACTAGACCTTGGAAGTTGCAACAGCAAGGAATAAAGGGAGGAAGGAAGAAAGGAAAGGCAGGTGCAAACAGGTAAGGCATTTTTTTTTTACTTTTAACTTTATCCAGTCTGAGGTGGACTCTGCATAAAGCTTCCTCCCTTATCTTTGCGGCAGAAAGAAAGCTCCAGCTCCCCACAACACACACACACACACACACACACACACACACACACTTATGCATGCATTAGCTGATTGATGTCTAGCTCATAGAGAGTAAGACAAAAAAGCATCTTGAAAATTCAAGTTCCTGTGAAGCATTTCAGACTTCTTTAGCATAACATTCCAAGCTGTTGCTTTGGCAGTTCTAAACTAAAATGCAAGACGCAGTGTTAAACTGCCCTAACAAATACATTTTTCATCATGCTGTATGCATGAAGGTATTGACTGATGTCCCTATCAGTCTGATTAATCATGTTTAACAATGTAGCACCACAACCTCCATGGCATCTTTTCAGACTGATGGCTATCATTGTTTAGTTCTGTGGAGCTTATTGTCTTAACCACCTCCGCCTTGGGGAAAACTTTGGAAAACCTTATATTTAAACACACTTCAACTTATATTCCGTATATCTTTCTTAGATTACTCCTGCCCCCTTTTCTACTACTGAGAAACTTTGTAAAAAAACAGGATCTTCATCCTTTAGAATTCCTTTGCCCTTGTAGTTTATTCCCAGCCTTGAATTTATAATCCTCTGCTGTGACATCACAGTCTGTTGCCATGGAAATAATTGTGATGGCACAAGCAGAGTATTATGACATCAGGTAGGGAATAAGCAACAAGGGCTGATGAACTTTGAATAAACAAAGGTCCCGTTTTCATGCATATATCCTCCATAATAAAGAATGGGAAGGAGAAATACAAATCTAATCTGCAACATAAAATGAATTGTGTCCACATATTATGTTTTTCAAAGTTCTGCTAGGGGTTTCTTTAAGCACTTAGCATTTCATTACAATGTGTTTGTGGTGCCAGGCAGTTTAATAAAAACATAACCATCCTTGTTTCGTAAGGAAGTAGACTTCTCTGCTCTCCTCTGAAGAAACTCATAGCATTCTGTGGCATTGTGAAAGGTCATGATTTGGGTTTGAACAGTGCTGAAAAGTCAAATATAGGACTCACCTGACTCATAATTCTTTTACTCAGAAACTGATTTTGAATTACTGGTACCCGAACTAGAAAAGCAACTTTGAGACAAGCCTGGTCAGTGGATCCACAGGACCCATAAATGGGTGCCCCAAGGCCATATCAAGTACTGTTAGCTAGATCCTTTTATTTTAAAAAGAAGAAACAAGCTAGTGCTAACATTCTTCAGTGCTTTCATTTGAAATTCATGATTATGTAATAGTTTGCATGAATGCACCAAGTAGTTTGATGCCAATATATGTGTGCGTGTTTTTCGAAAGCATCTGTTTTACAGATCATATCAGCTGGACATGGAAAAGCTGTAATGCTATAGATGAAATCGTTGAGGTATTGCATTTTGTCACGCATGTCTGAAACACAGATTCAAAATAATGCCTATCACCAATAATCTAAAAATAAGCAAGCAAACATTTTGAGTCAGTGTATCAATTTTTATTTAAAAATGTATATTTTTTTCATTTTTAAGAGCTTGGACAGCTTTTGGATATAAGCCAGTATGACACACTCACAGGAGTTGATTCTTCTCTACCAAAAAAAATTATTATAGCATACACAGTACAATTATTCATGTACTAATTATACACATCCGTCAGAACAGAACATAGCTATTTGACAGTAAAGCCTCCATGTAATCCAGTTTGTTTGACACACAATGGGATTCAGTAATTGCACTTTGAGAATAGCTTTCACGAGGGTGGGTGCCTTCATATGTAGGCCACTGGGTGTCCAGTGGCAGCCAGGATGCAATACAGAAATGCTGTAGTAAAGCACAAAATGCTGCAGTATGCTGCAAGGGACAGTGTGATTCAATGACAGTTAAGTACTTTTGACATGTAATATTACGTGACATGTCATTTATTGCAAGTTACTGCACTGCATCATGGCTAGCTCAGCTGTACCTGCCACGTTCTGCCTCCATGCTCTTAGTACCCCTGCTCTGCTCCACACCAGGCAGACTTGATAGACCATAAAGCAGGGCTCCCAGACCTACAAGGATTCCTGTATTTTATAGGAGAATGGAACAATCTGCAGGGAAACCGATTCCATAGACTTGCACTGGTTATATGGGAAAACGGAGAAATTTGTCTTATTTATTTTAATATATTTGGAGAGTACCTTTGAGCACATGTGCTCATTTACAAAGGTTCCACATTGAACAAAAGTTACAGACAGAACAAGAAACAATTACAGCAATTCCAATGGAATGTAGTCAATGCAAACACAATGTGTAATAGGGTGAGTAGGGTATGATTAAGTCAACAGTTACACTACTGTGTGAGGTTTTAGGACCTTCATAAGAACATTTTAGGGCTTCCACAGGTTTTAAGACTTTCATAGTAAGTAATGTAATCTACCAGAAACACACACGAAAGCTGTCCCGGAGTTACAGGGAAAATGTTAAGTCAGTCTGAGAGCACTGATAAGGCTGCCATCTGCTGGCTAATTCCTTTGTTTGTATGACTGGGGAATTCAAGGATGTTGCACGTTTCTCTATTTCTCATTGCAGCGCTCAGTGAAGGAAGCTCACACAGTAACATCAGTGCTGCAGTGAGATTTGAGTGCAGAACAGTGAATTATGGGTAGCTATGGTGAAGCACACTCTAATCAGAATTTACACAAAATTAATGATATAAAGCAAGCTGGGCACCAGACAGTTTAATACAATACCTGGCAGGCAATGCATACCTTGGGCTGGCAGTATAGCTTAGATGTTAGAGTATTGAGCTGCAGTTGAGCTTGGTACATCCAGCAGACCTGGATTTGATTCCCACGACCTCCACATGCATACTGTGTGACTCTGAGCAAGTCACGTAACCTCCCCAGTACTCCCAGGTTGCCCCTGAAGACAGACACCTATGCTTAGTGGGCCTTATCCAGTTACCAAAAAGTAAAATAAAATAAATAAAAATGCCTGGAACAGCTAGTCAATCAAGGACTTGTGTGAAGGCTAAAAACTGCAGGTATGAGCCTTTCCCCTTTAATATACTGTTTTACAGATTGATATGTATTGATTTATATATTTCAAACATTTTGCCATTTTTAATAGTCTTACTGTTATATTTATTCAAAATACGGTAATCTGGAAAGGCATACTAAGCACAGGTTTATTTCCTGGAGTGATTTGGGGGGTTTACAAAAAGAGAGCTGGTAAAACACACAATTACAAAATCCATAATGCACCCTGTCCAAACTTACACCATGTCCACAGCAGAGTCTAGAGCAGTCTGTAGAAAGGATACAGTGCAAAAACAAAACTTACACCACGTCCACAGCAGTCTAGAGCAGTCTGTAGACAGAATACAGTGCAAAAACAAAACTTACACCATGTCCACAGTAGAGTCTAGAGCAGTCTGTAGACAGAATACAGTGCAAAAACAAAACTTACACCATGTCCACAGCAGAGTCTAGAGCAGTCCATAGACAGAATACAGTGCAAAAATAAAACTTACACCATGTCCACAGCAGAGTCTAGAGCAGTCCGTAGACAGAATACAGTGCAAAAATAAAACTTACACCACGTCCACAGCAGTCTAAAGCAGTCTGTAGAAAGGATACAGTGCAAAAACAAAACTTACACCACGTCCACAGCAGAGTCTAGAGCAGTCTGTAGACAGAATACAGTGCAAAAACAAAACTTACACCACGTCCACAGCAGAGTCTAGAGCAGTCTGTAGACAGAATACAGTGCAAAAATAAAAAAAAAGCATGCTGAGCAAAAACACAGTACCCAGTGGTTAAACTGAGCTGTGCAAACATAACAATGAACAAGCATTTGTCAATGCCGAATGTTGTTGCGCTGGCATTGGCAGTGGGAGTGGCAGAGCTAGAGACGCATAGCGCTGTGATTTTGTTAATGTGTTCCAAAAGGTGATTTTGCACAGCGAGCACACCATTGTGAGCCACAGCTGCGGAAAGATATTTTGGGCAGGCTGTGAAAAATGTCAGCTGGACTGTTGATAAGGAGGTGTGTACAAATGCCAGTGGTGGAAATATGGCATGAAAATATTGCAGATTGATGAAGTTACAAGGGTGCATAGAAACTGCGCAATGCACGCTTGCAACACAGTCATTTTAGGGACTTTCAGCACCAAATTTTCAACAGAGGCATTTTAGGACCTCTGCTCATAAATAGTGTCACCGTCATTTCCTGGAACTGTACCAAAAACTGATTTCGCACAGCGACCGTGCAATTCTGCACCGGACATGCGAAAACATATTTCAGCGAGCTGCACTGTTCATAAGGAGGTATGGAAAAATGCCAGTGATGAACAGCTGGAGTGAAACTATTACAAATTCACAAAGTTATGAGCGTGCATGCAAACTGCGCAACACACACTCGTAAAACACTCATTTTATTGACTTTAGTCCCCAAATTTTCAACATAGGCATTTTAGGACACCTGCTAATGATCAGTATCACTGTCATTTTCATAATGTGTCTCAAACACGGACTTTCCACAGTGACCGCGCGCGCTATTCTGCGCCGGAACTGCGAAAACAGATTTTGGTCAGGATGTGAAAAATGACAGCTGTACTGTTCATTAGGAGGTGCAGAACAATGGCACTGTTGAAAATCTGGAGTGAAAATATTATAAGTTTGTGAACTTACGAGCGTGCGTGCAAACTGCGCAATAGACGCTCGTAACACAGTCATTTTATGGAATATTGTCACCAAACTTTCAACATAGGTATTTTAGGACCTCTGCTCATGAACAGTGTGACTTGCATTTTTGTAATCTGCCCCGAACACTGGTTTCCCACAGCGACTGCGCTATTGTGCGCTGGAAGTGCAGAAACACATTTCGGCCAGGATGTGACAAATGACAGCTGTACTGTTCACAAGGAGGTAAAGAAAAATGACAATGTTAAAAATCTGGCATGAAAATATTGTGAATTTGGGAAGTTACAAGTGTGCATAGCAATTGTGCAACGCACGCTCGTAACAGTCATTTGATGCAGTATCATCACCAGATTTTCAACATAGGCATTTTAGGATCTCTGCTCATGAACAGTGTCACTGTCATTTTCATAATCTGCCTCAAACACTGATTTCCCACAGCGACCGCGCTATTGTGCGCTGGAAGTGCGGAAACACATTTCGGTCAGGATGTGAAAAATGACAGCTGTACTGTTCACAAGGAGGTGTAGAAAAATGACAATGTTGAAAATCTGGTGTGAAAATATTGCGAATTCAAGAAGTTACCAGCGTGCATAGCAACTGTGCAATGCACGCTTGTAAAACAGCCATTTTTTGGAGTTTTTCCACCAAATTTGCAACACAGGCTTTTTGAGAGACCACCTCATGAACACTGCCACTGTTCTTGTATTAATCAGTCTCAAAAGGTGATTCTGCACAGTAACTGTGAAATCACCTTTCGGGACCAATTAACGTCATAACAGTGAAGAATTCATGAGGAGGGGTCCCAAAAACCCCATGTTGAAAATTTGGTGCAAAAAGACCAGAAAATGCCCTAGATATGCACCAAAGTTGAAAAAACCTTATCTATTCCATTATACAGCTTACCGGCATTTCCTCAGTTCGCGGTCAGCTTTGAAGAGTGCAGACACGTTCCCGGTCCACCGAAGATCATTGTGCCGAGCTCTGGAGGTAAGTATGGGGTGAGGGGGGGTGTTGGGAGGCAGGATGCGCAGTGGGTGGGTGCGGGTGGTGGGTAGGGAGACTATGAGGGACCGTTTCTGTTTAAACAAAAAAAAAGTCGCGGACAGTTTTTTGTATTTCAGGGGATTAGCACACTGGGGTGGGCTCCCAGTGTACCACCTAACTGTTTTTGGGGTTTGCAGCTGATGGGGATTGGGCACCCTTGGCCGGCACACAACCGGGGTTGGGATTTATGCGATGGGATTGAGCACCCCCGGCACACAAAGAAAGGGAGGCGTGAAGCCGAGGGATTAGGCACCCCTCAGCATTTCACAATGTGGGGAGGGGTTTTTATGCCGACGGGAGTGGGATCCCGTCGGCACACTAGTAAGGGGGTTAGATCCAAGGAGGATTGGCCACCCCCTCGGCATATAACAAATGGGGGGGTTATTTATGCCAATGGGGAGTGGGCTCCCCTGTCAGTAGTACAGTGGGCAGGGCAGGGGTAACTGACAGGGGGATTGGGCACCCCCAAAGTGTGCAGTTCGGAGGCCAGTGTACCGCCATGTGCATAATGGTGGCGAGCACGGCAAGAAAAGGCTTGCTGCATCTGACGAGCTTTACTTGGATTGCAGCGGACCGTTTCTTAGATGTGCTCATCACATTATGTATGCATGGTGTGGCACTCGCATGCAGGCTGATTGTGGAATGAGGGACGCACCTACTGATGCATGCCCTGCATTCACCCAACAGCGACCGTGCCTCCAAAGCTGCACTGTCCCAAGATGTTGGCTGCGCACGCGCGCCAACATAAAAACTGCATAATACAGCAGCAAGTACAGATCTGAACAAAAAAAGTGAATAAGGAGCAGCAGGGATGGATGAGGATAGAAGTGGATTAATAGCATGTGAAGGAAGGGGTGAAGTGTGCCCTGAGGAGCAGTAGGATGGAGAGGTATGAGGGGGATAGGCAGGTAAAAGTGGCAGGGCAGTTTTACAGTAAAGGGAACTGCACAAAAATAGCAGATTGGTGTATGGAAGTTCTGCAGCAGGGGTTAGAGAAGAAGTTAGCATCAGAGAAATGGTGGGACTAGGAAAATAGGATGGCAGGGACAGGGAGGGGAGAGGAGAGTGGGGAGGTACAGTAGGGGAGGGAGTACCAAAATGTTGCGATGAGCAGTGAGAAAAGTGACAATTCTACGGAGGAAAAGGAGGAGTCCAGTAAAGAGCATTGTGATGCATGAGAGGTGTTGAGATAGTGGCAAAATGGCAAAAGGAAGGGGGAGAGAAGGTCTAGCTGGTTAGTGCAGATTTGGGAGTAGCACTCTAGATCTGTGTAGTAAAATGCTGGCAAGATCATCTTGAGGACAATCTTAAGGTGGACTGGGAGCAGTGGGAAATAGCACATCTAGGTTAGGGTGAAGTTTTCTGTCAATGATGTGGGTGTGGGAGAAGTCCAAGTTTCAATCCAACCTCACTTCAAAGTACATGAAGTTGGTGACTTCTTCAAAGGGAATGCCAAAGAGAGTCTCGAGGAGTAGGGCAGAGTGCAGCCTGGCTAGCTTCTGCTTAGTGTTAAAGGACACAGCATTGAGAACAAAACTGACTAGAGCAGAACCAGGACTGGATGTTGTCAATGTCATGCTGTAGCGACAATCGCAGCTGAAAGACCAAGGCCTCAGTGGTAAAGCAGTTCATGTCTTCGGCATAGATTTGTACTGTGTGCATGAGGTGGCACAGACTGGAGTAAGGTTATTTTTAAATAGGTAAAAGGGAACAGTACCCAGAATGGAGCCTTGGTGGAACTCCAGAACAAAGGAGGAGGTGGGAGACAAAGGAGTCCCTGCACCTGAATCACGTGATGCCAGTCAGAGAGGTAGGAGTGAAAACAACTGACTACTGGATCAGACAGTCCCCAACCCATTAACTTATCCAGGAAAGTACAGTGGGCCACTGTAACAAAGTCTTCGGCAAGGTGGATAACAATGGCAGCAGTAATTTGTCCCTGATCCATCTGTTTCAGCATGGTGTCATTGACATAGAGGAGGGAGTGGGTGGTGGGCAGAGATTGCCATAAACCAGACTAGAAAGGGGAGAAATCAGAGGAGGAGTCAAAGAAAGATGAAAACTAGGCAAAGTAGTTTCCCCCAAAGTTTAGCCAAGGTCTGTCACTGTCTAAAGATGACTATGGGTTGGCCGGCCCAGCAGAGCAGAGGTAGAGTGGCTGTTCGTAATTCTGGCGAATCAGGTTTGCACCCAAGGCAGGATCATCAGAGGGTCAGTGGAGGAGAGATGAATTGAGCATTCTAGAGGATGCTTTCCTTCTGCAGGGAGGTTGGAAGCTGGGCTCCACTGCAACACTGCTACCTGGTGACCACAGGTAGAAGTGCAGGCAGAGCTAGAGGAAATGTTGGATGCCTGATAGCGCCACTGGTGGTATGCAGCTGCTTACATATGCATGGTTTGGAGCCGTAGCATGCAGGTGTCCACAGGGTAAGGAAAAAGGGGATTAAACTTCTCTGGCCTGCAGCATAATGCTTAGTACACTCAGCCCCTGTGCAGTCTACTGTACCACTCACTACCCTTAGGTGCTGCAGTGGGGGGAGGCACAGGTTCAGCCCTGCTCTTGGCAGCGAGCTGGGGGTCTGGAATGTAAGGGCTGAGTTGTGTGCAACAGGGCTGGTTGGTTGCTTGAGGCAGATTGGATACAGGACCAGAATGGAAGAAGAACAAATTTTAAAAAAAGGTGACTTTGAGTGATAGCAATAGTAAATTGAATAGAAAGTCCTATGAATTCTGTAGCCCTTCTCATACAAATTTGTGAGTTCATACTAATGACACCTTTTCTGATTCAAAAACCATATGGCCATCCCTCCCAGATAATGGTTCCCCCTTCTTACAGAGCTAGAGATGAGTCTCCCTCCTACAAAATACATATTTCACCACTAGGCAGGCTAATTGTGAAGATGATCGATTCTGGCTACAAAAGTGTGAGCTAAACAATAGACTTTTGCCATAACAAACAGGGAGTACAATTCTTCTAAATCTTTTTCAGCTAAATGATAAAACAGACATTTTAATAAAAATGTTATATCACATATTCCTCCCTGAACATACGGTGGGACATTCCAAGTTCATATTGGGTAACATATGCTTACAGCTCTGCAAAAAATTACAGTTATGGCAAAATACTGTAACACAAATGGAAATATTCTGAAATGAATGTCCCTAATTGCTGGAAAATCTGCAATAATGAATACAATCAGTTATACATGAGCTTTGTTTACAGAAGCAAAATTATGGGGAAGAGCTTTTTTGACGCAGAGCTAGGATAGCCATCTGGGACTACTCAGTGAGTCATAGCTTTAAACCAAGCAAACACAAATATATTAGGAGTTATTTTACATGTACAGTTATCGTTAACAGAACCAGAAAATCTCATCTCTGTGGCTAATTTCTTGTCAAATTATGAGATATATATATCAGATAGGGGTGTGCAAGTAGCAAATAGGATTTTCCAAATACCACGAATAATAGACTATTCATTACTTGGGAAGAAAAACGAATAATCAGGGCTATTCGTACCTATTTGGTGTTTTGTTATTTGGTGGGAGTTCAAGATCTCATGAGACTTCCTGTCCAATGAGAGGCTACCTTGGAAGCTCACTGAAGGCAGGTCATGTGATCTAGCACTCACAGAAGCTTCAGGCAGGAGAGACAGATGACTTGAGCTGCTGCAGTGAAAGCGGCTGCTTCCCCCTACTTGTTAAAACTAGAACACAAATTAGAAATCTTGACGGTTTTTGTTTCCTCTCTAAATGCCAAGCTAGGGACAGTTGATTTTTTACATTCTAGAATAACAGAAGTTGTTGGCAGATAAGGACCTCTTGGCCCACCTAATCTGCCCAGTTTTCCCTGCCTACTGTGCCACCACAGACCCTACTCAATCTCCGGTCATCTCCTCCCCTTGCCTTACTACCAAGGTCCCCTTGTGTCTGTCCCATGCATGCCTGAATCCTGTCACCATTTTGGCACCCACCACCTCTGCTGAAAGTCTGTTTTAGGCCTCCACCACCCTCTCTGTGAAGTAGTCCCTCACATTTCCTCTGAGCCTCCCCCTCAACTTTACAGTGTGGCCCCTTGTCCTCGAGCTTCTTTTTCTATGGACAATGCTACCTTCCTGTACCTTATTAATACCAGTTAGGTGTCTTTTTTATTTATTATTTAGTTTTTGTTGACTGGGTAAGTGCACTAGACAAATCCTGCCTATTTTCAGGCACGACCCGGGGGAAGGGGGATACAGATGAATGCCAACTGAACTTGAACCAGATTAAGCTGTTGGTGGTATTTTTTTCAGTGAAAGGGAAATTTGGCCAGGACACGGGGAAATTCCCTACTCTTTCGATAAGTGCCATGGGATCTTTAACATCCACCTGAACTACCACCAATCCAGGCAGAGGGACCTCAGTTTAACATCTCTTCCAAAAGCGGCACCTCAGAAGTGCAACACCCCGCCTCTCATGCTGCACTACAGTGTCAGTACTGGGATATTAACCCAAGAGCCAGATGTGGGAACTGAACCCACAGCCCTCTGATCTCCTGGCCTCTGAGGCGAGTGTGCTACCTACTGAGCCACTGACACTGACTAAATGACTATCTGAATGTTTCTATCATATCCCCCCTTTCCCTCCTCTCCTGCAGAGAGTACATGTTCAGTTCCTTGAGACTCTCCTCATAGGGCTTTTGATGCAGGCCCTGCACCATTTTGGTAGCCCTCTTTTGTACTGCCCCCACCTTATCAATGTCCTTCTGGAGGTGGGGCCTCCAGAACTGGACACATTACTTAGGTGGAGTCTTACTTGTGGTCCGTACATGGGTCATATTACCTACCTTCTTCTTACTGGTGGTACCCATCCTTATGCACCCAAGCATCCTGCAGTGCACCATGACTTCACTATGGTCATTAAATCCAGGTCGGCCTCCAGCGTGATAGCTTCCTGGTCTGAAATTTTGTTTCCAAGACACCATGCATCTGTGCACATGGCTCTTCAAACCTTTCTAGTAGACTACCTACTGTTTTGCTTCCTTCTCCTCTTCCTGACTGTTTTCCCTAAAGCTCCCCTGATGCTCCTCCTACCTTTTTTATTTCACCATTCATTGACTCCTTCACAGCCCTTCAGATAACTCTAATTTGGACGCACTTTACGTCCAAAAATTACCAAAAAACATCCAAAAATGTAGTCTGTGGAGTCATTGACGTCCACTGACATTCCCCTTGTTTAAGGCTGACGTCTGTTTTTTATTGTGTGGATGTCTTATTTTTTTGTATGCCATGATGGGAGCCCACTCCAGCATGGCAAATATCTCTTTTGCTGACGGGGTGCCCAATACCCCATTGGCTTCACTGCCCCCCTCCAAAAAATCCATATGCCACGCTAGGAAACCACCCCAGCATGGCAAAAGTCTTGTTTGCCGACAGGGGTGCCAAATCCCCCATCGGCTTCACTGGCCACCCAAACTGCCTGGTGCCATGCTGGCAGCCCACCCCAGCGTGGCAAAAGTCCCCCATTTTCTTTCAAAAAAAGACCTGAAAGAAAAAAACCTTCCCTCATTGATTATCTTGCCTGGTGCCCCCCTCCCCCAACCCACACCCATCCTCTGCATACCCCACCTCCCCACACCCCCATCTCACCCCCACCTCACCCCATATTTACCTCTGGAGCCCAGCATGACTATTTTCAGTGGACCAGGAACACGTCTGCACTCTTCAAAGCTGACCGCAAACTGAAGAAATGACGGTAAGCTGTATAATGGCATAAATTGATTTTTTTCAACTTTGGTGCATATCTCAGCCATTTTGGGGAATTTTGTCACCAAATTTTCAACATGGGGTTTTGGGGGCCCCCTCTCATGAACTATGACACTGTCATTTTGTTATTCTGACCTGAAAGGTGATTTCTCGGTCACTGCGTGGAACCACATTTTGGGACCGATTAATGAAATGACAGTGTCCCAGTTCATGAGGTAGGCCCCCCAAAACCCTATGTTGAAAATCTGGTGAAAAAAATTCAACAAAATGACTGCTTTATGAGTGTGCATTGAGCAGTTCCTATGCACGCTCGTAACTTTGAGCATTTTTAATATTTTCACTCCAGATTTTCAGCATTGCCATTTTACCACACCTCCTTATGAACAGTACAACTGTCATTTTTCACATCTCACCTGAAATGTGTTTTTGCACATGTAGCGCACAATGGCATGGTCGGTGTGCAAAATCAATGTTCGGGACAGATTAAGAAAATCACAGTGACACTGTTCATGAGTAGAGGTCTTAAACTGGCTATGTTGAAAATTTGGTGACAAAAGTCCATAAAATAACTGTGTTACAAGCATGCATTGTGTCAGATATGGCAAAAAAAAAAAGGGTAAAATTAAGGGTAACTGCTCCCCAGGGATGTCCATAGAGTACTGCGATCCTCACAAAGTGCAGTTACGTCTTTAGTGATACCCTCTAAACTAATTCTAAAGGGTGCCATTAAAGAGTTCCTGACAGTGCAAGGGTAGGGATGAGGGGGCAGTGATTAGAAGCAGCATATGTGGCCACATGGAGGAATAGGGCTAGAGATGGGGATCCTCTGGACACCAGGGACCTTTAACTGGCTGGGGGTAGGAAGTGGGCCACTGGACACCTGGCAGGGACCTTTACTTGGGCTGTGGTTAGGGAGGGGGCCAGTGGAGACCTGGCACCTTTACCGGGCTTGGGCTAGGGATTGTATTCACTGGACACCATGTGTCATGGGAGAGCAGTGGATGTGGCCTTTCTGGACTTCAGTAAGGCTTTCAACACAATACCACACAAGAGGCTAGCTAAGAGAATAAGCAGCTAGCATGGGTGTGTGGTAGAAAGTAGTAAGCTGGGTAACTAACTGGATAAATGATATGAGGCAGAGGGTGGTGGTAAATGACAGTGCACTCAGGGTACAGGAGAGTAACTAGTGTGGTACCACAAAGATCAGTGCTGGGACTGGTCCTCCTCAATGTCTTCATAAGTAACATTGCTGAGGAGCTGGAGAGGAAGATGTGTTTCTTTGCAGATGATACAAAAATCTGCAACAGGATGGACACTCAGGAAGGCGTGGAACTTACCCACAGGAAATGTAAATGGTCATCAGGATAGGGGACAAGGGCAAGACAGGATTATTTGTAAAAGAAGCAGCAGAGCCCAATTAGAGCAAGGGGCAGGAACCCTAAAAGGAAATACTGCACATTGTATACAGTGTGTATGTACAAAGGCTACAGATGTTAGTGTAGCGTGGATTACAGTGAGGTATTCAGAAGGTCAATGAGTTGATTTCAAAAACTATAGGACTTGGAGTATTGTGACTGCCAAAATTTGTCGACTGGAATTATTTTGACTTCCAAAAAATTGACAGCTGGAGTATTTTGACTCCAGTAAAACTGAAATGACTTCCAAATTTCAACCCATGGAAGTATTTGACTTCCCCTCAAAAAAAAAAATTATCAGATGCCCTGAGTGCTACCACCTGCAGTGCTCATGACCCATATTCGGAAGTGAGCATGGTGTATCAGAGGGTTGGGTGAGAGGAGGTTGGATGAAAGTCCCATGGACAGCTCTCCAACTCTGGGGGAAGAGTTGTGGTTCCCCGGCATACTAGTGACACACACAGTAGAGTCTGGGTGTCCAGCAGCCGGGACCACCTGGCGTTTGCAGAGATGGTGGAAGACATCTATGGGGCATGTGTGGGACCATGCTCACCTCGCGCTGATGTCATTGCATGTCCGCATCTCCTGGGGAACAAAACAGGAAAATTCCTGGTCACCAAACTCTATGTCATCCCTGGACTGCCTTTCAAATGACACCCCAGGCATAAGCCTCGGCTGGGGCCTCTGGTAGATTTTGCTTCCTCCCCAACCCCCTGGGGAAGCCCCACTATAGGGGGCAAGCTATAGCCTGGGGGAGTGCCAGGGGGATGTCCATGGACCGATAAGGAGGTACATTCCATGCCTGCATCCAGGAGATAAAAATAATTGAAATAAAAGGAAGGACCACTAACCTTCTGCCAGGTGGTTACCAGGATTCAGCACTGAATGAGGTCACAATACTGATGAAGCATATTTTTGATTTAAAAAGTTTTTATTGATTTTGTATCTCCACACATTACAACAAAATTAAGCAAAAATGTACAGCAAATCACAAACATCTCTCTACTAAGAAGAATGAATAAAAGTCATGTAACAACTGTTTAATGATGAAGTATGAAGTGGCATAGAACAGTCTGTGCTTGCTTGTTGATAGACTACTATCACACTCAGTACTACTGTATCATTTGAAAACAATCTTGTTGGTAAAAGAAACAATAACAACGGGGTGCACCCAAGGTTGTTAAAGGAACTGGCGGCTGAAATGGCAGAACCACTATGTATGTTATTTAATGTATCTCTGAAGGAAGGCAAGACACTGCAGAAATGAAGAACAGCTAAAGTGACCCCAATAAATAAGAAGGGTGATAAAAATGATGTTAAAAATTATAGACCAATTAGTCTAATGTCTATTGTGGGGAAAATTATGGAGGACATTGTCAGAGAACTAATACAACAACATATAATAGAGGAAGATCAATTGGACATCTCTCAACACGGCTTTGTGCAGGGAAGATCATGTATGATCAACCTGATGCAATTCTTTGAGCCTGTAAACTTAGCACTAGATAAGGGACTGCCAGTGGATGTTGTATATTTTGATTATTCCAAGGCATTTGATTCGGTCTCACATAATATAATGATAGACCAACTAATTAAACACAGACTACATCCAAAATTAGTAACATGGTTAAAGTCATGGCTGGATAATAGCAGCGAGTATGCATAAAAGGATACTAATCCAGTTGGGAGAGAGAGCGACGAGCGATGTACTGCAGGGTCAGTTTTGGGACTGACCCTGTTCAATATCCTTATAGCAACAATGATTACATCTAAAAATGCATGGATATGTAAGTATGCAGATGACTCCAAGGTGGGAGCAATCATCAATAATAAGGAAGCAGCAGAATCCTTACAAGATGATAGAGACAAACTAGGAAGATGGGCGGCAGACCACGGCCTAGAATTTAACGTTGCAAAATGTGGAGTCATGCATCCGGGGCATAATAACTTACTAGCGAGATACACCTTAAACTTAGAAACATAGAAACATAGAATTTGATGGCAGAAAAGGACCGCTTGGCCCACCCAGTCTGCCCATTTCCCTACCTACTGGATAAGCTGCAGATCCTAGTTAACCAGCAGCCTACTTCTTCCTACCCCAACCCCCCAGAACTGCCTTATGACTATCCCATGCATGCTTGAATTCCACCACTGATTTTGACTCCACAACCTCCTCCGGAAGGCCGTTCCATGCATCCACAACCCTCTCTGTGAAAAATACTTCCTAAATTACCTCTGAGCCGCCCCCATCTTCAAATTGTGCCCTCTTGTTCTTGCACACCTCTTTTTTGAAAGATGCTACCCTCTTGGACTTTGTTGATTCCCTTGAGGTACTTGAAAGTTTCTATCATGTCCCCTCTCCCTCCTTTCCTCGAGGCTATACATATTAAGCTCCTTAAGTCTCTCTTCATATGTCTTCCGGTGCAGACCCTGCACCATTTTGAGTGCCCTCCTCTGGACAGCTTCCATCCTGTCTATGTCTTTCTTGAGATTAGGTCTCCAGAACTGCACACAGTACTCAGATGGGGTCTCACCATCCGTCTGTACAGAGGATAATAACTTCCTGTTTTCTACTGGTGATGCCTCTCCCTATGCATCCCAGTATCCCCCCAACCCTCCTTGCTGCCCTCTCACATTGCTTGCCCATCTTTAGGTCATCTGATATGACTACCCCAGGTCCCTCTCCATTTTGTTGTTGTTAGTATCTCACCCCCATTATGTACTCTTCCCTGGGTTTTGTTTCCCAAGTGCATTACCTTGCACTTCTTAGCACTGAATCTAAGCTGCCATACATTTGACCATTCCTCTAACCTTGCCAAGTCCCTTCTCATCCTTTCCACCCCACCCTGTGCATCAACTCTGTTGCAGATCTTAGTGTCATCTGCAAAGAGACATACTTTTCCTTCCAGTCCTTCTGCAATGTCTCATAAAGACATTGAAGAGGAGAGTCCTAATACTGAAGCGCTGCGGTACCCCACTAGTAACCCTCCTTTCTTCTGAGTGGACTCCATTTGCTATTACTCTCTGTGTCCTATTCTCCAGCCAATTCTTTACCCAGGCTGTCATCTTGGGACCCACACCCAGGCTGGCTAACTTTATTAATCTTTTGTGTGGGACTGTGTCAAATGCCTTGCTAAAGTCTAGGTAGGCCATGTCCACAGCCCCCCTGATCTACTACTTTGGTCACCCAGTCAAAGAATCTATCAGATTCGTCTGGCATGACCTTCCGCTGTGAATCCATGCTGCCTAGGGTCCTGTGCCCTCTGGCCTCTAGATACTCGACAATTCTTTCCTTTAGAAGTGATTCCATCATTTTTCCTATCACTGAGGTTAAACTAACAGGTCTATAGTTTCCTGCTTCTGCCTTGCTCCCACTTTTGTGAAGGGAATCACATCTGCCCTCCTCCAGTCCTCGGGCACCACCCATCCTCCCATGATTTGTTAAAAGGGTAGTCAGTGGTGTCACTATTTCTACCCTTAGTTCTTTTAGAATTCTGGGATGAATCCCATCAGGCCCCATTGCTTTGTCCACCTTCAGTTTTAGAGTTCTTTCAGAACCCTTTCTTCTGTAAATGGGCGGTATCAACTTCTGTATCCAGCGTGTTACTACTGTTTGTTTTATGTACCTCCCCTCTTCCTTTGTAAATACTGAGCAAAATATTTGTTTAGTATCTCTGCCTTTTCACAGTCTCCCTCTGCCCACCCTCCCACCCCTTTATTAAGCCTCACTATCCCTCCCTTGGTCTTCCTTCGGCTCCCTGATGTACCTATAAAGGTTTTATCCCCTTCTTAACTGAGTTGACTATCTTTTCCTCGGTTTGGGAATTGGCTGTTCTGACTGCCTTCCCAGCTTCCTTTAGCTTTAACTGATACAGTTCTCTGTCCTGCTCCTTCTGCGATTCCTTGTACTTCCTGAATGCTTTCTTTTTCTCTTGACCCTTCACTGCCACTTCCTTTGAGAACCATAGTGGTTTCTTACATCGTCTTGTTTTGTTTATTTGCTTCACACAAAGGCTCGTTACCTCTGTGATGGCAGTTTTTATTATTCTCCATTGTTCTTCCACCCTCCTTCCTGCCCATTTGCTAGTGCATTCCTTAGGCACTCACCCATTTAGCAAAGTCAGCCCTCCTGAAGTCCAGTACTTTTGTCTTTGTATGGCTTGACTCTATTGCTGTGTTTATTGTGAACCATACTGTTCGATGGTAGCTAGTTCCCAGATGGCTACCCACTTCTACATCTGTAATCCCTCTCCATCTCCATTTGAGAGAATCAAGTCTAATATTGCTCCCTCTCGGTGGGCTCCAGTACTAGTTGTCTAAGGTATGCCCTGTAGGGCATCTAGAATAACTACTCTTAGTGGCAGCTGCAACTGCACTCCAGTTAACATCCGGCATATTCAGATCACCCATCAGCAATATCTCCCCTTTTTCTGCCATTCTAAGTATACTTTCTATCATTTCCCTGTCCATTTCCTCCCCCTGAGAAGGGGGTCTGTATATAACCCCTGTGCGTATTGTGGTGCCATTGCCTGTCTCCAAATTTACCCACAGTGCTTCTTTTCCTCTCTGTTTACCCTTTTGTTCTGTTGCTTTTATTCCTTCCCTTATGTAAAGAACTACTCCTCCTCCTCTTTTACCCTCCCTGTCCCTCCTGTAGACAGTGTATCCTGGTATGTTTATGTCCCAGTCATGGTTTTGTGTGTACCATGTTTTCTGACTGCACGATATCCAGATGTTCCTCCTCCATCAAGGCCACTAATTCAGGAAGCTTGTTACCCAGACTACGGGCATTAGTACTCATTGCTCTCCATTTTTGATGGCTTTACCTTCTGTTGCAGCATCCCCACTGACCGTTCTATCTCAGTCTTTTCCTCATTTAGTACCCTGTTTTGTAGGGAGAGGCTGGGATTTTCCTGCTGCTTGTCAGTGCCTCCCCCTTTGACTAGTTTAAAAGCCTGCCAATGAAGCATTTAAACCGATTGCTCAAAAGACTTGTTCCCTTCCTGGACAGATGCAGACCATCCTGCCAGTATAGGGTGGTGTCCCTCCAGGTGGAACCCCAGTCCCCAATGAAGCCAAACCCCTGTGCTCCGCACCATTTTTTCAACCATTCATTAAACTGCATGGTGCCAATTGCCCTCGCCTCCCCCATGCTTTTGACAGGCAGCACCTCTGAGAAGGATACTGTGTGTATACATTGAATAACAATACACTTTAAACAACAGATGCAGAGAAAGACCTGGGTGCACACATTACTAATACATTTACTTTTGATTACCATATGCAGGAAACAATTAGAAAGAGTAATGAAACTGTAAGGTGTATAATGACAAATATCAAAAGTAGTAGAACTGAGGTAAAATTGCTCCTGTATACAACCCTGGTTAGGCCTCATCTGGAATACTGGGCACCCTTTACACCTGTACAAAATAAGAGTAGCATGAGAATGATGGAAAAGATTAAAGAAAGGTAACAAACAAGCATTTGTCAATGCCGAATGTTTGCTTGCTGGCATTGGCATTGGTAGTGTAGGAGTTACAGAGCTGCATAATAGGAATGGCAGTGAAGTATTGAACTGAAGGCAACCCCACCACCACCCTGCAGAGAATGACAGGCATTGGGGTGTGCCTTTGGGTCATCAGGCATAACAGCCACGCCATTTCACCACACCCTATCCTGCAGACACCGACAAGTGTCACGGTGTGCCTTGGGGTCTTTGGCCCTTATGCGCACCCCATTCCATCAGGAAATATGGTGAGATGGGTGCGGTATAGGAGAATGGGGTGAACTTTGGGGCCGAAGAGTCCAAGGCATACCTCGATGCCTCTCACTGGCTGCAGGGTGTGGAATGGTATGAGTATTACAGGCAAGAATCCCAAGTCACACCCCTGATGCCTGTCATTCTCTACAGGGTGGGGCGTTATGGTTGGAAACCCTAACACCTCAGGCATTCATTGGTATTTTCACCCCAAATTTTTAGCATGTTTTTTTTGTGACCCCCACCTCATGAACAGTGGCAATATCAGTTTGTTAGCCAAAAGCTGCTTATGCACAGTGACTACGGCATTTAGTACCACAGGTGCAAAAACACATTCCGAACAGGATGTAAAAAATGACAGCTGTACTGTTCATGGGGAGGTGTAAAAAATGGCAATGTTGCAGATCTGCAGTAAAAATATTAAAAAAACTGGTGAAATCACGAGCGTGCATAGAAACTGTGCAACGCACACCCATAATGGAATTAGTTTGGGGATTTTTTACAGCAGATTGTCAACACAGGCATTTTGGGACCTCCGATCATGAACAGTGTCACTGTGATTTTCTTTATCTGCCCCGAACAATGATTTCCCACAGTGACCACACATATCTGCGCTGAAAGTGTGAAAACACATTTCAGCCATGTTGTGAAAAATGACAGCTGTACTGTTCATAAGGAAGTGTTGAAAAATGCCACTGATGAAAATCTGGATTGAAAATATTACAAAGTCATGAACTTACAAGGGTGCGTGGAAACTGCGCAATGCTCACTCGTAACACAGTCATTTTATGGACTTTTATCACCAAATTTTTAACATAGCCATTTTAAGACCTCTGCTCATGAACAGAGTAACTGTGATTTTCTTAATCTGTCCTAAACATTGCTTTCACACACCAACAGCACCATTGTGTGCTACATGTGCTATAACACATTTTGGGTGACATATGAAAAATTGCAGCTGTACTGTTCATAAGGAAGTTTAATAAAATGGACATGTTGAAAATCTATAGTGAAAATATTAAATTTGCAAACTTACGAGCATGCATAGGAACTGTGCAAAGCACGCTCGTAAAAGTCATTTTTAGGCATTTTTTCACCAAGTTTTCAACATAGCCATTTTAAGACCTCTGCTCATGAACAGTGTCACTGTGGTTTTGTTAATGTGTCCCATACATTGAGTTTGCACACCGACTGCGCCATTGTGCGCTACATGGGTGGAAACAAGTTTTGGGCAGGATGTGAAAAATGACAGCTGTACTGCTTATAAGGAGGTGTGGAAAAATGGCAATGTTGGAAATCTGGAGTGGAAATATTGAAAATTCGCAAACCTACAAGCGTGCATGGGAACTGTGCAACGCACACTCGTAAAACAGTCATTTTAAGGAATTCCGTCACCAAATTTTCAACATTGCCATTTTAAGATCTCTGCTCATGAACAGTGACACTGTGATTTTCTTAATGTGTCCCATACACTGAGTTCGCTAGCGACTCGCCGGTAATAGCAGCTACGTAGGCGAAACACATTTTGGGTGAGATGTGAAAAATGACGAGCTGTACTACTCATAGAAGCTGTGGAAAAATGGCAATGTTGAAAATCTGGAGTGGAAATATTGAAAATTCGCAAACCTATGAGCCTGCGTAGAAACTGCACAACGCATGCTCGTAAAACAGTCATTTTTAGGAATTTTTTCACCAAATTTTCAACATAGCCATTTCAAGACCTCTGCTCATGAACAGTGTCACTGTGATTTTCTTAATTGTCCCGTCCATTGATTTGCACACCGACTCGCCATTCTGCGCTACAAGGGTGGAAACACATTTGGGTGAGATGTGAAAATGACAGCTATACTACTCATAAGACAGTGTGGTGAAATGGCAATGTTGAAAATCTGGAGTGAAAATATTGAAATTCTGGAACTTACGAGCCTGCGTAGGAACTGCATAGCGCGCCGCACTCGTTAAACAGTCATTTTTGGAATTTTGGCACCAAATTTTCAACATGAGGTTTTAGGCCCCTTCTCATGAATGATGTCACTGTCATGGTGGTATTCAGTCGAAGGGTGATTTTGCAGTCACTGCGCGGTCACTGCGCGAAATCGCCAGGCGAATAACGCCATGACGATGTTTATCGATCATGAAGGTCTAAAACCCATCATTAATTGATTCAAAAATCCTGAGATATGCAATAAAGTTGAACCCCTCCCGTCTAGCCCATTATACAGCTTACGGCATTTCCTCAGTTAGCGTTCGGCTTTGAAGAGTACAGGCGTGTTCCCGGTCATCGAAGATCGTCAGCGCCCGAGTCCGGAGGTAAGTATGGAGTGAGGGGTGTGGGAGGCTGGAGTGCGCAGTGGGTGGGTGCGGGTTGTGGGAGGGGTTCGGGGAGACACACAGCAGGGACCGTTTTGTTTACAGGGTTAAAACAAAAAAGGCGCCGATGGGACCGCTTGCCCGCTGGGGTGAGCTCCCAGCATGGCACAAGGACTTTGAGGCGTTCAGCCCGGCGAGTTGGGCACCCCGTCAGCAAAAATTTAAAAAAGCAGCGGGACCGTTTGCCCTGCGGCTGGGGTGGGCTCCAGCGTGCTTTCGCTTTTGGGGAGGGTGCGTTCAGCCGGCGGGGATTGGGCACCCGTCGGCAACATGACGGATTGCCACGCTGGGGTGGGCTCCCAGCGTGGCATCAACTATTGGGAGGGAGGGAGAACAGACACAGTTCAACCGGCCGAGGTTGGGCACCCGTCGACCTCACGCTGCGTGTGGGGCGCGCGCCTGCGGCTGGGGGCTGCGCGTGAGCAGCTTCTTATCGCTGCTCACTCAAGCGTAGCTCCCCCTTTCAACTGTATGCCACTGCATTTTGGAGCGTGTCATAGACAGCTCCAAAATGCATTGGCTTACAGGGGCCGCGCCTGCCAGCACAGTGCCCGAATTGGAGGAGGAGGTGACACACCTCCGAAATCTCCGATGAAGGCACTATGTTTCTTGCACATGCGTGCAAGCAAACATAACAACAGTCATCAGCAGAATCAATTAAATTGAAAGAAATATGTATGGAATAGTCCAGAGAAGCTCCCACCTGTCCTAGACAACACACCAATAACTTCCCACTCAGTTCTTCTCTCACCAGAGCTGAGTGGTAATAACAGAATTTAAAAATAAGCTATAAATGAAACTGAAAATAAAACACACCCAACCATTGCCATCTTCCTGAAGTACTGGAAACAAGACCTCTCTATGTTCTCTCTCCAAGATCCCCCTTCCCTTATATATATACCCTTATATGCAACAATGAGATGCTCTGTATTGCAAAGAAACCTATCCCCGGTGGTGGTGGCAGGTAAAAGGTAGCACTATTGTTCAAGACCTGTGCCATGAAACACAATCCTACTTCCATTCCTATGCTGACATCTCAAACAATTATGACCTCCCCAAGTGGGATTTCTGGCTTTATTTTTTATTTTTTTTTATTTTTTTGCAGATCAGATTCTTGTAGATTTTTTGCAGTTTCTTGTCTTGTGCTATTTACAGTTAAGATCCTTCTCTTGCCCCTTCTTAGAGAACAAGCCAAACAAAACCAAGACCATCCACTCTCAGGTTCACTCTGGCTACCCACAGGGGTGGCCGGTGCGATATACAGGGCACTATGAGATGTGCACTCATTCCCTACACTGGCAACACAAGCAAAATGACAAGTAGAGCTCCATTATCACATCTCTGACCAGCAGTGACATGTCACATGGTACCGGGCACATACATGTTGTAGGGATACCAGGGACCAGCTGAACCAATTAAGGATCCTTCATCACTGGTACATAACCCCGCAGGTTCTTCAAAAATGCTACCAGCTTCCCTACTTTCACTGTTCTTATCTACTGTCTTGTTCTGAGGCCTGCTCCCCCTTTTGGGGTTCCTTTCACCCTGGAGGTCTACCTTGGTCTCAACAGTCTTTCCTTATCTCTGCTCTTAAATTCACTGTTCTGTCCTCTCTCAGGCCCCCTCCCCCCAGCAGGGTTCTTAACACCCTGGAGGGGTACCTAGCATCTTCCGTCTCTTCTAAATCTTGATCAACAGCCTACTCCTGCCATTGCTTGCACCTAGCACTTGCTGTCAATCTCAGTGTGCAGCTCTGTAAATATTTTTGTAAATATCTTGCACTACGATTGTACTGCTGCATCACTATCTGATGGGCCTACTGTCTCATGTATTCTGCATCCACCTACTGGTGCATTCTGTTGTCTTTGCTTTAATGGTCTGAACTGCTCACTATTGTTTATAATGTATTATTTTGTATCAAATACTCCATATTGTATCTGTTCTCTGTATCTGTAATTGTCGTTACTCCCCATTGTCCCCCCCAGGTCGCACCGGGAGAGGAGCAACTTGTTGCTCAGTGTGCCTTCCTGGTGAAACATTTCAATAAATAAATAAAAAAAATAAAAATGGGGGTACTCTTTTTAGATGCATGCTGGCACTGCAACCAGCATAAAGGCACCCTTTGTGATGTCCTCTGAACCTTTCCCCTCATCTCTGGGTACTGGGAAGCCATTCTGGGCTACTGCCACTGGCTCTGCCTGGCATCTCTCACATTTGAGGCTGCAATGGTCCTACTGGGTATCACACCCTCTAACAATCCCAGGAAAGACCCATGGGCTAGGTGGGCAATCACAGTTACTATGATAGCAAAACACCTTCTCTAGAGGTGCTGGAGAACCCTGGATATCCCAACCTTTAATGAATGGCTCCAGGCCATGAGACAGCTGGCCTCCTTACAGAGTCTCTCTCTCATCTGACGAAGGGAAAGATGGACCAGTATACTGCCTCCTGAATACTTTTCCTAAACCTCCAGAGCAGTTTCCCCCCTTGATGCTGTACAAGAGAACTGCGGGTTTTGTAACTCCACTGTTGCACATTCAAAGATATGTCTCAGCGGTTTCTTCCCCTGTACTGTTTCTGTGAGGGGAAGGTAATTTGCTGCATTTGTGTGAAACACAGTATGTTGTTTCTTGTCTTGTGCTATAACTTACTGTAGATGTTACTTCACATTTATAATGAATTACTGTCAGTTGTTACTGTTATAAATTGTATTTGTATGTTGTTGTTTCTGTTTTAATGCTGAATTTATTCCACACTGCTGTGTACTGTTGTTTTACTGTTTGGTGTTTGCTTGCTGGAATTTTTAATAAAAATTTTAACATAAAAAAACATACATTTTGTGGGATATTTCACTGTGTTAGTGAAGAGGAAACCTGGAGTATAAGTGCCCCCCACCCCCAATTATAGTTCAGGAAGCAGTATAGTGCAGTGAATTAAGTCGCAACAGGGAGATAATAATTCCTTTTTACAAGACACTGGTTAGGCCCCATCTGGAGTACTGTGTGCAGTACTGAGGGCCACACCTTCACAAGGACATTAACCAAACTTGAGGCAGTCCAGAGAAGAGCAACCAAAATGGTGCAGGGACTGCATCAGAAAACATATGAGGATAGATTAATGGAGCTCAATATGTATACCCTAGAGCAAAGGAGGGAGAGAGGTGATATGATCGAAATATTCAAACACCTTAAGGGCATTAACAAGGTGAAACAGTCTAACATGTTTCAATATAAGAAAAATAGCAGGACAAGAGCACACAGCATGAAATTAGAGGAAGGCCGATTAAGGGGTAATGTGAGGAAGTTCTTTTTGACAGAAAGGGTGGTGGATGCATGGAATGGCCTACCTCAGGAAGTGGTGGATATGAATACAGTGCAGGGCTTCAAACAGGAAAGGGATCGGCATAAAGGAGTAATACAAATTAGTATGAATAGATAAGTCATTGACAGAGCAAAGGCCGATGGCACATTTTTAAGGTAGAAAAAGAAATGGGCAGACTGGATGGGCCTTGTGGCCCTTATCTGCTGTCAACTTCTATGTTTCTATGTTTCTAGGGCTCTGAGCTGCAGATCTGGAAACCTGGGTTTAAATCCCACAGCCACCTAAGTGCATACTGTGTGATCCTGAGCAAATCACTTAACTTCCTTGTGCTCCCAGGTCAGATTTGGAAACAAGCTTCGGCTTAGTGTGCTAGTCCTGGTTAAACAATGTTCTCTTTCCCTTTCATCTTGTATGCAGTTAAGGCCTGATATCTGTGAAAAGTGCTACTCTGGTGGCTTTGTTTGTGGGGCATATACACAGATTAACCTATGTGGGGCATCATGATTTTCCATATCAGCTAACAGGGCCCTCCTTGGTGATATGTCTACCACCTTTTTAACAGAGAAGTCATAACCTCTGAAAAGGATCTCCACCATGTTGCAAGTCTCTTTTCTAGAGACCAGTAAGAGGTACCTAAAGACTAAGAATGGGCGGGTACTAAAATACCCAACCACCATGACAACCTGCGGGTACCCCAGAAGTACCCAGAAAAAACCTGGATAAAAACCGGGTAGTCAGGTCGGGTCAGGTAGTCAGTACCTGACCCATTCTACTACCTGATTATTTGACCCTGACCATAACAAAAATTATGTAAAGACTGTTTTTGGAGACTATTACAGTGTCTGTTAGGTGTCCTGATCCATTATACCCATGGGGGACATTGCTGAGGTAGGTACAAGAGGTGCAGCTGCTCTGAGTGAGCCTGCTGCTGTTTCAAAAAATTATACCCATTCTGAGCATTGCTGAGGTAGGTATGAGAGGTGCAGATGCTCTTAGCGAGCCTGCTGCTGTTTCAAAAAATTATACCCATGGTGTACATTGATGAGGTAGGTACGAGAGGTGCAGCTGTTCTTAGCCAGCCTGCTACTGTTTCAAAAACTATACCAATGACAGGCATTGCTGAGGTAGGTACGACAGGTGCAGCTGCTCGGAGTGAGCCTGCTGCTGTTTTAAAAAATTATACCCATGGTGGGCATTGACCAAACTTACAAACTGATAACTGACATAAGAAAACTAAGAGTAGTACTAGTGTGGCACATGTGGCTGGCATGGTGGCGGTGGTGATGGTTCCATTTGTTTCGTGCTCAACCTAGTCATCATATTCAGTATCACTGTTCGCAGGCAGTTGTTCATTTTCAGGGTCAGACTCCCATAAATCTGTGTTTGTGACAATTGGAAAATTGTCAGCATTCATTCTGAGAAATGTAAGCTGTTTCACATGTGCAGGATGTAGCAGTATTCTGTGGTCAGTGACTATTTCTCCAGCTTCACTAAATATGCATTCTGAATATACGCTTGAAGGTGGACAACTGAGGTACATTATTGCAAGATTTGCTAGATTTGGCCGTATTGTTCTCTTTTGTTTCCAACAGAGTAATGGATCTTCCTTGAGCCCAGTCACAGTATGGTCTGCAAAGTACTCCAGGATCATTGTGCTGCAAGAGACAGCTAACAGTGTGGCAGATGAACCTGCTGCACTTTCTTTACAGGATACCAGTCCATGTTGTTGCAGGCAACGCAGAAGTGATTTGCCTTTCTGACCGTGAACATTGGATGCCCAAGAAGAAGCTGCACATATCCTTCCCCTCGCTGATGACACTGCTGACTCTGAAGAACTGATAGATGCGCTATTGCCTGCCCCGGAGGTGCACTGTGATGGTTCGGCAGGCTTTAACTGCTGTACATCAGTTAATGGTGTTTGTAGGGCAATGTCACATTTGGTTAGCAGAAGATCTCTCCCATACTCAATGTCTTCCCCTGCAGGAAGGATGGCTTCAATGTTCCACTTAAAGTGGGGATCTAGCAACATAGCCAACACATAGGCATCATTCTTAAACATGACATTTGTTCTCTGATCAGTCAACAGTCTGAGACTCAAGTCATCTGCCAGCATAACAGCAGTGCTGTCTTCTTTTGACTAAAAGTCTTTCTTTATGTCATCAAGGAAAATGTAAAAAAAAATCTGATTTGAGGAAGAATTTGATGCAGAGATGCACTGCCTGCACTGGAATCGTGTGTGGCAGCCTCAAATGGCTCCAATAAGGTGACCAACGATTCCAGCAGAGCTCAGCTGTGGGAACAGAACATGATGTCTACTTTACCTATTTGATTCTGCACTGTGTAGTCATATACAGATTTTTTCTGTTCAAGAAGCCTTTCCAGCATGTGAAATGTTGAATTCTACTGGGTTGGAACTTCTTGCTTTAATGCACCCCCAACCCCCAAAGACTGGCACTGATCACACAGAGCTTGGAGTCTCTGCTCCTTCCCCTTTGTTTCCTAGCATCCATCTTAACCACCACACTTACTCTAAGCCTGCGATTTCTCACTCGCTTGGCCCCCTCCCTCTCCACTGTTCTGTTAATTTTGTGCCTGGCGCCTGTAACCAGTCATTTACCCTCCCCTTTCTCACTCCTTAGTGTTGCCCCAGCCTTCGTTCTCACTTTCTCCTTCCACCTATTGTCAGCAGTTCCCTCCCCCCAATTTAGCTGCCTGGCAAGACCATCATAAATTGGGCCTAACCTCCTCTCCCCCTCCCTCTAGGATCCAGCCTTTTACCCAGGCACTGAAGCACCCGTGGCCATGGTGCCTCTGGCTGCCCTCACCTCCAACCAACCTGCATAGCTGCCATCTTGGATCCAGTAAAGTACGTTGCCTCGGTGACTCCCCACCTCCTCCAGCAGCCAGCTGATTGGTCTGTGCTCTCGGAGCTGACTGGCAATTAGACGCCAGTGACATCACAGCCTGGTAATTGGCTGACTCTCAATCCCCTACTATCTGCTGCTAGACTGGGAGCGCAGCTTTCTCTGCTACCCGCTCAATTTCCTAACAGTCTACAGTTCAGCTCTGTCTCTATTATTTTTTCCACCCACCCGCCCCAACCCTGACTGCTATTAAATACGGAAAAGCCCCGCCCTCCCCACATCACCACTCCTACCGGCTGCATACCTCCTTCTTTCTAACCTTTGACTTTTTTGCCACTCGGCACCAAGTGTCTTTTTCAACAGTGATCCCTCACAGCTACTAGCCAGGGTGATAGGTCAGTACTTGCTCACCAGCTGCAGGTTAAACCCCCCCAGGCTAAAAATGTACAAGCTTTCCCCGTGTGCTCTTCTTCACCTTCTTATCCTCCTTAGCATACCTGGTCACAATAAAAGACCTAGCACCCTAAGTGATAAAAACTTCAATTATTACCTTGGCTCCTAATTACACTAGCACAAAGGCTGCACCACTGGAAATGTTTTTGTCATCTGTAATGGTCCGTGGTCCCCTTTTAAGATCCATCCCCAGAAACTTGAACAGTTGACGTTTTATGTGCATCCTCGTGTTACTGCACCCTCTGATCCCATGACTTCTCCTCACTGTGACATACAAAGGGACTAGAAAAAAGGAGCCATGGCACCAAAAGGATTATTAAACTCACATCTAAGCTGCTTAGAGAACACCTCCTCAGAATCACCCTCCTGTTACTTCTACTTGCTGGCAACATTTACCCTAACCCTGGACCTCATGGCTATATCCCAAGTGACACTCCCCATAAACAGGGTACAATAACACTGGCTACAATCAACATTTGTAGTCTTCTGTGCAAAATTGACAACCTCAAAGTCTGAGTCACACTGCATGATCCTGATATCCTGTCAATTGTTGAAACCTGGCTGTCCCCCAAAATACCTGACTCAGTGGTAGCACTACCTGGCTATACCATTCTCAGGCTGGATAGGTCCTCCACGCATGGTGGGAATGTGCCATCTATCTAAAAAAACTCTCTGAAGGGGTTGGCCTTGCCTGTAGTTGGCCTTTTATGCCCCTCACAGATCCTAGCAGTTAAAGTGCTCCTGGGGGCATATTGTAAAACCCTCATGGTTTGCTCAGTCTACATATCCACTAAAGACCCCACCCCATGCCTAATTAGCATCATGGACTATCTCCATGCTCAAAATCATGTCACTGAAACAATTCTCTTGGGAGACTTCAGTACAAACTGGCTGTCTCCAATCATTGGCCCTATAAAGGATACATTATCTGTCCTTCACCTCACACAGCTTGTCAGTTCCCCAACCAGAATAAACTACAAGACTGGAACAAGCACCACCCTGGACTGGATAATCTCCAATCACCTGGATCGCATAACTAACATAAACATTCACCCTGACTGCCTTAGTGACCACTTCCTCATCTCAGCTGGACCAACAAATTGCATACACCATTTCCCAGGCTTATCTACAATAGAGTGCTCAAAAATGGACACCTTGAGCTCTTAAAACAACAGCTTCACTACCAGGATTGGTCTCTACTGGAATTTGCTGATGATATCAATGCGGCCCTTGAACAGTTCATTAAGGTCTTCAATGCTGCCTCTTAAAAAGATGAAGGTCCATGGCACAGTACATCCCTGGATTACCCTTGACAGCATTGCTGATATAAAACATAGGGACCACTTATGGCACCGAGCCAAAGCCTCTGGTAACTAATAGGACCTGCAAGCATATATAGCTGCAAGGAATGCCTGCACAGGGCCATCCAACAGGCCAAAAATAAACATCACAGAGAGCTGCTTATCAACTTGTGAGGGGACAGCAGAAAATTCTGGTCAAACATCAATGATATCATTGGCAAAGACCCAAAAGTGTCACCCTCAATGCTAAACCTGGATAGTACACCAACTTCAGACTCACATAAAATTACAAATGCTTTTAATTATGCCTTCTCTAACTTCAGCAGTGTTCTTCCACGTAACTTCTTTGATGATACCTCAGCAAACACAGCATGTTACAATGCGGACAAGGCCACTGGACACCTCCCTTTCTACTTTAAGAGGGTCTCTATTACCTAGGTTCGAAAACACATGATTAAGATTTTGGGAAAAGTCTAGGTACAGTGGTGACTCGCTGAACCTCAAGCTTATTGCACTTACCTTAGAGGACATTCCACTTCCCATTATGAAGATCATTAACCACTCTCTAACATTGTCACAATTCCCGCAGGTATGGAAATCAGCCCTTATGACCCCAATACATAAATCTGGTGATTGGGCCTTGCTAAACAACTACAAGCCTATATCAATCCTCCCTCCCATATCAAAAGTGCTGGAACATGTTGTTGCTAATCAACTGGTGGAATACCTCGAGAAATACTCCATCCAATGTCCGTAACAGCACATTTTTTGAAACAGGCACAGCTCCTCTACTGTGTTCCTTGAACTCACCAGGTTCATACATCAATCTTTTGACCAAGGTAAGCTTGTAGGAGCAGCCTTCATAGACTTAATGAAGGCATTTGACACAGTTAACTACCCGCTCCTCCTTGGTCAATTAACTAAGATTGGTCTCTCTTGCAAAACACTGAAGTGGTTTAGAAGCTATCCTGGTGATAGGTCCCAACTGGTGAATATAGATAATGTCACTTCCAGTCAACAGGTCATCAGGTCTGGAGTACCACAAGGCCCAATACTGGGTCCACTCCTTTTCAGTGTCTTTCTGAACAATTTGCCATCTGCATGTCACCAACAGTCCCTCCTTTATGGTGATGACGTGGTCATCTTTGCAAGCCATACCGACCCCAGCCTACTTGAATGCGAGCTCCAGCTTAGCTTCAAGCAAGCTGAGCAATGGTTTAGTATGCATAAACTAGTACTAAACTATAAGAAAACTAAAGTGCTGTTGTTTTCATCCTCCTGCAATAAGCACAAGTCTCATCCTCTTATTATTAGAAATAGCCTAGGAGCCCCCCTTGAACAGATCCAGCACTTCAGGTACCTAGGTGTTGCCCTTGACAGTCATCTCATCTATGTACCTCACATTGAGAATGTTGCCAGGACAGTCAATGTTAGGATAGGGCTTCTCTATAGACACAGACGGAGTCTGACTCCAGAAGCTCTCAAGCTTGCAATCCACAGCTCAGTCCTATAAGTCATTGATTATGGCTTGGTTATATATGGATCTGCTTCCATCACATCACTAAGAAGGTTAACGGTCACCCTGAACAAAATATGCAGACTTTACATGGGTGATCCTTGACTTACCCACACGTGTGAGCTTTATTCACTATCTGAGTGGCTCCAGCTCACTGGCAGGATTAAATACCAAACGTGCTTGCTTACTGAAAAAGCTCTCCTTGGGCCCCTTCCACCGGGAGTTGATAGCCTTCTGAACAAATCTCCCAAGACCCAATACACCTGCTCGTCAACAGCTGAACACCTTCTAGTTCCTAGATGCTGGACTGCCCAATGTCAACAGACCTTTTTGTACTGAGCACCGCTCTGGTACAATGGACTATGTACTGAATTAACTAGCCTCCAGAACCTGGGGCATTACAAGCATCTGCTTGGGCAGCATCTTGCAACTGACAGCCACTGTGACTGTACCCCCTAATCCTTAGGGTACCTGCCCACTTTTTTCTCCTCCCTGGCCGAGCCTCACTACTCTTCAAATCCTGCCCAACTCTCTTGGTCTAAGGCCTGCTCGGACAAAGCCGTGGCAGCTACATCTCTACCAAAGGGTCTTAAAAATTGCTTCCACACTTAATCCATAGTGCGCTAAAATAAATTAATCATGCCCTCTCCCTTCTCTCTCTCTCACAACTATTTATTACTGACCTTGATGATTAATGTATACCCAGTTTTTGCCAGATATTCAACAGTTAGCTCCTTCTCTTTCTACCGCTTTTACTGTTTTTTTCTAATAGAAAACTTTTATTATGCTTTCACTTTGTTATATGCTTTATTGCCAATGTTTTCTAGAATCCCATTTAGTTTAGCTCCTTTGTATTTTTGTCTGCTTACTATTATGTATGATATTTGCCAATGTTTGCTTGTATATCACTTAGTTAGCTTACCATCGTCTGTTTGTTACCCCCTTCCCCCTGACGTGGAACTTTTGTAAATTAGCTTTGTTTAGCTCAAAGGTACTTGTAATCCGAGATGAAATAAATAAATAAATATTGTTTGACCTCTGCCACCCTTTCAGGGTTTTTTTTTAGCTTTCACAGAGTGGCTGAAATGCCCACATATTTTCCTAGCAAGACCTAACAGGTTTTCAACATTTCTGTTTCCATTTAAGAAACCATGGATGAAAAGATTTAACAATATGCAAAACAAGGTATGTGTTAGTAGTTGCCATCTTGAACAGCCTTGACTATGTTGGCAACATTATTTGATACTATGAACCCTGGAGATAAGGAATACGGAGTAAGCCATTTCTGGAATTGATTTTACATCTCCTACAAAATATTCACAGCAGTGTGGTTGACTTCAAAAGTGGTGACACATAATACAGCCTGCTTCCTATTACTTATGGTATAGCATGAATTATTACTTTCTGATTGAAAACTTGCCCAATGAGCTATAACAGTCATGTAGTCAGTTGTTTGGTTGCTGGTGCATATATCCATGGTTATGTGACCCTGCTTCATCTCAGAGAGTTTCAACTGTTTAGTGACTGCACTACACACCAGGTCATACAACTGTGGAACAGCCTTTTTTGAGAAATATGTTTGAGAGAGAATGGTGTACCATGGTTCAATCTGCTTCATGAACTTTAGGAAACCTTTCTGGGCATTTTTATTTATTTAGTTAGTTTTTGTTGACCAGGTAAGTGCACTAGACAAATCCTGCCTATTTTCAGGCATGAACCTGGGGATACAGATAAATGCCAACTGACCTTGAACCAGATTAAGCTGTTGGTGGTATTTTTAGTGAATGAGGGAAATTTGGCCAGACACCAGGGAAATTTCCTACTCTTTTGATAAGTGCCATGGGATCTTTAACATCCACCTGAACTACCACCAGTCCAGGCAGATGGGACCTTGGTTTAACGTCTCATGCGAAAGACAGCACCTCAGAAGTGCAGCACCCCTCTCATGCTGCACTACAGTGTCAGTACTGGGATATCAACCCAAGTGCCAGATGTGGGAACTGAACCCACAGCCCTCTGATCTCCCGGCCTCAGAGGCGAGTGTGCTACCTACTGAGCCACTGACACTGACAAGGCATCAAAAGCAAAAGGGAGCAGACAATCAGCCAGCAGCTCTGCCATGGTTCTATTTAACAGCTGGCATGTTGGATGCTTCTGGGTAAATTTTGATGTCCTCTCAACAATTTCTTTTAATGTTAGTTGATGAGATGAGATATTTTTAATTTTGGGTAGACCATACTTTTCACACCTTTTTCAGGTAAAGTACTACTATGAGATTTTGTAGTACTTGATGGTGTCAGAAAAATAAAAATCTATGTTTGTCTGAGAAGACTGCAAGGGCACATCAAGTGATTCAGTGTGTCTGTTCCTGCTTCCAGTTCATTGTCACTGTGGTCACTGTCACCACCACCTCCACTACCGCCCATACCAACCACACTGTTCCTTTCCCTGCCCCACTCAATTCGGTTTTTTGCCTTCGCAGGTCGTGTCATGACTGATGTTCCTAAATGTCCCACTTTGCCACCATGACTGACACTATTTTTGCACAGACTGGATACAGCTTGAGAGTAGTCTGCAGGGTCAATATAAAATAAATTCTACACTAAAGATTTACCCTTTGTGCTTTGTACTACAGTGCCTGACACTATTTCTTGTACAGTCAAACGGCATGGAGGAAACCCAATACTGCCATTTCCTTCTTCACAAGAATTTTTCCCATTCATGGTCATCTTCTTATTCTTACATTTAGCATATGATTTGTTTTCTTTCTGTACTTGCCTCTCATGCCCTACAGTGGCATCCTCTCCAAACCCCCTCACTGAAACTAGTACCAACCTCACTGCCACAAAATTCAGAGCTGGAGGTGTTGAGGCCTGGGCTATCCCATTCCCAGGCCCCACTATCACCACCATTGTAATCAGCATTCACTGCCTCAGCATCTGAGGTTATATTTGAGGAGGAATGCCTCCCCCTCCTTGCATGCTGTTTCAGCAGCTGGAAATCTCCAGGCACATGTGATAAAATGTTCAGTACCTCTACAAGTAACTTCTGTCAGTTATTTCCAAAAATCTACTATGATTTCATTGGTAACATGCTTTTTTGGTTCAGGAGGACATTTAGTGCCAATCCTGGTAATGTTATTGTTATTATAGTCACTATTTTCTTCATTAGAGCTAGGATTCATATTGTCCACACAATTTTCAGTTGCACGTGCACAAGCACTATGTTTCCTTTTAGTAGACTTAGTCTGGAAAAGCAAGACACAGTAGACACAGCCATGGCTTTCACTATGCCACAGAGAGTCGTCACACACAGTGTAGCTATGACAGGGCTCAGGGCACCTAACAGGCTAACAGACAGTGTAATACAACCTAAATGGCTTTCACTATACTGCAGGGAGACACAGAATAGCTATAAGTCGCAGACAGGGCTCTGGGCGCTTAACAGACACTGCGTAATACAGTCTAAATGGCTTTTGTTATACTGCAGAGACACACACAGAGTAGCTATGTCCCAGACAGAGCTCAGGACACCTAACAGACAGTGTGTAATACTGCTCAAATGGCTTTTACTAGACTGCAGAGACACACAGAGTAGCTAGACAGTGTGTAAAAGTAAAATACAGCTGCTGCCAGCAACGAGCACCTCCCCCTCTCCTTCTTTCCCTAGCACTGCACCGGATCACCCAATTATTTCTCCTTCAGTCCCCAACCCTTGCTCCTTTGTGGAGTAAACTTGTGCTTTTTTTTTTAAAGTTAACTTTTTTTTTTGTTTTTCCCGCAGCTGCAGAGCAAATGCCGATTCCTCCTTCTCCTTAGAAAGTCTGCTGCTATCTGCCTGCTAACACTGCAGACATGGAGCACAGACACCAGCACTGACCAATTGGATTGTCAGGCTGGTGTCATGTGCTCTTTCTGCTATCAGGACCCCACAGGCTGCCCTTTTATGCCTGTTTCCAACCTCGGATGAGTCCCAGTACCCCAATGGCTGCCTATAATGTCTGCTTTAAAAAAATTACATGTTACCTGATCCGTTACCCGTGTCAAAAGTACCTGACCTGTGAAGTACACTGACATGCCGGGTAGGGTAGTAAATTACCCGAACTACCCTTCCAGGCAAAAAGAATGCTGATACTCAATGTACCCGCTACAGCTACCTGACAGGTAGCCCATCCCTACTAAAGACCACAGTTTGCTTACTTGATGTATTTCATTTCTGGTTTTAATCCAGGTGTCTTGTGAAAAAATATATCACCAGAGAGAGAAAAGCAAGAAAGTAGAAGGTAGCAGTTCTCTTTTTAAAGGATTTTAAACTGTTTACATTTGGTAAGATTGCTGTGAAAGTGCTACCCACACACATAGTCAACAGAGAAAGCAGGGAGAGGATACTGTGAACCACTGAACACACACAAAATCAACTATGCAGAGGTCAGATCTTTCCTATGTCTAGTCCTAGGCCTATGTTTCACTCTCTTTCCCAAAGAGGTTTCTGATGCAGTGCCCTCTATGTCAGAGGAGTAATCCTCTAACGAGGATAATAATGAGGCTTCAGAGTCTTCCTCCTCTTCCTCAGTATCTGCCCACTGCCTTTTCTCTTGCAAGATCATACAGCTGTTTCTGAGGGCTATTTGTTTAGTTGTTTTAGCTTTGATATATTTTGAGTGTCATCTTCTTGGGTCTACTGGACACATAACCTCATCCTCTGGAGGGGGAGACAAGGAATTTCCATTTTGACCTAGACCAGTGAGGATGTCTCCTCTGCTGGGTCTGGGGTATCTCTTATAGTGCTGTCCCCTTCACCATTTGCTCTGTCATGGGTATTCTGGGTCACAGGCACAGAGCTGGATGAGGTCTGGGTGGGCTGGTGGTCTAAGTGTGCACCACCAAGGAGTTCCTCCTGAGACTGTGAAACTGGATCTGTGACCTGTTGGACAATGTAGGGGGGGAGGGGTGAGAAGGGATGTGTGTGTGTGGAGAAGAAGTGGGGGGAGGTGTGGGCCTGCATTACACCTGTCCTCATTCCCTTCTGGAGTCTCATTCCTTGCAGGATCCTACTCTTTCCAGTGTGCTTGTTCTTTGGCTGTAGATTTCTGTAAGGATTCCTGCTGCTGCCCTCTGGAAATAATCCTCTCCTGATCCACTGCATCCTTCCTGTTATGAGAGGCCCAGGGTCACTATAGGAAGGAGTGCCCCTGTTCTTCCCACAATAGTACCAAAATGGATTGGGGCTATTTATACTAAGGTGTCGTCCATATTCAAAACAAAGACTGCATTTAGGTGTGGTGCATGCCACACTTAAGTGGTATCTGACCCCACCATACTTGTGGCATGATATAAGCCACCCAGTATAGAAACAAAAGCCCTCTATCTCTGCTTGGAAGGTGACTAACTCCTCTGTTGGTATTGTTGAGTCTCACTGTACATTTCCACCCACCAGTCCAAATAAGTTCTGAATTCAGGATCAGGGGAAGGCTTGTCTGAGATATCACATTTCTGGTGAAGCTAGCCTACTATGTTGCTAACATTAACACTCTCGTTATGAAACAAGAAGGTGATAACCTTGGCACTGGGTTTTGTTAATGGTGTTGCTACAAATGGTACCCACAGTATTTTTCAGTTTGTCATATTTCTTCCAGAATCTCTGTGAGGAGTCAACAGTTTTAAAGTTTACATCATACATGTTGTCACCAGAAACATGAATTAAGGCAAAAACATTCAGTGGCGAAGAAACCAATAGATTCTTTCAGTAAAGTACAGGCTATAAACACTCTGTCTGATGAGTCCTCTGCACTACTCACATACTTGAGCCTGACAGCATTTCTGCACTGTGCTGGCTCCCCTTGTGCCTGGAATAAATCAGCCATACGAAAAGGTCTCTCACTCCTCTTCTGATGATCCGGACTGTCCCCCCCTTTCAATCCACTGGTACTAGGCCAGCTGCCATCCTCTGGCTTTGAGGACTGTTTATGACAGGCTTCTGGATCTGTCCTACAAGAGGCCCCAGTGTTCATTTGACTCAATGGGTTAGTCTGAGGGCCTCCCCTCTGAGGCACCCAACCTAGGGGAAGCATGGCTCCCAGGAGGAGACATTGGAATCAAGATCTTAGGGTCATTTTGTGCTGGCTCTTCTGTCTCAGGCATGTGTGGAAGTCCTGTGTGGCCTGACTGTGAGGACTGGTGTTTTGTGCAGCAGCCTTTGCCTCAGTGTCTGCACACCCATCATGACCAGGCTGATGACCCTCAGAAACTACATTCATATTAAAGGAGGGTATCCCTTTACTAAGCTCTTTATTTTGTGCAGGCTGAGGTGAACCAGTATTCCTTCTGGAATCCATTTCCCTTGCCCATGAAACAGATTCTCCCACGTTTATTGTGCATGAGAACAATTGGTAGTCTCATTCATGTTAAAGTCCAATGACTCAGATTCTACTGTGACAATGTTCCTGTAAGTAGAGCAGTTCAGCCTTGTGTCCTGCAAATCCTCACTGGTCACCAGCTGTCTTGGTACAGTCATAACTCCAGTTGGTTGGGGCACACTATTATGGGAACTGGCTCCTGGTCCTCATTTCTGTACAGTACTTACCAGGGACACCACCTTCCTCCTTCCATAACTCTTCTGCAGTTGGGGAGTGGCCCACGAGACAAGATTTGCCATCTGCAGAGCATTTCCAGTCAGCTTCCATGAGTACTGATTCTACAGTCCAGGGAGTCAGGTCTGGGTAGGGGTCGGTCTGCTTCTTTGAGGTCTCAGTGTCTCTCTTGCTTCCTTCTGGGCTTTCCATGTGTGAAAAGCTAATGACATGGCAGAAACTGGTAGTGGCTTGTCTATCAGTGCAACAGCTGATGTTGGCATTGAGAACCAGAGGTTTAGACCTCAAGGACTGGGATGAGTGTTCATCCTCCTCAGCTAGCAACTGAAGGTGATGCTTTTGCCTCTTAGACACACTGGCAGCAGGGTCTCAATCTGCAGCAGCAGCTTCAGTCATCGATATGTTCTGCCTCATAGCACACCACAAGTACGACTCTTTGCTTTGTGAATAAATCAGGGCTTTGAACCAAAGACTTTTTGGTTTCATAGTCAAGGCTGACAGAACTTGCTTTTTCATTTCCTCTGCCTCCACCACCTTCATCCTTCCAGTCAGCCACCTTGGCAGCCTGCCAGACAGCCAGAAGTTCCCCCTACAGGAGAAGTTGCAAAAGCAGAGGATTTTGCTTGGTGTTATTTCCAATATTTCCCCATCGATGAAACAGCTCTATATAACCCACCTCGAGGATGTACCTAAAAACAAGCTATCACAGCCTATTGTGCCTTTCCTGGTCCAAGAAAACTACAATTTAATAAATGGCTTCTCTGTTTTGGGCTTGTTGATGGTAATAGCTGTCATGGAGAGAACTGTGTGAAGTGATGTGGTACAGCCATAATCAGATATAGAACCGCTGCTCTTCATTTCCTTCTGGGCTTCTGAAGAGAGTTTTTTCAACAAGTTTTGTAGACTGGAAGCAACATGTAGCTTAAGAAGGATGTATGCCATTTATATTATTTTTAAAATCTTTGTCATTCTTATTTATGTGATGTTTTTGTACACTTTGAGAAAAATATTTACACTTTAAGTGTTACGAAATCAGTACAGATTAAAACTGCCAAATGGGTGGTTTTTGGATCTGCTACAGAACAAAAGATCAGCACAGACTGTTATAATTATGAAGTCAGGAATACAGTTCTGTTAATGTCTTGAACTGTTTTCAACATGTCATGTCCAGCCAAAAGCAGGATGGTGTTTTAATCTTGCACGTTCCTTGCAGCAATCTACTGTTATATAAATGATATGTATTGTGTGTATACAGAGATTGCATAATGGGCTGCAGTGGAACAACTCATTTATATAGTATGTAGTTACCCCCTGCTGTGCATGGAAACACAGCCTTGTTGGTCATGGTTACCCATGCATTACTCTCTGTATAGTATATAGTCAGGCACTATCATGTATGGAAATCATACCTCTCAAAAAGTTGTTGTACCACATTTCAAAGGTCACAAAAAATTGTGCCACAGTTTGGAGTTCACAGAAAGTTGTTGAACTGCATTGTGACTTTCTCATGCCAGATGCTTTTGTTAGCCATTTTCTCAGCAATTCTTCTTCTGACATACACACAGCAGCAGTCTGCATTTTTATACTAAAAATGCCCCATACCCTGCTGCTTAGTAGACAGTACCTATCCATTTGCCACCCCAGTGTGCCCCCAAAAGTTAATTTTTAAATTTTTAACTTAAAAATCATGTGTACTATTGAGCACAGACTCCTCTCTGTTTCCATTTAGTAAAGATGGGCATTGTCAGTTCAAGGTGCAGTGCATGTAACACACATAGAAACAAAACAGAAACAGCTAAGGGGGGGTGCTCAGTGTTGGATGTAGTTGCAAAGTAAACAAAATATATAATTATTTGGGGCATACTGGAATGGTGACTGTGTGGGTACTCAGCCACTGGGTGTCAACTAGATTCTTGTAATTTTCAAAAGAAATGGCAAAATACTTTCTCTGTGTGTGGTGGGGGAGTGAGATGAGTACAGATCAGAGTGGTATGTCCTGCCATCAGCATTCAAAACAAACATATAGTTTTGATCAGTATGGAGGGTCTGCCAGGGTTGCCTGTTGCCCCCCCTGCAGCTTAGTTTATATTTGAATGACAGCTTACTTAACCTGGAGATAGATCCTCCTTTTCCTCCTAAAATTGGTAGGATGCCATGTAAACTGCTTTTGCATGCCAATGATGTAGTAGTGCTTTCTTGAACTAAATTTGGGCTACAGTGGAAATTGAACCTAACAATGAAACTTTGCTTGACCTCTGTCCTCACTATCAACATGGATAAGACTTTCTGAACTTTTCTCAAACTCTGTTAAGTCCTCTTGGCACCTGAAAGGTGAAAGTTTAGAGGCAGGGGGTTAAATTGTGCAGGAGCCATAGCAACTCAGTCCCACCACCTCTTAAAAGTTGTATGACAGTTCCAACACCTCTGTCATCTTTCTCCATTTACTGCTATAGGAGAGTTCCACCACCTATAAATGACAGTTCCACCACCTAGAAATCTAGATGTGAGAATTCCTCCACCTAAACATTTCCAGTTTAACCACTGTTTAGAGGTGGTACATAACTATTTATTTATTTTTTGATAACCGGGTAGGTGCGCTAGACACGAAAGTGACTATTTTCAGGCATGACCCGGGAGGTCAACAACATAGAGAGATAACAATTACATAGAATACAGTATAAGGAGATGTGCAATACATCGCAAACATAAGGTGAGGTAAAGTTAGGACAAATAAAGGTACAGGTACGAATGGTGTAAAAATTATACAATTAGAGATAAGTGCCCAAGTGTAGATTATCATAGTAATAACACAAGATATGAGGTACAGAAAGAAGAAATATACCAGCGAAGGCATCATTATGACATGCTGAAAGTAAAAGGGTGTTGATTTGGAAGGGGGTAGGGAGAGGGGATAGATTTAAAGGATGCTGAAGGATTAGGGTGCCATCTCACACCATAGAAGATGTTTCCAAGGGCAGCCAGGACAGAGTAAATCTAGATCTATGGAGGGCTGAAGCAGGTACATTGGGCACAAGTAGTAAGGAGGGAGTGGTGCCTTTTCTTAAAAGTGGCATGATTAGGTGCAAGGCGGACATCTCTACTACCTGGGAATTCATTGTTCTTCATTAATTATGAATGGGACCTGCATTTAAAAAAAATGGAAAAAATGAACCTAGCTACTAAAAGCCTTCTTAGGTTTTACAATAATGACTGTGGCTATGCACTGGACGGGCTTGTAAAGGCAGCTCATGCAAAAATTAACTCGGGCCCTTTAAGGCAGTGAGATCACAAGTGGTCATTCAAAAATAAACTAAGCGGGGGGGGGCAACAGATCTGGGGTGGAGAAACAAAAAATCAACTTCAGGGTCTTTTGATGGAGGAATTGCTGCAGCCCTAGGCCTTCCATGATCCATCCCAGCTGAGCTGATTCAAACTGAACTACGTAGTATGTCAATAAGTACATTAGCACAGCAGAGGCAACTTGCTTTTTGGCAAAACAGTACTTGACATGACTCCTGAAGACGACCTAGTATATGCCTAAAAGAAGAAAAAACACATAGCTTCTTAATAATGGTTGCAAGTCTCCATGGTTGGCAAGGAGCAAGATAATCATGAAATAAATTGTCTTTCTCAACCTGTTTGATCTCCTTTCACTAGATGTATCAGTCAGCAAAAGTTACTGCTATGTTTTTTAAGGTGACAGAAAATAGCTTTTAACCTCTAGATGCCCTCCAGATGTTCTTTTATTGTCTACGCAGTATTGATATATTTTTGACCTTTCTTGTTAAAGTCATATTCTAATGTTGTTGCCTTTGAACTGCTCTGAATCCCTTTCTTCTCCGCTGTTGCTGGTCTCTCTTTTCATACTGCCGGAACATTCTATCGTACCAATGACACCATTCTAGTCCATTTGGATGAATAGCATGGAATGGGAGTTACTGTGATGTCATAGAATGTCTTAGAAATATAAACAGAAAGAGTAGCAGGCGGCGAGGGGAGTGGAACTGTATGTAGATCTGAGAGCACCCCCAAACTAGAGCATGTATCAAACAATTATCAAAACATATCAGATTGTATAACTGGCATGGAAAGGAAGCTGGAAACATGATGTCCTATCTCCTTTCATGTAAGAATACAGGAGATTCAGGAAAAGAAAAACATCTTACCTTAAAATTAAACACCACTCCACTACACTTTAGTTTTCAACATGTAGCCACAGCTGTGAACTTTATTTATGACTAGCACTGGATCTGGCTCATAGAAAACTACTGATGACACGTAGATTGCAAACTTTTTCATAAACTTTATTAGAAAAGTGGCATAATAAATACCTGTAATGAGACAAGTCTACTTTGTGGTTGTGGTTCTGGGGATACTGAGAGTCTGGAATGTTACTGTAAAATGTCCTAGATATGACTAGTATAGAGATCATCTTTTACCACTTTTAGATCATCAAAATGTGTATTCTTCCTTTGAAAAATGTATCTACCTTTTTAGTCCTATCAATACTGAACCTATCCAAATTTTGTGCAGATACCATCGCTGATTAAGGATACAAGGACTACTTTTTTAGCCCTGTCAGAACAATCGGAGCCATGGGCTGTATCATTATAAATAGATTTGAAATTGGATCCAAGTGCTACTTATGACTGTAGGAATCTCAATGAAACTCTTGAATAGCTTTTTATATTCTAAGGCCCTGTACACACTTATGAGGTGGGTTTTAAACCAATTTTTTAAAATGGTCTAACTCTTACCATGTTAGTACAGCCACATTGCTGCCTTAACCTGGTTTATGAAGCATTTTAAACCCACATCGTGTACACACTCTGGAGCCTCAGTGAGTGATGCCTGCAACTGGGCTGTGCATTGGAGGACTGTGCTTAGTGGAGGACCAGGAACGAACGGGATGAACATGGTAGTGTGTTCACCCTGGTAAGTATAAGTATCAGTGTGTTTAGCTTAAATCATTTTTAAAACCAGGTTATAGACTAGGTAGTCACCAGGGTTTAAACTCAGATATTAAAAATGGTTTAAGTAGAGCTGCATGGTGTCTGCAAACCATGTTATCCACATCTTAAACCATGTTAAGCTCTCTAACATGGTTTAAGATCACCAGTGTGTACAGGGCCTTAGTAAGGCAGAATAATATGTCTAGTGTTTTATTATTTCATACAGTCCCTTGGGGAACTGGTGTTATGGGAGCTGATCAGAATCGAAGGGGGGGGGGAGGAGTAGGTAACCTGACCAGACTTTACCTTTGTAAGTTCATACTGCCTTTTTTCATGTCCACCAAAATGTTGGTTACATCAACTTTCCGGTAACATTAGCTAATGCTTTCTAGCTATGCTACCTTACTGATAACATGTTGTATAATTTATCTGTATGAACGCTTATACTCCTCTTTTTGTTTGTTTGCTTTTTATTCTTGTAAGTAGATAAGCAAATTGACCATTTACACTTGTGGCAAGGACATATAAGCAAAACAATACACATAAAACATTTATGAAACAAGTTAACATATAATTTCATTTAAAAACAGTCACTAACATTCTTTTGAACAAACCAATTTTTTAAACAGGTTTTAAAGGTGTCTTTTAAAATGTATCTGTGGTTTTGTATATTTTAGTAGGTCTCATTATTGGAATGCATGTATTATATATATATATATATATATATATATATATATATATATATATATTAATTATAGTGGTGCAACGCGCCACTATATATAGGGTTGAGATGTCACTTCTATGTTAAAGTCAAAATTTTGCACATTAATAACTTTGGACCCATTCAACAGATTTGCCTCAAATTTGGTATGCACGGTGGGGCATGATAGATCTCTTGATTTGACAAATTTTGTTTTGGTTGGACTTACGCTCTTTGTACACTAAAACACTGAAAAATGCAAAATTATCCGTTTTTTGAGGCAGCTTTTGGGATTTTTATGTGGCCCTGCTTGGTCGTCGTGTGGTGTGGTGTGCTGTTCTGAAAGATGGCTCATTTGAAAGAGTTTTTGTGACCGAACATGCCGTTTTTCATTTGGTGAAAAAATATTAAGGCATTCAAAAGCTATGCCACTTTTAAGTTGCCATTATAAGTCAATGGGAAAATGTATATGTATGTTTTGCGAGCAAAGAATGAGGTTCTGGCCACCTGGTCTCACCTGGCGGTCAAAGAATTTGCAGTCTCGTGGTTCAAGAATCTTTGTCCCCGAGAATTCTTTGATCGTGAGGTCCACCATCTTGTTTTTAGATTTCCGATTGCAAAAACACAAATATCTCTGCTCAGGGGTCACTCCTGAAGTAAAACTTGGTTGGGTTTTACTCAGGGGGCTCCGATCTATCAAGTCATGCCTTTGGTTTCATTCAAAATGGTCAAAAAATAAAGTTACTAGGTTTTAAAATCTTTGATCATGAGCCTGCAAATTCTTTGATCGTAAGATTCTTTGATCGCAATCTTGCATTGCAACCTAAAAACATAATTATCTTGGCTCAGGGGTGGGTTAGGGACACACATGAGGGTGAGTTTTGCTCAGGGGGCTTTATTCTATTGAGGCATGGCTTTGGTTTTGTTTAAATTGGGTTTCATCATTTTTTATTCTTTGGTCGTGAGTGTGCAATTTCTTTGATTGCGAGCCTGCAAATTCTTTGATCACGAGATTCTTTAATTGCGATCGTGCATCGTGAGCGAGGGACAAGATGGCCAAATTAAAAAATAAATTTTCTCAGCCCAGGGGTGCCCTAGAAAGTCAAATGAGGGTGGATTTTACTCAGGGGGCTTTGTTCTCTCGAACCATGGTAGTGGTTTTCCGCAATTCCTTGTCATTTTTGAATTACTTCATTTCTGAACTAGTAAATTGGGTACTGATTGAGCATTTTTTTTCAACATAACACCATACAGTGCTGTGTATCTATTTTGGAATATACCAATCACCATACAGTGTAGAGATACTGACAGACCCACCTTCCTCAGAAAAAGACTGTTGGTGTCTGTGCACTGTCCAATTCTTAGTATACTGTACTGCATATAGAAATAGATACATGATGTCATGCAGTAAAAGAAAATACATTCAGTCTGTACCCATTTTGCTGTCTATTTGTTCAGAAATAAGTTATTCTAATTGTCTGTTTTGCCATAAAAACTGTATGGAGCTGGTTTTTGTGTGCACCACCTACTGAGAAATCAAGTGACACTGTGAGGGCAATCTGAACTAGAGGCTCAGACAGGATCTGGGATTGCTAGATACTGTATTTGTAATGACTGCCAAGCTCTGCATTCCCATATTAACAATTACATTGACAACAATGAAGGGCTACCCCAACTTAAAATGTATAGTGTTCCACTACACTTATCTTATGTTTGCTAGGTGAAACGGAGTGAATTAAGTTTGGGTTCGGGCAGGTGATCAGACGAGGAAGCAGGTTCAGATGAATGTACAGCTGTCCTCTTTCTCAAGCTCCAAACTGCTACCTTGCCAGTATTTTCTGTGCTTGAACAAAAACCACTACCCCAGTGTCTAGGTGTGCTTGGATAAAAAAAACAAAAGAAACAAAGCAACACACAAAATATCCAGCACCACAAATCCTGAGTAAAAAGCCCAGACCAATAAATACTGGTAAATAATACAACACAGTAGTGTACCTCTCACTGGGAGCACATAGGGCTAATCTTACAAACTTCACTGCTGTGTTTAATAAATACGCTTGTGTTATATACCACTATTTGTTGGTCTGGGCTTTTTACTTATGGTTGGTGGTGCTGGAAATTTTGTGTGTGAAGATGATAAAATGTAATATACTGTATCTAAAAAGGGTTAGGTGGGAAAAGGGACCGCCAGCAATAGGTAAATCTATATCTAGAAATCAAAATAGGAATCAGGCTGGGAGAGGGACTATTAGCAACTAGGTTGATACTATAATGGTGACCAAATCAGTGTCAAGGTGTAATCAACAACAGCAGAACAGGAGCCTGGCTACGCAGTTTGCTGAAGAAATAAACATTTGCACATTGGCTCCGATAAATACACATTTTTTATTCAAGCAATCGCATCGCTGCTGTGTTCAGCTTTTTAATGAGGGTGTTTTTTGCTCAGGGGGCTTCGTTCTATCGAGGCATGGCGTTGGTTTCATTTAAGTTGGTGAAAAAATCGTGTTTCACCATTTTTTATTCTTTGGTCATGAGCGTGTAATTTCTTTGCTCGTGAGTCTGCAAATTCTTTGATAGCGAGATTCTTTGATCGTGATCATGCATCACGAGAGAGGGACGAGATGGTCAAATTAAAAAATCAATTTACTCAGCCCAGAGGTGCTCTAGGAAGTCAAATGAGGGTGGGTTTTGCTCAGGGAGCTTTGTTCTGTCGAACCATGGTGGTAGTTTAGGGACACGATGGCCAGATTTTATAATGCATTAGATAGGGCAATTTCACCAATCTTTAAGTTTAAATATCTCAGAAACGGTTTGTTCTTTTTACTTGAAATTTGGAGAGTGTTCTTGGCAAGTCCTGTAGATGTGAATTATGGTATTTACATGTTGGAGCAAATTTGTTTTGCAGAAATATTGAGTGATGCAATTTACATGTTGTGGACAGTGTTTTGCATTGTGCTGGTGTCTTGAAATTGATAGGGTACCCAACTGTAGTGTCACAGATGTAGTAGTCAGTCATTGTGCCTGTAAAATGTTAACAGGTGCGGAATTCTGCAACTCTGATGAACGGAAATTTCAAACTTTAACATGTCATATCTCAGACATGGTTTGGTCTTTTGCATTGAAATTTGGAGGGTGCTCTTGGTATGTCCCATAGATGGGAATTATGGTGTTACATTTACAAGTTGGTGGGAGCTCAGGGCCCCAAGGACCCGCACTCCCACCACCTTCCACAGGTTGGTGGGAGTGCAGAGCTTGAAGGGCCCATGCTCCCACCAACTTCCGCTCGGTGGTGGGAGTGCAGGGCCTGAGGGCCCGGCGCTCCTAACTACTAATTTTAGTTTTTTATTCTTTCTCAAAAAGTAAGGAAATTCTATGCAAAAACTGCATTAATGCATCATTTAGAGTTAAAACAAAAGTCAGGAAATTAAAATCTTTAGGGTTGCCCTCCCCCGGACCACCCATCATCCCAAGACTGAGAGCTGATGAGGTGTGTTGTTGGGGTTGTGAGGCCTGAGTGTCACCCATTCTTATTTACTGTGGCTTGTGAATGTAATTTCAAATGGAATGGGGTGACATTTAGGCCTCACAACCCCAATGACACATCCTGTCAGCTGTTAATCTTGGGATTATGGGTGGGTCCGGGGGGGAGGGACAACCTTAAAGATTTTTCCTTTCCTGGCTTTTTTTGTTCTAACCCTAAATGATGCATTAACACAGTTTTTTGCATAGAATACATGTGCAATGGGGTGGAGATAAACAAAGTGTGATAAATCCATTTATCAGAGTAAATGTGTACATACATTTAATACATGTATACAGTGCTTATGTCATCAGCCATTTATCTATACAGTGCTCATGTCATTTAGAATGTTTGGCCTCAGTAGCAGTATTAACCATATTCAAATGTGAATAACTTTAAAATGAAAAATGATAGCATGGTACTGTAAGCACAATGTTTATTTAGCATAGAAATAGCTACAAAATGAGTGGTGTTTCATTTATAGATACTTTCTAGTTTTTTCAGAATTAGCAAAAAATAGCAGAAAGTTCCATTTTTGTGCACTTTTTCATCAAACAAATGCAAATGATTAAAAACCAAAAAATGATAGTATGGTACTTTGTACACAAAAGTTGTTCAGCATAAAAATATCTACAAAATGAGAGGTGTTTCATTTCTAGATTCCTTTTAGATTTTCTATAATCAGCAAAATATGGCAGAAATTTCTATTTTTATTCACTTTTTTGACCAACAAATGCCCTCTACAAAAGCAAAAACAAAAGAATTGCATAAATGGAATATGCAATGGAAAACTCATCTAATAAATGATTTATCTGCACTCGAGGAGTTTGACCTCGGACATCTCACTCATGGCTTGTGCCACTTGAGAGGTTACCCAAGGTCAAACTGCTCTTGTGCAGATAAATCATTTATAACCTTTGCTTCCATTGCATATCCCATATATAGGGTGGGATATTCAGAAATGCACCAGGCAGGGGAGCAAGTCAGGCACAGCACAACTGGGATGCACCAGGGAGTGTGCTGGGTGATATTCAATGGTGCTGCACCATGGCTCAACACCAATGAATATGGCAACATGGTCTCCCACATTGCACATGGTACAGTGACACTGTGCCAACACAAGTGGCAAGAGAGGTGCAGGGGAATGTGCCAGTGCAAGTACAGTTGTGCTAGGCACAGGAACCATGATATTCAGCAGTGGATATGCAAATGGGGCCATAATTCACATATCTGGACTGTGTAGTATGGTATGGTCTGCACGCCCATTGTCCCACGCTGTGGACCAATGGACGTATAGCCATACTGTACGCAGTCAGTCAGTGGGCAGCCGGGTGGCTGGTGGGTGGGGAGCTGCCGCCCACCACTGACTGGGGGGTGTGAGGCGGCAGGACTCAGTGTGCAGGTGGGGAGGGGGTACCACTGGACCACCAGGGTTAATTTGCACTGTTGTAGTGTATGTATGTCTGTGAATGGGCTGGAAGTGGTCCACTGGACCATCAGGGATATAGGAGTTGTTCTATTTCATACTAATGCCTGCGATTGGGCTGGAAGTGGTCCACTGGACCACCAAGGATTTAGTTACTGGTACAATGCCCATGATAGGGGGGTGTGACGCTGATGGGCCCTGGCACAGGAGCTCGGGTGGCCACCCACAGCTGGCAGCTGCAGTGTTGCACCCTGCAATATGGCAGTTCACCTATGGGTGGCCAGCCCTTGATCCTTTTTTTTTTTGTTCAACTTTGAGCATCAGTGTGTGGCACAAGTAGGGGTTGCACCTGCATATGCTCAGCACATCCTGGGCTAAATATCAGGATGTGCTGAGTATGCATGGAGCACACCCCGCACTTCTGTTAATGATATTACTGATGCCTACGATCGATTTGAGCAGCACCATCCCCTTCTGAATATCGTGCCAGGGTGCATCAGTGGGTTTCACCTGGCACAACACTGTTGCACCATGCGCAACCCCTTTGAATATCCCACCCATAATATATATATATTATTTAGCATTGAATGTATGTAAAGAATGTGCAATACCATTTGATTGATCAAATATAATACATTGCTATGATGACTGTCAGTTTCAATTTAATGCTACTGTGACAGTATAATAAAATGTTGCCTAGTACTATGAAACATATCAATATTATTACATACTAAAATAAAACACGTTAAAGGAAAACATTTATGATCAGTGCCTATCATATTTTTAATGCCTCAAAATAGCTCTTTTAAATTAGACATTAGGCTGCTCTGTATCTGACAGCAGTCCAGAGATATTGGTGATTTTGAAAACATGTTTTGAAAGGGATTTTTTTTAAATGACACTCATTCATAAGGTGAGCTAACAAAGGGCTGTGTTAAAAAGTTTGTGCAAATAAAGGGGGTGCTTCACATAAAAAAAAAACTTTAGCTGGGTCTTCTGATATTTCCTTCAAGTACTTTTATTTAAGCTGTAAGCCCCAATGTTTTTCCATTTAAGTCACATGACTTCTTCAGGGGACACAACTTACAATTCTCTTGACCTTTACATATCAACATAAATATTCGTGTTTACATTGTGTATGGAATCAGAAACAAAAACATCAAGGTGTGATTTTTATTCCATAAGCTTAACTCCATTTAAGTACATCATCCCTTTTCCTTAAGGGCATCTGTTTCTATTTTTAGCTCAATTTTCTTATGCTTTTGCCATTGAAATAACACAGTTATTTTTAAAAAATTGGTAAAAGAATGTTAACCATAGAAAGAGCTCACAGGAACTTCATATGTTTGTTGAATTGATGGTAAATAAGAGCAAGCTTGTCCAAACTGTGCGAAGAGCCCGGAAGCAAAGTCAACAGTCACCAATAGTAGCTGCACAGTGATTTGCTAGGCAAACCAGTGTGCATCTGTGTGCATGCATGTCCTGCGACATCACTGTGACACTGGATATCAGGCCACTCCTGAACCCAAGAGGAGCTGAGGAATAGCCACTCGCTCCTTGACAATGCTTGAAAGAGGATGTGGAAATGGAAATGGAACTGGAACATGAGGTCCATAATGGTGTTGTCAGTTACAGGACTGAGCTATCCTGAGACGTGGGGCACTAAAGGCATTAGTGCATGCCATGTCATATAAGCAAGGCCCCTGGAATTCTGTGGTTCTGCGGTTGCAGAATTTGCCACAGAATTTGCATCATGCCGCAGAATATATATAGTGCCGCAGAATTCATTGTTTCTGGTGAATTTTCATATAAATATACTGTTTTTCCATAGTGTAAGGTTTTCTTTCCCACCTTGTTTATCCTGAAGCCCCTCCTCTATGCTCAGCATATGATGTCATCGATGACATCACATCATATTTAGCCAATGACAGGACTGCATTCTGCCACAGAAATTAATAAATCATGCCTCAGAAATCAGAAAACGCTGCCGCAGAAGTCAAGGAGCCCTGCCGCAGAAATCAGAAAATTCTGCCGCAGAACACCAGGGGCCCTGCATATAAGCAAAGAGTGTTATTGGTGGTGAAATAATATAAAAACTTATTGCAATAATTAAAAACTTATTTCAGAGGCAAAAATATAAGCAAATTGAACTAATATAAAAACAGATGCGAAAAAAGCATGAGGTACTTAAATGGAGATCAGTTTATGGAATAAAAATCCAATTTTACCTTTTATTGTTTATGATTCCATGAACAATGTAAGTATTAATATTTATTTTAATTTTTGAAGGTCAAGAGAATTGCAAGCTGTGCCCCCCCCAAGAAGTCATGTGGCTTAAATAGCAAAATGTTGAGGCTCAGAGATTCAATACAAGTATTTGAAAGAAAAAAAGGAAGACTTGGGTAAAGTTGTTTATGAGACGTACCCCCACCCTTTCTTTGGATGTATGGTGTTCCCAGGGACAGCTCCAAATTACAACATTCGAAGCTGTCTTATAGTATCATGTTGTCTAGTAAAATATATATTTTTTATTTTGTGCCAAAATCTGTAAAAATAAAACAGTTCTGAGCAAACATGGGAAAAACTCAATGTTTCTTCATAACTTTGTTATTTTTGACATTTTGACCCTAAATTTCCAATTTATTATTTTTATGACCCCAGATTTTGATCAAAACAAGTAACTTTTTTTTCAATCACATATGAAAAGTGATTTTTGTGGAGTGACTGTGAAATCATGTGTTGGAGGGGAGTTGAAAAATGGCACCTATTATGTTTATGAGGTGAGCTAACAAACTATGGTGAAAACATGGGGCCATAATCTTTAAAAGTTACACAGTTATGGGTAAATATTGAAAAATGCAATGTTTCTTCATAACTGTGTTGACTATTGGACAGTTTGACCATAAATGTTCACCATAGTGTTTTTACTACCACACCTTACAATAAAGACAGGTGAAACATTTGTAAATCCCATCCAAATGGTGATTTTGCAGGGTGACTGTGAAAGCATGTTTTGGAGGGGATTTGAAAAATGTTCCTGTCATGTTCATGAAGCAAGGTAACAAAAGATCCATGCAGAAATTTGCGGCCAAAATCTGCAAAAATCACAAAAGTACAAGTCAACATTGAAATAAATCACCATTGCTTCATGACGTCTTGTTGTTTGACATTCTGACTCCAAATTTTCAGCCATGCCTTTTGACTACACAACCTTATGATCAAGACAGGTGGATTTTTTTGAATGTCATCCAAAAGGTGATTTTGCAGAGCAACTGCAAAAACATGTCTCAGAGGAGATTTAAAAAATTACAACTCCCTTGTTCAAGATGTGGGGTCATAAAAAGGCTATGTTGAAAATGTGGTGCAAAAAGTTTAAAAACTGACAGTGTCATGAGTAAAAGTTCAAAATGCAATACATAGAGAATACTGGATGGGCAACTATGCACAACCAGTGTGTTCTGCCTCAGAGGGGTTCTGATTCCCTCTGACCTTAATAGCGAAGCTCAAGATGTTCATGGGAATCAGAACCTCAAGGGGGCAGAATGCACTTGTTATGCATAAAATTGGTCATCCTGTAATTTTTAAAGTGTATAATATGTGAAATGTGTGCAATTTATTTTTCTCTTTCACAATGAAACTGACCTGTGCAGTCTCTAGAGGTTCTAGAATGTTGTTCTACCACAGAAGGGTACAATCACATTCCATGACCTTTGAACTGTGGTACAACATTTTGAAAAGGATGGATTTCTATGTAGAACAATGCTCTGCTATACACTATAAAGCCATTAATGAGACTTACCTCATTTTCAACCAGTTTCCAGTTGGCATCAGTAGGAGCAGGACTTGCAGCTCTGGTAAGAAACGTTGAGTGGTAGACCAAAAAGGTACGTATGGGGTGCAGAGTGCTGAGTGTGGGGGTGGGGCTGGGTGGGAGGCTGGAAGGTCAGGGTAGAGAAGATGTGAAGGGACCAGTTTCTCTTTTTACAGGTACAAACTCAAGATAGAGGATGATGACAAGAGATTTTTTGGGGGGGTTTAACTGGCACTGGGGATTGGACACCCCAGTGTCAGGGTGTGGTTTAGCTGCATGATGGGTGGGCACCCTAGTGTTGAATGATATTGGAAAGCACTGTCCAGCAGTTGGATACCTGACCACTGAAGCTATTCTGAGCATGACGCTGAGGGCTGTTTGTTCTTGCAGCAGGACTGAGTATCAAACCACCAGAGTTACTTTGGAGGGGATGTGGATCATTTGTTTGAGTGGTGAGGTTGGGCATTCAACCACCAGAGATAGTTGGGGGGGAGGGTTGTCTTGGTTGGCAGTGGGGTTGGGCACCCAATTGCTAGACTGCCTTTGGGGGGTGTTGTTGACATTGCCATGGCAGGACTGGGCACCTGATCACCAGAGATTTAAGAAAGCTGGGTGAGGTGGGAGGGGGGTTGAGCACCTGCAGCTGGTGTTATTTACAAGATGCAGTGGGGGGATGCTGCTTTGGTGGCTGATGAGGTGATATGAAAAGATGCAGCTGCATTGGGAAATGTCGGACTGCATCCGTTCATATGTGAGATGTTTCTGCCCATCAGCCAGCTCAGCAGCGTTAGCAGTAGCCTTGTCAAGCTATGTGAGATGTTTCTGCCCATCGGCCAGCTCAGCAGTGTTAGCAGTAGCCTTGTCAAGCTATGTGAGATGTTTCTGCCCATCAGCCAGCTCAGCAGCATTAGCAGTAGCCTTGTCAAGCTATGTGAGATGTTTCTGCCCATCAGCCAGCTCAGCAGCGTTAGCAGTAGCCTTGTCAAGCTTGGGAGGTCACAAGCACATCTTCTGCAGGCTCATTTGGATTGGCTGGCACAGCACACACTTTTTTTTTTTTTTTTTACCAATTATTTTACCAGGTGAGACACACTAAGCTGAAAGCTTGTTTGTAGGTGCAACCTGGGAGCACGAGGAAGTTAAGTGACTTGCTCAGGGTCACACAGTATGCAAGTGGGTGCTGTGGGATTCAAACCCAGGTCTCCAGATTTGCAGCTCAGAGCCTTAAACCACTGCGCCATACTGCTTCCCATACACTTACACTTCCTCGGTCACTACTCTGTCAGAGCAGTCCCAAGATGTTTGCTTTGTGCATTCATGCAAGTAAACATATAAATGGTAATGCAAACTCAAAATGGGGGGAAAGGGCATCTTACAAAACAGGACAAAAGGTGAGATCCAAAATAGAATTAAAAAGGTAGAGATTCATAACTGTCACCATAAGAGCCAAGAGGAGGTGGCCTTTAAAAAGTATCAGGTAAATCGGAGGGATGAAGATAGGGGGAGTTAACTTCAGAAACTGAGGGAGGCAGGTGAGGTAATAGGAAAAGCCAAAGGACAGATGAAGGAAAGAAATGAAAAGTGAGGAAGGTACAGTAGGGGGACAAGACATTCTTTATTACATCAGTGAGAAAAGCAAGACAAAAATGAAGAGGGGGAAGGTAGGAGGACAAGACATTCTTTAGATATGTCAGTGAGTAAAGCAAGACAAAAGGGATTGAGTAAAGAGTGGGTTAGAACAGGGATAGGGAGACTGGGGAAAAGGCAGGAATAATGAAGAAATGTTTTTACTCAGTAGTCACAGAGGTGAGGAGAGAGGAGGGCATTACCAAAGAGAGCATACACAGGCAAGGGGGAGGAAGACAGGGAGATGCACACTTAGAGATTTTGCAAAGTTTAAATTCATCTGTGAAGTTCTGGTGAAGTTGACAAATTTGCCTCCGTAGAGCAATCAGCAAATATTTGCTAATAGACTCAAAATTTGCTGATGTGACTTAGCTGTTTGTTTCACAGAATTTTGCAGCGAAGTGTGGAATTTCACCTGCAAACAGTGACATTTTACCAACGAATGGCAGAATTTTGCCTGTGAATGGTGAAATTCCACCATTTGTAGTGAAATTCCATTATTTGCGGTGAAATTCTGCTGTTCACAGGTGAAATTCAGCACTCTGCAGGTAAAACTTCGCTTCCACAAATTAATCCGCAAATTGCACTAAATTTGCAGATTAATTCATGGAGCAAAGTTTCCTACTTCACCCATCTCTATGGACACTACATCATTTTCAGAACAGAGAGTTTTGAAAGGGGTAAGGACACTAAGGGTTGACAAGGTCATGGACCCTGACAGATTGCACCTAAGGGTACTAGGTGAGGTCCTGACAGCCCTAAAGATGGACTTGTTCAGCAGATGTCTGGAATTAGGTGTAGTGGCAGAGAACTGGAGAAGGCCAGATATTGTCCCCCTACACAAGAATGGCACCTGGGATTTATAGGCCAGTGAGCCTAACCTCTCTGGTGTCGAAATTGATGGAGACCCTGTTGAAAGAGTGATTAGTAGAATTGCTGAACTATAATGGATTACAGGACAAGAAATAACATGGCTTCACCAGGGGGAAATTGAGCCAGATGAATCTAAGAAAAAATTACTCACCTTAGTAATTGTGTTTCTTCTAATGGAGTCTTGCTGTATTCTGACATATGCAGTTAGCCCCAGCACTTGAACTGCTCTAGAGAGGAAAGAGTTAAATTCTATGCAGAGCATAGAACACTGAGCTCGAGCTCGGTTCAAACCTCTGTCTGCTGCACTTTGAAGTGTAGCCATCAGATTCTTACAAGCTAATACTAACTAACTATCACCACTATGTGGAAATTGTAAAAGAATTTTTACTAGCCAAAAAGGCAACAAAATATTTTGGATCCCCCAAAAGACTCAAGTCAGAAATCCAAAACAAAAAAACAGGTAGTGAACAAATAATTACCAAACTAAAACAACAACCCACTCTCCCTGACAAAAAAGGGGGAATGCCCAGTACACCCCTGAGGTGCAACACTGTGCCTACCCATCCACTTCCCAAAACCCAGGTTCTGAGAGTGGAGGCAGGAAGGGAGGTCAGAATAAAGCAAGACTCCATTAGAAGAAATACAGTTACTAAGGTGAGTAATTTTTTCTTCAAACAACATGAAGTCTTGTTGTATTCTGACATATGCGGACTACCAAGCAGTACCTCCATGGAGGAGGGAATCAAACCTATTTTGGGAATAGGCTTTGCAGTACTGCTGTACCAAACCAAGCATCACTCCTAGCCTGGATATCCAGAGAGTAATGCCTGGTGAATGTATGGACTGTTTTCCAGGTGACTGCTTTGCATATCTCTAGTAAGGGTATATCTCTGGCAGTAGCCAGAGAAGCAGCTGTACCTGTAGTCGAATGAGCCCTCAGGCCTGAGGGAGGTATCTTGCCTAGCTTTTCATAGCGAAATTGTATACAAGAGACAATCCACCTGGCAATAGTTCTCTTAGTGGCAGGTTTGCCCTTCCCCACTTCCCCATAAGTGAGGAACAACTGGAGGGAGTCAAACCTGAGTGCCTTAGTATGCTCAATGTAGTAGCTAAGAGCCCTTTTAACATGCAAACTATGTAATCTTCTCTCACCTGAAGAAGAATGATCAGTGAAGAACACAGGAAGAGACAAGGATTGGTTCAGATGAAAATCTGAAACCACTTTGGGTAAGAACCTTCTGTTGGTTCTAAGGACCACTTTATCCCTATGGAATGAGATAAAATCAGGCTCCACTGACAGAGCTTGCAATTCACTGATACATCCGGCAGAGGTAATAGCTACCAGGAACACAGTTTTCCAAGTCAAGTACTTAAACTCTGCTGAAGACAAAGGCTAAAAAAGGGGTTGCATAAGCTGAGCAATGCAAACATTAAGGTCCCAAGCAGGAGTAAGGTCCTTGAAGAGGGGATTGGTATGAAGCAATCCCTTGAAAATTTTACAGAAAACAGGATGAGATGCCAGTAAGGAGGGCTTTCCCACTGACAGAAAAGCAGAAACAGCTGACGAGTGTACTTTGAGGGTAGCTGTTCTGAGGCCTAGGCCATTAAGATGAACCATGTAATCCAGAACTGTAGACAAGTCAGCAGTATCTGGGAATGTATGCTTCTTGGAACACCAAATGCTGAATCTTTTCCATTTGGAGCTATAAGTTTTTCTGGTGGCAGGTTTTCGAGAGGCTTTGAGAATGTCCAGAACCCCTTGAGACAGATGCAAATTTGCACACTCTAATTCTTCAAGAGCCATGCCTTGAGATTGAGAGACAGAAGGTTGGGATACCAGATCCTCCCCAGAAAGGAGGTTAACAGGTTGTGATTCCTGGGAAGAGATAGGGGAAGATGGACTGCTAGGGACAGCAACAGGGGATACCAAGGCTGCCTGGCCCAATCTGGAGCAATCAGGATCACTTTGCAAGATTGTGACCTTATCTTGACCAAGACCTTGAACAGTAGAGGAAAAGGAGGGAAGGCATACAGAAATGTCCCTTTCCAATCCAGAATCAGAGCATCCAGAGGGACTGAGCCCAAGACTGGGAGTCAGCAACATAAATCAGGAAGTTGGTGATTGTCCGGGGCTGCAAAGAGATCTATCTCTGGAGTGCCCCACCTTGAAAAAATCACTTTTAACACTAGGGGATCCTGGGACCATTCGTGATGGCCCTGAGAAATCCTGCTCAATGCATCTGCTAGCACATTGTCCTTTCCTGGGAGCTGGACTGCTACCAGAGAGGTTTGTAAGGAATAAGCCAGAAACCGTAATTTTATGGCTTCCATGCACAAGGCCGTAGACTGAGTGCCTCCCTGTTTGTTGACATACCACATGGTGGTGGTGTTGTCTGTCCTGACCTGAATCACATTGTTCTGTACTGACTCTGAGAAGGCTCGCAGGGCCAGGTAAACTGCCCTGAGCTCCAGGAGATTTATGTGGAGAAGAGACTCCTGAGTGGACCACACTCCCTGGGCTGTTTGAGTCCCCAGATGAGCTCCCCACCCCAGGAGAGAAACATCTGTGGTTAGAACCACTGAATGAGATTGAGTGGTGAATGGGACTCCTTGCCTGAGATTGTCCTGATCCTGCCACCATTGAAGAGCCTGGATCAGTGTCTGAGTCACTGGAATAAGTTTGGTTAGAGGATCTTTTTTGTGAGACCAAAAGGCCCTCAAGTGAAACTGAATGTCCCTCATCTGAAATCTGGCCCCTTGGACCACAGCAGTGGAGGCTGCCATTTGGCACAGAAGCTAAAGAAAGTACCTTGCTGGTCGAGAAACCAGAAGGTGAAAGGAAGAAGCCAGCTCTATAATAGCCCTTACCCTTACCAAGGGAAGAAAAGCTCTTGCTTTGACAGTATCCAGCTCTACCCAAATGAAGGTCAGAAGCTGTACTGGCCCAAGAACTGACTTGGGAAGACTGAGAAGAAATCCTAATGAAGTGAGCACTTGCTGGGTCACTTGCAGATCTGACTTGACTTGGTCTGAAGACTGACCCACAATGAGCCAGTCGTCCAGATATGGGAATATGGATATACTTTTTCTCCTTAAAAAAGCTACTACTACTGCTAGGCATTTTGTGAACACCGTTGGAGCTGATGTTAGGCCAAAGGGCATTGCTTTGAACTGGCAATGGCCTGAAGAGAGTTCGAACCTGAGGTACTTTCTGTGGGAGCACCTGATGGGAATGTGAAAGTAGGCATTCTTTAGGTCCAGGGAGGCTAGCCAGTCTCCTGGCTTTAGAGAGGGAAGGATTATTCCCAGAGTCACCATTTTGAACTTTGGCTTTAATAGACGTTTGTTCAGGTATCTTAAGTCTAGAATGGGCCGCCACTCCCCTGTTTTTTTTCAGGGTAAGGAAGTATCTGAAGTACAGACCTTTGCCCCTGTGAATTGTAGGGACTATTTTTATGGCCTCTAAGGCCAGTAGAGATGAAACCTCTGCCTTTAGGGCAATGGTTTTGGAGATGTTTGCAGGTGGAAAAGATCTGGCTGTCAGCATTCGGAATTTTTTGGAGCTGAGAGCCAGTCCCTGGCCTACTACTATGACACTTGGACAGCTGGGTCTGATCACTGTATCATTTTTTGTAACATAAAAATGGGTTTTGGACCGTCTCTCTTGAGAAATGCTGAAACAGCATGTGACTATGACACACACACACAGGTTTTAGATACAAGGTGTTACCTGGAAGGCCCAAAGCTAATTACAGACTTCAACTAAGTTAATTATAGCTGTAGTTGCTAAGAGGGAAAATCATAAACTTTGATAATGCTTAGAGGAAGAAGAGCAGGTTGTGATGTTTTAGTGTGAAGTCATAAAAGATGCTTTCATGTCCTGGGAGGGGGAAGCTTAACATAGGATCAAAGAGAGTCATTTGAAGAACATGAGTTATGCTGATGTTGCAGAATTTAATACTTGGAAAAGACATCCTGTTTTTATATAGATATATATTTTTTTATATTCTGACAGGGAGGAGCTAGGTGACCTCATGCAAATAGGTGGGGAAAACCAGCTTTTAAACATTATTCTGTTTTCCTTCAGAGACACTTCTATGTAGACTCTGACAAAGAAACATCTGTGAGCACTTTAAGTAGGTATTTAGCAAGAGAGACAAATCTAAGTACTGTAGTAGGAATTGCACTGTTAAAACCTGTTTTGTTCAAGAGATTTGTATGTCTTGTGATATAATAGTTCTGTATTTTATGTGTTACATATTTTTTATCTATTTTAGTAAAACTCTATTTTTAGAGCTTACTTGGTCTGTCTTTGATTTCTTTCCTTTACAAGTAGAGTATATATGGTTAAAGCAGACACTGTACATAAGCTTGAATGGTGATACCAAACTGGAAAAAGGTAAGCGTTTTAAATCTGAGGTCTTTTATTATAGTTTTTAAAGGTTCATTTCTGTACACCTGGTTAGGTGCCCATAGGCAAAGATATCTGGCCCCCCTCAAAGACAGAATTATCTGAGCCTGCACATTGGGTATGCTAACAAGAGTGTCACAGTTTGAACCCCTCCAGAACTTCAGACCAAAGTTTGACTTGAACCCACAAAACAGACCAGGAGTTTACCCTGTTTCTGTAAACTGTTCACAAGACTGCACTAGGAGGTTGCACTTTGGGAGTAGAGGGCTGACCTGCTGAATGGGTTTGTGACATCTACCTCCAGGACCCACTTGTCTGAGGTAACAGACTTCCAGTCCTGGAAGTAGTAAGTTAGCTTGCCTCCTACAGGAATTGGGGAGTCAACCCGGGCTGACACATCAGGATGTCTGCTTGACAGGAGCCTTAGGTTGAGAAATGGATGCAGCCCTGCTCATTCCCCTTCTGTCTCTCCCTCTGAAGAACCCCCTCTGGGAAAAAGAAGAGGAGGCCTGTGCTTCATAGAAAGACCTATAAAAAGGCCTGCTCCTGCCCCTAGCTTGCTGCCTCTGAGGAGTTGCATGCCTTTCCTTGGCCTGTGCACTCCTATAGGTGGTCCTGTATTCATCCATCTTCTTCATGTAATTCTCTATCTGCTCCCCAAACATAGAATTATTAACAACAGGGAAATCCATAGCCTTAGCCTGGGTATCCTGTGATAGGATAGTGCATCTGAGCCAAGCTAGTCTCTGAAGAGCCACAGATGTAGCCATGACTCTTGATGACACATCATTGGAGTCCACAGCAGCATGAAACTGGATTTTTGATGCCTCAATCCCATCAGCAGCCACCTCCTCCAGCTCCTTGGCAAGCTGGGGGGGAGGCCTGCTTAGCCAGTTCCAGTACAGTGTCCCACCTGGACTTCTGGTTCCTGGCTGTATAGGCCATGTAATTAGCCTGCCTGAGTCCCAAAGAAGATGCCATATACTGTTTCTTTGTCATGGCATCCAACTTCCTGGAGTCTTTATCCAGAGGGTGTGAAGCCAAGGGAATGTTAGCCTTATCACAGGCTGCAGCCTGCACGACCCTAACATGGCTGCATTGCTGGTACAAGTACTCCGTACCTGAGCCTGACAGCATGTACCTCTTGACCATCCGTCTATCCACAGGAGGTAAAGAATTTGGAGTTTTTAACAATTTTTGTGCCTGTTTCCCCAAAAGACTTATGAAGAGGAATAGACAACCTTTTGGACTCTGGGATGTCCATCATCTCCACATAGCCAGGCTCCTCTTGCTCCTCAATAGCTTCTTCCACAGGGAGCTGGAGGGTTTCTGCCACATTCCTGTAGAACATAAAGTGGGAAAGGGACTCAGAAAGCCTAGGAGGGGAAAAACCAGAAGGCCTGTCTGGGGAGATGTTCAGTTCTATAGGCTCATCCAGAACTTCTACTCCATCATCATCATCACCTTCATCATCATCATCATAATCATCATCCCCTTCCCAAGTCTGGTTCATAAAAATCTTCAGGAGTATAATCTTGAACCAGAGAAACCAACTGAACCGAATGCCTGCCAGAAGGCACCGGATCAGTCGGAACCGAACAAAGCGATTCCACTATGCTAATCACTCAGGCAATTTCCTCAGCAGTCAGATGATGTGGTTCTGGATCCAAACCGGATGATTTTTCTTTTCTTTTCCTTTTTGACAGAACCAATCCCTCGGAATCAGCTCTCCTTTTGCCTGAAGGAGTATCATCCTGGTCAGAGGGCACTCCTTCTGGTTCGGTCGGAACCGAACTGGGCTGGCCATCCTGGTCAAAGGACTTATCGGCCTCCTTTTCCCTAAGCCTGCTCAATCTTTTATCCAGGGTGGCTTTAGGGAAATTCTTGCAAATTTGGCAGTCTGAATCGAGGTGGTCAAACCCCAGACAATCACAAGTGGTGTGGGGATCAGCCTTAGCAAAGGCCTCCCCACACACACTCTGCAGTGTTGAAACCCAGTGGGCCGGGTTTTTCTTTCAGGTTTCTCAGAAGTAGCCATACTTAACAGAAAACTTACCCTTTACTCGGCTTCAGCCAGGCAAGACCCCCTTATCAGTTTCTAACCGTGTTACAGGTATTTGAAAAAAAAAACATAAAAAACACTTCTTTTTTTTTTTAAACCGATAAGGACTGGTACCACACACTAAACCCAAAGAAAAAACAAGAACACAACTTTACACAGCAACCGGTTCAGCTGAACAGGTTGAAAATTTTCAGTTTTACAATTTCCACGAGTTTTTCAAAGCTAGTCCACTACCTACATACTTACTGTACCACAGACAGGGACCTGAACTGAGAAAACAATGAAATAATCAGTAAACCGACGACTTTAACCAACTGAGAACCTTAAGCAGAGGAGAAATCTTCAGAGCGACTGTTCAGTTAGGTGGAGTAAAGAATCTGATGGTTACATTTCAAAGTGCAGCAGACAGAGGTTTGAACCAAGCTCAAGCTCAATGTTCTATGCTCAGCATAGAATTTAACTCTTTCCTCTCCGGAGCAGTTTAAGTGCTGGGGATAACTGCATATGTCAGAATACAGCAAGACTTCATGTTGTTTGAATAACTCTTTTGGACTGGATGACAAGGGAGATAGACAGGGAGTGAGCTGTTAATATGGTCAACTTAGACTTTAGTAAGGCCTTTGACACAGTGCAACATAAGAGGCTATGACAGAAGTTAAGAGCCCTAGGGGTGGCAGACAAAATAACCCAATTAGTTAAGGAACAGAACCCAGAGGGTAGTACTAAATTGGGAATCCTCAGGGGAGATGGGGTAATGAGCAGAGTACTCCAGCTGCTGGTACTGTGCCCTGTACTCTTCAATCTACTCATAGGGGACAAGGAGGTGGGGATAGAACAAAACAATCTGTCTATTTCCAGATCACACAAAGATCTGCAACAGAGTGGGCAAAATGGAGAGAGTGGAGCCCACATGAGGAGTTAACTGGAAGGACTAGAAGAGTGGTCAAGAATTAGGTAGCTGCAATTCAATGCCAAAAAGTGGGAAGCCATGAACATGGAACACCAAATCCCTAAAGCCTTGAACAGGATGGTAGGGAGGTCATCACATGTGCTCAGGAGGAAGGGGCCCTAGGAGTTATCACTATGGATGACCTGAAAGTAGTGGCTCAGTTTTCAGCAGCAGTGTGGAGAACAAATAGGATGATGGGATCCATAGTAAGGGGAATTTTTAAGCAAAACGGAGGTTATACCCCCCTGTACAAGTCATCGATTCACCCACACCTTGAGTACTGTGTACAGTTCTGGAGCCCTGACCTTAGAAATGATATTGGCAGAGTGGAGGCTGGGGAAAGAAGGCAACCAATTTGATACAGGAGCTGCAGGGGAGCCCTATGAGGAAAGACCGAAGGGCCTCAACATATACTCCTTAGAAAATTGGAGGGCTGGAGGGGACATCATTGAGACCTTTAAATACTTCCAGGGATAAACAGAGTAGAGTTTGCAGACCTTTTCAGGTTGAGCATAAACGTAGTTACAAGATGGAACACAATGATATTTGTGTGGAAAAGTTTCACTCGAGAAGTGAGGAAGCATCCCTTCATAGAAAGAGTGGTAAATAAATGGCACAGGTTGTTTAGGGGCTTGGTAGGGGCAGTCAGTGACAGGATTTGAGCATGCATGGGAGAGTCACATGGGGATTATTAAAAAGAAGAATCACCCACAGAGGGTGGGGGAAGCTGTGGACTACTTAGGACCCCTTGCCAACACATTGAGTAGGTAGTAGGGTTGAGGCAGACTAGATGGGTCTTGCCATTCTTTTCTGACAGCAAAATGCAACTTTATGTGGTCTACTGGGCTTAAAGTGGAAATAAATACTTATGAAAGGCCTGGAGTAAAATTGTTCACATAATTCCTTGCATCCACTGGGCACTCTAGAAAATAGCCATTTCTGACCCCAGCTGGATTGCCTGGATCAGATAATTAAATATCTGGATTCAGTTCAATTACTGGGATTATCTAGAAAATGTACAACTATCTGAGAATCTCTGGTCTACAGACACATCAGTTATGTAGGAAAATACACTTTCACAAATGTGATTTGAATGTGTAAGCAGTTTACATTATGTTACAGTATGCAGCTGTATGGATGCCCACTTGTAAAAATCAATGTGATCTCAAAACAATCAGTCATAGAGGTCAATTAGTAGTAAGTGAATAATTATGTATTATACAGTGGATTGGGAATTTTGCTACTTGATTGGTTAAATATGTTCCGAGTCCCATACGTGAATTCCACAAAAATGCACACATTGGAACAAGTTTAGGCAGTGTGATATGAAATGTGGGCAAATCACATGTACAGTTCCTGCAAGGAATTTGAAAGACTTTTACTCTACACTCAATGGCTCCTATGCATGAAGGGGAGGAGTGACTACGTGCTGTGCAACTGGGTTGTGTAGCCACTCTGCACCCATTGCGCCCCCTGCATGGGATGCACCAGGGGGTGCAGCCACAGCGCCCCTGATTCCTGGACCGCGGGGACCTCAATGCGCCGGGGGCAGGTGGGGGCATGCCAGCACTACGCGCCATGCACTAAGGCATGTAATGCTGGCCGAAGGGGTGCGGAGGAGTGTGCAGGGCACAACAGGGTAAACCCTGCCATAAGCACCCTATGCATCCCATGCACACAGCAGGGACATGCATGGACAGGGCAGATAACCCACCCACCAGGACCACTGTGGCCATACCCCCCATGGCTGCCTGGTGCCACCTGCTCCCTCACACACCAGTGGGCAGCCCTCATCTGGCACCCCCCAACCAAGACACACCCCACACTGGGGACTCGGGCCAGGAATTCAGCCCCCCCATAAGGTACCGGCCCCTCCAGGCATATGATGGGATACATCCCTTCCAGCACAGCTAACAGACCCCAACCCCACCCTGTACTGGTGCAATGCTCAGGTGCCACATCACGGGGGGGTGCCGGTGCATTGCCCTCCACTCACCTCCACAGCCACTGGCCTTCGGACATCCCGTGCACCCTGCCATGTAGGAGATACACTCTGTGACCCGGTCCAGGTATCCGACTGGATGCTCGTCCGGGTCCGCGACTCCGCTCACGGCCACCCCGCAGTGTCCTGCATGCTGGGGGGGGGCAGGGCCATGGACAGGTGGAGGCCGGTAATGCATACCGGCCGGTGCGCACCTGTCCACAGAAGCAGAGCTCCTCGGGCAGGTAACATGCCAGTGGCACATATTACCTGCCCCTTCCTGCATAGGAGCCAGTGTTTGTGATTGTTATGGGTAATCTCCCTATGTAGTATCTTACTTGCATATGTACTAATTGCACTGTATGTATAAAATACAAATGTATTGTAAATGCACTGTTTTTATCAATTATTGTAAAATTTACTTCTGTTGTCTGTGCTCCAGCACCTGGGTTGCATCTGAAAAAGGCATCTTTTTGCCAGTGTACTTACCGAGTTACCAAAATGAAAATCAATAAATGAAAGCACCAATTCACTCCTCCCTGACTGCCATCACAAATATGGCAGCCACCTTTACTCACCGAACATCTTTAGCTAGTTCTTAAAAAGAAAAACATCCTTACATTAAAAAAAAGTAATTAAACATTCTTTCTTCTTATGATGCCCTCCTGACACACACGAACACATTTAAAGAATGAAGTATTATTAACCAGTTTAATTCCTAGTGTTTCTTTGATGACTATAAAAAAACCCTCCCATCCTTTCCAGGTTGTCACTGCTGCTTACCCTGCCATAGAAAAAATTCAACCTTAGCTCCACATAGGGCCCCCACATCTGCAGGGCCTGAATCAACCATGGGAAAATGATCCTTGATTACTTCATCTCAAAACCTTGGAACTTCTTGTTTCCCACATCATGTAGGAGCAAACTCTGCCTGAATTTAAAACCATACTACAGAATTCATCAACAATTGTAACTGTAACTGTAACCATAACTAATTAGAAATTGACAGTCTGAGTGATCCTCTAACAGTATAAAACCTTCCCTGGACCAACATCTGCTCTCTTGGTCCATACACTGCATTGGTACCTCTAGCTGTCAATGCCAGTACTAATGTAATGACATTGCCCTGCCATCTGTAAATGTCAAAGTCATTGTAATGTACTTAATTGCAGGACAGCTTTAAAAAGAGGCCCATGGTGGAAGTAGACTATTGGTTAACTAGGATCTGCAGCTTATCCAATAGGTAGGGAAATGAGCAGACTAGGTGGGCCAAGCGGTCCTTATCTGCCGTCAAAGTTTATGTTTCTATGTCCTAACCGTTCTTATACAGTCTAAAAGTACAAATTTCTGTCTACAGTACATCAGGTCTTCTGTTGTGTGTGAGAGGTTGAACATTCTGCCAGAGGAATTCTGCAGCAGTTTGAATTCCTGAGTTCCATAATAAACATTCCATCTATTGAATGTGTGGAAAGTCTGGTAAGTTGCAAGTTGGGAAAAATTACTTTTTAACTCTTTAGCTTTTATCACATAACATGATATGCATAAAGTCCTGAACATGTATAATATCTTACTCTGTGTAGAACTACATTATTAAGGAGAGCAAATACATGTTAAAAGTACTTGTTTTTAATTTAAAACAAGGCATCTTTTGTTTTATCATTTATATTTAGCCCATTATGTAAGTGCAACATGATGCTCTAGGTCATTGGTTAGAAACATAGGACCCAATTCCAGAAGCCGCTAGACTGATGCAAAGTTCTTGCATCAAATAACAATGCCATGAGTTGCACCTTGCATCACATTTTGCGGCATTCTCTATTCCAGAACACAGTATATACCAGAATGGGAAGCCGCTGCATCAAGTGGGCACTTGGTCAGCCTTGCAATCTACATCGGGGTACGCCAGATTGCAAAGGGCTTGCGCCACGGTGGGGCTGCAACATCCCCTTCGTTGGTTCAAAGCCCTGCCATGGCCATAACAGGGGTAACTTTAAACCAGTCAGGAGGTGATCTACACCCCTGCAGCATTGCCCACAGGATGGTAAACCTGGTGGTGGGGCTCTGTATGTGGAGTCCGGGGGCAGATGGGACAGGGGAGTACCATAGGTGTGTTGGGAAGCAAGGGGGTATGCCAGGGGGGTGATCGGGCACCTGGTGGGGTGATATTATTATAGCATGGCATACACCATTGTGTGACTGGCACTGACAAAGGCACCCCCACCAGGTTTCCGATCATCACCCCGGCATACCCACTGACACCTTCACACCCCCTATGGCATCCCCTGTGCCACTTTTGCTCCAGGACCCCTCCTGGCATTGTTTAATTTCTTGTGCCAGGTGGGGGGGGTGATCCATGTGGCAAGTCCCTCTGGTGCACCTAGTGTTCAGCACAAGCCTGCCTTTGTAGAGAATCCCATTTTTTTGGCACAGAAACCCCTGATATTATGGAATCGAGTGCAGGTTCCCTGGCCGACCAGCAGTCAATACAAGCCACCTTTGGCACAGCTTGCATCGACGTTTTGAGAACTGGGCCCATAGTGACATGGAAAATGTTGGCAGAAAAAGACCATTGGCTCATTCAGTCTGCCCCGTCTGGTGTCTGTGCATTTCGAGGTGCTAAAAGCATTTGGTGCAAGTTCCTCATGACTCATTATGCACCTGGGAATACAGTTACCCCAGACTGCCAATGCCCTGTTGTGTCTTATTCCTTACAGAAACTATGGTCCCAAAGCTCTGGAGTTCTAGGAACCCAGGGGCACAATGGCAGTCAAAAGTGAACAGCCTCAATGTCGAATAACAAGCTGAAGGGGAGATTGCATATTGTTATTTCTGCCTTCTGGCTCAGATAGATGTATTCACAATAACCTAACCTGAAATAGGTTAAAGCCCCACATAGTGGTCCCCCAACCTCCACAGTGGAGGGACTTGGCTCACCTCCCATTAGCAACAGTGATCAGACTGTAAACATGAGTGCTGTGAGGTAAGATTTGGGAAAGGAAACTGGAACTAAGGCTCCATTGCCACTGCCTGAGGCATGAGGCCAGTTTCAGGGGTTCCTGACAGTTTCTTGGCTGTAATCAGTGGTGAGGGAGCTCAAGGATTTAGAGTTTTCCTTTGACCAGCAGGGGTGTCTCAGAAGGTGATGTGTTTCGTTAATTACTGGAAAGCACTGTAGCATGAAGAGAACATTGGAAATTGTGACCTTGCAAGAGACAAATATGTCTTCATTGCAGGAAAAGAAAGCAAAAGCACACGAGTCAAAATAGCCCAATTAATAAGGATGTAAACTTTAAGTCCTCAGCATCCTGCATGAGATTACTGGATGAAAAACGTCTGCCTTATTGATGTTATTTTTATCAGCAGATGTTGATGAGGAGGATTCTTGCAGCATGTGTGTTTTTATTTAAGAGGTTCAATGGTGCATTATGAAGACCTCACATAACACTTTGAATTAAAAAGGGATTAAAGGGGAAGGAAACTTTGCTTCTACTTCAAATGCTGGGACTTAGATTTCCAGATCTACAAAGCCAGCCGAAAGAAAAAAAAATCTATTTCTTAGTTGGTTAGGAAGTTTACTTTTAGTCTGTTGACACTCAACTCATCAACCTAGCCGTGCACATATCCCAGAAGCCCCCACAGTTGATTTCATCAATGTAATCAGCCATTGGGTACTTCTATGGTAGCTAACCTGGGAACGGGGACACTGCAACATGTAATGCTGTTGTCATGGTCAGTACTGCTCTCTCGCCTCTCTATGCCGAGTACATAATCCATTTATTTTTTCATGCGGGATAGCCCTGCTAAAATGCAACATCTCATTTTCAGTGGGGTCTTCTGGATTCTATCCTTTCTACAGCTGAGTCAACTAAAGCACAAGCAAGGTAATTGTCTTGTGCAAGGTCCCACAGTGAGTTAGTGACCTTAGTGGGATTGAACCTTTATCTCATGACTGTCATTTCTGCATTCCAAGCACAAGACTATGCCACTAGCTACACTAAAAGATGGGGGAAGACATAACAGTTTGTGATCAGTCTGTTTTTTTCAAATAGAGCCAAATTCACCTTTTGTAACAGTAAAGTAGTGCACCCTGGGATGGATAGTCACTGAGAGAGCAAGAAAGGTGCAAAGGCTTGTACCGCACTTGCACTTGTGTCTGACCCAACAGCTGCTATATGCAGTCAGACATTGGACCAGTTCCATGCTGCCCCAACATGGGCCTGTGCTGTATCCAGCCCACTGAGACTAGCGCTCCCCGGAACGGAGAGCGCCAAGACCCCTGTGGGCTATATTCAACCACAACATACAAATGAGCCCATTGGGCATGCAAGACACTAAGGGGCACTTTGCATGCCCATTATGGGATCATTTGTATGGTGTGCTACAGCCCATGAGTGCCCATCCTGTGTATGCTGGTTATCCCTGGAGACTAGTGGCACCCCCCTGAACTCCCATCCAGTGTTATTTGTACATATTGTCACGTTATATGTACATATCCCTTGTGTCTAGTAGCAACCTGTACTATCTGATCATCAGTTCCACGTAGTGTCACACATATCCCTGATGTCTAGTGGCACCCAAACCCTCCAAACACCTGTCCTATGTGTTGTTTATATCCCTTGTATCTAGAGGCAGCCCCAACCCCCAAACATCCATCTGCAATGATATGAACTGCCCTGGTGTCCGGTGGTACCCCCCCCCACCGAATGCCCATAGACATATGTAACGGTAAGCATTGGCAGTCCAGTGCCCCCCACTCACTGCGCCACTCATAGAACACCAACCACTCAAACCATCCCCCCATCAGGGTGTCTGGGGCTGTGCTGGGAATTCTGCTATGGTGACCATCACAGCCTTCCTTCACCTCCTCGGCCAGCCACCATATGAGCTGATGGAGAGCACATGTACAGTATATATCCTGTATACATATCCCTGGTAGGATGGGTCATGTTCTGTGAGGGGGAGGGCATATGGGGGATGCTGAATCACCGATACCATTATGGATGTCAACGGGCATTTGGAGGGCAGGGGGCCAAGTCTGACAAAACAAGCTATTTGTCAATGCCGAATATTTGTCATTTGCATTGCTGCTGTAATGGGTCCTGTTTTTATGCATTTTTACTACATATTTATCCAAGATAAACCAGATGAGATGTAATATGTCACGTGGAGTGGGATCCTGATTTTACACCGTCTTATACTGCATTTAGCCAGGATAGTATGGCTGAGATGCAATATCTCATTTTTAGTGTGGTCCTGCTTTTATAACGTGTTTTTCTAGGACAGAGCATCTTAGATACAATAGCTCCTTTTCAGTGGGGTTCTGCTGTATGGTCCTGTTTTTACACAGTTTTGCAATATATTTATCAAGGATAACTCAACTGAGAAGCAATATCTCATTTTCAATGGGGTCATGCTTCGACACATTTTTGTACTGTATTTATGCAAGGTAGCATGGCACAGATGCGGTCTTGTTTTTAGTAGGATCAGGTTTTTTTTCCAGTTTTTACACTGTAGTTACTCAGGATAACACAGCCAAAATGCAATATCTCATTTTTAATGAAATCCTGCTTTTACCCATTTTCATGATGTATTGACAGAGGATAGCCCAGCTGAAAGGCAAGTTACATTTTCAGTTGGGTCCACCTTTTACAATGAATTTTTCCCAAGCTAGAGCCACTTACTGTAGATGCACAGTTCACTGGGGGCTCTGCTGTACTGGTATCCTGCTTTTACACATTTCACACTGTATTTACCCAGAATAGGCCAGCCGAGAGGTAATATCTAATTTCCAGCTGGCTCCCACGTTTTGACCCCGAATTGCCAACAATAGTCTTTTTATGACCTGGCGTCATGATCAAGATAGGTGGAATTTTTTTTAAATCTCATCAGAAAGGTGATTTCACGGTGTGACTGTAAAAACATGTTTTGGAGGGGATTTGAAAACTGACACCTGTCCTGCATTCACTAAAAATACCACCAACAGCTTAATGTGGTTCAAGGTCAGTTGGCATTCATCTGTATCCCCCTCCCCCGGGTCGTGCCTGAAAATAGGCAGGATTTGTCTAGTGCACTTACCCGGTCAACAAAAGCTAAATAATAAAAATAAATAAATAAAATGTTCATGAGGTGGGGTAACACAAGGAATATGTTAAACATTAGGAGCCAAAATCTGCAAAAATCATTATGAGTAAACTTTGGAAAACTTCATCGGGCTCGATTTTCAAAGCCCTGAAAATGACGCACAGTGTTTGCGTCAAGCAGAATTGACACAAGGGGCACAGTGCATCAAAACATGCGCAGTTCTGATTTTCATATGTAGGCTGTGGCAAAAATGGGTGCCCTTGTGCCACACTGGCCCTGTGCCAGCTCTGCACCAGAAATTGGGGTGCACCATGGTAGAAGGGGGCATACTGCACAACTGCACTTAAGCATCCTCTAATGTGAGATTTCGGAAGCCCACCCACACAGGCACAGGTCCCACCAGTGGCTAGACCAGCCAGAGCTGGTCTAACTGCCTATGCACTGGCTGTCTGACGGTGCTGGGTGGGAGGTACTCACATGCTCACCTGTTGTCGTGGTATGCCCTGGTTGCAATGGTCATCTGCATGGATGGGTATGTCCTGATGCCAATGCTACAGGGCAGCTATGGCATGTACATGGCAAAACAACACGGCCATGCTACATGACACTGCTTGTGGCCAGTACTGAATGCATTCAGGTGTACAGCACGTTCTGGATGTTGGCAGCCCAGCTGTGGTGACACTGACTCTGCTGTATGTGATGCCTCAACAGCTGGGACCCCAGAAACTGGACAGGAGTTCCAGCATGTCATCCCATCAGTGCTGCCCATGATGTCCACAGCTGTAGTACACTTCTTCCTATGGTGACACACAAAGGAGAACCACTGGTTCACCAGAACCTTTGGTAGGTGGCCGTAGGGACTGGGCGACGGGGAAGCTGTGTACAGTTAGCTCCAATAGCAGAAACACATCAGTGTTTCAGGCTCAGTCATGCCCATGCTCCGTGGTGGCGGGTGGAAGGCACCATTCCCCTGCACCTCACCAGGTGGGATGCCAACTGTGACATTTGAACGGGGCGGCAGATGATGGTTCTGGGCTACATGGGTCTCAGGAGCTGCATGTGGTCTGGCCAGTATGGGTGGCATACAACAGGTCTGGTTCCCACACTGGGATCCAGGTGGACTACAGGTTGTGCAGGGCACCATGGTGTGCATGGTAGTGGGGGGGGGGCTGCACCTTTCCGCCGGTACAGCCATCCAGCAGTGCCGTCACTATCCTGCTGTGTCTTGCTTTGCCCCTGTAGCTGTGGGACACCCCAGCATCTAACTTGCTAAGCCCCCTTACCCCTTGGGCCCAGTACACACTGCCCAATGTGCCCACTGATCCCAACATGACCCAGGCATGTCCTCCCCAATGCACTGGGTGGCTCCACCTGCCACTCCAACTGCCATACCTGGTGCACAGTGATGTGGTCCTATACACTGGTGCTCCACCTTGTGTAACAGGTCAGCTGCATATCTGGCTCACTGGGGCATGGTTTATAGCTATGGCTCTGTTGGCTGGCCTGTGGGTGGATGGGATCATGGCCACCCACCGTGCACCACAGGTCCTGATGTGTCCATTGGCAGCATTGCCAGGTCAGTCCTTGGTGGTACAGAACATCTGTGCAGCTGTCACCCTCATGTGCCTGGTGAGGTTCTATGTGATAACGGTGAAAGCCTAAAGGCGATCGTAGTTATCGCGCAGTCAGAGTGCTGAAAACATTTTGGCACTCTGACACCCGATGCCTGGGACAATGGCGCGGGGATATATATTTCAATGCTTCACCCACACCCCTACTAAAGGATTCTCAACTCAGGGGGGGTGCATGTCAGAGAGGGTGAAAACTTGTAAAATTAAAGGTTCTGACCGGGTGCAATAAAATTGCACCAGTGCCCAGATCCAAACCCAGTACATCACCCACCCCAACCACAGACCAACCCCCAATGTCACAACACAGCTCAGCAACCCACCACAGCGCCACCCCCTGCAACTCCTCCGCCACCTCCCAGCCCATGCTCGCCGTGCTCACTCCCCCCCCCCCACGCGTGCGTACATATAGCAACATCCTGTTGCCCATTTTGCCCACCCTCCCCATCCGGTCACCCTACCCTCCCATCGCCATGAGAGATTTAGCGGGGAACAAGTCACCATCACAGATGGTGCCCTTCCCTATGCGCCCTCCTCACGGGATACCTCCTGGTGATTGGGACTGGGTGCTGCTAGTGATCACCGCCATACGCTTCCACACCTCAGTTCGGTACTGCCATGGTAGTCTTGCTCCTGATGGCAGCTTCCATCAAACCCATGGGCCCTCATCTTGATGGATAGATCCACTTGTGGCAGCTGTGGGGACTTTGACGCCAGGGCCTATCATCTACCACAGCGCAGGGTCCCCGAATGCACCTGGCTTTGACGCAAATGGGGTTTCAGTGCAACTTGCATCAGTGTACCATGGCTCTGAAAGTTGAGCCCAATGTTTCTTCATAACTAAGATGTTTTTACACATTTTGACCCCAGATTTTCAACATATTGTTTTCATGACCCCCTGTTATGATCAAGATAGATGGATATTTTTAAATCCTGTCCAAAATGCAGTTTCTCAGAGGGACTATGAAAACAGGTTTCAAAGAAGGGGATTTGAAAAATGACACCCGTCATGTTCCTCAGATGGGGTAATGAAAGGGTCACATGTACATTTGGGACCACAATCTGCAAAAATCACAAAGTTATGAGTAAACAGTGAAAAAAATTCAATGTTTTCTCATAAGGTTGTTGTTTTTTTGACATTTTGACCCAAACTTTGCAACATTGTCTTTTTATGATCCCACCTTATGATCATGGCAGGTGGGATTTTTAAAATCCAGTTCAAAAGGTGACTTCATACAGCAAATGTGAAAACAAGTTTCAGAGGAAATCTGATAAATTACACTTGTCATGTTCATGAGGTATGGAAACAGGCGGGCTATGTTGAAAACTTGGGGGGGGGCAAAATCTGCACACATTGTAATGTTGTGAGTAAACATTTAAAAAAATGTGTTTCTTCATAATTTTGTTGTTCTGTAACATTTTGACTCCAGTCTTTTCTCTGACTTCACCTTCTGAACATGAAAGGTAACATTTATAAAACAGTGATTGAAATCTCATTTTACACCACAAGTCCAAAAACACATTTTAGTCAGGATTTGAAAAATGACACATGTCAGATTCATGAGGTGATGTGAAAAAATGACTATGTTGAAAATGTGGGGTCAAAATATTGAAAATTAACAATGTAATGAATAAACGTTGAAAAATGTCAATGTGCTTTCATAAAGTTTTTTTTAAAACATTTTAACTCCAAATTTTTAACAGTCTTCTTATGACCCCACCTCATGAACCTGGTAGGTAAAAATTTTCAAATTCTGTCTGAAAGGTAATTTCATGGAGTGACTGCAAAATCATCTTTCAGGCCAGATTTGAAAATTTCTCTAACACTGTAATTAGAGATCTAAACCATGTTGGAAATTTTTGGGAAAAATATTAAAAAATGACCATGTTATGAGTACAAGTTCAAAACCCATTGAAATACATTGACTGCAGCTTACCTGATTTCCTCAGTTCCTGGTCTGGCATTGAAGAGTAAGACCTATTTCCGGTCCAGAGGATTATGGCATTGGACCCCTGGATAACTTAAGAATATTTGGGAGTGGTGGCTGCTGAGTGGGGGGTGGTTGGGTGGGGGGAGAGTAATGGCTACAGAGGATGGTGGCAGCAAAAGACATCAATGCCCCATTTTCTTTTTTACAGGGTGTAAAAAATAAATAAAAAGCTACAAGGGACAGTTTTCTTTACTTCAGGTACCAACACTGGGGATTGGGCACCCCAGTGCTGGCTTAATATTTCTGGGATGTGGGAAGCGACAGGGAGATGGGAGGGAAATGTGGCAGAGGGTGACATCTTCCACAGGCATAGGAAGCAAACGGGGAAGTGGGAGGAATACTTGGCAGAGGGTGGGGATCATTTCAAAGAGGCATGAAAAGTGACAGGGAGGTGGGAGGGATACTTGTGATTGTCAGCTGTATTGTGGAGGAAGGACAAGATGCAGGCAGATCATGATGCCAATCAGCTGTTTGCAGAGCAGCATCGTGTAGATCAAAGCAAAGAGTTGTCCTGTGATTCAGGCAGCTCTTTTCTTTGAACTTTACAAAATTTCTGCCCAGCAAGCAGTGAAGAGCATCATGATCAGCATGGCTGATGATTGGTCCAACATCGTCAAGCCTACTGCAGACTGCCCTGCATTGGACCAACTGTGACACACCTCTCAAATCCACCATCACAGCAATATGTTTGCATTGCACAAGTGCAAGTGTGAACATATAAAATGCAGTCCAAACATTTTATAATTTGTAACCAAGTACCCTGGTAACTTAACAATGATTTAACTGCTCTATGAAAAGTTCTCTCTCTCTCAGACAGTGCTCTCACAAATATTGCTGCAGCTGCAATTTCACTATGTTGAAAGCCACTGAGGATTTGGGGGTTTTGCGAGTTGAATGTGCTGCATGATGATCGACTCAGCTGCTTTTTCATTGTACCACGACTGTGACATCAAAACTATGGTATGACGTCTAAAAGTCATTGTACCATAATCGTGACATTGTTGGCATAATGACATTTTTGACTGTATGGATCTCCATAGCCAACTAACAGTACCCATGCACTATAAAACCAATAGTTATTCATTTAATCACTCCATTCATCCAGCCATGGTGATTCTGCCTTAGTGAGCCTTACAGTGCAGGTTGATTAATTGTTTTCCCTTGGGAACTGAGTCATCTATTTGCTATTTTTTTCCTTCTGATGTTTCCCTGTCTGTCTTGACAGTTCCACTGTTGGAGGGAGACTGTGGTTAGCCAAAAGGCCATTGTGGCATTCCTGCTGGTACAATGAACAGCCAAGTTTGAGAGTCTCTGAGTGATGTGGGACATCTGTCCTGAATTACTGATGAGTAGTGCTGCATATATCCATAATGGTTATTGAAGAGAGGCTCCGGTTACATGCAGTGTTCCAAAAAATGTTCCCAGCTCCTGAGTCAGCCTCAGATGTAAAGGAACTATAATTATTGTAACGTACAATGCTCCTGTTCTTATTAAAATACCCTTAGCATGAAACATGGAAACACTGACATCAAGGTGATGGGGCACAGAATGTAGCATATATTTTTGCTGATTACTGGACCCTCTCTTTAAAAGAGACTGCACAGTTTTGTACAGCTGTGAAACACTGCTGACAGTACTGATCTCTTTTTTTAACTTCTTTATTAAGTTGATCATGCACACAGAAGAGTAAGAGCAGAAAAATACTGACAAGAATACATTATTGATTGAAGGAATACAAAAATTCACTTGAAAATATTTTTTGTTCCTTAGGCAAACACTAATCCACGTTTTATCCGAAATCAAAACTAGTTTTATGTTTGGGCACTAAGACAAAATGTAAGGGTCCATTAGGCCCTGAATACTGCTGGTGATAAGGGGAGATGGAGGAATAATCTGGCCCAGCTGGAAAAATACTTTCTTTTTTTTTATTTTAGAGTTACAATTATGCAGTTTCCCAGGAATGTCTCCTGCAGTTACCATGGAATCTCTTTTCTCAGTATTCTGTAACCACCCAATATCTCTCACTAAGATACGTCTGTTTTGGCAATTATGTGCTGTAATGATGGAGGAATGTTACCCTTAGCTCCCGACAGTCACTCAATTGTATCCAGGATTTTTTTACTGTTTATGCGCACATGCACAAACCTCACGGGACTCCTTGACATGCCTCTGATTATCTGTCCTACCCAACAGGTTTTTTCAATATTTTGATGTCAGGGTATTCTAACACGCTGCCACTTTAGAACTAGTGAGAAGGAAGAGCCTACAGACCTGGTTAATTTGCCGAACTGCTATAGATGCAGAATATTTTTGTTGCACCAATCAGTTGACATGACTGGAGTACAGCAGTGATAAGAAATGTTTACAATATTTTTGAACATCTGTCTTGGTGTTGTGCAGGGTAGAGGCACTGGACACCTTACCTGCCACCATGCCGGACCTGGGTGAGGAAAGTGATGTAGGTTAATGGGTGTCGGCCGGGTGGGGGAGGATTGAATGCCCTAAGGACTGCTCTCCTCCCTCAGGGATAGATAAACTTGTGTCCTGCTACATGACTACCACATGGTGCAGGCTGGGTGGCAGCATTGGCGGGAGCAGACTGCCATGGGCAGGGACCGGCAGCAGATACACTGCATCATTGCATATCTACATCCCAGGGAGAAAAATATGGTGCAAAAAAGCCATGAGCTGGCCAGCTTCCCCTGCATAACCCCAAGCTGGGCATAACTGCCAAAGGCCGCCAGTCAAGTCTGCGACAGGGCTTGAGGGAACTGCCAAACTGGGAAACAAAGGCACAAGAAAGTACTGGTGAAAAACTATAGATCTATATTTTTAAAGAGCTGCTGACATTTTTATGTTTGCTTGCATGCATGTGCAAAAAAAAAAATAGTGCCATCATCTGAGTTTTTCAGAGGTGAGTCAGCCTCTTCCAATTCAGTCAGTGTGTTTGCAGGCGCGGTCGCAGTGCATCAATCACTGCTCCAGCTGTCTATGACAGCTGAAAATGCAGTGGCATACAGTTGAAAGGGAAAGCTCCGCTTCAGTGAGCAGAGCTCCCCAACATGCACGACGCATATTGCGGCTGACGCCCCCACGCACATACCAGAGCAGCTGCCAACGGATGCCCAATGCCCCGTCGGCTCCACGCACCCCAAAAAAAAGTTTTCCTGGTGCCACGCTGGGAGCCCACCCCAGCATGGCACATGTCCGCATAGCTGATGGAGGTGCCCAATCTCCCATCGGCTCCAGCCCCCCCAAACAGCCTTACACCTGCCACGCTGGGAGCCCACCCCAGCGTGGCACTCTGCTGATATGGCCGGTAGGTGCCCAATCCCCGTCGACTCAGCCCCTCCAACATCCTTTCCAGCTGCCACTGGGAGCCCACCCCAGCGTGGCAAATGTTCTAGTCGTCTTAATAATTAAAAAAACAAAACTGTAAATTTAAAAGCGGTCCCTCGCAGTCTCCCTGCCCCCACTCCCACCCACCCACTGTGCACCCTGCCTCCCCACACTCCCCCTCACCCCATACTTACCTCTGGAGTCCAGCACAATGATCATCAGTGGACTGGGGACACATCTGCACTCTTCAAAGCCGACCACGAACTGAGGAAATGCCGGTAAGCTGTATAATGTAATAGATAGGGTTTTTTCAACTTTGCTGCATATCTCAGGCATTTTTTGGAATTTTTGCACCAAATTTTCAACTTGGGGTTTTTGGGACCCCTTCTTATGAATGCTGTCACTGTCATGGCGTTATTCGGGCCCAAAAGGTGATTTCGCAGTCACTGCGCAAAATCACCTTTTGGGACTGATTAATGAAATGACACTGCCAGTGTTCATAAGGTGGGCTCTCAAGAAGTCTATTTTGAAAATTTGGTGGAAAAATTCCAAAAAATGACTGTTTTACGAGCATGCATTGCGCAGTTCCTACTCACGCTGGTAAGTTCGTGAATTTTCATTACTTTCACTCCAGATTTTCAACATTGCCATTTTACCACAACTTCTTATGAGTAGTACAGCTGTCATTTTTCATGTCTCACCCAAAATGTGTTTCCGCCCATGTAGCGCACAATGGCGCAGTTGGTGTGCAAAATCAATGTATGGGACAAATTAAGAAAATCACAGTGACACTGTTCATGAGCAGAGGTCTTAAAATGACTATGTTGAAAATTTGGTGAAAAAATTCTTAAAAATGACTGTTTTACGAGCATGCGTTGCAGAGTTCCTACGCACGCTGGCAAGTTTGAAAATTTGTAATATTTGCACACCAGATTTTCAACAGAGCCATTTTACTACACTTCCTTACGAGCAGTACATACCATTTTCACATCTCACCCAAATTTGTTTCATTACGTTGCGCATTAATGGTACAGTCAGTGTACAAAACAATGTTTGGGACAGATTAAGAAACTACAGTGACACTGGTCATGAGCAGAGGTCTTAAAATGGCTATGTTGAAAATTTGGTGACAAAACTCCATAAAATGACTGTGTTACGAGTGAGCATTACGCAGTTTCCACGCACCCTCGTAAGTTCATGAATTTGTAATATTTTCAGTCCAGATTTTCACCACACCTCCTTATGAACAATACGGCTGTCATTTTCCACAACATGGCCAAAAAGTGTTTTCACACTTTCAGCACAGAAATGCAAGGTCACTGTGGGAAATCATTGTTCTGGACAGATAAAGAAAATCACACTGACACTGTTCATGATCGGAGGTCCCAAAATGCCTGTGTTAACAATCTGCTGTAAAAAAATCCCCAAACTAGTTACATTACAGGTGTGCGTTGCACAGTTTCTATGCACGCTCATGACTTCACCAGTTTTTTCAAGATTTTCACACCAGATTTTCAAGATTGCCATTTTTTACACCTCCCCATGAACAGTGCCGCTGTCATTTTTCACAGCCTGTTCGGAATGTGTTTTTGCACCTGTGGTGCCAAATGCCATAGTCACTGTGCAAAAGCAGTTTTCGGCTAACAAACTGATATTGCCACTGTTCATGAGGTGGGGGTCACAAAAACATGTTGAAAAATTTGGAGTGAAAATACCAATGAATGCCTGAGGCGTAGGGGTTTCCGACCACAAGCCCCACCCTGTAGAGAATGACAGGCATCAGGTGTGACTTGGGATTCTTGCCTGTAATGCTCATACCATTCCACACCCTGCAGCTAGTGAGAGGCATCAAAGGTGTGCCTCGGACTCTTGAACCCAAACATTACCCCATTCTCTATACGCACCCATCTCACCATATTTCCTGATGGAATGGAGTGCGCATAAAGACCAAGACCCCAAGACACACAGTGACACTTGTCCGGTGTCTGCAGGGTAGGGTGTGGTGAATTGGCGTGGTCGTTATGCCTGATGACCCAAAGGGACACCCCAATGCCTGTCACTCTCTGCAGGGTGGCGGTGGGGTTGGCTTCAGTTCAATACTTCGCTGCCGTTCCTATTATGCAGTTCTGTAACTTCTACACTACCAATGCCAATGCCAGCAAGCAAACATTCGGCATTGACAAGTGCTTGTTTTTGCTTGCTTTCAGATGTGCAGCAAACATGTTATTACTATAATTGAGTTTCAGAGGTGTATCACTGTCAGGTCCAGTGCAGTTCAGGCTGTGTTGGGCTAAAGAGTGACAGCCCAATGGTCAGCAAGGCTGATCATGATACTGTTCTCTGCTTGCTGGCTGTAAATTTAGCGTAGCTGAAAGGAGTGAGCTGCTCCAATCCATAGTTGCTTGATTCTTTCATCTGCATGATACCACCCAGCGAGCAACTGAGCAGCGTCACAATCAGTTCTGAGCTGAAGAGATGCACAAATACATCTTCTTCCCGCAGCTGGCATCCTGCCCACCTCTCATTCCTTCCCCATTCACTGTCTGTGAAAAAAAATGACCTCTCATGGCCAAGTATCCCGCTCACCTGTAACTCCTTCCCCATGCCCCTTCCATGGAAAGAAAATACCCTCCCACTCCCAAGTATCCTGCCCACCTTCTGATCCTTCCCAGTGACCCATCTGTGAAAAGTAATAATACCCTCCCACTGCCAAGTACCCTGCCCACCTTCTGATGCTTCCCAGTGTCCTGTCAGTGAAAAGTAAAAATACCCTCCCACTGCCAAGTACCCTGCCCACCTTCTGATCCTTCCCTGTGACCCATCAGTGAAAAGTAAAAATACCCCCCCACTGCCAAGTACCCTGCCCACCTTCTGATCCTTCCCAGTGTCCCATCAGTGAAAAGTAAAAATACCCTCCCACTGCCAAGTATCCTGCCCACCTTCTGATCCTTCCCAGTGTCCCATCAGTGAAAAGTAAAAATACCTTCCCACTGCCAAGTATCCTGCCCACCTTCTGATCCTTCCCTGTGACCCATCAGTGAAAAGTAAAAATACCCTCCCACTGCCAAGTACCCTGCCCAGCTTCTGATGCTTCCCAGTGTCCTGTCAGTGAAAAGTAAAAATACCCTCCCACTGCCAAGTACCCTGCCCACCTTCTGATCCTTCCCTGTGACCCATCAGTGAAAAGTAAAAATACCCTCCCACTGCCAAGTATCCTGCCCACCTTCTGATCCTTCCCTGTGACCCATCAGTGAAAAGTAAAAATACCCTCCCACTGCCAAGTACCCTGCCCACCTTCTGATCCTTCCCTGTGACCCATCAGTGAAAAGTAAAATACCCTCCCACTGCCAAGTACCCTGCCCACCTTCTGATCCTTCCCTGTGACCCATCAGTGAAAAGTAAAAATACCCTCCCACTGCCAAGTATCCTGCCCACCTTCTGATCCTTCCCTGTGACCCATCAGTGAAAAGAAAAATTCCCTCCCACTGCCAAGTATCCTGCCCACCTTCTGATCCTTCCCAGTGTCCCATCTGTGAAAAGTAAAAATACCCTCCCACTGCCAAGTACCCTGCCCACCTTCTGATCCTTCCCTGTGACCCATCAGTGAAAAGTAAAAATACCCCCCCACTGCCAAGTACCCTGCCCACCTTCTGATCCTTCCCAGTGTCCCATCAGTGAAAAGTAAAAATACCCTCCCACTGCCAAGTATCCTGCCCACCTTCTGATCCTTCCCAGTGTCCCATCAGTGAAAAGTAAAAATACCCTCCCACTGCCAAGTATCCTGCCCACCTTCTGATCCTTCCCTGTGACCCATCAGTGAAAAGTAAAAATACCCTCCCACTGCCAAGTACCCTGCCCACCTTCTGATCCTTCCCAGTGTCCCATCAGTGAAAAGTAAAAATACCCTCCCACTGCCAGTACCTGCCCACCTTCTGATCCTTCCCAGTGACCCATCAGTGAAAAGTAAAATACCCTCCCACTGCCAAGTATCCTGCCCACCTTCTGATCCTTCCCTGTGACCCATCAGTGAAAAGTAAAATACCCTCCCACTGCCAAGTACCCTGCCCACCTTCTGATCCTTCCCTGTGACCCATCAGTGAAAAGTAAAAATACCCTCCCACTGCCAAGTACCCTGCCCACCTTCTGATCCTTCCCTGTGACCCATCAGTGAAAAGTAAAAATACCCTCCCACTGCCAAGTATCCTGCCCACCTTCTGATCCTTCCTGTGACCCATCAGTGAAAAGAAAATTCCCTACTGCCAAGTATCCTGCCCACCTTCTGATCCTTCCCAGTGTCCCATCAGTGAAAAGTAAAATACCCTCCCACTGCCAAGTATCCTGCCCACCTTCTGATCCTTCCCTGTGACCCATCAGTGAAAAGTAAAAATACCCTCCCACTGCCAAGTATCCTGCCCACCTTCTGATCCTTCCCTGTGACCCATCAGTGAAAAGTAAAAATACCCTCCCACTGCCAAGTATCCTGCCCACCTTCTGATCCTTCCCTGTGACCCATCAGTGAAAAGTAAAAATACCCTCCCACTGCCAAGTATCCTGCCCACCTTCTGATCCTTCCCTGTGACCCATCAGTGAAAAGTAAAAATACCCTCCCACTGCCAAGTACCCTGCCCACCTTCTGATCCTTCCCAGTGTCCCATCAGTGAAAAGTAAAAATACCCTCCCACTGCCAAGTACCCTGCCCACCTTCTGATCCTTCCCTGTGACCCATCAGAGAAAAGTAAAAATACCCTCCCACTGCCAAGTATCCTGCCCACCTTCTGATCCTTCCCTGTGACCCATCAGTGAAAAGTAAAAATACCCTCCCACTGCCAAGTATCCTGCCCACCTTCTGATCCTTCCCTGTGACCCATCAGTGAAAAGTAAAAATACCCTCCCACTGCCAAGTATCCTGCCCACCTTCTGATCCTTCCCAGTGTCCCATCAGTGAAAAGTAAAAATACCCTCCCACTGCCAAGTATCCTGCCCACCTTCTGATCCTTCCCAGTGTCCCATCAGTGAAAAGTAAAAATACCCTCCCACTGCCAAGTACCCTGCCCACCTTCTGATCCTTCCCAGTGTCCCATCTGTGAAAAGTAAAAATACCCTCCCACTGCCAAGTATCCTGCCCACCTTCTGATCCTTCCCAGTGTCCCATCAGTGAAAAGTAAAAATACCCTCCCACTGCCAAGTACCCTGCCCACCTTCTGATCCTTCCCAGTGACCCATCAGTGAAAAGTAAAAATACCCTCCCACTGCCAAGTATCCTGCCCACCTTCTGATGCTTCCCTGTGACCAATCAGTGAAAAGTAAAAATACCCTCCCACTGCCAAGTACCCTGCCCACCTTCTGATGCTTCCCAGTGTCCCGTCAGTGAAAAGTAAAAATACCCTCCCACTGCCAAGTACCCTGCCCACCTTCTGATCCTTCCCAGTGTCCCATCAGTGAAAAGTAAAAATACCCTCCCACTCCCAAGTACCCTGCCCACCTTCTGATCCTTCCCAGTGTCCCATCAGTGAAAAGTAAAAATACCCTCCCACTCCCAAGTATCCTGCCCACCTTCTGATCCTTCCCAGTGACCCATCTGTGAAAAGTAAAAATACCCTCCCACTGCCAAGTACCCTGCCCACCTTCTGATGCTTCCCTGTGACCCATCAGTGAAAAGTAAAAATACCCTCCCACTGCCAAGTACCCTGCCCACCTTCTGATGCTTCCCAGTGTCCCATCAGTGAAAAGTAAAAATACCCTCCCACTGCCAAGTATCCTGCCCACCTTCTGATGCTTCCCAGTGTCCCATCAGTGAAAAGTAAAAATACCCTCCCACTGCCAAGTACCCTGCCCACCTTCTGATCCTTCCCAGTGTCCCATCAGTGAAAAGTAAAAATACCCTCCCACTCCCAAGTATCCTGCCCACCTTCAGATCCTTCCCAGTGACCCATCTGTGAAAAGTAAAAATACCCTCCCACTGCCAAGTACCCTGCCCACCTTCTGATGCTTCCCAGTATCCCATCTGTGAAAAGTAAAAATACCCACCCACTGCCAAGTATCCTGCCCACCTTCTGATGCTTCCCAGTGTCCCATCTGTGAAAAGTAAAAATACCCTCCCACTGCCAAGTACCCTGCCCACCTTCTGATGCTTCCCAGTGTCCCATCAGTGAAAAGTAAAAATACCCTCCCACTGCCAAGTATCCTGCCCACCTTCTGATCCTTCCCAGTGTCCCGTCAGTGAAAAGTAAAAATACCCTCCCACTGCCAAGTACCCTGCCCACCTTCTGATCCTTCCCAGTGTCCCATCAGTGAAAAGTAAAAATACCCACCCACTGCCAAGTATCCTGCCCACCTTCTGATGCTTCCCAGTGTCCCATCTGTGAAAAGTAAAAATACCCTCCCACTGCCAAGTACCCTGCGCACCTTCTGATGCTTCCCAGTGTTCCGTCAGTGAAAAGTAAAAATACCCTCCCACTGCCAAGTACCCTGCCCACCTTCTGATGCTTCCCAGTGTCCCGTCAGTGAAAAGTAAAAATACCCTCCCACTCCCAAGTACCCTGCCCACCTTCTGATGCTTCCCAGTGTCCCGTCAGTGAAAAGTAAAAATACCCTCCTACTCCCAAGTATCCTGCCCACCTTCTGATCCTTCCCAGTGACCCATCTGTGAAAAGTAAAAATACCCTCCCACTGCCAAGTACCCTGCCCACCTTCTGATGCTTCCCAGTGTCCCATCAGTGAAAAGTAAAAATACCCTCCCACTCCCAAGTATCCTGCCCACCTTCTGATCCTTCCCAGTATCCCATCTGTGAAAAGTAAAAATACCCTCCCACTGCCAAGTATCCTGCCCACCATCTGATGCTTCCCAGTGTCCCATCAGTGAAAAGTAAAAATACCCTCCCACTGCCAAGTACCCTGCCCACCTTCTGATGCTTCCCAGTGTCCCATCAGTGAAAAGTAAAAATACCCTCCCACTGCCAAGTACCCTGCCCACCTTCTGATGCGTCCCAGTGTCCCGTCAGTGAAAAGTAAAAATACCCTCCCACTGCCAAGTATCCTGCCCACCTTCTGATCCTTCCCTGTGACCCATCAGTGAAAAGTAAAAATACCCTCCCACTGCCAAGTACCTGCCCACCTTCTGATCCTTCCCAGTGTCCCGTCAGTGAAAAGTAAAAATACCCTCCCACTGCCAAGTATCCTGCCCACCTTCTGATCCTTCCCAGTGTCCCATCAGTGAAAAGTAAAAATACCCTCCCACTGCCAAGTATCCTGCCCACCTTCTGATCCTTCCCGTGTCCCATCAGTGAAAAGTAAAAATACCCTCCCACTGCCAAGTACCCTGCCCACCTTCTGATCCTTCCCAGTGTCCCGTCAGTGAAAAGTAAAATACCCTCCCACTGCCAAGTATCCTGCCCACCTTCTGATCCTTCCCAGTGTCCCATCTGTGAAAAGTAAAACTACCCTCCCACTGCCAAGTACCCTGCCCACCTTCTGATCCTTCCCAGTGTCCCATCAGTGAAAAGTAAAAATACCCTCCCACTGCCAAGTATCCTGCCCACCTTCTGATCCTTCCCAGTGTCCCATCAGTGAAAAGTAAAAATACCCTCCCACTGCCAAGTACCCTGCCCACCTTCTGATCCTTCCCTGTGACCCATCAGTGAAAAGTAAAAATACCCTCCCACTGCCAAGTACCCTGCCCACCTTCTGATCCTTCCCAGTATCCCATCTGTGAAAAGTAAAAATACCCTCCCACTGCCAAGTACCCTGCCCACCTTCTGATCCTTCCCTGTGACCCATCAGTGAAAAGTAAAATACCCTCCCACTGCCAAGTATCCTGCCCACCTTCTGATCCTTCCCTGTGACCCATCAGTGAAAAGTAAAAATACCCTCCCACTGCCAAGTACCCTGCCCACCTTCTGATCCTTCCCAGTGTCCCATCAGTGAAAAGTAAAAATACCCTCCCACTCCCAAGTACCCTGCCCACCTTCTGATGCTTCCCAGTGTCCCATCAGTGAAAAGTAAAAATACCCTCCCACTGCCAAGTACCCTGCCCACCTTCTGATCCTTCCCAGTGTCCTGTCAGTGAAAAGTAAAAATACCCTCCCACTGCCAAGTACCCTGCCCACCTTCTGATCCTTCCCAGTGTCCCATCAGTGAAAAGTAAAAATACCCTCCCACTGCCAAGTACCCTGCCCAGCTTCTGATCCTCCCTGTGACCCATCAGTGAAAGTAAAATACCCTCCCACTCCCAAGTACCCTGCCCACCTTCTGATCCTTCCCAGTGTCCGTCAGTGAAAGTAAAATACCCTCCACGCAAGTATCCTGCCCACCTTCTGATCCTTCCCAGTGACCCATCTGTGAAAAGTAAAAATACCCTCCCTCTGCCAAGTACCCTGCCCACCTTCTGATCCTTCCCAGTGTCCCATCAGTGAAAAGTAAAAATACCCTCCCACTGCCAAGTACCCTGCCCACCTTCTGATGCTTCCCAGTGTCCCATCAGTGAAAAGTAAAAATACCCTCCCACTGCCAAGTATCCTGCCCACCTTCTGATGCTTCCAGTGTCCCGTCAGTGAAAGTAAAATACCCTCCCACTGCCAAGTATCCTGCCCACCTTCTGATCCTTCCCAGTGTCCCGTCAGTGAAAAGTAAAAATACCCTCCCACTGCCAAGTGCCCTGCCCACCTTCTGATCCTTCCCAGTGTCCCGTCAGTGAAAAGTAAAAATACCCTCCCACTCCCAAGTATCCTGCCCACCTTCTGATCCTTCCCAGTGACCCATCTGTGAAAAGTAAAAATACCCTCCCACTGCCAAGTACCCTGCCCGCCTTCTGATGCTTCCCAGTGTCCCATCAGTGAAAAGTAAAAATACCCTCCCACTGCCAAGTATCCTGCCCACCTTCTGATCCTTCCCAGTATCCCATCTGTGAAAAGTAAAAATACCCTCCCACTGCCAAGTATCCTGCCCACCTTCTGATGCTTCCCAGTGTCCCATCAGTGAAAAGTAAAAATACCCTCCCACTGCCAAGTACCCTGCCCACCTTCTGATGCTTCCCAGTGTCCCGTCAGTGAAAAGTAAAAATACCCTCCCACTCCCAAGTATCCTGCCCACCTTCTGATGCTTCCCAGTGTCCCATCAGTGAAAAGTAAAAATACCCTCCCACTGCCAAGTACCCTGCCCACCTTCTGATGCTTTCCAGTGTCCCGTCAGTGAAAAGTAAAAATACCCTCCCACTGCCAAGTATCCTGCCCACCTTCTGATCCTTCCCTGTGACCCATCAGTGAAAAGTAAAAATACCCTCCCACTGCCAAGTACCCTGCCCACCTTCTGATCCTTCCCAGTGTCCCGTCAGTGAAAAGTAAAAATACCCTCCCACTGCCAAGTATCCTGCCCACCTTCTGATCCTTCCCAGTGTCCCATCAGTGAAAAGTAAAAATACCCTTCCACTGCCAAGTATCCTGCCCACCTTCTGATCCTTCCCAGTGTCCCATCATTGAAAAGTAAAAATACCCTCCCACTGCCAAGTACCCTGCCCACCTTCTGATCCTTCCCAGTGTCCCGTCAGTGAAAAGTAAAAATACCCTCCCACTGCCATGTACCCTGCCCACCTTCTGATCCTTCCCAGTGTCCCGTCAGTGAAAAGTAAAAATACCTTCCCACTGCCAAGTATCCTGCCCACCTTCTGATCCTTCCCTGTGTCCCGTCAGTGAAAAGAAAAAATACCCTCCCACTGCCAAGTACCCTGCTCACCTTCTGATCCTTCCCAGTGTCCCATCAGTGAAAAGTAAAAATACCCTCCCACTGCCAAGTACCCTGCCCACCTTCTGATCCTTCCCAGTGTCCCGTCAGTGAAGTAAAAATACCCTCCACTGCAAGTATCCTGCCCACCTTCTGATCCTTCCCTGTGACCCATCAGCGAAAAGTAAAAATACCCTCCCACTGCCAAGTACCCTGCCCACCTTCTGATCCTTCCCAGTGTCCCGTCAGTGAAAAGTAAAAATACCCTCCCACTGCCAAGTATCCTGCCCACCTTCTGATCCTTCCCAGTGTCCCATCAGTGAAAAGTAAAAATACCCTCCCACTGCCAAGTATCCTGCCCACCTTCTGATCCTTCCCAGTGTCCCATCAGTGAAAAGTAAAAATACCCTCCCACTGCCAAGTACCCTGCCCACCTTCTGATCCTTCCCAGTGTCCCATCTGTGAAAAGTAAAAATACCCTCCCACTGCCAAGTACCCTGCCCACCTTCTGATCCTTCCCAGTGTCCCATCAGTGAAAAGTAAAAAGGATGGAAAGGGTCTGAGGCAGGGCTTGATGCAAGTCCTGTAGGTACCGTGTAACAAGAGCAAAGTTAAAACAGCACCATCACAATACGGTGACTACAAAATGACGACAAGAACTACAGCAACCAGCACTACAGCTCCTGCCATAACAGCAAAGTACTTTAGTGTATTTTTGCAGGGGGCTCCACCACCCACACACCCTGACTAAAATAACCATCTCGGAGGGGGGGCCTACTCAGAGAGTGGAAGAAACTCAGGAGGGGAGATGTTCCCCAGGGGAAGCAAGTAAAATACACAATAAATTAAAAAAAAAACCACCAGCTGGGAACCAAACCCAGCTCTGCCTGCTCAATACAGCTACTCAAAGGCTGTAAATCTAACCACCGTGCTAAGCCGGCAGCAGGGTTTGCAGTCCACAGCTGTTGCACTAAGTATCACATGTCCTAGTTCTCCTTGCTCTTTCCCTACCCCCGTAATCCTCATTTTTCCTCCTCACTCCTTTCACACCCTCGCTATTCTCTGTACCTCACTATTCCTTCAGGCGTTCAGACTGAGTCATTCAAATTGAGTCCCCATATCACGGGTCACCAGCCCTGTACCACTCTCTGAAAATCCAGCCCTCTGCATGTGAAATTACTGTAGGAGGGCTGCCTTGCTGCATTCAGAAGTGAGTTGTCAAGGCTGGTGTCCCGGCTGGTGGGCATGTCTCTTGTGCTGCTCAGTGGGAATGGTTCATTCCAGGAGTTCATTTCACTAGCTGAACGTGCCTGTGCTTCTGTAGTGCTTCCAATCTGAAAGATCTCAAATGTTTCTTAACTAAAAGAAAAACACTTCTGAAGTAACTCTCAGCCTAAACAAAGATCTGTGAAGCTTCTGTCAATAAAACTGTCTTTGAGATGCTTTTGGAGTGATCTTTTAACACTTTTTTCTATTTATAATCCGAGTACTTCTTAAAGAAATGACCCCTGTTTTCTTCACACATAGACCACATTTGGGACTATAATATATCTCAGCCCCTCATACATGCCCTGCACTTATGTTGTACTTCAGTAAATGGAGTGTCACAGCTTTTGTTCTCTCAAAATAATTGCATGCTTGTCCTGTCTTCACTACAGCCAGGGCTGATGGGCCTGGGAAGGACATATTTTAAATACAGGGACAGGAGATGGGGAGGGGGAAGCCTGAAATGTACTGACTGTGGACACGTGGTATTGGCTGAGATGGAGGTAGAGGCTGAGATGGAGTTAGGCTAGGAAAAGATCTATTATTTGCTTTCTCACATTTATGTTAAAGGGGGTGGGGTGTATCATAAGTGTCTCCTTTTCTTCATATTTAAAGAGCGTGTGTGAAATTGTGGGGCAAGAACAAGGAAAGGGGGTATTTCTGAAAAGTGCAGATAAGCATGGTTACCATTTTTTGTAGGGAGTGCCACCACTGGCAAGCTAACACTCATTTGTAAGAAATTCTCAGATGCAGATGGAGATTAACTGCTAAGAAAAGGTTCAATGGCCTATGCAGCCAGTATAGTGTTATGCTTGTGGAACTGTATTAGCTTGGTTTTGGCCATTCGCACTCTCTGTTCCAGAGGAATGATCACCCTGTAGGGGTACCAAAGGCAAGGAACCCTTGAAATGGGTTACACCTCTAGAGGTGCCATGGGACAATTCTCATGGCTAAAAGTACCTTAGGAAGGATCCCCAAAAAGAATGAAGTAATACAAAGCACATAAGCAAGCAGTAGCTGTGACGTAGTAAATGAATAATGCCTGACAGGGTAGGTGTTATGCTGCACTTCGGGTGATTGGGCCCGAGGCCACTGGCGAAGGGCATTCAACACCCTAGAAGGGATGTTATCCCAGCATAATACCCACCCTGGAAAGCATTATTCCTATTATACAATGGCTTGTTGTTTTATAATAAAAAATAATTTTAAAGAATGTTTTTATTAGTGTGTAAAAATATTTTTGTTTCTTAAGAAAAGATGATAATGATCCAAGAGACAATCTTCAAGTGGCAGTGGCAAACAATCAGCAGGGATGTTATGCCAGGATAACATCTCTGCTGTAATTGCCAACTGACCAATCAGAAGCCAGGATTTTTTCTTGCCATTGTATAATAGTAGATAAAGCATCAGTCAGCTTGATAATGTAATGAGATGCCTTGATAACGGAATGAGATGCACAGGTTAGCAATAGCATGAATCCAGTGGGTAACGCTAGAGAATGAGGGGACCTCCTAAGGAGACAGGGAACGGCAAGTAGGGACACCATCTGCCTCCATCCAACAGCAGAACCTACCTAATAGAACTAAGAAACACTAACTACAGCTAACTAACTTGTATGAGTTGAGGCACAGAGGAGAGAGAAAAAAACCCTTTGAGGAGGAAGTCTCTGGGGATCGAAGGCCTAGGTCACTTTCCCTCCAGGCTGGAATATTTTATTTAGTGACAGCTCTGCAGTTGCAATTTGGAAACCCAATTAAAGGGATGTGGAAAATATTCTAATTTGTTGGAAAGCTCTCGCTCATTCCCTCTAGCGGGAATGCCGTGGAAGGTTGCGAGAGTGCTCTGTAACATCAGGGGCAACCAAGGTGGGAGGAGGAGAGCAACAACTGCTGAGGCACTCACCTGGTCTACTCACCCTATACACAAACCAGGTGAACCAGAGGCAGGCATAGGGAGTGTACGGTGAAGGTGCCTTGCTAGGGGAAACCACTAAATCCAATGGATAACCATTGTAGTGTAACCACTAGAGCCAAAGGAGATCAGATAACCATTGTAATGTAACCACTAGAGCCAAAGGAGATTGGAGCAACCACCCTTCACAGCTAGTCTTAAATTGTACACCAGGAGCTGCTGTCGTGTCAGCGAACAGCTAAAGCCAAGCCCGGAGCAAGAACATTCCCAGCTATGAGCCAGGTGAGAAGGACCCCGCCTCAAGTCGGGGACGTTCAAGATGCGGACTTAAAATGCAGAGTGAGACCATCGGCTGCAGGGAAACCCTGCACCAGAATGGTATGGCTGGCATGCCCCAGAACTGATAAGGAGCTGAATGAGCGTTAAGTGCTGAGACCTTGCAAAGGTCGGATGCAGTAGTGAGCACAGTAGACATCCCAGAGGCTGAAGCCGAGGGGATGGTGGTAGGCATGAAGCAAAGATTACGTAAGCAAGAGTGGACCTGCATATAGGTCAGTAACAGTGTAGCAATAGTTGGACCTGCATGTAGGTCTGCAAAACATAGTAGCAATGAAGCAGTACTGTAAATAGTGGGGCAAGCCAGCCAGGCATTCAAAAAGTCAATAAAGGTGACACACACTCTGAGGATTTGTTGGTGGTGAAGATAGGATTTAGAACATAAGTAATTAGCCACACAGAGCCATGACTCCCCAAACACCTCCAAGTCCCCGACGTAGGAAAAACAAGAAAGTGATGAAAGGGCCGAGACCCACATGCAGGTGTTGAAACTAGCTGACAGCATCAGCAGTAGCTTAGCTGACCTCAGAGTATAACAGAGTGTACAAATATAGAAGCAGCATCTGTATTGAGTACCCTGAGTTGTAAACTTCAATACATATAGAAAGAAAGGAGACATCATGCTCTGAAGCAGCTATCACCTGGCAGTGCAATGAAACTACAGCAATGAGGTGAGTAGAATGAGTTGAGAGAGCATGATTGAGCTGCATAGCTAGGGTTCAAAGTGAGCCTGAATCAGATGAAATTAAATGCAGCAAGGAGAGCAGCTATGATTGAGCTGAAACACACAGATAATTGTTGCAGTTGCACTGCAAGTAATTTGGGAGGTGTGAGTAACTGAGAGCAAGTAATACGAGCTCTGGCAATATGCTAGGAGCTTAGAACAAAGCCCCCAAAAAACAAAACCAAAACACACAAACACTGAGAACAGGGAACAAGGTCCAAAACAAAGTCACACAAACACAGAAAACAAGGAGTAATGACAGAAAGAAGCACACAGTCAGAGGCAAAATACAGACCAGAAGCAGGATAACAAAAGCTGAAGTCCAGCAGAGACAAACAGAAGCAGCAAGGTGGGGAAGGGGAGGTGCAGGCCCCAGCCAGCTTCAGGGGACAGACAGAGTCTCCGGCCAGCAAAGAAAAAAGTGCTTCAGAAGGAGGCTGAGATGAACTGCTTATATAGCTCAGGAAAGTGGGAGTGGCTGGCTGATTTTTTTTTTTTTTCACCAGGAGAGACACACTAAGCTGAGAGCTTTTTTACAGGTGCAACCTGGGAGCACAAGGAAGTTAAGAGACTTGCTCAAAGTCACACAGTATGCAAGTGGGTGCTGTGGGATTCATACCCAGGTCTCCAGGTTCGCAGCTCAGAGCCTTAAACCACTGCACTATACTGCCTCCTGGTGCTGCTAGACTGCTTGTCCGTTGAGCTACAGGCCAAGCCTTCCAATTCTAAAAGATGGATATTGGTCCTTCACAGTGAGTGACTTAACTGATTCAATCCCCCCCCCCACACCAACATTCTATCCAGACTTATTTTGTTACCATTCCCTTTCCTACCTAATGAACATCTGATATTAAGCCTTTATTTTGGACTAACGTAATAACTCACAACTGGGTAAGCAGACGGAAACACTATGCCTTCCACATTTTCCTCCGGAGGAATATGCATGCTTTCAGAACTCCAGCAGCTCTGAGATTAGGAAATTAATGAGTCCTGTATTTGTTAGCGCTGAGGCTGGCATCCATCCAGTTTCACCACAGCAACTTCTCAGTGTGATACAAAGCTGAGTGTTGGAAAAAAAAATGCTTCCTTAATTATTGTGTGTGAGGTCTCAGGCTGCTGAAATAGAAACCCTGCTGGTCTCAAGATAAGAATCAGAATGGGTACCTGTTTCTGGGGAACCACTGCTGTTTCTGGATGGCACAGATGTGGGATTTTGTATGCAGCTGGCCCAGGGACAAATAAAATAGTTGGGCACAGTTTTAAAATCGTTCCTTAAAAACTCCTCTGGCCAAACACAACTCATATCACTCTCAATTACCCCTGGGTCAAGTTTCTGTGCCTATTCTTTAATTTTTTTTTTCCATAGATACTTTGGCTTTTTCCCTTTTTAGTACCACTCCCTCATGTCCCTGACGTGACACACGTGTGTGGAGGCACGCATATGCATGCCTTGCAGGATGCCCCCAACCCCTACCAGTTGCACTGTTGCTGCCTGCGCCTATCACCGGACCTCCATCTGGTGATGGCGGGACTATGGGTCGGTGACCCCCCAACCTTCCCTGCAGAGGAAAAGGCCTTCCAGCCTTCGGCTCAATCCTGCTCCCACCTCCCCGCATCTGCCCCCCCGCCTGAGGCCATTCCAAAACCAGGGTCACTGGCACAGTGCGAGGGCACAGTCCAGCACCTCAGCCCTCAGCACCAGTGGGCCAGCTTGTACCTATTCTTTTAAAGGCACAGTGTTGCCCAAGCATTCCCATTGATTGCCTTTATAAGAGAAACCAGCTGGTCCAAAATGCCAGTGATAAGAATATACTTGAAATAGTTACTATGCAGGCTAAGAAGAGAAAACCCCAGAAAAGACAATCCTGGCGGTTCCTATGATATGCTCCAGTACTCCATCATAGCTCAGCATTTTTAGCCAGTTTCCTCTGTGATCTAAGTGGCTAATGGGAACATAATGAAACACATAAGTGGGAAAGACACTGATGAGGATGTCACTAAAATCAAGACTTCCAGCTTGTTCAAATCCCGGAATACCCCTGGTTCAATACCCCTTAGTAGATTAAAATCAGTTTGGAGATATTCCAGATTGTCCAAATCCAAGAAACTCCACACACTGAATGATTAGATTTTGTCATTTATATGCAGCTGTTTAACTAGATGCAACCTGAGGAATGCACCGGAACAATCTCATGCAACCCATTGTTCTCCAAATGAAATCTGGCTGCATTGTAAAAGTTGGCAAACTTTTGAGGGAAAAGCCTGATGTGGGAATTTCCATACAGAAACAAATGGTTTGGGGCAATTAGATGTTGTATGTTGGGGAAGACCTTTTTCTCACAGCTGACATGCATATCACCCTTAATCTCATTGCAAGAGCAGATTCCCTGTTTGCAGACATCCCTTGCAACATTTCCAGCAACCAAACAAAGATTACCTCACTCTCAATGCACACTACGAACCCAGCCTCATTGATAGCTGCCATCTCTGCCCACATCTGTGCCCTCCTCCCCACCCCACACTGAGTATACCCCCTACCTGAACAGCTCCAGCTTCTGATTGCTGCTGTCTCTGCCCTCCTCCCTCCCCACCCTGACAGACTACCCCCCCCCACCTGAAGAGTTCCATCCTACATGATCTTCCAAGGCAGGATGTGATGGACCTGCTGCTGAGGTAGGATGCTGGGAGTGGAGGTAAGTGGTCATGTTAGGGTCAGTTCGGTAGCTATGCATTTGGCATGGACACTCAGGAATCCTCCTGACAAGCACTGATAGGTCCTACTGTATATATTTTTTAAAGCATTTTTGGTGGATCACAAAGAAACACACAGTGCCTTGGACAGTGGAGACTATGTTGGTGCTGCCTTCCTCAACCTATGCAAGGCATTTGACATGGTAAATCACAGCCTCCTATTAACCAAACTCATGGAGCTGGGATTATCAACAGATGCCACCTCATGGTTCTCTGACTACCTGAGCAACAGGACTCAGAAGGTCAAATGTGTGGATGTGTTCTCCAGTCTTCAGCCACTGACCCCTGGAGTGCCACAAAGTGCCATCTTGGGGCCCCTTCTGTTCACCCTGTCTGTAAATAACATCCCAGAAGTTTGTAACCACTCCATAATCCTACTGTATGCTGATGACACAGTTATCCTCACCTCACACTACCACCTGGGGTTCCCGCAAATGCAATCCTCAATCATATTTTACCAAAGTATGCCGCTGGTTTTTCAAAAACAAGCTACTCATCAACCCAAAAAAGACAAAATCCTTATTGTTTGTGAGCAATTGCGCTGTAAAAGACAGACCAGGATTGCATATCACCACTCTGAATGGAGAACCCATCGAGCAAGTACAGATCTTCGTGTGCCTGGGAGTCTATCTTGACTCCGCCCTGTCTTTCTCCTGTCATGCTGTCTCCGTGGTCAACAACATCCACCAACACCTAGGCTTACTCTACAGAAACAGGCCAAACCTCACTCCTGAGGCAAAAAAGCCTACTAATCTCCAGCCTCATCATCTCCATCACTGACTATGGGTTAGTAATGTACTCAGCTGCTAACAACACTGCCCTTCGCAACATCTATGTGGCCTATAACTGCACCTGTAGAGTTGCACTTGACAGGAAACAGAACTATCACCAATGTGATCTGTACGCCTCCATCAAATGGCTCCCTTTCCACCTCTGTGCCACCTGCAACTCTGCTCTGCTTGTCAAAGGGGCCCTAACTGGCCAAATGCCTTGTGGGGCCTGCAACCTACTAACCAAGACCAACAACTGCTGTAGCACAAGGTCCATGGGCTATGGTAAACTGGCTGTGGCCTGCAGGAGAACCACTATGGGCCAGTGCGCTTTTGCCTACAGAGCTCAGCAACCAAAGTCTGGAAATTGCTCCCATCAATGGTGACTGCGTTCCCAACCTTCCATTCCTTCAAATTGCAGGTGGCAAACCTTTTCTCCAGTATCTCAAATGCAGCAGCTATTGGTGTTAATCCCAGACTTCCATTACTCTGGAAATCCAGTCTCTCTTGCAGCACTGCCCTTAGTACATAGTTGCCCCACACCCCCACTCATTCTGTATTGCTGGACCCAGTCCATCAACCTGTGCCTAATTATGGACATCTCATGTCTGTATTATAGTTTGGCTCTGGTTTTATACGTTTGTCTTTCCTATGATTTATTTATTTATTGAAATGTTTCACCAGGAAGGCACATTGAGCAACAATTCACTCATCTCCCAGTGCGATCTGGGGGGGAAGAGGCACAACTAGAATGAGACATTATACATTCAAGTTACAAGATCAATGTTAACATACAGTTGTAAGGCAGGTGTTACAAACAGTGTTACAACAGTGTTGCGTATAACATGTAGAAAGAGTGAACAATAATAAGTACTGGGCTAATAAGTAAACAAGTGCTTACATGAGCGAAAGGGGAAGGAAGGGGTGAGGTGGGGAAGGGGGAAGAGTTGTGTCCATGGAGACCCCTTCAGGATGTGAGGAACCCTACAAGGGGACTGGGGGGGGGATCAGAAAGAAGGGGATAAGGCAGTGTCCCAGAGAGACCTCTTTAAGAAGGTGGGGGAAGGGACTAGATGAGAGATACAAGCCCCCTTGGGGGGTAGGAGAGAGACCCATGGAGAGCATTCATGGTCCTTTACATTCTGTGGGATATCAAGGGAAGCCAGTAAGGGGGAGCAATTAGGGGGAAGGGAAGAAGGGCTAGAGGGGTTGGGTGTGCACAGGGTAAAATGAAGGTGAGGAGAGGGAGGTAGGGTTTGTCTAGGGCTTAGAGGAGGGAATTAGGAAGGGACATGGCAGGAGCAGCTAGGTGCAAGGTAATTATTGAGGGCAGAGCTGATGAAGTAGGTGGAGGATGAGTGCCAGATTTGAGAGGGGAGAGAATTCCACATTTTTGGGAGGCAGTGAGAGTAACTGGATTGGCCAATTTGGGTGGATCTCCGGGGGACAACCAGGGTACGGGAGTCGGTTGATCTAAGGGAATAGGAGGGTGGGGGGGTGTTATAAAGAAGGAGGTGAAGTAGGAATGGAGCTCACCCAGCCAGTGCTTGGAGGTGACTTTAGTACAGTGGGAGAGTCGCCAATTTGTAAGAGAGGGGAAGGATAGGGAATGATAAAGATCACAGTGATGGGTGCGAGGGAGGCATCCAGGGCAAAGCTGCAGAAGGAATTGAAGAGGGTGTCCAGTCTGGCCAGGAAGGACTTGGAGGCAGCACCATAGACCACGTCACAGTAGTCAAAAATGGGCAGTATCATTTTTTGAACAAGTTCACCCCTGGCTGTAGGAGTGATGCAATTACGGATCCTGAACAGGGCACCAAACTTGGAGCACAGTTTTTTTTCTGGATGGTGTCAATATGTCCAGAGAAGTTTAGGTATTGGTTCAACCAAACACCTATGTACCTGAAGGAGGATGTGTCCTCAAGTAAAGTCCCCTCAAGGATGTGGAAAGTGGGTAGGGAGGGAAGCCTAGAAAGTCTCTGCCTCGTGCCAAAGGTCATGGAGACAGTCTTTCTGGCGTTGAGGAAAAGTTTATGGTTAGCAAACCAGAGATGAACCTTGTTGAAGTCTTGCTGTCAGCTGGTTGTAATGCTGTGTATCATGTTTTGTGATGTATTTACTGACTTGGCCACCTTCCAGAAGGGCTCTTGATCTCAAAGGTCTTCCAAACACAAATAAATAAACAAAAGTAGCTCTGAAAGTGTTTCAAGACAATATTACGTCCCCTATCGACACTAACACTATCTGGACACATACTTACTAAGCACACATCATTTTCAATACAGTACAACATATAGCATATACAATAGCACATTAAAATGATGACTCCCTGGAAACTCATGTTGTTTGGAAACATATTATTTTTGACACCGGTGGCATAACTGTCTGAAAACTGGTAGGGCCAAGAATGTAAGGGCTAAACTCCCCCCTTGCTACATTGATTGAGTTCACCTATTGCCATCGTTTTTTTTCTCATCCAAATTTGTATCCTGTGGAGTAACATCTCCCCCCCACTGACAGATGGCAGCTTGCACTGCCTAGTTTCCTTTATGCCCACCTGAAGGTCTGGCCCTTCCTTTTCATTATAGTTTGATCAGTGTGCCTTAACTCAGCAGGCCATGAATACAGTCCACCCCATCAACTCAGGCATCCAATTCTCAAAATTTTGATGACACCCTGCAAGCCGCAAAGGTAGTGATTAGAAAGTAACACTGCTTACTGCACATGTTATGTTTTAAAGGCACAGTCCTCCCTATTAATAACTCAACATGATTGCTAAAACCAATAGGGCTAGACCCTACCATTGGTGAAAATGGTAAGCCCATGGTCATAGTGGCCACCCTTGTTTCTGCACCTATGATTTTTAAACACCCTGGCTGCAAAGTGGTGACAGAACAAGTGCTGCTATTTATATAACCTCCTTTAAAATAATGGTCACTTCCTGGTGTTGCGTTGCACATGAGTTCATGTCTCACCTACTGCATCAGGAAGGTGTGCCCCCACCCTTACCCCCAAATATATTTGGTACTGCCCCCTTAGAATGCTCAACACTGGTATCCTGCTCCATAACCTAGCCACAGCTGTCTGATCCCTGGTTTTCTCCTCTCCCAATGTCAACACCGCACTTGCCCACTTTACCACAACCTTTCTTTAAATATGGAATGCCCATGCCCCTTTAAAGGAAGTCAGGGTCAAACGTCTCCACCATCCATGGATCATCCCTGATCTCCTGTCTCTTTGTAACTCCCAAGACAGTGCCTGGTTATGCTTTAAAGTCTCCCAGTCCCCATCTGATCTCCAACACTATAAGTCTCTTTGAAACAGCTCTAACTAGGTGTGGGGGGAGGCAGTTGGGTGGAATTCTAAACAAGGTCTCCAGGTAGGGGAGCCAAGTGGGTTTACCCCCCATACAAGTAGGGATAGAATAAGGGAGGGTACATACAGGGTTGATAACGATAGGGAGAAGGGTGGGAAGGGCACATATTGGAGGATAGTCTCCTTGAATGCAAGGAGCCTGGGAAACAAATTGGCTGAGTTGCAGGCTCTCGTGGCAGAGGGGGAGGTGGACATAGCTGCCATCACCAAAACATGGGCCACCTAATACCAGGACTGGGACCTGGTGATCCTGGGATACAGAATATAACACAGGGATATGGAAAAAGGCAAAGGGGGTGGGGTGGTGGTCTATGTGAGGAAGGGGATAAGGTGTGCCAGAGAGGAAGAGGAGGAGGTTAGAACAGAGGCACTATGGATACAATTCCAGGATTCAAGAAACAGGACCCTTAGGATGGGGGTGGTGTATAAGCCACTATCTCAGGCAGAGGACTTGGATGGAGAACTAGCAGAGCAGATCAGGAGGGTCAGTGGGAAGGCTAACACCATGATCATGGGGGACTTCAATTTGCCAGGGGTGGATCTGAGCACCCCAGCCACCTCGGGCACAGGGAGCAAATCCTCCTTGAGGCTTTTCAGGACAGCTTCTTGGTACAGATGGTAAATGAGCCAACCAGGTTAGGCAACACTCTGGACCACATGCTGTCTAATGGAGAGTTTTTCAGAGAGCTGGGGGTGGAGAATCCGCTGGCAGGGAGTGACCACCACACAGTGTGGTTCTCACTCAGCATGGGCAAGGAGGCTGCGGGAACAGGGACCAGGGTGTTAGACTTCAAGCGAGCTGAGTTTGGGATGATGGGGGAAATAGTGGCCCGGCACCTAGCTGCAATTCAGCCGCACATGGATGCTGGCCAGAAATGGGAAGTCATCAAGCTAGGACTTGCAGAGGCCACTAGATCCTTTATCAAGACACAAAGCAAAAACACCATGGTCAAGAAACTTAGTTGGTTAAGCAGGGAGGTGCTGGAAAAGGTGAGGGTAAAAAGGGAAGTCTTCAGGAGATTCAAGAGATCCAGGTTGGGAGAGGATAGAGAAGAGTACCTGAAGAAATCTAGAGAGGTGACCAGAGCAGTCAGGGCAGCCAAGGCTTCCAGAGAGCTTAGGCAGGCTCAAGGCATCAAAGATGGGGAAAATGACTTATTCAGGTACATAAGAGAGATAAGAATCTGCAAAGATCATATAGTAAAGATCAGGAAGGATGGGGGTGGGCAGAGAAGTGCTAAATGAATACTTCTGTTCTGTATTTACTAAGGAAAAGGATGAATTAATGCCTCAAGGGATAGGGAGGGTAAACATGGGGGTGTAACGGACAGGGAAATCACAGCAGCCAGGGAACTAGAAGGTTTAAGGGCACTGAGGGTGGACCTACCGCGTCAATATGTCATTTGCTGTACAGCGCACGACATGACCGAGTAGTAGGAATAGCGCTGTAGGGAAGAGCAAAGGGGTGCAAAACTGCAAAAGGATGTATGCATGATAGTGCACCCTCTCACTCTTCCTGTATAGGATAAGGATCCTGCTGGGACAAGTGTCTGCTGAGCAGCTGCTGTGGTTCAATGGGATGAGCCACTGGCAGCAAGGGAGGCAGGCAGAGTGTTTGGGACCGGGTTTTGATTCCCAGTCCCAGATGCATGGATTTTTGCATTGCTCACACTTTGTGTGATTTTCACTGTTAACCCCTTCCCCCAAGTTAAATATTTTAGTTGGGGAGGTTCAGGGCATAGCCCCCCATAACTGGGGGTGCGGGGCCTTGCCCCAAGAAAAAAAAAGACTTATGACGCTGGCAATATATTGCGCTGTATTGGCAGCATGATATTAACATTATGACCCCATGCCGAGGGTGGATAAGGTGCCAGGACCAGACAGCATACACCCCCGGGAATTGGAGGAAGGTCCTGGTAGAGCCATTGGCAGACTTGTTCAGTACCTCTCTGGAATCAGGGTGCATACCCCAGGATTGGAGGATGGCTAACGTGGTGCCCCTCCACAAAAGTGGACCCAAGGATGTATCAGGCAACTATAGAGCAGTAAGCCTTACATCCATTGTGGGGAAGTTAATGGAGACAATCCTTAAAGAGAGGTTAGCAACCTTTCTAGAAGGTAATGGTCTCCAGGACAGGAAGCAACATGGGTTTGTCTCTGGCAGATCCTGCCAGACCAACCTGGTTGACTATTATGACTGGGTGACTAGGGAACTGGACAAGGGGCATGCAGTGGATGTCCTGTATCTGGATTTCAGCAAAGCGTTCAATTCGGTGCCACATGGAGGCTGATTTGCAAGTTGGGATACCAGAGACAAAGATGGTGAATTGGATCAAGAACTGGCTGCAATCGAGGCAACAGAGGGTAGAGGTGAGAGAGGAACTCTCATCTCCGAGAGCTGTGACAAGCGGGGTGCCACAAGGCTCAGTACTGGGCCTGGTGTTGTTTGTCATTTTCATAGCTGACATCTCACATAGCATTAAGAACAAAATTAGTCTTTTTGCAGATCACACCAAGATCGATACGGTGGTGGATGACATAGTAGGGTAGCAGCAGGGGTAGCAGGATGGTCTGACAAAGCTTGAGGATTGGTCAGACACATGGCAGCTGGGGTTCGATGCTAAGAAGTGCAAAGTCATGCACTTGGGAGCAAGGGACCTAAGGAGGTGTTATCATTTGGGAGGGGTGCAGGTAGCTGCTACAGAGGAGAAGGATCTCGGGGTGATAATAACAGAGCAAATGAACAACTCCGCACAGTACAGGAAGGCAGCAGCTAAAGTGAACAAGATGCTTGGGTGTATTGCTAGAGGAATCACCTCCTGGAGGAGGGAGGTGATCCTGCCTCTGCACAGATCGTTGGTGAGGCTGCACCTGGAGTACTGCATGCAGTATTGGCACCCATACTTAAAAATCTTCTCTGTACCAGTCTTCTTTAAACCCTTCATATATTTAAAGGTCTCAATCATATCTCCCCTATCCCTCTTTTCTTCCAGGGAGAACATGTTAAGCTCCCTCAGCCTCCCATAGTAGGGTTTGTCTTTCAATTCCAAGATCATCCTTGTTGTTCTGCACTTGACCTGCTCCAGAAATCTAGCATCTTTCTTTAAGTTGGGGGGGGCGGCACGAGGGAGCATGGTCTGAGATTGGAGGAAGGAAGATTCAGGAGAGAAATAAGGAGGCGCTTTTTCACGGAAAGGGTGGTGTCTATGTGGAATGCTCTACCTGAAGAGGTGGTGTCCTGTAAGTCGGTGGGCAGTTTTAAAAGGAGATGAGACAAAGTGAGTGGGAGGGTCACCATGACGGGGGAAGGGAGGGGCAGCTGTGGTATAAGGGATTGCTAGCTGCACACTTGAGAAGACTTGATAGACCATATGGCCTGTATCTGTTGGCAGTTTCATAAGTTCATAAGTTCGTACGTTCGTACGTACAAAGGCTGTCCGCCAGGCCAAAGCAAACTACTTCAGGGCATGCCTGCAGTTCACAGATTACTCCCCTTCATCATTTTAGAAAGAGCTTCACTCACTTCTACACCTGCCCTCTGAGCCTACATCCCCCACTCTTGTACAGGCTGGAGTTCATTTCTCTGATCCTTCCTCTGTAGCAGCCGCCCTAAACAAATTCTTCACTACCTGTGTACTCCCTCAAAGATCCTCCTGGGGCCCAACCTGATATTCCTCTCCCCCTCACGCCGGTGGCTTCCACTTCTCTCTAGTCTCCCCACTAGAGGTCTACTGGTCAATTATGTCCTGAAACCCTTCCAAGACTAGAGCTGATGGCCTCAACCTGAGATTTCTCCAAATCTCTGCCGCCTCTACCGTATTCCCCCTAACACACTTATTCAATCTCTCATTCTCTACCTCCACTGACCCCATGGCCTAGAAACTTGCCAAAGTTCTCCCACTCCACAAAACTGGTGACCCTACCTCCCCAGAAATTATATGCCCATCTTCCTCCTCCTCCCCTCTCTAGCAAAGATCCAAGAATCCATTGTCCTCACAAGGTTCAATGACTTCTTCACTTGAACAAATGTCCTTTCCTCTGTCCAATCAGGGTTCAGAAAATCTCATTCCACCACTTCCTCCCTCCTTCGCTTCACCATCTCTGTACTCTCAGCTATGGATCAAGGTCATATTACCTTCACAATATTCATTGGCCTAAAAAAAGCATTTGATTCTGTCTCTCACCCACTCCTCACAAACAAGCTATGTGCTGCTGGACTTTCTGCCCCAGTGGTTAAATGGTTCAGCTCATACCTCACTGACAGACACCAGGCTGTGCACTTTGGAAATGTCCTTTCTCCTTCCCTCCTCACCCTCTCTGACATTCCCCAGGGCTTCATACTTGGACCTGTCCTCTTTTTTTTCTTTATTAACGACCTCCCCTCTGTCTGCTCCATCGCCCACATACATTTTTATGCAGATGACACCATCACGTACCTGTCTGGCCCCTCTGTCTCACACGTCCAAATCCCCCTTCAACATGACTTTCATGTAGTTATAAAATGGTTCCAGGACCACTGTCTCAAAATAAACACCACAAAAACCATAGCAATGACCTTTGGCTCAAGGCAAAAACTAGCTAAGCTGCCATCCCCTCCAATTATCACTACCTGGCTGCCCCCCCCCCCCCAACGTGGACCCTATCTTTAAATATCTTGGGGTGTGACTTGACCTGTCCCTTGACTACTCATCTCACCTAGATGCCCTGCACTCAAACTTCACTCCGAATTGGGCACATGGATTGTCTGCCCCCCAGTCTGCCGCGACGTAATAACAAAATGGATCCTCACAGTTATCAACTATGCCAACATCATCTACTACCCCCACCACCTCCCTTGCCAGGCTGGATGTACTTTTCAACGCTTTCTGTCACTTTGCCTCCAACTCCCCTTTATCGACACACCACTGTGACCTATATTCCACCCTCTCCTTCCCCACCCTTCATCAGAGATGATTAGCTCATTGTCTTATCTTCATCTCTAAATATTGGTTTGAATCCCTCTCATACTATCTCTCCTCTCCTCTCCTCTCCTCTCTCTCCAGCCACACCTTCCCCCTACCCCCTGCGCTCCTATCCTTCCCACACTTTTGCCCTCCGCTGAGCCCACACTTCAGCTGGGTAACATGCTTTCTCCTTTTGCCTCCCTTCCCTTTGGAACAAACTCCCTATCTCCATTCGTCTTACCCCTTTGTTTCGGGCGCTAAGGCGTCTGCTTAAACCATCTCCAGTAATCTCCTGCAATTGCCCCTAAGCCTCCAACAGTTAAGTTGTTGTCCCCTCACTTCTCCCCTCATGCTGGCTCCCCTGTCCTTCTTTGTGCTTATTAACTTTTATTTTGTACTTGTTTGAAACCTGCCTAACAATTGCATTTCGCACCTATGTTATGTTACTTTGGCTTATTTCAATGTGTCATATTGTACATTTTATTTTACCACTCTGTATTTTGTATTTTATATGTATTTGTCTCCCTTCCACCCCCCCATCCCCCACATCCCCTGGGTCACACTTGGAAATGAACCTCGGCTCAGTTGCCTTTCCTGGTAACCAATCTTTAAATAAATAAATAAATAACAATCAACAAATTAAAATGTGGAATTACACCAGTCATCCTTAAACAGGCTTTTGGCATTCCTCATTATTGGTGCTTAGTATTTTGTTCAGTCTGCTAAAACCTTTTTGGCTAAATGGTGTTGCTCTCAAGTTAGGAGCTGTAAATCTCTGATGTAGGATGTCATACCAAACACTCACAAGCACGGCAGTGCCTGTAAGTGGGATCAGATCTATATTTTCCTTCATAGCTTTGTTGCTCTTTCTAGATCTCAGAACACATGATCTCATTGTCCATCATTCAGTATGTTGTTTTGTTTTGACTTTGTTTTATTTAATTACTAGCTGATACACATAGACATGTATTGATCACTACAGCCAACACCTTGTGTGAGTGTACAGTGCATTAGAAGTGAGTGCGGAGCATGTTAGCAGAGTTGACGCTCTCTCTAATCATGATTTATCCATTATAAACTAGCTTGTGGCAACGGTACAATTTTTTTGCAGTGTGCATTGAAAAGGCAGTGTGGACTATTGCCTAGAGCATAGCCTTGGAACCCTGAAGACCCCGCTTCACATCTTTCACAAGCATTTTCTCATTAAGTAACCTTAACCAAGTAACTTATTCCCCTATCCTTGCAGATGTGCACCTGAGCAGCATCAGGGACCCTCTGAAAATGGGGTTTTGCATCTCAGCTGGTCTAACCTATGGAAGTGTGTTATAAAATGAAAAATATTCCCAAAACTATAAGTAGAAAAGAAAGACATGGCAGGGCTAGCCCATGTAACCACTAATGTTTCCTAAGAATTTCTTTTTCGTTCTGTTTTTGTCTACATTAACCAGGCTGTGTTCTGCTCCTTTACCACCACTCTAATACATAACAACCAGTCTTCAATAATAATTCCAGAACATGTCTATTTCCTGGTGCCACAATCCATGCCCCCTAGACTCCACTGCCTTGCTCCCTGAAGGAGCCCCCCCCCCTTTTTCTAAGGCTACCGTGTAGTCAGCAGAGGAAGCCACAGATGTAGTGGAAGCATGGCACTGGGGAGGAGATGACACATTTCTGCATTATGTGGGTATGGGTGACCACTGACATTTGCTCCTTCATAGTTCCAATGATGGGGCATTTCTCCCTCTTAGCTGCACCCACAATCCCACAGTGATGATATCAGCTTCTCCTTGTTCGGGGCAGGGGGGGTACCTGACATTGCCTGATCAACCATGATATCCCTGGCACCACCATCAGAACTCCCTTAGGAGTAACTGACTCAACTAAAACCTGGAGTCTCCTCTCTCTGAGTGGAGACCATCCAGGTACATGCTTTTCCCCCCTCTTCTGTGGGCACTGAATTGTAAAACTGTCTGTTATATGGAGATAGCTTGAGAGATAGATAGATAGATGGACGGACAGACAGATCTGATAATGCTGATGTACTGCTAATTGCCTGACTACTTGGTGAGTAATAGAATCAGCTGGCCTGGTTGGGGGGGGGGTATAAAAGGTGAGCTGGGAGAAAATGAGATTAATCTGCCTTGGGAGAATAAAGGTTAGAATCATATACCTAATAACTTTTGAAGCTATGAAACATGGAAATAATGGCCAACAACAGACTTGGTGACCATAAGCTTGAAATAGACATAAGCACACTCAAACAGAATTGGAAACTAGAAGAAAATGGTTTCATGTCATTATAGCGAAAATACTGCAGTGACTCGCACAACAGTGAGTACATTTTGCTGAAACCACAGTTGGCAACACAACGACCATACTGATAGTTAAAACAGCGATGGCACTTTGTAGTACAAAGCGGGACCACATAAACAAACATTTAATGCGGGGGCACTTCACCTTGTGAGAGGCCCCACTACCCTCTATAAAATAATCAACTCAGGGGCAGACACAACAACAAAAAATAAAACCCTTAACCCCAAAACACGCTTTAAAAAATTGCTTCCATGCAGTCCCGAACCTGGCACCATGCCCATACTAACCGGGGAGCATATCCACTACTCCACATGGCCAGCTCGGCAGCACCATGCTGCACTGCTCCATTTAGCCGGCACCCCTAGACACACACTCCATCATTCACCATTGCTGTTATAGCCTTCTTGACTCGCTGTTACCTCCCGTCGCTATCCTCTCACGGTCACTACTTTCTCGAGAGTGCAAATTGAGTCACTCAGATACGAGCCACTCAGTTTGCTTCACCCATATCACTGGATACCGAAGAAAACAGGCTACATAGCCAGTGCCAAATGGGCCTTACTGAAAATGAGAAGCATTTTCCAATGAACTGTGTCTAATACTTAGGGAGACAGTATAGCACAGTGGTTTAAGGCTCTGAACTGCAAATCTGGTAGCATCCAGCAGACCAGACCTGGGTTTGAATCCCACAACTTCCACTTGCATACTGTGTGACTCTGAGCAAGTCACTTAACTTCCCTGTGCTCCTAGGTCGCTCCTGTAAAAAAAGCCTTCAGCTTAGTGTGCTACTCCTGGATAAAACAACTAAATTAAAAAAAAAAAAAATACTGTATGCAAATACCAGAGAGAATTATGCAAAGATCTCCCAGAAAGAGACCACATTTAAAAGATTAGCCACATTTAAGATGCTAAATGATGAGGGTAAGCTGCTTATTATTTTGAGCCGAAATACTGTATGGAAAATGTAAAGTTACAGTAACTACAGAGTATATAACAAAAATATCAGACATTTAGAGGCAACACCCTGCCCCTAACAGTATCCTATTTGTTTGTTTACTAACATCAGATTTGATACAAATTGTTGGAATTCAATTCTGTGTAATGTGCAATTCTTGTAGAGAATTAATGGTATTAGTTTGTAATAACTTTGGCAATACTTGGTTTAAAGACATCATACTGCGGTTCATACTGTGGTGGAAAGGGGAACCAAAGGAGTGGTGCCCATAATAGTTCCCATCTCAAGACCTGTAATAGAGAAGTACCTTCCTTTTCAAGATCCAGTTGTCCAGCCTATGTTTATAAATTGATTTGTTTTCGCTGACAGTTATCTCAAGGGGACATGAGAGAGTTAGCTTAAGGAGTTACTGTAGCTCTTGCTATCAGAACAAGAAGGCAGCTAACTGAGGCAAGTGGAACATTTCTAACTGGGGGTAAGCAGACGGACACTATGTTAGAAGTGTAGGGTCTGCAAAGAAAATTGGGACTTTCAGTCAGGGTACAGAAAAAAGCACAGTAGTTAGTAGTGTGCTGGTCTGAGTTGGGGGAAGGCAGCTTAAATCATCCCTGCAGTTAGCTGGGGAGAATAGCTGTTATTTGGGGTGTGTGGCTTAGGCAGAAGTGAAGCAGTTGTCTGCATTTAGGGTTCCTTTAGCCTTCTAACATGAGCACTATAAAAGACACCTTCCCAGCATGTCCCATCATGCTCTTGCCTCAGAGCATGAGTGGAACAGTACAGGAGTGGAACAGGTGACTGGCTTCTTAGTCATCAGCAGGTGTCCACAGGCAACTGCAGGTGGGGCTCTGCTGGTTGGACAACGGAAGGTAGGGTACCTTTTAGCTTACTGTTACCTGTTTAGGTAGCCAGAGGTGGTGGGGTAGGGAGTATCTACTGGGAGAGAAACAAGCAGGTAGCTGCTACTGGTGGGAATACAAGAGATGTCCTATCTAGGGTAAGGTGCAGTAACCGATCAAGAAGGGCAAAAAGCAAGGGTTAATTAAAAGGAACAAGTAAAGAGGCAGTAGGGTACAGGGTGAAATATATCCAGAGATGACAAGCAAGTAAAGGGGAAAACAAGCAACACTCGATCTAGAGTAGGATGATAAAGTAAACACTGATAGAGGGCATAGGTGGGAAAAGAACAAACACTGGTAAGGGAAAACCAGGGAAATTTGAAAGCAGTAGGTACAGTGATTCATAAAATCAACTATGGAATGGAGCAGTGCAATGGCTGTGGAGCTGCAGTATTCAGGGAGACATCCTGGAAACTGAGGTGCTGCCCCATCTGCATGCACCTCTCTAGGTTGAGGAAGGAGGTTGCTGTCTCTGGGCTAAGCTGACTAGGATCCAGAGAACCTCTTGTGCCACTCAGGGACCACAGAGTCTACCATCAATGCCCCAGAGGTTGCCTAGGAAAAGGAAGGACAGCTGGACAATGGTGGGCTTCAGGAGAGGGGGGGTGGCATGTTAGGGGCACATTACTCAGCTTGTGTAACTGCAGTATTCCTGCCATTCTGACAGAATGGGACTGCAGAAAGGAGGCGCCCAAAGTAGTAGCAATGGAGGATGTGTATGTTCTTCAATGGGGAGGCCCCTAGGTGGGGTTACAGGGTCACAGCAGAGAAGAAAGCAGTTTCTGGTGGGGGTCTCATTTGTTAGAGTGGTATATTTTGAACAGTGAGGGAGAGGGAGGTTAGGTGCCTACCTGGCACCATGCTTAGAAGGATGGTCATCGTATCCTAAGGATCAATAAGGTGGCAGGGCATGCGGGGAGCTGGATGTCATTGTCCATCTGGGGACAACTGATCTAGCAGGGGATGCAGGGAGAGAGTTCATGGAGCTGGTCTAAGGCAAGTAATGTGCACAGTGGCATTCACCAAGGTGCTACCTGTCTACAGGCGAGGGGAGGATAGGGTACTCCACACTAGGAGCTTCCACTCGTGCATGAAGGAATAGAGCAGATAAGAGGGACTTGGCTTCATTGGAGGAATCAACCTGGAGGGATATGGGGCCATACAGAGGTGATGGCCTGTATCCATCTGGGAGGGGAACCGCAGTCCTCAGTGAATGGTTTAAATCTTACTTTGATGAACATTTAAAATAGCTGAGGGGGTGGTGGAAAGAAAAAGGGAGGCATAAACTGCCCCCAGACAGAAGCAGTAGGATGGAAGGAAATTGTCCCGGGAAGCAGGTTAAAGGAAGCATTAGAGTAGTACAGGACAAAGGGGATGGGAACAGAAGTTGTGAAAAGAGAGGGGAAAATGAGGTCGTGCACGGGAGGGAAGGGGATTACAGGCGGAGTGGGAGTAAGGTGTGGAGGGCCATGTGTGCAAATGCAAGGAGTCTCGGAAATAAATTCCAGACCTGGGGGCCCTCATGGGGAAAGCAGACCTGGATCTTGTGGCCATTGCTGAGTCATGTTGCACAGGGAGCCATGAATGGGACATGGACATACCAGGCTACACTCAATTCAAGGACAGTGACAGGATGAATGATGGAGGGGTTGTGCTCTATGTGAGAGAGGGTATCAAAATGATGGAAATTCAAGGAAGCCATGGGGGGAATGGAGGGGTTGGAGGTACTGTGCCTCACCATAGAGACAGGGGGCCTGATTCTCAAAAGCCAGCAGCTGACACAAGGTGCTTGCGTCAAAAATAATTGATGCAAGGTTACCTTGCGGCAAAAGTTGTGCCACACTGGATTTTTGAATGCAGGCTGCACTGAGGTCAGGTGCTCTTATGCCAGACAGATCCAATGCCAGCCCAGTGCCAAACACCAGGGTGCGCCATGGTGCACAAGGCTGTGTGCTGGACATTGGCTGTCATATCCCCTTATGTGGGATTTTGTAAGGTAACCAATGTCTGCAGCATCAGCCCAGAGTTAGACCAGCACTGCGCTGGTCTAATACCCTGTGCACCAACAGGAATCTAAACCACAGACCCCTCCAGAGAGTGGCAGTGGCTATGCAGAGTATTAACATATTGTTTATCAGGTGCCAGATATTCAAAAAGTGCAAAGCAGAGCACAAACATTTGCACACCGTCTTGCAACAGCACTGGTGGGCAAAATTGCTATATTCAGATGAATAGCGCAGGGTGCTAGTCATCTGAATATAGGTCCTGTATTGCCCAGGGCTAAGCCACATAGCCCCTCCCAATAGTGCCCCCAAAATAGGGCCCTGGCAATGGTTAGTGCTGGGGAAAAAGATGCAATATTCAAATGCCCCCATGCAAATTAGCCCATTGTGAATGCAGGTGCAAAGGATTATGTGCATGCCCATTATGGACTTATTTGCATGGTGAGAGAGGCCCTTTAATGCCACAAATAGGCTGGTCCAGGGAAATATCCATGGTGCCAGTGGCCTTCCCAACCCTCTGATCTCAGTTACTAACCTACAAATATGTCCCTGGTGTCTAGCAGTGGCCCCTTCCCTCCGATCCCAATCCCAGTAGTGCAAATGTAGGTCCCTGGTGTCCAATGGTCCTTCCATCCTACCCCGTGCACCGATCACCATCCCATATAAAAATCTATTCCCTAGTAGTCCAGTAGTGCCTCCACCATGTACCGATCACCGTCCCATATAAAAGAAACTATTCCTTGGTAGTCCAGTGGTCCCCCTCCCCCATTCACCAATCGCCGTCCTGTTATCCAAGTACTTAACATTACCTTGGTGGTCCCTCCCCATTCCTGATCGTTGTCCCATTAAAGAGCACGTACTTTATATAGTAGGCACTCAGTGATAGCTCAGTCGGCGGCCATCCATGGTGGAGAGAGGAGGGCTGTGCTGGTCATTGGCTGGGGGTCAGAATGGAGGGGAGCGAGGTGATGGGTCACTACCTGCAAGAGTGGGGGGTAGAGGGTGTGCACTAGACCACCAGGGATATATTGCATAGTATTTAACAGGACAGTGATCAGGGATGGAGATGGAACACTAAACTACCAGGGTAGTGTTAAGAACTTAGATAATCGCACATGGAGGTAGTTCCAAACAACACAGGGCCAGTGCCAAAGCAAGAAAAAGTCACTTACAGTCACAGGTGGCTCAGCTCCTTGGTCTCCACCAGTGTAACATTAAGCACGCTGAGTTGTGTTCAGGATAAATACTTTATTTTAAGTGAAACACATCGATGGATGGGCTTTCAGTATCCAAGAGGTTATAGGGGTGTAGATTTAAACAGGGGATTATGTGTAACAGGCTAAGGCCCAATAGAATTATAGATTTCCGAGTGTGTCAATGGCTATTTCAGTCATAAATGTCTTGTAAGACACCTTTGGTATGTAAAGGAATCTGATAATTGAAATGTTAAATGCTCTGTGACAAGGCATGCCATAAACAATAAAAAGTCTGTACCTATTCTCTGAAAAAAAACCTTTTAATAAACATTAAAGTTTAAAAAAAAAAAAGAAACACATCAGAATAAGTAAACAAGCATTTGTCAATGCCGAATGTTGATTGCGCTGGTCCGTTGAGCTCGCTCACTGCCCCTGTGTCACTCGCTCGTTCTGTTGCTCCTGGTGCTGCAGGCTACTCTTTTGTAATGGGCATCTGCCTGCATTGGCATGTTTTTCTGCCCACAAAGAAATCTGCAGCTGTCCCGAGAGAGCTCTGTTGAGGTGGGTCACTCCCCCTCTCCCACTTGCTCATTCTGTTTCTGCTGGCGCTGCAGGCTGCCCTTTTGTACAGGGCTCCCGCCTCTGTTGCCGGCTTTTTCTGCCCACAAAGAAATCTGCAGCAGTCCTGACACAGGTCCGTTGAGCTAGCTCAGTCCCCCTCTCTCGCTTGTTCTGTTTCTGCTGGCACTGCAGGCTGGCCTATTGTACTGGGCTCCTGCCTGCTTTGCAGCCTTTTTCTGCCCACAAAGCAATGCACAGCAGTCATGATAGAGGTCTGTTGAGCTCGCTCACTCCCCCTCTCTCACTCACTCATTGTGTTTCTCCTGGCGCTGCTGGCTGCCCTTTTGCACTGGGCTTCTGCCTGTGTTGGCACCTTTTTCTGCCCACAAATAAATCTGTAGCTGTCCCGACAGAGCTCCATTGAGGTGAGTCACTCACCCTCTCTCACTCGCTCATTCTGTTTCTGGTGGTGCTGCAGGCTGCCCTTTTGTACTGGGCTCCTGCCTCTGGTGGTGGCTTGTTCTGTCCACAAAGAAATCTGCAGCAGTCCAGACACAGGTCTGCTGAGGTAGCTGACTCCCCATCTCTCACTTGCTTGTTCTGTTTCTGCTGGTGCTGCAGGCTGGCCTTTTGTACTGGGCTACTGCCTGCGCTTCTGCCTTTTTCTGCCCACAAAGAAATCCACAGCAGTCATGATAGAGCTCCATTGAGCTCGTTCACTCCCCCTCTGTCACTTGCTCATTGTGTTTCTCCTGGCGCTGCAGGCTGCCCTTTTGTACTGGGCATCTGCCTGCGTTGGCACCTTTTTCTGCCCACAAAGAAATGCACAGCTGCCCCGACAGAGCTCTGGTGAGGTCGCTCACTCCGCCTGTGTCACTCGCTCATTCTGTTTCTGCTGGCGCTGCAGGCTACCGTTTTGTAGTGGACTCCTGCCTCTGTTGGTGCCTTTTTCTGGCAACAAATCACTCATTTGTTCTGTTTCTTTGGCCTCTGCAAGCTGCACTCTTGTACTGGGCCCCTGTGTGCATTGCTGCCTTTTTCTGCCCACAAAGAAATCTGCAGCAGTCCCAACTGAGCTCCGTTGAGCTCACTTACTCCCGCTCCCTCACTCGCTCATTCTGTGTCTCCCACTGTTGCAATCTGCCCTTTTGTACTGGGTTCCTGCCTGCATTGCCGGCTTTGTCGGCCCACAAAGACATGTGCAGCAGTCCCAACACAGCTCCGTTGAGGTCACTCACTCCCCCTCTCTCACTCGCTCATTCTGTTTCTACCGGGCCTGCAGGCTGGCCTTTTATACCGGCTCCTGCCTATGTTGTCACCTTTTCTGCCCACTAAGAAATCTGCAGCAGTCATGATAGACCTACAGTGAGCTCACTCACTCCCCCTCTCTCACTCGCTCGTTTTGTTTCTCCCAGCGCTGCAGGCTGCCCTTTTGCACTGGGCTCCTGCCTGTGTTGGCACCTTTTCCTACCCACAAAGAAATCCACAGCTGTCCCGACAGAGCTCCAGTGAGCTCGCTCACTCCCCTCTCTCTCGCTCGTTCTGTTTCTCCCAGTGCTGCAGGCTTCCATTTTGTACTGGGCTTTTGCCTCTGTTGGCAGTTTTTTCTGCCCACAAAGAAATCTGCAGCAGTCCCAACAGAGCTCCATTGGCCTCACTCACTCCCCCTGTCTCACTCGCTCGTTCCATTTTCTGCCAGCAGTGCAGGCTGCCTTTGTCCTGGGCTCCTGCAAATTGCCACCCCTTTTCGCCCACAAAGAAATCTGCAGCAGTCACAATACAGCTCCATTGAGCTCGCTCACTCACTACCCCTCTCTCACTCGTTCACTCTGTTTCTCCTGCTGCTGCAGGCTGCCCTTTTCTACTGGACCCCTGCATGCATTGCTGCCTTTTTCTGCCCACAAAGAAATCTGCAGCAGTCCCAACAGAGCTCCGTTGAGCTCACTCACTCCCCCTCCCTCACTCGCTCATTCTGTGTCTCCTGCTGCTGCAAACTGCCCTTTGGTACTGGGTTCCTGCCTGTGTTGGCAGCTTTTTCTGCCCACAAAGTCATCTGCAGCAGTCCTGACACAGCTCTGTTGAGCTCACTCCTCCCCCTCTCTCACTCGCTCATTCAGTTTCTGCCCCTGCTGCAGGCTGGCCTTTTGTACTGGGCTCCTGCCTGCATTGCCACCTTTTCCTGCCTACAAACAAATCCACAGCAGTCATGATAAACCTCTGTTTTGCACGCTCACTCCCCCTCTCTCACTCGCTCATTCTGTTTCTCCCCATGCTTCAGGCTGCCATTTTGTACTGGGTTCCTGCCTGCGTTGCCGCCTTCTTCTGGCCACAAAGAAATCTGCAGCAGTCATGATACAGCTCCGTTGAGCTCGCTCACTCACTCCCCCTCTCTCACTCATTCATTCTATTTCTCCCGCCACTGCAGGCTGCCCTTTTGTACTGGGCCCCTGTGTGCATTGCTGCCTTCTTCTGCCCACAAAGAAATCCGCAGCAGTCCCAACAGAGCTCCTTTGAGCTCACTCACTCCCCCCCGCACTCATTCTGTGTCTCCTGCTGCTGCAGGCTGCCCTTTTGTACTGGGTTCCTGCCTGTGTTGGTGGCTTTTTCTGCCCACAAAGACATCTGCAGCAGTCCTGACACAGCTCCGTTGAGCTTGCTCACTCCCCTAGGCTTGTACCTAAAGTTGTTGAGTAAGAGGTTCTGACAAAGCAGTTTACTTCTGCTGTAACTTCTTCTCTGTCCCTCGCTAGCCTTTCCTTATTTCACCTCGGGTAGGAAACAAAGTATCTATTGTTACTATTGTCATGAGTCATAAAGTTTGCCTCAATGAATGTTCCTGTGTGTCAAGACACTGGGTTTGCACCACCCTCAGAATTATCCAAGACACTGGGTTCATACCACCCTCAGATGTTAACTATATATATCTTACGTAGACTACTCTGTATACGTTTACCTCTGTACTGCCTATTTGTAGCTGTAATAATTGTTCTGTATATACTGAAGTGGAGCCTTTGCAAAGGAGTCTATGACTCAAAGGTTTGTAAATTCCGATTCCATTAAATAAATAAAAGAAATAAATAACCGGGGTAACCAGAACTTATAACCTTATGTTCATTACCTTTATTTTGACTCTAAACTTATATCCCACACAGGTCCTCGACGTCAGGCCAGGCAGCTTTCAGCTACCATGTGCCCAAGCTATGGAACTCCCTCCCACCTGATATCCATCACTCCTCTCCCTCCCAGCACCTAAATAGTCTCCTAGCCACACATTTCACCACCAGCTGTTCTTGTGCCTAACTCATTTCTCAGCTCTGTGACAGCTGCTCCTCACCAGGTTTACTCTGCACCAATTCTGAACCCCCTTACTCAGTTGCTTCCCCATACTTAAGCTCCTTACAGTACCCTGGCACGGCTGTATGGGCTGCACTACTGCACCCCCATATTCCTTATCTTACCTGGCTCTGCCTCAGCTGTCATAACTCTCCATGCAATTTGCACTTGTACACTTGTAATTTGTACTGTACACTTGTACCCTATACCGTGTTTACCCTGTACAGTGTTGCATCCTTGCCTGTTATCTCTTATCTCACCTGTTATATTGTATGCTCATGTTGTTATGGTGTATTTGTCCCCAGGATGCATCTTGAATAGAGTGGTACTCCACTCAGTATGCCTTCCTGGTAAAGCTCTTAAATAAATAAATAAATTTTAATTGACGGGGAAAGTAGGACTAGACAATTCTGCCTATTTTCAGCCTAGTCCCAGGGAGGGGGATACAGATGAATGCCAACTGACTTTGAACCAGATTAAGCTGTTAGTGGTATTTTTAGTGAATGAGGGAAACTTGGCCAGGACAACAGGGAGATTCCCCTGCTCTTTTTGAGAAGTGCCAGGGGATCTTTAACAACCAACTGAACTACCACCAGAACAGGCAGATGGGACCTCAGTTTAATGTCTCATCCAAAAGACAACACCCCCTTCATGCTGCACCACACTGTCAGTATTGGGATTTAACCCAAGTGCCTGATGTGGAGAGAGAACCCACAGCCTTCTGAGCTTCTGGCCTCAAAGGTGAGTGTGCAAACTGCTGAGCCACTAACACTGCTTACCTGGATGCAATTTAATTAGGTTAGACAGGAGAAGCAAAAAGAAAGCAGGTGGCATAGTAATTTATTTTAAGAAGCATTTAGATGTAACTTTGATCTTTAACAATAGTCAGACTGACTTAACAAAATGAATGGGTTTTAGTAAAAGGGTTTTAGGGAGAAAGAAATTGGTTTATCTTAGCTGTCTTTTTAACCCTCCCCCCTAGACAGGCTTTAATATATTGGCTGCATATTTGGAAAAGTTGGAGAAAGTTTTTAAAAGCCATTATTTGGTTATTGTTGGGGACATGATCTTAAATTGGTAATCGAACAAGGGAAATCATTTCAAGTTCTTGGTCCAAAAATGTCAGTTGACTCAGTTTATTAACCTCCCACAAGGTTAAATTCATTAAAGGGACACTGCCAGCCTTTATTATGATTTTCAGCTCATTGACAGTACATGGTGTCTGTCATCTTGTTACAAACTACTCTGCCCGCAACATACAAAGGTACCAATATATTGACTAATAAAGTAACTTGTACAGTAGTCTTTAAATAAAAATACATTTTAGTTGTCCCAATCTGAATGCCTCCCATGATGCTCCCTGTGCATCCACAAGGGGACATGATGCCCAGCCGTACCCATTCACAAGGCCGTTTGGAATTTTGGTAGGCAATAGGCATATTACTAACACACGCCCTCTGTTTCTAAATCATTCTTTGAGCTCAGGAAAACAATTTCCCATTTGAAAATGAGTGCTCTAGCAGTTGGATGTAAGCGCTTGAAAATTCAAGCGGGACTCCGGGGGGGTTTCTGAAATGCTCTACTTGTTGCATTGTGTACACACACCTCTTTTACCCTATTTAAATTAAACTGTGGCATTGTTTGCTTGTGATTTGCATTTGTAATAGTTGTTGGCTCTTAAACTTTGTATAGTTGTTGTTTATAATATTTTGATATGTAATTCTATATTTTGTATGCATTTGACCTGGGTCAAGCCTGAAAACAAGTCTTCTGTCCAGTGATCCTTACCCAGTTAAAATCTAAATGAATGAATAAATAAATAAATAAAAGGGGTAACTGACGGGGACAAGACCTTTTTAGACACATGAATGAAAAGAGGATGACAAGGGGAGGGATTGAGAGGTTAAGAAGGCCAGGAGGAGACTGCAGAGTGTCAGGAAAAAGCAGATATCCTGCACAGATACATTTGCTCAGTCTTTACAGTAAAGGGAGAGGAGGACAGACCACATAAAAGCAACAGGAACACTGGGGAGGTGGGTAGACATAAGAAGTGACAGGGTAGGTAGAAAGGGGGGAGGGCTGGGATTATATGTCAAGGAGACTATTAAAGCAACTGAAGGACAGGATGAGTACAGTGAGACAGAATTCCTGCGTGTCACATTAGAAAAAAAATCTGGAGCCATAGTAAGAATAGAAGTGATATATAGGCCTCCAAATCGGGGGGGAGGAGTTAGACAGGCAAATGATGCAGGTGATTCAAAGGATGTCAAACAAAGGGGAGTTTGTAGTACTGGGGGACCTTAATATGCCAGACGTAGAATGAGGATCCCAAAGGCAACATCAGCCAGGAGCAAGGAGATACTTGAAGCACAGCAAGGATCATTTCTACATCAGCTGGCTAAGGAGCCCACAAGGGGGGAAATATTTTGGATGTGGTACTCACGAACGGGGATAGCGTTGAAGAGGGGATTGTGGGAGACTGTCTGGGGACAAGTAAGCACAACACAGTAAGTTTCAGGATACAAATAGGGCAGATATCAAATAAGACCAGTATGAAGGTTTTGGACTTCAAGAGGGTGAACTTTAATAGAATGAGGGAGATTTTCAGGGAGGAAACGAAATGCGGTGACTGGATAGAAGATGTAGAGGAACTATGGAAATGTATTAAGAAGGTATTATTAAAAGCAACTGAACTATGCATAAGGAGGGTAGGAAAAAACAAGAAAAGAAGGTGGCCTCATTGGTTTAATAGGGAGGTTGCAAGGGCAATAAGAGATAGAAGGATAGCTTTCAGAATATATAAGAAAACTCAGAGTGTGATAGAATAAATTATAAAGGGAAACTGAGACAGGCAGAGAAATTGATTAGGACAGCAAAAGCAGAAACAGAAGAGAGAATTGCTAAACGTGTTAAACGAGGAGATAAAACTTTTTGTAGATATCTGGGGGAAAAGAGGAGGACAAGACAGGGGACTGTGAGTTTGAGGTGGAGGGGGGAACTAAGGTTGAAGGGGGACCTTGAGAAAGCTGAGGTTTTAAATAATTATTTTTGCTCTGTATTCACAGTGGAAGGGGATAGAAAGGGACCTGAGTTAAAGCAGGGAGGTAATGAATGTGGGGTGGATCAAAGCCCATTAAGTGAGGAAAGAGTTGAAGGGGACAGGAAATGTGGGCTAATTGGCAGCAGTTAGTAATATTCCTAGTAAGAGAAGTGATAAACTTGCCTCCAAAAGAACCATATTTAACTGTACCTTAATAAAAACTAATGTAAAAAGTGTGTTTTCAATTTTCTTTTTATGGGCAACATTCTGCGCAGTTCTCTTCATGGAACCAGTAATTTGGAGTGTTTACTATGTCACGGTTTGAGTACAGAATGCTAAGCTATTGTCCTATCAGAACCATACTTAGAGTTCTTTGCTCAAACTGTGACATAGTTAAAACTCCAGATCACTGGTTCCACGAAGAGATCTGTAACAGAATGCTGCCCATAAAATCAAAACAATGCTAAATACTGTTTTTCACATCGCTTTTTATTCAGGTACAGTTACAGTACATGTGGATCTTTCAGGCTGATGGATATTATTTCTGTAAGTGGTAACAGTATAAACAGCTGTATATTAGAACTCATTTCCTGTCCTCTTTAAGGAACAACTTAGAAAATTAAAAGTAGACAAAGCAATGGGGCCATATGGTTTACATTCAAGGGTTCTTAGGGAGTTGAGGGATGAGTTGGCAACACATTTAGTGAAGTTATTTAACTTGTCCCTAGATACCTGGTATATTCTGAGTGACTGGAGGACAGCAGATGTAGCACCACTGCACAAGGGAGGCTGCAAGGAGGAGGCAGGGAATTACAGACCTGTCAGCCTCGCATCAGTGGTGGGCAAGGTGATGGAGGTGCTAATAAAGGAAAGAGTGGTAAAACTTAATGGACAACAGACTATTAGATGAAAAGCAACATGGATTCACTTGTGGGAGATCTTGCCAAACAAATCTGACGGAATGTTTTGATGGGGTATCCGAAGGTTGTTGATCAGGGAGGGGCAGCTGATGTTGCCTACCTGGACTTCAGTAAAGCCTTTGACTCTGTCCCTCACCACAGGCTGATAAATAAGACAGAGAGCCTTGAGGTGGGACAGAAAATAACTAGATGGGTGGAAAACTGGCTGAAGGATAGAGGTCAGAGGGTTTGTGGTAAATGGTGTACATTCTTGGGTAAGGAAGGTTATGTGCAGGGTTCCTCAAGGATCTGTACTAGGACCAATCCTTTTTAATATATATAGTAGTTATATATCAGAGGGAATAGAAGGGAAAATGTGTCTCTGTTTGCAGATGATGCAAAGTTATGGAATAGGATCAATACAGAAGGAGGGACTGATGCCATGAGGAGGGATTTGAGTATACTAGAGAAATGGTCAGAAACATGGCAGCTGAAATTCAATACAAAGAAGTGTGCGGTGATGCATATAGGATGTAAAAATTGACTGGCCAAGTACTCACTGGGGGGAGAGCAGATAAAGCAAACAGAGCCGGAAAGGTATCTGGGGATTATAATATCAAACAACCTTAGGGTAAGTGACCAATGTAGTAAGGCAGTTGGCAAAGCTAATAGAATGATGGCGTGCATAGGAAGGGGCATAACTAGCAGGAAGAGGGAGGTGCTGATGCCATTATATAAGACCATGGTTAGACCGCACCTGGAATATTGGGTACAGTTCTGGAGACCTCATTTAAGAAAAGACATAGATGTAATAGAAAAGGTTCAGAGAAGGGCAACAAAGATGGTGCAAGGTATGCAAGGGAAACCATATGAGACAAGATTGAGAGAAATAAATCTGTATGTACTGGAGTTTAGAAGAGAGACAGGAGACATGATAGAGACATTCAAGTACATGAAGGGGAAAAAATAAAGTGAGGGAAGGAAGACTATTTAAAAGGGAAGTCAGAGTTAAAACAAGAGGTCATACTTTAAGATTTGAAGGAGGAAGATTTAAAGGTAATGTAAGGGGGTGTTATTTCACTGAAAGGGTGAATGAACCTTGGAACAGATTGCCTGAGGAAGTGGTAGGTGTTGAAATGGTGGGGGGATTCAAGAGAGCATGGGATAGACATATGGGGTTGGTTAGAGGACAGAAGATAGGCTCCTTGTGCACCTGTGATAAGTAGGTGGGGGGGGGAGATGGGCAGACTGGATGGGCCAGGTGGTCCTTTTCTGCTGACACATTACTATGATACTATGATTGAATCTGATACCTAACACGTGGCCCGTGCACACTCTAAGTTGTCATCTGTCATCAGTACAAGTGTTGCGGGTGTTGGCAACAGTGGTTGATGGATACAATGTAATCCATTTCAGATACTTTGCATAGTATTACTTGAAGAAGTGAATAACATTGGGTTCCTCTGTATCTGCTCAAATGTTGCTACCTGTTGCTTTCAGTTCAGATAGTAACTAGCCAATCGAATCAGTGCTACTATCTGCCCCACCTCTCCAAAACATGCAAAAAATGTCCTTGTGTGTGTAACCCCCCCCCACAAATGGGGGTTCCTAAAATGCCTTCCCGAAGCTTGCCTAAGTGTTCCCTGCCTGAGGGGCATTCGGCGTAATGCCGTTTAAATGAGGGCTCTGTGAGTGCTTCTAGAGCCTCTGGTACTGCCGCTTTAAGAGCTGCCTGCTCGCCGACATTATTAGGTTGTATAAGGGGGAGCTGTGGGTTTACTGCTCGAATCCCACCCTAGCTGCTGTTTAAATCGCTCCGTTTCTGCAGTCGCTAAGAGAGCAGAGGGAGCCTAACTGAAAGATGTAACTGTTTGCTGGGAAATATGTAGAGTAACAGTAAAAATTTAGTTTGTTTAACCTGCCTTATTTGCAGCTGGGACTCTGTGTATTTGGCCCCTCCATTTTGGACTTGGACTCTGAGATGGGCCAGTTGGGGAAGGGGGACTTTAAAATTGAGACCGCTTGAGCCAACCAGAACTTGGACTCCCACGGGGAGCCTGCCATCAAAGGGAGTAAATGGTAGGTGTTCTGGGAAGTGTAGTTTGGAACCTGGTGCCTTTTTTGCACCAACAGAGGGTGTATGAGGTGACTGGCAGGAAAAAACAGCTAACTGGAGCCTGTAGAGTGACAGGAAACTGCCCTGCAACTGTCCTGGAGGGACAGAGTCATTTGTGATCGTGGAGAGAGAAGGAGCTCTGGCTCCTACGCTGTGAAAGTCTTCGTGCAGGAAGTGCATGTACAGGCCAAGAAGTCGGGCGGTAGTATTGCCAGAAGGAGCGGACAAGATCCATGGAGGAGTGCAGGCAGAGGAGGCTGTACGTTTACAGCTACCTACCAGGCTCACCCTGTAGAGGACTGGAGAATCTGCTTCAATCGCACTCGGGCTGTCAGGACAAGTGAAGCTGCGTCGTGTCACCCGGTTTGTGCAGTGAAAGCGATCGGGAGAATAAAGCAGTTGCCTGGTATGGTACCCCTCTGTGCTATATATAAATGTGTGGAGAAGTGTCTGGATCACAGGCTGAGTCCTGCCAGTGGTGTGAGAGGGATTGTGCTGCAGGAGTCATGAGTACTAAATCAGGGTAGCTCCCTGTCAGATGTTCACTTTGAGGGCAAGATTTGTCTGGCTGCTCTGAGGGCTGCATGAACTGAGCCTGCTGGCTCTTCTTAATCAATTTAGGTATCAAATGCTTATTTTCTGCATCAGGGCCCCAACCAGCTGCACCTAATAGGCTAGCCTTGTATTGCCTGGGTACCCAGAGACAGTAACTGATAGGTTTGGCCTGTGCACAGTGCCCTATACATATATTAGAGTGTTAAGCTAATCAACCTGATTCCCCCCATCCTTGTTATTTTCTCTTCAATAAATCAGATTTGTTGTTTGCAAGGTATACTGTCTGAACTGTGTGTTAGTGCTACCCTCTTATGCATGGGTTCTTGTGTCACCGCAACTTATTTTACAGGGGGTCCTCAGCACTAAGTTGGTCCTTCCAATCTGGGGGTAAGTGTAAGTCATAACAACTGTGAGGGAAGTGTTTGTGGGCCGCTAGTGGAAGGAAGGGGGGTTGCAGTGACCCAGATGGCTGTGACCGAGTCGTGCCTGACTGTTCCAACCCTGACCTCTGGGTGGAGGCACCTGCCACCGGATCCAGGCCCCTTAACCTGCTAGTGCCAAAGCAGGCAGGGGTAGTAGCCCTTGGGCTAGCGCCTCCAGGGGTTACATGTGGATTATCCACATTCAGTCATGTATTAACCTAGACTATTTAGTGGAAAGGATTATGGATTATATACCTAAATCTAGTTTCTGTAGAAACCTGCAGAAAGGGATTAACAAAACAGGAGAAAATCAAAGCCCAAGATGACTGACCACTGAACAAAAATGGCCTTATGGGCTGATTACCCACCCCTATTCTACAGTAGGTACTGTTCCATTTAGGGGAGACACTCCAAAATCTGAATTTATTCCAATTCTAAAATAGGTCTGTAGGAGGCCCTGGTAGACAGAGCACTGAGTTGCGAACCTGGAGATCCAGGTCTGAATACCAGAACTGCCACTTACTGTGAGACTCTGAGCAAATCACTTGACCTCTCTGTGTTTTGTCTCTTGCCTAATCCCCCTTTAAATGCTCTGTGCTCAGCTAATGATTACTGCCAGCTGTTCATGAATTGCAGTGCGCTTTGGGATACAATGCCTATGAAAGGTACAATGTAAAACCACATTCCTTCCCTCTCCTTCCTTGAAAGTTCTGGGAAGTTCCAAATTTGAATTAGAACTTCTAGAACTCAATATAAGGAATATGAAATAAAGACTAAGCCACAAATGTTACTGAAATTCAAACTAAGAAAGGTGAAGTTCAGAAAACTATTTGTTCATGATATAAGAGGCAAAAAACTCAGTTTAATGCATCAGTTAGGGTTGTTCCACAGTGACAAAAGCGAAGAAATTCAGTGTGAGGGTTGAAACCCCCCTTGGACCCCTCCAGCCCATCCCCCCAACTGGCATCGGGGTGCACATTGGGGTCGTCGGCCCTAACTCTCTCCCCATCACATGTGTAAAGAAGCTGAGGAATAGGAGAATGGGATGAGAGTTAGAGCGACAACCCCAAAGCGCACTCCGGTGCCAGTTGGGGTGGGCTGAGGGGTCCAAGGGGTTTCAACCCTAACACCGAATTCTCGCTTTGTTGCTGTGGAACAACTCTAATGGATGCATTAAACAGAGTCTTTTGCCTCTAATTTCCCTTCTTTTTGAGAACGATGATGAGAAATAGTGAATGTAATGCAGTGGCGGGAGCGTGACATAGTAAGAGGAACAGCAATGCAAACAGAAGCGCCAACAGTGGCGCACATGGTAACGTAAACGTAAATGGTAAAGGAAATGTTAATAGAAACACAAACGCAAAGTGACACCGAAGTGAACAGTGATGCAAACGGACACTGAAGCGTGTATGAAAACGCAACTGGTAATGTGAACAGTGATGGCAGAGGTATTTTAAATGAAAATGTTAAGTGTCACAGCAAAAAGAACGTGAAAGGAAACAGAAACGTGAATGCAAGCGCACACGTAAAAGCAAACCATAACACGCACAGGCACAGTACTGCAATTGTAAATGCAAATGGTAAAGTTAACATGAAGAAGAACACCAAAAGAAAACGGGAACAGAATTGCATACAGAAACACAAACCGAAATGCGAATGGGCACGGTACCGCAATTATAAACGCAAATGGTAACGGTAACAGCAACAATAACAGCAAAAGGAAATACAAGCGCATATAGAAACGCAAACCGTAATGAGCTCGGGCACAGTAACGCAATTGCAAATGCAAATGGTAACAGTAACAACAAGGAAGACACAAAACGAAAGAGAAATGTAAATGTAAATGGATACCGGAAATGCAAATGGCAATGTGCATGGTGACGCAAACAGAAACAGTACTGGAAACGCAAATGGTAACAGTAACGAACACGCAAGCTGTAACGCACACGGTGGTGTACACTGGAATGGTAACATAAATGGGGACATAAACGCAAGTGGAAACAGTAACTGTAACAGTAACGGAAGCACATACCCTGTTTTTGCCAAACAGGTGCATAGAAAAACACAGTATGTACAAAGAATGTATGCATTGTAATGAGCATCAAAGCTTAAAACAAGCATTGGAAGTACTTAATTGCTAATATCTCAGCAAATGCACGACGTGGAAAAAAAATTAAATTTTCTTAGAAATCTTGATTTTCCTGGCTAGGTTTTTGCTATTACATAGCTCAAAGGGGCTATGTAACTTGCAACAAAAAATCTGTATCTCGCATCGTTTTCAAGATACAAGCCCCGAAAGGTGCGGCTTACGCCACCATGTTAGTCTGTGGGGAAAAATGCCAACGTTGGAGTACTGTAACTTTGGAGCCAAGCAATATTTTTTCACCAAACCACCAAAAGGCACATCTGTGAGATATTGGCTGCGTTTCCTTCAAATTTCAGTTCAAAAGACCAAACCGTTCTTTTGAAGCAGGGTGGCAAAGAACTGCTGTCATTTTGGCCATAGTCTGAAAAAGTAGTGTCATGATTTGCGAAAGCTTTTGCAAGCATTTGCGACAGTGTCGTGAGAGTGACAGTACTTTGCGACACTACTTTTTCCAGAAATTTGAAAAACATATTTCTAGGGTATTTCACCCCAAAATAAAGACATGGCTAGCATCCTCAGTGTCTGACTAGGTGAACACAGAAATAATTGTGTTGCTAGAGAGTCTCAAATTTAAATGCCAAGAATTTTTCTGATCACCAACTGAAAACAAATTGGCAGATTTGTGACAGTACTAGGGCCATTTGCGACAGTAAAAAGTGCATTTGCGAAAGTGTCGAACTTTTTGTTAACTTTTCCCATTGACTTATAATGGGAACTTGTTTTTTTGAATAACTTTTGAACTGTTTAATATTTTTTCACAAAATCTTCAAAAGGCACATTGGGGACCCTGGCCGCACGTTCCCTGAAGTTTTAGGACTGCTCGCGCAAACAGTGCGACCTGTAGGTGCCAGCAAAGAATTCACCAGAAAGTGTAAACGTGTGCACAGATCACGCTTAATAACTCCGCAGTCTTATATCTGACCGGTACGAAAGTTGGCATATCCCAAGATGTATGGTTCTTGATCGTGTATTCCACATTTCAGGCAAATCTGTAGAATGGTGTCAAAGTTATTAAGGTGCAAAATTTGACCCTTTAACCTTAAAAGGGATCCTCAACCCTAACTATGGTAGCACTACCATGCTACCATAATAATCACTGTACATACCTTTCAGCTGCACATTCTGTCATCTATAGTACAACTTCTACATCCAGCATTACCTTCTCCACATTAAGCCTGAAGTGCTGCAGTAAGATACTCCACCTCAACATACAACCATACATGCCAACAGAAAAAAACATTTGGTCTATTTCGTCTGCTCATACTGCAGGGTCCACAGCTTGAGCTACTGTCCCTGCCCTCCTCACTCCTCACATCCTTTCTACCCATCGTCCTTACCTTCCCCCTATGTCTATCCCAACTAAACACAGACCTTGTTGACAGATAAGGGCTGCTCGGCCCACCTAGTCTGCCCATTTTTTCCCTGCCTATACTATCACCACATAATCTTCCTGATCTCAGGCTATCTCCTCTGCTTTCCTACTAATGTTTCTTTGTGCCTATCCTATGCATGCTTGAAGCCTGACACAGTTTTGCCTCACCACCTCTGCTGGAAGACTGTGCCAGGTGTCCACCACTCTTTCAGAGAGGAAGTACTTCCTCATATCCCTCCTAAATTCCCCCCTTCCAGTTTCCTTACATGCCCCCTTGCTCTCGTGCACCTTCTCATCTGAAAAATACTCCTCTCCTGAAACATTTTCATCCCTATGAGATATTTATAGATCTCTACCATGTTCTCCCTCTCCCTTCTCTTTTCCAGAGTATACAGTATGTATCCAGTGTCAGTGGCTCAGTAGGTAGCACACTCGCCTCTGAGGCTGGGAGATCAGAAGGCTGTGGGTTCAGTTCCCACATCTGGCACTTGGGTTAATGTCCCAGTACTGACACTGTAGTGTAGCATGAGAGGAGTGCTGCACTTCTGAGGTGCCGTCTTTCAGATGAGACGTTAAACCGAGGTCCCATCTGCCTGGATTGGTGGTAGTTCAGGTGGATGTTAAAGATCCCATGGCACTTATCGAAAAGAGTAGGGGAGTTTTATTGTATTATTAAACATAATTAGAACAACTCAGTGTAATCAATTATACAAAGTAAGAGCCAAAAACTTAATCTAACAAACTTATACAATAATCAGAGTAATTATCAGATTATTTTTATACATTATTTGAACTTAATAAAATGAAAACCCTTTCCACATTTTTAGTAACTGAGTCTGTACTGTCCTTCGAGCATCCTGAGCGTAAATCCTCGAGAGTTCCTGTGAAACCAAAATGCTAAAACAAAAATAAGGCATTTTTCTTTGATATATTACCCACTGACACCTTGCCTGCCATAAATAATAACGTAAACATCCAAAAAATAATGACAGTGTTTCTTCATGAAAATCAGAAAGAGTCTCTGGATAAACCCCTAAAACCAAGATTTGATATGTAAGAAAATTCAGCCACTTAAAACCCCAAAGTGCCTAAATAAACCCACAAACCCTTTGCATAGGAACAGTGTAAAAGAAAATGCTCCATCGATTCCTCAGTATTTATACAATCCAAGTAAGGACACTTCCTTTCTTCAATGGCTTTGTACTTGGCATTACCCCTAACATTTAAACAGCCATAGAATATTAGCCACTGTGTTTCCCATTGCATTTGAGGCAATCTGCGACAGTTAAGTTGGGCCAATACTTTAGGATTCAAAGAAGAAGGGCAATTCTTAAAACATGGCTCTAAAGGAAGTAAATTTGCTATTACCACCTGATAAAATTCTTTCATGCTATTACTCAGAATTGTCTTCTTTTCTATTTTCCATTTATATAATTTTGTGCAGCTGGTCTAAAATACTGTGGAATATAAATGTGAGGATTTATTTTTGGAGCCAAAGAAAGCCAATTTCTAAAGTATTTGTCCAATGATCTGAAATCCATTTATCCCCACTCCTGCTTCTAATCGTAGTCACTTTTCACTGAACACATAATGAATAAAGAGTGAGCAAAAATCACTGGATCCACCATCCCAAGACCTCCTTGTTTTTACTTAAATATGTATAGCTTTTTAATGGGGTTTAATCTATTACCCCAAACCATTTGAAAGAATAAACCATACAGTTTAGTTTCTAGATGCACTGGGAGCGGAAAAATCATAGCTACATACTGAACACATGGTAAAAGAAACTGTTTGATAACATGTATGCGTTTCAGTTTGGACAATTTCCACTTTTTCCATCTATTGACTTTATTCTCCACTGTTTGTAGGGCTATATCCCAATTTTCAACTGGTATGTTCTGGGGGCCAAAATGTATGCCCAAAACTTTAAGGGGAGTTCTGGAAAAATGGATACCACCCTGCACCGCTTCCTTATGACCTGTTGCTCCGATAAATAAACCTTTTGTTTTGTGCCATTTTATTTTGCATTCAAACTTTCAAAAGCCTCAAATGTGGTCAAAAAATGTGCACATATGAATGATCTCAGAAATATACAATCAAATCATCTGCATAGGCCTGTGCCAGAAGATGTTTGTCCTTAACTGCACTATCAGAAATACCTGGCCACAATGGAACAGTAGTTAATTTTTGTAGTAGGGGATCCAAAGAAAAGATATAGAGTAGGGGGCTAAGAGGGCAACCTTGATTAACTCCAGTATGTAACTGAAAACATTTTGCCGCTGACCTTGCACCTAAGGGGAACACAATATTATGTTCATATAATTTTTAATTATATTAACAATGTGCAATGGAACTCCATAATGTATTAACGTTAGAAATAAAAAGGCAAATATACCCTATCAAAAGCCTTTTCCAAATCAGCGACCATCATACAATTCGTGACTCTACTTCAGAAAGATGTTCAATAACTTCTCGTGATGATCATTAAGGCTGTCTGAATTTGCCTATTAGGTATCCCACTAAACTGGTAAGGAGAAATTACCCATCTGGCGTAATTTTTAACCGATTATTCAAAATACTGGTGAAGATTTTATAATCTGAATTTAAGAGGGTAATTGGTCGCCAATTTTTAATATTTTGTCTGTCTCCAGATTTGAATAAGTAAATCAGCAATCCCTCAGAAAAGAGGAAAGAAAACAGCAGTTTCCATAAAATACGGGAATAAAATATACAAGCATTGACTCAATTCTTGAAAAACTTTATACAGATTATTCGAAGGCCATCCTTACCAGGTGAAATGTTTAATTTTAAATTCCTAATTACTTTTATTATTTCTTCTTGTGTAATTGATCCAATAATGTTGAGATTTCTGCTAACCTGGGGGGCTTAGATGTTTTAAGATATGAAAGCATTTCTGCCTCTGTAATAAGAGAGGGGGGTCTAGAGTTCAAAATGCCCAATAATTGTTTCTTCTGAGCTGAGCAACCGTGTGGCCAAAGAGCCACAGGTTTTTGCAAAGAATCAATATTAGAAGAAGCTTTCAGATTTTACAGGTTTCAAAAAGGGTCCCTAATGGGGATTTTTATGCTATTAGAAAAATAGCCTGTAGGGTTTTTGTTTCATCATATTGGAAATTCATCATTTCCTCCTTTATTTTACTAATTTGGTCTGAATAGTCTAAGTGAGAGACATATGCAATTGTCATAAGTTTCTGCAGTTGTTGCCTAAGGGACAAATATCTCAAAAACTTAAAATTTTTGTTTTTGCCCCTTGCCTTTAAACCAATTACATAATTCGAACTTAGTTGTTAACCACCAATCTCCAAATCCTCATAAAAAAGCCACTGACAACCTGGCTGCTAGAATATGTTTCACCCCGGACTGTATATATGGTATATCTAACATAGTGTTATTTAGTTTCCACCTGAGCTGCCTACGCTCAGGGAACCTGTAGATAATGAACTACAAGAAAGTAATAAATGATCAGAAAATTCACAGTGGATCATCTTAAAGGAATCCAGTTGTACATTATGAGAGACAAACATGTAGTCTATTAGGAAACAATTCTTTGTAAATGAATACCTTGGCCCTTGAGAGGAAAGGGAGATACAGTTAAATAAACCTGCTATTTTAACTATATTAGCTAGCATGTGAGAATCACAATAAATTTTCTTTTTCTTCTGATTAGGTGAGTCAGAAATTGTGCAATTAAAGTCACCTCCCCAAAGCACCTTAACTGATGTCACCAAGTAGGGTTGAACAGCTTTTAAACAAGAAACTCTACCAGCTTTTGTCTGTGGATTGTAGATGTTAATAAATCGATAGCATATATCATGCCATTTCCATCTAATATCAAGACTCTCCCTGGAATAAGATCTACTAAATTATGAAGTTTAAAGGAATAAGTATTGAATAAAATCCCAATACCATCTGCTGTATCAGTTCCAAAGGACCAATAGGAAGGGCCCCACACCCAATCCTGCTTGAAAGTAGTGAGTTGTTCTGCTGAGTACATCCAGGTTTCCTGTAAAAACATACTGATAAATTTTGTTTTTTTATATAGTGAAAAAGGGCTTGCCTCTTAACTATATTAAGCAAACTATGAGTGTTCAAAGAGCCCCATGACCACTGCATTAAGCTTTATAAAAAAAGAACTACTTTATCATTTTTTTCTCTTTTTTTTTCTTTTCTTTATAGTTATCCACTGGCTGAGATCGAGTGGAAGATTTTTGGGAGTCTGAATCTCCTAATTCCATCTCTGTATCTCCCAAAGGAGTAAACAATGCAGCATAAGAGTTGCTAGTCTCTATGGGAGGAGTAAGGGGGTTTGGGATGCAAATGCCTAGATGATCTGCGTTGGGGTAGTGAAGGCCTAATTTTAAAGCCTTAGATGCTTCCTCAGAAGTCTCCACCAAACCTCAGAGTAACACACAGGGGAAATCCAAAAGCTCAGGTGGGCCCATACTTGATTTTTAATGACTTCCATAACCAAAACAGTTTGTTCCACCTTGTCTGCTATTCCTAAGGATTTGTCAATGGGGGTACTACACCAAGGGTCTGAACTTTGGTTTGAGAAGAAGAAACAGGTAGAGGGGTTGTGAGCTAGGAGGGGAAATTGTGCAGCATCCTGAGCTTGCTGAATTAAAAGCTCTGAATTTATACAGGATGTTTTATTTTTGCAGCCCAAGGGCAAACCCAAAAAAGTGGCCAGATTCTTCACAAAGCTCACATTTGAGCTGATTGTGACAATACATAGTTGTGTGTCCAACCTCCCACAGTTGTCACAACGTGGTTGGTCACAAACACTTGAGAGGTGTGTTTTAGCCCCACATCTGTAGCAAGCCCGGGGTTGTCCACTATAAAAACAAACCCCTCTGTCTTTTCCTAATAGAAAGGAATTGGGAATATGGACTACCCCTGTCTCAGATTGCCTCAGTTTAGTTTTGTATTTCCATCCTCCCGTCCAAAACTGTTCAGAATCTAGGATAGGTTCCGGCCCACTTAAAATTTCACACTTAAGAGACAACCAAAATGATATATCTTCCACATGAACCCCCTCGTTTCTAAACATGACCGTAACATGTTTTATCAGGGGTTTAGTTAAAGGAATCACTAAGAAGGGGTCCATAGAGAGAGAATTTAACCTGGTTGTACCTATCCCAGAATAAGTCCAATGCATGTGGTGTCCTAAAACTGATGTCAAAATTATCCTCTCCAGAGATATTAATAAATGCATACACATCTTTGGGGTAAAATGCAAGGACTCTTTAATAAGGTTTTCCCCACGTAGTGTCTATCTGGTCGATCCTCCAAACCCCTTTTATAACGAATACGAACTGCATTCCGGCGAGGTGCTGCTTCTTTTTAGTGTTAGAAAATAATTCAGACATAAGTGGTTTCTGAGGAACGGATTCCGTTGAGAGGCGTGGAGAAGAAGCAATAGGCTCCTGCAGGGTGTTACCAAATCTGTATTCAATGAGGAAGGTAAAGATATCTGTGACTCCAGGGATGTAGCTCTCAGTGGAAGTTTTTCTACCTCTAAACAGTTTTTATTGTCCTGCAAATCTTGCTCCAGCTTTTGCTGTTGTAAGTCCGTTTCCACTCTGGTGAATGCTGTGAGAGGGTATAATCAGAGTCCCAAGTAGGATCAGGCTTCCATATGCCTGCTGCATTTTGCTTCCAACCTGCTCCTTTGAGTGCTTTATCAGGGGACCAGAGCTCTGAAACATTATGTGTTTGTAGACCAGATTTTATAAGAGGTATTTTTTTTGGAAAGAAGAATTCAGTAACTCCAGTTTGGGAAACAGCTGAGGACTGATAAATTACATTATGCTGAGCCCCATGCTTTTTAAAAACGAATCCAGCTGATTTGTCTAACCATGCAGACTCAGACTGCTTTAGCTCTGATGCAGACAAAGTCTGTTGTACTTCCTTTGGGGACTCTGTTTTCGGTTTTTCAATTGTTAGGGCAGTCGGAGCTATAGCGGGCTGAATGCACTCACTAACCTCTATAGTACTGTTAGCAGCTTTACTAACAGTCAATTTTACTTCAGGAACTTCCCACGTAGCTGCTGGGCTATAAAGAGAGTGGTCTCGCCCTGCCAGGACTCCCGACTGAACCGAGTCAGCCATATTATTATTAGGAGCAATGCTGCAGCTGTCAAGCCCCGATTCTACCTGCTGCAGAGTTAACAACTCAGGCTGAGCGGCTGAACGCCGAATTGCAAAGTCCATAGAGTGCTCAACTGCTTGCTTCTCCCTTACTCCCGTAACACACTGATTGTGTAGCGAGAGGGAATCACTTTGCTGCACATTTTTTAAAGCGGGTAAAGCAGATTGTAAAAGCCGGTTGTCTGTTTCAGTAGTGGCTTCCGAAATAATAAAAAATGTTGCAAAGACTCACCATGCTCCACGGAGCTTTTTAAGTGCAGTCCAGTATTTTCTCAGTTTTAAACACCTCGGTTTCAGGGAGAGCAATATTGCAGGTATTAAGTGCATCCATGTCGCCAGGTTCCAAGCTGGATTTGAACCTTGCATCCAAAGATTCCTTTTCAAGCATTTCTTTCTCCCAGTCCTTGAGAATTTTTTTTCTTAAATCAACTGCTGTATCCTCCCAAAGAACCACTGCATCGTGAAACTCCATATCAGAATCCATATCTTGAGTATTCAAAGGGTCAGCCTCCACATTGCACACTGTGGGAGCAGAGGCCAGCTCTCCCACCAAGCAGACATCCTCCTCCTCTGCCATCTTGGTCCCACCAGAAAATGGGTCCCCCCTGCTCACAGGAAGCAGGAAGTAGGGGAATTTCCCCGGTGTCCTGGCCAAATTGCCCTCATTCACTAAAAATACAACCAACAGCTTAATCTGGTTCAAGGTCAGTTGGCATTCATCTGTATCCCCCTCCCCCGGATCGTGCCTGAAAATAGGCAGGATTTGTCTAGCGCACTTACCCAGTCAACTAAATAAAAAAATAAAAATAAAATACATATTGAGTTTCCTCAGTCTCTTCTCATAGGGCTTATGATGCAACCCCTGCACTATTTTAGTTGCCCTCCTCTGGACAGCCTCTATGCTATGTCCTTCCTGAGATGTGGTCTCCAGAACCAGACACAGTATTCCAGGTGTTATAGTTTTATGCAGTACACTAGCTCTTTAAAAGGAGTCCTACAATTCAGAAGTCCTTGTAAATGGCTGCTTGCAATATTTGTTATAAATCACTATACTTAATTTAGCCAATCAGAGGTGAAGCTGACTTGTTTCTTAACAGATGTACAGCTGTGCTCTTTTGTACACCATCTCGCAGCACTTCAAAGCCTTCTTAACAAGCCTCACTATGACTCTCCCAAATGCTCCTCTCGGCTCACACAACTCCTTTCACTGCTCACATCACAGCATGCCATTACACAGCACTTAATTATTTATGTCACCACAGACTACGAAAAACAAGCATTTGTCAATGCTGAATGTTGTCTCGCTGGCACTGGCATTGGTAGTGTTGGAGTTAGAGATGCATAATAGGAATGGCAGTGAAGTATTGAACTGACACCAACCTCACCCCCACCCTGCAGAGACTGACATGTGTTTGGGTGTGCCTTTGGGTCATCAGCTGTAACGCTCATGCCATTTTACCTCACCCTACCGTGTAGACACTGACAAGTGTCGTGGTGTACTTTGGGATCTTTGGGCCTTATATTTACCCCATTCCATAAGGAAATATGCTGAGATGGGTGCAGTATAGGAGAATGCAATGAGCTTTAGGGCCGAACACTCCAATGCACACCTTGATGCCTGTCACTGGCTGCAGGGTGGGGGTGGAATGGCATAAGTATTACAGCCAATGATCCCAAGTCACACCCCTGACACCTGTCAGTCTCTACAGGGTGGGGTGTTACAGTTGGAAACCCTAATGCCGTAGGTATTTATTGGTATTTTCACTCCAAATTTTCAACATGGGCTTTTTGTGACCCCACTACATGAAGAGAGGCACTATCAGTTTGTTAGCCGAAAGGTGGTTTTGCACAGTGACTATGCCATTTGGAGACACAGGCATGAAAACACATTTTGGGCAGGATGTGACAATTGACAACTGTGTTGTTCATGAGGAGGTGTAAAAAAATGGCAACGTTGAAAATCTGGAGTGAAAATATGAAAAACTGGTGAAGTCATGAGCATGTATAGAAACTGCGCAACACATGTCCTTAATCCAATTATTTTGGGAATTTTTTTTAACCACATTTTCAACATAGGCATTTTGGGACCTCCTCTCATGAACAGTGGCACTGCAATTTTGTTAATCTGTCCCAAAAGTTGATTTCCCACAGCAACCATGCCATTGTGCGTCACAGGTGCAAACACACATTTTGGGCAGGATGTGAAAAATGACAGCTGTACTGTTCATAAGGAGTGTGAAAAAATGGAAGTGTTGAAAATCTGGCATGAAAATATTGCAAATTTGCAAAGTTACAAGGGTGTGTGGAAACTGCGCAATGCATGCTTATAACACAATCATTTTATGAACTTTCATCACCAAATTGTCAGCATAGGCATTTTAGGACCTCAGCTCATGAACAGTGTCACTGTTATGTTCTTAATCTGTCCCTAAAACTGATCTCCCACAGCGACTGTGATATCTGTGCCGGAAGGGCAAAAATACATTTCAGCCAGGATATGTAAAATGACAACTGTACTGTTTGAAAGGAGGTGGGGAAAAATGCCAATTTTGAAAATCTGGAGTGAAAATATTACAAATTCACAAAGTTACAAGGGTGCATGGAAACTGCGCAATGCATGCCCATAAAACAGTAATTTTTTGGATTTTTTCACCAAATTTGTAACATAGGATTTTTGAGAGCCCACCTCATGAACAGTGGCACTGTCATTTCTTTAACCGGTCCCGAAAGGTGATTCTGTGCAGTGACCGCAAAATCACCTTTCAGGACCAAATAATGCCATGAGAGTGGCTGAATTCATGAGGAGGGGTCCCAATAATCACATGTTGAAAATCTGGTGCCAAAATTCCCCAAAATGCCAGAGACATGCACCAAAGTTGAAAAAACCCTATTTATGCCATTATACAGCTTACCAGCAGAGAAAGAACTGGAAGGGGGCAGGATCAGTTGTGTTCCAGGACAGTAGCTGCTGCTGTTTTCACAGGGTTCTTGTGGATTTTATTTGGTAGGTTAGTTTTTTTCTTTCTTGCTTCTAAGGGGCTAGCAGGGTATTGTTCTGGGGGATCCTGGATGTTTGTAAACTGATTTAGTGGCTGTAAGTGGGGCTCTTTTTGTGGATGTTTCACTTTGTAACAGGCTGCGCTGGTAGAGGCCTATTTCTTCTGATTTAAAACCTGTTTGGTGGGATTTGCTTGGAGATGGTTATTTGAATTGGAGACCTATATCTGTTAATTTCAAGCCTAGTTTGATTTGGTGTTAGTGAAGCTGATTAAATTGGAGAACTGTTTTTGGCAGCAAACATATTTTGGGGCTTGACTTGAATTTTGATTCCTTGTGCTGACTCCATTAGCTGTAAAGGTTAGTCTCATAGTGGGGAGGTGTTAATGGTCTGGCCAGGTCTCACTCAGCCAATTGAGTGGAGGCAGGGCTGAATCAGGTTGAGGTACTAGCTGCTTTGTCTTCTCAGAAAGAACTGGAAGGGGCAGGATCAGTTGTGTTCCAGGACAGTAGCTGCTGCTGTTTTCACAGGGTTCTTGTGGATTTTACTTGGTAGGTTAGTTCTTTTCTTTCTTGCTTCTAAAGGCTAGCAGGGTATTGTTCTGGGGATCCTGGATGTTTGTAAACTGATTTAGTGGCTGTAAGTGGGGCTCTTTTGTGGATGTTTCACTTTGTAACAGGCCGCGCTGGTAGAGGCCTATTTCTTCTGATTTAAAACCTGTTTGGTGGATTTGCTTGGAGATGGTTCTTAGCTGCAGGGCTTGGAGGAGACACAGGGCTGATATACTCTCTTGTCAGGTGTCTGCCCAAGACCCATCCTCCCCACCCCTCCCTCCCAGAAGTCTGCAAATTTATAGGGGAAGACCTGCCCTGCAATTGAGGAAAAGGCTGCTGGTGCAGCTCATGTAGTTCTAGCCACTGGGGTTGAATTTAAAGGCCGGAGAGAGGAGCTTAGGAGTTGTTCATTTTCCTTACATGTTTAATGTTGTACTGCACCTAGTAACATAGTTACTGGTGCAGTGGGACTGTCTCTAGGATTAGTGGGTGACCTGATTAGGCAGTAGGGGTATCTTGGAATAGGGGAACTTGGTGGCTCACCCAAGGAAACCTATTTTGAAAGGGGATGGAACCACACATCATTAGGGGCCGGCATCTTGGGAGGGTGGTGGGGTGCACAGGGTGTGGAGCAGCCATGATACTGGACTGGGCTTTGAAGTTTGGTGGTTGCCCAGTGTGCTACTAGCCAGCACAGCTTAGGGAGGAGGTTGCGGATGAGGAGAAAGCTGGGGAAGGGGGTGGTATGGTTGGGGAAGGGGCTGGAAATCTCCACAGGGTTGCACCAAGCACTGGGTGGGGGTATAGGGAAAGGAGTGCAGGAGAATACTAGGGGTCACATAGGACTCCTGCAGAGGGGCCCAAAAGAACACTACCAAGGAAGCAGGCAGGTAACTGGGGACCCCTCACAAAGGGGACAGAGGGACAACATTCTCAGGAAGTAGGCGGATAGCCAGTGCTGGACAGAAGGAAGAAGGCAGGAGGTGGATCAGACCTTATACTTAGTAACCGCCTAATTCTCTTCTTCTGCTCAAGGATGGGGGATGTAGCCACGACAGAGGTGGTTAGAGACGGAAAGGGTGTGGGAGTGGGGGGCAGGAGGCAGGGGCCAGATAGCAGGAAGAACAGGGGGGGACCTGGAATGCAGGAGAATGGGGGGAGCAGTGAATCGGAGCAGGAGGGGCAGGGGGAAGAGGGAGGAAAGCGCAAGGAGAAGGACCAGTTGGGAGGAAAGGTAAAGAAGGACCAGAAGTACAAGGAGGATTCAGTAAAGAGAGCTGAGGGGGTAGGCCAGGGGAGCACGACGAGCAAGGAGGAACTAAATGGAGACAGGAAGGAAGGGAGGATGAGCCAGGCTAGTTTAGCAGATGGGGGAGAAGGACCAGTTGCGCAGCAGCAGAGTGGGGAATTAACAAGGTACAGAAGGATACTCAGGAGGAGGAGAGGCATAGGATTGGAGGGAGGAGTGGCCATGGTAAAAAAGGAGCGGGTGGCATGTGGCACACAGATAGGGGAGGAACAAGGAGCCAGCTGGGTGGAAGGGCCGGGAGAAAGGATGAGGGACATGGAAGGGGGAATGGAGGAAAAGGAGGGTCAGAGTGCTCTGCTGGGGGATTCTAAGTGATCAGGTATCAAATGGGATAGGGAGGGAGAAGCCTGGCCAGTTAGAACAAGATGCTTCCTGGACTAACGGGCATAGGGCTAAGCACGCAGGTATATCAGCTGGCAAAGATTGTGGGGTTCCTGTGACATACTGGTCCACCTGGGCACAAATGACATTGAGGGAAGAAGCGAGCTACAGATACAGGCAAGATTCAGGGAGCTGCCAGGGTCTGTCATGACATAGGATGCACAGTTTTCTCAGAAACTCTCTGCCAGTGCCAAGGGCTAGTGGGGAACACAAAAGAAAAATTAGGGAGATAAACCAGTGGCTCAGGGAGTGGTGGAGACCAGAGGGTATGGGTTGATGGGGATTGGGGGAGACCTGGGAGGATAAGGAGCTGTATGCTAGAGATAGACACATCTCAATTTGGAGGAAGGAATCCTTAAGTTGAAAATAGAGGAGTTCATTGGTGAAAAGTGGGGTTTAAACTTGTGAAGGGGGTGGATGGGAGAAAAGGCAGTCAAGGGGATGCCGATAAAGGAGGGACTTGTCTCCACCCCTGGGACCAGGAGGATTGCAGAAAAGACCAACTGGCAAAGTGCAGACCAGGAGAAAACAGAATCCCCAAGGAACACGATAGCAGGGGAAATGGAACTATAGGAAAAGGGTGGAAGGTAGTCCTCGTAAATGCCAGGAGCTTGGGATAAAATGCCTGAGCTCCAGGCGATGTTAACTGAGGGAGCAGTGGATGGCTGCGGTCACTGAGACTTGGGCCACTGCAAGACATGACTGGGACCTGAACCTGGAGGGTTACACCATGTTCAGGAAGGACAGGGGGAGGGAAGGGAGGAGGGGTAGCAATGATAGTAAAACTGCATTGGCATAGGGGGAGTAGAGAGGCGGAGGGAACCATGGAGGCGATTTGGTCCTTGATAACAAGGGGGCAGAGAGTAAAAATAGGGAGTGGTGATAGACCCTCTGCCCGGGCGGAGGAGCTGGAGGACAGTCTGGTGGCAGATGTTAGGAGACACTGCAGACTGGGCAGAGGAAAGGTGGTGGTGTTAGGGGACTTAAACATGCCAGGAACAGACTGGGAGACTATGACATCCTCTGTGACCAGGGAACAGAGGTTGTTGGATGTCTTCAAGACGCTGCTCCTAACTCAGCAGGTGAGGGACCGCACCAGGAGGCACGGTACTGGATGTGGTCCTGGCAGACAGTGACCAGATTGGGGAGCCTGGGTAAGGGACCCATTGGGCGGGAGTGACCATGCCACGGTCTGGTTCTGCCTGGACCTAGGAGGGGTAGAAGGCTGCACAAAGACGGAAGTAACTCGACTTCAGGGGTGGATTTTAAGGAAATGGGAAGGATCCTTAAGGAGCATTTGGATGGGATTGGGCCAGACATGGACGCTGAGGTAGGTGGGAAATCATCAGAGAGGGTACAGGATGCTACCAGCACCTGTGCAAGAGTAAGACGAAATGCAGTAGGGCCCAAAACTCCTGTTGGTGGACCAGGGAGGTCCAGGAGGTGGTGGGGAAAGAAAGCAGCCTATAAGAAATTCAAGTGCTCAAGGAGGAAAGGATCGAGGGGAGTATGAGCTGATGGCTAGAAGGCCAACTTGAGTGGTGGAGGGTGGCTAAGGCAAGGAAGGAGCAGAACCTGGCCAGGGAAATTAGGGAGAGGGAAAAGGGTTCTTTAGATACATTGGGGAAATAATGAAGGGTGAAGGGGCAGATTAGCAGGATTAAATCAGGGAAGAGATGGGCACAAGACCCAGAGGAGCAGGCTGAGGTACTAAATGAGTACTTCACCTCAGTTTTCACCAAGGAAAATGGGATGCTGCATCATACATGGGAGGAGACAGATAATGAGGAGGGGGGCCCCTACCAATCGGGCAGGTCTGGGGGGCACTGGCAGGTGGGGGAGGGCCAAGCAGGGAGAAGAGGTACTGGAAGTGGAAATCACAGCAGAGAGAGTGAGGGAAGCCTCAGCCCCTTAAGACGGAGGAAGCACCGGGGCCGGATAAATTACATCCTAGAGTGCTGAAGGAACTTGCAGATGTCCCATGAAACCCCCTGGCAGAGCTTTTCACCATCTCTGAGGACATGGTGGGTGCCCCAAGACTGGAAGGTGGCATGTAGTGCCTATCCACCAAGGGGGATCAAGGGAGGTGGCAGGGGAACTACAGGCCTGTCAGCCTGACATCAGTGGTGGGCAAGGTGATGGAGGCATTGTCAAGGAGAGGCTGGGGGACCTGGTATGTCAGGTGCCTGGACGATAGACAGCATGGATTCATCCTGGGAAATCGTGGGTCAGACAAACCTGGTGGAGTTCTATGACTGGGTGACAACTGCCTGGACCTGGCAGACCAGTGATGTCCTCTTCTAGACTTCAGCAAGGCATTTGACTCTGTTCTCACGTAGGCCTGTTGATAAACTAGGAGAAATGGGGGTGGAAACCAGATGATCCGATGGATAGGCAATTGGTTCCAGGACCGGACCCAGAGGGTCGAGTTGGTGGGATAGTCTCTTCCCAAGGAGGGTCATTAGTGGGGTCCCACAGGGATCAGTCCTGGGCCCTTCTGTTCAACGCCACGATCTGACATAAGGACAGGAATCAGGAGTAGATGAGTCTCTTTGCAGATGACTCAAAACTGGGGCGTGTGGTGGATGGGGAGGAGGAGGGTGGCCCTGCAGGGGACCTGGAGGCTCTGGGAAAGATGGTTCAGAAAGTGGAAGCTGAGGTTTAATGCAGGAAATGCAAGGTACTCCACCTGGGGTCAGAACCCAGGCAGTGTACACCCTGGGATACTACAAGTCTCAATGGCTGAGAGGGACCTGGGGGTGGTGGTGGATGTCAAGATGAACAACTCTGAGACTTGTAGGAGGGCAGTCAGCCAAGGCCAACAGGATGCTGGGATGCATCGCTTAGGGGATCACTCCAGAAGGAGGGAAGTGATACTCTCTGTATAACTGCTTGTGAGGCCTCACCTGAGTATCAGTGCAGTTTTGGAGGCCGCACTTTAAAGAGGGACATTAACCTCCTGGAGAGGGTCCGAGGAGGGCAACCAAAATGATTTGGGGCTTGGGGACAGGACCATGAGGAGAGGGGCTCAAGAGCTAAATATGTACACTTTGGAAGAGAGAAGGGACCGGGGAACATGATAGAGGTCTTCAGGTACATGAAGAGGGTAAATAGGGAGGAACAGTGAGGGTGCTTTGAAGGAAGGAGGAGGGGCCACTAGAGGGCATGGGTGGAAACTGGAGGGGGAAGATTCAGGGAGGAAGAGGTGCTGCATTTACTGAGAGGTGGTAGTTTATGAATGCACTCCTAGGGGCTATGGAGGCAGAGCAGTGGAGGGGTTCAAGAGGGTGGGACGGTACAGGGAATGGTTCCGGACGAAATCCAATGCAGCAAGAATATCCGAACTGGGAAGGGATTTTAGTATGCTAGGGATAGCAAGGTCAGCACCTGTGGTGGGGCTGACCAAACGAGCAGACACGCATTACGTTAGGCCTATTCTGCTGGCATTTTAGTGTGTTAGCATGTTGCATTTCTTCAGTTCATGGCTGACTTTGAAGAGTGCAGACGTTTCCCGGTCCACTCAAGATTATCGCTTGGGCCCAGAGGTAAGTATGGGGTGAGGGTGTGGGAAGGGGCAGGTGGTGCGGGTTGGGGGGAGGGGCAGGAGAGACCATGAGGACTTTTCTTCTTTTACAGGAAAAAAAGACAATGAGGGTCAGTTTCTTTTTTGCAGGTGTTTGTTTGGTACACAGGGTGGTCTCCCAGTGTACCACCTACATTATGGGGTGGGGTTCCTCAGCTGATGGAGATTGGGCCTCCTGTTGGCACAGAAATGGGTTGGGAGCATGCATGATGCCAAGGGGGATTGCTCACCCCCTCAGCACACAGCACAAATCGGGGGTTGGGGATATTATGCTGATGGGGTGTGGGCTCCCCCATCAGCAAATTGAACTGGGCAGGGGGGCTGAAGCTGACAGGGACTGGGCCCCCCATCAGCAAGGAAAGACTGTTGGGGGGGCGCATGATGCCGAGGGGGATTGGGCACCACCTCAGCACACAATTGAAATGGGAGGGGGGTATTATACCGATGGGGAGTGGGTTCCTCTGTCATTGGGGCATGCTGACAGGGGGATTGGGCACCCCTGAAGTCAGCACTCTGCGTGGCGGCAGTCAGTGCTACCATGTTTATTGAACTGCTTCACCAGGAAAGGCACATCGGGAGGCGTGTTATTGTGCCGCTGCATGATGAGCTTGGCTCTCATTGCAGCTGCACTTTTCTTCGATCTGGTGGCCACTTTACATGTTGTTGGTGTCGGCGCCTGCATGCTGACTTATTGTGGAATGAGGGACGCACCTACTGATGTGTGCCCTGCATTCGCCCACAGTGACCGCACCTCCAAATCTGCTACTACTGCAATATGTGCCAACATGAAAAGTACTTAAATGAAAAAAGTGAACTGCAATAATCTCCTAGCAGCAATATCCAAGACAGCCCATGCATAAAGCACATGACATCATCCATTTTCTCAGCAGCTGGACAGTAAAGTGAAGGCATTTATCTGTCGGGGGAGTCACAGTATCATGGAAAATAAAATACAGAGCTGTTGCTTTATTTAAACCATTTTCTGGGCCTTTTGTCTTCACAACAGTTGTAGTGATTTCCAGTATGTTTGTAGAGCTTGTTTGGGATGTGTCATTGAATAAGAACATTACGTAATGCTGTTTGGGGCTGACAGAACTACGTAACTTTGTTTTGCAGTCCTTTCCAACAAACAGCATGAGATAACATTCTTATTCAATTAAAGGGACCCCATACTAGCCCTATAAACATATAGCAATCAAATGCCATTTCTAGGTAGGCATGTGTGCAGAGAGATATATTATAGGGAATTTCCAAAACACCATGTAATGAATATTCTTCTCTATGTAGCTCATTTGCTTCACTGACACAGCCAATTTTATTTATTTAATTAAACGTATTTTGCTTCATTATCAGGCTGAGTCCTGGAAGGAAGGCTCTTTTCCTGTTGCAACCTGCAAGAGGGAGGGGGGATCCTAGGAATTTACAAGATTGCGTGCAACAAGCAATTATCACAATATAGGAAACAAGTACTGTGGCATGTAAACAATGACAAGAACAAATAATAATGCACAGGAAACAGAATAACAAAATTTACACGAGTGCATGCAACAAACAATTATCTCAATGTAGGAAACAAGTACTGTAGCACATAAACAACTACAAGTACAGTACAAATAACACTGTACAAGAATCAGAGTAACAGAATGTACAAGATTTACAAGGTACAATAATATCCTTAGACATCAGGAATGTGAAATCCATAAGTGAAGACTACAGCATGAAGAATCAGCACGACATAGCTTTGACAAATAGGCCAGTCAAAGATCAGCAGTGAGTAGCATATTCAAGTGGCAGGTATGAGAGGGCAATTGTTTCAGGACTGAGGGGCCTGATGAATACCTTGAGTTGGGCCTTAGCAGAGCAAAATCTCAGGTAAGTGGACAGGGTCATGGGTAGAGCATTCCACAAGCAGGGGAGTCTGTTGCAAATGGAGATGTGGCCTACATTGCACTTGCAGAGAGATGTTTGGAACCTATTTCCCAATTCTGAGCTGAGGGAATAGGAGGCATTCAAAGCAAGGATCAAGATCCCATTTTGGTACACTGTGGGGTTTCGCTTCCACCGAGTCGGTTCGACAACTATGTTGTCGAAATCCCCGATAGAAACAGACGAAATACTGACAGGCGAAATTTCTTCTGTCAGAAATTTGCTGTTTTTTTGCACACCCCACAATTTTTAGATAACAAACTCTGAGTCAGAGTTGACAGAAGAGGGTGAAACACTAGCGAAACAGCAAAATATCGACTTCGGGTCCATTACAGCGACAATCTCTAATTCGTTCGAAGTTGTCGCTGTAATGGTCGTCAATGTCGATTTCGCTGTTTTGCCGGTATGCAGGGATTTTCTATACTACTGTAGCACACTTTCCTTATTATTCTAGTATTACAATCCCCAGCCAGTATAGCATCAATTTGAGTGTGACTCATTTGATCTTTTCCAGTGTTACTTTCAATTCTTCCCAGACTGAATCCTTACAAAAAGAGAATGCATATGGTGGAATGCAAATACTCAGTAAACTTATCCAAGGCTTTCTCTCTGTACTATATACAGTATATAAAATTACCAGCAGATGGCTTGGACTACCTAAATATTTTTGCAGCCTCATCCCTCCGCATTATGAGTGATTAGACTTTGAGGGAGAGTTGGAGTTGTTAAGGAATGATGCAATGGGAAAAGATCATTGTCTCTAAGCAAACAAGTTATTGTGTAGTACCACCAATATGGTAGACTTTACATTTTCACTTCCACTGAGAAAAAGATAATAGATAACAAACAGTACACTACATCAGAAGTTCTTTAGAAGCAAGAAACCATAAAGTAACCGTAAACTGTATTTTTGTAAACTGGGGACAATCTGAGGCCTATTGGGGGGGTTGGAATAATCCCTTCAGTATCATCAGGAATCATTTTTTCCAGGCCAGCACATTAGCACAGCAGTAGCACTACTGCTCACAATGTCAGCAACGAAAGTTAGGGTACGAGTTTAGGCAGTCGGGGGTCAGCCGGAGGTAGGAAGCTCCAGCACCCCAGAGGATCCTAGCCTCCTCTGGGGAGGGGGGGCACCATTGTCACTGTCATATGGCCACCTGGTGACCAAATGTGGTAGTGCAATACACAGCACAAGTGAGGGGAGCACGTCAGCCAATGTCTGCATGAGGCGTATTTGCATGCCTCTGACTGGACTTCCTCATGCGGAGGCATCCTGATTCCCAGGGGATGGGACCAAAAAATATAAAAATGCCTACCCAACAAGGTATGATCTTGGTACATTTTGGCCCAACTGCAGCTACTGGCCACCTCAGGAACACTGGGAGCTACTACCTACAGGAAGGGCCAATGCTTAGATCCAGCATGGTTAACTCTGACTTGGGATGGGGGGTCTTTAACCCATGGGGGGGGATTGTTTAACCAGGAAAGGCACACTAAGCTGAAGCTTGTTTCCTGGTGTGACCTGGGAGCACAAGGAAGTTAAGTGACTTGCTCAGGGTCACACAGTATGCAAGTGGGAGCTGTGGGATACAAACCCAGGTCTCCAGGTTTGCAGCTCAGAGCCTTAAACCACTACGCTATACTGCCTCCCATAGGGTTGAAATCATGTGGGTAACAGCCAGAGAAGCTGGAGGATGAGGCTGAGCCCAATTGGGTGGGGGTGGGGTGGTGGGGGGGACAAGGCAGGAGAAACAATAAATAAAAAAAAAGAATCCTTTGTTCCACAGTTTGAACAAACCCTGCTTTATGGGAATGGCTTTAAGACATCCTCAAGGCAATAAATGGCTTTGCTATATCCAGGAGAAACTGAAGCCGTTAATCATCTAGTTTATAAATGCTGGCAGAAAGAGCAGTAATTCCATCCTTAGGGCACGGTGCTGTGAAAGTCTCTGTACACTGCCGGAGTGCAGCAGAGCCCTATGTGCTGCTGAATACCACGCTAAGACTAGTACACTCTCTCAGAGTCCATCTGCAAAGTACATAAACTCTCATGTGCTTTGAATTATTGCCAGTGGACTGTGCTGATGCCAATAGGCTTTCCCACGGGATTAGTGTGCATGGCCGTGCCACTGACAAGCCTACTTCAGTCTCTGTGAGGACTCTTTATAAAAACAAAGTCATAAAAGTTGGCACAGAAGATGAACCAGCTACATTCCTGCTTTAACAGAGTGCTTAGAAACCTGGAGACAAGAATGCCTGCAACCTGCCCCCAGGCCGAAGTGACCTGTGATACAATAGAAGCAGAAGCATAGAATTTGTTGGCAGAAAAGAATCAGTTGGCCCACCAAGTCTGCCCAGATGTTCCCTACTTAATGTGTCTTCACAGAGATTAACTGGCCCCTGGCAAGTCTCCCTCCGCCCTGCCTGTTTTCATATACACTCCTATGCCTGTTCCACGCATGCTTAAAGCCCCTCCACTGTTTTTACCTCCATCACTTCCGCTGGCCATCTGTTTCAGGTGTCTACCACCCTTTTAGTAAATAAATATTTCTTCACATCCCTCTTAACCCCACCCCCAGCTTGATCACATGACTCTAGTCTTGGTGCTCCTTCTCCTTTGAAAGAGACTTCCCTCCTGCACCCCGTTCACCCCTTTGAGGTACTCGTAAGTCTCTATCATGTCCCTCTCACTTTCCACACTCTTCTCTCCTCCAGGGTGTACATGTTCAAATCCCTCAGTCTCTCCTCATAGGACTTCTTATGCATGCCCAGCACCATTTTAGTTGCCCTCCTCCGGACTGCTTCTACTCTGTCTAGATCTTCTCTAAGGTGTGGTGAAAAGAGAGCTGTTAGAATGAAACAACCATATTTAAAGTGAGACCACTGTTTTCGATAGCTTCATCTCCATATTATGAAATAAGGAAAGGGGGGGGGGTGAACAAGAAGACAAAAATTCCTCTTACCAGAGAGCTGTCTGTTCAAAGCACCCATATTTAATTTTATTTTTTAATTTAACCAGGAGAGACACACTAAGCTGAAGTTTGTTTACAGATGCAACCTGGGAGCTCAAGGAAGTTAAGTGACTTGCTTACGGTCACACAGTATGCAAGCGGGGGCTGTGGGATTCAAATCCAGGTCTCTAGGTTTGCAGCTTGGCGCCTGTGTTATACTGCCTCTGATGTGAAACCAATGATCATAAATTTCATGTTGAGGCTAAGACCAGTATTTACAATACCTTCATATGAATAGTATGCAAAAAGGAAAAAAAGAAGGGGGGGACAGTAAAAGTAAAGGTAAAAACAATTTGTACATTGGACCTATGGGCAACAGGTTGCAACACTCATTAAAGATTAAATATAAAAAACAGTTGTACATAGGTTGGGGTGCTAACCAGAAACCGACCAGTCACAAGGTCCCTTGATACAGGATGCATGAAGATGGCACACCAGAGGCAAAGGAATATGGCAGAATATATAAAATGTATATAAAATATATAAAGTACAAAATATAAAATACAAGTTGCTGAATACACATATGTAGGTACATGAAACCAAACTCAAAACTGCACACAGTCCTACGAATAATAAATATTGGTATGAAGTAATCATTTCTAAGAAATATAGCAGTGTATCAACAAATGCATAACAATCAGTGTCCATGAGAACACTATCAAGTCAAAACAGACATTACACAATGGCAAGAAAAAATCCTGGACTCTGATTGGTCAGTCTTGGGCTAGAGCCGTGCTGTTATCACAGTACAACATCACGGGTCCGGTCTCAGCCTCACTGTGAACCTGGAGATGATTGTTTGGAGCTAGAGCTCTTTTTTTGCATTTCCTCTTAAGAAACAAAAATATTTTTCCACACTAATAAAAACATTCTTTAAAATTATTTTTTTTATTTTAAATATAACAACGAGCCATTGTATAATAGCAATAATGCCCTCCAGGGTGTGTATCGTTTGAGATAACGTCACGCCTCAGTTGTTGGGTGCACTCGGCCTGCGGCCTCGTGCCCAACCACCTAAGGCATGACGTTATCCCAGCACGACACACACCCTGTTGGGCATTATTGCTTAAGTCAAAGCTGGAATTAGGAAAGGTTGCCAAATATATACAAGTAAAATGAGCCTTTAAAAGAGCAAACTCATGTAAAAAACAGTAAAGATGACAACAACCAATATAATACATTCCAGAACATCAGTGGATCCAGGTCAGATTTTACAAACATGGTTTTAGATCTAGTTGGTCATTCAGACCACCTGGGTGTAGTGTCCCAATTATTGCAATCCACTTTGATTCTCTCTGAAAAAAGGCTTTTTCCCTGGCTGCACCTCTTTCTAGGGGTCACAATGTTTAGTGACTGTCAGTATGCCACCACTACCCCCATTTTATACTTAGCACCTCGAATCCTATGTCCTAGTTGCATGATTTTGCACTTTTTAGTAGAAACAGAATTTGTTGCCAGGAAAGTACTGTTTAGCCCACCCTGTCTGTCCAGACGGCCCCTACCTAGTTTGTCTCCACAGACCCTAACTGGTCTCCAGTGACCCTTCTTCCTCCCTGCCTATTTACTAATATTACCCTATGTCTATTCCACGCATGCTTGAAGCCCCCTACTGTTTTCACCTCTGCCACATCTGCTGGCAGTCTTTTCTAGGCATCTGCTACTCTTTCAGTGAAGCAGTACGTCCTCACATCCCTCTTAAACTCCCCCCCCTTCAGCTTCACGGCATACCCTTTAGTCCTGGTGCTGTTCATCATTCAAAAGAGACTCCCCTCCCTCCTACACCCTGCTCTCCCACTGTGATGTACTTGTAGGCCACTATCATGTCCCTTTTTTCTCTCCTTTCCTGAAGGGTGTATGTGGTGAGATCCCTCAGACTCCCCTCATAAGAGCTTTTGGTGCAACCCCTGCACCCTTTTAGTTGCCCTCTTTTGGACTGCCTCTGCCCTGTCTATGTCCTTTCTGAGGTATAGCCTTCATAACTGGACACAATACTCCAGGTGGGGTCTCACTGATGAATATTACAGTGACAACACCACCTCCCTCCTCCTGCTGGAGATACCTCTTCCAATGCATTCCAGAATCACACTGGCCATACCCACTGGTTTGTCACAGTGCCCTGCCATTTTGACATCCTCATATATGATGACCCAAAGGTCATTTACCTTCATGGTGACTGACAGAACCTCCCCGCCCCACCACATACAGAGATATGGGAAGGGGAACTTGTTTAACCAGGAAAGGCGTGCTAAGCCAGAGACTGTTTCCAGGTGTGACCTGGGAGCACAAAGAAGTTAAACTTAACTTGTTCAAGGTCTGAAGTTCTGAACACAGCTCCTGGGTTCCTATGCCCTAGGTACAAGATTTTGCTCTTTTTGGCTTTGAACCCCAACTGCCATGTTCTTGACCATTCCTTGGGCTTCCCATGATCCCAACACATTCCTTCCACCCCTTCCTGGCTGTCCACCCTATTACAGATTTCTGCAATGTCACTTATGAAGACATTGAAGAGGACCATTCTTAGTACTGAGCCTTGCGGCACACTACTGGTCACACTGCCATCATTAGAGTGAATGCTGTTAACCACCACCCTCTGCTGCTTGTCTGTTAAACAGTTTCTAATCCAGTTACCACTTTGGAACCCACCCCAAGGCTGTTCAGTTTCTTAATCAGTCTCCTGTGTGGCACAGTGTCAAAGGCCATGCCAATGTCCAGCTAGTCACATCCACTGTCCCTTCCCTTGATCTATTTTCCTGGTTATCCAGTCAAAGAACTCAATCAGGTTCATGTGGCATGTCCCCCAACCCCCACTGTGAATCTGTGTTGCCTTTGGTCTTGCAGCACATTGGATTCAAGATACTCTACAAACCTTTCCTTTATCAGGGTTTCCATTAATTTCCCAGCTACTGAGGTAAGGCTCACCGGCCAATAGTTGCTAGCCTCTTCCCGGCTGCTGCTCTTTTGTGGAGGGACCACGTCTGCTCTCGTCCGTTGCTCCAGAACCACACCAGATTCCAGTGAACTGCTAAATAAAACCATCAGGGTCACAGCCAGTACCTCCCTGAGTTCTTCTGGAACCCTTGGGTGTATCCTGTAAGGTCCAACAGCATTGTACACTTTCAGAGCTGCAAGTCCCCTTCATGACTTTTTCCACTGAAAATGGACTTGAGTCAGCCCCCCTCCTTTGTTCCTTCTGCTCCCTGGTGTCCTTCCCCCCCCCAGCCCACTGAGAAGACTGAGCAGAAGTACCTGTTCAGGATGTCTGCTTTTCTTGATCTTTTCTGTGCAGTCTCCCCCCTGCCACTCTTCTTATCCTCACTATCCCTCCCCTTGCTTTTCTTTTCTCACTTCTGTACCTGAAGAAAGTCTTATCCTTGTTAGCTGCTACCTTGGCTATCCTTTTTTCTCTCTGCACCTTTGTTCCCCCCACTGCCTTACCTGTTTTCCTCTGTTTTACCTGGGACACCTCCCTGTCTTCCTCCCTCTGCATTTCCTTATGCCTCCTGAATGACACCATTTTTTTCCTCACCACCATGGCCAGTTCCCTAGAGAACCATAACAGTCGTTATTTCACTTTGCTTTTATGCACTTGCTTCATGCATTGGCTGGTTGCCTTAATTACACCCTCCCTTATTTTCCCCACTGTTCCTCTACCCCTCCCTAGCAATGAACCCCAGCCGTTATGCTCTTGATTACTCTTCAAGTTTCACTAGATTCCTACTCATTCTCTCCACCTCTTCTTGAGCATCCACCCTATTGCAGATTTTGGTGTAATCTACAAAAAGACATACCTTCTCTTCCAGTTCTTTTGCAATATCACTTATGAAGATATTGAAGAGGAGTAGTCCCAGTTCTGAGCCCTGCGGCACCCCTCTGTTCACTGTTTCATCATTTGTCTGAGTGTCACTTACCATCACTCTCTGCCTCCTATCTTTTAACTAATTATTAATTCAATTCACCACTTTAGAGCCCACCCCCACTGCTCAATTTCTTTATCAGCCTCCCGCGTGGCACGGTGTCAAAGGCCTTGCTGAAGTTCAGATAGTCCACATCCACTGCCTTCCCATGATGTATTTCCCTGGTGATCCAGTCAGAGAAGTTTATCAGCTTTGTTTGCCTGCATTCTTGCAACTCATTGGATTCAAGATACTTTACCAGTCTCTCTTTTAGCAGGGTTTTCATTAATTTCGCCACCACTGAAATAAGACTCACAGACCTCCTCCTCCCTGCTGCAGAGGGACCATGTCAGCTATTCTCCAGTCCTCTAGAACCATTCCTATTTCCAATTAGCTGTTGACCAAGGCTGTCAGTGGTGCAGCTAGCACCTCCCTGAGTTCTTTTAGAACCCTTAGATATGTCCCATCCAGTCCTATAGCTTTGTCCACCTTCAGAGTTGCAAATCCCTTCTGGACTCTTCCTTCTGAAAATTGACTTGTACCCACCTCCACCCTCCCTCTGTTCCTGCTGTTCCCTGGTGGTACATCCATCCTCCTTCCACTGTGAAGACTGAGCTTATATACCTGTTCAGAATGTCTGGTTTTACTCAAGTCCTCTTCTACACAGTCCCCCACACCCTTCTAATCCTCATGATCCCTTCCTTTGAATAAAATGCTTAAACCAGTGCATGTGATACCCACCTTCTAAATGCTATTGGTATAAAGGATGATGCATAGGGGGCATAACTCAAACTATATCAGCATGCTGACTTGACTTTCTCTTTTGGGTAACTGGTTTCTACTGGTTTTTATTTTCTGTCTTCATTAGAATTTGGGTGATCTGTATTGAGAGACGTACTGTGGAATGCAATACCCACTGTAGCCATAGCAGCTTCAAGGTTATGTTAATCTAGTCATTTGTTTTTTCTGGGGGATCCTAGAATGTAAACAATGTGTTTTTCAGATGTTCACATGGATGGCTGGTTGGCAAAAAGAGCTACTAGTTTCCATAGAGTGGGAACAGAGTCTTTTGCCAACCAGTGAACATAGCTGAGGGTTTTGAATGTCAGTGACATCAGTGGGAATGCCCCCAATTACACTGTTTCTTCAATATTCCCAGGTTTATCCTTGATCTTGGCAGACTAGACCCCTACCCATCACAACATTTGATGCCTCTGCACTTTCCTTGCTTGAACCACCTTCCCCGTGAGCTGCTGCAGTAATATTTCTTTTTGCAGGAGGCCACAGTAGGGCCCTGTCCAGCTGGGATAAGATGGGGGAGCATGATTCCAGAATGGTGGGACAAGGTAACCAGGATGCACATAAGCCTGGGTGATGTAGACAGTATGTACCTGTAGCTGTCATTCAGTCAGGGTAACCTACCTGCTACCCCTTGCATGATGCAGGCCCCACCCGCTGGATCCTCCTGCAGGCAGAGGGTGTTCAACATCACCCACTCCCTGACAATGGCAATACTGCTCCCAACTCACCATTGGAGGTGTTAACAGAGCATCCAGGATTAGTCTCTCCCCCAAATTCTGACTGCGCTACCTCAACAGTGCTCTCTGGACTCCACAGCTCTGGTGCAGAGAATCAGATGTGCAGTGCAACCCTGAGTCATACATGTGGCAGCACAATGCACTGACCCTTCCCCCTTGGGTCACTAGAGGTCCATCTGGCAGTTCTGAGCTACTGTCATGTATTTTGGGGTCAAAAAAAAGACACAGAGGGATCCCTATTAGCATACTTTCAACAGAGCCCATCAGGATACAATACAGTGTTGCAGTTTCCTGCATGGCAAAAGGATTAACTCTTATTGAGATTGTTTTGTTTCCTGCAGTAGCTCTGTTGTAGAATTCTGCAGTGCTGCACTGCATCCTGGTGGGCTCCACTGCATAAACCAGACTGTTGGAGCATTTCTGTTTGACTTCCATTCCACCATGTCAAACTATTCCCATAGGTCATCAACCTCCTTCCTCTCTGGATCAGGATTAGACCTTCATAGGCCTTCTGCAACTCCTTTAGCTTCTGCTCAGTTTAGAACTCTGGAGCAGGGCCCAAAGTAATTAATTTATAGTCTCTCCCTTGTTGTATCTTGTTTCCCCAGTGGTTTCTCAGCATTGAACTCTGGATCCAACCAACTGGATGACCCACAACTGAGACCCCAAGTGGGTCCTATTGCAAGCCAGTGCTACTTCATTCTAAGGTTGTTAGAGCATGACTGTAGACCCAAAAACAAATAGGCGGTAGATCTCCAGGGGCCCACAATGTAGACTGAACTACTGTAGCTTGCACAAACGATGGCTCCCTCCTGGAGCTCTGCACACTCTGGAACTCTTTGGAAATGGCTCCAACTCCTTTTCCTTCCTACAGGCAATTTGATATGGAATTTAGCCAGAGTATACTGGACTGTAAACCCCTTCCTTGCATGAGGGGGCAACAGATGTTTAAACAATCCTGACTCAAATCAATGTACTGTAAATATCTTCATGCATTACTAAGTCCTAGACTATTCTTTTCAGACATCTACCACAGTTTGTCTAAAGTGGGTGTGGGTAGGCTAATGTTATATTTTCTTATGATACTTAGAAAATAACTATAGTAAAACTAGAGATGTGCAAAGCTGGCAAACTTCGCTCCGCGAAATAATTTGCAAAGTTTGGCAAATTCAGAAAGTGCTGACTTCGTGAAGTTTTTGGCAGGTGAAGTGGCACTTTTTCAGGGGAAGTTAAAGTGAAGTTAAGGTGAAGGTACAACTTTGCCTTAAACATTCACCTGACTTCACCTCAAAAAATGCCATTTCCTAAAGAAAACTCAGTGCAAAGTGGTAAAGTGGGTAATTCGTGGAGTTATGTGCGAAGGTAAATCTTTCAACTTCGTCGGTGAAGTAAAATTGTGCAACATTTCTTGGTAAAGCTGAGCTTTTTACTTTAGTTATTTTTATCTTATTGTCTTCTGATTCAGTAAGGTAGTGCAGATGCTTCCTTACTGAATCAAAATATTTTTTTGACAATATAATCTGCTGTCTTAAAACCGACATGGATTTTGGATGTTTAAAAAATATTAGTAATGTGGCCATCTCAGTAGTATAGTGAAGACATGCATTTTGTATGCAGATGTTGGTGTCCTCCTCTCACGCCTGGAGAAGGCATCTCTCTCTCTCTCTCTCTCTCTCCCTGGCAGAGGAAGGGGTGCAAGCCACTAAGAATTTGAGTACCACCTGTTGGCCAACCATGAAATCAACTGTGATAGCACTCAGATGCCAGGCCTGTTGATCAGGGGGTAAGGTAAAGATACAGCACCTCTAGCGATTGTCTGATGATTGTCTGGTGGATAAAAGGAACTGATAGCACTCAGATGCCAGGCCTGTTGATCAGGGGGTAAGATAAAAATACAGCACCCCCAGTGACTGTCTGATTGTCTGGTGGATAGAAGGAACTGATTCTTTGACTCACAAACAACTGCTTGTAAGATCTTCCGATCTGTTTATAAGTTTGCATTTTTTTCTTCAACAGGTTATTGCCACGAACCATGATGACAGTCTTCAGAATTCTTCTTCCTATTGCCCTTCTTCTAATTTTAGAGGTGCACAGCCAGCGTCGTCGACCTGATAAACCTACTCCTACTAGGCCAGCAAGAAGAACTCCTCGCCCACCACCACCAGAACCAGCAGAGCCTACTGATCTCCCTCCACCACTTCCTCCAGGCCCACCATCATTTTTTCCAGACTGCCCCAGAGAGTGCTACTGTCCCCCCGACTTTCCAGATGCACTGTATTGTGACAGTCGGAATCTGAGACAGGTCCCAACTATCCCCTCCAGGGTCCAGTATGTCTACCTTCAAAATAATTTCATATCTGAACTTCAGGAAGAGCCCTTTAAGAATGCAACAGAACTCAAATGGATGAACCTGGACAACAACAGAATCAAGAAAGTTGACAAAAAAGTTCTTGATAAACTGAACAACCTTCTTTTCCTGTACATGGAAAGGAACAACCTGCAGGAGGTGCCCGCTTCTCTTCCACGCAACTTGGAGCAGCTCCGCCTCAGTAGGAATCAGATCTCAAAGATCCCTTCAGGTGTCTTCAACAAGCTGGATAATCTAATTCTTCTGGACCTGCATCATAACAAATTGAGTGATGGGGCTTTAAAGAAGGACACCTTCAAAGGACTAAAGAATTTAGTTCAACTAAACCTCGCCCATAACATTTTACGCAAGATGCCTCCTGGAGTACCCCAGAGCATCCACCAGCTCTTTTTGGATCGGAACAATATTGAAGACATCCCTAATGCCTATTTTGATGATTTCCATGATCTTGCATTTATAAGATTGAATTACAACCAGCTATCTGATGAAGGCGTCCCAGAGAACACCTTCAATGTCTCCAAACTGCTGGTTCTCCAACTAGCCAACAACAGACTCAGCAATGTCCCAATGTTTGGCCCCAACTTGGAGCACCTGTACCTCAGCAACAACCAGATACAAAGTAGGTTCAAAAGGGTATAATGTTTTCATACTAAATAGTCAGATGTTGGCGTTCTGCTCTCATACTGGGAGAACCAATACTCTTGAAATAATGTTGTATTATAGGTGCTGCTGCAGTTGCTACCCACATTACTAGTTTCCATATAGAAACCAATTTTGCTTAGAAGTCACTGAACCAACCAGATTATTATAGATGCCTTTGGAATATAGTTCTATATCATCAGCACTGATTTATCCAGTCAGTACTGAGTATTTGTCCCCGAGTAAAGAGCTTGTATAACTATACAATGCTTCAAGCACAGCATTTCAAAGAGTGGAAAGTTTAGCTTTTCAGGCAGGAGCATCTGTCTTTTTTATAAAAAGAAACATTGATAAACCTGTAACATAGTACACAACACGCGTAGCAAGAAATGACACAGAGCAAAACTGATATGAGTAGAGCCATTTTGCAAGACATCATGGTATCTTGCATTTTGGGGTATGTCACAGTGGGTATCCAGCAAAGCTAGATGCATTACAGTGCAATACTGAATCCATTCAAGAGCTTTTTCACAATGTTAGCCATTTGCAACACTAAGCTCATCAGCTGAACTCCAATAAAAATAGTTAAATCTTTATACAAATGAAAGATTTAAAAGTAATAACATAGAGGATAATGTATGGGTCACTATCGGTAACCAGCTTGTTAACCATTGAGAGGTTGCCATGGTGACTGTGTAAACCTTGAGAGCAAAGCTTGAGAGGTTTATGTCACCATGGCAACCTCAAGACAGTTAAACAAGTTGGTTGCTGATAGTGAACCATGCATTACCTTTTGTAGTGTATGTTCCACCATTTACAGGTGTAATTGACAGTAAACGTAACTCAGGATTAAATTACCCCTCTCCATGTTGCTTCATGATCACTGCTGTGGCCATTTAAGAGAGGTGTTCACTGTTCACACATGCTCAAACACCTTACTGTATACAGGACACGCATGCATGAATACGGTGTCTGTTCTACCATTGATGTGATGTACTCATGACGGCATAACAACATCATGACATCACAGTAATAGTATAACAACATTGTCAATTGCTCAATTTCTATGCTTAATAACGTTATACAATACATTATAAGTAAATTAATGTATACATCCAATAAGCACTGGTCTGACTTAAACTAAGCAGTCTGTCTTCACTTATGAGGGGCAGGATATTTATAACTCACTTGTGGCTCTGCCACTTACAAGCTAAGGTTCTGCATTATCACTCTTGAAGATAAATTGCATGTTTGGAGTCAGGCCATTGCATATCTTCTATGTATAGTATGTCATCAAACTTAGGCTGATTTATAATATATTAATACAGAAGCTTTGAGTGTCTCTTACAGTGTGTCTCTCCTCCAGCATCCATAGGGTTACTCAGTATTGGTTTGGAGTCCTCTTGCACTAAGAATGTGCAAGAATACACTCATATAAAATGGGCATGGAAATCCCAGTGCTCTGATTCGCTGACACTTGGTTCTAGCCATTGCCTTAACAGAGCACTATCAATGGCTAAAAACAAGTCCCTGCCAACTGGGGCAACTCACATACAGAATTCATAAGCCACTTACTTCCTAATTTCCATCACAAACATGACTGCAACCTTTACTCATATATAAAAACCTTCAACTAAGCCCTAAAAAAATAAATGTCCATTAAATTAAAAACAGGAAGTAAATAATCTGATGTTATTTACACTCGTGAGCCCCTTCTTACACAGATACATACTTTTAAGAAATCAAGAACTAGTCAGAGTTTCCATTGCTAGTGCTTCTTTGATGACCATGACTAACCCCCCTCCTATATTTATCAGTTTGCCAGAGAACTCCCTGTTCTTTACCCTGCAACAGTTAAAACTGAGATTCTGGCTCCACTTGAGGCAAGTGTGTGTGTATGTATAGGACCCCACTATCCTCTTTAGACAACAATAATGACTCTACCCCTAGCATTAGGGTAATGCCTGGCTCAAGCATCTAGGACATCAGGGGGTGATAAAATGACATTTCTATTTATCTCAAGCCCCGGGAAGAGTTTCCTGTGTTATGAGGGGTTCACACATGTCTGAGGGGGCCCCAAAAAAGTCATACAGGTCACACAACGATGGAATGTCCACAACAGGAATGGGATTGTACTGTATGACTTTATTCTGACACAGATGTCAGTCAGAATTTGTTGCGCCACAAGGGCTTTTTGCAGGTACAGACAAAAGTACACATACTTCCACAAGTGAAGAATTTGTTATCAGAATCAACACATTTCAAACTTCCATCCCATCTTCTGAGCAAATTGGAAAATGGGGCACCAGAGTACCCTGAACATTAGCACATTGTAGGCATTGAATCCCACCCAACATTTAGAGCACATTGCAGGCGTTGAATCTCACTGAACATTTGGAGCATATTGCAGGCATTGAATCCAAGATTCTAAATCTACCCCTCACACTATCACAGTTCCCTGAAATATGGAAAACCGAGTTGGTTACCCCGTGCATAAATCTGGTGATCATACACAGTGTTGCAACTACAGGCTGATATCAATCCTTTCCCATTATCAAAAGTCCTAGAATGTATAGTCACGAACCAACTGGTAGACTACCTCAAAAAGTACACCATACAATGGACTCAGCAGCATGGCTTCAGAAAAAAAGCACAGTACTACCACTGCCCTGTTGGAATTTACCAGCTTCATCCATCAGTCCTTTGACAATAACATGTTAGTTGGTGCGGTTTTTAATCAACCTTATGAAAGCTTTCAACACCATGAATCAAAGTCTACTCCTCGATCAACTTGCAAGCATCAGTCTCTTTGCCAAATACACTGCAGTGGTTCAGAAGCTACCTTGTGGATAGCACACAAAGTGTAAAGATTTCCAGCATCATCTCTGAGCTACAAAACATCTGATCTGGTATCCCACAATGGTCCATTCATGGTCCCCTCCTGTTTAGTATCTTCCTAAACAACCTATCACGTGCCTGTCACCTAAGAATGCTTCTATATGCTGATGACACTGTCATCTTTACAAGCAATTCTGATCCTGCTACAGTTGAGGGCAACCTTCAACTTGGTTTCCTTGAAGCTGAAAAATGGTTCCAAGCTCACAAACTTGTACTAAACTACAAAAACAAAGTTCCAGTTGTTCTCTTCCACACGCCACAAGCATAGGACACATTCCCTGACAGTAAAAAATGACCCTGGAGCCGCGCCCAGAGCACGTTTGATTTTTCAAATATCTAGGTGTAAACTTGGATTGCCATCTCACCTACGTGCCCCACAGTGAGATCATGGCCAAGTCTGCAAATGCAAAATTAGGCTTGTTATATAGACATAGAAGGAATCTAAAATCTGAAGCACTTAAACTTGTCTAAAGTTCGGTACTTTCCACCATCAACTACGGCTGATTAATCTTTGGAGCTGCCTCCCTTAAATATCTGAAAAGGCTTAACATAACCTTGAACAAAGCCTGTCGGCTCATCACAGAGTCAGACCGCCGCACTCACACATGTGATCTATATGCACAAACAGGCTGGCTAAATCTCCAAGGACGGATCAAGTGCCATTCTTGCATAATAGCGAAAAAAGTGCTCTTAGGAGCTCTACCAACTGGAATATCCTGCCTTCTACACAGATCCCTCAAGGCCTGCCACACTCGGGCTTCTTATACTGACCTTTTTTTCATTCTGTGATTCTGGACTATGCAGTGCCAGAGGTCTTTCCTCTACAAAGCCCCAAACTGGCTCAATGGCCTTGGCAGTGAGCTGACTAGCCTTACCTACATGACCCGATTTAAACACCTCCTTCACCAGCTCATCATGAATGAAAGCAGCTGTGATTGCCCAAACTAACATCAGCATTTGCCCTCCAGTGAACCTGCCTCTGCAGCTTATTGGGTTCCTCCAACTCTGTCCTCCCCTTTCCTTTCCACCCCCTCATGCCTACCTCTCTACACTGCTCCCCAATTTAAGCCATCATTTTAGATGCCACCTATATCCCTTTGGCACATCACTCCCCCTTCACCCCCACCACCCTCTACTATCTTAAACTATCACCCCCATCTCTGCTTTCCTTATTTCTCCCCATGACAAAGTCTACTGGCTGCTACCTTTTCTCTACTACTACCACTTCTTATTTCAACCTAGTCTTTACCACTTGTAATAACTGAAATTGCAACTGAGAATCTTCTGTTGATTATGTAAAAGAGATGTGTCACTGATACCTGTAGATAGTTATATATATTCTTTTTTATTGTCCTCTGTCTGTCTTTGTTTACCCCTCACCACCATCGACGTTGGACTTTTGTAAATGAGCAGTTTTGCGCTCAAAGGTACTTATAATCTTAGAATGAATAAATAAATAAATAAATCCCACTGAACATTTCGAGCACATTGCAGGCATTGAATCCCATCAAACATTAAGAGCACATTGTAGGCATTGAATCCCACTGAACATTTAAAGCACATTGAATCCCACCGAACATTTAGAGCACATTGCAGGCATGGAATCCCACCGAACATTTAGAGCACATTGCAGGCATTGAATCCCATCAAATATTTAGAGCACATTGTAGGCAATGAATCCCACCGAACATTTAGAGCATATTGCAGGCATTGAATCCCATCAAACATTTAGAGCACACTGCAGGCATTGAATCCCACCGAACATTTAGAGCACATTGCAGGCATTGAATCCCACCGGACATTTAGAGAACATTGCAGGCACTGAATCCCACCAAACATTTAAAGCACATTGCAGGCATTGAATCCCACCAAACATTTAGAGCACATTGCAGGCATTGAAACCCACCGAACATTTAGAGCACATTGCAGGCATTGAATCCCACCAAACATTTAGAGCACATTGCAGGCATTGAATCCCACCGGACATTTAGAGCACATTGCAGGCATTGAATCCCACAGAACATTTAGAGCACATTGCAGGCATTGAATCCCACTGAACATTTAGAGCACATTGCAGGCATTGAATCCCACCAAACATTTAGAGCACATTGCAGGCACTGAATCCCACCGAACATTTAGAGCACATTGCAGGCACTGAATCCTACCGAACATTTAAAGCACGTTGCAGGCACTGAATCCCACAGAACATTTACAGCACATTGTGGCATTGAATCCCATTGAACATTTAGGAGCACCTTGTAGGCATTAAATCCCACTGAACATTTAGAGAACATTGCAGGCATTGAATCCCATCAAACATTTAGAGCACATTGCTAGCATTGAATCCATCAAACATTTAGAGCACATTGCAGGCATTGAATCCCATCAAACATTTAGAGCACATTGCAGGCATTGAATCCCACAGAACATTTAGAGCACATTGCAGGCATTGAATCCCACTGAGCATTTAGGGCACATTGCAGGCATTGAATCCCATCCAAAATGTAGAGCACATTGCAGGCATGGAATCTCACTGAACATTTAGAGCACATTGCAGGCATTTAATCCCACTGAACATTTAGAGCACATTGCAGGCATTGAATCCCATCAAACATTTAGAGCACTTTGCAGGCATGGAATCCCACTGAACATTTAGAGCACATTGCAGGCATTGAATCCCATCAAACATTTAGAGCACATTGTAGGCAATGAATCCCACTGAACATTTAGAGCACATTGCAGGCATTGAATCCCATCAAACATTTAGAGCACATTGCAGGCATGGAATCCCACTGAACATTTAGAGCATATTGCAGGCATTGAATCCCATCCAACATTTAGAGCACCTTGCAGGCATTGAATCCCATCCAACATTTAGAGCACCTTGCAGGCATGGAATCCCATTGAACATTTAGAGCACATTGTAGGCATGGAATCCCATCAAACATTTCGAGCACATTGTAGGCATGGAATCCCACTGAACATTAAGAGCACATTGCAAGCACTGAATCCCATCAAACATTTAGAGCACATTGCAGGCACTGAATCCCACCGAACATTTAGAGCACATTGCAGGCACTGAATCCTACCGAACATTTAAAGCACGTTGCAGGCACTGAATCCCACAGAACATTTACAGCACATTGTAGGCATTGAATCCCATTGAACATTTAGAGCACCTTGTAGGCATTAAATCCCACTAAACATTTAGAGAACATTGCAGGCATTGAATCCCATCAAACATTTAGAGCACATTGCAAGCATTGAATCCCATCAAACATTTAGAGCACATTGCAGGCATTGAATCCCATCAAACATTTAGAGCACATTGCAGGCATTGAATCCCACAGAACATTTAGAGCACATTGCAGGCATTGAATCCCACTGAGCATTTAGGGCACATTGCAGGCATTGAATCCCATCCAAAATGTAGAGCACATTGCAGGCATGGAATCTCACTGAACATTTAGAGCACATTGCAGGCATTTAATCCCACTGAACATTTAGAGCACATTGCAGGCATTGAATCCCATCAAACATTTAGAGCACTTTGCAGGCATGGAATTCCACTGAACATTTAGAGCACATTGCAGGCATTGAATCTCATCAAACATTTAGAGCACATTGTAGGCAATGAATCCCACTGAACATTTAGAGCACATTGCAGGCATTGAATCCCATCAAACATTTAGAGCACATTGCAGGCATGGAATCCCACTGAACATTTAGAGCATATTGCAGGCATTGAATCCCATCCAACATTTAGAGCACCTTGCAGGCATTGAATCCCATCCAACATTTAGAGCACCTTGCAGGCATGGAATCCCATTGAACATTTAGAGCACATTGTAGGCATGGAATCCCATCAAACATTTCGAGCACATTGTAGGCATGGAATCCCACTGAACATTAAGAGCACATTGCAAGCACTGAATCCCATCAAACATTTAGAGCACATTGAAGGCATGGAATCCCACTGAACATTTAGAGCACATTGGAGGCATTGAATCCCACTCAACATTTAGAGCACATTGAACCCTTCAAGTCCTGAAAGTTTCCTGCAGCCATACATTCCCAGTTAGGAGGGAGCACCATGTTTTCTCCACTTTTTAACTTTCAAAACTGGGAGAAGTAAGTTACCTCCCAAAACACACATAAGCAAATTTGCCCCTCTACAACCTGGATTGAGTGGTCAGCTCAATTTGGCCAAAGCCAGACCTCATCTGAAACTACAACATACACATTTTTTCCCAGGCACTACTGGCCTCTGGGCATTTCACTGCAGCTTTGTGTGAGCACTGCATGCTTATTTAGATATGCTTCTTAAAGGAGTAGTACCTTCAAAATTTGCAAAAACATATGTTGTACAGAATGTTTTGATTTCAGTGTGTAGCCCAGGTGCATCCTTCCCTTTGTTTGCTATGAGGAGTTTTTCTAAATTACCCTAGTAGTTATATGATAGTCTTATGGCTCCTGGGGATCTCCATCTAAGCAAGCTTTATTTATTTTCTTGTTCTGACAATGCCTCCTGTCCCATGTGACAATGATGAGTCTGTGACCGCTTATTCAACAAGAACTAGAGATAAGAGCCTGATGTTCTGGCCTACAATGAATAGCTCTAATTCAATATTTTTTGTTTTCTATGTGTGATTAGTGCTCACTGGATAAGAAAAGTTGCTTAATATCACAGTTCTGCTGTAATAAATTTACTCTAAACCAGTGCTTGCTAAATCCATGGTTCTATATACATCACTGTCACATGGGACTTGAGGCACTGTAGGAACAAGAACAGCAATAAATCTTGCTGAGAGGGAGATCCCCAGGGGCCATTAAGCTATTGAAAAACTATTGTAGCAGTTTAATTTAGAAAAAATTCCTAATAACAGACAGAGGAAAGGACTAGGACTACACACACAAATTAAAACACTCTGCACAACATATGCTTTTGCAAATTCTGACTGTACTACTCCTTTAAGGGCACAGGATCATAATGTCACAAGACACTATGCCGACACAATATACCATGCTGCCAATACAGCGCAATATATTGCCAGAGGTATATGTCTGTGTTTTGCAGGGGGCTCTGCCCCCCACTGCCCCCCAACTAAAACAATCAACTCAGAGGTGGGGGGTTGGACACTTAATTCACACAAAGTGTAAATAAAATTAAAATTACATGCATCTCAGACCGGGATTCAATACCCAGTCCACAGACGCACTGCCTCCATTGCTGCCCATGGCTCATCCCATTGAGCCATGGAAGCTGCTCAGTGAACCCTCCTCCCAGCAAAGGACTTATCCTTTGCAAGGGAAAAGAGACAGGGTGCACAACCGTGCATAGGTCCTTTAGCGGTTTTGCACCCTGTTGCTATTCCTGCCAGCGCTGTCTCTGATGTGCAGTTTTGGCATGTGCCATTCTTTATGTAGTGAACTGACCCAATAGGTCCTTTATTTTTTTTTCCCATACCTCCAGAACCTCTGCCAGCACTGCCCAACCATCCCCCCATACTCGGACTTAACCCCCTGAGTGGGGCCACTGGGTGGCAGCCCCACCTGATGGACACTGGTGGCAAAACATGGCTTACCCCCTGGTTGCAGCCATCAATCAATCAATCAATCAAAATCTTTATTTAGTCAGGCGAACATCATTCAGCGTAGCTCATTTACAAGATGGACCTGAGTGGTCATACAAATAAGAGTACAAGTATTTTTACATAGACAAGAATAACATAAACAGTAGTACAATGACATAAAGTGATAATATACAACAATTTACATATATACAAGGCACAGTAAAACCATTTAACCTGTAGAAAAGGAGACAATGGGTATAGCAGGCATAATATATAAATTATAGGGCCTAATTGGCTTTTTGAGAGTATATCAGGTGACTGGAAAATAGAAGAACTAACATAATGGAACACAGAAAAGGGGTGGGAGGGTAGGTAGGGTAGGGGATTAGGCCTTATAAAAGCAATTACAGAGCTCTGGAAATAGGGTGGAGAATAATCTTCTGAAGGATGTTAAAGGTAAGAGGCTATTTAGCTTCATGGATTTTTGGAGTGAGTTCCATGCAACTGCTAGTGAGTGGCTGATAGCGGCCCTCCCAAACCGGTGCAGGCATTGGGGACCTTTAGTATGATGATTTTACTGATCTTTAAGGTGTATGGCCTAGAAGTAATCTGGTAAAACAGTCTGTGATATAGGTGGGTAGTTTGCCTGATAAAGCTTTGAATATCCAGATTGCAGCATTCCTATTTCTTCTGTGTTGTAGTGATGTCCAGTTGACTGCCATATAAAGAGAGCAATGATGGGTGCTGGAGGGAAGGTCAGTAATAAATCTGATGGATCTATGATACAGGGTGTCCAGCTTATTTAAGAGGGGAGGAACAATGGCCATAGAGAAAGTCAGCATAATCAATGAGGGATAGGAATGATGCCTGGATTAATCTTTTTGGAGTCTCTGTTAAGGTAGTGTTTTATTCTAAAAATAGACCAAGCCTTTGTCTCAGTTTTTAGTAGCTCTTCAATATGGACAGAATAGTCAAGCTTATTATCAATCCAGACTCAAGGTATTTGAAGTTATCAACAAATTCCAGCTTTCCAAGTAGGGTGGATAATTGTAGGGTGGTGGGTGATGGGGTAGTGGCAGAGCAACTCTTATGGCAAAGAACATAGCTTTTGTTTTTGGCATTTAGAAGTAGTTTTTTTCCAGTAGATTGTGTTGCAGGATGGAGAATTCAGATTGTAACAGCTCACAGGCTTTAGGTAATGAGGGATTGCTGACATATAATACAGTATCATCAGCAAACAGATGAATGTTAGATTGAGTGAGGTTGGCATCGATATTATTAATATAAATGGCAAAGAGGATGGGGCCAAGAATAGAGCCTTGCGTACACCTCTTAGCAGTGGTTTTAAGGTGGATAGGTAATTTCCATTTTACCAGTTGTGACCTATCTGATAGGTAGCACTTAAACCAGTTGAGTGAGAGAGACTCCAGTCCTAGTGAGCTAAGGAGGTGATTAATGATTCATGATCCACTGTGTCAAATGCTTTACTCAAATCCAGGAACACAGCACAGGTACTGTTCTTCTTATCCAAGGCAATCTGCCAATCGTTAGTTACTTTGGCTAGGGCAGAAATGGTGCTATGCCTTGATCTAAATCCTGATTGTGCTGAATTTAGGAGGTTATTGTTATCCAGATAGTCCCTTAATTGTGAGTTTACTAATTTTTCGAGCATCTTGGATAGTACTGATAGGATGGAAATGGGCCTGTAATTGTTGAGGTCCATGGGATCACCAGATTTAAGTAGTGGAACTACTTGAGCTGTTTTCCAAGTGGAGGGAATGGATCCAGTAGTTAGGGAAAGATTGAAGAGATGAGTGAGGGGGGGGCAGATAAGACGTGTGATGCAATTTTAAGGAAGTAGGGATCCAGGGAGTCTGTACCTGCACTCTTAGAAGTATCTAAATTAGAGAGGAGGTCTTCTACTTCTTTCAAGGATATTGGGTTGAAGGAAAAAGTTGAAGTAGCCTTTTGTCCCACAGTGGATTGAAGGTTCAAGGAAGATCTCAGGAGATTTGCAGGTGATGAGTCAAATGCTAGGCCAGCTGTGGTGAAGTGGTCATTGAAGGTATTTAGGATTTCTTGTTTGCTCGTAATTTCTGTATCATTTAGTAGCAGTTTGGAGGTTAAGGCAGGAGTAGAGTTTTGGCCCAGAATTCCTTTATAGTACCCCAGAGTCTGGTTGGGTTATTGTAGGAGGCATCAATTCAGCTCTATAGTAGGCAGCTTTGGCAGTTCTTATTTGTTTTGTACATGAATTCCTTGCTTTTCTGAAATTTAGCCAGTCTCTGGTATCCTTTGTTTTTCTTGCCTTTTTCCACAGTTTGTCTCGGGTTAACAAGGCTGCTTTAAGATCAGTAGTGAACCAAGGGCAAGATCTTGCTTTAGTTCTGATACTGGTGATTGGTGCATGAATATTGAGAGCATTAGTGATAATGTCCTTTAAGGTCTGGAGAGCTGTTTCAACTGAGGTTGTAAGGTAGAAATCTTGCCAATATATTGTATTACTCAAGTCATGGAGGTATTCTGAGATGCTGAATTTCTTTTTTGACCTTTTGAGGACAAATTCTGCAGGATTGGGTGGTTTGAGTGTAGATCTTATGCCAGCTATAGGACAATGATCACTTACATCACTCGGTAGTACTCCTGCATGTGAATATAAGTGAGGCTTGTTTACCAACATAATATCCAGGAGTGAGCTGTTGCTAGAGTTTTTTAGGTTAACCCTGGTTGGGTCTTTAATTAGTTGTGTAAATCCATAGGTGTCACAAAAGGTTGCCAATGGTGCAGATACATTAGATAGCTGGTTTAAATTCAAATCACCAAGGATGATGGTATCTTCAGGGTCTAGATTGAGTATTGACCCTAGGTGAGATAGTAGTTTGAGGCCTGCAGAGGGGGGCCTATAGCAGCCAATCAATTTAAATGAAGACAAGTTAGGAAGGGATATTTTGATTGACAAACATTCAAATTCCTTTGGTTCGGCTGTATTGATGAGGCAGGTTGCAGAGATGGTGTCCTTAATGTATATGGCCACCCCACCACCCCTGGAAGGGCGATCTGCTCTGAAGAGCTGATAGTTGGGATAGTTGGGATAGCCATGGGAGCAGGACCCCTCAGTGGACAATGGTGGCCTACTGGGGATGGTGTTGGCATGGCATCATATGCGGGGGCTGGATTTTTTGCTAGTAAGGAAGCCCGGGGGTGGGGACATACAATGATGACCAGCATCCACCCCACCTCCCGAATGTAATGGCGCCAGTTGCTGTGAAACTCCCGGCCTCTGCCAGGGGTCCCTAGTGCACTGGACAGTTGAACCCCTTCCCCCCTGGAGAAGGACAGCAGTCCTTGGGATGCTCAATCCTTCTCCCCCCAGCTGGCCCTCTGACTCCTGGGTCCATTCCCGAACCCAGGATGCCAGTACCGCAGATGGACACCTTGCTTCTGCACTGGCAGGTCAGCCCCAGTAGGTCCTTTAAGTTCCTCCAGAACTAACATTTTCTCTAAACTGTAGGGGTCCTTTTCCATTGAACCCATTCCACAGTAAAAAACTTAAGCAGGTCACTGTAGGAAACATACAGGAGCCCCCCCTACCCCACATCTGGAGGGCTTTCTGTTTTACTGCCCTTGAAGTGACAGAATCCAAGACACTTTTGCTTTTCCATGGCTACAGGCTTTGATTTTAAAAACACACTATTCGGGGCAGCGCTTTTAGCAAAGGTCTTACAAAAACTACTCACTGTTAGTAGTCCAAATGAGCTCATCTGTGAGAAAATTCACCCCCCTTGGGGCATCACAGGAGATGGTTGCCACCATGTCCTGGTGCAAAAACCACTTAGCTGACAGACTAGGGTGAAAAAAGAAAAGAAGGGTGCTCCTCTCTGACAATTGCAGTGCCCACTGGCAGAACACCAGTTGGTTCACTCAAACTAAACTACTGAGTCAAACTTCAGCACAGAGAGCAAGGGGGCATATGCTGCAGCGAGAGTTCTAAATTCCACCACAGCTTCCTCTGGCTCAGTAGGGCAAACCAGATGACTCTTAAAGGGCCCCTCAAGGATTTTACCCTTCTGCTGCCCAGATCCAACCTAAGCTTATACTAAAGGGGTTCTAGTAACCCCAGGGGAACCTGGGTGTTACATGTGAATGCCAGTGGAACCCTAAAGAATTTTGAATTCTTGTATTTCATGTTACCATTCCATGTTTGTGTGTGGGGGGGGTTCTACTACTGGAAAAATGCAGAACTTAGCATTCTTCTATTCCATGGTAAACAGTTACACAATTCATTGAAGGTGTAAAAAGACAGATGACTGACAGGTAAAAAAAACATTTGTGGAGGGACTATTTTACATTATTTAGCAACATTTTATTATATTTGTTGTGACTTTTAAAACCTTTAGAGTGTTTGTTTTTTAAAAGTTGCATATGGGCCCATTTTATATAAGCAATAAGACACTTCAGGGACATTGGTTGTACTTATGTTTACCCCACGGTCAGGGGCTGAAGGCACTTCGCTTCGGCTCATGCCTTACAATGCCCCTGACTGAGGGGTAAACCTTCTACAACCAATGCTCTGTCACGCCTAATTGCCTAATTATCACCATATGAGATATTGCAAGTGTCCCTGTAAATGTGTAGAACATGGGTTCAGTCTTGATTTACTAAGTTGTTTATTCAGTTAGTTAATGAGTAAGACACACTGATCCAAAGGCCTGTTTTTGCTAGTGACCCAGTGCCATAAGTAACAAGGATGGCAATGGGTAAAGATGCAATATTAAGGTTCAAAGTCATGCATGCAAGTACATCTGATGTATGATGCCGATGAACTGAAAACCGTTACAAGCATAACTCATAAGCAAATACTTTCTTAAGTAACCCTAAAGGAGCTAGTAGAACCAATAATAACACACAAGAAAATGTTACAAATTTTAAGAAGTACTCAGTTGTAACTGTTTTATTTCAGAAATATTTTTCTTGTTCAGTTTGCTCATTAGAACATTTTTTTATGTGACGGTATAATGCTGGATGTGTGGAACAGCACTCTGCCCAGAAGCTGATGTATCTAGTTATATTCCTCCCACCACATCATCAGCACTGGAACTTCACTGATGATGACATCACAGGTGACTAAACTGGCACTACTAAGTGGCTCTTCTGAGAAGCTGTGATATCACAGTTAGTGAGGTCACAATGCTGGTGATGTACAGCGGGAAATAAAATTAGATATGCCAGCTGCCAGGCAGAGTGCTGTTCCATAGATCACACCTACAGTACTAACATCAGGTAAAAATCTTCCAAAAAGTGCCTCAGGCATCTTTATGGAATACAATACAATGTAATCTAGATCCCCTTCTTGGATTAAAAGATCTTTTTACAAAAGAAATATGTATACTAGGGATGTACTGTAACATCGAGGTTAAGGAACGCAGGTGCCATATGGCTTTAATTTCTATAGTAGTCAAAAAACTGGTCCTTAGGCATTGGATGGATCAAAATTCAATCACGTACTCGGAATGGCTCAAAGAAATGTCCCTCTGTTTCAATACAGAGAAGTTAATAGCCAGTTCCCAAAATCGCATGGCCTCTTTCAATCAGAAGTGGGGTAAACTATACGCATTATACCTGAAGTAATCCCCGCATAATGATGACCTCTGACAACCTTAGCCTAAACTGTCTTCTTTGGAACAATTCTGTTATCTGAGTACTTCTCTTTAATATATTTCTCACTCTCTGAATTCTCATTATGGCACTCTCCTGGGAGGGGTGGGGTGAGTGGGGGGGTTAGAGTTGGTTTGATATGGTCTTCTTTTTTGTTTGTAAGTTTAAAGACACCTTTCATCCTTACAGGGCTGATATCTCATCAGTTGTTTACTATTTTGTCCAGACACAGTATGATATACAGTTTGTATTTCATGTCCTGTTGGTTTTATATAACTCAATAAAGATGTTGAATTAAAAAAAAAAAGTGCCTCAGATATAAAAGGTAATGGCTGACTGCTTTTAAAAACTAACATTAATTTTAGTCAGTACGCTAGCTCTTTAAACAGTGAATGACTAGTTACTAGTCATAGCTAATTATATAAATTATTCTATTGCTTGGGCGCAAAAGAACAAATTGCTCTTTTCCTCATGGAAGTGGAAACACGTCTTTTTAAGAGAAGAAATACATCTGAGATCTAAGACTTGTCTTCCTCGACATAAGTCTATAATTAATACTCTGTGATAGTACTATCACCTATTTAGTGTATTAAAATAATGAATTAAAGAGCTAGCAAAAGCAAAAACAGGCAGGCAAGAAAGGGAAACAAATATCAAGAAGTAGTCAGTTGTAACTTTTTATTTCTGAAGTGTTTTTCTTTTTCCCTTTGCTCATTAAAACTTTTTCTATGGGATAATATTGTGCTGGGTGTGTGGAACAGCTCTCAGCCTGGCATCTGACATACCTATCTCTATTACCCTGGCTACATCATCAGCATTGTGATCTCATTGACAGTGACATCAGATGACTGACCTAGTAGCTACTGAGGGGCTGTTCCTAAGTGCAGGTGGCTGTGGGTGACAGATAGACCTTTATACCAAGTAAGCCACTAATGGTGTGGTTTTATTTACAGTCTTCACAGAAAACAACCATAAAATAAACAAGTTAAAACAATTCAGCATCGCTTCTCCTTCTTCTGGTCAGGGCCACTGAGCAGAAAACCCTTTCTCTCCAGGTCAGCAGAAAACAGTTCAGGACATGGGCACAGCATGTCCTGTCTCTCTTCAGGTCAGTCTTCACACAGCAAATTAGAAGACAATTCAGGACATAAAAGCAGCATGTCCTGTCTCCCTTCACAGTAATCTCCTCACTGAGCAGTTCAATTCAGGACATGACATCATGATATGAAGGCAGTATGGTATCACAATTAGTATGACATCACAGATCTGCATGACATCACAACCAGCATTGTTACAGATACAGCGTACTCAAATCTTCAGCCCAAGACAGTCAATAAGATATTTTAGCTACTGTACAACTAGAAAATAACATTTTATACATCCTCTTAATTGTACCCCTGGAAGGATATGGAGAGGGAAAATGGAAACCGTAGTGGATTTAGAGAGTAAGAGAGGATTGTGTGTGTGGGGGGGGGGGACTAACAGAAATAACAAAGGTGAAATGATGTACATTAACTTGAGGTGATGTCCAGGTAGGTGGGCATCACTAACTGCACATCCCTACAAGCTCCAACCTGACCCTTACCTGTGTTTGGTCACCTACTGACCCTACCGCACTAAGCAGTAATTATGTCACAGTCAGTGAGGTGACAATACTGAATATGTAATGGGGTGAACAGAGCATGATATATTAGCTGCCAGGCAGAGTGCTGTTCAACACAGCACTCCTACTAACGTCAGATAATCTTCAAATCAACCAAAGGAAAGGAAAGGAAATTAACTCAAATATAAATGGTAATGGTTCACTGTTTTAAAAAACTAATATTAATTTTAGGCAGTACACTAGCTCTTTAAGGGCATTTTCCAAAACTGCAGTAAGTATGGAATGCTATTAAATATAGTGATATGATCCCATGCAACAGTATGCACCACAGAATAATCATTCACACTGAACAGTAAAGAGCCGCTGAGGCCTTTATAACTTCAAACAGGTAAGTCACACCAGGGGGGCTACAGCTACCTACCTCATGTCAATGCAGTGTGTGAAATAATTGAGTAAATAATTAAAGAAAAAACATTGTAGGGCTAATTTGTATTCAGTAAGCTTTGGAGTCTCGAGCTGTAGCCCTACCCCCAAAATAGCATTTTGAACATACTAAGCTATAGGGCTACAGCATTTTTAGTATATCATTGTTACAGCAATGCTGTAACAGCGAAACCCTCGCAGTGCCACGACTCGTTCAACATCCACAGTACCGAACGGGTTGTCGGAGCACTGTACAATACAGCGACTCCTGCTGTAAAATGCTCTCCCTCATAATCCACCCCACCCCCAGAGTGGACAATCTATAATTCTGGGGGGTGCAGGGGGCAAAGTCCCCCACAAACAGTAAAGTAGTTTTGTGCTGTGGCAGTCCATCAGCACTTTGTGCAGTGATGTGATCGCTGTCAGCAAAAAGGTGTTGTTGTAAAGCCCTTCGACAACTTTTTTGTTGATGCGACTTGGTGGAAGCAGCATTTTCAATGTAAAGTATGCTACAGTCAGCAGACATGGGCTGCTTATATGAACATACAAAGAATGCCAAGAGATACAGGCCTGATGGTCTATCTAGTCTGCTTGAGTGTGCAGCTAGCAGCCTGTTACTACTTTATTTAACTTAGGTCAGCTTTTATTTTGCAGGGAAGCACCCCCCTCCCCAAATTGAAAGGTGGCCTGCTAAACTGGTAGTAGAACAGTTTGAAAATTGGTAGGGCCAAGGATGTAAGGATTAATTTCAGCTGTCGCCCCTCCCCCCCCAATTGATTGGGTTCACCCACAGCCTCTGTTTTCTCATCCATGTTTGTAACAGACATAGAAACACAGAATTTGTCAGCAGAAAAGGATAACTTGGTTCCACCTGTCTGCCCAGATGATCCCTGCCTAGTCTGTCTCCACAGACTCCAACTGGTCTCCGTTGACCCTCCCTCCACCCTGCCTATGGAATAACCCCACCCTCCCCACTGACTGACAGCGGCTTCCAGTGCCTAGTTTCTTGATGCCCACCTGAAAGCCTGGCCCTTACTTTTTAATTTTAATTCATTTCAATTTTGTTTTTCTCCTCTACAGGCATGCACTCTGCTCTGCTTTAGAACTTACTGTCCTACTGGAGGAAATGTCTGGTACTACCTGACTTCCCCCCCAGCCCCCTTATAGCCACCCCCCCAAGTCAACTTTTTTCAGTCCACCATCCCTGCTACTGGAACAAAGCCTGCATTATGGGCTGCTGAGGTCCTTGTCTCTCTGTTCCCCCGTAAGCTCATAGTCATACTCTGTTTAAGGTTTTTGGCAGTAGCTTCAGTAGCTGGTTACTTGTTATTCTGTACTTACATTAAAGGAATAATGCCTGACAGGGTGGGAGTTATGCTGGGATAACATCCCACCTCGGGTAGTTGGGCCCGAGGCCCGAGGCCAGTGGCCGAGGGCGTCCAACACCCGAGAAGGGATGTTATCCCAGCATAACTCCCACCTTGGAGGGCATTATTCCTATTATACAATAACTTGTTGTTTCATAATAAAAAAATAATTTTAAAGAATGTTTTTGTTAGTGTGTAAAAATATTTTTGTTTCTTAAGAGAAAGAGGAGGTCAGCATGCTCCATATCATCCAAACTATCAGCAGGGGGTTATGCCAGGATAACATCCCTGCTGTGACAGCCAACTGACCAATCAGAAGCCAGGATTCTTTCTTGCCATTGTATAATCCGCATTATGTCTTTCTGTTTGCATTACCATTGCACTGTTTGTTTAAATGCTCCCTGAATTGTTTTTATTGTGTACACTCCTTCTTGTAAAGTATGAACCACAGAGGGGTCAATTTCCCTTCTGTTGTACTGTATATGCCTTGTACTTGATGCTGAACCTTTGCAAAACAGCTTTTGCTCAAAGGATTTTTTCTGCACAATGAAATAAGTAAATACATTTTTCATTTTTAAACTTTGACCACTGTGCCTTAACTCAGCAGGCCACGAACCTTGCCCACCCCATCAACACTACTGAGGCCTTCACTTTTAAAAATACTGCCTCTCACCTGCATACCACAAAGGGAGTGACTAGAAAGCAACACTGCTTACTTCACATGCTACATTTTAAAGGCATAGTCCTCACTAGTAATACAGTAGCATGATTGCAAAAACTGATAGGGCCATGCCCTACCACTGATGAAAGTGGTAAGGCCACGGCCATTGTGGTCCCTCCTTTTCCAGCACCTGTGACCTGCTGTATTGTGTAAAATTATCTTAAACAGCCCCCAATGATTCTAGTACACTACACAGTGAACATGGTGTAGTCCTGTCCCTTACTTCAATATGTTGTTTTGGAGAAAAAAAACTGTATCTTGAGACTTTAAGCTTGACGAACTAAAGCTGCCCCTCAAAAAGCTTTATCTAATTATTTAATCTGTGAAAGCTTTTTCTGCTGCTCATTTAGACCCTGATGCACATAGCACACAGCTGCTCTTTAAATATCCCATGCTGACTGAGTAGGACCGGTGATGAAACTAAACAAAATATAATTTGACTGAGGTACACAGCATCGCAGGGTGGCGGAGATTATTGATATTGTAATGTGGATGTTTTACCTGTGTCACAATGACCGTAGTTAAATATGCAGCATAAGAAACCTCACTCCTGACATAGAAAAAGGAAAGTTCAAATACTATTTACTGGTAACTATGCCTTAATGAAAACAAACCCAGTGCTTTTACTTCTCATTGAACTGCAGCAAGCAATTACTGGAAAACAAAAAGCACTGTTTGGGATCATGGCTTGATCTTGAGTGCTGCCAAATCTGTAACTGTTGCTGCTTCAGTGGACATGGTGATACTGTTAAAGGGTAGTGTTAGGATAGGTCTAGGAGTGCAGTATGATTTTTTCTCATTACTTGATCCTGCGGGGTGTGGTTAGCCATCGACCAAGATGGAGGGCTGATTTGTCTGTGCTCCCTCTTCCCCCACGAACCTGCTGCCCATCCACAGATTAACCTACATCCTGTTTCACTATTTGAGTAGTACAAGACCTTTAAGTTTCAACCTACCTGGTATGTACCTCTATTTTCATGGGGTAGCTCTCCAAATGCTGGCAGCATCAGCCCTCTCCTTGGTTGTGCAGGCCTTCAGATGGGCAACTCTCTTTCATGGCTTTTCTGATCTTGCACTATGGCACAATCGAGGGACTTGGTACCAGCTCTAAAACACTCAATGGAGATGATCTCCAGTGGCTTACAAGACACCTCCAATTTAAAGCAGATAACACATAAAACAGCATTGGATCTCCAAGACTTAAAGGGCTAGTGTACTGCTTGGGATTAATAGTAATTGTCAGATGCAGTCAGCTATCACGTCTTATATTTCAAGTATTTTTTCTTTTCTGTTTGCTAATTAGAAGATTTTCAACCTGGCAGTACTGGGGTAATGTGTGGAGCTGCACTCTGCCGCGAGGAAAAAGAAAAGTCAGTTCTGTTCCTCCCGCTATATCATCAGAAATGAGACCAAACACCTTGAGGCACCACAGCCCTTGAAGCCTGAGCAGTGACTTTCATAAGTTACCAATCAAAATGCAGGAAATTGTGACATCACTAGTAACCAGGGAGAGCCAGTCCCTGCTGCTTCATGTGAAAGTGAAACCTGGCAGTGAGAAATGGTTCTCATTGGTTACTAGTGATGTCATAGTCAGTGTGGTTTCAGTGTTGATGTAGTGGGAGGAACAGAACTGACTTTTTTCCCCTCCGGACAGAGTACTGCTTCACCCATCACCCCACTACTGCCAGGTGGAAAATTTTTTTAATTAGCAAACAGAAAAGAAAAAAATACTTGAGATATAAGAAGTGATAGCTGACTACATCTGAAAGTTATAAGTAATTGCAGGTAATTTCCAAGCAGTACACTAGCTCTTTAAGTGGCCAAGTGGAGCAAACCAAATTCCATATCACTCAAGTAGAACGTCGGACAGATGACCAGCATAGGGTTCTCAGAAACCAGGCCACCTCCATACACTATCTCCTTCAGAAGGTGGGCAACCTGGAGAATTGCCCCAGACAGAATAATATCCTTTTCATTGGGTTCAAGGAGGGACTGAAAGAGTTGATGTAATGAGCTTTCTACAGGACAGCATTCCAGAACTGTAGTAAGCAAGAAACTGGTCACTCACAACCTCCAGAACTTCAAAACTGACACTTCCACTCCAGCTTCACTTATAGTCCAAAGTGCTTCTTTTTATTAATAAAGTACAGGGTAAAAAAGCCACAGGACTCCAGAAAGTGACCTACCATGTTTCAGATCTGTACCAAGATCCTATGTCAAAGGCAACATAATACTGAAAGAGTAGCATTTTAATAGTGGCACTTCAGATGACATTGTAACCTTACTTGGTATAAACTGGTGAGTTGTTATTTACACCCCTTCCTGATAACATGACCTCCACATTAAATAGGTGCAATCAAAGTAACAAGAAGAAAAAGTTTAAAAACATGCTATTTACAAGCCTGAAAAACAAACTTTGATGCTACAGTTAAACAAACGTGGCCATAGCTCATATCTTTATGATGGCAATGAATATCACACTTGCTAAAACATAAATTAGACTGCACAGTCCAGCATTTAATTTCACCATTCTTAAATAGTGTACTTATTTGACACATGAAATACAAATAATTTCTGTAAAAAAAAGAACTGCAAAACCAGCAGCAGTGCAACATCACATGTGGTAGCATCCAGTCATATGTGCATTTCTCTGAACCCAGTGCATACCTCGTGGTCCTTGTAGTGACTCTGGGGTGAAAACAACAGGTAGAAAATAGTTAGTACTCAAGGACTCATAAGAATATCAAAACTTATTAATCAAATTTCTTGAGAAATTATTTTAATTCAAATGTTGCATTTAACCCTGGAAATGCTGTGACCCTCAACTTGTAGGTCCAAAAGCTTCTCATTTTAGGATTGTATTAAGGTTCCCAGCCCTGGGATTCTTTGTAACTTTGTCAATAGTCCTGAACCTGAATTTACACTCTTTTGGGTTCTGGGCAAGTTTTACATGATAAGCTGTTGCATAAGTGATGCCACCTTTCTCAAATACTCTGCAGTGCTCTCCCACTTGGGTCTTTAGGCTTGTTTTTTTTTGCTCTGTGTTTATCCTCCTACAGTCCCCAGATCCTCCTATCTCTCAGATCCCCAGGCATCCACTTTCCAACCCGCTGAGGAGTCTGCCCCTAGAGTGCATGCCACCTCAATTCTGCTTTCAAGCCCCTGATTAACCCCCCGGGTGGGGCAAGGAAGGCCTTCCCTACTTTTCTCAGACATCAGAGAAGCGTGCGTACACAGCGGCGTCTGCCCCTCTAGCATCATGGGAGCAGAGTGGAGGATCGTCACCAGGACTGTCTGGGGAATTTTTCTCCTCCTTTCTAGTTCCCTTTGATGCCAGCGTGCAATGAGGACCAACAAGCCGACACATGCTGAGACGTGCATCCGTTCCTGTCCTCTGCTAGCGTCAACCCCTTTGTTGTCCCCAACCACACCGACACCCCCTGAGATCCCCAGGTGATGGCAGTAGAGTGGTGAGGCTAACTCCCCATCCTTCCCCGGAGAAGGAGAGCAGGCTGTTGGGCACTCGATCCTTCTCCTGGGCCAACCCGGTGGCCAAGTCCATTCAGACCTGGAGTACAGCCAGTGTGGGCGGTGTGGCATCCAGTGCCTCGGCCCTCAGCACCACTGGGCTGGCTTTTAGGCTTGTTTTTATCTATACAGAAGGCACTACAGGAACACTGTGCCAGATAAATCACCCCAATGCTGTCACAGGTGGTGAAATGCTAGATCTCAAATTCTTTGTCTGAGTTTGGGATGGAGAATTTATTTCCCTGTATGATATAGTTACAATAACTGCACTTTTTTTTCCACTGGAAGCAGCCTTTCAGATTCTTTTCCAGCCACATTTTGGGTTGCACTGCCCTATGATGGCTATGGACAAGTAAACCTTTAATATTGGTTACCCTTCTGAATGCCATCCTTGGGGGGGTCTTTAACCACTTCTGCAAGTCCCCTGTTCATTTCCAGCACACGCCAATGTTTTTTGATAGTCATTTCAGTGTCCCACATGTGCTGAAAAGGAGGTGACAAAGTTAAACCATGTATCATTCCTCTCCCTTCTATTATTCCCAAAAATCAGATCATTTCTGTTTTTCCAAGTTGAACACTGGAAGCCAACCATCATGGGACTCTCAGATACCAAGCCATCACCATCCGCTATCTCCTTCAAAAGGTGGGTGACCTAGAGAACCAGTCCTGATGGAATAATATCCATTTCGCCTGGTTCCTGGAGGGACCACAGGAGCTGATGTAATGACATTTCTACAGGGCACTATTCCATAACTGTTGCATGCCCCAGATTGCCCACCTGGGTCTCAACTGAGTCCTCCAGGACTATTACTCTCCCAAGGCACATGCATATCTCCTGACCACTCTGCTGTCCCCACCCACTAGTTCCCACTCCTGTCAATATGATGCAAGAAGCCACTGAGAGTAGACCCCATAGAGACTGCTGCTCCCTATGAAGCCTTGGAATCATGTGGGATCCAGGATGATGAGCGAGTGACTTCTTTAGAAGAATGGTCCTTCCCAGGAGAACAGGCAGCAAACATAGATCCAGAGCACAGGGCAAGAAATTGCCCCCTTCCCCCCCCCATCCTGAAGCCTAAGCCAGAGTTCTCACTCACCGGTCTCCTCTACTGGGAGTGGCAGCATCCTGACATCGCTGCATAAGTATCAAGCCCTCCAACAACAAGCATCAGTACTGGAACCACAGGCTAATGCATCTGTCTCCATCTCAGTTTCTGGTCCTCCCATTTCTTCTCCCAGAAAATCATGGGCAGAGGTTGCCACCTCCACCCTGCAGTCCACCAGAGTGTCATCCAGCCCACAGGAAGGGGCTGCATCACCACAGAAACCAAAAGGGCCTAAGATGTTTTCCAGACTGGGTTGAAAGAAGCAGTCCTTCTGTTGTCACAGGTTCTGTTACCGGTACTGTTGCAAACCCAGTATACATATGGTGTACTTGATAGTGTTGTCTGTACTGCCTCACCCATGATTTAATATGCTTTCCAACTGTGATGGAGGCAGGATTCAAACCTGTGTTCTCTTTGAACGGCAGACCATGGCGGGGGTTTGCTGTGGTGGCTTTCCTATATCTTTTCAGATCTTACAGAGTGTTGTTCACTTTTGTGTTTGAGATCATATTTTTGGGACTACATTGATGGGACATTCCTGATCCTGCTTCCCTGTTCTGGTCCATTTTGATGTTGATTGCGTGCATGCGCAAGAAATATGTTGCGGCAGCTTTCTCCACAAGCAGGTTGTGGAGGCATGGCACTGTTGTGGCCAATGACCCCACAGCCTGCAAAGGCTTGTCCTGCTTTCCCCAATGCTGTGGTATGCTGCTGCTGACACTAGTTCAGCCAGCGTGCTACCAACTTCTGAAAACGTAGCTGCTGCAATCAGGGGCCGCCTCGTCATTGCAGCGTCAGCCATCCGCTGCAATGAGGGAGTGACCCGTCATTGCAGGGTGGGATCTAGAAACAGTGATATTGTTTGTGAACATGGTGGCAGCTTGCCGCTGTGTTCTCAAACAATATAACCCTTCCCCACCATGTTTATTTGCCAACGGGGGCCCCAATTCCCAATGGCTTCAATCCCCCAATGTTGATTTTGCCGACAGGGGAGCCCACTCCCCATCGGCATTCTGTCCCCCCTTTATTGTCTGCCAATGGGGTGCCCAATCCCTGTCGGCATAATGTGATAACCCCCTTTTTGTTGTGTGCCAATGGGGTGCCCAATCCCCATTGGCTGCTTCCCCCAAAGAAAGAGTCCAGGACGCGGCTGGGGAGCCCACCCAGTGTACATGCACCCCTGTAAAATAAAAAGCGGTCCTGAGATGTCTTTTTTTTTTTAACCTGTAAAGCAAACTGTTCCTTGGTGGTCTCCCGTCCCCACCTGCAACCCGCGCCCACCCACTGCGCACCCTGCCTTTCCACACCCCCCTCACCCTATACTTACCTCCGGAACTTGGTGTGATGATCTTCGGTGGACTGGGAACACGTCTGTACTCTTCAAAGCTGACCGCTAATTGAGGAAATGCCAGCAAGCTGTATAATGGAATGCATAGGGTTTTTCAACTTTGTTGTATATCTCAGGCATTTTTGGTAATTTTGGCACCAAATTTTCAACATGGGGTTTTTGGGACCCCTCCTCATGAATTCTGGAACAGTCATGGCATTAATCGGCCCGGAAAGGTGATGTTGCTTTCACTGCGTGGAATCACCTTTCGGGGCCGATTAACGTAACAACAGTGCCAGTGTTCATGAGGTGGGCTCTCAAAAAGCCTATGTTGCAAATTTGGTGGAAAAAATCCAAAAAATGACTGTTTTGCAAGTGTGCGTTGGCAGTTGCTACACACGCTCGTAACTTCATGAATCTGCAATATTTTCAAGCCAGATTTTCAACATTGCCATTTTTTCACACTTCCTTGTGAACAGCACAGCTGTCATTGTTCACATCCTGGCAGAAATGTGTTTTCGCACTTCCGGCAAGAATAGAGCGGTCGCTGTGGGAAATCAGTGATCAGGACAGATTAAGAAAATGACAGTGACACTGCTCATGAGTAGAGGTCCTAAAATACCTATGTTGAAAATTTGGTAACGATACTCCATAAAATAACTGTGTTACGAGTGTGCCTTGTGCAGTTTGCACACACACTCGTAACTTCACAAATTTATAATATTATCACTCCAGATTTTCAGCATTGCCATTTTCCCACACCTGCTTATGAACAGCATAGCTGTCATTTTTCCCATCCTGGCTGAAATGCATTTTCGCACTTCCTGCGCAGAATAGTGTGGTCGCTGTGGGAAATCACTGTCCGCAACAGATTAAGAAAATGACAGTGATACTGTTCATGAGCAGAGGTCCTAAAATGCCTATGTTGAAAATTTGGTGATGATAGCCCATCAAATGACTGTGTTACAAGTGTGCGTTGCACACTTTCCACACACACCCTTGTAACTTCACAGATTTGTAATATTGTCACTCCAGATTTTCAACAGTGGCATTTTTTCACACCTCCTTATGAGAAATACAGCTGTCATTTTTCACATCCTGACCAAAATGTGTTTTCACAGTTCCGGCGCAGAATAACGCGGTCGCTGTGGGAAATCAGTGTTAGGGACAGATTAAAGAAAATGACAGTGGCACTGTTATGAGCAGAGTCCTAAAATCCCTATGTTGAAAATTTGGTGGTGAAACTCCATAACATGACTGTGTTACAAGCGTGCGTTGAACTGTTTCCACGCAGCCTTGTAAGTTCGCAAATTTGTAATATTTTCAAGCCACATTTTCAACAGTGGCATTTTTTCACACCTCCTTATGAACATTACAGCTATCATTTTTCACATCCTGGCTAAAATATGTTTTTGCACTCCTGCCGGAGAATAGCATGGTCGCTGTGTTGAAATCAGTGTTTGGGACAGATTAAGATCGAACGAGTGAGAGGGGGGAGTGACCAAGTTCAACTGAACTCTGTCGGGACTGCTGCGGATTTGTTTGTGGGCAGAAAAGGCTAGCGCAAGAGCCGGTACAAGGCAGCCTGCAGCACTGGGAGAAACAGAGCGAGAGAGTGAGGGAGGGAGGGGTGAGCGAACTCACGGGCGCTGTCAGGACTGCTGCAGATTTCTTTGTGGCCAGAAAAAGGCATCAATGCAGGCAGGGGCCCAGTACAAAAGGCCAGACTGCAGCGGTGGGAGAAACAGTATGAGTGAGTGAGACAGGGGGACTGAGTGAGCTCAACAGAGCTCTATCAGGACTGCTGCGGATTTCTTTGTGGGCAGAAAAAGGCGCCAATGCAGGCAGGAGCCACATACAAAAGGGCAGCTTGCAGCGCCAGGACAAACAGAATGAGCGCCTGAGAAAGGGAGACTGAGCGACCTCAACGGAGCTCTGTCGGGACAGCTGCGGATTTCTTTGTGGACAGACAAAGGTGCCAATGCAGCCAGGAGCCCCGTACACAAGCACAGCCTGCAGCGCCAAGAGAAGCAGAATGAGCGAGTGACAGAGTGGTAGTGAGGGAGCTCAACGGAGCTCTATTGTGACCACTGCGGATTTCTTTGTGGGCAGAAAATGCAGCAATGCAGGCAGGAGCCCAGTACAAAAAGCCAGCTTGCCACGCTGGCAGAAACAGAATGAGTAAGTGAGACAGGGGGAGTGAGTGAGCTCAATGGAACTGTGTCAGGACTGCTTCAGATTTCTTTCTGGCCAGAACAAGCCACCAATACAGGCAGAAGCCCTGTACAAAAGGGCAGCCTGCAGCGGCAAGAGACACAGAATGAGCGAGTGAGGGAGGGGGAGTGAGTGAGCTCAACAGAGCTGTGTTGGAACTGCTGCAGATTTGTTTGTGGGCAGAAGAAGGCAGCAATGCAGCCAGTAGCCCAGTAGAAAAGGGCAGCCTTAAGCGCCGGCAGAAATGGAATGAGCGAGTGAGAGAATGGGAGTGAGCGAGCTCAACGGAGCTTTGTTGGGACTGCTGCAGAGTTCTTTGTGGGCAGAAAAAGGTGCCAACAGAGGCAGGAGCCCAGTACAAAATGGCAGGCTGCAGCGCCAGGAGCAACAGAATGAGTGAGTGACACAGGGGGAGTGAGCGACCTCAACAGAGCTCTGTCAGGACAGCTGTGGATTTCTTTGTGGGCAGAAAAAGGTGCCAGCACAGGCAGGAACCCAATACAAAAGGGCAGCCTGCAGCACTGGGAGAAACACAATGAGTGAGTGAGAGAGGGGGAGTGAGCAAGCTCAATGGAGCTCTATCATGACTGCTGTGGATTTCTCTGTTGGCAGAAAAAGGCAGCAATGCAGGCAGGAGCACAGTACAAAAGGCCAGTCTGCAGCGCCGGCAGAAACAGAACGAGTGAGTGAGAGAGGGGGAGTTAGCAGGCTCAACAGACCTGTGTCGGGACTGCTGCAGATTTCTTTGTGGGCAGAAAAAGCCACCAACAGAGACAGGAGCCCAGTACAAAAGCGCAGCCTGCAGCGCCAGGAGAAACAGAATGAGAGAGTGAGAGAGGAGGAGTGAGCCACCTCAACGGAGCTCTGTCGGGACAGCTGCGGATTTCTTAGTGGGCAGAACAAGGTGCCAACGCAGGCAGGAGCCCTGTACAAAAGAGAAGCCTGCAGCACCGGAAGAAACAAACTGAGCGAGTGACAGAGGGGCAGTGAGTGAGCTCAACAGACCAACGCAATCAACATTCGGCATTGACAAATGCTTGTTTCTTAGTGCAGACAGTATTATAGGGGCAGATGACTTCTCCCCTATGCACCTTGGTTGAACTCCCTCGGTTACACTTTAAGTGTCAGTTAACTCCATGTACGGGTATAAATCTTGTCTTTTCGATACTGTTCGTGATTTATTATATTGTGGTGGGAAGGAAATTGGGTTTTGGATTTTAGATCTCAGCTAGTCTATACATCTCAGAGTAGTTCCTTCTTTGGTCCTCCATGCCGGTGTGTATGCAGAGATTAATACCCTTGGATACTGTGGTAGTAGTGGACTGGTGCTTCTGCTGTATGGGTTGTGCCTCAGGATGGGTGCTTGGGCAGCCTACGGGGTTCTCTGGACCCTCGGCTGGATGGACAACCCCTACCGAAAGGGTTATGGCCTGTTACTTGGAAATCATCTGTTTGCTTCTATGGTAGCCTGACTGTGTTGGCCACTCAACCCCTGTTACTTCCTGGAGAGGGGTCTCCTCTTACCTGCTGGGCTCACTGTACCTGGGCATCAGCAGGGGAACCCTATTCTGGATATGACTGACCTTTCCATATTGTCCAGTTCTGGGCGGAGGTTCTCAAACAGTGTGTATAGTTGTGGTGATGTACTTTTGCTACAGTTTTGACTTCACCTGTATGTTAGTTACAGATGGTTACCAATGTTAACAGGCAGCTTTGGGTGGGTGCCCATGGTATTCCGTCATAGCGGTGACTGAAAGTGAGTGACACGAATATGAGTGACTCACTTTCAGCGCTTGTTATGTGGGTACCATGCAAGGGTAGCAACTGGCGAAGAACAGGGTAAAGGGAAGAATGGGAGGGAGACCCGAAGAGGAGGACAGGTATGTAAGGGGTAGTGCAGCAGTAGACTGCCGAGCCGGCACTGTGGTGGAGTGGCGAGGGTGGCTGGCTGCAGTGAGGGTGTTGCAGGGTTGGGGGCCGGGGCGGGTCATAGTATTTTGGTGTTTTGTTTTCTGTAAGTTTTTTTTTTCTAAGTTTCTCCCCCTCCCTGACATGCACCCCCCTGGAGTTAGTAATCCTTTGTAAGGGGTGGCGCATCCCCCAAAGAACAACCTTTTCCATGTTCGCCGTGTTTCCTCGCTGGGAGTATACATCACCTTTTTGTTTTATTGGTGATGTACACTCGCCGTAATGATGATCGCTATTCTGTGATCGCTTTTATGACATGGAACTGGTGCCCATGACATGTCTCCCCCCTGAAGGGATTCCAGGTTTCAGCTGCAGGCCTCCTAGTCTCACACTTGCATCTGCCATGTACTCCAAATGTTATTGTACTATTCCCTGACGGATGACATACGCTGCTATTCCTGGACTGTCCGGGGCTTAAATTTCCCAATTAAGAGGAAATCGGTTCTGACTCACTTACACAAACTAAGGTGCCAGCTGGCACTTCTCCAAGAGACTAAACTGACTGACAGTGAGGCAAAGAAGCAGTGCAGGGAATGGGTGGGGCTGAAGGCTCACTGCTGTGCCCCCAAGGCCAAGAGAGAGGTCTCTATTTCTTTTTTTTTTCTGATACATAAAACCCTTAAGTGGACTGTTCAGGGCCACTTCTCAGATGGACTAGGAAGATGACTGGTAGTTACATTCTCGACTACCGAGTGTCCCCTGGTTGTGGGCTTGGCTTACAGACCCAACAGCGACCATCCTGATTTCTTTGCCCCCTTGATACCAGCTGTGTCAGTCCTTACTGAGGGAGTGATCCCCCTTGTGCTAAGTGAGGATTTTAACTTTACCTTAGACCTCCATTCCAGAGATCCAGTTCTGTTACTGAGGCTCATCCGTAGGTTGCTCTGATGGTGCACAAATTGATGGCAGAATTATTCCTGTCTGTTTGGTGACTGTGCCACCCAGCTGAGAGGGACTTTTCCTATATCTCATCACTACAGGCTTTGTCAAGCAGACTGGACTTCTCGTTGGTGTCTCCCCCAATCCAAAACACAGCTGTTCACATGGAGACTGAACGGACTGTGATGTTGGATCACACTCCAGTGTCTCTAAAGCTGGTGGGGGGGGAGATTAGCTGTTCTTAAATCCTCCTCCAGGAAACTAGATCCCCTACTATCGTAAGACAAGCAGTTCTTGTAGTGGGTTAAGGCAGCGATGGAAAAATATTTTGCTTTAAATGACACAGGGTAGGTGAGCAAGGCCTCTAATTGTGAGGACTTCAAGGCTATGATCCGGGGACACATCATGCAATATGCTGCTAAGAAGTATAAAGGGAGGGACATGGGGTTGAAGCAGCTCTCTCAAAAACTGGCACACCTAGAGAAGGCTGTTAAGACCTCACAAGATTAGACCTGCCGTTCTGAGCTCTATGCGGAGATGACAGGGGTTAAGTCACAACTTAACACCCTCCTGCTTAGACAGGCAGAGTTGGCATTGAACAAATCATATGAAATCACATTGTCAGTCTCAGTGGCTCAGTAGGTAGCATACTTGCCTCTGAAGCCGGGAGATCAGAGGGCTGTGGGTTCAGTTCCCACATCTGGCACTTGGGTTAATATCCCAGTACTGACACTGTGGTGCAGCATGAGAGGGGGTGCTGCACTTCTGAGGTGCCGTCTTTCGGATGAGACGTTAAACCAAGGTTCCATCTGCCTGGATTGGTGGTAGTTCAGGTGGATGTTAAAGATCCCATGGCACTTATCGAAAACAGTAGGGGAGTTTTTATTGAAAATACATCAAAGAAACATAAGGTCAGCATATAATTATACACACATAATACAAAATCAAACATTCAATCTACATCATTTTTGTAATATGAATTATCTCCCATGAATCCCTTTATTTATATTTAATGAAAACCTGTAACCCTCTCCACCATTTAAATACTTTCCCGGAAGTAGCAAAACCTTTATCTTTCATATAAACTGATTTCATAGCTTCCATTATGAGCACAAAAAAGTCTCGTATGACATGAATTTTTGCTGCAGCACCCACTGACATCTGGCCTGCCATAAATAGTACTTTAAACAACAAACAAACACATCTAACCTACCCCAATCAAAGGAGGAAAGAAGGTGGGGGAAAAAAACTAAAATCAGAGTCTGGTAATCTAGCGTTTGCAGCCATTGAAACTGTAATTTGATACTTAAAAAGTGCCATAACCCTGAAGCATAAGAGCATTGGAAAAGAAAATGATCCATGGTTTCTTCCATAGCCTGACATCAGGAATAGGGGCAGTATCTCTCACTTATCATCTTATGTTTTGCATTCCCTTTAACATTTAATCTTCCATAAACCGAAAGCCATAACACCACCCACATCTGGGTAGGGATCCTAGGGTAATTCAGTTGTTTAATGACATAACTTTTACAAGGAGGGGTACAATTAACAAACTCAGGTTAACTTGGATAAATTTCCACAAGAATAAAATTATATAATCTAGTACCTATGTTATCTTTTATACACTGGGAAGAAATAGACCACTTGAATAACTTCTGGGCACAAGGTTTAAAAAATAATGGTATATATACACCCTTAGGGACCCGGGGGGAGGGGTTGTACCCATACTTCAAAAAAAAAATTGGAAATTATTCAGTTCCCACAATTGTTGTACCGCCACAGGTTAGAGGAGGTCAAATTTAAAATTCTGGGAATGAAATAGGGCATAAAAGAAAATGAGAGGGTCCACCATACCTAACCCACCCTGAGAAATAGGGAGATAGGTATAACCTGAACTAATAGAGGTTAAGGCTACTACTTACAAAGCATGGAGAAAACAAGCATACAGGTGAGTTTCTAAGGTAAATGGGGATATAACATGGCAATATATAACAACCGGAATAATGAATTTCTTAATGACAAAAATTCTTTCCTTTTTTGACAGTCTCCACCCCTTCCACCTCTGAACCTTTGTTTCTATCTTTTTCAAGGCAAATTCCCAGTTTTCCAATGGGAGATTCTGAGATCCAAAAATTATTCCTAATATCTTACATGGAGTAAAGGAAATAATAATACCAGATACCTCAAACTGATCTTGGGTTACAGGCCCTAAAAGTAGGCCTTTTGATTTCCCGATATTGATTTTAGAATTTGAGACCTTCTCATATCTACCTATACAATCTAAAACAGTAGAAATTTGGACCACATCAGTCAAAAAAATACAGATATCATCTACATAGGCTTGAACAGCCACAGTATCTTCCGACAAATTCCCAGAGATGCCTGGCAGGGCATCCATTTGGTCCAAACTCCAGAGTAAAGGGTCAAGAGAAAATGCATATAACAAAGGGCTTAAGGGGCAGCCCTGCTGTACTCCAAAATTAACTGAAATTGGGAGGGAAAACTGCCCCTTAATAACGGGATAAACTATAACCTTATCATACATTAACTTAATCCAGTTAATAAAGTCATGGGGGACACCATATTTTTCTAACACAGCAAATAGATATGGTCGATACACCATATCAAAGGCCTTATTTTGGTCTAAAGACAGAATGCAACGCCAATTGGGAGACCTATTTGAAAATACAATTATTTCCCTAATAATAACTAGGGTAGACAGAATTCTCCTGTTTGGAATGCCACAAAACTGGAGAGGATATAATAAATCACTAGAGACGGTTCTCAGTCTATTATTTAATACTTGGGACAATATCTTGAAATCAGAATTTAAAATAGTGATGGGTCTCCAGTTACTTAATTTAGTTCTATCCCCTCCTTTAAAAATATATACCAATAATCCTGACGTAAACTGTAAGGGTAAGCAGTGGACATTGTGGAGAAAAGAAAAGACTTTTTCGAGACAAGGAGCCAAGATGTCACTGAAATATTTATAAAATTCATAAGACAGACCATCTAAACCTGGAGAAACCCCTAACTTTAAGGAAGATAGAACTTTAAGAATCTCTTGTCCTGATATAGGATCAGCTAAGTTATACAGATCCCGGCCAGGGGGGGGGAAATGTTAAAATCCTGAAAAATCTCTGAATATCTCTATGTGGAACATCCAAACCCTCCTGTTCCCTTATATGATTCTGAATAATAGTAAATAAGTCTATCTGGGAAGTTTTAAGCTTCCCTGCCCCATTTTGTAAAACCTCCAAACCTGAGGAGCTGATTTCTTTAAAGGCCTCAAAGGGATCACCTATTGGGCTTTTTTGGGTTCCAAAGGAAAGTTCTGAACGCAATGTCTGTGCTCTATCATATTGGCATTCCCTCATTACTAACTTAATGTGATGTATTTGTGCAGAAAAATCACTTCTAGAAGTGTTAGCGTCAGGAAACAATCCCTGAAATTTTTTCCGTAAAGTTGAATATTGCAAGAATTTAGCCGTAACCCTTTGTTTCCCATAGTTTTGAAAAGATTTTCTAACATCATGTTTAGTATCCTCCCACCACTCCCATAAGTCGTCATATAGATCTAGAACAGATGTTCGGGCACACAGTAAAGAGGATATACCCTTCACAACCCAGGGGTCCTGTAAGACTGAAGTATTAAGTTTCCATCTATTTTTATTCATAATCTTATGGGGGAAAACACCAAAGGAAAGAGTAATAAGCAAGCAGTCGGAAAATTCAGTAATAAGGGTTTTATGAACAGGAGGAGAAATATTTTTGGAAAAAAAAGATAATCAATAGTAGATGTCAAAGTCCCTTTTCTAAAGGTATAAGCCAACCGCTCAGTCTGATAACTCCTGCCATTCCTTAATCCTGCAAGGTTAATGACTCTCTCTAGTGCTATTGTATCGCAATATTTTTTTCTTACCTGCTTTACCTCTACTAAAACCTGAAATCTCACAGTTAGTCACCTCCCAGGATAATATAGCAAGTAGTGGCCAGGAAGTGTAAGAGGGTGTTACACATGTTAACCCTTCCTGCTTTTGTCTGAGGTCCATAAGCTACAATAAATCGAAAGTCAGCTTGTTTACAAAGCCCATCAATTATAAAAAGCCTCCCAGGTATAAGATCAATTAATTTCCTAAGTGTGAAATTAAAGGAGCCAAAAATAATCCCTATACCATCAGCCCTGTCTAGGCCGAAGGACCAATCAGATGCTCCCCAAATCCACTCTGATGTTAAAAAACATTGATCCAAAGTGTAAACCCATGTTTCCTGTAAAAAACAACTATCAAGGTTAATCTGGTGACGAAAATGAAAAAGAGTAGTCCTTTTGAATTTATTCAAAAGACTACTACAGTTTAGGGACCCAATAGAAAGAGTGGCTATAGTCATTTAAGTTTTTTTTCCTTTTTTTCCCTTTATAGTCAGTTTGAAAGGGTTTACTCTCTGATGATTGGGAAAGAACAGGGGTACCAGTATCCATGTCAGAGTCACCTTCTACAGTGTCAAGAATGGGATATGAATTTTCCATTTCAAAAGTAGGAGGTTCCATAGAGATTGGGGGGTTCAGGGGGCTTAGAGCTCCTGGTAACCCTTTTCTCAGTTGAGCCAGAACTGAGAGGTTTTGTTTGTACAGCTTCCTGGTAACAAATGGGAGGAAAATCATTAATGTTAAAGGGGTTTTGGGGGACTGCTCCTGCTTCAGACCTAGGGGGAGGGTCAGGGCCTGGAACATCTTTGTCCCCAGCAGCTGCTGCCTTCCCTGAGGGAGTGGAGTAAGGCCTTTGCTTCAGATTTTTGGAAAGAGCTTCATCCTGAGCTTTTTGAATCAATAACTCAGGACTAATAACTGATGCTTTGTTAGAGGCAGCCCAAGGGCAATCCCTGTACCCATGCCCCGATTCTTCAAATAAATCACATTTAACTAAATTAAAACACTGAAAACTACCATGCCCCAAGCTCACCACAATTTTCACGCCTAGTGGAGTCACAAGAACTTGAGAGATGTGTCCTAACCCCACACTTATAGCAGGCATGGGGCTGCCCTGCATAAAAACACACACCCCTAGCTCTTCCTAACGTGAAAGAGGTAGGAATATGATTAACCTCATTATTAATCTGCCACAGTTTCACCTTGTACTTCCAGCTACCATTCCAAAACAATTCAGTATCTAACACAGCCTCGGGAGCGCTCAAGACATCACACTTCTGGGAAAGCCAATAAGTGATGTCTTCAATGTGAACCCCCTCATTTCTAAACATCACAGTTACATATTTAGTCAACGATTGTGTTAGAGGGGTAACAAGAAAGGGAGACCACGATGGGGAAAATTTCAGCTGATTATATCTTTGCCAAAATAGGTCTAACAAAAAGGCAGATCTAAAACTGACATCATAATTGTCCTCCTCTGAAATGTTAATAAAGGCAAAGACATCTTTAGGGGAGAACTGTAAGGATTCTTTTAAAAGAAGTTTCCCCATATACACCCGGTCAGGCTGTTCGGCCAGTCCCCCTTTATATCATATCCACACAGCGTTTCTTCGGGGGGCTGCTTCTTTACGATTTTGTGAGAAAAGGTCAGAAAGGAGAGGCCTAGGGTGTGGGGAAGCGTCAGAAGCGTCCTTTAAGGCCTTCTCCCCTGGTGGATTATCAGTCACTAATTCTGGCTTTGATGGGGACGATTCTATCATAAGGTCAGCTTTAGTTCCTAAAGACTTGGAGATGGGCATATCCTTAATAGCAGGAGACCATTCCGTGGGGTTTGAAGAAAGGGGAGAAACCAAAGACCAGTCAGGATCTGGGATCCCTATTCCTGTGGGGTCCAATTTCCAACCTGACTCCAGTAAGGATTTCTCAGGGGCCCAATCATTAACATTATCTGTAACTTTAGAGGGGAGAGAAAAGGCTTGTTGAATAAGTTTTGAAGTAGACTAATTCTGAGCAGTCTTAGAATTGTCATTAGGATGTTGTACCTGGGGTTTTACAAACAAATTACGACTAGCTGCTGTCAATGCCGCTCTTTTATTTTTTATAATGTCCGGGGAGAGCTTGGTTTTTGTTGTGAAAAAGTAGTAGCTTGAGCTTGATTAGAAGCGTCAGTCTGATAAACCAGCTCCTCCTGCGAGATACTGCAAACTACACCTTACGCCCTTGTTCCCTTAACCACAGTACAACTAGAACCAATCGTGAAGAGCTTTGTTTGCTTGTTGTCAGGCGGCCTACTGACAATCGGTATAGACTTTGGAGAAAAGAAATCTGACCGCAAAGACTGACCTTGTGTAACTTATGAAACAGTTTCAACAGAGACAGTTTTCTGACAGGGGATCGGCTTTTGGCACTCGCTGCTTGTAGCGACTCCACTGCCAGCCAAATTTTCCCCTATGTCAAGGTTTTTCTCTGAGGAATTTTGACAGGAGAGATTTCCAAAGACCAAGGTGGCACCACCGTTTGATGCTGCTGCGTCATCATGTTTGACAGAACTGTCAGCTGAGCCCGAGTCTATCGCATTGGGTTTACCAGAAAAAATATTACCATTGTCATTATTGAGAAAATCTGAAGGGAACAAGGGTTCAGAAAGATCTGCTCGTAAATCATTTGTACTTATCTGAAGTTCGGGTGTAGAAACTTGAACAATTCCATCCGATGAAAATGTAGTAGCGTGAAAAGCAGTCATCCCCTCAGCAGAAAAAATATCTCCATTTTGCAAAGTAAAGGAAGCCTGTAGGTTTTCGAGCCCATGGGAGGAGGCCATCTCCCCTGGCTCACACACATCCATACCGTCCACCGACTTCTGCAGAGTGGCCATAACGACGGCCAGCAGCTCCCGCTACTGACAACGAGCAGGAGAATTTTCCCGGTGTCCTTGCCAAATTTCCCTCATTCACTAAAAAATACCACCAACAGCTTAATCTGGTTCAAGGTCAGTTGGCATTCATCTGTATCCCCCTCCCCCGGGTCGTGCCTGAAAATAGGCAGGATTTGTCTAGTGCACTTACCCGGTCAACAAAAGCTAAATAAAATAAATAAAATAAAATGAGCATACAAACGTACAAATCTGCCAGCAGAAACAGACCTCATGGTCTATCAAGTCTGCTTGAGTGCTCAGCTAGCATCCCTAGATTGCAACTGCCCCACCCCCTTCTCCCCTTTCATCTCCAGGAAGTTCCCAGCACTACTTACCCAGCCACACCCCCGTGCCCTGTCCCATGCCTTTTTAAGACTACCCACAGTCTTACATGAAATCACCCCCTCTGGTTGGGCGTTCCATTTTGATACCACCCTTTCTGTGAAGTAATTTCTCCTCATCTCTCTCCTAAATCTGCCCTCTCTAATCTTAGCCCGTGCCCTCTCATGTCAGCGGTAGATTTATTGATCCCCTTCAAGTACTTCAGTGTTTCAATCATATCCCCTATCCCTCCTCTCCTCTACTCCAGGGTGAACAAACTCAGATCGCTTAGCCTATCCTTGTAGGTTTTGCCTTCCATCACACATATAATTTTTGTTACCCTATGCTACACCCGTCTAGCAGTCTAATATTCCTCTTCAGATATGGACGCTAGTACTGCACACAGTACTCCAACTGCTGTCTGACCAAGGACCTGTAGAGGGGCAGGATCCCTTCCCTATGCCTGGATGAGAATCCCCTTGCAATACATCCCAGCATCATGTTAGCCTTAGCTGCAGCTTTCCTGCATTGAGCAGAGTTGTTCATGCTCTCAGTTACCATCACCCCTAAGTCCTTCTCTTTCTTGATGACCCCTTGCCCCCCCCAACCAATATTCCCTCCTCGTGTTCTTGGCCCCGAAGTGCATAACCCTGCACTTCTTCACATCAAAGCCCAGTTGCCATGGCACTGACCACTTCTCCAGCTTGGATAGGTCCCCCTATAGTTGTTTCCACCCATTGACTTCATCCACTACCACCCCAATTTTAGTATCGTCTGCGAACAGACTGATCCTGCTCTCAACTCTGTGTGAGATATCTGATATGAATAGCCCAAACAACGCCAGACCCAGCACAGAGCCTTGCGGCACTCCACTCATCACAGACCTAGGTGCTCAGAGTCCCCCCCACCACCACAACCCATTGCTGCCTCCCCTTCAGCCAGTTCACAATCCAGTTAACCAGCTTCACCCCCACCCACATGGATTCCAGTTTCCCCCTAGCTGCCCATGAGGCACTGAACTGAAGGCCTTGCTGAAGTCCAAATATAGGACATCCACTGCGTGACCCCTATCCAGCTCCCTTGTTACCCAATCATAATACTCTATTAGATTGGTCTGACAAGATTTCCCCGAGATGAACCCATGCTGCTGCCCATCCTGGAGGCCTTTCACCTCAAGAAATGACACCAGTCTCTCCTTCAGTATCACTTCCGTAAGTCTACCTACAATGGACGTGAGACTGACAGGTCTGTAGTTGCCTGGCTCATCCCATGGGCCATTCTTGTGTACAGGCACCACTTGGGCCATCCTCCAGTCCTGTGACACTCATCCTGTGTCCAGGGAGGTGCTGAACAGGTCCACCAGTGGCCTGACAAACACTTCTGCGATCTCCCTCAGCACCCTGTGGTGAATGCCATCTGGACCTGGTTTCTTGTCCACCCTTAGTGTCTTCAGACCCTCTAGTACTCTACTCTTGTCAATCATTCTGTCAATCATCCCTTCCCCCCACTGACCCCAACTTCCCAGTTCTCTGAGATAATGGACCACCCTTCTCCTGCGTGAACACAGAACAGAAGTATTCATTCAGTGCTTCTTCTTTTTCCGCTCCCTTTTCCACCCACCCCCACCACTCTTGATTCACATTATTTGGTCACTGCACTTCCCTTTTTCCCTCATGTATCAAAAAAAGTCCTTTTCTCCTCCCTTAAAGCCCCAAGCCAACCTCAGCTCCCTGGAGGCCCTGGCTTCCCTCACTAGTTTGGTTACCTCTTTGAACTACCTCGCATATACTTCCCTGTCCTCCCCCTCCCCATCTTCTTGAATCTCTGATATGCAGCTCTATTTGCCCTCACCCCCTCCAGTACTTTACTGTTTATCCAACTTAGCTTCTTGGTTCTGCTCTTTTTACTCAAAGCTCTTCTGCAAGCCTCCATAGCCTCTGTTAGACAAGTTTAATGATATTAGTGTTGCTCAGATGGATCCAGACAAATTCAGATCCACAGATACCTGCCCTTTGCAGCAGGATAGTGAATCTACCGGATACTTCCGGTATCTGCCTGTGGATCTGGCCGTCGAGTCCCTGGTTGGATCCCATGTGATTGGATGGCCAGATCCAGGGATCCAGTGCCGGATCCAGGAATCCAACACCAGATCCCTGGATCCAATCCGTGATCTGATGCTGGATCCAGGGATATGACATCAGATCCCTGGATCCCTGGATCCAGCACCTGATAACTTGGGATCCAACCCGTGATCCAACTTCCATATTCGGCCAGATCCTGGAAAAGATTCAACTTGAATAGTTCTGCCATCTGCCTCATCACTGGCAGATCCACGGTGGCACTATCCGAACAACACTAAATGATATCCCACTTTTGTTGTGCATCCATCTCTGACCTAATCCTGTCTAGCTGCCCTTACAGTATTTCCCACATCCTCCCAAAGTCTGCCCGCCTGAAGTCCACCACCCTTGTTTCTGAGCCTACAGTCTCCCCACTCAACCTGAGCATGAACCAGAGAGATTGATGGTCACTCCCAGCTAGTGGATTTTCCACCCTTAGTTCCCTCACCGCCTCTCCGTTTGATAGTAACAGGTTCAGTGTTTTACCTAGCTGAGTTGGCACATTGACCAACTTTGTCAGAAGACTATCCTAGAATGCATCCAGGAGTACCTGCTCCCTGGCACTAGAGGTGACAGGGGTACTCCAATCCACCCAGTGCAGATTGAAGTCCCCCATGATCACCACAGTCCCCTTCCAACAAACCCACCTAATCTGTTCTGCTAACTCATTATTCAGCTCCTTGGACTGGGTTGGTGGTCTGTACACCACCCCCAGCCTCAGCTTTCTACCCTTTGAGTCCAGGAGCTGCACCCATAGCGCCTCTGTCCTTACTTCTCTCCCTCGTCTCTTGTGCATCTAATTCCATCCCTTACATAGACTGCCACCCTTCCCTCTCTTACCACCCCTGTGTCCTTTCTGTAAATTTTGTACCCTGGGATTGCCAGATCCCAATCCTGGTGTTGGGTGGCCCAAGTCTCAGTCACGGCTGAGACATCCACCATCCTCTCAGCTAGGAGAGTCTGGAGCTCAGCTGTTTTGTTACCCAGGCTCCTTGCATTCTGGGAGACCACCCTCCACCCATTCCCATCCATCCCTCCACCCTGTGGCCCACCCCCATTGCAGCCACTGTTATCATGGGGGGGTCAGCTCATTCAGCTCCCTTTTCTGGTGACCCTACATACTAGCTGCACACTCGCCTCCCCCCCATCTAGTTTAAAAACTCACTTGAAACTATGTATTCCTCCAACTTACATTTCAACACCCCCTGTCCCGCCCTATTCAGGTGTATTCTGACCTTTGCATTCAGTTCTCTGTTGTTCCATGTATCCCCCCATCCTCCTACTAGCCCATACCCATGAGAGCTACACCATTCTCCCAGCCAGGAGTTGACCTCCACTATCTTTTCCTTTCTCGCTCTGCTCGCCCTTGGAACTGGTAGCACTTCCAAGAAGGCCACTGAGCTCCCAATTTCCGAACATAACTTCTCCAGCTCCTCAAATGTCTCCCTGACCGACTCCACCGTGCAGCCCCACGGGTCTTCTGTGACTACATGTACCACTACGTGAGGTTTCTCCCTTCCCCCAACACACCTAAGCCACACAGCCACACCTAAGAGTAAGCTATAAATTTTGGACAGCCAGAGGAAAAAAACATCAAAACTCTTGACGTACCATCTCTGGAAAAGACAGGCTGAGTGCCATATTCCATCTCTCTGTGATCCTCCAGTGCTGATATCCATCAAACCTCTGGCATTAATGTAACTATGTCAGACTTTTACAAAGGTCTGTACTCTTCCCAGGGATGAGTAGATGAAGCACTGATGGAAACCTTCTTCATCAATGTAACCCCAACCCCCCTGCCTTTTTGCAAATGACAGGTAGTATGCTGTTTTACGCTGACAGCAGTACCAGGTGGGGACTGGGTTCAGGGAGGAATAGGTTACTCGGCACAAGGGCTAGGTTTGGCTACTCTGCACAGGGTCACCCAAGTAAATCCGAACACAGGAAGCAATAACTGTAATGTCCAATACCAGGAATGGAATTCTAAAGTGTGGCTTTTATTCAAATCCAAACTGAACAAACAAAGCATAGACAGACCCCCACAGGGCTACACATCTGGTAATGCAGATTAAGAGAAACAGAAACACTTGTTCAACACGTCAACCCTCAGGCTCTGAAACCAACAGGTACACAGCCCAGACTTGCACGCTGCTTTGGGTACACAGCCTGAACTTGTACACTATTCTGAGATTTCCCTGGCTCGGCTCCCCTGCCGACCACTCGAACGCCTTCCATTTGACATGGACACATTTTCCGGTGGCTCCCTAAACCACCTTAAAGCCTTCGATTACATAAGGGAAACTTCCTTCTAATCCCACGTCTGGGTACTTTCCTCAGCACTGGCCAAGTGCCTGAGGGAAAGTAAAATTGCCACAGAGCAAATCTGTAGAGGTGAATTTGGTTACTACTGGTGGGGGGGGTCTCCCACCTCTCGCTTCCACAATTCATACCCGGCCATTTCTCTGGACGTTAAATATCTCTTTCTGTAAAGCTTGCCAATGTAGATTAAAGGGTAAATGCATAGCACAATTTCTCTACATGTCTTGGCTTTCCCCTTGTACTAGACTCGAACATACTTAAACATCTCTTTCTGAAAAGCTTGGCAGTGTAGATTAAAGAGTAAATGCATAGCACATTTCCTCTACATGTCTTGGCTTTCCTCTTATGCTGGATTTGAACATACTTTTACTTGACTTAGCCCATTACTCTAGGCCTCTCACTTAAGCAGTCCAATCTCCACTTTACAACAGTTCAGGTAAAACATAGGCCCCATGTAACAGCAGACTCACCCTTTGGTTGCAGATGCCCTACAGACAATTTCTCACAGGAATTTTCTTCCCCACAGCTTCTGGTGCTGCAGCACAACTTGAAAAAAAATAAGGCAGCTTCTTCCCTAGCCGGAACCAGGAGGGTTGCCCCTGGAATGACAGCCAAACCTTTCCACCCCCATCCCCTCAGGGATGGGGCACAGATACCAGTAACAGCGGTCTCCATCACTTCATGAAGAGCTTACTGTGTTCCTCTTTTGGTGGAAACACACACCTTTCCCTAAAAGTAGCTCTGTATCAGAGTTTTAGGCTCCAAGAGCCTGTGCAAAGACTGCTATGCTCCTCTCTTCAAGACTGCTCACACACAAGTCCCTTCAAAAACTCCCAACATTCTAACCTAACTCCCAACTGTAGATTCCAGTGTGGCTCATGCAGCTGCGAGAGTTCTATGGTGATGTCATCCCTCAGTCTCAGCTGAGACTGAGAACAGAGTGAGACAGTGTGAAATCCATTTAACTGGAGTTTCACAAGCTGCCTACCACTAGGTCTTACTGGGATTCTAGTAACCCCGAGTAACAGGAGGGTACATCAAGAAGTCCCTCCCCAACTCACTGTGTCCCACTTACATCAATTGGTGGCACCACTCTCGGAGTGAGAAATCAGAGAGATCATCAACCACTCTGACCGAACACGAAGCTCCTGGGTGGGATGGCCTGCCAGTTGATTTATACCAGCATCTGGCTTCTGATGTTTCCTGGCCTCTGTGTGACATGTTTCAGGAGGCTTAAACTAAGAGCTTGCTCCTTCCCTGTCACACTCAATGAGGCAATCATTACAGTACTGCCAAAAGAGTGGATGGACCTACTCAACTCAAGCAGTTTCCAACCCATTTCATTGAGTAATGCTGATATTAAAATTCTGGCCAAAGTATTAGCGACCAGACTACAGAGCGGTCCACCAGATCTCATCCATGCATTGCAAGTGGGGTTTGTAAAGGGCAAGCTGAGTATGGACCACCTCTGCTGCCTCATCAGCCTCTTTCAGAAGCTGCAGGTCACTCCCACTCCAGCCACTTCCATTGCCATTGACTTTGAAAATGTGATTGATTCGGTGGAGTGGGACTACCTGCTCCAGGTATTGAGGAGAATGGAGTTTGGGACTCAGTTCATGTCACACGTGAAAGTTTTATATGCCAGTTTGACTGCTAAAGTCCTGACTCACAACATGGTATCCCCCATTCCCTTACTTAAAGGCACTCACTAGGTCTGTCCCCTACCTCTACTTTTTGTCTTGGCAATAGAACCCTTGGCTATCGCTATCCGCTCTCATCTGCTCATGTCTGGGATGGAGGTGAGGAAGTGGACTATAGAACTAAACTGTATACAGATGACCTTCTGGTCCTGCTGTCAGATGCCCCTGCCAGAATTCAGCACCTCCTAGATACCCTTGACCAGTTTCAGGCCATTTCAGGACTGAATATCAACCTGTCCAAGACTGAGGTCTTACCTCTCTCCAATCATTGCCCTCAGATGCCTTTCACTCATCTGGGACTCCAGTGGTCCCCTCAAGCCACCTGCTACCTGGGTGTTCACCTATCCTTGAGTCTCTCACAACTGAGTAGAACAAACTTGGCCTGCCTACTGGCTGACATACAAGGCATCAGAAACAGATGTGCCCAACTTTATCTCTCTCTGGTTGGGAAGATATCGGCAATAAAAATAATAGTTACTCAGAAACTTCTAAACCAACTCTCCCATCTTTCCATTGTGATTGGACCCTCCTGGGACGCAAAAATCGATTCCCTGACTGGAAAATTCCTGTGAGAGGGCAAAGCCCACAAATTCAGTTGGGCCAAGCTTAGATTCCTCTGGCAGAATGAGGGTTGCAACTTCACCTGCCTGTACGTGTATCATGTGGCATTCCTAGAGGTGCAGACTGTGAGATGATTTTGGAACCTGGAATTTTCTGGCCTTTGTGGCTGCAAATGTAGCAGAACCTCTGTAGGGTCCAGAACCCCTCCCTCCTGCTGTACTCTCACACTTCTTCATCCCTGCAACACTGGCCCCTATTTGGGCATCAGTAAATGCACAGAGATACTTGGGAAAGCTAACTAAACTCACCCTGTCCCCTGTTGCCTGGACACTGGTTTGGTGCTGCCCCTGGCTCCAAACTGATAAACATCCAGTGATGCGGAGGCACTGGCAGGACGCAGACATTTATCAGATCCACGATCTCCTCATTTCAGAGGCTTCAACTTTAAACTCCTTTGAGAGCCTGTGGGTCTGGTGCAGACTTCTCAAAGGATTTCTCGCATTACAATCAGATGAGGGACCTCCTGCACCACTTTCTGAAACTGGAATCTCAAGTCGCCTTCCTCTCTTTCTTTCTCACCTCGCAGGGTGGGTCCACTCTCCTAAGGGTTGTGCAGTAACCTTTATCACTCTATCATTAAAGTCATCCCTGACCAAACACAGCTGGCCTGCCAGTATTGGGAATTCTCCCTTACCATACAATTAATGGACCAAAAGTGGCAGGGCAGCATGTGGGGATCCATGTAGTACTACATTCCTGGTACCATACCCTTGATAAACTTCTGTGGATGGGTCTTTTCCTGAATGACAGGTGCTGGTGATGTCACCAGCTGGGTGGGAACATTTTCCACATCTTCTCAAACTGTACAGCACTACAACCCTTCTGACAGATGGTTCTAAAGGACTGTAGACTAGTCCTGGGAACAACCTTGACCTTGATCCAAGAGACCATTTTATTAGATATTCTATGAGAAGCCCACTTGCGACGCCGGTCAACCCGAGTTTGGGAATGGACCCGGGTCACTGGAAGGCCGGCTGGGGGGAGTAGGATCGAGCATCCCACAGACTGCTCTCCCTCTCCGGGGGGAGGGTGCTAGTCACGCACGGTGCTTGATGGACCCCTGGCAGATGCTGGGGGTTTGTGCAGCCACCAGCACCAATGTTTGATGGGTGGGGCAGACACTGGACGTCATTGCATGTCCCCACCCCTGACAAACCAAGGAAAACTCCTCACAGCTGGCCGCACTTGTGAAGCTTGCCCCTGGCTTTGATTAGCTTCCCAGACCTGCTCTCCTGAGGCAGTTACTAGTCATGTTGCACTCGGGTGCCACATCCCCACCCTCTGGGGGTAAGCCAGGGGTACTGGGAGAAGAGCATAAAGGGGGCCCGGAGTTAGAAGCATGGGGGCGCCAAGACCAGGCTGATGTACGGCAACTGGCTGCGGGGGCAAAAAGAGAGGAAAATAAAAAAAAAAAAAAAGATATTCTACAAGAAGGTTGGTCCCTGAAGGATATGTGCCAAACTTGGATCAGGCCAAAAGACTTCTGTTTAGGTGATTGCATGCAGCACATCTTCCTTCAGGAATGGAGGGATGCAGTGGCCACTCTAGTCTTCTTATCCATAAAGATACATCTGAACTGCCACTCTCAGAACTGATAGACTTTGGCTGGGGAGCCTCAGGCCAGATGTAGCATTCTGGAAGGGGGGGAAGGGGACATTTTTTAACCAGGAAAGGCACACTAAGCTGGTGCTTGTTTCCAGGTGTGACCTGGGAACATAAGGAAGTTAAGTGACTTGCTCAGGATCACACAGTATGTAAGTGGGGGCTGATGGGAGTCAAACCCTGATCTCCAGGCTTGCAGCTTAGCAGTTAAGGGCACTGAGCTGTAAACCTGGAGACCTGTGTCCCTGGGATGCTCAATCATCTCTCTTGCAGCCAGCCCCTAGTGACTCATCTTGGTTTCCAAATCTGGGTCACCAGCATTGCAAATGGTAGTGCTACTGCTGTGCTGACAGATTGAGCATACCACACATTTTGTAATGTTTTATTACTGTTTTATCTTGTTTTGGCTAAAAACTCCATTCCCTTCCAATGTAAAGTTTCTGTTTGGTTCATTGCTCTCTGTACTCTATATTCCAATTGGAAACAGCATTATTCTGGGCAAAATAACACATGCTCCAAGTAAAAATAAATATTTATTTCACAAAAACATGTTTTTTTGTCTCATTTTAATCACCACTGGTGTGGTGTATATAAAGGGAATGATCTATACAGTAGCTTAAACTAGGATCATTATTAAACGTGGAATGTTGTTGTCATTCTTCCTTTCCAACAGGTGCTTGTGCAAAGGGATTCACAAGGGTAAAACAGCAATGACACAAACACTCAACAGTGAATAACAATTATATTTTAAAGCTCCTCATAGAATATATATAGGATAGTGTATGGTTTCCCATTCACAACAGAGCTGTTCTTTACCCGAGTGGTTACTATGATAACTGTTGACCTCAAGCGCTAAGCTCAAGAGTTCATTCAGTTGTCATTGTAACCATGAGGGTTAAGCGTAGCCCTGTTGTGAATGGGAAGTCATACACTGTTCTATATACTGCAGTGTATGGATGAACCCAGATTTAAAGAATCAGCACAGACACAGCGGTTCATCTTTAACTCAATTTCAAACCATGATGTGACTTTTACTGGGAATCTGTCACTTCTGGTATATATGTGTTTTAACTATCACTTTTCATTTGGCAAAGGGAATAGAATGCTGTATGATTTGAGTTGGTGACAGCTGCGCAGCTCGAGGGCATGTCTGTGCGACATCCATACTATAGCAAAATGAAAAGTTGCTCTGCTGCTCCACAGACGTCACTACTGCAGCAGAATAACATTTTTTAGCAAATGGAATTCTGTATATAACTACGTTCTACCATACACTATACTACGTATACCATGGGACACAAGTAACAGCTACTAGTGAAATTATATTGAAAGCTACTTGTAAAATGCCATGTACTTCAAATGCTGTTTTAAAGCTGCTAAATCAAAAAACAGCAGAAAATAATTTATGAGTCAGATAAGATAGTAATAGTACTGTGCTGTAATATACTTTATATCTTTAATGAATAGAGCACTTTACATGTGGGATTATGTGTGGCTTTGATATGAATAAAGCAAAATATACAATGGCCTGTGTTCAAATATGGCATTTATTTTCATTAGTGAGGGGCAGGACCATAACTCATGAGTGGCAAAGCCACGAGTGAGTTATGAAAGTCCCGCCCCCTTACAAATGGAAATTAATGGCATGTTGGATACAGGCCATTGTATATTCTGTATACAATGGCTGTATAATTAATGGCTTCCTCTTTTTCCCATAGGAAACCATGGCATAATTTGCCATTATAAAGGAGTGTTTATAGCGGCAAACCGCGCTCGATTTCCCCACTCTGCGTCGCCCTCCCTCGCTCTCAATTCTCAAAGCGCCGTCTCCTTCCCATCCGCAGACCCAATAAGTAAAGAAACTGCCAGGGACACTTGGCAGTAAGTAAAATTTCAACTAAACTTTTGATGTTCCTCATTTTTACTGGCTCGACCTCCCTCATAAGTCGGACAGATGTTTAAAATAAAAGTGAAAGCTGACTGCGTGCCATGACGTGATCAGACTGTGGTGGCACAGCAGCCTTTTTAATTTTATATAATTGCAGAGGGGAAAAAGAGAGACCCAACAATTATATAAAATAAAATATGGGTCTGGGTGTGTGAAAACTCGAATTTACACACACCCTTGGGGTTTGATGCTAGGCATAAACCCCTCGTTTATGTAGCATCAAACCCCTCTGGTGTGTGTAAATTCTCATTACACACCCACACCCATACTTTATTCTTTATATTCTGCGTGACAATTAAGGACAGATTCACTGTGGGACTGGCAGAATGGGCTGTCAATCAAGTTGACTGTAATATAGGCGAGTGAAAAATAATCAGTGTTATTTACCCATTGGATGAATAACATAGTTTATCTTTCACTTAGGTCAGAGTCTTGGGAGAATAATGCTTTTATTTAAGTAGTGGAGTTCCTACATACATTGTATATAAGCTTATGCTAATGAGTGGAGCAATTTTCCCTGAGTTATTGATTGAGCTATATGTCTAATTAGTATTTTTTTTAATTGTAATGACTTTTAAAGTTGCTGAATAAATGTGTGAAATAAAAAAGTATGACTTTTCAATGTTATTTTGTCAGCAATTATGCTGACACAACAACCTGCTTGTCTTATTCTGCAAATTTATTTGCCCTCTCATGGTATAATTATATTATTTGTATTGATGATATGACTAACATCACTGTAGTGTTATTTTGATGTTCTATAGTTCTCATACAAAACTGCATCATAATGATATTCTTAACCAATGAAAGAGAAGTTTAATAATACACTTGATAACATTGGAATGAAGCTAATGTGTTCTAATGTAAGCAGTTGAAGCATATTAATATATGGATTGTTGAAAAGCATACAAAAAAATCCTCATAATAGCATTGTCCCTGAAGTGATAATACCATACTTGGCAGCTGAAATACTATCATTCTGAGTCCGTAATAGTAGCGTTCGAAGCTCTGAACGATAGTATTATCATAAAAATGGAACAGCGCAAGTGCAAGCTCTCCCACAGCACTCTATGTTGTCAGTGTCAATCAAATACTATCGTCTGAAAACATGCCTCATGATTGACCACCTTCTCTTTCTGGGTGGGTGGAACATTTTGAATAACATGGTGGCCATCTCTCGCTTAGCGAGACAAAATCAGGACCGAGATATTTCTTTTTTTTTTTTTTAATTCTTACGAAAAATGGAACTTTCCCGTTAATCCTGCATTCTGGGAGGAAAAAAAGAAAGAAAAGGTAAGTCTGCCTACCAAAAAAAAGCTTTTCCCCTCGATAGAGGAGTCAGTGCCTGGCTGTGGGATCGGTTAGAAGAGCAAGAGTGCAGTAGCTGAGAAGAGCGAGACAGTCCGGCGGTCGGCCAGAACAGAGTCTTCCCACAGCAGCCGACCGCCCCTTACAAAAGAGACTGAATCCATATATTAAAAAAAAACAAATACCTAAGTGTGTATTGCCAGGCAGTAATCTCATCTCGAGGTTCTGGGGACTTTGGGAACCTCTCGAGCTTCAATCTCGAGGTTCCAAGTCCCCAAAACCTCTCGATGAGATTACTGCCTGGTAATACACACTTAGGTATCTATTATTCTATTTATAAACAGGTAAAGCTTCAAAAGCCTAATTTGAAAGTTTTATATTGAAAATGTGCTGTATACAATGGAAAGCAATCCTCTGACTCAGAATGTGGCATTTATCATTACTCATGAAGTGGCATGAACTGAATAAGTCATACGTGGCTCTGCCACTAGTGAGTTATGGCCCTGACCCTCACTCATGAAATAAATGGCATATTCTAAGTCAGACCATTGCATCTCCTGTCTCATTCACTTTACCACTACAAAGTTAAATGATTGTTCTTTGCAGACTAATGCAAGGCTGTATTTCAGCATTCTGAAAGTTTTCACCTCAGAATTTTTATTTCAGTTCCAACAGGCATATCCCAGGTGGTATGGACAGCTGGCTAATTTTTAATGTTTCTAATCCATTATACAATGACTAATTCTACTCATTAGATCTAATGTTATGATAATGCAGACCTCTGCGCCACATCCCTCCTGGGCATGTGCAGTTTCAGTCAGATGACTGTAGGTAAGAATATAAAAAGTCATTATGTAGGTTAGGAAGGAAGGACAGAGTGGGATAGCTGAATTTTGTTTACTATTTTCCTCCCAAATCATGAATCAGGAGTCAAGAGAGGGCCAAATGTTATAAATGGGAGGCAATCACTTTTTATGTTGTCTTGCGCACCTACAAGCAACATATTGTGGTAGCTTGGAATATCAGGTTTTGGAAGTGTGGTCGTGTTGTGGCCAATGGTGTCACTGCTTTATCGGGCTGGACTCTGTGGCATGAATGCAATAGCACGCTGTCTATGATAGCAGTTGCAAAAGCTTGCCACCAACTTGAAACTATTTTGCCAGTGCAATGAGGGAGCTCCCCCTCATTGCATGGAATGCCTTGCCTGGTGTAACATTTCAGTAAATATGGTGGGCGGCGACTGTTGCCGTCTACCTCTCATAGTCCCCAGGAAGCCGACTTCAGGGATGCCTAATCCCCCTGTCGGCATATGTGCCCCCTTTACTGTTCCAGCCCCCAAACACAGACATGCTTGCCGACTGGGGGCCCAATCCCCCTGTCAGCATGTTAAACCCCCCCATTGCATCATCATTTTCCTGGTCCCGCCCCACCCCATTGTATGCCACACTGGGAGCCCACCCAGTATGGCTAACATGACCCCCCAAACAAATGTGCCACACTGGGAGCCCACCCCAATGTGGCCAACATTTGTTAAAAACAGAAACCGGTCCACAGTGATTTTTTTTTTTTTAGTTACCAGAGACACAGAAAACGGTCCGTCACCATTGGGTCCCTTCCCCCAGCCCGCGTCCACCCTCTGTGCACCCCACCTCCCCACACCCCCCTCACCCCATACTTACTTCTGGAGCTGGGGGCAATGATCTTCGGTGGAGCAGAAACACATCTGCACTCTTCAAAGCTGACCGCGAACTGAAGAAATGCCGGTAAACTGTATAATGGCCTAAATGGGGGGGTCAACTTAGGTAGATATCTCGGCCATTTTTGTGACTTTTGGCTCCACATTTTCAACATGGGGTTCTTGGGACCCCACCTCATGAATTCAGTCACTGTCATTTCATTATTCAGTCCCGAAAGATGATTTTATGGTCACTGCGTGGAATCACCTTTTGGAACTGATTAACAAAATGACAGTGTCAGTGTCCATGAGGTGGGTCCTAAAAAGCCTATGTTGCAAATTTGGTGAAAAAATTCCAAAAAAATGACTGTGTTATGAGCGTGCATTGCGCAGTTTCTACACATACTCATAACTTTGAGGATTTTTAATATTTTCACTTCAGATTTTCAACATTGCCATTTTTTCACACTTCCTTATTAACAATACAGCTGTCATTTTTCACATCCTGCCCAAAATGTGTTTTTGCACCTGTGACACACAATGGTGCGGTCACTGTGGGAAATCAACGTTCGGGACAGATTGAGAAAATCACAGTGACACTGTTCATGAGCGGAGGTCCCAAAATGCCTATGTTGAAAATGCTGTGACAAATTCCACACAATGACTGTGTTACGAGCGTGCATTGTACAGTTTCCACACATGCTAGTAACTTCGAGAATTTTTAATATTTTCACTCCAGATTTTTAACATTGCCATTTCTTCACACTTCCTTATGAATGGTACAGCTGTCATTTTTCACATCCTGCCTGAAATGTGGTTTCGCACATCTGGAGCAGAATGGCGTGGTCACTGTGGGACATCAACGTTCGGGACAGATTAACAAAATCACAGTGCCAGTGTTCATGAGTAGAGGCCCCAAATGCTTTCATGAGGTGGGATCACGAAAAGCCCATGTTGAAAATTTGGAGTACAAATACCAACAAACACCCAGGGCATTAGGGTTTCTAACCATAACATCCCACCCTTTAGAGACTGACCAACGTAAGGGGTGTGACTTTGGATTGTCGACTGTAATGCTCATGCCATTCCACCCCCACCCCCACCCTGCAGCCACTGACAGGCATCAAGGTGCACCTTGGACTCTTCAGTCCCAAAGTTCACCCCATTCTCCTATACTGCACCCATCTCAACATATTTCCTTATGGAATGGGGTGAGCGTAAGGCCCAAGGATCCCATGGCACAACACAATACTTGTCGGAGTCTGCAAGGTAGGGTGAGGTGAAACGGCATGAGCATTATGTCCGATGACCCAAAGGCACACCTCAATGTCTGTCACTCTCTGCAGGGTGGTGTGGGGTTGGCGTCACTTCCATACTTCACTGCCATTCCTATTATGCGTCTCTCTAACTCCTGCACTACCAATGCCAATGTTAGCAAGACAACATTCAGCATTGACACATGCTTGTTATATATTGCTCTTTGAGATATTTGGTGTCAGGCTAGGAAGGGGGTAGTATGAAAGCCTGGTGTCAGCCCTGTGGGTTGATGGGGGTGGAAGGTAGAGTGTAGATTACTGACTGTGGGGGTAGGGGTGACCCCAGAACTAGCCCAGGCCACCTGGGGAGAGGAAGAGGATTTTTGTTATTATTTTTGGGGTCCTCATTTCTTGGGCTGAATAATGAATACCAAATTTCTCAAGTTGCCAAGTATGGATACTCTCCCAGTATTAAACACAATCTAAACTCTTACCCCTAGCCACCATACTTTGAATGTGGTTGGAGAGGCTTACTATGTACACACTGGAGGCCAGGAGGGAGTGGTGAACATGACAAATACCTTTAAGTAACCCTGGGGTATTAATGAAGTAGACAGCAATGCCCAGTTCACAAGAAGCAAAGGTAAGGTAATATGAGGCTATGAATGGAAACTGGTTGGGGGAAGTCTTAAGTGGTATGTACGGAAGCTCTTCTTTATAGACAGTATTATGGAGAAGTGGAATGCTTTGCCAGAAAAAGTGATCAATGTGTCTGTAATGCAGAAGAGCGTAAGGGATACCTGTAGAAGAGGGGGTGATGATCAACCCCTAGAGCTATCAGATACTAAAATCCAGCCACCCATTAGACTGAGCATGGAGCTAAGCAGAAAAATGAACAGATGAGAGAGACCTCTAGGTCTTCTGCTGTCACAGTCTGTTTCTGTGTTTCTCTAATTTTGTTCAAAGTAAAGCACTCAGACTTTGTTAGGTTTTCATTTTTTTAAAACACAGATATTCAATATGATTTATAATATGTGTATATGTACAGCTTCCCTGTCTCTTTTGGTTATAAGTGCTTATTCACAAGTCCATTGCGTAACAGAATGGTTCAGCTTCACTGCGCAGTTCTCTTACCCAAAGAACTCAAGAATAAACTCTCATGACCATAGGAAACATAGAAACTACATATAAAAATAGAACCTGTTCAAACTGCAAAGTCCCAAATGATGCTACAAGATCTCAGAGACCATTACGTGTCAGCACATGCAATTAAAAAATGAGACACCGGTCCCCATACACTATCATATGTTCCCTGGTGTCTAGGCCCCCCACCACACCATGGGCACTGACCACTCACCCTGCCAACTCCCCTTATCTGAATCACCATTGCTGCAGGAGCCCATATGGCAACTGGCACAGCCCTCCTCTCATCACCTTGACCGGCCACCATATGTGATAACAGGGAGTGTGTGTCCCCTGTACTGTAAAGGGAACATGTGTACTGTCTACAGTAGACAGTATGTATACTCCCTTTACAGTACAGGTGGCAAGCGCTCCCTGTCATCGCATATGGTGGCTGGCTGAGGTGGTGAAAGGAGGTCTGTGTCAGTTGCCATAAGGGCTCCCATGGCATTGACACTTCAGTTAAGGGGGTCGGCAGGGTGGGTAGTCAGTGCCCATGATGTGGGGGGGCTGCTACATGCTAGGGAATACGTGATAGTGTACTGGGGCAGGAATCATATTGGGGTGTGCTAGATGCCAAGGATTTGTTATTTTATAACAGGGCCCCTGATCAGAGGGTGGGGGGACTACTAGACACCAGGGAGGCATGTACTACTACAGCTATTGACCAGAGGTGTAGACCACTGGGCACCAGGGACTTTTTATTTCATACTGGGGCCAGCAATCAGAGGGTGGGGGGACCACTAGACACCAGGGAGTTTTTTAACATGTATGGGACTCAATCAGTGGGTGGGATGGCACTAGACAACAGAGAATGCTTGGCTACTATGGGTCCAGACAATCGAGGTTGGGGCAGAGGCGGTCGCAGGGGTGGAAAACCATCATCGCTTCCCATGCAAATGTGTTCATAATGGGCATGCAGATGGCCCTTTAGCACACTGAATGCCTAATAGGCTTATTTGCATGGTGTTGTCTAAATATCGTGCCGGGAGTTACTGGTGCTACTGGTTCTGGGGACGCTGTTCCATACACTGCCAGGATTCATGCTGAGGCAGCACTACTCAGCTTAGCGCTACGCCAACATACCCCTATACTTAGTTGGATAGCGCTGGTGCACTATTATTTATTTATTTATTTAGCTTTTGTTGACCAGGTAAGTGCACTAGACAAATCCTGCCTATTTTCAGGCACGACCCGGGGGAGGGGGATACAGATGAATGCCAACTGACCTTGAACCAGATTAAGCTGTTGGTGGTATTTTTACTGAATGAGGGAAATTTGGCCAGGACACCGGGGAAATCCCCTATTCTTTTCGATAAGTGCCATGGGATCTTAAACATCCACCTGAACTACCACCAATCCAGGCAGATGGGACCTCGGTTTAACGTCTCATCCGAAAGACGGAAGACTATCTTACTGACTACAGCATCCTCAGGGCTGAGTGCAAACCTTTGCTCTCCACTTTGCCCATTTTTGAATATCAGGTCCCAGGTGTTTTATTTTAAAGAATAGACAACTGACTATTTTTATTTATTGTATTGTGATGTGTTAGTAATTACTTTCGACTTTTATAATATCATTTTTGTTAATGCAATGAAACAAGTTGGTTTTCACCTTCATTTTTCACACTACTTGAAAAAAGAATTCAGTATAATTCTGGAATTGCGATGTCAGAAACTGCCAACTACGTATGAGCCAAATGTATTTCAATGAAAAACTAAATACATTTTTTCTAAAATTTTTTAAAAGAAATACATACTTCTTTCAGCAACAAACTTTGGGCCAGATATTCAAAACTTTGCCCCAGGGCTAAGCTAGCACTGCCCGGCATACTAAATAAGCCCGGAACCAATAGCCCACTATATTCAAAAAGGATAGCCCCGGTGTTAAACCCGATGAATACAGCATGCTAAGGAAGCTGGGCAAACTGCTCTGGGAGTGCAGTGCAAACATAGCCTAGGAAATAAGACAGCTCTGAATATAGCAACCAGGAAGTGCAACCCACAACAGCAGACCAGTGCACAGTGACATGAAGGAAGGTAAAAGTGAACTATATGGCCAATGTGTGTGCTAGCAAAGGAGTGGATTCATTAACACTGCAAGCACCAGCGCATGTGAAATTCTGCAAGAATGTACCATGTTTCCGAAATGTTTGCACGATGCAAACAAATTTGTGCAGGTTTTGCACGGAGCTAAGCCATTTGCCCGGCTCTATCATGTTTGTCTGGGTCAATAATTTGCTATATTCAGAAGTGACATGCAAATGAACCTACTTAGGCAGTCTGTGGCGAAAACATCCAGATTAGCATCTCATTATGTCTTGATTTGCATGCAGTTTGCCCAGCGCTATTGCAGGGTCCCACAACTCCAACTGTAGTTTAGTCTGGAAGTACAGGGGCTGGCTGGGTCTGCCCACAGCTTCACCTGTAGGTCAGTCTGGAAGTGCATGGTGGTAGCTGCAGGCTACATTTGTACAGAACTGCATAAAATATTGTGCCCCAGGGGACTATGCAGCAGAGGCACAGGTGGTGGTGCAGCATGCAATAGTCAAACTGTGCTACAGTGCACAGCAGACACTACAGTAACAAGGAGCCAGTAGTGTGAGGGACACAGCAATGCCTATGGTGTGTAGGGCAGTGATGACTGCTGTACTTTACACAGTGACAGGCCAATCTTGCAGGTGTGTACTAACAGTGGACATTACTATTATGCTGTTGTGCGACCCACAGATGCTGCACTACTGGCATGGGATACTCACAGTGACATATACATGGCTGGCTGTATGTGCTGTGGTGTCTGGACAGATGTGTGGTATGTGGCTGGGGGGGCATATACCATCAGACAGGTACACTGGTGTTGGGGTATTCCCTACAGTGGACCATTCGCACTGTGTGGATTGTCCCAGCCTTGTGCAGACTGGCCACCTGTACATCCTCCCCTCAACACCCTCCATGATTCCGGTGCTGTATGTGTGTGCTAGATTCTGTTGATGTCCACCAAAGTGTGGTCTGCAGGTGTGTGCTGTATGGACACACTGCCATGGTGTTCACTGGGCACCGGGTCACCAATTGTTGGGACTGGTGGCAGATGTTGGCAACATAGGAGGTGCCAGCCATGTGCAGCATGTTTCTTTCATGTCTGGTTTCTATGTTTAATGTTCACTGGTTAGGGTCGCGCGAAGCCACGCAAAAATCACGCAAAGCCACAAAGTCGTGCAAAGCTGGTCTGCCCAGAGTTAAGACTACCTCCTTCTGGGTGGTAATCTGCACCATGCAAAGTGTCACACTAAGTCGCACAAACACACTTTGCGCAGTCCTAATGCAGTTTGCTGACACTATTTGACCTTTTGACTATAGTAGACCCATGCAAACCCTATGCAAACGGTTTGCGCCCAGTGCAAAGGCTGAATATCTGACCCTTTGCCTTTTAAATGTCAGCATTATTGTGCCCCATCTGCATGATTTTACAATTTTTAAAACAGTAATTGGCTTCTCTTTTCTTCTTCCATTGTAAAATCTAGTTATGGAGAAAATGTTACCTGATAAATTTTAACAAAAGATTACAGGTTATGAAAAAACACATTTTTCTATTAAATATATATTTTGGTTTGGCAGTAGAAAATGTTATTTCTCTGTAAAAATCTGGAAACAGGTTTACAGTTTCCCATTGAAATACACTGGCTGTTTTGCCAGTAAAACTTTCCTGGCATCATAATTTAAGAATTCCATTGGATTATTTTTTGGTTTTTACTAGTATTTGGCAAACCACAAAGTAAATGATGAAGAGGCAATAAAAAAAAATAAACAACAAAAGCAAACAATATGATTACAAAGGCATCTGAAGGTCCCAAACCTTCATTCTTTAAGATATACATCATCACTAAGGACTTGCTCTTTAAGGGTATTCCATTTCTCAGAGCCAGTTATTTGGTCTAGGTTCCATATTCAGTTTAACTGTTTGAGTATGGTCTTGTGGCATTTCAATTCCTAGACAGGTTATGAATTTTTCTTTCCATTTTAGGCATCTGTCAATTGAGTTAGGCTGTAATGTGTTTAAATGTTTGTTTAATGGCATAACTTTGGACTTCACACAGTTTATTTTTGGACCAGAGATCTTATGGAATCTGTCCAATAAGCTAATTAAGCTTGGCAGAGCAGTTGGTGGGGTTTGCCCTGTGATTAGCATATTGTCTGGACGCACTGGTTGGCAGGCCTTCTCTTTATTCCTTCTATTTTTTTATCAGTATGAGTTGTGATAATATTGATTGTAAGTGCTACCAAAAAAAGGCTTGGCGATAAGGGACAACCTTGACGGGTACTTCTGTTTAGTTTGAAGTTCTCAGATCTCGAGCCATGTGTTAGAACTGAAGCAGAGGAGTTTTTATACAAGGGTGTAATCCAATTTACATAGGAGGCTTGGAAGCCAGATTTTGGTAGAGAGGCTTTAATGCATGACTGTTCAATAGAATCAAATGTCTTCTCAGTGTGTAATGATTCCAGGGCTGTTGATTTCACTGATGTTTCAGAAGTCCGTAATATTGACAGTAACCTTCTTCTTGTGTTTGTCCCTTGTCTACCTTTTATGAAACCTACTTTCTCTTTACAGATAATTTTATGGATTAGGGACTGTTATTATGCTAAGTATTCTATTGTTTAAAAGTTTTACGACTGGCCACTAGGGGTGCTAAATGGGATGGCAGCTTAAAGATCAGCTCCACAACCCAGAGGGAAATAGCCTTTAAAATTCTTTTTCTACCAGCTGGTATTATATCCTCGCTCTACTGTAACTTGTGGGGTAACACTCAAGCTACACTAATTTAGCTTCATTGATACAAAAAGCCTTCATTTGCTGTGTGGAAATTGCTATTTTACTGAAGAGCCTCCTGGACGAGGTAGGCCTGAAAATATGGCTGAAGGCTGCTTGCAACAAACCTGGGAGCAACCGTCAGTTGAGGCAATTTTCGTCAAACTTATGGCCCGGATGGCACAAGTCACTGTGGCAACTAATCGAAACACCCAAGTGGTTCAAAATTTAGAAGTCAGGATGCTGCATACCGAACAGCGGGTCTTGGCGACAGAGGGGCATGTTCAGGACTTAAGAGCAGAATTAAGAGATCAACAACAGACCATGCAGATGCTGCGCAGTAAGATGGATGACCTCGAGAATCGAGGTCGCCGTAATAATCTTCACTTCCTGGGCTTCCCTGAGCATGTAGAAGGCAAAGATACTGAGGGATTTCTACAATTAGCCATCGCTGAAATGCTGCAGTTGGACCCATTGATACCGCTCCAGGTGGAACGTGCACACCGTACGTTAGCCCCCATGTCTCAGGCCCAGGACAGACCACGACCTATCATAGCCCGATTTATTGATTTTAGGGACAAAGAGAAGGTCCTAGCTAGAGCTCGTGAGTTACAGCATGTAGCGTGGAGATCGAATAGGATCCACATCTTTCAGGACTTCTCTAAGGATCTGTCAGACAAACGCCAAGCATACTCTGAGGCAAGGCATAAAATGCACAGTATTGGACTGTCCTTTTCCTTGCATTACCCAGCCACAATGTGGGTTACGCATAAAGGGGTCCCAAACAGTTTTGAATCTTCTGATGCACTCATGGATTTTTTATGGCGCAACTGGCCACAAGTATTCACCACCACTACCCCAGGAACCCCTTCAGCAAAAACTGCTTCCAACGGGCTGGATTGCTGCTCCTCTCCATCAGTGAGCAAGCCTGCAGTTTGGCAAGACCTCAGGGAGCAACACTGGGAACTCCCCCCAAAAACACATCGAAAGAGGCAATCTTCAAAGGAACACGGCTGCCGGGAGCATCCTTCGGAGAGAGGGAAAGGCGACACAGAGGAGGCCACAAGCATGGACACTGTTGCTCCAGATCCATTACAGACCTACCACACCGCTATGAAGCTATGAAGCTTTATGCCCCAGCTCTCTGGATCAACACCCAGGCATTGTGGATTCAACTGTGGAAGGCAGGCCTACTCCTATGTTGCAGCCCAGCTACCTGTCCCCATCAGCAACTCCTCACCAGCCGCAGAATGGCGCTACAGATAGCAGAGGGCAGCGTCCACCAAAGGCTATGAGGGAGGCCTCCTCTACCAGTGGAGATCTCATCTTCAGTGTGGACCGTCGTGAGCGCTCTACTTCTCCAGGGCAATTGATCAGAGAAAACCCACCGCCGTGGTCAGATAAGTAGTCATCCTTCTATTTTCTTTCTATTCCTGTTCTTTTAATCCCCCGGGGAGTTGTAGGTATGGGGCAAGTTTGGGGTGTCTAAATTGATCGTCAGTGGACAATCTCCTTGACTGACCCATCTGCTACCCTTTCTCCATGTTACCCATGTAAGGGAACTTTCGAGCCCCTTTTCACCCCAACCATGACCCCCGACTTGCACTGCCATGTGGCAGAGATGATGCCTCACTCCTATACCAGGAGGGATTCAATGAGGCCTACTAACAAGCTCTCAGTGGACGTCCTGATCAAAGGTCCAGACACGTCTAGATGGCAAAGAAGGCCTTTTTTGTACCATGTGATTAAACAGCAGAACTTTTGTGGGTTCTACCTTGCTTACTTTTGTGTGTGGGGGGGTGAGGTCCGCTGGGAAGTTGTGTCATATATATGTAAGTATTTGTTGGCATCGAAACTGTTGTGCTGAATGGTAGCCAGGATGTGTTTTACGTGAGGCCCTGAGTGGTGAATGGCACAGGCCTGTGCCCCTCTGGTATGTTTTTTTTTTATTATTTTTTTCTATGAAGGGGAGATCTCCCAGCCCCCACATTGGGTGGCTTACAGTACACTCTTCATAGGTGTGATGAGCCTGACCTCACCAGGATCTTTGTTGTGAGAGCATGTTGGCACCCATCAGCAATAACCCTAGGCTCACCGAAATAGTGGGCAGTCCTCCCTGACTTTCTTTCCTGCAAACCCCCACCTCATTAGAAGCATTGTGTAGTCCCACTTTAACTACCCCAGCTTCTGAGCTACACCGCTGGAGCAGCTCTCTCAACCCTCTGGGGTTGCAATGAGTCACGTGGTCCAACCTTCCTATTGGGTTGCTCGATTCTCTCGGGGGGGGGAACCTTCCCCCCCTGCACTCACCATAGTGCTAAGGAAGGATGGATACCACTTGATAATGCCCTGAGAATAGGGGCTCACCTACAGCAGGGCTCTGCGGCTGAAGAGACGCCTCTGTATCCCCAAATTGCATGGTACACTGTGCACAATGTATATAGTTTGTTAATGTGTTTATATATGCTTGTTTCACAAGAGACACACACAGATGTTTCATTATTTGTTAGTATAAGGTCATCTGGTAGGGGCAGAGTATATGGGCTTTACCTACTCTCTCCATGTCTGGTGGCGCTCTATAGAAATTTGCCTCTTCTGGTTGGGCTACCCTCACCCCCTATCTGCTGGTTGTTCTTGATATATCTCTTAATTAAATATTTGCTCCCTATTACTAACAGGTGATATCACTTGTCTGACATGGAACGTCAGAGAGCTTAACACCCAAACAAGAGGAAGCAAGTTTTGGGCCACCTTAAGAGACTGGGAGCGAGGGTCACCTTCCCTGCAGGAGACCAAACTTACTGGGGGATCCTGAGACTGAAGAGGGAGTGGGTAGGTCAGGTCATTCATGCCTCGCCCTCCTCTAGAAAGAGAGGGGTGGCGATTCTGCTTCACAAGCAACTGCAATGGAAATTGCAGAGACACGTGAGAGCTCCTGAGGGTAGATGGGTGGTGGTACTCATGGATACTGGGGAGGGCCCTCTGATCCTGGGTAACATATATGCTCCGAATGAGGACTCACCCTCCTTCTTTCACAAGTTGGCTCAGGTGATGGTATCCATAGCTCCGGAAGACACCCCCATTTTATTAGGGGGCGATTTTAATCTTACTCTGGACCCTTTCCTGGATAGATCCCCTTCCAATACTGAGCCCCACTCCAGGACTGTAATGACAGTTGCTCAATTACTACAAGATTTGGCCCTTACGGACATCTGGAGAATATTTCACCCCTCCCAGTGGAACTACACCTTTCATTCCCCAGTACATAGTTCTCTTAGTAGAACAGACTCCTGGCTCACCTCTCCTACTATTACTAGTAACACTGTTAATACCCATATTCATCCCTTAGTTATCTCGGATCATGCCCCTGTACATCTTGCCTTCACATGGGGCCCACCTCTCCCTAAGTCTACGGCATGGAGGCTGGACCCATTGCTACTTTGTGACCCAGACTTTCCCCATTGGCTTCAAAAGGAAGCAGCGGAATTTTTTTCGGCATAACCTCATAGCAGATACCTCTGTAGGTACCACATGGGAGGCATTCAAAGCTACTCTAAGAGGGGCAATAATAGGGTATGCAAGCTGGTGCCGAAAGAGGAGGGAACAACATTTGAGGGGACTTGAACGACAACTCTGAGAAGCGGAGCTTGCTTTTAAGTCTCTTCATGTCCCTTCCCTTAGGTAAGAGGCAGGTCACAAGGTCACCTCTCTGAAGATGCAAGTGAATGAGCTGGTCTCTAGAAAGGCAGAGATTTCAATCATTAGACTCAAGCTTAAATATTGGGAAGGGGGAGAGAAGGGGGGTAAGCTGCTGGCATACCGTCTCAAAAAGCAGCAAGCCGAAAGGCATATAGTAGCTTTAGAGGATGCAGGGGGGGTAGGACCCAGACCTCGGCGAAAGGTAGTAATCAAATAATGATGGATTTTTACTCCTCGTTATATAAATCCTCCAGAGCCCGAGATCCCCAGGGGGTCCACCCCTGGAGTCCCTACATCTCCCCAAAATCTCGGTAGCCCAAGCTAATGCCCCAGATGCCCCGATCTCAACCCAGGAGGTGGCAGACACTGTCCTCTCCCTTAAAAAGGGAAAGGTCCCAGGAGGGGACGGTTTCCCTATTGAAGTGTGGCAGCTGTTGCATCCCGTAATCTCTCTGGTATTGCAGCAAGTATTCACTGAGTCATTGCAAACAGGGTCTCTCCCTTCATCCCTTAGGGAGGCGACTATTACTATCCTACCAAAAAAAGGTAAAGACCCTCTTAAAGCATCCAGCTACCACCCTATTTCATTATTGAATGCTGATAGCAAGCTGCTAGCCAAGATACTAGCTAATAGACTTAGTCCTCTCCTTCCCAGTTTGATCCACCCATCCCAAGTAGGCTTTGTTTTATCCTGGACTCCCTTCAGGGTGCCTTCCTCAAGCAACTGGTCATGGAACCAACGCGGCAGAAGGCAATACTGGACCTTGTGCTGACAAACAGGGACAGTGTGATGGGGGTAACAGTGGGGGAGCACCTGGGGATCAGTGACCACCAGTCACTGTGGTTTGAAATCACAAAAAGAGCAGACCCAAACCACACAAAAACACGTATCCTGGATTTTAGGGGGGCAGACTTTGGGAAAATGGGGAGATACTTGAAAGAGGCATTAAGGGGAATGGGACAGGAATCAGGGGTTGAGGAACAGTGGGCAGTATTTAAAATGGGGATTACAAGAACAACAGAATTACGCATTAAGCAGGTTAGCAAAAGGAAAAGGAAGAGGAGACCATTATGGTTTTCCAAAGAGGTAGCAAAAGACAGTGAAAGCCAAAAGATTGCATTCAGGCAATACAAAAGACACAGGCAGAAGGGATAGGGAAGTACCAGGAGAAGCAAGGGAGGCAGGGGAGGTCAGTAAGGAAGCCAAAGCTCAGACAGAAGAACACATTGCAAAATCAGTGGGTAGAGGGACAAAACCTTTTACAGGTACATAAGTGAAAAAAGAAAGACAAAGGGAGGGATAGTGAGACTGAAGGGGGAGGATGGGGGCCCCGTGGAGAATGACAACAGTAAAGCTGACATATTGAACAGGTATTTCTGCTCAGTCTTTACTGAGGAAGAGGAGGGTAATGGGTCTGAAGGGAGTACAAGGGGTGAGAATGGTGCAGAAATGGACACAAGTCCCTTTACACAAGAGTCCTGAAGGAACTGGAAGTAATAAGAGTTGATAAAGCAATGGGGCCAGATGGGGTGCACCCCAGGGTCCTTAAAGAACTAAAAGAGGTGGTGGCTGAACCTCTGGCTATCCTGTTTAGCTGATCACTGGAAACAGGGGAGGTACCCAAAGACTGGAGGACTGCACATGTAGTCCCCTTATACAAAAGCGGGAACAAAGAGGAAGCAGGGAACTACAGACCAGTCAGCCTCACCTCGGTAGTGGGGAAGATCATGGAAGCACTACTGAAGGAGAGATTGGTGGAACATCTGGTTGTCAATGGACTACAGGACCCAAGGCAACATGGTTTCACCGGGGGAGGTCATGTCAGACCAACCTCGTTGAATTTTTTGACTGGGTGACTAGATAGGTGGATCAGGGGAGGGCAGTGGACATGGCCTATCTGGACTTCAGCAAGGCCTTTGACACTGTGCCACATAGAAGACTATTACACAAACTGGGGAATATGGGTGTGGGCAGGACAGTAGTGAGGTGGGTAGGTAACTGGCTGGGTGGCAGGACACAGAGGGTGGTGGTAAATGGCTGTCACTCCACAGAGGGAAGAGTGACCAGTGGGTACCACAGGGATCAGTGCGGACCGGTCCTATTCAACATCTTCATCAGTGACATTGCACAGGACCTAGAAGGCAGAATTTCACTGTTCGCTGATGACACAAAGCTCTGTAACAGAGTAGACACACCAGAGGGTGTAGACAGAATGAGAAGGACCTGCAGAAACTTGAAGAATGGTCAGGGGTTTGGCAGTTGAAATTCAATGCAAAGAAGTGCAAGATAATACATATGGGGCACAAAAACCCTGGCACAATATATCAGTTGGGGGGTGAGGATATAGCATGCACCAAGCAGGAAAGGGATCTTGGGGTTATCATCTCTGATGACCTCAAGGCAGGGAAACAGTGTGCCAAGGCAGCAGGTAAAGCAAATAGGATGCTGGGATGTATAGGCAGGGGCATCACCAGCAGGAAAAGGGAGGTCATAATTCCGCTATACAAGACACTAGTGAGGCCCCACCTGGAGTACAGTGTACAGTTCTGGAGACCATACCTACGTAAGGACATAGACAGGGTAGAGAAGGTTCAGAGGAGGGCAACAAAGATGGTGCATGGATAGCATCACAAGTCCTATGAAGACAGGTTGAAGGAACTGAACATGTACTCCCTGGAGGAGAGGAGAGGAGGGAGAGAGGGGATATGATAGAGACATACAAGTATCTCACAGGGAGGAACAGGGTGCAGGAATACACTATTTTTAAGCGAAAAAGATGTTCCAGGACTAGAGGGCATGGGATGAAGTTGGAGGGAGGATGATTCAGAGGAAACATGAGGAAGAATTTCTTCACAGAGCGGGTGGTGGACAAGTGGAACACCCTGCCAGATGAAGTGGTGGGGCTGAGACAATCACAGGATTTAAGAATGCATGGGATAGACATAAAGGAATTCTGGAGGTCAGGGGTAAGGGGCAACAGACTTCTAGGAAAACATAAACTGAATTTACAAGCTCAAATGGGCACACTGGGTGGGCCATAGGCTCTTATCTGCCGACACTGTCTTTGTATCTATGTATCTATGTTAAGGGCCATTTTAGCACGGACCATATTAGATCGTTGGTAAATTTAATCCATAAGGTCCAAACATTATCTTCCCCCACTGCTGCCATTGCAATAGATTTCGAAAAGGCCTTTGATTCCCTGGAGTGGGACTATGTCCAACACATACTTTGCACTATGGGCTTGGGGCCGGGGTTTCAGGCCTGGATTGGGGCAATATATTCATCCCCAGCTGCAAGGTTACTCACCACTACGATGCTGTCTCCCCCATTCATACTGGGTAGGGGTACCCGTCAGGGCTGTCCACTTTCCCCACTATTTTTTGTATTGGCAGTAGAACCCCTGGTGGTTTCTATTAGGCAAAATCCTCTAATTTCTGGGGTCCAGGTGGGAACAAGGGCATACCTTCTTATGTATATGGATGACCTGTTGCTCCCTATAGCCAATGTCGTCACCTCCCTCCCTCCCTCCCTCCTCCCTCCCTACTGTCTACCTTGTCAGATTTCTACATTTTCATGGCTCAAGATTAACCAGGCCAAGATGGAGGTCCTACCTTTAAACTCTAAGTGTACCTCTCAAATGGTTACTCAGCATGGGCTCCAATGGGCCCCGGAGGGGATTACCTACTTGGGCATTACTATCTCTCCTAATCTGCATAAAATCTGGGATCTGAATATGAAACCACTTTTTGCATCCATTTGTACAGAACTGGACAGATGGAAATCTCTTCGACTGTCGCTTACAGGTAAAATATCCGCAATTAAAATGGTCACAGCACCAAAAATTATGTATCTTCTCTCCCACATTCCTTTGAAAATACCTCATTATTGGTTTACTGAGTTAGACTCCCTGCTGGGATCCTTTTTGTGGGAGGATAAGAAACCTAGGTACAGTAGAAAAAAGCTCAGAGCTCATTGGTCGGAAGGGGGCTGGGGTCTTCTGTGGTTAGAGAGGTATAAATAGGCCTTTCAGTTGGCTCAGACGTTAAAATTGTTCCTTTTCCCTGAACACAATGCTCCCCAGTGGCTAGATATGGAGAGAGAGAGGTATGTCAGCGTACTCACTTGGTGCTATTGTTATTTAACCATCCCGCTAAGGGCACTCGCTCTCATCCTACTATAGGTCCCCCTCTGGAATATTGGGCCAAGGTGCATAAGACATTGGGCGCATCCCCATCTCCCCTAAGACTTACCCCATTTTGGGGCAATAATGAGATTACCATCAATAAACAACCAATTGCATGGCCCTCATGCGAACGTGGTGGTATCTCATTGCTTTGAGATATGCTTATTCCTGGTACAGATACCCTTAATTCCTTTGAGGGCCTGCGGAGCTCTTGTGGGATCTCTCCCAAAGACTTCTGGTGATTCCTTCAAATAAGAAGCGCCATCCTTATGTACAGGCATAAGCAGCACCAAGAGCAACAAATCTCCCAGGTAGAGTCATGGCTGGCCCTAGAAAGAGGACAGTCAAGCCGGGCATATGCGGCCATTCGTAGCACCATCCCGTCCCAAGCAGAGGAATCCAAGCATAAATGGGAGAAAGCACTGCATGCCCCTATTACGAACCTGGAGTGGAAGTCTTGTCTAAAATTAGCTCACGGGGCATATCCTGACACCAGTAGTCAATTAATACAGAACAAGATAATTCACTCCTGGTACAGGACTCCTGTAGTCCTCGCCATGGCAAATCTGGCTCAGTCTGACCTGTGTTGGAGGTGTCAGGAACTCCCAGGTGACCTGTTCCATATACTTTGGTCCTGCAGGCTGATCCAGTCCCTATGGCAGACTACCTGTGAGATGGGGTCCAAAATACTTAGGAAGCCTGTGCCTCAGTCCCCTGAGTTGCTGTTATTAGGACTCTGGACCCTCACCTTCGTCTCTCCGAGTTGAAACTACTTCTGACACTCAGTATGCAGGTTAAAAGACTCCTACTGTGTAAATGGTGGTCCCAGACAATCCCCTCCCTGGGGGAGGTGCTTACCTTCATGGCTTAAGTTGCCAACTGGGCCAGAATATCACATACTGTGACCAATACCCTCTTTAAATATACTGCCCTCTGGACTCCCTTCCTTCTGTTTTTGAAACCTAGGGAGGAAATTGGCTGAATAGGCACAACCATGGTACTATAATGGTCTTCTGTCATGGTGCATTTAGGGGCAAGTGCTGGAGAGATTGTTACTGAGTTATAGGGGACCCTGCTGTAAGGATGACATGGTATATCAGTAAAGGATAGTATCTTCTCTGACAATGAAGACCTGTTTGCTTTGTGTGTGTGTGACCTCTTGTATTTTGTAGGCGTAAAGTAGAGGACAGCGGCCCTGGACCTCTCATAATTTCTGATGCTTTGTCAAATACTGCAGAAACTAGCAGGATGGGGCTAGGTAAGATATGTTTGTATGAGTTAGCACTAATGCAATGCACCAACTGCTAATACTTTCAAAGTTAATCTCCAGTTGGATAGGAGTTGTACATCCAGGCACAGAGTATTACCCTACTGCTTACCTGGCTAGTATATTCAGTTTATTACCATTTGGCCAGCATGTTCCATTCTCTGCTTCTACAGACATATGTAACAGTCTGTAAGACCTTTGCAATGTATCCAACTGTTTTAATGTTTGCATTGTCTTAATAAGTCAAATCAATAAAGCTTATTAACCATAAAAGTTTTGCAATTGTTTTGTAATCTGTGTTTAAAAGACATATTGATCTATAATTCCAACATTCTTCTAAATTCTTGTCTTTCTGGGGGATTTACATTGTGAGGGCTTCTACTAGGGTACTAGGAAGTTGTCCTTTGCTGTATGATTCACTGAACATGTTTATTAAGTGCTTATTGATTTGATGGGACAAACATTTACATAACTCACCAGGGAAATGGTCTAGGCCTGGGGTTTTCCCATTGAACGAGTAAGCATTAATCCCTGACAAAGGAGGGCTCTGCTAGCGATTAATGCCTGTGTGTGTGGGGGGGGGGTGCATGGGGCTGCAGGGCAAGTGCTTCCAACCACAAACCAGGCATTAATCCCATAGTAGAGCCAACTCTGGAGGGGATTGATGCTCTTGTAACATGGGCACTGTGGTAGTAGGTAGTGTTGCATTATTAACTGTCATGTGTTATACAGAAAGATATATGCACTGTTGAAGAAAATATCATTTGCAATAAAAATATTGAGCCCTTCTGATTTTGTGGCAGCCATATTTATTTATATGGTGGTGTTTTTCTTCATAAATATTAATAGATTTGTCATTGAAAGGCAACACAATGATTAGACGAATCCTGTGTTTTGTTTGAATAACTATGTGTGTAAAATCTTTTTATTTCACTCATTATATTCTGTTATCACTGTCCATTGGTAATAGTAGTATGCAATAGTATCTACTTTGCATATTTTCTGAATGTCGGCGGTCCGCACATCGCTTTTCTCCACATACGGAGCTCGCCCTACAACGTCACCTACTATTGGTATATTGTGGATCGAGGCAAGGACTGATGTGAATTACTCGCAATACCACTTATTTGCAGCTACAATTGTGTATCTCATGTGTTCGCTTCGGTTTTTGTATCCACATCCATAGAACAGTGTTCATCGGGTTGCTGGGCGGGACATGTTAAACTATGGCTTGTGAAAGCTCATTCTGGTTAGTGGTTTCCAGTTGCTACTGCAGTGCCAGGCATTACTGTATGCGACTTTGTGCTTCAGTGGATGTCTGAGGCATAGCAGCAGCCGGCATTACTGTAGGATTAATACCCGCTTGGTTTTGATCAGCTGATGCGTTTGCACAAATTGGACTGCTCTCTTTCAATTCTTATTAATTCCTATGTTACAATGTGTCAATTGCTGTTTACAATTCTTCCTGAAGTGGTTTATCTAGCATTCCCCTCTGCTCAAATGTTACTGGGCTAATATTGATGTTATCCAGAAAACTGTAAACTTCCGCCTCAGTTGTATCTGGTTGGGAGCTGTAAACGTTGGTATAGTAAGTTTCAAATATCTTATTTATCTCTTCTGTGGACCTTTCTAGTTCACATTTGTCATCCATGCATGCTGCAATCAATGTGCTGCTTTCTTGTTTTTTTAGTCTACACGCCAATAGTTTTCGTGGTTTCTCCCCTGCCTCCCAATATCTCTGCTTTGTTTTCTGTATTGCTAATTACAGTTTGTGACTCATTCTTTTGTTGATCTCATATTTAATTCTCATTATTTCATATAGAGTTCCTTTATTTGGATTGGTTTCTTTTTTATGTTTACTGATGAGTTCTTCAAGTTCCATTTCAAATGTCTACATTTCTTCTCCCTCCTTTTTCTTAAAGGTGGTAGGAAACAGTTTTTTTTACCACTCTGGATGTCCTCCTGATGTCCCTTTTGAGTCTATCCAATATTCTGATATGTGTTTGACCTTTTTTTTTTAAACTAATAATTTAATTTTGTTGACTTTTAATCACCCTGGATCTCTCTGTCCTCAGTAGTTGCTGCTCTCTTTTCTCATACTGCCTGAACATTCTATGACATCAATAACACAATCCCAGGCCATTCAGATGAGTAGCATAGAATGGTGTTATTGATGTCACAAAATGTCTTAGAAATATGAAAAGGAAGACCAGTAGTTGGTGAGGAGAGCATAACTCTATGTAGCTCTTTGGGCACCCTAAAACTTGATTAATTGTCAACAAGCATTTGTCAATGTGGAATGTTCACTTGCAAGTATTTGCAGTGGCGTTTGGCATTTATGCAGTCCCCCCCAGTTGTAGTCAATGTCCCTTCAGCATCCATGTCCCAACAGAGTACCTCTCTGCAACTCCTCTTACATCTGATTAACATTTCAGCATCATACTTCATAATTGTCTTCTTAGGAACCCTAACGCCCTGGTTGTACTCAAGGTTACAAGCCCGTGTCGAAACTGCGCAATGCACATTCGTAACACAGTCATTCAGTGGAATTATTTCACCAGATTTTCAACATTGGCATTTTGTCACCTCTGCTCATGAACATTGTCACTATAATTTTCTTAATGTGTCCCGAACATTGATTTCCCACGGAGACTGCGCCAGATGAGCAAACACATAATTCAAGCAGGATGTGAAAAATGACAGCTGTACTGTTCATAAGGAGGAATGAAAAGATGGCAATGTTGAAAATATGGAGTGAAAATATTACAAATTTGCGTAATTATGAGGGTGCGTGGAAAGTGTGCAATGTACGCTAATAACACAGTCATTCTATGGTCTTTCGTCACCAGATTTTCAACATAGGCATTTTAGGACCTCTGCTCATAAACAGTGTCACTGTAATTTTCTTAATCTGTCCTGAAAACTGATTTCCCACAGCGACTGCGCTATTCTGCGCTGGAAGTAAGAAAACACATTTTGACCAGGGTGTGAAAAATAACAGCTGCACTGTTCATAAGGAGGTGTGGGAAAATGCTAATGCTGAAAATGCAGAGTGAAAATATTACAATTTGTGAAGTTATGAGGGTGCGTGGAAACTGTGCAATGCATGCTCATAATACAGTCATTTTTTGGACTTTTGTCCCCAGATTTTCAACATAGGCATTTTAGGACCTCTGCTCATGAACAGTGTCACTGTGACTTTCTTACTCTGCACCAAACACTGATTTCCCACAGCAATCACGCTATTCTATGCCAGAAGTATGAAAACACATTTTGGCTAGGATGTGAAAAATGACAGCTATACTGTTCATAATGAGATATGGAAAAATGCCAGTGTTGAAAATCTGGAGTGAAAATATTACAAATTCGCGAACTTACGAGTGTGCATGGAAACTGCACAATGCACGCTCATAACACAGTCAATATATGGACTTTTTTCACCAAATTTTCAACATAGGCATTTTAGGACCTCTGCTCATAGACAGTGTCACTGTGATTGTCTTACTCTGTATCAGGCACTGATTTCCCACAGCGACCACGCTATTCTGGTCCGGAAGTGCGAAAACACATTTTGGCCAGGATGTGAAAAATGACAGCTGTACTGTTCATAAGGAGGTGTGGAAAAATGCCAATGTTGAAAATCTGGAGTGAAAATATTATAAATTCATGAACTTATGAGTGTGCGTGGAAACCGCCCAACGCACGCTTGTAAAACAGTCATTTTTTGGAATTTCTTCACCAAGTTTGCAACATAGGCTGTTGTTTTGTTAATCGGTCCCAAAAGGTGATTCTGCGCAGTGACTGCAAAATCACCTTTTGGGACCGAATAACGCCATGACGGTGACTGAATTCATGAGAAGGGGTCCCAATAACCCCATGTTAAAAATGTGGTGCCAAAAGTCAAAGAAATGACCCTGACATCCACCTAAGTAAAAAAAAAAAACATTTATGCCATTATACAGCTTACCAGCACTTCTTCAGTTTGCAGTCAGCTTTGAAGAGTGCAGACGTGTTCCTGGTCTACCAAAGATCATCGTGCTGGGCTCTGGAGGTAAGTATGGGGTGAGGGGTGTGTGGCGAGGCTGGGTGCAGGTTGGGGAAGAGGGAAAGGGACTCACTGAGGGACTGTTTTCATCTTTCACAGGACTTTTTAAAACAAAAAGACACCATGGGACGCTTTTGGTTTGCTGGGGTGGGCTCCCAGTGTGCCACCTACATGTTTATTGGGGGAGGACTGGAGCCGGCAGGGATTGGGCACTCCCCATTGGCCATACAGTATGTAGAGGGGGAGGCATGAGCATGCTGGGGTGGGCTCCCAGTATGCCAACTGGTTGTTTGTTGGGGTGGCTGCAGCCTACTGGGAATTGGGTACCCCCATCAGCCACACATTGTGTTGGGGGGCACATGAGCTGAGGGGGATTGGGAACCCCCCTTGGCACACAATGTGGGGGCCAGGGAGGACAATAACAAGGGAGGGAGAAGACATTAGCACAGGGAGGAAGAGGGAGGGATTTAATGCCGAGCTGTGTATGACAGCAGTTCGGCTGTGCTGATGACGCAAAGACGTCAGTATGCTAACTGCTCACACACTACCACCACTGACTGCAGCAGACCTTTTGTTTGAAGTGAAGACCAGCACAGCCGAGCTGCTGTCATACACAGCTCAGCATGTATTGGTTCGGTAGGGTCGCACCTGCTACACTGAGCACTACATTCATGAGGAAGGTCACACACCTCCAAAAATTTGTACTGTTTCAAGTCATTCCTTGCGCATGCACACAAGTGAATGCATACCTCTCAACTGGACCACATTATGAAGAACGTTCCTCATTTTACTTCACAAAAGCTCCCTGTTCCACATTGTGAGGACTTGTCCCACATTCAGTGTTACCATTTTAAAGCAAAAATCTATAGTAAATAATGCAAAAAATATATTATTCAATTAATAACAGACTTTCTGAACATAAATGCAAACATTTTAACAATGTTCTGAACTTCTTAAGTAAAGATTTGATCAAGTGTTCTACATTTTGCTCATTTGTTCCACATTTTGAGAGGCAATGTTCCACATTTGGGGGACAAAAGGTTGAGAGGTATGAGCGAATGCAAATATTAGTCAAAATATATCAGAATACATAACTGGCATGGAAAGGAAAATGGAGTGGCAGTTAACTATGCAAAAATCATTTCCTATCTCCTGTAAGATTTGAACTATATCCTGTCTTTTTACTCCTTAGATAACATTTAAGTGATTCCTGTATGCAAGACTTGGAGGCATTTTTAGTTTCATTATTTTTAAAGAAAGAGGGAGTAGATGGAATGAGGAGTGACCTTCAAAAATTAGAAGAATGGTCTAGGGTATGGCAACTGGAATTCAATGCCAAAGAGTGCAAACTTACACACATAGGGCATAGGAACCCTAGGGCGACATACCAGTTGGGGGGGTGGTGGCAACTACAAAACAGAAAAAGGACCGGGGGGGGGGCATCATATCTGATGACCTGAAGGTGGCCAGGCAGTGTGATAAGGCAATAGGGAAGGCAAGTAGAATGCTGGGGTGCATGGGAAGGGGTATTACAAGCAGAAAGAAGGAGGTGGTGTTGCCCCTGTATTGATCAATGGTGAGGCCCCACCCAGGGTACTGTGTCCAGTTCTGGAGGCCTCATCTCAAGAAAGACATTGATCGGGTAGAGGCAGTACAGAGGAGGGCAAAACAGAATGGTGCATGGCCTGCATCAGAAGCCCTATGGAGAAAGACTCAGGAAATTAAATATGTACTCTCTAGAGGATAGAAGGGAAAGGGAGAACATGACAGAAACATTCAAGTACCTGAAGGGTATCACTAAGGTAAAGGTGGGTGGCATTCTACAAAAAAATAGATGCTCAAGGACAAGGGGGCATGATATGAAGCTGAAAGGGGGGAGGTTCAGAAGAGATGTGGAGAAATACTTCTTCACAAAAAGGGTAGTGAATGCCTAGAACAGACTGTCAACAGAGGTAATACATACCAAAATAGTTGCAGATTTCAAGCATGCATGGAATAGTCATAAGGGGGAACTTAGTAACAGGGCTGGGAGGTTAAGGACACAGATCAAGTAGGGTCAGCGGTAACACATTAGGTAGGATTTTTTTTTAGGGCAGACTGGATGGGCCAAGGGGTCTTTTTCAGCCCACAGTGTCTGTTTCTGTTTCCTTTGTTTCTTTTCTCATCCATCCTACACATTTCCTATCTCCTAACTGCAAAGCATTTAATCTTCATCTAGGGACCCCTTCTCTGAGCAGTCCCATTAACATACCTATCAAAGCTGCAGAACGGTCTGAAATGGTATTGTTATAAATGTTTGCCTTAACTATTCCACGGGAAAGACTTTTAGATACCAGTATATAGTGTATCCCAGAGTACAGATTGTGAGGATTCAAATACAATGTATAGTTTCTGTCTGTTGCGTTAAGCATTCTCCACAAGTCCAGTAGACCCATATCATTATACATTTTCTTGACTTAGCTTCTAGTTCTAGCTTTAGCTGTAGTGAGGTCTGGCTTTCTTCTATCCAGCACAGGAACAAATGCTGTGGTGAAATCACCAGCAGGTATTAAATCTGACTTCTGAACCTAAGTTCCATTGTTAGGCTATCAAAGAAACCAGGGTAGTCTTCAGACGGTGCATAAATATTGCATAAAGTAATATCTCTTTCAGCTATACTTCTTCAATTATTATCCACCTTCCTTCTGAATCTCTTATTATTTTGTTGGTTATAAAGTGAGATTTCTTCCCAATCAAAATATCTACCCCCTCTTTTTTTTTACTATTATAACAACTATGATGTACTTTCCTAACCCATCCCTTATTCAGTTTGTCTATGTCTTCATTTTCTAAGTGTATCTTACGATTGAAGGCCATATCTTGCTTGAAATTTTTAATAAATTGCATAACTTTTGCCCTTTTTGTGGGCAAGGAAAGTCCATTCATATTCCATACAATCACATTATAGCTGACTGCCATAGTTCCTAGTTTTAAAATATATTAACATGCCTGTTATCTGACTATAGTTCTCAACATTGTTACCATCTCCATACTCTGTGTATAAGCATGCATGACATTTTGATTTAAATGCCTGTTTAAAAGTACTACCTTTGGAAAAAGGCCAGTATTGTATTATTCTGTGTGTAACAACTTCATATATGATCATTGCATTAAATGAGTTGAGTAGTAACAGTATAAATAATCAAAATCAACAAAGGATGGCATACGCCATATGCCATCTGTCAAACAAATAAGGTTGGTTTAATGAACATTTAACATGGAGAGTATATACAAACATACGATCTTGTCAGCAGATAAAGGTCTTACAGTCTATCTAGTCTGCATAGGTGTGCATTTCCCATTGTGTTTACAGAGGGAACTGCTCCCCTCCTCATTTCCCTCATGCCTTCCTTCAGCCACCCCTCCACACCTCTAGCCCTCCTCGCTTGCCCCTTTCCCCTTCACCCCGTCCCTTCCCTCTTGAAACTGTTCACTGTTCACTGTTTTGAGAAATAACACCACCTCTGGCAACTCATTGCAGTAGGCCACCACCTTCTCAATGAAAAACAAATACCTCTCGGTCTTCGTCCTGAACCTTCACCCCAGTAGCTTTAGACTGTGTTCCTAGTGATATTGTTCCCACTAAGGCTAAAGAGGCCCTTGGTGCTCACCCTGTTTATGCCCTTAAGGTACATGAAGGTCTCAGTTATGTCCGCCCTCTCCCTTCTTTCCTAAATAGAGTGCTTGTTTAGCCCCTTGAGCCTCTCCTCATAGGTGTTGACTTGCTGGTCCTGGATTATCTTTGTTGCCCTTGTCCGGACCATTTCCAGCAAATTGATTTCCTTAAGGTATGGGTACTAATACTTCACCCTGTGCAATAATAATGTAGCCCCATAGTAGATATACTTACCATCCCGTCTAAACTAATAGGTTTTAGTAAGAAATTGTTAGTCTTAAGAATGAAAGAGGAGAAAATAAGCCCTAGGTAATCAGAAGCAAATAATGAGTTTGAAAATTATAACTTTAAACTGCATCTTGACTTCTATCATATTCTAAATAGTTGGATTAAATTATGTGGTTATCAACTCAGTTTATTTTCCTTAGTTTAAAATAGTAAATATATAAATAAATATAAAAGGCAACCAATCTTTTTAATTCTATTCTCTAAATTCAAATTGGTTAAGTAATCAGTATGTTTAATGTTATTCTTCCTATGTATTTCCATGGTTCTTTTGGTAGGGTTGTTCAGAATTAAATTATGCATGGCAACCTTTATTGTTTAATTCAAAGGTAGTTGCTATTGCAAGTGGTTTATATTGTAAATAAGTCATTTGCACATTCTGTCAGTTTAAGCTATGGTAAACTTAGGATCAGTCCGCTTTTGAGGTAAGCAAGCACAATCAAGGGAACACCAAATCTGGTGTTATTCCAGTGCATCCATAACCCTTCCTTCATTAGTTGTTGAGTAAACACAAATTGTGTAGCTATCCATCCAGTGTTGTTATTGTTACATATGCATTTATAAGACCTAAGGACAATGGAGAGAATGAGTTATGCAGTAAGAGGAGAGACAAAGGGAGGAGAGAGTAACACTCACCACAGCCTTATTCAGACCCTGTCAATACATAAAAGTTTCTTTGTCTCTCTGATACTACAGTTTTACAGGACATTGATAGTCTGAGATTCAGATTCCTGTGCCATTTTTATGTTGGCATGCTTGCACAGCCAACATCTTGCAGCAGTGCAGCTTTGGAGGTGCAGTCACTGTTGAATGAATGCAGGGCACACACCAGTAGGTACATCCCTCATTCCCCAATCAGCCTGCATGCCGGCGCCACCCCATGCTTACATAATGTGGCGAGCACATCTAAGAAAAGGTCCGCTGCAATCTGAGCAAAGCTCGTCAGATGCAGTGGACCTTCCTTGGATGTGCTCACCAACATTATGAGCATGGTGGCACAGTGGCCGCCAGACTGCTGACTTTGGGGGTGCCCAATCCCCCTGTTGGTTAACCCTGCCCCTCTGTACTGCCGATGGGGGATCCCACTCCCCATCAGCACAAATCACCTTCCCCCCATTTGTTATATGCCGAGGGGGTAGCCAATCCCCCTCGGCTCTAGCACCCCCTTTACTTGTGTACCAATGGGGGAGCCCACTCCCCATCGGCATAAAGAACCCACCACTGTTAAATGCCAAGAGGGTGCCAATCCCCCTCAGCTTAGCACCCCCCCTACTTTCTTTGTGTGCCGATGGGGGTGCACAATCCCCCGTCAGCTATAGATCTCCCAAAAAAAGTTAGGTGGCACATTGGGAGCCCACCCCAGCGTGCCAAATCCCCTAAAACAAATAAACTGTCCCGCTATGTTTTTTTGTTTGTTTTCTCCTGTAAAATGAAAATGGTCCCTCATAGTCTCCCTGCCCCTCCACCTGCACCCACCCTCTGTGCACCCTGCCTCTCCACAACCCCTCCTCACCTCATACTTACCTCTGGAGTCCGGCGCGACGATCTTTGGTGGACCGGAAACACATCTGCACTCTTCAAAGCTGACCACAAACTGAAGAAACGCCGGTAAGCTGTATAATGGAATAAATAGGTTTTTTCCAACTCTGCTGCATATCTCAGGCATTTTTTGGAATTTTGGCCCCAAATTTTCAACATGGGGTTTTTGGGACCCCTCCTCATGAATTCTTGCACTGTCACGGCGTTATTCAGTCCTGAAAGGTGATTTCGCACTCACTGCACAGAATCACCTTTCAGGACTGAGTAACAAAATGACAGTGCCACTGTTCATGTGGTGGGCTCTCAAAAAGTCTATGTTGCAAATTTGGTGGAAAAAATCCCAAAAATGACTGTTTTACGAGCGTGCGTTGCGCAGTTGCTACTCATGCTCATAAGTTAGCGAATTCGCAATATTTTCACACCAGATTCTCAACTTTGGCATTTGACTACACCTTCTTGTGAACTGTACAGCTGTCATTTTTCACATCCTGGCTGAAATGTATTTTAGCACTTCCGGTGCAGAATAGCACGGTCGCTGTGTGAAATCAGTGTTTGGGACATCTTACAAAAATGACAGTGACATTGTTCATGAGCAGAGGTCCTAAAATGCCTGTGTTGAAAATTTGGTGACAATACTCCATAAAATGACTGTGTTATGCGCGTGCGTTGCACAGTTTGCACGCACAATCGTAAGTTCACAAACTTATAATATTTTCACTCCAGATTTTCAACAGTGCCATTGTTCTGCATCTTCTAATCAACAGTACAGCTGCCATTTTTCACATCCTGACTAAAATCTATTTTCGCAGTTCCGGCGCAAAATAGCACGGTCACTGTGGAAAGTCTATGTTCGAGACACATTATGAAAATGACAGTGACACTGTTCATTGGCAGATGTTCTAAAATGCCTATGCTGAAAATTTGGAGGCGAAAGTCAATAAAATGAGTGTGTTACAAGCGTGCATTGCGCAGTTTGCATGCACACTCGTGACTTTGTGAATCTGTAATAGTTTCACTCCAGCTGTTCATCATTGGCATTTTTTCATACCTCCTTATGAACAGTACAGCTGGCTGAAATGTGTTTTCACATGTCCGGCGCAGAATTGCACGGTTGCTGTATGAAATCAGTTCTCGGGACAGTTTGAGGAAATGAGGGTGACACTATTTATTTTTTTGAAATTCAACATCTTTATTGAATTATGACAAGACAAGAGGATATTTGACAAACAGAACATGAACCAGAATATAAAACAACCAAAAATAAAAGATAATGCTAGGATGACATCAGAATGTCACTGGATCCAGTATAACCAAAAGAAAAAATGACAAACTACTATACCCAACCCCTCCCTCTCTCTCCCACAACCCTCCACCCCCCCCCCACCCTGGGGGTGTGCCTTATTGGAAACAACATAACAAAAGTAAATACCAAAAAATAAATAATGTTCCAAATAGTAACAGGCATAAAAAAAAAAGATAATACAAACCGAAACAGCCAGAAGCATGCATTACATGAACCTTAATTCGGATATGAAGCAAACAATTTACCCCATTTTAGATTGAAAGAGGTTATACGATTCCGGGAGCTTGCTATTAACTTTTCAGTATTAAAACAAAGAGACATTTCTTTGATCCATTCAGCATACGATATAACCAGTTGGTCCATCCAGTGCTTGAGAACCAGCCTTTTGACTGCTATAGAAATTAAAGCCATGTGAAACCTGCGCTTCCAAACCTTAATATTGGAAAACATCCCTAGGATATATATTTCTATAGTGAACAGCTCACCCAAGAGGGTGACACTATTTATGAGCAGAGGTCTTAAAATGCCTATGTTAAAAATTTGGTGCCGAAAGTCCCTAAAATGACTGTGTTGCAAGCGTACATTGTGCATTTTCCACCCACCCTTGTAACTTCATCAATCTGCAATACTTTCATGCGACATTTTCACCACTGGCATTTGTGCACACCTCCTTATCAACAGTCCAGCTGCCATTTTTTACAGCCTGCCCAAAACACGTTTCTGCAGCTGTGGCACACAATGGCATGCTCGCTGTGCAAAATCACCTTTTGGGACACATTTACAAAATCACAGCGCTATGCGTCTCTAGCTCCGCCACTGCCAATGCCAGTGCGACAACATTCGGCATTGACAAATGCTTTTATCTCCAAAATGGTCAGATTTGGCTGCCATGGCTACCTGCACCTGGTGTATGATGTGAGCCTGCTGCTTTGCTTATTTCCTGTATTTGTCTCTAAAGTCTCAGATAACTGAATTAAAGGCAATCTGCTTATCCCCAGTACACTGCGGCAGCTGTGCTGCTAAAAGTGTTGGTCAGGTAGACAAAGTTATATCAGCAGAAGGAAAAGCATTGCTATCATGCAGTTTTGGTAGTAAAGCTGGCAGTACTGTGGCACATGTCGCTCCACCACCTACCTACCCACGCAGTCCTGACTCAACCAGCGTTAACTTGAGTCTCAGCGAGAATCATACAGATTGTTATTTTAAATTATTACCAAGTGGTCACGGAGTTACCTATAGTGGCTTCAGCAAATTCATCATCTTAGTTTTTAAGTCTTGTTGTGGCTGGTCCCACTCTGCGGATTCATCACAGTGGTGCTCAACTCTTTTGGTTCTGCTCCTTCCTGTCAATGTAGGATTTCTGCTGTGATGGCTACTGGGTTGCCTCGGTTCCTGTTTTTAGACCTTCCTCTTGTAAATGGGCCTCCTTTCTGGATCAATACTGCATCAGCTGAGGTGGAATTTCCTGGATGTCAGCTATTCAGTTGTCAAGTAGCAGCACATAGAAACATACATGTTGTTGGCAGATAAGGGACTCCAGACCCACCCAGGCTGCCCTATTTTCCTTACCTACAGTGACACTATGGGCCCTAATTGGCCTTAGGTCTCCCCCTCTTAATTTCCAAGATCCCTTTATGTCTATCCCATGCATTCTTGAATCCTGTAACTGTTTCAGCTCTGACCATCTCTGTCGGAAGGCTGTTTCACTTGTCCACCACTCTCTCCATGAAGATGTACTTTCCTCTGAACCTCCCCGTCCAACTTCATATTGTGCCCCCACATCCTTACGCATTTTTTTTCTTTGAAAAAATGGTACCCTTCTATACCGTGTTCTTCCCTGAGAGGCATTTGAATGTTTGTCATATCCCCCTTTCCCTCCTTTCTTCCAGGGAGTATATATTTACTTCCTTAAGCTTTTCCTGATAGGGTTTTGATGCAAGCCCCACACTATTTTGGTTACACTTCCCTGAATCACCACCACCCTGTTTATGTCCTTTCAAAGATGGGGTCTCCAAAACTGGACATAGTACTCCAGGTGTGGCCTCACCAATGTTCTGTATAGCGGAATTGTTACCTCCTTTCTTCTGCTGGTGTCCCTGCCTATGCAACCCAGCATCCTGCTTGCCTTCCCCTGCTGCCTTGTCACGCAGCTTAGTTACCTTCAGGTCATCAGACATGAGTACTCCCTAGTCTCTTTCCTGCTTTGAGCATGCTATTTCCTCCCCTCCCAGGTGGTATGTTGCCCCCAGGTTTCTGTGCCCCATGTGCATTATTTCACACTTTTTAGTGTTGAAACTCAGCTGCCAATCCCTTGATCAATCCCCAAGATTTTTAGATCTCCCCCTCATACTATCCACCCCACCTCCTTGGTGTGTCGACTCTGTTGCAGAGCTTTGTGTTGTCTATGAACAGCCATACTTTCCCTTCTAGACCTGCTGCAATGTCATAGATAAAGACATTGAAGAGGACCAGACTCAATACTGATCCTTGTGGCACCCCAGTGGTTACTCTGCCTACTCCAGAGTGTATGCCATTTACCACCACCCTCTGAGTCCTATTGTCTGGCCAACATTCCACCCATTTCACTACTTTAGCACCTACTCCTAGGTTCCCCAGCTTGTTTAACAGCCTTCTATGTGGAACAATGTCAAAGGCCTTACTAAAATTCAAGTAGGCCAAATCCAGTGTCCCCCCCTCCACGATCCACATCCCTGGTTATCCAGTCAAAGAACTTTATGAGGTTTGACTGGCACAACATGCCCCTTGTGAAACTATGCAGCCTCGGGTCCTGCAGACCATTGGCAATTAGGTGTTCCACAATCCTTTCCTTCAGTAGCGTTTCCTTTACTTTGACCACACTGGAGGTCAGGCTGACTGGCCTGTAGTTTCCTGCCTTCTCCTTGTTTCCACTTTTGTATAGTGGGACTAAATCAGACTTCCTCCAGTCCCCTGGTATATCCCCTTTTTTCTTTGACAGGTTGAACAGGGCTGTCAGAGGTGCAGCCAGCACCACCTTTAGTTCCCTGAGTATCCTGGGGGTGTACCCCATCTGGTCCCATTGCCTTATCAACTTTTAGCACCATTAGTTCCTTAAAGACCCTTTTCTCTGAAAAATGATTTGTGTCCACCTCCCTACCCTTCATGCCCTTGTCCCTCATAGCTTGTGTTTCCTGATCCCTCCTCTGTGAAGACCGAACAGAAGTATTTGTTCAGTATTGTTTTTTTTTTTTTTACCAGCAGAGACACACTAAGCTGAAAGCTTGTTTACAGGTGTGACCTGGGAGCACAGGGAAGTTAAGTGACTTGCTCAGGGTCACACAGTATGCAAGTGGGGGCTGTGGGATTCAAAAACAGGTCTCCAGGTTTGCAGCTCAGAGCCTTAAACCACTGCGCTATACTGCAGCCTGTATGTCCTCTTTTTTTGGTGGTCTTCCTCTACGGTAGAACATGAGGTGGGTGCCTGAATCATGGCACCATCCAAAACGGTGACACGATATGGTCGAAAGCCAGAAAGGCGAGGGGGCAGGGAGGGCAAACGGTTGTGGTGAGGTGGGTGACCCTAGCGACAGGATGTCGCTACGTGTACACACGCCCGGGGGGGGGGAGTGAGCACAGCAAGCATGGCCTGGGAGGGGACGTAGGGGATGTAGGGGGTGGCACTGTGGTCGGCTGCCGAGCTGTGCCATGGCACCAAGGGTTGGCCTCCGCTTGCAGTGCTGGGGTTCCAGGTCTGGGTCCGGGCGCTTCTGTGCTTTTCTTGCGCCTGGCCCAAAATCATATTTTTTTTTTATTTTGCCTCCCCGACATGTACCCCCTGGAGTTGAGAATCCTTAAGTAGGTAAATCGGAAAGCCCCTCGTCAGTGGGGGCACACAGCCCCCACAGAAAGCAAGTATGTTTAGTCCCTGGCACTGTTTTTTCCATGCACTGGAGGTTGTCAGGGTGGCAAATTGTTTTCGCTGCCCTGACATCAATCTTCTGTGGGTCGCCCGCTGTCACCCACATCAGCAAAACCTCCCCACACAGCCCCCCTCCTTCTCCTTTCAGATTTACTATACCTCTTCTTACCTTCCTCTTTTCACTTACGTACCTATAAAAAGTTTTATTCCCTTTTTTCACTGACTTTGCAATGTGTTCCTCTGTTGATGCCTTAGCCCCCTTCCCCCCAACTGCCTTCCCTGCCTCCCTTTGCTTTTCCTGGTATCTCTCCCTGTCCCCCTCCTCCTGTGTTTGTTTGCATTTTCTAAATGCCATCTTCTAATGTGTGTGCACATATATATATATATATATATATATATATATATATATTTCTGATATATGTGTATGTGTATATATATATATATATATATATATATCTTGTGATTTGTGATATCTCATGTGTGTTTGTGTGTACAAATATATATATTTTTGATGTGTGTATATGTACAGTGGTGTCCCCAGGATGAAATCCAATTCTGCAGCATTTTGCAGCACTCTGCAGAATGCTGCAGCAGACCTACTGAATAAAGCAATGTAATTTCAATGAAAATTAGTCCCTTTTGTCATGCAGGAAACCGTGGCATTCACTTCATCTTGGCAGTGTCACATTTTCCTGAATGACAAAAGGGACTAATTGCCATTGAAATTACATTGCTTTATTCAGTACGTCTGCTGCAGCATATTGCAGAGTGCTTTAAAATTGGGTTTCATCCTGGGGGATTCCACAGTATACATTTTGTATTATATTGTCTATAATTGTAATTACTCAGTGTTCATTCACATGTACTTGTCTTCTAACAAATTGCTTCTATGTACATTTTATTTACCATGCAACTTACTTTTTGTTTATCCTTTGTCTTGTACCTCTGCCCCGGGGTTGCACCTGGAAATCAGCTTCCGCTCATTGTGCTTTTCCCAGTTAACAAATTTTAAATAAATAAATAAATATCTTCTTTGCTTTTACTTTTTCTGCTACCTCCTTAGAGAACCATAGCAGTCTCTCTTTCCTCTTTTCCTTGCTAACCTACTTGATACAGAGCTGTGTCGCTATTTCAGTTCCCTTTTTGATAGATGTCCACTGTTTCTCTACTACCCCCTTCCCCCCTACTCCTGCTAGGGAGTCTCTCAAGCATTCTCCCATTTTCTTGAAATCAGCCCTGCTAGAGTCCAGGATCTTCATCCTTGTGTAGTTTGAGTCTAACCCCCTATTACATCAAACCACACTGTACGGTGATCACTGTTCCTCAGGTGTTCTACTACTGTAACCCCACACTGTCCCCATTTGCAAGTACTAGGACCAGCAGTGCCCCCTCATTTTATTTTGTTTTTGTTGACCGGGTAAGTGCACTAGACAAATCCTGCCTATTTTCAGGCACGACCCGGGGGAGGGAGATACAGATGAATGCCAACTGACCTTCAACCAGATTAAGCAGTTGGTGGTATTTTTAGTGAATCATGGGTAGGTTCCATGACCAGTTGGTTGAGAAACAACACTGTAGGGATTCCAGGATGTTACTGCTCTTGGCTGTTGCTGCCGTGGGGAGGCTCCAATCTATGTCCGGTAGACTGAAGTCTCCTATCAGCAACACCTCTGCCTGTGTGCCTTCCTTTGGATTACTAGCATCATTTCCTTATCTACTTCCTTTCCCTGTGATGGAGGTCTGTAGATCACTCCAGTATGGATTGCTGCCCCCTTTCCAGTGCAACAAAAGAAGAACTAGAACTAGAACTAGAAATTAAAACTGTGAGCAGAAGGTTCATGTGTGTGTTTGTGTGTATATATGTTTGTGTGTGTAAGGAGATCATGACAGGAAAGAATATGTAACTATTTACTTGTTAAAATGTAAGATGTAAGAGAGTTTTACTTTTTAGGGCCTAGTTGAATATTTTCATTGAGGAAAGGTAGCAGCAATGTTTGTGATGACAATCAGAGTTGTATAGAATGGGTCATGAATTCTGTATATGATTTATCCAAATGGATCTGTTCCAACCAGTGTTTGTGTGTAGAGATTAACATACAGTATGCATCTCAGAACATTTTTAGCCCAATCAGAATGCAGAACATATCCAACCCATTTTAGAACTGAGCAATAAGACATGATATGCTGTGGATTATTGGGAGGTTATACAATGGGTCTGAGAATACTGGATTCTGATTGGCTGACTGGCATGATTTACCCGTTGTAAATCCTGTGATATACCAATGGTTAAAAGTGCCAGTCAGCTAAATCTGCCTCAAAAGTAATCCGCCCCCACAAAAATCAAAACAAAACGCCACCATATTTTTCTCCCGCTAAAGCATGACCTGAAAGTGGATCAGAAAAAGCACTACAGTGTGTGACATATAAACCTCAACAGTCACCAAGCCCACTTCGCATATGCCCTGAAAACGTTTTTCTTTTAAAAATCTGTCCTCTGTAAAAACTCATGCAGTACACCTGCCTCACCTGTCTATATAACGTCTCCCATAGGGGTTCGTTTCCCATCCCCATGACATCACCTGGTGGCAGCTATTGTAAATGCCCAGTGTTCCAAGAGATCTATTTAGAAAAAAATTACTCTCACCCGATGAAAACCATCAATTGCTGCAGCATGTAATACCCTATTACACTGCATTACCACTTGTCTTTTTTTTTTTTTTTTACTAATTGTATTTCACTATCGCTCCAACTCCAGATGGAACAAATCAATGCAGCACTGTTTTGCACTCATACTAGTTGATGATGCCCATGTGCAGTTAAAGCCTAGACCATGACTTGCACTAGCAACCGATCTTGGATGACACCGGCAAGCTGTCTCTTTCTCTAAGTATAACAAGGAGCCCCTAGATTGACTTAAAAAAAAAAAACACTGTTGTCACGCTCCTTCCCTCTCTGTCTCCCGTTTCTCTCTCTATATATAATGCAGCTCAAGCTCCCCATTTCCCACCCACTGAATGGGAGCATGACAGGTAGCTGAAATAAATACTGCTCATGTTAAAAAGATGCAATTAAAAAAAAAACTGTTAAAATCTTGCCACTAACCTCTGATTCTATGTGCACTTCAAGTGAGGGGAGGAGGCAGCCTTCCACGTTCTGCCTAGCAACCCAGGACTATTTTCTCTGCAGAAGCATATCTCTTATATTTTATTCATTAAAAATGTGAAAACAAAGTTTGCCCCATATAATTTTTCTCTTTTCTTTATTTTACACATTGTATAATCATAATATCCCACTTGAGGGTGTGGGTGATGGCAGGATTTATCCATTTCTGGTGTGTTGCTGGTCACTCAGCTGTGCCTCATGACTGAACAACACACCAGGTATGGATAAATCCTGGCATCACCCGCATCCTCTCATGGAATATTGCTTAATTCACCCATACCTCATGTGGTGTGTCATGTAGTGCAGCCAAATAACTTAACCACAGGAGAAGGGGCTAATCCCCCAGTTATCCATGTCCTGAAGTGCCTTATTGTAATTATTAAATGAATTTATATGTAGAATAGATTGTAAAAGGTATTTAATTATGTTTTGTTAATGCACTTCCTCAGCTGTGGGTTATTGCAGGATTTACCCTCAGGAGCCTTAGCTGACCAATCAGGTTACAGGAATTTGCATGACAGTTATATAATTGTGATCATAAAATGGCAAGAAAACATTTGCAAACTTCATTGGCAAACAGACATCATCTGACCATGCATTAAATTCCTAGTACAGCTTGGTCACAAGACAAATCTCATTACCAAGGGAAAGGGTCTTATTACCTAGAATATCAGGGGTTATTTCATGTATATATTTTATTGAAAACATATTAAAACAAATGATTTATGTGAAAGAAACTTTAAAAATGTTTAATTTCACATATAATACTAAAGAGCAGTGAGCCATTTTATATATACAATAAGCCACTCCAGTGTGTGCATTAAACAGCAACTCTCTGCTATGCTAAAATGCTTAAAAACACTATATTTACACTAATTATGTTTTAACTTTATTGTTTTCTAGTTATTAATTTGTTTTTTACTTTCTCCTACTGTTGGTCTACTAAATATTGTAGGTAACACAGCAATTATTTCACTGAGTTTCTCAAAATGTATCTGACTCTCCTCTACTAACCACACAATTGCTGTTTGTGACATCAGAAGAAGAAGGCCATTTGGTCTATCAAGTCTGCTCATATTGCAGGGTCCACAGTTTGAGCTAATGTCCCTGCCCTCCATCCCTCCCTCCCCACTCATCCCATCCTCCCTACCCATGATCCTTACTTTCCCCCTATACCTATCCCAGCCTCTCTTAAAGCAGCCCACTGTCTTCAATGAGATGACCTCTTCTGGCAGTGTGTTCTAAGTGTCCACCACCCTCTCTGTGAAGAAGTGCTTCCTGACCTCCCTCCTAAACCTCCTACCCTCCAGCTTAAGACTATGCCCTCTAGTGTTATGGTTGCCACTCAGTTTAAAGAGACTCTCCTTATCAACCTTATTTATCCCTTTCAAGTACTTGAAGGTCCCAATCATGCCCCCCCTCTCTCTTTCCTGTCTTCCAGGTAGTACATGTTCAGTGCCATCAACCTCTCCTCATACGCCTTACCCTGCTGACCCACTATCATCTTTGTAGCCCTCCTCCGGACCTTTTCCAGGAGGTTAATTTCCTTTTTGAGGTGTGGGCACCAGTACTGAACTCCATACTCTAGATGCAGCCTTACCAGTGACCTGTTCAATGGCAGTATAACCTCCTCTCTCCTACTACCGATCCCCCTAGATATGCATCCCAGCATCTTGTTTGCCTTTGCTGCTGCTTCCTTATACTGCGTAACAGCTGAAACATCTTTTTTATGAAAGTATATGCTGAGGTGCAGAGTAGTTATTTAAAGGATTTTAATGCACACACTGTCATGGCTTATTGCATGCATAAAACATGGTCGGATATATTTATCTATGTCTGACCAGGTGTTATCTGCATGTCTGACTGCAGTATATCTACACTTGGCCACAGTTTATCCTTATGATTTATCAATGTTTGACCTTGATTTATTCATATATTACAATATAAAGGTGTATTCATTTTCAGCCATGGTTATTCAGTATCATAAGGGTTAAACCAGAGCTGTATAGGAAGTGAATGCTTCACTGAGCCATAAAACCCTGTCAACTTTGTTGATTTTCAAACAGTTTTACAAGGCTATGAATGGTAACCTTTAAGGAGTACTTTTAGCATAATTTTAGATTTTTTTTTTTGTTTTGTAAATTGCTTGTCATGAAGCCAGCAAACCAATGAACTACTTCATCCTGTGTGGATTGAGAATTACTTTAGTCTTCATAAAACAACATTTTACATTTCTTCCGAAAGATTTCTTTCCCATTAAAATTATTTATTTATTTAGTTAGTATTTGTTAACTGGGTAGGTACACTAGACAGGATAGCTGCCTATTTTCAGGTACAACCCAGACATGATATGGGTGTGTGTGTCTAAACTGCTGCCATGGACAGCCTTAGTGATAAAATACCACTTTGAATGGGCATTAAATCAACATTATTTACATTATAGTAATGCAGACATCCTCAGTGTGCTGTGCTGTGCTGGCAATAATGGCAGATAGCAGTTTTTTTTGTTAATTCAGTTGATTTTGAAGTTGGCACCAAAATAAAATGCACGTGTTGATGTATAAAAGAGGCTCCAATCTCTGCAACAATTTTAAAAAGTGTAATTATAAACTAGAGGGGGTAGAAAGGGCCTCCTGAAGCTCAACAGCAATTGTAGTAATTCCAGACTTTACAAGAACACAAATGGCCAGCATACAGTGTAAATCAAGCAATAAATAAGAAAAAGATTTCTCTTGGGTAGTACCTCTAACCTGCTGAGCCAGAAGTTTTTTTAATAGAAGTTTGCAGACTTGGCTTTTGAAAATATTCCATTCTAAATACAGTACGCTAAGCAGTTATTTGCTTTACTTAGTATACTTACTTTTCCATTTTGAAATTATACTCTTCAGAGCTACAATTGCAAAGGCAATGGAACGGACAATTTTTTACCTTTAAAAAATAGATGAGATACAACAAGTGGGGATAAAAACAAAGACGTTTATTTACTGTACACTATGTATTTTTTTATATATCAGGGGTGGGGTATAATAGGGTCAGAGGTGAACAAAATGAGCTGTGAGTTGTGAAGCTAGCAGTAAGTTCTCTTTTGCTCTCCCTCATATGAAATCTACTGCTGGCCAAGCTGCTTCCTCTTTCCATTTCCCTAAACTCTGGGGTTCTTGTTTCCTTTCTATTCACTCAGCTCCCTCCTTTTCTGCTGGTAAAATTGTCCTCCTTGGTTTCTCTTCCCACTCCTGTGGTTGTTTCTGACATTGTTTTGAAACCCCTTTTTTTAAAGAACTCTTGTTTTTTTTAGCATTTCCCATTTCCCTTGCGTCATTAATCCCTTTGCTCCTTATTTCGATATGTTGATTAATAGTTTCGCTCTTTCATTAGACGTGACACACTTAATCAATAAGTACTAAGTAATACTATGCTAAGCACATCTTCATCAGAAAAAGACTTGGGTGTAATTATTGACAACTCACTAAATTTTAAGCAACATTGTATTAGTGCAGTATCCAAGGCTAACAGGGTGCTAGGTTCAATAAAAAGAAATATTAAGAGGTACAAAGCAGACGTGATTATGCCACTGTATATATCATATATCACCCTGCATTTGGATTATTGCAGCCAGTTGTGGTGCCCTTACAGGAAGTCTGATGTGAACATGGAAAAAGTACAGCACTGAATAGCAAAAATATTAAAGGAACATAAACATTTTTCATATAATGAGAGACTAAACAAACTACAACTCTACTTATTTGAGGATCGCAGAAAGAGGGGTGACCTGTTGACATTCTATGATGTTATCCATGATACTTATCTTCGAGAACAGCTGAACATAAATCTGAAGTACAATACCCACAACACTCATGGCCATTCACCTCAATTACATACCATGAGATTCAAGTCTGATAAAATAAAGTATTTTTTATATGCAGAGGGTGATAAACCTTTGGAACAATCTGCCTGAAAATATAGTCACTAGTGAAACATAGGATATCTTTAAAAACAGACTAGACAGACACATGGCAAATGGTGGAAAACTGCTATACTACTTTTAATCTAGAAGACCTATTCTTGGGCTTTTGCCTATCAGATCCTGTCATTCATTAGTGTCATTAGTTCTACAATTTACTGTATGTAAGTTATTGTTTGGCAGCTGATATTCTTAAGCCTCATAGTCTTGTGTTTGATATACTTATTTCTATTCTCTGTATTTTTACTATGTATTTTGCATCTCTTCTCTCCTCCTCCTTCCACCCCCCCCCCATGATGCATCTGGCAATGAGCTGTTACCAGCTCAGTATATGTTTCCCAGCAAAACCTTTGAAATAAATAAATCAAGCTCATGGGGAAGAAAAATGAAAAACTTTAAAGATGAAGTACAAGCCTTTGTGGAGTAGTTATTTAAGAGGTGCACTAGACCCTATTTACAAGTTAATAAAATGCCACTTTTACTACACTTGTAGATGTAAATAAGTTCTGGTGTCTTTAGATATAGAATAGTTATATCTGGATATATAACAAGAAATCTTCATTCATTTAAATGAGATTTCTTGTGATATAACTGGATATAGTTATTTAAGAGAAACTAAGGCCCCATCCACACTGCACCTCTCAGACCCCATAACGGATAGAAACCGTTACAGCTGGGGAGCGGTGCAGTGTGTCCACACTGCCGCAGTGTCTGTTATGGGACTGGGACCGCCGGTCTACACTTCGGGAGCCAGGTGACTGTTACCGTGGCACCCGATCCCACAATGCAGCTCGCGCTGCACTAGGGGACCAGTGCCATGCGTCCACACTATGCCCGGTAACGTTACCAAAGCATAACCGGTTTCATAACTGTTGTTGAAACCACCTCATTTGTGGTTTCAACAACGGTTACAAAAATGCCTTCTGTAACATTACAGGTGTAAACGCAAACCGTTGCGGTAACGGTTTGGGCACTCTGTAACATTACAGAGGGGTAGTGTGGACAGGGCCTAAAACTCTCTGGTCCTTTAAAACCATCTTAAAAAGCCTCTATTCAGACAATGAGGAAGTAATGTAACTGTTACCTGAATCACTGTATCTTTCTTAGCATGCTTCATAAAGAACCAGTTTTCAAAGACATCTAATAAAACAATGCAATGTAATTATTTGTTATATGAATCTATATCTCTATTTGCATGTTCCCTAAAGTACCTACCATCAGTGTGAATTGTATTTATTTCAACTTTGTTTACCTTCTGTGTCTGTTACCTATTTTATTTGTGACCTTTTTCCTACGGTCCTGTGTCATCCCTGTAAATGGCTCATCCGCCCAGTGGGCCTTGTCTGGTTACCAAAGAATTAAATACATGTATAAAATCTAGATTTTTTTTTAGGGCATGTCTCCAACTTCTACTGTTGTTTAACCTTTATAAAATATACAAATTACAATGAAACCTTATGGAAACACAACTAGTGAGCATGGGTCTGAGCATATTATATTTCAAATTGTTTATCTCTTTCTTTCAGAAATCAATGGGACCAAGCTTTGTCCTTTCCCAATTGAAACCATTGATGCATTCAGCAGTGATCATTCAAAGCTTCCTCACCTGAGGTACCTGAGGCTGGATGGCAATGCCTTAGCTCCACCAATTCCTTTGGATCTGATGATGTGTTTCAGGCTTCTGCACTCAATTGTCTTCTAAGGATGGGCCAGACTTACATTGACACAACAAAACACTTGGTGTTCACATTGGGCCAAGCATTCTGTCAACTCTGCCCTCTTGTGACCCACAAGACATTATTTAACAATGCTCAATCTTTTCTACACATGAGGCACCCTTCCATATTTGATGAAGGTAGACCCTCCTGGTTAAGGTAGAGGTGGTGCTATATGAGCAGTGTGGAGAAGACTGCACTGCGCCTGCTCACATTTTTCCTCACTTGTGGAAAAACAGAGCGATTCTGTGTCCAGTGTTGTTGGTCCCTCATGTTTTAGGATGAATGCTAGGTTTAAAGAATCTGCAGTTGCTTCATAAGCAGACCTTAAAAACCTTATAGTTTTAGATTGCATGACTAAGCATCAATGCTGTGTACTGTAATTTATAACCAAATGATGATTTTTAAAAGAAAACAATGAAAATAATTGAGCTAGATTGCAGATATCTTTCATGGTTTCTTTGCTAAATTCATATGTTCATATATTTGAAATTTCATTCCATTATTTTATACATTGTCTGTATAACTTTTAATTGGGGAATGCCTGAGTTATTCCATACCATGAAAAAAAAAACATTTTAAAGGATTATCATCTTTTTCAGTTTCTGGCAGCTATGGCTGCTTGTTTCCCAACTGAGTAAGGCAAAAATGAAGGTGGAGAAATATCAAGACATTGAGAGCATAGCTCTTAGAAACTGCATTCAAAATCAAGCATGATTACTTTTTCACTAGCATTATACTTTCCAGTTAGATTGGTTGTGAAGACTTTTTTCATTTTTGTTTTGCTTTATGGATTAGCACATGAGTATTTTAAAACTACAATGGTAGCCAATTACAAAATGCACTACAGCATATATCTGGATCTATTGGGAACTGTCACAGAAAAATCCACTTGAAATAAATGGGGATTTCCTGTGATAAACCATGATACTGTATATCTGGATAGTCTACTGTACATCATGTCACTGGCTACCATTGTAAGCATACATCCAGTAAAGTCTCTGAAGTGGGATACAGTGTTTATTAGTAGAGGTAACTACTGTATTCTCATCAATATCACATTTCACTGTGTTTCTCCAAAAATTGCATCTTTCAACATTTTGTAATTTGTTAAAATAACTCTTTCAAATCATGTCTCTGATTGTCTCCATTGCAATGGTTAGTTTATTTCAAAGTTTTGATATTTTGTTTTGTATCATATAGGACATCTCTTCATCATCTATTTGATAATATGTAGTCATTTGCTCAATGCATTTTCTACTTTCCACAACTGTTGTTCTTAACAGTGGTTATTATGTATTCTTGCAATGGTATTTTCACTTCATGCTGGTTCCTATATCATGGCAGTGAAAATAAAATGGAATATATTTATATTGTTGTTAATATTGATACATATAAGATCGTCACTGTGATGGCACAGTTTTTAAGGATTAAGGTGATGATTAGTGAGAGGATTTGCTTAGTGTTGAATGCAACAAGTATATGTACTTTTCACCTTACCCTGGGCAAGAAATATTTTTAATGTGTAACTATTTGTAATGTTTGACTTTTCAGAAATTATAGTCAGGCTCCCCCCAAAAATCCATAATTAAAACAGCAGTATTTGTTAGTCAGCAAATATTATTCATATAATATTCTGGTGAAAATGTAGTTCTGACAGCCTTAGATTCATACTTAGTTTATTGTAAGTTTTCGCAAATAGTAACAGTTTGCATAGCTAATTTTGTAATAAATGGCTCACATCATTAAATATAGCTGCCACTCACAGTTTTTAAAAATCTCTTCTGTTGAGGATAGCTGTTGAAGGTACATGCTGGATTCATAATGTGGATATATTAGGACAGTAGTACCACAAGTTTGGGATGATAAACAATACAACACAATAGAATGATATTTAATTTTTTTCATGGTGGGCGTGGCATAGGAGTGGGGACTTTTAAAAACATCAAAATTCTGTAACTTGGTTCAGGAATGAAAGAAAACAAAAAGAAAATGGGATATCTTGATATTTTTCCAAACATTATTGCTAAAAAAAATAAACAAAAAACAACAACTATATGGCCACTAACAAATACTGCTGCTTTAAGATACCAGAATACATGCTGATGTGAAAAAATTGGACTTGCATTATCTGATTTATGGGCAATTTTCTGTTCAGTTCTCTTCATGGGGCCAGTAATTTGAAATTTCCATTTCCTGATGATTTATGTACAGGACTCAGGGCTGTGCTCTGATAAGTCAACAGCCATTACTTGAGTTCTGTAGTTTGTACCAACAAGACATGACACAGTCAAAACTCCAAATTACTGCCTCCATGAAAAGAAATGCAAATAATGTTAACCAAGAAAAGGAACCTATACAAAACACAATCTTATCATTTCATCTTTTAATCTGGTTCCATTACATAAGACTTATTTGATGTAATGAATGTCATTTTTATGTTTGCTTGCGTGCATGCACAAGAAACATTATGTGGCAGCTTAGGAGAGAAGCGGGTTGTGGAGGCACGGCACTGTGGCAGCCAACAGAGGCACTGCATTTGGGGGCTTGGCACTGGTGGACCAATGGAGGCACAGTGTGCTGATGACACTGGCTTCCAAAAGTGCCACCAACTTGCAACGTTTTCACCGCAGCAATCATGTGCCGCCTTGTCATTGCAGCGTCAGTCATTCCTCTGCAATGACGGAGCAACTCGTCATTGCTGGGCGGAAGATTGCCAAGTATAGTATTGTTTGTGAATGCAGTGGCAAGCCGGTGCCATGTTCACAAACAATATTAGACCCCCTAGTGCCGAGGGGGTGCCCAGTCCCCCTCGGCATCATGTGCCACCCCACAACAGTTTTTCATTGCCAACAGGGGCCCCAATCCCCGTCGGCTTCATTCCCCCCAGTGTAATTTGCTGATGGGGGAGCCCACTCCCCATCGGCATAATGTCCCCCCAAAAAACATGTTGGTTTTGAGCTGAGGGAATGCCCAATCCCCCTCTGCGCTTGTCCCCCGTATGTGCCGACGGGGTGCCCAATCCTCCATCGGCTACAGGCCCTCTCAACACAAACACTCAGATGGCATGCTGACAGCCCACCCCAGCATGCCAAATGTCCCTGTGAATAAAAAAAAATCCTTCAATGTTTTTTTTCCCCCCTGTAAATCAGAAAACAGTCCCTCGTTGAGTCCGGTGGCCCCACCTCAACCCGCGCACACCCTCTGTGCACCCTGCCTCACCACACCCCCCTCACCCCATACTTACCTCCAGAGCCCAGTGCAATGATCTTCGGTGGACCGGGAATACATCTGCACTCTTCAAAGCCGACCGCGAACTGAAGAAATGCCGGTAAGCTGAATAATGGCATAAGTATGTTTTTTTCAACTTTGTTGCATATCTCTGGCATTCTTGGGAATTTTGGCACCAAATATTCAACATGGGGTTATTGAGACCCCTCCTCATGAATTCAGCCACTGTCATGGCATTATTCGGTTCCGAAAGGTGATTTTGTGGTCACTGTGCGGAACTGCCATTTGGGACTGATTAACGAAATGACAGTGCCACTGTTCATGAGGTGGCCTATCAAAAAGTCTGTGTTGCAAATTTGGTGGAAAAAATCCAAGAAATGACTGTTTTATGAGCGTGCATTGTACAGTTGCTATGCACGTTCGTAACTTAGCAAATCTGCAATATTTTCACTCCAGATTTTCAACATTGCCATTTTTCCACACCTCCTTATGAACAGTACAGCTGTCATTTTTCACATCCTGGCTGAAATGTGTTTTTGCATTTCCCGCACAGAATAGCATGGTCACTGTGGTAAATCAGTGTTCAGGATAGATTAAGAAAATCACCATGACACTGTTCATTAGCAAAGGTCCTAAAATGCCTATGTTGAAAATTTTGCGACTGAAGTCCATCAAATAACTGTGTTACGAGCATGTGATGCGTTGTTTCCACACACGCTCGTAACTTCACACATTTGTAATATTTTCACTCCAGATTTTCACCATTGCCATTTTTTCATACCTCCTAATGAACAGTACAGCTGTCATTTTTTACATCCTGGCCAACATGTGTTTTCGAATTTCCAGTGCAGAATAGCACAGTTGCTGTGGGAAATCAGTGTTCAGGACAAATTAAGAAAATCACAGTGACCCTGTTCATTAGCAGAGGTCCTAAAATGCCTATGTTGAAAATTTGGAGACGAAAGTCCATAAAATGACTGTGTTATGTGCATGCGTTGTGCAGTTTCCACGTATGCTCAGACGTGTGAGCATTTTTTAATATTCCCACTACAGATTTTCAACATTGCCATCTCTTCACACCTCCCTATGGATGGCACAGCTCTCATTCTTCAAATCCTGCCCAATCTATGTTTTCGTACATGTGGCACAGAATGGCATGGTCGCTGTTGGAACTCCAAGTTCTGGACACATTGACAAAATCACACTGCCGCTCTTTATGAGAAGAGGTCCCAAATGCTTTTATGAGACATGGTCACAAAAAGGCCATGTTGGAAATTTGTAGTGAAAATACCAACAAACGTCTGGGGTGTTAGGGTTTCTAACCATAATGTCCCACCCTGTACAGACTGACAGGCATTGGCGTGTGCCTTTGCATTGTCGACTGTACTGCTCATGCCATCCCACCCCCACCCCCCAGCCACTGACAGGCATCGAGGTGTACCTTGGACTCTTCGGCCCCAGACTTCACCCCATTGTCTTATACTGCACCCATTTCAGTGTATGTCCTTATGGAATAGGATGACTGTAAAGCCAAACACCCCAAGGCACACCTCAACATGTGTCAGTGTCTGCAGAATAGGGTGAGGTGACATGGCATGCCCATTATAGGCGATGACCCAAACACTTACCCCAGTGCCTGTCCATCTCTACAGGATGGAGGTGGGGTTGACGTGAAGTTCAATACTTCACTGCCATTCCTGTTCTGCATCTGTCTAACATCTGTATTTCCAATGCTAATACCAGCAAGCAAACATTTGGCATTGACAAATGCTTGTTTAAAATACTATAATTTCAAACAGCTTTAGATCTGCAAAGATGTCCTGCCTCCATTATACTGATTTAACAATTTCCTGCAAAACATTTAACTAATAGCATCAGCAGGACTTGAATTGTACAACATTCTTCAAAAATGTGGAATGTTAGGACATGCAATTCTAGATTACTAAATACTTTTGCATGGAAATAGGCCATTTGCCCCTTAGACACCATCATTTCCTTCCACTGTTCCTGATCTGAGATCATTATCATCTGTTTGTGACAGCAGACTCATAATTCAAGGCAACTGACTAGTGCTAGGCAAATCTGCAAAATCCATTTTGTGCACTTTTTTGAAATTACACCAATTTTGCATTATGTCATGCAGTTTCGGAAACTAGAAAAAGGTGTTTTAAACTGTGCAATTTTGGTTGAAAATGTGCCCTTTTTAAAATCTCCCTTTTTTTAAATGTGTAGTTTGGAATGTAATTGCACTATTTGCTGAAATTGTGCATATTTTAGATCTCACAGTTTTGAAAAAATTTTTTACGGTTTTGGGACAACTTGTGCCATTTGCTAAAATTTCACATTTTTAAGAAGTTGCATTTTCACAAATGCACAATTTGGGGGAAATGGCGCTGTTTGAATAAAGACAGTTGGAAACTATTAGGTAGATATGGGCTCAATTTTGCAAAAATTGTGCACTGGGAAATGGGCAATTTCATAAATGTGATAATTTTACCCCACACTACAACTTACTGCATGAAAAAAAAACATGAACAGATGAAGTCTAAGGAGAAACTATCTTGGTTCAATAAAAACATCTCTAGTAATAAACAACAGAAGTCATGATATTGCATTATGGGGTGAGTTTTGTATAAATGAATTCTGTTGATGCCAACTCTGATTTTTTTGTTGGTGTTGCTGGAAATCATAAAATCTCTTTAATATTAATTATCACTCTGGAGGACCACAATACATTTGCAGATCTTCATTACCTTTCTAGGCCACTTGTCCTCACAGACCTAAATTTTCTCCCTTTCCTAAACCACCAGTCCACAGGACTGATTTGGAGCTATTTCAGAAAGCCTACATGTTCTCCTTCTAATGCATTGCTAATGCATTGCTGCACATGACCCTATACTGTAGAAAAAGAATCTGAAACGGAACTAAACAGAAGAGAAAAATTGAACATTTTAAACTTAAAAGTCCAGCTGTTGTTCAGGTAAGTGGAATGAGTTTTAGTAACCGTATTTCCAGGTGGACATAAGTCCACATCACAGATCATTCAATCATAACTCACAATGATTTATCAATTTAATTATTGATTGATTCAGAAATTTTGGACAGGAAAAAAATTACAAACAAAAACACATTTTTATCTGCTCAAGAATAGACTCAACAATATGTATGAAAAATAATCCACTCTCATGCCTTGACAGTCCAGCTGGCTACTGCAATAGAGCACAATTAAAATTAATCAAAGAATGTATCCTGCCAATGACCCAGGGGCAACTGCTTTCATGTTTGCTATGTAGATGACTTCAGTTTGTGCCTTGAACCCAAGATGTTATGCACCATGAAGCAGAGGCAAGGAGGTTATCTGTCTAGGGTGCCTCCTGCCTCAGAGAGGGAGAGCAACTTCTTCCATGACATTGAGTAGCTCCTTGGTGGCCTAGAGGGAGGTTGTCATGCAGGCAGGCTACTGTGGCACATTGCAGAAGAATAAGGCACAAATTTCAATTTGCAGCATGTGTGATACGTGACATGAACACATTGTGCATCCATTCCTGTGTAAATAGCACTGAGAGGCTGGCTCTTCCAGTACTGCAGGTGGGTCTTACTAACTCTGCACTCAGCCTTCTAGGACTAGGACTGGGCTCTTGCTGGAGGCTATTCCATTATTGAAGTGGGGGGGGGTGTTGATGATCCAACGGAGATCAAAAATTTTTGACATCAGGCAAAGCCATTTATGTGTAATTTGTGACCAGGAAGGGCACACTGGTGTATCCTTGGTGTTACATAAACCTGTTTTATTGACAACAGGGATGGGATGTTGGCCAGGTCACCAGAGGATATCCTTACTCTTTCTGAAAGTGTCATGGAATTTTTTTGCTTTCACCTGGACAGCCACCAGAGGTGGGCAGAAGGGACCTCTGTTTACCATCTCACTAAAAGGACATCACCTCAGCAGTGCAGCACCTGACTAATGATGCACCATATCATCAGTGTTGGGTATTAGCCAATATTTCTGGTGTGGGACTACAACTTAAAACCTCCCCATCTTCCTGACCAGAGGTGAGTGTGCTAAAAATTGAGAAACTGACAGCACAGATGAGCACCCAACTTTCCAAAATGACAAGTGAATCCTCCATGAACTCCCCCATTCTCTTCTCATAGGTTCCTCCTTCTGGGCAGCAGTTCAGAGCTAACTTAGTCTTCTCCATCACAGAGTATGAGCTAAGTTCCTAGAGGGGCTGGCTGACTGACGTGATTTGGAGGCAAGGAATGGGGCTCCTCTGACTTGAGTGGACAGGCTAAAACAGAAAGCAATCCTGTTGTCGCTCCAGAAAATGACCAGAGGAAAAAAGAAACGTAAAACTAATTGATCAAAGCTGATAGAGTCAAGCAGCATGATTTATGCTGTGTTCCAGGGTAAGGATAAGCCAGTTTTGATGGTTCCATGTCAAAACAGCATATCAAAAATAGCTCAGACAATATGAGCTCAGCAATATGAGCGCCAGGAAAGACGTCTACTGAAAACTTCAGCGAGGCATCAAAACAGTGAAAAGTACATAGAAAAAAAGAAAACAACAGCAAATGAACACTGCACAAAAATTTACAAATGGAGGGCTTCGACACCCCTCATATCCCCAGCACCCCCTTAGGAACAACAGCACTCAGATATACATGCACTCTGAAGATAGCTGCTGTATTGACACTCACTCTTTTTCACTAGCTCTTTATCCCACGCTTTTTATACGCAACACCAATTTTAACTATTTTTTGGGTGACTACGGCAAAATGTGGCCCTTTAACCTCTGATTTGGCCTAATCAAGCTTTTGTGCCACTTCAGATTACTTCGACCTTTCATAAAATAGTTAAAAAAAAGTAACACTAGCCCTTTCAAAGTGGCCACAGCTGGTCCTATTATATATATATATATATATATATATATATATATCTAGCACTGCACCAGGTGCTGGATGAGGTTTTCTTTAAAAACTGACTGAAGGATTGACTGGAGTGGGTGAATCATGGTGAAGCAGTGTCTCTAACCTCCATTTTTAGCCTGCCAGATCCCCCGTATCAAGGACCGAAGTGGTATTGGCCAAATTGTTGAACCTAAACCAAAGACCAAATCCAAATCCAAATCAAAGACAAACTGCAGTTGCCAATTCTTCACATTCGCTCACACTTACCCCTGGGTCCATGCTTGTTAGTACTTCCCAAGGGTGCATCTGACCCATTAGGCTGATCAGTAGGGACAAAACTGAGGCAGGACTCACTCATTGCAGTTAATATTAAATCCACACTGAGTCCCAACACTTACTTTATTTTTCAGTTTATAATAACCTCAGTTTTACCCCATTGCTGCCAAACAAGGCATACTGTACTTTTTTAGAAGCTAGCACTAGTAATGCTAGCTATAACATATTGCCAACACTGTTCAAATCAAAACATCAAGGGCCATTATTTAAACATTTGTGCAGGTGCAAATGGGCGTTTGCCCACAAAAACCTAGTATTGCACCAAAGTGTGATATTCAGAAGGGGCAGTTGTGCAGGCAAAACAGGATTAGTTCCTGTGCAAAATATACTGGCCGCTATGCACTATCGGACAGGAATTATGTGCCAGAGGCACATATCCCTCCCACATAGCTCCACACCTGCGGACAGGTGTGCACCGGCTGTATGCATCAATGGCCACCACCTGTCCATGAGCTTGCCCCCCCCCGGTGCTCAGGTAAGTGCAGGGAGGTCAGGGGAGGAGTTGCGGACCCAGCCAAGCATCCAATGGGATGCTCTGCATGGGTCCCACAGTGTATCCCTTGCACAGTATGGCATGGGTGCAGATGCATTAATAGCCTCTGAAGGCACCCAGACCAGCTCACCTGTGCCCACTGGACTGGTGGACCCATTCCTGAGTCTAAGCTGCACTCCAGCTGCATGGGCGAACCAGCTCACATCCACCCGCTGCTGCAACCCTGAATGCTAGACAACCCCCCCCAACGCATGCCAGCCCTGTTCCCTTGCAGGGAAGAACCCCCCTGCCATCCCCCAGTACAACCACCTCGACTCAAGTCCATTGCCCCTGCAGCATTGGTGAACAGGAACACCCATCACCAGCCCCCATACCTGGCTGTTGGGCCAGTCAATGCTTGACCCAGCACAGCCCTCCACACACCTCCACGGCTGCCAGCAGTCCAGCATACACAAGGGCACACCACCGAAGTATGTCAGATGGCAGCATGCCATGGAGGTGTATGTGAAGAGCTGCACCACTGGCTATCACTGACCACGGCACCACTGGACAGGTACAGGGTATGGGGGGGTGGTGCCATGGGTGGGTGGGGGTTCACTGGTAACCAGGCTGTGGGAAAGGGTGTGGGTCACCTGTCTCATCTGTGTGTGTGTGTGTGTGTGTGTGTGTGTGTGTGTGTGTGTGTGTATGTATGGGGAGTTCTCCCATGCTACCCAGGACAGGTGCCCTCTTGTGCAGGGGGGAGGTGCATATGGGGGGGAGATTCTCTGTGTGGGGCGGAAGGTATACAGAGCCACTCCAGGAGGGTTGCTGGCCATGTGTGGGGTGGCAGGATGCATGGGTACTACAGGGCAGCACTGGGTTGGGGGGTTACTTTATCAGGGGATGACTGCCTCGTGGGTCCAGTGTGCATGGGGAGGGCCGCGTAACTCAGTTACAGCAGGGTTCTCCCTGGCATAAAAAGCACCCACCTATGCACCCCAGTGCACAGCACTACACACCTTAGTGCATGGCACATAGTGCTGGCACAGCCTCTGCCCATGCCCAGTGTGTTGCTGTCCATGTAGCCAGGGGATCGGATGCTTAGGGTCTGTGCACCCCAGTTGGTTCATCCCACATGGGGGGCACAATGGATGCAGAGTGACTACATGCTGCAGCCATTCTGCAGGTTCGTGTATAGGGCCCAATATATGTGGGTGGGCAAAAGGAGGGGCCGGGACAGGAATATCCACAAAATCCCATATTCAGCACCTTTGCACTGTGCAAAAGGGGTTAGTGTGGTCCTGTTGTGTAGCACAAATAACACTGAACAAAACCCAGACTTACCCTGGGCAACCCTAGCAGCTGCCAGAAGTATTGTACCCAGCAACCGTGTTGGCTGGTGGGAGAGCACACCTGCCCCCCCAGATAGTCCATGGTCCCCCCTGACAGCTGCCATTCTGGTACCCATGCAGATATGCATTGGTGTCTAGTGGTCCCTCCACCCACCGATCACCAGCCTGTATACTAACATACTAACATACTAAAATGCCAGCAGAATATGCCTAACGGTCTTTCATGTCTGCTCGTTTGGTCAGTCCCCAACCTGGGTGCTGACCTTGCTGTCCCCCTCGCCTTCTCTGGCGTCTCCCTTCCCAGTTCCGGATATTCTTGCTGCATTGGATTTTGCTTCCAGAACCCTTCCCCTGTACCTGTCCCACCCACTCTTGAACCCCTCCACTGTCTCTGCCTCCACCAGCCCCCTAGGCAGTGCATTCCATGGCTCCACCACCCTCTCAGTGAAGTAGCACCTCCTCCTTTCTCCCCTGAATCTTCCCCCCTCCAGCTTCCAGCCATGCCCTCTAGTGGCCCCTTCCTCCTTCCTTCGAAGCACCCCAACTGTTCCTCCCCTATTTACCCTCTTCATGTACCTAAAGACCTCTATCATGTCCCCCCGGTCCCTTCTCTCTTCAAATGTGTACATATTTAGCTCTTCGAGCCTCTCCTCATAGGTCCTGTCCCCCAAGCCCCAAATCATTTTGGTTGCCCTCCTCTGGACCCTCTCCAGGAGGTTAATGTCCCGCTTTAAGTGTGGCCTCCAAAACTGCACGCAGTACTCAAGGTGCAGCCTCACCAAGCAGTATAGTAATGTGATAATCCATTGTGCCCAGTGGCCCCCCTCCCTCTGCTCACCAGTCCCTATAGAAATAGACTGATCCCTGGTGCCTTGCAGTCCCCCCCCAGTGAATGATCCCTGGCCCTTAACATAATCCAGCTCCCTGGTAGCCAGTGGCCCCAAGGTACCTGATCCCTGGCCCTGAACATGACACCAGCTTCCTGGGGGCTAGTGCCACCCCTTGAGCGCCATCCCATTAAGTAACAACATATCCCTGGTGCCTAGTGGTCCCCTTACCCTTCAATCGCTGGCCCATGAATGACTTAACTAATCCCTGCTGTCCAGTGGTTCTTCCCACCCTTCAATTGCCGGTCTGTATGTGCTGCCAGCAATCTCTGGTGCTGAGTTAAGCCCCCCCCCACCTCCGACCACCACCCTCCTGAAGTGCCATCATAAAACTCTGGTGCCTAGTGTCTCCCTCCCCCACTAGCCCATGCCCGGTAATCCAACACTGTGTATCTGGTGTCCAGTGGCCACACCCACCCACTGACCATCAAACCCATAAACACCATGTAGTGGCCTGGTGGCTAGGATCCCCCCTGCTACCGATCACCAGCCCTGTTATGACATCCATAGTCCCCTGGCTAGAGATCCCTTCCCTGCACTGATCCCTGGCCTGGCCAATCATGGTAACAGCTATTGGACTGTGGCCCCTCACCCCCCCTCGTTATTTGATCCCTGACCCCAGTACACAGACAGGCTGCCCACCATAGCATGCCCCACTGTCCAGATCCAAGCCAGGTGTACTGTAGTGGCCCTGTTCCTGTCCTGCTCCCTGGTTACCTGCAGAAAAAGGTAATTATGTTGGTTTGGCATGATCTGCCCCTCATAAAATCTTGCTGAGAGGGGGAGAGAACATCATCCCTAATCAAGTTATCCATTATTCTGTCCTTGATAATGGATTCCTGGACCTTGGCCAGCACATATGTCAGGTTGACAGGCTTGTAGCTGCCCAGGGAAAACGTTGGCGCCTTATAGAAGTCAGAAACTAGATTCATAACTTTCCAGTCCTCCAGTACAATGCCAGAACTCAGACTCATAAAAGATTATGGCAAGCAGTCCCACAATACAATTTATTTATTTAGTATTTGGTTACCAGGATAGTGCACTAAACAAAAATGTTCCTATTTTTAAGCGTGACACGGGAGGTTACAGGCATGCAATAATTACAATACAGTGACATAATAATCATAGAAGCATAGATTTTGCCAGCAAAAAAGGACTGGTTGGCCCATCTAGAGTGCTCTGATTTTCCCTGCCTGTTCTGACACCTCTGACCATCTACTAATTAGTTTTCCCCTGTCCTACACATGCTTGAAGCTTCCTACAGTCTTAGCCTCCACAACATCTGCCAGTAGGTTATGCCTGTTATCCATGACTCTCTCCATGAAGAGTACTTCTTCACATCTGTTTTAAACATCCCGCACTCTAGAGTCACTGCATGCCACTGTGTCCTGCTGCCTTCCTTTCTCTGAAAGAGACAGCCCACCAGCACCTTTATCACCCATGTGAGGTACTTACAGGTCTCAGTTATGTCCCCCCTCACTCTCCTCTCTTCCAGGGAGTACATGTTGAAATCCAGCAGCCTTTCTTCTTAAGACTTCTCATGCAGTCCCCACACCATTTTGGCTCACCTCTGTACTGCTTCCACCCTGTCTATGTCCTTTCAGAGATGTGGCCTCCAGAATTCAACATAGTACTCCAAGAGGGGTCTCACTAGTAGGCAATACAGTGGCAAAACTACCTCTCTCCTCCTGCTATAAATCCTCCTTCCTATGCTCCCCAGTATCACACTTGCCTTTCCAACTGTCTTGTTATACTAACCAGTGACTTTGATGTCATCAGATATGATGACCCCAAGGTCCCTTTCTTGCTTGGTGATCTTAAATACCTCCTCACATCCTATACACAGTTCCTGGGTTTCTCCACCCCCCATACATGACCTTGTATTATTTGGCATTCAAACCCAGTTGTCATATCGCAGACCACTCCTCCAGTCTCCCCTGATCCCCACTCATTCATTCATTCACCCCATCCCAAGTTTCCACTTTGTTGAAGATTTTTGTATCATCCACAAAGAGACATGCTTTCCCTTCTAGCTCCTCCCCAATGTCACTTATGAAGACATTGAAGAGGACCGGTCCCAGCACTGGTCCCTTCAGCACCCCACTAGTCACTCCTTTATCCCCCATATGCCTGCCATTCACCACTACCCTCTGCCTCCTATTTCTCAAAAAGTTTGATACCCAGTTTACCACATTCTTCCCTACCTCCAGGTTGCTTTGTTTCTTCACTAGCCTCCTGTGTTGCAGTGTAGAAGGCCTTACTGAAGTCCAGATAGGCCACATCCAATGCTATTCCCTGATCCACCTCCCTAGTCACTCAGTCAAAGAAATCTATGAGATTCATTTGACATGACCTCCCCTCTGTGAAGCCATGCTGCTGGTTGTCCTGCAGCGCTTTTCTCTCCAGGTACTCCATCGTCCTCTTTCATCTCCTTCAGTAGGGTTTTCATTAATTTCCCCACCACTGGAGTGAGACTAACTGGCCTGCAGTTGCTAGCCTCCTGGTTACCACTCTTGTGAAGAGGACCACATTGGCTCTTCTCCAGTCCTCTGGTACTAACCCGGTCTCTAAAGATGTACTAAGTAGTGTTGCCAGAGAGGCAGCTAGCACATCTCTCAGCTCCTTTATAATCCTTGGGTAAATCACATTTGGCCCCATCGATTTATTCACTTTAAGGGCTTTGAGCCCTTTTCAGACTCTCTCTAGTGTCCACTTCTCCCACTCCCTGGAGCTTTCTACTACATGTGGGTCCATCCCCATCCCTTTATTGTAAAGACTGAGCAGAAGTGATCATTTAAAATTTCAGCCTTCTCCTGATCCTAATATGCACAGTCACCCATGCCCTTCTGGGTCTCACTATAGAAACATAGAATTTGACGGCAGATCAGGACTGCTTGGTCCATATAGTCTGCCCATTTCTCCCAACCTACACTATTGCCGTAGACTGTGCCTGATCTACAGGTCTTTCTCCCTTCCCCCCTTCCTTTCCACTTGATTACCATGTGCTTATCCCATGTATTCTTGAACCCCACCACTGTTTTCACCCCGTCACCTTTGCTGGAAAGCTATTCCAGGAATACACCACTCTTTCTGTGAAAAGGTACTTCCTCACATTTCTCTTGAATCCACCCCCTCCAGCTTCATAGCATGTTCCCTTGTTCTTGAACACCTTTTATTCTGAAAAATTCTTCTCTCCTGTACCATATTTATCATCGTGAGGTATTTAAAGGTCTCTTTCATATCCCACCTCACCCTTCTCTATGCCAGGGTGTACTGTACATATTGAGGTCCTGTAGTCTCTCATCATATGACTTTTGATTCAGAACCTTGCAACATTTCAGTTGTGCTCCTCTGGACCACCTCCATGCTGTCTATGTCCTTCCAGAGATGTGGTCTCCAGAACTGGACACTGGCCTCTAAGTGGGGTATTACCAGTTATCAATACAGAGGCAACACTACTTCCCTTTTTCTGCTGGTGATATCTCTCCCTACACACCCCAGCATCCCACTAGCCTGCCCTACCACCTTGTTGCATTGTCTGTCCATCTTTGGGTCATCTGATATGATTACTCCCAGTTCTCTTTCCTGCTTGGTGGTCATCAATGCCCATTTTGTACTCCACCCCTGGATTTCTGTGCCCTAAATACATTATTTTGCACTTTTTCACATTGAAACCCAGCTGCAGTATCCTTGACCACCCCTCTAGTTTTCCCAGGTCTGTGCTCATTCTTTCCACCCCCTTGAGTGTCCACTCTATTGCAGATTTGGGTGTCATCCGAAAAAAGGCAGACTTTCCCTTCTAGCTCCTTTGCAATATCACTTACAAAGACATTAAAGAGGACCAGTTCTAGCACTGATCCCTAAGGTACCCTGCTGGTTACCCTACCTTCCTCGAAGTGAACTCCATTTACTACCACCCTCAGTTGCCTATCTCCAAACCAATTTCTTAGCCAGTTTACCACCTGTGGATCCATTCCTAAGCTACACAGCTTGCTTACTAGTCTCCTATGTGGAACAGTGCCAAAGGCAAGTATCCCTCATCTCGTGGACCCATTCCCAAGCTACACAGCTTGCTTACTAGTCTCCTTTGTGGAACAGTGTCAAGGGCAAGTATCCCTCCTCTCGTCTTCCTCTTCTCACTTATTTATCTAAAAAATGTCTTGTCCCCCTTCTTCACCTCTCTGGCTATTTTCTCTTCTGCTTGTGCTTTTGCTGCTCTCACTCTCTTTCCTGCCTCTCTTTGCTTTGCCTGGTGTAGGTCCCCGTCCTCTTCCTTCTGTGCCCCCTCTATTTCTAAACACTGCTTTTTTTCTCCTCATTTGTATGAGAGAGACCAGTACAAAGTGTAAATATTTGTGCAAGACAGAAAGCATAAACAAGTATCAACTGCATGATACATACATAAGAATAAAATGTACAATGAATGCATGTAATATAATAGAGCCCAGGAATAAACATGGTAAGTTTATGGAACAATTTAAACACAAGGTTAAGTACTGACATAAGCAGTATGCACATTAATGAAGGCAACCCAGGCTATTAGCAGGAGCCTTTAACATGGCAATTAATTTTCTACTGAACAGAACAACCTCATTGGAGCAAAGTACCAGATGACCTCAAAATCAGTGTGCATTAATTCCTTGATATACCTTGTAATGCAATGCTTATAACAGCCACATACAACATAGGGTTTTGTCTTTCCACCCACCCACCACCTGACTGACACTGTCTTATCCTTGCCATTACGTGAACCCACAAAATGGAGACTATCTGTACCACATTTGTAATCTGTACTTTCCCTCAAAAATGCCAAATTTAGGAGGAGCCAGGGAAATTTTTGAGCGAAACTTAGGGGCAGTTGAGAGGTATACATTAGAGAGACAACAGAACAAGTCCCTTCAGTTTTACTATTTAGCATGCATACTGATGCTTTTCTTAGCGTTTATATTGGGAATGTTGTATAGGCCAGCCCATTGTTTAATCAATGCCATGTAATTCGGGTCCTTCACGGTGGCCAAACTCTGCTAAAGTCAGTCAGGATGTTCATCATTTATTTCAGGTAGTATAGGCAGCAAATGAGAAGACCTTAACATGTGAAAGCCTTTAAAAAATGCACAAGTTTGTATATAATCCTGTTGGGTTTTTGAGATCTCTGCTCCCCCTCATTTGTCTGACCAAATGACCACTCACCTGCCAAAAGCTGAGTGTCTTGCAGTGCATGGGCATATATTTCTATGATGGTGATTTGCAAAAAATGACCAGATAAGTATCTGCCACTACGGTTTGTAACTGCACACAACGTACGAGACATGAATCGAGCAGACGTGCACTCCAATAGAAATACTGTACAGTGGGCACAGACAAAACAACACCAACAGGCTGTTTCTTACAAAACTGCAGTCTGTTTCAACTTGTAACATGGCAATTAATAAATAGTATGTGAAAGCAGTGAGTGCTACGAATGTATGCAAATAACCTTGTGCGACCCACAAATCTTAGCGTTTCTGTATCACAAGTGAAACGAGTGCTGTTTTGAGCAACAGAGTACTATGTAGGAAGTTTTAAACAGTAGTATAGTATTGTTAGACAACTAGTAAACTTACAGCAGTATTTCTTCATAAATGATTAGTGCAGCAGTCACAATATTAATGCACATGGTTCAATTTTGCTGTTATTTGTATTGTAAAACGACTTTTTCCATACTAAAATTTCAAGATGTCTTGCATAATTTGTCTTTTTTTGCAATAGTTCTGGCTAGCACTTGCCATGTTACAAGACCATTAATCCACTCAAAAGGAGGCATTTACTTTGGAATTAATGCATGGCTGGATGCTGGGAACACTCTGCCTTCGTCCTTGTGCACCCCAACCATGCATTAATTTCTAGTAAATGTTTCCTTTCTCGTGGATTAATGTTTACATGTAAAGATGTTATGTAAGTGCCTGTGGTAGGCAGTAGTGATAATCTGTGTGGTCTGACAGCTGTGTACCTCAAGGGAATGGAGTTCCATATCCTAGGGGCAAGTTCAGAGAAAGCAAAGTTCCCCTCAATGGTTCTAATTTTTGGGGCAGAGAGGAGAGCCAGATCAGAAGACCATTAAAGGATATGCACTGTGATTAGGTTGAAGGAGAGAGAGGCAATGGACCTGGGAACCTGATCACAGATGACATTATAAACACCACCACCCAGAGTGAGATCCTGAAGAGTTTGAGGGGGAAGCCAGTTGAGCCTAGAGTAGAGGGTGAAGTGATGCAAAACAACATACTGGTCACATCCTCTTTTCTTAATACAGACTTTGCATCAGATGAGTACACAGATATCCCATATGTGAGTTTAGGGAAAAGAAAACCATGAGCGACTGCGAGTCATTCTTTAGATTGAAATTATGACTGGCCTTATATGATAACCCAGTTCCAGCATTAACTAATTTGCATATGCTTTCTACATGCAGTAAAAGTCAAGGGCTGGGTTCAGGGTTACCACAAAGTAATTGAATGAGTTTACTGTGGTAGTATAAGTTCCACTGCCATAAGAGATCAGAAGTGGGGATGGACAGATTCTTAATGTTAATGGTGTACCAAAGAGCATAGCTTGACTTTCTGAGGTGTTCAAAAGTAATTTGTTTGATAACAGACAAGCCTGACCTTCTTGGAGATCCGAGGTGAGAGGACTACTAGTAGTATTAATATTTATTAGAACTTAGGAATAGTACTAGGTCATCTGCACAGAGACTCAGTGAATGGTGGGTCAAACACCAGTGGATACTTTATTTATATGTAATGAAAAGAGGAGGAGACCATGAACTGACCTTGCAGAACTCGGAAAGAAGATACAGCAAAATCAGAGAATGAGGACCCAGATGTGTACTTTCTGATGCCTGCTACTTAAATAGTTGAGAGAAAAACTGAGGGAGGTTAGTCAGAAAGATACTAATGCTGCAGAGCTTAGTACAGATAAGGGGATGATCTATGAGATTGAAAATGTTTGTGAGATTGATAAAGATAGCACTGGTACAGTCACCCCTATCCATAGCAGTGGTTATATTATTTGTAAAGGTAAGCAGGGTAGTGGAGGTGCAATGGCCACTCTGAAAGCCATGTTGGTATGGGATTGAAGATTGCATTGTTGGGGTAACCTGTCAGTTAAGTAGAGTCTGCTTTCTCAAATATCTTACTAAGTGCAGGTAATATTGCAATAGGCTTATAATTGTCACCTTTCTTGGACATGGGGACAATATGGGACAATTTCCAGATGTCAGGGACAATCCCAAATATCAAAGACATTAATGATTCTAGTGACCGCCAGTGCTATTTCCTTGGCAGCTAAGTGGAGGAACTTAGGCTCAACCCTATTAGAGTCTGTAGATTTGGATTCAAGGATCTGTTTAAGTAGCTTTTACACCATCTGACACCTTTGCTTCTTTCAGGTAGAAAGGTGGATGCAAAGGTGGGACACTGGAGAGAAGTACTTTCCTCAGCAATTGTTGTGTTCATGATATGGTTGAGGGTGTGGGGAAGGAGTTCATATAAGAGGAGAGATCACCAAAATGGAGGATGAAAGCATCAATGATGGAGTTAGGGTTATTACAGTTGACACCGCTTATAACTATAGAAAATAGGAATACTGGTGCGCTGAGAGGGAGAGGAGGTGGTGCTGAGTAGGGCGGCTGGCCCAATTACACACAAGCAACAGGAGACTCAGTAGTTGAGGACAAAGGAAACCAAAGCAATAGTTACAAGTATATAGTAGTTTACTGTGGCACCAGTTCCCTGAATAGACACCCAAAGCCCCAGCACTTCAACCCAATACAGGGTCTTTGTCAGGGGGTGGGTTTCCTTTGTCCTCAAGTGCAGAGTCTCCTGTTACCATTTATAACCATGTCAACAATAGAGGATTTTCAATTGTAGCTCAGGGACTGCTTAATACATTTCCAGATTTGACAAGGGTTTCCAGCTGAGGAGTCAAGCGGATTCTTGTAAACAACACTTTTGTTAGCCAGGATAGCTTTTCACAATCATCCCTGTGCTTTCAACTGTATACTTAATCCAATCAGAGGTAGCCTGGGAGACCTTAAACAGAGCCCAGCATTTATCCCTTTCTTTAAACAGTGTCAAGAGGGCACTATGTAGTCACATTGTCAGATGGCCACTAACACTACTCACAGTAACAGGAACAAATTGATTTTGGATGGCACTAAACATGGAATTAAAGTACGAGACAGCACTAATAACATCATTGGCACCACACAGTGGAGGCCAACCAATGGATGAAAGTTCATTCCTCAAATCAGTAGGGTTGTTTGTAGACATGTGCCAAAAAGTTAATTCTGCACTTCACGGATCTTTCCACGCTTCACAAATTGCGTTAAATCTGCAGAGCGAATTTAGCCAACTTCCCCCATCTCTAGTTGTTTAGTAAAATCACAAAATTGAATCTAAAAACCAAAAACCTTCTGCAAAAAAGCATTGAGGCAAGGGTTACCCATGAAGGGCATGCACAATAATGGTAGGTTTCAGAGAAATGCAACATTTCACATACCTCAATTAAACGAAGCATCATGAGAAGTATACTTAAATCACTAGGAAATAATTTTGACTATGCTTTAAGCAGGAGTATATATTGTAAAATGGCTTCTTAGACAAACTACAAAGACTGAAAACAGAAGACATGTACATATGTTTCATCATTCTCAGGACTCATTAGTGTGCATCATCTATATCTCAAGCCATGTGAAGGAGGAACCAGTCCTGTGATTGTCTTACTGGCTTAAGTCATGGTGAGCTCAAAATAGGAAAGCAATTTAAAAAACACAGAAAATCAGCACAAAAGCTCTGAAGCAAAGATTACATGGGAAGAGCATTGAAAATGAAGCCAGGTTTAAAAAAATATGCCAAATTACACATGCCTCAATAATGCAAAGCATCATGGGAAGTATATGTAAATCACCATGAACTAATTTAGATTGGTTCTGCTTTAAGTAGGAATGTATGGTGTCACGTTGCCTCCCATATAGTCTGTAAATGCTGCTAACAGAGGGCACATTCACATGTTTTGTCCTTCTCAGGGCTCATCAGTGTGTCTCATTTGTATGTCAACTCATGGGAATGGAGAAACATAGAAACATGGAATTTTTTGGCAGAAAGAACTGCTTGGCCCACCCAGTTTGCCTAGCTGTTCCCTGCTTATTCTGACTCTGCAGACACTATCTGGTTTCTGGCAAACCCTCCTGCCTCCCCACCACTTTTCTAATATAATAATTAATAATAATAATAAAAATTTTTATTTATATAGCACCTTTCAACATATCAAGGTGCTGAACAATTTAAACAATTCAATCATTACAGATGCAAACATATAAATAAAATCAACATGCCACGAGATAAAAATATATAGGTAATAAAACCAGAGCATTAATAAATAATTAATTGTCTGAAAAGCCATGCTCCACAGATAAGTTTTCAGCTCTTTTTAAAGAGTTCCACGGAGGTGCACTGCGAAGCCGACATGGTAGAGAGTTCAAAAGTGGGTGCAGCAAATGAAAATGCTCTGCTGCCAGAGGATTTCAGATTCACTCGGGATCTCTAGCAACCCCATGTCGGCTGAGCGGAGCAATCGGTCAGGGCAGTAAGGTATGAGGAGGTCTTTCAGGTAGGCTGGACCTTGGTCGTGAAGGGCTTTAAAAGTCAACAAAATGACTTTAAAGGTGATCCGCCACCGCACAGGCAGCCAGTGCAGTTCGCGCAGCATGGGAGTGATGTGACAAAAATGACTTGTCGCCGTCAGAACCCGGGCCGCAGCATTCTGCACTAGCTGCAGGCGTCGGATTTCAACCCCAGAAAGCCCAAAGTACAGGGCGTAATATACCCCTATGTTTATCCCATGCATGGTTGCGGCCCCCACTGTTTTAACTTCTATCACTTTTTCTGTCTGTTTTGGGGAATCTATCACTCTTTCAGTGAAGAAATATTTCCTTACTTCTGTCTCAAACCTCCCCTCTCCAGCTTCAATGAATGCCTCTGGACCTGGTGCTCATTCTCATTTGAAACAGATTCCCCACCTGCACCCTGTTAACTCCTGTGGGGTACTTGTAGGTCTCAATCATGTCACTTCTATCTCTCCTCTTATCCAGAGTGTACATGTCCCTGTCGGTAAACACCAGATCCAGAGCTGCCCCATCCACAGTGGGTTCTTTTAATAACTGCCCGAGACGAGCCCCATGTAGCAAGTCAAGGATGGGCCTGCTCTTTGCTGAAGCTGCAGTTAAATGGCTCCACTCCACATCTGACAGATTGAGGTTGCCCTCTAGCTGCACCTCCCCCTTACTTGCCATCCAGATGATGGCTTCTCCAAGTGCTTTATCCAGCTCCTTGTGCTGTGCTAGAGGTCTGTACACTTACCCAGTATGGATAGCAGTCCCAGAGCCTGTCTGAAGGATGATCCACCGTACTTTCACCCCCTCTTTTTCCTCTTGGTGCCCTAGTACCTAGGTGGCCTTAATTCCCTCCTCCACATGTAATACAACCCTTCCTCTCCTCATCATAGAATCATAGAATGCGATGGCAGATAAAGACCAAGAGTCCATCCAGTCTGTTCATTTTCTGTACTACCTTTACCCTAGATCTACCATCCATTAGAGTCTACTGTATGTTGCTTAGGCCATTCACTCTATCCCATCTGTGTTTGTACCCATTCACAGTCTTTGCCCCCACCAAATCTGCTGGCAGGTGGTCCTAAGGCTCAGCCAATTGTTCTATAAAGAAATGCTTCCTCAGAGCTATCGCAAATCTTCCTCCTACAAGTTTCCAGTCATGTCCTTTAGTCACGGAGTTGAGGTTCCTAGTGAATAGCTTCTCACAATTTTATATTGTTATTGCCCCACAAGAATTTGAACATCTCAGTCATGTCAGCTCACTCCCTTCTAGTCTCCAGCAAGTACATGTTCAGGGCAGTAACCAGTTAGATTAGCGCTACACGAATAACGCCAGTCTACAGAGTGCTAGTTCGTGTAGTGCTAACATGGACAGCGAAAGGGGATATACAGCGCTTTCAGTAAGTGCTCCCCTGGTCACTGTCCATGGTGACATACAACACAAGGGCACCAGAATCCAGAAGGCTGGCCAAGCTGCTCCCGTGGCATAGAGGGCTGGTGCATAGAGCAGCTTGGCTAGTAGCAGTGGAGACCAGGATTCTAATCCTGGTCTTCAAACATTTTACACATGTTGGGACTTACTTTTTTTTTTTTTTTTTTACACAGGGCCGTGGAAACAGTATTCCATGGCCTCATGAATTATAAGTTTTCCTATGATCCCTCCCTCGGGTGAGAATCTTTCAGCCGGAGGATGCAGTGGGCAGAGTGCTCCCTCCTACCAAGAAACAAAATGGTACTATTGTTGTTGGCTTATTGTTGTTGGTACTCAGCTGACCTAGTGTCATTTGGGCCCCCAAGTCACTCCTCATTAGGTCTGCTTTGCTTACCCTAAATCATTTTGGTTACTTTAATCGAGACTGTCTCCAATCTGTTTTAATCCTTACTCAGGTGTGAATTCCAGAACTGGGTGGAGTACTCCAGGTGTGGCCTTACCATGGACCTGTAGAGGGGCAATATCACCTCCTCCTTCTGCTGTCAGTGCCTCTTCCTATGCACCCCAACTTCCTTGCTGCCTTACTGTGAGCCTTGTCACACTGACTGGATTGCTTGAGGAAGTCACTAATGATCACACCCAGCTCTCTTTCTCTCTTCCTTCTCCCCGCCCTGTCTCTCCTAAACAGAGAGTAGCCTGGTATTGTCATGTCGCAGTTATGGTGCTTATTGCACTGTGACTCCATTATGGCTACCAAAGCCAGGCTAGCCTCTGCCATGATGGCTTCCAGGTTTGGAATTTCATTTCCAAGGCTCGTGGTGTTAGCACACATGGCTCTACACAACTTTTTTCCACCCTTCCCACTGCACTGCTTCAGCTTCCCATTACTGCCTGTGTTGTTTCCTGAAGCCCATCCTAAATCAACTCTTCCTTTTTTTTACTTTTACCATTCTTGATCTCCTTCATGCATGGTGATTTACATATACTTCCCATAATGCTTTGCATTATTGGGGGATGAGTAAGTTTGCATTTCCCAGAAATTTATCCATTATCTTCAGTATGATTCTGGGAGGAAACCTGTCTGCCCCTTGTGATTTACCTGGCCTGATTTTCACCAAGAAGTCAACTACCAGAACATGATCTCCGTAGGCGGCATCATGGTTACTCTTGATGTTATGGACCCTCCAAATGAGCCCTTCCCCCTCAGCCCTTTGGAGAACACTGAAGCAATGTGTTTATTCAGCATGTCAACCATTGCCCCTCAATCTCTCATGAGTGTATCCCTACACCAATTTTCCAAGGCCCCATTCCCTCCTTTACCATCCTCTTTCTATTTGTATACTAGAAGGATGTTCTTGTGTTAACCACAGCTGCTACTGTAATCCTTGCTTTCAACCCCTCCGGGGCTTCCTTGATTCTAGTTTTGTAACCTTTCAGGGATTCACTGTACCCTTATCTTGTGGAGGGGTAACCCATGTCTTTACAAGAGTTATAAACTCTCTTTTTGTTCAGGATTAATTTTCTTATGTAGCTGTTGAGACAGTGATACCACTTCTTGGCCTTTTTCCTGTATTTTTTTTTACAGGGATGCAGGCCTCCATGGCTGCTTTAAGCATCATCTCCAAGAAACCCCACATGTACTGTGCATTGCCAGCCCACATGCAACTGCCCCAGACCCTTCCACACCAGCTCCTCATCTTGGCAAGTCTGCCTTTCTAAAGTTCCAGGTTCTGGTGTTTGAGGCTGACTATTCTTCCTGTCATCAACAGGAAGAAAGATAACCCAGTTGTAATCACTGCCACCCACTGGTTCCTTGATGTTCACACTGGAAATTACCCTATCTCCAGCACTGAGAACAAGGTCCAGGGTGGCTTTAAATATAGTCCCATGTTAGACATGCTTTAAATATGGTCCCATGTTAGACACACGTCTCTAGGAAACAGTCCAAGGTGACCAAAGTAGTAGATCAGGGAGGGGCTGTGGACATGGCCTACCTAGACTTTAGCAAGGCATTTGACACAGTCCCACATAAAAGATTAATATACAAGTTAGCCAGCCTGGGAGTGGGTCCCAAGATGACAGCCTGGGTAAAGAATTGGCTGGAGAATAGGACACAGAGAGTAATAGTAAATGGAGTCCACTCTGAAGAAATGGGGGTTACTAGTGGGGTACCGCAGGGTTCAGTATTAGGACGGTTCTCTTCAATGTCTTTATAGCGACATTGCAGAGGGACTGGAAGGAAAAGTATGTCTCTTTGCAGATGACACAAAGATCTGCAACAGAGTTGATGCTAAGGTGGGGTGGAAAGGATGAGAAGGACTTGGCAAGGTTAGAGGAATGGTCAAATGTATGGCAGCTTAGATTCAATGCTAAGAAGTGCAAGGTAATGCACCTGGGAAACAAAAACCCAGGGGAAGAGTACACAATGGGGGGTGAGATACTAACAACAACAAAAATGGAAAGGGACCTGGGGGTAGTCATATCAGGTGACCTAAAGGTGGGCAAGCAATGTGAGAGGGCAGCAAGGAGGGCTGGGGGATACTGGGATGCATAGGGAGAGGCATCACCAGTAGAAAACAGGAAGTTATTATCCCTCTGTACAGACAGTTGGTGAGATCCCATCTGGAGTACTGCGTGCAGTTCTGGAGACCCAATCTCCGCAAAGTCATAGACAGGATGGAAGCTGTCCAGAGGAGGGCAACTAAAATGGTGCAGGGTCTGCACCGGAAGACATATGAAGACAGACTTAAGGAGCTAAATATGTATATCCTCAAGGAAAGGAGGGAGAGGGGGGACATGATAGAAACTTTCAAGTACCTCAAGGGAATCAACAAAGTCCAAGAGGGTAGCATCTTTCAAAAAAAGAGGTGTGCAAGAACAAGAGGGCACAATTTGAAGATAGAGGGGGGGCGTCTCAGAGGTAACTTAAGGAAGTATTTTTTTCACAGAGAGGGTAGTGGATGCATGGAACAGCCTTCCGGAGGAGGTTGTGGAGTCAGAAACAGTGGTGGAATTCAAGCATGCATGGGACAGTCATAAGGCAATTCTAGGGGGTGAGGGTAGGAAGAAGTAGGCTACTGGTTAACTAGGATCTGCAGCTTATCCATTAGGTAGGGAAATGGGCAGACTGGGTGGGACAAGCGGTCCTTATCTGCCATCAAAATCTATGTTTCTATCTATGTTTCTAAGTCCTTGAATGTGAACAAGCACTCAAGTACCAACCCTGCTGCCCATTAACCTTCTCAAGATGCCCATTAATGCCTAGAACACTGAACTCCCTCAAGATCCCCCACTTCATTCAATTAAGCTACTCCCATTTAAGCAATAAAGAACAAGAAGCCAGTGGTTTCCTAGGGAGTAATAACCAGTTGGGGGGATGGATGGCACAAGAAGCAGCCGATGGCCACCTCCATCTGCTGGTCGTTATCCCAAGGAAATGACTGGCTTTGAGGTTGTTGTTGTGATTATTGTTCTAATCACAATAACAGCTTTCATTCTGCCCCGTTTTTACCTACATTGTCTAATAAAGCATAGTGCTATTTTGCGTGATGTTCCAAGACATTTCTCTAAATATGGTAAAATGGCTTTCAGCTGGGCTGCCCCTACAACCTGGAATGCCTTGCAGGAATTGCTTAAATTAAATTCACTGGTTAGTCCCTCTTCTTTCAAGGTACTTCTTGGTCAATTTTTTATTGACAAATGTGTATGCTATTAAATTACTATGTAAATTGTGTTATACTATTTGTGAGCCACTGCACTTTTGTATATTCCTTTCTGCTGCTAAATCTATAGAACCTACTTCTAGTGTTATCAGCCTTGTGTTAGATTATATATAATGTGCCCTGTCTTTATGATCCAGCTCTAATTCTGTTCTACATGTACTGTACTATATATACTTTTATTCTGCCATTTTACTGTCACCTGTCTTGACCAGGACCTCCTTGTAAATGAGTATTGGTCTGCGGGATAGTGGATACAGCTGAAGGGATTCAGGACCTACAGAATGATTTGGAAAAGCAGAAGAGGTGGCTTGGGATCTGGCAGCTTGGCTTCAATGCAAAGAAAGGTGAAGTCATGCACCTTGAAGCCAAGAATTCCAGGATGGAGTACTACCTGGGTGTAGTCCAGGTATCTGCATTACAGGAGGAGAAGACTCTGGGAGTGATGATCACTAGTGACCTAAAGCACCCCATGCAGTGCAAGAAAGCAGCAGCAAGGGCAAACAAAATGCTGGGATACATAGCTAGGGGGATCAGTAGTTGGAGAGAGGAGGTTATACTGCCCTTGTACAGGTCACTGGTGAGGCCACATCTAGAGTATGGAGTACAGTACTGATGCCCACATGTCAAAAAGGACATTAACCTGCTGGAGAAGGTCAAGAAAAGTGCTACAAAGATGATAGTGGGTCAGTAGGGTAAGACATATGATGAGAGGTTGAGGACACTGAACATGTACTCCCTGGAGGACAGGGGAGGGGGAGGGGGGGACATGGCTGAGACCTTCAAGTACTTGAAAGGGATAAATAAGGTGGATAAGGAGGGTAAGTATTTTTTCACAGAGAGGGTGGTGGATGCATGGAACAGCATTCCTGAGGAGGTTGTGGGGTCTAAAACTGTGGGAGAATTCAAGAATGCATGGAACAGACATAAGGTAATTTTTGTTGGGGGTTAGGAAGAAATAGGCTGTTGGTTAAATAGGATCTGCAGCTTATCCTCTAGGTAGGGAAATGGGCAGACTAGGTGGGCCAAGCAGTCCTTATCTGCCATCAAAGTCTATGTTTCTATGTCTCTTTCAGCTAAGTGGCAATGATAACATGAGGGGGCACAGTCTTAAGCTGGAGGTGGGGAGGTTTAGGAAGGAGGTCAGGAAGCACTTCTTCATGGAGAGTGTGGTGGATGCTTGGAATGCACTTCCAGAAGAGGTGGCCTCATTGAAGACTGTGGGCAGCTTCAAGTAAGGCTGGTATAGGCATGGGGGAAGACAAGGATCATGGGTAGGGAGGATGGAAAGGTTGGGAGGAGTGGGGGGCAGGGTCAGTAGCTTGAGCTGTGGACCCTGCAATACGAGCAAACTAGATAGACCAAATGGCCTTCTTCTGCTGGCTTCTTTGTATGTTGGAATCTAATGGAGCTTTTCCTTGGTAAAATAAATAAACACAAATACATTTAGGTTTTAGAGGTGTGGCATGAGCAGTGCATGCCACACAGCATTGGATGGCAGTTGGAATGGTCATTTCTAAAATGTTAATGACTGATCCAGTAGCCAGTCAGAAGGCTTGCTAGGTTCATGAATAATTAATTAGACTATAATAGACTGTTTTGGTGCCTGTATCACACCCTGGAGATTACTCTTTTTTCCCTTTTCTCCCCAATTTGACTCAGATGGACGTTGGGGCACTGTTCCTCCCTGACACTGTTCTCCATAGTGATTGCCTCAATTACTTTCAAGATTCAATATTTTTTTTAAAAAACAGGCAAAAAGATATTGCACAACCAATTAAGATGAAACTAATTTACAGTGTTTTCCTGAGGAGAAATACATTTAAAATATAAACATGTCACAAATGCACTGTTAGTCCTACATACTTATAACATATAAATATGTTACAATTATGTAGGAGTAGCAGTATTTCATTACTTTCATCTCTTCAGGTTAACAATGCAGAGCATTTGTAGATGTAAACACAGTCAACACAAAAGCACAACATACACTACAGTTGTGAGTCAATACTTCAAATTGGATGATGGCAAAGAGAGACACTTTTTTGAGGTGTGTGCTACTCCTGGTTAAGCCTTTAACCCCTTTCCTGCCAGACCTGTGTCTTTGGCATAACCTGTACCCCTCTGTGCTACACTTCCAGATATCTTCTTCCCTCTGCAAGATCTGTGTGTGATTAAAGTCATGACCTTCAAGGGGCATCAGACTGTCTAGCTCACCCATTTTGCTGGGTATGCTCCTTCTATTTGCCTGCATGCAAATGAAGATATTTGCCTCTCTATGATTCCTCAGACCCCCTGGGGTCTCTTCTCCTATTTCTACACTACTCTGGCCTTCCCTTGGTGATCTCCTGCAGATTAATTGATTGATTGATTGATTGAAGGATTGATTGTTAACCAGGAAATGCGGGCTAGGAAATACTTTCTATTTCAGCCTTATCCCAGAGGAGGAGGAGGAGGTTGTAAACTGAATGATATTGAACCAGTTTAAGCTGTTTTTTTGTGTGTTTTTTGCTTTTTTTGTAAATGATGGAAATTTAGCAAGGACACCATAGAAATTCCCTCCTCTTTTCTAGACATGCTATGGATCTGCATCACCCTACTGAACAAACACCAGATAAGGCAGATGGGATCTTATTTTAAAATGTCTTATGAAAGGCATCTGCTGCCTGCAATTTGTAAACCATTGCACCAGTCTCTATCCATCTGTCTTCTATTGTTAATCCATCCTGACTGCCCTTTCTATTCTCCTGACCAGTAACCTCCACCCCAGCTTGTAGAAGTGAAGCCCATCTTAGGTGAACAAGCTTCAGCTGGCCAGAAAAAGAAAATCCCTGTTCTTGAACCAGAAAATTAACCAAGTGTGTGTCTGCCTAATAGTATGCTTCTACTCTTAACTAGTTCCCAGGTCTGGGAGGATATCAGAAAAGATCACCCTTGATACCTTTCCCTTCCATAATGTCTCTAGCTTTATAAATGCCCCCCCTTATGCCCTTGGGACTAACACACCCTTTGCTGTTTATGCCAACATGTATAATGGTCATCTGCTCCTCTCTCCCCCGCTGTATCACTCAGCCCTGGATGACACCCATTCTGCTCATTGTCATGGCAGCCAAACAACCTCACCTAAGCTACCATCCTAATCCAGCACTGCCCCTTCACCTCTCATACTGCCCGACGTATACAGTCTCCATTGACTACTACCTTCTAATCACTTGACCCAGCCATTTCTTTTCTTTTCTATGTCAGGTCAAGTATCATTGCCCCAATTAGCCACATTCATCTGTTGACCTCCTACAGCCTAGCCATCCAGATGCTAATATCTGCTGTTAGTGTCCTCAGGTCATAGTGTTCCCTTATGAATGTACCTGGCTTCTACCTTCCATTACCAACTTCTACCACTGGAGATCGCAGCCGCTGCCATCCTCTGTTCTACCTCACATTGCACTTGTGGCAACTGCCTCAGAACATGGTTCTGGTGCAGTATCATAACTTCTTTCTTCCTTAACATTTTTTGTGAGAGGACAGTGTGTTTTCTTTCTGTCATAGAACATTATTCGTGTACCAGATCCCTGTGGACTTTCACTTCTACAGTTGACTAAATTTACTAGGATGCTATCATTTTGCTTTTAAGAAGTTTTTTTTAACTTACCCTGAAATTCTACCAAGCATCTTAAACAGCCCCTGATGCAGTTGTGACAACTTTGAAAAAATGTAATATTTAGACACAATTCTGCTTATATTTAATATTTTTTTTCTGTAATTCTCAGCTTTACTTCTTTATTAGTAAGGACATTTGCATGTAAACAGGATCGCTGCCCTATTTGTTCTGGCTGCTTGCCTACACGTGACATCAAAGTTATGTTTATGACATCACAATCTCTTGTTGGGGAGATAAATTATGATGCCATAAACAGGGGACTGTGATGCCACATGTAGGGAAGCAGAAAGAGAAGATAAAATCTAAGTGACAGTAATGCTTTCTCAAACAACTGTCTTCAGTAATAAACAAGTGCATGAATTATAGAAAATGTATGAAATATTAACTGAATTGTGCCTAAATCTCAAATTCTTTTCCAGTTTTTCTAATGATGGCAGGACCTCTTTAAGGGATCCACTAATCTGTAAAATTATTGGGATACATTTTTTGTAAATTCCCCTCCTTCATAATTCCAAACTAGCACAGATTGTTTAGGAACTAACTTCAAGAGAAAGTATATCTTATTTTTAATCTGAAAATGTGTCTGCTGTACTTGCCTACTTTCACATTCTGTAGCAAAGATGGGTTTAACCACAGACATCAGCCTTTTTCTAATGGTGGCAGGACCTCTTTAAGGGATTCACTAATTTGTAAAATTCTTGGGATACATTTTTTGTAAATTCCCCTCCTTCATACTTCCAAACTAGCACAGATTGTTTAGGAACTAACTTCTAGAGAGAGCATATCTTATTTTTAATCTGAAAATATGTCTGCTGTACTTGCCTATTTTCACATTCTGTAGCAAGGATGGGTTTAACCACAGACATCCACATTTTTAATAAATGGAAGGACACATTATTACCTTTTATGACAGAAAAACTCATCACAAAAGTACTGAAACAGGGGTTACCTGAAAAAGGCACTGGCAACAAAGCCAGGTTTGAAAGAAATACAAAATCACACAAATCCCAATGATGCAAAGGCTGGCAAACTGGATGGGACAGAGAGAGGGAGGAAGAGCTTTTTTCTGCTGTCAACATCTATGTTTCTATGTAAATGAAAGCTTGGAGTCTGGTCAACATTATACAAGAGCTACATCGATGTAGTTATTGATAATCAAAATAATTAGTAATTTTGTAAGTTTGTTGGTATATATTTCAAACCACGACGTTTCCAAAGTAAGTCTTTTTAAAGAAAATGTCTTTATAAATGTTGAACTTTGAAAGAACTACGTCTAGAACATGAATATTTGTAGTCAGACAAGTGAGACAACATCCTAATATAATGATATAAACACCATTTTCAACTATTAGTACTTCCAATTTTAAATACTTTAACAGGATTAAAAAATTGTTTTAGAAAAAAAATTTACATAATTTGCAAACTTGTGTATCACATTCTCACCAAATATATAAGTTACAACCAATTGTGGCAATCATAGTCAACAGGCAATGTAATTCAATCAGGCCATGAATATTACAAACTTTTTGCTGTCGTTTACCCTCCTCACAGCGACATTTCGCCAGCGAGGTCCCCCACAGCGACTATAGGCCTAGCAGCAGTGGGAGACCCTCTGGAACCCGACGCTGCCTGTTGGGGGTCCTACACCCCCCAATCAGCTCCGACTGGAGTTGAGAATCATTAAGTGGGGGGTGTGGGGGCACAGCCCCCTGCTTGGGGGGGGTTCGGGGCCAGCCCCCCTAAGAAAACAAAGAAATCAATAGCGAACTGGCAGCCAACTGCAGAATGCGGTCGACCTGCCGGTGTCACTGACAGGGTGTTCGACAGAATTTCTGTCGGACTCCTGTCGTGGATGCCTTTCTGTCATGTTGAGTGATTCAAACATATTCCTTGCTTTTGCAGCCAAAGCCTCTGAAAGCTACAAAATATAATGTCTGTGTCTTCTTTTCTCAGCCTTTGCAGATTGTGGGAGAGGCTATTTGGCACCATGTACTCCTGCTTAAAGCAAAACCAGTTTAAATTTTCATGGTGATTTGTATGTACATCACGTGATGCTTTGTATTGTTGGGGTATGGGTCATGCCAGCATTAAACCACAACTGAACATGGTTCTACTATGGAATTAATCCATGGTTGGTGGTGTGGAGTGGGTTGGGGCATGAGGCCGCAGGCCGGGTGCCTCCAACCACAGATTAATTCCACAGTAGAACCATGCTCTGGAGTGGTTTAATGCACTTGTAACAAGTGCAAGGTAAGTAAGCATTAAATCACTCTATCAGTAAAAATTTAAGAATCATGAGTAGAAACACTGGATTTACCTTAAAAACACATTGTATGCTTCAGCTGTGCTGTTTGCAAAGGCTCGCTATATCAGCTAACGTGCGCGTGCACATTACACGCTCGACATTCATTAATGTAGTGACTGCCAATATTAAGGGACTTATCAACTGCATAACAACTACAGAAGCACAAGTAAAGGTAACAATTATTGTACTTGTAATGCAGTTTCCTAAGTGGTTTGCCTCCATTCATGCCTTCGATTTCTGTATGTGACTTCCAAGTTGTTTGTTTTCCGTTTCTCTTCATAACTGCACTGCAATATGAGCGCACTTAGTACATTTGCATATTTCACATACGGTGAAAAGTTTTCAACTTACACATTCCTTTCATATTCAAAGACATTGCCTAACAATACCATCACTCAACATTACAAAACGTTGCCTCATAATATCCTGACTGATATATTTCATTTGCAACAACAATGTACTTTACATGTAGTACTCCATACTGTGCACAGCTCTTTCGGAACAGTGGTACATACAGGTACACTCCTCTGAAGTGTAGTACTGTATGGTGTATCTGTCTCTCTCTCTCTCCTTCTGTCCCCATTCCTTATTGAACAATTATGGGACAACAGAGCACAATACCCAGAATCAGGTACAGTGGCTGGTGCGGTCCCCAAAGTCCCCCAGGGCGAGTGAGTGGGAAACAACTACACATGACCACACACTTCTTCTCCGTGCTCCCAACCATGTTCCCGATGGTAACTGTGGTCTAATATTTTCTATAGCACTGTTCCGATGGCAACCATGGATTAATAAGGGAAATTAATCCATGGTTTATTTCTGTCTGTTGCTTTTTGCCATATTACAATTTGTATTTCTTTCAACACTGGCTTTGTTGCCAGTGCCTTTTTTCAAGTAACCCTTGCCTTTGTGCTTTTGTGGTGAGGTTCTTTGTCTTTAAAGATAATAATGTTTCCTTCCATTTATTAAAATATGGATATCTGTGGTTAAACATCAGAAACAGACTGGTACAAATGAGTCCACTCACCCAGATAGTAAAAATGTTTTTTACTTTGTGGTCTGTATTTCAGACATAGTATATTAATCCAGATTTTTCAGATAACAAATCCTTCATCAGTGTAATACGGTATCAATATCTATAAAAATCATACTCAACATCATTATTATTATTATATTTATAAGAAGATAAATATTTAAGATTCTTTTTGTCAACTTAATTTTTCACCTACCAGACCGGAATATCTCTCAGGCTGACTCATTCAACTTCTGCCCCTAACCACCCACTTGAACCGCTCCTCCAACAGATACATCAGTGTCAGGATCCTAGCCTCTCCCAGACCCAGAGGAGAAGGCCGAGGATCCCCAGAGGTAGAATCAGAGTTGTGGCCAGTGTTGGGCATTTGGAGCATCAGCCCCTGAAGGATCACCGTTGCCTCACCCAGCTGGCAGGGACTTTTTCTGCTTTCTTTCCCCCAGGAGTGCAGCATGCAATGAAGCCTGCCCATGGCTTCCCTGCTGGTGTCTGCTGCACTCCTCCCCTTATGTCCACTGCTGTCCCCCCTCTATCTTCAAATTGTGCCCCCTTGTTCTTACACATTTCTTTTTCTGAAAGATGCTACCCTCTTGAACTTTATTTTAGTTGCCCTCCTCTGAACTGTCTCTATTCTGTCTATGTCCTTGTGAGATGGGGTCTCCAGAAATGCCCGCAATACTTCAGATGGGGTCTCACCAACTGTCTGTACAGAGGGATTATAACTTCTTGTTTTCTACTGGTGATGCCTCTCTCTATACATCCCAGTATCCCTTCAGCCCTCCTTACTGCCTTCTCACATTGCTTACTTACCTTTCGGTCATCTGATATGACTACCCACATGTCTCTTTCCACTTTTGTTGTTGTCAGTACCCACCCCCCATTGTGTACTCTTCACCTGGGTTTTTGTTTCTCAGGTGCATTACTTTGCACTTCCTTGTATTGAATTTAAGCTGCCATATTTTTGACCATTCCTCCAGCCTTGCCAAGTTCCTTCTCATCCTTTCCACCCCTCCTTGTGTATCAACCCTGTTGCAGATCTTTGCATTGTCTGCAAAGAGGCATACTTTTTCCTTTCAGTCCCTCTGCAATGTCACTAATAAAGATATTAAAAAGGACTGTACCCAGTACTGAACCCTACTGTACCCCGCTAGTAACCCCCTTTCTTTAGAGTGGACTCTGTTCACCATTACCCCCTGTGTCCTGCTGTCCAGCCAATTTTTCACCCATGCTACCACCCTGGGACCCACTCCCAGGCAGGCTAACTTGTTTATTAATCTTTTGAGTGAGACTGTGTCAGATACCTTGCTAAAGTCTAGGCAGGCCACGTCCACAACTCCTCCCTGGTCTACTACTTTGGTCACCTAGTTAAATAAATCTATTAGATTTGTCTGACATGACCTTCCCACTGTGAATCCATGCTGTCTTGGGTCCTGTGCCCCACTGGCATCTAGGTACTCAGCAATTCTTTCTTTCAGAAGTGATTCCATCATTTTCCCTACCACTGAGGTCAAAATAACAGGTCTGTAGTTTCCTGCCTCTGCTTTGCTCCCACTTTTGTGAAGGGGAATCACTTCCACCTTCCTCCAGTCCTCAGGTACCTGACCATCCTACCATGATTTGTTAAAAAGGGTAGTCAGTGGTGTCACTAGTTCTCCCCTTGGTTATTTAAGAATTCTGGGGTGAATCCCATCAGGTTCCATTGCTTTGTCCACCTTCAGTTTCAGGATTTCTTTTAGAACCCTTTATTCTGTGAATGGACTGGTATCGACCCTCTATCCAGAAGGCTTCTATTGATTGGATTAGCTACCTCCCCCTCTTCTTCTTTTGTGAATACTGAGCAGAAGTATTCATTCAGTATCCCTGCTTTTTCACTGTTATCCTCTGCCCACCCAACCTCCCCTTTATTAAGCCTCATTATCCCTTCCTTGGTCTTTCTTTGCGCCCTAATGTACCTATAAAAGGTCTTATTCCCCTTCTTAACCAAGTTGGCTATCTTTTCCTTACTTTGGGCCTTTGCTAGTCTGACTACCTTCCCCACTTCCTTCTGCTTTAACTGGTAAATTTCTCTATCCTACTCCATCTGTGTTTCCTTATACTTCTTGAATGCTAACTTTTTCTCCCTAACCTTCCCCACCACCTCTTTTGAGTACCAGTGTTTTTTTCCTTCATTTTGATTTGTTTATTTGCTTCCCACAAAGGCTTATTACCTCTGTGATGGCAGTTTTGATGTTTCCCCATTGTTCCTCCACCCCTCCTTTTTGTCCGTTTACTAGTGCTTTTCTGAAGCACTCTCCCATTTTGCCAAAGTCAGCCCTCCTAAAGTCCAGTACCCTCACATTTGTATGGCTTGACTCTACAGCTGTGTTTATCGTGAACCACACTGTTTGGTGGTCACTTGTTCCCAGATGGCTACCCACACCTAAATCTGAGATCCTCTCTCCATCCCCATTTGAGAGTACCAGGTCTAAGATTGCTCCCTCCTGAGTAGGTTCCAGCACTAGCTGTCTGAGGCATGCCCCCTGTAGGGCCTCAATAATGACCTTGCTCTTGGATGTGCCTGCAGCAAAGGTGCTCCAGTTAACATCTGTCATATTTATGTCCCTCATCAACAATATCTCCCCTTTTTCTGCCATCCTAAGGGTGCATTCTGTCATTTCCTTGTCCATTTCCTCCCCCTGAGACAGGGGTCTGTATACAAGCCCCGTGTGGATTGTGGTGCCATTTCTTGTCTCCAGGGTGACCCACAGTACTTCCTCTCCACCCTGTTTACCCTTTAGTTCCATTGCATTGATCCCTTCCCCTACATAGAGAGCTACTCCTCCTCCTCTTCTACCTTCCCTGTCCCTCCTGTAGATTGTGTACTCTGGTATGTTGACATCCCAGTCATGGTTCTCTGTGTACCATGTTTCTGTGACTGCCACGATATCGAGGCTTCCCTCTTCTATCAAGGCCACTAGTTCAGGGAGCTTGTTACTCAGACTACAGGTGTCGGTACTCATTACCCTCCATTGTTTGATGGCCTTACCCCCTTCTAGCCCCATCCCTGTTCTTACTGCCTTTGCCTTTTTCTCCATTTACCCCTGCCCTTCTTCCTATCAACTTCATATGGTAATCATCAGATGTTACCATATGATCATCAAGGGAGATCATGATCTAAGATCATCATCCTGATCAAGATTTAATCATTAACCAAAGTAATGCTCTTTAATAGCTCTCAAAACAGGCAGAGATCTCACCGCCTAGCTATCTCTACCAGCAATGGCAACACTCTTGAGCAAGTGCAGTCGTTCAAATATCTAGGGTTATCCCTGGACTCAAATCTCTCCTATGGGTCACACATAGTCAATGTTGCCAAATCAGCAAATATGCACCTAGGCCTACTTTACCGACACAGACAACACCTTACTGCAGAAGCACTGAAGAGTGCCATCCAAAGCTCAGTGGTCTCCATCATTGATTATGGTCTTATAATCTATGGCTGTGCCTCTGCCACTGCCCTGAGATGAATTTCAACATCACTTAACAAGGCCTGCAGGGTTATCTTTGGTGCTCATCGTCTCACTCGTACATGTGACCTGTATGCCCGATCTGGCTGGCTTTAACTTTCAAATTGCATAAAATACCAAACCTGCATTATGGCAAAGAAAGTAACCATGGGCCTCACTCCACCAGGAGTCCAAGCACTGCTTTGTTCTAGACTAAAGCCATGTAACACCAGGGGCTCTAGATACTGGCTCCTTCAGGGTTCCCATGATCGCACCTCTCGGGCCAAGATCCTTTGCCTTCAGGCGCCTAGCTGGTTAAATCGCTCAATCCTGACATCCCCTCCACCACCGCCCTCGGCTCATTTCAAACACAAACTCCACCTCCACCTTACTAACTCCAGCTCCTGTGAATGCTACCTATAATCTCCTCAGCCCTCTCATTTTTGTTCCATCCAACTATCACCTACCACATCTCCGCCCCTCCTTTTCCTCTATGTTACGTTTTTATTTCTTCTTTCTTTTCACCACTCCTGACTCTCCCCCTTAACCCCCCACCTCTTTTGAGCCCTCAGTGATCTTTCCCTTTTTGTTGCCTAGTTTCAGCCTGCTCCCAGTTGATGACTATGCCCTTTGGCTGCAATTCCTGCCCTCTCCAACTTCGCTCCTCACGTTTATCTTCATCTTCCATCCTCCCTCCTACTTATCACTCTGTTACTCTGTGTTCCCATGTATGCATTCTACTTATTCTAGCTATTGTATTGATCTACCATTGTAACCTAATATGCCAACCTATTTATTGTTTTGTTCCTATTTCTGTAACTTGTATTGTATTTGTTCTCTGACACGGAACCTTTGTAAAAGAGCCTGGCTCAAAGGTACTTGTAATCCTAGTTGTAATAAAATTAAATAAAAAATATGTAACTTTCAGATCACCAGCTAATGATTATCAATTCATTTTGTAAGCTTTAAGCAGCATGATTGTTTTTGATTAACTGTGGATGATCAAGTAATAATCACTGATGAACATTGAGGATTATATTAGTTCTAATGTGGAATGACCCAATGATTCAGAGGTAGTGTTGCCACTTGTGACAGCAGCTAGCTGGCTTCAGTAGTGAGCTCAAATTGTTAGGAGTCAGTAGGGGGAGGAGGAAGATCGAGCATCCCAGAGAATGCTCTCCTCCTACAGGAAGGGAAGACAGCCTTTTCTGGTGCTAGACAGAACACCCTAGTGAACCCATGCTCATGGAACGAGCAGGTGCTGAACTTAAAAGTAAAATGCAAAGAAAACCAAAGGCAGCACTCAGAATAAGTAAAAAAATAAAACTTACAAAATCAGGCAATCCAGTGTGGAAAATAGAGGCTGATCTACAGCACTAATCCCACAGCACCACAAATGGACAGACTAGGTAGGTCAAGCATTCCTTATCTGTCGGCAAATCCTATGTTTCTGTGTTTCATATGATGCATAAATATAACTTTTCTATGTTGCTCAAAATCCAGATTTGTGTTAAAAATGTGTAGCCATATCATCTAAAGTTAGTTCATTCTAAGGATAATTTCTTTGAAAAGGAACAATTTGTGAAACACTAAGGCTAGAAACTTTTTTTAAATGAATACTTGCAGCTATATCTATACGTTTTCCTCCTATCAGTGCAGCTTGATACATGTCACTATACATCAATACACTTTTAACTACAACACTGTGTAAGTCCATCAATATGCACCATATATATGGACATATAACGCTTCCTCTATTATTTGCCCCTTGATAATCTACCATCCTTGCCATTCACAAGCTGTTTATCCTGCACCAATTATCCTCCATTGTTAATTTCCTCAGAAATCCACCACCCTCAGCATATGTTATCTGTCAAACTCAGATCTGGCATATTATCACTTCACTTCATGTTAATTATCCTCTATTAGCTGCCTGATACATTCTTAATAGCTTGCTTGTTCTTAATAACTTATAATGACACTGCCAGTTTTATGTGGAATTTTCATTAAGTAATAAAATCTGGTGCCTTTTGCCAACTTTGTTTTAACTTTAAATGTATGTGTCCACCAATTTCAACTTACTGTTGCTTATATCTGTGTCAAAACTGCTAAAAATATAATTCTACATGACCCACGCTTTGCCGGCCACCCGATGCTGATGCACAGCCATGTGCCCAATATGACACATAGGCACTGGTAAACTCATTCATGCACTGTATGAGTTATTCATTTCCCAAGTGATGCTGGAAAAATGCATTTTATAAAACAGCCTTGTGTGCTGAACTTTTCTATGCCAATCTGAATGGAAAATGAGCAACTATCATGTTAAAAACCACCTTTGAAAAGTAAAGCCATGACTCTGGGCATGCACATTAATATGATTGAGGGTGTGTGTATGTATGTACAATACAGTGATTAAGGGAGTGTTGTAGATGAGGACAGTGAAATCTTCACACATGTGGGCCCCAGGTAACATGCGCTGTAATCTCAAAGGATGCACCTATGCAAACAATGCCCCAATCTCAATGTTAAAAGAGCTTGACCTCCAGATAGACAAAAGAGGCCAGCAACTACAACAGATGGCCAAGACCACCACAAAGTTGTAAGCATAGTGGGGAAGCAACGACAGTGAATGGAGATACACACTGGCATACCCCTGAAGATCATAGAACTAGTACTAGGTGGAAACTGTTAATTCCAAATTCATGACAAGTTCGCAGAATTTTGCAGATTTCAAAAACTTTTCCAAATATCCAACTCTGGTGAAATCAAAATCCTCCAAATGTGTCTCACAAATGACCACCCCATTCTGCAACATTTTCTGGTTGAATTGCAGAATGGTATGGCATCCCGTGTGCAAGGCAACTGTGACTGAGCACTTTCAAAAAGGGCAACTCAATCATGGTGCCTGTGCACAGAGCTACCTGGCAGGGTAGCGACCAGATATGGGGGGATAGGCAAATATAGAGACGGGATGTCGCTATGTATACACGTGCGTGGGGGGGAGGGACCATGCCGTGTGATGGGTGGAAAGTGAGGGAGAGTTTGTGGTGTGTAGTGTGGTGCTGAGCTGCCGAGCTGGCCATGTGGTGTGGTGGGTAGGTGGCAGGCTGGGGCTGGGTTAGTTTCTGGGCACAATCATGTTTTTGCGCCGGGTCTGTTTTTTTAATTTTTTCTCAAAGTTTTGCACTCCCCCAACATGCACCCCCCTGGAGTTGAGAATCCTTTAGTGAGGGGGCACAGCCCCCCTACATAACATAGATATCAGTTGCCCTCTTGCAAATCACCATGAGTGTACATCACTGAAATTCATTTTCGGCAATGTACACTCATCCAAACAGCAATCGCTATTCCGCAATTGTCGTTATCACATGGAACTGAATTATACACATGAATCATAAAATGATAGTTCTGCAGAATTTCAATCTGCAAAATAATACATAGAAACGTAGAAAAAGTGTTGGCAGATGGGGATTGCCCGTTTCATGTAACCTACCCAATAAACAACCCCCTTCCCTACTTACTCTGCAGGAGTTAGTACATCTTTGTATTTGTCCCATGCTCTCTTTTGAATGCACTGATTGTTTTAACTTCAACAACCTCCTGAGGGAGGCTGTTCCATGCACCCACCACCCTCTCTATGAAGAAGAACTTCCTTGTGTTACCCCTGAACTTCCCCCTATTAGTCTCACATTGTGCCCTCTTGTTTTCCTATTATTTCTTATCTGAAAAGGGTTATTGCACTGGGCATTGTTTATACCTCTGAGGTACTTGGGCTTCAATCATGTCCCCCCTTTCCCTACATTGCTCGAGGGAGTACATATGAAGTGCCCTCAGCCTCTCCTCATATGGTTTCTCATGCAGCCCCTTGATCATCTTTATTGCTCTCCTCTGGACCATCTCTAGTCTGTTTATATCCTTTCTAAGGTGTGGCCTCCAGAACTGGACACAATACTCCAGATGCGGCCTTACCAAGGACCTCTACAGTGGCACTATGACCTCCCTCCTTCTGCTGGTGATGCCCCTGCTTATGCACCCCAGCATGCCACTTGCCCTCAATGCAGCTTTTCACATTGCCTATTCACCTTCAAGTCCCTGGATATAATAACTAGGGCTATGTGAATACCTTTTCCCGAATATTCGGCTGAATATTCGGTATTCGGGTCCTAAGTATTCAGTATTCAGCCAGAAAAGGTGTTTATTTAAGGTAATTTTAAAAAAGCACTTTAGCAACATCATTAATCACCCATTGAACCTGGTATACCATATACACTTCAGTGAAACTTCAACCATCAACATTGAGCTCTCACTAATGCAACACAAGCTTCATGTGGCACACTCGATCCACCACATCACACAAATAGCACTCTGAAAATGATATCAAGCATTGCATTGGGTCAGCACTAGAGGGTGTTCATGGTCACAGTAGAAGGTACTTTGGCCATGGGCATAGGAACAGTGGTAGCAGTGGCTGCAGTAGTGGTGACAACTGAAAGGGTAACTGTTGCAAGAATGGCACTGGTGGTGGTGTGAAGCACACTGGCTGTGGATGTAGCAGCCATAGTGGTAGCAGTGGGAACACTGGTGGTGGTGTCTGCTACTTCCTGCACAAAGCACGTATGATCTAACACCCCCCTACTACTACTACTACACAACAGGAAGTGACAGTGAACGTACAGATGGAACAGGTGGTGACACTTGTAGTAGTAGTACTGCTAATGGTATTAGTAGCAGTAATACTATTACCAATGCTGCAAGAACTAAAAGGTTTGCTTGGGGAGAACAATATTTGAGCCCACCGAATAAAGAGAGACACCTGTATGTCATTGTCTATGTAGTCTATCTCACCACCTTCTCTGGAATTGTATTATGTATCAGTAATATACAGTGGAGCAAGACAAGATGCAATTCAGTACTTTGCAGTAAATGACATGCCACAAAATATTGGATGACTAGAGGGCTTAATTGCCATGAAATTACACTGCTCTTCGGAGCGTACTGAAGTATTTTGCAGTAATTTTGCAAGATACTGCATTGCATACTGTCTGGAACCACTGTACGAACTGTTTTATAATCTCGATGCAGTGTTTCATCCTTGGGTATGTTAGTTGTGGATTGTTTTGTTATAAGGGCATCTCGGTAGCATTCATTTTAACGTCACTTATTTATGGTGTGTGCTTCTTTAAGGATTGTATATTCATAGTGTGTTTGTATGTTCCCGACATGCACCCCTGACAAAGGCCAGGTTCTGGTCAAAGCACCAGGGCTCTATTGGCATCCTCCAGCCTTAGCACAAACAAATGTATTGGCAACTTTATGCTCCACTGCTCTTAACTGTATTTTGTTACCCCCAGTGCTTCCCTTGTTCTACATAGATTGTTTGGGGGTTTGGCAGCCCAGGGACAACACTAGCAGTAATTGCCTGGATGTGCATTACGTTTGTGGGTGTAACATCCTGTCCCTCACCACTTGGGGCCAGCGGTGCAGATGCTTTGCTGGGGCTGGACCAAGCATTTTTGCAAGATTGCTAAAGACATGATGGATCAGGTCACTACTGGTTACTGGGTAAACACAAACTATTACTACGTGGTACCTGTGTGTGTGATGCTTTACTTAATGCTTGTGGAACTACAATAATACACCAACCTTTCCAGCTATACTGCACCACAAAAAGTAGCAGCAAAGAAGAACACTGCTACTAAGAAGGAAGAAGAAAAGGACAACTAATTTAGTCAAACATGGAACCGAGCAAGGAACAGACAGGTGACATGCAGTCAACTCAGTGAGACAGGGCTGCCCCACTAAGTGCAATGGTTTAATTAACAAAACTACAACAAACAAACAAAAAAATGCATGTGCACAGCTGTGCACACATAAAGCACAGGCTCGCAGGTGGGGCGGATATTTTTCACAAGCACAGGTTAATTGTGTGCAGTGGGCTGTAGAAGTGGGGGGGGGGGTAAGTCAACACACTCCTCCTGCGCACAGGGATCTATCCCCGGAACCAGAGAACTAACAATAATAATTCAGTGAGTCAAGCCTGACTGGCTTAGAACTGAAGAAGTTTATTTCAAAATCTGTCTGCACACAGCAGTGCACATGTGTGGCCCTGCCTCATGAAAAAATATATTAAGCATGCACATGCAGGGCAAAGCCTCACAAAATCTAATATTATGCACATATACAGCAAATTATAAGCAGTGACCTGCAGGAGGGGGAGTTAGCAGACACCCTCATCAGTCATGCAGGGAACCAAGCCTGGAACGAACCAGACAACAGCAAAAAACAAAACACAAAAATATAATGTGCTTCACCCAAAAAAATCACACTGGAGCTATGTCAGACAGCAGCAGAGAAGGGGTGTTAACAAACAGCTTTCCTAGTCCCTGTAACTGAGTACAGCAATACGAAAACATATCTGTCAGAAAGCCAAACATAGCTTTTCTGACAATGATCAAAAAATCTATACTGACCCAAAAAAGCCTGTGAAGCAAAAATCTGTTTCTTTTTCAGCAAGTTTAAGGTCTCAAAAGTACTGTAGAGCAGCTCTCAGAAACCAGTCTCCTGTCTTCCACCAGCTCAGAGTGAGGAAGTCACATGGTGTGCTTGCCTCTGAGCTCAAGAAACAGTGTTCGATTGGCCAACAAAGCTCTGCAAGACTTGGAAATCTCACCAAATCGTAGTTCCCGAATAGTGAACTATTCAGAAAATGCATCCGAATATTCGGGAAGCCTACTATTCGTGGTATTCGGAAAATACTATTCAGCCCATGCACAGCCCTAATAATAACCCCTAGGTCCCTCACCTGTTCTGAGGCAGACAGCTTTTCTCACCCCCATGAAATACTCCACCCCATGGTTTCTTTTACCCAAGTGCATACTTTGCACTTTTTTAATTGAAATTTAGCTGCCAGTCTTCTGACCATTTCTCCAGCTTTCTGAGCTCCTCCCTCATTTGATTTACCCCCTCAGCTGAGTCTACACTGTTACAGACCATTGTATCATCTGCAAATAGACAAACCATCTGCAATGTCACTGATGTAGGTGTTGAATAGTATTGGACCCAATATAGACCCCTGTGGCACCTCACTAGTCACACCCCTCTCCACTGATAGGCCGACGTTTATGACTACCCTCTGTGTTCTGCCATCTAACTAATTTCTCACCCAGTTCACTATCTTCTGCCCCAATCTCAGGTTATCCAGCTTGCCTATCAATCTCCTGTGGGGTACAGAATCAAAAGGGTAAACCACATCCACCGACCCCCCCCCAGTCCACCACTCCAGTTACCATGTCAAAGAACTCTGCACTGAAGCCATGTTGTCTTGGGTCCTGCTGGCTGCTAGATTCAAGGAATTCCAAGATCCTCCCCTTTAGAAAGGATTCCATTAACTTGTCCACTACTGAGGTTGAGCTGACCGGGTGGTAGTTTCCTGCCACCTCCTTACTCCCGGTGTTGTGGATAGGGACCATGTTTGTCCTTCTCCAGTCTTCTGGAACCACCCCATTCTCCAGGGACATGTTAAAAATCTTTGCCAGGAGTTCTGCTAGCTTGTTCCTCAGTTTCTGAAATACATGTTATCAGTTTGCGGTTCTATGGATCACAGAGTGGTTGAATATACAGCATGCCAATCCACAATCTAATACACCAATCCACAATACATATATTAAATCCATGGTTCAAAGTCAAAATTTTGCAAAACTTGTCAAAGCAGATTGGGAAATTTTGAGGAAGTGAAATTTGGACTTGTTAATATCTCTGGTGTAATTTTATTTTCACACAACACTACATGAAACATATTGTTCTTGATGTCAGGACAGAATGGGGAGGGCTACTGCAATATACAGTACATAAGAACTGTGGCGAGGCACTATTTTTTTATTGTCATCTCTGGAGTGGTATTTATGACTGGAAGAGTGCCCCTCGCCCGGGGGCCCAAGAAGACTTGCAGTAATATAAAAGGAGGGTTACATGGGGTGAGGACAAAGTGGGGTATAAATTTAGGTACAGTATGCGAGGCACAAACATTTCATAAACAAATCTTTTGTTTTTTTTTCATAATATGATTATTCAGGAGAACATGAGATTTTGCTTCAGCTTTGCAAGTTAAATTTAAATTTGCACAGCCTTAATTTTTGCACAGCCTTAATTGATTTCTTTGCACATTTGCAGAAGTCTAGAATAAAACATTGTTCAATAAAATTTTGAAGGCAACAGCCTTCCTTCCTCTGCACACCCTGGTGCTCAGGCTATCAAAGTAACCTGTGCTGATGGGCTAGCCTCCTCAACTGAGGATCACAGTTCTAATCCTATCTCTGCATTCTGCAATATGAAGAGCTCCCAGCTCCCAGCCAGTCTAAGCCAAAAGTTCATCTGTAGGGCTCTGTAGAATGTTGAATTTTAGATGGAACAAAATTCCGTGGAATTTGAAAAAATACTACTGATTTCCATCATCTGTGGAATTTCAACATTCTGCAGATGAAATGCCGTAGTTCATACAAACCGTGGATTCTTTTTCTGCAATCTATGGAAAATTATTCTGCGGTTTTCATGATCTGCGAAAAATTATTTTGCAGTTTGCACAGTAATGCTTTTTGAAATTCCACTGAACTTAAAAAGAAATTCTGCGAAGCATTTCAGAAGTGCAATTACCATTCCGCAGCAATTCCAATGGCAGAATTTTGCATTCCTCACATCCCTGTTGATCTATGAAGAAAGTGGGAAAGAGAAACTTGTGATACATGTTTTGTAAACAAACAGTACAACCGTTCTCACATTGGGATCCTGGTCAATGTTTGCACCAGGCCATAAGCTACTACAAGGGAAAATACAAATTATGTCTCAGCCCCAGACAAAGGGAAAAACGAAAGGTCAGGCAATGTTTGTCAAGTTTAAAGGGGAAGTGTACGGAACCTGAAAGTTATTTTTATGTTTGCTTGCACGCATGTGCAAGAAACATAGTGCCATCATCTGAGTTTTCCAGAGGTGTGTCAGCCTCTTCCAATTCAGTCAGTGTGTTTGCAGGCGCAGTCACAGTGCGCCAATCACTGCTCCAGCTGTCTATGACAGCTGAAAATGCAGTGGCATACAGTTAAAAGGGAGAGCTCCGCTTCAGTAAGCACAGCTCCCCCTCACACACTGCACGCATATTGCGTGCTGGCCTGCCCCCCACACATACTGTATAACCGGAGGTTGCCCAATCCCCATTGGCTGCATGCCCCAAAAGCACCAGAGTGGCAAAATGTTTTATAGCGACGGGGCACCCAATCCCCCGTCGGCTGCACGCCCCCCCAAAGCATCCTGGTGCTACGCTTGGAGCTCACCCCAGTGTGGCAAATTGATGTTATGGCCGACAGGGGTGCCCAATCCCCCGTCAGCTCCAGCCCCCCCAACAGCCTTCGAGCTGCCATGCTGAGAGCCCACCCCAGCGTGGCAAATGTCCCTCGTAGTCTTAGAAAAAAAAAACAACCTGTAAATACAAAAACTGTCCCTTGGCGCTTCTCTCTGCCCCCTTCCCACAATCTGCACCTACCCACTGCGCACCCTGCCTCCCCACACCCCTCCACCCCATACTTACCTCCGGAGCTTGGCGCGATGATCTTCGCTGGACCGGGAACACGTCTGCACTCTTCAAACCTGACCACGAACTGAGGAAATGCAGGTAAGCTGTATAATGGGATAGATAGGGTTTTTTCAACTTTGTTGCACATCTCAGGCATTTTTGGGAATTTTGGGCCCAAATTTTCAACATGGGGTTTTTGGGACCCCTTCTCATGAATGCTGTCACTGTCATGGCGTTACTTGGGCCTGAAGGGTGATTCTGCAGCCACTGTGTGAAATCACCTTTCTGGAATGATTAATGAAATGACACTGCCAGTGTTCATAAGGTGGGCTCTCAAAAAGCCTATTTTGAAAATTTGGTGGAAAAATTCCTAAAAATGACTATTTTACGAGCGTGCGTTGCGCAGTTCCTACGCAAGCTCATAAGTTCACGAATTTTCAATATTTTCACTCCAGAGTTTCTATATTGCCATTTTACCACACCTTCTTATGAGTAGTATAGCTGTCATTTTTCACATCTCACCCAAAATGTGTTTCCGCCCATGTAACGCACAATGGCGCAGTCGGTGTGCGAAATCAATGTACGGGACACATTAAGAAAATCACAGTGACACTGTTCATGAGCAGAGGTCTTAAAATGGCTATGTTGAAAATTTGGTGAAAAAATTCCTAAAAATGACTGTTTCTGGCGTCGTTGCAGAGTTCTATACTGCGCTCGTAAGTTCACATTTTCAATATTTTCCTCCAGATTTTCAACATTGCCATTTTACCACACCCTTTATGAGCAGTACAGTTGTCTTTTTCACATCTAGCCACAACGTGTTTCTCTGCCCATGTAGCGCACAATGGCATGTCGGTATCTTGAAATCAATGTAGGGACATGTTAGAAAATCCAGTGACACTGGTCATGAGCAGAGGTGCTAAAATGGCTATGTTGAAAATTTGGTGAAAAAATACCCAAAAATGACTGTTTTAGGAACGCACGTTGCGCATTTCCTAAGCACGCTGGCAAGTTTGCGAATCTGCAATATTTGCACACCAGATTTTCAACAGTGCCATTTTACCGCACTTCCTTATGAGCAGTACAGCTACCATTTTTCACATCTCGCCCAAAATGTGTTTCTGCACATGTAGCGCACAATGGTACAGTCGGTGTGCGAAAACAATGTTTGGGACAGATTAAGAAAATCACAGTGACACTTGTCTTAAAATGGCTATGTTGAAAATTTGGTGACAAAACTCCATAAAATGACTGTGTTACGAGTGAGCATTGCGCAGTTTCCATGCACCCTCGTAAGGTCATGAATTTGTAATATTTTCAGTCCAGATTTTCACCAGTGTCATTTTTCCACACATTCTTATGAACAGTACAGCTGTCATTTTCCACAACATGGCCGAAATGTGTTTTCACACTTTCAGCACAGAAATGCGTGGTCGCTGTGGGAAATTATTGTTCGGGACAGATAAAGAAAATCACACTGACACTGTTCATGATCGGAGGTCCCAAAATGCCTGTGTTAACAATCTGCTGTAAAAAAAATCCTCAAACTAGTTACATTACAGGTGTGCGTTGCACAGTTTCTACGCACGCTCGTGACTTCACCAGTTTTTTTAAGATTTTCACAGAGGATTTTCAACATTGCCATTTTTTACACCTCCCCATGAACAGTACCACTGTCATTTTTCACATCCTGTTCGGAATGTGTTTTTGCACCTGTGGTGCCAAATGCCATAGTCGCTGTGCAAAAGCAGTTTTCGGCTGACAAACTGATATTGCCACTGTTCATGAGGTGGGGGGGGAGGGTCACAAAAAAAACATGTTGAAAATTTGGAGTGAAAATACCAATGAATGCCTGAGGCGTTAGGGTTTCCGACCATAATGCCCCACCCTGTAGAGAATAACAGGCATCAGGGGTGTGACTTGGGATTCTTGCCTGTCATGCTCATACCATTCCACCCCCCACCCACCCCTGCAGCCAGTGAGAGGCATCAAGGTGTGCCTCGGACTCTTCGGGCCCAAACTTCACCCCATTCTCCTATACCGCACCCATCTCACCATATTTCCTGATGGAATGGGGTGCGCATAAGGGCCAAAGACCCCAAGGCACACCGTGACACTTGTCAGCGTCTGCAGGGTAGGGTGTGGTGAAATGGCGTGGTCATTATGCCTGACGACCCAAAGGCACACCCCAATGCCTGTCACTCTCTGCAGGGTGGTGGTGGGGTTGGCTTCAGTTCAATACTTCACTGCCATTCCTATTATGCAGCTCTGTAACTTCTACACTACCAATGCCAATGCCAGCAAGCAAACATTCGGCATTGACAAATGCTTGTTTAGGTTGATTGTGCACATGCGCAAGAAACATATTGCGACAGCTTTCCAGAAGCAGGCTGTGGAGGCTCGGCACTGTTGTGGCCAATCCCCCACAGCCTGTAAAGGCTTGACTCACTTTCCCCAATGCCATGGCACACTACTGCTTACACTAGTTCAACCAATGTGCCACAACCTTGAAACGTTTCAGCCGCTGCAATCAGGGGCCACCTCATCATTGCAGCATAAGTGATTCACTGTAATGAGAGAGTGACCCACCATTTCTGGGCGGAACGTTGCTACAGTAATATTGTTTGTGAACATGGCGGTGCCTTGCCGCTGTGTTCACAAACAATATTAATCCAGCCCCAGTGCCAAGGGGGTGCCCAATCCCCCTTGGTAGCATGTGCCCCTCCCCACAGCAGCGTGTAATTGCCAACGGAGGCCCCAATCCCCATTGACTTCCATCCCTGGTGCTAGTTGACTTGCTGACGGGGGAGCCCACTCCCCGTCTGCATTATGTCCCCCCTCCCTGTTTGATGTGCTGATGGGGGAGCCCACTCCCCGTTGGCGTCAGGTCTCCCCCCCACTGAAAGAGTAGCGGGAGAATTGTGCTGAGGGGGTTCCCAATCCCCCTCGGCTCTTGTGCCCCCCTGCTTTTGTGCTGATGGGGGTGTCCAATCTCCTGTCGACTGCTCCCCCCCAAAACATTCAGGTGGCACACTGGGAGTCCACCCTAGCGTGCTCAATGCCCCTGTAAAGAAAAAAATGTCCAGCAATGTTTTTAATTTTTTTTAAACCTGTAAAAAAATATGGTCCCTTGTGGTCTCCCTGCCCCCCCCACAAACCGCATCCACCCACTGCGCACCCTGCCTCCCCACACTACCCTCACCCCATACTTACCTCCGGAGTTCGGCATGATGATCTTTGGTAGACCAGGAATACGTCTGCCCTCTTCAAAGCCAACCGCGAACTGAGGAAATGCCGGTAAGCTGTATAATTGAATGAATAGGGCTTTTTCAACTTTGATGCATACAGTATCTCAGGCATTTTTTGGAATTTTGACACCAGATTTTCAACATGGGGTGCTTGGGGCCCCTCCTCATGAATTCTGCCACTGTCATGGCATTATTCAGCCTCAAAAGGTGATTTTACAGTCACTGCACGGAATTCCCTTTCAGGACAGATTAACAAAATGACAGTGCCAGTGTTCATGAGGCCTCTCAAAAGCCTACAGTATGTTGCAAATTTGGTGGAAAAAATTTAAAAATGACTGTTTAATGACCCGTGCGTTGCCCAGTTGCTACGCATGCTCGTAACTTCGTGAATTTTCAATATTTTCATGCCTGATTTTCAACATTGGCATTTTTTCACACCTCCTTGTGAACAGTATAGCTGTCATTTTCACATCCTGGCTGAAATGTGTTTTCGCACTTCTGGCGCAGAATAGCGCGGTCCCTGCGGGAAATAAGTGTTTGGGACAGATTAAGAAAATGACAGTGACACTGTTCATGAGCAGAGGTCCTAAAATCCTATGTTGAAAATTTGGTGACAATACTCCATAAAATGACTGTGTTACGAGCGTGCATTGCGCAGTTTGTATGCATGCTCGTAACTACGCGAATTAATAATATTTTCAATCCAGATTTTCAATATTGCCATTCTTCTGCACTTCCTTATGAACAGTATAGCTGTCATTTTTCACATCCTGGCCGAAATGTGTTTTCACAGTTCCGGCGCAGAATAGCTTGGTTGCTGTGGGAAATCCGTGTTTGAAACACATCAGGGAAATGACAGTGACTCTGTTCATTAGCAGAGGTCCTAAAATGCCTATGTTGAAAATTTGGTGATGAACATCCATAAAATGAGTGTGTTACGAACATGTGTTGCACAGTTTCCACACACGCTCGTACCTTCGCAACTGGCAACTTTGCAATATTTTCACTCCAGATTTTCAACATTGCCATTTTCCCACACCTCCTTATGATCAGTGCAGCTGTCATTTTTCACATTCTGGCCGAAATGTGTTTTTGCTGTTCTGGCACACAATAGCGAGGTCGCTGTGGGAAATCAGTGTTCGGGACACATTAAGAAAATCACACTGACACTGTTCATGAGCAGAGGTCCTAAAATGCCTGGTTGAAAATTGTGTGATGAAACTCCACAAAATGACTGTATTACGAGCGTGCATTGTGCAGTTTCCATGCACCCTTGTAAGTTCACAAATTAGTAATATTTTCACACCAGATTTTCAACACTGACATTTTTTCACACCTCCTTATGAACAGTACAGCTGTCATTTTTCACATCCTGGCAGAAATGTGTTTTCATGCTTCCGGCACAGAATACCGAAGTCTCTGACAGAAATCAGTGTTTGGGGCAGATTAGGATAGAGCGAGTGAGAGCGGGGAGGAGTGACCAAGCTCAACTGAGCTCTGTCGGGACTGCAGCAGATTTCTTTGTGGGCAGGAGAGGGCACCAACGAGGCAGGAGCCCAGTACAAAAGGCAGCCTGCAGCCACAGCAGAAATGGAATGAGCGAGTGAGAGAGGAGTGAGCGAGCTCAACGGAGCTCTGTTGGGACTGCGGCAGATTTCTTTGTAGGCAAAAAAGACGCCAACAGAGGCAGGAGCCCAGTACAAAAGGGCAGCCTGCAGCACTGGGAGAAACAGAATGAGTGAGTGAGACAGGGGGAGTGAGCGACTTCAACGGAGCTCTGTTGGGACTACTGCAGATTTCTTCATGGCCAAAAAAGGCTCCAACTGAGGCAGGAGCCCACTACAAAAGGGCAGCCTGCAACAGCGGGAGACACAGAATGAGTGAGTGAGCTCAACAGAGCTCTGTTGGTACTGCTGTGGATTTCTTTGTGGGCAGAAAAAGGTGTCAACACAGGCAGAAGCCCAGTACAAAATGGCAGCCTACAGCACCAGCAGAAACAGAATGAGTGAGTGGGGAGTGAGCGAGCTCAGCAGAGCTCTGCCAGGACTGCTGCAGATTTCTTTGTGGGCAGAAAACGGCATCAACAGAGGCAGGAGCCCACTACAAAAGGGCAACCTGCTGCACCAGGAGAAACAGAATGAGTGAGTGAGACAGGGGGAGTGAGCAACCTCAATGGAGTTCTGACGGGAAAGCTCTGGATGTCTTTGTGGGCAGACAAAAGGTACAAACGCAGGCAGAAGCCCAGTACAAAAAGGCAGCCTGCAGCACTGGCAGAAACGGAATGAGCGACTGAGAGGGGGGAGTGAGTGAGGTCAACGGAGCTCTGTCAGAACTGCTGCAGATTTCTTTGTGGGCAGAAAAAGGTGCCAACAGAGGCAGGAGCCCAGTGCAAAAGGGCAGCCTGCAGCGCCGAGGAGAAACAGAATGAGCGAGTGAAAGAGGGGGAGTGAGCAAGCTCATCGGAGATCTATCGTGACTGCTGCGGATTTCTTTGTGGGCAGAAAAAGGCAGCAATGCAAGCAAGGGCCCTGTACAAAAGGGCAGCCTGCAGCGGTGGGAGAAACAGAATGAACAAGTGAGAGAGGCGAATGGGTGAGCAAGCTCAACAGAGCTCTATCATGACTGCTGCATATTTCTTTGTGGGCAGAAAAAGGCAGCAATGCAAGCAAGAGCCCAGTACAAATGGCCAGCCTGCAGCGCCAGCAGAAATGGAATGAGCGAGTGAGAGAGGGGGAGTGAGCGAGCTCTGTCGGGATTGCCGCAGATTTCTTTAAGGGCAGAAAAAGGCACCAACAGAGGCAGGAGCCCAGTACAAAAGGGCAGGCTGCAGTGCCAGGAGAAACAGAATGTGCGAGTGAGAGAGGGGGAGTGAGCAACCTCAATGGAGCTGTGTCGGGACGGCTGCAGATTTCTTTGTGGGCAGAAAAAGGTGCCAACACAGGCAGAAGCCCAGTACAAAAGGGCAGCCTGCAGCGCCAAGAGAAACACAATGAGCGAGTGAGAGTGGGGGAGTAAGCGAGCTCAACGGAGCTCTATCGTGATTGCTGCAGATTTCTTTGTGGGCACAAAAAGGCAGCAATGCAGGCAGGAGCCCAGTACAAATGGCCAGCCTGCAGCACCGGCAGAAACAGAACGAGCGAGTGAGAGAGGGGGAGTGAGTAAGCTCAGTGGACCTGTTTAGGGACTGCAGCAGATTTCTTTGTGGGCAGAAAAAGTCACCAACAGAGGCAGGAGCCCAGTATAAAAATGCTGCCTGCAGCGCCAGGAGAACCAGAATGAGCGAGTGAGAGAGGGGGAGTTAGCCATCTCAATGGAGCTCTGTCGGGACAGCTGCAGATTTCTTTGTGGGCAGAAAAACATGCCAATGCAGGCAGGAGCCCAGTACAAAAGAGCAGCCTGCAGCACTGGGAGAAACAGAATGAGCGAGTGACAGAGGGGCAGTGAGCGAGCTCAGCTGACCAATGCAATCTACATTCGGCATTGACAAATGCTTGTTCCTAGTGGAAGCAGTTTTATAAGAACTGGTTAAAATACTGATCCAGAAGCAAATGGTTTGATACTTTTTATTGGACCAACATAGATGTTAGATGTTCTTTTTGTAACATCTTTGTTGATCCAATAAAAGGTATCAAACCATTTGCTTCTGGATCTGTCCTTAGGAAGACCAATACAGCAACTAAAGTTAATCTGTATGTCATCATAGTTAAAATACTATAATTCTTCATTCATATAGGCCTTTTACTGTTCTCATCAGGTATTTCTGCTAGGGCTGTGCATGGGTCGAGTAATATTTTCTGAATACCGTGAAGAGCAGGCTTCCCAAATATTTGGAATGACTTCCCAAATAGTCCCCTATTCAGCCACTGTTCGGTGGGTGAAATTTCAAAGTCTGGCAGAGCTTCACTGGCCAATCATAGGACATCTGTGGAGCTCACAGCCAGGAACACCATATGATCTCCTCACTCTGGCTTAGTAGAGGAGAGGAAGACAATTGTTCTGAGAGCTAGTTGCAACAACTTCAGTTCCCCCCAAAAAGGATGTTTTTGGTTTTTTTTTAATTAATCCACAGGATTGTTTTTGATCAGTAACCAACTCTGAATACTCAGCATCAGAAAGCCAGGCAAGGTTGGTTTTTCTGCCTGAAATTTTTATGCTGATTGCATGCAAGCACAAGAAACATGTTGCGGCAGCCTTTGCAAAAAGCAGGTTGTGGAGGCGCGACACTGTTGTGGTTAATGCCCCCACAGCCTTAAAAGGCTTGGCCGCCTTTCCCCAATGCCATGGCATGCTGCTTCTGACACTAGTTCAGCCAGCGTGCCACAACTTTCTAAAGTTTTAGCCGCTGCAATCAGGGGCCGCCTCATCATTGCAGCATCATCCGCTGCAATGAGGCGACCCTCATTGCAGGGCCTATTGCTGACGGGGAGCCCAGTCCTCATCAGCATTGCCCCCCCCCAATTTCTTGTGTTCTGAGGGGGGTGCCCAATCCCCCTCGGCTTATGTCCCCTCCCTGCTTCTGTCTTTGCCGACGGGGGTGCCCAATCCCTGTCGGCATCCCCCCCATTTCTTGTGCGCTGACGGGGGTGCCCAATCCCCATCGGCATGATGTGCCCCTCTCCCCTTTTGTTTTGTGCCGACGGGGGTGCCCAATCCCCCATCGGCTGCAACTGCCCCCCCAAAAAAGAGTCCATTGGCACACTGGGAGCCCACCCCTGCATGCCACATGCCCTGAAAAGGAAAAACGGTCCCACAATGTCTTTATTTTTTTACTTGTGAAAAAAGAAAACGGTCCCTCGGCAGTATCCCTGCCCCTCCATAACCTGTGCCCACCCACTGTGCACCCTGCCTCCCCATTCACCCCCCCCATACATACCTCCGAACTGGTAGCAGCGATCTTGGTGGACCAGAATTATGTCTGCACTCTTCAAAGCCGACCGCGAACTGAGGAAATGCCGGTAAGCTGTATAATGGAATAAATAGGGTCTTTCCAACTTTGATGCATATCTCAGTCATTTTTTGGAATTTTGGCACCAAATTTTCAGCATGGGGTTTTTGGGACCCCCCTCCTCATGAATTCTGGAACTGTCATGGCGTTAATCAGCCCCAAAAGGTGATTTTGCGGTCACTGCATGGAATCACCTTTTGGGGCCAATTATCAAAATGACAGTGCCACTGTTCATGAGGGGAGCTCTCAAAAAGCCTATGCTGCAAATTTGGTGGGAAAAATCCAAAAAAATGACTGTTTTACGAGCATGTATTGCACAGTTGCTACACGGCTCGTAACTTCGCAAATTTGAAATATTTTCATGAAAGATTTTCAACACTGGCATTTTTCCACACCTCCTTGTGAACGGTACAGCTGTCATTTTTCACATCATGGCCGAAATGTGCTTTTGCACTTCCGATGCAGAATAGCGTGGTCACTGTGGGAAATCAGTGTTCAGAAATGATTACAAAAATGACAGTGACACTGCTCATGAGTAGAGGTCCTAAAATGGCTATGTTGAAAATCTGGTGCTGATACTCCATAAAATGACTGTGTTATGAACATGTGTTGCACAGTTTGCATGCATGCTCGTAAGTTCACGAATTTATAATATTTTCACTCCAGATTTTCAACATTGCCATTGTTCTGCACCTCCTTATGAACAGTACAGCTGTCATTTTTCACATCCTGGCTGAAATGTGTTTCGCACTTTCGGTGCATAATGTGGGAAATCTGTGTTCAGGAAAGAACAAACACGGCACCAACACTTAACACAAAAATGAACTCTATTGTGCTCCAAAGACATATACACAATGCAGTAGCACCATGCAAGGCAAGAACAGCTCAAGACAGAAAAACGCCCGACTGGTTTCGCGCCAAAAACAGCGCCTCCTCAGGGAGCACAATACAGTTCATTTTTGTGTTAAGTGTTGGTGCCGTGTTTGTTCTTTCTTGATATTAGTATTTTACATGAGCACAACAAGAATTGGAGCCGCTATTTTTTGTGTTTTTGAAATCTGTGTTCAGGACACATTATGAAAATGACAGTGACACTGTTCATTAGGAAAGGCCCTAAAATTGCTATGTTGAAAATTTGGTGACGAAAATCCATAAAATGAGAGTACTTCAGGTGTGCGTTCCACAGTTTCCACACACGCTTGTACCTTTGCAACTTTTCAATATTTTCCCTCAGATTTTCAACATTGCCTTTTTACACCTCCATATGAATAATGCAGCTGTAATTTTTTCACATTCGGGCGAAATGTATTTTTCGGCTCTTCAGTATGCAATGTACTGATTGCTGGGAAATCAGTGTTCAGGACACATTAAAAAAAATGTCAGTAACACTGTTCATGAGCAGAGGTCCTAAAATGCCAATGTTGAAAATTTTGTGATGAAACTCCATAAAATTACTGTAACGAGTGTGTGTTGTGCAGTTTCCACGCACCCTTGTAACTTCACAAATTAGTGATATTTTCATGCCACATTCTCAACAGTGGCATTTTTCCACACCTCCTTATGAAAAGTACAGCTGCCATTTTTTACATCCTGGCCAAAATGGTTTTTTGCACTTCTGGCATAGAATACTGCAGTCGAAAATCATTGTTTGGGACAATTTAGGATTGAGTGGGGGGGGGGGGTGACCGAACTCAACTGAGCTCTGTCAGGACTGCTGCAGATTTCTTTGTGGGCAGGAAAAGGCACCAACACAGGCAGGAGCCCAGTACAAAAGGGCAGCCTGCAGTGCTGGGAGACACAGAATGAACGAGTGAGGAAGGGGAAGTGCATGAGGTCAACGGAGCTCTGTTAGGACTGCTGCGGATTTCTTTGTGGGTAGAAAAAGGCAGCAATGCACGCAGGGGCCCATTACAAAAGAGCAACCTGCAGCAGCGGGAGAAACAGAACGAGTGACTGAGAGAGAGGGAGAGCAAGCAAGCTCAACGAAGCTCTATCGTGACTGCTGCAGATTTCTTTGAGGGCAGAAAAGGGCAGCAACGCAGGCAGGAGCCCAGTACAAAAGGGCAGGCTGCAGCGTTGGCAGAAATGGAACGAGCGAGTGAGATGGGGGAGTGAGTAAGGTCAATGGAGCTCTGTTGGGACTGCTGCAGATTTCTTTGTGGGCAGAAAAAGGTGCCAATGCAGGCAGGAGCCCAGTACAAAAGGGCAGCCTGCAGCGTCGGGAGAAACACAATGAGTGAGTGAGAGAGGGGGAGAGAGCGAGCTCAACGGAACTGTGTCAGGACTGCTGCAGATTTATTTATGGGCAGAAAAGGCAGCAATGCACGCAGTGGCCCAGTACAAAAGGCCAGCCTTCAGCAGCAGGAGAAACAGAATGAGCGAGTGAGAGAAGGGGAGTGAGCAAGTTCAACGGAGCTCTGTTGTGACTGCTGCAGATTTCTTTGTGCACAGAAGAAGGTGGCAACACAGGCAGGAGCCCAGTACAAAAGGGCAGCCTGGAGCGGCGGCAGAAATGGGACGTGCAACTGAGAGAGGGGGAGTGAACGAGCTCAAAGAAGCTCTGTTGGGACTGCTGCAGATTTCTTTGTGGGCAGAAAATGGTGCCAACAGAGGTAGGAGCCCAGTACAAAAGGGCAGCCTCCAGCGCCAGGAGAAACAGAATGAGCAAGTGAGACGGGGGGGTGAGCGACCTCAATGGAGCTCTATCGTGACTGCTGCGGATTTCTTTGTGGGCAGAAAAATGTTGCAGCGCAAGCAGGAGCCCAGTACAAAAGGCCAGCCTGCAGCACCAGCAGAAACAGAACGAGCGAGTGAAGGGGGGGGGTGAGCAAGCTCAACGGATGTCTATCGTGACTGCTGTGGATTTCTGTGTGGGCAGGAAGATTCAGCAACGCAGGCAGGAGCCCAGTACGCCGGCAGAAACGAATGAGCGAGTGACAGAGGGGGAGTGGTCGACCTCAAGGGAGCTGTGTCAGAAGCCAGAAGGGGAAGGAAGGAAACATATTCAATTCAGTGCTTTATAGTAACTGGTAATTTGTATTTTCCTTTTAAACTTAGATTGTGGGCTTGTAGTGACACTATACTTTCTTTCTTTGTTGTCTTTACTTATAATTGTTTTTGGGCTGTTGAAAATTTAAAACATTGTGGTGGTGTAATTCTGTGCTGTCTTTAATTGCTGCAAATTTTGCCCCCTCCTCCTTCCCCCAGCTCTTAATTATATGCCCTGGTAAATCTGATTGACAGGAGCTAAACACAGGGTATAGTAAGAGGCGTGAAGTAGGAGGGGCATAAGGGAGAAGAAGCCCACCCTCAGCACGACAAGTGTTTTGACTCATTTATTTATTTATTGGTTTCTTTTTCCTTAAAAAAAAAAAAATTATCTGAGGATCAGTGACAGGATTTTTAGTACTGTAAATTAATTAAAAGAGAACTAGGAGAGCTTCAGTAGCAGACAAGTAGTGGAATTGCAGTATAATGTGGGAAGTGGTGCAATGCAGTGGCTGTGGGGCAGCCATATTCAGGCAGACCTTCTGGACACTGAGGTGCTGCCCTATCTGCATGCATCTCTCTGGACTGTGGGATGAGGTAGCCAGACTCAGTGTGGAAGTAAACTGGGTCAGGAGTACCATCACCCCTATCCAGGGACCACCCAGTCCAATGCAGCTGCCTCAAAGGATGCCGAGAACAAGGAGCACTTGGATGACAGTGGGCTCAGGGAGGGTTAGAGCAGTCAGGCAGAGGCACATCCCAGATCCTATTCCTCTCAAGAACTCATATGCCACACTGGCAAATGAGGACAACCAAATAGAGATACCCAGAGAAGTGGAAGGAAAGGATGTGGAGGTTAGCCAAGGAGGTGACCTCAATGGGGAAAGCAGTGGACCCCAGAGGAGGAGGAAGTGAATCCTGGTGGGGGACTCCATCATAAGAGGGATCCAGCTAGGAACACAGGAGGGAGGCCTTCGATCAGGTTAGTTGGGAGTTCCTGTGGGCTACTCTAAGCAAAATGGGTTTCCCAGATAGGTTTATTAGTTGGATAAAAGCGGTATATAGGTTTCCTTCGGCGAGGGTCTATTGTAATGGTGTGTTCTCGTCTCACTTCTTATTACATTCCGGTACCCGTCAGGGATGCCCATTATCCCCTTACCTATTCAATTTGTATTTGGAACCCCTTTTGCTTCAAATTAAAACCTCACCTAAGATTTCAGATTGTGTTGTCTCTCAACGAGTTTTGACCCTGTCAGTCTTTGCAGATGACATCCTTTTACACCTGGCCAATCCTGAAACTTCTTTAGTGGAGGTTGTGCGGATAGTCAATTTTTTTGGTAGAGCAGCTAATTACAGGCTGACCTTATCTAAGTCGGTGATATTTCCACTCAATTCACTCCAATTCCAAGACAATGTTTCCCAGTTCGAGATGAAATGGGCCTCGAGCCATCTCAAATATCTAGGCATTTATTTGGCCAGGGATGAAGAGATGATTAAGAAGCTTAACCTGGAAGATTTACTGGATAGAATCCAAAAAGATCTTAACAGGTGGGATAACCTCCCCCTTGCTATAGGAGGGCGTATTAATATCATTAAAATGAACATATTGCCACGCATTTTCTATCCCTGAACCTCCTAAATGTCTGGCTTCCTAAATCCTTCTTTCAAAGAATTCATTCAATAATAAACAGATTTATTTGGGGGTGCCAAACAACCTAGACGAGCTTTCATGAAGTTATGTTTACCCAAGGATAAGGGAGGCTCTGTCTGCCTAATTTTGAGTTTTACTATTGGGCCAGTCACCTAGCTAAACTAGGTAAGTGGATTAGACCTCCGAATGAGGGCTATATACCCACATGGCTGGAGCTGGAGCTCAAACTAATGGAGGAACATAACATCTTACCCCACCATATTTTCTACTACAACTCTTCTTCCCTACCGGGGACCCTCCGGGACTCAGTGATAGGGGTGTCTGCTAAAGTTCTAATCCAATATGGGAACTGCTCTAAAATTCCGTTTACCAAGGATCTAGCCCAACCAATAATCCTCAACCCAAACATTAAGACAGGTGGGCATATGATACCTCGAACCTGGCTTCCACAAATGCAAGATTGCTTGGTAGAGGACCTTTATTTACAAGAATCCCTTGGTTCCTCTGCTGACATATTGGCAAAATGGGAATTGCCTCCCCAAAGTATTTTCAAGATTTACCAACTAAGGCATTTGATTGGTAGAAATTTTGGGCTGGTGAAATCACCCTCTCAAGTTAAGCCTTTCTTGGAGTAACTTAAAGCTTGTGTCAATAATTCCCATTGTGTAGCTAAGTTATATAATTATTTGCTATCTACAAAGATTCCTGAGCCTCTAGCTGGTTTCAAAATATGGGCCCCTCTTACCTCAGACCCTTCTCTTTCCTGGACTCAAATTTGGAAGAATGTGTACAAATTCATCACACTAGATAGGAATAGATTTATCCAATTCTATATTTTAAATAATATGTACTATACACCACTGAAAATGGTAAGATTTGGTATATCTAAATCTGATAAATGTACCAGATGTGGCATGGATGTGGAATCTACACTTATATTCTGGTCCTCGTCAAAGTTGCCCCATTGTGGCACTCAATTATAATAACAGACCCGATTCTGGGTCTGGAGGATCTATTACAGTTGAAGTTTGTATTTTGGGTCTATACTGAACATTAACTGTAAAGAAAGGAATTTCACATGGCCATAATCTCGATGGCAGTCAAAGGTTAGTACTTAGGCACTGGCTAGACAAGTAGTCCTCACCTATGATGAATGGTTGGAAGAAATCTCCAGGTGTTTTAAGATGGAAAGACTAATAGCCAGCTCCAGGCATACTATGTCAGCCTTTCAGAGAAAGTGGGGAGCAAGTTGTATCGCTGTATCTCCACTGACCCCTGCCTGAGATACCCTGATGAATCTACTGTGAGATGCCCTTGTTTGATTAAGTTTTCAATGGGTATATCCTTGGCATATCCCTGTGTTCCTCAGGTTGTACCTGAGGTGGAAGTGGCACCTTCCTGGGGAGGGAGGGGGAGACCGGGACTTTGACACTTGTTCTTACCAATCTCTGTGAACAGATCTTGGTGTGTTTTGTATGGCTATAGAGCTGGTATGCTGTACCTGATGTTGTTTTTATGTAAAATCAATAAATTTCAAAAAAAGGAACACAGGAGGGGGAGGACAGGGAGGTGAGGTGCCTACCAGGTGCCATGGCATGGAGGGATGGAAGGAAGATACTGGGGATCACTGGGAAGGCAAGACGGGAGGGTGAGCTGGATGTCATTATCCACCTAGGTACTAATGACTTGGCAAATGGGGAGCCAAAGGAAGTTCAGGAAGAGTTTAGGAAACTGGGGAGGGGTCTCAAGCAAGTAGCTACTTCTGTCACTTTCTCAGTACTACCTGTGAGAGGCAAGGAGAGCATAGGAGTGCATGCACCAGGAACTTTAACTCATGGTTGTAGAACTGGTGCTGTGAGGAAGGGTTTGATTCATTGGTGACTGGGGACCCACCTGGAGGGATGGAGGTTTGTCAAGCCTGGCGCCTGCATCCATCCTGAGGGGAATCCAAGCACTCAATGATAAGTTTAAATGCTACATTGACAAGCATTTAAACTAGCAAAGGGTGGCAGGCCAGCAAGGAGGGTACCTACTTGCTCACCCCCACAGCTAGCAGTGGAACCAGTGAACCAGAGGAGTGGCTATCTCTGCAAAGCAGTGTGCAAAAGATGGAGATTAGTGTCCAAAAGGTGGATAAGCAGAAAAGGGCAAAATTCAGCAGAAGGGCAGACAGCAAGGAGAACCAGGGATAAATGACAAACCAAGGAAGGGCTGGAGTAGAACAGTGAAGCAGTCTAGGAGGTCAAATCATGGAAAGCCATGTGCAAATGCCAGGAGCCTTAGTAACAAGATGGAAGATCTGAGGCTGTCATGGTACAGTCAGACCTGGACATTGTGGCCATCACTGAAACCTGGTGTAATGATAACCATGACTGGGAGATGGCCATACCTGGCTACAACATATTCAGAAGAGACAGAGCAGGCAGGAAGGGAGGAGGAGTGGCACTGTATGTGAAAAATGACATAAGGGCCACAGAGATCCAGGAGGAACAAAATGGGGGAGAGATACTGTGGGTTAAGCTGGAAAGGAAAATGGGGCCAGCCATCCGCACAGGTGTGGTCTATAGACCACCAGCCCAGGAGGAAGAAACAGATAGGGAGCTGATGCTAGCCATCCAAAGGATGGCAGCCAAGGGTGAGGTAGTACTGGTTGGAGACTTCAATATTCCAGACGTGGACTGGAGCATCCCAGCAGCAGCATCAACTAGGAGCAGATTTATCCTGGACTTCCTTCAGGGTGCCTTCCTCAAGCAACTGGTCATGGAACCAACTCGGCAGAAGGCAATACTGGACCTTGTGCTCACAAACAGGGACAGTGTGATGGGGTAACAGTGGGGGAGCACCTGGGTAACAGTGACCACCAGTCATTGTGGTTTGAAATCACAGAAAGAGCAGAACCAAACCACACAAAACATGTATCCTGGATTTTGGGGGCAGACTTTGGGAAAATGGGAGATACTTGAAAGAGGCATTAAGGGAATGGGACAGGAATCAGGGTTGAGGAACAGTGGGCAGTATTTAAAATGGGGATTATAAGAACAACAGAATTATGCATTAAGCAGGTTAGCAAGAGGAAAAGGAAGAGGAGACCATTATGGTTTCCAAAGAGGTAGCAAAGAAAGTGAAAGCCAAAAGATTGCATTCAGGCAATACAAAAGACACAGGCAGAAGGGGATGAGGGAAGTACCAAGAGAAACAAAGGGAGGCAGGAGGTCAGTAAGGAAGCCAAAGCTCAGACAGAAGAACACATTGCAAAATCAGTGGGTAAAGGGACAAAACCTTTTACAGGTACATAAGTGAAAAAGAAAGACAAAGGGAAGGATAGTGAGACTGAAGGGGAGGATGGGAGCCGCGTGGAGGATGACAACAGTAAAGCTGACATATTGAACAGGTATTTCTGCTCAGTCTTTACTGAGAAAGAGGGGGGTAATGGGTCTGAAGGGAGTACAAGGGGTAAGAATGGTGCAGAAATGGACACAAGTCCCTTTACACAAGAAAGGGTCCTGAAGGAACTGGAAGTAATAAGAGTTGATAAAGCAATGGGGCCAAATGGGGTGCACCCCAGGGTCCTTAAGGAACTAAGAAAGGTGGTGGCTGAACCTCTGGCTATCCTGTTTAGCCAATCACTGGAAACAGGGGAGGTACCCAAAGACTGGAGGACAGCAGATGTAGTCCCCTTATACAAAAGTGGGAACAAAGAGGAAGCAGAGAACTACAGACCAGTCAGCCTCACCTCGGTAGTGGGAAAGATCATGGAAGCACTTCTGAAGGAGAGATTGGTGGAACATCTGGTTGTCAATGGACTACAGGACCCTAGGCAGCATGGTTTCACCAGGGAAGGTCATGTCAGACCAACCTCATTGAATTTTTGACTGGGTGACCAGGGAGGTGGATCAGGGAGGGCAGTGGACATGGCCTATCTGGACTTCAGCAGGCCTTTGACACTGTGCCACATAGAAGACTATTACACAAACTGGGAATATGGGTGTGGGCAGGACAGTAGTGTGGTGGGTAGGTAACTGGCTGGGTGGCAGGACACAGAGGGTGGTGGTAAATGGCTGTCACTCCACAGAGGGAAGAGTGACCAGTGGGGTACCACAGGGATCAGTGCTGGGACCGGTCCTATTCAACATCTTCATCAGTGACATTCAGCCTAGAATCTAGAAGGCAGAATTTCACTGTTCGCTGATGACACAAAGCTCTATAACAGAGTAGACACACCAGAGGGTGTAGACAGAATGAGAAGGACCTGCAGAAACTTGAAGAATGGTCAGGGGTTTGCAGTTGAAATTCAATGCAAAGAGTGCAAGATAATGCATATGGGGCACAAAAACCCTGGCACAATATATCAGTTGGGGGGTGAGGATATAGCATGCACCAAGCAGGAAAGGGATCTTGGGGTTGTCATCTCTGATGACCTCAAGGTAGGGGAAACAGTGTGACAAGGCATCAGGTAAAGCAAATAGGATGCTGGGATGTATAGGCAGGGGCATCACCAGCAGGAAAAGGGAGGTCATAATTCCGCTATACAAGACACTAGTGAGGCCCCACCTGGAGTACAGTGTACAGTTCTGGAGACCATACCTAAGTAAGGACATAAACAAGGTAGAGAAGGTTCAGAGGAGGGCAACAAAGATGGTGCATGGATTGCATAACAAGTCCTATGAAGACAGGTTGAAGGAACTGAACATGTACTCCCTGGAGGAGAGGAGGGAGAGAGGGGATATGATAGAGACATACAAGTATCTTACAGGGAGGAACAGGGTGCAGGAAAACACTATTTTTAAGTGAAAAAGATATTCCAGGACTAGAGGGCATGGGATGAAGTTGGAGGGAGGACGATTCAGAGGAAACATGAGAAAGAATTTCTTCACAGAACGGGTGGTGGACAAGTGGAACACCCTGCCAGAGGAAGTAGGGGCTGAAACAATCACGGATTTAAGAATGCATGGGATAGACATAAAGGAATTCTAGAGGTCGGGTTAAGGGGAAACAGACTTCTAGGAAAACAAACTGAACTTACAAGCTCAAATGGGCAGACTGGGTGGGCCATAGGCCCTTATCTGCCGACACTTTCTTTGTATCTATGTATCTATGCTGCAAATCTCTTTGTGGGCAGAAAAAGCCACAAGTGCAGGCAGGAACCCAGTATAAAAGGGCAGCCTGCAGCAGCGGGGAGACACAGAATGAGTGAGTGAGTGAGGGAGGGGGAATGAGTGAGCGAGCTCAACAGAGCTCTTTCCGGATTGCTGCAGATTTCTTTGTGGGCAGAAAAAGGTGCCAACAGAGGCAGGAGCCCAGTACAAAATGGCAGCCTGCAGTGCCAGGAGAAATAGAATGAGTGCGTGAGACAGGGAGAGTGAGTGACCTCAATGGAGCTGTGTTGGGACTGCTGCAGATTTCTTTGTGCGCAGAAAAGACCCCCAACGCAAGCAGGAGCCCAGTACAAAAGGGCAGGCTCCAACAGCGGGAGACACAGAATGAGCGAGTGAGGGAGGGGGAGTGAGTGAGCTCAATGGAGCTCTGTTGGGACTGCTGCGGATTTCTTTGTGGGTAGAAGAAGGCAGCAATGCACGCAGGGGCCAAGTACAAAAGGGCAGCCTGCAGTGGCGGGAGAAACAGATTGAGTGAGTGGGGGGGGGAGTGAGTGAGCTCAATGGGGCTCTATTGGGACTGCTGCAGATTTCTTTGTGGGCAGAAAAAGGTGCCAACAGATGCAGGAGCCCAGTACAAAAGAGCAGCCTGCAGTGCCAGGTGAAACGGAATGAGTGCATGAGACGGGGAGTGAGCAACCTCAACGGAGCTCTGTCGGGACAGCTGTGGATTTCTTTGTGGGCAGAAAAAGGTGCCAATGCAGGCAGGAACCCAGTACAAAAGGCCAGCCTGCCGTGCCAGGAGAAACGTAAAGAGCGAGTGAGAGAGGGGGAGTAAGTGAGCTCAACGGAGCTGTGTCGGGACTGCTGCAGATTTCTTTGTGGGCAGAAAAATCCCCCAACGCAAGCAGGAGCCCAGTACAAAAGGGCAGGCTGCAGCAGCAGGAGACAAACCCAGTACAAAAGGGCAGGCTGCAGCAGTGGGAGACACAGAATGAGCGAGTGAGGGAGGGGGAGTGAGTGAACTCAACAGAGCTCTGTTGGGACTGCTGCGGATTTCTTTGTGGGTAGAAAAAGGCAGCAATGCATGCAGCGTCCCAGTACAAAAGGGCAGCCTGCAGCGGTGGGAGAAACAGAACGAGAGGCTGAGAGAGAGGGGGAGAGAGCAAGCTCAACGGAGGTCTATCGGGACTGATGCTGATTTCTTTGAGGGCAGAAAAGGGCAGAAACACATGCAGGAGCCCAGTACAAAAGGGCAGGCTGCAGCGCCGGCAGAAATAATGAGTGAGTGAGACAGGGGGAGTGAGCGAACACAACACAGGTCTATCACGACTGCTGCAGATTTCTTTGTGGGCAGAAAATGGCAGCAGTGCACACAGGGGCCCAGTACAAAAGCCCAGCCTGCAGCAGCAGGAGAAACAGATTGAGCAAGTGAGAGGGGGGAGTGGGCGAGTTCAACAGAGCTCTATTGTGACTGCTGCAGATTTCTTTGTGGCCAGAAAAGAGAGCAGCAAGCATGAGCAGAAGACCATTTACAAAGGCCAGCCTGCAGCGCTGGCAGAAATGGAATGAGCGAGTGAGAGAGGGGGGGAATAAGCGAGCTCAATGGAGCTGTGTCAGGACTGCTACAGATTTCTTTGTGGGCAGAAAAGGAGGCAATGCATGCAGGGGCCCAGTACAAAATGTCAGCCTACAACAGCAGGAGAAACAGAATGAGCGAGTGAGAGAGGGGGAGTGAGCGAGCTCAACAGAGCTCTATCGGGGCTGCTGAAGATTTCTTTGTGGCCAGAAATAGATGCCAACAGAGGCAGGAGCCCAGTACAAAAGGACAGCCTGCAGTGCCAGGACAAACAGAATGAGCAAGTGACACAGTAGGGGAGTTTGCGACTTCAATGGAGCTCTGTCAGGACAACTGTGGATTTCTTTCTGGGCAGAAAAAGGTGCAAACGCAGGCAAGATCCCAGTACAAAGGGCAGCCTGAGCAAAAGAGAGAGAGGGGGAGTGGAGCAATCTCAACAAAGCCTGTCAGGACTGCTGCAGATTTTATTGTGGGCAGAAAAAGGCACCAACAGAGGCAGAAGCCCCGTACAAAAGGGCAGCCTGCAGCACCAGCAGAAACAGAATGAGCGAGTCAGACAAGGGGAGTGAGCAACCTCAATGGAGCTGTATCGTGGCTGCTGTGGATTTCTTTGTGGGCAGGAAAAGGTGGCAATGTAGGCAGGAGCCCAGTACAAAAGGCCAGCATGCAGCGTGAGCAGAAACGGAATGAGCAACTGAGAAAGGGGGAGTGAGCAAGCTCAACGGAGCTGTGTCGCGACTGCTGCAGATTGATTTGTGGGCAGAAAAAGCCACCAATGCAGGCAGGAGTCCAGTACAAAAGGGCAGCCTGCAGCAGAGGGAGACACAGAACGAGCCACTGAGGGAGGGGGAGTGAGTGAGCTCAACAAAGCTCTGTTGGGACTGCTGCGGATTTCTTTGTGGGCAGAAAAAGGCAGCAATGCACCCAGGGGCCCAGTACAAAAGGGCAGCCTGCAGTGGTGGTAGAAACAGAATGAGCAAGTGAGAGAGGGGGAGTGAGTGAGCTCAACAAAGCTGTGTTGGGACTGCTGCGGATTTCTTTGTGGGTAGGAAAAGGCAGCAATGCACGAAGGGGTCCAGTACAAAGGCGGCCTGCAGTGAAGGAGAAACAAGAACAAATTAGTGAGAGGGGGTGAGTGAGGCGAGGCTCAAGGGAGCTCTATTGTGACCACTACGGATTTCTTTGTGGGCAGAAAAAGGCGGCACCGCAGGCAGGAGCCCAGTACAATAGGCCAGCCTGCAGCGCCGGCAGAAACGGAACAAGCAAATGACAGAGGGGGACTGAGCAACCTCAACGGACTTGTGTCAGGACTGCTGCAGAATTCTTTGTGGGCAGAAAAAGCCACCAACACAGGCAGGAGCCCAGTACAAAAGGCCAGCCTGCAGCGCCAGGAGAAACAGAATGAGCGAGTCACACAGGGGAAGTGAGCCACCTCAACAGACCTCTGTCGGAACAGCTGCAGATTTCTTTGTGGACAGAAAAGGGTGCCAATGCAGGCAGGTGCCCAGTACAAAACAGCAGCCTGCAGCACTGGGAGAAACAGAACGAGCGAGTGACAGAGGGGCAGTGAGCGAACTCAACGGACTAACGCAATCAACATTCGGCATTGACAAATGCTTGTTTTTTGTCCTAGCTGTGCCTAGTTACAGGGACCAAGAGCGAAAGAGACAGAGAGAGAGAGAGTGTGTGTGTGTGTGTGTGAGAGGAGAGAGAGAGAGAGACAGAGTGAGAGAGTGTGCACTGATACCCCGCCCCCACTCCTTTCAGTTTCACACAGCTGTCTATCTGTAGTGAGACACTGGTATTTTGCTGAAGCACACTTTCTTTTACACTTTATTTTTGTCAGGAATTGTTATATGGGGATCAGTATTGAAGTGGACAGGAAATCATTTATAACTGGCAGCTGTTTATAAAGTTTTTATTCTCAGAAATGATATGCCTTCACCTAAATTATCCATATTTAATTGTACCTGAATGAAAAGTGATATAAAAAGCTGTATTTTGCATTGCCTTTTTTAGCATTCTTACAGTTACAGTTTTCTTCATGGAACCAATAATTTGGAGTTTTAAAAATTGTGCAGAGAACTCTAAACAGGGTTCTGATAGGTCAGCAGCTCATGATTAACATTCTGTTCACAAATCGTGACATAGTAAAAACTTCACATAAGTGATTCCATGAAGTGAACTGTAACAGAATGCTGCCCATAAAAACACAACAATGCAAACTACAGTTTTACCGATCACTTTTTATTCAGGTACAGGTAACTATGGATAATTTAGGAGAAGGCATAACGTTTCTGAGAATAAGAACTTTAAAAACAGCTGCCAGTTAGCACAAATTTCCTGTCCCCTTTAAGAACCAGTAAGGGTTTTTTTCGCTGACGGCCCCATTCCCACTGCCTTGCTTGTGCGTCCACACATCTCCTGTGTGCTTTTTCTGTGAAGCAAATTTTTATGTTTCGGGTGTTTTTTTTATTTTTTTGCTGTCATTAGGTTCCAGGCCTGGTTCACATGAACAACTGAGTAGTTTATCAGCTGACTCCTGCCTCTGCAGCCCACTACACATAAGTAGTCAGTGTGTGCATGTTTTTTTGTGAGTTTGCACTTAGTGAGCGTACACAGCTGTGTACACAAATTGTCTTTCTAGACTGCTGCAGTGTTTCTCAGTGCATCAGGTTTGACTCACTGAACTGTTGCTGATTGTCATCTGGTTCCAGGCTCGATTCACTGCATGACTGAGGAGGGTATTGGCTGACATCCCCTCCCCCATTGCAGCTCACTGTGCGTACCCTGTCTGAGCATGCATTGTATTTTTTTTTGGGGGGGGAGTGAAACTGCATCCTGCCTGTGCATGACAGTGCACACATTCTTGTAGCATTTTAAAAACGGTTGCAGTTTCAGTAGATCAGGCTTGACACACTGAATTGCTGCTGATTGTTGTCTGGTTCCGATCTCAGTTCTCTGTTCAGTTGAGGAGGGTGTCAGCTGACTCCTGACTCCCACAGCTCATTGCACACAAGTAGCCTGTTGTGATATATTGTGGGTCAGTACAGAAACATAGAAACATAGAGGTTGATGGCAGATAAGGACCGCAAGGCTCATCCAGTCTGCCCATTTCTTTTTCTACTTTATAAATGTGCCATCGGCCTTTGCTCTGTCAGTGGCCTATCTATTCATACTCATCTGTATTGCTCCCTTATGCCTATCCCATGCCTGTTTGAAGCCCTGCACTGTATTCATAGCCACCACTTCCTGAGGTAGGCCGTTCCATGCATCCACCACCCTTTCTGTGAAAAAGAATTTCCTTACATTCACCCTTAATCGGCCTCCCTCTAATCTCAAGCTGTGTCCTCTTGTCCTGCAATTTTTCTTATATTTAAACATGTTAGACTCTTTTACCTTGTTAATGCCCTTAAGGTGTTTGAATGTTCTGATCATATCACCTCTCTCCTTCCTTTGCTCAAGGGTATACATATTGAGCTCCGTTAATCTGTCCTCATATGTCTTCTGATGCAGTCCCTGCACCATTTTGGTTGCCCTTCTCTGGACTGCCTCAATTTGGTTAATGTCCTTGTGAAGGTGTGGCCTCCAGTACTGCACACAGTACTCCAGATGGGGCCTAACCAGTGTCTTGTAAAGAGGGATTATTACCTCCTTCTTACGACTTGTGATACCCCTACTAATACACCCTAACATTCCCCTAGCATCACCTACTGCTTTAGAGGTCTGCTTGGATGATTTCAGGTCATCTGTGATGATGATGCCCAAGTCTCTTTCTTCCTTTGTGACTGCCAGCAACTCCCCTCCCAGCCTATAGGTGGCTTCAGGATTTCTCTTCCCTATGTGCATGATCTTGCACTTCTCTGCATTAAATCCCAGTTGCCACTCTTCTGACAATTTTGCTAGTTTATCCAGATCTCTTCTCATTCTGCCCACCCCATCTGGATCATCTACTCTGTTGCAGATCTTGGTGTCATCTACAAACAGACAAGCCTTACCCTCTAGTCCATCTGCAATGTCACTAATGAAGATATTGAAGAGGACAGACCCCAGGACTGATCCCTGGGGTACCCCGCTTGTGACTTGCATCTCTTCTGACTGTATACCATTTACCACCACTCTCTGTTTTCTGCCGTCAACCAGTTTGCCACCCAGTTGACCAACTTCTGACCCACCCCAAGCCTACCCAGCTTATTTATCAATCTTCTATGTGGAACAGTGTCAAGCTTTGCTGAAGTCAAGGTAGGCAACATCAACTGCTCCCCCTTAGTCACCACTCTGGTTACCCAGTCAAAGAAATCTATGAGATTAGTTTGACAGGACCTTCCTTTTGTAAACCCATGCTGTCTTGGATCCTGTGCCCCTATGGATTCCAGGTGTTGCACTATCCTTTCCTTAAGGAGTGCCTCCATAATCTTGCCCACTACTGAGGTAAGACTGACTGGTCTGTAGTTCCCTGCCTCCTGCCTTCTACCACTCTTGTAGAGCGGGATCACATGAGCCCTTCTCCAGTCTTCTGGGACCTCTGCTGTGCTCAAAGACTCACTAAACAGTTCTGCTAATGGCTCTGCTAGTTCCACCCTTAGCTTCTTAAGTACCCTGGGATGTATGCCATCAGGTCCCATTGCCTTGTCCACCCTGAGCTTAGCGAGCTCTTGTAGGACCCTTTCTTTTGTGAAGGGAGTAGTGCTCACCTCCCTCCCCCTGTGTCCATGGTGCTGAGCTGTGGGCCCTGCCCTATCTTCTCTTCAGTAAATACTGAGCAAAAGTATCTATTTAGGACAGATGCTTTTACAGGGTCCTCCTCCTCACATGCCCCCTTTTCTCCTTTGAGCTTAGCAATACCCCCTCTGGACTTTCTCCTTTCACTAAAGTATCTATAGAAAGTCGTCACCTTCTTTTACTGTTCATGCTAGTGTTTCCTCAGCTTGGGACTTTGCCTGCCTTACTGCCTTCCCTGCTTCCCTTAGGGCAGTTTGGCATGCCTCCCTATCTTCATCCTGCTGTGTTCCCTTATATTTCCTGAAGGCCAGCCTTTGGCTCTGACCTTTTCTGCTACTGTATTTGAGAACCACAGTGGTTTCTTTCTTCTTTTGCACTTCCTTTTCTGTCTAACACAATGGAATGTTGCTTCAATATGCATCCTTAATGCTTGCCACTTTGCCTGTACCCCTCACCTGTGTTTCTTTTTGCCAGGGCTAGCTTAACTCTGTTGGACATCTTATCAAAGTCAGCTCCTCTGAAGTCCCATATTTTTGCCTTGGAATGGGATGATTTAGATGTACTGGCCAAATTGAACCATACCATGTGATGGTCACTGGCCCGCAGGTGACCTTCTACCTGAAGATCCGTGATCCCTTCCCTGTTAGTCAGTACTAGATCTAGGATAGTCATGTCTCTTGTGGGTTGTTGTACCAGTTGTTTGAGGCCCTCCCCTTACGGGGAATCCACCATGTATCTAGTTCTGGCAGATGTTCCTGCTGGTATTGACCAATCTGTATCCAGCATGTTGAAGTCTCCCATTATCAGAACCTCCCCTTTAGCTGTCATGTTTTGTATATCTTCTGACAGTAATGTGTCTATGTCCTCCCCCTGGTCTGGGGGCCTGTAGACAACCCCAGTTCTTATGGCTGTCCCATTTCCTGTTTCCAGGGTGACCCACAGTTCTTCTGGCTCCTTTTGTGTATTCTGAATTTCTGTAGCTTTGATATTTTCATTGACACGGTGTGTCAGTTAGTGGCCATCTTTTATTCTACCCAGAGACAATGGTCTTACATCACTGGACATACATAAAGAAAGGCTTACTGTGCATGACAGGAACTTACATACATAATGGACTACAATACCCACATGTATAAACTACAACTCTAATCAACTTCCTACCATATATACCCATGTATATACTACCATACATATCCATGCATATACTACACTCCTCCCCCTTAGACAGAAACTTGTCTAAAATGCTTCAACAGTAACATTCCTAACTTCCGTGCCTAAGTAGACTGTTCTGTACCCAGAAACAAGTTCAGGGGATTATTCTGCCCCTTGGGTAGAACTTGTCACTAACTAAGTAACAGCAGAAGTAAGATTTCAGTTTCACAGAGGTACAAGTTCATTACATGACTTTAAAGGTCAAGTCCTTGTGGTGGGCTTTGGTGCCTCAGGGGATATCTGTGGGCTGGAATAACTGCTGCTGATGGAACCGGAGATTCATTATTATTTGGCACCAGCTCCAGTGAAACTTCACAGGTAGAAGCAAAGTCCTCTATGTCACTGTCCTCAGATGGAGTGACGTCTTTTGCTGCATTTTCTGAAACCTTAGAATGTCTACAGTCTCGAACCATCACCCTCTCCCCAGGATGAAAAATCTGTACTGGCTTGGTAGACTTGTCATGACCCTTTTGCTGTTATAGTTGATGCTTTGCAACAGTGTTGGCCAAGTCTGGCTTGAGTAATGACAAATGGGTATGAGGTTGATATTTCAGGAACAGGTTAGCAGGTGTTCGCTCTGTGACTGTGTGAGGAGTGTTTCTGTAAGCCAACAGAAAACGAGCCAGTCTTTGAGCTGTAGGTACTTGCCGTGAATCTGGTTTATTCCAAGCTTTTTTGAATGTCTGTATGGCTCTTTCGGCTGCACCGTTTGATACTGGATGGTAAGGTGGAGTCAAAATATGTCGGATGCCATTCTGCTTTAAGAACAGTTGAAAGACATGGGAAGAAAACTGAGGATAATTGTCCAACACTAACTCCCGTGGTAATCCATAAGAGGCAAAAAGTTGTCTCAAAAGGTCTATAGTGTTTTCAGTAGTTGTGACTTGTGTGGGTAATACTTCCAGCCATTTGGAGTAGACATCAGTTACTACCAAGAAGTGTTGTTTGTCCCCCTCAGCATAGTTGACATGGATGCGGTCCCACGGTGTGGTAGCCCAGGACCAAGGATGCAGGGGTGCGGTAGCAGGTTGGTTGTGGACAGCCGCACATGGTGCACATTGGTTGACAAGATGTTGGATATCTTGATCAAGTCCTGGCCACCAGAGGTATCCTCTGTCCAATGCCTTCATTCGAGAGATTCCAGGATGACTGTCATGTAAGTCAGAAAGTAACCTCTTGTGGAACTTTGGAGGTATCACAACTCGAGCTCCTCACATAACACAGCCTTGCTCTGTGGACAACTGGTCCTTCTTGTCTAAGAAAGGTCAGAGGATTGGGTCTCTCGTGAAGTTAGGCTAACCATTTAGGGTGAAATCTAGGACTTTAAAGAGGACAGGATCTTGCCATGTTTCTGCTGCGCCATCCTGTGAAGCAACTGGTAAGTCCTCGAGATTTGAAAGATGGAATACTGTTGCATCATCTTCCTTCATGTAGCATCCTTGCATGGCAGTCTTGACAATGCATCTGCATTTGCATGATCTTGAGAATGTCGGTATTCAATGTCATAGTCATATGCCAACAAAATCAGGGCTCATCGCTGCATCTGGAGTGCTGCAAGTGTTGGTATTGCGGCCTTTGGCCCCAGAATTGCCAGTAGAGGCTTGTGATCTGTTAGCAGAGTAAATTTCCATCCATACAAGTACTTATGGAACTTCTTGACACCAAAAATTATGCTCAATGCTTCTTTCTCGATCTGAACATAGTTTCTTTCACTTGAGGACAATATCTGGGAAGCAAAAGCAATCTGGTGTTCTTCTCCAGAAGGTAATACATGTGAGATGACAGCCCCCACTCCATATGGTGAGGCATTGCCAGGGCCACTGGAAAATTGCAGAAAAGGTTACCCAAAATTGCGGAGTGTTTTGCAAAAATTACAGGGGTTCGACTATAGACTCTGAGTGCTTCACAATAAATGTTTTAATGTTTTCTGCAACATATAATAGTTAGTATAAATTACTAAATGAATACACTGACACCTGAATATGTTTAAAACATAAAGAAAAGTTTATGTTCCTAAAAAGAATACTAAACTGATAAGCTATCGTAAGCGTTAGCTATCTTCCAAAATTTAAAAGCATCTGCCTCATACAGTGCTAAATAGATTCTATAAAGTGATCCACAGCAAATCAATATTAAATAAAGCCAGAAAATATATTTTTTTGTTTGTTTCTGGCTGTAGAATAATGTAGCCTAATCAACAGCTGTTTACAGTGCTCTGCCAGCTATTCACCCACTTTGGTACAAGAAAAAAATAAGCAGATAGAGTGGTGAATAATTGAGTTTTAGTAAAATGTTGTTAAAGTGTTTAATGGTCATAAATTTGTACTGTATGAACCATACACTATTTTTGAAATCAACATATTTAAACTTTAAATCTGGGGGGTTAGTGGGGCTGACAGTATAATCTAGAGGTTAGAGTAGTAAACTGTGAATGCGTTGACGAAATCTAACAGACCTGGGTTTGATTCCCACAACCTCCACTTGCATACTGTGTGATTCTGAGCAAGTCACTTAACCTCCTCAGTGCTTCTGTGTTGTATTTGAAAACAGGCACTTGTGCCTAGTGGGCCTTACGCAGTTACCAAAAAATGTAAAAAAAATACCAATATATTTTTACTGCATCATACAGTAGTCAGGGTACCCTGTCATTTACCTTTGTTTTACTCTGGCTGCAGTGATTTTGTTTAAAGATAAATGTTCAGATACATTGTGTGTTTTATAAGCTTGTTTTTTAGAAAATGAAGGCCGTGGTGATGAAGCACAAGAACTGGCATATGCTACTTGATCAGGAGGATGGAGCAGTAGGGACCTCCAATCCTGAGATGGGAAGCAAGTATGTGAAGTAGGTAGAGATCATAGCGAATATGTAGACATAAGTCAAATGTATCGCCAGCTCACGAGGAGCGCAGTAGGTTGTAATGGCGAGTTAGTTGGGATGACCTCTAGGCCCCGTAAGGGCGAAGCAGGTAGTACAAGCAAGTAATATAAATAAGTGGACCTGTACATAGGTCAGTTGTAGTATTAAGTAAAGCTGAATGATGCAGACGTAGTAGCAGGGAAGTAGTATTGCAAGATCATGTTCAGAATAAAGCGATGGGTATGAAGAATGGTACAAGCAAGGGAATCAGAGAGCTTCATGTGGATCCAAATGATTGCGTAACAATGGTGACATCTATGTTTCAAAGCCAGAATGATACCTTAGCTAGAACTGACTTGTGAAGAATTCCGACGAGTCCTGAATAGTCGAGCTTAGGAGTCCTAAATGGTGATAACTGAAGAGGCTGCATCAAAGAAGTAGCGTTGTCATAGGGTCCGAGAAGCCTTAGAGCGTAAATCAGGATAGTGAAGGTCTTCAGAATAAGCTCAACTAAGTGTCATGGTAAGAGTGTAGCAGAAGTAATTTCATATGGCTGAGGCGGCAGGGCAAAAGCATCCAAAGAATAGATGATGAATGTCTAAACATCCAGATGTGAGTCCATAGTAAGAAGCTCCTGGGACTGGCTGACATGGCAGCAGGTAGGCGTATAGTAGAATATGCGAATCTCCAGGCCCCGAGCTGGGCGAGGCAGGTGTAGAGTAGAAGTGTTAAACTCCCGGCCCGATGGGCAGAGCAGGTCATAGAAGTAGGTGATTATGGTGCAGTAATATGGGAGCGAAGGACCTCCGGGACAGTAGGGGCGCAGGTCAGGCGGAAAGCGATGGTAAACATCCGGCCCCACGGGGTGAGGCAGGTTGCAGAGCTGTGGTAGATGATGAAATGGAATTAACAACGAAGTAGTGAGGAATAAATTGTAAATAATATTGCAATGGCAGCATATCCTGAGTCAGTTAGTGGAGTAGTTTTATAGTTTTAAGGCACACTTATGAGAGCAGAACGGTGCTGTAGACTGTTGTATGCTAAAGACTGAGGATGGTAAGGAGGGCAGAGAAGAGACCTTGGCGGAAGAGTTGGTACCTTGATGAGATGTAATAAGTATCCTGAAACAGTAATACTTCAATGTCTGAGGCATCAGTTAACTAAGGAAGACAATATGGAATACAGGTCAGCAGGGGAGTCCTGGTGGAGACGGTAGTAGTAACTCCAGGGAAGTTGAAGTAGCATGGTGAGGAGCATCCAGGAGAACTGAAGTGAATATCTTGATGTACTCCAGAAATAATCCAATGGAAGGTGGAAGTTTTAGGAAACATATTTAGAAAGGTGGGTCTGAATGACTAAAGCAGCTATGTAGGAAGCATCCATGGGAACGAAGGGGAGCTAGCCCAATGATAGAAAAGTGCGGCTAGACTACGTGTAGGTCAGCCGTAGGACCGTAGAAAGTACACTAACAGCATGTATAAGTTGGTGAGTAATAGTTGAGCCTAAGAGGCTAGCATATAACTGGATCAGAAGAGATCTGCTGGTAAGGTAGCATAAATAAAGAGTGGCAGCTAGCCCCAGGAAAGCTAGCATGCACATCTGGATTCCACGTAGGTAGCTGGTAAGGTAAGTAAAGGACAGCCGCTAAGCCCCACGAAGGCTAGCATGCATGGCTGGACCAGATGTAGGTCAGCTGGTAAGGCAAGTAGAAAGTGACAGCTAAGTCCACGAAGGTTAGCATGCAGGGCTGGACCACACGTAGGTCAGCTGAGAGCAAGGTAATAGGTATAAGCAATGAGCACAACAACATAGGGAGCAGTTCAAAAATAGTGATGTGAATCCTAGGATGGCCAGATGATAAATCCAGAATAAAGCATGGATGAAGAGGTGCAACCATGAAAGGTGAAGCTGCAGCATCCAGAAATCAGGAGACATGACTGAGAAAACATCCTGGAATTCTGCAATCCATGCTATAAAGGAGTCACCTGTCAGAGGGCGACTACTACTTATTGAAAGGGCGGTAGAGACATATATGGGCACAAACCAGGTTAGACAGCCAAGCTGCGATGAGGCATGAATGAAGGTAGACATGATAAGGCGTGCACCAGTACTGGTGTAAAGTTGGAAGGACCCAATGGTAAGATCCTGAAACCAGTGCAGTACCTTGAACTCCCGCAGCCTAGTATGCAGTTCTGTAATTCAACAATTGGAAGCTAGAAGGACAACTGAACTATGGTTCCATCTAGCGATAAATTAAAATGCACATGCAGATGAATGAACTGTGATTAATATGGCAATAAGGAGTAGAGATGCAGCTGAAGACACAAGGTATTTATCTGCTGTACCGAAATATTGCAATTCCTTTAGTACTGGTGGAGAGCCAATATGAAAGCCAGAGCGATTAGGGAGTGCAGGTGATGTCCTAAGGTAGGGTAAGACGCAACAGAGCCTACGAGGGCACAATGTCAAGAAAGGTGATTCAGTATAAGGCAGATAAATGACTAGCAGGTAGTGGATCCACAGCGATGCTGCCAACGCTTGCAAATGGCAGTGCAAGGAGCCAGTTCAGTGCATTTCTCAGTTACGAGGATAAAAACAGTTCGACAATGAATAGAACTCATGCGCCCTGTCAGAAAGTAGGAGTGAGGCATGGTGCCTTAGCAGGTCATTTGCGAGCAGGTATAGCAGCTTGAATGGAGAGGCAATGAGGACAGTCCAGCAACGATGGTCGGGAGCCAGATGGAGCGAACCGAAGTCGGTGAACTGAGCAGTGGCATAGGGCGATGACTGCAAAGGGGAATAACAGCAAGACAAAACAGCCAAGGTACAGGCAGTAGGAGAAGCAAATGCAGCAGCTGCTAAATGAGTGGCCACAGAGTAAAGAGAAGGGAGAAGAGCTGGGGAGCACATGTGTAACCCCTAGATGGCATTATCCCAGGGGCTACTACCCCTGCCTGATTTGCCACTAACAGGTTGAGGGGCCTGGATCCAATGGCGGGTGCCTCCACCCAGAGGTCAGGGTTTGCAATAGTTAAACTAACTTGGTCACAGCCCTCTGGGACACTGCAACCCCCCTTTCTTCCCACTAGTGGCCCACACAATATATCAGAATTACCTTCACAGTATACACTTACCCCCAGGTCTGGTTCCGGCACTGGAACCTCCTGTGAAATAAGATACAGTGCAACAATCACAGTACAGTACTTTAACATAGACAAATACCTCAGGCAGTATAACTTTGCTGAAACAAGCAGCTCTGATTTATTTAGGGGGATATAACAAGGACAGGGGAAATCAGGTTAATTAGCTTATCACTTTACTATCTACCTATGGCTCTGTGCACAGGCCTATCCTTACCAGTTACTGTCCCTGGGTACCCAAGCCTAGTGGCTAGTCCAAACCGTGGCAGCTGGTAGGGGCCCTTTCACACAGTGAAAAGAAAAATTAGCTTAAACAGTCAGCAGTACAGTGATTCCATTTGGATTTAATGTGGCAATTCAACAGGGAGCGACCCTGAATTAGTACTCACGACCTCCAAACAAGATAGGGTCCTTCAACGTCAGCAGGGCTACTTTTGAGCTCCACGAGACTCTTCACACATTTATATGGTAAAAAAAGTACTATACCAGGCAGGCTGCTTCTCTATCCGATCGCAATTACTGCACAATACCGGGAGAACACACAGCAGATTCAGTTCCTGACAGACCGAGTGCAATTCAACAATTTCTCCAGTCTTCTACAGGGTGAGCCTGGTTTCTACTCTTCAGAGATCCTTTGATTCTTTTCACAGGACAGTTCAGTCCTAACAAGCAGTTACACAAGCTGCAGACCGGAACTCTGGGCCTTACACATGTTTTTTGACTGAAACTGTGCACTGAAGGAGCACAGGGTTTCTTTCCCCTTCACTGCCAAAGCTAAACTGAAACTCCAACAGACAAAACCGGGCACTTCCTTTGAGTTCCTCCCAGTTCTTGACTGGATTGGCTGTAACTCACAATAGACTGCTGCTGTTGGTCCAAAAAGGCGCCTAAGTCTAAACTACATCTCCCAGAGTCACTGCCCATGCAATCCTCTTGTGGCTGGCTCAGATTATGAGTCCAAGTTCTGATTTGTCCAAGGCACCATTTTAGAGCTAGCTTACCCCACACTGATTGATCCAGTTCAGCAGTTCAAAACCAGAATGGGAAACTAGGCAGACACAGTTCTGACTGCAAAGAAAGCAGGTTAGACAAACCGTATTTTCATTATTACTCTACATGATTTCTGGCAAACAGTTACATCTTTCAGATAGGTTCCCTTTGCACTCCTAGTGACTGCAAAAATAGAGTGAATTGGCAGCAGCTCGAGTGGTACTCAAACAGAGAAGCACGCAGTCCCCCCCATACAAACTAATTATGTCTACAAGCAGACAGCTCTTAAAGAGACAGTACCAGAGGCTCTAAAAACACTCACTGATAAATGGCTTAAATGCCAAACACCATTCAGGCTTGGAGCATTCAAGCAAGCTCCTGGAAGTCTTTTGGGAACCCCATTTGCAGGGGTTACACCCTTCCTGGCCTGGGAAAGCTTGGCGTCCGCGTCAAGCAAGTACTATAAGTTTTAACTGCAACCATATACATTTGCATTAGGCTCACACATGTAATCATCAGTCAATATATCATTTTACAAGAACACATTTCTGAAACATTGCAGTACGTCACTCTTTACACAATATTACATACACATTGTACCATAACTCAAGTTATTACCTCTTGTACATGAAACCTGAAGAGGGGCCCTTCCTATCAGTTACCTTGGGGCTGGATGGGGCAAGGGCACCATATAGAGGCAACACAAAGTAACTTGGAGTTAGCACTGGACGCTCAGTTTGGGCAATGAGCTGGGGACACATGGACTCCTTTATGGACAACATTGAGAGGCAAGTCCACAGGCCTCCCAAGTGAATCATAACTGAGGTGCACCACAGGCTTTACAGCTCGACCAGTCTTTCTAGGGGAACTGTTACAGTCTCTGCACTCTGAGCCTCATTTTCAGCATTGTCCTCACTTGTCAGGGAGTCTCCATGGGGTAGAGAGGCTAGAACTTGGGGCACTTTCAGCTCCAGGAGTTATAGTTTCTGAGTCCACAACATTTGGCTCACATGGAGAGCTTTGGACACTGGCAGTGGACTGTCAGGGCACTCAAAATACTCTTCTTGTTCTGGTGTATCACCAGTCTGACCTAATCCATCATTTTCCTCCCTGAAAGCTCAAACAGTTCAACCATGCACAATGATTCCATTTCATCTGATCTGATGCTTTGCACTTCACTTTCTGGGAGCATTGGCTCCAGGGACGAAGCTGGGGGCTTAGACAGTCCAGAAGGCCCAGCTTTGTCTCCAGTATTGACTAGGAGATTGCCCCGAAACAATTGACTCAGTTCGTAAGAAGGATAGTATTCAAAGTCACTCTCACTTTCTTCTGATATGGACCGACAGTCATGCTCAACTGGGACTTGTGCAGGGGAACACTTTAACTCTGCTTCTGTAGGTGCAGACTTCCTTGATCTTTTCTTAGCAGCAGCTCTAGTCACTGGTCCAGAGGGGGCATCTTCTGGGGGCTCGGACTCAATCAGGATTTGTCCAATGGGCAGTAAATGATTTCTATGCATTGTTTTTACATCTTTTGAATTTTGAATTGTTCTCAGGCCTTACTTTGTACACTGGCAGATCATCTAGTTTGCCCACTACAATGTGAGGGAGATGGTGCCATCTGTCAGCAATCTTGTGTTTGCCATGCAGTCCCAGATTTCTTAGCAATACCCGATCTCCCTCCTGGAGTTCCTGTGCTTTCACCTTTTTATCATACCTTTCTTTGTTGGCCAGATTTCTTTTGGCAGCCATGGTTTGAGCCAGTTGGTACGCATGAGTTAGCTGGGCCTTTAACTTTGCACATACTGTAAATAGTTGTCAGCTTGAACCCCATCAGGAGAGACCCCAAAACACACATCTACCGGTAGTCAGAGCTTCTCTTCCAAACATCAGGCGGTGGGGAGAACCCAGTGGCATCACTTTTGGTGCAGTTATAAGCATGTACCAGGGTGCTAATTTGTTGGCTCCATCTAGGCTTGTCCTTTGGGTGCAGGTGCCTAGCATATCTAGCAAAGTGCGGTTGAAGCGTTCAGGCTGTGGGTCCCCTGGGGTGGTGAGGAGTGGTTCTGGACTTCGCACTCCCACAGAGAAAGCATCTCTTTGATCAGACGACTCTCAAAGTCTCTCCTTGATCAGAATGGATTCTTTGTGGAGCCCCATAGTGAACAAAAGTTTTCTACAAGTACTTGGCCACAGTGGATGCTTTCTGGTCTTTGGTGGGGAAAGCTTGGGCATATCTCGTGAAATGGTCAGTGACCACCAGCACATTACTGATATTTCTTTGATCTGACTCCAAACTCAGAAAATCAATACAGACCAGCTCCATGGGTGCACTGGTGGTGATGTTAACAAGGGGGCAAAGCTTTCCTCTGTAAGCGACTACAAGTTCGAATGTGTTGCTACACATCAGCCCCATCTTAGGCCAATAGAATCTGGATCTCACCAAGTCAAGTGTTCTGTCTATACCAAGGTGCCCCATGTGGTTGTGCAAGGACATCAGTACTGAGTCTCGAAAGGCAGTAGGCAGCACTAGTTGTTGTTTGTCTACTTGTCCCCTCTGTCTACTGTTTCTCTGTATAACAGTTTATTGATCAGTTTCAACTTAGGACCTTCTTTGTATAACAGTGCAGTTCTCAAATCAGTGGGCGTAATTTGGACACATCTTTTCCTGCATAGAGGGCTTCTAAAGCTGCTTTGATCATGGGATTGCGGTTGAGCCGCCGAATACTGTCATTGTCCAGCTGAGGCAGTGCACCAATGTCTATTGCAGAAAGGGCAATAAGCAGCAGGTATGCAATTCTCAGAGGGTCCCAAGCAATCCACCATGCAGTCCACTGCGTCCGTGGACATTGGTTCCTCCCTGTCAAACTTCCGGCAGAGTGCCGAATGCCAGGTTCTGATCGGACCCAATCATTCTGGGGAACAGGCCTCCGGGAGAGAGCATCAGCATCTATGTGGTTCAGACCTGCTCGGTATTCGAGCATAGTCATATGTAGATAATGCAGAAAGCCACCTATGGCCAGTGGCATCCAACTTAGCTGAGGTCTGCACATAGGTCAAAGGATTATTGTCAGTTTTTACTAGTATTTTAGCCCCATACAAGTACTCATGGAATTGGTCAACAATAGCCCACTTCAAAGCTAGGAACTCTAACTTATGTACAGGATAGTTCTTTTCGGATGGGGTCAGGCTTCTACTGGCAAAGGCCACTGGTCTCAGGCCATTCTCGTGCTCTTGGTACAACACAGCCCCCAACCCTTGCAAGCTAGCATCAGTGTGCAGGACGTAAGGTTTTCTTGGATCGGCATAGGCCAGCACTGGAGCATGGGTAAGTTGATATATGATCTCATGAAAAGCAGTCTCACAATCAGGAGTCCAGCGGGCCCCAAATACTTCACTCGGACGAAAATACACTCTTTCAGTCTTGAGGGACGCTGACTTTTGGTATTTTTTGTGGGTTGGGGGATACCCTTTAGTAAGGTTAAGTAAAGGACGGATCACTCTTGAATAGTCCTTGATGAAATGCCGATAATAACCACAGAATCCCAGGAATCTTTGCAGTTCTTTTAGATTTTTGGGCTGTGGCCAGGTGGTCAAGGCCTCAACTTTACCTTGGTCGGTCTCTATTCCTCGGTGGATACTATGTGTCCCACATACTTTACTGATGTTTGAAAGAATTGACACTTATCAATGGACAGTTTAAGGCCAAAAGTCCTCCAGTCGGTCCAATGCCTTAAATAATCTGCTCTCATGTTCCTCCAGTGAGCTGCCAAACACAATAACATCATCTAGGTATACCAGGCACTCTAGTAAATTCATGTTCCCCACTGCACGCTCCATCAATCATTGAAAAGTGGCTGGGGCACCTGAAATCCTGAGGCATCCTCATGAATTCATAGAAGCCAAGCGGACAGATAAAGGCTGTCTTCTCATGGTCCTCTGGGGCCATTGGGATCTAGTAGTACCCACTCGCGGAGATCCAGCACAGAGAACCACTTGCTCCCGTTTAGGCAGTCCAAAGCATCCTGAATGCGGGGCATTGTGTACTGATCAGGGATAGTCCGCGGTTTAGGTGCGATAATCCACACACATCCTTACTGTTCCATTCTTTTCCTCACTACCACAATGGGGAAGCATAAGGGCTTCTGGATTCTTGTATTACACCAGCAGCTAACATTTCTTGCAGATGCCGTCTCACATCATCTATGTCAGCAGGTGCCAGGCGCCGAGACCTCTTACGAAATGGTCTTTCGTCATGCAGCGGATATTGTGCTCAGCTCCTTACACGCATCCTACATCCCATTCCTTTAAAGAAAACACCCTGGTCTCTCTGGGCAAGCTTCTCACTGATCCTCACTTTACATTCAGCTGGCAGCGGGAGTCGCTCGAAATCAAACAAGTCAGGCGTTACTCTGTCATTCTTCCTTGAACTCTTTGCTGTGGCAGCACTGCAGTGTCTGCACAATGCACATTAGCCAGGATGCAACCTCTATTTACTCGAATGTCTCTTTCAGACACATTATGAACTTGGACCATTACCCTTCTGGCATAAGCATGGGCTCTAGCGGCAAAATACTAGGCTTGACCAGCAGTCCCTCTGGCAATTTTCCATCGCCTGGTGCATCCAACATTAATATTTTATTCTTAACATCCTTTCTGATACGGACCTCTCCTGTAAGGTACACTGGGCATTTGACGCCAGGATCAGAGACTCAGGATCCTTCTTCCATACAATTCGAACGGTTCCTCTGGTTCTATTTTTTCAGCATCTCTCTGTGCCTCATAGGCTTTCTTAATTAAAGCCGAACTCTTAAAGCTCTACTAGTCTTTGTCCCCTGTTTTTCATAACACAACTGTGCCAGCTCTTCCGAACATATGAGCATTTGTTCCAATCAACAAAGGGACACCATCATACAGTCCAGTGGGGGACACACTAAGGCTAGGGTCTCTACTTGTTCAGCCACTCCAGCCACGGAGGTGGGAAAGACAGCCAAATTCGGATATACCCGGAATAGGGTAGGCCTTCTCATTAACCCCATACATGCAGTCCTTCTAATGGTTGTAGGGGTATGTCTGACAAATGCTTCTGATACCAATCCTGGAACATAATTGTCACTTGGGAGCCACTGTCTAATACAGCTCTTGTAGACACTCCATTCACCTTTACAGTGGTCTCCATGGAGGACCCACTATTCTGGACCAGTCTGAGAGGCGGTAGTGGGGCCTGGGCAACTGACCTTGCCACAAAAGGGCGTGAGTTAGCATTTTGGTGCCCTCACAGGGATCATTCGTGCACCTCTTAACCACTGATTTGTTCTCCAAGCTCTCCTTGTAGCCTATATGCAACTTTGTCAGTGTCTTTTGGGGACGGCATTCCCTTTTCATGTGCCCATCTTTCCCACAATTATAGCAAAACATACTTTCTGGAGTTTGAGCTGGCGAGGCGCCACACTGGGAGCCAGGGCAGGGTATTACTAACTGGAAACCTTGTTGCCATCTCTGTCTCTGGCGTGATAAGCATTTGGAGACATCTCGTCAGTTTCTCCACTTCCATGGTCAAGGAATCGAGTTCGGAGCTGTTATCAGCAGGAGATACATGGGTGGGTATCCCCACCCCATAGCAGATGCAGTCGGATATAGGTCGGGGCCCGTACTTGCAGGCGTGGCCTTCATAAAGGGACTGTTTTTGAATTCCCGGATCTCTCTCAACAGTTCACCCCATTGTGGCATATCTTTTTCCTTATCAGAGCACTCATTGACTGCCAACCTCTGCCCCTGAACTTCACTTGATGGGCCACCCTCAGTCACTCGGGTCATAGCCGCAGCTATTGGTGCAGGTCCCTCCCGAGGTCGCCTTTTCTCAACTCCTCGAATTTCTCTCATTAACTCATCATAAGAGGGTGGGGATTCCAGTCGATTTGCAAGGCGTAACTGAAGCAACAGCAGTTCTGAGAAGGGGGCAGACTTAAGGATCCTGTCCAGCCTGGTTCGGTCCAGTTCAATCACTGGCAAACTACCCTTTCTGAGGCATTCTTGCAACAATTTTTCCAGCCGAGATACATACACAGACAACAACTCCCCTTGGTACTGTTGTGCATCTCTTACTCTCCACCATAGGTCTTCATCAGAATCTGGGCTCCCATACACATTCTCCAAGGCCTCAAGATAGGCCTGTGCAGTCACTTCAGGGTTACTGGCCTGTTTAGCATGGATGGTAGCCAGGGCAGGACCTCAGGCTCTCACTAACCCTCTTTCACTTTTCGGCTTCCGAGCATTGCCATTCTAGCACTTGGGGGGCAACATAGTCTATCCAGGTCTCCCAGTCATCCTCCCTTTGGGGGGTGGGGAGGGTGCCAGAGAAGATCCTCAACCTTCAGTAAGAGTCGTGACTAATGGCAGGTGCAGAAATAGGAGTCTGCATTGGTTTAGCCACCATTACGGGTACTGGAGCGGGAGAGGATGTTGGGGGAGGAACACCCCCAGGTGGCAAGAATAGTTTCTTCAAGTCCTCCACAGTTTTCCCTTCCCCAGCAACCATTTAGCAAATTTCTCCTCAAAGTTTCAGACAGTGGTGGGGCTCATTTCCCCGGGTCTTTACTGTACTTAGTTATCACTCTCCAGGCAGTGAGGCTCCCTCTGGGGTAATGGTCTGTGGCACTTTGGAGCTATCTATGGGATCCTTAAACTCTACTAGGGCCAGGAAAGTGTGGGTGAGCAGATTAGGATGCCGATCCACCACCACAGGGTTTTGTAAACCTTCCACCTTGGAAAGTGCTCCCTGTACAGTGTCCGTATTGATACCCAGGGGGATGTCCAGGATAAGCATAGCATTTTGGGGGTCAATCTCCTCCCCAGTACACCACTCCACCAGCCGGTGCACAGCCACTTCTGTCGGGGTACCCATTTTTTTCTTAACAGTGGTTCATAAATATGGCCACTAGAGGACACACAATCCCAGCGGTGAGCCTCAAGATGTAACCCCTAGATGGCGTTATCCCAGGGCTACTACCCCTGCCTGATTTGCCACTAACAGGTTGAGGGGCCTGGATCCAATGGCGGGTGCCTCCACCCAGAGGTCAGGGTTTGCAATAGTTAAACTAACTTGGTCACAGCCCTCTGGGACACTGTAACCCCTTTCTTCCCACTAGTGGCCTACACAATATATCAGAATTACCTTCACAGTATACACTTACCCAGGTCTGGTTCCGCACTGGAACCTCCTGTGAAATCTGATACAGTGCAACAATCACAGTACAGTACTTTAACATAGACAAATACCTCAGGCAGTATAACTCTGCTGAAACAAGCAGCTCTGATTTATTTAGGTGGATATAACAAGGACAGGGGAAATCAGGTTAATTAGCTTATCACTTTACTATCTACCTATGGCTCTGTGCAAGCCTATCCCTACCAGTTACTGTCCCTGGGTACCCAAGCCTAGTGGCTAGTCCAAACCGTGGCAGCTGGTAGGGCCCTTTCACAGTGAAAAGAAAAATTAAGCAAACAGTCAGCAGTACAGTGATTCCATTTGGATTTAATGTGGCAATTCAACAGGGAGTGACCCTGAATTAGTACTCACGACCTCCAAACAAGATAGGGTCCTTCAACGTCAGCAGGGCTACTTTTGAGCTCCACGAGACTCTTCACACATTTATATGGTAAAAAACAAAGTACTATACCAGGCAGGCTGCTTCTCTATCCCGATCGCAATTACTGCACAATACCCGGGAGAACACACAGCAGATTCAGTTCCTGACAGACCGAGTGCAATTCAACAATTTCTCCAGTCTTCTACAGGGTGAGCCTGGTTTCTACTCTTCAGAGATCCTTTGATTCTTTTCACAGGACGGATTCAGTCCTAACAAGCAGTTACACAAGCTGCAGACCGGAACTCTGGGCCTTACACACGTTTTTTGACTGAAACTGTGCACTGAAGGAGCACAGGGTTTCTTTCCCCTTCACTGCCAAAGCTAAACTGAAACTCCAACAGACAAAACCGGGCACTTCTTTTGAGTTCCTCCCAGTTCTTGACTGGATTGGCTGTCACTCACAATAGACTGCTGCTGTTGGTCCAAAAAGGCGCCTAAGTCTAAACTACATCTCCCAGAGTCACTGCCCATGCAATCCTCTTGTGGCTGGTTCAGATTATGAGTCCAAGTTCTGATTTGTCCAAGGCACCATTTTAGAGCTAGCTTACCCCACACTGATTGGTCCAGTTCAGCAGTTCAAAACCAGAATGGGGAACTAGGCAGACACAGTTCTGACTGCAAAGAAAGCAGGTTAGACAAACTGTATTTTCATTATTACTTTACATGATTTCTGGCAAACAGTTACATCTTTCAGATAGGTTCCCTTTCCACTCCTAGTGACTGCAAAAATAGAGTGAATTGGCAGCAGCTCGAGTGGTACTCAAACAGAGAAGCACACAGTCCCCCCATACAAACTAATTATGCCTGCAAGCAGACAGCTCTTAAAGAGACAGTACCAGAGGCTCTAAAAACACTCACTGATAAATGGCTTAAATGCCAAACACCATTCAGGCTTGGAGCATTCAAGCAAGCTCCTGGAAGTCTTTTGGGAACCCCCATTTGCAGGGGGGTTACACATGCATGGTGGGAGAACCCCCCAAAAGGAAGGGAAGAAAACAAGCAAACCAACAGAGCAACAGGCAGGAAGGGAAGGGAAACAGATACAACGAGATGGAGCAACAGAGGGAACGAGCAGGACAGGGGGGCACAGCTGAGGATGAACAGAAGCAGCAGCCGCACCCCAGCAGCATACCAGTGAGAACTGCAAGTGCGACTTGCTCTAAGCAGGGGGTATGCAGCCTGCTGATTTTAATAGGTTATGGGGGAGGAGCTCTTCCCCCACTCAACTACCGGCATGGCCCTAAACTTACACTGCCAGACTTTCTATCCTACATCACCTTGACCTCTTATTTGTCACTCTAGTTCCCCCTTCCCTTCCCTTCCCCTCCCTTCCCCTCCTCTCCTCTCTCCTCTCTGCCTGCTCCACTATTCCCCCCTACCCCCCATCATTTTTCCTTCTCTGTAGCACTTCCTCCCTCTGGTCTCTGGGTAATTGTGTATTCTCACATACTCTGCCTTAGCACCTAGACTGGATCTGATTTCTCAATCATTTCCTGCTAGTTGTTGTGCCCCTGGCTTGAATTTTTAAATATATTTCTTTGTTTTTAATGTATATTTTGGTAAAATTCTTCCTACTACAAGTGTATGTAGCTCACTCATATTGTGACTTCTGTAATTGTTATTGAAACTGTTCTTTGTAAGATCCCTGATTTTGTAAAATGATGTGGAACCTCTGTAAACGAGTTGCTGGCTCAAAGGTGTATTCCAAATAATTCAATAAATAAAAAATATATGACAACATAAAACCTCTCAAGCTTCGCCCTTGAGGTTTACTTGGTTGTCATGACAACCTCTTAAAGTGAGCACAGCATTGCTGTTCACTGTTGCCCATCCATTATCCTCTATATTTCTATAATAGAATGGGTGCATTGTGCCTACAACAGAAGAGCAGAACAGGGACATAATCTATATATAGGAAAATATGAGGAAGGCTTTATGGGCACAGTTGCTGCACTCCGGGATCGAAGACACGAGCCAAAAAGGGGGTTGTTGGAGATGGAGCACCTGGGCACTAGGGGGCCCAGGTAGAGGGCCAAATTCGACAAGGTAAGCAAAGGCTAGCAGTATATAGAGTGCAGAGGGTTGGGGTGGCCTAGAAAGGAGCAAGCTGGGGGGGCAGGACAACAGAGCGAAAAAAGGTAGTTGACTTGGACCTTAATAACAGATTTGAGCCTCTACTTCTGATAAAGGATGGGGAGGATGTTGTAAATGGAGCAGTGGTGGAGAAGGGGATCAAGGGTGGGCTGGGCATGGGGGATCACCAGGACAACAGGAAAAGCAGGGGTGGAATGTTGCATATGCCTGCTCTGGGGGCTTGAGTTGCGGTCAGCCCGGCAGAGGCGGAAAAGGAGGCGGGGGGGGCAAGGCAAATGGCTTGGTAAACAGGGGAAGCAGGGAGGGTTCTTTGCATAGGAACATGCATGGATCAGTAGGAGCTGTCAGTTTGGCTGTCTGGAAGCATGGGGGTGTAAATTTGCAGAGGAACACAGTGGGGGCAGGGGGTCCTCACAGTAATGTAATGTAACCCCTAGGTGGCGCTATCCCAAGGGCTACTACCCTGCCTGCTTGGTTAGTAGCAGGTTAAGGGGCCTGAGTTCTGAAACGGGTGCCTCCACCCGGACATCAGGGTTGGTAGTGATCAAGCTAACCTCAGCACAGCCCTCCGGGATACTGTAACCCCCCTCCTCTCTCCCCTCTAGTGGCCTGAACACTGTACAATAATCACTGTCACAATACTCTGGTACACCACACAAGTACCCACACTATTTGCACTTACCACCAGGGCTGGTTCCTCTGGCTTGACCCTGGGGACCCCCTGTAAAACAAGGTTATGCACAGCAAATAGCAACAGTACAGTACTTTGAGCACAAACTGGAACCACAGTCAGAGTACATGCAGAAAAAGTTAGATTTGATTTATTCAGGGGGCTTGAACAAGGGAGGGGCAAAATCAGGTTAATTAGCTTAAAGGTTATATCAATCAAGCAGTTATGCATGCACGTTGAGTCCCTCCACACAGTCCACCTCTGGGTACCCATGTGGAGAAAAGATGGGCTAGCCAGGACTATTGCCCAGGGTTGCAGCTGGTTGGGGCCCTGTGATGGAAAACACAACATGCACAGTACACAATATTTGTAATCCAGAGCCAGAGGGCTCAATTCGTAAAGGAAACGAAACAACAAGACAATCAGATGACACACTCACATTAAGCTGTTGTTGCAGGGAGCTACCCTGGTATTTACTCACGATACCCAAGACTGGACACAGGCTGGACGAAAATCAAGACTGCAGGTGGTTGATCTGGAATACCAGGAGAAGCAGGGCCCACATGAGTCGCAGAGGCATTGTTCCTGTTCAAGCGTGGAGCAGGGGGTTGATCCCCAGGCAGGTCTCTCGACGATGGCTTCTCTGTGCAGTGGGTAGCCTGGCTGGGCCAGCCTGGCAAGGCCAGACTGCATGTAGAGAAATTCGGATGCAGTCCGTTTTGGGCTGGATACAGCTTCCAGCAAGCAGAACACAGTTCACACAGTGGGGGACTAACTCACATCTCACTAGCAGCTCATAGCACATTTACATGTACAGGAATTCTACTGTATCAGGAAAAGCGCTCCCTGGTCACAATTGCAAAGTCTCTGCACACACCGGGAGCTTAGGGGTAGCTGGAACTCCTGACAGGCCGATCGCATTCAGCAAAATCTTCAGTCTTCTTCAGGTTGAGCCTGGCCCACTTCAGTAGCTTACTTTAGTCACACAAACTTGGATTTAGTCCAAAATAATTCTCTTCTCTCCCTCTCAGGAGCAGCACACCGACCTGCAAGCCAAAAACTCAGCCCTTTCACAGTTTTCCCATGCGAATCCACTCAGGATTGCTGCCCAAAATACACTTCAGCACCTTCTTGTTCAGCTTCCAGCTTAGATCTAACTGAAAACTGCAAGCAGCCCGGGACTTCCCCAAGATCCAAAAGATTTGGTTGGCTGATTGGCTGTCAGTCAAAGCTAGAGCTCCCCCTTCTGTTGCAAAAAAGGCTAAAAAAAACTCCAAACTAAAGTTCCTACAGATTTTGAATTGAGACAGCTCCTGTAGTCCGGCTACATTTTAGGTCCCACCAGTACTGTTTGGTCCAATTTGCAGTCCAGGACCAAGAAAGTGGAGACAAACAAAACAGTCCTTGCTACAAAGAAAGCAGGTTAGACAAACTACATTATCATTAACACTCTAAATGATTTTCAGTAAATAGTTACATCTTTCCAACAAGCTCCTCTCAGATTACTTAAGCTGCAATTAGGCAGCTCTTAAAGAGACAGTACACAGAGGCTATACAGGCTCTGGTAATCACATTTAAACTGCTAAAACGCAGGACACCAGCCTGGCAGTGAGCATTTAAGCAAGCTCAAGGAAGACTTTTTGGGAACTCCCATTTGTAGGGGGGTTACAGTAATTTGTGAATTTATGGCAGGCAGTGAAGGGGGAGGAGTGGGGGCCCCAAGGATTCAGATGGATTTGTGGCTGGCAAGGGTAGGATAGCTGCAATCAAGGGGGACCTACACAAGGAGGTGGGGGACTCTGACAGGAGGGAGAGGGTAGGTCTAGGGGACCAGCAGGTATGTATTGTGGAGAAGAGTAGGATAGCTGTTGCTGAGAGTGAGAGGGAGGGAGGAATTTGGGACTTCAGGGGGGCACCTGTACCTGAAAGAGCTGCAGGGATGGTCCAGAGTGACATGGAAGGGGGGAAGAGTGCCTGGAGCTGATGGGTCTGATGGGTGGGGGTGCCTGGAGCTAATGGGTTAGCTAGGGTAAGGAGCAGGGTTGAGGCAGCACTTGGGATGGATGGGTCAGTTGGGGGGAATACGCTGGGACATGAGGAACATGGCTGCAAGTGACTCTCAGGTAGTGGGTCCAGCTGTCATGCTGGTACCGAAGGCCAGTGTGGAAAATGAGTGGCTCAAGGGGTGGTGTGAAGCTTGGGTGTATGGGGTGGTGGGTGACTGGAGAGCAACCTAGGCGGACAAGGGACTGTATGTAAGGGATAGGCTTCATATCAACCTGGTGGGGAAGGAAATACTAAAGCAGAAACTGACTGAATTTATTCATGCTAGATGGGGTTTAAACTTGTGAAAGGGGGAGGGATGGGCTGTGTAGCTGATCCTAGCATCCCCATCAGAGATGGGCTCAGTCTTCTCCCCCAAATGGGCGTGGCAGACTGCATACCGGGGACATCAAATAGGCAGCTGTACAAAACCTCTCAGGGTGGAAACGGGATGGGAGATAGGGGCAAGGGTTGGAGGGTGGTCCTGATAAATGCTAGGAGCTTGAGAAACAAGATGCCTGAGCTCCAGGCAATGCTTGTAGGCAGGAAAGTGGATATGGCTGCTGTTACTGAAACGTGGGCCTCCCGGACATGACGGGGACCTAAACCTGAGTGGGTACACTGCTCCAGAAAGGACAAGGGCTGTGGGTGGGTGGGGGGAGTAGCTCTGATCATTAGAGATGGCATAGGGATAAGCAGAGTGGAGGAAGTGGAGAGTAACATGGAGGCCTTATGGGTCACTATGCAAACTCCGGGGGGGCAAGAAGGTTGAAATGGGGGTGGTCTACAGGCTTCCCATGCTGGCTGATGATCTGGAAGATAGCCTGGTGGCTAATATTAAGGACCACTGTGGACAGAAAGGGGGCAAGGTGGTGATATTGGGAAACGTTAACATGCCAGCGACTGATTGGGAAACTATGATGCCCCCAATGGCCAAGGAGCAGAGACTGCTGGATGCTTTCCAGGATGCATTCCTAAATCAGCAGGTAGTTGACCCAATGAGAGAGGGCTGTATCCTGGATGTGGTCCTCACTGACTGTGACTTGGTAAGGGAACTGGAGGTGGGGGACCCCCTGGCTTGGAGAGACCATGCCATGGTCTGGTTTGTATTGGACTTGAGGGGGGGAGATCGCACAAGGATGGGGCAGATTTTAAGAGCATGGAGGGACTGTTTTTTGATTCACAGGTTAAACCAGGAAAGAAAGAACAACGTGGGAAGGTTTTCTATTTGTACAGGTACTTTTGCACGCTGGGGTGGGCTCCCAGCATGCCACCTGTGTGCTTGATGGGGTCTGTAGCCGGCAGAGTTGGGCACTCTCACTGGCTGTATTACAGAGTTGGGGGTCATATGAGCTGAGGGGGATCTGGCAACCCTCATCACACAAGAAATGGGGGGGCACATTATGCCGACGGGAATTGGGTGCCCCCATCGGTAAATTAAATTTGATGGGGGCATGCTGACAGGGGGGATTAGGCACCCCCATCAGCTTTCTGAGGAACTGTGAAAGACGGCAGCTGTCCCTTGGCTTCTGTGGAGACTATGAAAAGCTGATGGGGAAGCCTCTGCATGTTGCTTGACAGGGACACCAGACGAGGCAAGCAGTGATTGGCTGCTACAATCTGGGACCGCTCCCTGGTGCTCCCTGATTGCAGCAGCTCATTTCTTTCAAGGTGGTGGCACATTTCTCAACTGCTGTCATGGACAGTGTGCAATGCCATTGGTGCCACAGAGCCCGGCCACAAAAAGCAGTGGTGCCATTGGCTGCAGCAGGACCGCACCTCTGAAATCAGCTTCTCCACTGAAGCAACCACATGTTGTCTGCGCTGCACACACAACACAACATAAAAATGACATAGATTCAGCACAGTTCTCCTTTATGAAGAAGGACTGTATAATAATTTTTTACAGGTGCTTGATACCAACTGGTCACTGCACACAGTAAATCAGTCCCCCAGTAAGACTTAGCTTTAACCATTTAATTATTCTTCTGTAATGTACCTCATTTTCTGATTTTTCAGTTTATTTAGTCAGGATAACCAGATATGCAACATCTCATTTTCAGTGAGGTCTTGCATCTCCCCAGTTTAACAGCTGGGCAGACCACAGGGAGATATTTCATTTTTTTTTATACTGCTGCTCCCAAATCCCCCCCTGGCCAGATTGGACACCCCTATTCCACCCTTTCTGCTGCTTTGCCCTTGATGCTGCTGCTCCCAAATCCTCCCTGGCCAGATTGGACACCCTATTCCACTCTTTCTGCCTCTTTGACCTAGATGCTCCCTCTTGCTCTCAGCGCTGTGACCTCTGTTGTGCCTTGTCCTTCCCCTCTCTCACAAACAGACACCTCTCACACTGTGCAAAGTTCACCTATAAATACTGGCTGGGTGAACTCCCAATCTACCTCTCCTCCTTTTTTATCACTCCTCCCCCTCCATCACACTCCCTTAGATCTACCAACTCTCACACTTTGGGGATCTCTTGTCGCTCCACCCTTATTAGCCAGTCACGCTACTTTCACTGTTTCCCTAAAATTTGGAATTCCCTGCCTCCACAAGTTCACCATTCTTTTTCCTCCTACTCCATCAGCTCTGCTCTTCACCACTATTTCTTATCCAACTGTTCCTGCCATGACCCTCCTTAAACCATGTCCTTGCATCTGACTTGACTGTCTTTAACCTAATCCCTATTTTAGTCCTCCCTTTCCTCTCTCCTATCTTTTCCGTGCCTTCCCTGCCCCCTTGCAGGTTTCCCTGCATACTGAAGGGGTCTCTAGGGCTTGGCTGTCCTTTCTCCCCTCCCTACTCCTTGCTTAATTTCCTTCCCCCTTTTGCCTCCCCAGACCCCCCCGCAGGGTTCTTCAGCACCCTGACGGGTACCCTCAGGCATGGCTCTCCTTCTACTCTGCCTCTTTTACCTGCTTACCCCTTTTCTTTCCTTAGCACTTGTTACTCTTACCTTTCCCCCTTTCTTCATTCACCCTCTTTCACCTTAACTCTCCCAGCCTTCCCTTCCCCTTGCAGAGTTCTCAGTATCCTGGAGGGGCACCAGGGTTTGACTATCCCTTCCCTCCTCTCTGCAACCTATCAGGGCCCCCCCCTTCTCTTTCAGTTCTCCCTACCCTTTGCAGGGTTCTCAACATCCTGAAGGGGCCCCAGGGTTTGACTCCCCGATCTCTCCTCCCTGCATCCTGACTGGGCCTCTGAGCTTGTCTTTCCTGCTCCCCCCTTCTCCCCACTCTCATCCACTTCACGTGTGTACCTTCCTGCTTAATCCCTTCTCCTTTCGGCTCGCATCAATTCCCCTGCCCTGACTAGTGGGCTCTACCCTATGCTGAGTTCTAAACATCCTGTTGGGTCTCTGGGTCTGGCTTTCACTCCCCTTTGCAAATCTCACCTCCCCTTGTTCTTCCCATTGCACTTGATACCTAAGTGTCCTACCCACCACGGCACTTAATAAACCAGCTATATCACTTGCTCTTGTTTCTTACCTAAGCACCTTTATGTTCCACCACCTCTGCTGTATTTTCTCCTGCTCTGTTCGTACCATAGTAATCCCTACTATAGTCATTTTAGTATGAGTTCATGCCTGGCATGTCCTTTTATTTCCTCCCAATACTCTGAACTACCTACTGTAAATTGCCAATCTGTATGTTCTTTGGAATGGAACTGTTGTCTTATGTACCATGAATGTATTTCAATTTACCAACTGTATGTTCACTGAATGTAACTGATGTCTTATTGCACCTTGTATGTATTTCTGTTTATCCTCTGTACCCTCCTCCCCAGGTCGCACCGGGAGATGAGCAACTTGTTGCTTAGTGTGCTTTCCTAGTGAAACATTTCAATAAATACTAAATAAATACTGGAGAGCAAGATGAATTACACAGCCCACTACCACAAGTGACGAGTTGTTCATAAAAGTGCAGGGCAGAGCGCAGACAAACATCAAAATAAACAAGCATTTGTCAGTGCTGAAGGTTGTCTTGCTGGCATTGGCACTGGTAGTGCAGGAGTTAGAGAGATGCATAATAGGAATAGCAGTGAAGAATTGAACTGATACCAATCCTATCCCCCACCCTGCAGAGACTGACAGGCATTGGGATGTGCCTTTGGGTCATTGGCCATAACGTTCACGCCATTTCACCTCACCTCACCCAACCCTGCAGACACCAACAAGTGTCGCGGTGTGCCTTTGTGTCTTCGGGCCTTACGCTCACCCCATTCCATAAGGAAATAAGCTGAGATGGGTGCAGTATAGGAGAATGGGGTGAACTATGGGGCCTTGATGCCTGTCACTGGCTGAAGGGTGGGGAAGGGGGTAGAATGGTGTGAGCATTACAGCTGACAATCCCAAGTCACACCCCTGACGCCTGTCAGTCTCTACAGGGTGGGGCACTATGGTTGGAAACCCTAATGCCCCTGGTGTTTGTTGGCATTTTCACTGTAAATTTTCAACATGGGCTTTTTGTGACCCCTCCTCATGAACATTGACACTATCAGTTCATTAGCGACTTCACCATTTGGCACCACAGGAGCAAAAACACATTTTGGGCAGGATGTGAAAAATGTTAGCTGTACTGTTCATGAAGAGGTGTCAATAAATGGCAATGTTGAAAGTCTGAAGTGAAAATATGAAAAATAGGTGAAGCCACAAGCGTGGACAGAAACTGCGCAATGCATGCCCATAACGGAATTATTTCTGGAATTTTTTAAACAAATTTTCAAAATAGCCATTTTGAGACCTCCGCTCATGAACAGTGGCACTGTGATTTTGTTAATCTGTCCCGAAAGTTGATTTCCTACAGCGACTGTGCCACTGAGCGCCAGATGTGCAAAAACACATTTCAGGCAAGATGTGAAAAATGACAACTATACTGTTCATAAGCAGGTGTGAAAAAATGGCAATGTCGAAAATCTCGAGAGAAAATATAAAAAATTGTCAAAGTTACGAGCATGCATGGAAACTGCACAACGCACACTCATAATACAGTAAGTTTTGGGAATTTTTTCACCAAATTTGTAACATAGGCTTTTGGGGACCCCTCCTAACGAACAGTAGCACTGTTGCTTCATTAATCTGTCCTGAAAGGTGCTTCTGTGCAGTAACCATGAAATCATTTCAGGACTGAATAACGAGATGACAATACATGTGTTCTTGAGGTGGGGTCCCAGGAACCCCATGTTGAAAATTTGGAGCCAAAATTCAAAAAAATGGCTGAGATATCCACCTAAGTTGCCCCCCCCCCCCCATTGATGCCATTATTCAGCTTACCGGCATTTCTGCAGTTTTCAGTTCGGCTTTGAAGAGTCCAGACTGTTCCCTTCCAGAAGATGTAATGCAGGACCTCCAGAAGAGTAGAGTATGGGGTGAGGTGGGGATATGGGAGGTGAGGTGTGCAGATGGTAGGTGCGGGTTGAGGGAGGGGGCGCGTGATGAGAACCGCTTTTTTCAGGTACAGAAAAAAATTAACATCATGGGATGGCTTTTTTTACAGGTGAAAAAAACAATGTTGGGCACACTGGGTGGCCCTCACTGTGCTCCATGACTTGGGGATGCTGGCCACACTGGGTGGGCTCCACTGTGCTCCATGACTTTCGGGGATGCTGGCCACACTGGGGTGGGCTCCCAGTGTGCCACACAATGGGGGTGGGGGAGGAACATGCCAACATGGTTGGTTTTGTGTGAGCGGCGGCACACTGGGGTGATCTTACAGTGTGCCATACAATGTGAGGTGGTGGGGGACATGCCAACATGGGAAATGCACTCCCCGATGTTGGCTTTGTTTGAAGGTTGTGTGGCGGCAGCTCACTGCAGCTGTGTTTATTGAAATGTCACACCAGGAAAGGCACGTACGGGAGGCGTGTCATCTCTGCCGCTGCATAATGAGCTTGTCTCTGATTGCAATGGCACATTTCTTTTAAGTTGGTGGTGCTTCTTGCATCATCGCTAGCATGATGGCTAATTGGGGAATGAGGGATGCACCTACTAAAGCGTGCCCTGCATTCACCAACACTGACACACCTCTGCATTTCTGCTGCTACCACAAGATGCTGCCTGCGCACGTGCAAGACAACATAAAAAAAGAGTACAGAAATAAACAAACAGATGAATAACGCAAAGTTAAAGTGATAAGAAACAATTGCAGTGCAAATTGTCAGTCACAAGTTGTTGGAGCCTGGCACTGAAGAAAGGAATGTTCAATGTGCCTGTGAAGCTTGTTTCATGCTTGTGTAATGTAGATAATCTTTGGCTTTTCACCTCTCTATCCATGGGATATACCACCCTGTAGGGGTAAAAAGGCAAGGAACCCTAGGGGAGAGTTCCACCCCTTGAGGTGTCGCAGGATTGATTCCCTTGGCTAAAGGTACCTTAGGAAGAAGCTCACGGGAGAGAGAGGCATGCTGCTGGAGGAGGAGGGGTGGATGAAGAGGTAAGGAAAAATGATTGTGTGTGGAGTGAGGAGAGCAGCCCCTAAATAGGCCAAAGGGGTATGGCCAGTTGCACCGCCCCCTTAAACTACAGGGTGTAGCCTTCCAATTCAATGTGTCTGTGAAGCTGGTTTCATACTTGTCAAATGTAAATAATCTCTGGCTGTTCATCTTTTTATCTATGGGATATACCACCCTGTAGGGGTACGAAGGCAAGAACCCTTGGGGAGGGTTCCACCCCTTAAGGTGCCGTAGGAGTGATTCCCTTGGTTAAAGGTACCTTAGGAAGAAGTCCAAAAAGAGTGTCAAGTGAAGCATACAAGGTAGTGAACACTTATCAGAGTCGAGGACCTGTAGGAGGTCAGTTGGTATTATGGGTTCAGTTGGTAGCATGGGTCAGTTGGCAGTATGTTTGAGTAGAGTAGGCAGGAAACAACAGGTGAATAGTGACCCACTCAGAGATCTGACTGTAAGGTGTAGAGGCCTGACTTCCTAAGGGGAGAGGGAGAGAGAAAGAGAGAGAATTTGGAGGAAAGCTCTCCTCTGTCCCTCTAATGGGAATGCCATGAAGGATTGCGAGGCTAACTCTGCAACACTGCTCCTCCAAGGTGGGAGGAAGAGAGCGATGACTGCTGAGGCACTCAGCTGGCCTACTAATCTAAAAGCAAACCAGGTGAACCAGAGGCAGTCATAGGGAGAACAGCTTTGAAGGGTAGCTAAAGGGGCCCTTCATGAGAGCCCCTCCGCTTCGCTGCTGAAATCTTAATGCTACATCGAGAGGTGCCATCGGTATGGTTGATGACTAAAGAAGAAGAAGAAGAAGAATCATCAATATTTATATAGCGCTTTTCATACACAGTATCCCAAAGCACTTTACAAGCAATGCTAGACTGGTAGTGAAGTGACTGAATGTGTGGAAGCAGCCATATTGCACATCATCACCCACACACAGCCTGGATGATTGCATGAACCGGTTTATGAGAAAGGGAATGGTGGCCAGGACACCGGGAATGTTCCCTGCTCTTTGTGAAGAGTGCCCTGGGTTCTTTTACTTCCACCTGGACACCCACCAGGACAACACCAGGATGGACAGAAGGGACCTCGGTTTAATGTCTCATCCGAAGAACGGCACACCCCAGCAGTACAGCACCCCCCAAAACTGCACTTAGATGCCAGCGAGTTTTAGATGCAAGTCCAATCCCGGTGTTGGATGAGAACCCACGACCTTCTAGTCCAGAGGCGGATGTGCTACAAACTGAGCCACGCTGATTGAAGGTCCACCTGGAGTGAGGACATTTCCAGATATGGACCAGGTGAGAAGGACCTCGCCCCAAGCTTTGCATGCTCAAGATGCACACTTCGGGGTGCAGACTGAGACTGTCGGCTTCAGGGTGAGCCCTGTGCCATGGTAACTAATCGTCAAGGTTGGCATGCCTCCGAGGAGAACTTCAAGGAGTGCTGAGCATTGTAGGCCCTCACATAGGTCAAACATGTTTTATAGCAAGCATATAGCAGAAAACTTCCATGTAAGCAATGATTGGACCTGCACGTAGGCCTGTGAGGCAGAGTAAACAATGCACATAGGTCAGAGAAGCAGCAATTCACATAACTTGCAGGGAGGCAAGCCAACCAGTCCAATTAAAGAAGCCAATTAAAGGTGACATACATACTCAGAGGATTTTTGTGGCAGAGGTAGGATTTGACCATGAGGAATTTGGACCACATAGGGCCATAACTTTACCACAACTCCCAGTCACCGTAGGAAAACAAGGAAGCAACAGTAAAGCCGGTGGGTACAGGGCTACATCACAGTGGTCCCTCGTTCCTCAATCCCTGCATGCCCACACCATACATACCTAATGGACTCTAAGAAAAACAATCTGGCAAGCTCATCAGTGCCACACTCATACATTCTACATGGCGGCAAACTACTTCTTGAGTGCCAATCCTCTGTCAGTTGACTGCCCCTACAATGTGCCGACGGGGAGCCCACTCCCGTTGGCATAACACCTCATTTGTGATATGCCAAGGGGTGGTGCCCAATCTCATGGCTCTTACCCCTCCCCTTTCCTTGTGTGTGCCGATGAGGATCCTCCCGTCGGGCATAGAAAGCCCTGCAGTTGTTTAATGCTGAGGGAGATGCCCAATCCACCTCACCTCTGCACGCCCCCACCCTTCTTGTGTGCCAGTGGGGTGCCCCAATCCCTGTCGGCATAGATTACATCCCCCTTGTGTTGTTTAGTGATGAGGGTGCCCAATCTCTATCAGCTACAGACACCCCAACAGTTAAGTGGCACACTGGGAGCCCACCCAGTGTGCTCAATCTTGCAAAAAAAACTGTCCCAAGAAGGTTTTTTTTGTTTCCCCAAAATTAAAACAGTCCCTCGTAGTCTCTATGCCCCCTCCCCCACCCACACCCATCCTCTGGGCACCTCCTCCCCTCACCCCTCACCCCATACTTACCTGCGGAGTCCAGCGCAACGATCTTTGGTGGACTGGGAACACGTCTGCACTCTTCAAAGCCGACCATGAACTGAAGAAATGCCGGTAAGCTGTATAATGGAATAAATAGGGGGTTTTCAACTTTAGTGCATATCTCAGGCATTTTTGCAAATGTTGGCCCAATATTTTCAACATGGGGTTTTTGGGACCCCTCCTCATGAATTCTTGCACTGTCATGGCATTATTCAGTTCTGAAAGGTTATTTTGCAGTCACTGCGTGGAATCACCTCTCAGGACTGACTAATGAAATGACAGTGCCACTGTTCATGAGGGGGGCCCTCAAAAAGTCTATGTTGCAAATTTGGTGGGGAAAAATCCAAAAAAATGACTGTTTTACGAGCGTGCATAGCAACTGTGCAAAGCACGCTCATACGTTAGCGCATTCACACTATTTTCATGCCAGATTCTCAACATTGCCATTTTACCACACCTTCTTGTGAACTGTATAGCTGTCATTTTTCACATCCTGGCCGAAATGTGTTTTTGCACTTTCGGCGCAGAATAGCGAGGTCACTGCGCAAAATCAGTGTTTGGGACACATTACGAAAATGACAGTGATGTTGTTCATGAGCAGAGGTCCTAAAATAGCTGTGTTAAAAATTTGGTGACAATACTCCATAAAATGACTCTGTTACGAGCATGCGTTGAGAAGTTTGCATGCACGCTCGTACATTCGCAAACTTATAATATTTTCACTCCAGATTTTCAACAGTGCCATTGTTCTGCACATCCTAATGAATAGTACAGCTGTCATTTTTCACATTCTGCCCAAAATCTGTTTTCGCAGTCGCTGTGGAAAGTCTGTGTTCGAGACACATGATGAAAATGACACTGACACTGTTCATTAGCAGATGTCCTAAAATGCCTATGTTGAACATTTGGGGATGAAAGTCAATAAAATGAGTGTTTTATGAGCATGCATTGCACAGTTTGCATGCACGCTCGTGACTTTGTGAATCTGTAATAGTTTCACTCCAACTGTTCATCATTGGCATTTTTCCATACCTCCTTATGAACAGTACAGCTGCCTGAAATGTGTTTTCGCACGTCCGGTGCAGAACTGCACAGTTGCTGTGCAAAATCAGTTTTCGGGACAGTTTGAGGAAATGATGGTGACACTATTCATGAGCAGAGTTCCTAAAATGCCTGTGTTGAAAATTTGGTGCCGAACGTCCATACAATGGTTGTGTTGCAAGCGTGCATTGCGCAGTTTCCATGCACTCTTGTAACTTAGGCAATCTGCAATATTTTTATGCCACATTTTCACCACTGGCATTTGTGCACATCTCCTTATCAACGTTACAGCTGCCATTTTTCATAGCCTGCCCAAAACCTCTTTCCGCAGCTGTGGCGCACACTGCCATGCTCGCTGTGCAAAATCACCTTTTCGGACACATTAACACAATCACAGTGCTATGTGTCTCTACCTCCACCACTCCCACTGCCAGCACGACAACATTCGGCATTGACAAATGCTTGTTTATTTTATTCTCACCCCTCTACAGCAGGAGTAGGGCAGACTGAATTTAGAAGACTGGGGAAGGTGGATGGAGGGGAGGGGAGGAGGGTTCTGAAGGATTTATTTGCCAAATATTTTTTTACTGACTCCTGGTGGTATTGCAGGTACAGAAATCCATCTTTTGTTTTTGCTTGTGTGTGGGCCAAATCAACCAGTCAGTGAGTGAAGTGTAATGTAGGCTGCTATGTGAAATGTAAAGTCTCTCAGTGGAGTGGTATGTAGTCTGTCAGTTGGGGAGGGGGATGGCCTGGTAGTACCATTCATCCCTGGTACCTCATGAGTCATACAGCACTGCAGAATGAGACTGCCCCAGGCATGCATGTCACATGAGCATCTAAGAATCCTCTACGACTACTGTCAGTCATCACCGGTAGCATCCGCTGGCAGCTGTCTTATGTCGTCATCCATCATGCATCCGTAGTCAATGCCTATAGAAAACATGAAGAAAAGAACAAGAGAAGAAAGGGGTGGAGAGAAAGGAGCAGATAAACATTCTACTATGCCAGTTCCACCAAGTACAAGTTTTATGGGCGGTGGTGTCAGGGAAGGAGCTGGTCTGGGCAGGACTGGGGCTGAAAAGACAAGGGTTGTGTACATGATAGTGCCACCAAATTAAATATGTTTCATTAGACCCCAGGAATCATCTATTTCTAGCAGCCTGCCATCCAGTGCATCTGGCGATGATACCATCCTAAGCAATCCAGAAGCACACCAGGTTCCCACTCTTCCTCCTTCAAGTGCCTCCAGTTCCCATCCTTGGGATAGAAGTGACCCATCAGAAATGTAAAGTCTAGCTCCTGGAAAACAAATCGTCCCACATTCACTGCCCAGTTCCTTAAAGTTAGCCTCTCCTCCCATTGACACTAATGATTTTAGTATGAAGGAAGGGAGTCATGTGGCAATCCCAAATCATGACTTTAATTTCAGGATTCATGTTTTTGTGGCACATATAATAAATAATGAAAATGATCATATATTAAAATCAAATGTTATTATATCATATCCTCTTTTGTTTATAATCTTCATCAATAGCTTGTCATTCATCTGCAAAACTGCCAAAACACTACTTTACACAAGGACGCAGTTACTTATGTTGCTGGAGAGAACATCAGTGCAATAAATGAAGTGCTGGGACACAATTTTCATTGAAAAAAAAAAACTGGAACTTCCGGAGATGTCACGGAGCTGCAAGGAGCTTGGTGTTAAGATCTCCCAGTCCAGTCTACTGCTCTAACCTCCTAAAACTTAACTAGTGCAAATAAAAATGTCGAGAAATTCAGGAGGAAAGCAACTAGAAGGCTACAGAGGCAGAAATCGAACCAGAGGAAAGGAAAAAAGCACAGATGATACTCGATTGCTGGAGGACCCCCCCCCCCCAGTAGATCACTCTCCCCGGCGAGTTCCCACGTGGCAGGATACGACACAGATGGAGAATCAGAACAATTATCTCGTGCTAGATTTGAAACCCTTCTGAACGAGATCCGTGAATCCAGATCGGAAAACAAGAAGGAATTCAGAGTAGTCAGAAAACAATTAACTACTCTTGAAACTCACATTGGTTCAATAGAAGAGCAAGTCATGGAAAATGAAGAGTCTACCACCCAGCTTACTGAAATATTGCAGGCCCTGGTACAGCAATCTGAAGAGCTCCAGTCAAAATGTCTCGATTTAGAAGGACGATCACGCCGGGACAACCTCCGCCTCTACGGTCTCCCTGAAGGCATGGAAACTACCCCTATGGCTCCCTTCATAGATAATTTGCTAAAAGATATATTGTACTTGCCTAATTCCTACAAGTTCCACATAGAGAGAGCACACAGATCTTTACAGGCAAAACCTATGTATCCCTTAGCCCGATCTCGCTCTATTGTCTTTAAACTAAGCTCATATAGTGACAAAGAAGATATCCTGCATCAAGCCTGGTCGAAAAAGGAAATAAAATATCTAACCCACAGATTATTTCTTGATCATAACAATCTGCAGGAAGTGCAGCAACAGAGGTTACGATACCTCCCAATTCTGAGGTCCCTTCGAGAAAAGGCGATCCGTTTCCACACTCCTTACCCAGCTAGATTGCAGATTTTCTGGGAAGATGGGGTGAAAGTGTATTCTACAGTGGAAGAAGCAACAGAGGCCTTAAAGGAAAGAAAAATACAACTACCAGAGAACCGGAACCAAAATATCGGGAGAGGCGGACAGTTTTAGCAACTCAACCAGAACAGGAAGTCGATGGGTACCAAAATATTGCAGCACGGAGAAGCATTATGCAGATTGCAGAAAATTCTCAGCAAAAGGAGTGAGAAGGCAGACAATCCAACCTGAATCACTGTAAATTCACCAGATGATTTACCAGTAGCCTAAAATCTAGGCGAAACCCCCCAGGAACTCCCTTTCACCATCGGAGATCTAACAAGAAATAAGTTCACCTATGTATAATCAGTAGTATGAGCTCCTATCTATATTAGAAAAGCGGACTATGGGAGGATGAGATTCGGTGTTGGTAACTGAGAGATCTGACAACTCAAATCTTCATATTATCATAATTACCATTATGATTTTGATAATCCAGATCATTGCCATAAGTTGTCCCACCACAAGAAGTAACTTTAGTACTATATGGACAACAAACTTTTCAAACTAAAATGAGAACTCTTGCATCCTGCAATCTCTCCCTCTTGCAGACTGATCTGTTTATTCATTTATTTTTTTCTTTATTATTTTACCCTTCTCAAGTGTTATTCTTCTTGTTTATTCCTTAGACAAGAGGCAAGGTAGCATTTAAGGAAGTTAAGATTTATGAGTTAACTAAGGTGCTTGATAATGACTAAAAGGAAGGGGGCAGGAACACACTGGGAATCAAAGTGAAACTGGAAGATAATAAAAGAAGTATAATGCCACAGAACATGAGCGGGTGCCATTTCAGTTATGAAGGATGGGAATATTACCCAGACCCACCCAACTTCACAACAAAGGATTTACACGTAATATAGGGAAGGGGATTTTAACCTAAAACATTAAAAGAAGGGGAAATGGTAATAAGAGACTGAGTTATTTAGCTCCAATACCAGGCAGAGGTATCTTGCCCTATAATTAAGCTGAATTTGGAAACACCCCCTCAGTATCCTCCTTCATTGCTGAATGGTGCTCAGATCCCATGGTTATGCTCTCTAATACCCCCAGCCATACGATCAATTTCATCTACAGAATACAATTGGTATAGATAATGGGGGAAAGAATGTCAACACAGAGTGCATATATTAACTGATAAGTGAAATGAGATGAAGTATATACAGTGAAGTGGTGGGATGGGATTTGGGGGGGTCCCTCAGCGACCTCTTAACTTGAGCGCGTCTTAATCTATCAACCATAAGATTAAGTCAGCAACTCAGATGTACTCTGTTATTTAAATGAGCTTGATCATAAAGGTGTTTTATGGGTCAATGGACTGGACTCGAGGACACGTTAGACCTTGAACAGCCCATGACCTAGATACCTTCGGTATCTGGTTTCACACCTAATTTCCATTTTCTTTTTTGTATTCATTATAAGAGCACAATAATATCTGTGGCTCAGTGGGAGGTCTTCCGGAAGCAGAAGCTCTAGTAATCCTCCTTGTTCTTCTCTTAATAGAGGTAAAACACAAGGGCTAAATTTTTATATTAGCCCCCACCTTGGAAGTAACCAGTTATTGTTAACTTTGTTGTTATAGTTCATGTTAGAGCCATGTTGGCTCATGTGAAGTGTTACCTTTCTTTCAGGTTCAAGAAGCAGACAGATGAAGATTCTGTTGTACAAAGTTTGAAGGACTATGGAATGGGGAGAGGCTATGGTGTGTTAGAAATCAAATCAATCAAATGGATACCAGGAAAGTACTCGGGGATTAAAGATGAATAAGATGTTACCATATACTACAAGCACATATAATGTGCATGATATTATGAATCCCATTAAGAGGAGTAAAATCCTTCAGAGCATGAAAAGAGCTGGGGCAAATATAGTTTTATTGCAGGAGACACACCTCTCTCAGGCAGAGCATACAAAATTTGAATGGTTGGGTTTCTCCCACATGGTGGCCTCTTCCTTTAGGGGAGGGAGGAGAAGGGGAACAGCGGTTCTGATTAAACAAGGAACTCAATTTGAAATAAAAGACAAGGTAAAATATAAAGAAGGGAGATATGCCATGGTAAAGGGATATTTAGATGGCCAGCTAACAACTTTCGCATCTATATACATCCCCCCAGCTTCAGAATATGAAGCATATAGAACCTTTTTTTTTTTAAACTAGCGGAATGGTCAGAGGGGTAAACGATATGTGGTGGCAACCTTAATCTGAACATATCAGAAGGAAACTCAAATCAGCAAATCCAAGGTAGGAGAAAGAAAACCATAAGTCAGGGTAGGAAACTATTACAGGAACTAGGCTATCAAGATATATAGTATGGAAACATATGCATGGTACAACTCCCAGACATACTTTTTATTCCCAAGCTCATGATACTTATTCATGTCTGGACTTCCTTATAATCCCTAAGGAACAATTGAGGGAAACAATAAAGATTTGGTCTGGAGACTATACACTCTCAGACCATGCCCCGATTTTCTGCCAATTTCACCCACAGATAGGCAGGAAAACAACTTTTTGGAGGTTGAATCTCTCCCTGATAAGGGACAAACAAGTTCAAAAATCTATAGAGGACACTATTGCTCAGGCCCTAAAAGAGAATGATACTATAGACACCACAGTGTCTATTCTCTGGGATACTATCAAAGTAGTCATTAGAGGGAAATTGATATGCATTTCTGCAAACAAAAAGAAACTAAGGGAAGCACAGCATCTGACCCTAGAATGGAAAATAAAAGAGTTAGAAGATCTACAAAACATTAAAGTAAACAAATCCAGAAGCAAAGATTTAATTGGCTTAAAGAAGGAACTTAATAAAATATTAGACTATACTATAGAACAAAAACTAATGTTCCTAAGACATCAATATTACGATGGGGGCCCCCGCTCCCTTAGATTAATAGCATGTCAACTTAGGGCACAAAAAACAAAAGCTAATATAATGAAAATCAGACACCCACAAATGGGTAAAATGCAAAATACGGTTAAAGGGATATTAGAAGCATTCTTGAATTATTACTCAACACTTTAAAAAACTATGAATATCCCCTCAGAACAAAACATACAAACATTTCTTAATTCCCTAAACCTCCCAACTTTGTCCACAAAGCAAAGCCTTCAATTAACCACCCCAATAACAATAAAAGAAATCGAAACAGCAATAGGCAACTTAAAAACAGAGAAATGCCCAGGGTCAGACAGACTTCCTGGAGAATTCTACAAGTCATTCTCCAAAACCTTAACCCCTTTACTTAACAGAGTGTTTGCCCATGTTACTTCAAAAGAAGGAAATATCCCCCCATCGTGGAATGAGGCCATAGTCTCAATCATACCGAAGCCAGGCAGGGACCTCATCCAATGCGCATCCTATAGACCTATATCCATACTGAATACAGACTATAAAATTTTAACCTCTATTATGGCTAGAAGACTTATCCAATTCACCCCCAGTAAAATTCATATGGGCCAGTGTGGGTTTATTCCTGGGCGTCAGGCCCAAGATAATGTAAGACAAACTACATACCTATTGGAACACACCCAATCTCAGAACATGCCTCCACTCCTCCTAGGACTAGATGCAGAAAAAACTTTTGACATGGTCTCATGGAAATTTCTAAGGGGGATCCTTGCCTGCTGCAGTTTCCCAGATCAGTTCACAGAAACCCTATTCAAATTCTATAAAAGTCCTTCTGGTTATATTCGTGCAAATGGACATATATCAGAACGTTTCTCCATTTATAGAGGAATTAGATAAGGTTGTCCCCTGTCCCAACTCCTTTTGGCATACTATATTGAACCCCTAGCACAATACCTAAGACACTCCCCTGAAATTCAAGGTATTAACATCTCAACTACAGAACATAAATTAGTACTCTTTGCAGATAACCATTTATTATATTTAACCAACCCAGAATCCTCAATGCCTGCTGTTCTTCAGAAAATTCAAGACTTTTCAAATCTATCTGGATACTCCCTTAATATCAACAAAACTGAAGCCCTTTCAGTAAAATAAGAACCTTCTCCCTCTCTTCATTCCAGATATCCAATTAGATGGGATGGCTCTTCCCTTAAACATTTGGGTATACAGATTCCTAAAGACCTTTCCCAGCTCTACAAACAAAACTATATTCCCCTAGTTGAAACTTTGCAGAATGACATGAGAAGATGGGACCTTCTTCCAACTTCTTTTTACACTCGTACCATGTCCCTTAAGATGAATGCACTACCCCGTTTACTATATCTTTTCTAATGTGTGCTCTGTACCATCACCCCCAAAGTACTGCTTTCATGGCAGAAATCATTTAATGCCTTTAAAGGAAATCACGGGAAACCCCAGCTTAACCTTAAAAAACTTTCGCTACCAAAGTCAATGGGCAGATTAGCTCTCCCTTCCCTTTCTGAGTATTGGATAGCAGCTCAAATGCATCTAGCACTACTCTGGGAAACCCAAACATATCAAGCTGCATGGAAGCAAATATATATTTCCAGAGATGTCTCTCCCCCCCTTTGCCAGCAGTGTTATTCCCCCCCCCCCACTTAAATGAACTCAACAAATCACCCCGAAAGCTACTTCTGCAGTCTTAGAAGGCTGGAGGAGAGGAACCAAGAATAAACTAATATTAAACCATTTTTGAAAATATCAATGGTTTTTAGTGAATACACAATTTGATTCTCCCTTACTAAAACCCTGGTACTTCTCCCAAGCCAAAAAAGGTATGGTAGCCCCTTGGCAACTCATTAAAGAAAATACGGCTATAGCCTTTGAACAAGGTCAGGAGAAATTTGCATGGTAAGAGAAAGATAGTATCTATTTTTATCAAATGAGGGACTACGTAGTTAAACAACTTAGATCAAAAGAGAGAGAGTCACAGTTATGGGAAGATCAAACACCATTCACCCAAATCTGGTCCTCATCATTGGGAGAAAAAGCCATCTCAATAATATATAAGTTCCTGATTTTGTTAAATTAACACTCCATAGACCCAGTTAAAGCTAGCCGGGAGAAGGAATTCAATCAGGTAATTAGCTTAAAAGATTGGCCCAAAGTATGGAAGAATTCCTGGTACACTACCTCCTCCCCTTCCTGGAGGGAGTTTGCTTGGAAGGGTAGAGTGAGATTTTTTCTGGTACCAACCACACAGGCTTGGAGAAACCAAGGGGCGTCAAAAGGTTGCTGGCGACAATGTGGAGAAACCAGGGCTTCACATAAACAAATTTGTTTTATGATTGCCCCAAATTAAGCACTTTTTGGCTCATGATTACACATCACATAACTAATATATTGGGCTGCCAGCACCCACTTACAGGGATAAATTTATTGTTAGGTATCCCACCAGAAGGACTTAAAGATAAAGCTACCCTATATCTATGAGCTATTTTTCTAGGTGCTGCATATAAGTCCATCACTAAAAAATGGTTACAAAATACCCCCCCTAATATAATGGAATGGAAAACAATAGTCCTTAACATACAACATAACGAGCAAATGTCATATGCTCTGAATAACAGAATGGAATCATATATTACACATTGGACTAGAAGGGAGTTAAACCAGGAACAGATTCAGTAGGAAATCAGAGGAGAGGCTGCTGATTAAGGGAAACTCCCACAGCTAGCAGCATGTTTTGACCCCTGAATGCAATCCCTCAATACTTGTTCCTGCCATAAGCAAATATTTAACAACTAATTATAAGTGGCATGTACAAACAGATTCACTCCATAGAATAATAAAAGCAACAAATATATATATTGAAGTTATGTCTGCTCACAACCCATAAACTGTTACAGTTTTTAACTGTCTGTATTTTATTTATTCTTTTTTTTTTTGCCTCTTTATATTCTGGGTGGGATATTCAAAAGAGTTGCGCCATGCTCAATAAGGTTGCACCTGCGCAAGTCCGAAATTGCACCATTCTGCGATATTCAGAAGGAGGCAATTGCGCCCCCCCCCCAAGGCAAGCTGAGCAACAGAGCAATGCAAATGAATGCATGCTGAACTGGAGGGGGAGGAACCATGCATAAACTGCACAGCCCGTTATTCAGTGGGCTGTGCAGAGTTGTGCAGGTGCAACCCCCAACCTGCGCCTGCACAACTTTGAGCCAAAAAAAAGGAGGAGTAAGTCGAGGGCCACCCACTGGTGAGCTGCCGCACTGCAGGGCGCAACACAGCAGCGGCCACCTGTGGCTGGCCCTCAACCTACTCCCTGTGCCCCCCCTGCAGCCTAATCACGGGCAAAAGTGTAAAAATCCCCCACCCCGACTGGCCCGATCACGGGCAAAAGCATAAAATCCCCCTCCCCCGACTGGCCCGATCGCGGGCAAAGCAAATCACCCCCACCAGCCCGATGCGGGCGCAAAGTATCCCCAAAGCTATCCCTGGTGGTCCAGTGGACGCTAAGCCCGATTGCGGGCTGCAATAATGGCGACACCCCAGACCATATCCCTGGTGATCTGGTGTCCCCCCCCACCCACCTGACTCCACCACCCGCTCCCCCAGCGGCGGGCGGCAGCATCCCACCCGCCTGCCACCTGACTGCCCGGTGAGACTGCATGCCCAGTAGGTGCAGAGCAAGAGCCAATGGACGTGCAGCCCATACATTAGAGCAGTCAGATATGTGAATGAATTCATTTCATTCACATATTTGAACTGCCTTATGCCAGTATAGGCTGCATGCCCAGTGGCTCTTTCTACACCAACAGGTGCAGCCTCACGCAGTCAGTCGGCTCGAGCAGTGGGGCGGCAGGCAGGTGGATGCTGCCGCCCGCTGGCTGCTGGGGAGCCGGTGGTGGGGCTTCATGGGTGGTGGGGGGGACACTAGATCACCAGGGATATGGTCTGGGGGTGTCGCCACATTATGCAGCCCACGATCGGGCTTAGCGTCCACTGGACCACCAGGATATGTTCTGGGGAGGTTAACCTTTTCAGCCCGTGATCGGGCTTAGCAGTCCACTGGACCACCAGGGATATGTTCTGGGGGACACTTGCTGCCTGCAATCGGGCTGGTGGGGGTTATTTAGCTTTTGCCCGCGATCGGGCCAGTCAGGGGTGGGGGATTTTTGCACACTTGTGATCGGGCTGCAGGGCATCGGTCCCTAACGGCTGCTGCCTGGCAGGGGCGCCAGGCGCAGTCCTCGGGATCGGCACACCCACATGCTAATGGCATGCAAATGGGGCCATAAATAGATGCAAATGGCCCCCTGTGCCCTCTTGCATGAATTATGGCCCCATTTGCATGTCACCTTTTGAATATCGGAATTTAGACATGGCGAATGGTACTTGGCGCCCACCGCAACTTGAATGCTCCACTCTGACCACGCAGTGGCGCAAGTTCCACTGCGCCATGCACAGTGGCTGTGGCTGGGGGTGATATTCAAAAGAGTTGCTCAGTGCGCAGCCCTTTGAATATCACCCGCCACACCCCTGCGCAACTATTTTGTGCAGCGTCAGGGCTTGCGCCACAAAATAGCACAGTTTGAATATCCAGCCCTCTATGTTTTTTGATCAATTGTAAAAAAAAAAAAGTACATATTTACAAGCATAAGCTAATAGCTATAGTTACAGATAGCTATAAATTGTGTATTCTGAATGTATAAGAGAATTTAATGTATGTTATACTACAAGAGCTGTGCAACAACTCATTTCCTAATAAAGGAAGTATAAAAAAAAAGAACAAAAAAACTATCCCTGAATGTTCCAAACAACTTGGTTCTGCACCAAAAATAAGAAGATTTTCTCAAGAGTTTAGTGTTTCAGATTTCTTTAGATAGTGTTCAGCTAGAAGTGGTTGAGGAATTCAAAGCATTTGGCAAACATACGACTCTGTCAAATCTGTACACCAAAAGCTAGGGTTACGTTACTGAATTTTAAAGTATTTAGCAGCTGATACAAGGATCAGAATCGCCTAAAGTAACATTCACCCCATAACTGAATATGGCTCTATTGTAACAGATGCTACTCCCAATACTGTATGGGCAAAAAAAAAAAAAGCCTTAACCTACAAGGTTCCCAAGTTTGCATCCTCCCAGGGCTCAAGGTCCCACCACCGTACTAACTTCGAATGCTCTGGATGGTTATAACCAGTGTGCAGAGTCCAGTTAATGTTAGCCAACTTCATGTTTAAGATTTTGCAAGGAAGTGCACCCCAATGCCTTGCCGGTCTTATGACTGTTGACAGCCCATCTTCCTGCCCTTCTGCAAACAATTTATTAAAAGTACTGTTTATGCACACAGGCATCGGGCAGCATGCGTTCAGATAAGGAGCTGCATCTTTCTGGAACAGCAACCATCTTCAATTGGAGTGTCTTCAACCCCCAAAGCCTTCTCTGCTAAACTGAAAGAGCATCTTCAAATGTTTAATGTTTGCATAGCATGCAAATTGTTCCTGGTCTGCGTTACTTGCTTGTGTTTTATACGTTTGAACTATGTCTCTTTTTATTTGATTGCTCACATGCACAAGGAACATGTTGCGGCAGCTTGCTGCAGAAGCAGGCTGTGGAGGCACGACACTGTTGTGGCTAATGCCCCACTGCCTCTGGAGGCTTGGTCCACATTCTCCAATGGGGTGGCACGCTGTGGCTGACACTAGTTCAGCCAGCGTGCCACCACCTTGAAACATTTTAGCCGCTGCAATCAGGGGCAGCCTCATCAATGCAGCATCATCCGCTGCAATGAGGGAGTGACCCCTCATTGCAGGGCTTGCTGACGAGGTGCCCAATCCCCGTTGCCTTCAGTCTACCCTTCCCCTTGCCGACAGGGAAGCCCACTCCCCATCGGCATAAGTCCACCCCCGCTTTTATTCTGTGCCAATGGGGGTGCCTAATCCCTCTTCAGCTACAGATCCCCCCCCCAAACACTCAGGTGGCACACTGGGAGCCCACCCCAGCATGCCAAATGCCCCTGAAAAAGAAATACATTACCGCTAAGTTTTTTGTTTTTTTTCTTAACCTGTGAAAAAAGAAAATGGTCCCTCACGGTCTCCCTGCCCTCTCCCCAACCCACACCCACCCTCTGCATGCCCTGCCTCCCCACACCCCCTCACCCCATACTTACCTCTGGAGCCCAGCACGATGATCTTCGGTGGACCAGGAACACGTCTGCACTCATCAAAGCCGACCATGAACTGAGGAAATGCCAGTAAGCTGTATAATGGCATAAATAGTTTTTTTTCAACTTTGGTGCATATCTCAGGCACTTTTAGGAATTTTGGTACCAAATTTTCAACATGGGGTTATTGGGACCCCTCCTGATGAATTCAGCCACTGTCATTGTGTTATTCAGTCCCGAAAGGTGATTTCATGGTCACTGCGTAGAATCACCTTTCGGGACCGATCAACAAAATGACAGTGCCAGTGTTCATGAGGTGGGCTCTCAAGAAGCCTATGTTGCAAATTTGGTGGAAAAAAAACCCCAAAATGGCTGTTTTATGAGCATTCATTGCGCATTTGCTACGCATGTTCGTAACTTCACGAATTTTCAATATTTTCACTCCAGATTTTAAACACTGGCATTGTTCCACACCTCCTTATGAACAGTACAGCAGTCATTTTTCACATCCTGGCCGAAATGTGTTTTTGCACTTGTGATGCAGAGTAGTACGGTTGCTGTGGGAAATCAGTATTTGGGACACATTAAGAAAATGACAGTGATATTGTTCATGAGCAGAGGTCCTAAAGTGCCTATGTTGAACATTGGGTTCCGATAGTTCATCAAATGATTGTGTTACAAGTGTGCGTTGTGCAGTTTTCACGCACCCTTGTAACTTCGTAGATTTGTAATATTGTCACACCAGATGTTCAACACTGGCATTTTTTCACACCTCCTTATGAATAGTAAGGCTACCATTTTTCACATCCTGACCAAAATGTGTTTTCGCACTTCCAGCACAGAATAGCATGGTCGCTGTGGGAAATCAGTGTTCAGGACAGATTAAGAAAATGACAGTGACACTGTTCATGAGCAGAGGTTCTAAAATCCCTATGTTGAAAATTTGGTGATGAAAGTCCATAAAATGACTGTGTTCCAAGCGTGCATTGAACTGTTTCCATGCACCCTTGTAACTTCGCAAATTTGTAATATTGTCATGCCACATTTTCAACACTGGCATTTTTCACACCTCCTTATGAACAGTACAGCTGTCATTTTTCATATCCTGGCCAAAATATGTTTTTGCACTTCTGGCGCAGAATAGCACGGTCGCTGTGGGAAATCAGTGTTTGGGACAGATTAAGATCGAGTGAGTGAGAGGGTGGAGTGACCAAGCTCAACTGAGCTCTGTCGGGACTGCTGCAGATTTCTTTGTGGGCAGAAAAAGGCACCAATGCAGGCAGGAGCCCAGTCCAAAAGTGCAGCCTGCAGCGCCGGGAGGAACAGAACGAACGAGTGAGGGAGAGGGAGTGAGTGAGCTCAAGGGAGCTCTGTCAGGACTGCTACGGATTTGTCTGTGGCAGAAAAAGGCATCAATGCAGGCAGGGGCCCAGTACAAAAGGGTAGCCTGCAGCAGTGGGAGAAACAGAATGAGCTAGTGAGAGAGGGGGAGTGAGCGAGCTCAGTGGAGCTCTATCAGGACTGCTGCGGATTTCTTTGTGGGCAGAAAAAGGCGCCAATGGAGGCAGGAGCCCAATACAAAAGGCCAGCCTGCAGCGCTGGGAGAAACAGAACAAGTGAGTGAGAGAGGGGGAGTGAGAAAGCTCAATGGAGCTTTGCTGAGACTTTAGAGTTGCCCACCCTCCCACCGCAGGTTTCTCTACCGTCCTATATTACAGCAGGGTCTTTGGAGTGGAGACAAAGCAATGACTGGATACTTTTAGGATTGCTGTAATAATACAGATTAAGTTGTTCTGTTTATTTCTCTAACTCAGCTAAATAGTGAGCTATACTGTTATAATTGCTGTAATAATACAAATTTATTTGTTCTGCTTATTTCTCTAACTGAGATGAGTAATACATTTGGTTGAAAAAATCCCAAAAATGACTGTTTTACGAGCATGCACTGCGCAGTTGCATGCACGCTCGTAACTTTGTGAATTTGCAATATTTTCACTCCAGATATTCAACATTGGCATTTTCCCACACCTTCTTATGAACATTACAGATGTCAATTTTCACATCCTGGCCGAAATGCGTTTTCGCACTTCCGGCGCAGAATAGCGTGGTCGCTGTAGGAAATCAGTGTTCAGGACACATTAGGAAAACCACAGTGACACTGTTCATGAGGTCCTAAAATGCCTATGTTGAAAATTTTGTGATGAAAATCCGTAAAATGACTGTGTTATGAGCGTGCATTGAACTGTTTCCACGCACTCTTGTAACTTTTGCAAATTTGTAATATTTTCACGCCAAATTTTCAACACTGGCATTTTTTCACACCTCCTTATGAACAGTACAGCTGTCATTATTCACATCCTGGCCAAAATGTTTTTTCACGCTTCTGGCGCAGAATAGCACAGTCGCTTTGGGAAATCAGTGTTTGGGACAGATTAGGATCGAGGTAGTGAGAGAGGAGGAGTGACTGAGCTCAACTGAGCTCTGTCAGGACTGCTGTGGATTTCTTTGTTGGCAGAAAAAGGTGCTAACACAGGCAGAAGCCCAGTACAAAGAGGCAGCCTGCAGCGTGGGGAGAAACAGAATGAGAGAGTGAGAGAGGGTGAGTGAGAGAGCTCAACTGAGCTCTGTCGGAACAGCTGTGAACTTCTTTGTGGGCAGAAAAAGGTGTCAATGCAGGTAGGAACCCAGTACAAAAGGGCAGCCTGCAGCACCTGGGAGAAACAGAATAAGCGAGTGAGAGAGTGGAAGTGAGCGAGCTCAACGGAGCTGTGTCGGGACTGCTGCAGATTACTTTGTGGGCAGAAAAAGGTACCAATGCAGGCAGGAGCCCAGTACAAAAGGGCAGTCTGCAACTCCGGGAGAAACAGAATGAGCGAGTGGGAGAGTGGCAGAGAGTGAGTTTAATGGAGCTCTGTTGGGACTGCTACGGATTTCTTTGTGGGCAAAAAAAGGTGCCAACACAGGCAGGAACCCAGTACAAAAGGGCAGCCTGCAGCGTTGGGAGAAACAGAATGAGTGAGTGAGAGAGGGGGAGTGAGCAAGCTCAATGGAGCTCTGCCGGGACCTTACAGTTGCCCATCCTCCTGCCCAGGGACCTCTGTGGTCCTCTATTACAGCAGGGTCTCTGAGGTGGAGACAAAGTAATGATTGGATACTTTAGGATTGCTCTAATAATACAGATTTAGTTGTTCTGTTTCTTTCTCTAACTGAGTTAAGTACTGAGCTATACTGTCATGATTGCTGTAATAATAATAAATAATACTAATAATAATAAATATTTTTATTTTTAAGGCGCCTTTCAAAAAGCTAAGACGGCGTACAAGATAAAATCGAACAGTTCAAATAAATAAACAATCATTAAAATCAGACAATACCATAAATATAATGACATAAAATGATCGGTCACCATAAGCCTGGTGCCACAAATGTGTTTTTAAGGCTGATTTAAAGCCCTCCACAGTCGTGCACTCCCGTAATCGATGAGGTAGAGAATTCCATAGTATGGGGGCCATGAACATAAAAGATCTGGCCCCTGAAAAATTCAAACGTACCTTAGGAATCTCTAACAACCCCTCGCCGGCTGAGCAGAGCGATCGCCATGGGCAATAGGGAATCAGGAGCTATTTCAGATAGTCCGGGCCCAGTCCATGTAGGGCTTTGAAAGTCAGCAAACCAACTTTAAAGATGATCCGCTACTGAACTGCCAGCCAGTGCAGTTTGCGCATCACCGGCGTAATATGACAGGACCAAGAAGATCCTGTCAAAAGCCTGGCCACCACGTTCTGCAGCAGCTGCAAGCAGCGGATTTCTACTCCAGAAAGCCCTAGGTATAGGGAATTGCAGTAATCTAAGCATGAGGTCACAAAGGCATGGACCAAGGTGGAAAGGTCGCCGGACGGTACCAGATGTTTAATCCTGGAGATATTCCTTAGATGGTAAAAGGAAGATTTGATGACAGCCAACACCTGCGAATGCAGGGTCAACCCTTCATCAAAAATAACCCCCAGGTTTTGCATCTGGTTAGAGGTCTGGAGGGGGACACCCCCGAGAACAAGTCCAGAGGGTGACCCACCTCCCAAACCTCCTGTCCAATGACCAGGTTCCACAACCGTCACCTCAGTCTTACCAGAGTTCAACTTCAGCCAGCTCGAATCCATCCACTCCTGGGTTTCTTTGAGACAGTTATTAAAGATCGAGAGAGCTCTATCCTGGTTGGGTGCAAAAGAGAGGTAGAGCTGGGTATCATCAGCATAACAATGAAACCTCAGCCCATACCTTCTTGCAATGTCTCCGAGGGGTAGCATATACACCGCGAACAACATGGGCGACAGAACCGAACCCTGAGGAATCCCACAAGACAGAGAAACTGGATCTGATGAAAATACTCCAGATACCACACTCTGAGTTCTTCCAGTGAGGAAAGATGTAAACCACCTGAGGACAGTCCCTGTTATTCCACAGATGCACCTCAGGCGGCTAAGTAACAGCCCATGGTCCATGGTGTCAAACGCTGATGATAGATCCAGAAGAACCAAGATGGAACAGTTCTTCTGATCTCTAGCCATCAGGAGATCATTGAGCACCCGAACCAGTGATGTCTCAGTACTATGTCTCTTTCGAAAACCGGACTGGAGGGGCTCATAGATGTCATGGATGATCAAGTGGTCTTCCAGTTGTGCTGCTACTACTTTCTCAATAACCTCCCTTAAAAAGGGAAGGTTAGAGATAGGTCCGTAGTTAGCATGGCAGTTTGGGTCCAAAGTAGCTTTCTTCAAGAGAGGTATCACTACCGCCTCTTTCAGAGAGTTAGGAAACTCCACATATTCGAAGGAGCACCAAACTATCCTTGCTAGGACCAGACCAATAACATCAAGACAAACCAAAATGAGGAAAGTTGGTCCAGGGTCCAAACTACAGCATGTAGAGCGTACACCCTGGATGATCCACATGACATCCCGAAGTCGGGGTGGCTGAAAGTACTCCAGCAAAACCGGGGGACAGTGACCTCATGCTGATCACAAGCAATACCCAGAGAGTGTGCTGGCAGGAGCTCCACCCTGATGTCGGCCACCTTATCAGCAAAGAAACAAGCAAGGTCATCGCACTCTATTTGTGAAAATGCCTTCCGAACCTGAAGACAGGCTGGGCTGCACAGTCTGTCCACAGTTTGGAACAGCTGAGCTGGTCAGTTCTGAGCTGCCACAATCTTCCTGGACAGGAAAACTGCCTTCTTAAGGGTGATTGTGGATTGATAGACTTGATAATGGTCCGTCAATCTAAGGCGGTCGGCATCAACGGTGTATTTCCACCAGCGATGCTCTAGCCTTCGTCCTAGTTGCCGCATCTCCCTCAAAACCCCATCAAACCATGGAGATCAAGGGCGAAGGGAAAGAGGATGAATTCAGACTGGAGCAATGACATCCAGTGCTCCCGAGACGACCATATTATAGGCCAACACGAGGGTCTCTGGATCATTACTTGCCACAGAGAGGGACGATAGGTCAAGTACTGCAGATAGGCTCTGAGAACTTATACCTCTTAAAGGGCGGTACCAGACCATCTCCACAGGGGGAGGCCTACAAGGGGGAGGTGCTAAAACTAAACCCCACGGTGTATGATCAGATCACGTAACTGGTTCCACCCCCAAATTGGAGGCCTCAATCCCTAGGAGGAGAACCAGGTTGAGAGAGTGCCCGTACTTATGAGTAGCAGTGGTAACCACCTGTGTAAGGCCCAGAGATGTCATTAACTGGAAGAAGTGCTGTCCAAATTGTGAAAGTTTATCGTCAACCCAGGCATTAAAGTCACCCAGAACCATCAGTCTGGGCGACTCCAATGTCATGTCGACGACGAAGTCTGCGACTTCCTGAAGGAATCGCTTCTCATCACCGGGTGGACGATAGATGAGGGCAATCTGACAACCTACACCTGCTGCTACGGTACACTCAAATGACTCTGCTTTTTGAACTAGCACACTCATGAAGTTCAGTTCTGTCTTAAAACAGACCGCAACCCCCACCCCGCGATCCAATCTCGGGCGATGTATCAAAGAGTACCCGGCTGGAACTATAATACATATTTATTTGTTCTGTTTATTTCTCTGACTGAGCTGAGTAATACTTGAAGTGCAATAGGATTTCTAACTGGGCTAAGTGAAACTATATGAGAGCCGAGAACAAAAAGTATGGTAGCTGAGGGGTGAAAAACGGACAAGGATGCTTTTGGATTGCTACAGTAATACAGTATCTAATGGATGAGATTTGAGACTGAATTTTCCTGGTAGGCAAGGGGTTAGTAGGGGGACTAGTGTGGGAGGGGGAGAAATTTGAGTAAATAGGGGCCTACCAGTTGTAGTAGGGTACAGAACCTGGGAGTAAGAGCCCGTAACATAAGATGGGGGCCAAAATGGGGCAGTTGCCACATATCAATAGGGCGGGCATCTTTGGAAGGGTGGAGGGGTGTAGAGGGTGTGGATCTGCCATGATTCTGGACTGGGCTTGGAGGATGGGGGGGATGTATGGTCTGTAGATGACTGGCTAGTTTGTGGGAGGAACTGTGGAGGTTAGGGAGGAGTGTAAGTGGCAGGGCAGATGGTATAGTCACGCATCCTGAGGGGAACAGGGGATGGCAAAGGGGACGGAGGAAGAATAACTGAGACTGAAACCAACCCCAGTATCAGAGCAGTAGCAGAAAAGAGAAGAAGGAGGGTGCCCGAGGTGAGGTGGGGGCCTCCTGATGGGGAAGGAAGAGACCACGAGGAGTACCGGGGAGAGAGCAGATTGCTGTGGGTAGGGAGGGACCAGGGGTGCCATGGAGGGGGAACAAGTAGAGGTTGGAACCGATAGGGGGAAGAAATGTAGGACAGGTATCAACTATGAATAGATTTGAACCTCTGCTATGGGACAGAGAGGGGGAGCAGGAACATACTGAAGGGGGATGGACAAGCAGGGCATGAGAGGGATGGTAACAGGTAGGGGAAGAGATAGCGAGCATGAAAGGGTAGAACGGGGCTAGTAAGGAAGGAGGGGTGGTGACTGAAGGAGAGAGGCTACAGGAAGGGGAAGGATGGGAGGGGCATCACTATCGGGGGTGGGAATGGGGCTCTAATCAACAACAGCAGGATAGGGAGGGTTGAAAATCAGCAGGGGAGGGGAGGTCGACATGGGAAGCCCAGTAGGAAGTAGTCAGGCTGGGAAGCGGTTCAAGGGGGTTGGAAGGAATAAGGCAGAGAAAAGGGGTGAGGCAGAAGTAGAGGGTACAGATACAGAAGTCACAGAGGGTGCAGTTGGCGGTGGCAAGGGACAGAGAAGAATGAATACTGGAGTAGTGGAAGGAACATTAGAAGGAAGGGGTAAGGGGCAGGGGGGTACTCATCCTGGGGGATTCTATGCTGAAATGGGTGAGATGGGGAGGAAAGGGGGAAAGACACAGCCATATTTGGGTTGAAGCTGTCCCCAGGTTGACTGCAGGAGGGGCAGGACAGGCACTGCTCAAGCGTGCACCAAGGGGGACGATGAAACCTCATTTACTGTTGCATGTGAGTACAAATGACTTGGTGGGGGACACTGTGGAAGTAGTGAGGGGAAGTTTGAGTACTTGTGCAGGCAGTTTGAGGGGGGTGGGGAAGTCGGTGGCATTCTTGGAGGTACTGCTGGTACCATGTGCAAGCATGGAGAGGAAGGGTAGGCTTCAGGAGTTTGAGTGGCTGAGGGATTGGTGCCACATGAAACATTATGGGTTAGTGACTAACTGGTGTAGGGTCTGGGAGGAATAGTGACTTGTATGCAGGGGACAGGGTACACTGGAGCAGGAAGAGGAGGGGAGTATTAAAGGCAGCATTGCTGCCAGGCCGCTGGCGCTGAGGGTTGAGGCGCTGGACGCCACACCTCGCGCCATGCTGGCAACAAGGGTTCGGATGCAAGCCCGGGCCACCAGGGGTTGGCAAAGGAGGGATAGGATTGAGCATCTGGAAGACTGCTCTCCTATCCCGGGGCAGGATCCAGGCACCCACTGCTCTGTAGCGGCCCCTGGTGATGACTGCGGGGGCTACTACAGCGGTGTAGTAAAGGGTGGTGGAGTGTGGCGGATGTTGGCACACTGTGCCTAAGTGTCATTGCACGCCCGCACTCCACAAAGGAGAGAAAAGTGGAAAATGGGCTATGGTCAGGCAGCATGAGCTTCCGACCCCCCCTGCCTGCCCCGAATGGTGCCTCCTCAACTGGATTCTGCTCCGGTGGGTCGACCTATGAAGCTCCTCACCACCCCACCATGGGGGGTAATCCATGGAGTTGAGCAGCTCTGCCTGATGTCGGGGGCAGGGCTACGGGGGTCAGTCAGGATGACCAAGTCAACCGTAGTCCAGTGAGAAAATATGTACAAAAAAAAAAAAAAACAGAATTAGAGGGGTATATCTCTACTAAGGTGGATTTAAACAAATGGGGGGGTGGCCAAAAGACTGAGGTTGGTAGAAAGGTCCGGACAGGGGAGCCTGATGTGGTCACTGCCCTAGATATAGGTAAAGTCGGAGGCGTACTAACCCTGGAAGGGGGCAGGCAGAGTGGTCTGAGTGTAATACAGAAGGCACCACCACCCAGTAAGAATAAGGAGGAAAAAGGGTGCGGACTACCGGGAGGAGGGACACAGGCCAAGGAGGAGAAGAGTGAGGAGAAGGAGGGGTACAGGTGGAAGCTGGTCTGACTAAATGGATAGAGAACTGGTTACAGGGGAGGATGCAGAAGGTGGTGGTGGGGTAGCTCTCGACACCCAGAGAGTGACAAGTGGGGTGCCACAGGGCTCAGTGCTTGGCACAATGCTATTTGGGCTCTTTATCTCCAATACAGCACACGGACTGGGGAGCAGAGTTAGTCTGTTTGCACATTATACCAAATCAAAAGCAAATAGTTATAGTAGCAGAGCCCCCCCCCCACTCACACACATACACATTCCCCAAAAAGCTGCTTAAAAGTCTGCAATTTATTCAAATTAATTCCATGTTCTTACTTACTTGGGGTTCAATGCCAACAAGTGTAAAATCATGTACCTAGGGCATAGGAACCCCGATGCTGGGTATACGATGGGGGGAGGTACTGATACTCACTAGACATGAAAGGGTCCTTGAGGTTATTATATCAGAGGACCTCAAGATGGCAGTACAGTGTGGCAGGCTATGGGTGAGACAAATTGGATTCAGGGTGCATAGGGTGGCATCTCCAGTAGGAGGAGGAGGGATGTTGTGCTGCCATTGTATCACTCCTTGCTATACCCCCAGCTGAAGTACTGTGTCCAGTTTTTGAGTCCACACTTCAGAAAGGACATAAGGTCGAGGTTTTCCAGAGGAGGGCAACTAAAATGGTTCAGAATTTTCACAGGAATTCCTACAAGGAAAGGCTGAAGAATCTCAACGTGTACACTCTAGAAGAGAGGAGGGCGAGAGGTGACATGATCAAGACCTACAAAGTACCTCACAGGGTTAAGAGGGCACAGTTGGGAGTTTTCTTCAAATGAGGATGAGAATCCAAACCAAGGGAAATACAAAGAAGCTGGGAGGGGCATTCGGGATAGATGTGAAGAAATATTTATTTACTGAAAGGGTGGTAGATGCCTTAAACAGACTGCCAGGAGAAGTGGTGGAAGCTATCATGGTAGGGGGCATGAAACATGCATGGGATAAATATAGGGGTATACTGTATAAGAACAAGCATTTGTCAATGCCGAATGTTGTCTCGCTGGCATTGGCATTGGTAGTGCCGGAGTTCGAGGCGCATAGTAGGAATGGCAGTGAAGTATTGAAGTGATGCCAATCCCACCCCCACCCTGTAGAGACTGACAGGCATTGGGGTGTGCCTTTGGGTCATCAGCTATAACGTTCATGCCATTGTACCTCACCCTACCCTGTAGACACTGGCAAGTGTCGTGGTGTGCTTTGGGGTCTTTGGGCATTATACTTATCCCATTCCATAAGGAAATACACTGAGGTGGGTGCAGTATAGGAGAATGGGGTGAACTTTGTGGCCTGAACAGTGCAAGGCACACCACAATGCCTGTCACTGGCTGCAGGGTGGGGATGGGGATGGAATGGCGTGAGCATTACAGCCGAAGATCCCAAGTCACACCCCTGATGCCTGTCAGTCTCTACAGGGTGGGGTGCTACAGTTGGAAACCCTAACATCATAGGTATGTGTTGGTATTTTCACTCCAAAATTTCAACATGGGCTTTTTGTGAGCTGAAAGTTGGTTTTGCACAGCGGCGATGCCATGTGGCGACACAGGGACGAAAACACATTTTGGGCAGGATGTGGAAAATGACAACTGTATTGTTCATGAGGAGGTGTAAAACAACGGCAACGTTGAAAATCTGGAGTGAAGATATGAAAAATTGGTGAAGTCATGCGCAAGCATAGAAACTGCACAACACACATCCGTAACTCAATTATTTTTGGGAATTTGTTAGCCACTTTTTTAACATAGGCATTTTGGGACCATCCATCATGAACAGTGGCACTGTGATTTTGTTAATCTGTCCCAAAAGTTGATTTCCCACAGCGACCATGCCATTGTGTGCCACAGGTGCGGAAACACATTTTGGGCAGGATGTGAAAAATGACAGCTGCACTGTTCATAACGAGGCGCGAAGAAATGCCAGTGTTGAAAATCTGGTATGGACACATTGCAAATTTACGAAGTTACAAGGGTGCATAGAAACTGCGCAACGCACGCTTGTTTAACACAGTCATTTTATGGACTTTCGGCACCAAATTTTCAACATAGGCATTTTAGGACCTCCGCTCGTGAACAGTGTCACCGTCATTTCCTCAAAATGTCCCAAAAACTGATTTTGCACAGCAACTGCTCTATTCTGCTCTGTACGTGCAAAAACACATTTCGGCCAGGATATGTAAAATGACAGCTATACTGTTCATCAGGAAGTGTGGAAAAATGACAATTTTGAAAATCTGGAGTGAAAATATTACAAATTCACAAAGTTACGACGTGCGTGAAACAGTGCAGCGACACTCGTAAAACAGCCATTTTGGGATTTTTCACCAAATTTTCAACATAGAGCTTTTGAAAGCCCCCATGAACAGTGGCACTGTCATTTCATCACTCAGTCGAAGGTGATTCCGTGCAGTGACATAAAATCACCTTTTGGGACGAATGACACCATGACAGTGACTGAATTCATGAGAAGGGGTCGCAATAATCCCATGTTGAAAATGTGGTGCAAAAATTCCCAAAAATGCCTGAGATATGCACCAAAGTTGAAAAAACCCTATTTATGCCATTATACAGCTTACAGGCATTTCTTCAGTTCGCGATCGGCTATGAAGAGTGCAGACGTGTTCACGGTCCACTGAAGATCGTCATGCCAGACTCTGGAGATAAGTATGAGGTGAGGGGGGTGTCGGGAGGTAGGGTGTGCAGAGGGTGGGTGCGGATTGTGGGGGGGGCAGGGAGATGGCGAGGACCATTTTCTTTTTCAGAGGGTGGGTTAAAGAAAAAAAAAATTGTGGGACGGTTTTATTTTTCAGGGATTTGGCATGCTGGGGTGGGCTCCCAGCATGCCATAAAATGTTTTGGGGGGATGCTGTGCTGATGAGTTGGGCACCCCATCGACACACTAACAAAGCGTGGGGGCAAGAGCCGAGGGGGATTGGGCACCCCCCTCGGCACATAAATGGTGGGGGTGCATTATGCCAACAGAGAGTGGGCTCCCCCGTCGGCACATACATTGGGGCAGGGCATGCCGACAGGGGGATTGGGCACCCCCGAAGTCGGCATTATGGCAGGCAGTGTGCTGTCATGTTAAATGTTTTTTCTCACCAGGGAAAGCACTTTGGGAGGTCCGCTGCGTATGACAAGCTTTGCTCGCATTGCAGTGGACCTTTCCTTAGATGTGCTCACCACATTATGTATGTATGGTGTGGCGCTGGCATGTAGGCTTATTGAGGAATGAGAGACGCACCTACTGATGCATGCCCTGCATTCGCCCAACAGTGACCGCACCTCCAAATCTGCTACTACTGCAATATGTTGGCTGTGCATGCACGAGCCAATATAAAAAAATGGAAGGAGAGGGTCAGCGGCGATCAATAGGGCTATGGAAGTGGAGTAGGTTCAAGTCCATTGCAGGGAAAATCCATTAAGCAAGCTCATTCACAAGGAGGTCCTGATGGACGCAGGCAGAGTAAGACATGCAGTAACATATACGGTAGGGGTTACAAGTAGGTAGAGAACACTTGGGCAGACCGGGTGGGCTGAGTGGTCCATTTCTGCTGACAAAGTCTATGCTTCTATGGCACCATGTGTTAATTCAGGTGCAGTGTTTATTTAAAGTTGGGCCTACCATACATCCAGATGTAAGGTACAGTAAATTACCGAATTAGATGACGCCCATTTACAGTACAATAAACAGAACCCCAGTGCTTCGAGAAGCCTTTACTCTCCATAAGGCTGCTTAAAGAGCTGGGGTTCTATTTGCAGTGTCCACACCAGCATGCTGATCTTAAAATCGACACCGCATCTGAATGAGTACTTGATTCTTGCTCACTCCATTTCTTCCCCACTTTGAAACCTGCTTGTTCTCAGTTAGTTTTGGGCTGGCAGCGTCTCGTCTGTGTTGGAAGATGACCAATAAGCGGCACTGAAAGAACGCCAGACTTCACAGACTATGAAGGCAGCTGCTCACGGACAGACATAAGGCAATTCTACTGGGGGGTAGGAGGAAGTAAGATGTTGATTAACTAGAATCTGCAGCTTATCCATCAGGTAGGGAAATGGGCAGACTAGGACAGCCAAGCGGTCCTTGTCTGCCATCAAATTCTGTTTCTATTTGTCTATGTTTCTCACCCACCATCTTGGCAAGAAGAAGGCTGCAGCTGTGGCCACTTATGACTGTTGAAGTGTGGGGGGGGGGTGGCAAAAGGGACAGACATAAGGAGATAAAATCATAATAGATATTGTGAGACCATCACCACCTTTCCAAAACGCTTTCCAGTAAAAAAAACATTCTATGAAGTTTTTTCAAATGGCAACACAATCTGGTGAGCCCTCTGTCTGCCATTTGACACCAGGCATCAACCAGTATAAAACTGCCTACAGAAGGCAGTATGGTCATGTGGTTACTGAAATACTGGAGATTACAGATTTAGAAGAACAAAAGAATATCACACAGAAGCTGGCACATATGCCTATAGCAGCTGTCTCCTACTTCTCAGTAGTTATATTTATACCCTTGAGGTACTTGAATGTTTCTATCCTATCACCTCTTTCCCTCCCCTCTTCCAGTGAGTACATATTCAAGTCCCTTAATTTCTCCTCATAAGTCTTGTGTTGCAAGCTCTGTACCATCTCATTCGCCCTTCTCTGGACCATCTCCAGCCTGTTAATATCCTTACGAAGATGCGACCTCCAGAACTGCACACAGTACTCCATGTGAAGCCTGACCATGGTTTTATATAATGGCATCCCTACCTCCCTCCCTCCTCATGCTGGTGATACCCCTGCCTATGCACCCCAGCATGTCACCAGCCCTCCCAGCTGCCTTACCACTTTGACATTTTCAGGTCTTCTGAAATAAGAACCCAGAGGTCCTGTTCCTTCTTTGTGACTGTCAGCAACTTCCCCCGATCCTGTACCTTTCCCCAGGGTTTCTGTGTCCCAGGTGCATAATTTTGCACTTTTTTTTAATTGAACTTCAGTCACCAGTCCTCAGACCATTTCTCAAGCTTCCCCAGGTCTCTCCTCATTTTCTCCACCCCCTCTGGGGTATCCACTGTGTTGCACATCTTGGTGTCATCTGCAAACAGGCAGACCTTTCCCTTCAGCCCTTCTGCAATGTCATTAATGAAGACAATGAACAGAACTGGCCCCAGGACCACTCCCTGCAGCACCCCACTGGTCACCCCATCTCCCAAGACTGTTCCCCATTTACCACCACTCTCTGCCTCCTGTCTGCTACCCAGTTTCTAACCCAATTTGCCACCCTTTTCTCCATGCCCAGCCTACTCAGCTGCTTTATCAGCCTCCTATGTGAGACGGTATCAAAGGTTTTGTTTACATCAAGGTAAGCGTTGTCCACTGCCCCACCCTGATTTAATTCTTTTGTCACCCAGTCAAAGAGATTTGTCTGACATGACCTCTCCACTGTGAATCCATGTTGCCTATGATCCTGGCCTCCGATGGCTTCTAGATGCCCCACTATCCTTTCTTTAACCAATGTTTCCATGATCTTCCACACTACTGAAGCGAGGCTGACCGGACTATATTTCCCACCTCCTTCCTACTGCTGTATTTGTATAGAGGGACCACATGTGCCCTCCTCCAATTCTCTGGTACCACCCCTGTGTTGAATGACTCAGTGAACATGGCTGCCAGAGGTACTGCTATTTCCCTTCACAGTTCTTTTAATATCCTTGGGTGTATGCCATCTGGTCCCATCGCTTTGTCCATCTTCAATTTACTCACCTTCTGCAGGATTCTTCTGCCTGTGAATGGACTATTGTCCACCTCTTCACGCCTTTGTAACTGCTGTACTGCTGTGCCCCTTGCCCTTCCCCCTCTTCTGTGAATACTGAGCAGAAAGAAACAGTGGATGTCTTGGGGGAGCACATGACAGTTCTTAGCCATGGTACTTTCGCTTCCAAATACCTAAACAGCACATATAAGCAATCAACATTCAGCATTGACAAATGCTTGTTTATGTACTGTATACACTTCTAAATACACTTCTAACATATCTCTTTGTCTTGATTTGTACTCTGCTGTACCTGGGTCATGCTTGAAAAAAGGCGACTTGGTGCCTGTGCACCTACCCGGTTATCAAAACAAATAAATAACTAAAACATCAGATTATATTATCTCCTCATATACAATATCATATTATATATGATTATAGTATCTTGCAGTTACCATACAATTCATCTGTAAGTACCCCCATCATCACTAGTCCACTGTACCTAAAAAGACAAGCATTTGACAATGCCGAGTGTTCGCTTGCAGGTATTTGCAGTAGTGTTTGACATTTATACAGGCCCCCAACCCCCAGTTGTATCCATGTCCCTTCAGCACCCATGTCCCAACAGAGCACCTCTCTGCAACTCCTCTTGCATCTGATTCACATTTCAGCCTCATACTTCTTAACCATCTGTCTTAGGAACCTTAACACCCCGGTCGTTCTCAATGTTACGAGCCTGTTGTAAACTGCGCAATGCGCATTCGTAACACAGTCATTTTGTGAATTTTCTCACCAAAGTTTCAACATAGGCATTTTGGGACCTCCACTCATGAACAGTGTCACTGTGATTTTCTTAATCTGTTTCAAACATTGATTTCCCACAGTGACTGCGCCATTGTGCACCAGATGTGTGAAAACACATTTTGGCCAGTGTGTGAAAAATGACAGCTGTACTGTTCATAAGGAGGTGTGACAAAATGCCAACGTCAAAAATCTGGAGTGAAAATATTGCAAATTCTCGTAGTTATGAGTGTGCATGGAAACTACGCTGTGCACACTCGTAACACTGTCATGTTTTGAAATTTTCTCACCAAATTTTCAGCATAGGCATTTTGTGACCTCCGCTCATGAACAGTGTCACTATGGTTTTCATAATCTGTCCTGCACATTGATTTCCCACATCGACCACGCCATTGTGCACCGGATGCGCAAAACACATTTTGGTCAGGATGTGGAAACTGACAGCTGCACTGCTCATAAGGAGGTGTGGAAAATGCCAGAGCTGAAAATCTGGGTGGCTCACACAAATTCAAGAAGTTATATGGTGTGCATGGAAACTACGCAATGCACTAAATAACACCAGACATTTTGGAATTTTTCACCAAATTTGCAACACAGACTTTTGGGACCCCACCTCATGAAAGTGACACTGTCATTTTGGGAATCGGTCCCAAAAGGTGATTCCGTTAAGTGACTGCAAAATCACTTTTCAGGACCGAATAATGACATGACAATGACTGAATTCATGAGGTGGGGTCCCAAGAACCCCATGTTGAAAATTTAGTGTCAAAATGTGCTAAAATGGCTGAGATATGCACCAAAATTGAAAAAAATTAATTTATGCCATTATACAGCTTGCCAGCAGACATGTTCCTGGTCCACCGATGATCATCGCACCGGGCTCCAGAGGTAAGTATGGGGTGAGGGGCAGTGTGGTGGGATACGCAGAGGTGGGTGCGGGTTGAGGGAGGAGCCACGAGAGACCATAAGGGACCATTTTCTGTTTTCGCAGGTTAAAAACAAAGAAAACAGCAACGTGGGATGCTTTGGGCACGCTAGTGGGCCCTGTGTGCCAGCACACCTGGGTGTTTTTTGGGGGCTGGTTTAGGATTGGGCACCCACTCCGCCATACAGTGAGATGGGAGGGCATGAGCATGCTGGGGTGGGCTCCCAGCATGCCACCTGGGTGTTGTGGGGAGGCTGGGTCGAAGGGATTGGGCACCCCTGTTGTAACACAGTCTGGGGCGCATGAGCCGAAGGGATTGGGCACCCCCTCTGCAAAGAACATGGGGGAGGGCAATGATGAGGGAATGAGGAGGACAGCAGCAGAGGGAGGAAGTGGGAGAGATTTCGAGCAGAGGGAACGGGTGACGTAAATATGCTAAATACATACACATTACCACCGCTGATTGCAGTGGATGTTTTCTTAGAACTGAAGACCAGGGCAGCCAAACTGCTGTCATAGACAGCTCACACATCCATTGGTGCAGTAGGGTCATGGCTGCTACACAGAGCACTTGATTGCACAGAAGGGTCACACACCTCCAAAAAGTCGTGCTGTTACAAAACGTTCCTTGCGCATGTGTGCAAGCGACCATAAAAAACAGAGATCTGCTGTGTGGGAGCATTTTACAGATGACACTACTACATATATATATACACACACACTCAGATACTGTCAGTAGATAAAGGTCTATGGCCCACCCAGTCTGCCATTTGAGTTTGTAAGATCACTTTCAGTTTTTCCAGAAGTCTGTTGCCCCTTACTCCTGACCTCCAGCATTCCTTTATAGCTATCCCAATGTATTCTTAAATCCCATAATTGTTTCAGCACCCACCACTTCCTCAGTCAAAGTGTTCCACTTGATCACCACCCTTTCTGTGAAGAAATTCCTCACATTTTCTCTGAATCACCCTCCCTCCAACTTCATCCCAAGCCCTCTAGTCCTGGAACATCTTTTTCACTTAAAAATAGTGTTTTCCTGCAACCTTTTCCTCCCTGTAAGGTACTTGTATGTCTCTATTATATCCCCTCTGTCCCTTCTCTCCTCCAGGGAGTACATATTCAAGTCCTTTAGCCTGTCCTCATAGGACTTGTGATGCAATCCCTGTACCATCTTTGTTGCCCTCCTCTGAACTGGTATACAGCCCAGACAGTGACATGTCGACAGCGACCGACACTACAGCGACAACAGTGCCAGGTCACGTGGTGTCAGCATTGGACTCTGGCACTGTTTTCTGGGAGTCTTGCACCCCCTCCCCTAATCAGCTCAGATTCAGAGTTGATTATTTTTATTGGTCTGTCCACTTGGTGGGTTCGGGGATGAAGCCCCCCGTAGAAAACATGGTAGCAGTGACCACCATTATGCCAACCACAAATGCGGTCGACATAAAGGTTTCGCTGTAATGTCAGTCGAAAAAATTTTTGTTGACCTGGTATCATAGATCCTCTGAACCTTCTCCACCTTGTCTATGTCCTTCCAGAACTGGACACTCTGCTTCAGGTGGGTGGGGACTCACTAATGTTTTGTATAGGGGAATTATGAACTCCCTTTTCCTGCTGGTGATGCCCCTGCCTATGCATCCCAGCATCCTATTTGCTTTACCTGCCACCTTGTCACGCTGTTTTCCTACCTTGAGGTCATAAGAGATGATAACCCCAAGGTCTCTTTCCTGCTTGGTGCATGCTGTATCCTCAGCCCCCCCAACTGATATGTTGTTCCAGTGTTTTTGTGCCCCATATGCATTATTTTGCACTTTTTTGCATTAAATTTCAACTGCTAAACCCTTGACCATTCTTCAAGCTTCTGCAGGTCCCTCCTCATTCTGTCTACACCCTCTGGCATGTCCACTCTGTTGCAGAGCTTCATGTCATCAGTGAACAGGGAAATTCTGCCCTATAGGTCCTGCGCAATGTCACAGATAAAGATGTTGAATAGGACCGGTCCCAGTACTGATCCCTGTGGTACTCTACTGGTCAATCTTCCCTCTATGGCATGATAGTCATTTACCACCACCCTCTGTGTCCTGCTACCCAGCCAATTACCTACCCATCGCACTACTATCCTTCCCACTCCTCTATTCCCCAGTTTGTTTGACAGCCTTCTATGCAGCACAGTGTCAAAGGCCTTGCCAAAGTCCAGATAGGCCATATCCACTGCCTTCCCCGATCCACCTCCCTTGTCTCCCAATTGAAAAATTCAATGAGGTTGGTCTGGCATGACCCCCAGTGAAACCATGTTGCCTTTGGTCTTGTAGTCCTTTGGCAACCAGATGTTCCACTAATCTCTCCTTCAGTGATGCTTCCATGATCTTCCCCACTTCCGAGGTCAGGCTGATTGGTCTGTAGTACCTCGCTTTCTCTTTTTTCCTGCTTTTGTATAAGGGGACTACATCTGCTGTCCTCCAGTCTTTGGATACCTCCCCTGTTTCCAATGATTGGCTAAATAGGATTATCAGAAGTTCAGTCACCACTTCTCTTAGTTCCTTTAGGACCCTGGGGTGCACCCCATCCAGCCCCATTGTTTTATTGACTTTTATTCCTTCCAATTCCCTTAGGACACTTTCCTGTGTAAAGGGACTTGTGTTCATTTCTGTGGCCTTTCCACCCCTCGTACTCTGTTCAGGCCCATTACCCTCCCCTTCCTCAGTAAAGACTGAGCAGAAATAGCTATTCAGTATGTCAGCTTTACTGTTGTCATGCTCCATGATGCCCTGTCCTCCCCTTCAGTCTCACTTCTTTTTTCACTTATGTACCTATAAAAGGATTTGTCCCCCTTAACAACTGAATTTGCAGTGCACTCTTCTGTCGGAACTTTGGCTTCCCTTACTGACCTCCCTGCCTCCCTTTGCTTCTCCTGGTACTTCTCCCTGTCCCCTTCTGCCTGTGTCTTTTTGTATTGCCTGAATGCAATCTTTTTGGCTTTCATGTTCTCTGCTATCTCCTTGGAAAACCATAATGGCGTCCTCTTCCTTTTCCCCTTGCTAACCTGCTTAATGCATAATTGTGTTGCTCTTGTAATCCCTGTTTTAAATATTGCCTACAGTCCCCCCCAGCCCAGATTCTCTTCCCATTCTTATTAGTACCTCTTTCAAGCATGTCCCCATTTTCCCAACACGTGCCCTCCTAAAATCCAGGATATTTGTGTTTGTGCTGTTCGGTTCTGCTCCTTCTGTGATTTCAAACCACAGTGACTGGTGGTCATTGTTCCCCAGGTGCTTCCCCACTGTTACCCCTATCACACTGTCCCCATTTGTGAGCATGAGGTCCAGTATTGTCTTCTGCTGAGTTGGTTCCATTGAAACTGTGTTGCAATCAGTTTGGTAAAAAGATTGTTCAGTGTCACTGAAGTCTACTCCAACTTTGGGAACCAATGTTCTTGCCCTTGATTTATCACACGATCATGGTATTCTCTTAACAGCCATGTCCACTCCCAGTCCACACTTTGGTCAGACAGACCAGCAGCAGGGACAGTGAACCAGCTTTGGGAAGTAGTAGGATAACTGCATTACAAGGGGTCCAAAACTTCAACTTCAACTTTATTTATAAAGCGCAATTCAAAATATCAAAGCGCTTCTACAATAATTAAAATGCAGCAGTTAAAATCAATAAATAGTAAAAATAAATAATCATCATGACAATTCATTCATATCCTGGGAAAGCAAGATTAAATAAATGTTTTTAATGCACATTTAAAATTCTCCACAGTCAGGCATGCCCTTGTCTGACAAGGTAGAGAGTTCCACAGGGTAGAGGCCGCAAAAGCAAATGCCCTGCACACGAGGTCTTCAAACAAACCCTGGGAACCTCTAGCAATCCCTCATCAGTGGAGCAGAGTGAACAGAGTGGGCAGCAGGGGAGAAAAAGCTCTTGCAGGTATTGCGGTCCCTGTCCATGCAGGGCTTCATAGGTCAGCAAACCAACCTTGAAGATGATCCCGCCACTGAATAGGCGGCCAGTGCAGTTCACAAAGCACAGGTATGACATGGCAAGATTGAGATAAACCAGTCAACAGCCTGGCAGCCGCATTCTGCACCAGTTGCAAGCGGCGGATCTCAACCCAGGTAGCCCTAGGTAAAGGGAGTTGCAATAGTTAAGGTGGGAGGTCACAAAGGCATAGACCAGCATTGGAAGGTCATCAGGTGGGATCCGGTGCTTAATTCAGGCAATATTCCTCAGATGGTAAAATGAGGTCTCGACGGCAGATGACATCTGAGATTTAAGTGTCAGACCATCATCAAAAATAATTTCCATGTTTTGCACCCGATCAGAGGTCCTCAGTTGGCAGCCTCCAAGCCAAATCCCAAAGGGCCCTCCAGCCATGAGTCCCTCTGCCCGATGGCCTGGGTCCACAACCAACACCTTGGTCTTGTCAGAGTTCAACCTCAGCCAGTTGGTACTCATCCAGTCTTGGATCTCAGTGAGGCAGTTGTTAAATGACGAGAGACAGCTCCATTTTGTTCAGGCACAAATGACATGTACAGTTGAGTACCATCTGCATAGCAGTGAAAACTCAGCCCATACCACCTTACAATGTCTTCAAATGGCAGCATATGCACCAAAAACAACATGGGTAATAAAACAGAGCCCTGCGGCACCCCACAAGGCAGGGAGACAGGGCCAAAGGAATAAATCCCTGATGCCACTCTCTGCAACCTGCCAGTGAGGAAAGAATGGAACCACATTAGGACTGTACCAGACATTCCATAGATCAGCCTGAGGTGCTCCAGTAACACACCGTGGTCCACGGTGTTGAATGCTGCAAAGAGATCAAGGAGAGTCAAGATGGAATGGCTCTTCCGATTTCTCGCTATCAAGAGATCATTGAGTACCTGAACTAGGGCAGTCTCCATACTGTGCAGTTTCTAAAATCCAGACTGGAGAGGATCATAGATATCATGGATGGTAAGGTGGTCTTTCAGCTGCAGCTTGACCACCTTCTCAATAACATTTCCCACAAAGGGAAGGTTAGAGATGGATCTGTAGTTAACGAAACAGTCAGGGTCAAGAGAAGATTTCTTCAGGATAGGTGTCACCACTGCCTCCTTCAGGGAGTCTGGAAATACCCCTGCCTCTAATTAACACCAGACTATCTTAGCTAGGACCGGGCTGATGACATCAACACACCCCACTAGGAGGAGGGTTGGGTCACGGTCCAAACTGCAGCAGGTCACCACATACTCTGGATGATCCTCACAATATCTACAGTTGTCAACCAACTGAAGTTGGACCAGACAAAACACAGGGCTGCAGCCTCCCACCGACCATCACAACACCTATTGGAATGGGCCGCGTGGATCTCGGACCTGATGTCAGCAACCTTATCTGCAAAGAATCGAGCAAAAAATACCAGCCAGAGCCAGGCCCAGTGTACCACCCCAGCAGGAACTGAATTTGCAGTAAAAACACTAATAACAGGGAAGAAAGGGTAAGCCACAAATCAGGTAGGGAATTCGGCCTAAGCACTGGGTAGAAAAAATTGGCAAACTAGATGGGCCTGGCGGTCCATATCTGCCATCAAATTCTAGGTTTCTATGTTAAAAACAAAACACACTGCCTGAATCATTCCATGCCTGCATTAAACTGCCAAACATTCCTCCTGCTTCTTCAAGTGCTGACAGTTCCAGAGACATCTTGGGGCATGGGGGGGTGGGGTTAAGATACTTGTGTCTGTTTTTCATATGTGACTGCAGACTTCCATCTCACAAGTTAGACCACATAAAGTTTATCTGACTTTCAGGATGTAACTCCACCATTGCATCTGAAAAAAAAAAAGTGTCCTAAGCTGTGGAAAATGTTGCAAATGCGTTTGGAAGCATGATAATTTATTATTTATTTATTTCATTTTTGTTGACCAGGTAAGCGCACTAGACAAATTCTGCCTATTTTCAGGCATGACCCGGGGGAGGGGGATACAGATGAATGCCAACTGACCTTGAACCAGATTAAGCTGTTGGTGGTATTTTTAGTGAATGAGGGAAATTTGACCAGGGCACCGGGGAAATTCCCTACTCTTTTCGAGAAGTGCCATGGGATCTTTAACATCCACCTGAAGTACCACCAGAACAGGCAGATGGGACCTCGGTTTAACATCTCATCTGAAAGACGGAAATAGGATGCAGATATCTGGACACATCTGCATGGATACTGCATGCATCTGAAACAAAGAGGCAAGTTCTGCAGCTAGCTGGCTGAAAATCCTGCCCCTTGTCCTCTGGCTTTGTGAAACAGCACAGGCTTTTCATCCCCCTACTCCCTGCTTCATGAATCATGTATTCTAGGCACATAATAAAGCAAACTGTAAGAAACATTAATAATAACAATCATATCAAAATAAAAACCTTGAGGCTGGTTTGTCAGCATTGCAGTAAGACAGAAAGTTAGATAGACAGATAGATAGATAGATAGATAGATAGATAGATAGATAGATAGATAGAGACACAGATAGATACTGCCTGTAGATAGACAGTCAGACAGTCAGATAGATAGATAAATGCTGCCTGTAGATAGATGGATAGATAGATAGCTAGCTAGCTAGACAGATAGATAGATAGACAGATAGATATTGCTTGTAGATAGATAGATGGACAGATAGATAGATACTGTCTGTAGCTAGGTAGATAGAAAGATAGATACATAGACAGACAGACAGACAGACAGATAGATACTGCCTGTAGATAGATGGCTAGATAGACAGACAGACAGACAGACAAACAGATAGATACTGCCTGTAGATAGATGGATGGATGGATGGATGGATGGATGGATGGATAGATAGATAGATAGATAGATAGATAGATAGATAGATACTGCCTGTAGATAGATAGACAGACAGACAGACAGACAGACAGATACTCCCTGTAGATAGATAGATAGATAGATAGATAGATACTTTATTTATAAATCGCCCCTTCCCAGAGGCTACTGGCTATGATACCAATGACTCAGGTTCAGGAATGAGTCTGGGTCATCAGGACTGGACATGGGGAGGAGGATCAAACATCCCAGAGGATGCTCTCTGCCTCCAGGGACAGAGGGTTGCTGCCACCACCACACTGCTTGGTGACAATAGGTGGAAACGCAATGGAGGCAGAGTAGATAGGTTAAAATTCTTTGGATGCGACACCATTGTGTGCATGCTGTAGTCCTCATAAGCCCATTGCATATCAATGTCTGATGGGGGGGGGGAGTAACTAAGAAAACAAATGTAACCCCCCTGTTACCCGGGGTTACTAGAATCCCAGTAAGACCTAGTGGTAGGCAGGGAAGGCAGCTTGTGAAACTCCAGTTAAATGGATTTCACACTGTCTCACTCTGTCTCAGTCTCAGCTGAGACTGAGGGATGACATCATGTTAGAACTTCACAGCTGCATAAGCCACACTGGAATGTTGCAGTTGGAGGTTAGTGTAGAATGTTGGGGATTTTGAATTCAGTCTGTGTGCAGTCTGAGTGAGAGACAGTAGTACAGCTGAGTGTGTGCAGGCTCTCAGAGCTTTAAGCTCTGTTTTAGAGCTACTTTTGGAAGGTGTGTGTTTTCACCTGAAGAGGAACACAGGAACTGGTAATTGAAGTGGTGGAGACTGCTTTCAATGGTTCAAGAGCCCCATCCCTGAGGGGGTAGTGGGAAGGTTTTGCCTGTTTTCCAGGGGCAACCTTCCTGTGTCCAGCTAAGGGAGAGAAGCTGCCTATTCAAGTTGTGCTGAGGCACCAGAAGCTCTGAGAGAGAAATTCCTTGTGGAGGAATTGCCTGTGGGGCACCTGCAACCAGAGGGTGAGTTCGCTCTAAAAAAGGGCCAAGTGTTTTTTCACCTGAACAGTTGGAAAGTGGGGATTGGACTGCTTAACTCAGTTGGGGGTCTAGAGAAATGGACAATGCCACTTAAAAGTATGTTCAAGTCCAGCACAAATGGGAAGCAAGATGAGCAGATGGAATGTGATATACATTTAGCAAGAATCTACATTGCAAAGCTTTACAGGATGAGGTGTTTACTGTCCAGAGAAATGGCCGGGTATGAATTGTGGGAGCGAGAGGTGGGAGACCTCCCATCAGTAGTAACCAAATTCACCTCTACGGATTTGCTCTGAGACACCTTTTACTTTCTCTCAGGTACTTGGGCCATGCCTGAGGAAAGTACCCAGACGTGGGATTAAGAGGAAGAATTCCCTGATGGAGCCGAGGTGCTCTTAGGTGGTTTAGAGAGCCACCAGAAAATGTTTCTATGAAGTATGGAAGGTGTCCGAGTGGCCGGCAAGGGAGCTGAGCCAGGGAAAACCCAGAACAGTGTACAAGTTCAGGCTGTGTACCCAAAGCAGCGTGCAAGTACGGGCTGTGTGCCCGGTGGGTTCAGAGCCTGAGGGCTAAAGTATTGAGGAAGTGTTCTTGTTTCTTTTAATCTGCATTACCAGAAGTGTAGCCCCATGGGGGTCCATCTATGCTTTGTTTATTCTGTTTGGATGTGAATAAAAAAGCCGCACTTAAGAATCCCACTTCTGGTATTGGACATTACAGTTATTGCTTCCTGTGTTCGGAATTACTTAGGTGCCTCTGTGCAGAGTAGCCAGACCTAGCCTTTGTGCCAAGTGACCTATTCCTCCCCGAACCCAGCCCACCTGGTATTGCTGTCAGATTCAAACAGCATACTGGCCCTGGGTTACACAAATCCCCCCAATTAAGCAGGATAAAGGGAGGCTCCCTCTGCAGACTCTACATCCTCGACTGTGGCCCCTACCTTGGGAAGCTGGCTGAAGATGTCTCAAGGGGCCATGGGGCAGGTCCTGATGACTCCAAGCCCTACTGTTGGTGAAAAGCCATGGCAATAAATGGCAGTAAGGGTAAGTCTCAGGAAAGATGGGTGATGGAGCTGGAGGGAGCCTAACAGAATAGGACCAGTTAGAGCAGAAGGGGACAGAAACAGAACGTTAAAAAAAAAACTACAGAAGTCCACCGGCTCTGAAGATCACCTTCCTCCTCCTCCCTCCATGTAAACCCATATTTTTAAACATATAAATATACCTAATCCCCAGCAGTCAGGTCCAGCAGGTCCTGTGACCACAGGAGGGGGTCAGAATGGATTTTAAAACCATTTAATTGGGTGACCAATGACTGGAACTGGAAAGGCATCTAAACATCATTCTAATATCCAAAAAGAGGCAAATGTCTACATCATGAAGTCAAGTAGCATCTAGTTTATTACGTCCCAAATCCATTCACTAGGCAGTTAATTGAATCACAGCATCAAACTCTATTGGAAGTAGTTCATTTAAAGTGAAGTCTAATCAGTCATGAGGTGAACAAATTCCAAATAAGTACAGGTCATACAAATCCTCATCATTTTCCATATTTTTCTGCTTCACCACCTTTCGGCAGGTGGGGAGAGAGCCATTAAGGGATCTCCAACACAGTTCAAATCCCCTGTGTGTTCAGCAGTTAAAAGGTGACTCTGCAGCCTCCCTCAGCCCTCCACCCTAACTTGACAATAGCCTCCATCAGCCTCATATGGTGCAGCACATCGTGCAAATGTGCAATCCCTCACTAAGGATAAGACTCCCAAAGCCACACTGAGGGGTCGCTGAACTTATGGGTGCTGACATCCCCCTCCCCAGGTTGGATCACACTGCAGGCAGCAGCACTCCTCAGCCTGGCCACAACTGATCCTGGCTCCCAAGTCTGCTCTCCTTGTCACAGGCACAGAGTGCAACATGCTTCCACTGCATCATCAGGTTGCACCCCTCGTCCCTCTCTCGATGGCAGCATACCTTGTACTGTATGTGGCTGTGAGTAGGGTACTCACAAATTTTGGGACTGCGTGATCTCAAACAGCCTCTTTCAAAATTCACTTCCTTAAAAAGCACATTTGACAGGATGCCTAGAAGGAGCTATAGAAAAGCAAATTCTGCTCTGTTCTATTGTATTCTGTTCTAAAATAAACATTGTACAGTATATCATTTTTGCATTAAACCTTATTCCAAGATGAGACTCTGCATTTATGATTTTATAAGATGCCCCACATTTTGTCAGTTTTCAGCACACCTTAAGAATCTTGATGATAAAGGTGGTGCGGCATAAAACACTTCAGTCTGTGTGCAAATGGCACCATCTAGTGGGCAAATTGTCCACAACAGTTAGTTTATCTGAGGTTTTTCACTCAAAATAATGCAAATGCAGTTTTATTTTCTATAGCATCTTTCAAACAATAGTGTCCCAAAATGCTTTACAGTGCAGAAAAATACAGGGGCATCAGAAAGAAAATATGTAATAATGTGACATTTACTCATATACTGAGAACAGAGGAAGTTGGACTGGAATAATCATGTCAGTACTAGTTGTGAATTACATTTCATTTCGTTTAGGGACATACTATTAAGCAGAGCTGAGTTACAGAAGAGACAGAAGTAAACAAGCATTTGTCAATGCCGAATGTTTGCTTGCTGGCATTGGCAGTGGTAGTGTAGAAGTTATAGAGCTGCGTAATAGGAAATGCAGTGAAGTATTGAACTGAAGCCAACCCCACCACCACCCTGCAGAGAGTGACAGGCATTGGGGTGTGCGTTTGGGTCATCAGGCATATCGGCCACGCCATTTCACCACACCCCACTCTGCAGAGACTGACAAGTGTCACGTGTTCCTTAGGGTCTTTGGCCCTTGTCGCACCCATTTCATTGGAAATACAGTGAGATGGGTGCGATATGGGAATGGGGTGAAGTTTGGGGCCGAAGGTCCAAGGCATACCTCGATGCCTCTCAGTGACTGCAGGGTGTGGAATGGTATGAGCATCACAGGCAAGAATCCCAAGTCACACCCTGATTCCTGTCATTCTCTATAGGGTTGGGTGATTTAGTTGAAAAGCCTAATACCTCAGGCATTCGTTGGTATTTTAACTCCAAATTTTCAACATGTTTGTTTTGTGACCCCAAACCATGAACAGGGGGAATATCAGTTTGGTAGCCGAAAGCTGCTTATGCACAGTGACTACGGCATTTAGCACCACAGGTGCAAAAATATTCCAAACAGGATGTAAAAAATGACAGCTGTACTCTTTCATGGGGACATGTAAAAATGGCTATGTTGCAAATGTGTAGTAAAATATTTAAAAAATGGTGAAGTCACGGTACATAGAAACTGTGCACGCACACCGTTATATAATTAGGTTGGGGATTTTTATAGCAGATTGTCAACTCAGGCATTTTGGTGCCTCCGATCATGAACAGTGTCACTGCGATTTTCTTTATCTGTGCCGAACAATGATTTTCCACAGCGACCCGCATCTCTGCACTGAAAGTGTGAAACACACTGCCGCCATGTTGTGAAAAATGGCAGCTGTACTGTTCATAAGGAAGTGTTGAAAATGCCTCTAGTGAAAATCTGGACTGAAAATATTACAAAGTCATGAACTAACGAGGATGCGTGGAAACTGCACAATGCTCACTCGTAACAGTCATTTTATGGACTTTTGTCACCAAATTTTCAACATAGCCATTTTAAGACCTCTGCTCATGAACAGTGTAACTGTGATTTTCTTAATCTGTCCTAAACATTGCTTTCGCACCAACAGCACCATTGTCGCGCTACATGTGCGATAACACATTTAGGGTGACATATGAAAATTGCAGCTGTACTGTTCATAAGGAAGTTTAATAAAATGGACATGTTGAAAATCTTAGTGAAAATATTAAATTTGCAAACTTACGAGCATGCATAGGAACTGTGCAATGCACGCTCGTAAAAGTCATTTTTAGGAATTTTTTCACCAAATTTTCAACATAGCCATTTTAAGACCTCTGCTCATGAACAGTGTCACTGTGGTTTTGTTAATGAGTCCCATACATTGAGTTTGCACACTGACTGAGCCATTGTGCGCTACATGGGCGGAATCACGTTTTGGGCAGGATGTGAAAAATGACAGCTGTACTGCTCATAAGGAGGTGTGGAAAAATGGCAATGTTGGAAATCTGGAGTGGAAATATTGAAAATTCGCAAACCTCTGCGTGCGTGGGAACTATGCTTACACTCGTAAAACAGTCATTTTAGGAATTCTGTCACCAAATTTTCAACATTGCCATTTTAAGATCTCTGCTCATGAACAGTGACACTGTGATTTTCTTAATATGTCCCATACATTGAGTTAAGCTGTGACTTCGCCATTGTGCGCTACATGTAGAAGTAGGCTGCGTTTTGGGTGAGATGTGAAAATGACAGCTGTACTACTCATGAGGAGGTGTGGAAAAATGGCAATGTTGAAATCTGGAGTGGAAATATTGAAAATTCATAAACCTCTGACGTCGTGGGAACTGTGGCAGCACACTTTCATTAAAACAAGTCATTTTCAATTTTTTCGCAAATTTTCAACATAGCCATTTCAAGACCTCTGCTCATGAGCAGTGCCACTGTGATTTTCTTAATTTGTCCGTACATTGATTTCGCACACTGACTCGTCATTCTGTGCTACATGGCGGAAACACATTTTGGGTGAGATGTGAAAAATGACAGCTGTACTACTCATAAGAAGGTGTGGTGAAATGGCAATGTTAATCTAGATGAAAAATATTGAAATTTCACAGGACTTCAGAGCTTGCGTGGGAACTGCACAACGCACGCTCATTAAACAGTCATTTTTGGAATTTTGGCACAAATTTTCAACATGAGGGTTTTAGGCCCCCTTCTCATGAATGATGCACTGTCATGGTGGTATTCAGGCGAAGGGTGATTTCTGATCACTGCACAGTCACTGCGGCGAAATCACCTTCAGGCCGAACTCTTGCCATGACAGTGACATCATTCATAGAAGATCACACCATGTTATAAATTAGTGAAATCCAAAAATAACTGAGATATCAATAAAGTTGTAACCCCTATCTAGCCCATTATACAGCTTACGGCATTTCCTCAGTTTGCGGTCGGCTTTGAAGAGTGCAGGCGTGTTATCGGTCCACAAAGATCGTCGCGCCGAGCTCTGGAGGTAAGTATGGGGTGAGGGGATTGAGGGTGTGGGGAGGTAAGTGCGCAGTGGGTGGAGTGCGGGTTGTGGGAGGGGGTCCGGAGGCGCGCACGCTGGACCGTTTTTCTTACAGGTAAAAAAGATGTCGTGGGACCGTTTGCCATGCTGGGGTGGGCTCCAGCGTGGCTACAAGGTTTCTGAGAGGCGTTCAGCCTGACGGGATTAGGCACCCCGTCTGCAAAAAATAAAAAAAAAAATCGCGGGACCATTTGCCATGCTGGGGTGGGCTCTGGCGTGGCACAAGAACTTTGGGCGCGTTCAGCCGGCGGGGATTGGGCACCCCGTCGGCAAAATGACTGATTGCCACGCTGGGGTGGGCTCCCAGCGTGGCATCAACTACTGGGGGAGGAGACAGATGCAGCTCAAGCGATGGGGATTGGCCACCCGTCCGGCTATACACTGCGTGCGGGCGCGCCGCCTGCGGCGGGGGGGCTGCGGCGTGGCAGCTCTTATCGCTGCTCACTCAGTGTAGCTCCCTTTCAACTGTATGCCACTGCATTTTGAAGCATGTCATAGACAGCTCCAAAATGCATTGGCTTACAGGGGCCGCGCCTGCCAGCACACTGCCTGAATTGGAGGAGGAGGTGACACACCCCCGAAATCTCTGATGATGGCACTATGTTTCTTGCACATGCATGCAAGCAAACATAAAAATTAGTATACAATTACACAGTTGCATTATAAAATACATGCATAATATACAGGTTTAACAATCAGAACCATCCACACATAAATAACTGAGAAAATTAACAAATACAAAAATGACTTGCAGTGCTGATGTCAGTAAATGCTTTATTGAACCTCTGAACAGAAAAGTCAGAGAAACCTGATCAGAAGTTTAGATCTCATTGCTACGAGAAAAGAGATGGGCTCTAATGTGGATTTAAAGAGTGAATAGGAATTAAAGAGATGCAAAGAGGGTGGAAGGAGACTATTACACACAGTAGGACCAGAGATGCTAAAAGACTGCTCATCAGTGGTTGAGAGCAACGTATAAAGGACAGAAAGAAGCCTAGAGTTTGATGAACTGGAGGGTTCGTGGTAGAGAGGAGGCGGTGTTATGCGGTCAGAGAGACACAGAAGGCCAAAGCCATGAAGGATTTTGAAAACAAGTAGGGCAATTTTATCAGAGCAAAAATTACAACCCCTTTAAATTTTACATACAGAAATACCCAGATGAAATGAAGTACTCATGAAGTTTGATGAAGGTTTATGACTGATTCATGAGCAGCCACTGAAGTTCAGCAACTGTTCTTCTACTCGGTTCGTGGACCAAGTTCAAGAACTGATCTTCTCATCAACACAAAGCGCAGGAAGCTGCTGAACCTTTAAACGACCATGATGAAATGAGACAAAAAACACTTTGCATATCAGAATACACAGTTTCCTACTGTAAAAGTGATAAAGCGTCACAAAATCAGAACTTTTTCAGTTTAGGAGTGGGAAATATACTGTATAACAGGAAATATTCACTGTCCTTTTATTTTTTGCTATTTTCGTTGATTTCATAGTAGTGCTAAAATAAAATACAGTGGGCCCCATATTCAGAGCTGGCCAGCTGTGCTCGCAAAATGGTGAGCCACATGAAAAAATAGGGTAGTCCAGCTCCGGCGCTATATTCAAACAAATAGCACAATCCAAATTGACCACACTATCTGTTTGAATATCAGACCCTGGTAGAGTCATGCACAGTGAGTGGTCATTACGTTTGGTGCAGTGCTACCAGGGTGCGGGGCTGAAGACTGCCCATAGTGGTACAGTGTGGTGTACACTGGTTAGTGCTGTGGCCCCCATGGGTGATATTCAGCCAAAACATGCAGAGATGAGCCCATTGGGCAAGCATGGTACCAAGGGGCCATTTTCATGCCTATCACAGGCTCATCTGCATGTGGGCACCCTCCGAGTGGGGAATACGACAACTCGCTCCTGACATTTCGTCCCCCCGACAATACGCTCCTGACTGTACACTCCAGAGACAATACGCTCCTATAATAAATCGCTCCTGCAGCAATTCGCACCTTCACCCTAATCCCAGGGGCACTAGAGACACAAAATGCTGGCAAAGAAAAAGGAACATCGGAGCAGCTTTCAATTTTTGACAGTTTGTGATTAGAGTGCTTTAGGAGTGATTATAAGTGAGATGGAAGTAGAATGGTATTATAGTTACAAACCAGAAATATCTAAATTTCTTTATTTTTTGTTGCTGTTGTCTCTGATTTACTGTTGGACCCAGATATGGAGTAAAAGACCCATGTACTTTATCAGGGCTGTATACACACCTCAGTGATAGTTCTGCCACCCATTGCTGAAAAACTTCTGCACCCATTTTTACTTTTTCATTCCTGCAAACCAACAGTAAATGGTTTCTAATGTTGTAATAAATTGCTATTGTTGCTCATTTGAGTACAGCGAAACAGTTATTGTTGAAAAAGCATTTTTATGTCTGTATGTAGCTTGAATTAATTAACACATTTTGGTTCATTTATTCTTTTTCTCAATATTTTTAAGCCAGTCAGTATTCATGCTAATTTTGACTATTATTCCAGAGTGAAGTGAAACATAAAAGAGAGAATGTGAGAATGAGGAGTTCTTAGTCAACTCCCTCTCTCTCTCTTTGTACTTTACTTTTTAAAATGGAGCAGCTCTTCTCGGCTGCAATGTACAGGTACTGTCCATGGCTCGACTGGCATTATTATTTAATCATGATTTCTTTAAATACTTATTGACCAAGAGTGAATTGACTCAGCAGCGAGTTGTTGTGGGAGTGAGTAGTCGCCGGAGCCTACAGTCGGGAGCGAATAGTCAGGGAATGAAAAGTTGGGAACGAATTGTCATGTACCCCTCTAAGTGTGTTGGGCCAGGTCCCCGTAGCCCCAAACACTGTCCCCAAGTATAATACTAACATCCTTAGTGGTCTAATGGTCCCTCCCTAGCCCCAATCCTTTCCACAGTATCTCATTCAAATTCCCTGCTGGTCCAGTGGTCCCTCCACTGCCCCGATTCCTGTCCTCAAGTATTAAAACGGCATCCTTGGTGGTCCAGTGGTGCTTCTTTAGTGACGATCCAGATCCCCACCTACAAATAAATCATCCTTGGTTGTCCACTGGTGCCTCCCTAGCCTTGATCCCTGTCCCCACCTACTAATAAATCATCCTTGGTGGTCCAGTGGCCCATCCTCCATTCCACAATTGGAGCCCAGTTGCATTATAATAAAGCCCTGGTAGTCCAGAGGTCCCTCCCTCCTTCCTCATTCCCTGATTACTATCCCAACCAAATGCACAATTACCTGGTAGTCTAGTGGCTCAACCCCCACCCCGGCAGGTGTGACCCACCACTCTGCTTCCCCAACCCAACCCGTGTCAACAACTGGCACAACTCACCTCACACCACCATGACCAGATGCCGACTGAACGATCACTGAGCATGTACAGTTGACAGTACACATTCATTTTGCTGTTTTATTAATAGTCGATCTTAATTTTAGTTTAATGTGACCTCATATTCCTTTCAGAAGGGTACCTTTCTAGGCATATGGTTTCAAGAAGAACGGAATCTCTGATGGCTCTAAAGATTAGGCAACGATCACCTCTTAAAATACGATATTCCAAAGAGTAGAGATTTAATGCTAATAATCTTTCCGCATATGGTAATGATTTCATGTTTTGTATATTTCTAGTAAACCTACGCTGTACTTTTTCCATGGTTATTCTTTCTCCAGCAGATGTAGGTGTACAGAAAGAAGAACAGTAATCAAGATGTGATCTCACTATACTTTTATAGATTGGAACTAAAATCTCTGCCTCTCTGCTTTTAATATTCTTCAAAATACAACTAATCAACACATGACATTTTTTTGCTGTTTTATTAACGTGTTCTGTAAATTTCAAATTATTTCTAATATGTATTCCTAAATCTTTCTCCGAAGTTACTACTGTTAATAACATACCATTCATATAATAGCTATGTAATTTATTTTTACCCAAATGCATGACTTTGCATTTGGCGATATTAAAGGACAACTTATTTTTCTTGGCCCATTCTAATAGATTATCTAAATTATTTTGTAGCAGGTATACAGAATAAATATCATTTACTATACACCCATTTTGCTGTCATCTGCATATTTACTCATCCAAATGCCTTTTGTGGTTTGCATATAAGAGACAAATAAATTAAACAAAACTGGACGAAGCACAGATCCCTGAGAGACACCACTAGTCACTCTGGTCCATCTTGATTTATATCCCTGAACACTGACTTCTTGTCTCCTATTAGTTAACCAGGATGAAATCCATATGATTATTTTATAATGTAGCCTTAAAGGAATTAAACATTCAGTCAAAATTTTGTGAGATACTGAATCAAAGGCTTTTCAAAATCCAGGTAAATAACATCCACTGGCAAACCAGCATCTAGAGCTTCACTAACAGGTTCAAAACAATTTATCAAATTGCTGTGACAAGATCTTCCTGGTGTAAAACCATATTGGTTTAGATCAATCAATCCATTACTATCAATATAGTTGTTTATTCTGCGTAAGATTAATTTCTCCGTAACCTTCCCAGCACATGATGTCAGACTAATTGGTCTATATTGTGTCACATTTTGTCTGTACCCTCCTTTATATACTGGAGTTACGCAAGCCTCCTTCCATTCCTGTATAACTACTCCTTCTATAATCGATGTATTATAAAGTAGGGTAAGAACACTTGCTATTTCATAAGAAATTTATTTTAAAAATACAAAGAGAATATTGTCTGGTCCTGCAGATGATGTGGTTTTAAAAGAGTTAATAGCAGCATAAATCTCACTCACCCTGAAAGGTACAACTGAGTCTTTGGTAATTTGCTCAATACCATCAATTGCTTCTTCCTTTTTAAAAATATGTGTAAAGTATTGATTAAATTCTTCAGCTATAGCTTGTTCATTGCTTACTATTTTGTCTTCGGCTTTTATAGATCCAGTTTTTGGTGCATTATTTTTTAATGATCCTATATAATTAAAGAATTGTTTATTGTTATCTTTTTTAACAGTTGCTAATTTATGCTCTAAATCTCTCTTTGCTCTTCTGATGGCAGACTTGGTTTTATTAGCTCTATATTTAAACTTATTCCAATTGGCCTCCATTCTTTGTTTTCTATATTTATTAAACGCTCTTTTTTTATTTCTGACCAATCTACGGATCTTTGTTGTAAACCATGGGGGGAGCCTCTTATGATTTTTATATTTTGTTCTCTCAGGGACCCAATTTTGAATAAAAGTCTCTAATTTATGCTTTATACCAAACCAAACTTCTTTAGTTGAGAGGTTACTCAATTCCCGTTCCCAATTCCAATTCACCAAATATGATTTTATTCCCCCATAATTGGCCTTATTAAACTTCAACATTTTAGTCTTACTGTTGGTAGAGGACTTATAATAATTAATAGTCCAAGAGACCATGTAGTGGTCACTATTACCTAGAGGGTCCAGGATTCTAGGTGAATCCCCATTTTCACTAATATAAGTAAAAATGAGATCCAAGATGTTGTCATGTCTTGTTGGTTCCAATACTAATTGATCTAATCCTAACTGTGCTATTGTTTCAATAAAATTCCATTCTTGTTGATTTGTACCTTCCGATCTCTCCCATTTTATGTTTGGAAAATTAAAATCACCCATCAGGATGATATTATCCTGATTACTTATATCTTATAAATATTCAAAAAAGTTTATTGTTGTTCGGGTTGCTGGAGGGCTGGCAGGGGGGTGAAGGAAATGAGCATCCGACGATGGCTCACCTTCTCGGGGGGAGAGTGGATATGCGGATGGGCGCCTGCTGACTCCTGGCGGAGGCTGGGAGTATGGCAGGACGTTGGCCCCAGTACACTAAGGGGAGTAACAGATGTCGGTGTATGCCTTGACGTCAGTGGCACGTCGCATCCCAGGGAGTAAAGTGGAAAATGGCGCCAGGCCGATCGGGTGATGGCCCTCCAGAACCCTCACCACCGGGCTCTCGGACCTCCATATGCCATCCCAGCAGCACCCCAGGATCATTGATTGGCCGCCAGGGCTGCTCTCCTACGGAGGTAAGAGACCCGCCCGGTGATGGGATACACTGGGGTTACCTGGGGTTGGCTGCGATATGGGGCAGTAGGGGTCGGAGAGTAGCCGTGGTGGGGAGTTCGTGTGGGGGCCCAAAGGAGAGACTGGCCGGGTGTGGGTGGGAGTAAAAAAAAAAAAAAAAGTTTGTTGTTGGTGTCAGAATTTAATGCTGGAGGGCGGTAACAAATCCCTAATTTTAATGGGACTTGTTTACAAGTTAGTTGTACCCATATGAATTCAATGCCCTCTGGTACCAATATAGTGCTATCCACTTCCAAGCAGTTAAAACTATCCTTGATATAGAATGTCACCCCTCCACCATTGGAATTGGGGCAATTTTTCTTAAAAAGAGTGTATCCCGGAATTTCTTGGCCCCACTGATTATCACTGAACCACGTTTCGGTTACTCCACACACATCAATGTTCTTAATATTCAGGATAATTTGAAGTTCACTTATTTTATTTATTAAACCTCTGGCATTCAATAATAAATTAAGTCTAGAGGTAGGCATATTATTACACATTATCGCCGGATAAGTAGACTTAACTTGTTCTTGATTATCATATTCATGCACTGACTGCTCTACATAGTCAATACTTACAGGATGAGTTATACCCTCCCTTCCCCCCTTTAGAAGTTTAAAAAAAAACATCATTTGCAGCACTGATTCGATTACCCAATAGTTTAGAACCCTCTCTATTTAGTTGGAGCCCATCCCTAGTGAATAGTTCCCTTTTACCATCAAAGTCCTCCCAATGTGTTTAGCAAGTTAGATTTTGTTTTAAACACCACTTCCTCAACCAGTTATTAATGTATTTAATTGTAGCTTCTGTATAGATGTTTGCTCTTGGAACTGGTAATATCTCTGACAGAGCAATGCTACAACCTATATCTGATAGCGTATTTGTTAATCCCACGAACTCTTCCTTTATTTGTCTCAAACTTTGATTATTAATATTGTTGGTTCCTATATGGACAATAACAAGGGGATCCTGTCCACAATTATTTAAAATTTGTCTGGACATTCTAGTGATATCCTGTACCCTGGCACCACGAAAACAAGACAGGGTACGTGTTTCTTTGTTTTTTTTCACAGATCTGCCTGTTTAGATTTGCTATCAGTGAGTCCCTTAACACATAAATCTGTTTGTAATTGGTGAATGACTCCATGGTTTCTCTTTGGTCTTGTACATTAATTCCATTGATGTTTATAATTTCCAAGGAACCTAATAAATCAGGTTGTTATCTTTGTTCGATTCTAACTCATGGAAGGTTCAATACATTTTCATTAGTTATTGTAGTAACACCTGACACCTCATTATTTTCTTGGAGTAAATTAGGAGTTTCAGAATTAGGATTAGACATAGTTGTTTCTTGTTCTTCCATTATATTAACTAAGGGATCAAAACTATTATATAGTGGTATTTGAAAACAATCTGCTCTCTCTCCCTTTTTTGCTGGTTTTGCTCCCTGTATAGCATACCATTCATTTTCCATATTTTGTGGTATATCCTCTTGTCTAGGCCTTTTCCTAATGGAAACATTTTCTAGATTAATCTGTGTTCTACTTTCCCCATAAATTCTTTGAGTTTGGTTATCTATTCTAAAATTTTGTATCCTTTTATAGGTTTCCTGCTGACTAATTTCAAGTGCCTTCAGTCTACTACCAAAAGTAAGTATCTCTTCCTCCAAGGCTTTATTATGCTGACACTTGGTACATATGTATTGGGTACAGTCTTTATCATTATATCCTAATTGGTACATTTTACACTGCATACATAATATACCCTGTCTCCCATCAACTGTTGTTATAAACATCTCCATTGGAATACTACCCCCCATTGCTATAGTAGTAGCCATACTTTACACCAAGTAAACCAAACTATAATACCTAACAAGACGCTCTACTGATGATAAGACTTCTTCTGGATTCAGTGCCGCACAGCGCTGAACACGCCTAACACAAGCGTGTCTTCATGCACAGAGTCGAGCGCTCGCCCTGCTTGGGCTTGCCCTGCTCGCCACAGGGCTACATTTTATAAGCCTAATTGACCTGGACGCTAATCCTAGGTCACGGAAGCCTTGTGGCACACCAGAAGTGTTCAAGTTAAAATATATTACAAAACTGCCACTGTTTAAAGCTTTCTACTTACATACACACTAATTCAGCAAGGAAGATCACTGGTGTCCATTAAGGCCAAACTGGTAGGGATAACCTTTCTCTATAAAGCCAATGTAATGCTAGACCCAACATCTACCTTTATCACCAAGAAAATGTTGGGGAGGTGGACCAAGTCTGGGTTACCTACATTACAGTGAAAGCAAACTTACTGAACGTCAAGAGACTTACAGTAACAAGTTAGAATCTGATGGAGCGAGCAGGAATACAGTCAGAAAGCAGTGGGAACAGGAACAGAGTCAAATACCATGACGGGGGGGGCTAAACCCCCTGCACCCTTCCTAACTATTATAAACACACCTCCGATTGGCAGCAATAGTGGAGGGAGGGGGTAGCGATCCTGTAAGGGTACATATATGGCAGTCAGAGAGCACACTCCAAAGTCCGTACCGCACTTATTGCCTCCGCCCTCCTTTCCCATACTCACACCTACCAGTGCTAAACCCTCTGCTTTATTGTCGGGATACTGACCAGGTCCTGGGCTAGGATCAAGGATATCAGAAAGCTATAGAGTTACAGGAGCTTACAAATCTAATGGGGTAATGGGCTTGGCATGCAGTTCTTCATATGATGCAACACCATTTAGGGCTATCTCCTCCTGTGACTTTTTGGAGCTTTTCGCATGTCAGAACAGATGCCTGATATGGCAGGATGCCAGAAGTATAACAATATTCAGCTTGTCAACATATTATTATATGGGATGGGATATACAGTAATTTGCACTCTGCAGGTCAAAGACCAATATATCAAGACCATATTTAGAATATGGAGTGAGGTACCAGCATCCATACCTTAAAAAGAACATTAGCATGCTGGAAGGGGTCCACAGAAGAACAACCAAAATGACAGAGGGGCTACAGGATAGGTCCTATGAGGAGAGACTGGGAGCCCTGGGGATGTACTCTCTGGAGGAGAGGCGGCAGAGGGGGAATATGCAGAAACCTTCAAGTACATGAAGGGAATTAACAGGGTGAAAAGGGAAGGTCTCTTTAAAATGAGTGATGACAGCACCACTAGGGGGCACAGCTTAAAACTGATGGGTGGGGTGGATTCACAAGGGATGTAGGGAAACATTTCTATACAGAGAGAGTGGTGACCACCTGGCATGAGCTGCCAGAGGAGGTGGCATCAGCAAAGATGGTGGGATCATTCAAGAGGGCCTGGGACAAATGCAAAGGGAACCCTTGAGGCCAAGAAAAGGGGAGGGAGAGGAGGGAGCAATTGTGGGGGCAGGGTCAGTGATGTAAATGTAAGACCAGACCCTGCATCATTACAAGCAGACGCGATATACTAGGTGGTCTTATTCTGCTGGCTCTTTTTGTATGTTTGTATGTTCGAATATAAGGGCCACCTGAACCATACATTTATTTAAGACAGAATTGGTGGTCATCTGCCCTTGGTGGCACTTGAAGGTGTACATGTACAGGTAGTGCAGGTTGAAGGGTGAGAGGCACGTGTTTATATACGGAGGTGGTATGCTTGTGACAAGAGCAGTTTTCAGCACGTCTCATAAAGTATATATGCTTGTCAGTTGGTGACCCAAAATACTTCAGTTCACATCCCTTTAGGATCAGTGCTGCAGTGGAGGCAACCAGGCTTGGCTTATAGGGAAATCAATCAAGTAAAGAAAGTTTGCAGATGGGCATCCAGTGCTTACTTAGTCTTCAGCTTAGCGTTCATTTATCTGACCTCAAGCACGATATCTTTAACTTGGCAGCTGAGAGGGCTAGTGAGATGATAGGGTGAATAGGGAGGGGTATTACCAGTAGATGGAGGGAGGTGGTGTTGCTTCTGTATAGATCCCTGGTAAGACCATTTCTACAGTACTGTGTCCAGTTCTAGAGACCACATCTTTGAAAGGACATAGACATGGTGGAGGCAGTCCTGAAGAGGGCAACTAAAATGGTGCAAGATCTGCACCAGAAACCATATGAGGAGAGACTAAAGGACCACAATATGTACACCCTGAAAAAGAGGAGGGGAGGGATATGATAGAGATCTTTAAATACCTCATGAGAGTAAAATGTACAGGAGGGAAGTATTTTTCAGAAGAAAAGGTGCTCAAGAACAAGGGAACATGCTATGAAGCTGGAGGGGGTAGACTCAGGAGGGACGTGAGGAAGTACTTCGTCACAGAAAGAGTTGTGGATTCCTGGAACAGCCTTCCAGTGGAGGCAGTGGGGGACAAAAACAGTGGTGAGATTCAAGAATGTATGGTATAGGCACAAAGGGAATCATATTGGAAAGGAAGGGGGAGACAGAAAGAGCTGAAGATCAAGTATGGTCTACGGTAATACTGTAGGTAGGGAAACTAGGCAGACTGGGTGGGCCAAGTGGTCCTTATCTTCCATCTTATTTTGTGTTCTATGCTTCTATTAGGCTCCACAAGGCCGGTGTCAGTTCCAAACAGCACAAAAAATACACATATACTGGAAGGCTCACATCTATTTTTTTCCATTTCATTTTTACAGGTACATGAGTCAACCAACTATATGGATAATTGGCAATTCCTATGACCAGAGGGCACATGAAAGGGCTGAAAATAGGTAGCCCATGGGTAATGGATTCTTCTTATTTAAGGTATAGTGTTGTTCCCCTCTATGGGCTCACTCAGTATAAGATTCAAAGTTATCTGTGAGAGGAACATAAAGCATTTTCTCAAAAACGTCACTTGTTTGTTCAATTTTCTTTATTTATTTGCCCTGACGTTTCACACTTATAGTGTGCTTTTTTAAATGGCCTTATTTTTCTGTAATATAAAAATAAATATGTTGTTTCAACCATATATTATATCAGACTTTTATTTACACATAATAGTTCTTTTACTTTTTAACACTTTAGTGGAACATTATCATGACTTTCTGTTATTGATGTGCTTATCCTTTGTTTTACTGTGGCTTCAATGGGTATTGAACTGTTTTCCACCTTAAATCTATAAATTGAAAAACATTTCATTCATTTAATGCCTTTTTATGTTGGCTTGCCGCGCTTGTGCGCAGGTCAACATATTGGGAGAGTGGAGATTTGGAGGCGCGGCTGCTGTTGGGTGAATGCAGGGCACGCATCAGTAGGTGCGTCCCTCATTCCCCAATAAGCCAGCATGCTAGCACTGACACCAACATTATGTAAAGTGGATATAACTTGTAAACAAAGTGCCACTGCAATCAGAGACAAGCTCGTCATGCAGCGGCATAAAGACACGCCTCCCATATGTGCCTTTCCAAGTGAAACATTTCAATAAACATGGCCCCGAAGCCGCCGCATGGCAGGTGAAGCCTCGTAGTTCAGGTCCGTCCTCCCCCACCCGCACCCACCCACTGCACCCTGCCTCCCCTCACCCCCCCTCACCCCATACTTACCTCTGGAGTCCGGCACGACGATCTTCAGTGGACCGGGAACATGTCTGCACTCTTCAAAGCCGACCGCGAACTGAGGAAATGCTGGTAAGCTGCATAATGGAGTGAATAGGGTTTTTTCAACTTTGTTGCATATCTCAGCCATTTCTTGGACTTTTTGCACCAAATTTTCAACATGGGGTTTTTGGGGCCCCTCCTCATGAATTCTGTCACTGCCATGGCATTTATCGGCCTCGAAAGGTGATTTCGCAGTCACTGCATGAAATCACCTTTCGGGGCCCATTAACGAAATGACAGTGGCGGTGTTCATGAGGTGCCCTCTTAAAAAGCCTAAGTTCCAAATTTGGTGGAAAAATCAACAAATGCCTGTTTTACGAGCGTGCATTGCGCAGTTGCTACGCAGGCTCGTAACTGCGCGCATTCACAATATTTTACTGCCAGATTTTCAGCATTGTCATTTTTGTACACCTCCTTGTGAACAGTACAGGTGTCATTTTCCACATCCTGCCCAAAATGTGTTTTCACACTTCTGGAGCACAATTGCGCAGTCGCTGTGGGAAATCAGTGTTTGGGCCAAATTATGAAAATGACAGTGACACAGTTCATGAGCAGAGGACCTAAAATGCCTATGTTGAAAATTTGGCGATGATACTCCGTAAAATAACTGTGTTACGAGCATGCATTTGCAGATTGCACTCACGCTCGTACCGTTGTGCATTTGTGATATTTTCAGTCTGGATTTTCACCATTGCCATTTTTCCACACCTCTTGATGAACAGTACAGCCGTCATTTGACATATCATGCAAAAATGTGTTTTCGCACTTCCGGCGCAGAATAGCGTGGTCGCCGTGCGAAATCACTTCTTGGGACACTTTGAGGAAATAACAGTAACACTGTACATGAGCAGAGGTGCTAAAATGCCTATGTTGAAAATTTGGTGCTGAACATCCATAAAATGGCAGTGTTGCAAGCGTGCATTGCATATTTCCCACGCACCCTAGTAGCTTTGCAAATTTGGTATATTTACATGCCACATTTTCAACACTGGCATTTTTTTCCACCTCCTTATGAACTGTGCAGCTGTCATTTCTCACATCCTGCCCGACATGTTTTCCCGCACTGCACTACCAAACATCCAAAGGGACACCCTAATGCTTGTCACTCTCTGCAGGGTGGGGGTGGGTTGGCATCAGTTCAATACTTCACTGCCATTCCTATGATGCATCTGTCTAACTCCTGCACTACCAATGCCAATGCCAGCAAGCCAACATTCGGCATTGACAAATGCTTGTTTCATATCTTATCTGCTCAGGATTTCACTACTACTGTCCTTATAAAACCATCTAATATCTTGTCCATACTGCTGTTCTCCTTAGTATTTCTGGGCTCTGCTTCCTTATATATAACAATACAATTTCATGTTCTGTAGACGGTTTCCGTCATATTCTTTGTTATCTGCCTAAAATGTTTATTTCTAAATTCTATATATTGTTCACATTAACGCTGTTAGTGCTGCCTTTAAAGGTAAATCGCTATCATCGCTATCGCTATATTTGTCTAGTGCACTTACCCGGTCAACAAAAACTAAATAAATAAAAAAATTAAAAAAATCATTAATTTGCCCAATAGTACAGTTTTTAACATGTATTCCCATTCTGTACTTTTGTTCATTATCGGTAGCACTTGTATTTGCCTGATATACTAAATATACTTGTGCTTACCCATTGCTGCGTTCAGAACATCTGACCGTCAGATCTTTGTGTTCTGCTATTTATTTATGAGCTGCAAAAATGTTTAAAACACATTTGTCTTGTTTGTGCTAATGTTTTTTATTTGCTGTACCATGAACATTTATACTTGCTTCCTCTCTTATCTTAACTGCATATGTTCAGTTTTTTGTTGCAGCACTTCCTGGATTATCAGGTGGTTTTGTTCATGTTTTTTTACTCACTTTTGAGCTGTTAAAAGGTTTTTTTTTAGTTGTTTAGTCATACCTGTTACTTTTCAGTTGTGAGATTGATTTAATAGGACATTTCCAAATCTTACCATGCTAACTTTGTTGCAGCTCATTGTAAAAGTGCTCCCACAAGTGCAGTGCGTTGTGCACTTGAGTTTGAAGTGGGCGCCACTTTATACTCTCAGGCCTGATCATCTTGTGACTCATGATAGCATGGCGAGAACATCAACGTGAACACCACACTATGTTGTGTTGCTTAGCAACAATACACTATGCTAGGTACATAGTATGATGATCGGGCCCCTATTAGGTGGTTTTTAGAGACAGAAGTTATAGAGTTACCTTCCTTTGCTGCTTGAGAGGCAGATTGAGATTACTAGAGGGAGCTCTTAATCTGCCAGGAGAGAGTCAATTATGTTAGTTGATGATTATTTATTGTTAAGTTTACTACACGCTTATCTATTGGGACTCAAATGTTTCTTAAATTCTCACTGCTTTGTTTTACCTACCTACCTACTTGCTTATTTATATTTTACATTTTTTTGAACTCTTAATCCTCCCTCAGTTATTAAAGTATTGTTTGGTTTTCTATGGATCCTAAAAATAGTAAATGAAGGGGGGGGGGGTGTTGGGAACTGGGGCTTTTGAAGGGGCCTTCAGAATCGGGTTGGGGTGCAGGGGATGGGCAGGTTGGGTGCGTGGCCCTGTAGCGGGTATGCAGTTTGGCACTGGCCCCAGGTTAGTTTGTTGGGCCTCTTGGTCAGAGTTCCCCAGATTAGCATGGCAGATGGACAACCAGGATTTGAAATTTGCTGCCCCAGGGGTCCTGCCTCTGTAAAGGAAGTACATAGTTGTGTATTTTTCAGTATGCAAAATGATGCTGTAATGCCGCGGCCATGTTGGAGTGGAGTTTGGTGTGTTACTTAAATTGGGGTATGGGGATCTTTCCATTCAATGACCCTTCTGGCCTCCAAATGGGGAGATGATGTTGCCCATGGTCCCACAAACAATTGGGATGGCTGGCCTTAGCAGACCAGCAGTGATCCACAGCTGGCCCAATCAAGCACTGGCGGGGGCTGTGGAGGTCAGCTGGCAACACTCCTGTGAGGAGAGGCAGTGGACCCTACAAAATGCCAGGACAAGAGGTAGGTGGCCTCTTTGACCCTCATATGGACAGCTTTTTCCATCCACCCTCCTTATCAAAGGCCATAGCTGTTTCTATTTTATTCCTCTTACCTGTCACGGCCTGTTAGTCAATATAATCTAAAACATTGTGCGTCTAAAGGTGTTAAATTCATTTAATGGAGACACTCTTGGGAGGTGAGGCAGCAATAGCCCAATGTGGGGGTCAGCCAAGCCAGGTGTGTGACCCTGTAGTGGGTATGCAGTTTGGCATAGGGGACTGTCCCAGAGTGAAGGTATCTGATGGAATGCATGGAAGGTCAGGACTGGAGGAAGAGGAGCGCTGCCCTGAGTGGACATTCTCCTCTAGGGAAGATTGTGAGATCCTGAATCTGGGATGGACTCTGTCACTAGGAAAGACAAGGCCCCATGCAGGTTTGTTGGACCTCAGGGCCAGAGTTCCCCAGATTGGCATGGCTGATAAGCAGCCAGGCCAAAACATGAATTTGCTACCCAAGGGGCCCAGTCTCTGTACTCCAGCAAATGAAAACATGGCTTGGGAGAAATACGCCAGTGTGACGCTCCAAATGGAAAGTTTCCAACTATGTACAAAAAGCAGGCTCAACAGCTCAGGAAACTCCAACAAGACTCTGCATCATGGGTTTATGTTAAATCCATCGACGATTTTATTAACATCGGAGCAAATAAAGCAATTAAAAAATACATACAAGCACCACCCCCCCAGTACACGAGCATCAATGTTTCACGCCGCCCTGGTGCTTTTTCAAGACCAAGCACCAGGGCGGGGTGGAACGTTGATGCTCATGCAATCAGGCTTCAGCAGAGGCTGAGGGGGTCAGCTGGGAATACTCCTGTGGAGAGAGGTTTCAGACCATACTTAATGCTAGGATAAAGTGATGGGCAACCTCTTTGACCCACTCAAGGATAATGTTTCCCACCCTCCCTATCACTGGCTGTAGCTGTCTGCATCTTGTGTCTGTTACCTGTCAGAGCTTGTCAGATAATGCAATTTAAAACATTTTATGTGGTATGGGTAGTAAATTCACGTAATGAAAACATTCTTGGCTGTTGGAGTAGCAATAGCTGGGAATGGAGAATAGCCTGGCTGGGTGTACAACCCTGTAATGGATATGCAGTTTGGAGTGGGGAGGGGCTGTCCCAGAGCTGGGGGGCAGACGGAATGTGTGCGAGGTTGGGACTGGAGGAAGAGGTGTACTGCCCTGAGTGGGCATGCTTGTGTAGGGAAGGTCCTAAAATCCCTGAATCTGGCATGGAAATTTCAGCCAGGAAAGAAATGGCCCCAGGTGGGTTTCTTGTACCTTGTGGTCAGAGTTCCCTGTATTGGCACAGCCGATGGACAACCAGAGGGAAACATGAATTTGGTGGCTCAGGGGTCTTGTCTGTATAACAGATGATGCTGCATAAAACTGCAATCTTTGTTAACTCATGAATAGTGTGGTATGTTCTTTAAATTGGGTACAGGGGATCTGTTGGAGCAGTGGATTTCACACCTGCTACTGTGGGTGTATTCTGCCTAGAGCCACTTTAAACAGACGCTGAGGATCATGCAATATGAGCAGACTCAAACCTAATGGCCTCATTCTGCTGGCTTCATCATACACATGGAGAGCATTTAACTGGGGGAGCACGCTGGCTCCCCATGTAGACTTTTCCATGTTGTCACTTCCAATCAAGACTCTCATTGTTGTTTTTCTCTGTTTTCCTGACTGGTAACCTGAACTCTCAGGGGGCTAAGAATGAAAATAGCTTTCTAACTAATTGGATGCAATGTGAGAAGTTAATGGAATGGGGCCCATGGATTTCCACCTTCCCTCTAATGCCTCCAGTAGAATTCAGTTACAGGCATGCCCTCCCTGAAGCAAACAAATGAGCTGAAAATGAGTCAGCTCTGTAGAGGCATAATGCGCACCATGGTTACACAATAATAACAAAGAAAAGTCTTCTTTCAGTGATTGGAGAAGCCAACTGCAGGTCTGGGCCAATTGCTTAGCTGTGTCCATTAAAGTTCCCTGCCTATGCCTTCCACTGTTACTGAATTGTGTGATTTATTCACCCAAGCTAGCTGACTTGCACCCAGATCTTACTTTTGCCCTCTTCTATGACTAGACGGGATGGAAGCATGGGGAGGTCACAGGATGTTCTCAAGTTCATGCAGTGAGTAAGCTGCTGGGGGGATTTAGGGAGTGGGATTTGACCTGAGCGGCTAGTGTCGCCTATTGATAACTGTAGAGGACAGTGTCTCGGGAGCCCTGGTCAAGATATCACCAGAGACTCACTGTAGGACTATGAGACAATATCCAGCTCTGCTTATCTTCTTCTTCTTCTATATTCCCATTTATTTCTTTAAAAGGACACTGTCAGTCCTGCAGGCCTCATATTTACTTATTGACTTATTTGTTTATTTATAGATTAATTTGAAGCTTATTTTACCACATGAGCAGAGTCCAAAAAGGGCTTGTTTCCACTGGCAACCTGGGGAAGAGAGGGGATACATGGGAGAAGCAAGGTGCACAATTTGCAAATTACTGCATTCAAAAATAATATGCAGACAAATGGATATCTATAAATAAGAAGTGGCTGTACAGTAGGGACAGTATTATGGTTTAAACTTTCTAGTTTAAAAGCATGTTTTATGACTGCCTGACTGATGCAGAATGTGTTGATTGCCTAGGTGTTTCTCATCTGTTTCTTTCTTTCAGTAAAAGTAAAAAAACAGCTATTGATGTCATCTTAAAAAAAATGTATTTTAAAATCTCGCTGTATTCTTCCTGAACTTTAGAGCACATTCACATGATCTAGCAACTCATGATGCAGCATCAGTTTCCTCCGACTGCATCATGAGTGGTTAGACTGTGTGTGGGTTGTTACTAAGTTCTGGAGACCTTACCTACGTAAGGGCATAGAGAGGGTAGAAAATGTTCAGAGGAGGGCAACAAAGATGGTACATGGATTGCATCACAAGTCCTATGAGGACAGGTTGACTGCACTAAATATGTACTCCCTGGAAGAGAGGAGGGAGAGAGGGGACATGATAGAGACATACAAGTATCTTACAGGGAGGAACAGGGTGCAGGAATACACTATTTTTAAGCGAAAAAGATGTTCCAGGACTAGAGGGCATGGGATGAAGTTGGAGGGAGGACGATTCAGAGGAAACGTGAGGAAGAATTTCTTCACAAAACGGGTGGTGGACAAGTGGAACACCCTGCCAGAGGAAGTGGTGCGGGCTGAAACAATCACATCATTTAAGAATGCATGGGATAGGCATAAAGGAATTCTGGAGGTTAGGGGTAAGGGGCAACAGACTTCTAGGAAAACATAAACTGAACTTACAAGCTCAAATGGGCAGACTGGGTGGGCCATAGGCTCTTATCTTCTGATACTGTCTATGTATCTATGTATGTTTCAGGAAGAACTAGTGTTATAAATCACTGATTTCAACCATTCAATGCACAGACGCACTGTACATTTCATTTTGTATACAGCGATCTCTTGTGCAGGACCATTAAGAGTGGTACATTCCACTTCATGTCCGGGGGAAGGAAGGAAGGAAGAATTAAAACATAAATCACTCTAGCTAACTTGATTGACTTACAGAAACACATCAGGACAACAGCCAGTCAACTCCTTAGTGCAGTTTAAAGGGACCACTGCAAGGCAGATTTAGATCATGAATTACAATGCAAAAGGGAAAATATGAACCACTAGGAACTGAACCTAGGAACTCTAGCATTCCATGCTAGTAACTCTACCAACTGAGTTATGGTTCACACAGCTGCAGTGGCTGTCCCTGATCTTCCTTCAAAGTCACATTCCCCTCCTCTGGTGTTGCACAATAACTTTGCAACCTCTGAAATATATCAGAACAACAGCCAATAAACTCTTTCTCAGTGCAGTTTAAAGAGGCCACTGCAGGTCAAATTTAGATCATGAATTACAATGAGAAAGGGAAAATGTGACCCACTAGGGACTGAACCTAGTACCTCTAGCATTCCGTGCTAGTAACTCTCATGAATTACAATGAGAAAAGAGAAAATGTGAACCACTAGGAATTGAACCTAGGACCTCTAGCATTTCATGCTAGTAACTCTAACCACTGCAGCTGTGTGACCATCAGAGTGGCCAGTTCCTTGGTGCCACAATAAAAATATGTAATTGCATAATCATAAGACAAACAAATGACAGAGAAGGAGAGAATAGAAAACAGATCCTTGCTTTTAACTCTCTCTGCGTAACAAATGGGACAGGGTCTTACCCAACCCTGTCACACCCTGCCCTGGGATTCTGTGCCTAAAGTGCATTATTTTGCACTTTTTTGCATTAAAACCCAGCTGCCATACTTGTGAAGACTTCTTAAGTTTTCTCTGGTCTCTGTTTGTCCTTTGCAACCCACCCCCCCCGGAGTATCCACCCTATTGCAGATTTTGGTGTCATCCACAAATAGGCAAACCTTCCCCTCCAGATCCTCTGCAATATCACTTATAAAGACATTAAACAGGACCAGTTCCAGCACTGATTCCTGAGGCACCCCACTGGCCACCCTCCCCTCCTCGGAGTGAACTCCATTTATCACCACTCTTTGCCACCTGTCCCTTAACTAATTCCTTACCCAGTTAACAACCTTTTGACCCACTCCTAGGCTACTAAGCTTGCTTAATAGTTTTCTGTGTGGAACTGAGTCGAATGCTTCACTGAAGTCTAGGTCAGCCACATCCACTGCTCCACCCTGATCTAATTCCTTGGTCACCCAATCAAAGACATCCATCAGCTTTGTTACACATGACCCTCCTTCCCATGAATCCATGCTGTTGTGGGTCTTGTAACCCATTTGATTCAAGATATTCCACTATCTTCTTCTTCAACAGTGATTCCATTAATTTTCCCACCATCAATGTGAGGCTGATTGGTCTATAATTACCAGCTTCCTCACTGATACCACTTTTATGAAGTGGGACTATGTTTGCCCTCTCCCCGTCCTCCAGAACCACACCTGTTTTTCATGAGCTATTATATAGTACTGTTAAAGGTCCAGCCAGTACCTCTCAGCTCCATCAATCCCTTAGGATGTACTCCATCTGGACCTACTGCTTTGTCCACTTTAAGATAGCAAGTCCCCTTAGGGCTCTCTCCTCTGAAAAAGGGCTAGTATCTACTTCACTTCCTTCAGAGATCCTGTTACTTTTTTGTGGCCCATCGCCTTCTCCCTCCACTCTGAACACAAGCAAAAGTATTTGTTCAGTATGTCTACCTTTTTCTGGTCCTGCTCTACACTATCCCCCTCATCCCTTTTAACATTGTACTCCCTCACCTCACCTGGTCTTCCTCTTTTCTCTTACACCCTTAAAAAATATATTGTCCCCCTTCCTTACCTCTTGGGTTATTTTCTCTTCATTTTGTGGCTTCGCTCTCCTTAGTGCTTTCCTTGCTTCCCTCTGTTTCTCCTGATATACCTCCTCATCTTCTACCCTCTGCATTTCCTTATACCTTATGAATGCCACCCTTTTAGTCTCAACCTTTTCAGCTACCTCCTTAAAGAACCACAGCAGTCCCTTTTCTTTTTACTCACTTGTTTGACATGTAGGTTTGTTGCTTTCACTACTCCCCTTTCTAGTTTTGCCCACTGTTCTTCTAACCCCCCAAGGTCATCAATCCCCTGCTAGTTCATCCCTGAGGCATTCACCCATCTCTGTAAAATCTCCCCTCTTGAAATATAGGATGCTCACTCTTGCGTTGTTTGATTCTGCAGCCATCCTTGTATTAAACCACACTGTGTGATGATCACTGGCCCAAAGGTCTAATAAGTTAATAGAGCCTCCATGGGGCGTTGCTTATGGTATTAGAGACTCCTACTGTGAGGTCTGAACATCCAGAACTGCGCAGCTTTGCTTTACAGCCCTCTTGCCCAAACCTCCCACTCAAAGTCTCTTACACTGTAAGAGACACCCCATGAAGGGTCTATTAACTTACAGTTGTAGCATTCAGTGTGAGTAGTCCAAGGACTGGAAATGAGCAGGGTTTAGTCTGTTACACTAACATGGTGGATAGCTAGTTGACAACTTTTATTATAAAAAAGGAAGCAGATAACAAAACAACCTGCAACATCAATACATTTTACAGAAGGTGAGCAATCATAAAATGTGTTTTTGTAAACTAAGGCCCACGGGCTGGATTTTCAAAATGAAGTGGGACTAAGTTCCACTTCGCAACTGCAGTTGCTGTCTGAAATCTCTGCAGTTGCAGAGGTTTGTGATTTTTAAATCCACCGCAGCTGTGGGAGATGTTATGCCTGGTCCTACTGGAAATAGCATTTTCCCGCAGCTGCAGGGAAAAAAAACAGCTGTAAGCTGCCAGAAATCGTGAAGCTGGTCATTAACTAGCTCCACCTTTGAAAACATCATTGCTGTGGGAAAAACTGTGGCTCCCCAAGTGGCAACCCATTTCCGCTTTTTTTTCCGCGCAGCTGCAGGACTTTCAAAGGCTCTGAAAATCTGGCCCAAAGAGTTTCGGGGGGGGGGGCGCAATTTCCCTTTAAGGAGCTCATCAGTCCAGAAATGATAGCGAAAACTTTAGAAAACCAGTTTTCTTTCTTTTTCTTTTTTCAGATATTTATTTATACTGTATTTCTCATGTCCTCTACAATTAGCTTTTCCTTTGTCCTGATTAGGAATGACTGGGTTCAGATTTTCAGATTCAGACATATTGGAATCTGATTCCAAAAGTTTGGACTTTTGGATTTATTTGCTGAAAATCCTGAATCCTAATCAATCAGATTACAATCGATTTGGATTCCGAAATCAAAAGTCTGATTTCAAAATCCAATATTCAAAAGTTCTCAGTGCAGACAGGAAGCAGAACCTATTCTTGTACTGAAGTAAGATTTTGGACTCACTCAGATATTCTGAAAAAAAGCAGATGGAATGGATTTTGAGTTATTCAGTTAACCATAGTGCCAAATAAGGTACTATGTCCATTAACTGTTTTATTTATTTATTGAATTTTATTAACCACGTAGGCCCGCTGAGACTAAAAAGTCCCTATGCAAGGGTGACCTGAGTTAATTACAATGATGAAAACAAACAATATACATATTTTGGCTTACATACAGTATATGGTCAGGACATATAATATCCACAAGTGGTTAGAACATTTAAATTGTACAAATGAAAACAGATATCACCTATGTCTTACACTTCATCTTCTCTGGCTGCTTGCATACTTTTGGCATCATAGAGTCTATGCTTGTGACATCACAACCTGTTATTGAGCAAATTATTGTGGTGTCATAAACAGGATTATGACATCAGCTATAGATAAGCAGCCAAAGCAGATGAAATCTAGGGTGATAGTGCTTCTGTTTTCATATTAGTGGGCATAGTTTTATTGAAAAGTGGTATTTAAAGGGAAACCGTCAGAACTAAGAGCCCCACACCCAACTTGGAGATTTTGTAGGCTCTGACAAGATGTTTACAGGTCCTGTTGTACTCCAAAGGCTAAGTACTCTTTTTTTTTCTGTAAAAAGTTTATTAATTTCAATAATAACAACAATACATATCAACACAAAGAGAAAAAGAAATGAATAACAAAATGAACAATAGATTAGAAGCAATATATCAAAGCAAGTTAAACAAGACTATATCAAATAATACCATTACTTATTGTTTCTGTTAGCTAAACAAGTATAATGAGACCTTTGCATTTGTATTAAAATGAGAAGATGATATTTTTTATATACATATATATATATATATATATAGGATACATTATAGGCATGAGTGTGATATGGCAAATATTGTCACTCCTGCAGAGTGAGCTCTGGTGAGTGAGATATCCAGAGCTCATGATGCAGGAGTGACAATATTTGCCATAGCACACGATCTGCACATCATATATTTGATTTATACAATAGCGTCAGGAGTTTCATAAGTATTGTTATGCTGTCTTCTGTAATGTTCTGTTCCTGTTTATGTGTTTGTTCATTCAGTGTGTGAGTTTTTCTGAATGGGCAGGCAGTGTTACAAACTCTGGGAAACAGATGAGTGTGTTTTGCAATGCTAAATGAGTTAGTTTTAGGTAGGAGTGACAAAGAGACTATTTTGTGAAGCTGTGTTCTTTAGAAGTCCGACTGCAGTCAAACTGAGAGTATCACAGTAATTGTAATGGGCTGAGAGGCAGAGTTTGAGGAACAGGTAAGTGTTTTTAGTGGTAATTGAATTAGTGGCAGGCAGCAGTGAGGAACAGACTATTCGGTGAAGATGTGCTCTTTAGAATTCTGGCTGCAGTCTAGCTGAGAGTATGACAGTAATGAGCTGGAAGTTAGAGTGTTGGGAATAGCTGATAGTGTTTTGTAATGCTGAGTTACCTGCAGGCAGCAGTGAGACCTCTCATGGTAGTTCTGCATTTGTGTCTATGGTAACAGCACAGGTGTTTCTTGCATGCTGAGGGGAAAGAAACATAGAAACACAGACTTTGACAGCAGATAAGGACCGCTTGGCCCGCCTAGTCTGCCCATTTCCCTACCTAGAGAATAAGCTGCAGATCCTATTTAACCAACAGCCTATTTCTTCCTACCCCCCACAAAAATTGCCTTATGTCTGTCCCATGCATTCTTGAATTCTCCCACAGTTTTAGACCCACAACCTCCTCAGGAAGGCTGTTCCATGCATCCACCACCCTCTCTGTGAAAAAATACTTCCTCACATTGCCCCTGAGCCGTCCCCCCTCTATCTTCAAATTGTGTCCCCTTGTTCTTGCACATCTCTTTTTCTGAAAGATGCTACCCTCTTGGACTTTTTGATTCCACTGAGGTACTTAAACATTTCTATCATGTCCCCCCTCTCCCTCCTTTCCTCAAGGGTATACATATTAAGCTCTTTTAGCCTCTCCTCATATGGCTTCTCTTGCAGACTAGACCCTGCACCATTTTAGATGCCCTCCTCTGAACTGCCTCCATCCTGTCTATGTCCTTGCAGAGATGGGGTCTCCAGAACTGGACGCAGTACTCCAGATGGGGTCTCACCAACTGTCTGTACAGGGGGATAACAACTTTCTGTTTTCTGATGGTGATGCCTCTCCCTATACATCCCAGTATCCCCCCAGCCCTCCCTACCGCCTTCTCACATTCTCACATTGCTGGCCAACCTTAAGGTCATCTGATATGATTACCCCCAGGTCCCTTTCCATTTTTGTTATTTTTACTACCTCCCCCATTGTGTAATCTTCCCTGGTTTTGGTTTCCCAGGTGCATTACTTTGCACTTATTTGCATTGAATCCAAGCTGCCATACTTCTGACCATTCCTCCAGCCTTGCCAAGTCCCTTCTCATCCTTTCCACGCCTCCTTGTGTATCAATCCTGTTGCAGATCTTTGTGTCATCTGCAAAGAGGCATACTTTTCCTTCCAGTCCCTCTGTAATGTCACTTATAAAGACATTAAAAAGGACTGGAACCAGTACTGAACCCTGCGGTACCCCACTAGTAACCCCTCTTTCTTCAGAGTGGACTCCATTTACAATTACCTTCTGTGTCATGTTGTTCAGCCAATGTTTTACCCAGGCTACCACCCTGGGACCCACTCCAAGGCTGGTTAATTTGACTACTAATCTTTTGTGTGGGACTGTGTCAAATGTTTTGCTAAAGTTTAGGTAGGCCATGTCCACAGCCCCTCCCTGGTCTACTACTTTGGTCACCCAGTCAAAGAAATCAATTAGATTCGTCTGACATGACCTTCCTGCTGTGAACCCATGCTGCCTTGGGTCCTGTGCCCCACTGGCCTCTAGGTACTCAACAGTTCTTTCATTCAGAAGTGATTCCATCACTTTCCCTACCACAGAGGTCAAACTGACAGGTCTGTAGTTTTCTGCCTCTGTCTTGCTCCTACTTTTGTGAAGGGGAATCACATCTGCCTTCTTCCAGTCCTCAGGTACCACACCATCCTCCCATGATTTGTTATAAAGGGTAGTCAGTGGTGTCACTAGTTCTCTGCTTAATTCCTTTAGAATTCTGGGGTGAATTCCATCTGGCCCCATTTCTTTGTCCACCATCAGTTTTAGGAGTTCTTTCAGAACCCTTTCTTCTGTGAAAGGACTGGGATCGACCCCCCCCCATCTAGAATGCTTCTGTTAATAGGGTTAGGCACCTCCCACACTTCCTCTTTTGTGAATATTGAACAGAAGTATTCATTCAGTATCCCTGCTTTTTCACTGTCACTCTCTGCCCACCCACCATCCATTCTATTCAGCCTCACTATCCCTCCCTTTGTCTTTCTACGCTCCCTGATATACCTATAAAAGGTTTTATCCCCCTTCTTAACCGAGTTGGCTATCTTTTCCTCAGTTTGTGCCTTGCTATTCTGACTGCCCTCCTGCTTCCTTCTGCCTTAACTGGTACAGCTCTCTGTCCTGCTCCTTCTGTGTTTCCTTATACTTCCTAAATGCTATCTTTTCTCCTAACCTTCATCACCACTTCTTTTGAGAACCATAGTGGCTTTTTCTTCCATTTTGATTTGTTTATTTGCTTCACACAAAGGCTTGTTGCCTCTGTGATGGCAGTTTTGATATTTCCCCATTGTTGCTCCACCCCTCCTTCTAGCCTGTTTGCTAGTGTTTTTCTAAGGCACTCTCTCATCTTGCCAAGGTCAGCCCTCCTGAAGTCCAGAACCCTCACTTTTGTATGGCTTGACTCTGTAGCTGAGTTTATCATGAACCACACTGTTTGGTGGTCACTTGTTCCCAAATGGCTACCCACTTCTAGATCTGAGATCCTCTCACTGTCCCATTTGAAAGTATGAGGTCTAAGATTGCTCCCTCATAGTAGGTTCCAAAACTAAGCTGTCCCCAGGCATGCCACCTGAAGGGCATCAGAATGGCCCTGCTTTGGGATGTGGCTGCAGCAAGGTGCTCTAGTTAACATCTGGCATATTAAGGTCCCCCATCAATAGTATCTCCCCTTTCTCTGCCATCCTAAGTATGCCTTCTATCATATCCTTGTACATTCCCTCCACCTGACATGGGGGTCTGTATACAACCCCTGTGCGGATTGTGGTGCCATTTCCAGTCTCTAAGGTGACCAACAGTGCCTCCTCTCCTCTCCTCCCTGTTTACTCTTTTGTTCAGTTGCTTTTATCCCCTTCCCTTACATGGAGAGCTACTCCCCCCCTTCTGCCCTCCCTGTCTCTCCTGTAGGTTATGTACCCTGGTATGTTAACATCCCCGTCATGGTTCTCTGTGTACCATGTTTCTGTGACTGCTACAATATCCAGGCATCCCTCTTCCATCAAGGCCATCAGTTCAGGGAGCTTGTTGCCCAGACTACGGGCATTGGTACTCATTACCCTCCATTTCTTGATGGCCTTACCCCTTTTTGCCCCATCCCTATCCTTATTGCATTTGCCACTTTCTCCATTTACCCTGCACTTCTGCCTATTGACATCTCTGTGTTGGTGTCTACCTCACTTAGTACCCTGATTTTTTTGGGGGGGCTAGGATTTCCCTGCTCCTTTCCAGTGCCTCCCCCCCTTGGCTAGTTTAAATCCATGCCAATGAAGTATTTAAACCTATCACCTAGGATCCTGGTTCCCTTCCTGGACAGATGCAGACCATCACACCAATATAGGCCTGCATTCATCCAGTTGGACCCCCAGTCCCCAATGAAGCTAAATCCTGAGCTCTGCACCAGTTTTTCAACCACTGATTGAATCCCATGGTGTGGAGCACCCTAGCCTCATCTGTGCCATAGACAGGCAGCACCTCCGAGAAGGTTACCGTGTGTGCTATTTGTCTAAGGCCCCTCCCCATTTCCACAAACACTTCTTGCACTGCTCTGATCCCTTTCTTAGCCAGGTCATTTGTCCCTAGGTGGACAATGACATCCAGCTCCCTCCCTTGTGCAACTGCTCCTGTGATCCTGAGAATTCGCTCCCTGTCCCTCCAAGCCATGGTGCCAGGCAGGTACCTTACCTCCCTCTCCCCTTCCTCCCCCAGTTCTACCTTCCTAACAATGGAGTCCCCCACCAGGAGTTGTTTCTTTCCCCTGTGGGGTCCCATGACACCCTCCTGTGGGTCTCCTTTGTGGAGGTTCCCAGCATCATCCTTGGTCTCCACTGTGGGTGCCTCCATAGAGGAACCACACTTTTCCAGAATGGCATAGAAATTGTGGAGAGGTACAACTGGAAGGATGCGCCTCTGTTCCACCACCCTCACCCTCCCTGAGCCCACTGTGCTCCAACCGCTCCTCTTTCTTGGCAACCTCTGAGGCAATGGCAGTGACCCTGGTGGTCCCTGGGTGGGAGAGGAGGTCCCACAAATCCTGGCCAACTCAGCCTGGAGATGAGCAACCTCCTCCCTCAGCCCAGAGAGGTGCTTGCAGATCGGACAACACTGAATCCTCCAGAACATCTCCCGGAAGACTGCTGCTCCACAGCTACTCCACTGCACCACTCCCATCATGTCTTTTTTCTGGCCCCCTAACTGTTGCTTGGAATACTTACTCTTTCCTCTGTTTGTTTATTTTCTTTTTTTTTTTTTTTTCCCTACTTACTGACTGCCTCTGTGCCCTTTTAGCTCCTGATCTTCCTGTTCTAAGACAAGAAGTTCCTATATTTCTCAGTAGTCTCCTTACTTGCTCAGAGTCAGACCTCCAGCAGCTGGGGGGGACGGAGAGCTACTCTTGCCCTTCTAGGATGGTGAGTCTTTGGTGGCTCTGTGATCACTCACTTCCTGCTCCCAAACAGGAAGTTCCTGTTGTCAGTTAAATCCTGTGCCTATAAAAGTAGAACTGGTTTAGGGTGAGGGGAAGGAGGGCAATATAGTCCCAGTAGAGAAGTTTTAGTTATACCAGTAGCTCCTTTCTCCCGGTATTCTGTCTGTTCTCTGGCAGAAGCTATGAAAGCTGCCTAGAGTGATGATATCTGTGACCTTTATGTGACCTGTGTGTAAATGGCTGATATCATCACAGTAGAGCAGAGGTAAAAAATATCACACTGCAGTGGAAGATACACTGTTTTATCTCACTCATTTATCACTCACCCCTATTGTATAAATAAATATATATATATATATACATTCACACACACACGACACATTTTCCAATATTGCTGACAGGGAAGTTAAAGTACAGAATCTGATACACATACACTGTACTGTAAATGGTTAACTGCAAAGCTATTTTTTCAAAATACTTGAGAAAGGACTCCAAATTGAATTGAACATCTCAGGTTTCACTACTCATTTACAGCTAATCATTTCATTACTGGCTGTAGTACTCATATATTTGTACCAGTCTTCCAAAGAAGGAGTGAGAGCTATTTTCCAGTTTGAGAGAATTAACTGTTTAACACCCAATGAATCTGCTAATATCCATTTTTTTTTGTTTTTGTTTAGATAAGAATTGTATGGAATGATGCCTAGTAAGACTGTTCACTCTGAAGCATATATCTAAAATTAAGTTCCAAAATTTGCTTTATCTTTAGGACAAGACCAGAGCATGTGAGACAGGTCAACGTGTGGTGAATTACATCTCCAGCACGCCTTTCCTTTCAAAATCCCATATTTTCAAGTCTAAGAGGGGAGAAATAATAATACAGTAGTGAAAAATGTTGTGTTGAATGTATCTTCTTTGCATTTCTCTACTAGACATCTTAACATGTTCTTATGCTTTCTCCCAGTCTTCAGGGAAGATTGAGATATCAAGTTCATGCTCCTACTCACCATCAGAAGTTTATTAAATGTGCATCAGGCTGAGAGAGTACTTTATGAAAGAGACTAACTCCTCTTCTCAGTTTAGCTAATTTAATAAACTGAGGCCAATCAGGAAAATCAGAAACAGTATAGTTCACATCAAGGATATGACTCAGAGAAGCAGAAATGGAAACCTTGAGTTTTATATCTGAGTTCTTTAAAAGCCATCAGAACTCTGGAGTCTTTATCTATTATATCAGAAGGTTTAGAGATACCAGATTTGCTCCATCCAGTATCTTTTGGGGAGCTATTGTACATAATACGTTAATTGTTCCTTAAGGGTATTTCAATAACAGGAACAAGGTTTGGATTAATATATAGAAACACTTCCCTAAGTATCCTAACAGAACCCTCAATGATGGGGTTATCATTGAGGGAGCTTGGAAAATGAATAAAAATAAAATCTAGAATACTATGTAGAGCCACTAGCTGTGTATCCATAGAGAGTCACAGGAGCTGATTTGGTTTAGGGAGTGAGAGTAATTGAGTGTGTTGGAGGGATTGCTTAGAAAAAAAAGCCCAATAGTACCTCTCCCACAAGGGTAAAGCAAAACCTACTGCTTCAAGCGGTGCTCTAAGTTTCACTATAGAAAGACGTGGAGATTTCTACCCCCGCAAAAATCTTTAATAATTGTTTAAAGCTTTGTAAAATATATTTTGTCTATAGTCATGGGCTGGTTTTGTTGTATAATACAAAAGAATTTGAGTTCCATGACCATTTTGATTGTATTAATCTTCCCAATGAAGGATAGATTAAGTGTATCCCATCTTTCTACATCAGACTTAAGTTCTGTTTAAAAAGTTGACAGATTAAGGCTGGGGATCTTTGACAAATCCTTATAGAATGTTAAATCCAGGTATTGTAATCTATCAAACAAAATAGTATTACTGAACTGTTAAGACATATACCCAGTAATGTGGGGTAATAAGGGGGCATAATTAGAGTTTTTTACAATGTATTATTACACCAGCTACCAAAACTGTTGAAGAAGGGATTCAAGAGCCTTACAGGAGTCAAGAGGCCTGCTAATAGTTAAAAGCAAATAATCTGAATAAGCAAAAACAGTTTGGACATATTTTCTAGTTTTGATTCCATGAACTGAAGGAGAGCTGACAATAAGCAGTATCAAGGGTTCAATAGAAAGGATGAAAAGATAGTGGTAGAGGGGCACTGCTGTCTCATTCCCTGAGATAATGTAAAAAAAGAAGAGATTGTGCCTTTAGTAACAATTGCAGCAGAAGAATTGTTATAAAGTATTTTAGACCAAATTCCAAGGGAATTACCAAGACCAAATCTATTGACAGCAATGTTCATGAAGCCCCAGTCCAGGGAATCAAAGGCTTTCATCATGACCAAAACTGTTACACGTCCTACTGTTTTTTGTTTGTTAGAAGCCCAAATAGTATTGATCAGCCTCCTCACATTACCCACTGCAAATGTACCCCTTTAAAAAACAACCTGCTCTTGCTCCAACAGTTTGGTAAGTATTGGTTATAGGCTATTAGATAAAATCATAGCCAGTATTTCATAATCCTGATTGAGTAATGAGATGGGTCTGTAATTTGCACTGTCTGACAAATCTTTCCTTTTTTTTGGAATAAGAGATACAGGGGTTTCTGACATAGTTGGAGATATTGTGCCATTGACCAAGGAGTATTTAAACATTTTGTGTAGCACAGGAGCTATTTGAGAAGACAGTAATTTATAAACTTCTCTTGGAACACCATCTGGTCCTGGGGCTTTATCATTTTGAAGGTTCTGTATAACAAAGGGGACTTCATTAAGCTGGATAGGTTTCTTAATTCCTACAGCCTTCTGTACAGAAAGGCATGGAAGATATATTGATATCTTGTTCAGAAAATGCTTGACTTAATTTTATAGTTATTTTTAAAAAAATTAGTAAACACTTCATTTATTTCCTTGCTAGTTCAAACGACTCTACCAGCCTTGTTCTGTATATTAGTGATTGTATTTCTAGATCGCTGTTTTTTAAGTCTCTATGCCAGCAATTTGCTGGCCTTTTTCCCAAATTCCCAGAAGTTTTGCTTTGTGCAGAATAATGCAAATTCAGCTTTTTGTGTGTAGATCTTATTAATCTCATACCTACGCTTTACCATAGAGTTTATCAGGTCTTCCCTATGGTTATCATCCTGTTTGTATTTGAGTCTCAGATTCTTTAAGCTGTTTCTCTAAATCTGTTAACAATTTCTGAGCTTTCTTTTTTTAATTTTTGGATGTAGAGTAGCTAATTACCCTCCCTCTCAAATACACCTGGAATGTTTCCCACAAGGAAGACTGTGCAACTTCTCCAATGTCATTAAAACTGAAGAAATCAACTATCTCCTTCTGAATCCATTCTCTGAACTCACATCATGCATCAAGGATGTGTTAAACCTCCACCTAAAGGGCCCCCCACCCATTCAAATTTAAACAGACAAAAAATACCATACTAAGGATACCAGCTGAAAACATTGAGTTCATCAAAAGTGGTAACAGAAGAAAATAGACTAGCCTATTACTGGACCCATGTCTATTAAATATAAAAGTGTAATCTCTACCTTTAGGATGGGAGATTCACTATAAGCCAGTTAGTCCCAAATCCTCATTCACCTAAAATAAAGCTCTTCTAGCAGGGATAGGGGCTATCCTAGTTCATAATCCTGAGGAAGCTCTTTCTAGAACAGGATCTAAGACCTCTTTAAAGTCCCCTCCAAGAGCAATCCCATAGCCATTCAAATCATTAAGCAGTGAGGCAACAAAGTTAAATAACTGATTTTAATTTTTGTTGGGGGCATAGATATTACAAAGAGCAATTGGAGTACCCTCAAGGAAGCCTGGAGTATTTGATATCTACCCTCAGACTCAGTAACATGTTTATATTTGATGCACAGAGTCCCCTTTTTATTAATATAACTATCCCTCTCTTTTTTGAATTAAGGGAGCATTATTTGACTTGGGGCACACACCCTCTCTTGAGTTTCTCTGCTTCTGGTGGTAGAAGATGAGTCTCTTGTAGGAACACTATGTCCACTTTTTGCTTATACAGGTAGGATACACAGTAACTTTTTTCCTCTTAAGGGGTGACGCCAGACCCTGAACATTCCACCAAATAAGTTTACAAATTATAGATGTCATAGTACCTTTCCCTGTATAGTAACTAACAAATCAAATAATTTCAGATGGGTTAGAAAATAAGTATTACCGTTGAACTAACTTCAATGTAAGACAACAAAAGAATTAATTCCAGGTACTGCAGCAATAATAATATTGTAAAAACAACATTATATGCAAATAAGGGTTGAGAAGTAACAAACACTAGGTATGAATTAGTTAATTTAGAGGGAATGAGTAAAAGGTATAGGGTAAAAAAAAATCCAAAAGACCAGATGCTGTGTGTACGTATTCCAAGGTACCAGCTGAGCACACAACCTTAATCTGTGGTTAACATCAAGGCCAATGAGAAAGGAGTGCAATCAGAACCCTAATAGCTTGCAACATAGAGTGGATAATAATGGCAAATCAAAGCTTAGGCTGAATCAGTGCAAGTTGTTAGAAGGGAAACAAGCATTTGTCAATGCCGAATGTTGGCTTGCTGGCACTGGCATTAGTAGTGCAGGAGTTAGAGAGATGCACAATAGGATTAGCAGTGAAGTAGTGAACTGACACTATTACCCTGCAGAAGTGACAGGCTGGGGTGTGCCTTGAATCAAATGCGCCCATAACGCTCATGCCATTTCACCTCACCCTACCCCATAGATACTGACAAGTGCCACGGTGTGCCTTAAGGTTGTTGGGCCTTACATTCACCCCATTCCATAAGGAAATATGCTGATATGCATGCAGTATAGGAGAATGGGGTGACCTTTGGGGCCAAAGAGTCCAAGGCACACCTCGACACCTGTCACTGGTTGCAGGGTGGGGGTGGAATGGCATGAGCATTACAGCCGACAATGCCAAGTCACATCCCTGATGCCTGTCAGTCCCTACAGGGTGGGGCATCATGGTTGGAAACCCTAATGCCCCTGGCATTTGTTGGTATTTTCACCCCAAATTTTCAACATGGGCCATTTGTGACTCCACCTCATGAACAGTGGCACTATGAGTTAGTTTGCCAAAAGGTGATTTTGTACAGCAACTGTGCATTTTGGTGCCACAGATGCGAAAACACATTTTGGGCAGAATGTGAAAAATAACAGCTGCACTGTTCATGAGGAGGTGTAAATAAATGGCATTGTTGAAAATCTGGAGTGAAAAAATGAAAAATTGGTGACGTCACAAGCGTGCATAGAAACTGTGCAATGCACGCCCGTAACGTAAGTATTTTGGGGATTTTTTTAACCAGATTTTCAACATAGGCATTTTGGGAACTCCAGTCATGATCAGTGTCACTGTGATTTTGTTAATCTGTCTGAATCATTGATTTCCCAAAGCGACCATGCCTTTGGGTGACATATGTACGAAAACACATTTCAGACAGGATGTGAAAAATGACAGCTGTGCTGCTCATAAGGAGGTGTAAAAAAATGACAATGGTGAAAATCTGGAGTGGAAATATGAAAAACTGGTAACACCAAGAGTGTGTATAGAAACTGTGCAACGCACACCCGTAACACAATTATTTGTTTTTTGTACCAAATTTTCAACATAGGCATTTTGGGACCTGCACTCATGAGCAGTGTCACTGTGATTTTGTTAATTTGTCCTGAACATTGATTTCGCACAGCAACTGCGCCATTGTGTGCCACATGTGCGAAAACTCATTTTGGGTAGGATATGAACAAGAACTTGTCAATGCCGAATGTTATCTCACTGCCATTGGAATTGGTAGTGCAGGAGTTAGAGATGCATAACAGGAATGGCAGTGAAGTATTGAACTTGATGCCAACCTCATCCCCACCCTGAAGAGACACATTTTCAACATAGGCATTTTGGGACCTCCCCTCATGAACAGTGGCACTGTGATTTTGTTAATCTGTCCCAAAAGTTGATTTCCCACAGTGACCATGTCATTCTGCACCACAGGTGCAAAAACACATTTTGGGCAGGATGTGAAAAATGGCAGCTGTACTGTTCATAAGGAGATGTGAAAAAATGCCAGTGTTGAAAATCTGGCATGAAAATATAGCAAATTTGCGAAGTTACAAGGGTGTGTGGAAACTGCGCAATGCATGCTTGTAACACAGTCATTTTATGGACTTTCATCACCAAATTTCAACATAGGCATTTTAGGACCTTTGCTGATGAAGTGTCACCGTCATTTTCTCAAACTGTCCGGAAAACTGATTTCGCACAGTGACCGCACTATTGTCCGCTGGACGTGGGAAAATACATTTTGGCCAGGATATGTAACATGAAAGCTGTACAGTTCATAAAGAGGTGTGGAAAAATTCCAATTTTGAAAATCTAGAATGAAAATATTACAAATTCACGAAGTTACGAGCGTGCGTGGAAAGTGCGCAACACATGCTCGTAAAACAGCCATTTTTGGGATTTTTTTCACCAAATTTGCAACATAGGCTTTTTGAGAGCCAGCTTCATGAACAGTAGCACTGTCATTTCATTACTCAGTTCGGAAAGGTGATTCTGTGCAGATACAGTGAAATCACCTTTCAGGACAGAATAACACCATTACAGTGACTGAATTCATGAGGAGGGGTCCCAATAACCCCATGTTGAAAAGTTGGTGCCAGAATTTCCAAAAATGGGTGAGATATGCACCAAAGTTGAAAAAACCCTATTTATGCCATTATATAGCTTACTGGCATTTCTTCGGTTCGCGGTCGTCTTTGAAGAATGCAGACATGTTCCCAGTCCACGAAGATCGTCGCGCCGGGTTCCGGAAGTAAGTATGGGGTGAGGGGGTGTGAGGAGGCAGGGTGTGCAGAGGGTGGGTGCGGATTGCGGGAGGGCCACCGGAGTCGACAAAGGACCATTTTTTGCTCTGCAGGTGTAAAACAACAACAAAAAAACCATTGCAGGACTTTTTTTTTTTTGAAGGCATTTATTTGGCATGCTGGGTGGCTCCCAGCGTGCCAACTGAGTGTTTGTTTTGGGGGGGTTCTGTAGCTGACAGGGGATTGGGTACCTCCATTGGCACACAACAGATGGGGGGGACATTATGCTGACGGGGAGTGGGCTCCCCCATCCTCAAATTAAACTAGGAAGGGGTGGCATGATGCTGAGGGGACTGGGCACCCCCTCAGCACACACTGTAAATGAGAGGGGGGTTGCAGTATGCCGACGGGGAGTGGACTCCCCCGTCAGCAAATGAAGTGGGTTGGGGCACTCTGCAGCGGCATGCCACCATGTTTTTATTGTAAACTGGCCACCAGAAAAGGCACGCCACTGCGTGAGAAGCTTGGCTCTCATTGCAGCAGACCTTTTCTTTGGTCTGGTGGCCAGTTTATGTGTTGCTGGTGTCCGCGCCTGCAGCTGCCTTATTGGGGAATGAGGGACACACCTACTGGTGCATGTCCTGCATTCGCCCACAGTGACCGCACTTCCAAATGTGCTACTACTGCTATATGCACAAGCACGAGCCAACATAAAAATGACAGCTGTACTGTTCATAAGGAGGTGTGAAAAAATGGCAATGTTGAAAATCTGGAGGAAAATATTAAAAATTGTCAAAGTTATGAGCGTGCATTGAAACTGCACAATGCACACTCGTAATACAGTAATCTTTTGGAATTTTTCCACCAAATTTGCAAGATAGGGTTTTTGGGACCCTACCTCATGAACAGTGGCATTGTCCTTTCATTAATCAGTCCCAAAAGGGTATTTCGCACAGTGACCACGAAAATGACCTTTTAGGGCCGAGTAATGAGATGACAGTGCATGTGTTCATGAGGTGGGGTCTTAAGTACCCCATGTTGAAAATTTGGAGGAAAAATTCCAAAAATGGCTGAGATATCCACCTATGTTGAAACCCCCCCATTTATGCCATTATACAGCTTACCAGCATTTCTTCAGTTCGCGGTCGGCTTTGAAGAGTGCAGACGTGTTCCGGGTCCACTGAAGATCACAGCACCAGCCCTCTGGAGGTACATGTGGGGTGAGGGGAGGTGAGGGGGGTGAGGGGAGGCAGGGTGCGCAGGGGGAGGGGGCACCGAACACAACAAGGGACCATTTTCTTTGTTACAGATTAAATAAAATAAAATAAAAACATCACAGACCGTTTTCTTTTTTTCAGGTATCAGAAAAATGCTGGGCACACTGGGTGACTTGGGGGGGTGTTGTTGGCCACACTGGGGTGGGCTCCCACTGTGGTACACAATGCAGGTGGGGCGGGGGCAAGAACATGCCGACGGTGTTTGGCTGTTGTACGATGGAGGCACACTGGGTTGGGCACCCAGTGTGCCACACAATCTTTAGTGGGGTATTTAACATGCTGACAGGGGGACTGGGCAACCCAGAAGTTGGCTTTATAGGGATCATGTAGAGTAAGAGATGGCGGCAGATGCTGCTGCCATGTTTATTGCAATGCTTCACCAGGAAAGCAAGCACGTCAGGAAGCATGTTATTGTGCCGCTGCATGACGAGCTTGTCTCCGATTGCAGCAGCAGCACTTTCTTTACAAGTTTTGTCCACTTTACATATTTCTTGTGTCATTGCCTGCATGCTAGTTTGTTGGGGAATGAGGGACGCACCTACTAAAGTGTGCCCTGCATTCGCCCACACTGACACCCCCCCCCCAAAATCTGCTACTACTGCAAGATGTTGGCTTGCACCTATGCAGCAAGCCAACATAAAAATGACTCCTCCAGGCTATTTTTAAAACACTATACCTCCATATTTGAAACTAATGAAGACAATTAGAGCATTTGCAAATAAAAGGGAGTAGATCATCACTAACCATGCCATTTGTAAGATTCCTCTACATCCACATTCAGCATGAAGTTTTAATTAGAAAGCTATTAGATGACCCAGCTGGACTATTCAGGAGCATATAATAATATATAATAAAATAAATAAATAAATAAATAAATATTAATGCATTCCATCCCAAGGCATCTGAACCGGAAGACTGTTTAGTGGGATTTACTCATAATAGACAAAAAGGAAATTCTGGTATTATTAGCAATGTTGCTCATGCTTGTAAACTTGATTAACGTATGGCTTGTGGATGCCAGAACTAAGCTGGCAGCAAGACACAGTGGATAGTGAAGTGAATCAGCAAACCCAGTAAAGACATCTATTAGTTAAGTTAAAAAAAAATGAAATCACGGTGAGCTAGAGCTGGGGGTGGCATTTTAAAAGGTAGGGTCTGATGCATGAGTTAGTTGCTGATTAGCATGCTGGTGGTCTTTAGAATTTTTACAGTACAAGCCGAAATGGACTGCCACATAGGGCTTCCATTAGTCTGTAATAGCTGTCTTACTCCAATGATGTCATCACGTCTCACGTCAGCACCATCTCATGGCTAGATTGCAGCACCAACTTTGAAACTCTCGGATCTTTGTTTACAATATTTAAAAGCTGACAAAAATGAGTTAAACCTGTATTACAAAGATAAGGAGCACAACCTTTTAAGATACCACCCCCAGCTCTAGCTCACCACGATTTCATTTTTTTAATTTGGCAATCACCGAAACCTGCTTTTTAGTTATCCATTAAACAGAAAGTGCTGCATCTGGCTAAAGAACATAAAAGGCTTGCCTGGAGGGGAGAGAGAGCATTGCTATCTCAAGACTTCTCCTTGGAAATCATGGATAAAAGGAAAGCTTTTGGGGAAACCAAGAACATAATGCAAGACTTGAGTGTTTCATATTATATTAATTAGCAAGTGATCGTGGTTTATCCAAATACCAGGGAGTCTACTGTTTCAGTATAACTCACCTGAGGTAGCTTGGGATTATCTTAACAAACATTTCTTGCTAAACAGCAGACACCACCATTTGAATGTTGCTCACCATCCTGATCGGAATCCCCCTGTTCATGCTGACACTCTGCGTTAGACACCTTCTCATTCTGAATCTCATCATGTGCCACAGCATGAAACTGAGACTACTCCTGTTAAACTACATCCGGGAACTACATGCTGTCACAAACTCTGTTAAAAGCAAGCTCTAATACATTCTCCTGTGTCCTATGCTGCCATGACCAAACATAATACACAGTTTTCAGCTACATACTCCTCCTTCAGCACCAGTATTTACTAGAAACCCCAACACATATCTATGGCTCTACAAAAATCCCTTTCACAGATTAATCCCCCCCCCCCCAAAAAAAGAGGGAGAAGTAGGAGTCAGGAAAGCTCTAAAGCCTCTGAATCTGGTCCTTCTTCTCCTTCCAGTGCGCAAACTTCAACCAGAGAACAGGAAAACATTGTTGATATGGCAAACTGGAAGTATGTTCCTCCAGGACGTACCATGAGATGAGCATTTGTTGCTCAGTGTAATTTTCCTGGTGAAACATTTCAATAAATAAATAAATAAACTGGATAAGCTCTCTGATTGGCTATTTCTGTAACCTTTGGCCTCATCTTTCTTCACTTCCAGTTCATGGGGTTACATGCATCAGAGAAAACCTCATGGGTGCAGTGTCATTCACATTATGCATTCATTTATTGGTTTGTTTGTTTATTTATTTATTTTGTTTGATTTTCTTTGTTTCTTGTTAAATGTTCCTGGTGCTGGGGAACTGAGTAGACTGCATCAAGAAGTTAAAATCTGCTGCAGGACAAAACTGGTGGTAAGTTCTGTTAATCTTTACTGTTACCCAAATGATCTGCTTGTTTAATTGCCATGGGTCCATGGCCTGATCCTTAATGGATCATATTTAAACTATCTTTTGGGAGCAGACTGTTAACGCTGACATCCTGCTGGACTTTTATGATTATGGAATCTGCAGCCCCTTTGCTAAACAGGTCCTTTTTCAATCTACTTTTAAAAACAGACTATTGCCTAAACAGGCTCAGAATTCATATTTGTTGCTTCAGACTTCTTTCCTCTCCCTTTAGATGGCTTACTCTTCTTTTGTCTTCTGAATTATATTCTGAGTGTGTTATGGGCTGATGGTAGCCAGTGCTATACATTTATGTTGCTGGTTTGTAATATGGGTAGTTAAGCAATAAGGCACGATGGGGCATTGATGGTATTAGGTTTGCACCATGGTCAGGGGCATAGTGAGACATGAGGTGACGCCGAGTGCCTTCAGCCCCTGACCATGTGGTAAACCTAGTACCACCAATGTTCCTGGAGTGCCTTATTGCTTATATAAAATGGGCCCATAGGTAACTTTTAAAAAACAAACACTCAAACCCATAAAAAATATAATAAAATGTTGCTAAACAACGTAAAATAGTCCCTCCACAGATGTTTTTCACCTGTCAGTCATCTGTCTTTCTTCACATTCAATGAACTGTATGATTGTTTATCATGGAATAGAATAATTCAAAGCTGTGCATTATTCCAATAATAGAATGCCCCCCACACACACACGTAATGGTAACTAGGGATGCAGCAAATTTAAATTTTGCTGGCAAAGTGGTCAAATTTGCCTGGTGGAGTAATTAGTGAAATTTTCCCGCATAAGGCGGAATTTCGCCTAGGCAAAATTTACCTTCTGTGGTGAAATTTCGCCTTCTGCAGGCGATTTCGCCTTCCATGAGCAAAGTTTCACCGCTGAGATTGGAATTTCACCCGCGAGCCAAATTTCACCACCGGTGAAATTTCACCTTTCTGCCAGGCAAATTTACGCCTCCCAGGCGGAATTTCACATTTCGCTCTTCGAAATGGGCGGAATTTCACGGATTACTCCACAAAGCAAATTTCGCTCACTTCACCCACCACTAATGGCAACATGGAATACATGCATCCAAAATTCTTCGGCGTTCCACTAGCATATACACACACACACACACACACACACATACACAGGCCTCAAGTGGAGCCAGAACCTCAATTTTATCTGTTGGCAGATAAGGAGCAGGGAGTTCTCTGGCAGAATGGTGGGGATAGGAGGGGGATTTTTCATGGTCATCAAGAAACAACAGCAATGGAAACTTTGAATAGTACCTGATTTTTTAAAATTTGTGTATGTGTGTAGAAAGGGGTTCTTGAGTGAAATATCATTAAATTATTTACTTACTTTATTTAATTCAATGGACTTTTATTTTTAGGGCCAAGTTGAACCTTTTTATGTATCAGTAAAGGTTTTCAGCTATGTTTGTGATGGAAATTAGGAAGTAAGTGGCTTATGAATTCTTTGAGTTGCTCTGGTTGGCAGGGGCTTGTTTTTAGCCATTGGTGGTGCTCTCTTATTGCCATGGCTAGAACCAAGTCTTAGCCAATCAGGACACAGGGATTTCCTTGTCCATTTTATATTCCATTTATTGCCACCTTCTACAGTACTTGTATGCTTGTTTATGATAACAACTGCCCAAAGAAATTACAGTATAATGTCATGTAGGGAGCTTCACTGTAAATTGGGAATGATTTACTCATTATGGCTCTGTAACACACGTTTGCATATTTATGTCACCTAATTGTTTCTATATACTACTGGCTTTCTGTAATAGATGGCTAAAGCTTTAGTAAATGTTTGGAGGTTTCTCGGGGGTCCTGCTGGTGTTTCCCCTACCTGGTAATAGATCCCTTGCACTCCTTTGGCTAGTCCAGAATAAACCTGAACCTATTAGCAAACATTGGTGTTTTGGCTGTTTTGTACTGGTTGGCGGGTGGGGCCAGAGTTTGCGCTTTGGAAAATTGTTTTTCTCCTCGGCATACCTAGCCATGGGGCGGCTTTGATTGTTTGCTTAAATACAAAATTCTACCTGCAGGATTCAGGTGGAAAAGCAATTCTGCTTCCAAAATGCTTTCCTGAACTTTTTGACGAATTCCATGGAATTTCAAAAGCTTTTTTTTGCTTTTTGATTAAAACCGTGGTTTAGTTTTCTCAGGTTACATGAATGAGGCTTCTGCAGTTTATATAAATAGCTATTAAATTTCCTTCATAAATTGGGTAGGGGAAGTCCTGGCTTGTACCCCTGCATTTTCCTCAAACTATTGTCCAGTAAATAAAAAGTACCAGTGCCAGCCTTCCACATCACATGCCATATTAATGTGCCACCTGAAAACATAGATTTTTTGTTCAGCTGCCATTTTATTCCCTGCCTGCCCACTTACTTTTTTCCCCATTTACTGCCTTGTTCACTGCACAATCATTCTTAAAGCCTCATTCCCTATGAGAGATTACCTTGTGGGCTTCCCACCAGCTAGTCTGCCTTGCCCTTGGTTCCTAGACTCTGAATGTCACTTGGGGACAGGTGACTACAGCAACAGCCCAGCAACTGACTCTGTGCCAGAAATGGAAAGGGACCCAAATGACCAAGTGGTGCCAACTGCGCCTATCAAAAAAGCTGCCATTCAAAACAACTTCAGCATAGACATGCTTGCAAATGCTTACAAACACTTCTGATCCCAGGACATGTAGTGGGGACTGAGAAAAGGCAAAACAAAATGGGATATAGCTGCAGCATGAGACCATATCAAAAAAAAAGTTAAACCATTCTATGAACAATGCAAAAACTAAAGACATAACATAGAAACACAGAAACATATAAATTGTTGGCAGATAAGGACTACAAGGCCCATCCAGTCTGCCCAAAAGTCCTGTACTTGAATACAGCTTTTGACCCTTCCCACCGCTTAACCTCTATGGTTCCCTATGCCTGTCCCATGCATGTTCAAAACCAACCACAGTGTTCACTCCAAACGCCTCCTGTGGCAGACCATTCCACGCATCCACCACCCTCTCCATGAAGTAAAAATTCCTCACATTCCTTCTTAACCTACCACCTTCCAATTTCATGTCATGCCCCCTAGTTCTTGTGCTCCTCCAGTATTGAAAGATTTCCCTCCCTGCACCCTGTTTATGCCCCTGAGGTACTTGAATGTTTCTATCATGTCCCCTCTCTCCCTCCTCTCCCTCAGCTAGTACATGTTGAGGTCCCTTAATATTTCCTCGTAACTATTGTGGTGCAAGCCCTGTACCATCTTAGTCACCCTTCTCTGGACCGCCTCCAGCCTGTTACATAGACGAGATGCGGCCTCCAGAACTGCACACAGTACTCCATGTGAGGTCTGACCAGAGTTTTGTATAACAGCATCACTACCTCACAATTTCTGCTGATGACACCCCTTGCTATGCACCCCAGCATGCCACTGGCCCTCCCTGCTGCCTTTGTGCTCTGCTTTGACATTTTCAGGTAATCTGAAATAGTTACCCCCAGGTTTCTTTCCTCTTTGGTGACTATCCCCAGGGTTACTGTGTCCCAGGTGCATAATTTTGCACTTTTTTGAATTAAGCCTCAGTTGCCACTCTGCAGACCATTTCTCAAGCTTCCCCAGGTCCCTTCTCATTTTCTCCACCACTTCAGGAGTATCCACCCTGTTACAGATCTTTGTGTCATCTGCAAACAGGCAGACCTTTCCTTCCAGCCCTTCTGCAATGTCACTGATGAAGACATTGAACAGAACTGGTCCAAGAACTGATCCCTGAGGTACTCCGCTAGTCACCCTCCTCTCCCCAGATTGTACTCCATTTACCACCACCCTCTGTCTCCTGTCCATTAGCCAGTTCCTAACCCAGTTTACCACCTTGTCTCCCATGCACAGACTACCCATCTTGATAACCAGCCTCCTATGTGGGATGATGTTGAAGGCTTTGCTGAAATTGAGGTAGGCAATGTCCACTGCACCCTTCTGATTTACTTCCTTCATCACCCAGTCAAAGAAGTCTATGAGATTTGTCTGACACGACCTACCTGCTGTGCACCCATGTTGCCTAGGCTCCTGGGCACTGATGGCTTCTACTGTAGATGTCACACTATCTTTTCCTTAAGTAGTGCCTCCATGATCTTCCCCACTACCGAGGTGAGGCTGACTGGCCTATAGTTGCCCGCCTCCTCCCTACTGCCTGACTTGTGTAGAGGGATGACACGTGCCCTCCTCCAATCCTCTGGCACCACTCCTGTGTTAAGTGACTCGGTGAACAATGCTGCCAGAGGTTCTGCTTACTCTCTTCCCAGCTCCCATAGTATCCTTGGATGCATGCCGTCTGGTCCCATTGCTTTGTCCAGGCTCTACAATGCTGGTTCAGTAACACTTTTGTCGACCGGCATCACAGCAACAGGATTTATGTCGACCGCAAGTTGCTGCGTTGACATAAATCCTTATTGTCTCCCAGTCCATTTTTTTTCACTGGAGGGCTTTGCCCTCACACCCCTCATTTGGGGGCTGTGCCCCTGCACCCCATGTACTTTAGATTATCAACTCTGAGTTAGAGTTAATTCATGGAGGGGATGCAGGACTGGGAGACAGTGCACCCCTGTGTCAGGTGCACCAACACAGCAACCTGTTGGCAAACTGTCATTTTGTCGACAGATATGTAGTTCACTGTGTTGGTGACACTGACTGTGGCACATATCATTCAATTTAATGAGTTCCTGCAGGACTCTGTCCCCCGTGAATGGACTGTTGTCCACCTCTTTCCCCCTTGGCATCTAATGCTCGGTTGTGGTCCCTGTCCCTCCTCCTCTTTTATGAATACTGAACAGAAGTATTTATTCAGTGTTTCACCTTATCCACGTCTCCCTCCTTACACTCCCCTTCCTCCCCTTTAATTCTTACAGTTCCCCCCTATGTTTTTTCTCCTTTTGCTGATGTACCTGTAGAATGCTATGTCCTCTTTCTTTACTGTCTGCACTAAACTTTCTTCAGTCTGTGCCTTTGCTCTCCTCACTGCCCTCCCTGCTTCCTTTAGACACTCTCAGTACACCTCTCTCTCCTCCACCCTTTGGGTCTCCTTATATTTCTGGAACCTGCCCTTTTAACCCTTACCTTTTCTGCTACCTCTTTTGAGAACCATAGTGGCCTTTTCCTTCTCTTGCCTTTTGATACCAATCTGATGCATTTGTTTGTTACTTCCACATATATACATATATACAGTACCACTAAATTACTGTTAATAATGGAAAAGCACACCCTGCTGACAGCCCACATATAGAGGAACAAGTTTGTATATACTTCAGCAACTTTTTAAAAATGTATTTATATTTTATAAACTTACAACAAATTACTCATCTTATAAATGCAATAAAAAACTCAAGGGTGACTTAAGGCTGAAATAACTACACCTCTGGGGCATGCAACCACACTATACCCCTGGGTGGGCAGTCATCTCAGTCTAAAGCCCAGCTTGTCTTATCTTAATGTAAATTACAAATTAATTTCCTGCATTTTACATTGAAAAATCAATTTAAACTGCACAAAACTACTCTTGGGATTATGTAAATGTAGACTGCAAATCCACCGTTTATGTTGACTACTGAAACTTAGCTGCAGTTTGAAAGAAAACACAAACATGTTTACAGAATTTGGAAAAAATATTGAAATTCCACAGAATTCCATCAGAAACATAATTTAAAAGTTCCACACAGCTCTACCCCAACCTTAGAAGTCCTGAATATTGAATACCTGAACAATAGGACCCCAACTACAGATATTCAGCTGTATGTACAAAAAGAAATAAGTATTCGCATAGCCCTTATACCTGGTTAACAAATCAATCAATAACTAAATAAATAATGCTTATATTTTTTAAAAAATATATATATGTATTTTTATAATTATAGTTTAAATAAAGCAAATTCATAGAAAAGGTGTAGTATACGTCAGCTGTAGTGTAATGGTGATTGTAAGTAATACCCAATAGACATATCAGGAAAGAAAGAAAGAAAGGGGATGAGGGACGGATGGAAGGAAGGAAGGAAGCAAGCAAGGAAGAATTCACATTTAAATTTATAATTTTATTTATATAACAAATTCATAGATGATTAGGAGGAGTATTGTGACAGTAGTGTACTAGTGATAATACTTGGTACTCTGTAGACCTACCTGGTTAACAAACTAAATAAATAAATAGTTTTGGTTAGTTTTGGTTACATTGTAGTTACATTTACAGTCTGAATAAAACAAATTCATAGAAGATAAGGAGGTATATTTTGACTGTAATGTAATAGTGAATATTAATAGTACTCTATAAACATACCTGTTTAACAAATTTAATCAATCAATAAATAATATTTGTATTCATTTTGTTTATATTTCTATTTATATTGTATTTACAGTTATAGTTTATGTAAAACAAAGTCAAAGATGAGGAGGAGGTATGTATCATCTGTAGTGTAATAATGATTATACAGTATGTAGTATTCTACTGACATACCCTGTTAGCAAATACATGAATAAAATTTTGCATTCGGTTGTTTTTATGTATATGTTATTTACATGTAGCGTTATAGTTTGTATAAAAAAATCATAGAAGACTTGGAGGTATGTAGTATACTGGCTCTAGTATAATAGTGATAAAAAGTAATACATTATGTACATAATTCTTATTAGTTTTTAATTAACATATATATGCCAAAATCCCGGACTCCTGTGCCCAACAAATCATACTGTACGTGGATGACACAGTCATTCTTGCCTCTCATCAGGACCCAAACCACCTACAACTGAACCTTCAGCATGGCTTCATCTCAGTTGAAAACTAGTTAAAAAAACATAAGTTGATCCTTAACCAGAAAAAAAACCAAGACCATGGTTTTCAGCAGCTCCCATAACAAACATAAGCATCTCCATCTCTCCATAAACACGAGCCTAGGTGACCCTCTGGATCAGGTCCAATCCTTCAAATATCTCGGGATCACCCTAGACTTCCACCTATCCTATGCTGCCCACATAAATAACATTGCCAAAGCTGCAAACTCCAGACTGGGCCTGCTCTACCGCCTCCTGCAACACCTAACTCAAGAGGCCCTTGCAGCTGCTGTCCAGAGCTCCATCGTCTCCTCGATTGACTATGGCCTTGTCATCTACGACTCCGCCACTGCCACTGCACTTAGAAGGGTAACTGCCACCCTAAACAAGGCCTGTTGACTCATCACTGGTGCCAAACGTCTCACACACACGTGTGACCTCTACACTCAAACAAATTGGCTGCAACTGGAAAATAGAATAAAAATACTAAACCTGTGTGGTTGCTAAGAAAATCCAGATGGGCCTTGCCCTTCCAGGAGTCTGTACCCTCCTTCAACTGAAAACCAACAGTCGAACCACCAGGGGATCAAAGCCACAGCTGTTTCAAGTTCCTCGCTGCCGCACAACACAAGATCAAAGATCCTTTGCCTATAGGGCCCTCACCTGGCTAAACAGTCTTGCTAGCGACACTACCTCTACCACCCTGCTCGGTGCTTTCAAATCCAGGCTCTGAAACACCCTCATTGCCTCCAGCACCTGTGACTGCCCTGGCTAACAAATCGGTACTCCTCCTGTTCCCTGTTGTGCAGGGGCTTTGGCACCCTCTCACACTTGCCCTCCATGGGCCCCCCTCTCATGCTCTTATCCACCAGACAATGCCACCATGGCCGCTTGACCCCACCATCCCCGACCTCTCCTCACTATCCCCCCTGTTGCTCCCTGCAACTCCCCTATCCCATCCCCTGTTTTCTTTCTATTAACTCCTTCTACTCCCCCAATTTCCTTTTTCCCTCCCTTCCTCTGTCTCTCCTATTCCCTTGTCCCTTTCTCTGCACAGTATGTGTTTGTGTCCTGTCTCTAAATCAATCCAAATGTTATTTTTCCTATTGCAATTTATGTTGTCTACTGTAACATGAGACGTGGAACCTTTGTAAAAAGAGCCTTGGCTCAAAGGTATTTGTAATCCTAGATTCAAATAAATACATAAATAAAATAAAACATGTGAATCATAAAGGAATCATGTTGTATTTAGTATTAACTTAATCCAAGAGTATTTGAGAGGCAGTGTCTTCCACCTTAGAGAATGTTTTAAGGACCATGGACCATCACCTCACCAATGAGTTTTGTCACTCGTACTGTATCTAGGTTATTACATGGCAGTTTAATGTGGGCAAGGAGCGAACGTGGCACTGCAGTCTGTTTTATTACAAATACAGTACAACTGCTGGAGCTGCAGGTCCTGACTCCGACTGGTGGTTAGGCCTTTAGGATGATGGTTGAACTGCTTTTGAAGCAGCACCATTAGTTGAGGATGCACTAAATGATGCTGCCATAATTTCTGGATTACATAAATAAATTGTCTTAGTTTCCATACCCCACCATTCCAGACCTCAGTATGAATCTGATCTGAGTAAGAAATAGACCTGGCTTTTAGAAGGATGCCATGTTCACATTTTAAATGAACAACCAGAGCACTGGCTTTCAAAGTTTGAATAGGCTGACCCTGATTTATTTTTTTTCCACGCTGACTGCAATATGTTTTCAGTGGATTTGTGATGTCATTTGTAAAGTACTCCCACAACAAAATTCTTATTCCCATCGATAACACCTAAAACATGCTAGAATGTAACACAGGCAGGAAAGTATTGCTATAGCAAAAGCTTTCCATATCCCAACACAATGGATAACTTAGAATTATTGCAACTAATCCATAATGCCTAAGGATAAAAGAACAGAAGAAATAATTACATACAAACAGCTATATCAAATGGGACAGAAAGATAAAGGGGAAAGGGAAAATGGGGGAGCAGAAGAGGGAAGGATAGTGGGGGTAACCCATGAACAAGGTGACCGCAATTGGGCGCCTACAAAAATGGTGACTCAATTATGGTGCCTGTGTTCAGGGCTACCTGGCAGGGGGGTGACCAGATACTGGGGTGGGTGACATTTGGTGACGGGATGTAGGTGCATATATATGTGCGGGGAGGCAGGAGGGATGGTATGTGGGAGGGGTGTGGCGGACAGCTGCCGAGCTGGTCCAGTAGCATGGTGGGAGTCTGGTCGGTTGGGAGGTGGAGGGTGCAGGGTTGAGTCCGGTATAGAGTGTATTTTTGCCAGCAGGCAGCATTCATCTTTTAAATTTTCTCACCCCTGACATGCACCCTTTGGAGTTGAGAATCCTTAAGTGGGGGGGGGGGTACAGGGGCATAGCCCCCTGCATTTAAAAAATAACCCGTAAGTCTTGGGCACTGTATTTCTCCTCTCCGTGAGTGTGCATCACCGAAATTCATTTTCAGTGATGTACACTTGCCGTAACAGCGATTGCAATTATGCGATCACCATTATCACATAGAACCATAGTGAGGGGGTAGTTTAGGAGGTAAGAAAGATTACAGAGGCGTTGGGGGAGGGAGGGAGGTTTCAGAGGGAGTTAAGAGAACAAGTAATAAGAGAAATTAGAGGATGCTGGGCAGGCACTGAATGTTAAAAATTAACAATATGAATGCATATGCTGTATATGCATCTGTCTATTGTGGGCAATTTAAAAAGTTGCAGTTATATGTCATTAAATTACCTTGATTACTATTCAGAAGTATTTAACATAATGCCAACTGAATATAGTGTAATGAGCATGTGATGTATTTTTTGACTATTGCACTGTCTGGCCTGCAAGACACTTAACGAATTGTATCCTTGTCTCAGGGATACACTTGCCTGGAAGGCTGCTAGAACGTGCTCCTCCTAGCCCCTCCTGGTGGTTCCCTGGACCTGAACCACATCTGGCACACAGTATGTCTTTGTTACACAAAGCACCCTTGCTCTGGAATAAACTCCCTGTCTCTATTCAGGATTGCCATACCTATCAGGCCTTCAAGGGGCTCCTGCAAGGGTACCTAACCCTAAAGCCAAACTGCTTATATTTCTACTGAGCCTACCGCTATCTCAGGTGTTCCAAACAGTGGCATACATGCTTACTTTCCCCTGTTGGTCTTGGAATTAGTCCTGTAAACCTGATTTGATGCACTGTTACCGTTGCACATTGTCTTATTGAACGGTGTATAGAAACTGCTGTTAATTCTTGCTGATCGTTATTGCTGTACCAGATGTAACTATCACTGTCTCTATATCCTCAGTGTTATTATCTGTACCAATGTGAACGTAAGTTTTTTTCTGTATGTAACTTATCTGGAGTCACGCCTGAAAAAGGGATGCAAGTCTCAGTGAGCCAACCCTTTCAACAAAACCCAAGAAAGGAAGGAAAGAAAATTCAATAGATGTGATGAAGTATATGGACTTGGTACAGTTCTCAAAATGTGAAAAAGATTTGAACACAGTCCTGAAAAAAAACCATGAGACTGCAGAGAAAAAAAGTAAAAACATTAGCAGGCATATGTGTGACTAAGTGGTCAAGTCTTTACTTGTGAGAGAGAACCCAGGTCTAAAAGTAGAGGTAAAAGGCAAAATTAGTCTCAGTTACATTCTAGGCCTGTACAAAGAAACAAAAGCAGACCTGATGAAAATCAAGGTAAAAACTTGGACATTAACACTTGCAGTAGCTCAGAAGAATCTATTGCCAGCTTTGATAACTCAACTGCTGATAACCATATCAGTTTTTTTTTGTTAGAAGAAACCCAGATATATCAAATATAAGAGACTATATTAAAAAACATGGAAAGGACATAAGAAAACAAGATGGGGCAAGTATGGTGGGCAGGCGGGTCCAAAACACCAACAAGAAAATCTGAGAGGGGTAAGGATACAACCAACAAGAAATAAAGCACAGTCTCCCTCACTGAATTGCAATAAAACATTCTATAACCAGCATGGAGTTTAATTCCTTTACCCCCATCAATACCTCCTCCCTTGAAACTGAGCTGTTTAAGACATTTCATAAAATCAATTTCAAATACCATTTTGGAAAGTATCACTACAGGTGGAACTTCTTTTGGTGAGCAAACTTTTCCCAAATCAGAGGCCTTGAGTAATTCAGCTCAAAATGACCCAAGTCTATTGCTTTCTGCTTTGAATGACTTCAGTCTTCAAATGCAAGATACAATAGAGGAAGCTGCCCAGGGCAGACCAGAACTTACTGATTTGATACCACCATGCTGACAATAGGAGAACTTGGTTCTGCAAGTAATCTTGATTGTAATCCGAGACTTCTTGCAGATGAGGACTCTGATAGTGTTCTGAATGATTTTCATGCATTGAATGGTAATGACAGTTATGAACAATTGTCGATGTCTCAATGGAAAATGTAAATGTTATTGAAAGTGCTAGTAAGGGGGAACAAGGCAATACAGGAACAGAGAAATGGACAATTTAAAGTTAAATCCACATTTTGCCCATGTACAAAATACCCTGCCATTCACACTTACCAGACTCTGATTAAAGGGGAAGTGGATAAATTACTGAATGGTGATTGGCATCTAGGCAAACAATTTAATTGGGGAGGAATGCGCTTGATGAATTGAAGAAAATGACCAACATTATCATACAAAGTGCTGACAAAAGCAGTGATGTGGTCATTTTAAACAGAAGTGATTACTAAACAGAAGCATATCATCTGTTTGACGATAAGGACACTTATGAAGTAGTAAGAAAAATTCCTATGAAAGATTACGGTACTGTTCTTTTTGATTTCATGGATAGGGCTATGCTTGAAGCAGACATTACATTACAAGAAAATAACTTTTTAAAAACAAAAAAAAACAAAGATTGCTTAGTTTTACTATTTACAAAAAAATTCACATGGACAGATTTAAACCTCATGGACATCTGCTAGCTTTGAGCATAGGATCTCTTAAAGAAAATGTGTGCAAATGTGTTGATTTTTTTCCTTACATCCAATTTTTATGTTGTTGAGCACCTTTGTTGAAGGCCCCATGGACTTACTGTCTAAAGTTGAAAACAACGACTGGAAAAGTACTTACAGATGGATGAGCCATGGGCGTTGACATCAATTTTTTATATTCCCCACTCTGCTGGGTTTGAAGCATTGATGTTTTTATCTGGAAACTGTTACCTGTACCAGTGCACCATCCCCACAATTTTTATTGAATTTTATTGAGTTTATTCTTACCCCCAAATGTTTTACTTTCAGTCAAAAGATTTTTTTCAAAAATGTGGTACAGCAACGGGGGCCATCATGGGCCAATCTTACATTAATTTATTTCTTGTTTTTTGGGGACTTTGATTTATTTTTTCTGACTGTATCTCTTTTTGTAGAATATTGTGCACTGGTACAGGTACCGTGATGATGTGTTAATTGTTTGGGTTGGAACTGTTGAAATGGTAGCATGGTTCACGGAATACATCAACAATAATAATCTGAACCTGCCATTCACTTTGAACCCTGACAAAGCTGTAATACATTTTTATGTTTGCTTGCACGCATGCGCAAGACACATATTGCAGCAGCTTGCTGTAGTAGTGAGTTGCAGAGGTGAGGCAGTGTTGTGGCTAATGCCAGCAGTCCATTTTGGGGCGGGTCTCTGTGGCGCCAATAGAGAAGCACGCTGTCAATGACAGCAGGATTTTATAGTCTGCCACCAACTTGAAAAACTCGCCTCTGCAATCAGGGAGCGCCCCATCATTTAACAATCATCTGTTTTTGCTGCTGGGGCAGTCCCTGATTCCAGAGGCAAAGCACAGCTTGCCTTGTCTGGTGTCCCATTTCAATAAACATGGTGGTGGCTTTCACCAGCCACCTCTCACAGTCCCCATGTAAGCTGACTGGGGTGCCCAATCCACCTGTTGGCATGCCCTCTCCCCAGTTCATTTGCCGATGGGGTAGCCCAATCCCCATTGGCATAATGTCCCCCTCATTTGTTTTAAATAAACACGGCAGTGGCTGTAACCATCTACCTCTCACAGTCCCCATAAAAGCCAACAGGGGTGCCCAATCCCTCTGTCAGCATGCCCCCTCCTAAGTTAATTTGCCAATGGGGGAGCCCAATCCCCATCAGCATAATGTCCCCCCATTTGCTGTGTGCTGAGGGGGGTGCCCAATCCCCCTTGGCTCATGCTCCCCCAAACACTCTGTATGTGCTGATGGGGTGCCCAATTCCTGTCAGCTACAGCCCCCCCAACAAACACCCAGCATGCTGGGGACCCTGAAAAAGAAAAAAGCATTTCGAGAGATCTTTTTTGTTTTTAAACCCTGTAAAAACAGAAACAGAAAAAAGTCCCTCGTTGTCTCTGGTGCCCCCTTCCCCAACCCACACCCACCCTCTGTGCACCTGACTTCTCCACACTCCCCCTCACCCCAAACTTATTGCCAGAGCCCAATGCAATGATCTTCGATGGAGCGGGAACACATCTGCACTCTTCAAAGCTGACTGCAAACTGAAGAAATGCCAGTAAGCCGTATAATGACATAAATGGGGGGCAGTTCAACTTAGGTGGATATCTTGGCCATTTTTATGAATTCTGGCACAGCATTTTCAACATGGAGTTCTTGGGACCCCATCTCATGAATTCAGTGACTGTCATCTGGTTATTTGGTCTGAAAGGTGATTTCGTGGTCACTGCACCTTTTGGGACCGATTAACAAAATGACAGTGCCACTGTTCATGAGGTGGGCTCCCAAAACGCCTATGTTGCAAATTTGGAGACAAAAGTCCAAAAAATGACTGTGTTATGAGCGTGCGTTAGACTGTTTCTATGCACACTCATAACTTTACGAATTTGTAATATTTTCACTCCAGATTTTCAACCTTGGTATTTATTCACACCTCCTTAGGAACAGTACAGCTGTTATTTTTTCCATCCTGGCCAAAATATGTTTTCACACTTCCAGCTCACAATAGCTCAGTCGCTGTAGGAAATCAGTGTTTGGGACAGATTAAGAAAATCACAGTGACACTGTTCATGAGTGGAGGACCCAAAATGCATATGTTGAAAATTTGGTGACGAAAGTCCATAAAATATGTTACAAGCAAGTGTTGTGCAGTTTCCATGCGCACTCGTAACTTCGAGAATTTGTAATATTTTCACTCAAGATTTTCAGCATTGTCAACTTTGCACAACTCCTTATGAACAATACAGCTGTCATTTTTCACATCCTGCCAGAAATGTGTTTTCGCACATCTGGTGCACAGTCACTGGGGGAAATCAACATTCGGGACAGATTAAGAAAATCATAGAGACATTGTTCATGAGCAGAGGTCACAAAATGCCTATGTTGAAAATTTGAATAAATAATTCCACTAAATGACTGTGTTATGAGCGTGCGTTGCACAGTTTCCACACACACACGGAAGTTCGAGCATTTTTAATATTTTCACTCCAGATTTTCAACATTGCCATCTCGTCACACCTCCCTATGAATGGTACAGCTGTAATTTTTCACATCCTGCCTGAACTGTATTTTCACACATCTGATGCAGAATGACATGGTCACTGTGGGAAATCAGCGTTCGGGACAGATTAACAAAATTACAGTGCCACTATTCATGAGCAGGGGTCCCAAATGCTTTCATGAGGTGGGGGTCACAAAAAGGCCATGTTGAAAATTTGTAGTGCAAATACCAACAAACACCCGGAGCATTAGTTTTTCTAATCATAACGTCCCATCCTGTAGAGACTGACAGGAGTCAAGGGTGTGCCTTTGGATTGCCGGCTGTAATGTTCACGTCATTCATTCCACCCCCACCCCCACCCTGAAGCCAGTGACAGGCATTGAGTTGTGGCTTGGACTCTTCGGCCCCAGAGTTCACCCCATTTTCCTATACTGCACCCATTTCAGCATATGTCCTTATGAAATGCCGAACACCCCAAGGAACACCTCAACACTTGTTTGTGTCTGCAGGATAGGGTGAGGTGAAATGCCGTGAGCGTTTTGGGTGATGACCCAAAGGCACACCCCAATGCCTGTCCATCTTTACAGGGTGGAGGTGGGGTTGGCGTGAGTTCAGTACTTCACTGTCATTCCTATTCTGCATCTGTCTAACTCTTGCATGTCCAATGCTAATATCAGCAAGCAAACATTCGGCATTGACAAATGCTTGTCTATACTTGGAACTTTTTGTAACTAACTGATGGCCAAGCTGGCTCTAGAGGGTTTAGAAAACCTACAGCTGGTAACAGTATTTTACATGCTACCAGTACCCACCTGCCATCTTTGGTTAAAAGCATGTCCTATGGACAGTACTTAAGGGTGAAGCACAATTGTACCTCTAACATTGAGCTTGAACAACAACCACAGCATCTTACAGACATGCTGTTTTTGAGGGGTTACAAATAACAGAATCTTATGGAAGCCATTGAGAGGGCAAGAAAATCAAACAGGAAAGAATTGTTGAAAAAAAGGAGGATACTGAACACCCTCTAACTTTTGTGCTACAATATATCAAATTAGCACCTAAGACAAAATCGATTGTCATTAGAATATACTGGAACACTCTGCATCCCTTAAAAATGATTCTGAAGATAAGCCTAGTGTTACCATTAGCTGGGCAAAAAATATAAAAGATATGCTTGCAAACAGCCATTTTAAGTCAGAGCCTAAAGAGAGAAATACTTGGCTATCCAAGAGACAAACTGGATTCCATATGTACGGTTACTGCTTGATGTAACATGGCTTTATTGATTTATTTTTGTTTTGTTTTTGATAACAGGGTAGGTGCTCTAAACATAGAAATGCCTATTTCAGGCACGACCCGGGAGGGTGCAAGTCAGGTAAAGTACATCAACAGTGAACAGTATATACAAGGTGATAATAGTACAGGAAAAATATAAATATCAACACTTTGCACATTACAGCAACTGTTACAGGCAGATTGAAACAGCATTACATAAATAGATGGATAGAATATTGACAAAAATCACATAGGAATATTTGGTGGAAGAAATTTTTCAACACACCAGAAGAGAAATGACAGTCAAACTCCAACATTTTTAATCTTTCAGTACATTTGTGGTTTATGTCCTTGTTTGTTCATGTCAAAAACTGTATGTAGGATGTAAGAAGCAGGAGGTGAAAGTACAAGAACAAGAGTACCTTTGTGACATCAAAAAAAAACTGAATGGAATCTACTGGGGGAGCCCATTTTTTCAGAATGCCATAATAAAGAAGGAACTTAGATTTGGTGTCATGGAATGCATCCCACTCCAGTCGAGGGGAAGCAAGAGTACACTACAAATCTTATTGCAAAGTGAGTTGGAATGGATTTTTAGACAAAACTTTACAACCACTTGGACTAAATGAAGAACTGGATCTCAAAGTATTTTTATAATCAATTTTGAAAAAGAACTTTCCTTTACTCACATATGTACATATTTCATTATTTTTGCATTTGATCTTTTCTGCAAAAAAGTGTTATTACATGAATTTGATATTGTGTATGGAATAAATATGTGGCTACAGGATTTTTGTGTTATGGACTTTGGGAATGTTTAACATCAGTCAATTACATAACTGCCTTTCTTGTTGGAATATTTATGGACAATATAAAAAATCCCATGTTCCATCTTGTTATTTTTTGTTCTTGATTATTTATAATGGTCAGCACCTACTTGTTTCCTCTAATTTTTCATATTACTTGTTTCCTTAACTCCCCCTAAACCTCATTCCTTCCCTCCTTAGTCTTTCTTCCTCTGCCACCCTTTCCCCTCTCTTCCTGCTTCTTTGCGCTACTTACGTCAGTCATAGGACCCTTGTTCTTGCTTACAGAGAGTGCTCAATTTATTTATTTTTTAACCAGGAAGACAGAAACAACTAGGCAGCAAAAAAAGTTTTAACGAAGTACAGTGAAGGGTTCGAATATCTCTGCTTTTGAAATGGGCATTTGAATGGCATCTGATGGGCTGTTGTGAACCAAAAAATGAAAAATGTTAAAACTAATAAAAAGAAAGTATAAAAACCTATGAAGGGTAAAAAGGGGAAAGTGAATGGTTGAATTCTATCACTTCTGAGAAAAGAATGGGACTTTGACAACACACTGACTGAAAATGTACCTTTCATTTTCTGTATGGGTTTACCCACCCTAAAAGTAATCAGTCATACAAGACTGCAGTGACATAGCCCTCTACCCAGAAAAGTCTTGGCAGCAGAATCTCTACAGTGGGTGTCTGGTCTCCCTCAGAGGACTGGAATTTATAGCAGGGCAACCCTGGCTCCACAATATTAAAGCTCTTGTCAGTTACTTCAGTACTAGCTCGGAAATTGTGTGCAATAAATGCCAGGCAGGGAATTAACATAGTAAAATAGAAACACAGAATTTATCAGCAGAAAAGGACTGCCTGGGCTACGAAGTCTGCCCTAATGGTCCCTGTCTACTCTGTCTCCACAGACTCAAACTGGTCTTCGGTGACCCTCCTCTTCCCTGCCTATTTACTAATAGTCCCCTATGTCTGCCCCATGCTTAAAGTCCCTACTGTTTTCACCTTCACCACTTCTGCTGCTAGTCTGTTCAAAGTATCTATAACTCTTTTCGTGAAGTAATACTTCCACACATCTCTCTTAAACTTCCCCCCATCCAGCTTCATCACATACCCTCTGGTCTTGGTGGTCATTCTCATTTCAAATAGACTCCTCTTGTGTATCCTGTTTACCCCTGTGAAGTACCCATAGGTTTCTATCATGTCTCCTTTTGCCATCATCTCCTCTCCTCTCCTCTCTTTCAGGGTGTACATGCTGAGATCTCTTGGTCTCTCCTCATAGGCCTTTTGGTGCTACCCTACACTATTTTAGTTGCCCTTCTTTGGACTACTTCCACCCTAAGTCCTTTCTAAGGTGGGTCCTTCAGAACTAGATGCAATACTCCAGGTGGGGTCTCACCAGCAAGCAATATAGTGACAACAACACAACTTACCTCGTCCTGCTGGAGATACTCCTTATGCATCCCAACATCCCACCGACCCTACCCACTGCTTTGTCACACTGCCCTGCCACTCTGAGGTCATCCCATATGACAACCCCAAGATCCTGCTCCTGCTTGATGACTGTCAGTACCTCCCCCCCATCCTATACTCAACTCATGGTTCCTATGCCCTAGGTGCATGATTTTGCACATTTGGCATTGAACCCCAACTGATATGTTCCTAACCACTCCTCAAGTTTGCCAAGATACCAATGCATATTCTACACCACCTACTGAGTTTGTTTGTTAATTTGTTTGTTTGTTTAAGGTTAAGACCATTGAGCAATGCTCATTCACAATGGTGACCTTAGAAAGATACAATACAATACAATAAAATATAAACAATCACAATATACAATACGATCATACACAATCAACAATATACAGTACAAACATAGCAAATACACAAATTAAAATATAACTTAAATGAAACAACTACAGGGCTTTTGTGAAGACAGTAAATGCTTTTTTTAGTGCAAAAATAGAAAGAGATTTGGTATGTAGTTTTCTGAATTCTGGCAAAAGATTGTTCGTATGAACTGAGACAGGCTGACTGAAATAATACATATAACATTTTGTCTTAGTACATGGAACCACCATTTCTTTTAAGTGACCATTTCTCAGTGATGAATCAATGTTTCTAAAGACTAATCTATCATTTAGGTAACCTGGGACCGTCCCCAAGCCACATTTATATGCAAAATACTTTTGCAGTATTTTCTCCTATTAGGAAGAGATAACTAACCTATCCGATTATACATTGAACAATGGTGAACATGGTTTGAACATTTACGTATAAGTCTAGCCATTCGATTAAGTAAGACATCCAGCCTACGTAATCTATCAGAGATGGCATTGTCATGCAAAATATCACAGTAATCTATTAGTGGCAAAATTCCAACTTGTACAATTAGCTTTACTGTTTCAGAATTAAAGCAATATTTATTTCTAAACAGGAAACTCACCCTCTTATTAACTTGAACTATCAACTCATCCAGATGCTGATTTCCAGAGTCAGATTGATCCAGTCAAAAACCTAGATATCTGTAGGTGTCCACACACTCCAGGCAGTACCAACAGCATCCAATATAACAATCGTCTTCCCCAATTTCAACTTAGACAGAGGACCAAAAAGTATACATTTGTTTTTAGAAGTATTTAATTTTAATTTGGATTTTGTGAAAATTTTTTGCAAATGATTGAAACTGTCCTGGAGGGTGTTCTGGACACTGAGAATAAATAACTGAGATGAATAGATTATAGTGTCATCTGCATAAAGTTGGTAACAAGAATCACCCACATTATGTCCCAGATCCTTTAAATATATAAGAAAGAGTAGTGGCCTCAGGATAGAGTCCTGGGGTACACCTCTCATAACAGCAAGGGCGGCAGACATCACACCATTTACAACCGTGACCTGGAATCTATCTGTTTAATAAGAACAGAACCATGCAATAGGCAGCCTGCTGATTCCTACCTTGTATAATCATTGCAATAGTAACTGGTGGTTGACCGTGCCGAAGGCCTTAGAATAACTGACCAGCACAGCACCAGTGAAATGCTGGGCATCACTGGTTTTATCGATGTCATCCAAGACCCTGGACACAGCCACCACAGTACCATGCTGTTTACAAAAACCCAATTGATATGATCCAGCAAAGCATGATTTTCTAAATAAGCTGTCAACTGCCCAACCAGAAACTTTTCCAATATATTGCTAACAAGAGGCAGTTAATAAATAGGTCTACGGATGGTTAGATAACCAGAATTGCCCCCTTTGAATACTGGGGTGACCCTGGCAATCTTCCAACCTCAAGGAAGATATCCCGAAGCTGTAGACCAGTTAAATAAGTAAGGAAGGGGGCAGCAATCTGAATGGCAGAATATCTCAACATTGTATGCCCATTTGGGCCACAACTCCCACTTATTTTCAAATTCATAAGGTATTCCTGTATCTCATATTGTCCTATCTTCCTAAAGGAAAAATATAGTATTTCCTCCCCATAAGATCCCATGGATTCTGCAAGGATTTAGAATTACTCCCTCCCAAATTTCCTGATTCTACAAAATATTTATTAAATCTATCTGGTAATAACCCATCTTTGTCAAATGTTTCATCTTTAGAAAGTTGAATATTTGAGATGGATTTGGAGTGCCCATGTATATCCTTAATTAAACCCCCCAATTTGTTGGGGATCCCTAATGGACTCAGAGGTCTTAGCTTTAAAATATCTGTTTTTCGTACCTCTGACTCCAGATACATAGGTGTTTCTAGCTTTCCTGTAAGCTTGCCAATCTTCTGTTTTCCCAGAAAGTCTTGCTTTCTCCCAAGCTTTACTTTTAACTTGCTTTAACTTCTTTAATTTTGATGTAAACCAGGCTGTGGAATTATTTTTTACCTTCCTTGTTTTAATAGGCATGTGTTTGTTGCATACTTGCAACAGTTTCTCTACAAAATATTTCCAAGCCAAATCCATATCTGGGATTAACTCGAGACGATCCCAGTTTACCCTTTCAAGATCAGTGACAAAGTCAAAATAATCAAAATTTTTGAATAATCTAAATCTTAACAATCTATGTGGCCCCCTTATCCTAGTCTGCCCCAATACAAAATATAACATTATAATCGCTAAAAAAATTGGCGAAGACCCCAGAAATATTATAATAATGAGGACAATTTGTTAATATCAAATCAATCAAAGACAATTCTCAGGTCTGTTAACATTAATATGACTAGGTTCTGACAGTAATTGAACCAAACCTAATCCGAGAGCAATCATTTTTAATTTCTTTGATTTTTCAGGATGTAATCAATCAGTATTAAAGTCACCCAAAATTAACAGTTCATGAGAATAGGGATATAGGAGTAAACCTGCCTGAATAAGATTTCATAGAAACATGCGGTGGCCTATAACCCCCAAATAAAAGAAGGAGTTTCCCAGAGTTTAATTTGAATTTCAATGCCAAATACTCACAGATAGAAAAATCAATATTTAAAATGAAATGGCTTAGAACATATTTTTCTAAACAGTGAATTAAAACCCTTCCTCCCCCTTTTTCCAATCTTCTCTTATTAGATTATAGCCCTGAATCTTTAACAAAGTGTTTTCATACCTTGGACTTAGCTAGATCTCAGAAAAAAAAAAAAAATCAGGTTCAAAATCAACAGCAAATTCTTTAACTCTAATTTGGGAATAATGCTTCTTACATTTGTATGGAAAAATAGCATACCTTTCTGATTTTTAAATTCGGGTAAGAGAGGACTAGGATTTGGACAAATGTCCCCACTTTGCAATAACATCAATAAAATACAAACCCTCGAGTTTGCCAAGATACCAAAGCATTTTCTATACCACCTACTGAGTGTACACCCAGTTAATGATTTTAATGCCATCTGCAAAAAAGAATACCTATCTTTTCAGTTCTTCTGCAATGTCACCTATGAAGAGATTGAAAATGATTGGTCTCAGTACTGAGCCCTGTGGCAACCTGATGGTCACTCTTCCATCATCACAGTTAGTGCTGTTTACCACCACCCTCTGCCTCCTATGCATTAACCAGTTTCTAACTAATTTCATTATTTTGGATCTCAACCCTGAGCTGCTCAATTTATATATCAGTCTCCTGTATGGCATAGTATCAAAGTCCAGAATGCTCATGTCCACTGCCTTCCCCTGATTCATTTCCCTGGTCACCCTGATGAAGAAATCAATCAGATTCATCTGGCATGATATTTCCCCCTTGGAATCCATGTTACCTGTGGTCTTGTAGCCTATTAGATTCAAGATACTCTGCCAGCATTTCCTTTAACAGGGTTGCCATTCATTTCTCCACCAGAGTTGAGACTGACCAGCCTATAGTTGCGACTTTCCTCCCTGTTGCCACTGTCATGTAGAGGGACCATGTCTGATCTCAAACAGTCCTCAGGAACCATTCTGTTTCCAGAGAGCTGTTGAATGAGACCACCAGTGGGGCAGCTAGCATTTCCATGAGTTTGTTTAGTACCTTTGGATGCATCCCATTCAGTCCCATAACCCTGTCCATTTTCAGAGCTGCTGGTCCCTTCAGAGCTCTTTTTCTGAAAATGAAATTGTGTCCACCTCCCACCCCCATTCCTTCTGCTCCTTTGTGGTCCACCCACTCCATCCACGTGAAGACTGAACAGAAGTACCTGTTCATGATGTTTGCATTTTCTTGGTCTTCTTGTGCACAGTCTCCCCCCCCCCCACTGCCATCCTTATCCTTAGTATCCCTCCCATTGCCTTACTCTTCTCACTTATGTACCTGAAGACAGTCCTATCCCCTTTAGCTACCCCTTTAACTGTCCTTTCCTCTATCTATACCTTTGCTCCCCTCACTGCCTTTCCTGCTTCCCTCTTATTTAATTGGTACACCTCCCTGTCTTCTTTCCTCTGTGTTTCCTTATACTTCCTGAATATCATCTTTTCTTCCTTCTCCACCTTGGCCACTTCCCTAGAGGACCATAATGGTCTATTTTTCCTTCTGCTTTTGCTCACTTGTTTCATGCAGAGGCTGATTGTCTTAATTATGCCTTCCCTTATTTTTCCTCACTGTACCACTACCCCTCCCTAGCAATCTCCTCTGAGGCAATTTCTGAAGCAGTCTTCCCTTTCTTTAAAATCCAGCATCCTAAAGTCCAGGACCTTCATCCTCCTGTGATTTGCCTCAGTTCCCATCTTAATATTAAACCACACCATATGGTTATCACAAGTACCCAGGGAATTGCCCACTGTGGTGTTTGCAATGCTGTCACTGTTTGTTAGCACCAGGCCCAGGTCTGCCCCAGTGGGTTTATTGGCTAGCTGTCTGAGATAAGTCCCATGTAGGAAGTCAAGGATTGCCCTGCTCCTTGCTGAAGCTGCAGTGTGAAGGCTCCAATCCACATCTAGCAGACTGAAGTCACCAACTAGCAGCACCTCCCCCTTACTTGCGATCCTGATGATAACTTCCTTAAGTGCCTTATCCAACCCCTCTCACTGTGCTGGATGTCTGTATATCATCGCTGCAAAGATAGCTGCACCAGCGTCTGCCTCCTGGGGTGACCCACAGTACCTCTAGCATTTTCTTTTCCTCTGGGTGCCCCTGCACATCTGTGGTCTTCATTGCCTCCCTTATATATATATATATAGTACAACCTCTTCTCCTTCCCTGTCTCTTCTGAACAGACAGTAGCCTGGTATAGCCACATCCCAGTTGTGGCTGTCAGTATACCACGACTCTGTTATGGCCACCAAATCCTGGCTAGCCTCTGCCATGATGGCCTCCAGGTCAGGAATGTTGTTTCCCAGACTCCTTGCATTGGCAGTCAAGGTCCTCCATACCTTATTGCCTCCCTGCCTGCTTTTCTGCTTCTCCCCCTCCAGCCTGTGCTATTCCTTTATGCTCTACCTGAACCACCTCTTCCCTTGTTACATCTCCATTACACCCCCCTTGTCCTCTGCTTTGTCTCTTTGCAACCCTGTCAAGTGGAAGTTTACTCCCCTTGGGCCCTGCCTTCCTGCTGCTTCATCATCTAGGGTGGGCAATTGTTGCCTCCCTTAGTTCTACAGCCTCCCCCTGGCTAGTTTAAATACTCATCCAAGTAGCAGTCAAATCTCCCCCTGACTGTTATCCCCTTCCTAGAAAGTCGCAGACCATCTCCATGCACCGTGCCTTCAACCAAATGTTAAAAGCCTTAGTGTAGGGTGTTCCTCCCTCTCCCCCAGTCATATACAGATAACACCTCATCAAGAGTCACTGTGCATGCTTCCTGCTTAAGGCCCCTTCTTGGCTGGCTGAATTCAAACAAATAGTTGAGCCTTTAAATGCACAGCTGTAATCTCTCTCAGACAAATCTGAAATGGCAGGCTGATCTTCTGGTCACGCTGGAGACATCCAAGTCATGCTTCAGTGTCTATTGGCCACTGCAATCACCGAGGGCAAAAGGAGCTCTCTCATTGGTCTACTTTTTGGCATACTATCCCATAATGCAACTCACAGACCAGGATCCATCTCTCTGCAGAGCATTCTCCAGATGGCTGTCTTCGCTCAACCTCTGGCCCTCCCCAGAGTCTTGTGGGCCTGAGTGGAAGCAAAGATGGCCACGCCCTTTACTGGTCCATAAACTATCTTTAATTTTAATAGTTCTGTGCAGTTGTATGGCTCCTGCCACATGTGCGTGACTCTGGGCAATTTTTCATCTCTTCCGGTCATGGTCCCCTTTCTCATCACCTCCTTTGCTGTTTGTCAGGGTCAAGCAGCAGTGTCCTGGGTACCTTCTGTGGTCTCCAACACTGGCATCTTTTTTTCTTGGTGCTCTCTGCTATTTTCATGGCAGGAGGTTAGTTTGTTCTTATTGTTTTGTTTTTTTATTTGATCTCCAGCAGGTCTCATTGTCTGCTGTAGTCATGGTGGTGCCATTCGGATAACATTTGGGACAAAGCAGAAGAGGAGTATTTCCTCTTTGCTGCTGAGTTTTTCAGCTTCAGTCATCAGGGCAGACAGCACTCAAAGTCAGGCTGCAGCGGTAATCATCAGGGAAAAGTGAGAAAATATGCTTTTGGACTTGGAGCCCAAGCTACATCCACCTACTGGGGGAGTACATCTGAGGCTGATGTGTGTGCTGGGGTTTGACTTTACTGTTTGCTCTGCTAACAGGATTACAGTAGTATCAGTGTCAGAGCAAACCAGTGTCACCATCCCACACAGAGGATGAATGAGCAGCACTGGGTTAGGGCATGCTTCAGTGTGATATTGGGGCATCATATGGTAGTTGAAGGTGGAATAGCAATTCTCGCTATACCAGTCACTGGCAACTGTGGTGTGGCAGCTGTTGTTCTAATGTTCATCCAAGATGGACAGGAGGTGGAGTGTTTTGTAGTACATTTATGTATGGACAATTTCTGTCTCACTTTCTTGTGGGGGGAGAGGAGCTGGATCTAGCAGCCTGTGCAGGAGGAGAAGGAAGCCAGTGGGTTAGATTGCTCAGGGTGGTGACATCCATTCCTCTAAAAGAGTTGGAAAGGATGCAAGGATTGGAAGTGGAACCAGTGGACCTCTCTGGAGTACTGAACCAGGATTTCTTTGTACTATCACACACCCAGTCCTAGTCCTCACAGCTGGAGGCAACTGACGTAGTGGAACCTAGCTTTCTCAGCATCTTTACTCATCTCTTCATATCTTGATCATCCTATTCTTTTCTTCATGTTTTTTAAAAGGATAGATAACTGTAATACAGCAGGATGTGGTGCAGACTATGATGACACTAATTGAAGGGCCCCGCACGTTGTTCAGTGAGCGGGGATTCCCCTCTACAAAAATCCTACATGCCCAGCCTCCCTTGCTTAGCGTTCAAAGTTTGATCGCTGGGCCTGGCGTGTGGTTTCCTCTGCTCGCTTCTCCTACCTGCTGCCTGCTTCAACTCTGCTCCTGCTGCTCCTCTCTCTCTCTTCCGTTCGCCATTTCGGCTCTCCGTTGCCAGCATTTTGCGGCCCCCCACCCCACCCTGCTTTTTCTCTCTCTGTCTTCTCCCTTTCTTTCTTCACATCTTCTTCTTCTGGGCTGCTGAGTTTCTCCTCCGGGCATTGAGCCACCCGGTTCTCCCTCTCGCTCTCTTCCATATCACCTGGCCCGTTCTAACATCAGTCCATGCTGCTTCCTGCATCAGGTCCTGGCCTGTTTGTGGTCCTACCTGCTACACACTCCCTCGCATTACCGTGCCGCTTCCCCTGTGGCTTGCTGACTGTCCTCGCTCCATTGACTTTGGGAACTCATCTTTCTCCTAAATAGCCTTCGATTGCCAGCTGCATTATTAGCTTTCAGCCATTTGTCCCACGGCTCATTTGGGAATTCTGTTCATCTCTGCCTGCTTATTCGAGCCTTGGGGGATTTGATAACAAATGCTCGTATCCTCCTCCTCCTGTTCCCTAACTGCTCAAGAACACTAGCTGTCATTCCACCTTCCAGATTTGCTGCAGCCTCCATGGATCCACCTGCTCCACCCGAAGGACCCCCCGTTCTTAGGAAAAATCTGCCAAATTCAAACACTCCTTGAAGGATTGGACAGTTCCTTGTCTCCTAGCTGAATTCAAGAAACTGGGGGTCCCTGTTCCTGCTGCTGCAAAGAAGCAGGAACTGTATGATTTGTGGCTCGAACATCAAAATCGCAGTCCTCCTACACCACCTGACTATCCTGCTAGTCCCACTCCTGATGCTTTTGCTGAGTTGAAAGATATTCTTTCCCATCTGGCTACTTCTATTGTGGATATTTCCAATCATCTGGATGTCCTCGAAAAACGTCAGAACTCTTCTCCGGTTCCGTAGCTTCCAGATACCCCTGATCCTGTTCCTGCTCCTGCTCCAGAGCCTCGGCTCTCTCATCCTGTGCCTGATATACTGTCAACTCAGGTATTCTGACTTCAAGTTCTTCTGTGCCTGCTGTCTCACCTGTTCATCTAGTTCCTGCCCATCTCTGCAAGGATATCATTGATGGGAAAGATGTCAACCTTATTTCATTACTTATCTCTTCCCACGATACCACAGAAAATAGAGTCATATCTTGTGGTGATTTCTCTATCATTCTCTGTTCCAAAGACCCCAGACTTTCCAAGAAGCTGACCATTCCTGAATTCGTTTTGGCCTTTAGTCTCTACAGAGACATTCTTTGTTCTGCTTTTCTGTCTCACAGGGAGGAGCTGGATATCTACCTCTATCTGGTAGTCGATCTTGGTGTCCGCTATGGTGGTACTCATTTTTTCGATTACCATAAATCTTTTTTGGCTAAAGCTGCTGTTGCTTTATCTCACTTTAACGTGTGACTACACTGGGACTCCCTCGACAATGAGTTGTTTTGCTGTCATTATGTCGGACAGCAAGCACTCTCTTGCCCGATCTGCGGCTCTTTTTCCCCCTTATCAGTACCTGATGCATCCACCTCCCATACTACTACTTCAGACTCGACTATTACTAGAACTATTCCCAATCCTAATGCTATGCCTCACTTGTCCTATGATAAACATGGTCATCCAATTACCTTCGTGGCTGGTCGACCTGTCTGTAATAACTTCAACGACATGGGTTGCATGGTTCATCCCTGGCGTCTTCTGCACATTTGCAGCCATTGTGGTGAAGCTCACGCTAAATCTATCTGCCCTACTTTGAGGAGTAAAACCTGACTATTCCATCGTCCTTCTACTCCCATCAACGTCAGCACGCTGCCTCGATTACTAGCTACTCACCTGTCCCAATCGTTGGTGCATTTTCTTATTTCTGGATTTACTTTTAGATTTCATACTGGAATTGTGTCAGTGGCTCAGTAGGTAGCACACTCACCTCTGAGGCCGGGAGATCAGAAGGCTGTGAGTTCAGTTCCCACATCTGGCACTTGGGTTAATATCCCAGTACTGACACTGTAGTGCAGCATGAGAGGGGTGCTGCACTTCTGAGGTGCCGTCTTTCGGATGAGACGTTAAACCGAGGTCCCATCTGCCTGGATTGGCGGTAGTTCAGGTGGATGTTAAAGATCCCATGGCACTTATCGAAAAGAGTAGGGGAATTTCCCCGGTGTCCTGGCCAAATTTCCCTCATTCACTAAAAATACCACCAACAGCTTAATCTGGTTCAAGGTCAGTTGGCATTCATCTGTATCCCCCTCCTCCGGGTCGTGCCTGAAAATAGGCAGGATTTGTCTAGTGCACTTACCCGGTCAACAAAAACTAAATAAATAAATAAAATAAAATAAAATAAAAAATATGCTCTCTTCCTCAGGATTTCTACGAATGTCCTAATTTGCAAACTGCCTTATCTCAACCAGCCTTGGTCACCTCTCTTTTGCAGAAAGAACTGGACAAGGGCTATTTAATCGGACCATTTCTACAGTCTCCATTTCCCGTTATTCTTGTCAGCCCTATTGGCATTGCTACTCGCAAATTCTCAGGGAAGCAGCGACTCATAATCAATTTATCCATTCCACATGCTACTCATATTCCCAGAATCAACTCACTTATCCCTTCTCAGGACTATTCTCTGGCTTACGCCAGAATAAACGATGCCATAGCAACTATCAAACGGCTTGGTAGAAGCGCATGGCTTTCCAAAGCCGACATTTCTGAAGCATTCAAACTACTTCCAATTCATCCCTCGCTTTGGCATCTCTATGGTATCAAATGGGAAGAATCTTACTACTTCGCTGTGCGGGTCACTTTCGGATGCAAGAGCAGCCCAAAATTGTTTGATATCTTCTCTTCTACTCTCTGCTGGTTGCTATTGAACTATTGCCGGGTGACCTCAGTAATCCACCTGCTCGTTGACTTTCTTCTCATTGAACCTTCTTCCACACCTCCTGCAGCAGCCATTTCTGCTTTACATCGCTTATTTTGTCAGTTGTCAGTTCCTGTTTCAGAAAAAAAGACGACCGGTCCCGTCACTTCGCTGGAATTTTTGGGCATCATGCTCAATTCTGTACGCATGGAAGCTAAGCTCCCTATGGATAAACTACATCGAATCAAGACTCTGGTACTATCCTTTCCAAATCATTCATCCTGCACTAAACACAAACTTTTGTCTCTGCTGGGTTACCTCACCTTCACTACTCGCATAATTCCTCAAGGACATGCCTTCATATCATACTTACTTGAACTGCTTCCTTTGGCTTCAGCCCTACATCATTGCATTACTCTTACAGCTACCGCAAAATCTGACCTAGCCATGTGGTTTCTCTTCCAGAACCAATGGAATGGTTGCACCATGTTCTACAAAGATATTTCTCTTGACCTTTCTCCTCGCGTATACACGGATGCTTCACCTACTCATGGATTCGCTGCTATTTTTCAGTAAGCCTGGATCTCTTCTACATGGCCTCCCAAATTTTTCCATTTGCCTGCAGCCATGTCCTCCTCCCCTTTATTCGAGATATATCCCGTAGTCGCAGCAGCTTTCTCTTGGGTCACCTCTGGTCTTTATCTACGGTATTAATATATACGAATAATCAAACAACCGTAGATATCATTAATAAGGGCAGATCATCTTCTTCTGCAATAATGCTATTCTTGCAGAGATTAACATGGCTTTCACTTATACATAACTTTTGCATCCAATGCTTTGACATTCCCAGGTCATCTTAACACAGTCGCTGACCATCTTTCCCGTTTTCAATTTCAGAAGTTCTGCATCCTCCACCCTGCTGCGGATCCTTTAGCGACTCCAGCTCCTCGCTTCAAGGATCTAGTCATGCCATAAGCGGCTACCTTATGACAGTGCAAACCCTCATGTGGTCAGCCTTATCCACAGGCACAAAATCGGCTTACACCACAGCCTGGAGAAAATACACTTCATTTTGCTCCATGACAGCCTCTCCTGCCTTTCTAATTTCCCTACCTACTATATTTGCTTTCACAACTTATTTTCATGCGACTCGTAAAGCTGTCCTACTCCACTATCTGACAATACCTAGCAGGATCCAGCCTCTGTCTCCTTGATGTCTTACCCTTCAGTTAAATTACTATTTACAGCAATCCATAAACTCTTGTTCAAAAGAACACCACTTCATCTACCCATCGATGATACTATCTTCAAACAGCTAATCAATCTACTGAAGTTTGAGCCTCCTACCTCATACTCCATTATTCTATCTGCAGCTATCTGTCTTGCATTCTAAGGATTCCTACACCTACATGGAGTTCACCATTTCATCGACTTCTACAACGTACTTTCTCAAGGTCAAACATCTTACCAAGTGTTCTGACCACTACATTCTTCATCTTCCTGCATCCAAAACTGACAGATTACAGAAAGGTGTAGACATACAGTATTTTCCTACAACTAATGCTTCGTGCCCTGTCTACTTCTTAAACCAGCTATTACATCTCCATCATCAATCCTGTCCAGAATCTCCTCTACTTCCATCCTATAACAATGCATCTCTATCAAAGAATTTGTGGACTCAATTCGATTACTGCTACGACGTCTGGGATTTGATCTGTTTGCTTATTCTGGTCATTCATTTTGAATAAGAGCTGCCACCTCTGCTTCACTAAAGAAAGTTGCAGCTCGTATCATAAAACATATGGGAAGATGGACATCATCTTGTTTTGAGACATTCATTCCTAATCCTGAAGCAGAAATGCGTTCAGCTTTTCTTTCCATCTCCTCGTAGTATGCCCAGAAGGAGGTCAACTTGGTAGCCATGGTTCCTCAGAGGTTTCCTACGTTAAAGGGGGTTTTTCCTCTCCTGAGTGCTGCCAGGTATACTCTCCATGAGTTGGAGGAGGTGGATACTATTCTTTTTGGGCCTTCCAGCTATCAGCTCATAAACAAAAGATGGGAACGAATAAGGCCAAAACATCACATATACATATATATACATATACTATGTAAACAAGTGACACCAAGCACAATTCAGAAACATTTCCGCACAGTGAATTGAAGGGCACCGCCCATATTTCAGTGGGTGGGGATTCCCTCTACAAAAATCCTACATGCTCTGCCTCCAATGCTTAGTGTTCAAAGTTTCCTCCACCCTCCCCTCCTCCTTCTCCGGTGCTCTTCCCATCTTCAGGGCCTTCCATCTATCAGTTCATAAACAAAAGATGGGAACTAGTAAGGCCAAAGCATCAAATATATATACAAACAAGTGGCACCAAGCACAATTCAGTAACATTCCCGCTCAGTGAACATAATGTGTATGTTAAAGATTAGATGACTACATTGTGTAAGAGGCAGACAATGACTGCATGAGGGAGAGAGGGAGACCAGACCATCCAACTCCTAGACCTAACCCCACTGAGACACCCCACTAAGAGACACTGAGTTAAGAGATCTGCACTCTAAAGTCTCACATTGAGATAGGTTCTGCCTGTGACGCTTGGCCAGCTGGTTATGATTACTCTATGATTTTTAATATAGAATGTGATATGTGACCTGTCACACAGGAGACATCCTATGCCCCTGGGATGACATCCCCCCTGGTTTCAGTTAAAATGACAGGATATGTTAAACAGCAGATCTCTGTAATGTGATTAACTTCCAAGAAGTCACATTTTATGGCCTTGTTGATGAGCCGTGCTTCTTTGAAGCTTAGAACTTAAAAAATACATTTTATGATGTCTTCAGAGGAAGGACAGTTAATTTCAACTGCTGCTAAAAAGCTATATTGCATCTAAGTGAGAAAACTGCAGAGTTATAAAAGTCCTGTGATGCCCTTGAAAAGCAGGAAACTGCTCAAAGATCAGAGAGGGAATGTAGATCAAAGAAGTAATATTGGGAAATGAGTTTTTGCTGATGTCACCTTATTTAATATACCTTCTGATAGAACATCCTGCGTGTATTATATATTTTTTTTATATTTAACAGGGAGGATCTAGATGACATCATGGAAGAGGTTGGCAAAGACAGTTTTAAACTATTCTGTGGCTGATCTTAGACACACTTTTCTTGTGGGCTCTTAGAAAACAACATCTACTTTAAGCACTGTTTAGAAGGTAATACACAGGAAAATCTAATTGTATTGTGGCAGGAGTTTATGTTTGTACTTTTTTCCTTGTTTTCTTTTAAGTGATTGTATGCTTTGTGATATATTGTTCTGTGTTTACATTTTACCTATTTTTATCCATTTGCTAAGTAAACCTCTTATTTTAAAGAGACTGCCTGGTGTGCCTCTGAAATTCTTTCTTTTGTATGTGAAGTATAGATGGTTAAAGATGGCAACTGTGTGTAAGCTTAATTGTGTTACTGAACTGGAAAAAGGTAAGAATACCTAAGGTCTTTTCATAGAGTTCTAAGGGTTCATTTTGGATACCTGGTTAGGTGCCTTTGGTGAAAGATATCTGGCATCCTCTGCAGAGCAGATTATCTGAGCCTGTACATTTTGGTACGCTAGCATAAGGTTCACAGTTTGAATCTCCCAGAACTTGAGACCAAAGGTGATGCGGACCTACAAACAGACAAGAAGGTTACCCTGTTCTGTTACCGTCCACAATATTGCACTCGTAGGTTGGCACTGTGGAAGCAGAGGGCCTGACCTGCTGAGTGAGTTTGTGACAGATTGGTTGGCAGCGGTGCTGATAATTTTGGTAACAAGCTTTACTGTTCAGTGTGTCAGCTAAATACTATACAGCTCATGTGCAAAATAAGGCAGTGATTTAATTTTTAAAAAGGAAACAGAACTATATAATTTGGCTTACAGTCAAGTTCCTGCCTGTTTAATTTTTTTTTCTAAAGTGCAAGTTAGAGTGGCCGTAGTTAGGGAAGAAGATGACTTCCAACTACAGCAGGCATACTGTAGACTACTTGAGGCAGTTGTGTAAGGACAGAGGAGTCCTGTACGAGTTGAGAGCCACCAAGCAGAACCTTGTGGATGCCCTGATGGCAGCAGATACCCAGAGCATCAAGTCACTGACTGGGACTGAAAAGGACCAAAACTCGAGTGTGGAGGGGCTAGCGGCCAGTGCATTGTCCAGCTTCAATGAGGATGAGAGCAGGTCCAGTGCCAGTGAAGTGCCACAGCAGCAGGGGAAGGTCACCTGCATTCTGGAGCCAGAAGTACTCAGGCTGCAGATTGAGTTGCACAGAATGGAGCTGGATTTCCAGAGGGAGGCAGAGCAAGAACGCTGAGAAGCAGAGCGAGAATGCCAAGCTGCAGAGGGGAAGAGGGACCATGAACAGCATGAGGCAGACCAAGAGGAGTGAGAGCACCAGAGACAACATGAACTGGAGAAGCTACGAACTCTCACCAGAGCAGATAAGTGGCTTGGGCTTAACTGGAACTACAGGAGTGGGTTACAAATTGAATTCCAAATTGATAGCTGAATTTAAAGAGGGGGAGGATATGGATGCCTTTTTAAATTCCTTTGAAAAGGTTTGTATTCAGGCTAAAATTCCTAGATAGTCATGGAGCTTCCAGCTATCCCTGCTACTTACTGGGAAAGTTCAGGATGCATTGGGTTAAATGGACAATGAGGACAGTAATGATTACAGCAAACTTAAGGCTGCACTTTTAAAAAAGTTTGATTTAACTGCTGAAGCACGCAGAGCTAAATTCCATAAGCTCAGGAGAAGCCCTGATATGAGCTACGATGAGCTAGCCATGAAACAACGTCAGTTTTTAAAACATTGGTGGGCGGGAATTGAAGCAAACTTTGTAGATAAAATTGAAAATGCTATATTGTTATAACAATTTTTTGGGGCATGCCCAGCAGAGCTGAAAACCTGGCTGGAGGACTGAGATCTGAAACAGTGCAAGAGGCTGCTGAACTCTCGGACCGCTATGCCAAGAGCAGACCTGCTCTGAGAGTGAATGGGGCAGGCGTGGCAGTGCAGAAAGGGAAAAGCATGACTTCAGGACATCTAAAACCCTCACTGCCTCCACCAAAACCAGTTAGCCCCAGGTTTCAGAGAAAAGATTTCTCTGAGAAAAGAAATGAATGTTGGGTCTGAAGAGAAACTGGGCATATTGCTAGACAGTGTCCCACAAGGGCAAGCAATACACAACAGGGGGATAGAAAAGAAGTGAGTTGTTTGTTTGTCCCTGGAAGCATGCCTGTGAACATGAGGGAACACATGCACCCAGTCACGGTGAAGGGTGTACAGACACAAGAGTTAAGGGACACAGCGGCATCCCTGACATTGGTAAAAGGGGATCTAGTACAGCCTGGACAGCTTATACCCAATAAATATGTCACTGTACAAGGGTTCACTGGTGAAGAGAAAACATTGCCACTCGCTAGTGTTCTCCTAGACTGGGGTGAAACAGGGGGAACTGTGCAACAGGTGGCTATAGCCAAAACCTTAGCAGTGGACGTCATCCTTGGCAACAATCTCAAACAGGGGATGGTGTGTGCAGTTATCCACAGCCAAGCAGCCAGGGAAACTTGTAGTTCCCTGGACCCCACAGAAGCCATTGTGGAAACCACTGAGAGGCTGGTTCTCCAGCCTGGGTCTCCTGATATGGAGACTAATGAAAAGGGGGTAGAAATCTCCCCAGTAGCAGTTAACCACACAGCTATGAAGGGTTACTCCAAAGAGGGAGGTGTGACCCATTGTCAGAGGGTTAGGAATGACAGTGATCCTGAGTACTCTGACGCTAGTGCTAGGGACCCTAGTTTAGAGACTGAAGGGAACCTGTCCCATACCTTGGGAATGTGTAAGGAGTTTGCAGCTGCTCAGAGAAGTGATCCTAGTCTAGAGAAGCTGAGGGCTTGAGCAGACTCTGATGGAGCACAGGGAGGTGATGGCAGACATAAGGTTTATTGAGAAAATTAACTAATGTATACACAGGCTGTGCAGACAGAGGGAGGGGTGATAGGCAGGCAGCTTGTCATTCCCCAGGGGTATCGTGAGCTGTTGCTCAAGATTGCACATGATATTCCCTTGTCTGGTCATCTGGGAATCACACGCACTATGCAGTGGTTGGAACAGAATTTCTATTGGCCCTACTTTACCCAGCAGATGAAGGAGTATTGCAGGCCTTGTCACCGGTGCCAAGAAACAGGGAAGGTGGGCAAGAAAACCCAAGCCGCCCTATTTCCATTGCCTAAAGTGGAGGAGCCATTCCAGAGGGTGGGAATGGATATTGTGGGGCCTTTAAATACTCCCAGCTCCTCAGGGAAGAGATTCATCCTGACTGTGGTGGATTATGCCACCTGGTACCCCGAGGCAGTTGCCCTATCCTCACTGAGGGCAGACCAAGTAGCAGATGCCTTACTTGGGATTTTCTCCTATGTAGGGTTTCCGCAGGAGGTTATCACCGATCAAGGGGGTTCCTTCATGTTGGACCTGATGAAATGTTTATGGGTGAAGTGTGGGGCGGTGCAGAGATGCACAACACCATATCACCCGCAAGCCAATGGGCTTGTGGAAAGATTTAATGGTACCCCAAAGTCAATGCTCTGGGCATTTGCTGAAAAGCATGAGAGGGACTGGGAAAAATACCTTCCCCACCTGTTGTTTGCATACAGGTAGGTGCCCCAAGAGTCGACAGGATTTTCCCCCTTCGAACTCTTATATGGATGCCGGGTACATGGGCCCCCAGACTTGATCCAGAAGGAATGGGAAGGCAAGCACATCACTTAGGGAACGCCCCTAGTGGATTACATCCTTAGGTTTAGGGAAAGGCTGAAGGAGTTTATAAGGGCAGCCCAGAGCAACTGGCAGCTGCCCAACAGAAACAAAAAGTGTGGTACGACCGCAGAGCCAGAGCTATCTTGTACATGGTGGGTCAGGAAGTCATGGTCCTTATTCCGGCCCAGAAAGACAAGCTGCAGGCTGAGTGGGCAGGACCGTACAAAGTAGTTAGGAAGGTAAATGATGTGAACCATATTATAGAGTTACCTGATAGAAGACAGACAGAAAGGATGTACCATGGCAACATGATGAAGTCATATGCTAATAGGGCTGACATGGTGTTCACAGTATGTAGTCCTGGGGAGGGGACAGATGAAGGAGACCCCCTTCTGGACTTGCTGGAAGAAAGCAAGCGGCAGTTAAATTGTCTCCCCAGCTGGCTCCGGACAAGATCCAGGAAGTAAGGAAGGCTTTAGCTGACTTTGCCCCACTGTTTCGTGCCAAGCCTGGACTAACCCCCTTAGTGACGCACAATGTAGGAACAGGGACACAAATGTTCATACAGCGGACAGCATATCAGGTGTCAGAGGCTGTCCAAAAGGACATTAGGAGGAAAATGGAGGAGATGCTGGATTTAGGGGTAATCCAGAGATCCCACAGCCCATGGGCCTCACCCATAGTCCTTGTGCCCAAGCCAGATGGCCCTACTCATTTCTGTGTGGACTATCATGGACTGAATGCAGTCATGAAGCCAGACACCCACCCCATGCCCCAGAGAGATGAACTCCTGGACGAGTTGGGAGGGGTGACCTACCTTAAGACTAGTGACCTGACCAAGGGGTATTGGCAGGTAGAGTTAACAGACAGAGCTAGGGAGAGGTCAGCCTTCATCACTCCGATAGGCTTATCTGAATTTAAAGTAATGCCTTTGGAATGAAGAACACCTCGGCCACTTTCCAAAGGTTGGTGAACCAGGTGTTAAATGATACTGAGGAGTACGCTGTGGTGTACCTGGATGACACTGCCATCTTTACTGCCAGCTTGGAGGAACACCTGTCCCACCTTAGGGAAGTGCTGGGCAGGATACAGAGTGCTAGGCTCACTGTCAAAGCTGAAAAGTGCCAGGTGGCCATGGGAGAAGTGGCATACCTCAGGCATGTGGTAGGCTGGGGACAGCTCCATCCTAATCAAATAAAAATAGAGGTGATCCAGGTGTGGACCAGACCAGAAGCACAGAAGCAGGTCAGGAGTTTTCTAGGGACAGCAGGGTACTATAGGAATTTGTACCCAATTACAGTGCCCTGGCTGCTCCCCTATCTGGCTTGGTAAAGAAAAGGATGCCAAAGAAAATTACCTGGGACCCAGCCTGTGAGAAAGCCTTTACCAGACTGAAGGAGGCCCTGTGCAGTGCTCCTGTATTGACAAATCCTGACTATAGCAAACCCTTTAAAGTTCAGACCGATGCCTCAGACATGGGTATTGGGGCAGTACTGAGTCAGACATCCAATCAAGGGAAAGATCACCCGGTAGTGTACCTGAGTAAAAAGTTACTTCCCAGGGAGCAGGCATACTCTACTGTGAAAAAAGAGTATTTTGCCATAGTGTGGGCCCTAAAGAAGTTACAGCCATATTTATATGGGCAGCATTTTGTGTTACAAAATGACCACAACACCCTGGTTTGGCTGACGCAAATGGGAAAAACGAATGGTAGATTGTTAAGATGGAGTCTTGCCTTACAAGGGTATGACATGACAATCTTACATAGGGCTGGAGTGAAAAATCAGAACAGCAATGGCCTTTCTTGTCTTTATGAGGAGTGAACTGATTTGGGAAGCTCATTCCATGCAGGGGGATAAAGCCCCCAAATTCAGTCTAGGTAGTAAGGACTTGTGATACTTGGCCAGCTGGTTATGATTGCTCTATGATTTGTAATATAGAATGTGTATGTGACCTGTCACACAGGAGACATCCTGCGCCCCTGGGATGATATCTCCCCCCCCCCCAGGTTTCAGTTAAAATTACAATATATGTTAAACAGCAGATCTCTGCAATGTGATTAACTTCCAAGAAGTCACATTTTATGGCCTTGTTGATGAGCTGTGCTTCTTTGAAGCTTAGAACTTAAAATACACATTTTATGATGTCTTCAGAGGAAGGACAGTTAATTTCAGCTGGTGGTAAAAAGCTATATTGCATCTAGGTGAGAAAACTGCAGAGTTGTAAAAGTCCTGTGATGTCCTTGAAAAGCAGTAAACTGATCAAATATCAAAGAGGGAATGTAGATCAAAGAAGTCATATTGGGAAATTAATTTTTGCTGATGTCACCTTATTTAATATACCTTCTGCTAGAACACCCTGTGTATATTACATTTTTTTATATATTTAATAGGGAGGAGCTAGGTGACATCATGAAAGAGGTTGGCAAAGGCAGTTTTAAACTATTCTGTGGCTGATCTTAGACACACTTTTCTTGTGGGCTCTTAGAAAACAACATCTACTTTAAGCACTGTTTAGAAGGTAATACATTAGATAGGAAAGTCTAATTGTATTGTGGTAGGAGTTTATGTTTGTACTTTTTCCCCTTGTTTTCTTTTAAGTGATTGTATGCTTTGTGATATATTGTTCTCTGTTTACATTTTACCTATTTTTATCCATTTGCTAAGTAAACCTCTTATTTTAAAGAGACTGCCTGGTGTGCCTTTAAAATTCTTTCTTTTGCATGTGAAGTATAGATGGTTAAAGCTGACAACTGTGCATAAGCTTAATGGTGTTACTGAACTGGAAAAGGTAAGAATACCTAAGGTCTTTTCACAGAGTTCTAAGGGTTCATTTTGGATACCTGGTTAGGTGCCATTGGTGAAAGATATCTGGCATTCCCCAAAGAGCAGATAATCTGAGCCTGTACATTTGGGTATGTTAGCATAAGGTTCACAGTTTGAATCCCCCCAGAACTTGAGACCAAAGCAGATTCGGACCCACAAACAGACCAGAGGGTTATCCTGTTCTGTTACCTGTCCACAATACTGCGCTCGGAGGTTGGCACTGTGGGAACAGAGGGCCTGACCTTCTGAGTGGGTTTGTGACACTGCCTACTTTACTTTTACTGTCTTCACTTGTGACTAGCTGGTTCACACACCAGAAGAAAATAGATGGATCCAGTGCCCTGTGCCGCAAGGGTTCCATGACACTGGTTCGACAGAAATATGTCAAGCCGACATTACAGCAATGGCTGTATGTTGACCACAATTGCAGTTGGCATTGTGCCGTCCAGAAAAGAAGTGTTTTTAGTGGGCTCTGCCCCCCATACCCCTCCTGAAATCTAATATAACTAACTCCAAGTTGGTGCTGTTTCGGGGAGGGGTGCAGGTCCTGGAGAAGCCATGCCGGGGTCCCGCGTGACCATTACAGCGATCTGCCAATGTTGTCATTGTAATGGTCTTCAGTGAAAATGTTTTGCTGTAGCAACGGCATACCTTCCATCAGCAGTTAGGAAAATCAAAATTAATTGTAGAATAAAACTTTCATAAATCCCCCTGCCCAGTCCCTGTCTTCTGTTGGACCAGCACTGAGTTCCTGCCCTGCTGTAAGTTGTGGGTACAGCAGACAAACACACCACTATATTCCTGTCTGTAGCAGCATATGAATTACTGACCTGCCCCACACAGAAACTACAATTAACAGTGGTTAGCTAGCTAACTATAACAACACCGAACAATTCTCTGATAATTTCAAAGATTTTTGAATCTGAAAACCAGTCTTTCTCCAACAACTGCAGAACTCTCTGTAAGGAAGTCTTTTTTCTGCCAAGAGGGAACTTGAGAAGGCACCAAGCTAGCCACAGTACTAGGGGATAATGACCACCAGCGTTGTTAATTTGGCTGCTACAGGCCATATGGCTTGCACAAGCGACATATGTTCCCCCTAAAAAAATGACACTATGCATCAGTTATAAAATAACTTTCTAAAACTCATTTCTGTGACCATTGTGCTTATCATGATACATAATTACTACCTGTTTTACTTTTTCGTTCCCTTACCAAGCCATTGTAACTGCCACTTACCATGTTTCAGAGTTTGGCAAGTTGTATTATCTGTTAGTTCATTGTCAGTTTACCTGTGTGTGCATTTTATCACTATCTTAACACTCTGCATAGATTCTGCTTTACTTGCTTTATTGCCCTCACACTGTTTAGCTCTTCATAAGTACTCATGTGTCCTTGGTACCTGTGCCTTTAAATGAAACTACAAATAAGGAGCCCCTATGTGAGAACATATCAGTCTCTGGACAAAGCACTTACATGCAAAGCATTGAGACATCAGGTTCTGCATGCACATGCCCACCCTGTACTGTTGCTGCTTTTATCAAATAAAACCAGGACTTTAGAAGCAAAAGCTTGCAGGTCTCTAGTGGCGATTCATTATGCTTGGTGTTGGTGAGTGAACATTTTTATTGTTTTCACCTGTATTCAGCTTAACAGGAGGCACCACCTTTCAGTCATGCCATAACCATCTTTGTTTAGTCCCAGAATCTTAGGGCTGAATAAAGCCCACTGGAGCCCATGTGCTGTCCTGTTTGAGCAGCACCATTGGGCTCCTATGGACCATATTCAATCTGGGGCTGTGTCAGTACAATGTATGGTTACTATGCACCGTGCCATCATGGCTCCATACTCAGATAGTCAGCACACTCCTATCAGAATGCACTAATTGTCTGAGTATTGCCCTCGACCAAGCCATGTGCTAATTGCCATGCAGTGCTGCTGTCTGTGCAGCACACATGGCCGGCTCTGAATATAGAAGTCTATACTCCTTAGCCCAGTGGAACCCAAAACCAACAAGAAAATGGATATTGGGGGTAAAAAGGGTCTTCTCATAGCCTCAAGATGCCATTGTTCTAACTTGTATCAGCATACAAGCAAAGATGTTCGGCACTGACAACTGCTTGCTATAAATGGTAAATAGGAATGCTTTTTGGGGCTTCGTGTTGGTCGGAGTGGGTGTGGATTAGGGGTGAGAGAACCAATTCAGGTAAGCTCAGAATCATCCAGAACCAATGCCATTTTCTGTAAAAGAACCTTATCAAAATCTTAATTCAGGTTCTGATAAGGTTCGGATCATTTTTAAAACACCGATATTGGAGCTTAATCTACTCCCCCACCAGGACTTTATCTAGTAAAAGGAAAGGGGAAATTGATTAACCAGGAGAGGCATGCTAAGCCAAAGCTTGTTTCCAGGTGTGACCTGCGAGCAGAAGGAAGTTAAGTGACTTGCTTAGGGTCACACAGTATGCAAGTGGGGGCTCTGGGATTCAAACCCAGGTCTCCAAGTTTGCAGCTCAGAGCCTTAAACCAAGTATGAAGTATTCTTAAAGTAAGAAGGATACCACTCATTGTAGAAAGACCCAAAAAGACGCTAGTGATAGTGTAGTACCACTCCAAATTGTTTTTAAGATCCCTTTCCCTTCACTCTCTTTAAGTTACAGGTGGACAAAAAAGGTTAAAACTGTTTTTGTGCTTTAAACCAAAAGGTTCTGAAGGTTCTGATAAGACTCAGATAACTGTCAGAACCATTTTTGGATCATTAGACCCTTTTATAGCCTCTGAACCATTTATGCTTCTCCCACCCTAATGGGGATTAGTGTTAAGCACTGAAGTATGATCAAGAGTTAGATAACCAGTAGTTGTAAAATGGTGTCTGGTCAGTTCTGATTCCTCATTGGTTAGGATCCCATCACATGGTATTGTGTTAACCTATCATATACTCCTGCTCAGAAGACATGATAGGGGTGCATTAATTGGGAGTACAACCAATTGGGGTCAAAAAGGTCAATATGCTAATTACATATCCTCAGGGTCAAATGAGTCACAAAGCAAACCAAACAACGCAGCAACATTAACAAGCATTTGTCAATGCCGAACGTTCGCTTGCAGGTGTTTGCAGTGGTATTTGGCACTTGGACATGGCTTAAAAAAATCAGTGACAAAGAAGTACAAGCATTCGTCAATGCCGAATGTTGCTTGCTTCTATGTGCTGTTTAGGTATTTGGAACTCATTGGAGTGCAAATATTGAAAATTCGCGAACTTCCGAGCGTGCGTAGGAACTGCTCAATGCGCTAAAGTAAAACAGTCATTTTTAGGAATTTTTTCACCAAATTTTCAACATTGCCATTTTAAGACCTCTGCTCATAAACAGTGTCACTGTGATTTTCTTAATGTGTCCCATACATTGAGTTCGCACACCGACTGCGCCATTGTGCGCTACATGGGCAGAAACACGTTTTGGGCAGGATGTGAAAAATGACAGCTGTACTGCTCATAAGGAGGTGTGGTAAAATGGCAATGTTGAAAATCTGGAGTGAGAAATATTGAAAATTTACAAACCTACGAGCGTGCGTAAGAACTGCGCAATGCACGCTCATAAAACAGTCATTTTTAGGAATTTTTTCACCAAATTTTCAACATAGCCATTTTAAGACTTCTGCTAATGAACAGTGTCACTGTGATTTTCTTAATGTGTCCCATACATTGAGTTCGCATACCAACTGTGCCATTGTGCGCTACATGGGCGGAAACACGTTTTGGGCAAGATGTGAAAAATGACAGCTGCACTGCTCAGAAGAAGGTGTGGAAAAATGGCAATGTTGAAAATCTGGAGTGAAAATATTGAAAATTCGCAAACTTACGAGCGTGCATAGGAACTGCGCAACGCACACTCATAAAAACAGTCATTTTTAGGAATTTTTTCACCAAATGTTCAACACAGCCATTTTAAGACCTCTGCTCATGAACAGTGTCATTGTGATTTTCTTAATGTGTCCCATACATTGAGTTCACACACCGACTGCGCCATTGTGCGCTACATGGGCGGAAACACATTTTGGGCAGGATGTGAAAAATGACAGCTGTACTGCTCATGAGGAGGTGTTGTAAAATGGCAATGTTGAAAATCTGGAGTGAAAATATTGAAAATTTGCAAACTTACGAGCGTGCATAGGAACTGCGCAACGCACACTCATAAAACAGTAATTTTTAGGAATTTTTTCACCAAGATTTCAACACAGCCATTTTAAGACCTCTGCTCATGAACAGTGTCACTGTGATTTTCTTAATGTGTCCCATACATTGAGTTCGCACACCAACTGCGCCATTGTGCGCTACATGGGCGGAAACACATTTTGGGCAGGATGTGAAAAATGACAGCTGTACTGCTCATGAGGAGGTGTTGTAAAATGGAATGTTGAAAATCTGGAGTAAAATATTGAAAATTCGCCAAACTTATGAGCGTGCGTAGGAACTGTACAGCATGCTAAATAAAACAGTCATTTTAGAATTTTTCACCACATTTTCAACATAGCCATTTTAAGACCTCTGCTCATGAACAGTGTCACTGTGATTTTCTTAATGTGTCCCATACATTGATTTCACACACCGACTGCGCCATTGTGTGCTACATGGGCGGAAACACATTTTGGGTGAGATGTGAAAAATGACAGCTGTACTACTCATAAGAAGGTGTGATAAAATGGCAATGTTGAAAATCTGGAGTGAAAATATTGAAAATTCACGAACTTACGAGCCTGCGTAGGAAGTGTGCAACGCACGCTCGTAAAACCATCATTTTTAGGAATTTTTCCACCAAATTTTCAAAATAGGCTTTTTGAGAGGCCACCTTATGAATGCTGGCACTGTCGTTTCGTTAATCAGGCCTGAAAGGTGATTTTGCGCAGTGACTGTGAAATCACCCTTCAGGCCCGAATAACACCATGACAGTGACAGAATTCATGAAAAGGGGTCCTAAAAACCCCATGTTGAAAATTTGGTGCAAAAATTCCAAAAAATGCCTGAGATATGCAACAAAGTTGAAAAAAACCATCTAGCCCATTATACAGCTTACGGCATTTCCTCAGTTAAGTGGGCGGCTTTGAAGAATTACAGGCGTGTTCCCGGTCCAGCGATGATCATCGCGCCGAGCTCCGGAGGTAAGTATGGGGTGAGGGGGTGGGGAGGCAGGTGCGCAGTGGGTGGGTCCGGGTTGAGGGGGGCGGGAGATGCGTGGGACCGTTTTCAATTTACAGTTTTGTTTTTTTACTTTGATGACGCGGGACGTTTGCCACGCTGGGGTGGGCCCCAGCGTGGCAGAAGGATGAGCTGGTGGGGCTGTGGAGCCGACGGGATTGGGCACCCCGCCGGCAGATGACGCTGGACATTTGCCACGCTGGGTGGGCTCCAGCGTGGCAGAAGGACTGACTGGGCCGTGGAGCCGACAGGGATTGGGCACCCCATCGCGAAGATGACATGGGACGTTGGCCACGCTGGGGTGGGCTCCCAGCGTGGCAGCAAACATGAGGCGTGGCGGTGCAAGCACACAGCGGTGGTTTTCTTTGAAGAGAAGACCACCGCTGTCTACTACAACACCGGTGCGGATTGGTGCCAGGACCGCCATGCCTGCTCAAGGGAGCAGGGGATTGGTCAGGAGAGGCACACCTCCAAAGTGTCCCATTCTCCCAAGACGTTCCTTGCTCATGCGCGCAAGTGAACGTAAAAACAAATCATGCAAATAAAAACATAGAACAAAACACATGAACCCCCCCAGCAACTAAGGGTGTGTCAATACCTTATCCCAAATAGTCATCTGAACATTCTATTCAGACCCTCAAACATTTGGGGATTCATTATTCAGTTTTTTAAAAACAAAGATAAGGAAACAGCCCCACACCCTCCTCCCCAGCTCAGATCCATGCAAATATACAAGCTCCCCGTCCCTCTATCCTCAGTTTGAACCCTAACCCCACCCTCCTGCCTTCCAGCACACATAATTTGATAAATAAAACTCCAATGGGGGGATCAGCACAATCTGCCCGCTTCCTCAGCTGGCTGCTGTCTTTCAGTGCTTGTTGCCCTAAAACAAATATGTACCCTCACCCTGGCAGCAGCACCCTCCTCCCCAGCACCCATATCATTTATTTATTTAGTTTTTGTTTACTGGGTAGGTATGCTAGCCATAGAAATGACGATTTTCAGGCATGACTCGGGAGGTTACAGAGTTGAATTACATAAAACACAGAAACAAAACAAGGTTTTACAGTAAAAATACAAGCAAGGTGATGAGAGCAAGGTACAAAACAATGTAATTCATGACAAAACCTGCGATAAGGCAGTTTGTTGGCAGGTGCAGGACATAGCTCACATATTTGCAAGGAATTATCATGATGCAAAGTTCGGCAAGAGGTTCATTGAAAACAAACAACCACGTACTTGCAAGGAACTATCAGGTATAATGAGCAGGGAAAATTACAAAATAACATACGGTGGGCAGATCCCGTCATGAAGCGTGACTGGACAAAAGAAGCTAGAAGGTGACCGACACAGCCCTCCCTCCTCCATGACCAGCCACCCTCTAGTGAATGAAAGTGCTCCCACCCTTGCCCCCATAGGGAAACAGGTGATCATGTACTCAGCTGTTTTACTATACAAAAGCATGCACAGGGCACTTTTCATTCACTGAAAGGAGCAACTAGCCGTGAGGAGAGGGAGGGCTGGGTTTGTCACCTTCTAGCTTCTTTTGTCCAGTCACTTTCATGATATGGGTGCTGGGGAAGAGGGTGCTCTATAAGTTTTAAAGATTTCTTTTTTTTTTTTTTTTTACCAGCTATACTTTGCTGGTTTATGAGAAAAAAATATACATTTTGTGTTACTTTTTTTCTGTTCTGTTTCATTTACATTCATCCTGAAGTACAGGGCTGTTGAATGAGCACAGTAGTTAAAAAAAGAAAACAAAATAAAAACCAAGAAAAAACATTTTAGGTGGAGGCAGTATAGCACAGTGGTTATGGGCACTGACCTGTAGATCTGGGTTTGAATCCCATCAGCCCCCACTTGCATATTGTGTGACCCTGAGCAAGTCACTTAACTTCCTTGTGCTCTCTAGTTGCACCTGGAAAGAAGCTGTGACTTAGTGTGCCTTTCCTGGTTTAAACAATTTCCCCTTACTAATATCCAAATCAACTGTCATGTTATCAACAACCCCAGAAGTGTCCAAGTCTCCTGTATTAGTAAACTGGCTAGATTCTCCTTGAGAATTCATTTTTCACTGAAAAAGAAAAAATAACATGTAGTTGCAAGCTTTATTTACATAAAACATACTCACTACCCCAATGGCCCAGAGGCAGTGCCGCGTACTGTTGTGAAGGTTGCGAGGGTGACCTGGTGTTAGGAAGGAGCTTAGGTGGTCACATTTTCCTTTCAGCATCAAGAAGGTGGCGGTGGGGTACTGGGGCTACATTATATATTTGTATTTAAGTAGTTATGTATTTGTTAATTCTGAGAGTACCTTTGAATGCAGTTGTTCATTTACAAAGGTTGCAGGTCAGCGACAGAAAAATGAGGTTACAAAGACAGTTACTTCATCAGTTTCAGAGGAATATAGTCAGGTCATAATACACAAGATGCATAGATATGTAACAGCCCTTTTCAGACTCCCTTTGGCTGTTTGCGGGGCCCTCAGGTCTTCCCTGGACACACCTCGAGGGGGCCAGCCTAGGTTCTTTGGCAGGCAAATGATACTGGAACAACGGGTGTGCTTGGTGCCTCCACATGGCGTGGTGATAGAGTATACCTGTAGGTAATTTGCAGTTAAACACCCCCCCAGGTAAATATAGTAGCTGCCCCTGCTGTGCCCCCCGCCCCCACAGCAACTGTTCCCACTTTTTGAACTAATTCTTGCCCTGATTCTCCCAGGGGCTGCACTTATGGTCTACAATTTGATTAATTGCCTGTACTGTTGTCTTCATTATCATGTTTACTTCTTGTTACCCTACATCACCTGACTGTATGTATTGTACTCTTTCTGTTCCCCGGGTCGCCCCTGAAAAAGGGACCTTCGAGCCCAGTGGGCCAACCCGGTCATCAAAATTCAATAAATAAATAAATTCACTGTACCAGTATATAACATTAACAATTAACCATTTTATTTGGAGGGAGGTGAAAAAAGGGGAAAAATAGCATAACTACTTTAATAACTACCAACCCTTTTACCCCACTCAATCTCCACCTCCCACCTATGGGTGCACCCATAGAAACATAGAATTGGACGGCAGATAAGGACCACTTGGCCCACCTAGTCTGCCCATTTTCCTACCTAACAGATAAGCTGCAGATCCTAGTTAACCAACAGCTTACTTCCTCCTACCCCCCACTAGGACTGCCTTGTCTCTGTCCCATGCATTCTTGAATTCCCCCACTGTTCTTGACTCCACGACCTCCTCAGGGAGGCTGTTCCATGCATCCACAACCCTCTCTGTGAAAAAATACTTCCTCACATTACCTCTGAGCCATCCCCCCTCTAACTTCAAATTGTGCCCCCTTGTTCTTGCACATCTCTTTTTCTGAAAGATGCTACCCTCTTGGATTTTGTTGATTCCCTTGAGGTACTTGAAAGTTTCTATCACCTCTCTCCCTTCTTTCCTCAAGGATATACATATTAAGCTCCTTTAGTCTTTCTTCGTATGTCTTCTGGTGCAGACCCTGCACCATTTTGGTTGTCCTCCTCTGGACAGCCTCCACTCTGTCTATGTCTTTGCGGAGATGGGGTCTCCAGAACTGCACACAGTACTCCAGATGGGGTCTCACCAACTGTCTGTACAGAGAGATAACTTCCTGTTTTCTACTGGTGATGCCTCTTCCTATGCATCCCAGTATCCCCCCAGCCTTCCTTACTGCCTTCTCACATTGCTTGCCCACCTTTAGGTCATCTGATATAATTACCCCCAGGTCCCTTTCCATTTTTACTGTTGTCAGTATCTCACTCCCCATTGTGTACTCTTCCCCGGGGTTTCTGTTTCCCATTTGCATTACCTTGCACTTCTTTGCATTAAATCTGAGCTGCCATACATTTGACCATTCCTCCAACCTTGCCAAGTCCCTTCTCATCCTTTCCACTCCATTTTGTGTATCAACCCTGTTGCAGATCTGTGTGTCGTCTGCAAAGAGACATACGTTTCCTTCCAGTTCCTCTGCAATGTCACTTATAAAGACATTAAAAAGGACCGGTCCCAGTACTGAACCCTGCAGTACCCCGCTAGTAACCCTCCTTTCTTCACTGTGTACTCCATTTACTACTACCCTTTGCATCCTGTTGTCTAGCCAATTTTTTATCCAGGCTACCACCTTGGGAGCCACTCCAAGGCTGACTAACTTGTGTATTAATCTTTTGTGTGGGACTGTATCAAATGCCTTGCTAAAATCTAGGCAGGCCATGTCCACAGCCCCTCCCTGCCTGGTCTACTACTTTGGTCACCCAGTCAAAGAAATCTATTAGATTTGTCTGACACGACCTTCCCATCGTGAATCCATGCTGCCTTGGGTCCTGTGCCCACTGGCCCCTAGGTACTCAACAATTCTTTCCTTCAGAAGTGATTCCATCATTTTCCCTACCACTGAGGTCAAATTAACTGGTCTGTAGTTTCCTGCCTCCGTCCTGCTCCCACTTTTGTGAAGAGGAATCACATCTGCCCTCCTCCAGTCCTCAGGTACCACCCCATCCTCCCATGATTTGTTAAAGAGAGTAGTCAGCGGTGTCACTAGTTCTATCCTTAGTTCTTTTAGAATTCTTGGGTGAATCCCATCAGGCCCCATTGCTTTGTCCACCTTCAATTTTATTAGTTCTTTCAGAACCCTTTCTTCTCTAAATGGACTGGGACTGGTATCGACTCCCGTCTTCAGAGTGTTTCTCTTGTTTGGTTTAGGTACCTCCCCCTCCTCTTCCTTTGTGAATACTGAGCAGAAATATTCGTTCAGTATCCCTGCTTTTTCACTGTCACCCTCTACCCACATTCCCTCCTCTTTATTAAGCTTCAGTATCCCTCCTTTGGTCATTCTTCGCTCCCTAATGTACCTATAAAAGGTCTTATCCCCCTTCTTAACAGAATTGGCTATCCTTTCCTCGATTTGGGCCTTTGCTATTCTGACTACCTTCCCAGCCTCTTTCTGCTTTAACTGATAAAGTTCTCTCTCCTGCTCCTTCTGTGTTTCCTTATATTTCCTGAATGCTATCCTTTTCTCCTTAACCTTCCCTGCCACCTCTTTTGAGAACCAGTGTTTTTTTTCTTCATCGTGTTTTGTTGATTTGCTTTACACAAAGGCTTGTTGCCTCTGTGATGGCTGTTTTGATTACTCCCCATTGTTCCTCTACCCCTCCTTCTTGCCTGTTTGCTTCCCAAATGGTAGCTTCCCCAAAAGTCTTAAATGTCCCTTGGGTGGGTACCACACCACCATGATGAAGATGCTGGGGATACTTCATTGAGCAAAATGTTAACTTTCTGCATGGGTGCAACTTGGATCCTAGCACATTCCAGCCCAGGGCTTAACCCCCTTATTTCTCTGACTAGCTAGCTATATAAAGACTTCCCCAAAGCCGCAGCCCAGGGGGTAGCATGTTAAAAGGGCAAAATCTGAACAGTGACCGCTAAAACGGCTTCTGGATAATGCTGAATGACAAATTCGGTGATGTCTCAGCACCCCCTCCCCGAGGTCCGCCACCCTCATGGAGTTAGTATATTAAGTAAGGGGGGGCACAAGGGGTGTGTGTGGGATGCACCCCCAGAAAAGACATCACCAAATTTGCCATTGGCATTATCCATAAGCCAACTAGCGATCGCCCGCTGCTCCGCTTTGCCCGCTTGATGGAACTGCCCGAGGTACTTACAGTTCCATTAGATTCAAGGGGTTTGCAGGAATTGGGTTTTCCAGTACCATGCTGGTGAAGAAGTTGGTGGCACACCACAGCTGTAGGTTACTGAAGAAATGAAGAAGATGATGGTCTTCATCTGCCAGGCCTTTCCAATCTTCACTCCAATAGGGGCCTTTGTATGCGGTGTTCACCTGACAGGACTTTCGACATCTTCCTCGCTGGTGGGCTCCTCTTCAGTCTGGATACAAATGGGCTGATGGGTCCTCAGATGAGTGGCTGGCACACCTGCAATGACACAAGAGCTGGGAAATTGGCTCAATCTCTTTTCTCAGTACCCACAATTACTCAGGCTTGAGGCAGCAGCAGTCTCTACGGCTCTGACCTCACCGAGAGGAAACCCAGCTTTGCAGGACACTTTCTCTCCAGCTGCAGAATTGTGACTTTAGGCTGTGAGTCGACCTATCCAGTCTTTGATTCTCAGCTGCCCCAACCTTGGGCTCTTTCTGGATTGCAGGACAGTTCACAACTTTTCAGCAGCAAATCTCAACAGTCTCTCTCTCTCTCTCTCTCTCTCTCTCTCTCGAGCTCCGGATTCTTCCTTTCACAGCTGAAGGTTTCAATCTGAGCAGCAGCTCACAAATACTTTGAGGCAGTTCACAAAGGCTCAGGCTTAAATCTCACCCTGGAAAACACTCTCACAGTCCAGTTCTTTTCCAGGTGCTAGGTATATTACCAGGACGGTGGTCAGGCAATGCTTTTTGGCAAACCACAGGCCTGCTGGGCTAGCTAGCCCACAGCAGTCTCTCACTTTCAGACTGATCACTCTAAAAGTCCCCACTGGACTCCCCCTTGGTGGGCAAAACAGTCCTTTTTATCAGCTCTAAAACAACTCTCTCTCATTGGCTGCCAGACTTGTCAAATATGGCAAATTAATATTCATTTAGACAGCTTGATGCCTTATTGGTTGTTAGGATGGGTGCCAAGAAAAGTCCCTGTATTTCACACAAAAGTCCTCTCTTCAATCCCAAGAGCCCTCTTGTAAATCATTGGTTCCTGATTGGCCATGCAGGGGTCAAAGGTAAACAATACGGCTGCAGAATACATAGTCTCCAACAGTGTCCCCACTTCCCAAGTCCATTGCAGCTAGAATAAGCACTTTTATTAATTGCTTTCCCCAGCACTCAATAGCAGCCCCTCTGGTCTTTACATCCACTGCAGAGTTTCCAATTTTTCATCAGTCCCTAGCCTGTTGCTGCTGCTCAATCACTGTCCCCCATGGCAGCAGGCAGGCTAATTAATATTCATGAGGCTTCCTATTTAATATCCATATATTTTCCAGAATGCTCATAGGCCCTCCTAAACTATGCACAGTTTCACCTCTTTCAGGTCTCCAGTCCTCAATTAGTTTAATTTTGGGACCAGGATTATTTAAGAGGCATCCGTTCGTCCACAGGAATGGCCCAAAAACAGAAATGCACTAGTGTGCATGCGTGAGCTGCCTGACCACACAAAAACAGGTCAGCGGCTCTACAGTTTAACTCCTCCTGTCCAATCTGAACTAAAAACACTGCAGGGGCTGGATGGAGACTTGGGGACACAAGAACCCAGGCCAGTTTGCAATGAGGACGGGAGCACCAGGTAAGCCCAACAGCAGTTGGGGGGCTTACAGGCATATGGATGATATTATACATAGATACATAGACAGTGTCAGCAGATAAGGGCCTATGGCCCACCCAGTCTGCCCATTTGAGCTTGTAAGTTCAGTTTATGTTTTCCTAGAAGTCTGTTTCCCCTTACCCCTGACCTCCAGAATTCCTTTATGTCTATCCCATGCATTCTTAAATCGCGTGATTGTTTCAGCCCCCACCACTTCCTCTGGCAGGGTGTTCCACTTGTCCACCACCCGTTCTGTGAAGAAATTCTTCCTCACGTTTCCTCTAAATCGTCCTCCCTACAACTTCATTCCATGCCCTCTAGTCCTGGAACATCTTTTTTGCTTAATAATAGTGTATTCCTGCACCCTGTTCCTCCCTGTAAGATACTTGTATGTCTCTATCATATCCTCTCTCTCCCTACTCTCCTCCAGGGAGTACATATTCAATTCCTTCAACCTGTCCTCATAGGACTTGTGATGCAATCCATGTACCATCTTTGTTGCCCTCCTCTGAACCTTCTCTACCCTGTCTATGTCCTTACATAGGTAAGGTCTCAGAGCAGTACACTGTACTCCAGGTGGGGCCTCACTAGCGTCTTGTATGGTGGAATTATGACCTCCCTTTTCCTGCTGGTGATGCCCTGCCCTGCATCCAGCATCCTATTTGCTTTACCTGCTGCCTTGTCACACTGTTTCCCTACCTTGAGGTCATCAGGATGATAACCCCAAGATCCCTTTCCTGCTTTTGTGCATGCTATATCCTCACCCCAACTGATATATTGTGCCAGGGTTTTTGTTACCCCATATGCATTATCTTGCACTTCTTTGCATTGAATTTCAACTGCCAAACCCTGACTATTCTTCAAGTTTCTGCAGGTCCTTCTCATTCTGTCTACACCCTCTGGTGTGTCTACTCTGTTACAGAGCTTTGTGTCATCAGCGAACAGTGAAATTTTGCCTTCTAGGTCCTGCGCAATGTCACTGATGAAGATGTTGAATAGGACTGGTCCCAGCACTGATCCCTGTGGTACCCCACTGGTCACTCTTCCCTCTGTGGAGTGACACCCATTTATCACCACCCTCTGTGTCCTGCCGCCCAGCCAGTCACCTACCCACCACACTACTGTCCTGCCCACACCCATATTCCCCAGTTTGTGTAATAGTCTTCTATGTGGCACAGTGTCAAAGTCCTTGCTGAAGTTCAGATAGGCCATGTCCACTGCCCTCCCTTGATCCACCTCCCTAGTCACCCAGTCAAAAAATTCAACGAGGTTGGTCTGAGATGACCTCCCCCTGGTGAAACCATGCTGCCTTGGGTCCTGTAGTCCATTGACAACCAGATGTTCCACCAGTCTCTCCTTCAATAGTGCTTCCATGATCTTCCCCACTACTGAGGTGAGGCTGACTGGTCTGTAGTTCCCCACTTCCTCTTTGTTCCCACTTTTGTATAAGGGGACTACATCTGCTGTTCTCCAGTCTTTGGGTACCTCCCCTGTTTCCAGTGATCGGCTAAACAGGATAGCCAGAGGTTCAGCCACCATCTCTCTTAGTTCTTAAAGGACCCTGGGGTGCACCCCATCTGGCTTTATCAACTCTTATTACTTCCAGTTACTTCAGGACCCTTTCTCGTGTAAAGGGACTTGTGTCCATTTCTGCACCATTCTCACTTCTTGTACTCCATTCAGACCCATTACCCTTCTCTTCCTCAGTAAAGACTGAGCAGAAATACATGTTCAGTATGTGAGCTTTACTGTTGTCATCCTCCACGCGGCCCCCATCCTCCCCCTTCAGTCAGTGTTAAGCAGATACAATAGCAAATACTTTGTCTGATTACAGATCTAGTCAGCAGAGACCTGTGTGCGTGGGGGGGGGGGTCACAAAGCTTTCTGAAGGTGCAAAACCTTCTCTAAGTCCTCAAAACCTCTGTAGCTACGACAAAAAAAGGGGAGATTGCTCTGAGTGATTTACACAAAACTTCCGCAGCTGCAGAAAAAATACTCTACGGATTGTGGAAAAAAGTGCAGCTGCAGAAGTTCCTGAGGAAAAACAGTGATTGATAAATATGGCACTGAGGAGTATTCTCAGCCAAGTTTTTTCCACAGTTGCAGAAGAAATGTTACACACATGAGAGTGAGAAGTAACACTCCCTCAGCAAACTGCCTTAGTGCTCCAACAATTGAAATACAATTACAGTGGAAGTCAGGCACGAGTAATAGCAAACCAGTGGGTGTATGTCAGTGGCAGTAGTTACAGCAACACTAGCACACACTGTCATTGAATGACAACAAACAACCACCACCAGCCCCAGTGCAGTTCATGAAGGAGCCCCACAAGCAGTAGAGACTGAACAGCCTGCAGTTAGTGCTACTCCTGCAGGCAACAGAAACACTCCAGAGAGGGACACGACTAGCAGTGACAGATAGCCACTGTGGTGCATGGTGTTGCTGGTACCAGTGGTGATGCAATGGTTCCAGTTGAGGGACTGTTGCTGATCTCTCTGTGGGTACTTTCAGCTACATCTATGGCAACAATGTTAAAATCTGCTGCCAGCTAATTTGGTTCAATGTTGTTCTGCCTCCTAAGCCATTTCGCAGCTGCAGATCTGCAGTTGCGGTTTTCTTTACTTGCACAATTTCCTCTGCTGCTGAATTTACGCAACTGCGAAGGAGTTTTCATGAATTCGCACCTCATAGAAGTTTTCTTTCAGAATATCATACAATTGCGTTTCTACAGTGCTGCAGGCTTTTTCCCCACAGCTGTGGGATTTTTGGCTTTCTTTGTGAATCCTGCCCCCGGGATTCACAAAACAATCTGAAGGTGCAAAACCTTCCCTAAGTCCCCAAAAGTTCTGAAGCTGTGGAAAAAAATGGGAACTTGCTCTGAGTTCTATACACAAAGATCCGTAGCTGCAGGAAAAATACACTGAGGACTGTGGAAAAAAGTGCAGATATGGAAGTTTCTGAAGGAAAAAAGTCACTGAAAAGTATAGCATATCCCCTTAGAGGCTAGTCACAGCCAGTGTTTTTCCGCAGTTGCAGAAAAAATGTTGCACACATGCTGCACCACAAAGAGTGAGGCGTAACTCTCCCTGAGCAAAATGCAGTGTACCAACAATTGAGATACAATTATAGTGGAGGTGCAGGCACAAGAAATAGCAAACCTATAGTAGTGTCAGTTGTTACAACTAGCACACATTTTCATTGAAATACAACAAACTACAACCACTAGACCCAGTGCAGCCCATAAAGGAGCCCCAGAGGCAGTAGAGGCAGACCTGGCGACAGCCTCCAGTGGGTGCTACTGAAGCAGACAACATAAAAGCCCTGTCCATACTACCCCTCTGTAACATTACAGAGTACCTAAACCATTACCACAACGGTTTGAGTTTACACCTGTAACATTACAGAAGGTGTTTTCATAACCGTTGTTGAAACCACGTATGAGGTGGTTTCAACAAATGTTCTGAAACCGGTTACGCCTCAGTAACGTTACTGGGCGTCGTGTGGACATGTGGCACCGGTCCCCTAGCGCAGCATGAGCTGCATGGTGAGATCACGTGCCACGGTAACGGTCGTCCGGCTCCCAAAGTGTGAACCAGCCGTAACAGACACCTCGGCAGTGTGGACACACTGGAACGCTCCCGGTTGTAATGGTTTCTATCCATTATGGGGTCTGAGTGGTGCAGTGTGGATGGGGCCGAACACTCCAGGGAGAGACACAACCATCAGTTCCACCAACAGTAGGCAGCCGCTGTGGTGCCTGGCCCTGCTGGTACCAGTGGTGCTGGAGTGGTCTCAGTTGAGGGACTGGATGCTTGTCACTCATTGAGTACTTACTGCTGAATCTATGGCAAGACTGTCAATGTCTGCTGCTCCAGTTAATATGGATCCCCTGTTATCGTGCCTGCTGAGCTTTTTCCGCAGCTAAGGAAAGAATGTTAGAGATTTCAGCACTTCTCGACTTCCGTAACTTGCCTGTTTAACAGATCTCCACAACTGCAGGAATGTTCTTTGTGAATATGGTGCAACTAGATTTCCGCAGTGCTACAAGCCATTTTTCCGCAGTTACGGAAATTTTGACTGTCTTTGTGATTCCTGGCCCTAGTCTATTTTGGGGGGATGGGGTAACATGATGATTAACTTGGAGATTACTGACTCTCCTGAAATGTGTTTACTTGTTCTACTGCTGTGCTTATGTGGCAGTCCTCTGTTTAAATAACAAAAAAAAAAAAAACAGAATTTGAAGATAATCTTTAACACAAAACGCTTGATAGTAGATTGTACTGCATGTGCCCACCACTTACTACAGTACATAACTCATGTGAAATTTGAATGTCTGCCTGACAGTTTTGTTTAGAACGCTTGGAATTTTTTAACAGATCTTGTTTTTCCTCGTTCTAGAGTATGAATCTGCTGCACTTTCTTGTGTTGAGGCTCCAACCTCACGTTTTCAAGCAATTAATCTAGGAAATTAGAATGCCTGTGAGCCAATCAGATTGTGACTTTCTGTTTGCCCTTTTATAAGTACTATTAAACATAGGACTTTGGCCTAGTGAGGTAATCACTGAGTCAGTTTTCAAGATAAAGAAAAGGAAATGTCTAGGTAAGGCAGTGCTATAAAATTGGCGCGGCATCCCTGTTCTGATAGGAGATCCACAACTTGAGTTGTGCTATAAGAATTACAATGGAGATAATAATTAGCAATAAGGATGCAGAAAATGTGTATCCTGTTTAAAACAGTATATTAACACTGCTAGAAAGAGAGAGGAGCAGAATTCAAAATAGGATGTTAAGGAAAAAAAGCAAGAGCTACTCTTTCATCTCAGGTTGCATCAGTGATGGAGGAGATTATGAAAGTATGGTTTGTAATGGACAAATACCAGGATTGGTACTGTAAAGTGGCTTGCAAAGTTTGCTTCTGCACTAGAGTACCTCTGCTCATTTCTGTCTGCAGCACAAAGGCGAGCTAATACATTCCAAGAAGGGTCTTGGCAAGATTAACAAAGCATGCAAGACCTGGAGGAGGGCCTCGGAGAGAGAAGTGACAGCTGGAATAATAAACCCTGATTGTGTAGTCTCACCTCCCCCATCTCTCCTACCGCCCCCGCCTGTCTGGTCATGTCACTCAGTAACACATACACACACACACACATACACACACACACAGTCAGGCTTCAACCCTTCAAACCCTACCAACAGACTTCCACACAGTGGACACCTCACAGCCTCATCAACAGTACTCAAGGGGTAAGTAATAATTCTCCTTCTGTTTATAGAGTTCGTAGGAAATCTGAATTTCAATAAATGGAACCTACTGAGTAAAACATTAGTCTTTCCAGTTCTGTTTTCCTCTGTCTTTGATGAGTAATTCTTTCCAGTTCTTTCTCTCTCTCTCACTCTTTGATATATTTCTTCTGGTGCTGTGAGCTTTTATTGTGAGTCTCTGTACATTCACATTCTAAGGTTACTAAAGCAAGAAAAATATCCTTGATTGTGGGGAACCCTTTTGTTTTGTGCCTGTTCCTGCTGTGACTGCCTGACGTTAGAAGTCAGGGTTGTGGAACATTTGAGACTGCAGCTTTGTTTGACTGGGATTCAGTATACTGGGACCAGGGCTGTGGCTTGGGACACAAAACAGGCTTCAAGTGCTGTGACCAGGGCTGCAGTAGCTAGGCAGGGGCATTTTTTATAGCTGGTTCATAAAGACAAAGCCATTTCAGGATTCTCATGTTTTCCAACAGGATGACAACAAAGTTACATGTATCCAGGAAAACTATTTAAAATATAATAATCAGACACAATCATTAATATATTTCATTATTTTTTTTTTGCATTTCTCTCCACTATTCTTTGTTATGATGACAGTTACTTGAAAACAAGAGCTTTCTGTCTCAGAGTTAGAAATACAGACAGGTGTCTACAGAAAAAGACACCCAGTCCATCTGGTCTGTCCATTTTCCTGCCTAAGCCATACCAACCTACCCTTGGTTGTGCCATGGCTCAGTGCCCATCAGTAATGTACCCCCAACCCCCAACACACACATGTACACACAGTCACTACTCACTTCACTTTCTTAGTTCTCACCAACCCTTATAGCTGTCTCATCCTAGCTTATACACAAAAACACAAGCAAGAACCCTCAAAGATGCAAAAAGAGTACCAAGGCAGGACGTTTTGCTTGTCTCATGGTATAAACGGCATTTGGAGACAGCACAGCTCAAAACCCAGTGCTTCAGGATGACAGCGAGTCCCTACGTTAGGCCCCCGATGAAGGGACTCATTGTCATCCCGAAGTTCCAGGATTTTTAGCTGCCCTCTCTACAAATGCTGATTAAACCATGAGACAAGCAAAACTTTGTGCCTTGGTACTTTGTTTGAGTTTCTGTTTGAGTGCTCTTGCTTGTGTTTTTGTGGCTAATGTATTTTAAGTAAGCACTAGCTGCCACAACTGTGCGTGTTTTTTTTTTGTGATTTCCATTCTATCTTGAAACTGCTGTTATCTTTTTTTAAATTACTTGTTTATCCTCCTGCTTATTGGCCTGTCTCTCTCTGGCCAGCCCCCAGCCCCCTCAGCCACCTTCGCCTTACACTTACCCCAGCCTCCATTCCTTGTGGCTTTCCCCCATGATGGGGTCTTTGGGCATATACTGTACCCCTCTGAATGTCTGGATTTGGAAGAGGGGGTGCCTGGTCAGTGGTGTGGGGGCCTGCAAGGGGATAGCCATCACCCTGCACAGCCAGCATGTTTTTCCCTGTATTTCCATCCTACAACCCATGGTGGCATGCAAGCTCATGTAGGGTGGTGTGCCTCGAGTGGATTCAGTGACCTCCTGCCAGGCCAGTAAGTTCTCCAGACCACCAGCAAGAGCTGATGTAGCACCAGTCTATGCAGCCTGGGACACTCCTCCATCAGCGGTGCTATCTGCCTGCCAGGCTGCTGGATGAGTGACTCCCAAGTTTGCTTCCAAACCTGTGTCACTGGCATGAAAGTGCAACATGCTTCTTTTGGACCATCTGAAGCCCCCAACCTGTCACCATCTTGGTGTTTACCTCCCATGGCAAGCCATTCCATCCATCCACCACCCTTTCTGTGATGAAGTGCTTTCTTGCATCCTTCCTGAATCTACACCTCCCCACCAGTTTGTACTCGTGTCTCCAAGATTTCATGTTATTTTCTTACTGTTCCTTTCATGGGCATCATTTAGGGGAAGCCATGGGTTGTGGTTGAGACTCCTATGATTTCTTTCCAACTCTTGCTACTCCTAGAATGTCCTAAAACAGTTTCCCTAGTATTTATTTATATAAAATCTGGTGACATGACACTACTGGATCCTCTCTGTTTAAGTCAAATTGCTCTGTTTGTGACACCAGAATAATTCTCAGAGCTATAGATTGTGATGTCACAAACAGAATTATGACTTCAGCCAGGGGAACAACAGGAGGATAAGATGAAGTCTCGGGTGATCAAAGGTAATGTTTTTGTACAGATTGGTAACAAAACGTGGTGGGAAATAAAGAAAATTGAATATATATGTTAAACAGTGTCGGAATAATGTATTTTAAAATAAAGAAACTTAAATATACGTGTTGAATAGCATCGAAATAATGTATTTTAAAATGTTTTCATGGTTATTGGAAAAATGCTGTAGCTCGTTCACAATGATATCTCATTAGCTATTTACTATTTCATTTTGGAGCACAACTGGATTGTTCCTGGTCATCGGCTATGCCAAAACTGCAAAACGTATTTGACTGTAGTCTCTAAAAGTGGCTACTTAAAACGTTGATTTTTGAAAACATGAAACAATATCCTATCCTTAACAGCAAATGTAGTATTATAGTACTTTATATGGTTCCGTGTTGTTGTGTATTGAAATGCATACACTTCCAGATGCTGTTGTACCACAGCAGTGATATCACAATGCTGCTGTACCACAGTAGTGATGTTTAAATGCTGTTTTACCATTATATTGGTGTCAGAATGCTGTTGTACCACAGTTGCAATGTCAGAATGTTGTTGTACCACACTAATGATGTCAGAATGCTGTTGTACCACAGTAATGATGCCAGAATGCTGTTGTACCACACTAGTGATGTCAGAATAATGATGTATTACAGTGGTGATGTCAGAATGCTGTTGTACCATAGTAATGATGTCAGAATGCTGCTGTACCACAATAGTGATGTCAGAATGCTGTTGTACCACACTAGTGATGTCAGAATGCTGCTGTACCACAGTAGTGATGTCAGAATGCTGCTGTACTACAGTAGTGATGTCAGAATGCTGCTGTACCACACTAGTGATGTCAGAATGCTGCTGTACCACAGTAGTGATGTCAGAATGCTGTTGTACCTCAATAATGATGTCAGAATGCTGTTGTACCACAGTAATGATGCCAGAATGCTGTTGTACCACACTAGTGATGTCAGAATAATGATGTACCACACTAATGATGTCAGAATGCAGTTGTACCTCAGTAATGTTGTCAGAATGCTGTTTTACCCCAGTAGCAATGTTAGAATGCTGTTTTACCACACTAGTGATGTCAGAATGCTGTTGAACCACTGTAGTGATGTCAGAATTCTGTTGTACCATTATAGTGTATAGTAGAGCATTGTTCTATGTAGAAATATGTCCTTTTCAAAATGCTGTTGTGCCACAGTTCAAAGATTCTGGAATGTGATTGTATCCACCTGTGGCAGAACAGCATTCTAGAGCTTCTAACAACTGCACAAGTTAGTTTCATTGTGAAAGAGAAAAAAAAACAATGAACACCTTTCACATAATACTATACACTATACAAAATACAGGATGAAAAACGTTATGCATAACCAGTGTGTTCTGCCACTCCAGGGTTCTGATTCCCACAGACCTCGAGAGCAAGGGAATCAGAACCCCTCTGTGGCAGAACACACTGGTTGTGCATAGTTGCCCATGTAGTATTCTCTATACAGTGTTGTCAGAATGCTGCTGTAGCACAGTATTGATATCAGAATGCTGTTACACCAAATTCATTTGTACTATTGGAGTCATGTCAGAATGCTGTTGTACCCCAGTAACTAATGTCACTGCTGTGTCACAATAGCATAGAATCCCATGTCTACTACGATTCTTCATGCTTAATTACACTGTCGAATCCTCATAACAAAGGCATCAGCAAGACTGAAAACACCATAAGTGAACTGTTTATTAATAGAACTACTAGAAATGTTGCCAGCTCAAGTAACTATTATTTAAATCACATTGAATGTTTTCAGTCTTATCCTTTTGTATGCTGTGTTTTCTGTTTATTTGACTACACTTCAAGTCAGAGTTAGAAAGAAGGTAAATGAAAGAAAACAAACATACGCTATACAAAATAATGAATGGGCAGCCATACATAACAAGGCTGATGTTTCCATCTCAAGGTAAGATGACATCATTGAGACCTCAACCTCTCAAGCTTTGCTCTCAAGGTCTATATGATGTCATCTCACCCTTTGATAGAAACTCAGCCTTGTTGTGTAAGGTTGCCCATACATAATCCTATATTTGCATTTCATGAGCGTCAGTTATAGTCTGCTAAGGATGTTATTGGTTGCTATTATTGTAGGATGTGGATAGTTCCGTTTTATGAGGACATCAGTGATTTAGAGTTGGATTGCACTTCAGGTTAAGTTTGACTTTTTTTCCTTTGGGTATAATCATGTTCGTCTTGGTGCTCTGCCAATGGTGCTTGGAGCATGTCCTTTGTAGACAATACTGCCTTGAGAGGATGGGTGGGCAGACAATGTGCTTATTGGAGGCTGCACACTCTGCTTTGGACTCAGATAACATCAACTAATATTATATAGTTCAGTGTTGTTGTGTATACAAATCTATACACTTCCAGATGCTGTTGTCCCACTGGGGTAATGTCAGAATGCTGTTGTACCGGATGACAGAATGCTGTTGTACAACAGTAGGTATGTTAGTACTGTGGTGCAACAGTATTACCTGCACTACAGATTCCTCATAATGAAGATATCAGCAAGACTGAAAACACCCCTAGCAAACTGTTAAATGATGAACTACAAGCACTGTTGCCAGCTCACTACAGTACTTTTTATTAAAGCACATTAAATGTTTTTAATCATATCCTGCAGTTTGCTCTGTTTTCTATTTATTTGACCATAGCTCAAGATAGAGTTAGAAAGAAGGAAAATGAATTAAAACAAACCTATGCTATACAAAATAAGGTGTGCACAACCTCACACAACAAGCCTGAAGATTCTATCGCAGGGTGAGATTGATCTGATTTTGATAAAATTTATTTTTATACAGGAAACAATCTTTAGAGGAAACCTCTATTTTCAATGAAAGTTCTGTTACATATACACATATAACAATTCAAACATACAAACATTATCAATTATCAAATTTTATAAAAACAATACATATTCTTGATCATGTGCGACCATTACAAAAACTCTAAAAGATTTTCTTAAAGATGATTGGAACTCTTTTACTGAATTTCTTGCTTTTAGATTTGCAGAAACCACATTCCATGAATTTGCCAAGCCTATTTGCAACATCATATTACCAAATCTGTTGTATACTCATGAGCAGGAAAACTTTGTCTGGTCTGTAAATGAACATCCTATTTTTGTAGCATCTCTTACTGTCACTAAATTTCTCAATGGATGAACAGTTTTAGAATAAAGTAATTTAAAACACCAAGTAGCCATTTCAATTGTCTTTTACCTTCTGGGTTTAACCATTCTAATGCCTGGTACACATGACAGTGATGGGTCCCAAATTTGCTGAGTTTGCAAATCTGGCCAGTCTGTATTACGTTTGATCAATTCTTTTGAAAGCAATTTTTGGTGCATTTCTATATAACAGTGCTCCACATTCCAAAATTGGAATAAGCAGTCACAAGGTTAACTTCTCTCTTGCTACTTTAGTTATATTTATTGAATCCTTCTAAAGGCTCCCAATCTTTGATTCATTTTTTTGTAATCACATTTAAGTGTTCAGCATATGATAGTTTCCTGTCCACGACTACACCCAGATATTTATAACTATCAGTATTTGCCAATTTTTTACTGTCTAAGAATTTTATATCTAAAGTTTTATCAGCTGTTCCTTTCATTTCTTGAAAAAAACATACATTGCGTTTTTTTTTGTATTCATCAGCAACTCAGATTTCTTAAACCATTGTTCCACATTATGCAAATCTTCCTGAAGCCTATTATCAGGTTCATTATGATTGTCCAAGGGCGCCACCAACATGGAGTTGTCCGCATACAACCGTATCTCACTTTTTCTTATTACCCGAGGTAATCTGTTTACAAACACATTGAATAATAAAGGCCATAAAATAGAGCCTTGGGGCCCCTCTCCTTATTTCTTTTAGAGTGGAGTTTTTTGCTCCTAATGATACACCTGCTTTCTGTTAGTTATATGTGCAAAACCAAGCTAATGATTCCGATTGTACTCCCACTCCATACAATCTGTGCAACAGCAATCCATGGTCCACTAAATCAAACGGCTTACAGAAATCCACGAACACGGCCCCAGTCTTTTTCCCCTTATTCATGGGTATTGCTATTAAGTTGTTAAAGTCCATGTTAAGGGCCATGCCCGTGGACCTCCCAGACCTAAATCCATGCTGACAATTTGTAAGCTTTTTGTGCTGTTCTAAATAATGATTTAATTGTCTGGGAGCAAGTTTTTCCAATATTTTTGAACTGTTGAGTACCTAGAGGCCAGTGGGACATAGGACCCAAGGCAGCATGGATTCACGATGCGAAGGTCGTGTCAGACGAATCTAATAGATTTCTTTGACTGGGTGACCAAAGTAGTAGACCAGGGAGTGGTTGTGGACATGGCCTACCTAGATTTTAGCAAGGCATTTGATACAGTCCCCACACAAAAGATTAATACACAAGTTAGCCAGCCTTGGAGTGGGTCCCAAGGTGGTAGCCTGGAAAAAAAATGCCTAGACAACAGGACGCAAAGGGTAGTAGTAAATGGAGTCCACAATGAAGAAGGGAGGGTTACTAGCGGGGTACCACAGGGTTCAGTACTGGGACCGGTCCTTTTTAATGTCTTTATAAGTGACATTGCAGAGGAACTGAAAGGAAAAGTATGTCTCTTTGCAGACAACACAAAGATCTGCAACAGGGTTGATACACAAGATGGAGTGGAAAGGATGGGAAGGGACTTAGCAAGGTTGGAGGAATGGTCAAATGTATGGCAGCTCAGATTCAATGCAAAGAAGTGCAAGGTAATGCACCTGGGAAACAAAAACCCATGGGAAGAGTACACAATGGGGGGTGAGATACTGACAACAGTAAAAATGGAAAGGGACCTGGGGGTAATTATATCAGATGACCTAAAGGTGGGCAAGCAATGTGAGAAGGCAGTAAGGAAGGCTGGGGGGATACTGGGATGCATAGGGAGAGGCATCGATAGTAGAAAACAGGAAGTTGTTATCCCTTTGTACAGACAGTTGGTGAGATCCCATCTGGAGTACTGTGTGTAGTTCTGGAGACCCCATCTCCACAAAGACACAGACAGAGTGGAGGCTGTCCAGAGGAGGGCAACCAAAATGGTGTAGGGTCTGCACCAGAAGACATACGAAGAAAGACTAAAGGAGCTTAATATGTATACCCTTGAGGAAAGAAGGGAGAGAGGGGACATGATAGAAACTTTCAAGTACCTCAAGGGAATCAACAAAGTCCAAGAGGGTAGCATCTTTCAGAAAAAGAGGTGTGCAAGAACAAGGGGCCACAATTTGAAGATAGAGGTGTGGCTCAGAGGTAATGTGAGGAAGTATTTTTACATGGAGAGGGTTGTGGATGCATGGAACAGCCTCCCTGAGGAGGTCGTGGAGTCAAGAACAGTGGGGGAATTCAAGAAAGCATGGGACAGACATAAGGCAGTCCTAGTGGGGGGGGTAGGAGGAAGTAAGCTGTTGGTTAACTAGGATCTGCAGCTTATCTGTTAGGTAGGAAAATGGGCAGACTAGGTGGGCCAAGTAGTCCTTATCTGCCGTCAAATTCTATGTTTCTAAAGCTACTGGCCTATCATTAGTGGGAACTAGTGGACCACCCCCTTTGAAGATGGGAATTATCTTTGCCATGTTCCAAGCATCTGGAAATATACCTGTAAATAGGCTCTTATTAAACAAATAAGTAACTACAGGTGCCAATATGTCTGCCCCCCATTTTAAAAATCATGGCCCAGTTTCATATAGGCCCCCCAGCTTTGTTAATGTTTAAACTTTTAAGTTCCTTTGTGACCTCTTTTACACTCAGGACCCTAAATCTAAACCAATGTTTTATATTAGCTACTGAGCCCAATGATTCATTTACTATTTCCCAAACTATAGTGTCTTTACTACACTGTAGTTTGGGCTGAGTTGACATCATAGAGACCTCTCCAGCTTCACTCTCATGGTCTATGATGTCATCTCTTCCCTCAGTGAAAGCATAGACTTGTTGTATATGGTTGTCCATACATTTTCCTATATATGATTCATCTGTTCTAAGGATTATTAGAACATAATCAATGAGACATGAGAGAGTGTTTCAGCTAAACAGAAAAGCAAAATGGCTGAAGGATACAGAGTAATAGTTCTGTAAGGGTCAGTTTTTGGTTTTTTTTTGTACTCCCTCTCTCTGCACACAGTTTCCACTCCTTCGGGAGATGCAATGTGGTATCTCCGCACACATGGCCTACCTGAACTCCCGGTTGGTCCCCATGGAGCCTTGGCTATACCCCTCAGGTGGGTATGGAGTGGGTCAGTATTTCATCGGACCACTTCAGGCAGTCAGTCAGGTGCATGGGCAATCAGGGTCTCTGCATACAGTGCTTCATCATCTAGGAGACCATGCGCTGTTTTTCCCTGTTCAGGGGAATGGCTCGAACCCAACATCATGGCCTCACCGATGATGAAGCCACTCCCCATCCCCTTGCGGCTAACTCTACTCTTGCTGAGCCCCAGACCTCCACCATAGGTCAGCCAAGCACCGAGCACTACCCCCCTCCCTACCTCCCTCCCTCCTGAGAGAGGAGAGCAGTCCATCGGATGCTCAGTCCTCTCCCTCCTCTGCCGACCCCCGATGGCCTGGGCTAGTTCCCGAACCCAGGTTGCTGGCGTGGTAAAGAGTCAATCTTTCTTTTCTTGTTCTCTGCAATGGTGGATCATGGACTTTGTTCATGGAGTAGTTGTTTTGCTCAGGGGTAGCAGTTTCCAGCAAAATAATATCTACTGGTCCTCAATAGGACTTGTATAGGCTGAAACAGCTGCTGTTGCCTGCCACAAGGGAATGGCAGATGGTTCCTTGCTACATAGGGATACAGTATAGCATAGGTGTTAGAGCACCAAACTGTGAACAGAACTGGGTTGGACTCCCACAGCTATACTGTGTGAACCTGAGAAAGACACTTACCTGTAACCTCCCTGTGTTCCTGGGCTACAGCTGGAAATGTTGTTCAACTCAGTGAGCCTTTCACAGCCCAAGCATTTTAAAATTAAAATAAAAACGAGTTGAATCCATTAGCCCTCTGCTAGATCAGCTAGCATTTATTTTCTGTGAAAAAGGTGGTGCAGTCACATGAAGTGTAAAACAGCACCCAGATTGACAGCACAAAGCCCACACGAGGGATAACATAGCTCACAAAAGTTCACATGTGGGTTCTAAAAAAACAGATGAATGCTGGATCTGATTTTGAAAAGTGAGTGAGTGTGTGAGTGAGTGTGTGAGTGACAAAGTGAGTGAGTGAGTGTGTGACCAAGTGAGTGAGCAGGCAAATGAGCGAGTGAGTGAACGTAAAACAAGGTGCTTATTTAACTGAATTGAATAAACTGCAATGGACTTTGCAAACTAAAGAACAATTCCATCTTCAGCATTACAGAGTTTGTTTGACAGTAAATTAGATTCTATATGGGCATGAGTTAGCCTATGTCTTCTGTTCTGTAGCATTTTACCACTCAGTGCTAATGTTCGAGCTGGCTGAGCTGAACTACCATCACTGGGAGTTAATGAGATACTCTAAGGCAGAGAATGTTTGTGAAAAGCTGTGAATGCAGTGATAAACTTGAACAAAGCCTCAGCTTGAGTATGGTAGCACACAGTCAGTGTTAAGATGGAGAGGCCTAGGCTCTTGGTGTCTTCAGGACAGCAAGGGTTTAAGCATGTGATAAAAAGAAATGTTCTTTTTTGTATTTTAAAAACAAAAGCATCTCAGCCACCCAATGTGGGTGGGGCATCGCTTTCCCCAACTGGTGACCCTGGCTCATACATTAACTCCGGAGCTAGCCACGTGGCCCGTGGTTGGGACTAGGGGAGACACTACCTTCGGTAGCATTGCCAGCCAGAGAGGGATGGTGGAAGGTTATGCTGCATTAGGAAAATAAGGCATGGGCTAGGAAGCTTGCCTTTTCCATAGGGGAATGCTACATGCTAGCACGGATTGCAGGGGTATTCTCTTGTGCTGCATGGGTGGTGGGGGGAAGTCAAAAAACCAGGAGGAAAAGTAGTAGCCATTTACATGATGGCACCAGCTTGACCAGACCCCTTACTGGTCACCCCCTCACTGGATTGTGCTCCGGTGAGTGGGAGTAGAGATGCCTACTGTCCTCTCTAGTTCCACTGGGGGGGGTACTACATGGAAGCACAGGAGATGACCAGTGGTGGGTTAAACAGGCTGCATGCTTGAAAGTTGCAGAAATGCTACCCTGATGCCCAGCCAGGGAACATAAAGGAGGAAGAAAAAATAAATCTTAGCAAGTCGCCTTATCACATATCATAATAGCAGAACAGTGACTGCATGTGTGGTGGTGGGGGTGAGTCACATAGTGCGGACCACATGGTAACACCCTCATCATGTATTACTGGTTAATTTACTCAATTTAACTGAGAGACACCAAATGTTAGTTACTGCAATGCCCCCGGGACCCTCCAAAAAAACTAGTAGTTTAAATGTATTTATCCCACTGTACAGAAATTCTAAATAAATACATAAAAGCAGGTAACAACTCTAGAATGTACTTTATTTACATAGTTTGATCAGGTACAACAATTTGCTACAGTATAAAATATTACAAGACAATGTCTGGCTGTTCGGCCCAATGGCTTTATGCTCAAGCATGGTGTGGAGTCGGCCCCTGGTAGGAAAGAAAAGTGAGACTGCACAAAGTGGGAGGCCTTAGTTCCCCAAATGGCACTGTTCTCACCACTCTGAGAAACAGATTGTTAAAAATAATTTGGACTTCACTGAATCAGTAAATATATAATAGTAGATGATTTTTTTTTACTTTTTAGTTTTGGTAGTTTTATACACACATTTTTATATGCACACAGGAAACATCAATATTTCATGCTGTGATACAGAGAAATTAAAGAACAACTCTCCACTATAATAAAAAGCTTAAACACGGTAGATTTACAGCAATTAAGTTTTAACTGTACTGTTTTCTAATCATCTGTTATTTTATTTTACATTCCCCTGCTGTTGGTCTACTAAATAATGTAGATAATACAGAGCTTATTTCACTGAGTCTTTGAAAATGTTCCGACTCTCCCCTGCTAAACCACACAACAGTTGTTTGTGACAACAGAGTCTGTTGTCATGGTGAACAGTTTGATGTCATAAGCAAAGGTACTGTGAGGTAAACGAGAGAGCCAAATACTTTCAAATGTTTTCTGTGCAGACTTTTTAGATGGACTGTAAGATGTGCTGTAAATCTTGGAAAGGAACACTGAAAATGAAAACAAAAAAGTATTCGCTAGTAAAATGTAACAGTTGAAACATCTTATTTATCACATGCTGGAGTGCAGAGTTGCTCTTTAAGTACTGCATATCTAATAATACATATCTGATTAGGAACAAAAAAGATAGACACTAACAGGTTTTCAAACCCATCAAGATAAAAACAGTACAACTGAGTCTGTGTGTGAAATTCCAAGAATTGAAAGATTAAATAGACAAGTAATAAATTATATTTTGCATCTCAGCATGCTTCCCACCAAATATGTAAATTAGCAAAGTATACTTCGTGATGAATCACAAAAATGATTGTTTCCTGATATAAATATGAATTATTACATTAAAGATATAGTGACGGTAGATGAAAATTCAGTAAATAGCAGTTATAAACAAAATATCAAGTGAGATAAGCAGGGGGTACAAATGACAATTCAATATATAACAGTTAGCAATCAATAAATATCAAAGTTCGATCATTAACTGGGTAATGACGCATACTCTGATAAACAGGAAATTAAAAAATAAGTTACAAAAAACTTGATATTAAGTAGTAAGGTAAATACCTTTACAACAAGACTGTGCAAAACTGGTCTAAACAATTCCCTACTGAGTACCTGCGGCAATACTTAACACTGACGAAATGTGGGGGGCACTCCCCATGGCCTCCACAAATATAAAAGGTCTGTAGCTTACCTCTACCAGTATTGTGAAAGAACAGCCTATTACTTATGGCTATGGTTACCAGCCCTGAAAAGGCTTTTGTGAGGACTCAGACCTGCCCTGGGAACTGTGGCCCCAATAACCAACTGACTGGGCAAGGGGTGTCATGTGGCCCCAGTAACCAATTGGCTAGGCAAGGGGTATCCTTGCTAGCTCACCCCTGTAGTTAGGAAAAGGGCACCTAAGTAACTGGTACCCATGACATCACACTTCCTCATCAGGAAGCCCTCCCCTGGATGCCACACGTTCTCCCCAGGTATTGAGTACTGCAAGCTTTGCAAAGGATACACATGTTTGTTGATGTGGTACACCACAGGACAATATTCTGGAAGAGTCTGCTGCTCCCAAATCTGCCTCCTGCCACACTGACCGATCTGCCAGCTGAATCTCCATCTTCCAAGGGTGCCTGGTGACAGGTCATCCTTCACATCTGGTCAGCCTACCAGCTGATCCTGCCTGTGCATATTTCTGCTAGGCAGGCACCTCCACCCCTGACTGACCTGTCAGCCGAGTTTGCATTTCTCCAACTTGACTTCACCTTTTTATAGGGCAGCCCCACTTTGGCTCCAACCTCTTACCACTGGCTGATTTGCTAATGGAATTTGCCAGGGCCTACTTCTGCTAGGCCAGTGCTCCTGCCTGTCACTGGCTGACCTCTAGTGAAGTCTACTAAGCTTCTTCAGGACTTCACCTTTTCACTGGGCCATGCAGCAGGGGCTTTGCCCTCTCACTGCTGGCCAACTTGCAAATTAATTATATCGGAAGCTCTACTCAGCTAGGCTGGTGACCCAGTCCTCACTCTCTTGAACCACCCCAGCTGGCTTAATGCCCTGTATTGCTGGCCAAATTACCAACCAAGTTAGCATTGATCTGGGGTACCTTTATGCAGATCATCCCCAGTTATCTTTTTGAGGTCACCAAGCCTGGGCTCCACCTCCTCCTAGACTCAGCCATCTGCCATTGGCTGACCTGCCAGCAAAATCCATAGGGATTTTGCAAGGCTCCAGGGTCAGTTGCCTGCTGGTGCCAGCCCTTGGCACCAGAGTCCACTGCCTTACCTAGCCTTGCAGCTCAAGACGTCCCTCTGAGGGCTGCCAGGATGGATTCCCCTTCATCAACACTCCCATGGATGCTGACTTCAGCTCCCTTGGTTGCTACTTCTTCTGGACCTTTTAGGTCAGGACCACCCGTCTAGGGCCTAGTCCCTCTGATGCTGGCCCACCTGCCAGCTGACCATCCTGAAGTCTGCAGGATGCTGGCTAGAGCTGCCTGGTGGCACTAGCCCCTACAGATGGCTACCTGACTCCATTGCGTCACCTGACACTATAGCTCAGTGAGCTCCGAGGGCTACCAGCTGAGCAGGACTCCCATCTCCTGTAGGGCTCCCCCTAGCTGCTGGCTGCCCTTCTCTTTGGTCACACTGCTTCTGGATATGGTCATGATATCACCATTCCAGATTACAGTATTACCACTCCAGGTCACAGCATAAGCACTCCAGGTCACAGTATAACTATTACAGGCCATTGCATAACCATTCCAGGTCAATAACCACTCTTATTCATGATACAGCCATTCTTGAGCTCTTCTGGCCTTTTGACCTGAACTGTGAACTGAGTACCTGCTGACAACCTTCTTTAATGCTCCTGAGCCAGGGAGTGTCTACCCTGTGGGGCTCCCTGGTTGACAGAAGAAAGTGACAATGCTGATTGGCTTTGCAAATGCAGTCTTCAAAATCTTAACTAATCAGCATCAGGTCTTTCTAGTTTGGCCTTCTGCCCTTCTCCGTACATGTGCTGCTGCCAATGTTCCAGAAGATTCACCTTTGAAGTCACGCTACAGGAACCGCAGGATTGGGTTTCTTGCTTCAGGATAGTTTGAAACAAAAGGGAGAGTTTTCTTATGTAACCCCTAGATGGCACTATCCAAGGGGCTACTACCCCTGCCTGATTTGCCACTAACAGGTTGAGGGGCCTGGATCCAATGGCGGGTGCCTCCACCCAGAGGTCAGGGTTTGTAATAGTTAAACTAACTTGGTCACAGCCCTCTGGGACACTGCAACCCCCCTTTCTTCCCACTAGTGGCCCACACAATATATCAGAATTACCTTCACAGTATACACTTACCCCCAGGTCTGGTTCCGGCACTGGGACCTCCTGTGAAATGAGATACAGTGCAACAATCACAGTACAGTACTTTAACATAGACAAATACCTCAGGCAGTATAACTTTGCTGAAACAAGCAGTTCTGATTTATTGGGAGATATAACAAGGACAGGGAAATCAGGTTAATTAGCTTATCACTCTAATAATCTACCTATGGCTCTGTGCAGGCCTATCCCTATCAGTTACTGTCCCTGGTACCCAAGCCCTAGTGGCTAGTCCAAACCGTGGCAGCTGGTAGGGGCCCTTTCACACAGAAAAGGAGAATTAAACAGTCAGCAGTACAGTAATTCCATTTGGATTTAATGTGGCAATTCAACAGGAGCGACCCTGAATTAGTACTCACGACCTCCAAATAAGATAGGGTCCTTCAATGTCAGCAGGGCTCACTTGAGGTACACAAACCTCTTCACACATCCATATAAAAGCACTATACCAAGCAGGCTGCATCTGTATCCCGATCGCCAATTACTGCACAATACCGGGAGAACACACAGCAGAATCAGTTCCTGACAGACCGAATGCAATTTTCAGCAATTCCTCCAGTCTTCTACAGGGTGAGCCTGGTTTCTACTCTTCAGAGATCCTTTGATTCTTTTCACAGACGATTCAGTCCTAACAAGCTGCAGACCGGAACTCTGGGCCATACACGTTTTTGACTAAAACTGCACACTGAAAAAGCACAGGGCTCCTTCCTTCTTCACTGCCAAAGCTCAACTGAAACTCCAACCGACAAAAACCGGCTCTTCCTTTGAGTTCCTCCCAGTTCTTGACTGGATTGGCTGTCACTCACAATAGACTGCTGCTGTTGGTCCAAAAGGCACTGAAGTCTAAACTACATCTCCCAGAGTCACTGCCCATACAATCCTCTTGTGGCTGGCTCAGATTATGAGTCCAAGTTCTGATTCGTCAAGGCATCATTTTAGAGCTAGCTTACCCCACTGATTGGTCCAGTTCAGCAGTTCAAAACTAGAATGGGAACTAGCAGACACAGTTCTGACTGCAAAGAAAGCAGGTTAGACAAACTGTAATTTCATTATTACTCTAAATAATTTCTGGCAAACAGTTACATCTTTCAGATAGGTTCCCTTTGCACTCCTAGTGACTGCAAAATGAAGTGAATTGGCAGCAGCTCGAGTGGTGCTCAGAAAACACAGTCCCCATACAAACTAATTATGTCTGCAAGCAGACAGCTCTTAAAGAGACAGTACCAGAGGCTCTAAAAACACTCACTGATAAATGGCTTAAATGCCAAACACCATTCAGGCTTGGAGCATTCAAGCAAGCTCCTGGAAGTCTTTTGGGAACCCCCATTTGCAGGGGGGTTACACTTACATGTAGGGGGGAGGGCAGAGAAGATGGGGATGTCTTCCCCCAACTCCCGCATGCACATATATGCATTTTTCTTTTAAATAAAGTGGACAGAACATCCTCTGCTCCTGCTGTCAGCAGGAACACCTGCAATAGAGGGGAGAAGCAGCTACCACCACTTAATCACATGGTCTCTGAAATGGCTGTTGCAAAATCGACAAACTCTGTGTAAAAGGTTTGAGACTGTTTGACCTCATGATGTGTTTATTTAAGACGTCACAAGGCTTTCAGTGGCAGAAGTTAGTGATGTCACAAACAGCAGTTGTAAATACAATTGCTCGGAATTCATCCCACGGCATTGGATTCCTCATATTCTTGCGGGGTTTTTTTTATTTGAAATTTTGATATTGACGCCAAAAAATCCAATGTCCGAAAAAGGTTGAAATCAGAATCTAAATAAGATGAGAATCCGATTCCAATTCTGAATTTAATTTCATATCATTTTAAAACCTTCCCGCATCCAGCACACAGTGAGAAGAAACTACTAGGACCCCACCTGATCCCCCCCTTCCCACACCCGGCACACAGCGTGAAAAAAAGAACTAGGATCCTGCCTGACCTTCCCCCTTTCCCCACCCTTTTATGTACTTCCCTGTGTCCTACTGGCTGCTGCTAAAAAATACATGAGGTTCCCTACATCTGGCTGGCTGCTGTGGTTCTCCTTGTGCGTTGGTTGGTTGGTCCAGTGCTGTCATTCTCCATGTCTATTCTTTCCTGTCCAAATCAAGTAAAGTTAGATCCTTCCACTCCTCTATGCCATGAGGTGTGGACGTGGTGAGGTAATGTCAACAGAAGAACCCCCCCAACCTGCCAAATTGTGATGTATTTTTGCACTAAAATCAGTCACTACTTGCCCCCCAGCCCATACCAGCCCAGCCCAGCCCCGTCTCAAGCCACACTAGCCACCCTCCAGCCAAAGCAAAAAGCACATTAAAAGAAAAATGAAGCCTGGTCATCACAGTCCTCCCAGACCCATATGACCTTCCCTGAGTGACCTGGGAATAACCTCCTTCATCATCCAGCTAACACCGACCTCACACCACTCCCAAAACCCAATTAAATACAAAAATTTACCCTCCAATGTCCATTGCTGGCCTCAACCAACCCTCCTCCCATGACACACAACAGATACAAACATTCACCCTCCCTTGGCCCACAAATATTCTTCTCACCATATGGCCTAATCCCTATCACTGATGACAGTGCTAACTACACTGGTGGGAGCACCAGCACTGCTACCCTGGGTGCAACACCGTGACTGCACAGAATTATGTGATGGCATATTCTCTTTATCTCCCTGCCCTGTGCCTGCCCATCATCCCCAAACTGAATCCAGTGATGTGTGCCATCTACTTCTTATGTTTGTTACAGGGTAAAGATGAGAGGTGGAGACAGCACACAATGTTCGACTCAGTTTGGGAGATATGGCACAGCACAGGGGAGGAAGAGCCAGAGATAGTTTCATAACAGTCAGTGCTGCGGTCATGTCATGGTGTTGAAACCAGGGCAGCACAGTCGTGCAGTCAGTGCTGTCAACAGTTATTGGGCTGGGCCACAGAGTGGGGTTGGATGTGGAAACAGGGAGAACATAGGTATGTAATTGTTTGCATTTCTTGTGGGCCTTGGAGGGTTGAGAGGGTTGAGTCAGCTGGAGGAAGCAGTAGGGTTAATGCTCATGTATCAACCCCCTCTTTATAGCAGAAGTATATGGTTTTTCACTGAAACATGCTAACTGGGGACTGATGCCCTGGTATTGGCCCTGGTAGATGGGGTAGGAATTGGGTGGAGTAGATAAGGAAAGTGCCATCATGGTGCCAGGGAGTTGAGAGAGTGTGGGCAAAGGAGGTTGAGCTGGGGGAGGTGAGAGGAAGGTGCAAGGGCTTAACCTCCTTCTGCCCTCCTAGTCTCCCCCAAATGTTTGTGGTGTTGTAGGTTGCCAAGGTCCCACACACCTAGACAGTTCAAGAGTGTCAAGGACTATTTCACATTAGGACCCTGGTAGCCTTCCAGGCAGGGATCTCTGGCCTTGGGACAGATCCTGTGGACCGAGGATATGGAAGCATTGTCCTGCGCACATCGCCCATAGAAGGGATGTATGCAGTGGTACCACCAGGAGGGTTTGGGAACTTCAGTGGTGTTTCTCTTCAAGGGAGACAACCCAATGACCAGCTGGCTTGTGGAGGGTTCCCGCAAAGATCATCAAGGGAGACCTGGTAGGGGTTGAGAGCCTGGAGAAAAAAAACATGCAGTGACAAAGCACCTGAAGATGGCAGGCAAGGCTGCAGCAGAGATGAAAGAAACCAGATAAGGTGGAAGATTCATCTCCAGGGAATGTGGCAGGATTGTAGGAATCAAGTTCATCAGCATCAGTGCTGTTGGCCTGACCCATGGGTGAAGAAGTCTGCTTTGGCTAGTCAGTGGTTACAACAGAGCACACACAGCTGTGTCTTCAAGCAGACCCTCTCTTGTTGAAGAGCAGGCAACGAGTCCATGGGTGGCTATGCGGAGAAAGTCATTGGTGCCCTGAATGTCCCCTCTGGCAGTCACTGATCTTGAAAATGTGGTATTGGAAACTGCAAAGAGAAAAAAGTGACCGAGAGGAATGTACCAACACCAAGGTTAAAGAATACATTGATACATACTGATTAAGTACTGTCAACTGCAATTGATGTGAGGATAGAGGAGAACATGACCCCAGGCAGAGCCACTCTCTCTGGCAGAAATGAATATATCTGTCCATGTAGCAGGGGCATATATGCAGAGAAAGGACAGACAAACAGTCAAATATAATGAATACTAGGGTAAACTGAAAAGTACTATGGCAAAACAGGGTTATCATACATCCTAGCAAGAGGCTGTGATGGAAGTTTGCCAAGTGTTAGTACCAGCCTGTTATGGGGTCAGAAATTAGCTCGTGATCCTGGGAGGAACACTGCCAATAGCTCTGAAGATGTGAGGGACACACAGGAACTCTGAGCTAGAAGTGAAAACCTGAACCTATAGCCTGCTGTATTGTGATTCTTGGATCTATGTACCGTAAGTAGCAGGACGTATACAGTTTATTCACCAGTAAAGAAGCAAGTGCTAGAAGCTTTCAGAGTGCATGTTTTTATGTTTGCTTGTGCATGCAGTGCACAAGAAACATATTGAAGTAGTAGAGCATTGCAGAGGTGTGGCAGTGTTGTGGCCAGTGCAGCGGACGCTTTAATGGGCACATCCCTCAGCCACCAATTAATGCTAACGCTACTGATGATGGCAGTTTCAGAGTGAGCGCCGCACTTGAAAGAAATCTGCCACTGCAATCAGGGGCAGTTTTGTCATTGCAGCAGCAGTCCCCCCTCCCTCCCAACCAGGCACACAGAAGGACAACACATTTAAATGTTAGCTCCCTCCCACTGCTGCTGCCCACCCCGCAACCTCAGTTCTCCATTCCCTGTCAACATCAGAGTGCTCAATCCCCATGTCAGCATGTATCCCCCTCCCCCCATAAATGTGGCACACTGGGAGCCCACCCCAGTGTGCCAGAAAATACTTGTTTGATGTCTCTGACACTGGAATGCCCACTCCCTGTGTTGGATGCACCGCCCCCCCATGCCCCTATATTCTCAGCCGACCTCAAGGTGCCCAGTCCCCAGGTCGGCATTGATCCCCCCCTTTAGCAGCCTGGCACACTGGGAGCCCACCCCAGTATGCCAAATCCATTTTGTTAATATTTCACCTGTAAAAAAGAAAACAGTCCCACAATGTCTTTTTCCTTTTTTAACCTAAAAAAAAACAAAAAAAAAACAGTCCCTCGTTGTTCCCACTGGCACCACTCCCCCAACGCACAGCCTCCCTTTGCGCACCCCACCTCCCCACATCCCCCTCACCTACACTTACCTCTGGATGTTGGCAGCAATGATCTTCTGTGGACCAGGAACACGTCTGCACTCTTCAAAGACCAACCGGGAACTGACGAAACAATGGTAAGTCCTATATTGGCAGTTAATGGAGGGTTTTCAACTCAGGTTGATATCTCTTCCAATCTTTGGAGTTTTGGTCCCAGATTTTCAACATGGGGTTCTTGGGACCCAACCTCATGAACACTGGCACTGTCATTTCATTTTGTTTCTCGGTCCCAAGGGTGATTTCGTGTTCATTGTGCTGAATCACCTTTTGGGACCAAATAATGAAAAGAGTGCCACCGTTCATGAGGTGGGGTTCCAAAAAGCCCTTGTTGCTAATTTGGTGAAAAAACTCCAAAAATTACTGTCATATGAGTGTCCATTGTGCAGTTTCTATGCACGCTCATAACTTCATCAATTTCTAATATTTTCACTCCAAATTTCCAACATTGCCATTTTTTCATACCCCCTTATGAACAGTACAGCTGTCATTTTTTGCATCCTTCCCGAAATGTGTTTTTGTACCTGCGGCACAGAATAGCACACTCGCTGTGCAAAATCACCTTTTGAGATTGAGTAACAAAATGATACTGCCACTATTCATGAGTTGGGTCCCAAAAAGCCCATGTTGAAAATTTGGAGCACAAATATATACCAACGCCCGGGGCATTAGGGTTTCCAACCATAATGCCCACCCTGTACAGACTGACAGGCGTTGTGTGACTTGGGGTCATTGATAATAATGCTCACGCCATTCCACCCTCACTCCCAACCTGCAGCCACTGACAGGCATCTAGGTGTGCCTTGGAGTCTTCGGTCCTAACGTTCACACAATTCTTCTATACTGCACCCATCTCAGCTTATTTCCTTATGGAATGGGGTGAGCATAAGGGCTGAAGACCTCAAGGCACAGTGCAACACCTGTCAGTGTCTGCAGGGTAGGATGAGGTGGAATGGCGTGAGTGTTATGGCCAATGACCCAACGGCACACCCTCAATGCCTGTCAGTCTCTGCAGGCTGGGTTGGGGGTTGGCATTACTTCAATACTTCACTGCCATTCCTATTATGCAGACAGATGCTTGTTTTATTTAATCACATGCAATGCTCTCGCTGTGTCAAGGGAAACTCCAGGCCTTGCTGTGTGCATATTAACTGTATCAAAATGCAAGGGAACTCCCAGTGAGAAAGAGATATTGGGACATCAGATGTTCCCTGGCCCATGCCTGCTCCTCTCTCAGGGTAAAAGGGGAAGAATTAATGGAGGGGAATGTACTTGTTGTGTGTCTTGGGGTGGAATGCATGGGTATGGCTGGGGAGTTCCAGGAGGGTGAAAGTTTGCATTTGTTGTAAGTCTTGGATCTGATGGTATTAGGTAGCTGTGGATGCAGGAGGGTAGTTTGTTAATTATCTTCAGGGAGAGGAGGTTCTACTGGTACTCTCCCTCCCAGAAAAAATGTGTTTCTTGAAAAGTTAATATCCTGATTTCCGAATGTTAGCAAAATTACAGTACTGATACGGCGTGCTGACTGCGCAGCATTTGTTTTCCAACTTCCTTTACATCCTAACCCAAACAAAGAGCTAAAAATCTCACTTTAACTCTTTTAGGAGAAATCATTCCTGATTCTACAAGAGACTCTAATTAGTTTTTGATGCTGTATAAGCCACTGAGAAGCATTTTAAACACGTTCTTATTTCTCAGACAGTTTTGCCACATTTTTCAACTTTGAAAATGGAAAAGATGGCAAGCTGAAACTTTCTGTATGTGGGACTCTGAGATAAAATTAAAACTTTTTCAAATTCCTAAAGATGAATTATTCCTCTCTGAATAATTTCTAGTGGTGAGCACTCACACTTAAGCTATATATATTTGATGAGCTCTGAACTAGCCCTATTAAAATTTTTTTTCGACAGAATATCATGTTTCTCTATCTGTCATAGCAAAAGAATTCCAAAGAAGACAACTAGAATTTTTAATCCAGATGTTACCTGACCACAAAGTGGTGAAACTCCCTCCAGGTTCTGCCCTGCATCACCTGTTGAAAATCGAGCCCAGTATAATCATTCTGGGCCAGAAAGATCATAGTGAACCCAGGTCATTATATAGCCAATCTAGATCACAGTATTACCACCCCAGGTCACCACGTAAGCACTCCAAGTCACAGTATTACTATTCCAGGCCATTGTATAACCATTCCAGGTGGTATGCCCCTGTACGGCAACACCATTACAGCAAACACGTCAATGCAGACAACATCAACAGTTCACTGTAATGGTCTGTCTGAGACCCCGGCACTCTGTCCCCTGGTCCTGCATCCCTTCCCTGATTCAACTCTGACTCAGAGTTGATAATCCTTAAGTTCGGGGAATTCAGGGAGCAGCGTCCCCTCCACATTGGTGGTTCAGGGGGCAAAGCCTCCCGATAGAAAAACAACCAGTGTCTCCTGCCGGATTTATGTTGATCACAACTTGTGGCCAACATAAATACATCACTGTGATGTCAGTTGACAACATAGGTGTCGAACAGGCATTGTAGAGCCTTCCAAGTCAATAACCACTCCTAGTCATGATACAGCCATTCTAGGTCACAGTGTAACCATTCCAGGCTATTATATAACCATTCCAGATTATGATATGACAATTCCAGATCAAGATATAACCGTTCCTGGTCACACTATAACCATTCCAGGTCATGACATAACCATTCCAAAACACATTATAACCACGTCATGCCACAGTATAACTATTCAAAGTCACTGGTTAACCACTCCATGTCATGCTATAACCATTCCAGATTACAGTATTGCCATTCCAGGTCACAGTACTACCATTCCACATCAATCACAGTACCATATAATAATTATTCAAGGTCATGGAATAACCATTCCAGGTCATGATACAGTACACTCCACTTAATGGAGATGGCCCAGTGGATTTGAAATCATCCCGATTATCCAATCTCCCTTTAAAATGGGGCTCATTATTTTCTATGAAGTGTCTGGATTGTAAGGATTTTAAGTGTTTAGATTACCTTTTCTTTTGCCTTTTAGTTGTTTTGGGGTATAATACTTTTGAAAAACATTTTCTGATTTGCTTTTATGTTTGCAAGTGCTTAATGAACTGTATTAATTTTCGGATTTCTTTCACAGTACTTTTCAGAGCGCTAGCGATTTCTGTGGCTAAAGTAGTCAGTCACTTTGTATTGAAAGCTTTCTGCAATGGCCATTTTGTGGATTGCAGTCTCTTAATGGCTGTAACCACTCCTCAGCTCTCCATCAGTGGGCTCCTTTGCATCCATTTTAACAAAGTCGGTGACTGTATTGGTCAGCGTGGAAGCTGGGCAAGGGACATCATCTAACACAGCAACTGGTTCAGGCTCTACATCGCTGTCACAGTAGGTCCATATTTAAAGCCTGCATTCCTGAAACATTTGATAATCATTGCTTGCTTTACCAAGGAGCAAGCGCAGTGCAACATATAAACATGGCAATTTTTTTTTGCACACTGGCAAATGAGGCACCAGGAGCATACAGTGCCTCTAATACTTGTATTTTGTCAGACAAGTTGATCGTTTTCCTCTTAGGAGTAGACATTGTCTTTTAGCGGACTGTGTGAGAGGTGAGAGGGATGCCAGTATTTATAGGCATGTTGCTTGACAGCATCGAATTTTGTCCCCATTAACCAGTCGTCTTAGTCCCAATTATCAGGAGCGATTTAACATTATCCAAATGGGGGAAAAAAATCGGTTACCGTCGGGATGTACCGATTAACCAGGTTGTCCTGATTAACCATGTCCCTATTAAGTGGTGTGTGCTGTATAACCATTCCAGCTGACTCACAATATAACCATTTGTGGTCACAGTATACTCATTGCATGTCATGATATTGCCATTTTAAACCAGATTACAAGCATTCCGGGTCACAGTATAACCATTCCAGTCCACTGTATAACAATTCCAGGTCACGATATAACCATTCCAGGTCACAGTATAACCTCTTCTGGTTACAGTATAACCATTCCAGGTCACAGTATAACCTCTCCAAGTCACAGTACCACTCCAACAGGTCACAGTATAGCCTCTGCCTCTCCAGGTCACAGTACAACCACAAAAGGTCACAGTATAACCTCTCCAGGTCGCAGAATAACCATTCCAGGTTGCGGTATATCTGCTGCAGTTCACAGTACAACCATTGCAGGTCAAAAAGTTCACTATGCAAATGTAACGCAACCATATGATAAATGCCATGTGATCAGCCCCCCAGACCTACACCCCAAAGAACTTTTAAAGGGACAGTATCATGTAAAAGAGCTATGCAATCATTGAAACTGCCCTCAAGACCCTAATTCGTTTATCATTAAAAACATGTTTTAAGTGGAATAACAGATTTCAGACATGGGATTATGCTTTATAATAACATCCCTCCTGACAGTTGAAATCCCTCAGCCTATGGCCTCGGAATGCAAGCATACCATTTAAGACATTACCATAGCATAATCCCCAGTTTGTCATGGATTTACTGCTTACTTGAATATCAGCCAGAACTGCAGTTAATGCAATAGTGTACGTTTGTTTTTTTTCTTTTACAAGCTATTTACCCAGGATAGCTTATCTAGGCAGTCTCTTTGTTGGTGGGATCCTGTTTCTAGACAGTCACAAAACAAAAAGCACCCCTACATAGCTTGAAACAAAACAGATGCGGCACTATACATCACTATTAAAAATTCAGTTTTATTAGGTTATTCATGAATCTAACAATGCTAAAATCTGATATAAAGCATGGTACAGCAGCCGTGGAAAGACCAGTACAACTCTGATGGGGGGGGGGGGTGATGGCACTACTTCAGCTGGTCATAAACTGACACAAACATGCCCTGGCCATCAGTCTGTATTTCGTGAGCATCTGGGGACCCAAAGGCCCAGCAGTCCCATCTCAGACATCAGTAAATGAACTTTCAAACATTAGGGATCAGGTATCTGTTAGGGCTTTTTGTTTGTTTGTGTGTTTCAGTTTATTTACCTAGGCTAGCTCAGCTGTGAAAACCTTGTTTTCAGTGAGGTATTGCACTTTCCCATTTTACAGCTGGGTGGACAGAAGCCCCACGAGGTCAAATACACAGTTCATGTTAAAAAGGCTTTTATCTGCTTTATCATACATTCCTTTGCAACCCTCATTCTTAATTCTCATGGTTCATTTTTGCTCCAAATCCACATATACAATGCCACCACATTCATTTTGTTTTTACCTACTGTTTCTATGCCTCCTCAACTACAGCTGTTTTGGTAGATTTACCTGACTTCAGTCTGGATGTACCAAACTTCATGGAGCTGCGGGCAGAGGAGGGTTTTTTTCATATTTATTGGTTTCTCCATTCTCTTCTGTGCCACATATCCCTGAGCCTTGTAGGGATGCCAGCATTGGGACATAGTCCTCTATGTGAGCATGTGTAACCACACTCATGCAATATGCAACATAACGTGTCCCTCCCTCCGTCCCATGTGCCCTGCTACCCATACATCTACAGGTAGTGGTACTGCAGCAGGATGCAGCACCCTCCACCTAGAAGGAGGACAAGTGTGTCCCCTGGGATGCTCAACCCCCCCCCCCGGCCAGCCCTCGATGACCCAGGCTCATTCTTGAACCCGGCTGGCAGGCATCATGAGTGGTAGATCTTCTGCTGTGCCAATTTTATTTATTTAGCTTTTGTTGACCGGGTAAGTGCACTAGACAAATCCTGCCTATTTTCAGGCACGACCCGGGGGAGGGGATACAGATGAATGCCAACTGACCTTGAACCAGATTAAGCTGTTGGTGGTATTTTTAGTGAATGAGGGAAATTTGGCCCAGACACCGGGGAAATTCCCCTACTCTTTTCGATAAGTGCCATGTGATCTTTAACATCCACCTGAACTACCACCAATCCAGGCAGATGGGACCTCGGTTTAACATCTCATCCGAAGGACGGCACCTCAGAAGTGCAGCACCCCTCTCATGCTGCACTACAGTGTCAGTACTGGGATATTAACCCAAGTGCTAGATATGGGAACTGAACCCACAGCCCTCTGATCTCCCAGCCTCAGAGGCGAGTGTGCTACCTACTGAGCCACTGACACTGACAATGACAATTGGCCACATCTGCCACATTTTATTTACGCAATAATGACTGAACTGCCAGTCATTTCCTGGTGATTAACGATTGGCTGGGGGGAAGGGTGCCGAGGGCCAACCCCACCCAGCCAGTTGTTAATTGCCAGGAAATGATTGACTGTGAGGTCATTATTGTGATTGTAAGTCTGATCACAATAATATAGTTTTTTGGAGGTTTTTGTATTTAGCTTTTTTCGTGGCAGTGTGCGCTGAGACTGCTATGTGCTTAGACCGGTTCCTCTTGTTTCAAGTTGGAGCGATGGTGATCTGCCGTGGCTTAAACTTAATTACTCCAAAAAATTCAAGAATATTCACTTTTTTGTATTTGCTTATTGACAGCAGCGCCGAAAACAGTTCTTGTTTTGGCACTGCTGCTGTCAGCATAGAGCATGTGATGAGCTGAGTGTTACCGCCATGCCGGGCATTTCTAAGAGATTTGAGACCAGCATGGCAACCAATCCATGAGCTAGTTTAGCTCATGAATAATTAATTAGACTTATACTTTACATTACCATCTCAGAGCATAGGTTTGTGGTCTGGATTCTGTTACATGCTAGTTGATCTTAGTCATGCGAAAAGCGACAATAACTTATTGGTGTTAAAATACAGCTGATGATATTGATGACAAAATCATGGTGGCCATATTTAGTGATGCACCTCACCATGAATTATTTCAAAATGCAAAAAAATGCTAAAGCAGATTAAAAACAGGGGTAAAGTTGCATTTTACAAGACGCAATAAAAAAGGATGATCTGCAAAGGCTGAAAAGGTAGACATCACACCACTGGCACACCATAACATGAACTTTAGCTTTAAGTGCCTTGCTAAGGGTGGTGCTGTGAGAAACTGACTGGTGTGATTTGAACCTGGGACCTCTGGTTCTGAAGCCTGTCCTCTAGCCTCTAGACCCTGCTGCCTCTAATGCAATGTTTCTCAAGTGGGGCCACCATGGTCACATGGGCCACTAGCACAATCTTTCTGCAGCCACGGAGCACTTAGAGTTCCAATTACCAAGGTAATGGAATGGACAATTTAAAAAAAACATGGCAGATACATCTCAAGTACATATACATCAGTGAACTGATTTATTGCATACTGCATGAAGCAAACGTGCCACATTAGTGGCTTGGGGTACATGGGGGAGGGGTTGAGGTGAACAAAATAAGGGCTGAGGCCACTGGCAAGTCCTTCTGGCTGCAATGTGAAGCCATTTGAGGCCACCAGGATTTGGGACTTAAGAACCACTGGTCGAATGTTCTGTTGTCAGGTTATGTGTTCAGACAGCAGACAACATGCTTCAGAGGGTAATAAGGTGATGGTGTCTGAGATGAGATTAGAGCATTTTGGAGCTTAGCTGGACTAGCCCTGTTTCAGACAGCATTATTGTACAGTGTCAAATTAAAGAGCTAGTGGAACCAAAAAAGAAGACAGGCAGGAAAAGTATGCACATTTTAAGAAGTAATCAGTTGTAGCTTTTTAGTACTGATGACTTTTTTAATTTTTCCCTTTGCTTATTAGAAGGTGTTCTATGTGGTAATATTGTGCTGGATGAGTGGGACAGCACTCAGCCTGGCAGCTGACATATCTAGCTCTGCAGCTGCCCACTACATAATCAGCATTGTGGTCTCACTGACAGTGACATCACAGTTGACTGACCTGGCAACTACTCAGTGGCTGTTCCTGAGCAGCAGTGATGTCACAGTCAGTGAGATCACAGTGCTGATGACGTAAAGAGAGAAAAGAGGTAGATGTGTCAGCTGCCAGGCAGAGTGCTGTTCCACACAGCACACCTCCTAACATCAAGTATAAACAATCTTCTAGATAACTAAAGGGGAACAAACAAGTACCTCAGATATAAAATGTAATGGTTGACTGCTTTTAAAAACTAATATTTATTTTAGGCAGTACACTAGCTTTTCAATTAACAGATCAAGAGCCAAGGTACAATATATGGGAGTGCAATAAATGAAGATATAATCATTAGGCGAAAGCAGTGAAGTGCTACCAAAAGTGTGGCCACCTGTTATTTATGAATGATGTAATGTCCAAACCAATACATATTAACCCAGTTGCTTTTCTCTTGCTATGGGAAATGTGTTCAAATTAAATCATGTGCAATCAGGAAAAATAATATTTTTTATTTTGCATTTAAAACTTATTTCACCAGGTAAGCAAACAGAGTCAGAGGCTCATTTCAGTTGCAACCTGGGGGGGGGTGTCACAGGTACACTGTACTTACATTCTTTACATAACACAGTGTATGGTATTTATTTTATTACTTTATTTATCAGGAAAACCACCGAGTAACATACAGTACAGTATATCCATTTCTATTGGCAACTTCAGTCAAAATGACATGCAGACAGCAAATATCTGTACAACTGAGTACTTGATCTAAAAATATTTACAACCAGCTGAGTAAACTGCACGAGTTAGTAATTAACAAACTACACCTCCAAATAACTGGCGGGTATATTTCAAATGGAGATAGAGAGAGAAGACCATTTTAAAATCTTCGCAACATAAAATGGGACTAATTTACAAAAAAAAGGAGACTGACTTACAATCAGTCTGTATAATGTAACCCAGTTGTACTCTCCGCTTGTTGTACTTTGTTATACTACTGTTGCTATATATTGTTCCCAATCCCCCCCCAGGACACATCTGGAAACGAGCTATCTGAGCTCAGTGTATTTTCCCTGGTGAAACACTTTAATAAATAAATAAGTAAATGACTTTTGTTTATTCACTTGTCATATATTTTCTGAATGCAAATAATGTAATGTAACCCTTAGGCTACTGACAGAATTAGAATGTAGGAATTCTGGACTAGTATATCAGTCTGTGGCCCTGTAAGGGTCCAGCACAAATCTGTCTGAAAGAGAAAAGTAATGTTCTTTTGTTTTTTTTATTACAATTGCAACTGGGTATTCTCAAGCTCAGGTTCACACATGACAGAAAGAAAAGAATTACCCCACCAAATGCAGTCCATATACTGAACATTGTAGTACTGATAATAACAGTCACTCTTTTAAGGTATACGTTTAGAAATTTAAAATGTATTATTTACAGCATGTCACAAACATAGAATATTTGTATAATTATTTGATTGCTAATAACATGCTCCTTATAAGAGAGAAAACAATTTTGCAAAGGCCTGGGTCTGCAAAGGTTTTTTTTTTGACAAAGATATCCAACCTGCACAAGAAACGAAGCTAGCATTAAATCTTTTGGTCTCCTGCATGTTTCTGGCCTGTTGCTTATGGTGCTCGTGTTGAATATGCAGTATGCCTCATAAACTGGGCAAGAACAAATCCTTTATTCTACTGTTGTTCTTCACCATATCCAGGAAATAGTTCTTGCACCAGTATTCCCTCCTATATGTGAGTGATTCAAACTCGATTCCCAATTGCTGGTTTTAATGCTATAGTATTTTTTTATTGATTTTCGTTAATTCAGCCTAAAATACCAGACATTAACAACTATCTTTAATTAGTATTGCTTTAGACTTTACATGAGGTTGTTGGAGAGGGGGTTAACATGCCGTTGAGGACAAGACGCAAAGTGCCTGCACTGGCTGTTCTGGGAAATTCACATCATGCTGTCACTTCCTCCTTTGTTCTCATTCTAGTAAGAAGACAATGAAGGACCTGGCCTGTGTGTTGGCAGCTGTTCTGACCCTGGGTGTAGTGCTGACTGCTCCTGTCAATGAGACTGGAAAAGCGAAGAAGGCACCCGCGAGCAGCCCTCTGAACTATGAGGGTTTTGATTTGGACAATTATGACTTCAACTTGGACAACTATGGGGAGACCAGTGACACTGGTAACTATGGTGATGTGTATGACTATGGAGACGTGGAGCCAAAGGTGAGGTACATTTTCTGTGTGGGAGGCTGTTAAGTAATTAATAAGAAAAAAGCATTGTGGGTCTCTGTTTAGCAAGGTTCACTGATGGGGTCCTTTAAAATCACCCTTACTTCATGCACAGTATAGGTCAAAGTAAATTTCTGGGAAAAAGGGATTTTTCTGGAGATTTAGTGATACCCCATGCCCAACTGCAATAAATGGGGAAATATAAACTTTTCATAAGACCATTAAAGAAAAACTTTAAATAAAAATAAACATAGAGGGTCCCTGCTTCCTTGTGTTGACATTTATTTTTGTGTTTATATTTTCCATACTTCTGCAGTCTTATAGGATATGTTTTCACCTGTACGTACTGTATGTTGGGCTCGGGTGTGCACTGCGGGCCCTATGTCAAAGTCATTACATCTGCAGCCATTTTTATGTTGGCTCACGCATGCGCAGCCAACATATTGCGGTATTAGCAGATTTGGAGGTGCAGTCATTGTTGGGTGAATGCAGGGCACGCATCAGTAGGTACGTCCCTCATTCCCCAATAAGTCTGCATGCCAGCACCACACCATGCATACATAATGTGGCAAGCACATCTAAGGAAAGGTCCGCTGCAATGCGAGCAAAGCTCGTCATATGCAGCGGACCTCCCGACGTGCTTTCCCTGGTGAGAAAAAACATTTAACATGGCAGCGCACTGACTGCCATAATGCTGACTTCGGAGGTGCCTAATCCCCCTGTCAGCATGCCCTGCTCCAATGTATGTGCCGATGGGGAAGCTCTCTTCCCGTCGGCATATTTACCCATTTGTTATGTGCAGAGAGGGTACCAATCCCCTCACCTCTGCCCCCCTAAGCCAGTGCCGAATGCGCTCAATCCCCACTGGCAACAGCATCCCCCAAAACACTTAGGTGACACACTGGGAGCCCACCCCAGCATGCCAAATCCCCTGAAAAATAAAAACCATCCCACAATGTTTTGTTTTTTTCTTTTAATCCTGTGAAAAAGAAAACGGTCCCTCGCTGTCTCCCTGCCCCTTCCCACAATCCGCGCCCACCCTTTGCGCACCCTGCCTCCCCACACCCCCCCTCACCCCATCCTCAGGAGTTAGCTAGGACAACTGTGATGCATGATCTCCTCTCACTCTCAAAACGGAATGACCACTTTACACTGAAGGTCACAATGGAAGAAATTGGGACAAACCATGGCTAGAAGGGAATTTGGTTCGGGCAAGCATTCACCGAGGAAACGGAAAACATTAGTTTTACACACAAGAGACATACCGGTAGAATACTTCTGTTATGTGAATTCTGTAACAGAAACTGTAGTGTAAAAGCGCCTAGCCAGTCTAACTTGCAGTCATTCCTACCTGGGATACTTCAGACTAATCTCTGCAACAAAGCATTGCTGTTAAAGCACCTATTAACACATCATTAACCAATTAAAACCTCCAACAGGGTGGATACCACAGAAGGACTGGAGGCTATGAGGGAAGATCTAAGGTTGCTGAAGAGGTGGTCAGAAACATGGCAACTAAAATTCAACACCAGGAAATGCACAGTGATGCACATTGGAAGAAATATTCCACATGCAAAATACACACCAGGAGGGGAGGTGACGAAGCCATCTGAGCAGAAAAAGGACCTAGGAATCATATGAACATATGAAGAAACCAGCAGAAGAAGGCCATTTGGCTTATCAAGACTGCTCATATTGCAGCGTCCACAGCTTGAGCTAATGTCCCTCCACCCCCCCTCCTCATCTCATCATCCAAACCCATGATCCTTACTTTCCCCCATGCCTATTCCAGACTCTCTTAAAACTGCCCACTGTCTTCAGTGAGATGACCTCTTCTGGCAGTGCATTCCAAGTGTCCACCACCCTCTTTGTGAAGAAGTGCTTCCTGACCTCCCCCCTAAAACTCCCAACCTCCAGCTCAAGACTGTGCCCCCTACTGTAGTGTTATGGTTGCCACTCAGCATAAAGAGACTCTCCTTATCAACCTTATTTATCCCTTTCAAGCACTTGAAGGTCCCAGTCATGTCCTTCTCTCACTCCTGTCTTCCAGGGAGTACATGTTCAGTGCCAGCAACCTTTCCTCGTATGCCTTACCCTGCTGACCCACTATCATCTCTGTAGCCCTCCTCTGGACCTTCTCCAGAAGGTTAATGTCCTTTTTGAGGTGTGGGCACCAGTACTGAACTCCATTCTCTAGATGCGGCCTTACCAGTAACCTGTACAAAGTCAGTATAACCTCCTCTCTCCTACTACCGATTCCCCTAGCTAGGCATCCCACCATCTTGTTTGCCTTTGCTGCTGCTGCTTTCTTGCACTGCATGGAGTGCTTCAGGTCACTGGTGATCATCACTCCCAGGTCATTCTCCTCCTCTGATGCAGATACTCGGACTCCACCCAGGTAGTACTCTGTCCTGGGATTCTTGACTCCAATATGAAAAACTTTGCATTTCTTGGCATTGAAGCCAAGCTGCCAGATCCTGGACCACCTCCCCAGCTTTTCCAGATCTTCCTGTAGGTCCTGTATCCCTTCAGCTGTGTCCACTCTCCCGTAGAGCTTGGTGTCATCCATGTATAGGCACATTGTGCCCTTAATGCCATCCCTATCTAATCACAGACAACCTTATGGTAGGGACCCAATGCAACAAGGCAGTGGCAAAGCAAACAGAATGCTGGTGTGCATAGGAGTGATAATGAGTAGAAGATGAGAGGTGCTGATGCCATTCTACAGTTCCATGGTGAGACCCACCTGGAGTACAGGGTTCAGTTCTGCTGACCTCACCTATGCAAAGACATAGATGCCATAGAAAGAGTACAGAGAATGGTCAAAAAGATGGTGCATGGTCAAAGTGTGAAGCCATATGAAGAGAGGTTGAGGGTGTTGGATCTGTACCTGCTGCAGACTAAAAGGGAGAGGAGGGCTATGATAGAAACATTCAAGTATGTGAAGGGGATCAATAAAGTGGGGGGGAACTTATTCACAGTGAAGATAGGCACTAAAACTAGTGGGCATGGACTGAGGGTGAAGGGGGTAGGTTTAAGGTAAATGTGAGGGGGCATTACTTTACTGAAAGGGTGGTGGTGCCCTGGAACAGTCTGCCAGTGGAAGTGGTGGAGGCCGGAACACTTATGGGACTCAAGAGGGTTTGGGACAACCAAGAGGAACTGTCTAGGGTATGGAGGGGGGCATCTAAAGGGAAGGGAATGGGCCGACTCAATGGGCCAAGTAGGTCCTTTTCTGCGGACACACACATCTATGAATCTATGAATTACATACCTGGCCCCAGCTGCAAAGTGAATCTGATTTGCCTCCAGTTTCTGCGGTGCCAGGGTTAACGTAATAAACTTTTGACTTTTGCACACTCTTAGAAGATGAGCACCAACTCCTAGATACAGTAACCAGTCTGAGGGAGACATTTGCACTGCTGCAGGTGCTTTATTCATTTCTTTCTGCTTGTTGTTTCCAGCCAAGAACTAGCATTAGGCCCCCTCCATGCCAGACGCTTTGGGGCTCCAACTTAAATGGTCCTCAGTCTGACCCAGTGCAAGTTATCGGTCTTCAAGATTTAAATTTGTTTTTACTTCTGGTGACGCCGGCGAACTTGGTCGACTGACCTGATAAGGGCTCCCGTGGGTCAATCCCTTAATCCACCTCCATCTCCAATTAAAACTGGAAATTTGTACCAAGAAAGACAAATTAGTGGAGATCATGGCTTCTAAATGTCAGAGGTTGAAAGAATTTGTGGCTGAAACCCCCAAAAAGAGCGATAAAGCAACCGCTCCAACGCAAACCGAAACAGGCTACATTTCACCCAGACATCCTGCCTCCTCAAGTTCAGACTCAGTGGCGGATAGCAGCTCAGATGAGGAAGGAGCTTTCACCATTACCTCAAAGAAATTATTCAAAGTGCTACGCCATTTAGGAGACACATTAAATAAAATTCAATCGGAGATAGCAGAGGTTCGCATAGAACAGAAAGAACAATTCCAGAAAATCACAGACTTTGAACAAAATGCCACTGAGACTTCTAAGATGGTGAATGTTCATAATGGAGTGATTCTTCAGCTTCATGATCGGGAAGTTTGGCTGCTACAGAAACCGGAAGATCTTGAGAATATGTCCCCTAGGATCAACCTACGAATACACGGCCTGCCAAAGGGTACAGAATCAGGAGACATGGTGATTTTCAGGACCAGCTTCCTAAGGGAGATCTTAGGACTGGGAGATAACTACCAGTGCAACATCATCAGAGCACACCGCTCCCTGCCTGTCTGACCCACAGATCCTAAAGATCACTCCTGCTCAATTATCCTGGCCTTTCTAGACTATGGAACCAAAACGGACATTCTTTTGAAAGCATGGGCCAAAAAATAAATTTTATTCAGGGACACATTTATTTATCAAACACAACTATGTTTCTATAACAATGGATCGACGCAGACAACAATTCCCCATCCTGAAACAACTATGGGTGAAGAGAGTGAAAGCCCGTCTAGACTACCCAGCTGTTTTGAAGATGACTACAGATATGGGCATAAAGTCTTTCCCAGCCATCTCTGATGCGACAAAGCTACTGCAAAAATGGGGCATTTCAGTCAACAATTTGTTAGATGCAGAAACAATCAAAGCATTGGAATATTGGAGGTGGTACAGTGAAAAGCTCAGGGCGTCGGAAGGGAGTGATGCGGGCAAACCTGGAGGAACCCCAACCCCTGGAGCAGTTAGACACAGCTCAGATTTCAGCGACTCCATCCAAGGGCCCTCCACCACTGAGAAAACACAGGGGAAAATGGAAGAATTTGCCAGACAAAGAATCCAACCCCGTTCAGAAACTAAAGGACACTTGAGAGTATTTATTGCTGAGGTCAACTACTCCATGAACTTTTGGCCGTTGCTGAGTCAGGTGAAGAGCTCCTTAGAAGTTCCACTAAAATGTGAGACTTTTCCTCTCTCGTTGATACACCCTCCTCCCACCCTTGCTCCCTACAAGGTCAGCATTTTGTGTTTTGGAAATTGGGCCAGAGAGACATTTGCAAGGCCACAGGTTTTTTTTGGAGGTCTCTTTATTCTTTGATTTCAGACTTCAGTGCCCTGTGGTCTAAAATGTGACTAATAATAGAAATGAGCCAATTTGGCTGTCTTATTATTTTTAACTGAAGCATCAGAAGTTAAAAGGTTGATTGTATAGAAGGCCTATATGGTTTTCCTTCCCTGTTGCATCTACAGGAGAAGGGTCCAGTAGGAGAAAATTTTATCTGACGCAGTTAATTTGGGCTAAGTATTTCGGGCCGTCCTTTTTCTTTTGCTCTCTATGCTAGGATGAGGATTGTACTGGGGAGAGGGAGAGTGGGTGACCTAATGTTGGGAGAGGGAGTGAGACACGGTCCTATACTGCTCATCCTCCTCCTCCTCTGTCTGGGGAGAGGGTTCAGTGGGGCATTATATGATAAATGGTCAACATATAATGCTTTAGTTCACTGAGTGTTCTTGGTGTTATTTTAGGATGCTTTATAATGTGGAGGTGGGGGTCGACCGTGGGAGACAAGAAGATGGATTTGACTCAGTCCACCAGGAGACACTGGTGATCCACTTTAGGCTGTGGCATGGGAGAGAGCTGTAGCTTGGTACATCCAACGATGGTTGTACTTCCTTCCCTCACTTTAGAGCTGGGGGTGTTCAAGTGGCACATTTGGAGGCCGACTAGGTTGCAGGGGGGTTCCCCTGAAAAGTTTTCAGAAACATTTTTACTATTTACAGTTCCAAATACAGTTGTTGTTGTTAAAAGTTGTAGTCTGGAAAACTACCAGAGGGAGGGTTACATCAGAGGATGGGTAAGAGGGCAGAGAGAATGGGGCATCACAGAAGGACACTCTGCTATAGGTTATGATAACCATGGCTGAGCTAAAAATTATGACATATAATGTAAAGGGGCTAAACAGCCCGGTGAAGAGATCATGGATATTACAAGAGATAGGGACACATAGAGTGGACCTGGCATTCTTACAGAAGACTCATCTGGTGGAGCTTGAGCATCAAAAACTATAAGGGGCTGGGTGGGAGAGGTATATGCAGCAGAATGGTTGTCCCACCCTCACAGGAGAGGGACAGTAATTCTGGTGAGGACAAATACACCCACTGAGATCACAAAGTCACAGTGGACCCGGGGGGTTGCGTTTTGTGAAAGTGCAGGCAATGTTTTAACACAAAGTAGGTACTGGTATGTCTCTATCCCTGAATGAGGAAAAGGCTAACAAAAGTTTCTTAGACAACTGTTAACACCAGTGATGGGGACCAGAAGCAATGTATATTATGGGGGGGGGGACTTTAATAGGGTAGTTTCTGCGCACAGGGACAGAACATGGAAGGGTCCCTCGAATCAGGATTGCTCTAGGGGGGCTTTCTGAAGAGACTTATGGATGAAGCCAGTTTGACAGATGCCTGGAGAGAGGCCCACCCAAACCAGTAGGATTATTCCTTTTACTTACATAGACATGTGACTTACTCCTGCATTGATATGTTTCTCCTCCCAATGGAAAGAGGGGCCAATCTCAGAGAATGCTCCATCCTCCCTATGACATGGTCAGATCACACCCCAGTGTACCTGCATCTTAGTTTTGCTCCCATAATTAGAAACTCAAATTGGCGACTAAATGTGGGATTATTGAATTCAGGGATTTCAAAAGAGAGTTATTAAAATGAATTAGACTATTTTCACACAAACAATCAAGACTCAGTGTCTCCAGTGGTGAAATGGGATGCTCTTAAAGCTCATCTCAGGGGCCATATAATAGCATACAGTGCTAAACTAAAAAGAGAAAGCTTGGTCACCCAGAAATGCCTAGAGGAAGAACTGAGGGAGGCAGAATTTAGGCATAAAATAACTCTAGATCCTCCAGACAAAGAGATAGGGCAATCTGGGAAAACAGTTATAAAACGGCTCTTAGCTGCACAAGTGGAGGGGGCCATGAGGAGGACTAACCAAAGGTTCTATGAACACAGGAATAGGGCTAGAAAATTATTAACATTTGCCCTGCGAAAACAGATTAGCAGCAGAGCGGTACTGGAGGAGAAGGACTGGGAGCAGGGGGACACACTGGTGTCAGACCCCCATCAATTTCCCAACTGTTCACTAAGTACTATACACAGTTGTATAGACAGGATGGCATAGATGAAAAAATTACTCACCTTAGTAATGTTGTTTCTTCTAATGGAGTCTTGCTGTATTCTGACTTTATGCAGTTAGCCCCAGCACTTGAACTGCTCTGGGTTAACTCTATGCCAAGGTATAGAACGTGGAGCATGAGCTCGGTTTTCAAACCTCTGTCCCAGGTACTCCACAGTGTAACCGTCATATTCTTATGAGCACTATGCTAACAAGCTAAAAACAGAAATTGTTTTCTAAAATGTTATGCCAAAAGGTGAGAAACATATTTTTTAGGGTCCAAAACACTCAAGTCGAGAACCCAAAAAGAAATCAAGTAAATAGTGAAACGTAATACTATATTAAAAGTAATAACAACAAAAAAATTCACCCTAGGGAGGGGAAAAACCAGGTACACACCTGAGGTGCAGCACTGCAGCTGCCCACCCACATTCCAAAACAACTAGGTTCCAGGAGGGGAGGCAGGGAAGGGAGGTCCGAATACAGCAAGACTCCATTAGAAGAAACAACATTACTATGGTGAGTAATTTTTTCTTCAAACAACATGAAGTCTTGCTGTATTTTGACTATATGCAGACTACCAAGCAGTACCCCCTTGGAGGAGGGAGTTACAGAACCTATTTTGGGAACAGGCTCTGTAGTACTGCTGTGCCAAACCTAGCATCACTTCTCGACTGGATGTCAAGAGAATAATGCTTGGTAAATGTGTCAACAGTTTTCCAGGTGGCTGCTTTACAGATTTCCACTAAGGGTATGTCTCTGGCTGCTGCGATCGAAGCAGCAGCTGTACTGTACCTCTGGTGGAGTGAGCCCTCAGCCCTGAGGCTGGCTCCTTCCCCAACTAAGAGTAACAGAACTGTATACAGGAGACAATCTACCTGGCAATAGTTCTCTTAGTGGCAGGTTTGCCCTTTCCCCACTTCTCCATAAGTGAGAAACAGCTGTGAATAGTCATTTCTATGAGCCTTAGTAGATTCCATGTAGTAACTAAGAGCCCTCTTTATATCCAGACTATGAAGTCTTCTTTCCCCAAAAGAAGAATGGTCAGTGAAAAATACAGTCAGTGACATAGATTGGTTCAGAGGAAAATCTGATACCACCTTGGGAAGGAATTTTCTATTAGTTCGAAGGACCACCTTATCCCTGTAAAATGAAATGAAATCGGGTTCCACCGATAAAGCCGGTAACTCACTGATTCTCCTGGCAGATGTAATGGCTACCAGGAACACAGTTTTCCAAGTCAAGTATTTTAGCTCAGCTGAAGATAATGGTTCAAAGGGGAGCTGCATAAGCTGTGCAATACAGATAGTCAGATCCCAAACAGAAGTAGGGTCCCTAAAGGGAGGATTGATATGAACCAGACCTTTGAAAAATCTCTTGAAAACTGGATGGGAGGCTAAGGAAGAGCCTTTACCCGCTGAAAGAAAGGTAGAGATTGCTGCAAAATGTACTTTGAGAGTGGCAGGCCTGAGGCCTAAACTGTTAAGATGCACCAGATGGTCCAAAGCAGTGGCAATGTCAGCTGAATCTGGCTGAATATGCATCTGAGAACACCAGAAACCAAATCTATTCCATTTGGAATTGTAGGTTTTCCTAGTGGAAGGTTTTCTACTAGTCTTAAGAATGTCCAGGGCTGATTGGGAAAGATGAAGGCCTGCATATTCTAGCTCCTCAAGAGCCAAGCTTTGGGTCCGAGAGTCTGAAGGTTGGGATATAGAATCTTCCCCTGTGAGGCAGTGAGAAGATTGAACTGTCTGGGAAGACAAAGTGGAATTGTTGCTCACATTGACAGTAGAAGGGGGTACCAAGGCTGCCTGGCCCAGTCTGGAGCAACTAGGATCACAGTGCAAGGATGAGATCTGATCTTGACCAGAACTCTGAATACCAGAGGAAAAGGAGGAAAAGCATACAGAAACTTGCTTGTCCAATCCAACAGAAAAGCATCCTGAGGAACAGACCCCAAAAGAGGGGGTCCGCAGTTGAATAGGGGCAGCTGATGACTGTCCGGGGCTGCAAAAAGATCTATCTCTGGAATGCCCCACCTTTTGAAAATGACCTGAAGAATTAGAGGATTCAGGGCCCCATTAAGTAGTGACCTTGAGAAATCCCGCTGAGAGCATCTGCTAGTGCATTGCCCTTCCCTGGAAGATGCACAGCTATCAGGGAAACCTGCAGGGAATAAGCTAGTGACCATATCTTCATTGCTTTGGTGCACAAGGCCGAGAACCGAGTGCCCCCTGCTTGTTGATGTACCACATGGTTGTGGTGTTGTCTGTCCTGATCTGTATCACTTTCCCCTGGATTGTGTTTGAGAATGTCTGAAGTGCTATAAAGACAGCCCTGAGTTCGAGAAGATTTATGTGCAGGAGAGACTCCTGATAAAACTATGTTCCTTGAGCAGTGAGCTGGTCCAGATAGGCTCCCCATCCCAGCAGGGAAGCATCCGTGGTGAGAATCACTGTTGGAGCTTGACTGAGGAAGGGAACACCCTGCCTCAGATTGTCCTCCTCCAGCCACCACTGGAGAGCCTGAACCAGAGTGTGAAACACTGGAACTAACTTGGAAAGGGGGTCTTTCTTCTGAGACCAAAAGGATTTTAGATGAAATTGAATATCTCTCATTTGAAACCTTGCCCCCTGCACTACTGCAGTGCAAGCTGCCATGTGGCCTAGCAACTGTAAGAAATGTCTGGCTGGCCGAAACACTAGTGGACGAAACGAGGAAGCCAGAGTGATGAGAGACTGAACCCTTGAAAGAGGGAGAAAGGCCCTGGCCTGGACAGTGTCAGTTCCACCCCTATAAATGTGAGAAGCTGGGCTGGTTCCAGAACAGACTTGTCTAAATTTAGGATGAATCCTAGGGATTCCAGAAGCTTTTGAGTGACCTCTAGAGCTAACTTGACTTGGTCTGAGGATTGACCCACTATGAGCCAATCGTCCAGGTAGGGGAAACTGTAAGATGCCTTGTCTCATGAGAAAGGCCACCACTACTGCTAGGCACTTGGTGAACACCCTTGGAGCAGATGTTAGGCCAAAGGGTATTGCTCTGAACTGGTAGTGGCCTGAGGGCAACTCGAACCCGAGATACTTTCTGTGGGAATGTCTGATAGATATATGGAAATATGCATCCCTGAGATCCAGGCAGGCTAGCCAGTCCCCTGGTCTCAGAGAGGGAAGAATTATTCCCAGAGTCACCATTTTGAACTTTGGCTTTAGTATGTGTTTGCTCAGGTATCGTAAATCTAGGATGGGTTGCCACTCCCCTTTCTTTTTTGGGGTAAGGAAGTATCTGGAATACAGTCCTTTTCCCCTGTGATCGAGAGGTACCTTCTCTACTGCTTGAAGGAGCAATAGAGAGGAGACTTCTGCCTCTAAAGCCCTTGTCTCCGTGGCAGAGGGAGGACTGAAAGACTTTGATCTCATTTTTGGGAACGTTCTGAAGCTGAGAGCAAGTCCCTGGCACACTACTTCCAGGACCCACTTGTCTGAGGTAATAGACTTCCAGGCCTAGAAATAGTGAGCCAGCCTGCCCCCTACTGGAACTGGGGAGGCGACCCTGACCAACACCTCAGGGTGTCTGCTTGGCAGGGAGCTTGGACTGAGTGGAGGATGGAGTCCTGGTCATCCCCCTTCTGGGAGAGGCATCACCAGCAGAAAACAGGAAGTTGGTATCCCTCTGTACAGACAGTTGGTGAGACCCCATCTGGAGTACTGCATCCAGTTCTGGAGACCCCATCTCCGCAATGACATAGACGGGATAGAGGCAGTCCAGAGGAGGGCAACTAAAATGGTGCAGGGTCTGCAAGAGAAGCCATACGAGGAGAGACTAAAGGAGCTTAATGTGTATACTCTTGAGGAAAGGAGGAAGGGGGGGACATGATAGAAACTTTTAAGTACCTCTGTGAAATTCCAAGAGGGTAGCATCTTTCAGAAAAAGAGATGTGCAAGAACAAAGGGACACAATTTGAAGATGGGGGGGGCGGTTCAGGGGCAATGTAAGGAAGTATTTTTTCACAGAGAGGGTGGTGGATACATGGAACAGCCTTCCTGAGGAGGTTGTGGGGTCTAAAACTGTAGGAGAATTCAAGAATGCATGGGACAGATATAAGGCAATTTTTGTGGGGGGGTGGGAAGAAATAGGCTGTTGGTTAACTAGGATCTGTAGCTTATCCTGCAGGTAGGGAAATGGGCAGACTAGGTGGGTCAAGCAGTCCTTATCTGCCATCAAAGTCAATGTTTCTATGTTTCTTCCCCTAAAGAACCCCCTCTGCTGGAAGGAAGAGGAGGCCTGGGCTTGTTAAAAAGACCATTAAAAAGGCCTGCCCCTGCCAGCCCTAGATTGCTGCCTCTGAGGAGTGACCTGCTTTTCCTTGGCTGCAGCACTCCTGTAGGTGGTCCCGTACTCATCCAACTTGTTCATGTAAGCCTCTGTTTACTACCCAAACAGAGAATTACCTGTGACAGGAAAATCCATGGCCTTGGTCTGGATATCCTGAGATAAACTGGTACACCTGAGCCAAGCAAATCTCCTCATGGAGACAGATGTAGCCATGATCCTAGAATGAACATCATTCAAGTCAACAGCAGCATGAATCTGGACCTTTGATGCCTCAATACCATCAACAGCCACCTGCTCCAGCTCCTTGGCCAGCTGAGGGGGGGCATTCTTAGCCAGCTCCAGAACCGTATCCCACATAGACTTCTGGTATCTGTCTGTATATGCCATGTAGTTAGATTGCCTGAGCCCAAAAGAGGGTGCCAAGTACTGTTTCTTGGCCATGGCATCCACTTTCCTGGAATCCTTATCTGGGGGGTGAGATGCCAGGGGAATATCAGCCTTGTCACAAGCCGCAGCTTGCACGACCCCAACATGGCTTTAATGACTGGTAAGAAATTCTGTCCCATGACCTGACAGGGCATACCTCCTGTCCATCTTTTTATCCACAGGAGCTATGGATACTGGAAACTGAAGAATTTTCTGTGTCTGTTTCCCCAGGGATTTATGCAGAGGGATAGACACCCTTTTGGACTCTGGGACATCCATCATCTCAACATAGTCATGCTCCTCCTGATCCTGTTCAGCTTCTTCCACTGGAAGCTGAAGAGTATCAGCCACTTTCTTGTAGGACAAGAAATGGGAGGGGGACTCAGAAAGTCTGGGAGGAGACACATTGGAAGGCCTGTCTGGAGAGATGTCAGGCTCTACTGGCTCATCTAGGCCTTCATAATCTTCATCATCCTCATAATCTTCATCTCCTTCCCAATCGCCTTCATAAAACGGCTCAGGATCATATTCAGAAGCAGACAAGTCCGACCAAACCAGTCGTCTTTGAGTCGGTATCGGTTTGGTCGGAACCGGGCGAAGCGATTGCACAATAGCAATCGCTTTAGCTTTATCATCAGCAGTTGGAACATGGGAACCGGGATCCGAACCGGCTAACTTACACTTTCTGTTAGACGGGACCGATTCAGCAGAATTGGCTCTCATTTTGCTCAAGGAGGTATCGCCCAGGTCAGTAGGCACCCCCTCAGGTTCGGTCAGAACTGAACCGGGTTGACCATCTGGGTCAGCGGATTTCTCGGCCTCCCTTTCCTTCAGCCTACTTAAACATTTATCTAAAGTGGCTTTGGGAAAGTTCTTGCAGATTTGGCAGTCTGCTTTGAGGTGGTCAAATCCCAGACAGAAAACACAGATGAGATGGGGATCAGCCTTAGCAAAGGCCTCCCCACACTCAGTGCAGTGTTGAAACCCAGTGGGACTGGTTTTCTTTTTGGGTTTCTCAGACATGCCTAAAGAAAAAAGTTACCCTTACCAGCGTTTAAGCCAGGCAACTACAAACCTATCGGTTCCAACCATGTCATGGGTCCGTAAAAAAAAACAAGGAATTTATCGGGTTTTTTAGGATCCAGTAGGTACTGGAAACCACACTACAATTTACAGAAACAAACCAAACAGAATTTCTTCTGTTACCAACCGGACCGGCCGGAAAGAAACCAAACAAAAAGCAATTTCTCCACAAAAAGCACTACTACCTGCTAATACACTTACTGTACCAGGGACAGAGATGCAAACACCAAATAAATAAGTAAGCTGTTAACAAACCGACCGATTTTTTAAGTAACCGAACTGAAGTGAAGGAGAGAATTTCCGGAGTGACTTCTCAGTTAGGCGGAGTAAAGAATCTGATGGCTACACTGAGGAGTACCTGGGACAGAGGTTCGAAAACCAAGCTCGTGCTCAACGTTCTATGCCTTGGCATAGAGTTAACCCTTTCCTCTCCAGAGCAGTTCAAGTGCTGGGGCCAACTGCATATAGTCAGAATACAGCAAGACTTCATGTTGTTTGAAACAGATGATACCTTGGCTGAGAGCTTTCTGTTCCCGCTAGCCCTACCACATAGGGACTTCTTGGAAAGCCCTATCTCGAAACAGGAAATACTGGTGAAAATCAGACAGCTGAAAGTAGTGAAGTCTCCAGACCTCGATGGTCTACCATCAGAGTTTTATAAGGCCCTTCACGAGGGGGTGGTGGATCCCCCGCAGGCTTGTTTTCACCATATCCAAGAGGAAGGCGATATTCCAGACTCATGGAAGTATGCTCAAACCTCTATATTACACAGGAAGGGGAAGGACCCAACACAGTGTGGCTTCTACCACCCGATCTCTCTACTTAATATAGACCTGAAAATCTTCGCAGGGATCCTGGCGGACCGCCTGCAGGGTGTGGTTTCAAAAATCATACATCCAAACCAGACAGATTTTATCTCAGGTAGATTTATACAGGACAACATTAGAAGGTTACTGAACATCATTTCAGCCCAATGGGGACAGGAAGAATTTCAATTACCCATCTCCATGGGCACTGTGACAGGGATTAGCCCTGTCCCTCGATGTGGGCCTTATTTTCTTTTCCTTGTACAAAAACTTCTGTGAAACAGTTCTATCCTTTGTCCTTTATTCTAGCCTTTCAGCTCTAGTTCAGAGGTTGGCCACCTCTGGGCACCCCCCACCCCCATCTCTCTCTCTTATCTATCGCCACTGTTTTTCCATTTCCACTGAGGTCCACTGAAAGGGGTACAGTTACTTGGTCAGAACATGACCTAGCATTGTACATAATATTATGTGGCATGTAAAATAATTCATTATGTTAGGCTGTACAGTCTTGTGTGCAATATGCTGTGTTTATGCCCTCAGAATTGTTACATGTTCAGTATGCCTCAAGAGAAAGCCTGGGGAATACAGTTAATAGTTCTGAGCCCCAGAGTAGCTGTTTTTAATAGGTGCAAGTAGCCTAAACAGTTATAGTGGCAACAGTCATTTTGGTACACTTTGTGTGCAGCTTGGCGTTTTCTGTCAGCCTCTTTTGCTCCTGTAAATAGGCTCTCCCTGTACACAAGCCCCATGTGAGTGTACCAGTGTTATTCAGCTGAAGAGTAAGCTGTTGAATTGAAAAGAAGCACAATAAATGTTTGCCTCACAAAAGGATAATGTCAAAAGCACAACAAAAATGGCTACATTTTGTTTAAAATAAAGGTAATTTCAAAGGGGAAACTTACAGACTGAAGAAAAGGCTGCAAAGTCAACAGGGAAAACTCCTCCTGGAGTTTGTAGCTACTTCCTTGTTACTCAGCGGCTCTGTCTGGCTCCAATATAGGGCAGCAGCGGCCTCCAGTGACCACTTTTATAAGACAACTACTGTCAATCAGGATTAAGGGAAAAACAACATATTTTTATTTCAGTTCTCCTTTGTTTAAAATACAAATCCATGATATTAGAGCATAGTAATAATATACATAAAGGCTCCCTAGCTTTATATAAATTAAAAGGAGATGTTTAAAATGTTTTTATGTTGGCGTGCTTGCGCAGCCAACATTTTGCTGTAGTGCAGCTTTGCAGGTGTGGTCGCTGTTGGGCGAATGCAGGGCACGCACCAGTAGGTGCGTCCCTCATTCCCCAATCAGCCTGCATGCCAGCGCCACACCATGCATACATAATGTGGTGAGCACATATAAGTAAAGGTCCGCTGCAATCTGAGCAAAGCTTGTCAGATGCAGTGGACCTTCCCTGGACGTGCTCACCGACATTATGAGCATGGCGGCACAGTGGCCACCAAACTGCCGACTTTGGGGTGCCCAATCCTCTGTCAGTTTCCCACCCCTTCAGGGAGCAAGCGATGGGGGAGCCTACTCCCTGCTCGGCATAAATCTCCCCCATTGTTAAATGCCGGGGTGCCTAATTCCCTCGGCTCAGCCCCCCCACTTTCTTTGTGTGCCAATGGGGTGCCCAATCCCCGCCAGCATAACATCCCCCGTGTTGTGTGCCGACGAGGTGCCCAATCCCCTGTCAGCTACAGACCCCCAAACATTTAGGTGGCACACTGGGAGCCCACCCCAGCATGCCAAATCCTCTGAAACAAAAGAACTGTCCCGCGATGTCTTTGTGTTTTTTTGTCACCTGTAAAACAAAAACAGTCCCTCGTAGTCTCCTTGCCCCCCCACCTGCACCCCCCTCTATGTACCCTGCCTCCCCACACCCCCCTCACCCCACACTTACCTCCAGAGTCCGGCGTGATGATCTACGGTAGACCAGGAACATGTCTGCACTCTTCAAAGCCGACCGTGAACTGAAGAAATGCCGGTAAGCTGTATAATGGAATAAATACTTTTTTTTTCAATTTTGCTGCATATCTCAGACATTTTTTCAGAATCTTGGCCCCAAATTTTCAACATGGGGTTTTTGGGACCCCTCCTCATGAATTCTTGCACTGTCATAGCGTTATTTTGTCCCGAAAGGTGATTTTGCAGTCACTGCACGGAATCACCTTTCAGGGCCAAGTAATGAAATGACAGTGCCACTGTTCATGGGAGGGGGACTCTCAAAGAGCCTATGTTGCAAATTTGGTGGGAAAAATCAAAACAATGACTGTTTTACGAGCATGCGTTGTGCAGTTGCTACGCACGCTCGTAACTTAGCAAATTCGCACTATTTTCATGCCAGATTCTCAACACTGGCATTTGACCACACCTTCTTATGAACCATAGAGCTGTCATTTTTCAGATCCTGGCCGAAATGTGTTTTTGCACTTGTGACGCAGAATAGCGCAGTTGCTGTGCGAAATCAGTGTTTGGGACACATTATGAAAATGACAGTGACACTGTTCATGAGCAGAGGTCCAAAAATGCCTGTGTTGAAAATTTGGTGACAATACTCCTTAAAATGACTGTGTTACGAGCGTGCATTGTGCAGTTTGCACGCACGCTCGTAAGTTAGCAAACTTATAATGTTTTCACTCCAGATTTTCAACAGTGCCATTGTTCTGCACCTCCTAATGAACAGTACAACTGTCATTTTTCACATCCTGACCAAAATCTGTTTTTGACGTTCCGGTGCAGAATAGTGCGGTCGCTGTGGAAAGCCTGTGTTCGAGACACATTATGAAAATGGTAGTGACACTGTTCATTAGCAGATGTCCTAAAATGCCTATGTTGAAAATTTGGGGACGAAAGTCAACAAAATGAGTGTTTCACGAGTGTGCATTGCGCAGTTTGCATGCATGGTCGTGACTTTGTGAATTTGTAATAGTTTCACTCCAGCTGTTCATCATTGGCATTTTTTTCATACCTCCTTATGAACAGTACAGCTGGCTGAAATGTGTTTTCGCACATCTGGTGCAGAATTGCACGGTCGCTGTGCGAAATCAATTTTTGGGACAGTTTGAGGAAATGACGGTGACACTCTTCATGAGCAGAGGTCCTAAAATGCCTAAGTTGAAAATTTGGTGCCGAAAGTCCATACAATGACTGTGTTGCAAGCGTGCATTGCGCAGTTTCCACACACCCTTATAACTGTCAATCTGCAATATTTTCATGACACATTTTCACCATTGGCATTTGTCCACATCTCCTTATCAACAGTCCAGCTGCCATTTTTTCACAGCCTGCCCAAATCACGTTTATGCAGGTGTGGCGCACAATGGCGTGCTTGCTGTGCAAAATCACCTTTTGGGACATATTAACAATATCACAGTGCTATGCGTCTCTAGCTCCGCCACTGCCAATGCCAGCGTGACAACATTTGGCATTGACAAATGCTTGTTTAATTTTTCTGATGATGCTGATACCACATGACCTGGTGGGCAGGTATATAAGAAGACTACCTTCTCAGCATGCAAGGGGAGTTAGGGTCAGTGCTTTTTGGCCTGGGTAGGTGAAGGACTGAGGAGAGTCCTAGCACCCTTGTGGAAACTGACTGTACAAGTTTGCCACAGCTGTGAGAGATTTTCTGTTATTATTTTAAATAGTTGTATTTTATTTGCTCACCATTGAAGCCTTTATTTACTTTCTTTTATGTTTGGTTGCTTAAAAATAAACATTGCACCAAGCCAATGGTGTGTTAAACTTATTTCTGGTTGTGGGTGTCCATCTGTTATCCCACACCCCATGACAGACACTAAGAAGGCTTTTGATAGGGTGAATGGCAATTCCTATGAAAATCCAAGAAGAAGATGAAATTTGGCTTGATTCCCAATTGAAAGGGGGACTAGACAGGGTTGTCTACTATCCCCCCTGCTTCTCCCAATTTTCTGGAGCCGCTGGCTGTGGCGATCTGCCAGGATCAACAGTTAGAGGGGGTGACAGCAGGGGGTATGGAACAAAAGGTGGCCCTATACGCTAATGACTAAATCTTTTTTTGAGACACCCAGAGATCTCCCTGCCCAGATTGCTACACCTGTTGGAGACCTTTGGGAAGGCATTGGGTTATAATGTTAATTTTGATAAGCCAGAGGCTCTGGTGTTAAGCAGAGCCGGTTCAGGGAGATTTAAATCTGAGTTTCCTTTTTCGTGGGCAAAAAACAACCAAATATGGTACTTGGAAGTGTAGATAACTACTAGCACTCCAAACTATTTGAGATTAACTACAATCGACTTTGGAACGAAATGCAGAAGGATATGGCAAGATGGACCCTGTTACCATTGTCTCTGGCAGGTAGAATAGATTCAGTTAAAATGAACCTTCTCCCACGTTTCCTATTCCTTTTTTCCACACTACCAATCCCCATAAAACTTTGCTTTTGGTCCGATATTAATACAGGGGTGAGCAAGTTTGTATGGGGGGGGCCCACATTGCACTAAAGGTTCTGAAGAGATCCAAGTCTCAGGAGGGCCTGGGTATGCCAAACTTACAGAAATATTATCTAGCAAGCCAAATGGGGCAATTTGTACCTGGGCTAAGCAGTACCAGACCTCAGAGTGGTATGAGATAGAGAATGGGGAAGGATGCCCTCAGCCACTTTTCACCCTAGCATGTGTGAACATGGCCAACCCACCCTCATGGTGTAGTTGGTAATCCATGGGTAAAGCATTCCCTAAAAATTTTGAACAATGTGAGGCACAAATTGGCTTCTCCACCCTTGATGGGTCCACTGTCTGTGATTAGACACCAGGCGACCTTTCTCCCCCCTCGATTGAACCAGGGGTATGCTGTTTGGGAAAGTAAAGGCCTCGCATGCTTCGCACAGCTCCTTGACAAAGGCATCTGTATGTCCTTTCAACAAGCAAGGGAGACATTTCAATTAAATAATACAGATTTGTTTAGATTCCTGCAAGTCAGACACTTCATAAATAGCGCAGACCACATGGAATTACTTAACAGACCTAGGGCACCCTGGGACGACTTTATTTATAGTACAGTTACTTTGTGGAGAAAAGTGGGATGCATATCAGAACTTTATTCCATGTTGTGTGATATGGACCCAGACTCACTAGAGAAAATATGGCAGGCATGGGAACGGGAGCAGCCAGGGGCAGTCTCAAAGGCAGACTGGGACAACAGATTGAGGGTAGGCTGGAGGGTCACGTCCTCCCCTGGGTGGAGAGAATTTTTCTGGAAAGTTTCAATTATATATTTTAGGACCCCAACGGTGACTTACCATTTTCATTCAACACACTCTGCCCTCTGCTGGAGGCAATGTGGTGACATTAGTTCACATTTTCATGTTTTCTGGGCTTGCCCAAAAATCAGCGGGTTTTGACATATGGTCAGGGAAACGGTGAGACAGATCACACAACTAATCATCCCAAATGGATTTACAGAATGGGTCTCGGGGACCCCTATGGTAACTGGACTCCCTGATTCGCAAAGAAAGTTGTTATCTGCCTTCCTTGTGGTGGCTCTAAAGTGCATCACTTCCCACTGGTTGAGCGTCAAACCACCTACTCTCCATGAATGGAGTAACAGTCTCGCAAATTTGAAAGATGGAAAGACTGACTGCAAGGATATATTTGAGGGAAGAGAAATTGCTAGGAGTGTGGGTCACATGGCTCAACTGGATAAATCGGGAGAGACAGAATGATCCGAGTGATTAAGTTTGGACATCTCCAGGAGCAGCTATTTGGTAACCCACCATGGGAATACTAGCATAGATCAGGTATACAGACCCATTGCTCCCCCAGTCCCTGATCCTCTTCCCTAACCTGATAAAAACTAATCAATAGATCAACGTATTGAGACCTGCCCCCCCAACCTCATTCCCTCTGATAAAGAACACGTCAGAATATAAAGTAACTCGCAGTAGGAATAGATGAGATACTGCCTTCCTTCATTACTCCAAGTTTATTAATTTGATGGAAATAGAAAAATTCAGCCCCGTCTGCCCTTCCTCACGGTTTTTTTTTTTCACTCTGTATGAAATCCAGGCCTATTAATTTAGTTCAAGTTTTATCTACAACTTTTATTCCAGATGACATTGTTCAAGGGATTAAATAGAGAAACAGATTGTTGAACACTTGTGAACCTGATCAGTGGATGTATAAATTGGAGCATGTAACTCCAAAGTGATGAGAAAATGTACTATTTAACCTGTAGTTATTTTTATTCTTGAATAAAGATGAGTTATTAAAAAAAAAGATTTAAAAATTTTTTTAATTTTTTAGATGTGCTTGTGGTTATCCTTGTCCCGACGTCATTTAGGATTCTTTATCCTTTAATAAGTTGCAATGTGTTGTTTACTATAATTTTAGGTTTAAGTGGGGAACATATTAACATACGAACATGCCAGCAGACAAAGATCTTGTGGTCTCTCTAGTCTGTTCGAGTGTGCAGGACTCTCTGTGTTTACAGAGGTACCTACTTCCCCTCACCTTTCCCAATGTCCCTCCTCGAATACCCACTCCCCTGCTCCCTCCTCTACCTGCAACTTTCCCCTTCAGTCTATCCTATCATCTATTAAATCTATCCACTGTTTTCAGGGAGACTACATCCTCTGGTAACTCATTCCACTTTGCCACCACCCTCTCAGTGAAAAAATACCTCCTCATCTCCTTCCTGAACCTTCCCCCTACTAGTTTTAGTCTTTGCCTCAAGTGGACTTTTTCCCACAAAGGCTGAAGAGGCCCTCTGTGCTCACCCACTTTATATCTTTAAGGTACTTGAAGGTATCGATCATGCTCCCCCTCTCCCTTCTGTCCTCAAGAGAGTACATGTTGAGCCCCCTGGGCCTCTCCTCATAGGTATTGCCCTGCTGGCACTGTATCATCTTGGTTGCCCTTCTCTGAACTGCTTTCGGCTAGCTAACATCCTTCTTTTTTTTTTACTTTCAGTTTATTGTTTGCAAAAAAACAGACATACAGTTATTATATAGAACATAGCACATGTACTTGGGCACAAAACCATAAGTGCACCACTCCTCTTAATATGAAGAGCTAATCTGACTAATGCTATAATAATATGACTTGGGGGGGATAGGGGTCTTAAAGACAAAAAAATACAGTTCATATGTGATTTATGCTACTTTATAAGAGTACGTGACCTGCGTGATAAAGTGCCCATGTCAATTAGTCCCAACGTGTTCTGAAGCTTTCTCCCCTTCCTTAATGGAAGGATAAAGAAACGTCCACCATGTTATACCTAAGTTATGTGTACTACCAAGTATACTGACATTCCTATGTGGGTAGAACAACAAAAAAGAAAAAATACCCCCAGGTCTAAGGTACAAACATTGTAACGCTTTCAAATAGTGTAAACAGTTTAAAACATTTAATACATCCAAAACCTGAATGATCAAAATGGCAATGAACTCCCTCAGCCTAACTATAAGGGAGACCAAGAGAAATATGAATTATAAAGTCAAAGCACCGTGCTGCATGGCGGAGGGTAGATCCAGGATTCAAACAATGTCCCAAAAAATCCAGTTCCAAAAAATAGCTCAGCTGGTATCCTACCACTTACCTACCACACAGTCCAAAATTAAATTAAGGAAATAGGGTTACTGAATACTCTTTCAAGGGTCCCCATTTTCATACTCTTCCAGGTTATCCCAGTTTCACATGGAAGATGCGTATTTCTGTGCCCACTTCAGGACATCTCCTGATTGACATCCTTAAGACTGGGCACCAATGCTGCACATTGTAATCTAGGTGTGGTCGCACCAGTGATCTGAACAGTGGCAGTATAACCTCCTACTTGTAATCCCCCTGGCTATGCAACCCATAATTCAGTTTGTTTCAGCTGATGCTCTCCTGCAATGTGCTGAGTGCTTTAGGTCACTCATCATCATGATTACTCCCCGATCCCTTTCTTCCTCTGATCTGCTTACCTGCAGACCACCCAGTCACTACTTGGTCCCTGGGTTCTTCATCCACAAGTGCAAATACCTTTCATTTTTGCATTTTCTACTTCATGCGCCAGGAACGTCTTGAAACAATACAAATTTTTGGAGGTGTGTGACCCTCCTCGCGAATGCAGTGCTCAATGTAGCAGGCATGACCCTACTGGACCAATACTTACCGAGCTGTATATGACAGCACTTCGGCTGTGCTGGTCTTCACTTCAAACAAAAGGTTTGCTGCAATCAGCGGTGGAAGCGTGTGTGCAGTTAGCATACTGATGTCTTTACGTCTTCAGCACAGTCGAACTGCTGTCATACACAGCTCGGCATGAAATTCCTCCCGCTTTCTCCCTCTGCTAATGTCCTCCTCCTCCCTCATTCTTGTCCTTCCCACCCCCCACATTGTGTGCCGAAGGGGGTGCCCAATCCCCCTCTGCTCATGCGCCCCAGCACACTGTGTGGCTGACAGGGGTGCCCAGTCCCCTATCAGCTACAGCCTTCCCAACAAACAACCAGTTGGCACACTGGGAGCCCACCCCAGTGTGCTTACGCCTCCCCCCACACACACTGTATGACCGACGGGGGTGCCCAATCCCCTCCAGCTTCAGTCCCCCCCCAAACAAGCACATAGGTGGCATGCTGGGAGCCCACCCCAGCATACTGAAAGCATCCTTCAGCATCTTTTTGTTTTAAAAATTACTGTGAAAGAAGAAAATGATCCCTCCGTGAGTGCCTTGCCTCCCCAACCTGCACCCACCCTCTGTGCACCCAACCTTCCCACACTTACCTCCGGAGCCCAGCGCGATGATCTTCAGTGGACCGGGAACATGTCTGCACTCTTCAAAGCCGACTGCAAACTGAGAAAATGCCGGTAAGCTGTATGATGGCATAAATGGGTTTTTTTCAACTTAGGTGAATCTCTCTGCCATTTTTTCAACTTTTGGCACAACATTTTCAACATGGGGTTCTTGGGACCCCTTCTCATGAATTCAGTCACTGTCATGGCATTATTTGGTCCCAAAAGGTGATTTCACAGTCACTGCATGGAATCACCTTTCAGGACTGATTAACAAAATAACAGTGTCAGTGTTCATGAGGTGGGCTCTCAAAAAGCCTATGTTACAAATTAGGTGAAAAAATTCCAAAAAATAACTGTTTTACAAACGTACGTTGTGCAGTTTCCACGCACACTCATAAGTTCATGAATTTATAATATTTTCACTCCAGATTTTCAGCATTGGCATTTTTCCACATCTCCTCATGAACAGTACAGAATTCATTTTTCATATCATGGCCCAAATGTGTTTTTGCACTTCCGGCTCAGAATAGCGCGGTCACTGTGGGAAATCAGTGTTCGGTACAGAGTAAGAAAATTACAGTGACACTGTTCATGAGCAAACATCCTAAAATGCCTATGTTGAAAATTAGGTGACAAAATTTAAAATAATGGCTGTTTTAAAGCGTGCATTACGCAGTTTCCACGCACACTCGTAAGTTCACAAATATGTAATATTTTCACTCCAGATTTTCAACATTTGCATTTTCCCGCACCTCCTTATGAACAGTACAACTGTCCTTTTTCACATCCTGGCTGAAATGTGTTTTCACACTTCTGGCACAGAATAACGCGGTCGCTGTGGGAAATCAGTGTTCAGTACAGAGTGTAACAGGATACTCCTGTTATAATAATAAAAAGGTTAAGGATTGTGAACCCCCCCCCCATTTCCTTCACTCCGTACTGTCTTCTATTCTATTATTTCTTCTTCTGTCCTTGTTTCTTGTCAGGGTGGCCAACCTGACAATTCTCATCTCTTTCTTTTCGTCCCCTTTATCTAGAATCCCCTGCTGTTGTGCACAAAGCATTCCTGTAAAAATCCTGAATAGAATACCAGAAAAAGAACCCTTGCACTTTGTATATGGAGGCACCAGAAGCACCTGTAAATAAAAGCATTTTTGGTTTGCTTTTGGTAGCTGAGTCTGTTCCACTTCAGGGAACTTAATAAATAATAGAACTAAAGTGCCTGTAGCAAAGAACACTAGGGGCAGAGTGCTGCAGTCCCCTAGTGTGTCCCAGAGATAGATGGAAAAATAGTTAAATAAATAGAACAGCCCAGAGGTGTTGTAACTGGGCTGTTCCTTAATGAAAAAAGGCCCAAATGAAATGTAAGCCAATGGCTGCAATTCCAGTTATCAGGAACCTTGTTAATTCAGACTGCGTAGCTGGGGCTCAGTAGGAGCTTGCAAAGAGTCTCTGAAGAAAAAACATGAACTGGCTACATAAATCTAGTGCTGAGAAATGTTTAGAGAAACAAAGCAAGAGTTTAAATCCAAATGTCCTGAGTTAACAAAAGAAGGGAGATGAGGAGCGTGCCCTCTATCCCCCATTCTTTTTGCTAGCCCACGACATTTGCAGACAGTCATGAGAAGGGATTATTCCATAAATAAATAAAGATATAGTTACCTTCAAAAAAGGGCTCACTGTTTACTAAAGGGCTGCCTGGATTCAAAACGGCTGTTTTTAAAGATACAGAGATGGGTGATGTCATAAAGGGCTTTGCCCTAGTTAGCTGACAGTGATGTCATACTCTGGAAAGGATAAATACCCAGCCTTTGTGACACAGTAGAGGGATAGACCAGTAGGTTGATGGTCTTAGAGGAAGGAGGAGGTGTGCTAGAATATACACCAGCAGTTAATTTTATCACTAAGGAAAGAGTGAAGCTGCATTAGTGGACTTTTTTTTTTTTTTAGGTGTGATGACTAACACCAGCTTATTTTCATTTTTTTTTAATTTCTGTAAATATTGATTTCTGAATAAAAATTATAAATGCAAGCTGTGTTTATTTTATGCATTATACTCCTGTCTTTGTGTCTGTTTGATCCCACCCTATTACAGTGGTGTCAGAGGTGGGATCGCTGATGGTGTCTAGGCTGCTTGGGAGGCACTATCAGGGGTAATGGATCTAGTACCCAACAGATGCAGAAGGGACAGGAGGGCATACACCTGATGAGATCAATGGCGGAAAAAACAGGGATGACTCCTGGACCAGGATTGGACTTCAGTGTGAAGTCGAAGAAGAAAACAGAGAAGGACATCGAAGAGGACAGTGAGGAGGATATCCAGAAGCCGAGGAAAAAGGATGTTCCAGAAGACACGAGTGAGCTATTGCTCTGGCTGTGCATTTGCTACCAGGAAATGGACCAGCAACAGCAGGAAGACAGAAGACAGCGAGAAGAGGATCGACGATGACAGGAGGAAGATCGTGAGCGCCAGGAGGCTAAATGGGCTGATACTATCCATCTGCTTCAAGCATTTCTACCAGGACAACCTGACTGGTCAGTACCCAGAGACATTAAATTAACAAAGCTTACTGAAGAGGATGATATTGAAGCATATTTGACAACATTTGAATGGATAGCAGAGACATGTACGTGGCCGAGGGATCAGTGGGTTATAAGACTAGTGCCATATTTATCAGGGTGGGCCCAGCTAGTCTATAGCGAAATGAGTAGATTGGATGCAACTAATTATGAGAAGGTTAACAAAGAAATCTTGCGCCGATATGACATTAACACAAACTTATCGGCAGTGCTTCCGTTTGTTAAAGATGTCATATACAGATGCTCCCAGAGAGGTTTATGCTAAACTTAAGGACTACTGTTGTAAATGGCTACAACCATCCTCCAAGACAGTTACACAGTTGACTGAGCTGATGGTAATTGAACAGTTCATACAAGTCCTTCCCCAAGAGGTGCAAGTTTGGGTTAAAGAACATAAACCAGACACAGCGGAAATAACAATCAAACTTGCAGAGGATTACTTAGCAGCACGACGTTCCTGACCGCGAGGACAACAGGGGGTGCCCCAACCAGCCAAGGTGGTAAGACCTTTTTATTCTAACCCCCACAGACAATCCACGTATGTAAGATGAGACAGAGGTGGAAGGTTTGCCATGGCCAATATATGCCCGTGGGTGTTTAGGGAAGGAGCACATGGTTAGGAACTGTCCCAATAAACATTCAGAACATTCACATCTAGCACTGGCCAGTATTGGATATGAGACCTCAGTGGGAGTAGGACATCAGACTTTGGGATTACTAGATTCTGGGAGTCACCAGACTTTGATGAGGGCAGATCTTTTCCCTACTGAAAATTGTGTTCTTAAAGAAACTACCGTTATATGTGAACATGGGAATGTGCATAAGTACCAAACAGCAGAGGTGGAGGTAATTCTTGAAAACCATAAACATTGCTTAACTGTGGGTTTAGTTCCTAGGTTGCCTGTCCCAATCATTATCAGACAGGATTACCCCAAGTTTTCTGACCTTTTACAACATCATGCAGCCATAGGTAACCTGGTCCAGTGACTACCGGCTCTCAGGCTAAGGTTGCTCAGTTACCTGATGTTTTTCCTTTTGAAGATGATCTTTTTGACACACAAGGGAAAGATCAGAAGTCCCAAAAGCAGAAAAAAAGGGAGAAGAGGGGATGGATGGAGAGGCACCAGTCAGATGTGGCTGGAATATCCAGCATTGAGTTTAAAAAGGAACAGTTGGTTGATGAGTCCTTAAATCCGTTTTTTTTTGCAGGTGCAAGATGCCAACATAAATGGACAACCTCATTATGTGTTAAAGAAGGGGGTGTTGTACTGATATTATATAAACCCAGTGACACAAGTGAGTGTAGAACAACTGATGGTTCCAACAGTGTATAGGAACAAGCTAATGGCATTAGCCCATGACCTGCCAATAGCAGGCCATGAAGAGAGAGACCGGACCTTGGGTAGGTTAACACTAAGATTATTTTGGCCAGGCATCCATGATGATGTGGCCCAATATTGTCATGCTTGCCTCAAGTGCCAGTTAGTTGCCCCAGGAGGGAAAAGAGACAAAGTACCCCTCTGACCTATACCCCATGTTACGGTCCTTTTCGAACGCATTGCCATGGACATTGTGGGACCTTTAACTACAAGCACCAAAGGGAATAGGTTTATCCTAGTAATCTGTGATTATGCCACTAGGTACCCAGAGGCTATACCTTTGTGGACTTAAAAGCTCCTCGGATTGCCTAGGAACTTGCCAAAATATTTAGTCATGTAGGTATACCTCATGAAATCCTGACATACAGGGGAAGTAATTTTACTTCCCAAATGCTGAAGGAGTTATATATGTTACTTGGCATATCTGCAATTCGCACCTCCCCCTACCATCCCCAGACAGATGGCCTTGTTGAAAGGTTTAATAAAATATTAAAAGGGATGTTAAAAAAATATGTGGAGGAAGAACGGTGAACCTGGGATAGATTTCTCCCTTACCTGATGTTTGCCTATCGAGAAGTACCACAGGCCACCACAGGTTTTTCACCCTTCATGTTACTATGTGGAAGGAATCCCCGGGGCCCCTTAGATGTGGTGAAAGAACACTGGGAAGAGGGTCATGATGATGTGGCCCAATATTGTCGTGCTTGCCCCAAGTGCCAGTAAGTTGCCCCAGGAGGGAAAAGAGACAAGGCAGTCATCCAGGCTATAGCTGAGGCTGGCTTAACCATCATTTCAACCTTTGTGACACAGTAGAGGGATAGGCCAGTAGGTTGCTGGTCTTAGAGGAAGGAGGAGATGTGCTAAAATACACACCAGCAGTTAATTTTATCACTAAGGAAAGAGTGAAGCTGCATTAGTAGAATTTTCTTTTGTTTTTAGGTGTGATGACTAACACCAGCTCATTTTCATTTTTTTTATTTCTGTAAATATTGATTTCTGAATAAAAATTATAAATGCAAGCTGCATTTATTTCATACATTATACTCCTGTCTTTGTGTCTGTTTGATCCCACCCTATTACACAGAGTAAGAAAATCACAGTGACACTGTTCATGAGCAGAGGTCCTAAAATGCCTATGTTGAAAATCTGAGGACAAAACTCCCCAAAATGACTGTGTCATGAGCGTGCATTGCACAGTTTCCATGCACCCTCATAACTTCACAAATTTGTAATATTTTCACTCCACATTTTCAGCATTAGCATTTTCCGCACCGCCTTATAAACAGTGCAGCTGTCATTTTTTCACATCCTGGCCGAAATCTCTCTCATCCAGCACAGAATAGCGTGGTCTCTGCAGGAAATCAGTTTTCAGGACAGATTAAGAAAATCACAGTGACATTGTTTATGAGCAGAGGTCCTAAAATGCCTATGTTGAAAATTTGGTGACAAAAGCCCATAAAATGACTGTGTTACGAGCGTACATTATGCAATTTCCACGCACCCTTATAATTACGTGAATTTGTAATATTTTCACTCCAGATTTTCAACATTGCCATCTTTTCACTCCTCCATATGAACAGTACAGCTGTCATTTCTCACATCCTGCCTGAATTATGAGTTTGCGTATCTGGAGCACAATGGCGTGGTCGCTGTGGGGAATCAATGTTCGGGACACATTAAGAAAGTCATAGTGATAGTGTTCATGAGCAGAGGTGACAAAATGCCTATGTTGAAAATTTGGTGAAATAATTCCACTGAATGACTGTGTTAAGAGCGCGCATTGCGCAGTTTCTACACAGGCTTGTAACCTTGAGCACGACCAGGGCATTAGGGTTCCTGACACAGGCACTTAAGAAGCATGAGACTGAAATGTTAATCAGATGCAAGAGGAGTTGCACAGAGGTACTCTGTTGGGACATGGATGCTGAAGGGACATGGATACAACTGGGGGTGGTGCCTGCATAAATGCCAAACACCACTGCAAATACCTGCAAGTGAATGTCCGGCATTGACAAATGCTTGTTTAGTGTTGAACCACAGTTGTTAAATGCCAGACCAGTTCTTCAGTCAAGCCAGATTTTCCCTGAGATCCTGTCTTTCCTCCTCCCTGTCTACCTGCCAACAGAGCTTTGTGTCGTCTGTGAACAGGCAGATTTTATACCAGGGAATATAGATGGCACACATTCACCTATGGAAGGAAATTATTTTCTAAAATGGATATGGATCAAATAATGAATTTAAGAGATTGAAAAAAATCTTGTGAATAAGCAGGTGCCTGTTGCTGCTTTTGCTGTAAAAATACAGTTGTAGTTCATATATTTTTATATGTTTATTTTACTATAATGTATGGTAGAACGCTGTTATAGGTAGAAATCTACCATTTTATAACAACGTTTTACCATCGATGCAATGTCACGATGTTGTTAACCCATCAATGGTATGTCACATCGATGGGTTAACAACTGGGAACAGTCTGGGCATGCGCCCAACTGGAGCGGACGGCTTTGAAACGGCCACGGTGGTGAGAGCAGAGCAGCGGTGACATTAAAAAAACTGCAGTAAGGAACTGCTTTCTTTTTTAAAAAACATAGATGGTACCATACACTGTAAATATAATGTATGGTACATCGATGGTTAACCGTTTTTTTAACCCATCTTGAGGTTGCCATGGCAATGTAAACCTCTCGAGCTTCGCTCTGGAGGTTTACATGGTCGCCCTGGCAACCTCTCGATGGTTAACAAACCAGTTAACCATCAATGACCATACATTATCCTCTATATGGAGATGGATAGGCAATTATTTATTGAATTTTGTTGACCGGGTGAGCCCGCTGGGCCTCGGAGGTCCCTTTTTAAGGGGCGACCCGGAGGAAAAGTTACATACATGTAAATGGAACAGTACAAATTGAAAAGTGACATGAGGTCAGACAGATAAAATTCCATAGGAATACAATCAGGTAGGAGGTAAGGGAACATACAGACCGTAGGACATTTAGATTAGATATTTACAAACGTTGTGCATGCATAAATCTTGTAGAGCTTGGAAGTGCTAAAGATATTGGCTAATTTGCCTAGAGTCAGGGTGCCTTCCAGAGGGATTAGATAGATGGGGGTATGGGTAACAATAGAGCACGCCTTACTAGGTAGGAGAAGCAGTGATGTGTGGTCAGGTCCTAAGGCATTGGCAGGTACTCCTATCGAGCAAGTGTGCTTTAAGTTTGGAGTGGAAGCAGGGGCCAGATCCTGCCTCCCGTACCCCAAGTGGGAGGTTGTTCCAGATGGAAGGGGCTGTAAACGCGAAGGACCTAGACCTGGCTTTGGTCCTTGTTTAAGGAACCTCGAGGAAAGTTTGTCCTGAGGTGTGGAGACACCTCAGACTGGATTTAGCTCTGACTAGCCCTTTGAGGCTGGGGGGAGGCGAGGGGCCCAGTAGCTTAAATGTCAGGCAAAGAGTCGGGTAGATGAGGTGGGCTTCCAGTGACGGCCACCTGAGCCTAGCTTGGGCCTCGCAGTGGTGGGTTCTAGGGTGGGACATAGTAGCAAACCTGGCAATCTTGTTGTATAAGGTCTTTAGCCTGTCAAGTTCTGTAGCAGCCACACCTTGGAGAACTGGGGCTGCGGAGGTGAGCTTAGGGAGTAGGACACTGGTTGCGATGGCTACCCTGGCTTCAGGGATAATCTGGTCCTTTATTCTATAGAGGATGCCGAGTTTAACATGGATGGCTTTGGTTAGTTGGTCAACATGACTTTTTAGAGTGAAGCTTTGGTCAAGTGTTAGACCTAGGTACTTTGTAGAGGTAACCACTTCGAGTTTGTCTCCCCCTCTGGACTGCAGTTGAAGGAGCGTCGACCGCTCTGATCCCAGGGATCTAGGCCCAAACAGCATTGCCTTGGTTTTGCTGGTGTTTAGTACCATTTTGTTCAAAGTGAGCCAATCCTCCATCTGAAGGATGTCATCTTGAAGGGCTTTCTCCAGTTCTTTTACATTAGGGGAGGCAAGGTAAATGACAGCATCATCAGCATATTGGATGACGCTGCTGCTCCCGCAGTGTAAGTGCAGGTCATTTATGAACAGAGTGAAGAGAAGAGGGCCGAGTATAGACCCCTGTGGTACCCCTTCTTTGAGCGGTGCAGTCTGGGAGACATTGTCCATCCACCTGACCCTCTGGGTACGGCCAGAGAGGTAACTCACAAACCAACCTAGTGCATGGGTGTCCAGGCCAAGAGAGCACATTTTGTGCAAGAGGAGGCTGTGGTTTACCAAGTCAAAAGCTTTAGAGAGGTCTATGAAGACCGCACCTGTGCTGACCCCTGAATCATTGTTGTACAGGACTTCTGCAGAGAATTTGGTTAGTGCCATATCTGTCCCATGGTTGACTCTGAAGCCATGCTGAGATGAAGAGATTACCTGGTGAGTTTCCAGGTATTCACGAAGTTGGGAGTAGACTAGCTTCTCTTGTATTTTCGCTATTGAGCACAGCAGGGAGATAGGCCTGTAGTTCCCTATTGGTTCGGTGGTGCCTCCTTCGTGAATGGGAATCACTAGGGCCTCCTTCCATGGCTCAGGGACCATCCCCTCTAATAAGGACCGGTTTATCAGGCAGGCTATTGGCTTCACTAGAGCAGGGGCACCCTCCTTAAGAATTCTAGGCTGGATCCCATCAGGGCCTCCAGTACCTCTCGACTGCAGGGATTTAAGGATGAGCAGAACTTCCTTTACCTTAACCAGCCACAGATGAAACTGTGGGCGGTCAAGTTCGTGGGGCTGATGCTCGTGGGCCTTTTTCCCGTTATCAATGTGTCCCACCTTGTACGCATCCAGGTTTGTGAAGTAGCCGTTTAGGGCCTCGGCGATGCAAGGCCCCTCATCCAGTACTTGCCCGTTCACCTGGATAGGGCCGGTAGTGGATTTTTTATGCCCTTTTAGGAGTTCGTTAATATGTGACCAGAAGATCCTGGGGTTTCCCAGGTTAGTTTTTTGGAGATTGGAGATATATTCTTTCTTGGCTTTCTTTATGGTCTGTTTTCGTTGGTTTCTGAGGGCCCTGTAGCTGGCTAAGTCCACTGAGAGTTTAGTTTTCGTGAACTTTTTCCATGCTTTGTCCCAGGTAGACATCTGGGCTTTTAGGTGGGGTGAGATCCACTTATAGCAGTTCCCCTTAACCCTGTAGGTTTTCATAGGGGCTACAAGGTTGGTGATACCAGTTAGGGTGGTTTGGAAAAATTTTACAGCCTCCTCCAGGTTAGGTAGGTGTCTTATGGGGTTCCAGTCAGTGCCGTTTAGGTAGCCTATGAACTGGTCAGGAAGGAAGTTGGAGAAGTCCCTAGAACTGATCGTTCGGGTCGGGACATTTGTCCTGTTATTCTTCCATATGGCAAATATCAGCAAGTGGTTGCTTAAAGCATCTGCCAGGGTCCCAGCCAACTTTACATTATTTGGGGATGAGGTCAGGACCCAATCTATTGTAGAGTGTCTGCCTGATTTGTAGTTCATTCTGGTCGGTAGGGAGATTAATTGAGCAAGGTGGGAGTCATGTAGGACTCCGTTTATTGCAGACTTCGCCTCTTGTGCCCAGTTTAAGTTGAAGTCACCCAATAGGATAATCTCAGCTGCTGAGTCTACCATGGAGCTCTTCAGGAGCCTATCCAGAGAGCCGAGGGCATTGGTTGGGGGGCTGTATATGCAGCCAATAGTGAGGTGTTTAGCCCCTCCTATTGTGAGCTTTAGGAAGACTGCTTCTGAGTCCAGGCTGAGTCCAGGGGCAGCCTGACTATGGAGGACGAATGTTGTCCTTAACATAAATTAGCACTCCGTCCCCTCTTTTTGAGGGTCTGTCCTTTCTGAAAAAGGCGTAGCCGAAGATTGCAATCTCATGATCCAGAATGTGGGGTTTTAGCCAGGTCTCAGAGACCGCTAGTAAGTTGGGTTTGTAGACAGCCATTCATGCTTGTACCTCCTGGATCTTTGGTCTCAGGTTGCAGATATTCATGTGAACCAGCCTCAGGCCCTTGGCTCCATCCCAGGCCTTATCCATAGGGGAGGAGATAGAGATATTATTAGTCCCTGGGCCAGGGTTAGGTTGAATGTCCCCTGCCAGCAGGAGTAGGGCAGCGAGTGAGCTAAGGAGAGAGAGGGTTGGAGGAAGTAGTGCCAGCTTAACCTGGCATAGGGTCCGGCTCGTAGTACAGAGAAGGACTCTGTAGAGGACCCCCTTCCTAGAGAATTCATGGGCCACTAGGAGAAGGATGTTAAACCATGGTGAAGGGCATAAGAAGTGCCTTGCCATGTCCTCTCCTGACCCCCCTGAAGTATCGTGGGGACGGTAGGCATTGCTGACTAGGGTATCAGTCCCTAGTTGAGCCAGAATGTAGATTATGGCCAGGATAATACCGTTGTTCCAGTTACCGGGGTGCATGATGGTTCCCTGCCTGTAACTGGCAAGGAGTCGTAGGTAACAGCAAGGTAGCAGGAGATCCTGCAGCTATGGCTTAGCTTAGGGCCAATGACACAAATTCGGCCTATTGTTATGTAACCTGCAGTAGCACGGGGTAACAGTTAATACTCGTAATTACAGAATCCTTTAGTTGTAAGCAGCAGTAGTCAAGCATTAAAAATCAGAGTCTATCATTTTTAAGGTCCTTTGGCTGGAGACAGTTAAAGACATAAGGCACAGGATTCTTTAAGATGCGCTGAAACTGAGCAAACAAATGGCTAGCAAATAAGTTAGGAAAAGAGCACAGGATTATTTATGATGCGCTGAAACTATACAAACAAATGGCTAGCAAATGAATTGGGACCTAAGTGGCTGTGTCGATAGGAGAACAGATAAAGTTAGATGGTTAGTGCAGCCATACTGCGTGCAGTATTGGTTACAGGATTTTATAGAGCAGAGACGGGAAATAGTGTCCTGAGATAAGGCTAGATGATGCACAGGAGTATATGGGTCGGTCCCTCAGGGAAAAGAAAATACAGGACTCCCACCTACAAGCCTGGCAGCAACAGGATAGGAAAGGGGCAATGAGTTCCTTAGCAGTTTAGGGAGTGGTGTGCTGTTGACGTGGCAGTTGAGCTCCTCCTAGCGAAGGGAGATCTGGATTTGATAGGGGAGAGTCACTGCCTGGGCTGGGCTTCGTCTGACTGCAGCCTATTTAAGATACCACATCCACAGGGAGGGTGGGCAGGAATTTCAAGAGGAAAAAAGTCAGCAGAGGGGCTAAAACCTTCCCTCCGCTTGCAGTCTTTGGGCTCAGATTCAGGCAGATGGTCCAGGGGAGGTCCGCCCGGCTTTGTTCAGCTGCCGGCGCCTCGACCCCGGGAAGTCCAGCTGGTTGCTTTTGCGAGGGGGGGGACCCTGAGGAAGCCAGTCGCCCTCCCGCCCCAGTCCGATTCCGAGGTTTACAGTGGGAGAAGGAGAGTGCAGCCTTTTAAGCCCTCCAAGTCGCCGCCGCCGATCCTGGAAGCCAATCGCCGTGAGTCCTCCACTGCGCACCGAAACGAACAAAGGAAAGTCAGCAGAGGGGCTAAAACCTTCCCTCCACTTGCAGTCTTTGGGCTCAGATTCAGGCAGAAGGTCCAGGGGAGGTCCGCCCAGCTTTGTTGAGCTGCCGGCGCCTCGACCACGGGAAGTCCAGCTGGTTGCTTTCGTGAAGGGGGGGACCCGAGGAAGCCAGTCGCCCTCCCGCCCCAGTCCGATTCTGAGGTTTACAGTGGGAGAAGGAGAGTGCAGCCTTTTAAGCCCTCCAAGTCGCCGCCGCCGATCCTGGAAGCCAATCGCCGTGAGTCCTCCACTGCGCGCCAAAACAAACAAAGGAAAGTCAGCAGAGGGGCTAAATCCTTCCCTCCACTTGCAGTCTTTGGGCTCAGATTCAGGCAGAAGGGACAGGGGAGGTCCGCCCGGCTTTGTTGAGCTGCCGGCGCCTCGATCCCGGAAGTCCAGCTGGTTTTGCTTGGGGACCGAGGAAGCCAGTCACCCTCCTGCCCCAGTCCGATTCCGAGGTTTACAGTGGGAGAAGGAGAGTGCAGCCTTTTAAGCCCTCCAAGTCGCTGCCGCCGCCGATCCTGGAAGCCAATCGCCGTGAGTCCTCCACTGCGTGCCAAAACGAACAAAGGAAAGTCAGCAGAGGGGCTAAAACCTTCCCTCCACTTGCAGTCTTTGGGCTCAGATTCAGGCAGAAGGTCCAGGGGAGGTCTGCCCGGCTTTGTTGAGCTGCCGCTCCTCGACCCCGGAAGTCCAGCTGTACAGCCATGAGGGGGACCCGAGGCCAGCCGCCTCCGCCCCCAGTCCGATTCTCAGGTTTTATACTTTGCTCCAGGACCGGACCCAGAGGGTCATAGTTGGCGGGATAGTCTCATCCCCAAGGAGGGTCATTAGTGGGGTCCCACAGGGATCAGTCCTTGGGCCCCTCCTGTTCAACGCCTATGTCTCTGACATAAGGACAGGTATCAGGAGTGAGATGTGTCTCTTTGCGGATGACTCAAAACTGGGGGCGGTGGTGTATGGGGAGGAGGGGAGGTTGGCCCTACAGGGGGACCTGGAGGCTCTGGAAAGATGGTCTAGAAAGTGGAAGCTGAGGTTCAATGCAGGGAAATGCAAGGTACTGCACCTGGGGGCCAGAAACCCGGGCCAAGTGTACACCCTGGGGGGGCAAATGCTACAAGTCTCGATGGCTGAGAGGGACCTGGGGGTGGTGGTGGATGTCAAGATGAACAACTCAGAGACTTGTAGGAGGGCAGCAGCCAAGGCCAACAGGATGCTGGGATGCATCGTTAGGGGGATCACCTCCAGAAGGAGGGAAGTGATACTCCCTCTGTATAACTGCTTGGTGAGGCCGCACCTCGAGTACTGCGTGCAGATTTGGAGCCCACACTTAAAGAGGGACATTAAACTCCTGGAGAGGGTCCAGAGGAGGGCAACCAAAATGATTTGGGGCTTGGGGGACAGGACCTATGAGGAGAGGCTCGAAGAGCTAAATATGTACACATTGGAAGAGAGAAGGGACTGGGGGGACATGATAGAGGTCTTCAGGTACATGGAGGGGGTAAATAGGGGAGGAACAGTCAGGGTGCTTCGAAGGAAGGAGGAGGGGGCCACTAGAGGGCAAGGGTGGAAGCTGGAAGGGGGAAGATTCGGGGAGAAAGGAGGAGGTGCTACTTCACTGAGAGGGTGGTGGAGCCATGGAATGTGCTGCCTAGGAGTCTGGTGGAGGCAGAGACGGTGGAGGGGTTCAAGAGGGGGTGAGACAGGTACAGGGGAAGGGTTCTGGAAGCAAAATCCAATGCAGCGAGAATATCCGGAACTGGGAAGGGAGAAACTAGAGAAGGCAAGGGGGGCAGCAAGGTCAGCTCCCAGGGTGGGGGCTGACCAAACGAGCAGACGCGAAAGACCGTTACGCCTATTCTGCTGGCATTTTAGTATGTTAGTATATGCTGTATGGCTCTGTACCTGAGTTTTTGTTTAGGGACTACTATATTAGATGTCTTGGTGGCTTACATAACCAAAAGCTCAGGCAGTCCCAAACTCAGTGGATTTTTAAACTGGAACTCCACAAGTTACTTGATAGCTCAGAGCATTGCTCCTTTGGGGGAGAACTGACACTTCCTTGCCTGCCTCTCTTAGATCTGCCCTGGTACTTGTTTCTAGCACTGAGTAACGCTCTCACCGAGCTCTTCTCAAACCAAGTTATCCCTGGTACTTAATACTGTTTGTTGTACTGTTGTGTTTGTTGTTATGTGTGATGTCGCTGTTCTGCCAATTCCTTATGTGATGTGTACATTGTATAGCAATGCTTTGTTAGGTAAATATACAGCTGTTGTTTCTCCTGTTGCATCAATGTATTTTACTGCTGTTTTTTACTCTATTGTATGTAACCTCCCGGGTCGTGCCTGAAAATATGCAGCTCTGCTGTCTAGAGCACCCACCCGGTCAACAAAAACAGAATAAATAAATCCATGTATAATGCATTTGGCTGACACCAGCTGTTCTCAAGGTATTTTTAAAGAGAGCTTGGGATGCCACAAAGGAATGTTTGAAAAATATAACATTCATACACCATTCAGTTTTAAATTCAGGTATATTTCTGTATTTACCTTCATCCTATTCTTTGTTACTGAGAAAAATTCCAAGAAAAGAGGATTCTCTGTCCCTTGTTTTTCATTTTCTCCTGCTGCTTGTCTACAAACATCATCACCATCTGCAGATGTGACAACATAATTATTTGTACAGCAACCAGTTGTGTTGTCACAGGTGAGCAATTATTACATCATTTTTGACCAAGCAGCAAGAGCAAAGGAAGGCAAAATGACAGAGAGCCTGCTTTCATATTTGTAAGTTATAAAGTATGACAGGAAGGCAAGTATATGAAATATAATCTAAATTGTGTGCACTTACTATATTGTTTCAATGCTGTCCCTGTGATAAAGCACCAGTGCTCAGCCACATGCTTGAAGCCCGGGCTGCATCGGCCACCACCGCTGACACAACTGGCCTTTGATATTGCAATAGTTTCATTTCATCACAAGGCAGCTTTCCATGGCAGCATTTCAGATACAAAGCAAAGGAGAAATCCTTGGAAGGAACTAGCAGTTAGTCCTTCTAAAAAACACAGCTAAACTAATTATACTAAAAAAATGCTTTAGGCACCATTGCTCCTTGTATTTGGAACTGGATTTTTCCATTTTAAAAAGTTCTTATGCTTTTGGATGCTTCGGGTAGAATTTTCAAAGCAGTTCTGTTGTGGAGTCACCCTTCCATATTTCCATTGTGGACTTATATTCCAACTGGTGGATCAGCACTTTCCTGATCTACGTACACCTGATGAGTATTCACTCGTCTGACGTGTTTATTCATGCACTTACATCAATACCTAAAGAAAGGGGTTACAAAGCCTACTTTACATCATTTATAGATGCAGGGTGCTATACATCATGATTCCTTGTTGTAAACTGCCCACAGCCTCTGAGAATAGTGAGCAGTGCAGGCACACTCCACTCGACGTTGACACGGGTGGATCTTTCTCCTGCATCTACATCAGGGACTTTGAAAATACCCTTCTTTACCTAAAACCTTATTAACAATACAATTTCCCAAATATATGTTCTCCTTTTTTCAATCTGCCCTTCTTGTTAGATTGCTTTGCTCCAATGGAAAGTGCTTGTATACTGAAAGGAGCATATGCTTACTAGTAGAATGGGTTAACAATCAATTTAATTTTTGATGCCACGTTCTTGGAATACCTTGCCTCTCAATGTCAGATCACCTGTTTCTCATACCTCTTTTGAAACTAAACTCAATAATAATTAATAATATTTAAGAGCACAGACTGCATGCACCTGTACCGGATTAATGTTACACAATGCTGTCTTGGGTAATAATGCTTGACTTATATCATACATACTTTATATGCTTGCATTTTATTTATTTTATGATTTGTTGTGCCTGTTTTGTACTTAGTTTCTGCTTGAAAGTAGACGCTGGCCTAGCATAGTTACCCGGTTAACAATAAATAAATTAATTACATAAATGAATGTACTAACAAATAATAAATCAAGTGCCTAAAACTAACGACTACTACTACAGGTCACAAAAATAATGAAAAATTACTTTAAAATCAGCTGAGAGCACGGTGACAAGTTAACAAATTGGGCAGCTTCTCAGGGAACACTCAGGGATGAACACTCTGGACACCAGTTCTGATTCAATGGAAATTCTGCTTTATTTATTATTTTTTTTTTATTTTCTCTTTCCCTCCAGTTGGGACGCCATGGAGCTTCTCTCAGGCATCCTAGTCCTGTTTCTTGCCCAGCCTGAAGCCTCCCCAAATTGAACCTCCTCTCTCCTCCCCCATAGCCAGTACCCCCGGTTTGACCTGCCCGGGGGGGGGGGTCTCTCTCTCCTCTTGGACGCGTTTACTAGTCAGACTCTGGCTCAGGGAAGGGCTGGGGAATGGAGGATCTGGAAGGTTAGTCGGGGTTGGCCCGGCGGGGGGCATGGGAGACAGGTGCCATTGCCTGCCCATGTCACCATTGGTTTCCTTGTTCTATGAGCCCTCCCACTCCCTCCCTGCATGGTGCACATCGACGCTCTGGTGCACAGCAACCCTGCCAGCATCATCCATGCTAGATACAGTATACAGGGAGGCAGTATAGCGCAGTGGTTCAAGGCTCTGAGCTGCAAATCTGGTGACATCCAGCAGAACAGACCTGGGTTTGAATCCCACAGCTTCCACTTGCATACTGTGTGACCCTGAGCAAGTCACTTAACTTCCTTGTGCTCCCAGGTCGCTCCTGTAAAAAAGTTTTCAGCTTAGTGTGCTACTCCTGGTTAAACAACTAAATAAATAAATAAAAAAGATACATGCTTGTCTTGGCTGTTGTAGTGCCTCTGGTCTCCACTGGGGGGTCACCAGCATGCTGGGACAACCCACCCCATACTACCCGGGGAGGAGAGCACCACGAGGGCACTCATCCTCAACCCTCCCCGACTGACCCCAGGCAGCCCGAGCTTGCTCCCGAACCTGGGTCGCCGGCATGGTGCGAGGTGTGGCGTCCAGCACCTCAACCCTCAGCGCCACTGGGCCGGCCAAAATTCTGCTTTATTTCAGAAAAAAAAACAGGCTTACCCTCAGCTTTACACACAGTTTTTGGCCCTACCAGGCACCTCCAGGTTCCTCTGCCTCTCTTCCTTTATTGGGTTCAGGTGTTGCTTGTTATCACCCTTCCCCCTAAGAGGCATCCAACACCCAGAACAGGCAGTGAAGAGAGGTTTTAAAGAGCCAGCTTTAAAACAAGAGGGGCTTGGTTCAAATCTCCCCCCCCCCCCGTGAAGACCTGTGTTGCTGGGTTGAGTTGGGATTTACAGATGTAGGGAACATGACAGACTTACACTCTGTCACATACCCTTCCCCTCAGAGCTGTGTCAATGGCATGCTCAGCAAGGGACACCGAAGGACCACCTTCCTGAGAAATAAAATTTGCATTACCATGCTGGAATCCTACCCAGTGGTGCACATAAAGTGGAAAAGGCTGCAGTGCCAAGTACCACTTGGTGACGTAGGGATTGGTGTCCCACATAGCATGCAACCACTCCATGGGGGCATGATCAGTGATGAGGGTGAACTCCATCCCAACAGGTAGTAGTGTAGGGGGTGACAACTGGCCAGTTTACTGCCAGACACTCTTTCTTCAGCATGGCACAGCACTGTTCCTGGGAAAAAGTTTGCAAGATAGAGGATGAGGTGAATACTATTTATTCATTTATTTATTCTTTTATTCATTTATTCATTTATTGATGTACTGTATGTATATGTATGTATGTATGTACATTATAGTATATAGGTATGTATGTATTTATTATTCTTTAGTATCATAGAATCATAGAAATTATACAAGTTCAAAAGACCAAGGTCCATTAGAGAACTTGCCACCATAATTTTTAATGGTGGTAATAAAAATGTTTGTTTTTCATATATTTATCCAATCTTTGTTTGAACGACTCTATTTCTTCACTTTCAATTACATATCTGGGGAGTTTATTCCATGTTGTAATTATTCTTTGTGTATACCAATGGTTTCTTTTGGATGTTTTATTTACTTCACCATTATATTTATACTTGTGTGACCTTGTATTTAAATCATTCATATTTTGCTTTTGCAACCCCAATGTATATTGAAGGATTTCATTGGAACATGCCCTAAATGCCAAGCATAGATCACCTCTAATCCTCCTATATTCCATAGAGTGAAGATTCAATAAACTCCTTCTTTCCCCATATGATTTATTGTTCATATTGTCAATTTTTTTAGTAATCTTCCTTTGCACTTTCTCAACTCTATTTTTCCCTTCCACAGTATATGGTGCACAAAACTGAGAACTGTACTCCAGGTGGGGTCTGTTTAAGGACATATACAATGGCACAATCACCTCCGCTCTCCGGTTCTTGATATTTCTCATGATACAGTGATATTTACCATAACATTTCTTTATTGTCATATTTCTGTGTTTATCAAACTTCAAGTCTGGTATAATATAGACCCCAAGATCCCTTTCATTGTCTGTCACACCTAGTGTAGTACCATTTAATTTATATTCATAACATGGGTTATTTTTACCAAAATGCATAATCTTGCATTTTGACTCATTAAAAATCATTTTATGTTCTTTTGCCCATATTGCTAATTGGTCCAAATTATTCTGAAATAAGGTTACTGACCAAAAAACTGCAACAATACCTCCGACCTTACAGTCATCGGCATATTTACTCAACCAGATACCTGAGGTAGACTGCATAAAAGAAACCAATATATTGAACAGAGTTGAACCAAGCACCGAGCCCTGAGGTACTCCACTGATAACTGGTCCCCAGTCTGATGTATATCCCCTAACTATAACTCTTTGCTTTCTGTTTCACAGCCATGAGTCAATCCAATTGACTATATTAGGATGTATTTTATGTTGTTTTAATGTATCAATTATTATATTATGAGAAACCTTATCAAAGGCATTGGAAAAATCAAGATAAGCCACATCCACTGATATTCTAATATCCATGGCTGCGCTCACTGGTTCAAAGAAGTTAATCAAGTTTGTAACACATGATCTCCCTTGAAAGAACCCGTGCTGTGTAATGTCCAATTGTCCCATCTGTTCAATATGTTCTTTAATAAGTTTCTGTATTAGTCTTTCAAGTACTTTATCAAGTACAGAGGTTAGACTAATTGGTCTATAATCTTGTTTATTTTGTTTCTCTCCTCCTTTGAAAATAGGGATGACTGTGGCTTTGTTCCATTCTTTGAGTGTCTCACCCTCAGACATAGAAGTATTAAATAACTTTGTGATAGGTCCAACAAGTTCTGAGACTAATTTTTTAAGAAATAGTGGACTAAGGCCATCAGGTCCGGGTGAACTGTTGGTTTTGATATTATTGATCACATTAGTTACTTCTGATGTTGTGAATATTACATTCATTCATTCATTCATTCATTCATTTATTTATTTATTTTATCAAGTCTAGGATTACAAATACCTTTGAGCCAAGGCTCTTTTACAAAGTTTCTACGTCAGAGAAATACAAATTATGGAGAACATCAAGACAGACATTACAACAATGTGGACATTGCAAACAGATTACAGATTAATACAATTCAAGGGTAACATTGTAAGCAAGGCAGCCAGTGGCATTTGTCAGAGAAAACAGACAAAGAGATAAGAAGTGCCAGAGTCATAGGGAGAGGGAAGGGGGGGGAGGAATGTAGGTAGGGTGGGGAGAGGTTAAAAAGTGCAGCATTGGGTATACCAAGATGTGAGGGTAGAATCCAGTGAGGAGGGGTGGGGGGACCACTTGAGCAGGCAGGGAAGTGGAGAAACAAGGTTAAGTTGGGCAGTCACAGGAGCTGTTGGTAGTGAGATAGTCCTGGAACCTAGTTTTAAACATACCAATTGTCGGGGCAGAGGAGATGGTGGGGCTGAGGCCATTGAACCAGAGTGGCGCTCGATAAGCAAAAGAGCATTGTCCTTGTGAAGTGTGACAGTGGGGTACTTTCAGTAGCTGTAGCATGGATCTCTGAAGGCACCGTTTGTTGGTTCAGTGTTGTAACAGAGTTTCAACCCCAGAAGGTGCAAGGCCAAGGTAGATTTTTTTTGCCATGGAGCAGGTGAGAAACTTTCTGCGGTTTGATAGTTGGAGCCAGCCGGTCTGAGTGTACAAGTCACATGTGTGGGTGAGACGGTGAGCACCAGTGATGAGCTGACATGCCTTATTTAAGGCAGTTGAGAGACGTCTAAGGGTTGTGGTTGTGGCCGAGCCATAAATGATGAGACCATAGTCTATTACAGAGCTCACAGAACTCAGGACTGCAACCTTCAAAGCTTCTGGCATGAGGTGTTGTCTGTGTTTGTAGAGGAGACCAAGCCGTGTATTAGCAGCTCTCGCCACATTATCTATGTGAAGTCCATAGGAGAGATTAGGGTCAAGCTGTATCTCTAAGTATTTGAAGGACCCCACCTGATCTAGAGTGTTCCCCTGGTTGATGGAGATAGCCAAATGGTGTAGCTTGTGTGGGTTATGAGAGCTGCAGAAGAGCATAGATTTGGTCTTCTTATCATTGAGGACCAGTTTATGATTAAGAAACCATGTCTCTACAGAACTGAAACCAAGTTGAAGGTTGCGTTGAAGAGTTGCAGGATCTTTGTGAGTGGAGAATACAACAGCATCATCGGCATATAGTATGATCTGCTCAGAGCAGGGGTAAGGGAGGGAGTTTAAGAAAAGGCTAAAAAGGAGGAGGCCCAGTATGGATCCCTGTGGGACACCCGAGCGAACAGGCAGGGTGTCAGAAAGAGCGTCAGCAATTTTTACTCTCTACGACCGGTTTTCTAAGTAGCTTTTAAACCAAAGAGAAGAGTCAGGTGATAGCCTGGCATTCAGTAGTTGGTGAATTAGTAGTCCATGGTGTACTGTATCAAAGGCCTTGGAAAGGTCGACGAAAACTGCCCCTGTGAGAAGGCTGTTGTCAAGGAATTTGTGCAAAGCTCCAGTGAACTCAAGAAGGGCTGTGGTGGTGCTGTGATCTTTCCAGAAACCGTGTTGTTGTGGACAAGGTATATTGTATTTATCCAAGTGGTCGGTAAGTTGATCAGCCACGATGCGCTCGAGTGCCTTAGAGAGTGGGGCAGTATGGAGATAGGGCGATAATTTGAGTGATTCGTCTTATCCCCACTTTTATGGACAGGTGTCACGGTAGCTGTTTTCCATAAGTCCAGGAATTTTCCCCAGCTGAGAGAGAGGTTTAGGATTTTTGTTAATGGATGAATTACCTCATTGAGGGTGAGCAACAGAAGCTTAAGGTCCAGGGTGTCGCTACTAGATCTAGATTTAGAGACAGCTGCAGTAATATAGCGGCGAGCTTCATTCAGTCTTACCTCCCTGAAGTTGAAGAGGGGATGGTTAGACTGTGGGGCTGAGGTATTTGGGGAGTATGCCCTGTTTTCGAAAAAGTCATGGGGTAGGACAGCACTAAGGTCTGAAAAAGCCGTGTTAAAGATGTTTGCGATCACCTTGGGGTCGAGGGTTGAGGGTTGAGGATCCATCAACCATTAACATGGCCAGAGAGGTTTTTGGCTGCTTTCCCGTGACATCGTTAATATTGTCCCAGAAAGTACAACCATTTCCCCACGTATTGGTGACAATGTCTTTGTAATAGGAGGATTTCATGAGCCGGATGGCTTTTGTGCAGGCATTTCATGCTTGTTTGTAATTTTGGATGTCCAGTTGTTTGCTAGTGGCCCTGGCAACTGCCCAGAGGTGGTCCCTTAGTTTCAGCTGTGAGAGAAGAGCCACGGTGAGCCATGGGTTAGAGAGAGATTTTGTTTTGCACCTTTTAGCAGGGGCAAAGAGGTCACAGGCTTTGTCGAAAATTGAGATGAAGTGATCAAGAGCCAAGTTAACATCTGTTGCTTTGTAGATGGGTAGCCAGTCTTGTAGAAGCAGGTATTGTTTGAGATGTAGAAGTTTTCCACAAGGAAGGACTCTGCTAGTGATAATTTTGGGAGGGGGCTTGAGGAATTTGTTAGACCATGCACATATGACTGGGGAGTAGTCACTGAGAGGGTGTGGGAGAATGGTCGTACGAGAAATCCTTGTGGGGTGAGTGGTGAGGACCCAATCCAGGAGGTTACTGGTGCCAGTCTTGTAGTCAGTCCTAGTAGGGGAGTTTACCATTTGCATGAGGTTAGCAGCTGAGATGGAGTCTTTATAGGCACTGGCGGCCCGATGCTAACCAGTTTATGTTGAAATCCCATAGTAGAATAAGTTCAGCTTCAGGAGGATGAGAGTTGATAAAGTTTAGGATGTCATTGAAGCCATGTTTAGGGTCCCTGGGCACGATGTATACAGAGACAATAGTCAGGGCTTTATGGTTGGGACCTAGGATGATTTTTATTGGCAGAATCTGGGCCGAGGCAGAAAGTGATGGAGTTGCTACAGGGTGCCATGACAGGGAGTCTTTGATATAGATTGCGCACTGCCTTTTTTGGATATCCGGGTCCAGCCTGTGGACATTGTAGCCCTGTATTGTTACTGCTGAGTCAGGAACTTTAGGCGTCAGCCAAGTTTCCATCACTGCAAGGATGTCAAGATTGTGTTGGCATATGAAAGCTTGGAGTGTATCCAGCTTTGGTAGTAGGCTGCAGATATTAATGGTTGCAAGGATAAGGGCACCTGGAGTTTGTGTGTGGCCTGAGCTTCTAGGGTCAGGATTGGGATGGATGCTGCCTGAGAAGGAGGAGGAGTAGAAGGAGGAGGAGGAGGAGTAGGAGTTTTAAGGAGCAGAGTCGCAGCTCTTTGAGAGAAAGTTTTGATCGTTGTTTCTGGGAGTATAGGTTGCAAGGTTCCAGGCGGTATCCCATGTGGACTGCAAGGTGGTACAGTGTAGAGAGGTGGTCACACTTGTTGAGAGTAGTGGTCAGGGTAAGTAACCAGGAATATCCAAACAGTGGACCAAGCACCAAGTCTCGAGTGGAATGGAGGGTTCCCTTGGAGTAGCAGTGGAAACCAGAGTAGAGGGTGGCGGGGGCAGGGTGGGGTCGGGGTGGCTAGGGCCAGGGAGAGAGAAGGGGGGCAGGGCAAGGAGGAGGAGGAGAGGCGAGAGAAAGGCAGAGAGAACCCGCATGGCTTGCGTACTAGCACAGTAGGGGTGGGGAAGCGAGTTGAACAGGAGGGAGTAACTTGGCTAGCAGGAGGCAGATAGAAAGAGAGCACCTCAATCAATAAGCACTAAGTGGGATGAGAGAAGGGGGATGGGAGGCATAGGCAGATCAGAGGAAGCTACAAGTGTTGGCCAATAGGCAGTGGGAGGTGGGGTATGTAAGAGGGAGGGCTGGGTTAGAGGTCTATTTAAGTAAGGTAGGAGGGAGGGCGGGTGAAATTTTGCAGCAAAACTAATGCAAAGTCAATGGGCGCAGCGCCTGGAGAGCAAAGCAAGGCAATGAAGACAGGACTGGCCAATCAGCTGCTGTTCGAGAGATGTGTTTACAGATGGTGGGAGAGCATCTGCGTTTAACCCCTGTAGGCAGACTGGAGCTAGAAGCACAAGTGGTTAGAGGTGAGAGTGGATGGCAGGCTTATCTAGTTTTTAAGAAAGGAGAGAGAGAGGAAAAGGAGAGCCCACTGAGAAGGGAGCATTGTGATGATAAAAGAACAGAGTGTGTGATGTGCCAGATAGGATAGGAGCTGCTACCAGAGATATAGCTCTCTAGTGGTGAGAGGATCTAATCTGCTAATGGAAAAGTCGACAAAAAAAAAAAAGCTCAAAATTCACTTCTAATATCAACTCAGAACTTAAAATGACTGTAAGGATTAAACAAACCCTAGCACATAAGTTAAATTCAACTAGAGACAAAAACTTACCTGATTTAATCTCTTCTTTATTGTAGGTGGATATGAAGTATTCATTAAAGAGACAAGCCATTTCCTTTTCATCCTCTATAACTCCATTTTTGGTCATTAAGGGGGTCAATATTATTATTCATTTTTTTAAGGGAACCAGGTGAGGCCCACTTGGCACAAACGCCTGTTTTCATGGGCAACCCAGGAGTACTTGGGAGGTTAAGTGACTTGCTCAGAGTCACACAGTATACATGTGGCGGTTGTAGGAATCAAACCCATGTCTTCTGGATGTACCAAGCTCATTCCTAGCTCATTACTTTAACCTCTAGGCTACACTGCTGGCCCCAAACTCAACCATACTCAAAGTCTTGTGACAATATTGCCTCCAGTCCCACATCAAAGGCTTCTGTGTCCAAAATGAAGGGATGGTTCAAAGCCCAACTTGGTATGACTGGCCCCTCATGCAACACATTTTTGATAACCTGAAATGGCATCTGATACTCAGGTAACTAACAGACCTTATTCTTGGCGACTTTCTTTGCCAGATCAATCAGTGGGGCAGCAAGGGTTGAGATTTCCAGAATGAGCGGGCAGCAATAGCCTGCAATTGCAAGAATCAAACTAACCTGCTTTTTAAAGCTGGGAGGGGGCAGTCAGCTAGGACCTTTACTTTATCAATAATAGGGCATACATAGCCATGCCCAGCTATATACTTCAAGTATTTCATCTCCTGCCTCCCTAGGGCACATTTTCATCGCACTGGTCATTAAACATGCCTCTCTGACCCATTGAAATGCCACAGGCACATCTCTCAGGTGACTGTCGCAATCAGGGCTAAATATGACAATACTGTCCAGGTATGCTGCCGCATGCATCCTATGAAGACGAATGATGCGGTCCATCATTCTCTGGAGTGTGTTCAGGGCTCTATGTAATCCAAAGGGAGTCACAATAAATTGATGTAGGCCAGACAGGGTAAAGGCCATTTTCTCATGGAACTTGGGAGTCAACAGGATTTTTCAATACCTCTTGGTTAGGTCTAAGGTACTTATAATGGGCCTTCTTCAGCCAGTCCAAAAGTTCATTTACCTTTGGCATAGAGTATGCATCAAACTGGATGCAGCATTAACTTTCCAGAACTCTGTACAAAACTGGATTGTCCCATCTGGCTTTTGGGCTAGCACAATAGGGTTAGACCATTCACTCTCTGATTCTTCAATGACTCCCAAGTTCAACATAGACTTGATTTCCTCCCGTACCACTTCTCATATTCTTTCCTATAGTCTTTATAGTTGCAAGAGGATTGGGGCACCTGGGTCTGCACCTCTGTGATGCTGGATCAAATGGGTTCATCCCGGCTTTGGGGAGAGTACAGGCCAAAAATTCTCTACCAGTATCTGGCCTTCTTGCTTTTGAGTTTGGTTTATTTATTTATTTAGTTAAACATCAGTTTAGAAACCTTTGAGCCAGAGGCTCATTTACAAAGGTACCTCATCACAAAGAGGACATCAGAACAGTAGTACAAGGGACACAGTACTTACAAACAAAAAAGTTACAGTTCAATTACAATTTTGTTACAATAGAATACAATCTCCAATGAAGCAAAAGATAACAAAAGGTGCAAAACTTATGGTCGGGGGAGAGCTGGTGGGAGTAGAAGGAGGAGATAGGGAGGAGGAATTAGTAGGGAAAGGAAGGGCGGGGGGAGCCGCTCAGTGAGCATTGTCAAACAGAGTATATATATATATATATATATTTTTTTTTTTTGGTTAAGCCGGTCATTCAATGTGAAAGCGCTCCGTTCCTTTAAAATTTTATGGCACAAGTCTAGCCTTTCATCCTCAAAGTCCTCATCTGTCACATGACTTAGGGATCCTTTAAGGCCTTCTGGGTAAGTGAGCAATGCCTCCCTATCTTTCCAGGGTTTCGACAAATTAACATGGTAAATTTGTTTTTCTTCTTTCCTGTTCAGTCACAAGACTTCATAATCAACTGGTCCCACCTTTCTGAGGTCCTCATATGGTCCCTGCCATTTAGCCAGGAATTTACTATCAGAGCTAGGCAACAGAAGATGTACTCTGTCACCAGGCTTGAACTCCCATAGCCTAATCCTTGGTTGTAGTGGTCTGCTTGGGTTTGCTTTGCTTTTATTAAATTTTCTTTGGCAAATCTGCCGGCAATGTCAAGTTTATCTCTCATTTCTAATACATACTGGGGAACATGAGGTGGACTATGTGCCTGTTCTTCCCACAGCCATTTTACGAGATCCAACACACCTCAAGATCATTGCCCATACAACAATTCAAAAGGTGAGAACCCAGTGAATGACCATGGTATCACCCAAATGGCAAACATTAAATAGGTTAACAATTCATCCCAGTTTTTTACCTCTTTTGACATAAATTTAGACAGCATACCTTTTAACAATGCATGAAAGCATTCCATTTTATTCCAGACCATACAGGAATTACAAATCCTTTTAGATTTTAAACAGCTCATATTGGGATCCCAGTGAGGTGCATTGGACATAACAAAACAAAGAGCATTTTTCTCCCTGATGTGTCTCACAGCCCTAAAAGGAATGACTTCTAACTGGCTTTCCAATAAAATCCCAGTAAGAGAGGCCAGAGTAGCAAGAAAGATGTAGGTGCAAAGAATGGAATAAATCACATCTCATCTCATCTGTGACTTATTGAGGAGAAGGTCCTTCCTAGCAACATGGGGCAGATGGGAGGGATACAGTTATTCATTTATTTCAAAGGTTTCACCAGGAAGAAGAAGAATCAGCATTCGTATAGTGCTTTTCATACACAGTGTGTCCCAAAGCACTTTACAAGCAATGCTAGACTGGTAGTGAAGTGACTGAACATGTAGTGGTGGCCATATCGCACACCAGCAACCACACACAGCCTGGACAATTGCATGCACTGGTTTATGGAAAGGGGGATGTTGGCCAGGACACCGGGAATGTCCCCTACTCTTTGTGAAGAGTGTTCTGGGTTCTTTTACTTCCACCTGGACACCCACCAGGACAGCATCAGGATGGGTAGAAAGGACCTTAGTTTAACATCTCATCCAAAGGATGGCACACTCCAGCAGTACAGCACCTCCCCAATACTGCATTCGGATGCCAGCATTTTAGGTGCAAGTTCAGTGCCAGTGTGGGACAAGAACCTATGACCTTCTGGTCCAGATGCTGATGTGCTACCAACCAACCCATGCTGACATACTGAGATGCTAACAGCTCATTTCCAGATGCATTCTGGCGGTCGGGGAAGTGGAGATAGATCAAGAAGAGAAAAAAAAAAACGCTGAACAGCAATAACAACATTACATTACAAACATAGAAGTCACATACAGCAATACAGTGTAACAGAGGAGCATAACCAGAAACACCGAAGGCAAATTAGTACAACAGATACATGTAAGTAGATAAAATAGAATTGTGATAGGCAGGAGTTAACTACTCAAACAGGTATAGCCTAAGGGGTGAGGGGAGCAAAATGGCCAGGGCAAAACTATTGAAAGGAAGGAAAACAAGAGGTAAAGGGTCACGGACAGTTGCAAATGGGAGAAGAAAAATCATGAAGAAGAGACTTAAAGAAGAAAGCAGAAGATGAAGAGCAGATTGATGGGGGAAGGGTGGACCAGAGTTTAGGAGAGTGATATGAGAAAGCAGACTGACCAACAGTAGCTTTCTTAGGAGAAATAGAGAGGAATCACCTTTCGGGACCAAGTAATGAAATGACAGTGCCACTGTTCATGAGGGGAGCTCTCAAAAAGCCTATGTTGCAAATTTGGTGACAAAACTTTCAAAAATGGCTGTTTTACGAGCGTGCATTGCGCTGTTTCTACGCACGCTGGTAATGTCATGAATTTGTAATATTTTCACTCCAGATTTTAAAACTTGGCATTTTTCCACACCTCCTGATGAACAGTATAGCTGTCATTTTACATATCCTGCCCGAAATGTGTTTTCGCATGTCCGGCGCAGAATAGCACAGTCGCTATGTGAAATCACTTTTCGGGACAGTTTGAGGAAATGACGATGACACTGTTCATGAGCAGAGGTCCTAAAATGCCTATGCTGAAAATTTGGTGCCGAAAGTCTATAAAATTACTGTGTTGCAAGTGTGTGTTGTACAGTTTCCATGCACCCTTGTAACTTTGCAAATTTGCAATATTTCCATGCCAGATTTTCAACACTGGCATTTTTTCACACCTCCTTATGAACAGTACATCTGTCATTTTCCACATCCTGCCCAAAATGTGTTTCCACACCCATGGCGTACAATGGCGTGGTCGCTGTGGGAAATCAACTTTTGGGACAGATTAACAAAATCGCACTGCCACTGTTCATAAGGGGAGGTCCCAAAATGCCTATGTTACAAATGTGGCTACCAAACTCCCAAAAATAATTGGGTTACAGACGTGTGTTGCGTAGTTTTTAAGCATGCTTATTGCTTCACCAATATTTCATATTGTCACTTCAGATTTTCAACGTTGCCATTTTTTTATGCCTCCTCATGAACAATACAGTTGTCATTCTCCACTTCCTGCCCAAAAATGTGTTTTCGTCCCTCTGTCACCAAATGGCACAGCCACTGTTCAAAACCACCTTTCAGCTAACAAAGTGATTGTGTCGCCTTTCACGAGGTGGCCTGACAAGCAGCCCATGTTGAAAATGTGGAATGAAACTACCACCACATGCCTACAATGTTAGGGTTTCCAACTGTAGCACCCCACCCGGTACAGACTGTCAGGTGTCAGGGGTGTGACTTGGGATCATCGGATGTAATGCTCACACCATTCCACCCCCTATCTCCATCCTGCAGCCACTGATAGGCATCGTAGTGTGCCTTGCACTGTTCGGCCACAAAGTTCACCCCACACTCCTATACTGCACCCACATCAGCGTATTTCCTTATGGAATGGGGTAAGTATAATGCCCAAAGACCCCAGAGCACACCCTGACACTTGTCAGTGTCTACAGGGTAGGGTGAGGTACAATGACATGAGCGTTATAGCTGACGACCCAAAGGCACACCCCAATGCCTGTCGCTCTCTACAGGGTGGGGTTGGGGTTGGCGTCACTTCAATTCTTCACTGCCATTCCTATTATGCATCTCTAGCTCCGGCACTGCCAATGCCAATGCCAATGCCAGCACGACAACATTCGGCATTGACAAATGCTTGTCTGACTCTGCCACTTGGCTTGGGCCCATGCATCAAATGATGATGGGGGCCCTGCATCCAGTGATGAGGTCAGCGAGTGGTATTTGCAGGCTGCCAGTGCCAACAAAATAGTGATATAAACTCAGGATCAGTTTCTAGTGATCCAAAAAGTGGTAAAAATTAAATGTGAGAGCAGACCATCTAATAAATGAAGAAGTCTGTGGTGAGTGCCTCACAGACAAACTGTCTCGATTCTCCAGTGACTTGTTTTAGCTGTAGTCACGCTTTTGAAGATGTGGGGACAGCTGGGGTGGGGGCTCAATTTTTAAACTAAGGTGTCATCGGAATCGTCGTTGTTATAAAATGTTAATCCTATGTGAGCAATGGAGTTCCTATAGAGCTATTGGGAACCCCGTGCATTCTTCCAAATTCCAACATACGAGGTAGCTGCTACCTGACTATCCCTGCCCCATCACCCTGTAACAATCTTGAAGATAAGGGAGCACAGAGTAGAGCCCTTAGCTGAAATTAGATCATGGTTATGTTATGTAGGTTATGCAACACGGGTTTCGCCCTGGTCATAGCACAACCACTGCTCTTCTGGAATTCTCCCACCACATTCACTCAGCACTTGACAAAGGTCATCTTGCAGGGGCGGTCTTCATAGACCTGTCCAAGGCCTTCGACACGGTGTGCCACCCCCTACTACTTAACTCCCTCAGCACACTAGGTCTCGCAACCGGGCCCCTGAAGTGGTTTGGAAGCTACCTACACAACAGGTCCCAAAGAGTCAAACTAAATGGGACCCTCTCCTCCTATCTTCCAGTATTCTCGGGTGTCCCCCAAGGCTCCATCCTTGGCCCAACCCTTTTCAGCCTATTCCTAAACACCCTCCCCAGCTCCTGCTCCAGTAAAATATTACTTTATGCAGATGACGCCGTTATCCTTGCATCACACCCTGACCCACTCTCACTACAAAGCATGCTGCAAAGCCTTCCTCCAAACTGAAAAGTGGTTCGATAATCACCGCCTAGTCCTGAACCTAAAGAAAACAAAGTCCATGCTCTTTTCCCATCGGCAAAACAATGCCAGAAACTTCCTCACATCACCACCAGCAAGCCCCTCCTCCTGGAGCAGGTTGCATCCTATAAGTACCTGGGCATCACCTCTGACCCGCCTTACTTTCCATGCCCACCTCAACGCACTGTCATCTGCTATGAACTCCAGGATCGTCTTCTCTATCGTGCATAAAGACTGTCTCCTGAACCGCCTTAAAACTAGCCATCACCTCATCGGTCTTATCGCTGGCTGACTATGGGCCCCTGTCTATGCTGCTGCCGATGCTTCTGCCTTATCCAAGGTTCAGACCTCTATTAATAGAGCATGTAGGCTCCTTACCGGTGCCCACAGCAGAACCCATACCTGTTTACTATACTCTGCCGCTAAAATACTCACTCTTGAGGAAAGACTGAATTATCAAACCTGCCTACTGGCCAAAAAATCCTTGTCAGGACTCTGCCCTCCTGGGGTCTCTGGACCGTTGCAGCATGCTGCTAGGTCACTGCCAACCCGGTATGCCGCCACGGCCACTTTCATAGTTCCCAGAGCAAGGACCTCTCGCTGCCAAAGATCCTTCCATCACCAAGCCCCGTCCTGTTTCAACTCCCTTCCCGAAACTATCTCCAAGATCCCTGGTATTGGCCGCTTCAAAATTGCCCTTCGCCAGCATATTATTGACAGCCATTGTTGTAAATGCCTGTAGCTGCCTCTTGCCTGTTCCTTTCTGCCCTATGCCGGTCCCTGCTATTCCCTTTCAAACCCCTCACCCACCGGTCGTTTTATACCTACATATTAGCCTGACAGGCTCACTTATAAATACTGTAACTATGATTGTTTCGCCAATCTTACTTACCTACATAACCTGTGACCTGCTGTCGATTTGAATCTCTTGTTGCTTTTACCTATGTGTAGTACCTCCCATAAGTTTAATCCAGCGCAGCCAAGCTGGCTGCTCTCTCCAAGTGTATATTTTACTTTTTATGTATCTAACCTGTTTTCGTCATTCCATTGTCCTAACCTCACTTTATTGTTGTCTCCCCCCCCTTATTGACGAGGTACCTTTGTAAACGAGTCTGTGACTCAAAGGTTGTAAAACTGATACTCTACAATAAATAAATAAATAAAATGTGCTGTCAGTCTAGTTGCCAACCCGCACGCTTCACAGCAATCTTGAAGGATTTCAAGAGATTGAGACACATACCAGGTTACTAACCTGCTGGTAAGGTAACTGTGTGTCAGAGGACTTTCTCCACTGGTCTTGCTCGCCCGTCTCCTTTCCGTGCTCATCCTACTGCTGCGCTGCTCTACACTTTTTTTGCTGCTCTAGTTCCTGCTTCCCATGGAATATAACAGGTGTAATAGTGTATTATTATGAAGTTGGTATGGAAAGCAAGGGTGCCACAGGGGACTGTGCCAGACATCTTTAACCTGAAATTCACACATGACTGACCCCCACAGTCAAGGCTGATGGAGCTCAAGTGGCATAGGTTTTCAGGGTATAAAACTACCACTTTTTACCCTCAGTTTAAGAAACAGTTGTCTTAACTTTGATACTCCAGTTTCTGCAAAGCTTTGGAGAGACTACACCAGTAGACAACTGATTAACGGTAAATGCAAAGTGCATAGTTTCCCATTAATATTGTATTTGTTAGACCACTTCACAATGCATAGTTTCCCATCAGTACTGTATTTGTTTGTTGCTTTCACTACTTGCCAGCTGGTTTCTAAGTACTAAATAAATGGTTGCTTGGATGAAGCTCAGGCATCTATGGTGCACCTAGGGCAGAGAGGAGGGGGGCGGAGCAGGTGCAGGGAGGAATGGGGAAGGAAGAAGCTGGGAGGAGTGGGGGTGGGGAGGAGTGGGGAAAAGGAGAAGCTGGGGTGGAGCAGTGGTGGGGTGGGGAGGAGCAGAGCACAGCTGGGTATGATTGCAGAAAGGAGTGCAGTGCTCTGGTCGGTAGGGAAAACATGGGCAGACTGTTTCATGGTGGAAGAGGCCACTGTGACACAATACAACATGCTGTGAAGATGGAAGAAATGTCCCCTTTCTCAGTGATCATTAAAGTACTGCAATGCTCCGCCCTCTGCAGCACTAAAAAGAGATGTGCAAGAACAAGGGGCCGCAATTTTATTTTTTTTTTGGCAGGACCTCCTGTCGCTTCTCGGCCCTGGTCATGGCCCCCGGAAGCCTCAGCCACCATCTATGGCTCCCGGGGTCCCCCAGTCACCTCCAGCTTACCCCTCCGGAGGGCGGGGCCGTGGCCACGTTCTTCCCGTGGCCACGGAACTAGTATCTAGTTGGGGGACCCTCAGCGATGGTGGCCACTCGATGACTTCCTGGGAGGGCTTCAGTAAGACTGTGGCCCTTGCCCGCCTGTTTTTCTTACTTTTCCCCTTCACGGAGGTGGGGACATGCAATGACGCCAGCATCCGCCCTGCCTCCCAGATGTTGAGCGTCGGCAGCATGAGATCTCCCGGCCTCCACCAGGAGTCCTCAGTGCTCTGAATGCTTCCCTCACCCTCCCCCCGGAGAAGGAGAGCAGTCCGTAGGACGCTCCATCCTTCTCTCCCTGGCCGGCCTTCCGATGACCCGGGTCTGTTCCGAACCGGGTCACAGTGATGCAAGCAAACCCACCACTGTGCCAACGGGCCGGCAAGGGGCCTCAATTTGAAGATAGAGGGGGACGGCTCAGAGGTAATGTGAGGAAGTATTTTTTCAAAGAGAGGGTGGTGGATGCATGGAAAGGCCTTCCTGAGGAGGTCGTGGAGTCAGAATCAGTGGGAGAATTCAAGAATGCATGGGACAGACATAAGGCAATTCTAGTGGGGGATAGGAGGAAGTAGGCTGTTGGTTAAATAGGATCTGCAGTTTATCTATTAAGTAAGAAAATGGGCAGACTAAGTGGGCCAAGCGGTCCTTATCTGCCATAAAATTCTATGTTTCTATAAAAGAATCATGATAAAAACTTTTAATGCACAAAAAATAAATTCATCATAAAACATTTAATGTGTAAACAAAAAAATAATAACGCTTTTAATACCCTGACAGCTTTGCCAATGTGACAGAACTGGGACTTGTACTCGCTGTTCCCTGAATAATGGCCCAGTAGATGTTGTGCCAGAGGAACCATCAGTAACTAAGTCCTCCTGGGTAAGCTGAAAGCTTGCCATGGCTACTAGTCACCTCCAAAGCCTGCAGCTTGAAATACTTGAGGCATATAAACCACATGCTGCCTGCTGTTTTCAATCCCCAGGCACTGCAAAACATTTCAATCTGTAACTGTAATGCAGACCCAGCTCAGGTTCAGTCTGTTTAAAGTGGGCACGCTTATGAAATAAAGTAATTGATGGGAAACTCCCTATTAAAAATGAAACAAGAACATAAGTTCTTTACTGCAGGAAGGCAGTTTTAAAACGTGCGTCATGCAGTGACCATTTGAATGAATACAAATGGATCGATTGCTGAAATAATCATAATAAAGCAGTCCTTATACACTATTCAAAGAAGTACAAATATACTTGCAGTTACTTGAAGAATGGTCAGGGGTTTGGCAGTTGAAATTCAATGCAAAGAAGTGCAAGATAATGCATATGGGGCACAAAAACCCTGGCACAATATATCAGTTGGGGGGTGAGGATATAGCATGCACCAAGCAGGAAAGGGATCTTGGGGTTATCATCTCTGATGGCCTCAAGGTAGGGAAACAGTGTGACAAGGCAGCAGGTAAAGCAAATAGGATGATGGGATGTATAGGCAGGGGCATCACCAGCAGGAAAAGGGAGGTCATAATTCCGCTATACAAGACACTAGTGAGGCCCCACCTGGAGTACAGTGTGCGGTTCTGGAGACCATACCTACGTAAGGACATAGACAGGGTAGAGAAGGTTCAGAGGAGGGCAACAAAGATGGTGCATGGATTGCATCACAAATCCTATGAAGACAGGTTGAAGGAACTGAACATGTACTCCCTGGAGGAGAGGAGGAGAGAGGGATATGATAGAGACATACAAGTATCTTACAGGGAGGAACAGGGTGCAGGAAAACACTATTTTTAAGCGAAAAGATGTTCCAGGACTACAGGGCATGGGATGAAGTTGGAGGAGGACGATTCAGAGGAAACATAAGAAAGAATTTCTTCACAGAACGGGTGGTGGACAAGTGGAACACCCTGCCAGAGGAAGTGATGGGGGCTGAAACAATCACGGGATTTAAGAATGCATGGGATAGACATAAAGGAATTCTTGAGGTTAGGGATAAGGGGCAACAGACTTCTAGGAAAACAAACTGAACTTACAAGCTCAAATGGGCAGACTGGGTGGGCCATAGGCCCTTATCTGCCGACTCTGTCTATGTATCTATGTAAAAAAACTGCTGTGCTGCCACTTCAATATAGTAAAGAAGCTGCACGGAACAGAAGTGATCAACTCTCAGAACCGCTTTATTACAGACAGTGCTGCAATAAGAAAACTGCCAGTTTCATGCATGCATCTAGCCATGTCTTGTGAACTATACAGATACATTCCTATTTTAAGCACATTTATCTATCTTCACCTCACTGTGCACTGTCAGTTTTCGGCTTACCCTTTTAACAGAAACATGCCACCGTATTCTGTCATTATCAGTGCTTTATGCAATTGTTATATGTCCATGGCCATGGCTAATGGCTAACATCTGGTTGATTGGAAAGCTGGAGTAGCAGTCTTAAATTTGAACCTGTAGAACAGCATTTTGGAAGCACCTGCATAGCGCTCACTAAACAGTGGTACAGCAGGTGCCTTAGAGGAGATAGAAAGGTAACATTGTGAGTGCAAAAACAAGTTCTACTCACACAGAAAATATGTGATCACCAGTGGTGTGTGGTTACCTTTTTAGCAAGGCATGCAATTCTAAAAGGTCGGGGGCCCCATAAGGCTGGGGGTCTGGGGGCCACAGCCCCCAGAAGCTGTTGGATTATTCATGTTTTGTGGTACATTTTTGGTACTACTTTGACACATTTTAGAACATGTATGCCACCACCACCATTATTCCAGACCAGGGGATGCAGTGGTGCCCTTGGGGTCACATTGATGCATGACCATGTGGTGAAATACATAGGGGAGTGCTCTGGGGTGACTTTTGATGCCCTCAGATTTGCAAGCATGCCCTGAATATGGATTCCAGGTAACAGTGCCACCACCCCACAAGGTGCAACAGGGCCCTGGAGGGCTCTTCTGTGCATATTATTAACTGGAGCACTAAAAAAATAATATTTAAATAGGCTATTCACCACCACCCAAACAATAAATGCAGTTTTGTCTACCGCTTAACAATGCTTTCAGAATGAATCTTGTAGACGCTTGTTGCTATGCTGTGCTGTGCTATGCAGTGCAGAACAGGCCTTAGAAGTCCAGAAATGTAACATGACAAAACTGTTAGAGAAGGGAGACACAATTATTGTGGAAGTTATGAAATAGCCAAAATGGCAAGTGGTGGCCATGTGCCATGCTGAGAAAATTAATTCCTCCTACAAAACTCTGCTGCTAGTCACACTTGCTGCATCCTGCTGCTGTTTTCACTCTGGCTGCACCCTCGTGCCTCACAACACCCCCAAGGTGTGCGTTAATCCACATTATCAGTGCACCCTGTAGTGCATTAATGCTTACATAACTGATCTGTTTCGATATACTCAACCTGTTTTATCAGCGTGTTTTCATACTTTCATTTCGGGGGTGGGAGAAGTATATGTTGTGAGCATGCAGTTGCGGCGTTGGCACATTATCAAGTAAGGATTACGGTGATTAACCCCCTCAGAAGGGTATTCAAGTTCTGAGGGGGTAGATGAATGTGATCCCTTCAGGTTCATTTTTATTTATTTGTCTATTAAGATCTCGGATTAACCTTTGAGTACAGGCTCATTGCATAGGTTCCATGTCAGGGTCATTACAGTAACAAACACAACTACAGCTTATGGGAGACCCTAAGAGTACAACAACAATTAAGGCAAATTAGGCAAGAGGTTACATGTATGAGTGACATAAGCAAACAGTATATACAATGGTACTTGCCAACACAAAAGGGAAACAAGCATTTGTCAATGCCGAATGTTGATTGTGCTGGTGTGTTGAGCTCACTCACTGCCCCTCTGTCACTCGCTCAGTCTGTTTCTCCCAGTGCTGCAGGCTGCTGTTTTGTACTGGGCTCCTGCCTGCATTGGCACCTTGTTCTGCCCACTAAGAAATCCACAGCTGTCCCGGCAGAGTTGCGTTAAGGTGGCTCACTCCTCCTCTCTCACTCACTCATTCTGTTTCTCCTGGCGCTGCAGGCTGGCCTTTTGTACTGGGCTCCTGCCTCTGTTGGTGGCTTTTTCTGCCCACAAAGAAATCTGCAGCAGTCCCAATACAGGTCTGTTGAGCCTGCTGAGTCCCCCTCTCTCACTCACTCGTTCCGTTTCTGCCGGCGCTGCAGGCTGCCCTTCTGTACTGCGCTCCTGCCTGTGTTGGCACGTTTTTTTTTCTGCCAACAGAGAAATCCACAGCTGTCCCAACAGAGCTCCATTGAGGGTGCTCACTCCCCCTGTGTCACTCACTCATTCTGTTTCTCCTGGCACTGCAGCCTGCCCTTTTGTACTGGGTTCCTGGCTCTGTTGGCACCTTTTTCTGCCCACAAAGAAATCTGCAGCAGTCCTGACAATGCTCCATTGAGCTCGCTCCGTCCCCTTCTCTCACTCACTCATTCCATTTCTGGTAGCGTTGCAGGCTGCCCTTTTCTATTGGGCTCCTGCCTGCATTGCTGCCATTTGCAGCAGTTACAATACAGCTCCGTTGAGCTCGCTCACTCCCCCCTCTCTCACTCACTCATTCTAGTTTTTCTGCCACTGCAGGCTGCCATTTTATACTGGGTCCCTGCATGCATTGCTGCCTTTTTCTGCCCACAAACAAATCTGCAGCAGTCCCAACAGAGCTCCATTGAGCTCACTCACTCCCTCCCCCTCCCTCACTTGCTCATTCTGTGTCTCCTGCTGCTGCAGGCTGCCCTTTTGTACTGGGCTTCTGCCTGCATTGGTGGTTTGTTCTGGCCAGAAAGAAATCTGAAGCAGTCCCGACACAGCTCCATTGAGCTCGGCTACCTCCCCTCTCTCACTCACTCATTCCATTTCTGCCCATGCTGCAAGCTGGCCTTTTGTACTGGGCTCCTGCCTGTGTTGCCGCATTTTCTGCCCACAAAGAAATCCGCAGCAATCACAATAGAGCTCCATTGAGCTCACTCACTACCGCTCTGTCACTCACTCATTCTGTTTCTCTTGGCACTGCAGGCTGCGATTGTGTACGGGGCTGCTGGCTGCATAGGCACCTTTGTCTGTCCAGAAGTAAATCCGCAGCTATACCGACAAAGCTCCATTGAGGTCGCTCAGTCTCCCTCTGTCACGCTCTCATTCTGTTTGTCCTGGCGCTGCAAGCAACCCTTTTGTACGGGGCTCCTGCCTGCATTGGCGCCTTTTTCTGCCAACAAAGAAATCTGCAGCAGTCCTGATAGAGCTCCGTTGAGCTCACTCAGTCCCCCTGTCTCATTCAGTCGTACTGTTTCTCTCACCGCTGCAGGCTGGCCTTTTCTACTGGGCCCCTGCCTGCATTGACACCTTTTTCTGCCCAAAAAGAAATCCGCAGCAGTCCTGGCAGTGCTCCGGTGAGTTCACTCACCCCCCCTCCCTCACTCACTCTCTCATTCTGTTTCTCCCAGTGCTGCAGGCTGCCCTTTTGTACTGGCCTCTTGCGTTGGGGCCTTTTTCTGCCCACAAACAAATCCGGAGCAGTCCCGACAGAGCTCAGTTGAGCTCAATCACTCCCCCTCACTCATTCCATCTTAATCTATCCCAAACACTGATGTCCCACAGTGACTGTGCTATTCTCCGTCAGGCGTGCAAAAACATATTTTAGTCAGGATGTGAAAATGACAGCTGCACTGTTCATAAGGAGGTGTGAAAGAATGCCACTGTTGAAAATGTGGCGTGAAAATATTACAAATTTGCAAAGTTACAAGGATGCGTGGAAACAGTTGAATGCATGCTTGTAACACAGTTATGTTATGGAGTTTTGACACCAAATTTCCAACATAGTGATTTTAGGACCTCTGCTCATGAACAGTGCCACTGTCATTTTCTTAATCTGTCCCGAACACTGATTTCCCACTGCAACCTCGTTATTCTGTGCCGCAACTGTGAAACCACATTTCACTGAGGATGTGAAAAATGACAGCTGTACTGCTCATAAGGAGGTGTGAAAAATTGCCATTGTTGAAAATGAGGCATGACAATATTACGAATTTGCAAAGTTACAAGGGTGTGTAGAAAGTGTGCAATGCACACTTGTAACACAGTCATTTGATGGGCTATCATCACCAGATTTTCAACACAGGCATTTTAGGACCTCTGCTCATGAACAGTATCACTGCCATTTTATTGCTCTGCCCCAGACAGTGATTTCTCACAGTGACCGTGTTATTCTCCGTCAGGAGTGCAAAAACATATTTTAACCAGGATGTGAAAAATGACAGCTGTACTGTTCATAAGGAGGTGTGAAAGAATGCCACTGTTGAAAATGTGGCGTGAAAATATTACAAATTTGCAAAGTTACAAGGGTGCGTGGAAACAGTTGAACGCACGCTTGTAACACAGTTATGTTATGGAGTTTTGACACCAAATTTCCAACATAGTGATTTTAGGACCTCTGCTCATGAACAGTGCCACTGTCATTTTCTTAATCTGTCCCGAACACTGATTTCCCACTGCAACCTCGTTATTCTGTGCCGCAACTGTGAAACCACATTTCACTGAGGATGTGAAAAATGACAGCTGTACTGCTCATAAGGAGGTGTGAAAAATTGCCATTGTTGAAAATGAGGCATGACAATATTACAAATTTGCAAAGTTACAAGGGTGTGTAGAAAGTGTGCAATGCACACTTGTAACACAGTCATTTGATGGGCTATCATCACCAAATTTTCAACACAGGCATTTTAGGACCTCTGCTCATGAACAGTATCACTGCCATTTTATTGCTCTGTCCTGGACAGTGATTTCCCACAATGACCGCTCTATTTTGCGCCGGAACTGTGAAAACACATTTCGGCCAGGATGGGAAAAATGACAGCAGCACTATTCATAAGTAGGTGTGGGAAAATGGCAATTTTGAAAATCTGGAGTGAAAATATTATACATTCGCGAAGTTACGAGTGCGCGTGCAAACTGCACAACGCACGCTGGTAACACAGTCATTTTATGAAGTATCGTTACCAAATTTTCAACATAGCCATTTCAGGACCTCTACTCATGAACAGTGACACTGTCATTTTCTTAATCTGTCCCGAACACTTATTTCTGACAGCGACCACGCTATTCTGTGCTGGAAGTGCGAAAACATATTTCCACCAGGATGTGAACAATGACAGGTACTGTTCACAAGGAGGTGTGACAAAATGCCAATGTTGAAAATCTGGCATAAAAATATTGCAAATTCACGAAGTTATGAGCATGCGTAGCAACTGTGCAGTGCACGCTCGTAAAACAGTCATTTTTGGGATTTTTCCCACCAGATTTGCAACATAGGCTTTTTAAGAGCCCACCTCATGAACAGTGCACTGTCATTTCGGTAATCGGGCCCCAAAGGTGATTCTATGCAGTGACCGTGAAATCACCTTTTGGGGCCAATTAATGCCATGACAGTTGAAGTATGTATGAGGAGGGATCTCAAAAACCCCATGTTGAAAATTTGGTGAAAAAATTCCAAAAAATGCCTGAGATATGCAGCAAAGTTGAAAAAACCCTATTTACTCCATTATACAGCTTACCGGCATTTCCTCAGTTCGTGGTCGGCTTTGAAGAGTGCAGACGTGTTTCCAGTCCACCGAAGATCGTCGCGCCAGACTCCGGAGGTAAGTGTGGGGTGAGGGTGGGTGGGGAGGCAGGGTGTGCAGTGGGTGGGTGCGGGTTGCAGGGAGGGGGGTCTGGGAGACCGCGAGGGACTGTTTTTTCTTTACAGGTAAAAAAAAAAAAAAAAAAAGACAATGCGGGACGGTTTTTAACTTCACAGGGGCATATGGAGTCTCGCTTTTGGGGGGGTGATGTAGCCGATGGGGGACTGGGCACCCTCATCGGCAAACAACAAAAGGGGTGATACCTTCCTGCCTACGAGGATTGGGCACCCGGTCGGCAAATAACAAAGGGGGGATAATTCCTTTTTGCCGACGGGGATTGGGCACCCCATCAGCAGACAATGAAATGGGGGGGGCACATTATGCCGATGGGGAGTGGGCTCCCCCGCCAGCAGATAAACATTGTGGGCAGAGGGTTATAGTGTTTGTGAACAGGGCAGCAACCCGCCACCATGTTCACAAACAATATCAGGCTTGCTAGATCCGCCCTGCAATGACGGGTTGCTCCCTTATTGCAGCGGATGGCTTACACTGCAATGACGAGGCAGCCCCTGATTGCAGCGGCTGATTTGTCACAAGTTGGTGCGAACATTCCAAACTTGTGTCACCAGCAGCCTGCAATGGCATTGGGGGAAGCGGGACAAGCCTTTGCAGGCTGTGGGGGCATTGGCCACAACAGTGCCATGCCTCCACAGCCTGCTTCTCAGCAAGCTGTGCCAATATATTTCTTGCACTGCGTGCAATCAACATAAAAATGGAGGAAGAGAGGGTGAACAAGGGGAGGGGTAAGCTCAGGAAGAGAGGGGTAATAGTGAGAAGACAAACTGGAGAGAGAGAATATATATTGAAAATCAGCCCAGAAGGTGGGCCTTGTCACTGGTGAGGGAGGCCTTAGCATACTGGCAGTGCTAGTAATGGGAAGTGGTAACAGAGGGTGTCAAGTGAGGGGGTGGGGGTGATGCAGCATCAGAGCAGGATGTCAGCATAAGAAGGGGAAGAGGGAATGGGAGAAGAAAGGGAGTGGTGGAGAGGGGATGAGGAGAGGAAGGGTACAAGGTGTGGGGAGGAGGTTCGGTCAGTTAGGGAGGGAAGTAGTAGAGGGTGGAGAGGCGCCCGGCGGTGCAGGGGTAGAAGTGAAGGGGAGGAGGCTGGTACAGTTTAGGGAGGGAAGAAATGAGGGTATAGACGGTGCCAGGAGGAACTTAGGTTTATAATCAGTGTTGCAGGAACATCCAAAGCTATGCACACATTTGAATCAGAATCCAGTCAGAATGAAAGTAATGCATCATACACTGGAAACCTACCCTACCCTCCCAGCCACTGTAGTTAATAGTACATTTAAGGATACATGGGGCAATTTGCACCTTTTCTAAACCTGTTGTTTCAGTTTATGTGGCAGCAAAATGTTTTTTGATACTTAAGTCTGCTTCAGCACTGACAAAGTGCAATTAGAGAAGTATTTGGGGAATACAAGATGTATCGGAGAAAGGCAGCAGTCATCTGTATCCTTGTTGATTTTCCTACCATTGTAAGACATACAGACTTCATTTAGCAGCTGTATTGGTCCTTGTAAGATCAGATCTAGAAGGAAATGGCTTGATATATTTTATTGGATCAAAAAAGATGTCAGCGTTTTCTTTTGTTACATCTTTGTTGGTCCAATAAAATATATCAAACCATTAGTTTCTGGATCTATGGCAGCATTGTAAAGAAAGGTTCATGGGTCACTGGTTGACATTTTATGACTTTATCTTACTGAAGTGCTGGATCTGCCATTTGAAACTCACTTCAAAAATGTCAGAAATTCAAACAAATTACTTTGACAGAGGAAACACAAACAGTGTTGTCTGATTCTTGACCCTCAGCAGTACTATAAAACCATCCTGTGCCAGACACAGGGCCAGTTTAGCAGAATGAGAAAAATTCAACATCAAAATATCACAATGCCTCAAATGTTCCTTATGTCCTTGTTCATTCTTATAATTTGTATTGTTATCCCGGGTCGCCCCTGAAAAAGAGACCTTCGGGGCTCAGTGGCCTACCCGGTCACCAAAATTTAATAAATAAATAAATAAAATATTAATTGTTTAAACTAGACAGTTTTCCTGCATGGTCTTCCTTGACTAACTATATAGAGGATAATGTATGGTCATCGATGGTTAACCGGTTTGTTAACCATCAAAAGGTTGCCAGGGCGACCATGTAAACCTCGAGAGTGAAGCTCGAGAGGTTTCTGTCACCATGGCAACCTCAAGATGCTTTAAAAAAACAGTTAATCATCGATGTACCATACATTATATTTTATAGTGTATGGTACCATTTAAGTTTTTTAGAAAAGAAAATAGTTCTTTACTGCAGTTTTTTTTACATTACCTCCGCTCTGCTCTCACCACTGCGGCTGTTTCAAGGCCGTCCGATCCAGTTGCACGCATACCCATACTGTTCCCAGCTGTTAACCCATCAATGTGACATACCATTGATGGGTTAACAACATTGTGAGGTCACATTGATGGTAAAACGTTGTTATAAAAGGTAGATTTCTACCTATAACAATATTCTACCACACATTATATTATAAAATAATGGATTTTACAATAATGAGCTGATCCTGTTAAGATGCTGTTTTCTTTCTTTCTCTCTCTCGCTCTCTCTTTTTATTTAAGTGAAGTTACAACAGTCATGACTGAGTGATCAGTCATCTGTTCTACAGTCAGGCAAACATTGCTCAGTGGGGGGAAAAGTGACTTACCTAGACTTCTTTAAAGCATAGCATTACCCAGACTCCACATAAATCAGGGATGCACCTTCAAACTACCCTATCTGTGAATGACCTCAGTATTCCAGGTTTTCCCAGAACTCGACAAAAGAAAACACAATGAGACCAATACAGCGCATATGAGCAGCCACTTCCTATTAAGGAATACAGAAACGAGTCTGTGTACATGGCAGGGATTTCATACCCACAAGCTTTTTTATTTCAGCGACATGCCTTTACCTGGCTGGCTCACATTATTAGATGATGAAGTCCCACATGGAGGCAGGATCACTCCAAATGTTGTGTAGTTTAATTACTGAATCCCAAATAGCTTTCTTGTTGCATCCTCCTGCCCAAGGGCCCAAAATATGGAATGGACTGTACATTGTTACAGTAGGTTGCATTAAATAAGTACTATATACCAGTGAAATGCTTTAAAAAGTGTACATCATTTCAGTGATGTAGCAGTTATAAAATACTGTAGTTATAAAGTGCAACCTACTTTAAAGATGTGCAGTCAATATTTTTGGCCCCCAGGCAGGAGGATGCGACAAAAAGGTTATCTGTGGATTCAGTAACAGCAAGGACTTGAAGAAGTTGCACTTTGTATGTGCAGGAATTCAGCTGATCCCCACTTCCCCACTTTATATTTTAAGCAGTTTGCAAGTGGGGTTGAGGCATTCCCTGCAATGATGGGGTACTCCCTCATTGCAGCAGCCAGTTTCTTTCAGGAATGCCCTGCAATGACGGGGGTGCTCCCTCATTGCAACGGCCAATTTCTTTCAAGTTGGTGGCATGCTTGCTGAACCAGTGTCAGCAGCAGTGTGCCACCGCATTGGATCAAGAGGGCCAAGCCTGAAAATGCAGTGCTGGCACTGGCCACCACAGTGCTGTACCTCCACAACCCACTTCTCTCCTAAGCTGCAGCAACATGTTTGTTGCACATGCACGCAAGCCAACATAAAAAAGGTTGACTAGCAGCACTAGGAACTAGAGATTTGGGGAGCAATTAACTCTCAAAAATCACAAATAGAGTTTTTTGAAGTGTTTATTGGCTGTGATGTACCACACTGAACTGCTCTCTGACGCAACAGACAATATACAGTGCAGGAAACAACCTGCATATGATATTTCAGCTATTTGCCCACAATGCATTGCAATTTCACCAGCAAAATTAAAAAACATTGGTAAAATTCAGCATAATTTGATGAAATTTCTCCTTTCGCAAAAGCGAAATTGGAAAAATTGGACAAAATTTTGCATTACATGAAAGTGAAGTCAGAGGAAGAAATTACGTTTCGCTTAGGTGAAAAATTTCTCATAATGCGGAAATTATGCAAAATATTTTGCTAGGTGAAATTTTCCAATTTCTCACATCTCTATAACTGACATATTGAAATTAACTTGGTCCGCAGAAACAACCACACAATTAAGACCATGTAAAAACAGTTACCAATCACTGGTGTGCATTGAGGTTGCCATTTACTGCAGGATTATATGTGTGTGTACTGTACATGGATGCGGTGTGGATGTTATGGTAGTAGAATTATTGTATGACTTTGTAAGATTAACAATGTTAGCTTGGCAGTCTTGTTGGAGTTATGAATGGTATTGAGTAAAGTACTGGTGTTTTTATGGTAAACGTGGTAATGAAGAATGCTGTAATAATAACTTTTTGTAACAGTTTACATGTGGAGCATTGCTGAGGTTTGTTCTTAACCTTACGTGATGTTGCATGAGACATAGAAGATTTATCCAACATGATATAAGCAGTATTTGTCTTCTTTAAGAAGGATTTTGGACTTACTATGTTGTGTCATACTGAAATAAAAACACTAGATACGTTAATAAAGGTAAGAACTGGTAAGCATGTGCTGCTTGTACTTTAAACACAGCAGGTTAGCCAGAGGAAGTACTGAAAATAATTAAAATGAAGATAGTAGAGTAAGCATTAGTTGGTAAAATTATCATTTTAAAAAGTTTTATCTTTCTTTTTACTATGAGTGTCCGCCCCATTGCAGATTTTGATGTCATCCACAAAGAGGCAGAATTTACTTTCCAGATCCTCTGCAATGTCACCTGTAAAGACATTAAAGAAGATGATCCCAGCACTGATCCCTGAGGCACCTTCCTGGTAACTCTTCTCCCCTCAGAGTGAACTCTGTTTAATTACCACCACTCTCTGCCACCTATTCCCTAACCAATTTCTTACCCAGTTTACCACCTTTCAACCCACTCTTAAGCTATCCAGCTTGCTTAAAAGTCTCTGATGTGGAACAGTGTTGAATGCCTCACTGAAATCCTGGTAGGTCACACCCATCACTTCTCCCTGATCTAATTCCTTGGTCACCCAATCAAAGAAATCTTTTGGATTAGTTTGAGATGACCTTCCACCCATGAATACATGCTGTATTGGGTCTTGTAACCCATTAGATTCAAAATATCCCACTATGGCCGTCCCAGTGGCGCTGAGGGTTGAGGCGCTGGATGCCACACCTTGCGCCACACCGGTGACCCGTGTTCGGGAACGGGCATGGGCCTCTCGGGTTCAGCAGGGGCGGGGAAGGATCACGTGTCAGGAGGACTGCTCTTCTTCCCTGGGGAGGAGAGGATCTGCAGCACTGGCACCTAAGTGCCCCCTGGCAGAGACTGAGGAGCAAGGTTTCGTGCGTGAGCATGGGGGGAGCCGAGTACAGACGCTTCGAGAGGAGCATGCACGGGAGCGTGCAAGTTCCACCTTGGCCAGTGTTATTGCATGCTTAGGCTCCAGAGGGAGCAAAATATAAAATCCCACCACAGCGCCTCCATGATGCCGCCTTGCTGCCCCTCCTCACTCTCAGGCTGGCTCCCATAACCCAACCCATGTCTGTGTCACCTTGGCCGGTGCCACGGCCCTGCTCTGGGGGGTAAGTCAGGGGGCCAATGGGAGAACAGATGATTTGGGAGTGAGGGGCGATGGGGGCTGTGACTGGGCTGAAGCCGGCGCTGAGACGGACAAAAAAAAAAATACCACTATCCTCTCCTTCAGCAGTGATTCTGTTAACTTCCCACCACCAATATCAGTCTGACTGGCGTATAATTGCCAGCCTCCTCCCTGTTACCACTTTTGTGAAGTGGAACTGCATCTGACCTCCTCCAGTCCTCTGGAACCACTCCTGTTTCTAGTGAGCTGATAAAGAGGAGTGTCAGAGGTATAGCCAGTACCTCCCTGAGTTTCATCTGTACCCTAGGATGAGCCTCGTCCAGTCCCATTGCTTTGTACACTTCCAGATTAGTGAATCCCTTTAGGACTCTCTCCTCTGAAAATGAACTAGTGTCCACCTCCCTCTCTTCAGAGCTTCTGTAATTTTTTTGTGGCCCTTCCCCTTCTCCTTCCACTGTGAACACTGAACAAAAGTATTTATTTTATGTCTGCCTTTTCCTGGTCGCCCTCTGCACAGTTACCCTCTTCCCTTTTTAACCTTACAATCCCACCCCTGGTCTTCCTCTTTTCACTTACACAGCTAAAAAAATGTCTTGCCCCTTTTGATACTGCTTGGGCTATTCTGTCTTCAGTCTGTGCCTTTGTACTCCTCCTTACTGCTTTCCCTGCTTCTCTCTGTTTCTCCTGATACACCTCCCTATCCTCCTTCCTCTGCGTCTCCTTATATTTTCTGAATGCTACCCTTTTAGCCTTTACCATTTCATTCATCTCTTTTGAGAACCATAGTAGCCTCTTTTTACTTTTACTTTTACTCACTTGTTTGACACAGAGGCTTGTTGCCCTCACTATGCCCCCTTTTAGCTTCAGTTGCTGTTCCTCCACCCCACCTCCCTGCTAGGTCATCTATAAAGCATTCATCCATCTTCATAAAATCTACCCTCCAGAAGTCCAGGATCTTCACCCTTGTGTGGTTCTAGTCTGCAGCCGTCCTTATATTGAAATACACCGTACGGTGATCACTGGTCCCCAGGTAGCCTCCCACCTTGACATCTGCAACACTGTCCTTGTTAGTGGGTGCCAGGTTCAGTATTGCCCCATCAAGAGTGAGTTCACTGACTACTTGCCTGAGGAACTCCCCCTGCAAGGAGGATGTCTTTGCTTCTGGTGGAAGCTGCAACCTGGAGGCTCTAATCTACATCCGGCAGATTGAAGTCCCCCATCAGCAGCACCGCCACCTTTTCTGCTATCTTACCAGTGGCTTCCACCAGTACCTTATCTAACTCCTCCCCGTGTGCTGGAGGTCTGTAGATCACAGTAGTGTGAATAGTGGCTCATTTCCCTTTATTCAGGGTGACGCTCTGCTCCCCTCCACCTGTATTCCCTATTTATACAATAGGGTGAGCTGATATCTCCTCTGATAAAAAAATGTGTATTCTCACCCCAGTGCAATAAATCCTGCTAACGTAGGCACTGTGATAATATCAGACATTTATACACGCAGTGCCTATGTCAGCAATCGATATTATCACACTCGTTACATCAGTGGCATCACTCCCATTTTTGTTTTGTGGAGGAAGTACTTTCAAACCTCCTCAACATGTTCCCATCCTGCAGTCAGACACTGAGTCTGAGTAAGTGAAGAACTAAATCAAACGAAAAGCCGAGATGATGAAGCTTGGTGTGTTGTATTGAGTGAAATGTAAGAAGTTTTCTCCGGGCCCACACTATAGTAGTGTTGAGCCAACATTTTGCACGTTTGCACTGTTTTAAAATAAAGTTTTGGACCGTCCTGGCTGGGTGCTTACTTTTTTTCATTTATAAGTGAAGTACTGCTGCAGCAAACAATATATGACTCCTTCAGCAGACAAATGATCCCACAAAGTAACCACCCAGCAAAGGAAAATGTTACCTTTCAACTATATTTTCCTCCTGTGTTTTCTCCTGTGATCCAGTCTGGGAATGCAAAAGAAACTCCTGTCATGAGCCAGTGAAGTTAACCGAACAAAAAAAAAATTACACAACCACCCGTTTTAGAAACGGGTTCTCCACACGTGTAAAATGAATAAAAGATATTTCACACAGAAAACATCACAACATAAAATCTAGAAAAATAAATGCATTAGACAGGCTAACGCTTATCCCCAAACAGAATCCCGCTCACAAACCAGACACAACCAATCAGAAAAGATGCAAAGAGAACGTTGCAGCCAAACAACAAATCAAATCACACTTACAGCACTCATTAAGAACACTAACTAATAGAAAACAACTAATAGCACCCATTCAATGAAATGAAAGCTTAAGCCATTCACAGAAATGTAGAACAGTAGAACATCCGTGGATTTTACTCACCACTGAAAAAACAGCACTGCAAACAAACCAAAAACCACAAAAAAAAAACTAAATACATACAGAAAAACTCTATTGTATAAATTGTACACAAGAAGTGTGACAGTGTGATACATGAAATATTTGCATTTGTGTAGAGTGACCTCGGGTAATACCACTTGTGGGTCCATTATGCTCCGCCACTCATGATATTACTCGCGGTTACTCTGCACTCATGCAAATATTTCATGTATCACACTGTCGCCCATCAGGTATCCCCTATATCTCTGTTGCTTTTGTGCTTTCCCTCACATAAAGCACCACACCCAGCAGGAATAGTGAGTCAAAAACATGGGGGCATGAGTGGAAGCTGGGAAGGGGATTCAGGAGGGAAGTGAGAATTTTTTTTTTTACAGATAAAATGGTTGGGCCACTGCTGGCAAAGGTGGTAAGTGCAAAAACCATCAATAATTTCAAGAACGGCTGGGACAGAGTAAAGAGTTTAATGATTACTTAGTGGAGCAGTGGTCTTTCTTTCTTTCTTTCTTTCTTTCTTTATCTTAAAAGCTTCACCGGGAAATACATACTGAGCTAAGTAGCAGCTCATTTCCAGATGCGTCCGGGGGGGGGGGGGTAACAGGAGGCAAAGTATAGTAGATCGGAACAGTATTTACAAAGCAGGGAAGAGAGCAAATTTTCATCAAGATACAAACACAACAATTGGCAATTTAACATATATATGTTAGGCCTGGATAAAGCAGAGGATATGAATTGAATGCAACTTTGAGCTATGCTGGTGGAGGCGGTAGAGGGGGAGTAAAACACTGGGCAAGGGGAGGAGGGGCAAAAACCCCACTGAAACAACTCTTGGGGGTAGGACAGTGTTTAACATGGCAGACTGGATGGATCAATGGTCTTTTTTTGACACATTGTTCATGTTTCTACGTTTTTATAATCTTTTTTTTTTTTAAATGCATCTTTGATGGCATGAATGGCATTAACTGAAAAACAGCAAGCATAATTTACTGTTAGATGAAAGTTCTTAAACGTTTACCAGTTAATATGGCTAAATGTTACTGGTTTGCTTGTTGTGTTATCCATGGTATGATCCATGACAATGTTATGAAATACTCTATACTCGACATACTGTACCTATGCAACACAGAAACATAGAAAATATATATCATTGGTTAAGCCCATGGAGCCCACCCTTGCGGAGACAGAATTTGTGCTAAATAATATGTTTGACACAGGGATTCATTTGTTTCCACACCCCTCTAGATCACGTCATCTGGCAGACTTTACACCGTTTATTTTTTTTTATTTAAAAGACTTTATTGAGTTTCCAATACACTCATACAGTGAAAATGGAACATGTAACATGCACAGGTTAAAATCTCCACCCCCCTAAATAACTCCCCACCCTCAAGGAGTGTGCCCAACCCCATTGAGTTAACTAGATAGGAGAGAAAGCAAATTTACACCGTTTATGACCAATACTTTGCGAGCCTGGACAAGACTATCTTAACTCTACAACTGGCATTAGTTTTCTACTTTTGTAGAGTGTTGTCTATGGATACTGAATTCCACCTGTCCCACGTCGTCCACACTTCCCAGTGTTGGAGGCAATTGGACCTTACTTACTTCTTTCAGTTTCTCAGCACCAAAGGCCCAGTTTCTTTTGAAGAACTCTAGCTAAAATATGGCCTTACAGACTGAGAACACTTTCATTTTCTTCAAATTAGAACATATTTGTAACATAAATCTCAGGAGCAGATCTGCTTGCTGGATCCAGTACATCAACATTTAATTTTTCTGGTAGGAGCAAGTCAACAAACTACCTGGGGCCATCTGAAAGTAAACATGTGCCATGGATTTCAAGAACTCTTGAGCAGTTCTTCTCAAGCCACACTGGATGGATGGAACCAGGAATTAGGCACCTTGATTTCTCTTTCAGTGTGGCTGAAATACACTGTTCCAACTCTGAAAGGGACCTCCTCTAGGCAGTGCAGAGAGTGGACTTTATTCCTTAGGCTCACAAAACATGTATGACTCTAGCCAGCTTTTCTGGGTTTCAGTTTGACTTTTCTGGGGTCCCCCCTTTACCCCTCCTTTTGGGTCAGTTGGACAGGCCAGTATTAACTCTGATGATTCGTATGTACTGCTGCAGCTTTTGCTCTGTGTACTGTGCCTTAGGTGTTATTTTCTGGCAGTTTTATACTGAATGTATGAAGGTATCTGATATGCTCATTGATCTATTACTGTAACATCTTTGCCTCAATTGAAAGACTTGCCTGTGGTTCAATGACTGAAGCAACAACCCCTGCCCCGACCTATTTAAACACTTCCTTTCTACTTCATTCAGAAACATTTTTCTTTGCCAGCTGGAGGCTCTGTTGGTCTTTCTTCTCCCTTGGGATCTGTTGCCCCCCCCCCCGCATTGCTTGTGCTCTGGGCTCTGCTTGGTTTGTGCTGGGCTCTGTTCATTGTTTCTCCTGCTTTGGGTTAGTATTTGCTGCCTCCAGCTGCTGCATGCTTCTTGTGTTGCTTGTTTTTCTGTTCTCCTGTGTTTGTCTTTTTCATTTTGTGTTTTCTTTTGGGTGGCTTTCTAGTTTTCCTACTATCATGTTGCCCTTTGTTGGTATTGTGTTAATTCTGTGCCTGAGCTGTCAGGCTCCCATTTTCCCAATAGATAAAGCAAACCCTCAATTCACTGCATTGTTATCTGTATGCTTCAACTCAAGCTCCTGCTTCCCTGCCTAGCAATCCTCAGTTTTCCTGCAACTGTTATCATATGCTTCAGCTAACACTGCTGTTTCTCTGCTATCTCCTGTGCTTCCACCTTAATTGTTTGCATCTGGTCCAGGCTCATACTGCTCACCTAGCTGCCACTCCCCATGTTTATGTTATTTAGGCTCATTTGTTGCTATTTCAGAATACTCTCCTACCTCTCCCAGGCTGCTGGCTCCACCCGGCCTCCTAATAACTAACCTGCTACCTAATCTACAGCCTCAGAATTTTACCAAACCATGCTTTTACCAAAACCTTAGCAGTTTGTTTCTGACTTCTGCCATACTCAATTTTTAGGTTTGCTTGCGTATGTGCAACAAACGTTTTGGCACAGCTTAGGAGAGGAGTGGAATTTTGGAGGTGCGGCACTGTGGGGGGGGGCAATGGCTCCATTGCCTTTTGAGGCTTGGCCTGCTTTCCCCAATGCAGTGGCATGCTGCTGCTGACACTAGTTCAGCCAGCATGCCACCACCTTGAAACGTTTTCACTGCTGCAATCAGGGGCTGCCTCATCATTGCAGTGTCAGCCATTCCACTGCAATGAGGGAGTGACCCATCATTGCAGGGCGGTACCTTGTCATCCCCATTCAGTTGCAGTTCCGGGATTCCATTCCTCATTGGCATAATGTCACCACCCCAAAGTTTCTGTTGTATGCAGAGGGGGTGCCCAATTTCCCTAGGCATCATGCATCCCCCAACAGTCTTTATTTGCTGATGGGGCACCCAATCCCAGTCGGCTTCAGTCCCTCCTTCCCAGTTCAATTTGCCGATGGGGGAGCCCACTCCCTGTCAACATAATGTCCCCCCCAATTTGTTGTCTGCTGAGGGGGGTGCCCAACCCCTCTTGGCTCTTGCCCCCCCACTTGGTATGTGCTGAGGGGGTGCCCAATCCCCCATTGGCTACAGCCCCCAAAACATTAGGTGGCATGCTGGGAGCCCACCCCAGCATGCCAAATGTCCCTGAAAAGGAAAAAAAACAGTCCTGTGATATATTTTTTTAACCCTGTAAAACAGAAAACGGTCCCTCATTGAGTCCGTGGCCCCTCCCCCAACCCACACCCACCCTCTGCGCACCCTGCCTTCCCACACCTCTTCAACCCATACTTATCTCCAGAGCCCAGCGCGATAATCTGCGGTGAACCGGGGACACGTCTGCACTCTTCAAAGCCGACCACGAACTGAAAAAATGCCATTAAGCTATACAATGACATAAATAGGGTTTTGTCAACATTGGTGCATATCTCAGACATTTTTGAGAATTTTGGCACCACATTTTCAACATGGGGTTATTGGGCCCCCTCCTCATGAATTCAATCACTGTCATGGTGTTATTCGGTCATGAAAGGTGATTTCGCGGTCACTGCGCGGAATCACCTTTCGGGACCGATTAACAAAACAACAGTGCCAGTGTTCATGAGGTGGGCTCTCAAAAGCCTATGTTGCAAATTTGATGGAAAAAATCCAGAAAATAACTGTTTTACAAGCGTGCGTTGCACTGTTTCCACGCATGATTGTACCTTCGCAAATATGTAATATTTTTACTCCAGATTTTCAACATTGGCATTTTTCCACATCTCCTTATGAACAGTACAGCTGTCAGTTTTCACATCCTGACTGAAATGTGTTTTTGCACTTCCGGAGCAGAATAGCGCAGTCACTGTGGGATATCAGTGTTTGGGGCACATTAAGAAAATCACAGTGACACTGTTCATGAGCAGAGGTCCTAAAATGCCTATGTTGAAAATCTGGTGACGAAAGTCCATAAAATGACTGTGTTACAAGAGTGTGTTGTGCAGTTTCCATGTATGCTCAGAAGTGTGCAAATTTGTAATATTTTCACTCCAGATTTTCAACATTGGCATTTTGCCACACCTCCTTATGAACAGTACAGCTGTCATTTTTCATATCCTGCCTGAAGTATGTGTTTGCACATCTGGCACACAATGGCATGGTTGTTGTGGGAAATTAATGTTTTGGACAGATTAAGAAAATCATAGTGACAGTGTTCATGAGCAAAGGTCACAAAATGCCTATGTTGAAAATTTGGTGAAATAATTCTACTAAATGACTGCAGTACAAGCATGTGTTGCGCAGTTTCCACGTACGCTTGGAACTTCGAGCATTTTTAATATTTTCACTACAGATTTTTAACATTGCCATCTCTTCACACCTCCCTATGGATAGCACAGCTGTCATTTTTCACATCCTGCCTGATCTGTGTTTTTGCACATCTGGCACAGAATGGCACGGTCGCTGTGGGAACTCGAAGTTAGGGACACACTAACAAAATCACACTGCCACTGTTCATGAAAAGAGGTCCCAAATTCTTTCATGAGGTGGGGATCACAAAAAGGCCATGCTGAAAATTTGTAGTGCAAATACCAACACACACCCGGGGCTTTAGGGTTTCTAACCATAACGTCCCACCCTGTACAGACTGACAGGGATCAGAGGTGTAACTTTGGATCACTGGCTGTAATGCTCATGCCATCCCACCCCCCACCCTGAAGCCAGTGACAATCATCAAGGTGTGCCTTGCACTCTTCAGCCCCAGACTTCACCCCATTCTCCTGTACTGCACCCATTTCAACGTATGTCCTTATGAAATGGGGTGACTGTGAAGCTGAACACCCCAAGGTACTCCTCAACACGTGTTGGTGTCTTCAGGATAGGGTGAGGTGAAATGCTGTGAGCATTATAGGCAACAACCCACAGGCACACCCAATGCCTGTCCATCTCTGCAGAGTGGATGTGGGATTGGCGTGAGTTCAATACTTCACTGCCACTCCTATTCTGCATCTGTCTAACTCCTCCACGTCCAATGCTAATATCAACAAGCAAACATTTGGCATTGACAAATGTTTAACCATTGAATTAGCTCTATTTTTTATTGGGGGGGGGTTCTACCCTACTAAAATTACAGTTCCTATGTGGTCTCATGGTGCTCAGCTTATGACTTCCCTGTTATTCCCATGACGGGGGACCGTGATGTCACATTAGGGTATTGAGGCTCCAAGTAGTAGGAGCATGCTTCTATATAAGCTATATGATTTTCTTGCTTCTTTTGTCTACATGGCTTTTTAATTATCCATGCATAAATACTTTAACCTTGCAGCCTACATGACTTTCAAAATCTTCATTCCATTCCATTACTGCATTTCAAATGCTCCTTACTCGAATACCCTAACTCCGCCTTAATGGCATATAAGGTATTCATGCCACTCATATCAATTCTCTATTTATACTGCAACCATAGCGATCACTGCTAAACCTCATCATTTCAATTATGCTAAACCTCATTGAATCAATTTCTGGCATCATAGCCTCTCACTGCTTAATAGCATCACCGCCTCTCACTACTTAATCACCCGCCTTCTATGACACCATTAATTTGGCTCCTTAATGGAACTGGTTGGCTTGCTTTCACTAGCTTTGCTTATATCAGACAATCATATTAAGCATTCCTACTTATCAATCTCATCAGTCAATCATATCAGTCAGTCATTCATTTACTAATACCTAACCAACGGCCACTGGCTTCACCCGGCCTCCTCACATTTAGCACTTCATTGTTGACTGTATGCTGTCATTTATAAATCGGAGGCATGCTAACCATGACCATTACTTTTTAAGGCTCAGGGCAGGCACTGCAGTCGACGGTCTTGCTCTGCACCAAAGTCTGCATCTTGAGAATGCAAAATTTGGGGCGGGGTCTTTCTCATCTGGCCCATAGTGGGAATGTCCTCACTCTGAGTGGAGCTTTAACCATGCATTCAAACGATGACACCTCTTGATGTAGAATTTAAGACTTCAGCCATGAGGGATTCAACCCTCAGGCCCAAGAGTGCTCCTTTAGCTAGCCAAATTGGGTTCAGCAGTGCCTTCTACACTGTTCTCACCATGACTGTCTCTGGTTCACCTAGTCAGTTTTTAGTTGGTAGGCTAGCTGAGTGCCTCAGCGGTCACTGCTCTCCTCCTCCTGCATTGGGGGTCCAGCTCTCTCTCTTCAGAGTATCAGTTGTTGTAGAGGACTCTCACAGCCCTTCACGCTGTTCCCATTAGAGGGATTGTGAGAGCTTTCCACCAAACTGGAATATTTTCCTCCCCTTGGATTGGGTGTCTAAATTGCAGCAGCAGAGTTGTCACTTAATAAAACATTCTTAGCCTGGAGGGAAGGTGACCTAGTCCTTGGATCCCCAGAGATTTCCTCCTCAAATGGGATTTTCCTCTGCTCAGTGCCAAAGGTCATAATATCTAGTTACTTTAGGTGTAATTCCCTAAGTTACTTAGGTAGGTTTCCGCAGTTATTTAGGTAGGCTTCCTCTGTTGCATGGACATGGATGGTGGCCCTCCTTGCCATTTTCTCTCTCCTTGGGAAGTCATGCCCTCCCGTTATAATTAATTTGACCAACATTAAAACCGTTACTCATGTTTCTTATCTCTGCTGACCAATGTTCAGATCTCGATATCAGCTTGTTACCTCTGCAATGCTTTATGATCAACTCTCTTTTTGGGCTTTTCATAAGCTACCTTTAGGCTAAGGGAATCCTTACCATGGCACCTGTAGGAGTTGAACCCTCCTCCAGGGTTCCTTACCTTCAGCATCCCTACAGGGTGGTATTCCCAAGGCACGGAGAAGTGAACAGCCACATCAAAGTTTATTCAGCAAGTTGCACAAGCACAGCACCACATCAAGTTCTGTGAGAACATTGAATTGAAAGGCTTGCCTGTGGTTCAATGGCTGAAGTAACAGCAACCCGCCCCGCCTGACCTATTTAAACACTTCCTTCCTACTTCATTCAGAAGCATTTTTCTTTGCCCCTCCATCCTCCCCTCCTCCTACAGGGGCTAGCCTTTCTCCTCAGGGACTTTTCTTAAGCTACCTTCAGCCTATGGGACTACTTCCCATGGCACCTATAGAGGTGGAACCCTCCTCCAAGGTTCCTTGCCTTCTGTATCCCTACAGAAGGTATTCCTGAGACACAGAGAGGTGAACAACCACATCAAAGTTTATTCTGCAAATTGCACAAGCACAGCACTACACCAAGTTGCATAAGCATATTGAATACAAATTACATGAAAAAAGAAACATAGACAATAATGGGGGAAAAGGGCCCTTGGTCCATTCAGTTTGCCCATAAAACTCTAACAAATATAGGGCCTATTGTCCATACAGGGTTTTAACCCCTTCTATCCACCCTCATGCTTCACTTCCTACTGCTACCAACCTAAGAAATCACTAAGCCCCTCACTCTGTCCCAGTCATATTTGAAACCATTGATGGTTTTGGCTCCCACCACATCAGCGGAATGATTGTTCCATGGCTCCACCAGCACTCGTTCTGTAAAATAAAAAAACTTTCTCACAGACCCTTGAGCCTCTCACTCATTGGTTTCCACTCATACTCCTCTGTTCTTGATCCATTATTCATGGTAAATTATTCCTCACAATATACCTTGTTCATTCATTTCAGGAACTCAAAGGTCTGTGTCATAGCTCCTTTCTCTCATCTGGCCTTCAGTATGTACCAGTTCAGTGCCTTGAGCCGATCCTCATAATATATGTCCTGCTGGCATGAATCATTTTGGTCACCCTACATTGCACTGTCTCCAGCCTGCCCTTATGTTTCCTTGGGGGAGGACTCCAGAACTTCACACCACATTCCAGGTGGGGACTCACCATTGCTCTATTGAGAGGTAGTAACGCCTCCTTCCTTTTTCTGTCAGTACCCCCTTCTATACACCCCAGCATGCTGTTTGGCTTGCTGTAGGCCTTGTTAAACAGCTTGATTGTTCTAGGGAGTGACTGATGATGACCCCTATGTCTTGTTCCTCAGAGGTCACACTCAGCTTTACCCCCCACCATCAAGTACTCTGTCCTGGGGTTCTTGTTCTCTATGTGTATCACCTTGCTCTTTTTGGCACTGAATTTCAACTGCCAAACCTTTGACCACCTTTCTAGCCTTTGCAAGTCTCTCTGCATCTCTGTAACCCCATCCTTGTTGTCTACTTTGCCACAGAGCTTAGTGTCATCATTAATGTCACATTGTTTACCTTTTTCTTTTTGAATAAAGCCGAGTTAAAAAAGATAGGATACTGCAGAACTAGTGAGTTTAATAGTTGGTATCAAACATTTACAGACTGTGACAGTAGTAATCAAACCATCACCCTACATTGGACTTGAAATCTTTAAGGATCTGTAACCCTAAGATATCTGTCATTATACAAAAGGGGTAAAGTGATATGGTATCAGATAAAAATCTGTATCACAACCACAGTGTGATAGGCAGATCATGACGTGTACACAGTGAAGATATCAACCACAGTGTACACGTCATCTCTGGTTATCAACATAGTGTACACATCACCCCCCCCCCCCCCTCATGTTATTAAGCCAGAAAAAAAAAGAGAAAAGTAACAAAAACCAGAGCCCTATTGTATAAAACGGACATGCGATGTCCCGGTGTGTGATACCTATGTATCACAACTCATGGACAGTGACCTCGGAAACCTCAGTTGTGGATCAGCTACGCTCCACCACTTGTGAACCAAGGTCACTGTTCACTCATTGTGATACATACGGTAGTACATGCTGGGCCATCACGTATCCCCTTAATCTCTGTGTGCATTTAGCCAGAAGCTTTCAAATCTGTTTATATTTCTGTTGTGCTGAAAGTAGGAAATATTTGTGCAAGAACTGTCTTATGAGATCCTTACAATACTGTTCACAGCTCCGCATACAGTGCATCACCCCGTACCAATTTAAATAAGGCTCTCTGCCACCCTAATATTAGCCTTAAGTAGGATCTTTATCTTTTCTGGCCTGTAAAACTGATTCACCCTTACTTGCAATTTATAGCTTATTGCATTTTATACCCTGGTAAAGCAGATTTTACAACTGTCCCTTCTCTTTACTTATCTCTTTTGTCACGTAGATTGAGGTTGGAACCCTGCCTCCACCTTCCAACATTCCCAGAGCCATTCAAAATGAGAAAGTAAAGCCACCAGCACCTGCAGCAGAAGAAAAAAAGGAAAGAAAAGAGGAGGCAGATGAAAAGGAAGAAGAAGAAGAAGCAGAGGAACCACTCAAACCCCAAGCAGTAGCAACGCCAGCAGCCCCTGGACCCAGACCTGTTGATCCAGTAATTTTGGGGCATCAGACTGAATTGAGTATTTATAAGATGCAATATACATTTCCTCACTGGCTGTCATGACAGTTTCACATAGAAGAGGAAGGGAAGCATTGTCATTATATTATATTTCATTTCTGCTTACCCTTTCGTTTTTTTTGTTACTTACAAATTTTTGTTCTTAGGCCAGCGATCAGCAATCAGGTCACTCAGTCCAGTGACCACCCATCACCAAGCACCATACCACAAGGTCCTCCTTGTGTATTTTCACCCATGGTGGGGCCAGTGGGGAGATGAGCATCCCCCCTACCCATTGAAGCACCATCAGACATGGGGCCTGGCGGTGGGCACAGGGCTTGTATGTACCAGAGCTGTCACCCTGATGAATGCCTTTTTTTTCTCCCCTACCCTTTGAAAGATTAGGGCATGGGGTGACATGATGGAGACCTTCAAGTACCTCACAGGGGTGAACAGAGTTCAGGGAGGGAGCCTCTCCCAAAAGAGGATGAGCAGATGAACTCCAGGACTAGGGAGCATGCAAAGACATTGGTGGTGGTGGGACTTCAGGAAGAATGTGAGTAAGCACTTCTACACAGAAAGGGTGGTAGAAGTACATAACTGGCTACCAGTCAAAGTTGTGGAGGCTAGAATGGTAGAAGGCTTCAAGCATGCATGGGATAGCCACAGGGGCATATTAGTACAGGAACAAGGAGGAGGAGGGTCCCCAGAGACCAGTTAGGGTTTGTGGAGGTACAATACACAGGGAATCCTTGAGCAGACTGGGTGAGCCTAGCGGTCCTTTTCAGCTGACAGTTTTCTATAATTCTATGTTTCTAACAGCATCAGCCACGGTACCCTTGCATACCTATGCCAAGACAGGATAATAGAGGATGATGCCATCCAAGATTCCCATTGGCGTGACCTGCTTGGGCTGACTCCCTGCCTTCACTAGGGAGCAGTCTCAGAGTAGGAAGCACATCCCTACCCCCCCCTTGAGGGTTGAGGGCATCTTTGTGGAGGCCTTACCAACCTCTCACTGGCCTGCAACAGTGACATAGGCGTTAACTTCCATGCCAGGCATGGAATCTTGAGTGCAAGCTCGGTTGAAAAAACTCTGTCTGTTGATCTTCAAACTGAAACTGTCAGATCTTTACGAGCAAAACTCACTAAGGTTCTGTGTGGAAGCTGTAAACCTACACTAGCCAACTGGCTACTAAAATATTAACATATTTTTCTGGTCCCAAACCAAGACTCAAGTCAGGGGATCCAAAAAATAAAATAAAATAAAATACAACACCCAAACACCCCAAAAAGAGGGGTGAAAACACAAGGTGGGCATCATTAAGTGCCAACACTGCACTGCCCACCCACATCCCAAGAGCCGAGGTTCTGAGAAGGGCAGGCAGGGGGGAGGTCATAATATAGCAAGACTCCATTAGAAGAAACAACATTACTAAGGTGAGTAATTTTTTCTTCAAACAACATGAAGTCTTGCTATATTATGACATATGCAGACTACACAGCAGTACCTCCATGGAGGAGGGAGAGAACCTACTTAGGAAATAGGCTCTGAAGCACAGCTGTGCCAAACCGAGCATCACTCCTAGCCTGGATGTCCAGGGAGTAATGCTTGGTGAAAGTGTGAACTGTTTTCCAGGTAGCTGCTTGACATATCTCTAAGATAGGGATGTCCCTGGCCGCAGCTAGGGATGCAGCTGTACCTCTGGTAGAGTGAGCCCTCAGGCCTGAAGGGGGAACCTTACCCAGTTTTTGATAGCAAAACTGGATACAAGAGACAATCCACCTGGCAATGGATCTTTTAGTGGCAGGTTTCCCTTTACCAACCTCACCATAAGTGAGGAACAGTTGGAGGGAGTCAAACCTGTGACCCTTGGTACGCTCTATGTAGTAACTAAGGGCTCTCTTTACATCTAAACTGTGCAGCCTCCTCTCGCCAGAGGAGGAATGGTCAGTGAAGTACACTGGAAGAGATATAGATTGATTAAGGTGGAAATCTGAAACCACCTTAGGCAAGAATTTCCTGTTAGTCCTGAGGACTACCTTGTCTCTGTGAAAGGAGATAAAATCAGGCTCCACTGACAAAGCTTGTAATTCACTTATGCACCTAGCAGAAGTGATGGCTACTAGAAACACAGTTTTCCAAGACAAGTACTTAAGCTCTGCTGAAGACAAAGGCTCAAAGGGGGATTGCATTAGCTGAGCAATGCAAACATTAAGATCCCAGGCAGAAGCAGGGTCCCTGAATGGAGGGTTGGTGTGAAGCAATCCCTTGAAAAACTTGGAGAATACAGGGTGAGCAGAAAGAGAAGAGGGCTTTCCTGCTGAAATAAAAGCAGAGACAGCTACCAAATACACTTTCAGGGTAGCTGGCCTCAGCCCCAAAGTATTTAGATGGACCATATAGTCCAGGACTGTGGGCAAGTCAGCAGATTCTGGGGAAATATGCTTTCCAGAGCACCATATGGAAAACCTTTTCCATTTAGAATTATAAGTAGCCCTGGTGGAAGGCTTCCTAGAAGCTTTCAAGATATAGTACACCTTGAGAAAGGTGTAGGTCAGCAAACTCTAACTCCTCAAGAGCCAGGCCTTGAGGTTGAGGGATTTGAGATTCGGATACCAAACTCTCCCTGGGCACAGGTTAACAGATTGTGATTCCTGGGAGACACAGGGAAGGTGGACTGCTAAGGACAGAAGGAGTGGATACCAGGGCTGTCTGGCCCAGTCTGGAGCAATCAGAATCATCTTGCAAGGTTGAGATCTGATTTTGACTAGCACCTTGAACAAGAGAGGAAAGGGGGGGAAGGCATAGGGAACTTCCCTTCCCAATCTAGGAGGAAGGCATCCAGAGGGACTGAGCCCAACATTGGGGGCCTGCAACAAAAAAGTGGAAGTTGGTGATTGTCTGGGGCTGCAAAAAGATCTATCTGAGGGGTGTCCCACCTGGCAAACACTAACCCCAGTACTAGGGGATCCAGTGACCATTCGTGATGGCCCTGGGAAATCCTGCTGAGAGCATCTGCCAGGACATTGTCCTTGCCTGGGAGGTGAACTGCCATGAGGGAGGTGTTCAGGGAATAAGCCAGAGACCACAACTTCATTGCCTCGGTGCACAAGGCCGAAGACCGAGTGCCCCCCTGCTTGTTGATGTACCACATTGTAGTGGTGTTGTCTGTTCTGACCTGTACCACTTTGTTCTGAACAGATGCAGAAAAAACCTGAAGTGCTAGAAAAACAGCTCTGAGTTCCAACAGATTGATGTGGAGCAGAGATTCCTGAGGGGACCACAATCCCTGGGTGGTGAGGTCGCCCATGTGAGCTCCCCATCCCAAGAGGGATGCATCTGTAGTAAGGGTCAAGGAGTGAGATTGAGGGATGAAAGGAACTCCCTGTCTCAGATTGCTCTGATCCTGCCACCACTGCAGGGCCTGGATCAGGGTTCAAGTTACTGGGATCAATTTGGTTAGAGGATCTCTCCTTTGAGACCAGAAGGCTCTCAAATGGAACTGGATGTCCCTCATCTGAAATCTTGCTGCTTGCACTATAGCTGTGGAAGCAGCCATGTGGCCAAGGAGCTGTTGAAAGTGCCTTGCTGGTCGAGAGACCTGCAGAGTGAAGGAGGAGGCCAGAGCCACCAGGGTCTTTACTCTTTCTAGAGGAAGGAAAGCTCTGGCCTGCTTTGTGTCCAGTTCTGTGCCTATGAAGGTGAGTAGCTGAACAGGCTCTAGAACTGACTTTGGAAGATTGAGAAGAAAACCTAGAGATGTAAGCAGCTGCTGGGTAACCTGAAGGTGTGATTTGATTGGTCTGAGACTGACCCACTATGAGCCAGTCATCCAGGTAAGGAAAGATGGCAATCTTTTGCCTTCTTAAGTGAGCAACTGCTACTGTCAGGCATTTGGTGAATACCCTTGGGGCAGAGGTGAGGCGAAGGGCATTGCTCTGAACTGGTAATGGCATGAGGGCAGTTCGAATCTGAGGGTACTGTCGGGGAGCTTCTGATGAGAACATGGAAGTAGGCATCCTGACGTCCAGGGAGCTAGCCAGTCCCCTGGCCTTAGGGAGGGTAAAATAATTCCCAGAGTCACCATTTTGAATTTTGGTTTAAAAGGTGCTTGTTTAGGTATCTTAGATCCAGGATGGGCCGCCATTCTCCTGTCTTTTTTGGGGTAAGGAAGTACCTGGAGTACAGTCCTTTGCCCTGGTGTAGGGGAGGAACCCTTTCTACAGCTCTGAGAGCCAGGAGGGTTGAGACTTCTGTTTCCAAAGCAGGAGCCTCTGATGGATTTGCAGGTGGAAAGGATCTGGTTCTCATCTTTGGAAATTTTTTGAAGCTGAGAACCAGTCCCTGGCTTACCACTTCCAGGACCCACTTGTCTGATGTTAAAGACTCCCAGTCCTGGATGAAGTGAGCCAGTCTGCCCCCTACAGGTAATGAAGAATCGGCCCTGGGCATCCCATCAGGGTGCCTGTTTGGCAGGGCTTTAGGCTGAGGGGTGGGAGCAGGCCTGCTCGTACCCCGTCTGCCTCTTCCTCTGAAGAACCCCCTCTGGGCATAAGCTGAAGAGGAGGCCTGGGCTTGGTAAAAAGGCCTGTGAAAAAGCCTGCCCCTGCCCCTGGAAAGCTGCCTCTGAGGCGTGGCTTGCCTCTCTTTGGCCTGTGCAGTCCTATAAGTGGTCCTATATTCATCCATTTTCTTCATGTAATTCTCTGTCTGCTCCCCAAACAGAGAATTACCCACACCAGGGAAATCCATGGCCTTAGCCTGGGTATCCTGTGACAGGCTAGTACACCTGAGCCAAGCCATTCTACTGAAAAGCCACAGATGTAGCCATGACTCTTGAAGATACATCATTAGAGTCCACTGCAGCATGGAATTGCACCTTGGATGCCTCAATACCATCAGCAGCCACCTGTTCCAGCTCCTTGGCAAGCTGGCCAGGGACCTGTTTTGCTAAAGCCATAACAGTATCCCATCTGGATTTCTGGTATCTTGCAACACAGGCCATATAATTTGCCTGTCTGAGTCCCAAGGATGCTGCCATGTATTGTTTCTTTGCCATGGCATCAATCCTCCTGGAGTCCTTGTCAGGCGGGTGAAGCAAGGGAATATTTGCCTTATCACAGGCTGCAGCCTGCACTACCTCAACATGGCTGCATTGTTGTGAAAGGAACTCCGTATCAGAGCCTGACAATGTGTACCTCCTGTCCATCTTTTATCCACAGGAGGTAAAGAATTAGAGGCTTTAAAATCTTTATTGTCTGTTTCCTAAAAGATTTATGTAAAGGAATAGACAATCTCCTGGACTCTGGGATATCCATCATATCCACATAGTCAGGCTCCTCTTGTTCATCCACAGCTTCTTCCAAAGGAAGCCGGAGGGTTTCAGCAACTTTTTTATAAAACAGAAAATGAGAAGGGGACTCAGAAAGCCTAGGGGGAGACACTCCTGAAGGTCTGTCTGGGGAGATGTCTGGTTCAATGGGCACATCCAGACTTTCAAAATCACATTCACTCTCTTCATAATCCTCCTCCCCCTCCTCCAGTTCATAAAATTCTTCTATATCATATTCTTGAACCGGTGGAACCGACCGAACCGACCGTTTACCTGATGGTGCCGGTTCGGACGGAACCGGGGAAAGCGACTGGACAATTTGGATCGCTTTGGCTATCTCTGCAGTGGTTGGAGAAGGAAATTTTGGCTCCACACCTGCTGATTTTCTAGTCCTCTTTGCTGGAACTGGCTCCTCCGAGTCAGCTCTTCGTTTGCCCGAGGAAGTATCGCCCTGGTCAGGAGGGACTCCCTCCGTCCGGTTGGCACCGAACCGGGCTGGCCATCGGGTCAGCGGACTTTTTGGCCTCTTGTTCCCTGAGCCTACCAACTCTCTTATCCAGGGTAGCTGCAGGGAAATTCTTGCAAATCTGGCAGTCTGCATTGAGGTGGTCAAACCCCAGACAATAAACACATGCGGTGTGTGGGTCAGCCTTGGCAAAGGCTTCCCCACAGACACTACAGTGTTGAAACCCAGTGGGCCCGGTTTTTCTTTTGGGTTTCTCAGACATAATGCCAGCCTAACCAAAAACTTGCCCTTTTCCGGCAAATCGCCAAGCAAGACACCCTTATCGGTTCCCAACCGTGTCACGGGTCGTGGAAAAACTGAATGAAGAAATCCGTTTTTAGAACCGATAAGAACCGGAACCGCACTCTAAATGTAGTTTAACAAATTTTAACAACAACCTGATTGGTTCAAACCGAACCGATAACAACGTTGCAAGTTCCACACAGAGAAATGTAAAACCTATCTATTACTTACAATACCACAGACAGAGCTTGAACCGACGGTTGCGGTTAAAATATACAAATCGGTTTAGAAACCAGAAATAACACTTTTTTAACCGACAAATGAACCGAGCAGTAGGAGGAATCTCCGGAGCGACTGTTCAGTGAGGCGGAGTAAAGAATCTGACAGTTTCAGTTTGAAGATCAACAGACAGAGTTTTTTCAACCGAGCTCGCGCTCAGGATTCCATGCCTGGAATGGAAGCTAACTCTTTCACCTCCGGAGCAGTTCTAAGGCTGGGACAAACTGCATATGTCATAATATAGCAAGACTTCATGTTGTTTGAACTCCTTTTTTCTGTCTCCCATGTCTTTCAAGCCAGCTCTGTATCTGCAGAAATCTCCTCCCAGAGGCCAAGCAACACACCTTAGACATCTTCAGCCAGCTGTGAGTGTTAGCTTGGGGATAAGAACCCTGGTTTCCTGCTCAGCAGTTAGTGCTACACCAAGTACCATAAAACCATTAAGTTTTTATTTAGTATCACGTCACAGATGTGTAAATGCAAATATATTTTTGTTAGGTAAAACTAGTTCCCATAAGTTTAGATCCACCTAGAACCTATTCCATTTTTGGTAAAAGATCCTTACTAGATCATTTTCTCAGGTTCTGAAAAGATTCTGATAATTTCTTAAATGTGATTTTGGCACTCTGTCAGCATGTTTTTATCTTGTATTATAATAAGGGTCTGAGAAATGGAATTTTCTGATTGGCTGGAAGCATTCGATCAGCCTTATGTTAATCTTTTATTAATACACATGAAGAGCCTAATCATATGCTGACCAATGTTTAAAGAGCTGCTGGCACGAATCTACATGCCGGGCAGGCAACTCATTCCTTTGGCAGTTCTACATGTATAGGGCTAATACAGGGCTAATATATCGCCCCGCACATGTAGAACTGCCATGAAAGATAATGTTTGTACAGTTAGACAGCCCTCCTTCCCCAATCCTATTCCCATCCTATTACTCCCTACATTGAGTGCTTGCAGCCTCGTTTCATACCTCACATCATCAAAAAGCTGTTTTTTGGGGTGGGGCTGCAGCACTGCATGTCCAATCGGCTTATATATAGAAGATACGAGCCAGGCATTCTAAGTTAAAATTTAAGCATTTAACATTGGAAAAAAGCTTTAAGCATATTTAATTTAGCTAGTCAAGCAGGCAACTTCCTGGAATGAGTTGCATGCCCGAATCACGTCAGCGGCTCTTTAACACTATTTAAAATCTGTTTATATTATGATAGCAATAAGACACTCCCTGGAGTTACGTTAATGGTCAGTTAACCACCCTCTAGGGGCATATGGCACTCAGCTACACCTCGTGCAACATTACACCTCTAGAGGGTGATATACATACCATTAACATTAACCTTGGTCATACCTTATTGCCTAAAAAAGTCTTGCGGTGGTGGAGGTGGCAGTAAGACCCAAAGGAGGCTAGAAGTAGTGTAATACCACTCCAAAGTGTTTTAATGTATGTCACTGACAATAGCTTAAGGGTGGACAATAATGGTTAGAACAAGTTTTGTACATTATAATGAAAGGTTCTGAAAGTTCTGATAAGGCTTGAATAGCTATCATAACCTTTTATAGTTGATCAGAACCTATTAGAATCTCAGAACCATTTGTGATGCTCCTAGCTGTAATTGTTTTTCTCCTTAACTACAAAGCTTTTGTCTGTGACTCTGAAAGCAACCAGTAAACTTTTACTTCTGATGGTGTTGTAGTGATTCCTGTTTTATCTGGTTGATCCTGATGTCCCTCCCGCTACACAGTTTGCAACCCACGCCTATACGGATGCATCCCAGATCCTCCCATGGCTGGCATCATACCCAGGGATCAGTTGCGGGGGAGTGTATTGATGTTATTAATAGAGTGAGTTATCAATAGCTTTATTTCATCTTTACCTTATCCCAGTGCCAAACCGTGACCAAGATTAGACTGCCCAGTCTATACTTGCTCTTGGAATGACACCAGGATTGGGTAAAGATGAACGACACCTATTAATAGCTCATTCTATTAGTAACATCAATACATTTTCCTGTGGCTAATCCCAGGCTCTGACATCAGCCATGGGAGGTTCTAGGATGCCCCCTAGAGGTGCAGGTTACACATGCCAGGCAGGAGGAATGGCAGGGTCAGCCATTAAAAAATGACTTACTGCTGTACAATGCCAGCAGAGGTAACATTGTACGGGATTTGTGAAAGGTCTAATCAGGGACTGCCCCACACTATGGTATAGGGAAATTCATGTTGCCATGAACTAGGTTTCTGCAAACAGCAGAAAACTAATCTGCAATTTACATAGACAATGGAAAACTAGTTTGTGGTTTGCAATAAAAGACTTGGAATTCTGCAGAATTTAGAAAAATGTTTTGAAGTGCTATTCAGAAGAACTGTCGTTGTGGCTACATTTCATCAGTGAAATTTTGTTTCTTTTTTGTAGTTTGTATTCGGCACAGCTGTAGTGATAAATGCAATGGAAATGTCCCTACAGTGCCATTCACAAACACTGACAGCCCTTCCCATCTCTGCGGCAATCAATGTTACCCAGACCCCTGTAGAACATATACAGGAAGGCAGCAGGAGGGGCACAAAACTGTGACTGGCAGGCAGCATTTGGAGGGGGTTCTCAGGTCTATGCAGTTCATCAGACCATTGTACTGCGGGACATGGGCTAGGGCAAGGTCTCCACTGGACATCAGGGATATAGCAGCAAGTGGGTCATGGAAAATCTGAATTCAGCATGTCGTGATATGGGCCTTATTCAGTGGCAGAAGAGGGTGGGGGATATCTACATAACATCACCCAACCACACAGATTTTCAGCGTGGGATAGCACCATGAAATTGAAGCTATGTCATGCCACATCTTTGTGTGAGTCATAGAGCAACACTCAAGCAGATACAAACCTTATTTGTACCCTCTTTTTTTAATTATTCTTTTTTTTTTTTATGCCCAGGAGCCTGGCGGGCAGCTATGGCCCTCCTTCAGAGGGATTCATCCTCCGGTCCCTTGAGTCCCAGCTCAGCCAACCCTGAAAGCTCCCCTGTGGTGGGGCCAGAGGAGAGTGCCGCTTTTCCCCCGCCCCAACCACATCTCCAGAATTCGGGGGTGGCACAGGGATGCAGGGTCATCATGGAGCCTGCCAGCTCCCATTTCCTCTTTTCTCATGCCCCTACCTCCCCTGCTGATGTAAGGACATCGGCATGTGTCTCCCAACCCGTACTGCCCTCCAGCTACCACCAGAGGGCAGTCAATGAGCAGGACGACAGGCCTCCCCCCCCGAGGGAGGAGAGGAGAGGAGAGCAGTCCTCCAGACGCTTGATCCTCTCTCACCCCTGCTGACCCCCAGTGGCCTGGGCTCGTTCCCGAACCTGGGTCGCCGGCATGGTGCGAGGTGTAGCGACCAGCACCTCAATCTCCAGCGCCACTGGGCCGGCTTTATTTGCACCCTCTAACATTGGAGTGCACTGCACTGTGAATATGACCTTGTTTTGTACGTAGGGGTAGTGAGTGGTGACACAACAGGATGTCGGTCTCCCATCCCCCCTCCCGTATTGAGGAACATGCCATTGCTACTGAGAATAAGGTCCGGAATCTCTGACCATATACAGAGCTCTATGCTACTACTCCTTGGTTATGCACATGTTGGACACAGTACAGTGTGGGTGATCACATTGCCTGCCAACTGTTCATCACTACATTGCTGGAGCACATTACACTGCTCTGGGAGGGCTTTCATCTCCTGCTATGAGACAGTAGCAGCTGTTATATCACATCAGTGAGAATAAATATTGTCAAATAAATGGCGTTAGTATTTGTCGATGACATGACTACTTTCAAAATGGAAAAGATCACATAAGTTAAAAAAATACACAAATGAAGACAACGTAGGTACAATACTGTATGTCATAATGCTGGATTTAAGAAATGGGAGAGAAGGTGAAGCAATGCCTGCTGACCTCATAATGCATTTGTGCAGCATTCTAACCAAAGTAGTGAAATAAAATAGTCATTACCATTAACAGTTACATCTCTAAAAAAAGACTGATTTGAAAGGTTTATGTTTGCTTTTGCACCCTCATTCATGAGGAAAATGGCATATTGTCAGACAGGCCATTTGGTATCCGTACGTGTCTTGAGAAGGTACACCAAAGTAAAAATGTGGAGCCTCCCCTATCAAATGCTTTCCTAATTCAGTTCCCCATAGTTATCAGTCCTGAAGTGTTGGCTGAAAAGCTGCCACAACTGCTGCATTCTGTAGAGAATTCTTTGTGGGATGAAGAATGTCCACGAGAGAAATCATGTACATCTTACTGAACTTTGGAATGAAGATGAAACTCGGCTCGTTAGTAATGCATTAATTAAACCAGCTGCTCGCTCCTTTACTCAGATCTCTATTCCCAGTCTAACACACATCTCTTCTTAAAGGTCTGCCCACCTGCCTGGTCTGCGTCTGTCTCAGCACATCTGTGTACTGCGATGACACTGATATAACCACCATCCCTCCGCTGCCGAAGGACACCACCTATTTCTATGCTCGCTTCAACAAGATTAACAATATCAAAGCCAACGACTTCTCGGGCCTCAGTATGTATTATACCCTTTTATATGTGTGTGGATACTAACTTATTATACATGAAATAGGATGCATGTAAATGTTTTTATAGATCATGGGGAGTGCTACCAAGCAAGCTGAGTGCTCCTTTCCTCTTCACATGAGACACTCTTATTCTCTGAAGAGTGTCCCACGTGCAGCTGCCTTGGAAATGGGCACGTTCAGATAAGGTTTTTATAAAATTAATATATTACTGATTGAACATGATCAATAATTTATTAATACCGCCGCTGGGACCACTCTTATGGTTGTAAGAGTGGTCTCACTTACATTCTTAGGGTATCAGAATCGCTCACCATTGGTTTGCAGTTTTCAAATTATAAGAAGGCATGAGAGACCACTCTTACAACTGTAAGAGTGGTCTCATCGGAAGTATTGGCATATACTCTGGCTTTTTTTACATGAAATTATACTTTATTAGTATCCTTAAAAGGATCTTTAGTGTGTGTGTGTGTGTGTATATATATATATAATAGGGGCACAGTCATGCCCCTATAGTTAGGTTTGAGTAGGCAGTTTAATGTTAAACACCACATTTTCCACCTTAATAACTTTGCAACCATTCAACAGATTTGCATGAAATTTGGTATGCACTGTCCTGTTGGGTAGCTCTCCTGACGTGCCAAGTTTGATTGGCTGTGTGCTTTTCGTGCAGCACATAGTTGAAAAAGTGAGTTTTTCACCTTTTTTGGGCCTCTTTTTTGCAGATTTTTGCCCATCACATTGTGGACACATCATTTGGAATTTGGGCTTGAAACTGTCAAGGTAGAAAAAGGTTGCCCCAAGGAACAAGCCAGCGGTGGTTGGGTGAAAAAATATTAATCTGTTCCAAAGTTATTTAGCTTTGAAATTTCGGGTTCTGAGTATGCTCAGTTCAGTCTTTGGAATATATGTATGTTTTGCAAAAGAGAATTTGGCTCACGAACAGGGATTTTGACAGCTCACGAATGGGGATTTTGACAGCTCATGAATGGGGAGTGTGTTCACTTTGTGCAAAATAACTTCACAGCTGTTCTAGCACTTCACATAAAAGTTGGCACGTGCCCTCACAGGCTAGTGATCTCTTGATGTGCCAAGCTGCAGTTTGATAGAATGTGCATACCTGGAGATATGCAGTCCCAAAATGTGTACATCTGGATCTTTTGTCAAATTCTTGCTCCAGTTGTTTCACTTTGTGCATTAATAACTTCACAGCTGTTTCTGCACTTTACATAAAGTTTAACATGTGCCCTTACAGACTATTGGTTATTTTAGCTGCCAAGTTTCAGTTAGACAGATTTTTCACATCTTGAGAGATATGCAGTCCCATAACCCAGATAGACCATCTTAGGGTAGCTGGTTCATTCCACTGGGGTGTCAAACAGACAAGGCATACTGATGAGTCCTGGTAGGACAAAACATGTGTCTATGTCTTCTGTTGGCACCCTTTGCAAACTGTGTGAGAGGCCTTTTGGCACCATGCATTTCTACTTAAAGTTGAACCAGCATAATATTCTGTAGTGATTTACATATGCAGCCCATGATGCTTTGCATTGTGGGGGCATGTGTGATTTTGTATTTCTTTGAAACTTTGCTTCCCTGCCAAATGCCCTTTGGGGTAACCATTACCTCAGTGCTTGTGCACAGAGGTTCTTTGTCTTTTAAATTGTTTTTTGTTTTAATTGGGTTCACCACAACATAACCCAGATAGACCATCTTAGGGTAGCTGGTTCATTCCACTGGGGTGTCAAACAGTTGAGGCATATTGATGAGTCCTGATAGGATGAAACATGTGTCTATGTCTTCTGTTGGCACCCTTTGCAAATTGTGTGAGAGACCTTTTGGCACCATGCATTTCTGCTTAAAGTTGAACCAGCATAATATTCTGTGGTGACTCGCATATGCAGCCCATGATGCTTTGCATTGTGGAGGCATGTGTGATTTTGTATTTCTTTGTCCCAAAATGTGTACATCTGGATATTTTGTCAAATTCTTGCTTCTATTGTTTCACTTTGTGCAATAATAATGTAGCAGCTTTTCCTGTAATTTACATGAACTTTGGCACGTGCTCTTACAGACTATTTCTTTTTTCACCTGCCTGATTTTAGTTAGATAGAGAGTGCACATCTGGAGACATGCAATCCCAAATTGTGTACATCCAGATGTTTTGTCAAATTCTTGCTTTGATTGTTTCTCTTTGTGCATTAATAACTTCACAGTTGTTCTGCAATGTACATAAAATTTGGTTCAGGTGATATGCAAGGAATTTGCCATGCCCCACAGTGAAGCAAACATCTCATGAAGATGTAAGTTTCATTTTACTTGCATGTGAGGGCATGGAGAGATAGTGTCCCAAAATGTGCAACTCACTTTTTTTCAGCTCACTTTGCACCTGCAGGTTATACAGTTTGACCACTAGTGGTCAACAAAACACTAAATTTCTCACTTGATACTCCATCACTCAGGGTAGAAACAGCTTGCCCCATAGAACAAGTCAACATTGGTTTGACGAAAACATATTAATCCATTATAAAATTATTCAGGTTTGAAATTTCAGGTTCTGAGCATGCTCAGTTAAGTTTTTTGGAAAGCTTCACAGTGGGGAAGAGGGATTTGTGCACACAAAAAGGTATTGTGAAAAGGGATTTTTAAATCCTTCTTATGAGAAAAAATCCCTTTTTGTGAGTCACCATCTTGTTTTCCATTTTTCCCCACAAACAAAATGTTGCAACTTGCCCCACAAATGTGTTGTGTGGTAACTGAAGGATGGGTTTTGTTTAGGGTGACACTCACTACAAACCCATGGCTTTGGTTTGCTTCGTTTATCTTAAAAAATTGCATTTTTTTACTTTAAAAATCACTATTCATCACTTGCTTCCAATCCTTGTTCATGAGATGACAAAATCCTTGATCACAAGCTGATCCTCGTTTGCGAGCTGTCAAAATCCTTGATACCGATTTTCAGACCAGATGGTCCTATCTAGCGAAAAAGGATTGGCTCGGGAACAGCGATTTTGTTAGCTCACGAAAGGGGATTTTGACAGCTCCTGAAAGGGGACTGGCTTTTTGAATCCCCTTTTGCAAGCAGTCAGAATCTTGTTTTGTGAGCCAATCGACTTTCGCAAGCTGACAAAATCCATGAACGTGATTTCCAGACCAGATGGCCCATCTTGTGAATTGGATTGGCTAGTGAACAGGGATTCTGTCACCTCATGAAAAAGGATCAAGTGACGAAAGGTGATTTTGACTGCTTGAGAAAGGGGATTGTTTTTTTAAATGCTCTTTCACCAGCTGTGGGTGGGGTGGGGTGAGGTGGTACAGTTTGGTGGGTTTTAGGGTGTCAACTCTAACACCTCATTTCCCCACTTTTGTAACTTCAACCCTAGCTAATACATTAACATCATTTTTTGCAATGAATATATATATATATATATATAATGCTTGCATGGTAGCCCAAGTATACTTAGGGTTTAGTGGAGATCTCAATGTTAAATGCCAATCTTTGCACCATAATAACTTTGGTGGCATTCAACAAAACTGCATGAAATTTGGCATGCATGGTGCAGGTGGCAAGTTCTCGAGGCATGGGAAGTTTTGTAATGGGCGCTTGACTGTATTCAGAGAACCAGAAACATCCAAAATACATAAATCCACCACTTTTTGGCCAGATTTGTTGGCGTCACCTACTGCCAAGGCAGTATGAGATTTTGTCCAAAGCATTCAAAACTGAATGGGCTTGTGCCAAGGGTGTGCTTTATGAATGTTCTGTGAAAAAAATGTAATCATTTCCAGAGTTACAAGGTTTTGAAATGTGGCTTCTGAGCATGCTCAGTATGTTTTCAGGATAACTCTCTAATGTGACCACCATAAGCTTACCCTTTTCAAACCATACTCAGATTGTGACCAGTTGTGTTTTTGCATCATGAGGAAAAAATTAGTGAGTCTTGACGGCCACCCTCTTGTTTTAAAAAAGGCTGGAAAATACATAAAAATGATAGGTAAAATTTTAAGCCCTGCACCTAGACACTTTGGTTCTGGCAGTGTGCCAAACTCCTTTGCTACAACTGCACCCAATTCTCAACTCTTGGGTGCAGTTGTGACAGTTTCCACATTTTATGGCAGCTTGCACCAAATATCTGGTACACACTACATAAAAACAACCCCCAGGAATGCCGCAAGCTAGACCAGAAAAAGTTGATCTAACTTGCAGCACCTGGTACACGGGATGAAAATCCTAATTGCCAGCAGGGTGATTGCTGCATGCCCTGTGCACCATATCTTTAGTATATCTGGAGCTTGTGGCAATCACGGGCTTTGAAAATTGAGCCCGATGTATTTTCAAAAAAGAAACACTTGAATCTAGCTAAATTGGACCCATTTAGCTAGCTTCTAGTATCTGTCTTTTGCAAAATGGCCCAGAAATACCTTTTCTGTGTCCCACAAAAATCGTGGGTGCCCAGCTTAGTGAAGGGCAGATCTACAAGTCATGAGCGAGAATTCAAACATGCAGCTTGTTTCTCTTTCCTCAACCAGTCTCTGCTCAGAACGGCTCCTCTACTTCAAGGCATATTGTTAATTAAAATAAATGCCACAGATTTAGATAAAGATGCCAATGGGGAAATGAACAGTATGTTGATTTGATTACTGTGCATTAGTACTGTTTTGTTACTGAGGTATGCATCTTAAACTATATTTAATTTTAATTATAACTAAAACACAGCTGTACATGCATTATCACTGACCGCAGAGGGTAAAGTGTTCGACCAATTTAAAAATGGCACTCAATGATGCTTTCAAAGGAATTCTTAAAGCAGCTGAGAACAATTTGATACTGATAAATGGCATTCCACGCTGTCTTAGTTACAGCTCTGTGTACAGCACTTCCCCAACAAAGGCCAAATGCAAACATGGATCCTGAAGCTCCTCCCTCAAGGGCTGCTTGCAGTAGGCCCCTCAGAAAACAGAAGACTGAGAAACAGAAGCTGCACCTGATGATGGCTGTCTGACTGTGGTAGCTTGTGTGGTCTTGTCCTTTTCCTGCTTTTGGAGGGTGGGAATTAGGACAGAAAACAGTAACACCATATTTCCCTACTTTTGTGGCATTAACAATTGAACCGTAACTGATGCATTAACGCAGTTTGCGTTTTCAATGAAGATATACTGTATATATATTATACATGGATGGGCCCTCATCCCCATAGAAAAAGACATTTTGTATTTCCCTGTATGTGATTGTAGCCAGTTAGGGTATTATGATATTAATTAGTTAATTGCAGTGTATTACTGTGTTATTAATATCTTAGTAAAACTATATATATATATATATATATATATATATATATGTTATTTGTAGTTCTTTCTCTCTCTCTCTTCTTTGGGCTGCCCATGACCCAAACAAATAAGATCCCCTATAGGGTGACTGGCTCCCTCTCCCTGGGTTGAGATACAGATATGGCACACTGATGAGTCCAAATGAGGATGAAACACATGTCTGTGTCTGCTGTTCTTAGCCTTTGCTGATTGTATTGTGAGGCCTTCTGGCACCATACATGTCTGCTTAAAGCTGAGCAAGTCCACATTAATTCGTGGGCATTTGTATATGCTTCCTATGATGCTTTGCATTATTGGGGTATGTACAAATTGTATTTTCTTTAAAATTTGACTGTATGGCCAATATACTCTGGGAAAACCCCTGCCCAGTGCATTTACTGGGGTTCTTTGCATTATTGGGGTATGCAAATTGTGCATATATATATATGTATATATATATATATATATATATATATATATATATATATATAAAATACTGGCACGTAGCGCCAGTATATTAGGGTTGAGTGCAAACTTTTATGTTAAACCTGAAATTGTGAACCTTAATAACTCTAGAACCTTTCAACAGATTCGCACGGAATTTGGCATGCGTAGTCTCGAGGGTTAGGTCCACTGATGTGCAACATGTGTGAATCCATCATGTGATTTTTGAGATACAGAGGGTCAAGACCCCCTAAATGTATCTGTTTTTGATGTTTCTTTGTCCACCTGTATCTCAGGAATGTTTTGTTTTGCTATGGTCTGTAAATTGTAGTGTAGAAAGCCTTTGGGTCAGAGATGTGCCTTTTGAAGGTTTGGTGGAAAAATATTAATTTGTTCAAAAGTTATATCAGTTTTAAGTTTGCCATTATTTCCTATGGGAAAAGTTAAGTGTTCAGCTTGAAAGTACTGTATTTTCACAAATCATAGTGTGTGTGGGAAACAGGTGTGTCCTATTCTCGCACACACACACCATGATTTGCGAAAATAAAGTGGTCATTTGCCGACAGCAGCGTCCCCAATTCCTTTGTTGGCATTTCTTCCCCTACCACTGTGGCACACTGGGATCCCACCCCAGTATGCCAAATAATAGTTTTTTTTATCTGTTTCTGACACCAGGATGCCCACTCCCAGTGTCAGTTGTTGACGAGGGTGCCCAAACCCCCTTTCAACAGCATGTATCCCACCCCAACTCATGTGGCACACTGGGAACCCACCCCAGTGTGACCAAAAGTTATTTATTTATTCTTACCTTGCTGACGAGGGTGCTCAATCCCCCTTTCAGCAGCATGTATCCCACCCCAACTCATGTGGCACACTGGGAACCCACCCCAGTGTGCCCAAAAGTTATTTATTTATTTATTTTTACCTTGTTGATGGGGGTGCCCAATCTCCCTGTTCGCAGCATGTATCCCCCCCCAACTCATTTGGCACACTGAGAGCCCACCCCAGTGTGCCCAAAGGTTGTTGTTTTTTTAACCTATAAATAAAGAACACTGTCCCCGATGTCTTTTTTTTAATCTGTAAAAAAGAAAAAGGTCTCTAATCATCTCCCCAGTACCCCTCCCACTGAGCACCAACCTCCCTGCACCCTCCCTTGCCTCATACATTCCTTCAGAGGTTGGCGCTGTCCTCTGCTCTGGACCAGGCCATGTCTGCACTCTTCAAAGCCAAACCAGGAACTGAAAAATCAAAGGTAAGTGCTGTATAATGGCAGTCAATGGGGTTTCAACTTAGGTTGATATCTCAGTTATTTTTAGGAATTTTGGCCCCATATTTTCAACATGGGGTTCTTGGGACCCCACCTTCTGAACACTGTCACTGTCATTTCGCTACTTAGTCCCAAAAGGTGATTTTGGGGTTGCTGTGTGGAATCAGCTTTCAGGACCAGTTGATGAAATTACAGTGCCACTATTCATGAGGTAGGATCCCAAAAAGCCCATGCTGCAAATTTGGTGAAAAATTCCCCAAAATGACTGCATTACGAGCATGCATTGGGCAGTTTCTATGCACGCTTGTAGCTTTGCCAATTTTTAATATTTTCACTCCAGATTTAAAACATAGCCATTTTTTCACACCTCCTTATGAACAGAACAGCTGTCATTTTTCACATCCTGCCCAAAACATGTTTTCGCTCCTGTGGCACAGAATGGTGCAGTCGCTGTGTGAAATCAACTTTTGAGATGGATTAGCAAAATCAAAGTGCAACTGTTTATGAGGGGAGGTCCCAAAAAGCCCATGTTGAAAATTTGGTGAAAAAATTCCAAAAAATGAGTGCGTTATGAGCATGCATTGTGCAGTTTCTACGCACACTTGTAACTTCGCCAAGTTTTCATATTTTCACTCCAGATTTTCAACATTACCATTCTGTCACACCACCTCATGAACAGTACAGCTGTCATTTCTCACATCCTGTCCAAAATATGTTTTATCAGCTGTGGCAAAAACTGGCACAGTCATGGTGCAAAATCTCCTTTTAGGACTGATTAACAATATAACAGTACTACTGTTCATGGGGTGGGTTCCTGAAAAAGCCATGTTCAAAATTAGGTGATAACGTTCCTAAAAATAGCTGTATTATGAGCATGCATTGTGCGGTTTCTATGCAGACACATAACTTTGGTAATTTACAATATTTTCACTCCAGATTTTCAATTTACCCATTATTTAAAACCACCTCATCAGTTGTACAGCTCTCATTTCTCACATCCTACCATACTTTTAAATTGGCTCTAGTAAAAACAATCTAAGACAACTACTATTCTTAGCCTCTACTGCAACTAAAAGATTCATACTGAAACATTGGAAAAAACCATCCCTTTCAAATAACTTTATATTTGAGTGGTGGACTATGTTAAGAGAAACAATTGCCTTTAAAAAATTGTGGCACAATTGTGAAAATATTAATGATATTTTGGATACTACATGGAATGAACCAAAAAAATATATTCTCCCCATTGTCACGTTGTTGATATGATAGAGGGTGGGGTGGTAGGGATATGTTGTAGACTGTATTTTCTAAACTTTCTTTTTCTGATATGATTCTTTTTATTTGTTATTGACAATGCAATATATTTTTGTCATTAAGTCTAATCAATAAACATTATTTTCCAAAAAGATGTGCCCTTTGCTGGTTTGGTGAAGAAATAGACACTGGTTCTATAGTTACAACACTCCAAAGTTGCAAATTTCCCATATGATAACATTGTGACAGTTGTGGTGCTTTTCGGCAGCTATATCTCAAAAACAGTTCGAGATACAGACTTTTTGCTAAGTGCAGCTTAGTACACCTTCAGGTGTACTAAGTATGAGCGAAGGTGGCCAGTCCATGAACACAACTACGAAGGAATTTTTTACAAAGTTTCTATGGTTTCTGAGATATTGCATCTTTTGCAGCACAATGGTTACCTGTAATGGCTCTAGGCATGCGCTGTGTCTCTATACTTATGAGTACATGGGAGTGCAGGGCCTATAGGGCCTTGCACTCCCACATTTGGATCCCATTATGCAATAATGGGAGTGCAGGACCCTACATTATGCAGTATGGGCCCTGTGCTCCCACACAGAGATGTGATATCATTAAAATATCAGTACACTTATGTATAGATGGGAGTGCAGGACCTGCCTGAAAATAAAAGACAATTACAGAATGTATGCATAATAGGAGCACTCCCACAACCACATACGAATAACATTACACTTTCTCAAAAAGATGGGAAATTAATTGCAAAAATCTTCATTAATGCATCAGTTAAGGTTGTCATTACAGTAACCAAAGTTTGGAAATTCAGTGTTAAGGTTACCAACCCTACCCCCCCCCACTCTCACTAGCCACACACCAATAGGCATTGGGGTGTGTCTTGGGGTCATCGGGCCTAACTCTCACCCCATTGTCCTACACTGTACCACTCAGCTTCCTTACAAATGGAATGGGTGAGAGTTAGGACTGACAACCCCAAGGCCAGTTGGTGTGCGGAGAGTGGAGGTGGGGGGGGGTAGGGTTGGTAACTTTTGCCACTGTAATGACAACCCTTACTGATGTATTAAGGAAGTATTTTGCAATATATATATATATATATATAAAATGTGTAGGAAAAAGTGAAAATTGGGGTTCCTGATTGGGTGAAATGCACCACATGATCGTGCATTATCCCACAATGACCACACACTTTCCCCTAGACTGCACACTTACATTACTTTCCATCCCAGTCAGAACCTTCTCAATAGCAGCCTAGGTATGATGATCACTCCACACCAGGCAAAAACAGGCTGCCACACACACAGCCTAACATTAACAACCATAATCAAGTAAATCAAGGTACTTGTAGCTGTCCCACACTGCAAACAGTTATCTTGTTGATCCTGGCATATTTCTGATACATTCAAAGTGAGGGGAAAAAAAAAACGTATCTGGTTGATTCTGGTATTTTTACATTGTGTTTCAGGTGTAATGAGTTTTACTTTCATCTTTCAGTATACCATGACTAAGCGGTGATCACTGTGGTTTAACAAGTTCTAGTAAAGCTTTATAATGAGGAAGATTTTGTACAAAAAGATGTAGGCTAACATCAGTTAGTTTTGTCTAAAAAAAGCCACCGAGTGTACAGCAAAAAGAGTGAGCAAGTCAGCAGCTTCAGAAATGTAGATGTAAGCATCAGCGAGTGTTGCTATAGCAACCCTCGTTCACGCCTGCACATCCACTTCTGAATCCGCCAACTTGCTTGCTCTTCTCACTGTACACTTGGTGCTTTTTTAGACAAAAGTAACTGAAGTAAGAGTAAAACCACACAGTTTACTTTGTTTTGTACAACATCTTCCTCATTATTAACCTTTGCTAGCATTCTGGTTACTACAGTGAACACCAGTTTGTCTTGCTAAACTGGAAGATAAAAAGTGAAAATCATTAGACCAGAGACACTGTAAAAATGTCAGGATCAACCAGATAAGTTGTTATCACTTTTAAGCTACCAAAATCATGGCAGAATCAACCAGATCACCGAAATGAAATTCTAATTTCTGCCACACAAGTCCTAATTTTTGCCTCCCAACCCCCCAAAAAAATTTCCAGCCATTTTATAAGATAGTTAATCCACTACAGGGTGTGTGGTTCTATGAACATATGAATTTGCCAGGAGATAAAGGCCTTATGGTCTATCGAGTCTGCTCGAGTGTGCATCTAGCAACCCTTATACTGCAACTGCCCCTCCCTCCCTCCCCTGCCCCTCCTCTTGCTCTATCCCATCCCTGTTTGAAGCAGTCCACTATTCTACAGGATGCCACTTCCGCAGGCAACACATTCCACCCTGACACCACTCTCTCCATAAAAAAAGTGTCTTCTCATTTCCCTTCTGAACCATCCCCCTCCAATCTGAGATTGTGACCTCAAGTGCCCCTACCTAGTCCCTACATGCCTGTCTTGTTTATTCCCTTTATGTACTTGGCAGTTTCATTCATATCACCCCTGTCTCTCCTCTCCTCCAGTGAGTGCATGTTCAACTCCTTCGGCCTGCTCATGTAGGGTATGTCCCCTAGTCCCTGGATCATCTTTGTTGCCCTGTGTTGCACCCCCTCCAGTAACTTAATGTCCCTCTTCAGATATGGGTACCAGTACTGCATGCAGTACACCAGGTGTGGCCTAACCAGTGTCCTATACAACCGCAGGATCACCTCCCCACTCCTTGAAGATATAGCCCTGGCAATACAACCCAGCATTTTGTTGGTCTTTGCAGCTGCCTTCCTGCATTGTGCTGAATTGTTTATTAAGCCCATTATAATCACCCCCAGATCCTTCTCCTCCTCTGTCACGGCTAGCTGACCCCCCTCCAGCTGGTAGCTCCTTCTTGGGGATTTTTGCCCCGAAATGTAGCACCTGGCACTTTTTGGCATTGAACCCCAACTGCCAGGTGTCCAACAAGGTCTCCAATTTTGGCAGATCATCCTGCAACCCATGCCACCCTCTTAGGTCATCCACTACTGCTCCCATCTTGGTGTCATCTGCAAACAAACTGATCTTGCTCTTGATGCCCATTGAGATGTCTGATATGAACAACCCAAACAACACCAGTCCCAGCACTGAGCCCTGCGGTACTCCGCTTGTCACTGCCCTTGGAGATGAGAACTCCCCTCCCACCACCATCTTCTGCTGCCTTCCCAGTAACCAGTTTACTACCCATCCCACCATTTTTTCCCCTGCACCTGTAACTGGCAGCTTACTACCCAGCCTCCCATGTGGCACATAATTGAATGCCTTACTGAAGTCCAGAAACAGGACATCCACTGCTTGGCCTTTGTCCAACTGTCTAGTTACCCAGTCATAGTAATCCATCAGGTTGGTCTGACAGGATCTGCCCATGACAAACCTATGCTGCTTGTAACATCCACACTACCCCCACATACACACACTATTGCAAAATATAGAACATAGCAAAAGGTTTCCAAATTAATGAATTATATAAAATAAAAGATGGCAAAGTCCACCATATTTGTGAAACAGTACCATCTTGAAATGGAATAAACTCACAAAGGCTTGTTCAACCTCTCAATGGTATTATTTCCTTATATACCACACTTCACCATCATTTATTCTCTCTATATATTTTCTTTGCAAAAAAACTGAGTTAATGCACCAATTAGGATTCAGCTTAACACCACTATAATAAGGAAATATTATGTTAGGGTTTCCAACCCTAATTCCGCTCCCCCCAAGCAGTAAAAAGACAAGACTACATGAGGAACCACAGATGGCCATTATCAGTTAAGGCAAACAACATAATACTGTTTCCAAATTATACATATGCAGTAGCACTAGTGTGCTACCTTTGTGGATTTGTATCTGTGTCATGTATGCTCAAGACATACACAATCATTACTGCAATAGAAATCCATGATTCTCAAATTATAACACTGCTTCTGCGTATAGAAACACAGGCCCTTGCAGCGAGATACAAATATATAATGTCAAAATTACAAGAGTGCTTTTGTCTGCAGAAGCTCAGGCCCCTATGGGGCCAGCATTTTTGTAGCATCAGGTACTCATGGACATTGTACAACAGACACACAGTTGATAGGCCCATGCTTCTACAGCCCCAGGTATAAGATATGCACACTGACCTCTGGCTGCAGAAGTACAGGCACCACACAATCAATGATAACAAAATTGCAACTGTACTTCTCTGTGCAGAAGTACAGGACCCCAAGAGGCCTATGCCTCTTCAGCCACAGCTGTAAGACATACACACCAACCTCTGGCTCCAGAAGGGCAGGCCACTGTGGGATCTGCAGTTATGCAGCTGGAAGTACTGTTGCAATGTGGGTACCATGGTTTTAGCAGCAGATCTTGAAACTGTTCAAGGGGATAGCAGTTTGTGATTTATGCAACTGCATATAGAAAATGGTGCACTAGAAGATCACGCTGTCTAGTGAGGTAATTCATATAGTTTGCAGAAGTATATCTGCCTGCAGAGATGAAGGCCCCTTTGGACTTTCTGGCTGTAGAAACACAGGAACCCATGGGGACTATGCTTCTGCAGTCACAAATACTCATGCATGCTGTATGACCCATACACACATAGGTATGGTTGCATAAGCACAGCCCCCATGAGCCTATGCTTATGCAGCTTCAGATACAACCCCACAAAGGTAGCACAACAGCTACTGCATTTGTAGCCTCTGGGAATAGATTATGTTGTTTGTCTTACCTGATGATGGCTCTATGTGGTTGCTTGTGTGGTTTTGTCATTTTGCTGCTTGGGGTGGGGGTGAGGAGTTAGGGTTGGAAGCCCTAAAACTACATTTCCCTACTTCTGTGGCACTAAGGTGAACCCTAACTGGTGCATTAATGCAATTCTTTGCAAATATTTTTTTTTTGAGATAGTGGAGTCATATCCTCATTCATGCAGATCCTTTCAAAACCATCACAAACAGATGCAGATGCACAGGGCCCTCTGGGCCCTCTGCCAAGGGAAGACTCTGTCTACCTATGGAAATGCAGCAATGAATGTCAAGAATTGATGGGGCTGTCTAGTGGACTGTGTAAGGGCAGGGGCCTCTGGATCCTGCATTTCCATGTGGCTGCAGACACAGATGCACAGGGCAAGGAATTCATCTCTCAACTGAAGCACAGGGTCCTCTGGTACCCAGGGATGCAGGAGTGCAGAAACCTTTGCCAAGAGAACAGTTCCCTGTACTATATGGTACTTAGGCCAGTGCAGACAACCCTTCACCTTCACTTTCTAGGTTGGGGGGGTGGTGTCACATGATAGCACCATATCCCCTGCCTCCACTTATCCAGCTGGGTCAGTGCACTAGCCCTTCATCTCAACTCAGTGATATGGGGAGAAAAAGCCCTATCTGGTGAGGGAAAAGTTAGTACTACATACATTTCTTAATATGAATTATTTTTATTTAAAAAGTTTGACCCCATCTTTTCAAGATAGTGATTTTGTGACTTCCCTGATAAACATGACATGTGGCAGTTATAGAATGCTGGCCAAAACATCATTTCACATAACAAGCAAGAAAGTACATCTTGTCCAGGATTTGAAAAAACACACCTGGTGGTGTTGTGGAAAAATGACTGTGTTGAAAGTTTGAGGTCAAAATATTGAAAACTGGCAAAGTTATGAGTGAACATTGAAATATTTTAATGTTCACTCATAACTTGGTCATTTTACCATATCATTATGCCAAATGTTCAACACAGTCTTCTTATGACCCCACTTCATGAACCCAGTAGATGAAACTGTTCAAATCCCCCCCGAAAGGTGATTTCATGTAGCAACCCTGAAATCATTTTTAGGACAGATTTGAAAAATTCCACCCATCTTGTTCATGAGATGGGGGTCCCAAAATGACCATGTTGAAAGTCTGGTGGAAAAGTGATACAAAATTAGCAAAGTTAGATGTGAACTTTGAAACATTTCAATGTTCACTCATAACTTGGTCGTTTTACATATTTTTACACCTAATTTTAAATATAGCTTTCTTATGACCCCCACCTCATGAACCCGTTAGGTGAAAATGTTAAAATCCCACCCAAAAGGTGATTTTGCACCATGACAACAAAATTACCTTTCTTGACAGATTAGAAAATTTCCACCTACCTTGTTCATAAGGTAGGGTCCCAAAAAGGCCATGTTGAAAATTTTGCATAAAAATATTTAAAAAATGACAACATTAGGAGTAAAATTTCAAAACCCATTGAAATACATTAACCCAGACTTGCCTTATTTTCCTGTAATGCAGTTGCTGGTTCCAGCAGCATGACAAGTCTTTGATTGCAGAGTGGATCTAAGTCTTGAGACATGTTTCAGGTGAGTGAGGATATGCAGAGGGTGGTGGGTGGTGGGTGCTGAGTCGGGGTCAGGTGGGGTGGGTGGGAGGTGTGGGGTCAGATCAGTGAGGGGCTGTTTTCTCTTTTACAAGTCATTTAAAAAGACATAGAGGGACTGTTTTCTTTTTTGCAGGATTGCTACAGTATTGAATCCAACAGTGGTGTCAGCTTAACTCTACAGTGGAACTGGGGGTGGGCACCCTGGTGTCATCATCTCTTTATTGGAGGGTGTGGGTGACCTGCAGCAGAGAGAGTTGGCAAGTAGTACTTGTCCACATTTGAATAGCATCAGTTTAGGAAGCATTTATAGGAAGGGCTGGCTAAACTGAGATGGTAAGGGAATAAACAATTAGATAGATAGATAGATAGATAGATAGGTTGGTAGGTAGGTAAGTGGACAGACAGACAGATACAGAAAGATATTGAGATCGATCACTGTCTCACTGCTGGCATACAAGCCGTCAACACATCTTCATCTGCAGCTGCAGATGTCAAGAAACTCCTGCTGTTTTCATACCGAGAATGTGGGTAAATGCCTCCTCTTGTTAAGTTGGACACCCTGGATTTTCAGGTGCCAAGAAAAGGTATTTCTGGATGTATTTTTAAAAATCAAACACCTGAATTTAGCTAAACAGTCACGTTTTGCTAGGTTTAGGTATTTGCTGTTTAGAAATACATATTTTTTATGCATTTTCCATGTTTTTTAGTTTGGTGAAAAAACAAAATGGCGACCCTCAGAAATTGAAAAAAAATTTCGGGTCATGAGTCATTTTTGGTCCTCGACAACTTAGTGGTACAAACCAAAAAAATCTCACAAACTGAAAATGTACAGTTTGTATCAGAGGGTTATCCAAAAACCCTACTGAGCATGCTCAGAAAAAAACTTAAAATCTTTATAACTTTGGAACCATTTAATATTTCTTCACAAAACCTTCAAAGGACACTACCTTGGCACAGTCTGCTGATACCCTGCAAGTTCCATGAAAAAAATATCTGTACTGTCTAGGCTGTGCATGAAAACAAACAAAAAAAGTGGGTCAAGTATAGGAAAAAAAAAACACTTTTCCAAAAATCAATGTTCCAGATCCCAGAAACTGTGCAAGATGTCTTCATAAAACATAGATACATAGACAGTGTCAGCAGATAAGGACCTATGGCCCACCCAGTCTGCCCATTTGAGCTTGTAAGTTCAGTTTATGTTTTCCTAGAAGTCTGTTGCCCCTTACCCCTGACCTCCAGAATTCCTTTATGTCTGTCCCATGCATTCTTAAATCCCGTGATTGTTTCAGCCCCCACCACTTCCTCTGGCAGGGTGTTCCACTTGTCCACCACCCGTTCTGTGAAGAAATTCTTCCTCATGTTTCCACTGAATCGTCCTCCCTTCAACTTCATCCCATGCCTTCTAGTCCTGGAACATCTTTTTCGCTTAAAAATAGTGTATTACTGCACCTTGTTCCTTCCTGTAAGATACTTGTATATCTCTATCATATCCCCTCTCTCCCTCCTCTCCTCCAGGGAGTACATGTTCAGTTCCTTCAACCTGTCCTCATAGGACTTGTGATGCAATCCATGCACCATCTTTGTTGCCCTCCTCTGAACCTTCTCTACCCTGTCTATGTCCTTACGTAGGTATGGTCTCCAGAACTGTACACTGTACTCCAGGTGGGCCTCACTAGTGTCTTGTATAGTGGAATTATGACCTCCCTTTTCCTGCTGGTGATGCCCCTGCTTATGCATCCCAGCATCCTATTTGCTTTACCTGCTGCCTTGTCACACTGTTTCCCTACCTTGAGGTCATCAGAGATGATAACCCCAAGATCCCTTTCCTGTTTGGTGCATGCTATATCCTCACCCCCCAACTGATATATTGTGCCAGGGTTTTTGTGCCCCATATGCATTATCTTGCACTTCTTTGCATTGAATTTCAACTGCCAAACCCCAGACCATTCTTCAAGTTTCTGCAGGTCCCTTCTCATTCTGTCTACACCCTCTGGTGTGTCTACTCTGTTACAGAGCTTTGTGTCATCAACGAACAGTGAAATTCTGCCTTCTAGGTCCTGCACAATGTCACCGATGAAGATGTTGAATAGGACCGGTCCTAGCACTGATCCCTGTGGTACCCCACTGGTCACTCTTCCCTCTGTGGAGTGACAGCCATTTACCACCACCCTCTGTGTCCTGCCGCCCAGCCAGTTACCTACACACCACACTACTGTCCTGCCCACACCCATATTCCCCAGTTTGTGTAATAGTCTTCTATGTTGCATAGTGACAAAGGCCTTGCTGAAGTCCAGATAGGCCATGTCCACTGCCCTCCCCTGATCCACCTCCCTAGTCACCCAGTCAAAAAATCTAACCAGGTTGGTCTGACATGACCTCGCCCTGGTGAAACCATGCTCCCTTGGGTCCTGTAGTCCATTGACAACCAGATGTTCCACCAATCTCTCCTTCAGCAGTGATTCCATGATCTTCCCCACTACCGAGGTGAGGCTGACTGGTCTGTAGTTCCCCACTTCCTCTTTGTTCCCACTTTTGTATAAGGGGACTACATCTGCTGTCCTCCAGTCTTTGGGTACCTCCCCTGTTTTCAGTGATTGGCTAAACAGGATAGCCAGAGGTTCAGCCACCACCTCTCTTAGTTCTTTAAGGACCCTGGGTGCACCCATCTGGCCCCATTGCTTTATCAACTCTTATTACTTCCAGTTCCTTCAGGACCCTTTCTCATGTAAAGGGACTTGTGTCCATTTCTGCACTATTCTCACCCCTTGTACTCCCTTCAGACCCATTACCCTCCTCTTCCTCAGTAAAGACTGGGCAGAAATACATGTTCAATATGTCAGCTTTACTGTTGTCATCCTCCACGTGTCCCCCATCCTCCCCCTTCAGTCTCACTATCCCACCCTTTGCCTTTCTTTTTTCACTTATGTACCTGTAAAAGGTTTTGTCCCCTCTACCCACTGATTTTGCAATGTGTTCTTCTGTCTGAGCTTTGGCTTCCCTTACTGACCTCCCTGCCTCCCTTGCTTCTCCTGGTACTTCTCCTTATCCCCTTCTGCCTGTGTCTTTTTGTATTGCCTGAATGCAATCTTTTTGGCTTTCACTTTCTTTGCTACCTCTTTGGAAAACCATAATGGTCTCCTCTTCCTTTTGCTCTTGCTAACCTGCTTAATGCATAATTCTGTTGCTCTTGTAATCCCCATTTTAAATACTGCCCACTGTTCCTCGACCCCTGATTCTTGCCCCATTCCCCTTAATGCCTCTTTCAAGTATCTCTCCATTTTCCCAAAGTTTGCCCCCCTAAAATCCAGGATATGTGTTTTTGTGTGGTTTGGTTCTGCTCTTTCTGTGATTTCAAAACACGATGACTGGTGGTCACTGTTCCTCAGGTGCTCCCCCACTGTTACCCTCATCACACTGTCCCTGTTTGTGAGCACAAGGTCCAGTATTGCCTTCTGCTGAGTTGGTTTCATGACCAGTTGCTTGAGGAAGGCACCCTGAAGGAGTCCAGGATAAATCTGCTCCTAGTTGATGCTGCTGCTGGGATGCTCCAGTCCACATCTGGAATATTGAAGTCTCCAACCAGTACTACTCACTTCTTGTCTGCCATCCTTGGATGGCTAGCATCAGCTCCTATCTGTTTCTTCCTCCTGACTGGTGGTCATAGACCACACCTGTGCGGATGGCTGGCCCCATTTTCCTTTCCAGCTTAACCCACAGTATCTCTCCCCCATTTTGTTCCTCCTGGATCTCTGTGGCCCTTATGTCATTTTTCAGATACAGTGCCACTCCTCTTCCCCCATTCCTACCTGCCCTGTCTCTTCTGAATATGTTGTAGCCAGGTATGGCCATCTCCCACTCGTGGTTATCATTACACCAGGTTTCAGTGATGGCCACAATGTCCAGGTCTGACTACACCATGACAGCCTCCAGATCTTCCATCTTGTTGCTAAGGCTCCTGGCATTGGCACACATGGCTTTCCATGATTTGACCTCCCTAGACTGTTTTGCTGTTCTACTCCAGCCCCTTCCTTGGTTGTCTTTTACTCCTGGTTCTTCTTGCTGTCTGCCCTTCTGCTGAATTTTGCCCCTTTTCTGCCTATCCACCTCTTGGGCACTAACCTCCATCTTTTGCACACTGCTTTGTAGAGATAGCCACTCCTCTGGTTCACTGGTTCCACTGCTAGCTGTGGGGGGTGAGCAAGAGGTACCCTCCTTGCTGGCCTGCCACCCCCCTTTGCTAGTTTAAATGCTTGTCAATGTAGCATTTAAACTTATCATTGAGTGCTTGATTCCCTCCAGGATGGATGCAGGCCATCAGGCTTGAACAAACCTCCATCCTTCCAGGTGGGTCCCCAGTCACCAATGAATCCAAACCCTTCATCACAGCACCAGTTCTTCAACCATGAGTTAAAGTTCCTGTGCATGCACCCTATGTTCTCCTTGTCTCTCACAGGTAGTACTTGAGAAAGTGACAGAAGTAGCTACTTGCTTGAGACCCTCTCCAATTTCCTAAACTCTTCCTGAACTTCCTTTGGCCCCATTTGCAAGATCATTAGTACCTAGGTGGATAATGACATCCAGCTCACCCTCCCGTCTTGCCTTCCCAGTGATCCCCAGGATCTTCCTTCCACCCCTCCATGCCGTGGCACCTGGTAGGCACCTCACCTCCCTGTCCTCCCCCTCCTGTGTTCCTAGCTGGATCCCTCTTATGATGGAGTTCCCCACCAGGATTTGCTTCCTCCTCCTCTGGGGTCGACTGCTCTCCCCACTGAGGTCACCTCCTTGGCTAACCTCCACATCCTTTCCTTCCATTTCTCTGGGTACCTCTATTTGGTTGTCCCCATTTGCCAGTGTGGCATATGAGTTCTTGAGTGGAATAGGATCTGGGATGTGCCTCTGCCTGACCTCTCTTACCCTCCCTGAGCCCACTGTCATCCAAATGCTCCTCATTCTCGGCATCCTTTGAGGCAGTTGCATTGGACTGGGTGGTCTCTGGATAGGGGTGATGATACTTCTGACCCAGTTTACTTCCGCTCTGAGTCTGGCTACCTCATCCCTCAGTCCAGAGAGATGCATGCAGATAGGGAAGCACCTCAGTATCCAGAAGGTCTGCCTGAATATGGCTGCCCCACAGCCACTGCATTGCACCACTCCCCACATTATACTGCAATTATACTGCTATTCCACTACTTGCCTGCTACTGAAGCTCTCCTAGTTCCCTTTTTATTAATTTACTGTCCTAAAAATCCTGTCACTGATCCTCAGATACTTTTCTTTTTAAAAATAGAAAATAAACCAATAAGTAAATAAATTAGTCAAAACACTTGTCGTGCTGAGGGTGGGCTTCTTCCCCCTTATGCCCCTCCTACTCCACACCCCTTACTAGCCCCTATGTTTAGCTCCTGTCAATCAGATTTAACAGGGCATATAATTAAGAGTTGGAGGAAGGGGGGGGTGAAAATTTGCAGCAATTAAAGACAGCAAAGAAATACACCACCACTATGTTTTAAATTTAAAACAATTCTAAGTAAAGACAACAAAGAAAGTACAGTGTCACTAAAAGCCCACAATCTTAGTTTAAAAGAAAAATAGCAATTACCAGTTACTGTAAAGCACTGAAATGAATATGTTTCCTTCCCCTTCTGGCTTCATATCTTAACTCTTGCTGTGCCACAGACTCATATATCAGTCCAGAATTCCTATATGTTCTAACTCTGTTGGCAGCCTAAGGGTTAAGACTCTGCCAGCCAGATGGCACATGCCTAATTCTGACTATTCTGTTGAATGCTGCCAAAGTTGTTAATATGCAAAAATTATTTTTTACAATAAACACCTTACGCAACCCTAACTATATTGGTGCTACTCTGCCAGTATAATATATTGTTGTATCACAGGTTCTCCTCACCCATTTGCCTTGGTGTTTTATTCCCATCCAGTACAATGCAACACCTGTTGATAGCAATGGTCTCAGGTGCTTGAGTCTTAGTTCAACAATGCCTTGTGTTTAAAACAAAAACTCCAGCTCCATCACTGTGGCCATATTTCAATGATAAAAGTGTTCATTTCTCTTAACTACTGCTCCTAGTATATTTACCATATGTTTATTGTTAGTCTCCAAATCATTTTTATCCTTGAACAGTTCAAAACAAAGTGCAGCAGTTTTAGGCAGGTTAGGTATTTTCCCCATAGGAAAACTGCATGTATATTTTCCAATAGTGCATAGTGTCTGTATCACATACTAATTAGTTAATTAATCATAACATAATGAAAGCATTAATGAATTAGTTATGGTGCCACCAGTTGGCAACATTTTGAAATTCCAACCTCAAAATTATCTATTTTAACAGTTTGAGTTACTCCAGTCCCACCAGCACTTTGCAAAAGCAGGATCATTTCAATAACAATGGCAAAACCAGATTTTTAAATCAGACCTCTTCAAAAACAAAATGGCAAAACCAACTACTAAAAGCATCACATTTTCATAAAAAAACAGCAAATCCAACTTTTAACAGCAAGACTTTTTATTAAAAAAGTAGCTGAAAGAACTTTTAACAGCAACACTTTTTAATAGACAATGACAAAAGCAAGTTTTAAAAGTTAGACCTTTTTATACAAAATTGGAAAACCTACCTTTAAATGCGTCACTATTTCATGGCAATTGGGATAACCAAACTTTAAAGGTTTGGGGCCTGATTTTTAACGTTGTTAGATTGCCGCAAGGGACTTGCGGCAGAGAGTGGGACGCAAGTGGCGATTTGCGGTTAATAATGTGGCAAGTGTGATTTTGAAAGCCACCTGCCGCAAAAGCTCTGCTGCAAGTCCCTGGCACCAAATGTGGGGAGTCAGACCAGCTCCCCCCGGTCTAACATTGCATCCGTGGGGGATCCATTTTACTGGGTTTGTGCCAAAGCTTTGGTGCAAGCTGCTGTAAACTGCACCGTGCCACATGTACTAAAATTTGGTGCAGGTTGTGGCAAACTCATTGGCACAGCTGTGGCAAACTTTGCAGTTGACACAGGGCTTGATGGAAGCCCTGTATCAAGCTTCTAAAATCAGGCCCTCAATCTTTACATAGAAATGGCAAAACCAAGCTTTCAAGCATCTTTTCATAAAATAATTGCAAGCTAACTTTTAAAAGCATGACATTTTCATGAACAAATGCCAAAAACAACTTTTAAAAGCAAGCCTTTTTAACAGAAAATGTAAATATTAACTTTTAAAAGCAAGATCATACCTTTTTACGTTCGCTTGCGCGCATGCGCAAGGAACGTCTTGGGAGAATGGGACACTTTGGAGGTGTGCCCCTCCCCTGCAATCCCCTGCTCCATTGAGCAGGCATGGCAGTCCTGCACCAATCAGATGCGGTGCTGTTTATGACAGCGGTGGTCTTCTCTTCAAAGAAAACCACCACTGTCATACACACCACTTCATGCCGCCCCTCCCAAATCTTTGCTGCTCGCTGGGAGCTCACCCCAGCGTGGCAAACATCCCGCGTCATCTGCCGCGGGGTGCCCAATCCCGTCGACTCCACAGCCCCCAGCCATCCTTCTGCCACGCTGGGAGCCCACCCTAGCGTGGGCTAACGTCTCGTGTTGTCTGCCGACGGGGTGCCCAATCCTCGTCGGCTCCACGGCCCCAGCCATTCTTCTGCCACGCTGGGAGCCCACCCCAGCGTGGCAAACGACCCTAATGTCGTCAAAGTAAAAAAACTTGTAAATTGAAAACGGTCCCGACACTTCTCCCAGCCCCTCCACAACCCGCACCACCCACTGTGCACTCTGCCTCCCCACACCCCCTCACCCCATACTTACCTCCGAGCTCGACGATGATCATTGGTGGACGGGAACACGCCTGCACTCTTCAAAGCTGACCGCGAACTGAGGAAATGTCGTAAGCTGTATAATGGGCTAGATAGGGTTTTCAACTTTATTGCATATCTCAGGCATTTTTGGAATTTTTGCTCCAAATTCAACATGGGTTTTGGGACCTTTTCATGAATGATGTCATCTATCATGGTGTTATTCGGCTCCGAAGGGGATTTCATAGTCACCGCGCAGTCACTGCGCGAAATCATCCTCCGGCCCGAATAACACCATGACAGTGACATCATTCATGAGAAGGGGTCCCAAAAACCCCATGTTGAAAATTTGGTGCAAAAATTCCAAAATTACTGTTTTACGAGCATGCGTTGCGCAGTTCCTATGCAGGCTCATAAGTTCGCAAATTTTCAATATTTTCACTCCAGATTTTCAATATTGCCATTTTAAGACACCTCCTTATGAGCAGTACAGCTGTCATTTGTCACATCCTGCCCAAAACATGTTTCCGCCCATGTAGGGCACAATGGCGCAGTCGGTGTGCGAAATCAATGTATGGGACACATTAAGAAAATCATGGTGACACTGTTCATTAGCAGAGGTCTTAAAATGGCTATGTTGAAAATTTGGTGAAAAAATTCCTAAAAATGACTGTTTTACGAGCGTGCGTTGCGCAGTTCCTACACACGCTCGTAGGTTTGCGAATTTTCAATATTTCCACTCCAGATTTTTAACATTGCCATTTTACCACACCTTCTTATGAGTAGTACAGCTGTCATTTTTCACATCTCACCCAAAACGTGTTTCCGCTCATGTAGCGCACAATGGTACAGTCAGTGTGTGAAATCAATGTATGGGACACATTAAGAAAATCACAGTGACACTGTTCATGAGCAGAGGTCTTAAAATGGCTGTGTTGAAAATGTGGTGAAAAAATTCCTAAAAATGACTGTTTTACGAGCGTGCTTTGCGCAGTTCCTATGCACGCTCGTAAGTTTGCGAATTTTCAATATTTTCACTCCAGATTTTCACCATTGTCATTTTACCACACCTCCTTATGAGCAGTGCAGCTGTCATTTTTCATATCTTGCCCAAAACATGTTTCTGCCCATGTAGAACACAATGGCACAGTCGGTGTGCGAAATCAATGTATGGGACACATTAAGAAAATCACAGTGATACTGTTCATGAGCAGAGGTCTTAAAATGGCTATGTTGAAAATTTGGTGAAAAAATTCTTAAAAATGACTGTTTTACGAGCGTTGTGTGCAGTTCCTATGCACGGCTGACGCGTTGCGAATTTTCAATATTTTCTCTCCAGATTTTCAACATTGCCATTTTACCACGCCTCCTCATGAGCAGTATAGCTGTCATTTTTCACATCCTGCCCAAAACGTGTTTCTGCCCAGGTAGCGCACAATGGCGCAGTGGGTGTGCGAACTCAATGTATGGGACATATTAAGAAAATCACAGTGACACTGTTCATGAGCAGATGTCTTAAAATGGCTGTGTTGAAAATGTGGTGAAAAAATTCCTAAAAATGACTGTTTTACGAGTGTGCGTTGCGCAGTTCCTATGCACGCTCGTAAGTTCGCGAATTTTCAATATTTTCACTCCAGATTTTCAACATTGCCATTTTACTACACCTCCTTATGAGCAGTACAGCTGTCATTTTTCACATCCTGCCCAAAACATGTTTCCACCCATGTAGCGCACAATGGCGCAGTCGGTGTGCGAAATCAATGTATGGGACATATTAAGAAAATCACAGTGACACAGTTGAATTAGCAGAGGTCTTAAAATGGCTATGTTGAAAATTTGGTGCAAAAATTCCTAAAAATGACTTTTACGAGCGTGCGTTGCGCAGTTCCTACGCACGCTCGTAAGTTTGTGAATTTTCAATATTTTCACTCCAGATCTTCAACATTGCCATTTTACCACACCTCCTTATGAGCAGTACAGCTGTCATTTTTCACATCCTGCCCAAAACGTGTTTCCGCCCATGTAGCGCACAATGGCGCAGTCGGTGTGCAAAATCAATGTATGAGACATATTAAGAAAATCACAGTGACACTGTTCACGAGCAGAGCTCTTAAAATGGCTATGTTGAAAATTTGGTGAAAAAATTCCTAAAAATGACTGTTTTACAACCGTGCGTTGCGCAGTTCTTACGCATGCTCATAAGTTCACGATTTTTCAATATTTGCACTCCAATGACTTCCAAATACCTAAACAGCACATAGAAGCAAGCAACATTTGGCATTGACAAATGCTTGTGCTTCTTTGTCACTGATTTTTTTAAGCCATGTCCAAGTGCCAAATACCACTGCAAATACCTGCAAGCGAACGTTCGGCATTAACAAATGCTTGTTATATACAAGCATTTGTCAATGCCGAATGTTTACTTACTGGTATTAGCATTGGAAATGCAGGAGTTAGATAGATGCAGAATAGGAATGACAGTGAAGTATTGAAGTTTATGCCAACCCCACCTCCATCCTCTAGAGATGGACAGGCATTGGGGTAAGTGTTTGGGTCATCGCCCATGACAGTCATGCCATGTCACCTCACCCTATTCTGCAGACACCGACACATGTTGAGGTGTTCCTTAGGTGTTTGGCTTTACAGTCACCCCATTCCATAAGGACATACACTGAAATGGGTGCAGCATAGGAGAATGGGGTGAAGTCTGGGGCCAAAGAGTCCAAGGTACACCTCGATGCCTGTCAGTGGCTGGGGGTTGGGGGTAGGATGGCATGAGCAGTACAGTCGGCAATCCAAAGGCACATCCCAATGCCTGTCAGTCTGTACAGGGTAGGACGTTATAGTTAGAAACCCTAATGCCTCGGGAGTTTGTTGGTATTTACACTACAAATTTTCAACATGGCCTTTTTGTGACCCCACCTCATGAAAGCATTTGGGACCTCTTCTCATGAAGAGTGGCAGTGTGATTTTGTTAATGTGTCCTGAACATTGACTTTCAACAGTGACAGTGCCATTCTGCGCCACATGTATGAAAACACAGATCAGGCAGGATGTGAAGAATGACAGCTACACCATCCATAGGGAGGTGTGAAGAGATGGCAATGTTGAAAATCTGTAGTGGGAATATTAAAAATTCTCGCACTTCCGAGCATACATGGAAACTGCACAACACATGTGCATAACACAGTAATTTTATGGACTTTCATCACCAAATTATCAACATAGACATTTTAGATCCTCTGCTCATGAAGAGTGTCACTGTGATTTTCTTAATGTGTCCCGAACACTGATTTCCCACAGCGACTGCGCTATTCTGCGCCGGAAGTGCAAAAACACATATCGGCCAGGATGTGAAAAATGACAGCTGCATTATTCATAAGGAGGGCCAGAAAAATGACAATGTTGAAAATCTGGAGTGAAAATATTGCAAATGTGCGAAGTTACATGCATGCATGGAAACTGCGCAACGCATGCTCGTAACACAGGTAATTTTAAGGACTTTTGTCACCAAATTTTCAACATAGGCATTTTAGGACCTCTGCTGATGAACAGTGTCACTGTGATTTTCATAATGTGTCCCGAACACTGATTTCTCACAACGATTGTGCTATTCTGCGACAGAAGTGTGAAAACACATTTCAGCCTGAATGTGAAAAATGACAGCTGTACTGTTCATAAGGAGGTGTGGAAAAATGGCACTGTTAAAAATCTGGAGTGAAAATATTGCAAATTTTTGAAGTTATGAGTGTGCATAGCAACTGCGCAATGCACGCTCGTAAAACAGTAATTTCTTGGATTTTTTCCACCAAATTTGCAACATTGGCTTTTGAGATGCCACCTCATGAACAGTGGCACTGTCATTTTATTAATCAGTCCCGAAAGGTGATTCCACGGAGTGACCGCAAAATTACCTTTCAGGACCGAATAACGCCATGACAGTGGCTGAATTCATGAGTAGGGGTCCCAATAACCCCATCTTGAAAATTTGGTGCCAAAATTTCCCAAAATGCCTGAGATATGCACCAAAGTTGACAAAAACCATTATACAGCTTACCGGCATTTCTTCAATTCGTGGTTGGCTTGCAAGAGTGCAGACGTATTCCCAGTCCATCAAGATTGTCGCAACGGGCTCCGGAGGTAAGTGTGGGATGAGGGGTGCAGGGAGGTATGATGCACAGAGGGAGGGCGCGGTGGGGCGGGCCACTGGACTCGACGAGGGACCGTTTTCTGATTTACAGGTAAAACAAAACAAAACAAAACATCAGCGGATGGTTTACTTTTTAACAGGGACATTTGTGCGCTACGGTGGGCTCCCAGTGTGCCAGAAGTGTTTTTGGGGGCGGCTGCGTAGCGGGGATTGGGGCACCTGTCGGCACATATCGGGGCACAAGAGCTGAGGGGATTGGGCACCCTCCTCAGCACAAACCTACTTTTGGGGCCGACATTATGCCGATGGGAAGTGGGCTCCCCGTTGGCAAATCAAACAGGGAGGCGACAGTGTCCCTCCGGCAACTTAAACTGGGATGGGACTGAAGCCGATGGGGATTGGAGCCCCCGTTGGCAAACAAAGACTGTTGTGGGGGGGCACATGCTGCCAAGGGGGATTGGGCACCCCTGGGCAGTGGGGGCTGATTAATATTGTTTGTGAACATGGCGGCAAGCTGCCACCATGTTCACAAACAATATTACAGTAGGCAATATTCCACCAGTAATGACAGGTCTCTCCCTCATTGCAGCGGAATGGCTGATGCTGCAGTGACGAGGCAGCCCCTGATTGCTGTGGTGAAAACGTTACAAATTGGTGGCACTTTCAGAAGCCAGTGTCATCCTCACACTGTGCCTCCATTGATGTACCACTGCCAAGCCCCCAAATGCAATGCCTCCATTTGCTGCCACACTGCTGCGCCTCCACAACCCGCTTTTTCTCCTAAGCTGCCACATGTTTCTTGCACATGTGTGCAAGTAAACATAAAAATGGGAAACCCAAGCTTAAAAAAGCAAGACCATTTAATAAAAAAATGACAATCCCAAGTTTTAAAAGCAAGACCATTTCATGCAAAACAGGAAAAACAATTTAAAAAGCAAGACATTTTCATAAAAGGGGCAGAACCAGAATTTACAAACAAGACATTACACATAAAAGGAAAAATCAACTGTTAAAAGCAAGGCATTTTCATAACAAATATCAAAACCAACTTTTAAAAACAAGACCCTTTTACAACAAAATCTGGTCAGAGCCAATATGGCTGCACAGGGCAATGTTTGACTATGTGTGCGGTGTGATCGAGTGAAAGTTTGGAACTCTCGCTGTACCGGAGCCTACCCTGCGACGCATGTACGGTATGAGTCAGAGCCACCTGTCATTCTCAAGATGGCAGCTCCGAAAGACCTGTGCATGCACAATACTCATGCATACACACTGAGTTGGAGCCACCATGTCACTTCCGCAATTGCAGAAAGTAGTGCGGGGGGGGGGGGGCAAGCACCACGGAGGGGTGCTGTGTCCGTGGAGGAAATGACAGGAGGAGACACCACAAACCACCAGCAACTACAGCACTGTGGACAAGACACCATGTCACTGTAGGAGAAGACGGTGATTGTTTCTGCTTCTCTCCTACAGTAACATGATCCCAAAACAACTGCAGGGCTCCACCATGCAGCCATTGAAAATGGCACATCAAAGCTAAATTCTGCTGTAAAAGCTATACGTTTTCATAGAAAATGGCAAAACTAGGGTTTAAAAGAAACATTCTAAAACAAAATTAAAACAAATTTACCTTACAACTACTGGGGTTTTCATTTTTCAGAGAATGAGAGCACTGCCGCAAAGCAAAAGGTGATGGTAGCCATGTTGCCCTACCATACCTCAGAATCACATGGGACATGATTCACTATCGTGCAGATTGCTTACGTGCCATGTAGCTGAGGGGTGTAGGCAACCCTAACTGTGAATGCCATGCAGTGGACCCCCAGTGGCATTCACCTCCACCAATGGACACCTGTCAGTGGCAGCAGCACTCGGACCCCTGCCACAATGCTGCTCCAGCCCTCTGGGCTGACAGAGACAGCTGGGGGCAGCCATTTGGGCCTGTGCCCTGCTCTGCTCAAATGGCAGATCCACCCCTACCCACACTCCCCTCCTCCTCCTGCGGCAGAAGGGATCCACAAAGGGACCCTAGATAGATAGACAAACAGACAGACAGACAGACAGACAGATTAGATAGATAGATAGATAGATAGATAGATAGATAGATAGATAGATAGATAGATAGATAGATATTTTTATTTATAAAGTACCCATTTCCTGGGACTCTGGGTGCTAAACAGTAAAAACACAGTTCAGTATTTTAAAATCACCAAACATACATAATAAAATCAGTGTAAATACAAAATTTCATTCTATCTATCAATAAAATCACATTATAAAATCTAATTCAAATAGGAACATTTTCAATCCCCTTTTAAAGGCTTCCACTGATGGGCCCCCCCTTAGATAATCAGGCAAGGAGTTCCACAGGGTTGGTGTGGCCACTGCAAATGCTCTATCCCTTGAGTGCCACCACCTCACCCTGGGAACCCCCAGGAGGCCCCCCTCCTTGGAACGGAGCATCTGGCATCCCATTGGATGCCTGCAAAGGTCCACAGCTCCACACCCGTCTGGCCTCCATGAACCTGCATGACAGGAGGGTGGAGCTGTGCACAGATGGCCAATGATAGTAAATTCTGGCCAGTGTACACCTGTCCACAGGTGTGGAGCTGTGCAGGTGGGCTACGGCCATTTTTCACATGATACCCACCCATGCAACAGGGTATTTGCACTGCAGTTATGTTTGCTGCATGCAACTACATTGCAGTTGCAGTGTAGTTACAGTGTAGTGGCAGTGTAATTTTTTTTTTTTACTGTAGTTGCAGTATACCATGGTATTGTTTTACCGCAGTTTTGGTATACCATGGTACCAAAACAACTTCTGAGTAACTACCACTGTAGAATCATTAGCAACCGCATTAAGGATTAACAAAGATGCTAATGATTAGCTCATTTACCTTCTGTGCTTCTGGCCTACAGCCGTGCACATAGCAAGTTACTGGTGAGGGGTTGTGTCTGATGATGCACCTCCTTTGCATAGCAAGCTATAGTTGTGGCCCATACCTCATTGTCTGGTGGCTTTGCATATGACCTGCAGGGCCACATGCAAAGGAAGCTGCAGCTCTGGTTCTGTACTGATGGTGTACCTGCTTATGGCACACAAAGCAAGCTACGGGCCCAGGGCTGTGCACAATTGTACTATTGGAGATGTCCAACAGTAACATAAGAATGCAGTCTACAGCTCTGGGGCTAGAGTCACAAAGAAATGCAAAGTGCTGCACAAAAGTTTGTGCTGTGCTTTGCAGTTGTATGGGTTGGAAGAGTTGCTATTCACAGTCAGAAAGTGAACCACGCTATTGGACTGTGAACAGGGGTGTGAGGGGGCAGTGGTAACCCAGTGGAACATCTGCTAACCCTACTAGTGTTGCCCCTACAGCCAGTCAGGAGAACGACCCCACAAGGAATAGTGAGGCCGTACTATTTGCCATTCACTAGAGCAGCCATGTAAATGAGCCCATTGGGCATGCAAGATGCTATGTGGCCATTTGCATGCCCATTATGGGCCCATTTACATGTGCTATGATGGAGTTTAGTGAGCCCCCCGATTGCCCTCCCTGAATGGAAATTAAAATGACACTTGTAGTCTAGTGGTCTCTTCCCCTTCCCCCACTGTCCAGTTGCCATTCTGAGTTGAAAATAAATGGCTCTGGTAGTCTAGTGGTTCCTCCCCACTGTCCCAAGTTTAAAATAAACTGCCCTGGTAGTCTAGTGCCCCCCATTGTCCGATCACAGTCCCAAGTGAAAATAAATTGTCCTGGTAGTCTAGTGCTCCCTCCCCTCCCCTGTTGTCTGATTGCCATCCCGGTAAATAGAAATGTCCCCTGTAATCTAGTGGTCCCTCCCACTCACCCTAATCGCTAATCGCCATCTCTCAATAAAGCAAAAAATGTCCCTGGTGACCAAGTGGTCCCTCCCTGTCCTGATCACCATGCTGAAAGTACAAAAATAAAGTAGAGTAGTCCCTGGAGGAAGTTCCCCCACCATGATCACTAATCACCAGATCAATAGTCCAAAAATGTAAAGGCTACCCTCGTGGTAGTAGTTCCCCCCATGATTGCTAATTGCTGGTCCGATATAAAATATTATGAGTCCCTGGTGGTCTAGTGTCCTCTCCCTGCAGATTGCTGTCCCAAGCACATTGACAGATGAATAGTACCCAACACCGGTGGCCAGTGTCCTCTACCTGCTGATCGCCATCCCAAGCACATTGACATATGAATAGTACCCAACACCGGTGGCCAGTGTCCTCTCCCCACTGATCGCTGTCCCAAACACATTGACAGATGAACAGTACCCAACTCCAGTGGCTAGTGGTCCCACCCCACTCGATCACCTATAAGACATCCACATAATAGTCCCTGGTGTCCAATGGACCCCCCCAAATCATGATCCCCTATATAGTTCCAAGAGCCCCCCCCACCCCAATCCCTGTTCAAGGAAAGGAAACTTTCCTTGGTATATAGTGGCCCATCACCCTACTGCCCCCAACTTGACCCGAGTCAGTGACTGGCACAGCCCTCCTACTACCATTCATGGCCGGCCACCAACTGAACTATGAATGAGAGAGTGCAGTGTAGTCAGTGGCCAGGAAGGAAGGAAGGAAGGAAGGAAAGAAGGAAGAAAGGAAAGAAGGAAAGAAAGATTTTGAAAATTGTAAAGGATCTGAAGATTTAGATATAACCTCACTGATTAAAATCATTTAAAGGAAACATAGAAACATAGAAACACAGAAGTTGACAGCAGATAAGGACCGCAAGGCCCATCCAGTCTGCCCATTTCTTTTTCTACCTTATAAATGTGCCATTGGCCTTTGCTCTGTCAGTGGTCTATCTATTCATATTCATCTGTATTGCTCCCTTATGCCTATCCCATGCCTGTTTGAAGCCCTGCACTGTATTCATAGCCACCACTTCCTGAGGTAGGCCGTTCCATGCATCCACCACCCTTTCTGTGAAAAAGTATTTCCTCACATTCTCCCTTAATCGGCCTCCCTCTGATCTCATGCTGTGTCCTCTTGTCCTGCTATTTTTCTTGTATTTAAACATGTTAGACTCTTTCACCTTGTTAATGCCCTTAAGGTGTTTGACTGTCTCGATCATAGCACCTCTCTCCCTCCTTTGCTCAAGGGTATACATATTGAGCTTGGTTAATCTGTCCTCATATGTCTTCTGATGCAGTCTCTGCACCATTTTGGTTGCCCTTCTCTAGACTGCCTCAATTTGGTTAATGTCCTTGTGAAGGTGTGGCCTCCAGTACTGCACGCAGTACTCCAGATGGGGCCTAACCAGTGTCTTGTAAAGAGGGATTATTACCTCTCTCTTACGACTTGTGATACCTCTACTTATACACCCTAACATCCCCCTAGCCTTACCTACTGCTTTAGAGGTCTGCTTGGATGATTTCAGGTCATCAGTGATGATGATGCCCAAGTCTCTTTCTTCCTTTGTGACTGACAGCAACTCCCCTCCCAGCCTATAGGTGGCTTCAGGGTTTCTCTTCCCTATGTGCATGATCTTGCACTTCTTTGCATTAAATCCCAATTGCCACTCTTCTGACCATTTTGCTAGTTTATCCAGATCTCTTCTCATTCTGCCCACCCATCTGGATCATCTACTCTGTTGCAGGTCTTGGTGTCATCTGCAAACAGACAAGCCTTACCCTCTAGTCCATCTGCAAGGTCACTAATAGAAGATATTGAAGGACTGGCCCCAGGACTGATCCCTGAGGTACCCTACTTGTGACTTTCATCTCTTCTGACTGTATACCATTTACCACCACACTCTGTTTTCTGCCGCCAACCAGTTTGCCACCCAGTTGACTAACTTCTGACCCACCCCGAGCCTACCCAGCTTATTTATCAATCTTCTATGTGGAACAGTGTCAAAGCTTTGCAAGCCAAGGTGGCGACATCAACTGCTCCCCTTGGTCCACCACTCTGGTTACCCAGTCAAAGAAATCTATGAGATTAGTTTGACAGGACCTCCTTTTGTAAACCCATGCTGTCTTGGATCCTGTGCCCCTATGGATTCCAGGTGTTGCACTATCCTTTCCTTAAGGAGTGCCTCCATATCTTGCCCACCACTGAGGTAAGACTGACTGGTCTGTAGTTCCCTGCCTCCTCCCTGCTACCACTTTTGTGGAGCGGGATCACATGAGCCCTTCTCCAGTCTTCTGGGGCCTCTCCTGTGCTCAGAGACTCACCAAACAGTTCTGCTAATGGCTCTGCTAGTTCCACCCTTAGCTCCTTAAGTACCCTGGGATGTATGCCATCAGGTCCCATTGCCTTATCCACCCTGAGCTTAGCGAGCTCTTGTAGGACCCTTTCTTTTGTGAAGGGAGTAGAGCTCACCTCCCTCCCCCCCCTGTGTCCATGGTGCTGAGCTGTGGGCCCTGCCCTACCTTCTCTTCAATAAATACTGAGCAAAAGTATCTATTTAGGATAGATGCTTTAACAGGGTCCTCCTCCTCACATGTTCCCTTTTCTCCATTGAGTTTAGCAATACCCCCTCTGGACTTTCTCCTTTCACTAATGTATCTATAGAAAGTCTTGTCACCTACTTTTACTGTTCGTGCTAGTGTTTCCTCAGTTTGGGACTTTGCCTGCCTTACTGCTTTCCCTGCTTCCCTTAGGGCAGTTTGGTATGCCTCCCTATCTTCATCCCGCTGTGTTCCCTTATATTTCCTGAAGGCCAGCCTTTTGGCTCTGACCTTTTCTGCTACTGTATTTGAGAACCAAAGTGGTTTCCTTCTTCTTTTTGCACTTCCTTTTCTGTCTAACACAATGGGATGTTGCTTCAAGTATTGCATCCTTAATGCTTGCCCACTTTGCCTGTATCCTCTCACCTGTGTTTCTTTTTGCCAGGGCTAGCTTAACTCTGTTGGCCATCTTATCAAAGTCAGCTCCTCTGAAGTCCCATATCTTTGCCTTGGAATGGGATGATTTAGATGTAGTAGCCAAATTGAACCATACCATGTGATGGTCACTGGCCCCCAGGTGACCTTCTACCTGGAGATCTGTGATCCCTTCCCTGTTAGTCAGTACTAGATCCAGGATAGCCCTGTCTCTTGTGGGTTGTTGCACCAGTTGTTTGAGGCCCTCCCTGCAGGGAATCCACCATTGTGTCTAGTTCTGGCAGATGTTCCTGCTGGTATTGATCAATCTGTATCCGCATGTTGAAGTCTCCCATTATCAGAACCTCCCCTTTAGCTGTCATGTTTTGTATATCTTCTAACAGTAATGTGTCTATGTCCTCCCCCTGGTCTGGGGGCCTGTAGACAACCCCAGTTCTTATGGCTGTCCCATTTCCTGTTTCCAGCGTGACCCACAGTTCTTCTGGCTCCTTACATGTATTCTGAATTTCTGTAGCTTTGATATTTTCATTGACATACAGGGCCATTCCACCCCCCCTCCCCCTTTTTGCACCTCTGTCTCTTTTGAACAATACATAGCCAGGTACTGAAGTCTCCCAAGTGTGGTTACTGGTAAACCACGTCTCACTAATTGCCACTATGTCCAGTTTAGCCTCTGACATTATTGCCTGCAGGTCTGGGATCTTATTTCCCAGGTTGTGAGCATTTGTGTACATGATTTTCCATTGGCCAGATTTGATTGTGTTGAGTTGTTGGGTGAGTTTGGCATTTCCTGTCGTCGTATGGGAGCGGACCTTTTTTACCTGGTGATGCAAATGAACTGCAAACATGCTGAATCCCTGTTTGACCACTAGCTGAGGGGAGGGTGTTCTTCCCATTCGACGTATGGGTGCTGCACCCCTCTCCCCATTTGCTAGTTTAAATATTCTGCAAAGACATCAAACTTCTGCCCCAATGCACTGACTCCCTCCTTAGTCAGATGCAGTCCATCAAATTTAAAGAACTTTCACTCCCAGAACTGTTGCCAGTTCCCTACAAATCTGTGTCCTTTTTCCTGGCACCAGCCCTTGAGCCACATGTTTAGCTCCCCTATCTCCCCTTCTCTGACCTTCTGTCCATCTGTCCCCCTCTCCCAGACTGGCAGGATCTGAGAGAAGGAGATGCCGGATGAAATGGATGATAGTTTGTCACCCAGCCTGGTCATGTGTTCCTTGGTCTCCACAACTGACCGGCTGGCGAGATCATTAGTCCCTATGTGTACCAGGACGTCAATGTTTTCTCCTGCTTTGTGAACAATTTTAGCAATGTGGTCAGTGTCTCTCCATGCTGATGTACCTGGGAGACATCTGACCATTACCCCTGGCTGGAGATGGGTATCAACTCCCCGAATCATGGAGTCTCCTATGATCAGAAGTTTTTTTGATTTCCTTTTTGCTTTTTTTGTTTTGGTACCTGATTTGGGTGAGTTTTGTTGTGCTAGCTCCTGTGCTGCAGTGTCCTGCTCTAGAGAACAACTAGCATGTTTTAAACCCCAACCGCTATACAGGTTGGAGCTTCACTCCTCCCATCCCCTCTGCACTCACCATAGAAAAAAAACAGTTTAATTACCACAACATTCGTAAAATTTAGTTAAGCTCCCAATGCAGCCGGCATGTTGAAATATGGTGCTCCTTGCCCAGGCTGATTTCACTCTTACTAATGCGAGATGATGATGACGCTGCACTGTCCCTGCCATACTGTTGCCGTTATGTACAGAAATATACCAATTTTTGTATCTCAGATGCCTGCCAGTAATTTTACAGACTTTGCCTAACTGCCATGTGTATACTGCATATATATTAAGGCAAAGTCTGCAAAAATACTGAGGGGCATCCGAGATATGGAAATTGGTATATTTTCATACATATGGGCAACAGTATGGCAGGCGCAGTGCAATGTCATCATCTCGCATTAGTAGGAGCAAGATCGGATTGGGCGAGCAGTGCCATGTTTCAACATGCTTACAGCATGACTTTAACCAAGTTCAGCTCTGGTTTGCTTCTCACCAGCTTTTTCTAAATGCCAAGAAGACAGTCTCAATGACATTTGGCACCAGGCAGAGACTCTCTAGGCTCCCGTCCCTACCCACCTTCCACACCCTTGATAGGACCATCTTGGAGGACACCTCTTCATTTAGATGCGTGAGAGTTTGGCTGGACCAGCACCTCAATTTCTCTGTGCATATTGATGCTATCCTGAAGAAACTGCACCCCAAGCTTGGTGCTCTGTACAGGAATTGTAGTTGCATCCCACTGACTGAGAGGTGCAAAATTGTCCAGAAGATGATACTCCCCATCTTTGACTGCTGTGACGTAGTCTACGGTGCTGCTCCCAAATCCTCCCTGACCAAGTTGGACACTCTCTTTAACTCCTTCTGCCGCTTCGCTACTGACTCACCTTCTCATTCCCACCACAGTGAACTCTATCGCTCTCTAACCTTTCTTCCTTCCACTATCTCATAGACGTATCTCTCGCTGTGCCAAACTAACCTCCAAATTCTGGTTCGGGGGGCTCCCCTCCTATCTCTCATCCTCTCTCTCCACTCCATCTCTCCCACCCACTCTCTCAGATCAATTGACGCCCGCACCTTGACTGTCCCTCGCCGCTCCACCATCATAGGTCAGACTAGTTTCGCTCATCGTTTCCCTAAAATCTGGAATTCTCTCCACCCTGAAATACAACACTCCTCCTCCAAATACTCCCTTACCTCTGCCCTACACAATTACCTTTCCCTCAACTGTTCTTGCTTTAACCGACCTTAATACCTATCCCCAGTTTCTGCCTTCCTACAATGACCCCCCCCCCCGGCAGGGTTCTCAACATCCTGAAGGGGGAAATCAGGAAATGGCTATCCTGTCTCCTCTTATTCAGTTCTTGCCTCTCCCCCTCTCTTCTCCACCTGCCCTTCTGGATCACTAGTGTGCACAACCTAACCCCATCCTTTTTACTCCAACAGCAGTTGTGTACTACCTTGAGCCTGCTCCTGGTACAATCATGCACTATAAATGGTTCTATCATATTATTACTGCATTGTACATTCATTTGTTCTTTTGTATGATTTTGGACCTGTATTGTAATTTAGTCAATGTTCCACTACTGTTTATTGTACAATACCTTGTGCTCCATCTGTTGCACAATCTTACAATGTTGTATTGTTTGTAATACCCTCATATGATTGTAACTGATCATCCTTCTCTGCCCTATGTAACCCCCCTTCCCCCAGGTCGCACCGTGAAATGAGCAACTTGTTTAGTGTGCCCTCCTGGTGAAACATTTCAATAAATAAAACATACTGGCTGCACCAGGGGCTTAACTAAATTTTATGAGCATTGCAGTAATTAAACTGTTTATTATCTATAGCGGGTGGAGGGGGGATTGGAGGAGTGAAGCCCGGACCTGTACAGTGGTTGAGGTTTAAAATATGCAGGTAGATCTCCTTTAATCAGATCTGAAAAGATGGAATAATGTACCACACTGAAATGATGTGGTGATGTGGCAAAGCAGTAGCACCAAAATTGACCATTTTATCAAAATTCCCATCCTGAATCTGCCAATCTTGTCAAAAATAACCTTTTTATTAAAAACTGAAAACTGCTTTCTGATTTTTTTGGAAGAAGAAAGAAAAACAAGAATGAAATTCAGAAATCTGAAGCAAACAAAAAGTATAGAATACAAGATATCAAACTGTGTAGTTACACAGCAAAAGTGAGATACAGTAGTATTAGAATGGATTCAGGATGACTGGAGTAATAGCTTATGGTACAGATCATTTAAAGAAATTGGAGGTGGGGGCGTGTCAGACTTGCTTTGGAGCCCAGAATTAAGAACGCAAAGGTGTACTCAAGAAAATCCAATGATGAATTCAATTTTAGATGCTTGAATAAAAATAAGGAAAGAATAATACTTATGTGGTTAATGGATTTGGCAATCAACATTGTAATTATTGTATCTGTGAGAAGATAAACAGCAATAAATATTTCCCCCAGGATCCACCCATTCAGAGCACTAGCATTAGTGCGCCCGGTCATCAGGGCGCCAAGTTGGGATTTGCCAACCCTTGTTTTTGAAGGTGGCTGTGCCCCCACATCCCCTTTTATTAGTATTCTAACTCCAAGGGGGACAGAACTTGGGAAGGGGGCACAAATCCCAAAATCGATGCCCTAATGTGCCAGCGCACTAATGTCAGTGTTCTAATGGTCAGAAAGATTTCCTCCAATTGGTAAAATATGCTATTTTTCACAGACGGAAAACAATAGGTATAACATATAGAATAATGCATGGGGGGAGCGTATAACGGGAATGTACTGCACACCTGAGGTGTGCAAAGCCTGAAGGGGTTATCAAAGCATCACACACTGAGGGTGCGCATTAACTTTGAGTTTTTACTGTCCCCAATGTGTTGCTTCATGTAATTGCTGGGGAGTGTTTTCTCTCGTACATCACGTTATAAAAATAAGAAACAGTTTGGCCAGTAGATGGGGCTGCTCTTTAAAATATGAAAGCAGTTTGGTTTTTAACACCCACAACTTCGAGAAACTGTATTTTTAATTCCCTCCACCCCGACAAAGATAGGAAAACAACAGGTTGCAGTCCATGGGCTTTATCCCAAGTTAGATTCTTGAGAAGAAGAAGAAGTAGGGTTGAGAGGGCCATGGTTGTGCTGTAGTAATGATCACCACTAGTTCCTGGTCCTGGGTAGGCGGCGGTCAGTAAGAGAGAGTAAATTTTGTATGCTGAACAAAGTGGCAGGACCAGGAAATAGTAAATATTTACTGGAAAAAAAACTTTGGTCTTTTTTGTGCGTCAAGTAAGTGGTGATCAGTGACAGTCTGTGGTGGCAGTTTCTTCCAGGAGCTCTCAGCGAAGGAAAGGAGCGTGCGCATGTGCACAGTGCAACAAACATGGCGCATGTTCGACGTTATAACCCGCAGGTTATAATGGTGAATTATGCTTTGGTTCTACCAAAGGGAGAAACCACTCTCCTGTTATTATATATCTATTCTTTGTTGTAAGTTACATGGTGGCCAAAAATGTGCATTTTGAAAAAGCAGGTCCTTTGGAGGAAATAAGAACCCCACATCTTAAAACTGGACAGTCTAATCTACACCCAACATTAAAAAAACATTAAAAAACTATATCAAAATATTATGAATGTTTAAGTGAGTCAAATAAGTACTATATAGGAGAAACTGCAGTTACATGGACTGAAACAATGGAAAAGGAAATTGATCAAGTGACACAAGATATACTTTATAAGAACATAAACACTATCAAAGATGAAAAAATATATGCGATACAATTTAAAACAATAAGCAGATCATTAACGGTGAGCACAAAGCCGAAGGGGCATTTGGTGAAATGGTGAACTTCATCGATTTTGGCTGTCCAAAGTCGGTTGGAAGACTGGTGTCTTCACTTTGTCTCTTCTGTGAGCGTAATGCAGCATTTTGTTTTTACAGAACACATACTGAGCATTTGCAACTTACCGGCAGCCAACAACCGCTCAAAGACGCAGAATCTCAGCAAAGCGAAGTCTTCTGTAGCTCGGTGTGCCGTTGCAGCTCTGATGACAGGAGAAAGGACCTTTTTGTTGTGCTCAGTGCTGGCATTTTGTCAGAAAAACAAGCAGTTGTTTGCAGTTGCCAGTTCTACAGATTATTTTTTTTGTAAGGCTGGCAGGGAAAGGGCTGTGTTGGGTAATTTACTTTTTCTATTACTTTCTATTATGTTTGGTAACTTGTTCCAGGAAGCTCTGTGCAGTCATTAGCAAGGATGGAGAGGTACTAGAACAAGCATTTGTCAATGCCGAATGTTCACTTGCAGGTATTTGCAGTGGTGTTTGGCACGTATGGTGCTTTACCCTAATGCCCTGTGCGATTGCTGGTATTTGCACAATAAATTTTCAGCATGACTTTTTGTTACCCCCATTGTGCGCTACATAGGCGGAAACACATTTTGGGCAGGATACGAAAAATGACAGCTGTACTGCTCATAAGGAGGTGTGGTAAAATGGCAATGTTGAAAATCTGGAGTGGAAATATGGAAAATTCGCAAACCTACGAGCGTGCTTGGGAACTGTGCAACGCACGCTCATAAAACAGTGATTGTCAGGAATTTTTTCACCAAATTTTCAACATTGGCATTTTAAAACCTCTGCTAATGAACAGAGTCACTGTAATTTTCTTACTGTGTCCCATACATTGATTTCTCACACCGACTGCGCCATTGTGCACTACATGGGCGGAAACACGGTTTGGGCAGGATGTGAAAAAGGAGGTGTGGTAAAATGGCAATGTTGAAAATCTGGAGTGAAAATATTGAAAATTCGCAAACTTACGGGCGTGCATAGGAACTGCACAAGCGCGCGGCCTAAGTAAAACAAGTTATTAGCAAAGATTTATTCACCAAAATTTTCAACATAGCCATTTTAAGATCTCTGCTCATGAACAGTATCACTGTGATTTTCTTTATGTGTCCCATACATTGAGTTAGCACAGCGACTGTGCCATTATCGCGCTTCATGGTGGAAACACGTTTGGGCAAGATGTGAAAAATGACAGCTGCACTGCTCATAAGGAGGTGTGGTAAAATGGCAATGTTGAAAATCTGGAGTGAAAATATTGAAAATTCGCAAACTTACAAGCGTGCATAGGAACTGCGCAATGAACACTCGTAAAACAGTCATTTTTAGGAATTTTTTCACCAAATTTTCAACACAGCCATTTTAAGACCTCTGTTCATGAACAGTGTCACTGTGATTTTCTTAATGTGTCCCATACATTGAGTTTGCACACTGACTGTGCCATTGTGCGCTACATGGGCGGAAACATGTTTTGGGCAGGATGTGAAAAATGACAGCTGTACTGCTCATGAGGAGGTGTGGTAAAATGGCAATGTTGAAAATCTGGAGTGAAAATTGCGAAATTACTAGCGCGTAGGAACCGCAACGATACTGCAAAACAACAGTCATTTTAGAATTTTTCACCACATTTTCAACATTGCCATTTTAAAACCTCTGCTAATGAACGGTGTCACTGTGATTTTCTTACTGTGTCCCATACATTGATTTCGCACACCGACTGCGCTATTGTGCATTACATGGGCGGAAACACAGTTTGGGCAGGATGTGGAAAATGACAGCTGTACTGCTCATAAGGAGGTGTGGTAAAATAGCAATGTTGAAAATCTGGAGTGCAAATATTGAAAATTCGCAAACTTACGAGCGTGCATAGAAGCTGCGCAATGGACACTCGTAAAACAGTCATTTTAAGGAATTTTTGCACCAAATTTTCAACATAGCCATTTTAAGACCTCTGCTAATGAACAGTGTCATGGAGAGTTTCTTAAGGTGTCCCATACATTGATTTCGCACACTGACTGCGCCATTGTGCACTACATGGGCGGAAACACATTTTGGGCAGGATGTGAAAAATGACAGCTATACTGCTCATAAGGAGGTGTGGTAAAATGGCAATGTTAAAAATCTGGAGTGAAAATATTGAAAATTTGCCCGAACACGAGCCTTCGTGAGACACGCAACGCATGATCAGAAACAGTCATTTTGGGATTTTGCCAAATTTTCAGCATGGGGTTTTGAGACCTTCTCATGAATGATGCTCTGTCATGGCATTATTCAGGCCCAAAGGGTGATTTTGGCGCAGTGACTGCGAAATCACCCTTCGGGCCCGAATAACGCCATGACAGTGACAACATTCATGAGAAGGGGTCCCAAAAACCCATGTTGAAAATTTGCTGCAAAAATTCCAAAAAATGCCTGATATATGCAATAAAGTTTAAAACCCCCATCTAGCCCATTATACAGCTTACCGGCATTTCCTCAGTTCGCGGTCGGCTTTGAAGAGTGCAGACGTGTTCCCGGTCCACCAAAGATCATTGTGCTGAGCTCTGGAGGTAAGCATGGGGTGGGGGTGTGGGGGAGGGTGCACAGTGGGTGGGTGCGGGTTGGGGAGGGGGGCTGGAGACTATGTGGGACCGCTTCTGCTTTTCAGGTTGAAAAAAAAAAAAGACATCGCAGGACATTTGCCCGCTGGGTGGGCTCTAGCATGGCACCAAAGCTTTGGGGGCGTTTGGGGACGTGGAGCCGACGGGGATTGGGCACCCCCATCGGCAGAGACACGGACGTTTGCCAGCTGGGTGGGCTCCAGTGTGGCACCAAAGCTGGGGAGCCTTTGGGGGGCGTGGAGCCGGCGGGATTGGGCACCCCATCAGCAGAGGACCCAGGATATTTGCCATGCTGGGGTGGGCTCTCAGCGTGGCATCAAAGCTTTGGGGGCGTGAGGTTCATTGCGTTGTGTATGACAGCGGTGGTTTTCTTTGAAGCGAAGACCACCGCTGTCATACACAACTCCCGCACCCATTGGTGCAGGACCACCACGCCTGCTCAACGGAGCAGTGGATTGAACAGGAGAGGCACATCTCCAAAGTGTGCTACTCTCCCAAAACGTTCCTTGCGCATGTGCACAAGCGAACGTAAAAAGTAATACACCTTACAATTATAGTTACTTATTTCTTTTTATACAAAAACAATACAAACATAATAAATAACTATAACAGATTGCATTTTTTGAAAGTAGTAGGTTAGTTACTAGTTAATTTCAAATAAATGTAATCAGTTACAGTTACGTATTTATTTTATATACAAAGACATAAATAATTGTAACTGTAAGGTGTATTACTTTTTCCAGTATTTCTCCATCATTGCTAGTGACTGCACAGAGCTTTCTGGAACAAGTTTCCAAAAGTAATAGAAAGTAATAGAAAAAATAACTTACCCAACACTGGGAAAGGGAGGCAAAAAACAGTTAAATATTTGAGAAGGCAAGCAGGGGGAAGGGAGAGGGGCCTGCAGTGTTGTGCTAAGTTGTGTTGTTGTACTCGAATCTTCCCCAAGGTTTGATCTAGTTGTAAAGTAGTTTTCTTAATGGTGATTGCCTAAGCTACAAGTCTTGTCAATAACTTTATCAAACTGTAGTTTTGGTAATAGTGGGTAGCTGGGTACCAGCTTGCCTGACCCCCCCCCCAATCATGTCAAATACTTTTCCAGCTGCAGTGTAGTTTTGGTGCATGATAGTGGTACCTGCTGCCCCCAATCTTATAAAACACTTTATTCAATTGCAGTGTAGTTTTGTAGGATAGCAGTTGGTACCAATGCCTAAGCTCCCTTCCAAATCTTGTGAAACAATTAATTGAATTGTGGTGTAGTTTTCACTGGGTGCCTGCAGGAGCATCCCCCAATCTTGTGAAACACTTTATCCAATTGCAGTGTAGTTCTGGTGGGTGGCAGTGGGTACCTGCCTGAGCACTCCCCCCCCCCCAAAAAAAAATCTTGTGAAACACTTTATCCAAAATGTATTTTTTGTGAGAGTGAGTATCTGTGAGCCTCCTTTTGTCAAAAGCTTTAAACTGCAGCAAGCTGCCTATAACTGCCATAAAGACAAAGAAAGGCCATCCTGAAAGGGAAGCAGGGAGGAATGGGAGAGGAGGAGTAGGAGGAGGAGGATCAGCAGGGAAAGGTTCTAGTATAGTACTTTTCCCCAAAGGAACTAGCAGTTCTACAAGCATCAGTGGTACTCGTGTCGCCTGTGGTAGGGTTGGTGTACATGGTGAGGATGTTAAAGAAAGAAGGGCAGAGACTGGGAGTGGTGGTGGTGTTGGTGGTGCTGATGGTGGTGGTTGATTCAAGACTGAGAGGCATACTGGGATTGGGCATTTAATAGGCCATCCAAAGAAACCTTTTGTAAGTCCACAGATGTCAACTGGTTGTATGCCCACTGTAAGAAGCAGCTTTCCCAGTCAGTCACAGTCAGTGTCCAGTGCTGCATCTGGTGGTGCAGAAATCAGCCAGAACAAAGCAGAAACAAAAGGTCTTCCACTGTCTATGGACCTCCTCCACTTCCATGTGCCTTACTGTCCACTACTACCCATGCTGGTGATCTAATGTGCAGGGGTCCTCCATCCCATTCCAAACATGTACAGTCATGCCCTCCGCTGTGCGTCTTGTGTGAACTACACAACAGCAGACAGTTGGCAGTGCAGCAACCCATACACCTGTACCATGGTGAGTACCACGGACAATTTCCTGCCTGCCTCCACTGGCTTGAGGCACTACATAATGCTCCTTCTCCAAGTGCACTCACAGAACCCAAAGCAGGGAGTGACTCTGGATCTGACAAAACTGTTGCCCTGGGTCAGTTCCCAGTACGTCACATTATTTATTTCTCAGTACATTTTGTGGCTACTGTTATCCTGCCTCCTGAAGAAAAAGACTTGTTTGGTATAGATGGGTGAGGTGCTGCTTATGGTATACCTACCCATCTTTTTCATAAAAGCAATCCAATAGCATGTCCGCCACCAGCACAGCTGGTTGCACTGGAGGAGACTGCCACAGAGGAAAAAGATATGGAAGTGGAGGTGCCAGAGGAGGGAGAGCTGTATGGTGATAGAGGAGGGGGAAGCAGAAGCACAGGAAAAGGAAGCAGCAGCAGGAAGGGTGAAGCATCAGGTGAGAGTGAGGTGGAGACAGTATGGGAAGGAGAAATCATGGAGAAGAAACAGGGAGCATTGGGGGAGGAAGCAGGAGAAGAGGAAGAGGAAGTGGAGATTCAAAGTGTGTTGTCAGTTACAAGTTCCTCTGATGAGGACTATGATTTTGTCGAGTGAAGGCAACCACCACTACCACCACTACCACCAGTATGGGAAATCAGAAGTGGCAAAGTAAGAAAAGCAAAGAAGAAGTAAAAAGAACAAAAGCAACCTGATGAAGCAGGGAAATCTACATCCCAGGCCAAGTTGCCAGACCCACCTGATAAATTCTGTGCTACTGCTGCTTCGTCTGGTGATCATGTGGTGCAGCCACATCATTCCTCCCTTATGACCAGGAAAAATAAATCTTGCAGTGCTTGACTATTTTCTTCTAAGGCCCCCTCGATCCATCAGTTTGGTGGTCGTATAGCTAAGAAAGTCAAGAGATCTTCTGCAGTATTGGAATATTTTAGTGATGACCCCCACAAACCCACTGAGAGCATGTGGCAATATGTGTGAGAAAAAGATCAACCGGGGCAGGAACCAGTGTTCTGGTTGATCATTTGAAGTGTGAGCACAGTATCCTGCTAACAGTCACATCCCATCACAATCCACACACAGATCAGACTCGGCAGGAGCAGCAGAAGCCAGGTATGGGTGGCAGGATCAGATAGTGTGTTCATATCATGTAGCCTCCACGGCATCAGTAGTTAAAGTCAATTGGAAAGGCATTTGCCTGGAGTTCAATGGCCAAGCAGCCAGCCACTCCCTCTTCCTGAGCTATATAAGCAGTTCCTCTCGGCCTCATTGTGAAGCATTTTTCTTTGCAGCTGGAGGCTCTGTTGGTTTGTCCTCCGGACTGGCTGGGGCCAATCCCATTTCTGTGTGTCTCTGCTGGACTTTGGTGTTTGTTTTCCTGCTTCTGGTTTGTATCATTCCTCTGGCTGTGTGCTTCTTTGTGTTTTGTGTGTCTTGTTCCCTGTTTTCTGTGTTTGGTTTTGTCTTTTGGGGCTTTGTTTCATACATTCTTAGCATGCTGCTACTCCAGAGCTCATACTATTACTTGATTTCAGTTACTCACAATTCTCAAACTACTGCAATCATTATTTCTGTGTTTCAGCTCAACCTTTGTTACTCCATGTTGCATACTCAATTGATTTCACCTGACTCAGGCTTACATTGAACCTAACTATGCAGCTCAATCATGCTCTCTCATTCTACTTGCCTTATCATAGCAGCTTTTTGCACTGCCTGGCTACGCCTGCTTTTGGAGCATTCTGTCTCCTTATTTATGTTTATTGCAGTTACAACTCTGTGTACTCCATACATATGTTGTTTTTATGTTTATTCATCCTGTTCTACTCTGAGGTCAGCCAAATATCTCCTGCTGAGGTTGTTAACCTAGCTGTAATATCTGCATGTGGTTCTCGGCCCTGCCATTACTTGTTTGTCCTATGGCAGGGACTGGGAAGTGTTTGGGGAGTCGTGGCCCCATGTGGCTAATTGTTTCTGTTTTAAATCCTGCCTTCGCTGCCAAAATTCCTCAGAGTATTTGTCACCTTGAGTTGGCTTTTAAATGTCTGGCTGGCCCCACTATTCAGTGCTGTTTCATTGCTACTATGTTATGCTGACTGTGCAGGTTCACTTATTATTACTCCGTTTACTGACCTACATGCAGGCCCACACTTGATTACTCAATCATTGCTCCTTGCTTATGCAAACCTCATGCCTACTGCTATCCCCTTGGCTTCAGCCTCTGGGATTCTGCTGCACTCAATTCAGCATTCGACCTTGTAAGGTCTCAACACTCGATGCTGATTACAATCTTAGCACACTGTGCTCATTCAGCTCACCAGCTTTTCAGCTCAATCATTTTCTGGGGCATGCCAGCCATTCTATTCTGGTGCGCAGGGTTCCTGCAGCTGACAGTCTCTCTCTGTATTTAGTCCGCATCTCGAGCATGTCCAACTTGAGGTGGAATCCTTTTCATCTGGCCCATAGCTGGAAAAGTCCTCACCCTGGGCTTGGCTTTAGCTGCCTGCTACGTGACAGCAGCTCCTGATGTAGAATTTAAGACTAGTGGGAAAGGGTGGAAAAAGTTACCTCCTTTGGCTCTAGTGTTCCACTATTATGGTTAGCCATTGACTTTAGTGGTTTCCCTAGCAAGGCTACGACTGCCTCTGGTTCACCTGGTTTGATTTTTAAGGCAGGTAGGCCAGGTGAGTGCCTCAGCAGTCATTGCTCTCCTTCTGCACCTTGGCTGCATGTATTGTTGCTGAGTTTTCTTGCAACCTTCCACGGCATTCCTGCTAGAGGGTTTGAGTGAGAGCCTTCCTCCAAATTGGAATATTTTCCACCTCCCTTTAATTGGGTTTTTCCAAATTGCAGCTGCAGAGTTGTCACTAAATAAACTATCCCAAGCCTGGAGGGAAGGCGACCTAGGCCTTGGATCCCCAGAGATTTCCTCATGGGGAGGGGTTCTCTCCTCCGTTGCCTCAGGTCATAACACTTAGTTAGCATAGTAGTTTCCCCTAGTTTCTTTAGGTAGGTTCTGCTGTTGGATGAGGTGGAGGATGTCCTGCCATTCCCTCTCCCCTTAGGGGATCCCCTAATCTCAACGCAAACCATCAGTATCATGCTACACAAGCTTGGACATTTCATTAAATTATCAAACTGAGCATCTCATTACATTATCAAACTGCCTATGCTTCTCTACTACTACGTTAGTTACTGCTCCTATGTCACAGTTACTGCTTGCTCATATGCTTCGTGTTACCTCCTTCTTTGGGCTGTGATTGTACTACATTTCTTTTGGGGATTTCTAAGGTACCTATAGCCATGGGAATCATCCCGTGGCACCTCTGGGGTGGAACCCTCTCTGGGGGTTCCTTGCCTTTCATACCCCTACAGAGTGGTACTTCCTCTGGAGTAGAGTGCGAATGGCCAAAACCAAACTAACAGTTGCACAAGCATACACTATACTGGCTGCGTAGGACAGTGAACTGACACTAGTGATACTGCTTCCAAGCACCACTCCAACCAACACCACCACTAGGAGGGATAATAGTGCTAGTGGACACAGTAGCAGTACCACAACTAGTCCAGAATTTATTACCACCAACCAAACCACACTCCGAGAGTCATTACATGACCACACAAATCTGCCACCTAGTCATCCAGCTGCTGTGCAAATCACTCAATTGACTGGTGAGATGATGGCACTTGATCTTCAGCCATCCTTCATGGTAGAGGATACTGGCTTTAGAATATGAACTGAACCCCAAATAGAGTAATCCACCATGCTTCATGTTTTCTTGGTACGTTTTGCCTGGAATGTATGAGACTGTATGCATGCAGATTGTGTCCCTTCTGAAGCAGGCAGAGGGGGATATGTGCATATCACTAGTGACATCAGGAGCAGTACTGCAAGCCAAAGCTTCCTAAGGCTCACTGCTCATTGGGCTGTGTCAAGCACCAGCAGCAGCAGCACCACTGCCCCACCTCCACTACCAGCCCCTGCAGGAGTTTGCATGAATTACACAGCCTTACAGAGTAACAGTGCTGTAGGGAGTGCCTTACTTAATGTGTCAGTCATGGAGGGGAAACACAGTAGGGAGAACCATCTGCACTCTATACAGTCAGTGCTAGACATCTGGATATACTCTCACAATCTGAACGTGGTGATTTTTGTGACAAATAGTGAGGGCAACATATTGAAGGCCATGAACAATGGGGGTTTCTGCCATACACTTGCTTCACACATGCACTGAATCTGGTGGTGACTCCTGTGCTTGAGAAGCATGCACAGTTAAAAGAAATACTGAGTAATGTTTCTGTATTATGCAAACTTTAATAAAGTTTATTAAATTGCAAAAAAAAACCAAAGAAATACTGGACATTGTTTGGGACGTTAGAAGATATTTCCATTGTTCCCCCAAATCTTCTGAGCTCCTCTGACATTACCAACAGAAGCAAAATGTCCCACAGCACTGCTTCATTAAAGACATGACGACAAGGTAGAATGACTGGTGAAACAGAAAGCTTGTTCTTGGCTTTGGAATTTGACAATATGTCTTGTGTGGGATAGCTGTTTTGGGTGCAGTGGCGTGTGCTGCAAAGACTGGTTCCCTTTCTACTGTGAAACCTTATGAACAGGCCACCAAAGATCTACCTTCTAAATCTGCTACTGTTAGCATGGTCCTGCCTATGGTGAGTCTACCTGAACAACACACAACATTATAGGACATCTTCCACAACAACACAACAAAGCAAGGCCGGTCATGATGGTGTCAGTGGTGGTACTGGTAGACATGGTGGGGGTTGTGGCATTGATGGTTCTGGAGGTGATGACAATGACTTGAACAGTGGTGATCAGGGTATTAGTGCTGGACAAGGTGGTGGTGGTGGTACCAGTTCATCATCTCAGCAAAAGCTGAAGCAGAATGCAGGCCTTATTGGGGAAGTGGCAGATATTTTTGTGACACAATTTGAAATATAAAGATGTCTGCACCCCTCTTGCACTCGTTGACTATGTCAAACAGAAAGTCTTGCAGACACTTCAGATGGTGCACCTCAGACAACAAACAGAAACCAAAATTCAACCTCTTCCTCTTCTTGGGTCTTCTTCCCATGCTTTCACTGCCAGGGGGCATCAGCATGGTGATGATATTGATATTAGATGGGAAGAGGAAGAAATTGATGATCTGATTCCAGGAGACACAACAAAAGACACATGGGAGCTGTTTGAAACACAATACTGACATTGGGGGCTATCCTCCAAAGGGCACAATTTACACGCAGATTGCATGTAAATTGCCTGTGCACCTATGTGGCTGCCGACTGCTGCTGGGTGCGTGGATTCACAACCCCAAGCATCTGCAGGGCACTTATCTGTGGCCACGCCCCCCTGGTGCACAGGAAGAGTGAGGCTGTGCAGAGGTGGGTGCAGGAGCAGGTGGGCATCCAATTGGATGCCCAGCCTGTATCCCACAATAGATCCCTGTGCCATGGATGTGGGGGTGTGCAGGACGGCATGGGTCAGAGTGTTTGAATTCTAGGGACACTTGCCCAAATGGCCACCCCCAGCCCACCCTAGCAGCCTGGTGAGCTGGGGCAGACATACAGGGGTGACCCCGTTGCTACTGCTTCCAACCGGTGGCCACTGGGGGGGTGCATACAGACTTAAAGCAGGGTCCCTGAGGCAAAGGAAATCCCACACAGTCCTGGTGTTCCACACCTTTGTTGATGGCGTGGAGTGGTGGCAAACCCCAAGCACGCCCCACAGTCAGGCTCAGGAGCGATAAGGGACATTCAGCACAGGGATCTGGTGCACAAGTGGCAGGCAAACCACTGGTTCATGCCGCAGGGACCTCCACGGCATGGATATTTATCATGGGGCAGCCTATCTGCCACAGATATATGGCGCGTAGACACTACGCCCATTCAAGAATTGTCCCCATTGTGCAGACATTATGGATGAAGGCACAGACATGACACTAGACTACATAATGGAGTCCTATTTAGCAGAGCCATTGTTTAACTGTAATACTGATGCCATAAAATTCTGGTAGTAAAGGAAAGTTATTTAGCCTGCACTGGCTAAACTGGCTTTGTACTTTCCAGGATATCCTCCAGCATCGGTTGCTTATGAATGATGTCCCAGCACAACCAGGGATATTGCCTCACAGCATTTCTGCAGGCTAGATCTGGACAATATTGAAATCCTAGACTTTCCAAAACTGAATTTACTGTGCATCAGCTTCACCTACGCATTTGATTATTTCACTTTTCAAAAGGTGTCATCAACTAACCCTATACCTCCCGCAGGCAAGTCTCCCTGCACCCCCTCTGGCACTGACAGAACCACAGTCTGGCTCACCACCACCACTCCTAACAGCACAATCACCAGTAGGGAAAGGATATGGACACAACCTGGTGTCTCCAGTCCTCTAGAACATATTACAATGACTTTTACCATGTCATCACCAGCAAACTTAATTGGAGCAGGTTGGATATGCTGCTTGCCTTGGTACAACTGAGCCTCAACCTCACATGCTTACAAACCGTCATTGCCAGTTAAATCAGATCTGTGATGTCACCTAAACCACTGGCAAAGGATGACAATTGTCACTTTAGGCAACATCGCAATCTGGGGGGGACATATCAGGATGACGCTGGCCCTGGGTAGCAGCTATTGGAGTAAAGTTTAGCACTAAATGTTAACAAATATTTTTAAAAAGTTAAAAAATTAAAATATAAAAATATTTACAAAAAAAATAAATATACAAATGTGGCATGGTAAGGTAGGCAAAATAATGCCCTTGTATGGGTATATTATGGCAGTACTTGGCTTTTTGTGGTATGCATATTTTGTGGGGATTTATTTTGAAAACCTAGGTGAAACTAACATAGAAACTGGCATGACGGACAAGCAGGGACTCCGGGAGTTGGGGGGTGGGGGTCCTTGACGTCAGCGAAGGAAAGTAAGAATTACTATAGGTCTTCGCACTAAATGTTAAAAAAAAAATTAAAAGGTTAAAAAACTTAAATAAAAAAAATTTTAAAAAAGGAAATATGCAAATTTGGGAAGATGAAGTAGGCAAAGCAATGCACTTGTATGGTGGTACTTGGGACTTTTTTCAGGGATGCATATTTTGGTGGGATTTATTTTGAAAACCTCTGTGGGACAAATATTATAATTGACATCAAGGGCAAACATGGACTACTGGGGAAGGGGTAAGCTTTAAGGTTAACAATGGAAGCTAAGAAATACTATAGCTCTGATGCGGTGCTTAGCTGTCATATTTGCTTGGCACTGTTGTGATTCCCAGACATTGCAACTGCAGCATCACCGCCACACATAAGCTATAGTAATGAATGGCCATTACTGACCATAAGGCTTTTCCCCCTTTTTCTGTAGTATATTTTGCCCTTTGCCAATTATTACATTGAGAGCTAAAGTAATTCATCTGAAGTGTTGAAGCCAAACCCAATTTTTTTTTGCTAATTACTATGCTTTCTGTCACTGCCGCCTTCCCAAGGCTCAGCCCCTGACACTCAAGTTCCGACCTTCCCCAGGGCTTACCTGTCTCAGTGATCCAGATCCCAGGCTTGCCTCCTACTGGTTGGGGCTAGTGATTGGTCTGGGACCCATGGACTTGAAATCAGGACTCCAGCAGGCTTCCCCACTAGAGGAACCCCCTGGCTTACCCCCCCCCCCCAGGGTGGGGCCACTGAACTGAAATGCACCGGTGGAGACATGTCGCTTTGTCACCGATTAGGGACCATAGGGAGCAGGCTCCAACAGTGAGGGACGAGCGTCATGAATGGAGGTGGCAACATTTTTGTTGGAAACTATCCCTGGAGAGGTGGAATATGCAATGATGTCACACGGCATCTGTTCCGCCTCTCAGCTAGTCAGCTGCTGGTCGTGTTTGCTGAACTCCCCACCCTCCGTTAGAGGTCAGTGGAATACAGGACACATAACCCACCCTCCCCGGAAAAGGAAAGCAGTCTCCAGGATGCTCAACCCTTCTCCCTCTGGCTGGCCCTCCAACTCCTGAGTCTGTCCCTGAACCCAGGACATCAATGTCGTAAATGGAGACCCTACCATTGCACCTGTGAGCCGGGAGAGCTGAACCAAATTTTACCCTGTCAAAGTCAAACTGAAGTTGCTACCAGGACCCTTCCCTCTCCCCTACAAAGCATATATAGCTAGGAATTTAATAAGGTTAGGAATGTTTCTCTCTGGTGCTTGAAATCTGTAAAAAATACAGGAACATTAGTTTGTCTGTTGTCTGATTGCTAAGTGGTTAGGTTATTTGGGGAAAGTGGAGGGAGAAAATGTTAAGATTGGATCATGGGGAGTTAGGAACTGAACGAGAAGTGTTCAGCAAAAAGTGAAGGAAATCTGACAAATACAGAAGATATGGGGATAGGGACAAGTGGGCTGTATAAAAGAATACATAAGACACGAGACATTAAGCTACTATGGGATAAATGAAACTAAGGGCTCAATTTTCAAAGCTCCTGGCACAGCGCAAGGGGTATGCACTACAACGAATGGCGCAAAGTTCCCCTTGTGCCAAACAATGCACTGCGAGCGATTCTCAATGGAAACCCTCCCTGATAATCTGGCAGTCCCCCATCCCAATGTAGCCAGTTATAACAATAATGTATAGTACAGTACCCCCTTCCCTGGCAGTCGAGTGCCCCCCTCCCCGATACCCAATGTGGCCTGGTATAAACATAATATTGTCTCCATCCTTGGTGGTCAAGTGACCCTCCCTCCCTGATCCCTGATGTGACCATATAATAAAAACATAAAAAGAACCCCTCCTTGGTAGTCCAGCAGTCCCTCCTCCCACATCCTGGTGTGGCCTGGTATGAACATTATTAATATTGACACCATCTCTGGTGATCGAGTGGCCCTCCCTCCCAGATCCCCCAAGTGCCCGTATAACAAAAAGATAAAAGGAACCCCTCCCTGGTAGTCTAGCTGTCCCCCCACCCATCCTGATGTGGTCTGTTATAACAATAATGAATACTACCCCCTTCCCAGGCAGTTGAGTGCCCCCCCATCCCTGTTGTGGCCCAGTATAAATATAATTAATATTGCCCTTGTCCCCAGTGGTTGAGTGGCCCTCCCTCCCTGATCCCTGGTGTGGTCTGGTATTAAAATAATTAATATTGCCCTGTACCTGGTGGTTGAGTGGTGACCACCCCACCACCCCAGCAGGTAGTGCCCACTGGCCCCCCCATTCTGAGAGTGAGTGACTGGCACAGCCCTCCTCTCACCTTTGCAGCTGGCTGCCGACTGAACTGTCACTGAGTGTGTCCTGTAAAGTGTGCGTGCCCTTAGTGACAGTTCAGTGGGCAGCCAGCCATGGAGGTGAGAGGGGGGCTGTGCCGGTCACTGGCTCTGTTTCAGGATGGGGGGAGTGGGGTGGTGGGCACTACCTGCTGGGGCAGGGAGCGGGGGGGTACTCAATCACCAGGGACAGAGGCAATATTAATAATTTTTATACTGGGTCACATTGAGGATTGAGGAGGAAGGGCCACTTGATCACCAGGAATGGGGGCAATATTAATTATATTTCTACTGGGTCACATCATGGATCATGGGGGGGGCACATAACTACCAGGAAAGGAGGTCCTATTCGTTATTGCTATAACAGGTCATATTGGGATGGGGGGACTGTTAGACTACCAGGGATGGGTTCCTTTTATCTTTTTATTATACGGGCACTACGGGTGTCAGGGAAGGGGGCCACTCGACAGCCAGGGAAGGGGGTACTATTCATTATTGCTGTAACAGGCCACATTGCGATGGGGGATGCCACTAAACTACCAGGGACTAGAGTGGTACAGGGCCACTCCACGGCTTGCGGCTAACCATCCAGTTGCACAGTCTGCGTGGTGCATAGCCACAGTTGCCACAAGCCATGAGACCTTGCCACCGGGACCCTGCCCCATAGACATTTGGGTGCAGGGTCCCTGGCAAAGCAGGCATAGATGCAAGCTGCTTTTTGTCACAGCTTGAGCCAATCCAAGGGTCATTTCAGAATACAGCCCTAAGAAACTAATTGGAAAGAATATCAGAATAAAAATGTCCCTCCTTAGTTCATCTTCGCAGACCCTAACTGGGTTCCAGCAACCCTCCCTCCTCCCTGCCTATTTAATAATGTTCTCCCATGTCTATCCCACGCATGCTTGAAGCCCCCTACTGTTTTCACCTCCACCACGTCCACTGGCAATCTATTCCAGGGGTCTACCACTTTTTCAGTGAAGTAGTACTTCCTCACATCCCTCTTAAACTCTACCCCCACCCTCGGTTTGATCATATGCCTTCTGATCCTGGGGCTCTTCTTCCTTTGAAAATAATTCCTTCCAAGAAAAGCAAGATCATGAATATCTAGATACAGAGCAGACGTGGGGGGTGGGGCTGAGGGCTGATGTAGAAGAGAGGTGATGGTGATGATTCAAGTCGGTTCAACGATTTAAGGAACATACTGTAGGTACTGTATAGCTCACCTCATGGAAAGAACTGTAGATCTACTTTGTAAGACCAGGATAATAAATGAAGAATCTGAAACCTGGGGAAAGGAAAAAAGTAGAAAGAGCTGTAAATCAGAACATACGTCCTGATTAAAACTAGGGACGAATACACCTCTTCTAGCTCTAATTAAAACCCAAGTGTTTTTAGAATAATATTTCTTTTTTCCAATCTTTTAGCAAGCCTAGTAAGTCACAAATGCTGATTTTGTTTACTCCATTTATGTAAATTAAAGGCATTTGCACTTGCCTCTTGAAGTGTTTTTAAAAGGGGGGCATTCAAAATTTTAGGACTCGCTAAGTTCTCTTTTTTTTTTTTAGCCTCTCTGTCTGTAGTTTCAATCTCAGCATTTATCTTTTAGCTTGCTGCATGTTTGCCTTATTGGCTCACTCTGTTTTGGGAGGCAGTATAGCCTAGTGGATAAAGCACAGAGCTATGAAGCTGGAGACAGAAGAGACCCATGTTTGAATCCCACAACCTGACTTCCCTGTGATAAACTTTCTTCCGGGATACACCATGAAATTAGCATTAGATAAATGCGTCTTACCCAGCCCAACTATTATAAATACCATTACTTGATCATGCTCACTTGATCTCCTTTGTGTGTTTCAGTCCTCCAATTGTGGTCCTACTAAGGACCCCACCTTTAAATGAATTGTTGCACCTCAGACAGGCAATCTTTGGCAGTAGACAGATTTTAAGGGTTCAATCCTCAAAGCTCTATACATCCCTTTTTAGGTGCATAGGGCAGCTCAGCATGTGTGGAGGCCCCATATCCACGGGTGTGGAGGCCTCTGCTCATCTGCAATCAAAATGCTTTCATCAATAGAAGGCAGCCCTGACCCAGTCATGGGGTCTACGTAGTCTTTCAGGTCAGTGGCAGCGGGGGGGGGGGCATATCTGCACTCTGTGGCCATCTACAGTGCGATCTACATGCTGTGGAGCCTTCCAGGAGGGCACATAGGCTATGTTGGAGGGACCCCTGACATAAAGCCCAGGCACCACCCAGCCACAGGTGCAAGAGACATTGAGGGCCCCCTGAACAGGCCCCCTTAATTGTGGACAGAGCCGTGATAGTTTCTTGGAGGGCACTGCTGGACAGCAGCAACATTTTGTTGAATTGGAAAAAAAAAGAATGATTTCCATCCCACTGGATCCTCTTTCTGGCAAAACTTGTCTTTCTATTGAGAGTCCAGCAGTGTTTGACCCAGCTCCAGCCACCAGAGAAGTCATGTGCCAATATGATGCTCCTTATGCAGACAGGTAGTCATGGACTACAGCTGGTGTTTGCTGTGGTGTGTCATTGTATGGGCTGGACACACATGAATCATATATACTGCATGCCGGCTCAGCTATGGATCTGGCCCATAGTAATTCAAATACAGACTCAGGACAGTTGCCTCTCGTCTAGTGCAGCGTGGAATATTCAAATTTGACTCAATGGAATTCTGAGGAATTTCAGAAAATTCCACCTAATTCCACAGAATTCCTCCAGTAGTGCAACTCCAACATTTATTTATTTATTTATTACATTTCGAAATTATGTTTGAGCCAGAGGCTCATTTACAGAGGTTCCATGTCAGACAATCAGAACAGTATAATAACAATAATCAGGTACAGGTAAATTCATAAGGCTTGTTTAAAACAAAATAGGCATACTGTGCAAATCATAGATAATAACAAAGTAGATTAACAGGTGTTAAGTAGCTAGCAAGATATATTTTAACAACAGATCTCTTATCTGACATCCAATAAGGGAACAAAGAAATTCTTTACGGAATGTGAGGGGGGAGAGAGCAGTGGGGCAAGGTAGAGAGGTGAGAAGCTGGGGGAGGGAGAGGGAAGTGGGAGGGAGAAGGAGGAGTGGTAGAGGGAGGGGTAGGGAGTGAAGGTGGAGGGAGGGAGGTGGTGGGAAAGGAAGGAGGGGAGATGCAATGGTATAAGGCTACGTTATGGAGAGGGGAGATGAGTGCGGGAGGAGGCTCAGTAGAGGAAGGTGCAGGGGGGAGTAGAATAGTAGAGGGCAAGTAAGAGGCTGAGGTTGAAGTAGTAATAGGGGGACTTGGGAAGAGAGGGGCTGGGGTGAGGCAAAGGGGAGAATATACATTGGTAGCAAGTTGGGGAAAGGGTGGCAGTGCCAGGGTGTTCAGTCCCACATTCAAAGACACTGGTTGATGCTAGTAGTGCCCGAAGGTTTGACTTAAATGATCCAAGCTTTGATTCCTTATGAAAGTCTTTCCCTAGGGCATTTAGCCAGAGTGGTGCTCGATATTCATAGGAGCGTTGGCCTTGCAAGGTATGGCAGGAAGGGGATTTTAATGGTATGGCTGTTAACGCCCCTAGTACTTCTGGCTCTGTTGGGCATTGTGATTAGATTACTCACACCTGGGGGTGAAAGAACTAGTGTGGATTTTTTGGCTAGAAGGCAGACTTGATATTGAAGTCTACACGCCAAATTGAGCCACCCAGTCTGTTCATACAGACTGCAGGAATGAGTTAGACGGTGAGCATCCAACACTAAATGACAGGCTTTGTTAAGCGTGGTCCTAAGACGTTGGAGTGTGGTGTGTGATGCAGCACCATAAATCACCAGGACATGATCAATGATTGATAGCAGAGCTTGAGACAGCAATTTTTAGGGCTTCGTTGGTGAGGCAGTGTCTATTACGGTAAAGCAGTCCCAGCTTAGCATTAGCCATGTTAATAACAACATCAATATGCCAGGTGTACGAGACAGTGTTATCTAGTGTTACACTGAGATATTTGAAGTGTTGAACCATATCGAGGGGGGAACAGTGATTGTTGCAGATTTGTGGCTGACAGGCCCTATGTTTGTTATGAGCAGAAGACAACATCATGGTTTTGGATTTCTTATAGTTAAGTAGTAATTTGGACTTAAGGAACCATTTTTCCACAGCAAATTTTAAAGATGGAATGGTTTTCACAGATTAACCAGCCACAATTTACATAAACAGCTGATTCCTTTTCCACAATTTGTGGAAAATTATTCTGCAGTTTACCGGGTGCATGGAAAGCTTCTTCACAGCTTACATAGAAATGTATTTTGGTGCCGGCCCAGTGGCACTGAGACTGGTCTGGTGGTGCTGAGGGTTGAGGCGCCGAATGCCACACCTCATGCTATGCCAGCAACCCAGGTTTGGGAACGACCTCGGATGACCAGGGTGCTGGCACGGGGGTGGGGAGGTGAGGGTGGGAGCAGGATCAAGTGTTGGCTCTCCTCTCCCGGGTAAGGGGTGGGGTCACCTGCCATAGTCCCAGCATTACCGAATGGAGGTTCAGTGCCAGCGCAGGTTGTCAACAGTACAACTGGAAGGGAGGGGCATCCTGAACGGCATGCACACGCGTGCCTCCACATGCACGCACTACGTCAGCGAAGCGTGGGTGTAGGTGCCAGAAGAAAACACACAAAAAAACAGAAACTACATATGAAAATTAAAAAAAAATAAATGCATTTTGGAATTCTGTAGAATTCAAAAGGAAATTATGAAAAGCATTTCAAAAGTGAAATTGCCAATCTGCATAAGTTCCACCACTGGAGGAATAATTCCACAGTACATGCAGTTCTACTTTAATTTTTTTTTCATTTTGCAATATTATTGTACCAATATGATTTATTGAATGGTTGAAAAAAGTAAAAATAACTGGAAGTTCAGAGACCAAAGCAGATGTCTCCATTTTTTATGTGTAATTTCAGGCAAACTGAAGAGGATCGATCTCACCAGCTGCTCCATTTCTTGGATCGATGAGGATGCCTTCAGAACCCTGCCCGCCCTGGAGGAGCTCATCATCCCTGAAAACCTGTTGTCTGCTCTGCCTGAGCTGCCCTCAACCATGACCCGCATCGATGCCCGCCTCAACAAGCTCAGAAGTGCAGGGATCAAGCATGAAGTTTTCAAAGTAAAGCTCATCTGTAGCAGACGTTCTTTGTACAGAATTCCATTCTACTGATTCATAACTTTTTTTCTGCTTTATAGTGAGTAGTCTTGGGAAGATACTGCTGCTCACCCTATGTACCAATTTCTTCAATTAATTTTAACAGCCAGTCTGTCAGATCCATTTCATCAGTATTTCACAGTTCATGCACTGCTTCATCAGGATTTATAATAGAGTATGGAAGGTAATGGGCTAATATCATCCTACAGCAATTTAAGTGTGTAGTAAGCCATGCCAGTGTGCATTATAGGATTTTAATGCAAACCCCAGGGGTGAATTAAGGCATGAGGCCAAAGGCGGAGTGTCCTTATGCCCTTGGCAAATACATACAAATCCTATGGTGCACACCCTGGAGGGGCTTACTACACTTATAAAATGGCTCAACACTTATAAAATGGCTCTAAGTAGATCTTTTTCAGGAGGAAAATAAGGTTCGGCGCTCAAATGAAATTTCTAGATAGTTTTTCTTGAAAGTTAATAAAAGGATGGTGATCAACAGCTCTAACATACGTATATGGAGAAAATACAGAGATTTGAACGTGAAATTTTGGAAGCCAGTGATATGTATTTTTACTGACTGGCAGCTTAGATAACTGAAGAAATCTATGCATTTGGGGAGCAGTTGCACCTTTCCATGACTACTCTGTGATTAAGTTTATTGCTTCCTTCTTTTGAACCAGATACCTCCGAGTTTGTTTGATCTTTTACAGACAAATTAAAAAGAGTTACATTGCTCCTTGCAACTGTTTTATGGTTTAACCAAAACTTTTAGGGAGGGGATAATGAAGAGAACTCAAGTCTGGGACTTTCTGTAAATGAGATGAGAGCAAAGACTCTCCATAGGTGGTCCCTAAGCTTCAATCCCAGCACTGTGATTCTACACACCACTGTACTTACTGTATATGAAACTCTTACGGCACTGCATGGAATTTAAATCTTATGCCAAATGCCATGAATATTGTGAGATATGGGGCCTGATTTTACAAGGCTTGCGGTGCTGCATGGGGACTTGTGGCAGGATGTGTGATGCAAGTGGTGGCTTGCATCACACATTGTGGCAAGCAGGATTTTAAAAGTAGTTTGCCATAAATGCCCTGCTGCAAGTCCAGAAGGAGTTATACCAGGTTCTTCTTGGTCTACCTTTGTGTCCACAGGGACCCCCTCTTATAGGACTTGCACCAAACGTTTGGTGCAAGATGCTGTAAAGTGGGGAAACTGTCGCAACTGTGGCAGCCCATCTAAAATTGGACTGTCTTACATCTGAAGGGCTTTGGTGCAGCTGCGTCACACCTTGCAGTGGATGCAGGGCTTGATGTGAGCCCTGCGGCCACCTTGTAAAATCAGGTCCAAGGCATTCAAATGTGAATATCGATGCTCTTTGGCATAAGTGATATTCACAAAGCAGTGTGTGTGTGTGTTGAGGGGGAACGAGATCTCCTAGTCTGGTACAAGTGTTCTGGCTAGTTGGGGGTTAGATTGTGAATTTCAACCATGTGACAGCCATTTTACTGTGACAAATGTAGATAAGCAAGAAGGTATTAAGAAGAGTTCCCTCTTTGTTTTCTTTCAGTTCACCTGTAAAGTTGCTTGAACTTTAGTTTACTCTGAAACAAAAACGTAATCGCTGAAAGTGATTTATCTACAGTAGCTACTATATGCCCCCAAGAAACACAGAGGTCTCCTAGAGAGTGACTGAGGCCTCCCCAAAGATGGCACGTGGTTGAGTGTCAATTTCTGGCCTGAAGGTTCTTCCCCACCCTTGTAAGCAAAACAAAATAATAGTGCACTCTTCACAATGTGAACAAAATAATAATGTTTGATACCTGTAAAGTACTGTATGATGAAATACCGATGTGTTTATTTTCTCACAGTTCACAGAGGTTTCCATAGAGCTCATGAGGTCAAACTTAAGTTGAGGTTTAGATGAACTCACAGTATGTAAACAGCAAACTGCATCTCTGTCCAGGAAATTCAAGACAACAATATATCTTCATTATGGGGCCCTACTTGCCAGGTGTCATATATAAATATTTTATTCACATTGTAAAGTGCACTATTATTTTGTTTTACCTGCCTCATAGCTACTAGCTGCCCTCTGATGTAGTGCACTGAACTTGGTGGTTTTAGTGCAACTCTCATTTTGTATGCTCATCCCCTCCCTTGACTTTGGGCATCACCACAGGGATACCTTTGAGCCACAGGAGGGGGAGAGGAAGGGGGTTGGATGCAGCTTTGTTTAGTTCACCTTGGCCCGCTGGTGATGGTTAAGGTATCTCCACCTGGAGGCTGCTGTCATCAAGGCACAGGTCAGGAAGCATAGGAAAACCAGGAGCAATTTCAAAATTTGCAAATAGTGTTTTATTTTTCTCAATAACAGCAAATAAAAAATAAAAATTATTCAGTATAGCCATTTACAAAGGCAGTACAAACAGAGAAAATGAAGTCCTTCTTCTGAGGGTTTCTCTTAATTCCAAGTTTCAGTCTCTCACTCTCCTTGTCTCTCTAGCAAAAGCATTGCTGCTCTTTTTATAACAAGTCTTTGTCTTGTTGACATCCTGCTTCTCACAGAACGTTCTTGTAAGTTTACAGAATGTTCTTGTCAGTTTTGTTCCTTGCAGGTGCAGCAAAATAGTGCTTGGTGTCCCTGAACTCACCTCTAGTTGACAACTCTGCAAAGGGCTTAAAAACTGTATCGCAGGTTAACCCCTTGAGTTTCAAATAGCTTTTTGCAATCATTCAACAATATAACTATAAACTGTTTTAAACAAAGGGATCCCAGTTTCGCATACAGTTTTACACAGAGATTCACATATATTTTTTTTTAAACTGTAGATATGCAAGGGGGGGAAGAAAAGACAGAACAACAAGTGAAGGCAGAGAGATAGCGAGAAGAGAAGAACTGCGAAACCGCCTGAATGATCAGTTCCTAGGTCTCACAAGAAAATTTGGTTGTGCAACAAGACAGAGAAAAGACAGAAAAGGAGAGGATAGAAAGGATTCTTGCATTTAACTCTCTCTGCAAAACAAATGGGCCAGGGGCCTTATCCAACCTTGTCACAGTGGTCCCACCTGCAGTATTGTGCCTAGTTCTGGAGTACTCACCTAAGGAAAAATAAGGACAGGCTGGAGACAGTGCAACATAGGGTGACCAAAATAATTCAGGGCCAGCAGGGCAGATTTTATGAGGATCAGCTCAAGGCACTGAACCTGTACTCGCTGGAGGCGAGAATAGAGACAGGAGATATGATAGAGACCTTCAAATTCCTGTAAGGAATGAACAAGGTGAATTGCGAGGAACTATTTAGCATAAGTAGTGGACCAAGAACATGGGGGCACGAGTGGAAACTGATGGGGGGGGAGGTTCAAAAGGGAAGTGAGAGTATTTTATTTTACAAAAAAGGGTGATGGAACTGTGGATGTCTGCCAGCTAGTGTGGTGGGTACCAAAACTATCAATGGTTTCAAACACAGAAGGGACAGAGTAAAGGGCTTAGTGGTTGTTCAGGTTGGGAGCGGTAGGATGGGGAGTATGGGGTGGATTGTGTGCATTAAAACCCTGTATGGAAGATACAGTAGGTCCTTGGTTTGTTAGCGTTTTATGTGCAGACTGGATGGACCAATGGTCTTTTTCTGCTGCCATTTTCAATGTTTCTATGTATCCTAACCCCAACATCAAATGCTGCCATGACACGGAGCACTGGTGGTAGAGGCAGTGTACTGAGTCAGGGGCGTTAGTTACTGCTGCACACAATGGCTGTGCTCGGTCCCCTTTCCCAGGTAAAACATGAAAAACATGGCCTAGCCACATAGACAATGCTTACACCTCATGATTCCCCAAAACAGGATAAAAAGTTCATTGTTTTGATGAACAGGACACAAAAGGGGAGTCCAATATAAGTTTAGAATATAAGTATTAGAGTTTGATGTATATCATTACTTCAGTAGTCCCCATAACAAATCTGGCAATGCATTTTAAACTGTTTACAAAGTTTAAAATTAGTTAGCTTTTGAGTCTACTTTTGCCTTTTTCTCCACCTGCTTAAAGGGATGCTGTCAGCTTTTCTGTACTTTTACTAAGTGCACTATATATATATATATATATATATATATATATATATACGCACTCACATATATATATATATATATATATATATATATACATATAGTCCTTTTGGCAGTAGTTGTATTATTAAATACATACTCTCCACCACCAGATTTGTACAGCTATGCAATTCATTAATTGGGGGGGGGGGGTAATAAAAGCTGTCTGCCCTGAAGGGCATCGAGTGATGCTTCAACGCATCCTCAGAACGTAATGTTGTGCCATGCTGTGGGCAGACTTGTTCCTGTATGAGACAGAAAAATGTTTAGCATGTGAGTAAAATGATATGCACAGTACTACTGACTTTCCTGATTTTAAAAAGTGTCTCTCTTTCAAAAACGAGCGCTATAACTCACTAAATTCACCATTTGAAAAATGAAGCATGTGCATTAGCGGTGATACTAACGTGCACGCCCAGAGTCATGGCTTCATTTTTCAAATGGTGAATGTAGTCAGTTATAGGGCTCATTTTTGGAAGAGAGACACTTTTTCAAAATCAGGAAAGTCAGTAGTACTGTGCACATCATGTTATTCGCATGCTTAAAGTTTTAACAAAGTCATACATGAATGAGTTTACCCATAGCACAGCATGGAATTGCCTTCCAAGGATGTGTGGGATGTGCCAGAGCATCAGCCAATGGCCTTCAGGGTGGACCACTTTCATTTTAATTTTTGCCCCCAAAAATAAATAAATTACACTGATCTACAAATCTGGTAGCAAGTATGCATTTTATAAGAACACTACTGCCAAAGGACAACTTACTGTTTATAGTGCACTCAGTAAAATCCACAGACTGGCAGTGACTTTCTGAGGCCCATGTACACTAAGTGTGGGGTGGGACATGCTTGTCATAGATCAGCCCCACCCCTTGAAGGAAGGAGAAATACAAGGTGGAGGAAAGGAGAATTACAAGTGTTTAGTGCCATTGTGCCAGTGTTGCCATCACTGTATTTGGCCTTGCTGCACTGTCATACCTCTCCGCTACCAGAAGGTGCCACCCTTCATCACTAAAGGGAGCAGATCCACTGCAAACGAGAGTAAAATGTGAAGAGGCTGGGAAAAATAAAACAAAATGCATGAACAAAGAGTTACATCCCACGTAATCCTGCTGAGTCTGTATTTCAACTCTTTTTTTCCAGGATTTGACCAAGCTACAATTCCTCTACCTCTCTGACAACAATCTGGACTACATCCCAATCCCACTGCCTGACAGCCTCCGCTCGCTGCACCTTCAGGTAAATCATGACCCTAAGAGGTTAATGTAGGCAGCTTGTGACATTTCCAAATATACCCTGTGTAGCCTGTAATCTTGAGCAGGGGACATTTTTGTAACCATAATACATTTATTTCTGTAGTGCCCCCGCACTAGGGGTTGGCAGCTGACAAAGCTCCAAGGAGGGCATTCACCACAGATATTTACATTTAACCTGGGCTGGTGTAGCACAGAAACATAATGGACACATACAAACACACTTGGAGTCACACCACTGAATAACAGTCTGGAGGCAGGAGATAGTGCACTAAATTACCTTCACTGATGTTTACCGGTTGTCATTACATCTTCAGTTTGTTATCAGGAATGCAGAACCCAGTGAAACTGCAAGGATACTCTTTATGCAAACATATAATTCAGAATAAGATATGTAACTGTGGCACAGATGTTAACCGTGGGATTATGGGTGTGCAGTTCCTACTGGAAGATGGAAGAGGCAACAGGTGCCAGGCTACCTCGTTCACACTTTGCCAGCCCCCAGAAAGCAAAAGTCCGAGGAGCACATGCTATTAGGAAATACAAATCGTAACCCCTTTACCCTCATTGTTTCTTAAGTGTGGTGAGCTCCAGTAAGGAGCTCCTATGCCAACATTTCATGCACCACTATGATTCAAACAGGATCTGACTGTTTACTTCCAATCACTCACACTAAGCATCGGCCCTGGCACAGGGCAGGATTTACACCTTGGAGGGTTCCAGCACCTGGGACACCAAACTTCCATTTAGGAGCACTCTGGAGGTGGCCATCCCTTTGTCTATGCACACTCCACAGACTCTGAAATACACACATCACTTCTATTGAGCCCGGCTTCTCACTCTGTCCTGGCTGGGATGTAGGAGGCTACTGGTTTTTTCTCCCTCCATCAGAACTCACCCATAGTTGGAGAATAATAATTATTCACAAAATCTAAGTGTCAACAATAAGAAAGCAAACTCAAACAATGGCACTCTGTGTCTGCCATGCCCTGCTGCCTCTGCACTTGTGGTCATAATCACTAAGGCCTCCCATGAGCATGTTTAAAGATCTTAGCAAACTGCACGCTCCTCACTTGGAGCTGCCATCTCCTATGTGCTCCGGGACGTTCACCCCAGTCGCAGACTTGGGTTCTTTTGACGTTCACACCTTTCCATGATGGAACTGCACACAGAGAATTAACACTCTGTGATGGGTAAATCAGACTACAGGGCATAAACCCAGCCCCCCAGGGCCATGTATATACTATGCCCCCCTTAGACAACTGCTGCTACAGTATATCCTTTCCCATTAGGTTGCTCAGGTCAGTAGCAGTAGGGAGGGGAGCTGGGGGCTGGACCAAGGAGGATAAAACCCCATATGGACAATAGATCCTGGGGCAGATAGGAAACTCCAGGCAGACCAGGCGGAACACTGGCCTTTTTTCTGCCATCATTGTCTATGTTTCTGTGTTTCTGTTATTGGAAATCCCTATTTGCCCCTAGAAAAAGAACAACATTCTGGCCTAGAGTACTCTGAGTCACTCACATTTTCAGGACTCACCCCCAAGATGACAATCTACTCCCACATAGACACTAAACTCTGGAAAAAAAAACAAAGTCTAACATTAGGGGATATGATCACTGTGAAGTGGGGCATAGAGTATATGGACTTATGCCTTCTTCTGCCTGACCATCCTGTATAGAATCCAGTACAGTAAAACCCCAATTGCAATAACAGCTTATAATCTGAGTTCATATTTACTTAACTTCCTCAGCCTTATAGAGCTTACAGTGGTTCTTGCTGTAGATGTCTTATGGGAGATCAGAGACCAAATCCTCAAAGAACCTGTGCTACTCCCATACTCAAGGCCATTGCCACCCCTTGATCCTGGAAAGCCCCTGAAGATCAGTGGTGGTCGATGACGCAAACTGAGAACTCCCACAAATACAATAATATTCAGGCTCCAGTCTTCAGCTAGTAACCCTGGTGGGGATTGGAAGTTGAGGACTCATTTCCGGCCATCCACCAAAGAGGTGGACTTACAGAAGGATCCTAAGTAGTTTGCTGCTTCACAGACACTCACTTCCAGCCATCCTCCAAATGGGTACACTTACATAAGGCCACCAGATTTCTGAAACCCTTAGCTTTTATACCCTGATTAATTAAAATGTTTACAAACACTGCAGCAAATGAAATAATGTTCTGACATACAAACATAGAATCTGTTGGTAGACAAGGACAACTTGGCTCACCCAGTCTGCCTAAGCGTTTCCTGCCTATTCTATCTCTGCCTGTATGGTCTCTGGCGACCCACCCCCTCCCTGCTTCTGTTCTAATATAAGATATGTTTATACCATGCATGCTTAAAGCCATCCACCATTCTGTCCTCTCCCACTTTGTCTGGCAGTTGGTTCCACGTGTCTACCACCCTTTCAGTGGAGAAATATTTCCTCAAATCTCTGCTCAACTCCTCCCCCCAGCTCCAGCTTCACTGCATGCCCTCAGGTTCTGGAGCTCATCTTCACTTAGAAGAGGTTCCCCTACTGCACCATGTTCACCTCTGTGAGGTACTTGTAGGTCTCGCTCATGTCACCTCTTGCTCTCCTTGCCTCTAAGGTGTTCATTTATGATTCCACCAAGTTACATTGACAACAGTGTTGTTGACATCCCATACAGTGACGGGAACAATGCCAAAAGTTGGCATTGTTCCTGTCAGGAACAAAGTGTTTTTTTTGGTGGGGGGGCTTTGCCCACCACATGAGGTGCTGTGCCCCCCTGCACTCCCATCTCTAAATAACCAACTCCAAGTCAGAGTTTGCACGGGGTGGGGGTGAAACACTGGAAGGTACAGCGGGACCATCACAGCAACCTGACGATATTTTTCACTCTGATGGTCTTCGCTGTACAGTTTTAGTTGTGCTGATGGGATACCTATATTTATTTATTTATTTCAAAAGTTTTATAAGGAAAGATAAAATCACCCCTGAGGTGGTTGGGCACAAGCCCACACCAATTTAAGAACAATAAATGCAAATACATTTACTACAAATACAGTTAATACATGTACATATTAAGACCCCCTTAGTCTCTTCTCGTAGGGCTTCCCTTGCAACCCCTGTACCATTTTATTTGCAGTCCGTTGGACCACCTCCAGCCTGTCAATGTCCTTTCTGAGTTGTGGAGATAGATGACATGACTGACAACAGCTTACCCCCTGAGTGGGCCCCTCGTTAAATTGTTTATCTCCCGTTCTAAATGACCATTCTGACATTTACAAATGTACAAGCTGTACAGGATGTGCTGCAATTAACTTGGTTCCTGAGAAGAAAACACTACTCTGATCATTTTAACTCTTTGGTAGCAAAATAGAAATAAGTACTGGTAACACAAGCCCTTCATTATCTTGGGCAGGGTGGTTGCTACAATTTTTTTGAACTTCTGTTTTGTCAATGACAGAGTTAAATCAACTGGGTATATTACAGTTAAAATTTTTGAACCTATACCTTAATTATTCCAATTTAGATTACTCTTTTTCATGTCTCGTAAGAAGCCATTTCCCTCATTATGAGTCTACTTTAGAATTGGTTTTGGAATTTAAATAATTGAAAAGAGCACTTCTGTTACTATGGTTATCCCTAGGTTGTCAGCAGTATTCTCAGCTGTTTTACAACACCAGTTGTTCAGCATCAGTTTTCTTGTGAATAAGGTGAACTAGCATGCAACAGACACTGCTCTCTGGTACTATGGGACAGTGGCCCATATTCTCGATCAATGCCTCCACCACTTTACTTTGCCTCCACCACTTTATTTTGCCTTTACTAACCTAATTCGGATGTTTGCCATTGAAGAACATGGGAGATTGCTAAAGCAGGTATGAAAAGAAAGGAATAATTCGCAGCTGGGTCTTAATACCCGATAAGGTAAACAGATTGCACTTTAAAACAAATAAAAAAAGGAAATGGACAAGGAGTCAGAGAAACAACACAGTCTTCCCCCAGGCAATATCATTACCTTTTGTCCTCAGCTTCTGAACTTTTAAAACCCTTGCTGTGCCGCCGGCATGTATACACGTCCTAAAAGTCTGTATGTTTTAAATCATCTAGCAGCCTAATGGTTAAGTTCAGCTGCTGACTGCAGCTCCAACAAATGGCTTTCGGCACTGCCTCCCTCATGTGTCCTGCTCTTACTGACACCCACAGAGCAGTACAACTCCTGCTTGTCACAGTGGGCTTTTATGCCATAAGGGACCGATTCTTTTAAGTCTGTTGCAACAGCACCTTTCCTCCTTCTCTCTGTTCTGTCCCCTTTTCTGCTGCAGGCTGGTCACCGCCAAAGTCTGGCAAACCGGCTGTTGCTAGCCTTGCTTGTAGAGCAGAAAGCAGCTAACTAAAAGGAGCTACATTTTCTTATTAATTTAACACTTATATCTCAGAAGGAGTCAGTGTCTGTTGAGATTAAGCAAACAGATACTTTATTAGAAGTAGAAGGGGTCTTATTTAGGGTTAACAAAAGAAAGAAAGTCAGTGTGTGTTCTGTGCTGGGAAGGGTACTGTATCAGTTTACTTTGCTAAACCAGTAGGAGGAGAAAGAGCTTAATTGGGGGTGTGGCTTAGACACTATAAAAGCAGGCGACTCAAATTACAACTTCCTGTTGCTAGCCTTTTCTCTTACTAATTGCCCTCCATCCCACCCGCCCTAAGCCAGTTCTACTTTTATAGCCACTGGATTTGACTGTCACAGGAACTTCCTGTTTGGCAGTAGGAAGGGAAGGATCATACAGAAACATTGGTTTTGTCAATCCTAAAGGAAAAAAGTAGCTCACTCTCCTCCCTCAGCTGTTGGTGGTCTGAAACTGAGCAAGGAAGAAGGAGGCTACTGAAGAATATAGGAAGTTGTTGTCCCAGAACAGGAAGGGTGAGAGTTGTAAGGAGAGGAGAGAGTAAGCATACAGAGAAACAGGAGAGGGGACACAAAATGAGACATGATAGGAGTGGTGCAGTGCAATGGCTATGGGGTGGCAGTGTTCCGGGAGACATTCTGGAGGCTGCGATGCTGCCCTATTTGCAGACACCTCTCTGGTCTGAGGGAGGAGGTTGCCTGTCTCCAGGCTGACCTGGCTAGGATTCGTGAAACCTCCTCCCCCACTCAGGGACCACCAGGGCCAATGCCACTACCTCAGAGGTTGCCAAGAAAGAGGAGAGGCTGGACCAGGGTGGGCTCAGAGAGGAAGAGGGTGGTGGAACAGAGTTGCATATCTCCAGCTGTACCTTTCCACAACTCATTTGCTCTTCTGGTGGATAGTGGTTCCTCTACGGAGGCACCTGCAGTGGAGACCAAGGAGGAGGCTTGGAACCTTCACAAAGGAGACCCACAGGAGGGTGGCATGAGACCCCACAGGGGAGAAACAACTCCTGGTGGGGGACTCAATCATTAGGGGGGTAGACATGGGGGAGGAAGGGGAGAGGGAGGTAAGGTGCCTGCCTAGCGCCACGGCTTGGAAGGACAAGAAGCGAATCCTCAGGATCATGGGAGCAGCTGCACGAGGGAGGGAGCTGGATGTCATTGTCCACCTAGGGACAAATGATCTGGCTAGGAATGGGATCAGAGCAGTGCAAGAGGAGTTTGTGGAGTTGGGGAGGGGCCTTAGACAAGTAATGCATACAGTAATCTTCTCGGAGGTGCTGCCTGTCTATGGCAAGGGTGATGCTAGGGTACTCCTCACCAGGGAATTCAATGAATGGTTGAAAAACAGATGTGGAGCTCAGGGTTTTGGCTTCATTGGGGACTGGGGAACCACCTGGAGGGATGCAGACCTATACTGGTGCAATAGTCTGCATCTGTCAAGGGGGGGAACCAGGATCCTTGGTGAGAGGTTTAAATGCTTCACTGGCAAGCATATAAACTAGCCAAGGGGGAGGCACTGAAAAGGAGCAGGGAAATCCCAGCCTCCCCCCACAAAACACAGTAATTAGTGAGCTAAACACCAAGGTAGAGAAGTCATTAGGGAGCAGGACAGAGGTAAATGTAAAACAAGCATTTGTCAATGCCGAATGTTGCTTGCTTCTATGTGCTGTTTAGGTATTTGGAAGTCACTGGAGTGCAAATATTGAAAATTCGCAAACTTACGAGCGTGCGTAGGAACTGCGCAACTCACGCTTGTAAAACAGTCATTTTAGGAATTTTTCACCAAATTTTCAACATAGCCATTTTAAGACCTCTGCTCATGAACAGTGTCACTGTGATTTTCTTAATGTGTCCCATACATTGATTTCAAGACACCGACTGCGCCATTGTGCGCTACATGGGCGGAAACGCTTTGGTCAGGATGTGAAAATGACAGCTATACTGCTCATAAGGAGGTGTGGTAAAATGGCAATGTTGAAAAATCTGGAGGAAAAATATTGAAAAGTCGAAACTTCACGAGCATGCGTAGGAACTGCATAACGCACACCGTGAAACAGTCATTTTTAGGAATTTTTTCACCAAATTTTCAACATAGCCATTTTAAGACCTCTGCTCATGAACAGTGTCACTGTGATTTTCTTAATGTGTCCCATACACTGATTTCGCACACCAACTGCGCCATTGTACGCTACATGGGCGGAAACACATTTTGGGTGAGATGTGAAAAATGACAGCTGTACTACTCATAAGAAAGTTTGGTAAAATGGCAAAGTTGAAAATCTGGAGTGGAAATATTGAAAATTCTCAAACCTACGAGCATGCGTAGGAACTGCGTAACGCATGCTCGAAAAACAGTCATTTTTAGGAATTTTTTCACCAAATTTTCAATATAGCCATTTTAAGACCTCTGCTAATGAACAGTGTCACTGTGATTTTCTTAATGTGTCCCATACATTGATTTCGCACACTGACTGCGCCATTGTGCGCTACATGGGCAGAAACACGTTTTAGGCAGGATGTGAAAAATGACAGCTGTACTGCTCATAAGGAGGTGTGGTAAAATGGCAATGTTGAAAATCTGGAGTGAAATATTAGAATTCCGCGAACTTATGACCTCGCACGTAGGAACTTCTATAGCCTTCAATAAAACAGTCATTTTGGAATTTTACCACATTTTCAACATGGGTTTTAGGACCCTTCTCATGAATGATGTCACTGTCATGGCGTTATTCAGGCCTGAAGGTGACTGCAAAATCACCCTCGGGCCTGAATAACCATGACAGTGACATCATTCATGAGAAGGGTCCCAAAACCTCATGTTGAAAATTTGTGCAAAAATTCCAAAAATGCCTGAGATATGCAATAAAGTTGAAAACCCCCATCTAGCCCATTATACAGCTTACCGGCATTTCCTCAGTTTGCGGTCGGCTTTGAAGAGTGCAGACATGTTCCTGGTCCACGATGATCATCGCGCCGAGCTCGGGTAAGTATGGGGTGGGGGTGTGGGGAGACAGGGTGCACAGTGGGTGGGTGCGGGTTGTGGGAGGGGGGCTGCGAGAAGCACCGTGGGACGCTTTTCATTTACAGGTTTTCAAAAAAAAAAAAAAAGACGACGTGGGACATTTGCCATGCTGGGTGGGCTCCCAGCGTGGCAGAAAGATAGCTGGGGGCCGTGGAGCTGACGGAGTTAGGCACCCCGTCGGCAGACAAAGTGGCGTTTGCCACGCTGGGGTGGGCTCCCAGCATGGCAGAAGGATGGCTGGGGCCGTGGAGCCGACGGGGGATTGGGCACCCCTGTCGGCAGATGACGCGGGATGTTTACCACGCTGGGGTGGGCTCCCAGAGTGGCAGCAAAGATTTGAGGGGGCGGCGTGATGCGGTGCTGTGTATGACAGCGGTGGTTTTCTTTGAAGAGAAGACCACCGCTGTCATACACAGCACCACATCCGATTGTTGCAGGACTGCCACTCCTGCTCAATGAAGCAGGGGATTGCAGAGGAGGGGCACACCTCCAAAGTGTCCCATTCTCCCAAGATGTTCCTTGCACATACGCGCAAGTGAACGTAAAAAGGCAAAGGACAGGAATGGGGCTAAAAGGGGTAAGGCCTTCAAAAAGTGGAGGGTGATGAGTACCAATGCCCGTAGTCTGTGTAACAAGCTCCCTGAACTAGTGGCCTTGATGGAAGAGGGTTGCCTGGATATTGTGGCAGTCACAGAAACATGGTACACAGAGAACCATGACTGGGATGTCAACATACCAGGATACACAATCTACAGAAGGGACAGGGAAGGTAAAAGAGGAGGAGGAGTAGCTCTCTATGTAAAGGAAGGGATCAAAGCAACAGAACTAAAAAGTAAACAGGGAGCAGATGAGACACTCTGGGTAACTCTGGAGACAGGAAATGGCACCACAATCCGCATGGGGGTTGTATACAGACCCCCATCTAAGGGGGAGGGAATGGACAAGGAAATGATAGAAGGCTTCCTTATAATGGCAGAAAAAGGGGAGATATTGTTTATGGGGGACCTGAATATGCCAGATGTTAACTGGAGCACCTTTGCTGCAGGCACATCCAAGAGCAGGGTCATTCTTGATGCCCTACAGGGGCATGCCTCAGACAGCTTGTATTGGAACCCACTCGGAGGAGCAATCTTAGACCTGGTACTCTCAAATGGGGACAGAGAAAGAATCTCAGATTTAGAAGTGGGTAACCATCTGGGAACAAGCGACCACCAAACAGTGTGGTTCACGATAAACACAGCCATACAATCAAGCCATACAAAAGCAAGAGTATTGGACTTTAGGAGGGCTGACTTTGGGAAAATGAAAGAGTGCCTCAGAAAAGCACTAGCAAACAGGCAAGAAGGAGGGGTGGAGGAACAATGGGGAGTAATCAAAACAGCCATCACAGAGGCAACAAACCTTTGTGTAAAGCAAATCAACAAAACACAACAAAGGAAAAAAATGCTATGGTTCTCAAAAGAGGTGACAGGGAAGGTTAAGGAGAAAAGGATAGCATTCAGGAAATATAAGGAAACACAGAAGGAGCAGGACAGAGAACTTTATGAGTTAAAGCAGAAAGAGGCTGGGAAGGTAGTCAGAATAGCAAAGGCCCAAACCGAGGAAAGGATACCCAACTCTGTTAAGAAGGGGGATAAGACCTTTTATAGGTACATTAGGGAGCGGAGAAAGACCAAAGGAGGGATACTGAGGCTTAATACTGGGGAGGGAATGTGGATAGAGGGTGACAGTGAAAAAGCAGGGATACTGAACGAATATTTCTGCTCAGTATTCACAAAGGAAGAGGAGGGGCAGGTACCTAAACCAAACAAGAGAAACACTCTGAAGACGGGAGTTGATACCAGTTCATTTACAGAAGAAAGGGTTCTGAAAGAACTAATAAAATTGAAGGTGGACAAAGCAATGGGGCCTGATGGGATTCACCCAAGAATTCTAAAAGAACTAAGGGTAGAACTAGTGACACCGCTGACTACTCTCTTTAACAAATCATGGGAGGATGGGGTGGTACCTGAGGACTGGAGGAGAGAGGATGTGATTCCTCTTCACAAAAGTGGGAGCAGGACAGAGGCAGGAAACTACAGACTAGTTAGTTTGACCTCAGTGGTAGGGAAAATGATGGAATCACTTCTGAAGAAAAGAATTGTTGAGTACCTAGAGGCCAGTGGGGCACAGGACCCAAGGCAGCATGGATTCACAATGGGAAGGTTGTGTCAGATGAATCTAATAGATTTCTTTGACTGAGTGACCAAAGTAGTAGACCAGGGAGGGGCTGTGGACATGGCTTACCTAGATTTTAGCAAGGCATTTGATACAGTCCCACACAAAAGATTAATACACAAGTTAGCCAGCCTTGGAGTGGGTCCCAAGGTGGTAGCCTGGATAAAAAATTGGCTAGACAACAGGATGCAAAGGTTAGTAGTAAATGGAGTTCACAGTGAAGAAAGGAGGGTTACTAGCAGGGTACCGCAGGGTTCAGTACTGGGACCAGTCCTTTTTAATGTTTTTATAAGTGACATTGCAGAGGAACTGGAAGGAAAAGTATGTCTCTTTGCAGACAACACAAAGATCTGCAACAGGGTTGATACACAAGATGGAGTTGAAAGGATGAGAAGGGACTTGGCAAGGTTGGAGGAATGGTCAAATGTATGGCAGCTCAGATTCAATGCAGAGAAGTGCAAGGTAATGCACCTGGGAAACAAAAACCCAGGGGAAGAGTACACAATGGGGGGTGAGATACTGACAACAGTAAAAGTGGAAAGGGACCTTGGGGTAATTATATCAGATGACCTAAAGGTGGGCAAGCAATGTGAGAAGGCAGTAAGGAAGGCTGGGGGGAGGGGGATACTGGGATGCATAGGGAGAGGCATCAATAGTAGAAAACAGGAAGTTGTTATCCCTCTGTACAGACAGTTGATGAGACCCCATCTGGAGTACTGTGAGCAGTTCTGGAGACCCCATCTCCACAAAGACATAGACAGACTGGAGGCTGTCGAGAGGAGGGCAACCAAAATGGTGCAGGGTCTGCACCAGAAGACATACGAAGAAAGACTGAAGGAGCTTAATATGTATACCCTTGAGGAAAGGCTGGAGAGAGGGGACATGATAGAAACTTTCAAGTACCTCAAGGGAATCAACAAAGTCCAAGAGGTTGGCATCTTTCAGAAAAAGAGATGTGCAAGAACAAGGCGGCACAATTTGAAGATAGAGGGGGGATGGCTCAGAGGTAATGTGAGGAAGTATTTTTTCACAGAGAGGGTTGTGGATGCATGGAACAGCCTCCCTGAGGAGGTCGTGGAGTCAAGAACAGTGGGGGAATTCAAGAATGCATGGGACAGACATAAGGCAGTCCTAGTGGGGGCTAGGAGGAAGTAAGCTGTTGGTTGACTAGGATCTGCAGCTTATCTGTGAGGTAGGAAAATGGGCAGACTAGATGGGCTAAGCGGTCCTTATCTGCCATCAAATTCTATGTTTCTATGTCTTTTCAAGGCTCTTTTTCTACCTCCAAGTCCCTCTTGGTATAAAACACCCACCGGCTTGAAGGTTTCCAGCCAGCATGGAATTTGAAAGTTTGGAATAAACACACATCGGTGCCAAGAACCAAATGGGCTGGGTACTTTAGTGTTGTAGTACAGGAAGAACACTTGGGGCATGACAGGTGAGGTCATTCTCTGTGTTCACATTTATACTGCGTGGCTGTGCTGTTCCCAATTTTTTCCACTACCTGCACTACAAAGCTGGGAGGATAAATAGAATAGCTGAAAAAAAAAAATAGTCCCAGCTCTCCATTTGCTCTTCTGAATAAAATATTCTTTTTTTTTGGTATTGTTTGGAAAATGGGTGAGAGGCTGGGAATAATGCGGGATGAAAGAAAAGGGCGAAGTTGTTCCTTTCTTGCCACCCTTACAGCAGCCTCTCTCTCACAATAATTTGCCATGTACAAAAAGCCCAAAATAATGTTTTGCTTTGGCTCAAAGAAAAGAGCCTTGTAAATAAAGAATTAAGATTTCTCTTACTTTTTTGAATCAACCCCCTGCCAATAGAGCGAGAAACGGAGTCAGACCTTCTTGTGAGTATCGGCACCGCCCACACCCACCCATGTCTCTTGCTCTATGCCTGTGCCCTGATTTTTCTGAAACAGAAAAAGGGAATGGGATCTATTAATAAAGAAATAAAATGTTTTCCTACCTCCCGTTCTTCTCCTTCGTTATATTGTGCCAGAGTAATCTTGGAATGGGTAGAGTGAGAACTATCAACATAGCATAATTTCGGGAATCAGGTTCCTGCGGTTTTACAAAGTGCTCCTGGCTGTTTTAGGAATAAAATGGGTAAAACACTGATAAAATGCCAGGACAGCCAAAACCTGGGTACATTGTGGCCCAGAATTAATAACTCTTTCAGGAACATGCAGATTGCATACAAATAAATCTATAAAGTGTAATTTCTAAAAGTTCTGTCTTGTAATGCAGGTTGATGTAGTCCCACAAGGCTCTCTCCAGTGTTAGTATAGGAGCCGGCTGGCCATATCATCTGTCCTATTACACACTGGATGACCTAGTGGGTGGGGCTTTGACTTTGAAAATATAATATCTTTGTATATTAGATGTAATTTTGAAATTTGTGCAACACAAACTTTATATATTTGTACAGAAATGTCATAGTATTTATCTGGAGATAAAAATATAGCTGTTTTATGTCTAAAACTCCGTTCTGGAGAGGCAGAGAAGATGTGATCACATGGTTGGGGCAAGATATATAAGGATTCCAACCTGATGTTCATTTCAGACCCTTCTGTGTGGGCCTGGGATTGCTACCCAGCCTGAGGAGTGCTAGCAGGAATGCTAGTGGATTGCATCAGTGCTAAAGACTGTTCTGTCATTTTTGGGGTTTTTTGTTTTTTTCTTCAAACAAGTTCGCTTGAATTTTTATTTTATTTGTGCAATAACTCTACACTTGGCATATTTCTTCATCTTGTATAGTGTCCATCTGCTACCACTAACCTCGACACTGCTGTCATCTGACTTCAGCTGCCAATGGCTCAAACTAACATCTTTCGATCCAGCCTCCCTCAAGGCTGTCAGTCTGACTGACGGCTGTAGCTCAGTTAAAGCTCTCGTTCTGCTCGATGCAAACTGTTTCTTTGGCAGTGGCTATATAGTACTTGCATAAGGGAAGAAAAAAGTAGCTTTCTGCTGCCACCTTATGCTCACCCATAAACAATGCATGTCCTCAATTGAACTACTTTTTTGTATTTCTACTATTTCTAGTTTTAATTTTTTTTATAATTACTGTAAAAAACTGTATTTATATTGTTATGGCAGACTCATTTCATAATCGCTATAAGGCACTCCAGGGTTTGCATTGTGCTGAGATAATGGCATTTCGCAAGTGGTAGAAGCACTCAACCTTCAGCCTTGTGCTTCAACCCATTGAGGTGTGCCGCTATTCCACTACAATGCCCACCCTAGAGTGCCATATTGCGTAATCTACAATGGCAAGAAAAAATCTTGTGTCCTTATTGGCCAGTGGCCATCTTCACTCAAGATGTTGTCCAAGCACAATATCACAGTGACAGACTCATTTGTCTTCACTGTTTAAGTCTCCATTGCATTCACCGTATGATGTTCTTGATCAGATTACTACAAAACAAGGCCTTTGATTTACAGTGATTAAAGTAATGAAATTCCATTTTCAAGACATGATATTCCAGAAATTGCATTGGTGATTGTAGGTCTCATTTCCAGATTTTACCAGGATTCTACTGTCATTCTTTTAGTATATGTAAATAGTAAGAATAAAAGAAGGCCTGATTCTTTTGTTTTCCTTAACTGCACTTTATGCAGTCACCAGTCTGCCAACCCTCTGCCCACAGCCCCATCACCCTGCCATCTCTGGCACATACCACACTAACCAACAATGCCCCATGGTTTTCCCCCATGGCAGAGCCCCCAGGACCTCTCCTAGTTACCCTGGGAGATGTCTAGGTTGGATGCTAGTCAGGGAGCCACGTTAGTGGTTGCGGGGCCTGTGAGGACAAGTGGCATCATCCAGGCCAGCCAAAGATGAGTTTTCACAAGTAGGTCCCTCTCTTAACGCTCTGAAGGGTTGGTGACTTGATGTAGATACATCACAAGAAATGCCCATGTTGTCTGCTAGAAGAGTCCCCACCCAGAACTGTTGCCCCAGACCAACTCTGCTGGTATCAACCTGATGGGCCATCAGGAGTGAGCAGCCCAGCCCCCGAGAAGGAGAAGAGCATCAACAGGACTCTCAATCCTCCTTCCTCTGTCTGACCCCTGAGTGGGCTGAGCTTGTCCTGAACCCGGTTACTGATATGGAAGCAGGTGTGGAAAAGTGCCTCTGTCCTCCATGCCACCGGTCTGGCCAAAGAAGGCTTGATATAGGGAGCATTCAATGAACCAACGTGAAAATAAAAAAGGGAAGCAATTATTAGAAAAAGAAGAGTTCTGCAAATTTACTGATCTGGTATATAATGCCAAATTCCATGAAATTCTTTGTTTTTACCAGTGTGCAGGCAGTCCAAATTCTAGAATTTTATCAGGTTTTCTGGTAAAAACCGAAAACCAGTTGCCTCTAAAAAACTACTTTAAAACAACTTTTTTAGTCATTTTTAATTTTGTCTAAAAACTAGCCAATTTAAACACAGAAACAAAGAAACTGATGGCAGATAAGTGATGCAGGACCCACCCAGTCTGCCGATTTTTACTATCTTAATTTTTGCTTCACTCCAGGGAGCGCATCATGAGGATAACATCACTTCTCAGCTGTTGGCCACACTCAGCCTGCGGCCTTGTGCCCAACCACCTCAGGGATGATGTTATCCCAGCATGACATGTATGCTGTTATGAATTATTGCTTACTTGAAGTGATGTTAGTGATGGAGGGAATGATCATGATGAATATAAGCCACTGGGTGTTAACATACAGCTGAGAATACTAATAAAAAAACTATCCATAGTTAAATAAGGTTTCCCTTTAATTATTTCAAAACTAAAAATTGCTAAAGCAGATTCAAAATAGAGGAAAGACATCTTACAAGACAAAAGAAAAAGGATGACCTCAGATGAAACAAAAAAAGTAGAGTCACATTTTTACCACACCATGCATTTTTCTGTCTTGGCACATTCATAATTTAGAAAAAGAAATGGTCAGACTGGATGGGTCTTGTGGTCCTCATCTGCTGTCAACTTCTATGTTTCTATGTTTCATACTCCTTAGTATTCAAGGGGTAATACTTGGCAAAATTATTAAACTCCTCTTCTGCAATATTTTTTGTTAAGTTTTGCAAATGTGTTTATTTGATTCCAACTCAGCTGTTCTTGTAGCTAGAGACTTGAACCTTGACATGTGTACATGTTGTTAAGGGTGCTAAAGGTCTACAAACCATCATGGCATTCAGTGCAGTCGTTGCAACCTTTCAGGGGTTCAGTGTCTGACACTTTATTTGTGTGAAAATATCTTGCTGCTTATACAGCATCCATCGTTGGAGTCAGACACCCAAAAATTATCATGCATAACCTGTTTGAGAGGGTCTTAGACTGTTAAACGTGGCAGAATTTAGTTAAGTAAATTTTAAGTTACAGTGACTCATAATTTCATAGTTTAAATATTTGTAAAGTTTCTGAATATGTTTTTGGAAAATTGAGATGCATGGACTGTTGCCAATGCAGGCTTAGAACTGCTATTTTGCATTCAAACCCACTCTCGATGAGTCCTGAAACATAACACAGCTGGATGAAATGTTATTCAGTAGTTTTACATTTGCAGTGGAAAAACAGCAGACTGCTATTGGCAAAAGTGTATCAAAATTCATGGAAGCAGCCAGCCCAGTGGCACAGAGGGCTGAGGCGCTGGACGCCTTACCTCATGCCATGCCGGCAGTTCTTGTTCAGAAACGAGCCAGGTCATCGGGGAGCTGGCCAGAAGGGAAGGAGGGAGGGAGCAGGATTGAGCAGCCATGATGTCAGCTCTCTTCTCCTGGGGAGGGTATCTATTGTCCCCCTGTAGTTCTGCTGCCCTTGGGTGGAAGTCTGATGGGCAGCATAGGTGAGCGGGAGCGGCAAATAGCGGGAGGATGCCTTGGAGCTGTGGTGTGTGCATGCCTCCACATACACACATGCAACTGAGGCATGGGGGGGGGGTGAAAACAGAGAGAAAGAAAGAAAAGAGTGGCATAAAATGTATATATATTAAAAATCGAGGAAGCAGAATAGGTAATGCCACCATGAGTCCACTTGTGGAAATTTAATTTCACAAAGCTCTTTTCGGCACTGAATCTGATTTTGCTGCCCTCCTAAGTTCCTCAACTGAGCTATTTTCAGTCCTGTAGTACAGCCTTGGGTGACTATTTAGCTGTCCCCAGCCCCACTCTTTTCTCTGATCTTGACCAAATGGACTCGGTAGAACTGTTTGTCCCCCTGATAGAAACATAGAAATCTGACAGCAGAAAACGACCCCATCGGCCCATCCAACCTTCCCCTATCCCCTTCCCGTAGGTAGCCCTGGCCTTCCCACCTTACAACTCACCCCTATGCCCCCCCCAAATGTAGATTCAAGCTCACTTTTTCCCATCAGGGCACTTATCCTTCCCTTTCTTGTTTAAACCCATGTAGTTATCCCATACCCCCTTGAACTCCTCCACTGTTTTTGCCTCCACCACCCCTTCTGGTAGTCTATTCCAGGATCCCACCACCCTATCTGTAAAGTAGTGCCCTCTCCTATTACCACTGAATGTTCCACCCTCCAGCTTTAAGCTGTTCCCCTTTGTGTTTGGATTTTCTTTCATCTTGAAGATGCTCTCTTCCCTCACCTTGTTTATTCACTTCAGATATTTAAAAGTTTCAATGGTATCCCCCCTCTCCCTCCTTGTTTCCAGGGGATGCAGGTCTAGCTCCTCCATCCTCTCTTCATAGGTCCTCTGACGAATGCCATCCTCTTTGTTCTTCACAGTGACATGCAGGGGGCTCAATTTCCAAAGCCCATGTCTGCTGCAAGCCCAGGGTGCACCGAAGGTATGGCGCATGTGGCTTGCAGCAATCACCCAAGCAGCGACTGGGATTTCTGATCCCGTGCAACAATTGTCGCAGGTTAGACCATCTTTTTCTCCTCTAGCTTGTGGCAATCCCAGGTCCTCTTTATATAGTGCTTGCACCAAAGAGTTGGTGCAAGCTGCCGTAAACTGTGTGAAGTATCACAACTGTGCCGAACCTACTAAAATTAGGCGCAGTTGCAGCAAAGGTGATTTCTGTGCTGCACCAAAGAAAGGGTTTGATGCAGAACTTGAGACTCTTAGGCTAGTCAGTTTTGTTGGGTGTGGTTCTCATGTGACCTGCATTCAAGTCATAGCCATTGCTTTCCATGCTTCCTTTTTATATTGATTGCGCGGATGCGCAAGAAACATATTGTGGCAGCTTTCTCCACAAGCAGGTTGTGGAGGCATGGCACTGTTGTGGCCAATGCCCCCACAGCCTTTAAAGGCTTGTCCAATATCCCCCAATGCCATGGCACGCTGCTGCTGACACTAGTTCAGCCAGCATGCCACCAACTTGTAAAAATTTAGCCGCTGCAATCAGGGGCCACCTCATCATTGCAGTGTAAGCCATTCACTGCAATAAGGGAGCGACCCATCATTGCAGGGCGGGATCTTGACACATTGATATTGTTTGTGAACATGGCGGCGGTTTGCCACCATGTTCACAATCAATATTACCCCCCAACCGTGTTTATTTGCCGACGGAGGCCCCAGTCCCCATCAGCTTCAGTGCCCCAATGTATGTTCCCGACAGGGGCGTCCACTCCCCGTCGGTGTTATGTAAAATCCCCCTCATGAGACAGTCTGCCGACGGGTGCCCAATCCTCGTCGGCATAATATCACCCCTTTTGTTGTGTGCCGACGGGTGCCCAATCTCTCGGCTACAGCTGCCCCCAAAGAAAAACTCAGTGGCACACTGGGAACCCACTCCAGCGTGCTACATGCCTCTGTAAAATAAAAAACGGTTCCGCTGATGTCTTTTTTTTTTTTAACCTGAAAAAGGAAACTGTCCGTCGGGTGGCCTCTTGCCCCTTCTCGCAACCCACGCCCACCACTGCACACCCTGCCTCCCCACCCCTACCCCATACTTACCTCCCGAGCTCGCATGACAATCTTCGGTGGACCGGGAACACGTCTGCACTCTTCAAAGTCGACCGTGAACTGAGGAAATGCTGGTAAGCTGTATAATGGAATAAATTGATTTTTTTCCAACTTTAATGCAAATCTCAGTCATTTTTTTGAATTTTGGCACCAAATTTTCAACATGGGGTTTTTGGGACCCCTCCTCATGAATTCTGGAACTGTCATGGCATTAATTGGCCCCGGAAGGTGATTTTGCAGTCACTGCGCGGAATCACCTTTGAGGGCTGATTAATGAAACGACAGTGCCAATGTTCATGAGGCAGGCTCTCAAAAAGCCTATGTTGCAAATTTGGTGGAAAAATTCAAAAAATGACTGTTTTATGAGCGTGCGTTGTGCAGTTGCTACGCACGCTCGTAACTTCGCAAATTTGCAATATTTCCATGCCAGATTTTCAACATTGGCATTTTTTCACACCTCCTTGTGAACAATACAGCTGTCATTGTTCATGTCCTGGCAAAATGTGTTTTCGCACTTCTGGCACAGAATTGCGCGGTTGCTGTTGGAAATTAGTGATCAGGACAGATTAAGACAAGCATTTGTCAATGCCAAATTTGCTTGCTGGTATTTGCATTAGAAATGCAGGAGTTAGACAGATGCAGAATAGGAATGGCAATGAAGTACTGAACTTTACATGAACCCTACCTCCATCCTATAGAGATGGACAGGATTTGGGGTAAGGTTTTGGGTTGCCACCCATGATGGTCAAGCCATGTCACCTCAGCCTGTTCTGCAGACACCAACACGTGTTAAGCTGTGCCTTAGGGTGTTTGGCTTTACAGTCACCCCATTCCAAAAGGACATAGGTTGAAATGGGTGCAGCATAGGAGAATGGGGTGAACTCTTGGGGCGAAGAGTCCAAGGTACACCTCAATGCCTGTCAGTGGCTGGGGGTTGGGGGTGGGATGGCATGAGCAGTACAGTTGGTAGTCCAAAGGGACACCCCGATGCCTGTCTGTCTGTACAGGGTAGGACATTATGGTTAGAAACTGTAATGCCTCTGGCATTTGTTGGTTATTCACAGTACAAATTTTGAACATGGCCTTCTTGTGACCCCACCTCATGAAAGCATTTGGGACCTCTTGTCATGAACAGTGGCAGTGTGATTTTGTGAATGTGTTCTGAAAACTGACTTCCAACAGTGACAGTGCCATTCTGCACCACATGTATGAAAACACAGATCAGGCAGGATGTGAAGAATGACAGCTGTACCATCCATAGGGAGGTATGAAGAGATGGCAATGTTGAAAATCTGTAGCGGGAATATTAAAAATGCTTGCACTTCTGAGCATACTTGGAGACCGTGCAACGCATGCGCGTAACACAGTCATTTTGTGGAGTTTCATCGCCAGATTTTCAACATAGGCATTTAATGACCTGTGGTCATGAACAGTGTCACTGTGATTTTGTTACTGTGTCCTGAACACTGATTTCCCACAGCAACCATGGTATTCTATGCTGGAACTGCAAAATCACATTTCAACCAGGATGTGAAAAATGACAGCTGTACTGTTCATAAGGGGGTGTGGGAAAATGGCAATGTTGAAACTCTGGAGTGAAAATATTACAAATGTGCAAAGTTATAAGCTGCGTGGAAACTGTGCAACGCACACCCGTAACACAGTCATTTTATGGACTTTCATCACCAAATGTTCAACATAGGCATTTTAGGACCTCTGCTAATGAACAGTGTCAGTGTGATTTTCCTAATGTGTCCCGAACATGGATTTCCAACAACGACCGCACTTGTCTGCGCCGGAAGTGCAAAAACACATTTGGGCAGGGATGAGAAAAATGACAGCTGCATTGTTCATAAGGAGGTATGGGCAAATGGCAGTGTTGGCAATCTGGAGTGAAAATATTGCAAATGTGCGAAGGTACGAGCGTGCGTAGGAACTGCGCAATGCAGCTCGTAAACCAGTCATTTTTGGGAATTTTTTCACCAAATTTTCACCATAGCCATTTTAAGACCTCTACTCATGAATAGTGTCACTGTGATTTTCTTAATCTGTCCCAAACATTGATTTCGCACACCGACTGCGCCATTGTGCACTACATGCGCAGAAATACATTTTGGACGTGATGTGAAAAATGACAGCTGTACTGCTCATAAGTAGGTGTAATAAAATGGCAATGTTGAAAATCTGGAGTGCAAGTGTTACAAATTCGTGAATTTACGAGCATGCGTAGGAGCTGCGCAATGCACACTCGTAAAACAGTCATTTTTAAAAAAAATTTTACCAAATTTTCAACATAGCCATTTTAAGACCTCTGCTCATGAACAGTGTCACTGTGATTTTCTTAATCTGTCCCAAACATTGATTTCGCACACCGACTGCGCCATTGTGCGCTACATGCACGGAAACACATTTTGGGTGAGATGTGAAAAATGACAGCTGTACTACTCATAAGTATGTGTGATAAAATGGCAATGTTAAAAATCTGGAGTGCAAATGTTGCAAATTCACGAACTTACGAGCATGCGTAGGAACTGCGCAATGCACACTCGTAAAACAGTCATTTTAAGGAATTTTATTCACCAAATTTGCAACATAGGCTTTTTGAGATCCCACCTTATGAGCACTGGCACTGTCATTTCATTAATTGGTCCCAAAAGGTGATTTCACGCAGTGACCATGAAATCACCCTTCAGGCCTGATTAACGCCATGACAGTGATAGAATTCATGAAGGGGGTCCCAAAAACCCCATGTTGAACATTTGGTGCCAAAATTCCAAAAAATGCCTGAGATATGTAGCAAAGTTGAAAAAAAAGTATTTATTACATTATACAGCTTGGCAGCATTTCTTCAGTTTGCGGTTGGCTTTGAAGAGTGCAGACGTGTTCCCGGTCCACCAAAGATTGTCGCGCCAGACTCCGTAGGTAAGTATGGGGTGAGGGGGGTGTGAGGAGGCAGGGTGTGCAGTGGGTGGGTGTGGGTTGCGGGAGGGGGGTCTGGCAGATCACGGGGGACCGTTTTTTCTTTACAGGGAAAAAAAAAGACATCATGGGACGGTTTCCAATTTTGCAAGGGCATTTGGCATGCTGGGGTGGGCTTCCAGCGTGGCAAGGGACTCTTTTGGGGGAGCAGCTGTAGGCGATGGAGATTGGGCACCCCATTGACACACAAGAAAATGGGGGGGGAACATCATGCCAACGAGAATTGGGCTCCACAGTCAGGAGACAATGAAAGCAGGTGGGGGGGGGTTACATCTTGCCAAAGGGGAGTGGGCTCCCCGTCAGCTAAATAAGCACTGTGGGCACTGAAGCCGGCAGGGATTGGGGCTCCCATTGGCCAACAAAGACTGTTTGGGGTGGGGCACATGCTGCCAAGGGGGATTGGGCACCTCCTTGGCATGGGAGGCTGCCTAATATTGTTTGTGAATGCGGTGGCAAGCTGCCCGCCATGTTCACAAACAGTATCAGGCTAGCTAACGTTCCGCCCTGCAATGACGGGTCACTCCCTCATTGCAGCACAATGACTGATGCTGCAATGACGGGGCGGCTCCTCATTGCTGCATGAAAACATTACAGTTTGGTGCACTTTTTGGAGACCAGTGTCATCGGCACACTGTGCCTCCATTGGTTCACCAGTGCCAAGCCCCAAATGCAGTGCCTCCCTTGGCTGTAATACTGCCGCGCCTCCACAACCCACTTCTCTCCTAAGCTGTCACATAATGTTTCTTCCGCATGCTCAAAAGCAAACATAAAAATGACAGTGACACTGTTCATGAGTAGAGGTCCTGAAATGCCTATATTGAAAATTTGGTGACGATACTCCATAAAATGACTGTGTTGTGAGCGTGCGTTGTGCAGTTTGCATGCACGCTCATAACTTCGTGAATTTGTAATATTTTCACTCTAGATTTTCAACATTGCCATTTTCCTGCACCTACTTATGAACAGTACAGCTGCCATTTTCCCCATCCTGGCCGAAATGTGTTTATGCACATCCGTCGCAGAATAGAGCGGTCACTGTGGGAAATCACTGTTTGGGACAGATTAAGAAAACTACAGTGATACAGTTCATGAGCATAGGTCCTAAAATCCTATGTTGAAAATGTGATGATGATAGCCCATCAAATGACTGTGTTACAAGTGTGCATTGCGCACTTTCCACGCACCCGTGTAACTTCACAGATTTGTAATATTGTCACGCCTTATTTTCAACAGTGGCATTTTTTTCACACCTCCTTATGAGCAGTACAGCTGTTATTTTTCACATCCTGACCGAAATGTGTTTTCACAGTTCCGGTGCAGAATAACGCGGTCACTGTGGGAAATCGGTGTTCAGGACAGATTAAGAAAACGACAGTGGCACTGTTGATGAGCAGAGGTCCTAAAATCCCTATGTTGAAAATTTGGTGACGAAACTCCATAACATGACTGTGTTACAAGCGTGTGTTGAACTGTTTCCATGCACCCTTGTAACTTCGCAAATTTGTAATATTTTCACGCCACATTTTTAACAGTGGCATTTTGTCAAGCCTCCTTATGAACAATACAGCTGTCATTTTTCACATCCTGGCTAAAATATGTTTTTGCATTCCTGCCGGAGAATAGCACAGTCGCTGTGGGAAATCAGTGTTTGGGACAGATTAAGATCGAGCGAGTGAGAGGGGGGAGTGACTGAGCTCAATTGAGCTCTGTCGGGACTGCTGCGGATTTGTTTGTGGGCAGAAAAAGGCCCCAATGCAAAAGCCCAGTACAAAAGGGCAGACTGCAGCACTGGGAGAAACAGAATGAGAGAGCGGGTGAGGGAGGAGGAGTGAGCAAACTCACCGGAGCACTGTTAGGACTGCTGCGGACTTCTTTGTGGGCAGAAAAAGGCGTTGATGCAGGCAGAGGCCCAGTACAAAAGGCCAGCCTGCAGAGGTGGGAGAAACAGTACAAGTGAGTGAGACAGGGAGACTGAGAGACCTCAATGGAGCTCTGTCAGGACAGCTGCGGATTTCTTTGTGGACAGACAAAGGTGCCAACGCAGCCAGGAGCCCGGTACAAAAGCGCAGCCTGCAGCGCCAAGAGAAACAGAACGAGCGAGTGACAGAGCAGTAGTGAGCAAGATCAATGCAGCTCTATTGTGACTGCTGTGGATTTCTTTGTGGGCAGAAAAAGGCGGCAACACATGCAGGAGCCCAGTACAAAAGGCCAGCTTGCAGCGCCGGCAGAAATGGAATGAGTGAGTGAGAGAGGGGGAGTGAGCAAGCTCAATGGAGCTGTGTAGGGACTGCTTCAGATTTCTTTGTTGCCAGAAAAAGCTGCCAATGCAGGCAGGAGCCCAGCACAAAAGGGCAGCCTGCAGCGGTGGGAGACACAGAACGAGCGAGTGAGTGAGGAGGAGTGATTGAGCTCAACGGAGCTCTGTCGGGACAGCTGCAGATTTCTTAGTGGCAGAAAAAGCTGCCAATGCAGGCAGGAGCCCAGTACAAAACAGCAGCCTGCAGCACCAGGAGAAACAGACTGGGTGAGTGACAGAGGGGCAGTGAGTGAGCTCAACAAACCAATCCAATCAACATTCGGCATTGACAAATGCTTGTTCCAAATGGGGTTCTACCAGTTCTGTATTTCTAGCTCTGCTGTCCTTCTCTTGGTAAACCCATGCATCTCACTCCTGCCACTGATGACCCCGTACACTATCTGCCTCAACTTTTCATTTGTTTAACCCCCCCCGGCCCCCAGAACTGCTCTGCCATCTTCTTGGCCACTACTCCCTCCATCCCTTCTGGCTCAGCTGCAGACCATCTTGTGCAAGCAGGCATTCCTTGCCCCAAAATGCCCGCTAGTTGGGCAGAAAAACAAGAACCATCTTTTTCTACAGACTCTTAGAAAGAATTAGCCTGCCTAATGTCAGTGTCAGGGGCTCAGCAAATTGTGCACTTGCCTCTGAGGCCAGAAGATTTGAAGGTTGTGGGTTCAATCCCCTCACCAGGAACTTAGAGTAAAAACTCAGTACTGACACTGTAGTATAGCATTCAGGGAATGCTGCTGTCAGAGGTGCTATCTCTTCTATGAGACATGAAATTAACATCCCTTCAGTTGGCCCTGTGGCATGGAGGGCTGAGACATTCGTGCCTTACCTCCTGCCATGCTGGCGACCTGTATTTGCAGTGTGAGTGGGCCGCTGGAGGTCGGCTGGGGAGGGAGGGAGTGAGAGGATCGAGCATCTGAAGGACTACTCTCCTCTCCTGGGGAGGAGGATTGGGGCTTCTGCTGAATGACTGCCCTCAGGTGGAGGCCCAAAGGCAGTGCAGGTCTGCAGGACACCAAGGAAGGGAGGGTGCTGAGGGACTTCCTTGGATGTGCTCCAAGTACATACATCTGGCTTGTGTGCTCCAGCAATGAGGAAAGGGAGAAAAAGGAGAAAAACTCCCTGGGTGCGGATGATGACTGACCCTCCACAGGCTCCGCACCCAGCAACTGGACAAGAATTCTGGGTAAGTTTCCGCAAGACGGGTGTGATGAAGCTGGGGGGGTCAGTAAGAAGGGGTAGCAAGGGACAGAACAGGTGCTAAACACTTATATAAAAAAAATTAACATGCCGTCTGCCTCTTTTGGTGGTTGTTCAGGTGGACGTAAAGATCCCATGGCACTTCTCGAGAACAGTAGGGAAATTTCCCTTGTGTCCTGGCCAAATTTCCCCAATTCTCTAAAAATACCACCCACAGTTTAATCTGGTTCAATTTCAGTTAATTTCCATCTGTATTCCAGTGGGCAAGGTGCTCCCACCAGGATGAGGTTGAAAATAGGCAGAATTGCCTAGTCCTCTATATCCAGTCAACAAAAACAGAATAAAATAGTCAACTGTTAATCATCACATGCCTTATGAATAAGAGTATCTTGGAAAAAAATCACTCTGGAGGCATTTCCCTTGAAGAACATCCCTAGTTCTGTAAAATACCTCCCTATGTCTCCAAAATATGTTGTCCTTATGTTATTTATGCCAATGAGGACACCAGCAGTCAGTCAACCCTTCCCCCTAGTTGCAATGCCTGGCTATGGCTCACACTGGGAGATGAGGAGACACTTTTTTACAGAGAGGGTGGTGGCTGGGTGGAATGCGTCACCCACTGAAGTGGTATGCAGTAGAACAGTGGACTGCTTCAAACGAGAATGGGACGGGACAAGGGGGACGGTTAATGAAGGGGAAGAGTGGAAGGGAGGGGCAGCTGCAGAATAAGGGGTGCTAGCTGCACATTCGAGCAGACTTGATAGACCTCTAGGCCTTTATCTGCTGGCAAATTTTGTATGTTCGTATGTTTGTACACTAATTTGGCCTGCATTGCAGGCAGGTAACTCACTTTACCTGCACTAGCATCATGTAATGGCTCTCCAACTCTCTTGCTAACTTTACTATGAAGTCACCAACTAAAGCTACCTCACTGCTGCTATACCAAACCTTTTCTTTCCTCCTTCAAACATGGCCGGCCAGATGTATGGCTGGACAAAATTTATGGATATATATTACATCCTCAAAGTATCACAAAACTCCACAATGTCACAAAAAGCCATGAAATTTTAGCTTAAGTACTTATGTAGTTTTATTTTTTTTTCTGGCTGTTTATAACTTCACCATAACTTAAGCAAGAGATCACAAAGTTAACACATAGGGCTCTATTCTCAAAGGATGATGCAGGGTGTGCACTTACCCTACGCCATTGGTGCAGTTGCCCAGAATGCTTTGGTGCACAGTGCACCCGATTCTTGTTGATCGTGTGCTTTTGAAACACTACATCCTCTTTACGGTGGCTTGCGCCAAGCACCTGGTTCATGCCCCGTAAAATGGCCAGCGATAATAGACCATGAAAAGCTGGTCTAACTCATTGTATTTGGCACATGGATGGCTGGGGTACTGAGAATCCCGATTGCAGCCCAGGGAGTGCCACAAGCCCCATGTGCCATGCTTTGGGCCTACCCGGGGATTGCGGCAAGCTAGTCCTTGAGAATAGAGCCCATAGCCTCCTTTTTAGGGGTTATGAACCTTCCAAAATTGGCGACATTGTATTATTTTGTTTTAAAGTTACAGGGGCTTAAAATCTCAGTTTATTAACTTGTACAATTTCACGACATGTTTTGGAATAGTTCACTACTTATAACTCAGCCCATTTGAGGGTAGAGACCCGGAATCTGGTACATGTCATTTGATATAAAACTTCTGACTTGTCAAATACGAGGACATTTGGATGAGCTGTTTTAAAATTAGACTAACAAATTTGAAAACCAAGTTTTGGCAATATTTTTTGGAAAATTTTACTGAAATGTAATTGAAGCTGAACTGTAATTTCACCCAAATTCTGCTGGCAACATTTTAATTTTTCACAGCACTATTTAAATGGTCATAAAAAGGTACTGTAGTTCTCATGAGGCTCAGTATTCAGTTAGTTACCAATGCTGTTTGCAAATGAGCATAACACTTAAAATCTGTTGTTTGAGCGTTAGCTATTGCACTCCTAGAGCTGAGTTAGAATCCAGTGCCAAAAGCAAACAGAACTCATAGGGCTTGATTTTCAGAGCCCCGTTAGATTGGAGCAACTTGTGCCGACACCCTGACTTCAGCAAGCTTGGCTGTGCCAGGGACCCTGCACCTGATTTTGTAAAATTCAGGGTCCTGGCACCAAACTCACCAAGTTTTGCCACAAGTCATCATGTGCACCAAACAACTGGTGCATACTCGGGAAATGCCACAGACCGAAGGCATTTCAGGCAGCATTGGTGGCCATTGGGGGGGTGGACCAGCTGGCTGGTGGTATGGTCTGTGGAGGGCAAGTTGGGGCAGGTTGGGGAATGGCGGCAGCAACAGATACTGACGTGGCACTGCCACTGCTCCATTCATGGTGGGCAATGGCTGGGGGAGGTTGGTACTGTGACTTGCGGTGGGAGAGCCCTGAAATAACCAGCTACAGTCCCACCACTGCAGGGACACTTGGCTGGGTGTGGGAGGGCAGCAGATGTCCCCTGGCAGTGGTGGCAATGAGGGGCATGGACCACCTCCCACCACTGCAGGGCACTTGGAGGGGTGCATGGGCCATCAGACCAACTCTTATAGTCTGTGCACCCATTGCTGGGGTTTGCAGAACCCCAACTAAGGGGATAATGCAGTGCTGCCCTGGTACAAGCCCTCCTCCACTTACTACACTGGTGCATCTGTCACAAGGATGGTGCAAGTCTGGCTGGTGCAGCCAGACCCCCAGTTGCTGCAGGGAATGTCTGAAAATCTGGACTGGCACAAGGAGCCCCTTGTGCCATTTCTCCATGATGCAAGCCCCTTGCACCAGTCCCAATACTTTGGAAATCGAGCCCATGATATGGAAATTGTTAGCAGTTATCAAACTTAAGAAGAATGTTCACAAGCACTTTGTCATAGCAAGAGTGGTACTCAAGTAGAATGGACTGCCAGAGAAAGTAGTATTCTCAGAAATGGTGGGGTTTACACAAGAGTGAGACAGGCACGAGGTCATAATTTTTATTTTTATTTGTTTTATTCATTCAGAAAGTGCCTCTGAGCACAGGTGCTCATTTATGAACGTTCCATTTCAGAGTCAGGCAATGTGATTAAATACAAAAACTGTTATTTCATCAATTCCAGTGGAATACAGTCAGGGCAAATCAACAAGATGAATAGATACACAAATGAAATTGAGACACTACCAGAGGCTGCTGGGCACTGGCGGTAACAGACGATATATAATATGGCAGTCACGAGCAATGAGTAAGGGAGAAGGATGACCACTGCAGCCAACTTAGCTCACTGTACAGGATAGCTCCATTGCATGTCCAAACAACCCATTGCTTAACCTGATACAAAATGGCTGACCAGGATACAATGATTAAGATAATTTATTTTTTCAATCTAGGATTACAAATACATTTGAGTGCCAAGCAGCTCATTTACAAAGGTTCCACGTCAATTGGGGGTACAGATCCATAATGGAAAACAGACTGGTTTCAAAACAGTTAAGCAATTTGTATTACAAAATACAGAATAAGAGAACAGCAAATAAATGCACATTAGTTTAGCATGTGATTCAAGGTAGGGAATGAGAAGAGGAGAGAATTAGGAGGAGAGCCAGATCAAGGAAGGGAGAGCAACCAGGCGACATTGTCAAGTAGCAGCTAGGATAGTAAGGGACGAAAGCAAGGAAGACAGTGGGGAAGAGAGGAGATGGGAGGGCAGGAAGGGAGAGAGTGAGAGGGCAAGACAAGTAGAGAGAACAGTGGAAAATGGTGGGGGTGGGGGTGAGTTCCGGAAGAGGGACAAGGATGTTAAGTGGTGCAATCACAGGAGTTTTCAGTTAGGGTGTGTTGACAAAGTTTGAGTTTGAATTCACCGAGACTAGTAAGGTTAGCTAAACCATTGTGGAGGCCATTTAACCAGTATGGCATTTTGATACAAAAGGAACATTGGTATTGGGCGGTCCAGCACATCGGGACTAGTAGGAGTGCGTTAGATGAGGTGCACGTATGTTGGGTCTTGGGGGATTTGTGAAGTAAGCATCCTAATCCCGAAGGCATGAGTCCAAGGAGAATCTTTTTGGCAAGTAAGTGGATGTGGTATTTAATTCTCCCATGCAAGTTGAGCCACCCAGCCTGCATATAGACATTGCAGGTGTGGGTGAGGTGTGGTGCACCAATTAGGAGTCTACAGGCCTTGTTTAGTGCCACAGTGAGTCTTCTGAGTGCAGTGAATTACAGTGGGAAGGCTGGAACAGCTGATGATCCTGTTTCCATTATCATAGTTTATGTTTCTATAGTTCTATGTTGTTTTTTTACTAAAGAGAAACAAAAAACCTGCAAATACATGCAGGTATGCAAGAGTGTGAACTCTTTTATTTTAATTAACATAGAAACATAGAAGTTGACGGCAGATAAGGACCGCAAGGCCCATCCAGTCTGCCCATTTCTTTTTCTTACCTTATGAATGTGCCATCGGCCTTCACTCTGTCAATGGTCTATCTATTCATACTCATCTGTGTTGCTCCCTTATGCCTATCCCATGCCTGTCTGAAGTCCTGCACTGTATTCATATCCACCACTTCCTAAGGTAGGCCATTCCATGCATCCACCACCCTTTCTGTGAAAAAGAACTTCCTCGCATTACCCCTTAATTGGCCTCCCTCTAATCTCTTGCTGTGTCCTGTTGTCCTGCTATTTTTCTTATATTGAAACATGTTAGACTCTTTCACCTTGTTAATACCCTTAAGGTGTTTGAATGTTTCAATCATATCACCTCTCTCCCTCCTTTGCTCTAGGGTATACATATTGAGCTCTGTTAATCTGTCCTCATATGTTTTCTGATACAGTCCCTGCACCATTTTGGTTGCCCTTCTATGGACTGCCTCAATTTGATTAATGTCCTTGTGAAGGTGTGGCCTCCAGTACTGCACGCAGTACGCCAGATGGGGCCTAACCAGTGTCTTGTAAAGAAGGATTATTAACTCCCTCTTCTGACTTGTGATACCCCTACTAATACACCCCAACATCCCCCTAGCCTTACCTACTGCTTTAGTGGTCTGCTTGGATGATTTCAGGCCATCGATAATGATGATGCCTAAGTCTCTTTCTTCCCTTGTGACTGCCAGCAACTCCCCTCCCAGCCTATAGGTGGCTTCAGGGTTTCTCTTCCCTATGTGCATGATCTTGCACTTCTTTGCATTAAACCCCAGTTGCCACTCTTTCGACTATTTTACTAGTTTATCCAGATCTCTTCTCATTCTGCTCACCCCATCTGGATCATCTACTCTGTTGCAGATCTTGGTGTCATCTGCAAACAGACAAACCTTACCCACTAGTCCATCTGCAATGTCATTGATGAAGATATTGAAGAGGACTGGCCCCAGGACTGATCCCTGAGGTACCCCACTTGTGACCTGCATCTCTTCTGACTGTATACCATTTACCATCACTCTCTGTTTTCTGCCCATCAACCAGTTTGACACCCAGTTGACTAATGTCTGACCCACCCCGAGCCTACCCAGCTTATTAATCAATCTTCTATGTGGAACAGTATCGGAAGCTTTGCTGAAGTCAAGGTAGGCGACATCAACTGCTCCCCCTTGATCCACCACTCTGGTTACCCAGTCAAAGAAATCTATGAGATTAGTTTGACAGGACCTTCCTTTTGTAAACCCATGCTGTCTTGGATCCTGTGCTCTTATGGTTTCCAGGTGTTGCACTATCCTTTCCTTAAGGAGTTCCTCCATAATCTTGCCCACTACTGAGGTAAGACTGACTGGTCTGTAGTTCCCTGCCTCCTCCCTGCTACCACTCTTGTGGAGCGGGATTACAAGAGCCCTTCTGCAATCTTCTGGGACCTCTCCTGTGCTCAGAGACTCACGAAGCAGTTCTGATAATGACTGTGCAAGTTCCACCCTTAGCTCCTTTAGTACCATGGGATGTATGCTATCAGGTCCCATTGCCTTGTCCTCCCTGAGCTTAGCGGGCACTTGTAGGACCCTTTCTTTTGTGAAGGGACTAGTGCACACCTCCCTCCCCCCTCTGTCCATGGTGCTGAGCTGTGGGCCCTGCCCTACTTTCTCTTCAGTAAATACTGAGCAGAAGTATCTGTTTAGGATAGATGCTTTTACTTGGCCCTCCTCCTCACATGTCCCCTTATCACCTTTGATCTTAGCAATACCCCCTCTGGACTTTCTCCTTTCACTAATGTATCTATAGAAAGTCTTGTCACCTTCTTTTACTGTTTGTGTTAGTGTTTCCTCGGTTTGGGTCTTTGCCTGCCTTACTGCCCTCCCTGCTTCCCTTAGGGAAGTTTGGTATGCCTCCCTATCTTCATCCCACTACGTTACCTTATACTTCCTGAAGGCCAGCCTTTTGGCTCTGACCTTTTCTGCTACTGTTTTTGAGAACCAAAGTGGTTTCCTTCTTCTTTTGCACTTCCTTTTCTCTCTAACACAATGGGATGTTGCTTCAAGTATTGCATCCTTAATGCTTGCCCACTTTGCCTGTACTCCCTCACCTGCATTTCTTTTTGCCAGGGCTAGCTTAACTTTGTTGACCATCTTATCAAAGTCAGCTCCTCTGAAGTCCCATATTTTTGCCTTGGATTGGGATGATTTAGTTCTAGTGGCCAAAGTGAATGATACCACGTGATGGTCACTGGCCCCCAGTTGACCTTCTACCTGGAGATCTGTGATCCTTTCCCCGTTAGTCAGTACTAGATCTAGGATAGCCCTGTCTCTTGTGGGTTGTTGTACCAGATGTTTGAGGCTCTCCCCCTACAGGGAATCTACCATGTGTCTAGTTCTGGCACATGTTCCTGCTGGTATTGACCAAGCTGTATCTAGCATGTTGAAGTCTCCCATTATCAGATCCTCCCCTTTAGCTGTCATGTTTTGTATATCTTCTAACAGTAATGTGTCTATATCCTCCCCCTGGTCTGGAGGCCTGTAGACAACCCCAGTTCATATGACTGTCCCATTTCCTGTTTCCAGGGTGACCCACAGTTCTTCTGGCTCCTTATGTGTATTCTGAATTTCTTTAGCTTTGATATTTTCATTGACATACAGGGCCCCTCCACCCCCCTCTTTTGCACCTCGGTCTCTTCTGAACAGTACATAGCCAGGTACTGAAGTCTCCCAAGTGTGGTTTCTGGTAAACCACATCTCGCTAATTGCTACTGTGTCCGTTTAACCTCTGTCATTAATGCCTGCAGGTCTGGGATCTTGTTTCCCAGACTGTGAGCATTTGTGTACCTGATTTTCCATTGGCCAGATTTCAGTGTGTTAGCTGTTGGGCGAGGTCTGATGTTCCCCCTATGCGTCGTATGGGGAGCCAGGCCTTTTTCCTTACCTGGTGATGCAAATGAACTACAAACATGCTGAACTCCTGTTTGACCACTAGCTGAGGGGGGAGGGATGTTCTTCCCATTCGACGTATGTGGTGCTGCACTCCTCTCCCCATTTGCTAGTTTAAATATTCTGCAAAGATGTCAACTGTCTGCCCCAATGCACTGGCTCCCTCCTTAGTCAGATGCAGTCCATCAAATTTAAAGAACTTTCGCTCCCAAAACTGTTGCCAGTTCCCTACAAATTTGTGTCCTTTTTCCTGCACAAGCCCTTGAGCCACAAGTTTAGTTTCCCTATCTCCCCTTCTCTGACCTTCTGTCCATCTGCCCCCTCTCCCAGACTGGCAGGATCTCAGAGAAGGAGATGCCGGATGAAATGGATGATAGTTTGTCATCCAGCCTGGTCAGGTGTTCCTTGGTATCCACAGCTGACCAGCTGGTAAGACCATTAGTCCCTATGTGTACCAGGATGTCCATGTTTTCTCCAGCTTCCTGAACAATTTTAGCAATGCGGTCAATGTCTTTCCATGCTAATGCATCTGGGAGACATCTGACCATTACCCCTGGCTAGAGATAGGTATCAACTCCCCAAATCATGGAGTCTCCTATGATCAGAAGTGTTTTGGATTTCATTTTTGCTTTTTTGTTTTGGTTCCTGTTTTGGGTGAGTTTTGTTGTGCTAGCTCCTGTGCTACAGTGTCTTGCTCTGCAGTGTCCTCTGCCCCTTTGTTTGATTTTGGAGATAGAGGCAGATACCTGTTTGTAGTTTTTATATGCTTTGTGGAGGTAATATGTTGGAGAGCACCGAGTGATGGTGCACCCGATTTGCCCTTCCTAACCACCTGCCTACTTCCCAGACCAACTACCCTCTGCAGTCAAGGTGCTTCTGTTGGATGTTGGGGAAATGGCGGGCAGTTCTTATAATATATTTCCTCTGGAATATGCAATTTGAGGTGCACAATCTCTTCCCATGCTGCCTGGAGCTGAGCCCTTAGATCTCCAATGGCCCAGCATGTAGGACAGTGCCCTAAATCCTGTAAAACTGCCCTTATGAAAAGTGTTCTGCAGTACCTGCAGTTAATGATATCCGTTCCAGGTAAGTTGCTGAGTTTATAACGTGGTCAGAGTAATTAAAAGGAAGAAAATGAAAGCAAAAGTTTGATTTTGTGTTTTGTTTCTTTGTTTGTTTGTTTATGTATAACTTGTTATAACAAGTTAAGTTATTAGTGTACCTGTAAATGAGGTCACTGTGTGGATACCCCTCTGATTCTCCCCTTCCTGCTTTGCCACAGGAAATGTCACGACTGTGCTACCTTATAAAAGGAGTCTAGTGTGGGGTGGTTGGGGATGGGGGTGGGTGGCTGGGCCCTTCCCGTGCCGAAAAAGAAGAACCACAGACAAAAGAAACAAGGAGGTAAGAGCAGAAATAATCAGCCAGCAATAAATGCAGTGGCACTGAAAGCTTATCTTAATGATAGATAAAATGGTAAAACCTGTAAAGTACCACTTATAATAATTTCACAGAAGATATACCCTGTAAGAAACACTTTGCTACAGAGAAAAATAAAGCAGTAACAGAAGATATACCTTGCAAAAGACAATTTGAATCAGAAGATTACAGTAGTAATCTGTTAGCACACACCTGTAGGCAAACCCTGTAATAATGCAGCAGAAGGTATACCCAGCAACAACAATTTGAATCAGAGAAAAATAAAGCAATAAAAGGTTAGCAACAAGCAGTAACAATCCCTGCGAGTGCAAAATAAAAAAACAACACACAGTAAATCTGCCTAGCCAAAAGAAGCCTTAATCCTTGCCCTTGCTCTGGTAAGGTTCTTTGCTCTGTTCTTTCAAGCAACCTAGAAGAAAAGAGCTCGGGTGAAGCTAGGTGCCTTGGCCAGCAAACCTAGTCTTCCACCTCCAAGATATCAACTAACCTGACCTTTTAACCTTTCCTTCTGTTGGAAGTTACTGACAGTTTGTCAGCTCCACCCCCTAGATACACACCTAATCCCCTGGAAAAGCTGTGAGAGGAAAGCAATTAGCTCCTTCAATGTGAGAAGAAGACTGAAACACCTCTGAGACAAAAAACCTTTCAGCAAAAAAATAAAATAAAATAGTGGCAAACAGTAATTTTGTTTAGCCTAATGATAAAAAGTCACAAAAATGAAAGCACCACCTGTAATAATTTCACAGAAGATATACCCTATAAGAAACACTTTGCTACAGAGAAAATTAAAATGGTAACAGAAGATATACCTTGCAAAAGACAATTTGATTCAGAAGATTACAGCAGTAATCTGTTAGCACACACCTGTAGGCACACTCTGTAATAATGCAGCAGAAAGTATACCCAGGAACAAAAATTTGAATCAGAAAAAATAAAGCAATAAAATGTTAGCAACAAACAGCAACAATCAATGTGAGTACAAAATAAAAACAACACACAGTAAATCTGCCTAGCCAAAAGAAGCCTTAATCCTTTCCCTTGCTCTGGTAAGGTTCTTTGCTCTGTCCTTTCAAGCAACCTAGAGGAAAAGAGCTCAGGTGAAACTAGGTGCCTTGGCCAGCAAACCTAGTCTTTTTTTTTCATATTCTCTTTTTTATGCCCCCTTTCTCACCCCGGTACTTCCTCACCTTCAGGAGCCTCCAATGGCCTTTGTATGTCCCTGCTCATCTGTCGGCATTGGGTGAAGTCATCCCCCCACGCTGCCTTGGTTTGACCCCCAGGCGGGTACAAGGCGGGGCTCCCACTTCCACCGCCCCGAGCATCTGTGAATTTCATCAGGGATCCATCACCCGTGCCGGCAGGGGCCCTGGGATTGGGGCCTGAAGCACCATCTACAGGGAGCACTGGAGGGTATTTTTTTCCTTTTTGGCCCCTCCCCATAGGGCATCTGCATGCAAGGAGAGCCAAGGAACGATGCACGTCACAGCATGCTAATGCTCCAACTCCCGGCAGACATCCTCCCTCCCTGCTACATGCGGTCCTCACTGCACCTCCACCCATGGTCACCCAGATGGCAGTATCGCAGTTGGACTGCATCCCACCCCACCCAGAGGAGGACAGCAGCCTCTGGGTGCTCAATCCTCCTTCCCCCGGCTGGCCCTCCAGCTAGCAAACCTAGTCTTAAGGAGTAACACAACCACCATGGCCCACAAACTCAAACTATCAGCAGAGAATTTCAATGACTTAAAAAGATACTTCTTTACTGAAAGGGTAGTGGAGAGTAAAAACAGTCTACCCAGCAGGGCTGAACAAAACTGGCAAATTCTGCTTTCATGGATTTTTTTTTGCAAAATTCTACAAATGTGTTTATTTGGTCATAACTCAGCCATTCTGTCTGTTAGAGAAGTTAAATGTGGCATGCATACTTGGTGGTGGGTTCTAAGAGTATGCCACACATCATCTTATTTGAATGTGCAGTTTTGTTGTTATAGGGGCTTCAAACTCTGGCATTCTATTTTTTGGGGTGGGGAAGTTTTTTTTTAAATATTTATTTGCTTATAATTCTGCCACCTGTGGAGATTGGTACAGAGTATCTGCAAATTAGCCTGCATAGCCTGTTTGTAAGGGACTTAGAAAATATTAATTGGGAGAGATTTGGTTGAGTAATTTTTAAGTTACAGGGATTCATGTTTTCACTGTGTCAGAATTTATGAAATTGTGTGGACATTTTCTAAACATTTGGATGTCTGTAATGCCACTGATATTGCAGGTAAACACCTGAAATTGCATACTCAACATCAACAATTCATGGAATCTAACAAAGCTGGGGGCATTTTGTTTATGAGTTTTACAGCAAATGTAGAAAAGAAATACAGCAAATTGCTAGTTGTCAAAACTGTGTCACAAATTCTTGGAAGCATAATAGCCAATGCCATAAGAATTACACTTTTGGAATCTAACTTTCACAAAGCACTTATTGCCACTGTCTAATTTGCTCAGCTAAGCTATTTGCAGTCCTTAGTTCCTTCCTGGGTGACTATTTTGGTCCCCCCCACTCTTTTTTGTTCGAGCTTGATCAGATGAACTCAATAGAACTGCTTGACCACCAATATCCTCTTTGTTCCTTACAGTGACACCCTTTCTTAAACAGAGAGATGCCAAATAATTTTCCTATCAGACCTATCATTTTGGAGTAGCCAGATTTCCTTCTTCTTGTTGCCCCAGTCATATTCTTACCACACTTGGACTTCCAAGTGGCATTGGGTAATCAGGCTTAGAGCACTGTGGAATATACAATTCTGCTGGTGGAATGCCCAAAGAATTACCATTCTGATTCCATGGAAGTTTGCAGAATATGTGTAAAAATGCTGTGGAATATTGCCAAATTTTACATTTCTGTTATTTTGCTCTAGTTTTCAAAAGTCATACCCAAATGATACCAAATTTAGCAGGTTTACAAGAAAAGATAGTATGCATAGATGAGCCAAATAACAGAGTCCTAGATGGAAAGGAAGCTGAGTTATTGGAGGCCAAAGATGTAATCAAAAATACATTTTCAGTTTTTTTCATTCTAATTTTAACATTTCATGTCCAAATTTCTACTCAGCTTCAATATTTAGAGAAACATGCAATGTGGTTATGTTCACCAAGTTCAAAGTCTCAAGTTGTAAAGGGAGATGTGTTACAGGTAGTCAAACATTTTGTCAAAATTTAGATTTTAGTTTAGTGCAATTTTGAAAGCATTATATTATACAGTTATAACATGTTGTGGGGCTATGGGTTTTTACTACATTTATAATGTACTCAGTTTCAGGTTTCTAGCTCCAAAGGTGCTCGAGTTATATGCAAATAAAAATGTTCATGAACTCCCACAAAAATAAAATGACAAACTTTGAGCGGCTATTGTTTTGAGACAGTGCATCCTAATGTCACGATATTTGGCACATCATTAGATCTCTGATCAGCAATTAATCATGCCAAACATCAAATCTCTTGCTCAATAGAAGGCTGAGTTATGACCAAATTAATAAATTTCAAAAATTCCACTGCATTTCATCAAATTTTAAATATCAGTTATTTTGATCTAGTTTTCAAAATACACATCCAAATGATACCAGACTTGGCAGGTGTACAGGTTCTTATGGCTTTCATAAGTGCACTAAATTTCAGAGTCCTAGACTAAAAGGAAGAGAGTTGTGGGTGGCCAAATATTTCATCAAAATTTCATTTTTGGGTATTTCCATCTAATTTTAATATTCTTAACCAAATTTTTCCACAGTGTCAGGATTTAGAGAAACATGCAACAGGGGTATGTGCACCATGTTTTAAGTATCAAGATTTAAAGGGGGCTGTGCAATACGTAGCCAAACATTTTGCCAAAATTTTGATTTTAGTTATTTTAGTATAATTTTGAAAGCGTTCATTGAAATGTTACAAGATTTTGCAGGTATAGTGGTTATTACTATGTTTATATATGTACCTAGTTTTAAATTCATATCTCCAAAGGTGCTTGAGGTATATGCAGATAAAAATGTTCATGACGATTTACACACACACAAAAAAAATTACAGACTTTGAGCACCTATAATGTTGCAAAGATGCATCCTAATGTCATGATATTTGGCACACTCTTAGATCAGCTATCACCAAGTAAACATACCAAATTTCAGATCTCTAGCTTAATGGACAGCTGGGTTATGACTAAATAATAAAGTACATAAATTCCAATTAAAGTATGTGAAATGTCATGGAATTTCATGGAATTCCATCAAAATTCTGCAAATTCTGAATTTTCTCATTCCACACAGCTCTACTCAAGCTAGTTAATTTTTCTAGGTCTGATTCTCCTATGACCTGCTTTTATGTGAGAATTGCTGTCCCTCCTCTATGCTTCTTTGCTATACTTGGGTGTCTACTATTCTTGTGCTACCCAGCTCCACTGTCCTTCCCTTGGTGAAACCATGAACCTAACTCCTGCCTCTGGTGAGCCCCTGCACATGCACAGTTTAAAAATAGCCCAGTACAACAGGGTGTGGGGGGTGAATAGGATGCTTGATGTATAGGAAGGGGGGTCAGTACCTGAAGGAGTGATGTGACTCTACTACTGTACAGTACTCTGGTTCATCATCTGCTGGAAAACTGTGTCCAGTTCTGTGGCCTACACTTGAAGAAAGACAAGGACAAGGTGCAGGCAGTGCAGTGCAGAGCTAGATAACCAAAATGTTCAGGGGTCAGCAGGAAAAGATTTCATGGAGAGGCTGAAATACCTCAACATGTATACACTGGAATCACGGTGGGAGGGGATGACATGATCAAGAAAAGTGAATATCTCCATGGGATAAATAAAGTATAAAGCAGACAGCTTTTCATGCTGAGTGATAACACAAGTATGGGGAAGAACTCAATGAAGCTGCTGGGTAAGAGTTTTTTTTTTTTTTTTTGCTTTCACTTGTTCACATGGTTGGCTCCCCATCATACCTGCCTCCTAGTCCCATCACCCCGACTTCTCTTGAGTCTTACCTGGCCTTCACTCCTGTGGCTTATCCTCCACAGCAGGGTGGTAGGACCTGCCAGTTCAAGGATTCAGTGGCTGTGCCCAAGTCACTAGGTGTAGGACCTGGGCGGGGTGGTGGTCATTCACACCAACCAGGGGTGTTTCTACCCTTTCCCATGCCTCCCTCCTCCCCCCTGTGTCATGGAGGTGTGGCATACAGTGACATCAGTGGTGGCACCATGCACACTTCTGTGCGTGATTCAACAGATGTCTTCCACTCCTCCTCTGCTATGGTGCACTAGTCCTCAGCCTCGGCTAGGGGCCAGTGCTGCTCTGGGCACCATGTCACTCCCTCCCTGGAGGAACAGAGCAGTCCTGTGGATGCTCATTCCTCCCCACCCCCCGGCTGACCTTCCTATTCCCCGAGTTCACTCCTGAATCCTGGTCATGGTTGCTACAAGTGGTAGCACTACGGCTGTACCAGCAGGCTGACACCACGTGGGAATTTAAGAGGGATGTCAAAAAGCATTTCTTTATGGAGAAGGTGGCAGAGGAGGGTAATAGATTACTAAGGGAGGTAGTCTGTGCAAGATGAGTAGGGAGTTCAAACATGGGGGGGCATACATATGGAGCTGGTAATGACGGATGGTGGCAAAAGGGGAGGTGGATTAAGGAAGAGGAGTAAAGACCAACCAGGGCCCTCACAATCAACATCAGATAGGTAGAACTGGCCAAACCTGATTGTCCACATGGCCTTTTTCTGCTGACAGCTAGGTTTCTATGTTTCTATGACATCTGGCATGCCATATATAGAGAAATGTGGACAAGCAGTCTTAACATCACATGGAAATAACTGAACATTTATTTTTGGCCTGATTTCATGAAATTTTGGTGGAACTGTCACAACATTTCATGGAAACGGCACTGTAATTTAATCTGAATTCCACCGGCATCAGTTAAGTTTTGCCTAGCCCAAGTATCCTGTAATGTGATTGATGCTAGAACTATCTGAGGGTTCAGAACCCATGGGGATGTGTACATGAATGTCACGGGAAGCATAAGTGAGAGAGGGAGCTCTGGGAGCTTTGAGAGGATAGAGTAATTTCCTAAAAGGAGCAACAGGGTAGATGTGACACACTTTTAGGGCAGGGTTTTTAAAAGGATCCATCCAATGTCCGCTCACAGATATTTTCAGTAGAAAAATTGGTCCAAACTTTTAGTTAGATCATCTAATTGTCTAAGTCCAAATGTTGCATTAAAGAAAGCAGTTGCAGCAAGAAGAAACACAAATCGCATCTGTGGCAAGGGTTTACTGTAAATTATGACTTTTTTGTTGCAAATGACTACATCTTTTGAAAAAAGCAGCATGGCTGCTTGGACACAGTCATGTGGACACAGACCCTTTTGAAAATGCTGCCTCTAGTCTTTTTCTGTCCTATATCATCTATGAATCAGTGAATATACAACTAGGAAGGCATTTGGGCACCTCTGGTGTCCACGCACACACCTTCAGACAGACAAGTCATCATATCATCATTTAGAGAAGTCATCAAATCATCATTTATCTTACTGTTTTGACTCTTTCACTTATTTTCTCCGCTCGCTGCAACAGAACAACAACATACAAAGCATATACAGTGATGCTTTCTGTAACAGCAAGGATCCCAGCTACATCCGCAGAGCTCTGGAAGACATTCGTCTAGATGGCAATCCCATCAACCTCAGCCTCTACCCTAATGCTTACTCCTGCCTGCCACGGCTGCCCACAGGCAAACTCATCTAGTCTGGAATGGTGCCTACATAGATGCTGATGTGGGGGACTCTATGGACCTTTGACCTTTCCTGGAAAACTTCTAAACTCATGACCATCCTCTCTTCCAACCTTTTTCACATAGAAAGACCCACATTGAGTTATTAAATGGAATGAATGAAGCCATTTTATTGGCTGAAACATGTCACATGACCACGTACTTATTTGCCATAATCACATGGGTGCACTTTTAAATGTATTTTTTGCTTTAAAAGCCATTTTGAAACCACAAGACACTACAGGGGTTTATTATTATGGCCAGTAGTTCCAAACCTCAGTTGTGTTTAAAGGCGTGAGGTGAGGCATGTGCTTACTGGTCATTAATTACATACCCTGTCATATCTTGAAGGCAGTATAGCATAGTGGTTAAGGGCACTGAGCTGCAAACCTGGAGACCTGGGCTTGAATCTCATCTGGCCCCACTTGCATACTGTGTGACCCTGAGCAAGTCATTTAACTTCCTTATGCTCCCAGATCGCACCTGGAAACAAGCCTCGGCTTAGTGTGCCTTTCCAGGTTAAACAATTTCCCCTTTCCCTAATTACATGCCCTGTCATGTCTTATTGCTTAAGCACTGTTCATCTAGTAAAGACAACTGAACAACATTTTACAAAACTCAACAACTTTGACCCAATTAAAGTAACAGTTCAATAAAATTGGGCAAATAATCAGGTACCACCTCTCTTCTACCTTTAAATAATTCCAGACATCTCTCACTTTCATTTGCTTGTAAAATCTTTAGTTCTACTAGAATTGTTAAATATTTTCAGTTCCGTACTGTGGACCTGACAATGGTTAGATTTAGGGTCAGAACAGAGAAACTACAAGTTACAGAGTGCATAGCATAGAAAGTTAATAGAAAAGCAAAGTTAACAGATACCGTACTGTGTGTTAATATTTATATTACCTGTAGTTAGAAAGTAACTTTATGTAAAAATATGTTTTATAGGACTGCTTTAAATATTTCTCAGGTGAAAGCAGAAATCCATGTACACAATAGCATTGCTGTTGCTGTTATTAAAATAATGTGTTTTCAGACCTAGCATGGGTTAACAGGGCTGACAATGTTTTTCTCTTTTGCATGTTTGTGTTTTTTATGTTGACTTGCGCATGCGCAAGCAACATCTTGTTCTAGTAGCACATTTCAGATGTGTGTCAGTGTTGGTGAATACAGGGCACGCTTTAGTAGGTGCGTCCCTCATTCACCAATTAGGCAGCATGCTAGCGCTGGCACACACATTATGCAAAGTGGACAAAACTTGTAAGAAAAGTGCCGCTGCAATCAGAGACAAGTTCGTCATGCAGCGGCACAGATGACAAGCCTCCTGATGTGCTTTTCCTGGCGAAACATTGCACATCAAGTCTGCAGACAAAAAAAAACAAGGTACAGTAAGACTTTTAAGACAAAAGCTCTAACAGCAGTAAGTTATGTTTCAATTTGTAGATATTTAGCACGGCCGCTGCTGTATTGCCAAGTGTTGCGAGGAGTTAGGCTGAGAGCACGTTTGCACTAAAATTCACATTACACAAACTAAAACTATTTTCATACAGGGTGCAGCTGCGCAGCGGTACATTGAAAGATTCCTGGAAGTGCTAGTAGACTGCACATTTTTCTGGATTTCCTTCCAGAGTTACCTTTAAAAAAAAGGAAAAAAAAACATTTTGTATCCGTCACTCAAACACAGATACACTCTTTACTGGGCTGGTGGATTGTTAACTAAACTGCTGTTGATCACAACCACACAAGAGGCACTGCATGAAAACGAAATATTTAACGAAGAAACAACTTTAAAACGTGTACCTCTCCTTTCTTCGTGAGGGACCAACGACTAAATATTACAACTTTAAGGAGCTTGCTCTCTTCTCAACTGACTGGTTCTTACAAGAAACTAGGCTAACTCTGTCAAAGTTGCACTACCAGACAGTGCTAGCCGAGCAGCACCTCAGCCTCCCTCCCTCTTACCCATTAGCCGGTTAGGCACGCGGTTTCGCACAGCAGTTGGTTTCTGCTTCTAATTTCCACAAGCCCATCATAGTTGATGCCAAAGTCCCTGTCTCATTGAAAAACCGGGAAACCTTTTCTGAGGAAGACATCGAGTTCCATAGTGCCAGGTTTACACACATCTGCAGTTTTTTTTTTCTTTACTTCTGACATTACAAGATGCAGTACCTCTGCGGGTTGCACCACATATCACACTGATTTATTAAATTTTCAAAGGTAGTTAAGTGAGTAATGGGTCGGGTAGAATGAAAAGAAAAGTTGCAACCCTCCAGTTCAGTCAAATTGTCAACACAATCCCCGATACCTGACATTTATCTGTTGCATAGCAACTGAGAAGCACAACATATAGATGACAGGGACTAGAGTTTCATCTTCCTAACCACTGCTGAATGGGTTCTACGAGTTGAAAGCTGTTCTGGCATGCCAGTAAGCCAGGTGAAGTGTTCAGGTTTACTCTTGAATGCCACCCTGGTATGGCTTATGCCTACATTATGTGCCAGAAAAGGGTTGTAGACTGTTCAGTTTTAGTTCGGCATGTTGGCATATCCACATCCTTGGCAGGTAGGGAACCTGGCTGTATTTATTAAAAGAAAAAAAGAATTTGACAATAATGTGCATATACTGAGTCAGTGAGCCTGAATTGAAGGGGGGGGGGGTCGGATGCTGGTGATGTAGTATTTTGAAATCTATATTTATTTAAAAAAAAAACACATGACTGTTATTCTTATTTTGAGTCATGAATCAGAACCTGCTGACACCACTTCATGCACTCAGACTCGAAGTAAAATAACACTTTAATTTATTTATTTTTTTACAGCACTTGGAGGTAATTTAAAAAACTTTCATTACTGTCCAAAAGCCCTAATCAGGCATGTTTGTAGTGGCTGGGAAAAGCTGTGGCTTTTCCATTGTTTTCCACCAAATACAGACAGATGCCACTATTTTGAAAAGTTAGGTGGACCGTATTTATTTAACAAAAATAATTTCACTGTTGTTTTTATTTCTACTTAGTGTGCAGGGGGGCTGTGTGCTTCGATGTAGGGAACTGAACTGTGTGTATTAAAAAAAAAGAATGCCATTGTTTTTATTTCGAGTCACTGTCCATGAAAGGGTGAAATGTGTTCTACACCACTGTTGCTGAAGGGGGGCTCGGGATCGCTTGGACTGTCTTGATTGATTAAAGAACTAGAATTTTACTTTTGTGTCCTTTCCAGACAGTGCGTATGAAGGAGGGTACTTAGCTCTGGATCACTATTGCTGAGGGGCTCAGGATCCCTGTTGGGGTGTGTGTGTGTGTGTGTGTGTGTGTGTGTGTGTGTGTGTGTTGAAAGGAGGGGGGTGCTTAGGTTTGATATCTTGCTTTGCACATCAGCAGTGTTGATGAAAATATTTAATCACAGTATAGTGTCTTGTGTCTCATCTGCAGCAGCCTGACTGTGGAGCATGTGAAGTCCAACTCAGACACACTCGCACTAAGATCATGAGGCAGAAAGCTGCTGGTCTGCAGAGCAGGGCATCATTCCAGAGTACACACTCCCTTTTAATGCACATCAGCAGCAGTTCAGAGCCCTCCAGCACCAGGGATTCAGAGCACAAGCACTCCTCTATTTCAGGCACACTGACTAGAAATGGCATCAAGGTCAAATTCTTTTTTTTTTTAAATCAGTCTTATCAGAGAGAAACAATCAAGTACCCCTCCCCCCCCCCACACACACACACACACTCACACACACAGACATGACTACAGCGATCCAGAACACATGCACACTGACTGGAAATAAGTTAAGTCAGATTATTTTTTTAATTAAAAGTTCTCTACCTTTTGCAATTACAAAGATGCTAAAATATAACTGTACCATCAACAACCCATTTTCAGCATGCCAGTCTCTCTCTCTTTCTCTCTCTCTCTCTCTCCCCCCCCACTCTCTCTCTCAGCAGAGCAGTGTGCCATTTTGCCAGAACACAACTGAATACATCTCCACACCTCACCTCATGGTTGGAGCCCATGGCCACATACTGCTCTGCTGAGATGCAGGCATGTTGGCAGATCAGAAGAGTGTTCATTTGTGGTCTGACATGCTGCTCTGTCAAGATGTTGGCCAGACAGAAAGGGGATGGAGAGGGTTCAGTTGTACTTTGGCATGTCAGCATCTTCAGCATGCCCAAAAGGTGGGTAATAGAATAGCATTGTTAAAAAGTGAAGGATTTTCTTTTTGTTCTCCACTGGCAGGCTGTGCCTCCTCCTGGACCAATCTCAGCTCTGACACCTGGCATCTTGTTGGTTTACATCTCCTCCCATGTCTACCCATGACTTACCCCCGCTCCCCATCATGGGTGTGGCAGGGCCTCAACTACTGCATCATGGAAGTGGTTCTCTGGGAGGGCTGCCACATTGCCACTGTGGAGCCTGTGGGAGAGTGGTCCATCATTGTACCCTGGGCCTGCCATTTTCCTCCTGTTTTTCTCCCTTTCCTGAAATGCTGACCAGGGGTGTGATGTAAGCACACAGACCAGCGTGTGGTGCATGTCAACCATTGACATTTCTCCCTCCCACCTTACCCACTATGCTGCTTCTGAGTGCACTGCCAGCTGTGGTCACCCAGGTGGCAGCAGCACCCCAGAGCAGGCTGCCCTCCCTTCACGGAGGAGAAGAGAATCCTCTGGGCTGCTTGATGCTCCTCCCCCTGGCCGGACCCCAATGACTTGGGCTTACTTCTGAACCAGGGTCATCGGGGTAGCAAGCAATAGTGCTAGAGCTATGCTGATGGGCCAGCTGAAAAGCACAGAGTCTGACTTTTTCATTTTGTTGTTGCTGCCAGTGCACAGGAATTGTAGTGGTGGGGCCTCCAGATTGCAAGTCATCAAAATACAGTGCAAGTAATTGTGTTTGTAATTTGTATACACTAATTTGTTTTATTTATTTATTTCAAAAGTTTTAAAAGGAAAAATCAAACTGAGCTAATAAGTACGTACTTCCTGATGTGTCAAGGGGGGGGGGGACGATATGGAAGATTAATAACTATGCAATAAGTGTAATAAATTAACATTTGTGCACTAGGTAAATACCAGGTGCACAGACACGCAGTATGATAAGGAACATTAGGTTTAATAAAATTGCAAATGTGTAAAAGGCATTATAAAGTAGAGTAAGAGCAATACTGTAACTGTAAATTGGGGAGGGTCGGTATGGGGGGGATGCACTACTGCAAATTCAGAGTGTTGGGACAGCAGTCGCTGGAGGGTGGTGGACAGCAGGTCATGACACAGGGTCACGAGCAATTGCAGGAGTGTGTTATGAAGTCACTGAGGAGAGACCTGAGGGAGCAGAAAGAAGAGGCAGAGGGGATGGTCAGGTGAGGGGAGGAACAGATTACAGAGAAATTGAAGGATAAGGCAGCTAGCTTGATCCGCAGTGGATTTCATTTGAAGAAGGGAAATGGAATGAGAAAAGAGTATGGGGTGGTGGGGAGATGAGAGGAGAGAGGCAAGGTATGAGGGAAGGGAGCCAAGTCTGAATTTGGAATTAAGGCAAGCATAATGGTCGAGCTGCCTGGCATCAAGGGAGGTGAGAGAGAGGGACTTGACTATGAAACTAGGCTGAAAAAAGTAGGTTTATATTCTATGGATTATAGAAGACTACGTAGAGACCTATGTTTGACATATAAAGCTATGCAGAGTGATGCAATACTTGAAACAATAGGACTACAAAAAAATTTCTCAACAGCAAATACTAGATCTCATTCACTAAAACTTAAAGGTACACAGAATAACACTTCAAAAGAAACAACTGGTATACGCAAAGGGGATAAACATATGGAATAAACTTCCTGAAAATGTGGTAACTAGTACTTCTTTGACATCATTTAAATTTAAATTAGATTATTACATGGGTAATTCTAAGTTTAAATTCCACCATTGATTAGGTGGCGAGTTCATAAAAGGTAGAAATACCCACTGAACTTGTATAATCCTATGAACCTATGAGAGGAGGGAGGAATACAGGGAGCAGTGGTGGGTGTGAGGAGGACAGTATAAGGCAATGTGGCAAAAAGAGTGTGCCCAGTCCACCTAGGGTGGACTTGGGAGCGACACTGCATACAATGTCACAATAATTGAAAATAGGGAATATCATAATTGAAACACTGTCTGTGGGCAGAAAGTAGGACACTTAGTTTCTTCCTGTAAAGCACACCATGTTTAGAGTGGAGCTTCTGGTGGATGGCTTCCACATATATTGAGAAATCAAGGTGACAGTCCAGCCAAACCCCTGAAGTATTAAAAGGAGGAGACATCCACAATCACTCTGCCAATAAGGGTATGGAAGGAGGGGGAGAGGAGTTAGCCTGGCAAGCCTCTATCTGGCGTCAGAGGTCATTGAGACCATTTTCTTGGCTAAATGGACAGCTAATTTGCTAGAAACCAGCACTGGATCATTGCAAACATATCAAAGGCTATTCACATTGAAGGGAAGGTATTAGGCTTTTTCATGTACCTCGTGAGTTACACCCTGGAGGGCATTATGGTTTTTTTTGTTTGTTTTTCTTTTTTGAAGTATTTTTTCCTTTTTTTTTGTCCCTGTTTCCTCCCCGCACCTGGGACCCCTGCATGTATGTGCACTTGCGTGGAGGTGCACACCAGGTACCAGCTTGGCCCCTTCCACCCCATCCCTGGTGATCATCGCTGCCTCTTCCTGCCTACACTTCCCACCGGACCTCCACCCAGTGGGAGCTGAGCTAAGGGGGCAGACAACCACCCTGGGAGAGGAGAGCTGTCTAGCGCCTGCTCAATCTCACTCCCCACTCCCATGCTGGCTCCGCGATGACCCAAGGTCATTCCTGAATCCAGGTCACCGGCAAAGCATGAGGTAAGGCATCCAGCTCCTCAGCCCTCAGTGCCACTGGGCAAGCCGTTATGTTTTTTTTACATAACTCATGAGTTACACCCCTTTGTCTAAGTACAAAGGGGGGTATCAACTTTTTACCTGACCTTTGGCACAGGTCATTGTAACAGCTCAAACAAAGGGGAAGACCTTGTTAATTATGGCACTGACATGCTACAAAGCCATGATGTGCTGTACACAGTGTTTCCATAGCACACCACCACCCATTACACATGGCACCAAGACCCCATGACCACAAGAAGTACTTTAAGCACTTTTACAACTGTTCACTGCCTTGTAAGCCAGAAGATGCATTCTTTTTAGAAGTTAATCTTTTTTATTGGCATAACTTTTATAAACATACGTCTATACTTCAGTATTCCATATATTGCAGATGACATCAAAATGTACAAAAGAAGGCATTGTTGTTGATATATGGTTCAGTTAAGGAATCAGTGTTCAGGCACATGAGGCCAGTAGGTTTTTCCCACAGTATGTAAAGGGTGGCAGTCTTTATATGCCAGAGTATTACAACATATTTCATGCAATAGTAGTACAAAAACTGTGGCACTCACACCCACACTGTATACTGGACACCGGAGCTTCCAGAAGGTAAACTTAAGTCATTTATCAAAGGCTTTATCTGAAACATGTCAGGCTGTCTGATGTAGCATTTAAAACATTAAAGTTTACCTTCTTGAAGCTCCAGTGTCCAGTATATAGTGTGGGTGTGGTTGCCACAGTTTATGCACTACTGTTTATGTTACTCTGCATGAGCACCACAATCCTTGTGCACACTCTCTTTACTTGTGATATTTCATGCAATGTAACTTCAAGAACTCAGAGGTAGTATAACTATGCGAAGACAGTAATTATACAATGGAAAGAAAGAATCCTGGTCTCTGATTGGTCAGTCTAGGACTGACTCTGTGCTGTTATCCCAGCACAACATCACGGCTCTAGTTTCAGCACTGTGAACCAATATGGAGGAGCATTTGGATACTCTCTTTTTCTGCATCTTCTCTTAAGAAACTAAAATATTTTTCCACACTAATAAAAACATTCTTTAAAATTATTTTTTTATTTCATATAGAACAATGAGCCATTGTATACTAGCAATAATGCCCTCCAGGGTGTGTGTCGTTTGGGATAACATCATGCCTCAGGTATTGGACACACTCGGCCTACAGCCTTGTGCACAACCACCTGAGGTGTGACGTTATCCCAGCATGACACACACACCCTGTTGGGCATTATTGCTTACGTATACACAGGTAATATAGTGAACTACACAGAACCCTAGTTAGAATGAGACCAATAGTTCAGGTGTAGAGAAAGCAGGAAGGTCAGCCTTTTCCTTTCCCGGGCACTAGAGATTGACAGTACATGACCAGAAGACTTGGCATTTCGACAGGGAGTCCATGCTAAATGAGAGAACCAGTCAATGGTAGCTACCTGTGAGAAGGTGGATATCAACTCTTGGTGTGAGGGTAGTCTCTGCAATCATCACCTACAGAGGAGAAGCATTTGGGCCTGAATACTGACATAGTACTTAGTAATGCCAGCCACCTGTGGCCAGTAGTTGTTATGGGTGGGACTGCAAATGTGATCTCTAATTTTAGAAGGGACACTGAACATGGTACTAGAGTGGCTAGTACATCAGTGCCCAGGTTGCAAACCTTGTCCCAGAGGGCTTGAATGGCTGGGCATTGCCAGAGGATATAGAATAGGTCACCACCAGGTTCTCCACATCTCCTGGATTTATCTGTGGGTGAAAGAGTTAGCTGGTGTAGCACTGATCGGGTTCTGTACCAGGAATGTAGAATTTTATTCTGGATGAGTCTACTACATGCATCATTGAAGGTTGTAATTGCAGAATGTCCAGCATTTTCCCTAGTTCTGTTTAGGGGTCTGGGTGGATTCCCATTTTGGCTTAGCTTCTGCGGGTTGGCTGGGAAAGTAACTACAGACATCTTCATAGATTTGCCAGCCTCATGTTTATTTAGGGCCTGCCATGTTGCTAGACTCTACCAGAGTCCAGCCTTGGGGGATTGTGCTGCAATGCTAGAAGGGTGCCTACCAAAGATGCCTGTGGTGCTAGGATGTCCTTGAGATGTAGCAGACCGTTGATCATCCCAGCTTATCATTGGAGACTTTCACTGTCTACCATGATGAATGGTTTATCCCAAAATGCGATAGGTTCCCTAGGGCATGGAACAGTGCCTAGCCACTTGTGCAGTTTGCTTCAGTAGCTCAGGGAAGGTGCTGTAGTTGGATGTGTCCTCACTTCTTGAGGAGTGGGGGAGCACAGGAGGGAGACCAAAGTCTTCTGTGGGAGCCTGGACTTTTCCATAACTACCCATTATGTTAGGGCATGGCTGTCTGATCCAGTGCAGAGTCTGGAATGCCCTATAAGCCTAGAGGTGGCCTATGGCCTAGGGGAAGTTCCAGCCATCTTTCCATGATGCATGAAGCATGTTACAGCTATAAGTAGGGCGGGCCTCTTCCCAAATAAAATTCCCCATGAGTGTATTGAATGCGCTGAGCCATTCTAAGGGGAGGACAACTTAGATGTGGGACACCACATGGAAGAGTTTCAGAGCTGTAACCATTTTAAGGGTGGACATTTTTCCAGCCAGTGTTAATTGTAATGGTTTCCATCTGTCATATTCCATTTTTAGTTCCATCACCAGTGAGGATAGGTTGGCATCACACCCACCCTGTAAAGCCTGACAGGTGTCGGGAACGTAACTTGGGTTCATCAGCCATAATGTTTGCAGAATTGTACCCCCACCCTACAGCTACTGACAGGCATTGAGGTGTGACTTGGGTTCTGTCACCCTACGTTCACCCCATTCTCCGATATTTCACTCATCTGAAGACCCCAATGCACACCCTGACACCTGTCGCTGTCTGCAGGGTGGGGTGAGGTGGAATGGCATAAACATTATGGCCGACCCAAAGCCACACTCCCAATGCCTTTCAGTCTCTGCGAGGGGGGGGGTTGACATTATTTCATTACTTCACTGCCATTCCTATTTTACATTTCTAACTTCTGAACTAGTAATGCCAGTGCCAGCAAGCCAACATTTGGCATTGACAAATGCTTGTTTAAATACAGAAATAATCTGAGGCACTGTCTTGAAAGTCTTGAGATATCATTTGTTTACCCCTCTCTCCTTTATCTGTTGCTGCCTGATTTCTGAGGTTTTTGTAGCAGGTGTCCAGTGACAGAGCAACACGTCAGCTCTGGAAGGGGCAACAGAGGGTTCAGCAATATAGATGGTCCTCATCAGGGCCCAGAACCATCTTCTATGACATAAAAGACCTTGCAGGTGTCAGGGACCAGTTGCTGGCTTAAAAAAAGTTTTTTAAAAATAATTTTTTTTTTTTTTTTTAAGTACACAGTTGCAGGCGCATGTCATACATTCACTGTGGGATTTATTTTTTATCTTAAAGTGTATCTTCTGTGTAGACATCTAATTTAATAGCACTAACTTGGAGTCAGGATACTTGTAAACACCAATTAATTAGGTTTAGGTAATTTAAAATATACAAATATTTCCAGAAGTGATGTGGTAGTTTACAATGAAATGATATTAGCACATTTCACATGTATGCCTGTGGAGTACTGGCTGAAGTGAAAAGGACAGTTCCCACATTTGCCATGAGTTAAGATGGTTCATTTGACTCCTATTGTGCCCTCAGGGAATTATTACCTGTCTACCCTCTATTCCTTTTATCATATAATTTTTACAATGGCAACAGGAATAAACACAATAAAATAAACCCTGCTATCTGGACCTGATTCCACACATGCACTAAAATAACTTTCTGTTTTCTTCATGTACTGTGTGTGTCATCAATGACATAAAGTGGTACCCATCCAAATCCTCTGCTTCACCACAAAATAGTCAATTCTATTTCAGTTGTACCAATGAGGGTTTAGTCACACAGATTAAAACAGATGTTCTCGACTTGACACAGAACAGTTTGCCACATTAAGAGAATGCAGGGAAACACGTCCTCCTTACAGCAGTATTGTTGAAGGTATCGCATTATCTGGAGTCTTGCTTTATTGTTCCTAGCCAACACGATAAGGTAATACTTCAGGTGATGTAGTACTTTGAACAATACTGCCAGAAGGGAGAAATGCAGCATTGTAGTACCTCAATGTGGTAATTTTTTTCCACAGTAAAGCGGAAGATTAGAATGGCTACAGCTGTATGCACAACTAGATTTGTTTCATAATGTGTCATAATGACATTCTTAACCAATGGGAGAGCAACCTCGGCAATACTTGATGACATTCTAAAGCCTTGCTACTTTCAAATCCTTCAGTGCTGAACTAGGGCAGAAACACTTATAGTGCTGAACTGGGGCAGAAACACTTATAGCTTCATTGAAGAGTTTATTTAAGAAGAAGAAGAAGAATCAGCATTTATAGAGCGCTTTTTCATACATCCCAAAGCGCTTTACAAGCAATGCTAGACTGGCTGTGAAGTGACTGAATGTGTGGTGGCAGCCATATCACACATCATCACCCACACACAGCCTGGATAATTGCATGAACCAGTTAATGGGAAGGGGAATGTTGGCCAGGACATCGGGAATGTTCCCTGCTCTTTGCGAAGAGTGCCCTAGGTTCTTTTACTTCCACTTGGACACCCACCAGGACAACACCAGGATGGGTAGAAGGGACCTCGGTTTAACATCTCATCTGAAAGACAGCACACCCCAGCAGTACAGCACCCCCCAATACTGCACTCGGATGCCAGCGATTTTGAGGTGCAAGTCCAATCCCGGTGTGGGACGAGAACCCACGACCTTCTGGTCCAGAGGTAGATGTGCTACCAACTGAGCTACGCTGACAGTTGGTAGCACTTTCTAAATGTTGTATAACTTGCATATGGTGTGTAATGAGCTACACTGGGATAGTCACATGCATCTTCCTTAGTAAGGATAAGGCCACTTAACCCACTCATGACTTTGCCACTTGTGAGTTGCAGGTCGTATCCTCATATGTGGTGGAAAATATGATTATCCCGGTATAACCCATTATATAACCTCTATATCTCTATGATATTACACCACCCCCTACATGACATGCTTCCAGTCTTTGACATCCTCTCACTGTTGTCTTCTGGAACATTAAGAAAGCCCTCATGCAGTCCAGCTACTGTACTCAGGATGCACACACCCCTTTCTCTACATCATGGGTGGTTAGACTAAATGATTATTTAGAAAACAGGTTGGGAAAATGCTGCTTGCTGATTGGCTACTGGAATTCTGATGCCATGTATCTATATCCTGATATCACCCTATGAAAAAAAGTCCCAGTACCAGCCTGCTTTGTTTCTGAAGTATCTATGTGCAGTTTTCAGAATGTTAGCATCTGAATCAGTTCATCATTATTTTGTCTACACTCTGAGCTGGGTGAATACTAGAGAGAGACAGAGAGGGAATGAGCCATGGAGAAGTGGATGCCAGCTGTGTGTAAAAGGAGAGTGAGAGAGAGACCCCGGGGAAAGCAAATGTGACTCAGCAAGGCAGTGTGATGTGTGAAAGATGGTCAGCTTGCCTTTCCCCAATTTTCTAAGCACAATTAGACACTCATGGGTGGGTCGTATAGGACTATTCCCTCACTTCTAGGAGCTGTTGGGCCTCACTGTGTCCCTGAACATGCGGGTGTAGACCAAATCCACCTACCTTGTCATGTCTTATTGCATACAGAGTTCTCAAGTTTCAGGAAGAATGCAGTGAGAGTAGACCAAGCACTGTAAACAAACCTGATTTTGTGTGGTAACACTATTATGGTGGATGTTTGGTTTCACAGTTATTATGAGAGAGGAGGCAGAAACAAAACAACCTGCACAACAGTACATTCCACAGATGGTGTGCAATCATAACATGTTTTTAAAACTAGGGACAATCTGGCCGGCCAGCAGGCACAGCGGTAGAGCTAAAACTTGCAATGCCGCCGACCTGGGTTCAGGAATGAGCCTAGGTCTTCGGAGGGCCGGCTGGGTGGGGATTGAGCATCCCAGGGATGCTCTCCTCCTCCAGGGAGGGGGGCAGCTGCTCCCACTGTGATACTGCCACCTGAGTGCACATGAGTGGAGATGCTGCCGGGAGCTGGAGCGGTGACACATCTCAGCATGTGCGTGCTCCTTGGACCCCCGTATTGGTCACTGTCCTCAGAGAACAGGGCAGAAAAATGGAAAATGGACCCTGCATTCACTTCTGGTGATGGGCCCCAGTGCTGAGCCAATGTACTGACCCTGGAGACCTGGAACGGATGGGCTAACATGATTTGTGTAGGTAGGGAGAAAGCCGGGACTACCTCCTTCCCAGCCCAGGAAGCAAATCATTGCTGGATGGGGGATGGTCCTTCCAGGTGCTCCAGAGGTATGGCTGAGCCTCCCAGACACCTAGGGAGACACAAGGACTGATATGTGTTAATATGTCCCCTGGAGCCACTCATTGCTGAAAACCAGTGGTTTCATGCACCTTCAGCTGAGCGAGAACAGTGAAGCAAAGCTGAGCTGTTCTGGCTCAAGCTGAAGGCAAATGGAACCACTTGTTGTGGAGAGCGATCAATAATATATATATTTTTTTTAAATCTGTTCCCAGAACATGCCATTTCCAGGGCATCTGCACGTGAGATGTTCTTCACAGAATAAGAGTTCCTCATGCGTAGGGGAAAGGAGCACTACAATTGGTCGAGAGCACTCCCTCGATCTATAATGTGGAGATGAGGTGGCTTAAACAGAGAATAAAAAAAACTAAGGACAGTCTGAGGCTTTGGTGGGTGACAGTACCCTTTTAATCAAATACACTTCATCACTTACTTCAAAAGACAGAAAATCAACTTTTAGAATTCTATAAGGCTCCCACCAGCATTTTTTGAAAGTTAAAGTAGCAGTATTTGTTAGCAAAAAACGTAATTATTCAGTTTTTGCAATAATGTAATTATGACTTCGAGTCATTATACATATATTTTTAATTCTATCATATGTTTTTAAAACTGTTTTTATTACTAACTTTATAACTTATTACTCAAGCCATTAAAGCTGGCTGCCACTTACTTTCTGACTTTACGTTCTGGATGTATACCGTGAATGTATTAGGAAGGTGGAGCCAGACGAAATGTGGTGGAGGATGAGTAGCACAATACTACATCAAAATGTTTTATTTATTCATAGTGGGTGTGACCAGAGAGCAGTTATGTTTAAAAAACCTCAAAACCTGCGATCTCCACTCAGGAATGAAATACAATGAAAATGAAAATGGATACATTGATATTGTTGCCAGAAATACATTATTACCTAAGAACTGTATCAAGAAACGTTTTCCAAGTAAGCATTAAGCCATGACAGAGGAGGGCTCTATTAGGGGATTAATGCCTGTTTGGGGGTTGATGCATAAGGCCACAGGCCGAGTGTTTCCAACCAGGCATTAATCTCCTAGTAGATCCCGACTCTGGAGTGGATTAATGCTCTTGTAACATGGCTAATGTGGAAATGGGAATTGTTGGATTCTAAAGTATCATATATTATACACATAGATACATGTACTGTTTTACAATATATGAACAGAAATGAGAACAATACACTAACGCCGATTTTCTTGCAACCACATTTATTCATATAGTGGTGGGATTTTTTCAGCAGATTTACATTTAGTTTTTTGAAAGACAGCACAATCATTTGTGCAATCCTTTTCTAATTTTTACAAATGATATGTACAAATTGTTTTTATTTCACTCAGCAATGTTCCCTGTTTGACGTTGGTTGCCAATTCTGGGATGCTACTGTATGTAATTAGCATATTTAATGCATGTCAGCGGTGCGAAGCTTTCACATTTCTGATTCTGTGGCTATTTTACTGTACTTCTACTGATTCCACCTTATAACTGTTTTAGACTACTGAGAAAAAAATGTTAACTGTTAAAGCACATTGACTGCAGTTCTATAAACATTGAAACTAGCTGTGTCATACATAAAGTAACTACTTCCTACCACTGCTGACTTTACAGGCTCATTGCTCGCTATCTGTGGTAAGGCTTCCGTTACTTTTCTACTGCTCTGTCTGTCCACAATAACAGGACAAGCTGACAAACCCATGGATAGTAAAGTTGGAAGGGTTCGCATCGATAGCACACTTTCCATCAGGCGGGTGGTGGGCAAGACATAATCATTTCTATGTTGTCAAGGTGCATTGTGTTACTGGTTTATATCAGTAGTGCAACAGGGGGCATTATTTATGTGCCCTAGGTTTCTGGTGAACTAGACAGGAATAGCAACAGTGGGCATTACAGTCAGATTAATACCTGCTAGATTTTACTCAGCTGCTGCTTTTGTGCCAATCGTGATGCCCCGTTTCACTGACAATTAACTGCCATATTACAATAACAAATAAAGCTGCTTCAATCTTATTAGAACATGGAACAGCCAACAGGCCACAGCCAACATGCCACCTGAGACTCAGAAGCCTATACAGTATAATAATATATTTTGATAAATGTAATTTTTATTTGTCTGGCTTCAGTAAATGAAAGCATGGACTTGTATTCTCAGCCTGGAAAAAAAATGAAGACATAAACAGCGTATCGTGATTAAAATGAGAGAAGATACATATAAAAAAGAAATATGTTGAAACTGTTGATAAAATGAATGAATCAGACTGCCTTTTGTCTAAAACAGTCTTGAAGAGAAGCAATGCCTAAGTAAGAAACTTCTGTCTCACTAAGAGACTAGTTATTTGTGGCCTTTAGAAAATTCAAAGTGTCTGAGACATTGCCTGGCTACTAAACTGCTAAGGAAAATCAAAAATAGAGGCACACACTCAAGGCTGGTGATGAGGAGATTTATACACCATTGCGTATAAAAGACTACCCCCACATGCAGTCACCTTTTGCAAGGGTTCATTGGAGTTGGTGCTTGTGATAAATTGTGATCATTAATAATGAACAGTAGTTTTTATAGTTATAATGCCTTTTGCCTTGGTTTGTGCCTACAATTTAAAAATAGAAATAGATTCAAGAGGGTTTCAGGGATCCAAATGCAAGTGTTAGGTGGGTTGTTTAGTCTTCTGGCTGGCCCTTTGGGTTCCTGCCCCCCCCCCACCACCACCACCACCTTTGCCTCACTGCTGTGCCCAGTCTTCCTTTCAGTTTACTGAGTAACAGAAAATGCAGTTTTGTCCCAAATGTGGGGCAGAAACAAATAAGGTTGAGCACCAGTAAATTAAATTGTAAATGATCAAATTGAGAGGAAAACAATAGTTTAAAAAGGAGCCATCAGTAATATAAGGGGCATACATGCTTCTTTTCATGGTTGCAATACCCATATATGAATTTTGCTTTGGTCTGGATAAACAATAAAAACGTTGTATTTATTTATTTATTCTAGGATTACAAGTACCTTTGAGCCAAAGGCTCTTTTACAAAGGTTCCACGTCAGAGATAGGACAATACATTAGTACAAATAGTGGAGCATAGGTAATGTACATTAAAGCAAATACAGGTGGTGCAGAAAGATAGATTAACATAGAGTTGCATAGTAATATTTCGTAGAGCTTGCCAGTGGCAGTTGTCAACATGAGCAGAAGTAAAGGTGAAGTGGGGTGGGATGGAGAGAAGGTGGGTGGGAAAGGGAAGGGGGAAGGAGTGAACAGAGGAGAGTGGTGTAAGGAGGGACACTTCAGAGTGGACTGTATGACTGTGTAGAGGGGCGAGGCTAGAAGTGACAGTCACAGGTGCTAGAGGCGGAGGGGTGGTATCGGAGCTTAGTTTTAAATAGACCTAGCTTGGCAGTCATGGAGATCTCAGGACAAAGGCTATTCCACCAGTATGGGCCCCTATAAGTGAATGAGCATTGGCCCAAGGAGGTTTTGGGTGTGGAACTTGCAGGCACTGAAACTCTAAATCTTATGTGCGGTGGGGGTTACTGCTAGGGTGGAGTAGAGATAGAACCCCAGGGGGAGCCAGGCCCATGGTGATCTTCTTAGCCATGGTGTAGGTTAGATGTTTTATGCAATTTGGTAGTTGTAGCCAACCTGTTTGTATGTAGAGGTCACAAGTGTGAGTTAGGCAGTGAGACCCAGTGATCAGATGACAGGCTTTGTTGAGTGAGGTGGAGATACATCTGAGAGCTGTAGGAGTGGCTGAACCATAAATGATAAGACCATAGTCTATGATGGAGAGGATAGAGCTATGAACTGCAATGTTCAAGGCAGCAGGAGTTAGGCTGGACCTGTGTCTGTAGAGAAGGCCAAGCCGTATGTTGGCGGCCTTAGCAACATTGTCTATGTGCAACACATAGGATAAGTTACAGTCAAGGGTGATCCCTAAGTATCTGAAAGTTGGAACCTGTTCAAGGGTAGTCCCATGTTGGTTTGAAATAATCAGAGGGGGTGGCCTTTGTCTGTTGTGGGAGTTGTGGAAAAGCATAGTCGTATTTTTTTTGTAGTTAAGGATAAGTCTTTGTGCTTTGAACCATTTTTCCACTAATGAGAATCCAAGTTGGAAATTATTTTGAAGGGAGTGCTGGTTCTTGTGGAAAGAGAGAATTACGGTATCATCTGCATAGAGACTGATTTGTTCAGGGCAGGATTTAGGGAGGTTATTCAGGAAAAGGGAAAAAAGAAGCGGTCCTAGAATGGATCCCTGGGGAACACCTGAGCGGATTGGCAAAGCGTTGGAGAGAGTACCAGTAATCTTTACACATTTTGATCTGTTTAACAAGTAGCTTTGGAACCATGCCATAGAGTCAGGGGACAGCCCCATAGTTAATAGCTGGTTAAGCAGCAGGTTGTGGTGGACTGTATCAAAAGCCTTTGTTAAATCGATAAAGACTGCAATGGTAAGATGGCCAATGTCTAGGGAGCTGTGGATGGCTGTGGTAAATTCCAAGAGGGCAGATGTGGTGCTATGCCCTTTTCTGAAGCCATGTTGTTGATGACACAAGATATTGTGGTTGTCTAGGTAGACAGTAAGTTGGTTGGAAACGATACGTTCTAGAGCTTTTGAGAGGGGAGGAAGTATGGAGATTGGTCTGTAGTTTCCATAGTGAGTTTTATCACCGTTCTTGTAAACTGAGGTGAAGATGGTGGATTTCCATAGGTCTGGGAACTGGCCAAGGCAGAGGCATAGGTTTAGGATCTTGGTGAGAGGTCTGATAACTTCATCGAGCGTTAGGGACAGTAGTTTTAATTCCAGCGAGTCCCCACTATACCTTGTGTTGACAATGGCATTGCCAATGTACTTGCGAGCTTCCTGCTGCTTGACTGATTTAAAATAGGAGGGAAGGTGGGTAGTAGAGAGGGGGGTGTTTGTATGGTCTACAGGTGGGTTAGAGACGGAGAAGAAGTTGGGGGGAGAATGGAGCTGAGATCAGTAAAAGCGGTATTAAAGGTATTAACGATAGTTGCGGGGTCAAGTGTAATAGTTCCATCAACACAGAGCATATTAGGGGATGCTTTTGGCTGTGTACCGGTCACATCCTTGATGTTGTGCCAGAAGGCTCTACCGTTATCCCATGTGTTTGTGAGGGTTTCCCTATAGCAGGTACTTTTGTGTAGTTTTATGGCCTTAGTGCAGTCATTTCATGCTCACTTGTAGTTCTGGATCACAGATGGTGAACCAGAGTCACAGGCCAGGAGCCAGAAGTGGTCCCTTGCTTTAAGCTGTGTTATGAGGTCGTCGGTCAACCAAGGATTGCAGAGGGACTTGACCTTATGCACTTTGATGGGGGAGTAGGTGTCACAGGCTTTGTTGAAGAGGGAGATGAAGAGGTCCAACGCTATATTGACAACATTTGCTTCGAAGACAGGCATCCAGTCCTGGCTTCTGAGATAGGATTTAAGGGGATAGAGGTTCCCACGAGGGAGGGATCTGCAGGTAATGAGTGATGGTGGAAGTCTGCTGAATTTATTGAACCATACACAGGTGATAGGAGAGTGATCAGTGATGGAATCTGGTAGGATGGAAATATCGGAGGTGCAGGCAGAGTGGCTGGTGAGAACCCAGTTGAGTAGAGAGCTGGTTCCAGTTCTGTAGTTGTGCCTGGTCGGGCAGTCAACCAGCTGTGCGAGGTGAACAGAAGAGATGGCATCCTTTAAACCTCCAGGATCAGGAGCAAGCCAGTTTATGTTGAAATCACTAAGCATGATGACCTCAGTGTTAGGTGGCAGCATCCTGGTAAATTCCAGGACAGTATTTAGGCCTTTCACTTGATCTTTGGGGGGAATGTAGACTGCGGAAACAGTGATTGCCTTGCCATGGGCTCCAAGGATGATACGGATTAGGAGGATCTGTGCCAGGGAGTCAGAGGGTGGGGCAGCTAACGGGTGGCCCAAGAGAGAGTCTTTGAGGTATGATGCACAGCCCCTTCCTCTTTTGGTCTGCCGGTCCAGCCTGAAGACATTGTAGCCAGGTAGGGCAATTGCGAAGTCAGGAGTTTTGGGTGTCAGCCAGGTTTCGACAACTGATATGACGTCAGGAGTATGCTGGTCTGCAAAAACTTGAAGGGCATCCAGCTTAGGAATGAGACTGCAGATGTTAATGGTCACAAGGGAGAGAGCTCCTGAGTGTTTCTGGCTCTTTGCATGCCCAGTGGTTAATGGGACAGGGTTAGGGTGGACACTCCCTGAGAGGAGGAGTAGAAGGAGTAGAAGCTTCAGAGAGGACATACGTAAGACTCTAAGGGTGAGCTTATGAGACCACCCAGTGCTGTTAGAATAGGTGGTCAGTTTGTGTTGCACCCAAAGAGATGATAAGGCTTGTAGTAGTAGTAGTAGTAGTAGTAAAAAGTATATTTCTGATATCAGAAACAGGATAAAACCCAATTTAGCATCAGCTAATTTACAATGGGGTCCTACTGTGCAAAAACATCAGTTTCATTTTAAATACATACAGATACACACATTGTACATACATAAGACACAATACATATATGACCAAGAAAAGAAGAAAAAACAAATAATAATTACAACAATAAACCATATGTGCAAACATCTCAAGTACAGCAAATCTTTAAGGACATTGCTTCCTTTACAAGCCATGATTTTATTTCATTCCAAGATATTTTATTTATACTTGACCTCAGGTGACCTGATAATGAATTCCACAATTTTGGACCTTCATATACATAACAATGTTGGCCCTTCACTGTTCTCATAAGTGGTATCCTAAATTTTACTTCCTCTTCAGATCTCAAACCTACCTTAACATTCCATTCCTCCAGAAACTCCACTAGATATCCTGGAACTTTTTTTACAGTAACAGCGATAGGTTAACCATTGCACATGCATATTTCGCCTTTCTGTCAAGGATACCCAATTTAAGTACCTGTAAAGAGTGCAATGATGTGTTTTCCGAGGTGAATCCAAGACAAAACGCGCATATATGTTATAGATAACATCAGGCTTTTCTAAATTGCTCCTAACTGCCCCTCTATATATGACATCACCACAATCGATATGCAGAATTATCATTGAATTCACAATCCTTAACCTAACATCAAATGAAAGACAACTTCTATGCTTGTACAGTACCCCCAACTTTTTACACAATTTTTTGTATCAAGTTATCAATATGAAAATCCCAACTACAATGAGAGTCCAACCATACTCCCAAGTATTTATAGCGATCCACAGAGGCCAGGCTACACCCATCCAATGTCTTAATATCCAAATCCACAGATACTTTTTTATTTGAAAACAACATTACCTATGACTTTTGTGAATTTAAAATCAAACCATGTTCTGAAAAATATATTTGTAATGTATTGAAACATTTCTGTAATTTTTCCTGTATATATCCCACAGATTTCCCTTCAAGATAGAAAATTGTATCATCTGCTTACAAATGGTGCCAGACATCATTCATCAGATGTCTGACACCATTTGTATATATATTAAATAGGATGAGTCCTAGCACTGACCCTTAAGGAACACCAGAATTGATATTTAGATAACTGGATACAAAATTACTACCTAACCTAACCCTTTGTTGTCTGCCATCCAGGTAGCCATGGAACCAATCCTGGGCTCCCTGGCTGAGGCCTACAGATCTCAATTCTTCCATCAATACCTGATGTCCCAGAGTGCCAAAAGCCTTCGACAAATCAATATAAATTGCTCCAACCAGAAGGCCCCTATCCATGGCTACCTGGATGTCCGACACCACCTTGACAAGTGCAGTAGTAGTACTGCGTTGTGCCCTAAAGCCTGACTGATATTTATTGTAATTTTCATTTTTTTCAAGATAACTATTTAACTGAGAAACCACAATTTTTTCAAACACTTTAGAAGTAACCGAAAGCAATGATATTGGTCTATAATTCCGCATATCGTTTTTCACACCTCCCTTAAACACTGGTTTCACTTCTGCCTGTTTCCAGACTATTGGGTAGGTACCAGTCTTCAATGAAAGGTTAAAGATGTCAGTCAAAATTAGTGCTATTACTGGGGCAGCAATTTTAAGCAAAAAAGATGGAATCCCATCTGGACCTTGGGCCTTATTTATATTTAATTTTAATAATTCCCAATAAACTTGGCTTGGAATAATATTTCAGAAGCAAAATAACAGACCATTTTCATCTTTCTTTTCTTGATTTCTCTCTTGCTTAATTATACCAGAAAGGGGACATGCATTAATCTGGGAAAACCCTATGTCAACAAACATTTTATTTAATATAGCAGCTGCCCCATCTGAAAGTTTCAATGGGCCATTTTCTGCCATAAAGTCATTTGGCAGTTCTGAGGTCTTATTTCCTTGTAAGTTTTTAACCATATTCCAAAAATCCCTAGGTTTTTTGAACTGGTCAGTTGCCATTCCAGTAAGATAAAAATCTGATTTTGCTTTCCTTATTTGTGCAATGTATAAGTTACATGCTGCTCGATATTTTTCCCAAAGCACTCTCTCATTTTTTTCTTTGCCAGTCTCCATGCAGCATCCCTTTTCTTACGATAAACTCTTAACTTTGCAGTATACCAAAGGGAATTTTTTTGTTTAACTTTCCTACTTTGAATAGGTGCAAAAATATCACATACAGATATAAATTCACAACAGAAATATGACCAGACACTATCTATGTCAGGAATCAGAGTTAATCGAGTCAAATTTCTTGATTCCAGTTCAACCATAAAGGATGTATAATCCAAGTTTTTAAAACTACGATAAAATTTAACTTGAAGAATTGTCAATTGCTTAGCTGTTTTCCTAACACAAAAAGTTATCTGATGATCACTAAATGAATCTGGAAGCACTCCAGCCACTGAATATTTGGTAGGATCAGAAGTAAATAACAGATCCAGAATAGTGGAGGAATTGGGAGTTTTAACATTTAGCCTTGTAGCCATAGTAATTAACTGGGACAAACCCAATGTTGTTTTTAAATCCATTATTTTGCTGGTGGGTGGCACCCTCATCCAATCTATATTCATGTCCCCCATAATCATAAGCTCATGGCTTTCCCTATAAGAAAGCAAAAAATCCTGGAGAACAAGAAACTGTAGTAGTAGAGGGAGTGGAGGTGAGAAGTCCCAGGGATACTGGGTGTTTTCTCCTGCAAGTTGCCATAAGGAGCTGAAGTGGGGGCAGGGGAGTGGGGAGGAGGAGGAGAGGAGAGGGAAGGGTGCCTGTGTGGTAGTGTATAATGTCAAACTGGAAATGGAGTGGAGGTAGGGGGTAGCAGGCCCCAGGGAGGTAACAGTGTTTTTAACTAATGTAACTTTATAATTCATAACTGCGTAATTACACATGTTTTCACATTATAAATGTCACTGTGTATGTTGCACATTATTTTATTGTCATGTGTTTTTTTTACACTTGCTCTGCATTTGAAAAGAGCAATGGGTGTTGCAGTCACTAATTGATTCTGACCTTGAATTGTATAAAATGATCACTATTATCACAAGTACACCCCTCCCCCTGCTGATGATGCCTTGCAGGTAGCGAATGCATATGGGGTAGTATTTGTTACCTAGTGGTCAATAAATCTCATCACCAGCCTGGAATGTGCATCTATTTTTGCTTTTTTGTAAATGTTCTTTGTCATAGATGACATCTTCAGGAAACACAATAACCAGTGCACCAAGTTAAATAATGTTCTTTTCCCATTCTATTAAACTACAGTACTAGTCACATTAAACTGTTTCAACAATGAGCTGCTCTTGCATTTCTCAGTGAGTTGCATAAGTGTTACCATATTTAGTGCAAAGCCTTACAAATCCTGTTGCCTAACAGTTGCAACTTAGTTTTCTGCATTGCATTTTGGCAGATCTGCAGATGCATTCCAAATGAGTTGCAAAAAACATTTGATAAAAGTTGCTTTTGAGCTTGTTAGGAGTTAAAAAACAACACAATGTGAGTTGCCAATACATTGCAAACTTTAAAAAAATAGTAAACTAACTCATTGGTGAAACAGTTTAATGTGACTTGTACTGTACAAGGAAGGAAGGAAGGATGTTTTTCAAAAATTAAAGAAATGTTACTGCTTCATTTGTTGGCATTACAGTAAAATTCTATTAAAAACTTGGGGGGATATTCAAAAAGGGTGGATGCAGATGCAAATAAATATTCTGTCTGAATCTTGTCGACTACATCAAAACTTATAAGTCCTAGTTTCAAAGGGCCATGTGTTTTTTGTGACAGTTTCCATGGTTTGTGCCGACTTGCATCCAAAAAATGGTGCATGCATCAAAAAAGGGTGCATGTGTCAACAAAAAGTGCATACATCAACAAACAGGAGCACGTATCAACAAGATGGCACATACATCGACAAAGTGATGCATGTGTAAACAAACAGCAAATACATTAACAAACTGGTGCACATATCAACAAGATGGCACATGCATCGACAAAGTGGTGTATGTGTCAATTAGTGAATACTGTACATCAACAAAATGGTGCACGGGTCTTTTTTTTGATACAAACTCCACATTCTGCATGCAGACTACTAGATTTACTAGTAGATGGTCTATCAGTGCAGACAGAAGTCTGCTTTTGATAATACAGGAATATGGATCTGGTTTAAAAATCCTGGCCAAAAGCTGTTTTCTCCCCAAAACTTACTTCTCTTAATGGATTCATGTGCCTATCATTTAATATACACCAACCAGATGTTTCTTTTTTCCATAATAACTTTTATTATATGAAGAAACAGATTAAAATAGTATGATGTAATTAAATCAAAACAACAGTTTGCAATAATCAGGTAATAAAACATTACAGAATTAAAGGCCTGTTAAACATTAACATAAAATAAAACATAAAGGCTTTGAATAAATATAATCATACTCTAAAAAAATAACACGGGGGGCTGTCTATAATGTTGTTAAGTAGATTACATGGTTAAAAGCCAGGTTCTATAATAACATGGGTAGACATATATTACATACTAAAAAGCAAGGTTCTATAACAATACGGGTAGAAGTAGATTACATACTAAAAGGTCAGGTTCTGTAACAATATGGGTAGAAGTAGATTACATACTGAAATGTCAGGTTCTATAACAATATGGGTAGAATAACATAGGAGGATTCAGCAGTTGTTTAGCTAAAGAAAGGGACCCCATACTTGGAGAAATTTATCAATTCTGTTTGAGAGTAAATAATTCAATCTCTCATTGTTCACTGTATAGCACATTTGATTATACCATTCAGACAGAGAAGGCACATGTGGGTCTCTCCAATATTTTAGAATTAGTCATTTAACTGCAAGCACTGCAGCTAAGATACATAGTTTTGGGGATAGGCAATGAATATGGGGGAGGGTGGGTTAGAATTCCCAAAATGTATAATAGACAACCAAAAGGCAATTCAGTTGCCATACTAAGTTTACATGTAAAATGAACTTCTTTTCAGAGGTTAATTAATTTAGGACAATTCCATAACATGCATGATAGGATCTTTCCTTGTTGGTTACACTTCCAGCATGTATTTATTCAGTGTGTCCCTAGTTCATAAAGTTTGTCCAATGTGTGGGCATAATGTAGTGCTTGTACAGATTTTACGAGATGTGCTTGGTGCAGACTAAACTTTACATATTGGTCTGGCCTTACTCATTCCCACCTGCAGTTGAGGCAGCAAGTACAGTAGGAATGGGGGCCTAAAAATAAAGTGGTTGCACATAACACCTCCTCCAATTCATGGAGCGTGTACTTGGGAGCTTGCAGGAGAGGAAAAAAAACCCTTTAAGGAGGAAACCTCTGAGAAACCATGGCTACCAAGTTACCCTTCCTCTGAGCATACTAAGAAGACATGGTTTGAAAAGCCGAATGGAGTTCTTGATCAGGGTTCAGAATTATTTGGAATGCTTTCCTAAATGCAGATTTATTATTTCATGCTAATTAGAGATATACAATTGTTATAATTCAGTAGGGTTAACTACACATTACTTTTATTGCATTATGCTTTTTTATTTACAACTAAAATGTAATTATTAAGATTTAGGAATTTATTTTATCAAATTCTTGAAGTATGATACAGCCAGTGAACACAGAGATGTGAATTCTAAAAATTTGCTGGAAAAAAAGGGAGTCAGGATGTAGGTTTCAAAGCAGGAGGAAGACCATCTGCCAAGCCGTTTAATTATGTGAACTGGGGCATTGTTTCTAGAGGTAGAAGAAGCTGCTCCTGTGCAGAAAGAATGTCCAGAAAAAGAGAGAGGGTCATATCCTGGACATTAGAGTAGATACATTATAGTGTCCATAAATTCCTTTGTAGTTAGAGGTATTCAGTTGGAGCTTGGCAGAAGCAGAGCAGATGGGCTGGATATGGCATGGAGTAGTAGTTGATCAAAAACATTTATTGGGCACCAATTGTTGAATGTAGGATAGTAGGTGATGAAAACTCCTCTATGAAGTCTATTTGTCTTGGAGGAAGGAAGGTGGAGAATGTAGTGATCGCTTTGTTTCTTCAAATTAGCTACAGTTAGAAATTAAGACAGAGATGCAGAAGGCACTGCAAATTCACCTGGGCATAAAAATCCATAGAAGGTGAGGCAAATCACAGCAGAGATAATGATGTTTGTGGAGGGATCTAATGGGTTGGATCTGAGCAAATTGAGTAATCCTCTGAATATTGGACCATCAATAGGTAGTCTCTTTGACAGTTTAGCAGTTGTTGATTTATTGATACCAGTCAATAATAGTTTAATTGAAGATTTGGAAAGGATGGAGTTCATGGACAGATCCCATTGGGCTAGGAAATACTGAATGCCTGATAAATACTGCTTAATTGTGCGATGAGAAAGTTTTTGCACTTGGTAGCAATATGTTATGAATGCTAATATGTGATCAATAGATAGCTGGTACTGATGGAATTGATTACGTGGTACAAAATGTAGTATATTTTTTCCAGGCTAGGGTATTGTCTGACTGAGTGCTCAGAGACAAAGCTGACCACATCAGTTGCTAAGCTTTTAGTTTTACTGTTTATTTATTAATGTCACAGATTACAATACCTTTGAGCAATAAACTAAAAGTCCTTGTCAAGACTGTTCTATCACTAAAAAGGGGAGCCCAGATCATGGCAAATACTCCTAGAGTGGGCCTCTCCACAATGATTACAGAGATAAAAAATATCTGCAGCCGTGGATAGAACAGCCAGCCAGATTAAAATGGTTGCACACTGTTTTTCCATCGATAAAGGTGACAGGGTGGCCGAGGCAGTCATGAGAAGAACAAGGCAATGCAGCAAGATTGTGAATTGTTCAAGTAAAGGAGATAGAAGGTGCAATGGTTGACATTGGGAGATGAAGGTTGTCTAAATGGTGGTGCTGAATTGGAGACCGTTGATGGACACAGTGAAGCCAGATGCGAAAATGAGCCACACAGCTGGCATGAAAGGGCTTGTTGACTGGCAAAATGGCAACAGAATGGTTCATTGTCCAGAACACCCCAATTTATTTTCATGTTGAAGTGGGCAAGCACAGCCTTAGCAGAAAAGGACTTGTGATAGTCGAAAAAATGGGTCCCACCATAATGAACCCTGAGATTGATGATGAGTTACAGATACGGATGGAGTTCTTCTTGCCTCAAGGGAAAGGTGGAGAAAACTATGTCTCTGTAGAGGCTGAAAGCCAGGACAAACTCAGGGATGGTTAGTTTCGTAGTCAATTTAGGGTCTTTCGATTTCAGCACAACAGAAACATCCTGGACAAAGGCAGGTATACTAACACTTAAAGATGTAATTGATTCTGAAACAAACACTGTTCTATCTTTTACTAAAATAAAACAGAGATACCAATGCACAAATCTAATTTTTACTTTTATTTACAATTAAGGGAGTGTTTAGCCAAGGAAGTTCTTTCGACCAGACTTCGGCTGATTAGAAATTATCAATGGGCACACATCACCAAGTTACATAGATTAGGCGCCAAAGCAGGAACTCTATATAAATTGTTAACAGATTCTATCTCATCTGTAGTTTTGACTGACAGAGCTAGAGAACTGGGAAACAACATCCCTATCTTAGATTGGGAAGATGCTTGGAAACCAGCTTACTGTAGCTTCAAGGAACTACAAGGTTGGCTGATGCAATTCAAAATCTTGCATGGTTATTACATGTTGCCTAAAAAGCTATACTCCATAGGGTGTAGAGTTGATACTAAATGTTGATGATGTGATCAACTAGATGCTGATCTGGCACACATGCTATGGAACTGTAAGATTATACAACCAGATTGGAAAAAAATATATGCGATATGCTGTAAGGTCACCAGGATAGATATTCCCTTTGATCCTGCCATTCATATCTTAGTTATAATGTCAGGATGTCAATCTTTAAGCTTTCAGCAAAGTATATGGTTATGCCAGGCTTCACTTTTTTACAAAGAATCCTTCTAAGAAATTGGCAATCCAGTCTTATACCTACTTTGAATGAATGGCACAATCAAATGTCATTAAAAGGCAATAACGAGAGGATCAGTTATAATATTCTAGATAAGAATGAAACCTTTACAAAGATATGGGCTCCCTTTATGTCTTGGACATGTTAGTACATAGAAATTTAATTAATCTCTTGATATATTATTTTTTGTGTGCCTCGTATTTGAAATTGTTTTTATCGTATACTCTAGATAAGATTATAGATGTAGATTTAGGATTTCCATTGGCTTTCCTGTCCCAGATATGCTATACAATTTTGATTCAGTATAAACTTATTTTCGAGAATAGACTAATCTAGACTATATTTGATGACTATATATATGTGTAAATTCTTTCATAAAATGTTATAACAAGCATTAATTGGTTTATGATTGTTTATTTTGTATGATGAAATTTGGAAACTTAATAAAAACTATTATGGAAAAAAATATAAAGAAACATCTCCACAGGAGACAACCCTGTTCTCAATAGAGTCATGGGAAGATATGAGCAATGAAATCAGATTAATGCCCTTTCCTTCAATGATGTCCTTGTAGAGATTACTAGGAATGAGATGAATGGAAGATATAACAGGTAGAGGAGGAGTTTGGGAATATATACCTGAATCCTGAGGAGATGCTAAGGTGGCTTGAGGAACTTGAACTGAAGCTGAAGGAGGCTGAAAGAGTCGTCGGTGGAAGGTAAAAGCTGGGTTGCAGGTTGAAAAGTAAGACAAGCTTCTAATATGGAGAGGTGGGACTGGATATCAATCACAGAGGTAGCAAGTTAGTTCATGAGTTCTTTAATTTCTGACAAGGTATCGGGAGCTGGTTGATAAGGTGGAGCGGGCGGAGGGGGAGGATTCTCCCGAGATTTTGCTGCAACAAAAAGGTTAAATAACTCCTGTTTCTTTGCTGTGGAAGAACAGAAGGTGCCCAAGTTCTGCAATTCAGTAATTAATCGAGGGACGGTCCAGTCCTTAAGAGAGTATTTGGATTTAGAAGTATGTTTCCTATGCACAGGGTCATCTTGCCGAGTGAAAAAGCTGTGCAGCAACAAATGCCACAAGCAAAAGGGCATGTGCCGAAATCTCGTTGGGAAAAACACCGACCCGACAGAAACAGTACAAGCCTATTGAATCAATGGGCCTCTGTCTTTTGTTGTGGGGTGCTTTGCCCCCCACACTCCCCAGAATTAATATAACAAACTCTAGGGGGTTGTGGACTTCAGGGGTGGGGCGTAAGTTAGGAGGGGGGAAAGTTTGTTTACAAAAACAAGAAAATGCCACAAAATGTAGCAGCACACGGAGACCTGGTGAGAATCGAACCACGGTCCCAGGTCTCCATTTCCTCCGTGTGCTGGTGCCTTAGCCACTCCACCATGAAAGCAGCTCAACCAGACACCCAGCACCCAGAAATGTGATCTCTTCCCAGTATAAGCGAACAATGACAGGGGTAACAATATTTCCTACTGCTGTTCTACCCCTGTCGATCTTATTACATGCACTCTCTGTACAGCGCAGTTAATACCGCGCTGTCTTTCATGAGCGGTATTGACTTGGTATGCTTTTCCTGAGAGAGGAAGGAGGAGGAGCCACTGAAGTACCTTCATCTGGGTCGGGAGAGTTAGAAGCCATAGTCAGGTGCTGGTGGGTCTGGTGAGATGGTTATTCTGAGATAGGAGATATTGCCCATGGTATGCAGACTGGCACAGAGAATGGAGCTTGATGCCAAAATCATAGAACAATAAATTGAGGCAGGTGCAGGAGGAAGCAGAATACTCCCCTACTTGAATTACAGTTAACAAGTTGGACCCCCAGGTGATGCCAAAATAACTGAGGGATTAATTAGCATGCCTGTGACCTCCATGTAGGCACAGGACAAACCCAGAACCTCCATGTAGGCCTGAGAAGGCTTTTAGCTGCATGCCAGAACCCCACGTGGCACAGGGCACTATTCCCAGGACTGCCATGTAGGTCCAGGAGTATGGAGCAGGTATACGCACTGTACTCAGCAGAGTACAGTAGAAAAAAAATCAGACAGGGGTAACAAATCAGGCAGGAGCAACAAAAAGAGGAAAGCAAGTGTAACCCCCCTGCAAATGGGGGTTCCCAAAAGACTTCCAGGAGCTTGCTTGAATGCTCCAAGCCTGAATGGTGTTTGGCGTTTAAGCCATTTATCAGTGAGTGTTTTTTAGAACCTCTGGTACTGTCTCTTTAAGAGCTGTCTGCTTGCAGACATAATTAGTTTGTATGGGGGGGACTGTGTGCTTCTCTGTTTGAGTACCACTCGAGCTGCTGCCAATTCACTCCATTTTTGCAGTCACTAGGAGTGCAAAGGGAACCTTTCTGAAAGATGTAACTGTTTGCCAGAAATCATTTACAGTAATAATGAAATTACAGTTTGTCTAACCTGCTTTCTTTGCAGTCAGAACTGTGTCTGCCTAGTTCCCCATTCTGGTTTTGAACTGCTGAACTGGACCAATCAGTGTGGGGTAAGCTAGCTCTAAAATGGTGCCTTGGACGAATCAGAACTTGGACTCATAATCTGAGCCAGCCACAAGAGGATTGTATGGGCAGTGACTCTGGGAGATGTAGTTTAGACTTTGGCGCCTTTTTGGACCAACAGCAGCAGTCTATTGTGAGTGACAGCCAATCCAGTCAAGAACTGGGAGGAACTCAAAGGAAGTGCCCGGTTTTGTCTGTTGGAGTTTCAGTTTAGCTCTGGAGTGAAGGGGAAAGAAACCCTGTGCTCCTTCAGTGCACAGTTTCAGTCAAAAAACGTGTGTAAGGCCCAGAGTTCCGGTCTGCAGCTTGTGTAACTGCTTGTTAGGACTGAATCCGTCCTGTGAAAAGAATCAAAGGATCTCTGAAGAGTAGAAACCAGGCTCACCCTGTAGAAGACTGGAGAAATTGTTGAATTGCACTCGGTCTGTCAGGAACTGAATCTGCTGTGTGTTCTCCCGGTATTGTGCAGTAATTGCGATCGGGATAGAGAAGCAGCCTGCCTGGTATAGTACTTTTTTTACCATATAAATGTGTGAAGAGTCTCATGGAGCTCAAGATTAGCCCTGCTGACGTTGAAGGACCCTATCTTGTTTGGAGGTCGAGTACTAATTCAGGGTCGCTCCCTGTTGAATTGCCACATTAAATCCAAATGGAATCACTGTACTGCTGACTGTTTAAACTAATTTTCTTTTCACTGTGTGAAAGGGCCCCACCAGCTGCCACGGGTTTGGACTAGCCACTAGGCTTGGGTACCCAGGGACAGTAACTGGTAGGGATAGGCCTGCACAGAGCCATAGGTAGATAGTAAAGTGATAAGCTAATTAACCTGATTCTCCTGTCCTTGTTATATCCCCTAAATAAATCAGAGCTGCTTGTTTCAGCAAGTTATACTGCCTGAGGTATTTGTCTATGTTAAAGTACTGTACTGTGATTGTTGCACTGTATCTTATTTCACAGGAGGTCCCAGTGCGGAACTAGTCCTGGGGTAAGTGTATACTGTGACGGTAATTCTGATATATTGTGTGGGCCACTAGTGGGAAGAAAGGGGTTGCAGTGTCCCAGAGGGCTGTGACCAAGTAAGTTTAACTATTGCAACCCTGACCTCTGGGTGGAGGCACCCGCCATTGGATCCAGGCCCCTCAACCTGTTAGTGGCAAATCAGGCAGGGTAGTAGCCCTGGGATAGCACCATCTAGGGGTTACATCTTGGAGGCTCACCGCTGGGATTGTGTGTCCTCTAGTGGCCATATTTATGAACCACTGTTAAGAAAAATGGTACCGACAGAAGTGGCTGTGCACCGGCTGGTGGAGTGGTGTATTGGGGAGGAGATTGACCCCAAAATGCTATGCTTATCCTGGACATCCCCTGGGTATCAATACGGACACTGTACAGGAGTACTTTCCAAGGTGGAAGGTTTACAAAACCCTGTGGTGGTGGGTCGGCATGCTAATCTGCTCACCCACACTTTTCTGGCCCTAGTAGAGTTTAAGGATCCCATAGATAGCTCCAAAGTGCCACAGACCATTACCCCAGAGGAGCCCTCACTGCTTGGAGAGTGATTACTAGGACAGTAAAGACCTGGGGAATGAGCCCCACCACTATCTGAAACTTTTGAGGAGAAATTTGCTAAATGGTTGCTGGGAGAAGGAAAACTGTGGAGGACTTGAAGAAACTGTTCTTGCCACCTGGGTGTTCCTCCCCAACACCCTGTCCCCTCCAGTGCCGTAATGGTGGCTGAACCAATGCAGACTCCTATTTCTGCACCTGCCATTAGTCACGACTCTTACCGAAGGTTGAGGATCTTCTCTGGCACCTCCCACCCCCAAGGGAGGATGACTGGGAGACCTGGATAGACTATGTTGCCCCCCAAGTGCTAGAATGGCAATGCTCGGAAGCCGAAAAGTGAAAGAGGGTTAGTGAGAGCCTCCGAGGTCCTGCTCTGCTACCATCCGTGCTAAAAGGGCCAGTAACCCTGAAGCGACTGCACAGGCCTATCTTGAGGCCTTGGAGAATGTGTATGGGAGCCCAGATTCTGATGAGGACCTATGGTGGAGAGTAAGAAATGCACAACAGTACCAAGGGGAGTTCACTTGGGAGCTTAAGCAACAGGTTGGTAGAAAAGAGGCCAGGAGTTATATTTTGTTTTAAACTGAAATATTTGAATAGTTTGTTAGTGAAATTAGTTCTATGTGTTAAAAATTATTACCTTGAATTTGAACTGATACTTGGGCTGTGATATTGTAGGTTTGGGGATAGATGTTTGGCAGGGAAAATTAGAAGGTAATTTAAATGAGTTGTTTGCCTGGTGTTTGGTAAGAGCCCTCCCACCCATCCTGTTTTGTAGGCTTTCTTAAATACTGAAAAGCCACTGGGGGTTGGGATTGAAGGGCTGAGTATTTCTGTTTGGGACTGAAATTTGAAGCAACAGGAGTTGGTGGGCCTGTGACATCATACGGTACCTGGAGTCTGCTTACACACACTGTTAGTGGGACTGAACACATACTGGACTGTATGTGTTTGTGAGACTTGGGAACTTTGTTGGTGGGGTTGAAATTGGGTTTGTAAATAACTACAGTCAGTATAGAGAGAAACTGTACTCCAGGGGAAAGGGACTGAGAAAAGGGGGTGTGCTATTATAAACAGAGGGGGATAATCAGGGTGGGCCATATTCCACCATGGCAGGCATCTTCGGAAGGGTTGTAGGCTGCACAGGCTGTGGGATGGCAATAATTCTAAATTGGGCCTGGAGAGAGGGAGGCTGCCCACTCTGTAGACAGCTATCTTGTATCAGGAGTGAGGTATATTGGTTAAGGAGTAAGCTGTGGGAGCTGGGGGTGTCCAAGGATAAGGGGTGTGGATATGGGCAGCAGAAGGGTGGGGCTGAGGGGAGGCTGGGGCAAACACTCTGAAATTACAGGACATTATGCTACAGCAAGCAGAAGGGGGATATTAGGACAGAGGACCCTTGATAGGAAGTTGATGCTAAGGGAAAGCGTACAGGGTGAAAATTCTGAATTCAAGGAGACTGGAGGGGAAGAGTCAGGAGGGGCTGTTGAAAGGAAGCCTAAAACAGCAGACTGTGGGAAGGGAGCTCCTAAGGTGAACAGTGCAAGAGAGGAAGAAGAGGGTCAGTTTAGAGATGCAGTCAGGGAAACTCGGTTACTTGATGGAGGCTGACATAGAGTGTCACAATAAATTTGAGATACTAAGCATCCTAGAGGGGAGGAAGGGTTGGTGGAAATGAGGAAACTTATACAGAGGCTGGGGAGGGAGCTGAGAACCCATAGGGCATCACAGAACAGCTATGGAAAGGATAGACATAGTCCCAGAGGGAGAAGGGGAACATATATGTTAAGCAAATGGGGAGATGCAACATATTCCAGACATGAGGGAGGAGAGCATGATTGGAGAGGAACTGGGAGACAAGGAGGTGGGAGAGGAGCCCCTTCAGCAGGAAGGTCAGTACCAAGGATGGGGCCCTAGCTAAGGGACCCACAGAGCCTCTGGAGACAGGGGTACTATTACAAGGGGGATGAGGGTGTGGGGAAGGGGAACCATCAGGGCAGGATAAATGGTTCAGATAAGAGAGGGTTAAAGGGACACCTATTCAGAGGGAGTTTGAGTTAAGTGGGCAAAATAGCAAGGGAGGCAGAAAGGAGAGGGTGACAAGGGGTCTCTAATAAGGCAGGAAGACTCTCATGAAATTGCGATCATGAATAAAGTGGGGGGCTGAGGGCATAGTGGAGGTAACCATAAGGATGATGGCGGTGTTAAGGTTCTGTTACTGGGAGACTCCGATGATTAAGGGTATCCATTGGGAGGACAGGGGATGGATGCCATAGCCAGGTGAAGGTAGTGAGTATCTCTGGGCTGACAGTGCACAGAGCAAAGTTCATGGTGTATGAAATGGTTAGGGATTGTGGAGGGAAACCGGATTTCCTGGTGCATTTGGGAACTAATGATCTAGAGGGAAATAGCATTATGGAAATCCAAGCTAGGTTCCAAGAACTTGCCAGAGTCTGTCGGGATAATGGATGCAACATTTCCTTTTCGGAGATATTGCCAGTACCAAAGGCCTCAGTGGAGAAAAAAATGAAGCTCACAGAGGTTAATGAATGGCTCAGGAAGTGGGGTGAAGAGAATGGGTTGGGGGTGTTAGGGAACTGGAATGGAGTTTGGGAGGATAAGGGACTATATGCCAAGGACAGGTTTCATCTTGCCCCATTAGGGAAGGAAGTCCTTAAACAGGGGATGGCTGACTACATACAAGAAAGGTGGGGTTTAAACTTGTAAGGGGGAAGGGATAAGGAGGGCTGACTAGAAGCCTCCCTCCAGATGAGGGGAGTAGCCTCTCAAGCCCAAGGGGGAGGAAACAGACTGGAGGTGGAGGTTTCAGGAGGAGCAGGGGAGGATGAAAGTATAAGGAATCTGGGTGGGGTTCGACAAAAGGATCAGGGATAAGGGGTGGGGGTTAGTGTTAGTAAATGCCAGGAGCTTGGGAAACAAGTTGCCAGAGTTCCAGGCCATGCTGTTCGAGGGGGTGGATGTGGGGCAGTCACGGAAGCTGGGCAACAACAAAAACCATGACTGGGACCTAAATGTACGGGGTACACTATGCTTAGGAAGGATAGAAAGGAGGCAGAGGGGTGGAGTGGCTATGTTCATTAGAGATGACATAGAAATTGCTATGGTAGAAGAGGCAGAGGAACGTGGAGGCCTTATGGGTCACCTTCGATCCCCAGCAGGAGATAAGGTCAAGCTGGGAGTAGCATATAGGCCCCGGGATGAGTGATGTTCTGAGGATGGTTTGCTGGACAACATCATTGCCCAGTGTGGTCCAAAAAGGGAAGGAGTGGTGTTGATGGGGACCTTAATATGCCAGGTACAAACTGGGGAACCATGTCCTCTAAGGTGGCCAAGGAGCAGAGGCTGCTGGATGGCTTCCAGGATGTGTTCTTAACACAGCATGTGATGGAGCCACAAGGGAGGGGCATGTCCTGGATGTGGTTCTGGCAGATGGGGATCTGGTAAGGGACATGGTTGTACAGGACCCCCTGACTGGGAGTGACCACAATACTGTCTGGTTTCAAATAAGCATTGGGGGAGTGGGGGTGAGATCTAGGACACTGGCAGTGGACTTCAGGGGGGCAGACTTTATGGGCATGGGAAATTATTCTCAAGGATCACTTGAAGGGATTACCTCAACAACTAGTGTGGAAAGGAGATGGGAGGTCATCAAACGGGGACTCATGAGGCAGTCAGGATCTGCGCTAAGGTGAAGCGTAAGGGAGCAAGGTCACATAAACCATGCTGGTGGTCCAGTGAGGTCCAGGTAGCAGTCAGAGAAAAGAAGCGGCTACAAAAATATAAAACAACAAGAGGATAGATATGAAATGTACCAGCTTGCATCTAGAAAAGTCACCAGTATGGTGAGGGAGCTAAGTCCAGTAAAGAGCAACGGCTGGCACAGGGATACATGGAGGGAAAAGGGTTCTTCCAGTACATTGGGGAGCGGAGAAAAACTAAGGGCCATCTCAGCAGATTGAGATCAGAAGGAGGGTGGGTGGAAGAGGCGAGGACCAGGCAGAGGTATTTAACTAGTACTTGCCTCTGTGTTCACTAGGGAGGGGATGGGATATCTACAAAGCAAGGCACAAAGGGATAAAAGCGGCAGGAGTGGGACAGGAGCAACAGAAATGGAGCAAAGGGAGGGAAAGGCACCCCAGGGTGTCACATCTGGATAAGGATAAAAAGACCAGTAAGGTGGAGGGGACGGATGATGCCATCCCACCAAAGAGTGTGGTTTGCCCTCAAGGCCCCAAAGAAAGACAAATCTCCTGGGCTGGATGGCATTCATCTGAGAGTACTATGGGAATTGGCGGACATACTGGCTGCACCTTTCGTGGAGCTTTTCAACAGGTCACTTGAGACAGGGAGGGTACCTAGGGATTGGCGCGAGGCACATGTGGTACCAATCCATAAGGGGGGTGAAGGAAGTACCAGGAAACTATAGACCCATCAGTTTAACCCTCAATTGGTGGGAAAATTAATGAGAGTATACTAAAGGAGCGATTGGGGGTTTACTTGGAGGAGGTGGGAGGTCTGGATGAGTAGGCAGCATGGGTTTGTGCCAGGTAGATCATGTCAAACCAACCTTAGGAGTTCTATGAATGGGTAACATCAGAACTGGACAGAGGTAAGCCTGTGGATGTATTATTCTTGGACTTCAGCAAGGCGTTTGATGTCCCCACAATGGTCTGGTGGAGAAACTGATGGAGTTAGGAGTAGGCCCTTTGATGGTCAGATGGATTGAAAACTGGATAGCTGGACGCACTCAGAGAGTAGTGGTCTGTGGGGAGCTCTCGAACCCTACAGAGGTTGGTAGTGGGCACCACAGGCTCGGTCCTGGGTCCAATCCTGTTTAATGCATACATATCAGACATCAGGGAGGGTATAGGGTGTGAAATGAGTCTCTTCTGGATGACTCCAAGATGGGAGCAGTAGTTGAGGGAGAAGAGGGGAGGCTGGCCCTGCAAGGGGACCTGGACACCCTGGAAAGCTGGGCTCACACATGGAAATTAAATTTCAATATCACCAAGTGCAAGGTGTTACATCTTGGTCGGGGAAACCCTAAACACAGGTACACCCTGGGAGGAGGTGCTGAAGCCTCAACAGGGGAAAAAGACCTAGGGGTCATGGTGATACATGTATGAATAACACTGAGCAGTGCAGGAGAGCAGCTAGCAAGGCAAACAGGATGTTGGGATGCATCAAGGGGATCACCTTAGGAGCAAGGGAGTGATTCTGCCGCTGTACAATGGACTGGTTAGACACACCTTGAGTACTGTGTACAGTACTGAGACCACACTTGAAGAGGACATACAGCTCCTGGAGAGGGCACAGGAGGAGAAAAAAGATGATAAGAGGGCTAGGGATTTGACTTACGAGGACAGACTTGAGGAGCTCTGCCTGTTTTCATTGGAGGAGAGGAGATTTGGGACATGATTGAGGTCTTCAAGTACCTCAAGGGAATAAATAGGGTAAACATGGAGGATCTTTAGACTAAAGCAGGAGGCATCACCAGAGGGCATGGTTTGAAGTTGGAAGGTGGAAGGGTGAGGGGGGAAAAGAGGAGGAGGTTTTTCACTGAGAGGGTGGTGGACCCTTGGAATGCTCTGCCTGGTGAGCTGGTTCAGAGATCCACAGTGGAGAGCTTTAAGAGAGGGTGGGACAGACACAGAAAGTGGATGTATCAGATGATGGCCTGTCCCGGGGGGGTGGGGATGGATGATAGGGGTTTCTGGAGCACAAGGGATGGGAGGGTCTCGGCACCCAACTAAGGATCTAGGTTCGAGCAGACTTGATAGACCATAAGGCCTAATCTGCTGGCAAATAGTATGTTAGTATGTTAGTATGAGTTGTTGTCTGTGTATGTATCTCGGCTGGAAAAATTGTTGCAAGAATGCCTCAGAAAGGGTAGTTTGCCAGCGATTGAACTGGACCGAACCAGGCTGGGCAGGATCCTTAAGTCTGCCCCCTTCTCAGAACTGCTGTTGCTTCAGTTACGCCTGGCAAATCGACTGGAATCCCCACCCTCCTATGAGATGAGTTAATGAGAGAAATTCAAGGAGTTGAGAAAAGGCGACCTCGGAGGGACCTGCACCAATAGCTGCGGCTATGACCCGAGTGACTGAGGGTGGCCCATCAAGTGAAGTTCAGGGCAGAGGTTGGCAGTCAATGAGTGCTCTGATAAGGAAAAGATATGCCACAATGGGGCGAACTGTTGAGAGAGATCGGGAATTCAAAACAGTCCCTTTATGAAGGCCACGCCTGCAAGTACGGGCCCGACCTATATCCGACTGCATCTGCTATGGGGTGGGGATACCCACCCATGTATCTCCTGCTGATAACAGCTCGAACTCGATTCCTTGACCATGGAAGTGGAGAAACTGACGAGATGTCTCCAAATGCTTATCACACAGACAGAGATGGCACCAAGGTTTCCAGTTAGTAATACCCCTGCCCTGGCTCCCAGTGTGGCGCCTCGGCCAGCTCAAACTCCAGAAAGTATGTTTTGCTATAATTGTGGGAAGGATGGGCACATGAAAGGGAATGCGGTCCCCAAAAAGACACTGACAAAGTTGCATATAGGCTACAAGGAGAACTTCAGAGAACAAATCAGTGGTTAAGAGGTGCACATAAATGAATCCAGTGAGGCACAAAATGCTAACTCACGTCCTTTTGTGGCAAGGTCAGTTGCCCAGGCCCCCACTATCGCCTCCAGACTGGTCCAGAATAGTGGGTCCCTCCATGGAGACCACTGTAAGTGAATGGAGGTCTACAAGAGCTGTATTAGACAGTGGCTCCCAAGTGACAATTATGTTCCAGGATTGGTATCAGAAGCATTTGTCAGACGTACCCTTACAACCATTAGAAGGACTGCATGTATGGGGGTTAAGTGAGAAGGCCTACCCTATTCGGGTATATCCGAATTTGGCTGTCTTTCCCCACCTCCATGGCTGGAGTGGCCGAACAAGTAGAGACTCTAGCTTTAGTGTGTCCCCCACTGGACTGTATGATGGTGTCCCTTGTTGATTGGAACAAATGCTCATATGTTAGGAAGGCTGGCACAGTTGTGTTATGAAAACAGGGTCAAAAACTAGTAGAGCTTTAGAGTTCAGCTTTAATTAAGAAGGCCTATGAGGCACAGAGAGATGCTGAAAAATAGGAACCAGAGGAACCGGTCGGAATTGTATGGAAGAAGGATCCTGAGTCTCTGATCCTGGCCAAATGCCCAGTGTACCTTACAGGAGAGGTCCGTATCAGAAAGGATGTTAAGAATAAAATATTAATGTTGATGCACCAGGCTTGGAAAGTTGCCAGAGGGACTGCTGGTCAAGCCTAGTATTTTGCCCGCTAGAGCCCATGCTTATGCCAGAAGGGTAATGGTCCAAGTTCATAATGTGTCTGAAAGAGACATTCGAGTAAATAGAGGTTGCATCCTGGCTAATGTGCATTGTGCAGACACTGTAGTGCTACCCAGCAGCAAGAGTTCGAGGAAGAATGACAGAGTAACGCCTGACTTGTTTGATTTCGGTGACTCCCCGTTGTCAGCTGAATGGAAAGTGAGGATCAGTGAGAAGCTTGCCCAGAGAGACCAGGTGTTTTCTTTAAAGGAATGGGACGTAGGATGCGTGCAAGGAGCTGAGCACAATATCCGGCTGCATGACGAAAGACCATTTCGTGAGAGGTCTCGACGCCTGGCACCTGCTGACATAGATGATGTGAGACGGCATCTGCAAGAGATGTTAGCTGTCGGTGTAATACAAGAATCAAAGCCCTTCTGCTTCCCCATTGTGGTAGTGAGGAAAAGAATGGGACAGTAAGGAAGTGTGTGGATTATCGCTTTTAACTGGTGGACTATCCCTGATCAGTACACAATGCCCCCCGCATTCAGGATGCTTTGGACTACCTAAACGGGAGCAAGTGGTCTCTGTGTTGGATCTCCGCAGTGGGTACTACCAGATCCCGATGGCCTGAGGACCGATGAGAAGACAGCCTTATCTGTCCGCTTGGCTCTATGATTCATGAGGGGATGCCTCAAGGGTTCAGGTGCCCCAGCCACTTTTCAGCGATTGATGGAGCGTGCAGTGGGGACATGAACTTACTAGAGTGCCTGGTATACCTAGATGATGTTATTGTGTTTGGCAGCTCACTGGAGGAACATGAGAGCAGATTATTTAAGGTATTGGACCGACTGGAGGACTTTGGCCTTAAACTGTCCATTGATAAGTGTCAATTCTTTCAAACATCAGTAAAGTATGTGGGACACATAGTATCCACCGAGGAATAGAGACCCACCCAAGTAAAGTTGAGGCCTTGACTCATCTGGCCACAACCTAAAAATCTAAAAAGAACTGCAAAGATTCCTGGATTCTGTGGTTATTATCGGCGCTTCATCAAGGACTATTCAAGAGTGATCCGCCTTTACTTAACCTTACTCAAGGGTATCCCCAACCCACAAAAATACCAAAGTCAGCGCCTCAAGACTGAAAGAGTGTATTTTCATCCGAGTGAAGTATTTGGGGCCCGCTGGACTCCTGATTGTGAGACTGCTTTTGAGATCATATATCAACTTACCATGCTCCAGTGCTGGCCTATGCCGATCCAAGAAAACCTTACGTCCTGCACACTGATGCTAGCTTGCAAGGGTTGGGGGCTGTGTTGTACCAAGAGCACGAGAATGGCCTGAGACCAGTGGCCTTTGCCAGTAGTAGCCTGACCCCATCTGAAAAGAACTATCCTGTACATAAGTTAGAGTTCCTAGCTTTGAAGTGGGCAATTGTTGACCAATTCCATGAGTACTTGTATGGGGCTAAAATACTAGTAAAAACTGACAATAATCCTTTGACCTATGTGCAGACCTCAGCTAAGTTGGATGCCACTGGCCATAGGTGACTTTCTGCATTATCTACATATGACTATGCTCTCGAATACCGAGCAGGTCTGAACCACATAGATGCTGATGCTCTCTCCCGGAGGCCTGTTCCCCAGAATGATTGGGTCCAATTGGCAGAACCTGACATTCGGGCACTCTGCCGGAAGTTTGAGAGGGAGGAACAAATGTCCACGGACGCAGTGGACTGCATGGTGGATTGCTTGGGACCCTCTGAGAATTGCATACCTGCTGCTTATTGCCACTTTTCTGCAATAGACATTGGTGCACTGCCTCAGCTGGACAATGACAGTATTCGGCGGCTCAATCCTGCGATCCCATGATCAAAGCAGCTTTAGAAGCCTCTATGCAGGAAAAGATGTGTCCAAATTACGCCTCCACTGATTTGAGAACTGCACTGTTATACAAAGAAGGTCCTAAGTTGAAACTGATCAATAAACTGTTATACAGAGAAACAGTAGACAGAGGGGACAAGTAGACAAACAACAACTAGTGCTGCCCACTGCCTTCGAGACTCAGTACTGAGGTCCTTGCACAACCACATGGGGCACCTTGGTATAGACAGAACACTTGACTTGGTGAGATCCAGATTCTATTGGCCTAAGATGGGGCTGATGTGGAGCAACACATTCGAACTTGTAGTCGCTGCTTACAGAGGAAAGCTTTTACCCAGAGGGCTGCCCCCCTTGTTAACATCACCACCAGTGCACCCATGGAGCTGGTCTGTATTGATTTTCTGAGTTTGGAGTCAGATCAAAGAAATATCAGTAATGTGCTGGTGGTCACTGACCATTTCACGAGATATGCCCAAGCTTTCCCCACCAAAGACCAGAAAGCATCCACTGTGGCCAAAGTACTTGTAGAAAACTTTTGTTCACTATGGGGCTCACAAAGAATCCATTCTGATCAAGGGAGAGACTTTGAGAGTCGTCTGATCAAAGAGATGCTTTCTCTGTGGGAGTGCGAAAGTCCAGAACCACTCCTTACCACCCCCAGGGGACCCACAGCCTGAACGCTTCAACCGCATTTGCTAGATATGCTAGGCACCCTGCACCCAAAGGACAAGCCTAGATGGAGCCAACAAATTAGCACCCTGGTACATGCTTATAACTGCACCAAAAGTGATGCCACTGGGTTCTCCCCTACCGCCTGATGTTTGAAGAGAAGCTCGACTACCAGTAGATGTGTGTTTTGGGTCTCTCTCTGATGGGGTTCAAGCTGACAACTATTTACAGTATGTGCAAAAGTTAAAGGCCCAGCTAACTCATGCGTACCAACTGGCTCAAACCATGGCTGCCAAAAGAAATCTGGCCAACAAAGAATGGTATGATAAAAGGTGAAAGCACAGGAACTCCAGGAGGGAGATCGGGTATTGCTAAGAAATCTGGGACTGCATGGCAAACACAAGATTGCTGACAGATGGCACCATCTCCCTCACATTGTAGTGGGCATACTAGATGATCTGCCAGTGTACAAAGTAAGACCTGAGAACAATTCAAAAGATGTAAAAACAATGCATAGAAATCATTTACTGCCCATTGGACAAATCCTGATTGAGTCTGAGCCCTCAGAAGATGCCCCCTCTGGACCAGTGACTAGAGCCGCTGCTAAGAAAAGATCAAGGAAGTCTGCACCTACAGAAGCAGAGTTAAAGTGTTCCCCTGCACAAGTCCCAGTTGAGCATGACTGTCAGTCCATATCAGAAGAAAGTGAGAGTGACTTTGAATACTATCCTTCTTACGAACTGAGTCAATTGTTTCGGGGCAATCCCCTAGTCAATACTGGAGACAAAGCTGGGCCTTCTGGACTGTCTAAGCCCCAGCTTCATCCCTGAGCCAATGCTCCCAGAAAGTGAAGTGCAAAGCATCAGATCAGATGAAATGGAATCATTGTGCATGGTTGAACTGTTTGAACTTTCAGGGAGGAAAATGATAGATTGGGGCAGACTGGTGATACACTCGAACAAGAAGAGTATTTTGAGTGCCCTGACAGTCCACTGCCAGTGTCCGAAAGCTCTCCATGCGAGCCAAATGTTGTGGACTCAGAAACTGTAACTCCTGGAGCTGAAAGTGCCCCAAGTTCTAGCCTCTCTACCCCCATGAAGACCTCTGACAAGTGAGGACAATGCTGAAAATGAGGCTCAGAGTGCAGAGACTGTAACAGTTCCCCTAGAAAGACTGGTCGAGCTGTAAAGCCTGTGGTGCACCTCAGTTATGATTCACTTGGGAGGCCTGGACTTGCCTCTCAATGTTGTCCATAAAGGAGTGTATGTGTCCCCGAGCTCATTGCCCAAACTGAGCATCAGTGCTAACTCCAAGTTACTTGTGTTGCCCTTCTAGTATGGTGCCCTTGCCCCATCCAGCCCCAAAGTAACTGATAGGGAAGGGCCCTCTCTTCAGGTTTCCATGTACAAGAGGTAATAACTTGAGTTATGGTACAATGTGTGTAATACTGTGTAAAGAGTGACGTACTGCAATGTTTCAGAAATGTGCTCTTGGTAAAATGATGTATTGACTGATGATTACATGTGTGAGCCTAATGCAAATGTATATGGTTGCAGTTAAACTTATGGGGTACTTGCTTGACGCAGACGCTGCTTCCAGGCCAGGAAGGTAAACTCCTGCAAAATGGGGGTTCCCAAAGACTTCAGGAACTTGCTTGAATGCTCCAAGCCTGAATGGTGTTTTGCCGTTAAGCCATTTATCAGTGAGTGTTTTTAGAACCTCTGGTACTGTCTCTTTAGAGCTGTCTGCTTGCAGACATAATTATTGTATGGGGAGATGTGTGCTTCTCTGTTTGAGTACCACTTGAGCTGCTGCCAATTCACTCCATTTTGCAGTCACTAGGAGTGCAAAGGAACCTGTCTGAAAGATGTAACTGTTTGCCAGAAATCATTTACAGTAATAATGAAATTACAGTTTGTCTAACCTGCTTTCTTTGCAGTCAGAACTGTGTCTGCCTAGTTCTCCATTCTGGTTTTGAACTGCTGAACTGGACCAATCAGTGTGGGGTAAGCTAGCTCTAAAATGGTGCCTTGACGAATCAGAACTTGGACTCATAATCTGAGCCAGCCACAAGAGGATTGTATGGCAGTGACTCTGGGAGATGTAGTTTAGACTTCGGCGCCTTTTGGACCAACAGCAGCAGTCTATTGTGAGTGACAGCCAATCCAGTCAAGAACTGGGAGGAACTCAAAGGAAGTGCCCGGTTTTGTCTGTTGGAGTTTCAGTTTAGCTCTGGAGTGAAGGGGAAAGAAACCCTGTGCTCCTTCAGTGCACAGTTTCAGTCAAAAAACGTGTGTAAGGGTCAGAGTTCCGGTCTGCAGCTTGTGTAACTGCTTGTTAGGACTGAATCCGTCCTGTGAAAAGAATCAAAGGGTCTCTGAAGAGTAGAAACCAGGCTCACCCTGTAGAAGACTGGAGAAATTGTTGAATTGCACTCGGTCTGTCAGGAACTGAATCTGCTATGTGTTCTCCCGGGTATTGTGCAGTAATTGCGATCGGGCTAGAGAAGCAGCCTGCCTGGTATACTACTTTCTTTTTTTACCATATAAATGTGTGAAGAGTCTCGTGGAGCTCAAGATTAGCCCTACTGACGTTGAAGGACCCTATCTTGTCTGGAGGTCGTGAGTACTAATTCAGGGTCGCTCCTGTTGAATTGCCACATTAAATCCAAATGGAATCACTGTACTGCTGACTGTTTAAACTAATTTTCTTTTCACTGTGAAAGGCCCCTACCAGCTGCCACGGTTTGGACTAGCCACCAGGGCTTGGGTACCCAGGGACAGTAACTGGTAGGGATAGGCTCTGCACAGAGCCATAGGTAGATAGTAAAGTGATAAGCTAATTAACCTGATTTCCCTGTCCTTGTTATATCCCCTAAATAAATCAGAGTTGCTTGTTTCAGCAAAGTTATACTGCCTGAGATATTTGTCTATGTTAAAGTACTGTACTGTGATTGTTGCACTGTATCTTATTTCACAGGAGGTCCCAGTGCCGGAACTAGTCCTGGGGGTAAGTGTATACTGTGAAGGTAATTCTGATATATTATGTGGGCCACAAGTGGGAAGAAAGGGGGGTTGCAGTGTCCCAGAGGGCTGTGACCAAGTTTAACTATTGCAAACCCTGACCTCTGGGTGGAGGCACCCGCCATTGGATCCAGGCCCCTCAACCTGTTAGTGGCAAATCAGGCAGGGGTAGTAGCCCCTGGGATAGCGCCATCTAGGGGTTACACAAGGACATTGTGAGCCACGTTGCATCTGTGTTGCACTGAGACCTTTTGCCTTTGTTGTTCACTATGGTGCACTGATGCCTCCAGCCAAATACACAAACAAGAACAACGTACCAGGCAGGCAGAAAAACAAAGGAAGGAAGATTACAGGAAGAAACTGACTACTTGAACTCAGACTTGACAAATGGGGGGGGGCGCAGGCCTATTGTTGGTGTGGCGTGGCAGCAGATATTTTGGTTTATGTTTACATAATGGAGGGGGGCAACAGTGCATCAGTTTTGAGTACAAGTTTAAAATTCCTGGCTACACCCCTGGTATGGAGCAAGCAAAAGCTGCCTGAAACCTCCACATAGGTACAGGATTATGAGCAAGCTAAATCTACCTGTAACCACCACGTAGGTACAGGATTATGAGCAAGCTAAATCTACTTGTAACCTCTACATAGGTACAGAAGAAGATAAAGCTACAAGACTCCCATCTGAGTCTGGTAGTACCAGTGTAGAGGTTCGACATCTGCACCAGCTGTGGGGAAGAAATGGAAAGAAGTGGAAAAGTAGAAACTAGCGGAGGGAGATAGCTTTAAGGGAATGCAGGGGGAGTGATGTAGACAAACCAGGAAGAAGAGAAGGAAGAACAATAGAACAAATGAAGGAAGAAACTGAAAAAGTGGACAGCGAGAAGCAAGAGAAACTCCCCAAAATGAGTAGGCACAAATGAGGAGAAGGGGGGAGGGGGTGTTGAGGCAGCAAGCAGGGAGGAGGACAGGAGAATGAGCACAGAAAAAGAGAAAGTGCCACAAACCAGAGACAGCACCAGAGGGAGTGGGACAGAAGCCCGGGGGGGGGGGAGACAAAAGAAAGGGTGAACTGCCGAGGAGGGAAAGGGGAAAAACAGCAGCAGGCAGGAGAAAAAAACGGAACAGCAAGAGGTCAGAGGGAAAGCATGGCAGCAGGAGAAGCTCGCAATGCTCAGATCAGATGTATTGAAAAAAAAAAACAACTAAGCAAGGGGGTGCTGGGCTGAAGGGCTTAAATAGTGAAAAAAGGGGAGTGGTTATTCTAGCTCATTGAACCAATGACAGAGCCCTTCAATTAGGGGATAAGTAGAACGGATGCAATATTTTATATTGAATGAGCTTACCTTGCAGCTCTCTGTTACTGTGATCAGCATATTCCCAAGTGTAATTTCAATCCTGTTCAGAAATGGTGGTGTAGAGTTTGTTTTCCTACTTCCTTTTTGCTGAGAGTTAGGGATGCGGATGAAGAGGTGTTAGACAATATAGTATTATACAATGGCAAGAAAGAAAGTTGACTTCTGATTGGTCAGTCTGGGACTGGACCCATGCTGTTATCCCATTACAATATCATGGGTCTAGTCTCAGCCACACTGTGAACCTCCTGACTCATTGCACTCATTGGATTGTTTGGATTTGCTTCTTCTCTGAAGAAACAAAAATATTTTTCCACACTAACGAGAACATTTTTAAAATGATTTTTTTTTTTTTATTCCATATAACACCAAGCTATTGTATAATAGCAATAATGCCCTCCAGGGTGCGTGTTGTGCTGGGATAACATAATGCCTCAGGTATTGGACACACTCGGCCTGCGGCCTCGTGCCCAACCACCTGAGGCGTGACGTTATCCCAGTACGACGCACACCCTGTCTGGCATTGTTGCTTAAATAATGCATGACAGGGTATGTATCATGCTGGGATAGCATCACGCCTTGGGTGGTTGGGCACAAGGCTACAGGATGAGTGCATCCAGCACCTGAGAAGTGATGTTGTCCAAGCATGACACACACCCTGGAGTGTATTATTCCTGTTATACAATGGCTCTGTAAAAAGAAAAAAATACGAATATAGATTTTAAAGTATTTCTTTGGTTAGTTTTATCAATGAGGAGGTGTACTTTAAAAAAAATAGTGCCAATTTATTGGCTTGGCCAGTAGGTGGACCTGGTGTGTGGCTCTGCAGCCCCCAACCAACTTTTTTTGTTTGTATATTTTTCCTTATTATGTGTCTGTGTCCCACAATTTATTGCTCTCTGTATTTTTAGTTTCTTTCTGCCATTGTCTCACTAGTCTTGCTGCCGGCTGTGAGGTAGTCAGACATCCGCCTCCATCCTCTCAGGCAATCGGATCTGTGACCCTTCAGTGCTGCTGGCTGTGAGGAAGTCAAACATCTGCCACCAGCTTCTCTGCTGATCGGAGCTGTGACCTGTGCCCATTCTGTGTGTCTTCTCCCCCTATAGTAGGTATGTGTTCCTACCGTGAGAGCAAGACACATAGAATGGCACTCGTGGAGTTAGTAAAGATGAAGACAAACAGAACTGCACTCGGTGAGTCAGTAAAGCCTGGTGTGCTTTTGAAAAGCACATGCATGCTCACTCTTTTCAGAAGAACTTTGGGAAATGGTGTGTGAGGCAGACTGGGCTTTGCAGTTGTCCTCCACACCCCACACCCCCTTCATTTACATATTTGTGTTGCTTCTCTTGGTACAGTTGGCGAGTTTGTACCAGGAGAAGATATATCCAGTAATCAGCGAGTAGATTGCGTACACGCGCATAGTATTATGACCAGATCAACAACTGCCAGCAGTGAAGCTGATCGCATTGATGGCTTCTTTTGAAATTCATTTTTATTTTTTATTTATTTAAGAGATCACAGGAATAATGTTGTTGGGTTTTGGTGGGAGGGTTATTTTGTGGCATTTTTGGGTGTTTTATTCAGTTTGTGAGCTGTGGGAGGGAGGTGTTTCACTAAGAAAAAAACAAGGAAGTACTGGCAAACTTCACTTCGGCCATGGGGACTATGGGAAACTTGGACATGGCTTGTGGAATGATACTTTTAACATTTGATATGGTCATGTGTGTGCTGGGACTAGATTTGTGATGTTATGCTGTGGTAAAAACATGAGTCTAGTCCGAGTCTGACCAATCAGAGCCCAGCATTCTTTCTTGCCATTGTATAATATTTTATAAATTAAACTAGCACCTCTTTTTATTCTTATTTTTGGTAATTAAATGTTATTAGGTATTTTGCAATGAGATAGTAACATTCAACATATAAATCAAAACAAGATATTGACTGCATACTGTATATGCTGCTCCATAGCATTTTTTCATACCTCTTGTTAACCATAATATAAAGGTGCTGTGACAAAAACCACACATTGGGCCATCACAGCTTACGGTGCACTTTTGTTGGTGACTTCTAATTCTCTGCCAACACCTGAGGTTTACCCAGAACCAGAAAACTGTCTTTTGCCCCTTGCTCAGGGTCAGAAAGGTCAATACAATAAACATTGGTAGAGTGCATTTTGGAGATGGACTGCAAACTGGGTCAGGAAGAAATAATAACAATGACCTTGTCAGTAATGAGGCAGTCACTGGTACTATCAAAAATAGATTCCTTACTAGACATTTCTACAGGTATTTGCAAACAGGATATATTTATAGTAAAACAAAAGGTTTGCACGTTTACCAAGAAATGGAAAATGAAGTTAAACAGTTGATGGTTAGAAAAATCTGAAGTTTAGTCTCACCTAAAATCCCCTTACCTGCCCCTAGCTACAGAAGACGGTTCCCCTAGCTGTGCTTCCTTACCTAGTTAGCTCCAGCAGGGCCCCCTTCTTTATATGTTGAATGCAAGAGAGAGAGAGAGAGTCCAGTCCAGTCCAGCTTCCTCATTTATACCCTTCTAGCTGTGGGATGTGATCTCACACTTTGAGTAACAGTTCCCCAGTCCCCCACCCCACATAAGTGTGTGTGTGTGTGTGTGTGTGACTTCATCCTTACCACTTCCTCGGTGTGGGTGTGTGTGTGTGTGTGTGTGTGTGTGTGACTTCATCCTTACCACCTCGGTGTGTGTGTGTGTGTGTGTGTGTGTGTGTGTGTGTGTGTGACTTCATCCTTACCACTTCCTCGGTGTGGGGGGTGTGTGTGTGTGTGTGTGACTTCATCCTTACCACTTCCTCGGTGTGGTGTGTGTGTGTGTGTGTGTGTGACTTCATCCTTACCACTTCCTCGGTGTGGGTGTGTGTGTGTGTGTGTGTGTGTGTGACTTCATCCTTACCACTTCCTCGGTGTGGGGGTGTGTGTGTGTGTGTGACTTCATCCTTACCACTTCCTCGGTGTGTGTGTGTGTGTGTGTGTGTGTGTGTGACTTCATCCTTACCACTTCCTCGGTGTGGGTGTGTGTGTGTGTGTGTGACTTCATCCTTACCACTTCCTCGGTGTGTGTGTGTGTGTGTGACTTCATCCTTACCACTTCCTCGGTGTGGGGGTGTGTGTGTGTGTGTGACTTCATCCTTACCACTTCCTCGGTGTGTGTGTGTGTGTGTGTGTGTGTGTGACTTCATCCTTACCACTTCCTCGCTATTTGTAAGGTTTCACGACTTGCACCCGGGCTCATTGCCTGACATGGGAACATATCCCAGGAAGGACACCCACTGGGGTTCTGGCTTCATTGCCTCCTCCCTGCTCATCCTGTCAGCGATTACTGCTAGCCTTCCCATGAGAACATCAGCACCTCCACAGTGGGCGACATAAGCTCTCATAAGCTACCTGTACACGTGACATAACAGTCATTTTATGTCAATACCAAGCAGAACCTGTAACAGAAGAATGTTTTTAAACTAACAGGAAAAGAATAAATGCATCTAGGTACATATCCTGTCACAGGTACGGTAAAGTCAACCTGAATATTCATGAAGACTGTAATAACAAGCAACAAGACAAGAAAAATCATACCAGAAAAAAAGATACCAACTTAATAAAACCTTAAAGTAACAATTTGTGGGGGGTGCTGAACTAAGAGGGACCAAAAGGCCCAAGTATATTGAAGCTCGTGAAAACAACGGTGATCTGGGGGGGAGAAGTATTTCATCCATTTTAGACCAGTAACATACTTGTGGAACTGTATGATAATTTGGGGGGATGAACACCAGGAAATAATCTCAGCCTACATGTACAGACCTATAACCCATATCCCAAATCAGGCCGGGTATATGTACTTAACATGCCTATGTGGCATGGAAACTGGGCACGTAGGCATCGATACCTGTGAATGCTGACGGAGCAGGGTCCCATGGACCTGCGTGGCATTCCAAAAGGGCACAGACAGTTATACCTGATACTCAGCTGCGCGAGAGCAACATGCCAGGGTGGGCAGGGTGTGTCTGCACCACACTCATTCACAAAGACTCGCAGTGCATCTCACAGCTGGGCGTATGGCTGATCGGGATATGCTGGGGGACCCTGCTGTAACCGCGATACACGGCCAGGCCCACGCACCCACAGAATCCCCCCTGGCCCAGTAACACATGTAAAACTCCCCCCACAGCATGACAGCCTCGTCCCCAAAGGACATACAGTACCCACCCCCACACACACGACAGTCCCCGCCCTGGAGTAGTTGAGAAAGACCCCGCACATACAGATGAGCCCCAGTGCACACATTCTGACACCCAACCCCGGTACCCCAGCCAACAAATATGCTGGCAGACATCCCCCACCCATCCTCGGCATCGACAACCCCCCCCCCATACCTGACATTCGTGCAGCAGGCATCAACGGCTGGTTCATCAACCTTCAGCACACATCCTTAACTGAATGAATTCCAAGAGGTCCCTTGTGCCACATACAACATAACCCACTCTGCCACTTGCTGGTGGATGTGGATTCCTTAGTGCTTGTGGTGCCTGACTACAGCGACCACCACCCCCATTGCACAACTCAAACCTGTCCCCGACCCCATGCCAGTGTCCCACCCTGACCCCCAATCCATTACCACAGTGCATATCAGTTGGCAGACAGTGGTCCCTCACCTCCTGCGGGCACTGATAACACTCCCTCCCCCGTACCTGCATGCCGGAGACACGGGAATGACACAGAAGCAGTGTAGTTCTCTCCACACACCTCCTTGTCCACCTACCATACAAGTGATACTTGGAGCACGTCACTAAATATGCAGTGCACCCCAGCATCAGATTACAGCGGTGGCCAAGAAGGTGTGGGAAGGCGCCCGCCTGCCAGGAATAGCCACAGCACTGGCATGTGGGTGAGAGGGGGTGTTGTCAGTGCCATAGGGAGTGGGAGGACCACTGTCCACCATTAAATGTGCTGGGGTATTGGTGTCGAGGGCAGGGTTGTTATGTCTGGGCACCTCTGGGTGTTGGGGTTGGGGGGACCACTGTCCACCAATGATTGTGCTGGGGTAACAGGTCGGAGATCTGGAGGTGGGACACTGGTATGGGGTCAGGGGACGGGGCGCTGTTGTGCAATGGGGTGGTTACTGCTGGGACAGGGGATGGGGACTTCATGCAGTGCATGTGTGGGGGGGTGCATCCAACACCAGATGGGGACAGGACACTGTTGCCTGTGTGGGGGGGACCCTGGCTTCTGTGGGGGTTGCTGCTGGAGGGGGACATCAGGCTGCTGGGTGGGTCTTGTGCAGGGGGGACTGCTGGACAGAGTGGCAAGGCTGTGCAGGTCTGGGTGCCTGCAGATGCTATTCACGCACTCGGACCATGCCTGATTTACTCCTGGTCCAGTGACGGTCATCCGATTGGATGCCCACATGGGTCCACTACTCCACCCCCCAGCTGCCCTGCATGGTCCTGCATGCCAAGAGGCTGGGGCCACAGACAGGTGGTGGCAGGTAGTGAATACCAGCCTGTGCGCACCTGTCCATGGGTGCGGACCTACACAGGTGGGGTACTCACCTTTGGCACTTACTTTCTGCCCATTAGTGAATAGCCCCCATTATTAGAATAATTTATCCATGATATCAAGCATATTCTGACCTTCTGTCTCTGCCTGAAAGTGGAGGAAGGGGAGCCAGTGGGTTTTGAACTTTTCTTATTGCAGCCTCAACTACGCTGTCACTTTTTCAGTCTCTTGTATTCTGTGTCAGTTTCTCATCGATAGTTCCTCTGAGGGGAGAGTTGGGGTCAGCCACATTTGGGTAATTACTTTGGTTGTTGCTGCAACCAGTATGTTATATAAATATGTTTTAGGTTTGTCTGTTAGGCCTAGAGGGGGAATGCCCAGAATCCAATTTTGATGGGGCGAACTCCCAATATTTTCTCTGTTCTGTTTGTCACTTGATCCCAATAGTCCTTAATTAAGGGGCAATTCCCAAAAAACACAAGTATTTGTGCCCTACCCACTACATCTCATCCAGCATTGATCTGACAGGTGTGATCCAAAATGTTTAGAAATGGTAGGGGTACAGAAATACTGCACTACTGCCTGCCTGCGGTACCCCCACCACAATGGGGATTCAGTTGTTTTATGTAACCCTTTCCAGACCTTCTCCATTCCTGCTCCTGAATTGTAAGTCCCATTTCACTCTCCCACCTTCTTTTATGCCCGACAACTGATCTGGTTCTAAGCTCTGTAATGCACTGTAGAGAGTGGAAATCTTTTTCTTAGCCTGAGATTGGGCCACTAGCAACTGTAATAACAGTCTCAAGGGATTCTCCTCAGTGTGGAGCATGTATTTTTAAGGACCTTCAGTTAAATAATGACGAATTTGTAAGTATCTAAAAATCCAGGGGTACTAGGAGCGCCTTTTTTTTAAGGGACCTAATTTAATAACTTGATCCCAGTCCTCATTGCTGTGACATGAGCAATCAGGGAGAAGGATGGAATTTTTTAACTTGTCTCTTGGCTGCAAAAAATTGCAAAATTAAAATCTGTGGAATTTACTTTTCTCACTGATTTCTTTAAAGGACATTAGAGTGTTTGAGTTATCAGACAGGATATCATGCACTTTGTTAATACCTGCTAATGACCACTCAATATTCATCAGGATAGTATGACCTCGCGCTATAAGAAGGTTAGACCAAGTAGGAGCAAATTGCAAGGAAGGTGGTCATGATTAATGGCCTGGTTGATCTTTGTAAGTACTGTGATAGCTTCAAGCTAAACAAGGATTACTTTTGACGTTTTGGGGAATAGGAATATATAAGAAATCAGACTTGGAATGAGAAGCCAGGATATTTTCTTCCATTTCGAGCCATAAGGGGTCATTTTTAGGGTTCCTTGCATTGTTCTGCAGGTGTAATGATACCTGTTTGAAAATAAATGCTCATTGGTACTTTTCCCAGCAAGGGAGCGCCATGTCACCTGCTTCATGGCAAGCCCTTGATTTCTTACTGCTTGTTCTAGGAGATTTGGAATCGCAGAAAAACTTCTTTAAAGTCATGTCTATTTTTTAAGTAGTTTCTAAATTAGGAGGAGGGGTATATTTTAAAAGATATATAAAAATTAGAGGCCAATGATAATTTTAAAGGAGTTTTTCTTCTCACATAAGGTTAAGGTGGGCCCACCTTGCTAAATCCAATTCTATGTCTCTCAACAGTGACAGAACATTATTATCCATCAAATTTTCCAGTTTGAAAGTTATCTGTAGACCCAAATAGGTTATTTGATCCTTAATCAAGTCATTTCTAAACAGGCCTTTTAAGCTCTTTTGGGCAAAATATGTTAGATTAAAGCATTGTACCTGTGTCTTAGCCCATTTCACCTGGAGAGCAGAATCAGATTTGAATGGGAGAGAACAGATTTTAGGCAAGTACAGGACCACATGGGTCTAGTGAGGGTTAGAAGGAGGTCAACCACAAAAGTGAAAGTTTTATGAATGTGAGAATTGACTTGGACCCAAAAGATGCCAGAATTTTGTGTTATTGTTTTAATCAGCAGTTCAATGGATAAGATAAACAAATATGGGGACAAGGGGCAACCTTGTCTGGTGCCTTTTGATAAAGTAATGGGGTGGGAAAGTATTCCATTTGTAAGAATTTGGGCTGTTGGGTTTTTATAGATGGGGCAGACCCAATCACAAAATTTACCACCACAACCAAAACGGTTCAAAAACTTGAGCATGTATTCCCAGGCAAGAGTGTCAAATGCTTTAAACAGATCCAGAGATAGAACAATGTATAGTTCTTTATTTTTATTCACAGCCCACAAGACATTTAAAAGTCTTCTAACACTATGTGCACCAGACCAGCCCTGCATAAACCCTACTTGCTCTTTCCCTATTAAGTTCCTGATGACATTCTGAATTTTTAGGGTTAAGATGTTTGCCAATATTTTGTAGTCAGAATTCATCAATAAAATGAGCCGGTAATTAGAGCAATTTAATGGATCTTTGTTAGATTTTTATGAATTAGGGTAACTAATGCATGAGTTAGTGTTTGCGGGAAATGCTTTATTATGCCAGGTTCCATGTTACAGAGCTGGTAAGTAAATGATTAGTTTAGAGACCAGCTGATTATAAAACTGTCCAAGTATGCCATCTAGATCAGAAGATTTCCCCGACGGCAGAGTATTAATAACAGTGTGACAACCAACCTCTCCCTACGGGCTGAAACAGCTTTTAGAGAGGTGTCTGTCCTCAGATATTTGCTGCTACCAGCTGGACTGTCTTCCAGCACCTCCTTCAAGTTCACAAACTTGAATAATTAAACATACAATTGCACAAGTTAAAGTCTGGTAGTGTGTCTCTCTTGGGTGGCGGATGCTACACAGAATTTACTTCAGCCAGTGGAAACCAAATATTACCTTAGAAAAATGACATCACAGTCACAACTGTTGAGCAAATAAATAGCTTTTTACTTAACAGAAAGTGCACTGAGCATTTACAGGATATATATTTACAATACAAGAGAATAACACTAATACAGGAAAAGTAAACAAATGTTTTTAAATAACAGATGGCAAAAGAAAAAGTCTATTACTGCAATATGCTAGTACTAAACTTACCCTTCCCTGTCCTTTCAAGAGACCACTGTGCCCTATGCTAACTGCCAGCTCCCTCAGACATAGCTAGAAGGGTAGGCTCTAATCTTAGTTACTTCCTCCAGCTTCCAAAGTAAGAGGAACCCACTTCACTGTTTTTCAGAATGTTATATACTCTCTTGAGAATAGGTCATTCCTATTCTCCCTTTGAATGCACCAACCATCTAATATGTATGTATTTAATTGTCACAATCAAACTGAACACCTATCAGTGACCAATTATATTCCCTTTTACCCTTAAGTTTATATTTGAGTGAACCAATCCCATCAAACTGGCCTGTGTGTGTGGAGATGTCCACTCGAGATTTATGACCCAGCTCTTATCTAGCAGCTAGGAAGGACTGAGAATTCCAGCTTGTGGAACTTCTCAGCTTGCATGAGTGTTTTTTTTTTTCAGGCTGCTAAAAAAAATAAGGCAAGTACAGAATCCACCATTAACTCCTTCCTTCCCATTTCTGTCACCTTCCTTCCCCCAGATGATGAAGGCGTGTCCCTTGGGCCACTCCAAGTGACACAGCCATTCATGCAACTACTTTGAAGTGCCCAAATTATCCAGCCATGCCATTAGCCCTGTCTAGATAGCCCATCTGCATTTGCATTTTGTTTGCCACTGCGATGCTGGATGGTCATGTTGTATGCCTGCAGTACCAAACTCCAATGTAGTAGTTTTCCATTTTGTCCGCTTGACCTATAGATCCATATCAGGGGATTATGATCTATGACCAGAGTAAATTCTCTCCCGTATAGGTAAGGCTGCAGCTTCTGAAGGGCCCACACTATTCCCAAGCATTTCTTCTTGATTGTGACGTATGCCTCGTCTCTGGGCAAAAGCCTCCGGCTGAGGTACACACCCAGGTGCTCCTTCCCCTGCTGGGTAACTTGGCTCAGCACGGCCCCCAGCCCATGATCTGAGGCATCCACATGAACCATAAACTTTAAACTATAATTGGGGCTGGCCAATACAGCTGGGCCGCTTAAGGACTTCTTTAGCTTCTGGAAAGCACCCTCACAGTCTTCTGACCACTTCACTGTATCTGACTTTCCATTCTTGGGTAAGTCTGTCAGGGGCTTTGCCAGATCACAATAGCAGGGAACAAACCTTCAGTAGTACCCTGCTGTCCCTAGAAATGCCCTGACCTGTTTCTTTGTGGTAGAAGTAGGCCAGGCTAGGATGGCATCAACCTTGTCAGGCTCCGGGCAGATGTGTCCACTACTCACCCGGTGCCCAAGGTAGGACACTTCTGCTATACCTATCTGGCACTTTTCCACCTTGACCATCAGACCTGCATTCTTTAACCTGTGGAACACATCCTGTACATTCTTTGATGTGCTCATCCCAGGTCTGGCTGTATATGGCTATATCATCCATATACGCCAATGCAAACTCACCTACCCCAGACAGAATGTGATCCACAAGCAGTTGAAAGGTTGCAGGTGCATTCTTCATTCCAAATGGCATTACCTTGAATTCGTATAAACCAAATGGAATGACAAAAGCTGATCTCTCCCTGGCTGCAGGGGTCAGAGGTACCTGCCAATAGACTTTTGTTAGGTCAATTGTGATCAAATACTTGGCTCTCCCCAGTCGCTCCAGGGTCTCATCTGTACTGGGCATGTAATAGGCATCAGACTCCATGCAGCTATTAAGCCTCCGGTAATCAATGCAGAATTATGTGGTGCCATCCCTTTTGGGGATCAGTACCACAGGTGATGCCCAGGGGCTACTAGATTCCTGGATTACTCCAAGTTCCAGCATCTCCTTGAGATCCTCTTTCACAGTCTGCTTAACGTTCTCAGGTACCCTGTAGGGGGACTGTTTCAGGGGAACTTGGGTCTCTGTATCCACATGGTGCTCTACCATCATGGTGTACCCCAGTTTCCCTGCGAACATGTCCTCAAATTCTCTCAGCACACCCCTAATTTCTTGCACCTGGGCTGGCATCAGCTGTTCAGAGAGGGTAAGGTTGTCCACAGAGGATGCAACCCTGGCCTCCCCAAGCAGGTCCACCAGTGGATCCATCTCAGTTTCTTCCTCTGTGGCACTGCATACAGCTAGGACCAATTCCTCCCTGTCATGGTAGGGCTTCAGTATGTCAACATGATACACCTTTCTTCTGCATCTCCTGTCCAGTAGCTCTATCATGTAATTGAAATCACTAACCTTTTGGACAAAGGAGAATGGCCCCTCCCATGCTGTCTGTAATTTATTCTGTCAGACAAGGATGAGTGCCATTACTCGCTGCCCCACCTCATATTCTCTGGCTCGGGCCCCATGGTCATATCAGACTTTCTGCCGCTGTTGTGCAGTGGCCAGGTGCTCCTGAGCAAGCCTCATGAGCTCCTTAAGGTGGGTCCTGAAGTTCAGGACATACTTCACAACAGACTCACCTTGGGAGGCACGGTCACCCTCCCATTCATCCCGAATCAAATCTAGGGGCCCCTGCACCCTATGACCAAACAGGAGCTCAAAGGGTGAGAACCCTGTGGACTCCTGTGGGACTTCCCTGTATGAAAATAGGAGATGAGGCAAATATTTGTCACAGTCCTTCTTATGCTGGTCAGCAAAAGTCCTTACCATGGTCTTAAGGGTTGAATTAAATCATTCCACCAGACCATTAGCTTGGGGATGGTATGGGGAGGTTTTGAGCTGCTTTACCCCACACTTCTGCCACAAACTACACATTAACCCTGACATGAAATTGGCACCCTGATCTGACAGTATCTCCTGAGGAAAGCCCACCCAGCTATATATTCCCAACAGTGCATCTGACACTGGTTCTGCCTCAGAGGATGTTAGGGCCATTGCCTCTGGGTATCTTGTGGCATAGTCAACAACTACCAGGATATACCACTTGCCAGTGCAGCTTGGGGTGCTCAATGGTCCCACTATGTCCACAGCTACCCTCTTGAAGGATTCATCAATAATGGGCAGGGGCACCAAAGCTGCCTTGGTCTTGTCCCCAATTTTCCCTACCTGCTGGCACTGTGGACAAGTCCTGCAATAATTTGCCACATCCTTGCCAATACCAGGCCAGAAGAAATTGTTGGTCAGCTGCTTTTTCATGCGCCTCACCCCCAAGTGCCCTGAAAAAGGGATATTATGGGCAAGGGCCAAAAGCTGCTGATGGTGAACCTTAGGGACTATCAGCTGCTGGAGTACCTCACCATCTAGCCCTTCCTCTGTTGTTCATTCTATGTACAACAACCCATTGTCCCAGTAAGTGGACTCTTTACCCCTCTGAGGATGCTCAGCCCTATAAGCTATTTCCCTCAGTTTTTGCAAGGTAGGGTCAGTTCACTGTGCAGCACTCAGCTGCCCTCATCTGACCCTTCCCAGTGCACCTTCAGATGGAAGTCCTGTGGGCTCCTCTATTTGTGACTGGGGTTCTGGACTGCTGCTTCTAGTCAGCCCCTTCCCTGTGCTAGCCGCTTCCTCAGCTGCTGAGGGAGGCGCTGGACCACCTTGAATCACCCCCCTCTTCACCCTCAGAAGCTTGTCCTTTTGCCTGACTATGAGTTACAACACACACCAGTTTTTTCCTGTGGTCAAAATCATTCCCATTAATCACATTTACAGGGAGGTCCTTTATGACTCCCACCTCCTTCTCTCCATGGCCACCCTCCCAGCTCAGGAAGACTCTAGTCATTGGTATTTGGACTGCTGACCCTGTGTATGCCTGGACCCTGGAGTATTTCCCAGGCACCATCTGCTCTGCCCGGATGAGATCCTACCTCACCAGGGAGATGTAAGTGCCTGAGTCCCTCAGTCCCTGTGTTACTGTCCCATTAACTACAATGTGATACATATTTTCATCAGAGGAGTGTGATTCTTCAGGCTGGGCACACCCCACAAACACACCAGTGCTTTTTTGATCACCCCTCCCCCATGTCTCTGCCCCTTAACCAGTTTCTGAGGGCAGTTATATCTCAAATGACTCACTTGATTGCAAATATGACATTTCTTGGGTCCTGTCTCTTGAGTCCCTTTAGAACCAAAGGGTTCTACTTTGGGCTCAGGTGCAGGCTGGTTTCCTTTGGGCTGCCCCCCATGGGATCCCTTATAACCATGTGCTACCCCCCCACCATGAGACTTATGCTGTGTGTATGGCCAGCTAGACAGATACATGTCAACGCTTGCTGCCACCTCTTTAAGGAGGTGCATACCCTGTCTAGGAACCATACACACATATCCTCAGGTACTATTTTAAGAAATTGTTCTCTCACCAACACATCTTTGATTAGTTCCACAGTGTTTGCTTTAGCCCCCTCCACCCGCCTATCAAGGTAAGTACACAGTTGAACCTGCAGTTCTGCATAACTGTCTTCTGGGCATTTCTTTAACTCCCGAAATTTCCTTCTGTAAGCCTCAGGAGTTAATTCAAAATGGTTCAACAACACTGTTTTAACTTTATCATAATCAGCATAGTCTTCATTACTCATTTTAGAAAATGCATGCAAAGCCTTCCCCATAAGTAAGGGTGTGAGATAAGTTGCCACGAAGCCTTAGTCAATTGGAATTGGTCACATACTCTCTCAAATGACCTTAAAAATAAATAAAGGTCATCTCTCTCTCTTTAAACTGAGGGAACAATTTAGAATTAATTTTGGCTTCATGAGGTAAACTCACTCCACCATTACTCATGGTTTGCTGGCTCCGCAGGGTCAACATCTCCTTCTCATGCTGTTGCCTCTGGAGTTTGTTCTCTTTCTCTTTCTTCATGTTCCTTCTCTCTGTCTGACAGTCTCTTTTCTTCCATTTCTTTCTCTGCCTCCAGCCTCTTTTAGTTTAGTTTAGTTTATTGTTCTAGGAATTATTACCTTTGAGCCAAAGGCTCTTTTACAAAGGTTCCATGTCAAGTTAAGTACAAACAAAAGGTTACATAGAGTGGCACTACAATTTGTGTTGTGACAATAGCAAGAAAACATAGACAGTAAAATATCAAAACATTTGTGCAAGGACAGGTAATACCAATAAACACTTATCATACAAAACAAAAAAAAATCAGGCCAGGTGAGGGAAAAATCAAGTTAGGAAGTGTACAGATAGAGAGGGTAAGAGAAAGGGTGAGAGGAGCAGACAATAGCAAGAGATAAAAGATCCTCTTACAAGCCTTTGTCAAGTAACAGACAAGGGTGGGAAAATGAATAGATAAAGATTTAATCAAGGCAGTCACAGGAGTTGGAGGTGGCAAGGTGAGAGAGTATAGTCTAGATTTAAATGCACCTAGGGAGGTAGAGGAGGTAATAGAGGTGCTAAGGGCATTTAGCCAGCTGGGGGCACAATAGGCAAATGATCTTTGACCCTGGGTATCCGGCATCGGGGGACCTGAAGAGGCTGTTTTTCTGATCTTCTGGTGAGACAGATACTAGTGTTCTGGCATAACAGGTCTTGGATGCATGGTGGAGTGAGGCCCATGGTGGATTTTTTAGCCATAAGGCAGGTAAGGTACTTTAAGCGGTTTGAGAGTTGCAACCATCCTGTTTCAGCGTAGAGCTCGCATGTGTGAGTATGTCGATGAGCACCAGTGAGCAGCTGACAGGCCTTGTTAAGAGATGTTGTAATGCGTCTAAAGTGCGGTAGTAAAGGCAGACCTATAGACAATTAAGCCATAGTCAATGATTGAGATCACTGAGGATTGAATAGCAATCCTCAGTGCTGGTTGGGTAAGGAGCTGTCGATTCCGCAGTACAGTATCCCAATCCGCTGATTAATAGTTTTTGCTGCACTATCAATATGGGTTGCAAAGGTTAGGCCTTGATCAAAGGTGATTCCAAGATATTTGAATGTTGCAACTTGTTCAAGGGTATTTCCCAGGTACGTGTTGATAGTGAGTGGTACTTGCCTTTTCTTGTTTTGCGGGCTAGAGAAGAGCATGGATTTAGTTTTTTTGTGGTTTAGAACCAGCTTATGTTCAAGGAACCACGTCTCGACTTTGGCAAAAGCATGCTGAAGGCTAAGGCGTAAGGGATTCGGATCTTTATGAGAGGAAAGGATCACAGCATCGTCGGCGTAGAGGATAATTTGCTCAGGGCAGGATTTAGGAAGTGAGTTTAGGAAAAGGTTGAAAAGGAGAGGGCCTAAGATGGATCCCTGCGGAACTCCTGAGAGAACAGGCTTTGGGTCTGAGAGAACTCCAGCTATTTTTACAGCTTGAGAGCGCTGGGTGAGGTAACTTTTTACCTAGTCACCAGGACCCTGGGAGAGCCCAAGAGACTGTAGTTGATTGACGAGTAGACCATGATGTACAGTATCAAATGCCTTAGTTAGATCAATGTACACAGCTCCAGTTAGGTATCCTTTGTCCATGGCTTTGTGGATTGCTCCTGAGAACTCAAGTAGGGCAGTTGATGTGCTGTGCCCTTTCCTGAATCCATGTTGCTGGGCGCAGAGGATGTTATATTTCTGCAGGTAGTCTGTAAGTTGGTCCACCATTATGCGTTCAAGAGCCTTTGAGAGGGGTGATAGTATTGAAATAGGTCGATAATTACCAGGCAGTGACTTGTCACCACTTTTGTGCACAGAAGTGACAATTGCAGCCTTCCATTTACTAGGGAATTGGCTGGAGCAGAGGGAGAGATTGAGTATTTTGGTGAGGGGGAGCAGTACTTCCTCCAGAGTGAGGGACAGTAGTTTAAGGTCAATAGTGTCACTGCTTGCCCGGGACTTAGAAATAGCCTTCTTTATATATTTATAGACTTCATGTGCCTTTACTATTTTGAAATGGAAGGGTGATAAGGTTGGTGAGGCAGTGGGATATGTAGAAATTGGAGGGTCAGCATCAGAGAAGAAGTCAGATGAGAGGACACCGCTAAGGTCTGTGAAGGTTTCATTAAGGGTGTTTGCAATGACCAAGGGGTCAAGGGTAGTGGTTCCATCCACATTCATTATTATAGGAGAGGACTTGGACTGCTTACCCGTGATATTTCTTAAGTTGTCCCAGAAGGATTTCCCTTCACCCCAGGAGTTGGAGAGGGCATTCTTGAAATAGGAGCTCTTCACCTGGCGGATTTCTTTAGTACAGTGGTTGCGGGCCTGTTTGTACTTTTGAATGTCTGTCAGACAGCCTGTGGCTCTCGCAATAGCCCAGAGGTGGTCCCTACCTTTGAGTTGTGCCAATAGCTTAGCCGTGAGCCAGGGATTTGAGAGCACTTTAATTTTGCGCTTTTTTTCAGGTGCATAGGTGTCACAGGCAGCATTGAATGTGGTAATAAAGTGATCTTTTCTTCCAGTTCTTTCTCTGCTTCCTGCCTTCTTGTCTCTGCTGCCCATCTTTTTGTTTCGGCTTCCAATCTTTTTGTTTCTGCATCCAACCTTCATGTTTCTGCTTCAGTGTCCAGTCTTTTTGCCTCCAGTGCCTTGTCTTGCAGCAACAGCTGCAGTAGCAGAGCATCAAGCTGGCTTGGGAGGTCTGCTGCCTCAGTTCCTGACTCACCCCCAGAGACTGTCTGCTTCTGGTCATGTGCCACGAGGTCAACTATGAGGTCTGCCCTTTTCTTGTGTTTTAGACCTTCAAGCTGAATCCCCCTTTTCCTACCACCTTTCACAAAGTTGTTGCACAGTAAGTGAATCATACTCCGTGGAGCTCATTCTCTTAACTTACTCTACACTGTGCTAACTAGAAACAAAACTGTTGTACAAGTGTATTCCCTTGTATATCCTGTTTTGCAATGCTAAGGTAACTGTTCCACTGGCAAACTCTGTATCTCAGTGTGCTACGCAGTCTGCTATCGTCATCCCACCACTGCCAACCAATTGTGACAACCCACCTCTCCCTCTGGGCTGAAACAGCTTTTAGAGAGGTGTCTGTCCTCAAGTATTCACTGCCACCAGCTGGACTGTCTTCCAGCACCTCCTTCAAGTTCACAAACTTGAATAATTAAAAGTGCAATTGCACAAGTTAAAGTCTGGTAGTGTGTCTCTCCCAGGTGGCGCGGATGCTACACAGAGTTTATCTCAGCCAGTGGAAACCAAATATTACCTTAGAAAAATGACATCACAGTCGCAACTGTTGAGCAAATAAATAGCTTTTTACTTAACAGAAAGTACACTGAGCATTACAGGATATATATTTACAACACAAGAGAATTACACTCATACAGGAAAAGTAAACAAATGTTTTTAAATAACAGATGACAAAAGAAAAAGGCTATTCTAGGGACATGGATATGTTGTTCATCCACACTTTCTGGCAGGTATCCTTGCCGCTTTAATTCTTGCCGGAAGGTCTTCAAGCTGGCTCCTCCCACCCACCCGGGTGGTAAAACTCTCGGCTCCACCCCATCACTCCAGATCTTCCTTACCGCTTGGAAGCTCAGGTTCCCTCCTTAGCACTCTGCATTTTAGACTAGATCCTAACTCTTCGGTTCGTCCGAAATTGGTTTTGAAGTTTTCTAAACTTCGGTCTTCTTCTTCCCTCGCAGCTGCGATGGACAAATCTGTTCCTGGCTTTCAGAGGTGCCCTTGCGGGCAGAAAATGTCCAGGACAGATCCGCACTCCATGTGCATCTATTGCTTAGGCCTGGATCACAACCCGCAGGCTTGCGAGTTGTGCCGCTCTTTCTCGGCCAACGTTCTAGACGATCGAGCTGCCTGTTTGAAGCTCGGGCGCCCCAAGAAACGTTTCCAGCTGGTAAAATCTAAAGAGGCTCATTGGGCGGTGTCCACGGCGGCTGGCTTGGCTGAACAGCTTGAGCAGTTGATCGCCCTCGAGGAGGAGGCGGCCCAGGTCACATCTTCCTTCTCCTCGGCCGCGGCATTTATCCCGCTCTCTCTGAGTTACTCATACACGGCTTCATTCAAGGAGCTTTGCCAGTCCCTTTCCATGAAAGGAGAGGGGCCTTCGGGACATTCTTCTCAGCCCAAGAAAAAGGAGTCGAAAGGCAAGTCCCACCACTGGCGTTCGTGGGAGTGGGATAGGTCCCCTTCCCTGGGCAGGCGACCGTCGACTTCGGTCGTGGTTGCGGTTGAGGCCGTTGGCTTCACGGTGCCCCGGTCAGGCCAGCCTGCTGAGACTCCCGTCGATGAGGTCGAGATTTTTCTCGATCCGTTAGGCGGCTGTCGACTGAGAAGCTGACAACCCTACTTCACCAGTCCCCGGTGAATACGAGGATCTGCCTGCTTCTTGGATCGCGGTCCCGGTTAAAGTTCCCGAGCCGAAGGAAGAGTGGGTGTCCCCTGCCCCTTCCCAGACCCACCCTCGGTCCCCCAGAGGGTCTCGGTCTAGGACCTCTTCTCGGTCCAGCCGTTCCCGCCGACATCGGCGGTCTCGGTCTCATTCCCGAAGTAAGCGGCAACACCGTTCTTCCTCGTCCTCCTCCTTGGGTGAGGAGAGGCTGTGGCACAAGTTGCGCTGGTGCTACGAGGATCTTATGTGGCAGCAGTTGCTGTTATCCGGGCCTAAGCCTACCCCGGCCAAGACCCCAGCCATCAAGTGGCTGTTGCCTGAACGCCCGAAGCAACCACTTGTTTCAGTAGAGTTGCCCGCTCCAGGGCAGGTTGCTAAGCCAAAACCAGCTGGTCCACCGATTGTGGTGGAACCTCCGCCTCCACAACCGAAGTCGGGGGCACCGACCAAGAATTCTCGGTCGGGTCATGGCCTGCCCCACAGGTTGTCGGTCACCCTCACTCCCAACCGTCCTCGGCAGGTGGAGGGTGGCTCAGGGCTGAGGCAGCTCTTCGCAGACTCTTCGGAATCCGACGACGATTCCTCCCTGTTCTCCAGGCAGTGCAATCTGGAGTCCTCTAGGGGCCAGTCAGTGGACGACAGCCCATCGTCCTTCTTGGATCTGCTTTGACTCATCTCAGAGTCCACCAGGATGCAGCTCGAGCCCGTGTCCAAATGGGCCAAGTATCCCCTGACGGAGATTCTGGACCAAGGGGATTCTCCCACGGAGGCCTTTCTGGTGGCTGAGGCCATTGTCGGCCCAGCCTTGGAGCTTTGGCAGCGGCCTGCTTCCTGTCCTGTGCCCTCAGCCAGGATGGCCAGGAAGTATGCGGTCCCTACCGGCTCTTTGCCCAGTTTCTCGGAACACCCCTCTGCTGAGGGGTTAGTCACTGACAGCGTTTTCCAGCGTTCTGGTAATGCTCGGGACGTGGACAAGCTCCCTGACAAAGAGTCCAAAAAGCTGGACTTTGCCAGGTGCAAGGTGTACACTGCGTCCTCCCTCAGCCTCCGACAGGCCAGCTCGGCCGTGCTGATGGCACACTTCTCCCACGCCTTCATGGGCTCCCTGGATGAGGTTGCTCCTCATCTCCTGCCTGACCTGCAGACCACGGTCCTCCAGGTGTGGGACCAGGGTAGGGCAGTGGCGAAGCAGCAGCTCCAGACTGCTCTGGACATAGGTGATTCCTGTGCCAGGTCAGTAGCGGCCGCGGTGGCCATGCGTTGCAGGGCGTGGCTGAGGATATCCACCTTCACGGCAGAAACCCAGCACAAGTTGGCAGACGTCCCCTTCTTGGGGACTGACCTCTTCGGCCCTGGAGTGGAGGGACACCTCCAGTGGATCGAGAAGTCCAATGCCACTCTGGACTCGGTCACCTCCGCCCAGAGGGACAAAGGCCACCGTCAGCAGCAGAAGTCCTTTCGTCATTTCGGCCCCTGCTTCTTGACCGGCCCAGCAGCACCAGCAACAGGGCCAGCAGGCTCGTGCTTGGCATCCCAAACCCAAGCCGGTGGCTTCCTCCAACAGGAAGCAAGGCGGTAAAGGCCCGGGAGGTCCCTCGGCCGGTTCTTCCTCCAAGCCTGCCCAGTGACGGGTTGAGGGGTGCCGCCCCCAACCTCATTACTCCCCCCGGGCTCCCCCCGTGGGGGGATGGCTCCGCCACTTCCTTTTCACCTGGTCCGCTATCACCATGGACCGCTGGGTGTTGGAGGTGGTAGGAAAAGGCCTGCCTCTGGAGTTCGAGCAGGCTCCACCTTTTCAAGCCATCGCCCCTCGGGCGGCCATGGGGTCCGCAGCCTCGCTGTCGGCCCGCCGGGCCGATATTGCCCTGCTCCTCGAAAAAGAGGTAATCAGGAAGGTGGTGGATCCTCCTCGAGACCTAGGGTTTGTGTCCAGGTACTTCCTGGTCCCAAAACGGATGGGGGGCTGGTGCCCCATTCTCGACCTGCACGACCTGAACAAGTTCCTAAGGTCTCGGACCTTCAGGGATGGTCACTCTGGCTCAAATAATCCCATCCTTGGAACAAGGCATGTGGTTCAGCTCCCTGGACCTCCAGGACGCGTTCTTTCACGTCCCAATCCATCCGCCCCATCAGAGATTCCTCCACTTCAGAGCAGAGGGATCCCTATACGAGTTCCGGGCCATGCTCTTCTGCCTCTCCCTAGCTCCCAGGGTCTTCACCAAATGCATGGCAGTGGTGACAGCATTCCTGCAGCGCCGAGGGGTCCAGGTGTACCCTTATCTGGACGATTGGCTGATAGCAGCCCCCTCCAGACTGGAGGTGGAGTGGTCCAGAGATCTGGCCCTCCAGGTTTGCTCTCAGGTTGGCCTCCTCATCAATGAGGCCAAGTTGGAACTCTTTCCAAAGCAGGTGATTCTGTTCATCGGGGCAGAGCTCGACTCTCTGCGAGCCAGAGCACGGCTCCCGGTGGACAGGGCCGAGGTTCTTTCCTCCTTTGCCCAATCATTTCTGGTTGGGCAATTGCACCCTGCCCAGGACTTCCTGCACCTCCTGGGCCTCATGGTGGCCTGCACCAGCATGGTCCATTGGGCCCATTGGTACATGTGTTGGTACATGTGTCCGCTTCAATGGGGACTGGCCAGCCAATGGTCACAACGCTGCAATCCGTTGGACCGTCCCGTGACAGTGACCCAGGAGATGTGGAATGTTCTCCAATGGTGGATCGTTCCAGCACATCTGCAGGAGGGTATCCCATTCGTCTGCCCCGAGCCAATGGTCTCTGTCTCGACCGATGCATCTCTGATGGGTTGGGGTGCCCATCTGGGGGAACACCGAGCGCACTGCCTCTGGTCCCCTCGGGAGTCCCAATGCCACATCAACCTGCTGGAGCTCCAAGCGGTCCGTCTAGCTCTCACCACCTTCGCTCCATTTCTATGGGGTCAAGTGGTTCAGGTCCAGACGGACAACACCACGACCATGTACTATCTGAACCGCCAGGGCGGGATGCGCTCCATGCTGTTATGCAAGGAAACTCTCCGCATTTGGTCCCTAGTGCGCAGCCTGGAGGCAGATCTCCTAGCCATTCACATGGCAGGAGCCTCCAACACCCTGGCCAATGCCCTAAGCTGGATAGGGGCTGTGTCTCATGAGTGGTTTCTCCTGCCGGAGGTAGTACAAGATCTCTTCTCCCACTAGGGCACGCCTCAGGTGGACCTGTTTGCCTCCAGGGAGAATGCGAAGCTGAGTCTGTTCCATGCCCGCCCCCCTCAGCAGGGCTCGCTGCAGGGGGATGCCTTCTCGAGGCTGTGGACCCCGGGCCTCTTCTACACCTTTCCCCATTTCCCCTTGATCCACAAGGTGCTTCTCAAGGTGAGGAGGGACAAGACACAGGTGATTCTGGTAGCCCCAGACTGGCCCCGCCAGTTGTGGTATCCAGATCTCCTCAGCCTCAGCTCCAGGCTCCCGAGGCAGCTTCCAGCCCGCCCGGACCTGATCTCAGTCAATCAGGGGAAGGTGTTCCATCCGGACCTTCAATCCCTGCACCTGACAGCCTGGTTCCTTAGCGGCTAGAGTTCCAGGCCTTGGGTCTTTCTGACGAGGTCCTCAATGTCGTTGAGGCATCCCGTAAGGAGTCAACCAGGAAATGCTATGCCTTCAAATGGAAGAGGTTTTCCATTTGGTGTCAGGGGAAGGGCTTGGACCCTTCCAACTGCCCCTTGGCAAGCATTCTGGACTACCTGTGGTCCCTTTCTCAGCAAGGGCTTCGGTCGATGACCCTTAAGGTGCACCTGGCAGCCATCTCTGCTTACCGGGCGTGGGCCGGCAAGCAGTCGGTGGCACAGGAAAAGGTGGTGGGGCACTTCTTCACAGGCCTTGACCACATTTCCCCTCCAGTGCGAGAACCTCCAACTCCGTGGGATCTACTGCTGGTATTGGCCAAGCTCATGGGCAAGCCATTCGAACCAATGCACAGGTGCGATATTTCACACCTGTCATGGAAGACTGCCTTCTTGGAGGCTATCACGTCAGCCAGAAGGATGGGAGAGCTCCAGGAACTTTCCATCGAGTCTCCCTACCTGGTCTCCCACAGAGACAAGGTTGTCCTGCCCCCCCCACCCGAAATTCCTTCCGAAGGTGGTGTCGGAGTTTCACCTTAACCAGGTGTTGACTCTGCCGGTGTTCTACCCCAATCACACCTCGGAGGCCGAGTATAGGCTCCATACTTTGGACCCTAGACGAGCGCTCGCATACTATAAGGAGCGGACGGCCGAAGTTCGGGGAGAGGTTCGCTAGCTGTTTGTCACCTACGCTGAAGCCACACCTGGCAGACATGCAGCAAAGCAGATGATAGGCAGGCACCTCCTGCATAGAGCTCTGCTACAGGTTGGCGGGCATGAAGCCTCCCAGAGGGATAAGAGCTTATTCTACCCGCCATACCACTGCATCAGTAGCTGCTTCCAGGGACGTCCCTATCCAGGATATCTGCAGGGCTGCTACCTGGAAGTTGGCACATACCTTTATTACCCACTACCACATCGACCTCGAGTCATGCCGGGATGCTGGTTTTGAGGCCTCGGTTCTCCAGTCTGTCTTTCCCAAGTAAGTATCGGTGGTGTGCGCCTTGCCTCCCTCCTCCCAGAGAACTGCTAGGAGTCTGCCAGAAAGTATGGATGAACAACATAACCATGTACCTAGAAGTATATGTTGTTCATCCACAAGACCCACCCGACCTCCCCGGCTTCGACGTACAACCTGAGCTTCCAGCGGGCCAGATCTGGCGTCATGGGGCAGAGCTGAGAGTTTTACCACCCGGGTGGGTGGGAGGAGCCAGCTTGAAGACCTTCCGGCAAGAATTAAAGCAGCAAGGATACCTGCCAGAAAGTGTGGATGAACAACATATACCATTCCTAGAACTCCTGTTACAGGTGAGTAACCTGTATTTACTGCAATATGCTAGTACTAAACTTACCCTTCCCTGTCCTTCCAAGAGACCACTGAGCCCTATGCTAACTGCCAGCTCCTACTGACATATCTAGAAGGGTAGGCTCTAATCTTAGTTACTCACTCCAGCTTCCAAAGTAAGAGGAACCCACTTCACTGTCTTTCAGAATGTTATATACTATCTTGAGAATAGGTCATTCCTATTCTCCCTTTGAATGCACCAACCATCTAGCATGTATGTATTTAATTGTCCCAATCAGACTGAACACCTATCAGTGACCAATTATATTCCCTTTTACCCTTAAGTTTATATTTGAGTGAACCAATCCCATCAAACTGGCCTGTGTGTGTGGAGATGTCTACACGAGATTTATGACCCAGCTCTTATCTAGCAGCTAGGGAGGACTGAGAATTCCAGCTTGTGGAACTTCTCAGCTTGCATGAGTGTATTTTTTTCAGACTGCTGAAAAAAAATAAGGCATCTACAGAATCCACCATTAACTCCTTCCTTCCCATTTCTGTCACAAACAGCATTGATTTTTTTCTCACATGAAGTCATGATTTAATTTCACTTGATGCTCCATAGAGATGTTAGGATGTGCAAGGGAGTTAAAAATGAATGTATTTTATCCCCACTGATATTTAAGTGTTGTGATCCTAATAACTGGGTGCTAATCACGAAGATTGTCTGTCCCAGCTGCACACCCAGCATTGCCTCAAGCAGGTGGACTGGCAAGACAACGATGCGGTTCGAATAAGGCTGGGTGAAAGAAAACACCCTTTAAGGAGAGGCAGGAGAAAATCTGGAAGTTTGATGCCCGTTGGGCTTTTATTCATATACAGGGAAGGTAGACATGCTCACAAGGGAAGGAAGGGGACAAGAACCTTGGAAGCAGTAAATAATACTCTACAGTACTTACTCTACTTTCCTTACTACTTAACAGGTGCACCTTGGCTTAAGACCACTTTATAATACTCTACGACTCTATGATATGTTGCTGTAAGGCCTATGCACCAAGGGGGTATAAACTTATATTAATTTATCACAATATACAATAAGCATACAGTGCACAATAACCACCAGACAGTATAACACTTTCAAAGTCTATAAGATCCAGATGTCCCGTCATCTTTGTGCACAGATGAGAAGTAGGGGTGGCCCCCTTTTGACCAACACCCCGATGGCAAAACACGGAAAAAGACCACTACGGCGACAGTCGCTGTAATGGTCTGTTTCTGTGTTCGCTTCCCCAGTGTTCTGCCCTCTGTGGACCAACTCTGACCTGGAGTTGAGAATCCTAAAGCCTGGGGGATGTGGGGGCACAGCTCCCCACAGAAAACACTGGGGGATTGGGTAGCACAATACTTGCATCAGCATTGTGCCATCGCTGTGTGGAAGGTCAGCAGTTTTACTGTCGACCTAACTTGGTGCTTCCAGAAGTAGGAGTAATGGGAAAAGGAAACTCTTGCTTGGCACCAAGCTAACCAGTGGAACCTATGAGAGGTTGCATGGGAAATGGAGAGATTTATAAATAGATCTTAGTCATCGGCCAACCCACTCTCCAGCGCTGCCGGAATATCAGAGCATGAATTGACTGAACTGGGTTAGGCTCTTCCCTGGCACAAACCTTTAACCTGGGCTATCAAGGATGAAGAATCCAGAATGTGACAAGGAATCCACCTGCAGGATTTCCACAAGAGAAGAATTTGCTGCTGTCTCCCTGACACCAACCCTCGACCAGGGCTACCAAGGACAAAGAAGACAAACTGCTGCAGGTTTTCTGGCACAGACCCTCGACCAGGGCTACCAAAGATGAATCACAGGACTTGGCGAAGAATCCACTAGAAGACTGATAGGGTTGAAGACACCAATTACTGAGCTGCTTCAGTAACGTATCCACTTGGAGGACCACCAAACTGGAGCTGGATCCCAGAAGATTGCACCAGTTATGCAGGATGGACCAAGCAGGAAGAAAAGCTAGAAGATGAAGATTTTGATTCCACAAGGTTTAGAGCAAAATAAGAAACTGGCTGCCTCGAACACGCCGGGAACACGACAGACTCGACTTTCAGTAGGCATCTGGGAGTGATGGATGAGGCTTCTTCCAGTCATCTCACTTCCAAGCTGACAAGGAACCAGAGGCCGCAACTCTCCAAGGGACATCAATTTCAGCTTGCAGCGAATGATATGGCAAGAAGATGCTGAAGTTCTCTACTGGCTGGAGACTGCTAAGGTGAAGAGTTGATTGAGGCTGAAGACTGAGTCACAGACTTTGCACTGAACACTGGTGCTTCTATTAACACTGTACACTGGAGTTTCACTTGCAGGGGCAATTGTTCACTTGCAGGGGCAATTTGCCTGGAGCAGGGACACATTGCAACAATCCAGGGCAATTGTTCACTTGCTGTGGCAATTTGCCTAGAGCAGGGGCAAATTGCAACAATCCACGGCAATTGTTCACTTGCAGAGGCAATTTGCCTGGAGCAGGGGCAAACTGCAACAGGCTGGGGCAATTGTTCATTTGCAGGGGCAATTTTCCCGTAGCAGGGGCAAATTGCAACAATCCAGGACAACTGTTCACATGCAGGGGCAATTTGCCTGAAGCAGGGGTAAATTGCAACAATCCGGGGCAATTGTTCACATGCAGGGACAATTTGCCTAGAGCAGGGGAAAACTGCAACAATCTGGGGCAATTGTTCATTTGCAGGGGCAATTTTCCTGTTGCAGGGGTAAATTGCAACAATCTGGGGCAATTGTTCATATGCAGGGGCAATTTGCCTGGAGCAGGGGCAAACTGCAACAATCTGGGGCAATTGCAGGGGCAATTTGCCTGGAGCAGGGTCAAATTGCAGCAATCTGGGGCAATTGTTCAGATGCAGGGGCAAATGACCACAATCCTATTATATCACAATACAGTCTCTGTGCTTTTTGCAATCAACACATTTCAGATGCTTCAGGAATAAACATTTTGTATAAACTCTACATTAGCTGACAGTCACTTTATAGCAGGTTGTGTGCTAAGCACCCCTTTGTTGGACCCTTTACACTTCTGGGGCCCTACTTTACTAGGATCTGGCTACCCCTGAGCATTTTGGTGCAAATACCCTTAAATACTGGGCCTTCCTGTATAAGTCTCTGTAAATACTGAAATACTCTTTAGCTGTGTCCCCTCTGGATACTGGGGTTGGATGCTTTCCTAATACTGGGCCTGGATGACTGGGCTCCTTCTAAACCTTGGACCTGACGTGCTCCTTTAAATCTGGGCCTGGTTGCTCTCTTTATTCTGGACCTGGTTGCCCTCTTTAATACTGGGCCTGGCTGCCCTCTAAATTTCTGGACCACTTTTTATCTCTGGGCCCTTTCACATGCGCTGCAACACGATCCAAATGGGGTTCCCGACCCCTTTCATGAATATTCATGAGCCCCTTTCTATTCTCAGTGCTGGCTCCTCCCATAAGTAGTGCCACTCCCACTGAAGATTTAATTATGTAAATTAGGTCTTCTGTGGCCTTTCCCCCTGCAGCTCTGAACTGCCCTGATGCTTTTGCGCTTAGCGCTAATTTTAAAGATGAATAAATAAACTTTTCTTCAGGTCTAAGGCAGACAGCATGTAGCAGGTGCTGCCGCCGATTCACCACACCAGGTCAGGACTGTAGATGAGAGGTGGGAGGTACTGCTCACAGAGGGAGGGATTTTCAGGCAGGGATCGGACAACAGAGGACCTTGTGAGGTCCTAGGGCAGCATGAACAATGCGGTAGCACCATCGCCACCTCCGTGGGACCAAAACTGAGTTTTAAATAAGAAAAATAACAAAACAGGGCACCAAGCCCTTCCGGGGACACAATGGATGGTTTCTTTTACTTTTCTGGTGACTGATGGCACCGCGGACCGCACAGCAGAACTTTACTTTCTTCAGGTGCCCTCGATGGCACCACGGACCATGCCACACAGTGACAGAACAGCTTCACTACCTGCAGGCAGAGCAGGCACACAGGCATAGAAACATAGAATTTGATGGCAGATAAGGACTGTTTGGCCCACCTAGTTTGCCCATTTCCCTACCTAATGGATAAGCTGCAGATCCTAGCTAACCAACAGCCTACTTCCTCCTACCCACCACTAGAATTGCCTTATGTCTGTCCCATGCATTCTTGAATTCCCCCACTGTTTTTGACTCTATGACCTCCTCAGGAAGGCTGTTCCATGCATCTACACCCCTCTCTGTGAAGAAATACTTCCTCACATTACCTCTGAGTCTTTCCTCCCTCGATCTTCAAATCATGCCCCCTTGTTCTTGCACATCTCTTTTTCTGAAAGATGCTACCCTCTTGGACTTTGTTGATTCCCTTGAGGTATTTGAAAGTTTCTATCATGTCCCCCCTCTCCTTCCTTTCCTCGAGGCAATACATCTTAAGCTCCTTTATTCTTTCCTCATATGTCTTCTGGTGCACACCCTGCATCATTTTGTTGCCCTCCTCTGGACAGACTCCACCCTGTCTATGTCTTGGCAGAGATGGGGTCTCCAGAACTGTACACAGTACTCCAGATGTGGTCTTACCAACTGTCTGTACAGAGGGCCAGCAACTTCCTGTTTTCTACTGGTGATGCCTCTCCCTATACATCCCAGTATCCTCCCAGCCCTCCTTACTGCCTTCTCACATTGCTGGCCCACCTTTCGGTCATCTGATATGACTACCCCCAGGTCCCTTTCCATTTATGTTGCCAGCATCTCACCCCCATTGTGCACTTCCCCTGGATTTTTTGTTTCCCACGCAGCACATTTTGCACTTCTTTATGTTGAATCTAAGCTGCCATACATTTGACCATTCCTCCAACCTAGCCAAGTCCCTTTTCATCCTTTCCACCCCGCCTTGCGTATCAACCCTGTTGCAAATCTTTGTGTTATCTGCAAAGAGACATACTTTTCCTTCCAGTCCCTCTGCAATGTCACTTGTAAAGACATTAAAAAGGAACAGCACCAGTACTGAACCCTGTTTACCTCACTAGTAACCCCCCTTTCTTCACTGTGGACTCCATTTACTATTACCCTCTGTGTCCTGTTGTCCAGCCAGTATTTTACCCAGGCTACCACCCTGGGACCCACTCCCAGGCTGGCTAATTTTTTTTATTAATCTTTTGTGCGGGACTGTGTCAAATGCCTTTCTAAAGTCTAGGTAGCCCATGTCCACAGCCACTCCCTGGTCTACTATTTTGGTCACCCAGTCAAAGAAATCAATTAGATTTTTCTGACATGACCTTCCTGCTGTAAATCCATGCTGATTCAGGTCCTGTGCCCCACTGGCCTCTAGGTACTCAACAATTCTTCACTTCAGAAGTGATTCCATCATTTGCCCTACCACTGACGTCAAACTGACAGGTCTGTAATTTCCTGCCTCTGTCTTGCTCCCACTTTTGTGAAGGGGAATCACATCTGCCCTCCTCCAGTCCTCAGGGACCACACCATCCTCCCACGATTTATTAAAAAGGGTAGTCAGCTGTGTTACTAGTTCTTCCCTTAGTTCTTTTAGAATTCTGGGGTGAATCCCAACAGGCTCCATTGCTTTATCCACCTTCAGTTTTAAGAGTTCTTTCAGAACCCTTTCTTCTGTGAAAGGATTAATATCAACCCCCCTATCCAGAGTGCTTCTATTGACTGGATTAGGTATCTCCCTCTGCTTTTCCATTGTGAATACTGAGCAGAAGTATTCATTCAGTATCCCTGCTTTTTCACTGTCGCTCTCTGTCCAACCACCTTCCTCTTTATGCAGCCTCAGTATCCCTGCCTTAGTCTTTCTTTGCTCCCTAATGTACATATAAAAGGTTTTATCCCCCTTCTTTAACCGAGTTGGCTATCTTTTCCTCAGTTTGGGCCTTTGCTATTCTGACTACCTTCCCCCATTTCCTTCTGCTTTAACTGGTATAGTTCTCTGTCCTGCTCCTTTTGTGTTTCCTTATACTTCCCGAATGCTATATTTTTCTCCCTCACCCTCCCCGCCACTTCTTTTGAGAACCATAGTGTTTTGTTTTATTATTTTGATTTGTTTATTTGCTTCACACAAAGGCTTGTTGCCTCTGTGATGGCGGTTTTGACGTTTCCCCATTGTTGCTCCACCCCACCGTCTTGCCTGTTTGCTAGTACTTTTCTGAGGCACTCTCCCATTTTGACAAAATCAGCCCTCCTGAAGTCCAGCACCTTCACTTTTGTATGGCTTGATGCTACAGCTAAGTTTATCGTGAACCACACTGTTTGGTGGTCGCTTGTTTCCCAGATGGCTACTCACTTCAAGATCGGAGATCCTCTCTCCATCCCCATTTAGGAGTACCAAGTCTAAGACTGCTCCCTCCTGAGTGAGTTCTAAAACTAGCTGTCTGAGGCATGCCTCCTGTAGGGCATCAAGAATGGCCCTGCTCTTGGATGTGGCTACAGCAAAGGTGCTCCAGTTAACATCTGGCATATTCAGGTCCCCCATCAGCAATATCTCCCCTTTCTCTGCCATCCTGAGGATGCCTTTTATCATTTCTTTGTCCATTTCCTCCCCCTGAGACAGGGGTCTGTATTCAACCCCTGTGCAGATTATGGTGCCATTTCCCCAGAGTGATCCACAGTGCCTCCTTTCCTCCCTGTTTACCCTTTAGTTCTGTTGTTTTGATCTCTTCCCTTACATAGAGCTACTCCTCCTCGTCCTCTCTTGTAGATTGTGTACCCTGGTATGTTGACATCCCAGTCATGGTTCTCTGTGTACAATGTTTCTGTGACTGCCACAATATCCAGGCATCCCTCTTCCATCAAGGCTATCATTTTTGGGAGCTTTTTACCTAGACTATGGGCATTGGTACGCATTACCCTCTATTTTTTATGGCTTTATTTCTTTTTGCCCTGTCCCTGTCCTTACTGCCTTTGTCTTTTTCTCCATTTACCCCTTCCCTCCCTATCGACTGCTCTATCTTGGTGTTTACTTCACTAACTACCCTGATTTTTTTTGGGGGGGGTAGGATTTCCCTTCTCCTTTTCAGTGCCTCCCCCCTTGGCTAGTTTAAATGCAAGCCCTTGGGGAATGGCTTCAATCCTCCAGATAAGCCCGTACCTTGTTCCTCTTAACTTGCTGCACCCTCTCTTCTCCACAGCTAGAAGGATCTACCCAACTGAACAGTTTAAAATTTTAAAACTTAACTTCTGGTTCCAGAATGTTTGGATTGGAATGCTGTGCATGAGCAGCTCAGCACAGCATTCCATCCAAGCCATTGTTACATGTGCTGCATAATAAATTCTGCTTTTTGACATGTCTTTAGTGCACTGGGCACCTTTCTCTATTTTTTTTACTATTGTTTCCCCACTATAGTAAGGGGAATCATTCACATGGGCCCCTTCTTATTTGTACCCTGCTAGCCCGCACAAATAGCAGGTACCCTGGGCACCTGTAAACCCCTACTTGTTTATTGCTTCCTCTTTTCTGTATTGCCCCCAACTTTGGGGCATTACATAAGTTTGGGGAGTATAGTTATGTGCAGAATTCTTTAAATTTGTTAATGTCTTGGTTTTCACTTGAAAATTTTACCATATGGATCCTTGACTCCAGGAATGATGTTTTGCTTATGCATTTTTTTAACCCATAGGCAAGTAACTTTCCAGCCTTCTCTCCATATTCCCAGTACCTCTACTTAGCACAAAATGACATATTCTGCATTCTCTGAAAGTAACTTATGTTCTTTGAATTTGATTAGAATTGCTTTATGAATAAGATAGCAATTGGGGGAGTTAGAACTTTTGAGTTGCTCAGGTTTGGTTAGCTGGGTTTGTTTCTCTAGAAGGTATTTCAGCCTTTCTTTTCTCCTGGATGTGAAGCTTATGTAACCTCCCCCCACCGGCCCCCCTTGTCCAACTAGCAGGGCTGCTCCTCTCAAACCAAGGCACCACCTAGGGGGTGGAGGTTGTCACTACAAAATACATTTCTATTGACCCTTACTTCTTCCTCGGAGCCTGCCATCCTTAGACAGGCAAACCAAGTGTGGCAACTACCTGGCTCACACCTGGGGGGACCATTTAGCATGGCCAACAACCTGGATCCCTTGGAGAAAATGTTTGCTCAGCATTATGCTACATTTGTACTTCTGGTCAGGGGCACCCAAGTAAATCCAGACACTGTAAGCAATAACTGTAATGTCCAAACCAGATTGGGATTCTAAAGTGTGGCTTTTATTCACATCACAGAGAATAAATGAAGCAAAGATGGACCCTCACAGGGCTACTTCCACTGGTAATGCAAATTACTGAGGTACAGAGCACACACACACACACACAGTGAACCTTCAGGTTCTGAACGAATCTGGGCACACACGGCCCAAACTGGTACACTTCTCTTCTTTCCTTTGACTTGGCACCCCGGCCAGTACTAGGACACTTTTCCATATTGCATGGAGGTTACTGGTGGCTCCCTAAACCACCCACGAGCACATTCTGGCTCACAGGGAAATCCAAACTCCCACATCTGGGTGCTTTCATCGGGCATTGGCTAAATGCTCTGAGAGAAAACAAAGGTGCCCAAACTGAACCTGGAGAGGTATACCTGATTACTCCAAATGGGGGTGTCTCCCACCTCTTGCTCCCAAATCTATACTCGGCCATTCATCTGATTACAACACCTTTCTCTGAAACACTCTTGTAGATGTTCTCTTGAAATGTTTTGCACATTTAACATTCTACTTTTCACACTATGGTGGTGTCCTAACTTTAAAAGTTCTGTATGTGGCTATGTCTTTACTCCAAACCCCGACTGTTGCACATGCTTTTAAATCATACACAGTCTAAAAGTTCTGTACTTGGCAAGTCTCCCTAGTCCCCACAGTAGGCAGACATGTTTACAAGAAACAAAGTCTTGGTGAACAGAGTCCATTTGTCAGAGAAAAACTCACCATGGGAATGCAGATGCCCCAGGGCTTTTTCTACAAAATGTCTCAGGTACTCACAAAACAAATGAATCTCAGGCAGCTTCACCCTCTCCAGACTGGACCAGGGGATTGCCCCTGAATCCTGGAATTCCTCCCAGGCACTGGAAAACTTTCCAGGAATGGTCTCTACCCATTCACAACTGGTCTTCTGTGTTCCTCTCTGGGGTGAGAACACACAACCCCTTCTCCTGAGGTAGCTCTCTTTCAGAACTGAGTCTGAGGAGCTGCCTTCTACAGCACTCCTCCTCTCTCAACTCTCTCTCTCTCTCCAACTCTGAACTAATCTCCCAACATTCTACTGCTAACCCCTGCAGCTAGCATTCCATTGTGGCTTATGCTGCTGCGAGAATTCTAAGGTGACATCATCACTCCAGCTCAGCTGAAACTGAAAACAGAGTGTGACAGTGTGAAACCCATTTAACTGGCATCTCACAAGCTGCCTCTCCCTGCCTGCCACTGATTCTAAGTGGGATTCTAGTAACCCCAGGGAACAAGGGGGTTACATCCATCCTCAGCCAGGAAAATGACTGTCATCAGTCATTGTCTACCCGGCACCAGACCATACTACCCTATCTGCTGACTACAGGGAGGTAGCGCTACCTACTCCCTTACCATGTGCCAGGCACAGGCAGACAACACTGGCTAATGCATCAGCCCCTACACTATGATCTTGTTATGGTAACCAGTGGCCCTGGAAGAACTGTTCAGAGCATAGCCCTAATAGACCAGCACTGCGGCCCCTATGGCCGGTCAAGACCACAGCCTGTCTATCCCCCTAGCCCTCTAGGGAAAACCTATCTGACCAAAACAAACCTACCCAAAACATGGGAACCTCCCTCATCCCTGGACACCTGCAAACCAAACCGAGGAGCTAACAATATACCCAAGCATTACACTCCCATACTCCCCCACAACTACACCTGTGGAAGGAAAAGTTCACACACATTAACAACCACACTGTACTTTAAACACAACCCTTTAAAGCACACGAGGAACTCCGATGAGTCCCTCCAATCCTCTTCTTGTCTTCTCTTCTGTCTTCTTCAGGATTCACCTGCAAGAGAAAAGACAAAAAACACACCCCAAATCTGCAAACACAGTACACAACCATAACCCTTACCATCAAAACACTGGAGAATCCCAAAAATATTTTTTTAGAAAAAAGTAGAAAGCAGTAGAAACACAGTAGAAAACATCAACATTATGTACAATACAACTTTTTGAGGATGGAATACCCTAAATGTCCCACTAGTGACAACAGTGCCCAAAGGCAAAGTCCAAGAAAGAGTCTCTCCTGGGCTGGAGCATGGTGAAGCACAGTTCTTGTCATACTGTAATCCCAAAGGGGAGAGTCTTTGTGGACAGTTCAAACAGTCTGTAGTCTGCTAGGTGTAGGATGTGTATTGCAATGTCAATAAGGTAAGAAAAATCTAGATTTACCAGTCCCTTGAAGAAAGAAAAAATGGAACAACACCTGGATTTCCAACTGAAGACTCTCCCTGGCAGCATTTTTCGGATACAGCTGGGCAGAAATCTTCCAGAAATGACAGGATGGCACATCTGGAAACTGCTGGGTTGATGTCATCTAGGAGATCGAACCTTGGAACAGGAGAGGAACAGCTGGTCTGAAGTCATCCGAAATCCCAGGTGATGAATCCGGAAACAGCTGGGTTGATGTCTTCTCTGACTGATGTCAGCTGGAAGGCCAGGTGATGGAACTGGAAGGCACACTGCAAGGTTCACAAATCTGGATGCTTTGGATCCTGGAACACCAGACTGGAGGAACAACATGGGTACGGCAACAGCTGGATGACAGCACTGGCTACCACTGCTCTGCTCTGCTTTCCACATGGTAGGCATGGGCACATTCGCAGGAAGCTGGTTACATTGAGGGTAGTACCACAATGGGTCAGGTGCAAGAATTATTACCTCGTCTGGGCGCTTATAATTCACATTGTAGAAAATCTTGTTGCCCTTTCTGTCCACAATACATACAGTGTCTGTGAACAGTGTCCTGCCCACTTTCCAATACTTGAATCTGTCTCTGACAGCTTTGTCTTTGACATATCGAGTTGCACCTGGATGCAGATCTTTAGTTGCCTCTTCCACTATCCAGACTCTCCTGTTTTTCTCAATCTCCTCCCAGACTCTCCGAGGAAAGGTAGGAAAGGATATTCCATAGATCTCATTTGCCTTCCTACGAACCAGTCTTTCCTCCTTACTACACTTGGTCAGTTCAAGACCATTGGCCTGACTTGGGGGGCGGCCAGTTCTGGTTCTGCCAGTGTCGCATACTCAATGCTACATAGAACAGATCCCTAACCCCTCCTTCTGGGGGCAGAGCTGTGGAGTCACCAATTTCTTCTTCTAGCTCCTCCAAGGCAAGAGCCTGAGGCTGTGGACTAGCACCTTCATCGTAAGGATACATAGCTTCCCCCTCCTCCTCTTCCTCACTTAAAACCTGGGCCCAGGAGTGAGCAGTCATCCTCACTCCTGAGACTGTCCACTCTTTACTGGGTGCAGAGGTAGACACCTCCCAATCTAGGGTCTCTCAAACCTCATCTTCTCCAACGAGACTAGGACTTGGAGCCTCTCTCCACAGATCCACTGATGCTCCCTCCGCACTCTCCATCTGTGACTCAGACAGGGAGACATCACAAGAACTCTGCTCTGCCAGTACATCCACACCCTCTTCCTTTGTGCCACACTCTGCTGGACTTCCCCCAACAGGCTCCACCAGGTGCTGTGTGCTGCCATTTGCAGGATTTTGAAGCTTTGTCCATGTGGATGCCAAACGAATCCTGGGTGCACTAGTTAGGCCTTGCTCCTCTAAGCACCCAAAACAGTGAGGAATCATGATGACGTCCCTTCCAGCCTTGAGGCATATTATGCATACTCTTACAGGGTATCCAGGAATCACAACATGAGGAGGCAAACGTCCACCATAGAAACATCTCTCTATTTCTTTCATCTTGTTAACCTCTTCCGCTATCATAGCCCAGGCATGATCCAGGTAGTGGGATGATCCTGAAGCCATGACTGCAGAAAAACACAAACGTTCACTGGTATCTAAAAGTTCACTTTGCTTGGAACAGTCTCATAAAATGGCTCCCCTGCTGCTGTGTTTACATTACTACCCCACCCTGTAATGGTGGTGGCAGCACTCCTGGCGCTTCAACATTCTGTATCTGACTCAAACCACTGCACATCCGATTTACTGCACACTGATAAATTTTACTCAGACTGCACAGACTGTACTAGTTTGCTTCCCCAGCACATCTATATGATTTTCTAGACATTACATTAGCTTTCAATCACTTTTACTTGCTTAACGTCACTAAAACCACAGTATTTCTGGAACAGGATTGCCTGTTTGGTTGCAGCCTCTCATACAACTCACAGTCTCTCATTTTGCTCAGAAAATTACACTGTTGCTGAATCCATAATCATGCTCACAGTCTAATGCTCAGAATTCTTGCTTGGGTTTGATTTACTTTACACAGTCCTTCTTTGCAAAAACAATCACACTGTTTACACACAGATCCAGCTAGCTTTAGAAAAATCACACACAGTTTGAGCTCAGTTTTGCTGAATGGTACTCACTGAATCAGTAGCTGGCTTTACGATGGAAATTTCTTCCTACAGCTGATCCTGGAGGCCTCTGGGTTGAAACGGGCTGGCGGTTTCGCTGATTGTCCCTGTGAACACCACGCTTTCTCCCCAGTCGATCAGAATACGGGTTGAGCCCAAATAAACACAGAAAAGTCTGATATTTTAACTTTTATAATGTTTGCAGTCACTGCGACGCTCCTCCTGGCTAGCCAGCTCACACACCACTCGCTCTCTCCCTCTCAAACACTGGGCAGCACTCTGAAGCTGGCTTGGGGGCAGGACTGATTGCAGTCTCACCAATCACTCGACACCATGCAAATGAGCCTGTCTGTCTTCTCATGCTCTTCTCCTCCATGGCGATCGTCGAGCAGGCAAAATTTAAACTGCAAAGCAACTTTTTTTTTCTACTGTAACTCCTCAGCGGGAGCACCATTTTAACCATTTTTCATGGCAATTTCTCTAGCGACTCGCCCCGTCCACACAGCAAGCATTTCAAACTTACAGGGCACAAATGTCTCTATGTTTCCCACAGTTCTCCACACTTTTTCTTGTCACAACTTGAAAATTTAAAGCTGGCAAATGTTATTTTTGATGCTGGACAAGGGGCACACAATCTGGTGTTACAGCCTCTTGGTAAATGTTGGCACAATTACAGCAGCACATGAACAGCAGGCACACAGCAGCACATATGGATGGCACTTCTCTGGTCAATCCCTTATGCGTAAAGCTTCCAATTTTTTGGGCTACCTACTGCCAGACAGACAAAACGCTAGCCACAACCTGAGCAAACCTTTCTTGTTTTCCCCCAGATTCTAAAATAAATCCTCAGCGGTGCCTCCATTTTGTAACCTCCCCTCACTGGCCCCCCCTTGTACAACTAGCAGGGCTGCTCCTCTCAAACCAAGGCGCCACTGAGAGGGGTGGGGTTGTCACTACAAAATACATTTCTATTGACCCTTACTTCTACCTCAGAGCCTGCCATCCTTAGACAGGCAAACCAAGTGTGGTAACTACCTGGCTCATACCTGGGGGGACCATTTAGCATGGCCAACAACCTGGATCCCTTGGAGAAAACATTTGCTCAGCATTATGCTAGGTTTGTACTTCTGGTTGGAGCACCCAAGTAAATCCAGACACTGTAAGCAACAACTGTAGTGTCCAAACCAGATTGGGATTCAAGAGTGTGGCTTTTATTCACATCACAGAGAATAAACAAAGGAAAGATGGACCCCCACAGGGCTACTTCCACTGGTAATGCAGATTACTGAGGTACAGAGCACACACACATACAGAACCCTCAGGTTCTGAATGAATCTGGGCACACATGGCCTGAACTGCTACACTTCTCTTCTTTCCTTTGACTTGGCACCCCGGCCAGTACTAGGACACTTCCATATTGCATGGAGGTTACTGGTGGCTCCCTAAATCACCCACGAGCACATTCCAGCTCACAGGGAAATCTAAAATGCCACATCTGAGTGCTTTCATCAGGCATTGGCCAAATGTGCTGAGAGAAAATAAAGGTGCCCAAACTGAACCCAGAAAGGTAAACCCAGTTACTGCAGATGGTGGGTCTCCCACCTCTTGCTCCCAAATCTATACTCGGCCATTCATCTGGTTACAACACCTTTCTCTGAAACACTCTTGTAGATGCTCTCTTGAAATGTTTTGCACATTTAACATTCTACTTTTCACACTACGGAGGTATCCAGACTTTAAAAGTTCTGTATGTGTCTATGTCTTTACTCTGGACCCCTACTGTTGCAGATGCTGTTAAATCATACACAGTGTAAAAGTTCTGTACTTGGCAAGTCTCCCTAGACCCCACAGTAGGCAGACACTTTTACAAGAAACACAGTCTTGGTGAACAGCGTCCCTTTGTCAGAGAAAAACTCACCATGGGAATGCAGGTGCCCCAGGGCTTTTTCCACAAAATGTCTCAGGTACTCACAAAACAAATGAATCTCAGGCAGCTTCCCCCTCTCCAGGCTGGACCAGGGGATTGCCCCAGAATCCTGGAATTCCTCCCCATCCTTCCGGGGATGGGGCACTGGAAAACCTTCCAGGAATGGTCTCTACCATTTCACAACTGGTCTTCTGTATTCCTCTCTGGGGTGAGAACACACAACCCCTTCTCCTGAGGTAGCTCTCTTTCAGTGCTGAGTCTGAGAAGTTGCCATCTGCAGCACTCCTCTCTCAACTGTCTCTCCAACTCTGAACTAATCTCCCAACATTCTACTGCTAACCCCTGCAGCTAGCATTCCATTGTGGCTTATGCTGCTGCGAGAATTCTAAGGTGACATCATCACTCCAGCTCAGCTGAAACTGAAAACAGAATGTGACAGTGTGAAACCCATTTAACTGGCATCTCACAAGCTGCCTCTCCCGGCCTGCCACTGATTCTAAGCGGGATTCTAGTAACCCTGGGGAACAAGGGGGTTACACTTATAATGTGACCCGTTATGAAGGCTTTATAGGTCTCCCACAATCAGCTTTGTGACACGGCACAATTAATAATATTAAAGTAATCATCCATCTCTTTAGAGAGCCAGTCAGTTTGTTTTCTTCTTTGAGCAAGCAAGTGTTAAAGAGGACAGGAAATGATTTCTAATTGGTAGCCGTTTATAGTGTTCCCAATTATAAACATGATATCCATGAGCCAAAATGATCCATATTTAACTGTACCTGCATAAAAAGTGAGGTGAAAACTGTATTTTGCATTGTTTTCTTTTTATGGGTAGCATTCTGTTACAGTTCTCTTCATGGAACCTGTGATCTGGAGTTTTAACTATGTTGTGGTTTGAGCAAAGAACTCCAAGCATGGTTCTGACAGGACAATAGTTCATGTTTATGTAACCCCCCAGGTGGCACTATCCCACAGGCTACTACCCCTGCCTGCCTAATTGCTAACAGGTTGAGGGACCTAGGTTCTATGGCAGGTGCCTCCACCCAGAGGTCAGGGTTTACAGTAGTTCGACTGACGTGGTCACAGCCCTCTGGGACACTGAGACCCCCTTTTACGCCCACTAGTGACCCACACAATACACCAGGAGTACCTTCACCAGAGACACTTACCCCCAGGACTGGTTTGGTCAGCTTGATTCTGGGGACCCCCTGTAAAACAAGATGATATAATACAATAGCCACTGTACAAAACTTTAACATAAACACATACCTTAGTCAGTGTAACTTTGCTGAAACAACAGATCTGATTTATTTAGGGGATGGCAACAAGGACAGGGGGAAATCAGGTTAATTAGATCAAGCACATTGATATTCATAGTACTGTGCACAATTTCTGAGTCCCTAAATGTCACTTTCACTGGGTACCAGGATCGGGGGCTAGCTAGGATCGGTGCAGCTGGTTGGGCCCTGTGATGGAAAACACTTGTGTACACTACCCAAGTGTAATCCGGAGCCAGTTGGCTCAGTTCATGTAACAAGAAAGAGAGAAAATCAGATGCAACACTTGCAGTTAGAGATACAGATGGCAGGGAGCTACCCGGATTTGCACTCACTAACTTATTGCTGGACATTGTCCCCGAGGGTGGTGGATTTCTGGACGCCTCGCACAGAGGGAACAAGGTTCTGCAAGCAGAACACACCTCACACATTTATATGTAAAAGAAGTTACTATACCAGGCAGCTGCTCTCAGGTCCCGATCGCACTTACTGCCAACCCGGGAGTTTGCGATGCAGCTTCACTTTCCTGATAGAAAGACAACGATGAAGCAGTTTCTCCAGTCCTCTACAGGGTGAGCCTGGTTCTTGGCTATTCAGCCTCTCCTTTCCTCAGTAACAGCAGATTCAGTCCGAATCGCCACGGCATATGCCTCACCCGACTTTAGACCTCCACACACGCTTCCTGCGTGAAAACTCTGCAGCGCAGAAGCCCGGAGCTCCTTCCCCAGTCACAGTCACAACGAATCTGCCTTCCCAGACAGCAGGTAGAGAATTACAGTCGTGCACCACCCGGTCCAATTGGTGGGCTTCAGTTGCCAATCACTTGAAACTCCCCCTATTGGTGCAAAAAGGTGCCACAGTCCAGAACTTCACTTCCCAGAATTACTGCCTATCTCCCTTATGGCCAGCTGGCTCAGAGAGAGTCCTGATCCTGGTTGGTCGGCTTAAACTCCATTTTAGGTGCCCCTCTACCTGATTGGATTTATTTTACAGTTCAGATCCAAAATGGAGGGGCAAAGCACACAAAGTCCCAACTGCAAGAAAGGCAGGTTATACAAATTACATTTCCACTAACACTCTAACTGATCTCTAGCAAACAGTTACAACTTTGAAAAGTGCTCACTCTGCCCACTTAGCGACAGCAGAAACAGAGTGACTTGTCAGCAACTTGAGTGGGACTCGAGCAGGGAACCACACAGTCCCCCCATGTACTAATCCTGCCTGCAAGCAGACAGCTCTTAAACAGACATTGCCAGAGGCTCTAAAAGCACTCACAAATAAATGGCTTACATGCCGAACACCATCCAGGCTGGGGGTATTTAGGCAAGCTCCGAGGAAACTTTTGGGAACCCCCATTTGCATGGGGGTTACATTTAGAATTCTGTACACAAACAGTGACATAGTAGAAATTCCAAATTACTGGTTCTATGAAGAGAACTGTGCAGAATGTTGTCCATAAAAAGAAAACTATTGAACACAGTTTTTTACATCAGTGTTTATTAAGGTGCAGTTAAATATTGCTCATTTGGAGACCAGATTTTCATTTCTCTTACTAGGAACATTAGTAACTGCTGCCAATTTGCATACATTTCCTGTCCCTTTTAAGTCTCCATCAAATTACCTTTGGGTGACTCTTTCCTGTATTGATTTGCAGGTTAATCAGACCATGATCAGAAATGATAATATTGTTGATACGTACATCTTCAACTGAGCTAACCAAGCCTACAGAGTCAAACAAATAATCAGTTCTGCTGAATGTGGAGAGCTTATGTGAACAAAAGGTAAACTCCTGCCTTTGGGTAATTTTTTTTATTTTATTTATTACTAGGATTACAAATACCTTTGAACCAAGGGTTCTTTTACAAAGGGTCACGTCAGCAATGGGTGCAAGCAAAACAGTGCTAAGATACAATACAAGGTCAGGAGGTTAACATAGAAGTAAGCAGAGGTAAGATACAATACCAGTCAGGAGGTTAACTTAGTAGCAAAAGACAGTACATATTTATAGACTAGCACAGTAGCAAACAGTCAATGGCAAATAGCAATGCACAATTAACAATACGGTTGTATATATAGCATGACAAAGATACAAATGAAAACCATCCTGGGTGACATAAGTGGAGAAAAGGGTGGGGATAAGAGGGGAGGGGGGAAAAGGGGTAAGCAGTCAAGGATTTGACATTGTCATAAGTGCAAGAACAGAAAGATAAGTGCTAGGTAGTCTGGGGGTGGAGCAACAAGAGATAGGGTGATAGGGAGGGGAGACAGGAGGAGAGGAGCGGGAGAGGGGTGGATGGTAGGTGGAGCTGAGGAGGTAGAATGGTAGGTGGGAGGGAGAGAGACGGGAGCAGCAGGGGATGGAGGGGCAGAGAGAAGTGGGGAGGGTAGCAAGGAGGAGAGAAGAGGAAGGAGAGGTGAAACAAAGCAGCAAGTTTAGGCAGAGCAGTCACAACTGCTGAGGTCAGTGAGGTGTGGCTGAGTTTACGCTTGAATAGGCCAACTTGTTTTCAGCTGCAAGTTCATGGAGAAGGTTGTTTAGCAGCAGGGGGACCCTGGTGTGGAAAGCATGTTGAGCCTGGTTGTTACGGCAGAATGGAACAATAAATGTTGGTTTGAGGGACCTGCGCGTAAAATGTGCAGTGACTGCGGGCAACATTAAGGCATGAGTTGCAGGGGATATGAGGTTAAGACAAATTTTCTTAGCCAGTAGGCAGGTCTGGTAGACAAGTCTACTATTAAGATTGAGCCAGTTGGATTGTTTGTAGAGATCACAGGTATGCGTATGCTTCCCTACACCAGTGAGAAGTCTACAGCATTTGTTAAGGGCTATCATGACCCGTTTTAGGGTGGTATCAATGGCAGCCTTGTAGAAGACAAGCCCGTAATCAATGACAGGTAGGACTGAGGCAGTTATGGCTGTGCGCATAGTTTCTTTAGTAAGACAGTGACGGTGGCGGTAGAGGACCCCAATTTTTGAGTTGACTGACTTTGAGATGTGTTGAACATACGAGCTGAAAGATATTGTGCAATCAAGGGTAATACCAAGGTATTTAAACTCCTGCACTTGCTCAAGTGGCTGTTCAAGTTCATTATGCATGGTGAAGTTTATGGATCTGTATTTGCTGTGAGAGCTATGGAACAGCATGGACTTTGTTTTTTTTGTAATTCATCAATAGTTAATGTTGGAGAAGCCAGGTTTCAACTAGGCTGAAGTTCATCTGTAGTACCTTGAGATCGAGATAGGGTCAGTACTGGAGGAAAAGAAGACTGCATCATCGGCACAGAGTATTAAGTTATTATTGCAAGCTGCAGGAAGAGTATTAATGTAAAGGCTGAAAAGTAGAGGGCCAAGGATGGAACCCTGGGGTACCCCAGAGCGGACAGGAAGGGCACTTGAGAGAGAGTCAACGATTTTGACTTTTTGGCTCCTTTCCGAGAGGTAGCTTTCAAACCATTTGGTTACATCATTAGATAGTCCAAGGGAGGAAAGTGAGTGAAGCAGGAGCTGGTGATTCACAGTGTCAAATGCCTTGGTCAAATCAATGAACACCGTGCCCAGTAGGTGGCCAGTGTCAATCGCCTTATGAATATGGCTGGTGAAGTCAAGAAGGGCGGTGGTAATACTATGGACTTTTCTAAAGCCATGTTGTTTTGGGCAGAGTGTTATATTTGTTGAGGTGTTCATACAACTGGTTAGCTACAATTCATTCCAACACCTTGGAGAGTGGTGGGAGGACAGAGATAGGGTGGTAGTTAGACAGAAGAGACCTATCACCACTTTTATGAACGGGTGTGACCACTGCTGATTTCCAGAGCTGGGGGAGTTGTTTATGAGACAGTGAAAGATTCAGAAGTTTAGTGAGAGGTTGTAGGACAACATCAAGGAAGAGAGAGAGTGATGCCAGCCCGCCAGCGCAGTGGTTGGATTTCCGCTTGCGATGCCAGCGACCCGGGTTCGGGAACGAGCCCGGGAAGTTGGAGGGCTTGTTGGGGGAGAGGACTTGAGCGCCCCAGGGACTACTTGTCCTCTCCGGGCAGGGGGAACCCAGAGATCGGCTCTTGTCTGACCCCTGTGGAGACCCGAGGTACAAGTCCGATGCCCACGGGGGCGACGTGCCAGACGCCGGCGCCTGCCTTGATGTCAGGGACACAGCACATCACGAGAACACCGGAAAAACACGTCGCAGCCTCCTGGTAGATGGAGCACCAGGCCCCGACCCTCAATGCCCTACTTGCCCAGAGACAGCATCCCGACGAAACACAGACATCTCGGGGTGCATGGACCCGTACCCCGCCTGGGAGGTATAACCACGGCTCAATGGGGGATGGACTGCTCTGGTCACCAGGTGGGTGAGCGAGGGCTGAAAAAGGCCGTAGGTGACTCCTGAAGAAAAGGGGACTGCGAGGAGGAGGGAGGAAAAAAAAAAAAAGGAAGAGAGAGAGGAGTTTGAGGACAAGGGTATTGCTGCTGAAACTGGCTTTGCTTAGCACTTTGTTAAGATATCTTTTAGCTTTAGACATGGATACCCTCTTAAAGTAGAATGGGGGTTATTACTGTGGAGATTGATTTTATTATTGAGGCAGTGCCAGGCAGAGTTGTCAAAGAAGTTTTGGGGGAAGGACACTGCTAAGATCAGCTAATGCTAAATTAAAGGAGTCCACTATTTTTGGGTCCTGTAAGGTGGAGCTGTTAACTTAACCTCAATCATAGTGGGGAGGATTTGTTTGTTTACCCGGGAGGCTCTTGATGTTCTCCCAGAAGGGTTTGCAATTTCTCCAGGAGTTAGTAAGTTCCTGGTTGTAGAAGATTTGCTTGCTCATGATAGCTATTGTGCACTGGTTCCTAGCCACCTTATAGAGCTGCATATCGTGGTTTTCTGAGTCCATAGCTTGGTGCCAGAGGTTATCTCAGTTTTGCATCATGAAGATGAGTTCAGAGTTAATCCAGTGATTAGTGGTACATTGAGTTTTGCATTTATGTGGGGGCAAAACTGTTACAAACTTTGTTAAACTGGGCAATGAAGAAGTCAAGTGCTTGGTTGACACTGCCCAAGGAGTCAAGGGTGTCCAGTCAACTGTTGACAGGGCAGCAAGGAATTGATGGAAGCTCTCCTTTGTTAAGATTCTTTATAGGAGAAAGAGGACTTAGGTTTAGATGCCTTGTTTGACCAGTGTCAAATAACTGGTGAGTGATCACTGAGGGCATCTGGGAGAACTTCCATGTTAGTGACTCTGCTGGGATGAGAGGTGAGGGTCTGGTCAAGTAAAGAGCTACTACCAGACTTATAATTAAACCTAGTGGGAGAGGTGACCATTTGAGTAATGTCTAGGGCAGCAGTGGCATCCTTATATGGGTCGGCTTCTGGAGCTAGCCAATTAACATTTAGGTCGCCCATTACAATTGTCTCGCCAAGGCAGGTGCTGTCGTCCATGAAGTCTGTGATCATTTGGAAGCCTGTAACATGTTCACGTGGGGAATGTATACTGATGCAACTGTGAGGGATTTTCCCTGCTGCCCAGGATTATTTTAACTGATAGGATTTGAGAGTTGTTTGCAGAGGGAGGTAATGGGATGACTAACCTTTAAGAGTTTCTTAAATAAATGGCACAGTCACCCCTCTCTTGGTAATTCTGTCGAGTGGAATAGGACATAGCCTGGAATGGATGCAGCATTGTCTGGGACCTTCGGAGAGACTACTTTCATTAAGGGCTATAACGTCCTGGCCTATGTTGTAACACCCAGACTTGGAGTGCATCAAGCTTAGCTGGTAGGCTGCAGATGTTAAGAGTCACCAGCTTGATGGAGCCTTGTTTCTTGTGTTGTTCATATGCTGAGGTGGGCGGACTGGGGTTTGGGTGACCTCCAGCTAGGAGCAGGAGGAGAGAAGGCAATCCTAAAAGTTAGTGAGCAAGGAGCTCAGAGCCTAACACTCGCCTACTTCTGATGGATTTTTTAGCAGGAGTATCACTGCAGGGCATGAGTAATTGAAGGAGAAGGGGGTACTCAGGGATGGGGAGGAGATTATCTCTTTGTTATTATTGAGGGAAGCTAGCATGGGAGCACAGTAATGTGTGTTGGATGGCGGTAGGGTACACTAATGGATATATCCCAACATAGAGAGGCGATGCTGGTGCACCAGTTTCCAAATATCTGAAAGACCCAGTGCTTTTAATAGGTTATGGAGTGAGAGTCTGGATTTGGTAACTGTGAGAGATGGTTTTGGGGGGTCCAGAATCAGATCAAATACTTCATTAAAATTCCTTCCTACAATTTTTTCATAGTCTGAATAGTTACTAAGCTGAGCTGCTAGTGAATCAAAAAAATGTTCTTGTCCAGAACTGGGGGTGTACACATTACAAATAACAATATTCTGACCATCCAATGGGCCAACAAGAATTTGGAACCCACCTTCTGGATCTGAAATATGATCATATTTAACAAAATTAACCTCTTTTCTACTCAAGATGGCCATATCCCTTTTTATGTTTGCTTGCACGCATGCGCAAGAAACATGTTGTGGCAGCTTGCTGCAGAAGCAGGTTATGGAGTTGCGGCACTGTTGTGGCCAATGCCCCCACTGCCTTTTGAGGCTTGGCCCATTTTCCCCAATGTGGTGGCAAGCTGCTGTTGACACTAGTTCAGCCAGTGTGCCACCACCTTGAAACATTTTTGCCGCTGCAATCAGGGGCCGCCTCGTCATTGCAGTGTCAGCCATTCTGCTGCAATGAGGAGCGACCCGTCATTTGCCAGGGCAATACCTGCATGCCCCCGACCCGGTTTGCTGACAGGGGCCCAGTCCCTGTCGGCGTAATGTCCCCACCCCCAAGTTTCTGGTTAGATGCCGAGGTGCCTAACTCCTCGGCATCATGTTCCCCATCTTTTGCTGACGGGTGCCCAATCACCGCCAGCTTCAGTGCCCCTTCCAGTTGAATTTGCGATGGGTAGCCTACCCCGGCCAGCATAATGCCCCCCTAATAAATTGCAGTAATGGAGGGGAGTGCCTAATCCCCCGGCTCTTCCCCAGTATGTACCAACAGGGTGCCCCATCCTGCATTGGCTACAGCCCCCTCCCCCAAAAAACACTAAGGTGGCATGCTGAGAGCCCACCCCAGCATGTCAATGTCTCCTGTAAAAGAAAACCATCCCGTAATGTTTTTCTTTTTTTTTAAACCCTGTAAATCAGAAAACGGTCCCTTGTTGCATTCAGTGGCCTCCACCAACCCGCTCCACCCTCTGCACACCTGCCTCCCCACACCACCTCTCACACCATATTTACCTCCAGAACTGGCCAGCGACGATCTTGGTGGACTAGGAACACGTCTGCACTCTTCAAAGCCGACCGTGAACTGAAGAAATGCTGGTAGCTGTATAATGGCATAAATAGGGTTTTTTCAACTTTGGTGCATATCTCAGGCATTTTTGGGAATTTTGGCACCAAATTTTAAACATGGAGTTATTGGAACCCCTCCTCATGAACTGAGCCACTGTCATGGTGTTTTTCCATCCCAAAAGGTGATTTTGCGGTCACTGCATGGAATCACCTTTCGGGACCGATTAACGAAATGAGAGTGCCACTGTCCATGAGGTGGGCTCTCAAAAAGCCTATGTTGCAAATTTGGTGAAAAAATCAAAAAAATAACTGTTTTACAAGCGTGTGTTGCGCAGTTTGCACGCACACTCATAAATTCATGGATTTGTAATATTTACACTCCAGATTTTCAACATTGCCATTTTTCAAACAACATGAAGTCTTGCTATATTATGACAATTGCAGCATGACCACAGGTTAGAACTGCTCCGGAGGTGAAATAGTTAACTTTCCATGCAGGCATGGAATCTTGAGCGCCAGCTCGGTTAAGGAAGCTCTGTCTGCTTTCTTTCAAACCTAAACCGTCAGATTATTTACTCCGCCTCACTGAACAGTCGCTCCGGAGATTTCTCCTTTTGCTCGGTTCATTTTCGCAGTTTTAAAGTGTAAAAATACGCAGTTTTCGTCTGAAATTAACTGCAACCGTTCGGTTCAAGCTCTGTCTGTGGTAATGTAAGTAATAGATAGTTTTACATACAAAATTCTGTGTGGAACTTGTAAAATATTTATCAGTTCGGTTTGAACCGATCAGGTTGTGTTTTAAATCTCTAGTCCTTTTTAGTGTGCAGTTCCTGGTTCTTATCGGTTCTAAAAAATGGATTTCATTACGGTTCTTTCCACGACCCGTGACACGGTTGGGAACCGATAGGAGAGTCTTGCTTGGCGGATTGCCATAAACGGGCAGGTTTGGTTAGGCTGGCATAATGTCTGAGAAACCCAAAAGAAAAACCGGGCCCACTGGGTTTCAGCACTGTAGTGTCTGTGGGGAAGCCTTTGCCAAGGCTGACCCTCACACCACCTGTGTTTATTGCCTGGGGTTTGACCACCTCGATGCAGACTGCCAGATTTGTAAGAATTTCCCTGCTGCCACCGTGGAAAAGAGAGTTGGTAGGCTTAGGAAAGGGAGGGCAAAGTCTGCTGACCTGGATGGCCGGCCGGTTCGGTGCCAACTGAACTGGAGGAGTGCCTCTGACCAGGCGTATACTTCCTTGGGCAATGAAGAGCTGGCTCTGAGGAGCCAGTTCCTGCAAAAAGGACTAGAAAGTCTGCTGCTGTGGAAAAAGTCCTTTCCCCAACAGCTCAAGAGATAGCTAAAGCAATCCAAATTGTCCAGTCTCTTTCCCCGGTTCCTGAACCGGCACCATCTGGGAGACGTTCGGTTCAACCATTCCCACCGGTTCAAGATTATGATTTTGAGGAATTTTATGAACCGTGGGAGGGGTAAGAGGAGTATGAGGAGAGTGAATATGGTCTGGAGGACCTGGATGCTCCTATTGAACTGGATACCTCTCAAGACAGACCTTTAGGGGTTTCTCCTCCAAGGCTTTCTGAGTCCCTTCTCATTTTATGTTTTATAAAAAGGTTGTTGAACTCTTCAGCTTCCTGTTGAGGAAGCTGTTGATGACCAGGAAGAGCCTGATTATGTAGAAATGATGGATATTCCAGAATCTAAGAGACTGTCTATTCTCTTCACAAATCTTTAGGAAGCAGACTGTAAAAGTTTTAAAATCCTCATTCTATACTCCTGTAGATAAAAGAATGGACAGAAGGTATACTTTATCAGGTTCTGACACGGAATTCTTACACAGCAATGCAGCCATGTGGGAGTAGTGCAGGCTGCAGCCTGTGACAGGCAAATATTCCCTAGCTTCACACCCTCCTGAAAAGGACTCCAGGAAGATTGATGCTATGGCAAAGAAACAGTACATGGCAGCATCCTTGGGACTCAAACAAGCAAACTATATGGCTTATGCTGCCAGATACCAGAAATCCAGATGGGATACTGTGCTGGCTCTAGCCAAACCAGTCCCTGACCAGCTTGCCAGGAGCTGGAACAGGTGGCTATGGATGGTATTGAGGCATCAAAGGTGCAATTTCATGCTGCAGTGGACTCTAATGATGTATCTTCAAGAGTCATGGCTACATCTGTGGCACTTCGCAGAATGGCTTGGCTCAGATGCACCACCTTGTCACAGGATACCCAGTCTAAAGCTATGGATTTTCCTGTGGTGGGCAATTCTCTGTTTGGGGAACAAACAGAGAATTACATGAAGAAAATGGATGAATACAAGACCAACTATAGGAGTGCTCAAGCCAAGGAAAGGCAGGCCACTCCTCAGAAGCAGCTTCCCAAAGCCAGGGGAGGCCTTTCATAGGCCTTTTATCAGGCTCAGGCCTCCTTCCTCCTATGCCCAAAGGGGATTCTTTAGAGGGAGGGGCAGACGGGGTTCAAGCAGGCCTGCTTCTACCCCTCAGCCCAAAGCCCCTGCCAAGCAGGCACCCTGATGGGGTAGCCAGGGCCGCTTCTCCTCTACCTGTAGGGGGCAGGCTGGCTTACTTTGTCCAGGACTGGAAGTCTCTCACATCAGACAAGTGGGTCCTGGAAGTAGTAAGCCAGGGTCTGGTTCTCAGCTTCAAAAAATTTCCGAAGATGAGGGCCAGATCTTTTCCTCCTGCATCTCCCTCAGAGGCACTCGCTTAGAGTCAGAGGTCTCTACCTCCTCGCTCTCAGAGCCGTGGAAAGGGTTCCACCTCGACACCAGGGCAAAGGTTTGTACTCCAGGTACTTCCTTACCCCAAAAAGACAGGAGAATGGCGGCCCATCCTGGATCTCAGATACCTGAACAAGCACCTTTTAAAACCAAAGTTCAAAATGGTGACTCTAGGGATCATTTTACCTCCCTAAGGCCAGGGACTGGCTAGCGTCCCTGGACCTCAAGGATGCCTACTTCCATATTCTCATCAGAAGCTCCCATCAAAAGTACCTCAGGTTCGAGCTGCCCTCAGGCCATTACCAGTTCAGAGCAATGCCCTTTAGTCTCACCTCGGCACCAGGGGTATTCACCAAATGCCTGGCAGTAGCAGTAGCTTGCCTAAGAAGGCAAAAGATTGCCATCTTTCCTTACCTGGACAATTGGCTCTGTAGTAGGCCAATCTCCAGATCAGGTCAACCTACATCTTCAGATAACTCAGCAACTGCTTACTTCCCTAGGTTTCCTTCTGAATCTCCCAAAGTCAGTGCTGGAGCCTGTCCAGTTCCTAACCTTCATAGGCGCAGAACTGAACACCCAGGAAGCCAGGGCCTTCCTCCCCTTAGACAGGGCAAACACCCTAGTCTCCCTGGCCTCCTCATTCACCCTGCAGGTCTCTCGACCAGCAAGGCACTTTCTGCAGCTCCTGGGACACATGGCTGCTTCCACAGCAGTAGTGCAAGGAGCAAGATTTCAGATGAGGGACATTCAGTTCCATTTGAGGGCCTTTTGGTCCCAAAGAAAGGATCCTCTTACCAAGTTGATCCCAGTAACTCGAACCCTGATCCAAGCCCTTCAGTGGTGGCAGGATCAGAGCAACGTGAGACAAGGAGTTCCCTTCTTCACTCAGCCTCACTCATTAATCCTTACTACAGATGCATCCCTCTTGGGGTGGGGGGCCCACATGGGCGACCTCACTACCCAGGGACTGTGGTCCCCACAGGAATCTCTGCTCCACATCAACCTGTTGAAGCTCAGAGCAGTTTTTCTAGCACTTCAAGCTTTCTCCAAATCTGTTCAGAACAAAATTGTACAGCTCAGAACAGACAACACCACTACAATGTGGTACATCAACAAACAGGGGGGCACTCAGTCTACGGCCTTGTGCACCGAAGCCATGAAGTTGTGGTCTCTGGCCTACTCCCTGAACACTTCCCTTATGGCAGTTCACCTCCCAGGCAAAGACAATGTCCTGGCAGATGCTCTCAGCAGGATCTCTCAGGGCCATCACGAGTGGTCCCTGGATCCCCTGGTTCTGGGAATGGTATTTGCCAAATGGAGCACCCCGCAAATAGATCTCTTTGCAGCTCCAGACAATCATCAACTTCCTCTCTTTTGCTGCAGACCCCCAGTCTTGGGCTCAGTCCCTCTGGACGCCTTAGCCCTCAGTTGGGAAGGGAAGTTTCTATATGCCTTTCCCCCCTTCCCTCTCCTGTTCAAAGTGCTAATCAAAATCAGATCCCAATCCTGCAGGGTCATTCTGATTGCCCCAGATTGGGCCAGGCAACCCTGGTATCCTCTCCTCCTGTCCTTAGCAGTCCATCCTCCCCTGTGCCTTCCCAAGAATCACAATCTGTTAACCTGTGCCCAGGGAAGGGTTTGGTACCCGAACCTCAAGTCTCTCAATCTCAAGGCCTGGTTCTTGAAGAGCTAGAGTTTGCTGGCCTACACCTCTCTCAAGGTGTAATGGATATACTCAAGGCTTTAGGAAGCTTTCACCAGGGCTACTTACAATTCCAAATGGAAAAGATTTTCCATATGGTGCTCAGAAAAGAATATTTCCCCAGACTCTGCTGATCTTCCCACAGTTCTAGATTATATGGTCCATCTAAACACTTTGGGGCTGAGACCAGCTACCCTGAAGGTACATTTGGCAGCTGTCTCTGTCTTTGTTTCAGCAGGTAAACCCTCTCCTCTTTCATCTCACCCTGTGTTTTCCAAGTTTTTCAAAGGTTTGCTTCACACCAACCCTCCATTTAGGGACCCTGCCCCTGCCTGGGACCTCAATGTTTGCATTGCTCAGCTCATGCAACCTCCCTTTGAGCCCTTGTCTTCAGCTGAGCTTAAGTTCTTGACTTGGAAAACTGTGTTTCTGGTAGCTGTCACCTCTGCCAGATGCATAAGTGAATTACAAGCATTGTCAGTGGAGCCAGACTTTATCTCCTTTCACAGAGATAAGGTAGTCCTTCAGACTAATAGAAAGTTTCTGCCTAAGGTGGTTTCAGATTTCCACCTTAACCAATCTATTTCTCCCAGTTTACTTCACTGACCATTCTCCTCTGGTGAGAGGAGGCTGCACAGCTTAGATGTGAAAGGGCCCTTAGTTACTACATTGAGCGCACCAAGGGTCTGGGTTTGACTCCTCAACTTTCCTCACTTACGGTGAGGTTGGGAAGGGAAACCTGCCACTAAAAGATCCATTGCCAGGTGGATTGTCTCTTGTATCCAATTCTGCTATGAAAAGCTGGGTAAGGTTCCCTCAGGCCTGAGGACTCACTCTACCAGGGTACAGCTGCTTCTCTGGCTGCTGCCAGAGACGCCCTATTTTAGAGATATGTCAAGCAGCTACCTGGAAAGCAGTTCACACTTTTACCAAGCATTATTCCTTGGACATCCAGGTTCGGAGTGATGCTCGGTTTGGCACAGGTGTCCTTCAGAGCCTATTCCCTAAGTAGGTTCTGTCCCTCCTCCATGGGGGTACTGCTGTGTAGTCTGCAATTGTCATAATATAGCAAGACTTCATGTTGTTTGAAGAAAAAATTACTCACCTTAGTAATGTTGTTTCTTCTAATGGAGTCTTGCTATATTATGACCTCCCTCCCTGCCTGCCCCTCTCAGAACCTTGTTTTGGGCTGTGGGTGGGCAGTTTAGTGTTGGCACTTAGTGGATGCCCACTTTGTTGTTTTCACCTCTCCTTTTTTTGGGGTGACTGAGTGTTGTGTTTTTCATTTTTTGGGTCTCCTGACTTGAGCCTTTGTTTTGGGACCAAAAAATGTCTTCTTATGTTTAGTAGCCAGTTGGCTAGTGTAGGTTTACAGCTTCCCACAGAGCCTTAGTGAGTTTAGCTCATAAAGATCTGACGGTTTAGGTTTGAAAGAAAGCAGACAGTCTTCTTAACCGAGCTCACACAAGATTCCATGCCTGCATGGAAAGTTAACTATTTCACCCGGAGCAGTTCTAAACCGCGGTCATACTGCAATTGCCATAATATAGCAAGACTCCATTAGAAGAAACAACATTACTAAGGTGAGTAATTTTTTCTTATACACCTCCTCATAAACATTACAGCTGTCATTTTACACATCCTGGCCAAAATGTGTTTTCGCACTTCTGGTGCCGAATAGTGCAGCCACTGTGGGAAATCAGTTTTCCAGATAGATTGGGAAAATGACAGTGCCACTGTTCATGAGGTGGGCTCTCAAATAGCCTAAGTTGCAAATTTGGGGAAAAATCCAAAAAATAACTGTTTTACAAGCGCCTGTTGCGCAGTTTCCACGCACCCTTGTAACTTCGCAAATTTGTAATATTTTCATGCCAGATTTTCAACACTGCCATTTTTTCACACCTCCTTATGAATAGTACAGCTGTCATTTTTCATATCCTGGCCAAAATATGTTTTCGCACTTCTGGCACAGAACTGTGCGGTTGCTGTGGGAAATCAGTGTTTGGGACAGATTAAGATCGAGTGAGTGAGAGAAGGGGAGTGAACGAACTCAACTGAGCCCTGTCAGGACTGCTGCAGATTTCTTTGTGGGCAGAAAAGGCACCAATGCAGGCAGGAGGCCAGTGACAAAAGGACAGCCTGCAGCACCGGAGAAACAGAAAGAGCGAGTGAGAAAGGGGAGTAGCTGAGCTCAGCGGAGCTCTGTTGGGACTGCTGCAGATTTCTTTGAGGGCAGAAAAAGGTGCCAATGGAGGCAGGAGCCCAGTACAAAAGGGCAGCCTGCAGCGCCGGGAGAGACAGAATAAGCGAGTGAGAGAGGGGGAGTGAGCTAGCTCAATGGCGCTCTGCCAGGACTTTAGAGTTGCTCATCCTCCCAGCCAGGGTCCTCTGTGGTCCTACATTACAGCGGCATCTCTGGAGTGGAGACAAAGCAATGATTGGATACTTTTAGGACTACTGTAATAATACAGATTTAGTTGTTCTGTTTATTTCTCTAACTGAACAAAGTACTGAGCTATACTGTTATGAATGCTATAATACATATTTATTTGTTCTGTTTATTTCTCTAACTGAGCTGAGTAATATTTGGAGTGCAATAGGATTTCTAACGGCTAAGTGAAACTATATGCGAGCTGAGAACAAAAAGTATGGTTGCTGAGGGATGAAAAATGGACAAGGAGGCTTTAGAATTGCTACTGTAATACGGTATCTAATGGATGAGATCTGAGACTGAATTAACCCAGTCAGCAAGGGGGCAGTAGGGGGACTAGTGTGGGAGGAGGAACAGAAATTTGAGTAAATAGTGGCCTAACAGTTGTAGTAGGGTACAGAACCTGGGAGTAAGAGCCTGTAACATAAGATGGGAGCTAGAAATGGGGCAGATGCCACATGTCAATAGGGCGGGCATCTTTGGAAGGATGGTGGGGTGTACAGGGTGTGGGTCCGCCATGATCCTGGACTGGGATTGGAGGATGGGGGGTGTATGGTCTGTAGATGACTGGCTAGTTTGAGGGAGGAACTGTGGAGGCTAGGGAGGAGTCTAAGTGGCAGTGCAGATGAGTATCGTAGGCATCCTGGCTGGGGGGGAATAGGGGATGGCAAAGGGGGATGGAGGAAGAACAACTGGGGAGTGAAACCGACCCAGTATCAGAAGCACTAGCAGAAAAGACAGGAGAAGGGAGGTGCCTGACGTGAGGGGAGGCCTCCTGATGGGGAAGAAGAGCCTATGAGGAGTACCAGGAGAGATCAGATGGCTGCGGTAGGGACGGACTCAGAGGTGGCAAGGAGGGGAACAAGCAGGAGTGGGGGGACTGATTAGGGGAGGAGATGTAGGGTGGCTGCTGGTAGGGAGGGACCAGGGGTGGCACGGAGGGGAGCAAGTAGGAGGCGGGGACCGATAGGAGGAAGAGATGTAGGAGGGGTATTGACTAGGAATAGATTTGAACATCTGCTATGGAAGAGAGAGAGGGGGAGCAGGAACATACTGAAGGGTGGGAGGACAAGTGGGGCATGAGAGGGATGGCAACAGGTAGGGGAAGAGATAGCAAGGACGAAAGGGTAGAAGGGGGCTAATAAGGAAGAAGGGGTGGTTACTGGAGGAGAGAAGGCTACGGGAAGGGGAAGGATGGGAGGGGCATCACTATCGGGGTAGAAGAGAATGGGGGCTCTAAATTGACAACAGCAGGGATAAGAGAGGGGTTGGAAATCAGCAGGGGAGGAGGGGAGGTTGACATGGGAAGCCCAGTAGGAATTAGTCAGGCTGGGAAGGGGTTCAAGGGGGATGGGAGGAATAAGGCAGAGAAAAGGGGTGAGGCGGAAGTAGAGGGTACAGATATGGAAGTCACAGAGGGTGCAGCTAGCAGGGGTACAGGGCAGGGAAGAACAAATACTGGGCTGGTGGAAGGGGCATTAGAAGGGAAAGGGGTAAGGGACGGGGGTACTCATCACGGGGGATTCTATTCTGGAAGGGGTGAGATGGGGCAGAAAGGGGGAAAGGCACAGCTATATTTGGGTTGAAGCTGTCCCCAGGATGACTGCAGGAGGGGCAGAGCAGGCACTGCTCAAGCATGCAGCAAAGGGGAGGAAGAAACCTCATTTACTGTTGCATGTGGGTACAAATGACTTGGTGGGGGACACTGTGGAAGTAGTGAGGGGGAGGTTTGAGTACTTGGGCAGGCAGTGTGATTGGGTGGGAAAGTCGGTGGCATTCTTGGAGGTACTGCCGGTACCATGTGCAAGCATGGGGAGGAAGAGTAGGCTTGAGGAGTTCGAGTGGCTAAGGGATTGGTGCCACACCAAACATTATGGATTAGTGACTAACTGGGGTAAGGTCTGGGGGGGAAAGTGACTTGTACATGAGGGACAGGGTACAATTGAGCAGAAGGGAGGGGAGTATTAATGGTGGATTAGCGCTGGCCCAGTGGCGCTGATGGTTGAGGCGCTGGATGCCACACTGTGCCATGCTGGTGACCCGGTTCGGATATGAGCCCAGGCCACCTGGGGTCGGCAGGGAGGGATAGGATTGAGCATCCGGAGGACTGCTTTCCTGTCCCGGGGAGGGATCCAGGGACCCACTACTCTGTAGTGGCCCCTGGTGACAACCGGGGACACTACTAGAGCAGTGTAGTAAAGGGGGCAGAATGCGGTGGACTTTGGCACGCTGCGCCTAAGTGTCATTGCATGCCTGCGCTCTGCAAAGGGGAGAAAAGTGGAAAATGGGCTATAGTCATGGCAGTATGAGCCCACCCCTGCTGCCCAACCTGAATGGTGCCTCCTCAACTGGATCCTGCCTCTGTAGGCTCGATCTGGGAAGCCCTCACCAGCCCGCCATGGGGAAACTGTGGAGGTGAGGAGGTCGGCCTGATGTCGGGGCAGGGCTAGAGGGTCGGTCGATGACTAAGCCGACCATATCCTGGGGAGAAAATATGTACAAAAAGAAAAGGCAGAATTATAGGGATATATCTCTACTAAGGTGGATTTAAACTAGTGGGGGTGGGTGGCCAAAAGACTGAGGTTGGTAGAAAGGTCCGGACAGGGGAGCCTAATCAGCTCACTGCCCTACATGTAGGTAAAGGCGGAGGTGTAGTAACTCTGGGAGGTGGCAGGCAGAGTGGTCTGAGTGTAATACAGAAGGCACCACCACCCAGTAAGAATAAGGAGGAGAAAGGGCGCAGACTACCAGGAGGAGGGACACAGACCAAGGAGGAGGAGAAGAGTGAGGAGAAGGAGGGGTACGGGTGGAAGGTGGTCTGACTAAATGGATAGAGAACTGGTTACAGGGGAGGGTGTAGATGGTGGTGGGGGGGTAGCTCTCGGCACCCAGAGCAGTGACAAATGGGGTGCCGCAGGGCTCAATGCTGGGCCCAGTGCTATTCGGGCTCTTACCTCTGATATAGCATAGGAGGGGAGCAGGGTTAGTCTGTTTGCACATTATACCAAACTGGGGTGGTGGTGGACAAAGAGGATGAATGGCAAGAACTACAGGGGACCCACCCAAACTAGAGACATGGGCGGTGGAGTGACAGCTAGAATTCAGTGCAAAGAAGTGTAAGGTGATGCATTTCAGGGCTAAGAATCAGATGAGGGACTATTGGTTGGGGATCACAGAGGAGAAGGACCTAGGGGTGTTGGTAACTGGGAGCATGAACAACTCAGCCCAATGCAGGAATGCAGCAGCAAAGGTAAACAGGATGCTGGGGTGCATCGCAAGGGGGTTCTCATCCAGACACACGGATGTGATCCTACCTCTCTACAGATCATTGGTCACACCACACCTAGAGTACTGTGTGCAATACTAGAGGCCATACCTGAGGAGAGATATAAAGTTACTGGAGGGGTGCAAAGGAGGGCAACAAAAATGTTAAAGGGGATGGAAGGAAAGGAATATGAAGTTAGGCTGAAGGAGCTGAACATGTATACACTGGAGGAGAGGAGGGATGGGGGATATGATTGAAGCATTTAAATACCTGAGGGGGTAAATAAACCTAGCACTGAGAGGTGTTTAAACTGAGAATGGAAGAGAGACAAGGGGCACGGACTAAGGCTGGAAGGGGATGTTTCAAGAGGAAATGAGGAGGCACTTCTTCTGAGAGGGTGGTGTCTAGTTGGAATGTGCTGCCAGAGGGGTGGTAACATGTAGAACAGTCAATAGCTTTAAGGAGGTGGGATAAAGCAAGAGGAAGAGTCGGGGGCAGGGCTGGGGCAAGCGGGAGGAACTGAGGGGAGGAGGCTGGGGCAGCTGCAATCTAGGGTGGTAGATGCACACCGTGCAAACTTACATAAGACCGATTGGTGTGTCTCTGGCTGGCAGATTCTGTGACAATCAGAAAATCACAGTGACTCTGTTCATGAGCAGAGGTCCTAAAATGCCTATGTTGAAAATTTGATGATGAATGTCCATAAAATGACTGTGTTACAAATGTGCATTGTGCAGTTTCCATGCACCCTCGTAACTTCACAAATTTGTAGCATTTTCACTGCAGATTTTCACCATTGGTATTTTTTCAGACCTCCTTATGAACAGTACAGCTGTCATTTTTTTCACCCTGCCCGAAATATGTATTTACACATCTGGTGCAGAATGATGTGGGAAATCAATGTTCGGGACAGATTAAGAAAATCATAGTGACAGTGTTCATGAGCAGAGGTCACAAAATGCCTATGTTGAAAATTTGGTGAAATAATTCCACTAAATGACTAATACACGATGTACAGTGCTCCATCGCCAAGGAAGTTTGAGCATTTTAATATTTTCACCACAGATTTCAAGATTGCCATCCTTCACACCTCCCTATGAATGGTACAGCTGTCATTCTTTACATCCTGCCCGATCTGTGTTTCGCACAGCTGGCACACAATGACATGGTTGCTGTGGAAACTCAAATTTCGGAACACATTGACAAAATCACACTGCCACTGTTCATGACAAGAGGTCCCAAATGTTTTCATGAGGTGGGGGACACAAAATGGCCATGTTGAAAGTTTGTACTGCAAATACCAACAAATGCCCAGGGTGTTACGGTTTCTAACCATAACGTCCCACCCTGTACAGACTGACAGGCGTCAGGGGTGTGCCTTTCGATTGCCAACTGTAATGCTCATGTCATTACAACCCTACCCCCCCCCACCCTGCAGCCACTGACAGGCATCAAGCTGTGCCTTGGACTCTTCAGCCCCAGAGTTCACTCCATTCTATATTGCACCCATTTCAGCGAATGTCCTTATGGGAGTGGGTGACAGTAAAGTTGAACACCCAAGGCACACCTCAACACTTCTCAGTGTCTGCAGGATAGGGTGAGGTGAAATGGCATGAACGTTATGGGTGACAACCCAAATGCATACCCCAATGCCTATACATCTCTGCAGGATGGAGGTGGGGTTGACATGAAGTTCAATACTTCACTGCCATTCCTACTCTGCATCTGTCTAACTCCTGCATTTCCAATACTAATACCAGCAAGCAAACATTTGGCATTGACAAATGCTTGTTTACCATTGAAACTGCTGAATTCTACGAGAGACCCAGGACCTGCTAAGTGTGATTGACTCACTTGGGTCTAAATATGTTTCCTCAATAAGAGCAATATCAGTTCTTTTTATTTTAATATGTAAGATTTTTAATTTTTTACATTTAATTGATGAGCCAATTTCCTTGCCATTCCAAGAAACAAATTTGTATAATTGCAGTGTAACAGTTATTGCCTTAGTAAGGGAAAAAAGGAAAAGAAGAAAAGAAAAATGCAAAGTAAAGCCTGCAAATACAACAAAATCTGGCCAGAGCTGATAGGGCTGCAGCTGAGAATTTGGGGGTAAAAATATTGTAAACTTGTTTTTAATATTTTCATGCCAAATTTTCAACATAACCTTGTTATGACCCTCCTCATGAAGATGGGCAGAGACAATGTTAAATTCCTGGCTTAAAGGGGATTTTGTGCAGGGACTGCAAATTAACTGTCAGGATGCTAAAACACATTTTGGGCAGGAGTTGAAAGATTACAGCTGTCACAATTATGAGGTGCTATAAAAATGGCTATGTTGAAAATTTGTGGTAAAACATTTAATATTATCAAACATATGAGCCTGCATATATGTAAAATTTTATGTAGGCTCATAACTTTATTGAGTTTTATATTTTACACCAAATTCCCAACATAGTCTTCTTGAGGACCCCACCTCATGAAGATGGGCAGACAAAATTTTAACTCCTACCTGAAAGGTGATTTTGTGCAGGGAGTGTGAAATCACCTTTCAAGATGTAAAAACCATTTTGGCTAGGATTTGAAAATGACAGCTGTCACATCCATGAGGTGTTGTGAAGATATGGCTAGGTTAAAAATTTGGGGTAAAATATTGACAACCACCGGTTACGATGTTGCATTTGCAAAATTTAATTTAGGCTCATAACTTTGTTGTTTTTTAATATGGGTACACTAAATTTTCAACATTGCCTTCTTATGACCCCACCTCATGAACAGGGGCAGAGTAAGTTTTCATCTCCTGTCCGAAAGGTGATTTTGTGCAGGGAGTGTGAAATCACCTTTCGGGACAGAGTTGCCAAGTGTCAGTGACATTGTTCATGAGGTGGGGTCCCAAAGAAGGCACGTTGAAAATTTGGGCTAAAAATATGTACAAATGGCCAAGTTATGGCTCTAAGTTCAAAACCCTATTGAAATACATTGAACAGTGGTGGTCCTGCTTGTGACTTCAATAAAGAATTTTTTTAACTGGACCTAACAATGAGGTCTTTATTCGTTTTTGCCTCGTTGCTCTGCTTTTTGCCTTGTTAAAGTGAATGACATGTCTGTTTCTTCAGTTCACAGTCTGGCTTTGAAGAGTGAAGACATTTCTGTGGTCCAGAGAGGATTATGGTGTTGGACCCTGATAGGTAAGTATGGGCTTGGGGGTGGGGTTGTGGGTGTTGAGTGGAGGGCAGATGGGGGCTCAGAAATGGCACAAAAGACATCAACAAGGCAACTTTGTTTTGTCACTCCAGCATGTTGTTTGATCGCAAGGTATGCAGGAGTTCTTTTCTGAAGCAAAGGTCTGCTGGGCTCCACCCACTGCAGCCCTAAAAATAGCAAAAACAAAATGAGAAAGGGATAAAAGGGAATATTTTTCAATGAATATTCACAGAAGTCAAGTGGTAAACCCTAAGCAATCTATTTATACTAGTTAAAATAATAAACAACCTTTTAGATAACAGGAGTAAAAACACAATGTAACCAGAATACAACAAGATTATTATTATACAATTAATATTCTCTGTAAAATGAGCAGTAAAATTGGCAATAATTAGTGAACTTAATCACTTATGGGAAAGAAATGATAATTAGATTGGAGTAAAGCAAAAGGAATTATCACAGAAACGTTAGTCAAGTAGGTTGGAAGACTACCATGATCCTTCAAGTCCATTGAACAGTAGGTCCAAGGTAGCAACTGGTGCCAAGCTCCTAGCATGCAATGTAGCTGGGTGGTAGTGTCACTGGCTCCACCCTTCATGGTGGATACATCAAGAAGGCTCATGTAAATAAACCGTGTGCCAAAAATATATAACATTTCAAAAAGTAACTTGAGATAATGGAGTTGGAATGTCTGGTGAATACATACATAGATGCGGATACATGCAGGGGGACAGTGAGTAGGTGGCCCATATGTAATTGTTATAAATTAGACCAGTAAGCTGTACTTATACATATTAGCTACTGGTTATTGCTCTGAGGACAGTTAATGCATGTTTTCCATCATTGTGGCCTGTTCTGTGAGTTAAGTTTGGCTATATAATGCAGAGGCCTAAAGAGCTCTTTTAAATCTAATGGTTAGCAGAGCCCACTCAGCTTCCTGAGATTCCCTGCCAGGCATCGTGATAAGGCAAATATTTAGGGATGTGGCAGCACCCCTTGGGGCAAAGCAGACTATGACGGAGGCAACAGGCTGTCATAAGAATAGACAATGCTTACAATGCACAGCAACAGTTGCTATGAGTACCCCTAGGCTTGTTTCAAAACTTTGAAGTTTGAATCAAAAGTAGAAAATCAGCATATGTTCCTGGTGAGCTGGCCAACCAGACCTTCCCCTCCATGCCCCATACACCTTTAAGTTAGAATAGACAAGCCTACTCAGTATGACTATAAAACATACAATTGCAGATTAGTGTCTGTAACAAGCAGCGAGGTGTATCTACAGTGCATCAGTAAACAGAAGATCGCAGGACCAGTGCCAAGCAGGAAGCTTAATGCATTTTAAGTTAGCCTTTATGACAATGGTGTAACAACAATGGCAGAGTAGCTGGTATAGATTGGAGGCTTCAGCAATCAGTAAAATCAGCTGGGTTCAGCAATGTTAGGAAGCAAGAAGAAGTGAATTGTAAAGTGCATAGAGAGACAGTCAAACTTTATAATTGATAGTAGCATCAGTTTTAAAATTTATTGGATCAGGAAAAAATCAGCAAGCCTAAAGATAGGTTGTCGGACCAGACATTATGCAAGCACATTCCTTGTGCTCTAGTGGAAGTGCTGTAGGTGCATCTGACCCCTGATATTTTCAGTTTTGGCATTTTGCTAAGCTTCTGGTGGTGTTGTGATGGTAGGTGCCTCAGTGTACATGAGATCTGCATCTGGTTCAGGGGAGGTTCAAGAAAGAGTGTCAGAATAGGCACAATGGCTGTCCTTACTATGACTTTGGATCTTGGGATTAGTGACTTGGGGTGGTTTTCTGACACTTTAGGAAGCCCTTACTGGAGGCTTGGATTTACAAGAGATCCCTGCTGACCAAGATTGTCTGTTTTTGTACTTAACTGCTGCTGAGTAAAGGTGAAGTGCTGAAACAGTCATAATGTGCTTGTACATGGGAAAATTCTGAAAGGCTTCCAGTTCTGAGGTGTGTGATTGACCAGGGGGAAGAGGTGGCATGAGGTTTAGAACTTGAGAGCTCTAATCTCAGTGAGTCTCACGCACTGTTTGAGTTGATAACTGTTGGAATGAGCAGTAATGTTCATTAAAGAGCAGTTATCTTGAACGTATTGCAGATAGCCCCAAGCATCGTTTACAGACTCACATGTAACATAACTGCCTCTTGCTTCCTGTATAACCAAAGCTGCTGGGTATTTGAAGTGGTACTGCACACCTATTCTTTGCAACTGTTGTTTAACTTCAAAGAAAGGTTTTCTTTTTTCTACTACTTCCCCCGAAATGTCCGGAAACAGTAGTATTCATTCCCCTCACCATGTTAGCGACCTTCTTTCCTGGCTATCCATATAACCTTCTCTTTAAGAGAATATCACAAAAATAAGCAATGATGGGCCATGGCTTTGAGTTATACTGTGGCTTAGTGCCAAGCGACCTGTGTGCCTCTTGATTTCCAGTGGCCAAGGCCACTGGTAGCCTAACAATTCAGGAAGAAAGTTTTGTAGAACAGAATCATATATTCCCTCTGACCCCTCAGGCACCTGTGATTGTCAGGTTGATCCTCCTCCCCTGTTCTTTAGATCACCTATTTTTTCCTTACGATAAGAAATTTGTTAATTTTGATGCTCTGCCAGGTTTTCTAAATATTCCACTTTGGACTTGAGCTCAGAGATCTTGGAGGCCAATTTGTCCATCTTGCTCACTACTACATCACGTTCATTTTGGAGTTTGGCAGAAGATAATTTAACCTCAGAAATTTCTAATTTGACGTCAACTAGTATGTCTTTCAATTGCTGAATATCATTCTTAATTGTGCTCCCATTGCCAACTGAGAGGCTGTTCCAGGTGCCCTGATTCTGTGCATTGATTCACTTCCCAGCCATGGCTGCCATATTGAATATATCATTGAATCATTACTCACAGGACAAACAAATAAAATAAGGTGCAAAGCTTGCAGTTTTTGGTCAAATTCATTAGTGAATATTTTTAACCAATGAAACAAACTGGTTTGGCGGTTTGGCTGAAAGCAAATAGGACTGAGTGATAAAATTAATTTGTCCCCCCCAATCCAAGACTCTTCAGAAGGTCATCAGTGACCAACTGCAGAAACACATTTCTAAGTATGGTTTGCTTACCAAGGCACAACATGGTTTTTGGAAATTGCACAATACTACTACTGCTATGATTGATCTAACTGAGGATCTTTGAAGAGCCTTGGACAGGGGTGAGTTTGCTGGAGCGGCCTTCCTTGATTTATCGAAGGCCTTTGATCTTGTTGATCACAGATTGTTAGTAAAAAACTTTGGAAGATGGGCCTGTCTGTTTATGCAGTGGCATGGTTCTTGGATTACCTGACTAACTGAACATAAACAGCAAAATGTAATAACGTGTTTTCCTCTATTTTGCCCTTGGATATGGGTCCCAATGATCTGTTTTAGGACCTTTATGTTTAGTATTTTCATTAACATCATGTCCAATATTCCCAAGTACTCCCATACAATTTTATATGCTGATAATACTGTTCTTTTTACTTCCAGGGTTAATTTCATTAAGACGTAGGAATATTTGCAATCTGATTTTAAGTTGCTCTGGGAATGGTTTGAACAAAATAGCTTGGTTATTAATGTAAAAAAGACCAAGACTGTTATTAGGGAGTAGACAAGGTCTTGGTAAATGTCCAAATTTGACTATCACTACCCCTAGCAGAGATTGTACAGTAACCCCTCACTATTACGAATCTCGTTATACCTAATATCAGTTATAAACGAATGGTTCGCATGGATCCCAACAGTTACTGTACCTCATTGTAATACTGTACCACTGCCACATCACCACTCACCTGCCCACATTGCCTGTCTCATGCTTACCTGCCCTGTTGTTGAAAAACAACACAATGCAATTTCCCAGTGCAGTGTGCCATCTTAAATGAAACAACACATAAACTAACTGATTGGTGTGACAGTTTAATGTGAATTGTACTTAATTATATTATAGAATATAGTAGAATGTTGTTGAGTATGGCTTTCCAATGGTGCTGTGTAGAATTTGCAAATTCGACAGAGAATGTAATTCTGCAGAATTTTAAAATTCCACTGAAATTCTGCCGAATTTTGCCAGAAATGTAATGGTGTGATTCCATGGCAGAAAATAGTTGTGGAATGATTTTCTGCTGAAAAAATGCTATTCCACAGCATATTATTCTGTGGATCTCAATATTTTCTGTGGAAATTGTTGCAGAATAATTTTCTGCAGAAACAAATGCTGTTCCATGAAATAATATTCCATGGATCACAGTAGGTGGAATTCCCCAGAAGAACCAGCAAAATTCTGGTGGAAATTCCGCAGTCTGAATGGTCGTTCCGTGCTAATTCCGGGGACGGAATTCTGCATTCCACATAGCACTACTTTCCAACCCTTTCAAAATGCAGTTGATTCACAGTATAAAGATTATGGAATGTGATTATACTTTCCTGTGGTACAACAGCATTCTGAAACTTCTAGACACCGCACAAGATTCGTTTTTAAATGTAAGGAACTGCAGTGCTCACGTCAAGAAGCTGAAAATGAAAGTGAACTACTGTAATGGGTGAAATAGTTTTTTCACATTCCAGATGACCATCTGGAATTTATTGAACTCTGCCAACAACCCGACCACCCAACTATACACTATAAAAATTGCTGGATTGTCAACCTCCTTCTAACCAGCCTAAACTGACACTTCAGGGTTCAGATTACCTTGGATCTTTTAAACTTTGCTCCTGAGGTCAGAGGTAATCAGAACCCCTCTGTGGCAACATAGACTGATTGTGCATGGTTGCCCATCCAGTATTTTCTGTATCATGGTCGATACACTCATGAGCAGTCTTTCTTGAGAAGCCAAAGGACTGGACATGCTTTAAGTATAAACCTCTCTACAACTCTCTACTCTCGTCTCCATGAGTGGGTTATGGTACACTGGAGGCACACAGTTATTACATTTTGAGGATCTGTGCTGTGCCTGCCATGTGATTAAACAGATGACTGCGGCACCCAATCTGGCGCATTTCTTGAACACTAAAATATACTGCAAAATGTTTAAAACATACAAATCTCTATCTCTGTTTTGTTTTCTTGGGACCTAAACCATCTGAAAGACTTCTAAATCTCTAATACACTGATGGCCCAATTATGTACAGTGTGTACCAATCTTCATGGCCATCACATCACTTCATTGTGACCACAGGAGATGCAAAGCCCCCCAAAATACACACACATAGACACACACACACACACACATGCAGCACGCATGTGCTCGCGTGCACACACACACACACACACACACACACACTGTAGCATCCTGGAAAATATATGTTCCTGGTTAAAATGAGGTGTAAGCTTGAATTATAAAGAAGGATTGCCATTGAAATCATGGGGTTAAACAGTTACCTTGGATAACCAATAAAAGACCCCCCCCCCCCACCTGGAGCATGTTCACAATGGATTTTTGCATCAAGTCATGAAACAGTATACTTAATTGATCTGAAATTGGCCAAAAGTGCCAGAAAGTGTCAAAGAATGGAAGTGAAAGAGTGGAGAATGCCAAGAGGAGCAATGCAACTGCAGAGCTTTTACTTTCACTGAGATTACTGTCCAACATCAGCAGCAAACTGCCTGGAGGAACACAAAGGATCTGCCTTGGTGCTTTGCAGAGCACTTCTGCATCATCAGGGGTATACACCAGGAAGAAATAGCCTCTCAAACTTATTTTCTGACATAGCATCCAAACTCATCAACAGTGAAGCAACTGTTTCAAGAACTCCCAGTCTGCCTCAGTGACAGGCAGCAGCAACCTGAAGATTCAGTGAATGAACAGACGAATTGCATGACCCTCTTCTGCACTGGATATCATTCTGAAATTATAATAAACATGCCTCTGTGGTCTTTGTAAGAATAGCACCAAGTCCATAGTCAGAAGCATTTGTATAGAAGATACAGTTGTTGGAAGCAATGGTGCAAAATTATTACCTCGTCTGGGCGCTCATAATTCAATTGTAGAAAATCTTGTTGCCCTTTCTGTCCACAATACATACAGTGTCTGGAACAGTGTCCTGCCCACTTTCAATGTGAATGTCTCTGAAGCTTTGTCTTTGACATATCGAGTTGCACCTGGATGCAGATCTTTAGTTGCCTCTTCCTATCAGACTCTCTGTTTTCAAATCCTCCCAGACTCTCCGAGGAAGGTGGGAAAGGATATTCCTGATCTCATTTGCCCTCCCACAGAACCATCTTTCCTCCTTACTACATGGTCAGTTCAAGACCATTGGCCTGACGGGCGGCCAGTTCTAGTTCTGCCAGTGTCGCATACTCAATGACCCATAGAACAGATCCCTAACCTCCTTCTGGGGGCAGAGCTGAGTCACAATTTCTTCTTCTAGCTCCTCAAGGCAAGGCCTGAGGCTGTGGACTAGCACCTTCATCGTAAGGATACATGGCTTCCCCCTCCTCCTCTTCCTCACTTAAAACCTGGGCCCAGGGTGAGCAGTCATCCTCCTCCTGGAACTGTCCCTCTTTACTGGGTGCAGGGAGACACCCAATCTAAGGTCTCTCAAACCTCATCTTCTCCAAGAGACTAGGACTTGAGCCTCTCTCAGATCCACAAGTACTCCTCGCCTCTCCATCTGTAATCAGACAGGAGACATCACAAGAACTCTGCTCTGCAGTACATCCACACCTCTTCTTTGTGCCACTCTATGGACTTCCCCAACAAACTCCACCAGATGCTGTGCTGCCAGCTGCAGGATTTTGAAGCTTTGTCCATGTGGAATACCAAACAAATCCTGGCACTAGTGGGCCTTGCCCTAAGCACCCAAAAACAGTGAGAATCAAGATGCGCCCTTACAGCCTTAGGGCATATGCACATCTCTTACAGGGTATCCAGGAATCACAACATGAGAAGAACGTCCACCATAGGAAACATCTCTCTACTGTAACATCTTGATAACCTCTTCGCTATCATAGCCAGCATGATCCAAGTAATGGATGATCACAAACCATGACTGCAGAAAAACACAGCGTTCACTGGTATCAAAGTTCACTGCTTGGAACAGTCTCATAAAATGGCTCCCCTGCTGTTTACATTACACCTGCAATAGTGGTGGCAGCACTCCTGGCGCTTCAACATTCTGTATCACACTCAAACACCATCAGATTTGCACTGATAAATTTACTCAGACTACACAACTATATAGTTTGCTTCCCAGCATATATGATTTCTAGACATTACATTAGCTTTCAATCACTTTTACATGCAACGTCACTAAAACCACAGTATTTCTGGACAGGTTGCCTGTTTAGTTGCAGCCTCGCTACATCACAGTCTCTCATTTTGATGAAAATTACACTGTTACTGAATCATAATCATACTCACATTAATGCTCAAATTCTTGCTTGGTTTGATTTACTTTACACAGTCCTTCTTTGAAAAACAACCTGTTTACACGATCAGTAGCTTCAAAATCACACACAGTTTGAGCTCAGTTTTACAGATAGTACTCATGAATCAGTAGCTGGCTTTGATGAAATTTCTTCCTACAGCTGATCCTGAGGCCTCTGGGTTCAAAGCAGACTGGGGTTCGCTGATTGTCCTAACAACACCACGCTTTCTCCCAGTCGATCAGAATCTGGGTTGAGCCCAAATAAACACAAAAAGTCAAACATTTTAACACATAATGTTTGAGTCACTGCCGGCTCCTCCTGGCTAGCCAGCTCACACACCTCGCTCTCCCTCTCAAACTGGGCACACTCGAAAGCTGGCTTGGGGCAGGACCAATTACAGTCTCACCAATCCTCGACACCATACAAATGAGCCTGTCTCTTCATGCATATCCTCCATAGCGGTAGTCGAGCAGAAAGAATTTAAACTGCAAAGCAACTTTTTTTCTACTGTAACTCCTCAAGCGGAGCACCATTTTAACCATTTTCATGGCAATTTCTCTAGCGGCGCCCCGTCCACAGCAGCATTCAAACTTAGGGCACAAATGTCTCTATAACACAGTTCTCCACACTTTCTTTGTCACAACGAAAATTAAAAACTGGCAAATATTATTTTGATGCTGGACAAGGGGCACACAATCTAGTGTTACACCCTCTTGGTAAATATTGGCAAATACAGCAGCACATGACAGCAGGCACACAGCAGCACACATAGATAGCACTTCTCTGGTCAATCCCTTATCGTAAAGCTTCCAATTTTGGGCTACCTACACCCAGACAGACAAAAGCGCTAGCCACAACCTGAGCAAACCTTTCTTGAAACCCACAGATTCAAAACAAAATCCTCAGCCCGGTGCCTCCATTTTGCAACCTCCCTCCTGGACACCTTGTACAACGCACTCCTCCTCCAACAAAGCGCACTGAGAGGGTGGGGTTCACACTACAAAATACATTTCTATTGACCCTTACTTCTACCTCAGAGCCTGCCATCCTTAGACAGGCAAACCAAGTGTGGTAACTACCTGGCTCATACCTGGGGACCATTTAGCATGGCCAACAACCTGGATCCCTTGGAAAACATTTGCTCAGCATTATGCTAGGTTTGTACTTCTGGTTGGAGCACCCAAGTAAATCCAGACACTGTAAGCAACAACTGTAGTGTCCAAACCAGATTGGGATTCAAGATGGCTTTTATTCACATCACAGAGAATAAACAAAGGAAAGATGGACCCCACAGGGCTACTTCCACTGGTAATGCAGATTACTGAGGTACAGAGCACACACACATACAGAACCCTCAGGTTCTGAATGAATCTGGGCACACATGGCCTGAACTGCTACACTTCTCTTCTTTCCTTTGACTTGGCACCCCGGCCAGTACTAGGACACTTCCATATTGCATGGAGGTTACTGGTGGCTCCCTAAATCACCCACGAGCACATTCCAGCTCACAGGGAAATCTAAAATGCCACATCTGAGTGCTTTCATCAGGCATTGGCCAAATGTGCTGAGAGAAAATAAAGGTGCCAAACTGAACCCAGAAAGGTAAACCCAGTTACTGCAGATGGTGGGTCTCCACCTCTTGCTCCCAAATCTATACTCGCCATTCATCTGGTTACAACACCTTTCTTGAAACACTCTTGTAGATGCTCTCTTGAAATGTTTTGCACATTTAACATTCTACTTTTCACACTACGGAGGTATCCAGACTTTTAAAAGTTCTGTATGTGTCTATGTCTTTACTCTGGACCCCTACTGTTGCAGATGCTGTTAAATCATACACAGTGTAAAAGTTCTGTACTTGGCAAGTCTCCTAGACCCCACAGTAGGCAGACACTTTTACAAGAAACACAGTCTTGGTGAACAGTGCCCTTTGTCAGAGAAAACTCACCATGGGAATGCAGGTGCCCCAGGGCTTTTTCCACAAAATGTCTCAGGTACTCACAAAACAAATGAATCTCAGGCAGCTTCCCCCTCTCCAGGCTGGACCAGGGGATTGCCCCAGAATCCTGGAATTCCTCCCCATCCTTCCGGGGATGGGGCACTGGAAAACCTTCCAGGAATGGTCTCTACCATTTCACAACTGGTCTTCTGTATTCCTCTCTGGGGTGAGAACACACAACCCCTTCTCCTGAGGTAGCTCTCTTTCAGTGCTGAGTCTGAGAAGTTGCCATCTGCAGCACTCCTCTCTCAACTGTCTCTCCAACTCTGAACTAATCTCCCAACATTCTACTGCTAACCCCTGCAGCTAGCATTCCATTGTGGCTTATGCTGCTGCGAGAATTCTAAGGTGACATCATCACTCCAGCTCAGCTGAAACTGAAAACAGAATGTGACAGTGTGAAACCCATTTAACTGGCATCTCACAAGCTGCCTCTCCCGGCCTGCCACTGATTCTAAGCGGATTCTAGTAACCCTGGGGAACAAGGGGTTACTACTTATAATGTGACCTGTTATGAAGGCTTTATAGGTCTCCCCACAATCAGCTTTGTGACACGCACAATTAATAATATTAAAGTAATCATCCATCTCTTTAGAGAGCCAGTCAGTTTGTTTTCTTCTTTGAGCAAGCAAGTGTTAAAGAGGACAGGAAATGATTTCTAATTGGTAGCCGCTTATAGTGTTCCCAATTATAAACATGATATCCATGAGCCAAAATGATCCATATTTAACTGTACCTGCATAAAAAGTGAGGTGAAAACTGTATTTTGCATTGTTTTCTTTTATGGGTAGCATTCTGTTACAGTTCTCTTCATGGAACCTGTGATCTGGAGTTTTAACTATGTTGTGGTTTGAGCAAAGAACTCCAAGCATGGTTCTGACAGGACAATAGTTCATGTTTATGTAACCCCAGGTGGCACTATCCCACAGGCTACTCCCTGCCTGCCTAATTGCTAACAGGTTGAGGGACCTAGGTTCTATGGCAGGTGCCTCCACCCAGAGGTCAGGGTTTACAGTAGTTCGACTAGCGTGGTCACAGCCTCTGGGACACTGAGACCCCTTTTACGCCCACTAGTGACCCACACAATACACCAGAGTACCTTCACCAGAGACACTTACCCCAGGACTGGTTTGGTCAGCTTGATTCTAGGGACCCCTGTAAAACAAGATGATATAATACAATAGCCACTGTACAAAACTTTAACATAAACACATACCTTAGTCAGTGTAACTTTGCTGAAACAACAGATCTGATTTATTTAGGGGATGGCAACAAGGACAGGGGGAAATCAGGTTAATTAGATCAAGCACATTGATATTCATAGTACTGTGCACAATTTCTGAGTCCCTAAATGTCACTTTCACTGGGTACCCAGGATCGGGGGCTAGCTAGGATCGGTGCAGCTGGTTGGGGCCCTGTGATGGAAAACACTTGTACACTACCCAAGTGTAATCCGGAGCCAGTTGGCTCAGTTCATGTAACAAGAAAGAGAGAAAATCAGATGCAACACTTGCAGTTAGAGATACAGATGGCAGGGAGCTACCCGGATTTGCACTCACTAACTTATTGCTGGACATTGTCCCCGAGGGTGGCGTGGATTTCTGGACGCCATTCGCACAGCAGGGGAACAAGGTTCTGCAAGCAGAACACACCTCACACATTTATATGTAAAAGAAGTTACTATACCAGGCAGCTGCTCTCAGGTCCCGATCGCACTTACTGCCAACCCGGGAGTTTGCGATGCAGCTTCACTTTCCTGATAGAAAGACAACGATGAAGCAGTTTCTCCAGTCCTCTACAGGGTGAGCCTGGTTCTTGGCTATTCAGCCTCTCCTTTCCTCAGTAACAGCAGATTCAGTCCGAATCGCCACGGCATATGCCTCACCCGACTTTAGACCTCCACACACGCTTCCTGCGTGAAAACTCTGCAGCGCAGAAGCCCGGAGCTCCTTCCCCAGTCACAGTCACAACGAATCTGCCTTCCCAGACAGCAGGTAGAGAATTACAGTCGTGCACCACCCGGTCCAATTGGTGGGCTTCAGTTGCCAATCACTTGAAACTCCCCCTATTGGTGCAAAAAGGTGCCACAGTCCAGAACTTCACTTCCCAGAATTACTGCCTATCTCCCTTATGGCCAGCTGGCTCCCGAGAGAGTCCTGATCCTGGTTGGTCGGCTTAAACTCCATTTTAGGTGCCCCTCTACCTGATTGGATTTATTTTACAGTTCAGATCCAAAATGGAGGGGCAAAGCACACAAAGTCCCAACTGCAAGAAAGGCAGGTTATACAAATTACATTTCCACTAACACTCTAACTGATCTCTAGCAAACAGTTACAACTTTGAAAAGTGCTCACTCTGCCCACTTAGCTGACAGCAGAAACAGAGTGACTTGTTGTGCAACTTGAGTGGACTCAAGCAGGAACCACACAGTCCCCCCATGTACTAATCCTGCCTGCAAGCAGACAGCTCTTAAACAGACATTGCCAGAGGCTCTAAAAGCACTCACAAATAAATGGCTTACATGCCGAACACCATCCAGGCTGGGGGTATTTAGGCAAGCTCCGAGGAAACTTTTGGGAACCCCCATTTGCATGGGGGTTACATTTAGAATTCTGTACACAAACAGTGACATAGTAGAAATTCCAAATTACTGGTTCTATGAAGAGAACTGTGCAGAATGTTGTCCATAAAAAGAAAACTATTGAACACAGTTTTTTACATCAGTGTTTATTAAGGTGCAGTTAAATATTGCTCATTTGGAGACCAGATTTTCATTTCTCTTACTAGAACATTAGTAACTGCTGCCAATTTGCATACATTTCCTGTCCCTTTTAAGTCTCCTCAAATTACCTTTGGGTGACTCTTTCCTGTATTGATTTGCAGGTTAATCAGACCATGATCAGAAATGATAATATTGTTGATACGTACATCTTCAACTGAGCTAACCAAGCCTACAGAGTCAAACAAATAATCAGTTCTGCTGAATGTGGAGAGCTTATGTGAACAAAAGGTAAACTCCTGCCTTTGGGTAATTTTTTTTATTTTATTTATTACTAGGATTACAAATACCTTTGAACCAAGGGTTCTTTTACAAAGGGTCACGTCAGCAATGGGTGCAAGCAAAACAGTGCTAAGATACAATACAAGGTCAGGAGGTTAACATAGAAGTAAGCAGAGGTAAGATACAATACCAGTCAGGAGGTTAACTTAGTAGCAAAAGACAGTACATATTTATAGACTAGCACAGTAGCAAACAGTCAATGGCAAATAGCAATGCACAATTAACAATACGGGTGTATATATAGCATGACAAAGATACAAATAAAAACCATCCTAGGGTGACATAAGTGGAGAAAGGGTGGGGGATAAGAGGGGAGGGTGGGAAAAGGGGGTAAGCAGTCAAGGATTTGACATTGTCATAAGTGCAAGAACAGAAAGATAAGTGCTAGGTAGTCTGGGGGTGGAGCAACAAGAGATAGGGTGATAGGGAGGGGAGACAGGAGGAGAGGAGCGGGAGAGGGGGTGGAATGGTAGGTGGGAGCTGAGAGGAGGTAGAATGGTAGGTGGGGAGGGAGAGAGACGGGGAGTAGCAGGGGATGGAGGGGCAGAGAGAAGTGGGGAGGGTAGCAAGGGAGGAGAGAAGAGGAAGGAGAGGTGAAACAAAGCAGCAAGCTTAGGCAGAGCAGTCACAACTGCTGAGGTCAGTGAGGTGCTGGCTGAGTTTACGTTTGAATAGGCCAAACTTGTTTTCAGCTGCAAGTTCATGGAGAAGGTTGTTTAGCAGCAGGGGGACCCTGGTGTGGAAAGCATGTTGAGCCTGGTTGTTACGGCAGAATGGAACAATAAATGTTGGTTTGAGGGACCTGCGCGTAAAATGTGCAGTGACTGCGGGCAACATTAAGGCATGAGTTGCAGGGGATATGAGGTTAAGACAAATTTTCTTAGCCAGTAGGCAGGTCTGGTAGACAAGTCTACTATTAAGATTGAGCCAGTTGGATTGTTTGTAGAGATCACAGGTATGCGTATGCTTCCCTACACCAGTGAGAAGTCTACAGCATTTGTTAGGGCTATCATGACCCGCTTGTAGTGGTGATCAATGGCAGCCTTGTAGAAGACAAGCCCGTAATCAATGACAGGTAGGACTGAGGCAGTTATGGCTGTGCGCATAGTTTCTTTAGTAAGACAGTGACGGTGGCTGTAGAGGACCCCAATTTTGAGTTGACTGACTTTGAGATGTGTTGAACATACGAGCTGAAAGATATTGTGCAATCAAGGGTAATACCAAGGTATTTAAACTCCTGCACTTGCTCAAGTGGCTGTTCAAGTTCATTATGCATGGTGAAGTTTATGGATCTGTATTTGCTGTGAGAGCTATGGAACAGCATGGACTTTGTTTTTTTTGTAATTCATCAATAGTTAATGTTGGAGAAGCCAGGTTTCAACTAGGCTGAAGTTCATCTGTAGTACCTTGGAGATCGAGATAGGGTCAGTACGGGAGGAAAAGAAGACTGCATCATCGGCACAGAGTATTAAGTTATTATTGCAAGCTGCAGGAAGAGTATTAATGTAAAGGCTGAAAAGTAGAGGGCCAAGGATGGAACCCTGGGGTACCCCAGAGCGGACAGGAAGGGCACTTGAGAGAGAGTCAACGATTTTGACTTTTTGGCTCCTTTCCGAGAGGTAGCTTTCAAACCATTTGGTTACATCATTAGATAGTCCAAGGGAGGAAAGTGAGTGAAGCAGGAGCTGGTGATTCACAGTGTCAAATGCCTTGGTCAAATCAATGAACACCGTGCCCAGTAGGTGGCCAGTGTCAATCGCCTTATGAATATGGCTGGTGAAGTCAAGAAGGGCGGTGGTAATACTATGGACTTTTCTAAAGCCATGTTGTTTTGGGCAGAGTAAGTTATATTTGTTGAGGTGTTCATACAACTGGTTAGCTACAATTCATTCCAACACCTTGGAGAGTGGTGGGAGGACAGAGATAGGGTGGTAGTTAGACAGAAGAGACCTATCACCACTTTTATGAACGGGTGTGACCACTGCTGATTTCCAGAGCTGGGGAGTTGTTTATGAGACAGTGAAAGATTCAGAAGTTTAGTGAGAGGTTGTAGGACAACATCAAGGAAGAGAGAGTGATGCCAGCCTGGCAGCGGTGGTTGGATTTCCGCTGCGATGCCAGCGACCGGGTTGAGGAACGGCCGGGAAGTTGGAGGGCTTGTTGGGGGAGAGGACTTGAGCGTCCCAGGGACTACTTGTCCTCTCCGGGGCAGGGGAACCCAGAGATCGGCTCTTGTCTGACCCTGGGTGGAGACCCGAGGAACAAGTCCGATGCCCATCGGGGGCGACAGTTAGACGCAAGCCAAGCCGCCTTGATGTCAGGGACACAGCACATCACGAGAACACCGAAAAACACGTCGCAGCCTCCTGGTAGATGGAGCACCAGGCCCCGACCCTCAATGCCCTACTTGCCCAGAGACAGCATCCCGACGAAACACAGACATCTCGGGGTGCATGGACCCGTACCCCGCCTGGGAGGTATAACCACGGCTCAATGGGGATGGACTGCCTTGGTCACCAGGTGGGTGAGCGAGGGGCTGAAAAAGGCCGAGGTGACTCCTGAAGAAAAGGGACTGCAGGAGGAGGGAGGAAAAAAAAAGGAAGAGAGAGAGGAGTTTGAGGACAAGGGTATTGCTGCTGAAACTGGCTTTGCTTAGCACTTTGTTAAGATATCTTTTAGCTTTAGACATGGATACCCTCTTAAAGTAGAATGGGGGTTATTACTGTGGAGATTGATTTTATTATTGAGGCAGTGCCGGGCAGAGTTGTCAAAGAAGTTTTGGGGGGAAGGACACTGCTAAGATCAGCGAATGCGAAATTAAAGGAGTCCACTATTTCTTTTGGGTCCTGTAAGGTGGAGCTGTTAACTTAACCTCAATCATAGTGGGGGAGGATTTGCTTGGTTTACCCGGGAGGCTCTTGATGTTCTCCCAGAAGGGTTTGCAATTTCTCCAGGAGTTAGTAAGTTCCTGGTTGTAGAAGATTTGCTTGGCTCTGCGTATAGCTATTGTGCACTGGTTCCTAGCCACCTTATAGAGCTGCATATCGTGTGGTTTTCCTGAGTCCATAGCTTGGTGCCAGAGGTTATCTCAGTTTTGCATCATGAAGATGAGTTCAGAGTTAATCCAGTGATTAGTGGTACATTGAGTTTTGCATTTATGTGGGGGGGGGCAAAACTGTTACAAACTTTGTTAAACTGGGCAATGAAGAAGTCAAGTGCTTGGTTGACACTGCCCAAGGAGTCAAGGGGTGTCCAGTCAACCGTTGACAGGGCAGCAAGGAATTGCGGAAGCTCTCCTTTTGTTAAGATTCTTTTATAGGAGAAAGAGGACTTAGGTTTAGATGCCTTGTTTGACCAGTGTCAAATAACTGGTGAGTGATCACTGAGGGCATCTGGGAGAACTTCCATGTTAGTGACTCTGCTGGGATGAGAGGTGAGGGTCTGGTCAAGTAAAGAGCTACTACCAGACTTATAATTAAACCTAGTGGGAGAGGTGACCATTTGAGTAATGTCTAGGGCAGCAGTGGCATCCTTATATGGGTCGGCTTCTGGAGCTAGCCAATTAACATTTAGGTCGCCCATTACAATTGTCTCGCCAAGGCAGGTGCTGTCGTCCATGAAGTCTGTGATCATTTGGAAGCCTGTAACATGTTCACGTGGGGGAATGTATACTGATGCAACTGTGAGGGATTTTCCCTGCTGCCCAGGATTATTTTAACTGATAGGATTTGAGAGTTGTTTGCAGAGGGAGGTAATGGGATGACTAACCCTTTAAGAGTTTCTCTTAAATAAATGGCACAGTCACCCCCTCTCTTGGTAATTCTGTCGAGTCGGAATAGGACATAGCCTGGAATGGATGCAGCATTGTCTGGGACCTTCGGAGAGAGACTACTTTCATTAAGGGCTATAACGTCTGGCCTATGTTGTAACACCCAGACTTGGAGTGCATCAAGCTTAGCTGGTAGGCTGCAGATGTTAAGAGTCACCAGCTTGATGGAGCCTTGTTTCTTGTGTTGTTCATATGCTGAGGTGGGCGGACTGGGGTTTGGGTGTACACTCCCAGCTAGGAGCAGGAGGAGGAGAAGTGCAATCCTAGCAAGTTAGTGAGCAAGGAGCTTGTGAGCCGAACACCGTCTACTTCTGATGGATTTTTTAGCAGGAGTATCACTGCAGGGCATGAGTAATTGAAGGAGAAGGGGGTACTTAGGGATGGGGAGGAGATTATCTCTTTGTTATTATTGAGGGAAGCTAGCATGGGAGCACAGTAATGTGTGTTGGATGGCGGTAGGGTACACTAATGGATATATCCCAACATAGAGAGGCGATGCTGGTGCACCAGTTTCCAAATATCTGAAAGACCCAGTGCTTTTAATAGGTTATGGAGTGAGAGTCTGGATTTGGTAACTGTGAGAGATGGTTTGGGGGTCCAGAATCAGATCAAATACTTCATTAAAATTCCTTCCTACAATTTTTCATAGTCTGAATAGTTACTAAGCTGAGCTGCTAGTGAATCAAAAATGTTCTTGTCCAGAACTGGGGTGTACACATTACAAATAACAATATTCTGACCATCCAATGGGCCAACAAGAATTTGGAACCCACCTTCTGGATCTGAAATATGATCATATTTAACAAAATTAACTCTTTTCTACTCAAGATGGCCATATCCTTTTATGTTTGCTTGCGCATGCAAGAAACATGTTGTGGCAGCTTGCTGCAGAAGCAGGTTATGGAGTTAAGTGGCACTGTTTTGTGGCTAATGCCCCCACTGCCTTTGAGGCTTGGGCCCATTTTCCCCAATGTGGTGGCAAGCTGCTGTTGACACTAGTTCAGCCAGTGTGCCACCACCTTGAAACATTTTTTGCCGCTGCAATCGGGGCCACCTCGTCATTGCAGTGTCAGCCATTCTGCTGCAATGAGGGAGCGACCCGTCATTGCAGGGCAATACCTTGCATGCCCCCGACCCAGTTTGCTGACAGGGAGCCCAGTCCCTGTCGGCGTAATGTCCCCACCCCTCAAGTTTCTGTTGTATGCCGAGGGGGTGCCCAATCTCCCTCGGCATCATGCGCCCCCATCTTTCTTTGCTGACGGGGTGCCCAATCACCGCCAGCTTCAGTGCCCCTTCCCAGTTGAATTTGCATGGAGTTACCCCGGCCAGCATAATGCCCCCCTAATAAATTGCAGTAATGGAGGGGAGTGCCCAATCCCCTCGCTCTTCCCCCAGTATGTGCCAACAGGGGTGCCCCATCCTGCATTGGCTACAGCCCCCTCCCCCCAAAAAAACACTAAGGTGGCATGCTGGGAGCCCACCCCAGCATGTCAAATGTCCCTGTAAAAAGAAAAACCATCCCGCAATGTTTTTCTTTTTTTTTAAACCCTGTAAATCAGAAAACGGTCCCTTGTTGCATTCAGTGGCCTCTCCACCAACCCGCCTCCACCCTCTGCACACCCTGCCTCCCCACACCACCTCTCACACCATATTTACCTCCAGAACCCAGCGCGACGATCTTCGGTGGACCAGGAACACGTCTGCACTCTTCAAAGCCGACCGTGAACTGAAGAAATGCTGGTAAGCTGTATAATGGCATAAATAGGGTTTTTTCAACTTTGGTGCATATCTCAGGCATTTTTGGGAATTTTGGCACCAAATTTTAAACATGGAGTTATTGGGACCCCTCCTCATGAACTGAGCCACTGTCATGGTGTTTTTCCATCCCAAAAGGTGATTTTGCGGTCACTGCATGGAATCACCTTTCGGGACCGATTAACGAAATGAGAGTGCCACTGTCCATGAGGTGGGCTCTCAAAAAGCCTATGTTGCAAATTTGGTGAAAAAATCAAAAAAATAACTGTTTTACAAGCGTGTGTTATGCAGGTTTGCGTACTCACTATAAATTCATGGATTTGTAATATTTACACTCCAGATTTTCAACATTGCCATTTTCAAACAACATGAAGTCTTGCTATATTATGACAATTGCAGCATGACCACAGGTTAGAACTGCTCCGGAGGTGAAATAGTTAACTTTCCATGCAGGCATGGAATCTTGGCGCCAGCTCGGTTAAGGAAGCTCTGTCTGCTTTCTTTCAAACCTAAACCGTCAGATTATTTACTCCGCCTCACTGAACAGTCGCTCCGGAGATTTCTCCTTTTGCTCGGTTCATTTTCGCAGTTTTAAAGTGTAAAAATACGCAGTTTTCATCTGAAATTAACTGCAACCGTTCGGTTCAAGCTCTGTCTGTGGTAATGTAAGTAATAGATAGTTTTACATACAAAATTCTGTGTGGAACTTGTAAAATATTTATCAGTTCGGTTTGAACCGATCAGGTTGTGTTTTAAATCTCTAGTCCTTTTTTAGTGTGCAGTTCCTGGTTCTTATCGGTTCTAAAAAATGGATTTCATTACGGTTCTTTCCACGACCCGTGACACGGTTGGGAACCGATAGGAGAGTCTTGCTTGGCGGATTGCCATAAACGGGCAGGTTTGGTTAGGCTGGCATAATGTCTGAGAAACCCAAAAGAAAAACCGGGCCCACTGGGTTTCAGCACTGTAGTGTCTGTGGGGAAGCCTTTGCCAAGGCTGACCCTCACACCACCTGTGTTTATTGCCTGGGGTTTGACCACCTCGATGCAGACTGCCAGATTTGTAAGAATTTCCCTGCTGCCACCGTGGAAAAGAGAGTTGGTAGGCTTAGGGAAAGGGAGGGCAAAAAGTCTGCTGACCTGGATGGCCGGCCCGGTTCGGTGCCAACTGAACTGGAGGGAGTGCCCTCTGACCAGGGCGATACTTCCTTGGGCAAATGAAGAGCTGGCTCTGAGGAGCCAGTTCCTGCAAAAAGGACTAGAAAGTCTGCTGCTGTGGAAAAAGTCCTTTCCCCAACAGCTCAAGAGATAGCTAAAGCAATCCAAATTGTCCAGTCTCTTTCCCCGGTTCCTGAACCGGCACCATCTGGGAGACGTTCGGTTCAACCATTCCCACCGGTTCAAGATTATGATTTTGAGGAATTTTATGAACCGTGGGAGGGGTAAGAGGAGTATGAGGAGAGTGAATATGGTCTGGAGGACCTGGATGCTCCTATTGAACTGGATACCTCTCAAGACAGACCTTTAGGGGTTTCTCCTCCAAGGCTTTCTGAGTCCCCTTCTCATTTTATGTTTTATAAAAAGGTTGCTGAAACTCTTCAGCTTCCTGTTGAGGAAGCTGTTGATGACCAGGAAGAGCCTGATTATGTAGAAATGATGGATATTCCAGAATCTAAGAGACTGTCTATTCCTCTTCACAAATCTTTTAGGAAGCAGACTGTAAAAGTTTTAAAAACTCCTCATTCTATACCTCCTGTAGATAAAAGAATGGACAGAAGGTATACTTTATCAGGTTCTGACACGGAATTCCTTACACAGCAATGCAGCCATGTGGGAGTAGTGCAGGCTGCAGCCTGTGACAAGGCAAATATTCCCCTAGCTTCACACCCTCCTGAAAAGGACTCCAGGAAGATTGATGCTATGGCAAAGAAACAGTACATGGCAGCATCCTTGGGACTCAAACAAGCAAACTATATGGCTTATGCTGCCAGATACCAGAAATCCAGATGGGATACTGTGCTGGCTCTAGCCAAACCAGTCCCTGACCAGCTTGCCAGGGAGCTGGAACAGGTGGCTATGGATGGTATTGAGGCATCAAAGGTGCAATTTCATGCTGCAGTGGACTCTAATGATGTATCTTCAAGAGTCATGGCTACATCTGTGGCACTTCGCAGAATGGCTTGGCTCAGATGCACCACCTTGTCACAGGATACCCAGTCTAAAGCTATGGATTTTCCTGTGGTGGGCAATTCTCTGTTTGGGGAACAAACAGAGAATTACATGAAGAAAATGGATGAATACAAGACCAACTATAGGAGTGCTCAAGCCAAGGAAAGGCAGGCCACTCCTCAGAAGCAGCTTCCCAAAGCCAGGGGCAGGCCTTTTCATAGGCCTTTTTATCAGGCTCAGGCCTCCTCTTCCTCCTATGCCCAAAGGGGATTCTTTAGAGGGGAGGGGCAGACGGGGTTCAAGCAGGCCTGCTTCTACCCCTCAGCCCAAAGCCCCTGCCAAGCAGGCACCCTGATGGGGTAGCCAGGGCCGCTTCTCCTCTACCTATAGGGGGCAGGCTGGCTTACTTTGTCCAGGACTGGAAGTCTCTCACATCAGACAAGTGGGTCCTGGAAGTAGTAAGCCAGGGACTGGTTCTCAGCTTCAAAAAATTTCCGAAGATGAGAGCCAGATCTTTTCCTCCTGCATCTCCATCAGAGGCACTCGCTTTAGAGTCAGAGGTCTCTACCCTCCTCGCTCTCAGAGCCGTGGAAAGGGTTCCACCCCGACACCAGGGCAAAGGTTTGTACTCCAGGTACTTCCTTACCCCAAAAAAGACAGGAGAATGGCGGCCCATCCTGGATCTCAGATACCTGAACAAGCACCTTTTAAAACCAAAGTTCAAAATGGTGACTCTAGGGATCATTTTACCCTCCCTAAGGCCAGGGGACTGGCTAGCGTCCCTGGACCTCAAGGATGCCTACTTCCATATTCTCATCAGAAGCTCCCATCAAAAGTACCTCAGGTTCGAGCTGCCCTCAGGCCATTACCAGTTCAGAGCAATGCCCTTTAGTCTCACCTCGGCACCAAGGGTATTCACCAAATGCCTGGCAGTAGCAGTAGCTTGCCTAAGAAGGCAAAAGATTGCCATCTTTCCTTACCTGGACAATTGGCTCGTAGTAGGCCAATCTCCAGATCAGGTCAACCTACATCTTCAGATAACTCAGCAACTGCTTACTTCCCTAGGTTTCCTTCTGAATCTCCCAAAGTCAGTGCTGGAGCCTGTCCAGTTCCTAACCTTCATAGGCGCAGAACTGAACACCCAGGAAGCCAGGGCCTTCCTCCCCTTAGACAGGGCAAACACCTAGTCTCCCTGGCCTCCTCATTCACCCTGCAGGTCTCTCGACCAGCAAGGCATTTTCTGCAGCTCCTGGGACACATGGCTGCTTCCACAGCAGTAGTGCAAGGAGCAAGATTTCAGATGAGGGACATTCAGTTCCATTTGAGGGCCTTTTGGTCCCAAAGAAAGGATCCTCTTACCAAGTTGATCCCAGTAATCGAACCTGATCCAAGCCCTTCAGTGGTGGCAGGATCAGAGCAACGTGAGACAAGGAGTTCCCTTCTTCACTCAGCCTCACTCATTAATCCTTACTACAGATGCATCCCTCTTGGGGTGGGGGGCCCACATGGGCGACCTCACTACCCAGGGACTGTGGTCCCCACAGGAATCTCTGCTCCACATCAACCTGTTGAAGCTCAGAGCAGTTTTTCTAGCACTTCAAGCTTTCTCCAAATCTGTTCAGAACAAAATTGTACAGCTCAGAACAGACAACACCACTACAATGTGGTACATCAACAAACAGGGGGGCACTCAGTCTACGGCCTTGTGCACCGAAGCCATGAAGTTGTGGTCTCTGGCCTACTCCCTGAACACTTCCCTTATGGCAGTTCACCTCCCAGGCAAAGACAATGTCCTGGCAGATGCTCTCAGCAGGATCTCTCAGGGCCATCACGAGTGGTCCCTGGATCCCCTGGTTCTGGGAATGGTATTTGCCAAATGGAGCACCCTGCAAATAGATCTCTTTGCAGCTCCAGACAATCATCAACTTCCTCTCTTTTGCTGCAGACCCCCAGTCTTGGGCTCAGTCCCTCTGGACGCCTTAGCCCTCAGTTGGGAAGGGAAGTTTCTATATGCCTTTCCCCCCTTCCCTCTCCTGTTCAAAGTGCTAATCAAAATCAGATCCCAATCCTGTAGGGTCATTCTGATTGCCCCAGATTGGGCCAGGCAACCCTGGTATCCTCTCCTCCTGTCCTTAGCAGTCCATCCTCCCCTGTGCCTTCCCAAGAATCACAATCTGTTAACCTGTGCCCAGGGAAGGGTTTGGTACCCGAACCTCAAGTCTCTCAATCTCAAGGCCTGGTTCTTGAAGAGCTAGAGTTTGCTGGCCTACACCTCTCTCAAGGTGTAATGGATATACTCAAGGCTTCTAGGAAGCTTTCTACCAGGGCTACTTACAATTCCAAATGGAAAAGATTTTCCATATGGTGCTCAGAAAAGAATATTTCCCCAGACTCTGCTGATCTTCCCACAGTTCTAGATTATATGGTCCATCTAAACACTTTGGGGCTGAGACCAGCTACCCTGAAGGTACATTTGGCAGCTGTCTCTGTCTTTGTTTCAGCAGGTAAACCCTCTCCTCTTTCATCTCACCCTGTGTTTTCCAAGTTTTTCAAAGGTTTGCTTCACAACAACCCTCCATTCAGGGACCCTGCCCCTGCCTGGGACCTCAATGTTTGCATTGCTCAGCTCATGCAACCTCCCTTTGAGCCCTTGTCTTCAGCTGAGCTTAAGTTCTTGACTTGGAAAACTGTGTTTCTGGTAGCTGTCACCTCTGCCAGATGCATAAGTGAATTACAAGCATTGTCAGTGGAGCCAGACTTTATCTCCTTTCACAGAGATAAGGTAGTCCTTCAGACTAATAGAAAGTTTCTGCCTAAGGTGGTTTCAGATTTCCACCTTAACCAATCTATTTCTCTCCCAGTTTACTTCACTGACCATTCCTCCTCTGGTGAGAGGAGGCTGCACAGCTTAGATGTGAAAAGGGCCCTTAGTTACTACATTGAAGCGCACCAAGGGTCACAGGTTTGACTCCTTCCAACTTTCCTCACTTACGGTGAGGTTGGGAAGGGGAAACCTGCCACTAAAAGATCCATTGCCAGGTGGATTGTCTCTTGTATCCAATTCTGCTATGAAAAGCTGGGTAAGGTTCCCCCCTCAGGCCTGAGGACTCACTCTACCAGGGGTACAGCTGCTTCTCTGGCTGCTGCCAGAGACGTCCCTATTTTAGAGATATGTCAAGCAGCTACCTGGAAAGCAGTTCACACTTTTACCAAGCATTATTCCTTGGACATCCAGGTTCGGAGTGATGCTCGGTTTGGCACAGGTGTCCTTCAGAGCCTATTCCCTAAGTAGGTTCTGTCCCTCCTCCATGGGGGTACTGCTGTGTAGTCTGCAATTGTCATAATATAGCAAGACTTCATGTTGTTTGAAGAAAAAATTACTCACCTTAGTAATGTTGTTTCTTCTAATGGAGTCTTGCTATATTATGACCTCCCTCCCTGCCTGCCCCTCTCAGAACCTTGTTTTGGGCTGTGGGTGGGCAGTTTAGTGTTGGCACTTAGTGGATGCCCACTTTGTTGTTTTCACCTCTCCTTTTTTTGGGGTGACTGAGTGTTGTGTTTTTCATTTTTTGGGTCTCCTGACTTGAGCCTTTGTTTTGGGACCAAAAAATGTCTTCTTATGTTTAGTAGCCAGTTGGCTAGTGTAGGTTTACAGCTTCCACACAGAGCCTTAGTGAGTTTAGCTCATAAAGATCTGACGGTTTAGGTTTGAAAGAAAGCAGACAGAGCTTCCTTAACCGAGCTCGCGCTCAAGATTCCATGCCTGCATGGAAAGTTAACTATTTCACCTCCGGAGCAGTTCTAAACTGCGGTCATACTGCAATTGCCATAATATAGCAAGACTCCATTAGAAGAAACAACATTACTAAGGTGAGTAATTTTTTCTTATACACCTCCTCATAAACATTACAGCTGTCATTTTACACATCCTGGCCAAAATGTGTTTTCGCACTTCTGGTGCCGAATAGTGCAGCCACTGTGGGAAATCAGTTTTCCAGATAGATTGGGAAAATGACAGTGCCACTGTTCATGAAGGTGGGCTCTCAAATAACTAAGTTGCAAATTTGGGAAAAATCCAAAAATAACTGTTTACAAGCGCCTGTTGCGCAGTTTATACCCACTTAACTTAACTCCGAATTTGTAATATTTTCATGCCAGATTTTCAACACTGCCATTTTTCACACCTCCTATGAATAGTACAGCTGTCATTTTTCATATCCTGGCCAAAATATGTTTTCGCACTTCTGGCACAGAACTGTGCGGTTGCTGTGGGAAATCAGTGTTTGGGACAGATTAAGATCGAGTGAGTGAGAGAAGGGGAGTGAACGAACTCAACTGAGCCCTGTCAGGACTGCTGCAGATTTCTTTGTGGGCAGAAAAAGGCACCAATGCAGGCAGGAGGCCAGTACAAAAGGACAGCCTGCAGCACCGGGAGAAACAGAAAGAGCGAGTGAGAAAGGGGGAGTGAGCGAGCTCAACGGAGCTCTGTTGGGACTGCTGCAGATTTCTTTGAGGGCAGAAAAAGGTGCCAATGGAGGCAGGAGCCCAGTACAAAAGGGCAGCCTGCAGCGCCGGGAGAGACAGAATAAGCGAGTGAGAGAGGGGGAGTGAGCTAGCTCAATGGCGCTCTGCCAGGACTTTAGAGTTGCTCATCCTCCCAGCCAGGGTCCTCTGTGGTCCCACCATTACAGCGGCATCTCTGGAGTGGAGACAAAGCAATGATTGGATACTTTAGGACTACTGTAATAATACAGATTTAGTTGTTCTGTTTATTTTCTAACTGAACAAAGTACTGAGCTATACTGTTATGAATGCTATAATACATATTTATTTGTTCTGTTTATTCTCTAACTGAGCTGAGTAATATTTGGAGTGCAATAAGATTTCTAACGGCTAAGTGAAACTATATCGAGAGCTGAGAACAAAAAAGTATGGTTGCTGAGGGATGAAAAATGGACAAGGAGGCTTTAGAATTGCTACTGTAATACGGTATCTAATGGATGAGATCTGAGACTGAATTAACCCAGTCAGCAAGGGGGCAGTAGGGGGACTAGTGTGGGAGGAGGAACAGAAATTTGAGTAAATAGTGGCCTAACAGTTGTAGTAGGGTACAGAACCTGGGAGTAAGAGCCTGTAACATAAGATGGGAGCCAAAATGGGGCAGATGCCACATGTCAATAGGGCGGGCATCTTTGGAAGGATGGTGGGGTGTACAGGGTGTGGGTCCGCCATGATCCTGGACTGGGATTGGAGGATGGGGGGTGTATGGTCTGTAGATGACTGGCTAGTTTGAGGGAGGAACTGTGGAGGCTAGGGAGGAGTCTAAGTGGCAGTGCAGATGAGTATCGGAGGCATCCTGGCTGGGGGGGAATAGGGGATGGCAAAGGGGATGGAGGAAGAACAACTGGGAGTGAAACCGACCCAGTATCAGAAGCACTAGCAGAAAAGACAGGAGAAGGGAGGGGGTGCCTGACGTGAGGGGGGAGGCCTCCTGATGGGGGAAGAAGAGCCTATGAGGAGTACCAGGGGAGAGATCAGATGGCTGCGGGTAGGGACGGACCAGAGGTGGCAAGGAGGGGAACAAGCAGGAGTGGGGGGACTGATTAGGGGAGGAGATGTAGGGTGGCTGCTGGTAGGGAGGGACCAGGGGTGGCACGGAGGGGAGCAAGTAGGAGGCGGGGACCGATAGGAGGAAGAGATGTAGGAGGGGTATTGACTAGGAATAGATTTGAACATCTGCTATGGAAGAGAGAGAGGCAGGAACATACTGAAGGGTGGGAGGACAAGTAGGCATGAGAGGGATGGCAACAGGTAGGGAAGAGATAGCAAGGACGAAAGGGTAGAAGGGGGCCAATAAGGAAGAAGGGGTGGTTACTGGAGAGAGAAGGACTACGGAAGGGAAGGATGGGAGGGGCATCACTATCGGGGTAGAAGAGAATGGGGGCTCTAAATTGACAAGCAGGAGGCATAAGAGAGGGGTTGAAATCAGCAGGGGAGGAGGGAGGTTGACATGGGAAGCCCAGTAGGAATTAGTCAGGCTGGGAAGGGGTTCAAGGGGATGGGAGGAATAAGGCAGAGAAAAGGGTGAGGGAAGTAGAGGTACAGATATGGAAGTCACAGAGGGTGCAGCTAGCAGGGGTACAGGGCAGGGAAGAACAAATACTGGGCTGGTGGAAGGGGCATTAGAAGGGAAAGGGGTAAGGGACGGGGGTACTCATCACGGGGGATTCTATTCTGGAAGGGGTGAGATGGGGCAGAAAGGGGGAAAGGCACAGCTATATTTGGGTTGAAGCTGTCCCCAGGATGACTGCAGGAGGGGCAGAGCAGGCACTGCTCAAGCATGCAGCAAAGGGGAGGAAGAAACCTCATTTACTGTTGCATGTGGGTACAAATGACTTGTTGGGGGACACTGTGGAAGTAGTGAGGGGGAGGTTTGAGTACTTGGGCAGGCAGTGTGATTGGGTGGGAAAGTCGGTGGCATTCTTGGAGGTACTGCCGGTACCATGTGCAAGCATGGGGAGGAAGAGTAGGCTTGAGGAGTTAGAGTGGCTAAGGGATTGGTGCCACACCAAACATTATGGATTAGTGACTAACTGGGGTAAGGTCTGGGGGGAATAGTGACTTGTACATGAGGGACAGGGTACAATTGAGCAGAAGGGGAGGGGAGTATTAAATGTAGGATTAGCGCTGGCCCAGTGGCGCTGATGGTTGAGGCGCTGGATGCCACACCTCGTGCCATGCTGGTGACCCGGGTTCGGATATGAGCCCAGGCCACCTGGGGTCGGCAGGGGAGGGATAGGATTGAGCATCCGGAGGACTGCTTTCCTGTCCCGGGGAGGGATCCAGGACCCACTACTCTTGTAGTGGCCCTGGTGACAACCGGGGACACTACTAGAGCAGTGTAGTAAAGGGGGCAGAATGCGGTGGACTTTGGCACGCTGCGCCTAAGTGTCATTGCATGCCTGCGCTCTGCAAAGGGGAGAAAAGTGGAAAATGGGCTATAGTCATGGCAGTATGAGCTTCCGACCCCTGCTGCCCAACCTGAATGGTGCCTCCTCAACTGGATCCTGCTCTGGTAGGTCGACCTGGGAAGCTCCTCACCAGCCCGCCATGGGGGGGAAATCCGTGGAGGTGAGGAGGTCGGCCTGATGTCGGGGGCAGGGCTAGAGGGGTCGGTCGGGATGACCAAGCCGACCATATCCTGGGGAGAAAATATGTACAAAAAGAAAAAGGCAGAATTATAGGGATATATCTCTACTAAGGTGGATTTAAACTAGTGGGGGTGGGTGGCCAAAAGACTGAGGTTGGTAGAAAGGTCCGGACAGGGGAGCCTAATCAGCTCACTGCCCTACATGTAGGTAAAGGCGGAGGTGTAGTAACTCTGGGAGGTGGCAGGCAGAGTGGTCTGAGTGTAATACAGAAGGCACCACCACCCAGTAAGAATAAAGGAGGAGAAAGGGCGCAGACTACAGGAGGAGGACACAGACCAAGGAGGAGGAGAAGAGTGAGGAGAAGGAGGGGTACGGGTGGAAGGTGGTCTGACTAAATGGATAGAGAACTGGTTACAGGGGAGGGTGTAGATGGTGGTGGGGGGGGAGCTCTCGGCACCCAGAGCAGTGACAAATGGGGTGCCGCAGGGCTCAATGCTGGGCCCAGTGCTATTCGGGCTCTTTACCTCTGATATAGCACATGGAGTGGGGAGCAGGGTTAGTCTGTTTGCACATTATACCAAACTGGGGTGGTGGTGGACAAAGAGGATGAATGGCAAGAACTACAGGGGGACCTACCCAAACTAGAGACATGGGCGGTGGAGTGACAGCTAGAATTCAGTGCAAAGAAGTGTAAGGTGATGCATTTCAGGGCTAAGAATCAGATGAGGGACTATTGGTTGGGGATCACAGAGGAGAAGGACCTAGGGGTGTTGGTAACTGGGAGCATGAACAACTCAGCCCAATGCAGGAATGCAGCAGCAAAGGTAAACAGGATGCTGGGGTGCATATGAGGGTTCTCATCCAGACACGGATGTGATCCTACCTCACAGATCATTGGTCACACCACACCTAGAGTACTGTGTGCAATACTAGAGGCCATACCTGAGGAGAGATATAAAGTTACTGGAGGGGTGCAAAGGAGGGCAACAAAAATGTTAAAGGGGATGGAAGGAAAGGAATATGAAGTTAGGCTGAAGGAGCTGAACATGTATACACTGGAGGAGAGGAGGGATGGGGGATATGATTGAAGCATTTAAATACCTGAGGGGGTAAATAAACCTAGCACTGAGAGGGTGTTTAAACTGAGGAATGGAAGAGAGACAAGGGGGCACGGACTAAGGCTGGAAGGGGGATGTTTCAAGAGGGAAATGAGGAGGCACTTCTTCTCTGAGAGGGTGGTGTCTAGTTGGAATGTGCTGCCAGAGGGGGTGGTAACATGTAGAACAGTCAATAGCTTTAAGGAGGTGGGATAAAGCAAGAGGAAGAGTCGGGGGCAGGGGCTGGGGCAAGCGGGGAGGAACTGAGGGGGAGGAGGCTGGGGCAGCTGCAATCTAGGGTGGTAGATGCACACTCGTGCAAACTTACATAGACCGATTGGTGTGTTCTGCTGGCAGATTCGTATGTTCGTATGTAAAATCACAGTGACTCTGTTCATGAGCAGAGGTCCTAAAATGCCTATGTTGAAAATTTGATGATGAATGTCCATAAAATGACTGTGTTACAAATGTGCATTGTGCAGTTTCCATGCACCCTCGTAACTTCACAAATTTGTAGCATTTTCACTGCAGATTTTCACCATTGGTATTTTTTCAGACCTCCTTATGAACAGTACAGCTGTCATTTTTTTCACCCTGCCCGAAATATGTATTTACACATCTGGTGCAGAATGATGTGGGAAATCAATGTTCGGGACAGATTAAGAAAATCATAGTGACAGTGTTCATGAGCAGAGAGGTCACAAAATACCTATGTTGAAAATTTGGTGAAATAATTCACTAAATGACTAATACACGATGTACAGTGCTCCATCGCCAAGGAAGTTTGAGCATTTTTAATATTTTCACCACAGATTTTCAAGATTGCCATCTCTTCACACCTCCCTATGAATGGTACAGCTGTCATTCTTTACATCCTGCCCGATCTGTGTTTTCGTACAGCTGGCACACAATGACATGGTTGCTGTGGAAACTCAAATTTCGGAACACATTGACAAAATCACACTGCCACTGTTCATGACAAGAGGTCCCAAATGTTTTCATGAGGTGGGGGACACAAAATGGCCATGTTGAAGTTTGTACTGCAAATACCAACAAATGCCCAGGGTGTTCGGTTTCTAACCATATCCACCCTGTACAGACTGACAGGCGTCAGGGTGTGCCTTCGTTACCAACTGTAATGCTCATGTCATTACAACCCTACCCCCACCCTGCAGCCACTGACAGGCATCAAGCTGTGCCTTGGACTCTTCAGCCCCAGAGTTCACTCCATTCTATATTGCACCCATTTCAGCGAATGTCCTTATGGAGTGGGGTGACAGTAAAGCTGAACACCCCAAGGCACACCTCAACACTTCTCAGTGTCTGCAGGATAGGGTGAGGTGAAATGGCATGAACGTTATGGGTGACAACCCAAATGCATACCCCAATGCCTATACATCTCTGCAGGATGGAGGTGGGGTTGACATGAAGTTCAATACTTCACTGCCATTCCTACTCTGCATCTGTCTAACTCCTGCATTTCCAATACTAATACCAGCAAGCAAACATTTGGCATTGACAAATGCTTGTTTACCATTGAAACTGCTGAATTCACGAGAGACCCTAGGACCTGCTAAGTGTGATTGACTCACTTGGTCTAAATATGTTTCCTCAATAAGAGCAATATCAGTTCTTTTTATTTTAATATGTAAGATTTTTAATTTTTTACATTTAATTGATGAGCCAATTTCCTTGCCATTCCAAGAAACAAATTTGTATAATTGCAGTGTAACAGTTATTGCCTTAGTAAGGGAAAAAAGGAAAAGAAGAAAAGAAAAATGCAAAGTAAAGCCTGCAAATACAACAAAATCTGGCCAGAGCTGATAGGGCTGCAGCTGAGGAATTTGGGGTAAAAATATTGTAAACTTGTTTTTTAATATTTTCATGCCAAATTTTCAACATAACCTTGTTATGACCCTCCCTCATGAAGATGGGCAGAGACAATGTTAAATTCCTGGCTTAAAGGTGATTTTGTGCAGGGACTGCAAAATTAACTGTCAGGATGCTAAAACACATTTTGGGCAGGAGTTGAAAGATTACAGCTGTCACAATTATGAGGTGCTATAAAAAATGGCTATGTTGAAAATTTGTGGTAAAAACATTTAATATTATCAAACATATGAGCCTGCATATGTAAAATTTTATGTAGGCTCATAACTTTATTGAGTTTTATATTTTTACACCAAATTCCCAACATAGCCTTCTTATGACCCCACCTCATGAAGATGGGCAGACAAAATTTTCAACTCCTACCTGAAAGGTGATTTTGTGCAGGGAGTGTGAAATCACCTTTCAAGATGTAAAAAAACCATTTTGGCTAGGATTTGAAAAATGACAGCTGTCACATCCATGAGGTGTTGTGAAGATATGGCTAGGTTAAAAATTTGGGGTAAAAATATTGACAACCACCGAAGTTACGATGTTGCATTTGCAAAATTTAATTTAGGCTCATAACTTTGTTGTTTTTTAATATGGGTACACTAAATTTTCAACATTGCCTTCTTATGACCCCACCTCATGAACAGGGGCAGAGTAAGTTTTTATCTCCTGTCCGAAAGGTGATTTTGTGCAGGGTGTGAAATCACCTTCGGGACAGAGTTGCTGATGTCAGTGACATTGTTCAGTGAGGTGGGTCCCAAAGAAGGCACGCTGAAAATTTGGGCTAAAAATATGTACAAATGGCCAAGTTATGGCTCTAAGTTCAAAACCCTATTGAAATACATTGAACAGTGGTGGTCCTGCTTGTGACTTCAATAAAGAATTTTTTTAACTGGACCTAACAATGAGGTCTTTATTCGTTTTTGCCTCGTTGCTCTGCTTTTTGCCTTGTTAAAGTGAATGACATGTCTGTTTCTTCAGTTCACAGTCTGGCTTTGAAGAGTGAAGACATTTCTGTGGTCCAGAGAGGATTATGGTGTTGGACCCTTGATAGGTAAGTATGGGCTTGGGGGTGGGGTTGTGGGTGTTGAGTGGGAGGGCAGATGGGGGCTCAGAAATGGCACAAAAGACATCAACAAGGCAACTTTGTTTTGTCACTCCAGCATGTTGTTTGATCGCAAGGTATGCAGGAGTTCTTTTTCTGAAGCAAAAGGTCTGCTGGGCTCCACCCACTGCAGCCCTAAAAATAGCAAAAACAAAAATGAGAAAGGGATAAAAGGGAATATTTTTCAATGAATATTCACAGAAGTCAAGTGGTAAACCCTAAGCAATCTATTTATACTAGTTAAAATAATAAACAACCTTTTAGATAACAGGAGTGTAAACACAATGTAACCAGAATACAACAAGATTATTATTATACAATTAATATTCTCTGTAAAAATGAGCAGTAAAATTGGCAATAATTAGTGAACTTAATCACTTATGGGGAAAGAAAATGATAATTAGATTGGAGTAAAGCAAAAAGGAATTATCACAGAAACGTTAGTCAAGTAGGTTGGAAGACTACCATGATCCTTCAAGTCCATTGAACAGTAGGTCCAAGGTAGCAACTGGTGCCAAGCTCCTAGCATGCAATGGTAGCTGGGTGGTAGTGTCACTGGCTCCACCCTTCATGGTGGATACATCAAGAAGGCTCATGTAAATAAACCGTGTGCCAAAAATATATAACATTTCAAAAAGTAACTTGAGATAATGGAGTTGGAATGTCTGGTGAATACATACATAGATGCGGATACATGCAGGGGGACAGTGAGTAGGTGGCCCATATGTAATTGTTATAAATTAGACCAGTAAGCTGTACTTATACATATTAGCTACTGGTTATTGCTCTGAGGACAGTTAATGCATGTTTTCCATCATTGTGGCCTGTTCTGTGAGTTAAGTTTGGCTATATAATGCAGAGGCCTAAAGAGCTCTTTTAAATCTAATGGTTAGCAGAGCCCACTCAGCTTCCTGAGATTCCCTGCCAGGCATCGTGATAAGGCAAATATTTAGGATGTGAGCACCCTTGGGGCAAAGCAGACTATGACGGAGGCAACAGGCTGTCATAAGAATAGACAATGCTTACAATGCACAGCAACAGTTGCTATGAGTACCCCTAGGCTTGTTTCAAAACTTTGAAGTTTGAATCAAAAGTAGAAAATCAGCATATGTTCCTGGTGAGCTGGCCAACCAGACCTTCCCCCCCTCCATGCCCCATACACCTTTAAGTTAGAATAGACAAGCCTACTCAGTATGACTATAAAAACATACAATTGCAGATTAGTGTACTGTACAGCGCAGGTGTATCTACAGTGCATCAGTAAACAGAAGATCGCAGGACCAGTGCCAAGCAGGAAGCTTAATGCATTTTAAGTTAGCCTTTATGACAATGGTGTAACAACAATGGCAGAGTAGCTGGTATAGATTGGAGGCTTCAGCAATCAGTAAAATCAGCTGGGTTCAGCAATGTTAGGAAGCAAGAAGAAGTGAATTGTAAAAGTGCATAGAGAGACAGTCAAACTTTATAATTGATAGTAGCATCAGTTTTAAAATTTATTGGATCAGGAAAAAAAATCAGCAAGCCTAAAGATAGGTTGTCGGACCAGACATTATGCAAGCACATTCCTTGTGCTCTAAGTGGAAGTGCTGTAGGTGCATCTGACCCCTGATATTTTCAGTTTTGGCATTTTGCTAAGCTTCTGGTGGTGTTGTGATGGTAGGTGCCTCAGTGTACATGAGATCTGCATCTGGTTCAGGGGAGGTTCAAGAAAGAGTGTCAGAATAGGCACAATGGCTGTCCTTACTATGACTTTGGATCTTGGGATTAGTGACTTGGGGTGGTTTTCTGACACTTTAGGAAGCCCTTACTGGAGGCTTGGATTTACAAGAGATCCCTGCTGACCAAGATTGTCTGTTTTTGTACTTAACTGCTGCTGAGTAAAGGTGAAGTGCTGAAACAGTCATAATGTGCTTGTACATGGGAAAATTCTGAAAGGCTTCCAGTTCTGAGGTGTGTGATTGACCAGGGGGAAGAGGTGGCATGAGGTTTAGAACTTGAGAGCTCTAATCTCAGTGAGTCTCACGCACTGTTTGAGTTGATAACTGTTGGAATGAGCAGTAATGTTCATTAAAGAGCAGTTATCTTGAACGTATTGCAGATAGCCCCAAGCATCGCTTACAGACTCACATGTAACATAACTGCCTCTTGCTTCCTGTATAACCAAAGCTGCTGGGTATTTGAAGTGGTACTGCACACCTATTCTTTGCAACTGTTGTTTAACTTCAAAGAAAGGTTTTCTTTTTTCTACTACTTCCCCCGAAATGTCCGGAAACAGTAGTATTCATTCCCCTCACCATGTTAGCGACCTTCTTTCCCTGGCAATCCATATAACCTTCTCTTTAAGAGAATATCACAAAAAATAAGCAATGATGGGCCATGGCTTTGAGTTATACTGTGGCTTAGTGCCAAGCGACCTGTGTGCCCTCTTGATTTCCAGTGGCCAAGGCCACTGGTAGCCTAACAATTCAGGAAGAAAGTTTTGTAGGAACAGAATCATATTATTCCCCTCTGACCCCTCAGACACCCCGTGATTGTCAGGTTGATCCTCCTCCCCCTGTTCTTTAGATCACCTATTTTTTTCCTTACGATAAGAAATTTGTTAATTTTGATGCTCTGCCAGGTTTTCTAAATATTCCACTTTGGACTTGAGCTCAGAGATCTTGGAGGCCAATTTGTCCATCTTGCTCACTACTACATCACGTTCATTTTGGAGTTTGGCAGAAGATAATTTAACCTCAGAAATTTCTAATTTGACGTCAACTAGTATGTCTTTCAATTGCTGAATATCATTCTTAATTGTGCTCCCATTGCCAACTGAGAGGCTGTTCCAGGTGCCCTGATTCTGTGCATTGATTCACTTCCCAGCCATGGCTGCCATATTGAATATATCATTGAATCATTACTCACAGGACAAACAAATAAAATAAGGTACAAAGCTTGCAGTTTTGGTCAAATTCATTAGTGAATATTTTTAACCAATGAAACAAACTGGTTTGGCGGTTTGGCTGAAAGCAAATAGGACTGAGTGATAAAATTAATTTGTCCCCAATCCAAGACTCTTCAGAAGGTCATCAGTGACCAACTGCAGAAACACATTTCTAAGTATGGTTTGCTTACCAAGGCACAACATGGTTTTGGAAATTGCACAATACTACTACTGCTATGATTGATCTAACTGAGGATCTTTGAAGAGCCTTGGACAGGGGTGAGTTTGCTGGAGCGGCCTTCCTTGATTTATCGAAGGCCTTTGATCTTGTTGATCACAGATTGTTAGTAAAAAACTTTGGAAGATGGGCCTGTCTGTTTATGCAGTGGCATGGTTCTTGGATTACCTGACTAACTGAACATAAACAGCAAAATGTAATAACGTGTTTTCCTCTATTTTGCCCTTGGATATGGGGGTCCCACAATGATCTGTTTTAGGACCTTTATGTTTAGTATTTTCATTAACATCATGTCCAATATTCCCAAGTACTCCCATACAATTTTATATGCTGATAATACTGTTCTTTTTACTTCCAGGGTTAATTTCATTAAGACGTAGGAATATTTGCAATCTGATTTTAAGTTGCTCTGGGAATGGTTTGAACAAAATAGCTTGGTTATTAATGTAAAAAAGACCAAGACTGTTATTAGGGAGTAGACAAGGTCTTGGTAAATGTCCAAATTTGACTATCACTACCCCTAGCAGAGATTGTACAGTAACCCCTCACTATTACGAATCTCGTTATACCTAATATCAGTTATAACGAATGGTTCGCATGGATCCCAACAGTTACTGTACCTCATTGTAATACTGTACCACTGCCACATCACCACTCACCTGCCCACATTGCCTGTCTCATGCTTACCTGCCCTGTTGTTGAAAAACAACACAATGCAATTTCCCAGTGCAGTGTGCCATCTTAAAATGAAACAACACATAAACTAACTGATTGGTGTGACAGTTTAATGTGAATTGTACTTTAATTATATTATAGAATATAGTAGAATGTTGTTGAGTATGGCTTTCCAATGGTGCTGTGTAGAATTTGCAAATTCCGACAGAATGTAATTCTGCAGAATTTTCAAAATTCCACTGAAATTCTGCTGAATTTTGCCAGAAATGTAATGGTGTGATTCCATGGCAGAAAATAGTTGTGGAATGATTTTCTGCTGAAAATGCTATTCACAGCATATTATTCTGTGGATCTCAATATTTTCTGTGAAATTGTTGCAGAATAATTTTCTGCAGAAACAAATGCTGTTCCATGAAATAATATTCCATGGATCACAGTGGTGGAATTCCCAGAAGAACCAGCAAAATTCTGGTGGAAATTCCGCAGTCTGAATAGTCGTTCCGTGCTAATTCAGGGACGAATTCTGCATTCCACATAGCACTACTTTCCAACCCTTTCAAAATGCAGTTGATTCACAGTATAAAGATTATGGAATGTGATTATACTTTCCTGTGGTACAACAGCATTCTGAAACTTCTGAACACCTTTAAGATTCGTTTTTTAAATGTAAGGAACTGCAGTGCTCGCGTCAAGAAGCTGAAAATGAAAGTGAACTACTGTAATGGGTGAAATAGTTTTTTCACATTCCAGATGACCATCTGGAATTTATTGAACTCTGCCAACAACCCGACCACCCAACTATACACTATAAAAATTGCTGGATTGTCAACCTCCTTCCTAACCAGCCTAAACTGACACTTCAGGGTTACGATTACCTTGGATCTTTTAAACTTTGCTCCTGAGGTCAGAGGTAATCAGAACCCCTCTGTGGCAACATAGACTGATTGTGCATGGTTGCCCATCCAGTATTTTCTGTATCATGGTCGATACACTCATGAGCAGTCTTTCTTGAGAAGCCAAAGGACTGGACATGCTTTAAGTATAAACCTCTCTACAACTCTCTACTCTCGTCTCCATGAGTGGGTTATGGTACACTGGAGGCACACAGTTATTACATTTTGAGGATCTGTGCTGTGCCTGCCATGTGATTAAACAGACGACTGCGGCACCCAATCTGGCGCATTTCTTGAACACTAAAATATACTGCAAAATGTTTAAAACATACAAATCTCTATCTCTGTTTTGTTTTCTTGGGACCTAAACCATCTGAAAGACTTCTAAATCTCTAATACACTGATGGCCCAATTATGTACAGTGTGTACCAATCTTCATGGCCATCACATCACTTCATTATGACCACAGGAGATGCAAAGCCCCCCAAAATACACACACATAGACACACACACACACACACATGCAAGCACGCATGTGCTCACGTGCACACACACACACACACACACACACACACTGTAGCATCCTGGGAAAATATATGTTCCTGGTTAAAATGAGGTGCAGCTTGAATTATAAAGAAGGATTGCCATTGAAATCATGGGGTTAAACAGTTACCTTGGATAACCAATAAAAGACCCCCCCCCCCCACCTGGAGCATGTTCACAATGGATTTTTGCATCAAGTCATGAAACAGTATACTTAATTGATCTGAAATTGGCCAAAAGTGCCAGAAAGTGTCAAAGAATGGAAGTGAAAGAGTGGAGAATGCCAAGAGGAGCAATGCAACTGCAGAGCTTTTACTTTCACTGAGATTACTGTCCAACATCAGCAGCAAACTGCCTGGAGGAACACAAAGGATCTGCCATGGTGCTTTGCAGAGCACTTCTGCATCATCAGGGGGTATACACCAGGAAGAAATAGCCTCTCTAAACTTATTTTCTGACATAGCATCCAAACTCATCAACAGTGAAGCAACTGTTTCAAGAACTCCCAGTCTGCCTCAGTGACAGGCAGCAGCAACCTGAAGATTCAGTGAATGAACAGACGAATTGCATGACCCTCTTCTGCACTGGATATCATTCTGAAATTATAATAAACATGCCTCTGTGGTCTTTGTAAGAATAGCACCAAGTCCATAGTCAGAAGCATTTGTATAGAAGATACAGTTGTTGGAAGCAATGGGTCAAACTTTGCCACAGCCAGGTTATTTAGGGCTCCTAACCCTACTACTCTCAAATCTACCTGGGATATCTTATTTCCCCCTCCCCTAGCACTTACCCTCTAAGGCTGATAAAAGACTATTAATTGCACTTGTTATCTTGTATCTGTTACTGTATATTGTTTTCTGCTAATGTACTGTCATTGCTGAAGTTTTGTACATCTATACTATGCCTGATCTCTAGCCTGTGCTGTACCGATTTCTTGTTCACCTGACTTTTTCCTGTATTTACTGTTATGTACCCGCTCTCTGTTGTAATCTCCAGGGTTGTACCTGAAAATAGACAGCTATGCTGTCCAGAGTGCCTACCCAGTCAACAACAACTAAGTAAATAAATAAATAAATGCATTTACTCTCAGGCATTTAACTTGTTAAAAACTAGACTGGTGACTTTTTTCATGCATATGTTTTAGTTCCCATATCAAAAGACTCAATGACTTAACCACAGCAGCATAGTTAGGAACAAATTTACTATGCCAAGCAATAAGTCCTAGGAAGGAATACAAACTGGTAGCATTTGAAGGTGCTGGTGCATTCAACACTGCAGCAACATGAGCGGAATCTGGCTGTAGTACTGGATTATTCTGCATAATTAATCTGTTGGTTTTGCCTGGATAAGGTGCTACATTCCCTTTAGGGTTTACATAGATACAGTACATACAGTAGATCTTTATGGACAGACAAAACTCATGGTACAATATCCTGTCTGCCCAGATCCTACCTACAGTATGACCTCACCAGTCTGGGACTGGCTAGACCTCTAGTGGATCAGTCATCCCATAGTTCCACCTGAGCTAACCCCTCTCCCCATTTGCCCCAACCCCTCCCCCATAAACCTATCTAATGCCATGTGTCTATCCCACCTCCAGCTTTTGTATGCACACTTTATGACTATCCCTGGCACTCAACTCCCTCAGGAGCTCCCAGTGCACATTCAACATCTCAGCACCTCACAAACCAGCACTCACCTGCCTCCACGTGGTCTTGGTGTTCCCACCAGGCAGGGTTGAGATACTGGGATGTACTTCCCCCCATCAGCAGTTGTTCATCAGGCGGTGGGGGTGTGGGGCCTGGGTATACCAGACAAGTGTCCACCTCCCTCCCTCCAAAGCTTTTCTTACTTTATGGTGTGCCCCCCCTCCTTCTCCTTACTCTGTGAACAATGAACAAAAGTTTTTGTTCAGGTTGTCTGCCTTTTCCTGGTTCCCCCCTGCACAGTCCCCCACTTCCATTATTAACCTTACTATCCCACCTCTGGTCTTCCTCTTTTCACATACATACCTAAATATGTCTTGTCCCCCTTTCATTACCTCCTGGGCTATTCTCTCTTCAGTTTGTTCCCTTAGCACTCCGTACTGTTTTCCTTGACTTCCTATGTTTCCCTGATGCTCCTCCATGTTCTCCTTCCTCTGTGTCTCCTTATACTTTTTGAATGCTACCCTTTTAGCCTTTTCCTTTTCAGACACCTCTTTCAAGAACCATGGCAGTTTTTACTCTTGTTTTTGTACACTTATTTGATGCAGAGGTTTCTTGCCTTTACTATGCTCACTTTTATCCTCACCCACTGTTCCTCCACCCCATCAGGCCATCATCCCTGCCAGGTCATACCTGAGGCATTCACCCTTCTTTATAAAATCTATCTTCGTGAAGTCCTGGACCCTCATCCTTGTGTGGCTCAGTTTTGTTGTTGACCTTATATTGAGTCACACCGCACGGTGATCACTTGTCCTCAAGTGGCCTCCCACCTTGATGTTTGCAACACTGTCCCTGTTAATGAGTACCAAGTTCATTATTGCTCCATCGCAAGTGGGTTCACTGGCTAGTTGCCTGAGGAATGCCCCCTGCAGAGAGTCCAGGATGTCCCTACTTCTAGCTGAAGCTGCTGCTGGGAGGCTCCAACCTACATCTGGCAGGCTGAAGTCCCCCACCAGCAGCACCTCCCCCTTTTCTGCTATCTTGCCAATGGCTTCCACCAGTACCTTACCTAATTCATCTCCTTGTGCTAGAGGTCTGTTGATCACTTCAGTGTGAATAGTGGCTCCATTCCCTGTCTTCAGGGTGACCCACAGTAACTCTGCCTCCCTCTGTATTTTCTGTATCTCCATCACGTTTATGCTTCCCGTCACATAAAGCACTACACATCCCATATTATGGCATCAGGGCACTGGCATTAGAGCACCGAATCACTATAGCACCGAAAGTCGAGTTCACCGCCTCCTCCCTGAAGTCTGCTCCCCCCTGGAGTTACTATGTTTAGTGAGGGGGAGTGTGGGGGAGCACAGGGGTGCAGCCTCTTGCAAACAGAGAGGTAGGTGACAAAGATGTTTGGTGCTGTAGTGACTCAGCACCCTAATGCTGGTGCCCTGATGCCGTGGAATCCACTCATCCTCCTTTTATTCCCACCTGGTTCTTCCTGAACAGAGTATAGCCTGGTATGGTCATGTCCCAGTCATGGTTTTCAGTACACTGTGACTCAGTAATTGGACACAGTATCCAGGTTGGCCTCTGCCATGATGACCTCAAGGTCTGGAAACCTATTTCCTGGACTTCTAGCATTCACATATGAGGCCATTCAGGTTTTGTTTCCACTCTGCTTGTTGCCCCTCTTTTTTCCTTTTTGCCCTTCCTCCTTCCCCTCAAAAGAGGAGGCTGAAGCCAAGACTGTGTCAGATTTAAATTTGGTGGGAAAGATATAGTGTAATATTTGGACCCACAGACAGAAGAGGGGAATAGATACCTGGGGAATGGGGTGACAATCAGCCAATAGGTTCAAGGGAAGATCTCTAAATCCAGCCTGATGTTAGGCAGCACATGGAGCTAGGCAGAGAAATGGGCAGACTGGATGGACATCTGGGTCATCTTCTGCTAACACAATCCATGTTTCTATGTTTCTATGCACTCGGAGTATGCTCCTGTAAGGCATCAACTAGCATCTGCTTGCCTCCGTGGCGTGTGAACCTACAGCTACATCTGTGGTCACCCAGGTGGTGCTGCTACAGCAGCTGTATTCTCCCTTCCTCACCAGAGAAGGCAAGTGTCATCTCTGATAATCAGTTCTCCACCCACCCCCGTCCATGGCTTGTTCCCAATAAACCAGGCTCTTTCCTAAACCCGGGTAGCTGGAGTCATGAGTCATAGCCCTACCACTATGTTAACAGGCTAGCCCCTATCCCACCCAATCTTATAGTTTGCCACCATGTTAACACTGGCAAGGCCCACTGGCAGAAAGTTCTACTTTTTCACCACCCTTTCCATGAAGAAGTATATCCTCACATCCCCTTTAAATGTCTAAATTTTTCATTAGTTTGCATGATGCTTATTCTGCTTTGGTTTATGGGAAATACTGTAGCATGAATGCTCCAATTATCCCCCTCTACAAAAACATTAGCCTAAACAGAAATCAGGTTCAATATGTCTTAAAATTGTTGAGACTGGTTTGTGTCAAATAGAACTCAAGAACCGACAGTTCTTAAATACAGGGAATGCACATTACTTATCCTATGTAATCTCTAATCTTTTCATCTGTCAGATGACCAAAGACACATGTACTGTAGCCATACATTGTATAAGAGCTGCTACTTAATGATCATCAGATTTGACTAGATTTTGAGACAGTTACTTAAACTGATGACATTTATTTGACTACAACATTTACTTTTAGAGCAAGGAAAACCCCTGAAGTCAGTGTAGTACTTTCATAAGGGTTGTCCTGCCTGGGGAGCATGCTCAGAAGCCTATAACCTTTAGTTAACAGGCCAATATTCAGCAAGACCCATTTCTGTAATACAGGGAAATCAGTTTCATCTTTAGCAGGCACATAGTTCTCCAACACATGCATCCAGGACCGGTCCATGAGGGCAGTGGTAGAGCTAATGCTCGTGATGCCAGCGACCCAGTTGTGGGAATGAGCCTGATTCATTAAGGGCCAACTGCAAGAAGGAGGGTTAGTGTCCCAGGGGATGCCCTCCTCCTCCAGGAAGGGAGGGAGGGCAGCTAGGTCCACTGTAATACTGACACCTGGTGACCACAGGAGGCAGTGCAGTCTGGAATAGCTTCAAGTACGGGGCATATGCATGTGCACTCTTGCCACTGGTGTCCAGTGGGTTGAAGGACCAAAAAGTGAAAATACCATGACCGGGCAGGATGACTAATCCAACACTGGAGGAGATCCTTGTTGCTACTACTGTATGTATGTCTTATATGTGGCAAGTAAACTACTGCATATTAAGAGTGAGACAATTCAGAATTTGAATTTGATAAAAGTGCTACAATTCGTCATTTTAATCTTTGATTTGGGGATGTTGAAGTTTTGGGTCACTTTGACCCTTTGTCACATTGATAAAAATCATGAAATGGGTAAAAAAGAATGCTGGCTTCTGACTGGCCAAGAGATACTTCCAGCTAGGCCATTATCCCAACACAACAGCCCAGTTGAATATAGTAAAATAAAACTATGTTTAAAAAAATACATCCAATAGGACCCATTTCATAATCGCAATAAGGAACTCCAAGGGGTGCATTATGGTGGGCTAATGGCCCTTCTCAGGTGGTGGAAGCACTCAGCTTCTCCTCGTGCTTCAGCCCACATGAGGTGGGCCACTATCCCACCATGAAGCACCCCCATCATGCCTTATTGATTAGATAACACTCTAGAGCTTTCTAGATCACTAGAGCTAATCCTGTGCAATGAGACAAAAGTGGCTGAACTCAGGATAAAATAGGTATCCACACAGAAATACTGAGGCATTGGAACATTTGTTCGGTGTCTCACCTTGCCCAAGCCCTGTTCTGGTGTGTTGCAGTTGTACTTAATTAAACATGTTTGCTGTATTTCTGCGTGGATGCCTGTTTTATCCTGAGTGCAGACACTTTTGACTCTTGGTTTATTTTGAAATTAGCTGCTCCTTGTGGCATGCACTGATCTTAGGTTCGTGCACAACTCTGCTATAGTGTATAGTGGAATGCTGTTCTAACTTGTTTTTTATCTGAGCTGAAATACTGTTCTACCACAGTGCAAAGGTCATGAAATACTGTTCAACCAATCTGTGGTAGAACAGCATTTCAGCTGATTTGAGAAGCGCATGAGCCACAGCAACAGAAACTGCAAGATCAAGCAGATTAAATGACGCAGCGACTGAACGAATAGGCACTCATGTAATCCCATTGATGCATGCAGGATCAACTAGATACAGTCAACATATGCAGGATCAACCAGATATATTTTCCTATGTAAAAAATTAAATGCAGGATCAACCAGATATTTTAAATTGCTTACAAAAAAAAGACTCGGTTCCTCCGCGTACTCTCACTTAGCGAGAAATACAGACACCATGTTTTTTTTCTTAAACAATCCCTCCCAGACATGATTATCAACAAATAAGAGTGCATGATACCAACATAGGGATGTCTGATCACTAGCAACCTTGTAACTCGCTCTAGCAACTCTCGGAGTAAGAGGCGGACAGCAAAAACGTCTTATGTTAAAAAGAAATTTAAAACAAAATGTTTGAACTATATAAAAATTGATTTCAGGGACACCATACACTATAAATTATACTGGATGTAGGCAACTCTATGCAGAACCAGTGTGTTTTGCCACCTCAGAGTTCTGATTCCCATGGACCTCTCGAGTTTCATTCTTGAGGTCACAGGGAATCACAACCCCTCTGTGGCAGAACACACTGGTTCTGCATAGTTTCCCATCCACTATTCTCTATGTTGTTAGTGTAACCTCCCTGTTACCCAGGTTTACAAGAATCCCAGTTAGACCTAGTGGTAGGCAGGGAAGGCAGCTTGTGAAACTCCAGTTAAATGGATTTCACACGGTCTCACTCTTTTCTCAGTCTCAGCTGAGACTGAGGGATGACATCATTTTAGAACTGTCGCAGCTGCATAAGCCACACTGGAATGTTGCAGCTAGGTAAGTTAGGATAGAATGTTGGGGAATTTGAAGTTAGTTCAGTAGAGTCTGTTGCAGTCAGTAGTAGAGGAAGGAGGTGCTCTGCTGTAAGCAGGCCCTCAGAGTCCTAAGCTCTGTCAAAGAGCTATTTTGTTTTTGTAGAGGTGTGTGTGTGTTCTCACCTGAAGAGGAACACAAGAAGAGCGAAGTGAAGTGGTAGAGACCGCTTTCAGTGGTTAAGGGCCCCATCCCTGCAGGGATGGGGGGAAGGAATCAGCCTGTTTCCAGGGGCAACCCCCCTGGTCCGGCTAGGGAAAAAGAAGCTGCCCGAGTTACGTTCGTGCTGAGGCACCAGAAGTTCTGGACGAGATTTCTTTGAAGAGAAAATGCCTGTGGGGCACCTGCAACCAAAGGGTGAGTTCACTCTGCTAAAGGGCCAATGTATTTTCACCTGAAACAAGATGAAACTAAAGTGACTGTTACTGTGGGGTCAGGAAAAGAGAGCCAAGTACAGTTTGGAAGATGTGGGGATTGGACTGCTTAACTCTGTGGGGGGTCTAGAGTAATGAACACAGCCACTTATTAAGTATGTTCAAGTTCAGCACAAATGGGATGTAAAGACAGTAGATTGAATGAATACATTTAAAGAGAATCTACACAGCAAAGTGTTTTCAAGGATGAGGTGTTATAGTCCAGAGAAATGGCCGGTATGAATTATGGGAGTGAGAGGTGGGAGACCCCCCATCAGTAGTAACCAAATTCACCTCTACGGGTTTGCTTTGGGACACCTGTTACTTTTCTCAGGTACTTGGCCAGTGCCTGAGGAAAGTACCCGGATGTGGGATTGATGAGGAAGATTCTGTTGGAGCCAGAAGTGCTCATAGGTGGTTTAGGGAGCCACCAGTAAATGTTTCCATGCTATATGGAAAGTGTCCAAGTGGCTGGCAAGGGAGCCGAGCCATGGAAGGAAGGTAGTCCAAGTGGCTGGCATGATAGCTGAGCCATGGAAGGAAGGTAGTCCAAGTGGCTGGCAAGGGAGCTGAGCCAGGGAAACCCAGAACAGAGTACAAGTTCGGGCTGTGTGCCCAGTGTGTTTCAAAGCCTGAGAGCTAAAGTGAAAGTGGATGTGTTCTGTTCTCCATAAATCTGCATTACCAGGAGTGTAGCCCTGTGGGGGTCCATCTATGCTTTGTTATTCTGTTGAATGTGAATAAAAGCCACACTTTAGAATCCCACTTCTGGTATTGGACATCTCAGTTATTGCTTCCTGTGTCTGGAGTTACTTGGGTGCCCCTGTTGCAGAGTAGCCAAACCTAGCCAATGTGCCGAGTGACATATTTCTCCCCGAACCCAGCCCACCAGGTAGTGCTGTCAAGATGGAAACAGCATACCTGGGTGGGGGTTACATTAGTCTAGTCCCTGTGGCCAGTCTGCTCTCTGCTCTCATCCCACTCATAACCCCCCACCCCCCCAATCCCATTCCTCTAGATTTTTTTTTTTTCTAAAAAAACAAATGCCAGTTCAGGAGACCACAGTTTGTTTTTTTTTTATAAAAAATGATCTGGTGGGATGGGTTGGTTGAGAAGTTACTGGGTAGGATGTGTGGTGGGGAGGTTTCACATATTCCTACTTGTAGCCTGCTCCACCCACATATCAAGTGCCCATAATGTTTCAACTTAAGTGTCAAAGTTGAACCAAAGTTGGGCAAGAAAAGCCAAATTTACTTACATTTCCAATGACCAACTTCTTTCACCCTTACTAAACATGACTGTCAGACCATGCTTATTTAAGCAATAAGGCATGACAGGGTGTGCATTATTGTGGGATAATGTCACACCTTGAGAAGTGAGGCGCAAGGCAACGCTGAGTGCCTTACATACCCAAGAAGTGCCATTGACCCACAATTACGCATGCCCTGGAATCTCTTCTTGCAATTATAAAATGGTTCCCCTGATTTTTATTTTAAAAACTGAGTACTCAGGTTCAGAAAGTTAAGTGCCTGTCCTGAGTGACTGTGTTGGAATAATGCACAGTCATGTGATAGCATATGACCAATCACAGATCTTGTTTTCTTTTACCCAGTTTATAAGCCAGCTTGATACCTACTGTTCCCAGTGACTTGAAGAGCACATAGCTGCTACAGTAAAAGGCTAAAAGTCATGATATTCACAACAATTATGCCTAATTTTGCAGGATTTTAGGATTGTTACTTTCTCCTGCCATTGAACTGCTGAACATTTCAGATAATGAGGCAAGTATTTTGCCATGCCTTTCAAATAGAGACTGAGAGTGGGCTTTTCAAAACTGTGAATGCAGCAGCTGTGTTTGTATTTTGGATGCATGCTGCACCCACGCAAATGTATTCAGATGTCGGCATCCTATTCGGACACACCTGGACACATTTGTGACATTTCCTGCAGTTTATGGCAATTTCTTTCACACCTGTGGGACTCACGTCCATTTTTCCGACACACGTGCCAAAATCCATCTGGAAAGTTAGACCACCTTTTTGTAGTCTAACTTTCTGGGTGGATTTCCACACTTGCATTAGAAAAACAGATGCACACGGCTGAAAATCTCACCCTGACTGTCCCCATCCGATCTCACAATTGCTGACTGTAACATCGCAGTCTGTTGTCATGGCAAGTGCTATAATATTATGTTTAATGATCAAAGGCACTATGAAGCCAGTTGGGGACAGTGATCTGTTTTTTGTGCACCCTTTTTAACTCATTTGCTCCCGGTGGCCATTTTGGGTCCATTCCAGCAAAGGATGGTTCTGACACCATATGGCATCTATGGGAACAAATGAGTTTTAAGCAAGCCACAAAGATGAGTTATAGACCCTGGAATATATGACTAAAAATAAAAAATAGGGCTTGATTTAGAGACGCACTAGACTGGCACGAGCTCCAGATGTGCTGAACATTTAGCGTATGGGGCTTGCAGCTGTTAATCGGTGTTCACGATCCATGCACCATTTGCTGCGAGTTAGACCAGCTTTTTGTTTTTTGTTTTACAGGGTTTGCTCCAAATAGTTGGTGCAAGCTACCAAAAAATAGGCAAAGTGTCGCAAATACACATGACCTTTCTGAACTGGGCACAAGCTGCGTCAATGCGTGTGGTGCGGCTGCAGGTTTGACACAGGGCGTGACGCATGCCCTGCATCAGTCTTTCTGAACTGAGACCATATTCTCTGGTGAACCGTTTTGTTTCTACATATCTCTCCAAACCACACAATACACTCAAAAGCCTCAACCACAACACAAAGTATCATGGGTATGCAATCATTGTGTAGGGGGTCAGCTGACAAGGCTATACCAAAACAAAAGTCGCCCTCTGTATGAAATGGCTTGTATTTGCCATGTGCATAGGCCACTGTTGTAAATGAGCATTGCTCAGTGGTTTTAAACCTAATACATGAAAAATGAAATTAAATGAAATACGGGCTTTCACATGCAGCGCTGCTCTGTGGGGTCCCAACAGGATGGAGCATGTGTCTCCAGGATGTCGTTCTCAGCCTTAGCTGAAATAGATGTAAATACTTCCCATATAAAGAGTTATATGAGAATGTAATCTAAAGATTGTGTTTCATCTCTCCCCCCTTGTGGGTATGGATTCTGTCCACTGTACAAACTAAAATCTACAGGGATGTGTCAGAAAAAGAAAAATACCAGTAAGTAGGAACTGAGTTTTTTAGATTGAAATCTGCATCTCACACTCTGGCCTCTTACCTTTCTGAAGCCCTCCATGGGTTCACATTTTAAAACAAGATTGTGTCTGTAAAGTAGGACCTTTATAAAGTTTTGGTCAAGAACCATAATACAGAATGTTCTGACAACCAAACTATAATGTTAGTCTCTCTTTCTCTCTGTGTCTCTCTCTCTTTCTCTTTCTCTCTCTTTCTCTCTCTCTCTTTCACTTTCTCTCTCTCTCTCCTTTTCATGTTTATATCTTCCTTCCCTCCATTCCCCTTCCTTCTTCTCTTTCTTTCTTTTTTCCTCCTTCTTTCTTCCTAATCTAAAGAAAATTATTTCTAAATAACTTTTTTTAATTCTAAAGGATTCGTTTTATAATCGTAAGTCGGCACTTCGAGTGTGAGGTATGCTGGTTAACATCACTTTTCAGGTGGTTGAAGGCACTCAGCAGTGCCGTGTGCCCCCCATTACCAACAGATACAAAACTGCTGACACTAGGAAGTGCATAACTTATTGTGTTTGTTATATAGTTATATGCTGTTTGCCTCAGAGTTATTTTTTACAGTCAATGAAGTGTTAAAGAACCATAACTCTTCCAGTCAATGTGTTCTGCAGTAGTGCTTCACAAACTTAATTTAAAAAGGAAGCAAAATCTATATCATGCTAGCACAATGGAAAGAGATGCAGCCAAGGGTTGTAATTAAAGCAGCAGCTCAGGATAGGCATTGAATTGATGTCTCTACATTTTTATACTAACTTTTAGTTCCCTAATCTAAAAAGTTGTTAAAAAGTTTCTAATCACCTAGTCTCATGGTACAGGCTGGCAGTGAACTGCACATCCAAGTGGGAGACCCAAGTTCAAATCTTGAGCTCAACTTCCTAGTTGGGGCTCAGGGCCCACTACAGAGGCATCAGATGTTGGTACCAGGTGGAGGGCGTAGCGCTGTCCACAGCAGCACCACCTCTTACACTAGGTGCACTAGTGATACTGATATCATTTGTTTCCATGTGATGTCAGCCAGCCCCCCCCCACACACATTATTTATTTATTTAGTTTTTGTTGATTGGGAAAGGATGGTTAGGCAATGTTGCTTATTTTCAGTCTTTCTCAGGGGTAGGGGAAAATACAGATGCAAACCAACTGAAACTCAATCATATTAAGCTGTTGGGTATATTTTAGTGAATGAGGGATATTTGGCAACGACACTGGTGAAATCCCCGTACTCTTTTTGAGAAATTGTCCACCTGAACAACCACCAGAAAAGATAGAGGAGGCTGTGGTTTGATGTTTCATCGAAAGTAAGGCATACTCCAACAGCACCGCATCACCCTAGTGCTGCACTCATGTGACAGTGTTCATGGTGTAAGCCCAACCCCAGTGCCGGACTAAAACCCATGACCTTCTGGTCCAGAGTCAGCTGTGCTGCCAGCAGAGCCATGCTGACAACTCATAAGCTGGCATCTCAGACAGCCTGTCAATATTTGGGTGTTGGGAGGGCTTGAGGAGGGAACATTTTCAGCTCAGTACTGAGCGTGACATCTGTGACCACCCACACAACTTGCCAAAACCCAGGAATCCCCTTGCAGTACATTCCTGAAAGCTAAATGTATCTCTATGGTGGCGAGTTAGCACCCCTGATTAGTGCACATTGGATCGTTTGGGGCTTTGTCTTCTGTGGTAAGCTGTGGGAGACTCAGGGAACACAGCAGGTCTGGAAAGGAGACCCCCTCTAGGAATACGTGCGGGGTGGACAGCTGGAGAGGTGATGCAAGTTGAGGAAGGAGAAGAAGGAGGTAAGTAGATGTCAGAGTCCAAATAAGGAATAAATCATAAAAAAAGAAAATAGTTAAAATTTTTATTAAGGAACATTATTCTAGTACTGTGTTCAGTTTTTGAGGCCGCACCTCAGAAATGTAAGGTAAGGTAACAATTTATTTGATCAACATTTAGTCTTTACAAGTATAAAATCAGCGCTAAAGCCATGTACAATAAATACACTAAACATTAAAATATAAAGTCAGACAATATATTCAAAATAATATGACATTTTAGCATTTATGACTCTCAGGATGCCCTTGACAGAGGATTTCCCCATTTTGGCATTAAATATTGTGAGGGTGTTTACAGACGATGTTATTTTATTTTGTATCAAGTCCAGATGTTTTTCCAGTATGCATTATATGCAAATCTTACTCCCAGATAGTCATAGCTATTAGCGATTTCAATATTATTCCCATTGATCTTGAACTTTGTCGGATTCCTAACTTTGTTTCCAAAAATCATTATGTTTGTTTTACTTAAATTAATTTTTAGTTTCCTTTGTTTACATAAAGGCTCAAAATTAACCAATTTCCTTATGAGGCCCAGTGCTGAAGTTGAAGGAAGCACCAGGTTATCTGCATAAGCCAGAGTATCAATTCTATGTTCATTTATCTTTGAGCATGAACTTCTGGGACAGTGATCTGTTCCAGAATCATATTAATATAGATATTAAACAAGGTAGGTGCTAAAATGCATCCCTGTCTGACTCCTACATTAGTAAAAAATGTATTTGTCACGTGCCCATAGTGATTATACTAGATTCTTGCCCAGGTATTTTCATGTAATCTGATAAGGGTGTCTAATAAAGTCCCTTCCAAGTTCATTTCCTCAAGAGTATCCCAGAGAAACTTCCTACTAATGCTATTGAAAGCTGAGGAGAAATCCACGAAACAACAGTAGAGTCTGCTTTTCCTTATCTTGGTGTATTTCCAGACTAGATGTTGTAAGACATAGTAGTGCTGTTCTGTTGATTGATTTTTCCAGAAGCCATTCTGAGATTCATTAAGGACAGAATTCTCCTCAGCCCAGTCCAGTAATCTACCCAAAATTATCAAGGAAAATATTTTCTGGGTGATATCGATGAGGTTGATTGGCCTGTACATTTTGGGATTCTTTGGGTCTTCCTTTTTATAAATTGGAAATATGACACTGCCAGACCAACTAGAGGGACATTTTACATTTTGGATTAACCCATTGAATGTGAAAGCCAAAAATGGGATCCATCAGTTTTGGAATGATTTGTATATATCTCCTATAATTCCGTCCGGCCCTGGAGCTTTATGGGACTTCAGAGAATTTAGAGCCAAGAAGATTTCATTCTCTGTGATTTTAATGGGCCTTGGGTAGATTATCTCATTCAATTGCTTAGAGCCATGGATCCATTGCTTCTTCTTGGGAGTAGTATAAATTGGAAAAATATGAAATCCTGGTTTCCGGAGTGATATGCGACTCTACCCTGGTAGTATATTTATTATATCCTTGGGCTACAATTCTCCAGAACTGCCTACCATCCCTATCAAAGAACGCCTGTCTTAGTTTCTCCCATTGACCAATAGAATATTTATTTATTTAATCTTCTAGTACTTTCTTACATTTTTCTCTTTCTTTTTTCAGAAGAGTATGATCTGTTGCATTTTTATTCCTTTTTTTCCTGTACTACCTCAGTACCTTACCGAAGGTTTTCTTAGCATTCCTACATTTTATATTAAACCATAATTTTATGGAAGAGCATTGCTTAGTATTTACTATTTTATTAGATTTACACGAAGGTCAGCCTGGCCTGGTGGCACTGAGGGTTGAGGTGCTGGACGCCACACCCCGCGCTACACTGGCAACAGGGGTCCGGGAACAGACTTAGGTTGCCGGGGGTTGGAGGGGGGAAGGAGGATTGAGCATCCCAATGGATATTCTCCTCTTTCTGGGGTGGGTTACCAGGGGTGCTTCAAGCACCTGATGCTCCTAGGGCCAGTGGAAGTACAGACTTTCAGGACACCAGTGGCTCTTCGGAGTCGGGGAGGGAAGGACACTGTGGGCACTTGAAAATGGTGTGTGTCAGCACGTCGTCTGTCTGGATGTATGTCCTTCACACCGGCATCCTTGGGGATCAAAGGGGGAGAAAAATGGGGAAAAATGTATACACCCCGGCCCCTCAAGCACAGATGAAACCAGGGAGGGGTGGCCTTGGGGGAATGCCCTGGTGGACAGAGTAGGAGGGGGTATGAGGCCTCCTTTGAAAGTCATGGAAGCCAGGCAAGTAGAAAAGGAAAAGATTTACTCAAGGGTCTCAATATTATATGTGCATTTTTCTAGATATCATAGATATTAAGTACTTGGGATTTTCCAAGAATTAAGTTATGAATATTAACGAGTTCTTCCGTGTTCAAGATTTTCTCAACTTGGACTTGGTAAGTAGGTCCTCATCTAATTCTTTTTTCATTGATAATTTCTAGATTCTCACCCAGAAGCACCTCATTTTGGGTAGAGCTAACAAAAGGGCTCTCCAAAGTTAACACTGTTGGGAGATGGATGGATTCCATCTGATCTAATACTTGTAATTTTAGGACAAATTTGACAGCCTCCAAGTTACTGCAGACCAGATCCGGCGTAGAAGTGCCCAAAGCACCACTAAATGTCAACCTCCCAGGTATATCTCCTTCAGTTCTCCCATTCAGAAGGCAAACGTTTCTCATGGCAAGACCTGCCAAGAGCTCCCTGCCTTTATTATTGGTTTTTGAATCTTGTGTTTCCCTTCTAGTAAGCACCTTAGGATTAATTGTTGATAGGAAGAGGAAAAAATCTGAGTAGATCTCCTTGGGTAGCCTTGAGGCTATCGTAGCATTAAAGTCACACAAAATGACCATTGCGGAGTTTACTTCACATTCTACTAAGCTGTATAGAATGGATTTCAAATGCAAAATATAAGGATTTCCAGGTGCTGAGACCTTTGTTCTTGGGGGGAAATAGATGTTACATAAGATCATTTTTTAGACCCATCTGAGATTGTCAAAACTAATATATTATCCAATTTGAATGAATATTCATGGATTTTTAAGTTTAGTTTGGTTTTAATGAACAGGGAGAGACTTCCCTTAAATCTACCATATTTTTTATCTCTAATGGCAGGAAACACATGGGCAGAATACCCAGCTATTCTAGGGACAGTCATCTCAGTGCACCATGTTTCCTGGAGACCTATTATATCAAAGGTCTCCAGGAACCCCAGTACCTCTGGGTCAACTATTTTAAAGTGCAGACCCTTATGTTCCAGGAGAGAATTGTGAAACTGTTGGTTTTATCCTCTATATCTTTAGTGCTTAAAGTAGTTTCTTTATGTCGTTCTGAATCTATGGTTATTAGTGGCATAAAGTTATTCATGTCTATCAATTTCTTGAGATCTATAAGGGGAATATCTTCCTCTGCCTTTAGTACTGAATGTTTCTCTGCTACACATTTATTGCTAGAAAAATTTTCTCCCATATCCTGGGGTGATACAATATGTAGTCCCATGCAATCCAGTTTACCTGCTATAGAGAGTAACAAATTGGCTGTAGTTGGATTTTTAAAGGTGATATCAATCTGGGTGGAGAGATGTTGCTCCCTATATAGTTTCAAATAATCCACCATATTTCTGGTCATTTTAAGCCTAATTCTCATGTAAAAAATGAGAGCTATTCATCTCTTATGTTTCTGTAAGTATCTTGTTTAGAAGTTTCCCACCCAAAGACTCTAATAGTCCTACACAGCCAGCCATTACTTTGTCTTTGATCATGTTTTTCAATTGCCTTAATTATTTTTGCTAAATCTTCCCTTTCTACCCAGTTCTCCTTTTCCTTATCCTTATTTAGATTTAGTTCATGGGAATAGGGGAAATTATCATTATCTATAACCCTGGAATCTTCCAAGACTGTGCTTTTAGGAACCATAGTGGGGAAGCTGACTTTGTATCCTTTTACTGTCAGCTGTGAGATCTTCCCTAAGATATGTTCAGCTGTATCTTCAAGTAAACAGTACAAGAGCACACTATCTAAGTAGTCTGGGTTAGGTGGTCTCATAGTATATATCTATTCTTTAACATTATTCTGATTAATTTCTAATAGACGTGTCATCCATTCAGAAAGTTTGTCTTCTGTTTCATTGTCCAACTTCTGCGCTTCATTAACCTCAATCAAGTATTCTATTTTCTTAGAGCATTGGATAGTATCTGATTCATCTTTCAACACCCCAGCATCCTTATTTATGAGTGGGCTGCCAGTGGTCTCAGTCTCCCTCATGTCCTCTACTTGAGTATCCCCACTTGTTATTTCCTCATAAGAAAGTGAGATTGCACTTTTGGGATCTAAACAAGATTGTCTCTGGCCTATTTTTCTAATTTCCCTTTGATGTCTTGCTTCCAGTACCATCTGTTGTTTGCATGTTTGTTTTTTTGGTTCCCTAAGAGCTCTGTTTTGATTTTTAATCCTAGATTCTAAAGATTTCAATCTTTGGAGCTGGTCCTGGCTATTGCAGTCTTTAGAATTTTTAGTATTACTGTGTCTGAGTTCTGCATATTGCATGAACAGACTTTAGTTTTACCATATAATGGAGGGAACTGCACCTGAATACCTCTGTTCAATTTTCCTTTAGGTGTTGATCCCTCTTTATCAGAATCAAGTTGTTGATATTTTCTGTCCTTAATAATATTTTCTAGGAGAACTCTATTATGAAAGACATCTGTTCTAAGATTACAAATTTTGTCTTTCAATACTGTAATATTTTCAAGAATTACAATATCTGCATAGTACCTATTTTTGATTATTTCCAACATTTGTTTAGAAATTGAGAAACTTACAGCAAAATCACCCTTATCTAAGAAATGTTCCTCATCATAAGTGATTGTATTCACCTTTGTGTCTGTAGCTATGCCTTTTGGTTTAGAGTTATCAGTTCTGGGGTTGGTGTCCCCTCCCAACACTTCTCTATGAGCTATTTCCATCCTCTTCAGGCCTTCAATAGTTACACTCATCTCCTGGATTATATCCTTTAGTTCTTGATTTTCTCCATTTATTTGTTCAAGAACAGGAGACTGTAATAAAGAAACATCTCTCATCACTGTTTTAGAGTGGACCTGTAGGTTCTGTTTAGTGGTTCTACCCAGAGTAGGTAAATTATCCAAATATGAGCAGTTAAAGAAAGGGTCTGGAGAGAATTCTGGCTTAGAAGTTGACACCACTAAAAAGTAAGGGAAAAGGAAATAGGCCAATAAAAAGGACCAGGCTAAATTCAACAGAAGCTCCTACTGAACATCTAATTTATAAATCTACAGTATCTCTGTGTTGGCACTTTGTATCGAGAGCAGCAGTACTCACTAGTCCTAGAAATAAAAATAACAAGACTTTTGTATAAAAGACAAAATCTTATCAGGCAAAGTCAAAATAAATTAAAACATTAGTAGAAAGTCAAACCAATGCTTAAATGCAATTAAACACAATTAATAATAATTTAAAACTCACTTTGCACTTTAATAAGTTATTGCGTTGTATCCCAACTTAATATAACTGACTTGCGAAACACCTTTATATAGTCACCTTATACAAACACTCATAAATGTGATCTTTCACTAGCACGTATAAATACCCAGCTCACACTTTGGCACTTCTCTGATTATTTTGTTTTCATAGATACTTGTTATTATGTAGTTGTCACCTACTTTGTATTGTAAATAATTTGCATTGGTTTGTCTGATGTATGCTCTATGTTTGCCTCTCCCCAGCTTTGCAATCCCTCCGCCCCAGGACGCTTCTGGAAACGAGCTGCTCATCAGCTCATGTTGTCTTTCCTGGTGAAACATTTTGTAAATAAAATCAATAAAAACAAAAGATGAAAAAATGGCTCAGCAGTGAGTCCTGCAGTCTCTATGGCAAAATCAATGGCAAAATCAGCGGCTAAAAATAAGAGATTCCCAGGAGACTTGCCCGAATAACTTGCCCAAATTAATAAATCTAAAGATCCATCAGTTTGGGTTTTGATTCACCATTTAGTTTATCTGGGTTATCTGCAGTCTAGGTTTCTCCTTCTAGCCAATTGCCATAACCAAAGATGCAGAGTATGCGCAGTTCACTATTTAGCTGTTTAAAAGGAAAATATACCTCTAATTAAGAACAAGCTGGGCACCAATGAGCAATCAGTTAATTAATTCATTAATCACCAGTTCCAGCTTTAGTTCTAAACCACCAACCAATCGGAATGTGAGTGCTGTTTTCGGGCATGCTCTGATTGGTCCAAACCTTCTCCCTTTGCTTTTCACTGTACCTCCGCTAAAACCTGCTGTTTTAAGGCTTCTAAGTTAAAATTTAAGCTAAATGTACTGAAAAGATTATGATCCTTGTAGAAACTGTGTTATTTGCCTGATAATGAAGTGATTACAGCCTTTCCTGAATTTTTCTTTCTCAGGAACCAGACTTTGGCGCCCAAACTAACTGCTCCCTTTGTCCTGCTAATCTGACCCCCGCTGTGCTGTCTGCTCCTTTGTCCTACAGCCAGCATTTAATCTTGCCCTCTCTCTCTCTCTCTTCCAGCAGCTGGGACCCCCCGCTCCATAGGGCTCCCCAGCCTCGCTTTGGCCTCCTTGAACAGTCGGCACCTCTCAGGCCACCGCCCGAGACCTCCAGCCTGGATACAAGGCCAGCAAGGTATGACACCAGCTGCCAAGAGCAACCCCGCTGGCGCTGTGTACCAGCTACCCTCCCACCCTATCTGGACACTTTGCTTTATTGGCTAGGCTGGTCATGAGGTCTTGTAAATTACTAAGTATTGACTTTCCCATCTGCAGCGTATACCACACCACCACTAGGGGCTCTGCAATTGTATTACTCCTGCTACCAGGTCTCCTAGTCACATTCTGCACACCTCCTTGTGGTGTTGGTAGCAGGCTGCCCAGATTATAAAATATGACTAATCTATGCACCCTATTGCAGCAGCTCATCCTCTTAGTAATCCTGTGCCACGGCCATAGTTCAAGATGTCAGAAGGCTCTCCAACTACCAACATACCCAGGTGCCAACATCTACTATGAACCTCGCTGTGCCACTGGGCACTACTTAGTGCTTGCTAAAGGAGTCTGGTCCACTCATTGGCTCCTAGTACCTCCATAAGGATGGCTAACACTGAGATCCTACAACCTACCCCCTACCTTCATTCTATGCACCAAACCCTCATGGTTCTCAATGCCCTGCACACAGTGTACTTGCAGTCAGAACAGAAACCTTCTCTGTAAAACGTTGTGTGGATACCGGCTAACAGCCCACTGATTGATATTGCTCAGGGCTGGGGATGTGCACCCAAATCCTGGCCCAGCTAATCTACTACACCCCCTAACCACCCAACTCAAGGAACAATCAAGATAGCCTCAATAAACATCCATAGCCTCCCAAGCAAATTGGATTAACTACAAGCCTGGACCTCACAGCATAACCCCAACTTTCTATCGGTGGTTGAAACCTGGCTTTCACCCAAGATCCCAGATAATGTGGTTGCTCTTCCAGGCTTCAACATTTTCAGGCTTGACAGGACTACCAAGAGAGGTTGCAGATGTGTGATCTACATTAAGCACTCCATCAAAGGGCTCGTCCTCTCGTAGGCTGACCTAGGACCTAATGCACAGGTGCTAGCAATCAGAGTCCTACTCGGGGCACACAACAAAGCACTGTCATCTCTGCCTATGTTCCCCCTAATGAACATAAAAAGGGTTTCAAGGGTATCATGGACTTCATCCGTGGCCTGCCCTCTAACTCTCAGACCATAGTACTAGGTGACCTCAACATCAACTGGCTTTCCCCTGATGCAGGCCCTTACTGGGACAATATCTCTGCAGTCCACCTCACTCAGCTTGTCTCCTCCCCTACCAGGGTTAACTACAAAACTGGCACTAGCACCTTGCTAGACTGGATACTTTCTAGCAATCCTGAATGACTCACCAATGTGACGGTGCACCTGGACGCAATTAGTGACTACTCCCCAGTCTCCTGCAGCTGGACTAACAAATTCCTCAAGCCACCACCCTGCTTCACCTATGGTAGGGTACTAAAGCATGGGCATCTGGAGTCTCTGAAACAAGATCTTACCAACACCAACTGGTCACAAATTGATGACACTACAGACATCAATACTGTCTTGGAATACTTTATACAACAATTCACGAAGGTCTGTGACATGCATGCACCCCTCAAAAAGGTCAAAGCTTGGGGGTCAGTAAACCCTTGGTTATCATCTGACCTCATAAACAGACTGAAGAATTGTGACCACCTCTGGCTTACAAGCAAGCCAGAAATGCCTGCACCCAGGAAATACGCCTGGCTAAATCCAACCACCACAAGGAGTTGCTTACTGCCTCCTGGGGCAATGGGAAACATTTCTGGACTAACATGAAGGAAGTCTTAGGGAAGGATGTAAAGTCATCACTGAACCTGATCAGCATTCAAGGTACCCCTACCCAGGACCCACGAATTTTAGCCAATGTCTTCAATGAAGCATTCTCAGACCTGTCTCCCATCAGACCAACACCACTACTACTGACTCTCACCATCAGCCTGTCCCCACTTTTTACTTCAAGAAGCTAACTCCTTCGCTAGTCAGAAAATACCTTTGCAAAGTGCTTGGAAAATCACGACAAAGCGCAGACACACTGAACCTCAAACTTATTGCACTCACTGTCGAAGAAGTTTTCCTTCTCATAACTAAGATCCTCAACCTGTCAACTCTGTCACTCACAATTCCCACAGGTGTTGAAATTGGACATCGTGACTCCAGTCCACAAGAATGGAGATAGGGCATTGCTGTCAAACTACCGTCCCATCTCAATTCTGCCACCGCTCTCCAAAGCACTTGAATGCATAGTGGCCAACCAGTTGGTCGAATACCTTGAAAAATACTCAATTCAAAGCCCTGAACAGCATGGCTTCCATAAAGGCCATAGTACCTCTACGGCATTACTGGAACTCACTGGTTTCATACACCAGTCATTGGATCAAAGAACCCTAGCAGGGGCAGTCTTCATTGACCTCTCAAAGGCCTTTGATACTGTCCACCACTCCCTCCTCCTAAACCAATTAATCTCCATTGGCCTCTCTGAAAAATCAACTCTCTGGTTCAATAGCTACCTAGAACAATGCTCTCAAAGGGTGAAAGTCAGCAATGTCCTCACCAACCATCTGTAAGATCTGGTGTCCCCCAAAGCTCCATATTAGGACCACTCCTTTTCAGCATCTTTCTCAACAATCTACCATGCCACTGCCAACAAAAGATGTTCCTCTATGCAGATGATGCAGTAATCTTCACAAGCTGCCCAGACCCAGAGGAACTTGAGGCAAACTGCAACATGGCTTTGGGATAGTTGAGGAATGGTTCCATAACCATAAACTAATCCTGAACAGCAATAAAACTAAAGTCATGATGTTCTGCAGCACTCGGAAATAGCATAAGTCCTATGCACTTAACAGCTGTACCCGCTCTGGAGCTCTGCTCGAATATACCCAGCACTTTAAATATCTTGGGGTCACTCTGGACAGCTGTCTAGCCTATGACCAACACATCAGCAATGTTTCCAGGACTGTCAACTACAAGATTGGTCTCCTCCACAGGCATAAGCACTGTTTCACTTCAGACACCCTTAGATTTGCCATCAACAGCTCCATCCTTTCTGTAGTTGACTATGGCTTGGTAATCTATGGCGCTGCTTGCAACACTGCTCTCCACAGAATATAAGTTGCCCTGAACAAGGCCTGCAGATTGCTCACAGGGGCCACACGTCTTACCCATATTTGTGACCTCTATGCTCAACTGCTCTGGCTCCAACTCAGTGGAAGGATACACTACCAAACCTGTCTGCTCACCAGAAAGGCTCTTCCTGGTCTCCTTTCCCATGGCACAGCTACCCACTCCAACTTCACAGCAGCAGCTCGCAATGTACAAGAAGCTCAAGCACCCACTTCTTCCATGTTCCTTGTCCTCGAACTACACAGGGCCAACGCTCCTTTGCCTACAGAGCACCTCTCTGGTTTAATCCCTTCAGCTGGGACATCTCCAATCAACCTACTCTGGGCCCTTTTAAAAGTCTGCTTCGCCAACATCTTTCCACATCCAGCACCTGTGACTGCAACCCCTAGTCCCATTGTCTTCAGTCTCTGCCCTGCCACTTAGCAGCTCCCTGCACTGGCATGGCCCCTTGCCACCTCTACTCACCCCCTCACTCACTCCCACCACCTCTCTGCCTTGCCACTTAATGGATCACTGCACTGGCATGGCCACTGGCCACCTTTTAACCCCCTTCACTCCCTCAAACCCCCTCACTACAACAATATCTATGACTGCTGCCCCTTTTTCTCACCTCACTCCTTCCTCCTCTCAACCCACTGCCTCCTCTGCCCCTCTCTAACTCCTATCTGCCTATCTCCAACTATTTGTTTGCCAACTAAGCTCAAGTTTGCCAGCATTAATTGCTTACAGTGTACTCAAACCTATGGTATTGTACATATTATTGTCATGTTACTACACTCTTGTTTGTATAACCGTTGTCATTACTGTTCATGTTTTATACACTCTTGTTTGTATAACCTTTGTAATTCTTGTCTTCCCACCCACTGACGTGGAACCTTTGTAAATGAGCTCGCAGCTCAAAGTGTTTAATCCTAGATCTCAACAAATAAATAACTACGTATTCTGTGCTATTGTAGAGCACAAAGGTGGCCTAATTGGCAAGATTACTCCCTTCTCCTAAAGGGATACAGATTATTCCCTAAAAAGGCTTAGTCTCTCAAATTACCAATTAGGCTTCTTATATAGGAAAACCCAAATAAGTACACAAAGCACTTAAGAGTTACTAGTCAGGTTCACAGAGTTAGAATCAGCTTCCAGTTGCCTGATTACCTCAAGTTTTCAAAGGTAGGACAATCATTGACTGAGAAGCCAGCTGTCTCCAGGCAAACAAATTTTATTATCGACCTGGCATACAATTCAGCTTCTCATGACCCAAACAGAGGAATGCATTAGATCATAAATGCTTCAGGCAAAGCACAAAGTGCGAAACACACAGCCCAAAACACAGAAACACACAAAATTATGTCCAAGTGATACAATCAGTATAAAGAGCTAAAATATAAAATATAAAATAAATTTGAACAAATTTAAACACAGCACAGTTTGAGTCCATGTAATAAATTTTCTATGCAGCCCGGACAAAAACCGGACCTAAACACAAAAACTGGAGCTACTAAACTACTAAACTAAATAAATATAGTTATGTAGTAAGGAGAGTGACTGAAGAAAAAAGCACAGAGGAAATCAGAGCATGTAATGCATCTTCATGCTTTTGAAAAATACAGAGTGCAATGGCAGTCAAATCACCAAACACAGAGCATGGTTCTTGGGACCCTCAGCCCTCCACAAGGCTGCTCCGTTAGTCGCCTCATCCTGTGTGGGCTCTCTACCTAGAATCCTAGCACAGGCAAGGGGGACAAATAGAAAATCTCAAGACACTCTATGATTATCCAGCAGCACAGGATCCTCTGGAAAGGCACGAGAGAGGTAGGTCACTATATCGACCCTCTTTTTTTCTGAATTTGGTGCTCACCAGTCAGTCCTCAGTCTAGGTAATACAGATCAAACCTGCTGGCTAACACACAGGCAATGGTGGCATACCTGTTCCAGAAAAAAGGCAAGTGTCTCTGGTGCTCCTGCTGGAGAGCTTCTCCTCAGCATCTCTATCATGCAGCTTTGCAGTCTCTCCCCAGGTCTATCCTGTAACAAAACAAACTGGTTTATTGATGACTGCATTTCTTTTCTTTGGTTTCCTGGTGCCTTCAGGTTTTTCTCCCTGCTCCTCCCTCATCTTAAAATCTTTCACTCTGTTTCTCCTTGTCTCACTAATCATTTCCCCTGGTATCCCACCTGACCTAGAAATGTAAGTGGTAGCCAACCAATCATGTTGCACCACAGCCTTAGGTGGGGTATTTAAGGGTAGTGTTCAGACAAGGTTGCCATCCTCAATGAAGACCCTCCAGGTCTAAGCATTGGGGTACCTTGTGGTTGCGTTTACACTGGTGTCTGGATTTTGACCTGTTTTTCATTGTGCCTGGATACAATAAACCTTTGCATTGAAAGTACTGGGGTATCTTCTACTGTACTTGTGTCCAGCTGGGGGTGGGAGTGCATCTCTTCCTGTCAAGTTTCCTGTCCCTGTCAGATTTCTCTGTACATATCCTTTGGGAACAGAGGGTCTGGATGTAGAATATGTTTCTTAAGTGTGTTGAGGGTGTACACTTGAGTGGTGTTAAAAGCTGTAGTGGTCTGCTGGTTTTCTGTAGACTGAAGTTGTTATTTTCCCTTGTCCAAGGGCAGTTATGGCAACCAAAACATTTAAGAACATAGCATGGTCTCGTGGTTAGAGCACTAGCTTAGGAACCAAAAGATCCCAGGTTCAAACCCAGTAGAGCTGAATACTCACTATGAGACTGTGGGCATGTCACATAACCCTTCAGTGATCCATTCCACTCTGCTGCAGAAATGAGTAGAAAAAGGAGTCCAAGTGTAATGAGCTGCTGCAGCTCAAACTGAACTATCATGTAGATAAACAGCAAAGAAAATTTGATTTTTTTTTATTAGATTGCTCAATTTTTATGGCTGTGGGTGGAGCCTACAGCTAGTTTGCTTTCTGTTACTAAAACAGCTGAGCTTGGCACCTTCCATTGCACTTTTGGAAATATACTTCTGAAAGTCCAACGGAGTTTGTAACACTCTGCCATGATCAGTCGCTACGGAGTAACAGCCGCACTAGTTCTGCTGTTACTTCTGCATTTCGGGACAATGACTGTGCTTGCGTGCCTCATGTGCAAGTGCAGGTCTGCTAGTGCCACCATCTTGAGAATGGCATATTGCCATTCACTGCAACTGCGCATGCACTAATGCTGTGGATGCACAGTTACGTCACTGCCATCTTGGAGATGGCAGTCGGTGGCACTCGGTGGCACTCGCTCTTTGGAGCTTTGCAAGCTCACCACAATCGTGTTGGCTCTGGCTAGAGTTTGTTAGATTTATTGTGGGTGAAAATCAATTAATGATGACTGGAACTCAGTTTATCTTCACCTCCAGATTGACTTTTAAATGAATATCCCTTCTAACAACTTTGTTTAAAATGCTTTATACTATTCTGTTTTTATAGAAGGCACTTTTTTAGCAGATCTTCCCCAGCCTGCATTAGTCTGGATTAATCTGACTGTCTTGGCCACTTCATTAGCTAACAAAACCCTTGTCTGTCATGTCTAATTGTTGTCATCGCCATCCTCAAAGGAAAATAGATTTGAACTCCTCTAGACAACCACATCTGCTGTAAGTAATTATATTTAATTATTTTGTTTCTGGTAAACAGGCTTTTATTAATAGAACTTGTGTATATAAGAAAAGATTAGATAACCTACTTCATAGCCAAGAACTGGAAGTTTTTATCGAACAAACAAATGTAGACCTGCATGAGGGAACAACATGAAGTTTTCAAGCAGATTTTCAGGGTGTACATGGAATGAAAATATTACAGAATGATGTTGATTCAGATGGCATCCAGTGCTTTGACAAAGGTAGTAGAAGTAAAAATAAAAGAGGTAGGGTGGTGGATCACCCACTTATTAGCCTGAGCAATAGATATGAAATATTGTTAGTTAACATAGGAGAGGACACCTTCAGCACAAATAAGACCCAGGTTGTAAACTCTAATAAGCATAGTGGCAAGCCTAATAAGGGAACAAAACAGCTGTGTAGCAAACATTAATCCTAGGGAACTCATTAATTTTCCTCACAGACAGCTTAAAATGTAATGGAGACAGACAAAATTCTCTTGTTACCTGCTTACCTGGGACAAATATGAGTTGTCAAGAACAGAATCAATGTTGTAATTCAGGGTACAGGAAAAAACTCACTGGACATTCTGTGCGCAGACATAAATGATGTAGGACAATGTTTAGATCAGGACATCAGAAAAGACTTGATGGACATAGAGGAGGTGCCCAAATAACATGGCTGCAAGGTTATTTTGAAAATTTTGCCAGTCCATTGGGCTGGAAGGGGTAGAGAATTCACCAAATAAAAACAAAGAAATGCTTGGCTAATAAAGTGACAGTGGGCAAACAGTGGGCCAAAAAAAGACAACTTTGTGTTTCAGAGGGATCAGGAATGCTTTTACAACAGAAAGTATTAGAAGAGGATGGACAGGCTACACATAAATAGAAATTACTCATCTCTTCAACCTATCACTGTCTCAGGGGATTATTCCCCTGATGTGGAAAACTGCACGTCATTCCCCTGTTTAAATCAGAGAACCCTTGTGACCTGAACAATTACAGACCGATATCTCTCCTACCTATCTTGTGAAAACTTCTGGAAAAAATAGTGAGTAACCAGCTCAGGAACTACATTGAGTCCAAAAATTTATCAAACCCCATGCAATCTGGTCTTAGATCAAGACACAGCACTATTTTGGCCTTTGCCAAAGTAACCAATGACTGGTGCCGTGACCTGGATAGTAAAAATTGTGTCTACGCTGTATTCTTAGACCTAAGCAAGACTTTTGACACCGTGGATCACAGCCTGCTTCTCTCATCCTTGAGGAATATAGGTCTTGACCCAGTTCCAATGGGTTGATTCACTGATTATCTCTCAGGAGGGCTCCAGCAGATCAAGGCTGAGGGTGAGCTGTCCCCACTCAAACCTCTTCAAAGGGGAGTGTCACAGGGGTCGATACTTGCACCATTACTGTTTGCTATCTATGTTAAAAATATTGATGATAGCATAAATAAGACTAGTATACATCTGTTTGCGGATGACACTGTTCTTTACCTTAGTTGTCTGATTCCTGAAGCCACCTGTGCAGATCTCCAGGAGGAATTTAACTGGCTGCAGAATCAACTTATTTTTAAAAAGCTCCTCCTAAATGCAAAAAAAACTAAAGCATTGCTTTTCTCACCCCACAGTCATGTGGTGAACCCGGCCACTATTGGAGCATTACCTCTGATCGCCACAATCCTCGGAGAGAACCTGGAGTTGGTTTCAAAGTTTAAATACTTGGGAGTGCGGCTGGATCAGAATATTTCATTAACAGAGCATATTGAGGACTTGCTAAAGAAACTAAGACAAAGACTGGGCCTTTTCTTTAGGATTAACCAGTTTCTTACCAGGGAGGCTAAAAAGCACCTGGTCCAAACAACTTTTCTCTCTCGGGTTGATTATGCAGACTTCTTATATAGTCAGTGCCCTAACGCCTCTCTCAACAAATTGAACACGCTTTACCAAAGTGCTATTAGGTTTATAACTGGCCCTTCTCCTCTCCACCCACCATTATGCCTTGTATGCAGCTGTAGGGTGGACTTCTCTTATATTTAGGCGGAATAGAAACACGGTGATTTGGACCTTCAGAGCAGTCATAAATAAGATTCCTCAATATATCATTGACTGTCTCCCGCTAAGCACACCAGGAATATATGCCTTCAGAAGTGCCTCCCTTATCACATTGTGTATCCCAGAGGTTTCTTCCCACTTTGGTAGAGCAGCAATTAGCTTTGTGTTACCATCCCTTTGGAATAAACTGCAAAAATTGTTGAAATTGAGCACTCTCATCAGTTTGGAATCCTTCAAGACCCTATATGCTCGGACCCTGAGGGAACCCTGTAATTGCTTCTGTCATCACTAACCTACCCTGAATTAATAGGCTTCAGCTCCTTGGAAATTATCCTATAGTATAATGCTGGCTTCATGTGCCCACATTACTCTGATCCCATTCCAAGGCCGTATATCATTAAACTGTGGGAATTCAATAATCACTTCCCCTCTTCCTAAGGCTGCCTCTACACCATTTTTCCATGCATACTGCTCAGGCCACTTCTCTCCTTCTTCCTACCTTGTTTCTTTCCCACATCTTCCCACCCCCCCACATCTGCCTCATCTCTCCCTCTCTGTTCCTCTGCTTCAGTTTTTCTGGGAACTCCATACCTCCCCTCAACCTAGCTGTACATCCTTGGCCAGGACTAGGTATTGTACTTGCTATATTACTCACCAGCCTGTTATCTGGCTGAACCATTGTCATTTTCACCAAGGCCATCTAGGCTTCCCAAATTTCACATATATGCCACAGTTATCCTCTGTGCTGTTGTATGCCTACCTCTGTATTGTAGCTGATTTTGTATTATGCATCTTCTTTGTAGTTATGATGTTATTGTCACTGTGACTGTAAAAAAATTCTTTGTAATGTATTTTGACCCGGTAATAACCAGGCCTATCTTGCAAATGAGCTTGCTCAATGATGTTCGCCTGGATAAATAAAGGTTTGATTGATTGACTGCTTGATTGATTGATTGATTGATTGATTGATTGATTGATAGAAAAGGGACAAAGATCCTAGGTGAAAAGTTTGTAAGAACAAAAACGAATACTTTAAACTAATGTGTGAGGGGGGAGAGGAAAGAGAAGTGTATGCCCAAGTCAAACACACAACCTCTGATACACCAGTCATGCCAAATGGAGTGGGTAAGTCAAAATCAGCAGGATAAAGTTCAGTGAACAGAAAAATATTTTGCAAAATATTAATATTTAACTGTTGGATATAACTTTCTTTTAGCCTAAATAGTAAACAGGATGAGCTAGATGCTAAGCTTAAGATATACATTCTCAACATAATTGGGATAAGCAAAATGTGGTAGGAAGATCATAACATAGTGGGCAAGGACATAGATGGTTTTACACTGATTCAGATGGATAGAAAGAGTAAAAGTGGAGAGGTGGCACTTTATGTGTAAGACTCACTGTGGGCTACTATTGCTCCCATTGTGGATGTTAATAACAAGTGGAACAATTTTGTATCCATCCGGACAAAAAAAAATGCACTAGATGGCTCTAAGAACCTAATACCTGAAGTATGTTGTAGACTCCCAGACTTCAATTTATCCAAGAATGCCTTAATTAATCAGGAAATTCAACAAGTTAGTAAATTGGGCGATGTCATTTAAATGGGTGACGTAAATCATGGGGACAATAACTGGGATCATAAGACTGCAGACTCACTCTCTCCCTCCCAAGCAAGATCTTTTTAGATACACTCCTTGATAACAACCTTGAATTTATTTATTTATTGAATTGATTCACCAGGAAAGGCACACTGAGCACAAACGATGCTCGTCTCCCAGTGCGACCTGGGGAATAGTATGTGTATGATTATACAAGAAGGAATGCAATACTTGATGTTGTTATTAGTGATCTGGGTGATAGACTCTCAAATCACATGATTCTTGATCCACACAGAGCAGTTTTATTTTATTTTTCCAATTATAACTTCAGAAAAAAGTACAACATCTCTTAAAAATTTCAAGAAGGCCAATTTCACAGCAATGAAAATAGCACTGAAAAACTGGGATTGGAAAATGGCATTTAGTAACAACCGCATAGACCATAATTGGTAGACTTGCCATTATGATGCTGGTCTTGGAGACTTCATTTGTTCATTTTCTAAAGAAAAACAATAAATAGGTTAAAAATACTATAACTCAAAAGGAGAGTGAGTATAAACTTAGGGATAAAGAAAAAGTGTTTCAAGCACTTCAAATGCATGAAACTACTGTAGCAATTGAGGATTATAAAATTTATTAGTTTCATTTAACTTTCATTTATTAAAAACAGTAACAAACATGATGGTGTTAAGTTATATAGCGCTATCCTGTTCATTTACAATTACATCCTCAGCATGTCATTCAGCATGGTTACATTACAGTAAATAATCACAGCACCAATATATATACAATTTAGAATCTGCAAATAAAATAATTCATACCAAAAGATTACAACAAACATCAGTAATACTATAAATAAAAACACCTGAAATATTTATAATATGCTCATCAGCAAGGTCAAACACATCTTCAAGGTCAAACGCAGCAAAAGTTTAATCAAACCAGAGAAAGGACACATGACTTAGGAGGAGAACATAGGAACCAAAACAAAAGTAGTATAAAACAGTAAAAACCAAATGTGAAACTCTGCACTACTGCTTATCATCAAGTTTATTTAATATTATTCTCAAAAATAAAAGGTGACCTGCCATGTTGAGTAAAGTGACATAAACAGCTGTCCTCTCCATTCTACCATAGTGTATACTGAACATGCTGTAGCCTTCCCTATCCCTCACATGAGGACATGGCATCCACATTAACAGGAGGTCACAAGATCCTTCTGGAGATTAGACCAGACATTTTTCCAAACCCAGACAGCATAATTTCTGAACAAAGTGCTGATGAGGTTCTCAGGAATGCCCACCAGACTTAGAAGTGGTAAATGATAAAGGAGTAGATGAACAAAGCGCGCAATGTTTTCCAAAGTTTGAACTGAAAGATGATATTTTGTACTGGGTAGACCCTGAGCAACAGTTTGAGATTTTACTTTACCAGTTAGTAGTTCCCAGGGCTACAAGAAGGGAGATATTGAGGTTTGACCATACTGCACCAATTGTGGGTCATTTGGGTAGGGAGAAAACTGAGGCATGCATACTTGTCCAGTTTTTCTGGCCAGGTATATGAAAGGAAGTATCAGACTTTTGTGCTTCTTACCCTGAGTGTCACTTGTTGGCCCCCAGAACTATAAAAAGGGCCCCCTTGATCCCTATGCCCATAACAGGTACTCCATTTGAAATAATTGGACTTGACTTGGGTATTAGTATATATTGGTTATATTGAATTAAGCCACCCGTTACCCCGAGGCTATTCCTGTATGTTCCACTATAGCTTGGCCAGTGGCAAAAGAATTGATAAAAGTGTTTTCCTGAGTTGGGCTGTCAAGGGATACCCTAACTGTTCAAGGCATTAACTTGATGTCAAAACTTATGAGAGAAGTGTGTCCTGTGCTTAAGCAATAAGGCAAGAAAGAAGGTGCATTATGGTGGGATAACAGCCCACATTGGGTGGGTTAAAGCACAAGGCAAAGCCGAGTGCTTCCACCACCCAAAAAGGAACATTAGCCCACCATAATGCACTCCCTGCAGTGACTTATTGTGATTATGAAATGGGTCCTTTTTAATATATTGGATGTATTTTTTAAACCCATTTTTGTTGAGCTGCTTTCAGCTGGGCCGCTGTGTTGGGATAATGGTCCGGTTGAAAGTACCTCTTGGCCAATCAGAAGCCAGCATTCTTTCTACCCATTTCATAAAGAAGATTAAGTCCATCTGGACATCAGTGTATCACCCATAGACCATCAGCCTAGTGAAATGCTTTAATAAGTCATAAAAAGGTATGCTGTCTAAAGTCATGCCAACAGAGGTAAAAAACCAGGATAACTTGGTACCCTATTTAATATTTGCCAGTTGGGAGGTGCCACAGTCACCCATTGGGTTCTCACCCTTTGAATTGTTGTATGGGTAACAACCTCAAGCGATGTTGGATGTTGTAACAGATATCTGGGAAGGACAGGCACAGTCCACATAACATGCTCTAATATGTATTACAAACGAGAGGAAGATTGGACATGGTTGGCAGATTTGCTAAAGAAATGTAATAAAAGCACAGAAAACCCGAGCAGGGCACTATGACCAAATGGCCAGGCTATAGGCATTCAAGTCCAGTGACAGAGTACTTCTGTTACCTAGCTCTGAGAGTAAGCTCCAAGCCCAAATGGCAGGGGCCATATGAGGTCCTCAGAAGAAAAGTGGTCTGGTTCATTACAAAGTCTTACAACTGGTCGGAAAAAAAGAAATACAAATTTACCATATTAATTTGTTGAAACCTTTGGAAAAAACAGGGAGGTACTGCTCAATGACCCAGAAGATACTAAAGGGTGGCACCCACATCTGGTGACAGACCAATACATTGATCATGAAACCCTGGACATAGGACCTAAAATTGTAAAGGAACCATGTACCGTCCCACTGGATGACTGGCTCAACTAGACTCAAAAGCAAGAATCCCAGAGGCAAGTAGAGAGCTTTGGGGATGTATTCTCCCCAAACCAGGACAAAGTCCTGTGATCCTGCTTTGCTCTGTTTTTCTTTGTTTTTTTTTTACATTTCTCCCATCCGCCATGTTGAACTGGAACCCTCTGCTGCCAACCATGCATGCGCATGACTCGCAGTACTACACAGGAACAGCAGGAACACACAGCACAGGGTCCCACGGAAGTAAACAAAAGATGTGATGCAACATGAGGGGAGAGTTCAGTTGCAAATTAGGCACCAACCATATTTACTGTGGATCCACAACAATGGAACTCAGTTTTAAACATCTAATGAACTAAAGAGTGCTAGAAAAAAATATTTACAGATATGGAAACTGGAACTATGGCTGCATGCCTCCAGCCAAAAAGCACAATTTTGATAATCACTTCCTTATTATCTAGTACTGCTGCTTTAAAAAGCAACACCTGGGGCCCAATTTTCAAATGGGAATGCAGGGCTTGCGATCAAGCCCTGCGTCCAAGGGTTTGACACAACTTGTGCCCAATTTTAGAACCTTGGACGCATGTTGCAACACTTCCCTCAGTTTATGGCAGCTTGCGCCAAAACTGTAGCACAAGCCTCATTAACCAGCCCCCCCCCCACTAATGCAAAGTTACATTGGGGGGGAAGCTGGCCAACTGTGCTATGTCGCTGCAAGGGACCTGTGGCAGAGGGGTTGTGGCAAACTTCTTTTGAAGTTTGCACTTGCAGCAGAGGTTTGATGCAAGTCGCCACTTACGTCAAACTTTCTGGCACAAGACCCTTGTGGCACCACAAGTCCTTTGAAAATCAGGCCCCAGGGTCCCAATAAAGGGAGAGAGGCAGAGGAAGCTGTGAGGTGGTGACAGAGAGAGAGAGAGAGATTGAACCGAATTGTTTGTTAAGCTAAACACAAGCTGTTTGTTTTTTTGTTTTTCTCTCTTACTGAAAGTAAAGAAGATTTCATTAATTTGAACATGGGTCCAGAGTGTTCTTTTTGAGACTGTTCCCTGAGAAGCCACCAGGTTTGCTATCCTGTCACACTATGGTGAAGAGTCAAACTCCTCAATTTGTAATTTAATTAAAAAACAAACAAAACCACCCTCCACTTTTCCCACGCCCCTTTTGAGAATTTTCCTATCTGTTTCATCCACCATGCATGTTTCACCCTACCACATGCAGGTTTTGCAGACTCTGCTACAGAGAGTAATCCATAGCAGATGCTTGCCAAAACCACCTGCCAAAAGTAAGCTGCAGTAAGCTGTTGACCTCAAGGCTCCTTCCCCCACCCGTTTGTAGTCTGTATTTTCCTAGGCCAATGACTGCACTGGGAGCTGATGTAATTTGACCTAACTGATAAAGCTGAACCGAATTTTCAGGCCCAAATTCCAAGCCAACATTAAGTTATCACAGGCCCACTTCTCCCACTATTAGATGCCAGCACGCTAAGGTCATTTTGTGGGCCCAGTTGATGCGAAAGTACATAACAGGGCAGAATGAAGCATATAGGGAGTGTATGGCCACCCCAATTGTTCTGTGAACTACACCAATCAATACTTTCAAATGAGAGGATACAGTGAGCAGCATACTGGATTTCACAGCCAATGGAGTGGATAATGTATAATCAGTGTTTGTAACAGCAGAACACCAAAGGAGAAAACTGGAATAAACTGCCACACCATAAGTGTATATTTATCATAAAATGCACAGTGCCAACCCATAGCTATAGTGTTTTTTATGTTTGCTTGCTTGCAGTGCAAGAAACATATTGCGGCAACTTGCTGCCGAAGCAGGTTCTGGAGGTGCGGCACTGTTGAGACCAATAGTGGCACGGCATTTTGGGGCATGTGTGATATCCACCAATAATGGAGGACCCAGCCAGTGACAGTAGTTTGGAATGTTGCCACCAACTTGCGACAATTTAGCCGCTGCAATCAGGGGCCGCCTCGTCATTGCAGTGTCAGCCATCTGCTGCAATGAGGGAGCGAACCGTCATTGCAGGGCGGGATGTAGGAACCCTGATATTGTTTGTCAACATGGCGGCGGCTTGCCGCCGTGTTCACAAACAATATCACTCCCCTCACCATATTTATCTGCTGATGGGGGAGCCCACTCCCCATCAGCATAATGTAACCCTGCCCTTTTGTTGTTTACCGATGGGGTGCCCAATCCCCATCGGCAAAAAGGAATTCCCCCTCCTTTTGTTGTTTGCCAACGTGAGTGCCCAATCCCCTGTCGGCTACAGCTGCCCCCCAAAAGCAAGAGTCCAGTGGCATGCTGGGAGCCCACCCCAGCATTCCACATGCCCCTGTAAATAGAAACGGTCCCATCGAAGTCTTTTTGTTTTACCCTGTAAAAAGGAACTGTTCCTCGGTGGTCTCCCGCCCCCACCCGCAACCTGCACCCACCCACTGCGCACCCTGCCTCCCACACACCCCTCACCCCATACTTACCTCTGGAGTCCTGCGCGATGATCTTCGGTGGACCAGGAACATGTCTGCACTCTTCAAAGACGACCGCGAACTGAGGAAATGCCGGTAAGCTGTATAATGTAATAAATAGGGTTTTTTCAACTTTAATGGATATCTCAGGCATTGTTTGGAATTTTGCCACCAAATTTTCTGCATGGGGTTTTTGGGACCCCTCCTCATGAATTATTTTACTGTCATGGCGTTAATTGGCCCCAAAAGGTGATTTTGCGGTCACTGCGCGGAATCACCTTTCAGGACCGATTAACGAAATGACAGTGCCGGTGTTCATGAGGTGGGCTCTCAAAAAGCCAATGTTGCAAATTTGGTGGGAAAATCCAAAAAATTACTGTTTTAGGAGCATACGTTGTGCAGTTGCTACGCATGCTCGTAACGTTGTGAATTTGCAATATTTTTGCCCCAGACTTTCAAAATTGGCATTTTTTCAGACCTCCTTGTGAACAGTACAGCTGTCATTTTTCACACCCTGGATGAAATGTGTTTTCGCACTTGCGGTGTGGAATAGCGCAGTCTGTGTGGGAAATCAGTGTTCTGCAACGATTAAGAAACTGACAGTGGCACTGTTCATGAGTAGAGGTTCTAAAATGCCTATGTTGAACATTTGGTGATGATACTCCATAAAATGACTGTTACGAGCATGCGTTACGCTGTTCCTACACACGCTTGTAAGTTCGCGCATTTTCAATATTTTCACTCCAGATTTTCAACATTGGCATTTTACCACACCTCCTTATGAGCAGTACAGCTGTCATTTTTCACATTTTGCCCAAAATGTGTTTCCGCACATGTAGCGCACAATGGCGCAGTCAGTGTGTGAAATCAATGTTCGGGACAAAGTAAGAAAATCACAGTGATACTGTTCATGAGCAGAAGTGTTAAAATGACTATGTTAAAAATTTGGTGAAAAAATTCCCCAAAATGACTGTTTTACGAGCATGGGTTGCGCTGTTCCTGCACACGCTTGTACGTTCGTGAATGTTCACTATTTTCAGTCCAGATTTTCAACATTGCCATTTTGCCAGACCTCCTTATGAGCAGTACAGCTGTCATTTTTCACATCTCACCCAAAACGTGTTTCCGCACATGCAGCGCACACAGGCGCAGTCGGTGTGCGAACTCAATGTTCGGGACAGATTAAGAAAACTCATTAAGAAAAGTGACACTGGTCATGAGCAGAGGTGTTACAATGGCTATGTTAAACATTTGGTGAAAAAAGTCCATAAAATGACTGTGTTACGAGCTACCATTGCGCAGTTTCCACGCACCCTGGTACGTTCATGGATTTCTAATATTTTTAGTCCAGATTTTCACCACTGGCATTTTTCCACACTTCCTTATGAACAGTACAGCTGTCATTTTTCACACCATGGCTGAAATGTGTTTTTGCACTTCCAGTGCAGAAATGCGTGGTCGCTGTGGGAAATCACTGTTCTGGACAGATTAAGAAAATCACAGTGACACTGTTCATGAGCAGAGGTTCCAAAATGCCTGTGTTGACAATCTGCTGTAAAACATCCCCAAACTAATTGCATTATGGGTGTGCATTGCCCAGTTTATACACACGCTCGTGACTTCACCAGTTTTTTTAATATTTTCACTGCACATTTTCAACATTGCCATTTTTTCCACCTCCCCATGAACAGTACAGCTGTCATTTTTCACATTCTGTTAGAAATGTGTTTTTGCACCTGTGGTATCAAATGGCATAGTCGCTGTGCAAAATCAGCTTTCGCCGAACTAACTGATATTGCCACTGTTCATAAGGTGGGGGTCACAAAAAACCCATGTTGAAAATTTGGAGTGAAAATGCCAACGAACGCCTGAGACGTCAGGGTTTCCGGCCATAATGCCCCACATTGTAGAGATTGACAGGCATCAGGGGTGTGACTTGGGATTCTCGCCTGTAATGCTCATACCATTCCACACCCTGCAGCCAGTGAGAGGCATCGAGGTGTGCCTTGGACTCTTCACCCCCAAAGTTCACCCCATTCTCCTATACCACACCCATCTCACCGTATTTCCTGATGGAATGGGGTGAGCATAAGGGCCAAAGACCCCAAGGCACACCGTGACACTTAGTGTCTGCAGGGTAGGGTGTGGTGAAATGGCGCGGCCGTTATGCCTGACGACCCAAAGGCACACCCCAATGCCTGTCAGTCTCTGCAGGGTGGTGGCAGGGTTGGCTTCAGTTCAATACTCCACTGCCATTCCTATTATGCAGCTCTCTAACTCCTACACTACCAATGCCAATGCCAGCAAGCAAACATTCGGTATTGACAAATGCTTGCTTTTTACTGTATTTTGTATTATTAGGAAATTGTATTGCATCCATGTCATCATAAATCAACGCATACAATGTGAGATTTATAATCAAATATTGTTTAATCTGTACCATAGCTTACATACAATATATCAAAGGGAAGGCATGTAACCTTTTTTTAATCAAAAGCAGAAGTCATTATAGTTTTCCCTGTAAGAAATTTAATTGAGTGAGCTGTCAAAGAACCATGTTCTAAAAATGTGCATAGCGTGCTGCAATGTTCTTGCTAAGCTAACTCTATTACCTTATGTTTGTTGATTATAAAGTGTCAGTCAAGTGATGTGGCAGCTAGGAGCTGAATGTGTAATGAGCATGAGGTGCTGGGCCTACTGGAAAGGAAAAGAGTGGGCCAAAAAGTGTTTATGTACCCCTTGCTGACTGCCTAAGGGGCTGCACTGGCATCAGGTGTGGAGTCAGCTGATCACCCACACTCCTGGTTGAAGGAAAACTGCAGCCATGAGTGTCCCTGGTCATTAGGGCAGGAGGTGGTAAGGGAACCAAAACAAGAGAAGAAGAAATGCTGATGAATATTCTTCTCTCTCTTTTATAAACAGGGTTTCAGAAATGCTGCAATCTGATTGGCTGTTAACATTCTGAGATCCTTACATTAATCTATAATACATTATGAGTCTGTTTTTCTGTGTTTTCTAAACATTGTCAATGCTTTGGAATGTAGAACCTGTTGTTCTTAACATTTTGGAATGTGAAAAACAAGGTTTGTCTCTAAACCAGTTATAGCAGTGATTGCAAGTTCTATTACGGAAGCATGAGATGAGCTGAGCTCAGCGCGAGCTCAGCTGTACTGGACAGCAGACAGCATCATGTGCTGATTTAGAATTGGCAGTTCGAACCTCTGTAAACCATTCCCATTACAACCATTGCAGTAGCTAGCAGTTTAAACACTAAGCAGAATATTTTTGTAATATAAAAAAGCAGTCGCCTGGTACCACAGAAAGAAAAAGACAGAAATGGCATGAGGTTGTTCCTGTCTCTTTGTTTAAGCGCTACACACATTGAGCGAAAGCTTAATTTCAAAGGTGCTTTGAGAGTACACTTATATCTTATCTTGTTGCCTCGACAGATCTGGCTTGCATCACTGAGACCTGGCTGGATAATAATAATGCAGGACCAATTTGGAGGCGCAATTCCAGCCGGGTATCACGGTGATACATCGCTTGAGATTGACCGCGGGGTGCTGTCTGTTTTAAGACGAATTGGCTCTCTCTAGTGTTCCACTTGAGGAGACCATCTCCTTTGAATGTGCTGTTGTAGCAGGTGTGGGCTTCTCAATTGCTCTCATCTACCGTCCACCAGGAGGGCGAGAAACTCCTTAAAGAAGTAGCGGACTTCATTGTCGACTTGGTTTGAGTCTCCCAGGCTGATGGTCCTGGGCGATTTTAATGCATGGGTTGACGTATGAGCTCTCGTAATTTGGACAACACTTCCTCCAGTTAATGGATTCACTGGGCCTAACACAGGTGGTTACCACTGCTACACATAAAGGTGGCCATTCTCTTGACTTGGTCTTCCTCCTGGGGATCGAGGCCTCTGACGTGGGGGTGGAACCAGTCAGTTGGTCAGATCACTACACTGTGAGATTCAATTTTGGTGCTCCATCTTGTAGGCCGACTCCTGTGGAGATGGTCAAGTACCGCTCTTTGCGGAATATTTCTTCCAATGGCCTTGCTGCGGTTCTTGACCTATCACAATTTCCTGTGCATTGCAATGATCCAGAGGCATTGGTTATGGCTTATAATACCGCCATTGCCTCTGCCCTGGATTCTATTGCTCCAGTTCATGCGCGTCCTCTCTCCCTTCAACCTCGGGCCCCATAGTTTGATGGGGTCTTGAGGGAGTTGCGGTGACTTGGACGCAGGTTAGAACGTTGTTGGCGGAGGTCTGGCTTGGATGCCGACCACCTTAGACTGTTAGAACATTAACAATTCTATCAGTCAGAAATCTCTCGTAAGAAGGCAGAGTTCCTGTCCGGGGAAATGTCTGCCGCTCAGAACCAACCAGCTCAGCTATTCAGAACTGTGGACAGATTGTGCAACCCAACCTTTCTACAGCTCCGTAGAGCATTTTCACAGTTACAGTGTGATGAGATTGCTCGGTTCTTTGCCGATAAGGTGGTTGACATTAGGTCAGACATCTGTTTGACATGCTCTATGCGGGTTGCAAGTAGCCAGGATCGGGTCACTGCCCCCTCATTTTTCTGGAGTACCTTCGACCGCCCAGAAATCGTGGATGTTATGTGGATTGTCCAAGGGTTGCATCCTACCAGCTGTAGTTTAGATCCAGGCCCTACTAACCTAATTTTAGAGTGTGGGGAGCCCATTTTACTGGTTCTAGCACAGACAGTCTGGTGCTCCCTTGACATGGGTGAATATGAGGGGACCAGGTTGCCAGAGCCAGGCAAGCCGACTCATGGGGCTAGGGGAGCCTGGAAAAGAAAAAAAAAAAAGAAGTAATACCATCATTTTCCATACCACTGAGGTCATGCTAACAGGTCTGTACTTTCCTGCCTGCCATGCTCCCACTTTTGTGAAGGGGAATCACATCCGCCAGTCCTCAGGTACGACACCATCCTCCCAAGATTTGTTAAAAAAGGTAGTCAGTGCTGTTACTAGTTTTCCCCTTAGTTCTCTTAGAATTCTGGGGTGAATCCTGTCAGGCCCCATTGCTTTGGCCACCTTCATTTTCAGTAGTTCTTTCAGGACCCTTCCTTCTGTGAATCAACTGGTATCGGCCCACCTATCCAGATTGCTTCTATTGATTAGTTTAGGTACCTCTCCCTCCTCTTCTTTTGTGAATAATGAGCAGAAGTATTCATTCAGTATCCCTGCTTTTCCATTGCCATCCTCTGCCGACCCCTCCTCCCCTTTATTAAACCTCACTGTCTCTCCCTTGGTCTTTCTATGCTCCCTAACGTAACTGTAAAAGGTTTTATCCCTCTTCTTAACTGAGTTGGCTGTCTTTTCCTTGTTTTGGGCCTCTGCTATTCTGATTACCTTCCCCGCTTCCTTCTGCTTCAACTGGTACAGTTCTCTGCCCTGATCCTCCTGTGTTTCCTTATACTTCCTGAATGCTATCTTTTTCTCCCTAACCTTCCTCGCCACCTCTTTTGAGAACCATAGTGTTTTTTTTCCCTTCGTTTTGTTTTGTTTATTTGCTTTGCAGAAAGGCTTGTTGCCTCTGAGATGGCAGTTTTGATTTTTCCCATTTGTTCCTACACCCCTCCTTCTTGCCCATTTGCTAGTACTTTTCTAAGGTACTCTCCCATTTTGTCAAAGTCAGTCCTCCTAAAGTCCAATATCCTCACTTTTGTATGGCTTGACTCTATGGCTGTGTTTATCGTAAACCACACTGTTTGGTGGTTGCTTGTTCTCAGATGGCTACCAACTTCTAAATCTGAGATCCTCTCTCCCTCCCCATTTGAGAGTACCAGGTCTAAGATTGTTGCCTCCCAAGTGGGTTCCAACATTAGCTGTCTGAGGCATGCCCCCCTGAAGAGCATCTAGAATTAGCCGGTTCTTGGATGTGGCTGCAGCAAGTGTGCTCCAGTTAACATCTGGCATATTTAGGTCCCCCATCAACAATATCGCCCCTTTTTCTGCCATTCTAAGAATGCCTTCTATCATTTCCTTGTCCATTTCCTCCCTCTGAGACAGGGGTCTGTATACAACCCCCATGCTGATTGCGGTGCCATTTCCTGTCTCTAGGGTGACCTACAGTGCCTTCTCTCCTCCCTGTTTGCCCTTTAGTTCCATTGCTTTGATCCCTTCCCTTATGTAGAGAGCTACTTCTCCTCCCCGTTTTACCCTCCCTGTCCCTCCTGTATATTGTGTACCTTGGTATGTTGACATCCCAGTCATGGTTCACTGTGTACCATGTTTCTGAGACTGTCACAATACCCAGGCATCCCTCTTCTATCAAGGCCACTAGTTCAGTGAGCTTGTTATCCAGACTATGGGAATTGGTACTAATTGCCCTCCATATTTTTCATGGCCTTACCCCTTTTAGCCCCATCCCTGTCCTTAATGCCTTTGCCTTTTTCTCCATTTACCCCTGTCCTGCTGCCTATTGACTTCCTACCTTGATGTTTACTTCACTAACTACCTGTTTTGTGGGGGCTGGGATCTCCATGCTTCTTTTAGTGCCTACCCCCTTGACTAGATTAAATGCTTGCCAATAAAGAATTTTTTTTTCAAATTGAACAAACTTTATTGCAGTACAAGAACATAACATCTCACAAAGGATAGCAAGTCCTGGGTATACAATTAAGAGACAATAGAGCAGGATCATGACCAGGAAAAATACAATTTATGTTATAACAAACAAAACAAAAGAAAAAAAAAAGTAAAACACCCCAAAAACAAACAAACAAAAAAAAAAACACCCATCTCCCCATCCACCGGAGGCTAACCAGAAGAAACACAATAAAGGGACTGTGACTAGAGAAAGTTAAGCCCAATCTGCCACATTACAATGAGAAACACATACAAACAAGCATTTGTCAATGCCGAATGTTGATTACGTTGGTCCGTTGAGCTCGCTCACTGCCCCTCTGTCACTCACTCGTTCTGTTTCTCCCAGTGCTGCAGGCTGCTGTTTTGTACTGGGCTCCTGCCTGCGTTGCCATCCTTTTCTGTCCACAAAGAAATCTGCAGCTGGCCCGACAGAGCTCCGTTGAGGTGGGTCACTCTCCCGTCTCTGACTCGATCATTTTATTTCTCCTGGCACTGCAGACTGGCCTTTTGTACTGGGCTCCTGCCTCTGTTGGTGGCTCTTTCTGCCCACAAAGAAATCTGCAGTAGTCCCGACACAGGTCCGTTGAGCTTGCTCACTCCTCCTCTGTCACTCGCTCGTTCCGTTTCTGCCAGTGCTGCAGACAGGCCTTTTGTACTGGGCTCCTGCCTGCGTTGCCGCCTTTTTCTGTCCACAAAGAAAGCCACAGCAGTCCTAACAGAGCTCCGTTAAGCTCACTCACTCCCCCTCCCTCACTCGCTTGTTCTGTGTCTCCCGCTGGTGCAGGCTGTCCTTTTGTACTGGGCTCCTGCCTGCGTTGGCGGCTTTTTCTGCCCACAAAGAAATCTGCAGCAGTCCGACACAGCTCCGTTGTGCTCGCTCACTCCCCCTCTCTAACTCGCTCGTTCCATTTCTGCCGGAACTGCTGGCTGGCCTTTTGTACTGGGCTCCTGCCTGCATTGCTGCCTTTTTCTGCCCACAAAGAAATCTGCAGCAGTCATGATAGAGCTCCATTGAGGTCACTCACTCCCTCATCTCACTCGCTCATTCTATTTCTCCTAGTGCTGCAGGCTGCCGTTTTGTAGTTGACTCCTGCCTCTGTTGGCGCCTTTTTCTGCCCACAAAGAAATCTGCAGCCGTCCTGACACAGGTCCATTGAGCTTGCTCACTCCCCCCCCCCTTACTCGCTCATTTCCTTGCTTCAGCGCTGCAGAAGGCCTTTGTACTGGGCTCCTGCTCATGCTAGTGACTTTTCTGCCCACAGAAAAATCCGCAGCTGTCCCGACAGAGCTCCGTTGAGGTCACTCACTCCCCCTGTCTCACTCACTCATTCTGTTTCTCCTGGCGCTGCAGGCTGCCATTTTGTAGTGGGCTCCTGACTCTGTTCGCGCCTTTTTCTGCCCACAAAGAAATCTGCAGCAGTCTCGACAGAGCTCTGTTGACCTCACTTACTCCCCCTCTCTCAGTCACTCATTCCACTTCTGCCGACGCTGCAGGCTGCCCTTTTGTACTGGGCTTCTGCCTGCATTGGCACCTTTTTCTGCCCACAAAGAAATCCGCAACTGTCTCGACAGAGCTCCATTGAGGTCGCTCACTCCCCCTGTCTCACTTGCTCATTCTGTTTCTCCCATCACTGCAAGCTGCCCTTTTGTACTGGGCCCCTACATGCATTGCTGCCTTTTTCTGCCCACAAAGAAATCCACATCAGTCCCAACAGAGCTCAGTTGAGCTCAGTCACTCCTTCCCTCTCTCACTTGCTTGATCCTAATCTGTCCCAAACACTGATTTCCGACAGCGACATTTTGGCCAGGATGTGAATAATGACAGCTGTACTGTTCATAAGGAGGTATGAAAAAATGCCAGTGTTGAAAATCTGGCATGAAAATATTACTAATTTGCGAACTTACAAGGGTGCATGGAAACTGCACAACGCAAACTCGTAACACAGTCATTTTATGGAGTTTCATCACACAATTTTCAACATAGGCATTTTAGGACCTCTGCTCATGAACAGTGTCAGTGTGATTCTCTTAATGTGTCCTGAACACTGATTTCCCACAGCAACATCAAGGCGACAGCAGAAGAGTGGAAACACATTTCGCCAGGATGTGAAAATGCACAGCTGCACTGATCATAAGGAGGTGTGGGAAAATGGTAATGTTGAAAATCTGGAGTGAAAATATTGCAAAGTTGCAAAGGTACGAGCGTGCGTGGAAACTGCACAATGCCGTTATGACACACTCATTTTATGGACTTTGTCACCAAATTTTCAACATAGGCATTTTAGGACCTCTGCTCATGAACAGTGTCTCTGTCATTTTCTTAATCTGTCCTGAACAATGATTTCCCACAGTGATTATGCTTATTCTGCGCGAAGTGCGAAAACACTTTTGGCCAGGATGTGAAAATGACAGCTATACTGTTCAAAAGGAGGTGGGAAAAAATGTCAATGTTGAAAATCTAGTGTGAAAATATTGCAAATTTACGAAGTTACGAGCGTGCTTAGCAACTGCACAATGCACGCTCGTAAAACAGTCATTTTTAAGGATTTTTTCTACCAAATTTGCAACATAGACTTTTTGAGAGCCCACCTCATGAACACTGGCACTATCATTTGGTTAATCAGTCATAGAAAGATAGAAACATGGACTTTGACGGCAGATAAGGATCGCTTGGCCCATCTAGTCTGCCCATTTCCCTACCTACAGGATAGGCCGCAGATCCTAGTTAACCAACAGCCTATTTCTTCCTACCCCCCACAAGAATTGCCTTATGTCTGTCCCGTGCATTCTTGAATTCTCCCACAGTTTTCCCGAAAGGGGATTCTAATAGTGACCAGTAAAATCACCTTTCAACAATGCCATGACAGTGGCAGAATTCATGAGGAGAGGTCCCAATAACCCCATGTTGAAAATGTGGTGTCAAAATTCCAAAAAATGCCTGAGATATGCATTAAAGTTGAAAAAGCCCTATTCATTCCATTATATAGCTTACCGGCATTTCCTCAGTTAGCGATCGGCTTTAAGAGTGCAGACATGTTCCGGTCCGAAGATGATGCGCTGGACTCGGAGGTAAATATGGAGTGAGGGGTGTGGGGAGCAGTGTGCACAGGTGCAGGTTGTGGGGGCAGGGAGACCCGTGAAGGACCATTTTTTTTACAGGTTTAAAAAAATTGCAGGACTTTTTTCTTTACAGGGCATTGGGCATGCTGGTGGGCTCCCAGCATGCCACCTGAGATGTTTTGGGGGTGCAGCCGACGGGAGTTGGCACCCGTCGGCTAAAAGCGCCGGGGGGACTGGGCACCCTCTTGGGCGCAACTCTCCCGCTACTCTTTTGGGGGGGACCTGATGCCGATGGGGAGTGGGCTCCCCCGTTGGCACATCAAACAGGGAGGAGGGACATAATGCCAATGGGGAGTGGGGTCAGCAAGTCAACTAGCACCAGGGATGGAAGCCGACGGGAATTGGGGCCCCCGTCGGTAAAAACACGCTGCTGTGGGGAGGGGCACATGCTGCCGATGGGGATTGGGCACCCCCTTGGCACTGGGGCTGGATTAATATTGTTTGTGAACAGGGCAGCAAGATGCCACCATGTTCACAAACAATATTACAGTAGCAATGTTCTGCCCAGCAATGATGGGTCGCTCCCTCATTGCAGCGAATCGCTGATGTTGCAATGACAAGGCGGCCCCTGATTGCAGCGGCTGAAATGTTTCAAGGTGGTGGCATGCTGGCTGAACTAGTGTCAGCAGCAGTGTGCTATGGCATTGGTAAAAGTGGGCCAAGCCTTTGCAGTCTGTGGGGGCAGTAGCCACAACAGTGACGAGCCTCCACAACCTGCTTCGGGAAAGCTGCCACAATATGTTTCTTGTGCATGCGCGCAATCAACATAAAAAAGGGCCAAAAAAAAAAGAAAATATATTCAGATCATTAAAAGAACCTGTAGAGGCATCAGACAGCCCCAAGAGTGGATCTAGGCAGGCATGGATTAATTGCCAAAGGTGAACCACCTTATCGTAAAACCACAAAATATGAAGTACAGTACCAAGCTCCTTACCACATCTGGTACAGGTGTCTACAGATAATCTGCCCATTTTATGTAATTTGACTGGAGTGTAGTATAGATTATGTAGTATATTGAACTGCATAAAGCGGTTTCTATCACACTTTACAAATTTGTACATATGCTTCCAGATAACTGATCACATACTAAGGCAGCAGTTCCTCCCGAAGCTGTGTTCCCTGGTGTTCCCTGGTCTACAAAACGAAGGACTTCATCTATATTGGAGCCAGAGTGAGAGTCTGCCTGCTTCATAAACTGTGTTTGTGACTTTTGTTGTAGCGCTAAAAAGATCTGAAGCTACGAGGGAATTTGGGGAGTGACTGCTGAGGTCACTGAAAGGGCCGGGAACATCTGCTTAAATCAACGCGCTGCTCCCTAGCGCGAGCGTTAGTAAGTGTCGCGAGCATACCTCTCAACCTTTCATCACTTAAATGTGTGACAGTATGTGTGACAAATGGGCAAAATGTGTGATACATCATCAAAAATGACATTGCAAGCTCAGAACACAGTCTAAATCTGTGCACTTATGTTATTCATGTTTGCTGATAACTGAGTATCATAGATTATTATGAATTTCTGCATTGAAGTTTCAGTGGGCAATGTGGAATATCACCTGTGCCATGTGAAATAAAGGATTTCTGAGAGGTAAAATGAGTGACGTACCTCGTAATGTGTGACAGTTGAGAGGTATGGGCGCTAGCGCCACTCGTCCACAGAAAATGTTGGATTAGATTTAAGGTAAAGACTGTAGTTTTAATTAAAGTGTATAACCTCAGAGTTAAATTAAATATTGGAGGGTGCTTAATAACCTTAGTAGTGGTTGTTAGATTTGACATTTTGTTAATCTATTTGGGAATTTATACATAAATTAAAATTGTAGTTAGGATTGTATTTATTTTAAAATTGCTGTAGTAGTTTATATAAATTGTGTGGTTTGTGTTAATTTTATGTGTGATTTTAAAAAATGTTGTTGTTTCAGTTAGGAATTATGTGGTTGATGGGTGGGTATATGTTTTCCCCAGCTCCAAGGGGTACTCTGAATAATATAGATTGCTCATTGACTCTCCGGAGTGATTGGTTGCAGGGGGACACATTAAGTATAATTAGTAAGGGGAATCAATCATGTAGTTATGTAATTTGTTCAGGTATACTGACTGTTTATCTTGAATCTTATTTATTCAAGTGGACTTCAATGTATAAAGGCCTATTGGTGGGTTGGAGACAAAATACAGCTTATTCAAATTGTCATATAGTTAATTATAGTAAGATAATTAAATTAAAAAGTCAGTTATATAAAGTTTATAAAATGGTAATTATAATTAGTTTGATTATAAGTGGGGATATTCATCCAAATCCGGTACCCTGCATTAGCATGGATTCTGTAAATTCTAATTTCAGTGAAGTATTGGGTTTTGATTTAACAGCTGATATATTAAAAAATGAAGGGATGTGTGTGGTTCATATTAATATTTGCAGTTTATTGAGGAAAATTGACCATTTAAGGGAATGGACTATTAAATATAACCCTGAAGTTGTTATTATTACAGAGTCTTGGCTATCTGATAGGATCCCTGACAGTATGGTATATATGAATGGGTATAATTTATGGAGGAGAGATCGAACAAAGAGGAGTGGGGGAGTTATTATTTATGCACTTAGCTCTCTGGATGTTTCTATGGTTAACTGCCAACTGGATTGGGGTGGATCTGAAGTTCTTCCTTTATTGTTTAACTTGCCGTTTAGTAAACCTTTATTACTATTGGGAATTTATCATTCCCCAAAAGCTAATGTTGAGGTGTTTCAGGTTTTGCAGGATTTCCTAGGTGATTATTTAAGCAGATATGAGATTATGTTAATTGGAGATATGAATGTAGATTGGAAAACTGCAGATGTTAACCATAGTATTGTTGAGATGTGTAATCTTCTGGGTATGACTCAGTTAATAGCAGAAGTAACTAGAGTAAATACCAAACGACCATTTTTCTCCACAACTTTAGATTTATTATTTACTACTGAACCAAATAGGTACATTGCTAGTGGTGTTCTTCCAGATTCCTTTTCGGATCATCAGATGATATATGCTATTAGAAATCAAAAAAGAATAAGGAGATCAGTAAAAACAGTTTATTATAGATCATTTAAACATTTTGATTATATAAAATTTATGTTAGAATTAGATGAGTTTAATTGGGGAAGATTGGATTTGGTCCCTACAGTTGCTGAAGCTTGGAGTTTATTTCAGGAGGATTTTTTGATAATTTGTAATAGGCATGCCCCATTAAAAATTAGGAATATAAAGTTTGATAATTCCCTTTGGTATTTCAGGAATTTCCCCACTCATAAGGGACATGTTGAAAATACTAGCTAAAGGGTAAGAAATAACCGGAGCAGCATATTTCAACAAAATGCTATTTATTTAAAATTAAGAAACAGCGGGATAAGGCTTGGAAGGTGGCTAAATCCACAAAATTGGATGATGATTGGGTGAAGTATAAACAGATCCGGAATTATTATAATTGTGAACTTAAGAAGGTTAAAAAAGATTATTGTAATAGGGAATTAAATTATAATCTGATTAATGACCCAAGGACATTTTGGCAAGTTTTAAAAAAGGTGAAAGGGGATCAACAAGTAGACTACCCTGAGAAGTTTAAAATAGGGGATGTTGAAGTTCCTATGGGCCCTTGGGTAGTGGATGGGTGTAATGATCTTTTTGTAACAGTGGGTAAAAAGGCCTTATTACAAGATAAGTCTTGTTCTTCTCCTTTAAATCCTCAAATTAGAGCTATAGAGGTTGTCCCTTTAAAGAATAAGGAGTTTGTGTTTGAATTAATATCCCCATTGGAAATACAAAATGCATTACTTAATATAAACGTTAATAAGGCTGGTGGGTTGGATGAGATTCCTAGCATTTTGTTGAAATATGCTGCTCCGGTTATTTCTTACCCTTTAGCTAGTATTTTCAACATGTCCCTATAGAGTGGGGAAATTCCTGAAATGGAAAACGGCTAAAATTATTCCTGTTTATAAAAATGGACCTAGGTCTTTAATGGAGAATTATAGGCCTATATCATTATTACCAATAGTGGCTAAGGTCTTTGAAAGTTTGTTAGCTAAACAACTTCAGACTTATTTGGAAAATGGCAAGTTGATTAATAAGTTTCAATCTGGCTTTAGGCCCTTGCACGGTACAACTTCTGCTTTGCTGAGGGTTACTGGGGATATTGTGGGTGCTCTGGACAGGGGGATGTCGGTGGGAGCAATTTTTGTAGATCTATCCAGGGCATTTGATACCTGGACCACGACATCCTCCTGTCCAGACTACCTGCTTTGGGACTTTCGACAAGGGTGGTTAGGTGGTTGGAGGCTTATTTAATTGGTAGGAAACAAATGGTTTCAGTGAATGGATGGGATTCTGGTTTTAGGGAGATAACATCTGGGGTACCCCAAGGATCCATTTTGGGTCCAATATTATTCAATTTATATATGAATAATTTTGTTTTAATTGATTCTGATGTACAGTGTCATTTGTATGCAGATGACACTATTATTTATGTGAAAGGGTTATTATTAACTCAGATAGAATCTACTCTTCAGAAAGCATTTGATGAGCTTCAGTTATTCTATAGGGAATCTAATCTTGCTCTTAACCCAAAAAAATCCCAGGTAATGTTGTTTTCTAGGGAAATAAAAGACATTTATTCTAATTTGGGTTTGAGTATAGTGACACTGGATAGTATTCTTCTTGAACAAGTCCAATGTTACAAATATTTAGGGATTTATATGGATAGATCATTGAATAGGGTTTCCCATATAGAATATATGATTAAAAAAGTTAATTGTCGTTTGGGTGAACGTTATAGAATTAGGAATTGTATGGATGTTAATGTAAGGAAACAGGTAGCCATGGCTACCTTGATCCCTTTGTTAGATTTTGGGGATATTATTTATATAGGGGCTACCTCAACTCAGTTGGCTAGATTAGATGTTTCCTTTAATAAGATAGCTAGGTTTATTTTGGATGTTCCTAAGAGAACTCATAGAAGAGAGTTATATCAAACTTTAAATTGGATGAATCCTAATGATAGAAGGATATTTCATGTTTTGATATATATGGTTAACTCAGTTAGGGGTAGGGTACCAGAATACATTACTGATGAATTTCAAATTAGGATAATAAGAGGAGTGTTACGTTCTGCTGAGGGTATGGAATTTGTTTTGCCCAGAAGAAGGACGGACCTGGGTAGAGAACATTTTTTCAATTTGGGTCCTAACCTATGGAATTCACTTCCAACTCATTTGAGGCCAATTGGTTCCAGTCCCAATTTGGGTGAAATAAAAAGTTGATTTAAATCTGAAGCTGTTAAAAGGTTAAATGATGAATAATTATGTATGTTTTGTCTTATGTCTCGCCTTATAATAGGATACATAACTGCACTTTATATGTGTATTTTGTTGTTTATGTTATATGGATGTTAGTGTTATTGTAAATAATTTTATGTTATTGTTGTTGTTTTCTTTTGTGTTTTCTTTTAATTAAGTTAATTATGCATGTATGTATGTATGTTTTAAGGACCTCACTGGAAATGAGCTTGTCTCAGTTGAGCCTCCTATTCTTTTGCTTGTCAATTGAATAAAAATGTTACTACTACTACTACTTTTTATGAGAGGAAGGGCATGGAAGAGATTAATCCCAACAATAAAATCTCGGACCCTTCTGGGAAACCAGAGACTCCTGTAGTAACTGCTAGTAATAGGAGATATGATGAGAAGTGGGGGCTCTTTGAAGTATAGGAAAAATTAGAGTGCCTAACGGACTAAGGGCCATTACTGAAAAATTGTAGGAACGTTGTGTGACAAATGGAATTAATGAAAGCAAGAGGAGGCAGGCCAGTGGTACTTGGCACATGCGTCTTGAAAGTATAACAATTTTAAATTGGCCATAAGATCCCTGACTGAGGAAATTCCCAGGTCAGACCAGAATGTCTTGGGGATAGACTTACCGGCTATACAAAGGTTTGAGTTCCCAAAAAGAGGTTGGGATGTATCTCTGTATGAATAAATCCTAAACAGGGAACAAAACTGCCAATGAACCTGCAGGGAAGCTGCCATGGGTATATCCCATAGGGGCAGGGGAAGGTTCTTCCTGGAGAGGTATGGGAGCAATCGTATATTAAGCCCATTGTCAGAGCATAGGGTGCACTCTATATCTACCCAGTGTGGGACATATGACATATAAGGGTCAACTCCCAGCCATTTCTAACTAGCTGGAGACCTTAGTAAAATGGGAAGCCAAGTAATACAGAAAGAGATTGGGAACTTGGAGCCCTCCATCCTGTTTATTGCACATTAGTTTAGTTAAATCTTCAGTCCCCCTCGGCAACATGTGCCCTTCCCCACAGCAGTGTGTTTTTACCGATGGGGGCCCAGATGGCCTGATGGCAGTGCTGGACCTATCGTGCTTACTGAGAGATTGCATGGATCCAGGGGACCTGGTACTTGCCTATAACAAGGCGGTGGCAGGAGCCCTGGATTCCATTGCTCCTGTTCATGTTCATCCCTCACGCTTCACCCCAGGTCTCCTTGGTTTGATGAGACTCTGAGGGAGTTGAGGACAGTTGGACGAAGGTTAGAGAGGTGCTGGCGGAGGTCGGGCCTGGACTGTGACAAACTTAGTTTGATGGACCATTACGTGGTCTATCAATCTGCAGTCTCTCATAAGAAGGCAGAATTCCTGTCCAGAGAGATTGCTGCTGCACAGAATAGACCAGTTCAGCTCTTCCGGATTGTGGACAGATTGTGCAATCCAATCTGTCTTCAGCCCAGAAGAGCCTCTTCTCAAGAATGGTGTGAGGTGTTTGCTCTATTCTTTTCAGATAAGGTTGCCACAATCAGGTCTGATATCCATTTGACCCTTTCTAATGGGAATTGTGATGGTCGGCAGGAGATGTCGGACACCCAGTTTATGTGGTCTGACTTCAGCCTTCCCACAATCAATGACATTGTGATGATCATCCAATCATTGCGTCCGACCAACTGTGATTTGGATCTGGTCCCCACACGTCTCTTAGTGGGCTGTGTGGATAAAATTGGTCCCGTCCTTGCTGAGATAGTCTGGAGGTCCTTGGAGAGGGGGATTTTTACAAATCCTCTAAAGGAGGCTGTGGTTCAGCCCCTTCTTAAGAAGTCCTCCTTGGACCTGGACTATCTGGCAAATTACAAGCCTGTCTCTAACTTACCCTTTGTGGGTAAAGTTATTGAGAAGGTGGTCGCGTTGCAGCTGGATGATCATTTGACCAGCCAAAATGTCTATGATTCTCTCCAGTCCGGATTTAGGAAAAGGCATAATACCAAGACAGCTCTTGTCTGGGTACTAAATGACCTCCTAATAGCAAGAGATTGAAGAACTCATTCCATCTTGGTCCTTCTTGATCTCTCTGCAGCATTTGACACTGTTGACCATGGTGTGCTATTGGAACGCTTGTGGTTTATCTGTGGGCTGTCTGGTACAGTCCTCAGTTGGTTTCAATCTTTCCTCGAGGGTAGGACTCAGAGGGTGGAGTCTGGGATTTTTTCCTCGGCATCATTCCCCCTATCCTGTGGGGTACCACAGGGCTCCATTTTGGTGCCCATGTTGTTTGCGGTGTACATGCTGCCATTACGAGTGATTATTAGGTGGTACAGTGTGGGTTTTCACTGCTATGCAGATGATACTCAGCTGTACATGTCCTTTGTGCCCAGCCAAGATGCTGCCTTTTCTGTCTTTAACAACTGTCTTGCCGAAATCCAGGACTGGATGAATGTGAGTTGGCTGCGGTTGAACCCAGATAAAACTGAGGCATTGGTCATTGACCAGGGTCGCCGGGAGGTGGGTTTGTTGGTTGGATCACCTTCGGGTTTATGGCTTGGGGGTATCCAGCTAACTACCTTAGACTGGGTGCGGAACCTGGGCGTTGTGTTTGATGACTGTTTGACATTTAAATCTCAGGTGTCGGCAGTTGTCAAAACCTCTTTTTACCATCTGAGGAACATCGCCCGGGTGAAGCACCTGGTTCCTCCAGATGATCTTCTTACTTTGATCCACGCTTTCGTTACCTCCCGCCTTGACTACTGCAATGCCCTTTACCTTGGGCTACCAGGGGTTGAGATTCACTGCTTGCAGCTAGTGCAGAATGCGGCAGCCAGGCTATTGACTGGTTCTTCTAGGTCCAGTCATATAACGCCTGTGCTTCGTGGACTGCACTGACTGCCAATTCGCTGGTGAATCACCTTCAAGGTCAGTTTGCTGACCTATAAGGCCCTACATGATCAGGGACCTGCCTACCTGAAAGATCTCCTTTGTCCCTACTGTCCCTCCCGCTCTCTCCGAGCCACTGACGAGGGATTGCTAGAGATTCCCAGGGTTTGTTTAAAAACTTCAGGGGCCAGATCTTTTAGCTTCATGGCCCTAACCCTGTGGAATTCTCTACCTTGTCAGGTATGAGATTGCCTGACTGTCCAAAGCTTTAAGGAGGCTTTAAAAACATATATTTTTAGCCAAGCATATAATGCATTTTGAATGCGCTGTTTAGCTTAATTTTAATATTGTTTTAATTATTTATTGTTTTATCATGTGTTGTACAGGTGCCTTGGTTTCAGAAAGGCGCCTTATATAAATAAAGATTGAATTGAATTGAAAGCTCGGAGGGCAGTCTTACCCCTCCACAGAAATGTAAAAATAATTCTGTGAACTTGATTGAACCACAGTTGGGGAAGACCAAAGTTATACATCTGAAGGGGAAATAGCAACCTGGCTAAAATATTCATTTTGATGATGCTCAAGCGGCCCCACATAGTGAGGGATAATAAAGACCAACGGTCCAGATCCACTTTAATGAGTTGCACCAATGTATCCAGGTTAAGGTTCTGCATTTTAAGGGAGGGGGGTACTGAGGTATATCCCCAAATATTTCAGCCTGTCATGTTTCCAGAGGAGGCAAGGTGCTCAATATCTGCCTTGAAGGTAATGTTATTTAGAGGCATAACCTCAGTCTTGGCTAGATTTAGTTTGTAATCGGAGATGTTACCAAATTGGGAAATAATCTATAGAGCAGCAGGCAGGGATGTAGCAGAGGAAGAGACATGCAGGAAAATATAATCTGCATAGACTGATAACTTGTAGTCCATCTGACCAATAGTAATACCCGAGACCGGGGGGGGGAGGTTAAGTTTGCAAATAAGGGGTTCCAAAAAAAGGTTAAATAAGTAAGGTGAAAGAGGACAGCCTTGCCTGGTGCCCTGATAGAGAGTAAAAGGGGATGACAAAACACCAATACACAGTACTCGTGCGGACGAGGAAGAATAAAGCACCTTGACCCACTGGATAAACTCCTGAGGAATACAGTATTTGGGAAGTATGGCAAAAAAATATTCCCATGAAACCTGATCAAAAGCCTTTTCGTCATCCAGGGACACCAAAGCCTCAGGAATGGGGGTGTCTCTGGGTGCCAAAAAAGAGATAAAACAGCTTCTTGAGATGGCCAGTCGAAAGTCTGCCTTTCTTTTTTTTTTCATTCAAATTTTATTAAAGTTTTCCAATACAGAGAATACATCCAAGCCAAAAGAGTGCATAACTGAATTTACATTAGTACATGAAACAGACATTGCAAGGATCTATTCTCCCTCTACCTAACCTCACCCCAACCCTACCTCTTGGGCCCTCCTCCCTCAATATACCAAGCACAGCAACTCATTTCCTCAACCTCTACTACTGAGATAGGGAAGAATCACCCTTTAGACTGTAAAGAATATAACGTATATAGGGGACCTCAGATACGATTAAACTTTGGTAGCTTGTTCTGGAGACTGGCAATAACTCTCTCCATTATAAGATTAGCTAGTAGCTCCTGTAACCACTCAACATAGGTCATTTCAAAAGCATCCTTCCAGTGCCTCAGGACCACCTTCTTTACTGAGGCGGAAATCAAGGTCATATGATGTGTCCTATTCCGCACTGGAATACTGGAAACATCCCTCAGCAAGCATACCTCCGCTGTAAACAGGTCATACAGACCCAGTAAAGGATCCACCCTTTGTTTAATAGTGATCCAGAGTGGAGCTACCTTAGAACAATTCCAGAAAATGTGAAGATCCCCTCTATCTTGCTGACATCTATAACAAGTAGAGAAAGTCTGCCTTTCATGAAGCCAACCTGTTCCCTACTGATGAGTGAGTCTCACACCAGCCCCAACCTACTGGCCAATATCATTGCTAAGATTTTAGTATCCACTTTAATAAGTGATATTGGTCTGTAGTTGGAGACCAGTAGAAGGTCCCTGCCAGGCTTGGGGAGAACCACTATTGTTGCTGCAGTAAAGGAGAAGTCAGCAAGGCCCTCCCTAAAAATATAAGCATACTATAAGTATCAAGAAGGATAGGTGCCAGTTGTCCTTTACAGGCATCATAAAGGTTAGTGATAAACCCATCTGGTCCAGGGGATTTGTCTGAAGCTAGGGAACTGATGCCCTGCGAGACCTCAGCTGTAGACAACGGAGTCTGTAAGATGGCTATCTGTGAGTCAGTGAGTTGAGAGAGAGGTATATCTCCCAGGAAACCCTCCAACTGAGCAGGGCAGAAGGGAGAGGAAGGCGGAGCATACAACTGCTGGTAAAAGGTTTTAAAGGAGTCTACAATATCTCGTGGTGAGGTAAGGAGACTATCGGATTCAGTTTGGATTGAGGAAACAATCTTGTCCATTGCTTGGGACCGTAACCGGAGAGTCAGAAGTTTCCCCACTTTTTCTCCTTGGTCAAAGCACCGCACTTTGGAGCACAACAGTAAATGCACCTCCCTCTCCCCCAGCAAGGTATTATATTGAAAACAGAGGCTTTCCAACTGCTTCCACTCCAATCATGCAGAGTCCTGGGAGACCCTACCCTTGAGAGCTTGGATATGATCTAATAACAAGGAGAGGGTGGCAGTGGTCTGTCTTTTCCATCTGGTTGATAACCTAATTAAGTCCTCTCTAAGAGCGCACTTCAAGGCACCCCACAATATGTCAAGAGTGGGCATGGAAGGAGAGTTAAATTCCATAAGGAGTCAATGAATGACTGAAGGTGCCTCAGTAATTCCCCTGACTTAAACATTGATTGTTTAGGATCCATACCTTATCCCTGTTCAATCAATGTGGGGGTAAGAGTTAACCAAAGAAGGGCAGAGTGGTGATCCAAGATCATCTTAGCTGAGTAATGGCACAAGAGGACCCCAGGAAGATATTCTACCCATAACAAAAAATAATCCAATCTGGGGGAAGAATTATATGGCAGGGAATAAAATGAGTATTCCCGGCTATCTGGGTTTAGTGTCCTCCATGGATCCACCAAGCCCACTGAGTCCATTAGGTCCTGGAGAACCAGTTGAGCAGGAGAAAGGGTTCTTCAGGTCTTACCAGTCCTCTCCAGATTGTTACACAGAACTAAGTTCCAGTCTCCCCCAAATACAATTGTGAGAGATAGCCAGGGAGCCAATATAGCTGCTAAGATGACAAAAAATTGTGTATCTTCAACAGTGGGGCCATAAACAGCTCCGAGAATCACTTCTAAATGGTCAAGGAAAGTCCAAAGTAAGATGTAGTGGCCACAAAGGTCTGCCACCTGCTGAAGGAGACAACAGGGGATTCTCTGAGCTATAAGCAAGGCAACCCCTTTCTTATGGGAATCTGAACTGGCTCCAAATGCCTGTCCCACCCAGGACCACCTTAAAAGGAGGACCTGGAATGGCAGCAGGTAGATTTCCTGCAGAAAGGCTACGTCAACCTGCAATTTGTGTAAATGGAGCAAATTTTGGCCCATTTAGTGGGAGACTGAGCCCCTTTAAGATTCCAGGTACAGAAGTTATAAGCAGTCATGTCTAAGCATAAGATAATGACTAGGTCTGGAGCCTGGATGTAAGAAAAACAGAAGGAAAAGGATCTGAAACCTTAAAATAACTTAATTCAATGGTGTCCTTCCCCCACCACCCCATACTAGCAACACAGTAACGTAAAACAGATGCGTAAACCAACAAATTCAGAACCCATGGCCCTACTCCCCACCCAAAACAAATATGACCCCCAGGCACCTGACCCTCTACCTTCCCCAGGTGAAACCAAAAATGGTACCCACCCCACTGTACTAAAACCCCAAAAGCAGAACATGTAATAAAGTCAAACTATCCCAACCATTATTGAGGCCTCCAGAGGAAGACGAATAATCCCCAATGATTTAGCTTCATAAGGCTACTACAGACCAGAACCACACTACCAGCAAACTCTCTCACCCTCAACCCCACCCAACCCACATATTTATTGTCCTACATCAAACCTATAAAGCTAATTTAACAATAACCAACATTATAGTGAAACAACATTAAACTACTTTGAACCCCTGTTAGGAAAAGGAAAGCTACAACTAATAGTCCAGCAATCTTAACAGTTAGCATCAAGGAGAATACAGAAAAACAGAGTTCAATATGTGCAGAATTGTCAATATATTGCCTCCAGCACTCAGGGACCATGATATGATTGCAGTGATAATAGTTCAACTAATAATCCCATATCTTAACTGTAAGGGATAATCAGGACAGGCGCAGATGTGCCATCAATGGATCAATAAAAGGAAGCAGCTGAAAGTTCTCCCAAGCAATAAACATCATGTACTCATGGGTGAAAGAATGGACTCAGCATAGGGTAAAAAGTAACACTAAGCAATGGAGTTTAAAGTCCTGGATTGCCAAGAAATGTTCTGAGGTGTTACCAACAGTCCAAAATTGAAAAGCCGATGAGGAAGTGTAGCAGGTCAAACACTGAGTCTGGAGCTCTGAGTCAGGTGGGCCATTCAAATACAGTTGTCAGCAGGGGGCGATAAGCCATAATATCTGTCCTGGCAAGGTTAATCTTCGTAACTGGGTAACCGGATAGCTGGGAAGTGAGACAGGCCAGCCCGTCGAGCTCCCAAATAATCCATGAGTAACCAGGAAGTCACTGAGATGGACTACACAACCTCGACTGAAGCCACCAGAAAAATTAAATCAGCAAGCAAAGTGTATGCAAGGAGCCGACAACACGGTCAAACTGAGGGGTAGTAGTGAAATTAAATCCAAATACTGATCACCTACCCCAGCCATAAAACAGTCATTTTAGTCCCAAACTAAATCCTGAAAAGTCAAGGTGATGTAAAGTGGTGGCCCCAAAACTTTAAAGTCCACACCAGAAAAGCCTCTCCCATAACAAGAGCACAGGGTTGGGAAACACAGTTCAGCCAGATTTGAATAGGCCAGGCAGAAGTAGCTGAAGGTCATTTGAAGCCTGGGCTGGATCTTTGAATGAGCGCCAGGTGTCCTGAATACAGACCTGCAGACGAGCCAGGTACAACATTCTGAATTTGATGCCTGCCGGGATGAGCTTAGATATGACAGGATGGAACGCATTCCTTTTTTGCCTCACAGATATGGGAAGGTCCTGAGATATGCAGAGTTTGTTGCCCTCCCAGGTAACATATTGAAGTTCTGTTAACTTGATTAATATGTGTTCTTTATCATGGAAATTTAAGAGCTTAAGGATAATAGAGTGAGGAGGCGAGCCGAGTGGTGGTCTGGGGTGAGGAGCCTTGTGTGCCCGTTCCACAATGTAATGCGGGCCATTAGGCGAAGGCCCTACCAATTTCTCTAATAGTTTCTGCATGAAGAGAATGGGCATGGACCCTTCAGCATCCTCAGGGGGACTGAGGATAACTTTTTCTACCGGCTCCTGCCTTCAAGGTCATCCATTTTTAATTACATCTTATGTAGGCGCTGTCTCAGGGAGATCATCTCTGGATCTGTGCAGTCTCACCATTTTTCAGGTGAGATGGATCGAGCTTCAACATTGCCAGTTCTCCTACTGATGGTTCCCATTTCTTGCCGAATCGATGTAAGCTCGGTAGTAAGGCTTAGTAGAGAGTCTTTGATGAGTTGAAGTTCCAACAGGAACCGTTCCTCTGACAGGGGAGTTGCATCCGGGGTAGCAGTAGCCTCTTGTCAGGCTGAGGCAGTCTGAGCCTTGGATTTTTTCATGGCCTTGTCCGGTGTCTGTGGTGGGATGTGGCACTGCAAGCTGTGCCACATCTCAGAATCCATATTGCAGCAAGGTCCCAAGGAAAATAACCACTGTGCTGATTTCCTAGGAGTATCTGGTAAGTAGATTAATGTTATCCATTAGGTAGTAAATAGAAAAGTAGTGGAAATATAACAAAATTGAGTCGGGTGAGTGGGAGCAAGATGAAGGAGCAGCTAGTCTCAAGCAGGCATCATGTGACTCCCCACCAATGAAGATTCTAAACCTATGACCTAGGATCCTGGTTCCCCACTCGGACAGATGCACACCATCATGCCAGTATAGATCTGTATCCCTCCAGGTAGACCCCAGTCCACAATGAAGCCAAAACCCTGAGATCTACACCAGTTTTTCAACCATTCATTGAATCCCATGGTGCGGAGTACCCTAGCCTAACCCATGTCATAGACAGGCAGCACCTCCAAGAAGGTTACTGTGCATGCTACTTGTCTAAGGCCCCTCCCCAACTCCACAAACTCCTCCTGCACTGCTCTAATCCCATTCCTAGCCAGGTTATTTGTCCCTAGGTGGACAATGATGTCCGGCTTCCTCTCCCATGCAGCTGCTCCCATGATCCTGAGGATTCACTTCCTGTCCCTCCAAGCCATGGCATGGGCAGGCACCTTACCTTCCTCTCCCCTCCCTACCCCAGTTCTACACTCCTAATGACTGAGTTCCCCACCAGTAGTTGTTTCATTCTCCTGTTTTGTCCCATCCCACATTCTTGTGGGTCTCCTTTGAGGAGGCTCCCAGCATCCTCCTTGGGCTCCACTGCAGGTGCCTCCATAGAGGAACCACGCTCTGCCAGAAAAGTGTATGAATTGTGTAAAGGTACAGCTGGAGGGATGCGTCTTTGTTCCACCACCCTCACCATCCCTGAGCCCACCGTGGTTCAACCACTTCTCCTTCTTGGTAACCTTTGAGGCAGCAGTGGAAGCCCTGGTGGTCCTTGGGTGGGGGAGGAGGTTTCCTGAATCCTCAACAGGTCAGCCTGGAGATCGACAACCTCCCCCCTCAGACTAGAGAGGTGCCTGCAACTACGGCAGCATCAGAGCCTCCAGAACATCTCCGGGAAGACTGCTGCCCACAGCCAGTGCATTGCACCACTCCCCACATGTCTCTCTCCCTTCCTGTTTAATTTTTTTTTAATTTTGTGTTAGTTTGTGTGTGCCTTTACCCCTACACAGCATGCTGAGCTGTTAAGATTATGACAGGCATATGTCCTTATTTGGGGAAGTGATGTCAGAACCCCTTTAACGTGAAAAAAGTCTAAGCATAGTTCTAGCTATTTTTCTTGGATAGACTTTTTGAACATGCATGCGTGAACAATTAATTTTATCTAACTTAAAAACTATTTATTTTTTACCTCAAACTCCAAAAGGACCTTTTCCATATGATACCTACCAAACTTGTAAGTTTCATACCTCAGATCCTTACCATTTGTTTTGCTATTTCTTTGCCATTTACTATGGAAATCTTGCACATTTAGTTTAAAAAGAGAGGGTGAGTCATGGGGTCTTCTTTGAGTAATTCCCAGGGACTGGACATCATTCAGAAGGGGGCTGTCAAGCGAGCAAGGAGCATAAAGATAATAACAATAAGAAAGAAAGAAAGAAAGAAAGAAAGAAAGAAAGAAAGAAAGAAAGAAAGAAAGAAAGAAAGAAAACTGGAGTCGAGGCCCAGTGTGAAATGGTTTCTGCTCCACTGTCCAGTTTGGTACTGGATTTCCAGTCTGGCCAGGCATGCAACCCTATGTTTTTTTTAAATAAAATGGGCCTTACTTGGCCCCTCACTCTTACACCCCACTGCCAGAATTCTTTCCTCTTACATCCAGCCAAAGCACCTACCATGGGGAGAATGGACTCGGGACCTTTGCCCTACCTGACAACTGCCCCATGATGGAGTTTTTATTACATGCCCCCTCCTGTTGCTTAACATCAATTACTCAGTGCTGGTACTACATGAGTAAAGGGGAAAGAAGTTTACGCCCACCATAGCCTTGAGACAGAATGCGTGACCCAGAATGTATTCCACAGCATGATGCATTCTTGAGCCAAGTGTTGGGGAAGGGAGATTTATAACTGGTTCTGTGCAACCCTTATAAAGAACTACAGGCAAGCCCACTGGGATGTGAAGCAGAATACTGTAGAATTCTGCAGTTACTGCAGCAAACAGGGCAATTTCAATGGCAGTTTGTTCCTTTTGTCATGCAGGAAACTGTGACACTAGGTTTCATCCTGGCAGGCTCCACCATATGCTACAGTTGCCCAAGATGGCTCCTCTGCTCAAATGACACCAGCACTGGACAGCTGGCACGGTGGGGGGGGGTCAGTATTGCGGGCAATTGATGAGGGCCAGGGCGATGTGGAAAGAAAAATTCTGCATACGTAGTTCACTTAATAGTACTTTTCCACATGTATGGAATTTCAGCAAAATGAACAATAGCATTTTGTATTAGTCTGCTTTGTGTAATTACTATCTCTAGAGGAAAAAAAAAACTGTTTCCTAACAAACTTCTTTTGGCAAACAAATTGAGGGGAAAATGTGGGTTTGTTTAGGCTTGGCACACACTTCTGGGTGTTTCATGGAATTTTTTCATCCTGAAAAACAGCATTTTCCACGACAAGCATATTTTTGCCATTTGGTCATTTTGTTGAAATCCTATGAAAGCACAACTGTGGAATGTAATGCCATCCCAGTAAGGACTTCTTTATGGAACCAATCACCGGACAAGGAGGTTGCACTTGTTTAATACTTCCTAAGATGAGTGCTACAGTAATCCTGACTGGGGGTACTGCTGGTTCTGGTGCCAAGAGAATAGCAAGCAGTTGGAGGAGATGTTGGTGGGGTCAACGGGAATGCTTTTTGTTGTTTAAAGGGACCCTGTCAGCCCTCTTAGACTTCAAAGTGTCTCTAGTGTAAAAAACACATTTTCTGATTATTCACATTCTGTAAAGATTGCTGATGCTGCTGCTGGCTGTTTGATTCTGATTCTTTATTTTTCATTTTAAATGGGAAAAACAGACTACCCACCATACTGGTATTACTGCACAAAAAAACATGTTTGTTTACAGTCCTTGATAAACTCCCACTGCATCTCTCCTGGATTTGGAAACACTCCAACATAGTCTGGCTACTCATAATGCAGTGGGAGGAGAAGAAACTATTGCATCATGAGTGGCTACATGATTTAAGGGTGTTCCCAATGTTCAGGAAGTATGAAATAAGAGTAGGACTTGAAACAAAACAGGGTTGGGTATAATTACACAATTTGCATGCATTTCAGCTCTACTAAGAATGGAAGCAGATAAAATGACCAGCAAGTGCAACATTAATGAATTCTAGAGAAGGAAAGAATTCATGAACTGTGGGATTTCATCTAGAAATAAAACTATGCAAAAGGAATTGATACTGTCCCTTTAAGAAGGAAAATCACAGCGGTATGGGGTCCAGTGTCCAGTGACCCTCTACATAACATTACAGGCATCTTCCAGTTTTATTTGGGGATAACATTTTCTAGTTATGCCAAAATCTGAGTAAGTTATGATTGTTTTTTGTTTATTTTGTGCTCAAGAAAAAAAGGTGCCTGCAACATCTGATTAGAACTTGTTTTGTAGACCTGGCAAGAGCTAGGATAGACAAAATAAAAAACAACTTTTCGGGGGGAAAAAAATTACTGCAGCTTGAAATCATCTAAATCCAACATAAATTATTTTCAGGCCAGAAGGGGGCAGCCTCATCCCAGCCAAACTGTACATTACAAAAAAAGGTTTTGTAACATTTCCAAGGACAGTAATAGAAGTCAAATTTCATGTATTTGTTTCTTTGATATGTTTTCCTTTTTATCCCAGCATCCCCCACCTCAGTTATCTTCAATGGTGACCATGACTATACCCACTGCTGAGGCTGGTGGCAGCCTCCTTGCCTCAACTCTCTGAGCTCCTACTGCAGAGCTCTCAACAAATAAAAGAAAAATACAGTGTGCCCCCAAATACTGCCTAAAAAGTCCTGTAATTGAGATTTTCTTCATCTCTTATTCCTTCCTATTATTATGCTTTCAACAAGGGTTCATAGGAGGGGATCATAAGAGAAAAGAATGTTTCATTATCAGAGCTTTACTTTTTAGGGCCTTGTTGAAGGTTTTGACTGAGTAAAGGTGTCAGCCAGCCATATTTATGATGGCAGGCAAGGACGATTAAATTGAGTCATGAAATCTGTGTAGGAATTGGTCAAAATTCTTAATCCCACTGCCTGAACTTGCTCCATCGTATGCATTTCTGGGGCATTAACACATGGGTCTCAGAACTTATTGAGCCAATCAGGAAGCAGGAAATGTCAGACCCATTTTATAATTGCTGATGCTGTTAAAGCACTTACACATTGTTTCTTCATTATCTTCTGACATATACTCAGTACACTACACTACACTACAGTACGCTACAAAGTGGGGGCACCTTAACCTCCCAGCTAGTTGCCATATTACTTTCCAGCCACAGTGTGGTGCTGTACCCGCTCAATTAATTGTCCCAAGGTTCAGCACAGGGAGATGAAGTGTCTTGCTCAGGATCACACAGTGGATAAGTGGTGGTTGTGGGATTCAAACCTGGTTCTCCAGATTCACATCTTAGTGCTCTAACTGCTAGGCAAAACTGCTGTCCTCTCATACTGAAGCAGAGTAATTCGGTCTCCACATAGGGAATAATGTATTTAAAAGAAAAACATACAGTTAAGAAATTTTCCCTGGAGCTTTAGGAAAAATATCAAACTGATCAGGACACTTGAAACTGGCAGAAATTGCAAAGCATGCCCTTATGCAAGTCCCGTCCGAAACTGCATCATCAGTCACAGCATGGCAATAGGAAACAGGCAAAGCAGAATCAAAAAAAACAAAATAAATAAATACACTGGATACGCCACTGCTCCCTTCATTTAATGGGATGCTGGGGAAGCAGCTGCTGAAAACTGTGGAATGATGAGATGAGGCACACATAGCTATGCCGATCGAAGATTGACTCCCAAGGAATTTTTTATTAGCCCAGCCAGATCAAAAACTAGCAAGCAGCAACATGACTGCCTTCTGGATGCCTTACCCCTCAGGGATGCAAAAGCAGAGGGGCATTGGATGCTGACACACTTTACTGCTGCGGTCCAGAAGACATCTTGTTTTATGATAAGGCACATGGGAAAGTGGAGGTTTGTGTGTTGGGTTTCTAATGGGGAAAGAAGGAGCATATTTATTTTGCACCATTTCTTCTTACTATATATTGCATTGTTGGTTCTGGTTCTGTCCCAATTTGTCCAATCTGGTCTGTTCAATCAGAGGGATGCTCGTTTACCACAAAATCTGATGTGAACTAGAATAGTCAGATATTAAGATAATCTGTATCCAACATCACATCCGATTTTATCATCAGATGTCATTGAATACTGATTCAGATAACACCCAACTATCCTAATATCCTAAACCAGTTCCCCTCCACCATGCAAGTAATGAACCCCCATGGCCCTCTCCCAGACTTTTTTTAATTCTATTTGCTGGTGTCTTTTTACTGTTAAAGCTTGCCTTGACTTTATATCTCTGAAACCTCCTGGGTCATACCTGAAAATAGGCACATCTTTGTCTAGTGTGCTTACCTGGTCAACAAAAGCTACATAAAATACAACCCAGAACCTCCTTCCTCCCCCTATAGCCCACTTCTAATTTAATTAAATCGAATAACCCTTGCTCAGCATTTCCTATGATAGATATTATTATACCGAGTTACAGGTAATTTAATTTAAAGTGCCCACCCCCTCCCAGTAAATCATAGCCACAGTTCACCCTGACACAAAGCACCTGCCCCAAGTTCAATAAAGGACCCCCCGAACAACACACCCACTAACTCTCATCATCCTCCCCCATGACACCCCCGAAAAGTAATGTTATGTATAGAAGAAAGATAGTCCCACATGGAAGTCACTTGCATTCCTGTTCAGCTCCACAAGTCATAGCTGCCCTTCGTTTAATAAAGGACCCCCACCCAAAACACTGTTAGTCCCCACCTCCCTCCTCCCACCCCCATAGCACCCAAAAAATGTAATGTTACATACAGAAGAATGATGGTCCCACATTGGAGTGGCTTGTGTGCACTCCCCCCTCAGCAAAATCATAGCTACTCCTTCACCCTCATGCAAGAGACAAACCCCCCTCAATTCTATAAGGACCCCCTATCCAACACACCCACCAGTCCCACCTCTCTCATCCCCCCATAGCATCCCAAAAAAGTAGTGTTACTATGCATACATACAGAAGATTGTCCCACATAGGAGCAGCTTGTGTCCATTTTCATTACGGCATTATGTACATTATGAAGGAAATTGATGTCCTCCTATTCACCAATTAGGTGTTTCTATTATCGGAGGATGACAATTTCATTAATAACACACATAACACTGGAATAAAGATGAGCGCTATCTGCCCTGCCATAGGAACATCTCCTGTATGTATATACAGCAACACTACTTTTTGGGAGTTAATGGAGGAGGAGGGAGGTGGGGGGGCTAGTGTGTGTGTTTGGTGGGGGTCCTCTATTGAATCAGGGAGACTGTGTCTTGTACGAGGGTGGAGGCAGCTATGATTTACCGGGGTGAAAACAAATGCAAACCACTCCTACATGGGACCATTTTTCTTCTGTATGAATCACACATTTTTTGGGTGCTATGAGGGATGGGAAGTTGGGGAATAGTGGATGTGTTGGATGGGGGTCCATTTTTGAACCAGGACAACTAGTGTTTTCTGTGAGGATGGGGGTGGCTATGATTTAGCGGGGGGGGGTGTAATACAAGCGCAGGCTGCTTTGATGTGGAACCAACTTTTTTTGTATGTAGCACTACTTTTTTTGGGTGCTATGGGGAAGGAGGGAGGTAGGAGCTGGGGTGCATGTTGGCTAGGGGATCCTTTGTTGAATCGGCGACAGGGGCCTTGTGCCAAGGTGGGAGAGAGACAATGATTTAGCAGAGGATGGCATGTAAAATGTAATTGTTGGTAGTCTGGTATAATAGTATTAATTATAGGAGCAAGGGTTACTTCTGATTTAATTAAGCCATCAGTGGATTTGGCTGAAGAAGGAAGATTGTTGGTGAGAGGGTGGTTTAGACAGGGGGATTTAATAGTATTGAGGGTTGGGGGGGTTACAGGGTGGGGGAGCATTTTTATTGTTGGATGACAAATCAGATTGGATTTTAGTATCCAAATTCAATTTGGGATCCTACCATTTAGGATTTCTGTTTTTCAGCAGCTTTACCTGAAAATCTGAAATCCTGAAGTTTAGCTGATACCAGAGAGATCCATTTTTATGTTGCTTGCACGCATGTGCAAGAAACATAGTGCCATCATATGACTTTTCAGAGGTGTGGCAGCCCTCTTCCAATTCAGTCAGTGTGTTTGCAGGCGTGGCCGCAGTTCTGCAATGGCTGCAGGAGCTGTCTATGACAGCAGTTGAAAATGCAGTGGAGTACAGTTGAAAGGGGGAGCTACGCTTCAGTGAGCAGCGATAAGATATTGTCTGCTTATGCACAGTCCCCCTACACACACACACACTCACGCATACTGTGTGCTCACCCCTCCATGCACACTGTATAGCCGGCGGGGGTGCCCAATCCCCCGTCGGCTGTGCTGTGCTCCCACCCCAAACAGAGTTCCACATGCCACGCTGGGTGCCCACGCTACACATCGTATAACCGACGGGGGTGCCCAATCCCCCATCGGCTCCAAGCCCCCCTAAACAGCCATCCTTGTGCCACTCTGGGAGCCCACCCCAGCGTGGCAAACGTCCTGTGTCGTCGTCCTTTTAAAAAAAAAAATTGAAACACACAAAATGGTGACTCGCTGTCTCTGCCCCCACCTGCACCCACCCACGCGCACCCTGCCTCCCCCACCCCCTCACCACATACTTACTGGACTCTGATGCCGATTTATCTTCGTGGACCGGGAACATGTCTGCACCTTCAAACACGACCGCAAACTGAGGAAATGCTGGTAAGCTGTATAATGTAATAAATAGGGTTTTTCAACTTTGCTGCATATCTCAGGCATTTTTGAATTTTGCATCAAATTTTCAACATGGGGTTTTTGGAACCCCCTTCTCATGAATACTCTCACTGTCCATGGCATTAATCGGGCCCAAAGGGTGATTTACATGATCACTGCGCGAAATCACCTTTTGGCACTGATTAATGAAATGACACTGCCAGTGTTCATAAGGTTGGCTCTCAAAAAGCCTATGTTGAAAATTTGGTGAAAAAATCCTAAAAATGACTGTTTTATGAGCCTGTGTTGCGCAGTTCCTACACACGCTCGTAAGTTTGCGAATTTTCAATATTTTCACTCCAGATTTTCAACATTGTCATTTTACCCCACCTCCTTATGAGCAGTATAGCTGTCATTTTTCACATCTCGCCCAAAACGTGTTTCCGCCCCCTTTTAGCACACAATGGCGCAGTCAGTATGCGAAATCACTGTATGGGACACATTAAGAAAATCAGAGTGATACTGTTCATGAGCAGAGGTCTTAAAATGGCTATGTTGAAAATTTGGTGACAAACTTCCAAAAAGTTACTGTTCCTACGCACGCACGTAAGTTTGCAAATTTTCAATATTTGCACTCCCCTGATTTCCAAATACCTACACAGCACATACAAGCAAGCAACATTCGGCATTAACAAATGCTTGTTTAAAACAGATATCAGAGCAACCCCTTTCATTGCTTTCATTTTCTCTCAGCTCTTGCCACAGTTCTCTTAACCTGTAGGTATGGAAACTAATTAACGGGTAGCAGGGAAGGCTTGTTTTTTCTGCACCCTTGTTGTGTAATGCCTTTGCAAAACACTTGACCTTCTGTCTCATGGCTGTTGTTGTAATGCACATCTTGGGTGTTGTAAAAAAAAACTTACTACACAGTGTTACCCCTACCTTATTTTCTATATATTCAATACAGCATCTAGAGTATAACCTGCCGAGACAAAGTTTCATTTATAGTGGGGTCCCAGTAATGACAGATTGTATTTCTTAAACAGAATTGTCAGCAGATTTATTGTTCGACCTTAGGATGGAAAAAATGATTGCCAGTATCAATAAGATGAAAACGTACTGTATGACAAGCATTGAAGTAAATTACATACAGTGTGCTCCACTCTCTCCCTAGCACTTCGCCGGGTACCTCCTAATGTAGGATACTTCACTTTATGTGCTTGGTAACCCTGCCTTGTAATCATGTGATGATTGTATTGTACGTATTGTTACAATATTTATTGTTCCCTTATATTTTAACATGCCCCGTCTTGTAAATAGTTGGGGATGTGGTGTGATGTACTGTAGTGTTGTTTGTCTTGTGTTGTATTGTATGTTTTGATAATTGACAAATGAGATAATAAACTAAACGTACAAAAAAAGGGAGGTGGGATGGTCCAGTATCCAAACGTCTCTCTATCAGTGAATCTCTTGGAAAGTTCCCATCGTGCTCTTGCACGGGCCTGTTGACTAGCCGAAGGCGGTCTGGAATAAATAAACTACTGCAATCTGAAACAGTGGTGCTAGTCTGATCTTTCTGTTTGTTTGTTTTTGCTGAATTGATGAGTCTGGCAGGGAATGAAGAACTCTTCCCCCTCATCTTATGCTCACAGAAGAAGGTACAAAAACAACTGGTGAATCAGATTCAAGGTGAGCTGCCTGCCATCTGCTCTCTAATCTCCAAACCTGCTGCTCACGTCTCCTTGAATTACCATTAAAGATCCCCTGCAATATAAAATGCATTTTGCTTTGATTTCCTTTTCAGGTATATTAAACTCCACTGGCAACCAAATACTTTGTATGGAATGAAAACAATGTTGAAATGTTTCACCGTATATGGTGCAAGTCACTGCTGCTTCTTTCCAAATTTGGAATTTGAAATGGAATCTGATTATGATTTGGAAATTCCTAAAATCCTAAACCCTAAAGCTGGATCACAATCGATCAATTCCGAGCATCCCTAAACCTAAGTCCTATTGATATGCTTCCCTCTAAAAGTCAGGTGGTGTTCTAGGCCAAAGAAAGCCAGTAGGAACAGTTTGACTCAATGAAAGTCATACGACTTGCTCTAAGTTACTAAAAAAAAGAACCTTAAATCATTACTAGAGGACTGTTTTATTAGAAAGGCAAACACAGAAACATAGAAATATAGACAATGTCAGCCGAAAAAGACCACTAGTCTTGCCAGTCTGCCCAGTTTTCCCCTACTCTACCCAGTGACCCGTGGTCTGGATTGGGTTTTTGCCCTGCCCCCACCACTCCCTACATTACTGCTACTCCCTGAGAACCAGTTGGGCCTTTTACTCTGTCCAAGTCATGCATGGACCCATTATTGCTTTTTGTATCCACCACCTCTGCTGGTAGGCTGTTTTATGGCCCAGCCCCTCTTTCTGTATAGCGAAACATTCTCACATCCCTCACGAGTCTCCCCTCCCCCAGCAGCTTATATTCCTGTCCCCTTGCTTTTGACCCTCCATTCCTGCTAAACAGTTCCTTGCAGTTTACCCTGTTTATTCCTTGCAGGAACTTGAAGGCAACTTGAACGCAATCTCAATGGGCCAGGCTCGTTCCAGTGCTTAGGGTGCCAGCATTGCAAGTGGCAACACTGGCACTGAGTCCACGGGGCGGTGGATCTGGCATTTTGTATAGAGGATCAGTTTTTAACATATTAGTGTGTATGATCAATTACAAAAAGCTCAGTATGACACATTCCGTACTAGACAGAGATTTGATTCCTGTGCTAGAGTAGACCTAATTCACCTGGGAAGGGGGTGAAAATCCCTTTACGGTGATTTCTGCTGTTATGAAGGTCAAAGGTCACTGCATGATCACTGAAGGCCAAATCTCATTCTGTTAACAGCTTCCGCTGCAACGGTTAGAATGCCTTTTTGCACTAATAGCTTTTTTTTCTTGTGTGCACAAAGTCATGAATCAATATTGGCTTATTTGAAATCTTTATGCCTGTGTTAACTGGATGGACCAGTAGTAACTCATATTACAAAATGGTCTATCTCTCTCTCCACCCTCCCTCCCGTCGCCCCCCTCCTGTATCCTAGTAACCCAGTTAAGGTCAATGCCCTACACAACATGCCAGCAATACAACACTACGCTCTCAGTGACATGTGAAAAAAGAACATCTTTACCTTTGTTATTATATTGGTATATTGCTGTGGCATGATGCTGGTGGTAGCTGACACTCAGGAGTATTTATCCAAGCCATAATACCAAGGACACTGCAATCAACATTATTCCTGGTGCTGTACATAGCAGTTCTGAAAATGCCAATTACAGTATGAAATATGTGACTTTAGCTACTTATTTAATTTTGTCAAAATAGAATCTTTCAAACTGTATATTTTTTATTCATTTATTAAAATGCCTTTTATGAATATTAATGTACTGCTCATAAACAATCTAAAACACATGTGCAACATCAAGCAAGTAGAATTGACTTCAATCACAGAAGACACACTGAAAACATTGCAGAGCATATGTATTTCATATCTGCTTATTATTTCTGCGGCACTTAATTGTTTTGTAGTGTAGTTTGCTTAAATAAAGTCTGTGTCCTTGCACAATTATTTATAATGCTTACGTACCTATTTGTATTAACTGTATCTGTATTCATTGCTCTTAGCGAAAACTACCTCTGTTCCTCCCATTTCCCCTCTGCCCAGTACCAGTGTTGGAATTAAACTTTATGAGCTTTGGGAGGTGGGGGGGTGCCCATAAGGGTTATATCTTTAAAATGAGTCTGCCCCCTTCCCATTGTAAGTCAATGGCAGTGATGCATGAACTACCGGGGCTCACTTCAGAGCTAGGGGGCCCTGGCAAGCCCCTCCCCTGTAATTCCAACATGGCCCAGGCACATCTGGAAAAAAAGCTGTTACCAGCTCAGTATGACTTCCTGGTTAAACTTTTGAAATAAATAAATTACAATGGTGGTGGGGGGCTGGCAGACATGATGGGCCTACAGTTGAGTCCCTTCTGGCATTAAATTACTATGTTACTAAAATCAGTGGTGCTAGTGGTAGACAAGAAGTACAGGAACTCAGGCACTGGCAATTATGAAATACAGAATGAAGATCTTCAATCGAAAGGATAGCGGGGCCAATGCATAACTATCTAATTTGGTGCTAGTAGATTCAGTTAGAGCTATTAAAGTATTTCTAGGAAAATAGCATTGTTGTACAAGTCAAATGGTGCTATGGAAACCCTGATAGCAGATCACAGATCCAGAAACTGTCACTATGTTGCTGGTTTAAGAATTTCAGTTTTAGTGTCAGTGGCAAGAAGTACAGGAACTCAGTTCCTGCAACAAAAAAGGTACAGGAACTGAGTTCCTGTGCGTTCCTGCTCACTTTCATCACTGACTAAATAAAGCAACTTTAAAAGCCCTGATAAAGCTCCTAACCTTCACCATTTCAATGCGCTGTATCTTGGGGAATAGAGTTCAATAAATCTGGAGCAGTACGAAAACCTCTTGCTTCTAACCATATTAATTAGCATTTTTAGAGACTGATAGCAGGTCACCATTTGTTGATTGAAGGCAGCGGACAAGAGTACAGTAGAAGAGTCAACAGTTCACTGAGATAACCAGGTGTAGGCCCACTTACAGCGGTAAAGGGCAGGGTCAGCATGTTAAATTTATCGGGAGCTTAAAGGGTAACAGAGAACTCGAAAGCACACACTCACCTGTAGGAACAGATAACAAGCACATTTGTATTCAGGTACAAGAAACAGTTTTATTAAAGATGCATGCTGGAAACGTGAGACCCGCATGCAAAAACAAATGGCCCAATGTGTCCCACCAAACACAACCAGTTTGTCAAAGGTATCACTCCCTGCCCCCAAACCCTCTTATATCCTTAAATTAAAGAGGCAGTTACTTGAAGAGAGGAGGGCAAGACCCATATTACAATGAAAGTGCAAAAGTGCCAGGTGAAAATGTAAAAAACCTTTTAAAACAATATTAACATTTTTTAAAAGACAATTCTTTGCATTAAAAAAAACATTTATTTGTCAGATAGAGAATAATGTATGGGCAACCATACATAACAAGGCTGTGTTTCCATTGAGGGGTTGAGATGACAGCATATGAACCTCGAGAGTGAAGCTTGAGAGGTCCATGCTGTCATCTCAACCCCGAGATGGAAACGCATGCCGAGTTGTGTGTGGTTGACCATATTTTATTTTTTATAGTACATGTTTTTTTACACCAGAGTGACAGACCCATACTGAAGTGAAAACAAAAAATCTTGCCATTTCTTTGTTCTACTCACATAACAAAATCAAATTTCCAGACTTTTAGAAGGTAAAAGGTATGACTTTGGGCACTGGGTGGTTAGTAAGTAACTAGGTGTAGAATAAATGAGAAATTTAAAATTGTATGACCTTTGAACTGTGCATAACAACTGTTCAGAATGTGCAAAACAACACTTTGGAATGTGCATAATGGTTTAGAATGTGCTTAACAAGGATTTTGAGCAGGCTGATTGTTATACATAGCAAAGGGTAACCATATACTATAATCAATTTTCAGGCACCAGACAAGATTTCATGCTTCATAAAGAATAAAGAGAGAAAAGGAATATTGAAAAGACATACTGGTAGGGAGTAATGAAATATCATGTGTTTGAAACACTCATCATTCCATGAGATAACCTATCAGCTATAGCTTGGATACTAGAGATCTGGCAAAGTAAAAACTTGCCAGCAAAGTTCAAGTAAAGTGGCAAAATTTGCACTTCGTGGAGCTTCATGAAGCTTGCTGAAGCCTCCCTGACCCATCTGACCTAAACTGCGTGATTTGCAATAAATTTCTCTGTGAATTTCACCACAAATTGTGCAAATTCACTGTGAAGTACAAAATGTGAGGGCAAAACTTCGCACTTCGTGGTGAAATTCACACAATTCGCGTTTTATGAATTCCACAAATTTTGCAAATTCCACTTTGTGAATTGCATGAAATTAGCAAATTAATTTGCGGAGCAGATTTTTTGGACTTCACTCATCTGTATTGGATACTTAGGCCCCCATATTCAGAGATGCTTGGTAGCACTGCACAGCCTGTAGTACTGCACAAAAAATATTGCACAGTGAGCTCTGAGCTATATTCAGCCAATTAGCACACTGTAACAGAGCGCAATAAGTGACTTAATATTGGCCCATGCAGGTGTAGCACTAAGTGGATATGGGCTGCACTGACATGGTCCAAGGTTGCATATGGCCCACAGGGGATAATGTAACCAAACAAGGATAGCAGCAGTGTTCCTATGGGCCATATTCAGCCCCAGCATGCAAATGATCCCATTTGGCATGCATGGCATGAAGGGGCCATTAGTATTCCCATTATGGGATCATTTGTATGAGTGCAGCAGCCCCCTAGCACTGATCCAGGGCAGGAGCAGTAAGAAGTCCCTGGCAGTCTATTGGGCCCTTCTTCCCCTCCCCCCCATTCACCTCTGCCAATCTTATTTATGTAATTCCATGGCCGTCTAGTGAACCCCCTCTTATCGATCACCCCACCAGTCTTTTTTATGAAATTCTCTGGTGTCTAGTGACTGCCCTATTGAGTGCCAACACACACCCACCCACTGGAGACCCCCACCCTGAACCGCCCTCCTCCCAGCCAAAACTTACCTGAAAGTCCACAACAGAACAAGGTCTGGCACAGTCCTCCACTCACCTCCTCAGTTACTTGCTACCTGACAGTCACAGAGAGTGATTGTCAGACAGTGGCTGACTGAGGAAGTAAGCGGAGGGCTGTGCTGGCCACTGCTCTGATGTGGACTATCAGGTGAGTGTTAACTGGGGTGGGAGGGTGGAGTCCAAGGGTACACAGCAGATGGATGGGTTTTGGCACTCGGTCAGGGAAGGGGGTCCACTAGACACCAGAGAATTACATACTGTGTATAAGACTGACAGTGGAGATTGGTGGGAGGGTGTCTACTGTACTGCAAGGGTGGTTGGTTGCAATACAGCCTCCATGCCTTTGGGGGTGGAGGAGTGGCCATACTGCAGAGTTAAGGCCAGAGTTTGGTGGTGTTTAACAGTGCCATGCTGGCAACTGTTTAGCACTGCTGAAACCTTTCAAATATACCACTGTGCCATTATTCATTGAAGGAATCCCTCATTTGCATAAGCGCAGTGGTATTAGCACTATCATGCTGCTGGGTTTGGGCAGTGCTCTGGGGCCCTCTGAAGATGGCCCCGCCAGGAGCACTGGCACTAATCCATGTTAACATGGTGCCAACCTCATTAGTACCATGCTAACATTTGGAATACTGGGGCCATAATGTATAACAAACTGGGATCACATGGCATATACAATGCAATGATATAGGCAGCATACAATGTTCAAACAGTACCCAGTGCAAAGTTTTAAGAAGAAGTGTGGCATGATCATACTGGGATACCAGAAAAAAATCAGCTAATGTAACCATATTTATTTTTTATTTATTTAGTTTTTGTTGACTGGGTAAGTACACTAGACAAATTCTTGCCTATTTTCAGGCACAACACAGGGGGAGGGGGATACTGATGAATGCCAACCGACCTTGAACCAGATTAAGTTGATGGTGGTATTTTTAGTGAATGACTGATTGCAATGGTTGTGTAATGATGAAGCTTTACAGCAGTGCCAGTAATGCAGTAGGTTGCACACTTGCCTCTGGGTCATAAGATCACAAGTTTGCAGGTTCTAATCCCACACCAGGAACTTGGGCTAATCCCAATACAGACAGTGCAGTGCAGCAATAGGGGTCACTGAACTGCTGAGGTGTCATTCTATGGATGGGATGCTAAAGTGAGGTCCCTTATGCCTGTCTTTGATGGCTTCCCAGGAGGAAGTTGTAAGATCCCATAGCACTCATCCTAAGAGTAAGGGACTATCACTGCTCTCCTGGCCAACAGTACCTCTGGCAATATACTAGATAAATGTACAATAAGCCAGATCCAGGATGCACCTTGGAAATGTACTGTCAGTTTTGTGTGCATTTCCTGCTACAAAATTGCAAATAAATAAAAATAAAGATGGCATGCCACTCAGAGGAGGAGTGCAGAAATCTCAAATAACCAAACTGTGGGTAATCATTGTTGTGGTAGAAAGGCCTGTATAATCTGTGGTATCTTCCAGATTCCCAGAAGAAAGACAATTTCAGACCCAGGTCATTTTGTGAGGAGCAGATAATGAGGTTTCCCAGTCACATGAGAAGTAAAATTATCTCAATTATTTCAGAGAATCAGGGGAAATGATGCAAGTTACTAGTTTGTGGTTTACTATTAATCACTGCTAAACAATTTAAATAACAAATTGTAGTGAGAAAGAAATAATGTGACCAACTGGGAAGTGAACCCATCCCCCATGCATTATCCCCATCTATTCACCAGAATAAGGATACTAGAACTATCAGTGGATAATGATTTGGAGCTGACAAGTTAGCTAATTTGTTTCTTGATCAATCCTATCAAAAAGATCTTTATAAATAACATACAGGTGCAAATTCATAGTCTTAAATAATCATTGACATGGAACCTTTGTAAAAGAGCCTTGGCTCAAAGGTACTTGTAATCCTAGACTCTTAATAAATAAAAATAAATAGACACAGGATTCTCCATTAAAACACAATTTTGAAATGGTGGTCAAATATGAAACATATTCTTTATAAAAAACATTAATGCACCCGTTAGGGTAACATAATGCCACAAAAGTAGTAAAATGTAGCATTAAGGTTTCCAACCCTAACTCCCCATCGCACCCCACCCCCAGACAGCAAAAGGAAAAAACATTAGGGTTGGGGTGTCTGGAGTCTTGGCAAATCAGTGGTGGGATCTTCTTTGGGGTTGTCAACCCCAATGCTCACCCATCACCCCCAGCCTGTAGACTTCAGTCTGAAGCACAAAGTGCAGCCCCAAGCCAGTACTTCACAGTGATACACTCTTCAAAGTTACAGAAGTACAGCAGTATGTCTTGTCACACGATACCAACACATTTTGTTGTAGCTTTCTTGGGTCCTGCATGAAGAAAGGAGATTATATGTGATGTTGTTTGGTCAGGGAATGGGATGAGCATTAGGGTTGCCAACCCCAAGGAAGACTCTGCCAGTGATTTGTCAAGAGCTGTGAGACCCAAAACCCTAGTCTTTGTATGCATAAACTCTATTGCTGTGTTTATTGTGAACCATACTGTTCGATGGTCGCTAGTTCCCAGATGGCTACCCACTTCTACATCTGTAATCCTCTCTCCATCTCCATTTGAGAGAATCAAGTCTAATATTGCTCCCTCTCGAGTGGGCTCCAGTACTAGTTGTCTAAGGCATGTCCCCTGTAGGGCATCTAGAATAACTGCACTCTTTGAAGTGGCAGCTGCAACTGCACTCCAGTTAACATCTGGCATATTCAGATCACCCATCAGCAATATCTCCCCTTTTTCTGCCATTCTAAGTATACTTTCTATCATTTCCTGTCCATTTCCTCCCCTGAGAAGAAAGGGTCTGTCTCTAACCCTGTACGTGCTGTGGTGCCATTACCTGTCTCCAAATTTACCCACAGTGCTTCTTCTCTCCTATTTGCCTTTTGTTCTGTTGCTTTTATTCCTTCCCTTATGTAAGAACTACTCCTCCTCCTCTTTACCCTCCCTGTCCCTCCTGTAGACAGTGTATCCTGGTATGTTTATGCATACAAAGACAAAAGTACTGGACTTTAGGAGGGCTGACTTTGCCAAAATGGGTGAGTGCCTAAGGAATGCACTAGCAAATGGGCAGGAAGGAGGGGTGGAAGAACAATGGGATAATAAAAACTGCCATCACAGAGGTAACGAGCCTTTGTGTGAAGCAAATAAACAAAACAAGATGATGTAAGAAACCACCATGGTTCTCAAAGGAAGTGGCAGTGAAGGTTCAAGAGAAAAGAAAGCATTCAGGAAGTACAAGGAATGCATGAAGGAGCAGGACAAGGAACCGTATCAGTTAAAGCAAAAGGAGACTGGGAAGGCAGTCAGAACAGCAAAGGCCCAAACCGAGGAAAAGATAGCCAACTCAGTTAAGAAGGGAATAAAACCTTTTATAGGTACATCAGGGAGCAAAGGAAGACCAAGGGAGGGATAGTGAGGCTTAATAAAGGGAGGGAGGGAGGGTGGGCAGAGGGAGACTGTGAAAAGGCAGAGATACTAAACAAATATTTTTGCTCAGTATTTACAAATGAAGGGGGAGGTACATAAAACAAACAGTAGTAACACTCTGGATACAGAAGTTGATACCAGCCCATTTACAGAAGAAAGGGTTCTGAAAGAACTCTTAAAACTGAAGATGGACAAAGCAATGGGGCCTGATGGGATTCATCCCAGAATTCTACAAGAACTAAGGGTAGAACTAGTGACACCACTGACTACCCTTTTTAACAAATCATGGGAGGATGGGGTGGTACCCGAGGACTGGAGAAGGGCAGATGTGATTCCCTTCACAAAAGTGGGAGCAAGGCAGAAGCAGGAAACTACAGACCTGTTAGTTTAACCTCAGTGATAGGAAAATGATGGAATCACTTCTGAAGGAAAGAACTGTCGAGTATCTAGAGGCCAGAGGGCACAGGACCCTAGGCAGCATGGATTCACAGCGGAAGGTCATGCCAGACAAATCTGATAGATTTCTTTGACTGGGTGACCAAAGTAGTAGATCAGGGAGGGGCTGTGGACATGGCCTACCTAGACTTTAGCAAGGCATTTGACACAGTCCCACACAAAGATTAATATACAAGTTAGCCAGCCTGGGAGTGGGTCCCAAGATGACAGCCTGGGTAAAGAATTGACTGAGAATAGGACACAGAGAGTAATAGTAAATGGAGTCCACTCAGAAGAAAGGAGGGTTACTAGTGGGGTGCACCGAGGTTCAGTATTAGGACCGTCCTCTTCAATGTCTTTATAATGCTACATTGCGGAAGGACTGGAAGGAAAAGTATGTCTCTTTGCAGATGACACTAAGATCTGCAACAGAGTTGATGCACAGGGTGGGGTGGAAAGGATGAGAAGGGACTTGGCAAGGTTAGAGGAATGATCAAATGTATGGCAGCTTAGATTCAATGCTAAGAAGTGCAAGGTAATGCACCTGGGAAACAAAAACCCAGGGGAAGAGTACACAATGGGGGTGAGATACTAACAACAACAAAAATGGAAAGGGACCTGGGGGTAGTCATATCAGATGACCTAAAGGTGGGCAAGCAATGTGAGAGGGCAGCAAGGAGGGCTGGGGGTTACTGGGATGCATAGGGAGAGGCATCACCAGTAGAAAACAGGAAGTTATTATCCCTCTGTACAGACAGCTGGTGAGACCCCATCTGGAGTACTGTGTGCAGTTCTGGAGACCCAATCTCCGCAAAGACATAGACAGGATGGAAGCTGTCCAGAGGAGGGCAACTAAAATGGTGCAGGGTCTGCACCGGAAGACATATGAAGAGAGACTTAAGGAGCTTAATATGTATAGCCTCGAGGAAAGGAGGGAGAGGGGGGACATGATAGAAACTTTCAAGTACCTCAAGGGAATCAACAAAGTCCAAGAGGGTAGCATCTTTCAAAAAAAGAGGTGTGCAAGAACAAGAGGTCACAATTTGAAGATAGAGGGGCTCAGAGGTAATTTAAGGAAGTATTTTTTCACAGAGAGGGTTGTGGATGCATGGAACGGCCTTCCGGAGGAGGTTGTGGAGTCAAAATCAGTGGTGGAATTCAAGCATGCATGGGACAGTCATAAGGCAATTCTAGGGTGTGGGGGTAAGAAGAAGTAGGCTGCTGGTTAACTAGGATCTGCAGCATATCCAGTAGGTAGGGAAATGGGCAGACTGGGTGGGCCAAGCGGTCCTTATCTGCCGTCAAATTCTATGTTTCTATGTTTCTAGTGTTTTTTCCTTTTTCTGTTTGGATGATGAGGATAAGGAGTTAGGGTTGGAAATCCTAATGCCACATTTCCCTACTTCTATGGTGTTAAGTTATCCTAACTGGTGCATTAATAACGTTTTTTGCAAATAATTTCCTTTCTTTTTGAGATCGTGGAATCAAGCTCCTGCACCACTATAATATATATATATATATATATATATATATATATATATATATATATATATATATATATATACAATATATACTACTTCAGATTGTTTGGAAATTTAGTCCAATATTTTCTGGGTAGAAAGGAGCTTACAGAATGGTGCCTTTCATTGGTTTGGTGAAAAAATATTAATCCATTCCCAAGTTATAAGGATTTGAAATGTTGGTTCTGAGCACGCTCAGTAAGTTATCAAACATCTATCCAAGAGACCCTACTGAGCATGTTCTGAACAGAAATTTTAAATCCTTATAACTTGGGGACACGTTAATATTTTTTCATCAAACCCATGAAAGGCATCATTCTGGGGCAACCCCTTTCTACTGTGCAATGTTCAGAGCAAAATTCCAAACCGCTTGGTGCTAGGTAAGTGATGACAAAAAAAAAAGCGGCAAAAACTCTCAATTTGTCCTTAAAATGCACTATACAGATCTTGGAATCTGCACATCTGACAGTAACAAAACTTGGCACATCGAGACATCCTCCCAGATCATGCATGCAAAATGTCATGAAAACCTGTTAAATAGGGGCTGAGCTATTAAAGTGCAAAGTTAAGGGTTTAACATTAAATAGCCTGCTCAACCCTAACTATAGTTGCGCTACTATGCCACTATAATACATCTCAGTAACTCAGGTACAGGAGGTAAAATATATCACTCAGTCACACAATTCAACAAACTATACTCTATGCTTTTTTTTACAAATCTTTTTCCAATTTTCATCATTGCACTAAAAAAATTAGCAGCTCTACAATTGTCCATTCATCCTCCGTTGCCCTAAGAATAAGTAGAATCATACCCATATCAGCATCCTGTAGTGACTGAAAAACTGGGCCTAACCAAGTGTGTCTAGCCATGGTATAGCAAGGGCACCAACAAACTACATGCACTAGTCTTCCCTTGCTCCCAGACTATGGTTACAGTTCTTACTACCAGTCAATGAGGATTTTTTTGTATCTGTACTCCCTAGGTTATGCTGTTACAAAGGGATGCCTGCGTGACCAGATGCAGGTTGAGGGGCCTGGGTACTAGAAACGGATGCCTCCACCCGGAGGACAGGGTTTGTGGTAGCATAGCTGACCTAGGTACAGCCCTCCTGGAAACTGTTACCCCCCCTCTTTTCCCTCTAGTGGCCTAACTGGTTCACAGAATACACAGTTGCAATTAGCACCTGACAGCAGTTTTAACCCCACACTCGTTGCACTTACCACCAGGGCTGGTTCAGCTGGCTTGGCCCTGGAGACCCCCTGTAAAATAAGATTTAGCAAAACAACCAACAGTACTGCAGTGCTGTTCATACAGAGATACACCACAACCAGTTTAGATGCAAAAAGATTTAGATCTGATTTATTCAAGGGACAGTAACAAGGAAGGGGGCAGAATCTGGTGGATGATTCGAGATCTAAATAATTCAGACTATAAGGCATGCACTCAAAGGTCCCTGTAACACAGTCACACACACTCTGGGTACCCAGTTGGAACTACGGCTAGCCTGAAGTGTTGCCCAGGGTAGGCAAGCACTGCAGCTGGTTGGGGCCCTGTGATGGAAAGAAAACATGCATGCACTTAACCCATAATTTGCAATCCGGAGCCGGATGGCTCAGTTCAAAATGATTAACAACAACAATTAAATTAGTTGACACACTTTGATTTGAGATTTGTTGCAGGGAGCTACCCTGGTGTTTACTCACACTACCCAGTACAGGATGCAGGATGGATGAAATGGAGACCTCAGGATAAAGTGCTGGATTGCCAGGAGAAGTAGGGCCCACATGAAGCACCGTGGTGCCAATCCTCTTCATTGGTGTTGAGCAGGGAGCCGAATCCCCAGGTGGGTCTCTCATCAGTTGTTTCTCTGTGGCGTGAGCGGCTGTCTGGACCCAGGTGACAAGGCCCAGACCGGGTGAACAGTTCGGAGAAAAGTCCGGTAGTTGCTGGATGCAGCTTACAGCAAGCGTGACACAGTCATGCAGTGGGGAACCAAATCACTACCCACTATCAGCATTCAGCACGCTTATAGTAAAAGTAAGATGAATACCACAGTTTGGATGACAGTCCGGTTGCAATTCACAGTGTCTCTGTGCAAACCGTACACTCTGCGGCAGTCTCAAGTCCTGATGGACTGATCACACCAAGGCAAATCTTCGGTCCACACCAAGCAAATTTCACTTTGTCACAATTCAGGATTCTGGTCTCAATCACGGCAAATTTGGATAGAGTCCAGTGTCTCTCACAGGGAAGATGGGGCAGGCAGGCCAAACACAGCCTTCCCACCAGTTTCCCGCACTACTACACAGGAGCAGCTGCTCGAATGTCTCGAGCTGTTCACTCTTCAAACTCCAAACTCAGACTGACTCATTGTTGCAGACAGCTTGGGACTTTCCCAGAGATCCAAAAGGTTTGGTTGGCTGATCCATTTGTCTGTCAAAGCTACAGCTCCCCCTCCAGGTCCATTTAGGTGCCAAAGCGTAAAAACTACAATTCCTACAGAAATTCACTCCCACAAGACCCTTGGGGGCAGGCTCCATTTCAGAGACCCCAGAGGTACTGATTGGCCCCATTAAGCAGTCCAGAACCAAGATGGTGGTGATTAACAGAAATGTCCACCCTGCAAGGGAAGGCAGGTTAGACAAACTACAATATTACTATTATTAAAGCAGATAAGCCACAAATAGTCACAGTTCCTAACAGAACCCCCCCCCCGCGCAAATAGCGATGGCAGAATGGGTCAATAATACAGCAGCCCGGGTGGGACTGGAGCCTGAAACTACTTGGCCCCTACCCAGATTAATTATACTCTATGAAATAGGCAGCTCTTAAAGAGACAGGCATGGAGGCTAACAGGGCACTCACACGCAAACACTTTTTTAAATTGCTATTACACACAACACCGGCCTGGCAGTGGGCATTTAGGCAAGCCCAAGGAAGACTTTCGGGAACCCCCATTTATAGGGGGGTTGCATATCTCACCTGTAGGGCACTGCTGTCAAACAGCTTGAACCTAAAGAGTGTATATGCCCTTCTTAAGAGTGGATTTTTCAGCACAACCGAATGATATATATATACCCATGACTGTAATCATTAGAAGCCATCTTTGGTGAAAATGTTGACCTTGTGATAATCTCCAGCTCTTTCCAGATATCATGGTTTTTTACTTTCTGTTTGATAAATGTTTCATATTTCAGACATAGCAATATCATTTGCCACATATTTTGATAGGACAGCTAATGTCTGTTTCTCCTGTAGACTACCTATCTCATTTAGCCACTGAAGGTTTACATTCAGTTTTATGTTTTTCCAAAAGCATTTTTCCTTCAAGTAAATTTTTGGGTAGGCACTCCTAATGCATTCTTGTGAGTGTTACCCAGTGGTTACGTTTATTAGTTTTTAATTTTGTGTCAAGGCTGGTAGCGCCAAGTTCTGTCCTAATATAGGCAGCTGGAGTAGATCTATGTTTTCCCAATACAGACTTATATAGCTGGTTAAACAGTCTAGCCTAGTGTTGCTTGAATACTGCCCCCCGGATCAGACTGTTCTCCGTCAGATGCGGCACTATCTGGGCGGGATCTGACCTTGGATCTGGTCAAATTCAGAGGTGGGACTCCAGGTTGGATCCTGTGTTATCCAATGCCAGATCTAGGGATCCAGCACCGGATCCCTGGATCAGATAATGTGAAATACGACCTGAATCCAGGGGGTTGGATCCATGGTCAGATAGCTGACAAAATGGCAGGTATTTGGTGGATGTGGATTGCTCAGGATATTATCCAAGCAACACTAGTCTAACCAATGTCTTTATCCTTACCGCCCCACATTTCCTCACTATAAAGTGCCTGTGAGCAGTATTTTGCTCTTGCCACTTCGATGAGAGGAAGTACAGAATTATCACCAAATGAATAACTGAATTTTCTTAGGCCCTGTGTTGTCTACTTTAGGTTTTCTTAATATGTTATTAAACATGGTTTGCCCAACTCAGATGCGGCTCTCGCTAATTGCGCCTCCTGCCACGACCTACATATCAACGGAGCACCTCGGGGTTGAGGCGCCGGCAAACCTCTGCAAGCCGGGTGGAACTCCCCCGATGAAACGGGACTGCTTTCCTGGCAAGCTTCTGCTGCAGAGGCTTTGAAGAGCAGCAGAGGAAGCTGCTTACTGTACTTTAAGACTGGTGGATTTTTTCGGCTCCCCCACCCACCCTGTTGCCTCCTCCCATTAAATGTCCCATAACTACGCCTACCTTTAGCCCAGGGAGGCGTGACATAACTCACTTTCTCTCAAATCTCATATGCTCCTCCCTCAGACAGCCCTTCAATTGGCCTCTACTGTGTGGTGCCCAGGAGGGCCAAGGGGTACAGCACTGGAACCAGCTTGCCATTGAAACTGTTACCCGATGCCACACTAACTTAATTAAGCTCATCTGTCAGATGTTGCTAGGACCTGTCTGCCTGTACTATGGCACGCTCACCTTCAAAGTGAACTGACTGATCTGTAGCTGACTACAAGTAGATAGTATATAGTATCATGAGCTAGAATTATCCCTATCCTATGGTATATAAGACCTGCTTTGATTTAATGAGAGAAGTAGTAACCCAGCTTCTAGTTAAAATAAGCTTACTTGTCTGAAACTGCTTGTATCTGTCTGCCAGTAGTATTATATGCTCACCTCTTTGACTTAATGAGGGAAGCAGAAGTCCTGATGCTAGTTTCACAGAAACTAACCTTGGTACTACTGCCACGCATGAAAAATACCCAATAGGTACAGAAAAGTGAATACCCAATAGGGAGACAAGGTGAATAACTAACAAGCCAGGTTCATTTATTTCTTGACCCATCTAGCTCCGGGTGGGCTAAGCCAGCCTACGGAGGCTACCCACAATAACAGCCCCTGCAACCATAGGGCCCCCACTACCCAAAGTCATGACAATGAAGCCTGGTACTCCCTGTCACTACTGCCCAACAAAGGACTACTCCTGTCCACCATGTACATCCTGTCCCTCCTCTGGGTGGACGTGCTCATTAGCGCAGGTGACCCAAACCAACACAATACTCAGCAGCCCAACACCCTCCCTTGCCCATGTGACCACACCCCCACCAAGGCAGTTTCCATTCCCTACTGGCAGCCTCAGTACTCCCCAAGAAAGGTGCCTGGTATTCAATCGCCCACTATGTAAGGAGGGTGCGTGTAAGAGGACTATACTCACTGCTCAACCCTACCTCACTTTGCCTCTTCGGAGCCCTCCTGATCCTGGCAGGAGATAGCCAACTGAACCCTGCTCCCACAACTGGCAATCTCCTGATAGCCTCCCCGCAAGACCCTCAGTGGTTGTCCTCAAATGGCCTGTGGATCGTGCATATGAACACATGCAGCCTCTGACCAAAGATGCAAAAAGTACAAGCCTGGGTGGAACTTTTCAACCCAGATGTCCTGGCTGTGTCAGAGACCTGGCTGAAACCTCACGTCCTCCCACATGAGGTCACTGCCCCTGGGTACCACTCCTACTGGAAAGATAGGATCGAAAAAAGAGGGGAAGGGGTACTCATATATGTAAAAGATACCCTGAGTTCAGCAGAGGACATCCTGCCACACAACGCCAGATCTGACAGCGAGTCAATCTTCGTATGCATTACCCTGGGTTACTGTAAGCACCTTACCATAGGATACGTATACAACTCACCCAAGAACGTACCTCAATCCCTGGAGGCATTCCTTCAGGACAGTTAAACACATCGCCACTGAACACCTCATATTGGGTGACTTTAACCTGAACTGGGCCCAGGACTCCACCCAGTCCCTCTTGGGCTGGATGCAGGATGCAAACCTTGTACAGGTAATCTCCGAACCCACCAGACTGAACCACAAAACAGGGAATCACTCTACCCTTGATTGGGCCCTAGTGACTAACCCCTGCAAAATCCAGTCTGCTGGAATCATGGCCGATGCACTGAGCGATCACTCGCCTATCTTCTGCGTCTGGAAGAATAAGGTGCCCAAACTGCCACCTCGTATTCTGCCATGTGGGATTACACCCCTACAGACCCAAACAATTCTCTGATCGCCTAAGCAATATAGACTGGAGCCCAATCAAGTGACTCCCTACCCTGGATGAGGCTATGGCCTTCTTCCAGAGGACGCTTAATACGTCAGCTAACCTCCTTGCCCCAATGAAAAATCTTTGTGCTCAGGGCAGCTGCTACAAATGGATTACCCCTCCTCTAAAGGCCCTTATGAAGGACAGTGACAAGGCTTGGCTAAGGTTCAAGCACTCCTCCCTACAGGGTGACCTTGTGACATACAAAACCCTCAGGAATCAATGCAAATTGGCCATAAAAAAAGCAAAAAAACAGTATGTCATGCACTTTCAGAAAAATAACCTAGGGAACCCCAGACTTTTCTGGGCTCACATCAATGAACTGGTAAAGGGGAACGGCAAGCCTGAAACAGGCCCCATCTAGGTCAATGGACAATTAACTCAAGATGTCCTTTTAATTGCCACCTCCTTAAACAACCACTTTACTAACCTAGACTTGTACTAGGCTGGCTTACCCCCCATCACTGACCCAAACACAAGAGTTCCCTCGGACCTCGATTACCCATCCTTTCATTTACAACTTGTCAAGCCAAAAGTGGTTCTGTCACAACTTAAAACCCTAAAAATCTCTGGCTTAGCGGTATCCGATGAGATTCACCCCAAGATGCTAAACGATGGGGTCCCGGCCCTAGCCAGGCCTCTATACTGGCTCATCAACCTCTCCGTGATAGAGGGTGCCATCCCCACACAGTGGAAACAGGCCCTCGTGGTTCCAATCCACAAGGGCGGCCGCCAGGAGTCTATTGGCAACTATAGACCAATCTCCCTACTCTGCATCCTGTCAAAAATCCAGGAAAAGCTGATCTTTGGGCAACTCCGTGACTACTTGGAGGTCCATAAAATCCTGGCACCCTCCCAATACGGCTTCAGAACCGGACATGGGACAGACACAGCACTGACCAAATTTGTAACAGATGTACTCCAAGACATGGACAAGGGCACCCCTACTGGTGCGGTCTTCATTGACCTCTCCAAGGCCTTTGATTTGGTCCACCACAATCTCCTACTCACTAAGCTGAGCAACATAGGTCTTGACAGCCATGCACTAAAGTGGTTCGAGAGTTACTTGACCGACCACATGCAGAGGGTAAAGTGGAAGGATGCCATCTCTGGGCCACTCCCACTAAAAGAGGGGATACCCCAAGGATCGATACTCAGCCCCCTCCCCTTCTCCCTGTTCACTAATGAACTACCGAACCAATGTGGCGGGAGCTCTGTCGTCTAGTATGCAGATGATGCAGTCATCTACCAGTCCGCCGCCAATCTGGGAGACCTTAGCCACAAACTCTAAGGTGACCTCCAGGCACCGGAGCACTGGTTCACTGAGAACAAAATGGTCCTCAACACGTCCAAACCTAAGGCAATGCTATTTGGCCCTAGATCCCTTGGTCAGGACAGAACACAGCACCTTCGACTCACCACTGTGTCTGGTAACAGCCTAGAAGTAGTGCCCTCTCTGAAATACCTCGGCCTAACCCTGGACCAGGGTCTCACCCTGAAGAACCACATGGACTCAGTCACCAAAGCCTTAGATGGGAAACTAGGCATACTATACAGACTGAAAGACCAGCTTGTACTTGAAGCTAGAATCTCAATCGCCACCAGCATCCTCCTCCTCCTGACAATCACATACGTCGCCCCAGTCGTGCAAGGGCTGAGAAAGCTGGAGAAGTACAGACTTCAGGTGCTATACAACAAGGTGGCTCGCTGCGCATCCCAGGCCAACCCCAGGGACCACCACTGTGACTCCCTATCCTTCCTAAACTGGCCCTCACTGGATGCGCACCTCCAGTACCCCCTATTCTGCCTAGCGTACAAGTTAGTCGGCCCAACCCCCCCCAGTCTCTCTGGCCTCGTCGCTCTTAAGGCCAATCACTGACACCTCGGCACATCTGGCCGAACTCTCCTAGACGTCCCTAGGATCAGAACCAAAGTAGACGGTATGTCATTTGCCCTCACTGCTCCCACACTGTTGAACCAGCTCCTGCCTGGGGTGCAGGAAGCCACCACAATCAAAAACTTCTGCACTAGGCTTCAGGCCCACCTTGTGGTCACCAGTGCCTGCCACTGCACTGGCTCCTGGCATGTACCCTGAGATAAATGACTAACCCGGCGCCTATCCGCCAACTCTGACCTAACAATATGTCGATTTGCTAACTAATCGCTCAATGTTATTACTCTTGTACAACCTATTCACCCCTTTCGTACTGCTATTCTTTGCTCTGATATCTTAGCTACATTATTGTGACACCTGTAACCCGCACCAAAGCTGTAATGTGCTTCTTGTCTTATGTAACTCCCAGGTCGCCCCTGAAAAAGGGACCTCCGGGGCTCAGTGGGCTAACCCAGTCACCAAAATTTAATAAATAAATAAATAAATAAATGTACTGAAAAAGTAATACCCAATTATAAATAACTACATAGAAACAGAAACATGGACTTTGACAGCAGATAATGACTGCTTGGCCCACCTAGTCTGCCCATTTCCCTACCTATTGGATAAGCTGCAGATTCTAGTTAACCAACAGCCTACTTCCTCCTACCCCCACTATAATTAATTGCCTTGTGTCTGTCCCATGCATTCTTGAATTCCCTCACTGTTTTTGACCCCATGACCTTCTCAGGAAGGCGGTGCCATGTGTCAACCACCCTCTGCATGAAAATGTATGTGTTGGCGTGTTGGTAACAGGGAGCATGGACAACTCGGCCCAATGCAGGAAAGCAGCAGCTACGGCAAACAGGATGCTGGGGTGTATAGCAAGGGGCTTCTTATCCAGGCATAGGGAGGTGATCCTGCCCCTCTACAGACTCTTGGTCAGGCCACATCTGGAGTACAGTGTGCAATACTGGAGGCCATATCTGAAGAGGGATATAAAACTACTGGAGGGGGTGTAAAGAAGGGCAACAAAAATGTTACAGGGGATGGAAGAGAAGGCCTATGAAGATAGGCTGCAGGAGCTGAATATGTATACACTGGAGGAGAGGATGGACGGGGGGATATGATTGAAACTTTCAAATATTTGAAAGGGATAAATAAACCTAACACCGAAGTGGTGTTTAAACTGAGACAAGGTAGGGCAATGAGGGGACACAGGCTAAGACTGGAGGGTGGAAGATTTAGGAGGAAGATGAGAAGGCACTACTTCACTGAGAGGGTGTTGTCTAAATGGAATGCGCTACCAGAGGGGGTGGTATCAAGTATGACAGTAAGAAGTTTTAAGAAGGAGTGGGACAAAGCAAGAGGTAGGGTCCGGGTGGTGGGGGCTGTGACAGGTATGGGAGGGACAGTGGGGAAGGGGGTTGGGGCAGCTGTAATCTAGGATGCTAGCTGCATACTTGGGCAGACTTTGATAGACCAGTTGGTCTGTTTCTGCTGGTAGATTCGCATGTTTGTATGTTAGTACGTTCGCATATTTCCTCACGTTGCCCCTGAGCTGTCCCCCCTCTATCTTCAAATTGTGCCCCCTTGTTCTTGCACATCTCTTTTTCTGAAAGATGTTCCCCTCTTGGACTTTTTTGATTCCCTTGAGGTACTTGAAAGTTTCCATCATGTCCCCACTCTCCCTTCTTTCCAACTGACAGATAATTCCCACTTATAGAACACCTTTATTCCCCCAAAACTATAACTTGACTTTTTGTAATGTTCACAGATAGTTTTGTATGCTGTGCATACTGTAGCTAGCCAAGAGATCACATTTATTCTGAAGGTCCCTAGGTAATAAGGCAAACAAAACAAGATTGTCTGCATATGCCAAGGCAAGACATACCCAAGAACCAATTTTGGGTGACTAAAAGGAATAATTTCATAAGATAAAGTAGTAACTGATTAATGTAAATACAAAACAGAGCGGGGGTCTGGACACAGCACTGTCTCATGCCCCAGTTAGCTGGGAATGAGCTGGAGAGCTGCTCTCTGGTCCCAACCCTTATTAGTGCCAAAGCATCTGTGTAGATATCCTTTATTAGACTGATAAACACTGGTTTAATGCCCCAAGCCCAAATTCTACACCTGAGGATTCTCTGTATACTAGAGTTGAACATGGCCAAGAAGTCAATAAAGGCCACAAATAATTTTTGCCTTCTTAATGAGACGTGGTCAAGTGGAGCAATATGTTAACAGTTATCAATTATGGAATACCTTGGTCTGAAATCAGCTTGTCATTAATTCTATACATCCAGTTTACTAATTTTGTCACAGTTTGTCCAATAATATCTTTGTAAAAATGTTCTGGCTGATATCCAAACGACATATGGGCCCATACATTTTGGGGTCAGCATAATCTCCCTTTTTACAAATAGGGTCTATTTCAGACCCTCTCCATGACTGAGGGATAAATCCTTCTACAATACTCTTATTGAAAAGAAATTACTAAATGATCATAGAAACATAGAACTTGTTGACAGAAAAGGACAGCTTAGTCTGTCTCTGCAGACCTTAGCTGGTCTCTGGCAACCCATTCTCCTCCCTGCCTATTTACTATTGTTGTCCTATGTCTATCCCTCACATGCTTGAAGCCCCCTACTGTTTTTGACTCCACCACTTCTGCTGACAGTTTGTTCCAAGTATCCACCACTGTTTCAGTGAAGTAGTACTTTCTCAAATCCTCTTAAACTCTCCCTCCCCGCCCAGCTTCATTGCATGCCATCTGGTCGTGGTGCTCATTCACATTTGAAAGACGCCACCCTCCTACACCTTTTTCACCCCCATGAGGTACTTACAGGTTTCAATCATGTCCCCTCTCACTCTCCTCTCTTCCATGATGTACATGTTGAGATCCCTCCATCTCTTCTCGTAGGGCTCTTGATGCAACCCCTGCACCATTTTAGTTGCCTTCTTCTGAAATGTCTCTGCCCTGTCTATGTAATTTTTGAGGTGTGACCTCAGAACTAGAAACAATACTGCAGGTGGGTCTCACAAGCAAGCAATACAGTGGCAACACCACCTCCCTCCTCCTGCTGTAAATACCCCTCCCTATGTATCCTAGCATCACACTGGCCCTACCCATTGCTTTGTCACACTGCTATCCAACACTGAGGTCATCAGATCTGATAACTCCAACATCTCTTTCCTGCTTAATGACTGCCAATACCCCTTCCTACATTCTACACTCATCTCCTGGATTCCTATTTCAGATTTTATAACTAATTGTACAGGCGCTTTTTATAAATAAATTATTGATTGATTGATTGATTCACCTAGGTACATGATTTTGCACTTTTTGACATTGAACCCCAAGTGCCATACTCTTGACCACTCCTCAAATTTCCTCAGGTCCCTATGCATTCTCTTCACCCTCTCCTCAACATCCACTCTGTTACAGCTTTTTGTATCATCTGCACAAAGACCTACCTTCTCATCCAGTTCTTCTGCAGTGTCAGTTGTGAAGGCATTGAGGTCCGGTCCCAGTACTGAGCACTGTGGCACCCAGCTGGTCACTCTTCTGGTGCCCAGTTTCATGTATTCATTTAGAAGAGGTTCGCCAGGAAAACAACATGAACTGTGAAGCAGCTCATTTCCAGAAGCGTCCTGAGGGGAGAGGGTTACATAGGAGTAGGAGAAAGCCAACAATAACTGATCTACTTTATAAACATAAATTACAAGCCAAGTAAAATAAACATTACATTTGCATAGATATATGCAAGGACACACTTAGAGAAAATGCAAATACCTAGATCAAATGCAATAATATCTGGGCATCATGGTGAGAGAGCAATAACTTTTTGGACACAATCTTTGAATTAATCCTATTTAAGTACATAGGTGTGAAACTGTGAACAGTAAGCAATGCTAGGACCATGAGGATGAACGCAGGTATACAGAAAAAAACTTGCATATGGGTATAAGCGCATATAGTCGGGGGGATACTAAGTGCTAAGTTAATTTCCCTGTACGTTGAGTACATGTAGGGAGAAATTAAAGAAGGTAGGAGGGGGGAGAGGAGGGAAGGGAAAAGGTAGCCAAGATCTTCTCCCCTTCAGGATGTTAAAAACCCTGCAAGGGGACAGGGAACTGGCATAAGAATAGAGAGAAAAAAGGTAACCAAGACCTTCTCCCCTTCAGGATGTTAAAAACCCTGCAAGGGGATAGGAACTGGCATAAGAATAGAAAGAAAAAAGGTAACCAAGACCTTCTCCCCTTCAGGATATTGAAAACCCTGCAAGGGGACAGGGAACTGGCATATGAAAAGAGAGAAGGCGATAGAGGGAGGGGGTAGCAAGGGAGAGGGGGGAGAGGCAGTAGGGGTGGAAAGAAGGAGAATGGAAGAGTGAGGGGTGGTGGGCGAGGACAATTTAGAGGGTGAATAGTGAGATACATGCATACATACATACATACAAGGAAGCCAGCAGAGTAGACCTATGGGATGTTAGAAGGGTATGAAATAGGAGAGGGGAATAAGTTGCAAAAAGGAGGAAAAGGGGGGCTTTGTGGAAGGAGGTGGTGGTAGATGAAAAAGAGGGTGGAGGGAACACTGGAAAGGTTTGCCAAAAGTGAAAACAAGGAGGGGAGGGGCGTAAATCGGGGGAGTTATGCTGGGGGGGGGGGTTAAATGCAGTTGCAGAAGTGAACAGTGTGCCTCCAAAGGAGGAGTGCAAGGGAATACCGAGATTGGGCAGAACGAATTTCAAGGGGGAAGGTGTTCCAGATGCTAAGAGAGTAGTATAAGAAGGTGGTGCAACCAGAGAACCCCCATGGTGGAAGGGCAATTTGAAAAAGACTTCCCTCCTCCACCTTGTTCACCCCTGGGAAGTACTTGTTGGTTTCTATCATGTCCCCTCTCGCTCTCCTCTCTTCCAGGGTGTACATGTTGAAATCCCTTAGTCTCTCCTTGTAAGGCGGTTCATGCAACCCCTGAACCATTTTAATTGCCCTCCTCTGAAATGCCTCCACCCTGTCTATGTCCTTTCTGAGATCCAGGCTCTGGAACTAGACACAATACACCAGGTGGGGCTCACAAGTGAGTGGTATAGTGGCAACACTTCTTCCGTCTTCCTGCTGGAGATACCCCTCCCTATGCATCCCAGTATTCCACTGGCCCTCATCATTGGTTTGTCACACTGACATGCCACTTTGAGGTAATCAGATGTGATAACTCCAAAATCCCTGTCCTGCTGATTGAGTGTCAATACTTTGTTCCACATTCTGTACTCAGCTCCTGGGTTCCTATTCGAGTAGGTGCATGATTTTGCACTTTTTGGTATTGAACCCCAAGTGCCATGCTCTTCACCACTTCTCGAGTTTCCCAGGGTCCCTATGCATTCTAGAGTTCCAGAAAACAGCAGCACCAACACCATTGTAATGATGAAAGTAATTTATTTCATACTTGCTGAGCTGAAGTCCAACACTTCAAACTTCAGACAGGAGATTTGATACGCCACCAAACAACCCCGACCAGTTTCAGATTTAGCTTCCTCAGGGAGGCCGGTCTGAACACCCATTATATAGTAAAAATAAATTAGCAGCAGCTGCTCTTATTAAGCGATTGTTCATACACACGCCAATGTGAAAAACCACAAAATAAACACGTGTGATTAAAAACAATTCATACCATCATTTGCATTTAACCTGGTAACCAATCGCTAATATAGCATAGTCGGGTTATATTAATGCTGCTTAATTTACCCAGCACTCTATCTAGGAGGTCAAAGAAGTACGTAAGCAGTGAACTATTAACTCAAAACATTTTCTGTGCAGGAGTGATTCAATAAACCAATGCAAAATTGTATATATTTAAAGTAATGTATATAGCAATGTCAAATGAAAATAAAAGGATCACTGTGTCCGCTGTCATGGTGCTACTTTATTTATCCAGTGCACCAATGTTAATTTTAATGCTGGCGGTTACCAGGGTCAAGATGCCATTTAACAGATACAAGGACAGTTTTTCAGTGAAATCATGAGAAGCTGCCACTTTTCAAAGTGTCGTATACTAACATACTAAAATGCCGGCTGAGTAGGCCTCATGGTCTATAGAGTCTGCTCGGGAGTCAGTACCCTGAACGGGTACCATAACTATCTTCCTGGTTCCTCCCATACACCCCTCCCCCACCAAAGTCCGCCCCCAGACAAGCATTCCTCAGCTTCACCCCCACCTATACCTGTTGCAGCCCCTCTTGAACCCCTGCACCATAGATACCTCTACCAGCTCCCCAGGCAGTACATTCCATGGTTCCACCACTCTCTCAGTGAAGTACCACCTCCTCCTTTCCCCCCTGAGTCTTCCACCCTCCAGTCTCCAACTGTGCCCCCTAGTGACTTCTCCCTCCTTCCTCTGAAGGATCCCATTTAGGCTTACCTTATTTACTTCCTTCAGGAACCTGAAGACCTAAATCATATCCCCCCCATCCCTCCTCTCCTCTAGAGAGAACAGGTTGAGCTCCTCAAGTCACTCCTCATATGTCCTATCCCCCAGACCCCAGATCATCCTAGTTGTCCTCCTCTGAACCCACTCCAGGAGCAGGATATCCTTCCTTAGGTGCGGTCACCAAAACTGCACGCAGTACTCGAGGTGTGGTCTAATCAGGTTGTTGTACAGCGGCAGAACCACCTCCCTGTTTCTTGAGGTAATCCCACCGGCGATGCAGCCCAGCATTCTATTGGCCCTGGCCATGGCCCTCCTGCATTGCTCAGAATTACTCCTTTTGGCATACACCAGAACCCCCAGGTCTTTTTCCCCAGCTGAAGCCTGCAGCATGTCCCCTCCTAGGGTGTACATTTGTTCTGGGTTCCTATGCCCTAGGTGAAGCACCTTGCATTTGCTGGAGTTAAATTTCAGTTTCCAGGTGCGTGACCACCTCTCCAGAGTATCCAGGTCCCCCTGCAGGGCCATCCTGCCCTCTTCCCCATCCACCACCTCTCCCAGCTTAGAGTCATCTGCAAAGAGGCTCATTTCACACCTGATATCCACGCTTTGGAAGGGCTGCCATAAGCTATGCGCTGCCTACTCTCTGGAACAGGATACAAAAATCGTTGAGACTTAGTTCACCTGTCAGTCCTGCCTTCTTTAAGACCCTCTATGACAAAACGTTCACTGAAATCTGTAATTGCTTCCATCGCTCCTAGCAGCTTGACTATTGTTCCCCCTCCTAGTCATAGCTGCTCTTCCGAAGCAGTCCCTGCCACTGCTACTCCCCCCTTCTCTGCTTCACTTGCCCTTAGCACCCTCTGCACCCCTCTTATTCATCACCCCCCTTCTGCCACATTAACCTAATCCTTACACACTGTTATGTGCACCTCCATAGCCTAGGAATTTCTAGCCAGGCCTGTAATGTGTTGCTGCTGGAGAGGAATATAAATTATCTTTCTTTTTTCTATGGTTTGCATATGACATCCATACACATCCTACTCCAGTGAGAACTGTATATATATATATTATGTTCGGGTTGTGTTATGTATTTCTCTCTTGTACATGTGACTTGGAATGTAAATACTCTGCTCCTATCAGTATTGTAAACATGTTGTTCCTTTTGTATTAAGTATATTTATATGTAACTGTACAATTTTCCTGCCAACAGCAGGTCCACCTTGTAAATGAGCTTGCTCAATGGTAATCACCTGGATAAATAAAGATTTGATTGATTGATTGATATTGGAGATGTAGGCATTAAATAGGAGTGGTCCCAGTACTGATCCCTGTGGGACCTCACTTATGACCCCCTTGGAAGATGAGACAACCACCTCTACCACCACCCGCTGGGTGCATCCAGATAGCCAATTTCCAATCCACCTGATCATCAGTGTCCCCACCCCCATCTTACCCAGCTTCTCCAACAGACCCATGTGAAGGAACAAATCAAATGCCTTGCTAAAGTCCAGGAAGGGGACATCCAGCGGTCTACCCTGGTTGAGTGCCGCCATCACCCACTCATAGAACGCCACAAGGTTAGTCTGACACAATCTGCCCAGGACGAAGCCATGCTGACAATCATCCAGGAATCCCTGTTCCTCCAAGAATACCCCCAGCCTCTCCTTTAGGATGGCCTCCATCAACTTTCCCATAACCGATGTCAGGCTGACAGGTCTACAGTTCCCCAGCTCTTCCCTTGAGCTGCTCTTGTGGATGGGCACAATATGTGCCTGCCTCCAATCCCTGGGCACCCTTCCCGTCTGCAGAGAAGCTTTACAAAGGGACGCCAGTGGTACAGCCAGGACATCAGCTAACTCCCACAGTACCCTGGGATGGATACTATCAGGACCCAGAGTTTTGTCACTTTTTAGGGACTTGAGGGCTTCCCACACTCTGCCGACAGGGATTTCAGCATCCGTAACTCCCTTCCCCCCAGCAGATCCAGTGTGCCCCCTCCTGCTTGGAGCAGCTCCCTCAGCACCCTGAGTGACAGTAGGTACCCCACCAAGCAAGGCCATAGCCCCCCTTATATCAATTCTTCATGTAAGTGAACACTGTACTGTTTAGTTTCAGTGCACCAGAGGAGACTATAAACATGTAGGGCACCATGGGCAACTGATTCGATCACTTTTATTTTCATTTCACACTCCTATATATGTTACTTTAAATATATGCAGTTTCACATTGTTTTATTGAATCACTCCCGTAGAGAAAATGTTTGCAGTTAACAGTTCACTGCTTACATACTTCTTTGACCTCCTAGATAGAGTGCTGGGTCAATTAAGCAGCATTAATATAACCTGACTATGTTATATTAGCGATTGGCTACCATGTTTAATGAAGATGATGGGATGTATTGTTTTTAATCACAAATGTGTTTTTGTGGTTTTTCACATTGGTGTGTGTATGAACAATCACTTATTAAGAGCAGCTGCTGATAATTTATATTTTTTTCTATTTAAGGTAAGACTATGGGGATGCTGGGGTGTAGGGGTATCACAAGTCATAAGAGGGAGGTGACGATCTCTCTTTACAAGACACTGGTTAGGCCCCATCAGGAGATTACTGCGTGCAGTACTGGAGGCCACACCTTCACAAGAACATTAACCAAATTGAGGCAGTCCAGAGAATGACAACCCAAATGGTGCAGGGACTGCATCAGAAAACGTATGAGGACAGATTAATGGAGCTCAGTATGTATACCATAGAAACATAGAAACATAGACTTTGACGGCAGATAAGGACCACTTGGCCCATCTAGTCTGCCCATTTCCCTATCTACAGGATAGGCCGTAGATCCTAGTTAACCAACAGCCTATTTCTTCCTACCCCCCACAAGAATTGCCTTATGTCTGTCCCATGCATTCTTGAATTCTCCCACAGTTTTAGACCCCACAACCTCCTCAGGAAGGCTGTTCCATGCATCCACTACCCTCTCTGTGAAATAATACTTCCTCACATTGCCCCTGAACCACCCTCCCTCTAGCAAGGGAGCAAACTCTGGAGCAAAGGAGGAAGAGAGGTGACATGATTGAAACATTCAAACACCTTAAGAACATTAACAAGGTGAAATAATCTAACATGTTTCAATATAAGAAAACTAGCAGGACCAGAGGACACAACATGAGATTAGAGGAGGGCCGATTAAGGGGTAATGTGCGGAAGTTCTTCTTCACAGGAAGGGTGGTGGATGCATGGAACGGCCTACCTCAGGAAGTGGTGGATATGAATACAGTACAGGGCTTCAAACAGGCATGAGGTAGGTATAAGGGAGCAATACAGATGAATATGAATAGCTAGGTCATTGACAGAGCAAAGGCCGATGGCACATTCATAAGATAGAAAAAGAAATGGGCAGATTGGATGGGCTTTGCGGTCCTTATCTGCCATCAACTTCTATATTTCTATGTAATGGGTGTTCACACACGTAACCAGCCTCCCTGAGGAAGATAAACGTGAAACTGGTCAGGGTTGTTGGTGGTGTGTCAGATCTCCTGTCTGAAGTGTTGTCTTGAACTCTGAGCAAGTATGAAATAAATTACTTCTGTCATACAATGGTGTTGGTGCTGCTTTTTGCTGGAACTCTGGACTTGTTCTGAGCAGGCACAACCTAGTAGTGTATCTGCTTTTCTCTATGTTCCCTCTGCATTCTCTCCGCCCTCTCCTAAGTGTCTACTTTATTACTGATTTTGGTGTAATCTGAAAAAAAAATCATACCTTCCCTTCCAGTTCTTCTACAATGCCACTTATAAAGTCATAAAAGAGGTCTGGTCCCAGTACTGAGCCCTGTGACAGCCCCTGCTGGTCACTCTCCCCTCATTAGAGTGAGTGTTGTTAACAACCATCCCCTGTTGCCTATCTGTGAACTAGTTCCTTACCAAGTTAACCACTTTGGATCCCACCCCTAGGCTGCTCAATTTCTTTCTCAGTCTCTTTCATGGCACAGTGCTGAAGGCCTTGCTAAAGTCCAGATAGGCCACATCCACTGCTCTCTCATGATCTATCTCCCTGGTCACACATTCTAAGAAATGAATCAGATTCATCAGACATTACCCCCTCCCCATAAATCAATGCTGCCTTTGGTATTGTAGCCCACTGGATTCAAGATACTCTGCCAATCTTTCATTTAACAGCTTTACTATTAATTTCCCCACCACTGAAGTGAGACTGACTTCCCAACTGTTGCAAGCCTCCTCCCTGCTGCTGTTCTTATGTAAAGGCACCAAAGTCTGCTCCCCTGAGTCCCCCAGAACCCTGCTTGTTTCCAGTTAAATGTTGAACATGGTCCTCAGTGGGGCAACTAACACCTCCGAGTTCCTTAAGCATCCTTGGGTCTTTTTTGTCCGGTCCCATAGAGTTGCCCACTTTCAGAGCTGCAAGTTCCTTCAGGACTCTTTACTTTGAAAATGGATTTGTGAAGACTGAGCAGAAGTATCTGTTCAGAATATTGGCTTTTTCTTGATCCTCTTCAATGCAATCTGCCCTTGCTGCCCTCCTTATTCTTACTATCCCTACTCTTTCTTTACTTTTTTCACTTATGTGCCCAAAGAAAGTTTTCTCCCCTTTAGCTACCCCTTTGGCTATCCTTTCTTCTGTGTGTCTCTTTGCTTTCCTCATTGCCTCTCCTGCTTCCCTCTGTTGTACTTGCTCTACATCTCAGTCTTCCTCTCTCTGTGCTTCTTTATACCTCCCGAATGCCACATATTTATCCCTCACCACCTTCACCACTTCCGTAGAGAACCATGGCAGTCTTGTTTTCCTTCTAGTTTCACTCACTTCCTTCATGTAGAGGCCACTTGCCTTAATTATGCTCTCCCATACTTTTCCCCAACTGTGCCTCTAGCCTTCCCTGGCAATCCCCATTATGAGGCAGGTTATGAGACAACCTCCCATTTCTTTAAAATCCTCCCTCCTAAAGTCCAGGACAATCGTCCACAGAAAGGGACAGAGAGAAGTACCAGGAGAAGCAAAGGGAGGAAGGGAGGTCAGTAAGGGAAGCCAAAGCTCAGACAGAAGAACACATTGCAAAATCAGTGGGTAGAGGGGACACAACCTTTTACAGGTACATAAGTGAAAAAAGAAAGACAAAGGGAGGGATAGTGAAACTGAAGGGGGAGGATGGGGGCCGCGTGGAAGATGACAACAGTAAAGCTGACATATTGAACAGGTATTTCTGCTCAGTCTTTACTGAGGAAGAGGAGGATAATGGGTCTGAAGGAGTACAAGGGTGAGAATGGTGCAGAAATGGACACAAGTCCCTTTACGAGAAAGGGTCCTGAAGGAACTGGAAGTAATAAGAGTTGATAAAGCAATGGGGCCAGATGGGGTGCACCCCAGGGTCCTTAAAGAACTAAGAGAGGTGGTGGCTGAAGCTCTGGCTATCCTGTTTAGCCGATCACTGGAAACAGGAAAGGTACCCAAAGACTGGAGGACAGCAGATGTAGTCCCCTTATACAAAAGTGGGAACAAAGAGGAAGCGGGGAACTACAGACCAGTCAGCCTCACCTCGGTAGTGGGGAAGATCATGGAAGCACTACTGAAGGAGAGATTGCTGGAACATCTGGTTGTCAATGGACTACAGGACCCAAGGCAGCATGGTTTCACCAGGGGGAGGTCATGTCAGACCAACCTCATTGAATTTTTTGACTGGGTGACTAGGGAGGTGGATCAGGGGAGGGCAGTGGACATGGCCTATCTGGACTTCAGCAAGGCCTTTGACACTGTGCCACATAGAAGACTATTACACAAACTGGGGAATATGGGTGGGCAGGACAGTAGTGTGGTGGGTAGGTAACTGGCTGGGTGGCAGGACACAGAAGGTGGTGGTAAATGGCTGTCACTCCACAGAGGGAAGAGTGACCAGTGGGGTACCACAGGGATCAGTTCTGGGACCGGTCCTATTCAACATCTTCATCAGTGACATTGCACAGGACCTAGAAGGCAGAATTTCACTGTTCAGCTGATGACACAAAGCTCTGTAACAGAGTAGACACACCAGAGGGTGTAGACAGAATGAGAAGGGACCTGCAGAAACTTGAAGAATGGTCAGCGGTTTGGCAGTTGAAATTCAATGCAAAGAAGTGCAAGATAATGCATATGGGGCACAAAAACACTGGCACAATACATCAGTTGGGGGGTGAGGATATAGCATGCACCAAACAGGAAAGGTATCTTAGGGTTATCATCTCTGATGACCTCAAGGTAGGGAAACAGTGTGACAAGGCAGCAGGTAAAGCAAATAGGATGCTGGGATGCATAGGCAGGGGCATCACCAGCAGGAAAAGGGAGGTCATAATTCCACTATACAAGACACTAGTGAGGCCAGACCTGGAGTACAGTGTACAGTTCTGGAGACCTTACCTATGTAAGGACATAGACAGGATAGAGAAGTTTCAGAGGAGGGCAACAAAGATGGTACATGGATTGCATCACAAGTCCTATGAGGGCAGGTTGAAGGAACTGAATATATACTCCCTGGGGGAGAGGAGGGAGAGAGGGGATATGATAGAGACATACAAGTATCTGACAGGGAGGAACAGGGTGCAGGAATACACTATTTTTAAGCAAAAAAGATGTTCCAGGACTAGAGGGCATGGGATGAAGTTGGAGGGAGGACGATTCAGAGGAAACATGAGGAAGAATTTCTTCACAGAACGGGTGGTGGACAAGTGGAACACCCTGCCAGAGGAAGTGGTGGGGGCTGAAGCAATCACGGGATTTAAGAATGCATGGGATAGACATAAAGGAATTCTGCAGGTCAGGGGTAAGGGGCAACAGACTTCTAGGAAAACATAAACTGAACTTACAAGCTCAAATGGGCAGATTGGGTGGGCCATAGGCCCTTATCTGCTGACACTGTCTATGTATGTATGTATCTATGTGGTTTGCGTCTGTCCCCATGTTAATGTTCACATCGCCAATCACAATGTTCCTCCTTCTTTCCAAATACTGATTTGGTTCCTTTCCCTCCTATGGCTCCTCACGCCTTGGTTTAGTCCCCCCCTACTCCTTGCTCCTGCTACTCCACGGTATATCGAACCTTCTCCACTCCTGATACCTGTTCATCTGCTTGGCAATATGCTGTCTATCAACTTCCAGCACTCTGGAACCTGCTCTCCTCTTCCCTTCACCATCCCACTTCCCCTGACTCTCTCAGATACTGGCAGAAACTCCTCCCACCTGCAGCTGCTTCCTGCAGGTGGCCTTCCCTGTAGACATTGGTAACACAAGGGTAGATACTCCCCCCGATAAGAGGTCTCTAGTGAACTGCAATGCTTGCCTTTGGACCCATCAATGGCATTATTCTGCACTTTTATTGGCATGTCATACTGTCTTATAACCACATTTTAATTTGGTTCCAAGTTTTGTTCCTGTGAAGAATTATTATATTTTGTACTGTGTCTGGGCTTTATTCTGTACCATGAAATGTTCTGTGTTATGTTCATTGTATCCCCTGTAACCCTTTCCCTGGGCCACACCTGGAAATGAGCCTCGACTCTGTATGCCTTTTTTTGGTTACCAATTTTCAAGTAAATAAATTAAAAATGATGTTAAACCACACTGTGTGGTGATCACTGGTACAGTACCTATGGGACTGCCCACTGTGGTTTCTGCAATGCTGTCCTTGTTTGTAACCACCAAGTCCAGCACTGCCTCATCCCTAGTAAGTTCCCTGACTAGTGGCCTGAGAAAAGCTCCTTGTAGGGAGTCAAGGGAAGCCCTGCTCCTTGCTGAGGCTGCAGTTAGAAGGTTTTAACCCACATCTGACAGACTGAAGTCCCCAGCTAGCAGCACCTCCCAGCTGCTTGACATCCTGATGATGGCCTCCCCAATTGCCTTAGCCAACTCATCTGCCTGTGCTGGATGTCTGTATACCACCTCTGTATGGATTACAACCCCAATGCCTGTATCCAGGATGACACACAGTGCCTTCATCCCATCCTTTTCTTCCAAATAACCCTGTACTTCCATTGCCATGATTCCCTCCCTCACACATAGTACAACCCCTCCTCCCATCCCTGTCTCTCCTGAACAGAGAATAGCCCAGTATGGCCATGTCCCAGTCATGACTCTCAGGGCACCATGACTCCATTATGGCCACCTAATCCAGGCTAGCCTCCACCACGATGGCCTCTTTGTCTGGAATTGTATTTCCCAGATTTGCATTGGCACACATGACTCTGCCTGCTTCTCTGCTTCACCCCGCTTGCTTGTGCTGTTCCGTACAGCTCCCTCTGACCACCCACTTCTCTTGTTACTTTTGCTGTTACCTGTCTCCTTTACTTCATTCTTCTTCTTGCTTTCCTGATTTTTACCACCCCCTTGTCATCTGCCTTGTCCCCACCATCTTCTTGTTCCCCTGCTCCTGTGGAGCTTACTCCTCTTGGACTCTGCCTTTCTGCTGCTTCATCAACTGTGGGCAATTGTTGACTCTCTTGGATTTACAGCCTCCATGTGGTTAGTTTAAATGCTCATCCATTTAAATCTCCCACTAAGGACTGTGGCCCCCCTTCTAAAAAGATGCAGGCTGTGTCTCCTATAGAGGCTCATATTCCCCCAGGTTTGCCCCCCAGTCTCCAATGTTGCTGAAGCCCTTCTCCATGTACCATTCCATCAACCAATTGTTAAAATCCCTGTTGTGTCCTATCTTCTCCCTGGCCCTATACAGATAACACTTTGGCAAAAGCAACTGTGTGTGCAACCTGCTTGAGGCCCTTCCCCAGCTCCCAGAAATATCTGTGTACTACCCCTACCATAATCCTTGCCAGGACATTTGTCCCCAGGTGGACAATGACATCTAACTCCCTCCCATCTCCTGCTGCCCTAATAATCCTCTGGATCTGCTCTCCAAGTTGAAGCACCTCCAGGCACTTCACCACGCTCTTCCTTTCTGCCCCGCTTGCTATTTCCCTAACAATAGAGTCCCCCCAATAGCAGCTGCTTCCTTCCTCCCTCCCTCCCTTCTTGGGGCCTCCACTTTGGAGGACCCCACTTTCTCCTGCCCCCTACTTGGGGCCTCCACTTCTGAGGACCTTCACTTCCTCCCTTCCCACTGCTACAAGTGCCTCCTCCCATCCCATCAGTACAGTGAAGGAATTCTGCAGTGGTACAAGCTGCCGAATGTGTACCCTTCCCTTCCCCCACCCTCCCAGAGCCCACCAAGGCCCAACTCCTCTACCTCTGCCTAGACATCCTCTGTGGGAGCGGTGACAGACTTGCTGGCCCCTCTGTGGGGCAGAAGGTTATCTGCACCCTTACCAGTTCAGCCACAAGTCGAGCAACCTCTTCCCTCAACCCAGAGAGGTGAGTATAAATGGGGCAGCAAGTCAGCCTCCAGAAGGTGTCCCGAAAGACTGCCGCACCACACCCATTATCACTCTGATATGTGACCATACAAACTTATTTTCCAGTGGGCATTAGGTCTTGCTCTGAGGCTTTACTTAATATGAGTGAGCAAACTACGAGATATACTGTACATCTTTCCAAAAAATAGATGGATATAATGCACTACCTGTTATCAACCCCAAAGGACTGAGTTATCTGCATCAGGAGCATAAAAGGTATTAGTGATGCGTTTAATCCATACTGCTTGGGTAATGTAAGTATCAGTTTCAGATTTAAGATTATTTGAACTGTAAGATTCCATTCTCCAAAATGTTTAACTGCCAGTTTGTTTTTTTTCTATTGTTGGAGCATTTTAGCCCATTGATGGGCATAACATTCCCTTTTCTTTTGTAACAGGAATTTAGTATATTTTTTCTTTCATGATTAAGGGGGAACTCTCATTGTGAGGATTTCTTAATGTCTAACAATCCACAGAAAACTACTTTGAGTGAGCTATTGTGCTTACCTGCAAGTTTTAGTAGTCCAAGGTTAGTCATATGTAAATCAGCTTGTAGTTAAGGGCTGGGGGAAGCCATGTGTTTTAGGCTTCTGACAAGCAGTGATGTTATCTCATTCTTGGCCTTTCTTTGACTACAGATAATCCAGTTTGTTAAATAGGAAGTTGGCTATTTTATTTAGTGCGTTTTAAGGTGTTATTACATTACTTTCTACACTTATAATAATTGTTTTGTAGGTGCAGTGAAACTAGTGAGTTATCCCCTTTACATTTTAAACTGTTAGTGAAAATAATCCAACAGAATTTATTTATTTATTTGCTTTTGGTAACCAGAAGTGCACTAGACAGAATTGCCTATTTGCAGGCATGACCCGGGAGAGTACAAATCAAGGAACAGGTAAAAGTAAATACATATACAGTGTTGTACAACAGGAGATTCCAAACAGTTATACAGAGGTAGAAGTTACATACTACACAGAGGAGGTACATGTCACACAGTATAATATGAACAAAACAGACAAAAAGGCACAATTTACTGTTAATAATGTACAAAACATGGCAGTGCTGCTGGTAAGTCAGCAAGGAGACAATTCCCAGGCAGAGACAGGGAACAAAGTGCACAGCTGCAGCTGAGGAAGAGTGGGGATAGGAGGAATCAAGAGGCCACAGGAAAATTTAAGTGCAGAACAATGCTAGATTAGCACAACTCATGAAGCTAGGGACATTTACAAATATCAAGGGAGGCGAGGTAATTGGAGAGACCTTTCTTGAAAAGTGGGGTGGGATTTGGAATGCCTAACATCAAGTGGGAGAGAGTTCCAGAATTTGGGGGCATAGAAGGAGAAGGCAAGTTCACCCATCCTGGTAGAGTATTTTGGGATAGATAACAGAGCTAAAGACAAGGAACGGAGGGAACAAAGGCAGTCCATGGGGGTGAACATAACAGCGAGTGTGGAGGGGATAGAAGAATGAATAATGTTGTCAGTCAGACAACCTAATGAATAAGCCTGACACGAGGAAGGAGACAACCAGTGGAGGTCTAAGTAAAGAGTACAGTGGTGCTTATGATAAGGAGCAGATAGCGCAGATCTACAGACATTGTTGTAGGCAGCGTCCAACATTTGCAAGAAGCTTGCCTGTGCCATAGTGAAGACAGGCAGAGTGTAGCAGAGTCCAGGGAGGAGAAGGCCTTAGGCGACAGAGATCTTGGCGGTAGGGGTCAGAAACTGACAGATATGGTAAGCCAGTCCAGTTTTAGCATTGACTGATTTGCAGATGGCTTTGACATGCAGAGAGAAGTTGAGAGATGGATCCAGCGTGACCCCTAGGTATTTGAAGGACTGAGTTACTTCCACAAGGGAGCCATCAAGACAAGAAACTTGGAGAGATGGAGTTGAAGAGACAGATTTCCTTTGTGACCCAAAGAGCATAGCCTGGGTCTTGGCAGCAATTAGCACCAGGCGGTGGGATGTAAGCCAAATTTGGATACGGTGAAGATCAGAGGAGAGGCGGGAGTTAATTCTGGTATTGTTATGTTAAAAAATACCATGACTATTCAGTCCAGAATATTTCAGTAAGAATCTGTCATGCTTTTAACTTTGTCAAAAGAAATAAAATCCCCATTTAATAACACATTTCAATTTATGCATGTTTTAATACTGTTTTTTTCATCTATGTGTTTTTGCAGTCAATAAACAAATATTTGTGACTTGTTTCTTTTCAAGTCAGATCTGGAAAGAAAGGTAATAAATTTGTATAATCATAAAAAATGTTTGCAGATATTTTTTTTACAATCTTTGTACAGGAAAGGAACACTGAGCTGAAACTTGTTTCTTGGTGTGTTTTGGGAGCACAGGGAGGTTAAGTGATTTGCTCTGGGTAACACAATATGTAAGCAGAGTATATTGGAATCAAAACCAGTTCTGCTGGATGAACTGACCTTGTTCACATCTCATTGCTCTAACCTGTAGACTGTATTACCAGCTGATCATCACAAACTACACATTTCAAGGATGGTTATATGGTGCCAATAGGTATGGGGGCCCATATCAGGATTTTTAGATCCTGACTGTGTATATATAAGTCAGTACACATTTCTAGGGCTGCCACAGCACCACCTTCTAACTTTTGTTTTCCATCCCCTCTCATACAGCTTGTTCTACTATAATCATGGGTCTTGGGTGTGAACTCAGATCTACAAGATGCAAATATGGCCCTGAACCTACTGGCCTGGCACCATGGGGCCAGCCTTGAAATCTGTAGTTTTTGATGATGAGCAGGCAGTATAGCCTAGAGATCAAAGCAACAAGCTGTGAGCAAGCTTGGCTCATCCAGCAGCACAGGTTTTGATTCCGACATTGTTTACTTCTATATTGCGTGACCCAGAGCAAGTCACTTAACTTCCCTGTGCTTCCAAAATACACCTAGGAACAAGCTGTCACTCAGTGTGCCTTTCCTGGACAAAGATAGCAAAAACAATGAAGACACAAAAGCCCGTGAAAGAGCAGGGTGGGTCAGCGCTCCTTGTAGCCCATATGTATTCAGTAAGTAATCCAAACTGTGTTTCATAATATATTTCCAATGCATCACAGATAGGCACTGAACAAAAAGTTAATTATCAGAAAGAGTTTATTAAATGGTTCAAAAGTAAACAGCTGCAGGTATCTCACTTCAGGAGCCAGGAAAAACCTTAAACAGCACAGCAAATTGTGTATTCCAACAGTGAAAAAGTTCACAAAATCACCATTGCTTCCATTGCTTCAGAGACTACACCGCTGCTACCTGAGGAAGGCATCTCCTGATGCTGAAATTTAAGGACTGGGAGCTGGGAGCTCATTCAGGTGTGGCCAGGTAGCTCCTGAAATGAGATACCTTTAAGCTGCTTACTTTTGAACCATTTGATAAACTCTTGTTGATAATTCACTTTTGGTTCAGTGCGCGTCTGTGATGCATTGGAAATATATATATATTTTTTAACCTTCTCTTTATTTGCCTTACTCGCACCATCCTCCACTCAATGAGAGCCCCTCAAGCCTTCACAGTGTCCCTTGGTGCCCCAGGAGCCTGCTCCCAGAGTGTCAGTCCGCTCAGAGATTCCTAGGCACCCCGGTATACCCCAGGAAAGATATTCTGAAACACAGCTTGGATTACATACTCTATACAAAAAAAATTACTCACCTTAGTAATTATGTTTCTTCTAATGGAGTCTTGCTGTATTCTGACTATTGCAGTTAACTCCAGCTCTTGAACTGCCCTGGAGAGTGAAGGGTTAAAAATTCTATGCAGGCATAGAACGTTGAGCTCGAGCTCGGTTGAAAAACTCTGTCTGTAATACTTTGAAACCCAACTGTAAGATTCTTTTGAGATAAAATCTCACTGACTAAAAAATGTGGAAACTGTAAAATTTCTACTAGCCAACTGGCAACTAAGGCTTCAGATTCCTAAAAGACTCAAGTCAGGAAACCCAAAAACTAAAAACCAGGTAATAAATCATAAAAATTCTTAACTAATAAAACACAAAGCACCCAACACAACAGAGAGTGGGCTGAATACAACCCTGGGGTGCCACACCACACCTGCCCACCCACTTCCCAAACACAGGTTCTGAGAGGGGAGGCAGGGAGGGAGGACAGAATACAGCAAGACTCCATTAGAAGAAACATAATAACTAAGCTGAATAATGTTTTCTTCAAACAACATGAAGTCTTGCTGTATTCTGACTATTGCGGACTACCAAGCAGTACCTCCAAGGAGGAGGGACAGAACCTACTTTGGGAATAGGCTCTGAAGTACTGCTGTGCCAAACCTAGCATCACTCCTAGCCTGGATATCCTGAGAGTAATGCTTGGTGAAGGTATGAACTGTTTTCCAGGTGGCTGCTTGGCAAATTTCTAACAAAGGAATATGTCTGGCTGCAGCCAAAGATGCAGCTTTACCTCTAGTGGAAAGAGCCCTCAGGCCTGAGGGTGGAATTTTTCCCAGTTTCTCGTAGCAGAATTGGATACAGGATACAATCCACTTGGCAATGGTTCTCTTGGTGGCAGGTTTGTCCTTACCTACTTCCCCATAAGTGAGCAACAACTAGAGGGAGTCAAACCTGTGAGCCTTTGTACACTCTATGTAGTAACTAAGGGTTCTTTTAACATCTACACTGTGTAACCTCCACTCTCCTGAGGAAGCATGATCAGTGAAGAACACATTAAGAGACATAGATTGGTTTAAGTGGAAATCAGAAACCACTTTGGGTAAGAACCTTCTATTGGTTCTAAGGACCACCTTATCTCTATGGAATGAAATGAAGTCAGGCTCAACTGACAGGGCTTGCAATTCACTGATGTGCCTGGCAGAGGTAACAGCAACCAAAAACACAGTTTTCCAAGTCAAGTACTTGAGCTCTGCTGAGGAGATAGGCTCAAAGGGGGGTTGCATAAGCTGAGCAATGCAAACATTCAAATCCCAGGCAGGAACAGGATCCCTAAATGGGGTATTGGTATGAAGCAAACCTTTGAAAAATTTGCAGAATACAGGATGAGATGACAGACAGGAAGGCTTCCCCACTGATAGGAAAGCAGAAACAGCTGACAAATGAACTTTGAGAGTAGCTGGTCTGAGGCCTAGGCCATTAAGGTGAACCATATAATCCAGGACTGTAGACAAATCAGCAGTGTCTGGAAATACTGTACATGTTTCTTGGAACATCAAATGCTGAATCTTTTCCATTTGGAGTTGTAAGTTTTTCTGGTGGCAGGCTTTTGAGAAGCTTTGAGAATATCCAGAACTCCTTGGGACAGATGCAAGTCTGCATACTCTTACTCTTCAAGAGCCATGCCTTGAGATTGAGTGACCGAAGACTGGGATACCAAACCCTCCCCTGAGAGGAGGTTAACAGGTTGTAATTCCTGGGAAGAGACGGGAAGATGGACTGCTAGGGACAACAACAGGGGTTAACAAGGCTGCCTGGCCCAGTCTGGAGCAATCAGAATCACTTTGCAAGGTTGTGACCTTACCTTGACTAGAACCTTGAACAGTAGAGGGAAGGGAGGAAAGGCATAAATAAATTTCCCTTCCCAGTTCAAAATCAGAGCATCCAGAGGGGCTGAGCCCAAGACTGGGGGTCTGCAACAAAACAGAGGAAGTTGGTGATTGTCTAGGGCCACAAAGAGATCTGTCTCTGGAGTGCCCCACCTTGAGAAAATCACTTTCACACCAGAGGATCCAGAGACCACTCGTGATGGCCCTGGGAAATCCTGCTTAATGCATCTGCTAGCACATTGTCCTTTCCTGGGAGGTGGACTGCTACCAGACAGGTCTGTAGAAAATAAGCCAGGGACCATATTTTCATGGCCTCCGTGAACAAGGCCGTGGACCGAGTGCCTCCCTGCTTGTTGATGTACCACATGGTGGTAGTGTTGTCCGTCCTGACCTGAACCATCTTGTTCTGTACCGACTGAGAGAAAGCTTGCAGGGCCAGAAATACTGCCCTGAACTCCAGAAGGTTGATATGCAGAAGGGATTCCTGAGGGGACCACAGTCCCTGGGCTGTGAGAGCGCCAGATGGGCTCCCCACCCCAAAAGAGAAGCATCTGTGGTAAGAACCACAGAGTGAGCCTGAGTGACAAATGGAACACCTTGTCTCAGATTGTCCATGTCCTGCCACCATTGAAGGGCCTGAATTAGGTTCTGAGTAACCAGAACTAGTTTGGTAAGAGGATCTTTCCTTTGGGACCAAAAACCCTCAGATGGAACTGAATGTCCCTCATCTGAAACCTGGCCCCTTGGACCACTGCTGTGGAAGCTGCCATGTGGCCCAAAAGCTGGAGAAAATGTCTTGCTGGTAGAGAAATCAGAGGGAGAAAGGAAGAGGCCAGCTGAGAAATGGCTGTGGCCCTTTCCAGAGGAAGGAAAGCTCTTGCCTTGACCGTGTCTAGCTCTGCTCCTATAAAAGTAAGGAGCAGTATGGGCTTGAGAACTGACTTGGGAAGATCGAGAAGGAACCCCAGGGAAGTGAGAACTTGTTGGGTAACCTGTAGATCTGACTTGACTTGGTTTGGGGACTGGCCAACCAGGAGCCAATCGTCCAGATATGGAAAGATAGAGATCATTTTTCTTCTTAAAAAGGCCACCACAACTGCTAGGCGCTTTGTGAACACCCTTGGGGCTGAAGTTAGGCCAAAAGGCATTGCTCTGAACTGGTAATGGCCTGACAGCAATTCGAACCTGAGGTACTTTCTGTGGGAGCACCTGTTGGGAATGTGGAAATAGGCATCCTTGAGGTCCAGGGAGGCCAGCCAGTCTCCTGGACTTAGAGAGGGAAGAATTGTTCCCAGAGTCACCATTCTGAATTTTGGCTTTAATAGGTGCTTGTTTAGGTATCTTAGATCTAGGATGGGTCGCCACTCCCCTGTCTTTTTGGGGGTAAGGAAGTACCTGGAGTACAGACCTTTGCCCCTGTATGGGGTAGGAACTCTCTCTATGGCCTTTAAGGCCAGTAGAGACAAAATATCTGCGTCTAGAGCAAGGGTTTCTGATGTATCTGCAGGTGGAAAAGATCTGGGTCTCAGTTTCAGAAAACTTTTGAAACTGAGAAACAGTCCCTGACTTACAACCTCCAGGACCTACTTGTCTGAGGTAACAGACATCCAGTCCTGAACAAAGTAAGCCAGCCTGCCATCTACCGGAATGGGGGAGTCGACCCGGGCTGACACATCAGGGTATCTGCTTGGCAGGAGCCTTAGGCTGAGGGGTGGATGCAGCCCTGCTCATCCCCCTTCTGCCTCTCCCTCTGAAGAACCCCCTCTGAGAAAAGGAAGAAGAGGCCTGTGATTGGTATAAAGGCCTGTGAAAAGGCCTGCCCCTGCCCCTAGCTTGCTGTCTTTGAGGAGTTGCCTGCCTTTCCTTGGCCTGGGCACTCCCATATGTGGTCCTGTACTCATCCATTTTCTTCATGTAATTTTCTGTCTGCTCCCCAAACAGAGAATTACCCACCACAGGGAAATCCATGGCCTTAGCCTGGGTGTCCAGTGAAAGGCTAGTACATCTGAGCCAAGCCATTCTCTGAAGAGCCACAGATGTAGCCATGATTCTCGATGACACATCATTGGAGTCCACAGCAGCATGAAATTGCACCTTTGATGCCTCAATCCCATCAGCAGCCACCTCCTCCAGCTCCTTAACTAGCGGGGGGGGGGGAGCCTGTTTAGCCAGTGCCAGTACAGTGTCCCATCTGGACTTCTGGAATCTGGCTGTATAGGCCATATAGTTAGCCTGCCTGGGTCCCAAAGATGATGCCATGTACTGTTTCTTTGCCATGGCATCTATCTTCCTGGAGTCTTTGTCTGGGGGGTGTGAAGCCAAGGGAATGTTTGCCTTGTCACAGGCTGCAGCCTGCACTACTCCAACATGGCTGCATTGCTGATATAAAAACTCTGTATTTGAGCCTGATAAGGTGTACCTCTTGTTCATTCTCCTGTCAACAGGAGGTAAAGAGTTAGGAGACCTAAGAATTTTTTGTGTCTGTTTCCCAAAGAACTTATGGAGAGGAATAGACAGTCTCTTAGACTCTGGGATGTCCATCATCTCAACAAAGTCAGGCTCCTCCTGATCCTCCACAGCCTCCTCCATTGGAAGCTGGAGGGTTTCAGCCACTTTTCTGTAAAACAGAAAGTGAGGAGGGGACTCAGAAAGCCTAGGAGGGGAAACACCAGAAGGTCTGTCTGGGGAGATGTCCAGTTCCACAGGCACATCCAGACTTTCACCATCATAATCATCCACTTCAAAATCCCCCTCCTCATCAAACACTGGTTCGTAAAAATCTTCAGGGGAATAATCCTGAACCGGGGAAACCGACCGAACCGAACCCCTGCCAGAAGGTGCTGGATCGGTTGGAACTGGATGAAGCGATACGAATCTCTCTGGCTATCTCTTCAGCAGTCGGAACATGAAGGTCTGGATCCAAACCGGACGATTTTTCCTTGTGCTTTCTTTTAGTAGGAACCGATCCCTCAGGATTGGCTCTCCTCTTGCCGGAAGAAGTATCGCCCTGGTCAGACGGCACTCCTTCTGGTTCGGTAGGAACCAAACCAGGCTGGCCTTCTGGGCCAGCGGATTTCTTGGCCTCCTTATCCCTAAGTCTACCCAACCTTTTATCTAAAGTAGACTTAGTCAAATTCTTGCAAATTTGGCAGTCTGAATTGAGGTGGTCAAACTCCAGACAGTAAACACAAGTGGTGTGGGGATCAGCCTTAGCAAAGACCTCCCCACACATACTGCAGTGTTGAAACCCAGTGGGCCCGTTTTTTTTCTTGGGTTTCTCAGACATGGCCAACCTAACAAACTTGCCCTTTAAACGGCAACTGCCAGGCAAGACTCCTCTATTGATTTCTCACCGTGTTACGGGTGCTGGAAAAAAATGTTAAAATCACGGGGTTTTTTTAATCTATACGGACCGGTAACCACACATTAAATTTGACAAAAGATTTTACCAAAGGATCGGTTCAGCCAAACCGACTGCAGTCACAGTTTTACAATTTCCACACAAAACTATCCTAAGTATTTACAGTACCACAGACAGAGTCTCAAACTGATAAACGGAACGTAATAAGGAAAAAATCGGTCTAAAACTGACTACTTTAACCAACTTTGAACCGAGTGGAAGGAGAAATCTCCGGAGTGACTGTTCAGTGAGGAGTAAAGAATCTGGCGGTTGGGATTCAAAGTATTACAGACAGAGTTTTTCAACCGAGCTCGAGCTCAACGTTGTATGCCTGCATAGAATTTTTAACCCTTCACTCTCTGGGGCAGTTCAAGAGCTGGCGCTAACTGCAATAGTCAGAATACAGCAAGACTTCATGTTGTTTGAAAGATGGGCTACAAGGAGTGCTGACCCACCCTGCTCTTTCACGGGCGTTTGTGTCTTCATTGTGAATTATTATACCAGGGTAAGTGCACCCTCCAGCTTGTGACATTTATTTTTGTCCTTTGAGCTACTGCTTCTTCCGTTTCTTGAAATAGTAAAAACAATCTGAGTGTTTGTTATGATTCTGCAAATAGTATTCTCTTTCTATCCAAATCTGATTTAAAAAGAAAAAAGTGGAACACAGTTACTTGTTTATTAATTGCAGAAACACAATAGTGTTAAAACATGCATAACTTAAAATGTGTTATTAAAAAGAGTATTCTACTTCTTTTGATAAAGTTAAAAGTGTACCAGTTTCTTACTGAAATACTTTGGACCGAATGGGATTTTCTAACATAACCATACCAGAATTCTATTGGATTATTTTTACTAGCAGTTTGAAATGTAAAGATGAGAACTCACTAGTTTCCATGCCCATAAAAAACAATTATTATAAACGTAAAAATGTTGTAATAACACCTTAAAACACATTTAATGAAACAGACAAATTCCTATTTAACCTATTGGATTATCAATGGGTGCCACAAGGGTCAGTACTAGGCCCAGACCTCTTCAATGTCTTTATTTACGACATTATGGAGGGACTGGAAGGGAAGGGAAGGTATGCCAGTTTGCTGATGACATAAAAAATCTGCAACAGAGTAGACACTCGGGGGGGGGGGTGGAAAGAATGAGGGAAGCTCTAAATAAACTGAAAGAATGGTCACGAGTTTGGCAGCTGGGCTTCAATGCAAAAAAGTGCAAATTCATGCACTTGGGGCACAGAAACCCAGTGGCTCAGTACCAACTAGGAAAAGAAAGGGAACATTGTTTAACCAGGAGTAGTACACTATACTGAAGCTTGTTTCCAGATGTGACCTGGGAGCACAAGGAAGTTAAGTGACTTGCTCAGGATCACACAGTATGCACCTAGACGGCTGTGGGATTCAAACCCCAGGTCTCCAGATCTTAGGGTTGCCACTTTTGGATGAGGCAAAAAATGGATCCTCAGCTCTGCCCCTAGCCTCACCCCTTTTCATGACTCATCATGCATTGTTCCTCCTAGAAAGCCATTTGTTATATCAATAAAAGACAACACTTAAAGCAGCAGTTCAACAAAAAAATTGATACGGTTCTGTACCTGTTAAAGTTACTTTCCTAGGTTCTTCCTCGTTATTTATTTACTTATGTATTTATTTATTTATTGAGATTGGTTTGCCAGATAAACACACAGAGATAAAAGAGTCTTGTTTATAGATATGATCTGGGGGAGACAAGGGAAATACTGTAAGTAGTGCACAACAGTATACATGGGCCCGGATATTCAAGAGGGTTGCGCCATGCGCAATAAGGTTGCGCCTGTGCAAGTCCGAAATTGCGCCATTCTGCGATATTCAGCAGGAGGCAGTTGCGCCCCTGAAGTCATGCTGAACAACAGCGCAATGCTAATGAAGGCATGCTCAACCGGAGGGGGGAACCATGCATAAACTGCACAGCCCGATATTCAGCCGGCCGTGCAGAGTTATGCAGGCGCAACCCCTACCTGCGCCTGCACAACTTTAAGCCAAAAATAAGAGGATTAAGTCGAGGGCCACCCACAGGTGAGCTGCCACATTGCAGGGCGCAACACAGCAGCTGCCACCTGTGGGTGGCTCTCCACTTGTTCCCTGTGCCCCCCTGCAGCCCGATCGCGGGCATAATAGTAACCCCAGCCCCGATCGCGGGCAGCAGGTATTCCCCACCCCAGCAGCCCGATCGCGGGCATGAGAGTGAAACAACCCCCTACCCCAACTGGCCCGGTCGCGGGCATGATGTCACCAACCCCTCCCAACTAGCCCGATCGCGAGCAGAACACACTCCCCACCCCCGACTAGCCCGGTCGCGGGCAGAACACACTCCCCACCCCTCGAATAGCCTGATCGCGGAACACATTCCCCCCACCCCGACTAGCCCGATCGTGGGCAGAACACTCCCACCCCGACTAGCCCGATCGCGGACATAATGTCACCCCAAAACCAATATCTCTGGTGGTCCAGTGGACGCAAAAGCCCGATCGCGGGCATAAGGTCAAACCTCCCAAAGTTCAATATCCCTGGTGATCTAGATTGGCCCACCCACGGAGCCCCACCACCTCGCTCCCCGTCATTCACATATCTGGACTGCCTTGTACGGATGGGCTGCACACCATTGGCTCTTGCTCTGAACCAGTAGTACCTTCTGTCGAGGCAGTCTGCGGGCGGCAGGTGGATGGGGTGCCACCTGCCCGGCTGGCCAGGGGTGGGTAGCAGGGGTGGTGGGGCTTCATGGGTGGAGTGGGGTGGGGGACACTAGATCACCAAGGATATTGGACTTTGGGAGGTTTGACCTTATGCCCTGATCGGGCTTCCGGTCCACTGGACCACCAGGGATATTGGTTTTGGGGGTTGATGTTATGCCCGTGATCAGGCTAGTCGGGGGTGGGGAGTGTGTTCTGCCTGCGATCGGGCTAGTCAGGGTGGGGTGAGTTCTGCCCGTGATCGGGCTAGTCGGGGGGGTTTATGTTATGCCTGCGATCGGGCTAGTGGGGGGGGGGATTTACTTTATGCCCGTAATCGGGCTGCAGGGGGCATCGGTCCCCAATGGCTGCTGCCTGGCAGGGCGCCAGGCGCAAGTCATCGGGGATCGGTGCACCTGCATGCTAATGGCATGCAAATGGTGCCATAATTAGATGCAAATGGCCCCCTGTGCGCCTTGCATAAATTATGGCCCCATTTGCATGTCACCTTTTGAATATCGCAGATTTGCGCATGGTGCAATGGAACTTGCGCCACCTCATTTTAATGCTCCACTCTGACCACTTGCGTGATTGCAAGTTTCACTGCGCCATGCACAGTGGCTGTGGCCAGGGGTGATATTCAGGAGTTGCTCAATAGCGCAACTCCATTGAATATCGCCCGCCACACCCCTAATTTTTGAGTAGCATATGCCCACAGAATCCAGCAGTTTGAATATCCGCCCATGGTATATAATAATACATAATAAAGAAATTGTTTCCTGTAATATGTACTTTATATCTTTTTCTGGCTCCATTTCCTGTTCATGTCCACAGTACTATTTCAAAGCCAAAGAAGTGACCATACTTTTTTTCTTGAGGGAAAAAAATATTTAAAACATTTAAAAATGCCTACATTCTGTTAAAGATGAAAATGTTTACCAGCAAATGGAAGTGGAAGACAACTGGCTCTGTTACTGGTATAAAAGGTGGTGGCAGCTTTGCTGCTATGTCACTTTAAGATGCAGTGGAAAGATTAGGTTAAGTAAGTGCTAATTGTGTTAATGGCCATACATTACACCTCCCAGGCTGACTGCTTTCACAAACAAAGGGCTATATTGACAACAGAACTTGTGTGTAACCTGGACATGTAGCTGAAACAATGAATATGACAAAAACTGGTTTCAAAAGTATGTGAGTACTCAAAATGGCTCAAAAACCTGACCAGCATAGCGCAAAACAGGATTACCTGATAGGGACCCTGAAAACCTGATCACCAGGTAAAAAACCTGACAGGTGGCAACTCTACCAGATCTGTAGCTCAGAGCCTTAACCCACTGTGCTATACGGCCTCCACTAAAGGAGGAGGGGGCGAGCAGTCACAAACCAGGAAAGGGACCTGGGGGTATTCATTTTTGATTACCTGAAGGTGGCTAAACAGTGTGACAAGGCAGTGAGTAAAGCTAGCAGAATGCTCGGGTGCATAGGCAGAGGTATCACCAGCAGAAAGAGGGAGGTAATACTACCCCTGTATAAATCATTGGTGAGACCCCACCTTGAGTACTGTGTCCAGTTCTGGAGGCCCCACCTCTGCAAGGACATAGACAGGGTGGAGGTGGTACAAAGGAGGGCAACTAAAATTGTACAAGGCCTGCATCAGAAACCCTATGAAAACAAGCATTTGTCAATGCCGAATGTTTGCTTGCTGGCATTGGCATTGGTAGTGTAGAAGTTACAGAGCTGCATAATAGGAATGGCAGTGAAGTACTGAACTGAATCCAACCCCACCACCACCCTGCAGAGAGTGACAGGCATTGGGGTGTGCCCTTTGGGTGAATCAGGTATAACGGCCACGCCATTTCACCACACCCCACCCTGCAGACACAGACAAGTGTTACGGTGTGCCTTGGGGTCTTTGGCCCTTATGCGCACCCCATTCCATCAGGAAATACGGTGAGATGGGTGCGGTATAGGAGAATGGGGTGAACTTTGGGGCCAAAGAGTCCAAGGCATACCTCGATGCCTCTCACTGGCTGCAGGGTGTGGAATGGTATGAGTATTGCAGGCAAGAATCCCAAGTCACATCCCCGATGCCTGTCATTCTCTACGGGGTTGGGCGTTATGGTTGGAAACCGTAATACCTCAGGCATTCCTTGGTATTTTCACTCCAAATTTTCAACATGTTTTTTTTGTGACCCCACCTAATAAACAGTGGCAATATCATTTTGTTAGCTGAAAGCTGCTTATGCACAGCGACTACGGCATTTAGCACCACAGATGCAAACACATTCTGAACAGGATGTAAAAAATGACAGCTGTACTGTTCATGGGGAGGTGTAAAAAATGGCAATGTTGCAAATCTGTAGTAAAAATATTTAAACCAGCATTTGTCAATGCCGAATGTTGCTTGCTTCTATGTGCTGTTTAGGTATTTGGAAGTCATTGGAGTGCAAATATTGAAAATTTGCGAACTTACAAGCGTGCGTAGGAACTGCGCAACGCACGCTTGTAAAACAGTCATTGTTAGGAAATTTTTCACGAAATGTTCAACATAGCCATTTTAAGACCTCTGGTCATGAACAGTGTCAGTGTGATTTTGTTAATGTGTCCCATACATTGAGTTTGCACACACGACTGCGCACATGTTCGCGCTATTGAGCGGAAACACGTTTTGGGCAGGATGTGAAAATGACAGCTGTACTGCTCATAAGGAGGTGTGGTAAATGGCAATGTTGAAAATCTGGAGTGGAAATATTGAAAATTCGCAAACCTACGAGCGTGCGTGGGAACTGTGCAACGCACACTCGTAAAACAGTCATTTTTACGAATTGTTTCACCAAATTTTCAACATTGCCATTTTAAGATCTCTGCTCATGAACAGTGACACTGTGATTTTCTTAATGTGCCCCATACACTGAGTTCGCACACCGACTGTGCCATTTTGCGCTACATGGGTGAAAACATGTTTTGAACAGGATGTGAAAAATGACAGCTGTACTGCTCATGAGGAGGTGTGGTAAAATGGCAATGTTGAAAATCTGGAGTGAAAATATTGAAAATTTGTGAACTTACGAGCCTGCGTAGGAACTGCACAACGCACGCTCGTAAAACAGTCATTTTTAGGAATTTTTTCACCAAATTTTCAACATAGCCATTTTAAGACCTCTGCTCATGAACAGTGTCACTGTGATTTTCTTAATTTGTCCCGTACATTGATTTGCTTATCGACTGCGCCATTCTAGCTTCAAGGTGAAACTACATTTTAGGTTGAGATGTGAAAAATGACAGTTGCTGCTCATAAGAAGGTGTGGTAAAATGGCAATGTTGAAAATCTGGGTGAAAATATTGAAATTTGTGAACTTACGAGCCTGCGTCACCGAACTGTGACAGCGCAGCTCGTAAAACAGTCATTTTTGGAATTTTTGGACCAAATTTTCAACATGGGGTTTTGGGACCCTTCTCATGAATGATGTCACTGTCATGGCAGTATATGGGCCTGAAGGGTGATTTCGCGGTCACTCGTGAAAATCCTGCCAGAACGAATCCGCCTGACGGTGACATCATTCAAAGAAGACTAAAACCCATGTTAAAATTTAGTCAAAATCCCAAAAACTCTGAGATATACAATAAAGTTGAACCCCTCTATCTAGCCCATTATACAGCTTACGGCATTTCCTCAGTTCGCGGTCGGCTTTGAAGAGTGCAGGCGTGTTCCGGTCCACGAATCGTCGCGCCAGAGTCAGAGGTAAGTATGGGGTGAGGTGGGGTGTGGGAGGCTGGGTGCGCGCAGTGGGTGGGTGCGGGTTGTGGGAGGGGTGGGAGATGCGCCGTGGGACCATTTTGTTTTACAGGTTTAAAACAAAAAAAAAGACTCGAGGACATTTGCCACGCTGGGGTGGGCTCAGGCGTGGCACAAACGAGTTGGGCACCCCGTCGGCCAAACAACTGATTGCCACGCTGGGGTGGGCTCCCAGCGTGGCACCAACTCTGGGGGGAGCGACTGCAGCTCAGCCGGCCGAGTTGGGCACCCGTCGGCTCACACACAGAGACGCGCGTCTTGAGTGCGCACCTGCGTGTGGGGGAGCTAAGCTTATCAGTGATCACTGAAGCATAGCTCCCCCTTTCAACATATGCCACTGCATTTTGGAGCGTGTCATAGACAGCTCAAAATGCGATTAACTACAGAGACGCGCCTGCCAGCTCACTGACTGAATTGGAGGAGGTGACACACCTCCGAAATCTCCGATGATGGCACTATGTTTCTTGCACATGCGTGCAAGCAACATAAAACTGGTGAAGACGGAGGCGTGCATAGAAACTGTGCAACATCCATAATGTAATTACGTGTGGGGATTTTTACAGCAGATTGTCAACTGAGGCATTTTGGGACCTCCGATCATGAACAGTGTCACTGTGATTTGCTTTATCTGTCCCGAACAATGATTTCCCACAGTGACCACGCATCTCTGCTCTGAAAGTGTGAAAACACATTTCAGCCATGTTGTGAAAAATGACAGCTGTACTGTTCATAAGGAAGTGTGGAAAAATGCCACTGGTGAAAATCTGGACTGAAAATATTACAAAGTCATGAACTTACGAGGTGCGTGGAAACTGCGCAATGCTCACTCGTAACACAGTCATTTATGGACTTTTGTCACCAAATTTTCAACATAGCCATTTAAGACCTCTGCTCATGAACAGTGTAACTGTGATTTTCTTAATCTGTCCCAAACATTGCTTCGCACACTGACTGCACCATTATGCGCTACATGTCTTGAAAACACATTTTGGGTGACATGTGAAAAATGGCAGCTGTACTGTTCATAAGGAAGTGTTATAAAATGGCAATGTTGAAAATCTGGGTGAAAATATTGAAAATTCACAAACTTATGAGCGTGTGTAGGAACCGCGCAAGGCACGCTCGTAAAACAGTCATTTTTAGGAATTTTTTCACCAAATTTTCAACATAGCCATTTTAAGACCTCTACTCATGAACAGTGTCACTGTGATTTTCTTAATGTGTCCTATACATTGATTTCACACACTGACTGCGCCATTGTGTACTACATGGGCAGAAACATGTTTTGGGTAAGATGTGGCAAATGACAGCTGTACTGCTCATAAGGAAGTATAATAAAATGGCAATGTTAAAAATCTGGAGTGAAAATATTGAAAATTTGCAAACTTACGAGCGTGCGTAGGAACCGCGCAATGCACGCTCGTAAAACAGTCATTTTTAGGAATTTTTTCACCAAATTTTCAACATAGCCATTTTAAGCCCTCTGCTCATGAACAGTGTCACTGTGATTTTCTTAATGTGTCCTATACATTGATTTCGATACACCGACTAGCCATTGTGCGCTACATGGGAAACATGTTTTGAGTGAGATGTGAAAAATGACAGCTGTACTACTCATAAGAAGGTGTGGTAAAATGGCAATATGAGAAATCTGGGTGAAATATTGAAAATTTGAAAACTTACGAGCCTGCGTGGGAACTGCGCAACACTGCAGCTCGTAAACAGTCATTTTGAATTTTCCACCAAATTTTCAAATAAACTGCTTGAGCCCATCTTATGAATGCTGGCAGTGTCGTTTAGATTAATCGGGCCGAAAGGTGATTTCGGTGCAGTGACTGCGAAATCACCCTTGGCCGAATAACTCATGACAGTGACAGCATTCATGAAGAGGTCCCAAAAACCCATGTTGAAAATTTGGTGCAAAATTCCAAAAATGCCTGAGATATGCAACAAAGTTGAAAAAACCCTATCTATCCCATTATACAGCTTACGGCATTTCCTCAGTTTGCAGTCGGCTTTGAAGAGTGCAGGCGTGCTCCCAGTCCACGAAGATCATCGCGCGACTCCGGAGGTAAGTATGGGAGTAAGGGGTGTGGGGAGGCAGGTGCACAGTCGGTGGAGTGCGGTTGTGGAGGGGCCAGGAGACTGCGTGGGACCGTTTTTCTTTACAAGTTGTTTTTTCACCAAAATGACGATGTGGGACATTTGCCACGCTGGGGTGGGCTCCCAGCGTGGCGAGGCTGAACTGGTTGGAGCGTGGAGCCGGCGGGGATTAGGGCACCCCGTTGGCCATGGCAATAGTTGCTACACAGGGTGGGCTCCAGCGTGGCACCCAGTCGGGGGGACAGTGGAGCCGACGAGGTTGGGCACCCGTCGGCTATGTACAACTTGCCACACTGGGGTGGGCACCCACGTGGCATGTGGAAGGCTTTGGGGGAGAGCGCAGCACAGCTGATGGGGGATTGGGCACCCCTGTCGGCTATACAGTATGTGCGTGGGGGGGGCAGCACGCAGTATGCATATGTGTGTGTGTGTGTGTGTGTGTGTGTGTAGGGGGACCTGTGCATGAGCAGGTGATATCTTATTGCTGCTCACTGAAGCATAGCTCCCCCTTTCAACTGTACGCCACTGCATTTTGGAGCTGTCATAGACAGCTCCAGCATGCATTGGCGGACTGGGGCCGCGCCTGCCAACACACTGACTGAATTGGAAGAGGGGGTGACACACCTCCGAAAACTTGGATGATGGCACTATGTTTCTTGCACATGCGTGCAAGCAAACATAAAAAGACTCTAGGAATTAAATATGTGCTCCCTAAAGGAAAGAAGGGAAAAGGGAGCTATGATAGACACATTAAAATATCTTACAGGTATAAACAAGGTACAGGAAGGGAGCATTTTTGATAGAAAGAGATGCTCGATGAGTCAAGGACAAGGGGTCACACTATGAAGCTGGGAGGGTAGTTTAGGGGGAAATGTGAGGAAGTTTTTTTTTTTTTAGTGAAAGGCCAGTGGATGCTTGGAACAGTCTACCAGTGGAAGTAGTAGAGGCTAAAATGGTCATGAGTTTCAAGAACGCATGGGATAGACACAAGGGGATCCTAAAAGTTCAGCATATGAGGGAGGGAGTCAAGGACCAAGTAGGCTCTGAGGTGGCACAGCAGGAAGGGAAAATAGGCAGACTAGGTGGGTCAGGAGGTCCATATCTGCAGACAACTTCTATGTTTCTATGCTTCTATCTGCAGTCAAAGCAGGGCCAAGCCTGCGGTGACATCATTACCTGTCAGAAGCCTAAAACACATGGCTGCACCAGCACTTAATTACAGGCCTATTTACGTATGAGTAGCTCTGGACTGCTAATACATACAGGAAAGCACAATGGCTCACTCAAACTAGCTTTTTTATGGGCTTTCAGACATTAAGAAATCCTGAAGATGAGCATTCCCCTTTACTAAGGGCACTAAACATTTTCCTGGAATTGCAGATTTTGGCTTTCCTTGCAAGAACACTAATTGTTTTCTTTTTCACTTCCACAGTCATTGTCAAACCAGTTTAAAGGTTAATTACTGGGATGTCCTCTTTGTTACCGCCTTCTTGCATAATACATTTTTTAACAACTCAAATAATTTCATACGATCTGCCCAGATCTTAGCCTGCCCCCATTTGTCCAGCTTAACAAAAGCTTTTTCATAAAATAACTCCCATATAATAGATCTAAAGTTCTCTTCTAGTGACTCATCCAGGAGCTGATAACGCACTCTCCATCATCTGAGTCTATCTGTCTGGATAAAGATTAGAGCTTTGTGAAATTCTGTAGTTCAGCTTCTGCATTCATTTCATGGGCTTTTGGGTGGGAACCTCTGTGTGTTCCTGTGTTTATGTCCCCATCAGTGCCTGTCTCTTGGTGTCCATAGGTGCCATGTAACCGTCAGTGGATGTCTGTGTGTCAGTGGGCGTCCTACCACCATCAGTGAGTGTCACTGTGTGTCAGTGGGTGTCATGCCACCATCAGTGGCATTAGCTTCCTCTAGCCATTCATCATTCCACCCCCTTAGAGTTCCTCAGGCATCAGCTGAATCTTCCTCCTCCACGCACCTGCACCTGTTTCCCTTCCGAGATCTTTCATTGTGATTTTGGTATTTTAGGTTTTGCCCCCTTCAACACTACTGTTCCCTGGTGCACTGCTTTGAATGCTTTGGTACTGCTTTGATGCCAGTCTTAGCTTGTCACTTCTGCTTGCACAAAATATTTGCACTTTATCAGGTTCCACGTTTGTACCATTTAAGCATTCTTACTGTACATAGTCTGCACTTTATCTGTATCATGTAATGTACTGTATTATCTTTCACTGTTTCATCCTGTAACCCTTTCCCCAGATTGCACCTGGAAATGTGCCTTGGCTCAGTGTGCCTTTCCCAGCTACCAGTTTTCACATAAATAAATAAAAATCAGTGGATGCCTGTGTGTCTGTGGGTGTCACAGCAGCATTAGTGAATGTCATTGTGAGTCCATGGGTTCCATACAACCATCAGTGGTTGTCTCTGCGAGCTTATGGGTATCACACTACCATCTGTGGATGTCTCTGTGTATCTGTGGATGTCATACCACCATTAGTGGATGTCTCTGTGTGTTTGTATGTGTCATGCCACCATCAGTAGATGTCTGCATGTCTGTGGGTGTCATGCCACCATCAGTGGATGTCTGTGTGTCTGTAGGTGTCATGCCACCATCAGTGGATGTCTGTGTATCTGTGGGTGTCATGCCACCATTAGGGGATGTCTCTGTGTGTCCATGGGAGTCATGCCACCATCAGTGACTGTCTCTGTGAATCTGTGGGTATCATGCTGCCATCTGTGGATGTCTTTGTGTATTAGTGGGTGTCATGCCACCATTAGTAGATGTCTGCATGTCTGTGGGTGTCATGCCACTGTTAGTGGATGTCTCTGTGTGTCCATGGGTGTCATGTCAGCATTAGTGAATATCATATTGAGTCTGTGGGAGGCCTTCCACCATCAGTGTCATGCAACCATCAGTGAATGTCTGTGTATGCCCATGTGTATCCTGCCACCATCAATGGATATCTCTGTGTTTCCATTGATGCCATACCACCATCAGTGGGTGTATTTGTTTGTCCGTAGATGCCATACCACCATCAGTTGATATCTGCATATTCACAGGTGTCATGCCATCATCAGTATATGTCTGCGCGTACTTGTGTGGCTGTTTCTCTGTCTGCAGGTGTTATATTACAAGCAGTGGATATCTGTGTGTCTATGGATGTCACGTGACCATCAATGGATGTCTGTATGTCTGTGGGTATCATGCAGTCATCAGTGTATACCTGTCTGTGTGTCATGCCAACATCAGTGGATATGTCTGCATGTTTATGGGTACCATGCTGGCAATAGTGGATGTCTCTATGTGCCTGTGGATGCCTTGCCACCACCAGTAGATGTCCGTGTTTCCATGGGTGTTATGCCACCATCAATGGGTGTCTCTTTGTGTCCATAGATGCTATGTCACCATCAGCAGGTGTCTCTCTGTGCCCAAGAAAACTGTGCCAGCATCAGTGCATGTCTCTGTATATGTCTTTGAATATCTTGCCAGCATCAGTGGCTGTCTTTTTGCATCTGTGGGTGTCATGCAACCATCAATGAATGTCTATGTGTGGTTTTGGGTACCATTCTACCATTAGTGGATGTCTTTGTGACTGTGGATGTCATACCACCATTAGTGGATGTCTCTGTGTGTTTGTATGTGTCATGCCACCATCAGTAGATGTCTGCATGTCTGTGGGTGTTATGCCACCATCAGTGGATGTCTGTGTGTCTGTGGGTGTCATGCCACCATCAGTGGATGTCTGTGTATCTGTGGGTGTCATGCCACCATTAGTGGATGTCTCTGTGTGTCCATGGGAGTCATGCCACCATCAGTGACTGTCTCTGTGAATCTGTGGGTATCATGCTGCCATCTGTGGATGTCTCTGTGTATTAGTGGGTGTCATGCCACCAACAGTAGATGTCTGCATGTCTGTGGGTGTCATGCCACTGTTAGTGGATGTCTCTGTGTGTCCATGGGTGTCATGTCAGCATTAGTGAATATCATATTGAGTCTGTGGGAGGCCTTCCACCATCAGTGTCATGCAACCATCAGTGAATGTCTGTGTATGCCCATGTGTATCCTGCCACCATCAATGGATATCTCTGTGTTTCCATTGATGCCATGCCACCATCAGTGGGTGTATTTGTTTGTCCGTAGATGCCATACCACCATCAGTTGATATCTGCATATTCACAGGTGTCATGCCATCATCAGTATATGTCTGCGCGTACTTGTGTGGCTGTTTCTCTGTCTGCAGGTGTTATATTACAAGCAGTGGATATCTGTGTGTCTATGGATGTCATGTGACCATCAATGGATGTCTGTATGTCTGTGGGTATCATGCAGTCATCAGTGTATACCTGTCTGTGTGTCATGCCAAACATCAGTGGATATGTCTGCATGTTTATGGGTACCATGCTGGCAATAGTGGATGTCTCTGTGTGTCTGTGGATGCCTTGCCACCACCAGTAGATGTCCGTGTTTCCATGGATGTTATGCCACCATCAATGGGTGTCTCTTTGTGTCCATGGATGCTATGTCACCATCAGCAGGTGTCTCTCTGTGCCCAAGAAAACTGTGCCAGCATCAGTGCATGTCTCTGTATATGTCTTTGAATATCTTGCCAGCATCAGTGGCTGTCTTTTTGCATCTGTGGGTGTCATGCAACCATCAATGAATGTCTATGTGTGGTTTTGGGTACCATTCTACCATTAGTGGATGTCTTTGTGACTGTGGATGTCATGCCACCATCAGTGTATGTTTCTCTACGTTCATGGATGTCATGCTTACTTACTACTTGCCAGCAGAAACAGGCCACACGGTTTATCAAGTCTGCTTGAGTGTGCAGCTAGCACCCCACTTTCTGCAGCTACCCCTCCCCCTCCCCAATTACCCCCCACACAGATGAATGCAGACTGACCTTGAATCAGATTAAGCTGTTGGTGGTATTTTTAAGTGAATGGGGGAATTTGGCCAGGGTACAGGGGAAATTTCCCTACTCACCAGTAGGGAAACCTCTGTCCGAGATGGCCAACATGGAGTCTGAGGAGGAGGACACGGAGGAGAGTTTTCACCTTGCTGGTGAACTCATAGCTGGAAATAATGAAACTGAGATGGAGACAAATGAAGAGGTACTGCATATTGAGAGAAAAGCTGACAGGCAGGATTGCTCTACTAATGCTGTGTTTTTGGGCAGTCCAGTCGAAAGAAGTACTAGCTTTATTTCTCTTTAGAAGAATGAGGGATCTCCCTTACCACAGACCACAGCTGGAGAAGCTGCAATGGCAGATGTGCACGCCTGCGATGAAGCACATGCAGCTCCATCAGAATATCAACCTCTTGCAATGGAGCTCTCAAACCATAAGGAGGCGAATGGATGTATTCCTAAACAGAGCCAGACTACACCCACTCTGCAGGATTGTGACAACACCCTTGAGTGGGTTACAAGGAGTTTGATTTGCACAAGGATGCACCTTTGGACTTTAACACCTTGACACCTGAAGATGCTCTTTCTAACGCAGGCCGGGCACAAACTCCTGAGGGAAGATGGTTGCCTGACTCACAGTGGTAGGCCTTTGAAAGTCCACAGCATCCCAAAACTGCTTCCAAAGCTCATTCTAGCAAAATGACTGACATTCAGACGGGTCCAGGGGTGAGTACTAATATTATTCAAGACAATATCCCTGTTGTTACGAATTGTTCTGAGGCTGAGCCCTTGGAGACTAACTCCACCATTGCTAACACTGATAGTGCAGCGGGGTGGCCTGAACAGCCACAATCCCTATGATCAGAGGGAAGAGGGAACCAAGGAACTAAAATAAATATTGAAAATATGGACAATGCGGACTTTAATTCTGCTCCATGTTTTTCTCAAGCAGACCAGTCTGGCAGTAGAAATAATTACTATCCAAATGCCAACAGCAACACCAGGTGACCTAGGGAAGTGGAGTCGGATGAAGACTCTCTCCTTCCCCCCTCAGGACCAGACAGGCCCTTCAGCTAGATCCAGACCTACATTTTTGGATCTTTTTTTAAATAAACCATTGCAGGCACCAAGGAAAAATGCTGTTAGACTCTGTTATAGAGGAGGGTTTGAGAAGCACCCGGACAGAGTTTTCATTGCCCGCAAATTACTGAAAGACTCAATGGCATTCCAACCTTCAGATTTTTATTCCCTGATTCACATCTCAGGGGAAGATGTGTATGACATTAGCTTTCACCACAACTCAGGGCTCTAACGCTTCTGAACAAAATTCAATATGTTGAGATCTACTCCCTTATGGATTAATTTTATGGCTATACCACTTACAAAACCACTTCTGAAAACCATCACCATAATGTTCAGAAGTGAGGGTTCAAATATCAATGACATTCTCTTCTGGCTACAATAACGATATACTGTTTTGGGTCAGCCTGATCCAATTTTTGACACAGAAGGTATCTGGACTGGCGGTTGGTACGTCAAAGTGAAGCTTTTTCAGAACAATTCCATTGTGCAGCATATTCCTAACAGTTTCTTTTTAGGCCGGGACAGGGGTGTGTGTGTTTTTATCCTGGGTAGAGAAAGGCCTGCTATAAGTGTGGTTCCCCAACACACTTAAGCAATTCATGGGATTGTTTGAAATGTGCCTTATTTGGGGAATTTGGGCACATTAGTATGTTTTGTACAAACATATTCAAATGCAGTCTCTGTGAAGAATTGGGACACGCATAACACCAATGCCCCTGGGCTGGCCAAAACAGGTCAGATGGCATTGATCAGGAGAACCTGGTTCACACAGCCCAGTACAGTGCCACCCTGATAAGCATCCAGGTCATTCTAGTCCCCCTCCCTCCCTCCCTCCTTCTACAGGATCTGATTCACAGGACCCTCAGACCCAATCTGAATCTCAATCCCAAGGGCCTAGTGCCTCTGTAACTCCAATTGTTGGACCTGTGAATAACCCCATTGTACCAGAACAGCCCAATCCCATGCAACCTGAAATGCCCCCACCATCAGATTTCCAGCTTCCCAAGTCTAGGAGAGTTACAAGGGCTTCCACAAAAAAAATCTGTTCAGCAGACTACCATCCCCCTACAAAATGCTTTTCAAGTACTTCACAATCAAAAAGAATGGGAATCTGATCTTGAGTCTGATGTATCCTCTAAGCCAGAACAAATATCTGACATGGAGGAAGCAACAACCCCTGTTCCTTTACAAACAAAAAAAAAAGAAAGGGGGAAAAAAAAACACTGGAAAAAAATGATAGTATGGGGTGAGTTCATGACCTCTAGTACTGGTAAAAATAAAACCTAAATGGCAGCCTTATAGGTAGCTTCAGTCAATGTGTGCAGCACAGAAAATTACAGGAAAAGATTGATGGCTATCACTATTTCCAGAATTCTCCTTATGAGATTGTACTCTTACAAGAGACCAGACTGAACTCCATCTTTCTAACAGAGCAGGTCGGGAAAGCATGAATGTCAGGCCCCTCTTTCTGGTCATTTGGATTAGATGCCGTTGATGGTGTTGGTATTCTGCTTAAAAATCAGTAGTTTTCCCTACAGAAGCTGATAGATTTAATACCAGGCCATGTATTAATTTTGGATTGCACATATAAACATCTCTCACTCCATTTAATAAATACATATGCATTACAAACTAAGGCTGCCAAGGTTGACCAATTTGAAAAAAATAGACCTTAGTTACTCCCTGCCAGACATATCATCAGAGGAGGTGAGATGAACTGTGGACTAGATGTTAAATCAAGAGATGAATTACAGAAAAAAATATATTGTGACTCACATTCTCTTCAGTCCATTGTTCACATGGCAAATGTATCTGTGTATACAGAAAATTACATAAGGAACCTGGTTTCACATATTACAGGAATACATTTGCTACTCAAATTGATTACATCTTCTCTTCCAGGCTTTTGGTTCCACAAAAGACATCTGTTTTATCTTGTGAATTTCTGACCACCTAATCCTGAGTTGTGTTCTTTATTTAGATAAGATTCCCCCATGCTGTTTTACATATCCAAAGAGATAGAGAATGAACATATCAGTTCTTGAGCAAGAGCAAATCTGCATGGGGCTAATTATTTTTTTTTAAGACAGTCAACAAAATATCTCTATGACAATATAATGAAATGGTGATTAGGCACAAAGAATGATATAAAAAATGTATTGATACATTTAGGGAAAGTTAAATCTAACACAGAATACCTATCATATCTGGAACTCAGGAACAGACTATATAGATATATATCATTATCACACGATAATAGAAGCCAATTTTTAACACACATTACTGAGCTGAAAAAGAAAATGTTTTAATACCAATATAATAGGACAACTTCTTTGGAAGCTGAAACGAGGTATGGCACAGAAATCCAGCCTAGCTCTGATCCCTTTTCAGCTTGTAAGCAATGTTTGGATGCCACACTGATGACTGCATTACAAGACGAAAATGGTGAGGTGAAAACAAAGGTCATGGATGTTCTTAATGTTATCCAAAAACATTTAGAAAATATTTTTGCTGCACCTTATGAAACCACGGCCACATTTCAAACATTTCCTGGAATACACCACCTGCTCTGAAGGATGATTATAAAATATTATTAAATAGCCCTCTTACAAAGTCAGAAATTTAAATTGCCATTAAAACTCTTAAAGATGCTTCTTCTCCAGGAATGGATGGAATATCCAGTGTATTTTACAAAAAAAAAATATTGACAGAATTACTGGATTCCCTCCATCAATTATATAATAAGTTCCTTGTAGATACCACTGCTAATACCAATTTTGGGGAAGCATTACTAATTTTTCTTTATAAAAAAGTAATAAGAAACTATGATCCAATTGGAGACCTATAAGTATTTCAAATATTGACTACAAAATCTTTTCAAAAATCCTGTGTAACAGATTACAAGTATCATCCACCCTAATACACTCTGCACAGACCCGCTCTATTCCAGAAAGAAATATTTCACAGAATTTAGCTCTGTTAAGAGATATTTGTGAATTTGGGACAGAAAACAAAATTCAGGGTTATATACTCCCAATAGACCAGGCCAAAGCCTTTGATAAAGTTTCACATACATATCTTTTTCAGGTGCTAGAAGCAAATTGGATCCTGCACAATATGATTAAATGAATAAAAATCTTATATGCTGGTGCAAAACTAACAGCATATGTTAATGGGATACTGGGAGATCCGGTCTCAATGAATATTGGCATAAGACAGGGGTGTCCTATTAGTCCCCTTTTATACACCTTTATTCTAGATCCTTTAATTTGGAATATCTATCATAATAATAATATAACAGATTTGACCCCCCACCTCAAGTAACTCCACAAAAAGTTGAAGCTTATGCAGATGATCTTTGTTTTTTTCTCTCATCTCAAGAATCTGGACAAGAACTTCAAGATGAACTAGATTAATATGCACACATTTCAGGTGCAGTTATTAATAAAGACAAGAGTAAAGCTCTCAGAACTGGTGATTTTACAGGTCAGGAAAATACTCACACCATAGCAGAGATCCCTGTGGTGGGACCCACTTTACCAATATTGGGGATTCACTTTGGTGAAGGAAATCTGCAGCTACGTGAAGCTAAGGTCCAGGTCTGGAAAAATGTGAAGTTTTCCAAAAAGAAAAGAGTACTGACAGTAAAGAAATTTCTTTTGCCCATATTTACTGACCTTAGTTTAATATACCCCCCACTTGTTTAGAGACTCATCTGTTCAGTCATTTTTTTCAGATGATCTGGGGCAGCAGATTAAACCCCATTAAAAGGGAATACACTTATGTGGCATGCAAATATGGTGGGTTAGGTACTGTACGATAAACCCACTTATGTTTTTTTTCATTCACGTTTCTGTAAATCAGCCCTTTTGTTGGGATGGGATGACATAGCACGCCATTGGCAACAATGAATGTGGATACTTTTACAAACCTTTTTTAACAAATGGGATAACCTACCACCTAAGATTTTAAAGAATGACAGTACCCCACATTCATTTATTCATTAAAAATCGGGTTGACAACCTTTGAGTCAGAGACTCATTTACAAAGGCACCTCATTGCAGGGGTGGCAGACATCAAGACAGTTATTACAGTGCAGATTAAAACAGTGGATAACATTACAGGTGCAGTAAAAGGAACATTTAACATAGATACACTTAGGTTACATAATGTAGTAGTTTGTATGTTACTTAGGTTACATAATGTTACAAAATTGTGAGTTACACTCATGGATATAGTAGGTCCTCAGAGAAGACAGCAGGTTACATATCTGTTTGGACCTAGTAGGGAAGGAGTGGATCTGGGGGACGGAGAGGCCGTCCAGTGGACGTTGTCGAGCAAGGGGCAAGGCAGGCAGGTACCACAGGTTACAACAGGGGGTTAGTTGCACCTACAGCAACGGGTATTAAAGATATGGTTCCGAAGGGCTGTTTTGAAGGAGCCAATTTTTGGCAAGTTGGAGATGCAGCTACGGAGGGAGTTGAACCAAGTGGGCGCTCGGTAGAGGAAGGATCTCTGGGCAAGAGAGGTCCTGGTTCTGGGCACCTTGAAAGTGGCCTTAACAGAGCTACAGGTGGTGACGGACAATGATGGCTACTGTAGGGAGATGGAGACCCTTCGGGGGAGAGTCCTAGCAGTGATTTCTTAGTGAGAAGGCAGGTCTGGTAGAGTAGCCGCTCCTCAAAGTTGAGCAGATTGGTGGTAGTATAGAGAAGGCAGGTGTGAGTTTGGCTGGGGGCACCAGTCAGGAGCCTACAGGCCTTATTGATGGAGAGTTGGATTTTGGAAAGGACAGTGTTGTCAGCTGCGGCGTAGATGGGCAAGCCATAGTCCACGAGGGACAAGACGGAGGAGGTGATCACCAGCCTGAAGGCAACCTGAGGCAGGCAGTCCCTGTGCCGGTACGGCAGGCCAATTCAAGAGTTAATGGCGACTGACAGGGCATTAATGTGGGTGTGGAAGGAGAGGGCAGTATCGAATGTGATGCCTAGGTACTTGTATGTGGTCACTTGTTCTAGCGGGTGCAGAGTGCTGGGGATAATCAAGAGGGCGGTAATTTTAGCTTTATTTTGGTGGTGGGAGACGAGCATTGATTTGGTTTTCTTTAGGTTAATGACCAGCCTGCGGTCACCAAACCACCTTTCGGCCTGGTTGTAAGATTGCTGGAGGGATAATTGGAGGGAGGTGGGATTAGGATGTGAGGCAATGAGGATTGCATCACTGGCGTAGAGGAGCATTTTACCGGTACATGAGCTGGGGAGGGTGTTGCGGTAGAGACTAAAAAGTATTGGACCAAGGATGGAGCCCTGAGGTACCCCGGAGCGAACGGGAAGAGTTCTGGAGAGAGAACTGCTAATCTTGACACACTGTGATCTAGCAGAGAGGTAGCTAGAGAACCAGGAAATGGGACCGCCAGAGAAGCCAAGTTGGTGGAGAGAGTTGAGTAGAAGGGGATGACAGACAGTGTCAAAGGCCTTGGAGAGGTCAATGAACACTGTTTCTGCAAGGCTGCCAGAGTTGAAAGCAGCATGCAGGTGTTGGGAGAATTCCAGGAGAGCCGTGGTTATACTGTGTCCTGGGCAGAAACCGTGCTGCTCTGGGCACATAATGTCGTACTTGGTTAGGTATTCAGAGAGCTGGATCAACACCAGTTTTTCAAGGGATTTAGAGAGTGGGGGGGAGGATGGAGATCGGCCGGTAATTGTTGGGGGTGGACCGGTCCCCACTCTTATGTATGGGTGTGATTTTATACATTATGCTGACTCTTCATTTTGGAAGATGAAGCAAAGGAAAGTAAGCAAGCTTCCTATCAAAACTTTACCTAGAAAACAGTTATATTCACACATTATGATAGCACAGGAAGTAATCCAGGTGGAATGTCCTAATTGTGTACCATCCAGAACCTCCACAGTGCTAAAGCTCTTAACTGACAAGAGAATACCTCAAAAAATCTGGGATACTATCTGGCTGAGTTATCATGTCAGATTAGGAGTGAGGGCAATTTAAAGCACAAGTCTATTCAAGATAGATACCCTTCCCCACTTATTGGGGATGGGACATGTATTTTTAACAGATGGCCTATTTTCTCTATTTAGATATCAGAAATAATAAATGCCAAAATCCATGGATGGAAGGCAATCCTGGGTAGGCATATTTCCAGGCCAGACTACTTATGATCCTGTTGCCATGCTTGGGTCAAGGAGTTCCAATCCAAGAACCTGACCAGAGGGAGACATCTGTTCCAGTACCACGAGACCAACCCCAGATGCCTACACCTTGGAAGGAGACCCCGACCAGAAGGATACAGTTCCACCCCGGAACCAGAACCGAGATCTGGTCTATTTCCAGTTCCTGTCCAGGTAAAGTCAATCCCAATCCCAGGCCCAGATCCAGATGCTCCAGAGAAAGTCCCAGATGACCCCGGAAAGGAAAGAAGTTTGCCCCATTTCATCTTTTTGGTTAACCCTTGACCCCCAGCCATCCATCCTAGGCCCCTTTTAAAATTTTGATTTCCGAATCTTATTGCATAACAAATGAAGGTTCTGATATCAGTTTACAAGTTAATGTGACTGCTCTTAACCCCTTGTTTTGCAGCTGGACATTATGCAGACATTCACTGACTCTAATGTACTTTTACATGGTAAATCTTTTAAAGTGGCCCACCTTCGCAGAGGAACTTTTAAAGGTTGGCCAAACACTCAGATCGCTTCTAATGAAACTTTAACAATCCAAAATGTACACTTACAACACGCTGGACTCTATAACATTACCGTTATGGCAAATTCCTATGTTTGCCTTTGTTTTCACAATGTCACAATGAAGAGACTTTGCCAGCTGAACACTATTCTTACAGAATTTATTTACCTTACTGTAATTTCTAAAACTGTTTCTGAAAATCATGTAACTTGCCCTCTTGAACCCGGCCCAGAAAGTGGCCTAACTGCTATTTCTTTTCCAGGTGTATTTATTACTGATGTAAACTACATGCATGTGCCTGTAATTTTAAATGTATCTAATTGGAACATGGCCGAATTCAGTCATTACTCCAAAACAAACAGCTCTAAATTTCGTACAGTAATGCTACATGACATTCTGGCAGCATTTCAAACACAAACTCAAGACCCTGTAGAAGGGAAGTATTCTACAGAACACCATGGAGTGTTCAGACCTAAATGTAGAAAAAGAGGGTTAGGTCTTCCTGGTGTGACAGGCATTTTAGGGTCTCCCACAGGTATTTTTGGGACTGGCTTATCTATTTGAAATTGGGCCAGTTTGGCCAAAATTGGGAGGCATGCTAAATTAGTTAACAGTAAATTAAACCAGGATGTAATACATTCTATGCTACATGGTATTGCTGGCCTTGCACAAGAAGAAAGGTTCACCACATGTAATATGCACTTTATTGCTAGGTTTTTCAATCAGACCAGACACAAGTTAACACAGTTAATACACTTTAATAGTAGGGAGGCTAGACAACACCACATAGGTAGGGAAATCCTTTGCTCTGCTTATGGAAGCTTTGTACTCCCCACCATTACAAATCTCTTACAAGATTTAGAAACTGCTAAGATCCCAGATCACATTAATGACAGATATATGGTCAAGTGGTAATGCCTCCATTGTGACAATATAGCATGTACTATGAAGTGCATGGATCATACGTCACATTTGCCATTGCCACTGCTATAAACCTTGGTTATGTTACAGTGCACCCCAACCAGGGCCCCTGCTTTAGCAGACATGACTGTAATATACAAGATACAATGTCTGTCACATTTACTGTTTCACCGCCTATATTTAATAAGAATACTGCAGTATTTAATAAACTGGAACAGGTACAATCACTTGGGCACTTGGAAGAAGACATCTTTCGAGAAAGGATAAAGGTGCCAGATGATCTTGTTCATCACCATCACCTGAATGCCTGGGTAGCCCCCACATACAGACTGATGCACGAGAAAGGGCTACCACTACCTGTGCAGGTGTGATGTCTTTGCCGTGGTCCCACCTGTGTGTGGATATAAACCAGACTTCAGAGAAGGGTCACTATTGACCAAGTTAGTATTAACTTTGATACAACTGATGGAAACCAGCACACTGTTTTCTCACCAACCAGCACTGGTATCCACAACAATGCTAATACTCAGGGTACCATACATGAAGACAAGCCTGAGGGAAGGGCAATCACTGACTTTCTTCAGATGTCTCTTCAATCAAGACTTCAATCAAGACTACAATCAAGCAAGGCAGCAACGCTTTCATCAAGGCTACTGAAATTCCTTTTTCTACTAAACTCACCAACTCTTTGATTTTGTGCCCCATCAGACTTACCAAATGGCTTTTACCTGAAGTTCGAGTTACCTACAGTTATGAAGGTTTATACTGGGTGGTTACCAACCATAAGTCTTATGTTTATAAAAATATGGTTTGTAATGTGACAACACCCAATTTCTGCTTTACACCCCATAAATGTACCATTATTGGCCACACAGTTATTACACCGGTGCCCCTCCATGACCAGGATTCTATAGATACTAAACTCACTCATTTAAAAGATAAAAGCCAATACTTAACCAGTTTTTAACATTCATATAGATCAACTGCACTTTGGTGTTAAAAGGTTAATGAAAAGAAAAGAAGCACACATTATTTAAAATCAAAAGCAGTGTTCACAACACAGAGGATTTATTTAAAAACTATGTTTCATAATGAAGATACACACACTGCACTTACCAACACATGGTTGGAGATCACATTTAAAGGATTTATTGTTCACATTTTTCTCAATTTCATACCTATTACTACTTTTTTTCTGTTTGCTTGCACGCATGTGCAAGAAACATAGTGCCATCATCCAAGTTTTCGGAGGTGTGTCACCCCCTCTTCCAATTCAGTCAGTGTGTTGGCAGGCATGGCCCCAGTCCTCTAATGCATGCTGGAGCTGTCAATGACAGCTCCAAAATGCAGTGGCATACAGTCGAAAGGGGGAGCTACGCTTCAGTGAGCAGCAATCAGATATCGCCTGCTCATGCGCAGCTCCCCCTACACACACACACACGCATACTGCGTGCTGCCCCACGCACACACTGTTATAGCCGGAGGGGTGCCCAATCCCCATCGGCTGTGCTGCACTCCCCCCCAAAGCCTTCCACATGACATGCTGGGTGCCCACCCCAGCATGGCAAGTTATCGTATAGCTGACGGGGGTGCCCAATTCCCCGTCAGCTCCACTGTCCACCCCCCTGAAAGTACTGGGTGCCATGCTGGGAGCCCACCCCAGCGTGGCAACTGATGCTATGGCCGATGGAGGTGCCCAACCCCAAGTCAGCTCCACGCCCCCTCAACCAGCCTTCCTTGTGCCACGCTGGGAGCCCACCCCAGCATGGCAAACGTCCCACGTAGTCATTTAAAAAAAAACAACTGAAAATTAAAAACTGTCCCTTGGCGCTTCTCCCTGGCCCCTTCCCACAATCCGCACCCACCCACTGCGCACCCTGCCTCTCCACACCCCCCTTCACCCCATACTTACCTCCGGAGTCCAGCGTGACGATCTTCGGTGGACCGAGAACACGTCTGCACTCTTCAAAGCTGACCACAAACTGAGGAAATGCCGGTAAGCTGTATAATGGGACAGACAGGGTTTTTTCAACTTTGTTGCATATCTCAGGCATTTTTTGGAATTTTTGCACCAAATTTTCAACATGGGGTTTTTGGGACCCCTTCTCATGAATGATGTCACTGTCATGGCATTATTCGGGACCGAAGGGTGATTTCGCAGCCACTGCATGAAATCACCTTTCCAGAATGATTAATGAAATGACACTGCCAGCATTCATAAGGTGGCTCTCAAGAAGCCTATTTTGAAAATTTGGTGGAAAAATTCCAAAAATGACTGTTTTACGAGCGTGCATTGCGCAGTTCCTACGCAGGCTCGTAAGTTTGTGAATTTTCAATATTTTCACTCCAGATTTTCAACATTGCCATTTTACCACATCTTCTTATGAGTAGTACAGCTGTCATTTTTCACATCTCACCCAAGACGTGTTTCCGCCCATGTGGCGCAGAATGGTGCAGTCGGTGTGTGCAATCAATGTACGGAATAAATTAAGAAAATCACAGTGACACTGTTCATGAGCAGAGGTCTTAAAATGGCTATGTTGAAAATTTGGTGAAAAATTCCCTAAAAATGACCGCTTTATGAGCATGCTGCAGTTCCTATGCAGCGTTCGCAAGTTCGTGAATTTTCAATATTTTCACTCCAGATTTTCCATATTGCCATTTTATTACACCTCCTTATGAGCAGTACAGCTGTCATTTTTCACATCTTGCCCAAAATGTGTTTCTGCCCATGTAGCGCACAATGGCACAGTCAGTGTGCAAAATCAATGTATGGGACACATTAAGAAAATCACAGTGACACTGTTCATGAGTAGATGTCTTAAAATGGCTATGTTGAAAATTTGGTGAAAAAATCCTTAAAAATGACCGTTTTACGAGCGTCGTTGCGCGAGTTCCTATGCACGCTCGTAAGTTGCGAATTTTCAATATTTTCACTCCAGATTTTCAATATTGCCATTTTATTACACCTCCTTATGAGCAGTACAGCTGTCATTTTTCACATCTTGCCCAAAATGTGTTTCCACCCATATAGCGCCCAATGGCGCAGTCGGTGTGCGAAATCAATGTATGGGACACATTAAGAAAATCACAGTGACACTGTTCAGAGCAGAGGTCTTAGAATGGCTATGTTGAAATTTAGTGAAAAATTCCTAAAATGACTGTTTTATGAGTGTGCGTTGCGCGTTCCTCATGCGCTCATAAGTTTCAAATTTTCAATATTTTCACTCCAGATTTTCAACATTGCCATTTTATAACACTTCCTTATGAACAGTACAGCTGACATTTTTCACATGTCACCCAAAAATGTGTTTTCGCACATGTAGCGCACAATGGTGCAGTCAGTGTGCGAAAGCAATGTTTGGGACAGATTAAGAAAATCACAGTTACACTGTTCATGAGCAGAGGTCTTAAAATGGCTATGTTGAAAATTTGGTGACAAAAGTCCATAAAATGACTGTGTTACAAGTGAGCATTGTGCAGTTTCCATGCACCCTCGTAAGTTCATGACTTTGTAATATTTTCAGTCCAGATTTTCACCAGTGGCATTTTTCCACACTTCCTTATGAACAGTACAGCTGTCATTTTTCACAACATGGCCGAAATGTGTTTTCACACTTTCAGTGCAGAGATGCATGGTCACTGTGGGAAATCATTGTTCGGGACAGATAAAGAAAATCACAGTGACACTGTTCATGATCGGAGGTCCCAAAATGCCTCTGTTGACAATCTGCTGTAAAAAATCCCCAAACTAATTACATTACGGGTGTGCGTTGCACAGTTACTATGCACGCTCATGACTTCACCAGTTTTTTTAATATTTTTACTACAGATTTGCAACATTGCCATTTTTTACACCTCCCCATGAACAGTACAGCTGTCATTCTTTACATCCTGTTCAGAATGTGTTTGCACCTGTGGTGCTAAATGCCGTAGTCGCTGTGCATAAGCAGCTTTCGGCTAACAAACTGATATTGCCACTGTTCTTGAGGTAGGGTCACAAAAAAAACATGTTGAAAATTTGGAGTGAAAATACCAGCGAATGCCTGAGGTGATATGGTTTCCAACCATAGCGTAACCCGTGAGAATGACAGGCATCAGGGATGGGACTTGGGATTCTTGCCTGCAATGCTCATACCATTCCACACCCTGCAGCCAGTGAGAGGCATCGAGGTATGCCTAAGACTCTTTGGCCTCAAAGTTCACCCCATTCTCCTATACCGCACCCATCTCACTGTATTTCCTGATGGAATGGGGTGCGCATAAGGGCCAAAGACCCCAAGGCACACCGTGACACTTGTCTGTGTCTGCAGGGTGAGGTGTGGTGAAATGGCGTGGCCATTATGCCTGATGACCCAAAGGCACACCCCAATGCCTGTCACTCTCTGCAGGGTGGTGGTGGGGTTGGCTTCAGTTCAATACTTCACTGTCATTACTATTACGCAGCTCTGTAACTTCTACACTACCACTGCCAATGCCAGCAAGCAAACATTCGGCATTGACAAATGCTTGCTTGCCTCTGTAAAACTCTCAACTTTTATAGATCTCAACTCAAGTTTCTCTATGTTACCCAATCTATCCACTCTGCTGTTCACTATTTCTTTCTTTCTTCTTTCTGTGTTACCTGTATGATTGCAGGTAATGAGGAGGGACTTGTAAGAATATGCTCACCCACAAGCACAAGACGTATGCAAGGAACGTCATGACTACAAGCTTACCCACACACACATCACATGCACAAGGCACGTCATGATTACCTGTATGCTCTTGCAATGCAGATGCTACACAAGTACATAGCCCACAGCCATACATGTGGCACCACACATACACACACACACAGACACACACACACACACACACATACACACACACATACACTCACACACACACTCACACACATACATACACACAGACATACACATACACACACACACACACACACACACACAAACACATACACACACACACACACACACACACTTGGGGGAAAACACATTACATATTGAGTTAGGGATCCACACATGTAGCTAGGGAACATCTACATAAGTTTAGTATAGGTATACATACATAGAAGGCTAGGTGATTCTTTATTGTTGCATAGAACCTACATATAAGCTATGAAACTGCACCGCTTCTAAAGCATGACCTTTACCCTACAATGATGCAGTAGGCTAGAGACAAAACACCATGACTGATATGCTAGGCTAGAACTGCACTGCTATTTTGCTGCGATAATGTCAGAAATATAATGATTTATTTACCCAGGAACATCCTGTACAGCTAAGGTGTCACGTGCAAATACAGCAATAATTATATGAACAGACCTTTCAGAAAACATGATGATACATTACAAATGTTTCATCCATGAGAACACGTCATTGACATAAGTGTATTCTTATGACTTGAATGCTACAAGTGTAGCATTCAAAAGGGCAACTGAGATAATACTCTGCTGCCCCCCAAACTGACCAATGGAAGTAAGTGCAATCATTGCACACACATGAGCTGGCTGTCTATTACCAGACTAAGATCTTATCAGGGTATAAAATCCCTTTCCCCATGCCCCCTCACAGGCAGACCCTGCATGACACTGCAGTGTTCGAGAGAACCAGACTCCCAGGTGCGTATGCTACATACTGTAATTAGTATACAATGTATAATGACTGTCCTATAGGCAAGCTGGTAGGACAATAAAATAACCTTATATTGCTTTTATAACTGCTTCAGTTTCTTTATATTATCTTTTCTTAGTCCTAGAATCTGTGAGAAAGGTTTTGTATGTTTTGTTATGGTGTAGTGATCTCCTGACATTCCCCAAAAGGGCTACGTTTCCCGGCAGGTAACCAAGGGTTTATTAGATCATAATAATGAAGTCAGAGAGTGTCCAACCAAGCCCAGCAAAATACTCAACAATAGAATGCTACCCAAAGTGAGGACTGATGTACTCTGGTGTAGGATTGCTTGGTTAGATGAAGAATAATTTCTTACGTAAGTTATACTTTTTAAAGTAATTATTAGGCTGGTCAGAAAATTACAGGGATGATTGTGGTCAAATTTACTTTTTCTGATAATGTTTAGTAAAATATCTAACACAAAAAAAAAATTGTTCTTTGGGTTGGGACATTTATTTTTTAGATTGTTTCTGTTTAATTTGTAATGATAGTTTATTGTTTAAAAAGGCTTTTTTATCTTATTTCCTTATTTTTCATGATAAACCAATCTGAATGTTTTTTCTTTAAACATGGTGGGGTAACTATGAAGTAATAGTATCAGTTGGTTTTAATTCATGATGTTTTCCTTCTGTTCTTTCTTTGGGTTTTGGTTTTTTGTTCTTTGTGTAAAACTGTTAAAGTGACATAATAATTTTTGTCCAAAGAATGTACAATGAATTCAATTGTGTTTACTCTGTATGATTGTTTTGTTTTTTGTTAATAAAATTCCCATATTCTTTTTGATAAGTGCCATGGGGTGTTTAACATCCACCTGAACTACCACCAGAACAGGCAGATGGGACCTCAGTTTAACGTCTCAGCCAAAAGACAGTGCTTCAGAAGTGCAGCACCCCCCTCATGCTGCGCATTGGGATATTAACCCAAATGCCAGGTATGGGAATTGAACCCACAGCCCTCTGACAACCCAAGTGTCAAGTGTGGGAATTGAATCCACAGCCCTCTGACAACCCTCTGATCTCCCGGCCTCAGAGGCGAGTGTGTTACCTGCTGAGCCACTGAGAATGCACAGTTAATGTTTGTCTCTGTGTTTCCATGGGTGTCATATCACCATCAGTCGATGTCTGTGTGTCCATGGATGCTAGGTCAGGATTAGTGAATGTCTCTTTTTGTCCACGGGTGTCATGCTAGCATCAACAGATGTCTATCTGTGTCTCTGGGTGTCATGCCAATGTCAGTGGATATCTCTATGCCTCTGTGGGTATCATGCCACCATCTTCAGATGTATTTGTGTCTGTGGGTGTCATACTTCCATCTGTGGATGTCTCTGTGTATCTGTGGATACCATATCAACATTGATGGATGTCTCTGTGTGCCCATGGGTACCATGCCATCGTCAGTGATTGCCTTTGTGTGTTTATGGATGCCATGCCAGAATCAGTGGATGTTTCTGTCTGTTGACTTGTCACATGCCAGCATCTTTGAATGTCTCTGTGTGTTCATTGCTGTTATGCTACCATCAGTGGATGTCTGTGCGTGTCTTTGAGTGTCATGCCACCATTAGTGAGTGGCTGTGTGTCTTTTGAGTGTCATACCACTATCAGTGGACATCTGTGTGTGCCCATGGGTATCATTCCACCATCAGTGGATGTCTTTGTGTGTCCATGGGTATCATGCCACCATCAGTGAATGTTTGTGTGTGTCTTTGGGTGTCATGCCACTATCAGTATATCTCTGTGTGTGCCATGGCTGCATCAGTGGATGTCTCAGTGTGTTTGTGGATGTCAGGCCACCATCTGTAGATATCAGTGTGTGCTAAGAGTACAGTGCCACTACCAATGAGTGACTGTGTATACAGAGATGCCAGGCACAGTGCAATGCAGTACCTCACAGTAAAAGACAAGTCATGTGACACTGCATGACAAAAGGGCTGAACTGCCACTAAATTACACTGTTCACTGTGGCATACTGCAGCACTCAGCCATAATACTGCAGTAATACTGTGAGCATTACACTGTTCCCTGTGGCACACTGCAGCACTCAGCAGTAAAACTGTGAGCTACTGCATTGCATCCTGGCTGGCACGGCTGTAATCACTGCTGTTTGGTAACAGAAACAAACAATATGAACCTGAAGTCCTTCTATCATCAGAATACTTTTTACGTCACTTTGTTGCTGTGTGTCAGTGGGTATTGCTGAGTGCCACTGAGTAGTAGTGGTAATAAATGTATTTATAAGGCATTCTTCCCAGAAGGCTCAGGGTGACATACAGATATGACATGCAGGAAAAAACAAACTAAACAAATAAATCAAAACTTAAATAATAGGGCCGGACCGCTGGTGCTGAGGAATCGCTACCACTCACGATGCCAGTGCCCCGAGTTCGGTAGCGAGCTCGGGCCATTGGAGGGCTGACTGGGGGGGGGAGGAGAATTGAGCATCCAGAGGACCATGCTCCTCCTCTGGAGGGGGAATCACAGAGCCCAGGATACATCTGGCTCCTGGCATAGGGGAAAGGCACCCTGAGCTGACACAGCGTGAGTGGGGGGGTGGGCAGATGCCGACACATGGGTGTGTGGGTCATGTGTCGTGGTGTCATTGCATGCCATGCTTGCCTGGGGGAAGAAAGGGAAACAGGGAACTCAGCAGCAAGATGATGCACAGACCCTTGCAGGCCCCGCACCCGACTAGTTGGGCTCGCTGGTCCAACTACTGGATCTGGTTTAACGCAGTGGATTGGGGGACCTCGCCACCCCTATCAGGATTTACCTATAGTGGTAAGACAGCCACCTCACTGACATCCCTGACAGTGACAGCCGCAATGCCAAGTGTCGGCATTGCACTCTTGGGAATGTCACAGTGCTTTTATCAGGGGGCTGCACCCCCCCAGAACCCCCCATGTGGGGGTCTCCACACCCACACACCCTTGTGTCTAGGGATACAACTCTGAGTCAGAGTTGTCTTGGGGGAGAGGGCAAAACACCGGGCGAGGCCAGTTCCACTGCCAGCAGAGACCATCACAGCCACCTGAGGTATTTTCTCGATTCCTGTCACTGTGATGGTCCTCACGTTAGCGGTTTTGATCTGACATCAGTATACACCCTATCGGGGGCAAGCCCTGGGGGTACTGACCGGCAGGGGTGATGGGGATGGGGGTCCTGCAGATCAGGGCCATCCAAGGAGAGGAGAGAGAAAAATGTAAATTAAAAAAAAAACTTAAGAACAGAAAAAAATGTCTTCTATCATTAAATTTAACTTGAATAAATTATATCAACAAGTGCAGTAATAAAATACCCTGATACCAAAGAATTAACCCCCAAAAGCCTGTCTAAACAAGTAATTCTTCAATCCCTTTTGAAGGCCTTAAACAAGGGGACCTCATTCAGCCCCCTAAGCAAGGTGTTCCACAGCAAAGGGCCAGCAACCTCAAATGTACGCTACCCAGAAGACTTAAGCTGGGCCCTTGGGACCAAGTTGAGACCATCAGAGGAAGGGCGAAGGGTGTGCAAGGACCAGAGAGGATTCAGAAGATCTGACAGATAGCCCAGGCCCTACCCATGTAGAGCTTTATAGGTTAGTAAACCAACCTTAGAGGTCACATGCCACTTCACAGGCAGCCAGTGCAGATCATGCAGGACCAGGGTCACATGACTAAACGTCAGAAAGCCAGTCAGTAACCTAGATGCTGCATTCTCTGCACCAGCTGCAAGTGTCATAGGGCACCTCCACGAACTCCAAGGCAAAGCGCATCACAGTAATCCAGCCTGGATGTCACAAACGCATGTACCAGTGTCGGCACTGAGTGGGATCACACTGCCACTGGATGTGGTTGTGTGCTGTTGATACCATGCCAGTACCACTGAATGTTACCATGTGACAGTGGGTGTTGCTGTGTCACCAGATCATGTGTGCCAGTGGTTTCCATGCCACTACCAATTGGTATCTGGCTTAAGTGCACGCCAGTGTGTCAATGGATGTCAGGATGTGCCACAGATATATCACCACTAATGAATGATGCTGTGTGCCAATGGATATTATTGTATATCAGTCGATGAAGTGCTTCCACCACCAGTATGTACTGCTGTGTGCCATCAGTTGGTGTTGGCTGTGGCCTAGTTCAGTGGTTCATAATTCTTAAACTATGGTTGCCTCAACGTTTGGCCAGCAGAATTTACAGTTGACTCACGTTTTCCTTTTTTTTTTCACCCCATCAAACTGAGAACTGCCAGTTTAATGGCATTTTAAATGAGGCTGTAAAGGCCTTGGTGGTCAAACAAAATTTTGTTGGTTGTCATATGCAGCTCCAGTGGCCTCATAAACAGTGGGTTACTAAATGTTACCATGTACCAACAGATGGACATATGGAACACTCGGAGTGAGCAAACCAAAGAGGCAGTTTGCAGGCAGAGTAGTGCATAGGATCTGTAAAAGGGTGCCTGGAGGTAAGAAATATCACAAATGGTTGGTTTCTGTGCATCTCTGCAAACCATAGTCATAAAGCCTCATTACCAGTGCGAAGCATCATGAGTAGGCAGATTTCTTGCGCAAGTCAGGCTGAAAAGGTTTCATCAGTACAGACAGCACCTTTTTTTTAATTCTGTTTCTTTCCTGTCCCAACTGGCCCCAGTTCCCTTGTCTCCTCAGCCCTCTCACCCCGGCATCCAACAGGACTTATTTTGTCCAGTCTCTGCCCCCAGGGCTTGCCCACCCTGGCAGGGTTGGCAGGGTCTCCTGGGATTTGTAGGTACAGAAAATGTCAGCTTAAAAGTCAACATATTCAGCCTGAAACAATCTACTGTACTGCAGTAAAGAGTAAATAAAAGAAAAAACTTTCTGCACACAAAGCGAAAAGTGGGACCAGCCCCACACTGGGTGGTGGGGCTCTCAGTGTTGACTGTTATGGTTAGAACAGTTTTTGCACTTTAAACACAAAGGTTCTGAAAGTTCTGATAAGGCTCTGATAACTAATAAAACCTTTTTTGGCTTATCAGAACTTTTAGAACCTCAGAACCTTTTGTGTTTCTCCCATCCCTAACTCAGAGAGAGCATAAGGAAGAGGCAGTATGCAGGAAGCGTAGTACCTCTGCCACTGGATGTTGCTGGATTTTGGGTTTTTCTGCCTCCACCAGTAGGTGTCACTCTGCCCTAGGGAAAGGAAATCAAGATATGGACAGAAGGAATCTAATGCAGGCTCCAGGACTCCTATTACTTTCCAAATGTGTTATCCTTCAAATGATTAGCTACAAAAATCCCTCTGGAATTCATTTAGTCATAAGGTGCAACATTAAAACTTGTGTTAAAAATACATATAATCCCATTTTTTAATGTTGAGATTTCATTTAAACTATAAAACAGTTTTCCAATAGTCTTACCCTTTCCTATAATGTCTATGTTACCAGTCCCACCAAGACCGAGGAGGACATCACCTTGTGGTGTGTGCAAAATGATTGCTTAAAAAAAAAATACTGCAATGTCCATGCTGATTGGTTGTTTTGTTTTTATGAAATCAATAATGTATATTAAATTGCAAAAATAAAAATAATGCAAAATAATTATATGCTGTAAGCTTTCTAAACTTAATTTTGTCTATTATTTGCAATAAGGTACTCCAGATGTGTTAGGTTACCTCCACTAAGCACCCCCCCCCCCAACAGCAACAGCACTTGGTTTCACTTCATGCTGGTAATCACCCCTGGTGGGTGATTAACTCATGGTAACCTAAGCCCTTGGTCATGTATTACTGCATAAAAGAATAATTGAAAGGTTAGATGAGAAGATCTCAAAATGTGGAATTAATTGAATGACAGCTAGCACAGCTCCGGGACAGGGTGTGTATGTTTACTACATCCAAAGAGCCTTCAGACCTCCTTGAAGCACTTCATAGGGAGTGGGTGAGACTTCATGAGATCAGCGTATCTCTGTCTCTGTCTCTGTCCTGTCTCTCTCTCTCTCTCTTTCCCTTTTATGTTATGCTCACATTCATTCTCTCTCTCTCTCTCTCTCTCTCTTGTTCTCTCTCTCACAGTGACACACACACAGAGCTTCCCCTCAAGGTGACCTTCCCCACACTGGATTTCCACATATTGATTGCTTTGCAAGAGCAGCAGACACCTCGGTGCAGTTCCAATCTCATGCTAGCTGAGCGTCCTGCCACTTTCACTAAAAAACAGCAGCCTCTAATCTGAACAGGAGCTGAACACCAGCCCATTGGGGTATTAAATTGTGTGTGGGGGGGCACAAAAGCAAAACCGGCAGCAGATGTCTTTAGCTGTCAACAGAATCCCAAGGGTGAGAGATAGAGTTGAGAAAATGAAAAGGTTGTTTCAGTGAGCGTATGCAAAATTATTGCCTGTACCGTGGGGTTATGTAGCTTAATCAGGCAGTTAGCCAGTGAGAAATATTAGATAAAATGCAGAGTCATTAGCAGTTCTGTGCCACGCATGCTGCTTGGAAAAAATTTCTGTTCAAAATTACCTTACTATAGCCGCTACATATCACGTACATTAGAACATTTTTTAAACCAAGTATAATTTAAACACTGAGGGCCCCATTTCCATTCAGGATCCATATTCAAAACATTTTCATGTGATGCAGATTTTAAAGGAGATCTGCTTTACTGTGAAAGTCAGCTGTTTTCTGCAGGGACCATGTTTCAAATACTGGTTTCGGTTCTGTAACTGTTCCATCTTTACCAACCTACCGGTAATCTCAGTGGGGTGTTTATTATTTACACAGTGGTAGAGTAGTATGCACCATTTTAAGACTCTATGTCCTTGATGTCACATTGCTTGCTCACATGCATTTGGTTTCTGCTGTAGAACTCTCTCGTTGAAAGGAACTTGAACCTCAGTTTGCAGCAGTTCTGTGATGGAACTTCCCAGCAGTGTGTAAACCAGGAACTCACACACAGATTACTAAAAGGCCAGTAAAGATGGAACAATGACAGAGGGCAGGATTTTCAAAATATGGTGCAGGGCAATTGATAAGTCCTGCTCCATGGCACTTAGGTTCTGACGGTGTACCAACCCCATTTGCTACAACTGCACCCGATTTTACAATCTCGGGTGCAGTTGTGGCAGTTTCCACTATACACAGCAGCTTACTCCAAATATCTGGTGCAAGCTGTGTAAAAAAGGCCCCTGGGATTGCCGTAAACTAGACCACAAAATGTTACTCTAACATGCGGCAATCAGCACAATCCCGATCGCCAGCTAGAAGAATGCCACAAGCCCCGTGCACCATATGTTCGTGCACCTGGGGCTGTGTATTTCTCGCGTTGAAAATCCTGTCCAGAATGTGACACAGTATTTAAATAACAGCTTCTATTGGAAAAAAAGAAATTACAGGTTCAGTGTCGTTCTCCTTTAGCTTAAGTTCTGAGGCAGAAAAACGCCTATCCCAAATTGCTGTTGCCATCCATAGAATTAACCATAGTGCTACATCCTGGCCCTAACGACACACAAAATTGCAGATACCTCCATAATGCAAGGCATCATTTGTAATATAGAAGGGATTTGAACTGCCTAGGTTTTAAGCAGGACTGTAACTTTAGTAAGGTGCCAAACGGCCTCACAAACTCTATAAATGTTGAAAACTGCAAACCATAGACATGTGTGTGCCCAGGAAATTCTGAGTCAGCATTTTACATTTTGCATAAGCGTAGCCCCAAACGCATGTACAGATGTTTGCAATCCATTTGGTGTGGTTATTATCATCCAGTTTCAGATACCGTACCTGTAGAACCGACAGTGTGAATCATGTGCAGATCTGGCAAGGATAATCCGCTATCCGAATCCATTATCCGATCAAAAGGGATCACATATTCGGATAGTGTACTATCTGAGCCTTTGGAAAGCTTGTCAGATCAGGAAACAGTATTTGGATTTTCTGGCTGAAACTTATCTTTTTCTCCACTAATGGAAAAAGTCATGGGAAAACAGCCCGCCACCAAAGAGGAGATTTTTATTTTGTATTAATACTGGGAAAACACTCATTATTTTGCCAGTTTTAACTTTCTTTCCCTGGGGTAAGGCTACTTACTAGAGATGTTCTTAGCGTTACACCACAGAGTCGCTAGACACAAGTGTTGTGCAGAAATTAAAATTCTGACAGAAATTAATTCCACAGACATCTGGACAAATCTTGACTACCCAACATTGGCTGGATTATGACTCAAGGTTGCAGTACCTCACATTATGCTTCGTATAGAAGCTAGTAAATCTTTATAATCCACCTTGTCTAAGGGGAATTGTCCACTGCAAAGAATCTGTTCATTCACTCAACTCTTCCACATTACCTATCCTAGCAACTCTGATATCCCACTGTCTTGCTGGGAGGCGATCTTTCACTTACTCTGCCACCACAGCCTGGAATGCCCTCCTGCCTCATCTCCTCTCATGCCCTTCCCTTTCATTGTTCAAAAAACTGCTTGCTGCTCACCTGCTCCAACCTTCTACCTGCATTTGTTTTTACTAATCACTGCTTTCTCAGTACCCCATTTACTTTCAAATAAGTAATTTCTCTAGTGCATCTTTTTCTCAGCATGCTTTCTCATTGCTCTACTTACTGTAGGTACACACTAATCCTATTCTCTTTCATTTCCTGTTGAAGAAATCTCAATTGAAACTTCTGCACCAAAATCTTGTAACTATGTACAGTATATTTCGCTGTAAATATGTATATTTCACAGTAAATTTGTATATTTCACTGTAAATACGTATACCTCAATTGTATTTAACTTTGGAATTATTGTATTTTCTTTTTCCGCTACTGTATTTTTGGGATGCTGTTTGGGATATTCATAGATGATATCTCACACGGGATCTGGAGTAGGACCAATCTGTTTGCAGATGATACAAAGATGGGGGCTGTGGTAGATGTCATCGAAGGGTGGAGGGGGCTGCAGGAGGGCCTGACCAAACTACAGGAGTGGTTGGAAACATGGCAGTTGGGGTTCAATGTCAAGAAGTTCAAGGTACTGCACTTCAGAGCTAGGAACCAGGGGAGGAGCTATCAGCTGGGAGGGGTAGAGCTGGAAAGCACTGATGAGGAAAAGGATCTGGGGGTGCTTATAACAGCAGCATGAACAGCTCAGCTCAGTGCAGGAAGGCAGCAGCAAAAGCCAACAGAATGCTGGGGTGTATAGCAAGGGGAATCTCCTCCAGAAATACGGAAGTGATCCTTCCCCTGTACTGTACAGATCTCTAACCAGGCCACACCTGGAGCACTGTGTGCAGTACTGGCGCCCATTCCTGAAGAAGGACATGAAATTGTTGGAGGGAGCACAATGTAGGGCAACAAAGATAATCCAGGGATTGGAGGGAAAGTCCTACAAGGATAGACTGGGCGAGTTGAACATGTGCTCCCTGGAGGAGAGAAGGGATAGGGAGGTTATGATTGAAACCTTTAAATACCTGAAGGGGGATATACAAGACTAATACTGAAGGGATTTACCAGATTAGAAGGGGGGGGGATATGAGAGGGCATCAGCTGAGACTGGAGGAGGAAGATTCAGGAGGGAAATCAGGAGACATTTTTCACAGAATGGGTAGTAGACAGGTGGAATATTCTGCCCAAGGAGGACGTAGCCTGGAGAATGGTGGGTGGTTTTATGAGGGGTTGAGACAGAGTGGGGGGGTAATGATGAAAAGGGGAGGGGAGGGGAGAATTGGGCAGCTGCGAGTTGAGGGGCTAGCTACACAATTGAGCAGACTTGATAGACTGCAAGGCCTGTTTCTGTTGGCATTTCCATATGTTTATATTTTTTGTTACCATGAATATCCCATGATCTATTGTACACACATTGCTGCTTAACTGCCCCATCAACTGTTGACAGATTGTATATCTGCTGTTCTTGACATTTGTCACTCATTATTTGTATTCCTATTCTTTGTATATAGAGAATACTGGATGGGCAATTATGCACAACCAGTGTGTTTTGCCACAGAGGGGTTCTAATTCCCTCTGACCTCAAGAGCAAAGCTTCAGAGGTCCATGGGGATCAAAACCCTGAGGTGGCAAAACACACTGGTTGTGCATAGAGTTGCTCATCCTGCATTTTTATAGTGTATTGTATTGTGTGAAATATGTGTGTGTGAGTTCTTTCGCTTTCAAAATGAAACTGACTCATGCAGTCTCTAGAGGTTCCAGACTGCTGTTCTGCCACAATACAGTAGAATCACATTCCATGACCTTTGGGCTGTGGTACAACTGCATTTTGAAAAGGATGGAATTCTATACAGAACAACACTCTACTATATTGTATTGTATTGTATTGTATTGTATTGTCCTGTCTGGGTCGCCCCTGAAAATGGAACTGCATTGTTTCAGTGGGCTCATCTGGTTACCAAAATTCAAATAAATAAATAAATAAATAAATACATATTTCTCCAGAATTTCATTGGTAGCAGAATTCTGAAATTTCAAAAGTGGAATAGTTTTTATGGATTACTAATATGGAGTTTGCATAAACTCCAGATTCCTTTTTCGCCATCCAGGAAAATTGTTCTGTGCAAACTTATTCTGCAGTTTACGTAGAAGTGCTTTTCAGAATGCTGCATGATTACACTTTAAGTGTCTGTTTCAATGTAACTAATCATTAATTACATGCAATAGGGGGATTACACTGTACAGTAGTTACATGTTTGTTCCATGCAACTACATTGCAATTGCAGTGCAGGTACAGTGTAGTTACACTGTAACCAGAGTGTAGTTAGTTTAACACATAAAATAAAGTGTAATCTTCTATGGAATTCCCCCAAGCAACCTGGAAGGCATTTAAAAAGCAGTATTACCATTCCACATGAGTTCTGAATAAATTCCACATTCATTATGGCTCTACTGGAAACATGAGGAATTTCAGTTGCTCATGTTGTATGGCCTGAATCTAAACCAGTACCTCTCTGAGACAGCCATTTTGTATCAAGGCTAAGCAACGGAATGTTTGAATTTCTAAAAACACTGTTGGAGAAAATACCTCCCTCTGGCCTCTCTTGTGCAGAGTGGTTGATACTGTAGGTTTGCTCATGGTCCAACGACCAATGAGTAAAGCTGGCCCTAGGCTAACAATGACACCAGCTGGCCCAATCAGGCACCATCAGTGGCTAACAGAGTCAGCTGGGGACATTCCCATGTGGAAGGGCTTCAGCCCCTACTTAAGACTGGGAGAAAGCGCTGCAGTCTAAATGGCTGAAGTGCTGCACACTTGAGCAGACTAGATAGACCGTAAGGCCTGTATCTGCTGGCAATTTTGTATGTCTGTATGTTTATATGTAAAGAGGGGGTCAGCCTCTTTGATCCATGCTCAGAAAGCTTTTCTCATGCCTGCAGGACCCTTTTCTTGCCTATTATTTAGCTCCCTCATTCTGTTGTTACATTCTTGCTTCAGTGACCCTGGTTTCATTTCTTGGGTGGTGATTTACGCTGACACAAGCCTCCCCAAACAAATGCCTTTGTCTCCCTATGGTTTTATGGCACCTTCTCCCCATCCAGATACTTGAGGTAAATACCCATAACTAGCATGGTAGTGCAGAAGGAGGTTGGGGCTGACCTGTCAGTGTTGAGGTGCCATCCTTCAGATAAGATGTTAAACCAAGGTCTCTTCTGCACATCTCTGATCACTGTCCAGGTGGAAGGTCAAGATCCCATGGCATTTACTGAAGAAGAGTAGGGAAAGTTTTAATCAAAATACTGACATAAATAAATTACCAATCAATTCATACTGTAACATCCATCAACTCCTCCCTTTAAACTCAAGATACCAAAAAGAAGAAAAAAGGCAATACAGAAGACAAATATAGTAACGACAGTGTTTCCCAGTGCATAAAAAGAACATGAATCATTATACAAAACACAAAATATGTTCTCAATCAGTTCCTTTAAAAAGGCAGTGCAACAAAATTGGGAAAAACATTTTACCTTACTTTTTCACTATGAAAAAATTCCAGGCATCTTCCCATTTTACTTTGTGGTAACCCTATCTAGTTTCTCCATAATTCACATATTTTTTCATGATTTAGTTTAGTTTTTCCTCAAGAAAGAAAGATGGCCACCACATTAGGCTCTGAAGTAGCATTGTAACCCTAACAAGGGATGGGATCAAGAAAATAAAAAAATAGAAAAAAAAACTCAAGGTGCACTGTTTGGAGGTATGCAAAAAAGTAATTCTGACAGGTGTGCTAATATTTTTCATAAAATGCAGCTGAAACTAGCTTTTTGGAAAAGCATTTTCTATTACACTGCTGTGTCAATTGAGTATCTTGCATCAAATGATGGAAATAATTATTCAGGCTGTTAACCACTGGCACAGCCTGTCACCCTGAGGCGTCCAAAGGTCACCAGCAGTACAGCTATTTTGTGGTCTCCCTCTGATATAACGATAGTTGAGTATGCAATGTCCGAATATAATAGCTAACAATAACTAGTGAGAAAAACAAAATATCTAGAGGAAACCCTAGAATCTGCTTACACAAGAATCCATATCTGATTTCCTCATATGTCAAGGATCGAAAAGAGTGTTCAGCCCATTCTGCAATAGTAGTAAATGGTGATTTTGCAAAGGGAGAGACTCATATAACAAACAAATGATGCAAAAGGTCCTCTCTCCCACCACATTTTGGCCTAATGCAGGAGCGTCTCAGAGACTGTTTGATTACTTTTCACCCCCAATCTCCCAGAGGATCACAACCAAACACTACCCCACATATGGGTGGGCAATGGAGACTCAGGCAATAATTTCATGATCCAACCTAGGTGATCATTCAGGTAACCCAAACTGTATTGATCTACATTATTTAAAAGTACTGCATAAATAACTTTCCTGTGCCCAAGTAATCATCTCAAAAGGCATGCACCTTTTCCATACCATTCAATAAGTCAGAAAGTAGGTGATGTGAATGTGGTTAAAAGTCTTCATCCACAGCCAGGGCTGGCCTTCAGAATAGGTGAGCTAGACAGCGCCTAGGGTACCCATCAAGGAGGGGGGCACAGAAAACACAGTTCTGTTTTTTAAATAAAAATAATAAATAATTTGTTCTATCTGTGTGAGTGACAACAACAAACATGTACAAATCTGGTGTCATGGGTATGTGAGGGTGACGGCTCAGGTTCATTCCATCCGCCCCCGTGCCTGCCGTGGCCCTTGCCCTGTGACTAACACAATTCCTTTTTACAAAAAAAAAAACAGCCATTCTCTCTTAACCCCCCCCATGTTTAATGGTTCTCTTCCTTTCAGTACCAACAGCAAGCAGTTACAGGCAGAGCGGAAGGTGAGGTTGAGTGCAGAAGCAGTAGGAAACATCAAAACTGCCATCACAGAGGCAACATGCCTTTGTGTGAAGCAAATAAACAAATCAAAATGAAAGAAAAAGCCACTATGGTTCTCAAAAGAGGTGGCAGGGAAGGTCAGGGAGAAAAAGATAGCGTTCAGGAAGTATAAGGAAACACAGAAGAAGCAGGACAGAGAGCTGTACCAGTTAAGGTAGAAGGAAGCAAGGAGGGAAGTCAGAATAGCAAAGGCCCAAACTGAGAAAAGATAGCCAACCTTGCCAAGAAGGGGATAAAACCTTTTATAGGTACATCAGTGAGCGAGAAAGACAAAGGAAGGGATAGTGAGGCTGAATAGAATGGACGGTGGGTGGGAAGAGAGGAACAGTGAAAAAGCAGGGATACTGAATTAATATTTCTGCTCAGTATTCACAAAAGAGGAGGAGGGGAAGATGTCTAATCCAATTAACAGAAGCACTCTGGATAGGGGGGTCGATCCCAGTCCTTTCACAGAAGAAAGGTTTCTGAAAGAACTCCTACAACTGAAGGTGGACAAAACAATGGGGCCTGATGAAATTCACCCCATAATTCTAAATGAATTAAGGGGAGAACTAGTGAAACCACTGACTCCCCTTTTTAACAAATCATGGGAGGATGGTGTGATTACTGAGGACTTGAGGAAGGTGGATGTGATTCCCCTTCACAAAAGTGGGAGCAAGACAGAGGCAGGAAACTACAGACCTGTCAGTTTGACCTCTGTGGTAGGAAAAGTGATGGAATCACTTCTGAAGGAAAGAACTGTTGAGTACCTAGAGGCCAGTGGGGCACAGGACCCAAGGCAGCATGGGTTCACAGCAGGAAGGTCATGTCAGACGAATCTAATTGATTTCTTTGACTGGGTGACCAAAGTAGTAGACCAGGGAGGGGCTATGGACATGGCCTACCTAAACTTTAGCAAGGCATTTGACACAGTCCCACACAAAAGGTTACTAGTCAAATTAACCAGCCTGGGAGTGGGTCCCAGGGTGAAAGCCTGGGTAAAACATTAGCTGGACAACAGGACACAGAAGGTAATTGTAAATGGAGTCCACTCTGAAGAAAGAGGGGTTACTAGTGGGGTACCGCAGGGTTCAGTACTGGGTCCAGTCCTTTTTAATGTCTGTATAAGTGACATTGCAGAGGGACTGGAAGGAAAAGTATGCCTCTTTGCAGATGACACAAAGATCTGCAACAGGATTGATACACAAGGAGGTGTGGAAAGGATGAGAAGGGACTTGGCAAGGTTGGAGGAATGGTCAGAAGTATGGCAGCTTGGATTCAATGCAAAGAAGTGCAAAATAATGCACCTGGAAACAAAAAAACCCAGGGGAAGATTACACAATGGGGGAGGTAGTAACAACAACAAAATGGAAAGGAACTGGGGGTAATCATATCAGATGACCTTAAGGTTAGTAAGCAATGTAGAAGGCAGTAGGGAGGGCTGGAGGATACTGGGCAGAAAAACAGGAAGTTGTTATCCCTCTGTACAGACAGTTGATGAGACCCCATCTGGAGTACTCAGTCCAGTTCTGGAGACCCTATCTCCGCAAGGACATAGACAGGATAGAGGCAGTCCAGAGGAGGGCAACTAAAATGGTGCAGGGTCTGCAAGAGAAGCCATACGAGGAGAAACTAAAGGAGCTTAATATGTATACCCTTGAGGAAAGGAGGGAGAGAGGAGGGGACATGATAGAAACTTTTAAGTACCTCAGTGGAATCAAAAAAGTCTAAGAGGGTGGCATCTTTCAGAAAAAGAGATGTGCAAGAACAAGGGGACGCGATCTGAAGATGGGGAGGTTCAGGGGCAATGTGAGGAGGCATTTTTTCACAGAGAGAGTGGTGGATGCATGGAACAGCCTTCCTGAGGAGGTTGTGGGGTCTAAAACTGTGGGAGAATTCAAGAATGCATGGGACAGACATAAGGCAATTTTTGTGGGGGATAGGAAGAAATATGCTGTTGGTTAACTAGGATCTGCAGCTTATCCTGTAGGTAGGGAAATGGGCAGACTAGGTGGGCCAAGTGGTCCTTATCTGCCATCAAAGTCTATGTTTCCATGTATGTTTCTATGAGTGGTTGGCCAACAGCAGAAGTTTTGGCAGAAGCATGTAGGGTCCTAGGGAGATGAAGTCAAAGCAAGGAGGAGAGTAGACTGTACTCAGACTTGCTTGTGAACTTACCAAACAGTGTTGACTGAGGGCAAGGTTTCAAGGCAGCTTGGACAGTACAGCTACTAGGGCACTGTGCTGAAGGGGTACCGGAGTGAGTGTAGACTTGCTCTGACTCCAATGGGAGAGAATTAGGATGGCTGGGCCAATTCAGCTCTGGTCAGCAGCACTCACTGTGCTGGGGTTGAGCTGTCTGGGCTGTCTGGAGAAGGACAGTCACGAGGTCAAGAGTCAAGATCCTTTTGAAGGAAAAAACTAAGGAGTCCAGACCAGTCCAGAGGAGATTTGGGCCAGAGAGAGTGAGCAGGAACAGTATTAAGAGAGTCAAGCTGGAGTGGAGACTGTCTGAGAGCCAGGAGGAGAGCTGGGGCTCAGGGGAATTACCAGAGAAAGCAGAAAAAAGAATCAGGTCTGGTGGTGTGTGGACATGGTCTGCAAGGCAACCAGCAGCAGCAAATGTTAAGATGAGATGATTAACAAACAATGTGAGTGATGAGCTTTGAAGCTGCATTGAGCTCAGCTGAGCTAATACAATTGCTTGCATTTTGTTTTGTAATTGCAAGATTTCTTGTTCCCAGCCCCAACTCCAGCCCCAACCCCATTTTCAACTTCCCTCAGTTAGGATCTAGCCTCACAGATTTTTACTGGAGTCTGTAGAGAGCGAGAGGAGAGTGGAACAGAGATGCCCCCTAGAATTACAAAGTTGTAGTTATTATTAAGCCATAGCCATTCTGGCAGAAGTGGAGGCACCAATAAAATAGCCTTAAATAAGCAACACCAAATGGTATGCATCTGGTTTGTGGTCTACAGCCTCTAGGGTTCTGAGAAAATACAAAAAAAAAAAAAGATACCTGTCTGCGCCATGCAGTTTTTCTGTCAGCTCAGGTCCCCCACATGGTACTTACTTGCTTAACTTTTCTCACCATTCAGTTTATTGGTAGGTTTCCTGCTGTAGAAAAAATTCTTACTGGTGTTATTTTGCCAGGTGTGTGCAGGTGTAGTTTAGAACAGGAATGCTGCATGGATTGCCTGCTAGGAAAACATAGAGGACTTCCTACAGATGGAAGGACTGGAGATGGAGAGCCTGTGGAATGACTACTTTGACTGGGCTGACCTGTTTGAAATACATGTGAGATTCTTTGCATCATTGTACTGTATCTCATTTCCCGCTGTATGTCTTGATTCAAAAACATAAAGCATGAGATTGGAAATGGGATTTACTGAATAGAAAACCAGGATGCTTGCCAGCATTGCTAGCTTGGTAGAGTTGTATTTTGGGGTTTTATTTTTGAAGAATTATGAATGACTTTTTTTTGGTGGGGAGATGAAGATTTGAAAAAATATTCCAGGGGAGTGTGCCATTTGCAAGTTTGCACCAGGGTTGCCACATACCCTAAAGTCTGGCCCTGCATATGTGTCTGTGTGTCAGCAGACTGCCTTCATTGGTTCCTGGCAACCCGAGCCAACACCCAAATAATACACGTTAGTAAGCCAAGCCTGAGTTACTGACAGCAATCAGACACAGTCTGTCTAAAACAAATTCTGGTCAGAGCCAATATGGTAGCCAATGCATTATCCTGATAAGGGATGTAGAATCATTTGCAGCTTAGATGTAATTTACTTTTATTATTATGATGTAGAAATCCCACATTTGCTGGACAACAGGAAAAACACGTATGGGACATGGATTCAGTTAGACTGTGGGAACAACTTGAAATGTGTGTGGGAAGGGGACAAGCAGCTAATATGCAATGACAAAGATTCCTACCCAATCTATACCACTGCATTACAGCTGTGCTGTGGTTGGCACCCCTCTAACTTTTTTCCTCAGAGGGGTTAAAACAGCAAACTTCCTCCTTTCAAGTTGTGGCCACGTCCAATGGAGCACTACCCAGAAGTCTGCTTTTAGTGCTGGAAATGGAAAGAATTCACTCAGGGAACCCATTACCTGTGATATTATCAAACATATCTTACTGGGGTCTGAGGATTTGTTTGTTTATGTAGTTTATTTATTTATTTGTTTGTTTATTTATTTATTTGAAAACTGGTAACTGAGAAAGGCACACAGAGCCAAAGCTTGTTTCCAGGTCTGACCCAGAGAGGGGAACAGTGGAAGAACAGCAGCACAATACATAAATGCAAAACAGAGGAACAACATTTGGTAACATTTTGGACAAAATTATAATAAATACAGAAGCTGTATGTGCTGAGAATAAAGTGCAGCACAGCTCAGTAAGAACAGCCAGCAAGGGAATATTCAGAAGTAGCAACTACACACATTGAACAAGAACAAACTCTGACAACAGGTGACTGACCTGAAGAGCAAGTTAATACTAGACCTAGTAATGGGAGAAAACTATAGCAGTTAAACTGTGATACCAAGGTAAGACCAGGGACCCAGCTGGTTACTAACAAGATGGTTAAAGGAGATTTTTACTGAACTTGTAAGTAATTTTTCCCTATAGAAGTTGATTTGTAAGTACTAGTTCAAATTGTGTTTATGTTCCATCTCTACAGGGTTTTTAGTTATCCTATTAGGTGCTTCTGATTTACACACAGGTAGTAAGTGCTATTTTAGAACTGTATGATGTAGTTTATGTCCCTTGCTCAGCTCTTCCATTGTTGGAACAATGCATTTATGTTCTACTATAAAATTATGTGTTTGGAGAGGGACATGAACTACATCACGCAGTTCTAAAATGGCACTCACCACCAGACTGTCAATCAGAAACAACTACCATGGTCACTAATAGGTAAGTATACAGTAGATTGAATAATAACAGAATTTGAACAAATTTCTGAAAAAAAAATGCTTCTACCGGGAAAAATTACCTTCAAGTTCAGCACAGTTCTCCTTTAAGGCTTAGTTTGGAAGGTGTCAAGAGGAAGGGTAACAGGAACGGGTGGGGAAGAGCTGGAGTTCATTATGCAGTACTTTACATTTTTACACTATATTTATCCAGTTGTATGCTCTTAGGGTGTGCATTTTATATGGAAGCAGTCCTTCCATCCTCACATTTATTATGTTGATTGTGCACATGCGTAAGAAACATATCGCAGCAGCTTTCCAGAAGCAGATTGTGGAGGCGCGGCACTGTTGTAGTAATACCCCACAGCCTTTAAAACTTAGCTACTTTCCCCAATGTCGTGGCACACTGCTGCTGACACTACTTCAGCCAGTGTGCCACAACCTTGTAAGATTTCAGCCACTGCAATCAGGGGCCACCTCGTCATTGCAGCGTAAGCCATTCACTGCAATGAGGAAACGACCCGTCATAGCTGGGTGGAACCTTGTTACAGTGATACTGTTTGTGAACACGGCGGCAGCTTGCCGCCGTGTTCACAAATAATATTAAGCCCCCCCTGCCGAGGGGGTGCCCAACCCCCTCTGCAGCATGTGCCCCCCCACCGTATTTGTTTGCTGATGGGGGCCCCAATCCCCATCGGCTTCAGTGCCCCAAGGTTTATGTTGCCGACGGGGGAGCCCACTCCCCGTTAGCATTATGTAACCCCCCCCGCTTCTGTTGTGTGCCAATGGGGGTGCCCAATTCCCCACCAGCTACAGCTGCACCCCCCAAAAAGTCTCGTCACATGCCCCTATAAAAGCAAAAATGGTCCCGCGATAGTTTTTTTTTATTCCCTGTGGAAAAAGGAAATGGTCCTCGGCGGTCTCCCTGCCCCCCTCCCACAACCAGCACCCACCCACTGCATATCCTGCCTCCCCACACCCCCCTCACCCCATACTTACTTCCAGAGTCCAGCGCGACCATCTTCGTTGGACCGGGAACACGTCTGCACTCTTCAAAGCCGACCGCTGAACTGAAGAAATGCCGGTAAGCTGTATAATGGAATAAATTGGGTTTTTTCAACTTTGATGCATATCTCAGGTATTTTTGGGAATTTTGGCACCAAATTTTCAACATGAGGTTTTTGGGACCCCTCCTCATGAATTCTGCAACTGTCATGGAGTTATTCGGCCCCGAAAGGTGATATTGAAGTCACTGCATGGAATCCCCTTTCGGGACTGATTAATGAAGTGACAGTGCCAGTGTTCATGAGGTGGGCTCTCAAAAAGCCTACGTTGCAAATTTGGTGGGGAAAAATCCAAAAAAATGACTGTTTTAGGAGCGTGTGTTGTGCAGTTGCTACACATGCTCATAACTTTGCGAATTTGCAATATTTTCATTCCAGATTTTCAACATTGGCATTTTTTCAGACCTCCTTGTACAGCTGTCATTTTCCACATCCTGGCCAAAATGTGTTTTCGCACTTCCGGTGCAGAATAGTGCAGTTGCTGTGGGAAATCAGTGTTCTGAACACATTAAGAAAATGACAGTGCCACTGTTCATGAGCAGAGGTCCTAAAATGCCTATGTTGAAAATTTGACGATGATACTCCATAAAATGATTGTGTTACGAGCGTGCTTTGCACAGTTTGTATGCACGCTCGTAACTTCGCGAATTAATAATATTTTCACTCCAGATTTTCAACATTGCCATTCTTCTGCACCTCCTTATGAACAGTACAGCTGTCATTTTTCACATCATGGGCGAAATGTGTTTTCGCAGTTCCAGTGCAGAATAGCGCGGTCGCTGTGGGAAATCTATGTTCGGGACACATTATGAAAATGACAGTGACACTGTTCATTAGCAGAGGTCCTAAAATACCTATGTTGAAAATTTGGTGATGAACGTTAATAAAATGAGTGTGTTACAAATGTGCATTGTGCAGTTTCCACGCACGCTCGTACCTTTGCAACTTTGCAATATTTTCACTCCAGATTTTCAACATTGCCATTTTTCTGCACAGCCTTATGAACAGTACAGCTGTTATTTTTCACATCCTGACTGAAATGTGTTTTGGCTCTTCCGGCGCACAATAACGCGGTTGCTGTGGGAAATCAGTGTTCGGGACACATTAAGAAAATCACACTGACACGGTTCATGAGCAGAGGTCCTAAAATGCCTATGTTGAAAATGTTGTGATGAAGCTTCATAAAATGACTGTGTTACGAGTTGTGTTGTGCATTTTCCATGCACCCTTGTAAGTTCGCAAATTAGTAATATTTTCACACCAGATTTTCAACCCGGGCATTTTTTCATACCTCCTTATGAACAGTACAGCTGTCATTTTTCCATCCTGGCCAAAATGTGTTTCTGCGCTTCCAGCTCAAAATACCACAGTCACTGTTGGAAATCAGTGTTTGGGGCAGATTAGGATCGAGTGACTGAGAGAGGGAGGGAGTGACCGAGTTCAACTAAGCTCTGTCGGAACTGCTGCGGATTTCTTTGTGGCCAGGAAAAGATGCCAACGCAGGCAGGAGCCCAGTACAAAAGGGTAACCTGCAGAGCCGGGAGACACAGAATGAGTGAGGGAGGGATGGGGAGTAAGTGAGCTCAATGGAGCTCTGTTGGGACTGCTGCAGATTTCTTTGTGGGCAGGAAAAGGCAGCAATGCATGCAGGAGCCCAGTACAAAAGGGCAGCCTGCAGCGGTGGGAGAAACAGAATGAGCGACTGAGAGGGGGGAGTGAGTGAGCTCAATGGAGCTCTATCGTAACTGCTGTGGATTTTTTTGTGGGCAGAAAAGGGCAGCAACGCAGGCAGGAGCCCAGTACAGAAAGGCAGCCTGCAGTGCCGGCAGAAACAGAATGAGCGAGTGAGATGGGGGAGTGAGTGAGGTCAACGGAGCTCTGTCTGGACTGCTGCAGATTTCTTTGTGGGCAGAAAAAGATGCCAACAGAGGCAGGAGCCCAGTACAAAAGAGCAGCCTGCAGTGCCAGGAGAAACAGAACGAGCGAGTGAGAGGGGGGGAGTGAGCAAGCTCAATGGAGGTCTGTCATGACTGCTGTGGATTTCTTTGTGGGCAGAAAAAGGCGGCAATGCAGGCAGGAGCCCAGTACAAAAGGCCAGCCTGCAGCGCCAGCAGAAACGGAATGAGCGAGTGAGGGAGGGGGAGTGAGTGACCTCATTGGAGCTGTGTCGGGACTGCTGCAGATGTCTTTGTGGGCAGAAAAAGGCAGCAATGCATGCAGGGGCCCAGTACAAAAGGGCAGCCTATAGCAGAGGAAGAAACAGAACAAACGAGTGAGAGAGGAGGAGTGAGTGAGAGAGCTCAACAGAGCTCTATCATGACTGCTGCAGATTTCTTTGTGGCCAGAAGAAGGCAACAATGCAGGCAGGAGCCCAGTACAAAAGGGCAGCCTGCAGTGCCACAGAAACGGAATGAGCAAGTGAGAGAAGGAGAGTGAGCGAGTTCAACAGAGCTCTGTCAGGACTGCTGCAGATTTCTTTGTGGGCAGAAAAAGGTGCCAACAGAGGCAGGAGCCCACTACAAAATGGCAGCCTGCAGTGCCAGGAGAAACAGAATGAGTGAGTGAGACAGGCAGAGTGAGCGACCTCAATGGAGCTCTGTTGGGACAGCTGCGGACTTCTTTGTGGGCAGATAAAGGTGCCAATGCAGGCAGAAGCCCGGTACAAAAGGGCAGCATGCAGCACCGAGACAAACATAACAAGCAAGTGAGAGAGGGGGAGTGAGCGAGCTTAACAGAACTCTATTGTGACTGCTGTGGATTTCTTTGTGGGTAGAAAAAGGCGGCAATGCAGGCAGGAGCCCAGTACAAAAGGCCAGCCTGCAACGCCAGCAGAAACGGAATGAGTGAGTGAGAGAGGGGGAGTGACCCACCTCAAGGGAGCTCTGTCAGGACAGCTGCAGATTTCTCTGTGGGCAGAAAAATGTGCCAATGCAGGCAGGAACCCAGTACAAAAGAGCAGCCTACAGCACCGGGAGAAACAGAATGAGCGAGTGACACAGGGGCAGTGAGTGAGGGGGGACATGATAGAAATGTATAAGTACCTCAGTGGAATCTACAAAGTCCAAGAGGGTAGCATCTTTCAGAAAAAGAGATGTGCAAGAACAAGGGGACACAATTTGAAGATAGAGGGGGGACAGCTCAGGGGCAATGTGAGGAAGTAGTTTTTCACAGAGAGGGTGGCGGACGCATGGAACAGCCTTCCTGAGGAGGCTGTGGGGTCTAAAACTGTGGGAGAATTCAAGAATGCATGGGACAGACATAAGGCAATTTTTGTGTGGGGTAGGAAGAAATAGGTTGTTGGTTAAATAGGATCTGCAGCTTATCCGTTAGGTAGGGAAATGGGCAGACTAGGTGGGCCAAGTGGTCTTTATCTGCCATCAAAGTCTGTGTTTCTAACACAATCAACATTTGGCATTGACAAATGCTTGTTTGTCATGTTGCTTCTGGAACTGAATCTGACTTAATTTCACTCCCAAAACTGTGTTCCTTCAGGTTGCTTCTCATTTCCACTACTATCTCCTGTAAGCTTCACCAAGCAGCCTTAAAATGATATTAGGATCTGGTTGTTAGGACACAGGGTTGGGAACCAACAAGCCCATGTTCAAATCCCACAGAAGTTACTAACTCACTGTTACCCCGTGTAAGCTGCAGCAGCTGTAAGTGTAACAGCATGGTTTGTGAGATATCAGGAATTAGTATAGTGTTTTGCTACAGGTTATGCAGGGTTTTGCTCTGTGTATTGTTTTCTTCATTTATTCTAATGCAAAACTGTGTAATTACTTGTATTGTGGCTTTGAACTGGTGCAGTTCCTTGATAGGGATCTGAAATGCTGCAATCACAATTCTAACAGTTCTAACTGGCCAACCTTAGCTGAAGTCAGCGGTAAAGTTCCTTGGTGATTAGACCTGACCCATGCTGCATCCTAAGCTTTAACAAGTATTTGTCAATGCTAAACATTTGATGCACTGGAAGATGTCCACCCCTGCACCTTGTGTATAGACTTGAGGACTTGAGGTACTTCAGTGTATGTATCATGCTCCCCCACTCACTCCTGTCCTCCAATGAGTACATACTGAGGCCCTTAAATCTGTCCTGATGTGTTGTTTTGCAAGCCATGTACCATCTTGGTTGCCTTTCTGTGGACCTGCTCCACCCTGTCAATGTCCTTGCGCAGTTGTGGCCTCCAGAACTGCACCCAATACTGTAGGATAGGGCTCACTAGTGCATTATATAGTGGCATCACCACCTCACACCTTTTGCTAGTGATACCTTTGCCTATGCACCCAAGCATGCTATTGGGACTCCATGCAACATTTATGCTCTGTTGTGACACCTTAAAGTCATCAGAACCAATAACTCCTATGTCCTTTTCTTCCATGGTGATTGTCAGCACCTCACCCCCATCCAATAACTCTTCCCAGGTTTCCCTCTTCCCAGGTGCATTATTTGCGCTTCTTTGCATTGAACCTCAGTTGGCACTCCTTAGACCATTTTTCAAGCCTCTCCATGTGTCTACTCATTTTCTCCACCCATTCTGGAGTATTCACTCTGTTACAAATGTTGATGTCCTCTGCAAAGCAGACAGACCTTTCCTTCTAGTCCTGCCGCAACATCTGCAATGAAGACATTGAATAGGACTGGTCCCAGGACTGATCCCTGAGGCACCCCGCTGGTCATCCCCATCTCCCCAGATTGGATCCCATTACCACCACCTTTTGCCTCCTGTCCATCAGTCAGTTTCTAATCCAGTGTATCAGCTTGTGCCCTTTGGCCAGACTACCCAACTTGTTATATCAGCCATCTATGTTGGTCAGCATCAAAGGCTTTCCTGAAATCAAGGTAGTTGATGTCCACTGCCCCTCCCTGATTTATTTTCCTACTGAGGTATTAGTATTTCAAACCCTAACGCCAACCCCACCACCACCCTGCACAGACTGACAGGTGCTGGAGGTATGCTTTTGGGTCATTGGCCATAATGCTTATTCCATTCCACCTCACTGCACCCTGCAGACACTGACAGGCATCATGGTGTGCCTTGGGGTATTCGGTTCTTACACTCACCACATTCCATAAGGAAATAAGTGGAGATGGGTGCACTATAGGAAAATGGGGTAAATGTTAGAGCCGAAGACCCCAAGGCATACCTCAATGCCTGTCACTGGCTGCAGGGTGGGGATGGGGGTGGTGGTGGTGGAATGGCATGAGAATTACAGCCAATGACCCCAAGTCATACCCTCAATGCCTGTCTGTTTCTACAGGGTGGGGAGTGAGGCATTACAGTTGGAAACCCTAAAGCCCTGAGCGTTTGTTGGTATTTTCACTGCAAATTTTCAATATGGGCTTTTGTGGACCCCATCTCGTGAACAGTGGCACTATCATTTTGTTACTCAATCCCAAAAGGTGAGTTCATGCTGCAACTGCGCCATTCAGTGCCACAGGTGCAAAAACACATTTTGGGCTGGATGTGAAAAATGACAGCTGCACTGTTCTTGAGGAGGTGTGAAAAAATTCAAATGTTGAAAATGTGGAGTGAAAAATGAAAAATTGGCAAAGTTACCACCGTGAGTAGAAACTGTGCAATGTACAACCGTAACGCGAGTCATTGAATTTTTCACCAAATCTTCAACATGGGCTTTTTTGGACCCCACCTCATGAACAGTGGCACTATCATTTCAGTACTCCATCCCAAAAGATGATTTTCTACAGTGACCACACCATTCTGTGCCACAGGTGCAAAAACATGTTTCGATCAGGATGTGAAAAACGACAGTTATACTATTCATAAGTAGGTTTGAAAAAAAATGGCAATGTTGAAAATCTGGAGTGAAAATATTAAAAACTGGTGAAGTTATGAGCATGTGTAGGAACTGCGCAATGCACACTCATAACAAAATCATTTTTTGGAATTGTTTTATCAAATTTGCAATCCGTGCTATTTGGGATCCCACCTCACGAACAGTGGCACTGTCATTTCATTAATTGGTCCCGAAAGGTAATTCCATGCAGCAACTGCGAAATCACCTTTTGGGACTGAGAAACAAAATGACAGTGGCAGTGTTCATGAGGTGGGGCTCCAAGAATCCCATGTTGAAAATTTGGGGCCAAAATCCAAAATCCAAAAAATGGCCTCGATATCAATCTAAGTTGAACCCCCACTGAGTCACATTGTAAGGCTTACCATGATTTCTCAGTTTGTCGGTCGCCTTTGAAGAGTGCAGATGTGTTCCTGGTCAGAGAAGATGACAGCGCCAGACATCTGGAGTTAAGTATGATGTGAAGGGGATGCAGGGAGGTGGAGTATGCAGAGGGTGGATGGGAGGAGGCCTAGAGAGATGATGACGGACTGTTTCCTTTTTTATGGGAAAAAAAATAAAAAGACATTGGGAACAGTTTTCTTTATTTTACAGGGGAAAAACAAAAATTAATATAGGCACACTGGGGTGGACTGCTAGTATGCCACAATAGTCGGGTTGGGGGGCCATACTGACACAGGGATTGAGCACCCTGATGTTGGCACTGAATGGGCTTGTTGGGGGAGGAGGTGCATTCGACACTGGAAGTGGGCATCCTGGTGTTGGAAACATATTTCAATATTTTGGCACACTGGGGTGGTCTCCCAGTGTGCCACATTAGTTGGGGGTGAGGGAAACATGTCTACATGAGGACTGGGCAGCCTGATGTTGACAAAATATCTATTCAGGCTTGGGAGAGTGGGAGAGACATCCGACACTGGGAGTGGGCATCCCGGTATCAGAAACATAAAAAATAAAAATTGTTTCGGCACAATGGGGTGGGCTCCTAGTGTGCCACATTAATATGGGGGATATGTGCTGATACGAGTTGGGCACCCTGATGTCACCAGTAAGAAAAAGCCTCATGGCGGCTAATGATATGGGGGGGGGGCAGAAGTCAGCACCAGGAGAGGCCGCACCGCAGCCACAGTTGAAGCTTGGGGGGGGGGTTCAGAGAAATGGGGACAGAGACAAAGAATACAGGAACAACTGCTGCCATGCACATTCGTGTGCACTGTAATGTGCATGACAGGAATTCGGGCTACAAATGAAGCACTCTCATTGGAAAAGTTCATTTGTTTCAAGTCCATGGAATGGCACGTCAGCAGAGCTGAACTGCTGTCATTACCAGAGTGCCTGGTAATTGGTGTACACTGCCACACCCCTTGCAGATGCAGCTGTAATTGGCGTGACAGTGACACACCTCTCATTTCCTGTTAGTGTCCCAAAGCTTTTGGTGTGCATGTGCATCAAACACAAAAAGGATACAGAACAGAAGCTGCACTAGGCTGGGGTGATCATTACAAACCTTTTACTAGATGAAGATAAAAAACTGGACACTCACCCCTGTAGCAGCAAAATAAATGATGCAGGCTCTAAGGAATTGTGCATGTACTCTATGCAAACATTCTGTTTTGTTTCAGTGCCAAGACATCAGAATTGCACAGAATGCCTGAGGTATTTTGGAATAAACCTTTCTCAAAGGCGCTTACATACAGACTGAAAAATCTCTATTTTTGTATGGTTAATGATGTCATCTTACAGAGACAGCATATGGCTGTATGCTTGTGGCTATTCACAAAAGCAATTAATTACAATGGTGATTGTAAAGCATGTAAAAATAGTTTGAAAGCAGTTTTCTATAAATACCAGTACAGAAACATACTACTGTAATACCTAAATTTAACCATTTGCATATTGTCCAGATCATAATAAAGTACTGCTAACTCTTACTTCACATACAAAGTTATCGCACATTTCTTTAACTATGCTTTTTCTGAAACAAGCATTTGTCAATGCCGAATGTTGGGTGTTTGTTAAACAAGGAGGCTTGTGGTGGGGCTGAGGAGCAACTGTGTCACAAAAATATCCAACATGGCCTGTTGGGGACCCCACTTCATGAACACTGACACTGTAATTTTGTTAATATGTCCCAAAAGTGGAATTCACACAGTGACCGACCCATTTTGTGCCACAGGTGTGGAAACGTATTTTGGGCAGGATATGAAAAATGGAAGCTGTACCGTTCATGAGAAGTGTTAAAAAATGGCAATGTTGAAAATCTGAAGTGAAAATATTAAACACTCGTGAAGTTACAAGCGTGCGTAGAAACTGCACAATGCACACTCGTAACACAATCATTTTTTAAAATTCTTTCACCAGATTTTCTGCATGGGCTTTTTGGGATCTCCCTTCATGAACACTGCAACTGTCATTTCATTAATCAGTCCCGAAAGGTCATTCTGCGCAGTAAGTGCAAAATGACCTTATGGGTCTGATTAATGAGATGACAGTGACAATGTTCATGAGGTGGAGTCCCAAAATGCCCATGTTGAAAATTTGGTGAACAAATGTTTAAAAATAGCCAAGATATCAACTTAAGTTCAAAATGCCACAGACTATCATTATAGGGCGTTTACCTTGATTCTTCAGTTCGCGGCAGGGCTTTGAAGAGTGCAGATGTGTCCCAGTCCAGAGAAGATGACAGCACTAATCTCTGGAGGTAAGTATGGGGGTAAGGGGAAGTGGGTGTGGAGAGGGAGAGTGGGGATGGGGATGGGGAGGGGGAGAGGAGGAGAGGACGAATTACCGTTTTCTTGTTTTCAGGAATAAAAAAAAAGTCGGGGGACAGTTTTCTTTTGTTTTACAGGGGAAAAAATATATTGAGACTCTGGGAGTGGGCTACCCATTGTCACATTGTACTGGGGGGTCAAATAGAACTGGGGACACTTGGAGTGGGCTACCCAGTGTCCCCACACTGTGAGAAGTGTGCCAATATGGGGATTGGGCACCCCAATGTCGGCCCCCTAAAAAGGGGTTGATTAATAAGAAATGTTTTGGTACACTGGGAGTGGGCTTCCCAGTGTACCACACTGGTCTGGTGGTGGGGGTGCATTTCTATTCTGCTGACACGGGGATTGGGCACCCCAATGTCAGCAGAAGAATTTGAATTAAAAAAAAAGAGAGTTTGTAGTAAAAAGCAGGATACTATTTTAAAAACTGTGCATGCTTACAGCAGCATCTCTGAGAACACTGGATGTGGTAAGGAGCTATGGGAGTCGAGAGGAAGTTCGGTGTACAGCATGGTAATGCCTGGAATTGAGCCTGATACACAGCACCAAGCTCAAGCAGAAGGAAGTACATTATCTGCAAGTACAATGCAGAGACAGCTTTATCACTAAATTACACTGGCAGGATCTCAAAAAGAAGAAAAACTGGGTGCCGTCCATGCCCCATCATGCCGATCACAGAATTCTCCATGCAGAAGTAACAGTTTAGCAGCAGCTAGCAAAAAGCCTGACAATATCACCAGGTGAGACAGCAAGAGAAGCTGGGTGCGCACAATGCGAGTGGGTGGGCTGGTCCACTGCAGGTTGTTGTGGCGCATGCAATTGCAGGTTTTGCACTTCACCAAGCTGGACCACAGATTGTCTCCGAGTCTCTCTCTGGGGTCAGAAGGAGGGGGGGGCATCAGGACTGAGAATGCAAATCAAAGGACCAAAGCTCTCTCTGAATGGAGCGCCTTTAGTCCTTTGAAGTGCATCACCGTTCAGCCCACCTAGCAGAGGGTTGTGTCAGGACCACACAGACTGGTCATTGGTGCTGACTGCCAAACCCATTACAAGCCCCTGGTTTTGTGTACTGCAGTGGGCTTGGCAGCGACACACCCAAATCCTGTATTGCAACAATATGTTGGTTTGCGCATGCGCGTAACCAACGTACAAAGATCTCATTGCATTTTAGCAGATTCCATCACTTAATTCTAGATTTGTACAATGAGACAGAGCATGCGCTCTTCCCGGAAAATGACAGGATGGCCACTAACATCAGGAGATAATTCCATAACCTGGTACAGACCAAAACTAAAAGAGAAGCAAAGAAGACACATGTTAGTTTTGTGAGTAATAGTCACAGGTTCAAATGTACATGCATAAATCCTAGAGATAATATCATGACATCACAAACTATTTGAGGAATGGTGCAAGATTAAAATGATCATTAATGCCTAGGTACTTGCATGCTCCCAGGCTAAAAATCCAAAATGCCTCTCTTTTTAGTAAGAGGTAATCAAAGTTCCACTCCCTGGGGTTTGGGTTAACCTTGTCAATCGCTCTGTGTGTAAACCTGTGATCCTCATGACTATTCTTACTGTGTACACGTGTTGGCTGTAACATAGGTAGAGTTACCACTCTGAATGGCTTGATGATGTTCCCCCACTTTAATTTTAAACTGCCATTTTGTTTTGTCAGTGTAGATACCCCATAGAGAACCCCCATACTTTCGCATGCTATCCATTGTCTTACTGAAAACTCTTTTCCTGCGTGTGGGTTTGTAAAGCTGTCACCCAGGGAGATAATAGAACAGTGAATGCATTTCTTACACATAAAACAATGATCTGGGCTTTTTGAAAGCCACATACTGTTTCTGTTAACCTCCTGTTTGCTGTGTACTAAGGTATCCTGTAAGGTTGGGGCTTTGTGATATGCCATTCGGGGGGGGGGGGTTCTTTGCTAATCTGTCTTAAACCTGGGTTTCTCTGCAACACATGCCAATTCTGTTTAATGATTTTCTTGTATTGGCTAGTCAGTTTCATTCGTTATGGCTGCATTATACCCTCACTCCTCAACTCTTTCGCTAAAGTCCTCAGTCACTATTTCATTGCCCAAATTTCTGCTGCAGCTACAGTGCAGCCATAAAAATTGTCCCTTCAGGATATTTTGCACAGTATGGCGAGGTTTGCATCTTGAGGCCAATAACATGGTGTTGTGAGCTGGCCCTGTGGCACTGAGGGTTGAGGCACTGGATGCCACACCTTGTGCCACACGGGAATGAGCCTGGGTCGTCAAGGGCTGGTAGGGAAGGGAGAGGATTGAGCACCCAGAGGGCTGCGCTCCTTTCCTGGGGTGGGTGTCTGAGGGTGCACAAAGCAGTAGCAGCCTCTGGTGGAGACTGGGAATACTGCGCAGATGTCAGGCTGCAAATTCCAATGTGGCAGGACAATGGCAGGCTCCAGCGGCAGAGGCATCACGCAGGAGACCATTGCATGCCACATCCTGCAGGATGAAAATACACAAGACAACCCCCCACCATCTGGGTAGGCGATGGTAGAGACCAGTGGTGGTCCCCATGCCCAATGCTGGGCTTAGCCGGTCACGCCTCTGGTTACTCCCCCTCCCACTCCCCCTCTGGTTGCTCCATTAGATTGTCAGATAAAGCACCAGAGGAGTTGGCTGCCCCACCCAAGGGGACTCAGAATTGGAGGGGTCGTGCAATTGGAGGAGGATGGAGGGAACAAACCGTGGCCAGAGTGCAAGTCCGGGAGCTTCATCTGGGCAGTAGAGACGCACTCAGTGCCCCCTCCAGAGAGAGTCCGAGTCAAGTAGGAGATAAATAAAGAATACAAAAAAAAAATAAACCTGGTGTTGTGTCTGTATTTTTATGAAATGTATCTGTGTCACTATTTCCATCCTCCCTTTGCGGATGCGTAAGTCCAAAAAGTTGACAGTCTGTTTCTCAGAAGTATAGGTAAACCTGGGGTTTGTGTTAGAAAACTCTATAGATTTGTATAGGTGCCCATTTTTAAGTACTATTTTTAACATTTTGGAGTGCCAATTTCAACAAATCAAGGCCGCCACTCAACTAACAAGGCCCTTGCTGAGATTTTTAGTCTCTCCTCAGCATTTGATACAATGGACCATGGAGTGTTGTTGAATCGCCTAAGGAGTTATATGACTCACCAGCACTGTCATCAGCTGGTTTGAGTCCTTTCTTACAGAAAGGATGCAGAGGATGGTGCTGGAGAATTTCTCCTCACTCCTGAAGCCCCTGTTCTGTGGAGTTCTCAGGGTTTAATCCTCTCACTCGTGTTGTTCATAGTATACATGCTGCCCCTGGGAGAGATCATTAGAAGCTACAGTCTGGGTTTTCACTGTTATGCAGATGATACCCAGCCTGTATTTGTCTTTTTCACCCAGCACCCACGATACCTGATGCATCTGAGGTACTAAATTTGTGCCTGACCAAAATCCAGGACTGGATATCCTCTAGCTGGCTGAGACCCAACCCTGACAACATGGAGGTTCTGGTGATTAAGCCTGGTCGTTGGCAGGGTGCAGAGGCAGCAGGAGAAGTGGCTGGCCTGCTGGTTGGTTCCTCTCTGCTTGCTGCCTCTGCTAAGGTGAAGAATCTGGGGTAATTCTGGATGACAGATGGACACCTGAGGCTCAGGTGTAATCTGTAGTGACTTTTACCATCTCAGGAACATCGCCCGGATTAAAGCCTTGATCCCTCTGGATGACTTCCATCACCAGTGCATACTTTTGTGACTTCCAGACCCGTCTACTGTAATGCTGTATATCTCAGGGTTAATGGAGGGATCCTATGTCAGCTACAGTTGATGTGGAATGCACCAGTCTGGTTGCTGACGGTCTTCCAAGGTCCTGTCATGTGACCTTGGTTCTGCATGACTGCACTGGCTGCTAGTGAAGTGGCAAATCACCTTCAAGGTTGGTTTACTGACCTACAAAGCCCTTTACAGACTGGGCCCTGCTTATCTGCGTGACCTCCAGACTCCCTACTATACCCATCGCCCTCTCCATTTCTCTGAGAAAGGGCCTCCAAGCAGTTTCCAGAGCCTGATTAAATCATCTGGTAAGCAGGCCTCTGAGGTTGCTGGCCCAGCCCTGTGGCACATGCTCTCAAGATCTTTGAGGGAGGCCCCTTGTTGGAGGCCTTCAAGAGGGGGCCTTAAGTCTCGCCTGTTTAGGGTGCCTTTGGGTTATAGTTAGGGCATCCTACACTCTGGCTGCTATCTGATTTTATTTATTTTGTTCTAATTAATTTATTGTTATTGTATTTACTTGATTTATTTTATATATAATGTTAAGAACTGGATTTTAGTGTTTTTTCTACTATGACTTATGTCTTATGTACATGGTTTGTTCTTTGACCTATGCACAGTACCCTGAGCCCCAGAAAATGGGTGCTAAAAAAATTAACAGTTACTTACTTGATTTGTTGAAATTGGGATTTTAGGTTGGCCTAGTGGCGCTTAGGGTTGAGGAGCTGGACACCACTCCTCGCACCACACCAGTGACCTGGGGTCGGGAGCGAGATTGGATTGCTAGGGGTCGGCCAGGGAGGAGAGGATTGGGTGTCCAGAGGACAGCTCTCCTCTCCTGGGGAGAGTGGGGGACAAAAGCCACTGTAGCACTGCCTCCTGGTGGTGACTGGGGGATGGTGCACAGTAAGCTCAGAGAGTGTGGGATGGCAGGGCAGAAGTTGGATGTGAAGCATGTGGGAGCATGTGTTGTGATGTTCTAGACATCATTGCACACACGTGCCTGGAGAAGGAGGAAAAATAGGAAAACAGGAATCCTCTGTCTCGCATGAGGCCTCAGTCTACTGGTGGCACACTGTACACACCAGGATTCTCCCTCCTGCCCGGCCCCCCAGGAACTCCCTAGTGTGTGAGGTAAGTACCCGCTGGGTCGAGACCTGGGATGTCTGTAGGAGAAAGAGGTCAAGAATGGGAGCTGCGGCCCTTGGGGTGCTGGAGGTTGTAGGGCTGAAAGGAGCACCATGGGCAACACCCTCAGCTGAGGTGGTAGGAGAGTAAAAATAAATAAATAAATAAAAAGAAATTGGGATTATAATATGTTAAAAATAGTACTTAAAAATAGATCCCGAATGGCCAGCTCGGTGGCGCTGAGGGTAGAGGCATTGGATGCCACACCTCGTGCCACACTGGTGACCTGGGTTTGGGAGTGAGCTGAGGTTGCTTTGGGTTGGCTGGCAGTGAGGGGGAGGAGCTGGATTAAGAGCCTGACAGGCAGCTCCCTTGGGGAGGGATCTGGAGTCTCCCAGGCCCATGTCTGCTACCAAGTGGGGGCTTGGTGGTAGCACCAAGCCTAAGAGGAAACTCTGCGCTAGGCCAGACGGGGGGAAGGGGCCCTCACTGGAGCCACTGGGAGCATGGTCACTTTCACAAGCATGTACAATTGTGTTCTGTGGTCCTGGATGTTAGGAGGGAGAAAAACCTATGTAAAAAATATCTGCGTCTCCCCGTTGCCGAAATAAAAAGGCAGCAGGTGGCAATGTGGACCAAAAAGCTATATGAAAAATCCCAGACCCCCATACAAGCCAATGGAGCACATCCCCATGCATCCCATAGTATTAAGCCACAAAACATGACAGCGTAGGCGCATGCTTCTGAATCAGGAAGTGGAAAGGATCAGATTTTGGGCTCCATAGAACCCAAATATGATCCCTTTGCTTCTGAAATACAGCCACGAAACAATTAGAATTTATCCATTGATGAGTTTTGGGGTGAGTGCTGTAAGACTTCTTTAGAGTTTTTACTTTAAACACTGGAAAAGGTGCTGTTTAACCAAGTGGAGAGCAGCTTGCACAATGACTGATGAGTGACATTACAGTGGTTTCTGCTGCACTCAAAGCAGAGCAGTGACATCAAACAAAAACAGTTCAATCTTCATATAAAAAAGGGACTAATTTAAGAGCTTTACAGCTTTAAATAGATTATATAAATTGGGAGATCAGTTCACACAATGGCCTGACTCAAAAAATGCCATTGGTCTTCATAAAGGTGGGGCAGGACAAATAACTCACAAGTGGCAGAGAAATAATGTCAAGTAAATTTGCAAAAAGTCACCTGTTTATACTTAGGTCCCCCATCCCACATGGCAGACCTTGATAGATCTAGACTGAACCAGATTTTCAAGGGATTAATCCTTGATGCAGCAGCCCATAACTTCAATAAGACATATGTGTCTATATCAGATTGGAAATAGTAGGCCATGTCAAGCTACATTTTGAGAGTGTTCAACTTTGTCATCTATCTGGATGAATTTGCATTAAAAATCTACTTTTTTGGATGCAAACTGATTAAAAATTAACATTAACTTGCAATTTGGATGCAAATTAATTTTAAATTTAGTCATATATGCATCCTTTAAGATTTAGTAGCAGTTATGGACTACATTAATATGAAACGTTGGATGCATATGCAGCCCTTAAAATTTAGGTACATTTTTAATACACATAAAATGAACATTTGGATGCAAATGCAGTCTTTGAAATTTATGTGCAGTTTTTTATATACATTTATATGCAAATTTATGCAGGTAGAAGAAGCAGTTAGATTTGTATTTGTGCTGTGGAATTTTCAAATTTCAGAAAATCCTTGCTTGTTCTGTTGAATTCCTCTGGAAGTGGAATGGTGGAAATTTATTTTATTTATTTAAAATGTTGGTAACCAGAAAAGGCACGCTGAGCTAAGGCTCGTTCCAGGTGTGACCTGGGGACAGGGGTACAAAACAAACAGAGGGTAACAGAGACCAATACAACAGTATACAATCACAGACATGGGCTATAACAACAAAAATACAGTGAAGCAAATGTATACAGTCAATTTGACACAACTCCAAGCATATTCAGAACAGGCAGCGCAAGTAGTAAAATCCATCTGCAGAATAAGGTGCAATCAAACAGGTGAGGCTATGGAGGGAGTGGGGGTGGGGCAGAGGAGGGGAAGGAACAAAAGCAAGGGTTGAGGAAGAAGTTGGATGAGGTGTTTGATGGCAAGGTAAAAGGAAGAGTTCCCGAGGTTTGGGGGGAGCCAGTTCCAGAGGAGAGGGTGGTGGTATGAGAAGGCAGATTGAACAGCTGCTGAGTGGGGATGAGGGAGAAAGAGAAAGAGCGGTGGTCCTTGATGCGCAGAGCATAGGAGCAGGAGATATCTGGGGATAGGTGAGCGGAGAGGTAAGGTAGGAGTAACCCAAGCCAGAATTTAACAATCAAAGACAAAGAGCGGGTTAGACCCCCATGGGTTAGGGGTGAAATGGAGAGAGAGAGGGGAGTAAAGAGAGCAATGGTGAGTATGGGCAGAGGAGTAGGTAGCAAAGTGGCAGAAGGAGTTGAGGAGAGTATTGAGTTTGGAAAGGGAGGCAGCAGGTGTTGTGCCATAGATGATGTTGGCATAATCGAAAATTCAGAGTATTCTTTTAGTGACCAGCTCCCAATGAATAGGGAGAGAGAAGGATTCTCTATTGTGATGGAGTGCACCAAGTGTGGGGCAGAGTTTAGAGCATATGGTATCAACATGGATGGAAATCCACAGTAGAATATATTAAAATATCACACTTTTGTCCCAACATTCCACAGTTCTATTTTTTTTTTTAAAGAACATGTTTCTACAATCATTAACCATTATATGCGAAATCTGTGGAAGGAAGAAGGTAGATTCCATTGGAATTGCAACTTCTTGCTTACTGATGGCCCTTCCACTCCTGCCTGAGGGTTAGACCTGTGCAGAAGTTTCACATTCTGTATCGACTGGAATTCTGGAAATTCTGCCTAATTCTGCAGAATTCTTTCAGAAGCAGAATTACGAACTTCTGAAAGCAGGATGTTAACTGTGGAATTGTATTCCACAGTGTGTGTAAACCACAGATTAATTTTCCATAAATGACTATATGATCCATGGAGTATTATTCCATTGTTTAAATAGAAATGCTTTTCAGAATTCTTTGGATTTAAAAAAATAAATTCCAAAAAGCATTTAAGAAGTAGAATTGTAATTCCAAACATATTCTGCTGATGGAATTCCACATTCTACACAGCTCTACTGGGGGCTCAGTTCATGGTTTGATGGTCAGTTGTCTGTTTAGAAACTCCCCCTGACTTTTGCAGTTTACATCGATCCATCAACGTGAACTGCAGAAAACTATTTCTTCATTAAAATCACATGCATAATATTAGTAAAATGTTCCATCCTTATCTGGATATACTGGTAAAATTTCCCACGTGAGAATTCCAAGTGTGGTGGTCAAATGGAACAGCCTACCAGCATAGGTGGTGGGGGCAGAAACAGTTCCAGGATTCAAGAACACATGGGATAGACAAAAAACGATCTTAAAAGTGAAGGGGGTGGACTGTAGACTGATCAAGGACTACAGCATCACTATAGCTAGGGAAAAAGGGCAGATTGGGTGGGCCTGGCAGCCCTTATCTGCCATCAACGTCTGTGATTCTATGATTCTATGATGTTCCCATAAGTGAGTGCTAGTAAAATATTCCTATCAAAAAATACTGTCAAAATGTCCCTCTCTGTGAATAATGGTAACATATCCCCCGCTATGTATATTAGTAAAATGCCCCCCATCTGTGACTACTGGTAACATAATGCCATCCCCATCTGTGAATAATGGTACAATATCCCCATCTGTGAATAATGTTAAACTATCCCCATCTATGAATGCTGTTAAAATATCCCCATCTATGAATGCTGTTAAATTATCCCCATCTATTAATATTGGTTAAAATGTTCCCATCTGTGAATAATGGTAAAATATCCCCATCCCCATCTGTGACTAATGGTACAATATCCCCATCTATGAATACTGGTAAAATATCCCCATCTATGAATACTGGTAAAATATCCCCATCTATGAATACTGTTAAATTATCCCCATCTATGAATACTGTTAAACTATCCCCATATATGAACATTGGTTAAAATGTTCCCATCTGTGAAAAATGGTAAAATATCCCCATCCCTATCTGTGAATAATGGTACAATATCCCCATCTATGAATACTGTTAAAATATCCCCATCTGTGAATACTGTTAAACTATCCCCATCTATGAACATTGGTTAAAATGTTCCCATCTGTGAATAATGGTACAATATCCCCATCTATGAATACAGGTAAAGTGTACCCATCTATGAATACTGTATTATACAGCTGAGACGGGTCATAGTCATCAGCATCCAAAATGTTGATCTTATGAACATACATATAAACATACAAATCTGCCAGCAGAAACAGACCACCTGGTCTATCAATGTCTGCCCGAGTGTGTAGCTAGCCCCCTAGACTGCAGCTGCCCCTGTCCTGTCCCCATCTGTCATTCCCATGACGGCCTCAGTCCCCTCCACCCAGAATCTCTCTTGTGCTCTGTCCCATGCCCTCTTAAAACATCCTACTGTCTTACATGATACCACCCCATCTGGTAGAGCATTCCATTTAGACACCACCCTCTCTGTGAAGTAGTGCCTCCTCATCTCCCCCTAAATCTTCCACCCTCCAATCTTAGTCTGTGCCCCCTCGTGTCCCTACCCCTCCTCATTTTAAACACTCCTTCAGTGCTAGCTTTGTTTATCCCACTCAAATACTTGAATGTCTCAATCATATCCCCCCATCCCTCCTCTCCTCCAACGTGTACATACTCAGCTCATTCAGCCTGTCCTTGTAGGCCTTCCCCTCCATCCTCTGTAACATTTTTGTTGCTCTCCATTGCACACCTTCCAGTAAATTAATATCCCTCTTCAGATATGGCCACCAGTACTGCACACAACATTCCATGTGCAGCCTGACTAAAGATCTGTAGAGGGGCAGGATCACCTCCTTATGCCTGGACAAGAAACCCCTTGCAATACAGCCTGGCATCCTGTTCGCCTTAGCTGCTGCTTTTCTGCATTGGGCAGAGTTGTTCTTGCTCCATTACCAACACCCCTAGGTCATTCTCTTCCTCAGTGATCCCCAGCCTCACCCCTCCCAAACAACAGTCCCTCCTTGGGTTCTTTCCTCTGAAGTACATAACATTGCACTTTTTTGCACTGAATCCCAGCTGCCACTTCTCTGACCATACCTCCAGTTTGGTTAGGTCCCCTTGTAGTTGTTTCCATCCATCCTCTTTGTCCACCACTGTCCCCATTTTGGTATCATCTGAGAACAGACTAACCATGCTCCCAACTTTGTATGCAATATCTGAGATAAAGAGCCCAAATAGTACCAGGCCCCGCACCAAGCTGTGTGGTAAATTGCTCATCACTGGTCTAAGTGTCGAGAGCCCCCCCCCCCCCACTACCACCTATTGCAGCCTCCCCTGCAGCCAGTTTCTTATCCAGTTTGTCAGCTTCGTCCCCACCCACAGCAGTCAGCTCCCCCAGCCTCCATGACACTCTGAATTGAAGGCCTTGCTGAAGTCCAAGTACAGGACATCTACAGCAAGACCCATAGCCAGCTCTCGTCACCCAGTCATAATATTCTCTTAGACTGGTCTGACAAGACCTCCCCAAGATGAACCCATGCTGCCACCCATCCTGGAGGTCACTACCCTCAAGGAACAACACCAGCCTCTCCTTCAGTATCATCTCCCTAAGTTTACCCACTATGGAAGTGAGACTGACAGGCTGATAATTTCCTGGCCTGACCCTAGGGCCATTCTTGTGTATGGGCACATCATGGGCCACCCTCCAGTCCTGAGGGACCCATCCCGTGTCCAGGGAGGTGCTGAACAGGTCCGGCAGTGGCTCGGCCAACACCTCCGCCATCTCCCTCAGCACCTTGGGGTGGATGCCATCAGGACCCGGTGCCTTGTCCACCCTTGATGCCCAACCCTCTAGTACTCCACTCCCTTTGGTCATTCTGTCCGTCATCTCCTCCCTCCCATCCCCACCCTCCCAGTCTATGGCGGTAGTGGATCATCCTTCTCCTTTGTGAAAAAACAGCAAAAGTATTAATTTAGTATTTCCGCTTGTTCCTCTCCCTTTTCCACCCACTCCCCTCCCCACTTTATCTTCACTATATAGTCTTTGCACTTCTTCTTTTCCCTGACATATCTAAAAAAAGTCTTTCTCCCCTCCCTTGATGCCCTTCTCCAACCTTATCTCCCTGGGGGCCTTGGCTACTCTCACTCACTTGGTCACCTCCTTAGACCAACTCACATAAACCTCCATGTCCTCTTCCTTCCTCATTCTCCTGAACTTCTGGTACTCAGTTCTCTTCACCCTCACCCCCTCCAACACTTCTCTGTTCAGCCAGCATGGTTTCCTGGCTCTGCACGTCTTGCTCTTAGTCCTGGTACAAGTTTCTGAAGCCTCTGTTGGCACAGTTTTAATAATTTCACACTTCTGCTGTGCATCCATTTCTGGCCTAAAACCCTGAAGTCTCCCTTGCAGTATTTCTCTCATTCCTCCCAAAGTCCGCCCTCCTAAAATTCACCACCTTTGTTACTGTGCTTCCAGACTCCCTGCCCAACTTGAGAGTGAACCACACTGTTTGGTAGTCACTATCAGCTAGTGGGTTTTCCATCCTTATTTCCCTCACTGCCTCCCCATTTGAAGCACCAAGTCCAGTGTGTTACCTAGTCATGTTGGCTCACTGACCAGCTGTGTCAGGAGGCCATCCTGGATCATGTCCAGGAGCACCTGCTCCCTGGCACTGGAGGTGGCAGGGGTGCTCCAATCTACCACCAGCTGATTGAAATCCCCCACAATTACCACTCTCCCCTTTCTACACATCCTCCTTATTTGCTCTGCTAACTTCCTGTCCAGTTCTACTGATTGGGATGGTGGTCTGTACACCACCCCCAGTCTCAGCTTTCTACCCTTGGAGTCCAGAAGCTGTATCCATAGTGCCTCTGTCCCCCCCTTCCTCTCCCTCGTCCCTCGTACATCTGATACCTTCCCTTACATAGAGTGCTACCCCAGCCCCTCTCCTAACCCTCAAGTCTTTCCTGTGAATTTTATACCCTGGGATTGCCAGATCCCAATAATGGTACTGGGTGGCCCAAGTCTCAGTCACTGCAATGACGTCCACACTCCCCTCCGCAAGGAGCACCTGAAGCTCCGCTGTTTTACTATCCAGGCTCCTTGCATTTATGGAGACCAGCTTCCACCAGTTCCCATCTGTCCTCCCCCCACTTGGATCCTTAGTCTGCCCCCTCCTCTCAGTGGTCCCCTCCCCTTACCCTCAACATTATCAAGGGGGGACAGTGCGCTTTGCACTCCAACCTGGCAACCCTGCATGCTAGCTGCACACTTGCCTCCCCCTCTACCTAGTTTAAATATCTTCTTGAAACAATATAATCCTCTAATTTACTCTTTAACACCCCTTTATCTGCCCCATTCAGGTGTAAACCATCCCTTGCGTACAGTTCTCTGTTAGTCCATGTATCTCCCCATCCTCCTACCAACCCATACCCTTGTGCTTTACACCAGTCTCTCAGCCAGGAGTTGAACTCTACTATCCTTTCCTTTCTTGCCCTGCTTGCCCTTGGGACTGGAAGCACCTCCAAGAATGTCACGGAGATCCCTATTTCCAAGCATAACTTCCCCAGCTCTTCAAACCTCTCCTGTACCAACTCCACCATGCAGCCCCCAGGTCATTTGTGCCCACATGCACCACCATGTGAAGTTCCTGCCATCCTCCCCTAACACACTTCCTCAGAGCCTGCCCTGCCCTGTCTGCTGTCAGACCCAGTACAGGTTCCACCCAAATCTGATTGCACCTTTCACCCCTCCCCCCACCTGATCCCTTTCAGGATAGAATCTCCTATCAGTATAACCCCCCTCCACACTCCCCTTCTGGCTGCACCCGCCCCACCCTTCTCATGGCCTTCTTTCCTTCCCTGTCCCTTAATTTCTGGAGCTGTTCTTCTTACTCCTTCTCCCCCCCTTATCCAGCCTCCTGTCCACACGTGCACCCTTTCTCCTAAGTGTCTGTTCTCCCCCTGTGGTCTGCCCCATCCCCCTATGCACCATGTCCCCTTCCTCCTGGGTGTTCTTTCCTGCCATTGCCATGGCATTGCCCCCTCTCCCCGATGTACCAATGTCCCCCTCTGTAGTGCTGACCCCTGTGCCCCCCTTTCCCTCTCCCAAGCATCTCACTCTCCCTTCTACTTTAGTTGCCAGTACCTCGTACCTGTTGCATGCCCCAGTCCCCACCCCATCCCCCACTGTATCCTCACTCCTGCTCTATATTTCTCCTTGGCATCCTCTCTCTCCCCTTGTGCCTACCTACCCCACCCCTCTCTGACCATGTTCCTCAACCTCCCTACCTGCACTTCCATCCACGGGATCTCTGCCTGTAGGTCTCTTATCCTTCTACATATGGGACACTCCCGTAGCCTCCATAATGTGCCCATTCAGACTGTCAACCTATATCCATTGCAGATTATTAGCCTGTCCCCCCGTTCCTACTTCTGCCTCCACTCCCCTGGAGCCTGCCCCTCTTCCCTCTCGACCTCACCACCTCTGTCCTGCCGACCGCAACCCCATCTCCTCCTATGTCCCCCTGGTGTCTGCATCTCCCCTCTCGTGCCATGCCCCCTATCTCTGTCACTATACTCAGCCACAAAATGTACTGTGCCTTCCTTTGACTATCCAGTGCTGCTCAGAGCATCAATGTGCATACTGACCTCTCTTCCCTAAACCTCTGCCAGTCCTACCTGCACATTACATAAAAAAAAAATTAAACACTAAAATTCAACTAGTAAAAGTTTGAGTGACAGAATTTTTCACTGCATGACTGTTAGCTTTAGGAGTTAGTTTATATGGGCAGTCTGAAGCTTCCCAAGCTCCTCCCTCACAGCCTTCAAGCCCAACCTTCATTGGCTTTCCAGTATTTAAGAAAGGCTGCTTGAAGAGATTGTCAGAGGGCCAGCCAGCAGCAGTCCTGAAAATCAGTTACAGAGTTTAAAGAAAGCTTTAAGCTGCTCCCAAGCCAACAGTAAACTCACAAAAAATCAGTTACAGAGTTAAATAACGATTTAAGATAATCCCAAACCCACAGCAAACTCACAAAAAATCAGTTACAGCGTTAAATGAAGATTTTAAACTAGTCCCAGATCAACAGCAAACTCACCCTCCTCCGTTTCCTCACAACAAGCAGAATGAGCAGGCAAAATGGCCCTGTGAATATTTAAATAGAGGTTCAAACTGAATTCCAAACAAACCTGATTGGCTTCTCTGTTTTTGGGCAAAGAATCCTTTCCCCCCAGCCAGCCAGCAACAGTCCTGAAATCAGTTACAGAGTTTAAAGAAAGCTTTAAGCTGCTCCCAAGCAAACAGCAAACTCATAAAAAATCAGTTACAGAGTTAAATGATTGGGGAATGAGGGACACACCTACTGGTGCATGCCCTGCATTCGCCCAACAGTGACCCAGCCTCCAAAGCTGCACTACTCGAAAGATGTTGACTGCGCAAGCACACCAACATAAAAAAGATTTAAGCTAATCCCAAATCAACAGCAAGACTCGCCCTCCTCTGTTTCTCCACAACAAGCAGAATCATGCAGGGTTCAAAGTAAACTGCAGCATCACCGACTCATGAACTTTATTTGCCGGCAGTTTACAGCCAGTGGATTCCATTTTAGTGCTGAAAGCATCAAAGCCAACCTGGGGAAGATATGAACATGCTGTCATCCCCCAGAAGAAGTTTTGTGAACAAGTCCACCTTTTCTTTTAAAATTGACAGTGGCACACCAGAGAGTCTCTAACTCTTAAACCAGATTCTCACAGCTTGATCCACCTTGGCATTCCGAGCCAAAGTTTCTTTTGTGACATCCTGCCTTCTCAGCACAGCTGGCAGCAAATGAATGCAGGGACTCCTCTTGCTTCCTGATGGTTTGAATTGCGGACTTAGCAAGGGATAACACATTTACTAACTTGACAACTCCCTCACCAGCTTTCAGATGGTCTAGAATGGTACACTTCATGTTAACATCAAGCAAGGGTGTAGGCAGGCATACTCACTGTACACATTTGTGTACAGTTTTGTTGAGTACCTGTCCCAAACCATGTGCCTTTTTGTTGCTATTATCATTCTAATCTACAGTATTTGAGTTAGTGTAGGCCACTGAGTAGGGTGTCTGCTTAAAACTTCAATTGTTTAGGACACATATATGTGTACAACCTGTCTAGAGGTTAGATGAGTCAGCTGAAAGCAATCTGATTTGTTTGTAATGGGGGTAGCAGTTGGAGAGGATGGGCTGGATTCACAAAAGAAAGTAGGGCAGAAAAAAACCTGCAAGTGTTCAAATATTGCGCAGCTGTGGGAAAACACACCTACATGCGCTGTGGTGAATTCACAAATCCCCCGCAGGTGCGGGAAAAATATCCTGTGGTTGCAAAAAAAACAAACATGCGGAAAATATGTTGCGGGGAAAAAGTGCCATGATATGCATGCAGCATCCCCTGAAAGGCTATTCACAACCAGTTTTTTTCTGCAGTTGCGGAAAAAATGTTACACACAGTGGAATGAGGTGTAACTCCCTCAGCAAACTGCAGTAGTGCCTCAGTAATTGGAATCAATTAAGGTGGAGGTGAGGCACAGGTAATAGCATCTCAGATAGTATAACAGTGGCTGCTGTTACAGCAACAAAAGCACACATTGCCATGATATGGCAACAGGCAACAACCACCAGACACAGTGCAGCCCATGACGGAGCCCCATAGGCAGTAGAGCCTGGCCAGCCTGCAGTGAGTGCTACCCCTGCAGGCAAAAGGAACACCCCAGAGAGGGAGGGAGGACCAGCAGTGACAGTTGGCCACTGTGGTGCAATGGTATTGCTGGTACCTGTGGTGCTGCAGTGGCCCCAGTTGAGGGACTGGTTGCTGGTCTCCTTGTGGGTGCTTTCAGCTTCATTCTATGGCAGCAATGTTAAAGTCTGCTGTTACAGCTAATTGAGTTCACTGTTGCTGTGCCTCCTAAGCTATTTCTGCAGCTGCAGATCCACAGTTGCGGATTTTCAGCACGTGTGCAATTTTAGCAGCTGCTGAAATTCCGCAGCTGAGGGGATTTTACAAAATTCCGCACCTGCTCAAAATTTCTATATGAATATCACGCAACTGCGTTTCCGCAGTGCTGCAGGCCTTTTTCCTGCAGTTGCAGGATTTTTGGCTTTCTTTGTGAATCCTGCCCAATGTGTGCAAAATGGAAATTTCTGGCTACACCCCTGACATCAAGAGCTTTATGCTTTTCTAGTTCAGATATCATTAATGTGGTTATTTTCTGTGACTGTTAGCTGCTCTGCTGTGTGTATCTGCAGCATGGATCACTCCTGGGTGGTTGGTGTTAGTGAGTGTGATTCTACATGCAGTTATTTTGGGGGGACTGCTAGCAGGTGCTAACAGCTGGAAGGAAAGAGAAGGTAGTTTTGTTAAAGAGGTCCAAGAGCCTTGATTGCTATAACTGGGATTTCTTATAATATGATTTGTTATAATGATTGTTACATGTATGGGTTGGCAGTATAGCCTAGAGATTAGAGTAACAAGCTGTGAATTAGCTTGGTATACCCAGCAGACCTGGGTTTGATTCTCAGAACCCCCATTTGCATATTGTGTGACTCTCAGCAAGTCTCTTAACCACCCAGAGCTCCGGGGTCACCCCTGAAAACAGGCACTTCTGCCTTGTGGGCTTTATCCAGTTACCAAAGAATAATAATAATAATAAATAATGGGGGAAGTCTGTATTTACGTTAGTATTCTGAATGACATATTCAGTAAGATTTTATCTAGAACTGCTATATTTGCATGTGCCATTTAATAAATATTGGGCTTTTCTTTTCTGTCTGATTATAGTGAATCAAGTGCTGTATTTTGACTTAGCCAATGGCTACTGTGTGTTACAGAAGAGCAATCAGTTTGAAGTTGAACTTTGTAAGGAACATTTATCTTTATATATAATCACCATGGATTACAGGATAAGCCTGCTAGTTTAAGAAACCAAGTTAAATTGCTTATTTAAAAAAATGTTCTTGACATCATTTTTTAAAATCTCCTTATCTTTTAAGGGATTGCTATAATAAAACCCCCTTGGCCTTACTGGGAATTCAGCCCACAAGATAAGGAAAAAGACTGCAACAGCAAAGGGGCCTAAACATAGTTAGACTATTTCTTCCACTGAAAAAAGCACTTGGAAAATAATCACCTTATATAATTAAGTTGGACTGATGTTATACATGTTTTGTAAACTTTTCAAAGAGAGTGTAGTATTTTTTTTTCTTCCATTGACTGATACTGTTTGTTACAATAGCAAACCTGGTATAAAAGATGGTAAGCATTAGACATAAAAGAATGTTGTAGATCAAGTGGCAAAACCTAAGACAAAAAAACAAACAAACAAAAAACAGTAATAGTAAAAAGACATGTAAGGGAAGAAAGATACAAACCCAGAAAACAGTTTCAATGTCCATATCATCTATACCAGCTAAAAGGGAATTTTTCTCTGAAAAGTGAAACCTTTAAAGGCTATTTGAAATTGAAGGTTAAAACAGAGCTAACTAATAAAACACAAACACTAATGACTAGATATTGTAAATCACCACATGAATGAAAGAATGGTACTTCAATTAAATTGATTAAAGTCATTTAATAGAACCAAATGAGAAGGATCCAGTTCAACACCCCCCCAAGGGATTTGAAATCAGTATTGACGGAAATTAAATCAATACATTCATCTTCTTGGAGACAGATAGATTAATGAACAAAGAAACCAATGATGCAATGAATAAAAGCAAAGACGCTCCAATAGACTTAGAGAGTGGAAAAAGTATAGAAATTAGTAATGACCTACTGTAGAGATTAGCAAGAATGAACGAGTGAAGAAAAAATCAAAGGCCCACCAGAGTGTTTAATTACTTACAATGGTAATTTGGTCCAAAAAATATGAAGGTGCAAAGCACTGTACCTTTTGAGTAAGGATTTGGTAAAGTTATTAATGAACTAACAGTTCTCAAACATATACATAGTGGAACAGATAGGGACTAAAAGATGATATTCAGTCCATGAGAGAAGATGTAGCAAAAACTACAGCTAAAGTGAATATTTATTTATTTAATTAATTAATTTTGGTGACCGGGTGGGCCCACTGAGTCCAGTGATGGTTCCTTTTTCATGGAGCAACCCGGAATTAATTACAGATACTTCGAAATGTAACCTTTGCATAATTACATAAACAATATTTTACACATCACATGGATAGGAGAACAATTAACAATGCATGACAATTAGCAACATTTGTTAATACACTTAAATACATTTGTGAATATACCCACTCACTGACAGATTTATTTGAATTAAAAGGTGCAAAGTTGAGATAGCAACAGTGGCAACTGCACTGGTTTAGCTCCAGCAGGTGGGTCTTTGGTCCCCTTTCAAATCCCGCTAATGAGTTGCACTCCTGGAGATTTGTCGGGAACGTGTTCCAGAGGGGAGATATGAAGGCTTCGCTCTGGGTATCGCAAGGAACTGTCTACTTGAGGACCTTAGTGTCCTACCATTCTTTTTTGTTCTTAGCAACTCTGCCAGACTTGGAGGGGCAACGACTAGCCTGAGCTTGCAGGCTAGGCAAAGAGATGGATATTGTAATCTACCTTCAAAGGTGAGCCAGGATAGGGCTTGACGGACCTGACAATGATGTTCTCTGGGGGCCTGCAGCAAACCTGCATATTCTGTGGTACAGGGTTCTGAGCTTCTGCAGCTCAGTGTTTTTAACAGACAGCAGTATTGGGGAACCATAGAATAGGGTGGTAGGAGGGTACCTTCAGCAACCTTGTGCCAAGAGTCCTGTGTAAGATAGGGACTAAGGTGATACAGAAGTCCAATCTTCTGGTTCAGTGTCTTAGTGATCAGGTCAATGTGGGCCTTGAAGGTGCAATCCTGATCAAGGGTTAATTCCTAGGTACTTTAGGGATTCAACTACCTCGACCCTAGTCCCGGTCAATAGTGAGAAAGCCAGTTTATTAGACCTGTCTGGGCCAAGTGTTTTTGATGTTTAGCTACACGGTGAACTAAGGAGTGATGGTCAATTGGATGTAATACTAAAAAAAAAAAAAATTAAGAGATGAAATTGTAGCCCAATCAGAGGCATAACATGATCTTAGGATAAATGTTATATATATGGGAAAATGTGCAGAGAATGTATGGCAGATTCAAAAGAGTACAATAAAAGTATCTCCAGCTATACAGACCACAGAGATACTGATAAGAAATACATTTAATGCTTTTTAAATGAAATCAGTGCATGATTTCCAGTTAGTCATAACAATGAAACAGTGAGCTCGCAATATCTGTGTCTACTCTTCAGAGTGACTTACAACATGACGAAATTACGTTTGTGAATTGGAACATAGCAGGTATACGTAATACATTAGGAGGCAAGGAATGTATTAGTTTTATTAAATCCCATGATTTGATCTGTCTATAGGAAGGAAGACGCTCTGCGCATGTCAGAGAGTTCTTGCAGAAGCTAGCTGCACGATGGAGAATGCCGACTCTACAGACAGGATCGAGTTTTGTTAAAATCCGTATTGGGGGAAAAAACTACACGTCTGGTGAGCGGATCCATTTGCCGGCCTTCTCTGCTCTTCGCCCCCCGGGCACTCTGGTGAGTGTTAATTCATTCAGCGACGCTATGCCAGGTGAAAACTGCACGGTCAATTCATAGAGTAAACATATACCTTGGCAAATGTACTCGTCGGGTTATGTCCAAACTCTATCACCGGGTAGCAGAGGTGTTTACTACAAGACCGTGCTTCAAGACGTTCTTTTTCATCCAGCTCTGAGAGTTCACAAGATGAGCAAACAACTGACGGTAGAACGCCCAAGGAGGATTCACCACCTGAAAAGTTCCCTGCCTACACCCCTCTACTGGAGAATGGTAAACCCTCGGCTTGGGAACTCCAGGTCAAGGGTGTTTTTTTTCTTTTAAAGGCTCAAATATAAATGGCCTGGAGCTGGAGCAGGATAATCTAGATTTATGGTCACCGCAAACTCAAACACCTGGTATTAAAGTAAGAAAACATAAGAGCTCCCTAAGTCTTGAAAAGAGAAAGAAGAAGCAATGTTCTAAGAGCGCCAGAATGTTGAACGTTCATACTCACCACCCTACTACCAATATAACAAGATTCCCCAATCTGTTTCTGTGACATTTTTAATAAAACAAAGAGAGATTCCTTTAAAGAAAATATGGCTTCCTCAGCTAAAAACTAGGAACACAAAAAATCAGGACAAAGATTTGGGGGGGGGGGGGGATCCTGAGATAGAAAAATAAAAGAAAATAGATACTGCTGAAGAAACCCTCAGGTGAAAATGAAGAAAATATAAAAGAAACTTTGTTGAAAGAAATGAAATAAGGTTTCTCATTTATAAATACTGCTGTGTCTACTCTAACCTTAAAATTGTCAGAAGTGGTTGAAAAGTTTTAAAACGTGGCACTGCGCACTATGGAATGTGAGGAGTAAGTTGGAAAAATTGAAGATGTTATTCCTAAAATATCAAAGAATATTGAAAATAGTAACAAGGAGCTTGAGTTACTTAAGCTTAAAGTTGAGGATCTTGGGTCCAGATCCAGATGGGCAAATTTGAAGACTGGAGGTTTACCAGAGGGTGTAGATGGCTTAGACACCCTCAAGTATTGTGAGGAATTGTTAACCGATGTTATGGGTCTAACTTACCCACAGCAAAAGATAGAGCTTGATAGAACACACAGAACTTTCGGCCCTAAGGATGGTCTGGTCAGAGCCAGATTTATGTACATAAAACTGTCCGCTGTCAAGATAAGTAGAAAATTCTGTCAAAAGCACATATAGAGAAGGGGTTATAGTATAAAGGCCTTAAACTACAGATTTACCCTGATACACCTCCTGCAGTCTTAGCAAAACATGAAAGCTTTGATAATATCAGAGACAAGCTCCAGAAAGAAGGCATGCCATTTATGATGTTATATCCAGCCAAGCTCAGAATAAATCTTGATGGCAAGCTGTTGTTTTTCTATTCCCTGTCAGAGGTTGAGGAAGCTCTGGCTAGACGTTCTAAATATACAACAGATGTTCATGATTCTGGGACACATCCATCTACCTCAAAGGCTTCTGACACATAGTACGACAGTACAACAGAACAAAAGCCATTATTATCAAAAGGGGAAGAGAGGTAAAAAAAAAAAAAGGAAGAAAGAAGATAGAAAGGGGAAGGGAATGGGAAAAGGAAAAAGAGAAAAATGAACAGTTACAGGGCTGGTTAGGTAGGGAGGTGATGGTGGAGATGGGGGTTGATCTGTAAGGTGATAAGATTTCTCTCCTTGACTGGCCTCACTGGGGGGGTGAATAGTGGAGAAAGGGGTCAGAATCTATTAAGAGAGGGTGCTAAATGGATCTTCTCTTAGGAGTGGTACAAGCTGTTCTCTCAAGCTTCTAGAACTACACATTCAGCAGAGGTTTAGCAACCTCTTTTGGGGGGGGGGGTAAGGGCAGTCCGTTTGTTTTTAGGATGCCCAAAATACACAAATCAAAGCAGTATCAGACTGACATCTGATTTGTTATGGCAAACATGGCTGCTGCTTCTTGTCTTACAGATACATAAAGGGAGAGGGGGGATTATTTTCTTTTTTTCTCTTAGTTCTTTAAAACAAATTAAAACACGGTTAAATAAAATGAAAAAAGCATGGGTGCACTAGATCTTTATTATCTTTTTCTTCTAGGAAAAATTGTAAATTTCTAACAGAGCATAGGGAACACAACATTTCATATCAGCTCTGCATCTGCCTTCTCTTGGTCCTGAGTTATCTTGATAGTCCCGACAGGTCACTCTTAAGGGAAGGGGGAGGGCACAGATTAAAGAGGTCACAAATGAGGGGGATGTATAAATTTTACTATGACTGACCTTAATGTTTTTTCTTGGAATCTAAATGGGTGTAAAGGCATGGCTAAGATTAAAAAGGTGATAATAATTGCTGATAAAAGAAAAACAGACTGCCTACTAATACAGGAAGCACATTTTAACAATAAGGATGCAACCTTCTTTGGGAATTTATTCAAGACAACAGGATAGTATACTGCATTTTCAAATCAAGTCAGGGGGTAGCCATTTATATTAAAAAACACCTGGATCACAAGCTTTCCAGGTTAGTTGTGGATCAAGTAGGGAGATATGTAATAGCAGAGGTTAATCTCCAAGGTAAACTCTTTACATTGGCTACAAAAGATGGCCCCAACTCTGAAGAACCGGGGTTTTACATGGAATTCATGTTGGAAATAGTACAATTTAACTCCCCCCTTCTTATTGGTAGGGATTATAATTGAACTTTACATCATTTAGCCAGAGCCCCCCAATACACACACACACCTGAAAGGAACAAAATGTAGCAGCATCATTAAAACAATTCATGAAGGACTACCCTCTTTCAGATCCTTTTAGATATATGTTTCCCTCCTTAAAGAAATAGTCTCATTACTCTAAAGTTCATAATACATATTCTAGGATAGATTATTTTTTAGTTTCTCAGACCATCCTTAATGAACTTACACGTTACTTATGAACCTATAAGAATATTTGACCATTATTAAAACTTAGAACAGCCCAACACTGTATAATACAAATAATAAATGGTCATTGGATAACTCTCTCTGGTATTGTCCAGGATTTATAGAGAGGATGAGGGAAGAGCTAGACTGGTTTTGGGAAATCAACTCTAATCAAGGACGAAGTATTCCAGTTGTTTGGGATACCATGAAAGCCTACATCTGAGATTGGACCTCTGCACAGGTAAGCATTAGAAAGAAAACTTGGGGCAGAGAAATACAAAAATTAGAGGCCAAACTCTCTTCAGGTCAGGAGGAACACACTAACACACTGACAGAACAAACAGAAATGAAAGTCATTCTAGTTACAGACAAATTGAAAAAATCTTACAAGAACAAGCTAATAGAGAAATGTACAGGCCAAGGGGCAAATATTACTATTCTGGTGATCTCCTTGGGAAAACATTAGTTTACCAAATACGCTGTAAATCCCCCCAAAAATGTAGTACATGCCATTAAAGGAGAAATGAGCTCTTGATGACATCTGAGGACGAAATTAATTCCACATTTAAAATATTTTTTTTGAAAATGTACATGTTCCCACATCACACGTAGCAGATACAGAAATATGTGACTATTTGGTCATTTTGGGTTTACCTAAAATTTCAGAACAAGATAGAATGGCTAAATAAAGAAATCACCCTGGAAGAAGTCATCTTCAGTATAAAAAGTCTACCTAATGGAAAGAGCCCCAGCCCTGATGGCCTACCCTTTGAAGTTTACAAAAATCTATCTACTTCTTTGGTACCTAGGCTCAAAGATTTGTTTAGAATCATCCATGTGGAAAACAAATTACCCTTGTCTTTTAATCAGGTTGATATCACCCTGCTTCTTAAAAAAGAAAAAAACTACCCAAACAGTGTGGATCATATCGTCCTAGTTCACTTTTAACTTGTGATTATAAAATCTATACAAAAATATTAACAAACAGATTAACTAAAGTCATTCATAAACTAATACATCCCAACCAAGTAAGATTTATGGAAAACAGGAGATTACATCATACAAGGTGAACATTCAGTATTATTCAGGTCTACTTAGGAACAGACACTGCACTTCTCTTGCTAGATGCAGAAAAGGCATTTGACGCTGGCCCAGTGGTGCTGAGGGCTGAGGCACTGGTTGCCTTACCTCGCACTACACCAGTGACCCATGTTTGGGAATAAGCATGGGCCACCGGGGGTCAGCAGGGGTGGAGAGGGATTTAGCATCCAAGGGACTACTCTCCCTCTCTGGGAAGGGGGGATTTCAGGGGTCAGTGTGCTTCTGGCCCATGGTGGTGGTTGGGGGACAGAACATCGACACTGCAAGATAAGCACTGAGTGAGGCAGGTGTTGGGAGGAACTCATGCGGACGTGTGTGCATTCCCTCCCCAGACATCATTGCACACCCCACTCGTGAGGGAAAGAAAAATGAGAAAAATGGCCCCAGGTCAGCTAGGTGATGAAGCCACCCACCACAGGCCCCAGCCCTGAATGATGTTCCCTGAACTGGATCCTTTTCGAGGTGAGTAGTAGCTTGGGGGAGCTTCTCGCCGCCCTGCCATGGGGGGAAGCCTTGGGGGAAGAGGGATGCAGCCTGATGTCAGGGTACTGGGCTGGATGGGTGGCTAGGATGGATGCCAACCTGGGGACCCCATGGAAAGAAACAGAGTACACAAAATAAGAAAAGATATTTGATAGGGTGCAGTGGTTGTTCCTGATAGAAGTCCTTCAGGCCTTTGGGATTGAGGGCAGTTTCTTAGACTTGATTTATCTAACATATACCAACCCCCAAGCTAGGGTAAAGACTAATAGTACATATTCACCTTCCCCCCGCCCCCTTATTTAGTGGAACAAGGCAGGGCTGTCCTCTTTCCCCTTTTTGCCCTATTTCTAGAGCCTTAGCAACTAAGATAAGATCTCAAAAAGCACTATTGGGGTTACCAGTAAAGAATATTTTTAATTCCATTATGCTGTATGCAGATGATGTCTTGCTATCCCTCAATAATCCAAACTTTTAATTATTCGATTATTAATAATATTCTGAATGAATTTGGTTCCCTATCTGGTTATAGGGTTAACTGGGGACAAAAAGCAAACTTCTCTACCTGGGCAACACTATAAACCAAACACATCAAGGGTTACTATCTATAAGTAAGAAGCATGTTAAATATTTGGGAGTAGTTAGCTCAAAACATTAATAGTCATCCAACTCATCTTTGACCCACTTTTGCATACAATAAAAATGGATCTAGAGAAATGGCAGTATCTCCCCCTCACACTGAAAGGCAGAATCAGCATTCTTAAAATGAATATACTACGCAAGCTATTATTTTTATTCGAAGCTATTCCAGTCACTCTAAAAAACAGTTTTTTTAATAAATCTGGACAAGATAATAAGAATTTTTTTTGTGGCAAGGGAAGCTCTTCAAAAATTGTATCAACCACAGACTAAAGGAGGGTTAAGCTGTCCAAATTTCCAATTCTGTTACTTAGCAACCCAGTTAGAAATAGGTTATTTGTGAGTTCATCAACCAGAAAACCCAACAATGGTGGATTTGTGCCTAGCACAGGAGAACCTTAAGGTACTGGATCTAAAAAGTTCTCTTACAATGCAATACATTATCAAAATGAGGCACTTATTGATACAACAAAGGCAGTTAAATATGCTTGGGCACAAGCTTCAAAAATTACCACTGGGTCAGATAAATTATCTCGCCTAACTCTGTTGTTTAATAACAAATGTTTTCCCCATCTATATCAGATGAAACATTTGGACAATGGTATTTTTCCAAGGGGATTCATACCATAGAACACTTTTTCTTACACAACACCTTTAAAACATTTGAACAAATTAAAATGGAATTTGGCATACCTGATAGGTACGTTTGGCAATATACTCAAGCTAAAAATGTTATTTATAAGAAAAATAATATTTCCTTTCTCCTAGAATCTTCACCATTAGAAGATTTCTTTAGAGGGTCAGAGTCAAATAAACACTTGATCTCAAGAATATATAAGCAGTTACTAGATGGTCTACCTCTACCTTTCACTCCACTTAGATTATCTTGGGAAAAAGAACTGAATAGCCCCATTCCTGAATTTGAATGGGATGAAATCAGTAATCTACAAACTTTGGGGATCAAAAATAATAAACTGTTTCAAATCTATTTTAGTACATTTCATAGCATATACCTGACCACTGCCAGGCTGCATAAGATGAATAGTTCATTATCTTTGACCTGCCATAGATGCATAAGGACTAAAGGAACTCGTTTAGATATGATGATTTGTTGTCCTAAGATAAAATCATATTGGGAGAAGGTCTGGTTTATTTTGGGTACAGTCATAGGCTACGATGTCTCCTTTGACCCTGGTATTGCTCTTTTCGGATATCAACTATGGTATCAATAGTATATCAAGTATCAGAAAACTTTTTAATATAGGTTTAACTGCAGTGAAAAGGGTGATCTTGCAGCACTGGAAGGATGTAGCAACCCCTCCCTATAAGGAATGGGTAGAACACATGTTAGACATTAGTAAAGTAGACAAGGCTCTATATTTGTTAGAGGATGAGCTTGAAAAATATAATCTAATTAGGTCATCTTGTTTGACTCAATTGAATAATCAGGCAAAAAAAAAATAACTATTATGAATTTGGCTTTTGAAGTTTGCTATAATGATGTGTCTTAGTCTTCATGAGATTTCACGATGATTGAAGCACCCACACGCTGAGCTAACAAAAGGAAAAACAAACAAAAAAAAAGAATTAAAAAAATCTGTCTGTAGGAAACTTTGGCATCTGCTAAAGTTACTTTGAATGGATATTTATTATTTCAGAGTAGAGGTCGCTGCTAGAAAAAGTAAAAATATGGAATATTCATTATGTGGGCTCCTGACCCTAGTTAAAATATCACTGAAAGAAAGTTGGACCAATCACAGGATTATATATTTTTTTGCCAGAGTTCTTTAAAGAACAATTTATGCTAGTAAACATATGTAAATATATCACAAAGAAATTCAGATTATTACCCACAAGAAATATGGTCTGATTTTGAATACGAGATTACAAATATTGCAATAACTTCTATTGGAATTCCACTACTATTAACAGGTGATTTAAATGCACAAACAGGGGTAACAAAAGATGTGAATCTATAGGACTTGATTACCAAGTCAGAAGTTCACAAGACAGAATAATGGATTCTGCACGAATAAGGTTGTTACAAATGACTGAGAGGAATGCCATGATAATACAAAGTGGTAAATTATAGGGAGATGAAAAAAGGTACCCATACTCATTTCATGACAAACACTGCTAGTACTAGAACTGTGCTGAATGGGAACATTCTGAATTTGTGAAATGTTGGTGAATTTTGATGAAATTCTGTGAAATTTTGTGGACTTTTGATAAAATTATGCAGAATGTTTAAAATGTAGTGATTTGGTCATAACTTAGCCATCTTTAAAGCTAGAGCTCTGACATTTGGCAGGCACACTCCTTCCAAAGAGGGCCACAAACATGGAAAATATCATTACATTCTGATTGATAGTTCCAAAATATAGGTGTTCAATGTTTGGCAATTTATTTTTTGTGTGAAATTTCATAAACATTTTTATCTGCGCATACCTCAGCCGTCTATTGGTTCAGAAATCTTAAATCTGGCATAATTCCCTGATGATAGGTTTTCTAACAATATGTCAGATTTCATAACAATATGATGCATTGTCTCAAACTTATATGTACTCTAAAGTTTGTGAAACAAATTTTATTTGCATATAACTCGGGCACCTTTGGAGTTATACATATGTAAAGTAGCATGAGTAACCTTTTTGTAGTGCTTATTAAAATATTATAAATATGGAGAGAATTGGATCAGATATTTTTAAGTTACAGGGGTTCAAAACTTTATTATGTAAATATTTGTGAAATGTGAAAACTCTCAGAAATGTGGATGTTTGTAGCTTCTCTGTTCTTACAAGCATAGACTTGACATTTGACTTACATATCCCTAGTCAGGGTTCTAGTTGAAATGAGCTAAACAAAGTCCATGGGTTCCAAACCCATGCAAACAAAAACAGTGCCAACCACCATAGTGCAGGAATGGGATACTTCGTTTTCTGCAGGGGGCTTTACCCCCACACACCCCACATGGGGAGCTTTGCCCCCTGCACCCCCCTTTATTTATATAACCAGCTCAGGGATGGACAACACTGGGGAAGGGGGCAACTATCTGGATTACATGATTCTGGCTTGCGCTATAGTCCAGGTAGTTTTTACTCTTTTTCCGGTGCAGTTATTGACAGGGCAGTTAATTTTAACCGGTATTGACCAGTTACGCCATAGTTAGTGTATCCTGGTGTCTAACACAACTGGATAAATTAATTTAGCAGTTTTAAATTTGCAGTAGAAAAACAATTATTGGTAACATTTTGTTACATATTTATGGCAGCATATAAATGAAGCATCCAGAATCCTTTTTGTGGAATTTGACAATAACAGCATACATATCACTTCTTCATTTGGCAAGCTGGGCTGAGCGTTTTGCTGTACTGCTGTTCCTCTCTGGGTGACTACCCCTCCTTTGGTATACCCGGATTGACTCAGTAGAACTTCTTCCCTCCCTCAGCTATGGATTCCACCTATTTGCCCGGTCCCCCCAAATTCACCTTGCCCGGTGGAACACGGCATATAACAATATTTGTCGGTTTGCACTAGCTGCCCCTAAACTCACCCATCACTGTGATCTCTATGATAAACTCCGCTGGCTGCCTCCAGCTGAATACTTGGATTTTGGTGTTGGAAGCTTCTCCAAGAAGGTGCTCGCTACTGGCTCCCCACAGGGACTGGTGAATCTCCTCCCAAAAATGGACACCATGCCCTACAAGCTTAGGTCCCAGTCTGCTGGACTGCTCAAAGTCCCTTCCACCCGGTCTCTTATGGGGGACCGAGACTTTGCTGCTTACGTGCCCAGACTCTGGAACTCTCTTCCTGACCATGTCCGCATGGCCTCCTCCCATGGGATCTTTCGCTTCTCCCTGTGGTCGCACTTAAAATTATCATCAGTGTGTGACTGCTTCAAGCCTCTGTAGTGAAATGTTTTCAGACGAATTCTGCTGTCACTAATGTCAATCTATGTAATCCTATTATGTGGTGTAATTGCTGCTTGTGCATTTGTTTTTCTACAGTTGTTAGTACCTCCTGTAATAAGTTGTTCCTCCTAAGTTGCCTTGTATGTATCCTGTATGTTTGTACTCTCCTGGATCGTTCCTGAAAATAGGCATATTACTTGTCTAGTGTACCTACCCGGTAAACAAAAGCTAAATAAATATATAAATAACTACTGATCACAGTGATATCCTCTTGGTTCTTTACAGTGACGCCCCCCCCCCCAAAAAAAATGTGAGTCACCTACTCCTTTTCCTATTGACCTAACCTGTCAGAATAGCCAGAATCCTTCCTTCCTGCTGCCCCAGACATTGTCTTCCCCCACTACATCTTTTTGAGTACCTCTACGTCCCAGACCCGCATGTACATCAGGCTCCCCGGATAAAAAATTTACTGGATGTGATCCTTAAATATCCTGCATCCAGGCTGGAATTGTTGACACTGTGTGCTTCCTTGCACCAGCTTGGGGGTCTACCAGTGTTGTGCTACACAGCTCAGCTGTCCATTTCTTGGAGAAATTGTGCATCTTATTCCTGAACTTGCTGACCCCCTGCACTACCTGCCTCTCATACCTTTATCTTTTAATTAGGATCCCCCAGATAAGGCTGAGTAAAATTAGTAAATTCCAGTTTTATGGAATTTGTCATGAAATTCTACAATTTTCCCAAAGACTCATAGGGTTTGACTTTAAGTACAGATGCTGTTTTGCAATTTCTAGCAGTAAGCACTTAATAAAATAGACGCACCCAGTCTCCTTGTAAGGTCTAAGAACTGGACAGATTTAATGGTATTGCATTCTCCAGTGTTTAAGTTTCAGGGGGTTATAAATGTGCAGTTTACATTCTTGCAAAATGTGATTTTTAAATGTTGTTAAAGTTTAACTACTTTTAATTCAATTCCATTTAAAACTGCAAATATGAAGTTTTTCAGAAATGGCCACGTGGTATAGTAGTTTAAATGTTTCAACTCTTATTAAATTTGGATATGTTGTTTTAAAATTAGAGGGAAATAACTGAAATTTACATTTTGGTAGCATGTCTGGCAGGCTATAACTTAATCCCATTTGAAGCTAGAAATCTGAAACTATGTACATATACAGAAGTAGTGATAACCTGTATACCTGTCAAATTTTATAACGTTTCAATGAATACTATTAAAATTATACAAAAATTACAGAAATCAAAATTTTGGCAAAATGTTTGGCTACTTATAACTCGGCTCCCATTAAATCTTGAGACTTAAAACTTGGTGCATATACCTCTGTTGAATGCTTCTCTAAATCCAGACATTGTGGAGAAAGTTGGATAAGAAATCTTAAAATTATCGCAAAATAACTGAACATTTAATTTTGATTAACTGTTTGGCCACCCATAGCTCTTCCCCCTTTTACCCTGAGACTTTGAAATATGGTACACATTTGTAAGACTTAAGCTACTGTTCACATTTGAAATATGATTATTTGGATGCATACTTGCAAAATTACAGTGCTATAACTGAAATTTAAAATTTGGCAGAATTCCACAGAATTTTCACAAAAATTCTGCAGAATTCTGTGGAATCAGAATGGTCATTATGCGGGCATTCCGGGAATGGAATTTTAAATTCTGCACAGCTCTAGCTAGTACTATAAATTATTGTATATGTTTTGTGACCGATTACAGATCACTGTATAAGTAACACAAAGGAGTGGTGCAGAGCTGTGCTGATCATGTGAAAATGGCACCCTGCTGCTCCAGATTTGTTTACATTAGCACTAATACATCCGAGCCAATATAAGGAAAAGGAGGTAAAGAAAAAAATATTTTTTGGCATCAAAATATCAGTGAGTTTTGTTTTGGGGATGGGGTGCTGGAAGGCCATTTGTTTTTCTTTAAGACAAAGAAAAAAAGCTGTAGCCTTTCAGTACGTGGCTCCAGTCCATGAAAATGTGACAAATATGCAATAATCTGTATGTTAGTTTTTTTATTCACGTCATGTACGGTATTAATATTTCTGTATTTATTACTTGTAATGACCTGCACTCGAACACATAAAGAATGGAAGCAGAAACTGAATAACATGATGATAGAAAAATCCATCTAGAGCACTAACCAATGTCGTATTCCATTTATACAGTCGGGGTGAGTTGGTTATGGCTCATTTTACTGTACTGATTACTTATTGTATTGCACTGCATGGTGATACATCATATTCAAAATGAAGATAAATCATTTGTCTTCATTCAGAACACTTTTGCACTCAAAGTAATACCTTTATCTCACACTTTACAAACTCACTCCCATTGTATACATAGGGAATATGCAACATGGCAGTGCTGAATAAATTTTTTATCCATATGGTAACTTTAGATGACCTTACTAGAGGAAGAGCTCTGTCTGCCTCACAACAACCCCACACTTCTGACTCTATCCTTCAACCTATTAACTGTCCCACAACTAGTCCCAAATATGTAAAACATGTCTGCACAGTATACTTACACAGTACATTCTTGATTATGAGGCAGGGGGCAGTTTTGATGGGCCTAGAGTCCTTTCTGACCTGAAATTACTATGTTACAATATCTTAAAACTACTCCAGTCCACACATCAGTATGTGCCCCACAAACGCCAATCACCTCAATATATCTGTCTGACAACTACCTCACACTTCAGTATCTGCCCCTCAGTGAACCTACATCCCAGCATCTAGCCAAAACCTATCCCACACCTTTGTACCTGCCCCACAACAATATCATACTGCATTGTCTTCCCCTGACAACCATCCTACACCCAGTATCTGTTCCACAAAGATACCATACCCAAGTATGTACCCAGAACCACCCCATAGTCCAGTATTTTCCACACAACTACTCATACTCCAGTCTCTGCCTCACTGTCATCACTATATGTCAGTATCTGCCCCACAGCCACTCAGCACCCCAATGTTTGCCCCACAATTACACACTCCACTCAGGCAGACTGGATGGACCTTTGGTCTATTTCTGTGTCATTGTCTATGTTTTCATGTTTCCTTTATCTGCCCCCACTACCCAGTAACACAGTTTCTGCACAAAAAATCCCTTTCTACTTTTTTCCAAGTACCCCATAACCTACTTTTTTAATTGCAACTAGTGTAATTTTAGTTTCAGCCTTTCAACTACCCCAGACCCATATACATGGCCCATGAATACTCTGTATCTAATTATCTGCCTGAGAACTAACCCTTATGCCCTATAGGAGTGGCTGTGAGGCAGATACTGGGGGGTGAGATGTAGTTGCAAAGACACCAGGGTGTGGGGTAATTGGAGGCAGGTGGTGAGGTGAGTGGTAGCTGTGGAATAAAGACTGAGGTGAGGGGTAATTGTGCAGCAGACACCAAGGTATGATCATGGTTGTGAGCTGATACTGGGACTAGGTGGTGGTTCTGGAGCAGATATTGTGATGGGTAGTTGCAAAGAAAATAATGGAGTATTATGACTATCAGACACTTATTTGCCCCCTTAACAACCGAACATCCTAATATATGCCCCACAATAGCCCCCACTTCTCAGTGTCAGGCAGGAACAACATCAAAGCATAGTATATACTCTGCACCATAGTAAAACACAGTATCTTCACCACATCTATGATATATTCTGGTGAGGGTGTGGAAGCAGATACTGAGGTAAGATATGACCATGGAGTCAGGTTAGTTGAAGGGCAGATAATAGGGTAGGGAGTTATTGTGGGGCAGAAATCTTGAGTGTGGGGTTGTTGAATGGCAGATACTAAAGTAAAAGGTTTCTAGGCAAAAAACAGGGTTTAAGTTTTGTAGGAGCAGATATTGAGATGTGGGTTGGTTGAAGGACAGATACTGAGGTGTGGCTGTGATGGTTGTGGGGCAGATACTCACATGTGGGCTAGTTGTAGGGCAGATAAAGGTACATGTATATGGGTGGTTGGATCAGAAACTGGGATATGGGTAAAATTAGGGGTATATGCTGATGTGTGAAGTAATTGTGGGGCAGATATTGATGTTTATTGGTGGTGGTTGTGAGATGAGTACTGATGTGCAGGGTAGTTGCTGGCAGATGCTGAGGTGTGGGCAGCTGTTCAGCCCATATAAGGGCCAGGGGTTGTTGCAGGTCAGTTAAAGGGATGTGGAGTTGTGGTGCAGATAGGGAGGTGAGTGGTAGTTGTGTGGGGTAGATACTGGGATGTGGCATTGCGGGGCAGATACTGGAGTGGTAGTTGGGCAGATACTGAGATGTGGGGTAATTGTGGGATAGAACATTGAGTGGATATAAAACTGATACTGTAGTGGAGATGTCTGTGGGTAGATGCTGGCATGTGGAATGGCTGCTGAAGCAGATGATGCGGGTAGTGTTGCCATTGGACAGATACTGGGGGGTGGTGGGGTTGTCAGGCATATATGCTGGACAAAATGCATTCTGTCAAATGCCTTTGATCTGCATATAAAAACGTGTTTTGACAAATGCTTTTATTCTGTGGACAAAATGGACTTTGTCAATTCCTTAATTATTTCTGTAGAAAAACAACCTATTTTCTCTAACTGCTAACTTCTTTCTGCAACCAGAATGCATTTTATCAGATTGCTTGATTAGATTAGATTTTGTTGATAAACCAGGAAAGTGGTCTGGGTCACAAGTCCTCACTTTTAGCCACACCTGGTATAACATAAAATACATCAGTACGATATTTGCATATCTGTACATACACAACACAATCAACTTCGATCTATGAACACAATGCCCTTTTCAATCTCTTAGCTTCATTCTGTAAACAAAATTCTGTTTTGTGGACAAATATGTTAATGTTACAAATAGTACATCAAACCCTACTCTACTTCTGAAATCCTGTTTGCCTAAACTTTAAAAAGTACCACCCCCCAGGTTTGTTGTGAAAATTGTCAAGACCTTCACTGTTGCTTTAACCTGCAGTTGTCTGCTAAAAAGAGGGAGGGAGGGAGGAAGAGAAGGTGGGAAGTAAGTAATTAAGTTACTGTAGTTGACATTTATTTATAATTTTTGACAGCATGGTCAATGTACCAAGAGTAATCACCCTTTGCCTGATTCCTGGAAACCGGAACCATTGTTACAACAGGTCGTGAGATGTTGTCTGCTCATATATGCTGTATGTTCAAGGCAGGCCTCTAAAGTGCTTTGCTCAGGGTTCCACCCATTTAGGGTGCCAGCGGCAGTGCCCCCGGTAATTAGGGTGCCACGTTTTGTGGATGCTGTGCCTCCCATGCCTCCCCTTTCTATATATAACTCCAGGGGGCAGACATCAGGGAGGGGGTGGCGAACTCCCAAAGTTGGCACCCTAATGACGGGTGCACAGCCACTGGTGCATATATGGCCGGAAAGGTATGCTCAGTACATGTACACTCCAAACCGAAGTTTAACTCCAAGTGCAAAGAGGAAAAAAATTGGGTTAGTCAGTGGAACAAAAACATCAAGCATCAATTAAACCAGTGATTTGTCACACATATGCTAGTCCCTTTGGTATAATAGTGGTAGCACATAATACTGTGGTATATAGTATATATATCTGATTGCCAACTAATACCTGGGATGTTTTTTTTATTATTCCCAAATTGACTTTGTCTCGGCATAGATTACTGGTGCATGAATGAGGCTTTTGTCCAGGTATGACCAGCACACTACTGACTATGTTACTTGAATTGTTGTATTAGGCCTTTCTTGTAGATTATGACTATATAATGTACAGTATTTAGAACATAGATACAGGGTAGACTCCCCATGATTTTAATTCCATAATGTATTTACTTTCTTGATACAAACTCGGGCTGTTCGATTCCCTGGGCGTGTCAGGACTATCTTGTGAACAGGATTGTATAATCCTAATGATTAGAATTTCCTGTATAAAAATAAAGTTTTCATCATCATGTTGTGCTTCTGCCCTCCTGTGCACATCACTGATACACCCATGTCAAGGGGGATCAAAACAAAATAAAAAGGTTGTGTTTCTACCCACTCAGGCGGCAGTAGGGTAGGCAGCTCTGCTTTGAGAGGAATGCCACCAGTAGGGTGCCACAAGGATCAGTCCTGGGTCCAGCCCTTATCAGTATGTTCATCAGTGACATGGGAGAAGGAATCCAGGGCAAGACATGTCTCTTCAGAGATGACACTAAGCTCCGTGGCAGGACAGACAGTGAGGAGGGGGTTAGGGAGATGTAGAGACTTGCAAAAGCTAGAGAGGTGGTCAAAAGTTTGGCAGTTGAAATTCAGTGCCAAAAAGTGCAACGTGATGCACACAGGGAACAAGAACTCGAGGACAGAGGCTCATCCAGTATAAAATAGTACACAGATGGCATCATACTCCATGTAAATTAGTTGAAATGAGCCTTTCCAAAGATGATTTATGCTGCAGGTGTCTAGCTGATAAGGGCACACTTTCTCATATATTGTGGCTCTGTTCCCTTCTAGCGACTTTCTGGAAAGACATAATCCTATTCTGTGAAGCAGTAACTAAAAGACAAATTAGTTACTCTGCTAAATTTGTAGTTTTAGGAATATGCTCTGATCTAACAGATTTTACAGATTTTCTTTTTTTTTTTTTTTTGTATGCCTTGCGTCCGCCGTCTGCTCCGGTCACGGACTCCAGGATCCCCGGCCACTGGATATCACCGACTCCCCACGGTCATCCCTGGCTTGCCCCCCAGAGAGTGGGGCCGCGGTTCCAACCCCGGTTATCGGACCGTGGAACTAGTGACTAGTCGGGGGAACGGCTCCGGCGGCCAATCAGGGCATTCCTGGAGCAGAGCGTCATATAGACGCTGGCGTGGGCTTTTCTCCCCTGAGGAGGCGGGGACGCAATGACGCCAGCTCGCCCCGCCCCCCCCATGTCGAAGCATCGCTGCATGGAACTCCCGGTCTCCACCAGGGGTCCCCAGCTCACAGTACTACCAGCGCCCTCCCCAGGTAGGAGAGCTGCCCGCCGGACACTCGATCCTACTCCCCCCCGGTTCTCCCGACAACCCGGATCCGTCGAACCTGGTCGCCGCGCCGTAAGCGAAATCCCACTGGCGCCGACGGACCGGCCTTTTACAGATTTTCTGAAAATGTGGCTCATGGCGGCATTTATTACTGCTAAGAATATAATACTGAGGCATTGGAGAAACACTGACCCCCCCTTCAATGAAAGAGTGGCTGCAAGATCTTGCTGTTAGAGCTAGCTATGAAACAGTGGCATATGTTAATATGAATAGATTAGACAAATTTTGTGACATATAGGAACCATATTTAAACTGTAAACCTTTCTAATGGTTATTTTATTAGAGAACAACAAAAGAACCCCAGAGCAAATGCACTGGGGCAAGGGTTATCCTGGAGGATATTGGCCATAAAGCCACATTTTAAAGAAAACATAAATTACACATACCCCAATAATGCAAAGCATCATGGGAAGCATATGCAAATGCACATGAATTAATTTGGGCTGGCTCAACTTTAAGCAAAATTGCATGGTGTCAGAAGTCCTCACAATACAATCAGCAAATGCTGAGAACAGCTTTGCTGATTGTATTGTGAGGCCTTCTGGCACCATGCAATTCTGCTTAAAGTTGAGCCAGTCCAAATTAATTAATGGGCATTTGCATATGATTCCCATGATGCTTTGCATTATTGTGGTATGTGCAAGTTGTGTTATTTTATTAGGGTTGTTACTGAGAAGGTTATATATGTTTATTCTTAGAGTTAAGTACTATAAATGTTAAAAATATATATTTTTTATTCTTAATAATATTTCATTGTTGATGTAGTAAGCTTGTTGCCTAATTGTCTACTTAATCTTATTGTATGTAATACTCAGAAACACATCTTTAAATGTTTGTACTATTTAAAAACTTAAACCTTTTTTTTTGTAATTCATATTTTATTATCAGTTGAAATTCAATACCAACAAGTGCAAGGTGATGCACATAGGGAACAAAAACACAGAGTACTGGATTTGGGGAGGGGGGTAAAACTGGGCACGATCTCTGAGGAAAGAGACATAATGGCCATCATCAGTGACTCCCTAAAACAATCAGACCAGCATAGCAAGGGCTACAGTAAGTCAGATGGGGTGCTGGTGTGTAGAGGAAGGAGTATCAAAAGAAGAAAGAAGAAGATATTACTATGTCTTTATAGACACTTGCAAGGCCCCACCTGGAGTAATGTGCCCAGTTTGGGAGTCCTCACTGAAGAAAAGATACAGACAGGCTGGAGACAGTTCAACACAAGGTGACCAAAATGATTCAAGGTCAGCAGGGCAGATCTTAGAAGGATTGGCCCATAACACTGAACATGTACTCACTGGAGGCCAGACAAGAGGGGGGAGATATGATAGAGACCTTCACGTTCGTGAAAGAAAGGAACAAGTTCAATTGTGACAAGCTAGTTAGCATAAGTAATGGATTCAAAACATGGGGTCTTGAGTGGAAACTAATGGTGAGTGGGGGGGAGAGAGTCAAGAAGGAAGTGAAGAAGTTTTATTTCACAGAAAGGATGATAGAGCTATGGAACGATCTGCCAGTTTCATAAGTTAAGTCAAGCTTCGGGACTTTCGTCCATAATGCTCGCCATTTTTTTTTTTTTTAAATGTAGTAGTCTTATCATAAAGATATTTATCAAGTCTAGATTTGAACATGTCCATACTAGTACTCCCTACCACGTTTATCGGCAAGCAATTCCATGCAGATACCACCCTTGTAGTGAACCAGTGCTTCCTTAAATTGATATTCCATTTAGGCAGTTCTAGTTGCATACAGTGCTTACGAATGCTAGACCAGCCTGCTCTATATGACATATTTAGATCTTCTCTTAATGTAGCATCTTGTGATATCCTAAACATCATACAAAGGTCTCCTCTTAGTCTTCTATAGCCCAAGGTATATAGATTGAGTTTAGTTAATCTCTCATTGTAGGACAGATTTTTTAAGGTTAACACTGATCTTGTCGCTCTACGCTGAACACTCTCGATTCTCACAATATCATCTCTGTACTGAGGTGACCACAGTTGCACACAGTACTCCAAGTGTGGCCTCACCAATGCTCCATACAGTGGAATAATCACGTTTTCATGTCTGCTAGAAATATGTCTCAAGATACAGTTTAAACTCTGATTAGCCCTTTTAACTTGTTGTTTGCAATGTGATCTAAACTTTAAATCTGATGTAATTTTGATACCTAAATCACTCTCTTCTTCTGTTGTTACCAAGATATTATTCCCAATATAATACATATGTTTGTTGTTGTTACGACCCATATGCATGATTTTACATTTGGAAATATTGAGTTCCAATTTGGAAATTCTAGTCCACTCATAAATTTCGTTTATGGCCTGTTGCAGGGAAAGTGCCTCTGTTATTGAACTCACAGTTGTTCCCAGTCTGCAATCATCAGCGAACTTAGAAATCCATATATGAGGATTGCTGAGCTGCAACGATGAAATGTAGATGTTAAAGAGGCATGGTCCCAACACCGAACCCTGAGGCACACCACTAGTGACCTCAGACCAATCAGACTTCACACCCCCAACCACCACTCTCTGCTTTCTACCCGTCAGCCATTTAGCTATCCAATTAATAATTTTGTTATTAATTCCAGTTTTAATCAGAGTTTGTATTAATTCCTCATGAGGTAATTTATCAAACGCCTTTGCAAAATCCATGAAAACCACGTCCACCGGTTTGCTGTTGTCCAATTTTTTGTTAACATTTCCATAAAAGGATAATAAGTTTGTTTGACATGATCTAGATTTAATAAAGACATGTTGTACAGGATCAGATAATTTTTTTTGATGTTATATAGTCAACTATGATATCCTTTAAAATACCCTCCGTAACTTTAGCTAATAATGATGTCAAACTAATAGGCCTAAAATTGGCTGGGTCAGATCTTGATCCTTTTTTATGGAGAGGAACAACCAAGGCATTTCTCCAGGCCTGAGGAACTTCACCTCTATCTAAGGATGCTTGATATAAAAAGCTCAGTGGTTCTGCCAGATGATCAGCAAGTTGTAAAATTCTAGGGTGAATATTATCAGGGCCTGAGGATTTATTGATGTCTAGTTTACTTAATCTGTTCTTTACCTCTGCAGGTGTTATTTTAATATTTCCAATTAAGGGAGTTGAAGTGTCAAAAATAAGAGGTGTATTACCAGGATTAAAAATAGAGCAAAAATAATTGTTTTGTGTATTAACTGTTTCTTGTTCATTAAGCATACCACCATTGTTGTCTTTAAAGGGTCCCAGTAATGAATGATGAATCTTTTTACTGTTAATATGAGCAAAAAATGATTTTTTGTTATCTTTGATTTTGTTGGCCAAGGTAAATTCTTGCTGGGCTTTTGCTTTTTTAATAGATGACTTGAGTAATTTAGCATGTTGTTTATATGCTAAATAGTTCTTCTGTGTTTTATCTTTCATGTATTTCTTGAACAGTCTGTCTTTTTTATTAATTAAACGTTCAATTTGTTTATTTAACCATCTAGGATTAGATTTTTTACCATTCGTTTGTTTAGATTTAATGGTTGGAATATATTTGGTAATTAACTGATTAAGCTGGTTAAGGAACACAGTCCACATGTCCTCAGTGTTTTTACCATCAAAAGCCTCGAACCATTCCCACAATGCCAGATCTTGCCCAAAACACAAGAAATTTGCTTTTGCTAAATTTAATTTAATTGCTTCTTCAAATTTGGTACATGAATTATGAGTCTGCTCCACTGCTCCTATTATACACTGGACCAGTTGATCTGGTGGGTGCCAAAACTCGCAATGGTTTAGAACATGCCTGGGACAGAGTGAAGGGCTTAAAGGTTTCTCAGGGTGGTAGCAGTAGGGTGGGGAACATGAGGGTGGAGAGTGTGGGTTAGAACTCTGTATGGACAACAGGTTCCAGATTTGTTAGGGTTTATGGGCAGACTGGATGGACTAGTGATTTTGACTATATATCTATGATTTTAATTGAAAAAGAAAAATGATTATATATGTGATGGAATGTATGTCCATCATATTCCCTACACACATCAAAACCCCACAGCGCAAGTTTTGCAAGGGGCTGGTTGGGTATTTGAACCAAACTGCTCTTGTTTTAAAATGTTCCCTTTAATAACTCAATGCCTTAAGTGCTCAAGCTGCTGGCTTTCCCTTAGTGGGAGGGGAAGTGTTAGCAAGCAACAGTGGGCCCAATGAAGAGAGGCCTGCTGGTAAGGCAGAGTAAGAGGAAGGAGGAGAAAGGGGGGTGTTGGATAGTTGAAGGTTGGAGAACTCTATTAGCTAGAGCTGATAATGAGAAAACAGGCATTTGTCAATGCCAAATGTTCACCACTGGTATTGCTGTTGTACCAAGTCATGCTTGTACACATTTATTTACTATATATTTACCCAGGATAGAGCAGATGAGCTGCAGTATCTCATTTTCAGTGGTGTCCTGCATTGACACATTGTTAGATTGTAATTACCCAGGATAGGGTAGCTGAGAGGCAATATCTACCTTTACGTGAGCTCTCACATTTTAACCCCAAATGCCTAACAGTCTTTTTATGGCCTGACATTAAGATCAAGACAGATAGAATTTTAAAAAATCCACCTGAAAGGTGATTTCGCTGTGCGACTGTGAAAACATGTTTTGGAGGGGATTTGAAAAATGACACCTGCCATGTTCAGGAGTTGGGGTAACACAAGCGATGTGTTGAACATCAGGGGCCAAATTCTTCCAAAAATAAAGTTAGGAGTAAATGATGGAACAATTCATTTCCTTATAACGTAATTGGATTTTCAAATTTTTACCCCAAATTTTCAACATAATCTTTGTATGACCATGTCCTTCTGAGCATGACAGGTGTCATTTATAAAACAATGGCTGAAACACAATTTTGCACCACAAGTGTTTAAAACACATTTTTTTGTAGGATTTGAGAAATGCCAGCTGTGACATTCATGAGGTGGTGTGAAAAAATGGCTTTGTTGAAAAGTTGTGGTTGAAATATTGAAAATTACCACAGTTACAAGCATGTGTTGAAAAACTGCAACATAGAGTCATAACTTTGTTGTTTTCACATATTTGTATCCCACATTTTCAACATAGCCTTTTTATGACTCCAGATAGCCTTCTTATGAGCCCACCTCATGAACAAGGGTGGAGAAAATTTTCAAATCCTGCCCAAAAGGTGATTTTGCGCCATAAGTGCAAAAACACATTTCAGCCAGGATTTGAAACTGACAGCTGTCACATTATGAGGTGCTTTGAAGAAATGGCTATGTTGAAAATTTGGTATCAAAATATTGAAAATTACCAAAGTTACGAGCCTGCATTCATAAATTTCAGTGTAGGCTCATAACATTGTTGTTTTTTAATATTTTTATACCAAATTTTAAACAGAGCCTTCTTACGACCCTACCTCATGATCAAGGGTGGAGAAAGTGTTCAACTTCTGCCTGAAAGGTGATTTCTTGCAGTGACCATGAAATCATCTTTTGGGACAGATTTGCCTAATTTAACTGCAAGTGTTCATGAAGTGGGGTCTCAGAAAAGGCATGTTAAAAATTCTAATGCTACACCCCCCATTCTCCCAATTTCCACTTCAAGATAGTTTCCAAAAAAAGGGTGTTAAAACTTCTAAAAAATATAAAAATCAGTGGTTCTGCAGGGTATGACAGACTGGAACCCAAACAACTTAATATTGTTGTTCCGATTATTGCCTCCCTTACAACATGGCTCTATAATAGATCCCATCTAGAAGGGAATGTCCTTGAGCAATGGAAAGTGGCCCTGGTCACACCAATCCATCAAGAAGGTTCATGAGAGCAAGTTGAAAATTATAGACCTATATCACTATTAAGCATTATAGACTGAGGAAGTGCTCTCGACCAATCAGAGTGCTCCTTTCCCCTGTGCATGAGGCACTCTTATTCTGTGAAGAGCATCTCACACACAGATGCCTTGGAAATGGGTACATTCTGAGAAGTTTTTTTTTTTTTTAAATATATTACTGCTCCATCTTGATCATAATATATTAATACGTCCCCCATCACCACTCATTGCTGAAAACAAGTGGTTCCATTTGCCTTCAGCATGAGCCAGAACAGCTCAGCTTCACTGTTCTCGCTCAGCTGAAGGCACTTGAAACTACTCGTTTTCAGCGATGAGTGGTTCCGGGGGATGTATTAACACATATCCTAAGTAAAGTACTTGAAAGAATAGTGTATAACCAGATAAGTAGCTATATTGAGCAACACACGCTCTTAACTGATCGGCAACATGGCTTCAGAAAAAAACATGGAAACAATTCTGCCTTGGTCAGCCTCACCACAGATGTCTATTCAACCTTAGATAATGTCATTAAAACTGGTGCAGTCTTTATTGACCTCACCAAGGCCTTTGATTTGGTGGACCATCAATTGTTTCTTACAAAATTGAATTATCTAGGCCTCGGTACCCTGACATTACAGTAGTTCTCGGACTAACTCCAGGGAAGGTCACAGCTAGTTAGATGGCAAGGTTCCCTCTCTGAGACATATCTGATACTTGATGGAGTACCTAAGGGGTCTATCCTGTGGTCTTTGTTATTCTCCCTATTTATAAATGACATGCCTGACTACTGTGGTGAAACAAACCCAACCCTATATGCTAATGATGTGGTATTATATAGTCCCTCCCAGGATACTGCCCAATTGAATCTCTCCTTGGGGAAAGGCCTATTACTTCTAGAGGGTTGGCTTGAGAGGAGTAAACTTGTTTTAAATGGAGAAAAGACTAAGGCCATACTATTTGGCCCCAAACGGGGTCTAACTGACTAACGGGGAAAGGATCACAGATCTCCAGGTAGAAGGTCACCTGGGGGCCAGTGATCATCACATGGTATGGTTCAATTTTGCCACTAGAACTAAGTTATCCCATTCCAAGGCAAAAATATGGGACTTCAGAGGAGCTGACTTTGATAAGATGGCCAACAGAATTAAGCTAGCCCTGGCAAGAAGAAATACAGCTGAGGGAGTACAGGCAAAGTGAGCAAGCATTAAGGATGCAATACTTGAAGCAACATCCCATTGTGTTAGGGAGAAAAGCAAGAGCAAAAGAAGGAGGAAACCACTTTGGTTCTTAAAAACAGTAGCAGAAAAGATCAGATCCAAAAGGCTGGACTTTGGGAAATATAAGGGAACTCAGTCGGACGAAGATAGGGAGGCATACCAAACTTCCCTAAGAGAAGCAGGGAAGGCAGTAAGGCAGGCAAAGGCCCAAACTGAGGAAACACTAGCACGAACAGTAAAAGAAGGGGACAAGACTTTCTATAGATACATTAGTGAAAGGAGAAAGTCCAGAGGGGGTATTGCTAAGATCAAAAGGGATAAGGGGGAGTGTGTGGAGGAGGACCAAGGAAAAACATCTATCCTAAAGAGATACTTCTGCTCAGTATTTACTGAGGAGAAGGAAGGGCAGGGACCACAGCTCAGCACCATGGACACAGGGGGGATGGAGGTGTGCACAAGTCCCTTCACAAAAGAGAGGGTCCTACAAGAGCTTGCTAAGTTCAGGGTGAACAAGACGATAGGACCTGACGGCATACATCCCAGGGTACTAAAGGAGCTAAGGGTGGAACTAGCAGAGCCAATATCAGAACTGTTTAGTGAACCTCTGAACACTGGAGAGGTCCCAGAAGACTGGAAAACGGCATATGTGATCCCACTCCACAACACTGATAGCAGGGAGGAGGCAGGGAACTACAGACCAGTCAGTCTTACCTCAGTAGTGGGCAAGATTATGGAGGCACTCCTTAAGGAAAGGATAGTGCAACACCTGGAATCCATAGGAGCACAGGATCCAAGACAGCATGGGTTTACAACAGGAAGGTCCTGTCAAACTAATTTCATAGATTTCTTTGACTGGGTAACCAGAGTGGTGGACCAAGGGGGTGCAGTTGATGTCGCCTACCTTGACTTCAGCAAAGCTTTCAATACTGTTCCACATAGAAGACTGATTAATAAGCTGGGTAGGCTTGGGGTGGGTCAGACATTGGTCAGCTGGGTGGCAAACTGGTTGGCGGGCAGAAAACAGGGAGTGGTGGTAAACAATATACTGTCAGAAAAGATGCAAGTCACAAGTGGGTACCTCAGGGATCAGTACTGGGGCCAGTCCTTTTCAATATCTTCATCAGTGACATTGCAGATGCACTGGAGGGTAAGGTTTGTCTGTTTGCAGATGACACCAAGATCTGCAACAGAGTAGATGATCCAGATGAGGTGGGCAGAATGAGAAGAGATCTGGATTAACTGGCAAAATGGTCGGAAGAGTGGCAATTGGGGTTTAACGCAAAGAAGTGCAAGATCAATGCACATAGGGAAGAGAAACCCTGAAGCCACCTATAGGTTGGGAGGGGAGTTGCTGGCAATCACAAGGGAAGAAAGAGACTTGGGCATCATCGTCAAAGATGACCTGAAATCATCCATGCAGACCACTAAAGCAGTAGGTAAGGCTAGAGGGATGTTGAGGTGTATTAGTAGGGGTATCACAAGTCATAAGAGGGAGGTAATAATCCCTCTTTACAAGACACTGGTTAGGCCCCATCTGTCGTACTGTGTGCAGTACAGGAGGCCGCACCTGCACAAGGACACTAACAAAATGGAGGTAGTCCAGAGAAGGGCAATCAAAATGGTGCAGGGACTGCATCAGAAAACATATGAGGACAGATTAACGGAGCTCAATATGTATACCCTAGAGCAAAGGAGGGAGAGTGGTGGTGTGATTTGAGACATTCAAACATCTTAAGGGCATTAACAAGGTGAAAGAGTCTAACATGTTTTGGTATAAGAAAAATAGTAGGACAAGAGGACACAGCATGAGATTAGAGGGAGGCCGATTAAGGGGTAATGTGAGGAAGTTCTTTTTCACAGAAAGGGTGGTGGATGCATGGAACGGCCTACCTCAGGAAGTGGTGGATATGGATACAGTGCAGGGCTTCAAACTGGCATGGGACAGGCATAAGGGAGCAATACAGATGAGTATGAATAGATAGGACATCGACAGAGTAAAGGCCTGTGGCACATTCATAACATAGAAAAAAATGGGCAGACTGGATGGGCCTTGCGGTCCTTATCTGCCGTCAACTTCTATGTTTCTATGTAAAATCTGTGATCCGATAGATCTCAACTCCCAACACACACCCTCACAAATGGTTCAAAGGTTGAATTACTTGATGCCATTAAGTACCTAGGGGTCACCTTAGATCAAGACTGCACCTTTAAGGCACATATTGATCAGTTGAATAAGACCTTGAATCAGAAGCTTGGTCTACTCTATAGCCTCAGTCTTTTTCTAACAAAGAATTTGCGACTTAAGGTTGCAACTGGCACCCTACTACCTACCGTGTTATATGGAACACTGGTTCTGAATTCAGTTAAAGGCCCTGAGATTCAGAAACTCAGAACCTTATACAACAGGATAAGTTGGTTCGCCGCAGGGGCCTGGCCCATGAAGCATCATTACCAAGTCCTCCAAACCTTAAACTGTCCCTCATTAGAAGACCGACTGAAATATCCAACTCTGTATTTAGCCTACAAACACAGGCTTGAAAATGCACCCCCCCCCAGCCTGGCCGGTACATTAATTGTCAAACAACGCAGCAGGAGTCTTAGATCCTCTAGCTGCCAACTCCTCCAAGTTCCAAAAGTTAGGTCCTCCCAAGGACAATGGTCCTTTTCTGCATATATCCCACACCTTTGGAACACATTGCCAGGAAAGCTTCGGGAATTCAACTCTTTAGGGGGATTTAAGTGAGTACTCATGGTTCATTTGATAGAGCTGAGCCTCTGCATTTGCTACTGCTAACTCTCCATACAAGTCCTGATCACTGCCTCGATATAATTGGGACTATAAATCAGAGTCCTGGGATATGTTCTGGATGTGGCCTTAATTGCACTGTGACTCATGACTCCACCCACCTCTTCCTGCTAATAAGGTGTCCGCTGGTGATGGTCTTTTGGCTTGTGTACTCTATTGTATAAACCCACTATTATCTTGATTGGATTATCCTATGTCCTCTGTTATTGTATGTTGTAATATGAACAATTTACCTTTTTGTGTTCTGTAAAATATCTAAATGTCTATGTAGTATTACCTGTATTTAATTCCAGGTCACCCCTGAGAAAGAGACTGTAATGGTTCCAGTGGGCCTACCCAGTTACCAAAATTCAATAAATAAATAAAAATTTGGAGCAAAAATATTCAAAAATTACCAAGTTATGCCACTAAGTTCAAAACCCCATTGAAATACATTGAACCACATACCTGATTTCCTCATTCTGTGGTCCAGGGTTGAAGAGTAAAGACATGTCTATGGTCCAGAGAGGATTACAGCATTGGACTCCTAGTGGGTAGGTAAGGGGTTGAGGGTGTGTGGGGTGGTGGTTGCTGACTGGGAGGGTTGGATGGGGGAATTAACAGCGGTGGCAGCAATAAACATCAAGGGATGGCTTTCTTTTTTACAGGGTATATTTAAATTAAAAAACTACGAGGGATGGGTTTCTGTATTTCAGGTGGCCACAATGGGGGATTGGGCACCCCCAGTGTCAGTGTTATGTTTGTGGGGACTGTATGGGGTGGTGGATGCTGAGAGGGAGGATCAAGTGGGGGGACTAACGGTGGTGGCAGCAACAGACATCGATGGACAGTTTTCTTTTTTGCAGGTTATATTTAATAAAGAAACTACTAGGGATGGTTTTGTTTATTACAGGTGGCGAAACTGGAGGATTGGGCATCGCCAGTGTTGGTGTTATGTTTGGGGGCTGGGTGGGTGCTGAGTGAGAGGGTCAGGTGGGGAAACAGTAATGGTGCCAACAAAAGACGTTGATGGATGTTTCTCTTTGTTACAGGGTGTAATTCAACCTCAGCAGGCTGATCATGACAGATCAGCTGTGCTTGCTGGGTGGTGTAGCTCAAAGGAAAGAGCCAACCTGTGATTGGATAGGCTCTCTCCTTTGAACTACATGATGTATCCTCCCAGCAAGCCAGAACAGTGTCATGATCAGCCTGGCTGATGATTGGTGTGACACTGACGAGCCCATTGCAGACCACTCTGCTTTGGACTGATAAGAGTCACACCCCTCAAAAGCCACTCTCCTAACAAAACAGTGAACATTAAAAAATATACAACTTGCAGAAAAAAACTTCCACCAGTCCACAACTTGTGTAATAAAAAAAAATCACATTTTTTCAAAAATGCAAAAAAAAAATTAATTTGTCAAAATTCTCCTGCAGATTTTTTTTGGTATGGTTGCCAAAACTCTCATCTACATGATATTTCTGTGATAAATACTTTCAGAGAACTAATTTTCTGTACTAGTTTTGAACTCTGGTTTCACTACAAAAAATGTGGGGGAGATCAGCAGAAGACAAAGGCTAAGGGACACTGTCAACTATTCATGAGTCAGTTCTGACCCTTTTATACTAAAATGGGAAAGATTGCAGTGTCATAAATATACTGCAGAATGTAAATGTGATGAAGATCTGAAAAAAAGGACTTGAGGCAGGATTCACAAAACCCATTAAATTCAGGCAGCTGTGGGAAAAACCTGGCACAAGTGGGTTGCCACTTGTGGATCCGCAGTTGTCCTGCAGCTGCAGGTATTCACATAGGTGGAGCCAGATTATGACTGGCGCCATTTTATATGGCAGCTTGTGGGTGGTGTTGCCAGGGAAGTCTCAGCAGCTGCGGAAAACTGTTACAGCTGGTGGGACTAGCCGTAACATCATCTGCAACTGCTGCCACTGTGAATTCTAATCTCTGCAGTTGCGGAGATGTCAGCCCACAACTGGAGTTGCAGAGTGGGACTTAGTCCCAAAAAGCTTTGTAAATCCTGCCCTGGGTTTTTTAAAAACTTTGAAAACCTTTACATCATTCCCATATCGGTGTGGTAACCATGTTAGGTTCTGGTTGCATGTAATTTCAAGTCCATCTTACTGCATGCTCCCATCATATGCCCCCTTATCTGTACTGTGTAGGGGCCATATGCCTGTGCCTTGCTAATGTCACATTTTCTGTTTATATGTTTACCATGAACTATAATGTCATGTATTCTGTGCATACATTCTGCTTACTCTCAGCTGTTTACATGTGCCTTTTGTATTGTACTTGCTTCTTGTTGACTTTAATATGTGGTAACCCTTCGGGTTGTGCCTGAAAATAGGTATTTGTTTGTCTAGTGCACATACCTGGTTAACAAAAACTAATTAACATATGAACATATGAATCTGCCAGCAAAACAGGACTCATGGTCTATCAAGTCTGCTCGAATGTGCAGCTAGCCCCCTACATAGCAGCTGCCACTAACTAAATAACTAACATGTAGTCACCCCATTCAAATGGGACAATGTTCTTACCCCTTCCCAGCAATGCTTTATGAGAGGCAACTCATGCCAAATTATTGGATTCTATTCTTCAAGGTCATAACCAGGGAATTGGACAAGGGCAGGACCTCAGGCACAGTCTGTGTGGACTTCAGCTAGGTCTTTGACATTGTGGTGCATGATAGGCTTTTGGTCACAGTACACCAGTGTTGTATACATGATGCATGTGCAAGGTGGATTGTTAGCTGGTTTGGAAGCAGGAAGCTGGGTGTTGTGGTGGGTGGTCACTTACTCTGAGTGGAGAGGGGTCCTCAGGGGGCATCCCTCAAGGGTCAGTACTTGGGATAACATTTTTCAACATTTTTGGGCAGGGTGGTGGATTTCCTTGAGGATAGAGACAAACCTCAGCATGGCATAAACAAGCTGTTTGGTGAATGAGGTTGGAGTCCTGGGGCAGTATTTTCTATTGCGAATGAATGCCGCAAGCCAGCAGTGCGCTGAACATACGGCGCATGGGGCTTACGGCATTCATCAAGCGACATTCAGGAATTTCCATCCCTTGCATCCGGCAGAGGTCCTTAGACCACATAAGTGTGGTCTTGCTTGCGCCATCCTACCAGGACAAAGTCACGGTGCTTGCACCAGACCATTGGTGCAAGCAGCCATAAACCACAAAAACTGTCGCAACTGCACCCGGTAATGGAAATCTGGGTGCAGTTGTGCCAAAGGGGATCAGCACACAGCTGAATTCAAAGTCCCATGGTGCAGGGCTGGATGCACACCCTGCGCCACTTTTAGAAAATCCTGCCCCTGGAGTCTTAGATTCAATGGCGCCAAATGGAAGATGTTACACCTGAGGAGGAGAAACAGAGGTTGGACCAATACACTGCATGGGGGTCCTCTTGCTGCAGTGGAAGAGGAAAAGGATATGGTGGTCATTATAGATGAAAGGCCAAATAATGACACACAGTGCACAGCTGCTGTCCAGAAGGCTGGAAGAATGCTGGGGCACATTAAGAGGCGTGACCAGCAAAGCAGTGCAAGTAATCCTACCTGTTTACAAGGCCCTGGTCAGGACCCACCTGCAGCATTGTGTACAGTTCTAGGCTCCCCGATTCAAAAATAACATTGAAACAGCCCTTACAAAAAACACAAGTATGCAGCATGCATGCTGTGCACTTGTATTTCTGTAAGGGAGCAAGGTAGGTTCAACACAGGGCTGTCCACCTGATCAGCGGCATGGAGGAAAAAATAAAATAGTTTTCATTACAGCTGTTTCTTTGCTAATTATGATAAATCCCCCTTCTATCTTTACCGGCTCATCAGGATAGCACAAGGTAAAGATAGAAGAGTGAGTTTTCATAATCAGCAAGGAAACAGGTGTAATGAAAACTATAAATAATACTTAATGTTTCTGATGTGTTTAAATGTGTAAGGAAAGTGTGACGATCAGGGAAACATTTTTTTTATACTTTATTTTTATCCCACCTTACTACCCACTCACCCCCCACTCCTTTAGACTTGATCATTCCCCAGCGATCCTCCCACAGAGTCTGCCCCTAGAGTATCAGGCATCCTCCTATATCCCCCCCCTTACCTTCCTTCTGGAGTGCCTGCACATTGGGATCTGCCCATGGTAGGTGATCCGGGAGATTAGATCAGTCATCGTCTTGGGGTTGAGTGGGATGTTTTCCACTTTGCTCCCTCTTTTTAAGTCCCACTAACCCTGAGGACATTGGCACATAGGACTGACATCCAGGCAGACTGCGTACTGATGCCGCGTCATTGCCAGTGCCCACAATGTCCTCCCTCCCGGTTCTGAGAAGAGACGCCTGTGCTTGATGCCCATGCTTCACAGGCACCATCGTCAGGTGCTCCAAGCACCCCAGGAACCACCCCTGGAGAGGAGGAGCATCCATTGGGACGCTCGACCCTCCTCCACCCTCCGACCCCGGCAGCCTAGTCCATTCCTGAACCCGGGTCGCCGGCGTGGTGCGAGGTGTGGCGTCCAGTGCCTCAACCCTCAGCACCACCGGGCCAAGGGAAACAACATTTTTTATTAATTTGTTTCATTTTTTATTTAAGGTATTTTTATTTTTTGGGGTCCAGTTAAAGTTTTTTTTACAGTGTAAAGGTAGCAGCCATGTTTGTGATAGAAGATCAACTCTGGTTATAGGGGGACTGATAGAATATAGTTCTGGTTGTAGGAGGACTGATTTGCTCATTGTGTGATGTGGTTTAGGACCAGGATGACTGTGCATGAAACAGATTTCATGCATGGTCACATGATATATTTTGACCAATGAGCCTTCTTTACTTTGGATGCCAATTTTATAATTTTCAACAGATCACACAAGCTGCGGGATAATTTTCCACATATAGCAAGAAAATGATCTGTGGTTTATATAAACTAGGAATTTCTGCTCTGTAAAAAACATTTCACTTTTGAAATGTCAACATTCTGCTACCATTAGAAATTCATAGAATCGGGAGGAATTTTCCAGAATTCCACCAAATTCTATTTTGTAGAAATGTGACAGTTCTAAATGGCACTACCTGTTGTACAAATGTGACTTTCATGCACAATGTATCCCAGAGTGTTTTACAGGACACTGCAGTTCAATACTGGCAGCACAGGGAATGTAGAATAGAATAGAATTTCTGGTGCCCAATATGGCTGGCCAGGAAATAAAAAAAATCTTGCCATCTCTCCCAGCTACTTGATGGGTCCAGTGAGCAGCCTGGCCCATCAGGAAATAAAAAAACAGTATGTCCTCCTCTACCAACTACCTGACAGGTCCAGTGCTCATCTCAACCCATTAGGGAATAAAACAAATCCCCCCCCCCAACAACCTGAAAGATCCAGTGCCCAACCTGACCCCTTAGGTAATGAGAAACAAATGTGACTGTCTCCTCCCTCCATCTACTTTACTAGTCCAATACCCACTCTAGCAGATCAGCAAATTAAAACAAATGTCCTTCTCTCCCAAACTACCTGATAAGTCCAGAATGCAACTCAGCCTCTCAGGGAATAAAAAAAATATGTTCCCCTCCCACCAACAACCTGATGGATCTAGTGCCCCATGTGGCCCGTCATGGAATAAAAGCATCTGTCTGTCCTCCTCCAAAATGCTTGACTGGTCCAGTGTCCAACCTGGCCCACCAGAAACTAAAAAAAAAAATGTTCTCCCACCCATCAACAACCTGAGAGGTCCAATGCCCAACCTGGACTGATAACCCCCAACCTGACAAGTCCAGGGCTCAACCAAGCCCATCAGGGAGTTAAAAAAAAATCAGACCCATCCTCCCAACAATCTGGCAGGTCCAGTGTCCAACTCCGCCTGAAGGGGAATAGAAAAAATCTGTCCATCTTCCTGCCCCTACCATCTTACCACTCCAGTGCTAAATGTGGCCCATCAGGGAATTAAAAAATCTGTTCATCACCCACAGACTACCTGATGGACCCCATGCTCAAACGAGCCCATTTTTTAAGCCAAATGGAGATAAGGAAGAGCAGCAGCAAAGTGGTGAGTGGAATGTGGAATAGGCAGGGTTGTAAAACACTGCTTTCTCCATGCCCATACATTCAGGTCATAGTGAGTGGCTCAAACACTGCACTTGGGGCTGCTACCACACTACTGCTGCTACCAGCCTGTTTGGTCATCTCCAGCTCCTCTGGCCCACAGCATACTAGCATGGAAGACTGGACGAAGGGGGGCTGATGGCAAACTCTTCTGAAACTGTAACATCAAGTGCCAATGATCCAGGCTCTACAGTCGGACTTTCCTTCTCTCACTCTTTCATTCTCTCAGACCTGAATCTCAGTTCTGCACTCTTCCTGGTATGAACATAGAGATCACACTGCCATACATGCTGCAACCTAGTCTACTGTGAAGCAGAATGGTCTGGTTGCCAACCTGGCCCCACAGGGAATGAAACAAAATCTGTTCCTCTCCCACAAACTACCTAATGGGTCCAGTTCCCAACCCAGCAGGGAATAAAGAAAAATCTGGCCTCCTCCCCCAGCTACCTTATGGTTGGGGTGTGTGAGTAGCGAATCATATTTCCTGAATACTGTACCATAAATATTGCACTTATTTGTTATTCGGATCCTAATAATGAATAATGGCAGAACTCGTGCCTATTCATTTTCAGAAAACACACAAACATGGTAGCCACTCAAGGTGTTATGGAGTAGGTAACCCAGCTGGGTGCATCCTTGTACCGCATCCCTGATCAGGAAAACTTAGAGTGATAGCATCTCTCCATGATGTAGGGTCCCATCATACCTGACAGTCATGGGTGGCTACACAAACAAATTATCCGTTGCTGCAGGGTTTATGGTGTTCTAGATATACCTACTGCTGTTCATCCAAGACACTTACTGGGCCTGGTCTTCTTCTCTCTGTTGCTTGTTGTCTAGATGCAGGCTCACTGGGGGGTGGCACTACTGTCAGTTCTGATAGCCCCTCTCATCTGGTGCTACCACCACTATCACAGTTCCCTCCCAAACAGTGTCATTTTTCCAGAACCTCTCAGAGATTCACAGAAATTGCCACACTTACACAAATCACTGCAGTTTGAAAGTGAGGCAATAGCCAAATAGATACGAGGAAAGTGGTCTGTAGAACACTGAGACAGAAGTGTTTAGAGCTCTTAGAATGTAGTCAGTGATACAATAGCTCCTGTCAAGGCCCTTAAATGGACTTGCAGTCAGCTACAGTACATTTAGGGATGCAACAGAGACAGAAACTTCACTGGATTAACAACAGATGCCTTATGTCCTAAAGACAGTTCCGAAAGTCATGAAAGTGAGAAATTTCCATTTGAGTGTAGTTGCATAGGACACATAAACTCTTAGGAACATAGGCAACTGAGGATTTTAATGCACAGGTGGCAGAGATCTTGGCTACAAGCCAATAGACTTGTCTTGAAGAAGTATTATACAGAATTAGGACCAAGAAGAGATGTAATTCAATGTGCTGATTACAGCTAGAAGAAACACCCGACCTCACTTTTTCTTCACCGTGAACAGTATTTTACAGCCTGACTGTCTACAGAACAGGAATTTTATTTCCATGGAGACACTCAACTGGTTTAGTGAATTATTTAAGGCCAAGATTGTCAGCATCAGGGACTGTATTTCCACCACAGCTAATATGAATGACTACAGGGAGATGACAGAGAAAGATTTAATCCTGGGAGAATTTCCTTCTGTTGGATGAGGAAGATGTCTGTGTGGTCACAAGACTGTGCTGCACCACCTCTAGATTGGATCCTGCCCTAACCCAGCTGCTCAAGGCTGGGCTTGAAGTTTTGGCTACTGTTTTTGTGGGGACCATTGGCGCATCCTTGCACAAGTTTTTTTTTACAACTGACATTTAGGGAGGCAGTGGTGAAACCCCTGCTCAGAAAGTCAACATTGGGTCCTAACAACCTTGTAAATTATAGACCAGTTGTCCATAATTTTTTGCCAAGGTTGTTGAGAAAGAGATGCTGAAGCAGGTTGTGTCTCATTTTAAGAAAAACAACAGCTCTGAGACATTCCAGTCTGCCTTTTGTAGGTGCCACAGCACCAAAACTGCCCTGGTCAGGTGTGCAATGTTGTCCATCAAGTAAGGAATTGAGGGGCGTGTTCTATTCTTTTCCTTGATGACCTGTCATCTACATTGGACACCATTGATCACTTAGTTTTGCTGAGCAGACTTGGGGTATCTGCAGGGGTGACTGGTACTATTTTTCAATGGTTTCAGTCATTCCTGAATGGGAGGGAGCAGTCACTCATAATTCATGCTTCCAGTTATGCCGCTTCCTCAGGGTTCTGTTCTTTTGCCTATGTCGGTTGCAGTGTACATGTGTCATCTGGCAGAGATCATAAGGTGATGCAACCTACAGTTTCATTGCTATGCTGATGATACACAGCTGTATCTGTCCTTTACCCCGATGGAATGGTGTCAGTGCTGTTGTTAAAACAGTGTGTTTTGGAGGTCAAAGCCAATGGCGTCCAGATGGTAACCACTAAATCTAAGAAAGACTGATCTGCTCTTGATGGGGAGTTATCCTCATCTGTCAAATATCTGTGGTAGCTTGAAGTTGCCTTTCTTGGATGGAGCTGAACGGAAGACAGAAAGGGAAGTTGGCATTTGGTTTTCAGGTGTCATCTGTGGTTGGGGCTGCTTTTATCATCATAAGATATTGCTAAACTTCGCCCATTTCTTAATGCTGGTGACCTCTGCACCATTATGCAGGCCTTTGTCTCCTCTAAGCTTGACTACAGTGATGCGCTGTATAAGGGCTTGTCTTGTGGTCAGTTGAATCACCCGTAGCCTGTCCAGAATTTGGCAGAGACACTTTTGACTTCTGTTTGGAAGTCAGATCACATCATCATTCCTTTGCTCTGGGGTCTGGGCTGGCTACCAGTAAGGTGCTGCACTGACTACAAGATTATTTTGTTGGTTAATAAAACCATGAATGAGCTCAGCCACACGTACCTTAGTCAGTGAGCTCATGACCCCTCATATCTCAGCTGGGGAACTGTGATCCATGGGTCTGGGTATCTTAAGATGCCACCTTCTAGGCTGAAGTCACCAGAGATGTGATTATTCATGGTGACAGCTCTTGACCCGTGGAACTCTCTCCCTAGTAACGTCCACAGTTCTTAATTGTTTAATGTCTTCAAATTAAGTTGAAAACATTTTTGCTCAAGCATTTTTGATGCTGTATCATCTGTAGTGCTGTGTGCTATCCAGTTTATTGTTAAGTTTATTTGTTCTGATAAGGTACTGTAATTTTACAGTCTGTGAAAGCACTTTAAGCCATGGAAATGCACTATATAAAAATAAACTTAATGCTATGACTACTACATATAGATAGTGTATGGGCAACCATACATAACAAAGCTGTTTCCATTGAGGAGTGAAAATGACAGCATAATGGACCTGGACATTGATATTCGAGAGGTCCATGCTGTCATCTCAACCCCATAATGGAAATACTGGCCAAGACATGGATGGGTGACCATTTCCTCTTATACAGTGTATGGTTTACGTAGCAAAAGGAGCATCTGACAAAAAGAGGAATTTAGTCACGTTTTCTGTGCTCGCTTACTTTACAAAAGTATAAGTTGTTAGTTTTACATCTTTTACTGTTTCTTATGATGTCTGTTTGTTGTCTTGCTCTTTTGTCAAGAGCTCTCTTTCTGTCAGGACTTTTGAAAATGCTACAGTCATGCTTTACTGTGTTCGGAGTCGCCCAGGAAACAGCAGTTCATGGCTTGACTTTGCAGTGTGATGAATGCCACAGTTGCGTTTTCATTGTGCCACAGTTGTTACATCAGAATTATGGTACAACAGCCTCTGAAAGTAATTATACTTATCAGCCATGCTATAATGGAGATTGAGAGTGTATGGATTGCCATACACAATGAACACTAACTGTACGCTACTGTATATCACTTCCTTAGCTTCGCCCCTGACAAGGGTGCCTGTGCTGCTGCAAGCAGCCCGGCAGGTCCCCTCTGTCAGCCGGTTGCCGCCTCACTGTACTGCCCACCAATCACCTGACTGAAGCTTCACCCCTGACAAGGGTGCCTCTGCTGCTGCAAGCAGCCCGGCAGGTCCCCTTTGTCAGCCGGTTGCCTCCTCACTGTACTGCCCACCAATCACCAGACTGAAGCTTCACCCCTGACAAGGGTGTCTCTGCTGCTGCAAGCAGCCCGGCAGGTCCCCTCTGTCCACTGGCTGCCTCCTCATTGTACTGCCCGCCGATCACCAGACCGAAGGTACGCTGTTGAAACTTCTGGCGTCTCCACACCAACTGGCCGGAGCCATCAGCTCTGCCTGCTGATTGGCTGCTCCACTTTTTAAATTCTTTGCTACTTCTATTCCTTTTGGACTTTAAACTAACTTTATTTACTGATTCTGGTACTGGTTAAGTTTCTCCAAATTGTCCTGTAAATGCTAATTTAAATGTGAATCTAAGTCTGTCTACAGCAATTTTGCACTTCAAGGGTTGTTTGAAGTTCAAGATCCTTTAGAGTGCAGATTTTTAGGTTTTAAAGTATTACAGCTCTCTTTGTTTTAAGATCCTGTGATATTTTACTCTGGATCAGAAACTAAGCTTAAAGTGATACAGCTTTCTATGAACACTTCTCTGTGTAGACAAGGTTTCATTTGTATCACAGTTGTAAGCTATGCCCTGCAAATAATCCCATTTTTTGTTTCACTTTCTCTCCTTCCTGCTTGAATTTTTTGCCCACCCCCCTCCGTCACCCCCAGCTTTTATTACTCTCCCTTCCCCAGTGGCACCGCCCCTAGGCAATCTTCATCTTCCCCTCTCAGTAATATTGTAACTCCCCTTAAGGATACAGAATGCAGTTATAGGGCTTAACACTTGTCGGTGTTAATCTTAACTCTTTAAGTCTTATTTACTGCGTTGCATCCCCTGCCCCTGAACTAAGTTTCTCATCACAGTATTTGGGTAGTATTTCCGTCATAAGTAGTTGTCTTCAGATCAACACAGTGTAAGGTTATTTGTAATAGGGTGTAGTCTCCCCCGGTCTTGGACCATGGATAACAAGGCCCTATATCTTTATCCACCAGGACTCTACCCATCCCTGTTACCCCAGAAATGAAGCAATTTCCTCTATCTAGTTGCTGCTCCCTAGGGCTGATCCTACTGTTAGCCCTAGAATTAATTATAACTTGGCTGACAAATCTGAAACCTTTAATTGTCCTGTACAGCCATGATGGTGTGATGGAACCCTTTCCGTGAAACTCGTTATGAGCATGGCTACATTTATGCCAAGCCATGAACTTTGGAATCCTATGCTTTTTATGGCTAGGGTGCTCATCTATGCAACAATGGGTTCTCTTGGCAGTTGCCCTTGTGACCCCCCTAACTTTCATGAACATCACTGCAAATGGGAGAGGATTAGGTATCATAGACTGATTATTTTTTATTTATTTTTTAACTCCATTTCTTCACCCACCTACATCTGTCAGGTTCCTTCTCTCGACCTTCTGCTCCTGACCACCTGCCCGAACCTCAACTCCCCCAACTTCTGAATAGGGTTCGGGACTCCCACCTCCCCTGGAACCTTGGAGAGGCCAGAAGTCCCCAGAGGGTAGTGTCAGGGGGTGCGGCCAGCATTGGGTGTGTGGGCCTCGGCCACTGGAGATCGCCATTGCCTCACCCAGTAGGTAGGGTATTTCTGTGTTTTTTTTGCCCTCCCCGAGCTTGGACGTGCAATGGCATCTGGTGATTCCCACTGCAGTTCTGCTCCACTACTTTGCTGCCCTGACGTGAGGAGTGCCTCCGGTCTCCACTGGGTGCCACTGCAGTGCTGGGCGAGCCTGGCTCCCTCTCCAGTGAGAGGAGAGCTGTCCTCCAGATGCTCAATTCTCTCTGTCCCCTGCCAACCCCCGAAGACCCGGGCTTGTTTCTCAACCTGGGTCACCGGCATGACATGAGGTGTGGCGTCCAGTAACTCAACCCTCAGCGCCACCAGGCCAGACCACCATAGACTCATTATAGGAGCAATTTAAAAACTTTTGCTACTCTTACTTTTATATTCTGGCAATGTTGAACTGAGCCCTGGCACACTTGCTGGGCTATCTTCTCCTGCAAACTTAGCCTGTATTAAAGGTGTGAGTTTTCTGCATGTAAATGCCTGTAGCCTCCTTAAGAAGTTTGAAGCTATACAGACCTGGATGTGTCATACCAGACCAGATGTTCTAGTGGTCTCTGAATCTTGGCTCAAACCTAGCACCTTAGACTCAGAGATTAACATCCCGTCTCATAACATTTTCAGAACTGATAGGCAGACCAGGGGAGGAGGAGTAGCCATATATGGGCATGACCAACTTGTTACCTCTGTCTTGGATTCTACCTCAGTTCCCAAGGAATTTGACAGTCTGACACTCAAGGTTGAGCTCTCATCCTCTGTTGCATTCTACGTCATAGGCTGCTATAGGCCCCCCTTGGCGGGACTACAGTTACTAAAACATTTAAGTAGCACCTTGGCTGGACTGTCCTCAGAGGTCATTATTATGGGTGACCTTAACCTTAATTGGGTTTCCAGCACCTCAAATCCTCTCAAAGACATCTGTGATTCCTTCAGATTATCCCAACTTATCTCGGAAGCAACACACCCAAACAAAAAAAAATGAGCACTAGCACCCTATTAGACCTTATTTTAGTAAATAGAGCTCACCTATTATGCTAGTGTCTTCTTCACTGACACCAGCGACCACTGTTACATTGCCTGTGTGCGAGCCATGACAAAACCAGTCTCCACCTGCAAATATACCTTCAAGAGGAATCACCGAAATCTGGACCCAGTTCATTTCTTTTTGACCTGCAAAACTCATTTAAGTGGCAGCACTTCTATTTAGCCAAAACGGTGTATGCTGCATATGATATCTTCCAGGAAATTGTCCTTGGGGTAATTGATAAGCATGCACCCCTGGTTGAAAGCCGAACAAAGAAAAAGTCCTGTACTTGGTTTACACCAGAGTTGAAGGCTGCACTGCTTTATAGAGATTCACTATGGAAAAAAGCTCGGAGAACCAAAACTTTGGCTGACTGGACAGCATTTAGGACAGTTAGGAACCGCTGTACAAAGATGGTCCGGGAGATTAAAACAAATTATTTCCACACCGAACCGGACTCTTCCTTCAGATGCTCTGCAAGGTGCAAGGTGATATCCCACATATTTGGAAAACTGCCCATGTGATCCCTCTCTACAAATCTGGAGATCCAGGTGATCTGAATAACTATAGACTAATTTCCCTACTCCCTATACTTTCTAAAATGTTGGAGAAAATAGTTAGCACACTGCTTAGGAAGTTCCTGGACTCCTCTAATCTGCTTAATCATCTGCAATCAGGATTTAGGCCATGTCATAGTACAATTTCGGCCCTTGTGAAAGTGATTAATGACTGGCGGGGCACCCTTGATAACAAAAACTTTGTACGTGCAGTATTCCTGGACTTAAGCAAGGCGTTTGACACTGTCAATCACAACCTACTTTTACATACTCTCCGTACAATTGGCCTTGATCCCCCTTCTATGAGACGGTTCTCAATCTACCTCATAGGTCGTCTTCAGCAGGTAAAAGCAGGAGGGGTATTCTCGCCGCTGAAACCCTTGCTCAGGGGTGTCTCACAAGGCTTCATACTGGGACCACTGTTTTTAGCATTCTACATTAATAGTATCGACTCATGATTAAAATCTTCAAATATTCATCCTTTCACAGATTATACAGTCCTTTACATTAGCAGACCTACCCCCCAAAGCAGCCTGCTCTGACTTACAGCAGGAGTTCAAGCAGCTCCAATTAAATCTACTGAACAGGAAGCTTCTTTTGAACGCTAAAAAAATGAAGGTGATGCTTCTCTCTCTCCCCTAATCTATACCCCTAATCCTGCTACCTTAGGATTCATACCAAAGCTTACTACTCTCATAGGTGAATCATTAGACTTCATACCCAATTTCAAGTATCTGGGGGTTTGGATTGACCATAATCTCTCCTTCCTTCCTCATATCGAGGAAATAATAAAAAAGCTTAAGCAGAGATTTGACTTATTTTATAGGATCAAACACCTGCTGACTCAGAATGCTGAAAAAAGGCTGGTCCAATTCACCTTCCTATCGATTCTGGACTATGGTGACTTCTTTTATGGCCAAGCTCCTGCATCTGCATTAGCCAAACTTGATGTGCTGTACCATAGAGCCATAAGATTTATCTCTGGTGCACCATATTCTACGCATCACTGCTCTCTATACCTTAGTTGGCTGGTCATCTCTCATTTTCAAAAGGCAAAGAAATGCTGCCTTCTGGATTTATAGAGTAATCACAAAGAAGTTGCCTATGTACATAGCTGACTGTCTGCCCCTAAGTTCAATAAGCAGGTATGCATTAAGAAGGTCCACTTACATCACCTTATCCATACCTAAGGTAAAATCAAGATTTGGTAGGTCCTCATAAGTTTCTCTCTACCCCAACTGTGGAATAAATTGCAAAAAACTCTTAAGGTGGCCCACCCTATCTCCCTAGCCTCATTCAAGACACTTTATTCATGATCTATCAAGGAGGCATGATTGTGGCCTGGTATTACCTGTCTGCAGTTGTCTCCCTTGGTGCACTTGACACCATCTTCACTAAATAAAGTTGGTGCCTCCCTTTGCTTTGTATCTCCTCCTTCCTCCTGTCTCCTCTGCATCCTGCTCTTTCCTCCTCCTCCCTCCTACTATGCATAATGTCCCCACATTTTTTTTTTTATTATTTATTTTAGTCTTTGGTAATCGGGTAAGGCCCACTAGGCACAAGTGCCTGTTTTCAGGGGCAATCTGGGAGCACTGGGCGGTTAAGTGACTTGCTCAGAGTCACACAGTATGCAAGTGGAGGTTGTGAGAATCAAACCAAGGTCTGGTCTGCTGGATGTACCAAGCTGATTCACAGCTCGTTACTCTAACCTCTAGGCTATACTGCCAGCCCCATATGTGAGGTGCTGAATGGGTATCCTAGTATTTATTTATATGTTGCCTCAAGGATACTCTTATAGTACTGCTTACAGGCATTTGTATATATTGTAAACTACGAGCTACTTGTACATATTGTGTGTAGACTTTTTTTGCCTTCTCAGACTATTGTTCTCCAGATTTCTCTATTGTATAAGCCTCACATTGTTATGCATTCATCCTGTGTACCCATAGTCTGCATTATGTATGCTGTTTTTTTATTGTACCTTATACTTACCTTAACATCCCAGGTCCACCTTGAAAACGAGTTCACTCAATGGTGTTTCACCTGGTAAAATAAAGATTGATTGACTGATTGATATATAAGAACTGCAACACAGAATCAGACCTAGTAGCCTACAGTAGCATCCTGTGTCCTGATGTTCTCATGGCAGATACATTTTTAAAGTTAAACCACGTACTAAGTTGTGTACAAAAATATACTCTGTATCACTGTCCTCTGTTATGGGTCCTAGCTATGAGCAGAGGAAAAATTTCTAGAAATTTGAGTCTTAGTAGGCCTGCCTGTTAGTCACAACAATATAGTAACACAAGGTTGTAAGAGATTCAAGGTCCATTTGGCCCCCCCCTTGCTTCAAAAGCAGGTAGCAGGTAGGCATACATATATTGTGCAAACAGGTATTGTACTACCTTAAAGGGGTTCCCTTCTCAATCTACAACCCAGGGTATATACTAACTCCTTTGCTAAGCAGACATTTGTCAGGCTAGCCCTGAATGCCTGTACTGTGTTCATGTCCACAGTCACTGCTGCTGGCTGTTTCATAGGTTCCTCACCCTCTGGGAAATGAAGTGCTTCCTCATGTTACACCTGAATGTACCACCTCTGAGCTTCAGGGTATGGCCCTGCATCCTGCCGAATGACACATCATCATATCAAAAAGGACACACCATAATATCACAAATGTGCAATAATTAAGAAAGGCTTAAGGGCTGCAGTGGAGTAGTGTGTTAGATACAAGAGGAAGATCTCAAAGGTCAAAACATCTAGCTGCTACAGCTCTGAGGTAGCCCAGGCAGTGATGAATGAGAGGCTGACCGATAAAAAGTTCATGAAGACTAAGAGAGAGAAGAGGAGGACAGTGAAAAAATACCTAGGGCTGGCAAGGCAGGCAGGAAGGGTGGCATGGAGAACCAAGGTGCAGACGGAACTGCAATTAGCGGTGGGTATTAAGAAGGAGGAGAAGGCTTTCTTCTGCTATGTAAGCAAGAAAAGGGGCAAGAAAGATGGGATAGTTAGAATAGGACAAGGAGATAGGTGGGTAGAGGAAAATAGGGAGCAGTCGGAGCTAATGAATGGATACTTCTGTCTGCACCAAGGAGAAAAACAGACCAATGCCAACAGCGGGGAAAAGGAGACCAGAAGGGGGGGGAGGAGGACAGATGGGGCAATAGAAGGGGGAAGAGCACAGAAAGGGTTGCTGGCACTGAGGAAAGATAAATGTCCAGGCCCGAATGGAGTGCACCCAATATGCTGAGGGAACTGGCAGGGGAGATTGCTGATCCACTGGCAGACCTGTTCCGTTGTTCACTGGATTTGGGTGTGGTACCGCAGGACTGGAGAATGACACATGTGGTGCTCCTCCACAACAGTGGTGCCAGGGACGACCCCGGGAACTACAGACTGGTCAGTCTCACTTCGACAGTGTGCAGACTTATGGTGGCCATACTGAAGGAACGATTGATATAGCATTTAGAGGAACATGGTCTCCAGGATGTAAGACAGCATGGAGTTATGGAAGGGAGATCCTGTCACATGAATCTAACTGACTTCCTTGACTGGATAACCAAAACAGTGGACAAGAGCCAAGCAGTGAATAACCTCTACCTGGTTTTCAGCAAGGCCTTTGACTCTGTACCACACAGGAAGCTGATCAGGAAGTTGGCTGACCTCAAAGTAGGAGAGAAGATGGCTAGATGGGTGGAGAACTGGCTAGAGAACAGGATCCAAAAGGTGATGTTTGGGGGGGAAGAGTTGTCTAGCACCAGGGTGGCCACAAGTTGTGTCCCGCAGGGCTCGGTACTAGGGCTGGTGCTATTCAACTTTTTCATTGATGATATTAGGGATGGCATCAAGGGTAAAATGTGTCCGTCTGTGGGCAACACCAGGCTCTGCGGGGGGGGTGGACTCAGCTGAGGGGATACAGGACCATAAAGATGACCTAAGAAGACTTGAAACATGGTCTGGGATCTGGCAACTGAGCTTCAATGCCAAGACATGCAAGGTTATGAACACTGGAGCCAAAATCCCCAGGATAGAGTATTACCTGGGAGGGATCCAGATATCTCCCACAGAGGAGGAGCAGGATCCAGGAGTGATGATAAATAATGACCTGAAGCATTCTATGCAGTGTAAGAAGGCAGTGGCAAGGGCAAACAGGATGTTGGGATGCATAGCCAGGAGGATCAGCAGTAGGTGACAAGAGGTGGTATTGCTCTTGTACAGGTCACTGGTGAGACCGTGTCTGGAGTATGCATTGCAGTTCTGGAACCCTCACCTTAAAAAGGACATCAGCCTGATGGAGACAGTCCAGAGCAGGGCTGCAAAGATGACTGTAAGGCTGCAGGGTAAATCGTATGAGGACAGACTGAGGGCCCTAAACATGGACTCCCTGGAGGAAAGGGGGGGAGAGAGGAAACATGACTGAGACCTTAAAGTACTTGAAAGGGATTAATAGTGTGAACATTAGGGTCTCATCAGGCTAAGCTGCAGCAAAACTATGAGGGGCACAGCCTAAAGTTGAAGTGGGGGTGTTTAAGAGGGAGGTTAAAAGACACTTCTTCACAGAAAGGGTGGTGAGCAAATGGAAAGCGCTGCCAGAAGAGGATGGTGGGCAGCTTCAGGAGAGGCTGGGACAGAAATAGGGGAAAGATAAAGGTCATGGAAGGGGGAAGGAAAGGGATGGAAAGGGAGGGAAGGGGGAAACAGGGGCAACAGCCTGAACTGAGAACCCTGCACAACAAGCATACTAGATAGACCAAAAGGCCAAATTCTTATGGCTTCTTTGTATGTTCAGATGTATGTAACATCTGTCTATTAGACCTTGTTGACACCCTCGAGTAGGAGGAAGCTGGGATCATGCCCTCTCCTGAACTCCTCTTTTCCCACATGAACCTGTTAAGGGCCACCAGCCTCTCCTTCTAGCATCTGTCTTCCATATCACTAATCATTCTGGTAATCCCCAGCACTGTACATTATTGTAACAAACCTGAGCCAAATGACACCACCTCAATCCTCTCACTCCTTACCATATATTCCACACAGAGTGGGATATAATGAGATCTGTGGAATGGAGGTAGATAAGTAGCTGTAATGGCTAAATCAGGGCGGTATTTATCCTAGGGTGAGAAAGGCACATGAACTTAATAAGTAAGGGGGAGGGACGACATCAACTAGGGCCTATGTAGTGTAGTTAGGATGGATAGGAAAACTGGGTGGGTGGTGAGGCCTTTTCTAATATCATTCTCTATTTTCCTGTTATTATTTGGTATGAACTTGTCTACAATTTACTTATTCTCTCTGCTTCTGCTGTGTGCACCTGCAACCTTTGCCTCTCTTGAGACCTCCTCTAGTTGGCACCCAGAACATTGTACTTCTCATTCCTGACTGTCATAGCTTGTTCATACACAACACTCATTCACCCCCCCAACCCTAATTTTTTGTTTTTTTGTTTGGAGAAAAGATTTAAATTTGGATTTCAAGATTCACAACTCCATAGTAGAAAAAAAAAAAAACCTTTTGAAAAACAAAATGTCCAGTATCCTCTCATGGTATTTAGAAGTCTGGGATGTCTGCAGCAGTAGGCTGTTCAGATTACTGCAAAGTAGCACAACAGTACCCTAACACACGCATGCTTTTATTTTGTCATAATGCTGAGCTCTAAGCAGCATTTTATTAGCTTACAGTCAGTGACTGATGATTTTGCAGTCAGGAAAAATTTAGCAAGCCTTTCTAGAAGACCTCATTATAATTTTAAAAATGACTTGCTTTTGGTTACTAACACGTTTAATTAATTATCAGCCAAATGCCAACAGTAAAATGTGTCTCCAATGTGAAAGCCCATTAGCGGTTATCTGGCAGCTAGGAATGAGTTAAATGAGTAAAACTGTTTCAGGACCACGTGCTCAGCAGTAGGTTGGCGTGTAATTTAATATAGTTTATAGTTGTAGCTGCATTTAGGGCTTGGCAGACAGATAGGACATCTATTAAATTAATAAAGCAGTAGCAAAACAAGACTAGCACATCAGAAAGCAAAGGGAGAAGATAACACATTATTGTCATAGAGGGAGAGACGGGGGAGAGAGAAAGAGAGAAAGAAAATGTACAGAATTCACCTTACACCACATCCCAGTGAAAGCTCCTCTTTCAACACATGAAAGTAAGAATGATTGAATGCTTCAGCTGGTGTGAAAGATTATTTTTCTATTTTATTTATGGTGCAATCTTTCTTGATTGTTCAGGCTGCTACAGATGAGGTCATGCATCATGCACCCCACAGTAGCTTTCCCCGATGTCATGCTTCAGACTTCTGTTGCTGAGTTACAGCCAGCTGTCTACTGCAGTGGGCCGTGGCTAGCTTTTATAAATACTGTGCTGCCTGCCTGCAGCCTCATACTTCCCCAAAGGCCTGGCCCTTTACTGCATCTGTAAGCAACACGCATACTAGAGGCAGCCTAGCCTTGACCTCTTCCATCTTTTTATGCTTAGTTTTTTTTTTTAACTAGCAAAAAAAAACAAAGAAAGAAAGAAAAGGATCCTACACCACTCTAACATGGAATAATAAAATCTTCCTGACAACAAGAACAATCTTTTATGGTAGTGACCCTACCGCTGACACACCACGGGGGTCTATTCCGTTATGGTAGGATACATGAAAGTTCCAGTAGTTAGCTAGGCTGCATTCCTTCAGGCATAGAGCAAGGCTTGCAATGCCCAAGGCAGTGTCAGTTTAGAAGGGGTGACCGCCAATAATATGAAAACAACAAAATAAGCCTTTGAAACTAAAGGGCAAACAGAGGATTAGGTTCTGAATGCCTGTGAGAAATTTAAATCCATGAGTCATTTCAGGAATATTTATTTAGTTTTTGTTGACCGGGTAAGTGCACTAGAAAAATCCTACCTATTTTCAGGCACGACCCGGGGGAGGGGGTTACAGATGAATGCCAACTGACCTTGAACCAGATTAAGCTGTTGGTGGTATTTTTTTAGTGAATGAGGGAAATTTGGCCAGGACACCGGGGAAATTCCCCTACTCTTTTCGATAAGTGCCATGGGATCTTTAACATCCACCTGAACTACCACCAATCCAGGCAGATGGGACCTCGGTTTGGCGTCTCATCCGAACGGCACCTCACAAGTGCAGCACCCCTCTCATGCTGCACTACAGTGTCAGTATTAGGATATTAACCCAAGTGCCAGATGTGGGAACTGAACCCACAGCCCTCTGATCTCCCGGACCCAGAGGCGAGTGTGCTACCTACTGAGCCACTGAGCCATTTAATACCGTGGATTCAGAGTGCATCAAATGGCTCAGCCAATCAACATACGACAGTAACTTCTTAACCCAGCTGAAATTATCATGAACTTTTCATGAATGGCACTCCAGGAATCCTGCGTTCATGAAACACCTGAAGTGAACTTTCATGGCCAAATGCCCTTTGGGGTAACCATTGCCTCAGAGCTTGCACAGAGAGGTTCTTTGTCTTTTAAATTGTTTTTTGTTTTAATTGGGTTCACCACAACATAACAGAGATGGACCATCTTAGGGTAGCTGGTTCATTCCACTGGGTTGTCAGACAGATGAGGCATACTTACATGTGTCTATGTAAGCAATAATACCCAACAGGGTTGGCGGTATTGGGCAATGCCGGACAGCCCAGGGGCATAATGAGGCCCGACACCACAGGCGGAGGGCCTTATAGCCCACGGGAAAGTCTGGTATTGTCCAATACCGCCCACCCTGGAGGGTATTATTGCACTTAGAAAATGGGCACTGTGAAAAAAAAATTAATTAAAAAAATGATTGGTGAAAAAATAGTTTTAAATAAAATAGTTCCTCCGCCTGCATTACAGTGATGGAGTTTTATCCTTCTTGATAAGCTACTTCTAAAATGAAAACACAAGACAAAAAAAAAACTGCCAGTATGCACTAACCGTCTCCACAGCAAAAGTTAGCTTGTGGATTTGGATCTCCCCTTTCGTCCGTGGATAAAGTGGGTAGATTTTGGAGTTTTCGATGTAGTTAAAAAAAAATGCAGAATATCGGTGACGGGGCAAGCAGCCAGCCGCACTGGAGAAACCTTTTAGGATCACCTTTCACTGCTGGAATCTTCATTCAAGCCTTTTTTTATTTAAATTCTCCCCTCCTTCTCCCGCCTGCAGTTCCGACCCAACTGAGCAGGATGAACGTCACCAGAAACAGCAGTTTGTTGACCCCTGCCCTCCACCTTCATTGGTAGAAAGGATAGAGGTAACGTTTGGGGAGGGAGATGTATGAAAAGCACCGATTGTGCTGCATAATTAAGAATATTGTGGGCTTTCCAATGACTGTTTAAAACTTATTACTTTGCTTTACTTTTTTTGTAAAAGAATGGCAGTGGATGTTTGTGTGCGTAGTTGGGAGGGGGTCGGACACAAGTTCAGGGCTCTGTTGGATCTGACAGCAGTTTATATTCTTTCAGGTTGGAGAGCTTTCCTTGTGGAAGCTACTGACGACGGGACTCAGCCTGGTACTGTTGCCTGCTATAGAATGTGTGCCATCGGGTTACCACTTTACCTTGAAATGCCAGGTTTCCTGAGTTTGGAAGGATGTGGATCTGTTTTTATTCTGAACACCTACTTTAGGGTGACTGCAGGCAATCGCTAGGTTTCTGGATGTTGTTAATGTTTGGGGGATACGATATTGTTTTCTTTACTGAATTTAACATTTCTATGGATTTGGAAGATGAGGGGGCGGAGGCCGCAAACTCTCCCACAATGCAGCAAGAGAAAAACATGGCAGCTTTTTCTTTTTTCAACATTCTAATTGCATGCTGATCTTGGCGATGAGGTTTGTGGCATGTCTGGCACTTTTAATACCCAAACTCTGTTGTCTGATAGACACCCAGCTTGCCAGCACTATCAGCCAATCAGAGCATGGGGAATTATCTGGCCCATTTTCTAAATCTTCTGTTGGCGCCCTTTGCAAACTGTGTGAGAGCCCTTTAGGTGCCATGCATTTCTGCTTAAAGTTGAACCAGCATAATATTATGTGCTGATTTGCATATACAGCCCATGATGCTTTGCATTGTGGGGGCATGTGTGATTTTGTATTTCATGGACACAGTCCATCGATGATTTTTGGTGACCAGAATTACCCCACTTTTTACAATAATGGATAATTATAAGGCAACCCTATTTTAACATGAAGGACCCTACTGAAAAATAAATTTGTGCCCTAGAGACAGACACAGCCAGACCCATGTATGCTTCAGTCAATGTATCACCTAAGAAATGAATCCTGTCAAATGAATAATGTTAGCAAACTCAGCATTTTCTAATGAATGTCTTTAACTACCACGCATTTTAGAATTAGTGGCTTGCCATTTAAATACCTTTCTGCAGCTTTTGGTGTTTTAAATAGAATCACAACTCACCTGGCATTTATACTGTAGTACGTATCTCAGCAAAACCTGAAACTCTTTTAAGATGTGTTAAATTTAAATGTTAATCCTTTTATGTGCTGAAATATTAACTTGACATGAAGAAAATATATTTTCCCTTCCTAAGCTGAAAGAGTTCTGATTTTGTGATTATTTTACATCTCTTTTACTGTAAAATGGTGCGTTATGATATGCAAATTAGCTATGCAAGTGGATGTTTTGCTTCTGCTCGTCACTCTCCCTTAAGGATTAAGAAACCTCATGAATGTCTCCTTAATGAACACTTCAGGAACTTTGTTTATGAACTCATTTTTATTTTGATTGCACGCATGCCCAAGAAACATATTGCAGCAGCTTCCTACAGAAGCAGGTTGTGGAGGTGCGGCACTGTTGTGGCCAATGCCCCCACAGCCTGTAAAGGCTTGGCCCGCTCCCCCCAATGCCGTGGCATGCTGCTGCTGATACTAGCTCAGTCAGCATGCAACCAACTTGTAAAATTTTAGCTGCTGCAATCAGAGGCCGCCTCGTCATTGCAGCATCAACCATTCGCTGCAATGAGGGAGTGACCTGTCATTGCTGGGCGGAACATTGAAACACTGATATTGTTTGTGAACATGGCGGAGGCTTGCCTCCATGTTCACAAACAATAATCCACCGGTGCCCAATCCCTCGGCAGCATGTGCCCCACCACCGTGTTTGTTTGCAGATGGGGACCTAGCCCCATCGGCTTCAGTGCCCCAAGGTTTATGTTGCCAACAAGAAAGCCCACTCCCCATCGGCATTATGTAACCCCCTCATTTTTGCTGTCTGGTGACGGGTGCCCAATCCCGCCAGCATAATATCACCCCTTTTAGTTTGTGCCAATGAGGATGCCTAATCCCCGCCGGCCACAGCTGCGCCCCCAAAAAGACTCTGTTGGCATGCTGGGAGCCCACCCCAGTGTGCCACATGCCCCTGTAAAATCAAAAACCATCCCGCAATCTCTTTTTTTTTAACCTGTAAAAAAAGAAAAAGGTCCCTCTGTGGGCTCCCTGCCCCCCTCCCACAACCCACACCCACCCACTGCACACCCTGCCTTTCCACTCACTCCCTCACCCCATACTTACCTCCGGAGTCCAGCGCGATGATCTTCGGTGGACCGGGAAGAAGTCTACACTCTTCAAAACCGACCACGAACTGAGGAAATGCCGGTAAGCTGTATAATAGAATAAATAGGGTTTTTTTCAACTTTGATGCATGTCTCGGGCATTTTTTGTAATTTTGGCACCACATTTTCAACATGGGGTTTTTGGGACCCCTCCTCATTAATTCTGGCACTGTCATGGTGTTATTCGGCCCAGAAAGATGATTTTGCCATCACTGCGCGGAATCCCCTTTTGGGACCAGTTAATGAAAAGACAGTGCCAGTGTTCATGAGGTGGGCTCTCAAAAAGCCTATATTGCAAATCTGGTGGGAAAAATCCAAAAAATGACTGTTTTACAAGCGTGCGTTATGCAGTTGCTTTGCACGTTCGTAATTTTGCAAATTTGCAATATTTTCATGCCATATTTTCAACATTGCCATTTATTCAGACCTCCTTGTGAACAGTACAGCTGTCATTTTCCACATCCTGGCCGAAATGTGTTTTTGCACTTCCGGCACAGAATAGCATGGTCGCTGTGGGAAATCAGTGTTCAGCACAGATTAAGAAAATGGCAGTGGCACTGTTCATGAGCAGAGGTCCTAAAATGCCTATGTTGAAAATTTGGTGATGATACTCCATAAAATGACTGTGTTATGAGCGTGCATTGCGCAGTTTGCACACATGCTCGTAACTTCACGAATTAAAAATATTTTCATTCCAGATTTTCAACATTGCTATTCTTCTGCACCTTCTTATGAACAGTACAGCTGTCATTTTTCACATCCTGGCCAAAATGTGTTTTCGCAGTTCCAGCGCAGAATAGCACAGTTGCTGTGGGAAATCCATGTTCGGGACACATTATGAAAATGACAGTGACACTGTTCATTAGCAGAGGTCTTAGAATGCCTATGTTGAAAATTTGGTGACGAAAGTCCATAAAATGAGTGTGTTACAAATGTGCATTGCGCAGTTTCCACCCATGCTCGTACCTTCCCAACTTTGCAATATTTTCACTCCAGATTTTCAGCATTGCCATTTTGCCACACCTCCTTATTAACAGTGCAGCTGTCATTTTTCACATCCTGGACAAAATGTGTTTTCGCTCTTCCGGCGTACAATAGCGCAGTCGCTGTGGGAAATCAGTGTTCGGGGACATATTAAGAAAATCACATTGACACTGTTCATGAGCAGAGGTCCTAAAATGCCTGTGTTGAAAATTTAGTAATGAAACTACGTAAAATGACTGTGTTATGAGCGTGTGTTGTTCAGTTTCCACGCACCCTTGTAAGTTTGCAAATCAGTAATATTTTCATGCCAGAATTTCAACACTGGCATTTGTTCACACCTCCTTATGAACAGTACAGCTGTCATTTTTCACATCCTGGCCAAAATGTGTTTCCATGCTTCTGGCACAGAATACCACAGTCGCTGTCGGAAATCAGTGTTTGCAACAGATTGGGATCGAGTGACTGAGAGGGGGAGGGGAGTGACAGAGCTCAGTTGAGCTCTGTCGGGACTGCTGCAGATTTCTTTGTGGGCAGGAAAAGGCAACAACACAGGCAGGAGCCCACTGCAAAAGGGCAGCCTGCAGCGCCAGGAGACACAGAACGAGCGAGTGAGGGAGGGGGAGTGAGTGAGTTCAACGGAGCTATGTTGGGACTGCTGTGGATTTCTTTGTGGGCAGGAAAAGGCAGCAATGCATGCAGGGGCTGAGTGCAAAAGGGCAGCCTGCAGCGGTGGGAGAAACAGAACGAACGAGTGGGGGGGGGAGTGAGCAAGCTCAACGGAGCTCTATCATGACTGCTGTGGATTTCTTTGTGAGCAGAAAAGGGTGGCAATGCAGGCAAGTGCCCAGTACAGAAGGGCAGCCTGCAGCGCCGGTAGAAATGGAACGAGTGAGTGAGACAAGGGGAGTGAGTGAGGCTAACAGAGCTCTGTCAGGACTGCTGCAGATTTCTTTGTGGGCAGAAAAAGATGCCAACAGAGACAGGAGCCCAGTACAAAAGGGCAGCGTGCAGTGCCAGAAGAAAGAGAATGAGTGAGTGAGATGGGGGAGTGAGCGACCTCAATGGAGCTCTGTTGGGACATCTGCGGATTTCTTTGTGGGCAGGAAAAGGTGCCAAGGCAGGCAGGAGCCCAGTACAAAGGGCAGCCTGCAGTGCCAGATGAAGCGGAATGAGCGAGTGAGAGGGGAGGAGCAGTCAATTGAGCTGCAGTTGTGACTGCTGCAGATGTCTTTGTGGGTAGAAAAAGCCACCAACGCTGGCAGGAACCCAGTACAAAATGGCAGTCTGCAGTTGCGGGAGACACAGAATGAGTGAGTGAGGGAGGGGGAGTGAGTGAGCTCAATGGAGCTCTGTTGGGACTGCTGTGGATTTCTTTGTGGGCAGAAAAAAGGCAGCAATGCACACAGGGGCCCAGTACAAAAGGGCAGTCTGCAGCGTCGGGCAAAACAGAATGAACGAGTGAGAGGCGGAGTGAGTTCAAAGGAGCTCTATCATGACTGCTGCAGATTTCTTTGTGGGCATAAAAGGGCAGCAATGCAGGCAGGAGCCCAGTACAAAAGGCCAGCCTGCAGCGCCAGCAGAAACAGAAAGAGCGAGTGAGATAAGGGGAGTGAGTGAGGCCAATGGAGCTCTGTCGGGACTGCTGCAGATTTCTTTTTGGGCATAAAAGGGCAGCAATGCAGGCAGGAGCCCAGTACAAAAAGCCAGCCTACAGCGCCAGCAGAAATGGAAAGAGCGAGTGAGATAAGGGGAGTGAGTGAGGCCAACGGAGCTCTGTCGGGACTGCTGCAGATTTCTTTGTGGGCAGAAGAAAATGCCAACAGAGGCAGAAGCTCAGTACAAAAGGGCAGCCTGCAGTGCCAGGAGAAACAGAACAAGCGAGTGAGAGAAGGGGAGTGGGCGAGCTCAACAGAGGTCTATGGTGACTGCTGCAGGTTTCTTTGTGGGCAGGAAAAGGCGGCAATGCAGGCAGGAGCCCAGTACAAAAGGCTAACCTGCAGCGCTGGCAGAAACTGAATGAGCGAGTGAGAGAGGGGGAGTGGGCAACCTCAACAGAGCTGTGTCAGGACTGCTGCACATGTCTTTGTGGGCAGACAAAGCCAGCAATGTAGGCAGAAACCCAGTACAAAAGGGCAGCCTGCAGCAGCAAGAGACACAGAATGAGCGTTGTGAGTGAGCTCAGTGGAGCTCTGTTGGGACTGCTGTGGATTTCTTTGTGGGCAGAAAAAGGCAGCAATGCACACAGGGGCCCAGTACAAAATGGCAGCCTGTAGCAGTGAGAGAGGAGGAGTGAATGAGCGAGCTCAACAGAGCTCTATCGTGACTGCTGCAGATTTCTTTGTGGCCAGAAGAAGGTGGCAATGCAGGCAGGAGCCCAGTACAAAAGGTTGGCCTGCAGCACCCACAGAAACGGAATGAGCGAGTGAGAGAGGGGGAGTGAGCTACCTCAACGGACCTGTGTCAGGACTGCTGCAGATTTCTTTGTGTGCAGAAAAAGGCGCCAACAGAGGCAGGCGACCACTACAAAATGGCAGCCTGCAGTGCCAGGAGAAACAGAATGAGGGAGTGAGCAACCTCAACAGAGCTCTGTCGGGACAGCTGCAGATTTCTTTGTGGGCAGAAAATGGTGCCAATGCAGACAGAAGCCCAGTACAAAAAAGGCAGCATGCAGTGCCAGGAGAAACGCAACGAGCGAGTGAGAGAGGGGGAGTGAGCAAGCTCAACTGAGCTCTATCGTGACTGTTGTGGATTTCGTTGTGGGCAGAAAAAGGTGGCAATGCACGCAGGAGCCCAGTACAAAAGGCCAGCCTGCAGCCCCGGCAGAAATGGAATGAGCGTGTGAGAGAGGGGGAGTGAGCTACCGCAGTGGACCTGTGTCAAGACTGCTGCAGATTTCTTTGTTGGCAGAAGAAACTGCCAACAGAAGCAGGAGCCCAGTACAAAAGGGCAGCCTGCAGAGCCAGCAGTAACAGAATGAGCGAATGAGAGAGGGGGGAGTGACCCACCTCAATGGAGCTCTGTCAGGACAGTTGTGGATTTCTTTGTGGGCAGAAAAAAGTGGCAACACAGGCAGGAGCCCAGTACAAAAAGGCCAGCCTGCAGCGCCGGCAGAAATGGAACTAGCAAGTGAGAGAGGGGCAGTGACCCACCTCAACAGGGCTCTGTCGGGACAGCTGCAGGTTTCTTTGTGGGCAGAAAAATGTACCAAAGCAGGCAGGAGCCCAGTACAAAAGAGCAGCCTGCAGCATTGGGAGAAACAGAACAAGCGAATGAGAGGGGGCAGTGAGCGAGCTCAACAGACCAACGCAATCAACATTTTGCATTGACAAATGCTTGTTATTTTTGTTGTTCATAATTTTATTGATTTTATATTTTATACAAGTTTAAAAAATAAATCATTGTATTTCATACATACATATACATGTAATTTAGAATTCAGAAATTAAAAGCATTCTATCAACCAATAGCTGTTTGTCTTAATAATATGTTACATTTTTTAGGACAGCCTGCACCATAAAAAAATAATAAATATCTATATATATATCCAGCTAATCAGATCAGTATGAGATCATATAAATACAGGAGATACAACTCTATAATATTAATTCTGAAGAGGTCTGTAGAATGGAATTAAAAAAAATCTCACATACAAGAAGAAGATTTGGTAACCTTTGTTGGAGGCTCACAAACCATTATTTTATGATCTTCAAAGTTCTAGTTGATAAATTTCATTTTACCTGGGTTGACACAAGTGTGACCTTTTATAAACAGACATACTTCTGGACTAAGGAATGAAAGAATGAAGACCAATTGTCCAGTGCCTTCTCCCTCCCCCAACAACTAACTCTGTGGGAATACCCAGTCACCCTCTTTTTATTCAAGTATTTATTTAGTTTAAACTTGAAGGCAGAAAAAAGTATTTACTGAGATGAATGCCACTTGTGGAAAACTATTCAAAGTGTTTAGCTCTCTTTCTGTGAAGTAATACATCATGATATGTCCATTGAGTGTTCCTGCTTTCTTTTTCTTAAATGCTTATTGTGAAGTTTTGTGTTACAACAAAGAGACATACAGCAACAGGCACAAGGGCATCTGAGCTCCAAGAGGAGATCCAGATTAGCATGTCAAGCTGTCTAATATGTAATCATTGCTGTCATGGAATGAAACCTGACTTAACATCTAACGTGCAATTTATCCATAGTTGCCAGAGTGATTGAAATGTATCTGTAGTATGGTTTAAAGAAGTAGTTAACTTTTCCATGTCATACATTTGCAACATCACATCCTGCCAGTGGTTTAAGTGTAGGTCAGCCAATGGTTGGTAAAAACCTGTTTTTGCAGCCAGTAGGGCAGATTTGTACCAATTTGAGGATTAAAGGGCGCCTGTAGCCAGGAGGAGGGACCAGGAAGATTACAGCCTGCGAGTTTAGATGGAAGTCAGATCTAAAAAACGATTGTAGGGTATCTATTAGTTTGGCCCAAAAAGGTGCCAGAGCTGGGCAAGCCGAGAATATATGCCAGTGTGATGCATCAGTGGTATTGCATCCCCCTCCAATAAGAGGATCCTTGAGTAGGACAATATTTTGCAGTGATATGGGGTGTTCAAAAAAAGTGAATAAAACATTTCCAGGAAAGTTCCTTACAAATATAGGATGAAATCAGCCAATTAACATAAGTAACATATTGTTTCCAATCTTTAGGATCAATCCGCGTGTGTAAATCTTTTTCCCAGGTGAGTCGACGGTCATCTTCACATTAAGATGGTGCAGTTCCAAGACAGCCCATTAGAGAGAGACAAAATAAGGGCTGTAAAGGGCTATTCTTTTATTACTGAAATAATTACCTGTTGTAATTAGGAGAGATCTCAATCTACGGACCATGGCTGTGATATCACCTCCAAGAAATGCGGACTTGCTGGCTCCTAAAATCAGTAATGACTAGAAAGGGATGAGCCTGGGTCAGCTCCCCTAGTGAGAGTAAATCTTGATTGCTACTATACTAGTGTTCCTGCTTTCAAAGACATTGAGTGCCTCCTCATCCTCTCATCCTTGTACATCAAGAAGAGTTGCATTTGGTTTGATGGTGGTAATGCTTTCTGATATTTGAATACTGTAATCTAGTCACACCCTCAGTCACATAGAAACATAGACATTGTCAACAGATAAGGACCTCTTGGCCCACCTAGTCTGCCCTAATTTCCCTATCTACAGTGCCATCACAGACCCTACTCGGTCTCCTGGTTTTACCCCCCCCAACCTTACTTCTAATATCTCCTTGTGTGTATCTCATGCATTCTTGAATCCTGTAATCATTTTAGTCCCCACCATCTACAGGTGGAGGCTGTTCCACGTGTCCACAACCCTCTCCATGAAGAAGTACTTCCTCGCATTTCCTCTGAGCCTCCCCCCTCAAGATTCATAATGTGGCACCTTGTCCTCGACCATCTTTTTCTTCAGAAAATGCTACCTTCCTATACCTTGTTTATACCTGTGAGGTATTTGAATGTTTCTATCATATCCCCCTTTCCCTCCTGTCCTCTAGGGAGTACATCTTTTTCATGAATAACAGTCCTAATTCTGTTAGTCAGACAACATAGCCCATGTCTTCTATGCCTTCAAACACTTTGGATACATTCTTCTGCACCTTCGGAATCACTGAAGATGAAAATAGAGAAATGAAAAGAGATGTGGGTAATTGGGAAAGTGGTCCAGATTATGGCAACTAACATTCGGTGCAAACCAATGCACGCTGGTAGAAAGAACCCTAAAATGGACTACTGGATGAGGGGGGTGTAAGGATAGTGCAGGCAATGGAGGATAGAGACCTGGGGGTCATTATTAGTGATAACCTGAAGTCTACTGCTCAGCGCAACAAAGCAAATGGGGGGGACAGGAGGGAGGGCCCAAGTAAAGCAGTCGGGGTCTCTCACCCTTGCAACGATCAACATCTGCAGCCTCCTCCCTAAACTTGATGTCCTGCAAATATTTGCTAACCTTCATAATCCAGATATATTCACGGTTGTCGAAACCTGGGTCACTCCAAAAATCCCAGACATGGCTACTGCCCTACCAGGATACAACATCTTCAGACTTGATAGAAAGTCAAAAAGAGGCAGGGGCTGTGCAATATACCTAAAAGAGCCTTTCTTGGGCCACCCTTTAATATACCTAGTCTCTAATACCCTTGTCAGTGTCAGTGGCTCAGTAGGTAGCACACTCGCCTCTAAGGCCAGGAGATCAGAGGGCTGTGGGTTCAGTTCCCACATCTGGCACTTGGGTTAATATCCCAGTACTGACACTGTAGTGCAGAATGAGAGGGGTGCTGCACTTCTGAGGTGCCGTCTTTCAGATGAGACATTAAACAGAGGTCCCATCTGCCTGGATTAGTGGTAGTTCAGGTGTATGTTAAAGATCCTATGGCACTTATCGAAAAGAGTAGGGGAATTTCCCCCGTGTCCTGGCCAAATTTCCCTCATTCACTGAAAATACCACCAACAGCTTAATCTGGTTCAAGGTCAGTTGGCATTCATCTGTATCCCCTTCCCCTGGATCGTGCCTGAAAATAGGCAGGATTTGTCTAGTGCACTTACCCGGTCAACAAAAACTAAATAAATAAAAATAATACATTGGCACAGATTCTAGCTGTCAAAATCATTCTAGGGTTCCAAAATAAAGCCCTGACAATTGCAGCTGTGTACATCCCCCCAAAAGAACAGGGCAAAGGTTTCAACACCGTCCTGGACTTCACTCGAACCCTCCCTCAAGGCTCAGAGAAAATCCTGATGGGCAATTTCAACATTAACTGGCTGGCACCAGAAATAGGGGGTATAAAGGATGCCATCTCTGCTACCAACCTTTCTCAGCTAGTCTATTCACCCACTGGGCACAACTACAAAACTGGCACAAGTACCCTCCTGGATCGAGTACTAACTAGTCATCCGACTCGCATCTGTAGCATCTCCGTCCTCCCTGATTCACTAAGTGACCATTCCCCAGTCATCTGCAAATGGTCTAACAAATTCAGCATGCCTCCCCATACTCATCACCAGCACAGTCCTTCCAAAAGGGCAGCTGAAACACCTCAAATCCTGCCTTAGACAACAAGATTGGCCTCCTATTTACAATGCCTCGGATGTCAACTCGGCCCTGGACTATTTCATCAGCGTCTTTAATGCCGCCTGTGACTCCTATGTCCCCTTCAAAAAGTGCAAAATCAAAAGCCTTTGCAACCCTTGGCTCTCCACCTAACTACTTGCACAACTAAAAGCCAGGGACCACCTCTGGATACAGTCACGGGCCTCAGGAATCAAGCTAACATCCAGAACTACAAACAAGCTCGTAATGCCTACACTAAATCCATCCGAGTGAAGAAAAGCATCTACTATAATGAAGCTCTCACTAACACCTGGGGTAATGGCAAATCATTCTGGAACAATATTAGAGAAGTTACTGGAAAACTGCCTAAAACTTCCCCCACTATATTGGTCATTGATGGGATTACTATTCTGGACTCTACTACTACAGCAAATACGTTCAATACAGCCTTCACCAACCTCAGTAGTGTTCTCCCCCCTGACTTTTTCAATAGTGATGACCCTACAACACTTGCCACCAGCTGCCCCTTCTTCTAAACACCCGCCGTTCTACTTTAACGCAGTCATGATGCATGAAGTCTGTGCATATATTAGTAAAGCAATTGCCAAGACCAGAACAAGTGGGGACTCACTAGACCTAAAACTGCTGTCCTGCATCCTTGATGAAGTACTAGCTTCACTAACAAAAATCATCAATCTCTCCCTTAGCCTCAGTCAGTTCCCTGACAGATGGAATCCACAACTGTTACTCCTATCCACAAAAGTGGAGACCAGTCTCTTCATATGAACTATCAGCATATCTCCATAGTACCCCCCAAAGGCAATTGAACAGATTGTAGCTGACCAACTTACTGATTATCTGAACAAATGCAATATCTTGTGCACTCAGCAACAAGGGTTCAGAAAGGGACACAGCACCACATCAGCCCTTCTGGAATTCACTGGAGCTAACCACAGTTCCCTGGATAATGGACAACTAACTGGCTTGGTCTACATTGACTTAACCAAGACTTTTGACACTGTCCATCATCACCTTCTAATCGACCAGTTGCTAAATGACAGGCTCTCACCTAAGTCCGCAACCTGGTTTAAAAGTTACTTTGAAAACCGATCACAAAGAGTTAAAATTGAAGATGTCCTCTCAGACGCTAGACCAGTCCACTCAGGAGTCCCAGAGGGATCCATTCTTGGTCTACTTCTATTCAGTCTCTTTCTGAATAGCCTTCCACAGTCTTGCCCAGAACAAATCCTACTCTATGCAGATGATGCCATAATCCATTCCACCCTCAAGGAACTCAACCCCTACAAAGCAAACTACAGCTTGGCTTCACTTCAGTTGAAAACTGGTTTACTAAACACAAGCTAGTCCTCAATTATAAAAAAAAAAAACATGACGATTCTTTTCTGCAGCCCTCACAACAAGTACAGGCATCACCCCCTGACCATCTCAAACTGCAACAGTGCTGCCCTTGAACAGGTACACTCTTTTAAATATCTTGGAGTCACAATCGACAGTCACCTATCCTATGGTGTGCACATCGACAGCGTTGCCAAAGCTGCTAATACTCGCATCGGGCTTCTCTACAGGCACAGGCAATGCCTTACTCCAGAAGCCTTAAGGGTCGCAGTTCAGAGATCTGTGGTCTCCCTAATTGACTATGGCCTGATCATATATGGCTCTGCTTCTACCACTGCCCTCAGACGTATATCCACAGCTCTCAACCAAGCCCGTCGGCTCATTACTGGAACCCACCGTCTCACTCACACGTATGACCTCTATGCTCAAACTGGCTGGCTACAACTCTCAAACTGCATAAAGTACCAAACTTGCATAATGGCTAAGAAAATAACTCTGGGCTATGCTTCTCCCAGAGTCCAAGCTCTCCTTTGCCCTGCTTATAATCCTCGCCATACTAGGGGCTCTGACTCTCAACTCCTGCAGATCCCTCACCGCCGTACCTCACAGGGGCAAAGAGCAGTGTCCTTTAGGGTCCCTAGCTGGTTGAATGGTCTCAGCAGTGACATCTCCTCCCTACCCAAGCTAGGCCCCTTCAAATCCCGGCTCCACCTACTCCTTTCTGCCTCTAGCACCTGCAGCTGTTTCCCTTAAACAGCATTCCTTACCATCAACCATTCTCCTACTGCCTCTGCTCTTTCTACTTAGCACTTACATAATCCCTTCTCAATCTCATTCAATCCCCCTTCCCCATCCTCACGTCCCCCATCCCCCTCCTCATCCTCCACACTTCTCTATGTGATTCTGACAATGCCTCTGGCTGCTCCTACCTATTGTATCCATACCAAGTAATGTTTCAGTGTGGATGCTTGCAAAGACTCTGGCTCTTGTATCACAAAAAAAAAAAGGTATCCTCCATGTTTATGTTACTCAATGTTAATCCGCTACCTTTGTTATGTAATTGTCCTGTTTTTGTATTGTACCCCATCTGACATGGAACCTTTGTAAAATGTACTTGTAATCCTAGATTCAAATAAATAAATTAATAAATAAAATAAAAAAGATATAGTATTGGGATTTGACAGTAGGAGGCAGGAGGTGATACTGACCCTTTACAGGACACTTGGAAGGCAACCCAAGAAGTACTGAACAGCGTTCTTGAGTTCACACTTCAAGAATGACAGGGACCACATAGATACCATAGAAGGAAAGGCCATGATGATGACCCAAGGGCAGTAGGGGAGGCCATATGAAGAAAGGCTGGTGACCTTAACATATTATATGAACTGGTTGCTGAAAATCCAGCAATCTGATTGACTGAGAGATCATCTCAGCCATGAGTATATCCGACTACACATTCACGGTTTTTGAAAAGTCCCGGTAACAGGTTCTCTGCAGCACTACACATCGGTCCATTCCTATCCCGATCACCAAGCGCAATAGGCCCCTGCCACCAAACTGTAGAAATGGCACAGAACCACCACTATGTGTGGTTTCATGATCTCGGGCTCTCGCATATCCCATCTTAGTATTAATCCTTTACATGAGTCTACTGCCTGCCAGTACAAATCGACTCCGAGATGCACCTTCTCGTAATTTCCTTAATTTGCCATGGCTCTCCATTAGAAAAATATCTCTCCCACTATTTACTGCTCCTTTTCATTTTCTTCCCCTTTCCCAGTTTTCCTGAGTGCACTGTATGCAGGTGAGCGTGCCGATTTGCCCACACTAGTCACCTGCCCCAACATCCCAAGTTCTGTTGCTCACTGGCCATGGAGTTTCAAAAGGAAGTGGGCTGATTATTTTAAAAAATAAGAGGGGCAGATTCCCTGGCAGAGCTGCTGCAAATGTAAAACCAATCTTTCATTCACAACTTAGAAAGTACAGTTAGTCGGGGGGGGGGGTAATGGGGTTGAAACTGGTGAACTGCCACCGACTTCCAACACTGCAGCTACAAAAGCACTATCTACTGGCCAGCTTAGAAATTGCAAGAACTATTTTATATCCTTGTACCATTTCGCTCAAAAAAATGACAAAAAACACTTCTTTTTAAAATGATTTATTTATTTTAAATTACAAAAAACAAACAAACATGCAGTTCATAATAGTAATAATGAACTCCAGGGTGTGGTATATTATGGGACACCTCATGCCTCAGAACGCACCAGAGGCATGACGAAATCCCATGGTATACCACACCCTCTTATGCCATATTGCTTAATTCACTAATGTCAAGGAGGGAAAGGGGGAAGCTGACTGAGATACACTCTTGCACAGAATCAACAGGGTGGATTGTAAAGACTTGTTCATGAGGAACAAGAACACAGTAACTAGCAGACACAAGTGGAGACTGGTGGGAGAGATTCAGGAGGAATGTGAGGTTCTTCTTCACAGAGGGGGTGGTGAGCAAATGGAATAGACTGCCCAGAGAAGTGGTGGAAACCAATACTGTGTCAGATTTTAAACATGGGTTAGACAGATATAAGGGATTAGTGGGACCCACAGGCAGAGGAGGGGAAGGGATGCCTGGGAAAGGGAATGATGATCAACCACTGGTTCTACCAGATCTTAAAAACCAGTCCAACATTAGGTCATGCATGGAGCTACGAAGGGAAATGGGCTGGCTGAGTGGACCCTCTGGTCTTTTTCTGCAGACACCTATATTTCTGTATTTTTTTTTCAAGTATGGGGAGCAGAATTATACATTATACGTAAACTGATATTTCAGTTTGCTGCAAAGCACTTACAGCTGACATCAGCAGGACTCATAGCAACACATAAACATAGACTGTGTTGATTTAAAAAGACCCAGAAGTCCAGCCATTCTCCCCATTTCCCTGCCTAGCTCCATGGTCAACCTAATGCCAGGTTGGATTGAGATTCAATTACTGTAATCTACTCCTTCCCCACCTTTACTACCCTAGATGGCACTTGCCTTAATATAGTTTCCACTTTTAAGTATCTTGGTGTCTGGCTGGATAGTCAACTCGACTTCTCTTCACACATCAACTATATCCACACCAAACTCCACCCTAATCTAGGAGCCATGTATCAAAATAAAGACTCCCTCTCTCCTGTGGTTCACTGAGAGCTCCTCACCGAAATGATCCTACCCATCTTTGATTACGCCAGCGTGGTCTTCATGTCCACCCCTGCCTCATCCCTCACCAGACTAGACACTCTTTTTAATGCTTTTTTGCCACTTTGCCACCAATGCTCCTTTCTGCAGGCACCACAGCTCTCTCTACACTTCCCTCTCCCTTCCCCCCTCCCCTCCCTCTCTTCACTCATACCTCCAGCATCACACCACCACCCTCATTTCCAAATTCTGGTTAGGGTCTTTTCCCTCCTACCTCTCCTCTCCCCTCTCCTCATCATCCCCTTCCTTTTATCAGCTACACACCAGAGACCCCGTACCCTCTCTATAACCTAATTCTTCCAAATACCAGGACATCCTGGACCAAACATGGTGGCTCCCATTCAGATGAATAAGCTGCAAGAAGGCAGGTTAAAGCAAATGTAACCCCCCTGCAAATGGGGGTTCCCAAAAGACTTCCAGGAGCTTGCTTGAATGCTCCAAGCCTGAATGGTGTTTGGCGTTTAAGCCATTTATCAGTAAGTGTTTTTAGAACCTCTGGTACTGTCTCTTTAAGAGCTGTCTGCTAGCAGACATAATTAGTTTGTATGGGGGACTGTGTGCTTCTCTGTTTGAGTACCACTGAGCTGCTGCCAATTCACCCATTTTTGCAGTCACTAGGAGTGCAAAGGAACCTATCTGAAAGATGTAACTGTTTGCCAGAAATCATTTAGAGTAATAATGAAATTACAGTTTGTCTAACCTGCTTTTTTGCAGTCAGAACTGTGTCTGCCTAGTTCCCCATTCTGGTTTTGAACTGCTGAACTGGACCAATCAGTGTGGGGTAAGCTAGCTTCTAAAATGGTGCCTTGGACGAATCAGAACTTGGACTCATAATCTGAGCCAGCCACAAGAGGATTGTATGGGCAGTGACTCTGGGAGATGTAGTTTAGACTTCGAGCCTTTTGGACCAACAGGAGCAGTCTATTGTGAGTGACAGCCAATCCAGTCAAGAACTGGGAGGAACTCAAAGGAAGTGCCCGGTTTTGTCTGTTGAAGTTTCAGTTGAACTCTGGCAGTGAAGAAGGAAGGAGCCCTGTGTTTTTCAGTGTGCAGTTTTAGTCGGGAAACGTGTGTAAGGCCCATAGTTCCGGTCTGCAGCTTGTGTAACTGCTTGTTAGGACTGAATCCGTCCTGTGAAGAGAATCAAAGGATATCTGAAGAGTAGAAACCAGGCTCACCTGTAGAAGACTGGAAATTGCTGAATTGCACTCGGTCTGTCAGGAACTGAATCTGCTGTGTGTTCTCCTGGGTATTATGCAGTAATTGCGATCGGGATAGAGAAGTAGCCTGCCTGGTATAGTACTTTCTGTTTTACCATATAAATGTGTGAAGAGGCTTGTGTACCTCAAGTGAATCCTGCTGCCATTAAAGGACTTTTGCCTGTTACTGTTCACCATATAAATGTGTGAGGAGGCTTGGTTAGCTCAAGTGAATCCTGCTTACATTAAAGGACTTTTGCTTGTTGCAGTTTGCCATAAAATGGTGGAGAGTCTCGTGTGAGCTCAAGAGTAGCCCTGCTGACATTGAAGGACCCTATCTTGTTTGGAGGTCGTGAGTACTAATTGGGTCGCCTCCTGTTGAATTGCCACATTGAATCCAAATGGAATCACTGTACTGCTGACTGTTTAAACTAATTTTCTTTTCTCTGTGGGAAGGGCTCTACCAGCTGCCACGGTTTGGACTAGCCACTAGGGCTTGGGTACCCAGGGACAGTAACTGGTAGGGATAGGCCTGTGCACAGAGCCATAGTAGATGAGTAAAGTGATAAGCTAATTAACCTGATTTCCCCTGTCCTTGTTATATTCCCCTAAATAAATCAGAGCTGCTTGTTTCATAAAGTTATACTGCCTGAGGTATTTGTCTATGTTAAAGTATTGTACTGTGATTGTTGCACTGTATCTTATTTTACAGGAGGTCCCAGTGCCTGAACCAGCCCTGGGGGTAAGTGTATACTGTGAAGGTAATTCTGATATATTGTGTGGGCCACTAGTGGGAAGAAAGGGGGGTTGCAGTGTCCCAGAGGGCTGTGACCAAGTAAGTTTAACTATTGCAAACCCTGACCTCTGGGTGGAGGCACCCGCCATTGGATCCAGGCCCCTCAACCTGTTAGTGGCAAATCAGGCAGGGGTAGTAGCCCCTGGGATAGCGCCATCTAGGGGTTACACAAACACTCTAATTCAAATATAACACCAGATTAGAAATAAACATTTACAGTAATAGCTAGAGCTCCCTCTTCCTCACTATCGACCGTAGAGTGGAGCAAATTAGGGAGGTGCCTGGCCAGTCACACAGTTTGAAACACTCAGACCCAGCCCAAACCATTTACTGCATACACATTGTCTGTAGTCTTAAAGGGACAGGCGCGGAGGCACATAATGGCACTCTCATGCATATCAACAGGATCAAACAAATAGCCATGGATTTACTACCTTGCAGGATGTCTGCCTGACAGTGGGCATGGCTGGAGCCCAGGAAGACACTTAAGGTAAGCCCCCAAATTGGAAGGGGGGTTTACATCTCTCTCCCACATCCCCATTCCAGTTTGGGGCAGGTAGCCTTCTCTTACCATCTCCCCTCCCTCTGGAACTCTCTTCCAAGTTTCTTCTGTTCATCTCCTTTCCAACACTCTGAAACATATCCTTTCCCAAACCCTCCCTTCCTCTTGCTCCCATCCTTCCTCCTCCCAGCAACTGGTGTGATGCTCTCTCTCTCCTCATATCCTTAATTTGCCTCCTTCTGTGCTCAACTTTCCCTAACCCCCTCTGACTCTTAATACCAACAGCAATTCCCCCCTCACCCCCGTCTGATCCTCCCCTCCTCTCCTGTCTTCCTTACTTATCTTCTTCATTGCTGTCTTCCTATATTAATTTTGAGCTACAAATGTCTAGCAATATTTTTGCCAGTGTATCATTGTTATTTCATTACCTCTATTTTTCATAATTGTAAGCCATATTTTATTTTGTGACCTGATTGTTTTCACTTGTTTCCACCCCCTTTCTCCCTTTCCCTCGGGTCGCACATGGAAATGAGCTTTGGCTCAGTGTGCCTCTCCCAGTTACCAAAATGTTAAATAAATAAATAAATAAATCTTCATGGCCCTCCTTTGCATATTCTCTGTGTGGTCCCTGTCTTTTACTGCACGCAATACTCCGGGTGCGGTCTTACCTGGGAAAAACCAGAGAAGGCGAGGGGGACAGCAAGGTCAGCATCCAGGGTGGGGGCTGACCAAACGAGCAGACACGGAAGACCGTTAGGCCTATTCTGCTGGCATTTTAGTATGTTAGTAAAAACAATAAAAGAAAGCCGCACACACTCTAAGTCCACTGCTGCTAAATTTAAGGAATAATGCACAAAAGGGTTGTGCTGTGCTGGGATAATGTCATACCTCGGGTGGCTGAGCACAAGGCACCAGTCCATGTGTGCCCAGCACCTGAAAAGCGATGTTATCCCAGCACAAAACACACCCTGGTGTGCATTATTATGATTATACAATAACTCGTTTAAAAAAATTAGAAAGTACATTTAAAGTAGAATCTTAGTCGTTTTTAAATGAGTAGATATACTTACATACAAAATAATGCTAATTTCTTATTTTGTCCAGTAGGTGGGGCTGATGTATTGTTGGTGTGCTTCCCTCCCCTACCCACCAACTTTCCTCTCTCTTTAAAAGAAGGTAATGACTTGGGGCTCTGTTACTTGTTTGCCCTCTCCCCCTGACTTGCAGACCACAAGCCACAGATTTCCTTCCTGTCGATAATTTGCTGCAATTCAGTTCTGCACCCCCAATGCACTGACAGTTGAGGTAGTTTGTGTGGTGGTAGTTTGTTTGTCTCTTCAGTTCTCCTGAAGGTTTAAGTGTATCTCCGGTTCACCCAGTACAGTAGGCATATATTAGTATTTGGCGAATAAGCAAAAGGAAAAATGCCATTTGTGTTTAGTAAGTGCACTACCAACTGAGGCGTGCTTTTCAAAAGCATGTGCCTGCTCTGTTCAGATCGAAAGTGGGGACTGCAGTGTTGGGAAGCTGATTGTGATGACGGCTTCATTTTGAATTTTAAATTAAGTATTATTTTAAAAATGGCAAGGAAAGAAATGTTATTTACACTAAAGTTAGTTCAACGGTACTTCATCAGCGTAACTGATAAGCCACCGTTGATGTGCTGCCAAGCAGGGGACAGTAAACCTAGCTGCCGAGCAGGGGACAATGAACCCAGCTGCAGAGCAGGGGACACTAAACCTAGCTGCTGAGCAGGGGACAGTGAACCCAGCTGTTGAGCAGGGGACAGTGAACCCAACTGCCAAGCAGGGGACAGTAAACCTAGCTGCTGAGCAGGGGACAGTGAACCTAGCTGCTGAGAAGGGGACAGTAAACCTAGCTGCCGAGAAGGGGACAGTAAACCTAGCTGCCGAACAGGGGACAGTGAATCCAACTGCTGAGCAGGGGACAGTAAACCTAGCTGCTGAGCAGGGGACAAGTGAACCCAGCTGCCGAGCAGGGGACAGTGAACCCAACTGCCGAGCAAAAGACATTGAAACTGATTGTGCTGATAGCTCTGCTGTAATTTTTGAATCTGTGTTTAAATTAGGGGAATAGGCACTCAGATTGACTGGAATTGTTGGGGGAATAATAAAGGGGTTGGTGGTTGTTTGACACTGTGGGAGGGAAGGATTTACATTTTTTATTCAAATGGATAAGTGCTAGCAAACTCCATGGCAGACATGACAAGTGTGGGCAACCCGAACATGGCCTGCAGAGGGATGTTTTTTGACATTTATTGTGTTCTTGTATGTGATAGGATTAGATCCATGACATTGTGCTGGGATAACAACACAAGTCTAGTCTTAAACTGTCCAATCTGAGCCTTGGGATTTTTTTGCCATTGTATAGTCAGATTTTTTTTGTACAGTAAGAGATAAAGCATGTCAATGCCTGGCTGATACCCTGTATCACCTTAGCATCTGAGGCTTCTTCAGGGGTGGAGCCAGCCTGTGTTTCATCTCATTATGTACCCTACATAACAATAAGGCAGCATTTCGAGGGATCCACCATCCAAGACTCCCTGGCCATCTCTAACACCCTGAATGCCACCTTCTCCGACCTCAGTATTGTCCTTCCACCCAACTTTTATGATCCTCCCCGAACCTCCACCTGCCCCGTCTGACTGGGATAACACCCCCCTATTTCGGCTCCGGATCATCTCTACCCGAAAAGCCAGGATCTACTTAATTAAAGTCCTGGGCAAGTCCCATCACAGTGGTGGCTCCCTGGACTTAAAACTTCTCCGCTTAACCACTGATGAGGTCATCTCTCCACTCACCAAAATGCTAAATCTGTCCCTCTGCCTGGGCCAATTCCCATCACCTTGGAAATGTGATGTCATTAGCCCTATCCTGAAAAGCGGAGAACGCTCCTCCCTTATCTCCAAGGACCTTGAAAAAATTGTATCAGATCAGCTTACTGACTACCTGTCAAAGCATAACCTGCTGTGCCCTGACCAGCATAGTTTCCGCAGGGCCATAGCACTACCACAGCTCTCCTAGAATACACTTCCTACATCCACAATGCACTTAACCATGGTCACCTAGTTGGGTCAGTCTGGAGTATTGTGTGCAGTTCTGGAGACCCAATCTCCGCAAAGACATAGACAGGATGGAAGCTGTCCAGAGGAGGGCAACTAAAATGGTGCAGGGTCTGCACCGGAAGACATATGAAGAGAGACTTAAGGAGCTTAATATGTATAGCCTCGAGGAAAGAAGGGAGAGGGGGGACATGATAGAAACGTTCAAGTACCTCAAGGGAATCAACAAAGTCCAAGAGGGTAGCATCTTTCAAAAAAAGAGGTGTGCAAGAACAAGAGGGCACAATTTGAAAATAGAGGGGGGCGGCTCAGAGGTAATTTAAGGAAGTATTTTTTTACAGAGAGGGTTGTGGATGCATGGAACGGCCTTCCGGAGGAGGTTGTGGAGTCAAAATCAGTGGTGGAATTCAAGCATGCATGGGATAGTCATAAGGCAGTTCTGGGGGATGGGGGTAGGAAGAAGTAGGCTGCTGGTTAACTAGGATCTGCAGCTTATCCAGTAGGTAGGGAAATGGGCAGACTGGGTGGGCCAAGCGGTCCTTATCTGCCGTCAAATTCTATGATACCATCAGTCACGCCCTGCTTCTCAGCATGCTTCCATCCCTGGGCCTCTCCCACGAGACCATATGCTGGCTTGCAGACTACCTCTCTGGCAGATCCCAGCAGGTCAAGATTAACTCCACCCTTTCCTCCAGCCACCCAGTCCTCTCTGGAGTACCTCAAGGCTCTATTCTAGGGCCTCGTCTCTTTAGCCTCTTCCTAAACTCCTTCCCCACCCCTGCTCTGGTAAACTCCTGCTCTACGCTGACAATTCAGTCATTTTCTGGAGCCACCCGCACCCAAGCACTCTCCAACAAGCCCTCCAGGGCCTTTTCACCAAAGCTGAAACCTGGTTTGTTGCCCATTGACTAATCTTAAACTATAAGAAAACCAAATCCATGATATTCGGTCACCACCAGAACCCACACTGGGACTTCACTTTGAACATCCATATCTCCTTAGGAGCCATTCTAGAGCAGGTCACAACCTTCAAGTACCTGGGTATAACCTTGGACACATCCCTCACCTATCACGCCACATCCAACTCGTTTCCACCTCTCTCAATGCTAGACCCAGGCTCTTGTACCATCATAAGCACTGCTTCCCCCCCCAAAAGGCTCTCTGTCTTGCTGTATCCTCCTCAGTCCTCTCCCTGCTGGAGTATGGCATTGTAATATATGGCTCAGCTGACCCAACCACCCTACACTGTGTCAAAACTACCTTGAATAAGGCCTGTCGCCTTGTCATGGGACGTGATAACCTCACTGTCACATGTGATCTATACAGGCTCTCCCACTGGCTAAACTTCGATTAGACTAAAGTATCACACCTGCCTGCTAGCCAAGAAAATGTACCTCAGGTAAGCCCCCCGGGACTGCACTCCCTTATCCAACCAGCACCTTCTCACAGAGCCTCTAGAAGCTCCTCCAATTCCTCCCTCCTAGTTCCCCGCTGCAGGACATCTCTGGGTCAAAGGGCCTTCCTTCATCATGCCCCACTCTGGCTCAATGGCCTCTTGGCCCCCATCTCACTCGAACCCAAGTTGGGACCCTTCAAAATCAGCCTTATGAAACTACTACTAGACCTCGCAACCTGCGTCTGCACCTAGCACTCTCTTATTGTCTGCGCCTGCATTTCCTTACCGGTGCTACTTTTGGGGCTGACCTGTCCACTGCTAAATTGCTTGGATTGTATCGCACCACTAGCGCTAGGTCAACCTGTAACCCTAGATTGTATCAGTTGCTTACACTCTGTAAACGCTGGGTCTACCAAACCCTAGACAGTTTTGTTCTTTAAACTATCTGCATTGTAATTCACTAACTCTGTACTATAATTGTCTCATTCTGTATCTTGATGTGGAGTCTTTGCAAAGGAGTCTCTGACTCAAAAGTTGTAAATCCGATTGTGAAATAAATAAAATAAATACAGTGTCATTGGTCAATGAATACTTATAAAAAACCATGAAAGAAACACCAGAATGTGCAAATATAGTGAACAAATACATATATATCTATATATCATGTTTCTAAAGCAGCTACAAATAGTATGGAAAATATTTTATATACAAAACTGAGTACTTAATTGCACTGGGGTCCCAAAACATTTTTGTCCCAAATTTAATTTCATGTATAAACATAAATGGCAACCCCGCAGACTTTGTATCACATACCGAGGTACCCAGCTGCACTTACCTATAAAGGTAAGAAGAAGATGGAATAAGGCCTGCTTGAAGTGGCTGATGGGACTGGGGATCACCATCTGAAAGGGGTTGGGAGAAAAACAGGATGCAAAAATAGAGGATGGAAAAAAACCTGCAGTATCCATGACTTCTGTGGCAAAGTTACATTGTTAAACAAGGCAGAGAAACCAGTACCTTGCCATACTTGGTTTTGGAACACTTAGCCCGAGTTCATATAGAGGGCTTTGATCTCCCAGTGCAGAAATTAATCCTGTCCTTCACCTGCAGCACCTTGGCTGAAGTTATCACAGACCCTGCAAAGGCTGCAACCTCCTTCTTCACTCTGTGCCTGGCCTGTGGATAAACAGAGCACTGGTTTCAAGCAGCAGTCCATTTCTTTGTTTTCATCAGCACTAAATTAATCATAAAAGGAGCCATGTTGCCATTGAACTACTTATTGATTTTGTTCTGAGACCCTTACGAAGCAGGCTCACTATGAAGCCTGGCTGTTGCTGTTTAAGTTGTCTTTGTCTACTTACACAGGAAGCAGAGCTAGGTGCAGTGCACTGTGATTTTAAGTGTTGCAGCAGAGAAAGAAATCAAGCACATTTTGTTGGCAGACCTCTGGACTGCAATCCCTTGTGTTTTCGGCTACCATGATTTATACTTATATCAGCCTGTCTTGTTGCCAGAATTAAGGAGCTGATTGGGCTTCAATTTTTTCATTTGTATTTTTTATTCCATATTCCCTTCCCTAGCTCACAGTTTTCCTCAGGACCCCCTAGGTATCCTGGATCCTTCACCTCTGCCTACCTGACCACTGGTCCTCCAAAGAGCCTTGCTTTTCCCCCCCTAGGTGAAGTCTGGGTGGGGTATATACCCAAGACAGGGGTTTATTTTCAGGAGGTGGGGCTGTGGCAGGACAAAGCATAGATGTACCTGGCCCATCATCCTTGGGTGTCGGGTTGGTCAATTTTCTGGTGTCCAGGCTCTACCATTGAGATACCAGCTGCAGTGATGCACAACCACGAATGTGCACAAAGGGCATGCTGGCACACGGCATCAGCCAGCACCTCCCTTCAGACTAAGGCATGCCAACCCACAGCTGCACCTGTGGTCATAAAGGTGGCATTGTACTCCCTCCTTCCCCGGTGAAGGAGAGCTTCCCCTAGAATTCTCTGTCTTGCTGCCCCCACTGTGTATGAGCATACAAACATCAGAAAATGCCAGCAGATACAGGCCATGCGGTCTGTCGGGTCTAGTACAGTGTGCAGCTCTCAACCTATTCTACTGCAGCTGCCCCCCACCTCTTACTCATACATCTGATTTATCACCCCTTCTTCTGATTCCACATTACCCAGTTTCCCTCAGTTTTGACCTTACCTTTGACCCAGTTCCACCCAATCTTAAAACAGCCCACATATTTCAATTATAACACCTCCTCTGGTAGTGTGTTCCATCTCGCTGCCTTCCTTTCCATGAAGTAGTGCCTCCTCATTTCCCTCCTGAATCTTCCACCCTCCAGTTTCAGACTGTGTCCCCTTGTGTCCCTCCCCCCCTTTAATCTAAACATGCCCTCAGTACTAACCCTGTTCATGCCCCTTCATATCCCCTCTCTATCCTCCAGGGAATAGATGTTGAGTTCCCCCAGTCTTTCTTCATATGGTTTGTCCCCCAGCCCAAGGATCATCTTAGTCACCCTGCACAGGACCCCCTCCAGTACTTTGTATGTCCTGCTGCATGGCATACAAATTATGTATTGACTTCATGGACTTATAAAACTGTGAAGAAATGTCATCGGCCACATTAACAATATCTTGAAACTCCTCGCTTTTCTGCAATGCTTCTTTAACCTCGGGCTGTAGGATATGTGCACAGCAGTGTGGGCCCTGGAAATGCATGTCATTATTGACAGCTTTGCTGATATTGGGGGTTACTGTCTGAAACGAAAAAGCCAATGAGCAACTCGGTATATTTGGTCCAACATGTCATGCAAGGCCTCCTGCAAATGTGGTGCATTGTGATGTTTCATTAATGCAAAAACATCAGAGCAGCAGTATTTGTTAGCAACAAATGTTATCACATCATTTTGTTTTGCATTATTATACAGTATGTCTGACATAATTATATTTGTCATAGTTACATTTTTATTTCTCTCAGATGTTTTTAAACTAAAAATGGCCACCACTGGTAATTTTTAAAAGTCCCTTCCCACAAGGTTTCCGTTTGACTTTACACATTGGATTTGCACAGTGGAAGTTCAATTGTGCTTACACAACTGGATGAGATGTATGCTTGTGTGACTTTGATACATTGTGGCTGTTCGCCTCTCTATCTGTGGAATATACCACCGGCGACGCAAGGAACCCTAGAAAAGGGTTCCCCCTATAGGTACAGTGGGAATAAATCCCTTGGCTAAAGGTAGCTTAGGAAGAAGCCCAAACAGAATACCCAAAAGGGTGTCAAGCATCAAAGAGGCAAGAAATCAGAAGATATCTGGACCAGAAATAGATGTGACAGACATAGATAGGAAGGGCAGGAGAAGAACAATATAAGTCTAGGACAATGAATGAAAGGAAATCTGACAAGATGCAGAAGGGTGGAATTCCTAAGGAGAGAGGGAACAGTCTGGGCCACCATCCAACTCCATCCAACAGCAGAACCTATGAAAGTACTAACCCTCACTAATATTATGACCATTGGCACAGAGGAGAGGAAAAAACCCTTTGAGGATGAAACCTCTGGGGATTCAAGGTCTAGGTCACCTTCCCTCCAGACTGAAGGACGTTTCGATTAGTGACAGCTCGGCTACAGCAATTTAAAGTGAGATCAGGAAGGAGGAAAAGTCCAGTGTAGAGGAAGCTCTCACTCTGTCCTTCTAAATGGACAGCTGTTGAGGGATGCGAGCAATGTGTCTGCAACTATACACTCAAAAGCAAGCGAGGACGTACAATGATGGAAAGAAGCTTGAAGGCCTGAACGGTTTAAGGTGAGGAAAGAAACTGATGATATACGATTATGACATGAGGCATAGAAGACTAGAATGGTTAAGGTTAAATATGAAGTGGAAGATGAACAATGATGGAGTGAAGCTGTGGAAGCTGGTACGGTTAAGGAGAGGTATGAAAAGAACGATGTACAATGATGTAGAGAAGCCTGCCAGCCCCGAGGAAAGGGGCAAGAGACACGAAGGCATGTCTCTGAGTGGAGAGCAGGTCAAGTCAAGGTCACATGGACCCAAGAGGACTATGCTTGAGTAGTCAATGTGAAGGAGTAGACCCACAGAGAGGTCGAATGAGTGAGGGATACCCAGATGTGGTCATGAGAAGACTGATGGTGATAATAACCACAGGAGTGCAGCAGTTCGATGAGGTAGCATAAGACCCAGTGACAGGTATGCTCTATTAATCAATGTGAATGAGTAGACCCTGAAGGCGGACTGAGTGAAGGAGAACCAGACTCGTGTCATGAGGAAGCTACCCGTTATTGGTAACTATGGGAAACCAGATGTAGGCACTGGGGCACTGGACTGACTAGGGTAAGAGGATGATATGAATAGGGAAGGTGATGGCAGGATAGGGAAAACCCCTAAAGAAAGCAAAGATCAGAGAAGGAGAGGAACAGAGTGCAGTGGGACTGGAAGGAGGAGGGCAACAAGTGGAGTTGACAAGAGTAGACACCCCCGATACAGTGGATAAAGTTAGAGAGAAGGAATGAGTTAATCAACTGAGATCGATGAGTGGACAGGTAGGGTGTCCACGAAGAGCCCAAACAGCATTAGGAACATCAGTAAACCTATGAGGAGCAAGGGGAAATGAGAGAGGGGCAACTCTCAGAAGAGTACTAAGTACAAACTCTCCTTATGTGCTCCCGGAACTGAGCCAGTACCCATCCTACAGGAAGGCAGAGCAAGGAGGGATGAAAGAACAAAGGGAAAAGAGTCCAAGAGGCAGGACCAGGTGTCAGAGACTGGATGGGGAGATCCCCAAACCTGGTCAGAGGACAGTGAGCACTGAGAGGTGGAAGCAGGGTCAAAGTAGTGCCAAGGAAAAGTCAGATGGGTGAAGAAGAACTGGAGACCAGGAGGACAGGAATGGAGGCATCAGGCTATGGGAGCAATAGGGAATGAACAAGCTCCAGTGCAGGCACGGGAAAGCACTGCAGGTGGTGGAGAGGTGAGCGGCCATGCACCCCATAGAAAAGCCAAGCTGCAGTGAATAAGCAGGCTCTGGAAGACTGGAAAGCAGAGTGCCGGGTGTAGAGGAGCAGATGAGAGACAGGGGTCACTAAAGCAGAGCAGCCAGTCCAAAGTGCAGGCAGAAACGAAGTGGAGCAACTCGCTCGGGGAAGCGGCAGAGATCAAAAACACTCCAGAGTGAGAGCCACAAAGAGCAAGGACTCCTGCAAACCAGCAAGAGGGAGACAGAGAGCCCAGAAATGAAGGTAAACCGGGGAAGCAGCTGCTAAAGCCAGAGCATGGCCTGTGATGCCAGACTCAGAAGCGACAGGAAGAAAATGGGGTGTCTGACTGCAAAGCAAAAGGAGAGGTAAAGAACATTGATTGAACTGGGGAGCAGACTCCCCAGACAAGAAGGTGGCATTGAGGAAACAGGGAAGAAGTAATAAGGGGTCAATAGGGAAAGGCATGAGGAAGGAAAAATGAGTGGGGAAGAAGAGAACGAGGCAAGGGGGGAGCAAGGATGAGTGACAGAATGGGTCCAGAAGTGAGCAGGAGCAGCCAGAGGCCAGAAATGAATGAGGAAACAAAGCAGGAAAAAGGGCAGCTGATGGAGCCTCCACCTGCAACGAAGAAATGAATCCTGGAACAGTCCAGGAGGAGTAGCCTTTTATGGCCGATAGAGGAGAGATGTTGTTGCTCCACCCATTGAACCTCAGGCTTAAAGCCATCCCATAAAATAATAATACTAATTAATAATTTAATTTTAGTCATGAGAAATGGACACATCATTGAGTTACGGTCTCATTTACAATTGTTTCCAACAGCAGCATGCCATAGCACAATCACAGCTCTAGCTAAAGACACAAATGACTGGCGGAGAGCCCTTGACTTAAAGAATCACGTATGTGCAGTATTCCTTGACTTAAGCAAGGCCTTCGATACCATTGACCATGCATTGCTCTTAGTTAGTCTCTGCAATATTGGTCTGGATGCACCTTCCCTAAAATGGTTCTCATGCTTCCTGGCAGAGCGGATGCAGCAATTAAAAGCAGTAGGAGATCTCTCCACTCTAAAACAGATTAGCAGAGGTGTACCTCAAGGCTCCACCTTGGTGCCCTTTCTCTTCTCACTTTATATCAACAGCATTGACCGTGGAATCAAACTTTCCAGTGTACATCTCTTTGCGGATGACATGGTCCTTTACACTGCCAGACCTACTCCCAAAAGTGCCTGCTCAGACTTGCAAGCAGATTTCCTTACACTGCAACAAAACCTCCTGAGTCAAAAGCTCCTATTGAATGACATAAAGACCAAGGCTATGCTGTTATCCCCAATGACCAAGTCCATAAACTCCTTTAAGCATGACAATATTCCCATTATCACCACCCTGCTTGCCGAGTCACTTGACTATGTGACCAAGTTCAAGTACCTAGGTGTGTGGATTGACAACAGACTTTCTTTTGCTGATCATATAGACAAACTCTCAAAAAAACTTAGAAGCTTAGACTCTTTGTTAGAATCAAGCATCTGCTTACCCAGGAGGCCAGAAAAAGCTTAGTATAAACCACGTTCCTAGCTATCTTGGACTATGTAGACTTTCTGTATGGCCAAGTCCCAAAAACCACCCTCTCTAAGCTTGACACCCTTTATCATAGGGCCTTACGTTTCATCTCAGGTGCAGCATATAATACCCATCACTGTGTACTCTATTCCACAGTAGGATGGACCTCACTTATGTTCAGGAAGCAATGGAATGCTATACTATGGACCTATAGATGTGTATTCAAGATGCTACCCTCCTACATTTCTGACTGTCTGCCCTCCTGCACTTTATGAAATTATGCCTTGAGAAGCCATTCATACATCTCACTAGCTGTGCCTAAAGTCTCTTCCCATTTTGGAAGAGCCTCCTTCAGCTATGTGCTGCCCCAGCTGTGGAACAACATCCAGAAATCCATAAAGTTGGTGCATCCTATTGGTTTTATGGAATTCAAGTCACTCTATTTGAGATACTTCTCAAAGCCTTGTCAATGCCCTCCCTGTCACTAAACTGTAGCCATACATTGCTATTCTTACAGTCAACCCTCTACACTTTCTATCCTCTCGTTAGAATTACCCTAAGCCATGTTCCTGGATTCATCCTTGCTTTCTACTTGCTGCTGAGCCCACAGCTTGCACTGTCGCTAGCATTAACTCTGCTCTACTAGAACAATCAGTGTCTGAAATCACTGGTTCAGCATATTGGTGCTGACTTGCTTCCACCTCTCTGCTGTACTGTTTACTGGGATGAGGCTTCACCTTATGACCGGGCCTCATTGATTATCCTTGTACCTTGTTTTTATTGCTATGTATTGTATTACTGTGCCCATTTGTGCTATATGTTCTATTGTGCTACTGTATTATTTATTCTGTACCTACCAGGCCCCTCCTTGAAAATGAGCTCGCTCAGTGGAGTTTCACCTGGCTAAATAAAGATAAAGAAGCAGCAGGATCTGGTTACAGCTTGGAGAAGATACAGTTTACCATTAGAGGGGCGCCGACATTAGGGTGCCGTAATGTGGGCGCCACAACCAGTTTTCCTGTCATACTGGTGAACTGGATTTTGCAGAACTCAGCATAGACAGTGCTGTAGTCGTGTTGGGCTGCTGGACCCAAACACCTACAACATAGAGGTGATTATATTACAGTTATGGGGTGGGGGCGAATAGCCCACACTTGCCCCAGTGTATTGGGTTCAGTTGGAGTTGGGTGGCACAATGGCCGGGTGTGATGATCAACATCGGCATTGTGCTGGTGGCCTAATATCCCTCACCCTTTTTCCTGTCACACCAGTGTGGGTGAACCATTTATTAATTATAGCTTGATTACAAACATAGATTTTTCAGCACATTTACATTTACAACAATATTTAATGTTTTACTCATCCCTAACATGGGGAGAGACACTTAATACATAACTGTGACAAAACAACAGATTACAGTTACTTTTCAAGTATGTCTCACATGGATAGATGAAACCTAATTGTATTAAGCATACAACATAGCTCAGTATGTGTGTAGTCACCCATACTGTAGGGTCTCTGAGCTTGCTCAGTTAAAGCAAGGCCTAGGAGGAGCTGCAAACAGTGCAGAATGTGCCATCCCCATATCCAGCCAAAGATGGTAGGGGAACGTGGACTGGGTGCAGGCATATAGGCAAGTTGAGCCAAGCCAGGGGGCTGGCATGGGCGAAGCACCTGGAGTCCACTCTTGTGTTTATGTGATGGAAAATATATTCTAGTTCTGCCTCTGATATAAGCACCAGTAAGATTAGTCTAGGCTCTAGGTGGGCAAGGATGTAGTTGTCTTGGGGCCACTTCTTTCCTCCATTTTCCTAAATGATCTCCCCAAAGCCTGTTTCTCTGTGTCAGTACATATGTATGCAGATGATATGGTTCTGTTTTCCTCTGGCACCTCAACCCCCAGCCCCATGAACCAACTCCAACTGGATTTTAACAATATCCAGCTTTGGTTCTGTGTTAATCAGCTTTCTCGCAATGCCAAGAAAACTGTGACTTTTTGCACTAGGCAGAGACCTGCTAGAGTCCTCCCCCTTCCTTCCTTTCATACCTTTGATGGTGCTACTATTGAAGCTGTTTCCTCCTTCAAGTATCTCAGGGTCTAGCTTCATTGCCATTTAGATTTTTCTGTACATTTGAATGCAATCCACAAGAAGCACCACCCCAAGCTTGGGGTACTGTACAGAAACAAGAGAAGCATTCTGCTTTCTGCTCGCAGAGAAATCCTCATTAAGTTGAGTCTGCCTATTTTTGACTAGAAACACAGAAACATAGAAGTTGATGGCAGAAGGTGACCACTAGGTCCATCTAGTCTGCCCATTTGTTTTAGACCTATTTGACACTCTAGTTGCCCTTTGTAGTCAGGGCTTCCTTGTGTTTATCCCATGCATTGTTTATAGTGCGGCTCCAAAGTCTTCTTTAGTTAGACTGGACCCTCTCTTTCAGTAGGCTTGCCCTTGATAAACCCTTATGTACACATCATTGTACCTTGTATTCTTCCCTTTCCCTCTGCTCTCTTTATGCCAGGTGCCTTACTCACTGTGTTACCTTTAGCTCTAAATTTTGGTTTGACTCTCTCCCCTCATATCGTGTTTCTCTCCTCTCCTTCCCCCATCATCCTATTACTCTAAGTGCAATGCTTGCTCTTGTTCCTTTGCTATCCCTCAAATGAAATACACTGCTGGCCAAGCTGCTTTCTTGTTTAGTTTCCCTAAATTTTGGGGTCCTCTTCCCCTTCTATTCCCTCTGCTCCTTCCTTTCCTGCTCTTAAATCTCTTCTTCGTGATTTCTCTACCCACTTCTGCCATTGTTTCTGATATTGTTTTGGTCCCCTTTTACCTGCTACTCCCAATCATTGTCCTTTTATTTCCCTCTCCCCTAGCATCAGTCAGTCCCTATTGTTCCTTATTTGATATGTTGGTTACTATTTAATTGATCTTTTGCCAGTTCCACAATTTGCTGTGTGTTATCTTCTTTGTGTCAATTTTATTCTGAAGGAATAGTGTCTTATTTATTTTGTTATAGTTATTTCCATTCAATGTATTTTTTATCTGCTCTGTCCTCCTCTCTTCCCCCTTCCCCCCATGGATGCATCTGAAAACTAATTGTTTCCGACTCGGTACATCTTTTCTGGCAAAAACATCGAAATAAATAAGGCACTTTATTTGCAGTACATTTGCACCTAAGGTGTAACAGATAAAGTTAGCTGCAGTCACCTACTATAGCCTCAGCCAGTGCAATCTACTACATAGTGTGCAGTGGGGCTCTTATGGAGGTATTTTTAGTACAGAGCGAGCAAGCCTTTTATAGAGGACAGTCAACTTGCTTAGTGCTGACTTGTTGTCCTCACTGTATAGTATGTTCACAGTCCAACAGAGGAGTTAACATTGTGTTCACAACATGCAGGAATGTACATGTAGGAAAGCAGGTCTTATTCTATACAGGAAGCCAACATTTGGGCCATGTATTTTGATACAATTCTCAGTGTGTATGCGCCATCTGAGATGGGGGTCCAGCTACATGCCCATATATTTGTCTAGAATAGTACATTGTGCCTATGACGGTGTAGGGTACTCATAACCTTCTGTTGTTTAGTGCATCTGAGTTTCTTCTGGGACCAAAAAACATTGCTTGGGTTTTCTTATTCAACATCAGATTATTTTTTTCACAAAGAAGGACTGGTCCTCAGCAAGACCTTGCTGTAGGGAGGCTTGGACTGAGAAAATATTCCTCCCATGGATATATAGGAAGGTATGATCTGCATGCAGATGGAAGTAGACATTTTCAGACCCACATCATACATCACAGATAAAGAGTGAGTACAGGATTGGGCCCAACATGGAATGTTCAGGAATGCCTGACACAGTGGGCTCAGAGTACAGTTTTACACCTTGATCTGGTTCCGATCTGAAAGAGAATGTTTGAGCCAGCTTATCTCAGGACTATTTTGTCATTGTATATTACATTTGGTTAAAGTGATTTGCCAATTTTAATGAAATAAAGGTATGGCTTACATGTTGTGGCTTACATGTTGTAACAAATGTCAGTGAATGTCTCAAGGTTCAGATTTTTAATTTTCTGTACAAACATTCTTGACGTGGAAGGGACCATATTTTGGCTTTGCTCAGGTAGCCAGCTGATCCCTTCCACTTCCCAGTCACTCGATCTGCCCCCGCACTCAGGCATGTAATGATGTGTGCCCAGGAAGAACACAGGGGTGCAAAACATGAAAGTCTATGGGGGCCACATTTATGAGTGATTTTATATCTACTAATGGCCATTTGGAGATTAATCAAGGGCACTGGTCTACAAACAAGGGCGTTGTTAGTTGATAATTCTCTTGATTAATCTCCAGATGGTCATTATTTTATATATAAAATTATTCCTAAAATTGCCTCCCTAGACTTTAATGGAGCATGCCCCCCGTGCTCTTCCTGGTACATCATTATGTGCCTGAGCTTGGGGGCAGATCAAGTGACCAGGAAGTGGAAGGAATCTGATGGCTACCTCAGTGGGGCCAAAATATGATCCCTTCCACTTCAAGAATGACTGCACAGAAAACTATAAATGTTACACCCAGAGACTTTCACCTACACTTGGTACCACAACACGCAGGCATACCTTAATCTTGGAACATTCCTTTAAGAGGAGCATATATTCCAGAGAGTCAAATGCCTTGAACAGGTAAATGAACACAGCACCTGCCAGTAGTATCCTATCCATGGCAGTTTGGTTGTCACTGGTTACTTTTAGCATGATTGTGGTGATGCAGTGTATGAGATGAAAGATTAATATGGGTTTAAAATGATATGTCTGTAACCCCCCCCACCAAATTGGGGGTTTACCTTGAGTGTCTCCCTGGGTCGAGTAGTACACACTGCCTGACTGACATCCAGCAAAGGAAGGTAAATCCATGTACAGTGATGCTGTGCTGTTGTCCTGCATGAGTGCTCACTGCCATGCCGCTGCACTGTTCCTTTAAAAGTTCAGCCTGTGTGTATAGTGTACATAGCCTGGGTTGAGTCCGAGTGAAACAAGGCTCACTACCAGCCAGGTAAAACCCTGATAGCCTCCACTCTGCAGTCGATTAATAAGGCAGAGGAAGCACTCTCATAATCTGTATATATTTATTTCTATAACAGTACTGTTGTTTTTTTAAAATTAACTTAAATGTTGACTGTTTACTTCCTTGGGAGTCACGATGGTTGGACAAGGACATTGCTTTTGGACCATTCAGAACCAAGGGGTCCTCATGGGGTCCTCATTACAGTGCTTTATGGGAGAAACTGTAAAGTTTCTACTTGGCACCTATTTTAGCCAGTCAGAACTCCAGGACAGTGATTGACAGTTTGGGCAGCCAACCGGAATACAGAAATCCCAGAAATAATGTGGGACTGTGTATGAACAGAGGGGAGATCAGCTTAAGCTCTCGTAGAGCTGGGAGCCTATGTGGTGTAGCTGAGAGAAACTCTGGGGAAAGGCCTGCTTTGCCTCCCTGTGTGAATCGCTAGCTTGGTCTGCCAAATGCAGAGAGAGAAATACTTCTTCGGCATCTAGGCTGGAAAGAGGATGCTGTGTTTAATGATGTACCTTTGCTGAATTGTCTCAGAGGTTGAGGAATCGCTGTGTGGAGATTGCTCCAGAGACTGTCGCCTATACAGTGGAGTCTGTGGAAAGAGGAAACACTCTCCTGCCTAATGTTCCAAAAAGGGGGAGAATGGAAGCCAGTTACCTTGCTGAAAGAGACTGCATTTAACAGGTGGGTAAACTGAATGTGCTGTGTGAACTGCTCCCAAGACTCCTGTCTGATACTGGGGAGGCTGCAAATGCTGAAATTGTCTCTTGCCACATTTTCCAGAGAAGGGGGAGACCAGAGATATTTCCCAGCTTTCAATGAAAGGACTGAACTTTCTGAAGTGAGTAAGTTATGTGAGCCTTTTGAACTGCGCCAAAGACCAAACTGCATGTGCTGGACCTGTGACATGGAAGGCCCCAGAAACTATTGCTGCTTACTACAAGCCATCTTCTTCCGCCTGATCCACCATCAAGATGCTAGGATCTCAACGGCTGTGAAGGTGGATGAAGGCCGCAACAAGATGGGGATATCCAGTCGTCTTGGACTCTCCTTGCCACTGGGTGCTAGATCTCCTGCTTGTCAAGTTTGTGTGGTTGCTGTAGGCACACCAGCTTCCCCACACTAAAAGAAGTCAAGTGCAGGCTTCTACCATGGGGAACAACATCCCCACAACCCACCTTCCAAGCCCTGCAGCAACAGACTAGTAGTGACGGGGACAGGGCCAGTGAATCTGGCAGTATCTAGCCATGAATCTGCACATAGGCAGTGGTAGTTTGATGGTCATCTGGCACCTGGACTGGGACAGGGGTGCAATTCGGCAGCTGCTACTGTGACTGAGCAGTCCTCTTTAGGATCCTCTCTGCTCACCCCACAAGGAGAATGGGCTAGAAAAGGTGCCCTAAACCTAGGCTGTCTCACCTGCTCCTGGCTGGATAGCCGAGTCCAGCGGGATCACTCTCTCTCTGCGGTCGAAACAAGAAACCGACAATGATTTTTGCGGCATGGAACGTTCATACTCTGATGGACAACCAGTATAGTGAATGACCAGAAAGAAGAACTGCTATTATCGCCAGGGAACTGCAAGATGAAACATCGATATTGCTGCCCTAAGTGAGACAAGACGACCAGATGAAGGCCAGTTGAGAGAAGAGGTTGGAGGTTTCACCTTCTTCTGGAAAGGGAAGCCTGCTGAAGACAGACGCAGTCATGGCATTGGCCTTGCCATCAAGAACAAGCTCATCAAACAGCTTACAGAGCTCCCAATTGGCATCAACGAACGCCTCATGACCTTTCGTCTTAAGCTCAGCAACAATCAGCATGCCACTGTCATCAGTGCATATGCCCCGGACACTTAATGCTGACGAGGATGTCAAGTAACAGTTCTACTCCAACCTTGACAGAGTCCTGACCAACACCCCTAAGGAAGACAAGATCATTCTCCTTGGTGACTTCAACGCCAGAGTCAGGCATGATTCAGATCTCTGGAATGGTATCATTGGGAAGGAGAGGGTAGGAAAGACAAACTCCAGTGGCATCCTACTCCTGAACAAATATGTGGAGCATGGCCTGGTCATCACAAAACCATCTTCAGACAGAGCATTAAGTATAAGACTACTTGGAGACACCCTCGATCCAAGCACTGGCACTTCTTTGACTACATCATTGTCAGAACCCATGATCAAAAGAATGTCTGCATCATGAGGGCCATGCGAGGAATTGATGACTGCTGGACAGACCATCGTCTTGTCAGATCTGTCATGAACATCCGGATCACTCAGAAACATCGAAGGCAGCCAAAATCAATGCAAAGGAAATTCAACACCAAGTCCCTTCAGGACCCAGTGGCTCAAGAGGACTTCCAGCAATGTCTCCAAGCAAGGCTTTCTGCCATGCCCACAGCTGATGATAACATTGAGAGATACTGGAAGGAGTTCAAGACTGCCATCCACTCGGCATGTGCTGAATCTATTAGCTATGTCACCCAGCATCACCAGGAATGGTTTGATGAAAATGATACTGAGATTCAAGACCTGCTCAACCAGAAAAGAAGAGCTCACTGTACATGGCAAGATGACATCTCATGCCAGCAAAAGAAAGAGTCATACCAGCAGCTCAAGACAGAAGCTCAAAGAAAGATCCGAGACATCAAAAACAAATGGTGGCAAGATAAGGCCAAGGAGATCAGCTCTATATTGACAAACATGACATGCGGATCTTCTTTCAGTCTACAAGGGCCATTTATGGTCCAAGCTCCCATGGTCTCACTCCCCTCTGATCTCAAGATTGCTTGATGCTCCTAAAGGGTGCTTGACCCTAGTTTGGATGAAGACCCATTCATCATCCAAACTGGGGTCAAGCAAGGGTGTATCATCGTTCCAACCTTGTTCTCTATCTTCCTAGCAGTCATCCTAGTCCTCACCAAAGGCCGTCTTCCCACTGGAATTGACATCGAATACAGAATGGATGGAGGGCTCTTTAATCTTGGATGTCTCCGTTCAAAGACCAAAGTTTGCAAGGCATCTGTCATTGACCTCCAGTATGCTGATGGCGTGCCATCCTTGCACACACCAGAAGCGACCTCCAGTCTGCGCTAGATCTCTTTGCGGAAGCGTATCAAAGTCTGGGACTCTCACTTAACATCAAGAAGACCAAGGTGCTCTATCAGCCTGCTCAAGGCCTTGTAAATGACCCTCCACAATTCACCATCGAGGGACAGACCCTGGAGACAGTCGAGCACTTCCCTTACCTCGGTAGCCATCTCTCCCTCGCAGTGAACATCGACGATGAGATTCAACACAGGATCCATTGCACCAGTACCTCATTTTGGAAACTGCTTCGGCGTGTCTTCACTGACCGTGGCATACGAAAGGACATCAAGATCCAGATATACAGTTCGGTTATCATCCCTACCCTTCTTTATGGATGTGAAACTTGGGTGACTTACCGACATCATCTAAAGAGCCTGGAGAGGTACCACCAACGATGTCTCCGGAAAATCCTCCGCATCAAGTGGGAAGACCACCGCACTAACGTCAGTGTTCTCGCTGAGGCTAATGTCATCAGCATTGAGGCAATGATCCTTAGACATCAATTCTGCTGGACTGGACACTGTGTACGGATGCCCGACACTCGACTCCCCAAACAAATTTTATACTCCCAGCTCAGTCATGCTCAGAGATCCCATGGTGGTCAAAGGAAACGCTACAAAGACCCACTGAAGGCATATCTCAAGAAAACAGATATAGACATCATGAGCTGGGAGGAGCTGGCCACCAACCGATCTCAATGGTGCCAGAACCTCCATCAAGCAGGGGCCTGCTTTGAAGAGAATTGTCTTGCCCTCGAAGCCGAAAAGAGAGAGCATAGGAAGGAAAGGGAAAGAAACCCCAGCCAGCGGGCAACTCTCCCACGTGGAAACATCTGCAATTTCTGTGGACGAATCTGTGGCTCTAGGATTGGATTACTGAGCCACCTCAGGATCCATCAGTGAACCATGTTAGAGATCATCCTCGAATCGAGGGATCGCTGACGATGACTACAAACCATCCTGGTAGAAGACCATCTTAGAAGTCAGTCCCTGCAGAGAAGAATCGCAGGTTGCAGCCACCTTGTGGGAAAGGTTGTGAAGTGGAGGTGAGTCGTGTCGGCCCTGGTCCCCATGTTCCTGCCTGGAGAGAAAGAATCCAGTCTGATGACAGCCATCAGTTTAATTGGTCCTGGTACCATGAATAACCTTAGCGATTTTACCCTGCAACAATCATTAAAGCGCTTTGTGTCGTCTGATTTGCTTCTTAAGTTCACTGTGGTGTTTAACTTTGCTTGCCAGTCATCCAGCTATGGATTACAATTACTGCATGGTTTAAAAGAGTATAAATCTAACCAAAGCAAGTTTTCTTTATTTAAGGGCCCCAACCACCTGTAACACCGGCCTACTCATGACAACACTTCAGGCCTGCACCTATTTCCAATCTGGGTACCCAGCAGCTGTTAAGACTGTCTGATATAGGGTCTAAATGCAATGTTTATTTTTCTAGTGCATATTAACTACTTACTGCAATCTTTCATCTAAATTCATGTCCCCTCCTTGTTCACTTTCCCTACATAAACTAGATCTACTGTTTGAAGTTTAATTTGGGTTATGAGCATATTATTACACAGCTTCAAGTTATTGTGTCAGCTAAAAGGTCTAGTGTTCTTGCTGGTAACTGTTCCTTGCAGGTACTCAGGGTGTATCCTTGGAAGCCAGAACCCTGGTGGTAAGTGTGTTGTCCATGAGCATATTATTAGTGCTCATCAATAATTGTACTTTGAATGCCAGATAAAGTGTTTTGTGAAACTTTATGTGTAAGGTCACTAGTTGGGGTTGTGGGTAGGTACAATTTCCCAGAGGGTTATACAAGCTTAATGTCTAACCCACTTAAACATTACTCTGGGTAGAGGCACTGTAATTGTAGTTTTACTGTTGGGCAAGAATCCCCAGTAACTGTTAAATCCGAATCCAGGCCCCTGAACCTGCAGTCAAGGAAGCAGGCAGGGGTAGTAGCCCATTGGAAGGTGGTGCCTGGGTTACATGTCTGGTAGTAAACTCATTTATATGAGTGGTCATGAGTTTCTCCAACCTTTTTTGCAACCACTGGAAACAAATAAATAGTTACCAATTAAGTTATTAGGATAAGTGAAGTATTAGAATGGTGCTTGCATGCATTTTAAATGGTTAACAGCACAATATCACACAAAAATGTTTTTTTTTTTTGTCATAGAATAATTTTTATTGCTTTGGATTAAGTAGTTTGCAGTTCACAACAAACATGATCTATCCCAGCTACATAGAAATGACATACACACAAGGTATTAAAGGTCAAGACATACCTCTAGCATTAGTTATAACAAGTTGATCAACAAACATAGGCCCAGATATTCAGAAATGTGCCAGAGGCCGGCACAAGACCTGTGCAGTGCAAATCCATTGTGCCAAGGCGCACTGAGTGCGATATTCAAAGGTTGCGCAAGGCGGCATGCGTCAGTGCAACACGGCTGAATATCGCATGGATGTGCCAGAGCGCAGTCAGGGGTGCGCCAGGGAGCAACCCAACATGCGCAATAGCACATCCATGGATGCACAAGGGGCCGAGGTGCATGCGCCAGGACACAATTGGACCTGCCACAGGCACAGCAAGGAACAAGACACTGAGGAGGAAGGTGTTGCCGCCAGGGAGACGGGGGTGCCAGGAGTGAGGCACAGCCAGCCCATGATGGAACACCACCCAAGGAGAATGGGCATGCAGCTGGCCCCTGCCCATGTGCACCACAGCGGTGAACGTGGGTAGGGTGACACCAGTGGACATGGGTGGACATCCACCGGCCACCCCCCTGCTGGATGACATGCACCATGCCACCTGGGCCACAGCCGGCAACACCCAGGCAAATGGCACTCAACACCCACACCACACAACCACAACAGCCAGCCCATGGCTGCCCCAGGGCATTGCCACTGACCGATGGGTGAACACCACCATGCACAGCCACCCTGCACACCACTGCAGCATGGCTCCACTCGCCAGCTGCAAAGCAGACCCAGACACAGATGGGTAACCATATAAAACTGTATTAAAAGCAAACCACAAACAGAAAATGGTAATAATGAACAGGAAACAAGGGTACAGGGAACAAGGATTGGGGAAACTATGTACAATTTAGGCCATAAGTCAGGGAAGGGAGGTAAGGGGACAGGGGTCAGGGCTATACAAAGGGATGGGGAGGGCAAGGGATGGGGAGACAGGGGAAGGAACAGGGGATGCTGGCCTAATGGGCCCTATGGGCGGCCCCACCCCACCACTGCCTGGTGCTGGCTTCGCTGCAGCATCCGCTGCATCAGCCATGCGACCTCCAGCATCGCTGTCGTGATGGTCAGGATCCTCCTCAAGAGCTGGCTGTTGAGTGCCTGACGAGGCACATACTGGACACCTATGACAAAGGAGGGAACATGGGATCAGTGCGTGTCCAGAACACCCCGGTCCACCCACCATGTGCAGTGGACAGTGGTGACACGCACCCCTGGGTTGGCACTCTGGCCACCTGCAGTGGATGTGCCCACACGTGCCACCAACCTGGCATGCCACAGCTATGCAAAGCACTGGAAACCAACACCACCCATGGGCCACCTGCCACCAATGTGGCAGTCAGGCATCATGGTACAGTGGCGGGACTGCTGCGGCACAGCTGGATACCAGATGCACCCACAGCACACCAGCGGCAGCCGCACACATGTGCGATGGCACAGCACAGCAGCACGCACACCGTGGGCAGAACATAGCTGCAACGGCACAGCGTACAGGAGGCTGTGGCCCACCACCACCCCCGTTGCCCACCCTGCACAACAGTGTAGTATGAAACAGCACTTACCTGCATGCTATTGCACTCCACACGCTGGCCTGGCTGCACCTTCCCTGTGGCCTGCATCCCATGCCATGGGTCCCGCGGTGGCACGCTGTGGCCTGCCTGATGCGTCTGCCGCTCTGGCCCTCCTCCTGTCCTCAGGGCAAAGGACAAAAACATAAACATGTATACATCAGTACATGGCAACACCATGTGCCCCCCCTGCACAGCGTGCACCCCAGCCCAGCATGGCTGCAGTGTGGTGGCACAGCACACACAGGGCGCACCACCACAGTCCACAGGGCGTGCAGCCCCTCAGCATGGTATGCTGCTCTGCCAGCCCCAAGGAACACTGAACGGGCACAGATACAGGCGGTGCACACTTACCTGGCCGTGGCATGGCTCCCCTCTGGACGCGTGCCTACAGTGCTCTGAGCAGCTCTGGGTCCCTCCACTGCATGTCGCCGTACCAGTGACAACACTGCTCCCCACTGCGCTGCACACCGGTGGCCTCCTCCTGCCACCTCCTGCCAGACCTCAGTCCTGGGCCTGGCAAGGTACTGCTGACCAAACCAGGGCAAGAATACACAATGAGGGGTGAGATACTGACAACAACAAAAATGGAAAGGGACCTAGGGGTAGTCATATCAGACGACCTAAAGGTGGGCCAGCAATCTGAGAAGGCAGTAAGGAGGGCTGGGGGGATACTGGGATGCATAGAGAGAGGCATTACCAGTAGAAAACAGAAAGTTGTTGGCCCTCTGTACAGACAGTTGATAAGACCACATCTGGAGTACTGTGTACAGTTCTGGAGACCCCATCTCCGCAGAGACATAGACAGGGTGGAGGCTGTCCAGAGGAGGGCAACCAAAATGGTGCTGGATCTGCACCAGAAGACATATGAAGAAAGACTAAAGGAGCTTAAGATGTATAGCCTCGAGGAAAGAAGGGATGGGGAGACGTGATAGAAACTTTCAAATACCTCAAGGGAATCAACAAAGTCCAAGAGGGTAGCATCTTTCAAAAAAAGAGATGTGCAAGAACAAGGGGGCACAATTTGAAGACAGAGGGGGGACGGCTCAGAGGTAATGTGAGGAAGTATTTCTTCACAGAGAGGGTTGTAGATGCATGGAACAGTCTTCCTGAGGAGGTCATAGAGTCAAAAACAGTGGGGGAATTCAAGAATGCATCTTACAGACATAAGGCAATTCTAGTGGGGGGTAGGAGGAAGTAGGCTGTTGGTTAACTAGGATCTGCAGCTTATATGTTAGGTAGGGAAATGGGCAGACTAGGTGGGCCAAGCGGTCTTTATCCGCCATCAAATTCTGTTTCTATGTTTCTACGTTAAATAGGCAGCCAGCATGGGGCTCCACCAGGGCCACAAGATTGACTAGCTCTATCTGGCTCCAGTTGGGAGCCCGTGATGCGTACCAACGCGGAATGGCTATATCGCCGTGTAGCAGATCAAAATGGCTCCCTGTAGCGCACGAGCTTCACATGCTTGGGATGCGCGCCTTGCTCAGAGATGCGCTGCCCTTGGCAATCACGCATCCCCAGGGATGCGTGGTAGGTGCTTGGCCGCACTGGCACATGCAGCAGAGGTCCCTGAGGGGCAAAGGGCAGGGCAGGGGTCAGCACGTGCACTGTGAACGAGTGCGCTATTGGGACCACTATGCATGGTGCACAACAGGGGCCTGAGGGTGCCTGACCTACGAGCCTATGGTGCCTGGGTGCCATGGGACTAATGCGCCCTGGCGCCATAGGGCTAATGGTGCCAGGGTGCCCGAGCACCATAGGGCTAATGGCGCCAGTGTACCATGAGGCTAATGGCACCTGAGTGCCATGGGGCTAATGGCACCCGAGCGCCATGTGGCCAGTGGTGCCCGGGTGCCATAGGCTGCACAGCACCCGAGTACCACAGGCCCTATCGCAGCCAAGCGCCATATCGCCTATCGTGCATCAAGCGTATGCTGCGCAAGTGGCGTAGGCACAGGCCGTGTGTGCATGCACACCAATGATCGCACTGTGCACGTCACAACATTGTGCCATGACTTGTGCCAGCGTAAGTCCATTGCACAACGTGCAACATTGCGATATTCAGCTGGCATATGCAGATTAGCTCATTAGCCTATCCACGGTGCACCGGGGTAATTTGCATCTCATTCCAGTTGCACATCTGCTCATTTCCATGCAATGCGCTATAAAGGTGCTGCGGGACTGCACAGGACATGGACCGGTATTGTAACCTTCTGAGGTAAGTTGCGCCCACTGAGGGGACCGACAGCATAGTGGAATGGGCAGGTGGTGTGGACTGCAGCAGCCACTGACTACAAGTCATTGCCCACAGGTAGCAGTATGACCGATCGTGAAGATGTCGAGGAGCGTGCCCAACTTTACAAAGATGGAGGCGGATGCCCTGTTCAAGGCGTACCTCAAGAGGGAGCTGCTGCTGAGTGGCGCGACCGGCACACCACAGGCCAGGGCAGCAGCCTGGGTGGAGGTGGTGGAGGCCGTGAATCAGCAGGGCAGCCACCAGTGGTCAGCGCAGGATTGCAAGAAGAAGGTCGGCACCGACAGGAGCAGGATCAAGGAAAGGTTGGCGGCAATCCGGGCCACAAGGGCGGCTACGGGTGGGGGTCAGGCCGATGTGTCACAGCTGACACTGCAGGAGGAGATGGTGGCAGCCACCATGCAGCACAGCGCTGTCGAGGTGATGCCTGGCGGCAGCTTCCAGACTGGTGGGAGCCCATCACTGCATGGTAGGTACAGCGGCATCTGGGGCGGGGGGCTAGCCTGTGTGACAGCAGCACTAATGCGAATTTATTCCCTTTCAGCACTGGAGCACCAGCATGCAGTGGCAGGGGCAGTGGTGTCTGCCTTGGGGGCATGCCCAGTCCTGGAGGACTGGCCATCCACCTCCACCAGCGTCCGGGGGCCCGATCGGCTGCAGCACACCACCGCTGTCCGGCCGGATGTCTTGGGCATGGTGGCAGACGAGGTTCTGGCTGTGTTCCAGCAGGACGCCAGCCATGGCATCCAGTGTGTGGAGACACAGATCAGGGCAGGGTCCGACACCGATGACGATGCGACCATTGTCCTGGACAGCGGGGGTGTCATCAAGGAGGAGGCACCCATACCAATCACCCTCCCTGGCAGTGCCGCCAGTGCACTATTGGCAGTTGTCCATCCGCCTGCCACCCCCCCCCAGTGTCGCTGTGTGCGACAGCGGTGCTGCACTGGCGGATGGTGGTGGTGGTGGTACAGCCGCACAGGCGCTGCCTGGTGCACAGTGGCTGGAGGGGTGGCAGCGGCAGATGGATGGGGAAGTTGCGGGGCCGGGTGCATCGCCCGCCAATGGTGCACCAGTGAATGAGCAGCCCCAAGGGGACATCGCTGTGCAGTGCCCACCTCAGCAGGGGGCTGGACAGTGTGGTCGAACGCCACCCGTGGGTTGGCACAATGCCCAGGTGCCCCTAGGCACTGACCCCTTGCCCAAGCACATCTGTTTGCTGCAGGCCTCTGTGGATCAACAGGTACTGCTCATGGCAGGGGTGCATGCACTCTGTGCCAAGGTGCACCAGGCAGCGGAGCAGCATGACAGGAGCTTTGCACAGGTCCTGGATGCCAACAGTCAACTGCAGGAGGACATGACTGCAGCCCTGGATCGCCTTACCACTGTGGTCATGGTTGGCCTAGCCCCACTGGCCGCCATGGGGCACGGCTGGCTGCCGCAGACCCCGCAGAGTGCATTGTCCACCCCACGGTCATGGTGTTGTGTGATACCCTCAGTGTCGATGCCAGGATCCCCTGTGGGCATTCCAGGCATGCTTGGTGCGGGCCTGTTTGGGAGCCTGCAGACCCCTGCTAGGACATGGTCGCATTCTCGTAGTACAACCCCTGGGGGACTGTCGCAGACACCCCCTGTGGTCGTTGCGCAGCCTGGGTCTTCTAGGCAGCCTCGGCGGGGCCATCCACGTATCTGCGGTGGCTGTGTGACTGCACAGTAGTCCTGATGTGCCTGCCTCCCTGTCCGTATTCTGCTGCCACCGCCCTGTGTGCACAAGGGTGTTGTGTGTGTGTGTGCCTGCCATGGACGTGGCATCCGCTGACAGCGCCACACACTGGCTGTGTGCACACCTGCCTGGCCGCTGGCCTGTGTGGCATGTGCGTGATGATGCCAACACAGTGCCGGTTGCACCTGTGCACTGGTGCTCTGCATCTGATTCACGCTTGGATCTAGCGCCGGGCGTGTGCCTGCGGGCACCAGTGTGCATGTCTTTGTGTGGGTGTGTATGGGGTGTGTGAGTGTGTGGGTGGGTGTGGGTGGGATGTGCAGTGCTGCGTGTTGCTGTGTGGTCTGGCCTCATGCCTGCCCAAGCCCCCTGCCCAGCTGTTAATACCACAGGACATGCCCACACATGCCTGTGTGCCATGCCACTGTTGCTATCCCGTACATGGGGGCTTGTCCACATACCTGCATGCACCATAGTGCTCCTCCACTATTGTGTCCTGGTGGTGGCAGGCCATCCTGGTCAGCCGGGGATCCCTTCGCCCAGGGGGGCTGCCCACCACCACATTGCCTGGCGGCCACATCGTCCCCACCGCTGTTCCCTCTTCCACCTTGACAGCTATCCCACAGTCAGTGGCCATGTTGTGCAGTATACAGCAGGCCAGGAATAGGCCACAGGCCTTTGAGGGGCTGTACTGTAGGGCACCGCCAGACCTGTCCAGGCAACAGAGTCATGCCTTCAGCAGCCCAAACACATGCTCAATGATGTTCTGCGTGCTAGCGTGTGCCTCATTGTACCGCTTCTCCACAGGGGTCGACGGACGCCGGTATGGGGTGAGCAGCCAGGGCCGGAGTGGGTAGCAACTTTCACCTGTGTGGGAAGAGTTATGGTTAGCCTGGTGGACTCTGTTGCTGTGCCACCCATCCTTCCCAGCTGCACCCTGCAGCACCCATACCCTGGTGGCCCCCCATGCCCTGTTGTGCCCAACTGCCCGTGGTCTCGGCATACTCACTCTCGAACCTGTGGCACAGTGCTGAGCCATGCCAGATGAAGGAATCATGTGCTCCCCCAGGGTGTGCGGCACAGACATTGATTATGCGCCCCCTGGCATCACACACCACCTGGCAGTTGATACTGGGGTAGCCCTTTCTATTGATGTAGGCTACCCCCTCTGGGCCAGGTGACATGCAGATGCCAACACGGGTGCAGTTGATGGCCCCTAGCACACCAGGCATACGTGCCACCCTGTGGAACTCCTGCATGTTCGCTGTATGCGCTGCTTGTGTGCTGGGGAAGTGGATGTATTCTGCAGCATGTGGCAGCATTGCGTTGAGGAATTGTGTGAGGAGCTGTGACGCGGTTGACTGGGTTATACCTGTGGTGTCCCCTGTTGATCTCTGGAAAGTGCCCGTGGTGAGCAGGCACATGACAGCTGTTACTTTCGTCTCCACTGTCAGGGCATGGCTCCGTCTAGTGGGTGCCTGCATCTCCTCACTGCACAGCTCACAAAGCTGCCTCAGATTCACCCGGTTCAGGTGATACTGGCCCACACTCTCCGAATCAGTGTAGTTTTCGAAGGTGGTGCGGGCACGGTACCACCTGTTCCTGCTATACCGCCAACGGGCTGTTCCACGGCTGTGCCACCCTGCCTCCTGCCTCCCCACACCCCTCATTACAGCCTCCATCTGGAAGATGGCACTGGCCATGGCCCCTGTTGTCCTGTCCCCCCTGGGTGGCTGACTCTACTGGCCCTCCCAGCTGTGTGCTGTTGTGTGGACAGCTCCGCAGAGCCCACACCTGTGTGCCCTGCCCCCAGCTGGTGGCCTGTTGGCTGTGGCCTCTGCCATCCACCCCTGTGGGTTCCTGTGCTGCTCCTCCTGTGCCTGGTGTCTCAGGCACACACACAGACCATCGCCTCCCTGCCTGTCTCACTCACACACACTCACTGTCTCATACAGATTCACACCCTCACTGCCTCTGTCCCTCTCTTTGACCCCTACAGTGATTCTGGCTGGCTTCTCTGTCTCCTTCTCTCCTGCTCCCCTCTGGCGCAAGTGTCCTTCTCCTACTTGCTCCCTGTTTTATAGGCTCAAGTGTGTCTGCAACTGCAACTGGTACACACATCTGCCTTCGCTTTGTCCGATGTTGAATATCGCACTGTGTTGCATGTTCATGGCTACGCCCCCTGCACTTGCTTTTACAAGGAAATTCTTTCAGGTGCAGAATGTTAGAAATGTGTAGGTTCTGTGGGGGGTCTTCTTTTTTAGATGCAGTTCTGCCCTTCTCTAAACGTAAATGTAGAAAATTAAACCAGGATTTATTTTCCAAATCTTTCTGTCATGAAGTTGGTTGATAGTAGAAAAATATTCAGTGTTGCCAAATTATGTTTGATTGACAGCATCTTGAAATGACTTTCTTTTTACAGCGAGATTTCCAGACTTTGTTTTCTCTGTATTGATCTGCCTGGTACCTTTTTAATTGATTAAAATGCACAGCTGCGGGTTTTGATTTAATTACATCTCTGTCATGACTCATGGCACAAGTGATAAATTACCTCATCGACTCTTAACTCAGCCATCGTGCACTTGCCTTCCTCACCCAGAACTGAGTTCTAATTTTTACCTGTTTATTCTCTTTACCCATTTATTCTCTAACTTTTGATATGTTCTGCCTTGGAATTCTGAGGCTAGCTTTGACCTGCCTGGGCAGAGGGAGGAGGCTAAAATGTATTTAATTCTATTCACCGCACAGGCCAGCATATGCATGTAGCTGTCCTGTGCTGCTCCATGCCTCATGGTATTTCATAAGACCATGGTTTCCTATTTGCATGGGTGTAAAGCTCAGTGTGGAGTGCAGGAATGACCATAAAATAGGTTATCACTGGATCCAATTCTGCTCCATGTGATATGGTGATTATGGGATATGACAAGCCAAGGTCAGGGCTCAAATACACCCATAAAAGACAGCAGATTTTGTAGGAAAAAAAAGAATAAACACAACGGTGCCTTCTGCCCCTTTTATCTTCTGGTATAGACTGGTGGGGTTCGAGCTATAGAACGTGCCTTGATTAGATGTTCTTAGTACTGCCCTGCCTACACCAGACATTAGATTTCAGCTTGTATAATTCATTCCACTGACCACAGGGGGACATCCATCTTCTCTGGTTCAGCAAAGCATTTTCTCTGTATAGTTAGGCTGCATTAATGATGGAATCTAACTATGCAGAATAAAATGCTTTTGTAAGCCTGAGAAGATGGATGTACCCCCCGTGGTCAGTGGAATGGAACAGCTGGCTCAAGAGAAGCTGGGATGAGCTATCAATTAAACGTAGGTGGGTGGGACTGGTGAGCTGAGTGGATTGGAATGGGACCTGGACAAAAAGGCTCCGAACAGAACGTCAGCAGAAGAAACAGCACTAGGACAATACGGCAGCAGGAAAGGTTGGCACAGGAACGAAACAGCTCCAGGTGTCAACAGATTTATGGGTCTTGTGATTTGTGGGGTTTCGGGGGATGTGTGTATATATATATATATATATATATATATATATATTGGGGGTTGGTGGGGGCAGAGCCTCCCCCCCACAAATATTTTAGCACAAACTCTTGCTGAACTGTATTTTTATGGGAGGACTATGTGTTTACTGGTATTAAGTAGTGCAGGTGCCTTTTTGTCTGGCTGATGTTTTCTCCTTGTGCCTTTTGGTCCGAGCCACTTTGTCTGATGCATTTCTGTCCAGAGCCATCTTATCCTAGAACCGATGGTAAGAGGGTGGAAGGATATCACATTCCTGGGAATGGAACTAGTCCACTCACTAGGACCCACCACAGACATTAAGAATTATGCAAAGCTTCTCTCCATGTTGGGCTGATTTTGCAAAGAGATTTGTGGTGGGGAGGTTGTACTGTTTAACTATCACTTGCTGTTGGTATTATTTATTTATTTATTTATTTAGTTCATAAATCGGATTTACAACCTTTGAGTCACAGACTCATTTACAAAGGCACCTCGTCACAGGGAGGGGGAGACAACAAGTAGTGAGGCGAGACAGGGTGAGACAATACAGTTGTGTACATACATTATACATAGCATAAGACATAGGTGTTTTACAGAGTAAATTATACATAGCATAAAGAATAGGTAGATTACCATAGTACAGAATGGAGAACACTGTTAAAGCCTGGTAGGTCATGCAGGTGAGCTCCAGAGAAGAAACGGAGTGGGGCAGGCTATCGAGGCTGGAGAGAATACGATGGTCCTTACACTGAGCACATACACTTCGAAAGTGCCAAGTAGGTGGTTGCGCAGGGCAGTTTTGAATTGACCAATTTTAGGGTGTTAGCGATGTGCTTGGGAGGGAGTTGTACCAGGTTGGTGCCCCTGGATAAAAGGACCTTTGGCAAGGGAAGTCCTGGCTCTAGGCGCCAGGAAGGCAGTCTTGCAAGCGCACGGGTGATGGTAGAGTGGAAGCAGGCTGGAGCTGAGCCACGACACCAGGGGGACACAGACCTAGAAGAGTCTTTTTTGCTAGTATACCAGTGTGATATTGCAGGCATTCTTCCAGATTGAGTATATTCGTGGTGGCGTAGAGCTTGCATGTGTGGGTTCTGCTTGGGGCACCGGCCAGGAGCCGACAGGCTTTGTTGATGGAGGTCTGGACTTTAGTGAGGGTAGTGGGGCTAGCAGCTGCGTATATGGGGAGGCCATAGTCAACTAGTGACAGGATGGAGGAAGTAATGGCCAACCGCAGGGCAAAATCAGGGAGGCAGTCTTTGTGGCGATAGAGGAGCCCAATCCGGGTGTTCATGGCAGAGGATAGGGCACTGATATGGGTATGAAAGGAGAAGGATGAGTCAAAGGTGATCCCCAGATATTTGAAAGTTGACACCTGTTCAAGGGGATGGAGGCTGTTGGGAACTATGGAGAGGGGGGCATTTTTGGAGCTACTTTGGTGGTGTGTGAAGATCATTGACTTTGTCTTCTTGAGATTCAGGACCAGGCGGTGGTCGAGGAACCATTTTTCAGCTTGGCTGAAGGAGGTTTGTAGGCTGTTCTGGAGAATGACCGGATCGGGGTGCGAGGAGAGCAGGACTGCATCATCTGCATATAATAGCAGCTTTCCTGTACACGAGCTGGGGAGGGTGTTCAGGAAGAGACTGAATAATGTGGGCCTAGAATTGAGCCTTGAGGGACTCCCAGAGGACAGGCAGGGCGAGGATAGGCAACCAGCTAGCTTGATGTGTTGAGACCTGCCATTAAGGTAGCTGGAGAACCAGGCTAACGGGCTAGCAGACAGCCCTACTTTGCAGAGGATGCAAGCAATAGTGGGTGGTTCACGTGTGTCAAAGGCCTTGGACAGTCTATGAAAACTGCCCCAGCCAATTCCCTGCCATCCAGTGCAGAGTGTATATGGTGGAGAATTCCAGAAGGGCTGTGGTGGTGCTGTGACCTGGATGGAATCCATGTTGTTCAGGGCACAGTATGTCGTGCTGGATAGATAAGTTACGAAGTTGTGCGGATACTATTTTTCAAGCGCTGGAGAGGGGAGGATGGAGATGGGTCTGTAGTTATTAGGTACAGTACGGTCTCCACTTTATGTATAGGGATGATTTCGCCTGCTTCCATGCCTTCGGAATTGTCCGAGACACAGGGATCGATTGAGGAGGTCAGTGAGGGGACTAACATGACATCCAGTGTTAGGTGGAGTATCCAGGAGTCGAGGGGTCATCACTAGGGGTTGTGGGAAGAAAGAGCGTTTAGGAGGATTGGCTCCATCCTGTGGGGAGATAGTCCTAAAGAGAAATGAAGTAGCAATAGCTGGGTTGTCGACACCGGTATGGGGTCAAAGAAGTGGGCCGGGAGAACTGAGCTTAGGTCAGTGAAAGTTTCGTTGAGGCAGTTGGCACTACGGGGAGGGTCCGCATTAACAGCGCCATTTATGAGCATCTGAGATGGAGGAGTGGAGCAAGTCGTCCCGTTTAACTCCTTCATGTTGTTCCAGAAGGTGCGGGAATTGCCCCAGGTGGATGTCAAGATGGATTGGTAGTAACTGGCTTTGGCTTTTCTTATGGCCCATGTGCACTGGGGATTGAAGGGGATACGTTCCTGATGGTATGACATGATGTGTAAGTTGAGGTGAGGGAGGACCTGTTCTACTGTAGGAAAGGTTCTGACTGTTCTCTAGTGCCAATGAGCTGAATGCAGGATTCCCAGGCTGAGTGGCAATATTTAGATTGAACCTAGTACTGCCAAGTTACTGCTGAATACAGGTACATGGACCCAGATGGTAGCATGCAGCACTATACAAAGCATGGATTGAGCTTTGACTAACTCATAAATATTCATGATCTCATCTACTGCCTTACATGTCCCCACTGATGACGCACTAGCATGGGGATGGACTGGAGGTCTTGGAATGACAGGTAAAAAACATTCAATGGCCTATGCAGCCAGTATAGTGTTATGCTTGTGCAGCTATGTTAGTTTGGTTTTGGCCATTCGCACTCTCTATTCCAGTGGAATTACCACCCTGTAAGAGTACCAAAGGCAAGGAACCCTTGAAGAATGTTCCACCCTAGAGGTGCCACAGGATGATTCCTGTGGCTAAAGGTACCTTAGGAAGGATCCTAGGGAGAGAAGTGCTGCCACTTGAGGAGGAGGAGGTGAGGATGGTGGGGCAAAGAAAAAAATTGCTTCAGAAGGAGGCTGAGAGGAACTGCTTAAATAGCTCAGGAAGTGGGAGTGGGAATGGCTGGCTGCTTGTCCATTGAACTCCAGGCTAAGCCTTCCAGTTTAATGGTCTACCAAAGGCAAGGAACCCTCAAAAAGGGTTCCACCCTTAGAGGTGCCACGGGACGATTCCCATGGCTAAAGGTACCTTAGGAAGGATCCCCAAAAAGAATGAAGTACAAAGCATATAAGCAAGCAGTAACTGTGATATAGTAGTAGATAAGCATAGACAGTTTGATAACATAATGAGATGCTCAGGTTGATAACATAATGAAATGCACATGTTTGTGTGGCATGATTCTGATGGTTTGTGTTGAGAATGAGGGGATCCTTTAAGGAGAGAGGGAATGGCAGGGACACCATCCACCTCCATCCAACAGCGGAACCTACCTAAAGAAACTAGGGGACACTACAATGCTAAATAACAGTTATGACCTAAGGCAAGGGAGGAGAGAAAAAAACCCTCTATGAGGAGGAAATCTCTGGGGATCCAAGGCCTAGGTTGCCTTCCCTCCAGGCTTGGGATATTTTATTTAGTGGTAGCACTGCAGCTGCAATTTGGAAAACCCAATTAAAGGGAGGTGGAAAATATTCCGATTTGGAGAAAGGCTTTCACTCAATCCTTCTAGTAGAAATGCTGTGGAAGGTTGCGAGTGCTCTGCAACATGATAGGCAACCAAGGCAGGAGGAGGAGAGCAACGACTGCTGAGGAACTCACCTGGCCTACTTACCCTAAACTCAAACCAGGTGAACCAGAGGCTGTCATAGGGAGAATGCGGTGAAGGTGCCTTGCTAGGGAAACCATTAAAGCCAATGGATAACCATTACAGTGGAACAGTAGAGGCAAAGGAGGTAACTTTTTCCACCCTTCACAGCTAGTCTTAAATTCTACACCAGGAGCTGCTGTTGCGTAGTGAACAGTTAAAGCCAAGCCCGGAGTGAGGACATTCCCAGCTATGGGCCGTGTGAGAAGGACCCCGCCCCAAGTCAGGCAAGCTCAAGATGTGGACTAAATGCTGAGTGAGACTGTCGGTCTCAAGGAACCCTGCGCAAGAATGGTATGGCTGGCATACCCCAAAAACTGATAGAGAGCTGAAAAGCTGGTGAGCAGCTGAATGAGCACATGTATGCTGAAACTGTAATGAGCGTTTAGTGCTGAGACCTTGCAAGGTCAAAAGCAGATTGAGTGCAGCAGACATCCCAGAGGCTGAAGCTGAGGGGATGTGGTAGGCATGAGCAATGATTGTGTAAGCAAGAGTGGACCTACACATAGGTCAGTATACAGAGTAGTAATAGGTGGACCTGCATGTAGGTCTGCATAAAATAGTAGCAATGAAACAGAACTGAATAGTGGGGCAAGCCAGCCAGGCATCCAAAAGGCCAATAGAAGTGACATACTCAGAGGATTTGACGGCGGTGGAGACAGGATTTAGAATAATTAGCCACATGAGGCCACGACTCCCCAAACACCTCCAAGTCCCCGCCATAGGGAAAAACAAGAAAGTAATGGAAGGGCTGAGACCCACTTGCAGGTGTTGAAACTAAGTTACAGCATCAGCAGTAGTCTTAGCAGACCTTAGAGTATAACAGGGTGTATGAACATAGAAGCAACATCTGTATGAGTACATTGAGTTGTAAAACTGCAATAAACATAAAATAAAGAGACACAATGCTCTGAAAGCAGCTGTAACCAGGCAGTGCAATGAAGCTGCTGCAATGAGGTAAGTAGAATGAATTGAGAGAGCGTGATGAGCTGCATAGCTTGGGTTCGGAGTGAGCCTAAATCAGGTGAAAATAACTGAAAGTGCAGCATGGACAGCAGCTATGGGTGAGCTGAAACACACAGTTAATAATTGCAGTTGCATTGCAAGTAATTGAGAGTTGTGAGTAACTGAGAGCAAGTAGTAGGAGCTCTGGGAGCAATATGCTAGGAGCTTAGAAACAAAGCCCCTCAAAAAGACAAAACGAAAGACACTCAAACACAGAAAACAGGGAACAAAGACAGAAAGACGCACATACACAGTCAAAGGCAAAATACAAACCAGAAGCAGGAAAATAAACACAGAAGTCCAGCAGAGACAAGCAGGAGCAGCAAGGTGGGGGGGGGGGGGGGGGGCAGCCAGCCTGGTAGACCCCAGCCAGCTCAGAGGACAGACTGACAGAGGCTTCAACTGCAAAGAAAAAAGTGCCTCAGAAGGAGGCTGAGAGGAACTGCTTATATAGCTCAGGAAGTAGGAATGGCTGGCAGCTTGTCCATTGAACTCCAGGCTAAGCATTCCAAATATCTAATAACAGCCAATGCCTGCGGGGTTCAGTCCAATAACACAGGCATCGCTGTTGTCCTGTAGTGGTGGGTGAAGTGCATTAAATTCACTTCCCATAGTATTTTGCATATAACCCAAACTTTGGGTCACACTACAGGTAGCGTAAGCAAATAAGTATGCATCCAGAAATAACACAAAGTTTCCATTTTGTGGGTATTTCACATTACTAAGATGCATAAAACATCTATTTTGTTTCCCTGGTGTCCAGTGGACCTCACCCCTCCCCACTCTGTCATATAGTACTACCCACCCGTTCCCCCAACCCCGATTGGGCGGGCCACTGGCACATCCTCACTAACCTCCACAGCCGGAGCTCCACCTGACTCAGCTCAATAAATGAGCATATTGTCGAAGAAGCATTTCATTCATTGACAAGTTGCATAATTGACTCAAGTCCTGCAGGGGTTGTACAGAGGGAGGGGCTGCTCCGTTGCTGCTGGGGATGGTGGGATGGAGGGAAAGGCGTTGTGGACCCCTCCAGGGTCCACAATGCCATCCCCCCATCCTGCCCCCTGCAAGACACTGGAGCAGCCCCCCCCTTCTGTACACCCCAGCAGGACTGAGTAAATTACATGACTTGTCAATAAATGAGCGTGTTCTTGTACAAGCATGCGCTCATTCATTGAGCTGAGTCAGGCAGGCTGCCTGCCGTGGGAGGTGAGTGGAGGGATGTGCCAGTGGCCTGCTCCAGTTGGGGTTGGGGGAGGGTGGGGATACTACATGACATGTTGGGGCGAAATACTAAACACTAGGGAAAAAAAATATATTTTTAATGGATCTGACTTGGGGTTGGGGGTGGGGGGGTACTACTGTACTACCTGACAGGGTGGGGGGCCACTAGACACCAGGGAAAGAAAATATTTTTTAAACGATCTAAATCAGGGTGGGGGTGGGTATTACATGACAGGGTGGGGACCACTAGACACCAGGGAAAAGAATATATTTTTAACTGGATCCAACTTGGGTTGGGGGAGCAGGGTGGGGGTACTACCTGACAGGGTGGTGGGCCACTAGAAACCAAGGATAGATTAGGGGTGGTATGGGGTTCTCTATTTGTGACTTTCATTGCTTTGGGGTTTTAAGTGAAATTTGCACTGAAAAACCCCTAAAGCAAGTGAAGTCACAAATGGTGAATTACAGATTATTTGTAAAAATTACGCGAAGTGCTATGTGGGCGAGATTGATGACTTTGCGGCAATTTTGAAAGTCAAAGACAGTAAACTTCACTGCATCGCTGCACATCCTGCAGTGACTGGGGTTTGAAGGTGTTAAGTATTTCATGTAGTGGCAGACGGTAAGAAAGAGATATTTCTTTCTTATTTACTGAACACATCCATGTCTTTCACCTGACCCTGTCCTGCATGCTGCACTTCAGGTGTGAAGTTTCCAAATGCTAATGGTGATTGCACTCACACTGCTCACACAATGATAGACAGCACTCAGCCTGGGCCCATTTCTGGATGCCCTTTCATTGAATCAAATGAGGATTCGCCACCAGCATGGGACAAACACCACTGGAAATTGCAGAAGTATTTCTTTTGGAATCCATCCTGGTGTGTCTAAGAAACTGCAGTTCAGTAAAGACAGTGCACGCTAGCTGTGGCTCTTAATGATTTGTTCTGAACTCAACACTGGTGCAGAAGTGTTGGACAGTAAACTAAATGGGTCAGACAAACACTATCTGAGTTAATCAAATTGTGGTGTAGATAGGGCTGAGTGAAATTTATCTTCTGCTGATGAAATTATGGTGAAATTATGATTTTGCTTCCATGAAATTTTGTGCAATTTCCACAAAACGATCACATTTAATCAAACTTGTGATTCAAGTTTGTGACATTTCACAAAAATTGTGAATTCAGTTATTTCCATCTAATTTAAAAAGTGTTTATATTACATCACATTTGATATGAACACTACACTGGGGTCCATGCAGAAGTGTACCAAGATTTAAGTCTTTATCTTTAAAAAAGATGAAGTTGTAAGCCTCCAATCATTCGGAAATTTTAAAATTACATTTCGCACGTATGTAAACTGCAGAAATTTTAGTCCCTATAATTTTAAAATTAGAGAATGGAATATCATCAATTTTGTTGGGTTAATTGACCATAAATATTAGGCTTTGAGGCCACCCCCATGACCCAGCAGCAGAGCGTCACACTGCCATGTTGATGACCCGGGTGTGGAAGCAAGCCTGAGAAGTCATGTTGGGAGGCAGGCCACAGCCCAAGCTGCTGCAACTCAGCAGTGCATTTTGGACAGGGAGAGTTGGCAGCAGGTTCTACCAACACAGTGACCCCTGCGGCTGAGCCAGGGAGCCTTCTACTAATAGGCAGTATAACATAATGGTTAAGGTCACTGAGCTGCAAACCTGGAGACCTGGGTTTGAATCCCATCAGTCCACACTTGCATACTGTGTGACCCTGCATAAATCCTCCTTAACTTCCTTGTGCTCCCAGGTCGCACCTGGAAACAAACTCTGGCTTAATGGGCCTTTGCTAGTTTAATAATTTCCACCCCCCCCTTTTTCCTTTCACAGGGGAAGCTGTGGTTGGTTGAGGCTGACAGAGGCACTGCCCCACCAGAGGATGTGGAAGGGAACAAATGTGGGAGAAAACTCAGTAGCTAGTTGAATGTTGGCTGGGTTAAGCCTGATCCCTAGCCGCCCAGTGGTGTTGAGGGTTGAGGTGCTGGATGCCACACCTTGTGCCACACTAGCGACCCGGCTTTGGGAGCGGCTCAGGTGCCAGGGTCGGGCAGGCGGGATTGAATTGAGCACCGCTGGGCTGCTCTCCTATCCCGGGGGAGTGCTCTGGGGTGTCCGGTGCATCAGCAGCGCCTGGTGGAGACCAGGGGTGCTACCGAGCACTGGACAAGCATGTAAGTTGGCATGGCCCGATGTCGGCAGGGTTGCCATGCGCCGATCGGGACATGCACCATGCAAGGGAGGGAAGGGAGGGAGGAGGAGCACATACACTAAGGGGAAAAAGACCCTCCTGCCGGATAGGCGATGGCTCCTCCAGTGCCATCGCCACCACACGCTCAACGCTGGTTCTCTGCCACTGCCCCTTCAATCTCCCCAGGGCAGTAGCCCCCCCCCCCCGAGTCCCTGGGGAGTCATAACATCCTTGAAGATGGCGGAGAACACAGCGGGCGTAGAGCGACAACAGCAAGTGAGGTAGCCCGAGAGAATTCGCCGGCGGAGAAGAAATAGAGTTGTAAAAAAAAAGCCTGATCCCTGAGTGAGGAGCTACCAGCTGGGAGAGAAACCAATATGGAAGAGAAAAAGAAACCGTGTGTGTATGTACATCAACTCTTTAATATCTTGCTCAGAGGCTGGCCAAACTATAAGCATTTGAAGATTCCAAAATAACATCAGTAATTCAAGTTGAATTTAATGAGTTTTTGTGAAAATGTATAATGTTATAATACTTTTGTCAAAACCATGTCCATACATGTTCCAGTCATACAGCTGAGTTGCAATTGTAGAGGCAGGGTAAAGTGGCAACAAAGTAGCATTTGTAGAAGGCTCCATTTTAAAAGTATAGTGGTGCTCAAGTGTCAGGTCACAATCTTGAGTGATGAACCATGAGGAATAGTCATGGACATCACTGTGCACTAGCCTGTCGTCTTGTAATATGCCAGATAATCACCAGAGCTCACTGACTAATGACTTGTGGAAGCACACGCACGTGCAGCATTGTTTCTGTACAATGTTACCTGCTGACTCTTCAACAACCCTGCAGATAACAATATATATTTTAACTATTTAAAAACAGTTGCACCAAGTGATGTCAAGCTTTATAACTAGTTGCAACTTAAGCCATTGTGATAGATATGTTTAGATCTCTTTAGTCATGATGGAGCATGATGCTGGGCATCACTGTCACATGAGTGTTGGAGGGGGATTGCAGGGACATGATGCTAGTGCAGGTACAGTGATTCATGATGAAGCATGACGCTAGGCATCACTGTCACAGGAGTGTTGGAGGGGGATTGCAGGGACATGGTGCTAGTGCAGGTAAGGTGATTCATGATGGAGCATGATGCTGGGCATCACTGTCACAGGAGGGTTGGAGGGGGGTTGCAGGGCCATGATACTAGTGCAGGTAAGGTGATTCATGATGGAGCATGATGCTTGCCATCACTGTTGCAGGAGTGTTGAAGGGGTAGTGCAGGGCCATGATGCTAATGCAGGTAAGGTGATTCATGATGGAGCATGATGTTGTCCATCACTGTCACAGGAGTGTTGGAGGGGGATTGCAGGGACATGGTGCTAGTGCAGGTAAGGTGATTCACGATGGACCATGATGCTGGGCATCACTGTCACATGAGTGTTGGAGGGGGATTGCAGGGCCATGATGCTAGTGCAGGTAAAGTGATTCATAATGGAGCATGATGCTGGGCATCACAGTCACAGGAGGGTTGGAGGGGTTGCAGGCCATGAAGCTAGTGCAGGAAGGTGATCATAATGGAGCATGATGCTGGGCATCACTGTCACAGGAGTGTTGGAGGGGTAGTGTAGGACCATGATGCTAGTGCAGGTAAGGTGATTCATGATGGAGCATGATGCTTGCCATCACTGTTGCAGGAGTGTTGAAGGGGTAGTGCAGGGCCATGATGCTAATGCAGGTAAGGTGATTCATGATGGAGCATGATGTTGTCCATCACTGTCACAGGAGTGTTGGAGGGGGATTGCAGGGACATGGTGCTAGTGCAGGTAAGGTGATTCATGATGGACCATGATGCTGGGCATCACTGTCACATGAGTGTTGGAGGGGGATTGCAGGGCCATGATGCTAGTGCAGGTAAAGTGATTCATAATGGAGCATGATGCTGGGCATCACAGTCACAGGAGGGTTGGAGGGGGTTGCAGGCCATGGTGCTAGTGCAGGGAAGGTGATTCATAATGGAGCATGATGCTGGGCATCACTGTCACAGGAGTGTTGGAGGGGAGTGTAGGACCATGATGCTAGTGCAGGTAAGGTGATTCATGATGGAGCATGATGCTTGCCATCACTGTTGCAGGAGTGTTGGAGGGGATTGCAGGGCCATGATGCTAATGCAGGTAAGGTGATTCAGGATGGAGCATGATGTTGTCCATCACTGTCACAGGAGTGTTGGAGGGGGATTGCAGGGACATGGTGCTAGTGCAGGTAAGGTGATTCACGATGGAGCATGACGCTGGGCAGCACTGTCACAGGAGTGTTGGAGGGGGATTGCAGGGCCATGATGCTAGTGCAGGTAAAGTGATTCATAATGGAGCATGATGCTGGGCATCACAGTCACAGGAGTGTTGGAAGGTATTGCAGGGCGTGATACTAATGCAGGTAAGGTGTTTCAGTGGTGATAAGTGCTTTGTAAAAGTTGAATTCCACAAGTGGAATTTTAGTGGCATTACCTAGTATGCGTCCATGAATTCTGGAACAAATTTTGCCAGTTAGTAAATTCTAAAGTATTCACAATCAGTTTTAACCTACTGAGCCACATTTATCCAGCTTAATTAGATTTCAGGACATATTTACATAGGGTATGCATGCTAAAGCTGCAGTGAATGCCTGTAATAGTAGTGGAGCTGTAAACATCCATATATTTTGCAAATGTTCACACAATTTAAATGTAACGCTGTGCCTAAAGTTCAGTGGCCAAGCAGCCAGCCACTCCCACTTCCTGAGCTATATAAGCAGCAGTTCCTCTAAGTCTCTCTGTGAATTATTTTTCCTTTGCAACCAGAGGCTATGTTGGTTTGTCCTCTGAGCTGGCTGTGGCCTAAACCCACCCCCCCGCCTGCTGTTTGTGTGTCTCTGCTGGACTTTGGTGTTTGTTTTCTTGCTTCTGGTTTGTATTCCTCCAGCTGTGTGCTTCCCTGTGTGTTTTGTTTCTTTTTTTGGTGGCCTTTCCGTGTTCTGTTTTGCTGTGTTTTGGTTTAGTCTTTTTGGGGGCTTTTATTTTCTAAACTCCTAGCATACTGCTACTACAGAGCTCATACTGCTGGCCTTCAGTTGCAATTCTCAAATTACTTGCACTGCTACTGTGAACCTACTCAGAGCTCATGCTACAGCTTTCAGTTACCTACAATTGCAGCCACTGCTGTTTACTTTAATTACTATTGTACCCAGTGCCTGTGTTTTAACACTGTGCTCAACACACTCAAACTATTGCAATGCAACTGCATTCATTACCTGTGTATTTCAGCTCAACCATGGCTGCTCCTTTATCTGCACTTACAACTGGGTGTACTCATTTGTTTACTACTGCTGTGCAGGCCTACTTGCTTCCTGCTGCTGCATTGTTTATACCTATTCCTATTGTACCTTGTTTACTCTGAGGTTAGCTGAAGTTCCTGCTGAGGCTATTAAACTAGCTTTTATATCTGCATGTGGCCTTTCATCGCTTCCTTGTTTGTCTCACGAAGGGACTGGAGGTGTTTTGGGGTCGTGACCTTGTGGTTAATTAATTCTGTTCTAAATCCTGTCTTGCCGAAAATCCTCAGAGTTTGTTACCTTGATTTGGCTATTCATGTCTGGCTGACTTGCCCCTAATTTAGTTCTGTTTACTTGCTATACAGTTGTTATGCAGGTCCACCTATTACTACTACTGCTACTGCTTGCTGACCTATCAGGTCCACACTTGCTTATGCAACTGTTGCTCTGCTTTACGCAAACCATTGCTTCATGCCTACTGCCATCCTTCGCTTTGGCCTGGGATTCTACTGTTCTCAATATGCATTCGACTTTGCAAGGTCTCAGCACTCAATGCTCATTACGATCTCAGTATGCCATGCTCATTCAACTCACCTGCTTTCAGCTCTCAATCAATTCTAGGGCATGCCAGCCATTCTATTCTGGCACAGGGTTCCTGCAGCCGATGGTCTTGCTCTGCATTTAGTCCGCATCATCGAGTGTGTCCAACTTGGGGTGGGATCCTTCTCACCTGGCCCATAGCTGGGAATGTCCTCACCCCGGCCTTGGCTTTAGCTGCCTGCTACGCGACAGCAGCTTCTGGTGTAGAATTTAAGACTAGTGGTGAAGAGTGGTTACGACGATCTCCTTTGGCTCTAGTGTTCCACTATAACAGTTGGCCATTGACTTTAGTGGTTTCCTAGCAAGGCACCTTCACCACATTCTCCCTACGACTGCCTCTGGTTCACCTGCTTTGATTTAGGGTGGGTGTTTGGTGAGTGCCTCAGCAGTTGTTGTTCTCCTTCTGTGCCTTGGATGCACGTATTGTTGTAGAGTTTTCTCACAACCTTCCACAACGTTTCTGCTAGATGGTTTGAGTGACAGCCTCCTCCAAATTGGAATTTTTCCACCTCCCTTTAATTGGTTTTCCAAATTGCAGCTGCAGAGCTGTCACTAAATAATTTTCCCAAGCATGGAGGGAAGGCAACCTAGGCCTTGGATCCCCAGAGATTTCTTCCTCATAGGGGTTTTCTCCTCTCCTCTGTTGCCTCAGGTCATAACTCTTAGTTAGCATAGTTGTTTCCCCTAGTCTCTTTAGGTAGGTTCCATTGTTGGATGGAGGTGGAGGATGTCCTGCCATTCTCTCTCTCCTTAGGGGATCCCCTTCTCTCAATGCAAGCCATCAGTATCATGCTATGCAAACCTGGGCTGTTACAACAACTGAGCATGTCATTGAACTATCAAACTGCCTATGCTTCTCTACTACTATGTTACAGTTTACTGCTTCCACATCACTGTTATTGCTTGCATTATGCTTCATATTGCCTCCTTTTTGGGGATGATACTACATTTTTTGGGGGGATTCCCAAGGTACCTTTAGCCATTGAAACATCCCATGGCACCCTCTCTGAGAGTTCCTGTCGTCGCATTCTCACAGGGTGGTAATTCCTCTGAATAGAGAGTGCGAACAGCCTAAAACAAACTAACACAGTTGCACAAGCATAACACTATACTGGCTGCGTAGGTCAGTGAAATGTAAGGCTATGCCTAAAGTTCAGTGGCCAAGCAACCAGCCACTCCCACTTCCTGAGCTATATAAGCAGCAGTTCCTCCAAGGCTCTCTGTGAAGCATTTTTTCTTTGCCCCACCATCCTCCCCTCCTCCTCCAGCGGCAGCACTCTCTCCTTAGGGGGATTCCTAAGGTACCTTTTAGCTCTAGGTGGAACCCTCTCTGAGAGTTCTTGTCATGTCACTCCTACAAGGTGGTAATTCCTCTGGAATAGAGAGTGCAATGGCCAAAACCAAACTAACACAGTTACACAAGCATAACACTATACTGGCTGCGTAGGTCAGTGAACAAATAAACTATGAAATTGTGAACCCCTGTAACTCACAGTTTATGTAACCAACTTCTTTTCTATTTAGCAGTTTCTACAACTCTTCCAAGAAAGTATGTATATAAATTTTCAATTATCTAGCTCCAAAGGGGAATGAGTTGTAAGCATAGAAACATTTTCAGAAATTTGCACATGAATAATAAATGTCCAGACTTTGAGCCCCATGACCTCTCTGCCTTCCATTCAAATCTCACGACACTTGGCACCTGTTTAGGGCCTCTTCCTATCTTTAATATGTACTACAATTCTCATCTCTAGCCATGAGACTGGCTGAGTTATGATCAAATAAAGAAGTTTGGAAAATTTCACCAAAGTTTGCAGCATGTCATGAAATTCTTGGAAATTTGCAAAAGTTCCACACAACCAGAATTTGCTAATTTCACCCAGACCTAGGGGTACAACAGAGGTGGTTGTCAGCAGGGGTTCAATTGGAAATATTTATGCAGGGAAACTGACATCTCTAGATTTTTAGGTGGGGGAATTGTCATCTCTAGCTGGTGGAATTCTCATAGAGTATTCAGCAGAGAAAGTTGGCAGAGCCATCCATCACTAGCTTCTGGCCAGCGCCAAGGCAAGGTATACATGGCAGCAGTGCTGAGAGTACCTCATGACGATCCATAGTTGCCTGCAGGCATTTCCATTTTTCTCTGAATTCTTCCTCCCCCAATGGCACTTTGCAGTCGAGGCCTTGCATGCATGCAGCATCAGCAGAAACATCCTCCTACCTCTTGCAAGGGAACTAACTCCCCAGCCCACTGTGAGGTGTACCTGGTGCCATCCCTGTCTTGGCTGGGATATGCTGCCATGGACAGCATCCTTCCAAGCTGGGCTGGGCAGCTGCAGGTACCTGAGTCCACTCCTAAACAGGGGTCTCCTGTATGCCATCAAGTGGCCTGGAACAGAACAGAAAAAAATGAACTCAGCTACCCATCACTGAAGGTCATTCAAAGACCACAAACAAAGAACAAAACTATACTTTAAATGGCATAAATGTGCTTCTGTTTTTAAAGTGTGATCAGTGCACCCAGTGCATACAAAAAAGGAAGCATGTTCTTCTGGGAATGGTTTCCATTTCTGCATACATTGACTATACTGATAAACACTTTAAAGTATGGTTTTGCTCTTCTTTTCCAGTCTCTGAGTGGCCTGCAGTGACTGGTACCTGAGTTCACTTATTTCTGGCTTGCTGATCTGCTAGTGCACAGTCTTTGCTGGAGCCACCTTTTCCTGCTTGTACTGGCTGTGAGCGGACCTTTTTTTTTTTTTGTTTGTTTTTTTTTGTTTTGTTATTCTTTGGTAACTGGGTAGGGCCCACTAGGCACAATTGCCTGTTTTATGTAGCAATCCGGGAGCACTGGGGTGGTTAAGTGACTTTTTCAGGATCACACAATATGCAAGTGGAGGTTGTGGGAATCAAACGCAGTTCTGCTAGATGTACCAAGCTCATTCACAGCTCATTACTCTAGTCTCAAGGCTATACTGCCTGAATTATGAATTTTGTTCCTCTCTGTTTAGTGAACAAGCCAAGCTGGTATTTAGCTGGCCCTGCTTAAAAAGGACCTACCATAGGCCTCATTGGTCAGCTTGTTTGGTTACCAACGGTACAGTATAATGGATAAATTGTTTGCCACTCAGCATGACTGCATAAGAAAAGCTGTGCTTCTTTTTTGCATAGCTAAGAAGTTTCCTCAGAACATGGCAGCTGGAGTGACCTTAATTCACTTAGAATGTGTCACCCACTTGGAATACAGAATAAGTATTTTGCATGTCTTATGGAAATAGATTCTGGTACCGTTCCTCCTGAGTGGACAGTGAATTTGAAGCAAACCTTTAAACTATTGCAGCTGTAGTGATATAAGGCTCACCATGAGTCCCTGAGGAGGAGGTCTGTTAACCAGATTTAAAGTATCAAAGGATAAAAAGTTGTCTATAAAAGAAGAATCAGAAAGTCACACCACTAATAGAATGCTTCCCCTGAGCTGGTAGAACTGAGCTATGAAAACTCAAAATCCAAATTTAAGTTCTAAGTGAACTCTATCCCACTGCAAATAACACGTGGGAAAAAATTGCAAAGTGCTGAAAAGGTATATCATGGAATTAGAATTTCAGATATTACATTTACAAAAAGTGTTTTTGATACAGACTGCATCTCAGGGCATTTTCCAAAAGTAGAAGTGCCTGCTGGTGCGGTTCTGTGATGCCACATTAATATTGACTTTAAAATGTTGGTTTATTTATTTAGTGAAAACTTCAGAGATAGCCTTTGAGCATGTGTGCTCATTTACAAAGGTTCCACATCAAATACCTAGTCAAACAAAACAAACATTATAAGTACAATAGGCAGTTCCAGAGGAAATACAGTCAAGTCAGGCTCAGAACACTTAAAGCAGAACAATTACATACAGATTTGAAAAAATCCATGCAGATCATTTTTATAAAAAGTCAAAGGATAAGTACAGAGAGAAACTGAATAAAACAGTTTAATGATTACAGTTGCATTGGACTGCAAGGGTGAACCACAACGATCTCTTCAACTGATTAATCTTGGGGAGATTCAGCAGTGTATCAGGCAGTTTGACCAGTTAGCGGCCCTGACAGCAAATGACTGCTTGCCCAGCTGAGTACATGCCATGTTCCTGGTGTTGTATTGGGTGGTGATGGTACAGAAGCAATTTGTTAAACCAGGGGGTGTTAGACCCAGGAGCACCTTTCTAGCTTGCAAACAGGTCTGGAGCTTATTCTGCTTGGTAAAGGTAGCCAGTTAGTGGAATGCATAAAGGGTACAACTATACGCAGCTTATACAGCAGCAGCGCTGTGGAATGTGCACTGCTCCCTTCCCGATTCACCAGCTGCTGTCGGGTTTACACAGCCTCCCTTGCAGTGCTGCAAGTCACTCTGAGGAGGGGCTGAGGATACACTGTGGGCTGAAAATAAAACAGCCTTTGTAGCGGGCCAGTACAGTAAAGTGTTCACACTGCCATTGTCATGCTTGCTCGCTACTGATCCCACATCTGAGTTGGATCAAAAAAATTATCTGAGGAGCACTTAAGGAGCTCCTGGCAGTGTTTACACTGCCAACTTTGCAGTGCATCAACCCGTGCACATGGGTTGTTGTGCTGCAAAGTCAGCAGTGTAAACAGGGCTTATGAGTGCAGTTATCTGCACCAAGTACCAAGTACAAAGCAGCACACCTCATTTGTGATGGGTATACACTGTCTTAATGGCATCCGAAGGAATGGCTACATAGAGAATAGTGCATGGGCAACCATGCGCAACCAGCCTATTGTACCACCGAGGGGTTTTGATTACCTCAGACCTCGAGGCGAAGCTTGAGAGGTCCGTGGTAATCAGAACCCTGAGGTGGCACAATAGGCTGGTTATGCGCATGGTTGCCTATGCACTATTTTATAGTGTATGGTCCCCATTGCCAAAGTTTTTGTTTGAAATGAAAAAAAAAATGCATTCGCTGTCTGCCGTCGGTTCTGGGAGTTGGGGCTGGTTGCTCTGTTTACATGTGTGTTGTTGCTAGGAGCAGACATCCCTATGTTTGTTGCGTAGCCTTCTATTGGCTGTCAATGGGATGTGGGAGGATTTTCAAGAAATAAAACATGGCGTGCATGTCTCGGTAGCTAGAGGATGTGGGCTCAGAGGAAATGATTACTTGTAAGTTATTTAACTATCTGGTTCTAATTTTGATGAAGCTGAGGTTATCTGGTTGATCCTGCATTTGTTTTTTGCTTATGTTCCTGTTCATGTTCGTGTCACTGGTTTGGGGGATCTTGCTGCCAATGCTGCTGTTGCTGCTGCCAGGAAGGCTCGCGGTCAGTTTATGGTTCTGATAGAACCTCTAGAGCTTTTCCAAATGTTGTTGTACCACAGTGTACTACAATCACATTCCATGACCTTTTGAACTGTGGTACAACAACATTTGGAAAGGCTCTGATTTCTATACAGAACAACACCTGACTATACACTATATTCATGGTTGTGTCTTCTCCCATCTTCCCTACATCTTGCTCTAATGTGCTATAGACTGCTGCTTAGTTCATTGCAGCTGATGGATTAACCATTAAAAAAGCCTAATTTTGCCTGTATAGATATGCTTTACACAAGTACACTGGATGAATATAAATCTGTTTCTGAGTTTTAGTAGGCTGTGACGTGTAACCTAAGTATTACTTTGTTTGGTGAGCAATTCTTGGGGGGATGGCTGCTTGAAACCTGTGACTTAGTTGTTTGTACCTACATTTACGAGGCTCCTAGATTTTTAAATGCCTTTATAGTGGCTTACTATTCGAATAGTGTAATCATCTTAGTTACCATTCCAGGCTACGTGACACATTGGGGGCTGATGGAGACAGTAGACAAGAAGACAGTACAAGCTTTAACATAGTATGCCTAGACACATTTCTGCTTACCAAGGGGAATAATTGGGTATGCTGGGTAGTACAGTGGGCAGGAAATACTTATACAATGGAACATGTTTTCACAGTCACTTATTTTACCACTGCCTATGAAAATTTGGGGGGGGGGAGGCAACAGACTTAATGGACCTACAGTCCCTTCCAACCTTAATGAGCAGCTGACACATCAAGTAAAACATTATTTCTGTGCCAAAAATTCTAAAGATAAAAAAATAATATTCTGATGCACTTGGCCTCTAACTCGTGTATCGTCTGTATTACTCTGCCCCTTGTCATTTGCATAAAAAACAATCTTTGTATTCCTCAGAATGTTGCCTGCTGTGACTGCTTAATCCATACATGAAGCCGTAGTCCTTTCCTTGTCACATCACAATGCTTTCCTTGGCAGCAGCTTGAGACATTGCGAAGAGAGGATAATGACTTTAGGTGGGGGTGATCATCAGGAAGAGTAGATGAAATCCAGAACTGCAAGGGCACAGTTTTGTTGCCAGCATCCTAAACGTGAAACATAAGGGAGGGTATTAATACTTAAAATATTTCAATTATAAGTTATCTTTTGTCCACATATTCTAGAAACATAAAAATGATATCAGATAATGGCATGAAGGCCCATAAAGTCTGTCTAAAGCTGGCCGTGGCACTGAGGGTTGAGGTGCTGGATGCCACACCTCGCACCACGCCGGTGACCCGGGTTCGGGAACGGACTCGGGCTGGCGGGGGTCGGCAGGGGGAAGGAGGATTGAGCATCCCCATGGATGCTTTCCTCCTTCGGGGAGGGATACCAGGGGTGTGTTTATCACACCCGACATCCGAGAGAGCTGGTGGAAGCACCGACTCTCGGGGCAATGGCAGCTTCCACTGGGGGAGCCGGGGAGGGGAGGACACCATCAGGCACTTGGCAGGCGTGCGTACGCACATTCTGCCTGAGCAAGGCGTCCTCAGTGGGAGGGACAAGAAAAAATGTGGAAAAAACCCTCGGTGCTCCTGGGTGACTGCCGCTCCAGCCTTCCAGTCTACATCATGGGCAGACCCCACTGTGCAGGTGCTCCAGAGAGGAAGAAGTAGGTAGGAGCTACCAAGAGACACTCTAGGGGCAGACTCTGTGAGGGATGGGGGACATTGAGCAACCTGATTGAGAGGAATGACGAGGGTGGACAGGAGGGAAAAAAGTAATTAAAAAAAAAAAAAGTCTGTCTAAGCCTGCCTAATTTTCTGTACTATGTCCCTGTTAGTCCTTTCTAATTACCCTATCATCCCAATCTGCCCTCTTACACACCATTCCGCTTTCCCTTTTCCCAGCCCTTTTTGAAATCTTCCAGAGTATGACATTCTCCAGAAGTGTGTTTTTTTTTTTTTACAAAAATGAGTTGATGACCTGGAATAAAGTACTTCCTTGGGTCCTTCATGCAACTTCCTCCTGCCAGCTTCAAGGAGTTACTCCTAGTATCTCTTTGCCATTCACTGTGAGCAGCTCACTACTGATCATTTTGTTTAGTCTAAGGAGGTACTTGAATGTTTCAGTCATGTCATCCTTCTTTCTCCTGACCTCTAGTGTGAACAATGGGTCCAAGTGTTAGTGACACCTGGACCCACCAGGATCATTCTCATCTGCTGACCTCCAGGCAGTGGGAATGATTTTCTGCAGGAGTTCACAAACTTCATCACTGCACAGGTAGTGGATGCCCCCAGACTGCTGGTGTTGAGGGATTTCAATGGCTGGGTCAATGAGGAATCCTTACATTTTGGACAAGAACTCCTCCAATTGATATAATTTCTGGGACTTACACACACTGTTGCCTCTGTAACTCACAAGCATGGTCATGATTTGGACCTGATCTTCTCATTGGGGGTTGGCATTAGTGCAGTCAAGGTTGATCCGGTCTTTTGGTCGGATCATCATGCAGTGTCATTCCATTATGGGATCCCCTTTTTGGTTACTCCCTCTGTGGAGACCATCTGGTACCATCCAAAACATAATTCAGAGCCTCGCAAACTCCAGGAGGTACTGGATGGCTTGGCCATGTTGCTTGCTTGTGAACAGGGTCCTGAGAAGGCCATGGAGCACTAAAACACAGTTCTCACAGCCATATTAGACTCCATTGCACCCTTTCATCGTGTAAACGGGTTGGAAAGGATACGAAGATGGGTTACAAAAGTAATATATGAGTTAAGGGATAAATCGTACAAGGAAAGAGTCCTCGACTTAAACCTTATGACCTTAGAGACAAGGAGAATCCAGGGAGACCTTTTGATGTGCTGTGACATCATGCAAGACACCTACTTGTTAAATGAATTACAGTTAGAGTTTAAAAATGATTTAGTATGTACTGGGGACACCCACTGCAGCTTCAACTCAGAAAGTTCAACACCAATAGAAGAAATGTCTTCTTCACACAGAGAGTGGTGCCGGAAGGTTACCCTGAAGTTATCACAAGTAATAGTAAACTGCAGTTTAAACAGAGACTAGATAGATACATATTGAATGGTAACATTATACAGTATTATGGGTAAGCGGACAGGAGCATTTAATGGGCTTATCACTTCCTTGGCTCCTAAAGACCCTAGTATGAACCTAGTATGATCCCCTGATGTCCCATTGTAGCTCAACATGGTAGTGTTCTGAGTTGCATCATTTGAAGACTAAGGGATGGAGGTTGGAGTGTTCTTGGACAAGTTCCCTGTCTGTGGAAGACAGGTTGGCATTGAGGACTCATTACATTGAGTATCAACGGGCAATCAGCCGGAAGAAGACGGAGTTCCTGTCAAGGTCGATTCTTGCAGAGAAGAACTGTCCAGCATAGCTCTTTCATACAGTTGATAGGTTGTTAATTTGTTCCTGTCTGCAGTCAGTTAGAGCCATTTCCACAGACACGTGCAAGGAGTTTGGATGATTTTTCTCTGACAAGGTGTCGGCTATTAGATCAGGTATTTATTTAAGTGGCCTGTCATGGGCCAGTAGCAGTCACTCCTTTGGTGATGTAGATCTGCCTGTCTGGGATGCATTTCAACTTATTTCTGAGGCAGAGGTACTTTGGGTAGTCTTTACTTTGCATCCAACCATCTGTATGCTGGATCCAGACCCCTCTTAAAAAAGTTCTTCCTTGGACCCTGATGTTCTAATAAACTTTAGGCCTGTCCCTAAACTTCCCTTCTGAGTAAGATTATTGAGAAGGTGATGGCAGAGCAACTGGCAGACTGCCTGGAGACTTTCTCCATCTACGAACCTTGCAGTTGGGCTTTTGGCCTCATCACAGCACTGAGACAGCTCTTGTCGGGGTGACTCATGATCTTCTCCTAGCAAGAGACCGATGACTTTGTTCTGTTTTGGTCTTCTTGGATCTCTCACCAGTGTTTGATACAGTTGACCATGGGGAGCTTCTGGATCACCTGACAAACTATGTGGGTCTCATTGGCACAATTCTGTGCTGGTTTGAGTCCTACAAACTAGGAGAATGCAGCAAGTAGCCCTGGGTAATTTTACTTCTAGGGCCTCTACATTATTCTGTGGAGTTCCAAAAGGCTTGATCCTCACCTCCATGTTGTTTTCTGTGTACATGCTACCTTTGGGGAAAAACATTGAACAGTATGGTGTCGAGTTTCACTTCTAGTACGCATATAATACTCAGCTGTACTTATCTTGTTCCCCTGGTGAAGATCATGTGACTTCAGTGCTGGGATCATGTCTTGATGAGATGAACAACTGCATTGCCTTGAACTGGCTATGTCTTAACCCAGGAAAAACAGCGATCATGGCATGGTCATCGAGCCAGAATGCTGGGACTCGGCTGCTGTGGAAGGTTTAGTTCTCCCTTCAGTGCATGGCCAATCTCTCATCGCTGTCGATGCAGTAAAGGACCTGGGAGTCATTTTGAACTGCAGACTGATGCTAGAACAACAGGTGTCAGCTGTAGTCTGAGTTGGCTTTTACCATCTCCAAAACATCACCAGGATGGGAGGCATGGGCTGGAGCTGTACATAAGCGGACACAGCTTAACTCGCTCCCGCTGGCACTCTGTTGTTTTATTGTGCATTAGGAGCTCCCCAGCTGTAATTATGGTGTTAACATGGATGCATGCAGGGCAAGTCGATGGCATCTGAAAAAAACAAAAATCGACAATCGAAGTTGCAGTTTGGTTCATCAGAATCAGCAAAGAAGCAAAGATGTGGCCCGGTGGAAGGTGCAAAACTGCAAGAATCGGCTATGGCGCAGGAGGGCCTCACAGAGTTTGAGCAGTCTATGGCTTCAGTCCCAGTACCCTTAGTCTCACCCAGCACAATATGAAGGTGGGCTTAACCAATATTACCTCACAGATTTCCCACATTCAATCTGTGGTTACCGGGTTATCAGAAACCTCAGTGATGCATTCCTCACAGCTCACTGAGTTGGAACAGTGGGTAGGCCAGCTAGAAGACTCCCTCACGGAGGCCAATAGAGAGAAGCAAGCACTAAGAAAAATGGTGGAAGACCTGGTAGAGAGAGTGGACGACCAGGAAAATAGGTCACGCCACTCTAATTTAAGAATTGTGGGGCTGCCTGAGGGTACCGAGGGCAGAGACCCGGACAAAGAAATTCATGGCTGGCTGGTCAAACATCTAAATCTACCCCTGAGCTTTGCCGACTGTGAGGTGGAGCATGCCCACAGGGTGGGCCCGAAGCTGCCAGGTGATTCCAAACCCAGATACTGCCTTATTAAATACTTAAGGTTCACTGATAAGGAAGCGATCCTGAAGCAAGCGAAAGAGGCAGGCCCCATCTCATTTGGCAACAAGAAAGTGTATGTGTTCCAACACTACGGTAGGGATTTACAAATGAAGTGACAGAAGTTCAGGGAGATTAAGGCCAAATCGCACTGGCTGGGCTGGAACTTTGCTTTTCTCTATCCTGCCAAACTAAAGATAGCTCGCCCGGATGCCACTCCACACTGCTTTTCCTGTCCCCGAGAGGCTACTAGATGGGTAGAAGGGGAATCTTGGAAGGAGAATAGAGACCACCCTCCTAGGGACCCTGTAAAAGAGAACCGCTGAATGTAAACTCTGTTTTTGTTGGCTTATAACAATTCTTTTAATTAATCTCCCTATGGAGAGTCTGGGTTCCTTTATTTTCTGCCCTTGATCCCTGGTCCCAGGTGGCTGTAAAGGGGGGGGCTTTAGAACTGGATGGCAGTGAGCTGTGATCGATGATACTTCTTCCCGACCAGTGTGGGACTGACATCTCCACTGCCTGCAGTTTCTCCCTTGTGCAGCCCTGGAGAGCATTTGCTTTTGTTGCATTTGGAGGACAGCACCAGGAACTTCATTAAACTTGTTCTCGACCTGACCTGGGGGTCAGGGGTATTGACGGGGATGGCTTACTCCTTTTGGATGGAGCTGTGGGACTGTCTGCTTTTAGCTGGATACCTAATGGACTGCTCTTGTTGATGCCACATGTGATCCTTGACTGACCCCAGATTTGAGCAGTTGGAGACATGTTACAGCGATGGCCGACCCTCGACCTGGTCTGGGGATTAGCGTTTCAGTGGGGGTGACCCAGTGAATTGGACCCTGTTAGTCTGATCTGGACCTGGTAGTCTTTTCTGTGGGGGAATCAGGTGACATCAAAATTCAGTAATGCCTCTCCCGATTAAATATTTAATTTTGGTCTGTAGTAAGGCTAGTTTTGCAGATCTCGGATGAAGCGCCACAATACCTTAGTGGCTATCCCCACCTATTTCTTTTATGATTATGGAACCTCATTTTTGGTATTGTTTATGTTTGGAACCTTTCATTTAGACTGCTGGACTCTTTTGACATCGATTACTTTTGTGCTTATGCTATAACTTTATTTGCTTTGCATGTTTGGTGTAGTGAACTGGGTGCTCTAAAGAATCTCCACGTAGTTTGAGAGTGTTACACTTAATGACTATCTCGATGTCCGTTAAAGGTTTGCAGGAACTTTGTTGGATCCTTGATGGTCCTTCGGGGCATACTGTTAATGTTACTATTACTGGTTTTGGGAACCCAATTGGTTCCACGGGGGTGAAAGAGGAGGGTGGGACGGAATGACGTTGGGGAGGGAGTTGGGTGGGCCGGGAGGAGTGTGTGGAGTCATGCCTATGGTGGCTTCAGCACCTTGTGCCAGTAAAAGTTGGTCACTTGGTGGTCGCTCTCCTCATGTCTCGCTGGGGAAGTTTTCCTTTAACTAATAAAGGGTGTAAAGTTAACATAGTTATTACAATTAAAAACAATGAGAGACACAGGGATGTTTTTGGACTATTAGCTCATCTTTCTAGTTTAGATGATCCTCAGAGGGGGTCCCGAGGGTGGGTAGTCTGGCAATCAGTGAGCTTGGATAACTTACAGCTATGGATAGTTCCCTGAGAGTGGTTACTTGGAACATCAACTGGTTGAAGTCTGTGATCAAATGGAAAAAGTTCAGCACTGAGGTGAAAAGGGCTAAATGGCACACTGTTATGTTGCAGGAGACCCATATTTCCCGAGAGGAGGTGCTGAAAACTGAGGCAGCTCTGGGGGGAGTCTGAGTCTCTGCACCCTTCTCTTCGGAGGCCAAGGGTTGGCGATATGGTTACCCAGGGGTATACAGACAGTTGTATTGGACAGCCGGGTGAATCATTCAGGCTGTTATGCTCTGGCAAGGATTGAATATGCAGGCCTGGGTAAGTTCAATGTGGGTTTGAAATATGCCCCAAACATTGAGGATCCTCAATTTTTTTAGAAATTAACACTTGACCGGGTGGCCTGGCCAGGCCCCTGGATTTTCGGGGTGACTATAACTGTGTGCTGGTTACATATTTGGACAGATTGAGCACAAATCTGATCCCCATATCCAGAAATGTGCAGGCTTTGGGCGTGATGGGGGGGGGGTGGGGGTGCCTGGTGGCACCTCTTCCCCTCTGGGTGGGATTATAGTTTTTACTCCCATGCCCACAGTTCCTATGCCAGACTGGATAGAATTGTCATCAGCTCTATGCTTCTCCCATCCTTAAAAGCAGCGAGGTACTCCCCTATCCTTATTTTGGACCATGCGTCCGTTTCGGTGGAACTCTCGCTGGGGGGGGGGGTGCCCGTCGGGCAGGTTGCAGATATTGGACCCCCTTCTCCTGAAGGATCAAGAATACGTGGAGATAATGAAGCAGAGTATTTTGGAGTTCTTGTTCTTTAACAAAAGGGGCGGTAGGTCCCATGGGGTGAGATGGGAGGCTCTGAAAGCCTATATCAGGGGTCAATCTATCTCATATGCACCCATAAGGCCTATGCCTCCGGGCGGTAATTGGAGTGGCTCCGGTCCAAGATAGAGTCGTATGAAGTGGCCCATAAGGCAAATCCTACCCAGGCCCTATACCACATAGTACAAAGATTCAAGTGGAAATTCAATACCATCAGCAGTGCTCGACTGGAGTGGGCGATCTGCTTGCTCGGGGGGGTGTACTTTGAAGGTAACCGAGCCAGAAAGTACCTGGCTTGGCAACTTCACCATAGGGAAGGGGAAAGGGAAAGGATGGTGCAATAAATACATGACTTAGCTGGACAGTTGGTGGAGGATACAGCAGAGATTGGAGCAGCTTTTGGGGAATTCTACAAAAATTTGTATACTTCCGAGGTATCTTCCACCTCTAATAGGCTTGAATCCTTTTTAGATGGGGCACCTATGAAGTCCTTGGGAAATGAGCAGGCTGAGGCTCTGGACATCCCATTGTCCAGTGAGGAAATCCAGGAGGCTATTAGAGCCCTGAAGGGAGGTAAGGCCCTGGGGCCTGACGGACTGCCAGTGGATTTTATTAAGGTTTTTATGGAGTTACTAGTTGGTCCCCTTACTGATATGATTCAGGACAGCCTGGAGGTTGGCTTGCTTCCCCCTCCACCTGGTCTGCAGTAGTAACTGTTCTCTCGAGGTCAGGCAAGGACCTCTCTTGGTGCACCTCATATCGCAGGGTTTTATTTAACTCTAAAAATTGATTAGCATTTTGCTCATAAAAGTTCTAAAACTTTGTGAAAATGCATATCACTTGCCTCACTGTGTTTAACAAATATAACACTTCTAGAAAACCTATATAAATACTTTCTGTACAGTTAATATTGTCCCAAGAAAAAACTGCTAATCAATTATTTAAAACCCTGTATCGACCCATCTCCCTCTTGAAAGCAGACTATAAGATTCTGGCTAAGGCGTTGGCTACCAGATTAGACCCCTTGCTGTCTCTCCTTACACACTCAGATCAAGCAGGGGTTCGTAAAGAGGAGACAGGGCAAGCACAACATCCAGAGACCCCTTAATGTTGTGTATAATTGGGGGAAGTTCCCTAAAAAGCATGGTGCGGCAATCCTGGCAATTTACACAGAGAAGACATTTGACCGGGTGGAGTGGGGGTACTTATTCTTAACCCTGGAGAGACTAGGGTTTGGCCACTCCTTTATTTCATAGGTTCAAACCTTATACACAACTCCCCTTGCGTAGGCGATGGTTAACGGCTGTCTGTCTCCCTCCTTCACCTTGACGCGGAGTACTAGGCAGGGCTGCTTGGTGTCCCCCTTGCTATAGATCATGCCATTAGAACCACTGGCTATGACAGTCAGGATGTGTGAAGATATTAGAGGCTACAAAGGAGGTGGGCAAGAACATAAAATAGCCATGTACGCCAATGACCTCCTGCTGTATTTGCAGAATCCTGCGGAGGATCTGCCACAGGTCAATAGGATCCTTTCTGAGTATGGTGCCCTCTTAGGACACTGGGTCAACTGGACCAGGAGTGAGGTACTGACGGTTGGAGTCCTGGACAGGTAGGCATTAATAGGACAATTAAATAGGCTACAACTAGTTACAAAAATAAAGTACCTGGGAATCTATATTTGGTAAAAGTAGGTGTCCTGTACACTTTAAACTTTTAAGCAGTTGCTTCATGAGGATTGCAGAGGACTGTGAGCGATGGTCAGCCCTTCCCTTATTGCTAATGGGAAGAGTGGTGTAAAGATGGTGGTGTTACCTAGATGTTTATATTTGTATCAATCTCTCCCTATCAGGGTCCCCCGCACCCATTTTAGAAGGTTTAATGCCATTTTGCACAGTTTTTGTGGAGGGGAAAGTCAGCCAGGGTCGGTAGGGCAATTTTCCAACTTCCCCAGAGGTGGTGAGGCTTTAGCCTCCCTAATTTCCACTGGTATTACCTTGCCTCCCAACTTGCTGCAATCCCGCTCAGTGGGGATCGTTATGAAGGGGGGTTGGCTTGCCATGAAAGAGGGAGAATGCCTGCGAAATGTAAAGGGGGGCCTCCTGGCTGAAATCTTGTGGAAGAGGACTGTGTCGGATATCTCTAATCCATTTCTGACAACCACTCTTAGGGCCTGTCAGGCTGCCCATTCTTTGATTGGTAGAATTCCAGTGCTCACCAGGTAAACCCTTCTGCTGGATGCTGTGAAGCTCAAGGGCTGGAACATGGTGGCAGTGGTCCAGAGACGTCTGGACTGGCAGTGACGAGGCCTGAAATGGGTAGGACAACTGTATGTAGGGATGCACTAGTTAGCTTTCAATATAAATGTAACCCCCTGCAAATGGGGTTCCCAAAGACTTCAGGAGCTTGCTTGAATGCTCCAAGCCTGAATGGTGTTTGCGTTTAAGCCATTTATCAGTGAGTGTTTTAGAACCTCTGGTACTGTCTCTTTAAGAGCTGTCTGCTTGCAGACATAATTGGTTGTATGGGGACTGTGTGTTTCTTTGATTGAGTACCACTCAAGCTGCTGCCAATTCACCCATTTTGCAGTCACTAGGAGTGCAAAGGGAACCTGTCTGAAAGATGTAACTGATTGCCAGAAATCATTTACAGTAATAATAAAATTACAGTTTGTCTAACCTGCTTTCTTTGCAGTCAGAACTGTCTGCCTAGTTCCCCATTCTGGTTTTGAACTGCTGAACTGGACCAATCAGTGTGGGGTAAACTAGCTCTAAAATGATGCCTTGGACGAATCAGAACTTGGGACTCATAATCTGAGCCAGCCACAAGAGGATTGTATGGGCAGTGACTCTGGGAGATGTAGTTTAGACTTGATTGCCTTTTTGGACCAACAGCAGCAGTCTATGAGTGACAGCCAATCCAGTCAAGAACTGGGAGAGGAACTCCAAAGGAAGTGCCCGGTTTTTGTCTGTTGGGAGTTTCAGTTTGAGATCTGAAAGTGAAGGGAAAGAAACCCTGTGCTCCTTCAGTGCACAGTTTCAGTCAAAAAAGCGTGTGCAAGGCCAGAGTTCGGTCTACAACTTGTGTAACTGCTTGTTAGGACTGAATCCGTCCTGTGAAAAGAATCAAAGGATCTCTGAAGAGTAGAAACCAGGCTCACCCTGTAGAAGACTGAAGAAATTGTTGAATTACACTCGGTCTGTCAGGAACTGAATCTGCTGTGTGTTCTCCTGGTTATTGTGCAGTAATTGCGATTGGGATACAGATGCAGCCTGCCTGGTATAGTGCTTTCTTTTTTTACCATATAAATGTGTGAGGAGTCTCTTGGAGATCAAAAGTAGCCCTGCTGACATTGAAGGACCATATCTTCTTTGGAGGTCGTGAGTACTAATTAAGGTCGCTCCTGTTGGTGCCACATTAAATCCAAATGGAATTACTGTACTGCCGACTGTTTAATTTTCCTTTTCTCTGTGTGAAAGGGCCCTACCAGCTGCCACGGTTTGACTAGCCACTAGGGCCTGGGTACCAGGGACAGTAACTGGTAGGGATAGGCCTGTGCACAGAGCCATAGGTAGATAGTAAAGTGATAAGCTAATTAACCTGATTTCCCCTGTCCTTGTTATATCCCCTAAATAAATCAGAGCTGTTTGTTTCAACAAAGTTATACTGCCTGAGGTATTTGTCTATGTTAAAGTACTGTACTGTGATTGTTGCACTGTATCTTATTTTACAGGATGTCCCGTGCCTGAACCAGCCTTGGGGTAAGTGTATACTGTGAAGGTAATTCTGCTATATTGTGTGGGCCACTAGTGGGAAGAAAGGGTTGCAGTGTCCCAGAGGGCTGTGACCAAGTAAGTTTAACTATTGCAAACCCTGACCTCTGGGTGGAGGCACCCGCCATTGGATCCAGGCCCCTCAACCTGTTGGTGGCAAATCAGGCAGGGGAGTAGCCCTGGGATAGCGCCATCTAGGGGTTACATTTGGAGCTCACCGCTGGGATTGTGTGTCCTCTGGTGGCCATATTTACAAACCACTGTTAAGGGAAAAAAATAAATAAATAAATAAATGGGTACCCCACAGAAGTGGCTGTGCACCGGCTGGTGGAGTGGTGTACTGGGGAGAGATCGACCCCCAAAATGCTATGCTTATCCTGGACATCCCCTGGGTATCAATCCGGACACTGTGCAGGGAGTACTTTCCAAGGTGGAAGGTTTACAAAATCCTGTGGTGGTGGGTCGGCCGTAATCTGCTCACCCACACTTTCCTGGCCCTAGTAGAGTTTAAGGATCCCATAGATAGCTCAAAAGTACCACAGACCATTACCCCAGAGGAGCCCTCACTGCTTGGAGGTGATAACTAAGGACAGTAAAGACCGGGGAATGAGCCCCCACCACTATCTGAAACTTTTGAGGAGGAATTTTAAATGGTTGCTGGGAGAAGGAAAACTGTGGAGGACTTGAAGAAACTATTCTTGCCACCTGGGGTGTTCCTCCCCAACACCCTCTCCTGCTCCAGTACCCGTAATGGTGGCTGAACCAATGCAGACTCCTATTTCTGCACCTGCCATTAGTCACGACTCTTACGAAGGTTGAGGATCTTCTCTGGCACCTCCCCACCCCCAAGGGGAGGATGACTGGGAAGACCTGGATAGAACTATGTTGCCCCCAAGTGCTAGAATGGCAATGCTCGGAAGCGAAAGCCGAAGAGGGTTAGTGAGCCCGAGGTCCTGCCCTGGCTACCATCCGTGCTAAACGGGCCAGTAACCCTGAAGCGACTGCTGAAAGCCTATCTTGAGGCCTTGGAGAATGTGTATGGGAGCCCAGATTCTGATGAGGACCTATGGTGGAGAGTAAGAAATGCACAACAGTACCAAGGAGTTGTTGTCTGTGTATGTCTCTCGGCTGGAAAAATTGTTGCAAGAATGCCTCAGAAAGGGTGGTTGCCAGCGATTGAACTGGACCCGAACCAGACTGGACAGAATCCTTAAGTCTGCCCCTTCTCAGAACTGCTGTTGCTTCAGTTACGCCTAGCAAATCGACTGGAATCCCCACCCTCCTATGATGAGTTAATGAGAGAAATTCGAGGAGTTGAGAAAAGCGACCTCGGAGGGATCTGCACCAATAGCTGTGGCTATGACCCGAGTGACTGAGGTGGCCCATCAAGTGAAGTTCAGGGCAGAGGTTGGCAGTCAATGAGTGCTCTGATAAGGAAAAAGATATGCCACAATGGGGCGAACTGTTGAGAGAGATCAGGAATTCAAAACAGTCCCTTTATGAAGGCCACGCCTGCAAGTACGGGCCCGACCTATATCCGACTGCATCTGCTATGGGGTGGGGATACCACCCATGTATCTCCTGCTGATAACAGCTCCGAACTCGATTCCTTGACCATGGAAGTGGAGAAACTGCGAGATGTCTCCAAATGCTTATCACGCCGCAGACAGAGATGGCACCAAGGTTTTCCAGTTATAATACCCCGCCCTGGCTCCCAGTGTGGCACCTCGGCCAACTCAAACTCCAAAAAGTATGTTTTGCTATAATTGTGGGAAGGATGGGCACATGAAAAGGAATGCCAATCCCAAAAGACACTGACAAAGTTGCATATAGGCTACAAGGAGAGCTTGAGGAGAACAAATCAGTGGTTAAGAGGTTACACGAAATAGTCCCAGTGAGGCACCAAAAATGCTAGTCCTGCGTCCTTTTGTGGCAAAGGTCAATTGCCCAGGCCCCCACTACCGCCTCTCCAGACTGGTCCAGAATAGTGGGTCCCTCCATGGAGACCACTGTAAAGGTAAATGGAGTGTCTACAAGAGCTGTATTAGACAGTGGCTCCCAAGTGACAATTATGTTTCAAGATTGGTATCAGAAGCATTTGTCAAGCGTACCCTTACAACCATTAGAAGGACTGCATGTATGGGGTTAAGTAGAAGGCCTACCCCTATTCTGGGTATATCCAATTTGGCTGTCTTTCCCCACCTCCGTGGCTGGAGTGGCCGAACAAGTAGAGACCCTGGCCTTAGTGTGTCCCCACTGGACTGTATGATGGTGTCCCTTTGTTGATTGGAACAAATGCTCATATGTTCAGAAGGCTTGCACATTTGTGTTATGAAAAACAGGGTCAAAGACTAGTAGAGCTTTAAGAGTTCCGGCTTTAATTAAGAAGGCCTATGAGGCACAGAGAGATGCTGAAAATATAGAACCAGAGGAACGGTCGGAATTGTATGGAAGAAGGATCTGAGTCTCTGATCCTGGCACCAAATGCCCAGTGTACCTTACAGGGAGAGGTCCGTTATCAGAAAGGATGTTAAGAATAAAATATTAATGTTGGATGCACCAGGCGATGGAAATTGCCAGAGGGACTGCTGGTCAAGCTTAGTTTTGCCGCTAGAGCCCATGCTTATGCCAGAAGGGTAATGGTCCAAGTTCATAATGTGTCTGAAAGAGACATTCGAGTAAATAGAGGTTGCATCCTGGCTAATGTGCATTGTGCAGACACTGCAGTGCTACCCAGCAGCAAGAGTTCAAGGAAGAATGACAGAGTAACGCCTGACTTGTTTGATTTACGCAACTCCCGCTGCCAGCTGAATGGAAAGTGAGGATCAGTGAAGCTTGCCCAGAGAGACCAGGTGTTTTCTTTAAAGGAATGGGACGTAGGATGCGTGCAAGGAGCTGAGCACAATATCCGACTGCATGGCGAAAGACCATTTCGTGGAGGTCTCGCGCCTGGCACCTGCTGATATAGATGATGTGAGACGGCATCTGCAAGAGATGTTAGCGGCTGGTGTAATACAAGAATCCAGAAGCCTTATGCTTCCCCCATTGTGGTAGTGAGGGAAAAGAATGGGACAGTAAGGATGAATGCGTGGATTATCGCACCTTAAACGTGGATATCCTGATCAGTACACAATGCCCGCATTCAGGATGCTTTGGACTGCCCTAGCGGGAGCAAGTGGTTCTCTGTGCTTTTGGTGTAGGTCTGCATAAAATAGTAGCAATGAAACAGAACTGAATAGTGGGGCAAGCCAGCCAGGCATCCAAAAGGCCAATAGAAGTGACATACTCAGAGGATTTGACGGCGGTGGAGACAGGATTTAGAATAATTAGCCACATGAGGCCACGACTCCCCAAACACCTCCAAGTCCCCGCCATAGGGAAAAACAAGAAAGTAATGGAAGGGCCGAGACCCACTTGCAGGTGTTGAAACTAAGTTACAGCATCAGCAGTAGTCTTAGCAGACCTTAGAGTATAACAGGGTGTATGAACATAGAAGCAACATCTGTATGAGTACATTGAGTTGTAAAACTGCAATAAACATAAAATAAAGAGACACAATGCTCTGAAAGCAGCTGTAACCAGGCAGTGCAATGAAGCTGCTGCAAGAGGTAAGTAGAATGAATTGAGAGAGCGTGATGAGCTGCATAGCTTGGGTTCGGAGTGAGCCTAAATCAGGTGAAAATAACTGAAAGTGCAGCATGGACAGCAGCTATGGGTGAGCTGGAAACACACAGTTAATAATTGCAGTTGCATTGCAAGTAATTGAGAGTTGTGAGTAACTGAGAGCAAGTAGTAGGAGCTCTGAGCAATATGCTAGAGCTTAGAAACAAAGCCCTCAAAAGACAAAACGAAGACACTCAAACACAGAAAACAGGGAACAAAGACAGAAAGACGCACATACACAGTCAAAGGCAAATACAAACCAGAAGCAGAAAATAAACACAGAAGTCCAGCAGAGACAAGCAGGAGCAGCAAGGTGGGGGAGCCAGCCTGGTAGACCCCAGCCAGCTCAGAGGACAGACTGACAGAGGCTTCAACTGCAAGAAAAAAGTGCCTCAGAAGGAGGCTGAGAGGAACTGCTTATATAGCTCAGGAAGTAGGAATGGCTGGCAGCTTGTCCATTGAACTCCAGGCTAAGCATTCCAAATATCTAATAACAGCCAATGCCTGCGGGGTTCAGTCCAATAACACAGGCATCGCTGTTGTCCTGTAGTGGTGGGTGAAGTGCATTAAATTCACTTCCCATAGTATTTTGCATATAACCCAAACTTTGGGTCACACTACGGGTAGCGAAGTAAATAAGTATGCATCCAGAAATAACACAAAGTTTCCATTTTTGTGGGTATTTCACATTACTTCAAGATGCATAAAAAACATCTATTTTGTTTCCCTGGTGTCCAGTGGACCCTCACCCCTCCCCCACTCTGTCATATAGTACTACCCCAACCCGTTCCCCCCCCAACCCCGATTGGGCGGGCCACTGGCACATCCTCACTAACCTCCACAGCCCGTAGCCCACTCTGACTCAGCTCAATAAATGAGCACATTAATTGTACGAAGAACATCTCATTCATTGACAAGTTGCATAATTGACTCAGTCCTGCAGGGGTTGTACAGAAGGGAGGGCTGCTCCAGTTGCTGCTGGGGATGGTGGGATGGAGGGAAAGGCGTTGTGGACCCCTCCAGGGTCCACAATGCCATCCCCCCATCCTGCCCCCCTGCAAGACACTGGAGCAGCCCCCTCCCCTTCTGTACACCCCAGCAGGACTGAGTAAATTACATGACTTGTCAATAAATGAGCGTGTTCTTGTACAAGCATGCGCTCATTCATTGAGCTGAGTCAGGCAGGCTGCCTGCCGTGGAGGTGAGTGGAGGGATGTGCCAGTGGCCCGCTCCAGTTGGGGTTGGGGGAGGGGGTGGGGATACTACATGACATGTTGGGGGCGGGGCCACTAAACACTAGGAAAAAAAATATATTTTTTAATGGATCTGACTTGGGGTTGGGGGTGGGGTAGGGTACTACTGTACTACCTGACAGGGTGGGGGGCCACTAGACACCAGGGAAAGAAAATATTTTTTAAACGATCTAAATCAGGGTTGGGGTGGGGTATTACATGACAGGGTGGGGACCACTAGACACCAGGGAAAAGAATATATTTTAACTGGATCCAACTTGGGTTGGGGGGAGCAGGGTGGGGGGTACTACCTGACAGGGTGGGGGCCACTAGAAACCAAGGATAGATTAGGGGTGGTATGGGGGGTTCTCTATTTGTGACCTCTACTTGCTTTGGGGTTTTTAAGTGAAATTTGCACTGAAAAAACCCCAAAGCAAGGTGAAGTCACAAATGGTGAATTACAGATTATTTGTAAAAATTACGCGAAGTGCTATGTGGGGCGAGATTGATGACTTTGCGGCAATTTTGCCGCACAGTAAAACTTCACTGCATCGCTGCACATCCTGCAGTGACTGTGGGGTTTGAAGGTGTTAAGTATTTCATGTAGTGGCAGACGGGTAAGAAAGAGATATTTCTTTCTTATTTACTGAACACATCCATGTCTTTCACCTGACCCTGTCCTGCATGCTGCACTTCAGGTGTGAAGTTTCCAAATGCTAATGGTGATTGCACTCACACTGCTCACACAATGATAGACAGCACTCAGCCTGGGCCCATTTCTGGATGCCCTTTCATTGAATCAAATGAGGATTCGCCACCAGCATGGGACAAACACCACTGGAAATTGCAGAAGTATTTCTTTTGGAATCCATCCTGGTGTGTCTAAGAAACTGCAGTTCAGTAAAGACAGTGCACGCTAGCTGTGGCTCTTAATGATTTGTTCTGAACTCAACACTGGTGCAGAAGTGTTGGACAGTAAACTAAATGGGTCAGACAAACACTATCTGAGTTAATCAAATTGTGGTGTAGATAGGGCTGAGTGAAATTTATCTTCTGCTGATGAAATTATGGTGAAATTATGATTTTGCTTCCATGAAATTTTGTGCAATTTCCACAAAACGATCACATTTAATCAAACTTGTGATTCAAGTTTGTGACATTTCACAAAAATTGTGAATTCAGTTATTTCCATCTAATTTAAAAGTGTTTATATTACATCACATTTGATATGAACACTACACTGGAGTCCATGCAGAAGTGTACCAAGATTTAAGTCTTTATCTTTAAAAAAGATGAAGTTGTAAGCCTCCAATCATTCGGAAATTTTAAAATTACATTTCGCACGTATGTAAACTGCAGAAATTTTAGTCCCTATAATTTTAAAATTAGAGAATGGAATATCATCAATTTTGTTGGGTTAATTGACCATAAATATTAGGCTTTGAGGCCACCCCCATGACCCAGCAGCAGAGCGTCACACTGCCATGTTGATGACCCGGGTGTGGAAGCAAGCCTGAGAAGTCATGTTGGGAGGCAGCACACAGCCGCTGCTGCAACTCAGCAGTGCATTTTGACAGGGAGAGTTGGCGCAGGTTCCACCAACACAGTGACCCCCGCGGCTGAGCCAGGAGCCTTCTACTAATAGGCAGTATAACATAATGGTTAAGGTCACTGAGCTGCAAACCTGGAGACCTGGGTTTGAATCCCATCAGTCCACACTTGCATACTGTGTGACCCTGCATAAATCCTCCTTAACTTCTTGTGCTCCCAGGTGCACCTGGAAACAAACTCTGGCTTAATGGGCCTTTGCTAGTTTAATAATTTCCACCCCCCCCTTTTTCCTTTCACAGGGGAAGCTGTGGTTGGTTGAGGCTGACAGAGGCACTGCCCCACCAGAGGATGTGGAAGGGAACAAATGTGGGAGAAAACTCAGTAGCTAGTTGAATGTTGGCTGGGTTAAGCCTGATCCCTAGCCGGCCCAGTGGTGTTGAGGGTTGAGGTGCTGGATGCCACACCTTGTGCCACACTAGCGACCCGGCTTTGGGAGCGAGCTCAGGTGCCAGGGGTCGGCAGGGGCGGGATCAGATTGAGCACCGCCGGGCTGCTCTCCTATCCGGGAGGCTTAGGGTGTCCGTGCATCAGCAGCTCTGGTGGAGACCAGGGGTGCTACCGAGCACTGGACAAGCATGAAGCTGGCATGGCCCGATGTCGGCAGGGTTGCCATGCGCCGATCGGGACATGCACCATGCAAGGGAGGGAGGAGGGAGGAGGAGCACATACACTAAGGGGAAAGACCTCCTGCCGGATAGGCATGGCTCCTCCAGTGCCATCGCCACCACACGCCAACGCTGGTTCTCTGCCACTGCCCCTTCAATCTCCCCAGGGCAGTAGCCCCCCCCCCCCGAGTCCCTGGGGAGTCATAACATCCTTGAAGATGGCGGAGAACACAGCGGGCGGTAGAGCGACAACAGCAAGTGAGGTAGCCCGAGAGAATTCCGGTCGGCGGAGAAGAAATAGAGTTGTAAAAAAAAAGCCTGATCCCTGAGTGAGGAGCTACCAGCTGGGAGAGAAACCAATATGGAAGAGAAAAAGAAACCGTGTGTGTATGTACATCAACTCTTTAATATCTTGCTCAGAGGCTGGCCAAACTATAAGCATTTGAAGATTCCAAAATAACATCAGTAATTCAAGTTGAATTTAATGAGTTTTTGTGAAAATGTATAATGTTATAATACTTTTGTCAAAACCATGTCCATACATGTTCCAGTCATACAGCTGAGTTGCAATTGTAGAGGCAGGGTAAAGTGGCAACAAAGTAGCATTTGTAGAAGGCTCCATTTTAAAAGTATAGTGGTGCTCAAGTGTCAGGTCACAATCTTGAGTGATGAACCATGAGGAATAGTCATGGACATCACTGTGCACCAGCCTGTCGTCTTGTAATATGCCAGATAATCACCAGAGCTCACTGACTAATGACTTGTGGAAGCACACGCACGGCGTAGCATTGTTTCTGTACAATGTTACCTGCTGACTCTTCAACAACCCTGCAGATAACAATATATATTTTAACTATTTAAAAACAGTTGCACCAAGTGATGTCAAGCTTTTATAACTAGTTGCAACTTAAGCCATTGTGATAGATATGTTTAGATCTCTTTAGTCATGATGGAGCATGATGCTGGGCATCACTGTCACATGAGTGTTGGAGGGGATTGCAGGGACATGATGCTAGTGCAGGTACAGTGATTCATGATGAAGCATGACGCTAAGCATCACTGTCACAGGAGTGTTGGAGGGGATTGCAGGGACATGGTGCTAGTGCAGGTAAGGTGATTCATGATGGAGCATGATGCTGGGCATCACTGTCACAGGAGGGTTGGAGGGGGTTGCAGGGCCATGATACTAGTGCAGGTGCGGTGATTCATGATGGAGCATGATGCTTGCCATCACTGTTGCAGGAGTGTTGAAGGGTAGTGCAGGGCCATGATGCTAATGCAGGTAAGGTGATTCATGATGGAGCATGATGTTGTCCATCACTGTCACAGGAGTGTTGGAGGAGTTGCAGGGACATGGTGCTAGTGCAGGTAAGGTGATTCACGATGGACCATGATGCTGGGCATCACTGTCACATGAGTGTTGGAGGGATTGCAGGGCCATGATGCTAGTGCAGGTAAAGTGATTCATAATGGAGCATGATGCTGGGCATCACAGTCACCAGGAGGGTTGGAGGGGTTGCAGGCCATGAACCTGTAGTGCAGGAAGGTGATTCATAATGGAGCATGATGCTGGGCATCACTGTCACAGGAGTGTTGGAGGGGTAGTGTAGGGACCATGATGCTAGTGCAGGTAGGATTCATGATGGAGCATGATGCTTGCCATCACTGTTGCAGGAGTGTTGAAGGGTAGTGCAGGGCCATGATGCTAATGCAGGTAAGGTGATTCATGATGGAGCATGATGTTGTCCATCACTGTCACAGGAGTGTTGGAGGGGATTGCAGGGACATGGTGCTAGTGCAGGTAAGGTGATTCACGATGGACCATGATGCTGGGCATCACTGTCACATGAGTGTTGGAGGGGGATTGCAGGGCCATGATGCTAGTGCAGGTAAAGTGATTCATAATGGAGCATGATGCTGGGCATCACAGTCACAGGAGGGTTGGAGGGGGGTTGCAGGCCATGGTGCTAGTGCAGGGAAGGTGATTCATAATGGAGCATGATGCTGGGCATCACTGTCACAGGAGTGTTGGAGGGGTAGTGTAGGACCATGATGCTAGTGCAGGTAAGGTGATTCATGATGGAGCATGATGCTTGCCATCACTGTTGCAGGAGTGTTGGAGGGGGATTGCAGGGCCATGATGCTAATGCAGGTAAGGTGATTCAGGATGGAGCATGATGTTGTCCATCACTGTCACAGGAGTGTTGGAGGGGGATTGCAGGGACATGGTGCTAGTGCAGGTAAGGTGATTCACGATGGAGCATGACGCTGGGCAGCACTGTCACAGGAGTGTTGGAGGGGGATTGCAGGGCCATGATGCTAGTGCAGGTAAAGTGATTCATAATGGAGCATGATGCTGGGCATCACAGTCACAGGAGTGTTGGAAGGTATTGCAGGGCGTGATACTAATGCAGGTAAGGTGTTTCAGTGGTGATAAGTGCTTTGTAAAAGTTGAATTCCACAAGTGGAATTTTAGTGGCATTACCTAGTATGCGTCCATGAATTCTGGAACAAATTTTGCCAGTTAGTAAATTCTAAAGTATTCACAATCAGTTTTAACCTACTGAGCCACATTTATCCAGCTTAATTAGATTTCAGGACATATTTACATAGGGTATGCATGCTAAAGCTGCAGTGAATGCCTGTAATAGTAGTGGAGCTGTAAACATCCATATATTTGCAAATGTTCACACAATTTAAATGTAACGCTGTGCCTAAAGTTCAGTGGCAGCCAGCCAGCCACTCCACTTCCTGAGCTATATAAGCAGCAGTTCCTCTAAGTCTCTGTGAATTATTTTTTCCTTTGCAACCAGAGGCTATGTTGGTTTGTCCTCTGAGCTGGCTGTGCCTAAACCCACCCCCGCCTGCTGTTTGTGTGTCTCTGCTGGACTTTGGTGTTTGTTTTCTTGCTTCTGGTTTGTATTCCTCCAGCTGTGTGCTTCCCTGTGTGTTTTGTTTCTTTTTTTGGTGGCCTTTCCGTGTTCTGTTTTGCTGTGTTTTGGTTTAGTCTTTTTGGGGGCTTTTATTTTCTAAACTCCTAGCATACTGCTACTACAGAGCTCATACTGCTGGCCTTCAGTTGCAATTCTCAAATTACTTGCACTGCTACTGTGAACCTACTCAGAGCTCATGCTACAGCTTTCAGTTACCTACAATTGCAGCCACTGCTGTTTACTTTAATTACTATTGTACCCAGTGCCTGTGTTTAACACTGTAGTCAACACACTCAAACTATTGCAATGCAACTGCATTCATTACCTGTGTATTTCAGCTCAACCATGGCTGCTCCTATCTGCACTTACAACTGGGTGTACTCATTTGTTTACTACTGCTGTGCAGGCCTACTTGCTTCCTGCTGCTGCATTGTTTATACCTATTCCTATTGTACCTTGTTTACTCTGAGGTTAGCTGAAGTTCCTGCTGAGGCTATTAAACTAGCTTTTATATCTGCATGTGGCCTTTCATCGCTTCCTTGTTTGTCCTACGGCGGGGACTGGGAGGTGTTTTTGGGGGGTCGTGACCTATGTGGTTAATTAATTCTGTTCTAAATCCTGTCTTTGCCGCCGAAAATCCTCAGAGTTTGTTACCTTGATTTGGCTATTCATGTCTGGCTGACTTGCCCCTAATTTAGTTCTGTTTACTTGCTATACAGTTGTTATGCAGGTCCACCTATTACTACTACTGCTACTGCTTGCTGACCTATCAGGTCCACACTTGCTTATGCAACTGTTGCTCCTTGCTTACGCAAACCATTGCTTCATGCCTACTGCCATCCCTTCGGCTTTGGCCTGGGATTCTACTGTTCTCAATATGCATTCGACTTTGCAAGGTCTCAGCACTCAATGCTCATTACGATCTCAGTATGCCATGCTCATTCAACTCACCTGCTTTCAGCTCTCAATCAATTCTAGGGCATGCCAGCCATTCTATTCTGGCACAGGGTTCCTGCAGCCGATGGTCTTGCTCTGCATTTAGTCCGCATCATCGAGTGTGTCCAACTTGGGGTGGGATCCTTCTCACCTGGCCCATAGCTGGGAATGTCCTCACCCCGGGCTTGGCTTTAGCTGCCTGCTACGCGACAGCAGCTTCTGGTGTAGAATTTAAGACTAGTGGTGAAGAGTGGTTACGACGATCTCCTTTGGCTCTAGTGTTCCACTATAACAGTTGGCCATTGACTTTAGTGGTTTCCCTAGCAAGGCACCTTCACCGCATTCTCCCTACGACTGCCTCTGGTTCACCTGCTTTGATTTAGGGTGGGTAAGCCAGGTGAGTGCCTCAGCAGTTGTTGTTCTCCTTCTGTGCCTTGGATGCACGTATTGTTGTAGAGTTTTCTCACAACCTTCCACAACGTTTCTGCTAGATGGTTTGAGTGACAGCCTCCCTCCAAATTGGAATTTTTTCCACCTCCCTTTAATTGGGTTTTCCAAATTGCAGCTGCAGAGCTGTCACTAAATAATTTTCCCAAGCATGGAGGGAAGGCAACCTAGGCCTTGGATCCCCAGAGATTTCTTCCTCATAGGGGTTTTCTCCTCTCCTCTGTTGCCTCAGGTCATAACTCTTAGTTAGCATAGTTGTTTCCCCTAGTCTCTTTAGGTAGGTTCCATTGTTGGATGGAGGTGGAGGATGTCCTGCCATTCTCTCTCTCCCTTAGGGATCCTTCTCTCAATGCAAGCCATCAGTATCATGCTATGCAAACCTGGGCTGTTACAACAACTGAGCATGTCATTGAACTATCAAACTGCCTATGCTTCTCTACTACTATGTTACAGTTTACTGCTTCCACATCACTGTTATTGCTTGCATTATGCTTCATATTGCCTCCTTTTTGGGGATGATACTACATTTTTTGGGGGGATTCCCAAGGTACCTTTAGCCATTGGAAACATCCCATGGCACCCTCTCTGAGAGTTCCTTGCCGTCGTACGCCTACAGAGTGGTAATTCCTCTGGAATAGAGAGTGCGAACAGCCTAAACCAAACTAACACAGTTGCACAAGCATAACACTATACTGGCTGCGTAGGTCAGTGAAATGTAAGGCTATGCCTAAAGTTCAGTGGCCAAGCAACCAGCCACTCCCACTTCCTGAGCTATATAAGCAGCAGTTCCTCCAAGGCTCTCTGTGAAGCATTTTTTCTTTGCCCCACCATCCTCCCCTCCTCCTCCAGCGGCAGCACTCTCTCCTTAGGGGGATTCCTAAGGTACCTTTAGCCTCTAGGGGTGGAACCCTCTCTGAGAGTTCCTTGCCGTCGTACCCCTACAAGGTGGTAATTCCTCTGGAATAGAGAGTGCGAATGGCCAAAACCAAACTAACACAGTTACACAAGCATAACACTATACTGGCTGCGTAGGTCAGTGAACAAATAAACTATGAAATTGTGAACCCCTGTAACTCACAGTTTATGTAACCAACTTCTTTTCTATTTAGCAGTTTCTACAACTCTTCCAAGAAAGTATGTATATAAATTTTCAATTATCTAGCTCCAAAGGGAATGAGTTGTAAGCATAGAAACATTTTCAGAAATTTGCACATGAATAATAAATGTCCAGACTTTGAGCCCCATGACCTCTCTGCCTTCCATTCAAATCTCACGACACTTGGCACCTGTTTAGGGCCTTTCCTATCTTTAATATGTACTACTTCTCATCTCTAGCCATGAGACTGGCTGAGTTATGATCAAATAAAGAAGTTTGGAAAATTTCACCAAAGTTTGCAGCATGTCATGAAATTTTGAAATTTGCAAAAGTTCCACACAACCAGAATTTGCTAATTTCACCTAGACCTAGGGGTACAATAGAGGTGGTTGTCAGCAGGGGTTCAATTGGAAATATTTATGCAGGGAAACTGACATCTCTAGATTTTTAGGTGGGGGAATTGTCATCTCTAGCTGGTGGAATTCTCATAGAGTATTCAGCAGAGAAAGTTGGCAGAGCCATCCATCACTAGCTTCTGGCCAGCGCCAAGGCAAGGTATACATGGCAGCAGTGCTGAGAGTACCTGCGACGATCCATAGTTGCCTGCAGGCATTTCCATTTTCTCTCTTGAATTCTTCCCCTCCCCCCCCAATGGCACTTTGCAGTCGAGGCCTTGCATGCATGCAGCATCAGCAGAAACATCCTCCTACCTCTTGCAAGGGAACTAACTCCCCAGCCCACTGTGAGGTGTACCTGGTGCCATCCCTGTCTTGGCTGGGATATGCTGCCATGGACAGCATCCTTCCAAGCTGGGCTGGGCAGCTGCAGGTACCTGAGTCCACTCCTAAACAGGGGTCTCCTGTATGCCATCAGTGGCCTGGAACAGAACAGAAAAAATGAACTCAGCTACCCATCACTGAAGGTCATTCAAAGACCCAAACAAAGAACAAAACTATACTTTAAATGGCATAAATGTGTTCTTGTTTTTAAAGTGTGATCAGTGCACCCAGTGCATACAAAAAGGAAGCATGTTCTTCTGGGAATGGTTTCCATTTCTGCATACATTGACTATACTGATAAACACTTTAAAGTATGGTTTTGTTCTTCTTTTCCAGTCTCTGAGTGGCCTGCAGTGACTGGTACCTGAGTTCACTTATTTCTGGCTTGCTGATCTGCTAGTGCACAGTCTTTGCTGGAGCCACCTTTTCCTGCTTGTACTGGCTGTGAGCGGACCTTTTTTTTTTTGTTTTGTTTTTTGTTTTGTTATTCTTTGGTAACTGGGTAGGGCCCACTAGGCACAATTGCCTGTTTTATGTAGCAATCCGGGAGCACTGGGGTGGTTAAGTGACTTTTTCAGGATCACACAATATGCAAGTGGAGGTTGTGGGAATCAAACGCAGTTCTGCTAGATGTACCAAGCTCATTCACAGCTCATTACTCTAGTCTCAAGGCTATACTGCCTGAATTATGAATTTTGTTCCTCTCTGTTTAGTGAACAAGCCAAGCTGGTATTTAGCTGGCCCTGCTTAAAAAGGACCTACCATAGGCCTCATTGGTCAGCTTGTTTGGTTACCAACGGTACAGTATAATGGATAAATTGTTTGCCACTCAGCATGACTGCATAAGAAAAGCTGTGCTTCTTTTTGCATAGCTAAGAGTTTCCTCAGAGACATGGCAGCTGGAGTGACCTTAATTCACTTAGAATGTGTCACCCACTTGGAATACAGAATAAGTATTTTGCATGTCTTATGGAAATAGATTCTGGTACCGTTCCTCCTGAGTGGACAGTGAATTTGAAGCAAACCTTTAAACTATTGCAGCTGTAGTGATATAAGGCTCACCATGAGTCCCTGAGGAGGAGGTCTGTTAACCAGATTTAAGTATCAAAGGATAAAAAGTTGTCTATAAAAGAAGAATCAGAAAGTCACACCACTAATAGAATGCTTCCCCTGAGCTGGTAGAACTGAGCTATGAAAACTCAAAATCCAAATTTAAGTTCTAAGTGAACTCTATCCCACTGCAAATAACACGTGGGAAAAAATTGCAAAGTGCTGAAAAGGTATATCATGGAATTAGAATTTCAGATATTACATTTACAAAAAGTGTTTTTGATACAGACTGCATCTCAGGGCATTTTTCCAAAGTAGAAGTGCCTGCTGGTGCGGTTCTGTGATGCCACATTAATATTGACTTTAAAATGTTGGTTTATTTATTTAGTGAAAACTTCAGAGATAGCCTTTGAGCATGTGTGCTCATTTACAAAGGTTCCACATCAAATACCTAGTCAAAACAAAACAAACATTATAAGTACAATAGGCAGTTCCAGAGGAAATACAGTCAAGTCAGGCTCAGAACACTTAAAGCAGAACAATTACATACAGATTTGAAAAAATCCATGCAGATCATTTTTATAAAAAGTCAAAGGATAAGTACAGAGAGAAACTGAATAAAACAGTTTAATGATTACAGTTGCATTGGACTGCAAGGGTGAACCACAACGATCTCTTCAACTGATTAATCTTGGGGAGATTCAGCAGTGTATCAGGCAGTTTGACCAGTTAAGCGGCCCTGACAGCAAATGACTGCTTGCCCAGCTGAGTACATGCCATGTTCCTGGTGTTGTATTGGGTGGTGATGGTACAGAAGCAATTTGTTAAACCAGGGGGTGTTAGACCCAGGAGCACCTTTCTAGCTTGCAAACAGGTCTGGAGCTTATTCTGCTTGGTAAAGGTAGCCAGTTAGTGGAATGCATAAAGGGTACAACTATAGCCGTGTTTATACAGCAGCAGCGCTGTGGAATGTGCACTGCTCCCTTCCCGATTCACCAGCTGCTGTCGGGTTTACACAGCCCTCCCTTGCAGTGCTGCAAGTCACTCTGAGGAGGGGCTGAGGATACACTGTGGGCTGAAAATAAAACAGCCTTTGTAGCGGAGCGAGTACAGTAAAGTGTTCACACTGCCATTTAATGCGCTTGCTCCGCTACTGATCCCACATCTGAGTTGGATCAAAAATTATCTGAGGAGCACTTAAGGAGCTTTGGCAGTTTATACTCGCCAACTTTGCAGTGCATCAACCGTGCACATGGGTTGTTGTGCTGCAAAGTCAGCAGTGTAAATAAGGCTTATGAGTGCAGTTATCTGCACCAAGTACCAAGTACAAAGCAGCACACCTCATTTGTGATGGGTATACACTGTCTTAATGGCATCCGAAGGAATGACTACATAGAGAATAGTGCATAGGCAACCATGCGCAGCAACCATACTAGTAGCCACGAGGGTTTTGATTACCTCAGACCCTCGAGGCGAAGCTAGAGGTCCGTGGGTAATCAGAACCTGAGGTGGTAGGCACAGGTTGTTATGCGCATGGTTGCCTATGCACTATTTTTATAGTGTATGGTCCCCCATTGCCAAAGTTTTTTGTTTGAAATGAAAAAAAAAATGCATTCGTTGCTCCGTCGTGTTCTGGGAGTTGGGGCTGGTTGCTCTGTTTACATGTGTGGTTGCTAGGGAGCAGACATCCCTATGTTTGTTGCGTAGCCTTCTATTGGCTGTCAATGGGATGTGGGAGGGATTTTCAAGAAATAAAACATGGCGGCGTATGTCTCGGTTAGCGAGAGGATGTGGGCTCAGAGGAAATGATTACTTGTAAGTTATTTAACTATCTGGTTCTAATTTTGATGAAGCTGAGGTTATCTGGTTGATCCTGCATTTGTTTTTTGCTTATGTTCCTGTTCATGTTCGTGTCACTGGTTTGGGGGATCTTGCTGCCAATGCTGCTGTTGCTGCTGCCAGGAAGGCTCGCGGTCAGTTTATGGTTCTGATAGAACCTCTAGAGCTTTTCCAAATGTTGTTGTACCACAGTGTACTACAATCACATTCCATGACCTTTTGAACTGTGGTACAACAACATTTGAAAGGCTCTGATTTCTATACAGAACAACACCTGACTATACACTATATTCATGGTGTGTCTTCCCATCTTCCCTACATCTTGCTCTAATGTGCTATAGACTGCTGCTTAGTTCATTGCAGCTGATGGATTAACCATTAAAAAGCCTAATTTTGCCTGTATAGATATGCTTTTACACAAGTACACTGGATGAATATAAATCTGTTTCTGAGTTTTAGTAGGCTGTGACGTGTAACCTAAGTATTACTTTGTTTGGTGAGCAATTCTTGGGGGATGGCTGCTTGAAACCTGTGACTTAGTTGTTTGTACCTACATTTCTGAGGCTCCTAGATTTTTAAATGCCTTTATAGTGGCTTACTATTGAATAGTGTAATCATCTTAGTTACCATTCCAGGCTACGTGACACATTGTGGGGCTGATGGAGACAGTAGACAAGAAGACAGTACAAGCTTTAACATAGTATGCCTAGACACATTTCTGCTTACCAAGGGAATAATTGGGTATGCTGGGTAGTACAGTGGGCAGGAAATACTTATACAATGGAACATGTTTTCACAGTCACTTATTTTACCACTGCCTATGAAAATTTGGGGGGGGGGAGGCAACAGACTTAATGGACCTACAGTCCCTTCCAACCTTAATGAGCAGCTGACACATCAAGTAAAACATTATTTCTGTGCCAAAAATTCTAAAGATAAAAAAATAATATTCTGATGCACTTGGCCTCTAACTCGTGTATCGTCTGTATTACTCTGCCCTTGTCATTTGCATAAAACAATCTTTGTATTCCTCAGAATGTTGCCTGCTGTGACTGCTTAATCCATACATGAAGCAGTAGTCCTTTCCTTGTCACATCACAATGCTTTCCTTGCAGCAGCTTGAGACATTGCGAAGAGGGATAATGACTTTAGGTGGGGGTGATCATCAGGAAGAGTAGATGAAATCCAGAACTGCAAGGGCACAGTTTTGTTGCCAGCATCCTAAACGTGAAACATAAGGGAGGGTATTAATACTTAAAATATTTCAATTATGTTATCTTTGTCCACATATTCTAGAAACATAAAATGATATCAGATAATGGCATGAAGGCCCATAAAGTCTGTCTAAAGCTGGCCGTGGCACTTGAGGTTGAGGTGCTGGATGCCACACCTCGCACCACGCCGGTGACCCGGGTTCGGGAACGGACTCGGGCTGGCGGGGGTCGGCAGGGGGAAGGAGGATTGAGCATCCCCATGGATGCTTTCCTCCTTCGGGGAGGGATACCAGGGGTGTGTTTATCACACCCGACATCCGAGAGAGCTGGTGGAAGCAACCGACTCCTCGGGCAATGGCAGCCTCCACTGGGGGAGCTGGGAGGGAGGACACCATCAGGCACTTGGCAGGCGGCGTACGCACATTCTGCCTGGAGCAAGGCGGCCTCAGTGGGAGGGACAAGAAAATGTGGAAAAACCTCGGTGCTCCTGGGTGACTGCCGCTCCAGCCTTCCAGTCTACATCATGGGCAGACCCACTGTGCAGGTGCTCCAGAGGAGGAAGTAGGTAGGAGCTACCAAGAGACACTCTAGGGGCAGACTCTGTGAGGGATGGGGGACATTGAGCAACCTGATTGAGAGGAATGCGAGGGTGGACAGGAGGAAAAAGTAATTAAAAAAAAAAAGTCTGTCTAACCGCCTAATTTTCTGTACTATGTCCCTGTTAGTCCTTTCTAATTACCCTATCATCCCAATCTGCCCTCTTACACACCATTCCGCTTTCCCTTTTCCCAGCCCTTTTTGAAATCTTCCAGAGTATGACATTCTCCAGAAGTGTGTTTTTTTTTTTTTTTACAAAAATGAGTTGATGACCTGGAATAAAGTACTTCCTTGGGTCCTTCATGCAACTTCCCTCCTGCCAGCTTCAAGGAGTTACTCCTAGTATCTCTTTGCCATTCACTGTGAGCAGCTCACTACTGATCATTTTGTTTAGTCTAAGGAGGTACTTGAATGTTTCAGTCATGTCATCCTTCTTTCTCCTGACCTCTAGTGTGAACAATGGGTCCAAGTGTTAGTGACACCTGGACCCACCAGGATCATTCTCATCTGCTGACCTCCAGGCAGTGGGAATGATTTTCTGCAGGAGTTCACAAACTTCATCACTGCACAGGTAGTGGATGCCCCCAGACTGCTGGTGTTGAGGGATTTCAATGGCTGGGTCAATGAGGAATCCTTACATTTTGGACAAGAACTCCTCCAATTGATATAATTTCTGGGACTTACACACACTGTTGCCTCTGTAACTCACAAGCATGGTCATGATTTGGACCTGATCTTCTCATTGGGGGTTGGCATTAGTGCAGTCAAGGTTGATCCGGTCTTTTGGTCGGATCATCATGCAGTGTCATTCCATTATGGGATCCCCTTTTTGGTTACTCCCTCTGTGGAGACCATCTGGTACCATCAAAACATAATTCAGAGCCTCTAAACTCCAGGAGGTACTGGATGGCTTGGCCATGTTGCTTGCTTGTGAACAGGGTCCTGAGAGGCCATGGAGCACTAAAACACAGTTCTCACAGCCATATTAGACTCCATTGCACCCTTTCATCGTGTAAACGGGTTGGAAAGGATACGAAGATGGGTTACAAAAGTAATATATGAGTTAAGGGATAAATCGTACAAGGAAAGAGTCCTCGACTTAAACCTTATGACCTTAGAGACAAGGAGAATCCAGGGAGACCTTTTGATGTGCTGTGACATCATGCAAGACACCTACTTGTTAAATGAATTACAGTTAGAGTTTAAAAATGATTTAGTATGTACTGGGGACACCCACTGCAGCTTCAACTCAGAAAGTTCAACACCAATAGAAGAAATGTCTTCTTCACACAGAGAGTGGTGCCCCCGGAAGGGGTTACCCCTTGAAGTTATCACAAGTAATAGTAAACTGCAGTTTAAACAGAGACTAGATAGATACATATTGAATGGTAACATTATACAGTATTATGGGTAAGCGGACAGGAGCATTTAATGGGCTTATCACTTCCTTGGCTCCTAAAGACCCTAGTATGAACCTAGTATGATCCCCTGATGTCCCATTGTAGCTCAACATGGTAGTGTTCTGAGTTGCATCATTTGAAGACTAAGGGATGGAGGTTGGAGTGTTCTTGGACAAGTTCCCTGTCTGTGGAAGACAGGTTGGCATTGAGGACTCATTACATTGAGTATCAACGGGCAATCAGCCGGAAGAAGACGGAGTTCCTGTCAAGGTCGATTCTTGCAGAGAAGAACTGTCCAGCATAGCTCTTTCATACAGTTGATAGGTTGTTAATTTGTTCCTGTCTGCAGTCAGTTAGAGCCATTTCCACAGACACGTGCAAGGAGTTTGGATGATTTTTCTCTGACAAGGTGTCGGCTATTAGATCAGGTATTATTTAGTGGCCTGTCATGGGCCAGTAGCAGTCACTCCTTTGGTGATGTAGATCTGCCTGTCTGGGATGCATTTCAACTTATTTCTGAGGCAGAGGTACTTTGGGTAGTCTTTACTTTGCATCCAACCATCTGTATGCTGGATCCAGACCCCTCTAAAAGTTCTTCCTTGGACCCTGATGTTCTAATAAACTTTAGGCCTGTCCCTAAACTTCCCTTCTGAGTAAGATTATTGAGAAGGTGATGGCAGAGCAACTGGCAGACTGCCTGGAGACTTTCTCCATCTACGAACCTTGCAGTTGGGCTTTTGGCCTCATCACAGCACTGAGACAGCTCTTGTCGGGGTGACTCATGATCTTCTCCTAGCAAGAGACCGATGACTTTGTTCTGTTTTGGTCTTCTTGGATCTCTCACCAGTGTTTGATACAGTTGACCATGGGAGCTTCTGGATCACCTGACAAACTATGTGGGTCTCATTGGCACAATTCTGTGCTGGTTTGAGTCCTACAAACTAGGAGAATGCAGCAAGTAGCCCTGGGTAATTTTACTTCTAGGGCCTCTACATTATTCTGTGGAGTTCCAAAAGGCTTGATCCTCACCTCCATGTTGTTTTCTGTGTACATGCTACCTTTGGGGAAAAACATTGAACAGTATGGTGTCGAGTTTCACTTCTAGTACGCATATAATACTCAGCTGTACTTATCTTGTTCCCCTGGTGAAGATCATGTGACTTCAGTGCTGGGATCATGTCTTGATGAGATGAACAACTGCATTGCCTTGAACTGGCTATGTCTTAACCCAGGAAAAACAGCGATCATGGCATGGTCATCGAGCCAGAATGCTGGGACTCGGCTGCTGTGGAAGGTTTAGTTCTCCCTTCAGTGCATGGCCAATCTCTCATCGCTGTCGATGCAGTAAAGGACCTGGGAGTCATTTTGAACTGCAGACTGATGCTAGAACAACAGGTGTCAGCTGTAGTCTGAGTTGGCTTTTACCATCTCCAAAACATCACCAGGATGGGGAGGCATGGGCTGGAGCTGTACATGGCGGACACAGCTTAACTCGCTCCCGCTGGCACTCTGTTGTTTTATTGTGCATTAGGAGCTCCCCAGCTGTAATTATGGTGTTAACCATGGATGCATGCAGGGCAAGTCGATGGCATCTGAAAAAAACCAAAATCGACAATCGAAGTTGCAGTTTGGTTCATCAGAATCAGCAAAGAAGCAAAGATGTGGCCCGGTGGAAGGTGCAAAACTGCAAGAATCGGCTATGGCGCAGGAGGGCCTCACAGAGTTTGAGCAGTCTATGGCTTCAGTCCCAGTACCCTTAGTCTCACCCAGCACAATATGAAGGTGGGCTTAACCAATATTACCTCACAGATTTCCCACATTCAACTCTGTGGTTGCGGGTTATCAGAAACCTCAGTGATGCATTCCTCACAGCTCACTGAGTTGGAACAGTGGGTAGGCCAGCTAGAAGCTCCTCACGGAGGCCAATAGAGAGAAGCAAGCACTAAGAAAAATGGTGGAAGACCTGGTAGAGAGTGGACGACCAGGAAAATAGGTTACGCCACTCTAATTTAAGAATGAGGGCTGCCTGAGGGTACCGAGGCAGAGACCCGACAAAAGAAATTCATGGCTGGCTGGTCAAACATCTAAATCTACCCCTGAGCTTTGCCGACTGTGAGGTGGAGCATGCCCACAGGGTGGGCCCGAAGCTGCCAGGTGATTCCAAACCCAGATACTGCCTTATTAAATACTTAAGGTTCACTGATAAGGAAGCGATCCTGAAGCAAGCGAAAGAGGCAGGCCCCATCTCATTTGGCAACAAGAAAGTGTATGTGTTCCAACACTACGGTAGGGATTTACAAATGAAGTGACAGAAGTTCAGGGAGATTAAGGCCAAATCGCACTGGCTGGGCTGGAACTTTGCTTTTCTCTATCCTGCCAAACTAAAGATAGCTCGCCTCCGGATGCCACTCCACACTGCTTTTCCTGTCCCAGAGGCTACTAGATGGGTAGAAGGGGAATCTTGGAAGGAGAATAGAGACCACCCTCCTAGGGACCCTGTAAAGAGAACCGCTGAATGTAAACTCTGTTTTTGTTGGCTTATAACAATTCTTTTAATTAATCTCCCTATGGAGAGTCTGGGTTCCTTTATTTTCTGCCCTTGATCCCTGGTCCCAGGTGGCTGTAAAGGGGGGGGCTTTAGAACTGGATGGCAGTGAGCTGTGATCGGCGTATACTTCTTCCCGACCAGTGTGGGACTGACATCTCCTACTGCCTGCAGTTTCTCCCTTGTGCAGCCCTGGAGAGCATTTGCTTTTGTTGCATTTGGAGGACAGCACCAGGAACTTCACAACTTCTTGCCCCCGACCTGACCTGGGGGTCAGGGTATTGACGGGGGATGGCTTACTCCTTTTGGATGGAGCTGTGGGACCTGTCTGCTTTTTAGCTGGATACCTAATGGACTGCTCTGTTGATGCCACATGTGATCCTTGACTGACCCCAGATTTGAGCAGTTGGAGACATGTTACAGCGATGGCCGACCCTCGACCTGGTCTGGGGATTAGCGTTTCAGTGGGGGTGACCCAGTGAATTGGACCCTGTTAGTCTGATCTGGACCTGGTAGTCTTTTCTGTGGGGGAATCAGGTGACATCAAAATTCAGTAATGCCTCTCCATTAAATATTTAATTTTGGTCTGTAGTAAGGCTAGTTTTGCAGATCTCGGATGAAGCGCCTACAATACCTTAGTGGCTATCCCCACCTATTTCTTTTATGATTATGGAACCTCATTTTTGGTATTGTTTATGTTTGGAACCTTTCATTTAGACTGCTGGACTCCTTTTGACATCGATTACTTTTGTGCTTATGCTATAACTTTATTTGCTTTGCATGTTTGGTGTAGTGAACTGGGGTGCTCCTAAAGAATCTCCACGTAGTTTGAGAGTGTTACACTTAATGACTATCTCGATGTCCGTTAAAGGTTTGCAGGAACTTTGTTGGATCCTTGATGGTCCTTCGGGGCATACTGTTAATGTTACTATTACTGGTTTTGGGAACCCAATTGGTTCCACAGGGGTGAAAGAGGAGGGTGGGACGGGAATGACGTTGGGGAGGGAGTTGGGTGGGCCGGGAGGAGTGTGTGGAGTCATGCCTATGGTGGCTTCCAGCACCTTGTGCCAGTAAAAGTTGGTCACTTGGTGGTCGCCTCATGTCTCGCTGGGGAAGTTTTCCTTTAACTAATAAAGGTGTAAGTTAACATAGTTATTACAATTAAAACAATGAGAGACAGGGATGTTTTTGGACTATTAGCTCATCTTTCTAGTTTAGATGATCCTCAGAGGGGTCCGAGGGTGGGTAGTCTGGCAATCAGTGAGCTTGGATAACACAGCTATGGATAGTTCCCTGAGAGTGGTTACTTGGAACATCAACTGGTTGAAGTCTGTGATCAAATGGAAAAGTTCAGCACTGAGGTGAAAAGGGCTAAATGGCACACTGTTATGTTGCAGGAGACCATATTTCCAGAGGAGGTGCTGAAAACTGGGGCAGCTCTGGGGAGTCTGAGTCTCTGCACCTTCTCTTCGGAGGCCAAGGGTGTGACATGGTTACCCAGGGGTATACAGACAGTTGTATTGGACAGCCGGGTGAATCATTCAGGCTGTTATGCTCTGGCAAGGATTGAATATGCAGGCCTGGGTAAGTTCAATGTGGGTTTGAAATATGCCCCAAACATTGAGGATCCTCAATTTTTTTAGAAATTAACACTTGACCGGGTGGCCTGGCCAGGCCCCTGGATTTTCGGGGTGACTATAACTGTGTGCTGGTTACATATTTGGACAGATTGAGCACAAATCTGATCCCCATATCCAGAAATGTGCAGGCTTTGGGCGTGATGGGGGTGGGGGTTCCTGGCAACTCTTCCCTCTGGGTGGGATTATAGTTTTACTCCCATGCCCACAGTTCCTATGCCAGACTGGATAGAATTGTCATCAGCTCTATGCTTCTCCATCCTTAAAAAGCAGCGGTACTCCCTATCCTTATTTTGGACCATGCGTCCGTTCGGTGGAACTCTCGCTGGGGGGGTGCCCGTGAACGGGTTGCAGATATTGGACCCCCTTCTCCTGAAGGATCAAGAATACGTGGAGATAATGAAGCAGAGTATTTTGGAGTTCTTGTTCTTTAACAAAAGGCGGTAGGTCCCATGGGGTGAGATGGGGCTCTGAAAGCCTATATCAGGGTCAATCTATCTCATACCCGCAAGGCCTATGCCTCCGAGCCGTGGTGGAGTGGCTCCGGTCCAAGATAGAGTCGTATGAAGTGGCCCATAAGGCAAATCCTACCCAGGCCCTATACCACATAGTACAAAGATTCAAGTGGAAATTCAATACCATCAGCAGTGCTCGACTGGAGTGGGCGATCTGCTTGCTCGGGGTGTACTGAAGGTAACCGAGCCAGAAAGTACCTGGCTTGGCAACTTCACCATAGGGAAGGGGAAAGGGAAAGGATGGTGCAATAAATACATGACTTAGCTGGACAGTTGGTGGAGGATACAGCAGAGATTGGAGCAGCTTTTGGGGAATTCTACAAAAATTTGTATACTTCCGAGGTATCTTCCACCTCTAATAGGCTTGAATCCTTTTTAGATGGGGCACCTATGAAGTCCTTGGGAAATGAGCAGGCTGAGGCTCTGGACATCCCATTGTCCAGTGAGGAAATCCAGGAGGCTATTAGAGCCCTGAAGGGAGGTAGGCCCTGGGGCCTGACGGACTGCCAGTGGATTTTATTAAGGTTTTATGGAGTTACTAGTTGGTCCCCTTACTGATATGATTCAGGACAGCCTGGAGGTTGGCTTGCTTCCCCTCCACCTGGTCTGCAGTAGTAACTGTTCTCTCGAGGTCAGGCAAGGACCTCTCTTGGTGCACCTCATATCGCAGGGTTTTATTTAACTCTAAAATTGATTAGCATTTTGCTCATAAAGTTCTAAAACTTTGTGAAAATGCATATCACTTGCCTCACTGTGTTTAACAAATATAACACTTCTAGAAAACCTATATAAATACTTTCTGTACAGTTAATATTGTCCCAAGAAAAAACTGCTAATCAATTATTTAAAACCCTGTATCGACCCATCTCCCTCTTGAAAGCAGACTATAAGATTCTGGCTAAGGCGTTGGCTACCAGATTAGACCCCTTGCTGTCTCTCCTTACACACTCAGATCAAACGGGGTTCGTAAAGAGGAGACAGGGCAAGCACAACATCCAGAGACCCCTTAATGTTGTGTATAATTGGGGGAAGTTCCCTAAAAAGCATGGTGCGGCAATCCTGGCAATTTACACAGAGAAGACATTTGACCGGGTGGAGTGGGGGTTCTTATTCTTAACCCTGGAGAGACTAGGGTTTGGCCACTCCTTTATTTCATAGGTTCAAACCTATACACAACTCCCACTTGCGTGGCGATGGTTATGACTGTCTGTCTCCCTCCTTCACCTTGACGCGGAGTACTAGGCAGGGCTGCTTGGTGTCCCCCTTGCTATAGATCATGCCATTAGAACCACTGGCTATGACAGTCAGGATGTGTGAAGATATTAGAGGCTACAAAGGAGGTGGGCAAGAACATAAAATAGCCATATGCCAATGACCTCCTGCTGTATTTGCAGAATCTCATGGAGGATCTGCCACAGGTCAATAGGATCCTTTCTGAGTATGGTGCCCTCTTAGGACACTGGGTCAACTGGACCAGGAGTGAGGTACTGACGGTTGGAGTCCTGGACAGGTAGGCATTAATAGGACAATTAAATAGGCTACAACTAGTTACAAAAATAAAGTACCTGGGAATCTATATTTCAGGTAAAGTAGGTGTCCTGTACACTTTAAACTTTTAAGCAGTTGCTTCGTAGGATTGCAGAGGACTGTGAACGATGGTCAGCCCTTCCCTTATTGCTAATGGGAAGAGTAGGGGTGGTAAAGATGGTGGTGTTACCTAGATGTTTATATTTGTATCAATCTCTCCCTATCAGGGTCCCCCGCACCCATTTTAGAAGGTTTAATGCCATTTTGCACAGTTTTTGTGGAGGGGAAAGTCAGCCAGGGTCGGTAGGGCAATTTTCCAACTTCCCCAGAGGTGGTGAGGCTTTAGCCTCCCTAATTTCCACTGGTATTACCTTGCCTCCCAACTTGCTGCAATCCCGGCTCAGTGGGGATCGTTATGAAAGGGGGTTGGCTTGCCATGAAGAGGAGAGAATGCCTGCGAAATGTAAAGGGGGCCTCCTGGCTGAAATCTTGTGGAAGAGGACTTATTGGATATCTCTAATCCATTTCTGACAACCACTCTTAGGGCCTGTCAGGCTGCCCATTCTTTGATTGGTAGAATTCCAGTGCTCACCAGGTAAACCCTTCTGCTGGATGCTGTGAAGCTCAAGGGCTGGAACATGGTGGCAGTGGTCCAGAGACGTCTGGACTGGCAGTGACGAGGCCTGAAATGGGTAGGACAACTGTATGTAGGGGATGCACTAGTTAGCTTTCAATATAAATGTAACCCCCCTGCAAATGGGGGTTCCCAAAAGACTTCCAGGAGCTTGCTTGAATGCTCCAAGCCTGAATGGTGTTTGGCGTTTAAGCCATTTATCAGTGAGTGTTTTTAGAACCTCTGGTACTGTCTCTTTAAGAGCTGTCTGCTTGCAGACATAATTAGTTTGTATGGGGGACTGTGTGTTTCTTTGATTGAGTACCACTCAAGCTGCTGCCAATTCACCCCATTTTTGCAGTCACTAGGAGTGCAAAGGGAACCTGTCTGAAAGATGTAACTGATTGCCAGAAATCATTTACAGTAATAATAAAATTACAGTTTGTCTAACCTGCTTTCTTTGCAGTCAGAACTGTCTGCCTAGTTCCCCATTCTGGTTTTGAACTGCTGAACTGGACCAATCAGTGTGGGGTAAACTAGCTCTAAAATGATGCCTTGGACGAATCAGAACTTGGGACTCATAATCTGAGCCAGCCACAAGAGGATTGTATGGGCAGTGACTCTGGGAGATGTAGTTTAGACTTGATTGCCTTTTTGGACCAACAGCAGCAGTCTGTTGAGGTGACAGCCAATCCAGTCAAGAACTGGGAGGAACTCAAAGGAAGTGCCCGGTTTTGTCTGTTGGGAGTTTCAGTTTGAGATCTGAAAGTGAAGGGAAAGAACCCTGTGCTCCTTCAGTGCACAGTTTCAGTCAAAAAAGCGTGTGCAAGGCCCAGAGTTCGGTCTACAACTTGTGTAACTGCTTGTTAGGACTGAATCCGTCCTGTGAAAAGAATCAAAGGATCTCTGAAGAGTAGAAACCAGGCTCACCCTGTAGAAGACTGAAGAAATTGTTGAATTACACTCGGTCTGTCAGGAACTGAATCTGCTGTGTGTTCTCCTGGTTATTGTGCAGTAATGCGATTGGGATACAGATGCAGCCTGCCTGGTATAGTGCTTTCTTTTTTTACCATATAAATGTGTGAGGAGTCTCTGGAGATCAAAAGTAGCCCTGCTGACATTGAAGGACCATTATCTTCTTTGGAGGTCGGAGTACTAATTAGGGTCGCTCCTGTTGGTGCCACATTAAATCCAAATGGAATTACTGTACTGCCGACTGTTTAATTTTCCTTTTCTCTGTGTGAAAGGGCCCCTACCAGCTGCCACGGTTTGGACTAGCCACTAGGGCCTGGGTACCCAGGGACAGTAACTGGTAGGGATAGGCCTGTGCACAGAGCCATAGAATAGATAGTAAAGTGATAAGCTAATTAACCTGATTTCCCCTGTCCTTGTTATATCCCCTAAATAAATCAGAGCTGTTTGTTTCAACAAAGTTATACTGCCTGAGGTATTTGTCTATGTTAAAGTACTGTACTGTGATTGTTGCACTGTATCTTATTTTACAGGATGTCGGTGCCTGAACCAGCCTTGGGGTAAGTGTATACTGTGAAGGTAATTCTGCTATATTGTGTGGGCCACTAGTGGGAAGAAAGAGGTTGCAGTGTCCCAGAGGGCTGTGACCAAGTAAGTTTAACTATTGCAAACCCTGACCTCTGGGTGGAGGCACCCGCCATTGGATCCAGGCCCCTCAACCTGTTGTGCAAATCAGGCAGGGGAGTAGCCCTGGGATAGCGCCATCTAGGGGTTACATTTGGAGCTCACCGCTGGGATTGTGTGTCCTCTGGTGGCCATATTTACAAACCACTGTTAAGGGAAAAAAATAAATAAATAAATAAATGGGTACCCGACAGAAGTGGCTGTGCACCGGCTGGTGGAGTGGTGTACTGGGAGGAGATCGACCCCAAAATGCTATGCTTATCCTGGACATCCCCTGGGTATCAACGGACACTGTGCAGGGAGTACTTTCCAAGGTGGAAGGTTTACAAAATCCTGTGGTGGTGGGTCGGCACGCTAATCTGCTCACCCACACTTTCCTGGCCCTAGTAGAGTTTAAGGATCCCATAGATAGCTCAAAGTACCACAGACCATTACCCCAGAGGGCCCTCACTGCTTGGAGGTGATAACTAAGGACAGTAAAGACCAGGGAGATAGAGCCCCACCACTATCTGAAACTTTTGAGGAGAAATTTGCTAAATGGTTGCTGGGAGAAGGAAAACTGTGGAGGACTTGAAGAAACTATTCTTGCCACCTGGGGTGTTCCTCCCCAACACCCTCTCCTGCTCCAGTACCCGTAATGGTGGCTGAACCAATGCAGACTCCTATTTCTGCACCTGCCATTAGTCACGACTCTTACGAAGGTTGAGGATCTTCTCTGGCACCTCCCCACCCCCAAGGGGAGGATGACTGGGAGACCTGGATAGACTATGTTGCCCCCAAGTGCTAGAATGGCAATGCTCGGAAGCGAAAGCCGAAGAGGGTTAGTGAGCCTCGAGGTCCTGCCCTGGCTACCATCCGTGCTAAACGGGCCAGTAACCCTGAAGCGACTGCGAAAGCCTATCTTGAGGCCTTGGAGAATGTGTATGGGAGCCCAGATTCTGATGAGGACCTATGGTGGAGAGTAAGAAATGCACAACAGTACCAAGGGAGTTGTTGTCTGTGTATGTCTCTCGGCTGGAAAAATTGTTGCAAGAATGCCTCAGAAGGGGTGGTTGCCAGCGATTGAACTGGACCGAACCAGACTGGACAGAATCCTTAAGTCTGCCCCTTCTCAGAACTGCTGTTGCTTCAATTACGCCTAGCAAGTACGACTGGAATCCCCACCTCTACTGATGAGTTAATGAGAGAAATTCGAGGAGTTGAGAAAAAGCGACCTCGGGAGGATCCTGCACCAATAGCTGTGGCTATGACCCGAGTGACTGAGGTGGCCCATCAAGTGAAGTTCAGGGGCAGAGGTTGGCAGTCAATGAGTGCTCTGATAAGGAAAAGATATGCCACAATGGGCGAACTGTTGAGAGAGATCCGGAATTCAAAACAGTCCCTTTATGAAGGCCACGCCTGCAAATGCAGGCCCTGACCTATATCCGACTGCATCTGCTATGGGGTGGGGTACCCACCATGTATCTCCTGCTGATAACAGCTCGAACTCGATTCCTTGACCATGGAAGTGGAGAAACTGCGAGATGTCTCCAAATGCTTATCACGCCGCAGACAGAGATGGCACCAAGGTTTCCAGTTAGTAATACCCCGCCCTGGCTCCCAGTGTGGCGCCTCGGCCAGCTCAAACTCCAGAAAGTATGTTTTGCTATAATTGTGGGAAGGATGGGCACATGAAAAGGAATGCCAATCCCAAAAGACACTGACAAAGTTGCATATAGGCTACAAGGAGAGCTTGGAGAACAAATCAGTGGTTAAGAGGTGCACGAAATGATCCCAGTGAGGGCACCAAAAATGCTAATTCACGTCCTTTTGTGGCAAGGTCAGTTGCCCAGGCCCCCACTACCGCCTCTCCAGACTGGTCCAGAATAGTGGGTCCCTCCATGGAGACCACTGTAAAGGTAATGGAGTGTCTACAAGAGCTGTATTAGACAGTGGCTCCCAAGTGACAATTATGTTTCAAGATTGGTATCAGAAGCATTTGTCAGGCGTACCCTTACAACCATTAGAAGGACTGCATGTATGGGGTTAAGTGAGAAGGCCTACCCCTATTCCGGGTATATCCAATTTGGCTGTCTTTCCCCACCTCCGTGGCTGGAGTGGCGAACAAGTAGAGACCCTAGCCTTAGTGTGTCCCCCACTGGACTGTATGATGGTGTCCCTTTGTTGATTGGAACAAATGCTCATATGTTAGGAAGGCTGGCACAGTTGTGTTATGAAAAACAGGGGTCAAAGACTAGTAGAGCTTTAAGAGTTCCGGCTTTAATTAAGAAGGCCTATGAGGCACAGAGAGATGCTGAAAAACAGAACCAGAGGAACGGTCGAATTGTATGGAAGAAGGATCCTGAGTCTCTGATCCTGGCGCCAAATGCCCAGTGTACCTTACAGGGAGAGGTCCGTATCAGAAAGGATGTTAAGAATAAAATATTAATGTTGGATGCACCAGGCGATGGAAAATTGCCAGAGGACTGCTGGTCAAGCCTAGTATTTTGCCCGCTAGAGCCCATGCTTATGCCAGAAGGGTAATGGTCCAAGTTCATAATGTGTCTGAAAGAGACATTCGAGTAAATAGAGGTTGCATCCTGGCTAATGTGCATTGTGCAGACACTGCAGTGCTACCCAGCAGCAAGAGTTCAAGGAAGAATGACGAGTAGCTACTGACTTGTTTGATTTGACAACTCCCGCTGCCAGCTGAATGGAAAGTGAGGATCAGTGAAGCTTGCCCAGAGACCAGGTGTTTTCTTTAAAGGAATGGGATGTAGGATGCGTGCAAGGAGCTGAGCACAATATCCGCTGCATGACGAAAGACCATTTCGTGAGAGGTCTCGACGCCTGGCACCTGCTGATATAGATGATGTGAGGGCATCTGCAAGAGATGTTAGCTGCTGGTGTAATACAAGAATCCAGAAGCCTTATGCTTCCCCCATTGTGGTAGTGAGGAAAAGAATGGAACAGTAAGGATATGTGTGGATTATCGCACCTTAAACGTGGACTATCCTGATCAGTACACAATGCCCGCATTCAGGATGCTTTGGACTGCCTAAGCGGGAGCAAGTGGTTCTCTGTGCTGGATCTCCGCAGTGGGTACTACCAGATCCCGATGGCCCAGAGGACCGTGAGAAGACAGCCTTTATCTGTCCGCTTGGCTTCTGTGAATTCATGAGGATGCCTCAAGGATTTCAGGTGCCCCAGCCACTTTTCAGCGATTGATGGGCGTGCAGTGGGGACATGAACTTACTAGAGTGCCTGGTATACCTAGATGATGTTATTGTGTTTGGCAGCTCACTGGAGGAACATGAGAGCAGATTATTTAAGGTATTGGACCGACTGGAGGACTTTGGCCTTAAACTGTCCATTGATAAGTGTCAATTCTTTCAAACATCAGTAAAGTATGTGGGACACATAGTATCCACCGAGGAATAGAGACCGACCCAAGTAAAGTTGAGGCCTTGACCACCTGGCCACAGCCAAAATCTAAAAGAACTGCAAAGATTCCTGGGATTCTGTGGTTATTATCGGCGTTCATCAAGGACTATTCAAGAGTGATCCGCCCTTTACTTAACCTTACTCAAGGGTATCCCCAACCCACAAAAATACCAAAGTCAGCGTCCTCAAGACTGAAAGAGTGTATTTTCATCCGAGTGAAGTATTTGGGGCCGCTGGACTCCTGATTATGAGACTGCTTTTCATGAGATCATATATCAACTTACCCATGCTCCAGTGCTGGCCTATGCCGATCCAAGAAAACCTTACGTCCTGCACACTGATGCTAGCTTGCAAGGGTTGGGGCTGTGTTGTACCAAGACACGAGAATGGCCTGAGACCAGTGGCCTTTGCCAGTAGAAGCCTGACCCCATCCGAAAGAACTATCCTGTACATAAGTTAGAGTTCCTAGCTTTGAAGTGGGCTATTGTTGACCAATTCCATGAGTACTTGTATGGGGCTAAAATACTAGTAAAACTGACAATAATCCTTTGACCTATGTGCAGACCTCAGCTAAGTTGGATGCCACTGGCCATAGGTGGCTTTCTGCATTATCTACATATGACTATGCTCTCGAATACCGAGCAGGTCTGAACCACATAGATGCTGATGCTCTCTCGGAGGCCTGTTCCCCAGAATGATTGGGTCCGATTGGCAGAACCTGACATTCGGGCACTCTGCGGAAGTTTGACAGGGAGGAACAAATGTCCACGAGACGCAGTGGACTGCATGGTGGATTGCTTGGGACCTCTGAGAATTGCATACCTGCTGCTTATTGCCACTTTTCTGCAATAGACATTGGTGCACTGCCTCAGCTGGACAATGACAGTATTCGGGGGCTCAATCCGCGATCCATGATCAAAGCAGCTTTAGAAGCCCTCTATGCAGGAAAAGATGTGTCCAAATTACGCTCCACTGATTTGAGAACTGCACTGTTATACAAAGAAGGTCCTAAGTTGAAACTGATCAATAAACTGTTATACAGAGAAACAGTAGACAGAGGGGACAAGTAGACAAACAACAACTGGTGCTGCCCACTGCATTCGAGACTCAGTATTGAGGTCCTTGCACAACCACATGGGGCACCTTGGTATAGACAGAACACTTGACTTGGTGAGATCCAGATTCTATTGGCCTAAGATGGGGGCTGATGTGGAGCAACACATTCTGAACTTGTAGTCGCTGCTTACAGAGAAAGCTTTGCCCCAGAGGGCTGCCCCTTGTTAACATCACCACCAGTGCACCCATGGAGCTGGTCTGTATGATTTTCTGAGTTTGGAGTCAGATCAAAGAAATATCAGTAATGTGCTGGTGGTCACTGACCATTCACGAGATATGCCCAAGCTTTCCCCACCAAAGACCAGAAAGCATCCACTGTGGCCAAAGTACTTGTAGAAAACTTTTTGTTCACTATGGGGCTCCACAAAGAATCCATTCTGATCAAGGGAGAGACTTTGAGAGTCGTCTGATCAAAGAGATGCTTTCTCTGTGGGAGTAGAAAGTCCAGAACCACTCCTTACCACCCCAGGGGACCCACAGCCTGAAGCGTTTCAACCGCACTTTGCTAGATATGCTAGGCACCCTGCACCCAAAGGACAAGCCTAGATGGAGCCAACAAATTAGCACCCTGGTACATGCTTATAACTGCACCAAAAGTGATGCCACTGGATTCTCCCCTACCGCCTGATGTTTGGAAGAGAAGCTCGACTACCAGTAGATGTGTGTTTGGGGTCTCTCCTGATGGGGTTCAAGCTGACAACTATTTACAGTATGTGCAAAGTTAAAGGCCCAGCTAACTCATGCGTACCAACTGGCTCAAACCATGGCTGCCAAAGAAATCTGGCCAACAAAGAAAGGTATGATAAAAAGGTGAAAGCACAGGAACTCCAGGAGGGAGATCGGGTATTGCTAAGAAATCTGGGACTGCATGGCAAGCACAAGATTGCTGACAGATGGCACCATCTCCCTCACATTGTAGTGGGCAAACTAGATGATCTGCCAGTGTACAAAGTAAGGCCTGAGAACAATTCAAAAGATGTAAAAACAATGCATAGAAATCATTTACTGCCCATTGGACAAATCCTGATTGAGTCTGAGCCCCCAGAAGATGCCCCCTCTGGACCAGTGACTAGAGCTGCTGCTAAGAAAAGATCAAGAAAGTCTGCACCTACAGAAGCAAAGTTAAAGTGTTCCCCTCCACAAGTCCCAGTTGAGCATGACTGTCAGTCCATATCAGAAGAAAGTGAGAGTGACTTTGAATACTATCCTTCTTACGAACTGAGTCAATTGTTTGGGCAATCCCTAGTCAATACTGGAGACAAAGCTGGGCCTTCTGGACTGTCTAAGCCCCAGCTTCATCCCTGGAGCCAATGCTCCCAGAAAGTGAAGTGCAAGCATCAGATCAGATGAAATGGAATCATTGTGCATGGTTGAACTGTTTGAGCTTTCAGGGAGAAAATGATAGATTGGGGCAGACTGGTGATACACCGAACAAGAAGAGTATTTTGAGTGCCCTGACAGTCCACTGCCAGTGTCCAGCTCTCCATGCGAGCCAAATGTTGTGGACTCAGAAACTGTAACTCCTGGAGCTGAAAGTGCCCCAAGTTCTAGCCTCTCTACCCCATGGAGACTCCCTGACAAGTGAGGACAATGCTGAAAATGAGGCTCAGAGTGCAGAGACTGTAACAGTTCCCCTAGAAAGACTGGTCGAGCTGTAAAGCCTGTGGTGCACCTCAGTTATGATTCCCTTGGGAGGCCTGTGGACTGCCTCTCAATGTTGTCCATAAAGGGTGTATGTGTCCCGAGGCTCATTGCCCAAACTGAGCGTTCAGTGCTAACTCAAGTTACTTGTGTTGCCCTCTAAGTATGGTGCCCTTGCCCGTCCAGCCCCAAGGTAACTGATAGGGAAGGCCCCTCTCTTCAGGTTTCATGTACAAGAGGTAATAACTTGAGTTATGGTACAATGTGTATGTAATACTGTGTAAAGAGTGACGTACTGCAATGTTTCAAATGTGTTCTTGGTAAAATGATATATTGACTGATGATTACATGTGAGCCTAATGCAAATGTATATGGTTGCAGTTGAAACTTATGAAATTGCCTTGGCGGACGTCAAGCTTTCCCAAACCAGGAAGGTGTAACCCCCTGCAAATGGGGTTCCCAAAGACTTCAGGAGCTTGCTTGAATGCTCCAAGCCTGAATGGTGTTTGGCATTTAAGCCATTTATCAGTGAGTGTTTTAGAACCTCTGGTACTGTCTCTTTAAGAGCTGTCTGCTTGCAGACATAATTAGTTGTATGGGGGACTGTGTGTTTCTTTGATTGAGTACCACTCAAGCTGCTGCCAATTCACCCCATTTTGCAGTCACTAGAGTGCAAAGGAACCTGTCTGAAAGATGTAACTGATTGCCAGAAATCATTTACAGTAATAATAAAATTACAGTTTGTCTAACCTGCTTTCTTTGCAGTCAGAACTGTCTGCCTAGTTCCCCATTCTGGTTTTGAACTGCTGAACTGGACCAATCAGTGTGGGGTAAGCTAGCTCTAAAATGGTGCCTTGGACGAATCAGAACTTGGACTCATAATCTGAGCCAGCCACAAGAGGATTGTATGGGCAGTGACTCTGGGAGATGTAGTTTAGACTTCAGTGCCTTTTTGGACCAACAGCAGCAGTCTATTGTGAGTGACAGCCAATCCAGTCAAGAACTGGGAGGAACTCAAAGGAGTGCCGGTTTTTGTCTGTTGGGAGTTTCAGTTTGAGATCTGAAAGTGAAGGGAAAGAAACCCTGTGCTCCTTCAGTGCACAGTTTCAGTCAAAAACGTGTGCAAGGCCCAGAGTTCCGGTCTACAACTTGTGTAACTGCTTGTTAGGACTGAATCAGTCCTGTGAAAAGAATCAAAGGATCTCTGAAGAGTAGAAACCAGGCTCACCCTGTAGAAGACTGAAGAAATTGTTGAATTACACTCGGTCTGTCAGGAACTGAATCTGCTGTGTGTTCTCCTGGTTATTGTGCAGTAATTGCGATTGGGATACAGATGCAGCCTGCCTGGTATAGTGCTTTTTTTTACCATATAAATGTGTGAGGAGTCTCTTGGAGATCAAAAGTAGCCCTGCTGACATTGAAGGACCATATCTTCTTTGGAGGTCGTGAGTACTAATTAGGGTCGCTCCCTGTTGAATTGCCACATTAAATCCAAATGGAATTACTGTACTGCGACTGTTTAATTTTCCTTTTCTCTGTGTGAAAGGGCCCCTACCAGCTGCCACGGTTTGGACTAGCCACTAGGGCCTGGGTACCCAGGGACAGTAACTGGTAGGGATAGGCCTGTGCACAGAGCCATAAGTAGATAGTAAAGTGATAAGCTAATTAACCTGATTTCCCCTGTCCTTGTTATATCCCTAAATAAATCAGAGCTGTTTGTTTCAACAAAGTTATACTGCCTGAGGTATTTGTCTATGTTAAAGTACTGTACTGTGATTGTTGCACTGTATCTCATTTTTAGGATGTCCCGGTGCCTGAACCAGCCTTGGGGTAAGTGTATACTGTGAAGGTAATTCTGCTATATTGTGTGGGCCACTAGTGGGAAGAAAGGGGGGTTGCAGTGTCCCAGAGGGCTGTGACCAAGTAAGTTTAACTATTGCAAACCCTGACCTCTGGGTGGAGGCACCCGCCATTGGATCCAGGCCCCTCAACCTGTTAGTGGCAAATCAGGCAGGGGTAGTAGCCCCTGGGATAGCGCCATCTAGGGGTTACATAAACATGAGGAGTGGGGAGTCCCTGGGGAGACTTTTTATTTATCTGAGGAGCTCTTTTGGGGCCTCTCTGGGCATACAGGACAGATGGACTTCACCCTTCCCCTTTGAGGATGGCCTGTTTAGCCTCAACCAGGAAGAAGGGCTCTCTCCATGTTCTACCAATCGCTGGGGGGGGGGAGTGGAATAGTTTGTACAAGATCCGACATATGTGGCGGGGTGTGCTGGGGTATGACATAGATTCCCGCCTTTGGTCAGCTGCCTCTAAGCATCTGATTCACTGTTCAAGAAGTAATAAACTGTGGAAGGTACAATTTAATTTCTTTCATCAGGTGTATATATCACACTGGCAAGGCTGCAGCAGATCATCCCTACTAGATCTAAGGTGTGCCCTAAGTGTGCAGGCACCCCTGGGGACTTTGCACACCTTGCCCTAGGGTCATACCATTCTGGTGCGGAATACACTCCATTATGTCAGAGGTTGTGGGCTTTCAGCCTCCTAAGAGCCCTGAAGAGTTCCTACTGGGAGTAGACCCAGAGCAGCCGGATGATAGGAGTGAAAGAATGCTTTGGTCTCTGGCATTAATTAACACCAGAAGGACAGTGACCCAGGCTTGAATGGCCGCCACCCCCCCCCCCCAGCTAATACAACAATGGGTCAATAATCTGAAGGCCTGTATGTCCATTGAAAGGGTTCAGCCGAATGCTATGGGGAGACAACAGCCATTTGAGGAGTTGTTGGGGCCTCTAATTGCAGCAATTGAGGATAATAAATTACCGCTCTAGCATCCCTTCTGTCCTGACAGGTCTCATCATCCTTGGATCTTTTGCCTCCCTACTTGAAGTTCCCCTCCCCGGGAGGATGGGGGCTGTTGGGGCTCGGTTAGAGCCGTTTGACCCAGTGTAGACTTAGCCCATACACTTCCTGGCTGATCTATGTACTCACGGGCCACACCTGAGTACACCGACACTGATGTTTACCCTCCACTCCTGCTTGTGTAATGAACCATTTTAAGACAGATCTTTGTGATTTTGGTACTGTACTGTTGCAATGTAATTTCTCTGACCTGATTGTTTTGCATGACTGTTTGGCATGTTTTTGTGAGATCTTTATAAGTTTTATTTATTTCTTGTGAGATCTGTATGGTCCTGCATCCCCTGTCTCTTATTTTAATAAACTTTGTTGAAAAAAAAAATCACCAGGATTAAACCACATCTAGCTCACATGGACTTGGTGAGGATCGTCCATGCTTTTGTCACCTCTAGATTGGACTATTGCAAATGCTTTCTACCTAGGGTTATCTAGAGGTCAGGTGTGCTGCCTGCAGTTGATCCAGAATGCTGCAGCCCAGCTGATAATAGGCTCCTCAGGGAGTGATCATATCATGCCAAGCTTGTGGGTGCTGCACTGACAGCCTTTAAAGTGGCGCATCACCTTCAAGATACGCTTGTTAACTTAAAAGGCCCTACACAGTTTGGAACCAGACCACTTGAAAGATCTCCTTGTTTCTTACCACTCAGTTCTCCACCTCTGCTCTACCAATGCAGGCCTGCTTGTTGCCTCCCCCCCTTCCTGGTTAAGATTTTCAGGAGACAGAGTATCTAAAGGGTATCACGTAATTTGGGCTAATCAATTTGTGCTACTCAATTTGAACGACTACAACATGAGTGACTGACAAACTACAGTGACTGTATCTTTTGAGCTATTACATTCTGCAATTGTGGCTATCAAAGTGTGGTGTGGTGCTAGAATAATAGAAATAGGGTGGTGCAGTGCTTTATTACGTGTAAGTGCAGAACTCTCTGTTCTATATTAACAAAATAGCTGTAATATACGCTGAAATGTATTTGCTGTAATTACATTCACTGTAATTGAGGAGATCAAATTGCACTCGCTGTAATTGTTTAGCTGAAATGACGTCTAAAGTGGTTGCTCCAGTACTTTGAAACTCATTACCTGCTTGTATCCATATGGCTAGCATGGTGGAGGCTTTTAAAGCATATCTTAAGACCTTTTTATTTGAGCAAGCATTTTCTATTTAGTTAATTTTATGATACACCTGACATTTCTTTTATTTGATTGTAATTTAAAGTGGAGTTTTAATATAGCTCCTGTTTGCAATTTCCTGATTTTATGTACAGTGTTCAGGGCTCTTGGGACCGTATGCATTATAATAAAAATTACTTTGTCTACATGTTGAGATCCTTCAAGTGTTCCTTACAGGAACTACCCTGTTGTTCCTGTATTATTTTGATGGCTCATCTCTGCACCACCTCCAGTCTGTCCATGTTTTTTCTCAAGTGTGAGTTCCAAAACTGCACCTAGTACTTCATGTATGGACAATCTAGGGATCAATTTAGATTTATTTAGGGGGTTTATTACCTCCCTTAAGGATAAATAAGTGTTTTAAGCCATACACCAGTAGAACCCCTTTTAAGAAATTTGATTTGAACTTTGTGAATTAAACAAGTGCAGAGCTTGCAAATTTGGAATTTGTTAAGCATTTAGAAAAGGTATGGCACTTCTGTAGCATTTTCCCTTCTAATTACCTGTGGATTTAATAGGTGAAAGTGCTTCACTTAAAGGAAGTCAATTTAGGCAATGCATGTTGTATAAGAGAAGCCACTGTAGCCAGTTCATTGTAAGGACCAAACCAAGGGAATTCACGTTGGTATCTTGTGGTTTGGCTTAATTCACATTAGAGCCCTGATATGAAAACTTAGCAACCCCCCTTTTCATGGAGACAAAATATGAAAATGGCCAATTTAGGCTGAAACAAATTTATAACTTTTCAAAGATATACCATAGGGGGATGTGCCCTGGACTCTGTTTGTAGGGTAATTTTATTGTGTGCAGTATAGGTTAAATGAGTGTGTTCCATAGTCAAGCACTGCAGCCAGATTGAGAAGTTGACTGATGGTGTCCACAGTCGTCATCAATGACAAAAAGACAACAGATCCTGAGGAAACAAGGATGTAATGTACAGAACTGGGAACATTTCTAAAGAAAAAGGCATCCAGAGCAACTTCTTTGAGATTGTCATGGTTCTGGGGCCATTGAGGGATGGCAGCAGACTATACGGCAAGTTAACTCTTGAACGAGCAAGGGTCTTCTTTTTCTGGCCAGCTAGAGGGCATTCTGGGACAAGAAATGCCTGCATGCTTGGGATGGGCTGCAGCTACACTTCAAGGAAGGGGATACAGGTCAAGAGAATGAACAGGGTCATTTGAGAATATTTAAACTAAAGGATGGGGAAGCAGCTAGTGCAGGGGACCAGCAGTGGCAGGAGTTAAATGTATGGGTTCATCAAGGGTAGAACAGCAGAGCTGGGTAGCACAAGAATACTAGATCCCCAAGTGGAGCAAGGAAGCATAGATTGGCAAGAGGTGTATCTTGAATGCAGATCACATGATAATTATGACCAGCAAAATGACTAGCCTGACAGCATGATGCACCTGGAAGGCCAGGACTTAGAGGCACCCACAGAGACCTGGTGAGGGAAGAAAATGACCGGGACACCAAAATGGAGGAATCCTGGATAGCACATACAGATCAGTATGACAGTAAAATGAATAGAGAGCTCTCTTTATAAAGGAAAACAATGCTTAAAACCCTTACCTTCCCTGCTGCATCCCAAGTCCCCAGTTTGTATTTTTTGTATAGTCTGAATTTTTGTAAGGCATTTTACACATCTTTTTTTAACTTTATACTGCTGCTCTGTAGGTTCCGGTTTTGAAGGGTGTCCGCAGCCATCTACCACTATTGGTCAGCAGGGTATACAGTATTAGCATAAACTGAGCAAAGAATGCAGGCAGCAGCCGCAAGATGGAGGTGGGCACCCTTCAAACCCCAAAGCTGCAGAGAAGTAGTACAAAGTTGAAAAAAAGATACGTAAAGGTATTTAAAAAAAATTTCAAACTATGCTAAAAATGCTAATCGGTGACTAGGGATGCAGCAGGGAAGGAAGGGGCTGCGACCATTGTTTTCCTTTAAAGGAGGGTGTCCCTGTGAAGAATAAGGTAAATATCAGTAGGACAAACAGTTTCAGTGAGTCCATCTGGTAAAGTCCATTGAAAAGGGCCAGTTGGGGGACAAAATTATTATCCAAGGGTGTACTATTGAAATGCAAACATCTTATGTCAGTTGAGTAAATTAGTACAGCAGCCAAACTGAATGCAGTAATGGAAGATACTTTACAAAATTTAAACTCCACAGGTGGCATTTTGGTAGCATTACCTAGTCCACATCCATGAATTTGTGTGAACATTTTGCCAATTGGTAATCTGCAGTATTCCCACTGTGAATTTAAAACTACTAAACCAAATGGTTCCAGCTATATAACGTTCTAGCACCCAGTAACATTGAATATGCATTAAAAAATCTGGTTTATAACCTGAGTACTGAGGCAAGGGTTAAACAAACCCTTCCTGGAAATCTGGCTTTGTTGCCAACACCCTTTTTGGGTAACTCTTGCCACAGTGCTTTTGTTTCTGGCTCGCTTTCCCCTGGGGTAAGATGTAAATTAGGTGTACTGAGTCCGGTGTAGGACAAAACACATGTCTGTGTCTTCTGTTCTCACCCTTTGCAGGTTGTGTGAGAAGCCCTTTGGCAAATTGGCAGCATGCATTTCTGCTTCAGGCAGAAGCAGCCTAAATGTTCATGGTGATTTCATATGTATCCCATGATGCTTTGTATTAGGGGTACATGTATGATTTTGTATTTCTTGGGAATCTGGCTTTGTTGCCAATGTCATTTTTGGTTAGCCCTTGTCCGAGTGCTTTTGTGCTAAGGTTCTTTGTCTATCTAACTTACATTCATGTACAATGACTGACATGCTTTGAATATCCAACAATAGCTCTTTCAGAGGAAGTATTGGGCTCAGCTGTAGCTGGAAGTACTCTACGTATGCAGATGACTGAGTCTGTTCAATATTAATACTACACTGCAGCCATTTTTATGTTTGCTTGCATGTGCTGCATGAAGCACACATCTTGTTACAATAGTACCATTTCAGAGGTGTGTCACTGTCAGGTCCAATGCAGCCAAAGCTGCAGTGGACACAGCAGTAACAAACCAATGATCAGGTTCTGTGATCATGGCACAAGTCACTGTTTGCTGGGTGGAAACTTCTCATATTTAAAAGGATCAAAATGCTCCTATGAGAGAGAGCACTTTGGTCCTTTCAAGTGCAAAAAGTTTCCACCCAGTAAGGAGCTGAGCTGGCCATGCATTTACTTAATCACTAAACCCCTCTCCTTGCATATTCTCCCACTCTCTTTTCCCAGAAAATGTGTGCTGTGAATAGTAGCAGCAAGTCATACTGTCATGTGGGTTGGTCAGTGAGTTCTTGCAAGTTATGGGCAGTAGTAGTTCGCCAGCATATACTGAGCTGCTACCCCCCCCAACCCCACAATTCCCAAATGTATCTTCTCTCTAGAGAGCTGAAAATGTATAAACTCAGACAAAAAAACAATCAAGGATTAGTAATAAGCAGGCTTGGTTTTAAATGCACCATGTACGCAGGGAGGGGACACCAACATGGCAATACCAGAGTAGTGCCAGGACAGGACCAGAGCAGCCAACACTGACAACAAGCAAGACAGCAGGAGGAATGCCCAGTAGGCAGCTGAGTGGTGTAACGATCCAAAGACTTGTATTCTGTCTTTTGCAATCAGAAGTTCTCACTTTCAGCTTCTGCCTCTCGGTCGCTACCTCTGCCACTCAGACTCATTACCACCCAGCCCCTGAGCTTGTCCATCACCACCAATGCAAAATCTCCAATCTGCCTGTTCCCATACAGATCAAGTGACCCACCGTCAGTCCATGCAGCAACACCACCAATCCTGGTGAGTGAGCCATGAGGGGCACGTAGCCAGGGTTTGCCAGCATATACTGAGGTTCCACCCCCCCCCCAATTACCAAATGTTTTTTACATCTAGGGAGCTCAAAATGTATAAACTCAGCTAAAAAAGTCAAGGATTAGAAATAAACAGGCTTGGTTTATATGTACCATGTACATAAGGCGAGGGCAGCAACTGGAGCGGTACTGGGCTAGTATCAGGGCAGGATCGGAGCAACCACCATCAAGAACAAGCAGAACAGGAGGAGGGGTGCTTAGCAGCCAGATGAGGGACATAATGATCCAAAGACTTTTTTCCTTCTTTTGCAATTAGCAGCACTCACTTTCAGCTCAGCCCCTGCCTTTCAGTCTCATGCTATCCAATCATCCAGCCCCCAAGCTCATCTGTCACCACTGACACAAAATCTCTGAGCTGCCTGTTCCCATACAGACCAAGTGACCCACCATCAGTCTGTGCTGCTGTGCCACCCTTCCCAGTGACTGAGCCATAAGGAGTGGGTAGCCAATTCCTTGTAGCTCAAGACACTGTGTGGGGTTGCACAGTAATACTTCAGTGGGTCGTCTCTGGGCTTCAGTTATCTCCATTTAGTAAGGTAAAAACTTTTAAAATAAAGGGAGGTGATGTTCATCCACAAATATAAGGTGGGGAAAAAAGGAAAAGTTGGTGACATCAATATTTACAAGCTGATTTTTTTGAATGAATTGATATTTTAACATTAATCTTTCAGTGCTATTGCTGGGTGTGGTGTTGAGATGGGGTACTCGCTGCACACTCTGGGTTGTTTTGAACTGAAGGCCTAGGTGGTGACTGTTGCAAGGGTAGTCTTTCCTAGAAGGAATGGAGGTGGGGGGCTTTGCAGGTATGCTTGCAGCCCAAATTGTAGTTCCGGGCAGGTCTGCTCATTCTGGGCTTAAGGGCCTTTTTGAATGTAAGAGTGGGGTTTCTGGAGGCAGTAGCGTACTGTATCAATCAATCAATCAATTTTTATTTTACCAGGAATAATTCCTTTGAGCAGGCTCATTTACAAGGTGGTCCTGGAAGGACACAACAGAACAAGGAAATATAAGTACATACAATGCATGTACAATACAATGGACATTACATTAATACAAGCGGTATTGTCAAATACAAATACATTCATTGATTGTTCCTAACAATGTAGATCTTGGTACGCAACAAAACAGCAACACAATAAGATATGTGCATTAAGGTTATTGAAATATAGTTTTTGGAAGCAAGAGAGACGGGGGGGAAGAAGAACACGTGACATTCAACAGCCTGAGCAAGAGACATTAAGTGCGATGTGGACAATAACTGACTGAGAAAAGACAATAAGTGCTGTATGGGTGGTGCAAACACGGGTATAATATTTCACTTTAGTTGCTTCTTACAGGATTGCTGGTTTTAGGAATGACTGGACACCATAAGTAACTTCTAACAGCTCTGAGGTTTATTCAACAAACATACATTAGATAGATCAGCAGGCCTCCGCAGAACCACTACTACAATCTGCTCGTGCAGTTTCTAAAACCCAGTTTCCCCCCAGACATACCATTGGCCCAAAACTGCAGGGGGATGTGGACTAAACCATTCTACAACGTTACTAGGGTAAGTTACCATATACTACATCTCCCCTTCTAGTAAAAGAAAGCAATTACCTTGATTTCGGTTTGCATATCAATGACAAATAATTACCAAGCACTACTAACATAATGGTTGAGTCTTACTTTGTGATGAGTAAGGGTCTAAAGTCACTGGTACTAAACTCTGTTGAAACAAGTCTTTACCACTGACTTAAGTCATAATAAAATCTCTGAACCTCTCAGGAACTTTAAGCAAGCGCCCTCTTCTGGTCATTCGAGTAGACTGCACACTGGGTACAGCCTCAGGACTTTCTGGCAAAGTGTCATTGAAAACAACAGGTTCTATCTCAGGTTGCTCATACTCTTGACAAGTGTCCTGTTCCTGGCTGTTGTCCCTGGATTGCACTGTTTGTGACAATACGGATTCAGTTGACTCATCTGCCTGTTGCTCTTCAGACTCCAAAGCAACTGTTCGGTCTCTCCTAAGGTGTCTCCTGTTCCTGCGGTATCGCTGTCCTGCAGGTGTAATCACACTATAGGATCATGGCTCATCACGGATTCTTTCCACTGTAGCAGGTTGCCACCCACTAGAAGTCTCTATGTATACCCTTTCCCCTTCTCTGAATGGAGTAAGTGGAGCTGCATTCCTGTCATAATACTGTTTCTGTCTTTTCTGTAGTCTTTTCAGACATTTATGTGCATCCTTTGAAATTTCAGGTCGCAGTGCCCTTGCACTTGCTGGTAATGTTGTCCTCAACATTCTGCCCATTAACAATTGAGAAGGTGTAAAGTTCAGTCCTGTGACTGGTGTATTTCTAAGACTGAGCAATGTGAGATGTGGATCAGTCTGACCTTGCATAGACTTCAAGAAGATTCTTTTTACTGTCTGGATCATTCTTTCAGCTAAACCATTAGATTGTGGGTATCCTGGGCTGGAATGAGTTATTTTGAACTCCCACAACTTTGCAAATTGCTTCATTTCATGACTTGCAAATAGTACATGATCCGCTACCAGTTCTTTTGGAATTCCATGTCTTGCAAATACAGCTTTCAATTTTGCAATAACTGTAGCTGCTGTCTTGTCAGGCATTCTGAGAACCTCAGGGTATTTTGAAAAATAGTCCACTACTATTAAGTAGGAGTGTCCCCTAAAGTCAAAAATATCTGCTCCAAGCTTTAACCATGGCATGTCAGGTATTTCATGTGGACACATTGGCTCTTTATGGTTGCTGGGTAAGAGTTCCTGACAAGGTCCACATGCTTCAACCATCATTTCTACTTCTCGATTCATGCCTGGCCAATACATCACAGCTCTGGCTTGTGCCTTCGACCTTTGTATTCCTTGATGTGCTGTGTGAAGTCTTTGTAGCATATCTGTTCTCAGCTCTTTGGGTATGATGATTCTTTTACCCACCATTATGAGTTCATTTTCTATGTATATATTGTGTCTCATGGGCCAATAGTGCTGAAGTTTGATGCTGACTTGTTTTTTTCCTGTTAGGCCATCCTCTGAGGTGCATTTCTTTAAGTAACTGTAAATCACTGTCCCTCTGTGTGGCCTGTTTTAGCCCCTCTAACATGCTGTCAGGCAGTGTTTCTGTTGCTTGGATTTAGTATATGACCTTTTCACTACTTAGATCAATGTCTCCCTCTGCTGGTTTTCTTGGTACTGCCCTTGATAGAGTGTCTGCTATCAGAATATCTTTGCCTGGAGTATATATATTACCTCTATGTCATATTTTTGTATCTGTAACAGCATCCACTGCAATCTTGCTGGAGCCTTTCCCAATTGGTTTGTTCAATATGGACTGTAGTGGCTTGTGATCTGTTTGTACTTTTCCTGACCTTCCATAAACATACTGATGAAATTTCTGCAGAGAGAACACAATTGCTAGCAACTCTTTTTCTATCTGTGCATAGTTTCTTTCAGCACTGGACAATGACCTAGATGCATAAGCTATTGGTCTGTTTCTTTGTAGTAGACAAGCACCTAGTCCATCCTTAGACGCATCTGCTTGGATTTCAATGTCCTCTTTTGGATCAAAGAATTTTAATACTAGTGCACAAGAAATAATCTCTTTCAGCTTTTGTAAGGCTTCTTCCTGTGCTGGCTGCCACTGCCACTGACATCTTTTGAGTAGCTGCCTTGAGTGGTGCAGTGAGGTTGCTTCATTCGGAATGTACTGCGCCAAGTATCGAGTCATTCCTAACAGTCTCTGTAGTGCTTTTTATCTTCGGGAGGGGCATCTCAGCTATTGCTTCTACTTTGGCTTCATCAGGCTATTGTCCATTTCCGGTTATGATGTGCCCCATGTATTTCACCTCACTCACCAAATACTGTATTTTGTCACTATTGAACTTTACATTGAGTTCCACTGCTCTGTCCATTACTTTTCTCAAAGTATTGTCATGCTCTTCCTTGGTAGCTGCGGCTATAAGCATGTCATCAGCTATTACAAAAACACCTGGTATGTCTCCGAAGTGTTCAGCATTTCTCTGCTGGAATACTTCACTAGCAGACCGTATACCAAAAGGAAGTCTGTGAAATTTGTACCTTTCCCATGGACTGTTGAATGTACATAGGTCTGCAGATTCGTCACCTAATTTGATCTGCCAGTACCCATCTTTTTTCATCTAGAATTGTAAAAAAACTTTTTACCTGCAAGCTTACTCTGAATATCCTCCAATGTGGGGATGGAGAAATGATGTCTTCTGATAGCTTTATTTAAGTCTCTAGGGTCCAAACACACCCTGATCTCACCATTTTTCTTTTCAGTAATTACAAGGCTATTTACCCATGTTGTAGGTTTTCTTACCTTGCTAATCACCCCAATTTGCTCCAGCTGTTCCAGTGTCTGTTTTAGTCTGTCCGTGATTGCATATGGGACTTTCCTGCACCCATGTATCACAGGAGTAACATTTGGGTCGGTATATATGTGGTAAACTCCTGGGAATTCTCCTAGGCCTTCAAACACTGTTTTATATTGTGCAAGAAGTTCCTCTTTTGTGCTTGGTGGCTTGGTTTTAAGCACCTTTACTTTGCGAATCAGATCCAGGATGACACATGCCTGTTGACCCAGTAGGGAAGCTCCTGATGTATTAGTGACATAAAACTGCAGATTGGCCTATCTGTCTTGTGTCTTACACTTGAGCGTCACTTCCCCTTCTGGATTAATTTGTGCTCCTCCATATGCCATTAGGATAGTACTGGTTGGCTTGATTTGTACCTTGCATGGAAACTGTGCAATCACTTCTTTAGTAAGGATATTGGCTTCAGCCTCAGTATCCAACTTGAACTTAACTGGCTGTCCCATTATCTTCAAGGTAGTGTACCACCCTCCATCTGGTACTTGTGTCTGCACCGTTTCTTGTTTTCTTTTTACAGCACCCACGACTAGTGCCTCTACCCCTTTGGTCATTTTCTCATGAGGTTTGTTGGACTTTTTGGACCTGCACATTTTGCATAATGGTTGAGGCCACCACATTTCGACATTCTTGTCCATATGATGGACAAGCCTTTGTATGTCCTTGCCACACCTCCCACACGTGTGTTTGATTTTGTGCACGCTCTCACGTGTTGGTAGCTGGCGGTCTGGATTTGGCCTGTTTTACCATCCTGCCTCGATTTATGTTCTACAGCATGGATGAACTTATCAGCAGTCCCTTGTGACATCGCTTGCCTGTGCCCTTGTTACGCCTTTTGGCTCCACATGTTCACCGTTTCTGGGGCCATCGTGGAGGTCTGTGATTCCAGTAGCTTTTCTCAGAGCCTGTCAGTCGTAACGCTGAAGACAATTTATCTCGAACCATTAAGTCCTCAGTCTCTTTAAACTCACAATTCCGAGCTTTTTGCCTGAGCTCCATAACAAACTTGTCTATACCTGAGTGCTCATTGAACGGATGGACCCAAAACTGATGCCTCTCAAACTCCGTGTTTTTCCTTGGTTCACAATAATTCTTAAATGCTTCCATAACCTCAGCTGCTTTTTTAGCTTGTGGGTCAGCATATGTTATATTATGGGTATTGTACACCTCGAGGGCCTCATCCCCGATCGTGTGCAGCAGGACTGCAATTTTCATTTCCTCTGACTTATCATCTAATCCCATGGCTGTGAAGTACAGACTTAATCTCTGTGCCCACCTTCTCCAGTTTTCTGCAAGGTTTCCAGTCAACAATAGTGGTGGAGGTGGCTTAAATTGCTCCACACTGCCAAAAATACTTTGTTATACAGTCTTTTAGTAAGCTTTAGGTACTCACAAATACTGTCTTTTGTTTCTTTTCTTGGCAGCACAAACTTTTCTTCTTTCTTGCAACTGCAGCGCTGCAAGTTCACTTCTGACACCATATAATATTTCACTTTAGTTGCTTCTTACAGAATTGCTGGTTTTAGGAATGACTGGACACCATAAGTAACTTCTAACAGCTCTGAGGTTTATTCAACAAACATACATTAGATAGATCAGCAGGCCTCAGCAGAACCACTACTACAATCTGCTCGTGCAGTTTCTAAAACCCAGTTTCCCCCCAGACATACCATTGGCCCAAAACTGCAGGGGGGATGTGGACTAAACCATTCTACAATGTTACTAGGGTAAGTTACCATATACTACAACGGGGAAGGGATCCTCAGGAAATTATGGTGTGTGATTAAGAATAACAGTTACAATTTCCCTGCAACGAATGGCTCAGCAAGGATTTGAAGGTATGCAGACCAACAAATTGTGTGAGTTTTAAAGACTTTTGGAAGGTATTCCACACAGTAGGGAAATCATGACTGAATGACGATGTGCCATGTATGTTGGTGACACTGCAACTCTCCTACCTAATACTAGGCCTGACATGTTGCTATTTTAGCATTGCCTGCTGCAACGAGGCAGTTCAAGGGAGCATCAGTTTTCCCTAATGCCCTGTGAGTTGGTGCCAACTGGAGGGCCCATCACCCCTGCTGCAACCTCCATGGTTGGTTTAGTCTGTGGTGGCCATGACCTAGGGAGGCTGGCATCCAGCAGCAGCCTAGCAGAGGTGTAAAACAAAGGAGTGATATTGGAGCCAGGTGGTGAGATGACATGCGCAAACTTGTCATCTCACCCCTAAGCCTTGCAAGAAAATGAAGTCGGATAAGCATATGTGCTGCTGTCACTGACCTCACAGCAGGTTACACCACACGGTATCTGTATAAATACTGTGTGAAAGATTAGTCTTCTAAGTGCAAGGCACATTTGGGCACTCATTTCAGCTTCTTTCTACCTATAGATACCACAACACCCCCCGACCTCTGACCATCACCCCCCCAATTATTACTGACTGCAGAGTAGATTACACACGTACAGTATTGTTCTAGGAGAGCAACAGGCGTACTTGTACTTGTTGTATTCCTGTTTCACAGGATGCAGAACCCAAGTGCTCAAATCTGGGGATGGATGTTATGACCCCTGTCATGGCCCATTTTGTGACACATAGCACAGACAAAACTAAAATTCATCTTTGTAATTTATTGTATTATCTTTCCTCTGCTTTACTTATAAACAAACCTTTATCAACTGCACGGTGTATCAATTTGGTTAGTAGCAGGTCTGCCTTTGGATTCAAGATGGGGTTATTTTACTTTACTATGCTGCTATTATATTGCTTTTTGTGGAATTATGTTTGTTTTATAATAATTTATTTTATTTTTATGTATTTTATTGTACAGGCGCCTTGGTTTCAGAAAGGCTCCTTTTATAAATAAAACTGATTTGATTTGATTTGAAGATCCTTCCTGGACTCAATGTCTGTTTTGGTCTTTGGTCCCAAGTCTTGATGCAAGTCTGATATGCCGTGGTAAGGAATTGTAGCTAGGAAGAGTATTAGGTGTACTGCACTGTGCGATAAGCTAATCCCTTGTCTAACAGGCCAAGTACACCTTGCCCACATTGATATGGAGTTCTAGCTAGCTAGCTTCACATGGACTGGTGTGACTAAGCTTCCAGGCAAGGATGCCTTCATAATCCTACAGATCAGCTTCTGTTTTCTTTGGTTGTGGAACATAATCAGTGACTTGTATTCCTTGATAATGTACATTGGATTCTAAGGTTTCTATTAGAAGTGAGATGATTAGTGACACCATGCCACTTGCTCTGTTGAAAGGGCTATAAGCTGTTAAAGAATTTACAACCCCTCACAAAGTAATAGAATACTAAATTATTAATACTCCGGTAATATACATGTTGTATTGGATTTCAGTACAGCTCCTTCAAAAATGCTGTACTAAATACTTTTGCGCCGCAGTCGTTTCACTATTAATGTTTTTTAATAGGGGCCTGCCACTTAAAAGAGTTACTTTTGCAGGTTATACAGACCTACACATATATTCTGAAAAAAGACCCACCATTGAAAGGTTTTCTTGGTTTTGTGACTGACAAGCAACCTGAGTGAAAAATTCCTGTTCTGGAATTTCTCCATCACAGACTCATAGCAAAACTCATATTTGGATAATAGAGCTTATTCTGAGAAAGGGATACCATTAAAAACAAAAATATAACTAATATTTTGATGTACCTGTGTGTGTGTGGGGGGGGGGCGCCATTGTTTAAAATATTTTTGATTGAAAACATCAGTATCTGTAATAACACCTGGGGATGGAATTATTGGGAATAATCAGTGGGTTATGGGACATTTCACTTCTATCTCATTCATCTGAATCACCTCTAGGTGCTAACTATGCCTATCAATGTTCTACAAATGGCTACAATGTAGTATTAATATTGAACAGACTCAGACGTCAATATCTCTGGGGTACTTCCAGCTACCGGCAAGCCTAATATCTTATTTGAAAGAGCTTTTCATAATTGTTCAAACCATGGTGGCCACTGGACATGGATATGCCCCTTTAACTGGTGAAATTATAAACCCCCATAATTTACAAATGACAACCAAATCTTGCCTCATGTTCCAGTTTTTATTACCGTTGTATAAAATGTTGTGCATCCTAATTTTTAGGGCTCTAGCTCCAGAAGTGGGTGAGTTATCAGCAGCAAAATAGTCTTACAAAATGTCACAAAAAAATAGAATGCCAGATTTTGAGTCCCTATAAGTTTTAAACTACACAATTGAATGTCATGCTATATGTCAGAATCTTAGATCCCAACAAGTAGGTATGCCTTCTGTCAAGCTTCTTGTTAAGAGGACAACTGAGTTACAATCAAATGAACAAATCTGTAACATTTTGTTAAATTCCACAAAATTTCATGACATTGACGGCAGCGTAGTTTGCTGATTTTGACCACCCTACTGGTTATGAAATGTTTGCATGCTACTGATGAAGTAGATATTTTCCTATGAAATATTTGGTATTTACATTCTGCGGCAGGATATATAAAAAAAAAAACAGTTGAAGTGCTTGATTTCTACAGAGTTAAGGGGTCAAATCTCTGCCAGCCTTTTCCTGTGCTAATTCTTAAACATCAGCCTTTGGTAGTTAATCTGCTTCTTCTGCTCAGTTTCCCAAACACCTAAAGAAAAAGCCCATGCAGTGCTGAAAGCTTGTGTGCTGTAACATCTATTGTACAATTTTTTTTAGTATAATAAAAGTAATTACAATCTGCAATAAATCCAGTATTCCAAGGACTAACATGGCTGCAAGCATTCTGGGCAGCATTTTCAGACACTCACGGACGTTTTTTAGACACAAATGCGGAATCCTACCTAAGAAATTAGACCATAAAAAGTTGGGCTAACTCCTGAGATGAAATTCCGTGGTTGCATCTGAAAAATGCACACAAGTGCAGCAGTTGCAGCAGAAACTGCAGAAATTATCGCAAATGCGACCAGATGTCTCTGAATACAAAATACGGACACGTGTGCTGTGTCCTGTATGAAAATCCCACCCTCTCTCTATTGAAAAGAGACTTCAAGTCACCATTAACAAGCATTTATCAATGCTGAATGTTGCTTGCTTTTATGTGCTGTGTAGGTATTTGGAAGTCAGTGGAGTGCAAATATTGAAAATTTGCAAACTTACGAGCGTGTGTAGGAACTGCGCAACGCACGCTCGTAAAACAGTAATTTTTAGGAAGTTTGTCACCGAATTTTCAACATAGCCATTTTAAGACCTCTGCTCATGAACAGTGTCACTGTGATTTTCTTAATGTGTCCCATACAGTGATTTTGCACACCGACTGCGCCATTGTGCACTACATGGGTGGAAATATGTTTTAGGTGAGAAGTGAAAAATGACAGCTATACTGCTCATAAGGAGGTGTGGTAAAATGACAATGTTGAAAATCTGGAGTGAAAATATAGAAAATTCACAAACTTACGAGCGTGCGTAGGATCTGCACTACGCATGCTCGTAAAACAGTCATTTTTAGGAATTTTTCCACCAAATTTTCAGCATAGGCTTTTTAAGACCCCACCTTATGAACACTGGCAGTATCATTTTGTTAATTGGTGCCAAAAGGTGATTTCACGCAGTGACTGTGAAATCACCCTTCAGGCCTGATTAACGCCATGACAGTGAGAGCATTCACGAGAAGGGGTCCCAAAAACCCCATGTTGAAAATTTGGTGCAAAAATTCCAAAAAATGCCTGAGATATGCAGCACAGTTCAAAAAACCCTACTTATTACATTATACAACTTACCGGCATTTCCTCAGTTCGCGGTCAGCTTTGAAGAGTGCAGACATGTTCCCAGTCCACCGAAGATCGTCGTGCCAGAGTCCAGAGGTAAGTATGGGGTGAGGGGGTGTGGGAGGCAGGATGCGCAGTGGGTGGGCAGCGGGTAGAAGAACAAGACGAGGAGGGACCGTTTTTGTCATTTCAGGGTTTTTGTTTTAAAAAGACGGCGACAGAAGGACGTTTGCGCTGGGGTGGGCTCCCAGCCTGTACGAGGACTACAGTTTGGGGGTGTGGAGCCGACAGGGATTGGGCATCCCCATCGGCGATGGCATCTGCACCCGCGGGCACCCTGTACTCTCTGAGGGAGGCATACGTGGAGCCGACGGGATTGGGCACCCCTGTCGGCTATATTAATGTAGCCATGCTGGGGTGGGCACCCAGCGTGGCATATGGAACTCTATTGGGGGGTGCAGCACAGCCGATGGGGGATTGAGCACCCCCATTGGCTATACAGTGTGTGTGTGGTGGGGTGAGCACGCAGTATGCGTGCGTGTGTGTGTGTGTGTGGGGGAGCGCGCGCGAGCAGGCGATATCTTATCACTGCTCACTGAAGCGTAGCTCCCCCTTTCAAATGTACTCCACTGCATTTTTGACTGCTGGCATAGACAGCTCCAGCAGCCATTGGAGAACTGGGACCGCGCCTGTAAACACACTGACTGAATTGGAAGAGGGCTGACACACCTCCGAAAACTCTGATGATGGCACTATGTTTCTTGCACATGCGTGCAAGCAACATAAAAATGGTAGCTTTAGCTAGCCTAGTAGTGTGGCGGACAGAGGCACCAGTCACCTTGCTGCCTGCTGCACCAGTGACCCTGGTTCAGGAACAGACCAGGGTTACTTGGGAGTTGAGTTGGGGGAAGGAAAATTGATCATCAGTGGGGAGGGGGGCTGAATTTTCTGTGGCTCAGCTGCCACCTGAAGGAATCTGGGTGTCAGCAACACAGGACCATAAGAGAAAGGGGCCCCACACATAGATGCCAAGGACATCTCCATGTAACTTTTTATGTCTTTACTTAGAATTGGTTTTGGGCTGTTGAAAATGTAAAACCTAGTTTGGTGTGCTTGTAGTTTTGCTGTTTTCCTTTGCTGTCTTTACTTGCTGCAAATTTTTGCCTACCCTCCTTCTCCTGTTCCCCCCCACTCTTAATTATATGCCCTGTTAAATCTGATTGACAGAAGACAAGCACAGGGAATAGCAGGGGTTGTGGAGTAGGAGGGGCATCAGGGGGAGGCAGCCCGCCCTTGGCACAACAAATGTTTTGACTCTTACTTTTTTTCTAACAAAGGAAAACAAACAAAAAAAATCTGAGGATCTGTGGCAGGATTTTCAGGACAGTAAATTAATAAAGAGGGAACTACAAGGAGAGCTTCAGTAACAGACGAGTACTGGAATAGCAGTATAAGTGCAGTATAATGTGAGGAGTGGTACAATGCAGTGGATGTGGGGAAGCTGTATTCAGGCAGCCCTTCTGGATGCTGAGGTGCTTCCCTATCTGCAGGCCTCTCTCTGGACTGCAGGATGAGGTAGCCAGACTCAGAGAGGAAGTAAACTGGGTCAGGAGTACCTTCACCCCTATCCAGAGACCACCCAATCCAACGCTGCTGCCTCAAAGGATGCCAAGAATGAGGAGCACTTAGATGACGGTGGGCTCAAAGAAGGTTAGGGCAGTCATGCAGAGGCAAATCCCAAATCCTATTCCACTCCAGAACTCATATGCTGCACCGGCAAATGGGGCAACCAAACCGAGGTACCCAGAGAAGTGGAAGGGAAGGATGTGGAGGTCAACTAAGGAGGTGACCTCAGTGGGGAAAGCAGTGGACCCCAGAGGAGGAGGAGGAGGAAATGAATCCTGGTGGGGGACTCTATCATAAGAGGGATCCAGCTAGGAACACAAGAGGGGGAGGACAGGGAGGTGAGGTGCCTACCAGGTGCCATGGCATGGAGGGATGGGAGGAAGATCCTGGGGATCACCGGAAAGGCAAGATGAGAGTGTGAGCTGGATGTCATTATCCACCTAGGTACTAATGACCTAGCAAATGGGGAGCCTAAGAAAGTTCAGGAAGAATTTAGGAAATTGGAGAGGGTCTCAAGCAAGTAGCTACTTCTGTCACCTTGGAAATACTACCTGTGAGAGGCATGGGAGAGTGTAGGGGCACACGCACCAGGAACATTAACTCATGGTTAAAGAACTAGTGCTGTGAGGAAGTGTTTGGATTCATTGGAGACTGGGGACCCACCTGGAGGGATGGGAGCTTGTTCAAGCCTGACTGCCTGCATCAGTCCTGGAGAGGAATCCAAGCACTCAATGAAAAGTTTAAATTCTACATGGACAAGCATTTAAACTAGCCAAGGGGGAGGGCAGGTCAGCAAAGAGGGTACCTAACTGCCCACCCACACAGCTAGCAGTGGAATCAGTGAATAGAAGGAGTGGATATCTCTACAAAGCAATGTGCAAAAGATGGAGATAAGCACCCAAGGGGTGGATATGAAGAAAGGGGGCAAAATTCAGTAGGAGGGCAGACAGCAGGGAGAACCAGGGATAAAGAACAACCAAGTAGGGAGCTAGAGTAGAACAGCTAAACAGTTCAGGGAGTTCACATCATGGAAAGCCATGTGTGCCAATCCCAGGAACCTTAGCAACAAGATGGAGGATCTGGAGGCAGCCATGGTGCAGTCATAACTGGACACTGTGGCCATCACAGAGACCTGATATGATGATAACTATGACTGGGAGATGGCCATACCCGGCTACAACATATTCAAAAGAGACAGGCAGGCAGGAAGGGAGAAGGAGTGGCACTTTATGCGAAAGGTGACATAAAGGCCACAGAGATCCAGGAGGAACAAAATGAGGGAGAGATACTGTGGGTTAAGCTGGAAAGGCAAATGGGGTTAGCCATCCACACAGGGGTGGTCTACAGACCACCATCCCAGCAGGAAGAAACAGATAGGGAGCTGATGCTAGCTACCCAAAGGATGGCAGACAAGGGTGAGGTGGTGCTGTTTGGAGACTTCAATATTCCAGACGTGGACTGGAGCCTACCAGCAGCAGCATCAACCAGGAGCAGATTTATCCTGGACTCCTTTCAAGGTGCCTTCCTCCAGCAACTGGTCATGGAACCAACTCAGCAGAAGGCTATACTGGACCTTATGCTAACAAATGGGGACATTGTGATGGGGGTAACAGTGGGGGAGCACCTGGGGGACAGTGACCACTGATCACTGTGGTTTGAAATCACAGAAGGAGCAGAACCAAACCGCACAAAAACACGCATCCTGGATTTAGGGAGGCAGACTTTGGGAAAATGGGGAGATGCTTGAAAGAGGCATTAATGGGAATGGGGAGGGAATAAGGGGTTGAGGAACAATGGACAATATTTAAACAAGGATTATAAGAGCAACAGACTTATGCGTTAAGCAGGCTAGCAAGGGAAAAAGGAAGAGGAGGTCATTATGGTTTTCCAAGGAAGTAGCGGAGAAAGTGAAAGCCATAAAGATTGCATTCATGCAATACAAAAAGACACATGCAGAAGGGAATAGGGAGAAGTACCAGGAGAAGCAAAGGAGGCAGGGAAGTCAGTAAGGGAAGCCAAAGCTCAGACAGAAGAGCGCATTGCAAAATCAATGGGTAGAGGGGACAAAGCCTTTTACAGGTACATAAGTGAAAAAAGAAGGGTAAAGGGAGGGGTAGTGAGACTGAAGGGGGAGGATGGGGGCCGCGTGGAGGAAGACAACAGTAAAGCTGACATACTGAAAAGATATTTCTGCTCAGTCTTTACTGAGGAAGAGAAGGGTAATGGGCCTGAAGGGAGTACAAGGGGGTGGGAATGGTGCAGAAATGGATATAAGTCCCTTTATACGGGAAAGGGTTCTAAAGGAACTGGAAGAAATAAGATTCAGTAAAGCAGTGGGGTCAGATGGGGTGCACCGCAGGGTCCTAAAGGAACTAAGAGAGGTGGAGACTGAACCTCTTGCAATCCTGTTTAGGCAGTCACTGGAAACAGGGGAGGTACCCAAAGACTGGAGGACAGCAGATGTAGTCCCCTTATACAAAAGCGGGAACAAAGAGGAAGCGGGGAACTACAGATCAGTCAGCCTGACCTCGGTAGTGGGGAAGATCATGGAAGCACTACTGAAGGAGAGATTGGTGGAACATCTGATTGCCAACGGACTACAGGACCTAAGGCAGCATGGTTTCATCGGGAGGAGGTCATGCCAGACCATCCTCACTGAATTTTTCAACTGGGTGACAAGGGAGGTGGATCAGGGGAGGGCAGTGGACGTGGCCTATTTGGACTTCAGCAAGGCCTTTGACACTGTGCCACATAGAAGGCTATTAAATAAATTGGGGAATATGGGAGTGGGTAGGACAGTAGTGCAATGGGTAGGTAATTGGCTGGGCATCAGGACACAGAGGGCGGTGGTAAATGGCTGTCACTCCACAGAGGGAAGAGTGACCAGTGGGGTACCACAGGGATCAGTGCTGAGACCAGTCCTATTCAACATCTTCATCAGTGACATTATGCAGGACCTAGAAGTCAGAATATCCCTGTTTGCTGATGACACAAAGCTCTGTAACAGAGTGGACATGCCAGAGGGCGTAGACAGAATGAGGAGGGACCTGCAGAAGCTTGAAGAATGGTCAAGGGTTTGGAAGTTGAAATTCAATGCAAAGAAGTGCAAGATAATGCATATGGGGCACAGAAACCCTGGAACAACATATCAGTTGGGGGGGTGAGGCTATAGCATGCACCAAGCAGGAAAGGGACCTTGGGGTTATCATCTCTGATGACCTTAAAGTAGAAAAACAGTGTGGCAAGGCGGCAGGTAAGGCAAATAGGATGCTGGGATGCATAGGCAGGGGCATCACCAGCAGGAAAAGGGAGATCATAATTCCATCATACAAGACACTAGTGAAGCCTCACTTGGAGTACAGTGTACAGTTCTGGAGACCTTACCTATGTAAGGACATAGACAAGGTAGATAAGATTCAGAGGAGGGCAACAAAGATGGTACAGGGATTTCATCACAAGTCCTATGAGGACAGGCTGAAGGACTTGAATATGTACTCCCTGGAGGAGAGGAGGGAGAGAGGGGATATTATAGAAACATACAAGTATCTTACAGGGAGGAAAAGGGTGCAGGAATACACTATTTTTGTAAGCAAAAAAAATGTTCCAGGACTAGAGGGCATGGGATGAAGTTGGATGGAGGACAATTCAGAGGAAACGTGAGGAAGAATTTCTTCACAGAACAGGTGGTGGACAAGTGGAACACCCTGCCAGAGGAAGTGGTGGGGGCTGAAACCATCACGGGAGATTTAAGAATGCATGGGATACACATAAGGGAAATCTGGAGGTCAGGGGTAAGCAGCAACAGACTTCTAGAAAAACATGAAGTGAACTTACAAGCTTAAATGGGCAGACTGGGTGGGCCATAGGCCCTTATCTGCCAACAGTGTCTATGCAGCTGTGTAGCATGCATATCATGGCATTTCACGAGCATGATCCCAAGAGAGAAAATGGTGGAAAAGACTCTCCAACTGCAGTGCAGTGACGGCCCAGTCCCTTGCAGGCCCCGTACCAATGACCGGGCAGTTCTGCTAAAGTGCTGTGGCATGAGGTTAGCACCAGAGAAGTCAGTTCATGGGGCCAGGGGAGAACTGGTCCAGATTAGGGCCAGTCAGAGAGGAACTGGGAGAGAAACAAAGGGTTAAAAACAAGAATCCCAACTTTACAACTTGAAGAAAAAGGCTGCTGAGTTTAACTGTGACATCTGTTTATCAACTGCTTGCAAGAAACAGAACGCCATTCCCAATGTAGGACTACAGATGTACAACCACTGAGAACCATACACAGTTCCAAATATGCAGAACAGCTCTGACAGAGGACACCAGAGAAACTGAGAAGCCAACTTATCCATCTAAGGTACTCCAATTTCAAAGAACATCTGTTAAAAAACTGACTTTGTGTCCCACATTTCAGGAAAAGACAAATGAGGCTACAGGAACATTTAAACACAGTTTTCAAAATAACTATGAAAAAACTCTAAAAATAGCTATCTTCCAAAATAAAAGAAACCTCCAACAAGACTATGACTCCTACAGAAAGGTATTTTGAGAAAACTGACAGCTTGGAACAGCACGTCACAGCACACTCATCAGTAAATCAACCTGTTCTGGGTTTTAATGCCAAAAAGTGAGACGTTATGAACCTGGGAGGGGAAACCTGAGGTTCGAGTATAAGATGGGAGGGAGCTGCTGACAGTCATCAAGCAAGGACCTTGGGGTAATCCTATCTGATGATTTCAAAGTGGCAGGGCAGTGCAACAAGTCTGGTGGTAAAGATAGTGGGATGCCGTGGTGCATAGGGAGGGGGATTTCTATCAGGAGGAGGGAGGTGGTGTTGCCATTGTATCCCTCGCTATTGAGACCTCACCTAGAGTACTGTGTCCAGTTCTAGACATTACACTTCCTCAAGGACATTGAGAAGGTGCAAGCAGTCTGACAAGGGCTACCAAAATGGTGCAGGGGTTGCACAAGAAGCCATGTGAGGGGAGGTTGTGGGATCTCCACCTATACTCCCTAGAGGAGAGGAGAGTGAGAGGAGAAATGATTAAGACCTATATTACACTAAATTACTTTTTTATTTATTTTTATTTTATTTTATTGAAATCTAGGATTACAAATACCTTTGAGCAGGAACTGCTCATTTACAAAATTTCCATGTCAAGGAAATGGAAGGTAAACATACATACAAAGGTCGACAGGATTATACATAGTTGCATAGTAAAAAGAAGCAAGAGGCTGAGGCTTAGTTAATTACAGTACCGCAAAATGTGCCAAATGTTAGGTAGAGAGACACAACATCTAAGGGTAAACTTAAAAATAAATTTAAATAAGCACTGCTGGTGAGTGGATAGGGAGGGTGGGGGTACGCAGGCTGGAAGGCCATTGTCATAGGGTAAGGGGTGATGGTAAGAGTACACAAGGGGAGGGATAATTGTCAGTAAGTGCCAGGAAGGATGGTGAGGAAGGGGACTGGGGGGAAGGGTTGTGCAGGGGGTGGCAGGAGAGGGGAGGGCATGGCAAGGGAGGGTGGCTGACTTTGTCTAAAGCAGAGGTCAGTGAGCACTGGGCCCCAGATTAGGCGATGCAGTCACAGTGACCAATTGAGCTGAGATGAAGTCTGAGTTGTCTTTTAAATGTGCCAAGAGCAGCAGCTGTAAGAGTTTCTTTGTTGAGTGTATTGTACCACTGTGGAGCTCGGTGAGCAAAAGCCCTCTGTCCCATTGTAGTCTGGCATTTGGGGACAAGGAAGGTTTGTTGTTGTGAACTTCTGGTTTGCTGGACGCTGTGGTGTTCTATGAGGAGCTTTTCAATGCCTGGGGGCATGATCCCAAAGAGGAAATTTTTGGCTAAGATGCAGGTTTGATACTGGATCCGGCTGATGAGAGGAAGCCATCCTGCCCGAACATACAGATCACAAGTGTGTGTAAGTTGTTCAGCCCCCCCCCCCGTTAGAAGTTGCATGCTTTGTTGAGTGCAACTGTAATTATGCAAGCCCATAATAAATGACGGAGGTGACAGTTGTTAATAGCCAACTGGAGTGTGTCAGGAGTCATGCAGTGTTTGTGCCTGTAGAGCAGGCCTATACGGATACTGGCCTGTCCTTTCCTAGTAGGACTTTCCTAATAGGACTTTCTTGTCCTATTATTATGACTTTATTTCTGAGCCAGTATGTTTGCAATCAGTGATTTGGGTTTGTTGGGGGGGGGGAGGTGTATTGTTTTCCCAGAATTGTACACCCATCCCAGACAGTAGTTTTCTGGCCCTTATGCTTCAGAGATGACCAAATATTTATTGATTGATCTTGTTTTTGTTTACCAAATATGTGCACAAGTGAATTTTTTTCAAGTTTCAAGTTTATTTTATACTGGAAAGGTATGTGAGCAAAATTGCCTGTTTTCACAAACATCCAGTTTTCAAATAGTCAACATAAATTAATAGATACATGTACATGTACAAGTACAATAGTTTAATATATGCAGGGTGACAACACTGACATTCGATATGGACAAAAGGGTCATAAATTTGTATATACACAGATAAAATAAAGCTGTGTTTACATGGTCACATTTGCACTGGAGTAACACAAGTGCTCGGGTTGCTCCAGTCCAAGTGTGGCCGTGTAGACAGACACTTGATCGTGGTAAGCTACCCGCTAACACGCTCCCGGATTCCCTAGCAAGCTGGGAACATGGAGCGTAGTGAGTGGCTTACAGTAGCTTCCACTGCTGTGTGGACTGTGTGCACCGCTGCAACCTGTTCCATGGCTCATGAGTCTTTTGAGCTGCTGTCCAGCCCTCCAACACATGCCCCCCTCACCAGCATGGATTGGAGCGATTCAGAGAGGGACCGTGTAAACGGGCAGATGATCGAGTCATGGATGGTCAGGACAGCGCTGTTGCAGTCGGAGTTGAAGGTGTTGCTGCCGTGTAAATATGGCTTAAGATATAGCCCTAAGAGTGCAGATGTTGAGACACAATTGCTAGCAGAGAGACCTAGTTATCATACATTTGACACATTTGATAAATTTTTATGTTTGCTTGCACGCATGTGCAAGAAACATAGTGCGACGATCCAAAATGCAGTGCCGTACAGTTGAAAGGGAGAGCACCGCTTGAGTGAGCAGCGCTCCCCCTCCTCATACACACACACACGCGCTCACGCACATTGTGTGCTCATGTGCTCCTACCTCCCCCACACACACACTGTATGGCTGCGATTGGGGTGCTCAACCCTGTCAGCTCTACTGATCCCTCCCATGGGTCTGTATGGCGGAGAGGGGTGCCCAATCACCCGTCGGCTCTATTGTTCCCCCCTTCCCAGACTATCGGGTGCCACGCTGGGAGCCCACCCCAGCATGGCAACAGGTCCTATGGCCAACAGGGGTGCCCAACCCCCCATCGGCTCCACTGCCCTCCCAACAGCCTTCCAGCTGCCATGCTGGGAGCCCACCCCAGCATGGCAAACGTCCTGCGTAGTCCAAATAAAAAAAACCTGAAAGAAAAAACTTCCTCTCTGCTGTCTTCACCCCTGTCCCACCCACGCCCACCCACTGCACACCCTGCCTCCCCTACACCCCCACCTCACCCCATACTTACTTGGAGCTCGGCGCGACGATCTTCGGTGGACCAGGAACACGTCTGCACTCTTCAAAGCTGACCGCGAACTGAGGAAATGCCGGTAAGCTGTATAATGTAATGAGTAGGGTTTTTCAACTTTGCTGCATATCTCAGGCATTTTTTTTGAATTTTGGCACCAAATTTTCAACATGGGGTTTTTGGGACCTCTCCTCATGAATTCTGTCACCGTCATGGCATTAATCTGGCCTGAAGGGTGATTTCTCAGTCACTGTGTGAAATCACCTTTCGGGACCGATTAATGAAATGATAGTGCCAGTGTTCATAAGGTGGGCTCTCAAAAAGCCTATGTTGAAAATTTGGTGAAAAAATTCCTAAAAATGACTGTTTTACGAGCGTGCGTTGCACTGTTCCTATGCACACTTGTAGGTTCGCGAATTTTCAATATTTTCACTCCTGATTTTCAACATTGCCATTTGACCACACTTCCTTATGAGTAGTACAGCTGTCATTTTTCACATCTCACCCAAAATGTGTTTCTGTGCATGTAGCACACAATGGCGCAGTCGGTGTGCAAAATCAATGTTTGGGACACATTAAGAAAATCACAGTGACACTGTTCATGAGCAGAGGTCTTAAAATGGCTATTTTGCAAAAAAATGTTGTAGGTGCCGTATTGGTTCTTTTAAGAACAGATCCAGAAACAAATGATTTGATACTTTTTATTGGACCAACATGGATGTTACAGAAAAGAACAAAGTGCTCTAGCTTTCGAACCAACTAGGTCCTTCTTCAGAAGCTTTGTGGCAGTTATTTCAAATATCCCATACTATTAACACCAGATTATATTGGAAAACAGAAATAATTCTCATTGGTTTAACATATACATTTAAAACATAACAGAAGATTACGTCAGAGAAGCTAATTAACACCAGTATGCCTTTAACTGAGGAGCCTCAGAAGGGCAAGGTTATCAAATTCTCTACAGCCAGAGAGTTCTTGTCACATAAATTTTAAATGTCTCAGTATGCAAGAAAGCATTCTAGTGATAAAAAACAAAACTTTGGGGTGGCATTCTCTTGTAAAATGAAGCATAAACTTTATTCCATTGTTCTGGTATATTAGACAGATAATGAGACAAAATCCTAGTTTAGAGTATAACTGCAAGTTGAAAACAAGCCTCAAATTAACATACACATATATACATGATGCATGATAGTATCATTTGTAAGTGTAAGTGCCAAATAAAAAAATGCATCATGTATATATGTGCATGTTAATTTGAGGCTTGTTTTCAACTTGCAGTTATACCTAATTTCAGGATTTTGTCTCTCATTATCCGTTCTTTAATATACTTTAATATACCAATTAGAATGTAAGTTGTAAGCTCATTTTACACGTATTAGAGAGAATGCCACCCCAAGGGTTTTTTTTTTATCACTAGAATGCTTTCTTGGCATACTGAGACATTTTAAAATGTATGTGACAAGAACTCTCTGACTGTAGAGAATTATTGATAACATTTGCCCTTCTGAGGCTCCTCGGTTAAAGGCATACTGGTGTTAATTAGCTTCTCTGACGTAATCTTCTGTTATGTTTTAAATGTGTATGTCAAACCAATGAGAATTATTTCTGTTTTTCCAATATAATCTGGTGTTAATAGTATGGGATATTTGAAATAACTGCCACAAAGCTTATGAAGAAGGACCTGGTTGGTTCGAAAGCTAGAGCACTTTGTTCTTTTCTGTAACATCCATGTTGGTCCAATAAAAGGTATCAAATCATTTGTTTCTCAAAGGCTATTTTGAAAATTTGGTGAGAAAATTCCTAAAAATGACTGTGTTATGAGTGAGCATTGCACAGTTTCCACGCACCCTTGTAAGTTCATGAATTTGTAATATTTTCAGTCCAGATTTTCACCAGTGGCATTTTTCCACACTTCCTTATGAACAGTACAGCTGTCATTTTTCACAACATGGCCAAAATGTGTTTTCACACTTTCAGCACAGAAATGCATGGTCGCTGTGGGAAATCATTGTTCGGGACAGATAAAGAAAATCACAGTGACACCGTTCATGACCGGAGGTCTCAAAATGCCTGTGTTGACAATCTGCTGTAAACAATTCCCAAACTAATTCCAATACAGGTGCATGTTGCAAAGTTTCTACTCACGCTCGTGACTTCACCAGTTTTTTTAATATTTTCACTGCAGATTTTCAACATTGCCATTTTTTACACCTCCCCATGAACAGTACAGCTGTCGTCTTTCACATCCTGTTCAGAATGTGTTTTTGCACCTGTGGTGACAAATGCCGTAGTCGCTGTGCAAAAGCATCTTTCGGCTAACAAACTGATATTGCAACTGTTCATGAGGTGGGGGTCACACAAAACCCATGTTGAAAATTTGGAGTGAAAATACCAACGAATGCCTGAGATGTTAGAGTTTCTGACCATAACACCCCACCCTGTAGAGAATGACGGGCATCAGGGCTGTGACTTGGGATTGTCACCTGCAATGCTCATACCATTCCACCCCCACCCACACCCTGCAGCCACTGAGAGGCATTGAGCTGTGCCTTGGACTCTTCGGCCCCAAAGTTCACCCCATTCTCCTATACCGCACCCATCTCACAATATTTTCTGATGGAATGGGGTGCGCATAAGGGCCAAAGACCCCAATGCACACCGTGACACTTGTTGGTGTCTGCATGGTAGGGTGTGGTGAAATGGCGTGGCCGTTATGCCTGATGACCCAAAGGCACACCCCAATGCCTGTCACTATCTGCAGGGTGGGGATGGGGTTGGCTTCAGTTCAATACTTCACTGCCATTTCTATTATGCAGCTCTGTAACTCCCACACTACCAATGCCAATGCCAGCAAGCAAACATTCGGCATTGACAAATGCTTGTTAGACTTGGTGTGGAGAACCCAGGCAAGACTTTTGTTATGATACAGATAGAATGAGAGTTAGGGTGTGGGAGGTACAGCCACCTTGACAACAAATTGAGCAGATGTATCTGTAGTATAGAGTAACTTGTCAAACATGGCCTCCTGCACCCCCTGGGGTACTGTTGCAGGGGGTGAGTAGAGGGACCCTGGTGGGTACAGGCAAGGGAGCTGACATCACTTTTAACTAATGTAGAGAGAGCAGCTGCAGGACTGTTTAGAGAGAAAGTGGCTTCTGAGGGACCTCTGAAAGCCACTGGTGGAGTAACATGCCAGAATTGAGGGAGGAAGCTGGTTATAGAGCTTAGTCCCAGTGTAAGTGATGGAGTTTTGCACCAATGTGGTGTGATAGAACATAAGCAGTTGCCTGTCCCCTTGTTTAGTAGCAGTTAGCAGTGTCAGTGGCTCAGCAGGTAGCACACTCGCCTCTGAGGCTGGGAGTTCAGAAGGCTGTGAGTTCTATCCCCACACCAGGCACTTGGGTTAAATCCCAATACTGACACTGTAGTGTAGCATGAGGGGGGTGCTGCACTCCTGAGGTGCCGTCTTTTGGATGAAATGTTAAACCAAGGTTCCATCTGCCTGTTCTGGTGGTAGTTCAGGTGGATGTTAAAGATCCCATGGCACTTCTTGAAAAGAGCAGGGGAAAGTGTATTAATCAAAAAAATCAGAGTACATCCAAACAAGGCACAGCATAGGTAATATATACAAGTCAGAATAAACACAAAAAGTCAATACATTCATGTAATAGCAGCATCTGTGTCCGTCACCCAAGGAAGGAGCTTCCATAACTCTAATAACTCTGGACTAGACAGTGAAGCACATTCAATAACAAAAACATTATGCAAGTCATGGCCAGTTTTATTTGTCAATTCAATATATGTACAGTCCTTTTGTTGTAGGGTGAATAAACACCTAGTCAACCAAATATTCCATCTAATAATCGTAAAAAGCAAAGTAAATGTACTACGATTCCATTTCTGCAATTGGGAAGAAAAGTGACCATACGTAAGAATAGTGAACGTAACCCAAGAAAAAAGAGGTTCTTGCCACTGGTGCACCAAAAAGCCCCAAAAAGAGGAAATAAAAGAGCAGCCAAAAAATAAATGTTCAATTGACTCAACCACAGTGAGACAGCCAGGGTGACTACACAGCCTCTCTGAAAGCTGTTTATGCTTCTGATTGCCTTTGATATTAATTTTCTCATGGCACAAAAGCCAATGAAAGTCCCACATATGACAAGGTATTCTAGCAGAATGCAAAGAAATCAACAGTGACTGTGAAAATTGAGAAGGACGGTTAGGAAAGGCCACCGGGACATGACACAGAGTGGCCAGGAGCTGGCTATACAGAACCTGATGCGATGAGGCTGAAATAATGTGTTGGGAACTAACTTTCCATTGTTTAAGTCTTTAAAAATGTTTCCTTCAAATAAATAGGGGTAGTCTGAGAAGCTCGAATAGGTCTATATGCAGATGTTTCTCACTGGTGAAACCAAAGTCTACAGTTTCTCTGTAACCAGTATTCCCAATCTCTCTGTGTATTAACCACAAGTGGTTTCAAGTTGGACATAAAAAAAATGCAATTAAAAGATATGACAGGACTAATCATGGATAGACCACTGTCTTTAACAGGCAAGTCAATAACATACCTCCGAATAGGGTTAAGACGGCTGCCCCAGACAGCTTGAAAAAATAAACTCAGAACCGAGGTTTCCAACTGCTTGGGTATAGGAAAAACATAACTGAAATATAAAAAAACTAGGAAAAAAGAACGTCTTAATCAGGAAAACACGTTTTTTCTTGCCAATTTTACTCCTTTTCCACTGGGCAACCCTCTGCTTACCACTCATCAGTTTCTCCTCCCAATTCAACGTCTCCATGCCAGGAGGACCAAATTTTACACCAAGAATGGAAACAGGATCGGTCGTAAGGGAAACCAGGCCAATCCTAGTGTCAGTAGGAGGGATAGAGCCTAGGGAGAAACCTTTACACTTCTGTAGATTCAGCGTGGCACCGGAAAGAGAGCCAAACGCAGCACACTGAGACAAAGAACTGCGTACAGAGTCCTTGTCAGCTACTAGGAGACAAAGATCATCTGCATATTCCAGGGCTGCAGGAAGAACCAGGGAGTCAGGCCTGGAAATGTGTGTAATGGTGACACGAGTATTAATCTTGCACAATAAAGGATCAATGAAAAATGCATATAAGAGGGGACTCAGGGGGCACCCCTGTCTCACCCCACGTTTGATAGATATCAGGGGACCCAACCAGCCGTTCACCACCGGCACAACTGTAGCCGTGCTGTATAATGATCTCAACCATTGAATCATAACCTGTGGTACCCGGTAATGGTGCAATGTGTACCAAAGAAACTCATGATTAATGGAATCAAAGGCCTTTCTTTGATCCAGTGAGATGTCATACCCTGAAAGAGCATCAGTATAACCTGTGGTTATAATTTCCTGTAAAGGAATGAGGTGATCTCGAATGTTACGATGCGGAATAGAACAAGATTGTTCAGGTGAAATAACTACCGTGGCAATCTCAAGTAACCGAACAGTCAAGATTTTAGTCAGAATTTTAAAATCCGTATTCAACATACAAATAGGTCCCCAATTGTTCAAGTTTGATTTCTCACCCTTTTTATGCAGGTACATTAAAGTACCCTTATTAAAGGACAATGGCATGTTCCCAGTCTGAAGTAATGCATTAAAAACACACATAAGCTGTATGCTTAGGTGTTCTAGAAATTTATGGAGTTCATGAGGAAGGCCATCGGCCCTGGAGTAGTAGTGTGTGCCAGATGCTGGATAGTATACCAAACTTCCTCTACGGAATTGGTGTACATACTCCAGTAATAGTCTGTGAGGAAACCTGTGGGATCTGGATGTCTGACAGAAAGCCTTGAGATTTCTGAAGATCAGATGGGATGTGAGAAAACAAGGCCAGAGAGAAGCAGGCAACTAGTCCTAGGATGCCCTGCTTAGTTGAGTACCTCACCCCTTCCTGGTCCACCAAATATGGCATAGTTTTCTGCCCCACACGTCGGAAGGTTTGGTCAAAGGGACATGTGACCTGTGCAGTGCCATGCGTACCAAACTTATGTTGATTAAAACATTGTGCTGCCTTTAGTTTGTGAAAGGATACCATCTCTTGCTGCACAAGCTGTGTTTGGTGACCTAAATCCTGCCCAGTTGTACTAGCCAAAGTAAATAAATTCTGCAAACAGTGTCGGTTATGTAACTATGATAAATATGCAGACGTACTCTTCCTTTTACTGTACGTTTTAACAGAAGGCTCAAGTCTAATTTTGTGTCTTCCCACCAGGAAATAGGACAATCATAACAAATCAAAACAGATTTTCTGGCCACCAAGAACTGGACCAAAAAGTCCAAGAAGCCAGTGTCCTGGTGTCCTGCAACAAGGTAGTATTAAACTTCCACGTGCCAGGGCCCTTGACCCCTAAAGAGGGGTTATGGATAACAACAGATTCCATCTTATGATCAGAAAATTTGAGGGGGGTAACTTGTGCAGCAGAAACAAATGTAGACTTAGACAAAAAAATAAAATCAGTCTGTGTAGTTAAAGAACCCTTCTGAAAAGCAGGAGTATGTTGTTTTACAGTATCCAGATATGCATCCTTCAATCTAGCAGTATGTATTAAGTTTGTTAAGGCACGCGTGTCACAAAATAAGTTTTGCGTCTTAGCCTGTGCACTCCTATCCTGCAAACTAAGACCACAGTTGAAATCACCAGAGAATATAATGTCCTTAGATGTGTGGAGGTAAGGTTGGATAAGGAAGAAAAGATCTATACAAGCCAACTTAGTTTGTGGGGCATAAAGATTTATAAGGCGATAAGCCCTCTGCTGAATAACCACGTCAAGGATTAAGACCCTACCAGGAACTAGGTCATACAATTTCAAAACATTAAAATTAGGCAAACTGACTACTATGCCCAGTTCAGATTTTTTTATTTATTTATTTCATAATTCGGATTTACAACCTTTGAGTCAAAGTCTCATTTACAAAGACACCTCGTCGCAGGGAGGGTAGACAACAATTGGTGGTCGAGTACAACAATGGAGAACATTACAGATGAGATAACATAGAAACATAGAATTTGACGGCAGATAAGGACCGCTTGGCCCACCTAGTCTGCCCATTTTCCCACCTAACGGATAAGCTGCAGATCCTAGTTAACCAACAGCTTACTTCCTCCTGCCCCCACTAGGACTGCCTTATGTCTGTCCCATGCATTCTTGAATTCCCCCACTGTTCTTGACTCCACGACTGCCTCAGGGAGGCTGTTCCATGCATCCACAACCCTCTCCATGAAAAAATACTTCCTCACATTACCTCTGAGCCGTCCCCCCTCTATCTTCAAATTGTGCCCCCTTGTTCTTGTACATCTCTTTTTCTGAAAGATGCTACCCTCTTGGACTTTGTTGATTCCCTTGAGGTACTTGAAAGTTTCTATCATGTCCCCTCTCTCCCTTCTTTCCTCAAGGGTATACATATTAAGCTCCTTTAGTCTTTCTTCGTATGTCTTCTGGTGCAGACCTTGCACCATTTTGGTTGCCCTTCTCTGGACAACCTCCGCTCTGTCTATGTCTTTGCGGAGATGGGGTTTCCAGAACTGCACACAGTACTCAAGATGAGGTCTCACCAACTGTCTGTACAGAGGGATAACAACTTGCTGTTTTCTACTATTGATGCCTGTCCCTATGCATCCCAGTATCCCCCCAGCCTTCCTTACTGCCTTCTCACATTGCTTGCCCACCTTTAGGTCATCTGATATAATTACCCCCAGGTCCCTTTCCACTTTTACTGTTGTCAGTATCTCACCCCCATTGTGTACTCTTCCTCTGGGTTTTTGTTTCCCAGGTGCATTACCTTGCACTTCTTTGCATTGAATCTGAGTTGCCATACATTTGACCATTCCTCCAACCTTGCCAAGTCCCTTCTCATCCTTCCCACTCTGTCTTGTGTATCAACCTTGTTGCAGATCTTTGTGTCATCTGCAAAGAGACATACTTTTCCTTCCAGTTCCTCTGTAATGTCACTTATAAAGACATTAAAAAAGACCGGTCCCAGTACTGAACCCTGCGGTACCCCACTAGTAACCCTCCTTTCTTCACTGTGGACTCCATTTACTACTAGTCTTTGCGTACTGTTGCCTAGCCAATTTTTTATCAGGCTACACCTTCTGACCCACTCCAAGGCTGGCTAACTTGTGTATTAATCTTTTGTGTGGGACTGTATCAAATGCCTTGCTAAAATCTAGGCAGGCCATGTCCACAGCCCCACCCTGGTCTACTACTTTGGTCACCCAGTCAAAGAAATCTATTAGATTCATCTGACATGACCTTCCCATCGTAAATCCATGCTGCCTTAGGTCCTGTGCCCCACTGGCCTCTAGGTACTCAACAATTCTTTCCTTCAGAAGTGATTCCATCATTTTCCCTACCACTGAGGTCAAACTAACTGGTCTGTAGTTTGCTGCCTCTGCCCTGCTCCCACTTTTGTGAAGAGGAATCACATCCACCCTCCTCCAGTCCTCAGATACCACCCCATCCTCCCATGATTTGTTAAAGAGAGTAGTCAGCGGTGTCACTAGTTCTACCCTTAGTTCTTTTAGAATACTTGGGTGAATCCTATCAGGCCCCATTGCATTGTCCACCTTCAATTTTATTAATTCTTTCAGAACCCTTTCTTCTGTAAATGGACTGGTATCGACCCCCTGTCTTCAGAGTGTTTCTCTTGTTTGGTTTAAGTACCTCCCCCTCCTCTTCCTTTGTGAATACTGAGCAGAAATATTCATTCAGTATCCCTGCTTTTTCACTGTCACATTCTACCCACATTCTCTCCCCTTTATTAAGCCTCAGTATCCCTCCTTTGGTCTTTCTTCACTCCTTAATGTAAATATAAAAGGTCTTATTCTCCTTTTTAACAGAGTTGGCTATCCTTTCCTCGATTTGGGCCCCTTGCTATTCTGACTGCCTTCTCAGCCTCTTTCTGCTTTAACTGATAAAGTTCTCTGTCCTGCTCCTTCTGTGTTTCCCTATATTTTCTGAATGCTATCCTTCTCTCCTTAACCTTCCCTGCCACCTCTTTTGAGAACCATAGCAGATTTTTCCTTTGTTGTGTTTTGTTGATTTGCTTTACACAAAGGGCTTGTTGCCTCTGTGATGGCTGTTTTGATTACTCCCCATTGTTCCTCCACCCCTCCTTCTTGCCTGTTTGCTAGTGCTTTTCTGAGGCACTCTCTCATTTTCCCAAAGTCAGCCCTCCTAAAGTCCAATACTCTTGCTTTTGTATGGCTTGATTGTATGGCTGTGTTTATCGTGAACCACACTGTTTGTTGGTCGCTTGTTCCCATATGGCTACCCACTTCTAAATCTGAGATTCTTTCTCCGTCCCCATTTGAGAGTACCAGGTCTAGGATTGCTCCCTCCTAAGTGGGTTCCAATATTAGCTGTCTGAGGCATGCCCCCTGTAGGGCATCAAGAATGACCCTGCTCTTGGATGTGCCTGCAGCAAAGGTGCTCCAGTTAACATCTGGCATGTTCAGGTCCCTCAACAATATCTCCCCTTTTTCTGCCATTCTAAGGAAGCCTTCTATCATTTCCTTGTCCATTCCCTCCCCCTGAGATGGGGGCCTGTATACAACCCCCATGTGGATTGTGGTGCCATTTCCTTTCTCCAGGGTGAGCCAGAGTGCCTCTTCTGCTCCCTGTTTACTCTTTAGTTCTGTTGCTTTGATCCCTTCCTTTACATAGAGAGCTCCTCCTCCTCCTCTTTTACCCTCCCTGGCCCTCCTGTAGATTGTGTATCCTGGTATGTTGACATCCCAGTCATGGTTCTCTGTGTACCATGTTTCTGTGACTGCCACAGAGCTTGTTACACAGACTACGGGCATTGGTACTCATCACCCTCCACTTTGTGATGGCCTTACCCCTTTTAGCCCCATTCCTGTCCTTACTGCCTTTGCCTTTTTTTACATTTACCTCTGTCCTGCTCCCTAATGACTTGTCTTCCTTGGTGTTTACCTCACTAATTACCATGTTGTGGGGGGAGGCTGGGATTTCCCTGCCCCTTTTCAGTGCTTCCCCACTTGGCTAGTTTAAAGGCTTGCCAATGAAGCATTTAAACCTCTCACCTAGGATCCTGGTTCCCCTCCTGGATAGATGCAGACCATTGTGCCAGTATAGGTCTGCATCCCTCCATGTGGCTCCCCAGTCCCCAGTGAATGCAAAACCCTGAGCTCCACACCAGTTTTTCAACCATTCATTGAATTCCCTGGTGAGGAGTACCCTAGCATCACCCTTGCCATAGACAGGCAGCACCTCTGAGAAGGTTTCCATATGTGCTACTTGTCTAAGGCTCCTCTCCAACTCTACAAACTTCTCTTGCACTGCTCTGATCCCATTCCTAGCCAGGTCATTTGTTCCTAGGTGGACAATGACATCCTACTCCCTCCCTCGTGCAGCTGCTCCCACGATCCTGAGGATTCGCTTCCTGTCCCTCCAAGCCATGGTGCCAGGCAGACACCTCACTCTCCCTCTCCCCTTCCTCCCCCATTTCTACCCCCCTAATGACTGAGTCCCCCATCAGGAGTTGTTTCCTTCCCCGTGGGGTCCCATACCACCCTCCTGTGGGTCTCCTTTGTGAAGGTTCCCAGCATCCTCCTTGGTCTCCACTGCAGGTGCCACCATAGAGGACCCACTATTCACCAGAAGAGTGCATGAATTGTGGAGAGGTACAGCTGGAAGGATGCAACTCTGTTCCACCACCCTCTCCCTCCCTGAGCCCACCCTGGTCCAGCCTCTCCTCTGTCTTGGCAACCTCTGAGGTAGTGGCATTGTCCCTGGTGGTCCCTGGGTGGGGGAGGAGGTTTCACGAATCCTAGCCAGGTCAGCCTGGAGACGGGCAACCTCCTCCCTCAGACCAGGGAGGTGCCTGCAAATAGATACAATAAAAGAACAAACAAAGCAATTCCAGTAATACAAAGGTGTACAAAGGCTGTACAGGTGTACAAAGGACGGAAGCAGGTTTCCTGTCCCAGGGACCAAAAGGAAGGTCCAAGAAGCCAGTCTTTCTGGGCTTGTTTATTTCATGTGAAGTGTAAAACCTAGTATCCTGAAGAAAAAATATCCCTTGATGTGAAGAAGCAAGAAAAGAAAATACAACCTGACATTTCCCTACTCATTTAATACTATTAACATTAATAATATGAAAATGTAGTGCATCACACATCAAAATAGGAGTGTAGTAGGAAGACTAGAAGCACAGGTCTATAGTGATAATTTTTTTCTGATATACAGATGCCCCTTTCTGTTTAGATTTTGCCTTCCTTTTTTGCGAACCCCTCCCTTTAGTGCAGGCTTCAGTGTCAGTAGTACCCTCAGGTTGCGAGGAAGGAATGGAGGAGGAATCCGATTCCTCACCTGATTCAGCTGAAGTGTTCTGGAGAATCTCATAAGGGTTGGACAACTTAATAGGGGAAGTTCTAAGTGCCTTCGGGGGGGGGAGCAACCTTCTGCTTTGACCTAGCAGAACGTCTACAACTTAGCTGGGATGGCACCTTGGGGGAAGGGGAGCATTTCCTCCTCTGTCATAGAGGTAGGCTCATGTTCAATAGGAGAGGATAAAGCAGCAGGTTGGGGAAGGGGGGTACTGTGGAACTGTCACCACAGAGGAGGGCCCCGCCATAGAGGGTGGAGATAAAAGACCGGAAGAACTACCTAGTGGCTGAACAGTCTGTATGAAACTAGGTCTGGTCCTTAATTTGTCCTTTTGGGCTTGTGCATTCAGAAAATGTTGGTCCGCCCCCCTCATCATGGTGTTCTTGGTTGTGGGCTGCCCAAGTGCAGTTTTGAAAAGAATGGCCCACCTCATCGCGTAAGTTACACTTGCACTCATTTAAGCAGGCAGAATTTAAGTTACCCAATTCCCCACAAAGAGTACATTTAACAGTCTCACGCTGGCTTGGATAGAATAAAACTCCCCTATCCCATCCCAGAAAAAAAGAGTTGGGCAGATGAACAATCCCAGAATCAGCAGATTTTAACACTTTACACTTCCACCCCCCAGTCCATATGTTTTCAGTGTCCAGGATAGCTTCAGGTTCACCGAGCACTTTACAATGTAATTTGAGCCAGTGGAGAACATCTGCAATGTCCACCACTTCGTTCTGGAACAAAATGGCGATCACCTTATAGGCAGGTTTCATAAGAGGAGTATCCAGAAAAGGGATCCATAAAGCAGTTTTTTTAAGGGAGTGATATTTCGACCAAAACCTCTCCAAACCTCAGGTCATTTGAAAACTAATATCAAAAGAAGTATCTCCAGAAATATGGATCAAGGCATATATTTCATGAGAGAAAAACTTTTGGGAATCTTTCAGCAGGTTCCTTGCCACAAAAATCCGATCAGGGAATTCTGGCATGCTGCCAACATAAGTCAACTGAATGGCATTATGGCGCTTGGCTGGAAGAACAGGAAGGCAAAAACAGAGAAGAAAACGTTTTCTGTTGTCCAGCAGGCCTGGTGTTCAAGAGGGAAGCAACTGGCACTGAAGCCTCAGGAGGTACAGCAGTAGCAGGCAGTGTAGCAGAAGCCATAGATGGAAGGCACAAGATCGGGTTTGGAGTCAGGTTAAGCTCAGCAGGGAGATGCAGAGGGTCTGAGTTATGGGCATCAGGTAGTGGGTTAGAAGCAGGGACAAGCGGCCGAGATGAGTCTGGAAAGTCAGTTGTGGCCGGCATCCGAATCGGGGATCCTCTGGAAACCCAGATATTGAGTTTGGGGTGTTTTTCCCAACCCGCTCCCACAAAGGCAGTATCGACTGACCAGTCCTGTGTAGCACAAGATTTAGAATTATTATCAGCAAGCAAGTCCACCAAACAGAAGTTTGGTTGTGCAAACTCAGCGCAAGGCATGGTACTCACAGAGGGAGGTGCAGCGTGGTTCAAGGTATGTGTGGTCTTCAAAGGACAGTCTGCATCGGCAGATGGTGACTTTTTCAATGAATCATCCTGGGCTCCCAGCTGGTTGGAAGAGACAGCGTCACCCGCACTGTCAGTCTGAAGCCAACGAATTTTCTGCTGCAGTGCGAGTTTCTTAATTATAAAATACCACTCCTTGGTTTCCAATAAGCACTGCAATTCCAAAGTTTCAGCCAAGGCTGCATCACTGGGGGGCTTCGCAGAATTAGTCACATCAGAAGGATCAGAGATATGAACAACTTCCATAGAGACATCTGGAACAGGCACGGAGGATCCTGGTTTCCTACAAGGTCAGTAGTAGAATTAAATTCTGTAATTTCAAGTTCTGGAGTATTATTTCCAGTTCCATACACCGAATGAGCCCCTGATGCAGATGAACTAGGAGACGATCCCTGCTCTCTCAGCTCCACAGCTTCCACCATCCTTCCTGGACTGTTGTCGGCCATCTTGCCGGCCAGGGATTCCCCTGCAGGTGAGTAGGGGAATTTCCCTGGTGCTCTGGCCAAATTTCCCCCCCCATTCATTAAAATACTACCAACAGCTTAATCTGGTTCAAGGTCAGTTGGCATTCATCTGTATCCCCCTCCCCCGGGTCATGCCTGAAAATAGGCAGAATTTGTCTAGTGCACTCAGCCGGTCAACAAAAACTAAATAAATACATAGTAAGGCACTATATGTGTTGTAAAACATGGCAAGCCATTTATTTTTATATAGCACGCTGTCCACAAGTCTCATGGAACTTCACAGATTCAACAAAGGAAAACAACAACACAAACTTAAGTGCGCACTGGGCAGGTGGTGCTCACGAAAAACTTAGTTCATATACTTCAACGATTCGGGCACTACACCTGCATATATATTTGACTCCACCAGGTAAAGTTTCTAGTTCTTTATTGAGAGAATAAAACCACCATTTCAGCACATGCTTGACATGTTTCTGAACCTCCTAGTTCCTTTCTCAAAAGCTTTTGAGAGGCCGAGGATTCAGGATTGTAAACAAAACAAGGTTGTTTATAAATATACATTAGCAGGCATTTCAGTTTTACTAAACAAGGAGACAAGCAAACCAAACAGCAACATCAATGAACTTTAGAGAAGGTAAGCAATCATAAAATGTAGGTTTTTATAGAAATATTATGATGCAAATCAGGCTGACAGTGACCCTTTAAATCAACTCAGTTCACTCTAGTAAAACTCTTGGAGATCTAAGCCAGTCCAAATGTGAATCAGAAGTAGGACATTAAGTGTATACCGTACCTACAGTATGCCTGTGAAGATACAAAGTAACTACTCTCCAATAAACTCAAGAGACCAAGAAATTACAGCTTGAAGGCAAAGGTTTATTTCATTCTCAGGATGGTACCTTGAAAGTTCAAAGTGTCCCAAGCTATGCAGATTTGTTCATTGTGCGAAATATAAAATTTCATACCATGGACCTCTGGCTCCTGGTTAGCCTTCATCAGGGAACACAGAAACACCTGAACTAATAAACAAACCTCTCAAAGTTTGACTTTTACAGCTGCAAAAATTGAACCCAGAAAATGTCTTCACGTTTCATTTGATCAACTCTATTTGCCCACCCCCAAAAAAGTTATAGAACTGTTAATCAGCTGTGCCAAATGTTACATTTGTATTTCTATTCACAACTGGCTTCAAAAACATTACCCACAAGACCATGAGCCAACCTTCCAGACTGAGTGAATGATTGTCATTTCAGGTGTCAGGGTCCAGATTGCAAGGGAATGGGACAATTAAGGCAAAACTATTTGAGAAGCACTAAAACCCTTGTATTATGAAAGAACTGCTGATACCTCATCGATAACTTTGAAAAACATTTTTAAACACAATTAAGCTTGTATGTCATACATCATATTTCGATTTCTCCTCCCCATTATTCAGTGCAGCACTGCATCGATTTGTACAAACACAGGGGTTATATTCTGTGGAGTTTATCTGACCCAACAGCTCATTTCCTCACTTGAAGGAATAATCCTCTGTTGTGATATCACATTCTGTGGTTAGAACAGCTACTTAATTTTGTCGCCGCAATTACGGTACCATAACGGCAGTGAGAGTGACTGAGGCAATCTTGATTTTTGATTGCCCCACACTCTCGTCATGTTTTGAGTCCCAGTTGATTATCTTTCTTTCAGGGCATGCCTGCCCAGAGTTAGTTATATTTTTGTGGGGAGGGGGGCAGTGGGCAAAGCCTCCTATAAAACAGTGACCTTTTCTCCGTGGCACTTTGGCGCTCTGGCTCCAAAGAGTTGCGATGCCTGATGCTCTGGAGCCAGATGCTGTATTGCCTTCGTCCCTGTCAGTGCTGACACAATGATTGTCACACCGATACGGGTGAACCATGCTGTGTCGCTCTGGGAACTACGGTGATGTCCCAAGGGAGTATTATTATCTGTGGTATGGATGATTTCACCTTTCATTGGCCCATGATTTAGAGGCTTTCTCAATCAACCATTCTTCATTATATTCCAGGTTCTCATCCTGTTCTGCATCAAAGACTGTACCAATGATGTCCATAGAGTTAGGCTCTAATACAGTTGCCATGATGTAATGTTCAGTACTGCTAATGTGTTGGCCATTCATGAAGTGGTGTCTTAGTTTGTCAGCAAGGGATACAGGACTAGCATCATTCTTCTCCTTAAAGTGAGAAATGATCTGCTCTGGCCTGAGGGTGATGAGGGCAATCAACATGGCTTACTCTGCCAGCATCGACACATGTGGCTTCTTCCAAGGGCTAAAAGAGCAGTACACCATCAGTAAATAATACTAACTTTAATAGCTACCAACCATTATTTTTTATATCTAAAGTAATTCTTTTTTTCCCTTTTGCTAATCAGGGGATACAGTATTCTACCTGACAGTAGCACAGGTACAGGGAAGGGGTGGAATAGACCTCATCAGGCTGACTGTGACATGGCTGATCAAGAACAGGTCTCCTTGGTCACTAGCGATGTCAACGTGAGAGTAGCCACAGTGCTGATGAGTTATGAAGGGGAGACTAGCACTTGGTACATCAGCTGCCGGGTGTAATAATACTCTGCACATCACATCTTGTAAAGTGTTCCAACTGGCAAAAAAGAGAGTATTGTAGAAATAGGAAGTATCAACTGACTACTTTTTTTAAATTAATAGCATTTTCTCTCTGCCCTTTTTGGTGCTACTACATTACAATTCACATTAAACTGTCTCACTAGCTAGTTGCTTTAGCATTTCCTGATGAGTTGCATAAGTGATGCTTCTTGAGCCAGCATAAAACCTTTTAAAGACTGCTGCCTAAAAGTTGTAAATCAGTGTTGCATTGCATTTTAACATGTAACCCCCCCAAGGGTGGTGTTTACCTGCTTTGTCTCCTGTTTCTCCAGTCCCAGTCCAGTAGTACCCCTTTATCACTCCTGCCAGGCCTGTGTGCCTGCAGTCCTTTGGGAGACAAGAGGAGTGTGGTGTTGAATGTCTAAAGCCCCCAGTTCAGTGATACAGTGTAGTTAGCACTGGTCAAGCCAGTAAAGTGCTCTGCAGCGCTGCGGGCACACATTCAAGCTGGCTCATGCTCGAATGTGCGAGCTGCAGTGGTCTACTTGTATATCCAGTTAGCGCTACTGTGCTTAATGTTAAAGCCACCCTGGTGGCTCAAGACTAAGGTCTCCTTAATATGCTCTGACCCCTGATTACCCAAAGATACAAGTGAGGATCTGGCGGTACACTGGAGGAAGAAAGAAACTAAACTTTATGTAGGTGCTTAAGGGTGCTATGACTTTAAGAGCAACCAAGGCTGCCTTTTGAATAATGCTCGGCCTGATGCCTTGGGGGACAGGGCAAAGGTGATAGCAACAGGCAGGGGGAGACCCTGCCAAACTCCAGTCTGCCACTGGATGATAGGGCAGAGGGACAGCTACTGGAATATAGGGGCAGTTAATGCTAATGCGTTACTGTTTGCCTGCAAAAGACACTTAAAGTTTAGACTTTGCTCAAAACTGGACTGCCAGATTATTCAGCAGCCATCTTTATTTCTTTAGATCTGCTCTGCAGCAAATGGGAATACCAGGAGCCCAAAAGACTACAAAAAAGAGACTCTTGGGAAAAGGTGGGGACTGTTTATTGGTGCCATTCCTCAGACAATCAGGCATCAAATGAACATTCTTCATACAAATTTGGTGTGCTGACAGCCTGGTGGATGAATTGGGTCTCAGTATCTGTCTACTCATATCTGGGGTGCAGATCCAGCCTGAGTCAGTCTGCTTTAAGGTCCTCACCGAGTCAGGAGAGTTTTAGACTCTGTCTGGTAAAGTCTGAAAGTCAGTCCAAGGCTTTCATAGCTGCTTCTAGGGGACTTGCCTGAGGTATTTTGCCACCTGGAAAACTAGAGCAAAGTCAGAATTGCTGTTCTGCTGAAATCTGAGTGTGGATATCTGCAGAAATCTGAGGGACTGAATCCTGCCTAAACACAGAAGGGGTGATCCAGTTGCGGCCTTCAGGAATCCACTGCTGCTAGCCTGTAGAGTGGAGCAAGTTAGTGGTCTTGATATCCCAGAGAAGATTATCAGCCAGAGGACAGTCTGGGAATCTGCCGGTTAGTACCAATACCTGGTATTGACTATTACCTCTCCTGGGGAGCTGGATGCCTGGATGGGTGGGGAGATGTGTGGCCCTGGTCCTTAGACTGGTCCTTCCAGATAGTTGCAGAGAAGCAGAAAGAGAGCTGCAGAGAGGCAGGCTGAGCTGCCTAAAAGCAGAAGGTTGCCAGCTTGCCCAGAGAACCTGCTGTTCCAGCCACTCATTTAATAACTGTGAACTGCATTCTGTGTGAAGCACCCCAGAGCAGCAGATTGAGAGAACTGTTGCTGCACAAACATTGTACCCTGAATCTTTAGAATCATTAGTCAATGCAGGGATTGTCGTGTCATTGGGGGTGTTGTTTAAAGTCTCATCCAGTTTGTTGTTCGGCCATCCGGCTTTGAGGTTATAAAAGTTAGTCATCAAATAATTATTTACATGCATCCTTGCCGAGTCTGTGTTTAACTAATTGTTTCACAGTGCACCAATGCCAGCCAGCCAGTTGCACCACATTGGGCCTGCAATGAACTCCTCGGCTGGGTACCCAGGATGACAGTGGGCGCTCCCAGGTTAGACACTGGGGAAAGACTGGTATCAGCTAGGAGGGGTAGTGCCCCCACTACAAGTGGGCTGTGGTAAACAGAATATTAAACTGTACTGTTGCATATGCTGGCGGGAGGCAGGTACTGTTCTGGTTATGAGGTTACTGACAAAGTGACTGCTTGTTGTTACAACATTCAAAAGTTGCTTATCCTCTGCACTTTTCTCCCCTTTCCTGACCCTGTGAAAATAAACTGTTGGTTGACCTTTTCTACAACTGTCTCATGAGCACATTATTAGTGAGCATATTATTATAGTAAGCTTATAACTGCATGTCTTATAGAGTCTTACCACTGTTTCTGGTTTTCCAAGTGTGGGGTGACTGCAAGGGGAGGTGGATTGGTACAGCATCTCAGGAGGTTTACTAGTCAGATAGCTGGCTAACTTTATTTTAACTCAGGGTGGTGGCAACACACTATTTACAGTACTTTGGGTACCGAACACCCCTACTGGTAACAACAGAGCCCAGGCCCCTCAACCTTGCTTGAGTTACAAGGCAAGGGTAGTAACCAAAAGCTACACAGGGACTCGGTTACAGATAGAATTACAAATGCCTTGCAGTTGAGCTGCAAAAACATTTTATAAAAGTTTCTGTTGAGCTGGTTATGTGTTTAAAAACAACACACTTTGAGTTGCCAATGCATTTCCAATGTAAAACCAACTCATTGGTATGACAGATTAATGCATGTTGTACAGTAACTCTTTGAAGTGATTTTCCTATTTCCAGCAAAAAATGTACAGATGGCATGAGCAGAATTCAGTTACACAAAATCACTCTTAAATTTGAATTTCTGGACATTTATATTATTTTATTTGCATGAACCAGGCTCTTTGCACTTTAGACATTATCTGCTCCGGACACTTTTCTTGCTTTAAAGTCATGGGCCCCCAAATTCAGAGCCGGGCGCAAGCACACTGCAACTGTTCATGCTGTGTTTGTATTTGCCCAGCTCTGAGTGATATTCAGATTGATAGCGCTTGCTGAAAGAGTGGTGCTATCTGACTGAATATTGGGTCACATTGGTGCAACACTAGGTGGATCTGCGCTCCATCACCAGGGACCAGAGCTGCATATGGCACACAGGAGATAGCGCTGCCCAAAACGAGATATCCGCATATTCAACCCGAGCATACCAGTGAGCTCACTGGGCATGCAGGGCACTAAGGGACCATCTGCATGCCCATTACAGGGTTGTCTGCATGCAGCACAGTGACCTCTCAGTGCCTCTTTCTATGGAACAAGAAATTCCTGGTGGCAAAGTGGTCCCCCTACCCCTGATCACACACTTGAAATATTGTTTAGTATTCCCTGGTACATAGATACATAGATACATAGACAGTGTCGGCAGATAAGGGCCTATGGCCTACCCAGTCTGCCCATTTGAGCTTGTAAGTTCAGTTTGTTTTCTTAGAAGTCTGTTGCCCCTTAACCCTGACCTCCAGAATTCCTTTATGTCTATCCCATGCATTCTTAAATCCCGTGACTGTTTCAGCCCCCACCACTTCCTCTGGCAGGGTGTTCCACTTGTCCACCACCCGCTCTGTGAAGAAATTCTTTCTCATGTTTCCTCTGAATCGTCCTCCCTCCAAATTCATCCCATGCCCTCTTGTCCTGGAACATCTTTTTCGCTTAAAAATAGTGTTTTCCTGCAACCTGTTCCTCCCTCTAAGATACTTGTATGTCTCTATCATATCCCCTCTCTCCCTCCTCTCCTCCAGGGAGTACATGTTCAGTTCCTTCAACCTGTCTTCATAGGACTTGTGATGCAGTCCATGCACCATCTTTGTTGCCCTCCTCTGAGCCTTCTGTACCCTGTCTATGTCCTTACATAGGTATGGTCTCCAGAACTGTACACTGTACTCCAGGTGGGGCCTCACTAGTGTCTTGTATAGCGGAATTATGACCTCCCTTTTCCTGCTGGTGATGCCCCTGCCTATACATCCCAGCATCCTATTTGCTTTACCTGCTGCCTTGTCACACTGTTTCCCTACCTTGAGGTCATCAGAGATGACAACCCCAAGACCCCTTTCCTGCTTGGTGCATGCTATATCCTCACCCCCAACTGATATATTGTGCCAGGGTTTTGTGCCCCATATGCATTATCTTGCACTTCTTTGCATTGAATTTCAACTGCCAAACCCTGACCATTCTTCAAGTTTCTGCAGGTTGCTTCTCATTCTGTCTACACCCTCTGGTGTGTCTACTCTGTTAGAGAGCTTTGTGTCATCAGCTGAACAGTGAAATTCTGCCTTCTAGGTCCCAAGCAATGTCACTGATGAAGATGTTGAATAGGACCGGTCCCAGCACTGATCCCTGTGGTACCCCACTGGTTACTCTTCCCTCTGTGGAGTGACAGCCATTTACCACCACCCTCTGTGTCCTGCCACCCAGCCAGTTACCTACCCACCACACTACTGTCCTGCCCACACCCACATTCCCAGTTTGTATAATAGTCTTCTATGTGGCACAGTGTCAAAGGCCTTGCTGAAGTCCAGATAGGCCATGTCCACTGCCCTCCCTGATCCACCTCCCTAGTCACCCAGTCAAAAAATTCAATGAGGTTGGTCTGACATGACCTCCCCCTGGTGAAACCATGCTGCCTTGGGTCCTGTAGTCCATTGACAACCAGATGTTCCACCAATCTCTCCTTCAGTAGTGCTTCCATGATCTTCCCCACTACCGAGGTGAGGCTGACTGGTCTGTAGTTCCCTGCTTCCTCTTTGTTCCCACTTTTGTATAAGGGGACTACATCTGCTGTCCTCCAGTCTGTGGGTACCTCCCCTGTTTCCAGTGATCGGCTAAACAGGATAGCCAGAGGTTCAGCCACCACCTCTCTTAGTTCTTTAAGGACCCTGGGGTGCACCCCATCTGGCCCCATTGCTTTATCAACTCTTATGACTTCCAGTTCCTTCAGGACCCTTTCTCGTGTAAAGGGACTTGTGTCCATTTCTGCACCATTCTCACCCTTGTACTTCCTTCAGACCCATTACCTCCTCTCTTCTCAGTAAAGACTGAGCAGAAATACCTGTTCAATATGTCAGCTTTACTGTTGTCATCCTCCACGTGGCCCCCATCCTCCCCCTTCAGTCTCACTAACCCTCCCTTTGTCTTTCTTTTTTCACTTATGTACCTGTAAAAGGTTTTGTCCCCTCTACCCACTGATTTTGCAATGTGTTCTTCTGTCTGAGCTTTGGCTTCCCTTACTGACCTCCCTGCCTCTCTTTGCTTCTCCTGGTACTTCTCCCTGTCCCCTTTTGCCTGCGTCTTTTTGTATTGCCTGAATGCAATCTTTTTGGCTTTCACTTTCTTTGCTACCTCTTTGGAAAACCATAATGGTCTCCTCTTCCTTTTCCTCTTGCTAACCTGCTTAATGCATAATTCTGTTGTTTTTGTAATCCCCATTTTAAATACTGCCCACTGTTCCTCAACCCCTGATTCCTGTCCCATTCCCCTTAATGCCTCTTTCAAATATCTCCCCATTTTCCCAAAGTCTGCCCCCCTAAAATCCAGGATACGTGTTTTTGTGTGGTTTGGTTCTGCTCTTTCTGTGATTTCAAACCACAATGACTGGAGGTCACTGTTTCCCAGGTGCTCCCCCACTGTTACCCCCATCACACTGTCCCTGTTTATGAGCACAAGGTCCAGTATTGCCTTCTGCCGAGTTGGTTCCATGACCAATTGCTTGAGGAAGGCACCCTGAAGGAAGTCCAGGATAAATCTGCTCCTAGTTGATGCTGCTGCTGGGATACTCCAGTCCATGTCTGGAATATTGAAGTCTCCAACTAGTACTACCTCACCTTTGTCTGCCATCCTTGGATGGCTAGCATCAGCTCCTATCTGTTTCTTCCTCCTGGGCTGGTGGTCTATAGACCACACCTGTGCGGATGGCTGTCCCATTTTCCTTTCCAGCTTAACCCACAGTATTCTCCCCCATTTTGTTCCTCCTGGATCTCTATGGCCCTTATGTCATTTTTTCACATACAGTGCCACCTCCTCCCTTCCTGCCTGCTCTGTCGCTTCTGAATATGTTGTAGCCAGGTATGACCATCTCCCAGTCGTGGTTATCATTACACCAGGTTTCAGTGATGGCCACAATGTCCAGGTCTGACTGTACCATGACAGCCTCAGATCTTCCATCTTGTTGCTAAGGCTCCTGGCATTTGCACACATGGCTTTCCATGATTTGACCTCCCTAGACTGTTTCACTGTTCTACTCCAGCCCCTTCCTTGGTTGTCATTTATCCCTGGTTCTCCTTGCTGTCTTCCTTCTGCTGAATTTTGTCCCTTTTCTGCTTATCCACCTCTTGGGCACAAATCTCCATCTTTTGCACACTGCTTTGCAGAGATAGCCACTCCTCTGGTTCACTGGTTCCACTGCTAGCTGGTGGGGGTGAGCAAGTAGGTACCCTCCTTGCTGGCCTGCCACCCCCCTTTGCTAGTTTAAATGCTTGTCAATGTAGCATTTAAACTTATCATTGAGTGCTTGGATTCCCCTCCAGGATGGATGCAGGCCATCAGGCTTGAACAAACCTCCATCCCTCCAGGTGGGTCTCCAGTCACCAATGAATCCAAACCCTTCCTCACAGCACCAGTTCTTCAACCATGAGTTAAAGTTCCTGGTGCATGCACTCCTATGCTCTCCCTTGCCTCTCACAAGTAGTACTTCTGAGAAAGTGACAGAAGTAGCTACTTGCTTGAGACCCCTTCCCAGTTTCCTAAACTCTTCCTGAACTTCCTTTGGCTCCCCATTTGCCAGGTCATTAGTACCTAGGTGGATAATGACATCCAGCTCACCCTCCCATCTTGCCTTCCCAGTGATCCCCAGAATCTTCCTTCCATCCCTCCATGCTGTGGCACCTGGTAGGCACCTCACCTCCCTGTCCTCCCCCTCCTGTGTTCCTAGCTGGATCCCTCTTATGATGGAGTCCCCCACCAGGATTCGCTTCCTCCTCCTCTGGGGTCCACTGCTTTCCCCGCTGAGGTCACCTCCTTGGCTAACCTCCACATCCTTTCCTTCCACTTCTCTGGGTACCTCTATTTGGTTGTCCTCATTTGCCAGTGTGGCATATGAGTTCTTGAGTGGAATAGGATCTGGTAGTCTAGAAGTTCCCCCATCATCTGATCGCCTGGTCAATATATGTTATACACTCCCTGGTGGATCATCGGCGGTGGCTGACCCGTCCCTGTGGGGTAACTGGTGGCTGGGGTTCGGGGCTGCTCAGTGAGCTGACCCGTGGTTCTGTCGAGTAGTCGACAGGGTGAATTGTCGGCTTGCTTAGGTTCTTTGGGAGGCCGGCTGGTGGGCTGGCTTCGGTGTAGAACTGAGGAAGTGGCTGCGGATGCTTTCTGGCTGCGGTGCATTCTGTGGGATTTTTGGGGACCCACTAATTTTTCGTTTTCCTCTGGCATGTGGATCGTGAGTGAGGATTTCTACTTGAAGACCTTCTGACTGCACCTGGTCAGATTTTTTATCTTTCATTATTTATTGTTAACATTCAGGCAGTGAGAGTGCCTGTGTTTCACTGTCAGTCCCCCAGGTAGTGAGAGGTCTGGGGGCTGAAATTATTCATAACTTTTCATCATTTCTTAATTTGGACAGACAGTGGGAGTGTGTCTGTGCCTTTTCTAGTCTCCCGAGGCTGTGAGAGGGCCTTGGGGAGCTGAAGATATTTGTTATATATGTTTGACTTTCTCTTGAAGTATAAAGTATGGTACTTTATAACTGAACTGCCTAATTGTGTGATGCCCTGCAGTGTTCAGGCGTAAATTCCTGGGCATATTTATTTATTTTAAAGGACAACAGTTTCAAGTGGCCTGTAACTAGAAAGTGCTGGACTAACTGGGACTAGTAAATGAATTAGTATTTTATTTTATTTTTGAATAAGTATTAATTTTAAGTGGTTGGTATTGTTTTATTTTTTTATATAGTCTGTTTTTTCAATACGTGTTAGTGTGTGGGTTTTCTGACCCCGCCCCCCTCCACTCTGAGAGAGAGAGAGAGTGGAGGAGTGAATTTTCTGGTTATTTGAGAGCGGTAGGTTTTGTTTTGTTTATTATTTTTATTATTATTTTATTTTATTTTTACTCCTCTCCAGTTATTTGGTTTTATTTATAATGTGTTGTGGAGGTTCAGTGATGGTTGGGCATTATTCCCCCACCAGGTTCAGGGAATTATGTCCCTTTGAATGTCCCCCCTTTGTCATCCGACACCTATTTTAGGTGCCGTGCTTTGGGCATTCTTAGGAAGCGTAAAAGAAGGTGGAGAGCTGGGCCAGGTGAGGGACAGGAAGGGGGAGGGCGGATTGGGGTTGTGAGGCCAGGAAACACCCTGGGGCGAAATGGAGTCAGGATAGAGGTTATTCTTGTCTTGTCCCCATACCCAAGGGCTCTGACTTTGGTGGGCAGGTGCCAAGGTCTTCCTCAACAGCTCATCCCACCTTGGCGGTGTTATGCTATGCCAGATCTATCAAAAACAAGACAGCTATTATAGCTGATCTTGTTGGATCAACTGATCTGGCTTGCATCACCGAGACCTGGCTGGATGAAAATTCAGGCCCTGTATTGGCCTTGGCAACTCCAGCCGGGTTCTCAGTGATACACAGTCCAAGGTTGGATAGTAGGGGCGGGTGTGTGGCCATTATGTTTAAGACTGAGCTGGGCCTTGTGGATGTGCCATTGGGAAGTACCAGATCCTTTGAATATATCCTGGGAGACGGTGAAAGTTGCGGGATTCTCCTCATCTACCGTCCACCAGGAGACAGCGGAGAATTCCTGCAGGAGATAGCAGACTTCATCGTCGACATGGTGTTGTGGTCCCCCAGATTGATAATTCTGGGGGACTTCAATGCCTGGGTCAACGATGGACTCTCACATTTTGGTCAAAATCTCCTCCAACTGATGATGACACTGGGCCTAACACAGGTGGTTACCTCCTCGACCCATGTTGGGGGTCATTCGCTGGACCTGATCTTTCTTTTGGTATGGAGAGTGCTGATTTGGGGGTGGAACCAGTCAGCTGGTCTGACCATCACACCATAAGGTTCAGCTTCAGGGCTCCCCCTAATAGGTCTGCCCCTACGGAGATGGTTCAGTACCGCCCTTTAAGGGGCATTAACCCCAGTGACCTACTGGTAGTGCTGGATCTATCGGAATTGTCGGGTGAATGCATGAGTCCAGATGATCTTGTACTAGCCTATAATAAGGCTGTGGGAGATGCTCTGGACAAGATTGCTCCTGTTCATGTTCGGCCTCTCACTCTTCATTCAAGGAGCCCTTGGTTTGATGGCTCCTTGAAGGAGTTAAGGCGGGTTGGCCAAAGGTTGGAGAGAGCCTGGCGGAAGTCCGGCCATGATGCTAACAGACTTAGGTTGATGGCACATTATGATGGCTATCAATTAGAAATCACCCGTAAGAAGGCAGAATTCCTGTCCAGGGAGATTTCTGCTGTACAGAATCGACCGGCTCAGCTTTTTCGGACTGTTGACAGATTGTGCAATCCAATCTGTCTCCAACCCAGAGAAGCTTTTTCTCAACTGAGATGCGAGGAGTTTGCTTGGTTTTTTGCAGATAAGGTTGCCAGCATCAGGTCTGGCATCGGTCCGACCTCCCCTATGAGGGATTGTAGTGGTCGACAGGAAGTGGCATGCACTCAGTCTGTCAGGTTATATTTTCGCTGGCTGGAGTTCATTGACATTGTGAAGATCATCCAAACATTGCGACCAACCAGTTGTAGTCTGGATCCGGGTCCTATATCCCTTTTAGTGGGATGTGTAGAAGGTATCTGCCCGAACCCTGCTGACATTGTCTGGAAGTCTCAGGAGAAGGGGGTCTTTCCTGATCCCCTCAAGGAGGCGGTCATCCGACCACTCCTTAAAAAACCCTCCTTGGATCCAGATTGTCTGGCCAACTACCGGCCTATCTCTAACCTGCCATTTGTTGGTAAGGTTATTGAAAAGGCGGCTGCATTGCAATTGGATGATCATCTTACAACTCACAATGTCTGTGATACTCTCCAGTCTGGTTTTAGGAAGAAGCATAGTACGGAGACTGCCCTTGTCTGGGTATTGAATGACCTCCTAATGGCTAGAGATTGAAAGGCATGTACCATTCTGGTCCTTCTCAATCTCTCTGCTGCATTTAACAGTGTAGACCGTGGTGTGCTGTTGGAGCACCTGCTGCTCTTTTGTGGGCTGTCTGGTACAGTCCTCAAATGGTTCCATTCTTACCTCACGGACAGGTTTCAGAGAGTTGCCACTGGAATTTATTCCTCTGGTGCTCACTCCCTGCCTTGTGGGGTACCACAGGGTTCCATCCTAGCCCCCATGTTGTTTGCAGTGTATATGCTGCCATTGGGAGATATCATCAGGTGATACAGTCTGAGTTTTCACTGCTGTGCAGATGATACTCAGCTGTATTTGTCCTTTCTGCCCGGACAAGATGATGCACTCTCCGTGCTAAATAACTGCCTTGCTGAGATCAGACTTTGGATGAGTTCCAGCTGGCTGAGACTGAATCCGGATAAGACTGAGGTGCTGGTAGTGGACCCAGGTCATCCGGGGGCGGGTCTGGGTGCTGGACAACCATCAGGCTTATCACTTGGTGGTATGTCGCTCACTACCTCCAATCAGGTGCACAACCTGGGCGTTATTTTTGATGATGGTTTGACCCTAAAATCTCAGGTGTCAGCTGTCATCAAATCCTCTTTTTACTATCTGAGGAATATCACCCCGGGTGAAACACCTGGTTCCACTTTGTGATCTCCCAACACTGGTCCATGCCTTTGTCACTACCCATCTTGATTACTGCAATTCCCTCTACCTAGGGCTACCCAGGGTTGATATCCACTGCCTGCAGCTGGTGCAAAGTGTGGTGGCCAGGCTTTTGACTGGGACTTCTAGAACCAGTCATATCACGCCTGTGCTCAGTGAACTGCACTGGCTGCCTGTTAGGTGACGGATCACCTTTAAGGTTGGCTTGCTAACCTTTAAAGCCCTACATGATCAGGAACCCGGCTACCTGCAAGATCTCCTGGTATCCCACTGCCCCCTCCATCCTCTCCGTTCTGCCAACAAGGGATTGCTGGAGATTCCCAAGGTATGATTAAGGACATCAGGATCTCGTGCCTTTGCTTTTTCAGTGCCAACCCTGTGGAATTTTCTACCTCGTTGGTTGAGAGAATGTCCAACTGTTGATAGAGTTAAAATGGAGTTAAAAACCTATTTATTTAGTTTAGCTTTCCCTAGCTACAGATGATTTGTTTTAATGTTTTTGTTTTAAAATTTTATCTTTATGTATATGGTTTTTATGTACAGCACCTTGGTTTTGAAAGGCGTTATAAAGATGATATGACTTGATTTTGTTTTAGTGCTGCCCCCCTCAACCATACATGGATTCCCTACCTGTCTACCCACCGAGGGCCCCCGCCCCCACCCTTCCTTACCAAGTGCTTGTCCCAGGAAACTGATGGATGACACAGCCCTCTTCTCACCTCCTAAGCCGGTTGCCAGCTAACAGTCACAGAGCACAGTCACATACATGATCATGCTCCATGAGTGTCCAACAGGGGTCAGCTGAGGAGGAGAGAGAAGGGCTGTGCCAGCCACCAATTTCACTGGACAAGCACTCAGGTTGAGGGGGGTGTGGGGAGGAGGTCTTCAGTGTGTGGGCTGGTGGTCCATGTATGGTTGGAGGGTGTAGGTAACCACTAAACCACCAGAGTAACTATAACACATGGCAAAGATATGAAAGACTGCCCCACTGCACATTGTGCTACTCTTGTATAATGAAACAGATAACATGAGAAACAGGAGCACCACCACTGTCAAAAAGAAAAATATTTCTGCAAAGTTGGCTAATAGTGAAGCATCATTATTCATTTAGAAAATTATAACACTAAGCCATGTATGTGTGGTCACCCTTCACAGAGACACTGGCATGATAAATGCTAAACTCAAGTCTCTGATGATATTCCAGTGGATGAAACTGGTTGGAGTTTAACATTTGCCATGCCAGTGTCTCTGTGAAGAACAACAACACATATGGGCTTCGTGGTGCATTTGTCTAAATAAATAATTATGTTTCAGTTCAGTATTAACCAACTTTGTAGCCCATTTTGTCTTTTTTGACAGTGCTGGTGCTCTTGTTTCTCATGCTGTCTAACTATAACATAGGTCAATTGGGCAATCATGGGGGTGGAGGGAACCACTAGACCACCAGGGCATATAGATATGTGTCCACATGGTGGTCAGGGGTGTGTGGAGAATCACTAGCCCACTAGGGCTTATTAAACATAATTTTCCAGTTGGCAATCAGGGAGTTAGAGGAAAGCCTGGCACAGGGGCAGATGGCTGCTGTACAGTTGCCCTTCCTTCAAGGGGTGGGGACATGGGCTTAGCGACTGGTTAAAATGTGTTTTTCAGTGGTGGCAAACAGTTCCACCCTGTGAGCTGTTTGCAGCTGCTGCAAATCTTTGAATATGCCTCTGTACTGGTATGCATGAGGGAACCCCTTCATTTGCGTAAGCTCAGTGGTATAGTTAGTACCTTTATACTGCTGGGTTTGGGAAGTGCATTGAGGCCTCTGGATATGGCCCTGCCAAGAGCACTATTGCAACACCAGGTTGGCCCCAACACTAACCATGTGTGCGCAGCACTAACCTTTGAAAATGAATGCCCAAATCTTCTGCTTGTGACATCAGAATTGCTCTCGTGACAACAGGCTGTGATGTCACAGCAGAGGATTATGGCTTCAAAGCAGGTACACTGCAAGAACAAATTAAGTCTTTTTTTATCTTTTTTTCAGAGTTCAGAGGGACCATAGTTCTTGAAGGCTGGTGTTAGCTCCATATACTCAAGAAATATGTTGGGGGAAAGGAAAACTGTTTAACCAGGAAAGGCTCACTAAGTCAGAGCTTGTTTCCAGGTGTGACCTGGGAGCACAAGGAAGTTAAGTGACTCACTCAGGGTCACATAGTATGCAAGTGGGAGCTGATGGGATTCAAACCCAGATCTCCAGGTTTGCAGCTCAGTACTCTTATCTACTGCGCTATACTGCCTCCTATATGTTGGTCATCAAGATAAACAGGAGGAGACACAACTTTGTTCAGAGCCCTGATGATATATAACTAGTAAAGCTCAACACTGGATAGCTAGAATAAAATATGTTCCAATTTTGCAAAGTCTAATGGACTTGCACTATAGCCTAAAGGTTAGATTTACGAGCTGTGAATGAGCTTGGCAGATCCAGCAGACCTGGATTTGTTGCCCACAACCTCCACTTGCATACCATGTGACTCTGAGCAAGTCACTTAACCTTCTTAGTGCTCCCGGGTCATTTTTGAAACAGGCACTTGTGCCTAGTGGGTCTTACACCAGTAAAAAAGAATGAAACAAAATTATGTATATAACATTATGCCATTGTGCATAAGTACTGTAAGTGGAAGAGTATCTTAGTAGCCCAGTAATACTATCTTTCATGCATTAATTAAACCGATTTCTTACTTTCGTCTGTTCTTTGTGAGCTGGGACACAGTCTTGAACCTTCCATACTAGTATCAATGTCGAACAGAAAGTAAATTCCCAGTATCTTTCTAATTGTTTCTTTTATCTTGTCCCAAAAGGATCGTAAAGAAGGATATGAACAAAGCATGCAACTTAGTGTTCCTATAGAACACCATGGGCATTTATCCCAGATTGATTGATGTGTTTAATTTATGAGGTGTGTAGTATGTCATGTGTAATATACTTAGTTGGGCTGGCAGAGATTGTTATATTTTTTTGAGGTATCAAGGAAGGAAGAACATAATTGAGATCACAGATTCTCATTAAGATGTGTCCCAAAGTCTTTTTACCAGGTTTGATAAAGCCTTAAGTGATTACGCTTTTAGAGAGAATGTAATTTTACTAGAAGTGTTCATAAGATAAGGAGTTTAAAATTAAAACCACTAAAGATGAAGTCAGGATGTTCTGGAGCTTCCCAATATTTTTTATGGAATTTCTGATTTGTAGGTAGCCCCAAAAGTTTTTTACTTTTTGTAAGAGATAAGTTGTGAGTTGGAAAAAAAATCCTTTCATTGAGTTAGACCTTTAGCTTTCCATGTGCAGGGTTTTACTTATGTATGTATGTATTTATTTACTTATTTAATTTTAAAACTTGGTTTCCTTAATAGGCGCACTGAGCCAGGGCTCGCTTCCAGGTGTGACCCAAGGGAGGGATACAACAGGGAGTGAAACAGCAGTAACAAAGTGACAACACTAGGTTCATAAACATGTACAATAAAATCACAGTACAAATAATGAATTTCAGAGAAAGACAAAAACAACGTAAAAAGTGTTTATGTACATTGGTTACAGGTAGCCTGGTCAGGAGCTAAGAGAGCATGCTGCCAATGTCGGGCAAGACATTTGTACAGAACCCAGTTCAGATTACAGAGCATGTTAAGTTGTAAGCTACACAACTGAGTAGGCAAACAAGAAGGGTTGAACAGGTTAAAAAGCAGAGGGGGGATAGCTAGGACATGGGTTGTTGTAATATGGAAAGAAGACGAAGAAGCCTATCAGCAGGTGCATTCTTTTGTAAAGTGTATCAGTAACAGGGGTTTGAGAGAGTGGAGGTAGAGAGAGAGAGACAGGTAAGGGAAGGGAAGGGGGCATGTTTTAACCAGGAAAGGCACACTAAGCTGAAGCTTGTTTCAGGTGCCACCTGGGAGCACAAGTTAAGTGACTTGCTCAGGGTCCACGGTATGCAAGTGGGGGCTGTAGGATTTGAACCCAGGTCTCCGGGTTTGCAGCTCAGTACCCTAAGCCAGAGCACTATACTGCCTCCTCCAGATGGATGGGGAAAGGAAGGCTGTTCCACAGTGTAGTAATCAGACAGAGAAAGCAGACAGGCCTGCTACAGGTTTACAGTGAAGGATATGAAAGGAAAGAGCAACAAATGAATGAGTGATGAGTAGGAGGAGGGGATGGCAAGGCAAAGGAGAGATAAGTGGGACTAGTGACAAACCAGTATCGGCAATGAAAGAGAAACAGTGTGAAAGACATCAGGCCTCAGAAGATGAGCTGTGAGTGATAGAGCACTAAGGGAAAACAAGCAGAAGGAATTAAAAAGTATGAAGTTATTTGAACCTCCAGTATATTACAGTAACGTGAGACTGGGAAAACTTGGAAAGTTTATATTTGTGTCCCGTTAGCTGCAGAGTGCCATCCCATGCCTTTGCAATAATTTTAGTAGAAGATGCAAGGGAGTTAAAAGCATGGTTAAGGTATAAATTACAGAATCATAATGTAGTGATATCCTTAATGGAGAATATAACTTTTCCATTTCAATCCAGATTTGTGATTTTTCTGAAGAGTGAAACCACTGGTTTGTTGGTTCTGTCTGGGCTACAAGATAGTGCCAATGCAGATCAGGTACGCCTAGGCCTGCCATTTCAGTAGGGGTACAGAGGTCTGCAAACTAATTCTAGGGATAAAATGCAGCCATAAAAAACCTCTTGGTCTTACACTCCCAAGAGATAAAGGTTCCCGTTTCTATCCTGATCTGGAACAAAAACAGAACTCTAGGAATGGTATTCATTTTTATGACATTATCTCTTTGCATTAGAGATAGAGGGAATGAATTCCTTTATCCAGATCATGAAATATGTCTGCCATAAGAGGTTTAAAATTTAGTGTAATGAGATCTGACTGCATTCTAAATAAATTTGCCCCCTAAATATCAGAACTGTGTACAATACTCAGGAAGTGATACAGTAGATTAAATGAAAGTGGAGATGGGAGGTCGGGAGCCAAAGGTAATATACAGTAGCCATTTTGTTCTAGTTTATTTTAAATTCAGAAATATCTGCAATGCAAGAGAGTTGCTGGGGTAATAAATTCTGAGATTTGTTAATATTTTCTAAGAAAATGAGAACATCATCTGCATGTAAGGAAAGATTATGTTCGACCCCATTGACAGAGATACCCTTAATGATCCAGGTCATTCTTGATTGCTGTGGTTATTGGTTCAACGTAAATTACAGAGTAAATTCTAAGGTGTTGCACTGGGTTGGTGAGCTGCACTGTTTGCTGTGGCTGTTCCTGCAAGCAATAAAGAATAAATACAAGTATCTCGATTGTGTTGGTGGATCCTTTCTGAATGACAGTGTTTGTGTGAGTGTGTCCACACTTTGTTTTCTTTTTTGTTTTCCTAAAGGTGAAAAAAGGTCAACCCTGTCTAGTTTTATTTTTTTATTTAAACATTTGATAACCAGGAAAAGCACACTGAGTTGAGGCTTGTTTAAAGGTACAACCCGGGGGTTAGGGGAAGGGTGTTACAAACAGTAAACATACATAGAATAGATACACGAGAATATTACATACTATCACATAATTTTGTACAAAGGAGTTATTTATATTCAGCTGCATATACACAGTTATTTACAATCAGTTGCATGAATGCAATAATATACAATAATATACAGTACAGAGGTTTTGAAGTTTAAACCGTGTTCATTTGGCCAAAGGCAGACTAGTTGCAATTACAGGTGGAGAAGGGGAGTTGATGAAGTTGAGATTTAATGGAGTTGTGCAAGGGTAAATTTACCTCTCTGTAGACAGATTTTATCTGATAGTTGTGTGCTAGGTTTGATTTGGACTGATGATTCAGAGAGCATCAGCTTCACCGAATATTTAAACTTAAGCCCTATACCAATTTTAGATAAAGATTTGAAAAAAAAATTCCATGAAACCCGATCAAAGGCTTCTCAGCATCCAACGATATGAGTGGCTTGAGATGAAATAGCAGTTTCTAAAATGTATTTGTATTTATTAAGAAACCCCTTTGAGTGAAAAACCTGTTTTTAAAGGTTCCATGCCATTATACAGACAACATACAATATAAAAAGCAACACAATAAAGAGCATACAATAAAAATACTATGTACAACTACATTTTTTATGCTCATGAAGCAGTGCTCGTAGTTTACTCTTTAAGGAAAAATACACCCTCACAGCTTGTACATTTTATTTTTTCCATTACAACAGACAATTCTTTTCATGTAGCTGTTAGAGATGTATGCAGTTGCTTGTTTGTTGTCACACTTCATTCTAGGCCCTGTAACTGTGCTGGGGGTCTCCATTTGCTGGTTGTTAAAATCTCATTGTCTTCGAATGGTACAATAATATGTCTGTGCTAGTGCAGAATGAGAGAATTTATCTGTTACTTAACCAGTCAGATAAGTTCTTTGAAACATGGACTCACTTCCTAAAGTTAAGATCTTGAAAGTATTCAGTTTATCCGCTGTGTATTCAGGTATACATGGTTCTGCTATGCCACATGGTTTATATTTGTCTCACAGGGTTATTCATTGAAATGCTATGTTCATTTATTTGCAACCACCATTATTGTTTGTTACCCATTAATGTCTTTGTTTCATGATTTCTTGACTAAGGTATGTATGTATTTACCTTTTTAACAGATATGGATTACTGTAACTATTCTGTTTAAAACTGATAAAATATTAAATAAAAAAAAAGAAATCTCATTGTCCCTGAGAGTTGCATTAGCATATGAGAACATGATTTGTAATCACCCTTTAGACTCCACAGTATGCCTGTCTGCTTAATTAGACTTCAGAGAAACAAGTTACAGGAAGGTGTGAAATATCATGTTACCTTCAGTTAGCTTTGCAAACTGTCTGAGTAATAATCGCGGTTTTTCCTTGAGTTACATTCAATTTATGTGTTTTTAGAGAGTTTTGCAGGGTATTTGTTCTTTCAGCATAGAGGTGCAAGGTATAAATGGGTGATGTGACAACATGTTCTCATATTCTAATACAGCTCTCTTGGACAATGAGATTTCGACAACCATAAAATGGAGACCCCAGGATAGTCACAGGGGGCTACCATGAACAGTGAAAACAAACTAAGGCAAACACTTACAGCCCTAGCAGCTACAGGACAAGTGTTGTCTGCTCACATGGAAACAAATAAAATTTATGTGATATGAGGGTGTAGTTTTCCATTAAATAGAATAATAGTGCACTTTAGGCAAATGTGTACATTTTTAAATAGTGAGAATGTATGTAAATATAATTCATAATGTATAATGCATTGTATCATTTGTATTGTTGTTTTAAGTGTCAGGTGTGGCTAGAAAAGTACTGTGCCCAGTCCACTTCCTGGTTAAAAATAAAAAATGAAATGAAAAATGAAATCTGGTCAAGTGGAGGATATCACTACAATAAATCATTTAAATATTCAATTGCACTAAAAGAAAAGGAATGATGACCAGGAGTATTTATTTAAAAGTTTGATAACTGGGAAAGGCATACTGAGCTGAGGCTTGTTTAAAGGTGCAAACAGGGGGAGAGAGAATTGGGAGTAGATGTACAGGCAATTACAGTTATCAGAAAGGCAATAACAGCAAAAACAAGTGCAAAAAAACTCAATTGGTAACAATGTAGGGCAGTGGCTATACAAGGGTTACAAATGATCTAAGATCATCACATTAAATCTGAAGCTACAAAATCTTGTAGGTAAGATTGGGTGAGATTTACCCTCTTAAAAGTGGACCCAGGGCAGGAGTCCAGGGATGCCTGTAAATATGAGCCTTAGGATAGACAGAAGTATGGAGAAAGGTAACAGAGGAATCAGGAAGAGGGTGACAGGTGCAAGGAGGGAGGAGAGAGAGTCTTGTAGGCACTTTAGTGAGTGAAGGAGAGGACAGACAAAGAGGATAGGGGAGCAGGGTCTACAGGGAGGAACCAGTAGGAGAAAGTAGCTTGACCAGTGTGTGAGTGAGGTGAGGTATAGAGAAGGTGCATGTGTCCCTTGAACATAGAGTAAGCTGAGGGAAGAAGGAGAGGAAAGAAGATAGGCAGGAGGAAAGAGGCCATGCAAGTATTTGGCAGTGAATGTAGGGCAGTGGTACTGGTGATGAAGGGTAAGGGGGAGATGGAAAGGGAGGAGCAGAGAGAGAGCAGTGGTGGGAGCAGACAGGAGAGTTGGAGGCAAAGTGACGGAAGCATTGCAGAGGGTTTTCAGTCAGGTAAGTGAAGAGGGAGGGGCAGAGTTATTTATACCATGTCCACATAGTCAGCGATAGGGAGGATTATTTTGGTTACCAGCTCTTGGCAGACTTGGGTGGGGAGGCAGTTCTTGTTACGGTAAAGAACACCGAGCTTGGGGCAGGGTTTGAAGTGTATGGCATAAATGTGGACGGAGAAATCTAATTTACTCTCCAGCCATACACCAAAGTATTGGAAGGGGGCCTCCCGTTGGGTGCCATCCATGGTGGAGACGACTGAGGAAGGCGAAAGCCTTTCTAGTTTCTGGGAGGTACCAAAGGTCATGGACTTGGTCTTTTTGGTATTATCTTTGAGGTGGCTGGCCTGGAACAAGCATAGTACATTGTCAAAGTCACTCTGCAGTGAGTCTTCAATCACTGACAGAGAAGGACCCGATGAATAAAATACCATGTTGTCAGCATACATGTATACATGCAAGGAGACACAGGATGATGGGAGATCATTGAGAAAAATGGAAAACAGTATAGGGACCAGGATAGAGCCCTAAGAGAACACCAGCTAATATGGAAGGGTGGGACAACATGCCACCCACCTGAACTTGCTGTTGCCAATCTGTATGGTATGGTATGGTGTGAACAGAACCACTCAACCACTCAAGCAGAGAGGTCAGCTGAGGCAGCTTATTCAGGAGCAGTGGGTGGGAGATCAAGTCAAATGCCTTCACAAGATCAATGAATATGGCTGCAGTGATATGCCCCTTATCCATCCCAGTAAGGATGGAGTCACATGCAATAGGGAGGAGATGGTGGAGTGGTTCCTTCTAAATCCAGACTGGAAAGAGAGAGGGAAGAAGAGATCTAGAAACTCTGCAAGTCTGAGTCACAAGGGACCCTTGAAGTTTAGCAAGGGAGGAAGAAGTGAGATCAGGCTGTAGTCTCATGGAAAGGAGGGTTACCCCTTGTGAGGTAGTACTCGGCAACTTTCCAGTCATGGTGGACAGCACAGAGGAGAATGATAGATTCAGGAAGTGAGTGAGAGCATGGACAATAGCAGAGCAGATATATGAAGAAGTTTGGGGTCCAAGCCATAAGGGCTGTATTTAGAGGGTTTAGATGCATGACGCAAGGAAAACTTCCTAGGGGGGAGAGAGGGGGGAACTAAAGCCATCAGATGGGATGGATGGGGGAGGGAGGGGGATCGTTGGAGGATAGACAGGGTAGTGCACAGGTGGTACAGACGTTGTTAAAAAGGGAAGCGACAGCAGGGCGGTCAGAGACCAGTGAGCCATCTTCCAGGAGGATGGGGGAGGGGTGCAGGCTGGTCCTGTGGGTCAAATAAGAAGTGGATCATTTTCCACAATTTGGGTGGGAAATCTGGGCTGGACTGAAGGTTGGATTTGAAGTAGTGGGCCTTGGCTGTCTGAATTGCCTTTGTACAGGAGTTCCTTAAGGAATTGTGATGTTGGTGGTCAGACTTATTGTGGGAAATCTTGACAAAAGTCCATGCTAGGTCCCAAGACCTGTACATCTTTATAAAGTCAGATGTGATCCAGAGGGGGTAGAAGCATTTCACACGGTCTTATGAAGATGGCAGTAAAATGAAAAGGCGGTGCCAATATCTTAGGGAAGAGTATACAAGGGATCAATCTGAAGAAGCAAGGTCCATAAGGACGGTATCAGTGTCAAGTGACCTGAGAGACCTATGTTAGATGTATTTTGGGGTGGATTGGGGGAAACACACTTTCGTAACACAGTAGGTTAAGCAGTGATTACTGAGTGTCAGAAAAAAATGCCTACAGCCATGATACGATGGGTGTGGGAGGACAACACCCAGTCCAGGAGGGAGTGCTGGGGTCAGTGATTAACCATGTGAGATTCAGTGACTTGATAGGGTGGAGGAGGGGTTTGAAGACTGGGAAGAGCCAGTTGACATTGAAGTCAATGAGGGGGATGAGCTCAGCCGAGGCAAGGGAGGGAGATGAGAAAGGGGATGGAGTTGAGGAGAGAGAAGTGAGAGATCTTAGGCGAGGCATAGAGGACGCTGACAAAGATGGGAAGAGTGGAAGGGAGGGACCCTTTTATTAGCAGGAGCTCGTGGGAGGCAGGGAGGATGTCCTAAAAGGAGATGGAACAGGAGAGGGTTTGACAGACATATAAAGCAACACCACCATGTTTGCCTCTCTTTCTTGATGAAAGAGGCAAAAGTCTAGGAGGGCGAGGTGACACTCTGGAATGCTAGAGGACAGCCAGGATTCAGAAATGCACAGGATGTCAGGAGAGTGCAGGGAGATCCATACTTTGAGGGAGTCAAGCTTAGGGAGGAGGAGGATTTTTGCATTTAAAAGTGGAAGATACTGAGGCCTTTTGGGTATAGATGGAGTAGGGAGGGAGATGAGGGACAGGGTTTATTTCCACATCACCAGCCAGAAGGAGGAAGATGAGTAGAGGAAGAGAAGGAGAGTTACTACCTCTTGTCGGAGGGGAGAGACAGTGGAGGGGTGGAGATGTAAGAAGAGAAGAGTAATGGAGAAATTCAAGGTTTAATGAGGGGTGTATAGGAGACCGGGTTGGATGTAGATGATAGGGGGTGATGTGGTGGGAAGAGGGTGGGAAGGGTGAGATCGGGGAGAGGCAAGAGGAGGGAGGTTAGAAGGAGGGGGAGATGGCAAGGGGTTTAAGAGATAACCAGGGGAGGGAAGGGGTGGGAAGAGAAGGGGGAGAAAGATAGATAGGTAGCAAGAGAAGCATGGTACAAGGGTTCTGATAGAAGAGATAGGGTGTAGATGATAGTTTGGGACAAATACTGTAGAAATTGACCCAAGATAAGGCATGTAAAAGGACAGGGAATACATGAGTGTAGGGAGTCACAGGAACAAATGGGCCAGGTTAGAGGTGAGTTAAAAGAGGCAGTAGAAATGAGCACAAATAAATACAAATAGGGGTTAGAAGCTGTGGAAGGGAGAACAGGCATTCAGTACAAATAGAACCAGCTATTATACAATTGGGGCAATAAAATGAGTGCATCAACCTTATATCAGGCAGAAGCAACCCAGTGCTAGGGAGCTAGATGACCAAAATAACAGTGGACAATTGGCCTATATACAAATTGAGAAACAGCAGGTATGCAGATAGTAACAGTTACAATTACTCAACATGCTATGCAGGTGCAGCAGCAAGACTAGGCTAGGTAGCTAGTTACACACATGCAGTAGGTACTCAGAGGTTGATAATATGATGGTAGAGAATGCTAAATAAGAATAAAGCAAGAGCAGCTTGCATACACAAACATAACTAGAGAACTAGTTACAGATGCAGATACAATATAAAGGAACTTATAACGGAGGAGAGTGGGGTAGAAGTATATGGAGGTCTGGGAGCACTGTGGCTGGCCGACTAGCTGACTCATGGCTGATTCCATGGAGACTCCTTGATGTCCTTAGTGCCTTCCTTTGTAAAGATGGGCAACTGTGTGGACAGGCCGCTTGAACACGTAGCGATATAATTCAGAGAACAGCCCTCTGATAGGCTGAGAGCCATGCTGTGGGCTGTGTCCTGGCTGGACTTCCAAACAGAGCTTTCTGGTGGTCCTGGAAGTGATTGGTTGGGGGAGGAGGGGTGGTGGCTGGCTGCCAAACCCCCCTGTCGACCCTTGCAACAGCATCCAAGTGAGTACTGCAAAGAAGGAGTGGTCAAGTCCTTGGTGAAGTCCAACGAAAGGGTTTTACCAAATTACATCTAACCATCTTTCTTGTATTATATTGATTAACAGCCGGTAGAAAATGATCTGTAATATTGTTAGGTGACATTCCCAACAGAGACTTTTACTCAGAAGACAAGTAGTATTTTATTTTCAAATGTAGAGGGAGCCAATTACTTAACTGATACAAACCACAACTATGTGCATTTTTGCTCAACCCAAAACACATTACCAAGCTTCATTAAATATTATTCTAATCCTATCAAGAATACTATAGCACAATGCTGAGTAAATGAGTCCCTGGTCAATAATAGAAAGAATAGAACTGGAAGCTAGCAAATGTCTAGCTTCATCAGTAACGTTATTTTGAGTGCTGTGTAATACACCTAACCTACAGCTGATCACCTTTATCATGTTGGCCACATGGTGCAAATGATAATGTGTGGTCCAGGTGGATACCCACACAGTTGAATATATTCACTTGTTCAATTTTTTGTTTCATCATGTCAAAAATATAGTCTTTTGGATCAGTTCTAATCCTGTTCATTCTGGCAACCAACATTGTTTTTGTTTTCTTACAATTAAGCACCAACTGATCAGCCCCAAACCACTTCTTCAAAAGCAGACTTGTGGTCACACTGACAGTGCTGGAGTGCCACAAGTAAACCATCGTGTCATCTGCATGAGGTAAAATTGTTGCAGACTGACAAGCTTTAGGCAAACAGTTGGTATATTCCAATACATATGGGGAGTGTATCTCAGGACTGGAGGATGGTGCACGTGGTACCACTCCACAAGAGTGGCCCTAAGGATGAGCCAGGGAACTACAGACCAGTAAGCCTCACATCCATCGTGGGAAGGCTGATGGAGAGAATCCTGAAGGAGAGGCTGGTTTCCCTCCTAGAGGCTAATGGTCTGCAGGACAGAAGACAGCATGGGTTTGTCTCAGGCAGATCCTGTCAGACCAACCTGGTGGAGTAATATGACTGGGTAACCAGACAATTAGACAGGAGCCATGCAGTGGATGTCTTGTACCTGGACTTCAGTAAGGCATTTGATTCAGTGCTGTAGGGGAGGTTAGGAAGTAAGCTGGAAGGCACAGAACCGGGGGCGAAGATGGTGGGATAGGTAGTGATCTGGCTGCAAGGGAGACAGCAGAGGGTGGTGGTGGGAGGGGAGCTCTCATCTCCCAGGGCAGTGACAAGTGGGGTGCCACAGGGCTCTGTACTGGGGCTGGTGTTGTTTGGGATCCTCATAACAGACATCTCAATAGGCATCAAGAGCAAGATCAGTCAGTTTGCAGATGACACCAAGATGGGAGCAGTAGTGGATAACTTAGAAGGGTGGCAGGGATTGCAAAATGATCTGGCAAAATTGGAGGCCTGGTCAGACACTTGGCAGCTCGGGGTCAATGCCAAGAAATGCAAGGTGCTACATTTTGAGGCAAAAAACCCAGGGAGGAGCTACCAGCTAGGGGGATTCAACTAGCAAAGATGAAATAGAAGAAGGATATGAAGGTGATCATAACGGGAGCAATGAACAACTCAGCACAGTGTAGAAAGGCAGCTGCAAAGGCCAACAGGATGCTGGGTTGTATTGCCAGAGGCATATCCTCCAGGAGGGGGGAGGTGATCCTGCCACTTTACAGCTCACTGGTTGGACCACACCTGGAGTACTGCGTACAGTTCTGGCAACTGTACCCAAAGGACATTAGGCTACTGGAGGGGGTGCAGTGCAGTGCAACAAAAATGATCCAGGGGCTAGGGGACTTGCCCTATGAGAGCAGGCTGAGGGAGTTGAACATGTACTCCCTGAAGGAGAGGAGAGATGGGGGGACATGATTGACACCTTCAAGTACATGAAGTTGAATAAATAAAATGGGCACAAAGGGGATTTGCAAATTAAGGAGGGAGAGGGACACTCGAGGGCATTACCTGAGATTGGAAGGGAGAAGGTTCAGGAGGGAAATGAGAAGACACATTTTTACATAGAGGGTGGTGTCTGGGTGGAACGCATTGCCAGAGGAAGTAGTATCCTGTAGAACAATGGGCTGCATCAGAAGGAAATGGGACAGGGTAAGGGGGAAGGTCACTGGAGAGGGGGAGGAGAGGGATAGGCAGCTGTAGTATAAGGGCTGCTAGCTGCACAATGGAGCAGTCTTGATATACCATAAGGCCTGTATCTGCTGGCAATTTCGTATGTTCGTATGGTCTAGATCACTCAAGCCTCTTTACATTCATGCCCTTCTATGTGACCTTGCTGCCTCCAGCTGATCATCTGTCTATCATGCCCCTATCATCTGTCTATCATGCCCTGACATTGACACTGCACTATGCCATATGCAAGCCATGCTTATTCACACCTGGAACTTTCATGCACCTCAAAGGAAATCAAGAGTCAACATGCCCACATGGGTGGATCACTCCTGACGTTATTGCCTTACTGTATGTAAATCCTGTGACCAAGCATGGGCCTGCTTTAAATCTTCTCAATCCCAACTCAACCTTCTATTCTACAGGTCACTCAGGAACTCTTACACCAAGGCTATCCACTCTGCTATGGCCTTCCATTTTAAATCTAACCTCCAGTCCAACCTCAATTCCCCTGCAAAATTCTGGAAAGTTATCCATATAGTCTTTGACGCCCCTCCCCCCACCCAGTTCACAACCTGTCCTCATGGTGGTCTCTGACCCTTCCTTGTTCACCACTCATCTTTAATCATTTCTTCAACACCTGTGCTCTGTGTTCCACCAACTCTAGCCTCCCCCCAGTCCCTTTCTGCTTCTCCTCCTCCACAGTCACTGAAAGGCTTCCATTTCCCCCATCTCCCCCCATGAAGTTTTTCTTGCCCTAGTCTCACTCAGTCCCCCTAAGTACAGTCCTGATGGGATGGACCCCAAACCTTATCATGTTATAGAGGATTTAAATATTGTGGCTCTGTCCCCAGAGGAAGAACTAGTGTGATTCAAAGCTCTGAGGAGTTTGTGTCCAGTGTATTTTGTTCTGTTTCACATTTTCTAATGAAGGACTAGAAATTTTTTAACTGTAAGTTGACTTGTGGCTCTTGTTTTAGGAGTGTGCTTTTTTGTTTTTGTCACCATTGACTGTTCAAATAGGTTTATGAGTTTGTGTTGTCTATGAAATAATTCTTTGAATTTCGTTTTAATCCATTCTGTGATTCCCTGATGCCTGAAATGTATTATGAAATTTCCAGTCTTTAACTCTGGAGTGTAATCTATAATGTCAAAGGTGACTGTTAAAGGGAAATAAAAATACCACCACATTAAATTTCCAAAACTTTGTATAGTAGATTCCATTAGGTTAAATCAAAATAAATTCTGGAGTAGGAACTGTGTACTGGAGAATAATATAAGATTTCTATATCCAGGTATTTGAAGCAAAAAAGGATCACAGAAGTTTAAATAATCCATGAAATTATTTATGGTATTAACAATTCTGACTTTACTTTCCCTCATACCATGATCTATCTGAGGAAAATAAAGCGGGATAGTAAAATGAGTCACAAAAATCCTGTAACCTCACTGGTCAAAACATGTCACATGACTGTGTTTAAATCCTACAACAGAAAACCAGTAAAAGATCCTGCTGATCAAATATCTTACTTTTTTTTAACCTAATTCAGTTTTTATGTTGATTGCGCGCACGCGCAAGAAACATGTTGCGACAGGTTTCTCGAGAAGCAGGTTGTGAAGGCGTGGCACTGTTGTGGCCATTGCCCCCACAGCAAAGCTTCCAGCTTCCCCAATGCCATGGCACGCTGCTGCTGACACTAGTTCAGCCAGCGTGCCACAACTTTCTAAAAAATCAGCCACTGCAATCAGGGGCCACCTCGTCATTGCAGCGTCAGTCATCCGCTGCAATGAGGGAGCGACCCGTCATTGCAGGGCGGGATGTAAAACCCCTGAGATTGTTTGCAAACACGGCGGCGGCTTGCCACCATGTTCACAAACAATATAACCCCCCCACATTTAGTTGCCGATGGGGGCCCCAATCCCCATCGGCATTCTGTGCCCCCCGCTTTTGTTCCTGCCAACAGGGTGCCCAATCCCCGTCGTCATACTGATACCCCGCCCGCTTGCTGATGGGGTGCCCAATCCCCCGTCGGCTATTGCTGCCCCTGGTCCAGGAAGCCTGTGCTGGCACACTGGGAGCCCACCCCAGTGTGCCAGATGCCCCTGCAAGTGAGAAAACGGTCCCGCAATGTCTGGCTTATTTATTATTTTTTAATCCTGGAAGAAAGGAAACCGTCCCTCGGCGCTCGCCCTGCTTCCCACCCGCAACCCGCAACCCGCACCCACCCACTGCACTCCCTGCCTCCCCACACCCTCTCCTTGCCCCTTACTTACCTTAGGAGCTCGGCGCGACGATCTTGATGGACTGGGAACACGCTCTGCACTCTTCAAAGCCGACCGCGAACTGAGGAAATGCCGGTAAGCTGTATAATGTAATACATAGGGTTTTTCAACTTACTGCATATCTCAGGCATTTTTGGGAATTATTCCACCAAATTTTCAACATGGGGTTTTTGTGACCCCTCCTCATGAATTCTTGAACTGTCATGGCGTTAATCGGCATGGAAAGGTGATTTCGGTCACTGTGCGGAATCATCTTTGAGGGCGATTAACAAAACGACAGTGCCAGTGTTCATGGTGGAGTCCTCAAAAAGCCTATGTTGCAAATTTGTTGGAAAAAATCTAAAATGACTGTTTACTGTTGCAGCGCTGCACAGTTGCTACAACATCAGAACTTCATGAATTTGCAATATTTTCATGCCAGATTTTCAACATTGGCATTTTGTTGCACCTCCTTGTGAGCAGTACAGCTGTCATTGTTCACATCCTGGCGGAAATTTGTTTTCGCACTTCCAGCGCAGAATAGCGTCGCTGTGGGAAATCAGTGTTCAGGACAGATTAAAAAAATGACAGTGCCATTGTTCATGAGTAGAGGTCCTGAAATGGCTATGCAGAAAATTTGGTAATGATACTCCATAAAATGACTGTGTTACGGCGTGCATTGCGCTACTTGCAGGCATACTCGTAACTTGCAAATTTATAATATTTTCAGTCCAGATTTCCAACATTGCCATTTTCACACCTACTTATGAACAGTAAAGCTGCCATTTTTTCCATCCTGGCCGAAATGTGTTTTCGCACTTTCAGCGCAGAATACAGCGGTCGCTGTGGGAAATCACTGTCCGGCACAGATTAAAAAAAATGAAAGTGATACTGTTCATGAGCAGAGGTCATAAAATGTCTGTGTTGAACATTTTGTGATAATAGCCCATCGAATGAGTGTGTTACAAGTGTGCGTTGCACACTTTCCACGCTCGCTTGTAACTTCGCAGATTTGTAATATTGTCACGCCACATTTTCACCAGTGGAATTTTCCCACACCTCCTTATGAGCTGAGCAGCTGTCATTTTTCACATTCTGACTGAAATATGTTTTCACAGTTCCAGTGCAGAATAACGCTGTCACTGTGGGAAATCACTGTTTAGGACAGATTAAGAAAATGACAGTGGCACTGTTCATGAGCAGAGGTCCTAAAATGCCTATGTTGAAAATCGGGTGACGAAACTCCCTAACGTGACTGTGTTACAAGCGTGCATTGAACTGTTTCCACGCACCCTTGTAACGTCTCACTTTTGTAATATTTTCAACCCACATTTTCAACAGTGGCATTTTTCCACACCTCCTTATGAACAGTACAGCTGCCATTTTTCACATCGTGGCTAAAATGTGTTTGCACTCCTGCCGCAGAATAGCACGGTCACTGTGGGAATTGCTGCATGGGACATTAAGATCGAACAGTGAGATGGGGAGTGACCGTGCTGAACTGAGGTCTGTCGGGACTGCTGAGGATTTGTTTGTGGGCAGAGAAGGGCCAACGCAAGAGCCCAGTACAAAGGGCAGCCTGCAGCACCAGGAGACACAGAATGAGCGAGTGAGAGAGGGGTAGGCCACCTCAACAGAGTTCTGTCAGGACAGCTGTAGAATTCTTAGTGGGCAGAACAAGGTGCAAATGCAGGCAGGAGCCCAGTACAAAACAGCAGCCTGCAACACCGGACAAAACAGACTGAGCAACTGACAGAGGGCCAGTGAGCGTGCACAACACACCAACGCAATCAACATTCGGCATTGACAAATGCTTGTTTTTAAATGTTTAATACAGATTTATTTTATAATCACAATAATCACTTCAACGCATGTGTAGAAGTAGGATTTACCCACTTCTTGTGTGGTTAAATGCAATCGGCTATTTCGTGGCACACCACATAAGGCATGGGTAAATCCCACAACAATACACGTCCTGTTGTGCATTATTGCTCAACTAACAGCTCCAGCCAATACATATGTGGTGGGGAATTCAGTAAGGTTTAAAGAGAAATAAGAGAAAAATATGTACCTTCCTTAGTAAGAGCATACAGATATCCAGATATAAACTGATTTCTAGTTTTGACTTTTGACACTTGGAAAGCATCGGGGGGGGGTGCAATAATATGGTCTACAACTGTACCTTCAAATGTTTTCTTTAAACATGATTGCCCCTCCTCTGGAATTTGTTGCAAAAAGGGCATGGATTCCCTTGCCATTACAGAACTTCAGACAATATCTAAAATCAGGATCTGTAAAATGTGTCTCTTGTAGAAAGAAGCTGTCTGCTGCTTTCTGGTTGCAGTTGGAAATAACTTTTCTTATTTATATTCTGTCTCTGACCCTTTTACATTCAGGAGATAATTTTAAGTCCTGCCATTTTAAATTGTGTTTTGCTAATGGCCCCAAGGGTTCGGTCCAAAGTCTCTTAACAGAAGTTGCGTTTCTTTTATTAAGTCAACCAATTAATTTTTCCTGTTTCTTTTCCAGTCTCCTGTGAATGAAGTAAGAAATTCTTTATCTTCTTTTTTCTCTGAACACCATTCCAAACTGAACCCACCAGCCTGTGTTGTCTCAGCAATATCCAGAACCCCTCCGCCCCAAAGAAAACCCCAAAGTGCCGCTCCTCATTTAGAAATCAATGGAAAAGCTGCAGAAACAAAGAAAGAAATTGTTAAATGAGACAGAGCAGGAAAAAGGAAGGTGAAGATATGTGAAAAGAGAAGATCAAAACCACCCCTCTCCCAGCCCCATGATCCTAAAAATTCTCACTCAGCCCCAGAACTCACATGTGAATTGAAATGTTCTATGCCTAACCTTATTCAAAATGGCCACCTGGGACTAAGTAACCTGAAAGATGGACAGGAAATGCAGAGAGATGAACTCTGAAATGGCAAGTGTGTGTGGCAGCATAAGAGGCTGGGGCATTGAGAGCTTCATACAACAAGGAAGCCAGGCCATCTTATAATTAAAAAAACAAGCATTTGTCAATGCCGAATGTTGGCTTGCTGGCATTGGCATTGGTAGTGCAGAGTTGAACAGATGCATCATAGGAATGGCAGTGAAGTATTGAACTGATGCCAACCCACCCCCACCCTGCAGAGAGTGACAAGCAGTAGGGTGCCCCTTTGGGTGTTTGGTAGTGCTGTGCGGGAAAACATGTCAGGCAGGATGTGAGAAATGACAGCTGCACAGTTCATAAGGAGGTGGAAAAAAATGCCAGTGTTGAAAATGTGGCATGTAAATATACCAAATTTGCAAAGCTACTAGGGTGCGTGGGAAATATGCAATGTCACGCTTGCAACACTGCCATTTTATGGGCGTTCGGCACCAAATTTTCAACATAGGCATTTTAGCACCTCTGCTCATGTACAGTGTTACTGTTATTTCCTCAAAGTGTCCCAAGAAGTGATTTCACACAGCGACCACGCTATTTTGCGCCGGAAGTGCGAAAACACATTTTGGGCACGATATGTCAAATGACGGCTGTACTGTTCATCAAGAGGTGTGGAAAAATGGCAATGGTGAAAATCCAGACTGAAAATATCAGAAATGCATGACGGTACGAGCGTGCATGCAATCTGCCAACGCATGCTTGTAACACAGTTATTTTATGGAGTATCATCACCAAATTTTCAACATAGGTATTTTAGGTCCTCTGCTCATGAACTGTGTCACTGTCATTTTCATAATCTGGCCCAAACACTGATTTCCCACAGCGACTGCGCTATTGTGCGCTGGAAGTGCGGAAACATGTTTCAGGCAGGATGTGGAAAATGACAGCTGTACTGTTCACAAGGAGGTGTATAAAAATGACAATGCTGAAAATCTGGCAGTAAAATATTGTGAATGCGCAAAGTTACGAGCCTGCGTAGCAACTTCGCAACGCACGCTCGTGAAACAGGCATTTGTTGGATTTTTTCCACCAAATTTGGAACTTGGGCTTTTTAAAAGGGCACCTCATGAACACCGCCACTGTCATTTCGTTAATGGGCCCCGAAAGGTGATTTCGCGCAGTGACTGTGAAATCACCTTTTCAGGCCGATAAACGCCATGACAGTGACAGAATTCATGAGGAGGGGCCCCAAAAACCCCATGTTGAAAATTTGGTGCAAAAAGTCCAAGAAATGCCTGATATATGCAACAAAGTTGAAAAAACCCTATTCACTCCATTATACAGCTTACCGGCATTTCCTCAGTTTGCGGTCAGCTTTGAAGAGTGCAGACGTGTTCCCGGTCCACTGAAGATCGTCGCTACGGACTCGGAGGTAAGTATGGGGAGTGAGGAGGCAGGGTGCGCAGTGGGTGGGTGCAGGTGGTGGGGGAGGCAGACCCTAGACTCACGAGGGACCGTTTGTTATTCTAGGTACAGAAAGCTTATCGCGGGACAGTTTGGCTTGCTGGGGTGAGCTCACAGCATTGCTGCCACCTAAGTGGGTTTGGGGAGTTTAGTAGCCCGACGGGGATTGGGCACCTCGTCGGCACACATCACAGGGGTTAATGCCACCGGGGATTGAGGCACCCAGCCGGCAAACAAAGGCACAGGACTGTTTTGGCACGCTGGGGTGGGCTCCCAGCGTGCCACCTAAGTGGGTTTGGGGGTCACTAGCCAATGGGGAGTTGGGCACCCTCATTGGCACACAACACGGGATTAATGCTGCGGAAGTTGGGCACCTCCGCCCGGAAAACAAAGCGTCGAGGCGCAGAGCCAGGGATTGGGCACCCCTCGCATTCAACAGTTGGGGGGTGATGCCTACAGGGAGTGGGATCCCCATCGGCATGTCACACAAGGGGGCGTGAGCTTCACCCGCCATGCAGGGGCTTGGCGCCATGTTTATTGAAATGTTTGCCTTGGAAAGGCAATGATGGAAGCGTGTCTTTATGCCACTGCATGACGAGCTTGTCTCTGATTGCAGCGGCACTTTGTTTACAAGTTTTGTCCACTTTCCATAATGTTGGTGTCAGCGCTAGCATGCTGGCTTATTGGGGAATGAGGGACGCACCTACTGATGCGTGCCCTGCATTCACCCAACAGCAGCCGCGCCTCCAAATCTCCACTCTCCCAATATGTTGACCTGCACGCAAGTATGGCAAGCCAACATAAAAAGAACAAAGAAAAACATTTTCAAGAAAAAAGAAAATAAGGCAAGCATGGCAATGAAGATATGGTAGATTTCTCTTGTGGCATAGAGAGGTGAAATTAAAGTGGTTCAAATAAGTTGGCCCTGTGGCGCTGAGGGTTGAGGCACTAAATGCCACACCTCACACCATTTTACAAGAAAATGTATCCATTTACAGAGAAATTGTTCCCGTGGACTTGCATTGGTTATATGGTAAAATAAAGCAATTTGGCTTCCATAGGAAATAATGTAATCTACAGCAAAACACAGGAAAATTCCCTGGAGGCCGGTGGCACTGAGGGTTGAAGCTCTGGACACCTTATGTCATGCCATGCTGGTGACCCAGGTTCAGGAACAACCTTGGGTCATCAGGAAGTCAACAGGGGAGGGAGCAGGATTGAGCAGCTGAAGGCTGCTTTCCTCTCAGGGTGGTCTTCGCCCCCCCAATAGTCCTGCTCCCACTGGGTGGCGATCCAGTGGGTAGCGAGGTGGGAGGTGGCACTGTAGTGGAGGGCACCTGAGGTGGTGTATGTGCCTCCACACACACACACACACTTACCTGGAACACAGGGATGGGAAGAAAAAAGCCAAAGAAATCTATATGGAAAAAAAGAAAATTGCCCTGGAGTTATAGGGAAAATGCAGAATAAATCTGGGAGCTCTGTATATCTAAGCGTGCGCGTCATGCTTTGGTCTATGCTGTGTGAGTGTCTCAGTCTCTGTTTTGGTTTGATGTGAGTGAATGTTTCGGGTGCTGCTTCTCCCTGTCTCTCTGTCAGGCAACAGCAAATAGAGATAACCACAAGTACCAACATACTGTTGACTGCACTTGCCGTGCATTCTGCCTTTCCTCCTTGGACTACACTCCCACAGAGTTTCGCTCATGCATGTGTGTGTGCTTTTATTTTTTTATGGCAGGAAGTGGGAGAAAGGAGGTTAGGAACCCTCAGTGACAATAAGGGATCGGGGAACTCATCTACAACACCAGGGTGAACAGAGTCAAAGCCTCTGATGCTGCTGAAACATAGCTAAAGTGCCAGGAAGCTTACCATGTGAACTAGATCAAACACCAGTGGGGACACACACCATGCAAGCAAACATTCAGCATTGACAAATGCTTGTCAACTCTCTGACCACATCTAGAATGGATGAGAAATTACTTGAGCCCTTTCAGGTAAACCTTGAGTCTGGCTAGTGATAGCATAGTGAACCTTATGCTTTGTGAGTTCAAGAGATTTTTATTTGTTTTGAATGCTTGTCTTTTTGTTAACATCCAAGGGTCAGGTAGGAGTATACTTGTGTAGAATTTGTTTTACAAATTTTCAACCCTGTGTCAATTTTCTGGCTTTTCTAAGAAGTCCTTCCCTGTCCTGAAAATGTGCAGTTTGATGAAGAAAAAGCTTGGATGTTTCTCTCAACAGTCAGGATTAGCCGTGGCTAGGGATGAGCAAAGTGGATGAAATTTGCAAAGTGTGAATTGGCTGAATCTGCAAAGCTTTGACTGGTGAAGTTGCTGGGTTTTTTTTTCTTTTTTTTGCTGAATTGACCAAAATTTGCTCATGAAGTGACCACTTTATCAAGAAAACTGCCACGTTTTTGATAACCTGACAATAGTGTCCTGGAATACCAAGAGACTTATTTGTCCACTCGAGGTGAAAAGTACTTTTACACCTGAAAAGTACGCAATGTGATGTGGCATTCCTGCAGGAGACCCACCTGTCCAAGGGGGAGGCCTCAAGCCTTCATTGTTCATGGGTGGGAGCCTCCTCCCATAATGACTATAACTCCAAGCAATGGGAGGGGTCACCATCTTCTGCAAGAAGGAGCTCCAACTAGGAGTCCCCAATCAAAATATATTAAAGACTCAGAGGGCCATTTATTTCTTTTGAAGGACACATACGAAGGACAGACCCTTATAGCGGGTAGCATATATGCCCTTAACTCCCCAAGTACAGAGGTCTTTGATCATATCTTGCAAGATCTCCCAGTAGATCCTAACAGGGATCATTCTTAGTGGGGACTTTAACTTGACTGTGTCGTAGCCCTCAACAGAACCAGGCCAGGGCCACTAGGCCGAACCCCTGCTGGTAGACCAGGTTACTGACACATATAATAGGCAGGACCCCAATGCCTGGTGGGCTCTTCACCTACAGAAACTGATTTCTCATATTATTTAGCTGTACATGATACCTACAGCAGAATAAATATAGTATTTGTATCTCAGGATCTAGTCCGTAAGGTATGGGCAATGACTGTAGGAAACATCCTCATTTTCAGACCATGCATCAGTAATACTTTTACTGGCTTGAGGCACGCTGTCTGGGCTATGTAACAAATGGGTGCCTTAAGACCTCCCTTTTACAGCAAGAGGGCATCACAGAATGGCTGGAAAAAGACCTTCTCCCTCAGCAAAACCAAACACTTCTGCTGCCACCCAGTGGGGGGCCATGAAGTCTGTCATTAGAGGGAAAGTCTTAGCACACACTTCCTAACTAGGAAAAGACAGGGATAAGTTAACTAGAGAATGAGAGAATTGAAACAGCTAGAACAAGTCTAGCAGCAGTTCCCACACTTATGTCAATCCTTCCTCACCAGCATCACAGAGGTCAGGACCTCATTGGAGAATCCTTCCACTATAAACCAGAGTAGACCCTATTTCATCCAAACCATAGGTATTGAGAAGCAGGTGAGCAGCCCAGGAAACTCCTCACCCACAGGATGTGGCTCTAGAGGCTGAAAAATATATCCCTGAGCCAAACTGGGTATACCACCGGGTATCTCTACCACATTATTCAACACAGAATTCCAAAAATACTACCAGGCTCTACTCCTCAGAGACAACCCCTCTGCAGAATAGTTCTCTTCCTTATATGCTGACATCACCTTCCCCAAGTCTCAGTCAGCCAAAGTCAGCTCCTTACTCATTCCATCACTGGTGAGTGGCTATCCTGAGCATGTCACTGGGGAAGTCACCTCAGTTGGATGGGTACCCCAGTGATTTTTACAGGGTCTTCATGGAGATCTTGGTGTCTAGGTTGTCAGTAGTGTACAGTGAGGCCTGGGAAAGAGGCAAGCTTCCACCTTTCTTTCTATATGCATGAGTAACACTTATTCCCAAAAAGGGGAAGGTTACATAGAAACATAGAATTTGATGGCAGATAAAGGCCGCTTGGCCCACTTATTCTGCCCATTTTCCCTACGTACTGTAATACCGCAGACCCTACTTGATCTCCGGCTTTACCTTCCCTTTCCTAACCACTAAGGTTCACTTATGTCTATCTCATGCATTCTTGAATCCAGTTACAGTTTTTGCTTCCACCAACTCTGCTGGGATGCTGTTCCATGCATCCACCACTCTTTCTGAGAAAAAGTACTTTCTCACATCTTCCCTGCGTCTACTCCCCTCCAGCTTCATAGCATGCCTCCTTCTTCTTGAACATCTTTTTTTCTGAAAAATGGTTTCCTCTTGCACCTTTTTTATACCAGTGATGTATTTGAAAGTCTCTATCATATCCCCAATCTTCCTCCTTTCCTCCAAGGTGTACATACTGAGGTCCTTTAGTCTTTCCTTGTAGGGCTTTTGGTGCATACCCTGCACCATTTTAGTTGCCTCCTGTGGACCACCTTTACTCTGTCTATGTCCTTCCAGAGATGTGGTCTCCAGAACAGGACACAGTACTCTAGGTGAGGTCTCACCAGTGATTTGTACAGCAGTATCACCACCTCCTTCTTTCTGCTGGTGATACTGCTCCCTATGTACCCCAGTATTCCACTGGCTCTCCCCACCACCTTGTCACACTGCTTGGTGACCTTTAGACCATCAGATATGATAACCCTCAGATTTCTTTCCTATTTGTTGTTTGTCAGTAACACTTCCCCCATCATGTACTCCATCTCTGGAGGATTCTGTGCCCCAAGTGCATGATTTTGTACTTCTTCACATTGAAACTTAGTTGACATACTCTTGACCACTCCCCAAGTTTTCTTAGATCCCTATTCATTTCCCCCCTCTCCCCCCCCCGGAGTATCTACCCAGTTGCAGAACTTTGTGTCATCTGCAAAATGGTATACCTTCCCTTCTAACTCCTCTGCAATATCACTAAAGGAATAATGCCTGACAGGATGGGTGTTATGCTGGGATAACATCCTGCCTTGGGTGGTTGGCTCTGAGGTCATGGGCCGAGGTGTCCAACACCCAAGAAAGGATGTTATCCTAGCATAATACCTAACCCTGGAGGGCATTAGTCCTATTATACAATGGCTTGTTGTCTTATTCAGAATAAGAACAAAACATAATTTTAAAGAATGTTTTTTAGTGTGTAAAATATTTTGTTCTCAGGAGAAGATAAGATGAAAATGCAACAAATCAGGCAAAAAATCAGCAGGGATGTTATGCCAGGATAACATCCGAGCTGTGATGGCCAACTGACCAGGACCGATCAAAGTACTGATCTTTGTGGCACCCCGCTGATCACCCTCCCTTCCTTGGAGTGAAATCCATTTACCACTACCCTCTGTCGCCTATCCGCCAACTAATTTCTTACCCAGTTTACCACCTTAGGATTCACTCCCAGGCTGCCCAGCTTGCTTACGAGTCTCCTATGTGGAATGTTGTCGAAGGGCTTACTGAAATCTATGTAGGCCACATCCACCGCTCCTCCCTGATCTAATTCCCTGGTCACCCATTCAAAGAAATCTATCAGATTTGTTTGAGATGACCTCTTCCCCAGTAAATCCATAATGCCTTGAGTCCTGTAAGCTGCTGGATTCAAGATATTCCACAATCCTTTTCTTCAGTAGTAATTCCCTTAATTTTCCCACCACGGAAGTCAGGCTGACTGGCCTGTAGTTGCCAGCCTCCTCCTGCTACCACTTTTTGTGAGTGGGACTACATCTGCCCTCCTCCAGTCCCTTGGGACCACTCCTGTCTCCAGTGAGTGGTTGAACAGGACTATCAGTGGCGCAGTCAACACATCTCTGAACTCCTTCAATATCCTTGGATGGATTCCACCTAACCCCATTGTCTTGTCCACTTTCAGATTTGTGAGTTCCTTCAGGACTCTCTCCTCTGTAAATGGACTGGTGTCCACCTCCCCTTCTGGTGCTCCTGTCACTTATCTGTGGTCCCTCACCTTTCCCTTCTTCTGTGAATACTGAACAAAAATATTTGTTCAGAATGTCTCTTTTCTGGTCCCCTGGTCTTTCTCCTTTCGCTTACATACCTGAAAAATGTCTTATCCTCTTTCTTTACTGCATGGGCTATTTTCTCCTCTGTTTGTGCCATTGTGCTACTGACTGCTTTCCCTGCCTCCTTCTGCTTTTTCTGACACATTTCCCTATCCGCCTCCCTCTGTGTATCCTTACACCTCTTGAATGCTAACTTTTTTCCCCTCACCTTCCCAGCCACCTCTTTTAACCATGGTGGTAGTGGTATGCTTTCCTCCCAATTCAGCCCAATATCCTTGAAAAATGTGGACTCCAAGATTTTTATGAAGATCCTGGGGAGGAGACTCCAGGATATCATAGAAGGCTTAATTCACCCTGACCAAGTGAGCTTTGTCCTAGGCCAACTAGGCACAGATAATACGCGGATCTTAGATCTCCTGTGTGAAACAAAGAAATTGAAAGAGCCCACAGCCATCATGTCACTTGATGCTGAGAAGGCATTTGACAGGGTGGAGTGGGCAAACCTGTTTGACGTCCTTTCTAGATTGGCTAAACAAATAGTTCATAACCTTAGTTAAACTACTATACACGGCTCCTCAACATCAGTCCTTAAAAATTCAGTGATATCTCCAGTCTTTTCCCTGGCAGGAACTAGACAGGGGTGCACCCTTTCCCCACTTTTATTTCTGCTGTCAGTTGACCCCTTAGCCCTAAGATTTGAGCATCCCATCTTTCAAGGGTATCTCCGTAGCTGGAGAGCATTCCACCTGCCCTAGCAAGAACATCGGAGAGCTCTCCTTGAAATGTCTTCAGACTAAAGTTATCTGATAAGTACTCATTTTTAGTTTAATTTTAAATTGCTGCCTTAGAACTTAGTTTAGTTTATTTAGTGTTTGTAGTAGTTTTATATTTATTCACGGTTCCCTGGAACCGAGGGTTCCATGTCTATTTGAGTTTACCTCATATTTCTTATAAATTTTGTATTTGCGGTCAGTTCCTTGAACTGCTTTAGTTTTTAAATTTGGGTTTATTTCTCAGTTCCTTTTCTTTCGGAAACTGAGTAGTGCTCGGTTCCAGGAACTGTTAGCGGTTGTTTACTTTTTAAAAATTGGTTCGAGGTACTTTAAAAACGATTTTGAAGATTGATCTTTTTTCTAGCTTCAATGTCAGAGGTCCATTTGGATAAACCTAAAAATGCACAGGACCCACTGGTTTTAAATATTGTGAGTCTTGTAGGAAGTTATAGCAAAAGTAGATAGACATTTTCTTTGTATTTCTTGTTTGGGTACAAGTCATATCTTTGCCAATTGTGATATTTGTAAGACCTTTTGTCCTAAAACATTGAAGAAAAGGGCTAAGATTTTAGAATAGATGGCTTCTGCTTCTGCTTCTAGTGTGGATAATTCTGCTTCTTCCTCTACCCATAAAAGGGATGGAGGTAAAGCCAAGGATCCTGACAGGAGTTCAGGAAAATCTGAACATGGTAAATCAAAAAGTGCTGTGGAAACAGGCACTGTTCCTGTTGCTAGCCTTTGGAAGACAGAAATATTGCTTGTAGAGCAGAAAGCAGCTAACTAAAAGAACAAGGAACCTCTGTGCGCAAACACTGAGGCAAGGGTTACCCCAAAGGGCATTTGGCTGGGAAGCCAAGTTTCAAGAAAATACAAAATCACACATGCCCCCACAATGCAAAGCATCATGGGCTGCATATGCAAATCACCACACGATGTTATGCTGGTCCAACTTTAAGCAGAATTGCATGGTGCCGAAAGGCCTCTCACACAGTTTGCAAAGGGTGCTAACAGAAGACATAGACACGTGTTTCGTCCTACCAGGACTCATCAGTATGCCTCATCTGTTTGACACCCCTTATTTTCTTGAAACTTGGCTTCCCAGCCAAATGCCCTTTGGGTAACCCTTGCCTCAGTGTTTGCGCACAGAGGTTCTTTGTCTTTAAATAGTTTTTATTTTAATGGGTTCACCACAATATATCCAAGGCACACTGCCTCTAGGGTAGCTGGTCCATTCCACTGGGGTGTCAAACAGATGAGGCATACTGATGAGTACTGCAGGGATCAAACACGTGTCTATGTCTCTGTTAGCACCCTTTGCAAACTGTGAGAGGGGCCTTCGCACCATGCAATTCTGCTTAAAGTTGGACCAGCATAACATCGTGTGGTGATTTGCATATGCAGCCCATGATGCTTTGCATTGTGGGGGCATGTGTGATTTTGTATTTTCTTGAAACTTGGCTTCCCAGCCAAATGCCCTTTGGGGTAACCCTTGCCTCAGTGTTTGCGCACAGAGGTTCTTTTGTCTTTAAATAGTTTTTTATTTTAATGGGTTCACCACAATATATCCAAGGCACACTGCCTCTAGGGTAGCTGGTCCATTCCACTGGGGTGTCAAACAGATGAGGCATACTGATGAGTCCTGTTGTTAGGGCCAAAACACGTGTCTATGTCTTCTGTTAGCACCTTTGCAAACTGTGTGAGAGGCCTTTGGCACCATGCAATTCTGCTTAAGTTTGGACCAGCATAACATCGTGTGGTGATTTTCATATGCAGCCCATGATGCTTTGCATTGTGGGGGCATGGGTGATTTTGTATTTTCTTGAAACTTGGCTTCCCAGCCAAATACCCTTTGGGTAACCTTGCCTCAGTGTTTCGCACAGAGGTTCTTTGTCTTTTAAATAGTTTTTTATTTAATGGGTTCACCACAATATATCAAGGCACACTGCCTCTGGGTAGCTGGTCCATTCCACTGGGGTGTCAAACAGATGAGGCATACTGATGAGTCCTGGTAGGACCAAACACTGTGTCTATGTCTTCTGTTAGCACCCTTTGCAAACTGTGTGAGAGGCCTTTCGGCACCATGCAATTCTGCTTAAAGTTGGACCAGCATAACATCGTGTGGTGATTTGCATATGCAGCCCATGATGCTTTGCATGGGGGTATGTGATTTTGTATTAACTAAAAGAAGCTACCATTTTCTTACTAATTTAACACTTCTATCTCAGCAGGAGTCAGTGTGTTGAGATTAAGCAGACAGATACTTTATTAGAAGTAGAAGGGTCTTATTTAGGGTTAAAAAGAAAATAAAGAAAGTCAGTATGTGTTCTGTGCTGGGAAGGGTACTGTATCAACTTACTTTGCTAAATCAGTAGGAGGAGAGAGAGCTTAATTGAGGGTGTGGCTTAGACAGTATAAAAGCAGGTGACTCCAATTACAACTTTCTGTTGCTAGCTTTTGGAAGACAGAAATCTTACTTGTAGAGCAGAAAGCAGCTAACTAAAAGAAGCTACCATTTTTCTTACTAATTGCTCTCCATGCCACCCACCCTAAGCCAGTTCTGTTTTTATAGCCACTGGATTTGACTGACAACAGGAACTTCCTGTTTGGCAGTAGGAAGGGAAGGATCATAGAGCAACATTAGTTTTGTCAACCCTAAAGGAAAAAACTAGCTCGCTCTCCCCCCAGCTGCTGGTGGTCTGACACTGAGCAAGGAAGAAGGAGGCTACTGAAGAATATAGAAAGTTGCCATCCCAGAACTGGAAGGGTGAGAGTTGTAAGGAGAGGAGAGAGTAAGCATACAGAGAAACAGGAGAGGGGACACAAAATAAGACATGATAGGAGTGGTGCAGTGCAATGGCTGTGGGGTGGCAGTGTTCCGGGAGACATTCTGGAGGCTGTGATGCTACCCTATTTGCAGGCACCTCTCTGATCTGAGGGAGGAGGTTGTCCATGTCCAGGCTGACCTGGCTAGGATTCATGAAATCTCCTCCCCCATCCAGGGACCACCAGGGCCAATGCCACTACCTCAGAGGTTGCCAAGAAAGAGGAGCGGCTGGACCAGGGTGGGCCCAGGGAGGGAGAGGGTGGTGGAACAGAGTTGCATACCTCCACCTGTACCTCTCCACAATTCATACGCTGTTCTGGTGGATAGTGGTTCCTCTATGGAGGCACCTGCAGTGGAGACCAAGGAGGATGTTGGGAACCTTCACAAGGAGACCTACAGGAGGGTGGCATGGGACCCCACAGGGAAGGAAACAACTCCTGGTGGGGACTCAATCGATTGGGGGTAGAAGTGAGGGGAGGAAGGGGAGGGAGGAGGTAAGGTGCCCTGCCTGGCATCACGGCTTGGAGGGACAGGAAGCAAATCCTCAGGATTGTGGGAGCAGCTGCACGAGGAGGGAGCTGGATGTCATTGTCCACCTAGGGACAAATTACCTGGCTAGAATGGGATCAGAGCAGTGCAAGAGGAGTTTGTAGAGTTGGGGAGGGCCTTAAACAAATGCATACGGTAACCTTCTCGGAGGTGCTGCCTGTCTCATGGCAAGGGTGATGCTAGGTACTCCCTCACCAGGGAATTCAATGAATGGTTGAAAACTGGTGTGGAGCTCAGGGTTTGGCTTCATTGGGGACTGGAGAGCCACCTGGAGGATGCAGGCTATACTGGTGCATGGCTGCATCTGTCCGGGGATCCAGGATCCTAGGTGAGAGGTTTAATGCCCATTGGCAAGCATTTAAACCAGCCAAGGGAAGACACTGAAAAGGAGCAGGGAAATCCCAGCCTCCCCCCACAAAACACAGTAATTAGTGAGGTAAACACCAATGTAGAGAAGTCATTAGGGAGCAGGACAGAGGTAAATGTAAAAAAAGGCAAAGGCAGTAAGGACAGGGATGGGGCTAAAAGGGTTAAGTCCATCAAAAAGTGGAGGGTGATGCGTACCAATGCCTGTAGTCTGTGTAACAAGCTCCCTGAACTAGTGGCCTTGATGGAAGAGGGTTGTCTGGATATTGTGGCAGTCACAGAAACATGGTACACAGAGAACCATGACTGGGATGTCAACATACCAGAATACACAATTTACAGGAGGGACAGGGTAAAAGAAGAGGTAGAGTAGCTCTCTATGTGAAGGAAGGATCAAAGCAACAGAACTAAAGAGTAAACAGGGAGCAGATGAGTCACTCTGGGTCACCCTGGAGACAGGAAATGGCACCACAATCTGCATGGGGGTTGTATACAGACCCCCATCTCAGGGGGAGGGAATGGACAAGGAAATGATAGAAGGCATCCTTAGAATGGCGGAAAAGGGGAGATATTGTTGATGGGGGACCTCAATATGCCAGATGTTAACTGGAGCACCTTTGCTGCAGGCACATCCAAGAGCAGGGTCATTCTTGATGCCCTACAGAGGGCATGCCTCAGACAGCTAGTATTGGAACCCACTTGGAGGGAGCAATCTTAGACCTGGTACTCTCAAATGGGGACGGAGAAAGAATCTCAGATTTAGAAGTGGGTAGCCATCTGTGAACAAGTGACCACCAAACAGTGTGGTTCACGATAAACACAGCCATTCAGTCAAGCCATACAAAAGCAAGAGTATTGGACTTTAGGAGGGCTGACTTTGGGAAAATGAGAGAGTGCCTCAGAAAAGCACTAGCAAACAGGCAAGAAGGAGAGGTGGAGGAACAATGGGGAGTAATCAAAACAGCCATCACAGAGGCAACAAGCCTTTTGTGTAAAGCAAATCAACAAAACAAAGAAGGAAAAACGCTATGGTTCTCAAAAGAGGTGGCAGGGAAGGTTAAGGAGAAAAGGATAGCATTCAGGAAATATAAGAAAACACAGAAGGAGCAGGACAGAGAACTTTATCAGTTAAAGCAAAAAAGGCTGGGAAGGCAGTCAGAATAGCAAAGGCCCAAGCGGAGAAAAGGATAGCCAACTCTGTTAAGAAGTGGGATAAGACCTTTTATAGGTACATTAAGGAGCAAAGAAAGACCAAAGAAGGAATGCTGAGGCTTAATAAAGGGGAGGGAAAGTGGGCAGAGGGTGACAGTGAAAAAGCAGGGATACTGAATTTATTTATTTATTTATTTATTTAGTTTTTGTTAACCGGGTATGTGCGCTAGTCAGCAAGTGACTGTTTTCAGGCACGACCCGGGAGGTACAATTACAATACACAAAGAGTACAGCCAGTTTATTAAGACAACGAATACAAAAAATGCAGAGAGAAATACATATGGCAATGTAACATACATTAGTAAACAAAATATACTTTAGCACTTGATCATGGAACATACTCAAAATGTGAATAGTAGAAGGCAGAAAATAAGGAGGATAGGCATCAGTAGAAAAGACACAAGGAAGGGAAAACTGGCAAAAGGATGGGAGGGAGAGATTAAGTGGAGTGAGGTGCCGCCAGATACGGCAACAGCGGGTAAGGTACCAACCCGCGGCCAGGGCTCTGGAGCCGAAAGACGGCAGGCGAAGAGAGGGTGGTAGGGGGGAGCAGCAGTAGATGGCAACATATTTCTGTTCAGTATTCACAAAGGAAGAGGAGGGGGAGGTACCTAAACCAAACAAGAGAAACACTCTGAAGACGGGGGTCGATACCAGTCCATTTACAGAAGAAAGGGTTCTGAAAGAACTAATAAAATTGAAGGTGGACAAAGCAATGGGGCCTGATAGGATTCACCCAAAAATTCTAAAAAGAACTAAGGGTAGAACTAGTGACACCGCTGACTACTCTCTTTAACAAATCATGGGAGGATGGGGTGGTATCTGAGGACTGGAGGAGGGCAGATGTGATTCCTCTTCACAAAAGTGGGAGCAGGACAGAGGCAGGAAACTACAGACCAGTTAGTTTGATCTCAGTGGTAGGGAAAATGATAGAATCACTTCTGAAGGAAAGAATTGTTGAGTACCTAGAGGCCAGTGGGGCACAGGACCCAAGACAGCATGGATTCACTATGGGAAGGTAGTGTCAGATGAATCTAATAGATTTCTTTGACTGGGTGACCAAAGTAGTAGACCAGGGAGGGGCTGTGGACATGGCTTACCTAGATTTTAGCAAGGCATTTGATACAGTCCCACACAAAAGATTAAGATACAAGTTAGCCAGCCTTGGAGGGGGTCCCAAGGTGGTAGCCTGGATAAAAAATTGGCTAGATGACAGGACACAAAGGGTAGTAGTAAACAGAGTCCCAGTGAAGAAAGGAGGGTTACTAGCGGGGTAACGCAGGGTTCAGTACTAGGACCGGTCCTTTTTTATGTCTTTATATGACATTGCAGAGGAACTGGAAGGAAAAAGTACGCCTCTTTGCAGATGACACAAAGATCTGCAACAGGGTTGATACACAAGATGGAGTGCAAGGATGAGAAGGGACTTGGCAAGGTTGGAGGAATGGTCAAATGTGTGGCAGCTCAGATTCAATGCAAAGAAGTGCAAGTAATACACCTGGGAAACAAAACCCAGGGAAGAGTACACAGTGGGGTAAGATACTGACAACAGTAAAATGGAAAGGGGACCGGGGGGGTAATTATATAAGATGACCTAAAGGTGGGCAAGCAATGTGAGAAGGCAGTAAGGAAGGCTGGGAGGATACTGGGATGCATAGGGAGAAGCATCAATAGTAGAAAACAGGAAATTGTTATCCTTCTGTACAGGCAGTTGGTGAGACCCCATCTGGAGTACTGTGTGCAGTTCTGGAGTCCCCATCTGCGCAAAGACATAGAGTGGGGCTGTCTAGAGGAGGGCAACCAAAATGGTGCAGGGTCTGTACCAGAAGACATATGAAGAAAGACTAAAAGAGCTTAATATGTATACCCTTGAGGAAAGAACGGAGAGAGCGGAATGATAGAAACTTTCAAGTACCTCAAGGGAATCAACAAGGTCCAAGAGGGTAGAGTCTTTCAGAAAAAGAGATGTGCAAGAACAAGGGGGCACAATTTGAAGATGGGGGGGCCGCTCAGAGGTAATGTTAGGAAGCATTTTTTCATGGAGAGGGTTGTGGATGCATGGAACAGCCTCCCTGAGGAGGTTGTGGAGTCAGGAACAGTGGGGGAATTCAAGAATGCATGGGACAGACATAAGGCAGTCCTGGTGTGGTGGGGGGTAGGAGGAAGTAAGCTGTTGGTTAACTAGGATCTGCAGCTTATCTGTTAGATAGGAAAATGGGCAGACTAGGTGGGCCAAGCGGTTCTTATCTGCTGTCAAATTCTATGTTTCTATGTTAAGTTGGCACTCTTCATTGATGATATACCTCTCATTCTGTCAGATATCCCAAATTCACTCCAAGCCCTGAACTTCACAGTTTGTGAATACTCCTCTCTGTCTAGCGAAAAACTGAATGGAGCCAAATCACAGATTATGCCTGTCAACGCCCAATGCAACAGCAGCTTTTTTCCAGGTACCCCGTCAGGACACCCAGTCAACATGCTGTATGAAGTACAGCTAAGGAATTATAGCGTGTCAAAAATAGTGTTTGCATTTATAGTGCACTGATTTTATTGTCTTGTGTCGACTATAGTGCGAACTGGAGTTGTTGCCTTGGTTACAGTTGTTTTCTTTGACATGGTTCCTTGGGCTGCTTTGCGAGGTTTTGACTGCTCAGCATTTTATCTAGTAGAGCTATTTTTGCCATAGCTGTAGTTTCTTAATGCTTGTTGTCGGAGACACTTTTCTTTTAGGTATTATGACCCAGTGCCCCCCCCTGTCAGTAGGCACAAGAAAGGTGTTGCATGCATGGGGGTTCATCTCTAGCCCACTGTGGCAGGTATGATATCTGCCAACACATAGGTCATGCTAGACAAAGTGGACGTGGACATGCAGAGATGGAGTCCACTAACACACCCTACATGGGGAAGAGAGAGTGCTCTTAAACTCATTATTCTACCCGTGTTACAATTTATCTTGTCTGTCTTGCCTCTGTTAATCCTGGAAGGCCACCAAATATCAAACTCTACATCCGCAGCTGCACTGGAGCCAGAAAGGGCTTGGCCTTCCTAACCTGCAGAAAGCACATGACCTAGTTCTCCTTAGACAGGCAATTACTTGCTACAGACCAGACCTAGTATCAGCCTCTCTACGATGGATAGTAGTAGAAATGGCCCAGGAAAACTCCTCTACCATTGAGTTCCTTCTCTTTCAAGAATGTGGGAATAAGCCGCCCATGTCCCCCTTCAGAAACACACCAGACAGACCTGGTCCAAATATGCTGGTCAGTTAGGATGGATAGTCAAAACTGCCTGACAATGGCCCATATGGTGCAATCCCCAGGTTAGGATAGAAGACTCTTCTACTGACTGGAAATCCTGCAGGGGATGGAATAGCAGCCTATGTGACCTTTACTACCCACTTACAGGAGTACTGTATTCATTCCAGGACCTTCAGGAATAATATGGTGTGCCACGCTCCCATTTTTGGATATACTTGCCAATTCATGACCTCCTTAGTGTAAAGGCAGCCACTAACACCCTGCCACCCCCCCCCCGGACAAATGAGTGGGGTTGTTGTCCACAACAACACACATGGCAAGCAAACGCGAAACCCCTCTAGAGAGAGAAACCCTACAGGCCATGTCAAAAGCTCCAAGAGAGAAATGAGCAACTGAAATGGACCTAAATATAGCCACTCTGGACTGGGACAAAATGCATACCCTGGCCTACAAAGCAAATTGAGAGATGCAGGCAAAACCCTGCAGTTCAAATTTCTCCACAGAGCATATGACTATACAGCAACAGACTTAACACCTGACGCCAATGGTTGGAAATGAATCTCCCAACAAGCCTCATTATACCACATTTTGTGGTCCTGTCTGACTCTAGAAAACTACTGGGAAGAAGTCTGGGTGTTCTGTAGAACTCTAACAGCTGTCCCTGGATTGCAAGACCCATATCTTGCTTTATTGGGAATTCCGAGGGCACAGAAGTCTCTCTCACCCAGATGGACACTATTGGTAAATCATGGCCTAGGTTTCACAAAGAGGGCAATCCTTCATCAATGGAAGAGCTCAGACCCCTCTCCACACAGGAATGGCAAAACCTGTTGACTTTGATGGCCAGGTACGAAAGAATAGCACACGTAGCCACAGGGAAATTCTCACTATGCACTAACATTTGGAGGCAGTATCTCGAAGCACACCCCTGAAAACGAATCAGACTTCCCCTAGCCAGGGGAAGTTATTGCTCCCTCAGTCTGATGCTAGGCCGAGCAACAATTACTAACTATTGTGACTATTGATATCCCTACCACATAACCTCCACCAAACTCTACTAAAACCCTATAGGCATCTATCTCCCTGAACAACTAAGTCTTCCTCGACTGAACCTTTCAGTGACCTGACACCCTTTTATCCTTCAGCTACTCTGCTATCCTCAGTCTGTATCTTCTCCTCCTGGAGGAGGGATGACCACTCCACATATATATGTCTAGGTACATAAACCATGTCAGAAACTCTCCCGACGCCCCTATCTGCTACCCTGAAACCATACTAAGTATAGAAAACTCCTGTATATCTAACCCTCACTTGAAACCTGAGACCGCTATGCTATATACAAAACCTTAATTATTTATCTAATCATGTTATTAGATTTGGATATCAAGACAATTAACTGCTTTATACCACTGGGACTGGGACACAGCAGGTTAGGGTATTAGGCCATCATGGATACATGATCTTTACAGACACCCCACAACAAGCACTTACCTGTCTGTCAACAGCCACTTTGAACTCCTCTCACTCTACAACAGGCTACTCTCATGCTACCAGTTAGAGAATCAGCATTCAAGACAGGTTACCCTAGCACTTACCTGCAGAATGAACTCTCCTCAAACCACAGCTAGAAATGATTATTCTCTGCAAGGTGCAAATTGGGAAATGTATGAGGGCATTGCTATGCATGTATACAGAACTATACACCAGACTATGAAATTAATCAACTCAATTAATTGTATTCTCTGTGAAACCCTTTGATGTATGATACATATACCTTACTACTCAGGCTGTATGTATGGAAGTTGTGTTAAAGCTTTAAAATCTTCAATAAAAACTTTTATGGTAAAAAGACAGAGAGAAGAGAGAGAGAGAAAAGAAAACCACCACTTTCACGGAAAAAACATCACAGTTTTAGCAAGAGTTGAAGTTCCGCAGTATGCACATGGAAACTTTGTAAAGATGAATTTTACCCACTTCGCAGCCATTTCTCAGGGAAAGTTTAAATTTACAACATCTCTAGCTGTGGCTCTTTGAGCCCGATCCAGCTCAATTTTCCTTTTGGGTTGCACCACTCAAGAACTTCATGAAGTATTCTTTCATGAATTGCAGAGAATGTATGCCTTCAAATCCTTCTGAAATGCCTCCTAATTTTAATTTGTCTCTTCTGCCATGGGTTTTCAGGTCATCAATTTTTGTCTTCAGGGTGTCTAGCTCACTGGCCTGCTGCACTCCTGTCAGGGAGGTACAATGTGTCTTCAGCCTTGCTCACCCTGATTCAAATTCAGTAGTTCTGCTGTGTAATCTGTTGAATCAGTCAGTTAAGCCTGCTACTGTATCATTCATAGAGGTGATGGAAATCCTAAGTGAGTCAAGTCCCTCTCCTTTCTTCATTTAAAAGAGCAGCATCTAAAGCTTCTTGGCTGTTTTATCCATGATTGTGAGTAGGGCAGCCAAGAGCACAGTGTTTGCTTCATTCTGTGTGCTAAGTATTGCTGGCTGTGATGCATGTTTTTGTAAATAACCTTGGCTATTACTGACATGACTTTGTTCTGTGGTGGGGCAGTTCTTAAATTTAACTGTGGAGTGAAAAAGGCTGATGCAACAGTTCTGGCCAGTGAGTTGAGATGCATATTATCAGAGGCTATAGCTGGAGATAGTAGTGTTGTTAATATCACTTTATTTCCCCAATCCCAATTAAGAGGGGCTGTACTGAGTGAGAGCCGGAATTGATATAGTTGGGTTATCTGAATATCTTAGAACCATTTCTATAGAGGCTCTGAGTGACTGTAATGCCAAACTGTTCCCATAGTGGCTTTTTGGTTGGTTTCAGAACTGGGAATACAGCTGCAGCAGTAGACATGATCAGATACCTCCAGATATTTTGCAATATTTCTACAGATTCTCTCTGTTGGTCCCACAGTGGTACTGCAGGTCGGCAGGGAATTTCTCTAGATATCACTGAAATTTCAGAAAATGTCTGACAATATCAATTGCTGCAGCTGTGACCAAGCTCAGTATGAAAGATTGCCTTTTAGAAATCAAATTAGTCACTGCCGCCATAAATGAGGTTGACAGTGTACTAATAACTGTGATAATCAGATGCTACTGTATGCCTCCCATTTGACACCCACATTTGCTCATGGGAGAAGTTGTTGCCACTGTAGGAGAAGGTGGCTTTTCGTTGATGTCAGTCTACACTAACTGGAAATTTCACTTTGATTTCACTTTGAATTGCAGAGACAGCAGGCTAGAAACCCATATAAGCTGTCCCTTTTTATGTTGGCTCACGCTTGCATGCAAGCCAACATATTGCAGTAGTAGCAGATTTGGAGGTGCAGTCACTGTGGGCGAATGCAGGGCACACATCAGTAGGTGTGTCCCTCATTCCCCAATAAGGCAGCATGCAGGCACCGACACCAGCAACACGTAAAGTGGCCACCAGATCTAAGAAAAGTGCCGCTGCAATGAGAGCCATGCTCGTCACGCAGCGGCACAATAACACGCCTCCCGAGGTGCCTTTCCTGGTGAAGCAATTTGAGAAACATGGCGGCACTGACTGCTGCCATGCAGAGTGCCGACTTCAGGGGTGCCCAATCCCCCTGTTGGCATGCCCCAACCCACTTTATTTGCAGATGGGGGAGCCCACTCTTTGTCGGCATAATGCCCCCCCCATTCCACTTCTGTGCCCAGGAGGTGCCCAACCCCTCAGCATCATGCACCCCCCACAGTCTTTCTTTTTGCTGATGTGGGGCCCAATCCCATCGGCTTCAGTCCCCCTTCCCTGTTTAATTTGCTGGACGGGGAGCAAACTCCCCGTCGGCCTAATGTCCCCCCCATTTGTTGTGTGCCGAGGGGTGCCCAATCCCCTTGGCTCGTATGCCCCCCCTTTGGTATGCGCTGATGGGGTGCCACAATCCCTGTTTGCTACAGCCCCTCCAAAAATAAACACTCAGGTGGCATGCTGGGAGCCCACCCCAGTAAAAAAAAAAAAAAAAAAGTCCTGCGTTGTTTTTCTTTTTTTTTACCCTGTAAAATAGAAAATGGTTCCTCGTGGTCTGTCCTGAACCCGCGCCCACCCTCTGTGTACCCTACCTCCCCATACCCCCTCTCACCCCATACTTACCTCTGGAGCCTGGCGCGATGATCTTCGGTGGACTGGGAACACGTCTGCAATCTTCAAAGCCGACCATGAACTGAAGAAATGCCGGTAAGCTGTATAATGGCATAAATAGGGTTTTTTCAACTTTGGTGCATATCGCAGACATTTTTTTGAATTTTGGCACCAAATTTTCAACATGGGGTTATTGGGACCCCTCCTCATGAATTCAGTCACTGTCATGGCATTATTGGGTCCAGAAAGGTGATTTCATGGTCACTGTGTGGAATCACCTTTTGAGACTGATTAACGAAATGACAGTGCCACTGTTCATTAGGTGGGCTCTCAAAAAGCCTATGTTGCAAATTTAGTTAAAAAAATCCAAACAATGACTGTCTTACGAGCGTGCATTGCGCAGTTTCCACGCACGCTCGTAACTTCGTGAATTCGTAATATTTTCACTCCAGATTTTCAGCATTGCCATTTTTCCACACCGCCTTATGAACAGTACAGCTGTCATTTTACATATCCTAGTCGAAATGTGTTTTCACACTTGCGGCACAGAATAGCACAGTCGCTGTGGGAAATCAGTTTTATGGACAGAGTAACAAAATGACAGTGCCACTGTTCATTAGCAGAGGTCCTAAAATGCCTATGTTGCAAATTTGGTGACGAAGCTCATAAAATGACTGTGTTACAAGCATGCGTTGCACAGTTTCCATGCACCTTTGTAACTTCGCAAATTTACAATATTTTCAAGCCAGATTTTCAACACTGGCATTTTTTCACACCTCCTTATGAACAGTACAGCTGTCATTTTTCACATCCTGCCTGAACTGTGTTTTTGCACCTGTGGCGTACAATGACGTGGTCACTGTGGGAAATCGACATTTGAGACAGATAAACAAAATCACAGTGACACTGTACATGAAGGGAGGTCCCAGAATGCTTATGTTGAAAATGTGGTTAAAAAAATCCAAAAAATAATTGGGTTACGGACATGCGTTGTGCAGTTTCTATGCATGCTCATGACTTCAATTTTTCATATTTTCACTCCAGATTTTCAGCATTGCAATTTTTTCACACCTCCTCATGAACAATACAGTTGTCATTTTTCACATCCTGCCCAAAATGTGTTTCCGTACCTGTGGCGCCAAATGGTGCAGTCACTGTGCAAAATCACCTTTCGACTAACAAACTGATAGTGCCACTCTTCATGAGGTGGGGTCACAAAAAGCCCATGTTGATAATTTAGAGTGAAAATACCAGCACATGCCTATGGCATTAGGGTTTCCAACTGTAACACCCCACCCTGTAGAGACTGACAGCGGGGGGTGTGACTTGGGATCATCAGCTGTAATGCTCATGCCATTCCACCCCCACCCCCCACCCTGCAGCCATTAACAGGCATTGAGGTGTCTTGCAGTGCTTGGCCCCAAAGCTCACCCTATTCTCCTATACTGCACCCATCTCAGTGTATTTCCTTATGGAATGGAGTAAATATAAGGCCCAAAGACCCCAAAGCACACCACGACACTTGTCAGTGTCTACAGGGTTGGGTGAGGTACAATGGTATGACTGTTATAGCTGACAACCCTAAGGCATACCCCAACACCTGTCAGTCTCTGCAGGGTGGGCATGGGGTTGGCGTCAGTTCAATACTTCACTGCCATACCTATAATGCATCTCTCATTCCTGCACTACCAATGTCAATGCCAGCAAGACAACATTCGGCAATGACAAATGCTTGTTAGTTACAGTAATAGTCTTCTAATCCCCTCTCTGCTAAGTATTTATCCAAACTATTCTTATAGACAAAAAAACTACTTCTACACACAACCTCTAACGGCAGTCTGTTGCATGCCCACCATCCTCTGTGTGACATATTTTTCCCATTTCTCTGTTTTGAAATTATTAGGCTGTATTTGTTTTTCGTGCCCTCTTACATTTTGCCATGTTCTGTATTTTAGATTTTGTCCTTCCATCAGATCCTCTTGTTTAAAACTGTATACAACATCAACAAATCTCCCCTGGTTCATCAGTTGTGCAGTATTCAATCGGAGGTCTTCTTATGCCTTATCCTTGAACCCTTTAACTGATTTTGTCACCTTCCTCTGAATCCATTCTATTTTATTCTTATCAGTATTGTTTAAAGTCCCCCAAAACTATGATCAATAATCCATTTGTGGTCTAATATATGCATTGTACAGAGACATCCTCAGTTCCTTTGCTTTACTAACAACGTTTCTATTTATCAAATGTATCAGATAATTGGTTTTCCTAAACACCTCTGTAGATTGGGTATATATTTTGAAATTATTGATTACTATGGTCCCCAAGTCCCTTTCTTTTATTGTTTCTTCCAATAACTCCATTTTCAGTTTGGGTATCAACCTATATCAGCAACTATTATTGAGTGACTCAATATGAGCGACCCAATAATACCACTTGTAAGGACAGCGACTGGTGAAAAATGTCGCTATATCCTGCAGAGTAAGTGTAGCAGGGAGCTACACTCACTGTTGCAGGGTATGGGATGCTGCTTGGCCTAGCATCATCAAGCTGGCCATGTAGTATAGTGGTGTACACTACTGCCCCTGGAGCCAGTGACCTGGGTTTGGGTCTAGTTCCAGACAAAAAAAATGTTTTTTGTCTTCGTTTCCTTTCTCTTCTAAGTCTGCGTCCCCCACAAAGTTGATTATAGTTATTTTGGGAGGTGGGTGGCATAGCCCCCACATAAAAATGATATGGTGTTTTTTTTTGGCTGCAGTAAGTGACCATCGCCATTTGCGACGGTCACCCTGGGGTCTGTCGCCCTGCTTGTGTTTGGCGTCTTTTGTATCACTCTTTGTGATCAACACTCATTAGGAATCGCCATTGTCACATAAATCCACAGTTTGTATTAGTAACCTGGCTTATTTTTGCTGAAATGGATAACTTTGCTTTTTGATGTGTTAAAAGTCATCAACCTCTTCTCCGCCTATATCATTTGTTGATCCCAGTCCTTCTGCAGTCTTACATGGTTTTCAGTAGTATCCACTCTTTCTCCTAAGAATTAGCAGAATCTAGCTTGATAGTGGTTGTCCATATGTTTAATGTGCTGGTCACATCTGTCAGTGCATGGAGATTACTGGTGAGAATAGCAGCAGAGAACTGGGGATCCTAATTGAATATCTATTCGCTGTTGTCTGGACAATGGAGGATCAAAAAGATCTGTGTCTTTTTCTTCAAATTTTTGGTTCTTTTAATTCTTTTAGATCCAATGACTACTGGGGTCTCCTAGCCATAATTATGAGCAGGCTAAAAGGAGTTGCTCACAAGATCTCTCTCTCTCTCTCTCTCTCTCTGCTGTAGAGTCAGAATTTCATACATAGGGTGCCGGCCAAAGTAGAGAAACAAGAACTGTTGCTTTACAGACTCTAAGTCATGATGCCTCACCTGTTTCTCTCCTGTTGTAAGAACAGCTAACCTACAGGAGCTTCAGTTAAGACTAGGTTTGCAAAGGCAGAAAAAGCCCTTTAGGTGCCATTTACCACTGCTACAAATCTCTAAAACTGCTGCTGCCCCTGTATGCAGAGGGAGACCCACTCATTTGCATGGGCACCATGCTATGTTAGCGCTTCAGAGCTAAGCAGCTTAGCCAGTGCTACAAGGATCTCTGAATATAGACCCCACCCACAAACCATGTGCAAAACACAGCAAGGCTAACACCACTTAACATTTGAATATCTGGCCCCTGATCTGTTATCCTCCAGCAAAACTCAGGAATGCACCCTGAAGCTTAGCACAATCAGTACTGGTAGAATAAGCATTATTATGTGCTCTTTCACAGTAATGCAATCTAAGTGACTTCCCGGCACACAGAGGTTCCCTGTTCCTCAGTCTGCCAGTTGCGTCATCAAAGGGCTGGCCGCGGGGGACTCTGTGACATGTAGTAGGCAAATGTGGCAGATGGAGGGTTGCAAGGTTAACCAGATAAAAAAATGAAATTACAAAATATTAAGTACATTAAAACAAAACAAATATTTCCTTTCACTGCAATTTTCTTCACTGGAACCTAAAGGTCCAGCAGTATTACTGCAGGTTAAGTGAGAATTCCTCTTTAAAGTTGATTTGCTAACTTGTAAGGCCCAACACGGTTTGAGTCCTGGTTACCTGTTAGGTGTCCTGAACCCTTATGTGCTTTCATCCTCTCTTTGCTCCATCATGGTGGGCCTCCAAACTATACTGAGGGCTGTGATGAAATCCTTAGGAGACTGGACTTTTGAGGTGATAGTCCTAGTCTTATGGAATTAGCTCCAGAGGATCCTCAGACAGGCCCCCAAAGTGACTGCTTTTGAAGATGTATCCGAGGACCTTTTTGGGACAAAGTTTTGGGGACTGATTGATCTTCTCTACTAGGCCCCTTCCATCACAGTTTTTATGAGTTTTATGTATTTTATCTGCTGATTTATGATAATTACACATTTGTTTATTTATGGATTGATTATAATTTCTGTACTTTTGTAAACTGCCCTAGGCCTATGGGAAAGGGTGTTGTCAGAAATGAAACCTACCACTACTTCTTCTAGAGGGTGAATAACCTAAGTAACAGTCTAAAAGTATAGAAAGTATTCATGAATATGCAGATGTATCTGAACCCATATGCATTTTCACCATGCTATATCTTATGACTGTATCTATATTCTCTGACAGAGTATAATGTTTACCCTGTGATGAATTTGGTTTCTTTCTTAACTTCAATAAAACTGTGAAAAAAAAAGTATAGAAAGTATCTATGAAGTCAAAACAGGCTTTCAGTGTATTATAAGCCTGAAGAGAGAGAGAGAGAGAGAAATAGATAGATAAATAGAAACATAGAAACAGAAACATAGACTTTGATGGCAGATAAGGACTGCTAGGCCCATCTAGTCTGCCCATTTCCCTACCTACAGGATAGGCCGCAGATCCTAGTTAACCAACAGCCTATTTCTTCCTACCCCCCACACGAATTGCCTTATGTCTGTCCCATGCATTCTTGAATTCTCCCACAGTTTTAGACCCCACAACCTCCTCAGGAAGGCTGTTCCATGCATCCACTACCACGATAGATAGATAGATAGATAGATAGATAGATAGATAGATAGATAGATAGATAGATAGATAGATAGATAGATAGATATTTTTATTTATGAGGCGCCCAATTCCTGGGACTCTGGGAGTTGTACAATAAAACAATAATACAAAACCCAATAGAAATATATTTTTATTTATGATGCACCCAATTCCTGAGACTCTGTGTGCTGTACAATAAAACAATAATACAAAATCCAGTTAATTAAAAACAAGCAAAAAACACACATAAAATAAAATCATTATACATACAGACAGCCATCTAGCTATTCAAACAGCATCAATCAATAAAAGCGAGTTGGAACAGGTATGTTTTTAATCCACTTTTAAAGGCTTCACCGAGGGAGTCCCCACCCTGAGAACACCAAGGAGGCCTCCCTCGGCAGAACAGAGTGCCCAGGCCAGACGGTAAGGGACAAGGAGATCTTGCAGACAGGTGGGACCCCCACCATGCAGGGTCTTATACGTAAGGGGCCCTATCTTGAAGACAATCCTCCACCTGACTGGCAGCCAGTGCAGTCCACGGAGGACTGGGGTAATATGTTCACATCTTCTTACTGTCATCAAGGCATAGGTCAGGAAGCATAGGAAAACCAGGAGCAGTTGTAGAATTCACCAAAAATATTTATTTGTACTAGGAGTAACATAAAAAAAATTTAATTATTCAGTATAACTATTTACAAAGGCAGATTGAAATAGAGATCCATCAGAGTTTTACTTCAATCTCTGTGTCCAACTTGCAAGCAATTGCAGCTCTGTCTCATAAGTCCTTCCAACCCCCCATTCTGAACAATCATCTTCCAAAGTGTTCTTGTATGTTACAGGCAGGTGCTGGCAGGAACACAGTGTGCCTGAGCTGAGGCCCCCTTTCCATAGCTCTTCTACAAAAGGCTTAAAAATTGCACTAAGGTAACCTCTTGATTTTCCAACAGCTTTTTGCAATAATCTCCAACTATAGTTATATACATTTCAAAAATTAACAAAACATAATTTCTGAACAAAGGGATCCCAACATCAGTTACATTTCCACATACTGATGTGCATACTTTTTTATCAGCAGATATGCAAGGGAGGAAAAGAGACAGAACAGCAAGTGAATACTGAGAGACAGTGAGGCAAATAATTGCGAGACTGTTGGGAGTGATCAAATCCTAGGTCTCACAGGAAAATTTGGTTGCGCAACCAGACAGAGAAGAGACAGGAAAGGAAAGAACAGAACGGATCCTTGCATGTAAACTCTTTCTCCATAACAACTGGAACAGGATCCTATTCAACCCTATCACACTTACCCCAGTCAAAAGTCTCACATCCATGTTATGCACCAACTGCAGCCTGCGGAGGTTGCCTCCAGATAACCCAAGGTTCTGGGCATTACAGTAATTCAGCCTGGAAGTGATGAAAGCATGTACCAGTGTAGGCATGTCCTCAGGAGGGATCAGGGCTCAAATTCAGGCAATATTCCTAAGATAATAAAATCCACTTTTGACCATAGCTGACACCTGAGCATCAAGTGTCAGGCCGTCATCTAGGATCACACCCAAATCCTTCACCTGTCTAGAAAGGCCAAGGGAAACACCCCAACACTAGGCTAGGGGGCAACCCTCATCTCCCCTTCTGCATGACAACCTGGCCCCAAAACCAGTATCTCAGTCTTGTCTGGGTTGAGCCCCCATGCCAGTTGTGAGTCATCCATGACTGGATTTCCTTGAGGCAGCTGTTAAATAAGGAGTCTGACACCTGGGCATCAGGTGCACAGGACAAGTACAGTTGGGTATCATCTGCATAGCAGTAAAAACCCAACCCATATCACCTGATAATGTTTCCTAATGGCAGCATGTACACCATGAACATTAAGGGCCACAAGACTGAACCCTGTGGAATCCAACAGCTCAGAGGCTTCAGGCTAAATGAGACAAGTCCATCTTTACCCTCTGCACTCTGTCTGTCAGGTATAACCTGAACCAGTTAATGACATTGCTGGACAGGCCACACCAGAACCACAAGTAGTCCAGCAGCACCTCATGGTCCATGGTGTCATACACTCTAGAGAGGTCCAGGAGAACCAAGATGGTATGGGCTCTCCTGTCCATTACCATCAGGAGATCATTAAGCACCCTTACCAGGGCAGCCTCTATACTGTGTCCTGCCCAGAACCCAGACTGGAAAGGCTCATGGGTAGAAGAAGATGCGAGATGTCTCTCAAGATGAATGGCCACCACTTTCTCTATAACCTTCCCTAAAAATGGGAGGTTTGAGACTGGCCTGTAGTTGTTGAGGCAGTCTTGGTCCAAAGAGGGCTTCTTTAAAAGGGGTCTAACCAGAGCTTCTTTCAAGGACAACAGGAAGATCCCACTCCTCAATGAACTCCAGACAACCTCAGCAACCACAGGTCCCATCAGGTCCACACATCCAACCAAAAGGTGGGTCGGACCTGGGGTCAGATCACAATGTGTAGGCCACAGCTTTGAGATTATCTCTATCACCTTCTCCACCCCAACAGCTCAAACTCATCCCAGACAGGAGGAGTGTTTTGACATAACTCAGGCCAGACACTGCATCCCTTTTGAGAGATATTCAAGGAGACCTCAGCCCTGATAGAGGACACCTTGTCGGCGAAGAACAGAACCAACTCCTTTCACCTAGTGTTTGAACCTGCTCCTCCAGCACAGAGACAGACAGAATGAAAAGCCTCTCTATAGTACTGAAGAGCTGAGCTGGTCTGCTGCTCACTGCAGCAATCTCCCTAACAGAAACTCTGCCTTCTTTTGGGAGATTGACCATTGATAGTCAGCATAATGTGATCTCAGGGCCAATTTGTCCTCCATCTGGCCAGATCTCCTCCAGTACCTCTTTAACCTCTGCCCCTTAGTCTTTAAACTCTGGAGATCCTCATCATACAAAGGAGGTCTCTGGCCAGTAGACAAAGGTTGGACATGAATGGGTGTGATTGAGTCAAAGGCAACAATCAAAGCCCCATTACAGACTACCACTGCTTCCTCTGGCCCAATTGCACAAGCTGTCCCAACACTCAATATGACTAGCACCTCTGATAATAGTCCCATACTCCTCATAGCGGGCAGTACCGGACCATCTTCATGGGGCAGACCATCGGGGGGGCCCTAAACATGAACCCCATAGTGCTGTGGTCCGACCACACCACTGGAACAACACAGAGGTCAGTAATATTTAAGCCTGCTCAAAAATGAAGTCTAATGTGTGGCCACATAAGTATGTTGCAGAGGTTACATTTTGTGTCAGGCCCAGGGCCTCCATGCTCATAAGGAGATTGTTTTCAAATTTTGAGAGCCTGCTGTTGACCCAAACATTGAAGTCCCCCAGAATCAACCACCTGGGGGACTCCAACACCAGGCCAGTGACAAGCTCCTCGATCTCCCTCAAAAAGTTCTCATCTAATCCTGGGGGACGATAAAGCAGGAGAACCCTGAAGTCCGCATCTACACCTCCCTGGGAAGCCACACATTCAAAGGACCATGTAGGACCTATAGTTAGCACCATGAGGCTCAGTCTAGATTTAAAACAAATAGCCACCTCCCCCGCCCCTGCGATACTGTCTCGTGGAGTGCATCATGGAGTACCCTGCCAGTACTGCCACCTCCAAAATAGGAGCAGAATTTTGATCCAGACAGGTCTCCATGATGCAAGCCAGGTCAACTGAGGATATCAAGTCTGCAATTATGGCAGTCTTATTTGTCATTGACCTGGCATTGCATAAAACAACCTGAGTAGGATGAGGTGAGGCAGCTGGGCTGGTCATCTACCCACTCTGTAAGGTGGAGGTTTTGGGTATGGGAACTAAGCATGACAACCCCCTTTCAAGTTCCCTTTTTGCCCCAGGGCATCTCCTTGCCTTCACCACCTGAATCCCAGACACTCTGGCAGTCACTTGGCTGCAACCACCTCTGGATCCCCTCCAGACTATCCCCAAGGCCCTACATCCCTAAAGGCCTCAGCCAGGAGTGCTGGAAGCTCAAAGGGACAGAGGTCACAGAGGAAGCCCCCCAAGTAGCTGTGCCTTAAAGGTTTCTGTCCCAAACACATATTAAACTAGTCCCACCTCAAATAACCAAGTCTTCAAAAACATCCACTATCACCCAACCCCAAATGAAACCCACAAATTAAATACAACCCTCACAATTCCAACCCTCACCACCCACAACAGAAAATTCCACAAACACACCCCCAAACACTCTCCAATTATAATTACTAATAAAACAAAAAACTAGCAGCACAGTCCTCTATTCATCATGTATAGTCCTAATTTAAGGCAGTTTGTTGTCCAATGATTCCAGTAAGGATACACAGTTTTATTTTAGAAGCATGCCAGAAAACTCCATCATAGGTCTCATGTATTGGGAAATATTGGAGGGTGAACTCTCACCACCACCGTCCCAGTTTGTTCAAGTATCATGTACTCTCACTGCCACAGCTGTTTTATTTTAAATGTAAATTCAACAGTAGCTGAGGCTCTCTCATTGCCCCATCAATTTAATTTCAACCAGCACAGTACAGTACAGCACCGAAAGGATCCACAAATTTAATCCATTAGTCTAATCTATTGGCTTATTGCAGATTTCTGAGGAAATCACAGGGTACTGTGGGTAGTAGGGTTGCTCAGATTATGGATTACAAATACAGAATCACTGTATTCCAATACATTTTTAGGAATTCGGTATTATGGCCAAAAAATTCTTGAATGCAAAATCAGAATTCAATTTCACGTGTGAATGTAATGCAATAAAACACTGCCCCTTCCTAATCCCTTATACATCTGGTACAGCTGGGTACTGGCTCGGGGAGTCTTGAGCCTACTGATGGAGGGACTGTTGACCAGTGGACACATTGGAGGTCGGGGACTCAGAGGGAGGGTCATCTTTTATGGACTGACTGCTAGTTCACATTAGCACTGATGGATTTGGACAACAAAGGGGAGTGGAACACCAGCTGAATGACCTCTATGCCACCTCAGCCCCCAGTGACCCCAGTCAGTTGGTAAAGGAGAGCAGCAAGAGTGGGAGGAGGGTTATTCTGAGTTACTGGGTGGGGGAGGTTTTACTTCAAGGTTAAAGGGACACTGTCAGCTTTTGTAGGCATTTTTATGACCCTCTACTATGTGTGCCTGCCTGTAATCTGCACTCTAAACAGTTGCTGAGCTGACTGTCCAATTGCATCTCAGAAATGTGAAAAGATTAAATTTTGCAGAAAATTCATTCTGAGCAGACTGACCTCATGTCCTCCGTGCCTGACTCCCATCCCTGATGTTGAATTCTACCAAACTCATGCATGAACAAGTCTGGCAATTTTGGTGGCTAGTAAACAAAATAGCTGGCATCATGCATTAAAGTGCAGCGATTCTGCAAATACTAATTCTGCCACAAACCGAGCTGTATTTCATAAAGAAATCCTTACTTGAAAAGTAAAAATGGGACTTGACGCTTGCACACCACCAGCACTCAGTGCATGTGCACTAGTACCAGTGGTAAGCATGTGCTGAGGTCATAATGGGGGGGGGCATTTCTTTTAGTGCCGGTGGTGCTCATGCACATAGAGCCATTTCTACTTTTCAAGTAAAGAATTTCTTTATGAAATACAGCACGGTTTGTGGCAGAACTAGTATTTTGCAGAATCAATGTACTTTAGTCCATGATGCCAGCTCTTTTACTAGCTACAAAAATTGCTGAACTCATTCATGCATGAGTTCAGCAGGATTCAACCTCATGGATGAGCAGGAGCAGAGCACGGAGGACATAAGGTCAGTCCACTCAGAATGCATTTTCTTTAAAAAAAAAATATTTTCATACTTCCCAGCTACACTTGGACAGTCAGCTCAGCCACTGTGTTTAGAGTGCAGTTTACAGGAGCACATAGTTTGGGGGGCATAAAAACACCTGCAAAAGCTGACAGTGCCCCTTTAAATGGTGTCAGATGGAGAATCAGAACTTTCAGTTCCACCTCAGATTTCATTGCTATGCTTTAACTGGAGGCAAAACAGAATTAGAGTCAGAATAAGAAATTCTGAAACTCAAGATCCTTTATTGGGTCTCTCTGATTACTTCACCCCTGAAATCTGCTTGGCAGGGCATTTTGCTACCACCCCCCATTAAACAGCGTAGATTTTATATGGCTCTGATCTCCCTATCCCTGAAGAAGGTAGTGTTGTGGCACTGGGTAGATTCAAATCCTATTACTTATACAGAGTGGTTACAAGAGGTGCTATTTAATCTGAGGACTGAGCAGTTCAAAGCAAGTTTAAGGGTCTCCCTTTCCTTATTGAAAATAATATGGGAGACTATGCATATGCTGTATGTGGTCCAGGTAGGATCAGATGTGGATTTAGGCTAAGGTATGAGTGGTGACTGGATAGTGCCATGCTTGGCTTTTGTTTGTAGTGGCTCTCACTGCAATTCCATGAGCACCTTCTTGGGGCCATATCCAGCCAAAAGCGGGGAGAGAGGTATGGGTGGGGGAGGGAAAGGGGAGGAGGGAGAGGATATGAGACTGACTATTTATCTCAATCTGTGTACCTGTTGAATCCACATTGTTTCATATATGTGTATGATTAAAATCTTTAATAATGATGTAAATTAAAAAAAAAAAGAAATATTGAAACTCTGACTAGCTAGTGACAGAATGGATTCCATGGAATTCAAGCACCCCTACTGGGTAGTACAAGGGGTAGGGAACACTTTAAAGTACACATTTTTTTACATCATATTTATTCATCCTTGCTAAGGAAGCTGTGGGTTGGGAAACATGATGAACCCAGTTTTAATGTTGTTGTGTAATTACACACACATAACCTGATACACCCAAATCAAACTCTACTTATCTAATAAGTAAGGTGTCTGTCCAGACCTGTAAAGGGTTACCCTTTGTAGGAACAGAATGGTTTTAGGATCAATAAAATGTATGGCCTGAGGAAAAAATCCCCATATTAGAGTTTACCTCAATCCTAGAAGTTGCCTTGTCTTGCATAGAAAAGGTAATAATTAAAGGTAGGGCTTACCTGCTTCTGGGTAAACTTAGGGATAGGATCTGGAACACACCATAAATGGGGCACCTGTAAAATAAGAATAAAGAGGGTGGTAAAAAAAGAGTCCATAGTTCTTGAGAAAGCTAGGACAGGCGAGAAGATAAATAATACTTATGTGATGGATTGTAGGCAGCTCAGTAGACCTGTAAAAAAAAAAAGAGAGAGAGGAATAGGTTAATATAAGTGAACAGTTTCAGAGACCATTGACAATGGATATGCCGTGATATCCTAGCCACCATCGGGGGGGGTACAGAAGAAAATTATCTCAGCCATCGGGATAACACCAGCTACATTTGAGCCCCACATGGTCACCTATACCCCATCACCTGCAAGTGCAGAGCGTTTGCACTTTATGAGTCAGGGGTCATGGTGGACAGGAAACAGTATGGCTGGGGGAGGCAAAGGACAAATTAAAAGAAAAGGCCCTAATTCCCTTTTACTGAATATTATGCATTTTATATGTTTTTTATTTTATACTATAATTCATTTACTCAGGATAGCTCTCATATCAACTGTGATCCTGCTTCTAAGCATTCATTTCTACAGCTGAGTGGACTACAGGTTAAGTGATTGGTTGACAGTCACACAGTATATAAAAAATAAATAGTTAAAAAAAATTGTAAAATAAACAACAGTATATTTAAATATAAAATCCATGTCAGATATTAGTGGCACAGTCTAATTCTCTTTCACAAAATGTTATTCACACACAGACACAACAATTTCTTCAGCTAATGTTTTGTTGAGATCTACTGTGATTTTGGCCTTTTGTCCAGATTTCTTTTTAGCTAAAGTATGGCATGGGGTGAGAAAGTAAATCATCAAGCAACATACACCCAGGCTTGTAGCATACTGTATAAACCCTACAGGATTATAAATATTTCATATGAATTCAAAATCTGGAGGAGAAGGCCTCAGCAGCCCCCCCCCAACACATGTGGTGGTACTATATGCTGGTACACATTCAACTAATTGCAATCAAAAACATTTCTCAGACTGAAAGTCCAGTTTCTGTTAGACAAAACTTCAAAAATGTACAGTAATAAAAACAAAAGATGCACTAATTAAACATTGCAGCAAGTGAATATGATGCAATCTGACCCAGCACAGCAATCCAAAATCTAGTTACACATACATTCAATGTATTTCAGCTAAGAGACTCTCTAGAACTATTTATAGATTAATAAGCACCTTTCTGAGTTAAACTCCTCACAAAACTGCACAAAAAACACCTGACTATCTGTACAGAATCCTTTCTTTAGACAAGTCTAACAAAGCACAACTCCAACTGCCCAAGTCTATGATTTCACACTGGGAGTGAACTAGGAAGTGTCTCCCACTGACTGTATCATATCCTGCCAAGAAGCCAGGGGATTATGGGGAATAAAGTTTTTTTTCAGTAGATTTTAAGTAATCTGGCAGTATCATATCCAGCCAAGAAGCCGGGGGTTATGGTAAATGACTTTTTTTCTGTGTAGATTTTAAGGCAATAGACAAGTAAAATCTGTTACTTTTTCAAGGTGTTCCAAATTATTTATACCAAAAAAATGGATTTATACAGATGATTACATGAGGGTGTGTCTTAGAGGACTGACTTTATTTAACCATTTACTTACCCAAGGTTGTCAAAAAAGATGATTAAGGATCTCATTTTCAGTGAAGTCCTTTTTTTTTGCTCAGTTTTCAGAAGTTGAATAGAGCCTAGGGAGATCAAATATGGTCACATCTGAACAAGAAGCTACTGTGACAGGCCTGATAAACAGTTTTTAACAAATAGGGAATCACCTGTAAATCACACCCTTGCGGTATAAAGTGGCACAAGGCAAAGTCAAGTGCCACATGCCCCTAGGGTGTGATTAACATACAGATAATGCAAGACCTGGGAGAACCTTATTGCTGTTTTAGCAATGTGAATGAAAAATATTCATAGTAGCGGTTTATTTATTTTTTTATTAATTACATCTGTTTTTTTATTTAGACAGTCCTTCCACCATCTGATCATCAGTCTTCAGTCACTTTATGTTCCAATTTAGCCTGCAGACATTCAAAGACAAAAGCCTGTATATGCAGCACATCCCAGCATCAGTTGGATGGCTGGCGGCCAAGGAGGTTTGCAGAGGGCTGTGCTGCTGGCCATCTATACCTGTGGCACCATCTTTCAGGTATGGACTTGAGGAGGGGTTGTCAGTACCATGGGGGGTCCACTGACCACAAATGATGCTGCTGGATAGTGGGTTTGGGGGTCGGGTTGTGTGGACTGGGGCACCTCAGGGTGTGTGTGTGGGGGGCGTCATGTTCATCACCAGGGATGAGGCAAACATGTGTTGTGGGGGTGTATTGATGCATTGGAACATTGGGGACAGGGTAGACATGTATTGGGGTGCATTCACACTATGGGGATGGGACAGTCGTGTGTTGGGGGTTCATTGAAACTACAGGGATGAGAGATTCATGTGTTGGGGTATGCTTTGCTACAAGAAGGACAGAGCAGTCGTGTGTTTGAGTATGCTTTGCTACAAAGGGGACAGGGCAGACGTGTGTTGGCAGGTGGTTCAGCAGTGTGGCAGGTGACCGAGGTGTTCCAAGGGCTGAGGCAGGGGGTCCCATCGGCCAACGGGATATGGCCCCATTTGTCCGAGTGCCTGCATTGACTATTCACACACCTGTACCAGTGCCTTCACATGCATATGATTCACTATGGGGCCCAGGACAGGCATCCAATTGGATTCATGCCTGGGTCCACTACTCAGCCCCAGCTGTCCTGCACAGTCCTGCACACTGGGGGGGGTCATGGACAGGTGCCCCACAGGTGCATGCAGTAGTGAATACCATGCACCCTGCACCTGTCCAGGGCTGCAGAGCTAAGCTGGTGGGGTACACGCCTTTGGCATGTACCTTCCGCCCCATTTGTGCATAGCCCCCATTTAGTGGGCCTTAGCCAGGACCTATGAATACTGTGATGATTACTGTGTGATGATTCTACTGACATAAAAAAACAACATATATTCAGTTCAAAATGAGTTCATTAATGCTGAAATAACTTTGTACATTTTATAGTTTGGGGGTTACTGTGTTGGTTTCTTTCTACTGTGTTTGTAAATGTATGACACATAGTACATAGTAATTGAAACCACACTATGTAATTGTAAACACTGAAGCATGTCAATAAAGGGTGACGCTGAAATAGAGAAATGCAGTGTTTTCATCAAAATAAGTACTACTAAAATGCTGGAGATCTACAGCAATGCAGAAGTAGATGCCATGGTTTATTATTGCAGCTATAAATATGAAGCTAGAATTTTAAGGATCATGTGGGTGGGTGGACACTATGGTGGTAGTGCTGTGCCCCATACGTTCTTTTATATTTACTTGTTTTCCTATACATCTCCAAAACCCTCTTCAGCCACTGCCCTGGTACCATTCCCAACTTCTCTGGGTCTTACCTCTATCTTTGACACCTTCCAAAAGGGCTGTCAGTTTGTTGCAGGCCCTCTTTGAAGACCAGATTCAGTAGAGCATGGTCTGAGTTCAACAAGCATGATCATACACAGAGCCAGCCTTTATCCTCTGATTGTCTTTCCTACTCTGAGGCAGCAGCACAATGCTTCCACTGCACATGCAACGATTACACAGCGATGTACTACAGTGTATGTACCTTTCAGTTTTGTAATGCCCCAAAAGTGTGAATGCTTACCTTCCATGTTGCAGAGCCAAGCTGATAATGCTTGCTACCCTTTTTCCCTCTCTACAGCCACTGAAAGCTTTTTTTTTATTTATTTTCCTCTCCAGTCACCAGTTCTGAGGCATCCCTCAGATGTCGCCTGGTTGTCCCCCCAGTCTGAGATCCCCCAAATCCTAGGTTCCCCTTGAACCCCATCCTGACACCTCATCCCACCAGAACCCCCCCCCGACTTGTGTTACCAGGGCAAGGCAACCCTTCTCTTACCTTGGGAACTCCTTGAATCCAGTCTTTGTGGGCATGGTTCAGCCCAGAAGATATTGGGACCAGGGAGGGCAGGGTCAGATAGTGGGCATGGGGCTGGTGCATTGTCTCCTCACCAGGGATTTTCCTCCTTGCATGAACATGAATGTGACCCCCCCCGGAAGTCAGGACATGCAATGATGTGCAGTGTGGAATGGGCACACTCCAGCCCCAATCCATGGACGTCCCCTGCAGCCTCCCCTCAGATGCAATGTGACCCTGGCTGTTGCACCCCCAGTCACCACTGGGAGTTGCTGGTAGCAGGAAGTCACAACCCATCCCACCCTGGAGAGGATAGCTGTCATTGGATGCTCTATCCTTTCCCTTCCCGACCAACCTCTAGCAACCCAAGCTCGCTCCTGACCCCAGGTCACTGGTGTGGTAAGAGGTAAGGCCCGAGGTGCCTCAGCCTTCTACACTACGGGGCCAGCTGACCTGAGAACTTCATCGTGGTGAGAGAACAGAGAAATGCTGTTGTCAGAAAGATGAACATACTACAACAAAAGAAATTATAAAAATTGTCTTTGAGCCAGCCCAGCAGTGCAGCGGTAGTGCTGCCATTCATAATGCCAGTGACATGGGTTCAAAAGCAAGCCCCAGGCAACAGGGGTCTGCTAGGGGAGGAGGACTGAGCATCCCAGAGGATGCTGTCCTCCTCTAGGGAGGGTGGGTCGCTGCCCCCCACTGCACTGCTGCCACCTAGGTGACCCTGGTAGGCAGAGCAATGGAGATTGGCAGGTTAGGGTCTGGATGATGGCAGGTTTGTGCACCACATGTGCATGCCATCATGAGTGAGTACACCTGATCCCTTGCATGTTATCATCAAGAGGGGTGGAAGCAAGCTAAAAGAACAGCCCTGGAAGCCACAGGTGACAGGCTTCTGGTAATCCAGACCCTCGCAGCATTCATCATGCTGCCCATCTGATAAACCTGTGAGAATTCAAAGATATATTCCCTGCCATCAACTCCGCAGTGGTGGTGAGGGGCAAACTATTGCTCCATAGAGGGGCATGCAAGAGCTGGCATCGCAAGGTGAGTCAGTAAGTACCTTGGGATCCCCGAGAGAGACGGCAACCAGAGACCAGCAGGGGGAAAAAACTATACGAAAAAAAGTAAAAAAAAAAAATGGTATTGGAAATGCTACATTCTGATTGGCTGTTTGTATTTAAACAGCCTGCATTACTCTCTATTACACACTGTCATGAGCCCGATCATGGTTCATGAATTCTTCCTGTCAGCTTTTCATTCTCTAGTACTGCAATGACTAGAATGATCCTTTCAAATTCTGAACAACCATTTAAACAGAATTAACTATTGTATTATGTTTGATACACAAGGTTTTATTTCTTACTTTTGGTAATGTGTATCTCAATGAATTACAATAACATATTTAATAATGTATATATGTGATGCATATAATAAATATTTGAAATGTTTTGTGGTAACTTGGGCACATTGAACATTCTTGATTTAACTGTTCACAACTGTGTAATTTTTATCAATTGTAATATTTACATAAATAATTCCTATACAATTTTCATAAATTTTAAATAAACACTACGTGCACTATGCACAAATGTGCAGAGTGACTATGTGACACAGATAAGTGGTGCGTAGGCTCCCCACACCCCTTGCACCCCCTGTGTGGGATGCATGAAAGGGACATGCGTCCCATACACCCCGATACCCTAGCCGGGTGGACAGCGACATGCCGGGGGCAGGCCACACTATGTGCCATCTCTAAGGAGTGTAGTGCTATGCACCAGGGGTGTAGCAGGGTGCCAGTTATGCTAGGGGGGACCCTGCCATAATGAATCAATGCTCCCAACCAGTGGCACACAGGACACCAGCCCAGTCCTGGCCATACAGTACAGGCCCCCAACATGCCAATCTCCCTGTCCTGTTCCAGATTGGCAGGCCCCCCCCCACACACATTGGCACACTGTCCCCATCCATATGCTGCAGCTCCCTACTGCCACACATCACTGTCCCATTCCCTACCATATATAGGCCTCCCCATCACACAGCTTTGCCCTGACCCCACCACTGTGCAGGAACCACTCCGCCACAATCTGTGTCCTGTCCTGCAGTGGTGGTACCTGCCTCTCCTCCACAAGTCATATCAGTTCCCCATCCCAAAGGCACCTGAACCCCCCCAACAAGGGCCCCAATGTGATTTTTCTGGTGCAGTGCAGAGCTCCCATACACCTCTGATCCTGGCACCCCTCATTGATGTTCAGTAGTCTGCCCTCAGCCCCCCACAGCACCGACAACCCCTGAGCCACGTACCTGCCCGTAGTTGCCACAGTATGGGATGGCCAGTGGCACAGCCCTCCTCACACTTCCTTGGCTATCAGCTGTTCAAGTGATGCTGGGAGCACACCCCTGTATATAGGCAGCATGCTCCCAGCACCACTTGGGCAGCTGGTGGCTAAAGAGGTGTGAGGGCTGTACCACTGAAGTCCTTGCCACGGCACTGATGGGCAGGTGAACAGGGTCGGGAGGCTGTTGGCGCTGGGTGGGTGGGACAGCCACTGAACACCAATGAGGAGTGGTGTACTGGGGTTGGGGATCTGATAGCATGGTCCGTGGCACCTGTATGTGTGTGTGGGGAGAGGTTACTGCATTCATGGGGCTGGTACCTCTACGTGTGTTGGGGGGTGTCTGCATTTACAGTGCCATTGCCCTTACATGTGTTGGGGGGTGTCTGCATTCACAGGGCTGGTGTCTTTATGTGTATTTTGGAGGGCTGCATTGCTGGGGATGGGGCTCTGCTGTGTGCAGGGCAATGGGCAGACATCAGGGACCAGGGCAGGTGCTTTGCCATGCGTGTGAGGGGGCAACTGTGCACCAGGCCATGGGTGGTGCCAAAGGGACAGGTTTAGGGCGGGGGGGTTGTACCACAGATGGGAACCATCCTCTTCAGGGGTGCCTGTGTGGGATGCAGTTACCAGGTCCCATGCCGGCATGAACAGGGGCTCCAGTCTGGGATCCATGATGGACATCCAATTAGTTGCCTGCCTGGGTCTGTTACTCCACCCCCATCTGTCCTGTGCATACTTGTGCGCCGGGGAGGTGGGTCCATGGATAGGTGGTGGCCATTGGTGAATACTGGCCTGTGCACACCTCGGCTATGAAGCTGCTTGGCTGGGGGGCACATACTTTCTGCCCATTGGTGCATTGGCACTTTTGTTATTAATGTACTGTATATCGGTATTCTTTATATGCATACTTTCACTGTTTTCTCATCATTTGAATTCAGCATAAATTTTTTGTTAATGCAACCATTAATTACAATTAAGGAGAAAAAGGATTTCCTAGGGCATTTTAATTGAGCAGATTTTTTATTCTTAATCATCTGATTATTTTAAATTAAGCACAAAAGACTTCATTAATTTGTGCCTTAATTTTAGTTAAGTATATATTCTGTTCAAGTAATTAAAGATAATTAAGGGGTTTGGGTTTTACAAACTTATTTTTAAGCCACCCTTAATTTTAAATTAAGGGGCAGATTTAAAATTCAGGGGTCAATTAATGGAAAATTAAGGAGATTTTAAGCACTTTTGTCCCATAGTGGTCCCATTCTCTGTGATTCTTCTGATGTGGGAAAAAGGAGCTTGAGATTTTTCTGATATGGGAAAAAGGAGCTAGCAGGAGGAAGATCAGAGATAAAGACATCTCTGAGCTCAACAATTGGCTCAGAAACTGGTGTGCAGAGAGGGGCTGCAAATGCATAGGGGACTGAAATACATTCTTGGAAAAGCAGTTATTTTGATATAATGACCTGCACCTCACCAAGGTGGGCACCTGGGTGCAAGATCAGAAATTTTGCATTTTCATTTCTAATTTAAACTAGTTAATGGGGAGGGAACAGCAGCACCCAAGGAACCACAGGGAACAACTGTTGCCACTCCCCAACAATCTTCTATGAACACACAACCAGATCAAGGCAACACTAACACATACCTTATTTGGCACACTTAAGGACCCTAAAAGGCTACTTAGTATTATGACAATGTCTCCTGCAAATATACAGAAAAAGGGAAGCTCCACAGTGATCAATTCTAACTAAGGAAGGCGAGCATTGTGGGTCAATGTTCATAGCCTGGCAAAAAAATATCCCGGATCTCACCACCATAATGACGGAGGCAGACCTGGACTGGGTCACAGTCACAGAGACATGGTTCACTGTAAACCTCACCTGGGATGTAGCTATCCCAGGATGCACACTACTCCAAAGAGACTGCAAAGGTAAGAAAGGTGGAGGGGTAGCAATGTATGTAAAAAACAGCATAGATGCTATGGAAGCCCAGGGACACAGCAGCAATGCGGAGTCCTCTGTGTCACCCTCAGAACAGGAAGCAAGCACTCTATCTGAGCTGGGGTTATATACATACCCGCATTGCAGGATAAAGATGGGGACAGAGAACTCCTGGAGGCCATTCTACAAATGGCAGACAAAGGAGAACTGCTGCTGGTAGATGATTTCAATCTACTGGATGTGGATTAACTCTCACACATGACTTCTATAGAAAGGAGCAGAGAATTCCTCCTAGCACTAAATGGAGCCAGACTAGAACAGTTGGTGACCACACCAACATGAGAGAAGCCATTCTGGACCTCATGCTCTCAAAAAGTGACAGGATTGCTGACACAATGTTGGGCGGCAATCTGGGTACCAGTGACCATAGGACCCTCTGGCTCACCATCATCAGTAAAGAGGAAGTCAGCCACAGCAAACTCCAGGTCCTGGATTTCAAGAAGGCCAACTTTACTCAAATGAGGGCTTCCATAAAATAAATACTTAGCAAGGAAACAGGGGCACAGTGGAACAGAGGTGGAAAGCCCTGAAGGAAGCTTTACTCACAGTAACTTCCCAGTGCACAAAGCAGACCTCTAAGTAAAGAAAAAATGGAAAACCACTATGGTATACCAAGGATGTAGCAACAAAAATAAAGGATAAAAGGAAAATGTTCAAGAGAGTCAAGGATACCAACAATGAGGCAGATATGGAAGTCTGCAAAACCAAGCTAAGAGAGGCACGGAAGGCAGTAAGGGCAGCCAAAGCCCAGACAGTAGAAAGAATCACACGAGAAGTGAAGAAGGGTGACAAAACTCTTTATAGATACATCAGAGAAAAAAGGAAAGCAAAAGGAGGCATTATAAGAATAGCAACCAAGGACGGCAAACAGGCAGAAAATGATAATGAAAAAGCAGAGATTCTAAACAGTCTCTTCTGCTCAGTCTTCACAAAAGAAGACAATGGCAATGGACCCAAAATGCAGAACACTGGTGGACTCACCATAGAAGCAGATGCTGGACCATTTACAAGAGACAGTGTCCTAAAAGAGCTTCTCAAATTAAAAGAAAATAAAGCAAAGGGCTTAGATGAAATCCATTCTGGAATTCTAAAGGAGCTAGCACAGAAAATTGCAGGCCCTCTGGCAGAATTATTTACACAGTCTCTAGAGAGTGGGGGCATACCTCAGGACTGGAGAAGGACCACAGTGGTACCCTTGCACAAAAGTGGAAGCAGAGAGAAGGCTGGAAACTACTGGCCAGTGAGCTTTATCTTGGTAGTGGGGAAGCTTATGGAGTCCCTACTTATGGAAAGAATAGTGACGTTCCTTATGGAAACAGGGCAGCTAGATATTAAACAGCATGGATTTACAGCAGGATGGTCATGTCAAATGAATATGATCGAATTCTTTGACTGGGTCTCCAAAATAGTGGACCAGGGAGGGGTGGCAGACATAGTCTATTTAGATTTCAACAAGGCTTTTGAATATGTCCCACCATAGAAGATTAGTCAGTAAGCTAGAGCACTCCGGGCTAGGGCACAAAATAGTCAAGTGGGTTCAAATCTGGCTCCACAATAGAACGCAGAGGGTCATAGTCAATGGAACACTGTCTAGCGAGTGAAGGGTGAGCAGTGGTGTGCCTCAAGCATCTGTCCTTGGCCCAGTCCTCTTCAATATATTCATCAGCATCATTGCCAATAGCCTGAAGGGTAAGGTATGCCTGTTTGCACATGACACAAAGCTCTGCAACAGGGTAGATACAATTGAAGGAATGACAGCAATGGAAGCAGATCTAAAGAGCCTAGAAGCATGGTTTAGGGACTGGCAGTTGAAATTCAATGCCAAAAAGTGCAAGGTCATGCACCTAGGTAAAGGAAACCCAAGAAAAACATACACACTTGATGGTGAACAATTAACAGAAAAAAAAAAACTTGAATGAGACCACGGAGTACTTATTTCCAATGATTTAAAGGTGGATAGACAATGTGAAAAGGCAGCGCAGAAAGCTAGTAGCAAGTAGGAAGCGAGAGACCGTATTCCCTCTGTACCGGTCCTTGCTGAGGCCACATCTTGAGTACTGCATACAGTTCTGGAGGCCACACCTAGAAAAGGACATAGATCACTTGGAGGCAGTACAGAGGAGAGCTACTAAAATGGTACAGGAACTGCACCAAGAGCAATATGAATCTAGACTACAGCAACTGCAAATGTACTCCCACGAGCAAAGGAGAAACAGGGGGAATATGATACAAACCTTCACATACGTAAAGGCCATAAATAATGTACAAGCAGAAAACATCTTTCACCAAAATGAGACCACATGAATGAGGGGGCATAGTTTGAGACTAACAGGGGGTAAGTTTAAAACCAACATTCGTAAGTTCTACTTCACAGAGAGGGTAGTGGACCCTTAGAATAGCTTACCACCACAGGTTGTGAAGGCAAAAACTGGCACTGCTTTTAAGCTAGCATGGGACAAATACTGTGGTAATCTTGGAAGAAGAACAGAATAGGGGGCTAGGCAATCTGGGAAGACTAGATGGATCACACAATCCCCTTCTGCTGATACGTTATGTAGTTAAAAACTCATACAACTGAATGCAATGTTCGTGCTGAGATAATATCTACTGGATTTGGAATTGAACAACCTCCATCATGTGGAGCAGCTAAAAACACTTTGTAGACAATCAGAATCGATACTGGTACTGGTACTATCACAGGTCTACTGCAGCAGTGTCCATGAAAGGAGGATACTTAAGCTGACCCAGCAGCGTCACATGGCCCTGTTGCCTCTTGCCCAAGACACAACCTTGTCTGAAATAAAAATACAAAACAGAAGGATCATTTACTGAGGAAGGGATCCAAGGGTACTGTAAAAAAATTGTTCAAATGCAAGACATGACACTAAAAACAGGATAAGTGGGGTTTGGAAAGCCTTGTATACAAATGCATAGAGTCTCACAAGCAAGGTAGCTGATCTAACTGCAATAATCATAGAGGCAGATCTACTGTAGACTTGGTTGCCATCACTGAGACCTGGTACAATGAAAACCATGACTGGGAGACAACAATACCAGGATTTAGCCCCATCCAGAGGGTCAGGATCGGGAGGAAAGGTTGGGGGAGTGGCAATGTACGTGAGGGAGGGAATAAGTGCAACAGTGACACAAAATGCTCAGACTGAATCTGAAGCACTTTAGGCTACACTGAAAGCTGAACATGGCATGGTGACTCAGGCAGGAGTAATTTACAGACCCCTGGTGCAGGGCTTGGAGGGGGACAAAGAAATCATCAAAATCATACACAGGATGACTAACAAGGGTGAGGTGATAGAGATAGGTGACTTCAATTTGCCTGATATAACCTGGAGTACCTACATAGCAGCAGCATTAGGGAGCAAAGACTTTCTGGAAGCTCTGCAAGGGATCAGGCCTTAGGTAGCTTGTGAGAGATCCAACAAGGGAGGGAGCAGTCAGGGACCTGTTATTCACCAATGGGGAAAATATCTTAGAGGTAGAAGTTGGGAGCCACCTAGGATCCAGCAACCACTGTATGCTGTGGTTCCAGTAAATACAACAGGGGAAAACAGATACTCAAAACCCAAAGTACTAGACTTTAAAAGAGCAGATTTTACCAACATGAGAGAGTGTCTTAAAAATAACCTAGTAAATAAAACAAGAACAGATGGGTTGAGGAGTAGTGGGCACATCTGAGTAGGACTATAACAGAAGCCTCAAATCAATGTCTGAGGAAGGTGAGTATGGCAAAGAAAAGCAGAAAACCACTCTGGTTTTCTAGGGAGCTGGACACCAGGGTCAGGGAAAAAAGAATTGCTTTCAGGAAGCACAAGGAAACTGGATGCAACAAAGACAACGACACATACAAGGAAAAACTGAGGGAGGTAAGCAAGTCAATTAGGGCAGCAAAGGCATCAACAGAAGAGAAGATAGCAAAGGAGGTCAACAATGGGGCAAGACCTTCTTTAGATATAGCAGAGAAAAGAGGAAGACGAGGAGGTATATAGTCAAAAATCACAAGGGAAGATGGGGCATGCAGAGGGTGACAAGGACAAAGCTAAGATCTTCAACATACTTTTCTGCTAACCCTTACAGAAATATATGTGTGCTGTGTGCATGCAGAATGCATGCTACGTGCTTAATTGTCCAATGTTTGCATGTGGTTCGCATACACAAAGTGAACCTTAGTGAACTGGGTCTAAAAAGCAAATCAGGTTCGCATGCCACAAGCTTGACATGTGTGCAGCAGGTAAGCTGGTGCGAACATCTTCTAAAAATCACATCAGGTTCGCATGTTGCACACTTGACATGAGTGCAGCACTTATGCTGGTGTGAACATCATGTTAAAATCACATTATGTTCACATGATTCAAGCTTGCCATGTGTGCAGCAACTAAGCTGGTGCAAATCTCATCTAAAAAACACATCAGTTTCTATTTCTCATACTACTGCTAGCAATTAGCGCCATTAAAATACATGTTTTTATTGATTTCCCATTAAAATTAGGTAAACTCATTAATTCTGACCCTTTTGCAAGTTGTTTAATGGCTTTTGATTTTTGTCATTGAATATCCATTAATTTGTAAAGTATTGTTTGCTTAATGCTTTAAATGCCTAGGATATAGTTAGCCAACATCCCCCATTCCTGATGTGTGAAGAGGGGCCTCTGTGTTGTGAAGCCTGACCTTTTTGTTTTGGGCCATGCAAATCCCCTTATGCATATTTAGTGCTACAAATGTGTTTCTCCGTGACTGATTCTGCTCACTTACTTTCCCTTTGTCATTCTGTATGGAATATATAGACTATGGCCATGCTAAGCACTCTTTGTGCTGATTAGGGTTTTGGAAGCATGCACCATACCTCATATTTTGTTACTGAAATGAGAGACATTGACACTCAAAATGAGGTACAATGAGGGACACTAACCCTCACGATGATAAGGACACATCCTGAAACATGGAGATACAGTACCTCAGAACACAGTGGAAACTGTTGTATTTACTTGTACTGATACCTGAGAATGAATTTCTACCATGAAGCAGGGGTGACATTTAAGAAGGGCAGAGGGGAAGGGGGCAGTCCCCCCCATATCTGTGCCTAGGTTGTTCTAATGGTGTGGCAAAAACTGCATTAAATTTTGATTTAATCTTTTGCATAATAAATGCCCTCCTGGCCTGTATGCACTCACACTGCAGGTGCACTCCTGACTTGACTATGTCTGTATTGTGTTGTCCACTATCTCCGCCTATTAGCACCATCAAACATGATGTGGAGGAGCTCCAGCCAAACAAGAGCACATGAGTCACCTGACTGCACCACTGTCTTTCCCGCCACAGAGTAGACTGGCTGCACACTACAGCTTGGAGGAGTCAAAGAACACTGACAACTCACAATAGCAGTGTTGTAGCAGCATATTCTTGTTGGTCTACTCTTAGTGAGTCTCCATCTCACCTGGTGGCTGAAGGGACAGTGGGTGAGCTGGAAGCTAATTTGAGACTAGACTACCTACTTACTCTACTACGCTCACCTTGCAAAAAAAAAAAAAAAAACAGGACAGACCCCCTCGGCAGCAAGCTAGGCCTAGCAGCAGCAGTGACAGTGGTGTGGGTGACCTTTATAGGTCTTGATTAGTGCATTGCAGCAGCCATGACAGCAGCCAAGCAAAATGTAAGCAACACAGGTTGGGTGTGTATAGTTAGTGACATGACTTGCTCGCGGACCATGTTGGGAAACTGGGATGGTCAGGTCTAGCATCCAGCTTCTGTCAGAAGGATGGAGGAGGAATGGATTGAAAATTGGGTTGGTGGCACACTGGGCCAGGCTGCAGGTTCTGGCCAGATGGCCAGGTAAGTAAAAGTAAATAATTTTTTTTAAAGGGGGACTGGAGAAGGAGGAAGGACTGAAATATTGATGTGTTTTCACTTTTCTGCACCTTTGGGTGACTTCATGACCCATATGGGATGGGTATTGAATGGAATGGAGTCAGAGAAAGAAAACAGGACAAAGTTGTTTTTTTTTTTTGGGGGGGGGGTTCAGAACATCAGCCAGGAAAAAAAATTGGTTAATAACTTGATGGGTTTAAGCCCAGATCTGATGCACTGCTCCAGGGTATAGACATATGAATCTTATACATTTGAATTTTTCCTGATTTGCATATCACTTTTCAGTAACAGCATATGAGTTCTACCTTTTAGAGACGTTTCAGACGTTATAGAGCTTGCCAGCTAGGGGCTAACTTGTACCTGGCCTCCACTGGTCATTGGCTCCCACAAGCTGGAATCTGAAATGGTGTCTATGCCATACAGTCTAAATTTACAGGACATCCTCTGTGTGAGCAGCATGTTTCCCATGATGGATGGATAAGGAACAGAGCAGTTTTCAGGGGTAAAATGAGAGCTGTCCCTTGCATCCAGGGACAGTTGAGCAGTATGGTGTGCACAGACTATTGGAACCTCACTATGTTCAAGCTTGTGCCCCCCCCATGAAGCTGACCTCCACACCACCACACTCAGGCACATTATGACATAGGACAAGGGAGACTGCAGTGGTGTGCACCATTGAAATGAACTGGGATATTTTTGTATTACTATTTTATACATTATTGATGGAGAGCTGGAGATTAATGTAGGCCACTGCTCGACTAACAAGGGCCATGTTAGTAGAACAGTAGCCTTTATTATTCTCCAACTCACCATCATAATGTACAAAATAGTAATAAAAAATAACTTCATTCATTTTAAGGGGGTATGACTATGCCCCAGCACTCTGACCCATGGACATCATCTCTTAAAGACTCCTTTCTCTGGCTCCCTAGTACTCAGGTAAGAGACTATCAGCTTATATCTTTACTTGGTGGGTTGTCTGTAGCAGCACTGCCACACCTGTTGTAGTGTGTATGCATGAGGGGGGAGGGGGACTGGCCATGTGGGTGGGTGTTGAGTTGTTGCTGCTTTTGTGTTTGCAACTTAAAGTCTGTTTGCATGAAAGCATTCAAAATTATGGAGTGACAATAGTAGGGGTACAGCCCAGAGAGAAGTAATTAGGTAGTTTTGTGGGTAAGTGTGTGTGTATTGGGGTTGAGAAAAATCACATGTGTTTCCATTGATATGTATGCTATAGTTCAGTTGTGCAGCTGAGGGAGGACAAGAAAACTGAAAAGTATAAAAGTGGCTTCAAGCATGCTGCATGCATGCAGATGTACAGAATGCAGATTTGTATTGAAGTACAAGTGAGCCATATATGTGCAGGCAGTATAGCTTAGTAGTTAAAGGCACTGAACTGAAAACCAGGAGACTTAGCGACCTGACAACTTGGGTTTGAATCTCATCAACCTACACTTGTACAGTATATGGTGTGATCCTGAGCAAGTCACTTAATTTTTATGTGTGCACTTATTGGTGACCACTTACTTTTTGCACGCATGCCACATGCATGCAGCCTGTTCCAATTTAACATAAAAGCATGTTTTCCACACTTGCTTACTGCATGCATGCCACATGCATGCAGTCGGTTCCAATTTAACTTCTAAATCACGCTTGCAGCACGCATGTCATACGAGTAGTTTTATGTGTGCAGTATGAAAACATTAAGATTTTACCAAGGAAGAAGATGGTTATGGGCCCACCCTGGATGGGAAAAGTTCCATCAGCCAGGAGGTGGATTCAAGACCATTCACAAGGGAAAGAGTTCAAGAGGAATTGGGGAAACTCAAGGTAGACAAAGCAATGAGTCTGGACGAAATTTACCCTAGGATTCTGAGGGAGCTAAGAGGGGAGCTAGCAGTACCTCTGGCTGAATTATTCAACTTATTGCTTAAACAGGGTAAGGTCCCAAGGGACTGAAGAAGGGCCAATGTAGTCCCTCTCCATAAAAGTGGGAGTAGGGAAGTAGTGGGCAACTATCACCCAGTTAGCCTCACCTTGATCATGAACAAAATGATGGAAGCCCTACTCAAAGAAAGAAGTCTAACATCTCTAGAGGAGAGCAGTAATTTAGACCCAGAACAGCACAATTTCACCACAGGAAGATCATGCCAGACAAATCTAACATATTTTTTCAGCTGGGTGACAAAAACTATGGATCAGGGTGGCACTGTGGATGTCATGTATCTGAACTTTAGCAAAGCCTTCGACTTGGTTCTGCACAGATGGCTGATGAACAAACTCACCAGGAAGGGAGTTGATCAGAGGGTGGTAAACTGGATAGGATGTTGGCTAAGTGGGAGGACCCAGAGGGTGCTGTTAATGGCTCCTTATCAGGAGACAGAAGTGACCAGTGGCATGCCACAGGGGTTGGTGTTGATCCCCATCCTTTTTAATGGGCCCCATCCTCTTTAATGTCTTCATTAGTGACATATCTGAGGGCCTGGAGGGCAAGGTGAGCCTGTTCGCTGACAACACAAAGATTTCAAATAGGGTTGATATTCCAGGTGGGATGGATAGGAAGAAGGCAGAGAAGACTAGAAGTGTGGTCAAAAACTTGGCAGCTGAAATTTAATGAAAAGAAGTGCAAAGTCATGCACCTGGTGAGGGGCAACCCTGTACAGGAATACCACATGGGGCAATAAACTAGAAGCCACAAAGAAAGTGAAATCTAGGGGTAATCATAACAGATGATCTAAAAAAGACCAAGCAGTGCGAGAAAGCTGCATCAAAGGCAAATGGTATGCTGTGATGCATAGGAAGGGGTATTACCAGTAGAATAACGGAAGTCATAATGTCACTGTATAGATCACTGGTAAGACCACATGTGGATTACTGCAGGCAGTGATTACCACATCTTAGAAAACACATAGAGAGACTGGAAATGGTGCAAAGGAAAGCCATAAAAATGGTGCAAGAACTACATCAGAAACCATATGATGAAAGGTTGAGGGGGCTCAACATGTATTCCTTGGTGCAGAGGAGGGAAAGGGGAGACATGATTGAAACCTTCAGATACATGAAGGGTATAAATAGAGTACAGGTTTAGGACCTATTTCAGGTCAAGAGTTACACAAGAAATCAAGGTCATGACATGAAGCTGGGGGGAGCAGGCTCAGGAGCAACACACAGAAGTTCTTTTTCACAGAGAGGGTGGTCAACACTTGGAACAGACTCCCCCAGGGAATGGTGGAGGTGAAAACAGTTGGGGCTTTCAAGAATGCTTGGAATAAATACAAGGGCATCATAACACTGAGTAGCAGTAAAGGAAGGGGAAGGGTAGGGTAATGGGCAGACTAGATGGATCTTGTGGTCCCCTTCTGCCATCATTTTTCTATGTTTCTATGTTCTATGACCCTTTGGCAAGCCAGTTCATCAAGGCAGCAAGACCTCAGCCCCAGCAAGGCCTATCTTTGTCTGCCATGATGGTAAGACACTGTACAGTAACTGTTATTCACCGTCCTTACCCTCACTGCTGATGGGGTGACTGCAGTCCTCGTCCTCGCAGAGGCCAAAAGGCCTTCCACGTTACTCAGAAAGACACTAAAATGTTTTTCTTTCTTTTTTGTCTCCCTGCAGATTACAACACTCACAACGCCTGTTTTGAACCCTACACCATCTCATTGGCATGCACACGGTGAGCAGCTGTAACATAACTGTAAGTATCATAATAAATGTCTTTTTTTTTCTTTCTATTTGTATTAGAAAGATTGATTTATGGTACAAAATTATTTGACTAACTGCTTATATGGATGCATAATTTGGTATTGATATGTTTAATGTTTTTACCCCCCGATTAAGTGGTGTCATAGAGAAGATTCAATAACACTGAAAGTCCAACTGAGAAATGTTTTAAATCAGAATAAATGTGATGAGTTTGATAATAACACTGTAGTATTCAGTACTTTTTGTAGGCTACAACTTTTATTTGTCCGTATCTCTGTTTAAGTCACCTGGTGGTTGACTCCAGTACTCGGTCTTGCAGAGGATAAAAGGGCTTCATACGTTACTCAGAAAGACAGTACAATGTTTTTCCTTCTTTCCTTTTGTCTCCCTGCTGGTTTCACCCTTCACAACAGCTGTTTCTACTTCAGCTCACTGGTACACACCACAGCATGACCAGCAGCATTAACATAACAATAAGTTGCATTATGATTTTTTTTCTTTTTTTTTCTTTTATTTTTGTTTTCCTTTTTCACAGATACACAGTGTGCTATGGTGGCCAAAGGGATGCTAAATAGTTTCTCATGTGGGGAGTCAACAACGGCTTTACCTTGGCGGCCACCACAGTGGCGAGTGAGGCAAAATAATTTTACTGTTTTTCTTCACAGGTGACAGGTGGTGTAGTAGGATAGGGAGTCAACAATGGCTATACTGGGTGGCCACCTCAGTGGCTGAGTGAGGCAAACTAATTTCTCATTTTTTCTTTACAGGTGATGAGCAGTGTAGTAGTACTCTGCCTCACAGAGGACAAAAGACCTTCATAAGTTACTCAGGAAGACATTAACATGTTTTTCCTTCTTTCCTTTTGTCTCCCTGCAGGTTTCACCCTTCACAACGGCTGTTCCTACACCAGCTCACTAATGTAATAGTTAGTATCATTATGATTTTCTTCTGTTTTTTTCCTTTTGTTCTCCTTTAACACAGTGTGCTACAGTGGCCAAAGGGATGCCGAATAGTTTCTCATGCGGGGAGTCAACAATGCCTATACTGGGCAGCCACCTCAGTGGCTGAGTGAGGCAAAATTATTTCTCTGTTTTTCTTCACAGGTGACAGGTGGTGTAGTAGTACTCAGGCTCACAGAGGACAAAAGATCTTCATAAGTTACTCAGAAAGACATTGAAATGTTTTTCCTTCTTTATTTTTGACTCCCTGCAGGTTTCGCCATTCACAATGGCTGTTCCAACACCAGCTCACTGGCACACACCACAGCATGGCCAGCAACACTAATGTAACAGTAAGTATCATTATGATTTTCTTTTGTTTTTGTTTCTTTTATTTTTCATTCTCCTTTCTCACAAGTACACAATGTGCTACAGTGGCCAAAGGGATCCTAAATAGTTTCTCATGTGTGGAGTCATCAACGGCTATACCGGGAGGCAACCACAGTGGGCGAGTGAGGCAGCATTATTTATTTATTTTTTTTTTCAAATTTTATTGAGTTTTATATAATAAGTACCAGAAATGGAGACGAAGAATGTTTACAGACATGGTAATAAAAATAACAAACAAGAGACAGCATTATTTCTTCACAGGCGACAGGTGGGAGGCCACCACAGAGGTTGAGCGAGGCAAAATAATTTCTTTGTTTTTTTTCACTCTGACCGCTTTGCTTTCTCTCTGCTACCACAGATAAAAAGTGAGCCACAGAGAAGACCACACACATAGGATTGCAGCCAGTAGGGAAGTGAACTGAAAAGGGCTGCAGTTTTAATCCTTGGTTGGCTATATAAATACAGCCACAGTTGTTTTTCTTTCCAATGCAGATATCAATGAGTGTCAGAGGACATAGACTGATTGTTTTTGTTTAGGGAGTGAGATTGTAGTTCAGGGAAGCAGAAGTGGACTGGGTTCCAGATATCTGATATTTTGTTTCATCATGAAGACAAAGGCACTAGGATTAAATACCCTGGTCAGCCTTTAAATACAGCTGCATCCTGAATACCCTCCAGACTACAGCTGACAAGCAGAGTGGGTCAGAGGGCAGAGATAGATTGTTTTTCCTGGCCTTTCAATTAATTGTATTTTTCAGGGATCGGGGAAGCAGAGACAGACTGAGTGGCAGTGTTGTTGTAAAGTTTCATCCAGGGCTGCTGACATCTCAGCTCTCTTTTTAATTTTGTTTTCATCCTCACATATTGGGGATGAGCGAGGATGCAGTGGTATTGCCTCCCACCCTCCCACCTGGGTCTAGTCCTATTTTATAGACACTGTAACTTGACTTAGAGCAGTAACTTCCTATTCAGGGATGGGAAGGGAGCTTGACAGAAAGCAGGAACTTTCTGTAGGGACAGGAAGGACAGGAACACCAGTCCACATAGATTCACTTTGCTTGAAATAGCCCTCCCTCTTGCCCCTCAAGTAGGGCCATGGTTGTGAGAGGACAGAGCACACAGATTCACCACTTAAAGACTAGGTGTTATCCTCTCTCTCACCCACACTAATAGGCAATACATCTGTGGAGCAGAAACTGCAGTTGAGAAGGCTGAACTCAGAGCAAGGAAGGAGTAGTCTATTAAAGCACATTAAGGCCAAGTAAAGCAGCTTTCAAGCATCAAAAGAAGGGACTTCCATGAAAAGAATTGCTGAACGTGGGCTTTGCAACAGATTCTATCAGAGCAGATACATGCTATCCATTACAGAGTAAAGTGCATTTCCCTAATTATAATGGACATGATAAGTTGCCAAGGATGCAGGGCACTCATCTTTGGGGATCTTCTCTGGAGGGTGGGCCATTGCCCCATATGTAAAAATCTTAATGAGCTTAAGACTTAGCTGGATGCAGCATGGAAGGTAATAGCAAGGCTGCATCATCAGCTATACTGGAGGTCACTCCCTCAATGTCCACTCCCTCAGAGCCCTACCTGCCTGGGGGGGGTGGGTGGTGGTGGGATACGGAGGGGATAGAGCTACAAGGATAAATGATGGAAACTCTGTTCGGTCAAATGTAACCTTGGCTGCAAACTGTTTTGCACCTCTGGCAAAGGTGCAGGATCCTAACTCCATGAAGGGGGCCATCATTTCAGTCATGAGGACAAAACAGAACAGGGCAATGGCAACCGGTAGCAGCAATGAGAAATGTGACAATAATAAATGTAAGGAAATTCTTATACCTGGGGACTCAATGATAAGAGGAGTCAAGAGACACCTGAGAGAATGTACATGAACAAATGTCACGGTCAAATGTCTCCTCCAATCCTCGGGTAATGTGAAACAGAATGCACTGGAAGAATAGTGGACAAAGCAGGGAAAGACTTGGAGCACTGGTTCACCTCAGAACCAATGACCTGGTGAATCAGATGGTAGAGGAGATCAAGCAAAGCGTCATTAAGCTGAGCGAAAGGTTGACTGCTTGAACGATCTCCCTGGCTTTCTCCAAAGTCCTCCCAGTGTGGGGCAGGGTGATTGCACTGATAAGATCAAAAACTAGGAGCTCGAAGAATTTAATTAGTGGTTGAAAGCATTGTGTCTTGAAAAAGGCTATCACTTTGTAGGTACCTGGGGAGACTTCTGGGAGAGAAAGTTTTTTTTTAAGTTCAGCAGACTCCACCTGACCATTGATGGGGTCAGTGTGTTTGGACAGAAATTCAATGTCCTTGTTGGATGTTTAAACTAGGTTTGGGGGGGGTCTTTTGCTAAGGAACCTATCGGTTACAGCATAAATGATAGGAGCTTAGCTAGCCCTTCCCCACAAGCTAAGAACTCTCTCCCACAAACAGGGAGCAATCATGGGAAACAAAAAGGGACTCAAAGGGATCATAAAGGGGCCATGCAATAGCAAACCAGCAGGAGAAAGTCAAAGTGGGGATGGAAAGTACTGCTGCCAGTTCACGGAAGGGGTATGCTTCAATGCAAAGAGCCTGGGAAACAAATTAGGTGACCTACAGGTACAGGCAATAATAGCACACTCCAAGGTGGACCTGGTAGCCATCACAGAAACATGGGCAATGGAGAACAATGACTGGGACCTCTTGAGTAGCCTAGCCTACTCTTTCTTTTGACAGCTTAGGAAAGGAGCCGGGGGGAGGGGTTGTAATATATGTTCAGGATGGAATAAAAGTCACTACACTCAACATTATAAAAAGGAACCTGTAGAATCCCTGTGGGTGCAGCTCAGCTTGGCATCAGGAAGGAAAGCCTACATCGGAGTGGTATACAGGCCACCTGGTCAAGCAGAGGGCAAGGATAAGGAACTTTTGGAGGAAGTCAGGGGTGTGACACAGAATGATGATACAATGGTGGTTGAAGATCTGAACATGCCTGATGTTGACTGGGGTATCCCAATGGCTAGATCCTCAAGACATCAAACTGTAGTAGAAGTCTTACAAGATTGCTTACTCACCCAACTGGTTAGCATTCCGACTAGGCTGGATAACATCCTGGACACATCCTCACTAACTTGGAGATAGTTGGTGAGTTAGGGTTGGGAACCACTGGCCAACAGTGACCTCAACTCCATCTGGTTTGAGATATCCCATGGCGCTTTAAAATCTTAAATTTCAGAGATGCTAATTTTGAAAAAAATGAGGAAATTAGTCAAGGACAAATTGGCTAGAATCCAGGAGAAGTTGGAAGCAGAAAACATCTGGGGCTGGTTAAACAGGCCATCATAAAGGCTAAAAAACTATTCATCAGGACAGTGTTGAAAAGGAATAAACATAAAAGATCCATATGGTTCACTGACCAAGTCAAAATAGAAATTAAGAATGAAAGAGAAGCTTCTCACAAATACAAAAGAAACCAGGGAGACAGAGAATGGTACAATTTCACACAGAAGAGCAAGGATGCTAAGAAGGCAGTGAGACCAGCAAAGGTGGCAGCTAAATGTCAGATTGCGGCAGGGATCAAAACAAGGAATAAACATTTTTTTCACTACATTTGAGAAAAGAGATAGAAAGGGGGCAGGATAGTTAGACTTAGAGATGGGGACAGGAACACTGAGGACAATGGACAAAAGGTCACAACTCTGAACTTCTTCCATTCAGTATTCACTAAGGAATACAGAAGACCAATGCCTGATAGTGGCATTAAAGCAATCAATAAGAGTATGCCATAAATGGAAATGCCATCAATTACAACCAGATGGGTCAGAGAAGCTCTAGGGTACCTAAGGGTGGGCAAAGTGCCAGGGTCCAATGGGCTGCATCCGAGTGTGTGGAAGGAGCTTGCGGAGGAATTGGTGGGTCCCTTGTCATACTGTACCTGTTTACCCAATCGCTGCAGATGGAAGTCATCTCAAGTGACTGGAGAAGAGCAGATGTGGTACCTCTCCACAAGGGGGGAAGTAGGGAGAAAACCAGCAACTACAGACCAGTTAGCCTCAAATCTGTACTGGGGAAACTAATGGAAACCTTGATTAAGCAAGGCCTAGTAGAGTACCTAGAAAAGAACGGTCTTCAGGATATCAGATAGCATGGGTTCATAGCAGGTAGGTCTTGCCAAACAAACCTGATTATGTTTTTTGACTGAGTAACTAAGGAATTGGATAGGAGCCACCCAGTGGATCTCCTCTACTTTGATTTCAGCAAAGCCTTTGACTTAGTGCCACATAACTGCCTGTTGAGAAAATTGGAGTACCTAGGCATGGCCAAGAGCATAGTCAGGTGGGTAGGAAATTGGCTCAGTGACAGAAAGCAGAATGTGGTGGTAAATGGGACAAGATCAGGTGAGGAGGAGTTCACTAGTGGAGTGCCCCAGGGCATGGTCCTGTTTAATATGTTCATTAGTGACATCAGTGTAGGCAATCAGGGCAAGCTTGCCCTCTTTGCTGATGATACTAAACTAGGCAGCAGGGCTGACATCATGGAGGCAGTTGGGGACCTACAAAAGGACCTACAGAGGCAGGAAAGATATCCTAACATCTGGCAATTGAAGTTCAATGTGAAGAAGTGTAAGGTGATGCATCTAGGCAAGGAAAACCAGAGGGTTGGATATTGTCTCAATGGGGTAAAACTCGATACTTCTCAGGAAGAAAGGTTCCTAGTGGTTATCATTTGTGACACCCTTAAGCAATCCAGCCAATGCAACAGAGCTTACAACAAGGCCAGCAAAATGTTGGGGGTGTATAGGGAAGGATTTTGATAGCAGAAGCAGGGAGGTGATCCTCCCACTCTATGGGTCCCTGGTGAGGCCCCACTTAGAATACTGCATTCAGTTTTGGGAACCTCACCTTAGGAAAGACAGAGATAGGCTGGAGGTCATGCAGTGAAAAGTGACCAAGATGATACAGGGCCTCCAAGGGCTCTCATATGAGGAGCTCCTAAAGGAACTAAATATGTATTCATTTGAGACTAGGAGGGAGAGAGAGGATATGATTGAGATGTTCAAGTTCCTGCGAGGCATAAATAAAGTACCCTAATCAGAACTGTTCAATAGGGTCCCCACCTCAACTACTAGAAGGCGCGAATGGAAGCTGCGGGGAGAAAACTTCAAAAGGGAACTAAGGAAACACTACTTTACAGAAAGGGTTGTGGATCCTTGGAATAGGCTACCTACCAAGGTGGTGGGAGCAAGGACTGTGGCAGCATTCAAGCTAGAGTGGGACAGAACAATGACACACATAGAAACCACGGGAACAGGACAGGACAGAATTTAGAAGAGGGGACTAGGTCTCATGATTCATAGAAGGTCTCGTAAACTCATGGGCAGACTTGATGAACCCTCGGTCTCCTTCTGCCATCATGTTCTATGTTTCTATGTTCCACAGATGACAGGTAATATAGTAGGATGAGGAGTCAACAACGGCTATACTAGGCAGACACCAGTGCCACAGTGGCCAAGTGAGGCAAAATCATTTCTCTTTTTTTTCCACAGGCTATAGTGTAGTAGGATGTAGAGTTGACAACAGATATACTGTGTGGCCACCACCACAGTGGGTGTTTATTTGAGTAAAGTCTAAATAATCGTTTCTTGCCTTCACAGATCTTATGTGCTGTGCTGCTGTCTCCTGCTCCAGCATTCAAGCCATCCCCATCTTATACACCCAGAAAACAGTGGAACAGACAGATGCTAATAATTACCTGAAAAGAGAAGATAAATAGAAAACAGTCTGACATTGACAACACTTTTCAGAATTAGTAAAACACCCTACCACCTCCTCCCAAAAAAACATACTTACCTTCCCGTGGCTGGACAACATGCTGAATTACGAACAAAGGTAAGGCTGGACCTATGAAGCAACATAATTTCATCACCCTAGTGATGATAATACCTGAAAATAGAAAAGCAACAATAATAAGAAAAAATGGCTAAAGTGGTTAACCCCCGATCAAAAAAAGAAAATAAAATGAAAAAAACATACCTTTTCTGTTGGCTCACAAGATTCACAAAGCAATTGAGTAAAGAGAACAGCAGACTGCATCTTTGCCAATGCGAAATACTTGAATGGCCTATCAATGTCTTCCCAGTTTGTGTATCTTTTTGCCATAAATGGAGCTGTTCACATGAAAAGGGCCAATGATCAAGTTCAAACAGATCCTCCAGTGGGGTTCAGCGAAGCGATGTCATTCCTTCAGGAGCTCCATTTTATTTTATAGCTTTTAGAGAATTTCCAGATGTGATAAATTTACATAGTTGGGCTTCTATGTTTAAGTAAGCCATTTTGTCAGTGTGTTTCTGTAGTTTTAGTGATTTTGACTCTTCTGTTTGATACTAATTAATTCCTGGGTGCAACTTGTTTATGTAATCTTCTGTTTCAATTCACCTTTTTATTTGCACACTCTGTTTATGCACTGAGGACCAGGGCATCTCTCAGGAGTGCCCACACAACCTACAGCCTCTACTTCCTGCCTGAAACCACCTTCCCCAAGAGACACATTGCTGAGCACCCCCTCCCCAGACCCATGGACCTGTCCAGCCCCCTGGATCACCCCCCCAGGAGAGGGCCCCCCTCACCTACCTGGCACCCTTTCTGGAATTAGATGGATAGTCCTAGGCCAGGTTGAGGGGCTCAGTAGAGTCAGATGAATGCTGGTCTGGTGTTGGGATGTGGGCCTTGGCTTCCAGGGCCTCTATCAGCTCTCTAAGTCCACCAGGGTTTTTCTTGCATTGCCCCAGAGTGCAGATATGCAATGATGTCTGAGCACATGACATGCTGATGTCCACCACTGCTCCACCCCTTTGTTTTTGACATCGTTACCTGCAGGACCCTTGATCTCCATCAGGGGCCACTTGAGGAGAGATGCAAGCCCCACTACCCACCCCAGAAAGGGAGAGCAGTTCTCCAGATGCTCAATCACTTCCCTCCAAACCCCCAGTGGCCCAGGTCCTTTCCCAAACCTGGGTCACTGGCGTGGCGCAAGGTGTGACATCAAGCACCTCAACCCTCAGGGACACCAGGCTGGTAGTGTTTCACATCACTTGGTCACAGTCACAATTGAATCATGCCCTGTTTATTGAATCTTCTGTTTGATACCACTTAATTTCTGGGTGCAACCATGTTTAAGTAATCCTCTATTTCACTTGGTCATGATCACGAATCACACCCTGTTTATTGAGTTTTCTGTTTGATACCGCTTCATTTTTGGCTGAAGCCCTAAATCTTCTGTTTCATATCACTTGCTCATAATCATGAATCACACCCTGTTTATTGAATCTTCTGTTTGATATCATTTTATTCCTTGGTGCAACCCAGTTTGTGTAATCTGCTGTTTCATGTCATTTAGTCACAATCACGAATCACACCCTATTTATTGAATCTTCTGTTTCACGTCACTTACTGAAGAATCACATCACTTCATTTTTGGGTACAACCCTGTTTATTGAAATGGGACTTCACTTCATCATTTTGCAAAGATGTTTTTGTCATATTTTTCTTAAAGTGAAGGTGTTCTGTCACTTTTGTTATACATATTATTAAATCAACCCTTTTGGCTGCCTGCTGCATTCACAGATTTGGAACACTTCTTTTCTCGGTTGGAGTTTCAGTGTAGTTGAATCTTTTGTTTCACAGTTGCAGAGGCACCAGTAGCAGCAGTTTATTACCAGCATTACTGATTTTTGGTTTGGAGGAACAATTTCCAGAAGTGAGACAAATATGTCTTGCGCATCTTTCAGAAAAAGAGGTGGGCAAGAACAAGGGGGCACAATTTGAAGCTAGAGGGGAGACGGCTCAGAGGCATACCTCTCAACCTCTCAGCATTAAAAATCATAGCACTGGCCTTCAAAAATCATAGCAAAGGGTCAGAATGTGGACCACTTTCTTATTTTAAACAATATTATGTTTACAGATAGTGGACCCCATATAGTAAGTGATAAGGAATGTTTCTATCAGCTTAGTTCAATGATTTAATAGTTTGTGGGTCCAGAAATAGCTCTAACATTATGAGGAACATTGGTAAACTTGTGAGGAGCAAGGGTAAATTTGAGTGTGAAAATCATAGCGCTATGCAGAATTCATAGCAGTTGAGAGGTATGCTCAGAGGTTACGTGAGGAAGTATTTTTTCATGAAGAGGGTTGTGGATGCATGGAACAGCCTTCCTAAGGAGACTGTGGAGTCAAAAACAGTGGTGAAATTTAAGAATGCATGGGACAAACAATTCTAGGGGGTGGAGGTTGGAAGAAGTAGGCTGTTGGTTAGCTAGGATCTGCAGCTTATCCATTAGGTAAGGAAATGGGCAGACTGGGTGGGCCAAGCGGTCCTTATCTGCCATCAAACTCTTTGTTTCTATGCTTGGCAGCTGTATGTCCTAAAGTGCTTGACAACACAGAGTGTCCGAGAGGGCGAATTAAATAGCATAGTAACAGAAGCAACAGTAGTAGCAGTTTATTACCAGCATTACTGATTCTGGGTTTGGAATAAATATTTCCAGAAGTGAGAAATATATATATTGTGCTTGGCAGTTGTGTGTACTGAAGTACTTGACAACAGAGGCTGTCTGAGAGGGCAAATTAAACAGCATAGTAGCAGAGGAACCAGCAGCAGCAGCAGTTTATTACCAGCATTACTTGATTTCGGGTTTTGGAGAATCATTTACTTAGATACATAGATACATAGAATTCAATGGCAGATGAGGACCACCTTGCCCATCTAGTCTGCCTATATACTCTACCCCCAAGTGTCCCTTAGAAACATAGAAACATAGAATTTGACAGCAGATAAGGACCGCTTGGCCCACCTAGTCTGCCCATTTTCCTACCTAACAGATAAGCTGCAGATCCTAATTAACCAACAGCTTTCTTGTCCCTTGTTTGCTCTTTCCTTGTTATTGCTATAGTTCCCTTATCTCTATCCCACACATTTCTGAATGCCTTCACTGTTTGTATCCCCACCACCTCTGGGGGAAGGTTGTTCCATTCATCCACCACCCTTTCTGTGAAGAAGTACTTCCTCACATTCTCTCTCTTAGTCTGCCTCCCTCCAACCTCATATCATGACCTCATTTTTTAGAATTCTCTTTTCTTATAAAGGCTCCCCTCCTGGACCCTATTAGAACCCTTGAAGTATTTAAAAGTCTCTATCATATCCCCCCTCTCCCTTCTCATCTCCAGCAAATGCATGCCAAAGTCTATTAGCCTCTCCTCATAAGTCTTCTGGTGTAGCTCCTGCAGCATCTTTGTAGTCCTCCTCTGGACTGCCTCCACTTTGTCTATATCTTTTCTGAGGTGCAGCATTCAGAACTGGATGCATTATTCCAGATGAGGTCTCACCAGTGATCTGTAAAGTGGCATCACCACTTCCCTATTTCTGGTGGACAAACCCCTCCCTATGCACTCCAACATTCCGCTGGCCCTCCTTATCACTTTCTTACACTGTCTGGCTGCCTTTAGGTCATCTATGATAATCACCTCCAGATCCCTTTCTTGCTTGGTGGGCATCAGCAATCCCCCCCAATTGCATACTTTTCTCCTGACAACACAGACTATTTCCACAACTGAGACATATATATCATGTGCTTGGCAGTTGTGTGTACTAAAGTGCTTGACAACAAAGACTTTCTGAGAGGGCAAATTAAACAGCATAGTAGCAGAGGCACCAGAAGCAGCAGTTTATTACCAGAGTTATTGATTTCAAGTTTGGGAGAAATGTTTACATAGATACATAGAATCTGACAGCAGTTGAGGACTGCCTGGCCCATGTCACGTAGTCTTCTCACATACCCTACCCTCCCAAGAGTCCCTTGTTTACCCTTTCCTCATTATTGCCAGAGTCCCATTATGTCTATTCCACATATTTTTAAATGAATTCATTGTTTGTACCACCACTACCTTCAGTCAGAGGGTATTCCATTCATCCCCCTTTCTGTGAAGAAGTATTTCCTCACATTCCCCTTAGTCTACTTGCCTCCAGCATCATATCATGATCTCTTGTTTTTTAGCATTCTCTCTTCTTAAAGAGGCTCCCCTCCTGGACCCTATTAAAACCCTTGAGCTATTTAAAAGTCTCAGTCATATTCCCCTCTCCCTTCTCATCTCCAGCAAATGAATGTCATGGTCTATTAGCCTCTCCACATATGTTTTCTGGTGTAGCCCCTGCAGCATCTTTGTAGTCCTCCTTTGGACTGCCTCCATTTTGTCTATGTCTTTTCTGAGGTGTGGCCTCCAGAACTGGATGCAGTAATCAAAATGAGGTCTCACCAGTGATCTGTAAAGTGGCATCACCACTTCCCTATTTCTGGTGGTGATACCCCTCCCTATGCACCCCAACATTCTGCTTGCCCTCCTTATAGCTTTCTCACACTGTGTGGCTGCCTTTAGATAATCTGTGATATACATCTCCAGATCCTTTTCTTGCTTGGTGGGCATCAGCCATTCCCCCCACGCCCCATTGAATACTTTTCTCCTGACAACACAGACTATTTCCAAATGTGAGACATAGATATCTTGTGCTTGGCAGTTGTGTATGCTAAAGTGCTTGACAACACACACTGTTTGAGCGGGCAAATTAAACAGCATAGTAGCACAGGCACAAGCAGCAGTTTATTACCAGCATTACTGATTTCAGGTTTAGAAGTATTTCCAGAAGTGAGACATATATATCTTGTTCTTGACAGTTGTGTGTACTAAAGTGCTTGACACCACATACTGTCCGAGATGGCAAATGTAACAGCATAGTAGCACAGGCAACAGCAGCAGTTTATTACCAACATTACTGATTTCAGGTTTGGGAGAAATATTTCCAGAAATGAAACATATATATCTTGTTCCTGGTGGTTTTGTGTACTAAAGTGCTTGACAACACAGACTGCCCGAGAGGGTGAATTAAATAGCATAGTAGCAGAGGCACCAACAGCAGCAGTTTATTACCAGCATTACTGATTTTGGGTTTGGGGGAGCAATTTCCAGAAGTGAGAAATGTTTATCTTATGCTTGGCAGTTATGTGTACAAAAGTGCATGACAACACAGACTGTCCAAGAGGGTGAATTAAACAGCATAGTAGCAGAGGAGTCAGCAACATCACTTTATTACCAGCATTACTATTTTCAGGTTTGGGGGAGCAATTTCCAGAAGTGAGAACTGTCTATCTTGTGCTTGACAGTTGTGTGTACTATAGTGCTTGACAACACAGACTGAGAGGGCAAATTAAACAGCATAGCAGCACAGGCATCAGTAGCAGTTTATTACCAGCATTACTGATTTTGGGTCTGGGAGAAATATTTCCAAGTGAGACATTTATATATTGTGCTTGGCAGTTGTTTGTAATACAGTGTTTGACATTAACAACAAATCCCCTTTTGTCCTTCTGTGCTCCATGGTGTGTAATTTAAGTTGAATTACTCTGTCTTCATATAATTTGTTTTTCAACCTAGGAATCAATGTTGCCATCCTCCACTGGACACTCTCTAGCAATTTAATGTCTTGTTTCAATGGAGAAGAGAATGGTGATACAAAATCCAGATGGGGTCTTACATATGTTCCATATAGTGGTAGTAAACAGTGTTAATTTCTTGATAAAACTAATTAGCCTGTTAATGATTTGTACTGCTTCCCTACACTGTTTACTGGTAGTTAATGCATTTATTAAAAACCCCAGATCACATTCACACTGCACTGATTTCAGTGGGATCCTGTTAAGAGTATACAACTTTTCTGAATTATTTTTGCCCTAGTGCAAAACAGTACGCATATCCTAATTAAAGTCCATTTTGTTATTTTATGCCCATACTTCAAGGAGCAGTAGATCCTTCTTTAGATACTAATAGTTCATATCAGTATCCACAGCCTCGCAAATGTTTATGTCAGCCACAGTCTTTTAGGATTTTGCTAGCCACACTCTCATGCATGTCACCTATATAGAGTTCAAAGAGATTTGTCCCAGGACTGAGCCCGGTAGCACCCCACTATTAACCATCCTCCCAGTTAATAAATTACCAGCACCTCTAACCTGTTGCATTCTTTCTTTAAGCCTTGATTTCACCGTTTGACTAGTTGTAAATCAGATTTCATAGCCTTCAATTTAGTTATCAGTACAAAATGTGGGAACTTATTAAAGGCCTTCTTAAAATCAAGGTAGATCACAACCACTGGTCTTTGGTTGTCGAAGTTGGTACTGACTATCTCATATAATGCAATTAAATTTGTAGTACATTTTCTACCTTGAGCAGACCCATGCTATGTTTAGTCATTTAACCCCTTTGCCATGGTCTCAGTTTCAAACTTTGATTTGATTAATTTTTCCATTAATTTACATGGAACAGATGTGAAGCTTATCGATCTATAATTTGTTGCTAATGTGTCACTACCCTTCTTATGAATTGGTGTGATTGCTGCTTTTTTTCCCCAATCTGTGTGGATTTCTCTCTGTTCTTACAACTTATTGAATAGAATTCAATATGGGACACACAAAGAATCCACAAGTTCCCTCATAAAGTTGAAACATAACCCATCCAGTTCTGGTGAGGTGTTTGGTCTAATTTCTTCCAGGACTTTATGGATCTCCTCACAAGAAAATCCCTGTGAATCTAACCTTGGAAGCTCACCTACTGCATACTATTGCCATTGTTCTTAGGTTTAAAGACATAAGAACATAAGAAAAGTGACAACAGAAGTGGACCTTTTGATCTATCTAGTCTGCCTTTTTTTACCCAACTGACAATTCTAGGACCTATACCTGTGTGCTCTAGGTTGTTTATCAGCCTACTGTGAGGGACAGAGTTGAAGGCCCTACTAAAATCTAAATGCAACATCAACAGCCCCACCTTGGTCCACTGTTTTTGTCACCCAATCAAAGAAATCAATCATATTGGTCTGGCATGACTGCCCTGTCATGAATCCGTGCTGTTTAGGATTTTATTGCTTGCTGATCTGTACATATTCCACTATTTGTTCTTTAAGAAGTGCTTCCATCAGTGTTCCCACCACTGAGGTTAGACTGACCAGGTGGTAGTTCCCTGCCTCATCCTTCCTCCTACTTTTGTAAAGGGGAACAACTATGGCCTCTTTCCAGTCATGTGGTATATTGCCACTCCTTAGGAAGTTATTGAGCAGTGCTGCCAGTGTTGCGGTGAGCTCCTCCACTAGCTGTTTAAGTATCCTTGGGTGCATTCCATCCTGACCCATTGCGTTCTCCATTTTCAGCTTCTTCAGTTCCTTCAGGACTCTTTTTGTAGTAAATGGACTTGTGTCTGCCCCTGATGTGGGTCTGTCTGCCTTGATTAGTGTTGGTTCACTTCCATGATCCTCCCTTGTGAAAACTGAGCAGAAGTTATATAGGATCCCAGTTTTTTTCCCTTGTTGCTGTCTGTGTGTAGTCCTTCCTTGGTAGTCAGATGGATAACCCCCCCTTGGTTTTTATCTTTTCTCTGATATATCTGTAAAAAGCTTTATCTCCTTTTTGTACCCCCCCCGTGCAAATCTCTCCTCAGCTTGGGCCTTTGCTCTTCTGATTTCATTTCCTGCTTCTCTGAGTTTGATTCTTTAGTATTCCTTATCACCATCCTTTTTTGGTTCCTTAAATTTCTGAAATGCACATTTTTTGTCTTTGATTTTTTACACTACCTCCTTTGTGAACCAGAGGGTCTTTTTCTTCCTTTTTGTTTTACTGACCTACTTTATGCATTGTAATGTTACTGTAGTTAGTGCTTCCTTTATCTTCCTCCAACTTACTTCAATGTTTCCTCCTGTGTTTTGTGCAAGCAAGAGTTTTAGCATTTTTTTGCATTTTGGTGAAGTTGGCCTTTCTAAAGTCGAGGATCTTCAGTTTCATATGACTGATTTCCTCAGATTTTCTGATGGTGATCCAGACTAATCTGTGGTCTCTAGATCCTAGATGGGTTCCTATGTGAATGTCTGAGATTCTATTACTGTTTGAAAGCACAAGGTCTAGTATCACTTCTTCTCTGGTGGGAGATGTCACTAGTTGCATTATGCCTGGCCCCATAGTGCTAGCATGAATTCTCAGCTTCTTTCAGATGAAGCTGAGTAGGATGTCCAATCTATGTCAGGTAGATTGAAGTCTCTGAGTAGTACTATTTCTCTTTTGTCAGCCATAGTCAAGATGGTCTCTAGAAGTTCTTTATCTGTGTTGTTATTTTGTGTTGGGCACCTATAGACTACACCAACTTGGATAGGGGCTTTTCCCCACATTCAAGGGTGATCCACAGGGCTTCAGCCTCCCTGGATGCAGCCTGAATTTCTATGGCTCTGATGTCATTTCTGACATATAGAGCTACTCCACCACCTTTCCTTCCTTTACGATCCCTCCTGAAGAGAATATCATCTGGGACAACTACTTCCCAGGTATGGTTCTCAGTGAACTATGTTTTAGTTATCACAACTAAATTCCATTGCAAGTCTACTACCATAAGGCTGTAAAGAAGTACGTATTCAAGGTGTTCAGTACTTTGAATGTGTTGGTAATTATAACCCCTTTATCTATAAACCAGTGGAGGTGGCTGAGGTCATTGGGGTTGCGTTCAAGCTGAGGCACACATACTGTGAACTGGACCTGATGCTGACTTGTTTCTTGATGGGATGTGCCAACTCCATTGACCCGGTGTTTGCCTTGATCATCCAGTGTTCTCTGTCTGAGGGGATCTTTCCTAATGCCTTGAAAGAGGCATTGGTGAGACCCCTACTAAAGAAGCCATCTTTGGACCCTGATATCAAGGCAAATTACTGCTCTATCTCCTACCTGCCATTTTTGGGCAAGGTCGTGGAGAAGATTGTGGTGCTTCGGCTTGAGGAGCATCTCTTGACCTTTGATCTATATGAGCCTCTCCAGTCTGGGTTTCAGGAGAGGCATAACACAGAAACTGCGTTAGTTCAGGTACACTATGGCCCTCTCAAGGCAAGAGATTGAGGGGAGAGGACAATTCTCATTCTCCTCTATTTCTCCTCTGCTTTTGACATGGTGGACCATTGTGTGCTACTTGACTGCCTAAGGGAATTTTGTGGGTACTCGCTGGCACTGTCATCTGCTGGTTTGAGTCCTTTCTTAAAAACAGGAGGCAAAGGATAGTGATGGGGAATTTCTCCTCCTCTCCTAGTCTCCTGTCTTGTGGAGTACCTCAGGGTTCGGTCTTGTCACCAATGTTGTTTGCCCTGTAAATGCTGCCCTTGGAGGCTCTATTAAGAAATACAGCTTGGGTTTTCATTGTTATGCTGATGATACCCAGCTGTATTTTTCCTTTCACTTGACATCCAATGCAGCAGAAGTGCTTAATGCTGCCTTGCTGAAATCAATGACTGAATAGCCTCAGCTGGTTGCAACAGAACCCGATAAAATAGAGGTACTGGTAATGGAGTTGAACAGAGGTGTGATAGGTTGGCCTCGGCGCAGAGACAGGACTTCTCCTGGGTTCTGTGCCTTTGAAGGCCTCCTCCAGGGTGCATAACCTGGGTGTTTTTCTGGATAGTGGTCTGACTCTTGAGGCTCAGATGTCAGCTGTGGTCCATACCAGCTTCTATCATATGAGGAATATCACCAGGATTAGGCCCCTGGTTCTGCCCTTTGACCCCCTACCTTAGTGCATGCCTTCATGATGTTGAGACTCAATTACTGTAATGCGCTGTACCTCGGGGTCTCAGGAGGCACCCTCCCCTGACTTCTGCTAGTGCAGAACACAGCTGCCAGGCTATTGATGGGGCAGTCTAAGTACTGCCACATCACACTGGTGCTGCGTGAACTGCACTGGCTGCCAGTCGGTGGAGAATCCTCTTCAAGGTCAGCTTGCTTACCTTTAAGGCCCTACGTTTGCCTGGACCTTGGTTATCTTGCAGACCTTCTTATGCCTGCTACCTCAGTCTGCTCTCTCTGTTCCTCCTTGAGGGGTCTCCTCATGATTCCCAGGACAAGGTTAAAAACTGCCGATGACAGACCTTTTAGTGTCACCTGCCCCATCCTGCAGAATTTGCTTCCTCCATCTCTAAAGGAGGCCCCCTTGGTGGAGGTATTAACGGCACTCCTCAAGGTCTTCTTATTTGTGCAGGCTTTCCCTGACTCAGTTTTGTAAATTTCGTCCTGCTCTGACTCATTATACTACTTGTCCCAAATGTTTTATAGTTTTTATAATTTTATTTTTATTTATTTACTGAATTGTATTTAATTAATAGTATAGTGTTTATGATATTGTTATTTATTGATGTTTATTTCATGGTTGCTTTTTATATGGCACCCAGAGCTTCTGGGATTGGGTGTCTTTTAAATAAAATTTGCTTTGTCTTGCCTATTAATGGACTAATTGTTCGATTACTACATTACATAAAGTAGAATGAGCTCTGGTTGCCCTTTGTGAATACAATTCTTACTCAATTTCCTCGTTTCTTCTTTTATTAAACTTTTAGTCTCTTTTAACTGTAATTTGTATTCAGTTTTGGTTAGTTCAGATGGATTTTTTTTTTTAATTTGGAGAAAGCTCATTCCTTTTTACTTATTTGCTTTTGAATTTTCCTTGTTATCCATGTTGGTATTTTCCCTTTTTTGTAGCTTATCTTTTTTAATGGGACACATTTATCTTTAGCACCTAATAGTACTGTTTTAATAGCTTCCAAAGTTCCCTTTACTGGTTTATCTTTAAATATGTTAACCAATTTCTTCAAGAATTTTTCTGATGTATGTATAGTTGGACCATGCATAGTTCCTTACAAAGATGGTATGATTATTTCCTGACTTTCCGGCCCATAAACTAAACATTAGCATATTGTGGTCACTATTTCCTAAGGTTGCCCCAATCTTTGTTACATACTGTAGTCTCAATATTTGCTAGATCAAGAATGTGCTTGCCTCTTGTAGGTTCTGTTATTATTTGATCCAAACCAGCCATTAATAAGGTGTTCAGAAACTGGAATTCCAATGCTGTGCATTTTGTTTAATTGTCCAAGTCAGTTCTGGGTAAATTAAAATATCCCCAGATTAATACATCCGATAAGCTTGATGCAGTGACTAATTTGTTAAATATGTATTCATTATAATCTGAAGAGCTAGCAGGAGGAAAATAACAATTAACTATGATCAGTTTATTTCCATTCCTCAAAAGGATTTGCAGCCATAAGCTTTCTGTATTCTTTCTGGGATTGTAAAGCACTCAGGAATACAATCTGTATTTTTTTCCAAGATGGCGACCATGCTGAGTCAGCCTCTGTGTTAGTTCTGTTTTAGCTCTACTTCAACTTCTATATCGTCATTTAATAGCCGTTTTAATATAGTTTGTTTGATTTCATTTTTTAGTTTATAACAGTTATTAGTTTCAGTAATCGTTTACCGGTTCCGTATTTGCTGGTAGCGTTGACCCTGCATTGTTCCGGCTCTATGGTAATGCTGGAATGCGTCTTTGATTTGTGCGATCCTGGCTGCCTTGATTTCGTGCTCTGCTAGTGTGGAGAGTCACATTTATAGCTGTGTTTTGTGGCTTTTGCCCTGGGGATAGCTCAGAGTCCTCAGAGTCCTGTTACTAGGAACTTTGGGAGTCTACCTTTTGACTGTGGCTTTTGCCGGCATTGGCGTTTGCCGGGGGATTTATCTTGGTTTTTTTTTCTTGTGAGCGTTGGATCCAGCCTTTGTTTAAGTTTGCAGTTGCAGATGTGGGGTGACGCCAGCAGATGGAGGAGAAGCTGCAGCAGTGGAACGAGGTTGCCCGGGAGGGAGAAAGCAAGCACAAGTGAATGAACTTGGGGCTAGGTCCATCCATGAGTATTAGCCACACAGGAATGTGATGCTGTTAATCATTTCGAAGTGACTGCAGGGATTGGTCTGCCATGAGTGGGAGCCTGCGGCATGGTCTGAGCCGCAGGAAAACTAACTAACCACAGAAGTAACACTTGACACAATCATAGGCTCTTGCTCTTAGGACTCTACTGCGTGTGATAAGTCATAAAGAATTTGTGGCCACTCGGGGAATTAAGGTGACATTAGCTGCTCCTCTTCATAGGAGGAGGGTGGGAACCTACAGTTTGCAAAATCCTCTCTGACCACAGAAGAGACCTGGGCGGTTCACCGGGAGAAAGCCTTTCCTGGTCCTGACCTCGAGCCAACGGTGTGCTGTGGTTCTGCTGCCGTAGGGTGGCTGTATATGCAGCTCTTCTGTTTTCACTGCTCGGTAGCCGGTGGGTGACCGTAGCAGTGAGCGATTTGGAAAGAGGTATCAGGAGCTGGGCGGAGACTCTCCTGAAGCCGTCTATAGGTGGCTATTGGTGGAACACTGGAATCACTACTGCCTGCCTGCTGACAATAAACTAGAGTGGAGGAGTTGAACTTTTGGTCCCTGGTTTCTGGGATTAATTTTGCTTCACCTCCTGATCTTTGGTCTGATCGAGTTTTATCTTGTTAGTTTATTTTGGGCTTGCTGTTTCCATTTGAGGGAGAGAGTACATCTGAACTGGAATATTGTCATCAGCCTTTGGAGAGACAAGCTTCTGGATTTATTTAATCCTGTTGAACTATTTCACTTGTGAGAGGAGTGATCTCTTTACTGGTTGATATTCTGGTGGAACTGTGACTGTTTGGATTTTTTAGATTTTAGTTTATTTAGCATCTAATTTTAAAGTTATTTTTGTTTATATTATAAGCAATATTAGTATAGTTTATTCATTTAGGTATATTTTATTTCTCTTTCCCAGTGGTGAGAGGACTGGGTGGGAAGTTAATTAGTGGTTTGTTTTATTCGATTGTGTTTTGTATAGGTTTGAAGGGTGAGAGTTTTAGTGAAATCATTATTTAGGATTCAGTATTTTTAGCAATAAGGGTGGGTTAATTTTAAAATTAGGATTGTTTATTTTGATACATATTAGAATAGTAAATATGTGTTGGGATAGCACAAGGACAGTTGGGCATTATTCCCCCTTCAAACTCAGAGACCTTCATCCTTTCGCCTGTCCTCCCCTATCAATAGAAGTTTATAGACGGTGTAGGGCTTTAGGGATTATTAGAAGAAGGAGGAGGACAAGGCCTGGGTTTGGAGAGGGAATGGAAAGGAGTGGGCGGATAGGGATAGTGGGGACAAGAAGATGCCCTGGGGCGAAATGGGCCCAGGAAAGGGGTCCTCCTTGCCTGGTTCCCATACCCAAGGGTTCTGACTGTAGTCAGCAGGTAATACGGTCATCCTCGGTGGCTCATCCTACTCGGGAGGTGTTGTGCAACGCCAGGTCTATTAGAAACAAAATGGCTATTGTAGCTGATTTTGTTGGGACATCAGACCTGGCGTGCATCACTGAGACCTGGCTGGATGAAAATGCTGGACCAGTTTTGGAGGCAGCAGTCCCAGCCGGGTACTCGGTGATACACCGCCCGAGGTTGGATCGTAGGGACGGGGGTGTTGCCATCTGTTTTAGATCAGAACTGGGCCTAGTGGAGGTACCGGTGGGAATTACAAAATCCTTTTAGTGTATTATGGGCGAGGGTGTGGGGTGCAGGATACTTCTCGTATACCGTCCACCAGGTGATGGGAATGTTTTCCTGCGGGAAGTCGCAGACCTCATTGTCGACCTGACATTGGGGTCCCCAGATGGTTGGTTCTGGGGATTTCAATGTTAGGTTGACGATGAGGTCTCGCGAGTTTGGTCAAGACTTCCTCCAGTTAATGATTTCACTGGGCTTCACACAGGTTATTTCTTCCTCGACCCATATTGGTGGTCATTCATTGGATTTGGTGTTCCTTCTGGGGATGGAGATATCCGACTTGGTGGTGGAACCAGTCGGATGGTTGGACTCATCACTCCATTGGGTTCAGTTTTATGGCCACCCCTTGTAGGCCGGCCCCTATGGAGATGGCCCGGTATCGCCCTTTAAGGGGTGTTTCCCCTGATGGCCTGATGACGGTGCTGGACCTATCGGGCTTACTGAGAGATTGCATGGATCCAGGAGAGCTGGTACTTGCCTATAATAAGGCGGTGGCAGGGGCCCTGGATTCCATTGCTCCTGTTCGTGTTCGTACTCTCACTCTTCGACCCAAGTCTCCCTGGTTTGATGAGACTTTGAGGGAGTTGAGGAGAGTTGGATGAAGGTTAGAGAGGTGCTGGCGGAGGTCGGGTCAGGATTGTGACAGACTTAGCTTGATGGATCACTATGTGATCTATCAATCAACAATCTCTCGTAGAGAAGGCAGAAATTCCTGTCAGAGGATTGCTGCTGCACAGACTAGACCAGCTCAGCTCTTCGGACAGTGGACAGACTGTGCAATCAATCTGTCTGCAACCCATTAGAGCTTTTCTCAAGAACGGTGTGAGAGTTTGCTCTATTCTTTTCAGATAAGGTTGCCACAATCAGATCGGATATCCATCTAACCCTCTCTAATGGGAGTAGTGATGGTCGGCAGGAGATGTCGGACACCCAGTTTGTGTGGTCTGACTTCGGCCTCCCCACAATCAATGAAATTGTGATGATCATACAATTATTGCATCCGACCAACTGTAGTTTGGATCCGGGCCCCAAACGTCTCTTAGTGGGGTGTGTGGATAAAATTGGACCTGTTCTTGCTGAGATAGTCTGGAGGTCCTTGGAGAGAGGGATTTTTCCAAATCCTCTAAAGGAGGCTGTGGTCCAGCCCCTGCTTAAGAAGTCCTCCTTGGACCCGGACTGCCTGGCAAACTACAGGCCTGTCTCTAACTTACCCTTTGTGGGTAAAGTTATTGAGAAGGTGGTTGCATTGCAGTTAGATGATCATTTGACCAGCCACAATCTCTGATTCTCTCCAGTCGGATTTAGAAAAAGACATAGTACCGAGACAGTTCTGGTTCAGGTGCTAAATGACCTCCTAATAGCGAGAGATCGAAGATCTCGTTCCATTCTGGTCCTTCTAGATCTCTCTGCAGCATTTGATACTGTGGACCATGGTGTGCTATTGGAATGCTTGTGGTCTATCTGTGGACTGTCTGGTACAGTCCTCAGTTGGTTTCGATCTTACCTCGAGGGTAGGACTCAGAGAGTGGTGTCCGGGATTTTTTCCTCGACATCATTCTCCCTATCCTGTGGGGTACCGCAGGGTTCCATTTTGGCACCCATGTTGTTTGCAGTGTATATGCTGCCGTTAGGAGCAATTATTAGGCGGTATGGTCTGAGTTTTCACTGCTATGCAGATGATACTCAGCTGTACATGTCCTTTGTGCCCGGCCAAGATGCTGCCTTTTCGGTCTTTAATAACTGTCTTGCTGAAATCCAGGACTGGATGAATGTGAGTTGGCTGAGGTTGAACCCCGATAAAACTGAGGTGTTGGCTGTGGGCCAGGATCATCGGGGGGTGGGTTTATTGGCTGGATTACCCTCGGGTCTATGGCTCAGGGGTATCCCAATAATTACTTCAGACCGAGTGCGGAATCTGGGCGTTGTATTTGATGACTGCTTGACATTTAAATCCCAGGTGTCAGCAGTTGTCAAACCTCTTTTACCATCTGAGGAACATCGCCCGGGTGAAGCACCTGGTTCCCCAGACGATCTGCCTACTTTGGTCCCGCCGTTACCTCCGCCTTGACTACTGCAACTCACTTTACCTAGGGCTTCCTGGGGTTGAGATTGCCGCCTGCAGCTAGTGCAGAATCGCGGCTGCCAGGCTGTCGGACAGGCTCATCTAGAGTCCAGTCGCCTGCCGCCTGTGCTCCAGCGGTCTGTACTGGTGCCAGTCTGCTGGCGAATCACCTTCAAAGTAGGTTTGCTGACCTATAAGGCCCTACATGATCAGGGACCTGATTACCTGAAAGATCTCCTCCCCTACTGTCCCTCCCACTCTCTCCGATCCACTGACGAGGGATTGCTAGAGATTCCCAGGGTTGATTACAAAACCTCAGGGCCAGATCTTTTGATTTTATGGCTAACCCTGTGGAATTCTCTACCTCGTCAGGTGTGGGACAGCCCGACTGTCAAAGTTTTAAGAATCTTTAAAGACTCACCTCTTTAGCAAAGCATATAATGATTTTAATATTGTTGTTTATTCTATTTTAATTATTTTATCTAGTATTGTACAGGCGCCTGGTTTTAGAAAGGCGCTTTATATAAATAAATAAAGATTGAGATTGAGATTGAGATTGTACTGTTTTCATTACCTATATTCAGTTCAATACATTCGTATTCACTTTGATGTAGATACATACTCCTCCTGTTAACTCTATTATTATAGAATAGTTTGTAACCAGGTATTTCACAAAGCCATTCACTAGTTTTGTCCCACTATGCCTCTGTTATGGCAATGAAGTCTATATTGTTCCTAAGTAGAAGTTCCAATTCAGATCTCTTCATCAGGTTCAAGATTCTAGCATTTGCTGATTGAAACATAGAAACATAGAAGTTGGCAGCAGACAAGGATTGCAAGGCCCATCCAGTCTGCCCATTTTTTCTACCTTATGAATGTGCCATAGGCCTGTACTCTGTCAATGGCCTATCTATTCATACTCATGTGTATTGCTCCCTTATGCCTAGCCCATGTCTGTTTGAAGCCCTGCACTGTATTCATATCCACCACTTCCTGAGGTAGGCTGTTCCATGCATCCACCACCCTTTCTGTGAAAAAGAACTTCCTCATATTACCCCTTAATTGGCCTCCGTCTAATCTCATGCTATGTCCTCTTGTCCTGCTATTTTTCTTATGTTAAAACATGTTAGACTCTTTCACCTTGTTAATGCCCTTAACATGTTTGAATGGTTCTATCATATCACCTCTCTCCCTCCTTTGCTCCAGGGTATACATATTGAGCTCCATTAATCTGCCCTCATATGTTTTCTAATGCAGTCCCTGCACCATTTTGGGTGCCCTTCTCTGGACTGCCTCCATTTTGTTAATGTCCTTGTGCAGGTGTGGCCTCCAGTACTGCATGCAGTACTCCAGACAAGGCCTAACCAGTGTCTTGTAAAGAGGGATTATTACCTCCCGCTTATGACTTGCGATACCCCTACTAGTACATCCCAACATCCCCCTAGCCTTACCTACTGCTTCAGTGGTTTGCTTGGATGATTTCAAGTCATCTGTGATGATGCTGCCCAAGTCTCTTTCTTCCCTTGTGATAGCCAGCAACTCCCCTCCCAAGCTATAAGTGGCTTCAGGGTTTCTTTTCCTTATGTGCATGATCTTGCACTTCTTTGCGTTAAACCCCAGTTGCCACCCTTCTGACCATTTTGCCAGTTTATCCAGATCTCTTCTCATTCTGCCCACCCCATCTAGATCATCTACTGTGTTGCAGATCTTGGTGTCATCTGCAAACAGGCAAACCTTACCCTCCAATCCATCTGCAATGTCACTGATGAAGATATTGAAGAGGACTAGCCCCCGGACTGATCCCTGAGATATCTTACTTGTGACTTGCATCTCTTCTGACTATACCGTTTACCACCACTCTCTGGTTTCTGCCTGCTAACCAGTTTTCCACCCAGTTGACCAACTTCTGCCCCACCCCAAGCCTACCTAGCTTATTAATCAATCTTCTAAGTGGAACAGTATTGAAAGCTTTGTTGAAGTAAGGTAGGCGACATCAACTGCACCCCCTTGGTCCACCACTCCGGTTACCCAGTCAAAGAAATCTATGAGATTAGTTTGACAGGACCTTCCTGTTATAAACCCATGCTGTCTTGAATCCTGTGCTCCTATGGATTCCAGGTGTTGCACTATCCTTTCCTTAAGGACTGCCTCCATAATCTTGCCCACTACTGAGGTAAGACTGACTGGTCTGTAGTTCCCTGCCTCCTCCCTGCTACCACTCTTGTGGAGTGGGATCACCTAAGCCCTTCTCCAGTCTTCTGGAACCTCTCCTGTACTCAGAGACTCACTAGACAGTTCTGATAATGGCTCTGCAAGTTACACCCTTAGCTCTTTTAATATCCTGGGATGTATGCCATCAGGTCCCATTGCCTTGTCCATTCTGAGCTTATTGAGCTACATATTCGTTGTCTTGTCCACCTTGGGCTTAGAGAGCTACATATTTATAAAATGACCCATCTATATTTTTCTGGTGGCCTCTACTAGGCCCAGTTTCCTGAGTCCCTCGGTATTTAGTTTAAAGTTTGTGTAATGAACTTGTCAATAGCTCTCCTAGTAATGCACCCATCTTCTGTTATGGTGCAAGCCATCCCAACTCTACAACCCATAATTATTCTCAAACCTTTCCTAGTGTGTCAGACACTTTATGTTGTTTTTCAGGGTCCATTTATGCAACCATTTGTTTATAATTATTATCTTTTATTGTTTGTTTTTACCAGTTCAGGGGACTGGCAATGCCTCAGAAAAGCAGATTTTGCATCCCTGCTATTGTAACATGTTTGTAAGTGAAATTAAGTCATTTTTTATAGCTTCAGTTTCAGAGCTAACTATTATTTGTGCCCATATGTACAACCACAAGGGGATTGTTCCCAGAATTCTTTAGGATATCCTTAGACATATGCAAAATGTCTGAAATTTTTGCCCCCTTAAAGCTACTACAGGTTCTATTATCCTTGTCCGGGTTGCAAATGGGCCTATAGAAGAACTTTATAATGGAGTCCCCCAGAACATATGTTTGTCTTTCTGCTGTTGCCTCCCCTTTTGTAGCTGGATCACTAGGTATTAGCTTTGTGTTTCTTATATTATTTAGTGCATTTTGAATGAAATCCCCCTGACTTCTCTCTTGGGACAGTTTTGTTGGTGTTTGACATGTGGGCTGTTCCTTCCCTTACCAGTAGTAATACTTGCAGAATGCTACTCCCCTGTAGTAGTGGACACTTTACTTTCTGCATTGTTATCCATGTCTAGCATTTGTTCAGCTGGTTTGTCTTCTTGTGTAATGAATTTTCTTCTAGCTGCTCGATATTCATGGTGGCCATAGAAACAGCTCATGCTAATACTGCTAATGGTTCATAACAATTATGTACTGGCAAGTTCAAAATTCATGGCCCTCCTTCTCTTTTTTAACCTTTTCTTCCCCTTCATATGAACCCAATTGTCCTCTTCCTCCTCCTCTTCCCTATATCTTTTTTATGTTGTCTTGCACCAACACAAGAAACATATTGCCATAACTTTGGAATAGCAGGTTTTGGAGGCATTGTTGTGCTGTGTCCAGTGGCCCCACTGTTTTTCCAGGCTGGGCTCCATGGCACAAATTAGACTGCATGCTGTCTATGACAGCAGTGCAAAAGCATGCCACCTCCTTCAAACATTTTAGCCGCTGCAATAAGGGAGCTCCACCTTATTGCAGGGCATGCCTTATGTGGTGTAACATTTCAATAAACGTGGCGGGTGGCTCACCACCCACCCTCACAGTCCCTATGTAGCAAACTTCGGGTGTGCCCAATCCCCATGTCAGCATATGTGCCCCTTTTCTGCTGTGGTGTGCTGAAGGGGTACCCAATCCCCTTTAGCATCATCCCTCCAAACACAGATATCCTTGCCGGATGGGGTGCCCAACTCTGTCGGCATGTTAACCCTCCCGCCATTTTCTTGGTGTTGCCTCAATTGGTGCAATGCCCACACTAGAGCATTCCCCAGTGTGGAAGACATGACCCCTCAACCAATGTCCCACACTGGGAGCCTACCCCAGTGTGGCCACAACCTGTAAAAAAAAAAACAGAAAACGATCCGTGGTGAATTTTTTTTTTACCTGAAACAAAGGAAACAATCCCTCGCTGGCTGTTGGTGGCCCCCACCTGTAACCCGCAACCACCCTCTGTGCAGCCCACCTCCCCACAGCTCTCTAACCCCATACTTACCTCTGGAGCCCAGCATGATCTTCGGTGGACCGGGAACATGTCTGCCCACTTCAAAGCCGACTGAGAACTGAAGAAATCCGGTAAGCTGTATAATGGCATAAGTAGGGAATTTTTTTTTCAACTTTGGTGCATATCTTGGGCATTTTGAGGAATTTTAGAACCAAATTTTCAACATGGGGTTATTAGGACCCTGCCTCATGAATTCAGGTACTGTCATGGTGTTATACTGTTCCAAAAGGTGATTTTGCTGTCACTGCATGAAATCACCTTTTGGGACTGATTAATGAAATGACAGTGCCACTGTTCATGAGATGGGCTCCCAAAAAGCCTATGTTGCAAATCTGGTGAAAAAACTCCAACAAATGACCATGTCATGAGCGTGCATTGCGCAGTTCCCACGCATGCTTGTAACTTCAAAAATTTGCAATATTTTTGCTCCAGTTTTCAATATTACCATTTTCACACCTCCTTATGAACAATTGCAGCTGTCATTGCCACATCATGCTCGAAATGTGTTTTAGCACATCCAGCGCACTACTGATGCAGTTGCCGTGGAAAACAATGTTTGGGACACAGTAAGAAAATCTCAGTAACACTGTTCATGAGCAGAGGTCCCAAAATGCCTATGTTAAACAGCTGGTCAACAAAATTCCACAAAATGACTATGTTACAAGCATGCATTGCGCAGTGTCCATGCACCGTCGTAAGTTCAAAAATGTTTAATATTTTCACTCCAGATGTTCAACATCTGATGCACAGTGGTGCAGTTGCTGTAGGAAAACAATATTTGGGACACAGTAAGAAAATCACAGTAACATTGTTCATGAGCAGAGGACCCAAAATACCTATGTTGAAAATTTGGTGAAAAAATTCCAAAAAATGACTGTTACATGCGTGTGTTGCTCAGTTTGCACGCATGCTTTTAACGTCGAGATTTTTTAATATTTTTTTCTCCAGATTTTCAACATTACCATTTTTTCACACCTCCTTATAAACAGTACAGTTTCATTTTCCACATCCTGCCCAAAATGTGTTTTAGCACATCCGACGCATATTGATGCAGTCGCCAGAGGAAAACAATGTTTGGGACACAGTAAGAAAATCACAGTAACACTGTTCATGAGCAGAGGTCCCAAAATGCCTATGTTAAACAGCTGGTCAAAATTCCACAAAATGACTATGTTACACGGTACGCTATGCAGTAACCATGCACCTTCGTAAGTTTGAAAATGTTTAATATTTTAATTCAGATGTTCAACATCACCATTTTTGCACACCTTCTTATGAAAAGTACAGCTGTCATTTTTCACATCCTGCCTAAAATGTGGTTTGCACATCTGGCACACAATGGCATGGTTACTGTGGGACAACAACGTTCGGGACAAATTAAGAAAATCATACTGCCACTGTTCATGAGCAGAAAGCCCAAAATGCCTATGTTAAAAATGTGGTGAAAGAGTTCCAAAAATCAGACTGTTAAGAGCGGTGTGTTGCCTAGTTTTCATGCATGCTCATAACGTCAAGCATTTTTAATATTTTAACTCCAGATTGTCAACACTACCATCTCTTCACACCTCCTTATGAATGGTGCAGCTCACATTTTTATGTGGTGCAGAATGGTGCAGTCACTGTGGGACACGTTAACAAAATCACAGGGATACTGTTCATAAGCAGAAGTCCCACATGCTTTCATAAGGTGGGGTCACAAAAAGGCCATGTTGAAAATTTGGCATGCAAATACCAACAAATGCCCAGGGCATTAGGGTTTCTAACCATAGCATCCCACCCTGTACAGACTAACAGGAATCAGGGTGTACCTTTGGATTGTTGGCTGTAATGCTTACGCCATTGCACCCCCACTCTGCAGCCACTGACAGGCATCCAGGTGTGCCTTGGACTCTTCGGCTCCAAAGTTCACCTCATTCTCCTATGCTCCACCTATCTCAACATACTTCCTTATGAAATGGGGTGAGTGTAAGTCTTGATGACCTCAAGGCACAGTGTGACACTTGTCAGAGTCTGCAGGGTAGTGTGAAGGGAAATGTCATTAGCTTTATGGCCAACAACCCAAAGGCACACCCCAATGCATGACACTCTCTGCAGGGTGGGCTGGGGTTCACTTTGGTTCTATACTTCACTGCAATTCCTATTATACATCTATCTCTCTCTTGCACTACCAATGCCAACGCCAGCAAGACAACATTCTGCATTGACAAATGCTTGTTTAAATGATGTTCTGCTCCAATGCATTATCATTGAGTGTCCATAATAATATGTGCATCTGTCTCAACTCTGATTTCCATACCACTCTTTATCATTTTTCCACATTTCGTTTTTCTTAATTCCATTTCCAATTCTAAAATTATATATTTGAGTTGCTTAATTTTGTTACATCGTGCACAAATGAAGGTTTCAAAGCTGGAAGGGACAAACAAACTGAATTTATTACAATTCCACAAGCTGTACCTATTTAGCCTGAACGGAGAGCTCACTAAACCTAATTGTAAGTCTATAATGATGTATATCACTAAAAACACCAGAGGGATAAAATGCAATAAAAGTGTTTTTTTAAATATTTTTTAGTACTTCTTATCGAAGCTTATCCACCATCTAAATTGCTGTGTGTGGCTTCAGTCAGCAAACCAACCACTTGTGGCCGCACATTTATGCAATTCGGGTGGAACTGCTCTAATTATTTCATTAGCCTGCAGAGACTCAAGGAGATATCTAAATTGTTGACTGTGCAGAACAAAAATAGGGTAAAACCAATGTCGATGACTGTATTGGTTTTCGTGTTGACCATTCAAATTTTCTGGGCCTACCACCCCATCAGTACCTCGAACACAATGTACACTCACAGCTGTGCATGTAACCACAGTCCTACTTAAAAGCCAATTAAAAGAATAAGAGTAAGATGCTTGCTTACAGCCCTTTGGTCTTTGTAGCTGTAACCCTAGTTTGGTGTTTACCTGTGTCAGAGCGTGGACCATACACTCACTTTTACAGTTATCTTAACTAGGGTGTAATGCAAGAGACTGACCTGATAATATCATCTTGGGCCTGTCACCCCATCAGCCCCAGTGGACACAGCAGACATGCAGATGCGCATGTCTCTGTGCATGTCTCTGGGTGCAGTCCCGCATGTGCTCACCCTACTCGCTAGGAGCACAGCTTAAATACCGGAAGGTGATTCTCCCTGTAACTTCTAGTCCACCGCTGCCGATTACCAGCTACAAAATGGTTAAAATACAACTAAAAGCACCACCATAAGGGTGTATTTGAACCTGACAGCTGCAATATGGAGTTACCTCCTCTTATATTTGGGGGTACTACTGTGGAGTTGTTAAAGTGTTAAACTGTTAGGACTAAAAATTCAGAATGACTTTAGATGGAAGAACAGGTGGCGGAGATGATAAAGAAGGGAAATTCCAGAGTGTACTTTCTGACAATGTTACAGCAGGTGTGAGCCAGGAGGATTTGGTGTATTTCTTTTGTACTGTTGTTCTTCCCATTTTGTTGTACAAGGCAACAGTATGGGATGCAGGGTAAACTAAGGTTGAAAGCGGAGAGATTGACTGAATCCAAAAGAGAGCCTTGTGGATAATTTTACGTAGTGAAATTCTATATGGTGGAAATGCGATCACCTGTAGTTATGTGGGGGAAGAGCTCCTCCCCCATATCCTATTTAAACAAGCAGGCTACATCTGCTCTGCTTAGAACTAGTCGCACTCACTGTGCTCACTCTGTGCTGCGTGCTGGGGGTGGCTTCTTCCTCTGTTCTGTGCCCCCTCCTCTCCTCGCTCCCATCCTTGCTCTGCTGCCCTCTGCCTCTCGTTTTCTCCTCCCACCCACCCTCCCTCTCAGTTTGATTTTTACCTTTTCTTGGGATTTCTTTTTCCTTGCCTCCTGCTCTGCAGCAATGCAGTTCGAGCTGCCTTCATTCCGCTCACTTCCTCCCTCTGAACCGCCTCTACCTTGGTGTACTGCACTCCTCCACCTTGCCGTTGGACAGTGCTTCTGCATTTGGTAACTCGACTGTGCAGCCCCGACCACTCGTACTGCAGCCATTCCATTCTGACATCCCCGTGGGTGCTGTTTGCTCTGGTATACCATTGCCGCACCGAAACCCTGACAGCGAAGACCACCATGGCGACAGGATTTAGCCAAAATCTGCCTGTCGCTGTGATGGTCTCCACACGGTCAGGGGATTGGCTTGCAGGGTGTTTTGCCCTCCCGGTCTAACTCTGACTCAGAGTTGGAATCCTAGAGACTAGGGTGTGTGGGGGCAGAGCCTCCCACATGGGGTGGTTTGGGGGGCACAGCCCACTGATGGAAACAGAAGGCATCCCTGACACAGCATTGCTGGCACTTAGCAATGTGGCTGTTGTTGTCGGGGATGTCTCCATAGCTGTTGTCGCTATGGCATGGTAAAACAGTTTGCTCTATAACCCTTGGATTCCCTTCTGACCTGGCATGCTGCACAGCTGACTTTGTTTGCCTCGTTATTGCATCTGGGACCTTCCTTGTAGCTGTCGCCGCGCCACCTGCTGGGATTCCCTCTTTCATAGCTGCTCCTGACCCTGCTCCACAACTACCGGGCTACCTCTTCCCAGCTACTGCCACTGACGGAACCTGTCTGCATACCTTCCACCTCCTGTCTTGTTAACTGCAGACAGGGCTTCCAGTTTCAGGTTCTAATCATTACTGTCAGGGCCATTTCCTGCACTAAGAACATATCTGTTCCTCAAGCCTGCTGTATTGTGGGGCTTGTTATGACAGCATTTCTCAAAGAGACCTGGACTGCAGCATTACAGTCAGACATGATGCAAGCCTCCAATCATTACTTCTAGTGACAAATGTCTAATTGGCAGCTGGCCTGGGAGTTTGAAACTCAATCTGGGATGTCCCTGAAATCAGGGAACTTGAGAGGTATGCCTGTATGTCTCTTCTCCTCTCCTACACTGCATTTCCTGGTTGCCACCCTCACTGTCAGCTTTGCATTTCCATTGCTGTTCAGCCTAGAATCTGTTGCAGCTGCAACACTAGGAACTTCCTTGCCTTGGCTACTTCTGCATACATCTCCACTACTACTCTGCCTATATGCTGCTATTCAGGACCTTGTCATTTCCAACCCTATGTTGAACATCCTGCTGAATCCTACACTGGCCTGCACCTGCCTTGAGTGGATCTTTAGTTTGTCAGTCCTTCCGCTTAGCATTCCCTGTCCCATATTCATACTGCATTCCAAGCTACTGCAGTGGTAGCATACCTTTCCTGCCATGACACTTTGTGTACAGCTAGGATGCTACACTCAATGATTTGCCAGCTTGCATAGAATTCCAGCTGTTCTCAATCCTGCTAGAGCCCTTTCTGGGCACACAAGCTATAATTATACTATAACTGTGATGGACCACTCCTTTCCCCAATATTATGAGGCCCTCTATATGTGGACATATCATTGTTCGACACAGAAGTGCTTGGTGGCAGCCACCTTCCTTACCTGCTATGTACTCTACAAAGCTCAACTAACTGCCATTCAGCTTCAACCCTGGCGCTCTGTCAGCTGGGCAGCCCTCCGTGGTGGCACCATCCTGCTAGCCTACATGAGGTCTGGCTTTACCATCTTCTTTCACCAAAATCTAGTGGGGTGGCTGCACGCCAGCCAGTGGGGGCTTCTCACAGCGCACTTCCATTCCTTTATTGCACTATGTGGGGTTTGCAGCCTGCTTGCCACTCTATTCACTTTACCGGCTGACCTACATATGGTCCAGCCACCATGCTAGCCTTCTTGGGGCTTTGCTGCCACTCTCTATTCACTTTATTTCTCAAGATTGGATGCACCGCCAGTTTTTCCTTGCCTTCAGTCGTACTACTTGGATCCTGGACCTTGCAGTTCTCACCTTGCTGCTCACACTTACTTCCATTTGTCAAGGATATGCTTCTTCCTTCCCTTGGGTTTAATTCTGGATTACATCGTCTATTCACCTCAATTCCCTAGGATGCTTCTTGTCATACTGCTTCAACTCCTTGGAGTTACTACTACTGTTTCATAATGCCTTCCTTATCATAGCTTAAGCTTAAGACATAAATCTACTACATCTTTAGGATGCCTATTACTTCTGGTTGAGTTGCCAACTCATTCACCCAGGTCTCTTCATTGCATACTTACCATCCTCGATCATCAGGAAACAACAGTCTACAGTACCCTTCTACTGCTCTCATAAGTGTGCCTCAGAATATTTCTATGCTGCACAGAACTGTTTTAGGATTATGCTACCATTTACAGTACCATTACAATCTAGTCCCTACTACTTCACTACTATTTGTGCATTGCATGCAATTCGACATTACTATTACTTTATCTACTACTGCTCTACAACCTGCCTCCACCTTGCAGGGCTGGAGGTTCACTGCAAGCACTTTGAAGACCTGTACCCCTACGGCCCAGAGGTCACCTGATCTTATTTACTACACCATAATCGCCTGCTTCCATGACCTGCTTCACCCATCAGGGTTGGGGTTCAACTACCACCACATCTGTCTCACCCAGCTTCGGGGCCTGGAGGTTCACATATTCTACTATATGCCTGCCTGCCACCATGTCTGCCAGCCTAAGAGCTCCTTTCTACTACGGACTCACATCCAGGATTTGTTTAGCTGTATGTCATCTATTCTTGAATGCTTCTGCCTTGCCGCTTCAGTCATATGAATTACTACTATACTCCTACCAGGACACTTAGTTGAGCTTATCCAGAAGAACTTCAATCTCATGATTTATGCTCTAAGGCTTCTTGGACCCTGTGACAACGCTACTGCATTTGACTTAGCTTCTTCAGTTATCACTAGTTATGACTCATAAGCTCGACTAGTCAGGACTCGACAGACTATTCTCACCAAGTCAGTTCTAGCTACTGTACCATTCTGGCTTTCAAACATGGATCTCTATATCGCTATGCAACTATTTGACTCACCAGATGAAGCTTTTTGATTCCTGTGCTTTTACCATTTCTTCATGCTCCTCGCCGTATACCCACATAATTTATGCAATACTACTCCTCTGCTACTACTTCTGCATCATACAGATCTAATTACTACTATTACTGACCTACATACAGGTCCACTTATTTACACTAATAGCTCATATTACCTGCTTCGCCCTTACAGGGCTTGGAGGTTCATCAAGACTGACTCACCTATTCTACAACTTACTTTGCCCCTCAGGATCTGGAGGTACATCTAACTTATGTCTACCTGTTCGTACTAAGATCTATACCTAATTCACTTACCTGCTTCCCCACTCCGGATCGGAGGTTCCTACTGCTCTGCGCTCTCTAGATCATGCAGCATGCTCCAGTTCCTGTGCTTCATCACCAATGCCTTCATTTGCAAAGCTTGCCAAGCAGAACACAAACCAACTGTCCTCGTACTCTGGACATGGACACTTAGCCTTTTGGTTACTGGTTCTCCTCAGAGAAGACATCCTCACCTGTTGGGGCGCTCACCAATGCAACTTCAAAGCTTCAAATGATTATCAACCATGGATTCCAATCTACTATCATTCTGCCCTGGACATGGATTCTCAGAAATAGGAGTTTACTAAAAGGATGCAGCTATCTTCACCTGACACGTCAAATTTCAGTACTTTCTTCAGTTTTCTGTTTCACTGGATCAGGATCTACAACTCTGGATTTCAGATTAGCAGATTAAATTAATTGTTATTTAGGATTATTCTCCTTTAGTATGCCCAGAAGGATGGGTAGGTCTGTAGCCATGGGTCCTCAGAGGTTTCCCCTCAAGGGGGGGGGTTCTCTCTTGTGTGCTACTGGTCACACTCTCCAGAGCTGGAGGAGATAATCATACTATATCATTATCATTGTCAGTGTCAGTGGCTCCGTAGGTAGGACACTCATCTCTGAGGCCGGGAGATCAGAGGGCTGTGGGTTCAGTTCCCACATATGAAATTTGGGTTAATATCCCTGTACTGACACTGTAGTGCAGCATGAGAGGGTGCTGCATTTCTGAGGTGCCATCTTCGGATGAGATGTTAAACCGAGGTCCCATCTGACTGGATTGGTGGTAGTTCAGGTGGATGTTAAAGATCCCATGGCACTTCTCGAAAAGAGTAGGAATTTCACTGGTGTCCTGGCTAAATTTCCTCATTCACTAAAAATACCACCAACAGCTTAATCTGGTTCAAGGTAAGTTGGTATTCATCTGTATCCCCTCCCTGGGTGTGCCTGAAAATAGGCAGGATTTGTCTAGTGCACTTACCGGTCAACAAAATTAAATAAATAAATAAATTATTCTTTTGGGGGTTTCATCCTACATGTCTAAGCATCCTTCCTACAGCGGGATACAGAGAAAGGACAAAACAATCAAGTCATAACAAGCTACTCATCATTTCAAGCATCTAAGCACCCTGTATATTCTATCCAATTCATAAGTACTATAAGTACTAACTTGTTCAAGTCCATACTGGAGTATCTAAGCACTAACTATTTCATACAACTAATACCATGGAAGCATCATTCTAATTACTGGCCTGGCTTCTGTATCCAAACAAAAACCCACATTATCCACTTACGGTATGTAGTACAAGCACTGAGCTATGAACCACACATACTGGAAAGGCTATCACCTGTAGTTATGTGGGGGAAGAACTCCTCCCCCACATCCTATTTAAGCAAGCAGACTACATCTGCTCTGCTTAGAGTGAGTCGCACTCACCCTCCATCCTCCCTTTACACCTCCTCCTTCTCTGGCACTCTTATCCCACCGGGGGTTTCATCCTATGTGTCTAAGCATCCTTCCTACGGTGGGATACAGAGAAGGGCCAAAACAATCACACCATAACAAGCTACTCATCATCTCAAGCATCTAAGCACCCTGTATATACTATCCAATTCATAAGTACTATAAGCACTGGCTCATTCATGTCCATGCTGGAGTATCTAAGCACTAACTATTTCATATAACTAATACCATGGAAGCATCATTCTAATTACTGGCCTGGCCTCTATCCAAGCACAGACCTATATTATCCACCTACAGTATGTAGCATAAGCACTGAGGTATGAACCACACATAAAGATGCATTGAAAATTTTTAAGTTGGTAAGGAAAGATGAGAGAAGAATAGAAATGTCAAAGAAATTGTTTTATGAAATATGTAAACCTCAACACAAACTGCATTCACTGCTACCACCTAGAGAGGTTGCAGTTTATGGATTAAGAAAGCAGGTTAGATGGCAAAAAACAGTTTTCTAGAACAATGAAATATCAGACATCATTTTAATGAAATGTTTAAATGATTGTTAAAATTATTTTTTTTAGTGGACAATTTGATTTGTATAATTTCCTTTTACTTTTTCTGGTTGTAAGAATTATTTATTAATAAGTTGTGTATGTTTGTATTTATGTGATTATCTGTTGTATACAACTTTAGCTACTCCCATTCTTGAGTGTTGGCTGCAATGTGTTAAATAGACTAAACTAAAAATATGTGGATCACTTCCCCAGTCATTTCCTAGCAGGCTGTATGTATATATAATGGTGGGAGTGGAGGCAATGCTAGTCCCCCTCAATCCTACCACACACCACAATGCAACAGTGTGCAGATATGACTAGATGGGACTGGGCCCTCTCTTTGCAGAATCAGTTGTTTGGACATCAGGAAAGAAGGCAGTTATCACTGATAGACTATCCTGTCAACAGAGGAGTAGTACAGAGGTGCCCAGTATGACATATTTATTCTAGCAGCCGAGAAAAATTAGAGAAAATATAGTGTGAAACAGAAAGAAAGGAAATGTGTGATGTATTGGGAGACACAGCTTAATGAAAGTACATATATATATATATATATATATATATATATATAGGAAATGGCATATTTTTTGTTTGTTTTTTTGTAGGAAAGATAGAAACAAAGTAGACATGACAGGATAGAAATACAGACTGTTTGGCAGTAACACAAATAAAGACATACAGAGAGACAGAGAGAAATAAGGAGGACAGAGGAGATGAGCAACTTTTTTTTCCTTTTAAGTTTTTTTCTTAATTTTTGTTTCACTTTTGACTGAGTAAAAGAGTAAAACAGATAAAAGAAAATAGCCATATTGGGAGCTATGGCCTGGGGAGAGGGTGCCCTGCCACTTTAACTTCTGCAAACCCTCCATAATTATCTGCTGGTTGTGGAACACCATCTCAAGCATCTTTTCAGCCCCACAACTTGACTGGAGAGCCCTCCTGCCTCCCTGCAGAGCTGTTCCACTTCACCACAAGTGGATGTTTCTGAGGCTGGTCTCTGAGTGGTGCCCCTGCTGTATCACCAGAGGCTGACCGCAGGTCCCTATCACAGTCCTCCCTTCCATCTCCCCCCTTGCACCTGAGCACCATCATGCCTCTTCCTCTTCCCCTTGCCAGAGAAAGCACTAGGGGTGGCACCACTTAGACCTCTTTCACCACCTTTCTGCCTAACATACTCCTCCCACTTTTTCTGGTGCCTCCCTTGCAGGTGTGTGTGATACCCATCTATCCCTAGATGACTGCCCATTTTCCCATACCACGCAACAGTGTGGCACAATTTACAAGTCACCACACTGTTGTCAGTGAGGTCCAATTAAAAAAAGTCCCTCACTAGAGACTTGGGCTGCTGCTGCGGGGAGGAGCGAGATGGTCCTAGCTGTTAATCCTCTTCCTCATGGTGTGCAGGTGCAGGTGCTGCTGGTAGCAATGGTGGTGGTGGTGGTGCCAGTGGTGCCTTCTCTCATCTCCTTGTTGGGACTGGGAATCCTGTGCTGTGGGGAGTGCTTGCTGCTGTCTTCTGCTGCTGCCTCTGGAATGGGCCAGGTCTTCTTCAGCTGAAATCCACATCCCCCTGCTGCCTGCACCCCTCTCTCCTCCTGACTCTCTGTCCCTCCATTCTAACTTAAAAAAAGAGTGAAAAACATACTAAAAGGGTAAAGAAAAGCAGAAATAAGGCTTTAATATATACAAAATAAGAGGTAACACAACTAAACAAAGACTGACTGACTATAAAGTAAAAATAATATATAGAACAGCCAACAGAACAGTGGAAAAGTGTTTTTCTCTATTTTTTAAGCAGCAAGCAGTGCAGATCTGTTTTCTTTCTCTCCTAGCTCAGACTGCAATGTGAAACTACTGTAAGGATGAGTCACACTGCATAGAACTAGAGCATGTGACCTGCAGGACTTGTTTCCTTGTGACCTCAAGCATTTGTTTACAGGAAATAGCCACATTTTCAATGGACTTTACCTAACTGTCTTTCAGCCAGAACTACTAGCGAAGTCACCAGTGAAGTCAACATACTTCCCTGCCCGTCTTAATGGCAAAAGTTACAGCAAAGTCACCAGCAAGTCACATAGACAAATTTACAAGCTGACAGCAAAGATTCGCTGATTGCTTTGTGGAGACAAAGTAGGTAACTTCACTGGAAATTCACCAATGAAGTAAGACTTTGTAACATTTCTATCTGGAAGCTGGTGTCTCCAGCAGCCAGTTTAAGTTTTCTACATAGACTTCAGCATTTCCTTCAACACCATACCACATAGGAGTCTCACCTACTTAGACTTCAGCAAGACCTTTGACACTGTACCATGTAGGAGGCTATTAAGGAAACTGGCCAGTTTAGGAGCGGGCCCCAAGGTGGTAAACTGGGTACAAATTTGGTTGCTGGCTAGGTGACACAGGGTGGTTGTAAATGGCAGTCACTCTAGGGAGGGTAGAGTGACCAGCAGTATACCTTAGGGCTCAGTATTGAGACCAGTCCTCCTAAATATGTTTATAAGTGACATTGCAGAAGAGTTGGAAGGGAGGGTATGCCTCTTTAGAGCTAACACCTACCTCTTGAAATAGGGTAGACACTCGGGGGTAGAGAGAATGTATTGAGACCTGAGAAAACTCGAGAAGGGGCCAGGATATGGCAGCTTGGTTTCAGTTCAAAAAATTGCAGAATCATGCACATAGGGCACAAAAACCCAGAGGTGGAGCATAAAGTGGGAGAAGATGCACTGATAATCATTAAACAGGAAAGGGACTGTGGGGTAACTAAACTGAATGACCTCAAGATGGAGAAGCAGTGTGATAAGGCCCTAGGTAGGGCCAATAGGATGCTGGGGTGCATAAGGAGGGATATCACCAGCAGAAGAAGGGAAGTGGTGTTACTACTGTATAGATCATTGGTGAGACCCCATCTGGAGTACTGTGTCCAGTTCCAGAGACCACAGTTCAGGAAGGACATAGACAGGATAGCGGCTGTCCAGAAGAGGTCAACTGAAATGGTGCAGGGGCTGCATCAGAAGTCCTATTAGGAGAAACTAAGGGATCTCAATATGCACACCATGGAAGAGAGGAGGGAGAGGGGAGACATGACAGAGACTGGCAGACAGGAGGTTGTTGGTAAATGATACAATAACTAACATCTTTGAACAGATCTTGTCAAACACAGAAATCAGTGCCTATAGTGAGGGGTCAACATTTGTGCTCATGAATGCTATTAAAGAGTTTTATGGTATCATGGACCCTTAAAAGGATCATCAGGAAATTGAATTTATAGGTATTTTTACACATAGAAAGCAACATGAGGAGAGCAGTACCAAGTGTGACTGGGGCTAGTGGAAACATTAATGATAAGGGAGAGCAAAACAGTAACATAATTGATGACTCCCAGTACTTAACAAACAAAACCTTTTTAGAAAAAGAACACTGTTTGTGCCACCCACAAATCTGTCAGTAATCATCCTTGAAAGAGCCTGTGAGAAAGAACTTCTGGATATGTTAAAGCACAAGCACAAACCCAGATTTTGTAATCTCTCAGCGAAAGAAAAACAAGCTATAGTGTCCTTAGAAGCAAACCAGGACCTTGTAATTAAGGCCTCTGGTGAGGGTGGTGCTATTGTCCTTATGGACAGGGTCAAATATGAGCAACAGGTGTTAAGGCAATTATCAGACTGCAAATTTTATAAGGCCTTAACCTTTGACCTGACAGATATGTTAAAACGAGACATAGACACCTACTATGCTTCTATGAAGCCTTTGTCCCGAACATAATTTCCAGTGAGACCTACACATTTCTTACAGTCAAGAATCCTGTTTGAGTAACAATCTACTGCCTTTCCAAGATCTACAAAAGTTTTAGGACCCCAGGGAGACCCATCATGTCCAGTTTGGGCTCGTTAACTGAGGCACTGGTCCAGTTTCTTGAACTACACATTAAAAACACTGCAGGTTTGTTTTGCAACTACAGTATGTAAGAGACACTGATGATATCTAAGGGGTTTTACACAACCTGCCTGTCAAACCAAATACTATCTTGGCCACTTCAGACATGCAGGCACTGTACAAAAATATCCCCCATTAGGCAGACATCACAGCCTTGCATGAAGCATTGTATCAGAGATCTAACTATTCACTTGACTTTATTGAGTTCTTGGTGACCCTCACAGAAAATACATTAAGTAGCAGTTATTTCACATTCTTAGGCAGACATTACCATTGAATCAAGGGCATGGCAATGAGGGAAGCTTTTGCCCCCAATTATGCCAACATCTACATACAGTAGGAATGTGGGAGACTGAATATGTATTATGACTAGAAAAAAAAACAGAAACATTGAAACACAGAATTTGATAGCAGATATGGACTGCTTGGTCCATCCAATCTGCCCATTTCTCCCTAACTACTCTATTAGCACAGACTATGCCTGATCTACAGCTCTTTGTCCCTCCCCCCTTCCTTTCCACTATGATTCCCTTGTGCTTATCCCATGTATTCTTGAACCCTACCACTGTTTTCGCCCCCACCACCTCCACTGGAAGGCTGTACAGTACCAGGAATCCACCACACTTTCTGTGAAGAAGTACTTTGTGATATCTCTCCTGAATCTACCCCACTCCAGCTTCATAGTACTTTTCTTCTGAAAAATTCTTCCCACATGTACCTTATTGACCCCCGAGGTCTTTAAAGGTCTTTATCATATCCCCCACACACCTTCTCTGTTATAGGGTATGTACTGAGGTCCTTTAATCTCTCCTCATAGGGCATTTGATGCAGATCCTGCATCATTTTAGTTGCCCTCTCTGGACCACCTCCTCTGGCTATGTCCATCTGGAGATGGGTCTCCAGAACTGGACATAATACTCTATGTGGGGTCTTACTAATGATCTATACAGACACAACATCCTTCATTCTGCTGGTGATACCCCTCTCTATGCACCCCAGCCTCACACTAGCCCTCCCTACTGTCTTGTGCACTGCCTAGCCACCTTTAGGTCATCCAGTATGCTTACCCCCAGGTCTCTTTTCTGCTTAGCTGTCGTCAATACCACTCCACCCATTTTGTACTTTGCCACTGGATTTTTGTGCCCTAGGTGCACTGTTTTACACTTTTTTGCATTTAAACCCAGCTGCTATACCCTTGACCACTACTCTAGTTTTCTCAGGTCTCTGCTCATCCTTTCCACTCCCCCCTGGAGTGTCCACATTATTGCAAATTTTGGTGTCAACTTCAAATAGGCGGACCTTCCCTTCCAGCTCCTCTGCAATGTCACTTATAAAGACATTAAAGAGGACTGGTTCCAGCACTGACCTCTGAGGCACCTCACTGGTCACCCTCTCTTCCTTGTAATGAACTCTTGTTTACCACCACCCTCGGTCACCTATCCCTTAACCAATTTTGTATCCAGTTTACCACATTTGGACCCTCTCCTAAGCTATCTAGTCTCCTGTGTGGAATGGTGTTGAATGCCTTACTGAAATCTAGGCAGGCCATGTCCACCCCTCCACTCCGATCCAGCACTTTGCTCACCCAGTCAAATAATTCTTCTAGATTTGTGTGACATGACCTACTCCTTGTAAAACCATGCTTGTAACTCACTGGATTCAAGATATTCCACAGTTCTTTCCTTTAGCAATTACTGCATTAACTTTTCCACCACTGATATTAGTCTGACTGGCCTATAATTGCCAGACTCCTCCCTGCTGCCACTTTAGTGTAGTGGGACTATATCTGCCCATCTCCAGTCCTCTAAAACCACTCCTGCTTCCAGTGAGCTGTTCAATAGAAGTGTCAGATGTGCAGGCAGTATTTCCCTGAACTCCCTCAATACCTTTAGGTGCACCCCCTCTTGCCCAATTGCTTTGTCCATCTTCAGATTAGCAAATCCCTTGGGCTCTCACTTCCAAAAAAGGATTAGTGTCCACCTCCCTCCAAAGCTTTAAATACTTTTTTGTGGTCCTTCACCTTCTCCTTCTTCTGTGAACACTGAACAAAAGTATTTGTTCAGGATGTCTGCCTTTTCCTGGTCCCCCTCTGCACAGTCCCCCTTCTCTTTCTAACCTTACAATCCCACCCCTGGTCTTCCTTTTTGTGCTTACTGTACATACCTAAAAAATGCCTTTTCTCCTTTCATTACCTCCTGGGCTATTCTCTTCAGTTTCATGATTTGCACTTCTTACTGCTTTCCCTGCGCCCCTGTTTCTGATACATCTCCCTAAACTCCTCCTGTACGCCTCCTTTATAAAAGTCATTTTTTTGAATAAACAAATGTCCAGGATATTCATTGATAATTTCCTTGTAATCTGGTAGGGATCAAAACATGAGTCAGAACAATCTTGGCTTACTTGGAAACAAACCCCAACAAAGTTTGCCCTGGGTTAGTAGGGAAGCATCATGTTTCTTGATTTGAAAATAACAAAAGATGGAGAGGTGGTGTGACAATAGAATTACACTGGGAAGAAAACAAATAGAAATTCTGTGTTACATTTTACAAGTAACTACCCCAGACATACAGCGTAAATATACCAAAGGGCAGTTCATTAGTCTAAAACAAAATAGTAATATGGAGGAAGCATGCGTGGAGGGGGCTGAAAATCTTAGTGAGCACTTTTTAAAGAGAGAGTATAACACAAACTGTATTAAACAAGTCAGAGAGATCATGGATGCTATCTTAGGGAGAGGATCTTGCAAGAGAATAGGGCAAGGGCAGGGATAGATGACAGGACCCCTTCCTTTGTGACTACATATAGTCCACAGTCCACTGCAGTCCAACTGATTCTGAAGGACAATTGGCACATCCTTAGAAGAGAGCTTAGGTTAGAGGAGTATACCAGAAAAATGCCACACATAGTGTACAAAAAGGGGCTGAACTTCTCAGTCAGGTTGGTTCATATCCTACAGCAACCAACAGGACATGTCAACTAAGCACCACAAAGGAAGGACACGTATTGCTGTGGATAATATAAATGCTGCCAGAATATTTTTGTGAGAACAGAATTTGTGGATCCCACCTCTGGCAGGAAGTATCAGTCAAAATCACCACATTAACTGTTAACACGTGCCATTGTTTTATGGCACTATATTCTTGTGCCCTGCAGATGTCTTGTGATTAAAAAAGGACTCACAAGATTCCAACCGAAGAATAATTTAGGAGTCTTAGGAGTTCCATCACAGTCTCATCCATGGTCCGTGAAGCACTCCACGCTCTCCACTGACTCCAGCAGTCCCTGTCTCACAGTACTATTTTTCACTGGTCAGTTCCACACAGTGCCAAGCATGCACAGCAGAGCTTACTGTGCCCAAGATGGCCATCAATCCCATGCTGCAAGAGAATCACTGCTTTAAAGAACTGCTGACACAATTCTTCAAGTCTCCTTGAAACAGGAGACCTAATGTTACCTTACATACTAACATACTAGACACTGGCAGAATAGGCCTATAGTCTATCAAGCTTGCTCATGCTTCAGCACTCTGATTGGGTACCATAGCCCATATCTGTCTCCTTCCACTGTTACTCCATCCCCCAGTCCTGCTCCCCCCCCCCGGGCAAACCAACCTCTGCTTCACCCCTTGCTTATACCTGTCCCACCTTCTCTTGAATCCCTCCATCGTAGCTGCCTGTACCAGCTCTCCGGGCAGCGCATTCCATGGTTCCACCACTCTCTCTGTGAAGTACCTCCTCCTCCTTCCCCCCTAATCCTACCACCCTCAATCTTCCAACTGTGTCCTCTGGTGATTCCACCCTCCTTCAGTCAAAAGATCCTATCTCAGCTTACCTTATTTACTCTCCTGAGGTACTTGAAGATCTCAATCATGTCCCTGGGTTCTTCCCTCATCCAGTGAGAACAGGTTGAGCTCCCCTAGTCGTTCTTCATGTTCATATCCCCAGGCCCCAGATCATTCTGGTTGTTCTCCTTGAACCCTTTCCAGGAATTGGATGTCCCTCCTTAGGTGCGGCCTCCAGAACTGCACACAGTACTCAAGATGTGGTCCAACCAGGCTCTTGTAGAGTGGCAAAATCACCTCCCTGCTCCTTTAGGTAATCCCCATAGTGATGCATTTTAGCATCCTATTTGCCCTGACCGCAGCCCACCTGCACTGCTCTGAATTATTCATGTTAACATCCACCAAGACTCCTAGGTCTCTTTTCCCTGTAGTTGGGGTTTTCCTGTCCAAGGTGTAGTACCTTGCACTTGGAGGAGTTAAATTTCAATTTCCAGGTGCAGGACCACCTATCCAGAATATCCAGATCCTCTTGCAGGACCAATCTCCCCTCCTCCACCCCACCACCGCCCTCAGCTTAAAGTCGTCCACAAAGAGACTCATTTCACACCTGTTACCATCCCTGATATCGGAGATGTAGGGGTTAAACAGGAGTAGCCCCAGGACTGATCCCTGTGGGATCCCTCTTATGACCTCCCTAGGAGACAAGACCTCTCCTTCGACCACTACCCACTGAGTGTGACCTGAAAGCCAGTTTCCAATCCACCTAACCATCAATGGGCCTACCCCCATCCCCCCAGCTTCTCCCTTAGGCCAATGTGAGGGACTGAATCAAATGTCTTGCTGAAGTCAGGGAACAGTACATCCACTGGTCTCCCCCTGTTAAGTGCTGATGTCACCCACTCATAGAACTCTGCAAGGTTTGTTTGACATGATCTACCTGGCACAAACCCATGCTGCCGGTCATCCAGATAACCCATCTCCTCCAAGAAACCTCCCAGCCTTTCCTTAAGTATGCTCTCCATTACCTTCCCCACCACCAACATCAAACTGATGGGTCAATAGTTTCCTGGCTCTTCTCTCGATCCCCCTTTATGGATGGGCACAACATGAGCCTGCTTCCAGTCCCTTGGCACCCTCCCTGTCTGGAGTGACAAATTAAATAGAGCAGCCAAAACATCTGCCAACTCCCTCAGTACTCTGGGATGAACAGCATCAGGCCCCAGAGATTTATCCTTTTATGCCTAAAACAGTGTGTTAATTGTTTTTGCTCAAGACATTATTTTAACTTTTTAAATGATTTGTTCTATTAGCCTTCACATGTGCATTTACAGTATAGCAGTGTTGCCGCTCCCACTTAGAAGTCACGTTGTGGTCTATAAACGAACATAAAGCACCAATGAAAACATAATTGATCAACAGAATAATAGATGGGAAGTGTATATTACATAGATAGGGAAGTGTATATTACATAGAAACAAAGATATATAGAATTTGACTGACGAAGATAAGGACCACTTGGCCCACCAGTCTGCCCATTTCCTACTATGAATAAGCTGCAGATCCTAGTTAACCAACAGCTCACTTCCTCCTACCCCACCCCTAGAATTGCCTTACCTAGAACTGCCTTCATGCATTCTGAATTCCACCACAGTTTTTGACTCCACAACCTCCTCAGGAAGGCCATTCCATGCATCCACAACCCTCTCCATGAAAAAATACTACTTCACATTACTTCTGAGCCATCCCCCCTCTATCTTCAAATTGTGCCCTCTTATTCTTGCACACCTCTTTTTCTGAAAGATGCTACCCTCTTGGACTTTTGATTCCCCTGAGGTACTTGAAAGTTTCTATAATGTTCCCCCTCTCCCAACTTTCCTTGAGGGTATGCATATTAAGCTCCTTAAGTCTCTCTTCATATGTCTTCTGGTGCAGACCCTGCACCATTTTAGTTGCCCTCTTCTGGACTGCCTCCATCCTGTCTGTGTCTTTGCGGAGGTTGGGCCTCCAGAACTGCCGCGATCCTCCAGATGAGGTCTCACCAGCTGTCTGTACAGAGGATAACAACTTCCTGTTTTCTACTGGCGATGCCTCTCCTATGCATCCCAGTATCCCCCAGCCCTCCTTTCTGCCCTCTCACATTGCTTGCCCACCTTTAAGTCATCTGATATGACTACCTCAGGTCCCTTTCCATTTTTGTTGTTGTTAGTATCTCACCTCCCATTGTGTACTCTTCCCCTGGGGTTTTTGTTTCCCAGGTGCATTACTTTGCACTTCTTAGCATTGAATCTAAGCTGCCATATATCTGACTATTCCTCCAGCCTTGCCAAGTCCCTTCTCATCCTTTCCACCCCACCTTGTGTATTAACTCTGTTGCAGATCTTTGTGTCATCTGCAAAGAGACATGCTTTTCCTTCCAATCCCTCTGCAATGTCACTTAAAAGACATTGAAGAGGACTGAGTCAAATACTAAACCCTGTGGTACCCACTAGTAACCCCCTTTCTTCAGAGTGGACTCCATTTTACTATTACTCTCTGTGTCCTACCAGGCAGTAATTCCATCGAGAGGTTCTGGGAACATGGGGAACCCCGAGCAAAGCTCGAGAGGTCCCCATCTCCCAGAAACTGAGATGAATTACTGCTTGACAATGTACACTTCCTATTTGTTATTTTTTAAGTACATGGATTCAACTTGCATTTGCCAGCATTTTATTACAGGTGGTTGGCCACTTCGTGCAGGACTCTGTTGGTCCTGCCAGCTGCCACACTGCCTTGCTCAGTCTGTCCTGGTTGCCCCACCCTCCACCCATCTGTGGCCTTGCTGTAAGCACGGTGTACTATAATTGTAGGCTGTCCTACCTTTCTTATTTTGGGGAAAGCAGGATCAACCATATAATTCCATTTTTATAGAAAACAAAGAAAAATAAAGGGAAATGTGGAGGACACAGTCCCAGGGTGTGCTGTACAGTCTTGCTAAGCAAGAGATTGAGCCACCATGTTTAAAAAATCTGCCGGCCCACACAGGAAAAGTTGTGAATCAGAAGGCAGACTGTGGAAGACGACTGGAGGGAACCTTACACTTGCACTGTTGTCTTTTATTGATAATACTATTGTTCAGGTACCGAACTATAGTATTACGGCACCTGAACGATAGTATTATCAGTCTTGAAGCAAGCTATTATTGCTCTGTGAGTGATACTGTTATTGCTGATTTTTTGTATGCTTTAGTGCCATATTATGTTCAATATCCATATATCAAGACTCCATAATGGCCCAAACTCCTTTATAATATCAGTGCCCACAATGCGAGAACACCATGCATCAAGGTGATGGTGTGGCAGGTAATGTTGTGGGGCAGGTGTGGGAGATGTGAGACATATCACGTGCATTCTGTGTTTGCACAGTACCTGGGGTGGCATGTCTACCTATGTCAGGGGAGGGGGGCTGGTTCCCATGTCCCATTGAGGTCACAGGTGCATCTGTGTGGGTACTGTTTCTAAGATTCTCCCATAATCTGGTCAGCCTATGCTGCCTATTCAGTGTAGTTTGTAGAAGTTTGGCATTGCTGGTCAGCAGTCTTGTACCCTGCATGGTGATCCTGTGCACATGATCTTACAGCAGCCCTCTACCTGACATAGTGCTGCATCATTGGTCCCACATGCCTGAGCAATGTAATGGGCTTCATGCATAAGGTGTGTATACTCTGTTGCATGGCAACACCCCTAATATATAAATACTACCGCCATGCAGCTGCACATGGCCTGCATTCACACACCTCTATGCATCTTATGTGCATGCCGCCTGGTCTTGCTCTGTGTGTGTGTGTGTGTGTGTCAGTGACATATGAACATATCTCACCCATTGCATGCATTGTCAGCAGCGCATTAGTGCATAGGTCCCTATATGAGTATCAGTATATAATTATGAGTAACTTATCTTTTAAGGCTAATTACTGAAGTTTCTACTAAAAGCAAAAACTTTGGGGGATGAAGTAACTAGACCAATTTACTTTCCTCATTTCCAAAATTATAATAAAATGTGGTTTTGTACATAGGTGGATGGGCTTATTTATACATATTTATTATATTAAATGCCGGTGCATACTGATATGTAGTATATAGTCCATGAATACATGTTAGCAATAATTTATCATAATTGTGTTGTTTTTTTTTTGTGATGTAAAGTAATATCAATGTGTGTATTTATATATTCTTTGTAAAAACATTGTTAATGTACCAGTTAGGGTAACTTAACACCAGAAAAGTAGGGAAATGTGACATTAGAGTTTCCAACCTTAACTCCCCCACCCCAAGCAGTAAAATGAAAAAAAAAATCAAGGTTTTGGGTCTTTGGAGATATTGTGAATTAGTGGTGAGGTCTTTCTTGGGGTTGTCAACCATAATTCTCACCCCTCCCCTTCAGCTCATAACCTCCAGTCCAAAGCACAAGGTACAGCTCCAAGCCAGTGCCTCTTAGTGCTACACTTTTCAAAAGTAGAGAAGTATAGAGAAGTATGTCTCGCCACATGTTGCCAACACAATTTATTGTACCTTTATTCAAGCAGCATGATAAAAGGAGATCATGTGTGACATTGTTTGCTCAGGAAAAGGTGTGGGCCTTAGGGCTGACAACCCCAAGGAAGACCCCACCACTGATTCACCAAGGAAGACCCCACCACTGCCGCTCTATCGATTCTTGAGGCAACTTCAGGACCCATGTAGGGGCGGAACTACCTGACTTAGCACTGCACTGATATGGCCCTATATTCAGTTGGGTAGTGCTTAACTAAACATACTACCCTGAGACCTCTGGGTATTGCAAACACAGTGCAAGCATTTGCACTACATCATGCGACTTACTAAATATCAGGCCCTGGTCTTTGCTTTTAAATGGTACCAAGTGCTTTCTACATGTGCAGTGAACAGAATATATATTGTTGTGCTGAGAGGACAAGTTTCTTTTTGTTTTTTCCTCTCAGAAACTCTCTGTCACTCCTCTCCAGTGCTATATGGAAACAAGTTCAAGTTATAAAAAAGACTGTAACCCTAGAACTATTTGAAATGTTCTAGACCAGAACCAGAACCAGACCATCTGTGGGTTCTGACATCCCTAATATGATTGTGAATTTCTTTCTGGAAATCAATTGGATTGTGACATTATTTGCCTGTACCTACACTTAACTCACAGATTTCAAGTCAGCAAAGAAAATTATAGAGTGTGCATATACAAAATCCCAGAACATAGTTGAGCAAAAGTATTTCCAAAATTCAATATACTGCAATTCAACCAATTCTTTTCAACTACCAGTAATTAAAATATATTTTAAACTAGGTTCTCACAATTGTTCCAGTTTCAGAAATCTGAAGTTCTGATGCCAGATATTAACTGCAAAGATTTTTACATAAAAAACGGCAGAAGAACACAATTTTGCAGATGTGTAAACTTTTCAGAAAAGTCTCCATGCTGCTCTTTAATGTAAGTATGTTTACCAGGTGTTGAATGCCTTTGAGTGAAAACATTTGCAGGCATAATTGTGCATAAAGTCTATTTTAATGGGGGTTAAGCTGAGATACTCTTTAAGGACACTTTCTCAGAAACTCAATCATTAATATTAAACACTGTGACCTTTGGAACTCTAATTAGACAATCTATGAATAAAACATTCACGTCTCATTTGACAGGTCACTCTTCTAAGTCTAGAAACCTTCTTGCGTAAAGGTCTGTAAACTGCATTTTTTTGGTCACTAAAATCAGCTTCATTATGAATATACTATAGTACCAATGACACATTAAGAAAACTTCAGTGAGATACATTTCTGTTACTGTTAATGTTCATGTAAAACTTGCCTACATCATGGATTGTCTTTACTTCTGTAAGCAATATATTTTTTTTAAATGTTGCTCACACAGGAGTGCAAATAAGATGTATAACACCTTGGTACACTCTGTCACTTAATGATGCCAACTTCAAGTAAAAGGTGCTAATAAATGTAACAGAATATTTGCTATGTCAAATTTATGTTTAAATACCAATAGAATGTCTTCTGACAAACATCTTCAAGGCATCAAAAAAACAGAACACCCTACTGGTTCAAAAGAAATCTTTGGTTTAACAAAATGTATTTTGATATGACTTCATTATTCTAGCTGCTGGTAAAACATGTTAAAACATTTTGGTCTAACAAGGGGTTTAACAGTCTATAACCATTTTTATAACATGTTTAAACTGAGATGTTGATGTTTAAAAAAACTGTGTCTGTTTGTGTAAGGGCTTGACCACAGTAAAAGTGCTGCCAGAAATTTCTGTCAAATACACAAAGTCAAAACCATATAAATTAATTAAATTACTTTTCTCTTGCAAATGACATTTTCTTTAAACTAAATCAATAATTTTGAGGATAATTGGTTTAGGAAAACTGGGTAAATGAAACGACAGGCTTCAATAATAGACAAGTTTCTTGTGATTTTTAGAATTCTTTCTTGTTTTATGTTGTGATATCGGACACATCTTTAGAGTAAGTCTTTTGTTTTTGAATTCAAATGCACCTGACTACTGTTTTAGAATACAGTGTTGGGTTCTTACAGTGAAGTTCACCAGGATAAAGCCCAATTCTGCTGAATTCTGCAGCTGAGTTACTACATGAAACAATGCAAATTCAATGGGAGTTAATCCATTTTGTGTATATACCTTATTTTTGTGGGTGCAAATAATTTAGTTTGCACAAAACTGAGGCTATGAAAAAATGATTTTTTCATAATTAGTATTGGTTCAAACATTATACTAGACAGCAATTTTGTCAGTTTTGAAAGCATACTTTTTCTAGATTATGGATCAGAAATACATTGCATAGATAAGATATCATTTAATTTTACAATCCCAAGACATTTTTGTATTTGATTACACAGTGGTGCAAATAAGATGGATAGCATTTTCCACACTCTGCTGTCAATGATGTCAGCTTCAAGCAAAACTGCTGAAAAAGTCAAAATGGAGCATCATATTTACAGCACCACAGGCATCTCTGAATGCCAGTAGAATTACCCAGTGTCAAACATTATTAAATAAACAGCTTACTCATACTGAAAACATTGGTTTGTCTTAAATATAGGTCTTGAATTTGTTATTTTGGAAGTGCCATCTTCTTTTAACATTTCTTATTTGTTTTTCTATAATTTGTAAGAAGCTGAATAATAACAAGACTGCTTATTACAAGCTGGGAGTGGTGATTAAGGGGCTGAAATTCCATTTTATTATGGTTGCAAACTGTGCTAACTGTATAGTGACTGAAACTAGGGTGGCCTGGAGGATGGAGGGCATCATGGGTGGTTGAGGGGCAAGAGTTTGCTAGCTACATGTGGCGCCATTACTGTGGGGAGACAGATATGTGACTGTCAAGTTCTAGTCAAACATTAGCAGCCTTGTATTTAAATCCCTAAGGTGCAAGCGACCCCGCCACATTAGCGGCCCTGAGAGTGAGGGCCACATAAAGGAGAAAGGAATCCACAGGGAGTCCATAGGGCTGCAGGGGACTCTACTTGTATCACTGCTGAGGTGCAGATAAGGCACTGGTTCCTCCCATTGAGGGAAACCCTTACAAGTCATTGTGTGTTTTGAAGGTGTGAGGTAGGGCACCTAGTATACTCTGTGGGTAGGTATTAGGCTAAGCAGCACCAGCTGTGTGTAGGCATGGGGGCTTAACTGGCAAGCAAGATACTACAGTAGCTACTATCAGCAGTCTTCAGGAGTCCTAGAAAAATCTTGTCTGGGGGTACTTTGATGAGCGTAACCTAGTAAAGAGGGGCTGCAAATAGTCTACTAAGTAGGAAACAAGAAAAATCCCTAAGGGTAAAGAAAAGGGTATGGCTAAATATGAACATACATATGAACCTATACAAAAATACAAACATTTGAAATGCCAGCAGAAGAAGGTCCAAATAATCCATTAAGTCTGCTCATTGTAGAGCTCATACACACGTTACATGCTGCTCACCCATTATCCTAAATCTTCCCCATGACTTTATTCAACTCCTATTTAAAACTCCCAACTCTTTTGTGACTGACAGCCCCCTCTGGTAATGCATTATGCTCTGTCACCACTCTCTCTGGTAAGAATTGCTTCCTGGCCTCCTCTTGTACCTACCCACATCAGCTTGTAGCTATGTCCTCTAGTGTTCCTATTTTCAATTATGCTAAAAGATTCCCAAAATGACTTCTTCTTTACCTTAGGAGTATTTGTAGGTCTCAATCAAGTACCTCCTCTCAAGTGAGTACATGTTCAAGTGAACTAGTCTTTCTTCATATGGGATACTATGTTGCCCATGGAACATCTTTTTTCCTTTTCTTCCTGAGGTAGGAGCTCCCACGCTGTACACAGTACTCCAGATGTGGCCACAGCATTGATCTGTATAGCGACAGAATGACCTAATACTCCTACTAGTGAATCTCCTTGAAATGCAGCCTACCATCCTGTTTACCTTTGATGCTGCCTTTTTGCATTGCACTGAAATTTTCTGCTTGCTTGTGATTGCTATCCATCCTTCTTCTCCTCCAAGAGCAGACCATAACACCTCAAGTCTATACTTGGCTCTGGGCATCTTGCAATCAATGTGCATTACCTTAAGTTTTGAATTGAACCCCAGTTACTGGATTCCAAACCACCTTTCCAACCATGCAAGTCCTTCTCTCAAGTCTCTAATGCCTTCCTCTATATTCATCCTCCTACAGAGCTTGGTGTCATTCATGAAGAGGAATACTTTATCTTTGATGTTGCTCCCAGAGTTGTTAATGAGCACGTTGAATAGGACCAGACCAAGCACTGATCCCTGTGGAGCCCCGCTGGTGACTTCTGTCATCCCTGAGTACTCCCCCCATCTTTTCTCATTGAGTTCTTACCCCTAACCAGTTTGACACCCACCTGGTCGCTTTCTTCCCTGCTCCCATGTCTGCCAGCTTTTCAAGCAACCTCTTATGGGGGACTAAGTAGAACGCCTTATTGAAATCCAGGCACAGTATATCTAATGCCAGACCCCTATTCACAGCTCTAGTGACTCAATCAAAAAAGCTAACCAAATTTGTTTGGCAAGGCTTCCTTGCCATAAACCTATGCTGCCCATCATCCTGTAGCCATTTGCCACAAGGAACTTGACCAACCTTTCTTTTAAAATAATTTCCATCAGCTTGACAACAATTGGTGTCAAGTTGACTTGTCTATAGCTCCCTAGCTCATCCCTTGGCTGTACCACACCTGTGTCCACACAGCAGATGAACAGGCTCACTAGAGGTGCTGCAAGAACTGTCTTTGGCTCTCTTAGCACCCTTATGTGCATGCCATTTGGCTCTGGGACCTTGTCCACCTTAAGAACATAGAGCCCTTTGAGGACTCTGTTCTCTATAATTGCTTCACTCATCCTCACTGTCCCTCTCCATCTCTCTCTCTTCCTATGTGGAATTGATCCATCCTTCTCCTTAGTGAAGATAGAGCAAAAGTATTCATTTAATATTTCTGCCTTTTCTCTATTGTCCTTCACCCGCTCCACCCCTTTCTTTAGCTTCACTGTGCCTTCCTTTGTAAATCTTTTCTCCTGGATGTTATCAGAAGAATGTCTTGTCATATTCCTTGACTTCTTCTGCTGTCCACAACTCCACCCTGCTTTGGCCTGCCTTACTGCCCTGCTAACTGGCTTTAGCTTCTCTAAGTACTCTATCTTGTTTTCATCCCTCTGGGCCTTCCTGTACTTTCTGAATGAAACCTTTTTTTCTCTCTCACTGTTTTGCCCACCTCCTCCATAAACCACAGTGGCTTTCTCATCCTATTCTTCTTTCCCCTCAGTTTTAGGCATGTTGCAGTAACATCCAAGAACCCCCCCCCCCCCAAGATCAAGGACCTCATTTCTTTCACCACCATCTCTACCCTAAGGGCTGTGAGTCACTCCCACAATGTAATTTCCATGCATACAAAATCTGTCTTCTTGAAGTCAAGAACATGGGTTTTTGTGTCCAGCACTTCTCAACCCAAATCTGTCTGAAACCACACTGACTGGTGATCACTCTCTCCCAGGGGCTCAGTGACTCAGATGCTTCTGATTTGATTGCTATTTGTCAGCTCTAGGTCCAGGATGGCCCAATCTCTTGTCAAATCTGTCAACCCCTGGGTTAAAAACTCACCTCAACTACATCTAGGATCACTTGGCTCCTGCTGCTGTTGGCCTGTGGGATGCTGCAAACCACATTGGGTATGTTAAAGTCCTCCACTATTCCCCCTTCCCCTATGTCTACAGTCTTTCTTAACTCATCCCCCAACTTTTGATCCATAGTTTCATCCTGACTGTGCAGTCAGTACAGTACCCCCCCCCTTATTTTCCTCCCCTTCCCTGACTGTATTGGCACCCATAAAGTCTTAGTACTCCCTCCCTCATGTGCTCCCTGGTGACCAATATCACCTCTCTAATGCAGATTGCTATCCCTTTCCACTGCCTTTTGTTATATTCTTCCTGTAGAAGGTGTATCCAGATACAGACAGATCCTAGCCATGGTTCAGGGTCACCCAAGTCTTGATGACTGCTACTAGATCTACTTGGCCTTCTGCCACCATGGCATAAAGGTCCTCCATCTTGTTCCCCAGACTCCTGGCATTTATTGATATCACCCTCCAGAACCTCTATTTCCTTTTCCTTTTCCCCCCTTTCCAGATCCCCCTCCTCCCTCAGGCTGCCACACTGGTTTCACCTCCTCACCTTCCCTTCCTCCCTCTCTCCCCCCATACCCATCCTCATGAGCCCCTACATCCATTTTGTTTGAAATTCTCTACTTGAGGTAGGCCCTTCTGCCTCCTCCTTTGAGAACCCTGGATTCTGCACCCCTGGTATTCCTCCCTCTCACTTTAAATTCACACTGTTCATGATGTACTCTCCAGTCCTCACTGAGCACCCTGGCTCCTCCCTGCTGGGGTGTAGCCTATCCAGTAAATAAAACAACTTCTCATCCCAGACTCTACTCCTGTCCCTAAGGCAGTCAAAGTCCTCCTCCTTGCATCAGTCTCTAAGTCACTGGTTGAATCCAGAGATCCTGATCTTCCTAAACAAACTGGCCCTGAAGCATTGGTAGCACCTCCAAGATACCACTGACATTGATACTCCCTTAATTACTTGTCTGGGTTCCTGAACCTATCCTATACCACCCTAGATCATTTGTGCCTAGATGGAGGTAGATGGAGGATCACATTGGGTTTTCCTTACTCTCTATACTAGTGTGTATACCATTGGTATGATCTGTTCTGCCTCCCTAACTGGGATGCACACTATCTCTTTCAAAGCAGTCCCACTCTACCCTGGGGCCATCTCTCCCTTTATAAGTGACTCTCCTATTACTGCTAGGACCCTAAATAGGATTATCTATGGACTATCACAGATTTCAGGAAAGACAGGGGTGGAGTATGAGGTGAGCAGAGGGTGCTGTTTAGTGGGCGAAGACAGGGCCTTGTGAGTTGCAACAACTGTGGAGACAATATCTTCAGGGAGGTCATGTGGAGATGTTGTTGCTACCAGTATGCAACAGGCTTGCAAGCACTTGATGCTGAACCAGCTACAGTGCAGGCTGAACTCAGCCATGTCCAGAGTAGAGCCAATGGAGATGTTGGATCTAGCCACTACTCCACTTCCCCAAATTTTGCCAAGGGTCTTGAATGAGGCATGAAGAGTAGTAGTTTGGGGGAAGGGGATAGAGGGGTCCCTTGCATGAGGATGGAGGCCTGGAAGTGGCAACAGTGAACTGTTATGCTTCCCTGAGTGGACTGTTCAGCCCTACTCACACACCAGTGTGCAAGATCCTGTTGCACCACAGGTAGCCAGTTCTATCCACAGGGTAGCACCTAACACATATTTGAAGTTCAAAGACAAGGTCCTGTAAGGGCTAGAAGGTTATTATCAATAATAGGGGGTTCCATCATCAGAGGTGTGGAAGGTGTAGTGTGTGCAAGGTCTAATGGATGCAGGGTAGTCAGATGCTTCCAGGGGGTATTGGCAAGGAGGGATACAGACAAGACTGGGAAAAGTATAATGTTTGAGGGGTGTGGGGTGGGCCTCAATGTCATTGTCCACCTTGGGACAAACAAACTGGCAGGGAAACACTTAGAGGGAATTAAGAACAGTTTAAGGGAGCGGGGAGGCTTAAATTGGCAGCGTCATCAGTATCCTCTCTGAAGTCCTGCCACTATGATTCAAGGGTGAGGATATCCTGTTCCTGATCACTCCTTCAACGTTTGACTGAAGGTGAGGTGAAGGAGGGGTTCTAGGGTTTACTGAGGACTGGGGCAGTTCTGAAGGAGAGAATGCTTCACAAGTGGAATGTTCTTCACCCCCACTAGACAGTAATAGGGTCCAGGCACAAAAAGCTAGATGTTTTCATTGCTGATCAGTTATACTGATTAGATGGATTGTAGCCAAAGAAAATAACAGCACAAATAAAAGGGGGCCACGCAGGCCTCCCGCAACATTTCATTTTTATTTTATTGAAATCTAGGATTACAAATACCTTTGAACAGGAACTGCTGATTTACAAAGGTTCCACGTCGAAGGAATAAAGGGTATACATACAGTACATACAAAGGTCGACATAATAATACATAGTTACACAATAAAAAGAAGCAAAAGACTGAGGCTTAGGACATTTCAGTAATTCAAAATGTGCCAAATGTTAGGTAGCATGACAAACCAGCCAAGGGCAATCTTAGAAATATGCGCTGCAGGTGGGAGGGAGAGGGGTATACAGGCAGGAAGGCCATTGTCGGAGGGAAGAGGGGGAGAATAAGAGCTCTAAAGGGTAGGGGGGGAGGAATAAACGTCAGGACATGCCTGGGGAGGAAAGGAGAGGGGCAAGGGGGTGGGCAGGTGAGGCAGATAGAAGGGGGGCAAGGTGGGGAGAGGTAGCTGTCAAGACTGAAGTGGAGGGCAGTGAGTGGTAGGCCCTTGATTAGGTGAGGCAGTCACAATGACTAGTTAAAATGAGATGAAGTTGGAGTTGTCTCTTAAAAGGGCCAAGAGCAGCAGCAGTAAGAGTTTCTTTGTTGAGAGTATTGCACCACTGTGGTGCACTGTGGGCAAAGGCCCTCTGGCCCATGGTAGTCCAGCATCTGGGGACGAGGAGGGTTAGTTGTTGTGAACTTCTAGTTTGCTGGGTGCTGTGGTGGTCAATGAGGAGCTTTTAAATGCCCTGGGGCATGACCCGAGGAGGACTTTTTGGCTAGAGGCAGGTTTGATACTGTATCCAGCTGATGAGAGGAAGCCATCCTGCCTGAGTGCACAGATCACAAGTGTGTGTAAGTCAGTCAGCCCCAGTTAGCAGCCTGCATGCTTTGTTGAGTGCAACTGTAATTCTGCAGAGAGCAGAGGTGGAGGCAGAGCCATAGATCACTAGCCTGTAATTGATGATGGAGGTGACAGAGCTGTTGATAGCCAACTGGAGAGTGTCAGGAGTCATGCAGTGTTTGTGCCTGTACAGCAGGCTATACGGATGTTGGTGGCTTTGGCGACAGAATCTATGTGTCGATGGTAGGAGAGTGAGCTGTCCAATGTGACACCTAGGTGTTTAAAATCAGGAATGTGTTCAAGTAAGGTCCCTGTTTAGTTTAGGATGGTGAGGTTACAGGATTTGTACTTACTCCTGGCATTGTAGAAGGTCATAACCTTTGTTTTGCTGTAGTTCATGACCAGTTTGTGTGACTTGAACCATTCTTCGATGCATATGAATTCAAGCTGCAATTGTTTCTCAAGGAGCTCTGCATTTTGGTGGTTGGTGAACATGACTGCGTCATTGGCATAGAGCAGTAATTTCTGGTGGCAGTCACTGGAAAGGTCATCGAGGAAGAGTCTGAAGAGTAATGGCTGGGACCCTGTGGGAGCCCCAGGACTGATATTCTTCTGAGTGACACCAGTCTTGATGACACTGCTCTTCACCTCTAGGCCGGTTGCCAGCTAACAGTCACAGAGCACAGTCACATACATGATCATGCTCCATGAGTGTCCAACAGGGGTCAGCTGAGGAGGAGAGAAGGCTGTGCCAGCCACCACCTCACTGGACAAGCACTCAGGTGAGGGGGGTGGGAGGAGGTCTTCAGTGTGTGGGCTGGTGGTCCATGTATGGTTGGAGGGTGTAGGTAACCACTAAACCACCAGAGTAACTATAACACATGGCAAAGATATGAAAGACTGCCCCACTGCACATTGTGCTACTCTTGTATAATGAAACAGATAACATGAGAAACAGGAGCACCACCACTGTCAAAAAAGGAAAAATATTTCTGCAAAGTTGGCTAATAGTGAAGCATCATTATTCATTTAGAAAAATTATAACACTAAGCCCATGTGTGTGTGGTCACCCTTCACAGAGACACTGGCATGATAAATGCTAAACTCCAAGTCTCTGATGATATTCCAGTGGATGAAACTGGTTGGAGTTTAACATTTGCCATGCCAGTGTCTCTGTGAAGAACAACAACACATATGGGCTTCGTGGTGCATTTTGTCTAAATAAATAATTATGTTTCAGTTCAGTATTAACCAACTTTGTAGCCCATTTTGTCTTTTTTGACAGTGCTGGTGCTCTTGTTTCTCATGCTGTCTAACTATAACATAGGTCAATTGGGCAATCATGGGGGTGGAGGGAACCACTAGACCACCAGGGCATATAGATATGTGTCCACATGGTGGTCAGGGTGTGTGGAGAATCACTAGCCCACTAGGGCTTATTAAAACATAATTTTCCAGTTGGCAATCAGGAGTTAGAGGAAAGCCTGGCACAGGGGCAGATGGCTGCTGTACAGTTGCCCCTTCCTTCAAGGGGTGGGGACATGGGCTTAGCGACTGGTTAAAATGTGTTTTTCAGTGGTGGCAACAGTTCCACCCTGTGGAGCTGCTTGCAGCTGCTGCAAATCTTTGAATATGCCTCTGTACTGGTATGCATGAGGGAACCCCTTCATTTGCGTAAGCTCAGTGGTATAGTTAGTACCTTTATACTGCTGGGTTTGGGAAGTGCATTGAGGCCCTGGATATGGCCCTGCTAAGAGCACTATTGCAACACCAGGTTGGCCTCAACACTAACCATGTGTGCGCAGCATAACCTTGAAAATGAATGCCCAAATCTTCTGCTTGTGACATCAGAATTGCTCTCGAGACAACAGGCTGTGATGTCACAGCAGAGGATTATGGCTTCAAAGCAGGTACACTGCAAGAACAAATTAAGTCTTTTTTTATCTTTTTTTCAGAGTTCAGAGGGACCATAGTTCTTGAAGGCTGGTGTTAGCTCCATATACTCAAGAAATATGTTGGGGGAAAGGAAAACTGTTTAACCAGGAAAGGCTCACTAAGTCAGAGCTTGTTTCCAGGTGTGACCTGGGAGCACAAGGAAGTTAAGTGACTCACTCAGGGTCACATAGTATGCAAGTGGGAGCTGATGGGATTCAAACCCAGATCTCCAGGTTTGCAGCTCAGTACTTTATCTATCAGCGCTATACTGCCTCCTATATGTTGGTCATCAAGATAAACAGGAGGAGACACAACTTTGTTCAGAGCCCTGATGATATATAACTAGTAAAGCTCAACACTGGATAGCTAGAATAAAATATGTTCCAATTTTGCAAAGTCTAATGGACTTGCACTATAGCCTAAAGGTTAGATTTACGAGCTGTGAATGAGCTTGGCAGATCCAGCAGACCTGGATTTGTTGCCCACAACCTCCACTTGCATACCATGTGACTCTGAGCAAGTCACTTAACCTTCTTAGTGCTCCCGGTCATTTTTTGAAACAGGCACTTAGCCTAGTGGGTCTTACACCAGTAAAAAAGAATGAAACAAAATTATGTATATAACATTATGCCATTGTGCATAAGTACTGTAAGTGGAAGAGTATCTTAGTAGCCCAGTAATACTATCTTTCATGCATTAATTAAACCGATTTCTTACTTTCGTCTGTTCTTTGTGAGCTGGGACACAGTCTTGAACCTTCCATACTAGTATCAATGTCGAACAGAAAGTAAATTCCAGTATCTTTCTAATTGTTTCTTTTATCTTGTCCCAAAAGGATCAGTAAAGAAGGATATAAACAAAGCATGCAACTTAGTGTTCCTATTAGAACACCATGGCATTTATCCCAGATTGATTGATGTGTTTAATTTATGAGGTGTGTAGTATGTCATGTGTAATATACTTAGTTGGGCTGGCAGAGATTGTTATATTTTTTGAGGTATCAAGGAAGGAAGAACATAATTGAGATCACAGATTCTCATTAAGATGTGTCCCAAAGTCTTTTACCAGGTTTGATAAAGCCTTAAGTGATTACGCTTTTAGAGAGAATGTAATTTTACTAGAAGTGTTCATAAGATAAGGAGTTTAAATTAAAACCACTAAAGATGAAGTCAGGATGTTCTGGAGCTTCCCAATATTTTTATGGAATTTCTGATTTGTAGGTAGCCCCAAAAGTTTTTACTTTTGTAAGAGATAAGTTGTGAGTTGGAAAAAATCCTTTCATTGAGTTAGACCTTTAGCTTTCCATGTGCAGGGTTTACTTATGTATGTATGTATTTATTTACTTATTTAATTTTAAAACTTGGTTTCCTTAATAGGCGCACTGAGCCAGGGCTCGCTTCAGGTGTGACCCAAGGAGGGATACAACAGGGAGTGAAACAGCAGTAACAAAGTGACAACACTAGGTTCATAAACATGTACAATAAAATCACAGTACAATAATGAATTTCAGAGAAAGACAAAACAACGTAAAAGTGTTTATGTACATTGGTTACAGGTAGCCTGGTCAGGAGCTAAGAGCATGCTGCCAATGTCGGGCAAGACATTTGTACAGAACCCAGTTCAGATTACAGAGCATGTTAAGTTGTAAGCTACACAACTGAGTAGGCAAACAAGAAGGGTTGAACAGGTTAAAAAGCAGAGGGGGGATAGCTAGGACATGGGTTGTTGTAATATGGAAAGAAGACGAAGAAGCCTATCAGCAGGTGCATTCTTTTGTAAAGTGTATCAGTAACAGGGGGTTTGAGAGAGTGGAGGTAGGAAGAGAGACAGGTAAGGGGAAGGGAAGGGGGGCATGTTTTAACCAGGAAAGGCACACTAAGCTGAAGCTTGTTTCCAGGTGCCACCTGGGAGCACAAGGAAGTTAAGTGACTTGCTCAGGGTCACACGGTATGCAAGTGGGGGCTGTAGGATTTGAACCCAGGTCTCCGGGTTTGCAGCTCAGTACCCTAAGCCAGAGCACTATACTGCCTCCTCCAGATGGATGGGGAAAGGAAGGCTGTTCCACAGTGTAGTAATCAGACAGAGAAAGCAGACAGGCCTGCTACAGGTTTACAGTGAAGGATATGAAAGGAAAGAGCAACAAATGAATGAGTGATGAGTAGGAGGAGGGGATGGCAAGGCAAAGGAGAGATAAGTGGGACTAGTGACAAACCAGTATCGGCAATGAAAGAGAAACAGTGTGAAAGACATCAGGCCTCAGAAGATGAGCTGTGAGTGATAGAGCACTAAGGGAAAACAAGCAGAAGGAATTAAAAAGTATGAAGTTATTTGAACCTCCAGTATATTACAGTAACGTGAGACTGGGAAAACTTGGAAAGTTTATATTTGTGTCCCGTTAGCTGCAGAGTGCCATCCCATGCCTTTGCAATAATTTTAGTAGAAGATGCAAGGGAGTTAAAAGCATGGTTAAGGTATAAATTACAGAATCATAATGTAGTGATATCCTTAATGGAGAATATAACTTTTCCATTTCAATCCAGATTTGTGATTTTTCTGAAGAGTGAAACCACTGGTTTGTTGGTTCTGTCTGGGCTACAAGATAGTGCCAATGCAGATCAGGTACGCCTAGGCCTGCCATTTCAGTAGGGGTACAGAGGTCTGCAAACTAATTCTAGGGATAAAATGCAGCCATAAAAAACCTCTTGGTCTTACACTCCCAAGAGATAAAGGTTCCCGTTTCTATCCTGATCTGGAACAAAAACAGAACTCTAGGAATGGTATTCATTTTTATGACATTATCTCTTTGCATTAGAGATAGAGGGAATGAATTCCTTTTATCCAGATCATGAAATATGTCTGCCATAAGAGGTTTAAAATTTAGTGTAATGAGATCTGACTGCATTCTAAATAAATTTGCCCCCTAAATATCAGAACTGTGTACAATACTCAGGAAGTGATACAGTAGATTAAATGAAAGTGGAGATGGGAGGTCGGGAGCCAAAGGTAATATACAGTAGCCATTTTGTTCTAGTTTATTTTAAATTCAGAAATATCTGCAATGCAAGAGAGTTGCTGGGGTAATAAATTTGAGATTTGTTAATATTTTCTAAGAAAATGAGAACATCATCTGCATGTAAGGAAAGATTATGTTCAATTCTATTGACAGAGATACCTTAATGATCAGGTCATTCTTGATTGCTGTGGTTATTGGTTCAACGTAAATTACAGAGTAAATTCTAAGGTGTTGCACTGGGTTGGTGAGCTGCACTGTTTGCTGTGGCTGTTCCTGCAAGCAATAAAGAATAAATACAAGTATCTCGATTGTGTTGGTGGATCCTTTCTGAATGACAGTGTTTGTGTGAGTGTGTCCACACTTTGTTTTCTTTTTTGTTTTCCTAAAGGTGAAAAAGGTCAACCCTGTCTAGTTTTATTTTTTTATTTAAACATTTGATAACCAGGAAAAGCACACTGAGTTGAGGCTTGTTTAAAGGTACAACCCGGGGGTTAGGGGAAGGGTGTTACAAACAGTAAACATACATAGAATAGATACACTAGAATATTACATACTATCACATAATTTTGTACAAAGGAGTTATTTATATTCAGCTGCATATATACACAGTTATTTACAATCAGTTGCATGAATGCAATAATATAAATAATATACAGTACAGAGGTTTTGAAGTTTAAACCGTGTTCATTTGGCCAAAGGCAGACTAGTTGCAATTACAGGTGGAGAAGGGAGTTGATGAAGTTGAGATTTAATGGAGTTGTGCAAGGGTAAATTTACTCTCTGTAGACAGATTTTATCTGATAGTTGTGTGCTAGGTTTGATTTGGACTGATGATTCAGAGAGCATCAGCTTCACTCAATATTTAAACTTAAGCCCTATACCAATTTTAGATAAAGATTTGAAAAAATTCCATGAAACCCGATCAAAGGCTTCTCAGCATCCAACGATATGAGTGGCTTGAGATGAAATAGCAGTTTCTAAAATGTATTTGTATTTATTAAGAAACCCCTTTGAGTGAAAAACCTGTTTTTAAAGGTTCCATGCCATTATACAGACAACATACAATATAAAAAGCAACACAATAAAGAGCATACAATAAAAATACTATGTACAACTACATTTTTTATGCTCATGAAGCAGTGCTCGTAGTTTACTCTTTAAGGAAAAATACACCCTCACAGCTTGTACATTTTATTTTTTCCATTACAACAGACAATTCTTTTCATGTAGCTGTTAGAGATGTATGCAGTTGCTTTCGTTTGTTGTCACACTTCATTCTAGGCCCTGTAACTGTGCTGGGGGTCTCCATTTGCTGGTTGTTAAAATCTCATTGTCTTCGAATGGTACAATAATATGTCTGTGCTAGTGCAGAATGAGAGAATTTATCTGTTACTTAACCAGTCAGATAAGTTCTTTGAAACATGGACTCACTTCCTAAAGTTAAGATCTTGAAAGTATTCAGTTTATCCGCTGTGTATTCAGGTATACATGGTTCTGCTATGCCACATGGTTTATATTTGTCTCACAGGGTTATTCATTGGAAATGCTATGTTCATTTATTTGCAACCACCATTATTGTTTGTTACCCATTAATGTCTTTGTTTCATGATTTCTTGACTAAGGTATGTATGTATTTACCTTTTTAACAGATATGGATTACTGTAACTATTCTGTTTAAAACTGATAAAATATTAAATAAAAAAAAAGAAATCTCATTGTCCCTGAGAGTTGCATTAGCATATGAGAACATGATTTGTAATCACCCTTTAGACTCCACAGTATGCCTGTCTGCTTAATTAGACTTCAGAGAAACAAGTTACAGGAAGGTGTGAAATATCATGTTACCTTCAGTTAGCTTTGCAAACTGTCTGAGTAATAATGCGGGTTTTTCCCTTCGAGTTACATTCAATTTATGTGTTTTTAGAGAGTTTTGCAGGGTATTTGTTCTTTCAGCATAGAGGTGCAAGGTATAAATGGGTGATGTGACAACATGTTCTCATATTCTAATACAGCTCTCTTGGACAATGAGATTTCGACAACCATAAAATGGAGACCCCAGGATAGTCACAGGGGGCTACCATGAACAGTGAAAACAAACTAAGGCAAACACTTACAGCCCTAGCAGCTACAGGACAAGTGTTGTCTGCTCACATGGAAACAAATAAAATTTATGTGATATGAGGGTGTAGTTTTCCATTAAATAGAATAATAGTGCACTTTAGGCAAATGTGTATTTTTAAATAGTGAGAATGTATGTAAATATAATTCATAATGTATAATGCATTGTATCATTTGTATTGTTGTTTTAAGTGTCAGGTGTGGCTAGAAAAGTACTGTGCCCAGTCCACTTCCTGGTTAAAAATAAAAAATGAAATGAAAAATGAAATCTGGTCAAGTGGAGGATATCACTACAATAAATCATTTAAATATTCAATTGCACTAAAAGAAAAGGAATGATGACCAGGAGTATTTATTTAAAAGTTTGATAACTGGGAAAGGCATACTGAGCTGAGGCTTGTTTAAAGGTGCAAACAGGGGGAGAGAGAATTGGGAGTAGATGTACAGGCAATTACAGTTATCAGAAAGGCAATAACAGCAAAAACAAGTGCAAAAAAACTCAATTGGTAACAATGTAGGGCAGTGGCTATACAAGGGTTACAAATGATCTAAGATCATCACATTAAATCTTGAAGCTACAAAATCTTGTAGGTAAGATTGGGTGAGATTTACCCTCTTAAAAAGTGGACCCAGGGCAGGAGTCCAGGGATGCCTGTAAATATGAGCCTTAGGATAGACAGAAGTATGGAGAAAGGTAACAGAGGAATCAGGAAGAGGGGTGACAGGTGCAAGGAGGGGGAAGAGAGAGAGTCTTTGTAGGCACTTTAGTGAGTGAAGGGAGAGGGACAGACAAAGAGGATAGGGGAGCAGGGTCTACAGGGAGGGGAACCAGTAGGAGAAAGTAGCTTGACCAGTGTGTGAGTGAGGGTGAGGTATAGAGAAGGTGCATGTGTCCCTTGAACATAGAGAGTAAGCTGAGGGGAAGAAGGGGAGAGGAAAGAAGATAGGCAGGAGGAAAGAGAGCCATGCAAGTATTTGGCAGTGAATGTAGGGCAGTGGTACTGGTGATGAAGGGGTAAGGGGGAGATGGAAAGGGAGGAGCAGAGAGAGAGCAGTGGTGGGAGCAGACAGGAGAGTTGGAGGCAAAGTGACGGAAGCATTGCAGAGGGTTTTCAGTCAGGTAAGTGAAGAGGGAAGGGCAGAGTTATTTATACCATGTCCACATAGTCAGCGATAGGGAGGATTATTTTGGTTACCAGCTCTTGGCAGACTTGGGTGGGGAGGCAGTTCTTGTTACGGTAAAGAACACCGAGCTTGGGGCAGGGTTTGAAGTGTATGGCATAAATGTGGACGGAGAAATCTAATTTACTCTCCAGCCATACACCAAAGTATTGGAAGGGGGCCTCCCGTTGGGTGCCATCCATGGTGGAGACGACTGAGGAAGGCGAAAGCCTTTCTAGTTTCTGGGAGGTACCAAAGGTCATGGACTTGGTCTTTTTGGTATTATCTTTGAGGTGGCTGGCCTGGAACAAGCATAGTACATTGTCAAAGTCACTCTGCAGTGAGTCTTCAATCACTGACAGAGAAGGACCCGATGAATAAAATACCATGTTGTCAGCATACATGTATACATGCAAGGAGACACAGGATGATGGGAGATCATTGAGAAAAATGGAAAACAGTATAGGGACCAGGATAGAGCCCTAGGGAACACCAGCTAATATAGGAAGGGAGTGGGACAACATGCCACCCACCTGAACTTGCTGTTGCCAATCTGTATGGTATGGTATGGTGTGAACAGAACCACTCAACCACTCAAGCAGAGAGGTCAGCTGAGGCAGCTTATTCAGGAGCAGTGGGTGGGAGATCAAGTCAAATGCCTTCACAAGATCAATGAATATGGCTGCAGTGATATGCCCCTTATCCATCCCAGTAAGGATGGAGTCACATGCAATAGGGAGGAGATGGTGGAGTGGTTCCTTCTAAATCCAGACTGGAAAGGAGAGAGGGAAGAAGAGGAGTCTAGAAACTCTGCAAGTCTGGAGTACACAAGGGACCCTTGAAGTTTAGCAAGGGAGGGAAGAAGTGAGATCAGGCTGTAGTCTCATGGAAAGGAGGGGTTACCCCCTTGTGAAGAGGTAGTACTCTGGCAACTTTCCAGTCATGGTGGACAGCACAGAGGGAGAATGATAGATTCAGGAAGTGAGTGAGAGCATGGACAATAGCAGGAGCAGATATATGAAGAAGTTTGGGGTCCAAGCCATAAGGGCTGTATTTAGAGGGGTTTAGATGCATGACGGCAAGGAAAACTTCCTAGGGGAGAGAGAGGGGAACTAAAGCCATCAGATGGGATGGATGGGGGAGGGAGGGGATCGTTGGAGGATAGACAGGGTAGTGCACAGGTGGTACAGACGTTGTTAAAAAGGGAAGCGACAGCAGGCGTGTCAGAGACCAGTGAGCCATCTTCCAGGAGGATGGGGGAGGGTGCAGGCTGGTCCTGTGGGTCAAATGAAGTGGATCATTTTCCACAATTTGGGTGGGAAATCTGGGCTGGACTGAAGGTTGGATTTGAAGTAGTGGGCCTTGGCTGTCTGAATTGCCTTTGTACAGGAGTTCCTTAAGGAATTGTGATGTTGGTGGTCAGACTTATTGTGGGAAATCTTGACAAAAGTCCATGCTAGGTCCCAAGACCTGTACATCTTTATAAAGTCAGATGTGATCCAGAGGGGGTAGAAGCATTTCACACGGGTCTTATGAAGATGGCAGTAAAAAATGAAAGGGCGGTGCCAATATCTTAGGAAGAGTATACAAGGGATCAATCTGAAGAAGCAAGGTCCATAAGGACGGTATCAGTGTCAAGTGACCTGAGAGACCTATGTTAGATGTATTTTGGGGTGGATTGGGGGAAACACACTTTCGTAACACAGTAGGTTAAGCAGTGATTACTGAGTGTCAGAAAAAAATGCCTACAGCCATGATACGATGGGTGTGGAGGACAACACCCAGTCCAGGAGGGAGTGCTGGGGTCAGTGATTAACCATGTGAGATTCAAGGACTTGATAGGGTGGAGGAGGGTTTGAAGACTGGGAAGAGCCAGTTGACATTGAAGTCAATGAGGGGGATGAGCTCAGCCGAGGCAAGGGAGGGAGATGAGAAAGGGATGGAGTTGAGGAGAGAGAAGTGAGAGATCTTAGGCGAGGCATAGAGGACGCTGACAAAGATGGGAAGAGTGGAAGGAGGGACCTTTTATTAGCAGGAGCTCGTGGGAGGCAGGGAGGATGTCCTAAAAGGAGATGGAACAGGAGAGGGTTTGACAGACACATAAAGCAACACTACTCATGTTTGCCTCTTTCTGATGAAAGAGGCAAAAGTCTAGGAGGGCGAGGTGACACTCTGGAATGCTAGAGGACAGCCAGGATTCAGAAATGCACAGGATGTCAGGAGAGTGCAGGGAGATCCATACTTTGAGGGAGTCAAGCTTAGGGAGGAGGAGGATTTTTGCATTTAAAAGTGGAAGATACTGAGGCCTTTTGGGTATAGATGGAGTAGGGAGGGAGATGAGGGGACAGGGTTTATTTCCACATCACCAGCCAGAAGGAGGAAGATGAGTAGAGGGAAGAGAAAGGAGAGTTTACTACCTCTTGTCAGGAGGGGAGAGACAGTGGAGGGGTGGAGATGTAAGAAGAGAAGGGAGTAATGGAGAAATTCAAGGTTTAATGAGGGGGTGTATAGGAGACCGGGTTGGATGTAGATGATAGGGGGTGATGTGGTGGGAAGAGGGGTGGGAAGGGTGAGATCGGGGAGAGGCAAGAGGAGGGAGGTTAGAAGGAGGGGAGATGGCAAGGGTTTAAGAGATAACCAGGGAGGGAAGGGGTGGGAAGAGAAGGGGAGAAAGATAGATAGGTAGCAAGAGAAGCATGGTACAAGGGTTCTGATAGAAGAGATAGGGTGAGATGATAGTTTGGGACAAATACTGTAGAAATTGACCCAAGATAAGGCATGTAAAAGGACAGGGAATACATGAGTGTAGGGAGTCACAGGAACAAATGGGCCAGGTTAGAGGTGAGTTAAAAGAGGCAGTAGAAATGAGCACAAATAAATACAAATAGGGGTTAGAAGCTGTGGAAGGGAGAACAGGCATTCAGTACAAATAGAACCAGCTATTATACAATTGGGGCAATAAAATGAGTGCATCAACCTTATACTGGGGCAGAAGCAACCCAGTGCTAGGGAGCTAGCTGACCAAAATAACAGTGGACAATTGGCCTATATACAAATTGAGAAACAGCAGGTATGCAGATAGTAACAGTTACAATTACTCAACATGCTATGCAGGTGCAGCAGCAAGACTAGGTAGTAGCTAGTTACACACATGCAGTAGGTACTCAGAGGTTGATAATATGATGGTGAGAATGCTAAATAAGAATAAAGCAAGAGCAGCTTAGACACAAAACATAACTAGAGAACTAGTTACAGATGCAGATACAATATAAAGGAACTTATAACGGAGGAGAGTGGGTAGAAGTATATGGAGGTCTGGGAGCACTGTGGCTGGCCGACTAGCTGACTCATGGCTGATTCCATGGAGACTCCTTGATGTCCTTGTGCCTTCCTTTGTAAAGATGGGCAACTGTGTGGGACAGGCCACTTGAACACGTAGCATATAATCCAGAGAACAGCCTCTGATAGGCTGAGAGCCATGCTGTGGCTGTGTCCTGGCTGGACTTCCAAACAGAGCTTGGTGGTCCTGGAGTGATTGGTTGGGGAGGAGGGTGGTGGCTGGCTGCCAAACCCCTGTCGACCCTTGCAACAGCATCCAAGTGAGTACTGCAAAGAAGGAGTGGTCAAGTCCTTGGTGAAGTCCAACGAAAGGGTTTTACCAAATTACATCTAACCATCTTTCTTGTATTATATTGATTAACAGCCGTAGAAAATGATCTGTAATATTGTTAGGTGACATTCCCAACAGAGACTTTACTCAGAAGACAAGTAGTATTTTATTTTCAAATGTAGAGGGAGCCACTACTTAACTGATACAAACCACAACTATGTGTATTTTTGCTCAACCCAAAACACATTACCAAGCTTCATTAAATATTATTCTAATCCTATCAAGAATACTATAGCACAATGCTGAGTAAATGAGTCCCTGGTCAATAATAGAAAGAATAGAACTGGAAGCTAGCAAATGTCTAGCTTCATCAGTAACGTTATTTTGAGTGCTGTGTAATACACCTAACCTACAGCTGATCACCTTTATCATGTTGGCCACATGGTGCAAATGATAATGTGTGGTCCAGGTGGATACCCACACAGTTGAATATATTCACTTGTTCAATTTTTTGTTTCATCATGTCAAAAATATAGTCTTTTGGATCAGTTCTAATCCTGTTCATTCTGGCAACCAACATTGTTTTTGTTTTCTTACAATTAGCACCAACTGATCAGCCCCAAACCACTTCTTCAAAAGCAGACTTGTGGTCACACTGACAGTGCTGGAGTGCCACAAGTAAACCATCGTGTCATCTGCATGAGGTAAAATTGTTGCAGACTGACAAGCTTTAGGCAAACAGTTGGTATATTCCAATACATATGGGGAGTGTATCTCAGGACTGGAGGATGGTGCACGTGGTACCACTCCACAAGAGTGGCCCTAAGGATGAGCCAGGGAACTACAGACCAGTAAGCCTCACATCCATCGTGGGAAGGCTGATGGAGAGAATCCTGAAGGAGAGGCTGGTTTCCCTCCTAGAGGCTAATGGTCTGCAGGACAGAAGACAGCATGGGTTTGTCTCAGGCAGATCCTGTCAGACCAACCTGGTGGAGTAATATGACTGGGTAACCAGACAATTAGACAGGAGCCATGCAGTGGATGTCTTGTACCTGGACTTCAGTAAGGCATTTGATTCAGTGCTGTAGGGAGGTTAGGAAGTAAGCTGAAGGCACAGAACCGGGGCGAAGATGGGATAGGTAGTGATCTGGCTGCAAGGGAGACAGCAGAGGGTGGTGGTGGGAGGGGAGCTCATCTCCCAGGGCAGTGACAAGTGGGGTGCCACAGGGCTCTGTACTGGGGCTGCTGGTGTTGTTTGGGATCCTCATAACAGACATCTCAATAGGCATCAAGAGCAAGATCAGTCAGTTTGCAGATGACACCAAGATGGGAGCAGTAGTGGATAACTTAGAAGGGTGGCAGGGATTGCAAAATGATCTGGCAAAATTGGAGGCCTGGTCAGACACTTGGCAGCTCGGGGTCAATGCCAAGAAATGCAAGGTGCTACATTTTGAGGCAAAAAAACCCAGGGAGGAGCTACCAGCTAGGGGGGATTCAACTAGCAAAGATGAAATAGAAGAAGGATATGAAGGTGATCATAACGGGAGCAATGAACAACTCAGCACAGTGTAGAAAGGCAGCTGCAAAGGCCAACAGGATGCTGGGTTGTATTGCCAGAGGCATATCCTCCAGGAGGGGGGAGGTGATCCTGCCACTTTACAGCTCACTGGTTGGACCACACCTGGAGTACGCGCACAGTTCTGGCAACTGTACCCAAAGGACATTAGGCTACTGGAGGTGCAGTGCAGTGCAACAAAAATGATCCAGGGGCTAGGGACTTGCCCTATGAGAGCAGGCTGAGGGAGTTGAACATGTACTCCCTGAAGGAGAGGAGAGATGGGGATATGATTGACACCTTCAAGTACATGAAGTTGAATAAATAAAATGGGCACAAAGGGGATTTGCAAATTAAGGAGGAGAGGGACACTCGAGGGCATTACCTGAGATTGGAAGGAGAAGGTTCAGGAGGAAATGAGAAGCACATTTTTACATAGAGGTGGTGTCTGGGTGGACGCATTGCCAGAGGAAGTAGTATCCTGTAGAACAATGGGCTGCATCAGAAGGAAATGGGACAGGGTGGGAAGGTCACTGGAGAGGGGAGGAGAGGGATAGGCAGCTGTAGTATAAGGGCTGCTAGCTGCACAATGGAGCAGTCTTGATATACCATAAGGCCTGTATCTGCTGGCAATTTCGTATGTTCGTATGGTCTAGATCACTCAAGCCTCTTTACATTCATGCCCTTCTATGTGACCTTGCTGCCTCCAGCTGATCATCTGTCTATCATGCCCCTATCATCTGTCTATCATGCCCCTGACATTGACACTGCACTATGCCATATGCAAGCCATGCTTATTCACACCTGGAACTTTCATGCACCTCAAAGGAAATCAAGAGTCAAGCATGCCCACCGCGGGTGGATCACTCCTGACGTTATTGCCTTACTGTATGTAAATCCTGTGACCAAGCATGGGCCTGCTTTAAATCTTCTCAATCCCAACTCAACCTTCTATTCTACAGGTCACTCAGGAACTCTTACACCAAGGCTATCCACTCTGCTATGGCCTTCCATTTTAAATCTAACCTCCAGTCCAACCTCAATTCCCCTGCAAAATTCTGGAAAGTTATCCATATAGTCTTTGACGCCCCTCCCCACCCAGTTCACAACCTGTCCTCATGGTGGTCTCTGACCCTTCCTTGTTCACCACTCATCTTTAATCATTTCTTCAACACCTGTGCTCTGTGTTCCACCAACTCTAGCCTCCCCAGTCCCTTTCTGCTTCTCCTCCTCCACAGTCACTGAAAGGCTTCCATTTCCCTTCTCCCCATGAAGTTTTTCTTGCCCTAGTCTCACTCAGTCCCCTAAGTACAGTCCTGATGGGATGGACCCCAAACCTTATCATGTTATAGAGGATTTAAATATGTGGCTCTGTCCCCAGAGGAAGAACTAGTGATTCAAAGCTCGAGGAGTTTGTGTCCAGTGTATTTTGTTCTGTTTCACATTTTCTAATGAAGGACTAGAAATTTTTTAACTGTAAGTTGACTTGTGGCTCTTGTTTTAGGAGTGTGCTTTTTTGTTTTTGTCACCATTGACTGTTCAAATAGGTTTATGAGTTTGTGTTGTCTATGAAATAATTCTTTGAATTTCGTTTTTAATCCATTCTGTGATTCCCTGATGCCTGAGAAATGTATTATGAAATTTCCAGTCTTTAACTCTTGGAGTGTAATCTATAATGTCAAAGGTGACTGTTAAAGGGAAATAAAAATACCACCACATTAAATTTCCAAAACTTTGTATAGTAGATTCCATTAGGTTAAATCAAAATAAATTCTGGAGTAGGAACTGTGTACTGGAGAATAATATAAGATTTCTATATCCAGGTATTTGAAGCAAAAAAGGATCACAGAAGTTTAAATAATCCATGAAATTATTTATGGTATTAATTCTGACTTTACTTTCCTCATACCATGATCTATCTGAGGAAAATAAAGCGGATGAGTAGATGAGTCACAAAAATCCTGTAACCTCACTGGTCAAAACATGTCACATGACTGTGTTTAAATCCTACAACAGAAAACCAGTAAAAGATCCTGCTGATCAAATATCTTACTTTTTTTTAACCTAATTCAGTTTTTATGTTGATTGCGCGCACGCGCAAGAAACATGTTGCGACAGGTTTCTCGAGAAGCAGGTTGTGAAGGCGTGGCACTGTTGTGGCCATTGCCCCCACAGCCTGCAAAGGCTTGCCCCGCTTCCCCCAATGCCATGGCACGCTGCTGCTGACACTAGTTCAGCCAGCGTGCCACAACTTTCTAAAAAATCAGCCACTGCAATCAGGGGCCACCTCGTCATTGCAGCGTCAGTCATCCGCTGCAATGAGGGAGCGACCATCATTGCAGGGCGGGATATAAAACCCTTGAGATTGTTTGCAAACCTGGCGGCGGCTTGCCACCATGTTCACAAACAATATAACCCCACATTTAGTTGCCGATGGGGGCCCCAATCCCCATCGGCATTCTGTGCCCCCGCTTTGTTCCTGCCAACAGGGTGCCCAATCCCCGTCGTCATACTGATACCCCGCCTGCTTGCTGATGGGGTGCCCAATCCCCTGCCGGGCTATTGCTGCCCTGGTCCAGGGAAAGCTTGTGCTGGCACACTGGGAGCCCACCCAGTGTGCCAGATGCCCTGCAAGTGAGAAAACGGTCCCGCAATGTCTGGCTTATTTATTATTTTTTAATCCTGGAAGAAAGGAAACCGTCCCTCGGCGCTCGCCCTGCTTCCCACCCGCAACCCGCAACCCGCACCCACCCACTGCACTCCCTGCCTCCCCACACCCTCTCCTTGCCCCTTACTTACCTTAGGAGCTCGGCGCGACGATCTTCGGTGGACTGGGAACACGTCTGCACTCTTCAAAGCCGACCGCGAACTGAGGAAATGCCGGTAAGCTGTATAATGTAATACATAGGGTTTTTTCAACTTTACTGCATATCTCAGGCATTTTTGGGAATTATTCCACCAAATTTTCAACATGGGGTTTTTGTGGACCCTCCTCATGAATTCTTGAACTGTCATGGCGTTAATCGGCATGGAAAGGTGATTTCGCGGTCACTGTGCGGAATCATCTTTTGGGGCCGATTAACAAAACGACAGTGCCAGTGTTCATGAGGTGGGCTCTCAAAAAGCCTATGTTGCAAATTTGTTGGAAAAAATTCTAAAATGACTGTTTTACTGTTGCCGCGCTGCACAGTTGCTACGACGTCAGAACTTCATGAATTTGGTAATATTTTCATGCCAGATTTTCAACATTGGCATTTTGTTGCACCTCCTGTGAGCAGTACAGCTGTCATTGTTCACATCCTGGCGGAAATTTGTTTTCGCACTTCCAGCGCAGAATAGCGCGGTCGCTGTGGGAAATCAGTGTTCAGGACAGATTAAAAAAATGACAGTGCCATTGTTCATGAGTAGAGGTCCTGAAATGGCTATGCAGAAAATTTGGTAATGATACTCCATAAAATGACTGTGTTACGAGCGTGCATTGCGCACTTTGCAGGCATACTCGTAACTTTGCAAATTTATAATATTTTCAGTCCAGATTTCCAACATTGCCATTTTTCCACACCTACTTATGAACAGTAAAGCTGCCATTTTTTCCATCCTGGCCGAAATGTGTTTTCGCACTTTCAGCGTAGAATACACCTGTCGCTGTGGGAAATCACTGTCCGGCACAGATTAAAAAAAATGAAAGTGATACTGTTCATGAGCAGAGGTCATAAAATGTCTGTGTTGAACATTTTGTGATAATAGCCCATCATGTAGTGTTACAAGTGTATGCTGCACACTTTCCACGCTCGCTTGTAACTTCGCAGATTTGTAATATTGTCACGCCACATTTTCACCAGTGGAATTTTCCCACACCTCCTTATGAGCTGAGCAGCTGTCATTTTTCACATTCTGACTGAAATATGTTTTCACAGTTCCAGTGCAGAATAACGCTGTCACTGTGGGAAATCACTGTTTAGGACAGATTAAGAAAATGACAGTGGCACTGTTCATGAGCAGAGGTCCTAAAATGCCTATGTTGAAAATCGGGTGACGAAACTCCCTAACGTGACTGTGTTACAAGCGTGCATTGAACTGTTTCCACGCACCCTTGTAACGTCTCACTTTTGTAATATTTTCAACCCACATTTTCAACAGTGGCATTTTTCCACACCTCCTTATGAACAGTACAGCTGCCATTTTTCACATCGTGGCTAAAATGTGTTTTTGCACTCCTGCCGCAGAATAGCACGGTCACTGTGGGGAATTGCTGCATGGGACACATTAAGATCGAACGAGTGAGATGGGGGAGTGACCGTGCTGAACTGAGGTCTGTCGGGACTGCTGAGGATTTGTTTGTGGGCAGAGAAAGGGCCCAACGCAAGAGCCCAGTACAAAAGGGCAGCCTGCAGCACCAGGAGACACAGAATGAACGAGTGAGAGAGGGGGAGTGAGCCACCTCAACAGAGTTCTGTCAGGACAGCTGTAGAATTCTTAGTGGGCAGAACAAGGTGCAAATGCAGGCAGGAGCCCAGTACAAAACAGCAGCCTGCAACACCGGACAAAACAGACTGAGCAACTGACAGAGGGCCAGTGAACGTGCACAACACACCAACGCAATCAACATTCGGCATTGACAAATGCTTGTTTTTAAATGTTTAATACAGATTTATTTTATAATCACAATAATGCACTTCAACGCATGTGTAGAAGTAGGATTTACCCACTTCTTGTGTGGTTAAATGCAATCGGCTGCGCTCGTGGCACACCACATAAGGCATGGGTAAATCCCACAACAATACACGTCCTGTTGTGCATTATTGCTCAACTAACAGCTCCAGCCAATACATATGTGGTGGGGAATTCAGTAAGGTTTAAAGAGAAATAAGAGAAAAATATGTACCTTCCTTAGTAAGAGCATACAGATATCCAGATATAAACTGATTTCTAGTTTTGACTTTGACACTTGGAAAGCATCGGGGGGGGGTGCAATAATATGGTCTACAACTGTACCTTCAAATGTTTTCTTTAAACATGATTGCCCCTCCTCTGGAATTTGTTGCAAAAAGGGCATGGATTCCCTTGCCATTACAGAACTTCAGACAATATCTAAAATCAGGATCTGTAAAATGTGTCTCTTGTAGAAAGAAGCTGTCTGCTGCTTTCTGGTTGCAGTTGGAAATAACTTTTCTTATTTATATTCTGTCTCTGACCCCTTTTACATTCCAGGAGATAATTTTAAGTCCTGCCATTTTTAAATTGTGTTTTTGCTAATGGCCCCAAGGGTTCGGTCCAAAGTCTCTTAACAGAAGTTGCGTTTCTTTTATTAAGTCAACCAATTAATTTTTTTCCTGTTTCTTTTCCAGTCTCCTGTGAATGAAGTAAGAAATTCTTTATCTTCTTTTTTTCTCTGAACACCATTCCAAACTGAACCCACCAGCCTGTGTTGTCTCAGCAATATCCAGAACCCCTCCGCCCCAAAGAAAACCCCAAAGTGCCCGCTCCTCATTTAGAAATCAATGGAGAAAAGCTGCAGAAACAAAGAAAGAAATTGTTAAATGAGACAGAGCAGGAAAAAGGAAGGTGAAGATATGTGAAAAGAGAAGATCAAAACCACCCCTCTCCCAGCCCCATGATCCTAAAAATTCTCACTCAGCCCCAGAACTCACATGTGAATTGAAATGTTCTATGCCTAACCTTATTCAAAATGGCCACCTGGGACTAAGTAACCTGAAAGATGGACAGGAAATGCAGAGAGATGAACTCTGAAATGGCAAGTGTGTGTGGCAGCATAAGAGGCTGGGGCATTGAGAGCTTCATACAACAAGGAAGCCAGGCCATCTTATAATTAAAAAAACAAGCATTTGTCAATGCCGAATGTTGGCTTGCTGGCATTGGCATTGGTAGTGCAGGAGTTAGACAGATGCATCATAGGAATGGCAGTGAAGTATTGAACTGATGCCAACCCACCCCCACCCTGCAGAGAGTGACAAGCAGTAGGGTGCCCCTTTGGGTGTTTGGTAGTGCTGTGCGGGAAAACATGTCGGGCAGGATGTGAGAAATGACAGCTGCACAGTTCATAAGGAGGTGGAAAAAAATGCCAGTGTTGAAAATGTGGCATGTAAATATACCAAATTTGCGAAGCTACTAGGGTGCGTGGGAAATATGCAATGCACGCTTGCAACACTGCCATTTTATGGGTGCTCGGCACCAAATTTTCAACATAGGCATTTTAGCACCTCTGCTCATGTACAGTGTTACTGTTATTTCCTCAAAGTGTCCCAAGAAGTGATTTCACACAGCGACCACGCTATTTTGCGCCGGAAGTGCGAAAACACATTTTGGGCACGATATGTCAAATGACGGCTGTACTGTTCATCAAGAGGTGTGGAAAAATGGCAATGGTGAAAATCCAGACTGAAAATATCAGAAATGCATGACGGTACGAGCGTGCATGCAATCTGCCAACGCATGCTTGTAACACAGTTATTTTATGGAGTATCATCACCAAATTTTCAACATAGGTATTTTAGGTCCTCTGCTCATGAACTGTGTCACTGTCATTTTCATAATCTGGCCCAAACACTGATTTCCCACAGCGACTGCGCTATTGTGCGCTGGAAGTGCGGAAACATGTTTCAGGCAGGATGTGGAAAATGACAGCTGTACTGTTCACAAGGAGGTGTATAAAAATGACAATGCTGAAAATCTGGCAGTAAAATATTGTGAATGCGCAAGTTACGAGCCTGCGAGCAACTATAGCAGCAGAAAACTCGTGAAACAGGCATTTGTTGGATTTTTCCACCAAATTTGGAACTTGGGCTTTTAGGGCACCCTCATGAATATCGCCACTGGGCCTTCACACGAGCCCCAAAGGTGATTTCCCCGCAGAGTGACTGTGAAATCACCTTTCAGGCCGATAAACGCCATGACAGTGACAGAATTCATGAGGAGGGCCCAAAAACCCCATGTTGAAAATTTGGTGCAAAAAGTCCAAGAAATGCCTGATATATGCAACAAAGTTGAAAAAAACCTATTCACTCCATTATACAGCTTACCGGCATTTCCTCAGTTTGCGGTCAGCTTTGAAGAGTGCAGACGTGTTCCCGGTCCACTGAAGATCGTCGCACCGGACTCCGGAGGTATGTATGGGGGGGTGAGGGGAGGCAGGGTGCGCAGTGGGTGGGTGCAGGTGGTGGGGGAGGCAGACCCTAGACTCACGAGGGACCGTTTGTTATTCTAGGTACAGAAAGCTTATCGCGGGACAGTTTGGCTTGCTGGGGTGAGCTCACAGCATTGCTGCCACCTAAGTGGGTTTGGGGAGTTTAGTAGCCGACGGGGATTGGGCACCTCGTCGGCACACATGCAGGGGTTAATGCCACCGGGGATTGAGGCACCCACGCCGCAAACAAAGGCACAGGATTGTTTTGGCACGCTGGGGTGGGCTCCCAGCGTGCCACCTAAGTGGGTTTGGGGGTCACTAGCCAATGGGGGATTGGGCACCCTCATTGGCACACAACACGGGATTAATGCTGCGGGATTGGGCACCTCCGCCCGGCAAACAAAGTCGGGGAGCGCGAGCTGAGGGATTGGGCACCCCCCTCGGCATTCAACAGTTGGGGGGGGTGATGCCTACAGGGAGTGGGATCCCCCATCGGCATGTCACACAAGGGGGGGGCGTGAGCTTCACCCGCCATGCAGGGGCTTCGGCGCCATGTTTATTGAAATGTTTGCCTTGGAAAGGCACGTATGGGAGGCGTGTCTTTATGCCACTGCATGACGAGCTTGTCTCTGATTGCAGCGGCACTTTGTTTACAAGTTTTGTCCACTTTCCATAATGTTGGTGTCAGCGCTAGCATGCTGGCTTATTGGGGAATGAGGGACGCACCTACTGATGCGTGCCCTGCATTCACCCAACAGCAGCCGCGCCTCCAAATCTCCACTCTCCCAATATGTTGACTGCACGCAAGTATGGCAAGCCAAAATAAAAAGAACAAAGAAAACATTTTCAAGAAAAAGAAAATAAGGCAAGCATGGCAATGAAGATATGGTAGATTTCTCTTGTGGCATAGAGAGGTGAAATTAAAGTGGTTCAAATAAGTTGGCCCTGTGGCGCTGAGGGTTGAGGCACTAAATGCCACACCTCACACCATTTTACAAGAAAATGTATCCATTTACAGAGAAATTGTTCCCGTGGACTTGCATTGGTTATATGGTAAAGCAAAGCAATTTGGCTTCCATAGGAAATAATGTAATCTACAGCAAAACACAGGAAAATTCCCCTGGAGGCCCGGTGGCACTGAGGGTTGAAGCTCTGGACACCTTATGTCATGCCATGCTGGTGACCCAGGTTCAGGAACAACCTTGGGTCATCAGGAAGTCAGCACGGGGGAGGGGAGCAGGATTGAGCAGCTGAAAGGCTGCTTTCCTCTCCCAGGGTGGTCTTCGCCCCCCCCCAATAGTCCTGCTCCCCACTGGGTGGCGATCCAGTGGGTAGCGCAGGTGGGAGGGGGTGGCACTGTAGTGGGAGGGCACCCCGAGGTGTGGTGTATGCGTGCCTCCACACACACACACACACTTACCTGGAACACAGGGATGGGAAGAAAAAAGCCAAAGAAATCTATATGGAAAAAAAAAATTGCCCTGGAGTTATAGGAAAATGCAGAATAAATCTGGGAGCTCTGTATATCTAAGCTGCAGCGTCCATGCTTTGGTCTATGCTGTGTGAGTGTCTCAGTCTCTGTTTTGGTTTGATGTGAGTGAATGTTTCGGTGCTTTAGCCCCTGTCTCTCTGTCAGGCAACAGCAAATAGAGATAACCACAAGTACCAACATACTGTTGACTGCACTTGCCGTGCATTCTGCCTTTCCTCCTTGGACTACACTCCCACAGAGTTTCGCTCATGTATGTGTGTGTGCTTTTATTTTTTTATGGCAGGAAGTGGGAGAAAGGAGGTTAGGAACCCTCAGTGACAATAAGGGATGCGGGGAACTCATCTACAACACCAGGGTGAACAGAGTCAAAGCCTCTGATGCTGCTGAAACATAGCTAAAGTGCCAGGAAGCTTACCATGTGAACTAGATCAAACACCAGTGGGGGACACACACCATGCAAGCAAACATTCAGCATTGACAAATGCTTGTCAATCTCTCTGACCACATCTAGAATGGATGAGAAAATTCCTGAGCCGCCCTTTCAGGTAAACCTTGAGTCTGGCTAGTGATAGCATAGTGAACCTTATGCTTTGTGAGTTCAAGAGATTTTTATTTGTTTTGAATGCTTGTCTTTTTTGTAACATTCAAGGGTCAGGTAGGAGTATACTTGTGTAGAATTTGTTTTACAAATTTTCAACCCTGTGTCAATTTTCTGGCTTTTCTAAGAAGTCCTTCCCTGTCCTGAAAATGTGCAGTTTGATGAAGAAAAAGCTTGGATGTTTCTCTCAACAGTCAGGATTAGCCGTGCTAGGGATGAGCAAAGTGGATGAAATTTGCAAAGTGTGAATTGGCTGAATCTGCAAAGCTTTGACTGGTGAAGTTGCTGGTTTTTTTTTTTTTGCTGAATTGACCAAAATTTGCTCATGAAGTGACCACTTTATCAAGAAAACTGCCACGTTTTGATAACCTGACAATAGTGTCCTGGAATACCAAGAGACTTATTTGTCCACCTGAGGTGAAAAGTACTTTACACCTGAAAAGTACGCAATGTGATGTGGCATTCCTGCAGGAGACCCACCTGTCCAAGGGGAGGCCTCAAGCCTTCATTGTTCATGGGTGGCATCCTCCCATAATGACTATAACTCCAAGCAATGGGAGGGTCACCATCTTCTGCAAGAAGGAGCTCCAACTAGAGTCCCCAATCAAAATATATTAAAGACTCAGAGGGCCATTTATTTCTTTTGAAGGACACATACGAAGGACAGACCCTTATAGCGGGTAGCATATATGCCCTTAACTCCCCAAGTACAGAGGTCTTTGATCATATCTTGCAAGATCTCCCAGTAGATCCTAACAGGGATCATTCTTAGTGGGGACTTTAACTTGACTGTGTCGCCAGCCCTCAACAGAACCAGGCCAGGGCCACTAGGCCGAACCCCTGCTGGTAGACCAGGTTACTGACACATATAATAGGCAGGACCCCGTAATGCCTGGTGGGCTCTTCACCCTACAGAAACTGATTTCTCATATTATTTAGCTGTACATGATACCTACAGCAGAATAAATATAGTATTTGTATCTCAGGATCTAGTCCGTAAGGTATGGGCAATGACTGTAGGAAACATCCTCATTTTCAGACCATGCATCAGTAATACTTTTACTGGCTTGAGGCACGCTGTCTGGGCTATGTAACAAATGGGTGCCTTAAGACCTCCCTTTTACAGCAAGAGGGCATCACAGAATGGCTGGAAAAAGACCTTCTCCCTCAGCAAAACCAAACACTTCTGCTGCCACCCAGTGGGGGGCCATGAAGTCTGTCATTAGAGGGAAAGTCTTAGCACACACTTCCTAACTAGGAAAAGACAGGGATAAGTTAACTAGAGAATGAGAAGGGGAATTGAAACAGCTAGAACAAGTCTAGCAGCAGTTCCCACACTTATGTCAATCCTTCCGCACCAGCATCACAGAGGTCAGGACCTCATTGGAGGAATCCTTCCACTATAAACCAGAGTAGACCCTATTTCATCCAAACCATAGGTATTGAGAAGCAGGTGAGCAGCCCAGGAAACTCCTCACCCACAGGATGTGGGCTCTAGAGGCTGAAAAATATATCCCCTGAGCCAAACTGGGTATACCACCCGGGTATCCTTACCCACATTATTCAACACAGAATTCCAAAAATACTACCAGGCTCTACTCCTCAGAGACAACCCCCTCTGCAGAATAGTTCTCTTCCTTATATGCTGACATCACCTTCCCCCAAGTCTCAGTCAGCCAAAGTCAGCTCCTTACTCATTCCATCACTGGTGAGTGGCTATCCTGAGCATGTCACTGGGGAAGTCACCTCAGTTGGATGGGTACCCCAGTGATTTTTACAGGGTCTTCATGGAGATCTTGGTGTCTAGGTTGTCAGTAGTGTACAGTGAGGCCTGGGAAAGAGGCAAGCTTCCACCTTTCTTTCTATATGCATGAAGTAACACTTATTCCCAAAAAGGGAAGGTTACATAGAAACATAGAATTTGATGGCAGATAAAGGCCGCTTGGCCACTTATTCTGCCCATTTCCCGTACTGATGTAATACCAAGAGACCCTACTTGATCTCCGGCTTTACCTTCCCTTTCCTAACCACTAAGGTTCACTTATGTCTATCTCATGCATTCTTGAATCCAGTTACAGTTTTTGCTTCCACCAACTCTGCTGGGATGCTGTTCCATGCATCCACCACTCTTTCTGAGAAAAAGTACTTTCTCACATCTTCCCTGCGTCTACTCCCCTCCAGCTTCATAGCATGCCTCCTTCTTCTTGAACATCTTTTTTTCTGAAAAATGGTTTCCTCTTGCACCTTTTTTATACCAGTGATGTATTTGAAAGTCTCTATCATATCCCCAATCTTCCTCCTTTCCTCCAAGGTGTACATACTGAGGTCCTTTAGTCTTTCCTTTAGGGCTTTTTGTGCATACCTGCACCATTTTAGTTGCCTCCTGTGGACCACCTTTACTCTGTCTATGTCCTTCCAGAGATGTGGTCTCCAGAACAGGACACAGTACTCTAGGTGAGGTCTCACCAGTGATTTGTACAGCAGTATCACCACCTCCTTCTTTCTGCTGGTGATACTGTCCTATGTACCCCAGTATTCCACTGGCTCTCCCACCACCTTGTCACACTGCTTGGTGACCTTTAGACCATCAGATATGATAACCTCAGATTTCTTTTCCTATTTGTTGTTTGTCAGTAACACTTCCCCATCATGTACTCCATCTCTGGAGGATTCTGTGCCCCAAGTGCATGATTTTGTACTTCTTCACATTGAAACTTAGTTGACATACTCTTGACCACTCCCAAGTTTTCTTAGATCCTATTCATTTCCCCCCTCCCCGGAGTATCTACCCAGTTGCAGAACTTTGTGTCATCTGCAAAATGGTATACCTTCCCTTCTAACTCCTCTGCAATATCACTAAAGGAATAATGCCTGACAGGATGGGTGTTATGCTGGGATAACATCCTGCCTTGGGTGGTTGGCTCTGAGGTCATAGGCCGAGGGTGTCCAACACCCAAGAAAGGATGTTATCCTAGCATAATACCCACCCTGGAGGGCATTAGTCCTATTATACAATGGCTTGTTGTCTTATTCAGAATAAGAACAAAACATAATTTTAAAGAATGTTTTTTTAGAGTGTAAAAATATTTTTGTTTCTCAGGAGAAGATAAGATGAAAATGCAACAAATCAGGCAAAAAATCAGCAGGGATGTTATGCCAGGATAACATCCGAGCTGTGATGGCCAACTGACCAGGACCGATCAAAGTACTGATCTTTGTGGCACCCCGCTGATCACCCTCCCTTCCTTGGAGTGAAATCCATTTACCACTACCCTCTGTCGCCTATCCGCCAACTAATTTCTTACCCAGTTTACCACCTTAGGGATTCACTCCCAGGCTGCCCAGCTTGCTTACGAGTCTCCTATGTGGAATGTTGTCGAAGGGCTTACTGAAATCTATGTAGGCCACATCCACCGCTTCCTCCCTGATCTAATTCCTGGTCACCCATTCAAAGAAATCTATCAGATTTGTTTGAGATGACCTCTTCCCCAGTAAATCCATAATGCCTTGAGTCCTGTAAGCTGCTGGATTCAAGATATTCCACAATCCTTTTCTTCAGTAGTAATTCCCTTAATTTTCCCACCACGGAAGTCAGGCTGACTGGCCTGTAGTTGCCAGCCTCCTCCCTGCTACCACTTTTGTGAAGTGGGACTACATCTGCCCTCCTCCAGTCCTTTGGAACCACTCCTGTCTCCAGTGAGTGGTTGAACAGGACTATCAGTGGCGCAGTCAACACATCTCTGAACTCCTTCAATATCCTTGGATGGATTCCACCTAACCCCATTGTCTTGTCCACTTTCAGATTTGTGAGTTCCTTCAGGACTCTCTCCTCTGTAAATGGACTGGTGTCCACCTCCCTTCCTTCGGTGCTCCTGTCACTTATCTGTGGTCCCTCACCTTTCCCTTCTTCTGTGAATACTGAACAAAAATATTTGTTCAGAATGTCTGCTTTTTTCTGGTCCCCCTGGTCTTTCTCCTTTCGCTTACATACCTGAAAAATGTCTTATCCTCTTTCTTTACTGCATGGGCTATTTTCTCCTCTGTTTGTGCCATTGTGCTACTGACTGCTTTCCCTGCCTCCTTCTGCTTTTTCTGACACATTTCCCTATCCGCCTCCCTCTGTGTATCCTTACACCTCTTGAATGCTAACTTTTTTCCCCTCACCTTCCCAGCCACCTCTTTTAACCATGGTGGTAGTGGTATGCTTTCCTCCCAATTCAGCCCAATATCCTTGAAAAATGTGGACTCCAAGATTTTTATGAAGATCCTGGGGAGGAGACTCCAGGATATCATAGAAGGCTTAATTCACCCTGACCAAGTGAGCTTTGTCCTAGGCCAACTAGGCACAGATAATACATGCGGGATCTTAGATCTCCTGTGTGAAACAAAGAAATTGAAAGAGCCCACAGCCATCATGTCACTTGATGCTGAGAAGGCATTTGACAGGGTGGAGTGGGCAAACCTGTTTGACGTCCTTTCTAGATTCGGCTTAAACAAATAGTTCATAACCTTAGTTAAACTACTATACACGGGCTCCTCAACATCAGTCCTTAAAAATTCAGTGATATCTCCAGTCTTTTCCCTTGGCAGGGGAACTAGACAGGGGTGCACCCTTTCCCCACTTTTATTTCTGCTGTCAGTTGACCCCTTAGCCCTTAAGATTTGAGCATCCCATCTTTCAAGGGTATCTCCGTAGCTGGAGAGCATTCCACCTGCCTAGCAAGAACATCCCGGAGAGCTCTCCTTGAAATGTCTTCAGACTAAAGTTATCTGATAAGTACTCATTTTTAGTTTAATTTTAAATTGCTGCCTTAGAACTTAGTTTAGTTTATTTAGTGTTTGTAGTAGTTTTTATATTTATTCACGGTTCCCTGGAACCGAGGGTTCCATGTCTATTTGTGAGGTTTACCTCATATTTCTTATAAATTTTGTATTTGCGGTCAGTTCCTTGAACTGCTTTAGTTTTTTTAAATTTAGGTTTATTTCTCAGTTCCCTTTTCTTTCGGAAACTGAGTAGTGCTCGGTTCCAGGAACTGTTAGCGGTTGTTTACTTTTTTTTAAAAATTTGGTTCCGAGGTACTTTAAAAAACGATTTTGAAGATTGATCTTTTTTTCTAGCTTCAATGTCAGAGGTCCATTTGGATAAACCTAAAAAATGCACAGGACCCACTGGTTTTAAATATTGTGAGTCTTGTGGGCAAGTTATAGCAAAAGTAGATAGACATTTTCTTTGTATTTCTTGTTTGGGTACAAGTCATATCTTTGCCAATTGTGATATTTGTAAGACCTTTTGTCCTAAAACATTGAAGAAAAGGGCTAAGATTTTAGAATAGATGGCTTCTGCTTCTGCTTCTAGTGTGGATAATTCTGCTTCTTCCTCTACCCATAAAAGGGATGGAGGTAAAGCCAAGGATCCTGACAGGAGTTCAGGAAAATCTGAACATGGTAAATCAAAAAGTGCTGTGGAAACAGGCACTGTTCCTGTTGCTAGCCTTTGGAAGACAGAAATATTGCTTGTAGAGCAGAAAGCAGCTAACTAAAAGAACAAGGAACCTCTGTGCGCAAACACTGAGGCAAGGGTTACCCCAAAGGGCATTTGGCTGGGAAGCCAAGTTTCAAGAAAATACAAAATCACACATGCCCCCACAATGCAAAGCATCATGGGCTGCATATGCAAATCACCACACGATGTTATGCTGGTCCAACTTTAAGCAGAATTGCATGGTGCCGAAAGGCCTCTCCATAGTTGTGAAAGGTGCTAACAAGAAGACATAGACACGTGTTTCTGGTCTCTACCAGGACTCATCAGTATGCCTCATCTGTTTGACACCCTTATTTTCTTGAAACTTGGCTTCCCAGCCAAATGCCCTTTGGGTAACCCTGCCTCAGTGTTTGCGCACAGAGGTTCTTTGTCTTTAAATAGTTTTTTATTTTAATGGGTTCACCACAATATATCCAAGGCACACTGCTCTAGGGTACTGGTCCATTCCACTGGGGTGTCAAACAGATGAGGCATACTGATGAGTACTGGTAGGACTGAAACACGTGTCTATGTCTCTGTTAGCACCCTTTGCAAACTGTGTGAGAGGCCTTCGCACCATGCAATTCTGCTTAAAGTTGGACCAGCATAACATCGTAGTGTTGCATATTGCTATATGCATTGCGCATGGATGATTTTCTTGAAACTTGGCTTCCCAGCCAAATGCCCTTTGGGTAACCCTTGCCTCAGTGTTTGCGCACAAGTAGGTTCTTTGTCTTTAAATAGTTTTTTATTTTAATGGGTTCACCACAATATATCCAAGGCACACTGCCTCTAGGGTAGCTGGTCCATTCCACTGGGGTGTCAAACAGATGAGGCATACTGATGAGTCCTGGTTAGGGGCCGAAACACGTGTCTATGTCTTCTGTTAGCACCTTTGCAAACTGTGTGAGAGGCCTTTGGCACCATGCAATTCTGCTTAAGTTTGGACCAGCATAACATCGTGTGGTGATTTTCATGTGCAGCCCATGATGCTTTGCATTGTGGGGGCATGGGTGATTTTGTATTTTCTTGAAACTTGGCTTCCCAGCCAAATACCCTTTGGGGTAACCCTTGCCTCAGTGTTTGCGCACAGAGGTTCTTTGTCTTTTAAATAGTTTTTTATTTTAATGGGTTCACCACAATATATCCAAGGCACACTGCCTCTAGGGTAGCTGGTCCATTCCACTGGGGTGTCAAACAGATGAGGCATACTGATGAGTCCTGGTAGGACGAAACACGTGTCTATGTCTTCTGTTAGCACCCTTTGCAAACTGTGTGAGAGGCCTTTCGGCACCATGCAATTCTGCTTAAAGTTGGACCAGCATAACATCGTGTGGTGATTTGCATATGCAGCCCATGATGCTTTGCATTGTGGGGGCATGTGTGATTTTGTATTAACTAAAAGAAGCTACCATTTTCTTACTAATTTAACACTTCTATCTCAGCAGGAGTCAGTGTGTGTTGAGATTAAGCAGACAGATACTTTATTAGAAGTAGAAGGGGTCTTATTTAGGGTTAAAAAAGAAAATAAAGAAAGTCAGTATGTGTTCTGTGCTGGGAAGGGTACTGTATCAACTTACTTTACAATCAGTAGGAGGAGAGAGAGCTAATTGAGGGTGTGGCTTAGACAGTATAAAGCAGGTGACTCCAGTACAACTTTCTGTTGCTAGCTTTTGGAAGACAGAAATCTTACTTGTAGAGCAGAAAGCAGCTAACTAAAAGAAGCTACCATTTTTCTTACTAATTGCTCTCCATGCCACCCACCCTAAGCCAGTTCTGTTTTTATAGCCACTGGATTTGACTGACAACAGGAACTTCCTGTTTGGCAGTAGGAAGGGAAGGATCATAGAGCAACATTAGTTTTGTCAACCCTAAAGGAAAAAACTAGCTCGCTCTCCCCCCAGCTGCTGGTGGTCTGACACTGAGCAAGGAAGAAGGAGGCTACTGAAGAATATAGAAAGTTGCCATCCCAGAACTGGAAGGGTGAGAGTTGTAAGGAGAGGAGAGGCATGCAGAGAAACAGGAGAGGGGACACAAAATAAGACATGATAGGAGTGGTGCAGTGCAATGGCTGTGGGGTGGCAGTGTTCCGGGAGACATTCTGGAGGCTGTGATGCTACCCTATTTGCAGGCACCTCTCTGATCTGAGGGAGGAGGTTGTCCATGTCCAGGCTGACCTGGCTAGGATTCATGAAATCTCCTCCCCCATCCAGGGACCACCAGGGCCAATGCCACTACCTCAGAGGTTGCCAAGAAAGAGGAGCGGCTGGACCAGGGTGGGCTCAGGGAGGGAGAGGGTGGTGGAACAGAGTTGCATACCTCCACCTGTACCTCTCCACAATTCATACGCTGTTCTGGTGGATAGTGGTTCCTCTATGGAGGCACCTGCAGTGGAGACCAAGGAGGATGTTGGGAACCTTCACAAAGGAGACCTACAGGAGGGTGGCATGGGACCCCACAGGGGAAGGAAACAACTCCTGGTGGGGACTCAATCATTAGGGGTAGAAGTGAGGGGAGGAAGGGGGGAGGGAGGGAGGTGCCCGCCTGGCATCACGGCTTGGAGGGACAGGAAGCAAATCCTCAGGATTGTGGGAGCAGCTGCACGAGGGAGGGAGCTGGATGTCATTGTCCACCTAGGGACAAATTACCTGGCTAGGAATGGGATCAGAGCAGTGCAAGAGGAGTTTGTAGAGTTGGGGAGGGGCCTTAAACAAGTAACGATACGGTAACCTTCTCGGAGGTGCTGCCTGTCATGGCATGGGTGATGCTAGGTACTCCTCACCAGGGAATTCAATGAATGGTTGAAAACTGTGTGGAGCTCAGGTTTGGCTTCATTGGGGACTGGAGAGCCACCTGGAGGATGCAGGCTCATACTGGTGCATGGCTGCATCTGTCCGGGGATCCAGGATCCTAGGTGAGAGGTTTAATGCTCATTGGCAAGCATTTAAACCAGCCAAGGGGAGACACTGAAAAGGAGCAGGGAATCCCAGCCTCCCCACAAAACACAGTAATTAGTGAGGTAAACACCAATGTAGAGAAGTCATTAGGGAGCAGGACAGAGGTAAATGTAAAAAAGGCAAAGGCAGTAAGGACAGGGATGGGGCTAAAAGGGTTAAGTCCATCAAAAAGTGGAGGGTGATGCGTACCAATGCCTGTAGTCTGTGTAACAAGCTCCCTGAACTAGTGGCCTTGATGGAAGAGGGTTGTCTGGATATTGTGGCAGTCACAGAAACATGGTACACAGAGAACCATGACTGGGATGTCAACATACCAGAATACACAATTTACAGGAGGGACAGGGAAGGTAAAAGAAGAGGTAGAGTAGCTCTCTATGTGAAGGAAGGGATCAAAGCAACAGAACTAAAGAGTAAACAGGGAGCAGATGAGTCACTCTGGGTCACCCTGGAGACAGGAAATGGCACCACAATCTGCATGGGGCTTGTATACAGACCCCCATCTCAGGGGGAGGGAATGGACAAGGAAATGATAGAAGGTATCCTTAGAATGGCGGAAAAAGGGGAGATATTGTTGATGGGGGACCCGAATATGCCAGATGTTAACTGGAGCACCTTTGCTGCAGGCACATCCAAGAGCAGGGTCATTCTTGATGCCCTACAAGGGGCAAGCTTCAGACAGCTAGTATTGGAACCCACTTGGGAGGGAGCAATCTTAGACCTGGTACTCTCAAATGGGGACGGAGAAAGAATCTCAGATTTAGAAGTGGGTAGCCATCTGTGAACAAGTGACCACCAAACAGTGTGGTTCACGATAAACACAGCCATTCAGTCAAGCCATACAAAAGCAAGAGTATTGGACTTTAGGAGGGCTGACTTTGGGAAAATGAGAGAGTGCCTCAGAAAAGCACTAGCAAACAGGCAAGAAGGAGAGGTGGAGGAACAATGGGGAGTAATCAAAACAGCCATCACAGAGGCAACAAGCCTTTGTGTAAAGCAAATCAACAAAACACAAAGAAGGAAAAAAACGCTATGGTTCTCAAAAGAGGTGGCAGGGAAGGTTAAGGAGAAAAGGATAGCATTCAGGAAATATAAGAAAACACAGAAGGAGCAGGACAGAGAACTTTATCAGTTAAAGCAGAAAAAGGCTGGGAAGGCAGTCAGAATAGCAAAGGCCCAAGCGGAGAAAAGGATAGCCAACTCTGTTAAGAAGTGGGATAAGACCTTTTATAGGTACATTAAGGAGCAAAGAAAGACCAAAGAAGGAATGCTGAGGCTTAATAAAGGGAGGAAAGTGGGCAGAGGGTGACAGTGAAAAGCAGGGATACTGAATTTATTTATTTATTTATTTATTTGTTTTTGTTAACCGGTAAGTGCTAGTCAGCAAGTGACTGTTTTCAGGCACACCCGGAGGTACAATTACAATACACAAAGAGTACAGCCAGTTTATTAAGACAACGAATACAAAAAATGCAGAGAGAAATACATATGGCAATGTAACATACATTAGTAAACAAAAATATACTTTAGCACTTGATCATGGAACATACTCAAAAATGTGAATAGTAGAAGGCAGAAAATAAGGAGGATAGGCATCAGTAGAAAAGACACAAGGAAGGGAAAACTGGCAAAAGGATGGGAGGGAGAGATTAAGTGGAAAGGAGGTGCCGTCAGATACGGCAACAGCGGGGTAAGGTACCAACCTCGCGGCCAGGCCTCTGAGCCAAAAGACGGCAGGCGAAGAGAGGGTGGTAGGGGGGAGCAGCAGTAGATGGCAACATATTTCTGTTCAGTATTCACAAAGGAAGAGGAGGGGAGGTACCTAAACCAAACAAGAGAAACACTCTGAAGACGGGGTCGATACCAGTCCATTTACAGAAGAAAGGGTTCTGAAAGAACTAATAAAATTGAAGGTGGACAAAGCAATGGGGCCTGATAGATTCTACCCAAAAATTCTAAAAAGAACTAAGGGTAGAACTAGTGACACCGCTGACTACTCTCTTTAACAAATCATGGAGGATGGGGTGGTATCTGAGGACTGGAGGAGGGCAGATGTGATTCCTCTTCACAAAAGTGGGAGCAGGACAGAGGCAGGAAACTACAGACCAGTTAGTTTGATCTCAGTGGTAGGAAATGATAGAATCACTTCTGAAGGAAAGAATTGTTGAGTACCTAGAGGCCAGTGGGGCACAGGACCCAAGACAGCATGGATTCACTATGGGAAGGTAGAGTCAGATGAATCTAATAGATTTCTTTGACTGGGTGACCAAAGTAGTAGACCAGGGAAGGGCTGTGGACATGGCTTACCTAGATTTTAGCAAGGCATTTGATACAGTCCCACACAAAAGATTAAGATACAAGTTAGCCAGCCTTGGAAGGGGTCCCAAGGTGGTAGCCTGGATAAAAAATTGGCTAGATGACAGGACACAAAGGGTAGTAGTAAACAGAGTCCCAGTGAAGAAAGGAGGGTTACTAGCGGGGTAACGCAGGGTTCAGTACTAGGACCGGTCCTTTTTTATGTCTTTATAAGTGACATTGCAGAGGAACTGGAAGGAAAAGTACGTCTCTTTGCAGATGACACAAAGATCTGCAACAGGGTTGATACACAAGATGGAGTGCAAAGGATGAGAAGGGACTTGGCAAGGTTGGAGGAATGGTCAAATGTGTGGCAGCTCAGATTCAATGCAAAGAAGTGCAAGGTAATACACCTGGGAAACAAAAACCCAGGGGAAGAGTACACAGTGGGGGTAAGATACTGACAACAGTAAAATGGAAAGGGGACCGGGGGGGTAATTATATAAGATGACCTAAAGGTGGGCAAGCAATGTGAGAAGGCAGTAAGGAAGGCTGGGAGGATACTGGGATGCATAGGGAGAAGCATCAATAGTAGAAAACAGGAAATTGTTATCCTTCTGCACAGGCAGTTGGTGAGACCCCATCTGGAGTACTGTGTGCAGTTCTGGAGTCCCCATCTGCGCAAAGACATAGAGGGGCTGTCTAGAGGAGGGCAACAAAATGGTGCAGGGTCTGTACCAGAAGACATATGAAGAAAGACTAAAAGAGCTTAATATGTATACCCTTGAGGAAAGAACGGAGAGAGCGGAATGATAGAAACTTTCAAGTACCTCAAGGGAATCAACAAGGTCCAAGAGGGTAGAGTCTTTCAGAAAAAGAGATGTGCAAGAACAAGGGGGCACAATTTGAAGATGGGGGGGCGGCTCAGAGGTAATGTTAGGAAGCATTTTTTCATGGAGAGGGTTGTGGATGCATGGAACAGCCTCCCTGAGGAGGTTGTGGAGTCAGGAACAGTGGGGGAATTCAAGAATGCATGGGACAGACATAAGGCAGTCCTGGTGTGGTGGGGGGTAGGAGGAAGTAAGCTGTTGGTTAACTAGGATCTGCAGCTTATCTGTTAGATAGAAAATGGGCAGACTAGGTGGGCCAAGCGGTTCTTATCTGCTGTCAAATTTATGTTTCTATGTTAAGTTGGCACTTCATTGATGATATACCTCTCATTCTGTCAGATATCCCAAATTCACCAAGCCCTGAACTTCACAGTTTGTGAATACTCCCTCTGTCTAGCTAAAAACTGAATGGAGCCAAATCACAGATTATGCCTGTCAACGCCAATGCAAAACAGCAGCTTTTCAGGGTACCCGTCAGACACCCAGTCAACATGCTGTATGAAGTATAGCTAAGGAATTATAGCGTGTCAAAATAGTGTTTGCATTTATAGTGCACTGATTTTATTGTCTTGTGTCGACTATAGTGCTAACTGGAGTTGTTGCCTTGGTTACAGTTGTTTTCTTTTGACATGGTTCCTTGGCTGCTTTTATGAGGTTTTGACTGCTCAGCATTTTATCTAGTAGAGCTATTTTTGCCATAGCTGTAGTTTCTTAATGCTTGTTGTCGGAGACACTTTTCTTTAGGTATTATGACCCAGTGCCCCCTGTCAGTAGGCACAAGAAGTGTGCATGCATGGGGGTTCATTCCTAGCCCACTGTGGCAGGTATGATATCTGCCAACACATAGGTCATGCTAGACAAAGTGGACGTGGACATGCAGAGATGGAGTCCACTAACACACCCTACATGGGGAGAGAGAGTGCTCTTAAACTCATTATTCTACCCGTGTTACAATTTATCTTGTCTGTCTTGCCTCTGTTAATCCTGGAAGGCCACCAAATATCAAACTCTACATCCCAGCTGCACTGGAGCCAGAAAGGGCTTGGCCTTCCTAACCTGCAGAAAGCACATGACCTAGTTCTCCTTAGACAGGCAATTACTTGCTACAGACCAGACCTAGTATCAGCCTCTCTACGATGGATAGTAGTAGAAATGGCCCAGGAAAACTCCTCTACCATTGAGTTCCTTCTCTTTCAAGAATGTGGGAATAAGCCGCCCATGTCCCCCTTCGAAAAACACACCAGACAGACCTGGTCCAAATATGCTGGTCAGTTAGGATGGATAGTCAAAACTGCCTGACAATGGCCCATATGGTGCAATCCCCAGGTTAGGATAGAAGACTCTTCTACTGACTGGAAATCCTTGCAGGGGATGGGAATAAGCAGCCTATGTGACCTTTACTACCCACTTACAGGAGTACTGTATTCATTCCAGGACCTTCAGGAATAATATGGTGTGCCACGCTCCCATTTTTGGATATACTTGCCAATTCATGACCTCCTTAGTGTAAAGGCAGCCACTAACACCCTGCCACCCCCTCGGACAAATGAGTGGGGTTGTCCACAACAACACAAGGCAAGCAAACGCGAAACCCCTCTAGAGAGAGAGAAACCCTACAGGCCATGTCAAAAGCTCCAAGAGAGAAATGAGCAACTGAAATGGACCTAAATATAGCCACTCTGACTGGGACAAATGCATACCCTGGCCTACAAAGCAAATTGAGAGATGCAGGCAAAACCCTGCAGTTCAAATTTCTCCACAGAGCATATGACTATACAGCAACAGACTTAACACCTGACGCCAATGGTTGGAAATGAATCTCCCACCAAGCCTCATTATACCACATTTTGTGGTCCTGTCTGACTCTAGAAAACTACTGGGAAGAAGTCTGGGTGTTCTGTAGAACTCTAACAGCTGTCCCTGGATTGCAAGACCCATATCTTGCTTTATTGGGAATTCCGAGGGCACAGAAGTCTCTCTCACCCAGATGGACACTATTGGTAAATCATGGCCTAGGTTTCACAAAGAGGGCAATCCTTCATCAATGGAAGAGCTCAGACCCCTCTCCACACAGGAATGGCAAAACCTGTTGACTTTGATGGCCAGGTACTAAAGAATAGCACACGAGCCACAGGGAAATTCTCACTATGCACAACATTTGGAGGCAGTATCTCAAGCACACCCCTGAAATCTAATCAGACTTCCCTAGCCAGGGAAGTTATTGCTCCTCAGTCTGATGCTAGGCCGAGCAACAATTACTAACTATTGTGACTATTGATATCCCTACCACATAACCTCCACCAAACTCTACTAAAACCCTATAGGCATCTATCTCCCTGAACAACTAAGTCTTCCTCGACTGAACCTTTCAGTGACCTGACACCCTTTTATCCTTCAGCTACTCTGCTATCCTCAGTCTGTATCTTCTCCCTCCTGGAGGGAGGGATGACCACTCCACATATATATGTCTAGGTACATAAACCATGTCAGAAACTCTCCCGCCGCCCCTATCTGCTACCCTGAAACCATACTAAGTATAGAAAACTCCTGTATATCTAACCCTCACTTGAAACCTGAGACCGCTATGCTATATACAAAACCTTAATTATTTATCTAATCATGTTATTAGATTTGGATATCAAGACAATTAACTGCTTTATACCACTGGGACTGGGACACAGCAGGTTAGGGTATTAGGCCATCATGGATACATGATCTTTACAGACACCCCCACAACAAGCACTTACCTGTCTGTCAACAGCCACTTTTTGAACTCCTCTCACTCTACAACAGGCTACTCTCATGCTACCAGTTAGAGAATCAAGCATTCAAGACAGGTTACCCTAGCACTTACCTGCAGAATGAACTCTCCTCAAACCACAGCTAGAAATGATTATTCTCTGCAAGGTGCAAATTGGGAAATGTATGAGGGCATTGCTATGCATGTATACAGAACTATACACCAGACTATGAAATTAATCAACTCAATTAATTGTATTCTCTGTGAAACCCTTTGATGTATGATACATATACCTTACTACTCAGGCTGTATGTATGGAAGTTGTGTTAAAGCTTTAAAATCTTCAATAAAAACTTTTATGGTAAAAAAAGACAGAGAGAAAGAGAGAGAGAGAGAAAAGAAAACCACCACTTTACGGGAAAAACATCACAGTTTTAGCAAAGTTGAAGTTCCGGCAGTATGCACATGGAAACTTTGTAAAGATGAATTTTACCCACTTCGCAGCCATTTCTCAGGGAAAGTTTAAATTTACAACATCTCTAGCTGTGGCTCTTTGAGCCCGATCCAGCTCAATTTTCCTTTTGGGTTGCACCACTCAAGAACTTCATGAAGTATTCTTTCATGAATTGCAGAGAATGTATGCCTTCAAATCCTTCTGAAATGCCTCCAATTTTAATTTGTCTCTTCTGCCATGGGTTTTCAGGTCATCAATTTTTGTCTTCAGGGTGTCTAGCTCACTGGCCTGCTGCACTCCTGTCAGGGAGGTACAATGTGTCTTCAGCCTTGCTCACCCTGATTCAAATTCAGTAGTTCTGCTGTGTAATCTGTTGAATCAGTCAGTTAAGCCTGCTACTGTATCATTCATAGAGGTGATGGAAATCCTAAGTGAGTCAAGTCCCTCTCCTTTCTTCATTTAAAAGAGCAGCATCTAAAGCTTCTTGGCTGTTTTATCCATGATTGTGAGTAGGCAGCCAAGAGCACAGTGTTTGCTTCATTCTGTGTGCTAAGTATTGCTGGCTTGTGATGCATGTTTTTGTAAATAACCTTGGCTATTACTGACATGACTTTGTTCTGTGGTGGGGCAGTTCTTAAATTTAACTGTGGAGTGAAAAAGGCTGATGCAACAGTTCTGGCCAGTGAGTTGAGATGCATATTATCAGAGGCTATAGCTGGAGATAGTAGTGTTGTTAATATCACTTTATTTCCCCAATCCCAATTCAAGGGGGCTGTACTGAGGTAGTGAGAGCCGGAATTGATATAGTTGGGTTATCTGAATATCTTAGAACCATTTCTATAGAGGCTCTGAGTGACTGTAATGCCAAACTGTTCCCATAGTGGCTTTTTGGTTGGTTTCAGAACTGGGAATACAGCTGCAGCAGTAGACATGATCAGATACCTCCAGATATTTTGCAATATTTCTACAGATTCTCTCTGTTGGTCCCACAGTGGTACTGCAGGTCGGCAGGGAATTTCTCTAGATATCACTGAAATTTCAGAAAATGTCTGACAATATCAATTGCTGCAGCTGTGACCAAGCTCAGTATGAAAGATTGCCTTTTAGAAATCAAATTAGTCACTGCCGCCATAAATGAGGTTGACAGTGTACTAATAACTGTGATAATCAGATGCTACTGTATGCCTCCCATTTGACACCCACATTTGCTCATGGGAGAAGTTGTTGCCACTGTAGGAGAAGGTGGCTTTTCGTTGATGTCAGTCTACACTAACTGGAAATTTCACTTTGATTTCACTTTGAATTGCAGAGACAGCAGGCTAGAAACCCATATAAGCTGTCCCTTTTTATGTTGGCTCACGCTTGCATGCAAGCCAACATATTGCAGTAGTAGCAGATTTGGAGGTGCAGTCACTGTGGGCGAATGCAGGGCACACATCAGTAGGTGTGTCCCTCATTCCCCAATAAGGCAGCATGCAGGCACCGACACCAGCAACACGTAAAGTGGCCACCAGATCTAAGAAAAGTGCCGCTGCAATGAGAGCCATGCTCGTCACGCAGCGGCACAATAACACGCCTCCCGAGGTGCCTTTCCTGGTGAAGCAATTTGAGAAACATGGCGGCACTGACTGCTGCCATGCAGAGTGCCGACTTCAGGGGTGCCCAATCCCCCTGTTGGCATGCCCCAACCCACTTTATTTGCAGATGGGGGAGCCCACTCTTTGTCGGCATAATGCCCCCCCCATTCCACTTCTGTGCCCAGGAGGTGCCCAATCCCCCTCAGCATCATGCACCCCCCACAGTCTTTCTTTGCTGATGTGGGGCCCAATCCCATCGGCTTCAGTCCCCCTTCCCTGTTTAATTTGCTGGACGGGGAGCAAACTCCCCGTCGGCCCTAATGTCCCCCATTTGTTGTGTGCCGAGGGGTGCCCAATCCCCTTGGCTCGTAGTGCCCCCCTTTGGTATGCGCTGATGGGGGTGCCCAGTCCCTTGTTTGCTACAGCCCCTCCAAAAATAAACACTCAGGTGGCATGCTGGGAGCCCACCCCAGTAAAAAAAAAAAAAAAAAAGTCCTGCGTTGTTTTTCTTTTTTTTTACCCTGTAAAATAGAAAATGGTTCCTCGTGGTCTGTCCTGAACCCGCGCCCACCCTCTGTGTACCCTACCTCCCCATACCCCCTCTCACCCCATACTTACCTCTGGAGCCTGGCGCGATGATCTTCGGTGGACTGGGAACACGTCTGCAATCTTCAAAGCCGACCATGAACTGAAGAAATGCCGGTAAGCTGTATAATGGCATAAATAGGGTTTTTTCAACTTTGGTGCATATCGCAGACATTTTTTTGAATTTTGGCACCAAATTTTCAACATGGGGTTATTGGGACCCCTCCTCATGAATTCAGTCACTGTCATGGCATTATTGGGTCCAGAAAGGTGATTTCATGGTCACTGTGTGGAATCACCTTTTGAGACTGATTAACGAAATGACAGTGCCACTGTTCATTAGGTGGGCTCTCAAAAAGCCTATGTTGCAAATTTAGTTAAAAAAATCCAAACAATGACTGTCTTACGAGCGTGCATTGCGCAGTTTCCACGCACGCTCGTAACTTCGTGAATTCGTAATATTTTCACTCCAGATTTTCAGCATTGCCATTTTTCCACACCGCCTTATGAACAGTACAGCTGTCATTTTACATATCCTAGTCGAAATGTGTTTTCACACTTGCGGCACAGAATAGCACAGTCGCTGTGGGAAATCAGTTTTATGGACAGAGTAACAAAATGACAGTGCCACTGTTCATTAGCAGAGGTCCTAAAATGCCTATGTTGCAAATTTGGTGACGAAAGCTCATAAAATGACTGTGTTACAAGCATGCGTTGCACAGTTTCCATGCACCTTTGTAACTTCGCAAATTTACAATATTTTCAAGCCAGATTTTCAACACTGGCATTTTTTCACACCTCCTTATGAACAGTACAGCTGTCATTTTTCACATCCTGCCTGAACTGTGTTTTTGCACCTGTGGCGTACAATGACGTGGTCACTGTGGGAAATCGACATTTGAGACAGATAAACAAAATCACAGTGACACTGTACATGAAGGGAGGTCCCAGAATGCTTATGTTGAAAATGTGGTTAAAAAAATCCAAAAAATAATTGGGTTACGGACATGCGTTGTGCAGTTTCTATGCATGCTCATGACTTCAATTTTTCATATTTTCACTCCAGATTTTCAGCATTGCAATTTTTTCACACCTCCTCATGAACAATACAGTTGTCATTTTTCACATCCTGCCCAAAATGTGTTTCCGTACCTGTGGCGCCAAATGGTGCAGTCACTGTGCAAAATCACCTTTCGACTAACAAACTGATAGTGCCACTCTTCATGAGGTGGGGTCACAAAAAGCCCATGTTGATAATTTAGAGTGAAAATACCAGCACATGCCTATGGCATTAGGGTTTCAACAACACTTACCCTGTAGAGACTGACAGCAGGGGGTGTGACTTGGGATCATCAGCTGTAATGCTCATGCCATTCCACCCCCACCCCCCACCCTGCAGCCATTAACAGGCATTGAGGTGTCTTGCAGTGCTTGGCCCCAAAGCTCACCCTATTCTCCTATACTGCACCCATCTCAGTGTATTTCCTTATGGAATGGAGTAAATATAAGGCCCAAAGACCCCAAAGCACACCACGACACTTGTCAGTGTCTACAGGGTTGGGTGAGGTACAATGGTATGACTGTTATAGCTGACAACCCTAAGGCATACCCCAACACCTGTCAGTCTCTGCAGGGTGGGCATGGGGTTGGCGTCAGTTCAATACTTCACTGCCATACCTATAATGCATCTCTCATTCCTGCACTACCAATGTCAATGCCAGCAAGACAACATTCGGCAATGACAAATGCTTGTTAGTTACAGTAATAGTCTTCTAATCCCCTCTCTGCTAAGTATTTATCCAAACTATTCTTATAGACAAAAAAACTACTTCTACACACAACCTCTAACGGCAGTCTGTTGCATGCCCACCATCCTCTGTGTGACATATTTTTCCCATTTCTCTGTTTTGAAATTATTAGGCTGTATTTGTTTTTCGTGCCCTCTTACATTTTGCCATGTTCTGTATTTTAGATTTTGTCCTTCCATCAGATCCTCTTGTTTAAAACTGTATACAACATCAACAAATCTCCCCTGGTTCATCAGTTGTGCAGTATTCAATCGGAGGTCTTCTTATGCCTTATCCTTGAACCCTTTAACTGATTTTGTCACCTTCCTCTGAATCCATTCTATTTTATTCTTATCAGTATTGTTTAAAGTCCCCCAAAACTATGATCAATAATCCATTTGTGGTCTAATATATGCATTGTACAGAGACATCCTCAGTTCCTTTGCTTTACTAACAACGTTTCTATTTATCAAATGTATCAGATAATTGGTTTTCCTAAACACCTCTGTAGATTGGGTATATATTTTGAAATTATTGATTACTATGGTCCCCAAGTCCCTTTCTTTTATTGTTTCTTCCAATAACTCCATTTTCAGTTTGGGTATCAACCTATATCAGCAACTATTATTGAGTGACTCAATATGAGCGACCCAATAATACCACTTGTAAGGACAGCGACTGGTGAAAAATGTCGCTATATCCTGCAGAGTAAGTGTAGCAGGGAGCTACACTCACTGTTGCAGGGTATGGGATGCTGCTTGGCCTAGCATCATCAAGCTGGCCATGTAGTATAGTGGTGTACACTACTGCCCCTGGAGCCAGTGACCTGGGTTTGGGTCTAGTTCCAGACAAAAAAAATGTTTTTTGTCTTCGTTTCCTTTCTCTTCTAAGTCTGCGTCCCCCACAAAGTTGATTATAGTTATTTTGGGAGGTGTGGGTGGGCATAGCCCCCACATAAAAATGATATGGTGTTTTTTTTTGGCTGCAGTAAGTGACCATCGCCATTTGCGACGGTCACCCTGGGGTCTGTCGTCCTGCTTGTGTTTGGCGTCTTTTGTATCACTCTTTGTGATCAACACTCATTAGGAATCGCCATTGTCACATAAATCCACAGTTTGTATTAGTAACCTGGCTTATTTTTGCTGAAATGGATAACTTTGCTTTTTGATGTGTTAAAAGTCATCAACCTCTTCTCCGCCTATATCATTTGTTGATCCCAGTCCTTCTGCAGTCTTACATGGTTTTCAGTAGTATCCACTCTTTCTCCTAAGAATTAGCAGAATCTAGCTTGATAGTGGTTGTCCATATGTTTAATGTGCTGGTCACATCTGTCAGTGCATGGAGATTACTGGTGAGAATAGCAGCAGAGAACTGGGGATCCTAATTGAATATCTATTCGCTGTTGTCTGGACAATGGAGGATCAAAAAGATCTGTGTCTTTTTCTTCAAATTTTTGGTTCTTTTAATTCTTTTAGATCCAATGACTACTGGGGTCTCCTAGCCATAATTATGAGCAGGCTAAAAGGAGTTGCTCACAAGATCTCTCTCTCTCTCTCTCTCTCTCTGCTGTAGAGTCAGAATTTCATACATAGGGTGCCGGCCAAAGTAGAGAAACAAGAACTGTTGCTTTACAGACTCTAAGTCATGATGCCTCACCTGTTTCTCTCCTGTTGTAAGAACAGCTAACCTACAGGAGCTTCATACACATGCAGCTGCCCATCAACCATCCTGCCCTCCTCATTACCATCTAATCTACAGGAACAGATGAAGTCTAAGGGGAAAACAGCCTGTTATTTGGCAAATATCTTTGGTAATAAGGAATGTAATGTCCTGAAATTAGGAATATTTTGGAATGCTATGAGATTTTAGTCCTGTTGATGCCAGCTGTCAGTGTTTTGCAGAAAAATGGAAATCACTTTAAGCATACAGTAAAGGATTTCCATGAGTTACCATTGTCAGGGGCTAATGGAAACACAGAAACAGAGATGCTGATAGCAGAAAAAGACCACTGGTCCATCCAGTCTGTCCAAAAACCCTAACAATCCCAGGACCTACTGTCCATTCAGGGTTCTGACCCACATTATCCACCCCCATGCTCCCCACCCTACCACTATAAATCTGAGCAACCACTAAGCCCTTCACTCTGTCCCAGCCATATTTGAAACCACTGATAGTTCTGGTGCCCACCGTATCAGCTGGCAGATTGTTACGGGGCTCCATCGCCCTTTCTATATAATGAAACTTTCTCACTTCTTAAATCTGCCCCATCAGTTTCCACTCCTGCTCACATATTGTTGATCTGCACGTATGCTAAATAGTTCTTACAGTTTACCTTGTTAATTCCTTGCAGGAACTTTGTGCTTTGTAAAATAGGAAGGAGTTAAGCCTTGGCCCATCTAGTCCATCCCCCACTCTAAGTGGGGCAATCCTAATATTCCAAGTATTTATCCAGCTTTTTTAAATTTCACTGAGTCTGTAATATTAACTTTAATTCTTTAGGAAGTTTATTCCAGAAAGCTACTGATCTTAAGGTGAAGTAACTGTTCCTTTTTCTTGTGTTGGTCATAGGTAGTTTGAACTGTTTGTTATGTGATCTTAAATTTAAATTCCTAGTGTTAGGTAAGATACCACATTGGTTCATTAGTGTGTTATCTTTCTGGATGTTATGAAGCAAGAGACAGTCACCCCTAAGTCTTCAAACTTCCAGTGGCATAAGATGAAGGTGTTGAAGCCGGATTGAGTAGGGTTGAGTACTCAGTCTTGGAATAAGTTTAGTGGCTCGACGTTGCTCCGTTTCTATTAGGTCGATGTCTTCTTATGGTGGGAGGAACTTGAAGGTCTCTATCATATCTCCCTTGTCTCATCTGGCTTCCAGTGAGTAGAGATCTGCCCTACTAGTCCTGAAAATGCTTTGGTCATTTAAATAATTGAATTTCAACTGCCAAACCTTTGACTTCCTCTCTAGCTTTTGCATGTTTCTCCGCATTCCCCCCTCACTGTGTACCCTGCCACAGAGCTTAGTGTCATCTACAAAGAGACACGTCATGCCTTGGAAACTTTCTCCCTACATAGCATTAACACCGCTTTGAATAAAGCTTGCTGCCTAGTCACCGGGTGTGACAGATTAACTCATGCCTGTGAGCTCTACGCTTTGGCTGGTTGGCTAAACTTCCAAAGAAGACTTAAGTACCACTCCTGCGACCTTGCGAAAAAGATACATTTCCAGCTGGCTCCCATCGGCCTTCTCTCCATAGTCAGCGCAGCCCCTCCCCCAGGTGTAATACAAGACTCGCAGCATACTCCTCATTTCTGGTTCCCCATTGTAGAACATCCCTTGGGCAAAGATCCTTCCACTACCATGCCCCTCTTTGGCTAAACACTCTCCCCCCCCCATCTCTCAAACCCTTAGCCTCTCCCTATTCAAAACAGGCCTCAGAGCCCAACTCCTTGAGTCAGCAAAATGTGACTGTGGCTAACTCTCTGCCCTCCTCTGGTGTTTTCATACCCCCCAAAATACTTGACACAGGGTCTCTATAGATCCCAAGAATCAGCATCCTGCACGTCTCAGACAAGGGTTATCCAGAATCACTGCCTGCTACTATCACCGGTTAACTAAGATAAAAGCCTGGACTGCACTTACAGTACTAACATACTAACATACTATTTGCCAGCAGATTAGGCCTTACGGTCTATCGAGTCTGCTCGAACCTTAGATCCTTAGTTGGGTGCCGAGGCCCTCCCATCCCTTGTGCTCCAGAAACTCCTATCATCCATCCCCACCCCCCTGGGACAGGCCATCATCTGATACATCCACTTTCTGTGTCTGTCCCACCCTCTCTTGAAGCCCTCCATTGTGGATCTCTGAACCAGCTCGCCAGGCAGTGCATTCCAAGGGTCCACCACCCTCTCAGTGAAAAACCTCCTCCTCTTTTCTCCCCCCTCACCCTTCCACCTTCCAACTTCAAACCATGCCCTCTGGTGATACCTCCCTGCTTTAGTCTAAAGATCCCCTCCATGTTTACCCTATTTATTCCCTTGAGGTACTTGAAGACCTCAATCATGTCCCCCCTCTCTCCTCACCTCCAATGAAAACAGGCAGAGCTCCTCAAGTCTGTCCTCATACGTCAAATCCCCTAGTCCTCGTATCATCTTAGTTGCCCTCCTCTGTACCCTCTCCAGGAGCTGTAATCCCTCTTCAAGTGTGGTCTCCAGTACTGTACACAGTACTCAAGGTGTGGTCTAACCAGTCCGTTGTACAGCAGCAGAATCACTTCCTTGCTCCTAGAGGTGATACCCCTTACGATGCATCCCAACATCCTGTTTGCCTTGCTAGCCACTCTCCTGCACTGCTCAGAGTTATTCATACATGCATCCACCATGACCCCTAGGTCTTTTCCCTATTGAGGCCTCCAGCGCCTCTCTCCCAGGTGTGTACCTGTGTTTAGGGTTTCCTGACCAAGATGCAACACCTTGCACTTGGTGATATTGAAATTTAATTTCCATGTGTGAGCCCAGCTTCCAGGGTGTCCAGGTCCTTGCAGGGCCAATCTTCCCTCTTCTCCTCAACTACTGCTCTCATCTTGGAGTCATCCGTAAGAGACTCATTTCACATCCTATACCCTCCCTGATGTCCGATATGTGTGCATTAAACAGGATCGGACCCAGGACCGAGCCCTGCGGTACCCCACTACCAACCTCTCTAGGGTTCGAGAGCTCCCCACAGACCACTACTCTCTGGGTGCGTCCAGCTAGCCAGTTTTCAATCCATCTGACCATCAAAGGGCCTACTCCTAACCCCATCAGTTTCTCCACCAGACCATTATGGGGGACAGAGTCAAACGCCTTGCTGAAGTCCAAGAATAATACATCCACAGGCTTCCCCTGTCCAGTTCTGATGTTACCCATTCATAGAACTCCACAAGATTGGTTTGACATGATCTACCTGGCACAAACCCATGTTGCTGACTATCAGACCTCCACCTCCTCCAAGTACACCCCAATTGTTCCTTTAGTATACTCTTCATTAATTTTCCCACCACGAGGTCAAACTGATGGGTCTATAGTTACCTGGTACTTCCTCACCCCCTTGTGGATTGGCACCACATGTGCCTCGCCATTCCCCAGGTACCTCCCCTGTCTCAAGTGACCTGTTGAAGAGCTCCGCCAGGATGCAGCCAGTATGTCCGCCAATTCATAGTACTCTTGGATGAATGCCATCCAGCCCAGGATTTGTCTTTCTTTAGGGCCTTGAGGGCTAACCACACCCTTTGGCAGAGATAGCATCATCCGTCCCCTCCACCTTACTGGCCTTTTTATCCTTATCCAGATGTGACACCCCTGGGGTACCTCTCCCTCCCTCTTGCTCCATTTCTGTTGCTCCCCTGATCCCACTCACTGCCGCTTCTATCCCCATTGTGCCTTGCTTTGTAGATATCCCATCCCCCTCCCTAGTGAACACAGAGGCACAGTACTCGTCAAATACCTCTGCCTGGTCCCTCGCCTCTTCCACCCACCCTCCTTCTGATCTCAATCTGCTGAGATGGCCCATGGATTTTTCTCCGGCTTCCAATGTGCGAAGACCCCTTTTCCCCTCATGTATCCCTGTTACCGGCCGCTGCTCTTTTACTGGACTTTGCTCCCCTCACCATAATGGGTGACTTTTCTAGATGCAAGATGGTACATTTCCTTATCCCTATCCCTCTTGTTGTTTTATATTTTTTGTAGGTCGCCTTTTCTCTGACTGCTACCTGTACCTCACTGGACCACCAGCATGGTTTATGTGACCTTGCTCCCTTACGTTTCAACTTAGCGCAGATCCTGACTGCCTGATGAAGTCCCAGTTTATGACCTCCATCTCCTTTCCACACTTGTCATTGATGTAATCCCTTCAAGTGATCCTTGAGAATATTTCCATGCCCACAAAGTCTGCCCCCTGAAGTCCACTGCCAGTGTCCTAGATCTCCTCCTCCCCATGCTTATTTGAAACCAGACAGTATTGTGGTCGCTCCCAGTCAGGGGGTCCTGTACAACCAGGTCCCTTACCAGATCCCCATCTGCCAGAACCAGGTCCAGGACATGCCCCTCCCTTGTGGGCTCCATCACATGCTGTGTTAAGAACACATCCTGGAAGCCGTCCAGCAGCCTCTACTCCTTGGCCACCTTGGAGGACATGGTTCCCCAGTTTGTACCTGGCATATTAAGGTCCCCCATCAACACCACTCCTTCCCCTTTTGGTCCACACTGGGCAATGATGTTGTCCAGCAAACCATCCTCTAGAACATCTCATCCTGGGGGGCCTATATACTACACCCAGCTTGACCTTATCTCCTGCTGGGGATCGTAAGGTGACCCATAAGGCCTCCACGCTTCCTCTGCCTCTTCTACCCTAGCAATTTCTATGTCATCTCTAATGAACATAGCCACTCCACCCCTCTGCCCTCCTTTCTATCCTTCCTAAGCATAGTGTACCCCCCACACGTTTAGGTCCCAGTCATGGTTTTTGTTGGCCCACATCTCATGACCTTGTCATCTACCCCCGAACAGCATGGCCTGGAACTCTGGCAACTTGTTTCCCAAGCTCCTGGCATTTACTAACACCAACCCCACCCCTTATCCCTGATCCTCTTTGTCTAACCCCACCCAGATTCCTTATACTTCCATCCTCCCTCTGCTCCTCCTGAAACCTCCACCCCAGTCTGTTTCCCCTCCCCTTGGGCTTGAAGGCTACTCCCCTCATCTGGAGGAGAAGGCTTCTGGTCAGCCCCTTCCTTATCTGTTATGCAAATTCTGCTTGTTTATTGTGCGTTTTCTGTATTTGTTTACCCTCCACCCTCTGTAACCGACGTGGAGCCTTTGCAAAAGAGTCTGTGACTCAAAGGATTGTAATTCCAATTGTATCCAATAAATAAATAAATAAATAATGAATATTTTGAAGAGGACTGGAGCCAGGACTGATCCTTGTGGCACCCCACTGGTGACCTCCCTCTCTTCTGATTTGACTCCATTAACCACAATCCTCTACTGTCTCTCTTCAAACCAGTTTCTCTCCCATCTACTGTAACTGTGTCTTTTGCTGTACCAAGATCATCTAGCTTTTTCAGCAACCTTCTGTAAGGCACTGAGTCAAAAGCCTTGCTGAAATCAAAGTAGAATAAATCCATAGTGTGTCCCATATCCACTATCCTTGTTACCCAGTCAAATAATACTGTCAGGTTTGTGTGACAAGACCTTCCTGCCATGAACTCATGCTGTTTAATGTCTTGGAGTCCATTGCTCTTTAGGTAGTTTACAAGATCCTCTTTAACTAGTGTCTCCATCAGTTTTCCCACAATAGAAGTAAGACTGATATGTCTATAGTAATCCAGTTGTTCCTTGTCACCCTACCTTTATGGAGGGGACTACATCTGCTACTTTCCAGTCTTTTGCAACAATGCCTGTCTGAAGTGAGCTATTGAACAGCTCCAACAGGGGTTTAGTTTGTTCTGTTGCCAGTTTCTTGAGCACCCTCGGTTGCATCCTATCCAGCCTAATCTATCTTTAGGGATGCTACCTCTTTCCAAACCCTTTCACTGATAAATATTTCCTACCTTATCTCTGGGATCCCCCTTACAGCTCTCTTAATGCCATTTTCTGGCTGTGGTCCTCTGTCTTCCCTTGTCAGTACAGATCAAAAGCAGTTGTTAGGAATGGCTGCTTTCTGCCCATCCCCCTCAATTACTCCATCTCCCTCTGTTAGCCTAATAATCCATCATCCAACTTCTTTCTTTTTTCCTACTACATCTAAAGAACAGTTTTTATATATCCTTGACTCCCTCCGAAGTATGCAACTCTGTGTCTGCCTTTGCTTCTCTGACTGCCCTTTCGGTTTCCCTTGTTCTCATTAGGCACTCTCCCCATTGTTTCTTCCCTTGTTTTTCTTTGTACCTGGTGAAGGCCTTCCTTTTGGCTCTCACTGCTTTGCTGACCTGTCCAGAGACTCATATTGATCTCTAGTACCTTTTTCTTTTGATTACCATTCTTATGCAAGACTTTGTTGTTTTGAGAATGGCCTCCTTGATTGCCCCCCCCATCTTTCCTCCACATCCCTGATGCTGTCCACTTTGACTAACTTGTCCCAGATCAGCTCCCTCATGCTGATGATGCCTGCCCTTCTGAAATCTAAGACTTCAACCTTTGCTGATGGCTTACGTGTCCCAAGGGCTGGGTCAAACCATATAGAGTTATGGTCACTGAACCCTAGTGCCTCCCCCACCCTCACTCCTCCTACCACTTCCAAGCTGGTGAGCACCACATCAAGAACAGCAACCTGCCAACTGGGTTCCTTAACTAACTACACCAGCAGACAGTCCTGCAATGTATCCAGTAAGGCCTGACTTTTGGATCTCATGGCTGCTGGATGACCCAATCAGTATCTGGCAGGTTTAGATCTTCTACCACCACCACCATCATCCCCTTTGCAACCCCTCTTTCTAGTTCTGCCCCAGCTCCTTATCTCTCTCTTCCCCAGGTCCTGTAGGTCTATAGATCACCTCCATTCATAGTTTCTTGCCTGAGGATTCTGCGAGCTGAACCTATTGTTAACCTGCCCATACCATTACTGCCATATACTGGTGGATGGATGTTTGTAGTTCCACTGCTAATTTATCTTGTGATAGGTGGAATTTCACCTGGTTAACACCACTTGCCTCATTTAGTACAGAGGGTTGTTTTACATGTGTGACTTATTTAGTAGCTTGAGGCTTTCACCAAATGGTGAAAATGGCCATGTAGTGTACACACTTTATGCACTGTGGACATCAGGGTGCTCATATTTCCATGTTTCTGCAGAAATGCATGCCCTTGTCAGTTAATGGAAAGTGCAAAAATGAGACCTGTCAGTCAAGTGTCCTAGTCTGAAAGCTGTAATTACTTTTAAAAGACAAAGAATCTCAGTGCAAAAGCACTGAGGCAAGGACTACCCCAAAGGGCACTGGGCATAAAGCCATGTTTCAAACAAATACAAAATTACACATACTGTAACCCCATAATGCAAAGCATCATGGGCCATATATGCAAAGCACCATGAAATTTTAGGCTAGCAGATATCGCCCAGTGGTTCAGTAGGTGTAGTAGTGTCAGTAACTCAGTAGGTCGTACCTTTGCTGCTGCGTCCAGATGATTGGGAGTAGAACTGTGCAAAACTCCCAGCATTTGACCTTGTGAACATCAAGCTTTGAACAGGGCAAAGTTCATTGTAGTCTTAAAGAGATCCACCAAGTTGTGCAAATACAGCTTGCACCATGTGTGTTTTACCTCAGCAGTACCCTTTATCTGGCTTTATTTGGCAAAAACAAATTTTCATATTAAACAGTGGAAGGGATTGTAAATTTGTGCACAACAGATCCCTTCTACTTCCCAGTTCTGGGACCTGACTAAAGACCCACCCCTTCACTCAGGCACGTAATGACATGTGCCCAGGGAGAGCGTGGAGGCACACTCCATTATACTGTATGGGGGCCAACTTTTAAAACATTTTTAGATATCTTAGCAGTCGTTTTGTCATTAACCATGAGAACTGGATGACTAACAATGTCCTTGATTGCCCTGCAGCTCTCAGACCCCACTCCTTGTAAATCTCTATTGACAAGACAGTGGGAGAGAGGCTGACAGGGTTGGGGGCAGAAGGGGCCCGAGGACAGAAGTAGGTGGCCACGGGGAGCAAACAGCTATATTAAAAAAAATCAATTAGCCAGTCATTCAACTAATTATTTAGTCAGTCAGTGAGCCAGTGAGTTGGTCAGTCAGTCAATCTGTCAGTCAATAAATATGCTTTTTCATGAATGAAAAGTAAAAGACCATTGAGCCTTAGGTCATTTACGATGGTGTCCTTGCAAGTCCCAAAAGTTTGAAACACAGATGTTTGATGCTTTTAATCTAAACTGGAAGGAATGTAAAAGTCTGTTTTGGGGCAGCATTTGCTCTGGAATGCTTACTTTCATTTTTCAGTCCACCCTACATAAGGATTTGCATAATCTTACCCATAATGCTTTGGCAAGGTTTGACTCTTTAGAGTGTATGTGTGTTGCTGCATGAGAGGGATACAAAAAATGGGTTTATGTGATAACGGCGAAAGCCTGGGCGATAAGCTGTTATCGCTGATCAAATGCCAAAAGTTAATTTGGCACTCTGACACTAAAACCCAGACAGCCGGGACTTACTTTTAATGTTTTATACGGGTGTTCCCCGCGCCTCTACTTAAGGATTCTCAACTCCAGGAGGTGCATGTTGGGGGTGAAAACATAAAAAAAAAAGGTTCAAGCTGGGTGCAACAAAATGAACCTGGACCTGAACCCAGTACCCTGCCCACCAACGCACCAGCCCACCCACCCACAATGCCACGGGGTTGGCTCGGCAACCCACTGCAGCACCAACCCTCATATACCCTCCCACCTCTCGCTGTGCATGCTCGCTCCACCCTGCATGTGTACATATAGTGACATCCCATCTCTATATTCAATGAGCCCCCCAATCCGGCCACCCTACCCTACCATAGCCCTGTGGACATGCGCTGGGGATTGTGTCACCATTATTGTAGGTGCCCAATCGCTGACGCTAATATCTCATGCTACCCAAAAAGCAAACAACTTGCATACTGCCTCTCCAGCATGTTATCTCTGATTATAGTAAAGGCCGGATTTAATTTGTCCCAAAAATAAGTTACTTATCACCACCACCTTTAGATAAATTAGATTGTAGCAAAAATTGCAATAAGGCCCAACAGAGTATTTCTCAAACATAGTACAATTCTCAATACCCAGAGCAAGCACAGTTATGATTCTGTATTCCTCTGGGTACATAACCATGTTGCAATAGTTTTATTTCAAGTGTCCAAACAACTTTGACAGGAACCAGATGAACACCTAGTGCAAATGTTAGAAGCCATAAGCCCTGTGATAGAAGTTTTCCTTGTTTTGGACACATTTCCACACATAACACTGATCTGTACACACTGTTCTTTTACATGAAAAGCGTATTTCTATGTCTGTTTGTCTTCCAGTCTTGCTCCTGTGCCGTCCCTCTACCTTTGTGGTTACTTCCTCTGGTTCTCCCAAACTGTCTACTTTCTCTCAAGGGTAGAGATGTTGCAAAATTTAATTTCACTGGTGAAATCTCAGTGAAATCACCAGTTTCGCCCTGCAAAATATTTCTCGTAATTACATGCTTATGGCAAAATCTTGTCTATTGCTATGGTGAAATTTTGCCGTAAATTTCACCTTGTATTAATATTAGGTGAAATTGGGCTTGTTACATGATTTACTCTTTGCAGGTCACATGGGTGACTGTAAACAGGCAGGAAGTGACAGACTTAGTTCCTTTGCTACATGGCTGGAGATCTTGGAGAAGCAGGCAGCAGCAAAGAAATTGTTCTGTGTGGTACACAGTCTTTAGTTTAAAAAAATAATAGAGTTGTTCTCTTTTCTTTAGTCTATCTGGTGTGTGTAAAACTCCCTCACTTGCTCCCCTTTCCTTTTCTTTCTTTTTTTTTCTCGTAGTAAGGAGTTAGGTGAGGTGTAGGAGAATGGATGGGAAAAGTAGGGACAAGGTGGAGACTGGGAAGAAGGCAGCCGGACCACCCCCACCCATTGTTTGCATTACAGGTGGGCCTTTAGGTCTGTGCACCCCCCAACACCAGGAACATGTGCCCTCCACCCCCCCAGCAAGAGAATGTAGCCCCCATTCCCCAGGAGCAGCATGAGCCCTCGCCCTCCCAGCAGCAGCAGCAGCATGATACACAGCAGGAGAATGTAACCCCCACTCCCAAGGAGCAGCATGAGCCCTCACCCTCCCAGCAGCAGCAGCAGCAGCAGCGTGATGCCCAGCGGAGAATGTAGCCCCCACTCCCCAGTAGGAGAATGTAGTCCCCACTCCCAAGGAGCAGCATGAGGCCCTGTCCCCCTCCCAGCAGCAGTAGCAGCAGCAGCAGAATGTAGCCCCCACCTCCCAGTAAGAGAATGTAGCCCCCACTCCCAAGGAGCAGCATGAGCCCTCGCCCCTCCCAGCAGCAGCAGCAGCATGATGCCCAGCGGGAATGTAGCCCCACTCCCCAGGAGCAGCATGAGCCCTTTGCCCCTCCCAGCAGCAGCATGATCCCCAGCAGGAGAATGTAGCCCCACTCCCCAGGAGCAGCATGAGCCCCTCGCCCCTCCCAGCAGCAGCAGCATGATACCCAGCAGGAGAATGTAGCCCCACTCCCAGGAGCAGCATGAGCCCCTCCCTCCCAACAGCAGCAGCAGCATGATACCCAGTGCAGAATGTAGCCCCACTCCCCAGGAGCAGCATGAACCCTCCCCTCCCAGCAGCAGCAGCATGATACCCAGCAGGAGAATGTAGCCCCATTCCCAGGAGCAGCATGAGCCCTCACCCCTCTCAGCAGCATAAGCAGCAGCAGCATGATACCCAGCAGGAGAATGTAGTCCCCACTCCCAGGAGCAGCATGAGCCCTCGCCCTCCCAGCAGCAGCAGCATGATACCCAGCAGGAGAATGTAGCCCCCACTCCCCAGGAGCAGCATGAACCCCCACCCCTCCCAGCAGCAGCAGCACGATACCCAGCAGGAGAATGTAGCCCCCACTCCCTAGGGAGCAGCATGAGCCTCGCCCCTCCCAGCAGCAGCAGCAGCAGCATGATGGCCAGCGGAGAATGTAGCCCCCACTCCCCAGGAGCAGCATGAGCACCTCACCCTCCCAACAGCAGCAGCAGCATGATATCCAGCAGGAGAATGTAGCCCCCCACTCCCAAGGAGCAGCATGAGCCCCTTGCCCCCTCCCAGCAGCAGCAGTAGCGTGATACCCAGCAGGAGAATAAGCCCCCACTCCCAGGAGCAGCATCAGCCCTCGTCCCTCCCAGCAGCAGCAGCAGCATGATACCCAGCAGGAGAATGTAGCCCCCACTCCCCCAGGAGCAGCATGAGCCCTCACCCTCCCAGCAGCAGCAGCAGCTGATACCCAGCAGGAGAATGTAGCCCCACTCCCCAGGAGCAGCATGAGCCCTTGCCCCTCCCAGCAGCAGTAGCATGATGCCCAGTGGAGAATGTAGCCCCCACTCCCCAGGAGCACCATGAGCCCCTCGCCCCTCAGCAGCAGCAGCATGATACCCAGCAGGAGAATGTAGCCCCCACTCCCCAGGAGCAGCATGAGCCCCTCGCCCTCCCAGCAGCAGCAGCATGATGCCCAGCAGAATGTAGCCCCAACTCCCCAGGAGCAGCATGAGCCCTCGCCTCCCAGCAGCAGCAGCAGCATGATACCCAGCAGGAGAATGTAGCCCCCATTCCCCAGGAGCAGCACGAGCCCCTCGCCCCCTCTCAGCAGCATAAGCAGCAGCAGCATGATACCCAGCAGGAGAATGTAGCTCCCATTCCCCAGGAGCAGCATGAGCCCCTCACCCCCTCCCAGCAGCAGCAGCATGATACCCAGCAGGAGAATGTAGCCCCCACTCCCCAGGAGCAGCATGAACCCCTCACCCCCTCCCAGCAGCAGCAGCAGGGTGATACCCAGCAGGAGAATGTAGCCCCCCACTCCCTAGGAGCAGCATGAGCTCCTTGCCCCCTCCCAGAAGCAGCAGCAGCAGCATGATGGCCAGCGGAGAATGTAGCCCCCACTCCCCAGGAGCAGCATGAGCACCTCACCCCCTCCCAACAGCAGCAGCAGCATGATATCCAGCAGGAGAATGTAGCCCCCCACTCCCAAGGAGCAGCATGAGCCCCTTGCCCACTCCCAGTAGCAGCAGTAGCGTGATACCCAGCAGGAGAATGTAGCCCCTACTCCCCAGGAGCAGCATGAGCACCTCATCCCCTCCCAGCAGCAGCAGCATGATACCCAGCAGGAGAATGTAGCCCCCACTCCCCAGGAGCAGCATGAGCCCCTCGCCCCCTCCCAGCAGCAGCAGTAGCATGATGCCCAGTGGAGAATGTAGCCCCCACTCCCCAGGAGCACCATGAGCCCCTCGCCCCCTCTCAGCAGCAGCAGCATGATACTCAGCAGGAGAATGTAGCCCCCACTCCCCAGGAGCAGCATGAGCCCTGCCCCTCCAGCAGCAGCAGCATGATCCCCAGCAGGAGAATGTAGCCCCACTCCCCAGGAGCAGCATGAGCCCTCGCCCTCCCAGCAGCAGCAGCAGCATGATACCCAGCAGGAGAATGTAGCCCCACTCCCCAGGAGCAGCATGAGCCCTCTCCCACTCCCAACAGCAGCAGCAGCATGATACCCAGTGCAGAATGTAGCCCCCACTCCCCAGGAGCAGCATGAACCCCCCCCTCCCAGCAGCAGCAGCAGCATGATACCCAGCAGGAGAATGTAGCCCCCACTCCCCAGGGGCAGCATGAACCCCTTACCCCCTCCCAGCAGCAGCAGCATGATACCCAGCTGGAGAATGTAGCCCCCACTCCCCAGGAGCAGCATGAACCCCTCACCCCCTCCCAGCAGCAGCAGCAGCAGCAGCATGATACCCAGCAGGAGAATGTAGTCCCCACTCCCCAGGAGCAGCATGAGCCCCTCGCCCACTCCCAGCAGCAGCAGCAGCATGATACCCAGCAGGAGAATGTAGCTCCCACTCCCCAGGAGCAGCATGAACCCCTCGCCCCCTCCCAGCAGCAGCAGCAGCATGGTACTCAGCAGGAAAATGTAGCCCTCCATTCCCCAGGAGCAGCATGAGCCCCTCGCCCCCTCTCAGCAGCAGCAGCAGCATGATACCCAGTGCAGAATGTAGCCCCCACTCCCCAGGAGCAGCATGAACCCTCCCTCCCAGCAGCAGCAGCAGCATGATACCCAGCAGGAGAATGTAGCCCCACTCCCAGGAGCAGCATGGACCCTTACCCTCCCAGCAGCAGCAGCAGCAGCATGATACCCAGCAGGAGAATGTAGCCCCCACTCCCCAGGAGCAGCATGAACCCCTCGCCCCCTCCCAGCAGCAGCAGCAGCATGATACCCAGAAGGATGAGGATCCTTCTGTTGTCCAGCAGCAGCATGTGGGCCCCCACCCCCAGGAAGCAGCAGCAGGCACCTCCAGATACCATCCCCCCCCAGCTGGAGCATGCACCCCTTGCCTCCGCCCAGCAGGAGCATGATGTGGCCACTGGCCCTGGGACATCAGCTGTTGGTCCTGCCCCCCACAGAAAGAGTCATCATCTGTGTGGTGTTTTTTCACAAAAAACACCAATGACAACACAGTGGTGATCTGCAACTTGTGTGGCAGATCCATTTGAAAGGGGCAAGCCCGGGGTCATTTTGGCACTGGTGGCCAAAGGAGCCATCTACAGGACCACCACCCTGCAGATTGGCTGAAATAACAGAGATTTGGCAGCAGCAGGTAGAGGGGCCCGGGGTGCTGAGCAGTTAGAAGGGGAAGGGGGCCAGCAGGAGGAAGGGGCCAGTGGTCAGCAGAGGTGCTGAATGCATAGGCAGCGGCAGCAGCAGCAGCAGGAGGCAGCTGCAGAGCCCCCATCACCCTCACCCCACAGACACAGGCATCACCGGGTTCATGGTGGTGACACAGCATAGCCTGCAGCTGCCATAGCCGCTCATGTTTCAGCACCAGCAGCAGTGAGCCAAGAAGACCTGACAGTGGTGTGCAGAGAGGTGGGAGCTCTGCGCAGTGAGTTTAATGATTTCCACCAGGAGGTCAGGGGGGACCTCAGGAAACTCCTTGAGGAGCAACATAAAATGTTTGCACTCCTGACGGAGCTGTGTGGTGGTGGTGTTGGTGGCAGGGCAGAATTGGTACCTGCTGCTGGTGCAGTGAAATGGTTCAGACCAGAAAAGATAATGTCAGCGCAGCACTGGCAGCAATTTTTTTTTTCTTTTCTTTCTGCTGTCCTTGCTTTCTTACTGTCACTCTTTCCTCATCGGCACCCTCTCAAAAGCAGTATGTGTGTATATATATATATATATATTCTATCCTCTTCTTCTTCAATATCCTTTTGTTCCTTTTTGTCCAGTTTTTTGTGTGTTATGCAATGTTTATGTTCCCTCCCTTTCCTCTTTCATATGTATACCCTGTCCCTGACCTGACCCTGCATGCACCCCCTGTCATGTGTTACTGTCAGTCACTTTTTGTCTTTACCCATAATCACTGTACCTTTCTACTTGGTTTATGTTAGTCTTTTTGCATGTATTTCCTCCTCCTATCCACAAATGTCAAGTATTGTAATTTGTAAATTGTTCCTATGAACAAAATCTTTTCCTAAAGCTATGTGTGATGTTGTGGGCTGGCAGTTGTTTTGTCTGTGTGCAGGATCAGTCTGAATGAATATGTATACAGCAATCATAGAAACATAAGCACTTTTATTGCGAGGTTAAACTTAATGTAAATTTTTTTTGTGCTTAACACGTGTGTCCCCATGGCTTGTCACAATGCTAACTTCATGTTATAGTGCCCAACCACAACCACACCACCTGGTCCAAAATGTGCTCTAGTAGGGCTACAGTTTAACACAGCCTCTTGAGGCCATGCTGTGCAGAGTAGGCATGATAAGACAAGAAATACAGTATGTCCGGAAAAAATTAGGATGACATTGAGAATGTAGAGTGAGACAGAGTGTTGCCACTGCCTAACATGGCCCATAAGTCCAGAAATGTTTACCAAAAATGTTACAGTAAATCAAGACCAAAATCAGGTCTTAGCCATGATGTTTTATGGTGCCCCCCCCCCACCATCACCCAGACATTAAATAGCTGTTTTAGGGCCTGTTTGCCAAATATTTTTGCCTGAAACTCACTGCTGCTGGTGCCAAATGGGGCCTACAAGTCCAGAAATGTTTATCAAAAAATGTTACATCAAACTGAAACTGAAATCTTCTGTCCGTCCTAATGATTTATGGTGCCCCACCAGCAACCAGACATTAAAATGCTGTTTTGGCCACTGTTTACAATTGTTTTTAGGCTACATCTTGTTTCTGTGAGTGCAGCACAGGCAGTAAATGTCCAGAAATGTTGCAGAGAAAATGGTACATTAAATTCAGACAGAAATCTGGTCTCAGCCATGATGTTTTATGGCGCCCAAATCCCCACCCGGACCAAATGATGGTCTTTGGTCCACTGTTTACAACTGTTTTTAGGCCATATTTTGTTTCTGTGAGTGCAGCACAGGCAGTAAACGTCCAGACATGTTGCAGGAAAAATGGTACATCAAATTGAGACTGAAATTTGATGTCAGTTCTGATATTTTATGTTGTCCCCCCCAGCACCCAGACATTAAAAGGCTGTTTTGAACACTGTTTTTAGGCCACACCTTGTTTCTGTGAGTGCAGTATACTAGTCAGTGCGTGTCCAGAAATGTTTCTGAAAAAATTGCATATTACATTCAGACAGAAATCAGGTATCAGACATGCTGTTATATGTTACATGCCTTCCACCTGGACCAAAACATGTTTGGCCCATGGTTTACCAATGGTTTAAGGCCTAATCATGGTGTTGACACTGCCTAACATGGCCCAGAAGTCCAGAAATGTTTCCCAAAAAATTGCACAGTACTTTCAGACAGAAATCAGGTGTCAGACTTGCAGCTGTATGGCTCACATCCACCATGAGGATCCAAATCTGCTGTTTTCTGCACCGTTTAAAAGCTTTTCAGGCCTAACCATGGTGCTGCCACTCCCCAACATGCCACACAAGTCCTGAAATGTTTCTGAAAAAATTGCACAGTACATTCAGGCAGAAATCAGGTGTCAGACTTGCTGTTATATGTTGTATGCCTTCCACCTGGACCAAAACATGTTGTTTGACCCACTGTTTACCAATGGTTTAAGGCCTAATCATGGTGCTGACACTGCCTAACATGGTTCAGAAGTCTAGAAATGTTTCAAAAAAAATGTTACAGTAACTTTAGACTGAAATTAGGTCTCAGCCATCATATTTTATGGCGCCCAACCCCTCACCCGGACCAAACGATGGTCTTTGCTCCACTGTTTACAATTGAGTTTAGGCCACATCTTGTTTCTGCAAGTGCAGCACAGGCACTAAATGTCCAGAAATGTTTCCTTAAAAATGGTACATTCAATTCAGATTGAAATTTGGTGTCAGACATGCAGTTACAGGGTTTACATCCACAAAGGACCCAAATCTGCTGTTTTTCTGCATCATTTAGTATGTTTTTTAAGCCAAACCATGGTGCTGCCACTGCCTTACATGCAACATAACATAAGCCTGTTTGCCAAGCTGAGAAAAATAAATCCTCATATAAAATGGCCCTGCCACTTGAAGTTGCACTTGCTTCCTCCTGCTGCTGGTGTCTCAGTTGATTGAGAACTGTAGAATTATCATTTCACAATGATGCTGCCCTGATTTACTCTGTTTGCTCTGTGGTTATAAGTCACTGTGGATTGAATAACATTTTATGTGCTGCCGCTGTTGCCTGCTGCTCTGACTAGCTGCCACAAGAAGTAATGCTTTGTCTGCTTCATGGGGATCCTCTTCACATTGTCGATCGATGCTGCTGCTGCAGCACACGTAAGTATCTGTCTGCATTAATTTTTTCGGGTGCAAGAGAAGGGGGATGGTGGGTTGCTTTTGGGACGTCTTGAGTTCTTATATGTTTGTACTGATTTTGTATTATATAGTGTGCTGAGGAGTGCACTGTCATGACATGCATGCCAGGATTTGGATGTGGGATGTTGGGATGCACCACATGTCACATTGCACAGGGACAAGGTAGGTACTGAATTTTTCAGTATTGGGAGGGATAGGTGACTGAAGCTCGGATATCTGAGTCGGATTGTAATTGTATTATTTTTGCTTTTGTCAACATGCAGGAATTCAGGTGCTGGTAACTCCAGGTGTACTGCTGCTTCTACTCAATATGTGTGCAATTCATTAACTTGTGGTAAGTATTTCTTAATTTGTGATGGTCTTTGGGGTGTGGGTGGTGGAGGAGGTGGTTGAGGGTTGGTGTGGGGTTGGTAGATATGGTTAAGTATTAAGTTTGTGGTTACTGCAATACAGAGATGTCAGACTTTGACGGTAACTTTGTTCTATGTGGGTTTGTCAATATTCAGGAATTCCGCTGCTGGGGTGCATCTGTTACCTCTCAATCGGGCTGCTGGCTGTGCTCATCACACACAGTCTGTTCTTGTCAAGGGTTTCAGTTTAACAGCCGTTCCCTGATGTAAGTATTGCTTCATGTAATGATGGTGGGGGACACCTAGTTGTAACAATGCTCAGAATGTCTTCTTTTTGCCAGGTACAAAGTACTTCAATTGGAATGGTTGTTTAGTTTTCTGGTGGACATTTGCAGATGCATCCCATCTCTGTACGGCACTGGTGACTAAATACAAGTCTTCCATCTGCATGTGTGGAGGCTGGATCGAGGTGCTGGACAAGTCAAACGGTCAATGTACACGAATACTTTCAATAAAAAAATAAATCACAAAAGTGATTAGGCAAAGGGAAACAGGAATAGAGCTACTCAGTCAAAATGTAGTAACTGTTCAGATAAAGTTACCCAAAAAAGGTTCAGTATGTAAGAAAAATATAACAAATAAGTAGCAAACCAACAAAAATATTAAGACTTAAAAGAAATTACAGAAACTCACTTGCAACGTGTGAGAAATCTGTCAAATATTAGGAACTAGCCTGCTCTGCTTTCACATACACACACACACACACACATACACACACACATACACACACACCATACGGTCAACCCTCCCCCACTCAACTCCCTCACAGACACAGACACAGAGAAAACTGAAAACACTACCTGAGTTTAACTAAGTATTATCCAAAGATACAAAAACAAAAAAAAGTTCACTAGCAGCACTAGGAACTAAAGTGAGATTTTGGGAGCAATTAACTCTGAAAAATCACAAATAAAGAGGTTTTTGAAGGGTTTATTGGCTGTGATGCACCACACTGAACCAACTCAACAGACAATATACTGTGCAGGAAACAACCTGCATGTGATATTTCAGCTATCTACCCACAATGCATTGCAATTTTGCTGGCGAAATTGAAAAACATTGGCGAAATTCAGGATAATGGCGACATTTCACCTTACATGAAAGTGAAATTGGTGAAATTGGACAACATTTTGCATTACACGAAAGTGGAATCAGGGTCGAAATTGCGTTTCGCCTAGGCAAAATATTTTACGTAATGTAGGAATTACGCAAAATATTTCGCTAGGCGATATTTTCCAATTTCACACATCTCTACTCAAGGGTCAATCACAGCTGTTTTAGCCCCATTACTTGCACCCTCTCTTATCTTTTCCATGATTCCGCCTCCTAGATTGGGTTATACAGAAACAGGATATGGCATACCACACTTTCATTCATTGGCACATTTTCTCTTCCCTTGACCCAGTCTGCTCAGTTTAAGTGCACCACCCCTCCCATCCCCATCACCCACCTTCTCCTGGACTTACCTCCCCTCCTGTCCCACTCTGGCTTAAACCCCAAGGTTTTGCTTGTCAAGTAGGCTGAATTCCCCCACCAGACATCATGTTAAGTGTGGAGGTGGGCACCTCATTTGGCCACGTGGGCCAGTGGAGCAGGGCTGGCATCATGCTGTTAAGGCCAAGGATTTCCATCTTTTCTTTCTTCCCCTATGATGCCAACACTGTGGGCTAGCTCATGCATGCATGCACATTTAATTTCATTTTCATTTCATTTTATTTGTGTACCAGGATGACACACTGAGCCAAAGGCCCTTTTCCAGGTACAGCTGGAGCCACAGTACCAAGCAGCCACAATTGATAATACTATTTACAATTTATTACACATATACACAATGCGATAAATTACATCCTGCAGCATCTGGCACTTGGGTTAATATCCCAATACTGACACTGTAGTGCAGCATGAGAGGGGTGCTGCACTTCTGAGGTGCCGGCTTTCAGATAAGACGTTAAACTGAGGCCCCATCTGCTTGGATTGGTGGTAGTTCAGGTGGATGTTAAAGATCCCATGGCACTTATTGAAAAGAGTAGGGGAGTTTTTATTGTCAAGAAAAAACAGATATAGAACACAAAAGAAAACTATACAAATAAATAAAAAAAGAAAAGAAAACTCAGTGTACAGTTAAATTCATATATCTGGAAAATACACTTGCACTGTGAACAAATTATCAAAATTATAAAATCCACTTATATTTAATAAAGGTATGGAAACCTTTACACCATCTAAAAATTTGTTTCAAAGAAAAAAACTGCAATCTCTGGGATGTATCCTTCCCATCTCATTTACAATTATTGTGCAAAAAACATTATAATCCATCTTCTTCTGGTAGAGGACCCGCTGACATTGTGCCTGCCATAAATAAAAACAAAGGCAATAAAAAAAACAGACAAAGTCTCATTATGAAAATGTAATAGACTTTTAGGATATTTACCAATTACAAAGATATCATAAGTTAGGAATGCCAACCACTTAAAGTTCCATTTTTTTTTTGCCAAAAATTCACTTAGATTTTTTGAATAGGAACAATATAAAAGGAAATGTTCTGTGGATTCTTCTAAATTTATACAGTCCATATATGGACAGTTTCGTTCTTCCCTGGCTTTATATTTAGCAACAAATTAGCAATTTACAAATTTGGGATTCATTTGGGACCAGTGATCATTCATCTATTCTTTTTGAAATTCAACAGTTTAAAACTACACAAAGGAAGTTATACTGTATAAAAAATTATAATAAAGCACATTTTTCTAAAATCAATGAATACTTACAAAACATAAACTGGGAATCTAATCTTCTTAACTGTACAACACAACAAGCTTGGGACTTTTTTAAAAACATTATACATTATTTGGAAAATACCTTTATTTCATCTAAGAGGAAATGTAATCATAAAGGAAAAATTCCCCCTTGGTTCAACAAGACAATTAAAAATCAGACTAAAATAAAAGTTAAACTTTTTAGGAAACTTAAGAATAGTTCTGTTCCATTTAAAACTACTCTATTACATAAATACAGACTATCTGTGAAAAACGTAAAAAATTCTATTAAATTGGCAAAAAATAAGCTAGAATTTAAACTAGCTCACACAAAACACTGTCACAAATCTCCTTTCTCCTATATAAATAGTAAAAAAGGTGTATCAAGGACCATTGGTCCCATTATAACCAAAGGCTCTTCTCTATCTGATATAGAAACCTTGAATCTCTTTAATAAGTACTTTTGTTCTGTCTTCTCTCAAAAAACACCTATTAGTATATTTAAAGTTCACCACATAGATTATCATAGGTTCTATCCAACTGACATTATACAGGCTATCAAAAAATACTAGTCTGGGCCCAGACGTTATTCATCCATGGTTTCTGATCGAAACCTCTAGAAATATTTCTATACCTTTGTCAATTATCTTCAAAAAATCATTACAAGAAAGCATTGTACCAAATGATTGACGTTCAGCAATAGTTACTCCCATATTTAAAAAAGGCAATAGAGGTTCTGTGCAAAATTATCATCCAATTAGCCTGGCCTCAGTGGCTGGTAAATTAATGGAACGAGTAGTGAAGTCTCTAATAGATCAAGATTGTAAAAAATTAGGAATTTATTCCAGTCTGCATGGGTTTATGCCCAAGTATTACTGCACCACCAATCTGATATCTTTTTACAATAATATAAGTACTCTACTAGATGTGGGTATCCTTACTGATGTAATTCCTTTGGACTTTAGTAGAGCTTTCGATAAAGTCTCACACGAAAAACTCATTACTAAAATGCCCAATCTAGGTTTGTCACCTGATATTGTCAACTGGACTTTAAACTGGTTTACAAATCGTTCTCAGAGAGTCAGAATTAATGATATCTTGTCTGATTCATGTAGTGTGACAAGTGATGTACCACAGGGGTCGGTCTTGGTACCAACATTGTTTAATCTCTTTAACAGTGATTTACAAACAGGGCCAAATAACTTCATGGTTAAATTTGCAGATGATACTAAATTGAGGGTCAAGGTTAATAATCAAGAATATATTTCTGCATTAAAGAAGGATTTGGAAAAATTAACACTTTGGGCAAATGAAAATCGTATGCAGTTTAATCAAGACAAATGTTTAGTAGTGCATTTCGGTGTAAATAATCCAAAAATGATATATTAATATAAACAGACCACCACTTCACTCATCAAATTGTGAAAAAGATTTAGGGATATATGTTAATAATAAACTTACATCAAGTGATCACTGTGTTAGAACTGCTTGCATGACCAACAGACTTTTGAGGCAAATAAAATGCACTTTTTTTAATCGCACTGAACAATGCCTTATTCCATTGTATAGGGCATACATTAGACTGTATCTAGACTATGGCTCCCCTTTCTGGAATCCAAACCAAAAAAAAAAGACATAGCAATTCTTGAACAGGCTCAAAGGAGAGTAACTAGAATGAATCCAAGATTAACAAACTTGGATTATCAGAACAGATTAAAAGCTACTGGTCTCTTCTCTCTTTAGACTAGAAGATTAAGAGGTGATATGCTTATGGTTTTTAATTTAATAAATTCACCAGATCTAATGGAAAAATGTGGTCTAACACTCTCCAAAAGGAGACATGTTCCAAGACTGCATAATAAACAGCTTGAAGTAAAAACTTATAAAACCAGCAAAAGGGGAAACTTTTTTCCAATAAGAGCATCCATTGTATGGAACACTTTGCCACAAGAATTGGTAGAGGTAACTAGTGCCGCTGTCTTTAAAAATAAATTAGATGTTTGGTTGAGGGATAATAGATAAATAATGTCCCACATAATGTGGGGAACAGTCTCGATGGGCTCTGGCCTTCTTCTGTTCTTTCATACCAAGTAATACCAAGTAATAAGTTTAATCTTCCATACATAAGTAACCAGAGGGTTTCCCACGTATGAGGGGGAAGTATTTTACTATTAAGTTGGGATAAAGTGAAATGATTATCTCCTTCAGGACAATATTTAAAAACTGGGGCTGTGGGGTAAATATGACTCATTATAGATTTATAAATGGTTTTTCCAGTACCTTGTAGCAGCATTTCCTTTGATATGCCCCATTTATATATTTTCTGTGCAGCGGGTTTAAAATATAAAGGAATATATAAATATTTACTACACCTAGGAGGTACATTTTTCCAAGCAGCTATAAATTTATTTAGAACTAACTGTACCCATCTGTTACCACCTTTTGTAATTTCTAATAATCCACTGTGAACTGTTACTGAAAAAATAATGCAAAACAAAATACCATTGGATCAATCATTCCAATGCCTCCCTTAGTTTTATCCAGGTAAGTAAAATGTCTCTTAATAGGATTAAGTCTGTTCCCCCATAACATTTGGAAAAATAAACTATAAACCTTAGTTTCTAATATTACAGGTTACCGAAAGATCATTGCCACATGTTGTAGGCAGGGCAAAAGAAATTGCTTAGAAATTTGAATCCTTTTCAACTTTGTAAGTTTCCACTGCTTCCACCTCAGTACTTTAGACTCAATTTTTTTAAGAGCCTTATCCCAATTTTCTAATGGCAGATTTTGTGGGCCAAATAAAATACCTAAAATGGCAATAGGTTCCGTGGAAAATTCAATTCCATTATCCCTAACCTGTAAATTACTTCCTGTACCTATGAACAAGCCTTGTGTTTTGTTTAGATTTAATTTAGCAGTTGAAACACTCACATAGGTTGTAAATTCAGATAAGAATTTGTCAAGACAGGTATGGTGTAAAAAAAATAACAAACATCATTCACATATGCTTGTACCACCAATTGCTGTTGTATTCCCATACCCGTGATTCCTTCCCATTTAAGAATGTCTATTAGCTTTCTCAACAAAGGGTCTAAAGAAAAAATATATAGTAAAGGGCTCAGAGGACAGCCCTGCCTTACACCTGTATGAATTGAAAAACCCAAAGCAATTTGGCCATGTATAACTGGGAATATTTGAGAAGACTGGTATAAGAGCTTAATATTCTTTATAACTTGGATTGGAACATGATAAAATGCCAAAACTTGAAACAAAAAAGGCCTATAAACCCTATCAAAAGTTTTTTCCAAGTCAGCTGCCGCTATACAATTAGATACCCCCAAAATTGTGGAGTGTTCAGTAATGTCTCTAATAGTCATTAGAACTGACTGCATTGTTCTGTTAGGAAGGCCACAAATTTGTTGTGGGGAAATTACTTTGGCTGCATATCTCTGCAATCGATTATTAATCAGAATTGTTAAAATTTTCTAATCTGAATTTAATAAAGTGATGGGTCTCCAGCTTTTTATGTCAGTTCTGTTCCTTGTTTTAAATAAAAAAAAAACGTTAAACCATCTGAAAAGGAGGGATAGATAGTATTTTATGAAAAAAATAATCAAAAAACAATTTTAAACAAAGTGCTATAATATTTGAAAAGGATTTATAAAATTTATTAGGAAGCCCATCATTCCCTGGTGATGAATCATTGTTCAATGTTTTTATGGCAGCTTCAATTTCAGTCACAGTTACTGGTTCTTGTAAAACAGAAATCTCATTTGGTAAACCTGGGACTGGTATATTATGTGAACAATATTTGATATTCTCCTGAAAAATAGGAGTTATAGGATCCAAGCAGTAAAAATGATTTTCTATCAATTCATTAATTCCTTCAACTGTATCTATGCAGTTTCCATCAGGATCTATTAAATAATCAATATTGGTAGAAGCTTTAATGGTTTTACATGCTTCATAAGGGTCACCTACAGGGGATTTCTGGGTTCCACTACACAATAATGCCTGGATTGTTCGAGCTCTAGCATATTGATAGGACTTCATTTCTGTTTTTAATTGTACAATTTGGCCTGTATAATCAAATTTAGATGTATATGAAGAAATATAACATTTTTGTAATTGTTGTCTGAGTAAGAGATATTTTCAAAACTTCTCATTCCCTGTTCTTTTTCCATATTTTATAAACCCGATTTAGTGGTTGTCCACCATCCCCCTATATTAGGGTATAGAAAAACTACCAACAATCTAGCTATGAGAAGATTTAAAATAGTATGATGAACATATGAATTTGATAAAATAGAAGAATTAAGTTTCCATCTGTTTAATTTTGGCAGAGTTTATGCTCCACGATGGATTGTGCAATATAAAAATAAATGGTCTGAAAATTCTACTGGACATGATTTAAAATTTTTGACAGGTACATTAGGAGAAGTAAATAAATAATCTATTGTAGTATGTAATTTACTTTGAGTATACGTAAAATCTGGTCCTGCAATCTGATATTTCTTACAATTTATTAGATCTGCAGTTTTAACCAAGTGTTCCAATGCATTGGAGTCACAATAAATATATATTTTTTTTGGCCTGAGGATCAGAATCATCACGTTTCAAATGCAAGGTACAATTAAAATCACCTTCAAACAGAACTAAATAAGTGGTAACCAGGAAGGTTGAATAGCTTTAAAAAGAGCTATCCTCTCAGCCTTAGTTTGGGGGTTGTAAATAGTAATAAAATGAAAGCTTGCTTCTTCGCACAAACCATCCAATATCAACACCCTCCCTGCATTAAAATCTATTAATTTCTGTATAGTGAATTTGAAAGAATTGAAAAGAATCCCAATTCCATTCACCTTATCTGGTCCAAATGACCACTAGGAAGGACCCCATTGCCAGTCTTTTTTAAAAGTCGCCACTTGTTCCACAGAATGCATCCAGGTTTCTTGTAAAAAACAGACATCAATTTGTAAATCATGAATATATTGAGAGACAGCCTGACGTTTAACATAATTAAGAATACTATGCGTATTGAAGAAACCCCAAGTACATGTATTCATGTTTTAAATGTTCAGAGTGCTCAATTATTTTTTTCTTTTTTCTTTTTTTTTCCCTTGTAATCTCCAGTATTCTGAGAAGAAGGTTCTAAAATAGAAGTCTGAGAGTCTGACTTCCCGTGATCCATTTCGGAGTCACCCCAAAAAAGTGCTGCATATGAATTACCAGTCTCCAGAGGTTCTGGGGAAAGGGAGGGATAGTTTGGATTTTGAAAATCTAGTGGACTGCCTTCTAGAAGGTGGTGAGACTGCAGGAGGTACAAAAGATGACTAATCCAAAGCCTTAGGATCTTTATAACACACAGGAAGTAGCAACCTTGGATCAGGACTAGAGACTTTTTCTGACTCTAGTATGGGATCCTGGGTAAGCAAAACTAGGTCTGCCACTGGAATAGGAGGGGGTAGGGGTTGTTCTTGAGTGAATGTAGTCATTTTAGTTATCTCACAGATTGGAAGAGAGGAGTGAGATGGTGGGGGGATGGGGAGGATTTTCAGGAGAGGGGGTTGGGGAGGGTTCTCAGCAGAGGGAGTAGCCGCATCCTGGGCTTGTTGTACAAGTACATCAGGACTGACATGAAGCTTTATTTTTTGCTGCCCAAGGGCAGTCTCCAAAAGTGTGCCCATACTCTTCACATAAGTCACATTTCATTTGATTGGCACATTGCATAGTGACATGGCCTATTTTTCAACAATTGTCACAACGTGGTTTGTCACAGATCCTTGTCAAATGGGTACGGGCACCACACATATAACAAGCTCTCGGCTGTCCTCCATAAAAACAAACCCCTCTATCCATCCCCAAAAGAAATGAATAAGGAATATGTTCTATTCCCGAATTAGTCTGTCTAAGCTTAACTTTATATTTCCAACCTCCCGTCCAAAATCTTTCTGATTCCAGAATTGCTTCCGGAGCACTGAGCACATCACATTTTAGATTCAACCAATAAGTTATATCTTCCACATGGACCCCATCATTCCGAAACATTACCGTAATGTATTTTATAAGTGGTTTAGTAAGTGGAATTACTAAAAAGGGGGTCCATATGGGAGAGAACTTAACCTGTCCATAACGTTCCCAAAATAAATCCAATGCATGTGCTCTTCAAAAGCTGACATCGAAGTTGTCTTCTCCTGATATATTAATAAAAGCAAAAACATCATTATGTGAAAAATGCAATGAGTCTTTTAACAGAGTCCTACCTACATAGTAGCGGTCAGGTCTCTCCGCTTTACCCCCTTTATATCTAATGCGTACTGCATTCCTTCTAGGGGCTGCTTCTTTTTTGGCATGGGAAAACAAATCCGACATTAAAGGTTTTTGGTTAGTGTCTTCAGGGTTTTTTGTGTCCTGGTTCGGACCTCCATCACTATTTCCTTGTTGCTGCTTCTTGTTGTCTGAATTAACTGTAGGTTTATTATGCTGTATACTCTCTTGTTCTTTAATAAGTGCAAAAGTTTCCATGAAAGTTACAGGCAAATCCTGTTGATTTACAGGATTATTTATAGGTAGTACATTAGGCCTTGGTTTCCAGTCTGGTGTGGCCTGAGAAAAATTGAATGTAGAATCCCATGCAGGATCAGGGAGCCAGTTTCCTCCTGACATTTTCTTCCATCCAGCCTCGAGAAGTGCTTTCTGTGGTGACCAAGAAGTGCAAGGGAGAACAGGCCCATCTGTGAGTGTAGTATTAGTGGTAGAAGTAGGTGTAACAGTCTGAACAAATTTTTGTTGCCCAGTTAAGTTCACAAGATTCTTTCGTTGCATTACATCTCCGTCTGTAACTGACCGTTTTTCCTTAATGGTGGTGTCTTTAAATGAAAAAAACGTAGCTGTAGACTGCTGATTGTGTGATGTTTGATATCGAATTGGGTTTTGGGTCTTCAGTAATATTTCAGGTGACTCCAGGTGTTTGAAAACAAAACCAGCCGTCTTAGAAAGCTGGGGACTTGGCTCACAGTTCAGGCTTTCAGTTTGCAATCGGTTACTGGGTTTAAGTCCTATAGATTGCATGTCAGAATGAAGAGGACTTTGTTTCGAGATTTGGAAAACCGAAGGTACAGTAGGCTTTTGGCACACATCTAACTCAGTAGTGTTTGAACTGTCAGCCTTTAAATCAGTTACTGCAGAAAATAACATAACAGAAGAAGATGACTCACCCGGCCTCGGCGAAGCCTTTGATGCTGCTGCATCAGACGCTGAACTGACAGGCGGAAGAAGCTGAATGACAGCAGATCCTTCTTGTTGCTCGAAAATTAAATCTGATCAACTCGCTAACTTTTTTCCGATGGATGCTTCATTTCTAGAAAAATCAGTAGTCATTTTAGTCGTTGTATCCTCCGAGCAATCTTTTGTCAGGTTGTTTTTGTTAACATCCGAATGTTGAAGAAGCAAAATATCTTCTGCCAAGGTGTAAATATCCATAACATCATCGTCTTTTTAAAGACAATCTCCATATTATTTTTCTCAATCACAGCCTCTGGTATAACAGTGGTAGAAGAGGAGGCTAACTCTCCTACCTGAAGTGCATCCTCACACCGTGAAGCCTCACTCCAAGTGGCCATCTCGTAAAAACAGACGGCCAAAGCTCCCCCTACTGACAGCAACTCAGTAGGGGAATTTCCCCGGTGTACTGGCCAGATTTCCCTCATTCACTAAAAATACCACCAACAGCTTAATCTGGTTCAAGATCAGCTGGCATACATCTGTATCCCCCTTCCCCAGGTCGTGCCTGAAAATAGGCAGAAGTTGTCTAGTGCACTTACGCGGTCAACAAAAACTAAATAAAATAAATAAATAATATGCAGAAACAACTTTAAGACAAGAGCACTCAACAATACAGGCAAAAAACACGCATGGGTGGGCATCAATGCATATCAGAGTCCCTGTTGGTGTCCTCCTTCCCTATGCTCCAGCTTATGCCAACACCTCTGGTCACCCAGGTGGTGGTAGCATAGTAAAGTGTGCCGACCCTCCATTCTCGAGGAAGAAATCATCCTATTGGATACTCGATCCTCCTCCAGCGACTTAGGCTCATTCCTCAATCCAGGCCACCTGCGCCATGAGTGACAGCACTACTGCCCACCAATGCACCATCCACTCCTTAGCATTTTATTTGAACCAGCATAATGCCCAGGATATGAAAGCTGACACAGAGGACACAAAAAGTAATTTTTTTTTTAAATACATTGTGGGTGGGATATTCAGACTGCACCAAAAAGATGCACAATAGCAGGAGCAAGTGCAAGTGTAGTGCACCACTGTGCAACATGTGCTATATTCAAACCAAGCACAGGCCAAGGTGCGCTTGCACAACACAGCTGAATATCATGCCACCTGCACCATGGCACAACCAGGGATGTGCAGTGGAGCAGGGCCAATGCACAGTAGCACAACCAGTGATGTGAAGGGACAGAGACAGCATGCAGGGGTGCACTACCCATGGAAGCCATGGGAGGAGGAGCACGCAGCAGGCCAGACAGACCCACCCCCTCCCAGGCACCCCATGAACTGCACAACCAGAGGTGAGCTAGATGGACCACCAGCCTATGAACACCAGCACTGGATTAACAGCCAGGGCATGGTGCCCCAGCACACCCCCCTGGCAAGCAGTGACCGCAACCCAAGGAGAGCTAGCCCCCCAGTGCCACCCCACCCCACCCCACCAATGCAGAGCACACCCTGTACCTCCATTGCTAAACTCACCTAACATTGACAAGGCGCTGGCCTTCTTTGTCAATACCTTCAACACTGCCTGTGACATCTTCGCACCTATAACTGCTCGTAGGTCTAAAGTAAGACATGCCCCCGGGTCACCCCTGCACTGCAACTGCTTTTTAAGCAGCAGGACAACCTGTGGCACCTTGCTGTTGCAACTGGCCGCCCTGCAGACAGACAGACCTATGCTGCGGCTCAGAACAGGTGCACCTGGGCTATCCGCAAAGCAAAGGCCGAGTACTGTCAAGCCTCCCTTACCTCCTCTTGGGGGAACCCCAGGTCCTTCTGGGACAACGTCAAGCAGCTGAATGGTCACTCCTGGTCCCCCCCTCCTTCACTTCTTAACATCAATGGTACTGTCTCCTCTGATCCTGCCCTCATTGTCACTCACCTCAATAACTCCACTCACCTCAATAACTCCTTTACTGATCTTAGCCCAGTGCTCCCTGGCAATTTCTTCAGTCCTCCACCCCCCAGGGTCTGCACCATCCATCACACGCCCCTTGTTCCACCTGCGTTGTGTCACCACACAAGAAGTCAGGCCATACCTGCTTAAAGCCTTAAAGGGTAATACCATCGGTAACGCTCCCTAGATCCCTGTCTCCTACGTCAGGTCCTGGACCAGGTCATCTCGTCTATCACCTGCATCTTTAACAAATCCCTCTGCCTCGGACAATTTCCCACTGTCTGGAGGGTCGCCACAGTTACCCCTATCCACAAAGGTGGCGACAGGACTCTTCCAAGTAACTACCGGCCTATCTCAATCCTGCCCCCCCTCTCCAAGGCCTTAGAGAAAATTGTGGCCACTCAAATCTCTGGCTGCCTCTCTAAATACAATGTTCTCTGCCCTGTCAACATGGGTTCAGAGCTGGTCATAGTACCAATACAGCTCTCCTGGAGTTCGCCAACTTCCTCCTCACATCTTTGGACTCTGGCTCCATGGCTGGTGCGGTATTCATTGACCTGTCTAAAGCCTTTGATACCGTATCACATCTTCTCCTGTTAACCACTCTCGACCACCTAGGCTTTGCCACTGGTCCAGTCTCCTGGTGCGCCAGCTATCTCTCAGCCCGCTCTCAATGTGTAAAAGTTAGTGGAACTCTCTCCAGCACCTGCCCTATCCGCTCTGGAGTCCCTCAGGGCTCTATTCTTGGACCCCTACTCTTCTCCCTCTTCCTCAACTCACTTCCTAGCAAATGTGGAGGTAAGATCTTACTCTACACTGACGATGCAGTACTTATCGCTTCTGACAGTAACCCCATTTCGCTCCAGAATTCTCTCCAGCTTGCCTACGATTCCGCTGAAACCTGGTTCACTGAGCACCGACTCATAATCAACCTAAAGAAAACAAAAACCATGCTCTTCTCCCACCCCCAAAATAAGTCCAGCAATTTTCCTCTCACTGTCCACTCCACCTCAATATCCCCATCGAACGAGTGCAGTCCTATAAATATCTTGGAATAATCTTTGACCCTGCCCTCTCCTTCCATGGCCACATCTCCACCTTGAACTCTGCCGCCAACTCACAGTTGGGCATTCTTTACCGCACAAAAAATGCCTCCCTTCGGACGCCCTCCGCGTGGCTGTCACCTCCTCTGTCATATCACACATTGACTACGGCCTTCCGGTCTATGGGGCTGCAGATCAGACGGCCCTGAGCAAGGTTCGCCTTACACTTAACAAAGCCTGCAGACTTATAACCAGTGCGCCTAGACTTACCCACACCTGTCTGCTGTACTCCTTGGCTTCCCTACTCAGCCTGGATGAGCGGCTCATGTATGAAACATGCCAACTCACCTTTAAAGCCCTCCATGGCCTATCCCCCGCTGGCTTATCTGACTCAATCAACCGAGCTAATCTGACTGTGAACACCCGCAGCTCGTCCAAAACAACTCTGGTCATTCCAAGAGCTAGGACTTCGAAAGGCCAAAGGGTGTTCCCTTACAGAGCATCCACCTGGTATAACTCCCTCCCTGCCATTATCTCCGACTCTCCCTCGTTAGCATGCTTTAAATGCAGCCTCAGAAATCACCTGCTCATCTCACGCAGATGCCACTGCCGCTAAAGTGTAAAAAAACACAAAAAAAAAAACACTCCCCTCTGACAACGCTCACCGAGCTGCACTCCCCCCTTCCTATTCACCTCCTTCCTACCACTCTTCCTCCTGGCCTCCCCTCCCTTCTGCTTCCCAGCCCTACTCCTCTCTTACCCCCATCCTCCCTACCTCTCCCCACTAACCCTATTTTTAGCTTATTTATTCCTCATATGTATTGGAACCAACTGTAACCTTGAATGACACTTACTTTGAACCTGTATTATCTGTTGTCTCCTATGCCACTGTCTGTGTCCTCTATGTGACGAGGTACCTTTGTAAATGAGTCCCTGACTCAAAGGTTGTTAAACTGATGTTTAAATAAATAAATAAAATAAATAAATACAGCGATCCCCAGACACCTGGCCCAGAAGCAGCACCCAAATAGTGCATGGCACCGAATGCATGCCACCACCACCACCACCGTGACAATGCAACCCTGTGCACTATGGAGCCATGCATGGCAGCCCCACTGTGATTACCTTGCAGTGGGTGACACCAGCCACTGATGCAACAACTGCATACACAATGCCCCCTGCATGGCCGCCCCATGGCACAGCAGAGAGGTTGACCCTGCGTCAGTACCAGAGGGACCCTGCATGCAACAAGGCCTGCCCTGGACACCACCACCAGCAGGACAGCACCCCGAACACCCACCCATGCACACGCCCTGTCCCAGCACTGGCCCCAAAAGACAGCACAGCCACCCACTGTGATGCATGGAGGCATGTGCCACACAGGATGCAACACAGGGCACGGACAAACCCCCACCCTGTCCCAAGGGTAGCCCGACACAAGGCCACAAAAGCAGGGCAACAGATGCCGCTGGTGTGTGTCCACTGATGCCGTGTACCCACGGCCTGCACCTCACCATGGCACAGGTGAACTAGCCATCTGGGTCATGCACCATGAAGCCATCCACTGCCAGCATGCTGCTGGAGCACAAGTGACAGACAGTAGAGCACAGACACCACAACAGACACCAGTGACAGCATGGAGAGGGACAACAACAGCATAGCCCACAGTGTCACCTGAGGCAGATGTGCAACAAACTGGTGACAGGACGCAAGCCGCCATGGCGCCATGCCCAGAGGATAGCTGGCATGGACAGCCACCAATGACATGCCAGCAGACCATGCGTACCACAGACATGCAAGGGGCCCAGCTGCACGGGCCATGGACAGACTGACAGGGGCGTCAAGGACATACGCATGCACCAGGGACCACTGCATACAGGCATCTGGTGCACAGGGAACAACACAGATACCACAGACAGGGACCGTGTCCCCCAACCACACCAGTAGTGGGGCCCTACCGGACACACACACGCCCAGGCCTGCCCCACCCCGACACCATGCACACCACTGCAGCAAAGCACCATACACCCGCTGCAAATCAGAGACCACCACAGTTGTCATATTAAACATGAATATATTGCATAAGTAAACCGCACAAACAACAAAACAAACAGAACTATGTACAAAGTGGGGGGGAAGGGCCACAGTCCAGGTGGGGTGGGCATGGGCAAGGTACTTCGGGAGTGGGACAGAGGTGTGAGACAGTCCAGGGGAATGCACATCACATAGCACTGCAGGCCCCTACTGGCGGCCTCTTTCCTCTCCGGTCCCTGTGCGCCGCCTGTTCCTCCTTCGGTCGCCATGCTCCATTCCCGGGAGCAGCTCCAGAGTAGCCCGGGTCACCTGTAGGCGCTCTCGTATGTGCCACTCCAGGGTAGGTCAGCATTGTCCACCTAGGACAAGGGAGCAGAGTCAGTATGCGTGACTGGCCAGACCCCTGCAGCCCACCCAATGTGCACGGCAGACAGCCATGGGCATGCGACCACCCACAGTGTCTGCGCCCACAAGACCCACCTACCCAGGCACCCATAGCCATGCGAAATGTTGCACACACCCACCACCCATGCTGTGCACAGTACCAACATGGCCGTACAGTGATATGGCTATGCAGTGTGATGGCAGTGGCACAGCCATGGACCCAGTGCACGCACAGCCCACCTGCGACACCCACCCACACATGCAGTGCCACAGGACAGTGCTGAGTGCACCGTGTGGCATGCATGGCAGTGGGGCCAAGTGCGGGTGGCCACGCCCCACCACCACCCCTGCAACCCACCATGCACAGATGTAAAGGGAAACACGGCACTCACCTGCATCCTGGTCAGCAGGGCACTGCTGACCCATGGCACCACCACCGTGCCCCGGCTACAAGGCCACACCACCCACTCCAGCTTACTGTCCCTGTCCACGGGTCAAACGGGCTCTATGGTGATCCTCCAGGCCTAGGGTGCAAACATGGAGAGGGAAACATCAGTACAGATCAGTAACATAGCCCCACCCTCGCTGTGTGCATGCCCTCACAGCCCAGCCATGATGCACCACCACCCCCACAGGACAGCCCCCACCCCCCTGCGGCGTGGCCTGATGCACACAGTGATACCTGGACAGACAGACACTACCAGTAATAGGATGGAGCACCTACCTGGTCATGGCACGGCGCTCCGCCGGGCACGTGCCTACAGTAACCCCAGGCGGTCAGGGTCCCACCGCTGGAGGTCGCCATAGTGGTGGCGACACTGCTCCACTGACCTGCTGCTCCCTGTTGCCTCCTCCAGGCCCTCTGTGACCTCCTGCCACACCGCAATCCATGGCCTCTGGAGGGGTTCCTGCCTAAAGAGGGCACCAGCATGTGGCTCCACCAAGGCCACCAGGTTTGCCAGGTCGATGGCACTTCAGACCCGGCGCCTGGTCTAGGCATGGTGCTGTCTCAAAGCGAGTAAAATGGCACTCTGTAGCACACGTGCCCCATGTGCGGAGGCAGCACGGTACTGCACTGCCAGTCCCTATCGCACTGTCACTATACTGCGCAATAGGGGTGCAGCCATGCGTACACATGGCGCCTAGGAGGCAAAGGTCGACCACAGGGTCAAGGGTCTGTCCATGTCTGGAGTGTCACAGCGCTATTGGGATGCCCTGCATGTAGCATGGTAGGGTGCATGTGTGTGATGCCCTGCAGTGGCCTACCACACTGTGGTGCCATGGTGCCCACAGCGCACCGTGGCACGAGTGCCCCACGGGCATACAGCGCACTAGCACCACAGGCACAGTGGTGGCTGTGCTCCGCACTTCCTCCCTTGCACGGCACATCAGCAGTGCCGCATGCATTGACGTCAGCACCCCGGGGCATGCACCGTGCGGTGCAGATTTCGCACGTCACAGTGGTGCGCCATAGCCTGAGCACGCTCACCAACATTGCACAAGATGCAACAGCACGATATTCAGCCAGGTTATGCAAATCAGCTCATTAGCCATTCCATGGTGCATCCACTGCATTAGCATCCACTTACAGTTGCGCCTGCCCTCATTTGCATGCGTTGCGCTATATAAATGCGACCTGGGGCTGCAGAGGCCATAGATCGGTATTGCAGTCCTTTGTGGTAGGTTGCATTCTGTTGGGATGTGGGGACAGTGGTTTGGGAGGGCTGTATGGGACTACACAGTCCAGGATAACACCTGTCTTTCCCACAGGCACGAGCATGACTGAGCGTGAGGAAGAGGAGGAACAGGGAAGGGGGGGGAGAAGAAGGGAGGAGGCCCAACTTCACCAGGGCTGAATCTGATGCCCTGTTCGAGGCATATCTGGACAGGGAACCGCTGCTTAGTGGACAGCGGGGAATGCCACAGGTGTGTGCTGCGGCGGCATGGGATGAGGTGGTGCATGCCGTGAACCAGCAGGGCAGCCACCAGCGGTCCGTGCAGGAGTGCAAAAAAAAAAAGGTAGGCATGGACAGGAGGTGGATCAAGGACAAGGTGGCTGCCATCAGGGTGGCATGTGCTGCCACTGGTGGGGCCAGCTGGATGTACCCCGCCTGACGCCACAGGAGGAGCAGGTGGCCAGTAGCATACGGCGTAGTGCCGTCGAGGGTGTTCCTGGTGGTGGCTTCCAGATGGGTGGCAGCCCCTCACTGCATGGTAGGTCCAGTGCTATCAGTGTGTGGGTGGAGGAGGGCATGCCACAGGGCAAGGCGCAGCCAATAACGCTACTGTGTTCCTTTACCGCTCCTGAGCGTCTACATGGGGCAGCGGTGATGGGTGTGTCCACCGAGGGGGGAGGCCCTGAACACAGAGGATCACCCATCCACCTCCACAGGTGTCTGAGGGACTGACCAAGTGCATACCTGCACATCTGTCCGGACTGATGTGGGTGGTGTGGGTGCGGATATGGCCCTGCCTGTGTCCCAGCGTGACATCGCCCCTGGTCTCCAGTGTGCTGGGCCACAGATTGGGGCTGGATCCAGCACTGATGATGATGGGCCACACGTCCTGGACAGTGATACATGTGGGACACAGGATGGCCCTACAGCAAGCAGCTGCACGGGCGATACCATGGGTGATGCTACCGTGGCTGCCTGCGTAACAACCCAGTCCCAGCCTGTGTCTGTATGCCCCAGTAGGGCAGCACGGGTCTGCATCCAGGGTGGTGGGGCTGTTGCAGCTGCTGCGGCAGCGCCGGTATACCCTGATGATCGGCAGCCGGAGGGGCAGCGCCAGCAGTTGGCCAATGACAACGGGGGGACAGTGTTGGGGGGTAGTGGCAGTGCACCACGTGTTGACATAATCCGGCATGGCTCTGGTGTGCAGTGCCCATCATCAAGGGGTGCTGGCCAGCAGGGTCTGGAACACCACGAGAGACAGCATGCTGGACCAGCAGACGACCCCTTGGATGACCACAGCTGTCTTCTCCAGGCCTCAGTTGATCAGCAGATGTGACTCGTGACTGTGGTGGATGCACTCAGTGCGGTTTTTCACCAGGCAGATGAGCGGTGCAGCAGGGACCACGGCTTGCTCCTGGCAGAGTTGGCCAAGTAGCAGGCGATTGTGACCGCTGCCATTGACAGGCAGACCACTGCAATGACAACTGTCATGGCTACACTGGCCACCCAGTTTGGTGCCCAGCTGCCGCAGACACCACACAGTGTCATGTCCAACCCCCATTCCCGACGTCAGGCAACACCTGCTATGTCGACACCGGGTTCGGTTGAGGGCATACCGAGCATGCCTGGCGCGGCATGTTCGGTGGGTTGCAGACCCCTGCGCAGACACAGTCATGTTCACGCAGCGTCACCCCTGGCGGTCTGTCGGTGCCACCCCTTGAGGCCACTGGTCAGCCTGGCACAGCTGGCAGGTCTCTGCGGGGCTGCCCACGCATCCGTGGCAGCCATGGTACTGTGCCGCATGACTGACCTGTCTCCCACCATAGCCACTGTCTGCCGCTGCCCTGTGTGCACTGTGGTGTGCATTGTGAGATGCACGGGTAGGGTTACCAGCCCTGCACACACACAGTCCCTGTGCACACCCTCCCAGCTGCTGGCCACTGTGGCGTGTGCATGATGATGCCTGCATAGCACTGTCTGCCACTGTGCAATGGTGCCCAGAGTCTGAGGCACACACAGTGACAGCCACTGGGCATGGTCGTGTGTGGTCCTGTGAGGGTGTGGGGGTGGCTGTTGGGGTAGGCGTGCCGTTTGCCCTTTGGGCATGTGTTGTGGTGTGTGTGTGTGTGTGTGTGTGCACATCTTGTGTTCAGCCCTGCCCATCCCTGCCGCCGTCTGCGGTCCCCCGCTCAGTCCCATTCCCTTTCCGCCATCCATCCCTGGTGTCCAGCCCTGCCTGTCCGTGGGCTGTGCCCTTGCCCTTGTTGGTTGCACATGACCCCATGACCTACCTGTGTTATCCGAAGTGTTCCTCTGCGACGGTGTCCCGGTGCTGCTGTGCCATCCGGAACAGCCGGGGGTCTCATCACCCGGGGGTGGCTGCCCTACACCAGCTGGACCGACGTCCTCATCGTCCCCACCGCTGTCCCCTTCTTCGACCTCTACGGCTATCCCACAGTCGGTGGCCATGTTGTGCAGGATACAGCAGGCCAGGAATAGCCCACAGGTCTTCGAGGGGCTGTTCTGTAGGGCACCGCCTGATGTGTCCAGGCACTGGAACAGTGCCTTCAGCAGCCCGAACACCCACTTGATGGCATTCCATGTTGTGGCATTTGCCTCGTTGTACCATAGCTGCGATGGGGTCATGGGGCACTGGTATGGTGTGAGCAGCCAGGGCCATACTGGGTAACCACTGTCACCTGTGTGTAGAGGGGAGACATTAGCATGGTGGTCTGTGTCACTATGCCATGGGCCATCATGGCCAGTACCCATGGCACCTCTGACAATGCACCCCCCCCCACGTCTTCTCACGTTGTCCTGCGTGATATGCATACTCACCTACTAGATGGCTGGTGGGGATGTCCCCACTCTCAAACCTGTGGCACAGTGCAGACTGGTGCCAGATGAAGGCATCGTGTGCTCCCCCAGGGTGCGTGGCACAGACATTAATTATGCACCCTGGCATCACACACCACCTGGCAGTTTATGCTTGAGTAGCCCTTGCGGTTGATGTATGCCACACCTTCCGGGCCAGGTGGCATGTGGATGCCTACATGGGTGCAGTCAATGGCCCCGAGCACGCCAGGCAACCGTGCTACCCTGTGGAACTCCTGTATGTGTGCTGTGCACTCCGCCTGTGTGCTGGGGAAATGGATGTAGTCCACAGCATGTGGCAGCAGTGCGCTGAGGAATTGTGTGAGTAGGTGTGATGCGGCCGACTGGGTTATGCCTGTCATGTCCCCTGTTGGTCTCTGGAAGGTGCTCGTGGTGAGCAGGCACATGACGGCTGTGACCTTTGTCTCCACTGACAGCGCATGGCTCCATTGTGTGGGTGCCTGCATCTCTTCACTGCACAGCTCACAGAGCTGCCTCAGAATTGCCCGGTTCAGGTGGTACTGGCCCACAATTTCAGTGTCAGACTACTGTTTGAAGCTGGTGCGGGCTCGGTACTGCCTGTTCTGGGTGTACTGCCAATGGGCCCTTCCATGGCCTCGCCTCCCTGCTGCCTGCCTTCTCACACCCCTCATTACCGCCTCCATCTGGAAGGTGGCACTGGCCATGTCCCTGGCTGGTGCCCCCCCAGGTGGCTGTTCTCCTGTTCCCCCCGCTGTCTGTTGCTGGTGCTTCCCCTGCACCGGGTTCACCTCCGGCTGTTCGCCTGTGGCTGTCTTGCCTCTTGCCAATGCCCTCAGTCCACTGTGGCACTCTCAGGCCCTTTTGCGCACACTGGCACGGGCACACCCACTCCTACTCTCACTCAGGCACACTTCTGGTGGGCCCTGTCCTACTCCTGGCCACTCCTGCGCCCTGCTTCCTGTCTTGCCTCCCTGGCACTTTGTCTCTGCGCTCCCACCTGTGGCTTCCCTGTGGTGTATTCTTCCTTCCCGCTCTTGCTACCTTTTATTTTGGCTCATTTCCGCTGTCACACAACTTCCGCTTGCTCCGCTATTGCGCACATTGCATGCTGTTGAATATTGCACTGAGCATGTTATTCATGGTTACGCCCCCTGTGGTTGCACATGCATTCATTACTGTTGCGCTCTGGTGCATTGCTTGTTGTGCTGTGCAGCCGGCTGCCACTGAATATCGCACAATGGCGCATTTCCGCACTTGCGCTGGCTCATCCCTGTTGTGCATGGCGCATCCACTCTGAATATCCCACCCTGTATGTTAAGTAACAAAAGATATATATCACTAGATCTGTGCAATATTATAAATTCTTCAGGTGGAATTCCTACATAATGGCAATTCCATTTCCGAAAGTTTTTATAGCCTTGTGACTTCCTGGTTGCTCATTGCAATACCAGAAAGGAATGTATGCGTGATTCACATGGGAAAACTCAGGGGTCTTAATTGGCTGAACTCTCATAGTTCAGTTGGTTAAGAGCTAAAACACAGATTGCTAAGGTCCTCAGTTCAAATCCCAGTGAGATTTACACTTTTCCTTTCATTTCTACAATTGGATTAATGTAGCCTTGTGAGAAATTCTGCAAAATCCCACCAGTAAGTAAGCTGTTAGAACTTTATTGCAACATGAGGAATGTATTTATTAAACTTAATATGATCTCAATATTTAGTTTCCACAGTTTCTCACATTCTTTAATAGAATAGACTATAATGTAAAAGAAAGAATGTCTATTAAAGTTAATGTAAACTTTGGATTTTGCCCCCATAGTTTTGCTTCTTGAATTTGTAATTGTCGCCAATGTCAACTGCAGTCATTTTGTCACTTTCCGAGGAAATACAATGGGTTTCTGCATATTCTAAATTGGTGGAATTCTATGGAATTCCCAACAGTTTTGTGAAATTTTGGTGGAAGCTGAATCTTGCAACTGTACCCATCATAAGAAACATAAATGCACAATATTGCTCTGAGTAGTAAAAATGTACAATAGAAAGGAAGGAGAGAAAAAAGCTGTACAGTGCCCCCACCAGGGCAAAACACATGTCCGAGATATTCAAATTCAACCCCGCAATGTACCCTGGTGCGATATTCAAAGGGATGCCTTGTGCAGTGCAAGTCCCAATGCGCTGGGAGGCATTGCTAATGTATGTGGCACATCTGGAAGTGGTGCCCATGCATATCGCGGCACATTCGATATTCAGCCTGGGATGTGCCAAACATGCTTTAGCAGCGACCAGATGTGCTGCATGCGGGGTGCAAGGTTGAGCCAGGAAATACTGGCTCAAATGCTGGCCATCCACAGATGGGCTGCTGTCTTGCAGGGTGCAACACAGTACCCACCAGCCATGGGTGGCCACCCGCCCAACAGGGACACCATCCACAAGCACCCAAACCCCCTGGTGGTCTGGTGGGTACCCCCTTCTCTCGTATGCCTGATCACAGGCATTTGTATTATAAAACATAAAACCTAGTGGTCTAGTGGGTCCCCCCTCCCTCTCATATGCCCAATCGCAGGCAGTGGTAGTATTATAAAATGTAAAACCTGGTGAGGGTCCAGTGGTCCCCGTATGCCTGATCACAGGCAGTAGGTGAGGAGACTTGGTGGTCTAGGCAGGTCTTCTTCTCTCACCACATAGACCCCGGCCACTCAGTTCTCAGCCTATTGCGGGCGGCAGCATCTCACTTTAAGATAGCCACCCAGCCAGCTAGTCAATGCCAGTTACAGGCAAGATCTGGTAAGCCTGTCTATGTGGATTAATGGGCTTGCAGACCATAATATATTGCACAGCACAAAATCTGAACGAATGCATTCATTTACATATTTGTGCCTGTGTAGTGCAGCATGGTCTGCAAGCCCAGTGGTCCACACTGTGGAACAATAGGCTTACAGATCTTACTGTAAGCTGTCTTTTCGCAGGTGCCAGTGGTATGCAGGCAGGATGCTGCCACCGCCCGATGACTGGGGAAGCTGGGTGGCTTGGGGTCCTCTGTGGGTGGGAGGGAGGGAGCACCACTAGACCACCAGGTTATACTTTGCACTACCTACTGCCCGTGATCAGGCATATGGGGGGGGACCACTGGACCACCAGGATTTACATTTTATAATACTAATGCCGATGAACGGGCATACAGGTGGAGGGGGACGATAGCCTGCTAGGGTGTCACTGCATGGTGACAGTGGCTGTGCAGGGTACCAGGTGCATTTTGCCGGGCTGCCATGCACAGCACATGCAAGTGGGACCATAATGACATACAAATGGCCCCATTTGCACCATGCATACATTATGGCCCCATTTGCCTGCTCATGTTTGAATATCGTGGGTGCTGCACCCAGCGCAACTACAGTTGCGCTAGTGAATTCCCAGTCCTCCCTGTCTGGGGAATGCACTGGTGCATTGTACATGCGCCATGCGCATTCTGTGCCATATTCAAAGGTGATGCGTCATGGTGCATCACCTTTGAATATCACCCTGTCTTGGCCCCGGCACATCTCGGATGCGCTGCGCCCCGACTTGCGCCAGTGCCCGGCCCAGTCTGAATATCTCGGCCAATGTAATTACTGTAGACATCACAGGTGCCTCTGTTACTAATTGGAGTGATTATCAGTCAATCAGATTGGGCCTTGTGGTATTCTGAAAGATATCACTGGCTGAACTGTGATACTGCGCTTCATCCTGGGGGAAGGGGTGGCAGTGGCACTATATATCAAACTAGCTATGTTGCTACAAAATACTGTAGACAGCACATCCATTCAAAGGCATACTCACTTCCTGATGCATAACAATAACAACAATATTAAAAATTTACAGAACAGCAGGGACAGACCCTAAGGGAAATTAGTGCACGGTGTCATCTTAAAGCTAAATCTTGATTGTCTGCACATCTTATGTGAACACCTTGCTGTGCATCTTAGGAAGAGAAAAGAAGTGACTCTGCTCAGAGCTTCCTTTTTCTCTTGTTTGTCTTCCCTTGCACTAACTCTCTCTCTGTCTCAGCCGGTTATGCCAATAAAAGTCAGTTTTACTTCATTGCAATTTATTTAGCAGAAGCAGTTGTTCCACTGTTTTGCATTTTATTATCTGCTGCTTCAGCCGTTCGTGTTTAATTAAGTTAAATAAAAGGATGTCTTTGCAGTTTATCATTCTAACACAACATCCAGTATTTTCTAATTGTATTCTTTTTTTTCTTTTCATTATTCTGTAAAGTAGAGCTGGCAAACTTTTCACACTGCTTTGTGCAAGTTTTGCAAAATGCATTAACCCTTTATGAAATGTCATACACTTTATGAAAATAGACTCCACCTGAAAGGTGATTTTTTTTCAACAGAAAATAAGGGCATCTGGAATTGCAATGTATTTTGCTTGTTTTGGGGCCTCTTTTATAAAATTGTTCCTTTGTGGTATGCAAACAAAATCACACATTCAACACTATACTGTACATTTTCAAAATTGCAGTATGTGAAAGGGCATTCACCCCTTACAGAAATATAGGTGTGCTGTGTACATGCAGAATGCATGCCACATGTTTAATTGTGCAATGTTTGCATGTAGTTCACATACACAGAGTGATCCTAAATGAACCAGGTCTAAAAAGCAAATCAGGTTCACATGCTGAAAGCTTGACATGTGCACAACAGGTAAGCTGGTGTGAACATGTAAAAATTACATCAGGTTCACGTGTTGCACGCTTGACATGAGTGCAGCAGTTAAGCTGGTGAGAACATCATTTAAACATCACATCAGTTTCTATTTCTTATACTACTGTTAGCAATTAGAGTCATTAAAATACATTTTTATTTGAATTCCCATAAACATTACGTAAACTCATTAAGTTTGATCCTTTTGCAAGTTGTTTAATGGCTTTTATTTTTTTGTCATTAAATCACCATTCATATTGTTTGCTTACTGCATTAAATGCCTAGGATACAGCCAGTCAACATCCCCCATTCCAGATGTACAAAGAGGGGCCTCTGTGTTGTGAAGCCTTTCCTTTTTGTTTTGGACCATGCAAATCCCTTATGCATTTTTAGTGCTACAAATGTGTTTCTCCATGACTGTTTCACCTCATTTACTTTCCCTTTGTCATTCTGTATTGAGCACATACACAATGGCCATGCTCAGCACTTTCTGTGCTGAGTAGGACCTTGGAAGCATGCACCATACCTCACATTTTGTCACTCAGATGAGGGACATGGACACTCAAAATGAGGGACACTAACCCACATGATGATCAGGACACATCATGAAACATGGAGATACAGTACCTCAGAACACAGTGGAAACCATTGCATTAGCACCTGAGAATGAATTTCTACCATTAAGCAGGGGTGCCATTTAGGTAGGGCAGAGGGGGACAGCTACCCATGCCTAGATTATTCTTATGGTGTGGCAATAATGGCATTCAATTTGGATTTAATCTTTTGCACAATAAGTGCCCACCTGGCCTATGTGTGCTCACGCTGCAGGTACTCTCCAGACTCGACTGTGTCGTGTCTGTATTGTGTTGTCCACTATCTCCACCTTTTAACAGTGGCACAATCACATGTGATATGGATGAGCTCCAGCCAAGAAAGAGTGCATGAGTCTTGCAAATGTGACACTGTCTTTCCTGCCACAGAATAGATGGACTGCACACTTCATCGTAGAGGAGTCAGTGAGCACTGAACTCTCAATAGCAGTGCTGTGTCAGCATATTTTTGTTGGTCTACTCTTAATGAATCTCTGTCTTCCCTGGTGGCTGAAGGGGCAGAGAGTGAGCTAGAAACTAACTGAAGACTAAGCTACCTACTTACTTTACTAGGCTCACCTTGCAAAACAAAACAGCAAAGCCCCCCACAGCAGCAAGCTAGGCTTAGCAGCAGTGGTGACAGTGGTGTGGGTGGCCTTCATAGGCTTTGTTCAGTGCAGTGTGGCAGCAGCCTTAGCAGCAACCAGGCAAGAAGCAAGCAACTCAGGTTGGGTGGGTTCAGTTAGTGAGGTGACTTGGTTGCGGTCCACATTGGGGACCGGTGATAGTCGGTTCTGGCATTCAGCTTCTGGTGGAAGGAGAGAGGGGGAGCAGACTGAAAACTGGGCTGATGGCACACTGTGCTAAGCTGCAGGTTCTGGCCATATGGCTGGGTAAGTAAAAGTAAATAATTTTTTTACAGGGGGAATGGGGAAGGAGGAAGGACTGAAATATCAATGTGTTTGTCATGTTTCTTCACCTTTGGGTGACTTCATGACCCTTAGGGGATGGGTATTGAATGGAATGGAGTCAAGGAGAAAAATTGAGACAAGGTTATTTTTCTAGGGTATGGGGGCAGAACTTCATCCAGGAAAAAATTGGTTAGTAACTGAGTGGGTTTAAGCCCAAATCTGATGCACTGCTCTGGGGTATATATAGATGAATCTTATACATTTTAATTTTTCCTGATTTGCATATCTCATTTTAGTCAAACCAAATAAGTTGTATCTTTTAGAGCTGTTGCAAACATTCTAGAGCTGTCCCTTGCATTCACGGACAGTTGAGTGGTATGGTATGCACAGACTATTGGAGCCCCACTATAGTCAGGCTTATGACCCCCCCAGTGAAGCTGACCTCCACATCCCCATGTTCAGGCACATTATGACAAAGGGCAAAGGAGACTGCAGGGGTGTGCATCATTGAAATGAATTGGGGTATTTTTTTATTACTATTTTATACATTATTGATGGAGAGTTGGAGATTAATGTAGGCCACTGCTCGACTAACAAAGGCCTTGTTAGTAGAACAGTGGTCTTCATTATTCTCCAACTCACCATCATAACATACAAAATAGTAATAAAAATAACTCCATTCATTTCAAGGGGCTACGCCCCAGCACTCTGACCCATGGACATCATCTCTTAAAGACTCCTGCCTCTGGCTCCTTAGTACTCAAGTAAGAGACTTTTTACTTATATCTATACTTGGTGGGTTGTCTGTAGCAGCATAGCCATACCCACTACAGTGTGTGTGCATGGTGGGGGGGAGGACTGGCCATGTGAGTGTGTGTCAGGTTATTGCTACTTTTGTGTTTGTAGCTTCAAGTCTGTTTGTGTGGAAGCATTCAAAACTATGGAGAGAAAATGGTAGGAGTACAGGCCAGACAGAAGTAATTAAGTGTGTTTGTGGGTAAGTTTGTGTATTGGGGTGGGAAAAACCACATGTGTTTCCATTGGTATGTGTGTTATAGTTCAACTGTGAAACTGAGATGAGTAAGAGAAGAAAACTGAAAAGCATGACAATGGCTACAAGCATGCTGCATGCGTGCAGATGTAATCAGATACAGTATGTATTAAAGTACAAGTGAGCCATATGTGTGCAGACAGTATGGCTTAGTGGCTAAAGGCACTGAACTACAAGCCAGGAAACTTTGAGGCATGAAGACCTGGGTTTGAATCTTATCAACCCCCACTTGTATATGGTGTGATCCTGACAAGTCACTTAACTTTTACGTGTGCAGTTGTCAGTGACCACTTGCTTTTTGCGTGCATGTCATATGCAAGCAGTCTTTCCCAAATTAACATAAAACTCAGGGTTTCCCCACTTGCTTGCTGCACACATACTGTACCATATGCATGCAATCGGTTCCAATTTAACATTTAAATCATACTTGCAGCATGCATATCACTTGGGTAGTTTTATGTGTGCAGCATGAAAACATTTCATATAATTATTTCTGTAAGGGACTATGCACTTTGGACAATCTGAGGGAATTTTTGGTAAACTTTCCATTTTTAACACAAGGCTGTATGCGAAAAATCATAACTTTTAATGCAGTGCACAGATGATCCATATTAAACTTCACATACTTTTGCCACAGAATTCACAATAACTGCTCAAAAACAAAAAAATGCAATTTCTTGCAGTTTTGATAGACTTAAAAATATCACTCAGCTCCACTGTAGAGTCATGTGATGTTTTATATAAAACACTATAACATTGCATTCTGTTGTATTATATTATATTGCCTTGTGTTAAATTGTTTGCATTACTACTAGAAGAAAAGTACCTTCCTTGTATTCCTTGATTAAAAAAGTACAAATTTGTATTGTAAATTAGCATACAATGCTATGAAAGACTTCCAAGGAGTACAGTAAGCTTAATGTCTTGGGGATAAATGTTAAATATCTAAACAATATGCCTTGACAGGGTGTGTAGTAAAGGATTTTAATGCATGCATCAGGGGGGGGTGAGACATGAGGCTGAAGGCCAAGTGTCACTACATCCCAGAGAAGCCCATTCAAATCCTTGAATGCACACCCTGGAGTGTCTTACTGTGCTTATAAAATGGCTCTCTGCTCTTACATACTATATGTAAAGTGAAATGCTTTTTTCCCCCATATTTTCCTTTATTCTCCCTGGCAGGCTGGGTGGCTGTATCAGCTCATCCCGTTCTGGCCCCATGGCTGTCCTGTGTCACACCATCCCCAATCTCAGGTGGACTGTTGGTGCTAGCAAGGGTGGCTTCATTAAGCCCCAACCCCCATTTTTTTCCCCCACAGATTTCTCCCCTTATTCCCCAGAGCACCAGACAAGGTTGGATGTGCACATGGAGGCATGCATGCATGCATGCATGCCTTGGCCCAAGTGACTCCACTTCCTCCACCCCTGGCCTAGAGCCTTGCTTCCCTCCGTCGCCTGCACCACCACTAAGCCTACACATGGTGGTGGTCAAAGGCCAGGAGAGCCAACCTCCCCTATCTGGGAGTGGAGAGCTGCCAAGTGACCACTCAATCCTCACCTAGCCCTCCCTCCAGCTGACCGCCAGCAACCCATGCTCATCGCCAAGTATGGGTCACTGCTGTGGCAGCAGGCAAGGTGCTACTGCCTCAGCCCTCCACACCACTGGGTCGATGAAGTGAAATAATTTTAATACATTTTTTTAATATGAAATTATATGTTTAAATACATTTAAAATGACAAAATTATATATATGAAATCATTGATTTTATAGGTAATAAGGGTTTTTTGCCTTGGTAATGAAATGTGGCACCTGACCATGAATCACAAACTTTTTAATGCATGGTCACGTGATGTCTCTTAGCCAATGAGGCTCCAGGACCCCTCCTTGCCATTTTTAATATGCTACATACTCTCTTACTACTAATTAGGTCATAATAATGACTTATGTGGTCATGACATGGACCTAATGTCATCCTGGGGTTGTGGTGACATGACAGAAACCATTTTTAGCTTTGTTTATAGTATATGATGTTTAATATACAGCTAGCCCACAAACGCTGTTGTTAAAATTCCAAATTGTAAAGCAATTTTTTTTGAATGTCTGTGTCACTCATACTGTCTGAATGTTCCACTTGCTCTACAATACTCTGAGGTAAATGATGTCTGCTTGATTCATAGTCTGCTGACAAGGACACACATCCATTCATGTGTGACAGTTTTAAAACCCTATAAACAGTGTCTGACCTTATGCAAAGTAAAAACAATTGTCTGTACCATCAACATAATTTGTATGTAATGTATGATGCATCACTTTCATGTCCAACATTTCTCTCTTTCATATTATTTAGGCTACATAATATAGTCTCTCTCTCTCTCTCTCCATATCTATAGATATATCTATAGATATATAAATATATATTTAGACATATTACTTGCAATTGCAAATTATACTATATAACGGTACCACGTATATCTATCTATCTATCTAAAATATGTGTGTGTGTTTTTTTAGTAACAGCTGTTATGTGTATATCCATGGCACTCTAAGTCACTACCTAGAGGGTCATGTTCACCTGATATGCTGCGAGATGCACATGTGAACTTGTAGTGAATTTTAAGATCCTCCCTGAGCCCCTTCTGCTCCTACTCCCATCAGTTCTTATGTGCATCTGAGTAGGTTAGAAGCGCGGTTGCTGAGCTCCTGTAGTCCTAGGATTTTATACCCTCTCTATTGCAAGGTAAGCGCTCCTATCCCTATAATTCATCAAAAGAATCCAGACTATGCAGGCCCTGACATTTCTTTGCTATTTATACTAATATTGTTGCCTATGCACTAATGGAGCATAAGGTATGCACCAAAGTTGTGTAGCCCACTTGTGTAGCTCTGCAGCCCAGACAGGCACAAGGTACACAGTATGCACGACGTGACCTGTCCACGGCCCTTCCCCCTGGGGTACATGTTCTCAGGGGTGGCAGGCTGTGGAGCAGTGGACTCAGACAAGCATCCAGTCGGATGCCTGATCCAGGTCCCAGATTGGGTTTCTTGTGCCCTTGGAGCAGGGGTGCATGGGAAGGCGTGGATCCCACATTTTACAAAGTATGGGAACTCACTGAATGGTTACCCTCAGCCCTTCCATTCAGCCTAGTGAGCTAGGGCAACATGTAGGGTCATCTCCTGGTCCCACCGTGGTCAGCAGGTGTTACCTTTTGGGTGCGCACTGGATCACAGCATGGTCCTGCCTGCTGTAACCTGTGCCCCCTCCATGCCTGACACTACATGCCTTAGTGAATGGCGCATAGTGCAGGCATGCCCCTGACACTGTCCCTGACTGCATGTGGCACATAGCTGCATGGCCAGGGGATCCACTGTGCAATTGACTGGCACACTGTCCGTGAATTCTGCCAGGGATCCACGGGATCCCCCTGCATGGCATTCCCACTTAGGGTTGCCTCAAATACGTGGCACATAGGCAATTCTTTTTTTTGTGCATAGGGCCCATTACTAGTTAAATACTAAGTTGTCCTGGGCTACATTCTGGCTAATCAGGGCCATGCAGTCATTGAGCCAGGAAATCATAAGCTAACTCTACAGGCTCTCTATTCAGTTTTCTGATCCCTCTTATTAGTCAGTGTCTGGTTTCAAAATGTACACAGTGTGCATGCTGTCCAGAAATTCAGTTCTGCCACCATGATATTAGGCACTCCCCCTCGTGAGCAGGAATGTCTAGTGCTTGTGTGCCCCTACAGCCCCTTTCATAGTGGCTGCATAGGAGCACATGAACAGTGCCAGATTCTACAGGATAATGCCACTTTAATCCTCACTGCGAGAGCTCCTTGGCTGGTGCCCCCATGCTCAATGGGACACCGGAGCAACAGGGACAATACATTTTCTCTCTGGCAACACAGGCAGTCGTCCCCCTCATGAGTGGGGAGTCCTCACTGGCTCTGCACTGATAAATTTACACACAGGCAGATCTCTATCCCTTATGAGTGGGGAGGTCTCGCCAGTGTAAACATATTACATACTGAGTTAATTTCACTAATACAGTCCCCCCCCACCACACGTCTGCTAGTCACACGGAGAATCAGTATTTAATTTGCCTCTCCAATCCAGGCTTCACTGTCAGAATTCTGGTGAAAGCTCATTCCAGGGCCATGCTGCCACTGATCCGCTTCCTCTTTCTTGTAGTAGCCATTGTTCCTCTTGGGAGTCATGCCATTGTCCCTCCTGGGATTCGCACACTTTCATCCATCCCTTTGTCATAGAATCATAGAAGCTTGATGGCAGAAAAAAGACCCTTCTGGCTCATCTGGTCTGCCCAACCCTCCCCTTTCAAATCCCCCCTCCCCACCTGCCCCTGCACTCCCCCCAATACTCAGCCCCATATGCCTGTCCCATGCCCTCTTAAATTCCTCCACCATTCTAGCCCCCATCACTCTATTTGGCAGTCTGTTCCAGGGCTCCACCACCCTCTCTGTGAAGAAGTGCCCCCTCACATTGCCCCGTATCTATTTCCTTGCAATCTGAGGCTGTGCCCTCTAGTTCTGGCTCCTTCCTTCCTTCCTCTTTAGCAGGTCCCCTTCTCCTACTTTATTGAGCCCCTTTACATATTTGAAGGTTTCAATCATGTCCCCCCCCTTTCCCTCCTTGTTTCCAGCATGTACAGATTCAGCTCCTTACACCTTTGCTCATATGTCTTCCCCTGCATACCCTGCACCATCTTTGTTGCCCTTCTCTGAAACCTCTCCAGTGCATCTATATCTTTGCGGAGATGTGATCTCCAGAACTGAACCCTGTACTCTAGCTGCAGCCTCACCATAGCCTCGTAGAGGGGCATTATTACCTCTCTCCTTCTGCTAGTAATGCCCCTGCCTATGCATGCTAACATTCCACTTGCCCTTCCTGCCGCCCTGCTATAGTGGAACCCTACCTTAAGATTTGAGGAGACTATGATGCCCAGATCTCTTTCCTGTTCTGATTTGTTGACCCCCAGCGTGTACCCTGCTCATGTGTTTTTACTCCCTATGTGCATCACAGCATACTTCTTGGCATTAAATTTCAGCTGCCACTTCCCGGTCCACTCCTCGAGCATCTTAAGGTCCTTCCTCATGTCCTCCACCCCTTCGGGGTGTCCACCCTATTGCAGATTTTTGTATCATCTGCTAATAGGCACACCCTCCCTCTCAAACCCTCTGCAATATCACTGATGTACATGTTGAAGAGGAGTGGACCCAAAACTGACCCCTGTGGCACCCAACTCCTTACCCTTGCACCCCATTTAGTACCACCCTCTGAGTTCTCCCTGCTAGCCATGCCTCCAGCCAGCTTGCTATTTTTCCTCCCGACCCTATGCTTTCTGTCTTGCTCACCAGCCTCCTGTGGGGAACGGTGTCAAAGGCCTTGCTGAAGTCCAGATTGATCAAGTCCACCCCTCCCAGTCAATTTTCTAAGTCGCCCAATTAAAGCACTCAATTAGGTCAGACTGGCATGATTTCCCCTTGGTGAAGCCATGCTGTCTGCTGTCCTGCAAGCCACACTTCTCCAGGTAATCCACCACCCTCTCCTTGGTTAATGCCTCCATTACCTTCCCCACCACAGACGTGAGGCTAACTGGGCAGTAGTTCTCCTTCAGCTCCCTGCTACCTCCCTTGTGCAAGGGCACCACATCCACCCTTCTGCAGTCCTCAGCACTCTCCCCATATCCAGGGACAGGCTGAAGAGCCTTGTCAAGGGTGTGGCCAGCTCCTCCCTCAATTCCCTTATCACTCTGGGTTGTAACCCATCAGGCCCCATTGCCTTGTCCACCCTTATTCTATTTAGCTCTGCCCTGACCTAATCCACAGTGAATGGGCTCTGATCCACCCATTTGCCCTCCCTCCCCTTAGACTTTTGCACCAGATTCCTGACTTCCTCCTCCTCCATGAATACTGAGCTAAAGTACTCATTTAATGCCTCTGCCTTTACATAGTCCTGCTCCAAGCTTATCCCTCCCCCCCAGGCTAGCAATCCCTTGCCCTGCCCTTCTCCTCTCCCTCACATGTCTGAAAAATGTTTTATGCCCCCTCTTGGCCTTTTTGGCTATTTTCTCTTCAGTGGCTGCTTTTGCCCTTCTGATCTCCCTCCCTGCCAAACTCCTCTTCTCCCTGTACTCCTCTCCATCTTCCTCTCTGAGTGTCCTCTTAAATTTTCTGAAGCCCTCCTCCTCCTATCCTTGACTGCCCCCACCACCTCCCTAGTGAACCAGAGTGGTCTCCTGCCCCTCTTGCCCTTCCTGACCTTTTTTATGCACATTTGCGGTGCTTCCTGAACCCCACTCCTGATAGCTTCCCATAATTCCTATATTCACTGTACCTTCCAGTTTTTCCTTAACTATCTTTCTCGTCTTATCAAAGTCTGTGTCGCTGAAGTCCATGACTGTCATATGGTTTTACTTGTCTTCCTCCCTACCCTGACCCTGACCGGTACCGTGCTGTGGTTGTAGGTGCCCCAGACTTCTCCAACCCTCACCTCCTCCACACTCTCCCCATTAGTCAGGGCTACATCCAACAAGTTGCTTCCCCTCGCTGGCTCCCTGACCAGCTGTTGAAGGAATACCCCCTACAGCTAGTCTAATACCTCTCTGCTCCTTGCCAGTGTTGCATCTGGGATTTCCCAGTTAACATCTGGGAGGTTTAGATCACCCATCAGTAGCAGTTCTCCTTTTTGGGCCAGCCTCATCATTGCCTGAGTTAGCCATCTATCGTGCTACTTCCCTTGTGCAGGTGGCCTGTATACCAGCCCCAGCCACAGGGATTCATCTGTCTTCCTACCTAGTGTTACCCACTGCAGTTCAGTCTCCCCTTCCTCCTCCTGCCCTTCAGTTACACTAATGCTTTCCCTGATATATAAGGCACCCCCCCTTCATGCCCTCCCTATCCCTTCTGAACAGTCTATAACCTGGAATGGTTGTTTCCCAGGTATGATGTTCTGTCCACTAGGTCTCTCTTATTGTGACTATATCTAATCCCTGATCCCTCATGATGGCCTCCAGGTCCACCATCTTATTTCCCAAACTACTGGCATTTTCTGCTAATACCTTCCACCAGTCCCCCTCTTTGTTGCCCCCTTCACCCGTCTCTCTCTTGCCCAACAATGTAGTGCTTGGTGCATCAGATTGTTACATCCTTAGTACCTGAATCATTTGGACTTTTGTATGACATTAGTAGGGCCAGTTTGTGATCCCAGTAATCTTATTCATTCTTTCTCTTGTGTGCTCCAACTATTGCTAATAAACCTTGCATCTTGGCTGTAGAGTACACCTCCAGCCTCTTCTTTCAGATTTATCTGGCATCACCCTAAACTATAGGGGTATGAACCACCACAGTTTATCCACCACACTAGCTTTCCATACAGTATCTCATTTCATGATGCTCAATGGGAAAGGAGCATGCAAGTGAAAGTAGATGGCTTTGAGGATATTCCCCTCTAAGATTGGAGCAGAAGCTGTTATCTTGTGCCATTGTAAATGTTGAACAGTGCTGTATGGTTTTATGTACCAATTGTATGCAAAGTTTTACCTCCTTGTTATATATAAAGCTTACAGAAAAAAAAGATTGGAGTGGAAAACTTCATCTAAGATGGCTTCTGCCAGGCCGGCCCACTGGTGCAGAGACATGGTTGCCATCTGCGGCACCAACGACTCAGGTTCGGGAATGGACTCAGGAGTCAGAGGCCAGCCAGGAAGAACAGGATTGAGCATCCAGTGGACTGTTCTCCTACTCTGGGGGGTGGTGGGGTTGAGTGTTCAGTGCATGATGGACTCCGGTGGAGGATGTAACAATCTGATGCACCAAGCTTGGGTTTCTAGTATTTTGGTCGGCTGATCACTTGGTGTGAACCCAAGGAAGCGCTTCCTATACAGGCCATAAAATGGGGCATCCCACAGTAAACCAGAAACAGGGGAAAGCACTGTAGGCCTCCTAGCCCTGGGAAGAAGGTGACTCCTGGTGTCACTGAGGAAAAGTCGAAGGTGAAGCGCCTGGTTGAGGAAGTGTGTTGAAGCCTGGTTGTAGGTGAAGAGAACTCTTATCTGGAGTTGTCAGCTGCAGTGACCTTGGGCAGGTGATATCCAGTTGAGGAAAGGATGCTGGGTGCAATGATCTGCTGGACAATCTCTGGGTAGGTCCCCAGAGCCCATACCACCTCACCCCTGCAGCTTCAGCATCTGGCAGTCTTTGGTGTGATCTCTTGATGAGCCACTGGAACACGAGACACCTATGGACAGCACAAGCATAAGTGTGGCAACCCTCGGTGTGGCCTCTTGCGTGGGCCACCAGTGCCTCATGCCACCAGGATGAGGCACAGAGCCTGGCAATCCTCAGCGAGGCCTTGGTATAGGCCACCAGTACTATTGCCACCTTGGGACAACGTCTATGCAGGAGAATGGGCAATGTGACTCTGAGTTCGACGGATGACTGAAGTCCCTCAAGCTAGAGCCAGGGTGGCTCCTACCCTGACTCACTTTGGTGGGCACTAGCTACCAGCTGGCTACCACTTACGACCGGCAACTTGAACCTGGGGTGATATGGCGAAGACTTGGGGTTGGTGGAGGTCATTGAAGATGAGTGCAGGTGATGCTGGGCTTTCTGAGGACCCTCCCTAGGTCGAAGAAGAGGCACTGGAGGAACCCTAGATGAGGTGTGTGTGCAGGAACCCCTGGAGTTCAACAAGGATCTGTTTATTTATTTATTTAAGTGTTTAACCATGAAGGCATGATGAGCAGACTACTGCTCGATTCCAGAAGCACCCTGGGAGTAGGGGGAATAGGACAGCATACAAACACATACAGTAAGGTCAATTACATGATATACATAAAAGAATGGGAGAGCATACAAACATATACAGTAAGGTCAATTTCATGAAATGCATAAAAAAAACATAAGCAAGGTAGAGCACAATTTCTACAGGCAGGTACATAGCCATGGCTTCATGAGGTAATACATACAAGGTACATAATTCATGGTAGCGAGCTTATACGATAGGAGGAATATAAAACCATATGACAGGAGACTTCTGGGAGGTTCCATCATCAGGTAAATGGATGGAACAGTGACATTTGGGAATGGTGAGTGGTAGGGGTAATTACTCTGATGCAGGGGTTAGGGGACTCCAGGTAAATGAGCTCCCAGGGATGCAAGTGCAAATAGGGTGGAAGTTTGTTTTGAGAAGGGAGTTAAGATGCCTTCCAGGTGTGGTATGCCAGATGTCTGATATGAGAGAATTCCAGAGGCTGGACATGCAAAAACTGAAAACTGACTGGCCTGCTGAGGTTGACATGCATGGGATGGCCAGTAGATGTAAGTCTTTATTTCTCAGTGCATAGCCCTGGGGGGTGTGGGCTGAGAGGACCATGGTGAGATACATGGGGAGGGACTGTGACCAGTATTTGGCTGTGAGGCTCGCACAATGGGATAGATGCCGACCCTGCAATGAGGGGAGGTCTAGGTTCCGGTACAGGACACAGTGATGAGTACAAGGAGAACAGTCAAGAGCAAAGCAACAGAAGGAATGGAAGAGGGGGTCCAGTCTGGCCAGGGTGGACTTTGGATCAGCACTGTAGACTACATCCCCATAGTCGAAGATGGGGAGAATCATTCTCTGCACTATGGCAAGTCTAGCCAGCAATGGAATGCATCCACAACTTTTATACAGTACACCAAGTTTGGGGTGGAGCTTTTTGTGGATGGCATCAATGTGTGCAGAGAAGTCAAGGTGCTGGTCAAGCCAGACCCCGAGATACCTGAAGGTGGAGAAGGTTTCAATAGATGTCCTGTCAAGGGTGCGGAAGGGGGGTGGGGGGTTGTCTTGAAAGTCTCTGCCTTGTGCCAAAGGTCATGGAGATAGTTTTCTTGGTGTTGAGAAAAAGCTGATTTGAGTGAAACCATCGCTGAACTTTGTTGAAGTCCTGCTGGAATCTGGTCGCTACTTCAGCAGTCGAGGCACTGGATGTGTACAAAACTGTATGCATGTGAATGGATATGCTGGGGCAGGCAGCAGGCAGGTCATTGAGGAAGATGGAGAACAGGAGATGGCCAAGGACTGAGCTTTGTGGAACCCCAGAGATGACAGGAAGGAAAGCAGAGGTGGCATTGCCAATTCTGACGAATTGGGATTGGTCTAGCAGGTAGGAATGGAACCACCCGGTGACCATGTCTGAGAGCCCTGCATGAGAGAGCTTCCATAGCAGGAGTGTATAGGAGACAGTGTCGAAGGCTTTAGCCAGGTCAGCAGAAATGGCTGAGATGATTAGGCCCTTGTCCATACCAGTGAGTATGGAGTCTGTGAGTCTTAGGAGGGAGGTGGTGATGGAGTGGGTCTTCCTAAAGCCAGACTGATAAGGTGTGAAAAAGGAAAAGGAATCAAGATAGGAGGAGAGCTGAGAGAGAACTAGTTTTTCCTGGATTTTGGCCAGGATAGGAAGCAGGGAAATCGGGCGGTAATTACCGGGTGTCGAGGGGTCACCTCCTTTTGTCAGTGGGATGACTGTAGCATGTTTCCTCTCGGTGGGGACATCAGCAAGAGAGAATGAGAGGTTGTAGAGGGCTTCTAGGGGGGCGGCAATGTCTGAGGCCAACAAGTAGAGTAGTTTGGAGTCAAGACCAGTAGGGCATTTGCCCTTGTCAGGATTTAGGGTAAGTAGAGCTTTGTAGACTTCAGTAGGGGTAATCTGGCAGAAAGCAAAGGGGTTGCCTGCTGGGGGAGCATTATGGGGGTGGAATGGCGGAGAGGTTTGGGTGGCTTGTGGGTTGGGGCCCCCAAGAGAGAAGACGTACAGTCTGTAAAGATATGAGAGGCCACGTCCAGGGGGTCAGTAATCGTGGGGCCACCAGTGTTGATGGTTGGGGTAGGGGGTTGTGAGTGAAGGCAAAGAGAGATTCAATCACTTTCCAAAATTTGGAGGGTTGGCTCAGGTTAGCTTTGAAGGTGTCGCTGAAGTATTTTGCCTTTGCCCTGCAGATCTGCCTAGTGCAGGCATTTCGAAGGGCACAATATTTTTGTTGGTGCACCTGAGAGCCAGAGACCTTGAAAGCCTTCCAGGCTGTGTCCCTATCTTTAAAGAGTGTCATGATGTCCGTGGAAATCCATGGCAGGTGGGTACCCCTCACCCGAGCCCTTTTAACAGGGGTATGTGAGTTCCAGACCCCTATAAACCTTGACTTAAAGTACTCCCAGGCTGAATCAATAGAGATGGCCCTTTGGATGAAAGACCAGTCCAACCTAGACAAGTTGAACAGGAGGGATGCAAGGTCCAGGGATTTGTAGGATCTTGTGAGGATGGCTCTGGGTGGGTTAGCTGTAGGGTGATGGATTTTTCTACTAGAGTATATCATGTTACTATCACTTATAGAGTCCGGTAGCAGGCCAGAGATGAGTATACAATGTGGGTGCGATGTATGGGACCCGTCCAGGAGAGAGTGGTTTGAGGATTTGTGGTTGAAGCATGTGGGCTCTGTGATTAACTGGGATAGGTTTAGTGCAGCCACCTGGTGCCACAATCTGGAGCTGCTACTGGAGAGCCAGTTATAGTTGAAATCACAGAGGATGTGCAACTCGCCCCCTGAAGCCAGCAAGGTGATGCTGTTCAGGTGTTCCGGGATGGAGGGTGAGGATGTGTCAGGAGGACAATAGGACCCAGCTATGAAAATGGGGCAGGTATGGGCCGGGGAAAGTTTGATTAAAATGGCATTGATGGATTGCATGGGTCTGGGCAATGGGACCAGTGTGAATGGCAGAGATGAGTTTATATACATGGCAATGCCACCCCCTCTTTTGGGGCCGTGGTGATCCTGACGAATAAGGGTGTAGCCCGAAATAGTGAACTCTGCATCAAGATTGTGTGGTTTCAGCCATGTTTTGGTAATGGTCAGTATGTCTGGTTTTAGAGAGAGGGAAATTGGTTGCAGCAGGCTGATTTTATTTAGAATGCTGCAAATATTTAGGTGCCTGAGTTTAAGGCCCCAGGGCAGTGAAAGGCAGGGGGTGGATGGACGGGGGGGGCTGTGGTGAGGGCCTGGGTTGCATTCAACGTCACCGGCCAGCAGGAGCAGAATGGTTAACAAGAGCCTGCTGTTTGGAAATACCCATTGGGGTTTCCAACTAGATTATGGTGACTGTCCTGGGGTTGTTGAGGAGGCTTTTGCCTGAACCTTTAGGGCAACTAAGTCAGCGTGGAAGGAGGATAGGAGGACAGAATGACTAGCAATTAAATTTAATTGCAGTGGAGCAGTGGATGGCTGAACGGTAGAGGTATGGGCAGTGGGAGATGTGGAGGCTAGGATGTGAAATTTTGGCAGGCCAGGCTGCTTCTCTGAGAAAGAGGAAGGGAGGGAGGGACGAGAGTAGAGGGGCAAGAAATAAAATTGCTGCTAACCCTGCAATCCAGGTTTTGGGCATGATTACCGAAGGTGGTGGGCTCAGAAGGACTACTGCCTCTAGTGGTGGGCATCGATAACTGGCAAATGGAAAACTGGGCTGATAGGCTAAAATATTCACATGAACACCCCGATAAATAACACAGTCAGCCAAGGGTGGTAGTGGGGGTGGTGGGGAGCTGACGCAAAGTGTTGGCAGGGCCAAAACGCTGAGGATTCAAAGAGTCTGTTGCACCCAGTGCCATGCCTGAAATCTTGGCTCTGAGGATGATGCAGCTCAAGGGAGGGTCATGGCAGATCTGGCCCTCATGACCACTCGGGGGGGCTGTTGAAAAGGAGACAGAGAGGAAGGTTAAATAAGGTGGGATGGAGGGAAGGACTGGGCAGAGAATGGGGTAGGGGGCTGTGGAAACAGGAGGGAGAATTAGTCGGAATTAGCTTGCTGTTCTAAAAGTGCATCAGGGTTTGGCATTAAATTAGCTAAGGAGCACAGTGGGAATTTAAGCTCCAGAATCCAGGAAAACAGGCAGGTTTAAAGTAAAATAGGAGCAGGGTTTTCAAATCAGATCAGCTGTAGAAATGGAGTTCATTTTAGCCAGCATTATAGTAAGGAGGAGATTAAAAGCACACTGCTGGGCAAATTACATTCAAGCAAATAGCTGGGAATAGAGCTAAAGTTGCAGCATACATATGAGAATTACCAATTTAAAGCCTGCAGAACAGCCAGTATAATGTACATAAAATAGCTGAAATCTGAATTAAAGTAACCACATCCTGGTGTAAAAACATTGCTAGGTGGACTGCTAAATGATTTAAAAAACTATCAGAAGTGTTCAGCCAACTTAAATTAGGCAGATAGTAGTCGGAGAAAATGCAGTTTGAATTTGGGTGCCAAGACGCAGAGGATTCAAAATTCATCTGATACACCCAGTGCCATACCTGAATTTTTGGCTCCAAGGACATTGCAGCTCAGGGGAGGGCCATGGCAGATCTGATCCTCACAACCACTCAGGGGGGAGCTGAATTCTTGGCTCCGAGGATGATGCAGCTCAGGGGATTTCTGTACCCTGGGGAATGCACAACCACAAAGGAGTGATAAGGCCTCTTCTGCTGGAGAGTGCTGCATAAAAGATTCACTGGGTCTGTTTCCTGGCCAAATAGACTGACTCGTTGCACTGGGGAATCTGACTACATGGCAAATTTCTGCAGAAAACAGACCGAGGCTGCTACTGGAGATCTTCTGGAGGGGGTTGCACTGAAGGCGCCCAGGGATTTGCTTCAACCTCCTAACAGGGAAGTTGACATCCATTGCCCAGCAGTCTTTCACCCTCCCTGGTCAAACTCTTTCTGCTTTCTCCAGCCTGTGCAGTGCCTCTTCTAGGCTGGGGCAGTCCAGGCTGCCTGCCAGGGGATTGGCTCCTTTGTCCAGAGGTCAGCTTCCTGAGGCTGGATCAGTGGCCTAAAAAAAATTTTTCAAGTTTGAATCTACACTGACCACAGGGATTGGCTGAGAGGGCTCAGCCTGGCTTCCTTCTCTCCCGCTGGGACAGGAATGTGGCCAAACTAGCTTGGCCTTAGCTGACTAGGTGTCAGTCTTGGGCAGAGGGAAGGGAGAACAAAGGAAGAAGAAAATAATGTTTTTATTTTAAAACCCTGAAGTTAGACTGCTAGGACTGTCTGCTGGAGGGGGGCCTGTTCTGTGCTTCAGAGGGCCCCCTAAACTTTTCAAGGGTTTCCAATTAAGCTGCCATGGTCCCCATAACTGTCTGACCCCTCATGTCTCTGGGGATCCCCTATTTTCTGTGATGCCCCCAAGTTCCCTGGGTCACTGCACTAGCATACATGAGATATTGTATGGAAAGCTAACCTGTATAAGGTTTCCACCCATATTACTGGGGCTAATCCTCAGACATCACCCATTCTGTCTTCTTTCCAGATGACAAAGTCAAGAAAATGTCTGGAATGTAAAATGGCCCTGCCGCTCCACCACAGCAGATCTCACTGCCCACATATGATATAGAAAAGTTAGACCAGGCCTCTTCCTTAGAGATCTCCCCCTGTAGAGGCAGGAATCTCAGAGAACACAGGATGGCAACTGGACCCCTCGGCTCTCATGCTTAAGCAAGCAACAGCAGCCATCATAGAATGCCAGCAAAATGTCATGCTTAAGATGATGGAAAGGCTAGAAGCACTATCACAACCCACTCCTAAAGATTCAGCAATGACCTCAGGGAGGTCCACATTGGCTGCAATGGCCTTGAACGCCAATACTGAGGATTTAAGACCAGGCTCAGATCACCCTTCAGAAAAAGGAGATGACCAAGAGCCAAGGGAGGACAAAAGGCCAGAGTAGAGAGAAAACAACCAAGGGGAACCCCATGGAAACAGAAGAACCTTTGCTAACATCAAAGCTTTGTCCATATGAGGCTGTCTCCAAGCTCCTGAAAGCCGTCAAGTAAATTATGAGGTTCAATTTACCACCCCATGACCAGAGAGCAAACTAGATCCCTTGATACAGCAAAAGCAAAGGCAGTCCGTCTTCTTTCCAGTGTGTCCAACCATTGAGGATGTTTTCTCCAAGGACTGAGAGGCAACAGATTCCTCTTGTATTCCAGAGAGATGAGCACTGGATGACATGTATCAGATTCAGGAGCACAAGCTGAAGCTATGGTGCACAGCACCAACAGTGGAACTGCAGATAGCAGCTTGGAGAAAAGGATAGTTATACCAGTGGATGAATCTACCACTCTGAGGGACTAAGCCAACAAGACACTTGAGGAGATGTCGAAGAAGATATTTGAGATGGCGGACTTTGCAACAAGAGCTACTATAACAGCAATACATGCAGCAAGAGCACAAATTAGGTGGCTAGAGGAGGTTATAAAAACATGGACCCAAAAATTGCATCAGGCAGATCTCCTGAAACGTACACTCCAAACATCCAAGTATTTAGGAGATATGTCATTGGACATGCTAAAGCTGAATACTAGAGCCTCCACAGTGGCAAACAGAGCAAGATGGTCACTATGGCTAAAGCTACGGGACATGGATAATGATTCCAAGAACAGGCTATTAAAACTACCTTTCAAAGGAGGCCAGCTATTTGGAGAAGGCTTACAAGAGTTCCTAAAGCAGAAGGAGGACAGAAAGGACACCCCTAAGGAAAAACACACATACTCCTACTTACTGTCTTTTTGGAGTTTGTTTTACTTCCACAGGCTCCAAAATGGCAGGCATAGAAGCCAGAGTTTCAGGGGTAGAGGATCCTAATCCTACACTAACATCAGCTATAGACCCACAAACTTTGCATCTTCCAACTACAATTTCAAGGCCAAAATCAATCTAGAAAATCCAAGTTCAGTGCCAACAATGGAAAGTCAAACAGACAATCTCAAACATGACCTCATACAGAGGCCACAAGACAATTGAAACTGCCCACCCATCGGAGGGTGACTTTCGCTATTCTAGTTAACCTGACACAGCACAACCACAGACAAGTTGGTGCTGGAGATAATTTCAAAAGGATGTGCAGTTGAATTCTCAAGAAAACCCTCCAGAGGCAGACTAATCCTGTCACCAGTATCAAGAAAATGGCACACCCTCACAAATTCAGGAAATACTAAACAAATGGCTGGCAAACAGAGCTATACAACACATACCAGATGAGGAACAAGGAAAAGGGGTCTAATCAGTATTCTTCCTGGTACCAAAGAAAACAGGAGACTTCAGACCAATTCTAGATATGAAATTCCTCAACAGATCAATAAAATGTTAAACATTCAAAATGGAAACAATAAGGCCAGCACTGAAAGCCATATGTCAAGGAGACTTTTTGACACCCTAGACCTCAGAGACGCCTATTTGCACATACCAGTTCATCCTTCCAACTTCAAATACTTAGGGTTTCATATTCTGGGACAGCATTACAAGTGCCAGGCATTTGGCCTGGCATCTGCCCCTCAGAGTATTCATCAAAGTGTCAGTGGTAATTGTGGTCAGGTTAAGAGAACAGGATATAAATGTGATCCCATACCGAGAGGACTGGCTTACGCACACCAGGTTGAAGATACAAGCAGAGAGAGACACAAATGTGGTTATGCAAATACTTACTGCTCACAGTTGTGTCATATATAGGAAAAAGAGTTCACTGACACCATCCCAATGGATAGAGCACTTTGAGTAGACTAATCTGCCCTTCAATGAAGAAAATAGACAAGATACGAGCTCTGGCCCACCAGTTGCTGTCAAAACAGTCATCCATTTTACTACAAGTGACACAGCTCTTAGGGACAATGGCATCATACATAGATCTGGTTCCTTGGGCCAAATGGAACATGTGCCCTCTTCAGTTTTTAGCCATACGATACAGGCACAGACAGAGGAGAATGTCCACACAGCAGTGCACTTAACAGAACAAGTCAGGAAGTCAGTAACATGGTGGACCAACACAAAAAATCTGTCAAAGGGAGTTCCCCTAGAGTCATTACAAAGCAGCCATGGACATGGATGCCAGCCTTCTAGGCTTGGGTGCCTCCATGGGGCAGAGGACGACCCAAGGGAAATGGACACAAATGAACCCGAGGCTGTCAATAATCATACTGGAGATGAGGGCAGTATTTCCCGCTCTCAACTCAGTCAAGAAACACAATCAGTGTTGGTCCGGTTGGACAACAGAGTGACAGTGGCTTACACAGCCAAAGAAGAAGGAGACAAAAGTCTCGCTCTCATGAGGGAGGTAATAAGAGTACTGTCTTGGGCCCAAACAAACCTGACCCACATAACCGCAGTACACCTTACCGGCCAATTGAACACCACAGTGGACTGGCTGAGCAGACAGCAGGTCCACCTGGAAGCTACACACATGAATATTCAACCAGATCAACAGGAGATGAGGACCTATAGCAACAGACCTTATGGCAACATCACAGAACACCCAAGTAAAAAGATTCTATTCAAGGTTCAAGGACACAAACTTGGAAGGTGTAGATATCCTTCACCTCCCATGGACACACAACAAGGTTTACATTTTTTCCCTATTTCCTTGGATCCCACAGGCTCTGTCAAAAGTAAGACAGTCAAGAAGACTGATCATAATAGTCACTCCTTACTGGCTGAGTAGGGCATGGTTCCCTACTCTGGTGACAATGGCATTGGACAAATTGCATCTACCAAATTGGGAGGCTATATTAACACAGGGTCCAGTCACACACCCCAGTCAGCACACACTCAAGCTCATTGCCTGGATCTTGAAAGGGAGAGATTGTTAAAGTGAGGATACCATAATTTATAGCCACCATACTACAGTCCAGGTGGCCATCCACAACTTCCACATACAGTAAGCAATGGGACATCGTTAGTACATGGTGCAAAACAAATCCTGAAAGCCCCCAAGCCATTACGGTATCACACATTCTGCTGTTCCTGCAGTGAGGCCTGGACAAGGGACATTGCTCCAAGTGCAGGCTTCAGCTATAGGATCAGCACTAGGAAGAACTGGGAATATAGCTCCAGGTTCACACATGGACATACTGCGATTCCTGAAAGCCACCAACAGAATGATACCACACACAAGAATAACCATGGCCCCCTGGGACCTCACCTTAGTACTGAACGCCCTAATGAAACATCCATTCCAACCACTTAATGAGATTGAAACATTTTGGATGTGTCTAAAGATTGTATTCTTAGTAGCAATGTGCTCAGCTAGAAGAATAGGAGAACTAAACGCCCTGTCATGCAAGCAACCCTTTATTCAGTTCAGTCAGAACAGCATTTTATTACAGAGTCCCATCATTCACACTCAAAGTGGTGTCCACTTTCCACTTGTATCAGACTATCGAACTGTCAACGTTCTACCCAGATCACTTGAGTGAAGATGTGAGAACCATACACACGCTGGATGTTGAGGGCCCTGACTATTTACCTGAACTGAACCAAAGAGTTCAGGAAATTGGAGAGGCTCTTCATCATCTCACAAGGCCACAGAAAAGGCATGGTGGCCTCAAAAACAACCATAGCCACATGGTTGAAGAGGACAATTCAAAAGGCATACAGATCAGTCGGGGAAACTCCCCTTGAGGGAATCAAAGCACACTCAACAAAGGCAATAGCCATGTCATGGGCAGAGAGGAACCAAGCCTCAGCCACAGAAATCTGCGCAGCGGCAACATGGTGCAGCATACATACCTTTGCCAGACACTATAGACTGGACACTAGCATACAGGATAAAACCTCCTTCAGAAGTAAAGTCCTAGAAGCAGCCACACTTGCAGGCATTGAACAATCTGCCTCATTCCTGCCCAGTTAAGATATACTGCTTATTACATGGCACTGCAGGTAAGGACTTGGAGTCCCAAGGATATACACATAACACACAATGGTAGTTTACTCACCTGGTAAAGGTGATTTTGTTAGTGTATATCCATGGCACTCACTCCACTGCCCTCCCAGATGAGGCAGACTGGACAGCGCCAAGTAGAGAGTATAACATCTATGCTTACCAGCATGACGTACGGGCCAGAAAGTGTATGCAACATAATCTGTTTGTTTTTTTTCAGGTCGCAATAAAACAATTCATCTCTAATAACTAATTTTGTTGTCAGAGCCTGTATCTCTAGGTAACTTTTCAGGTAATTCACAGTTTGGGAAATGTCTGAACTGATGGGAGCATGAGCAGTCCAAACTTTAAGAGCACATAGTTCTTTCCCAACTCTCCCAATTCCTCTGCTCCTCCTCTTTCTTCACCCCTTTCCAGTCTGGTTTCCACAAACTCCACTCCAGTACTTCCTCCCTCCTTTTACTCATGGATTCCATCCACACTGCTATGGACCAGGGTTTTCTCTCCTCACTGCCAACATCTTCATCGATTTAGAGAAAGCTTTCAATACTGTCTCCCATCCCCTCCTACTGCAGAAACTGAGATCAGCAGGCCTCTCAGACCCTGCCACTAATTGGTTCGACTCGTATCTCACTAGCAGAACTCAGTCTGTGAAACGTGGTGGTGCCATATCCCCTCCACTCCCCATAACCACTGGCATCCCCCAAGGTTCCATGCTTGGCCCCCTCCAGTTCTCCATCTTTCTAAATGACTTCCATCTGCCAGCTCATCTGCATCCATCCACATGTACGCAGATGACACGGTCCTAATTGTCTCTGGGTCCTCCCCAGCTGAGTTGAGATTGAAGCTCCAACCTAATTTCAACTCAGTCCAGAAGTGATTTAGGTAAAATCAGCTATCACTCAATGCCAAAAAGATGGCCTCCATGTGCTTTGGCACTAGACCATGGCTTTCTATATTCCAGTCCCTCCCCTCCTTCCACACCCTAGATGGCATCCCACTCGACAGTGTAGCTTCTTTCAAATACCTCAGCATTGGCTTGACCATCACCTCCATTTCTCTCATCACATGGATGTCATATTCAAAAAGCTCCACTCTAAACTTGGTGCCCTGTATAGGCACAAAAGTTGCATCCCTTTACTGAGACAGCCTTACCAAGATGATTCTCCCCATTTCTGATTATAGTGACACAGTCTATAGCATTGCCCCTAGGTCTACCCTAGCCAGACTGGATCCCCCTCTTCCACTCTTTCGGCCGCTTTGCTCTTAACTGCCCTACCCATGCCCACTATTGTACTCTCTACTCTGCCCTCTCCCTTCCCTCCATAGAGGATTGCCGTCTAACCCACTGTGCCTCCTTCACCTCCAATTTCTGGCTCTCCTTCTTTCCTCCCTATTTTGACTCCCTCCTCTAACCTTCTTCACCTTCCCTCTACTCCCTTCATAACTCTGGGCTTCGCTCCCTCCAGACCCCTCCTCACAAATCACTGGCTTGTCAAGCTACCTTCTCTTTCTGGTTTCCTAAACTTTGGAACTCTCTCCCTCTAACCATTTGCTCTTCCTCCTCCAGATCCTCTCTGATCTCTCTACTCTGCTCTCATTCCTCTCCCTCCTGTCATTGTCCTTAACTCGGCTGGCCCCAGTGTCACATTTCTCCTCTGCCCCTCCCTCTTTTCTAGTTTACAGCGTACCCCCATTGCTGCTAAATTGGTCCCCTTACAAGCCCTAATGTTCATCCCATTACTTTCCACTGAATCATCCTATTGTAAATATTGTACATACACTCTCTGTATGCCTGACTTCCATGCTCTCACTTGTTTGTACATCTGCATATATATATTTTGTGTGTAAATTTTCTATAATATTGTATCTACCACTGTATTTTTTTGTTACTATGTATCCAAACTTATGCACAAATGTATATATTGTTTTGCTGGTCCCTTTCCCCTTCCCCCCAGGACACATCTGGAAATGAGCTTTTTGGCTCAGTATGTGTTTCGTGGTGAAACTATTTAATAAATAAATAAGTAAATAAAAAAGGGGCTCAGGGGTGATCTTGAAATACGATACAAGGTCACATGTGCATCTCTCAGCCTATCAGATGAACAATACCCTATAGGAAAGGACTTGGAGTGCCACGGATATACACTAACACAATCACCTTTACCAGGTGACTAAACTACCATTACTGTAGTCTGTGTTTTGCAGTACATCCAGAAGAGTCACAGTGTGAACCTCCACAGGTAATCAGGTACTGCCATTAGCATTTTAAGATGCTCTTGCTTTCTCTCTCCCTCTCTCATCCATATTCAAAATGTATATACAGTGTGCCATATTTTCTAACATGAAGTCATGGAAACCATAATCATATGCAAGCATGACATTGCTGGGATCAAACAATTACAGAATATGGATAGAGCAAAAAAAATCTTTATACTGTCATATGTTTGTGACAGTCTTGGCTGAGCAAATGTGCAGTATAGCCTTCAGTACACAATGAATGAATAATAGTTATAGTTCCTATTGTTATCTGTGCAGAAACAGATGTGTGAATGTCACATATTTTACAGTATCTGAATAACTCTGTGATTTTATGTTCTTCTAAGGAAATAAGTTTTCATTATTTGGTTGCTTTTACTGGAGATCTTGATTCTTTTTCATGACTCCATTTATCATTTTCTTTCTGTTTCAACAAATCCATGTGAAGCCACAAACCCATTGAATAACCCATAGTCAGGGTCTTGTCTACATTTTCCTCATGTGTCCAGTGTTCACTATTATGGTCTTTATAAAGGTTTCTGCTGTGAGGTCCAAGTCACAATTATTCTCTATTGTTTCTTACAGTGCTTGCCTTGCTGTTTGCCCTGATGCTCACTGGCACATGAAAGAGTCAACATAGTTATTGGACATAAACAATAACAACTGAGAAGCCAGTCATTTCTGAGGGATTAGTGACTGGTTGAGGGGATGGGTAGCCCAAGGTGCAGCCAAGGCCACCTTCCTTCAGCTGGTTCTTAAGCTAAGGAAATGACCGGGGTGGAGGTTGTTATTGTGATTAAAGTTGAATCACAATAACAACTTTCATCATTTTTTTTACAATTTCTTTTGCTTACTTTCAGATGGTTGCTGGATCAGTCATTTCTAAAATGTTAATGAATGATCCAGTAGTCAATTAGGAGCCTTGCTAGGCTCATGAATATTTAATTATACTTATAATACATAGTAAACAATAATTATACTTACCTTTGGCCTTTCTAAATAACTCCAGTACAGGACCTAACATTGAAATACTAATTCCAACCTTAGTTTTGACATTTAAAATTCATTTAATTTAAACCAGCAGTATTTGACAAAACATTTAATCTTATACAGTAGTTTGTTTGGCACTAATATATGTCTAACATCATTACAATGAAAAAGCTATTATTTAATTACTTTTGTTTTCATTCATTCATTCATTTATATATATAGAATTTCTGCACACTGGAATATCCTCACCTGGGCTAATAGCATAGTTCCCAAGAGATTCCTGGATGACAATCACATAAACAGATATGGTTAATTAATGCATAATACACCATATATGTATAGGATGAAATAATATAAATGTAAAAATTGTGATATACAAATAATGTATACACATACTTTCATAGCTAGGGTTTTCATAGTACTCAGTGAGAGGTAGGTAGAGAACAGATGGCTAGGCAGATGATATACAGCAGCAAGATAGTGTTATCTGGGCCAGCTGCAGGGAGTGTTGAGATGGTCAAGAATGTCACTGTTAAAGGCATTAGCAGTTGAAGCTTTTTTGGCACTTGTGAACCAGCTGTTACAGGTAGTTGGAGTGGAGTACAATTAAGGATTCTGAACCTGTGAGTTCTTGACACTTGGAAAAGACTCTTATTTTGAGATCTCAGCATATATGAGGCTATGCATGGCCCCAAACCCCAGCCACCCATATGCTGCATAGTCGGGTGTTAGTCTGCATGGACCTTAATCTACGTACTGGCAGGGCAACACAAGAGGTCAACTCGGTCCCTGGATCCCTGCAATCTAACCTACACAAAATGCAACAAGGCCCATGCTTTTAAACATCTCCTTGCCAATCTGAGAAGTATCGTGCTCCTCCTACTACTGTGCTCAGGAGACATCTAGCTCAATCCTGGCCCCACAAAGTTGATTTCATCTCCAACTGAAATTAGTACCCTAAAAGGAATCAGTTTTCTGCATGCCAATGTCTGCAGCCTTCTAAAGAATTTGGATTCTGTCCAGGCCTGGATTTTCCACACTGCCCCAGACATACTTGTGATCTCGGAATCCTGGCTTCGGGCATATACACCAGACATTGAGGTTAATATCCCCAACTACCTCCTCTTCAGAGCAGATAGAAAGACTGGGGGGAGGAGTAGCCATTTATGTTAAAAACAAATTTAAAGTATCTATATTAGATGCTACTTCTGTTGCAGGGGGCTTTGAATGCCTGTCTCTCAGGGTCGAACCGTCTCAATCTGTGGCACTCCGCATAATGGGTTGCTGTAGACCCCCAGCAGCAGGACCACAGCTCCTGGCCCATCTGTCTTCACAAATGGACATGACACCTCTGGAAACAATTATATTAGGTGACATTAACTGTGACTGGATATCGAACGGATCGCTACCCCTAAAACTGTTCTGCGACTCCCATGGGTTCACCCAAATGATTACAGAACCAATGCGCATCAATAAGAAAAATCCAATGAAAAGTACACTTCTGGACATCCTTCTTGTCAACAAACCACACTACTTTTCCCATGCCGGTATCCTTCCAGCAGATGTTAGTGACCACTGTCTCATAGCTGGCATAAGAACCATCTCGAACCCACTATCTACATCAAAGTTTTCTACTAAAAGATCCAGACGGAACTTTGACCATCTGGCCTACATACAAGAACTAAAAAACTCCTTGCTCTGGCAGACTTTCTACCTGGCTTAATCAGTGGGTGATGCCTCCATGAATATATATGAATATAATGTTCTCCATGAAATCATAGCCAGTGCCCTAAACAACAATGCTCCTCTAGTTAAAGCACAAATAAAAAACAGAACCTGCCATTGGTTTTCACCGGATCTGAAGAATGCTTTACTCAGAAGAGACCAGCTATGGAAAAAGACCTGGAAATCACAGGCCAATGCAGACCGGTGTCTCTTTAGGACAGCTAGAAATGCCTGCAAGAAAATGGTCAGAGAGGCCAAAGCCAATTATTATCAAAACGAATTACTATCCGCATCCAACAGCCCAACCAAATTCTGGTCCACCATAAAGGAACTGTCTGGACACTCCCCAGGTAGTGCACTACCCTCCAATATCACCATTGACAATGTCACTATCAGTGATAAATCTGAAATTCTTCAAGCTTTCAACAATCACTTTGCCACTGCAGGCATGACATTCAATAATGCACCAGTAAGCAGTCTCCATCCACAGCTCACCACCCAGCCTCCAGATCAAAGTAACAAAGATACAATCTTCTCCTTTTCTCCAACCACCATAAAAGAAGTTGAAGACCTTGTGCTACGGCTAGATACCAGAAAAAGTGCAGGAGCCAACTCCTTCGACCCATACTTTCTGAAAATAGCATACCACATACTTGCCCCAACTATATCACACTTATTCAACCTGTCCCTAGCCCAGGGTTCTATCCCTGCGGAATGGAAAACCACTCATGTTATCCCCCTATTTAAAGCAGGGGACCCATGCGACCTGAACAATTATAGGCCAATCTCTCTTCTACCTATACTCTCAAAATGCTGGAAAAGTCATGGATTTACAGCTGAGATCATTTCTAGACAACTCTACATTACTTAACCTCATGCAGTCTGGCTTTAGAGCAAAGCATAGCACTGTTACGGCGCGGCCAAAGTCACTAATGACTGGCAATGGGACCTTGACAACAAAAAATTTGTTTGTGCTGTGTTTTTAGACCTCAGCAAGGCCTTCGATACCGTCGACCACTGCCTACTTCTCTCCACCTTAAAAACCATAGGTATGGACTCAACCTCACTGGACTGGCTCCAGGATTATCTCTCTGACAGGCAGCAACAAATTAAAGCCGAAGGTGAGCTCTCTCCTCTCAAACCAATAAAAAGAGGAGTCCCACAGAGTTCCATACTGGGCCCTTTACTGTTCGCCATCTACATTAACAACTTGGACCTAGGCATTACAGAAGCCAGTATCCACTTGTTTGCCAATGATACGGTGCTCTATCTAAGCCGTGACTCCATGGAGCCACATGCACAGATCTACAAACTGAATTCAATACACTGCAGTATCAGCTTCTCAGCAAAAAGCTACTGCTAAATGCAAAAAAAAACTAAGGCCATGCTCTTTACCCCATCTAGCACTAGGGCCTACTCTGCTGCTGCTGGTACCCTTCCTCCCATAACTACCCTTCTAGGCAAAGATCTTGAGTTCGTGCCTAAATTCAAATATCTGGGTATATGGCTGGACAACAAACTCTTCTTTGCGGAGCACACAGAAGAATTGCTGAAAAAGCTTAGGCAGAGGCTTGGCCTCTTCTTCAGAATTAAACACCTTCTGACCGCAGACCAAGAAGACAGCTTGTTCAATCAGCTTTCCTCTCATTAATCAACTACGCCGACATTATCTATGGCCAATGCTCTGTCTCACACCTTGCAAAATTGGATGTCCTGTACCACAGAGCACTAAGATTTATAACTGGTCTCCCATCCTCCACACATCACTGCTCTTTATATGCAGCCATAGGGTGGCCTTCCTTCAATATAGGCGGTGCAGAAATACAGCACTCTGGACATTCCGAGCTCTTACCAACAAACTCCCAGATTACATTGTTGTCTGCCTCCCCCTGAGCCCAATCAGTAGCTATGCACTAAGAAGCCACTCGCTAATTTCTATGAAAATCCCCAGGATCAGTACCCACTTTGGCAGGGCTGCCATAAGCCACACTTTGCCTACACTCTGGAACAGGGTACAACGATCCTTGAGACTCAGCTCTCCTGTCAGCTTTGCCCTGTTTGGGATCATTTATGACAAAACGTTCCCCGAAATCTGTAAGTGTTTCTATAGTTCCTAGCTGTCCTGCTGACGGTTCACTCTGTATCCTTACCATATCCAGTCACAAACCTAGTTCCTCCCCTCCCTATTTTAATCAAGTCCACTAGTCAGCTGCTATAGTGGCCCTCAGCACCCATGGTAACACTTCTCCCATATTACTCTCCTCTCACCGTTTAAGCAGAACATACAGACCTCAGTAGGGGGCTCCTATGCAGCCCAGGACCCTCACCCAAGTATGGTAAACGGTCACTGAGGGCTGAAATGCAAAGAATTGTACCTTCTGATGGAGGCTTGACTAAGAATGACTAAACATACCACCTCAACTTCTGCATACATGGAGTCTGTATATACCACAGCAAAGTTGAGTGATGCATGTATGTTCCTACAAGAACGATTGGAATGTATATCATGCACCTACCACTTTTCTGTAAATTTGTTTGTAACTCTTTGCACATGTGCTTTGTATTCTCTATCTATGTATGTATAACTGTCTTGGACAACAGCAGGTCCATCTTGTAAATGAGCTTGCTCAATGATGATCGCCTGGATAAATAAAGATTTGATTTGATTTGATATGATGTGCTGGGAGTTTGTCAGAGGCTGCTGTGAAATTATTTCAGATATTTTTAAAACAGCTTTTATTACTAATGTCCTAGGTGTGCCTTGACACTGGAAAATCTCTTGTTAGCATTGGGCATCTCAGGTATGGAGGCAGAATGCAGTGAGGCAACCGTTGATGGCTATAATTTGGTCATTACAGTGGCACTCAACTCCATTGCACCCATCCATGTCCTCCATCTATGTTCCTGCAGCAGGTAACTGGGTGGAGGATGAAGCATTCCTGGAAGAGATCAGCCTCAGGAAGAGATGGATGACACGATAGCTCTGACGTCCCATTATAAGGACTATCACAGGGCAATAATCCAGAAATATGCAGAGTTCCTGTCACAGGTTATTACCTCAGGAAGAACTCTCCTGATCAACTCTTCTGCACTGTGGACAGGTTACCTAATCCTGACTTTCTACAGTCCAGAGGAGTTTTGTCTCAAGAAAGATGTGAGGAGTTTTGGTCTTTCTTTTTGGACAGTGTTCTCCATTCGAGCTGGGAGCTTGACAGGAGGCCTGTCAGGGGCCAGCAGTGATTGATGTGAGAGGCATGATGACAGTCCATAAGTCTAGAGTGAGTTCCAGTCAATTATTATGTAGGAGGTGCTTGAGGTGATTTCAGCACTGCATCTCACATACTGTATGTCAGATCATGGGCTTACGCAGCTGTTGGTTGACCAGCAGGTGGCCCTAGGTCCATTGTTTGTGAGCACTGTCCAGGGTTCCCTTAATGGAAGACTATTCCCCATCAGCTCTTATAAAAGCTGTGGTGAGACTGCTCTTAAAGAAACCCTCCTTCGACCCAGAAGTGTTGGCAAACTTCAGAACGGTGTCAAACCTTCCTTTTTTAGGGAAGATTATTGAGAAGATGGTGGTGGCCTAGCTGGAGGCTCATTTCAGGGTTGTGACATGTAGTAACCATTCCAGCCAGGTTTCAGACCATGCCACAGTACAGAGACCATGCTTGTCAAGGTGTTTGATTATCTGCTCTTAGTGAGAGATGGGGGAATGCTCAATTGTCATTCTCCTCACCCTCTCCTCAGCAATCAACATTGTGGATCATGGGGTTTTGATAGAGCATCTTAGGGAATATATGTGAACTTGCTGTGACAACTTTAAAGTGGTTTGAGTAATTTCTATTCATCAGAACACAGCAGGTTCTGAAAGGAATTTTCTTGTCACAGCCAGTGGTGGTCAGCTGTTCTGTCCCCCATGTTGTTCACGGTGTATATGTTGCTGCTGGAGTAAGTTTTCAGGCAGTACAGGGTGCATTTTCACTGCTGTGTGGATAATACTCAACTGTACATGTCCTTTACATTGGACGGACATGAGGCAGTCACTGTTCTGGAGGAATGCCTCAAAGGAATTGTTGACTGGATGGCCTCCAGCTGGCTGAGTCTCAGCCTGAGCAAGACAGAGTTGCTGCTGGTGGAACCAGGTCTTTAAGAGTCATCTAGAAGATACAGTGCCATCAGGAATCCACTTCTGAATGGCACATTTCTGACAGTTATGGATAGGGTTAAGTATCTGGGAGTCATTGCTCACCCTCGGCTGACACTTCAGTGTTAGGTGTTGGCTGGGGTCCTCAATGGATTTTTCCAATTAAGAAATATCTCCTGGGTCAGACCCTATCTAGCACAAAAGGATCTGGTGACCCCAGTTCATGCCTTTTTAACCCCACGTTTGGATTACTGTAATACTCTATACATGTACCTTGAACTATCTGGAGGTGTTTGAAGTGTTGCCTGCAGCAGGTACAGAATGCCAACGCCAGGCTGGTGTACCCTATAGAGGTCATATCACTCCTGTGCTGTGGCAGCTGCACTGGCATCTAATTACGTGGTACATCACCTTCAGAATTGCTTTATTAACATACAAAGTCCTGCACAAGTCAGGCCATGTCTACCTGAAAGATCTCTTGGCTTGATATTAGTGTTGTGCGGAACATAGAATTCCACCATTGAAATTAGGCAGAATGACCATTCTGCCAGCAGAATTTCCACCAGAATTTCACTGGTTCTTCTGTGAAATTCTGCCTGCTGTGATTTGCAGAATAATGTTCTGTGGAACAGCATTTTTTTCCACGGAAATCATTCCACAACCATTTTTGCAGAAAATATTGAGATCCACAGAATAAAATTCCATGGAAATGTGGAAAACTCATTCACATGTTTCTACCACAGAGTTTTTCCATTCTGTTTCTGGCAAAATTTGGCAGAATTTTGAAAAATTTCACAAAATTTAGTTCCCGCTGGAATTTGAAAATTCTACACAGCACTACTTAGTATGTTGCTAGTCACTCTGTGCTCCACTGAGGAGTTATTGTTGGCCATCCCATGATCCCATCTGAAGCAACTGGGGGACAACACTTTCTTGGTGGCAGCGCCCTTCATCTGGAACCTCTAGCCATATCACTTAAGGAGTTCCTCTCAGTGGAGGCATTTAAAAGGGGCCTGAAAAGCCATCTTTTTGAATTAGTGTATGGACCTGATGACTAATATCTGGGACCAGTACCATGGCATATTTTTAATGTTCTGAAGTTTATGATTTTTTGCTCTTGTTTTATGATTGTTATGTTAAGTATCCTGAGCAACTGGTATGCCTTAAAAATGGCTGCCACTTGCAATTTTTAAAAATCCCTTTTCTGAAGGTTTTTGTTTATTTCACATACTGGATTCCTACTGTGGATGTATTAGGAGGGTGGAATCACATTTTCCTGATGGCAAAAAACAAAGCACCACAGCAAAATGTCTAAATTATTCATACTGGGTGTGGCCACAGAGCAGGGACTTTTAAAAACTTCAAAACCCCACATCTCAGTTCAGAAGTGAAATACAATGAAAAGCAAAAAATAGATATATTAATATGTTTGCCAGAACTATATTATTACTTAACAAAAAAATATATGGTGACAGTATTTTCCACTAACAAATACTGCTGCTTTAAATACTACAGTATAGCATATACTTTAATGTGTTCTGTTTATCTAACCCCCAGGACACTTATTTAACTAGTGTGCACACCCTCCAGTAAATATCTGGAAACACTGGTGCCCTTATACTGGCATGCCATTTACTTTACTAAAAGGTAGGTACCACTCTTGGTGTTAGGATGTATTCCTGGCTCATTTTCCAGAGGAAGAGAGGGGTGAGGGTACAGAAATAAACACTTGAACCCCATGTAAAAACACAACCCAGGTCCTGGGTGGAGGCTGCTAGGCATATGCTTGATCTAACCTGCTGATGGGGCCCCAGTAAATCCACACAACCAGAAGCAATAAACAGAATGTCAATAACAATGACTGAGATTGTGCAGTATGGCTTTATTCAAAGATGGCAAGTAAAAGCTGATGTGGATCCCCAAGGGTTGGTAAAGGCTGGACAGGTAAAAATTCAAGAACTCTCCCTTCATGCAGTACAGTTCATGAGTGACAACAGAAATATCTTCTTTCCAAATTCCCAAAAGTGCCTTTGTGGACACTGGGCCATGCACATGAACATCTTTCTCTCTCAAGAGTGCTATTTAGTGAATCTAAGCCACGCACTCAGAACTCTTCTCAGACATGGGTGCAATTACGTGAAACTCAGCCACACACCTTAACCTGCAGCTTGGCCACTTGCTCAGGTAAAAATAATGGTGTCCTTTACGAACCAGGAAACCCTGCCTTGTAAGCTCTTAGATGGCGTTCCTCCTACCCTTGGCCACGACCAACAGACTTCACCATTCTTCAAGGTTACACAATTGAAATCCCCATTCCCCACTGAAATGCTAGAGGTCCCATACTTTACTTGTCACAACACTGGGGTGACACAGAGAAAATAAACTGCACTCACTGGGGTCCACAATTAACTTTCTTCACTAATACTGATGAGACTAGGGGCATTGATAGGTGCCATCCAGATTATTCATGGGCATATGGACCCCAGACTATGCACTCCCCTAAGAACATTTGGAGATCTAGTCTCCCTTTCAGTACTCACATAAACTTGTTCCATCCACTGGGCATGGAACAACCAAAAAGAAACATGAAAGGCACTCTTCTGGGTAGCCAGTCCACAGTCTATTTCAGGTCCTATACTAAGGCAGCTGAAAACACCTCAGAACATTCAGGGGATTACCCCTTGAGTCCACAGAGAACAAGCAGATCCTTCCGCTTCACAGGGAGTAGAAAATCAGGAAATCCTACTGTAGCCCTGTCTCTGCCACTTCAACTGGAAGCTGGAAATGACACTCAACTAGGGTGAGAAATCCTGGGCCCTCTGTCAGAGGCAACTGGCAGTCCTTCTGCCTCTCTCACCTCCTCACTCAAGCTCACACTGAACCAAAATCCCCTGAGCAGCTGTGCACACAGTGTGGCTTATGTTGCTGTGAGAGTTCTAAATGCCCTAATCATTCTCCTCTCAGGCTAGCTGAGTAAACAATGATGTCATTATGTAAGGAGCCCATAATGAGCTCCCTTCCAGCTGCCTTCTGCAGTCCTAACAATAATACTGATAGGATTCTAGTAACCCCAGGGTCTGGGTGGTTACATTCACCCCTTGCCAGGTAAATGACTTTCTGTGGTCATTCCATCACCCGGTACTAGGCCATCCTACCTCCTATGCCCCCTTTGGAGAGGGTTGCGCAAGTTCTCCCCTACCAGGTGCCAGGTACAAGCAGGTGACAATAAAACTAGAGGCCCACTGAAGAAACTTCAGTTCCTATCCTACTATTGTACTATCTATGGATCCTCAGTGGCTCCAAGAAACTGCCTGAAGCATGTCCTACCAGACAGCATTGGGGATCCCTATATCTAGAATCAGGACCACCAACCTGCCTTCTCCCCTAACCCTCTAGGGGAAAACTGTGTGACCTATGCTACCTACCAGGTGCCCAATCCCAAAAACCAAAACCATTGTATACCTCACACCTGTAAAATGAAAAAAAGTTAGACATTGCACTAAACAGTTACACAAGCCTAACAATTCTACACAAAGGGGGACTCTGATGAGTCCCACCAATCCTCTTCAGGTCTTCTTTCTTATTCCAGGAACCCCTGCAAAAGAAAACACTGCAAAAACACATTTCTGCAAACAATTACAACCTGTAAAGCCAAAAACAGTGACCACAACCCTCCCACTAGATACTGTACAAGCCAAAAAAGCATTTTTAAAAGGATCTTCTATAAAAGTACAAAACTAGAAAACATAAAGACATTTGCAAAACATTTGGGGGAGGGATCCCTGCAAAGTCCCAATCTAAGGAGGAGTCAAGAGGGCCAAAGCATTACAACAAGAGTCTCTCCTAGGCCAGAGCCTACTGAAGCACAGCCCTGGAACAGGCACAAGGCCTGCAAGCACTGCAGTCTTGGTATAAAGTCATTTGGAGGTTATATTACAAAGAGTCTTCCATTTATGTAGGACACAGTTAAATAAAAATGAAAAAGGACTCTTACCAGTTCCTGATGACAAAAGGATGTCAACATTGCCTCTCTGGTGCTGCTGCCTTATGATCTTTGGCCACTGGGTAGATGAAATCTTCAGATCAGACATTTTCACAACCTCCTACTGGACCCAGGCTGGAAATCTTCTCTGAACCTGCTGGGCCGATGAACCTGGATGTTATCACAGTCGAACCTGGATGCTGCTGGAGCTGAACATGGATCACCAGAAGAAAGGCACCTCCATCCTGTATTGCTGCCTCTTTGGTGACAGATGGCTGAGCTGGCAATGGCTGAATTCACCTTTGGCAGGTGGGCACATTTTTCAAGAACGGCACCAATTTCTGGGGTAGTACCATTCCGGATCTGGGGCATACTATAAACTGTCACCCCATCTGGATGAACCATGGGAACATTATAGAATGCCTCTTGACCAGCTTTGTCCACTATTCTTACAGGGTTGATCAGCAAAGTCCTGCCACACCTCCAGAATTGCAATCTGTCATTGCACACCTTAATTCTGACCCACTTGTTTACTCTAGGGTACAGGTTGGCACAAGCTTCCTACCACAACCAGGCATGTCTGTCTTTCTCTATGTCTTCCCATATTTTTCTAGAGTAGAAAGGGTATGACTGTCCATACTTGGCCTCACCTTGTCTACACATAATTCTTTCTTCTTTGTTGGTTTTCAACAACTCATATCCAGAAGCATGACTTGGGGGTGGCCAGTACTGGTTGAGCCAGTCTTGAACACTTGGTACAGAGCAAGAGCAGTCCATCCTCTGCACTCAAGATCACATTTCTTGAGCCTTCCTCCTCACGGACATTGGGAGGCTCCATGGAAGCCCAAGCCAATTCCGACTCGTTAGGGTCCACTAAAGCCATTGCTGCTTCTTCCTCTTCCACACAGTCCACCCAGAAGCTGGTGATTGTGCCAACCCCCACAATTGTCCATTCTCTACTGTCCTCAGAGGCACTGTCCTCCCAACAACATGCTTCCTCTACCTCAGACTCTCCCACGAGGCTTGGACTTGGGCCTTCCACCCGTGGATCTACTGAACATGCACTGGCATCATCCAGTTCCACCCTCTGCAGCGTGGACCACTTCTCTTCATCTGGCCTTGCACAGCATCAGCACAGACAATGTCCAGAAACTCCTTTACAACCTCTCTGGGGTCACTTATACTGCATCCAGCCTTTAGTTGTTGTTCTGATTCTACAGGGTCCTCTGTCTGTGTCCAAGCTAGAGCTAAACAGATGCATTTTGCTTTAGCTTCCCTTGTGCCACCTGCAATGCTCATCCCAAATCAAGTTCTACAGCCTGTGCAATGGGGAATGGGCAGAACATCTCTTCCTGGCTTTAGGCATACTATGCGCACATTAACCGGATAGTTCGGCAAAGTCACCTCAGTGGGTGCTGTTGAACAGTCATACAGTTGCTCAGAATGGGCTAGTTCTTGCTCTTGTTGGGCTAGCCATGCCCTGACATGGAGCGGGTAGTGAGGGGTTTGCTGCACCGTGTTCTGAAAGTCAAAAACACAAGTCCCAAAATTACTATTGTTTGCAAGCACTCTGAGATTTGGTTTTAACACACTGGAAAAGTTCACAAACAGGCTGCCCCGGCTGCTGCAATTGTATTCCACACTTAGCAAGAAATCCATTTTAAACTTTGTTTTGGGTTTGAAAACTGTCCTAAAATGGCGCTGCTTTGTTTACATTGCTGGCTATACCCCAACATGGCGACTGTAACTTTGCATCACACTCAGTTAAAAATTGCTAGGACTCTGACTTGATCTTTGCATTTCAACTGAAATTTCTAGCACAAGTTCATTTTACTATTTCTTAGTTAACTACTTTACAAGCACTTAGACTAGGGGATCATGTCTTAAAGTTCACTTTCCTTGAAAACAGTACTTTCACACCAATGTCGAAGATTTAACAGTTCACAAACTCTCTCTCTCTCTCTCTCTCTGTACTTTTGCTGTATTTGCTCAAATTCTTACTCAGTTTTCCGACCTTAGCACCGTAGTCAATTTCATTTTGCAAAGGGTACTTATAGGCAGTTGAAGGTTTGCACCATTGATGGAAATATGGCCTGCTGCCGACTTGAAGAAGGCCTCTGGGGTGAAACGGGCTGGCTGTCCCGCTGATTGTTGCAACAAGTGCCTCGATCACTCTCCAGTCAGTCGGAATACAGGTTGAGCTTGGGTATTTGCGATAAATGACAGAAAAACTGCTGTTGCAGAAGCGCTTTTTCTGCAAGCGATTCCTCCTTCCTGCCACATGAACTACAAGCTGCTTGCACACTGTAGGCTGCTACTCCATGAATGTTCCACAAGCAGAGATTCAGGTAATGGTGGGGTTTAGGTGCACTGGGACCAATCACAAGACACAATGCAATTGAGCTCTCACTTTCTTTCTCTGCCGTACTCCTGCATGATGATCGTCAAGAAGGCAAAATTTAAACTGCAAACTGACACTTTGCTTCTTGGCTTGAAATTTCAGTGAGGTGAAACACTTTAAGGCATTTTCACTCAGTTTTTGGTGCATTTTCCTTAGCGACTCCCCCAAATTTCATTGTACACACTTGAAACTTTCTGAGCACTTAGAAAACACTGTCTTTCAAGTCCACATATACTTTTCTCAGGAAATTTGCAACTTTTAAACAGTTTTTAAGTGCTTTTTCCACAAGGCAAGTGCAATTGTTTCTCAGTCCACAGTTTCAAAACAACACACAAGCAGCAAATTCTTCCTCTTTCTTGTCCACATAACTTGGGCAGCAAAAGACTTTCAGGTGGCCTTTTACTTGGCACAGTTTGCTTTCTGGGAAAATGATCTTCTGTTTGGGGCACCACCACCAGACAGGAAGATCCTGGACATACCCTCAGCATGCCTCTCACCCCAAATTAAATATCCCAGGATGAGCCCCCATTTTTTGTAATCCCCAGGCCACTTTTTTAACTAGTGTGCACACCCTCCATTAAATATCTGGAAACACTGGTGCCCTTACACTGGCATACCATTTACTTTACCAAATGGTAGTTACCACCGTCAGTGTTAGGATGTATACCTGGCTCATTTTTCAGAGGAAGAGAGAGGTAAGGGTACAGAAATAAATACTGGAACCCTGTGTGAAAATACAACCCAGGTCCTTGGTGGAGGCTGCTAGCCATATGCTTGATCTAACCTGCTGATGAGGCCCCAGTAAATCCATACAAGAAGAAGCAATAAACAGAATGCCATAACAGTGACTGGGATTGTGCAGTATGACTTTATTCAAAGATGGCAAGTAAAAGCTGAAGTGGACCCCCAAGGGTTTGGTCCAGTTTGGACAGGTACAAATTCAAGGACTCTCCTTGCATGCAGTACAGTTCATGAATAACAGCAGAAACATCTTCTTTCCAAATTCCCAAAAATGCATTTGTGGACACTGGGCCATGCACATGAACATCTTTCTCTCTCAGGAGTGTTATTTAGTAAATCTAAACCATACACTCAGAACTCTTTTCAGATGTAGGTGCAGTTACGTGAAACTCAGCTACATACCTTAACCTGCAGCTTAGCCACTTGCTCAGGTAAAAATACTGGTGCTCTTTACGAACCAGGAAGTCCTACCCTGTAAGAGCTTAGAGGGCATTCCTCCCACCCTTGGCCCCAACCAACAGACTATACTATTCTTCAGGGTTACACCATTGAAGCCGCCATTCTCCACTGAAATGCTAGATGTCCCATATTTACTTGTCACAACACTGGGATGACACAGAGAAAATAAACTGCACTCACAGGGGTCCACAGTTTAACTTTCTTCACTCACACTGGTGAGACTAGGGACACTGGTAGGTGTAATCCAGCCTTATCTATGGGCACACACACCCCAGACTATCCACTCCCCTAAGAACATGTAGAGATCTAGTCTCCCTTTCAGTACTCACAGAAACTTGTTCCATCCACTGGGCATAGAACAACCAAAAAGAAACAGGAAAGGTACTCTTCTGGGTAGCCGGTCCACACAGTCTATTTCAGGTCCTATACCAAGGCAGCTGAAAACCCCCTTAGAACATTCAGGAGATTGACCCTTGAGTGCATAGAGGACAAGCAGATCCTTTCACTTCACAGGGAGTATAAATTCAGGAAATCCTGCAATAGTCTTGTCTTCACTACTTCAACTGGAAGCTGGAAATGACACTCAACTAGGGAGAGAAATCCTGGGCCCTCTGTCAGAGCCCACTGGCAGTCCTTCTGCCACTCTCACCTCCTCATTCAAGCTCACACTAAACCAAACTGAGCATTCTAAGCTCCCCTGAGCAGCTGTACACACAGTGTGACTTATGCTACTGCGAGAGTTGTAAATGACCTAATCATTCTCCCCTCAGGCTAGCTGAGTAAACAATGATGTCATTATGTAAGGAGTCCCTAATGAACTCCCTACTAGCTGCCTGCTGCCTTCCTAACAATAATACTGATAGGATTCTAGTAATCCCAGGGACTGTGTGGTTACACTTGCAACAGCAAAAAGGAAGAAAAACAACTGATACATTTCTAGGTCTAGGAACTAATTCCATAGAAAACAAAGTTTTCAAAATAGCTCACTCAAAAGATCTCTGCTTATAACCCCTGTATGCCTATGGTTGATTGTACATCTGCTGACTTCTTCAATTGTAAAATAATGCTGTTTTTTATTTTTTTAATTTATTTCAACCTTGTACTGTACTGTATACCCTGTATATACTTTTTCTTCCTTATATATTATTGCTTTTTGTATACCTGCTTCTGTACTGTACTTTGATGTATTCATGACCAGGTCCACCTTGCAAATGAGCCTTGCTCAATGGTGCCCACCTGGATAAATAAAGATTTTGATTGATTGATTGAGTTCAGATTCCATTCTCAGTCTGAATTTCTATAGATAATCTCTATTTCATATGTGAATTACATAGCAACTGGCCTTTCAAAAACTCCTCCTGCACCAGATCCAGTGTCATAATGTAGTAATATTACTGAGAATTTACTTTTATTCTTTTAATGCTTGGACAGTCTTATAAAATGCAATGACAAAAGTACCACCTTGTTAATAGATAGGGGCCCGGATATTCAGACTGTACCTGGCAATGGCGCAAGTGTGGGCGCAGTGCATCCTGGATGTGCCAGGACCAGGTGATATTCGAAGGTGATGTGCCATGGCACAGCACCGTTGAATATGGCATGGACTGTACACAGTGCAGTGGCACTGCATCGGCGCAAGCCACAGATAGAGAGCATGGGGATCAGCCAGTGGGGTGCAGCACCCGTGATATTCAGAAGGGGGCATGCTTAAGGGAATACTTTTCTCCCAAAATCTGTGTGGAAGGAACCCTTTCAATAATCCCTATCAGGGAAAGAAAATTTCATATTTCCTTAACCTCCTCTATGGTTAAGCGACTGATCCTGCGCCACTGGCTTGACCAAAACAAAATATCATATCCTGAGTGGCTAAATGAAATATTATATAAAAATCCATAGCTAGTCTTAGGAATTGTCCGCAAACATACAACAAGAACCGGAACAAATTAGAGGCCCTGCTACTGAGGTAAATCCCTTAGAGGAAGAGTATAATATGCCCCGTCTACACACTGCTGATCCTTTATTAACTGGGGGGTATACCCCTGATGATCTTTTAAAAGGAATTTTGTAGATCTTAATATAGGTTTCATCTTACTTGTGGTATCTGTGGGGGGAGAGGAGGAGTGGGGGGATAGGGTATATTAGTACCACTGTATGTTAACTTACTGAACATGTCCTGTTTTGTACATAAGACACTTTTTGTTCTGACTGTATAACTTAAACTAATAAAGAAAATTAAATTTCAAAAAAAAAAAGAAGAAAAGGACATGCAAATGAGGCCATAAAATATGCAAGGCACAAATGGGGCCATTTGCATGTCATTAAGGCCCCATTTGCATGCCTTGTGCAGGGCAGCCTGGCGAATTGCACCTGGCATCCTGCACAGAATGACATGTGGAGTGAGGGGGTCCCAAGGCATCACCCGCCCCATAGCCACAATCATGGGTATTAGTTAGTTATTTAAACACAATCCCTGGTAGTCTAGTGGCACCCCGGCCCAGCCCCGACTGCCGGTGAAATGTCATAACTCATTTCCTGGTGGTCTGATGATTAACCCACCCCACCCAGCCCCAATCACTGGTAAAATGTCATTACTCATTCCCTGGTGGTCCAGGTGACTCCCCTCTTCCCACCCACATAGGAGCCTTTCACCCCGCCCCCCATTGGTAGGCAGCTGCAACCCGCCCGCATACCGCCCAGCAGCCTCTAATGACAGCTACAGTATGGACTGTAAGCCCATTGGTCCACACTTCAGATCACTGAGCAGCAGTGCATGTACTAGACAGTTACAAAATATGTGAATGACTTCATTCACATATTTATGACTGTTTAGTACAGTATGCCCTGCAAGCCCATACTGTTAGCTGTCATTGGTGGTGGTATGCAGGTGGGTTGCAGCCACCCGCCAATGATGAGGGGGGAACAGGGTGGGCAAGGGTCCTGTGTGGGTGGGAGGGGTGGGGAGTGCCACTGGACCACCAGGGACCGTATTAATGACTTTTACCAGCGATCAGGTCTAGGGGCTGGGGGGGAACCACTAGACCACCAGGGAATGTAGTTATGCCATGTCACCAGCAATCGTGGCTACGGGAGGGAGGGGGGTATCACTAGACTACCAGGGATGATATGGGTATTTGTGGACTGTGTTCTGGGTGGGCAGATGGCCACCCACTGCTGGTGGCTGCTGTGTGGCACCCTGCAATACAGCAGCCCACCTGTGGGTGGCTGGCAGTTGTTCCTGTTTTTTTCTGGCACAACTTTGCACCCAAGTTCGCAGCGCATCTGGGGGTTGTGCCAGCATATGCGCCGCACATCCCGGACTGAATATCAGGATGTGCCAAATATGCATGGGCGCACTCCCTTCAAATGCACTGCATACAATTGCAGTGCACCCCGGCGCATTGAGATTTGCACTGCGCAAATGCCCCTTTTCAATATCGCACCAGGTTGCATTATGGGGTTGAGCCTGGTGCAACTGAGTTGCACAGGCACATCCCTTTGAATATCCAGGCCAGAATGTTGTACTTTTATTTATATTGTGATTCAGACATATTTATTTAGAACGATGTCAGTAGTTATATATAGATGCATTGCTGTTTATTGTTATTAGTAAATAACATTTCGACAATTCAGTGTCAGTGTCTCAGTTGGTAGCACGCTCACCTCTGGGGACAGAAAATTGGAAGGCTGTGAGTTCTAGCCCCCTCACCATGTACTTAGGGTAAAACCCATAACTGATACGGGTGCTGCAGTGATGAGGTGCCATCCTTTGGATGAGATGTTAAGCCAAGGTTCATTCTGCCATTAGTGATAATTGTTCAGGTGGACCCCATGGCACTTATTGAGGAAGAGCAAGGGAGTTTCCATGGTGTCATGGCCAACATTCTGCCATTAATTATAAACAAAACAAAAACATCCATGCAATCTTGCCAAAAAATGACAAATAAATAATAAAAATAAATGGCAACAATAATTCTTAAAGAATAGTTTAGATTTTATTTATTTAAATGTTTTGACACGGAAGGCACACTGAGACCCACATGCCTCATTTCCAGGTGTGTCCCATGTGTGGGTGTTAACAGTGGAAAAAACATTTTAAGATTCAAAGCAATACAACAGACCATGCTGGTAAAAAAAAAATACAACGGGGCAGGCAGAGATTAGAGATAATTTGTCAACAAGGTATTATTGTACAGTAGTTTAGTATTGTAACTTATGTTATTGAAGATGGAGGAAAAAAGGTTAAAGCATATTTTTTCACATTAAAAATTCTCCTAAAGTTACTGGACCAGATTTTCAAAAGGCCCTCACATCCACGCAAGCTGCTTCAAACAACTAGCTTGAGTCAGATATAGGTGCGCTAAATACTGTGCACCATATTTTGCAAGACAAGTGTTCTTTGTGACAAAGTCCTCCAAACCTATGCAAGAGGTCCACTGAGTCAACAAAATGGCGTAAGGGATGAGAATGACTCAAGCTGCACCAAAATAAATGGTGCAAGTTGAGTCAAAAATGGTGCAAGTTGAGTTAAAAATGGTGCAAGTTGAGTTAAAAATGGTGCAAGTTGACTCAAAAAAATGGCTCAAGGAATGACAATGATGCAACCTGAGTAAAAATGGTGCAAACTGAGTAAATAAATGGTGCAAGCTGAAAAAGAAAGGTGCAAGTTAAGTAAAAAATAATGCAAAGGATGAGAATGACACATGCTAAGTAAAAAAACCGCAGATGAAATGGCCAGGACTAAACCCCAAAATGTTCTAAACTAGTCCTGCAGGAGAATACTGGCCCTTAATAGTAGCACAGTCAGGTCTGACCTCCTGCTGTGGGTCTCTTTATATGCTCTAGTGTCCCTTAGACCAACTCTGACTGGTCTAACTGCGACATGCATCTTAAGCACAAGGACAGGACTGGCATTCTTTGAAAGTCCCAAATAAGGGGATGGTGCATCATTTTGGTGATGCAGGCATCTGTTCCGACATGGAGCAGGCATTTGTTTGGTACAGTCACGGGACAAGCCACTCTGGCACATGCAGACCTGTTTTTGATGCAAGCACCGTTTGAAAATCAGACTTGGTACACGGTTTGACACACATTACTCCTTGCATCAGTTGTTTTTGATGAAAGCACCCTGCATCATTCTCTGGTCTTTGAAAATCCAGCCCACTGTTTTTTAGACTTACTAAAGGGCTGTTAGTGCCCTATTATAACTGGCTCCCAGCTATATTCTAAAACTGAGGTATAAAAAGTTCCCCCTGAAAATAAAGGAGTGGTGAGAAGCAGAGTGCATTTCCTAGAGGTGAATGGAGTGTAGGACAAAACAACATGGGTTTACAGGAGTGGGTCGTGTCTGACTAACCTGACCGATTTCTTCAGTTGGGTGACAAAGGTAGTGGATAAGGAATAGGTGGTGGATATGCTGTTCTTTTACTTGAGTAAAGCCTTTGATACTGTCCCACATGGACGGCTGTATCAGAAGATGTAAGACCTCAGAGTAGAAAATTACTAGCTGAGTGGAGAAGTGGATAAGTGGACAGGTCCCAGAGGATGGTATTACGTGGGAAGTTCCTGGGGATCTGGGGTCACTAGTGGGGCACCACAGGGATTGGTCTTGGGACCAGTCCTCTTCCTGCTCTTTATGTATGTGTTTTATTTATGCCACTTTGTGTAAAGAGGGAGCAGTGATATAGTTAGCACTGTGAATTACAGAGTGAGTGAGTGAGTGGGTGGGTGGTTGAGTGAGTGGGTGGGTGGGTGGTTGAGTGAGTGGGTGGGTGAGTGAGTGGGTGGGTGGGTGAGTGGCAAGCAGCTTATGTGTGAATGTGTAGTTCATGAAGTAAAACACAGAAACATAGACAATGATGGCAGAAAAAGGCCAAAGGTCCATCTAGATTACCTGGAGTTCTCTAGCTGCCCCGGGACTTATTATCCATATGAGGTTATCCCTCCTGGTCCACCCCCTGCTCCCTGCCCAGCTGCTACCAACCTGAGCAACCACCGAACCCTCCACTCTGTCCCAACCTTGCTTGAAACCATTTATGGTCTTGGCATCCACCACCTCTGCTAGCAGACTATGCCATTGCTTCAGCACCATTTCCGTAGAATAATACTTTCTCTCACATCCCCCTTAAATCTTCCTCCTGCCAGTTCCCACTTGTGATCTCGGGTTCTTGACTCTGTACTCCTGCTAAATAGTTCCCCGCAATTCACCTTATTTTTTCCTTTCAGGAACTTGAAGGTTGCTATCATATCCCCCCCCCTGTCGTCTTGTCTCCAGTAAGTACTTGTTCAATGCCTTCAGACCATCTTCATAAGATCTGTCCTGTTAGCCTGAATCATTTTAGTCACCCTGAATTGCACCGTCTCCAGCCTGTCCCTGTCTACCCTTAGGTGAGGACTCCAGAACTGAGCACTGTATTCCAGATGTGGCTTCACTAGTGGCCTACATAGAGGTAATAGTACCTCCTTTTTCCTGCTGTCAATACTCCTTCTGATACACCCCAGCACTCTATTAGCCTTACTATAGGCCTTTTTACACTGGCTTGATAGTTTGAGGGAGCCACTAATGATAACTCCTAGGTTACTTACCTCTGCTGTAGTGCTCAGTTTAACTCCTATCATCCAGTACTCTGTTCTGTTTTTTTTCCTCCTAGGTACATAATCTTGCTTTTTTTGACATTGAATTTCAACTGCCAAACCTTAGGCCACCTGTGCAGCCTTTGTAGACCCCTTCGCATCTCCCTGATCCTTTCATCGTTATCTACCATATCACAGAGCTTAGTGTTATCTGTGAAAAAGACACATCTTGCCCCAGATGCTCCCTTCAGTACCACTGATGAATATATATATATTAAAGGGGACAGGACCCAGGACAGATCCCTATCTTACCACATCTTTCCTCTCTTCTGATCTGACCCCATTTACCACCACCCTCTGCTGTCTCTCCTTCAAACAGTTTCCTACCCATCTGTATCCCTAGCTATATCCAGATCCTCCCGCTTCACCAGCAATCTTCTGCATGGCACTGATTCAGAATCCTTGCTAAAATGGAAGTAGAGTAAATCCACAGTGCGAACCTTATCTATTACCTTTGTTACCCAGTCAAAGAAAACCATCAGGTTGGTCTGACAAGAGCAAAGAAAGAGTGGTGAGCAAAAAAAGAGTAGTAAACCCACGCCAGTGCACAGTAATGCTAGCAAAAAGTGCCATTTATTGGGAGCCAGAAAAATAGTTAGAACATGCAGATTTCATTGCATGTTCTGACTTTTTTCTGGCTTCCAATAAATGGCACTTTTTGCTAGCATTACTGTGTACTGGCGTGGGTTTACTACTTTTTTGTGTTCCACTGTTAGTTCAGTTTCTTTCATGGTTGCAGTTACCAGTCTTCTCCTTAGCACCAGGGGTTTGTTTGTTTGCTTGGGTGGTATGACAAGACCTCTAGGCCACAATCCCATGCCATTTAAAATCCTGTAAACAGTTGTTCTCTAAGTAGTCCACAATGCCGTCTATGATCAGTGACTCCAGTTTACCCACTACAGAGGTAAGGTTGAGAGGTCTGTAATTCCCCAGTTACTGCTTGCCCCCCGCTTGTGTAGTGGGACTATGTCTGCTACCCTCCAGTCTTTTGGGAACTACCTCTGTCTGAATTGAGCTGTTGAATAGCCCTACTAGGGGTTCAGCCAGTTCTGCAGCCAATTCCTTGAGCAGCCTTTGGTGCATCTCATCAGGCCTTGAGTTTTATCTACCTTTAGGGCTTCAAGACCCTTCTGGACCCTTCTCTGGTAAATACTGGCTACCGCATTGCAGAAATGCTCTTGACAGCTGCCTTTATGCCACTTGCAAGCAAAAGCCCACTGTCTTCCCTTGTGAAGACAGAGCAGAAAGATAGCAGTTACTAAAGTATAGAGTGCGGGACATCATCTTTTTTTGGAGAGTGTGACAAAGTTCTGCTTTGTTTTTGCCAGCATTTGTAGGGCAGTAATTTGCAACACACTAATGTGTGCGTGTGTGTGTGTGTGTGCGGTGGTGAGAGCAGACGAGTGGGTGGATGACAGCAGGTGAGCAGGTAGAAATGGATGAGGAGTCTCAGGGTTTATAAATAGAAAAAACAGGAAACAGAAATCTGAAACTAGAATCTAAAAAAAATGGAATTTAAGACTTGTGGGCTGTGAAGGAGGTACCAAATGTGTATGCCAGGGAAAATGGGGAAACAAGGGCATCTAGTTAAAATAAACTCTGATCAGACCCAAAACGGCTGCAGATGCATTACAATGATAAAAGATACACAATTAAAGTGTGGGTTGGATTTTAATGTATTTGCTTTTGAATATTTTTTCATAGTATAATTGTTACGCAATTTAGATAAGGTTAGAAATCAGTAGAAATGTGGTACTATGTATGTAAGATGCCAGCTTTCATATTATATTAATATAGCATATTTGCAGGTGGGAGACCTTGCAGTGTATTACTCATAGAAACACGGAATTTGATGGCAGATAAGGACTGCTTCGCTCATCCAGTCTGCCCATTCCTCCCTATCTGCAGTATTACCACAGACCATACCTAATCTACAGCTGTTTCTCACTGTATTTCTCCAACTCTCAATGCCTGAAACAGTTCCTATTACTTATTTTAATTTTGTTAACCCGGTAAGCACACTGGACCACAGTTGCTAGAGTTCATTTGTGTACTTTTCTGTACCAATGTTGTTTGCTACACATTGTCACTATCCCGAGGGTGCTCTGCAGACACTCTGGTGTAACACAGTGGGTACACCAACCTCATTTATTGTTCCTGGTGAAATACATATTACAATTCCATTTAGCCCACTGCCCATCTTTTGGTTACTAAGTGAGACTTTTAATAACCCACTGTGACCCCCAAAAGATGGGTATGCCACCTTTAAAGATGTGCTAATCAAAACAGTTCATAGCAAAATTACATTTGTCACCAGGGCAATTTCTAATTATTCATACTTACATAGGTAAGGTCTTAAAACAGTCAAAAACCAAAGCTGTTAATCATATTTTTTTTACAATAATTTTCATTAAATAACTGGCATAGACAAATGTTATTGAACTTATTTAAGTTCTCTGACTCTTTAATGAAAACAATAACCCAGCTAGGGCTGTCCTGGTCAGATCAGGATAAGAGGAAACTATAGAGAAACACTAGGTCACCCAGACCCTCTGCTACATTAACACTAGGACTGACAAACTGACTGTAGTGATCTAATCACCCACGCGGTGTGTGTGTGTGTGTGTGTGTGTGTGTGTGTGTGTGTGTCAGTCACAGAACATCACATCAGATCTCAAGTTCTGTGCAGTAACAATATTATTCTGAACACTTTGAATACACAGGCACAAAAATGAACAGCTTGTCTTACAGATGTGTTTAATTTAGCACTTGGTAAGGATCAACCCAGTCCCCTCAGTCTGCCCTCTTTCTAACTTACAGCATGCTCACAGAATTTATAACTTCTGCCATGCTCACAGAATTAAATTAAGCAGGGTGGAACATGTTACATGTATTGGCCCCCACTGATAATGGGGGTTGCAAGGAGTTGGTCACTTTCAGGGCCTAACTTGTTGGTCAGGTCCATCTCCAGCTCCCCATTCAGGGTCTCCTCATCCATCAAGTACTCAAAGTCGGTCTGCTCCTCCCCACTGACACCCTCCGCCCCCGCCATGGCCTGGGTGAACATGCAGACTGGCACCAGCAGCTCGGGCAGCATCGGTGAACACAGCGTTGAGCTGTTTTCCACCGGGGACATGGTTCGCTTCCCCACCACCACCAAAGACAATGCCATTATCACTCAACTACTTGGCCAGAGTTGATCTGAATAATTTATACAAACCTTGCCCCAATAAGATGCATGTAGTGGCTGAATACAATGTTTGCAATGTGGCAGCCAATTAGAGGGAAGTCCTCATGCCATCGGTCAGTTACTGTTTTGCACATTTGCTTGAATTATTGAATGCATTCTGAAATTACTCCATCACTTGTGTCCTGAACACCTGCACAGGCTTCCCCTCTATTGGCATCCTCAACCAGCTGTGCTCCTCTATGAAGCCAGCAATGCACTAATGGACTCTGCACCCAACACTTCCTGCACCATTGAGTTGCATTTTACAACGTTTGATAATAATTCTGTTTCAATTTGGGCCCCAGTGAACTGCACCGAGTGACCGCCATGCACTTCAACAGCAAACAAATGCTGAGACTACCAGCCATCATGAGCCACTTCTGGTCTAGCCCACCTCCCCCAAAATAAAGCTTAGTTTTTTTAATGCTTTAATATCCCATTTTCTAAGATGTCTTAATACAATGTTTCCATCTACAGACCTGCATTTTATTATTTCTGAATAATAGCATTGTGTGTACTAAGCAAGAGAGTCACAGTGGAAAGATTCAGCTGGAGACCTGACCAACAAAATAGTGCATGCGTTCGTATGGGTGGGGTGGGGGAGAGGAAAACAATGTGTGCTGAGGGGAGAGAGAGAGAGAGGAGGGATGGGCACAGAGAGAGCAAGTGCACTGAGTGGAAAGAGCAGGAGAAGGGAGAGAGAGGGGGGAAGAGGACGTGAGCTGATTCATACATACCATTACAGGGTGTGCTTCAACTCCAGTGGTGTATGGAAGGTGTACAGAGCAAACTGTCTGATCAGACCTCTTTTTCTGATAACAAAATGTCAGCATAGCTCTGATGCTATGCAGCCATAAAATAAACTTTGAAAGCTTGTACATGGATATGACTGGTAAAAGGGCAAGGCTGGTACTTGGTCTTTTTTAAGAAGGCAGTATTGGGAGACAAACAAATGGCATTAGAATGCCAATAGCCAATCAGGATCATGCATTTGTCCTCCCATTTCCTAAAATATTTTCAAAGAAAACAATAAAATATGAAAATTTAATGCAAACAGAGGCATCACCCTGACTGACTGAACAAACTAATGGTCACAAGCATTAGTATAGGATGTGTAGGGAAGGTTGCAATTCATGGCGAGTTGAGTAACCTCCGATTTCTTTGGTAAAAGTTTTTGAACACAAATTATGGCTCAGATTTTCAGGCCAAGTGGTGCATACTCCCCTGACAAGCTAGTAGCAAGACAGCAGGAATAAGTCATTTTTACTCACAGCTGGACCCCTCCTAACATGTCTAGGGGTTTAAAGATGGTATGCTCGCCTCGGAAGGGTCCTACATGCAAGAAACCCAAAGTCCACTTACTTGACCTGCCGAGCACTGGGGTTGACCTCTGGGCATCCGTTGGCACATGGCAGAACTGGCAAGACTGCAGATTTAAAGAAGTTAGGGCAGCTTGGAGGCAAAACAAATAGAATGTTCAAATGGGATAATTTTAAAACAAACAGGATCTTTTATTTTCTTGAGCTCATAGAAATGGTACTATATTTCCAGCTGGCAAAGTTCATTGATCCAAATTCACAAAATGGCATTTTAAGAACACTTCTGGGTTGGGAACAACCCTGGCAGGGTACTTTAATCACATATTTCTCTTGCCTCAAAGGGAAGCACATTCAAAGGGGGTCTCCACTCTGGAACCCACATGGAAACCGGCATGGACTTTGGTAGTTCATTTTACTAGTCACAAGCCACATGGCTAATACCACAGTCTCTTGGCTGGCAGCATTTTGGTGCCACTTGATCCTGTGAGGATGGCTCAGGGATCCACTCCATTTTCAACAGAGCACATCCCTTCTTTACTTTTTCTCCATTTCTTCACTGTGACACATGTTACAGACTCTGAGCCTATCTGGGCATAGCTGAGATGCCTACCGGGCACAACACACTTTATTCCAGGCAGAACAGCCCACACCACATATCTTCTGAGGCATACACCATTTACTGAATGGAATTGGCATCATGTCAGATCCCATACCTCCTCTTGAGGAGAGTGGGTGAGGCTGAGTGCCATCCACAACATAGTACATTCAAAACAGAATAAATATCACCACAGATCTTCAGCCCACAGCACTCTCTGGTAACCTGTTCTCACAGGTAGATCTTTGAAACCATCTTCAAATAGGTTTTACTCCTTCTGGAAGGGGCACTCCCTTCTGAGGTCCTTGTTTGATGAATGCTGCCACGAATGAGTACTTTTACAGTATGCCAGTCACTATAGACAAACTTTCAGATAGTGGGAGCTGTCACTGTGTGCCAGGCACTAGCCTCCCACCACTCTAACTTAGCAGAATCTCTTCCCTACAGCACTGACTCCTCCCCTTTGGAATGCCAGGGCAGTCCAGCTGACCCAGTTCACCAAGGGCATAGAAACTGGCATTACACTAGATGTTGAGAGACACTCTTAAAGGTATATACACATACATCCTGGTGGGGTTACACTCACCGGCCTTTAAATGTTCAATGTCCTCAGCAAGCACTGGGAAATCAAAACTCAACCTTCCACTCAGAGGCCCATCCAGCAGACGGCTGGCCACCTCTTCAATAGCTAGCCCACCCACAAAGGGGAATTATGGGTGGTCGCTACATGGGTAGGGCATTACACTAAAATAGACAGACAATTAAACTTTCTAAGTCTTGAGGTTCTTACTCACCCTATTGGCTCATCTGATAGCCCAACCCCCGACCTCCTGGGGGAGTCACACCCAGGAGACCCAGAGTGGCACATCAGGCCTAAAACTGTCAACTGGGCAACAAACCAAACCCATATTACCCAACCAGGAGAATTATCTCATACTATGACTGTAAATACCTTGTACCTCACCAAATATGTAAGTGTAAACCACCATAGCATGCAATTACAGTTTTTACAAGACATGCAATGCACCAATCACAAATAATCATGCAGTGGTAGTTACAACATTTCATGCAGTGAAACTGTGAACTACTACTTCTATGCTCTAACACTTCTCATACACACGCAGCGCTTATTTTACTATATCTCATAAAATGTACTTATCTCTAATACTCTAAATTTAACCTCTAGAAAATTACATACAGTGAACATTCACAAAATTCTTGCATTGTACTCTATACCCAATATACAGTTTTATGTTATCTCTATGTTATCTATGCTCTACTTCACACTAAGGCTCTAATCTATTCATGGTGGTGCATCTCTCTAAACTGTTGACATTCTAGCTATCTCTCTGCTATCTTGTCCCATTAACTTATGTTATTAAACATGCATTATACCCATTTTTACATTAACCACCTAACATCGCTAAATATCTGCTATAAGCTCTAACCCCGTTTTATAATTTTTCCACTTTATGTTAAACCTTTAAGTTATCTCTGTACTCCAACTATCTAATACTTGCCCAACATCTACCTCCCAGTGAAACCCTGTGTACAATAGCACCCAAACATTTTTTATTCTCTGAAACTTGGTTATCTGTAGCTCTTCGAGGAGCAAGGATCTGGTCACTAAAACCCTGTAAGAAGAAAACAGAACACCTCACACATGGACCATATAAGCGCTTTACTTAAGGTTGATATAAAATAGTACATTTGTTGACACACATTGTTTTTTTTTCTCTTTTACCATACACAAAGTATCAATGGGTTCATGTGTAACATAGTGTTCTTTTTGCATAATATATACCCCATGGGGCAGCTGTCTGTAGTCCACAAGGGTGATTGTCACTGGGTCACTAAAAGTCAGTTAGCCATAATAGCAAATATGGTTCAAACAAAAAAAAAAAACCTCCCCCAAGCCACATGTCCCATCTGAATAATAAAAGAAAATGTAGATCACCAGTCTGATGACAGGAAACATCACTTGCAACCTCACTGATTCTTTCTGTTCTCCACAGCAGGTGCAGTGGAACCAATGGGTCTTTGTCCCTGGAGGGCTTGGTCTTACGATGAGATTTTATAAAGTCTTCAGGTCCTGGAATCCCCCTTTACTGTCATGGCTTAGGAGCGCAGAAAACAGAAACAACAGGAGCAGCAATAAGCTGAGCTCTTCATCACCAAACTGGCATCTGCCACAACACCACTGGTTGTCAAGACTGGGTGCACCTCATTGGGTGGCACTTCATCTTGCAGGATGGTCAACTTGGCTGGACACTGGGTCACTATACTCTTTGCCCCACTGGGAAGCTGGTGTTCCATCAGATATTAGAAATAATATCTGGGACCAGGCTTGGTGCTGGGGTTGCCCACACAGTCTGTGGCTAGCACCTTATAGTGAACATTATCCTTGGGATATTGCACTTGGACATAGTGCTTGTACAAGGTAAGCCTCTGATACACACCCTCAAGGATAGTTTGCACCACCAATTGGGCTTCATCTTTGGTGGCTTGGCTACCTTTGTAGGTGATGCCATTCTTCTTCCACACCTTATCGACAATGGCCCTGTGGGTCCAATCCTTTCTATTCGTCTCCACAATATCCCACATGTATTCTGACATATAGGGGTAGTCCTACTCCAGAAAGTCCTTCTTTATGATGCACCTTATGATTCATTTCCCTTGGCTCCATTCCAGAAATGACCTCACTGGGGTCCTATAATCTTTCCCAGGAGGTAGCCATACATTGTTTCTGTAGGCCAACATTCAGGGGGTACATTCTCTAACAGCTTCATAATGAGCTTGCCCCTGCCTTGTTGTTCTAGGGGTGGTCCAAGGATCTCTCTTGCCCACTGGGTAGTTGATGAAGATGGTTCAGCTGGTATACCTCTCCCAAATGAGCTGGCCTCCTTTGGTTGCACATCCACAGTTGGGTTTTCTTTGATAGGCATGACCACCAAACAGTGTGGTTCACAATAAACACAGCTGTAGAGTCAAGCCTTACAAAAGCAAGGGTGTTGGACTTTAGAAGGGCTCACTTTGGCAAAATTGGAGAGTGCCTCAGAAAATCACTAGCAAACAGGCAAGAAGGAGGGGTGGAAGAACAATGCAGAAAAATCAAAACTGCCATCACTGAGGCAACAAGCCTTTGTGTAAAGCAAATTAACAAAACAAAATGAAGGAAAAAGCCACTATGGTTCTCAAAAGAAGTGGCAGGGAAGGTTAAGGAGTAAAGGATAGTATTCAGGAAATATAAGGAAACACAGAAGAAGCAGGACAGAGAACTATATCATTTAAAGCAGAAGAAGGCAGGGAAGACAGTCAGAATAGCAAAGGCCCAAACTGAGGAAAAGATAACCAACTCTGTTAAAAAGGGGGGATGAAACCTTTTATAGGTGCATTAGGGAGTGAAGAAAGACCAAGGGAGGGATACTGAGGCTTAATGAAGGGGAAGAAATGTGGGCAGAGGGTAACAGTGAAAAAGCAGGGATACTGAATGAATACGTCTGCTCAGTATTCACAAAAGAAGAGATGGTGGAGGTACCTAAACCAAACAATAGAAACACTCTGGATGGGGGGGTTGGTACCAGTCCATTCACAAAAGAAAGGGTTCTGAAAGAACTCTTAAAACTGAAGGTGGACAAAGCAATGGGGCCTGACAGGATTCACCCCAGAATTCTAAAAGAACTAAGGGGAGAACTAGTGACACCACTGACTACCCTCTTAAACAAATCATGGGAGGATGGGGAGGTACCAGAGTAATGGAGGAAGGTGGATGTGATTCCACTTCACCAAAGTGGGAGCAAGGCAGAGGCAGGAAACTATAGACCTGTTAGTTTGACCTCAGTGGTAGGGAAAATGATGGAATCACTTCTGAAAGAAAGAATTGTTGAGTACCTAGAGGCCAGCGGGCCAGAGGACCCAAGGCAACATGAATTCACAGCAGGAAGGTCATGTCAGATGAATATAATAGATTTCTTTGACTGGGTGACCAAAGTAGTAGATCAGGGAGAGGCTGCGGACATGGCCTACCTAAACTTTAGCAACGCATTTGACACAGTCCCACACAAAAGATTAATAAACAACTTAGCCAGCCTTGGAGTGGGTCCCAAGGTGGTAGCTGGACAAAAAATTGGCTGGACAACAGGACGCAGAGGGTAATAGTAAACGGAGTCCACTCTGAAGAAAGGGGGGTTACTAGTGGGGTACCACAGGGTTCAGTACTGGGACTGGTCCTCTTTAATGTCTTTATAAGTGACATTGCGGAGGGATTGGAAGGAAAAGTATGTCTCTTTGCAGATGACACAAAGATCTGCAACAGGGTTGATACACAAGGTGGGGTGTAAAGGATGAAAAGGGACTTGGCAAGGTTGGAGGAGTGGTTAAATATAACATAGAAACATAGAAGTTGACGTCAGATAAGGACTGCAAGGCCCATCCAGTCTACCCATCTACCTTATGAATGTGCCATAGGCCTTTATTTTGTCAATGGCCTATTTATTCATAATCATCTGTATTGCTCTCTTATGCCTATGCCATGCCTGTTTGAAACCCTGCACTGTATTCATATCCACCACTTCCTGAGGTAGGTTGTTCCATGCATCCACCACCCTTTCCATGAAGAAGAACTTCCTCACATTACCCCTTAATCGTCCTCCCTCTAATCTCATGCTGTGTCCTCTTGTCCTATTTTTGTTGTATTGAAACATTTTAGACTCTTTCACCTTGTTAATGCCCTTAAGTTGTTTGAATATTTCAATCATATCACCTCTCTCCCTCCTTTGCTCTACGGTATACATATTGAGCTCCATCAATCTGTCCTCATATGTTTTCTGATGCAGTCCCTTCACCATTTTGGTTGCCCTTCTCTGGACTACCTCCATTTTGTTAATGTCCTTGTGCAGGTGCTGCCTGCAGTAATGCACTCAGTACTCCAGATGGGGCCTAACCAGTGCCTTGTAAAGAGGGATTATCATCTCCCTGTTATGACTTGTGATACCCCTACTAATACACCCCAACATCCCTCTAGCCTTACCTACTGCTTTAGTATATGGCAGCTTAGATTCAATGCAAAGAATTGCAAAGTAATGCACCTGGGAAACAAAAACCCAGGGGAAGAGTCACAGTGAGGGGTGAGATACTAACAACAACAAAAATGGAAAGGGACCTAGGGGTAGTCATCTCAGAAGACCAAAAGGTGGACAAGCAATGTAAGAAGACAGTAAGGAGGGCTGGGGGATACTGGGATGCATAGGGAGAGGCATCAACAGTAGAAAACAGGAAGTTGTTATACCTCTGTACAGACAGTTGGTGAGACCCCATTTGGAGTACTGCATGCAGTTCTGGACACCCCATCTCCACAAGGACATAGACAGGATAGAGACTGTTCAGAGGAGGGCAACTAAAATGGTAAAGGGTCTGCACTAGAAGCCATATGAAGAGAGACTAAAGGAGCTTAATATGAATACCCTCAAGGAAAGAAGGGAGAGGGGGAACATGATAGAAACTTTCAAGTACCTAAAGGGAATCAACAAAGTTCAAAAGGGAAGCATCTTTCAGAAAACGAGATGTGCAAGAACAAGGGGGCACAAGTTGAAGATAGAAGGGGATGGCTCAGAGGTAATGTGAGGAAGTATTTCTTCACAGAGAGGGTTGTGGATGCATGGAACAGCCTTCCTGAGGAGGTCATGGAGTCAAAAACAGTGGGGGAATTCAAGAATGCATGGGACAGACATAAGGAAATTCTAGTGGGGGGTAGGAGGAAGTAGGCTGTTGGTTAACTAGGATCTGCAGATTATCCATTAGGTAGGGAAATGGGCAGACTAGGTGGGCCAAGCTGTCCTTATCTGATGTCAAATTCTATGTTTCTACATGACTGGGGTGCTTTACAGGGCTTCCTCTACTTGAGGGGATGACAACTTCAGTTTCCCCAGTGGTTCCTGTGCCAACCTGCAGTGCCTTCTCTGCGGTGATAGTACAAGAAGAGTTGTAGTGGAGGCTCTTCTCTCAGTGGCTCCCTTAGGGCTTGAGGTCGCTGGATGCTTTTGGAGCTTTCAGACTGTTTCTAATAGCTCTATCACACTATCCTCTATGCTTTTTATGAATTTCTCCATCTCATCTTCTTTGCCCACTTCAGGGTCAGTACCTGGCACATCTTCCCACTCCTCCTCTTATACTACACTGATGCCCCCCCATTGAGGAGTACTGCTTGACTTCCTTCATCATCTGGGCAGTCTCCTTGGGGATTTCCCAGGCCTCCCCCATGGATTTGACAGACTCCAACCTAGTAGATATCCCGGAGGCTGTAGCTAACCACTTGGCTCTTCCGAGGGCCAAAAATCCCCCATCCTTGCACACACCACACAAGGGAATAAAGGTGACATCTTCACCTAGATGGGAGCTTCTGAAGCATTGAAGGGTCCATTCACCTTTAATCTCTTTGCTTTCATTGTATTGGAGAGGCAATCAAAAAGCTGCAATGGGATCTGAATTTCAGTGTTCTTTGGTATTAGCCATTCTCCATTGGTAAGGTGCACTCTTGTGCCAGTTTAAATTTATGCCAATGATCTGGCCCTTTTATCCTTATCACCAATAGGATTAGGAGGACAGTTGAAGACTTTACAAAGCTACTGTGCACAAAACAAGCTCTCAATTAACACTAAGAAAACTCAAATTTTAATAATAGATAAACTCAAACATAAGTGTACTTGGTATATTAACAATTACTCCCTTGAAAACAGTCATTATACAAATACTTGGAAATTTCTATATCTACTGATGGGAAAATATTAAATATAAAACTTATGTCCAAAATAAGATAACCCAAACTAAAAGCACATTATTAAGGTTAAATGCAAAATGTGGTGAAAATTTTATTCTAGCAGTGCTTCGTGCCGCCGAAATGAAGATGAATCCTATTGTACTATACTCAATAGAAACTTGGCTTGATAAATATATTACAAATTTAGAAATACCCTTTACAAACCATTACAAATCTATACTGAACCTTCCCAGGTCAACTCCAGCTCAGGTAGCCAGGGCCGAACTAGGCAGAATTCAAATCAAATACTTGACGGTTATAACTAACTTAAGATATTGGATAAGATGTTCAAATTTAGATAAAAACAGAATAGCAAGTAATTGTCTGGTAGAAAAAGTTCTATGGCTAAACAGAGGTCAATCATCTCCTTGATTATCGCAAGTGATAGAGGCATTGAAAAGCATAGACTTGCTACACCGCTGGATAGATAAACAAAAGGGTATAAATATTTCCCCGAGTTATAACATATACAATATTATACAATGGCAAGAAAGAATCTTGGTTTCTGATTGGTCAGTTGGCTGTCACAGCAGGGATGTTATCCTGGCATAACATCCCTGCTGATCGTTTGGATGATATGGATGACCTTCTCCATGATGACCTCCTCTTTCTCTTAAGAAACAAAAATATGTTTGCACAAACAAAAACAATCTTTAAAATTATTTATTTTATTATAAAACAACAAGCCATTGTATAATAGGAATAATGCCCTCCAGGGTGGGTGTTATGCTGGGATAACATCCCTTCTCGGTGTTGGACGCCCTCGGCCGGTGGCCTCGGGCCCAACCACCGAGGTGGGATGTTATCCCAGCATAACACCCACCCTGTCAGGCATTATTCCTTTAATAGATGGGGAAGTGTGCTTAACCAGAATTTAATGATTGCCTGAGGTGTGGGACGCTACATAAACCGAAAGTATCCCACACCTTGGGCAGCCATTAAATTCGAGTTTTAGCAGACGTCCCAATCTTTTATTTTTTATAGTTGCTGTTCAGCAATTTTTTGCCACACTAATTTTATTAGTTTCTCACAGACATACCTACACACACACACACACACACTCACTCACACTCACTCTCTATCTCTCTTACTGACAGTATTTTGTTTTGTGAGGTTTCCAATTTATTTATTTTCCTTTTTTTGCAGCATTTTTTATTTATTTGAGTTCTGGTTTGTTCCCTCCCGGTGGCGCTTACCTCTGAAGCATGTCCAAACCATTCCTGGTGGCAGTTTTTTTCCGTGCAGCTCTGAAATTCCCGGTGTGGCTTTTGAATGGTGGGATCAGCCAGATACATCATGATGTACTTTAAGGGAGAAAAGTGTTTAAAACAAAAAAAATGTACATGTGCTCTTGGTGTGGTGGCTCCTCGCTAAGCAGGATGGAGGAGTTGCCATGTTTCTGTAACTAGTAAGCCTGCCCAGGAGGAGTAAAGGGCCAATCAGGATGCAGCTCTTGTTTCACTGACGTGGTGTGTGTTTGCCGTTATAACCCACGGGTTATAATGGAAAATTATAATTTGGTCAGACAATGGAAAAAATTACTGATCACTTATTATAAAGTCATTAAAAATAGACTCACTCAAGTATCATTTGATAAAGCTATGAAAAGAATAAGATCATTAAAACTCCATCACTGGTATGCTCAAAACACAATTAATCATGTACTAGAGCCTTCTTGATACATCTTTTAGACAAGAAAATCAGAGCCCTCTTCATAACATTTAGGTTGGAAATATACCCCTCAAAAATATTACAATATGCATTTGCAAAAGACAAAAATAAAAGTTGCTAATATTTACTGTGATTGTGGGGCGAATAAAATAGAAACTTTGGAGCATGTGATATGCCATTGTCCAAAATATAACAAAATACGTGGAAAGATTTTAGCTCTATACTTTCAAACAAATACACTTTCTGAGTATGAGATTTTTAAGAATCTTGGTGAGTCCCCCTTTAGACTTTATAGCTAAGCCTATACTAGAGTACATAACATGGATTTACAAAAAATCTGCAATAACAATCCTATATCGTTTTTAAGAAATATTTATAAGGACTGTCATTTGTTGATATGATAAGACATATAATTATAAAAATGAATAGCGGCACATTATCTGCCTATGTTGTTAGTTGTACAATTCTCCTTTTTAAACAAGCGTCCTCCTGTTATGTTACCATTACCTAGTAAAATGTTAGCCTTTGTTTTGACTCTGCACCCTGTACATGCTTAGATTGTGTAACTATTGTTGGAATTTATGCTTGGAGACAGTTTTCAATTGTTTCTTGCTGTATCTGTATCTGTGGAACATATCTGTATTCTTGTTTGTGTCATACTTGACGTGGAACCTATGAAACAGCTTTCTGCTCAAAGGTGTTAATCCAAGATCTCAGTAAATAAAAGAAAAAGTACCATATTACATACCAGAGAATATTTTACATGTCATTGCACCTGTTGTAAGACAGAATGTCAAAACATTTACTGTATTATTTATCAACTTAAGATGATGTAAACAATATGGGCAGGGGTAGGAAGAAATAGACTGTTGGTTAACTAGGATCTGCGGCCTATCCTGTAGGTAGGGAAATGGGCAGACTAGATGGGCCAAGCGGTCCTTATCTGCCGTCAAAGTCTATGTTTCTATGATTCACAAAAGAGATGTGCCGGGCACAAATGAGATGCACCAGCGCAAAATGGATGCACCCACCAAACGCCGATCGATTCACAAAGGGATGCAACATGGGATGCACCATGCACAACCCCACTGTGAATTGCACGGAGAGGGTAGGGCACAAGTGGAGATGTGCCAGCACATCTGGGATGCGCACAACCTCCCAGGGGAGCAACACACTGAATACGGAACAACCCAGCAAGGCATGTGGGAGCATCAGGGGACAATGCAGTGGGACAAAGGAAAGAGGGACATATGACCCAAGGGACAAACCAGAGTGGCCAAGGACACAACAGTGGCTGAAACAGGCACAGTAGTGAGACTGGACATACAGAACAACACCCAGAGGCCCAGGCCACACCCCACACAGGCCCATGGCAGACACACAGAACAGGTACACTGCAGCCGGCATGGCACCACACAACAGCGGGTGAAAGCAAGGAGTAAGATGGTGGCCACTGAACATGGCCAACACCACAGGTGGCCAAGACTGTAGGGAGGCGACACAGGGTGACACCATGCCATATGTTGTGTAGCACACAGTGCCACCACAGTGCCACACAGGCAGTCCAAAACCCCGATCACAGGACACCACACTCAGGGCCACAGACCAATAGTGCAGCAGTGCAATGTATGCATGCCACAAGCAGCACACACAGACTGGGGGCAGAGACATGAGCAGCAGGACATGAGGCCCACACACATGACACAGACAACAGTGGGACCACATGGAGGTGGGGAGGCAGGGAGGAAGCAGACTGTACAAATATGGGTGCACACAGGGGCATGGCAGCAAAGGGACAGTGAAGAGCGCATGACAGTACTCAAACCCAGGACCGTGGAACAGTGAAGTACCACAAACACCATGTCAGAGAAGCAATAATTTAATACAAAACACATCAACAACAATTACAAGACCAACAAACCAAACCACAAAAAAACTATATACAGTGAATGATAGAAAAAGGGAAGGGGGTATGAAGGACTATTTACAGTAACAGGAGTGCATAAGGGTGTGTGGGTGGGGACAGCAACACAGATAGGGAAGGAGGGTGGGGGAAACAGCAATATATGTACAGGACTAACAACTATTTACAATAGAACGGCTAGTGGTGTGGCCATACAACACGCTGCCACAAACCCCCATGGCCACGTGCCAACAGCAGTCTAATGATGGCAGCCAATGTCCTCTGCAGTTGGCCCTGCACTCTCAATATGGGCCACAGTGCCGCTTGTATGGCCCACTGGACTCCGCGCCCAACGTTCTGCTGCCACTGCAGGGGTCCTCCAACACCAGCCACAGCTCCTTGACCCCGGAGATCTACAGCAAAAACACGTAGAACACATACTTAATGCCATTGGAGACACACAATCCCCACTGAGCAGAAACCCACCCCACCAGACAGACACTGCACACACAAGGTAGCCTCTGCACCCACATGGACACCATGCTGCGCACCATCTGCGGCCCTCCACTGTCTCTCTTCAGTAGGCTCCGTGGCCCGTCACCTGGCCTCCAGCCCTGCAAGACACAACAGACACAGACCGCCATGAGTAGACACGTCATTGCAATACTCCCCCCAACACCATCATGGGCATGCAGTGATGGTGTACACAACTAGTGCAACACCGGTGACTGGCCTTACATTCTGCAGCTGCTCACAGCATCCTTGCCTGAACTCCCAAAGTGCCCTGCCATGGTTATGCACTGCACACGGTGGTCCCACCCCATGCATGACACAGTGTACCTGTCCCTCACACACACACACCACCGCAGAGAGATCCACCCCACATGACATGCATGACAGGGCACCACAGGGCAGGTGCAGCCACACCCAAGTGTGCGTGTTGGTGAGTGCCCATGTGAGTGTGATATTGTGATGTGACCCATCCCCACCCCACAAATGCCTGTGCTGCACACGTACGTGTGATACCTACTTGGTCAGGGACATGGGGGGACATGCTAGAAACGTTCAAGTACCTCAAGGGAATCAACAAAGTCCAGGAGGGTAGCATCTTTCAGAAAAAGAGATGTGTAAGAACAAGGGGGCACAATTTAAAGATAGAGGGGGGACGGCTCAGGGGTAATGTGAGGAAATTTTTTTCACGGAGAGAGTGGTGGATACATGGAACAGCCTTCCTGAGGAGGTCGTTGGGTCTAAAACAGTGGGGGAATTCAAACATGTATGGGACAGACACAAGGCAATTATAGTGGGGGGTTGCAGGAAGTAGGCTGTTGGTTAACTAGAATCTGCAGCTTATCCAGTAGGTAGGGAAATGGGCAGACTGGGTGGGCCAAGTGGTCCTTATCTGTCATCAAAGTCTATGTTTCTATGTTTCTATGTCGTGGAAGTGCACCCCTACATGCACGCTTATGCAGCCGCTTCAGACGGACCCGGTCCCTCCGGCCAAGGTCACCATATCAGTGCCTGCACTGTTCCCCAGTGTGGGAAAACCCTGTGTGCCACACCAGCTGCCAGGCAATGTTGGCCCACACCTGCTCCCTGGGCATCTGCAGGTCCTCCCTCCAAAAATCTGTCCTTTCACCTGCAGCACCAGGGCCACCAGGTGGAGCAGCTCCACCTCAATTCATAGCCCTTAGTCCAGTCCTCCCTGCTCTTGGCATGTCCACTGCAGAACCAGCACACAGCAGTTTGCAAGGCCTGCACAGCTGAAATGCCAAATGGTGCCACATGTGCCACTAGGCCACGTGCATGCCCTCACGCACAGCGGTGTGAAGCACAATTGGTCAGTCATGCGCCCACAGGCACATGCGCAATGCACATTGTTATGGTGGGAATGCAGGGTCATGGGTCATGACCGGGTCACACATGCACAATATGAAGGTGTCCGCCATGTTGTGTGTGTCACGCATCATCACGCATGGAACCTGTGATGCGCACTAGCACAATGTCACACTATGGCATGTAATGCACCTTGAGCATACAACCATGGACAGGTGGCATAATGTGCATCGCGCAGATGGACGTGTATGGGTGTACAAATGGCACTGCACGATGTGCACTCTATGCATGTTCGCGATGTGACTGTTGGGCCATTCACGCATATGCATTGAGGTGGCAGATATACAACAGACACAGCGCATGCATGCAGAATGCGCCCATGCACTTGCACCCCATTCAAGAAGATGTCCTGAATGTACCACACATGCGCGGGTATTGCACCATTTGGAAATGCGCCCAATGCAGCAGATGCACCATGCTGACTTAGATGAGCTGAAGACAATTATGCAATTCACAGACAATATGCCCAAATCAGCCTATTAAAGTATTATGGGGCATCTCAGCTGTTTAGCATCTCATTACCACTGCCCCAGTCCTCATTTGCATGCCCTGAGCCATAAATGCTCCCAACTCAGACCACACTGAGAATAGGTGACTGAGAGGATTAACAGCCTTGAAGGTGAGTACTGTGTTATTTATTTATGTTTTAATTTAGTTTGTGTTGATCGGGTAAGTGCACTAGACAAATTCTGTCTATTTTCAGGCATGACCCGAGGAGGGGGATACAGATGAATGCCAGCTGACACTGAACCAGAGTAGTCTGTTTTTATACAATACCATTACTAGTGTAGCCAATCCACATGATGCAGTGGTCAGTGGACAGCCTGTTGCCAGCCAGACATGTGCAGGGACAACTGTTGCATTGCACACCATGCTGTGCCACACACTGTTCCACAGGCCGCCCTATGACGGGGGGGGGGGGGGCGGCGGAATGCTGGCGGCTGATGTGCCTGTACAAACAGTGAGGTGTGCATATTGTCAGTGATGGCCAGACCAGCCGCATGTGTATCTGGACATGTGACACTGGTGGCATGTCCATGGCCATGCAGCTGTCCATGGCAGTCCAGATGATCATGGCGGACACAGCACTGCCTGCCACAACACACCGTGCACAACAGCAGACATACACTAACTTCAGGCCTTGTCAGGCAGTTGCTGTGTTGGCACACTGCAACCACTGTATGGTGGTACTGGGCACATGGAAACCTGCATGTGTATGTCTGATGTCTATCTCTACTCTCCCGCAGAAGCCAGAATGTCTGGAGAAGACAGTGCCGCCAGTCGCAGGAGGTCAAACTTCACCAAAGATGAGGAGAGAGCCCTCATAGTGGCATATAACCTGCATTGTGATGTCCTGACAGGCAGGGTTGGCAGCTGTGCAGCATGGGAGGAGGGCTGGGAGGCAGTGGCATGCCATGTCAATGCTGTGGGCACATACAATCAGACTCCACTGGAGTGCAGGAAGCATCTGAATGATGGCAAGTGGAGGGCCAAAGAGAAGGTGGCCCACATTGAGGCCTCCCTGCGCAGGACTGTAGGTGGCCCACAGTCTGACGTGTGCCTCAGCCAAAATGAGGAGCTGCTAGTGGCAGGCATTGCAGGTCTGCTGTGCAGGGCATCCCTGGAAGGGGGTTCCAGACAGGTGGCAGCCCATCGCAGCACTGCAAGTAGTCATGCCCATGACACGTGTTAGGCCACATGTGTGTGCCCTGGCTGCCATGCCAGTCCCAATGTGTGCCACTGTGCAACTGTGTTGCCATGGGATGTACCATGTGTGGCAGTGGCCCATGCTCTGCTACGCTGTGTCTGATGGTCCATGCCTGTGGTGGCACATATGCTCGGATGGTGCCAATCAGGCTACTGGGTCACTAACACTTTTGGATGGGCATGATGTAGCATTGGCACACAGGGTGCCATGTGGCCATGTCCTCTCACCACACAGCCCTGGTCACAACAGGTGCATGACTGCAGTGGTGTTACAGACACTGAACAGCCATGCCAGAGACTGCCATGCGCATCCATGGCACAACACTGTGACACACTGTACATGTACTTATGTATGTATGCCACTGTATAATCCATTGACACTGACCATGTTCTCTCTTCTTCTTTTCACAGTTTCAGCATGCCTCACAGGTGTGGCCATGACCACAGCTGTACAGGATGCCTTAGCATGTGATGATGCTGGCCCATCACACTGGGCTGCATGCAGGGTGGTGGATGGTGCCATCCCTGGACCATCCAATGCACCAGTGTCACCAGCTGCAGAGCCAGTGGTGGTGGGCCCATCAGAACCTGCAGCCATTACTGCCACTGCTGGAGGGCATGACACCACATGGCTGGAGGGTCTATTGGGTTTGTCTAATGATGACCCAACAGACGCAGTGGACATTGCTGATGCCTTTCTTGTGCTTGCATCTGGCACGGAGGGGGTGTACAGCGATGTCCCTGCAGATGAATTCACCACACAGATACAGGAAGACACAGTCGACAATAGGACATGCAGTACACAGGTGCCTGTTCAGGTGGCCCCCAATACCGTTGATGGCCCTGCAGCACATGGCACAGATGCAGAGTCTGCACAGCTGCCCACAGCAGTGGGTGCTGTGCCCTCTGCATCTAGTCCAGCTGCAGTGGCAGGGCCATCAAGATCATCACATCCAGTTGCTGTGGAACACATGCAGGCACCATTAGAACATGACACCACCGACCGTGGACATGATGGGGCCGTGCATGCCCATACCCCACCCAAGCTGCAGCCTGCTGTGGTGCAACCACCACTCATGGATGCCCTGTAGCAGGCTGGATCACCACCCACCCATTGGCAACATCACCGTGAGCCATCACCCGCCGATGAAACTGAGGGCTATGTCCGCCTCCTGTATGATACTGTGGAGGGGCAGGCAGCCCTAAGTGCAGAATTCAAGGGCTGCTGGATGCTGATGGTCCTGGAGCATGAGTCTGCAATTGCATGGTGGGTCCAGATGTTGGCAGAGGCATGCCTACTGCGGGTGGGCATGACCGCGGCTCTGGAGCAGATTATAGCCACTGCTGAGGCAGCATGTGCATCTGGTATGTGCCGTGGCCATTGGGCCTCTAGCCAAACACACAGGAGTGCCTCCTGCACACCCAAGCAGTGGCATCAGATGGACCCATTGCTGCTGAGGTTGTCACCACACATCGAACTGCCCAGTGTCCGCAGCACAGACATGGCTCACGGTGCCACCTTACCAATGAGCACCCATTCACGGTCTCATTGCGGTACCCTTACAGAGGTGTTGGCAATGCCCCCTGTGGCTGGTGGTGCCACGGCTGCATCCACCAGTCATGGCAGAGGCTGCCCTCATGTCCATGGTGGCCGTGTTGCCGCCCTGTGATGTCCAGGTCTCCGTACCAATGGCTGCTGCACTTTCCACCTCTGTGTCCCACTTGCCTGGATACTGATGCCTGGGGTGGCATGGGTGGCATGCACCTGTCTCAGTGCACCACCATCATGGGCCCCCTGTGCAGTGCCACCTGTATGTCTGTGTGCACCACTGTTGTGTCGTGTGGCATGGGCATGATGAGTGCGCTCGAGGGTCTGCTGCGCCTGTGCCAGCAGCCGTGCATGCTGATCCATGCCATCCCTGGCACTGTCATTGTGGCATATGTGTGTGTTGCGAGGTGTGTGTGTGTGTGTCTTTCTTTGTGTCTGTGTCTGGGCGTGGTGGTCCCTGTCATGTCTGAGGTCCACTGCTGCCCTGCCACCACTGTGTGGTATGTGTTGTGTGTGTGCTCATGTTAGGCTGTTTGTGTGCTGTGCTGTGTCCGCCATGCAGTGCATGTCTATGTTTCTACCTGTGGTCACCATTGTGCACCTCCCCAATACATACCTGTGCTACTCACCTGCAGTTCCCAAAATGCTCCTCCACTAGTGTGCTCTTGTAGAGCGGTGACCTTGCAGCCAGACGTGAGTCTCGCCGTGCCATGTGTGGTCCGGTGTTCTGGCCCCGTGGCACTGTGTCTTCCTCCCCACCCTCCTCCCCGGAACTGTCGCCCTCAATGGCCTCAACAGCTATTCCACGGCCAATGGCCATGCTGTGTAGTATACAACAGGCCAGGAATATGCCACAGGCCTTCTCAGGGCTATTCTGTAGGGCACCACCTGACGTATACAGGATCTGGGAGCGCTTCTTCAGCATGCCAAAGATGCGCTCTATGATGGTGGGCGTAGCGGTGTGTGCCTCATTGTATCACTTCTCTGCCTCTGTTCTGGGTCATCAGATGGTGGTGAGGAGCCAGGGTTTCAGTGGGTATGCTGCATTGCCTGTGGGGGGAAGGGTGGCTGTTAGTACACTGGTCACATGTGCAGTGTGCCCCCCCCCGCTCCATGCTGCTCAGCTGTGTGTGGTGTGTGTCCACCACTGACTGTGCTTGTCCCTTCCCTACCATCCTACCTCCCCCATCCACCTGTTGTTGTCAGGCCCTGCTGCTGTTGTTGGCCACAGTCCACCCATGCCATTGGGGTCACACATGCCCAACCCACCATTGTCCCGCACAGTGTGCATGGTGGCCGTGCCCGCTGTCTGCATGTTGCACTAGGCCCTGCCACACATTCCCCCCATGGCACTGCACCCCACATTCCATGCATTGCATGTGTGCCACCCTGTATTGGTTGGTGGCTGCCTATGTCACCTTCTCCCCTCCGCTGTCCCACATCTGCTGTACCCTCTGTGCTTTGTGCATCATGCTACCTGCACACTTACCCCCCTTTCCTATCCTGTGCCATAGTGACCTGTTGCACGGTAGGTTGCCATGTCCCACACACCTACTAGATGGCCACTTGGTATGTCCCCTGCCTCAAATCTATGGCAGAGAGCAGACTGGTGCCGTATGAAGGTATCATGTGTGCTCCCAGGGTGTGTGGCACAGACATTGCTGATGCTCCCTATGGAATTGTACACCACCTGACAGTTTACAGAGTGGTAGCCCTTGTGGTTGATGTAGGTGACTGTGTCATTGCCAAGTGGTGTGTGGATTGCCATATGGGTGCAGCCAATGGCCCCTATGATGCCTGGCATGCATGCCACCCTGTAGAACTGCTACATGGCTTCTGTACTCTCTGCCTGTGTGCTTGGGAAGTGGATATATTCTGAAGCATGTGGCAGCAGTGCGGTGAGGAATTGTGTGAGGGGACAGGAAGTGGAGGCCTGTGAAATGACGGTGGTATCCCCAGAAGGCCTCTGAAAGTTTCCCGTGGCGAGCAAGCACATTACTGTTGTCACCTTGTTCTCCACTGATAGTTCATGACCTCGTCCAGTGGGTGCCTGTATTTCCTCATGGCACAGCTCGCAGAGCAGCCTCAGGATGGCCCTATTCAGGCGATATCGGCCTACTTTCTCTGTGTCCATGGGCTGCTCGAAGGACAGCCTGGCACGATACTGCCATGGGGCCAGCCGCCTACAGTGCCTTCCACCTCCGTGTCTCCTCATCCCCATTATCAGTCCCACCATCATGAATGGTGCTCCATCCATTGTGTCCTGCAGCTTTCTCTCCCCCTCTCTCTGTCTGCTGCTCCTGTAGTGCTGCCATTGGCCTGCTGGTGGCTTGCACTTACGTCTGCTTCTTTTATATTTATCTTTCCATGGCGCATTTGGTACTTGCACCTTCCTTTTCCACTTTGAATTGCTTTGCGCTGTGTATGCTTGTGTACGCCCCCTATATCTGCGCCACATATCATTATTATGCGTCTACGGTGCATCCTGTTTGGCACAGCCCATCTGGGATGTGCCGGCGCATCCGTCTTGTCTGTGAATCATTCCATGGCACATTTTTGGGATGCGCCGGTGCATTTCTTTTGTGAATCTTGCCCTTTATGTGTCTTGATCTTTCTGTAAATATGCTTTTATATTTCTTTTTTAAAAATTTTTTGTAATGACTGGAAAATCGAACAAATAAAGAATACTAAACTGAACAGTGTTCTTTGGGCACTCAGCCATTTTGCCCCACTGAGTAACTGTAGCTGCCTAAATCGGCTACTGCTACCAGTCTGAAAAAAATAAATAAAACACATCTCTTAGTCATTTAAGCTCATTTGTACTCACACACCATTCTCCCCGTTGACTATATCCTAGAACTCCCCCCCATTTATGACTGGCAACAGTGCCTCCATTTTTTGATGAGTCTCACATAACTGCATTGTTGTTTCAGTCCTGCTTTTTTCTCCTTGCTATACATTTGCTCCCATTTATTCAATGATCTGCACTTGCAATAATCTCTCAAACTGTTTTTTTTTCCCAATTAGAACTCACTGTGCTGTGTATTCAAATTGCTTAAATGGGATTTTTTCTTGGCCCCATAGGTTGCAGGCTCGCCTTTCGTGCTTCAAGGGGGAGAACTATCACAATTTGGTGGCTAAAACCCCAGAGTTTATTTTACACTGGGGCAAACAATGGTGTGACATTTTCCCTCTCAGAGACTCCTCGACTGTAATCCACATTTTCTCTCTCCATGCTGGTATTCTGGATGCATTTTTTCAGTCCTCAGTGCCCTAGCCTCTCCCACACAATGACGTCCAGCCAATCACTTGATGTCTTTCTTTTCCCACTTTGCATATTCATGAGCAGCTCACATGCAGGCACATAGACTTCAGACTGCCACATCTTCAGATTCCAAACATCCAGCTCCCACGTCCCGCTCCCACCAGTGTTCCATTCAGTTGATTCCTTCAGTGCAATGTTTTCACCTCAGCTGCCACACTTAACTACATTTCACTAAATCCAAAACTGCACCTACCACCCACCAAGATGCCAGGGCCCCCAACAAGGTCCCCAAATCCCAGACTCGAGACCCCAAATGAAAGGGTCCCCACCCAGTGTGCCTAAGGATTTAAAGATGGTATGCCTGCCTGGGAGGGGTCCTACTTCCAAGAAACACAAAGTCCAGTTACTTGACCTCCTGAGCACTGGAGGTGACCTCAAGGCATCCACTGGCACATGGCAGGACTAGCAAAGCTTTTGATTTAAAGGGCTTAGTGCAACTTGGAGGCAAAACAAACAGAATGTCCAAACAGCGGATAACTAAAACAAACAGGATCCTTTATTTTCTTGAGCTCATAAAGATGGTACTATATTTCCAGCTGGCAAAGTTCATTGGTGCTAATTTAAAAATGGCATTTCAAGACCACTTCTGCATTGGGAACAACCCTGGTGGGGTACTTTAATTGCATATTTCTCTGGCATCAAAGGGAAGCACATTCAAAAGAGGTCTCTTCTCCGGAACCCAAATGAAAACTGTCATGGACTTTTGGTAGCCCATTTTACTAGTCACTAGCCACACCGCTAGTATCACAGTCTCTTGGCTGGCAGCATTTCAGTGCTACTTGATCCTGTGAGGATGTCTCAGGGATCCACTCTGTTTTCAACAGAGCAAATCCCTTCTTTACTTTTTCTGCATTTCCTCGCTCTGACACATGCCACGGACTCAGAGTCCATCTGTGCATAGCTGAGGTGCCTACAGGGCATAACACACTTTATTTCAGGCAGAACAGCCCACTGCACATATCTGCTGAGGCATACACCATTTACTGACTGGAACTGGCATCCTGTTAGATCCCATACCTCATCTTGAGGAGGGTGGGCAAGGCTGAGTGCCACTCACAACACAGTACATTCAAAACAGAATAAATATCACCTCAGATCTTTGGCCCTCAGCACTCTTTGTTAACCTTTTCTCAAAGGTAGATCTCTGAAACCATCTTCAAATCGGTTTTACTCCTTCTGGAGAGGGGCACCCCCCCCTTCTGAGGTCCTTGTTTGATGGCTGCCACCATGAACAAGTACTTTTAAGTGACACCAGCCACTATAGAGAAACTTTCAGACAGAGGGAACTGGTGCTGTGTGCCAGGTGCTAGCCTTCCACCACTCTGCCTCACCAGAATTTCTACCATCCAGCAGAGAACACTGACTCTTCCCATTTGGAATGCCAGGACAGTCCAGCTGACTCAGTTCTCCAAGAGCATAGAAACTGGCGTCATACTAGATGGTGAGAGATACTCTTAAAGGTATAAACACATAACTCTGTGGGGGGGGGTTAAACTAATCCTTTAATTTATACAGTCAGCAAAATTAATTCCCATTTCCCATATCCCTCCCCCCAAAAAATGTTTTTTGTGGCCCTAATTTGCCACTTCATCAGGCTTATACGTGGGCTTCATTTAATTTTATTCATTTTTGAAATCTTTATTTTTCCAATCTGAACTTCAGTTCTGAAGCACCTTCTTATGTTGACTCGTGCTTGCATGCCAGCCGACATATTGCAGCAGTAGCAGATTTGGAGGTGCAGTCACTGTGGGCGAATGCAGGGCATACATCAGTAGGTGCGTCCCTCATTCCCCAATAAGGCAGCTGCAGGTGCTGACACCCACAATACGTAAAGTGGCCACCAGATCTAAGAAAAGTGCCGCTGCAATGAGAGCCAAGTTCACCATGTAGCAGCACAATAACATGCCTCCCGACGTGCCTTTCCTGGTGAAGCACTTCACTAAACATGGTGGCACTGACTGCTGCCACCACTTCATTTGCCGACATGGGAACCCACTCCCCATTGGCATGATGCCCCCCTCCCATTTCAAGTGTGTGCCGCGGGGGTGTCCAATCTCCCTCGGCATCATGCACCCCCCCAACAGTCTTTTCTTGCCAGTGGGGAGCCCAATCCCCATCGGCTTCAGTCCCCCCTGCCTAGTTTAGTTTGCTGAAGGGTAACCCACTCCCCATCAGCATAATGTCCCTAGACCCGATGTGTGCTGTAGCCGGGGTGCCCAATCCTCGGCATCATGTGCACCTGTCTTGTGCTGACGGGGCCCCACTCCTGTCGGCTGTGGTCCCCCTTCCCATTATGCAGGTGGTACACTGGGATCCCACCCCAGTGTACCAAACAAACACCTGCAAAAAAAGAAAACTGACCCTCATTGTCTTTTTTTTTTTTTTTTACCTGTAAAGGAAGGATGTGATGATCTTCAGTGGACAGGGAACATGTCTGCACTCTTTAAAGCCAACCGCGAACTGAAAAAATGCCGGTAAGCTGTATTATGGCTTAAATAGGGTTTTTTTCAACTTTGGTGCATATCTTGGGCATTTCTGGGAATGTTTCCACCAAATTTTCAACAGGGGTTTTTTGGGACCCCTCCTCATGAATTCATTCACTGTCATGGCATTATTTGGTCCCAAAAGGTGATTTTGCAGTCACTGCATGGAATCACCTTTCGGGACCGATTAACGAAACGACAATGCCACTGTTCATAAGGTGGGCTTTCCAAAACCCTATGTTGCAAATTTGGTGAAAAAATCACATAAATGACTGTTTTACGAGTGTGCATTGTGCAGTTTCCATGCATTCTCATAACTTCGCGAATTTGTAATATTTTCACTCCAGATTTTCAAAATTGGCATTTTGCCACACCTCCTTATGAACAGTACAGCTGTCATTTTACATATCCTGGCCAAAATGTGTTTTTGCACTTCTGGCACAGAATAGCATTGTTGCTGTGGGAGATCTCTTTTAGGGACAGATTAAGAAAATGACAGTGGCACTGTTCATGAGCAGAGGTCCAAAATGCCTATGTTGAAAATCTGGTGATGGAAGTCCATAAAATGACTGTGTTACACGAATGCATTGCGCAGTTTCCATGCACCCTTGTAATTTCACAAATTTGCAATGTTTTTATGCCAGATTTTCAACACTGGCATTTTTTCACACCTCCTTATAAACAGTACAGCTGTCATTTTCACATCTTGCCCAAAATGTGTTTTCTCACCTGTGGCGCACAATGGTGTGGTCACTGTGGGAAATCAACTTTTGGGACATATTAACAAAATCACAGTGCCACTGTTCATAACGGGAGGTCCCAAAATCCTTATGTTGAAAATGTGGTTAAAAAAATCCCAAAAATAATTGGGTTACAGATGTGTGTTGCGCAGTTTCTATGCCTGCTCATGACTTCACCAATTTTGCATATTTACACTCCAGATTTTCAACGTTGCTATTTTTTTATGCTTCCTCATGAACAATACAGTTGTAATTTCTGACACCCTGACCAAAATGTGTTTTCATGCCTGTGTCGTCAAATGGCATAGTCACTGTGCAAAAACCACCTTTTGGCTAACAAAGTGATAGTGCCTCTCTTCATGAGGTGGGGTCACAAAAAGCCCATGTTGAAAATTTGGAGTGAAAATACCAACAAATGTCTACGTCATTAGGGTTTCCAACTGTAACATCCCACCCTGTAGAGACTGACACATGTCAGGGGTGTGACTTGGGATCATTGGCTGTAATGCTTACGCCATTCCACCCCCACCCACACCCTGTAGCCAGTCACAGGCATCGAGGTGTGCCTTGGAGCCTTCGGCCCTAAAGTACACCCCATTCTCCTATACTGCCCCCATCTCAGCATATTTCACAGAGCTTTGTTGAGCTCACTCACTCCCCCTCCCTCAGTGGCTCATTCTGTGTCTCCCACTGCTGCAGGCTGCCCTTTTGTATTGGGCTTCTGCCTGCATTGGTGGCTTTTTCTGCCCACAAATAAATATGCAGCAGTGGCGACACAGCTCCGTTGAGCTCGCTCACTCCCCCTTTCTCAGTCGCTCATTCAGTTTCTGCACACGCTGCTGGCTGGCCTTTTGTACTGGGCCTGCCTGCACTGCTGCCATTTTCTGCCCACAAAAAAAATCCACAGCAGTCACGATACAGCTCCATTGAGGTCGTTTACTCCCCTGGTCAGTCTCGCTCATTCTGTTTCTCCTGGTGCTGCAGGCTGCCCTTTTGTACGGGGCTCCTGCCTGTGTTGGTTCCTTTTTCTGCCCATAAAGAAATCTGCAGCAGTCCTCACAGAGCTCCATTGAGCTCTGTCACTCACTCGTTCCGTTTCTGCCGGCGCTGCAGGCTGCCCTTTTGTACTGGGCTCCTACCTGCATTTGCACCTTTTTCTGCCCAGAAAGAAATCCACAGCTGTCCTGACAGAGCTCCGTTGAGGTCGCTCACTCCCCCTGTGTCACTCACTCATTCTGTTTGTCCTGGTGCTGCAGGCTGTCCTTTTGTACTGGGCTCCTGCCTCTGTTGGTACCTTTCTCTGGCCACAAAGAAATCTGCAGCAGCCCCGACAGAGCTGCGTTGAGCTCGCTCACTTCCCCTCTCTCACTCGCTCATTCGGTTTCTGCCGGCGCTGCAGACTACCCTTTTGTACTGGGCTCTTGCCTGCATTGCCGTCTTCTTCTGCACACAAAGAAATCTGCAGCAGTCACGATAGGGCTCCATTCAGCTCGCTGACTCCCCTTCTCTCACTCGGTCATTCTGTTTCTCCCGCTGTTGCAGGCTGCCCTTTTGTACTGGGCCCCCTGTGTGCATTGCTTCCTTTTCTGCCCACAAAGAAATCTGCAGCAGTCCTGAAATAGTTCCGATGAGCTCGCTCACTCCCCCTCTCTCACTCACTCATCCAGTTTCTGCCAGCACTGCAGCCTGCCCTTTTGTATGGGGCTCCTGTCTGCATTACTGCCCTTTTCTGCCCACAAAGAAATCAGCAGCAATCCCGACAGAGCTCCATTGAGCTTGCTCGCTCCCACTCTCTCTCAGTTGCTCATTCTGTTTCTCCCGCCGCTGCAGGCAGCCCTTTTGTACTGGGCTCATCTCCCACTGTTGCAGCCTGCCCTTTTGTACTGGACTCCTGCTTGCGTTGGGGGCTCTTTCTGCCCACAAAGAAATCTGCAGCAGTCCCGACACAGCTTCGTTGAGATCACTCACTCCCCCTCTTTCACTCTCTCATTGTATTTCTCCCGGCGCTGCAGGCTGACCTTTTGTACTGGGTTCCTGCCTGCATTGGCACCTTTTTCTGCCCACAAAGAAATCCACAGCTCCCCCGACAGAGCTCCATTGAGATCGCTTACTCCCCATGTGTCATCACTCATTCTGTTTGTCCTGGCACACCAGGCTGTCCTTTAGTACTGGGCTCCTGCCTCTGTTGACACCTTTTTCTGGCCACAAAGAAATCTGCAGCAGCCCCTACAGAGCTTCGTTGAGCTAGCTCACTCCCCCTCTCTCACTTGCTCGTTCCGTTTCTGCTGGCACTGCAGGCTGCCCTTTTGTACTGGGCTCCTGCCTGCATTGCCGTCTTCTTCTGCACACAAAGAAATCTGCAGCAGTCACGTTAGAGCTCCGTTCAGCTTGCTCACTCCCTTTCTCTCACTCGGTCATTCCGTTTCTCCTGCTGTTGCAGGCTGCCCTTTTGTACTGGGCCCCTGTGTGCATTGCTTTCTTTTCTGCCCACAATGAAATATGCAGCAGTTCTGACACAGCTCCATTGAGCTCACTCACTACCCCCCTCTCTCACTCGCTTGTTCCGTTTCTGCTGGTGCTGCAGGCTGGTCTTTTGTACTGGGCTCCTGCCTGCATTGCCGCCTTCTTCTGCCCACAAAGAAATGTGCAGCAGTCATGATACAGCTTCGTTGAGCTTGCTCACTGCCCTCTCTCACTTGCTCATTCTGTTTCTCCTGCTGCTGCAGGCTGGCCTTTTGTACTGGGCCCCTGCGTGCATTGCTGCCTTTTTCTACCCACAAGAAATCTGCAGCAGTCCCACAGAGCTCCGCTGGAGCTCACTCACTCCCTCCTCACTCGCTTGTTCCCAGGTCTCCCGCTGCTGCAGCCTGCCTTTGTTCTGGCCTGCCTCCGCTGCTGCAGCCTGCCCTTTGTACTGGGCTCCTGCTTGCGTTGGGGCTTTTCTGCCCACAAAGAAATCTGCAGCAGTCCCAACACAGCTCCATTGAGCTCACTCACTCCCTCCCTCTCACTCTGCTCGTTGTTTCTCCCGGCACAGGCTGCCCTTTTGTACTGGGCTCCTGCCTGCATTGGCACCTTCTTCTGCACACAAAGAAATCTGCAGCTGTCACTGACAGAGCTCCGCTCAGCTTGCTCACTCCCTTCTCTCACTCGGTCATTCCGCTTTCTCCTGCTGTTGCAGGCTGCTCTTTTGTACTGGGCCCCTGTGTGCATTGCTTTTTTTCTGCCCACAATGAAATATGCAGCAGTTCTGACACAGCTCCATTGAGCTCACCACTACCCCTCTCTCACCGCTTGTTCCGCTTCTGCTGGTGCTGCAGGCTGGTCTTTTGTACTGGGCTCCTGCCTGCATTGCCGCCTTCTTCTGCCCACAAAGAAATGTGCAGCAGTCATGATACAGCTTCGTTGAGCTTGCTCACTCCCCCCTCTCACTTGCTCATTCTGTTTCTCCTGCTGCTGCAGGCTGGCCTTTTGTACTGGGCCCCTGTGTGCACTGCTGCTTTTTCTGCCCACAAAGAAATCTGCAACAGTCACGAGAGACCTCCGTTGAGTTCACTCACTCCCCTTCTCTCACTCACTTATCACGTTTCTGCCAGGGCAGCAGCCTGCCCTTTTGTATGGGACTCCTGCCTGCATTGCTGCCCTTTTCTGCCCACAAAGAAATCAGCAGTAGTCCCGATAGAGCTCCGTTGAGCTCGCTCACTCCCCCTCTCTCTCAGTTGCTCATTCTGTTTCTCCCACCGCTGCAGGCTGCCCTTTTGTACTGGGCCCCTGCGTGCATTGCTGCCTTTTTCTACCCACAAAGAAATCTGCAGCAGTCCCAACAGAGCTCCGTTGAGCTCACTCACTCCCCCTCCCTCACTCGCTTGTTCTGTGTCTCCCTCTGCTGCAGCCTGCCTTTTTGTTCTGGGTTCGTCTCCCACTGCTGCAGCCTGCCCTTTTGTACTGGGCTCCTGCTTGCTAGGGGCTTTTTCTGCCCACAAAGAAATCTGCAGCAGTCCCAACACAGCTCCACTGAGCTCACTCACTCCCCCCTCTCTCACTCGCTCGTTGTGTTTCTCCCGGCGCTGCAGGCTGGCCTTTTGTACTGGGTTCCTGTCTGCATTGGCACCTTTTTCTGCCCACAAAGAAATCCGCAGCTGTCCTAACAGAGGTCCGTTGAGGTCGCTCACTCCCCCTGTCTCACGCACTCATTCTGTTTCTCCTTGTACTGCTGGCTGCCCTTTTGTACTGGGCTCCTGCCTCTGTTGGCACCCTTTTCTGCCCACAAAGAAATCTGCAGCAGTCCTGACACAGCTTCGTTGTGATCACTCACTCCCCCTCTCTCACTCACTCATTGTGTTTCTCCCGGCGCTGCAGGGTGACCTTTTGTACTGGGTTCCTGCGTGCATTGGCAACTTTTTCTGCCCACAAAGAAATCCACAGCTGCCCCGACAGAGCTCCATTGAGGTCGCTCACTCCCCCTGCGTCACTCACTCATTCTGTTTGTCCTGGCGCTGCAGGCTGTCCTTTTGTACTGGGCTTCTGCCTCTGTTGACACCTTTTTCTGGCCACAAAGAAATCTGCAGCAGCCCCTACAGAGCTTCGTTGAGCTAGCTCACTCCCCCTCTCTCACTTGCTCATTCCGTTTCTGCTGGCACCGCAGGCTGCCCTTTTGTACTGGGCTCCTGCCTGCATTGCCGTCTTCTTCTGCACACAAAGAAATCTGCAGCAGTCACGTTAGAGCTCCGTTCAGCTTGCTCACTCCCTTTCTCTCACTCGGTCATTCCGTTTCTCCTGCTGTTGCAGGCTGCCCTTTTGTACTGGGCCCCTGTGTGCATTGCTTTCTTTTCTGCCCACAATGAAATATGCAGCAGTTCTGACACAGCTCCATTGAGCTCACTCACTACCCCCCTCTCTCACTCGCTTGTTCCGTTTCTGCTGGTGCTGCAGGCTGGTCTTTTGTACTGGGCTCCTGCCTGCATTGCCGCCTTCTTCTGCCCACAAAGAAATGTGCAGCAGTCATGATACAGCTTCGTTGAGCTTGCTTACTCCCCCTCTCTCACTTGCTCATTCTGTTTCTCCTGCTGCTGCAGGCTGGCCTTTTGTACTGGGCCCCTTCGTGCATTGCTGCCTTTTTCTACCCACAAAGAAATCTGCAGCAGTCCCAACAGAGCTCCGTTGAGCTCACTCACTCCCCCTCCCTCACTCGCTTGTTCTGTGTCTCCCGCTGCTGCAGCCTGCCTTTTTGTTCTGGGCTCGTCTCCCGCTGCTGCAGCCTGCCCTTTTGTACTGGGCTCCTGCTTGCGTTGGGGGCTTTTTCTGCCCACAAAGAAATCTGCAGCAGTCCCAACACAGCTCCATTGAGCTCACTCACTCCCTCCTCTCTCACTCGCTCGGTGTGTTTCTCCCGGCACTACAGGCTGGCCTTTTGTACTGGGTTCCTGTCTGCATTGGCACCTTTTTCTGCCCACAAAGAAATCCGCAACTGTCCTGACAGAGGTCCGTTGAGGTCGCTCACTCCTCCTGTCTCACGCACTCATTCTGTTTCTCCTGGTACTGCAGGCTGCCCTTTTTGTACTGGGCTCCTGCCTCTGTTGGCACCTTTTTCTGTCCACAAAGAAATCTGCAGCAGTCCTGACACAGCTTCGTTGCGATCACTCACTCCCCCTCTCTCACTCGCTCATTGTGTTTCTCCCGGCGCTGCAGGCTGCCCTTTTGTACTGGGCTCCTGCCTGCATTACCGTCTTCTTCTGCACACAAAGAAATCTGCAGCAGTCACGTTAGAGCTCCGTTCAGCTTGCTCACTCCCCTTCTCTCACTCGGTCATTCCGTTTCTCCTGCTGTTGCAGGCTGCCCTTTTGTACTGGGCCCCTGTGTGCATTGCTTCCTTTTCTGCCCACAATGAAATATGCAGCAGTTCTGACACAGCTCCATTGAGCTCACTCACTACCCCCCTCTCTCTCACTCGCTTGTTCCGTTTCTGCTGGTGCTGCAGGCTGGTCTTTTGTACTGGGCTCCTGCCTGCATTGCCACCTTCTTCTGCCCACAAAGAAATGTGCAGCAGTCATGATACAGCTTCGTTGAGCTTGCTCATTCTGTTTCTCCTGCTGCTGCAGGCTGGCCTTTTGTACTGGGCCCCTGTGTGCACTGCTGCTTTTTCTGCCCACAAAGAAATCTGCAGCAGTCCCAACAGAGCTCCGTTGAGCTCACTCACTCCCCCTCCCTCACTCGCTTGTTCTGTGTCTCCCGCTGCTGCAGCCTGCCTTTTTGTTCTGGGCTCGTCTCCCGCTGCTGCAGCCTGCCCTTTTGTACTGGGCTCCTGCCTGCATTGCCGTCTTCTTCTGCACACAAAGAAATCTGCAGCAGTCACGTTAGAGCTCCGTTCAGCTTGCTCACTCATCTTCTCTCACTCGGTCATTCCGTTTCTCCCGCTGTTGCAGGCTGCCCTTTTGTACTGGGCCCCTGTGTGCATTGCTTCCTTTTCAGCCCACAATGAAATATGCAGCAGTTGTGTCACATCTCCGTTAAGCTCACTCACTACCCCCCTCTCTCACTCGCTTGTTCCTTTTCTGCCGGCACTGCAGGCTGGTCTTTTGTACTGGGCTCCTGCCTGCATTGCCGCCTTCTTCTGCCCACAAAGAAATGTGCAGCAGTCATGATACAGCTCAGTTGAGCTTGCTCACTGCCCCTCTCTCACTTGCTCATTTTGTTTCTCCTGCTGCTGCAGGCTGGCCTTTTGTACTGTGCCCCTGCGTGCACTGCTGCTTTTTCTGCTCCCAAAGAAATCTGCAACAGTCACGATAGTCCTCCGTTGAGTTCACTCACTCCCCCTCTCTCACTCGCTTATCCCGTTTCTGCCAGGGCTGCAGCCTGCCCTTTTGTATGGGGCTCCTGCCCACATTGCTGCCCTTTTCTGCCCACAAAGACATCAGTAGCAGTCCTGATAGAGCTCCGTTGAGCTCGCTCGCTCCCCCTCTCTCTCAGTTGCTCATTCTGTTTCTCGTGGCGCTGCAGGCTGCCCTTTTGTACTGGGCCCCTGCATGCATTGCTGCCTTTTTCTGCCCACAAAGAAATCTGCAGCAGTCCTAACAGAGCTCTGTTGAGCTCACTCACTCCCCCCTCCCTCACTCGCTTGTTCTGTGTCTCCCGCTGCTGTAGCCTGCCTTTTTGTTCTGGGCTCATCTCCCGCTGCTGCAGCCTGCCCTTTTGTACTTGGCTTCTGCTTGTGTTGGGGTCTTTTTCTGCCCACAAAGAAATCTGCAGCAGTCCCAACACAGCTCCACTGAGCTCACTCACTCCCCCCTCTCTCACTCGCTCATTGTGTTTCTCCCGGCGCTGCAGGCTGGCCTGTTGTACTGGGTTCCTGTCTGTGTTGGCACCTTTTTCTGGACACAAAGAAATCCGCAGCTGTCCTGACAGAGGTCCGTTGAGGTCGCTCACTCCCCCTGTCTCATGCACTCATTCTGTTTCTCCTGGTACTGCAGGCTGCCCTTTTGTACTGGGCTCCTGCCTCTGTTGGCACCTTTTTCTGCCCACAAAGAAATCTGCAGCAGTCCCGACAGAGCTCCGTTGAGCTTGCTCACTCACTCCCCCTCTCTCACTCATTCGTTCTGCTTCTCCCTCCACTGCAGGCTGTCTTTTTGTCCTGGGCCCCTGCATGCATTGCTGCCTTTTTCTGCCCACAGAGAAATCCACAGCAGTCCCAACAGAGCTCCAGTGAGCTCACTTACTCCCCCTCTCTCACTCATTCTGTGTCTCCCACTGCTGCAGGCTGTCTTTTGTAGTGGGTTCCTGCCTGCGTTGGAGGCTTTTTCTACCCACAAAAAGATTTGCAGCAGTCCTGACTCAACTGCCTTGAGGTTGTTCACTCCCCCCATCACTCGCTCGTTTGTTTCTGTCGGCACTGCAGGCTGGCCTTTTGTACTGGGCTCTTGCCTGCATTGCTGCCTTTTCCTGCCCACAAAGAAATCTGCAGCAGTCACGATAGGCCTCTGTTGAGCTTGCTCACTCCCCCTCTCTCACTTGCTCATTCTGTTTCTGCCGGCGCTGCAGGCTGGCCTTTTGTGCTGGGCTCCTGGTTGCATTGCCGTCTTTTCCTGCCCACAAAGAAATCTGCAGCAGTCAAGATAGAGCACCATTGAGGTCGCTCACTCCCCTGTCTCACTCACACATTCTGTTTCTCCTGGCGCTGCAGGCTGACCTTTTGTACTGGGCTTCTGCCTCTGTTGATGCCTTTTTCTGCCCACAAAGAAATCTGCAGCAGTCCTGACAGAGCTCAGTTGAGCTCGGTCACTCCCCCCCCCCTCGCTGAATCCTAAATTGTCCCAAACAATGATTTACAACAGCGACTGTGGTATTCTATGCCGGAAGCGCAAAAACACATTTCGGCCAGGATGTGAAAAATGACAGCTGTACTTTTCATAAGGAGGTGTGGAAAAATGCCACTGTTAATAATGAGGCATGAAAATATTACTAATTTGTGAAGTTACAAGGGTGCATGAAACTGCAGAACGAACGCTTGTAACAGTCATTTTATGGAGTTTCATCACAAAATTTTCAACATTGCCATTTTAGGACCTCTGCTCATGAACAGTGTCAGTGTGATTTCTTAATGTGTCCCGAACACTGATTTCCCACAGCGACCGCACTATTTTGTGCCGGAAGAGCAAAAACACATTTCGGCCAGGATGTGAAAAATAACAGCTGCACTGTTCATAAGGAGGTGTGTGAAAATGGCAATGTTGAAAATCTGGAGTGAAAATATTGCAAAGTTACGAAGGTACGAGCGTGCGTGTAAACTGCGCAATGCACGCTCATAGCACTCTCATTTTATGGACTTTCTTCACCAAATTTTCAACATAGCCATTCTAGGGCCTCTCCTAATGAACTGTGTCACTGTAATTTTCATAATGTGTCCCGAACACGGATTTCCCACAGCAACTGTGCTATTTTGCGCTGGAAGTGTGAAACACATTTTGGCCAGGATGTGAAATATGACAGCTGTACTTTTCAGAAGGAGGGGCAGAACAATGGCAATGTTGAAAATCTGGAGTGAAAATATTATAAATTTGCGAACTTACTGTACGAACGTGCATGCAAACTGCGCAATGCATGTTTGTAACACAGTCATTTTTCTGGAGTATCAGCACCAAATTTTCAACATAGGCATTTTAGGACCTCTGCTCATGAACAGTGTCACTGTCACTTTTGTAATCTGTCCTGAACACTGATTTCCCACGGCGACCACGCTATTCTGCACCAGAAGTGCGAAAGCACATTTCGGCCATGATGTGAAAAATGACAGCTATACTGTTCACAAGGAGGTGCGGAAAAATGCCAATGTTGAAAATCTGGCATAAAAATATTGCAAATTCACGAAGTTATGAGAAAGCATAGCAACTGCGCAGTGCACGCTCTTAAAACAGTCATTTTTTGGATTTTTTCCACCAAATTCGTAACATAGGCTTTTTTAGAGGCCGCCTCATGAACACTGGCACTGTCGTTTGGTTAATTGGTCCCGGAAGGTGATGCCACGCAGTGACATCAAAATCACCTTTTGGGACCGATTAACCCCATGACAGTGACAGAATTCATGAGGAGGGGTCCCAAAAACCCCATGTTGAAAATGTGGTGCCAAAATTCCCCAAAATGCCCGAGATATGCATCAAAGTTGAAAACCCCCTATTTATTCCATTATACAGCTTACCGGCATTTCCTCAGTTTGTGGTCGGCTTTGAAGAGTGCAGACATGTTCCTGGCCCACCGAAGATCGTCGCTCCAAGCTCCGGAGGTAAGTATGGGGTGAAGGGGTGTGGGGGGGCAGTGTGCTCAGTGGGTGTATGCGGGTTGTGGGAGGGGGGCCAGGGAGACGGCGAGGGACAGTTTTTTGTTTACAGGGACAAAAAAAACAACATCACAGGACTGTTTTTTCCTTTTAGGGAATGTGGCACACTGGGGTGGGCTCCCAGTTTGCCAATGGATTCTTTTTGGGGGGCAGTTGCAGCTGATGAGGAATTGGGCACCTCCATTGGCACACAACAGAAGGGGGGCCAAACCATGCTGACGGGGATTGGGCACCGCCATCAGCACACAAGAAATGCGGGGGGGTGGGGATATGCCGACAGGAACTGGGCACCCCTGTCGGCAAACACAAAGCAGGGAGGGGAATTAAGCCAAGGGGGATTGGGCACCCCCCTCGGCACACAAGAAATTGAGGGGGAGAGATATGCTGATGGGGACTGGGACTACCCGCTAGCAACAGCCCTGCAATGAGGGGTTGTTTCCTCATTGCAGCAGATGATGCTGCAATAATGAGGCGGCCCCTGATTGCTGCGGATAAAATGTTAGAAAGTTGTGGCACACTGGCTGAACTAGTGTCAGCAGCAGCGTGTCACGGCATTGGGGAAAGGTAGCCAAGCCTTTAAAGGCTGTAGGGCCATTGACCACAACAGTGCTGCGCCTCCACAACCTGCTTTTTGCAAAAGCTGCTATAACATGTTTCTTGAGCTTGCATGCAATCAACATAACAAGAGACTACTTTTAAAAATTACTCACATTTTCCACCTGCTAGCTCTCTAAATGAACTCTGCATTCATAATGTCTCAGTGTAAAATATTGATTGCCGCATACATAGTAGAGTGAATGCAAATACTAAAGCAGAAATGTCTTTCCCATATAGATGCTTTGTGCACAAGAAATGCATAGCTGTGGGCATGCAACAGCTTAAAAGCAGAAATGAAATACCCTCAATTTGAAATTGGCCACGCACATGTCCACTGTCTGACCCATCCTGCATGTTGCACCCCAGTAAGGAACACATGCAAATGAGCGTGGTGGTTCCCCCTTCTGTGACATATCTACATTGTTCACCCAGCATCACACGACCCACATCCCAGCAGTGGTACAGTCATGGAGCAGGGTACCCCATTGTCTTGTGTTGAACAGGACTTAGCAACCACTTGTGAACTAACACTACGATGACACCACCGATGGAAAGTACCCTGGATCAAGCCTACTGTGCTTTTCCTAACAACAGTGACCAATGTCTACGTAACCAGAGACATAAATAATTATGCAATCAATGTGATCATTCTAATGCTGCTAGTAACAATACACAAATGCTGACGTTAGGAACTCATCTAAATGTTATGAACGGAGCACCACATGGATAGAGAGTTAAGAGAATGCAGGTAAGCCAAACTGGAGGGAGAGAGAGGACATGATAGGGACATACAAGTACCTTACAGGGAGGAACAGGGTGCAAGAATACACTATTTTTAAGCGAAAAAAATGTTCCAGGACTAGAGGGCATGGGTTGAAGTTGGAGAGAGGACGATTCAGAGGAAATGTGAGGAAGAATTTCTTCACAGAACGGGTGGTGGACAAGTGGAACACCCTGCCTGAGGAAGTGGTGGGGGCTGAAACAATCACGGGATTTAAGAATGCATGGGATAGACATAAAGGAATTCTGGAGGTCAGGGGTGAGGGGCAACAGAGTTCTAGGAAAACATAAACTGAAGTTACAAACTCAAATGGGCAGACTAGGTGGGCCATAGGCCCTCATCTGCCAACACTGTCTATGTATCTATGTATCTATGACCAAGTTTTCAGGAGAGTATATTATTGCTTTGTCTTTCATTACAGAGTCAGATACTCCAGCATCTGCCAGCAGAGACCTGTGCTGCTCTAAGGCCACTGCCCTGCCGCAGTGAGAAAGAATTCCAGACCTGAATCATCACTGAAGATAGGCCGAAGGATGCCAGTGTGCCAGGTCCTGCACCCCCAATAGCCTGCAGGAAACAAGTATAGTCTGCAGTTTACGCAGCTCGAGTGGTGCCTTCATCAACTGCAGCGGAAAGTTCAAAAGATGTGTTGTAGCCAGAAAAAGCTGTTGGCTGGGATAAGAAAAACTAACCATCACTCAATGAGCATTAAGGAAGCTAGGCCCCACAATACCCATCCCACAAGAAGCATAAAAAGAGCAGCCATAAACATTAAGGTTTGTAATATGTCATTTTGCCTGTATATAGTTTTTTTTTTGTATTAGTTCTATTATACAACACCAGTGAATATTTTTTAAAGCTTTATTTTTTTAAAAAGAACAGGATATGTGTGCTAACTGGCAGCAGTTAGTAATGTTCCTATTTACGGAAATGAAAATTAATTTATTGAACTGAATTTTAAATTGAGTTTTATTTATAATTAGACAGAATCAAAATCACTAGGCAATGCTTGTTTTCAGGATTGCCTTGTAGCATTCTTAGTTACAAAATGTCAGAAACGTTATACAAGGAGAACATAACATACATAATAAAATGTATTAATTTCTGCATTTATTTATTGAAGATTGGTAACTGGGAAAGGCACACTGAGCCAAGACTCATTTCTAGGTGCAACACAGGGGAGGGGTACGGGGAGACAAATATACGCAATGGTCCAAAAAAATCCATATTTAGCTTACCTGAATAAACACTGATGTGAAAAACTGTGCCGTTGTTCATTTTTTCATGGATGGCATTTTGCACAGTTCTCATCATGGAACCAGTAATTTTGAGTTTTTACTATATCACAGTTTGTGTATAGAATGCTAAGCATGAACTGTTGACCTATCACAACCATGCACAGAGTTCTGTATGCAAATCATGACATAGTTATACTGTAACTCCAGATCAGTGATTCCATGAAGAGAACTGTAACAGAAAGCATCCCATAAAAAGCAATGCAAAATACAGGTTTTCACATCACTTTTTATTCATATGCTGTTAAATAGGGATCATTTAGTGGCATTATTATCATTTTTGAAAATAGAAAAATTATAAACAGCTGTCATCTTTAAATCATCAGGTTGTGTGAATGTCTCATTGCTTTCTTGTTAATTGTTTTGGTAATTGGAAAACTCTAAGTTATACTTTTGAGGTTAGTCCCAAAATTTGCCATCCTTGACTGTAGGGGATAATTTATGTAACTATATTTCATACATTAGTTGGGGATTCTGTTGCCCTCCCGCCCCCATTTCATTTGATTGTCCTCAAATTTACCATTCTTGGATCCTTGGCTACATTTTTTTTAAACATTTTATATCTTTCACTGCAGGATTTACTTAACAGATGTCCCTTTTTGCATTTTTTTCATTGTTTTTTTTCCGTAAATCATAACGTTTTTGTCACAAACAGATGCATCTTTTGAATATAGCAACAGGGCTGCTTGGACACATTCGGATTGACCCAGACGCAAGCAAAGCTTACCTATGTATCCATGTCTGACACCTTTGAAAAGCCATCTCACAGTGTTTTGGAAGGCTATACACTGATGCTGCTATTTTCAAACTCAAATTACATGAAATTGTTCATTTTAGTAATCCTAGCCACACATCTATTTAAAATTCCAAAGCCTTTGTACCTTTCTAATATTTTTCTTTGCCTCAGAGAGCAGATAATTTGTGCAGTGTTACAGGGGAAAACCTTGGCCTCTCCGATCTTCGTGTTTCCAATTAGCGGTGAGAGAGAACACAAAGGAACAGACTCAGTGACATAAATTTAACATCCTTTGTTCTACAAGAAAGAACAACATTGTGAAGCTATGTAAGATTAATCAAATAGACTAGATTGCTTATCCTTGTGATAAATATGTTTTTCATTTTCAAAAGTTTGTAAAGGAAGGTTTGATGTATTGAAACCCTAGCTCATTGTCTAGTCACAGGCAAAATTTTAGTGATGGGAGAATCTGTTTAGGTACATTCAGAACTTTCAGAACCTGTGCTATCATCTAACAAAGGACTGAATTAGAGCCTCTTGTTAGGTTCTGATTAGATGTGTACAGTGGCAGCAAAGGTCAGAGATTCAGATTGGCCAGGTGCTGCTTCCTGCAATCCGTCAGAACAGAACTTTATTACTGCTCATCTGACCCAATGTTGTACCAATTTGTTTTTGTAAGCCCTCCACCAAATCTGTAGCTTACCTGATTTGTGCCTCCATGTCCCCTGCCTCGATTGTTCACCTTCTGCTCCTGGGACTGCAACGTTAGCACCAGAAGCGCAACAGGAACATCTTGTCAGGAGCCCTTGCAAGATTCAAACCAAGGCTGCTCTGCAGAAAAGTTGCATCCATTGCCACCTGGCAGCCTCTGGCCCTCCTCAATGTTTCAGGGGGCTGTGGCAGAGGGTAGAGAGGAGAAGGGATCAGCTGTTTAGTTTTTCCAGCCACAGGAGCTGAGGACAAGCTAGGGAATGGACTAAGGGAAGTGTGGCAGCAAAGTTGGCGGCTGCACATGTGCAGATAGTGCGAAAATGGAGCTGAAGCTTTGTATTTGAAACTGGGTAGAGTACCTGAATCAAGGGACTGAGCTGGCTCCTGGAAGGCAAGGGGATCCAGGACCAAGCCAGAATAGCACCATCAGGCACAGGAAAAAGGGTTTCTCAGCCCTAGAACAGCGGGGGGGGGGGACCAAGAACAGAGAAAATTGTGGTGCACATGTGCGCAACAATGGGAGAGCAGCTCAGAAGGCTGCCTCCCAACACATAACTCCCAACTCGGCAATCGACTGTGTGCCCTGAAAAACAAATACAATTCTGGACCAAGGACTGCAATCAGGGCCAAAACATGCTAAAATGAACATTGTGAGACTTTCAGCAAACTGGCAGTAGCCCGACATAATGAGAAGTAGAAATGTAAACAAACATGGCAGCCCCCATGGAAAGCAGAGCCACAGAGACTTCTAGGAAGGGGTCATGGCTCAGACCCTTTGAGTAAACAGAATGTTGAGTCTTATAAGAAGCAGCATGGGCATGAAGATTCTAAGCAGAATCTAAAGGCTCATTCACACAACCACCTGTGAGCCGCTGTCAGTGGCTCACAGCAGCAAGATCAGTGCCCCTGCCCACGTGTAGAGATGTTGCAAAATTAAATTTCGCTGGCAAAATTGCCAGTTTCATGGCAATTTCACCACGTGAAACATTTTGTGAAATTCTGCCATTCTGCAAAATCTTTCGCTGGGTGCGAAATTGTGAAATTTCACTGCAAAATGCTCACTTTTGCCAAATTTCACCCAAATGTTGCCAAATTTGCCTGAATGTCACCATTTCTTGGGTGAAATTTTGTATTTTGCACCCATGAAATATTTCGTGAAATGAGCGAATTTCACGAAATATTTTGCTAAACGAAATTTTCTAATTTCACACATCTCTACCCACGTGTGGATCTTACCCTTTTGGCGATTTTCTGTTGCGTGGTGTTGCCACCACAGTCCCTCGTTCCCTGGGTTTGCAGAGTGGTGTTGGTGGTTTCCTGTGCTGTGTGAACATCTAAACCACTTGCAACACCACAATTCCCCACCCACCCAACACTGACCGGGGCAGTACTCGAATCACCGGAAAGGAAAAGGGCAGTGGCAACACTGATACATGTGAATGCAGCTCTCTAGTGCTTCCTTAGAATTTTTCAGAACAATTAAAAAGTAGCCACTGTGGCAAGGCGCAGTGTGAACAAGCTTTTAGTGTCCAATCAGGCATTGAGTTTCAGCCAGTGAAGAAAAAGAATATTTTTGAACTGAGGGCAGTTGAAAAGACACTCTGAGGAGAAAACAGTGATTCTGTGGGTGGGCCATTTTGCCCTGTCTGACTGGGACTGCAGCCTGGCAAGCAAGAAGATTTGGGATCCTAGAAAACAGTGTCTGTGTAGAAAAGACCAAGACTAAGAGGCAGTTTTAACAAAACTAAACTTTCAAAGGATACTCAGAGCTGGGTTATTCGGCCTCACAGATGTTTTCTCCTCCCTAGAGAATCAGCACCCATCCAGTCTCACATCCTGGAAGCACCAATCACCTGTGTCATGGTCCTGAACCTCAGAGAGATGAAATCCAGAAAGACCAACATCCAGCCAGTCCACCAGTCACCTTGAGCGAGCAGCATCTCAGCCAGGAGCAATGCACTTGACAGTCTGCATCTCCAGAGGTACTATGTGAGGCATCAAACCATGAGTAAACTCTAGAGTTTGACACTGCAACTGTAACAAAAAGCTATACTGTGCCAATTGTGAAGGAGGAGTCCTGGCAGGACTGTGCCTCTGCTAGGAGCCCGGGCAGAAGATCATTTAAGGACTGCGTGACAACAAGTCCCATTTCCTGCTCACCAGTTTAAAGACTGGTTCTGCAAACTGGCTTTAAAATTAATTTCGATTCAGCGGTTCAAGCATACCACTGAGCTCCACCTTACTGGCAGCAGTTGTGTCCCCAGTGTGGAACCCACTGCAATATCAGAGAGATTTCTCACCCATGGCCTCTGGGGGTTCCATGTCATCTCAGTGAGAATTAAAGGGCGATTACAAATTCAGCATAAATTATACAGTGATGCTGATTACAGAGACTGTGACAGTGGGTGACTGCAATTCACAGCGCTTCCATCATGAGCGACTGTAACATTTCAACGACACTATACAGAATTAGATGTGTACATTATGATTATATGCTGTCCCACAACTAGAAATGCTCACCTGCTATTGTTCTTCTGTATGCAAGGGATAGCACAAGCTCAGAGCTCCAGAGGTACTCTCCACGACCACTTGCTCCATACTCCCAGAATGACTCCTGGCCCTCTAACACATGATTGTGCTGCTTTCCCTGTGATTGCATGCAATGCAGGGGGGGCTATGCCCCCCCTGCACCCTCCATGGGGGGCTGTGCCACCCGAGTCCCCCCATCACTCCATGGCACACTTAGATTGTGGGAGTAGGTTACAGACCTTGTAGGTAAGTCAATTACATTTACTGCTTTGAACAGGCTCTTGCACTCATGTTGTAGTCGGAAAGTTGACACTTTCAATGAACTGTACCTGTAGCCCTTTGTGTATTTTGCTCGGTATACACATTCGCCGTAATTGTTTGAGCACTATTATGTTCTGCCCAGTGTTCTCTCCGAAATGTATGTGCTGTATTGATGTGATACTGCCTTTGGGGTGAATCAAGTCAGGTGCACCTGCATTGAGGTTCAAAGACTGCCTGAAGGGTTGGACAGAGTGTTGGGGAAAAGTGTTAACTGTTATTGCCATTACTTATTGGTTGCTGATGTTAGAGTATAGATGTACTGCTACCCCACTGATTCCATTTTTCTCTTGCTACCTCTTGTTCTCGCTGTATCCTCCCTTTTTAATAAAATTGTTTGGTTATATTGCTTTTCATGGTGTGGAATTTGTCTTTGCTTGTAGAGTCAGTTGCTTTGAGGAAGGGACTGTGTGGGATGATGTATATTATTTCCTGGGGGGTGGTAGCCTTATGTTTCAGTCACCAGGTACCCTATATCCAGGGACCCTGGTTTTCCATTTTTACCGGTAACACCGGTAACAGTCACAGAATCCTGCTTGGTTTGCGGATTTTGAATTCTTGTACCGGTGCCTCACGGAAATTGCATGTCACTGCACAGAATCTCTAAGATTTCAGCATTTTGTTTTAAATTTTCTCTATGTCCCCTTCTCAGAGCATCAGTCTCCACTTTTCAGGTTGGGTATCCCTTAGCTTCACCCCCAGGTAATGCTCAGGAGCTCCTGTGGTCCTGACCCTATCCTGCCTGGGTTGTACCCCTGCCAGGTGGAAAGGGAGGGGACCCCAGGACCCATCCACACTCCCTTAGTGTGTGTTGGGCAGCTCAGTGGGTCCCTCATGGAGCCTGGTTATGAAGTCTGGGGCATCTGGGTCCCTTCTGCCAGTGGCCAATGCGGGTGATTGTTCCTGGTCTCTGTCCCTGAGGGTACTGGCACTAGAGGAGATCCAAGGAGGTAGGTCACATAGAGACATGCCACTGCTCCAGTTCCTGGCTAGGGTCCTCCCCTCCTGATCACTCTGCAGCACCATTGCATCACCACCCATGGTCACACAGTTGATGGTAAAACAGCAGGACCCGCAGCCCACCCTCCCTGGAGGAGGAGAGCAGTCCCCCAGGTGCCAGTCCTACTCCCCTGGCCAGACCTCCAGCAACCCAAGTTCGCTTCTGACCCTGGGTCGCTGGCATTGCAAGCAATAGTGCTACCGCAGTGCTAGCAGGCCGACAGATTTCAGCATTTTAAAATGAATGCTGCTGTGCTTTGCATTCTTTCTGCTTTGCTGCATATAGAGTCAGTAAGGAAATCACCCACACTGCTTTGTTGTAATCAGCCATTCAGTTTAACGACCCATACCTAATGGTTAGAGTAACAAGCAGTGAATGAACTGGGTACATCCAGCAGACTTGGGTTTGATTCCCACAACCTCCACTTGCATACTGTGCGACTCCAAGCAGGTCACTTAACCTCCCCAGTTCTTCTAGATCACTCCTGAAAATAAACAGTCCTGCCTAGTGGGCCTTACCTGCTTTACAAAGAATATAAAAAAAAAGGCGTCAGTATAGCGCAGTGGTCTAAGGCTCTGAGCTGCAAATCTGGTAACATCCAGCAGGCCAGACCTGGGTTTGAATCCCACAGCTCCACTTGCATACTGTGTGACCCTGAGCAAGTCACTTAACCTCCTTGTGCTCCCAGATCGCTTCTGTAAAAAAGCTTTCAGCTTAGTGTGCTATACCTGGTTAAACAACAACTAAAACAAAAAAAATACCAATATATGTTTACTACATCATAGAATAGTAGTCAGGGTACCATTTAATTTACCTGAGTTTTACTTGGGCTGAAATGATTTTGCATAGGTAAAGATAAATGTTCAGATACATTTATGTGTTTTATAAGCTTGTTTTTAGATTTTAGTGGTATTTATTGTATTCTTTGCATATAAGCATCTAGGTTGTAGATTGCTAAATGCAGGATCACTGTTACCAACTAGCTTGTTCAAGTTTATAATCAGTAGGGCCATCCACAATTCTCAGTTGTTTGAATGAAAACTAGTCTAAATGAAAGTATGTTCACAAAGAAGAAACTGCCTTACTACTTATGAAAATACTTCACAGTTAGCACCTCATTTAGGTGAATTGGATCATTTGCAGCTTTTCTCCCACGTACTGTTTCAGTCTCTGTGACAACAAAAGGTTTTCTGATAGGCTGTTTCAACAAAAAGCAAATGTTAAGTATTTAAGTGTACTTATGTTTGGCCAGTGGATTTTGAAAGCACAGTCAATGACGTACAGAAGGTAAGACCCCAGGGGCTGTATGATGCTGGTGGGCAGAGTAGTGCTCACTTCACATCTGAACAAATACATGAAAACTGAGAGACACCCTTTTCATGGACACCAAGGGGAAGAAAAAGCATCCACATGTCTGGCAGATGCATAAATCCATTTGAACATCCTCCACTAATCACTTGTGGATTTTTTAGGTGAAGACACTTTATTTCAAAGAAGCAGATTCAAGCAGTTTTTTTACCCCCTGGCCATTCACTCCTTCAGGCCTGACAACGCCCCTTTACCATCACTTCTGAGTGCCGACTACCATCCACTGCCCCTTACTGCTGTGCTACTAGGTAACCCAAAGTAACCCTTCATTGAGTGGGCCCCTACCCCTGTGGGAGGCTACCAGGGGAGGAGAATTGCCCTAAAGAGCTTCCAGTGTATCCTGGGCATGGCAGGGTCAGAACGGACACATGTCTGGGGATTCTGGCTTATGGAGGGACCAACAGCTGTCCTTCGGTTGGGTCAGTGGGTGTTTTCCCATTTTCTTTGGAGCGTGACAAGCCACACGATGTCAAGGCACAAGCCGACGTCCGTCATGCTCCCTCCTGCAGTGAGGGCTGACATGTTGTCTTGCCTCTGGCCTCCACCAGGGACCAGCAAATGCTGAGCCACAAACCCAGCCTCCCTCCCAGGAGAAGTTGAGTGGTCATTGGACACTCAAGCCCTCACCCACCAGCTGGCCCTCCAACACCCAAGTCTATTCCCTAACCCTGGTCAGCAGTGTCACAGGCAGAAATCCAATTCAGGCAGTTAAATTATAGATAGGAAAAAACCAAGGTAGTCCACCTTAGTGGTGATGGTTCAGATTAATTCACATCTGAGTTCTAACAAGCAAAGAGACCAAGTCATTTGTAACTTGTGCATGTGGGGTGTGGGTGGTGAAGAAAGGGGATCATAGTGCTGTCACTACTGACATCACCCGAGAGGGATGTGGACTGCATTGTTGCTACTACCATCGCACCAAAGGAGTGGGGGCTGTAGTGCTTCTGCCATCACCACTGGTGGATGGAGAATGTAGTACTGCTTGCGTCACACCTAAGGGATGGGGGCCACAGTGCTGCTGCTTCTGTCACACCTGAGGGATGGTGAATGTAGTACTGCTGCCATCACACCATAGGGATAGGGGCTGCAGTGCTGCTACTTCTGTCACACCTGAGGGAGGGAGGCTGTAGTGCTTTTGCTGCTGCCATCACACCAGTGGGGGGGGTCATAGTGCTGTTGGTGCTGCCATCGTACCTGAGGGATGGGGCCGTAGTGCTGCTTCCATCACACCTTAGGGATGGGAGCTGTAGTGTTGCTGCTACCATCACATCTTGTACCTAAAATAACTTTAAATTGGTACAAGGATGGAAGGATGTGTAACAGTGGAAATCATAATTGCTAAAATGCATGTTAGCAGAGTTAAAAATTGTTAAATAAAGTACACAAAACCAAACACCGGTAAAAGCGGATTTTGGCTTAGCAGACACCAGTGACAATACCATTTTTTACAATGTGCAAAAAGGAATATCCCCTTTCTCAATCCCAGTAAACCAGTGTCCCTGCCCATATCACTACCCCAGGTGGAGGCACTGCACAAGATTATTTACCCAGGCCTGCTCCCTTGGGAGGTATGGATAAATGAGATCCCTAGGACCCCAATACAACAAAGTGAGATGTTTGCCAGCATTACATTTTAATGTTCTAATATACCTCCTTCCTTTATAATTTAATCCACACTCTAACCCCCACATTTTGCCCCCGACCCTTGCCACTTGAAACAGTGATGAGGTTATTCCATTCCCACCACAATAGTTAGGCCTGGCTCTCCATCCTCTGCACCGCCCCCCTGAATCTGGTTAGTTGCTTGCTCAGAGGCCCGATTGTGTAGGGCGATCAGTGTGATTAGCAGCATGTGGCTGCTTGGGCAGGAGATAAGGAAGAGTGCATGCTAGTGATAGGCATCTCTGTTGGGTTGACATGGTTTAGTGGTGAGACTTCTTTAAAGGAAAACTACATGCAAATATTATACAAACACATGTCTTGGGTTGGGTTTTTTGTTTCTCTGATGATCCCTAGCATTCTGTTACCTGTGTCTGTAGCAAGATTTTTTCTTTCACTTTTCTCTGCAAGTTTTATGGCCCCTGGGGATAACCATTCAGGGGTATACCGTTGGTCCTATGACTAAATTTTGATGCTGCAATAACAGCACCACAACTACGGTGACACTGATAGGGGTGATCTTGATTTTAGATCACCCCTCACCGATGCTGTCCTTTGTGCCCAAATAATTTCTGCCCCCTCCAGGGCATGCCCACCCCAGAGGAGGTTATATTTCATTTCAGGGTGTGTGGGGGGGTGAAGCCCCCTACAAAAGCTGACTGTTTCCGGGGAGGGCGCTTAGGTGCTGTAACTCCAGAGAGATGTACTGCCCGCCACTGTAATGCCTGGTGGCATGTTGCCTGCCTGTAATTGGCATTGACAACATGATTTTCACACTGGCATAGGGGAACCCAGTTCAGGCTTCTTTCATTGACTTTGATATGTTGAAATTTTCCCAGAATGCCTCTGAGAATTATGCAAATTTAGATATTGCATTAGAACTAACAGCCTAGTATCCTAGTTATATTCATGTCATACCATCTCAGTGCAACTGCTTGTGAAAGTTAACTGCTTTAAAAAAAAGTGTCTGCCCTCCCATTTTAGCCACAGACAGATTTTTCTAAGCACCAGTTGTTTTTCTGGATGTCTGACAATTTTCTTTGTAAAGTGCTGTTATTGGGTGATAATAAAGCTAATACACCTTTGAAGGACTTGAGTCTGATTCATATCATTCTCAGATCCAGAAGCAAATATTCTGATACCTTTTATTGCACCAAAATAGATGTTACAAATAGAAAACAGTAGCCAAGCATTTGTACCAACCAAGTCCTTTCTCGGAGACTTATGACAGTGGTTCAGAGAGTAACATTCTATTAACACCCAGATCATACATAAAAAATACATTAAAAACCCAGAAAAAAATTCTCATTGGTTTAGATTACCTATTTCAAACAAGCATTTGTCAATGCCGAATGTTGATTGCGTTGGTCTGTTGAGCTCGCTCAGTGGCCCTGTGTCACTCGCTCGTTCTGTTTCTCCTGGTGCTGCAGGCTGCACCTTTGTACAGGGCTCCTGGCTGCATTGGCATGTTTTTTTCTGCCCAGAAAGAAATCTGCAGCTGTCCTGACAGAGCTGTGTTGAGGTGGGTCACTCACCCTCTCTCAGTCGCTCAGTCTGTTTCTGCTGGTGCTGCAGGCTGCCCTTTTGTACTGGGCTCCTGCCTCTGTTGGCGGCTTTTTCTGCCCACAAAGAAATCTGCAGCTGTCCTAACACAGCTCTGTTGAGGTCGCTCTCTCTGCCTGTCTCCCTCTCTTATTCTGTTTCTCCTGGTGTTGCAGGCTGCTCTTTTGTACTGGGCTTCTGCCTGCATTGGCAGGTTTAGCTGCCCACAAAGAAATCTGCAGCTGTCCCGACACAGCTCCGTTGAGGTGGGTCACTCCCCCTCTGTCACGTGCTCATTCTGTTTGTGCTGGTGTTGCAGGCTGCCCTTTTGTACTGAGCTCCTGCCTCTGTTGATGGCTTTTTCTGCCCACAAAGAAATCTGCAGCAGTCCTGACACAGCAGTCATGATAGAGCTCTGTTGAGTTTGTTCACTGCCCCTCTCTCACTCGCTCATTGTGCTTCCCCTGGCACTGCAGGCTGCCCTTTTATACTGGGCTTTGCCTGCATTGGCACCTTTTTCTGCCCACAAAGAAATCCTCAGGTGTCCCGACAGAGCTCTGTTGAGGTCGCTCACTCCGCATGTCTCACTCGCTCATTCTGTTTCTCCAGGCGCTGCAGTCTGCCATTTTGTAGTGGTCTCCTGTCTCTGTTGGCACCTTTTTCTGCCCACAAACAAATCCGCAGCAGTCCTGACAGAGCTCCGTTGAGCTCACTCAGTCCCCATCTCTCACTCGCTTGTGCCATTTCTGTCAGCGCTGCAGGCTGCCCTTTTCTACTGGACTCCTGCCTGCATTGCTGCCTTCTTCTTCTGGGCACAAAGAAATCAGCAGCAGTCATGATAGACCTCTGTTGAGCTTGCTCACTCACTCCCCCTCTCTCACTTGTTTGTTCTGTTTCTCCTGGCACTGCAGGCTTCCCTTTTGTACTGGGCTCCTGCCTCTGTTGGCACCTTTTTCTGCCCACAAAGAAATCTGCAGCAGTCCTGACAGAGCTCCACTGAGCTCACTCACTCCCCCTCCCTCACTCACTCATTCTGTGTCTCCCGCTGCTGCAGGCTGCCCTTTTGTACTGGGTTTCTGCCTGCATTGGCGTCTTTTTCTGCCCACAAAGAGATGTGCAGCAGTCCGACACAGCTCAGTTGAGGTCGCTCACTCACCCTCTGTCACTTGCTCGTTCCGTTTCTGTGGAGGCTGCAGGCTGGCCTTTTGTACTGGGCTCCTGCCTGCATTGCCGCCTTTTCTTGCCCACAAAGAAATCTGCAGCAGTGACGATAGACCTCAGTTGAGCTCGGTCACTCCCCCTCTGTCACTCACTCATTCTGTTTCTCCCAGCGCTGAAGGCTGCCCTTTTGTACTGTCCTCTTGGCTGCATTGGCACCTTTTCCTGCACACAAGGAAATCTGCAGCTGCCCCGACAGAGCTCCGTTGAGCTCGGTCACTCCACCCCCCCAGTCGCTCAAGCCTAATCTGTCTCAAAAACTGATTTCCAACAGCAACTGCAGTATTCTGTACCGGAAGCGCAGAAACACATTTCGGCCAGAATGTGAAAAATGACAGCTGTACTGTTCATAAGGAGGTGAGAACAAATGCCAGTTTTGAAAATCTGGCGTGAAAAATATTACTAATTTGCAAACTTACAAGGGTGCGTGGCACCTGCACAACACAAGCTTGTAACACTGTCATTTTATGGAGTTTCATCACAAAATTTTTAACATAGGCATTTTAGGACCTCTGCTCATGAACAGTATCAGTGTGATTTTCTTAATATGTCCTGAAAACCAATTTTCCACAGCAACTGCGCTACTGTGCACCGGAAGAGTGAAAACACATTTCGGCCAGGATGTGAAAAATGACAGCTGCCCTGTTCATAAGAAAGTGTGGCAAAATGGCAATGCTGAAAATTTGGAGTGAAAATATTGCAAAGTTGCGAAGGTATGACCGTGTGTGGAAACTGCGCAATGCACATTCATAACACAGTCATTTTATGGACTTTCATCACCAGATTTTCAACATAGGCATTTTAGGACCTCTGGTAATGAACAGTGTCAGTGTCATTTTCATAATATGTCCTGAAATATGGATTTCCCACAGCGACCATGCTATTCTGTGCTAGAACTGCGAAAACACATTTCGGCCAGGATGTGAAAAATGACAGCTGTACTGTTCATAAGGAGGTGCAGAAGAATGGCAATGTTGAAAATCTGGAGTGAAAATATTATTCATTTGTAAAGTTACGAGCGTGCGTTCAAACTGCACAACGCATGCTCATAACACAGTCATTTTATGGAGTATCGTGACTAAATTTTCAACATAGGCATTTTAGGACCTCTGCTCATGAACAGTGCAACTGTCAGTTTCTTAATCTGTGCGGAACACTGATTTTTCCCACACTGACCACGCTATTCTGCGCCGGAGGTGCAAAAACACATTTCGGCCAGGATGTGGGAAATGACAGCTGTACTGTTCACAAGGAGGTCTGAAAAAATGCCAATGTTGAGAATATTGCGTGAACATATTGCAAATTTGCAAAGTTACGAGCATGCGTAGCAACTACGCAATGCACGCTCTTAAAACAGTCATTTTTTTGGATTTTTTCCACCACATTTGCAACATAGGCTTTTTGAGAGCCCACCTCATGAACACTGGCACTGTCATTTCATTATTCAGACCTGAAAGGTGATTCCGCTCAGTGACTGCAAAATCACCTTTCAGGGCTGCTTAACGCCATGACAGTGCCAGAATTCATGAGGAGGGTCCCAAAAATCCTATGTTGAAAATTTGGTGCTAAAGTTCCAAAAAATGACTGAGATATGCATCAAACTTGGAAAACTCCTATTTATTCCATTATACAGCTTACCAGCATTTTCTCAGTTCGTGGTTGGCTTCAAAGAGTGCAGACATGTTCCCGGTCCACCAAAGATTGTCGCCCAGCTCCAGAGGTAAGTATGGGGTGGGGTGGGGAGGCAGGGTGCGAGTGGGTGGGCACGGGTTGTGGAGGGGGCAGGGAGACCGCCGAGGGACTGTTTCCTGTTTTACAGGGTAAAAAAAAAAAAAGACATTGCGGGACCATTTTTTCATTCACAGGGGCATGTAGCACACTTGGGTGGGCTCCCATCATGCCAATGGTGTCTTGTTTTTTTTGGCGGGGCAGCTGTAGCTGATGGGGGATTGGGCACCCTGTTGGCACACAACAAAGGGGGGGCTGTTACATTGTGCCGACAGGGATTGGGCATCCCCGTCGGCAGACAACAAAAGAGTGGGGGGTGACATTATGCCGACAGGGATTGGGCACCCCGTTGGCAAACAACTAAAGCGGGGGGGTTTACATAATGCGATGGGAGTGGGCTCCCGTCGGCAACATAAAGTGTGCATGCTGCTGAGGGGGATTGGGCACCCCCTCAGCGGGGGGGGGGTTAATATTGTTTGTGAACATGGCGGCAAGCCACTGCCATGTTCATAAACAATATCACTGTTTCAGGGTCCTGCCCCGTAATGACAGGTTGCTCCCTCATTGCAGCGAATGGCTGATGCTCCAGTGATGAGGCGGCCTCTGATTGCAGCAGCTAAACTTTTACAAATTGGTGGCATGCTGGCTTAACTAGTGTCAGCAGCAGCATGCCATGGCATTGGGGGAAGTGGGCCAAGCCTTTAAAGGCTGAGGGGGCATTGGCCACAACAGTGCTGCCTCCACAACCTGCTTGTGGAGAAACCTGCCGCAACAAGTTTTCTGCGAATGCACGCAATGAACATAAAAAACACAGATTTAAATGGAATGAACAACATTCCATTAACTTGCTACTGCTGAGAATCTTTTCAAGGTCGAATACCATCCAGAGCAGATAGGCTCTACACTAATATTCCACACAAGGATGTAATTTCAGCCTGCCTTAAGTTCCTACATAAGAAAGGATTAGACCAAAACATTAACCCTGAAGTGGTGGGAAAACTTGCTGAATTCATTCTGACACATAACAACTTCAGCTTCATTGGTAAACATTATCTTCAAACTATGGGTACAGCAATGGGCACCAGGATGGCTCCACAGTATGCTAATTTCTTTATGGAAAATTTGGAGGAGGACTTTTTAAAGTACTGTCCTCACAAACCATCTGCTTATTTCTGTTACATTTATATATTTATTTCGTTTTTGTTTACCGGTTGGTGTGCTAGCCATAGAAATGACTGTTTCTATGCCACCCAGTAGCACAGAGGGCTGAGACACTGGCACCTTACCTCAAGCTACACAGGTGATCTGGGTTCAGGAACAGTGCCAGCTCGGGGGGGCTGGAGTGGAATTGAGCCATGGCTCTCCCCTCCAATGGGGTGGATGCCCACCCATCCATAGTCCCGCTACCACTGGGTGGATGTCTGGTGGGTGCATAGGTGGTAAAGGGAGGCAACAAAAGTCGGGGGGCAGAAGGGGCCACTAGATCCTGGCGTGTACGTGCACCTCCATGTGCATATATGCATGTATATGCCATGGCCCCGGGGAGAGTAGGGAGTAAAATAAAAATTGTATATGGAAGAAAAAGAAATGACTATTTCAGACACGACCTAGGGGATTACAAGCAAGACAGGACAGTAACCAAGCACAGAGTGGGATTACAATAGCAGGATACAGCTTTAGACAGTGAAAGCATGGTACAAATAATGGATTACAATAGCAGGATACAACTTTTGACAGTGAAACAGTTGGATTACAATAGCAGGATACAACTTTTGACAGTGAAACAGTTGGATTATGATAGCAGAATACAACTTTTGACAGTGAAACAGTTGGATTACAATAGCAGGATACAACTTTTGACAGTGAAACAGTTGGATTACAATAGCAGTATACAACTTTTGCCAGTGAAACAGTTGGATTACAATAGCAGGATACAACTTTTGCCAGTGAAACATGGTACAAATAGTGGATAAGGTAGACAACCATAACCACCTAGCAGTCAAGAAATAGTACAGGTTCAAGGTAAGTGCCGAAGGCTAAAAACAATAAGATGTATAAGAGCTAATAGCAATAAACTAACTCCAAACTACAATTTGACAAGATCAAGTAGTGGTTGTCGGAGGGTGTAGGGTTAGGTCACAGCATGAGCATTAGAGTGACATTGAGGGGAAGATCTTGTGAGGAGCAGAGTGAGGCAATGTTAGGAGCAGAAAGGAGTGAGAGTGATGTAGGGCCATGAGTCAGGGGAGAAGGAGCTCGTAGCAAAGTGGTGGCAGTAGAGAAATTGGGGATTAAAACAAGTGCAAGGGTGGGTTTACATAGGTGCGACCAGTACACTTTTTAAAAAGGGTTGACTTGGTGTGTGGCTGACAGCTAGGGGAAGGAGTTCCAAAATTAGGGGCCATATAGAAGAAAGCACAGGTTCCCTTGGAGGTTTTACATCAAGGGATGTGAGGTAGGGATGGATCGGTGGACCAGAGTCCATATGAGGAGGTCTGGGGAAGAAGAAGGGAGGTAAGTGATACTGGGATATTAGTTCTAATAATATTATCCACCAGCAAGCCAAGGGAGAGAAGCTGATAGTTTGAGGGGGAAGGCCAGTTTAGGTCGGCATAGAGTTGACATCGATGTTTGAGTCATGGGGATGCTGCGGTGTAATGACAGATGGTGTTATATGTTGTGTTCCATCTGTGTAGGGATGTCTTCAATGCATTAAGATAAGTTACAGCACCATAGGTCAGCGAAGGGAGCAGAATACCTCTGGCAATGGCCAGTCTAGCAGAGGGTGTCAAGATGTGACTAGTCTTATATGCAAGCCTGATTTTAGAGTTCACAGGCTTACATGTGGACAGGATTTGTTGGTCAAAGTCAAGGGACCCATCAAGCAGGACCCCTAAGTATTTGAAACAGCTTACCATCTTCAGTAGAAAACCATCAAGGCAGGAGATACTGAGTTGACTTTGAGCTGACCTAAACTTGGCAACAATACCAAAGACCATAGCATGAGTTTTCCCCACATTAAGTAGGAGCTTATGTCTGGAGAGCCAAGACTGGACATCATGAAAGGCAGAGGAGAGGTTAAGGTTTATCTCCAATATAATCTTAGAGCTATAGTACAGGACAAGGTCATCCGCGTACAGGAGTGACGAACAGTGGGGGACGTCCTGAGTAATGTGATCAATAAACATAGAGAAAAGGGGACCCATGATGGAACCCTGGGGAACACTTGTATTTATGGGTGCTTGGTCCGATATGGTCAAATTAAATTTCACAACTTGCGATCTGTTTGTAAGGTAGCTATTAAACCAGGACACAGATTGTGTAGAGAAGCCAAGAGATGAGAGATTGGAGAGCAGAAGAGGGTGATCCACCAGATTGAAGGCTTTTGTGAGATCAATGAATATGGCTTCTGTCAGAAGACCAGAATCCACGGCACAGAGTGCATCATTGGTAAACTTGAGCAGAGCATTGGTGGTACCATGCCCTTTGTGGAAGCTCTGCTGGTTAGGAGAGAGCAGGTTGAATTTGGATAGATATTCAATGTCTTGGGAGACCACCAGTTTTTCTAGGACTTTTCCTAGGACAAAGAAGATAACTATTGGCAGACAGTTAGAGAGGCCTGTTTTGTCCCCTTTCCTTTTGTTTATTTGTTTATAATTCAGACAGTGGGCACTGATGCACTTGAAGATTTTCATCAGGAATTTAATAACCTCCACCCTACCACAAAGCTTACCCTGGAATATTCTGCCACCAGTGTTAATTTTCCAGACACCACTTTCACCATCAAGGATGGAACCTTACATACATGTATTTACAGGAAGCCAACAGACAGACAGAGATACTGTATTTATACAGGAATAGTAATCACCCGAGCCACACAAAAAAAACCTGTCATGTGCAGTCAAGCACTTCAGTATCACCGTATCTGTTCAAATGAGGAAGACAGAGATACACATTTTGTTATATTAAAAAACACCTTTATGGAGCAGGGACACTCTTCCAGAGAAATTGACAGAGCAGTAGGACGTGCAACACAGGTACCTAGACAGCAACTACTTCAGTATAAGGAAAAGACCACTACCAACAGAATACCCTTAGTAGTCACATGTCATCCTGACCTTGAACTTCTATGTAAAATTATTAAGAAAGCCCACCCTATATTTAGTGAGGATGAGACCCTAAATTGTATTTTTCAAGAACTACCACTACTGTCTTTTAAACAACCACCTAAATTAACCAACCTAAAAAACATTGTTACAACACTGTAGGTTTAAATGTTTATGGAGTTTGTTAACTGGTTGAGAGTATAGTTTAGAAAATATCTCCAGACAGGTTTAATTCTGTATGAATGTTTTAAACAGTCATTCATACAAGGTGTATATATATATATATATATATACACACACAGTAAGAGAGAGAGTAAGACAGCAGTGCAATAGAGAGTGAAACACTTTCACTTTGTTTCCAATGACATATAGGAACATGGAGATATCAGTGATATCTCCACTGCCTTCCTCACATACCACTTTTTATTTCTCAAGATATTCCAAAACATATGTTGCATATATATATATATATATATATTCCCTCTTATTTCCATACATACATTTCTGTTGTACAGTTTTTTATCATGCAGTATTATCACGTTTTAACTTGGACATTTGTGGTATTATCTAAAGGTGTTGCTTTTAATTTTGAATGTTGTCTCATAACACACTCTTTCATTAATAATTTCAGTCAGAGGTTTTGTCTACTTGTGTGTTTAGCTTATCTGCTGTGGATGTTATTTGACCTTGAAAAGATTTCCAGCAGTAGCAAGTTAATGGAATGCTGTTCATTCCATCTAAATCTATGATTTTTTGAAATAGGTACTCTGTACTAGTGAGAATTTTTTCTGTTTTTTTCTTATGCATTTTTTATGTATGATCTAGGTGTTAAAAGAATGTGACTCTCTGAACAACTGGCATAAGTCTTTGAGGAAGGACTTGGTTGGTCCAAAAGCTTAGACATTGTTTTCTTTTTGTAACATCTATGTTGGTCCAATAAAAGGTATCAAACTATTTGCTTCTGGATTTGTTCTTACAAGGACCAATACTGCAACTAATCTATTTCTGTATGACATCATTCCCAGAGGCATTCAGGAAAAATTCCCAACAGATCAAAGACAATGAAAGAAGCATACATGTCTACCCCAGGGGCCATACAACTGGCAGGGAAAAGTAAAAAAAAAAATTGTCACAGACACATGTAACAAAACACAAGGGACCATCAGAAAACAAAAACACAGTGCACAACATGTGTTTTTATTAGTATTGCCACCTGGCTGGTTTTCAGCCAGCATGGCCATTTTTTCCATTGCCATGATGGTTGACAGTGCAACAGTGTAATCTGCCAATTTTTCTTTACATTGCCATCTTGTACTGTGTCTGCATGCCTGTATGCAAGTGCACCGTGTAGTGTTGTCATGGTGACAGTCAACAGCATCTTAGTAGCAGGTGAGAGCAAGCAGCTGTGAGTGCGAGAGAGAGTGACAAGGTGTGAGCTGCACTGTAGTGTTCAGTTGTCATGGTGACATTTCTTAGCAGGAGAGTGAGCAGCTGTGAGCGTGAGACAGAGAGAGCTAAGAGGTGTGAGCTGCATTGTAGTGTTCAGTTGTCATGGTGACATTTCTTAGCAGGAAAGTGAGCAGCTGTGAATGGGAGAGAGAGAGAGAGAGAGAGAGAGAGCAATGAGGCATCTCGGCAGCACTGTATAGCTCAGTTGTCATGGTGACTTCCATTCTTAGCAGGAGAGTGAGCAGCCACAATCGGGAGAGAGAGCGAGCAATGAGGCATCAGTGTGAGTTGTGGACCTGTTGCTGGCAGTTACTAAACAAGACTTTTTTCAATTTGTCATCGGCGCCCTCAGCCCCTGTCAGTGTGTGAGCCACCGTGAGAGCAGATTGGGAGATGTGGTATGCATTGCTTCTTTGATTTTGACAACTTAAGCTTTGACAGCTGAGCAGGTCTGTGTCAGTGAGACAGCGCCAGTGCGACAGGGAGATCTAGCTGTGGGAGTCCCGCCCAGACAGAGCAAGGGGGGGGGGTGGGACTGGGAGTGAAGCAGACAGTCTACTCTACGACAGTGAGAGTGAGTGAAATGTGTGCCTTGATGAGAGGTTTACCTACCCTACCTGAAATTATTACTGAGCAGTAGACTACCAGTAGAAATAATATCTACAAGTCTAACAGTCAGGTAAATTATTCTCAAGAGAGAACAGAATAAAAAAAAAGATGGGGAAAGTCAGAAATGGGACTTACTACTTATTCAAGCACAAAAGTGCACAGAGCTCTGGCAAGGTTGGTTGGTGTATATTAATAATCTGTGTGGTGATAGTACTGGTGCTGGTGGTGGTAGCATAGTGGAGAGAGCAGGGGGCGGGGGGATGGGGCTGGGAGCGGGGCAAGGGGGCAGAAGGCTATTTTTTTTTCATTCCCAAGGTGGCTACCCTAGTTTTTATAATCATTGCATGTAGTTTTCCTTTAAGAGTGTCCATTTGTAAATGATGGACTTCCGGGGGTCTCACCACAAAACTGAATCATTTGGAATGAGCTGTCTGTTCCTTGCCTAATGCCTTTCTTACCTGCCAACTGACCAGTTGCTTCAAGCTTCTAATTACACTACTCTTCTCATATAACAGGGCCTCAGTGAAGCAGCTAACAGGAAACTGGTGGGAAATGGAGGATGGGGCAATGGCACACATGCCGGGGACTGCTGGTGCGATAAAAGAAAGTAACTGCAAAAAATAAAAATAAAAAAAAATTGTGAGGTCGGGGAAAGATGAGGAAAGTCTTTTTGAACCTCCCTAAACACCCACATACATACAAAAATAATAAGAAATAAACACTGTCAGCTGATTCCAAGGCCACTAATGAGATGCCCACCTGCTGCCATGTGCAGCAGGGATCCACCTGTGGCCAGGACTTCATCCATTACACTATATAAGTCTTTGAGGCATTTAAAGTCTCTGTCAGAAATGGTGTAATGTTTGCAAATTGAAACAAATCATCCCCAGTCCATATCAGTTAAATAGGGGGGTATACAATGGCCTGATCCCAACCTGTGCAACTTATCGTCAAGTCTGAGGAGCCTGGACTATAACTCACAAGTGGCAGAGCCATACATGAGTTATGAAGGTTAGCTGCCCCCTCACATGTGGTGGTAAACTGTGCATTTTAATTCTGACCATTACATTTTTTATTTATATCTTTGTTTACAAGTAAAAAGTTTAAATCCGATGTTTGTTCAAAGATTTAATTGTTTCACTTTTATTTCAACTACTGGTTTCAGTGCTGTACTAGGCAATTGTGATGTCATTGACATTATGAAAGCTGTTCCCTGCTTAATTGGTTCAGTGTTCCTTTTGTGATGACACTAACCTTCAAAATATTAATTACTACCACAATTGCAGTAACATGTTTTGACATCTTGCCATTAGTGTTGTCATCAGGCAAGACATAATTTTTATCTTGTCATTTTAACTCCCCCACTCCTGCTATATAAAGTCAGCTTCATGAAGAGGCACTGCTATATGTTACCTCTGTTTATCTAGACTGTACACTGTATCGCTCACTTGTGAGACCACTCCTGGAGTATTGCGTCCAGTTCTGAAGGCTGCACCTCAGAAAGGACATAGACAGAGTGGAGGCAGTCCAGAGTTGCATCAAAAGCCCTATGGAAGAGAGGCTGTGGGATCTCAGATTATACACCCTGGAAGAGAGGAGAGGAGAATGAGAGGGGACATGATAGAGACCAAGTACTTTGGGGGGGGTGAACAAGGTGCAGGAGGGAGTCTCTTTCAAATGAGAAGGAGCACTATGACCAGAGGGCATGTGGTGAAGCTGGAGGGGGTTTGGAGGGATGTGAGGAAACACTACTTCTCTGAAGGGATGGTGGATGCCTTGAACCAACTGCCAGTGGAAGTGGTGAAGGTGAAGACAGTAGGGTGCTGCAAGTATGTGTGGAGCAAACATAGGTGAACATTAGTAATGAGGCAAAGAGGAGGGAGGATCTCCGGAGACCAGTTAGAGTCTGTGGAGACAGACAAGGAAGGGACCATCTGGGCAGACTGGGTGAGCCAAATGGTCCTTTTCTGCCAACAAATTCTATGCTTCTAGATCAAAGATCAGCAACCCGCGGCTTGCGAGCCACGTGCGGCTCTCGCTGTCCTAAGCTGCACCTCCCAGGGCACTTTCCATTTCACCCACATACAGGAATGCCAGCTTTTTATAAATCTTGCACCCCTGGAGTTGGCACCTATGCCCACGTACCTCCAAAGTGTCTAGAGGTGTTCCACTTAGCCGCCAGGTCGTGAATGTCCTGCTGGTCCCATCCCGCTGTTCCCATTTCTTCCTGGTCCCATTTTGTCTTCCTGCAGTGGATACGTGGCTGAGAGGAACAAAGAACAGGTGAAGTAGTAGGTCAGGGACTTCTTCTTTGTGGCACTTCCTTCCAGTCCCTTCCTAGTCTGTCCCTCTCCCTCTTCCACCCCCCCCCCAGCTGCATCATTTGCAGAGGTGGTAAATCCCCTTCCCTTGACTGAAGCCCACCCCCAAACAAGTACAGATGTGAATGTTTCCTTTCCCCCCTCAGGTCTGCGGCAGTGCAATATAGCCGGGTTAACCTGAGGGGGAACCACAGCGTCAATTACAGTCTTTGCTGTAACACGGAAGGATAGTGAGGAAGATCAAGGAGCACTCTTTGCCTGCCACTGTATCAAGGATCCCTCAGCCTGTTGCCGTATCGAGGAGTGCTCAGTCTGCCCTGCATTGAGGAATGTTCAGCCAGCCTGCCACCGCATGTAGGAGTACCCAGCCAGCCTGCCGTGGGATCGAGGAGCACTCAGCCAGCCTGCCGCCTCACCGAGGATCCCTTTGCAGCCCTGCTCCACTGCCACCTGTTGAGTTCTGTCTTGTGGCATAGTTGGAGGATCAGTGGCTCAGAGACCAGCAGGAGGTCTGAGAAACCAGTGCCCAGCACAGTTTCACAACTGAGTTGTAATCACTTTGGGCTGTGTGCTGTTGTGCTGCCAATGGTTCCACAGACTCCCCTGGGCTACTGACTGTGTAATGCTAAGAGAGGGCCAGGACGTTCTCTGCACTGGCAGAGTGTGAGCAGTGCACTTGTGCTCAAAGGGAATCTGGGCATCCCACTGTTGCCTGCTCCAGTAGTTTTCTTCTGGACCCTGGGCTAATACAGTGACTACTACTGCATTTACCTGCTGGGCTGCTCTGCAGTCATAGTCAGCCCGCAAAGGAGTTTCTTGTTGCTCCTTTCCAGTAGCCAGCATGCCCAGAGGAGCAAGTGATCAGTTGTCTGAGAGAGACCAGCAAGTAAGCAACCACAAAAACCCTGAAGAGGAGCAGGAACAGCTGGACATATCCACAGGTAGGTGTCTGAGGATACTTTGAATTCTGTGTTGTCTATTATGTTTAGTAATGGGGGGGTGACATCCATGCCCTGTCTTGGCTACCTTGATATGTATGACCTTTGCTTGGGGTGCACTGAGGGAGGTCTGGTTTGTTCACTAGCTGAGGTCTCGTTTGGTGCATCAGACAGCTTGTTATGTTTTATTAATATGATTGTGACATAGCTTGTGTAAAACACCAGACTCATATCAATACAAACGTCAGCTGTGGTCATATATATAGCAAGCCTATATTCTCACCCCCCAAACACCCAAACAAAAAGACTTCACTTTGCCTGTTCGTTGTGTCGGAGGGGTGGGAGGTTGTTTGGATTGCTGTGTTGCTATATTTGTGTTAATGTAATTTTGCTTGTAAACTGTCTTTATTGGTGGGGTCAGCCAGGGTGACGTGACACTGCGTGTTTACGGTTGGGGCTATGTCTGGCTTGTGGCCACTGCATCGTCACTTCTGTGTGTTTAATGAATAAGATGCTGCGCTGTGCTGCCTTGTTTGGGGTGCGTGTGTATGGGGGGGGCTTCTACTGTGCTGCATTGATTACTTCTGATATTTTGTTGCACTATTTTACTGTTGCACTTTACTGCAGTCATGCTGAAAGAAAACATCAGATGTGATCGAATACAGCAGGTCATGACACCGCTACCCATTCCTTCACAAAGGTTGTGTGATATAACACTGGTTGGTTCTGCATCCTAAAACAGTGCTTCTCTGCAGATATCGATTGTTGTGCCCTTTAGTAATGTGTTGCATAAGAATAAGCATTCCATTTCTGTATCTTGCGATCGTTCGATGCCTGTAACTACATATAACTCAGGATCCCACTTGTGTCCAAGGCATGATCTTTTCCTTCATCTGGACTGCATATTAGCAAGTTGTGGAAATCCTTTTGTGCGCACTTCTGCCACATGGATTTCTTAAAGAGGTTGAGTGTTATGTTGTTGCCATTCTTCATAATGTGTCTCAGGTTGTGGCGCTCCTTTTCTATGTTGATTGCGCACATGCGCAAGAAACATGTTGCAGCAGCTTGCTGCAGAAACAGGTTGTGGAGGTGCAGCACTGTTGTGGCCAATGCCCCCACTGCCTTTTGAGGCTTGGCCCGCTTTCCCCAATGGGGTGGTACGCTGCTGCTGACACTAGATCAGCCAGCGTCCCATCACCTTGAAACATTTTAGCCGCTGTAATCAGGTTCCCCCTCATCATTGCAGCATCAGCCATTCTTCTGCAAAGAGGGAGTGACCCGACATTGCAGGGCGGTCCCTTGCATTCCCTCGACCCAGTTTGCCAATGGGGAACCCAGTCCCCAGCGGTTTTTGTTGTCTGTGGAGGGGGTGTCCAGTCCCCCTCGGCATCATGTCCCCTCCACCTGTTTCTTTGCTGATGGGGGTGTCCAATCCCCCTCAGCATTTTCCCCCCATTTCTTGTATGCTGAGGGTGCCCAATCCCCTCAATCTCGTGAGACCCCCACCGTATGTGCCAATGGGGTGCCCAACTCCGCAGCTTCAGTCCCCACCCCAAAATAGTGGCATGCTGGGAACCCATCCCAGCATGCCAAAGTACTCTACTAAAAGGGAAAACCATCCCACAATTCCTATTTTTAACCCTGTAAAGAAGAAATGGTCCTCGCTGTCTGCGCCTCCCCAGTCCACGCCCACCCACTGCATACCCCCATCCCCACTCCCCTCACCCCATACTTCACCTCCAGAGCCCAGCACGATGATCTTCGGTTGATGGGGAACACGTCTGCAGTCTTCAAAGCTGACCGCGAACTGAATAAATGCCGATGCTGTATTATAGCATAAATAGTTTTTTTTTTAAACTTTGCTGCATATCTCGGGCACTTTGGGGAATTTTGGCACCAAATTTTCAACATGGAGTTATTGAGACCCCTCCTCATGAATTCAGCCACTGTCATGGCGTTATTCAGTCCCGAAAGGTGATTTTGCGGTCACTGCATGGAATCACCTTCGGGACCGATTAATGAAATGACAGTGCCAATGTTCATGAGGTGGGCTCTCAAAAGCCTAGTTGCTAATTTGGTGGAAAAATCCAAAAATGACTGTTTTATGAGCATAGTAGCAGAGAGTTGTTACGCCATAACTTCACGTAATTTGGTAATATTTTCATGCCAGATTTTCAACATTGGCATTTTTCACACCTCCTTATGAACAGTATAGCTGTTATTTTTCCCATCCTGGCCGAAATGTGTGTTCGTACATCTGGCGCAGAATAGTGTGGTCACTGTGGGAAATCAGTATTCGGGACAGATTAAGAAAATGACAGTGACACTGTTCATGAGCAGAAGTCCTAAAATCCCTATGTTGAAAATTTTGTGACTAAAGTCCATAAAATGACTGTGTTACAAGCATGCGTTGAACTGTTCCCATCACCCTTGTAACTTCGCAAATTTGTAATATTTTCACGCCACTTTTTCAACACTGCCATTTTTTCATACCTCCTTATGAACAGTACAGCTGTCATTTTTCACATCCTGGCCAAAATATGTTTTTGCACTTCTGGCGCAGAATAGCACGGTTTAGGTGGGAAATCAGTGTTTGGGACAGATTAAGATCGCCTGAAGTTGGGAGTGACTGAGCTCAACTGAGCTCTTCCAGGACTGCTATGGATTTCTTTGTGGGCAGAAAAAGGCCCCAATGCAGGCAGGAGCCCAGTACAAAAGGGCAGCCTGCAGCACTGGAAGAAACAGAACGAGCTAGCGAGTGAGGTAGGGGGAGTGAGCAAGCTCAATGGAGCTCTGTCGAGACTGCTGCAGATTTCTTTGTGGGCAGAAAAAGGCATCAATGCAAGCAGGGGCCCGGTACAAAAGGGCAGCCTGCAGTGGCAGGAGAAACAGAACGAGCGAGTGAGAGATGGGGGGAGTGAGCGAGCTCAATGGAGCTCTATTGGGACTGCTGCAGATTTCTTTGTTGGCAGAAAAAGGCACCAACAAAGGCAGGAGCCCAGTACAATAGGGCAGCCTGCAGCGCCAGGAGAAATGGAAAGAGTGAGTGAGAGAGGGGGAGTGAGCGAGCTCAATGGAGCTCTGTCAGGACTGCTGCGGATTTCTTTGTGGGCAGAAAAAGGTACCAAGGAGGCAGGAGCCCAGTACAAAATTGCAGCCTGCAGCACCAGGAGAAACCTAATGAGCACGTGAGAGAGGGGGAGTGAGTGACCTTAACGGAGCTCTGTCAGGACAGCTGTGAACTTCTTTGTGGGCAGAAAAAGGTGCCAATGCAGGCAGGAGCTCAGTACAAAAGGGCAGCCTGTAGCACCGAGAGAAACAGAATGAGCGAGTGAGAGAGGGGGAGTGAGCGAGCTCAATGGAGCTGTGTCGGGACTCCTGCAAATTTCTTTGTGGGCAGAAAAAGGTACCAATGCAGGCAGGAGCCAAGTACAAAAGGGCAGCCTGCAGCTCCGGAAGAAACAGAACAAGTAAGTGAGAGAGGGGTAGTGAGCAAGCTCAACGGAGCTCTGTCAGGACTGCTGCAGGTTTCTTTGTGGGCAGAAAAAGGTGCCAAAGCAGGCAGGAGCCCAGTACAAAAGGTCAGCCTGCAGTGCCAAGAGAAACAGAATGAGCGCATGAGAGAAGGGGCATGAGCAACCTCAATGGACCTCTGTCGGGAGAGCTGCAAACTTCTTTGTGGGCAGAAAAAGGTTCCAATGCAGGCAATAGCCCAGTACAAAAGGGCAGCCTGCAGCGCCGGGAGAAACAGAACAAGCGAGTAAGAGAGGGGGAGTGAGCGATCTCAACAGAGCTGTGTCGAGACTGCTGCGGATTTCTTTGTGGGCAGAAAAAGGTGCCAATGCAAGCAGAAGCCCAGTACAAAAGGGCAGCCTGCAGCGTCAGAAGAAATAGAAAGAGCGAGTGAGAGAGGGGGAGTGAGTGAGCTCAGTGGAGCTCTGCCAGGACTTTAGAGTTGCCCACCCCCCCAGCCAGGGTCCTCTGTGGTCCTATATTACAGCAGGGTCTCTGAAGTGGAGACAAAGCAATGATTGGATACTTTAGGATTGCTGTAATAATACAGATTTACTTATTCTGTTTCTTTCTCTAACTGAGCTAAGTACTGAGCTATACTGTTAGGATTGCTGTAATAATAAATATTATTGTTCTGTTTATTTCTCTAACTGAGCTGAGTAATACTTGAGTACAATAGATTTCTAACTGGGCTAGAGTGAAACTATATGGCCGAGAGAACAAAAATATTGTAGCTAGAGGGTGAAAAACAGACAAGGAGGCTTTAGATTGCTACAGTAATACAGTATCTAGCGGATGAGATTTGAGACTGAATTACCCCTGTCGGCAAGGGGTCAGTAGGGGACTAGTGTGGGGGCAGGGACAGGAATTTGAGTGAATGGGGGGTAACGTTGTAGAGTACAGAATCTGGGAGTAAGAGCCCTTAACATAAGATGGGGGCTAAAATGGGCAGGTGCCACATGTCAATAGGTAAGGGCATCTTTGGAAGGGGTGGAGGGATGTACAGTGTGGGTCTGCCATGTTCCTTGACTGGGCTTGTATGAGCACGGGGGTAAGGGTCTGGTAGATGACTGGCTAATTTGAGAGAGGATCCAGTGGAGGTTAGGGAGGAGGTAAGTGGCAGGACAGATGAGTATGGTAGGCATCCTGAAGGGGAATAGGGGATGGCAAAGGGGATGGAGGAGGAATAACTAGGACTGAAACCAACCCCGTATCTGAGACACTAGCAGAAAGAGAGGAGAAGGGAGGGGTGCCTGAGGCGAGGAGTGGGGGCCTCCTCATGGGGGAGGAAGAGACCACGAGGAGTACCAGGGAGGAGAGAGCAGATGGCTGCGGGTAGGAAGGGACGAGGGGGTGGCATGGAGGGGAACAAGTAGAAGGGGGGAACCAATAGGGGAAGAGATGTAGGACAGGTATCGACTATGAATAGATTTGATCCTCTGCCATGGGACAGAAAAGGGGAGCAGGAACACACTGAGGGGGGAGGACAAGCGGGGCATGAGAGGTATGGCAACAGGTAGGGGAAGAGATAGTGAGGACAAAAGGGTAGAAGGGGCTAGTAAGGAAGGAGGAGGGGGTGACTTAAGGAGAGAAGGCTACGGGAAGGATGGGAGGGGCATCACTATCAGGATAGAAGGTAGAAGGGAATGAGGCTCTAAATTGACAACAGTGGGGCTAGGAGAGGGGTTTGAAATCAGCAGGGGAGGAGGGGAGGTCAACATGGAAAACCCAGTAGGAAGTAGTCAGGCTGGGAAGAGGTTCAAGGGGGATGGGAAGAATAAGGCAGAGAAAAGGGGTGAGGCGGAAGTAGGGGGTACAGATATAGAAGTCACAGACTGTGCAGTTGGAGGGGGTAAGGGACAGGGAAGAACGAATACTGGGGTGGTGGAAGGGGCATTAGAAGGAAAGGGATAAAGGGCTGGGGTACTCATCCTGGGGGATTCTATACTGAAATGGGTGAGATGGGGCAGAAAGGGGAAAGGCACAGCCATATTTGGGTTGAAGCTGTCCCCAGGTTGACTGCAGGAGGGGCAGGGCAGGCACTGCTGAAGCATGCAGTGAGGGGAAGGAAGAAACCTCATTTACTGTTGCATGTGGGTACAAATGACTTGGCGGGGACACTGTGGAAGTAGTGAGGTGGAGGTTTGAGTACTTGGGCAGGCAGTGTGAGGGGATGGGGAAGTCGGTGGCATTCTTGGAGCTATTGCCGGTACCATGTGCAAGCATGGGGAGGAAGGGTAGGCTTCAGGAGTTCAAGTGGCTGAGGGATTGGTGTCACATGAAACATTATAGGTTAGTGACTAACTGGGGTAGGGTCTGGGGGAAACAGTGACTTGTACGCGGGGGACAGGGTACACTGGAGCAGGAAGGGGAGTATTAAAGGCAGCATTGCTGCCGGGTCACTGGCACTGAGGGTTGAGATGCTGGATGCCACACCTTGCGCCACGCTGGAGACCCGGCTTCTGACGCAAGCCTGGGTTGCCAGGGGTTGGCAAGGGAGGGATAGGATTGAGCATCCAGAGGACTGCTCTCCTATCCCAGGGTGGGATCCAGGGACCCACCACTCTGTAGTGGCCCCTGGTGATGACCGTGGGTGCTACTACAGCGGTGTGTAAGGGTGGCAGAGTGTGGCAGGATTTGGCACACTGTGTCCACACATCACTGCACGCCGCGACCGCAGGGAGAAAAGTGGAAATGGGCTATGGTCAGGGCCCCTACTTTTCAAGCGGCAATAGTGGGATCAAGTTCGCTGCAAGACTACCATTTGCCGTAGAACTTCTGTATGTGGTTTGTAATTTCTACGGCACTAACAAACTACTACATCCCAGAGTCAGCTTGTCATCCTGACTTCACTTTCATGGCAGTGGTTATAGCAATCAGGATGGTGTAAAGCATAGTAGCACTAGTTCAAAAAAATAACAGACTTATGAAAATAATGTTATGCCTTAAAAGGCAAAACAAATGACTCTCCCTTAAGGTCCTAGCCTGTTGCATAAATGACATATGTAGAGGGGAGCTTATGTGATAAATAAGGTATTTCTGTATGCATGCTATCTATCCCACTAATGAGGTTTCCACTGTCTGTCACTTATATATTTGTATGTGCTTTCTACACCACTCATGAGGTTCCCACTGTGTATCACTTATATATTTATATGCAATCTGTAACATATGTACAAATGTGTGCGTGTGTGTGGAGAGAGACAGAGATACTGTATATATGTGTGTGTGTGTGTGTGTGTGTGTGGTGTGTGTATATATTTATATTTATTTATTTTTTTAATTTCCATGAACTTGCATCCCTCATTCATACAGGTCCCATTGGAAATGGAATAGAGGAGTTATTGCAAAACTCATTTTTCATGTCAACCTGTTTTCCCCGATGCACTGCGAACACCATCAGGCCATGACATGCATGTGAACCATTGTGAGAGATAGAGCCTCCAGCCCATCACAATGTATCCACCATATGACACAACACTGCACCATACCTTCCCAGGCTCCGAGAGCAGTGATATGTTACACCATCCTTGTGCGCCCAGGCAGCTCCAGAGCTAATCTCTGAACCCGACTTGCCTGCACGGAACACAGCATGCTACCTCTGGCCCAACAGCTGTCCTGAACACAACATTTTCAATAACTTTTAGGTGATTCATCAACTAGTGACAATATGTAATCAATAACCCTGGCAAAAATGCGTGATAGTGCAATAATTTATCTCAACAGGTCTACACATTATTATAAACCACTTTTCTGGGCATAATTACTTTATTTTTTCTAACAATAACAGTTAAATTCATTTTACCAGTTATTCATTTCTAGATGGCATCTCTATACCTTAAAGGCACAAATAGATTTGTACAAAGTGAGGTATGGACTTAACAGGTCTGTGCTATTGACAAGGTTTTGCTTGCTGGCTTCTAGGTGCAACAACGTATCGACTGAAAACTGTATTAGGCTGTAGTGCAGGTTGAGCAACTATCACCATGAATGATAAATGTACCACCATCTCTGGCAGTGGGAGCTGTAGTAGATAAGGACTGTCTATTTCTGTTGCAGAATGCGTTATTTCATTAGTTAATGTATGATGGCCAGCAATGATAACATCACATTCTGAGCATATAGGGTTTTGGATATAAAAAGAGGGAAGGGAACCAGAGTCTATGGACAACCAGAAATATTAATAAAAATCACCAAAAGAGTGAATTTCATGACATCAAGAGAAGTTCTGTGGGCAGATTGTGTTCTTGCGCAAATCTTGCGTGTCGCAGAATCTTAGGGCCTTGGCTATGGTCAGGCAGCATGAGCCTGACCCCCTGCCCACCCCGGCTAGTGCTTCTCTCATCTGGATCCTGCCCGGGTCGACTGGGACACCTCACCACTCCACCATAGGTAATCCATGGAATGGCAGGTCGGCCTGATGTAGGGGGGTAGGGCTGGGGGGTCGGTGATGACCAGTCAACTATAGCCCAGTGAGAAAATACGAAAAAAAAAAAACAAGGCAGGATTAGAGGGTATATCTCTACTAAGGTGGATTTAAACAAATGGGGTGTACACAGACTGAGGTTGGTGAGAAAGGTCTGACAGGAGAGCCTGATGATTTCCCACCCGCCTAGATATAGGTAAGGGTGGATATGTAATCCTGGAAGGTGGGCAGAGTGGTCTGAGTACAATAAGAAGGCACCACCACCCTGTAAGAATAAGGAGGAGAAAGGTCAGACTAATGGGAAGAGGGACACAGGTGCAAGGAGGAGAAGAGGAGGAGAAGGAGGGGACTGGGTGGAAGGTGGTAAATGGATAGAGAACTGGTTACAGGTGGGCAGCAGGTGGTGGTGGGGTAACCTCTGCACCTGGACTCAGTGACAGATGGGGTGCTAGGGGCTCCGTGCTTGGCCCAATGCTACTTGGACCTTTATCTCGATATAGCACATGGAGTAGGGAGCAGTGTTAGTCTGTTCATACATTATACCAAAAAGCAAGTAGTTATAGTAGCAGAGTCCTCCACACACACACACATACACACTCTCCAAAAGCTGCATAAAGCCTGCAACTATTCAGATCAATTTATTTTCATTACTTGGGGTTCAATGCCGTCAAGTGTAACATTATGTACCTAGGGTATAGGAACCTTTGATATGCTGGTATAGGATGGGGAGGTACTGATACTACTAGACATGAAAGGGTCCTTGAGGTTATTATATCAGAGGACCTCAAGATGGCAGCACAGCATGACAAGGCTGGTCAGGGCAAATTGACTTGGGTATAAGGAGTGGCATCTCCAGTAGGAGGAGGAGGGATGTTGTGCTGCCATTGTATCACTCCCTGCTATACCCCCAGCTGGAGTACTGTGTCCAGTTTTAGAGTCCACACTTCAGAAAGGACATAAGGTGGTTCTCCAGAGGATGGCAATTAAAATGGCTCAGCATTTTCACAGGAATCCCTACCATGAAAGACTGAAGAATCTCAACATGTACACTCTGGAAGAGAGGAGGGCAAGAGGTGACATGATCAAGACTCACAGTATTTCACAGGGTAAGGGAGGTACAGTTGGGGAGTTTTCAAATGAGAATGAACACCCAAACCAAGGGACATACAATGAAGCTGGGGTATTCAGGATGATGTGAAGAAACATTTATTTACTGAAAGGTGGTGATGCCTTGAACAGACTGCCAGGAGAAGTGGTGGAAGCTTAATGCTCTCCTTGATTCCTAGCCTGTGTATAAATGATATATGTAGAGGAGCTTTATGATAAATAAGGTATTTCTATGCATGTATCTATTCCACTAATGAGGTTTCACTGTCTGTCACTTATATTTGTATGTGCTTTCTACACCACTCATGAGGCCCTGTGTATCACTTATATATTTCTATGCAATCTGTATATGTACAAATGTGTGCGTGTGTGTGTGGAGAGATACTGTATATATGTGTGTGTGTGTGTGTGTGTGTGTGTGTGGTGTGTGTATATATTTATTTATTTATTTTTAATTTCATGAACTTCCCTCATTCTTACAGGTCCATTGAAATGGAATAGAGAGTTATTGCAAACTCCTTTCATGTCAACTGTTTTCCCGGGTATAGCGTTTTCATCAGCCATGACTGCATGTGAACCAATTGTGAGATAGAGCTCTGGCCATCCTGATGTATCCACCATGTGTACAACACCACCATACCTTCCCAGGCTCCGGCAGTGATATTTTACACCACCTTGTGTTGCCAGGCAGCTCCCCAGACTAATCTGAACCCGACTTGCCGGCACGGAATACAGCATCTCCCTCTGGCCCAACAGCTGTCCCTAACACAACATTTTCAATAACTTTTGGTGATTCTATCAGCCAGTGACAATATGTGATCATAACCCTGGTAAAAATGCTACAGTGCAATAATTTATTCAACAGGTCTACATATTATTATAAACCTTTCTGGGCATAGTCTTTATTTTTCAACTGTGTAGTTAATCATTTTACCAGTTATTCATTTCAGATGGTATCTCTATACTCCAGTTGCGTCCGATTTGTCCAAAGTGGGGTATGGACTTAAGGTCTGTGCTATTGACAGGTTTTGTTTGTTGGCCTTAGTGCAACAAATGGACTGAAACTGTATTGGGCTGTAGCAGGTTGAGCCTTCTCACCATGAATGATGTGCTGTGCCACATCTCTGCAGGGAGCTGTGGTAGATAGTGACTGTTCATTTCTGTTGCAGAATGCGTTATTTCATTGGCTAATGTGACTTTGTATTAACATCACATTCTGAGCATATAGGGGTTTGGATATAAAGAGGGGAGACAGAGTCTTGGATAATAGAAATATTAATAAAAAAATCACCAAAAGGTGATTTCCTGCGAGACCGCAGAAGTTCTGTGGCAGATTGTGTTCTGCTAGATTCTCATGTCTTAGAATTTGGCCTTGGCTATGGTCAGGCAGCATGAGCTTCCTCTTCTTACGAATAGTGCCTTCTCATCTGATCCTGCTCCGTGTCGACTGAAACTCCTCACCACTCCACCATAGGGGTAATCCATGGAGTGACAGGTCGGCCTGATTTAGGGTAGGCTGGGGTCGGTCGGGATGACCAGTCAACTATAGCCCAGTGAGAAAATACGTAAAAAAAAAAAACAAGGCAGGATTAGAGGGTATATCTCTACTAAGGTGGATTTAAACAAATGGGTGGCCAAAGACTGAGGTTGTAGAAAGGGTCTGGACAGGAGACCTGATGATTTCCGCTAGATAGGTGAAAGGTGGACGTGGATAATCCTGAAGGGGTGGCTGAGGGTCTGAGTTATTCTGAAGGCACCACCACCCGTAAGAATATGAGAAAGGGTGACTACGGGAAGAGGGACAGTCAAGGAGGAGAAGAGTGAGGAGAAGGAGGGTACGGGTGGAAGGTGGTAAATGGATAGAGAACTGGTTGCAGGAGGTTGCGGTGGGTGGTGGTAGGTAACTCGGCTGGACAGTGACAGATGAAGCTACAGGGCTCAATGTTTGGCCCAATGCACTTGGACTCTTATCTCCGACATAGCACATGGAGTAGGAGCAGGGTTAGTCTGTCTCGCACATTATACCAAAAAGCAACAGTTATAGAGCCCCCCCCCCACACACACACACACACACTCGAAAAAGCTGCATAAAAGCCTGCAATTCATTCAGACAATTCCATTTTCTTACTGTGGTTCAATGCCAACAAGTAACATTATGTACCTAGGCATAGAACCTTGATGCTGGTATAGGATGGGGAGGTACTGATACTACTAGACATGAAAGGGTCCTTGGGTTATTATATCAGAGGACCTCAAGATGGATACAGCAGCAGGCTATGGTCAGGGCAAATTTGGATCTGGGGTTATAAGGAGTGGCACTCCAGTAGGAGGAGGAGGGTTGTGCTGCCGTTTATCCCTTTGGTACCCCAGCTGGAGTACTGTGTCCAGTTTTAGAGTCCACACTTCAGAAAGGACATAAGGTGGTTCTCAGGATGGCAGTTAAAATGGCTCAGCATTTCACAGGAACCCTACCATGAAAGACTGAGAATCTCCTTGTGCACCTGGAAGAGGGGAGGGCAGACATGATCAAGACTACAAAGTACCTCATAGGGTAGGAGGGTACAGTTGGAGTTTCTTCAAATGAAATGAACACCCAAACCAAGGGACATACAATGAAGTTGGGGGGGGTGTGGGATAGATGGAAAATATTTGTTACGAAAGGGTAGATGCCTTGAACAGACTGCCAGGAGAAGTGGTGGAAGTTAAATGGTAGGGCATGAAGCATGCATGGGATAAACATAGGGGTATATTAGGAAAAGGGGAAGGAGGGGGTCAACAGAGATCAATAGGGCCATGGAAGTGGAGTAGGTTCAAATTCATTGCAGGAAAAATCCATCAAGCAAGCTCATTCACAAGGAGGTCCTGATGGACACAGGCAGAATAAGACATGCAATAACATATACAGGCAAGAGTTACAAGTAGGTGGAGAACACTTGGGCAGACTGGGTGGGCTGAACGGTCCTTTTCTGCTGACAAATTCTATGTTTCTATGGCATCATGTGTTAATTCAGGTGCAGTGTTTATTTAAAGTTGGGCCTACCATACATCTAGACGTAAGGTACAGTACATTACCAAATTAGATGCAGCCCGCTTACAGTACAATAAACAGAACCCCAGTGCTTCGAGAAGCCTTTACTCTTCATAAGGCTGCTTAAAGAGCTGGGGATCTATTTTTAGTGTCCACACTAGTATGCAGATCTTAAAATCGATGCCGCATCTGAATGAGTACTTTATTCTTGCTCACTCCATTTCTTCCCCACTTTGAAACCTGCTTGTCCTGAGTTAGTTTTGGGCTGACAGTGCCTCGCCTGTGTTCGAAGATGACCAATAAGCGGCACTGAAAAACATTAGAATTCACAGACTGTGAAGGTAGCTGCTCACGGACAGACATAAGGCAGTTCTACTGGGGGTAAGAGGAAGTAAGCTGTTGATTAACTAGAATCTGCTGCTTATCCATCAGGTATGGAACTAGGCAGACTAGGTGGACCAAGCGGTCCTTATCTTTCGTCAAATTCTATGTTTCTCACCCACCATCTTGGCAAGAAGAAGGCTGCAGCTATGGCCACTGATGACTGTTGGGGTGGGGATGGGGGACCAAAGGGGACAGACATAAGGAGATAAAATCATAATAAAAATGTTGAGACCTTCACCAGCTTTCCAAAATGCTTACCAATAAAAGAACACTCTATGAAGTTTTAAAAATGACAACACAATCTGGTGAGCCCTCTGTCTGCCATCTGATACCAGGCATCAACCAGCATAAAATTGCCTAAAGAAGGCAGTGTGGTCATGTGGTTACTGAAATACTAGAGATTACAGATTTATAAGAACAAAAGAATATCACACAGGAACTGGCACATATGCCTATAGCAGCTGTCTCCTGCTTCTCAGTAGTTATACTTATACCCTCGAGGTACTTGAATGTTTCTATCATATCCCTTCTTTCCCTCCTCTCTTCCAGTGAGTACATATTGAGGTCCCTTAATTTCTCCTCATAAGTCTTGTGTTGCAAGCTCTGTACCATCTCATTCACCCTTCTCTGGACCATTTCCAGCCTGTTAATATCCTTATGAAGGTACGACCTCCAGAACTGCACACAGTACTCCATGTGAAACCTGACCATGGTTTTATATAATGGGATCTCTACCTCCCTCTTTATGCTGGTGATACCCCAGCATGTCACTGGCCCTCCCAGCTGCCTTACCACTTTGGCATTTTCAGGTCATCTGAAATTAGAACCCCCAGGTCCCTTTCCTTCTTTGTGACTGTCAGCAACTCACTCCCCCCCATCCTGTACCCTTCCCCAGGGTTTCTGTGTCCCAGGTGCATAATTTTGCACTTTTTTCAGTTAAACTTCAGTTGCCAGTCCTCAGACCATTTCTCAAGCTTCCCCAGGTCCCTCCTCATTTTCTCCACCCCTTCTGGGGTATCCACTGTGTTACAGATATTGGTGTCATCTGCAAACAAATAGTCCTTTCCCTTTAGCCCTTCTGCAATGACACTAATGAAGACACTGAACAGGACTGACCCCAGTACCAATCCCTGCAGCACCCCACTGGTCACCCCCTCTCCCCAGACTGCTCCCCATTTACCACCACTCTCTTCCTCCTGTCTCTTACCCAGTTTCTAACCCAGTTTACCACCCTTTCCCCCATGCCCAGCCTACCCAGCTAGTTTATCGCCTCCTATGTAGGACGGTGTCAAAGGCTTTGCTGAAATCAGCGTAAGCGTTGTCCACTGCCCCACCCTGATTTACTTCCTTTGTCCCGTAGTCAAAGAGATCAACCAGATTTGTCTGACATGACCTCCCCACTGCGAATCCATGTTGCCTATGGTCCTGTGCTCTGATGGCTTCTAGATGCCTCACTATCCTTTCTTTAACCAATGTCTCCATGATCTTCCCCACTACTGAAGTGAGGCTGACCAGCCTATAGTTCCCTGCCTCTTCCTCCTCCCTACTGCTGGATTTGTATAGAGAGACCACATGTGCCCTCCTCCAATTCTCTGGTACCACCCCTGTGTTGAATGACTCGGTGAACATGACTGCCACAGGTACTGCTATTTCCCTTCACAGTTCTTTTAGTATCCTTGGGTGTATGCCTTCTGGCCCCATTGCTTTATCTACTTTTGATTCTTCTACCTGTCAATGGACTATTGCCCACCTCTTCATGCCTTTGCAACTGCTGTACTGCTGTGGCCCTTGCCCCTCCCCCTCTTCTGTGAATACTGAACAGAAAGACACAGTGGATGTCTTGGGGGGCACATGACAGTTCTTAGTTGGGTATGGTACTTTCACTTCCAAATACCTAAACAGTACATATAAGCAGTCAACGTTCGGCATTGACAAATACTTGTTTCTGTTCACACACTTCGTGCAACAGAACTTTTCATTCTTATTTCTGTTTTTCTTGTTCCCTCAAGTGTCTCAAAGCTGTGGTGTGCCATTTTAATGACCTTATTCCTGCTAATTACAGTCATATATTTTTTGACTTCTTTCTTTTGGTTTTTTTGTGGCCTCTATTCAGAAAGTATCTCGGTTGGTGTACACTGCAAAGAAATATGGCGCATCCGGCTAAAAAAAGAAAGATTGCTGATGAGAACCTGACATTTCAAGATGAATGGTTTAATTATGGCTTCATCGGTAGGGAGAGACTGCCGTTCTGCATGATTTGTCAAGAATCTCTTGCCGCAAACAAGAAATCGAATGTAGAGCGTCACTGCATGACAAAACATGGAGCATTTGCCATTAAATACCCTGAAGGACAAGCACGAAGGAAGGTCTTTGAGGAGCTGGAAAAGAAACTGGGGAAGGAGCAAACTGTGCTGACATTATGGTTATCATCAGCAAATCATCTCACAACAACTAGCTTCACTGGAGCTCTGCATGTGGATTGCTCAGGAAAGCCTTTCATGGATGGAGAATTTTTGAAAGACACATTTCTTGAAATGTCTCTATATTTGTTTGCAGAATTCCAGGAAAAAGACAAAATTATTTGCCAGATTCAAGATTTGCCAATGTCTGCCAAGACTGTAAAGGATCGTGCACACAAAATGATGCAGGATGTGGATTCTCAGGTAGTGAAAGATATCATATCATCTTCGTATTTTTCTTTAGCCCTTGATGAATCCACAGACATCAAGGACACAGCACAACTGACAATAATGGTTTGTTTTGTTTGTGGGTCTGGAGTTAAAGAGAAACTAGTGAGCATTTGTCCCCTGAAGCAACAAACCAGAGGTGAGGACATCTTCAGTGCTCTCTGTGAGTATTTCCAGAAGGAGAACCTGCCCCTTGACAAAATAGTGAGTATTTGCACTGATGGAGCCCCCAGCATGACTGGATGTCACAAAGGACTTGTAAAGCTGCTTCAGGAGAAACTGCAACAGCCAATTATTATTTTTCATTGCATTCTTCATCAGGAGTCACTGTGTGCCCAGTCCCTTGGAACGGAGATGGCAGATGTTATGGCACTGGTCGTGAAAACTGTAAACACTATTCTTGCCAGGGCTCTGAACCATAAGCTGTTCAGATACCTTCTGGAAGAGCTGGATTCACAATATTCTGACCTACTGATGTACAACAATGTTCATTGGCTTTCCAGGGGTAAGGTCCTGAAGCGGTTTGCAGACTGCTTGACTGAAATTAAGCAGTTTTTACATGAGAAAGGCACTGTGCAAGAAGAAATGTCAAACAGCTTTTGGCTCCAGAAGTTTTACTTCTTGGTTGATCTGACTGGACATTTGAACAGACTGAATATTGGTCTGCAAGGAAGGGGCAATACTATGTTCTCCCTTTGCGATCAGGTCCTGACATTCTCATCAAAACTGAAAGTGTTCCAGAATGACTTAAAAAGAGGAACACAACATCATTTTGAATACCTTCGTAAATTTAAAATGGACAATGAGACATGAGAACCCAGCTTTACCATGAACTCTGCAGTGCTTGATGAAGCCATCAATGGGATGATCTAAAACTTCAGTCACAGATTTAATGATGTCAGAAAATATGTACCAACCTTCTGGTTTATGACCCAGCCTTATCAGTCAAATCTTGATGAAATGCAGCTGGACCATTTTAACATTCCCATTGCTGATTTGGAAATGGATGTGGTTGAATTCGAAGAGTCGCACATTTGGATGGATAAATTTAGACAGCTAATTGCAGAGCCAGAACATCTGGAAAGATGAAGGGCAGAGCTAGCAGCAGCACACAAGTGGGCTGAGATGGAAAGGCTGCCAAAGACACATGGGCTCATCTTCCAAGTTTGGATGGTACTCCCTGATAATTTCAAGACAATGAAGTGACTTGCTTTTGGCATGCTGTCAGTTTTTGGCTCCACCTATCTATGCGAACAAGTATTCTCTCACATGAACTGTATTAAAAGCAAATTTCACTCTCAGCTCACTGATGGATCATTAAATGTTTGTACTCAATTAAAACTAACCAGCTATGAGCCAAATGTAGAAAAGCTGAGCAAAGGGATGCAAGGGCAGAAATTACACTAGTATAAAGTAATGAATTGAACAGTAATGTCTGTATTTTGGGCAAAAGGTGTTTATTTTTGGAAGCCTGCCTTTCATGAATTGGCACAGAAAAGTTGTGACAGAGCAGTACTGGTTGTCTCTTGAGAAGATGCTTTTGTAATAGCCAGCAGTTTGTACAATGGAACAGAAAAGAGGTGACTTGGCAAGTACTGCAGAGAGGGATTTTTCTTGTAGCCAGCAGTTTATTCATTGGTACAGAGAATTGGTGACAGAGCAATACTGGTTCTACTTTGGTAAGAGGGATGTTGAATAACCAGCAGCTTATGCATGGGCACAGAAGTGGATTCTGGTTATTCAAACTCCCTCTTGCCAAAACACAGCCAGCACTGTGCAGCAGTTTATGTACTGGCCATAAATGTGGTACTTGAACAGTACAGGTTCAGGTTGTATCCTGGGAAGAAACTTTTATAGAGGCCAGCAATGTGTGGATTGGCACAGTGTAAAGTGGTACCTGAACAGTACTGTGTCTCTATTTTGGAAACAGGGATTTGGAAAAACCATCAGCTTATGCATGGGCACAGAAGTGAAATCTGGATATTCAAACTCCCTCTTGCCAAAATACAGCCAGCACCGTGCAGCTGCATATGCAGTGGAACAGAAACATGGTACCTGAACAGTTCTGGTTCAATCATGGGAAGAGGGATTTTGAATAGCCAGCAGCTTATGCATGGGCACAGAAATGGTAGCTGGTTGTTCAAACTCCCTCTTGTCAAAACACAGCCAGCACCATGCAGCAGTTTATGTACTGGCCAGAAATGTGGTACTTGAACAGTACAGGTTCAGGTTGTATCCTGGGAAGAAACATTTATAATGGCCAGCGATTTGTGGATTGACACAGTGTAAAGTGGTACCTGAACAGTACTGTCTCTATTTTGGAAATGGGGATTTTGAAAAACCAGCAGCTTATACATGGGCACAGAAGTGGAAGCCCACCCACTGTGCACCCTGCCTCCCCACACCCCCCTCACCCCATACTTACCTCTGGAGCTCAGTGCGATGATCTTCGGTGGACCTGGAACATGTCTGCACTCTTCAAAGCCGACTGCGAACTGAGAAAATGCCGGTAAGCTGTATAATGGAGTGAATAGGGTTTTTTCAACTTTAATGCATATCTCAGCAATTTTTTGGAATTTTAGCACCAAATTTTCAACATGGGGTTTTTGGGACCCCTCCTCATGAATTCTTGAACTGTCATGGCGTTAATCGGCCCCAAAAGGCGATTTCGCGGTCACTGCACGGAATCACCTTTTGGGACCAATTAATGAAATGACAGTGCCAGTGTTCATGAGGTGGGCTCTCAAAAAGCCTATGTTTCAAATTTGTTGGGAAAAAATCCAAAAAATGACTGTTTTATGAGCGTGCATTGTGCAGTTGCTACGCACGCTTGTAACTTCACAAATTTGCAATATTTTTACGCCAGATTTTCAACATTGGCATTTTTTCACACCTCCTTGTGAACAGTGCAGCTGTCATTGTTCACATCCAGGTGGAGATTTGTTTTCGCACTTCCGGCACAGAATAGCATGGTCACTGTGGGAAATCAGTGTTCAGGACAGATTAAGAAGATGACAGTGACACTGTTCATGAGTAGAGGTCCTAAAATGCCTATTTTGAAAATTTGGTAGCGATACTCCATAAAATGGCTGTGTTATGAGCGTGCGTTGTGCAGTTTGCACGCACGCTTGTAACTTCGCAAATTTATAATATTTTCACTCCAGATTTTCAACATTGCCATTTTCCCACACCTACTTATCAACAGTGCAGCTGCCATTTTTCCCATCCTGACCGAAATGTGTTTTCACACTTCCAGAGCAGGATAGAGAGGTCGCTGTGGGAAATCACTGTCCGGGACAGATTAAGAAAATGACAGTGATATTGTTCATGAGCAGAGGTCCTAAAATGCCTATGTTGAAAGATTGGTGATGATAGACCATCAAATGACTGTGTTACAAGTGTGCGTTTTGCGCTTTCCACGCACCCTTGTAACTTCGGAGATTTGTAATATTGTCATGCCAGATTTTCAACCGTGACATTTTTTCACACCTCCTTATGAGCAGTGCAGCTGTCATTTTCCACATCCTGACCGAAATGTGTTTTCACAGTTGTGGCTCAAAATAATGCGGTCGCTGTGGGAAGTTAGTGTTCAGGACAGATTAAGAAAATGACAGAGGCAGTGTTCATGAGCAGAGGTCCTAAAATCCCTATGTTGAAAATTTGGTGAAGAAACTCCATAACATGACTGTGTCACAAGCGTGCATTGACCTGTTTCCACGCACCCTTGTAACTTCGCAAATTTTTAATATTTTCACGTCACATTTTCAACAGTGGCATTTTTTCACACCTTCATATGAACAGTACAGCTGTCATTTTTCACATCCTGGCTAAAATATGTTTTTGCACTCCTGCTGGAGAATAGCACGGTTGCTGTGGGAAATTAGTGTTTGGGACAGATTAAGACCAAACAAGTGAGAGGGGGGAGTGACCGAGCTCAACTGAGCTCTGTTAGGACTGCTGCGGATTTGGTTGTGGGCAGAAAAAGGCCTCAATGCAAGGGCCCAGTACAAAAGGGAGCCTGCAGCACTGGGAGACACAGAACGAGAGAGTAAGCGAACTCACCGGAGTGCTGTCAGGACTGCTAGCGGATTTCTTTGTGGGCAGAAAAAGGCGTCAATACAGGCAGGGGCCCAGTACAAAAGGCCAGCTTGCAGCGGTGGGAGAAACAGTACAAGCGAGTGAGACAGGGGGGCTGAGTGAGCTCAACAGAGCTCTATCAGGACTGCTGCAGAATTCTTTGTGGGCAGAAAAAGGTGCTAATGCAGGCAGGAGCCCCATACAAAAGGGCAGCTTGCAGCTCCAGGACAAACAGAATGAACGTGTGAGAGAGGGAGACTGAGCGATCTCAATGGAGCTCTGTCAGGACAGCTGTGGATTTCTTTGTGGACAGACAAAGGTGCCAACGCAGCCAGGAGCCCCATTCAAAAACGCTGCCTGCAGCGCCAAGTGAAACAGAATGAGTGAGTGACAGAGCGGTACTGAGTGAGCTCAACGGAGCTCTATTGTGACTGCTGTGGATTTCTTTGTGGGCAGAAAATGCGGCAATGCAGGCAGGAGCCCAGTAGAAAAGGCCAGCATGCAGTGCCGGCAGAAATGGAATGAGTGAGTGAGAGATGGTGGAGCGAGCGAGCTCAATGGAGCTGTGTCGGGACTGCTTCAGATTCTTTTCTGGCCACAAAAAGCCACCAATGTAGGTAGGAACCCAGTACAAAAGGCCAGCCTGCAGCGGCGGGAGACACAGAATGAGTGAGTGAGGAAGGGGGAGTGAGTGAGCTCAATGGAGCTCTGTTGGGACTGCTGCAGATTTGTTTGTGGGCAGGAAAAGGCAGCAATGCATGCAGGGGCCCAGTACAAAAGGGCAGCCTGCAGTGGTGGGAAAACCAGAATGAGCGAATGAGAAAGGGGGAGTGAGCGAGCTCAACGGAGCTCTATTGTAACTGCTGCAAATGTCTTTGTGGCAAGAAGAAAGCGGCAACGCAGGCAGGAGCCCAGTAGAAAACAGCAGCCTGCAGCACTGGCAGAAACGGAATGAGAGAGTGAGAGAAGGGGAGTGAGCGAGCTCAACGGAGCTGTGTTGGGACTGCAGCAGATTTTTTTGTGGGCAGAAAATGGCGCCAACAGAGGCAGGAGCCCAGTACAAAAGGGCAGCCTGCAGCACCAGGAGAAAGAGAATGAGTGAGTGACACAGGGGGAGTGAGCGACCTCAACGGAGCTCTGTCGGGACAGCTGTGGATTCCTTTGTGGGCAGAAAAAGGTGCCAATGCAGGCAGGAGCCCAGTACAAAAGGGCAGCCTGCAGCGCCAGGAGAAACACGATGAGTGAGTGAGAGAGGGGAAGTGGGCAAGCTCAATGGTGCTCTATTGTGACTGCTACGGATTTCTTTGTTGGCAGAAAAAAGCGACAATGCAGGTAGGAGCCCACTACAAAAGGCCAGCCTGCAGCGCAAGGAGAAACAGAATGAGCGTGTGAGAGAGGGGAAGTGAGACACCTCAACGGAGCTCTGTCGGGACAGCTGTGGATTTCTTAGTGGGCAGAACAAGGTGCTAATGCAGGCATGAGCCCAGTACAAAAGAGCAGCCTGCAGCACTGGGAGAAACAGACTCAGCGAGTGACAGAGGGGCAGTGAGCGAGCTCAACAGACCAACACAATCAACATTCAGCATTGACAAATGCTTGTTTAGCTAGGGGCTCCAGTATTTTACACCATATGTCTGGTGATGTCCAAGAAAAGATCTATATACCAGCAGTGTAGCCTCCTCCATTCTGCTCATGAATCCTCTAGCAATACATTCCAGAATTCTAATTGCCTTGGCTTCTGCCTTCCTACACTCTGCAACTTGCTTAAGGTTACTTGTGATGGCTATCCCAAAGTCCTTTTCCTCCTCCGATTCAGTGATTTTGAATCTTCCTAAATTATACTCGATCCTCAGGTTCTTTCTTCCTACAGTATGTGCATAACCTTGAATTTCATTACATTAAACCGGAGTTGCTATATGCTAGACCATCTCTCCAGCTTTGCTGAGTCCTCCATAGCTCCTGCACTCCTCATCTGTGTTCACCATCCCATAGAGGTTGGTGTTATCTGCAGAAAGGTAGATTTTGTCTTTAATGCCTTCACCAATGTCATTCATGAATATATTAAACAACACTGGGCCTAACACTAACCCCTATGGGATCCCACTGGTGACTTCTCTCATACCTGACAGCTATTCCACCACTATTTGTGTCCCACCACTAAGCCAATCCTCCACCCACTGTGTTACTTTGTTTCCCACCACTAGGTCCTCCAGTTTCCTTATTGATCTGTTTTGGGGTACGGAGCCAAAGGCCTTGCTGAAATCCAAGTATATAATATCAACTGGCTGTCCCTTAATGACACATGGTCATAATCTCACCAACGTTAACAGCGTGGTCAAAAACCATGCAAGCAAAATGCTGTAATCAAAGGTATTGCTCAGCCAAACACTGATCAATACAGAAACAGCAAGTCCTACCTTTGAAATAATGGCAACCAATACAAAATGTTATATTTGTGGGAGGATAAAACCAGGGAATGAGAAGAAACCTCTGGGGAGGGGGTAGGATTCCTAAGGAGGGGCAAAAGGACATAAGACATAAATAAAAATACAGTTATATGTCCCGGGAGGGGGCATCAAACCCCAGGACACTGACACTCCACTGCTTTCCTCACCTGTGGCTCTAGCCTCTAAGCCATGGCAGCTGCTTGGTAGCAGGCCTCTAACCAGATGCTTTCATCTCTTTCCCAAAGAGCAACATGGCTATAGGGACAGTGGTAACGTACCTTCACTATTCTGTCCCTGTAGTTATATTGCTTTTTGCTGTTTTGACCATGCTGTCTTTCACGTGCGGTATTCACCATAACATATTGACCTGGTACCTCCCATGGCTGCTACCTTCATATGAACATATGAAAATGTCAGCAGATACAGGCTATACGACCATCGACCTGGCTCAATCAAGCAGCTCCCAGTTCACTTCTACTGCAGCTGCCTCCCACCCCTTGCCCATTCATCTGATTTATTGCCCTCTTCTGCTGACTCCCCTTCCAGCTTCCCACAGTTTTTACCTTACCTTTGACCCTGTCCCACCCTCTCTTAAAACTGTCCACAGATTTCAATATCACCTCCTCTGGCAGTGCATTCCACCTCACCACCACCCTTTCATTACCCAGTCAAAGAAGCTAATCAGACTTTTTTTCACAGGATCTCCCTGATATGAGCCTGTGTTGTCCCATGTCCTGCAGCCTTGTTGTCTTAATGAATCTATATCATAAGGGAAAGCACAATTCCACAGGAAATGGATGTTTTTATTATTCCTTATGCTGCCACTCCCGATGTGTCAGTAGCATGAAAGTGTACTCTATTATAGAGTGAATGGTGTGGTGGTGCTTCACAAATTCAATTCCGTAGACAGTCTTTCTTGATTTCAGATTCCTTTTTATTTAAATAATGGCAAGCCTCAACGTTTCACCAAGTGTCTTGGCTTTATCAAGAGATGCCCTTTTATATAAATACAATTAGAAACCTATCCACAACCACCAACAAATATAAAGATATTCAATGTACATAAACATATAAACACTGATGCCACTTACTTCATCCAAAGTATTAATTATATGTAATCCCTTCCTTTAATATTTATATACATTCACAGTCCTACAAAAAGAGTGACATAAATATTACCATCCTTCCTGTTTCATATAAAAAAAATTTATGAAAAGGAGCCCAAAAAAACAAAACACATAATTATAAACCAAACTTCCATTATTTCTATTAAGTACTTATCAATACCTACATTTCTGAATATTTTGTGAGTCCTACTTTCTGTTATTTTACATATGACCTTGTTCATTTTTTACTTCAGTTCATATTTCTTCATATTCCATTCATATCTGAAATTTAAACAAAAAAAACTTTATATTCTTTATCATGTTTTTATTATATATAACGAAAGAATCTAACCAGCCTTTCCTTCCATATAGCCTCCATCAGCTTAGAGACAATGGGGGTCAGACTGACAGGCATGTAGTTCCCTGGGTCATCTTTAGGCTCACTCTTGCTCTGGACCAGCCCTGTGTCTAATGAACTAATGAACAGATCTGCTAGTGGACCTGCCTGTGCCACAGCCATCTCTCTTAACACTTTTGGGTACATGTCATCTGGTCCCAGGGATTTATTTACATTTAGAGACAAGACCTTTCACTAACCCAGTCTACTGTTATCCTGCCATCATCTAGTTCCCCTCCTCCCCCATTTTCCCCTGTCCACCTCCCAAGCAGCACAGGTCAATCATTTTCCTTAGTAAAGACAGAGCAGAAGCATTTGCTGAACACTTCTGCTTTCTAACTACTACCCTTCACCCACAATTCTCCCCTTTTATGTGCCAACAGCATACAGTAGCTGCTTGCACCTATTGTGGTCATGCTTACTCTTTTGTGGATCAAGCTTAAGGTTACAATCAGTGTGTGACTGATGTGGCTACATGATATCATTGATGATGACAGTGGTAGAGCTTTTAGGTCTAAGCATAGGGTTTCAGACTTGCACAAGCCTGAGTTTGTTCCCCTGTATTGCACATTTTTTTCTTTCTCACTACAACTTTAGTTATACCATATAAAATAAATGTTAAATGTCATTGCTGATGTAGCGAAGGGTTACAGCAGAGCTAAATAGTAGACTTTCACATAACTGAACTACATTGAATTTGTTGTCAATTAAATTAATACCAGATGAGGCTTGTGTAGGTTTGATTAGTCACCTATTTTGTAGGTTGTGGCATAACCTTTCTACCATAGGAACTGTAAATCACTTATCTGTAGCTCAGTGGTGCACTGCAGGTGTGCTTGTTTAACAAGCACATGATTAGTTGGACCATCAAAGCAGTAGTAGTACTGCTGTTCATGATGCTGGTGATCTGGGATTGGGAACAAGCCAGTGACATCAGAGGCTGGCTAGAGGGAGGAGAATCTAGCATCCCAGGAAACACTCTTCTCCTCCCAGGTGAGGGTATTGTGTCCAACTGCAGCACTGCCACCTGCAGATGTGTGGGTGCTTGGGCACATGGGACACAAGGAGGGACACATTGCGTTGCATATCATGTGAGCATGCTGATGCACTCTCACACTGGGGATAACATCCCAATGCAGGTTCACTATGGGGAGGGCTATGCAGCAATGTGAGAGGGGAAAACAGGCAGAGAAACACCCTGGCTGGCAGGATGATCACTAACTCTCTGCAGGCCCTGCAGTGGTGACCAAGGCACCTCCTGGACATCGGGATCCATTAGTTGGTGGGTTGTGTGACTCCTCACCAGCCTGCCACAGAGCACAAGCCATGGGGGACCCGAAAGAGGCAAGTCCTGGGAGAAACTAGATGACAGGGCTGGGAGGGTCAGTGAGAAAGAGCCAGCCAGGGAAAAGAAGGAAAAAGAGTAAATAAAAAAAAACAGGCAATGGGTCAGTGGTTCAAATTCTGGCAGGGCCTCACTTTTTTTGTAAGATGGAAACTCACTTGAATGGTGATTCATGGCGGTGCAGAGTTGGAGTAGTAAATTACATGAGAAGTAAATTTAGCTAATAACAACAATTTGTGACAGTAAACTGCCTGCTGGAATTAGATCCCCAGTCATCTGTTTTGTAGATTGTGACATAACCTCTACACTGTAGGAAACGTAACTTCATTAACTGAGGGTCAGTGGCACACTGAATGTGTGTTCACTTAGCAGGCAAAGCATCAGAAGTATACATTCAGGTAAACATTGTCTGAATCCTGGACTGGCCTTAAATATTTTTACAACTTTTTTGTAAGATAGAAACTCACTTGAGTAGTGATTCATGGTGGTGCAGAGTTGAATAATAAATTATATGAGAAGTAATTATGTCTAAGAACAACAATCTGTGAAGGTAAATTTCCTGCTGGGATTAGATCTACAGACACCTGTTTTGCAGGTGTGGTATAACTTCTACATCATAGAAACTGTAACTTACTAACCTGTAATTCAGTGGCAGACTGAATATGTGTTTGCTTAACAGACAGAGTATCAATAGCTCTTAAAGAGCTAGTGTACTTCCTGGAAACTGACTGGAATAAATTGTAACTTTCAGATGTAGTCAGCTATCACTTCTTATATATCAAGTATTTTTCTTTTCTGTTTGCTAATTAGAAGATGTTCCACCTGGCAGTGTGATGTGTGGAGCAGCACTCTGTCTGGAGGCTAAAAACAAGTCAGTTCTGTTCCTCCCACTACATCAACACTGAGTCCACACTGATTGTGACATCACTAGTAACCAAGGAAAACCATTTTAAACTGCCAGATTAGGTAGCATGTGATGAAGGTGAGTTAAATTGAGCTACTCAATTTGGGTCACTCAGTTTGACCACCTATAGGAATAGCAAGGAAGAAAATGTAGCGAGGAGTCACGCATAGCGAGTGTAGCAGTGAGCTATAGCAGGCTATAGAGCTGTGTTTGGCCAAGTGCTGCCCAGCTCGCCATTTGGTGTAGTAGCTTGAGTCACCACCACTGGAGCTGGTGGACCTGGGTTCGGGTTCGACTGCAGGAACACATTTTTTTTGTTTATGTTCTTTCCCCTACGTCTGCAGGCCCCGAGTTGGTTATTTTTAAATTGGGGACTTTGGGGGGCACATACATAAGTTTATTTTTTATTGCTGGAGTTGAGAATTACAGTGACCATCACTATTGCAGTGTTCGCTGTTATTCTGGTTGCCGTTTTGATGTCGAGTGATGTTTTATTTGGTGTATGCAGTTGGCGCTGTATAAAACTCATTGTTATCACATAAAACCCCAGATTATTGTCTTTTACATGAAGCAGCAGGGACTGGCTCTTCTTGGTTATTAGTGACATCACAATTTTCTACATTTTGATTGATAACTTGTGAAAGTCCCTGCTCAGACTGCAAGGATTGTGGTGCCTCAAAGTGTATATTCACATTTCTGAGGATGTAGTGGGAGGAACAGAACTGACTTTTTTTAACCTCCAAACAGAATGCTGCTCAAAATATCAGACCAGTACTGTCAGGTGGAACATCTTCTAATTGGCAAACAGAAAATAAAAGAAAACACTTCAGTTATAGGAAGTGGCAGCTGACTGCATCTGAAAATTACTATTAATTCCAGGCAGTACACTATCTCTTTAAGCATTTTTTCTATTTTTGTTTTGTAAAATGAAAATTCATTTGGGTAGAGATTCATGGCAGTGAGGAGCTGGAAAAGTTGGAATAGTAAATTATATAAGCACATTAGACTAAGAAGAATAATCTTTGAATATAAATCACCTGCTGGAATTAAATCACCAGTTGCTTGTTTTGCAGGTTGTGACATAACTTCTACATTATAGAAACTGCAACTCCCTTACAAGCAGCTCAGTGGCATACTGAAAGTGTGTTTGCTTAGGAGGCAAGGGGTCAATGGTTCAAGTCCTGGCAGGATCATAATCATTTTTTCTACAAGATGGAAATGCACTTGAGTGATGATCTGTGGTGGTGTAGAGTTGGAATAGTAAATCATATGAGCAGTAAATTTAGCTTAGAATAATAATTTGTGAAGGTAACTCATCTGCTGGGATTAGATCCCCAGTTGTCTGGTTTGCACATTGTGACATAATCTCTACATCATAGGAAATGTGGCTCTCTTACCTGCAACTCAGGTCACACTAAATGGGTGTTGCTTAACCAGCAAAGAATCAGTGGTTTAAATTCAGGTAGACATACTTTTAATCCTTGCAAGGGCTTAAACACTTTTTTCAAGTTATATTTGTAAACTAGAAACTCAGTTGAGTAGAAATTCCTGGAGGTGTGAAGTGGAATAATAAATTATATATGGAGTAAATTTAGCTAAGAACAACAATTTGTGAAGGTAAATCACTTGCTGGGATTAGATCCCCAGCCACCTGTTTTGCAGTTGTGACATAATTTCTCCTTCATAGGAAATGCAACTCACTTACTTGCAGTTCAGTGCCACTCTGAATGTGTAGTTGCTAAGCAGGCAAAGGATCAGTGATTAAAATCTGAGCGGGGACTTAAACATGTTTTTCAATTTTTTTGTATGATGCAAACTCACTTTAGTGGTGATTCATGGTGATGTGGGGTGGAATAGTAAATTATATGAGAAGTAAATTTACTGAAGAACAGTTGTTTGTGAAGGTAAATTATCCACTAGGATTAGATCCCCAGTAACCTGTTTTGCAGGTTGTTACCTAAACTCCACACCACATAAAATGCAACTCACTCACCTGCAGCTAAGTGGCACTCTGAATGTGTGTTTGCTTAGCAGACAAAGGATCAGTGGCTCACATCTAAGCAGGTACCTAAGCATTTTTTTGTAAATTTATATAATGAAAATTCACTTGACTGGTGATTCATTGTGGTGTGGGGTTGAAATAGTGAATTATGTAACTGCGTTCAGCATAGAACATCAATTTGTGAAGGAAAATCCACCTGCAGAAAATAGATCTGCAGTCACCTGTTTTGCAGGTTGTGACATATTCTTTACATCACAGGAACTGCAACTCCCTATAACAGCAGCTCAGTGACATACTGAATATGTGTTTGCTTAGGAGGCAAGAGAACAACATTACAAATGTTGGCAGGAATATAAGCAGGTTTTTTTGTAAGGAGGAAACTCACTTGAGTGGTGGGTCATGGTGGTTTAGAGCTGCAACAGAAAATTATATGAGAAGTACATTTAGCTAAGAACAACAGCTTGTTACAGCAAATTGCTTGCTAAAATTGGATCCCCTGTCAACTGTTTTGTAGACTGTGACATAACCTGTACACCATAGGAAATGCAATTCCATTACCTGAGGGTCAGTGTGGCACACTGAATGTGTGTTTGCTTAGCAGGAAAAAAATCAGAAGTTTACATTCAGATAAACATTATCTAACTCCAGGAAGGGCATTAAATGTTTTTGCAATTTTGTTTGTAAGATGGAAACTCATTTGAGTAACGATTCATGGTGGTGTGGAATAGAATAATGAATTGTAAATTTATCTAAGAACAACGGTCTGTGAAGGTAAATCATTTTCTGGGATTAGATCTCCAGTCACCTGTTTTGAAGGTGTGACATAACCGCTATATCATAGGAAATGCAACTTACTAACCTGCAGTTCAGTGGCACAATGAATGTGTATTCACTTAAGAGACAGAGAATCAGAGGTTTAAATTCAGGTAGACATAGTTAGAATTAAAACAAGGACCTAAACACTTTTTTCAACTTTTTTTATAAGATGGAAACTCAGTTAAGTAGCGAGTCAAGGTGGTGTGACATGGAACAAAAACTATATAAGAAATAAATTTAGCTAAGAACAACAATTTATGAATGTAAATTGCCTGCTGGGGTTAAATCCCTAATCACCTGTTTTGCAGATGTGACATAACCTGTACATCATAGGAAAGCAACTTACTTACCTGTAGCTCAGTGGCAAACAATCTGTGTGTTTGCTTAGCCAGCAAAGATTCAGTTATTCAAATAAGGGTAGACGCTGTTCAAATCTGGGCAAACATTTAAGTATTTTTTTAAGTTTTCTTTTTTTGTAAGATGGAAACTCACTTGACTGGTAATTCATTGTCACATAGAGTTGGAATAGTGCATTATATGCAAAGTAATGTTAGCTAGATTTTAGCAGTGCATTCAACACCATCCCTCACAGGAGACTATTAAACAAGTTGGGCAGCCTGGGAATGGATCCCAAGGCAGTGAATCAGGTCAGAAATTGGCTGAGTAGCAGGACACAGAGGGTAGTTGCTAACAGAGTTCAATCCCAGGACAGGAGGATGACCAGTGGGGTGCCACAGGGCTTAGTGCTGGGGCCGGTCCTCTTCAATGTCTTCATTAGCAATATTGCACAGGGGCTGGAGGGGAAGGTAAGCCTCTTTGCAGACAACACCAATATTTGCAAAATGGTGGACATTCCAGATGGGGTTGAAAAAATGAAAAGAGACCTAGAGAAGTTGGAGGAGTGGTCAGGAGTGTGGCAGCTTAAATTTATTATGAAAAAGTGCAAGGTCATGCACTTGGAACACATGAAAATCCTGAAGAAGAATACAAGATGGAGGCGGAGATACTAACAACAACAAAACGCAAAAGAGACTGGAGGGAAATTATAACAGATGACCTGAAAGTAGCCAAGCAATGTGAGAAGGCAGTAGGGACAGCCAGAAGGATGCTGGTTTGTACTGGGAAAGGCATCACCAGTAGAAAAGAGGAGGTGGTGATGCCATTGCACAGACAATTGGTAAGGCCACATCTGGAATACTGTGTTCAGTTCTGGAGATCACATATTTGGAAGGACATAGAATGGAAGCAGTATGGAGAAGGGCAACAAAAATGGTGAAAGGAATGCACCAGAAGACATAAGAGGAAAGACTGAAATACCTCAATATGTATACCCTTGAGGAAAGGAGGGAGAGGGGGGGATATAATAGAGACATTCAAGTACCTCAAGGGGATAAACAGGGTCCTGTAGGGAAACCTGAGGAATATTTTTTCACAGAAGGGGTAGTGGATGAATGGAAAATTTTCCTGCAGAGGTAGTAGGGGCAAAAACAATAGGTGAATTCAAGAGTACATGGGATACACCAGAGGCAACCATAGTGGTAGGAAAGAAAAGATAAACTGCAGACCATTTAGGATCTGGAGCTTATGTAGGGAAAATGGGCAGACTAGGTGGGCCAGATGGGCCTTATCTGCCACTAAATTCTAAGTTTCTATGTAGCTAAGAACAGTTTATGAAGGTAAATTGCCTGCTGTGATTAAATATTCATTTCCTGTCTTGCAGGTTGTATCATAACCTTTACACCATATGAACTGCAACCTGCTTACCTGCAGCTCAGTTGCACAGTAAACATGTGTTCACAAAGCGGCAAAAGATCAGCTGTTCAAATCCTTGCAGGGACATAAACATTTGTTTTGTTTTTTGTAAAATGGAAACTCACTTAAGTGGCGATTCATGGTGGTGTGAAGATGGAATAGTAAAAAAGATTGTGGCATACCTCTATGCCATATGGACTGTTACTCACTTATCTGCAGGTCAGTGACACACTGAATGTGTGTTTGCTTAGCAGACAAAGGATCAGTAGTTCAATTCCTGGCAGGGACTTAAACATTTTTTTCAAATGTCTCTGTGTGATGGAAACTCACTTTAGTGGCAATTCATAGTGGTGTAGAGTGGAATAGTAAATTATATGAGAAGTAACTTTAGCTAAGAACAACAATTTGTGAAGGTAAATTGCCTGGGGATCAGATCCCCATTTGCCTGTTTTGCAGGTTGTGACTTATCATCTGCATCACAAGAACTGCAGTTGCCTTACCTGCAGTTCAGTGGCAAGTGCTAAGCAGGCAAAGAATCAGTGGTTTGAATCCAGATAAAGTATGTTATATTTTAATACTTAATTATTTCACACTATACAGACCTTATTTGGCACCTTTAGTTTCAGTGGCACTTTGATTATCTTTACAATGCCCGCCTTTGTGTCCCTCCTTTCACTGATATACCAAAAAAAAGGCATTCTTTCCCTACTCAATCCCCATTTTTTAGCTCCTTCCTAGCCTTGGCCTGCCTTACTACCCTACAAGCCTCCCTAGCTTTCTCCATTCATTCTCCTCCTAATATCTTCAGCATTTCATAAACTCTGTATGCAGCACTGTTTTCCCTGACAGACTTGCTCACCTCTCTGTCAAACCAGCTTAGCCTCCTGACTTTGCATTTTGTCCCCTTTTGTCTCAGGTAGATTTTAATTGTAGCTGCTATACCTTCCTTGATAACTGTCTACTTCTAATCCACTCTGTGCTATTCTTAAAACTGGCTAGGTGTCCCTTCAGTATTCCTCCCATCTTCCTGTGGTTGGCTTTCCTAAAGTCTAGCACTTCAGTTTTAGTACTCGCTGTTTCCTTCTCCCAAAATCATGTGGAACCATCCCATGTGGTGATTAGTGTTTCCCAAGGGCTTCTCTTCCTTAATGTCCCTGACATGGCCACGGTTTGTTAGTACCAGATCCAGGATGGTTCCCTCGCTGGTAGGTTTGGTCACTTCCTGGATCAGGAACCTATCCAGCACTGTGTCCAGGGTCAAGTGACTCCTGGTGCAGAAGATGGACAGGGCACTACGATTCTCCTTAGGCAAATTAAACTCACCTATTATCATTACCTCACCCTTCCAGCTGCCATCCTTAGTATGATAACCATCTCCCTGTCCTCATATTGATTTGCTGGCCTGTAGACTACCCCCAGGCTCACTTTCCTTCCAGTTGCTATTTGTAACTGTACCCACAGTGCCTTTACATTCTTTTTCCCTAACTCCTCCCTGGTGGCAGTGATGCCCTTCCGATGTAAAGTGCCACACCCTTCTCTTTCTCTCGGTCCTATCTATAGAGACTATACCCTGGTATGGTGAGGTTCTGGTCATGGTTTTGGGTAGACCAAGTCTCTGTGATTTCTGCCTGATCCACCTAACCCTCTGCCATCTTGGCCTGCAGGTCATCCATTTTGTTGCCGGGACTTGTAGCATTTTGTGACACTACCCTCCACCACTTCTGATTCCTCCCCTTCTTTCTTTTTTTTTTTAAATTTATATGTTCTGTGGGTTTTGCCCCATTTTCTCCCTTGTTCCCTGGGACCCTAGCACACAGGCGTCATGCATGCATGGAGGTGGATATACACCCTGTGATGCTGGCTCAGTACCTTCTGCCCCTCACCATGGCTATCGCCAGAGCTCCCTCAGGTTAGCACCACCATCTCTCCTCCACTGAGTGGTGGCCAGTGGCTGGGGAGCCTCCAGTCCCTCCCAGAAGGAGAGAGCTGCCTTAGGGTGGCTCGGTCTTGCTCCTTGCCCTCTCTCCAGCTGACCCCTGACATCCCGGGCTAGTTCTCAAACCCAGATCGCTGGCACAGTGTGAGCTGTGGCATCCAGTGCCTCAACTCTCAGCACAACCAGGCCAGCTGTCCCCTTCTTTCTTCACCCAAATTTGTCACTCTCCTTGGATTAGCCATAATGTAATCAGAGAAGTTATGTACTGTGGGTCTGACGGATAGCAGTACTGTGATCACACAGAGTCTGTGTTATGTGGGGTAGACAGAGAATGAATAAAACTCAGGATGGTTAGAGAGAGAGAGAGAGAGAGAGAGTGTGCAGGAGAGGGAGAGAAAGAGAGGGGAGTATGCATTAAGTCTAGAGATTTGCTCAAGGTAATGAAGTAAGTGACTGTGAAGGGATTCACACCTGGGTCTCTAGGTACACAGTTCAGTGCTCTAACATGTGTTGGGCATACCAGCTTTCTGGTCTTCATAGTATGTCTGCATCTTTCTCCGATTCCTCATTCTTGGTTTCAAATAAGCATAGGTAGGCTGATAAGATTGTGGGGTGCCTCTATTTTTGCGTTTGGCATTTCCAAAACATTCCTCCTCAGGATCTTAAGAAGTATATTGAACTTGTCGACCCAGCCTCTGTTATGACTCCACTGTAGAACGCTAGTGTGCTGGCAGTAGCAGAATGGCTTTTTCTGTGTGGAGCTCATACCAGCTAAGTGAAAAATGTCCATATTTTTTTTTTGTTAATTTTAAATATTTTTTTCTTGTCTACTGTTGGTGGATTGAGAAAGAAGGAATTGTTGCCTACATGAAGGCATGGGATTTCTATGTTTTATGTTAGTTGGGAGCAGGGTAGCAACCACATTTGTTCTGTGGTGAATCACCTCTAGTTTAAATGTAATTGTATTTATATAGTTTGGCAGTTTGTGCGTGGCTTTTGTGGAGTTGTCTTTGTGACCAGCATTTGCTCGCTTGTTGCTGTAGTGACCTGTTAATTATGTGGGACTGTAATTTTGTTTTTCACTGTTTGGTGGGCTTCCTGGGCTGCCGAGTCCTTGTTGTTTTAACGTAAAAAAAAAAAAAAATTAAAGGCATTGTTTAACCAGAATTGGCTGTTGCATAGAAACAGCTTTCCTGGCATAGTGTTCTGGTTCTAACATGGCAGCCTGCTGAATTCTAGAATACTGAGATTTGCTCTTAACATTTCTATAATAGTAAGATTTGCTACAAGTGAAATAGATATTTCTATCAGTGGAAGAAGGTAAACACAAACCAAGATAAAAAAAGATATCTGTATTAGCGATGACAGTAAATGCGATATCTTGAAAAGATAACTGTGTTACTGTTGTCACAGTCGGTACTGTGGCTGCCACTGTCCGTGTAGAACAGATGTTCTATGACTGACAGACCAGGAGTGCAATTGAGCTCTTTTAGATATAGTGCAAGCTCTGTTTAAATGGCAGCTCTGTTGTCTTTTTTTTTTTTGCTTCCTCAGTCAGCCGTGGCACTGACAGTTGCACTTGAACAGGGCTCAAAATACAGATTTTAATAATCTCAGTACTACAAGTTACCTGTCAAATAACAATCACACCATCATCCATGCAAAATAGGAATGGAAGCCACAAACAGGAGCTTTGTTACAGCAGTGGATTTGTGAAACTCTTTTTTCTCATAGAGCAGTTTCCCTCATCTGTCAGTCTGCCATATCGCACAGTCCATTGCACCCAACATCTCTATGATGATCAGGAAACTCACAGGTGCATAGTTCCAGCTAGTGGAGACTGTGGGAAAATGTAAGGCAGCCAATGGTCTCACAATATGCAAATTAGCAGATATGACTTACCACCATGGCAACCCTTACAATGACGACCAATCATTTTAATGTGAGGAGGACTGTGTAGCCATTTGTAGGAGGGCAGTACTTGAGAGTGGCAGCTCAGTACTATAGTAACATAGGTGAGTCAACCTACCACGGATATTTAAAAAAAAAACACATAACACATAGTTATGGTGGGAAGGCATTTCCGGATGGGTTGGCAGTATAGCCTAGAGGTTAGAGTAACAAGCTGTGAATGAGCTTGGTACATCCAGCAGACCGGGGTTTTATTCCCACAACCTCCACTTGCATACTGTGTGACTCTGAGCAAGCCACTTAATCTCCCAGGTCGCCCCTGAAAACAGCACTTGTGCCTAGCGGGCCTTACCCAGTTACCAAAGACTAAAATAAAAAAAATTAAAAAAAAAACAGTTCACCTTACTGAAAGTGTAAAAATCATGCATGCGGCACAAAACATTGAACGAATACTGATGATTTTTACCTGCTCCTTTTGTATACAACACACATGCGACGTGCTGCTCCAAGATATCATAAATATCTGTACTTGTTGACTTTGACCCTGCTGAAAGTTCACTTGTGGCTCCACCTCTAGTGAGGTCACTGGGGTCAAAGCCAACTCATAAAGATATTTATGATATGTTGAAGCAACCCATCACATATCCCTGATGTATATATTGGGAGTGGGCAAACAACAGCCAAGATAAAAAAAAAAAAATTATTTATATTAGTGATGACAATAAAGAATATATCTTGCAAAGATAACTCAGTTACTGTTGTCACAATCATTATTTTGGCTGCCACTGTCGTCATAGAACAGATGTTCTGTGACTGATAGACCAGGACTATAACATAGTGTGTTTGGGCGTAGCACAAACTCGGTTTAAACACCAGCTGCGTTCTCATTTTTTGTTTTTTGTTAGTGAAACGTGGTACCAGCAATCGTGCTTGAATAGTGTTAGTAAGAATATTTCAATAGTATCACCAGAAAAAATCCAGTTTCAAATAGCTATCTCACCAACAGTCTTAAAAATGTAATCATTAAAAAGGCAAAGGAAGCTCAGTCAAAGCTGCTGCTTTGTGAATCTACTTTTTTGTTCCCTGAAGCAGTCTCCCTCGTGTGTCAGTGTGTCCTACAGTGATTGCAACTTTGAGTCTGCTGAATCACAGCATCACACTATAAAGATAAATAAGTGTACCTCTGGCAAACACTGACAAAAAAAATACCGAGGTGGGAAAAAGGTCAGCAGTCATTGGTCTGATTGCAGAGAACATCACTGTCACAATTAAATTGTTGTAGCCATAAATAACAACAGAGACTATTTTATAACAGCCATTTCTTAATCTACCAAGGTTAGTGACACAATAGCATAAAGAAGGCAAACAGATAAAAAAAATCCACATTAGTATACACTGAGTGTACCCTGAGATATGCACACAAATAAAAGGAAATAAATATTAGTTTTGACCCTGAGCTAGAGGAATTAATGAGCTCCTATGAGCAGGACAAGGTGCCTTTTGAAGAAGGTTCAGCACAACTGGAATTATCTGAAGCTGCAATAGTTCATGGTCATACTGCCATTGGATATTATAACAGACAGTGACACCTACTGTATACTGAACCTGCTAACTCTGTAAATACAAGAACTGAACAGCGTGGTGCTGCAGAGTGCCCTGCAACTTCATCAAGTACCAAGGCTGATAATATGTCAGATACCTTGTCCACAGAAAATGAACCAGTACAAGTTCCATATCCTCCAGGTACTGACATTAAATCAGCTACAGAGTCTCAGGCCGAAACGGATACAGAACAGCCATTCCGCACACTGAACCTAAGTGACATTGATTCAGAGATAAGCTTATTTCTTGCCAGAAACAGTAATGTCAACACAAGTTGGAAAACAATGTACGACATAAAGGTTCTTAAGAATTTCATCAGTAACAGGTTCAATGATAAAAGAGAGCTGCTTAAAATGCCTGTGACACAACTGAATAAATGTATCTGCTCTTATTTTATGGATGCCGGGGAAAAAAATTATCAAGAGTATGAACTGGTTACCTTGCAGTGTACATTTCGGTCTGTCAAAAGGCATCTCGGAATAAATGCACACTCACCCTCTATCTCATTCAACCCCATATTTGAACAAATCAGCAAGGTACTACAGGTCAAAAGCAGACACCTCAAATCCCTAGGAAAGGGCAGCAGTAAAAATGTGGCCAACGAGCTGTCAAGTGGGCTAATTGATGAACTTTACAGAAAACAGCAGCAAGGAAGAACCACACTGATGGCACTCATTGACACAGTGGCCCAGATATTCAGACTGCGCCAGGCTGTGGCACAAGCCTGGGCACAGCGCAACTTGGCTGCGCAGGGGCGTTGACTGGGTGATATTCAACGGAGCTGTGCCGTGGCACAGCATCGTTGAATATCACACCCTGGCCACCCACAGTGTGCATGGCACAGTGGCACTGCACCAGCGCAAGTGGCTAGAGTGGAGCAGGGGATGCACTAGCGCAAGTTCCCTTGCGCTATGCGCAACAACCACGATATTCAAAAGTGCACATGCAAATGGGGCCATAATGTATGCAAGGCACAAATGAGGCCATTTGCATGTCATTATGGCCCCATTTGCATGCAAGTGCGCCAATCCCTGGTGACTTGCACCTGCTGCGCAGCAGCCGTCGGGGACCGACGCCCCCCTGCACAGCGCGGGAATGCACTCCTCTGCCCGATCACGGGCATATGTAGATTTAAATAATGTCCCATATCCCTAGTGGTCCAGTGGACCGCTACACACCCGATCACGGGCTTAAGTATAATAAAATTCACGTCCTGTATCCCTGGTGGTCCAGTGGACCACTCGCAGCCCGATCACGGGCATTTGTATTAAAAACGTTGCTCCTTTTTAAATTTGGCTCACCTGTGTGCAGCGCAAGTAGGGTTGCGCATGCATGATTCAGCACATCCCGATCTGAATATCGGGATGTGCGGAGTATGCATGGGCACGCCCACTACTTGCGCCAGTGGTACTCTCTCCCCACCCACCCATTGAGCCACACGCGCCGCGCCCCCAGTCAGTTGCGGGAAGCTGCCCTCACTCGCGCTGTTACCTCACCACCGCCGACCGACTCTGTATAATAGGGTGTACGCTTTATTGGTCTGACAGTGTGAGTTATCGGCATGTAGCCCATAGCCGTGGTATATTGTCCAGATATGTGAATGGATCCATTCACATATCTGGACTTGTAGTACGGCATGGTTGCATGCCCATTGGCTCACGCTAGGACCAATGGGTGTACAGCCTTACCGCACGGGAGTCAGTCGGCGGGCGGCAGGGCAGCAAGCTGGTGAGGAGCTGCCGCCGCTGACCGGGGAGCGGGGTGGTGGGGCCCAGTGGGCGGGTGGGAGGGAGTACTGCTGACCACCATGGTTGGATTGGTGTGTATTTATTTATTACTGATGCCCGCGATCGGGCTGCAAGCAGTCCACTGGACCACCAGGGATATGGGACTGTTACCTTTACAACATATGCCTGCGATAGGGCTGTGAGCTGTCCACCAACCACCAGGGATATGGGACTATCTTTTTTCTATGTATGCCTGCAATCGGGCATGGGGGGGGCGCCGCCACAAAGGTGTAGCCGGAGCTCAGGTGGCCACCCACAGGTGGCAGTTGCCGTGTTGCACCCTGCAATACAGCAGCTCACCTGTGGGTGGCCAGCTGTTGCTTGTTTTTTAATTTGGCTCACCTGTGCGCAGCGCAGGTAGGGGTTGTGCGCAGATGGGCTCAGCACATCCCAGGCTGAATATCAGGATGTGCGGAGTATGCATGGGCACGCCTCCCCCCCACCCGCGCCACATACATTACTGATGCGCTCTTGTGCATCGGGATTTGTGCCAGGCTCAGTCCCCCTTTGAATATCGAACTGGGGCACATCAGTGGAGTGCACAAGGCCCAACTGTGTTGCTCCATGTGCAACCCTTCTGGATATCCTGCCCATAGTGAATTGATCATAAAGAGAATAAATTATGCGCATATATGTTTTTGTTGTTGTGCTGCTTCAATGCATCTAACATTTTCATTACTTAGTATGTACTATCTGCTAAATTTTAATAACTGGAAATCTCATTCCCAGTTTGTAGTTGCACAACATTCTTACTGTAGAATAGGCCAAATAGTACACAAATGTCAGAGCAGTACTGTATTAGCACATGTATCCCTTTGCATGTTTTGAACTCTACTTTTTTTAATTACCATATGTTATTGAGTAGGCATCACAAATACAAAGTCACATTAACCATCCAGTCATCTTATAAACCATCCAGTCATCTGTTCAGCAATACAGAAATATTACAGTAACATACCACTCAGAAACATTGAAGTTTTACCATGTAGGCATTCTCACAGTTGAAGAAATTGATAATATTATACCATAGGTGCAATACTAAACATACCACCCCTTAAAAGAAGATTTATGCTATTAGGGTCATGAAGTGATGAGGAATTATAACTTGTCCACACATTCGTGTCAAGACATAAAATAACAGACAGCCATTGTTGTTGCAGAAATTTGTCCTACCTATATTATCACAAATGTTGAGCAAAAAAAATGTTTTTTGCTGTTATTCCCAGCAGTCAAGAAAGGTAAAGGGGCTCAAAGTCCATACCATCCTTCATTTGGGCAGCCAAGTAATCAAAAGCAGTACATGAATTTTAAAACAAACATGGAAACATGAAATGAACAAAAAACAAAAGACCAGAGGGGTTTAAAAGGCAATATTAATCTTATAACCACAATGTTTTCCTTCTCAGCTTCCGGTGATCCACTCTGTGCCTACATATCCCCCTTCAGATACTGCTACCCACTCATGACTATGGCTGCCGAACACTAAGAAGATCCGATCTTCGGAAGCTCAATCCAGCAAAGCAAAACCATAGGTCCCTTGGTTATAGACGTGGTGTTTTTCAGAGGCTGCCAGCATATTCCTTTTTGTCCGACAGCTCCATGATGACAAGATGTTTACTGACAGGTCCTGCCATCCAGTGGAGAGAATGGGAAAATTTAATGCAGGCAATTGTCTCACACTATGCAAATTACCAGCTACAAGACAAAACCACGGAAACCCTTGAAACAGAGACCAATCAGATTACTGCAAACAAGTGTTTGTAGCCAATCATAGAAACTCAGTAATTCTGAGTGACAGCTCAGTACCATGGCAATCTCGGTGATTCACCTTACGGCAGATGTTTAGAATACCTTAAAACAAGTAGTTCAGCTTGCTGAAAGCTTAAAAATCTTATGGGCATTGCAAAGTAATAAACCAATATTGATGATTTTCACTCACTCCTATTGTAGACAACACATATGTGATGGTCTGCTTCAATGTATCATAAATATCTTTACTTATTATCTTTGACCACGGTGACAGCTCATTCATGGCTCTGCCGCTCATGAGGTCACCAGGGTCAAAGCCAACTCATAAATATACTTATGACATGTTTAAGCAGCCCATCACATATTCCATATATATAGTATATTTATATTTCGGTAAGGCTAAGGTAGGAAGGGAGGTGCAGGAAGTGCTCCATTTATTTTGGTTCTAATCTAAGGGTACTAGGCAGATAGAAGAAAGTATGTTATTAAAAATGGTCCAGGGTTATCATAAGATCAGTGTGGAGATGAGATACAGTGAGGAGGTGGTCAGTCATGGGAACTATGGGTCACTTTTCTCCACAGTTATGCTCTGGACTAGGGGGCACTGCCCCATCTACAGGACCTTTGTGGAACACAATACTCAGCTGGTAGCAGCAAGAGATGAGATAGCTCAGCTGGGCTCCACTCCCCACACCCCAGTACCCCAGAGGCTCACTGCTCCAGGGGCTGGAGGGTGGTGGGGTGGGGAAGGGGAAAGGGTGGCAGATGCAGCTGCAAGTGATTTGAGTAGGCTCACAAAATCCAGACAGCAAATAGATTTGCACCCCTGGAGAAGGCAGGATGACTTGGTTGCACCCATGGGGGTGAGCAGGATGAAGTCAACAAGCAGAATCTTAGTGACTGGGGAATCATGATTAGGGGAGTAGAGAGGGTGGTGGGTGGGGGAGGGAAGGGTAGTGAAATGGTCAGATGCTTTCCTGATGCCTCAGTTATCTGAGATATAGATAAGATAGGGAGGATGGTGAAGAAGGTGATAGAGGAAAAGGTAAAAGAGGAGGCACAGCCCTACATGTTAGAGAAGGCATAGAGGCAGTGGGGGATGGAAACATCAGGGGTGTTAATGGGGAAACAGAACTGCTGTGGGTTCAGCTCAAGGCATCCTCTGGCAAAAATACTACAGACTGGGTGATCTATAGACCACCAGGACAGAGGGAGGGAAGAAAGAGCTAAGGAGCTAGTGGCAGAACTAGAAAGGGGGAGGCTAAGGGCAAGATGGTCGTGGGATATCTAAATCTATCAGATACCAACTGTGTCATCTGCAAAGAGACCACTCCACACTGCTGCTACTCCACACACATACATTACAGGACTGCTTCCCAATGTAGTTGGTTAAGTAACCCCCTAGGCAGGCTGTCAATCTTGATTTAGTGCTCACCAACTCAGAAGTACAGTAGTAGCCACAGATATGGTCAGATATTTCCAGATATTTCGCAAAATTTCTAAAGAGTTTCTCTCTGCTGCCCCTACTCTGGAAATGCAGAAAGTAGGAGTTTTCTCTAGAAATATCACAGAAATTTCAGGAAATATCTGACCATGTCTATTGCTGTGATTGTAGTAGGAGTGAGAGTAGGGGAGCCACTAGGATCCATTGACCATAATGTTATATGGTTTGACCTGGCCCTTAGGACAAGTATGTTCCCATCAAAGGTTGACATCCTAGATTTCAAAAGGGTAGACTTCAATTGGATGAGAGAGCTGGTCTGGGACAAGTTAGTCAGAGTGAACAGCATCAGGGATGTGGAGGAAAGATGAGGAGCAATCAAGGGAACCATTCTTGAGGCAACAAAGTCTTGCATGAGAACAGTAATCAAAAGAATCAGGTACAAGAGACCAGTATGGTTCTCTAGAAAGTCAAGGATGTGGTGAGAGAAGACCATCACCAGGTACAAGGAAAAAGAAGAGAAGGAAGAATGAGAGGAGTACCAAATGAGAACAAGGGAAACCATGAAGGCAGTTGGAGAAGCAAAGGCTGACACAGAGCTGAGGATTGTGCAGCTGGTCAAGGAAAGGGGAAAAATAGTTCTTTAAATGTACTAGAGAAAAAAAGAAAGAGGAGAGGAGGAATTGCAAGGTTAAAAGAAGAAGGTAGGGTAATTGAGGAGGACAAGCAGAAATCAGCTGTTCTTAACAACTACAGTAGTAGCCACATACATGGCCAGATATATCCAGATATTTGGTGAAATTTCTAAAGAGTTTCTCTCTTCTGCCCCTACTGTGTAAATGGAGAAAGCAGGAGATTTCTCTAGAAATATTATAGAAATTTCAGGAAATATCTGACCATGTCTTTGGCTATGACTGTACTTTTGCTCTGTATTCGCAAGAGAAGATAGAGGGCCTCTGCCAGACAGTGGCATTAGGGTGACTGTAAGAGGGATCCCTGAGATGACGCAGTATGAATTTACCAATAAAAGGGTTTAAAAGGGATAACAACCCTAAAGATAGATAATAAGGTGCTGGGGTCAGATGTGATACATATGAGGAAGCTCAAGGAATTGGCAACGGAACTTACTGAACCTCTGGTAGGGTATTCAATAGCTCAATTGAGACAAGGGTAGTTCCAAAAGACTGGAGGGTAGTGAATGTAGTTCTGCTCCATGGGGGGGGGAGACAAGGAGCAACCAGTTAACTACAGAGCTGTCACTCTTACTTCTAGTGTGGTAAGCTGATGTAGACACTAGTCAAAGAGGACCTAGTGAACTACCTGGACAGCAATGGACTACAGAATAGTAAACAGCATTGGTTTGTGGCAGAGAGGTCTTGTCAGACCAACCTGATAGTATTCTTTGTCTGGGTTAGAGCTGTGTGGAATGGAAAAATTCAGAATTTGCAGAATTGTAATGACATTTCATGAAATTCCATAAAATGTCACGGAATTTCGACTAAATTATGCAGTTTTTTTAAAATGTAGTGATTTGGTCATAACTCACCATCATTTAAGCTAGTGCTCTGCAATTTAGCATGCACACTCCTTGGGAGGAGGGCCAAAAACATGCCAAATATCATGACATTCTGATGGACAGTTCCAAAATTATAGGTGTTCAAACTTGGGCATTTTATTTTTTGTGCGTAATTTCATGAACATGTTTATTTGCATATATCTCAGCTGTCTATTGTTTCAGAGATCTTAAAGTTGGCATAATTTCCTTACGATAGGTGTTCTAACAATGTGTCAGAGTTCATGATAATATGATGTATTGTCTCAAACTTATATGTGCTTTAAATCTGCCATTTTATTTTTTGTGGGAAATTTTGTGCAACAAATTTCATCTGCACATAACTCAGGCACCTTTGGAACTAGACGTGTGTAAAGTAGCATGAAAAATGTTTTTGCAATGCTTATAGAATGTTCTAAATATATTAGTAAAATTTTGTGGAAACTCAGAAATGTGGATGTTTGTAGCTTCGCTGTTATCGTAAGCATAGACTTAACATTTGATATACATATCCATAGTCAGTGTATCCTGGTGTCTCACACAACTGGATACATTGGTTTAGCAGTTTTAAATTTGCAGTAGAAAAAAAAAATATTGGTAACATTTTCTTACATAGCATATAGATGAAGCATCCAGAATTCTTTTTGTGGAATTTGACATTATCACTTCTTCATTTGATAAGCTGGGCTGAGCTTTTTGCCATCCTGCTGTTCCTCTTTTGGTATAACCAGATTGACTCAGTAGAACTACTAATCCCACTGATATCCTCTTTGTTCTTTACAGTGACAACACCCACGCAAAAACATGAGTCACCTACTCCTTTTCATATCTACCTACTGTTTTGGAATAGCCAGAATTCTTCCTTCCTGCTGCCCCAGACATTTTCTTCCCCCACTACGTCTTTTTGAGTACCTCTATGTCCCAGACCTGCATGTACATCAGGCTTCCTAGATCATAAATTTGCTGGATGTGATCCTTAAACATCTTGCATCCAGGTTGGAATTGTAGACACTGTGTGCGTCCTTGCACTGACCTGGGGATCTACCACTGTTGTGCTACCCAGCTCAGCTGTCCATTTCTTGGAGAAATTGTGCATCTTACTCCTGAACCTGCTGACCCTCTGTACTACCTGCCTTGCATACCCCTATCTTTTAATTAGAACCCCCCGATAAGGCTGAATAAAATTAGAAAATTCCAGTTTTATGGAATTTTTCATTAAATTCTAGAATTTTCTCAAAGACTCTTGGTATTTCACTTTAAGTACAGATGTTATTTTGCCATTTCTAGCAGGAAGCACTTGATAAAATTGACAGACACACAGTCTCCTTGTAAGGTCTGAGAACCTGCCAAATTTAATAGTATTGCATTCTAGTGTTAAAGTTTCAGGGGGGTTATAAATGTGCAATTTACATTCTTGCAAAATGTAATTTTTAAATGTTGTGAAAGTTTAACTACTTTTAATTTAATCCCATTAAAAGCTGCAAATATGAAGTTTGTTTTAGAAATGACCATGTGATATAGTAGTTTAAATGTTTCAACTCATGTTAAATTTGGATATGTTATTTTAAAATTAGAGGGGAATAACCAAAATTAAAATTTTGACAGCATGTTTGGTAGACTATAACTTAGTCCCATTTGAAGCTAGAAATCTGAAACTATGTACATATACAAAAGTAGTGATAACCTGTATACCTGTCAAATTTTATAACATTTCAATGAATACTATCAAAATTACACAAAAATTATAGAAATCAAAATTTTGGCAAAATGTTTGTCTACCTATAGCTCAGCCCCCATTAATGTTGTTTTTTTTTTGTAGACTTTCTTTATCCTCCATGGTGGGCACTGCTAGTCTCCACCACCGTACCAGACCCGGGATCATTTGGGACTTGCCAGTACTATGCTTGTCCTGGTGGAACTCACAAGCCAGCCCGGAGGCATCATTGAGTGGTGTCCCTGATTTTTCCACTGTTTCTCCCTTCCTGTCTTCCCAGGACCCCTGAAGTGGCTCCACATGAGTGTGGAGGCACTCATGTGTGCTGCAGCTCCAGATGACAGCCCCTTCCACCCTCCCCTGGCCTTGCATCCAGGGCTCTCGGAGGTGGCACCACTATCCAGCCTCCACTGGGTAATGGCCAAGCACAGAGAGGCCTGCCAGATCCCTCCTGAGGTGGAGAGCTGCCTGCCGGCAGCAACTTATGCTCCTCTCCCTCCCCCCCGCCGACCTCTGACAACCCGAGCTTGTTCCTGAATCCGGGTCGCGGGCGTGATGTGAGGTGTGGCGTCCAGTGCCTCAGCCCTCTGTGCCACCACGCCAGCATCCCATTAATGCTTGAGACTTAAAACTTAGTGTATATACCTCTGTTGGATACGTCTCTAAATCCTGACATTGTGGAGAAAGTTGGATAAGAAATTTTAACATTATCTCAAAATAACTGCAAATTTAATTTTGATGGAATGTTTGGCCATCCATAACTCTGCTTCCTTTCAGCCTAGGACTTTGAACTTTAGTACACATTTATATGACCTAGGCTTTTGTCTATCTTCTAAATTTAGTGTTATTGAGATACACAGTTTTGAAACTATGTTGACATGGCTGAAATTTAAAATGTGGTCAAATTCTGCAGAATTTTCATGGAATTTCTGCAGAATTGGAATGGTCATTCTGTGAGCATTTCAGTGACAAAATTTTATATTATGCATATCTCTAGTTTGCGTAACAAGGGCAGTGGATAAGGGCCACACTGTGGATTTACTCTACTTCGATTTCAGCAAGGCTTTTGACTCTGTGCCTTACAGAAGGTTGCTGAAGAAGCTAGTGATCTGGATGCAGTGAATGACACAGTTAGATGGGTGAGAAACATTGTTGGAAGGGAGACAGCAGAAGATTGTGGTTAATGGGGTCAACTCAGAAGAGAGGGAGGTCACCAGAGGGGTGCACGAGAATTGGTCCTGGCTCTAGTCCTGTTCAATATGTTCATCAGTGACATAAAAGCAGGACTCCAGGACAATATATGTCTCTTCGCAGATGACACTAAGCTCTGTGGCAGGGCAGACAGAGAGGAGGGGGTTCAGGAGATACAAAGATACTTGCAAAGGCTAGAGAGGTGTTCAAACGTTTGGCAGTTGAAATTTAATGTCGGGAAGTGCCAGGTGATGCATATAGAGAATAAGAACCCAAGGATAGAGTACTGGATGGTGGTTTGGGGGGTGAAGTAAAGCTGGGAACAATCTCTGAGAAAAGAGACCTAGGAAATCATCATCAGTGACTCCTTAAAAAACAATCAAGCCAGTGTAACAAGACCTACAGTAAGGCAAACAGAATGCTGGGGTGTGGAAGGGGTATTGACAGCAGAAGGAAACAAGTATTACTACATCTCTATAGATCACTTGTGAGGCTCCACTTGGAATGCTGTGCCCAGTGCTGGAGTCCTCACCCAATGAAAGATTAGGACAGGCTGAGAAAAGTGCAACATAGGGTGACCAAAATGATTCGACGCCAGCAGGGCAGATCTTACAAGGATCGGCTCAAGGCACTGGACGTGGAATCACTGGAGGCCAGCCTTCGAGGGAACTTGAGATTTTAAATGTCTGAAACTTGTAAGCTGAATTTAGAGTGTATAATTTTAATGTGTTTTATATTTTCATACACTGTTTGTAAGTATGATGTAAGGGCACCCTAAGCTATGGAAGGGCACCTTGTATAAATAAAGTTTTACTTACTTACAGATAAAAGAGAGGAGATATGATAGAGACCTTCCAAGTCCCTGAAAGAAATGAATAAGGTAAATTGTGTGGAACAGCTTAGCATAATTAGTGGATCCAGAACATGGGGGCATGAGATGAAACTGATGGGGGGAGGGGGTCAAGACAGAAGTGAGAAAGTTTTATTTTACAGAAAGTGCAGTGGGGCCATGGAACAATCTGCCAGCTGATGTGATAGGCACCAAAGCTATCGATGATTTCAGACATCGCTGGGACAGAGTGAAGGGCTTGCTGGTTTCTTAGAGTGGTAGTGGTAGGATGGGGAGCATTGTAGTGGATAGTATGGGTTAGAACCCTATATGGACAGTAGGTCCTTGGTTTGTTAGGGTTTAATGGGCAGACTGGTTTGACTAACAGTCTTTTTCTGCTGTCATATTCTGTTTCTATGTTTCACTTTCCCTCCCCTGTCTGTTCAGTCTATGCTACTGCAGTGATTAGGCATGTGATCTCCACATTAGATCACATACATACAGTATGCTATATCCCTTCCACTGAGCCACACCATGCAGTTATTGCTCCCATTTTTACTGGCTGCTGCAAGTATTCCACATTTGTGTTTGTGTCCTGGGGGTTAAGTCCAGATGATTATCTGCTGTTGCTCCATCATAGAAACATACATAATTTGTCAGCAGATAAAGACCGCTTGGCTCACCCAGTCTGCCCATTTTTTCCTACTTACAGTCCCACCTTAGGCTCTACTTGAGCTCCATCCACTGAGTAACCCACAAAGCTGCTGTCTTCAGCCCTTAACAGCTAAGATCCTGTCATCCCCAATATCCTGTAAGGGGGTGAGAAGGGACAAGGGGAATAAAGCAGCTTGGTCCCACTGGTATAAATGCTGTCAGCAAGAACAGTCCTTCCTTTCCTAAAAGCAAAATCTGAGCTGTCACTTCTTAGTTTGTGTCTGTCCCCTCCCACTTCTCTGAGCACCTTCTTTGTCAGATCGCTCTCCTCTGGCAGTGAAATAAGATGCAACAGCAAATGAGTTTGGGGCAAGGAAAGAGAAGTTAGTGTGAGATAGGAGTAATGGCTGCTCAGTGGAAGACGCCAGAACTAAATTGTCATGGGGCACCAGCGCAGTGCCAGGAGCCAGGTGGATTACTTTCCAGGTCCCAAGGTAGCCAGGAGTCTACTGTGTTTGGAGAGCAAGTCAGTTGGCAACTAACTGCTGGGTTCTTGGACAGGAACATGTACCACTGCATTAGTCACCACAACTCTGGCAACAAACACCAACCTACATGGTTCCTCTGCTATCCTGGCTCACAAAATAGGAGATGTTTGCTGAAGTATTTATTGCAATTGTGCCATCCCAGTCCTGAAACGTAGAGAGCAAACTGTGAACAGAGCTGCTGAATTTGGGAGAGGAAGACAGTGGCAACTGCATGTCAGCCAGCATATAGGTGATGCTGAAGATCCAGCATGGAGCGGTAGACCAAGGGCTTGTGATCCAGCTCCTGTAGCAAGCATTATAGTGTGGTGTTGGGCTGCCTTTTAGCTAGGGGATTTGAAACCAGGGCACGGTAGGGTCAGATCAGAGCCTCAGCCGTCCAGAATGAGTAGAAGGAAGTTGGAAAAGCCTGCAGCCAGTGACCAAATTAGGGGGTTCAGCATGGAGGAGAGAGAGGAACTCTGCCGGTGTAATAGGTGCCCCGACAGAGCAGAGATCCAGTGGCCTGCTGCATAAGGAAGAGACATCTGGGTCTGGAAACCATGAGTACACCACACTGTGGTAATGTTTCAAGGGACAGCACCTCTTGTTTCACTGTGTTTCACAGTTTGGATCATAAATAGAGCTGGGTGAAAGCCGCGAATTCCGCTTTCGCGGAACATTCACAAAATTTTGTAAACGTTGTGAAATTTTCCAGACTTACACCACTGGGAAGATCAGAACTTTCCAAATGTGTTGGTCAGATTTTCACCCTGTTCCACATAATTTTTTGGCTGAACTGTGGAATAATGTACATGAACTGCAGAATGACAGTTCTGAGGAATTTTGGTTTGAGAAAAAACAATTCTTTCTGGGGAAGACAAGAGTCCATGTGCAATAATAATAACAGACTCAAATTGTCCAATTTTTCACTTGCATCAAGAAGCTGTTGAGCTGATTCCTGATTCTTAGGTTGATCTGACTTGCATCACCAAGACCTGTCTTGGTTATGATGCTGGCCCTGTACTGGAAGCAGCTGTTCCAGCCAGATTCTCCGTGGTTCATTGCTTGAGGAAGGACCATGACGGGGTTGGGGGGGCATCTGTTTTACATCTCAGCTGAACTTGTTAGTGCACCCAGTGGGAGATACTTCATCATTTGAATGCGTGGTCACGCATGGGGGTTCAGGTGCAGGTTGTAGGATCTTCCTCATGTACCAGCCTCTGGGGTACAAGGGAGATCTCCTTCAGGAAGGAATATTGCAGATTTCATCACTACCAGGGTGTTAGAATCATCAAGATGGTTAATTCTAAGTGTCTTAACAATGCCTGGGTCAATGATTAACCCTTGCACTTTGGACAAGATTCCCTCAGTGTGATGGAGTCCCTGAGCCTTGCACAAATGGTTACTTCAGCGTATCATGAACACAGCCATGACTTGGACTTGGTATTTTCCCTGGAGCTTGAGGTAGAAGGCCACAAAATTGATCTGGTCAACTGGTCAAATTACAGCACTTTCAAGTTCTCCTTCAGGACCCCCCATTGTGGTCCACCCTCTGTGGAGACAGTCCACTACTACCCTTTAAGAGGGTTGTGGCCAGCAGGACTGAAGACAGTACTAGACATCTCAGGTGTAATGGTGGCATGCACTGAGGAATTGGAGGAGGCTGTGAGGGCCTATAACAGGGCTATTGCAATCGCGTTTGATCATGTGGCACCTACTCTTATACATCCCCTTGTCTCACGCCATGGATCACTGTGATACGGTGGTGAGCTAAGGGAAGTGAAGGTAAAGGAGTGGAGGTTGGAGCATTGTTGGAGGAGACCCAGGGCTCAGGAGAACAGACTTGATTTGAGAATTCATTATGGTGAATACCAAAGTGCAATCACCCAGAAGAAGGTAGGCTATTTGTCCCAGGGGATTGCTGCTGGGAGGAACTGACCAGCTCAGCTCTTTCTGACTGTAGATAGGCTACTTCATCCGGCCTGTCTGGATTCTGGGAGATTTTTTTACTCACTAAAGGTGAGGAGTTTGTTCGGGTCTTCTCTAACAGGGTGTCCACTATTCAGGCTGGGATCTCCTGAAGTGGGTTATGCCAACCCAGCTGGGTTGAGCCTACACACCACAGATGCAGTCAGCTGTCATGGAGAGAGTTTATTTATTTAACAGACTTTAAGATTACAACCTTTGAGTCAGGGACTAATTTACAAAGGCTCTGCATCAGACAAAGGCTCCGCGTCAGATTTAGACCAGTGACAACTAAACAGGTGAGTGAGGTGATCTCTGAGATGACACCAACATTCTGCGAACTGAATCCAGGCCTTGACAAGTCTACTGGTGAGCTGCATCAGGTGTTCACTGGGATTGTCTGGTGTTCCTTGTCAGTGGGGGTCTTTCCAGCTGAACTGAAAGATGTGCTGGTGAGGCTTCTTCTGAAAAAGCCATCTCTGGTCCTGGACATCATGGCAAATTACCGAAGGTTATAAGAAAATGGTTGTGTTGCAGCTTGAGGCACACCTCACAGCATTTGACATCTATGAGCCTTTCCAGTCTGGCTTTAGGTCCAAGCATAGCACTGAGTCCTAGCTGGTCAGGGTGCACAGTAATCTGGTTAGTGCTAGGGATAGAGAAGGATGTTCAGTTCTCATTTGCCCCCCTCTCTCTCTCCTCAGCTTCTGACACTGTACACCATGGACTGTTGTTGGATCAGCTGAGGGAATACATAGGACTCACTTGCAAAGTCAGCTGCTGGTTTGAGTCATACCCTCAAGAACAGGACACAGAGAGTTGTGTTGGGAAATTTCTATTCACCCCTAGTGTCACTACCTTGTGGTGCCACCCAGGGCTCAGTCCTCTCATCCATGTTGTTTGCAGTGTACATGCTGCCCTTGGGAGGGGTCATTAGGCAGTATGGACTGGGAATTTCCCAGCTATGCAGATGATACCAGATGTACTTGTTGTTTGCTCCCATGATGGCAGGTGCAGTGGAAGTGCTTAATAAATACTTGGCCAAGATCCAGGACTGGATGTCATTAAGCTGGTTAAGACTAAGCCCTGGCAAGATTGAGGTGCTGGTTGTTAAGCTGGGTCATGGGGGAGAATGGTAGATGTCATGAAGGGGCCATGATTTTGTCTTGAATTCTGTAGGCTTATGGTTCCGTAAAGGTGAAACACGTGATGGTCATTCTGGACTATGAATTGACACTTGAGGCTCAAGTGTTGGCAGTAATCCAGAGTGGTTTTTACCATCTAAGAAACATCATCCACATTAGGCCCCTTATCTCCCCAGGGACCTGGCGATGTTAGTGCCTGTGTCTGTGATGTTGCAGCTCGACTACCGCAATGCTCTGTACCTCAGGCTCAATGTACGCATGATACAGCACCTACAGCTGGTGCAGAAAGTGGTGGAGAGGTTACTGACCGGCCATCCAAGGATGTGCCATGTTTCTCTGGTGCTTCCTGAACTGCATTGGTTGCAGGTGAAGTGGGAGTACCTCCTTTAAAGTTGGTTTACTAACTTATAAGGCCCTACGTGGCCTGGGTCGAGGTTACCTGTTAGATTTCTTACATCATTATATGCCCTTGCACTATCTTTGCTCTGTTGAGGTGGACCGCTTAGCAGTGCCGAAGACTAAGTTGAAATTGGTTCCATGTCATAACGGCGATCGCAGAATAGTGATCACCATTTGGGTAAGTGTACATCGCCAAACATAAATTTTGTCAATGTACACTTGCAGCGAACAGTAAAAGGGTGCCTGACGGTTAGTTTTTTTCTATTTTATGTGGGAGGCTGTACCACACAACCCAACTAAAGGATTCTCAACTCCAAGTGGGTGCATGTTGGGGGTGTGTGTAAAACTAAAAAAAAAAAAAGACCACTCCAGTGCAAAAAACATGAGCGTGCCCAGAACCAAACCCAGCACCCTCCCAACCCCAGCCTGCCACCAACCCACCACACCAGATGGCCAGCTCAGCAGCTCACCACTGCACTACACCTCACAAACCCTTCCTCTCCTTCCACCCGTCGTACGGTGTGATCCTTTCTCCCCTGCTCGTTTGTTTACAAAGCGACATCCTGTCACTATATTTGCCTATGCCCCATCTGGTTGCCCCCCTGCCAGGTAGCCCTGTGCACAGGAGCTGTGATTGAGTTACCCTTTTTGAAAGTGCTCAGTTGCGGTCACTGTCATCACAGGCTACTGTTGAAAACCTCAGGAGACCATGTGTTTGAGGTGGCTGGCCTGGTCTTGTGACATGAGTTCCCAAGGGCCCTTAGAGAAGTCCCCTTGGTGGAGCTCTTCAAGATGGATCTTAAGAGTTATCTGTTCTCCCAGGCCTTTGGTGAGTAGTAAATCCCTATGATAATGATCTCAGCTGGAAGTTTTAATTGCTTTAATTCCCCAATTTTAATATGTTGTATTTTATATTATGTTTCACTTCTACAGTTTGTAGGGCATCCCATGAATCTGGGGATGGGTGCCATTAACAAGCATTTGTCAATGCCGAATGTTGTCTCACTGGCATTGGCACTGGTAGTGCAGGAGTTAGAGATGCATAATAGGAGTGGCAGTGAAGTATTGAACTGATTCCAACCCCACACCCACCCTGCAGAGACTGACAGGCATTGGGGTGTGCCTTTGGGTCATCAGCTATAACGCTCATGCTATTTTACCTCACCCCACCCTGTAGACACTGACAAGTGTCATGATGTGCTTTGGGGTCCTTGAGCATTATACTTACCCCATTCCATAAGGAAATATGCTGAGGTGGGTGCAGCATAGGAGAATGGGGTGAATGTTGTGGCTGAACAGTCCAAGGCACACCTCGATGTCTGTCAGTGGCTGCAGGGTGGGGTTGGGGGTGGAATGGCGGCAGCATTACAACTGATGATCCCAAGTCACACCCCTGATGCCTGTCAGTCTCTACAGGGTGGGGTGTAACAGTTGGAAACCCTATCGCCGTAGGCGTGTGTTGGTATTTTCACTCCAAATTATCAACATGGGCTTTTTGTGGCCCCACCTCATGAAGAGCGGCAGTATCAGTTTGTTAGCTGAAAGGTGATTTTGCACAGCAACTGTGCCATTTGGCGTGACAAGCACATAAACATATTTTGGGCAGGATGTGAAAAATGACAACTGTATTGTTCATGAGGAGGTGTAAAAAAATGGCAATGTTGAAAATCTGGAGCGAAAATATAAAAAAATTGGTGAAGTCATGAGCATATATAGAAACTCCGCAACACACGTCCATAAGCCAGTTATTTATTTATTTTTTTAAACCACAGTTTCAACATAGTCATTTTGGGACCTTCCCTCATGAACAGTGGCACTATGATTTTCTTAATCTGTCCCAAAAGTTGATCTCCCACAGAGACCACGCCATTGTATGCCACAGGTGCGAAAACACATTTTGGGCTGGATGTGAAAAATGGCAGCTGTACTGTTCATAAGGAGTTGTGAAAAAATGCCAATGATGAAAATCTGGCATGAAAATATTGCAAATTTGCAAAGTTACAAGGGTGCGTGGAAACTGCACAACATATGCTTGTAACACAGTCATTTTATGGACTTTCATCACCAAATTTTCAACATAGGCATTTTAGGACCTCTGCTCATGAACAGTGTCACTGTCATTTTGTCAAACTGTCCCAACAACTGATTTTACACAGCGACCATGCTATTCTGCGCTGAATGTGCGAAAACACATTTTGGCCAGGATATGTAAAATGACAACTGTACTGTTCATAAGGAGGTGCAGGAAAATGGCAATGTTGAAAATCTGGAGTGAAAATATTGCAAATTCACAAAGTTACGAGCATGCTTGGAAACTGCACAATGCATGCTCGTAAAATAGCCATTTTTTTTATTTTTGTCACCAAATTTGCAACATAGTCTTTTTGAGAGAGCCCCCTCATTAACAGTGGCACTGTCATTTTGTTAATCAATCCCAAAAGGTGATTCCGTGCAGTGACTGCAAAACCACCTTTCAGGACTGAATAACGTCATGACAGTGACTGCATTCATGAGGAGGCGTCCCAATAACCTCATGTTGAATATTTGGTGCCAAAATTCCCAAAAATGGCCGAGATATGCACCAAAGTTGAAAAAAACCCTGTTTATGCCATTATACAGCTTACCGGCATTTCTGCAGTTCACAGTCGGCTTTGAAGAGTGCAGATGTGTTCCCGGTCCACCGAAGATCATCACGGCAGGCTCCAGAGGTAGGTATGGGGTGAGGGGGGTGTGGGGAGATGGGGTACGCAGAGGGTGGGTGCGGGCTGAGGGAGGGAGCAGGACAGACCGCGAGGGACTGTTTTCTGATTTATAGGTTTAAAAAAAAAAAATCTTTGGCAGATTTTTTTTTATAGAGGCATTTGGCACACTGGGGTGGGCTTCCAGCATGCCACCTGAGTGTTTTGGGGGGGTGCTGTAGATGACGGGGGATTGGGCACCTCTGTCGGCACATGCGAAGGGGGGGGGACAAGAGCCGAGGGGGATTGGGCACCCCCCTCGGCATACAACAAAAGTGGCAGGGTCATTATGCTGATGGGGATTTGGCTCCCCCATCAGCAAAACAAACAGAGAAGGGGGAACTGAAGCCAGCAGGGACTGGGCCCCCCGTCGGCAAAGAATGACTGTCTTGGGGGCGCATGATACCGAGGGGGATTGGGCACCCCCTTGGCATACACTTTAAATGGAAGGGGGGCATTATGCCAATGGGGAGTGGGCACTTCATTGGCAAATGAAGTGGGTTGGAGCACTCTGCGTGGCGGCAGTCAGTGCCGCCATGTTTATTAAACTGCTTCACCAGGAAAAGTACACTGCTGCATCTTGAGCTTGGCTCTCATTTCAGTAGACTTTTTCTTTGATCTGGTGGCCAGTTTATGTGTTGCTGGTGTCAGCGCCTGCAGCTGCCTTATTGGGGAATGAGGGATGCATCTACTGATGTGTGTCCTGCATTTGCCCACAGTGACCACACCTCCAAATCTGCTGCTGTACTAGTGCAATATGTTGGCTTGCGTGCAAGCGCAAGCCAACATAAAAATAAACTACAACTACTGCTTCTAGTGCTACTAATTGATGATGTTTTTACTATAATGTCAATCCATGGGTAATTATTACAATTGGGTTTACATTCTACAATTTAATTCCATCATATCCCAGGTTTACTACCACGCAATATGTCAGAAAAGAACAGATATTCCTTTTGGTTGCCTTATGTATTCTCAAGGCAGGGCATCCCATTCATGGAGGGATAACATGCTTTCTTTAAAAAATTCCTCATCTTACTAACCTAAATTTGTGACGTAGTTGTCAAGTATCATACGAACCCTATTTATTTTCTGTTGATCAGACTTCAGAGCCCATTTATTCTCTACTGTTCAGAAACAAGATTACTCCTTCCATATTTTCCTTGGTCTCTCAATAGATTTGTCACTGACTTAAGGGATTCCAAAGAAACACCTATTAAATCCAGAAGCATCTTATTTTCCCAGCTTATAAAATCTTGATCTAATGATTTTAGAATTAGAGTTACTTGACCTGAAAAACTGTATCTATGTACTGTACATCTCCTGGCTGACCAAATTTCATATGCAGTAGATATCTAGTCATATTTTCTCCATTCTCATTTTCCTCACAAGAGGTACAGTGGACAACTAAAATGATTTCCTTTTTGACGTCATCGACTTGAATTGTGGGAGAAATGTTCAGCGAAGCTGACTTTTGATGATACTAACACCATTATTTATTTATTTAAATATTTATTTATTTACTTAGTAATTAATTTTATTGGAATTTGATAACTGGGTAGACTCACTGAGATGAAATGTTCCTTTATTCAGCAGCTATCCAGGATTAATCACATAAATTATATATTACTAGAACCTGACCAGGGAAGAACTTTAAATATACAGGAATCAATACTTAGAAGAGGCACAACTGGGTACACCAGAAACAATAAGAATATGTACAACACTGGTATTAGATATAACTTATGTCTGAAAACAAAACAATAAAAAAATAACGACAGCAGGTACATCGTCTACATTACTGTACTCCTGAGAGAAATGTATATCTATTCTAACTCTCCCAACTGACTCCCTTCTGCATTAATCATATTTTCTGGATTTTCAGCTAAAACAGCTTGGTATATATTGAGTTCTATCCTTTTTTCTCTTTCTTTGCATTATTCTTTTTTTGTCAACTCTTGAGGAACATTATTATCTTTCTGCCCCTTCATTTTAGGTCGAGTAATAATAGTATGGTGGAGGTTCCGTATTGGACAGTTACCCTCATTCTCAGTACCCCTTTCAGAAAATGCTGTTATGTTAACCTATATACCTCTATATATTAGAAGAGTGCACACTGTGATAGTGCAAGCACAAAAATGTAAGAATAATTACAGCTACACAGTGCCAACCCACACACAGAGTGCAAGCAGCAAACCACAAATGTGATAGCCAGACCTAAAACATGAATAGAGTCACACAGATAGTGTGAATTGCACAATAAAGTGCAACACACAACTGCAAAGTGACACCAAAAGGCCAACATGAAGAACAGCATATGTACAGGGGAATATGCAGGGAAGTAACCTACAGCATGGCAGGGACCCACATGAGTGAGTGAACAAATAGGATAAAATTGCACAACCATGAACCCAAGTTAGTTGCTGCTCTCTTGCTACCACACAAATGAAGACAAATGCCAAAGTACAAATCAGACAAGAACCACCACAAAAAATACACACAGTTGCATGAAAGGAATATTTTACTATATGAATGTAAACAAAAAGTGGGGATCATTGTGGGTAATCACTGTGTTGGTGGTTTCATAGTGGAGTGCATCCTGAAGGAGTAGCTTCTTTTTTTTTTTAATAATAAAATGTTTTATTAAGAACTTTTTGACATATAGATACAGTCAAGAAATGTACAGGAGGTGGCAGTAGCAGGCAGCTCATGTTGTATAATTACAAGGTACAAAGCTGGACAGGAGTTTAAATATTACAGTGAATTTGGCCTTTCTATATACAACTAAACAGAGCAGATGTCTTTTAGGATAATGAAGTCCACAACAGTACACAACGTTTCAGGTATGTCAATAGATCTCAACAAGTAAGTTGATCATGGTACACAATTTGCATTAGTCTGAATTTTATGAAAGGTCCATTGTCTCCAAATTTCTTGAAAGACTGATAAGTTATTCAAGTAATAAAAAGTGTATTTTTCTAAATGATATACATAGTCTTTAATTATAATGCATTGGGCTACAGTGGGTGGGTGAAGTTTAAGCCACAGCTTGGTAATCACCTTCTCTACTCCAGTGAGCAAAACAAAAAATAGCTTTGGTGGCCTCCCTCTAAGACACAGGGTAAAAGGGGAAACATACATCATGGGAGTCAGGGAGCCTGAATACTCAAACATGCCATCTAGAATTTGAGTAACTGCTGTCTGATAGTGTGTTAAAGCTAAGCACTCGGGGGGTGCTGTAGAGCACACCTACCGACTAGACGTACTCAGGAAGAGCTCTGGGGAAAAATTGACTTTAAAATTAATATAAAACTCAAATACTAGGCCGAGGACTAAAAGGAAGCCCAGTACTGTAATCTACTTAACGAGAGAAATCGGACCATATCATTTTTATAAGATGGGTCGCACCAACAAAACAGCAGAAGGTGGTCCAAAGAATCAGCCTACTCCAGAACTACCATCATCGGCCAAAATACAACCTCCACCCGGGACTGAACCTCCATGGCGAGCCCTGCAGAAATCAATGCAGGTGATTAACTGCAAAATTGAGTCAATACTTACGAGGATGACAGAGCAGGAAGCCAAGATTAACACTGCCACTACAAATGCTGCATCAGATGAATCTATGGCTACCAAGGTGCTGGCTACGACTTCCAAGATGACCTAAGAGACCACGCAGTCATACCATATGGAGGCCTCGAAAACGCACAGTGGGCCCAAAATGTTCGTGCGGTAGGCCTACCAGAAAATTGCAAGGAAGAAGGACTGTTAGAATTGCTACAGTCATGGCTGCCCGACACTCTAAACATTAAATCGTGTCTTCCCCTGGGCTGTTTTCTTAAGGCCTATCGTATCTCACCTAGGGTTGCCATGAACCATGAAGTGCCCAGGACAATCCTCTTAATTACTAGTGGAGTCGCCTTTCGAGATCTCCTTCTGCAGGCAGCTAGAGGAGCAGGAGCCTTGCAGTTTCAGGGGAAAACTGTTCATCTTTTCCCCGATCTATCATTTGCAACCCGATCAAGGAGGAAACAGTTCGACTGGGTACGTACAAAACTTCGGAGCCTCGGAATTGCCCATTCTCTCCTTATGCCCGCTCGCTTGAGAATACACTATGGCGGGCATACTTTTCAATACACTGATCCGGATGAAGTGGGGAAGAAGGTGGAGGCAATCAGTAGAGAGTTCGCCCAAGCAAGACATAGTGATCGGTCTGAATCAGAGGACAATACATGAAGAACTTTGATTTTAGGATCTGTTTGTTTATATGCAGGCAAACATTTGATCTAATAGTTACATGCCTTAAGACCCTGCTCACTGAGTCGTAAGGTCTAATTGATCAGTTCCTGGGTTTACTGGCCTTATCTGGGTTTATGTGTTTTCTTTTTGATAAGGCATTACTGTCATTTCAGTCCCTATTTAGGGGTAGGAAATAAAATTAAATTGTTGGCAATAGGTTTATACGGCGTTACAACCAGATGGCATAATTGTGCCGAGGGTATCTTGAATACCGTGTGGTTTTTACTACGCAGTTTATATAGGCCAACAAGGTGTACAGCAATGAGAATTTTGAGCTCCTGTAGGCTGTTTGATGTTTTATTGCTGGTCTTTTTTTCTTCTCTTACCTGAGTATAACATATGTTAAGAGAGATATTCATGGCTTGGGGGTCACATCAACACAGGCTGTTGAATTTACCAATTTGGGGTAATATTTTTAAATTGCTTTGGCCATTAAAGTCCTGTAGGGTGCAGCATATCATGGACAATATGTGGACTTGATTGCTAAGGAATACCCCCATATTCGTAAACCAGATTGCATAGACTAAGTATACTAATACATTGGATGTATTGACTGTTATAATTTTTGATCTCTTGCATGAGATGGTTGTATATTATTGTTTTTATTAAAAGCAATAAAATATAATTACAAAAAGCTGAGCACTCCCAGAAAATATGGGCATGATATACCCTGAGTTCCCCACAAGTGCTCCAGCATTTACTAGCCTGTATAATGTATTTCACCTGAATAGCAGGGGTTCTAAACAAATGCATTTGACATTTCCATGAAAATTCTTTGAGATAAGGGGCAATTGAGTGACTGAGGGCAGGGCATATTTAAACCAGTGTTTCTTCTCCTGACAGTTAACCTGAAGATCCACTATCCACTTGTTGAATACCATGCAGGTGGAACCCTTGGCCTGATCCCTCAGGACTGCATATATCCAGACCACCAAATGAGCTCCCACCCTCCTATTGGTGGAATCGAACTTGTGCGAATAGTTCCTGCAGTGGGTCGGGGAGCTGGGTGAGTCTTGAGCGCTGTTTTGTTATGTACATCTGGATTTGTAAGCAATGGAATTGATCCATGGCTGGAAGGGCATAGGTATTCCATAGTGCCTGAAGAGGAAGCACTCCTCTAGTATCTAGCAGTTGATGGAGGTATGTAAGCCCCTGTCCAGTCTAGTGCTTTAAAAATGGGTACATTTTTATTTAGTCGGTTGGTTTGATCTTGGCTTAGTGCTATTAAGAGGGGTTCAAGGCCTTCAATAGAGGAGCCATGCCAGATCCCAGGCCAGGCACAAAGTACTGCTACAGTGTAAGGGAAACATTTGATAAAGGGAAGATACCCATGGGTGAAGCATATAATATGGAACTGACAGCATGTAGGTCATTTAATATGAAGTCTACATTTTTCCAATGGGTTTTGTAATTGCATGATGTCCAGAGACAAATTAGTTTCAGCTGGCACTGACAGACCATGGCATGGAGGCATATATTTGAAAAGTTCACACCCCCTTCTCTGTAAAAAGTTGCAGAAGTAAGAGCCTAACTCTCGCCCGTTGGAGGAGTTACATCATACCAGAAAGTTGCTTGGGTCACTTACTAGGGTTAAGTTAGCTCATGTGGAAATATGATATGCAAGAAAGAGTTTCCCCTAATTAAACACTGCATGTCACATTTTATTTTAGTTTTTAATCCCCATTCTGTGACGCTGATGTTAGTTTCCTGCTGTCTAAAAACAGCAACTTCAAATATCTCTCATCAACACTGGGCTGTGAGTGTAATGTTTCTTTCAGCCACAGTTGACTGTGAGCAAAATGTTTCCACATACACTCCACCGTTAGAGGTGTTTTATGTAAGGCCCATGTTTACCCAGGACTATCTTGACCACTCTGATGAGCACAGTCTTAGTTTCACAAGTGCCAGATATTTCTAATGTAAACAAAATTAAATAAAGCAATATGTTGATATTATAGCCAAAAACATACAGCACACACAGGTACTGACAGAGAGTGGGGATCTAACAATGGAACAGAACCAGTATGTGTGAATGCAACTAACGATGGGGATTTTGCAATGCTGCACACAACATAACAGAGCTCAATGTTTACATGTAGTGCAAATACAAGGGCAATAACATACCCAGCTGTATACCTGCAGTCAAGACATGGTTGCTAGGTAATGACTCTCTCTGAGAAGTCCGGTGTTGTCATGAAAGATGTCACCACATGGGCAGTGCTGTGGGTATTAGAAGTGTTACCCTGCAGTATTGCTTGCTGCCAGCCTTCTGTAAGAGCACCATAGAGTGGCAACAGGTAATATGCTGGCTCTCAGCTCTTTGCAGAACTCTGCATTTTTTGTGAATAGCCACAATGCATACTGGTCTTACAGTGCAACAATGTTAAAATACATACAATCGGATTTGTGCTAGGAGTAATAGCATGAACATTGAAAGACTGGTGCTTAAAAAGAATTATGTGACAGGTATCCCCAATAACCTTTTACAGTTGAGTAAATGCCTTGACCTTCGACCTGAGGATTTAATCAACCACATCAGCTGGTTATTCCTTCCTATACTCTGGTTAACTGAATGTTATCACTTAAATTAGAAGGGATTCTTAAATCACTCTGTATAAAGCAGCATTGACGATCACAACTGCTGTTACAGTGACAATGAAAGTATTCCAGGGAAATAAATTCCTTGCATCTAATATAATCCAGAAGGTTAAAAGCATAGTAGCATTTATTTAAATATGGATTTGCAATTAAGAGTTTGCATTTAAGCATTTAGGCCATTAGAGTAACTAAATGAATTAACGTCCAGGTAAGTGTATATGACAACCCCTCTGGTTGCAGTCCGCATTTAAAGAACATTATAAAGAGGTGGCAGTGTTTTAATTTTAATACAGCATAAACATTGTTAATAACCAGCGTCTGAAGTTATTCATTACTGCTGTCAAACCATAAGCACTGTATACATCCTGACAATGTGTTATCCAATTCACAACAGACCACAGGTGCATAACACACTGCCATAAGGTAGCTTTTCACATGGTTCGAGAATAGCAGTTATTAGCTTGCAGGACTAACTGTATAAATTGTTCAAATAAAGCACAGACACCAAATTACTATATGGTAAATGGCAAGGTGTGGGTGTATCACAGCAGCATTGCACAGCAGGTGTCTGCAGTGGTGGGTTAGAAGTGAAGCAGCACTTTGCACATGTTGAACACAGTAATATATGTGCGCAGGTGATAGCAGTATACTAAGCTGAAGCATATAACAGAATAGCTCAATATTTTTTCATATAGGTGTGGGCAGCCCATAAGCATTGCAGTAGGTAAGAGAATAATTAATACACGATCAAGTATGCAGTTCATTTTGGTTTATAAGAGCTGGCAAGTCAATTTATTGGAATGGTTGTAAGGATACATTCATTATAATTATAATGTGTATTATGCATTGAATAGAAAGAATGCTGGCCTCTGACTGGACAAGAAGTACTTTCAGCTGGGCTATTATCCCAGCACAACAGCCTGGGTAAAAGTAGCTCAACAAAAATATGTTTAAAAAATACATAAGGGATATACAATGGAGAGTTGTCAGATAAATGATTTATCTACACAAGCGCTGTTTGACCTCAGGTAACCTCATGAGTGGCATATGCCAAGAGTGAGGTATCCGAGATCAAACAGCACAAGTGTAGATAAATCATTTATCTGACAGCTCTCCATTGTATATTTCATTTATGCAATAGGGATGCTTTCTGCCAGTGCAGGGACATTTGCTTTTGATTGCTTATCTTTTTTTGCATATGTTTGTCAAAAAGTGAACAAAAAATTGCATTTTCTGCTCTTTTTTGCTAATTATAAAACATCTATAAGGTATCTATAAATGAAACACCACTCATTTTGTAGATAATGTTGTGCTGAACAACTCTCATGCTCACAGTATCATGCTATCTTTTTTTTGTTTTAAAGTTATTCGCATTTGAATATGGATAGTACTGCTACTGAGGCTGAACATTCGAAATGAGTTCCAGAGTGATTGTGACATATCTACTATATGAATAAATTTTATTTATTCAATGGCTGTGAAGATAAACAGATTTATTCAATGAGTTCTGAGCCCACTGCTATTGCATAAATCCAATTTACCAAAAAGGACCCATTTCATAATCGCAATGAGGCACTCCAGGGAGTATAATATGGTGGGCTAATGGTCCTTCCCGGGTGGTGGAAGCACTTGACTTCACCTCGAGCTTCAACCTACTTGAGGTGGCCATTATCCCACCATAATGCACCCCCTGTCATGCCTTATTGCTTAATTATGAGTTGTTTAGTGTCCCCTGAAGAAACCTTATAGGCAAAGTGTTGGGGTTGGCAAATCAACACTGAATCTTGTGATTAACTTTGGTTTGGAGGCTTTGTTTGGACTATAGTGGCCCAAGCATGTTTCTTCTTATTCTTTGGTAACCAGGTAAGGTCCATTAGAGACAAGTGCCTGTTTTCACAGGTGACCCAGGAGTACTGGGGAGGTTAAGTAACTTGTTTAGTGTCACACAGTATACAAGTGGAGATTGTGGGAATCAAACCCATGTCTGCTGGATGTACCAAGCCAATTCACAGCTTGTAACTCTAACCTCCAGGCTATACTGCCAGACTAGAGTCACTAATAAATGTAAAAACAAATCTGAACAATACAGGAGTGTAGTCTATCAAAACTAAACTAGGAAAATAAAAAAATAAAACATTGACATAATGCTTGTCAAAAAACACCCACTCACACAGGCCACACCATGCCCACCCACAACAGTAAGAAAAAAAAAAGAAAACATGAACAGAAAAGTCCAATGAACCTATTTCTGGGCTGCCAGTATAGTCTAAAGGTTAGAGGAATGAGGTGTGAACAAGCTTGGTACATCCAGCAGACCAGACCTGAGTTTGATTCTCACAACCTCCACTTGCATACTGTGAGACTCTGAGCAAGTCACTTAACCGCCCAGTGCTCCCAGGTCACCCCTGAAAACAGGCACGTATGCCTAGTGGGCCTTACCCGGTTACCAAAAGACTAAAAAAAAAAAATGAATTTCACCTGGGCCCCTTCTCCTCCTCCACTGCAATGGCCTCTGCTGCTGGTCCCTGCCCCTGTAATACTGCCATCATGGTTACACTGTTTGCATCCTGTCACTTTATGTACTGTACAGTGGCAATGTTTTCTTGTAGGTCCAAGCACCGAATCCTTGGACACCCACTTGTCATGCTTTCCCACTCCGATAGGTGTCCCCCTGATGCCTGTTTTCTGTCGTCTGCTACACAGCCATGCCTCTACCTAGGATATTATCTTAGGATGCAACTTTATTTCAGGTAATTTCTCAATCAACTCTTCATGTGGGACTGAGTCAAAGGCTCTACAAAAATCCAAATAAACAACATCCACTGACAGACCCCTTTTCAATGCAGCACTGACAGGTTCAAAGAGGGTAAGGAGATTAGATAGACACAATCTCCCAGTACTGAAACCGTGTTGTGTTATATCTGAAGGACCATGTTGTTTAATGTGCCTCAGGATTATGTCTTGTATAATTCCTTCCAGTAGTTTTCCCAGTACTGATGTCAAACTGGCAGGCCAGTAATTTTCAACACTATGTCTGTCCCCCTTTTTTAACAAGTATTTGTCAATGCTGAATGTTGATTGCGTTGGTGTGTTGAGCTCGCTCACTGCCCCTCTGTCACTTGCTCAGTCTGTTTCTCCCGGTGCTGCAGGCTGCTGTGTTGTACTGGCCTCCTGCCTGCACTGGCACCTTGTTCTGCCCACTAAGAAATCCGCAGCTGTCCTGACAGACCTGTGTTGAGGTGGTTCACTCCCCCTCTCTCACTCGCTCATTCTGTTTCTCCTGGCGCTGCAGGCTGCCCTTTTGTACTGAGCTCCTGCCTCTGTTGGTGGCTTTTTCTACCCACAAAGAAATCTGCAGCAGTCCCAGCACAGGTCTGTTGAGCTTGCTGACTCCCCCCTCTCACTCACTCATTCCGTTTCTGCTGGCGTTGCAGGCTGGCCTTTTGTACTGGGCTCCTGCCTGCATTGCCACCTTTTTCTGCCAACAAAGAAATCCGAAGCAGTCATGACAGAGCTCCTTTGAGCTCACTCACTCCCTTTCTGTCACTCGCTCGTTGTGTTTCTCCCGGTGCTGCAGGCTGCCCTTTTGTACTGGGCTCCTGTCTGCATTGGCACCTTTTTCTTCCCACAAAGAAATCCACAGCTGTCCTGACAGAGCTCCGTTGAGGTCGCTCACTCCTCCTCTCTCACGCACTCATTCTGTTTCTGCCCGCGCTGCAAGCTGGCCTTTTGTACTGGGCTCCTGGCTGTGTTGGCGCCTTTTTCTGCCCACAAAGAAATCTGCAGCAGTCCCAACAATGCTCCGTTGAGCTCGCTCACTCCCCTTCTCTCACTCGCTCACTCCGTTTCTGCAGGCATTGCAGGCTGCCCTTTTCTATTGGGCTCCTGCCTGCATTGCTGCCATTTGCAGCAGTTGCAATACAGCTCCGCTGAGCTCACTCACTCCCCCATTCTGGTTTTCTGGCCACTGCAGGCTGCCATTTTGTACTGGGCCCCTGCATGCATTGCTGCCTTTTTCTGCCCACAAACAAATCTGCAGCAGTCCCAACAGAGCTCCATTGAGCTCACTCACTCCCCCTCCCTCACTCGCTCATTCTGTGTCTCCTGCTGTTGCAGGCTGCCCTTTTGTACTGGGCTCCTGCCTACATTGGTGGCTTGTTCTGGCCAGAAAGAAATCTGAAGCAGTCCCGACACAGCTCCATTGAGCTCGCTCACTCCCCCTCTCTCACTCACTCATTCTGTTTCTGCCCGTGCTGCAAGCTGGCCTTTTGTACTGGGCTCCTGCCTGCATTGCCACATTTTCTGCCCACAAAGAAATCTGCAGCAGTCACAATAGATCTCAGTTGAGCTCATTCATTACTGCTTTGTCACTCACTCATTCTGTTTCTCTTGGTGCTGCAGGCTGCACTTGTGTACGGGGCTCCTGGCTGCGTTGGCACCTTTGTCTGTCCACAAAGAAATCCTCAGCTGTACCAACAAAGTTCCGTTGAGGTGGCTCAGTCTCCCTCTGTCACGCGCTCATTCTGTTTGTCCTGGTGCTGCAAGCGGCCCTTTTGTATGGGGCTCCTGCCTGCATTGGTGCCTTTTTCTGCCAACAAAGAAATCTGCAGCAGTCCTGATAGAGCTCCATTGAGCTTACTCAGTCCCCCTGTCTCACTCACTTGTACTGTTTCTCCCACCGCTGCAGGCTGGCCTTTTCTATTGGGCCCCTGCCTGCATTGATGCCTTTTTCTGCCCACAAAGAAATCCTCAGCAGTCCTGACTAGTTGGGAGGGAGGGGGAACTACTGTGTGCCTGGTTGGGAGGGAGGGGAGACTGCCACTCAATGATGAAACTGCCCCTGATTGCAGCAACAGATTTCTTTCAAGTGCAGCGCTCACTCTGAACCTGCCGTCATTGGCAGCTTCAGCTTTAATTGGTGGCTGAGGGATGCACCCATTAAAGCATCTGCTGCATTGGCCAACACACTGCCACACTTCTGCAATGCTGCAATGCTGTACTACCTCAATATGTTTCTTGTGCACTGTGTGCACATGCAAATATAAAAAGGAACACATAAAAAACTGGCAACCAAATGTGAAAATGGCATTAGGAAAATGAAGTGCAAAACAGAGATTGTAATAGTTAAATCAGTTAGGGATAATAAAAAATGTTTTACAGTTATATAGGCACATTAAGAAGCAATCAGAAAGCGGTGGGCCCACTGAGGGTAGAGGACAAGATTATAGAAGAAGAGCAGGACATGGCTAATAAGTCCAATAAATACTTTCTGAGTGTATTCCAACATAAAGAAAACATGGTTACTAACTTTAAAGAAATGGATTCAGATGTCTTTGATATCAGTATAACCAAACAAGACGTATTGGATAAAATAAATACATTTAAAACAGACACACACGCATGACCAAATGGGATACATCCCAGGTTTCTTAAAGAACTATCAGAGGACTTGGTAGGCCCCATCACATCACTGTTCAAAGCCTCACTTAAGGAAGAGAAGGTTGTAGTGGACTGGAGGGATGCAATAATAACACTTATTTTTTATGTTGTTTGCGCGCAGCGCAAGAAACATATTGGGACAGATTGCTGAGAAACAGACTGTGAAGGCTCAGCAGTGTTGTGGCCAATGCCCCCACAGCCTGCAAAGGCTTGTCCCACTTCCCCCAATGCCATTGCAGGCTGCTGGTGACACATGTTTGGAACGTTTGCACCAACTTGTGACAATTTAGCCACTGCAATCAGGGGCCGCCTCGTCATTGCAGCATAAGCCATGTGTTGCAATGAGGAAGCGACCCTCATTGCAAGGCGGGATGTAGGAACCTTGATATTGTTTATGAACATGGCAGCGGCTGTCGCCGTGTTCACAAACAATATTACCCTCCCACCATGTTTTTCTGCCGATCGTAGGATACTCAGTGGCCACACAGTACTGGGTGGTGGCACCTGCAACGCATATGCATAGCACAAACACTGCATACTCACAGTCTGCATTGCAGAAAGGGACATTTGTTGCACACACTGAATGAACCAGACAGAGACAGGTAATGGAGAGGGTAACAAGGGAATGTGGTGTTAGAAGAAGCTTCAGGAAACAGCACAAGCCGGTGGATAAGAAGAAAGCAGCAAGGCGGATGGGGACGGAGTAAGGTATGAAGAGCCATATGCATAAATGCACAGAGTCTGAGAAATAAAATTCCAGACCTGAAAACCATCATGGAAGTGGCTAGCCTGGATCTGGTGACCATAACAGAGTCATGGTGCACTGACTACCATGACTGGGATGTGGCCATACCAGGCTACTCTCTGTTCAGGAGAAACACGGAAGGGAGAAGGAAAGGAGGGGTTGTACTCCTATACATGTGAAGGAGGGAATCAAGACTATGGAAGTGCAAGGGCACCTGGAGTAAAAGGAAGGACTGTAGGTGCTTTGAGTCATCCTGGAGACAGGCGCTGGAGCTGCTATCCACACAGTGGTGGTATACAGACCTCTACCACAGGGAGAGGAATTAGATAAGACACTTGGAGAGGACATCATCAGGATGGCAAAAAAGGGGAAAGTGCTGCTACTTGGTGACTTCAGTCTACCAGATAAGGATTAGGGGGGCTGATTCCAGGACGGCGTATGCTGTTGCAAGCCGAGTTATGCAAAACTCTATGGTGTAACTCACAACTTGTGCCATGCAGTATGCCATGTGCGATTCCCAAAGGCGACCTGTGCCATGCCGAATGCGGGTTGTGTCAACTGAGGGTTATACCACCCACTATGCCACAGCCCTCAACACCAGGGTGCAAGGGTGGGTTACAGTAGCAACTAAGCTCTGTTCCACAAGGGCAGCTGCTGTAACCCACCTACACAATTACAGGAGCCGCACTGGTGCAGTGGAGTTAGGACAGCTCAGAGATGCTCTATGGGGCATCTGTCAGTGCCATCCGATGGATGCCCACTCCGCAGCACTACGGCAAAGACCCTGCTGTGCTCCCCGTGCCCCCATGAACACGTCCATGCCCTCCACCCCTCGACTGTCGGGGACCCCCAGGGGTCTGTTGTGTAAGTTCCCCCTTCAGACTCCTGTGTCCCCTGTCCATCCCCCGTCATGCCCCTTGGTTCCTACCATGGTGTTTCAGGGTGGAGGGGCAGTGTGCAGTGAGCCGTGACTTGTGGTATGCAGGGCTATTACGCCATGCCCATGGTGTTAGATGACGCCATGCTGCAAGTCGCAGGTCATAAGTACCGGGACCCTGCTGCTCTTAGAATATGGCACAGGGTCCCCGGCATAGCGGTGACTGTCACAATTCGCATACGCCTGCGAGTTGTGACAGTCATCCTGGAATCTGCCCCCGAGCCTTCTAGCTGCAACTTTGGCAAAGAGCAGGGCCATCCTTGACTCCCTACAAGGAGCCTGTCTCCAGCAGCTAGTCAGCAAAACCACTAGGGATGGGGCAGTGCTGAACCTGGCACTTACAAACAGGGACAGCATTGCAGATGTCACAGTGGGTAGTACCCTAGATACCAGTGATCACTGTAGTATGTATATTTCTTTAGAGTAATGTATAATTAGGATTTGTAGGTCCTGTTGATATATCTTATTTATTACTTTTTTTTTTGATTTATATTGTAACCTTACAAAGCACCATGGGACCTCATTGAAAATGAGGCATGACCCAAATGAGTTTTGTATTCCTGTTCATATATTATGAATAAAAGTTTACCACCAGTACAGTGGTTTTACATTAAGATGGGATTACAGTTAAACCACACAAGGACAAGGGTCCCAGACACAGCCTGTTTCAATTCATGCATATTTCTTTTGAGTTACCCTGTCCAAAAGTGCAGTGACTTACAGTCAGGTTATATATTTTTGTACAGTTGTATAGTACCTACAACAACCCATATGTATGTTTTTGACTATTTGACAGGCTGGATCCAAGCAACACTAATGAGCTCCATATATTAGTAGTTAGTCTTACCAGTCTGGAGCATAACAGAACACAGAATAGCTGTGCAATCAAAATCTGCAGAACTGCAAGGAGGAAAAAGCATAAAAAGAAGTTCTTAATACAAATGAAATAGTGCACATTTAATGTGTCTTGGCTAAGCAAAAGCATCTCCTCCGTACTCTTTAGGGTTCCAGACCCACTCAGCTTCACTTCGTACTTCAGGAATGCTAAAACTTCATGGGATGGCACACTTGATTAGCTATGAAACATGGAATTAGCACTATTGATTGATTGATTGTGTTTGGAGACCTTTGAGCACAAGTGCCATTTTTCAAACATATCCAAGTCAGGCGGGTTACAAAAAAAAAAACACATAGCAGATAATAACAAGCATCACAGTTTACAAGTAGCAAAGTCAACGTTAGGGACAACAATATGCAACATCAGCAGAGAACAACTACATGAGTCAAGCTGCAGAGGCAGGGAAGCAGCAAGATTCAACGTGCAAGGACAAGCTGTACGAACAATTGCATGACTGCCATGAGGCTGTAGACACCACTCTATGCACACTTACAGTAATGAGAAACTGGGCAGAAGCTTGGGCCTTGCAGGCTGGGAAAGTTGGGGGGGGGGTCACTGAAGGAGGCAGTGGGTTCCAGGCCTTGATTGCCCACTACACAAAAGAGCGCTTGCCAAGTGACACTTTCCTGAGGTGCAGGAGCAATTTGTACTCCTCTATGGACCAAGTACAATGCCTATTGTTAATCAGTGAGAAGTGGCTGCATACTCCGGGGGCATTTGTCCTAGTAGAGTTTTTTTGCATTGGAGGGTTGCACTGAGGTTAGAATGGTGATGGACGGGGAGCCAGTTTGTGGAGATGTAGAGGTAGCAGCAGTGGGTGTCATGTTTTAGGTTAAGAGCAAATCTGCAGGTGTGATTGAAGGCAATGGAGATTATTTTCGAGGATGGAGTTGTTAGCAGCAGAAGAACTAATTGCACCATAGTCAATAACAGAGATGGCGAGACAGGAGACTAGACGTTTTTTGACCTCAGTGGTAAAGTTATGCCTGTTCCTGTTGAGTAGTCCAAGTCGTTAGCCGAAGTTCCCGATTAGGGAATCTACTAGTGGGAAGAAGGACAGTGTAGGGTCAAAGTGGATACCCAGGTATTTAAAGACCTAGACTTGTTTGACAGAGTCTCCAAATGGGGTAGTGATGTCCAACGCAGGGCATTCATTCAGAGTGTGGGTTCTCCCAAACAGAAGAGACTTGTTTTCTAGAGTTGAGGACCAGCTTGTTTGCTGTGACCCACTCACAGACCCTGTTGAAGTTGTATTACAAGTTTTCTTTTTCCAAGATCACTGTGAGACATGAGGATTACTGGACCATCAGCATATAAAATGTTTTTGGAGTGGACACAAGACTCTGGGACTTTACTGACAAAGAGGCTGAACACTAGAAGCCCAAGGACTGAGCTTTGAGGGACACCTGTGTTCAGAGGCTGGAGCTCAGAGAACGTGTCACCACGCTTGGCATTTTGGGTTCTGTTGGATAGGTAGTCCAAGAACTAGGCAGAGGACATGCATGACAGGCCTAGCTCAGTGAGTTTTATTATTACTAGGTCATGGTTTGCCAAATCAAAGGCCTTGGAGAGGAGAAGGAGGGCAGCATTGACATAATCCATTTTGTCTAAGGCCATGTGGAGTTCTTCCATTAGCTAAATTAGGGTAGTGGTCATACTGTGTAGTATCCTAAAGCCATGGTGCTCAGTAGCTAGAGGGTCATTTGTTATAATGTAATCAACAAGTTAGTTGCTGGCGATTTTCTCTAAGGTCTTAGACAGTGGGGGGAGAATTGAGATGGGACTATAATTTGTGACATCTGTGTTGTTCCCAGATTTGAACTCTGGAACCATGTTGGTTTGCTTCCAGACACCAGAGAGGGGTCCAGATGGAATGGGGTTTGGATGGGATGAGTCAGATCATCAATTGCCATTTTAACAGCTCCATGTCCACTGCATCATTGACCAGGGGCGTAGCTACGAGGATGTAGGGGGTGCAGTGGCACCTGGACCCACGTCCCATGAGGTTTGAAGGGCCCAAATCATAATTTTGATGTTTATGCAAAACTGGGAGGGGCCCTGAAACATCGCCTTGCACCCAGGCCCTCTGGGATTTGCTACGTTACTGTCATTGACAACTCTTGTTTTGGAGGTAGAATTTATTTATTTTATTTATTTATTGAATTTTGATGACTGGGTAGGCCCACGGAGCCTGGGACAACCACTGGCAGGTATTTTTTTTTACTGCTTGCACATTTACCCTTTTGAAGTAAAATGTAGCTCTCTCAGAACTGTGGTTGGGGGGGGGGGGTTGAGAGCATTGAGGGGTCAGTAGCAGCAAACAAGGTTCCTGTGGACAGGCATTTATCATCATTCGTGAAGTTGGAGTTGAAGGACTCTGCAGTGGCTGTCATGTCTGTGGTGAGCAAACCATTGACTTTTAGTCACCCGGGTCATAACTGAAAAAGACACTTGGTGCCAGACAGTGCACTTACCCAGTTACCAAAGTGAAAATAAATAGATAAATAAATAGATAAAAAATAAATAGATAAATTTAGGATGTTTGGGGTAATTTTCTGCCTAGGACTCCACTGATGTTTTCCCAAAGTCTCCTTGTATCATATACTGGATTATTTCAGTCTTGATTTGCTGTAATTATTTTTAGCTTTACTGATATCTGACTTGCAGTGGTTCCTTTTCTCCATATTTCTCCACAGGTACTAGTATGAGCTTGAGTCTCTGTAATGTGCCCAGTGTTTGTCCTTATCTTTGAAGAGGGCTTTGACTTTGGAGGTGAACCAGTGGTTGGTATCACCTCTGATTCTTTACCATTTTTGGGGGAGGGTGGGCTAGTGATCACACACATCTTGGAAGGTCCTCAAGAAGTAGTCGAAGGTAGTGTGGATACTGGGAATGCAATCCAGGCATTGCCACTCAGTTTGGCTGCGGTCACTTGTATTTGTACAGAATCAGATTCAGTGGATTCCAACAGATTTTCAGAATTAGGATTTTTGGAATTTGCCTGGTTTAAGGCTAAAACCTGTTTTTACATAAGAATCTAGGATTTAGGATTTCAAATCCAATTTCGATTCTTAAATAGTCTGATTGTATTCAGCAAACACCCCTAAACCATAACGCAGTCATGAACAGTTGCCACTGAAAGGGGAAAGGCTGCACAGGACATCAGTGTAATCACCTACTCTTCTTGAAAAGGCCATGTGACTTTTTATTTTGCTCCTCCATGGCCTCCAGCCATTCTATTCCTCATGGCCGGCTGAACACCCGCAGCCACAGTCATCCATCAACTACAATGGGGCTAGCCATAATGCAACACAGTAATGCTGCAGTAAATCACAAAATGCTGCTGCAGGCTGCAGGAAACAGTGCAATTCAATGGCAATTAAATCCTTTTTTACTGCAGTATTTTGTGACATGTAATTTACATCAAGTTACTGCATTGTACCATGGCTGGTTCCACAGTAACTCTACAGGGCCCCTGGGCCTCCATTCCCTTTTGGTCTGTATCAGTCCTATCCTGGAGGGGGAGGGACTTCCCTGCTTCCATCGGGGACAGGAACCATTCATGAGATACTTTGGTGACAGCTTAGGAAGGGCTCACAGTGCTGTCAGTGGTTGGGTCCTATGGGAAATGAGGGGTTGACATCTGTCATTCAGCTCCAGGGCAGTTTCTGCTTTCTCTGTGCTCCTTCTGCCGTCTTTCTACAACAGCAAGCACACTCACAGCAGCCTAGGATGGGGTGGCCAGCAGCACATTGTCACTTGCATGCCAAGGGCAAGCTCATCATTGCCACTCCACCAGATGCCAGTGCAAGAGCAGTACGTCACCAGCCAGGTGGTGCTGAGGGTTGAGGTGCTGGATGCCTCACCTCACGCCACATGGGTGACCCAGGTTCGGGAATGAACTCCGGCCACCGAGGGTCGGCAGGGGAGGGAGAGGATCAAGTGTCCATAGGACTGCTGTCGTCTCTCAGTGTGGGTTGTGGGCTCTGCTCGGCTCCTCAGTGGCCCCCGGTGGAAATCGGGGACACTACAGGTGCTGGCTATGTAGGGTTGGAGTGTCGGTGGACATCTGCAGCACATCTGTGCAGATGTTATAGCACGTCCGCACTCCAGGGGAAACTCTCCATAAAAACCTTGGCCCTGGGATAGGCGACAGCAACCTCCAGTGCACCGTCACCACACACCCAATGCTGGGCTCATCCTGTCAGCTCTCCTGGCCCCTCACCCTGCCCTGGACTGGTGAATTAGCTTCTCTATAGGACACCAGGGAAGATGGTGGCAACACCTCAGGGGGTTCAGAGCCGGGTGGTCCACCAGTCCGGGCGGGTGGGGAGTGTCTGTCCCCGATTTACCACTAGGTGAGCACCAGGCAGGATGGTAGAGTGACAAGTGAGAGAGAGGTCTGCCTGAGAGAGTTCCCAAATGCCAAAGATAAAAAGAGTCTACATAAACAAAAAAAAAACAAAAAAAAGAGCAGTATGCCACCAGCCACTCATCTGACATGAGACCATCCTCACAGATTCTCTGTAGCCCTCCCTGCCTTTGGGTGCAGACCCAGGATGCCACTATGCCAAGTAGCACAAGATTGCATGGCAACATGGAGCTGGTTGCCATAGAACTTTTAACTTTGACATAGACAGCCACCATAGACTGCCAGAAAAGACTTTGGTTTATGTCTACTTTTTTATCATGCTTTTAGCCATGTACCACTGCTTGTTCCTACTTTCTGATTATTCATACTGGTAAGTTTTCTGTCCCATCTGCCATTCCCCCTCACTGTAAAGGTCAGTGGGGATCCAGATGGTGTGGGGCTGTGAGCACCAATGGCCACCGTACTGGTGGTATGGGAATCATAGGGATTTTTTTTTGTTTCCACGAGTCCACTAAGCCCATCCCACCTCACCGATGCTTGGAAGTGCACTGACAGGTGATGCATGCATGTAGCGATGCCTCTGAGTAGGAGGTAAGGGCTCTGTGGCCCACCACAGGGGTTGCTGTGGTGGCAGAACTGCAGTACCATCCCACCCTGACTGGGTGGTCCACCACATGCCAGTACTACCCCAGCCCCCTCAGCCACAGACCCAGGTCCTGAGTTTACTCTTGAACCCAGGTCAGTGAGACAGGAGTGCAAAGCATTACCCACTGTTTCATCAGGCAGCCTCTGATTTATGTCTAATTTGATAGGCAGCACCCCCCCCCACAGTATTACAGGACTTTAACTTGTTCTTTGTTTCTCCTTGCACTCATCAGTTTTTGTCCAAGTTCCCCTCTCTTCCCAAGTGTCCTTCATCCACCTCCATTTGATTTTACCTGGAACAGATCATGGTCACAGTGAGGGCAGGTGGTGTTTTTTTCTAAGACCCTGCCAACTCCCCCTCATTGCTCAACCATAGAAGGTGCTGATGTTCCAGATTACACCCTCCCGCTTGACAGTGAGCATGTCACTTTTGTGATGTACCTGCCTTTTGCTTGTCCAGGTGTGTGAGGGACCTGCCTTTTGCTTGTCCAGGTGTGTGAGGGACCTCTGCCTCAAACCCTTTTTCAGAGATGCATAGCATAAAAACTATATTGTAACCACCCTTACAGCAACAGTATTTGTTAGTTGGCCAAATGTCATCCTGTAGTTTTGTAGTAATACCATATTTCTGAGACATGCATCACTATGCCCATACCATTTTTCTTTTCACATCGTTTCATACCGGAACTGAGGTATGTGGTTCTGAAGTTTATAAAAGTTCATATTCTCTTACTGTGCCCACCATGAGAAAAACTAAACCATTTGGTGTGGAACTGTGCTGTTTTCCAGCCCATCCTAATAATCACAGTATGAGCTATGTTTGTACAGTCAAAAAGTAACCTCAATGGGAGAAAAGTTTACTGGCTTGAGTTTGAAGATGAGCTGAAGACAAATTGGTATTTGATAAATGTGCTGAAATGTGGAAAATAATTAAGAAAAACACTAGCCCTTCCAGGCTGGCCAGGCTTTGTCCACTCCTTTCCTCACCAGAGTCACTTTTTACATTCTTCCCAACCCCCTGATATTTCTTTCATTAAAAAAAAAAAAAAAATATATATATATATATAGAGAGAGAGAGTTGTAGTTACGGTTGAACAGGGGTTTCTCTGGAAGAAAAGAGGAGGGTGGAATAGGTTGGAACTGACTGCAGTTGCCGAGGGCTGGAGGACAGGTGCCTTACTCCAGTATTTTTAACCTGCTAGACCCCCATATCAACTCCCAAAGTGACTTTTGAGGAAGTACCGAACCAAACAAAAGTCAAGGGATTTGAATCAATACCAAACTGAAGTTGACAATTTTCCCATTCCTTCACCCTTACTTGAGTTACAATATTAATTACAAAACTAATAAGAAAAGTTGTTTTAAAATATCTGAGGGAATTAGAAATATACTTATGATAAATCTAAGGACGTCAGAAGTAAATTATTTGTAAAAAAAAAACCACTAGCTGACTAACATAACACTGCATTAATTTTATCTCTGACTGCAGTAATATTTTTTTTACCTAGAGTGCAAAACCTGAAGATTAGTAGCAACTTACAGCACAACACAACTTTTATGCCATTAACCATGTTAGTACAATTAGTCTAGGCTTGTATTTCAGAATGCCAAATACTGCCCAAACATCACATCAGTTTGTTCTCCTGCTGTTCCAGCAGGCTTGGCTGGCACCATGTTTTCCCTTTATCACTTTCCCAGTGATGTGTTCAAACACAGAAGAATATAATTACTGTATTACGAGGGCTGCTAATTCCTCTCCCCCACCCTACCCACACCACGCCTCTGCCCTAATGATTATTATAATTATTATAGTCACATCTGCCAATAAAGATTGACTCTCTCCATGCAGCATTTTAATCAGAGGCTTCTGAAGCATGCTATTATGTAAGAGGCAGAATTAGCAGTCCTCACACATGGGAGGCGGCTCCAACAGACATAAAGGAATTTAATTTTTAAAAATGGTGAAAAATATTAAAATGATGTTTGCAGACTGTGCTGCTGCTGCTGTAGGCTGTTGCTACCAGCACTGTACAGTAGTGCCTTTTCTTTATGCGATACTGTCAGCTCACTTTAAGTTATAAAGGGTACCCATTCAAAAATACATTTAGAATACTTTATTAATTTGTTTGCAGTTTATTACCAGGAGAGTAGACTGAACTGTAACAACTCATTCCCCTATGTGTTCTCAGGGGTCAGGTTAAATGGGCCTGTTTTATTGACAGGGGGGATATTCCCAGGACACTGGGAAAAATCCCTTACCCTTGTACAAAATAATATGGGATCTTTATTTCTACCTGGAAAGCCACGTGAGATAGGCAGACAGGACTTCACTTTAACATTTCATCCAAACCCAGGTACCTCAACAATGTAGCAGCCTCCAATCCAAGGCTTACACTACAGTGTCGGTAGTGAGTACTGGTGCAAGTTTCTAGTAAGGGGACTAGAACCGATGATCTTTAGATTTTCACCCACACAGGTGGGAGTGCTACCTACTGAACTCCTGACAGTGGGTAGACTATAAAGACTGCAAAGGCCTTCTGTAGGATGCAGTAAGATGTAGGGTACAGTATAGGATCTAGAAAGATTTGCATAGTGCTCAAGAGAGCCTGTAATTTGGCATACACCTAAACTGCTGGTGTAGAAAGTTCAGCAGAGTGCCTTATAGTATTGTTGAGTTTGATATGGGTTTGATTTAACTTCAGGTGATTGAATATAGTGTTTGTGAAAACAGAGAAGTTTGATAATAGTTATTAAAATCCTTTAGTTAACATGTTACAAGATACAACATGAATTACAAATCTAATTAAATATTCATGAGCCTAGCAAGGCTCCTTATTGGTTACTGGAGCAGTAATTAATGTCCTAGAAATGACCAATCCAGCTGCCAACCAACGCTGTGCCACTCCACTTAAAACAATAAAGTAATTAAAAAAATGTAAAAATAAAAGTTGTTATTGTGCTTAGACTTATAATCACAATAACAACCTCAATGTTGGACATTTCCTTGGACTAATGACTGGCTGGACCACTCATCCCCTCAACTGGTTGTTACTCCCTCAGAAATGACTGACTTCTTTGTTGTTATTGCTTAATGAATGAAATTAATTTCTGTTTTTATATTCAGCTTTTTCTCACCCCACCCCCAGCTCACCCAATGGCACCCCCAGCCTCGTCACCAACCTCATGGACTTGCTGGTTATCCACTGCTTACCCAAGACCATGATAATGGTGAATGGCCAGCCATATCCACCTGCATTGGCCAGCTGGGGCTGACAGCACAAAGGCAGATCAGGGCTTTTTTTTTCCCCAGCTCTTGGTTTTCTCCCTGAAGACACTGGCATGCAATGAGATGCACATATGCATGCCTGGCATCCAGCAGCTGCCCTTCTTCTCTTCTATGTGCTCCAGCCATGCTACCACCTGTCCTGCATCAGGTGGCAGTCAAACAGTGGGCTGCAGTGCCCCCAACAACTAAGCCCAACAGGATGAGTGGCTCAAAGCTTCAAGGAGGGGGGAGGAAAAATTTCCTTGGGACACTCTCTTCACTTGTGAATGCTTCCCTGTGGAAGGGGAACTGTCCTTGGGACAGTATCTCCACTTGCCGCCGCTGCCCCCCCCCCATGTGACTCAAGTCCATTCCCAAACCCAGGTCATCAGTAGAGTGTGAAGAAGTCTTACCACTGCTCTACCAAGCTGGCTGAATGAGAAGGATTTTGAATGAATGAATTCTTGAATTATACCCCTGTTTTAGCAGGATGAGACCACTGGGTGAAAGCCCCTTTTTCAAGGTCATCCAGAATATGAACATTTCTCAATTAAGTGCACACTGATACTAATCTTATGTCAAAAATGCACTACAGCTGCGACCAAGTGCAATAAAATACAAAGATACTCCAGTCCAAAAGTGCTGCTCTGCTTTGAATTGATCATACTGTAGGCAGGTAACAGACACATTTGAAATGGTAGTCAGTTTCAAGAAGAGGCTGTCATATTAGGCAAAGTCATTTGACCAAACCATGACCCTATTTTTGGTGTAATGAACTCCCCCCCCCCCCCACCTGGAATATCCCTCGAACAATAAAATTGTGATGCTGAAAAGACTAGTTGTGCTGATAAGTAGCTAGGAACAACCCAATTCATGCAGAACATGTGAAGCAAAAACATTTTTGCTCTCATGGGGAGTCTAGTTTAAATTTTTAAGAAGTGTACAGCGGTGGATCTCTCTCTAGGCAGCTAGTAAAATATAACACAAACCTTGTTACCCTGTGATAGACTTTATCAAGCTCTAACAAATCACTTATATTTGCAAGTGGTAAGTCAGACAACTATTATTTAATTGAGGAGAAATGGATGAAACAACAATTGTTTGTCTAGTTTCAGGAGACAAAGAATACGCCTTCTAAGAGAATCCTAGTTTTTGGTGATAGTAAATGCATGGTTTGATTATGTGAGCAGTTAATTTAAGCTCTGGGTTTATCTACATGCCTAAATATATATAGAATGAGACATTCAAATTTGGAGGCATCTAGTGCTGTTATACTGAACGTCACACTGCTTGGTACTTATTATATGGCTGAGGAACTAAAATAAGAGCTGCACAGAAATAACATTTCTCCAGTGGAATTCATGCAGAAAGAGGATTCTTCTTCCAAAATTTTGGAATTTCTTTTTTAGTTTCATGGAATTCCAAAAAGTATTTCAATGTCAACAGTCTTCGCATTAAGTGGTTTGTGGAATATTATTCCATGGTTTGCAGAAAATGTAGCCTAGTTTGTTTGTTTTTTTAATTCCCATTAAAATGTTTTACCTTCAGTCAAGATGAATACATACATACATACATATAGTAACCAGTCATATGCTACAGAATGCAATGTTAAGGAGTATACCATTCAACAGAAAATGTAGTTACCTGCAGTAAATCTACGGAAAAAACGCATTTCATGTATAAAAGCATATTTCAGAACAAGCATTTGTCAATGCCGAACATTTGCTTGCATGTCTATGTTGTGCAGTGCTTTGGTACTGCTAGTGCATGGCTGCAGATGCCCTTCAGTAAGGGAGACTCTGTCCAAGGGCCCTGCACTTCAGTGCAGTGACAGATGTGAAGGATTCATGGGGCTGTCTAGTAGGCTGCAGAAGCACAGGGACCTGTGGTCCCTGCACTTCCATGTGGCTGTAGATACAGATGCACAGGGAAAAGATTGCATCTGTCAGCCAATATACAAGTAGGCTGGCCTTCTCTCATAACAAGAAGGCTGCTCCACACAGGCTCATAGACACTGAAAATTCTGCTGTGCAAACTTCCCACCTACATCTCTTCCCTCTTTCACTTATCCCACAGCTGTTATTCCCCGCATAAAAATAACTTCATCCTGCTTGACGTGCCCAGAACATGTACACGCCATGGCAGAGCTGCAGTTAATGATACCATACTGGCCTAATGGAACAAAATACAAACCTCGCTCAGACTCACTGTGATTGTCTCTGTCAACTCCTTTAAATCTCTGTTCAGCATGATCTGCAAGGAAACCTGCCAATTCTGCAGGCGGGTAGGTCTACCCACAGTGAGTAGGTCTACCCATCATGCTTCAACCTGATTATTGCAGCACTTCCTCCTCCACCCCCCAATTCAACTCCCTCACTCCCCTGCTTCTACCTCAGCCAACAGTATATGTATATACCCCTCCTCAGGTCCCTCACCCTTCCCCTGCTCCTAGCCTGATCTGTTCTTGCCTGACTGTTCTGGTGGGATACGCCGGTGTGCTCCCCCCAGTGTTTAACCTCCAGCAACTAGATCCTCTTGTGTCTATCTTCTGAAACCCCTGCACTCTCTGCAGTCTGTTGCTAGTGTTTCTCTTTCCTTCTTGACTATAAATTCTTAATTGTTGTTGTCCTTCTTGTCACTGTTCTCATGCCAAAGTGTTGGTTTCAAGTTCTCTGTGCTTCCTCTAGTCCCTCGATGCTGTTGTACCCCCAACACTACTGCTACTATGTTAAAATATAGCACTTACATTGCCTGCACTTATCACATTGTTGTGATGCTGTACTGTTTATACTGTAGTACTCATTGTAAATTGTACTCATTGTAAGTGGTAATCATTGTAATTTGTACTCATTATAGCTGTCCATTGCTCTGTTTTGTCATGCTTCGATGTCATCCCAGGACCTCCTTGTAAATGAGCGTGCTCAATGGTGTTTTCCTGCAAATAAACTTAAAACTTGAAAACAAAAATAAGGCACTCTGCCACCTGTGATGCTTGCCCAGCTGGTTATGATTGTTTTATAATATTTGTAATATAAAAATATAGTAATAGATTGTCTCACATAAGACAGCCTGTGCTTCTATGGGTGCCCCCCCACCAGGTTTCAGTGAAGCTACAGGATATGTAAACTGACCACAGGATATATTACACTGACCAGGAGATCTCTGTAATGTGACTAACCTCCTTGAGAAAGTGCATTTTATGGCCTTTTTATGACCTCATGCTTTTGAAGTTGGGAAACTAAATATACATTTTATTACAGGACATCATTTAGCTGATTCCTGTTGGCTATATCGCACCTAGGTGACAGACTACATGGTTGTAAAACTCAAAGGAACTGGTTGATGAAAGACTCATCATTTGGGAAATTAGTTTTTGATGATGTCACCTCATTTAATATACCTCCTGATAGGACATCATGTTTGTATTTTTTTATTCTAAAAGGAGGAGTTAGATGGCTTACAGAAGTGGTGTGGAGACACAGTTTAAACTGATAATTGTGTCTGAAATGAATGTCATATCATTTTGGTACTCTAAAGAGAGACAATTCTCTAATTTAACCGCACTTACAGAGGTAATACATTAGATAGAAAAGATCTAAATGTATTTTGGTAGGAGTTTGTTCTGTAGTGTTCCTTGTTTTTCTTTTATGTGATTGTGATGCTCTTTGATATTTGTTCTGTAATTTTATCTTACTGTTTTTATCCATTTTTAGTAAACATATTCTTTAAGATTCTTGCTGGGTCTCCTCCGTCATTGTTTTGCATGTGGAGTGCCTGTATTTTTAAGTTTGACAGCTGTTCAGAAGGGCTTAATGGTGTTACTAAACTGGGAAAAGGTAAGAATATACCTAAGGTCTCTTACAGAATTTTAAGGGTTCATTTTGGAAGCCTGGCTTGGTGCCCCGGTGAAAGATTGTACCACAGTCCCTGGAGAGGGTACTTATCTGAGCCTGCACATTGAGTATGCTAGCATAAGGTTCACCGTTTGAATCCCCCCAGAACTTGAGACTAAAGGTGATTCAGACCCAAAAGCAGACAGAAGGGTTACCCTGTCTGTTACCTGTTCACACTATTGCTCTCTGAGGTTGGCACTATGGGAGCAGAGGGCCTGACCTGCTGAGTGTGTTTGTGACAGATTTGGTTGGCAGCGGTGTGAAAAAATTTTGTAACACAAGCTTTAACAGTTCAGTGTGTCAGCTTAATACTGTACAGCTCACTTGCAAAAGAAGGCAATGATTTTTTTTAAAAAAAGGAAACAGAACAATATACTTTTGCTTACTGTCAAAGTTCCTATCTGTTTTCTTTTTTCTAAAGTGCAAGTTAGAGTAGCCGTAGTTAGGGAAAAAGATGGCTTCCAACTACAGTGAGCACACTGCAGACTACCTGAAGTAGTTATACAAGGAGAGAAGAGTCCTGCACAAGAGGAGAGCCACCAAGCAGAACCTTGTGGATGCTCTGATGGCCGCTGATGCCCAGAGTGTCGAGTCACAGACTGCAACTGTAAAGGACCATGCCTTGGGTGTGGAGGGGCCAGCAGCCAGTGCAGTGTCCAGATCTGGTGAGGAGGACAGCAGGGCCAGTGCAAGTGAATGGCCACAGCAGCAGGGGAAAGTCACCAGCATTCTGGAGCCAGAAGCAGTCAGGCTGCAGACTGAGTTGCACAGAATGGAGCTGGAGTTCCAGAGAGAAGAGAAGAGAAGAGAAGAGAAGAGAAGAGAGAGCAGCAAGCTGCAGAGGAGAAGAGGAAGTGAGAACAGCAAGCCGCAGAGGAGAACAGGGATTGAGAATGGCACGAAGTGGACCGTGAACAGCGAGAGGCAGACCGTGAAGAGCATGAGCACCAGAGGTGACATGAACTGGAGAAGTTGCGACTCCAACCACCAGCACCAGAACAGGTAAGTGGCTTGGGTTTAACTGGAACTACAGGACTGGATTACAAATTAAGTTTCAAATTAATAGCTGAATTTAAAGAAGGGAAGGATATGAATGCCTTTTTAAATTCCCTTGAAAATGTTTGTATTCAGGCAAAGATTCCCAGAGGGTCCTGCAGCTTCCAGCTATCCCCGCTACTTACTGGGAAAGCTTGGGATGCATTGGGTCAAATGGACAGTGAGGACCGTAATGATTACAGCAAACTTAAAGCTGCACTTTTAAAAAAGTTTGATTTAACTGCAGAAGCATACAGAGCTAAATTCCGTAAGCTCAGGAGAAGCTCTGACATAAGCTATGAGGAGCTAGCCATGAAACAACAACAGTTTTTAAAACATTGGTGGGAAGGAATTGAAGCAATCTCTGTAGATAAAATTGAAAATGCTATATTGTTAGAGCAGTTTTTTGAGGCATGCCCAGCAGAGCTGTAAACCAGGCTGGAGGACCGAGATCCCAAAACAGTGCAAGAGGCTGCTGAACTCTCGGACCACTATGCCAAGAACAGAACTGCTCGGAGAGCGAATGGGGCAGATGTGGCAGTGCAGAAAGGGAAAAGCGTGCCTTCAGGGCAGCTAAAATCCTCACTGCCTCCACCAAAACCAGTTAACCCCAGGTTTCAAAGAAAAGATTTCTCTGAGAAAAGAAACGAATGTTGGGTTTGCAAAGAAACGGGGCATATTGACAGACAGTGTCCCAAAAGGATGAGCAATACGCAAAATGGGACTAGGAAAGAAGTGAGTTGTTTGTGTGTCCCTGGAAGCATGCTTGTGAACATGAGGGAACACATGCACCCAGTCACGGTGAATGGTGTACACACACAAGGGTTAAGGGACACAGGGGCATCCCTGACACTGGTAAAAGGGGATCTGGAAGAGCCTGGTCAGCTTATAACCAATAAATTTGTAACTGTACAAGGGTTCACTGGTAAGGAAACCACATTGTCACTCACTATTGTTCTCCTAGACTGGGGTGAAACAGGGGGAACTGTACAACAGGTGTCTGTAGCCAAAACATTAGCAGTTGATGTCATCCTGGCAACAATCTCAAACAGGGGATGGTGTGTGCAGTTACCAGTAGTCAAGCGGCAAGGGAAAATTGTAGTTCCCTGGACCTCATAGAAGCCATTGTGGAAACCACTGGGAGGCTGGTACCCCAGCCTGTATCTCCTGATATGGAGACTAATGAAAAGGGGGTAGAAATTTCCCCAGTAGCAGTTAACCACACAGCTACGGAGGGTTAGTCCAAAGAAGGAGGGGTGACTCATTGTCAGAGGGTTAGGGATGACAGTGATCCTGAGTGCCCTGATTCTAATGCTAGGGACCCTAGTTTAGAGACTGTAGGGGACCTGTCCCATGCTTTGAGAATGTGTAAGGAGTTTGCAGCTGCTCAGAAAAGTGACCCTAGTCTAGAGAAGCTGAGGGCTTGGGCAGACTGTGATGGAGCACAGGGAGGAGATGGTAAACATAAGGTTTATTAGGAAAATGGACTGATGTATACACAGGATGCTAAGACAGAGGAAGGGGTGATAGGCAGGCAGCTTGTCGTTCCCCAGGGATACCGTGAGCAGTTGCTCAAGATTGCATATGATATTCCCGTGTCTGGTTATCTGAGAATCGTGTGCACTATGCAGCAGTTGACCCAGAATTTCTATTGGCTCAACTTCACCCAACAGGTGAAGGAGTATTGCAGGTCTTGTCACCGGTGCCAAAAAATAGGGAAGGCCAGTAAGAAAACCCAAGCCACTCTAATTCCATTGCCCATAGTGGAGGAGCCATTTCAGAGGGTGGGAATTGATAATGTGGGGCCTTTAAATACCCCTAGCTCCTCCGGGAAGAGGTTCATCCTGACTGTGGTAAATTATGCCACCCAGTATCCAGAGGCAGTTGCTCTATCCTCACTGAGGACAGAAAAAGTGGCAGATGCCTTACTTGGTATTTTCTCCCAAGTTGGGTTTCCACAGGAGGTTATCACTGATGGAGGGGGTTCCTTCATGTCAGACCTGATGAAATGTTTGTGGGAGAAGTGTGGGGTGGTGCAGAGACACACAACACCTTATCACCCACAAGCCAATGGGATTGTGGAAAGATTTAATGGTACCCTGAAGTCAATGCTCCAAGCATTTGCTGAACAGCATGGGAGGGACTGGGAGAAATACCTTCTCCACCTGTTGTTGCATACAGGGAGGTGCCCCAAGAGTCTGCAGGGTTTTCCCCCTTTTAACTCTTATATGGACGCCGGGTACATGGGCCCCTAGACTTGATCCAGGAGGACTGGGAAGGCAAGCACGCCACCCAGGGCACTCCCATAGTGGATTTCATCCTTAGGTTTAGGGAAAGGCTGAAGGAGCTTATGGGGACAGCCCAGAGCAACCTGGCAGCTGCCCAACAGAAACAAAAAGTGTGGTATGACTGCAAAACCAGAGGTTGGTCGTACACGGTGGGTCAGGAAGTCCTGGTCCTTGTTCCAGTGCAGAAAGACAAGCTGCAGGCTGAGTGGGCAGGACCATACAAAGTAGTTAGAAAGGTAAATGATGTGAACTATATCATAGAGGTTCCTGACAGAAGACATACAGAAAGAATGTACCATGTCAACGTGATGAAGCCATATGCTAATAGGGCTGACATGGTGTTTGCACTATGTAGTCCTGGGAAGGGGACAGATGAAGGAGACCCCCTTCCGGACTTGCTGGAAGAAAGCATGCAGGAGTCCTCTGTGGAGGCAATTAAATTGTCTCCCTAGCTGGCCCCAGACAAGATCCAGGAAGTAAGGAAGGCTTTAGCAGACTTTGCCCCACTGTTTCATGCCAAACCTGTGCTAACCCCCTTAGCGATGCACAATGTGGAGACAGGGACACAGACGCTCATACGGCGGACAGCATATCGGGTGTCAGAGACTGTCCAAAAGGACATTAGGAGGGAAGTGGAGGAGATGCTGTATTTAGGGGTAATCCAGAGATCCCACAGCCCCTGGGCCTCACCCGTAGTCCTTGTACCCAAGCCAGATGGCGCTACTCGTTTCTGTGTGGACTATCATGGACTGAATGCAGTCATGAAGTCAGACGCCCACCCGATGCCCTGGACAGATGAACTCCTGGACAAGTTATGAGGGGCGACATACCCTACGACTATTGACCTGACAGAGGGGTATTGGCAGGTAGAGTTAACTGACAGAGCTAGGGAGAGGTCGGCCTTCATCACTCTGATAGGCTTATTTGAATTTAAAGTAATGCCTTTCGGAATGAAGAACACTCCGGCCACTTTCCAAAGGTTGGTGAACAAGGTTTTAAATGGTGCTGAGGAGTATGCCGTGGTGTACCTAGATGACATTGCCATCTTTAGTGCCAGCTGGGAGGAACACCTGTCCCACCTTAGGGAAGTGCTGAGCAGGATACAGGGGGCCGGGCTCACTGTCAAAGCTGAGAAGTGCCAGGTGGCCATGGCTGAAGTGGCATACCTCAGGCATGTTGTAGGCCGGGGACAGCTCCATCCTAACCAAGTAAAAATAGAGGTGATCAAGGCATGGCCCAGACCAGAAATGCAGAAGCAGGTCAGAAGTTTTCTAGGGACAGCAGAGCACTATAGGACATTTGTACTCAATTACAGTGCCCTGGCTGCTCCCCTATTTGACCTGGTAAAGAAAAAGATGCCCAAGAAAATTACCTGGGAACCAGCCTGTGAAAAAGCCTTTACCAGACTGATGGAGGCACTGTGCAGTGCTCCTGTATTGACAAGTCCTGACTATAGAAGACCCTTTATAGTCCAGACTGACCCCTCAGACATGGGTATTGGGGCAGTACTGAGTCAGACATCCAACTAAGATAAAGATCACCCTGTAGTGTACCTGAGTAAAAAGTTACTTCCCAGGGAGCAGGCTTACTCTACTGTGGAAAAAGAGTGTCTTGCCATAGTGTGGGCCATAAAGAAGTTAGAGCCATACTTATATGGGCAGAATTTTGAGGTACAAACTGACCACAACCCCCTGGTTTGGCTGACACAAATGGGAAAAACTAATGCTAGACTATTAAGATGGAGTCTTGCCTTGCAAGGGTATGACATGATGATCTTACATAGGGCTAGACTGACTAATCAGAACACAGATGGCTTATCGTGCCTATATGAGGAGTGAACTGACTTGGGAAGCTCATCCCATGCAGGGGATAGAGCTCCCAAATTCAGTCTAGGTTCGGAGGATTGTGACGCTTAGCCAGCTGGTTATGATTGTTGTATGATATTTGTAATTTAAAAATATAGTATGTGATTGTCTCACATAAGACAGCCTGTGCTTCTATGGGTGCCCCCCCTCCAGGTTTCAGTGAAGCTACAGGATATGTAAACTGACCACAGGATATATTACACTGACCAAGAGATCTCTGTAATGTGATTAACTTCCTTGAGAAATTGCATTTTATGGCCTTTTTATGACCTCATGCTTTTGAAGTTGGGAAACTAAATATACGTTTTATTACAGAATAGGACATAATTTAGCTGATTCCTGTTGGCTATATCACACCTAGGTGACAGACTGCAGGGTTGAAAACCTCAAAGGAACTGGTTGATGAAAGACTCATTTGGGAAATGAGTTTTTGCTGATGTCACCTTATTTAATATACCTCCTGATAGGACATCATGTTTGTATTTTTTTTATTCTGAAAGGAGGAGCTAGATGACTTACAGAAGAGGTGTGGAGACACAGTTTAAATCAATACTTGTGTCTGAAATGAATGTCATATCATTTTGGGACTCTAGAGAGACACAAATCTCTAATTTAACTCCACTTACAGAGGTAATATATTAGATATAAAAGATCTAAATGTATTTTGGTATGAGTTTTTCTGTTCTGTAGCATTCCTTGTTTTTCTTTTATGTGATTGTGATGCTCTTTGATATTTGTTCTGTAATTTTATCTTACTGTTTTTATCCATTTTTAGTAGACATATTCGTTAAGATTCTGCCTGGGTCTCCTCCGTCATTGTTTGCATGTGGAGTGCCTGTATTTTTAAGTCTGACAGCTGTTCTGAAGGGCTTGATAGTGTTACTAAACTGGGGAAAGGTAAGAATAAACATAAGGTCTCTTACAGAGTTGTAAGGGTTCATTTTGGAAGCCTGGCTTGGTGCCCCTGGTGAAAGATTGTACCACAGTCCCTGAAGAGGGTGCATATCTGAGCCTGTACATTGGGTATGCAAGCATAAGGTTCACAGTTTGAATCCCCCCAGAACTTGAGACTAAAGGTGATTCAGACCCAAAAGCAGACAGGAGGGTTACACTATCTGTTACCTGTTCACACTATTGTACTCTGAGTTTGGCACTGTGGGAGCAGAATGCATTTGTGACACCACCCACAGGTGGAGAGGTTCAGGACCATATGCCAAGAGGACAGCTGTCTTCACTATATAGCACCCAGGCCCATGTGAACAACCCTGAATCTTTCACTCCCTGGCTGGGGGGTGTTGCATAACAACACCATTCCCCCTCCCTCCCCCCATCCAGCTGGGTCAGTGAGCTCACTCTCAAACTCAGCTCACAGGGATGGAATAACACAGCATAGCCACTGGGGCAAAGACTGGCACTACAAACAACGATTATTAAACAATTATACTGTTTTTTTTATTTGACCTCAACCTATCAAGATAATTGTTTTATGATTAGATTTATATAACAGGACATATACAATTTATAGTATACTGGCTGAAATGTCATTTCGCACGAGAGGTGCAAAAACGCATCTAGTCCAGGATTTAAAAAATGACTCATGTTGAGTGTATGAAGCGATGTGGAAAAATGGCTATGTTGAAAGTTTGGTGTCAAAATATTGAAAATTAATGAAATTATGAGTGAACGTTGAAACACTGTAACATTCAGTCATAACCTGGGCATTTTATCTAATTTGTACACCAAAGTTTCATCATAGCTTTCTTATTGCCCCATCTTATGAGCCTGGAAGGTGAAAATGTTCAAGTCCATGCCAAAACATCATTCAACACCACTGAAATGTCATTCCATGTCACAGGTACAAAAACACATTTTGGCCAGGATTTGAAAAATGACAGCAGTCACGTTTATGAGGTGGTGCGAAAAAATAGTTATGTTGAAAATTTGTGGTAGAAATTTTAAATGACCTAAGTTACAAGTGAATGTAGAAAAATGTTGCCATTTTTACATATTTTGACCCACGTTTTCAACATAGCCTTCTTATGACCCCACCTCATGAACAAGGGTGGTGGAAAGTTTTTAAATCCCACCCAAAAGGTGATTATGCAACGTGACAGCAAAATCACCTTTCAGGCCTAATCTGCATAATTCCACTGCCATCGGTCATGAAGTGAGGTCCCAAAAAGGCCATGTTGAAAATTTGGGCCAAAATATGCAAAAATAACAACGTTATACATTACAGTTCAAAACCTCATTGAAATACACTCACCGTAGTTTCTCATATAGCAGTCAACAGTTCCAACAGCAAGATATGTCTTCAATCAGAGAGTGGGTCTTTGTCCTGGGAGAGGTTCAGATGAGTGAGGGTGTGGGTGTGTGAGGGGGATGTAGGGTGGTGACTGCTGAAACATAAAAACATAGAAATTGATGGCAGATAAGGACCACTAGGCCCATCTAGTCTGCCCATAATCCTATACTTGGGTGTGTGTGTGGGGGGGGCAGATCAACAAGGGACAGTTTTCTATTTTACGAGAGAAAAATCATCAAGGAACAGTTTTCTTTATTTTAGGGATATTCCAACACTAGGATTGAGCACCCCAGTGTTGGTCATGTTGAGAACAGGGGCAGGTGACCTGGAGGGGGGGTAGTTGAGAGAAGTGCTACTGGGTGTGGAATCTGTAGTCTGCTTATATTTTTACAAAATTTGCAAAAATCCAGAAGAGTGGGCAGGCAAGCTACTTGGAGAAAGAAATGGTAGCAGAGGTGGGCACCACTCTACGCTTAACAGATAGCTAGAGATAGCTAGATAGCTAGCTAGATAGATAGATAGATAGATAGATAGATAGATAGATAGATAGATACTGTCTAAAGATAGATAGATAGAATAGATAGCTAGATATATACTGTCTATAGATAGATAGATAGAATAGATAGATATATAGATAGGATAGATAGATACTGCCAGATAGATAGACAGATAGAATAGATAGATATATAGATAGATAGAACAGACAGATAGACGGAATAGATCGAATAGATAGATAGAATAGACAGATAGATAGATAGAATAGATAGATAGATAGATAATGTGATTATCACACTCCTGATGCTGAAAGCTGATAAGCTGCTTGCTGACCAGCTTGATGCAAATGGAAGGACTGAAGCCCCTCAGATTCCAGCAGCTTCAGTCCTTTCAACCACACAATGTTTCTGCCCAGCAAGCAGCAAGTGGCATCACGAATACAGTGCATGGTTATTGATCTGAACTGCTGAGCCCCTTCCAGTTTGAACTGCAATAGTGGTGACACACCTCTGAAATGCCACTAACTATAACAAAGTGTTTCTTACGCATTTGCAAGCAAATGTAATAAAATGGTTGTCAGGAAGTAAATTCAAAAGAAAAGAAAAAAGGGTTATGAAGCTATTCATTTAAAAGTGGTATTACATAGATTTTATTAGAACAGGCTGTTGTACCACTTCTATCATACAATAAAGTTTAAATCTAATTAATAATCTCTTATGCGAAAGATTTTAATACAGGATAAGCAGAAAGGAGAAAAAATAAGAACTGTAAGGAGAATGGTGAATGAAATACTGCAAGGCTGCAGAATATTATGGGTTACTTAGAGGTGGGATTTCAGCAAGTGTTGTACTTCAGCTAAAAGGCATATGAGTAAGGGTTATTATGAAGGGAACTCACTTAATGCCCAGAGTTGTATCTACAGTAGAAGTGATGTCGAACTGTTACTGTACCCTGATAGTGATGTACTCAAGATGGTGCAACAACAAAGAATGCCCACACTGTGCACTTTCTCTTTCAGCATCACTGATAGCTATTTTTTTTTCTTGTCAGTTTCAGCATTCAGCAATAATGACAAGAACAAATGATTGGCGGTGGCTTTGGCAGTGTTTTCTAAAGCAGCAGAGAGTGGCCACCTGCTCAATTAAAACTTTACTCTGACTGAAATCACTAGTGGTGCTGTCCATGCTGTGCACTCTACATATGTGAGTCAGACTGACAACGCTCAATGACATGGCATGTGAGTCAGACTTGTGAGTCAGACTAGCGGAGCTCATGGGCAAGGTGTGTGAACAGGGCACAGTGAAAACCAAGTAAGTAAAAATCACTCTCAGTTGTTGTGCAAAGGTGCCCATATACTATAAAAGTCTATGGATGGGCAACAGTGAACAACAATGCCAAGTTTACTTCTCGAGGTTGTCATGACAACCAGAGCCCTCTCAAGCTTTGCTCCTGAGGTCTAATGGTTGTCATGGCAACCTCTGGAAGCAAATATAGCATTGTTGTTCACTGTTGCCTATCCATTATCCTCTATATGGTAGTACTTTAAATTCAAGAAATGGGGCCCAAACCAGGTTAAAGCATGCAGCTGGTGTGTCAAGAGGTGACACGTTGTATAATAGTCTTGACACAGTAGTACAGAATGAAAAAATGTATGGTATTCTTTATCTATATAAACAGCTGAAGACTATTCTGTGGTTTATCTAAACTGCGGATTAAAAATCAGTAATTCTAAAAATGAGGTGTATGCACGATGCTGACTGAGATGGCGGCCTGAATACACAGCTCCTGCTCACCGTTGTTGTTTTGTTAATAATTTGCACAGAACAAGTAACGAGTGACTGTCCGTTTTAATTTCATTCATTAGAGTAAAATAGTAACAGCACAAATATAAAGTTTCAGCAAGTTAGAGTTCATTCATCACTGTTTTTCAAATGGTTTAAGTGCTGCGGTGTGTAGTGCTATGGTACCAACCGCGAGGAGAGCTGCAGTGGCGATCCAAGAAATGTCATCTCTCACCACAAATGCCTCTACAGACCTACAAGAAAAATTGGACATGGAAGTGATAAAAGAAATGTTTGTCAATATTAAAATAGACATTGCAGGGATGAAAGAAAGCATGAGGGCATTGAATAAGGACATCGTCACTAAAGCTAACAATATTGTGGAAGCGGGGCAGCAGAACTGTCTGCTTACAAGATACAGTGGGCCAGATATTCAAAACTTTGCCCCGGGGCAAAATTAGCACTGCCCAGCGGGAAAACTTAGCCAGGAGCACAGCGCACGCTATATTCAAAAGGAATAGCCCAGGGCAAACAGCTTCTGAATATGGCATGGTAATGAGGCCATGCAAACTGGGCTGGGAGTGCAGGGCAAAAATAGCCCTGGAATAAGACAGCACTGAATAAAGCAACCAGGAAGTGCAACCCACAACAACAACACAGTACACAGCAACATGAGGGCAGGTACAGGCAGAACTCGTGGCCAATGTGTGTGCCAGCAAATGCATGGACTCAGTACAGCTGCAGGAAGCAGCAGATGTGAAAGAACAGTGATCAAAACTGTATAATATTCCCCTTACCGTTAGCGCGGCATTAGCGAGGAGCTAAGCAGTTAGCCAGACAAACATGTTTGCCGGGGCTAAATATATATTCAAAGTGCCATGCAAATGAGGCCTACTCACGTAGTCTCTGGGCAAACAACACGGATTAGTGTCTCATTATACCTGATTTGCATGCAGTTTGCCCAGCGTTACTGCAGAGTCCCACAGAGCCACCTGTAGGTCAGTCTGGAAGTACAGGGGCTGACCAGGTCCAACAGCAGCTCCACCTGTGAGGTCAGTCTGGCAGTGCATGATGATAGCTGCAGGCTACATGTAAACAGTACAGCATAGCAAGCATATTATACCCCCAGGGCACAGGACACCATAGGCACAGGTGTGGTGGTGCTGCATGCAACTGTCACATTGTAGGGCATGCTACAGTGCACAGCAGAAACTACAGTAGCAAGGGGCCAGTAGTGTGGACACAGCAATGCCTATGGTGTGTAGGGCAGTGATGATGACTGCACTATACACAGTGAGCGCCCAACCTGCGGATGTTTTTTGACACTGGACATTACTGTTACGCTGTTGTGTGACCCACAGATGCTCCTGTGGCATGGATGCTCACAGTGACATGTACATTTCTGGCTTTGTGTGCTATGGCAGTTGTACAGCTGTGAGGTATGTGGCCGGGGCATATATTATCCGAAGGCACACTGGTGTTGGGGTATTCCCAATACTGACCCATGTACACTGCATGATGTGTCCCAGCCTTGTGGCCACACCTGATCTGTAGCACAGCCTCGCCACCCATATATGCTCCCTCAACATCCTCCATGCCCACAGTGCTGCATGTGTGCTGGCATCTGTTGGTGTCCGGAAGTGTGGTCCACAGGTGTGTGCTGTATGGCCACACTGCCGTGCTATCCACTGGTGGCAGGGGTCACCACTACTGCCTGGCATGGCTGGGACTGTGACAGATGATGGCATCATTGTGATGCCATCAGTTAGCAGATGCTTCCTCTATGTTTGGCTTTATCTATGTGTCATATTTGTTGTTAGGGTCATACAAAACCAGCTAAACCTAGCATAGCGCCGCACAAAGCCATAATGTCGCGCAAGCTGATTGCCCAGGATTAAGACCATCTTTTCCTTGGGTCGTAATGTGCACCGCTTAAATGTCGACTAAGTCACAAGAAACCATTGGCGCCAAGCGCTATCGCTGAATAGCATTGTGCCTGTATTCATGTCAGTTTGCCCTTTACATTATATTTTGTCCGGCGCTAATGCAGTTTGCCCGCGCTATTTGGCCTTTTGAATATGGCAGACCCCCGCTAATCCCGCGCTAAACCTGCACAAATGGTTTTTGCCCAGCGCAAAGTTTTGAATATCTGGCCCAGTATCTTTTCTAGAAGACAAATTGCAACAACAAAATGAACAGATTCGCTACCTCTTAAAAATAGTTGATGATTTAGATAATCAGTGTAGACAAAATAATATTCATATTGTTGGGGTGCCTGAGGGTTTGGAAGGGGGAGCTATGATCCCCTTCCTACAGAAAATGTTGCCAGTAATGTTGAAATACAATTGGCCGTGGCCACTCGAGGTAAAGAGAGCCTACAGGTCTCATTAGCTCCAAAAAGTCAAACTGGAGGCAGACCGAGAGCTATAATAGTATATTTCCTATGTTATTCAATTAAGGAGGAGGTGCTTAAGGTGGTCAGAGACCACAAAAAACTTTATTGGCAGGGGGAGAGGATATTTATGTTGCAAGACTTTTCATCTGTTATTGTGGAAAATTGAAAATCATTTTACGAAGTTAAAAAACATCTACAGAAGCTTGGCTGGCTGTATCATTTTAAACATCTGGCTGGGTTAATGGTCACTACCTCAGACAAACACACACAATAGTGTGCCTCCCTGGATCAAGTTTGGGATCTTATTAACAGTTTTTCAATGAGGCCACCAAAAGTAACTGCCACCAGGAATTCAAACCTCCCGGCACACTCCCAAGTGGCTAGTGACTCAAGCTATGGTACGGTTGAAAATTTTATGAAGACATCACCTTGAGACAACCACACTGCTACCATACAACCTTCAACACTGTTAACAAGTGTACCCACACTCAAAGTCTGCACTCCTCTACCATACTCTGATACTGTTAAAAATACTAAAAACACCCAAAAACCTGATGTGTTCTCTGGTATTTCAAGGAAAGTAAAATGACAAGTAAAGTGTACCATTCCCACAGGCAAAACAATTTGGAGTATGTCTCAGCAGCAACAGCAAAGAAAAGCTTCTGTAATCGGATGGGTGACCAAACCAAGAATAACAACTTACTTCATCAAGGTTTGCATCAGCTCCCTATCAGTACAAGCAGAGGTGGAACTTTGGAAAAAGACTTGGGTTCATATCAACTGATCATAATGTGTGCCGAGGTCTGAACTGCTGGTGCCCTCTGTGTCTTAGTTTACAGGTTAAAGTTCAGCCTTTCTCCACTTCTGACCCAATCACATGCTCATCATCACAACTCACTTAGGGGTCTGTTATCAGTCGATATTATTAATGCTTATAGCCAACTTGTTTTTGCAGTCTTATTTATAGACAGTACAGTTACTTTATTAGTATAACATTGTTTTTTAGAGCACTCTGCTTTTATAGTTTACTTGACATTTTGATTTACAGCGGCTGAAGAGAAGCAAGATTCCGGTGGTCTGTGTAGCCATATAGTCGGAGTGTTACTTAAAGGGGATGGGAAGTGTAAACACACAAGGATATATGATAATTTGCAATTTTAAAATTTTAACTAAAGTTTTTTACTAACTCCATATGCAATGCTGCTCCCTAAACTAAAAGTAACAGTGATGGTCTGAGTGTTTGTGGGGTTGCAAAGTAATGACATGGGGTACCATGTAAAGCCTGCTTATAGCATCACCCCTAAATTTTGATTTTATGCATGGGCATTTCAACATGTTCACTATGTAAAGATAACCACATGTAGAGGGTAGAGGGAACATTGTACTATAGTTGCAGCCTCACGAATGCCATTAGTTATGGTAACTTTAGTGTCTACTTGTTGGCTACTCATTGGGGTGCTGTTGTCTCAACCATAAGTAGATGTGTTGGTGCACATTGCTGTTGATATGCTGCAAAGGTCTTTGAAATTGGTAATGCATATATGCAACCATTATATTTCTCGATCAGTTATTCGGCCGGATATTATCCCTTGGAGGTTTAGTGTTGCTTAGCAGAGACAGGTACAATACATGGGCTGAGAGACTTGCTTTTATATCTGCACAGTGTCTGGTGCTAGACTCATTATTTCCTATCTATCCAAATACTGCTGCCTGTGGTGATTAGATGTCACAAATGACGGGCTGCTATTAGAGCCATGGTGGCTCTGCAGTATTACAAATTTTCTTACCAAAGTTCTGCATGTGCATTAGACAGCAACGAGGTGGCTTGCTGGGTCCATCAGCAGTGGATTTTGCAGGGAATAAAATTTTATGTCTTTTGAATTGACTTATGCGGATGTGTTGTTACAAGAAATGCAGATTCTAGGACAATAGGGCTTGCCATTAAATGGCAAGCCAGGTTGTCTAACGCCTCCCTGCCATAAAAGGCAAAGGGAAGGGGTAGAAGGGGGGATAGGAAAGGGGAGGAGACCGGTGACACCAGAGAGGGTCAAATGGCCAGGGGATAGGAGAGGAGAGCGTTCCAATTGGCTGGGGGGAGGGGCTAATGAGGGGTCTGGGAGGGGGACCCTGAGGGGTTACTTAAGGGCTTGCCACCTTCTGGTCTCCCTCTTTTGCTGGGAAAAGATTCTTCTCAGCACTTCATTGGCAATTGAGGGGTAAGGCACTAGCCAGGGAACCTAGGCCTTAGGCCAAGTAGGGCTTCCTGGATTTTATTTTCTGTGGGCAAATGTATAGGGATTTTTTTTTTTTTTAAAGAAAAATGCAGGATAAGCAGGGATGGTCAAGGTGGAGCATTTTGGTATTGTGGGAAGGGTTATGGCTCCCATTCTGGAATTAGGTTGTAGGATGGTCGGTCCTTTCAGGTCATATTGTATCTGGAGTTTTACTGTGGCATGAATGGGGCTATAATGCTGCGCAGCAGGACAAGTGGGTTTGCAGCAGTTGGTGTGGGCGAGCAGACGGGCCATGATGAGCAGCAGCGCTGTTCGAGCTCAGGAATGTTTCGGCTCATGGGGTGCCCGCTACAGGAGGGCAGTTGGTTTGGTTGCCTTTGGGCCTTGCAGAGGAGACGTTGTTGGTTTGCCTCATGGTCTTCTGCAGCCAGTCTTGGTGGTCGCGGGGCAAGGGGCACCAAAGGAGTCACAGGCTGGACGCTGGCCTGGCATCAGTGGAATTTTGGGCCATGTGAGCCAAGCGGGGGGGGGGTGCTCCCATCAGGTGAGCTGTTTTGGAATGAAAGGATAGCAGGTAGAATAACAGGGTATAAGGTTATGTGAAGTAATATTTGTGGCTGGCATTGTGGGCTGGGGCCTTGCAGACTTTAAGGCTCTCATACTGAAAGGCTGTACGTGATTGGTGTTTGTTCTGCTCCAGTCCGGGTAGGGTGGGCATAGTCGGGTTTCTAAACATAAATTGGATTTGAGGGACCAGTAATTCAAGTGCAACAGAAATACAAAGTTGAGCATGTTAAAAAAAAAAAAGAGAATAAATAAAAAAAATACATAAATGAAAAGGGGTTTCCAGTTTGTACTGTCTGTAGCACTACATGGACTAATCTGGTATGGATGCAGTGATAGAAACATCGAAACATAGAAACATAGAAGTCGATGGCAGATAAGGACCGCAAGGCCCATCCAGTCTGCCCATTTCTTTTTCTACCTTATGAATGTGCCATTGACTTTTGCTCTGTCAATGGCCTATCTGTATTGCTCCCTTATGCCTATCCTATGCCTGTTTGAACCCCTGCACTGTATTCATATCCACCACTTCCTGAGGTAGACCATTCCATGCATCCACCACCCTTTCTGTGAAAAAGAACTTCCTCACATTACACCTTAATCGGCCTCCCTCTAATCTCATTCTGTGTCCTCTTGTCTTGCTATTTTTCTTATATTGAAACATGTTAGATTCTTTCACCTTGTTAATGCCCTTAAGGTGTTTCAATGTTTTGATCATATCACATCTCTCCCTCCTTTGCTCTAGGGTATACATATTGAGCTTCCTTAATCTGTCCTCATATGTTTTCTGATGCAGTCCCTGCATCATTTTGGTTGCCCTTCTCTGGACTGCCTCAATTTGGTTAATGTCCTTGTGAAGGTGTGGCCTCCAGTACTGGTCGCAGGACTCCAGATGGGTTCTGACTTGTGATACCCCTACTAATTCACCCTAACATCCCCCTAGCCTTACCTACTGCTTTAGTGGTCTGCTTGGATGATTTCAGGTCATCGGTGATGATGACGCCCAAGTCTCTTTCTTCCCTTGTGACTGCCAGCAACTCCCCTCCCAGCCTATAGGTGGCTTCAGGGTTTCTCTTTCCTATGTGCATGATCTTGCACTTCTTTGCATTAAACCCCAGTTGCCACTCTTCTGACCATTTTGCTAGTTTATCCAGATCTCTTCTCATTCTGCCCACCCCATCTGGATCATCTACTCTGTTGCAGATCTTGGTGGCATCTGCAAACAGAAAAACCTTATCTTCCAGTCCATCTGCAATGTCACTGATGAAGATATTGAAGAGGACTGGCCCCAGGACTGATCCCTGTGATGTGAAAGAAGGTAGCTGTTGAGCAGCTCCAACAAGTAAGCAGGCAGTAGCGAGGGAGGAGTGGCCCCAGAAGGGCATGGGGATCGCGACTGGCCCAGGCAGCTAGGGGAGGTCGATTCTGGCATTCTGCTGGTTGGAGTGAGGGCCTCGAGGAGAAGGAGTGGTAGCCGGTTGATTTGCTGGGCATGGTTTGTGAACAGGGGCTGGTCGGGGCAGTCTTGGGGGCGGCGTGTGCCATGTGGGCCTCAGGCTGGGCGCCGAGTGCAGCAGCCGAGGGGCCCTGGGCCAAGGGAAGATGGTCAGAGGGTTTATAGCATGGCAGTTCAGCACAGGATGGTGCATAAAGGAATTCCATAGCAGGGTGGGGGTTCCAGTCGCAGAGATGTAGACTGGACAATTGGATGCGTTAAGGCATATTACGTAGTGCCTAGTGGTGGTTTGAAGGTGGGTGCGTTGGACAAAAATCGCTCAGAGGTTTTCCTTTATTTCACCAGGTGAGGTGGAGTGAGAGTCATAGTCACTAGCAGGGCATGATCTGTTTTAGGGGTGTTGCTGGCAAGCAGAGTCATGAGAGGTGCAAGGAGGCAATATCCTAGGCCGGGTGTTAGTTTTATTTATTTTATTTGAGAATTAGGAAAGTACCTTTGAGTCAGCAACTCCTTTATAAAGGTTCCATGTCACAAGGAGGTACAAACAACAACAATACAGAGAAGAATACAATAAAGGCTAACAGTCATCGCTTACGGCGCTAAACTTGGTTCAAGCTGGACAGCAATATTGACTACTTATAACGGCTACAAATAACATTCATGTTGGCAGACCAGGGTGGGAGGGGGAGAAGTTGGCCACAGGCCATTGTCGAGGGAGGAGGGTGAAGGGAGGGATTAATGGCAGTCACAGAGGCTGGAGGACTAGAGATGGTCCCTGAGGTAGGTTTTGAAGGGGCCAATTCTGAGTTCGTTTGCGAGAATGCTTGGCAAATCATTCATCCAAGTTGGGGCCTTGTAGCTGAAAGATCTTTAAAATTGGGAGGTATGACAATGGGGAACTGTCAGGAGCTGCTTGCCAGAGCTACGGGTGGATTTCTTTTTCTTTCTGTTGGCCTTGCAGGTTGCTTTGGGGGCCCTGATTCACCGCATGTGCATGGCATGGTTGCCGGTCATGGGAGGCCGCACAGGTTTTTTATTTTGGCAGGGCATCATTTGTGGGCACTTCAGTGGTTTTGTGCTGGTACAGACCCGGTGCGCCTGGCTGCATGGTCACCACCGGGCGGGGGGCCCCCTCACCACCCTGATCAGGTGCGTCTTCAATGCTAGACAGTTGAGCATAGTTTTTCCTTCCTCCTGGTGGATGGCATTTCTCTGGCTGGCTTGATGGGCCCCAGCCTTCTTACGGCTGCAAGACGGTAAGGCGATTTCAGGATGCTACATGTTTTTTTGGGTAGGGCATTGGACAACTGGACAGCAGTCTTCACTAAGGCAGCCACGGAGTGCCAGGACACGTGGCCTTCGTGGGTCAAGAAGCACCCATCGCCTCACTTGGGCTGCCTGCAAGGTTAGGATCATTTGTTTCCCTGCCATGCTTTAGTGGTTTTTCAACTTGCGGCCTCGAATCAGCGATGGAACTTGCGGATGGGAAGAACAAAGGGTCCCATGAAGGTGGGGACCATCTGGTAGTCATGGGCTGGGCCCCCCATCACTGGGTGGGGGTTCGCAATAATTCCTTATGAGTATTAAAGCTATCCTGTATGGAGGAGGAGAGGCGTGACAGGGCCAGAGGGGCGGGTTATCCGATCAGGTGCCTGGCAGCACTTCTGTGTGGGCAGGCTGGTTGGCATAGTTAGCTCCATTTAAAAAGAACATTTCTGCTAGGCCGGAGGGCAGCCCTGATAACAGGCGCCCTCAGTTTCCTCCAGAAGAGTGGTAGGGACAGGGTGGGAGGGAGGGGTGCATTGGCCATTAAAGGAGAGTAATATCCAAGGATGTGGACATCCATGAGGATGTTAAAGCAGATCTAGTAAGAGGCTGCAGGGCCCGGCAAGCAGGGTACCGATCACAGGTGATGCAGGCGTATGGATGGCATACTTCTGGCAGGCAGGGGCCAAGACTAAGTATCGTCCTACAGAGGGCAACATAATGGGCGTTACAAGAAGGTAGCAAAAAAACAACAAAATATAAATAAATAAATGAACTGAAGCATAGCAAGGCAGATGGGGGCTTGTGGCAGGCATAGAAATGTAAAAGGTATATGTACAGGTTACCTGTTATGCTTCACCTAAATGGTATTATTCTCACAGGAAGACATGAGGGGCACGGTAGTTTTGAAGTTGAACTTCATGGTATACTGTAGCTCAAATTTGGAGGTTAACTCATCGATATCCCTGGTCCTAGAAGGCAAGGGATTATATAGGGGGCGCAGCACGATAAGGGGCTGCAGGGGCCTGCAAGCCCTTGTCGCACTGGTACTAATTCAGTTGTGATACTGCGGAAGGGGCTGGCTACAATAGGAGCATGGAGATAAGTTACACGACAGCATCATACCAAGGCGGGGGGGGGGCATGCATGAGGTATGCATAGGAAAATCTGAAGGTATGTACAAGTGTTACCTTTTATGAAGTGGCTAGAAGGTTCATAATAAAATGGGTAAAAACATAAGGGGCAAGGGGTGGGATCATATGAACTTCCTTGTATATTGTGGGATATGAAACAAGCGGGGGGGTAACTCAGGGCTGCCTGGGAGGTGAAGAATTATATAGGGCATGGGTAAGAATGCATGCAGGGTTGCTTGGAAGCCCCTCCACCCTGGTAATAATTCTAGGGTGTTCCAGTGGAGGTAGGTAGGTGAGATGAACACATTTAGAGAGGGGAAGGCCTAACCAGGCCAAAATATGACTTGCCTGTATGGAGGGAGCAGGTTTTAGATGTAAATGGTCTTTTGACAATGATTGCGAGAGCTTGGGGGGATTAACTTGGAACAACCTTGGTCTGGGAGGGGAGACTGGTATAGGGCATGGTTAGAGTTGCCACAGGGTTACCTGGAAGCCTCTGTCACACTGGCAATACTTTTAGGGATCGGGGGGAGGTGGGTTGGAATGGAACACAGGCAGATGAGGGAAGGCCTAATCCAGTCCAAGGAATGACTTGCAAGAGGCAATACAGTCCAAGGAATGACTTTCAGGAGGCAATATAGTGCAGAGGTTTTGGGGCTCTGAGCTGCAGGACCTGGAGATCTGGGTTTTGAATCCCACAGGCCCCACTTGCATTCAGTGTGCCGCTGAGCAAGTCACTTAGTATGTAGAGATACTCACCCTGGTCCAGCCTCTGCAGGTTTCCAGCTTGACAGGAAGGTGTGGTGGGCAGTGGAGAGGGCCCTAGGATCCCATGCGGGCAGTACCAGGGGTAAAGGGAGGGCACAGAGATGGGGAAGGAAGTAGGCTATGGGAGAACTTTCCCTATTTTTTGCGATCAACCAGGGAGGAAGAGAGATGGGCAAGTTCACCTGGGTGGAGGGGTCACAGCATGTAAGGAGAGAGAAACCATTGTTATGGTCCCAGGCCACAGAACCTTCACTACAGAGGGAGGAGAGCCTGGGAACTGAAGGGAGCAAGGGCACGACTAGTGAGGAATCTGTGATTAAGAGCGCAGGACAGTGGCCAGCAGGCTGATGGAGGGGCAGTAGGCTGATTGTAATGGTACTAGAGTTTTAGGGACCCCCGAGGCTGCAGCGGTCCTGGATAGGTCCAGAAGCTTGGCATGGCCCGCAGGTTTAGGGAATGGCAGGGTCAAACCAAAGGAGACCCAGAGACAGGGGAGGACATACCTGGGAAAGCACTCTTCATGTCCCCTGGGAGAGAGAGACCTCACCCGAGGCTATCCTGTTTAGAGACTTGGAAGGAAGGGGGGGGGGCAGACCAGCTGGGCATGAGGAGAGGATAAGAGCCAGGATGGTCTGAGAACAGAGATTTGGTGGGGGAATGCCAGCACAGAAGCAGCTGGTGGAACCTGGGGACAAGGGGAAGCGAGTTTATAAGGCACTGATTAGTGGGGTGCTGAAGGGCGTGGTCCTGAGATAACAAGCCGGCCACGGCAGTACAGGAAGGTGTGGCTCCTCTCATAGGCCAGGTTTTCTTCTCCCCTCAAAGCAAAGTGAGGTGGTCACAGTCAGCCAGGCTAGCATGGGGGTGCAACTTCTGAGCCCCATACTGTTTGAACCACAGTGACCTAACAGTGACGCACACCACTGAATGTTAGGCCCCCTAACAAGAGGTTTGCTGAGCAGGGGGGGCATGAGCCATTGGGAATTGATGGGGTATGGGTCAGTAAGGCTTCTGATCCCAGGGGGACAGGGTAGATTGGATCAATGGGTGGATAACATGGAGGATCATGAGGAGGAAGGGGCCACGGATCAGGGCGGTGGGTGATGGGGTGAGAACAGAGGGCTCATGCAGCCATGTGGGTCCAGCGGCAGGCATACAGGGGTTCTGGTTGAGTCGTGGGATGGCTGCAAGTCATCGCCAGGTGAGCGGTGTGGCAGATGGTTGCAAGGGACTGAGAGGTCAGGGAGAGTAGTGATGGTATGCATCACATCATAGGGAGATTGTTGGCGCAAGGATGGTTGGCCACAGGAATTTTCAAAGGGGGCATGGTGGGTGCCACAAAGTAGGTGGCAGTCTGCCCAGGCCTATCTGATGGAGGATGTCAAATGGCAAGGGTGTGAGGGGACTAATGGGCAGTCCAGATCAGGGGATGATCAGATAGAAGGAGGGGCATCTGCGACAATGGTGCAGCCGCACCAGGAAGGGGCCTGCGCAGGGGCAGCAAAGGGGGAGTCCAGGCTGGGTGTGCAAAGCAGGTGGGGTGCTGGGTGTGCCAGGGCTCTAGAAGTTCTTGGAGGGGGAGGCCCAATAACCAATGAAGTTGGTTTCTCCCATGACAGGTCAAACCCCAGGGGATCCAGGGACATGCATTCCTCTCTTTGGGAAAGGTGGCAGCAGCCTTGTGCAGAGGGGCACATGTGGGCCAGGACTTGACCACAACAGGGGGCTTGGATAGGACATCAGAGGCACATGGGGGCCCCAACCACTACCCTGTGGAAGAATTGCGGGTGTGGGGGCAAACCAGCCTGCATGAATGGTCACACAGAGGGCACCAAGAGGGGCATTCTGCCCTGGGTGGGGTGCCATCCCAGGCCACAACGGCCAATGTGGTGGAGGGTGATGCCGAGATAAAGAGGTGAGGGGGTCCAGGCCCATCCTAGAGATATTTCATCTAAGGGAGAGGAGGCCTACAAGACAGATGGGGTGTTATATGTCGGGTGGGAGGCGCCCCTTCTGAGGCCTGTTGGGGATATGGTGGGAGAGGTGCTAAGGAGGGTACCAGGTTTGTTTCTAGCCTAAGGGAGAGCCCCATCATCCTTCACAAGCTGGAGATGGGTCAGTGGAAAGGGGAGCAGAAAGGGAAGGGGCAAGAGGGGAGGGGTAGGTAGCACGGGTTGGGAGCAAAGGAACCCAGGTGTGGAAGTAAGTGGGGAGGGAGGGGATAGAAACTAGGGGTCAGATCATAGGTCCTGACCTACTGGGGTGTGGACTGGGAACTGACCCAGTATGGGTATGGCCTAGATAAGTGGTGGTACCTGGTACTGGTCATGATGGGGGGGGGGGGTCAAATCAGAGTGTGTCCAGACCCCGAAGCGCAACAAGCAAGGAGAAGAGGATCAAGTTGGAAGAAAGTTTCCAGAAGCAAGAAACAGACTGAATTTTGGTTGTACTGTACTGTACTGTACTGTGCACTGTTGAAATATGAAGTTGGGAGGCGTGGTCTAGCCACCAAAGAAATGGCAGCCTAAATCCTGAGCTCTTCTGAATCTGCTGGCAATCTGCCCTTGGATGACCTAATCCCGGGATGTAACCCCTTCCAAATAACTGCGTAATACTCGGGTGATCATCCCTAATTGACCGGTGTGACTATTTTGCGATTCCTCGGGGTAATAACACCTCTACATGCGCCGGTAATCGCGAGTCGCCTAGCTCAGGTAGGCCATATAGCCATATCTAGTTTTAAGCTACTACCCAAACTACACCTTTTTTCAGCGGGGTACACTGCAAGGACAGCAAACGGTAACCTTATTCTGCTCAGACAATGGCATCTGGAACCTCCTCATGTGACCCCACGCCGGTGTTATCCACAGCTCCTGCATCTAACTCTGTGGGCGATTCACTCAGCTATATCACCCGAATGCTTGAGACCATGTCGCTAAGGGTAGATGATATCAGCTCCACCCTTACGGGCACTACAGCCAATGTTCTCCAAATGCAAGAGAGGCTAAACGTGGTGGAATAGCAAGTAGAAACCCTAGAGCAACAACAAATACTTTTTAAAACAAACAATACAGCAGCAAGAGGAAAAAATGGATATACTACTGGCCATAAGAGAAGATCAAGAAAACAGGGGGCGACATAATAACCTCCGAATCATAGGTGTACCTGAAAGTGCGAAGGAAACGTCTATGGAGAGATTTCTGAGTGAAACCTTGCCCATGTTGTTGGGGGAATGTTGGAGAGGTCCGGTGGAGGTGGAGAGGGCCCACCGTATTACTGGCAAGAGAGAGAGAGACTGATGCATTCTCCGCAGCCCATAGTGGCCTACTTCCTCCAATATTCCACTAAAGAGCGTATTCTAAGGGCAGCTAAAACCTGGGGGAAATTAAATAGCAAGGAGCATCTATTTCTTTTTATAGGGACTTCTCTCAGGACACTGCTAACAAGCGTCAGGCGTATGGGCCCCTGAAGAAATTTTTAGCTGCACTTAATTTCCAGTACAGGTTTCGGGGACTCACCAACCTCCTGGTATCCAAGGAAGGGAAGGAATTACTTGCAACTAGTCCAGGCCAGGTGGAGCGTTGGATCAGCAGGCTGTGGCCTAACCTGCCCTTCCCAACTACATTCCCCAGAAGGCTGTGGGATGCTTCTGCACCGCATGTCACCACTAGGAAACTTTCTTCAGGTGGTTTGTCCATGGAGGACAAATATCCAGTTGTACCAGGTTCATCTTTTTCTGATTCCCCTAGGCAAAGATCTGCTTCATGTTACCATTGGACAAAGCTGATTCCCGGTTTAATGCTGTGCAAGAATTCCTTCCCCCCAGACATGCAGGATACTCTACCCACCACAGACAATGCCCGAGAAGCAGCCAGCAACCTATTTGGGACTCACATGAAGTTGCCCCTCTAGCCAAGATACCACGGGATGATTTCCTAGACACTTTATCAGCTTGTTACCTCCCTGGCCCTAACCCTTTGCATGCTGAAGCTGCTCTGTCTATGGACTGGGCTGATATTCCGGACTCTTCGCTAGCTGAAGCAACGAAGCATATTGGAAAACTTAAAACCGGGGGCGTCGCCGCCGCTGCCTGTGCAATGCCTCCAGATCTGGACAGGGTAACCCTGGCACTGAGCTCTCCATCTGGGGCTTTCCATGAGGTGGGTTCACACGGTTGAATACTATGTTGTACAAGTTGATAACTGGTTGGCCGACAGGTCTACTTCCTGTCGCTCTATTTTGTAGTAACCAGTACCCTAGCTAAAATGTTATTTTTTGTTAAATGTTTTTCCTTTGGGTGGCTCCATTATTTATGGGAGGCCCCACAAGGTTGGGTAAATGATAAGCGGCCCTTATAGTGTTCGATTGGGATGATTACCCAATCTCCCCAACTTCACTTTTTCTCATCTATCGCCCCCCCTTTTTTCCTGGCATTGTGTCAGTTACCGCAGATTGTTAACGGATGAGGATAGGCAAGTTATTTTGGTTGGATCATTCCTCTCCTGACACGTGGAAGCTTGTATAGCTGAGGGTACACTTTCTTCTGTACCTTCTTTCGCTATAGCTATCCTCACTATTAGCCAAAGAACGCTGTTAGAATTGTTGTAGTTATTTGGATTTAGATAGGTTATAGTACTTGATCTATACAGTCTTTCTTTGGGTTTAAATACTTGTCTTTTGGTACACCTCTTATATACAGAATTGCACAGCAGTGTAGTTACTCTCCTCTGATACTCTCCAGCAGTCACTTGGTAACAAGGAATAGGTTGGCAAGTCATTGTGTGCCATGATCCCGGGGCTCCCAATCTCTGGCCAGTGGTAAAAGTGAGTACCCAGTTGCTTATAGCGGTGGCAAGACATGGCTTCCCCAAATCCTCAAGGTCTACGCCTGGTCTCCTGGAATGTTAAGGGTCTTAATCACCCTGTCAAGCATACTAAGGTCATACAATATCTCTGTTCCCTGCACACTGACATAGGTCTTTTACATGAAACACACCTCCTTAAAAAATCCGTCCCTTGGCTTATAAAGTCATGGGTTGGTGCTGTTTATGCTAGTTCTGCTTTATCCAAATCCAGGGGAGTTGCCATTTTAATTCGTAGGTCCAGCCCATGGGTGGTGGAAGAGTCAAAATCAGACTCTCAAGGTAGATGGGTTCTGGTTCGATTGACATCTCCTGCTGGGCCACTGATTTTGGGCAATGTATACTGTATGCTCCCAATTCTGACCAGATGGATTTTTTTCCTTGATTAAGCCAAGCTATTGCCACATGGAATCAGCCTCACACTAACACCCCTCTCATTTTAGGAGGTGATTTTAATTTAGTATCCAACATTTTCTTAGACAAATTGAAGCCCACCCTGCAAACACACCCTCGAGCTCATGCGGCCCTCCAAGAACTACAGGCGGAATGGGGTCTCATAGATGTATGGAGGCACGATAACCCCTCTGGTCATGACTACTCCTATTTTTCACCTTTCCTTGGGGTACATAGCCGTATTGACTACTGGTTGGCCAATAGTGCGGCTTCTGGGGGAGTTTCGCATAATTCCATAGGTAGCATTATCATTTCTGGCCACGCACCTGTTTTTACCACATATACCCCAATAGGCTTCAGACCAAAGGGTACAAGATAGAGATGTAATCCTATGCTAGTCAAGGATCCAGAGTTTAGGCAGACAATGGTTAAAGCCACCAGGGAATACTTTGCTCTTAACTCAACCTGTGGTGTGTCCCCAGGCACAGTGTGGGAGGCCTTTAAGGCCAATCTTAGGGGCCATATTATAGCCTTTGCAACACATTGTAATAAAGCTCGTAAAAAATCTGTCAATGTACTGCAATCAGAGCTTAAGAGTCTGGAAGAGTGCTTTAAGGCTTCACCGACTGCGACTGGAGACACATCCCTGTATCAGAAAATAGTCAGACTCAAATACCAGATCAATATCTTGTTACAAAATAAAGCTGAATGGCTAATGCTGAGATCCAAGCACTTGTATTGGGAGGGTGGTGATAAAGGAGGCAAACTCCTTGCCTTCCAGCTGCACAAGCAGAAGGCCTCTGCTAGAATACATGCCCTTCGTACTTCTTCGGGTCGATCACTACTGATCCTGCAGGGGTCAATGAAACTATGACATCCTTCTTCCAAGCACTGTATAAGTCCCAATCCACTCAGTCACCCACCCAGTTGTCCCAAGACCTCAAGGCCTTTTGCCAGCGGTTTACTATGTCAGCCCTGTCACCCGAACAAGTTACTCTACTGAATGCACCACTAACCATTCTTGAGATACAACAATCCCTTTCCCAGATGGCCCAAGGGAAGGCCCCAGGGCCTGACGGGATGACCGTTGAGCTATATCAGGCACTGGCACAGGAGATCGCCCAGCCTCTGTTATTAGCACTACAGGATGCCCAAACCTCAGGCTCCCTCCCTGCCACAATGAAGGAAGCTCTAATCATGCCCCTCCCCAAGAAATCTACTGATCCCTACAATTGTGCTAATTTCTGGCCAATATCACTACTGCCAGTAGATACTAAGATCTTGGCCAAGATCCTAGCCACCAGAATGTATGCAATTCTTATCTCCCTTATACATCCTGCACAGGTGGGGTTTATGCCTGGTAAGGTGGGTTCTGATAATACCAGGTTACTACTTAATTTGAAATGGTTGGCGTCCAAGGCTAAGATCCCTATGGCTGCCTTGGCAGTGGATTTCGCTAAAGCTTTTGATTCCATTGAGTGGAATTATTTACACGAAGTTCTTCGCCTATATGGCTTTGGGCCTCAATTTTGTCAATGGGTCTTGACATTATACAATTCCCCTTTAGCTAAAGTTTTAACAAATTCGGACATTTCTCCATCCTTTCCACTATATAGGGGCACCCAGCAAGGTTGCCCCCATCTCCTCTGCTCTTTTTGATTGCCTTGGATCCTCTGATCAGGGCACGGGCCAATACTCAAGGTCTGTCCGGCATCGTAGTGAACGGTAAGTCGTATGTCGTGGCAGCCTACACTGACGATTTGCTACTCACTATATTGCACCCCCAACATTCTCTCCCATTAGCTCTTTCAGTGCTATGGGACTTTGCATCCTTTTCTGGGCTACAGGATAATCAGCAGAAAATGACGCTAGTCCCTCTCAATAACTTATGCACACAAGAATGCTTAAAAGGTACAGCACTGAAATGGGCACCCCACGGGTTCAATTACTTGGGAGTCTATATTTCCTCCAAATGGGCTGACCTCGAAACCATTAACTTTGGACCCCTTTTTAAACAATTGGCCATAGAGGTAGAGAGGTGACGTAAATTGCACCTATCACTACCGGGTAAGGCAACAGCCATTCATATGCTCCTACTTCCCAGAGTCATGTATTTATTTAATAACCTTCCGATTCACCTTTCCTGTAAGATATTTTTAACTCTTGAGAAACTGGAAGTATTTTTTCTCTGGGAAGGGAAACCACACAGATGGGGGCAACATAAGCTCCGAGCGCACTGATCAAAGGGGGGCTTAGGAGTTCCTTGGTTCCAAGGTTACCATATTGCAAGCATAGCTGCTCAAACTACAAGATGGTTTGTACACTCTAGTGCACCCCCCCCCGTGGGTAACTCTTGAAGCTAACTTGATGTCTCCCAACCCGCTTAGGGCCCTCCTGGGATTGGGAGGGTTGTCCAATAAAGGTCTACCCCCTGTCCTTCTGGAGTAACAACATGCTTGGCGTCATATTATGACCCTTTCACGCACCCCCAAGGAGGCATGGCCTCCTCCTTTGAGGTATACTGAATTGTGGAGCAATAACTATGTTACCCTTGGAGGACGACCCATCAAATGGCCTTCCTGGGAATCTAAAGGGATTTATCATATACAAGACCTACTGTTACCTGACTCAGACACTGTACTATCTTTTGACCAGCTTAAACAAAAATTTCACCTCCCCAACAAAGATTTCTGGCGTTTCCTGCAAATCCGAAGCGTCCTCCATGATCTTATTTCCCAGCAACACATATGTACTCAATGGGCCTAGCTCGCTACGCTGCACAAATCTCCCTCTTCCAGGGGTCTTATAGGTAAATTCTATGCTACCTAGAGAGACTCCCAAGCAGATCCCACTGAAAATTGTAGGGTTAAATGGGAAACTGAGGTGGGGTTGGGCATATACACAAAGTCTTGGTCATTGTGCATTAAGGATTCACACAGACTGTATAGAGACTCCAAAAGTCATTTCCTGCAACTCAAGATACTTTTGCGATGGTACAGAACCCTGGCTGCCCTACATGTGGCTGGACTCCTGTCTCATTCTAAGTGCTGGAGATGCCAACAACCAGAAGCCCATCTGTTTCACATACTGTGGACCTGTACCATGATAGACACTTTCTGGTTTGCTATTGTTCAACAGTGTTCCCAGATTCTGGGTATTGAGAACTTACCTTTGGAACCCAAGCTGCTTTTGGGAGATCCCTCTGGGTTAACCTTTCTGTCCAAGCCACATAAAGAATGGGTTATGCTGGCAATTTTAGAAGCCAAGAGGCTGCTGTTAATGCATTGGAGACAACCTACACCTCCTTCCATTTCAATGTGGCTGGCAGCATTAGCACGTTTGGCACTGATGGAACGTCTTTCATACTCTCATTGTGGCCAACTAGCATATTGCCTCAAAAAATGGGAAGCCTACCTGAGCTCTTCACTGTGCAAAATCCCTCCTCCACCAGAGAACCCCCCCTTCTCGCTTAAGATCAAGACAATAGAAGATGTATCTTACTGTCCTTGACTGCTGAATCATGGGTAGATATGACTAACATTGCTGCTCTGAATTTAGCCTCATTAGGCCTTACTGATGTAATTGTGGACGATAACTCATATTTTTTTAATATGTGTACACTATAATATTCTATGTGATGTATTTCTCCTTCTATGTATCTGAATCAACCTACATGTCTTTGGCATAGAATGTACTTGAGGTATAAGGTGTACTGTTTTGAAATTCTAAAAATCTAATAAAACTTTATATGATAAAAAAAAGAAATATGAAGTTGGAAATGTAAATATAATTTGTGTACCTTAATAAATATTGCCAGCATGCATCCAACATAAATAAGTGTGGAGAGATTTATTTCTGTGTGGGATCGTGGGACAGTAGGGCTTGCCACTAAAAGGCAAGCCAGTTTGTCTAATGTCCCCCTGCCAGAAAAGGCAAAGGGGAGTGGGGAGGGGGGATAGGAAAGGAGAGGAGACCGGTGACACCAGAGAGGGTCAAATGACCAGGGGATAAGAGAGAGTTCCAATTGGCTGGCAGGAGGGGATAATGGAGGGCTGGAAGGGGGACCCTGAGGGGGCTACTTAAGGGCTTGCCACCTTTTGGTCTCCCTCTTTTGCTGGGAAAAGATTCCCACCCACCCACCCTGAACTAGGTAGTTGGGATTGGCACTGGCTGGCACAGCAAGAAAATTTGAAGGTATAAAAACATGGTACCCCAGTGTGCTGCGTCCGGGGTCAGGGCTGCAGAAGGGCAGTGGATGGCAGCGGATGGTCCCAGGGACTGGAAGGAGCTCTTGGCGGAGGGGCAGCAAGTTGCCCACAGTAAGAGAGAAAAAGGGAAAAGGAGGAGCCGGAATGGGGAAAGGGGGCAGGAGAGGGGAGTTGGTAGGTAGCATGGGCCGGGGGCAAAGAAACCCAGGTGTGGAAGTAAGTGCTTGAGGGGGGAGGGGATAGAAACTAGGGGTCTGTTCACAGGTCCGGATCAAGTGGGGTGTAGACTGGGAAATTGGTGGTACCTGGTGGTGGTACCTGGTTCTGATGATCTGGAGAGGAGGATCAAGTCAGAAGAAAGTTTCTGGAAGGAAGAAGTGGATTGAATTTTGGTTGTATTGTACTGTGCACTGTTGGGAATGTAAATATAATTTGTGTGCATTCAACATAAAAAAGTGTGGAGAGATTTATTTCTGGTGGGGGATCATGGGACAACAGTTAAATTAACATTTTCCACACTCTCTTTCTTGGGTACACAAGTTGCTGATGTTAAATGAGTCAGCGGGAGTAAAATGTTGGTAATTTGGCCTTAACCATAACATCTCTGCTACATTGGAATACCTGCAACTTCACGATTTGGCAAACAAGATTAGGGCATCATTACTTTACCACTTATAAGTAATATTAGAAATATCTGCAATAGACCTAATTTCTTCCACTCTCCTCTTATTGTTGGTTTAAGTTTAAGTTTAATTTTAGAATCAGAAGGATTTTGTTTTAATACTTTGTGATTTCTCAAAATAAATTTAGGTGTAGCAGTGTGCCAGGCCAGGCTTTCGGGGAGCTAGTGCCCATAGGTGGCTAGATGTGGCAGAAGCACTGCTCAGGGGGCATGATGAATTTTCTTAGTTCAGTTTTGAAGTGGCCAAGACTTGTGTGGCTGTTAGCAGAGAAAGGGAGTGCACTGAGCCAAGAGGGTGCACTTACCGCAAAGGCTCACTCTCCCATGGCTGTTTTTCTAAAAGACACAGTTAGTGCATGTTTAGCGATGCTTCTAGTGGCATGCTCGACTGGGGCTGGTCAGAATGAGGCCTGCAGAGAAGGAGGTGCAAGACCAAGGAAGGCCTTCTTCCCTAGGATACAGGAATGCAGCTTGATCCGGTCTTGGAGAAGGAGCCATTGCATCCTAATATAAAGATCGCATGCATGCATAAGGAGCCCAGCACCGAGGACACTTCTGCAGGCTTTATTGAGGGAGGTCTGTATTCTGCGAAGGCTGGTGTCTGTGGCAGCAGCATATACCATGTTTCCATAGTCAAGTATTGGTAAAATTGTACCTCCAACCACCTGGAGCCTAGCCTCAGTTGTAAGGCAGAACCAAACCCTATAGAGGGCACCTAGTTTCCTGTTAGCAGCAGTGGTGAGATTGGATATGTGCTGGTCGAAGGAAAGGGATTTGTCAATGGTGACTCCAAAATACTGGAATGAGGACACCTGCTCAAGGATGAAAAGAGTTGTGGGCAGTTGAGAGAGGCTTTGTTAGCCTCCTCTTTTGGTGCTCCACAAAGAGCATAGTTTTAGTCTTTTTGCTGTTGAGCACCAGCAGACTGTCAGTGAGCCAGTTCTGAATCAGGTTAAAGTTGTATTGGAGGTTCCTGGTGAGTGTTTCTTGGCAGGGACTGCGAGAGAAAATTAATGTGTCATCTGCATAAAGCAGTATCTCAGAGGTTGACAGGCAGCTGGAAGATTATTCACGAAGATGCTGAATGGAAAGATGACCCAGGATAGACCCTTGGGGGACCCCAGCTGTGACTTTGCGATTCTCAGATATGACTCCATTGATTTTTACTTGCTGGGAGCACCCAGTCAGGTAGCTGGAGAACCATCTGACTGCATTTGGGGATAGTCCAAGGGCACTTAGCCTAAGGAGCAGTAACTGGTGATTGACAAGGTTGAAGGCATTGGTCAGGTCAATAAAGATTGCCCCAACCAAGCTGCCCTGGTCAATTACCTCAGGTACATAGCGGATGAAATAAATTAGAGCTGTGCTTGTGCTGTGCAATTGGTGGAACCTGTGCTGGTGGGGGCAGAGGCGGTTGTATTTAAGCAGGTGGTCCGTGAGCTGGTCTGCTATGATTCTCTCAAGCGCTTTGGACAGCGGGGACAGGATTGATATTGATCTGTAGTTGGCTACTAATGCTCTGTCTCCCCCCGTTTAACACTGGGGTGACCAGACTGGATTTCCAGACAGAAGAGAAGGAGGACATGCAGAGTGATAGGTTGAACACCTTGGTGATGGGAATAACGATCTCAGGTAGTGCGATGTTGATCAGTTTCATATCAAGGCCATCACCTCCCTTACGAGTTTTCCCTAGGACTCTGGTAATGTACTTTCTGGCTTCAGCCACTGTTACTTGTCTGAAGTAGAAATTAGGGCAGCAGTTAAAGGGGGGATGGTAGATTGGTGGGTGGAATGCCGCCATAGGGCATGGTGGGTCCCAGGGAGAAGACTGCATTATAACCCTAGAAGGCTTCATTGAATACATTGGCCATGGCAGCATCATCAATAATGATCTCCTCCTTATATTGGAGCATGGAGGGGGGTGATTTATTGCCATACCAGTGGAGGTTCTTTATTGAGGCCCAGAACATCTTCCCATCACCCAAGCTCTGGGATTGCTGTGTCTTGTGAAACACAGCTTTGGCCTGTCGTATTGCCCAGGTACATTTGTTTCTGGCAGCTCTGTAATTTTGTACGTCCGTGGTAGCCCTAGTTGCCCTAGCATGGTGCCAGAGGAGATCACACTGTCGCATCATAGTGAGTAGTTTAGGGGTGACCTACTACAAGCCATATAGGTAATATAGTTATCTCGGATCATGCTCCAGCCTCCATGGGTATTATCCGTGGATTTGTTGCATCCTCAAAGAGGAACTGGAAGTTCACTAGCAGTTTGATGAATTATAGTGATTTCCCAACTTGGCTAGTATGTGAAATAAGAGTATGTTTTGAAATAAAAGACAATGAGGAAGTCTCTCTACCGATTCTGTGGGATGCATTTAAAGCATATATAAGGGGTCACATAATCTCCTTTTCATCCCACAAAAAGAAAACTAGGGAAGCAAAGCTAAATAAGTTAGAGAATGATCTAAAAGCAAAAGAGGTATTGTTCACTTCAACAGGGACCAAAGATCTTAGTCTACATAGAGATATTATAAAACGTAAGTACAGAATTAATACAATATACAATCATAAAGCTGAATTTGCCCTTTTCTTCTTAAGCAGGCATACTGAGAGGCGGGGGAAGCACAAGGGAAGTTGTTGGCACATAAAGTTAGAAAAATGTCTGAAGCCACCAAGATTGCTTCTGTCATGGACAAACAGGGCAAGTCGGTTTACACATCCAATCAAATATTAGACAAATTCAGAGATTTTTACTCCACATTGTAGAAATCTACTGTTGAAGGCCAGTCTAGTCATGTTGATCTGGATGTGATTTTACAAACTCTTAAATTGCCAGCTGTCTCTGAACAGGACAAAGAAAATCTGAACAAACCCATCTCAAAAGGGGAGATACTTAAGGCCCCTCTTGCTCTTTCTTCAGCCAAAGCTCCAGGACCTGATGGTTTGACTGGGGAATTCTATAAAGACACTAATATACAGTTAGCTCCTAGCCTTCATAGAGTTTTTGGTAATGCATTTGCTATCAGATCCTTGCCGCCAATTATGCATGAAGCCTCAATAATCGTACTGCCAAAGAAAGACAAAGAGCCCACGTTTTGCAAGAATTATAGACTGATATCACTTATTAATGTAGACTGTAAAATACTGGCCAAAATTTTGCCCACTAGATTGAACACAGTCATCCAGATGCTGATACATCCAGATCAGGTTGGTTTTGTGGTGGGGCGCCTTAGCCCTGACTTGTTTAGAAAAATGATTCATATTGTACACATGGCCGAATCCAATACATCACAACCTACTTTCCTTTCATTGGACACCAGCAAGGTGTTTGATAGGATAGAATGGGGCTATGTTTCCAAACTCCTAGTTAAGTACAATTTAGGGAACTACTTCTGTAATCGGGTCCAAGTTTTGTATTCAGAAGTATATGCAAAGGTAAAAAATCAATGGTTTTTCATCAATAAGTCCCAAGTCTTCAGAGGTACTAGGCCGGGATGTCCCCTCTTGCTCCCTCTATTCCTATTGGTCCTGGAGCCCCTACTGTGTAGACTACATAAAGCCACTGCAATATCCAGCATAAAAATAGGAAAAGAACAAACGATCGTGGACTACGTGGATGATATCATGCTATCCATTGCAAATCCTCTTACATTGTTGCCCCCAATTTTACAAACTATACAAGAATTCTCTGACATCTCAGGGTTCAATATAAACCTTGAGAAATCGGAGGCTCTCCAGCTATCTAAGGAAATGAATAAGACACTATTTATTAAGCATAATATTAAAACTGCAACACAGGGCATTAAGTTCCTGGGTATTACACTAACTCCAAACATTTCCCAAATCATCTTGAGAAATTTTAGTACACTTTTAGAGAAGATAGATTTGGATTTTACAAGATGGAGCAAAATGTTTTTATCATTTTGGGGTAAAATACAGGCCTTCAATATGATGATTGCTCCCAGAATATATTACTTATTGCAGCACCTGTCAGTTCATATCCCCACTTACTTTTTTAATAAAACTTATAGCCTGATCATAAAATTCATATGGAATAATAAAACACCACAGATTGCCTTGAGCACGCTACAACAGTTGAGAAACAAAGGTGGGTTCAGCCTACTCAATTTTAAACTTAGACACAATGCTTTTTTGGTGGCAGTATAACCTAGAGGTTAGAGTAACAAGCTGTGAACGAGCTTGGTACATCCAGCAGACCAGACCTGGGTTTGATTCTCACAGCCTCCACTTGCATACTGTGTAACTCTGAGCAAGTCACTTAACCACCCAGTGCTCCCAGGTCGACCCTGAAAACAGGCACTTGTGCCTAGTGGGCCTAACCCGGTTACCAAAGACTAAACAAAAAAAATATCGCTGTAACTAAACAATAGCCAAGACATGCTATAGTGGGTTCATGTGGAAAGGGCCTTATTGAAAGGTAATCACCCCAGAGTGGTCTTATTTACAGACTCTGTTAGGCTATTTCACTTGAACCCCTTGTTATGTCAAGTTAATCAAGCTTGGAAAACAGTTGCTATGTCACTAGAATGGGACTCTATGTACTCACCTCATTGTCCTATTTGGGGGTAACACTGCTTTTAAAATAAATGACAACAGCCTTAACTAGCCAAGTTGGAAAGCAAAGGGCATAACATTTATAGAAGATATATTAGATCCTAGTACAGCTACTTTGCTGTCTTTTTCAGTTATCCCTCAAATTTAATCTTCCTAGAACCGAATTTCATAATTATCTTCAATTACATGAGGTGCTTAGAGAGTAAATAAATGGTGAAGTGACCTTTCCTCGGTTCATGTCCTGGACAAGATCTGGACTACTAATAACAGGCACAAGAAATTGTACCTCTTGCTAACGGACTCAAAATCAGATCCAGTGGCAACATTATTAGATAAATGGCAGCAAGAACTGCAAATTCAGATAACTGTAAAAGAATGGGAAGAAATCTGTAGTAAGACAGAAAGAGCATGTAGAGAAGCCAAAGGGTGACTTACTCAATATAAAATAGTACACAGATGGTACTGTACCCATTGTAGAATGATTAAGTTAGGGCTGTCTTCTGATAAGGCATGTTGGAGCTATTTAACTGGCAAAGGTACATTATCCCACATTCTGTGGTCGTGTCCTCTCCTATTACCTTATTGGAAAAGGATAATAGCAGTGTGTGAAGAAGTAACAAAAAGTAAGATAGATTGTTCAGCCAAATTTGCTGTCCTGGGGATATGTTCAGAACTATCATAATGTTCAGTACACCAGAAGCTTTGGCTGTTAGCAGCATTCATCACTGCAAAACTTGCTGTTCTGAGGCACTGGAATAGCTAAGTGATTCAGTCAGTGAAGGCATGGCTCCAAGACTTACATATCAGAGTCAGTTATGAGAGAGTGTCATATGTAAATATTAGTCGTTTGGATAAATTCAGATCCATTTGGGAACCATTTTTAAATAGCTCTAAGATATAGACTCACTTGTGTTTATGTTTTTTTTTTTTTTTTCTTATTATTCTTGCTCTTATTTAATTTTTGGTTGTTTGTAATCTCTTTGATTTAAGGTTAAATAGTTTAGCTAGTAGTTTAGTGTTAATTGTGATTTGCTTCCAAAATGTATGATGCAATAATCTAATTTATGCAATAGGCATGCACAGATAACCAGTGGAATAAATCCATTTATTCTCACTGCTGTTGGATAAATGGTGGTTGTAACATTTATCCCACAGCCTGCCATCAATCAACCACCATTTATCCAACACCCTGCCACCAATCATATTACCTCCTACTGGCACTACCATTAGTTACCCTTACTTGCACTTTCATTTCAGTTACACACCAACCTCTTTGGCTGTCTTCACTCTCCTCCACGCATACATTCCTCACTAGTAAAATGAACAACAGAATCTTCAGGCTCTTCCAGCCCTAAATCCAGCGATTCCCAGAACCCCCTCCCCCCAAAAAAACACAACTTAAAAAGTAAATAAATATCCCAGTGACAGAATCTTCAAGCTCTTCATGCGCAAATCCAAGACTAAATCCAAGAAGCAGTCCTTCCAAAACCAGTGATCCCATTTCTTCGTATGTATCATGCTCCTTGACCAGATATCTGCCGCAGCTCCAGTGAGGACTCCCCACCTACTCCTTCACACACCGGCCCCATGAAACTTCTCCTTGCACTCCTCAACTGAAAACTAGGCTGAATCCACTGACGCCAGTTTCAAAATCCACATACCAACACTCCCTTCCAAAGCTTCCTCACAAACTGAGTTCAAAATGCACCATAAACATAAAATCCCACCCCCAAATGCCACGCAACACCCCTGACCAATCAGAAAATATTTCCCATGTTCCAACAACCCAATCAAAATCCGCAACCACGTCCATTCATAAAAAAATAACCAATCACACATTACACATCACCGAATCACTAAAAATGTAAATTTCCATATTAGCAACGAACCACATAACAAATAGTTCCAAGCAAAAACACAAAAAAAATAAAAAAGTAACACAAAAAAATGCAAACAAGGCCCATTGCATAAATCGCACATGTGATGGGCTGCTGTGGGATACATTATTTATCTAGAATGTGCTGACCTCACGAAAGTGGCTCGCCACTTGTGAGGTCAACCGAGGTCACACACTGCAGTTCAAATAAATGGTGTATCCCACAGCAGCCCATCACATATCCCCTATGTACCTTGTCATTAACTGATCTTATGTTATACCCTTTTGTATTGACAAAGTCTGTTGTTATATATGGAAAACAATTGAATTAAATTATGAATTAAAAAATAAAGAAGTTCTAAAAACATCCACTTTCAGAATTTCTGATTTCCTCTTATGATGAAATTCCACGGAATTTCCAGGAGAAGCAGAATTTGAAATTTCCACATGGCTGTAACCAAAATGAATGGAGTTAGTTTTCTTTGTGTGTATGATAAGTTTGTTATCCAGTAGCCAGTGCTGCGTGTTCTTTAAACCTAGCTGTAACTTTATCTTGAGCTTCCGGGCTTGGTGCCACAGTGATGGTACTGTGTCTTGAGATGTTGCAGCGTTTTATTTTGCCAGTGAGGTTCTGGCAAAGTTGTGAAATTTGCCTTTGCAGAAAACTTCACGGGTTGCCCAGTTGCTATGTAAGCATTAAGACATGATGGGGTGTACATTAGACATTTTTAATGCATAGCCAGGGGAATAGCGAGGCATGAGCCGCAGGCCAAGTGCCTTCAACCAGTGGCTGTGCATTAGAAATGTCTAATGCACATCCCCAGAGTGTTTTATTGCACTTATAAAATGGGGCACTGCATTCTGCAAACATTAAAAATTTAAAATTGAGCTGGCCCAGTGGCGCAGAGGGCTGAAGCGCTGGCACCTTGCCTCACACCACACCAGCGACCTGGGTTCGGGATGGACTCAGGGCACCGGAGATCGGCAGGGGAAGGAGAGGATTGAGCATCCAGAGGACTGCTCTCCTCACCTGGGGTGGGCTAGGGAGATTGTCTTGCTCTGTAGCAGCCCCTGGTGGAGACTGGGAGCACTACAGATGAGGCATGATGCATGGGGAACCAGGAAAACCACGTAAAATGGTGTTCTGATTGACCAGATGATGACCACCTGGACCCCTGCCTCCATGGAGCCCCTGGACAGTCAGGGCTGACCTCAGCAGCACACAGGGCCAGGAAAGGTAAGCCAGAAAGGCACTTTTCCTCTGGAAGGAGGGAACCCGTCCGACGAAGGGATACGTCAGGTTACCCTGGGCTGTCTGCAATATGAGGCCAGGAAGCTGGTGACAGGGTGGGGTCAGAGGGGAGGAGGGGCTCCCTTGGCAGGGCTCGAAGGAGAGGCTGGTCGGACGAAGTGGCAATAAAACAGATAATGCAAAAAAAAAAGTAAAATTTACATGTTTAAATTCCCTAATACCAAAATATTTTCTGCATTTTTTTAGTAAAATAGTTCCTCTACCTGTATTATTGCCATTTTTTTTACATTTTGGACTTTGGTCCTATAATGGCCTCTGTAGCTCTCTATGTGTTTCTGCAGTTGCCATAGTTTCCACCCCCTCCAATTTGGCATTTAGCTCAAGACATTACTAAACTTTTTTCTTTCAAAAAGTCAGTATGCATGCTGATTTACTAAACATTTAATAGTAGAAGAGACATGCTGCCAGTTCATGACAGGAGGCAGTACATGGATGGGAGGAAGCAAGCTAGCACTGAACTGTTGATGTGACCTCAGTAAGAAGTGAGCCTTGGGGGGGGGGAAAAGGATTTATGTGCACTGTGCTTTGTTTTCTTAATCAAGGTTTACACAGAAAAAAAATGCTTAAAAAAAGTAGTTGTAAATGTAAAGAGATCGAATGGATATTGGGAACCGCCATAGGGGGAAGGTGCTGGCGATAGATTGCAATTTGGCTACCATATAGCAAAACAAAGAGAAAAGATAATGAGGATTAGTTCTGTTTTCATGTGTGCCTTAGCAGCCCTTATGAGGCAGGGTAACTTGTCCACTTGTGCTTGTCTGTGAGAGCCTTTCAGCAGGGGCAGTTGGGAGCAAGTGGCAGGCAGTGAGTGGTCGATTGAAGTGAGTGGCGGTAACCGGAAGTAGCAGGCTGGTGTCAAATGGCATGTAAGAATAAGTGTAATAAAAAAAAAACTGGATCTCAGTTTTAACTAGTCAGTTATTTTGGAGCCAAGCAACTGTTTTGTATTACAGACAATTAAGCAGGCTGTGGGCTGTAGCAAACTCTCACTTACCGGAGGAAAAAAATGGTGGCTATCAGATTTGTCAACATTCTAGTGGCACAGTGATTTCTTTCATGCCCTGCCCTGTGTCCAGCTGGCCAGCACTTGCCTTTAGCCATGCATTAGACCCTTCTAATGCATTATTAATGACCAGTCAGGGGGCAGGATTTTCCCTTCCCATTTTATAAGTAAGCAATAAGACATGACAGGGTGTGCAGTAGACATTTCTAATGCATGACTAGGGGCATAGTGAGTCATGAGGCCGCAGGCTGAGCACCTTTAGCCACTGGCCATGTGTTTGAAATGTCTAATGCACATCTCTGGAGTGTCTTGTTGCCCTTATAAATTGGGGCACTGCATTCTGCTAGCATTAAAAAATTTAAATTTACATGTTTAAATTCCCTAATACTAAAATATTTTCTGTATTTCTTAGTACAATAGTTCCTCCACCTGTATTATTGCCCAATTTTCTGTTTTTGCATTTGGGACTTTTATCCTACTAATACTATGGCCTCCAATTAACTAAACATTTAATAGTAGAAGAGACATGCTGGGACTTCCAGTGACATAGTGAGGTAGACAGCAGCAGAAAATTACTTCTCTCATGACCCGCTCCACTAATTTTAAAATTTGCCTTTACTATTTACGTTTTACATTAATTAGCACTCCGGAATCGCATTACTGAATGTCTGGGTGACAGAATAAAGGGGGCCCAGTCTCTACGGAATCTAAAATTAAGCAACTTATGCAGAAAGAAAGAGCGACCACGAGGTCTGGGAGGCCAAGCTCATCCTGGGCTCAGTCCCTGGGGCCAATTTTATCGATGGATCAAGAAAGTGAATTCAACGAGAGAGGGCGAACCGATTGCTGCAACAGATGCCACAATTGGTAAGGTAATCACAACTGTCCAGACTACTGAGTCTGCTTTAGCATATCTAAAGGCACACTTGAAAAATATGGATAAGAAAATGACAAAGTTACAGGAACATGTAGGAGAAGTGACAGAGATATAAGACACGCACAGCAGGCTCATCACATACTTACTCCATAGGGACAGGGAGGTGCAGGATCAGTTGGAAGATGCCAAGAATTTGGCACACAGGAATAATTTCAGGCTGCATTCAGTGAAAGAAGGAGCAGAGGATGCCTACTCTTTGGTAGCCGACTTTGTGATCCACCTTTCGGGGAAAGTGCTACATTTACCCCAAGATACCCCTCTTATCACAGAGAGAGCTCATAGATCACGCGGACATAAGTCAAAAGAAGTGACGGCAAAACCAAGATGTAGTATAGTAAAAATGCTCCATTACCAGACAAAGGAATTGATTCTGCAATCAGCCTGGAAGCTGCCTAAAATACTGTGGGAGGAGCAGCAAATATTTTTTGATCAGGACTTTTCTCCTGTGTTACAGTCCAAGCACCAAAATGCTTGATGGCTAGCGAAGCAAATTAGAGAAAATAAAGGCTACAAAATGCAAGTCATTTACCCAGCTCGACTGAGGGTGTTTGTGGAGAAAGGGGTAATGATATGTTAAAGCATCTCAGAAGCGCCCCACACTCTTTAAAAATGGGGAATTGAATGCCCGGAGGCTGAAATGGAGCAATTTAGAAAAAGAACTGCATCAGGCCACCTGGCAGAAAGCAGGCCAGAACAGAAAAAGACAGTACCAAGGGGGAGAATAGCCAAGATATCGCAAAAAGGACCTAAAAAAATCATGCAAGACCGGAGGGAGACAACAGAGAACATGAAGAAAGTGGACAAATGATCAGTCATCATGGATTTAATGGACAATGCTTTATTTGTTGCATGTTAACTTGTTGATACCCATAACCTTTGTTGGCTGTGCTTTGGGGGCACTTATGGGTCCCACAGTGATATGACATGGAATAGGGCTTAACTGTTGGGCAGATTGTTTTTAATTTTTCCTTTTCTGAATTGTCCTCAAGGTTTTATGCAAATGGTTGGGTGGTCAAAATCAGGAAGGATCCCCTAAATTTGGAGAGAGAGAGAGAGAGAGAGAGACAGAGAGAGACAGAGACAAACTCGAATGTAGGACAACTGGGGATCCCGTTACTGACCACAGTGTGGAAACAGTGAGGCATTTATGGTAAATTAGATAGAAAATAGGGACAACAGCATAAGGGAGGGAGGATGGAGCATACCTCTCAACCTCCTGTCTCATAAATCAGGGACAAGGCTTAAAAAAATCAGGGACGAAGGATCAAAATCAGGGACACTTCTTCAAAATTAGAGATATCCACTCAGGAAGCTGGTAGAATAAAGGGCTTAGTGTAAAATGCATTTCCTAAAGAAGAACAAGTCTGTAACTTTAAGGTTTGACATTAGTTTGTGCTTATAACCCCTGCTGTTTGGTCAAAGAAACACAATTTTAAGGAGGGACAGAGTAAAATTTTGAGGCAAAATCAGGGACGTCCCTGAAAATCAGGGACAGTTGAGAGGTATGGGATGGAGGTATTTAGGTAATGGCACATGGATGGGAGCATGAAGGGAGATCTGAGGGAAGGGGGAACCAACTAAGTAATTCATAGGAAGTAAAGTATGGAGAATTACTATTCCAATTTTAGGTGATAGAGAAACCGGGGTGAGGTTTACCGATTGCAATAATGCTTGAAATAAGCAAATGGATTTCACCTGAGCTTATTATGCTGGCAAAGAGCACGGGGACGGTGAGAGGACAAGAAAGGATGATGAATCGGGAAGGGGAAGAATAGATAGAAGGCATGGTAATATAGGGGGGTGGGAAAAAGGTCTCAGGGGAATGTGTGAAAAAAAGAAACAAAAACAGAAAAATCAATATACGTAACAGGGGAAGGGATCCTGGGAAAGGGGGCAGCATTGGCAGCAACTCACAATAGGGAAAAGACCAAGGGTAACCATAGTGTAGAAATTATGAGTGAGAGGGAAAATGGGAAAAATGTACTCCCCTTTGTGGAATGGGGAGGAGTGGACTTAGTGATAGAAACACACATGATGGAGTAATTCTTTACATTAATTAAGTCCTGCTTCAGTTTCTTTAGGTGCTCAAATAAGAAACAGAAGCTCCAAGTTGTAGAGATGACTCTGCCATTGGCCAGAAACATGTTTAGAACCTGGACTGCGCAGTACTTCTTTTCTTGTCCTTTTTTTCTGCATTTTCAGTTGTGCTGTTCTGGTCTCCATGCAAATAAAATGGCAGGATGAAGGGTGGTATGGAGGCTGGCCCAAATGTAGCAACTTGGGAAGCAGGTATAGAGATACAGAAATTTGATAGTGCCTTTCAGGCAAGGCCGGTGGGAATATTAGGGGGGAGGGATAGAATTAATAAAGAATAAAAGTCTGGAAAGAGCAAATGAGATATACCAAAAATATATGCTAAAAATGGAGACATGGGGAAGTGTTGCTGGTGGTAGTCCATATGACAGGGGTTCTGAACCCCCTTAGTGCTGGAAGCCTGAAACCATAGAAGAGAGGAGGGATGATAATACAGAGGAGAAAGGAGAGGCATATGGGGACATATTTGGAAGGCTTTGCCTGTAGTTCAGTGACCAAGCAGCCAGCCACTCCCACTTCCTGAACTATATAAGCAGTTCCTCTCAGCCTCCCTGTGAAGCTTTTTGTCTTTGCAGTCGAAGGCTATGTTGGTTTGTCCTCTGAGCTGGCTGGGGCCTAACCCCCTCCCCAAGCCTGCTGTTTCTGTGCGTCTCTGCTGAACTCCAGTGTTTGTTTTCCTGCTTTTGGTTTGTATCTTTCCTCCGTCTGTGTGCTTCCCTGTGTTTTGTTTCTTGTTTTTTGGGGGCCTTTCCCTATTTTCTGTTTCGCTGTGTTTTGGGCTCCTCTTCTGGGGGGGGGCTTTTATTTTTAAAAAAACTCCTAGCATACTGCTGCTACAGAGCTCATTCTGCTTGCTTTCAGTTACAACTCTCAGTTTACTGCACTGCAACTGCAAACCTACTCAGAGCTCATGCTACTGCTTTCAGTTACCTACAACTTCAGCCACTGCTGCTGACTGTTTAATTTAATTACTATTGTACCCAGTGCATGTGTTTTAACACTGTACTCATTTAACTACTGCTGTACAGGCCCACTTACTTCCTGCTGCTGCATTATTTACACCCATTCCTATTCTACCTTGTTTACTCTGAGGTTAGCTGAAGCTCTTGTTGAGGCTATTAAACTAGCTTTTATATCAGCATGTGGCTCTTGGCCTTTCATCGCTTCCTTGTTTGTCCTACGCCGGGGACTGGGAGGTGTTTGGGGGGTCGTGGCCTATGTGGCTAATTAATTTGTTCGAAATCCTGTCTTCGCCACTGAAAATCCACAGAGTTTGTCACCTTGATTTGGCTATTCATGTCTGGCTGGCTTGCCCATAACTCAGTGCTGTTTACTTGCTATACAGTTGTTATGCAGGTCCACCTATTAGTACTACTACTATTGCTTACTGACCTATCAGGTCCCCACTTGCTTACGCAACCGTTGCTCCTTGCTTACGCAAACCATTGCTTTATGCCTAGTGCCATCAGCTCGGCTTCGCCTGGGATTCTACTGCTCTCAATCTGCATCCGACCTTGCAAGGTCTCAGCACTCAATGCTCATTATGATCTCAGCACTCCATGCTCATTCAGCTCACCAGCTTTACAGCTCTCAATCAATTCTGGGGCATGCCAGCCATGCTAATCTGACGCAGGTTCCTGCAGCCGATGGTCTCACTCTGCATTTAGTCTGCATCATCGAGCGTGTCCAACTTGGGGCAGGATCCTTTTCACCTGGCCTATAGCTGGGAATGTCCTCGCCCTGGGCTTGGCTTTAGCTGCCTGCTATGCGACAGCAGCTCCTGGTGTAGAATTTAAGACTAGTGGTGAAGGGTGGTTATGACGATCTCCTTTGGCTCTAGTGTTCCACTAGAACGGTTGGCCATTGACTATAGTGGTTTCCCTAGCAAGGCACCTTCACCACATTCTTCCCACAACTGCCTCTGGTTCACCTGGTTTGATTTAGGGTGGGTAGGCCAGGTGAGTGCCTCAGCAGTTGTTGCTCTCCTCCTGTGCCTTGGATACTCGTATTGTTGCAGAGTTTTCTCGCAACCTTCCACGATGTTCCCGCTAGAGGGTTTGAGTGAGAGCCTTCCTCCAAATTGGAATATTTTCCATCTCCCTTTAATTGTGTTTTCCAAATCGCAGCTGCAAAGATGTCACTAAATACATTTTTCCAAGCCTGGAGGGAAGGCGACCTAGGCCTTGGATCCCCAGAGAGTTCCTCCTCACAGGGTTTTTTTTCTCTCCTCCGTTGCCTCAGGTCATAACTCTTAGTTAACATAGTTGTTTCCCCTAGTTTCCTTAGGTAGGTTCCGTTGTTGGATGGAGGTGGAGGATGTCCTGCCATTCCCTCTCTCCTTAGAGGATCCCCTTCTCTCATACAAGCCATCACTATTCTTCTCTACTACTATATTTGCAGTTACTGCTTCTGCGTCACTGTTACTGCTTGCTCATCGCATCATATTTACCTCTTTTGGGATGATACTACATTTTCTTTAGGGATTCCTAAAGGTGCCTTTATAGCAGGAACCGTCCTGTGACACCTCTAGGGGTGGAACCCTCTCCGAGAGTTTGTTGCTTTCGTACCCCTACAGGGTGGCAATTCCTCTGGAATAGAGAGTGCGAACGGCCACAACCAAACTAATACAGTTACATAAGCATAACACTATACTGACTGTGTAGGTCAGTGAATTGAAAGGCTTTGCCTGTAGTTCAGTGGCCAAGCAGCCAGCCACTCCCACTTCCTGAGCTATATAAGCAGTTCCTCTCAGCCTCACTGTGAAGCATTTTGTCTTTGCCCCACCATCCTCCCCTCCTCCTCCTCCAGCGGCAGTGCTCTCTCCTTAGGGGAATTTTTAAGGTACCTTTAGCCACGGGAACCATCCCATGGCACCTCTAGGGGCGGAACCCTCTCCGAGAGTTCCTTGCTTTCATACCCCTACAGGGTAGTAATTCCTCTGGAATAGAGAGTGCGAACGGCCACAACCAAACTAATACAGTTACATATGCATAACACTATACTGGCTGCGTAGGTCAGTGAAGCATAGTACATATGCCAGACAAATGAGCAGAGCTCCGGGGATATAATGATGAAGAAGAAGAATCAGCATTTATATACCACTTTTCATACAGTGTATCCCAAAGTGCTTTACAAGCAATGTTAGACTGGTAGAGAAGTGACTGAATGTGTAGTGTCGGCCATATTGCACATCAAAAACCACACACTGCCTGGACAATTGCATGATCTGGTTTATGGGTAGGGGAAGGTAAGCCAGGACATTGGGAATGTCCCCTACTCTTTACAAAGAGTGCCCTGGGTTCTTTTACTTCCACTTGGACACCCACCGGGACAGCAACAGGATGGGTAGAAGGCATCTCAGTTCATCCGAAGGATGACACACCCCAGCAATACAGCACCCCCCAATACTGCACTTGGATGCCAGCATTTTAGGTATGTGTTCAGTCCCAGTGTTGACTTCTGGTCCAGAGGTGGATGTGCTATCAACTGAGCCACACTGACACAAGGTGGGGGGGAGCAGAGATGTATGTACTTATATTAAACCGATTGCTTGGAGGGTGAAGTGTTCAGCCACAAAGCGTACAGACCAGCCTAACAAAGTAACCGAGGCAGTACGTATGCTCAACCAGAACAGCAATGGGTACAAAGGGGTTGTTGATAGATTGTTCCCCCACATAGTCACCTTTTAAGTCGCCTGGAAGTACAAACTAATGGTGGAAATCTTTAAAGTACCAGATAAATGGCATGTCTAGAATATATATAGTTACTATTCTAACAAGCATTTGTCAGTGCCGAATGTTGATTGCTTATATGTGCTGTTTAGGTATTTGGAAGTGAAAGTACCATGCCTAAGAATTGTCATGTGCTCCCCAAGACATCCACTGTGTCTTTCTGTTCAGTATTCACAGAAGAGGAGGAGGAGGGGCAAGGGCCACAGCAGTTGCAAAGGCATGATGAGGCGGAAAATAATCCATTCACAGGCAGAAGAATCCTGCAGAAGATGAGTAAATTAACGGTGGACAAAGCGAAGGGACCATATGGCATACATCCAAGGATATTAAAAGAACTGTGAAGGGAGATAGCAGCACCTCTGGCAGCCATGTTCAGTGAGTCATTCAATAGAGGGGTGGTACCAGAGAATTGGAGGAGGGCATATGCGGTCCATCTATAGAAATTCAGCAGTAGGGAGGAGGCGGGGAACTATTGGCTGCTCAGCCTCACTTCAGTAGTGGGGAAGATCACGGAGACATTGGTTAAAGAAAGGATAGCAAGGCATCTGGAAGGCATCGGAGGCCAGGACCGTAGGCGACATGGATTCACAGTGGGGAGGTCATGTCAGACGAATCTGGTTGATCTCTTTGACTGGGTGACAAAGGAAGTAAATCAGGGTGGGTCAGTGGACAATGCTTACCTTGATGTAAGCAAAGCCTTTGACACCATCCCACATAGGAGGCTAATAAACTAGCTGAGTAGGCTGGGCACAGAGGAAAGGGTGGTAAAGTGGGTTAGAAAGTGGGTAAGAGACAGGAGGCAGAGAGTGGTGGTAAATGGGGCACAGACTGGGGAGAGGGGGTGACTAGTGGGGTGCAGCAGGGATTGGTCGTGGGGCCAGTCCTGTTCAATGTCTTCATCAGTGACATTGCAAAAGGACTGAAGGGAAAGGTCTGCTTGTTTGTAGATTACACCAAGATCTTTAAGACAGTGAATACCCCAGAGGGAGTGGAGAAAATGAGGAGGGACCTGGGGAAGGTTGAGAAATGGTCTGAGGATTGGTAAATGAAGTTTAATTCAAAAAAGTGCAAAATTATGCACCTGGGACACAGAAACCCTGGAGAAAGGTACAGGATGGTGGGGTAGGGAGTTGCTGACAGTCACAAAGAAGGAACAGGATCTGGGAGTTCTTATTTCAGATGACCTGAAAATGTCAAAGTGGTAAGGCAGCTGAGCAGGCCAGTGACATGCTGGGGTGCATAGGCAGGGGTATCACCAGCATAAGGAGGGAGGTAGTGATGCCATTATATAAAACCATGATCAGGCTTCGCATGGAGTACTGTGTGCAGTTCTGGAGGGCACACCTCCGTAAGCATATTAACAGGCTGGAGATGGTCCAGAGAAGGGCGAATGAGATGGTACAGAGCTTACAAAACAAGGCTTATGAGGAGAAATTAAGGAACCTCAATATGTACTCAGTGGAAGAGAGGAGGGAAAGAGAGGATATGATAGAAACATTCAAGTACCTCAAGGGTATAAATATAACTACTGAGAAGCAGAAGACAGCTGCTATAGGCATATGTGTCAGCTTCTGTGAGATATTCTTTTGTTCTTATAAATCTGTACTCTCCAGTATTTCAGTAACCACATGGCCACACTGCCTTCTTTAGGCAGTTTTATGCTGGCTGATGCCTGGTGTCAGATGGCAGACAGAGGGCTCACCAGCTTGTGTTGCCATTTGAAAAACTTCATGGAGTGTTCTTTTACTGGTAAGTGTTTTGGAAAGCTGGTGAAGGTCTCACAATTTGTATTATGATTTTATCTCCTTAGGTCTGTCCCTTTTGGTCCCCCCATCCCCACACCCCAACAGTCATCAGTGGCCACAGCTGAAGCCTTCTTCGGCCTGCTATATAAGCACTGAAGCTACCTCTCCGATAAAGCCCTCCAGCTTGTCATAACCAGCTCGGTCTTCTCAACTATTGATTATGGCCTAGCTATCTATTGTGTGCAGCCTCTGACAGCACCCTCAGGCGACTCGTCACCACGCTCAACAAAGCCTGCAGATTTGCACTTTGAGACCCACGCCTGACCCATACTTGCCACCTCTACCAGCAAACCGGTTAGCTAAATCTGAATGACAGGGCCTGCTACCAAACCCTATCTCCTTGCCAAAAAAGCAGCTCTGGGCCTACTGCCTCCGGGGCCCAGCATCCTCATACACCAGGTCGCACCAACTAGGGCTACAAGGACATCCAGTAAGATCTCCATCAAGATCCCCTACCATCGTACCACCCAAGGTTAATGATCCTTTGAATACCGGGCCCCGCTATGGCTTACCTCACTCCCACCTGAAATAGCCACTATTAGCAAAATCGGCTTGTTCAAATCTGCACTTAGATCCCGCCTGTCCAGCCTAGGGAAATGCACCTATCCTACCTGACCAAACCTCCTGGTTATAAATTCTGACTACCCCTCCTTAGCGCACTTATGCAATCACCCATTCTGCTACTTCCCACTCCCACCCTCCCCCACCAACCATTTCCCCCCTGACCTCAGCCCCAGTCCCTCCTCACCCCCCTTCCCTTATTTACTAACCGGGTCCTCCCATCCCCACCCATTCCTGACAAAGCGACCACATGCCAGTGGTTCTAAACTGAACATCTCCTATTTCCCCACCTCCTTCACTCTTGTTCCTACCTCCCCCCAACTGTCTCATGCCAATTACTGCTGCTGCTCTGACTCTGCCTGCTAATTAATGGCACTATCCTTTCCCATGTAACCCCTACACGGTATGCCATTTCTATCTGACAGCTCTACCAGGTAGGCTGGGTTCGGGGTGGAATACGTCACTCGGCACATAGGCTAGGTTTGGCTACTCTGCACAGGGGCACCCAAGTAACTCCGGACAAAGGAAGCAATAACTGTAATGTCCAATACCAGAAGTGGGATTCTAAAGTGTGGCTTTTATTCACATCCAAACAGAATAAACAAAGCATAGATGGACCCCCACAGGGCTACACTCCTGGTAATGCAGATTTTAGGAGACCAGCACACATCCTCATCACTTTAGCCCTCAAGCTCTACAATACACTGGGCACACAGCCCGAACCTGCACACTGTTCTGGGTTTTCCCCTGGGTGGCTCCCTTGCCAGCCACTTGGACCCTTTCCATATATCATGGAGACATTCACTGGTGGCTCCCTATACCACCTAAGAGCACCTCTGCTCCATAAGGGAATCCTCCTCATTAATCCCACGTCTGGGTACTTTCCTCAGGCATTAGCCAAGTACCTGAGAGAAAGTAACAGGTGTCTCAGAGCAAATCCGTAGAGGTGAATTTGATTACTACTGATGGGGGGTTTCCCACCTCTCGCTCCCACAATTCATACTCGGCCATTTCTCTGGACAGTAACACCTCATCCTTTAACACTTTGTTGTGTAGATTCTTTGTTAAATGTATTTCACATTCAATCTACTGTCTTTCCTTCCCATTTGTGCTGGACCTGAACATACTTATAAGTGGCTTTGTCCATTACTCAAGACCCCCCTCAGAGTTAAGCAGTCCAATCCCCACATTCTTTCTTCTGTTTCAGGTGAAAACACTTGGCCCTTTTTCAGAGTGAACTCACCCTTTGGTTGCAGGTGCTCCACAGGCATTTCCTCCTCAAGGAATCTTCCTTCAAGAGCTTCTGGTGCCTCAGCACAACTCAAACAGGCAGCTTCTTTTCCTTAGCCGGACCCAGGGGGGGTTGCCCCTGAAAAACAGGCTGACACCTTCCCCCATCCCCGCAGGGATGGGGCTCTGAACCATTGAGAGTGGTCTCCATCACTTCAATAATCAGTTCCTGTGTTCCTCTTCAGGTGGAAACACACACCTAAAACAAAAGTAGCTCTGAAACAGACCTTAAAACTCTGAGGGCTTGCACTCAGCAGAGCACCTCTGCTGAACTCTACAGAGCTCTCACACAGACTCTCAAAGACTGGCTTCAAAATCCCCAACATTCTGCTCTAACCTCCAACTGCAACATTCCAGTGTGGCTTATGCAGCTGCAACAGTTCTAAAATGATGTCATCCCTCAGTCTCAGCTGAGACTGAGAACAGAGTGAGACAGTGAGAAATCCATTTAACTGGAGTTTCATAAGCTGCCTTCCCTGCCTACCACTAGGTCTTACTGGGATTCTAGTAACCCCGGGTAACAGGGGGGTTATACATGTACTCCTCAGTCATATTACCATTAACAATTGTTGAATGTTCATTGTAACCCTGGATTTTTACTACTGTACGTTTGCATTTTCTTCCTGACGTAGAACCTTTGTAAACAAGCAAGATGGCGGGTGAGAAACATAGAATTTGAAGGCAGATAAGGACCGCTTGGCCCACCTAGTCTTCCCATTTCCCTACTTGATGGATAAGCTGCTGATTCTAGTTAATCAGCAGCTTCCTTCCTCCTACCCCCCAGTACAATTGCCTTATGTCCGGCCGGGAGCAGCTGCCTTCACAGTCTGTGAAGTCTTGTGTCTTTCAGTGCCACTTATTGGTCATCTTCCAACACAGGCAAGGTGCCGCCAGCACAAAAATAACTCAGGACAAGCAGTTTTCAAAGTGGGGAAGAAATGGAGTGAGGAAGAATCAAGTACTCATTCAGATGTGGCATCGATTTTAAAATCAACATACTGGTGTGGACACTACAAATAGAACCCCAGCTCTTTAAGCAGCCTTATAAAGAGTAAAGGCTTCTCGAAGCACTGGGGTTCTGTTTATTGTACTATAAGTGGGCTGCATTTAATTCAGCAATGTACTGTACCTCACATCTGGATGTATGGTAGGCCCAACTTTGAATAAACACTGCACCTGAATTAACACATGATGCCATAGAAACATAGAATTTGTCAGCAGAAAAGGACCGCTTAGCCCACCCAGTCTGCCCAGGTGTTCTCTACCTACTTGTAACTCCTGCCTGTATATGTTACTGCATGTCTTATTCTGCCTGCGTCCATCAGGACTTCCTTGTGAATGAGCTTGCTTAATGGATTTTTCCTGCAATGAACTTGAACCTACTCCACTTCCACAGCCCTATTGATCTCTGTTGACCCCCTCTTTCCCCTTTTTCTAATATACCCCTATGTTTATCCAATGCATGCTTCGTGCCCCCTATCATTTTCTCTTCCACCACGTCTCCTGGCAGTCTGTTTAAGGCATCTACCACCTTTTCAGTAAAGAAATATTTCTTCACATCTATCCTGAATGCCTCCCCACCCTCCCAGCTTCACTGTATGTCCCTTGGTTTGGGTGCTCATCCTCATTTGAAGGAAACTTCTCAACTGTACCCTCTTTACCCCTGTGAGGTACTTTGTAGGTCTTGATCATGTCACCTCTCGCCCTCCTTTCTTCCAGAGTGTACATGTTGAGATTCTTCAGCCTGTCCTTGTGGGGATTCCTGTGAAAATTCTGAACCATTTTAGTTGCTCTCCTCTGGGAAACCTCCACCTTATGTCCTTTCTGAAGTGTGGACTCTAAAAACTGGACACAGTACTCCAGCTGGGGGTATACCAGGGAGTGATACAATGGTAGCACAACATCCCTCCTCCTCCTCCTCCTACTGGAGATGCCACTCCTTATGCACCACAGAATCCAATTTGCCCTGCCTATAGCCTTGTCACACTGTACTGCCATCTTGAGGTCCTCTGATATAATAACCTCAAGGACCGTTTCATGTCTAGGGAGTATCAGTACCTCCCCCCATTCTAAACCCAGCATCGGGGTTCCTATGCCCTAGGTACATGATTTTACACTTGTTGGCATTGAACCCCAAGTAAGTAAGAAAATGGAACTGATTTGAATGAATTGCAGGCTTTTAAGCAGCTTTTCATGGAGTGTATATGTATGTGTGTGTGGGGGGGGGCTCTTCTACTATAACTATTTGCTTTTGATTTGGTATAATGTGTGAACAGACTAACCCAGCTCCCCACTCTGTGTACATTATCAGAGATAAAGAGCCCAAATAGCATTGGGCCAAGCACTGAGCCCTGTGGACCCCACTTGTCACTGCTGTGGGTGCCAAGAGCTACCCCACCACCACCACCACCCTCTGCACCCTCCCTTTTAACCAGTTCTCTATCCATGTAGTCAGACCACCTTCCAACCGTACCCCTCGTTCTCCTCACTCTTTTCCTCACTCTTCTCCTTGGCCTGTGTCCATGCTCCCAGTAGTCCTCACCCTTTCTCCTCCTTATTCTTACTGGGTGGTGGTGCCTTCTGTATTACACTCAGACCACTCCGCCCACCCCCTTCCAGGGTTACTGCGCCTCTGCCTTTACCTGTATCTAGAGCAGTGAGCTCATCAGGCTCCCCTGTCTGGACCTTTCTACCAACTTCCATCTTTTGGCCACCCCACCCCCTGCCATTTGTTTAAATCCATCTTAGTAGAGATACACCCTTCTAATCCTGCCTTTTTTTTTTTACATATTTTCTCACTGGGCTATGGTCGGCTTGGTCATCCTGACTGACCCCCCCCCCAGCCCTACCCTCGACATCAAGCCGACCTGCTCACCTCCATGGATTACCCCCATGATGGGGTGATGAGGAGCTTCCCAGGTTGACCCACTGAAACAGGATCTGGTTGAGGAGGCAACATTCAGGTGGGCAGGGGTGATCGGAAGCTCATGCTGTGTGACCGTAGCACATTTTCCACTTTTCTTCCTTTTGCATAGTGTGGCCATGCAATGATGCTTAGGCAGCGTGCCAACGTCTGCCACAGTCCACCACCCTTTACTACACCACTGTGGTAGTGCCCACGGTCATCACCAGTGGCCTCTACAGAGCGGTGGGTACCTGGATCCTGCCCCAGGATAGGAGAGCAGTCCTCCAGACGCTCAATCCTATCCCTCCCTTGCCAACCCCTGGCAGATCAGGCTTGCGAATGAACCCAGGTCACCAGCGTGGTGCAAAGTGTGGCGTCTAGCACCTCAACCCTCAGTGCCAGTGGCCCAGCAGCAATGCTGCCTTTAATACGCCCCTCCTCTTCCTGCTCCATTGTACCCTCTTCCCCGTGTACAAGTCACTATTCCCCCTCGACCCTACCCCAGTTAGCCACTAACCCATAATGTTTCATGTGGCACCAATCCCCTCAGCCACTCGAACTCCTGAAGCCTACCCTTCCTCTCCATGCTTGCACATGGTACCAGCAGTACCTCCAAGAATGCCACCGACTTCCCAACCCCCTCACACTGCCTGCCAAAGTACTCAAACCTCCCCCTCACTACTTCCACAGTGTCCCCCGCTAAGTCGTTTCTACTCACATGCAACAGTAAATGAGGTTTCTTCGTTCCCTTCGGTGCACGCTTAAGCAGTGCCTGCTCTGCCCCTCCTGCAGTACACCTGGGGACAGCTTCAACCCAAATATGGCTGTGCTTTTTCCCATTTCCATCCCATCTCACCCATTTCAGTATAGAAGCCCCCAGGACAAGTACCCCCCACCTCTTACCCCTTCCTTCTAATTCCCTTTCCACCACCCAGTATTCATTCTTCCTGCCCTTACCCCATAACTGCAACCTCTGTGACTTCTGTATTTGTACCCCCTATTTCCACCTCACCCCTTTTCTATGCCTTATTCCTCCCATCCCCCTTGAACACCTTCCCAGCCTGACTACTTCCTACTGGGCTTCCCATATCGACCTCCCCTCCTCCCCTACTGATTTCCAACCCCTGTCCTGTCCCCGCTGTTGTCGATTTAGAGCCTGCATTCCCTTCTACCCTGATAGTGATACCCCTCCCATCCTTTCCTCTTCCCATAGCCTTCTCCTCTTCAGTCACCACCCCCTCCTTCCTTATTAGCCCTCTTCTACCATTTTTTCCTCGCTATGTCTTTCCCTACCTATTGCCATCCCTCTCATGCCCCACTTGTCCTCCACCTTCAGTATGTTCCTGCTCCCCCTGTCTGTCCCATAGCAGAGGTTTGAATCTATTTGTAGTCAATACCAGTCTATATCTCTTCCAACTATTGGTTCCCCCCTCCTACTTGTTCCCCTCTGTGCCACCCCTGGTTCCTCCCTACCCGCAGCCATCTGCTCTCTCCCCTAGTACTCCCCTAGTGCTCCTAGTCGTCTCTTCCTCCCCATCAGGAGGCCCCCGCCCTTGCCTCGGGCACCCCTTCCCTTCTCCTCTCTTTTCTGCTAGTGCCTTTGATACTGGGGTCAGTTTCAGTCCCTAGTTATTCTTCCTCCATCCCTGTTTGCCATCCCGTATTCCCCCCAAGATGCGTACCATACTCATCTGCCCTGCCACTTACACTCCTCCCTAACCTCCACAGTTCCTCCCTCAAACTAGCCAGTCATCTACAGACCATACAGCGCCCCCATCTTCCAAGCCCAGTCCAGGATCATGGCACACCCACACCCTGTACATCCCTCCACCCTTCCAAAGATACCTGCCCTATTGACATGTGGCACCTGCCCCACTTTGGCCCCCATCTTATGTTACAGGCTCTTACTCCCAGGTTCTGTACCTACAACTGTTAGGTCCCTATTTAGTCAAAGTCCTCTCCCTCCCACACTAGTCCCCCTACTGACCCCTTGCCGACCAGGGTAATTCAGTCTCAAATCTCATCCGTTAGATACGTGTTAGTGTAGCAATCCCAAAGCCTCCTTGTCTGTTTTTCACCCCTCAGCTACCATACTTTTTGTTCTCGGCTCTCATATAGTTTCACTCAGCCCAGTTAGAAATCCTATTGCACTCCAAGTGTTAATCAGCTCAGTTAGAGAAATAAACAGAACAAATAAATATGTATTATTACAGCGATCCTAAAGTATCCAATCATTGCTTTATCTCCACTCCAGAGAATCTGCTGTAATATAGGACCACAGAGGTCCCGGAGCAGGAGAGTGGGCAACTGTAAAGTCCCGGCAGAGCTCCATTGAGCTTGCTCACTCCCCCTCTCTCACTTGCTCATTCTATTTCTCCTGACACTGCAGGTTGCCCTTTTGTACTGGGCTCCTGCTTGCATTGGCACCTTTTTGTGCCCACAAAGAAATCCCCAGCAGTCCTGACACAGCTCCGTTGAGGTTGCTCACTCCCCCTCTCACACGCTCATTCTGTTTCTCCCGATGCTGCAGGCTGCCTCTTTTGTAGTGGGCTTCTGCCTGCATTGGCACCTTTTTCTGTCCAGAAAGAAATATGCAGCAGTATTGACACAGCTCCGTTGAGCTCGCTCACTCTCCCTCTCTCACTGCTCATTCTGTTTCTCTCGGCGCTGCAGGCTGCCCTTTTGTACTGGGCTCCTGCCTGCATTGGCACCTTTTTCTGCTCACAAAGAAGTTCACAGCTGTCCTGACAGAGGTCCGTTGAGGTTGCTCACTCCCCCTCTCACTCGCTCATTCTGTTTCTCCTTGTGCTGCAGACTGCCCTTTTATACTGGGCTCCTGCCTCTGTTGGTGCCTTTTTCTGCCCACAAAGAGATCTGCAGCAGTCCTGACAGAGCTCCATTGAACTCGCTCACTCCCCCTCTCTCACTCGCTCATTCTGTTTCTCCCACCGCTGCAGGCTGCCCTCTTGTACTGGGCTCCTGCCTGCGTTAGCGCCTTTTTCTGATACAAAGAAATCAGCAGCAGTCCTGACGGAGCTCAGTTGAGCTCAGTCACTCCCCCTCTCTCACTCACTGAATCCTAATCTGTCCCAAACACTGATTTTCCAAAGCGACTGCGCTCTTCTGTGCCTAAAGCAAGAAAACACATTTTGGCCAGGATATGAAAAATGACAGCTGTACTGTTCATAATGAGGTGTGAAAAAATGCCAATGCTGAAAATCTGGCATGAAAACAATACTAATTTGCAAAGTTACAGGGGTGCATGGAAACTGCACAACGCACGCTCGTAACACAGTCATTTTATGGACTTTCATCACAAAATTTTCGCCATAGACATTTTAGGACCTCTGCTCATGAACAATGTCACTGTGGTTCTCATAAAGTGTCCTGAATGCTGATTTCTCACAGCGACCACGCTATTCTGCGCCTGAAGTGCAAAAATACAGTTCAGCCAGGATGTGAAAAATGACAGCTGTACTGTTCATAAGAAGGTGTAGAAAAATGTCAATGTTGAAAATCTGTAGTGAAAATATTGCAAATTCACGCAGTTATGAGCGTGCACAGCAACTGCACAATGCACTCTCGTAAAACAGTAATTTTTTTGATTTTTTTCTACCAAATTTACTACTCAGTTCAGGTAAAGAAATAAACATAACAAATAAATATGTATTATTACAGCAATCATAACACTATAGCTCAGTACTTAGCTCAGTTAGAGAAATAAACAGAACAACTTAATCTGTATTATTATAGCAACCCTAAAAGTATTCAACCATTGCTTTGTCTCCACTCCAGAGACCATGCTGTAATATAGGACAACAGAGGACTCTGGGCAGGAGGGTGGGCAACAATAAAGTTCCAGCAGAGCTCCATTGAGCTTACTCACTCCCCCTCTCTCACGCACTTGTTCTGTTTCTCCCGATGCTGCAGGCTGCCCTTTTGTACTGGGCTCTTGCCTGTGTTGGCACCTTTTTTCTGCCTACAAAGAAATTCACAGCTGTCCTGACAGAGCTCCATTGAGGTCGTTCACTCCCCCATCTCACTCATTCATTCTGTTTCTCCTAGCACTGCAGGCTGCCCTTTTGTACTGGGCTCATGCCTCCATTGGTGCCTTTTTCTGCATACAAAGATATCCGCAGCAGTCCCGACAGAGCTCTGCTGAGCTCACTCCCCCCTCTCACTCACTCGTTCCATTTCTCCTGGCACTGCAGGCTGTCCTTTTGTACTGGGCCCCTGCCTGCATTGATGCCTTTTTCTGCCCACAAAGAAATCCGCAGCAGTCCTGACAGAGCTCCATTGAGCTCGCTCACTCCCCCTCCCTCGTTCGCTCTCTCGTTCTGTTTCTCCTGGCACTGCAGGCTGCCCTTTTATACTGGGCTCCTGCCTGCATTGTCATCTTTTTCTGCCCACAGAGAAATCCGCAGCAGTCCTGATAGTGCTCAGTTGAGCTCGGTCACACCCCCCTATCACTCGCTCGATCTTAATCTGTCCCAAACACTGATTTCCCACAGCTACCATGCTGTTCTGCACCAAAAGTGCAAAAACGTATTTCGGCCAGGATGTGAAAAATGACAGTTGTACTGTTTATAAGGAGGTGTGAAAAAATGGCAGTGTTGAAAATGTGGCGTGAAAATATTCCAAATTTGCGAAGTTACAAGAGGGCGTGAAAACAGCTCAACACACGCTTGTAACAGTCATTTTATGGGTTTTCATCACCAAATTTTCAACATAGGGATTTTAGGACCTCTGCTCATAAACAGTGTCACTGTCATTTTCTTAATCTGTCCTGAACGTTGATTTCCCACAGCGACCACGCTATTCTGTGCCGGAAGTGTGAAAACACATTTTGGTCAGGATGTGAAAAATGACTGCTGTACTGTTCATAAGGAGGTGTGAAGAAATGCCAGTGTTGAAAATCTGGTGTGACAATTTTACAAATCTGCAAAATTACAAGGGTGCGTGGGAACTGTGCAACTCACACTTGTAACACAGTCATTTGATGGACTATTGTCACAAAATTTTCAACATAGGAATTTTAGGACCTCTGCTCATGAACAGTGTCACTGTCATTTTCTTAATCTGTCCCGGACACTGATTTCCCACAGCAACCGTGCTATTCTGCACCGGAAGTGCGAAAACACATTTCAGCCAGGATGGAAAAAATGAGAGCTGCACTGTTCATAAGGAGGTGTGAAAAAATGCCAGTGCTGAAAATCTGGCATGAAAATATTGCAGGTTCGCAAAGTTACGAGTGTGCGTAGCAACTTCGCAATGCATGCTCATAAAACAGTAATTTTTGGGATTTTTTCCACCAAATTTGCAACATAGTCTTTTTGAGAGCCCAGCTCATGAACACTGGCATTGTCATTTCATTAATCAGTCCTAAAAGGTGATTCCATGCAGTGACTGCAAAATCACCTTTCGGGGCTGAATAATGCCATGACAGTGGCTGAATTCGTGAGGAGGGGTCCCAAAAACCCCATGTTGAAAATTTGGTGCCAACATTCCAAAAAATGCTTGAGATATGCACCGAAGTTGAAAAAAACCCTATTTATGCCGTTATACAGCTTACCAGCATTTCCTCAGTTCGCCGTTGGCTTTGAAGAGTGCGGATGTGTTCCTGGTTCACTGAAGATCGTTGCACCAGGCTCCAGAGGTAAGTATGGGGTGAGGCGGTATGGGGAGGTAGGGTACACAGTGGGTGGGCGTGGGTTGGGGGAGGAGGCGCAGACAGTGAAAGACCATTTTCTTCTTTTCAGGGTGTAAAAAAAAGACATCACTGGACAGTTTTTCTTTTTTAAGGTACTTCTGGCACACTAGGGTGGGCTCCCAGTGTGTCACTTGTGTGTTTTGGGGTGGGGGCACTAGAGCCGACGGGGATTGGTGACCCCTGTCAGAACACACTTGGGGAGACTCATGAGCTGAGGGGGATTGGCACTCCCCTCGTCACACAAGAAATGTGGGGAACATGCCAACAAGGATTGGGCACCCCTGCTGGCAAAGAAAGAAGGGGGGACATGATGCCGAGGGGGATTGGGCACCCCCTCGGCACACAGTAACAGAAACCGACAGGGACTGGGCTCCCCGTCAACAAACTAGATGGGGGGAATGCAAAGGACCACCCTGCAATGATGGGTCACTCCCTCATTGCAGCAGATGATGCTGCAATGATGAGGTGGCCCCAGATTGCAGCGGCTGAAACTTTTCAAGGTTGTGGCACACTCGCTGAACTAGTGTCAGCAGCAGCATGCCATGGTATTGGGGAATAGGGGCCAAGCCTTAAAAGGCATTGGGAGCATTGGCCACAACAGTGCCACACCTCCACAACCTGCTTCTGGAGCAAGCTGTCACAATATGTTTCTTCCACATGCTCGCAATCAACATAAAAATGTTAAGTTACAGTTTTGAGAAAAATGGCATAACATATTCAACAAGGGAAACTGAAAAAGGAGGTAAAGGTTGAAATCACATGGTGAAACCACTTGTTCATTTATGGAACACAAATGAGTACCTTTAGAATCACATCTTACAACATCAAAGGCATAAACTCTGGGGTGAGAAGGGTGAAACTGTTATCTGAACTCCATAGATTGAAGAGCGACATTGTATTTTTACAGGAGACCCACTTATCAGACATGGAACATAGAAAGCTCACAAGAAGTTGGATAGCTCAGATAATAGCTTTTGCTCATCCCACAGCTAAGAAAAATGGGACTGCAATTTTAATTCAGAAGGGTACAGGTTTGAAGGTCACAAAAAGTCAGACAGATACTGAGGGTAGATGGGTCTGGGCTTTGGAGAGTATTCAAGGAGTGGCACTTAACCTGTTAAATCTGCATGTCCCAAATGCAGGAGTGACCCCGTTTCTGAAAATAATATCACAAGAGCTAGCCAAGCTACCAAAGGGCATCACAGTAGTGGGTGGGGATTTTAACTGTGTAGTGAATCCCCAGAAAGCTTGGTCATCCAAGAACAAGTATACTAATAGGGCTACAACCAAGACCCTGAAAGCCATCATGCAGGAACAGGGAATGGTAGATATATGGAGGGAACTAAATAAAGGAGAGAGAAGCAGGGGTGTAGTTTGCTTTTTTATGGGGGGGGCAAAGAGTGCTAAAAGTCCTGCTATTCATAGTAAATCTGAAATCAATAGGCTGGGGGTCTGGGGGCCGCCTAGGCCTCCAGAAGCTATCAGGTTTTCAATGCATTCTGGTGCATTTTGAGGGTCATTTTAACACTATTTGGCAGCTTTTAACACCTTCTTTGACTTGTTACAAACAACTAATATCTCTGTCATAATAAATAACTTTTTTATTTTATTTAAACAATTATCAAAACAAAAGCAATTTCTTGACTGGTACCAAGGAGCAAAAATTGTGTCATCCAGAATATTCAGCCTTAAAATGCTCACAGTGGTAACCATATTGTGCATAGGATTTACACATACTGCTAAAATAAAATTCAGAATAAGGGAATGGACCATTTCGGAGATGAGATAGGCTACCATCATTTAATGAATTTTGTTGTTTATCACTGTCTCTCATCTCAAGTAAAACTGTGGCTGTTTGCTAGCCAGAGTAGAAGAGAGCCCTATGCAGCAGCAACCACACAGTCCCAAAAACAATGCTGCATAAAACAAACCCATTTATAATCTATACTGATAATGGTCCTCTAAAACATAAACCACAGAGTGTGAACCAGAGTTTCAAACTGATGACAGCTGCTGTCTGTCTGCACAAACTTTCTGCAAAACAGATGCAAAAGCCCTACTTGTGTCAGCAAATCTAGCACAAGTCTTAGCATGGTCTGTGGGGGAAAAGGGAGTGCCCCAAACCACACCCTACTACCTACAACAGATGAGAAGACAGTGGAGACATACTAGATGTGTCACCATCAGCTTAATCTGGTTTAATGTGCGTCAGTTCTCAGCTGGCATCCATCTGTATCACCTCTCCCCTGGGATGAGGCTAGCAACAGGCAGAATTGTCTAGTCCTCCTTTCCCTTTGAATAATGAATGGTACAAACATTCAGTCAATTCTGGGAAAAAAACAAGTGAAATTTGCAGAAGGTGTTCTCTAATAAATTAAAAGCAAAATAGATTATGTTTGTGAAATGACATGCTGAAGTGGAAAGCAAATGCTGAAGGTGAAGCCCAGACTGTCTGGACTCAAGACCAAATCCAAAGCTAGTAGTTAAGTAGCAGCCTGTGTGTGAGCTGAAGGCCCTTAGGGACTCATCTGGTGCTAGAGTCGGACTCTGGAGGACAGGAGCCTGCAGCAGTTAAAAATAAACTGAAGAACAGAAAAATAACTATTGAGCTCAGGGCAGGCCTCATTTCGATCAGTGGAGATGGTTGCAAAAACAATCACAATGCCAACAAACAGCCAAATAACCATGTGTTATAAAAATGTGAAAGAAAGCAGGCCAAGCTTTTGAAGGTTTTAGGAGCCAAGACAGATTACATACTGTATATACTACTACCTAAATTTTATTGGGTGGCATTGGCACACAAACAAAAAATGCAGCAGTCTACTAACAATAACATGGCCTTTTTTTGAATTCGTAGGTCTGGAGCCGGAAGTTACAGGAAGCACATACCTTTCTGAGTCAAACTAGTGTACATGTTTGTACTACTGTCCACGTTCCACTCCACTCCAAGTCCTGTCTTTTCTTCTGGATGACAGACTACAATGCCCTGGTCCCCTGGACTCGATCTTTGGAAGCAGAAATAAAAAAAAATAATAAAAATTTACCCTGTCTAGTCAGTCTCAGATGACTGAGCTGAGTTTTTTTTTTAATTTAGTCTGACTCCTCTCCTCACTCTTTGGTCCAGACCACTGGCCAACTCTGACACAAGTGCTGCAAGACTAACAAGGAGTGAGTGACTTGAGAGATATTCTCGAGCTTAAAAAGAAAATGGCGCAGACAAGCTTTTTTATGGCATGTTTCATACAACTTTCCTTGTGCCACGCAAGGGCGTAACTCAAGTATTATTACTTGGTATTACTTGGTATGAAAGAACAGAAGAAGGCCAGAGCCCATCGAGACTGTTCCCCACACTATGTGGGACATTATTTATCTATTATCCCTCAACCAAACATCTAATTTATTTTTAAAGACAGTGGCACTAGTTGCCTCTACCAATTCTTGTGGCAAGGTGTTCCATACAATGGATGTTCTTACTGGAAAAAGTTTCCCCTTTTGCTGGTTTTATAAGTTTTTACTTCAAGCTGTTTATTATGCAGTCTCAGAACATGTCTCCTTTTGAAGAGTGTTAGACCACATTTTTCCATTAGATCTGGTGAATTTATTAAATTGAAAAACATAAGCATATCACCTCTTAATCTTCTAGTTTGAAGAGAGAAGAGACCAGTAGCTTTTAATCTGTTCTGATAATCCAAGTTTGTTAATCTTGGAATCATTCTAGTTACTCTCCTTTGAACCTGTTCAAGAATGCTACGTCTTTTTTGGTTTGGATTCCAGAAAGGGAGCCATAGTCAGACATGGTCTAATGTATGCCCTATACAATGGAATAAGGTATTGTTCAATGTGATTAACAAAGTGCGTTTATTTGCCTCAAAGTCTGTTGGTCATGCAAGCAGTTCTAACACAGTGATCATTTGATGTAAGTTTATTATTAACATATATCCTAAATCTTTTCACAATTTGATGAGTGAAGTGGTAGTCCATTTATATGATATATCGTTTTGGATTATTTACACCTAAATGCACTACTAAACATTTGTCTTGATTAAACTGCATATGATTTTCATTTGCCCAAAGTGTTAATTTTTCCAAATCCTTCTTTAATGCAGAAATATTTTTGATTATTAACCTTCCCCCGATTTAGTATCATCTGCAAATTTAACCATGAAGTTATTTGGCCCTGTTTGTAAATCACTGATAAAGAGGTTGAACAATGTTGGTCCCAAGACCGACCCCTGTGGTACACCACTTGCCACACTACCCGAGTCAGACAAGATATCATTAATTCTGACTCTCTGAGAATGATTTGTTAACGAGTTTAAAGTCCAGTTGACAATATCAGGTGACAAACCTAGATTGTGCATTTTAGTAATGAGTTTTTCATGTGAGACTTTATCAAAAGCTCTACTAAAGTCCAAAAGAATTACATCAGTAGGGATACCCACATCAAGTAGAGTACTTATATTATTGTAAAAAGATATCAGATTGGTGGTGCAGGAATACTTGAGAGTAAACCCATGCTGATTTGAATCATAAATTCCTAATTTCTTACAATATTGATCTATTAGAGACTTCATTACTCGTTCCATTAATTTACCAGCCACTGAGGTCAGGCTAATTGGACGATAATTTTGCACAGAACCTCTATTGCCTTTTTTAAATATGGAAGTAACTATTGCTGAACGCCAATCATTTGGTACAATGCTTTCTTGGAAGGATTTATTGAAAATAATTGACAAAGGTATAAAAATATTTATAGAGGTTTCGATCAGAAACCATGGATGAATACTGTCTGTATGGACTAGTATTTTTTTTTAGTTTTTTGATAGCCTGTATAATGTCAGTTGGATAGAACCTATGATAATCTATGTGGTGAACTTTAAATGTACTAATAGGTGATTTTTGAGAGAAGACAGAACAAAAGTGCTTATTAAAGAGATTTGAGGTTTCTATATCAGATAAAAAGAGCCATTGGTTATAATGGGACCAATGGTCCTTGATACACCTTTTTTACTATCTATATAGGAGAAAAGAGATTTGTGACAGCCTTTTGTGTGAGCTAGTTTAAATTCTAGCTTATTTTTTGCCAATTTAATAGAATTTTTCAAGTTTTTCACAGATAGTCTGTATTTATGTAATAGAGTAGTTTTAAATGGAACAGAACTATTAAGTTTCCTAAAAAGTTACATTTTTATGTTAATCTTATTTTTAATTGTCTTGTTGAACCAAGGGGGAATTTTTCCTTTATTAGTAAATTTCCTCTTAGATGCAATAAAGGTATTTTCCAAATAATGTACAATGTTTTTAAAAAAGTCCCAAGCTTGTTGTGTTGTACAATTAAGAAGATTAGATTCCCAATTTATGTTTTGTAAGTATTCATTGCTTTTAGAAAAATTTGCTTTGTTATAATTTTTTTGTATAGTATAACTTCCTTTATGTAGTTTTAAACTGTTGAATTTCAAAAAGAATAGATGAATGATCATTGGTCCCAAGTGGATCCCAAATTTGTAAATTGCTAATTTGTTGCTCTATGTTAGTAAATAATAGATCCAAAATATTAGGACCTCGAGTGGGTTCAGTAACAAGTTGTTGTAATCCAGTACTAACTACTACATCTATTAGTCCTTTCTCAACATAGGACTGTCCTGAGAATGAGTCCCAGTTAATATGAGGGAGGTTAAAGTCACCAAATATTACAGTATCTTGAGATTCTGAAAAATGTGTAATTTCTTTAAACATATCAGTTGTGCAATCTGAATTTGCAAATGGAGGTCAATAGATGTTACCAATAGTTATATAGGACTGCTCCTTCAATAAGATTTTTACCCATATACTTTCCAAAGGAAAGGGAGAACACACTTCAGAAGAAGGAATATCATTTCTTATGTACATACAAACTCCACCGCCTTGTTTATCTAATCTGTTTTTATGATATAACTTATAACCTGGAATTTCTGTGGACCAAATTGAGGATGCGTCCCACCTCAGTTACTCCCACCACATCTATATTTAAAGTTTTACATTTGGCTTCGAGTTCTGCTAATTTGAGTTGGTTTAAAGATCTTGCATTCAAAGCTAGGAATTTACATTTAGTTGTAATAATATTTGGTAAGTATTCAGAGACTTGGGAATAGACCCATTCTCCCCCATTGTTTTTAGTTTAAACAATGATTTATGATTTTAGTGATACTTTTCCCCATATGTGTACTACCCCTACGACTGAGATGTAAACCGTCCCAGCAAAACAAGGAAGAACGATCTGAAAATTATTCCCAGTGGGTAATACAGGGTATATCCTGCTTAAAACACCACTTTCTCAGCCATTCATTTAGGGCTTTGATTTTCTGCGTCATGGAAAATGTTGCTCTCGGGACAGGTAGAATTTCAGATATACATACATACACAGCATCCACTATCAAGTAACAGGTTACATAATGCCACATAGTCCTGTAGTAACTGATTAAATGGGGTGTTGTTTATATCATTAACACCGGCATGTATGATAACCAGTGGATTTTCCCCCACATTTTGCAAAATTTTAGGCATCATGGAGGTAATGTCAGATACCCTGGCCCCACGGAAGCTAGAACAATTGCGGTTGCTCTTGTCATTATTACATACCACCCTGTCAATGTGCTTAATGATTGAATCTCCCAGGACTAACACTTGTTTTGAGACAGTAGGGGTACAAGAATCAGAAACAGGTGATTGTTTAACACACTCTGGGGTGATTAACTTAATAGGTATTGATTTGGTAGCTTGAGACTTATTAGGACAAGTATTCATGGGCATTAACTCCTGATTGAAAAGTGTTTTTAAACCATTATTATCAACAGAGGGTGATGCACAGGATAAATCATGTAGCACTTCATTATTTGATACAGTCAATTGCTCAAACCTATTACGAGTTTCAATAGGGGCACTATTGTGTATTTGACCACCCCTCCTTTTTTAAGAGGTTCTGTGACAATGACCCAGTCATCATTATCATGAGAAGAGGGCAGATAATCATCCACCTTATAAGAGGGGGCAGAGGCAACAAGTATACTAGTACTAGTCGTTACAATTGTCTCCTCATCAGGAACCATAAAATGCTACCTAAATGTGAAGGAAATTGTTCATTAGAATGAAGTTGTCCATCCATAAGACCAATGTAACTTTCCAATTCCCTAATATCAGTAGAAACTGGTTTAATATTAAGCAGAAATGCTATCTCTGCTTCAAGAGTAGTAATCAGATGGCAATTAGTACATACATACTCGCTCCCATACTTTCCCTTACTACACATCAAACATTGCATACACTTACTAAGTTATTTTTCCATTATTAAAGGTGTATATTTATTAAGTAGAGGATATGCTAAAATTATCTTATTCAAGTTTGTCTAATGTCAGCAGTTTCAGCGTGCCCAGCGGACACAGCAGACATGCACAAACACAAATGTAGCTTCCTTTAGTTAGCTGCTTTCTGATCTACAAGCAAGGCAAGCAACAGGAAGTTGTAATTTGAGTCACCTGCTTTATAGTGTCTAAGCCACCACCCAATTAGGCTGTCTCTCCTCCTACTGGTTTAGCAAAGTAAGTTGATACAGTACCCTTCACAGCACGGAACACACACTGACTTTCTTTCTTTTCTTTCTTTTCTTAACCCTAAATAAGACCCCTTCTACTTCTAATAAAGTATATGTCTTGCTTAATCTCAACAGATACTGACTCCTGCTGAGATATAAGTGTTAAATTAATAAGAAAATGTAGCTTCTTTTAGTTAGCTGCTTTCTGCTCTACAAGCAAGGCTAGCAACAATTGGCTGAATCAGAGTGTCATCATGGTGGTCCAAGCAGCCAATTGGATTTTATCAGGGACCCTGGTTTTCCATTTTTACCGGTAACACCGGTAGCAATCACGGAATCCTGCTTGGTATGCGGAATTTGAATTCTTGTACCGGTGCCTCACGGAAATTGCATGTCACTGCACAGAATCTCTTAGATTTCAGCATCTTTTTAAATTTTTTTTATTTTCTCTTTCTATGTCCCCTTCTCACAGCATCAGTCTCCTTTTCAGAGATCTCTAGGCTGGGTATCCCTAGCTTCACCCCAGGTAATGCTCAGGAGCTCCTGTGGACCTGCCCCTATCCTGCCTGGGTTGTACCCCCAGGTGGGAAGGGAGGGACCAGATCACCCTCCACACTCCTTAGTGTGTGCCGGTAGCCCAGTGGGTCTCTCATGGAGCCTGGTTATGAAGTCTGGGGCACCTGGGTCCCTTCTGCCAGTGGCCAATGTGGGGTGATTATTCCTGGTTTTCTGGTCTCTGCCCTGAGGTACCAGCACTAGAGGAGATCCAAGGAGGTAGGTCACATTGAGACAAGCCACTGCTCCAGATCCTGGCTAGCATCCTTCCCTCCTGATCACTCTGCAGCACCATTGCACCACCACCATGGTCACACAGGTGGTGGTAAAGCAGCAGGACCTGCAGCCCACCCTCTCAGGAGCAGGAGAACAGTCCCCTGGGTGCTCTATCCTACTCCCCTGGCCAGACCTCCAGCATCCCAAGTTTGCTTCCAACCCTGGGTCGCTGGCATTGCAAGCAGTAGTGCTACCACAGTACCAGTAGGCCGACCCAGATTTCAGCATCTTAAAATGAATGCTGCTGTGCTTTGCATTCTTTCTACTTTGCTGCATATAGAGTCAGTAAGGAAATCACCCGCACTGCTTTGTTGTAATCAGCCATTCAGTTTAACCACCCATGCTTCCCACCTACATCTTCATCACCTGAGGACTGCTTTCCTTCCTGAAACCACAGTTTTCTTGTAGTATGTGCCTAAGAGTCTACAAGTATCAGTACACATGGGCAGGGCTACTGGAGAATTGCAGGAAAAGTAACCTGAAATTGCAGAGTTTTTTTGCAAAACTTGCTGGAAAATTACAGGAGTTCTACTATAGATCCTGAGTGCTTCACAATAAATCCTTTACTGTTTTCTACAGCATATATTAGTCAGCATAAACTACTAAATGAATACACTGGCACTTGAATATGTTTTAAATATGAAGAAAGACTTCTGTTTCAACACGAATCCTAAATGGATAAGATGTGTTGCCTCTTCCAAAATGTAAAACATCTGCCTCATGCAGTGCTAGATTCTATTTAGTGAGCCACAGAAAATCAATATTAAATAAATCCAGAATAAACAAATGTTATCTGTTTCTGGATGTAGAATAATGAAGCCTGATCAGAAGCTATTTACAGTGCTCTGTCAACTATTTCACCCACTTTGGTGTAAGAAAAAATAAAGCAGATCGAGTGGTGAATAACTCAGTTTTAGTAAAATGTTGTAAAGTGTTTAAGGTTCATAATTTGTTTTGTAGGTACTGTGCACTATTATTAAAATTATATATTAAAACATTGTATATGGGTGGTGTTATAGCTGGCAGTATAACCTAGTGGTTAGAATAACAAACAGTGATTGAACTGGGTACATCCAGCAGACTTGGGTTTGATTCCCACAACTTCCACCCACATGCTGTGAGACTCCAAACAAGTCACTTAACCTCCCCAGTGCATCTAGGCCACTCTGAAAACAGGCAGTTCTGCCTAGTGGGCCTTACCTGGTTTACAAAGAATATAAAAAAAATACCAATATATGTTTAGAACTACATCATAGAATAGTAGTCAGGGTACCATGTAATTTCCTTGAGTTTTACTTGGGCTGCAATGATTTTGTGTAGGTAAAAATAAATGTTCATCTACATTTTATGTGTTTTATAAGCTTACTTTTAGATTTTAGTCAGGTTTTTATTTTATTCTTTGCATATGAGAATCTAGGTTGTAGATTACTAAATGCAGGATCACTGTTACCAACTAGCTTATTGAAGTTTATAATCAGCAGGGCCATCCAAAATCCTCAGTTGTTTGAATGAAAACTAGTCTGAATGAAAGTATGTTCACAAGGAAAAAGCTGCCTTACTACTTATGAGAAGACTTCACAGTCAGCACCCCATTTAGGTGAATTAGATCATGTGCACCTTTTCTCCCACTTGCTGTTTCAGTTTCTGATAGACTGCTTCAACAAAAAGCAAATGTGAAGTATTTAAGTGTACTTATGTTTAGCCAGTGGATGTTGAAAGCACATTCAATGACATACAAAAGGTAGGACCCCGGGGGCTGTATGATGCTGGTGGGCAGAGTGATGCTCAATTCACATCTGAGCTCAGACATGAAAACTGGGAGACACCCTTTTCATGGACACCAAGTGAAAAAAAAGCATCCACATGTCTGGGAGATGCCTGAATCCATTTGAAGGTCCTCCACTAATCACTTGTGGATTTTTTAGGTGAAGACACTTTATTTCAAAGAAGCAAATTCAAGCATTTTTTTTTGCTCCCCCTACCCCCTGGCCATCCACTCCTTCAGGCCTGCCAAGTCCCCCTACCACCAGCTGTTGAGTCACAACCACCATCCACTGTCCCTTACTGCTATGCTGCAGGTAACCCAAGTAACCCTTTATTGAGTGGGCCCCTACCCTGTGGGAGCTACCAGGGAGGAGAATTGCCCAAAGAGCTTCCTGTGTATCCTGGGCATGACAGGGGTCCAGAACGGACACATTTCTGGGGCTTCCGGCTTATGGAGGGACCAGCAGCCATCCTTCAGTTTGCCAGAAGGTGCTTTCCCATTTTCTTGGGAGCATGACAGGCCACATGATGTCAAGGCACAAGCCGACGTTCATCACGCTCCCTCCCGCAGTGAGGGCCAATGTGTTGTCATGCCTCTGGCCTCCACCAGGGGACAGAAAATGCTGAGTAATGAACCCACCCTCCCTCCTAGGAGAAGGTGAGTGGTTGTTGGGCACTCAAGCATTCACCCACCAGCTGGCCCCCCCAACACCCAAGTATGTTCCCTAATCCTGGTCAGTGGTGTCACAGGCAGAAATCCAATTCATGCAGTTAAATTATAGATAGGAAAAAACAAAGGTAGTCCACCTTAGCGGTGATGGTTCAGATTAATTCACATCTGAGTTCTAACAAGCAAAGAGACCAAGTTATTTGTAACTTGTGCATGTGGGGTGTGGGTGTTGAACAAGGGATCATAATGCTGTCACTACTGCCATCACCCCAGAGGATGTGGACTGCATTGTTGCTACTGCCATCACACCGAAGGGGTGGGGGCTGTAGCGCTTCTGCCATCACCACTGGTGGATGGGGATTGTAGTACTGCTGTCATCACATCTAAGGGATAGGGGCCGCAGTGCTGCTGCTTCTGTCACACCTGAGGGAGGAAGGTTATAGTGCTGTTGCTGCTGCCATCACACCAGAGGGATAGGGGCCGTAGTACTGTTAGTGCTGCCATCGCACCTGAGGGATGGGGAGGTAGTGCTGCTTCCATCACACCATAGGGATGGGGTCTGTAGTGCTGCTGCTGCCATCACATCTTGTACCTAAAATAACTTTAAATTGGTACAAGAATGGAAGGATGTGCAATAGTGGAGGTCAAAATTGCTAAAATGCATGTTAGCAGAGTTAAAAATTGTTAAATAAAGTACACAGAACCAAATACCGGTAAAACCGGATTTTGGCTTAGCAGACACCGCTGACAATACCATTTTTTACAATGTGCAAAATGGAATATACCCTTTCTCAATCCCGGTAAACCAGTGTCCCTGGATTTTATACATGTGAGTAACAGAGATCAGGCACCCACACTCCTAACTTCACCGTGAGACAACAGTCCCTCTCAAGAGGAACTAGTAATTATTAAAAAAAAACACACATAATATGGGCAGCTCTGCATATTATTTTTTAACATGCCTTCTGTGTCTGATACCCGAAAAACATTTTTGCTTCATTCTCCCAGAACTATGTGGTATTACACACCTCAGTTGTATAAAAAACACTGCTACCCATGCATTATTCTATATGCATTGCACTTTAAACAGACCATTTTCTTGTGCCTTGCTGTACCAAGAGCTCCAGTCTCCTATCAGTTTCCCCTTACCACCCCCAAGAAAAAGGAGGATGAATGACAGTTTCTTAGAAAAAAAAGTCATCGTATTCAATAACCTGTTGGTTCTCTACCTCTATTATAATATGGGCTAGAAAGCTACGAATGGGGTTGGTGGGTCTTGCACTTGGGTTGCAGCGGCTTCCCAGTAAACTTGCCAGTGCCAGCATGCATCAGCTGGGGAACGCTCGGCTGGTCATGATTTTGGTTGGGAACAGCAAAAGGTGGTGCTCTCTCTCTCTCTCTCTCTGTACCATTAGACAACTTGCAGCAGGCAGCTCAGCCCTTTGGGAAGAATCACAGTTCCTTCTCCTGGCTAGTTCCATGGGAAACCACTGGCGCTCAGACCCGGTGCTGCCTGAACCAAAGTAGGAAGGGTTCTTCCTGGAGATGGAGAAAACCTGGGGAACAGACTGGGGTATCATTATTATCACTGGCTTTATCTGAAAATGCCCTCCAGCTTGACATTTTCCCTTCAGCACTGCCTAAAAAATACCACCAGTCACGAGCCCTTAGTCCTGCTGAACCTTCGCTGCCTGCAGCCATGTACCGTGTAACTAGCCCCATCGAGCCGTTGCCTTCTCCTCTTTGATCAGAACACAATCAATACAAAATGCATGGTGCATCCAATTGGGACAATTTAAGGAAACCAGTGCCACGTCCCCCTACCCAGACATCTTGTCCCAATTTCCTAGGCCAGAAGAGAGAGAAAGGGGGAAACATTTTTAAAAAATGAAATAAAACGGGACAAAAAAAAATGCATCAGTCAGATTTCTTGGGGGGGGGGCATCCTGCCCCACTTGCCCCCCATAATCTACACCACTAGAGAGAAGTTATACATTCTATTCCCATTCCCAACAGCAGTACTCCAGAATAGGCATGTTTTTTAAGCACAAGGCAGAATTGTATCACACTCAAAATAATAAAATACAGTACATACTATTAATCTCTCAGATCATGCCCCAGTAACAGTGGATCTAAAAGTAGGACAGAGAAAAATATACAATGGCAGTTTAGCACATCTTTATTAAATGACAAAATTTTCAAACAATCGTAGATGAGATCTGGCAGTTTAGACAGCACAACTAAGGAGGAGAGGTGGAAGCTCCAGGGGGCATGGGATGCATTGAAAGCTGTTCTGAGAGGTAGAATCATCAGCTGGGCCTCCTGTAAGAAAAACAAAGACAAAATAAGCATAATGCCATAGAACAACAGCTAGAACCATTAGAAAACATACAGAAACAAAATCACCATACATCTATTCTAGCTCATATCACTGGTGTTAGGAAGGAACTGCAGGATCTCCTAATTTATAAAATAGAGGGTCAACTAAGATTAGCCACCCACATATACTATGAAGTAGGGGGAAAAGCAGTGGCATTAATAGCAATTAGGTTGAGAAAGGCAGCCGCAGAGAGAACAAATACCCGCATTAAAAATGTTTAGAATGTGAGAAAGATGGAAACAAAACCATGAAAAATAGCAGAGCAATTTGCAAACTTTTATTCCATATTATACAAAGAAAATAAGATACCACATGTAATAGAACAAAAATATGTGACTTTTTAAATAAATTAAACCTCCCAAAGTTGTCCACAGAAGATATAGTTCAGTTGAATGCCTCAATCAGTTCCAAGGAAATAATGGACACACTTAAAGATTTACCAACAAACAAAGCTCCAGGCCTGGATAGATTTAACTCAGATTTTTAAAAATCATTTAACAAATCATTGGCACCTATGCTAACTAACCTTTTTTTGCTTTTGTCAAGAGGAACAGAAAATACCACAGTAATGGGATGAAACTGTTATTTCAGTCCTGCATAAACCAGGGAAGGATCAGGAAAAATATGATTCATACAGACCCATCTCCCTGCTGAATCAGGATCTGAAAATGTAGACTAAAATATTAGCTAATAGAATCCAAACCATAAAACATTAAAATCTGACGGGATTTACACCAGCCAGGCACCAGAAGGACAATATGCAAAGGATGCTCAGTATCTTAGAGGCAAGCAAAAATCATAAAGCAATGCAGTTGGCAGTTTTGATAGATGCAGAAAAGACCTTTGACAGGCTGAATTGGGCTATCTTAAACATACAAGGGCAAAAATGGGATTCTCAAGGGATTTCTTACAGGTCATAGGAGCAATTTACGTTGCCCCATGGGCTTGGATTAGAGTAAATGGCACCCTATCAAATAGAATCAGTATACAAAGGGGCACCAGGCAAGGTTGTCCTTTATCCCTACTCCTTTTTGCAATAAGTATAGAGCCCTTGGGAGTTGATCAGCAGCAGTACAGAAGTTAAGGGAGTACAAATGGGGGGTGTAGAATATAAGATGTCACTGTATACAAATGATACGGTAATATATTTAAGAGAACTGTGAACATCTCTGCCCCATTACTTACAATTCTAGAGGCTTATGGAGACATTTCAGGATTTAAAATAAATATGTCTAAAACAGAAATAATTATATCTGGGGAACAGGTGACATAGGCAATCCAAGCCCTGTTAACAGGTAAATGGGAGGCAAATACTGTGCGATATCTGGGGGGTGCAGATGCCAAAAGACCTAACGGACCTTTACAAAAAAAAATTATGGCAAATTAAAGACAGAGGAATATGCAGAGCTTGAAAAATGGGAGATCCTACCACATACTTTCACCAATTGGGTGGAAATATTGAAGATGAATGTGCTGCCTAGGTTTCTCTTCCTGTTTCAGACCCTGCCAATTCCCATTCTGGGGAGTGAGTGAAAGGAGATGACAAAGGCCTTTAGAAAGTTTATTTGGGCAGAAAGTAAGCCAAGGGTGAAGTGGTCTGCTTTAATGAAACCTAAGGAAGGGGGGGTTGGGGTCCCTAATTTAAAGGAATATTACATGGTGGCCCAACTAGGAGACTTAATAGATATTAGTAATATAAACATAGAATCCAACTGGAAACAAATGGAGAAAATAGACAACAGGGAAAAATTCCTAGACAGTCTAATGTGGTCCACACAAAGTAGCCAGGACTTAACCTTGTTATCCAACAGATGGGCAAGACATACATTTAAAATGTTGCAAACAAAACAGAGTTTAGGTATTACTCAGGTCCAACATCAATGGGTTCCCATATGGAAAAATAGGAAGTTTACCCCGACCACATTAGATGTCATTTTTAAACAATGGAATACAAAGGGACTGAGATGCATCTTCCAGTTATATCAGGGGAGAACCCTTAAGCCCTTCGATCAAGTTAAAAGAGAATTTAAGTTACGTCAATCTGACATGTTCAGATTTTTCCAAGTCAGGAATTTTCTTCAAGACAAGGGGCTCACAGAGTGAATATGGGATGCTCAGCACCCACTGACAGACACATTATTTGCCCTAATCAATCAGAAAGAGGGGAAACATATAATCTCAAATTTACATTCTACACTCAATTCCAACACAGGTGTTCAAGTGGTAACAAAGGTTCAGTCCTGATGGGAAGTAGATCTGAACTGAAGGCTAGCACCAGAGCAGTGACTTTAGATCTGGAGGTCAGTACATAAACCACTTTGTTGGGGAGTTGGAGAGACTTTCGTTGGAAGGAAGCAAGTCATTTTTTTTTCTAACTCCTGATAAGACATGTCACTTTGGGCTGTCAAGCTCAGATAAGTGCTGGAGAGGGTGTGTGGCAAGGGGTACACAGATACATATTTTTTGGGACTGCCAAAACATTAAGAGCTTCTGGACAGAGGTTTCCAAGCAGGTGGCAGAGTGTTCAGGGATACTCTGTCTTATGGATGGAATGAATCTGATATTGGGTCTAACCCCAAAAGAAGGGAAAAGCCCAGGTAAAAGGTATCTATTTAATATCTTAATAGTAGTGGCAGTAAAGTCTATCACACAGAAGTAGCTACAGGCCTCTGTGCCTGCCAGACAAGATTGGATCCAGAATTGTAAGAAAATGTAAATAATGGCGTGAATATCAGCCAGGGTCCATTTTAAGGTGAAAAGATTTAATTCCAGATGGCTTCCATTCTATAATATGATAAAGGGTTGGCGGGTATTTCAGTACTAGACCAGCTATTAACTGAATAAGATATGATAGTTTCATAGATGTCCTGTTAGGAAAAATGCTAAGAAATACGGTAACAGCTAGGTTCCCAAATTTAATGTTTAAAAGGTTTTAAATTTATGTCCAAGGGCTTAGGGACAGTCAAGTTAATAATAAAATACTGATGTATTGTAATGTGTGAGAGATGATTATAAAGGATTAAGGAGGATGAAATGTAATAATATACAATGCGTATATCTTGTATACATTGTGATGAACATTATATGATTGGATTTGTGAATTTCAGAAAGAAACTTGACGTTTAAAAAGAAGGAACATGCTGCTGGTTCATGACAGGAGGGAGTGGATGGGTGGGAGGAAACAAACCTGTGCTGAACTGCTTATGCAACCTCAGTAAGAAGCAAGCACTGGAAAAAAAAAGATTTTATATGTGTTCTGTGCTTTGTTTTGTCAATGAAGGTTTACACAGAAAAAAAGCTTAAAAAACATAGTTGTAAATGTGAAGAGATCAAATGGATATCGGGACCCGCCATGGGGGGGGGGGGGCGGCTGGTGATAGATCGTAACTTGGCTACCATATAGCAAAATAAAGACAAAAGATAATGGGGGTTAATTTTGTTTATGTGTGCTTTAGCAGATGTTATGTGGCAGATTAACTTGTCCACTTGTCTGTGAGAGCATTTCAGCAAGGGGCAGTTGGGAGTGAGTGGCAGACAGGAGTGAGTGGTTGGTAGAAGTGAGTGGCGATAACAGGAAGTAGGCTGGTGTCAAAAGGCATGTGAGAAAAAGTGAAATAAAAAAAAATTACTGGATCTCAGTTTTAACTAGTCGATTATTTTGGATCCAAGCGGCTGTTTTGTATTACAAACAATTAAGCAGGCTGTGGGCAGTGGCAAACTCTCACTTACCAGTTTCTTTCAAACATCTTGGGCAAAGCGCAGAGGCCGTTTCATTAAATTTATGTATTTTGGAGGAAGCATAATAGAACATATTTAATCAATCACTCAATCTTTATTTTACCAGGTGGAACACCATCGAGTTAACTCATTTACAATGTGGACCTTGGTCGGTTCACGTTATATACAGCAAGGAACAATAATAACACCAACAACAACAACAGTGTAAGAAGATGGTAACAAGGGGCCCTTTAACAGGCCAAGTAAAGTACAAAACAAAACAATGTATATGATACAGTACAAAGAAGGTTATATAGTCAGACAGCAGCATTTTACATATGTACAATCGAGCGTATAGTCCATGTAGTCCTAACCTATAGGAAATATCTAGCCATGTCTGTGGCCACTACTGTATCTACAAAACAGGCGAAGACAAGAGAGGTAATGTCCAGTGATGCAGGTTAAGTATCAAGGGGGAAAGTAGCAGATTAGAATGATAACAGAGAGGTAGCCAGGTATGAAAAGTGTAGAGATTAGAGGCATGCAGGAGAGTAATGAAGAGAGTAAAAGGTAACTAGGCAAGGCATGAATTTAAATGGCCATTATTGGAAGCAATTACAAGCCTCCTTGAAAGAAGGCAAACACAGATTTTTAAAGAAAGACAGCTTCACCGGGAGATCAAGCCTCAGAATTTAGCAAATTAAATTGTATCTATTTCATTCTAACACATTTTGATACTATGTTAGGGTAGTCTAACATTTGTCACCATCTACTTGGCTCTATCTCTTCACCCAGCTCCCTCACCAAGACTCTATCAAATCAGTAGGGGAGGTTTGATGTTTATCTTTTATAACTTTATATAATTTCCCTGTCATTTTTCTTTTATGATTTTCTGAGTTTGTATAAAACTCCTCCAAGGGGAACAGCAGTATTTCATTTTTTAAGTTCCAATGTGTTTCCTAATGCAGTCCCTTATTTGCAAAAATGGAGATAATCTCCATTACTTAGATTATATTTTTGCTTTAACTCTTCAAAATTCATCATAACCCCCCCCACCATATAAATCATCAATTTTTCACAGTTGTCTATGAAACCACTTTTCCATATGTGATTAGAATTCATTTTTTCTAAATATGGGTTGTTATATATCGGCATGCATCTAGAGATTGTGGTTTTCTGATCCCTCCATATTCTATTAGAGTTCCTCGCAAACACAGACATATTTTTACATTGTGGTTTATTATTTATGGGAATAGTCATAGCAGCACTCATAGTTTTTAATGGTGTAGTGCATAGTTCAGTTTCTATCTATTGAACTAGAACAGTCACAGGATATAAGAATGCATGGGACAGGCACAATGGAATCTTAGAAGTAAGAGGAAGGTGTAAGTCAGAGTCCAAGTAGGCTCTCCATTGGCACTATAGGTAGGGAATTTAAGGTAGACTGGGGGGATCAAGTGGTTCTTATCTGCTGAAAACCATTATGCGTCTATGTTTCTAGAAAATTCATCTTAATTTTGTGGGCCCTCTCCATCAGGGTAAGTGGTAAATAAGTCCATTGGGCAAGAGCAGATATGATATTTTTCATTGATAGCCCATAGTTTACTCAAACAGATCATTAATATATTTGTTAGTATTATACCAAAATATCTGAATGATTCCTGGGGTTCTCTTACAAATATATAGATATTTTGTATGTTTCTTCTGTTTTATGCCAGTTTGGCCTGTATCCTGCAACTTTTGCAAAATCATCTACCAGCTCTAAAAGATGATCACTTGAATTTACAAAGTCGTTTAAACATATTGACACATTATCAGCATAAAGTGTTATACCATAGTTTTTTTTTCCTCCAGTATTGACTTCTTGGATATTTCTCATACATATCTTGCAAATGGTTCCATGTATAGAGCAAGAAGAGATGGCGACAATGGACAGCCCTGCCGCATTCCTCTATTTAATTTAACTGAGTCTGATAACAAAAAGTTGACATAGATTCTAGATTGAGGAGTTTTATAAATTGCTTTAATCCATGCAAGCATATTTTGTCCCAGACTGACCTTCAACACAGTGGACCCCAAAAAAACTTCAATCCACCCTGTCAGAGGCCTTCTAAGACCCTGTACACATCAGGCCACTTAAAATGTTTTAAGGTGCTTAAAATGTTATAAGTCACACAAAAATGGCGCCCGTCCGCATTTAAGCACATTTTCAAAGCGTGTTAAGAAAGCGTGCTTAAACCCTGCTACGAGCTAGTCTCAAGTCCGTTTTCAAAAATGTTTTAAAGGAGGAAAGCGTGTTACCTTGTGGTGTGGATGGGCGTGCGATTTGTCCATCAATTAGAGTGCCAACATAACCGTGCTACAATAGCGGAGGATTACCAAGTTTAAAAACGTTACTCGTTGCTAATGGAAATGGAAGTTCACTGTGTTACAATCGAGTTCAAACTCTGTGAACAATAATGTGGACGGGCTACTGTGGTGAGTTTTAAAATGTTTTGAAACCGTTATTTAAAATGGTACAAATCTTCACTTGTAATGTATACAGGGCCTAAGTGTCCATCACTACCAGGGCTGCTTTGACTCTCTGAGTGACCCATTATAGTGAATGTCTTTCTGATTGCCTGTGTTAGTTTCCTTCCCTCTATAAAACCAACCTGTTCTTTATTCATCAGTAATGGGACTATTTTGTTTAATCCTGTTGCTAATATTTTTGAATAGATTTTATAGTCCCCATTTAATCAGGAAATTGATCAATATGAGGTTGGTTTCTCTGGTGTTTTATTAGGTTTCAAAATTAAAATGATATAAACAACATCAAACAAGGGTGGTAACTTTCACTCATCTTTAATTTTAGTAAATATTTTCACTAGGATGGAGGCTGATAGTTCTTCATATTTTTTGTAAAATTCTATTGTTATGCTATCTGGACCTGGATATTTATTTGCTGGACGGTCTTGTATAGCGCTCTTTACTGTCCTTAAAGTAATCTCATCCTCTAAGTCTTGACTTTGCAGTTGTGATAACAAGGGGAAGTTAACTTTATTAAGAAAATGAGAAACTTTTTCTTTTGTAGTTTTATATTCTGCAGTGTATGATTTATAATAATTGTTCAATATTTTAGCAATCACTTTATGATCAGCACAAATAATATCATCATCTTCCTGTAAATTAGTCAATAATGTATTTGTCTTTTGGCTCTTTGATTGGCAGGACAGAAATTTGTCTGGAGTCTCCCCCAGATAATAATACTTAACTTCAGTGTCAGTGGCTCAGTAGGTAGCACACTCACCTCTGAGGCCGGGAGATCAGAGGGCTGTAGGTTCAGTTCCCACATCTGGCACTTGCGTTAATATCCCAATACTGACACTGTAGTGCAGCATGAGGGGGGGGTGCTGCACTTCTGAGGTGCTGTCTTTCGGATGAGACGTTAAACCAAGGTCCCATCTGCCTGGATTGGTGGTAGTTCAGGTGGATGTTAAAGATCCTGTGGCACTTATTGAAAAAGAGTAGGGGACATTTTTATTGAAATCAAATCAAGGTCAAACAAAATTATATACAAAACAATAGTTCTTCAGACAGAATGCCGTAAACAGTAAACAGGAAAGAGAAAATCAAACATAAGTAGGTATTACTACATATCTGAGAAGACAGGAAATCAATCATAACCCACCCCTCTTCCCTTTTACAATAGTAGGGGGAATTTTTGTTACATCATAGATAAATCAATATTAAGGTAATTTAAAGCAGGTTTCAAAAACTAAAAAAAATACTTGATACCATCAACAGGAATTCAATAAGAAAAAATAAATGGTAAATCCCAAAACCTCTTACTCATATCCTTCCTTATTGAAAAATTAAAGTACCATCTTGTAGCAGACTATGTTAAAAAAGGAAGTAACATAGAAACTATGATGCACCACTAACATAATATTTCAATCAGGTATTCATACGCTGTGTGATTCTTAATGCTTTAAATATAAGAATCTTAAATTCCAAGTCCCTGTATCCAAATTGTTTCTGTCACTCCGTTTTATGCACTTAAGTCTGGAGTCTATCAAAAAAAAAAAAAATATTCTAAAGCTGAAATGGTTTGCGGTTGTAATGTAAATCTGCATCTACTAATCCAGAGCCAATATAAAAAATGAGCCATGATCATTCTTAATGTGCTGTGGGACATAAACTGTATTTCTGGGGGAATTACTCTATAATACAAAAGGTCTGACTTGGGTGGAATAAAGGGTGCTTCTTTCCATCGATTCTTGACTATGACCCAAAACTGTATCACATATGGACAGTGAAAATATAAATGGTCCATAGATTCAACTATGTGCACATAGGATATTCTAGAACAATTTATTTTTAACAGAGATTTATACTTATGGTTTTCTTTAACATTTATACGACCATGTATATTCAAGCAAACCTGATCCCACATATGGGCTGGTATTCTGTCATCTGTAATGAATTTGATAATCTGATTTTTAGCAAGAACCGAGAAATCTACAAAAGGGTTTGCCTCAAAACAAGACTGTAAGACTTCCAGATACAAAGTTTTCCTGGAAAATTTTAATACTGAAGCGTAACTAATTCCCCAATGTTTAATTTTGTCGAAAACCTCCTCCCATTGGTTTCCTAACCTAAGGTGACGTTTGTTCTTATGGATAAATGCATTATGCTGCCATTCATTTAATATCCCCTTCAATTTTTGCACTCCCCAAGCTCCCCAAATTTGTGAGCATCCTTTCGTAAGAGGCAGAATATTAGTATATAATAAAATTGTAAAGAAAAACAAAATTGGATTAGGCATCCCTATTCCCCCGTCTCGGAGAGTCATATACAACACATTCCTTTTGATTAGGTTCAACCTGCTACCCCAAAAACAGATAAAAAAACAACCTAATATTTTGACTTATAATCCCTTAGGAAGAGGAAAAATCATGCTAATAAATAATAAAATCAGAATTAAAAATGTTTTTATGCAATAAATTATTGTCTTTTTAGAGACTTTCCACTTTTTCCATTGTGTTACCTTAACAGTACCTGTTTGTAGTGCTAATTCCCAATTATACCTAGCCATATCTGCACCGCTGAAATAAATACCTAAGATTTTGCGTGGTGATCTGGCTATTGGAAAGCCCCCAAAAGTTTCAGGGCCTGAGGAAAATCCATTTAGTTTTAAACATTTTGTTTTTCCCCAAATTAAGACATGCCCCTGTTACTTTCCCCAATTCTTGGATCAAATTACATGCTCTAATCAAGGAATTCTCATCTTTCAAAATTAAACATAAATCATCCACATATGCTATTACTTTGTATACTGGTAAGTCATTTTCTAGTATGCCATAAATCCTAGGGAACTTCCTTAAGGTTACACAATATTGGATCTATGGAGAACCCATATAATAGGGGGCTCAGAGGGCAACCTTGTCTTACTCCCTGATAGATCCCTATCTTTTTACCTAATCTACCATTTTCATAGGGTCTAACATATGTCAAATTATAGCATAGTAGAAGCCATTGTACAAACTCTTCAGGGATTCCATAAAATCTAAGACTTTCCCAGAGGTAATAATGCGAGACTTTGTCAAAGGCCTTAGATTGATCTAAACTAGTTATATAACCTTCTAAAACTGAAACCCCATCCTGTCCCATACCTTTTTCTACTAAATATTTCAGAAAAACCAAAGCGTCTATCAGACCCTGCCCAGGTACTGAGCAGAATTGGGTGGGGAGTAATAATTCTGACATTACTGAAGCCAAACGATTCCCTAACAGTTTTGCAAATAGTTTAAAATCTACATTTAACAATGTGATCGGACACCAATTATTAATATCATTACATGTACCAGATTTGAACAAAAAAATCAACAAACCTTCATACGTTTGAGTGGGTAATATATGATCCAGCAAAAGGGAATTAAATAACTGCACCAATACTGTGGGCATAATTGACCATAATAACCAGTAAAATTCACCTGGAAAACCATCTGACCCAGGAGAGACCTTTGTTTTCAAACCAGCTATTACTTTTTCTACTTCCTGTGTTGTAAAAGGTTTTACCATATCCCTTACATGTCTAGCATCTAGTTTAGGAGGTGTTGCTAGTTTTAATACTAAATTAACTTTCTCCTTATTTCCACTTAAGGATCTAAAAGCTGATTCAGTATAATTTTCTAATGTTGACATAATTTCCTCATTACTCTGTGCTTCAAGGCCTCCAACGATTAACAGAGAGGGAATAATTCCCTTATCTCTGTTCTCTTAACTAGCAAGATATGGGTTCACTTGGGCAGCCGTACCTTGGATACCAAAGGATTGTTCATTTGTTAAGGAAATCAGTCTATTATATTGAAAATGACACATTTTATCCCTTACTATCTCCAATTCAGATGACAGATCTTATTTCCTTTCATACTGGTGAGAAAGTAAATCCTCAAAAACTAACCTTAACCTTAAATATTCCTTATGAGAAGACTGTACTTTTGTGCTACCTAGGATTTTGAAAAACCCCGCCATACAATTGTTGAAATCTTCCCACCAGAGTCCAAAATTATCATAAAATTCTAATGTTGTTAGTTTATCATTAATTATCATTTTTATCTGTTGAATTACTTCTTAATCCTGTAAAACAGAAATGTTCAATCTCCAAACACCTCGACCTGCTTCTCTATGTAATGGTATAGATATCTGAAAACCGATTAAAAAGTGGTCAGAAGTTTCTATTGGAATTGTTTCCACCTTTGCTAAGGGAATTTGATGTTTAATAAAAAATAAAATTGATCTGGGAGGATAATTGACCCTTATAGAAGGTCGGATGGGCCTTCCCTCTGGGACCTAAACAGACATCCTGCAGGCTTGCTACTTTAACAATTGTTTTAAGCATTGTCTTATCACAGCATTGTTTTCCAGGAGTACTCTTTTCTTGCAAATTTATATTAAAATCCCTTCCCCAGATTACTTGTCTACTTGTATGAAAATAGGGTTGTATTTTTTTAACAGGGAAACTCGTAAAGCTTTAGTTTGGGGTCCATAAATATTAATTAGTCTACAAGATACTGAGTTCAGGATTACATCTAAAATAAGGACTCGACCAGGGTCTAGATCTACTAGTCTTAGAATTTGAATTGTGGATGTCAAAAAACAGAATCCGGCCCCACAAAAAGTTTATGCCTCTATTGACCATTGGGAGGTTCCACATTTCCAATCATAAGAGGCCTGCTCTATTTCACTCTGAGAGTGCAATCTAGTATCTTGTAAAAAGTATACATCGTAATTCAGATGCTGTAATATCCCATAAGTAGCCAGCCATTTTGTATTGGATTTTATGCTGTTTACATTTAGGCTGGCCATTTTTAGATTAAGGGGTTCAGGGAGGAGGTTTCGGAATTTTACCACTCGGGCGTGTCACCCGCTTCTGAGATTTCTGGGCTGGTAGAGCCGTTGGACAGTTAGAATTGTCTTCTGGAAATGAATCCTGTGTGTCTCTTGTGGGTTCCTCTATACCAGCAATTTCATTTTCCATGGGCTGAGCCATTTCTACCTGGTCTCCCCATGTAGGAAGTTCTCCAAATCTATTGCTTAAAGGAAGTGGAGATAGAGAAATTTCTTGAGGGAGAATAGGTGTACTCTCGGCCTGTATAGGATCCCTTATCCTCTCCTCAACCTGTGGCCTTTGAAATGTCTTGTCCTGAGTTTCTCATATCATTTTCCCCTTTTTCCCCCCAATAACCATCTGAATGAATTCTCTTCATGGTGGTGAACTCTGAGGAGTGGTAAAAGGGGTGTCCTCTTCCCCCCCATTAGTCTCTGTAGGTGTGCACTCTCTAGGTGTTGCTGTGGTCACTATAGTAAGCTCTTGTCTAGGTGTGGGTGGGGCCTGAAATCTTCTCTCTACACTGCTTCCCCTCCCTCCCCCCCCCACCTCTACCCATCCTTCTACCAGAGAAAGAGGTTTCTGGGGATTGAAAGGTTTCCGGCCTGTGCTAGGAAAAACTAATGATCAGAAACCTCATCTGAACTGTGTTCTGCCCAAGGACATTCTGAGAAGGAATGGTCATTATCCCCACATAAGTTACATGTTGGAAGGGCCTGGCACCTTTTTGATGAATGTCCTAACATCCCACAATGAAGACACTTGATTTGGTCACAATCATTGCTCAGATGTTGTAATGAGCCACATTTAAAGCAGCTCTTGGGTTGCTCAGCATAAAATAAAATCCCTCTGTCTCTCCCTAAATAGAAAGAACTGGGTAGATGCTGTATTCCCATATCATTTTGTGAAAGTTGTACCCTTATAGTCCAACCCCCTGTCCAAAACCCATTGTCATCCATAATGGGTTTAGGGTTGTCAAATACAGTACATCGTTTTTCTAACCAAAACAAAATATTGCTGATATTAACCCCTTCATTTCTAAATAGAAGGGTAACCATTTTAATAGTAGGCTTTATTATTGCAAAAGCCATAAAGTCCTTCCAAATGTCTGTGTCTTTCAATTCCTAATATAAGCGCCAAAATTTGTCTAGTGCATTCATAGAACAAAAACTAACACATATATTTCTACCGGGGAGAACCCCAAAGAGTCAATAATTAGGGATTTACCCACCCATAGCCTGTCTGGAGGTATCGGTACAAGACTGTTATATCATAAACGAACTAAGTACCTTCTTTTTGCCGCCTCAGCCAGTTTCCTAAAGAGCCCAGCAGAGGATTGTTTCCCCTGATCCTTCTCTGCTGGTACTGGTGTCCTTTTATCCAGATTGCTCTCGCTGCCTTCTGCTGGCATTTCTGAAAGTTCTGCATGCCTAGGCAACCTGTCCATATTCTGAGCGTTAGTTGAAACTTGGGGTTGCGTGGTGGGAGTAAGAAGCAAGCTGTCATCAGCTGTGTCCTCAGCATCTGGCATAGTTCTTAGTCTTGCAGCCTCATTCACATCATGCGCCGAAGCAGTAGGGAGAATTGGGGACTTAGCTGTGGAATAGCAAATTGAGGGCAAGTCTCCAGAAGTGCACTCATGCATCTCTCCCCTGGACTTATTGGCAAACTCCGCTGTTCCTGGTATTGGAATTGCCACATCAGGAACCCATGTTTCATTTTGCAGAGTCCAGCCTGCCTCAAGGAGAGCTCCTTCTGGGGTCCATTCATCTGAGGAGCCACTGAAAATCACTTCTCCCCCATCATCCTGCATGGGAACCAAAATCCTCTCTTGCTTATCAGATGGTCCAGGGCCTTTTGCTGTAGCCAAACAGATAGGTAAATGTTTATTCCCTTCTTGAATATGGCCTACCATGGATCTTTTGCATTTCGTTCTTTCCTCCCTCGGTTACAATTTTTTTAAACGAAAATCTCTTTCTGCTGTCAATAACATTTCTGTTAAATGTTTTTTCTTCTCAATTAATTGTTCCTGTAAAATTAAATCTTCATCTGTCTCAGATTGTTCTGGTAAATGTTTACACACTGTCCATCTAACTCCATTCCTTGATGCTGAGTGTCTGCTCCCTGGTTCTGCTTAGTATTGGGTCCACACTCGGGACCTGGAGCTGCTACCATGCATCCATCCTGCTCCACGACCAGACCTGGACTGGAGTCCTCCATCCTTTATGCAGTGTAACAGCGCCCACTGCAGTCACAGAGTAGGGGAATTTCCCTGGTGTCCTGGCCAAATTTCTCCCATTCACTAAAAATACCACCAACAGCTTAATCTGGTTCAATTTTAGTTGATTGCCATCTCTATCCCCTTCCCCCCTGGTCACCCCTGAAAAAGGGACTTATAGGCCCAGTGAGCTTACCGGCTCAACAAAATTCAATAAATAAATAACCTTAGAGCCCATTAATGCCGCTCTAGCTTTCATTTCTGTCAGCTGATTATACTTATTTTTGGTTACTAGCACTTTTTCCAGATCTATGTCCAAAGATTTTTGCAAATAAATGTGTTCTTCTTTCATAATTCGATCTTCCAGGAGTCTACATTGTTCATTATAGTTTTTTATTTCCAGTGGACTGATAAGATATAACATGTACTCTAACTGTTGGTTTTAATGCTTCCCACACTGTGTATAATGGTATTTCATCTGAACAATTTTCTTAAAAACAGTTATGTAATTCAACTTTCATAAAATGTTCAAAATATGGGTCTTCAAGTACTGTCTGATCTAATCTCCTTATTTTATCCCTCTTGCTTACTCCATTAAGTTCCATCCTCCAAAACATGGGTGCATGATCTGACATGATTGTTAGCTGCAATTAAAATCTTGAATACTATCTTCTGTTTTTGCTGGTACCAAAGCAAAATCTATTTGGGAGTAGATAGGGGGCCAGATATTCAGAGTTGTGCCTGGCAATGGCACAAGTGGTGGCGCAGTGCAACTGAGTTGTGTTGGAGCAACTAAGAGATAAATTCAAAAGAGCCATTTGCATGTCATTATGGCCCCATTTGCATGTGTTGTGCAGGGCTGGCCAGCAAAACGTGCCTAGTGCCCTGCACAGCATGAGGTCCCTGTACCAGGGACCACAGTAGTACCCCTTCCCCATTCCGTAACAACGATCGCTGTATTAATCTGTTTTTCAGATCCCTGGTAGTCTAGTGGTACCCCTCTCCCCTCCCGTACCTCTGATCACCCATAATGTTACAAAATATTTCCCTGGTGGTCCAGTGATTCCCCCCCACCAGTAATTCTGATCACCTGTCAGATTAAGGAACACATTTCCCTGGTGGTCCAGTGGTTCTCCCCTCCCTGCCAGTAACCCCGATCACCTGTAAAGTTAAGGAAAACATTTCTCTGGTGGTCCAGTGATTCCCCACCTCCGGTAACACCGATCACCTGTAAGGTTAAGGAAAAGATTTCCCTTGTGGTCTAGTGGTCCCCCCCTCCTCGCCAGTAACACCAATCACCATATTTATCTTTTATAAGATCCCTGGTAGTCTAGTAGTATCCAACTCCCCATCCCATAACACCAATCACTGAAAAACAAGACCAGTACTGGTCCTTGGTAGTCTAGTGGTCCCCCACCCACACAGGCCCAACAGCTCTCCCCACAGTCATTGGTGGGCAGCATTCCCTCCCGCATACCTCTGCGGCTGCCCACCGAATGACAGCTTACAGTATGTGCTGCAAGCTCATTGGTCCACACTGTGGACCAATGGGCTTGCAGTGCATACTATAAAAGTCATTCACAACTTTGTGAATGAATGACTGCATTCACAAAATTGTGAATGACTTTTAGAAGGCACTGGTAAGCCCATTGGTCCATAGTGGACCAATGAGCTTTGCAGTAATATACTGTAGCTGTCATTCAGTGGGCAGTCATAGAGGTGGCGCGGTTGGGTATGCTGCCTGTTGATGACCGGGGAGCTGGGTGGCTGGGTCCTGTGTGGGTGGGGGGTTGGGGGACCACTAGACTACCAGGGACCAACATCGTCTTGTTTTTCGGTGATCGGGTTATGGGATGGGAGGGGGTTCCACTAGACTACCAAGGATCTTACAAAAGATAAAGATGGTGATCACTGTTACCGGAGGGGAGGGGGAACCACTGGACCACCAGGAAAATGTTTTCCATAACCTTATGGGTTATCAGGGTTACTGGTGGTGAGGGGGGTACCACTCGACTACCAGGGAAATAAGTGGGTGCTTGTGAACAGTGTTCTCAGTGGGTAGCCACACATGGCTGGTGGCTGCTGTGTTGTGCATTGCAATACAGTGGCACGCCTGAGGGTGGCTTGCAACTGAGTCATTTTTTTATGGGCTCAACTTTGTGCCCAGGTATGTGGCACACCTCTGGGATGTGCTGTCAGATGCACTGCACGTCCCGGGCTGAATATCGGGATGTGCCACATGTGCATGGCCATGCCCCCTGGAGATGTGCCACATACATTATCTTTGCGCCTCTCTGCATCAGGAATTGCGCTTTGCAATTCCCCATTTTGAATATTGCCCCGGGGCACATTTCTGGGGTTGCGCTGTTGCACCTCAGTTGCACCGGGTGCAACTCCTTTGAATATCTCGGCCAGGATGTACATGTGAAAAAAAAACTACAGTAGCTGGTGATCTGTATCTATAAGGATCCACTAATCCAAAATCTTTAACAAATCCCCTTATTTTTCTATATCTTTTCTTTTGCCTCAGAGCTACCCAATGATCTATCTATTGATTCCAAGGTTAATTAAGCCTCATCTCCTGCCACTAGGAAGAGAATAGTCTGTTGAGACAGGGACAAAAAAAGTTAGTAAACAATAAGGGAGACTCCTCATTTGGTTCATAAATCCCTGCAAGAGGAAAACAATGGGATTTAAATTGCATCTGTACTATTACATAGCATCCATCCTTACCTATAGTATTATTTTTATAATGTACCATTGAATTGTTTTCTATAAGAATAACCACCCCTCTTAATTGTGAGTCATATACATTCTTTTTTCCTCCTTTAGTTTGCATCTGAACTCTTATATTACAAGGAGCAACACTTATATTCTTTTTTAGTAAACCCTACAAAATTAACTTTTGGGGGAAAATCCTTTTCATGCTTTGGTCCCTGAATTCTGAACCAGTCTGATCTGGTTAAAACTGCATGAAATGTCTCATATTTTAAATATCTTTTAACAAATGTGCAGTGAAAATGTTAAATGTTCATGTTTTGCTTGATTGTGTTTGTACTTATATATTACTGCATATCATTATTGTTACGTGTTTAATGTCAGACGTGACTGAAAAAGGGCTTTGCCCAGTTCACCTCCAGGTTAAAAATTAAAAAAATAAAAATTAAAAGTATAATACCCATTAGACTTAAATAAATTCATACAATATTTTGCATATTTTACCAAAAATTGTGTTTCCAGTAAAATTAATGCTTCTACTCTGTTGGAGTTACAATAATTAATCACACTTCTTATTTTAATGTGGTCTCACAATCCTTTTACCTTCCCTGAGGCAAAATTACAGCAATACTGATTGTTTTATATATATATATATATATATATATATAATATATATATATGTCGATAGATAGCAAGCTACAGTAACTGGGCACTTTTGTAGTTTTAAATTTGTCACATTAGACAGCAAAGTCTTAAGGTAAAAATATCTGTTCCATAAAGATTTTACTTTTTAGAATATATCAGATTTAACCCCAAGTCTCTCTTTGCCACCCTCACCCTTCCTAGCTCAAAAATTAAAATAATATAACATGTGGAAAGAAAAGAGTGGCTAATGTAGAAGTTTTGCCTAACTCAAAACGGTCCCCTTCCCCTTCACTCACTCAACAAATCCTATCTTTGTATCTCACTATGTAATTTATTTTCTCAAGGACTAAACATAGTATATACACAAAAAGGGTTAACATACTTAAGCAATAAGGCACGACAGGGTGTGGGTTATTGCAGGATATACCCCAGTCATGTGATGTGTTTTGACCAATGAGGTTACAGGATTTTCATACCCCATTGTATAATATGCAGTAACATCTCACATATCCCTCTTGGAAATCCAACCCCTACTAATCCTTCCACTAACTTCTCCATACCATTTTTGCCCTACTTATTGCCCTCAGCACAGTAGCAAAGGCACTGAAGTGCCCACTAAACAAGCATCTGAAAGCTTCTGATTCTGCTCTGTCTCCAGCATGTTATCTGTACAATAAAATTTGGTATCCCACTAAGACTGTCTCTTTGTCTTTTTTTTTTTTGCACTTTCCTTTGTCTTCTCATTTTTTTTGTCTTAGCTAGAACAAAACACATTTTTATGTACTCATTTATCTCCACTATTAATATATCTTCTACTTTCTTTTTGTTGCTCCCAATATCTTGCCACTTTGCCTTATTACGTTGCATATTTTACTTGAGACATATAAATTTGATTAGAGCCTTCCAGAATTGGGTCATCTCCATCACATATGTTTCCCATGTCATTTTTTGGCATATTTCTTTCTCCTGTTCTTGACTTTGACCTGCTTTGAAGGAAAACTGTGCATGCTTTTCTTTCTGATTTGCACTTCTTGAAGTTGAGGTTGAGGTTGCGTTTTTGCTAGATTCAACTTGTTCCTCATACTGTATAAAGCATTTTTGTTCATAGCTTCAGCTTCTGTTGGTGAGGTAAAGTATCTAGTTCTTCCACATATTGTAATTTAGTTGGAGGTAACATTGTAAATCTAACATTGTTCTTCCAAAGCCGCTTTTACCATTTGTAAAGCTCTTTGTTTTTCTTTGACTTCTAAGGTGTAGATCAGGGAATGCTTCCGTATTCATGCCTCTAACATATAAATCTTTTTCAAGTCTTGCTCTTCTTTGTCCTGATATGTTAGAGGTTTTCTATAAACAAATTCCGGGTAGCTATCTTTGTAGGTGTTACTTCTGAAGCCTTTATGCACTCTGTCAATTATTACTTTCTTGGTCCCCCGGGTCATGCCTGAAAATAGGCAGGAATTGTCTAGTGCACTTACCCAGTCAACAAAAACTAAATAAAATAAATAAATAAAATTGTATTCTTTGTTTTATTTATTTATTATTTTTATTTCAGCCTTGGAATTAATACCTTTGAGCCAAAGGCTATTTTACATCGGCTCCACATCATATCAAAGAACAGAACAAACAGTATAGTGAGAAAATACATAGTGATCCAAGGAGTAAAGGAATAAAATAAGCACATATGGATTTAAGTTACAAAAATGGGTATTTTGCAGACATACAGTGGCTAGGAGTAAGCTTAACTAGCAAAAAGGGTATTAGGGTTGGGATCCAGGTACAGGAGGAAAAAGATGCAGCCAAGTGGCATTGTCAGAGACAAAATGAGTGAAAGACAACAACTAGGGACATGGACTTACAGGGCAGACAGAAGCTAAGGGCTAGGGCCTAACATTGTTACAGAGTAGGGATACAGCCAAAGGCATTGTCTGAGTGGGGGGGGGCACTGCCAGGAGGGGAATATTAGCAGACAAACGTGGGCTGTGTCATTCAGTTTAAGAGTGCACTCCAATGGGGCAGTCAGTGCAGGAACTGATGATGCCCACTATGGAGCAGCAAGCATAGTCTGATGCTGGGATTGGTTAATGGGGACCTCAGAAAGGCAGGTAAGTTATAGGGTAGTAGAAAGGGTAGGATGGCAGGGTGGAGGAAGGGGAGCTAGGGTGTGGGTGAAGAAGAGGAAACAGGCCCTAGTTGTTTTATGTGTGGTAGTCACAGGAGGCATTGGTGACTAGTGCTTGGTGAAGTTTCATTTTGGAGGAGCCCAGTGTTTGGTCTTTAGTAATATCACAGTGGAGTGAATTATACCACAATGGTGCTCTGTATGCAAATGAGTGTTGCCTTTGAGTGGTACGGCAGCGAGGTACTATGTGCATGTGGTTAAAGGTGCATCTAGTATGCTGGGTGTGGTTTGACAACCTTATTTTATTTTATTTTATTTTTTATTTCTTTATTTATTTGTATTTTGGATGACAACCTAAACATTGACTGTACACCAGGAGGCAAGAGACCGAGGGAGGCCCTTTTTGCTATTTAAGGATCTTTGTCAAGGGGGGCAGTACCTCATCAATGGTGAGGGTGATGAGCTTTAGGTCAAGTGAATCCCCACTTAGCCTAGTTTTCCCAAGTACTTTGAGAATGTATTTCTTTGCTTCTTCATTGCTCACCACTTTAAAGTGGACTAGTGGGTGTGACCTCGTATTTTCTGCTGACTGCGAATTGCAGGAAGAGGAGGTTGGGTCAAAGAAGTTAGGGGGTAGGACAAGACTGAGATCTGTAAAAGCCTCATTGAAAGTGTCAGTTTTGGTTTGAGGATCAGTGGTTGTAGTGCCATTTATGTTGAGCATAGACGGAGTCTCTTTGGGGACCTTCTCTGTCACCTCAGAGATGTTGTTCCAAAATATGTGTCCATCTTTCCAGAAATTGGTTAAGGCTTCCTTATAATATTTAGCTTTTTTGGCCTGAATTGCTCTTGTGCAGGCATTCCTTGCTGTTTTGTACACCTGTATATCCACTTGGTTGCCAGTGGCCCTGTCTCAGTACCAGAGGTGATTGCAGGATTTCATTTGCTTGAGTAGGTCATGTGTAATCCAGAGATTGCTGTAACCCTTGAACTTTCTTGTTTTGTGAGGGGCATGGAGATTGCACGCTGTGTTGAAGGTAGTAATAAAGTAATCCAAGGCTGTATTAATATCTGGGGCTGTGTGGATTTGTGACCAGTCCACCTGTTGGAACTCTGACCTTAGAGGTTCTAGGTGCCCTCTGATGAGCACCCTGCTGTTAATGGTCTGAGCTGGAGGTCTGATGTACTTGTTAGACCAGGTACATAGGATGGGCAGTGACTGCTAAATGAATCTGGTAAGACTTCAGTGTGGGTAATATGATCTGGTCTGTTGGAGACTACCCAGTCCAGCAGAGTACTGGTCCCAGATTTGTAGCTCACCCTAGTGGCTGACTGTACCAGCTGTGTGACATTAGCGGTTGTTAGAGCATCCTTATAATGGCTTGCACCGTTAGAGAACCAACTGATGTTGAAATCACCAAGCAGTATGGTTTCTGACTTGTGACCTAGGTCTCTGATATAGTGAAAGAGAGGGATTAGGTCCACAGTTGTTAAATTTGGTGGGATATAAATTTATGCCACTGTTAATATTTTGCTATGTATGCCAAGCATTATTCAGGTGGCAAAAATCTGTGCATCAACCCTGGACTCAGGGAGTGTTAGGACTTGTCCCATGAGAGGCCGCTTGATATATAAGGCACATTCACCTCCACTTTTGGAGATTCTGTCTTTCCTAAAAACAGTATAGCCCTGCATTGCAATGGCAGTGTCAGGGGTATCAGCTTTCAACCAGGTCTCTTGTACTGCTATGACATCGGGGTAGTGCAGATTAGCCCATGTGGTAAGGGTGTCTAATTTGTGGAAGAGGCTGCATATGTTAATGCTGGCTAGAGATAGGGCACCAGATCTGACATGGCCCAGGGAGGTTGAGGGGGCTGGGCCTGGTTTCAGATGACTGTTGCCTAAGATGAGCAGAAGTAGTAGTAGTAGGCATTTCAGGCAGTTTTTTAAGTGTCTGCTATGAAGTAGGTCGAGTTTTCGGTTTGTGCAAGTCTGCCAACTCTTACAGTGTGCACAGTAGAGGCTGGAAAAAAGTAGTGGCTGGAGGTAGAAGGTGAGGGTACTCCTCCAGGTGCTCCCAGATTTGTAGGTAGACTACATGTTTAGGTGGCTGAAATGTTGGAATTTAGAGCTGACACTTGTAGTTGTACTGCCATATACACTGAGCTGATTCTCGTTAATGAGAAATAGGGGGTGGTGAGTGTTAGTGTCAGTGCCCATACCTGTAGGGTGAGTTATGGTAGGTAGGGAGAGTAAGATGAGCACAGTGATAACTGTAGTCATTGTGTATGAAGGGAGGAGCTAATAGTGGAGTTTATTCTAATGGAGAGGTATTACCCATTTAAGAGCTATGCTGTAGCTCTTAGGTGCTTCCCCTTTAACAGGGAAAGTGAGGTGTAACCAAGTAGGAGGTGGGTGGGTCTCTCAGCTCTGATAGTGTATTTAATAAAGGAAGGAGGTGGGGGAGGGGAGGTGGGCTGAAAAATCATTAAGAAACCAGTTCAGGATAGGCAAATGCTGAAAATAGTGCAGTGAAAGATTAATCAATTCAGCAAAAGATGCAAGTCAGGCTAAGATTCAAGTCAGGCTGTGCAGCCCTGAGGACTGAGCAACTGACAAGAAAAACAAGCAAGTAGCAAAGCTGCACTGTGCAGCTCAGAGAACTGTGCAACTGAATGAACTGTGAAGCAAAAAGATCAGGGCTTCACTACGCAGCTGCTAAAAGAAGAAAAGTAAGATCAGTTTCTCTGCAGCCTTATGCCCTAGTCCAATGATTTCAGCACTGGCTGCAGTGTTGGGTAGGAGAACAATATCAGTGCTCTGGGACTGTCTGGAACCATTCAGGTTCCACAATGATGGGGGCCAGGTATTCAATTTGAAAAGGAAAGGAAAGCTCCAAAATCACCTTTCCCTTGTCCTAGATCAGGGACCAGCTGTTACCTTGTGAGTCAAGGAGGAGTGCAGGCAGCAGGTGCCTTCTCGCCCTGTCCTGGGCAGGCGGGTTGCTTCTGGAGGGGAACGCATCTGCAACACCAACCTGGTGGGCTCCGATCAGCCTGAGAGAGAGGAACAGAAGAGAGGGCAATTATTAGCCTGAGTGGTGGTCAGGGGGAGGTTTCAGAGCAGGGAGGGGTGAGAAAAATTAACAGTTGAAAAGGCTTGGGATAAAAGGGAAGAGGGCTCTTTTACAGACTCTGGCAAGGTGCTAGCAGCAAACTGCAACAGGGAGCTAAAACAATGGGTGTTAAATGGGGGGGGTGTATTTGACTTGATTGTTTGGTGCCAGAGTCGGGGGGGGGGTCTAGTAGCCAGAGAGATTAGAAATGCAGAATCAGTCTTAAACTTTAAAATACAAGTGCAGAAATTGCCATCAATAACCTGGTATGCAATGTAAACACTGTTCAACTTAAAATTAATTCAGAAAATCAACTCTACAGTCCATTTAAGAAACCCTCAAGACAGGATCACCATAAATAATGAAAAAAAATGACTAAGAAACCAGTTCAGGGTAGGCAAAAGCTGAAACCAGTGCAGTGAAGGATTGATCAGTTCAGCAAAAGATACAAGTCAGGCTGAGATTCGAGTCAGGCTGTGCAGCCCTGAGGACTGAGCAGCTGACAAGAAAAACAAGCAAGTAGAAGAGCTGTACTGTGCAACTCAGAGAACTGTGCAACTGAACGAACTGTGAAGCAAAAAGATCAGGGCTTCACTACGCAGCTGCTAAAAGAAGAAAGATAAGATCAGTGTTTCTCTGCATTCTTATGCCCTGGTCCAATGATTTCAGCACTGGCTGCAGCATCAAGTAGGAGACCAATGTCAGCGCTCCAGGGCCATCTGGAACCATTCAAGTCTCACAGCAATGGGGGCCAGGTATTCAATTAGGAAAGGTAGGGAAAGCTTCAAATTCCCCTTTACCTTGTCCTGGGCCAGGGATCAGCCTGAGAGAGAGGAACAGAAGCTCTCTCCTAATTCTCTCTCCAAAGCTTCTGAGAATAAAGGTTTGAAGTACCGTATATACTCGCGGATAAGCTGATCCACATGCAAGCCGATCCCCCAAACCCACCATGCGGTATTTTAAAAATTGCATTGACCCACGTATAAGCCGATTGATGGATGCAGGTGACAGAATGTGAAGCAGCCTTGGAAAATTGAAGATACTGGTAGTTGTAGACTGCAAACTTCATGGACAGTACTGTGCATGTGTTTGATAGGGATCGTTACAGTGTAGAGATTCACACTTTACATTCAAAACTTTTGCCGGCGGTAACCAGGAAGTAAAATGTACTGACCGCGTGGTTCCAATAACTGCGTCCCATCAATGAGTATGGTCCTTACTCACCCGTAGGTGTATCAGAGTGAGAAAGTCTAAAGTAAACAACCAGAAAGTGGAGCCAGGAAAACTTCTGACAAGCTTGGGCTGTGATTTTCATCAAGGCAAACTGCGATACTGTGAGAATATTTACAGGAGAGGGAAGGGGGGGTTGGCGGAGCCGTGATCGGTAGCCAATGGTGCTGACCCTATGCTGCTCATTGCTGTGCATGGAACTCACCGGAGGAGAAGCAGCAGAAGCTGCTATAGACCATGTTGCTGTACAGACCCTTCTAGTTCGAGTCCTGTTGCACTCACTTGCCTTCCCAGACCCAGTGACACAGATTTATTGTGCAGTTATGATTGACCAGCATATAAGCCAAGACCCCCTAATTTGAAATGAGGATTTGGTAAAAAAAATCAAGGCTTATACGTGAGTATATACGGTATGTTACTGAACTACCCCCTTCTACACCTTCTGGGACCCCTCCCAGTTTAGTATTACATCTACCCGATCGTGTTTCCATCTCATCAATCTTCTCCTGCAAGGCATTTAACTCTTTCCTATGTCCTTGAGTAGATATATGGAGTGGTGATTTCTCATCCTCTATTTTACTTACTCGATATTCCAATTCACTGGTTCTTGCATTCTGTAACTAATTGTTTTACAATGGCTGATACTTGCTCAGTCCAACACACACATATTCTTCATTGTATTAAACCTTTCTCTCATTTCCTTTGGCAAAGAACTGCTAGAGTCAAGTGAAGTCCCCTCTTCTTCTACTTTATTACCATCTCTGCCTTCTAAGCTAGTACAGTATTCCGTCTTTCTTAATTCTTTTCCCGTTTTGGCTTTAGTTGCTTTTTAGTTTCTGATTTATTTTTATTTCCTTTTTACCCAATCATTTTGAATTTTGGGTTTCTTAATATCGTCTTTGGAATCCAAGACTTCAACTATTTTCTTAAAGTTGTAATTTGTAATTTTGTCATTGTTATTTACATTGCCTTCAATGATTTTTAGCTGTTTTAAATTTTGAACTTGGGTTGTTGACAGGTTTTTCTAACTTTTTTGATTTTATCCAGGCAGTCAGTTCCTTAGTATATTGAAAATTCTTTGACATTACCTCCTTCCAATAATCAGTCATTTACCTTTCCTCCTTTATTCACACAGATTTACTTCCCGAAAGGTGCTTAAACTATTGGTACCTAGATTTGGGTGGAGGGTCCCTCGGTTTTGACACAGCTTTAGATATATTAGGGCAAATTTTATTCACTTATCGAGACAGATTTCTTGTTGATTTCCACAGACTGTATACATTTTTCCCCTCCTTTTTTTGTTTAGTATTCCTTTAACCGCAGATGTAGTAATTAAATGACCAAAATGTTTGACTTATAACCATGAAGTTTTCACTCATCCATTCCTATGAATGGGGCTTTGTGCAGCTCCTGGTACAACTTCAGTGTGCCTCAGGTCGTTTCAGATTGTTTCAAGTTGCAGCGAGTTAAATCAAGAAATTAGTCAACTCAGAAACTGCAACAATATCCATTTTGGGCCTCTTTACCTATATTAGGTACTAAGGTGATGTAAATCAACAGACAGTGAAATGAGCACACAGACAGAGAAAAAGGGGAGGTGAATTAGAGTTGAGTTATGTTGAAATTATAAGGTCAGCACCTCATAGTCTGTCATTTCAGATGGTTCAATAAAATAAATTGGTTCAGCCACTATATGGCTTCACTAGTTCTAATAATCTTATTCCGCATCTTTTTTTTTTTACTACACCATCTTTTATTAATCTAAAATTCAATTAGTCTCTACTTATTTTTCTGGTAATGTAGTAAACGAAGAGTTTACAGTTTTACAAACAGTTGGACATTAAACAGCAACAAACAGTGTCAACCAAGTGGCCCTCAGTAGGATGAGTGTGTCCAATACTGACGTTTTTGCTTAGCCTTAACATACTAGAGTATAGTTAGGGTTTTTGCAACCTTAGTCGACTTATTGTTTTGCCTCTTTTTTGTTTAACTCTTCAGCTGGCCTGTGTTTCAATCCAATCATGGTGTGTGTAAACAACACAAAGGTTATGTTATCTTAAACAACAGACAATTTACAGTTACCAATAGTTGCCTTTCAGAGGTATACACTCGCAGCAAGCACAGTTAGTCTGATAGTATAATATCTGTCACATTCATGGCTGTGTGCAGCAGAACAAACAGTTCATGGTAACTGACAGCATGGAAGTACTCAGATATTTACTCCTTTTAAACACAGCACAGTCAAATAACCTGGGGTAAAACATTCATAGCAGCATGTAACAAGAACAGATAGCAGTGTGTAGCAGAACAGAGAGTTCATGGTTACCAGCATGCAGTTTTTAGAGGTATTCAAAGATTTCCTCTCACTTTACACACATTCAGCACATTCAGTAAATCAGATGACGTAGTGTCTGATACAATTATGATCCATTAATACTTGTGTACTCAACTTCCCCAACTCTGTTCATCCAACTCTCCTCGTGTTCTCCATGTCTTTCTCAGCAACCGACCTCAGCATAAAAAAAATGAGAATTCACGTAGGACAGCATAATGTTTCAGTAATGTGGACAGAAAACAGCAGTCGAGCCTCCTCTCACTCGTTCAGCATGGCTGCCATCTTGGATCCACCACTCCCTCCACTGCCTTCCCCTGATCCACCTCCCTAGTCACACAGTCAAAGAAATCTATGACATTTGTCTGACATGACCTTCCCTCTATGAAACTGTGCTGCAGGTTGTCCTGAAATCCATTTGAATCCAGGTACTTCATCAGCCTTTCCTTCAGCAGGGTCTCAATTAATTTCCCCACCACTGATGTGAGATTGACTACTGGCCTGTAATTGCTAGCTTCCTCCCTGTGGCCACTCTTGTGCAGAGGGACCACATCTGCCCTCCTCCAGTCCTCTGGAATGACCCCCGTCTCCAATGAGGTACTGAATAATGTTGCCAGAGAGGTGGCCTAGCACCTTGCTCAGTTCTTTTAGAACCCTTGGGTAAATCCTATCTGGTCATATTGCCTTATTTTCCTTTAGGGTTTTCAAACCCCTTCGGACTCTCTCCTCTGAAAATAGACTTGTGTCCACTCTCCTCCCCCCCCCCCACTGGTGCCTGCTGATACACATTGGTCCCCCTGCCCCTCACTCTGAAGACTGAGTAGACATACTAATTTAAAATTTTAGCTTTTTCTTGATCTTCTTCTGCAGTCCCTCACCCTCCTGATTCTCACTATCCAACCCTTTGCTTTCCTCTTTTCACTCACACCTCTGAAGAAAGTCTTATCCACTTTTTTGACCTCCTTGGTGATCCTATTACTTCAGCTTGTACCTTAGCTGCCCTCACCCTCCTTCCTGCCCCTCTTAGGTTTTCCACATTCACCTCTCTGTCCACCTTCTGTCTGGGTCTCCTTGTACTTCCTAAAAGCTGTGGGATTTTTTCTCCCGTGCCACCTTAGTCACCTCCTTGAAGAACCATAATGGCCTCTTCCTCCTTCTAGCCTTGCTTACTTCCATGAAACAGAATGCTGTTACCTTAGCTATTCCCTCCATGATCTTTTCCCATGGGGTCTCCACTCCCCCCCTTGCCACCCCCCAGGTACTTACTGAGTCAGTCTCCCATTTTTTAAATCTGTCCTCCTGAAGTCCAGGACTCTTGTCTTAGTGTGTTTTTTCTCATGCCCAATCTGTATGCCAAATTACACAGCATGGCGATCCATTGTACCCAGGGGACTACCCATGGTGGTGTATACAATGCTGTCCCTGTTTGTAAGTACCAGGTTCATCACTGCCCCATCTCTAATGAGTTCCAAAACCAGCTTCCTGAGAAATGCCTGCTGTAGGGAGTCAAAGATGGTCCTACTTCTTGTTGCAGCAGAAACCAGAGTGCTCCAGTCTACATTCTCCAGATTAAAGTTGTCCATGATCAATACCTCCTCCTTACTTGTCATACTATCAATAGCCTTCCATAAAACTTTGTCTATCTCCTCCCACCAAGCTGGTGGTCTGTACAGGACCCACTGGACTTCTAAACAAACAAAAAAAGGCAACAGCTCTTGTGAAGAAGGGCTGTAGGGACCGCTGAGGTAGGTAAACCCTTAACCATTCCTTCAGCCAGTTCTTCTGCAACATCTCTTTTCCTCAGGGCCTACTCTGATAGGCCCAACTGCATGGCTTCAGAGCGCCTGATAGGTCTCACTTGATGGCCACTAGATTAGATGTTTCCCCTGTGCTAGCTACTTTTATAACTCCCCTAATCTTTGGGATGCCAAGTCCCTGACAACGTCGGGGGGCAAACAATGGTTTAGCATGAGCTGGATATTTCAAAGTTGGCATGGGCTCATGCCATGCCCTGCTTGTGTCAAGGAGCGAGAAACTGCAACAGTGGAAGGCTGAGCAAAAGAAAAATATGTTTTGCACTGCAGGCAAGCAGTATACTGTGTGACTGTGTGGCGCCGCTGTCACTGTATTTACTCACACTCCTGTCACTTTACATTTTCCAGGGGTCAACTGGGTTGGGGCTTCTTGTCTGTACTGGGAACACTGAGATACATCTGTTTTTTTACTGGAGGCACTGGGGCACTAGTGATTTTGGGGTATTACAATAACTGACCAGGTGCTCGGCCAGCAACTCTCCTGGACTCTGTAGCTGCAGCGCCAACACCAGCCACCCTCCACTGCTCATCGGCCCGAAAAATTCTGCATTGATTCAGCTTTCTTAGAGACCCCTAACCAGGCACTCACACTTGACGTGGCCAGCAACTCTCCTGGACCCTGTAGCTGCAGCACTGACACCGGCTGCCTTCCGCTGCTCACTGGCCTGAAAAATTCTGTGCTAATTCATCCTCCTTAGAGGCCCCTGACTGGGCGCTCACCCTTGATTCGGCCAGCAATTCTTCTGGACCCCATACCTGCAGCACTGACACCAGCCGCCCTTCGCTGTTCATTGGCCTGAAAAATTCTGCACTGATTCAGCTTCCTTAGAAGTCCCTGATCAGGCGCGCATCCTTGATTCAGCCAGCAACTCTACTGGACCCTGTAGCTGCGGCACCATCACTGGCTGGCCTCAGTTGCTCACCGGCCTGAAAATTCTGTGTTGATTCAGGTACACCACCTGAGCAAGCCCCTAGCTTCCAATAGACTTTTGTGACTTTTTCCATGATTAGCAGCCCACACTAAAATATAATCTGCTATTGGACGGCTTGCCCAGCTTGAACACTGCTATTGGCTGCACTCGCTATCTGCTGCCAGAGCTGAAGCTCAGGCATTTCCTGGACTTTCACTCACTTCTTCAGCTTGCCATTATTTAGTTTTGGTTGAATTTTGGGTCTGCCATTTTAGCTGCTAAATGTTTTAAATACTGTTTTCAACCAGACTTAAATGTTATGATGAACTTGATAATTGCCCTTGAAAAATGTTATACTGTTTTACTGCCTTATTTTTGATTTGAATTAATTGTGATTTACTGCTCTTCCCCTGTTATACTGTTGTACTGCTTAATTTTTTATTTAAATGTACTGCTCATCCCTGAATTTGTCTTTTCTGTTCTCTACCTTGCTTTCTCTCTCTCTCTCTCTCTCTATCCCCCCTTCTCTTGCTCATTCCACTGCTTTTCAACTGGGACCTGCTGTTCAACCTCATACTGTTTTCCCTGTCTCCTGCTCTAGTCTACTCTCTGCCCACCAATTAGCTCTTTTGTTTCCTTGGTAATCTACTTCTCTTTATATCTCCCCCTTCCTAGCAGCTTCCTTAGAGGTCCCTGACTGGGTGCTTGCCCTTGACTCTGCCAGCAACTCTCCTGGACCCTGTAGCTGCAGCGCCGACACCTTCTGCCCTCCACTGCTCACTGGCCCAAAAAATCCTGAGCTGATTCAGGTATACCATCAGAGCAAGCCCCTTGCTTCTGATAGACTTCTGTGGCTTGTTCCATGATTGGCTGCCCACACTAAGCCGTAGCTTGCTATTGGATGGCTTGGCCAGCTTGAACACTGCTATTGGTTGCACTCGATATCTTCCACCGTAGCTGAAGCTCAGTCATTTCCTGGACTTTTATGTGCTTTCCCAGCTTGCCATTATTTAGTTCTGTTTGAATTTTCTCCCACTCACCCTCCCTCCCCCCGACACTCTTTAAATGGTCTTACAGTCCTGGTAGCTCCACCTCCCTTAACCAACTGGAGACTGAGTGATTAAGCCAGCTCCACTTAAAGGGCTACTTTCTTCCTTTCTTCTCTTTTATTACCTGACCGTGAAACTTACTGGCAGTCTACTATAACTTGCTTTCTGCCCTTGCCTACTTTTATTTTACTGCCTCACCCCCACCCCAGCTGTGTTCCCCAGCCATTACTTCCCCTACCTTATCAGGATCTGCAAATGAACTAGGCTTTACTGAACACTCCTTCCCTGAGGGAACTGCCATTAATAGCCAACATGTTCCTCCTAGCCTGCCTTATCTGCTCTCTGTGGTCCCTGTACTACACCACCACCTATCTCCCACTACACATTGGCTCTATCAAGGCACATCTCACTTATGACTATTCCTGCTCCAATCTTATAGCCTCCTCACAAATTAATGTGTGCCCCCTCTGGTGCTTCCCATCGTGTTCTATGAGAGCTGCTTTTAGACTGCTCAGATAGCTACGATACCATCCTCCTACAACACCATCTCGGAGGATCTGACTGTGACACCTCTTTGGGCTCTCTGCTCTCCTTATCCTCCTTGCTAGGGGTGTCGAATTGAACCCTGGACCTCCCCTGCAGCAAGCCTTTAACACATCTTTCTGGTCATATCTTAAAGGTCTTAGGCTTGCTCATCTCAATATTCACAGTCTTATCCACAACCAAGCTGAACTTCCTGCTTGGGTCAACCACTACAACCCTGATAATCTATGTCTCTCAGAAACTGTTTGAAACCTGCCACTCCTGACTCTGCCCTTGTGCTCCCAAGCTTTAGACTCCTGCACCATGATTGCCTGGGAAAAAAGTGTGGAGGTGGTCTTTTAATATATTACAAAAGCCACCTCAATTTATCCTTAATCCAGTTTGCCCTAGCTCCTCCCTCAGCTACCTGCAAATTCCTCCATGTGCTCCTTATCCTAAGGAATGCCAAAAAAATTCATATTATCTGTGCCTACAACCCTCCTAAGCAGGGTATCAAAAGACTTTCTTATCTGCTTGATTGCATCAGCACTAAAATCATCTCAAATGAGGTACTCATACACGGTGACCTCAATCTCAACTGGACCCGCGATAACGTCAGGCAGAATGAACCGCTGCTGGCATCCCTTGGCCTGACCCAGCTCATCTGTGTCTCCACACAAGTTCACTCCAATGGGAGTCAAGGAACACCCCTTGATTGGTTGTTGACAAATAGACCAAATAGACCAGACAGAATCTCAGTGTCTGGAGTCCTTTCTGACTCCATATCTGACCACTCCCCTATCCACTGTGTCTGGATGGTCTCCTCTCCTTGGGTGCCCCTAAAATCATACAAGTGAGATATTTCTCCCACTTTGACAATGATCTGTTTCTTCAAGACCTTGCAACAACAGACTGGACCCCAGTTCTCTCTGCCACTGACGCATCAGATGCTCTTGATTATCTTCTAAATATCCACCTGCCCCTGCAGAATAAGCATTCCCCTCACATCAGAAGGAGAGTCAGAGGTACCATCACAAACTGGTTACATCGTGACTTGCTCTACCTCATGAAAGCCCATGATAAACTCTGGGATAAATTTAAAGCCTCTAAGGAATTGTCTGACTACAACTCCTGCAAAAAAGCCATACGAAATGCCAAGCGCGAATACTGCAAGTCCGCCCTCTTATCCTCCACTGGAGATCTGCGTTTCTTCTAGCATACTATTAAAACCATAGTTTGGGGTTATAGCTGGTGCAATACCACATATATGATTATTGATGGTAGAAATTACAATAATGCTACCACCATTGTCAATGCCTTTAACAAATAATTCTCCGATCCCTCGGCATACACCTCCCTATTCACCACCAACAATGATGACCTACCCACCCCAAACCATTCCGCCCACTGATTCACTGTCTCACTCCCCCTTCTACCTTAAGGCAATCTCAGTTAGGTGAACCTACAAGCTCCTAGCTGGCCTTTCTCTGTATACAAGTGCTGGTTACGATGACCTTGAACCTAAACTCCTCAAAATTGGAGACCCTTTCCTTGTGCTCCCTGTTTCTCATATTCTTAACCTCTCCTTCACCACTGGCATTGTTCCCACAACCTGGAAAGTAGCAAAGGTTGCTCCTGTTTTCAAACAGGGTGACTGTAAATGCATATAGAACTATCGTCCCATAACCACCCTATTTGCTGCTAGCAAGATCCTGCAAAAGGTGATGGAAGAGCAACTAACAGACTACCTGACTAAACATACCTTGCTGATGCCTGAGCAGCATAGATTTCATAAAAGACACAGCACCAATGCATCCCTTGTGAAAGTTACATCTGACATTAGGATTGCTATGGCCAAGGTATCCTGACTGGGGCCATCTTTGTTGACCTCTCAAAGGCCTCCATCTGGTGAAACACTCCCTGCTCTGTACTAAACTCCACTCCCTTGGTATTGTTGGTCCAGCTCTAAATTGGTTTTCCAACTATCTCACAGGCTGACTTCAGCTTATTAAATACAATAGAACTCTATCAGAACCCAATCCCATCACTATCGGTGTCCCACAAGGATCTATCCTAGGCCCTATCCTATTCTCTCTTTTCATCAACAACTTCCCTACGGTCCCTACCCATAGCACTCCCACCCTATATGCCGATGACCTGCTCCTCCTAGCCAGCTCAGGTGATATACGTGTCATAAATCAAAACTTACAAGATGACTTCAACAAACTCCAACACTGGCTTCTGATAAATAAGCTTTTGCTGAATCTAAAGAAGACCCAACTCATGTTCTTTGGCTCCTCTGCTAAACCCAAACAGTGCCCTGTCCTGCCTGAAGTCTTCAACCTTGATGGTGTCCCAGTCTATACCACATGCTTCTTTAAATACCTGGGAGTCACCCTTGACCCCCAGTTAGACCTGTCCCTACACATCCAAAATGTCTGCAGGACCACAAATATCAAACTAGGACTTGCATACCGGGCCTACGGGTCCCTTACTGCTGCTGCATGGCTTGCCCTAGCAAGAGGCTTATTCCTCCCTTCCCTCAGCTAAGGACTGATAACCTTATCCCTTGCTGAAAAAACAGCCTTGCAAAATGGGATGTGGCCTACAAAAATATCTGCCACTTTGCCCTTGCTGTCCTTCAACTCACCCATCATTGTGGCTTATACAATCAACTGCATTGGCTGTCCCCGGGGTAATTGCCACTCATTCGTCCTGGGCTGCTTTATAGACAAAATTGTCTGCAATGCCATTCCACCTGTCCTGCCCAGTCTCCTTCAGCCAGCTCTATCCTCATATCAGCTGAGGTCTGCCGACATGCAAGTCAAGACAAAACTTGTACACTGTCAAGTGATCGAGCCTTTGCTGTTTGTGCCTCTAAACTCTGGAATACCCTACCTACAGCCATCAGATATTCCCCTACAGATCCCATCATTAAGAGCTCCCTCTGGTTCCATATGAAGTTTGCCTCAGCCTGTAATTGTTCCTAGCCTCCCTGACAACTACTACCTGTACACCCACCCCTTCCTTGTCCCCTGACTTCCCTCCCCACCCCCTGAACTCTAGTACAGGGATATTATCTCCCCCACATGCCCCTCACATCAGCATGTATTCTCCTTAAAATAGGACAATCTGTGCCTGTAGTATTTTTAGGAAATGTAATTTTTTTTGTTTGCTTGCTCTTACCTTTGATGTATGTGCTTATTCATTTCATCCAGCACCTGCTAAATTGAAATTCTATGCTCATTCCTTGTACTTTATTGTCAATCATTCTCATTGCTTGCATTTTGTATTATTGTCAATCTTTTGAATTGTTTGTAACCCTATCCTCATTGCTTGCATCTTGTATCCCATGACAAATGCCACCTGGCTGCACTACCTCTATTCTTATCCGCCTTCCACCTCTCCTCTCTGTGCCCCCCCAACCTACCTCCCCTTTTCTCCCATCCACTTAGTCTCCCTGATTTCACCCTCCTCCTTTCCCTTTCCCTTCCCCAAAGTTTCACCTTATTGTTCTTTTTTCATCTACAAGACTATGTTTTTTTTTAATTTTTATAAACTGTTATCTTTGCTTATGTCTGTCTCAATTGTACCAATGATGTGGAACCTTTGTAAAAGAGCCTCAGCTCAAAGGTATTTGTAATCCTAGAACAAATAAATAAAATAAAAATAAAATTATTGTCAATCTTTTGAATTGTTTGTAACCCTATCCTCATTGCTTGTATCTTGTATTATTGTCAATCCTTTGAATTGTTTGTAACCCTATCCTCATTGCTTGTATCCTGTATTATTGTCAGTCATTTACATTGTTTGTAACCCTATCCTCATTGCTTGTATTTTACATTATTGTCAATCCTTTGAATTGTTTGTAACCCTATCCTCATTGCTTATATCTTATATTATCGTCAATCCTTTGCATTGTTTTTACACCTTGCTCTTGTAATCTCCCGGGTCGCACCTGAAAATAGGCATTTCTTTGTCTAGTGTGCCTACCCGGTAAACAAAAGCTAATAAATAAAATAAACTATTGTGTTTTTTATAACCTAATTGAAGGCCCCATCTGTCTACTTACCTCCCATTAGAAATGTTCTAGCAGAAATGTTCTAGCTGCCTCAGTCAGCTGCATCCTTGCTCTGATAATTTGAAACACAGATTAGTAAATTGAGGTTTTACTTAAACTGTAGAATTCAGTTTCTGCACATTGCAGAAAACTAATCAGTGGTTTAAATTAAAAGATTTTCAGAATTCCATAAACTTTATTGAAAAATTCTGAACAAAAAAACATTTTGGAAGTATAATTGCATTCTGTCTCCATTCTGCTGCAGAATTCCACAGTCCACACAGCTCTACTGCTGAGATTTTGTAGAAGGGACACCGGCAGAAAATGGTTAGCTCTTAGTAACATCTCATGGACTGAAAAAAAAAAAGGTGCTGTGTCAGCATGCAGGCTGAAAACAAAAAAAAGGTAACATTAAATACACACTGAAAATAGAAAATAAAGTTAGAATCAATATTTTGACTATATGTCTTCTTCAAGAATTATGTAAAAGAGAAAAACTTGGTTTTTTTTTCTTTTAGAGACTTCCTGTAGAAGACCTATCATTGAAACATTGATTATAATTGTATTTTCTATTTTCAATGTGGGCTTAATATTATCTCATAAATTGGTTTAGTTTCTATACCACATCAAGGTGGCCAGCCCTTCAGAAGACCACGTACACAATGAGTACAGAGAATTCAACTCACCTTGATAAACTCTGTCCTAATATCATTCATACACAAGTCGCAGCTCACTTGCAGACATTCACTAAATGAATAACTCTTTCTTTCAGATTTTGTCCCAGACTGTTACATGACACACCACAAGCCATATTCTCAACTTTAAAACTCTGTGGAATGCTGGATTCTGCCAGAAGATTTCAAGCAGAATGGTGATTCCACTTCCAAAATTCTTTTCAGAATTTGTTTTTGAATTCCACGGAATTCTGAAAAACATTTCTATGTAAAATTTTCACGGATCACTTAAACTGCAGAATATTTTCCACAGATTGCAACAAATAGAATCTGCTGCTTTATCTGCTGATTACTAATATGTGAAAACCATTCTGCTTTCAAAATTCTGGAATTCTGTCACCAATGGAATTCCATGAAGTGATGCAGAATTTTCTAAAATTCTGCAGAATTCCATTTCATTAGAATTAGAAAACTTTGCACAGCACTACTCAACATAGAAGGAATGTTAAAAAAATTCTTGGTGGAATCAGTTTCAAATGGACACATTGGGTAAAGAGCGAGAATTCAATTTTGTGGTACATCAGTCAGATACTGTACAAAAAGAATGAGAGGCAGAATGGATACATAAGTAAAAACAAATTGTACTCTAAACGCTAATACTGTATATGTGTTTGATTGTAAATTTTGACGTCTTCTACATGAATGAATATTGTTTTGTTTTATCATTCTGTTTAAATATTTTATATTGCTTTTTGTAGCCAATAAAGATAAATGCACTGGTGGAACATGAATAGAAGAAGAGCTGTGAGAGACATTGTGGACACACTCTCATTCATTGACAGCTCAGTGGGCTGCTAGCCATGGAGGAGAGAGGAGGGCTGTGCCGGTGGCCCAGTTGGGGTCAGGATGGGGGGGGAGCGGGGAGGTGGTGGACTAACTATTGGGGTGAGGGAGTCCAGTAGACACCAGGGAATGAGAATTACTTTTTATTTTTACTGGGCATCAGGATAGGAAGGGGAGTCCACTAGACACCAGGGAATAATCTTAATAAAGTGATGGACAGCATTTTTTAATTAAGGGGGTCATAGGGAGGGGGTGGGCTAGACACCAGGGGTTATAACTTTTGGGGGGCCATGATCGGCAGGTGGGGGGTGGGACCACTAGCCACCAGGGAGCGGGTTTCTTTTTTTTTATCATAATGGGACCAGCAGTCTGTGGATGGGAGTGGGACCACTAGCCACCAGAGGTGGGAGGTTTTTCAACATAATGGGACCCACAATTGGCAGGTGGGGATGGGACCACTAGCCACCAGGGAGCAGGTTTTTTACATAATGGGACTCACAATAAGCTGGTGGGGTGGGACCACTAGCCACAAGGGATTTCCTTTTTTTTTTACTTTGGACCCCCACTCGGCAGGTGGGGCACTAGACACCAGCATTACCATTCAAATAATACATCTAAACTGTGGATGGAATAAATTCTGCAGTTTAGATGTATTATTCTGCAGTTCAGGGAAAAAGTCAGAGGAGCTGGGTGAAAATCTGCGGAATATCCTAATTTTGCTGATGGTGAAAGTTTGAAAAATTCCTTGAAAATTTCAAAATTTTGCATAAGTTCCACAAAAGCGGAATTCAAAACATTCACCCATCCCTATCTGTATTTAGATCATTATCATAGACTATGAATTTTGATGGGCATAAACTATGTATCGATAACTGATTTTATACAATGGGGTGAGACAAAAATGTACAGATAAATGAAATATTTACATGGCAGTAGGAGCTGGAGTGATGATAAATCATTTATTATATCATGGACATAAATGAACAGCTAATGAAATCATCAGGCTGGCAGTTTACCACCGGTGTAAATCCTGTGATAATCACTGGCTGATGAGAGAAAAAAAGGCTCAGCCATGTCGTAATCCTCTGCAGCCCAGGAATAAATAGAATAAAAATAAACACACACCGCCACCTCTTTAAAAGTTGTATTTTATTATAGTAAAAAAAAAAAAACCTTGGTAGAATCGCAATAAGCCACTCAGAGAATGTGGGTTATCGGGAGATTTACCATGGCTGTCAAGGATTTACCCACTCGGCTATGCCTCATGGGCAAACCACTCCAGCCGTGGTAAATCCCCTGATAACCCACACACCCTTGTGGCTTATTGCTTAATTATCACTTGAGGTTGGTCACAAAGGAGCTCTTAACCAATGGGAGAGCAGCTTGAACAATGCCTGATGACATGACAATGACCTCTGCTGCACTCAAAGCAGAGCAATGGAATCAAACAAAATCAGTTTATTCTTCATTAAAAGAACTAAACTGAAAGCTTTACAATTTAAAATACATTGCATAAACTGGTCACACGCTGGTCCCACTCAGAATATGACATTTATCATCACTTCTGAGGAGGCAGGACTTTCATAACTCAGTCAGGGCTCTGTCACCGGAGAGTTAAGGCCCTACACCCTCACTCATGATAATAAATGGAATATTTTGAATCTGGCTATTGTGTATCTCATATATATCTGATTACAGTTAATAAGAACTTGTGTTAAATTTGTATCACTGAGCTGGCCTGGTGGCACTGAGGGTTGAGGTGCTGGATGCCACACCTCACGCTATGCCAGTGACCCAGGTTCGGGAACAGACTTGGGCTGTCAGGGGTCGGCAGTGGAGGAGAGGATCGAGCATCTGGAGGACTGCTCTCCTTTCCTGGGGAGGGTTGGGGTTTGTGTCCCCGCCATTAACGACCTCCCTGGAGACTGAAAGTTGCTGCTGTCAGGGACGCCTGCAACTGGGATTGGGGCAGTGATGGACGTCCTGCGGGTGAGCACAGGAGAGTGCTCGCTGTGTACTGGATGTCATTGCATATTTGCACCCTTGGTGCTTAAATAGAAATGCCTCTCTCTGCATGCACCATGATGCCCCCGATGGGCCACCGATCGCTGGCTGAACAAAGCCCAGCACAAGTCAGGACAGTGGCTCAAAGGTGATGTGGTCTCTCCTACCTGGTCCTGCCCCTCTGTGGGGGGTAAGCCATGATCCTCCCTGTTTCGCAGTTGCTGCAGAGGTCGGCCGGATGATCATTGAGGGCCCACATAAAGAGCTGAAGTGGGGATGCCCCAACCACTGAAAGGAGTAAAAATAGAATGTACAAAAAAAAAAGGGTATCACTGTACAGTATATAATAACTGCACTGAGCACTTCAAAGGTCCGCATTTGCATCACAACTATCCATGCCCAATCTAAATTACATTTGTAACTGGCGATGCTTGCACCGTCTCTTTAAGAATTTTATATATACGGCAGTTGCATGCCTGGGGCAGGATACCTGACAAAGCATCATGTGTGATGCAAAATGTTGGGGAGTTGTGGTTGCAGGGATCAGCTTGTGAGTTCTTGAGCAGCCCTTAGCACTGTGAATAAGTTTGCTCTGCATCTTTGGATGCCACGTATTTTTGTTTACTTCTATGATAGGGTGCTGATTATCCTGTTGCTACACATGCACTTTATTTGTCCAGCAACCAGCATTGCTGATTCCAGTTTGAAGTAATCTTCAAATTGTGTCCAACTTTAAGTCTGGTGATTTGGACACGCATCAAGCCTGCGAAGGAAAAAAGATGAGCCTCCCTTAAGGAGCAACCTCCCCCCCCCTTCCCTCCGCAATAACAATTGACCCAGAACAACACTAAAACACAGCCCTTTATATTAAAGTCAGTGATAGCCAGAGTTTCTTTCTACACACGACCGGGTAACTGGCACTCAATTAAGCTCTCCATGTTTTATGTATTTCCTATAAAGATGTAGGCCATCCTTCAAAAGCCTCGATGTTTCTGTCTCTATAAAAGCAATTGAGAAAGGGTTGTCCAACTGGGAGTTATCCCCAGATAATTGTGATTGACAGCTACCTCCAGCTGCCTTTAAATGGCACATCTAGCAGGTGACATGACTCTGTATGATTTATCCTTAGGTTATTGAGTCAGGGCACTGCAGAACAGAACTGAAGCAGACCAATACTCAGTGGACTCTACTGTAAATGTTTTTTTTTTTTACTTTTGTTGCTGACAGTAAAGAAATTAGGAGTTTTTTTAATATAGATGCAAGTGCAATTCAGAATTAATGGTGGAGTCACAGACAGCCGACAATAGGGGGTCTGCTTTTTTCGACAGAGCTGCTCTTGTAAGGAAATTTTATCAAAGGTCTTTGCAAGAGTTTAAATCATCTGAGCCAGGGAAGAGTTCAGCAGCTACACATGGACATCGCTGGAGTTGACAGTAATTAAAGTTCCTTTTGTGTCATTTCACATTTTATTTTAAAAAGCAAAAATATTATCACTTAACCACCCCCACCTCCCTATCAGTCCCAACCTGTTCCACCCTCCTCTGGTCCTCCAGTCAGATTTTTTTTTTTAACTCAGCACTTGTTTTACATAAAAAATAAATGTCTGGGGAGGTAGATGGAGGGTGAAAAATGGTGAGGGTGGATGAAGAGGCGGTCATGGTACTAGCCCTGGCAACCTGGGAAGGCCTGAATTGTGCTTTTTTTTTTTTTAATAACTGGCCAAAGGTCAAAGTGATCCCAAAGTTCCCCAAAGTTTGACTGGGTCAAATCAAAGGTAAAAGTGCCAATTTCCGCACACTCACCAGACACAAATTTAACCCCAGCTTATCCTTACTGGTAAGATAGCATCTGGTGTACTATATGCAGTTCTGCAGCCTGTACCTGAGGAAGGATGAGAACAGATTATGAAATGGTTATAAAAAAATCCAGCAACCTGATTGGCTGAAGCGCTTGGCACCCAGTGCTGCTATCCAAGCACACAGCAGCACTGGAAAAATATCCATGACCTGACGAACCTGTTAATATTAAGCAGGCACAGCTGTTATCAAAAAACCTGCATTCACTTACTTTTATTTAAAAAACAAGCATTTGTCAATGCCGAATGTTGGCTTGCTGGCATTGGCATTGGTAGTGCAGGAGTTAGACAGATGCATCATAGGAATGGCAGTGAAGTATTGAACTGATGCCAACCCACCCCACCCTGCAGAAGTGACAAGCATTAGGGTGTCCCTTTGGGTGTTTGGTAGTGCAGTGCGGAAAACATGTCAGGCAGGATGTGAGAAATGACAGCTGCACAGTTCATAAGGAGGTGTAAAAAATGCCAGTGTTGAAAATGTGGCATGTAAATATACCAAATTTAAGCTACTAGGGTGTGTGGAAATATGCAATGCACGCCGGTAACCATATTTTGTGGGTGTTTCAGCACCAAATTTTCAACATAGGCATTTTAGCACCTCTGCTCATGTACAGTGTCACTGTTATTTCATAAAAGTGTCAAGAAGTGATTTGCTGTAACCATGTATTCTACTTGAAGTGCACACACATTTGAGGCACGATATGTCAAATGACGGCTGTACTGTTCATCAAGAGGTGTGGAAAAATGGCAATGGTGAAAATCCAGACTGAAAATATCACAAATGCATGATGATACGAGCGTGTGTGCAATCTGCCAATGCATGCTCGTAACACAGTTATTTTATGGAGTATCATCACCAAATTTTCAACATAGGCATTTTAGGTCCTCTGCTCATGAACTGTGTCACTGTCATTTTCATAATCTGGCCCAAACACTGATTTCCCACAGCGACTGTGCTATTGTGCGCTGGAAGTGCGGAAACACATTTTGGGCAGGATGTGGAAAATGACAGCTGTACTGTTCACAAGGAGGTGTACAAAAATGACAGTGCTGAAAATCCAGCAGTAAAATATTGTGAATGCGCGAAGTTACGAGCCTGCGTAGCAACTGGCCAACACTGCACGCTTGTAAAACAGGCATTTGTTGGATTTTTTCCACCAAATTTGGAACTTAGGCTTTTTAAGAGGGCACCTCATGAACACCACCACTGTCATTTCGTTAATGGGCCCCGAAAGGTGATTTTGCGCAGTGACTGCAAAATCACCTTTCGAGGCCGATAAACGCCATGACAGTGACAGAATTCATGAGGAGGGGCCCCAAAAACCCCATGTTGAAAATTTGGTGCAAAAATTCCAAAAAATGCCTGAGATATGCAACAAAGTTGAAAAAACCCTATCTAGCCCATTATACAGCTTACCGGCATTTCCTCAGTTCGCGGTTGGCTTTGAAGAGTGCAGACGTGTTCCCGGTCCACTGAAGATAGTCGCGACGGACTCTTGAGGTAAGTATGGGGTGAGGAGGGTGTGGGGAGGCAGGATGCACAGTGGGTGGGTGCGGGTTGTGGGGGCGGGGAGAAAGCGCCGTGGGACCGTTTTTAATTTACAGGTTTAAAAAAAAAAAAAAAAGACGACGCGGGACATTTGCCACACTGGGGTGGGCTCCCAGCGTGGCAGAAGGATGGCTGGGGGTATGTGGAGCTGACGGGGGATTGGGCACCCCGTCGGCCATGGTCATCAGTTGCCTCGCTGGGGCTCCAGCGTGGCACCCTGTACTCGGGTGGGAGGACAGTAGAGCCGACGGGATTGGCACCCCATCGGCTATGCATCAGTTGCCACACTGGGGTGGGCTCTCAGCATGGCACCCTGTACTGGGGCAGCGGAGCTGACGGGATTGGGCACCCTGGCCGCCATGGTATCAGTTGCCACGCGCTGGGGTGGGCTCTCAGCGTGGCACCCTGTACTCGGGGGGGGCACGTACGGGAGGTGTGTCATCTGTGCCGCTGCATGATGAGCTTGCCTCTGATTGCAGAGGCACTTTGTTTAGAAGTTTTGTCCACTTTACATAATGTTGGTGTCAGCGCTAGCATGCTGGCTTATTGGGGAATGAGGGACGCACCTACTGAAGCGTGCCCTGCATTCACCCAACAGCAGCCGCGCCTCCAGATCTCCACTCTCCCAATATGTTGACCTGCGCGCAAGCCAACATAAAAATGTAGCACCTGCCATCTAGTGGCCAAACAGGAAGATTACAATGGCTCAATAGCACCACTTGTTTCTTTTTCTCCCTTTTTTGCTTTTTTTCCTCATTTAGATTTTTTTTCAATTATTTATTTACTAAACTTAATGGACCCATTTCATGATGACAATAAGGCACTCCAGGGTATGATTTATGCAGGGATAATGGCACTTCTCAAGTTGTGGAAGCACTCGCCTTTGCCCTTGTGCTTCAAGCTACCCAAGGCATGTCATTATTCCAGCACAAAGCACACCCTAGAGTGCCTTATTGCTTAATTAGAGACAGTGCAGAGTAGGCCACAAATTATAACACCTGCACACCCAACTCCATCCCACACTCCATGGTGCACCAATTTATAGACTCTAAACCACATTTTCAATGCAAAATGTCTTTTTTATCCTAGACTTGTCTTTTTTATCCTAGACATATATTGCATTATTAAGAATGAATCTTGAAGAAAGTTTTCCTTCCAATGTAAACAAGCATTTGTCATTGCCGAATGTTGATTGTGTTGGTCCGTTGAGCTCGCTCATTGCCCCTCTGTCACTTGCTCAGTCTGTTTCTCCCGGTGCTGCAGGCTGCTCTTTTGTACTGGGCTCCTGCCTGCATTGGCACCTTTTTCTGCCCACTAAGAAATCTGCAGCTGTCCTGACAGAGGTCCATTGAGGTGGCTCACTCCCCCTCTCTCACTCGCTCATTCTGTTTCTCCTGGTGCTGCAGACTGCCCTTTTGTACTGGGCTCCTGCCTCTGTTGGTGACAAGGGAATCAACAAAGTCCAAGAGGGTAGCATCTTTCAAAAAAAGAGGTGTGCAAGAACAAGGGGACACAATTTGAAGATGGGGGGGCAGCTCAGAGGTAATTTAAGGAAGTATTTTTTCACAGAGAGGGTTGTGGATGCATGGAACGACCTCCGGAGGAGGTCATGGAGTTAAAAACAGTGGTGGAATTCAAGCATGCATGGGACAATCATAAGGCAATTCTAGGGGGTGGGGGTAGGAAGAAGTAGGCTGCTGGTTAACTAGGATCTGCAGCCTATCCAGTAGGCAGGGAAATGGGCAGACTGGGTGGGCCAAGCGGTCCTTATCTGCCGTCAAATTCTATGTTTCTATGTTTTTCTGCCCACAAAGAAATCTGCAGCAGTACTGACACAGGTCTAATGAGCCTCCTCACTACCCCCCCCCACTCACTCGTTCCGTTTCTACCAGCACTGCAGGCTGGGCTTTTGTACTGGGCTCCTGCCTGCATTGACGCCTTTTTCTGCCAACAAAGAAATCCGCAGCAGTTACAATAGAGCTCCATTGAGCTCGCTCACTCCCCCTCTCTCACTCGCTCATTGTGTTTCTCCCGGCACTGCAGGCTGCCCTTTTGTACTGGGCTCCTGCTGCATTGGCACCTTTTTCTGCCCACAAAGAAATCCGCAGCTGTCCCGAAAGAGCTCCATTGGGGTCGCTTACTCCCCTTGCCTCACTCACTCATTCTGTTTCTCCTGGTGCTGCAGGCTGCCCCTTTGTACTAGGCTCCTGCCTGTGTTGGCACCTTTTTCTGCCCACAAAGAAATCTGTAGCAGTCCTGACAGAGCTCCGTTGAGCTCGCTCACTCCCCTTCTCTCATTCGCTCATTCTGTTTCTGCTGGTGCTGCAGGCTGCCCTTTTGTACTGGTCTCCTGCCTGTATTGCCGCCTTCTTTTGCCGACAAAGAAATTTGCAGCAGTCACAATAGATCTCCATTGAGCTCGTTCACTCCCCCTCTCTCACTCGCTCATTCTGTTTTTCCCGCCACTGCAGGCTGCCCTTTTGTACTGGGCCCCTGCGTGCATTGCTGCCTTTTTCTGCCCACAAACAAATCTGCAGCAGTCCCAATAGAGCTCCTTTGTGCTCACTCACTCCCCCCCCTCACTCACTCGTTCTGTGTCTCCCGCTGCTGCAGGCTGGCTTTTTGTACTGGGCTCCTGCCTGCGTTGCTGCCTTTTCTGCCCACAAAGAAATCCACAGCAGTCATGATAGAGCTCCGTTGAGCTCGTCCACTCCCGCTCTGTCACTAGCTCATTCTGTTTCTCTTGGCGCTGCAGGCTGCGCTTTTCTATGGGGCTCCTGGCTGCATTGGCACCTTTGTCTGCCCACAAAGAAATCTGCAGCTATCCCAACAGATCTCCGTTGAGGTCGCTCAGTCTCCCTCTCTCACGTGCTAATTCTGTTTGTCCTGGCGCTGCAGGCTGCCCTTTTGTATGGGACTTCTGCCTGCATTGGCTCCTTTATCTGCCCACAAAGAAATCTGCAGCAGTCCTGATAGAGCTCTGTTGAGCTCACTCAGTCACCCTGTCTCACTCGCTTGTACTGTTTCTCCCACTGCTGCAGGCTGGCCTTTTGTACTGGACCCCTGCCTGCATTTATGCCTTTTTCTGCCCACAAAGAAATCCTCAGCAGTCCTGACATCGCTCTGGTGAGTTCGCTCACTCCCCCTCCCTCACTTGCTCTCTCGTTCTATTTCTCCTACTGCTGTAGGCTGCCCTTTTGTACTGGGCTCTTGCATTGGGGCCTTTTTCTACCCACAAATAAATCCGCAGCAGTCCTGACAGAGCTCAGTTGAGCTCGGTCACTCCCCCCCCTCACTCGCTCGATCTTAATCTGTCCCAAATACTGATTTTCCACAGTGACCATGCTATTCTCTGGCAGGAGTGCAAAAACATATTTTAGCCAGGATGTAGAAAATGACAGTTGTACTGTTCATAAGGAGGTGTGAAAAAATGCCACTGTTGAAAATGTGGCGTGAAAATATTACAAATTTGCGAAGTTACAGGGGTGCGTGGAAACAGTTCAATGCACGCTTGTAACACAGTCATGTTATGGAGTTTCATCACCAAATTTTTAGCATAGGGATTTTAGAACCTCTGCTCATGAACAGTGCCACTGTCATTTTCTTAATCTGTCCCAAACACTGATTTCCCACAGCAACTGCGTTATTCTGCGCCAGAACTGTGAAAACACATTTCAGTCAGGATGTGAAAAAATGACAGCTGTACTGCTGATAAGGAGGTGTGAAAAAATGCCACTGTTGAAAATCTGGTGTGACAATATTACAAATCTGCGAAGTTACAACGGTGCGTGGAAAGTGCACAACGCACACTTGTAACACAGTCATCATTTGATGGGCTATCATCACCAAATTTTTAACATAAGCATTTCAGGACCTATACTCATAAACAGTATCACTGTCATTTTCTTAATCTGTCCCGAACAGTGATTTCCCACAGCGACCGCGCAATTCTGTGCTGGAAGTGTGAAAACACATTTTGGCCATGATGGAAAAAATGAAAGCTGTACTGTTCATAAGTAGGTGTTGGAAAATGACAATGTTGAAAATCTGGAGTGAAAATATTATAAATTCCCAAAGTTACGAGTGTGTGTTCAAACTGCGCAACGCATGCTCGTAACACAGTCATTTTATGGAGTATCGTCACCAAATTTTCAACATAGCCATTTTAGGACCACTGCTCATGAACAGTTTCACTGTCATTTTCTTAATCTGTCCCAAACACTGATTTCCCACAGCAACCGTGCTATTCTACGCCAGAAGTGCGAAAACACATTTTGACCAGGATGTGAACAATGACAGCCATACTGTTCTCAAGGAGGTGTGAAAAAATGCCAATGTTCAAAATCTGGCATAAAAATATTGCAAATTCGCAAAGTTACGAGCTTGCGTAGCAACTGTACAATGCACGCTTGTAAAACAGTTATGTTTTGGATTTTTTCCACCAAATTTGCAACATAGGTTTTTTGAGAGCCCACCTCATGAACACTGGCACTGTCATTTTGCTAATCAGCTCTGAAAGGTGATTCTGCGCAGTGACCGCAAAATCACCTTTTGAGGCTGATTAACGCCATGACAGTGTCAGAATTCATGAGGAGGGGTCCCAAAAACTACATGTTGATAATTTAGTGCCAAAATTCAAAAAAATGACTGAGATATGCATCAAAGTTGGAAAAACACTATTAATTCAATAATACAGCTTACCGGCATTTACTCAGTTCGCGGTCTGCTTTGAAGAATGCAGACGTGTTCTCGGTCCAACGAAGATCATCGCGCCGGACTCCGGAGGTAAGTATGGGGTGAGGGGGGTGTGGAGAGGCAGCGTGCTCAGTGGGTGGGTGCAGGTTGTGGAGGGGGCAGGGAGACTGCCGAGGGACCGTTTCCTTTTTTCACAGGTCAAAAAAAAAAGACATCTCAGGACCGTTTTTTGTTTTCAGGGGCATGTGGCATGCTGGGGTGGGCTCCCAGCGTGCCAGCAGACTCGTTCTTGGGGAGGCAGCTGTAGCTGATGAGGGATTGGGCATCCCTGGTGGCACACAACAAAAGGGAGGGGGCCACATCATGCCAACGGGGATTGGGCACCCCGTCGGCACTAAAGGGGGGGCACAAGAGCTGAGGGGATTGGGCACCCCTCAGCACAAATGTTCTGGGTGTTTGTGGGGGCATTATGCCGACAGGGAGTGGGCTCCCCCATCGGCACATGAAATGGGGGGGACATAATGCTGATGGGGAGTGGGCTCCCCATCGGCAACATCAAAGGGCAGGGCCACTAAAGCCAACGGGGACTGGGGCCCCATCTGCAAACAAAACCTGTTGGGGTGCGCATGCTGCCTAGGGGGATTGGGGACCCCCTCAGCACTGGGGGTTACTTAATATTGTTTGTGAACATGGCGGCAAGCTGCCGCCATGTTCACAAACAAAATTGCGCTTGGAAAGATCCGCCCAGCAATGACAGGTTGCTCCCTCATTGCAGCGAAAGGCTGACGCTGCAATGACAAGGCTGCCCCTGATTGCAGTGGCTGAAACTTTTCAAGGTTGTGGCATGCTGGCTGAACTAGTGTCAGCAGCAGCGTGCCACAGCATTGGGGAAAGCCGGCCAATCCTTTAAAGGCTGTGGGGGCATTGGGCACAACAGTGCCGCGCCTCCACAACCTGCTTCTGAAAACCTGCCACAATATGTTTCTTGCGCATGGGCGCAATCAACATAAAAAACTTTAATCTATTACACCATGTTTTCCATTCATAAAAATTCCAAAACGTTATTTACAGTAAATGCAACAAGTAGACAAGCAAGTCAGTATATACATGAGACCATTAAAATAATGTTAACATAGAAACATAGACTTTGACAGCAGATAAGGACCACTTGGCCCACCTAGTCTGCCCATTTCCCTACCTACAGGATAAGCTGCAGATCCTATTTAACCAACAGCCTATTTCTTTCTACCCCCCACAAAAATTACCTCCTGTTTGTCCCATGCATTCTTGAATTCTCCCACAGTTTTAGACCCCACAATCTCCTCAGGAAGGCTGTTCCATGCATCCACCACCCTGTGAAAAAATACTTCCTCACATTGCCCCGAGCCTTCCCCCCTCTGTCTTCAAATTGTGTCCCCTTGTTCTTGCATATCTCTTTTTCTAAAAGATGCTACTCTCTTGGACTTTGTTGATTCCACTGAGGTACTTCAAAGTTTCTATCATGTCCCCCCTCTCCCTCCTTTCCTCAAGGGTATACATATTAAGCTCCTTTAGTCTCTCCTCATATGGCTTCTCTTGCAGACACTGCACCATTTTAGATGCCTTCCTCTGGACTGCCTCCATCCTGTCTATGTTCTTGTGGAGATGGGGTCTCCAGAACTGGACACACTACTCCAGATGGGGTCTCACCAACTGTCTGTACAGAGGGATAACAACTTCCTGTTTTCTGCTGGTGATGCCTCTCTCTATACATTCCAGTGTCCCCCCAGCCCTCCCTACTGCCTTCTCACATTGCTTGTTAACCTTAAGGTCATCTGATATGATTACTCCCAGGTCCCTTTCCATTTTTGTTGTTGTTATTACCTCCCCCCCCATTGCATAATCTTCCCCTGGGTTTTTGTTTCCTAGGTACATTATTTTGCAATTCTTTGCATTGAATCCAGGCTGCCATACTTCTGACCATTCCTCCAACCTTACCAAGTCCCTTCTCATCCTTTCCATGCCTCCTTGTGTATCAACCCTATTGCAGATCTTTATGTCATCTGCAAAGAGGCATATTTTTCTTTCCAGGCCCTCTGTAATGTCACTTATAAAGACATTAAAAAGGACTGGACCCAGTACTGAACCCTGCGGTACCCCACCAGTAACCCCTCTTTCTTCAGAGTGGACTCCATTTACAATTACCTTCTGTGTCCTGTTGTCTAGCCAATGTTTTATCCAGGCTACCACCCTGGGACCCACTCCCAGGCTGGTTAATTTGACTAGTAATCTTTTGTGTGGGACTGTGTCAAATGCCTTACTAAAGTCTAGGTAGGCCATGTCCACAGCCCCTCCCTGGTCTACTACTTTGGTCACCCAGTCAAAGAAATCAATTAGATTTGTCTGACATGATCTTCCCACTGTGAACCCATGCTGCCTTGGGTCCTGTGCCCCACTGGCCTCTAGGTACTCAACAGTTCTTTCCTTCAGAAGTGATTCCATCGCTTTCCCTACCACTGAGGTCAAACTGACAGGTCTGTAGTTTCCTGCCTCTGTCTTGCTCCCACTTTTGTGAAGGGGAATGACATCTGCCTTCCTCCAGTCCTCAGGTACCACAGCATCCTCCCATGATTTGTTAAAAAGGGTAGTCAGGGGCGTGGCCAGCGCTGTAACATGGTGGACGCAGTCTAGCTGAGCTCCTCACAGCACTCAAGTCAACAAGCGAACTGTGAGACTCCAACTATTAATTTTGGTTTCAGGATCAGTGAGGTGGGTGTGGGATATGAATGGCTACTGGGAGAAAGAAAGAAAAGCAAGCAAAGTTACAATTCAGGGCAGCCGAATCACACGCGGGTTCTACTACTGGACCTGAACAGGTGCACAGGAGTCGGGAGTCAGTGGAGAGCCCTGGAAAAATGTCGGACCTGCAGAAATCCCTTGTGGCGGTAGCAGCTACTCTGATTCAGATTCAACATGACATGAAAGCGGGCTTCGTGAATATAGCGGCCCAGATAACCCATATGCAGTCAGTGGTTACAGGTCTCTCGGAGACCACAGCAACTCATTCTGAGCAGATCTCTCAACTAGAGCAACGTGTGGGGGATCTGGAGGATGCTCTGGCTGAAGCAGTTAAGGACAAGGCCACAATTCAAAATACAATCAAGGATCTGTTGGCCAAGTGGATGACCAGGAAAATCATACTCGGAGGTCCAATCTGAAAATTGTAGGGCTTCCGGAGGGCTTGGAGGGAAGCAATCCCGAGGATGGCCTGCATAAATGGCTTGTAGATCATCTTGAGCTACCTCAGGCACTGGTGAAATGCGAACTAGAGTGGGCCCACAGAGTTGGGCCCCCCCAAACCTGGTGAGCATCCCTGACACTGCTTGATTAAATATTTAAGGTATACAGAAAAAGAAGCTATTCTTAAGCAGGCCAAAACGAAAGGCCCGATCAAGATACAGAACAGTACGGTTATGATATTTCAAGACTATAGTAGGGAGCTCCAGACCAGATGCCAACAGTTCAATGAGATCAAAACTAAGCTTTTCAAAATAGGCTGGAGCTTTACCTTCATGTATCCTGCCAAGCTTCGTATTAACCACCCGGGATTGGCCCCCAGAGTATTCTCATGTCCTAGAGAGGCCTCACGCTGGGTTGATGAGGAGGTGAAAAGACGAAGGAAGGAAGACTTAGAAGAAAATTTGGAAGTAGATAAGTGACTACTTTCTCCTCTTGGTTTCAATAAGCTGGTCTAAGTAGGCTGGAATACCCATTTTTTAGCTTTTCCTTGCTATTTTTTTTTCTTTTAATGGTGCAGCTAGACCACGGGAAGGTTTTTTCAATGACTATTAGACACCCTCTAAATATATTAAGAAGTGTACAAATATGGAGAGGGTATTGTGTTGGTCTCCGTGGTTGTAGCGATGTGCACTCCAAATTCAGGAAACGAGGAGGATCGGCCTTCATAGCCCCGACCTGGTCTGGGGATCAGGGTAACAGCGGGGCTAAGGATTTATGTTATTTGAATTTTCTTGTCTGATCATAATCTTGGCCGCGGGTCTGTGGCTCGACTTTAGAAACATGCATTTATTGTATTGATAACAGTTTTTTCTTTTATTTGTAATAGAGATCCGCTCTACAAATAAACTGCAAGTAATTAGCCTGGGATCTCATGCAGGGCCGGACTTAAGCCCTTGTTAACTTTAATTTTGATATAAGTATGCAGCCATTCTGGAGTATTTCTTTATGCTCTGAGGGGGTCTTGCAGATGAAAACTATGTGGTTGTATTAACCTGAGTGCTTATTTCGAATTCGATCAAAGTTAGAAGGTTTTAAAGTTCGCTACTTGTTTGTAAGGGAACAAAGGTTGGATCCTTCTGGATCTGTGGGGGGTGGCTAATGGGTTTACCATTACTGTTACTTTTAATAGGGACAAGTTGGGTTGGGGAGGCAGTGGGGCCATTTCTGGAATCCGTCGCTGAGTTACTTGGAGCCCAGGAATGGCCTCATGCTCTTGTTTTTGGCAGGAAAGGAAGGGGGGTTAATTAAAAACTGGTTGGATGTAACAGGTAATGAAGGGTTTACCAATTTTATGTGCAGTTGTTACTTTAAGAGTCCTGGTCAACAATGGGATCATGGCTGATGCTATAAAAATTACTTCCCTGACTATTAATGGCCTGAAGTCGATTATTAAGCAGAAGAAATTACAAACGGAGGTTAGGAGATCTAAGTGGCAAATTATTATGCTCCAAGAGACACACATGTCAGCGGGGGAAGCTGTAAAAACTGGATCAGCCTTGGGAGGTCATTGGGTGTCCTCAACGTTCTCAACTAAGTCAAGGGATGCTGCCCTCTGGTTTCCTAAGGGATCCGGGGTTAAGATTTTAGAGCAATGTACTGATCAATATGGAACATTTGCGCTGGCTAAAGTGAAACTACCTAAGGTGGGTGTGATTTCTTTGGGGGTCTGTGTACGCCCCCAATGTGGAGCAGCCGGAGTTCTTTCAGCAGCTGTCTCTGGAGATAGCCAAGTGGCCTGGGCCATGGATTGTGGGCGGGGATTACAACTGCATTCTGGATGGGGTTTTAGATCGCTCCAGTACCACTCCTTACACTAGGTCCAAAAAAGCTTTAGCCTTGGGGGTAATGGAAAAGGATCTGGGCCTGATTGATATTTGGTGGCATATTAACCCATTGGGGAGGGATTACAGTTTCTATTCCCATGCCCATGGCTCGTATGTCAGGTTGGATAGAATCCTGTTGTCCCACTCACTGGTCCCTGCGTCTAGGAATGTGGTTTACTCCACAGTTTTGCTGTCTGACCATGCCCCTTTGACTCTGGAGCTCCGCGTGGGAGACTCACCCCCAGTGGTCAGACAGTGGAAACTAGACCCACTACTGCTGAAGGATGGGGAGTACTGTAAAGGGGTTGCAGCGATGATTAAAGAGTTCTTAACTTTCAACAAAGAAGGAGCTACATCACATAGGATTCGCTGGGAGGCACTGAAGGCTTCTATAAGAGGATATTCAATTTCATATGCGATGCACAAATCCAGGGGGTCCTCTCAGGCCCTACAAAACTTAAGAACCAAAACTGAGGCCTGTGAGCAGGCACATAAAAATAGGCCGTCTTCCACGGTATATCAGGTCCTGCAAAAACTAAAATGGCAATATAACACCTTAAGCAGTGCTAAATTGGAAAGAGCTATCCTGCTAACACAAGCGGGTGCTTATTTTGATGGGGACGGGGGGGATACCTTGCATGGCAGCTTCGAAAGAAAGAGGGGGATAAGTATGTGGAGAGTATACGGGATGGGGAGGTAGTTAGAGATGACACTGCTAGCATCGGCCAATCCTTTGGATTGTTCTACAAGCAGCTCTATACATCGATGGGTCCACCTGACCAGCAATCCCTGGATAGTTTCTTTGCACAGGCTCCTTTGAAGGCATTGTCTGTGGAGCAAGAGAAGGATTTTCAGGTACCCCTCACAAAATTTGAACTAAGCCGGGCAGTCAGGGAACTTAAGGGAGGGAAGGCTCCAGGCCCAGATGGGCTTCCTATAGATTTCTTTAAGTCTTTTCATGATTTACTGCTTGACCCACTGTACAATATGATTATTGAGGAGCTGGAGGTAGGTGAGCTGCCCCCCTACACACGATCTGCAATTATTACTGTTCTCCCAAAGCCTGGTAAGGACTCCACCTATTGCTCATCATACAGGCTGATATCCCTGTTAACAGCTGACTATAAAATCTTGGCTAAAGCCCTGGCAGCCAGAGTGGAGACATTCCTTCCCCAATTAATACATCCGGACCAATCTGGTTTTGTAACAGGTTGGCAGGGGAAACACAATATAAGGTGAACCCAAAACATTATACACAGGTGGCGATTGGGTGCAAATACATATGGGGCTGCTCTGCTATGCTACCAATAGATGCCGAGAAGGCGTTTGACTGTGTGGAGTGGGGGTACCTCTTTGAAACTCTGTGCAGGTTCGGGTTTGGCTCACATTTTAGGTCATGGATACAAACTTTATATTGTCACCCAAATGCGCAGATAGCTGTTAATGGTGCCCTCCCTCCCTGTTTTGAATTAGGACGGGGTACGCGGAAGGACTGCCCCCTTTCCCTGCTTCTTTATGTACTATCCCTGGAACCCTTGGCCTCCAGGATTAGGGGGAATGATGGATTTCGGGACTTTCAAGGGGGGTGAACATAAGGTGGCATTATACGCAGATGATCTTTTGTTATACCTGCATTCCCCTTCCAGAGATCTGCCAGAGGTGCTCAGAGTCATGGGGGGAGTACTGATGTTCATCGGGTCACAAAGTTAATTGGATGAAGAGCAAGCTTCTTACTGTGGGACGGCTCAATAGAGCTGCTCTGATAGCTAATCTGGGTGGACTGCAACTGGTGAACAGGCTGAAATATTTAGGGGTGTTAATCTCTGTGCAACAACATAAACTCTACGTTCTGAATCATAAACCCTTCTTACAGAGAATTGCTGGGGACTGTGAAAGATGGACAGGCTTTCCCCTCTTGCTTATAGGAAGGGTTGGGGTGGTAAAGATGATGATCCTTCCAAGGTGTTTGTACCTTTACCAGGCTCTACCTATCTCTCTATCAAACTGACATTTTAAACAGCTTAATGTGATTCTTCATAAATTTCTGTGGAAGGGAAAACCAGCTCGTATTAAAAGATCTACTCTCACACTGCCACTAAATAGGGGTGGACTAGGTCTCCCTAACTTTTACTTGTATTATATAGCATCGCAAATTGCTTTTGTCAGGGTGGCTGGGGCAGATGCCACCCCTTCCTGGATGGTTCTGGAGGAGGAGTTGCTCCGTACTCCGTTGGTGGAGGGATTACTTGTTGTGGAACTGTGGCCATCTAGGAAACTTAATACAGATAACCCCTTCACGGAAGCAACTCTTAGGGCTTGGATAACATCTCATGAACTGAGTGGATGGGTATCAACACCCTCTCCTAACACCAGTTTGATTGAGGCAATGAAACTTAGGGGCCCATATACTGCACCCCTGATTCAGAGGCTGTTGGTGTGGAGTAAATTGGGTTTGAAAGTAGTGAGTCAGCTATATGAGGGAGGCACACTCGTAACCTTTCCCTTTTTGTGTGAAAGATGGAGAATACCACCAGCTGACATTTTTATATATTTAAGGGCCAGGAATAGTTTGGGTAGCACGCTAGACATTGGGAGCGGGCGTGGCCCCTCTTCTCCCTTTGAGGAGGAGCTTTTCCGTCCCCACCCAACTTCCAAACTCCTAACCATATTTTATAAGCTTATATCGGGGGGGGGGGAGAGGTGCAGCTAGAGAGAACCTGGGAAGAGTGGCAACGAGATTTATATTTGCATTGTAGTGGGGAAGTGTGGAGGGGTGCGATACGCCATTTTAATATGTGCTCAAAAAGTAATAAATTAAGGCAGGTCCAATACAATATTATGCATCACTCGTATTTTGCCCCAAAGCGACTTCACACTCTAGACTCATCTAAATCTAATAGTTGCCCTAAATGCTTTGTCAATATAGGGGACTTCCTGCATATGGCATTAGCTTGCCCCAAGGTAGCTCCCTTTTGGTTTGAAATGCATGGTATGATGGAGGGCGTGCTGGGCTGCCAGATTCCCTGTGGTCCACTTGAATTTTTATTGGGTGCTGACCCTTCTAGGCCTAAAGAAAAGAATACTGAAGCCTTATGGTTCTTGGCCCTTGTTAACGCTCGCAAAACTGTGGCACAGTCTTGGATGGCTTCTTCTCCTCCTATGATTCAACATTGGGTCAATAATTTGGGTCTGTGCATGAAACTAGAGAGGGTTCAGATGAATGCTATGGGTGAGGGAGATAAATTTGAGCTAATATGGAATCCCCTGGAACGAGCGATTGAAGAGGGTGATTCCCTCTGTAGACTGGTATGGGGTAGTGGGTATATAAGGGGAGGCTAAGGTGCTTTAGATCTCTCCTTTTTCAAATAAAATGCTGCCCTTATATAAGGGTTGCCCTAGTACTATACTAATTAATTCATTGTTTAGTCAGGTCATATTGGGTTAGCTAAGTTGCTATCCTAAGATATGTATAAAAAATGTATAAGGGAAGATCTGTAATGTATCATCTGTATGGTAAACTTCAATTACATGATAATTGTATTTAATTCTGTACACTTTGCTGTCCTGTAATATCCAACCATTTCAATAAAATATTTTGAAAAAGAAAAAAAAAGGGTAGTCAGTGGTGTCACTAGTTCTCTCCTTCATTCTTTTAGAATTCTGGAGTAAATTCCATCAGGCCTCATAGCTTTGTCCACCTTCAGTTTTAGGAGTTCTTTCAGAACCCTTTCTTCTATAAATGGACTGGGATCTACCCCACTATCCAGAGTGCTTCTGTTAATTGGATTAGGCACCTCCCCCACCTCCTCTTTTGTGAATACTGAGCAGAAGTATTTATTGAGTATCCCTGCTTTTTCACTATCCCTCTCTGCCCACCCACCATCCATTCTATTCAGCCTCACTATCCCTCCCTTTGTCTTTCTACGCTCCCTGATGTACCTATAAAAGGTTTTATCCCCCCTCTTAACTAAGTTGGCTATCTTTTCCTCAGTTTGGGCCTTTGCTATTGTCACTACCCTCCCTGCTTCCTTCTACCTTAACTGGTACAGTTCTCTGTCCTGCTCCTTCTGTGTTTCCTTATACTTCCTAAATGCTATCTTTTTCTCCCTAACCTTCACCTCTTTTGAGAACCATAGTGTTTTTTTCTTTCATTTTGATTTGTTTATTTGCTTCACACAAAGACTTGTTGCCTCTGTGATGGCAATTTTGATATTTCCCCATTGTTGCTCCACCCCTCCTACTAGCCTGTTTGCTAGTGCTTTTCTAAGGCACTCTCCCATCTTGCAAAAGTCAGCCCTCTTGAATTCCAGAACCCTCACTTTTGTATGGCTTGACTCTGTAGCTGAGTTTATCGTGAACCACACTGTTTGGTGGTCACTTGTTCCCAGATGGCTACCCACTTCTAGATCTGAGATCCTCTCACTGTCCCCATTTGGGAGTACAAGGTCTAAGATTGCTTCCTCATAGGTGGGTTCCAAAACTAGCTGTCTGAGGCATGCCACCCGAAGGGCATCGAGAATGGCCCTGCTTTTGCATGTGGCTGCAGCAAAGGTGCTCCAGTTAACATCTGGTATATTCAGGTCCCCCATCAACAGTATCTCCCCTTTCTCTGCCATTCTAAGGATGCCTTCTATCATATCCTTGTCCATTCCCTCCCCCTGACATGGGGGTCTGTATACAACCCCTGTGCGGATTATGGTGCCATTTCCAGTCTCTAAGGTGACCCACAGTGCCTCCTCTCCTCCCTGTTTACTCTTTTGTTCAGTTGCTTTTATCCCTTCCCTTACATAGAAAGCTACTCCTCCCCCTCTTCTCCCCTTCCTGTCTCTCCTGTAGGTTGCATACCCTGGTATGTTAAGATCCCAGTCATGGTTCTCGTGTACCATGTTTCTGTGACTGCTACGATATCCAGGCATCCCTCTTCCATCAAGGCCACCAGTTCAGGGAGCTTGTTGCCAGACTACGGGCATTTGTACTCATTACCTTCCATTTCTTGATGGCCTTACCCCTTTTTGCCCCATCCCTGTCTTTATTGCATTTGTCATTTTCTCCATTTACCCCTGCCCTTCTCCCTATCGACATCTCTATCTTGGTGTTTACCTCACTTACTACCCTGATCTTTTGGGGGGGCTAGGATTTCCCTACTCCTTTCCAGTGCCTCCCCCCTTGGCTAGTTTAAATGCTTGCCAAAGAAGCAATTAAACCTATCACCTGGGATCCTAGTTCTTCTCCTGGACAGATGCAGACCATCACGCCGGTATAGGCCTGCATCCTTCCAGGTGGACCCTCAGTCCCCAATAAAGCCAAATCCCTGAGCTCTGCACTAGTTTTTCAACCACTGATTGAATCCCATGGTGTGGAGCACCCTAGCCTCACCCATGCCATAGACAGGCCGCACCTCCGAGAAGGTTACCATGCGTTCTACTTGTCTAAGGCCCCTCCCAAACTCCACAAACTTTTTCTGCACTGCTGCGATCCCTTTCTTAGCCAGGTCATTTGTCCCTAGGTGGACAATGATATCCAGCTCCCTCCCCTATGCAGCTGCTCCGGTGATCCTGAGGATTCGCTCCCTGTCCCTCAAAGCCATGGGCCAGGCAGGCACCTTACCTCCCTCTCCCAGTTCTACCTTCCTAACAATGGAGTCCCCCACCAGGAGTTGTTTCCTTCCCCTATGGGGTCCCATGCCACCCTCCTGTGGGTCTCCTTTGTGGAGGTTTCAGCACCCTCCTTGGTCTCCACTGTGGGTGCCTCCATAGAGGAACCACACTTTGCCAGAACAGCATATGAATTGTGGAGAGGTACAACTGGAGGGATGCACCTCTGTTCCACCACCCTCACCCTCCCTGAGCCCACTGTGATCTAACTGCTCCTCTTTCTTGGCAACCTCTGAGGCAATGGTAGTGGCCCTGGTGGTCCCTGGGTGGGAGAGGAGGTCCCACAAATCCTGGCCAACTCAGCCTGGAAATGAGCAACCTCCTCCCTCAGCCCAGAGAGGTGCCTGCAGATGGGACAACACTGCATTCTCCAGAATGTCTCCCAGAAGACTGCTGCTCCACAGCCACTTCAACTGCACCACTCCCATCTTGTCTTATGTCTGGCCCCTTAAACAGTTTGGAATACTTACTCTTTCCTCTGTTTGTTTGTTTGTCTGTTTGTTTTTTCTCCATACTTACTTACTTACTGCTTCTGCGCCCTTTAAGCTCCTGATCTTCCTGTTCTGAGACAAGAAGTTCCTATATTTCTCAGTAGTCCCCTTCCTTGCTCAGAGTCAGACCTCCAGCAGCTGGGGGGGGGATGAAGAGCTACTCTTTTCCTTCTAGGATGGTGAGCCTTTGGTGGCTCTGTGATCACTCACTTTCTGCTACCAAACAGGAAGTTCCTGTTGTCAGTCAAATCCTGTGCCTATAAAAGTAAAACTGGTTTAGGGTGGAGGGTGGAGGGTGGAGGGGAGGGAAAGAGGGCAATATAGTCCCAGTAGTGAAGTTTAGTTTTAACAGAAGCTCCTTCCTCTTTGTGTTCTCTGCCTGGTCTCTGACAGAAGCTATCTAGGGCAGTGTTTAAATCTGGCTTTAACCTGGCTTCCTTCTTGCTAAGCCACTCCCCCTACTTTACAAATCTTTCTAAACTTAGTTAATGGCACAGATAAGAATTCCCTTCGGCCACCTGAGACAGACACCTAGATAACTGCACAGATTACAATTCACTTCAGCCAACTCAGACAAACACGCTAACTTTTATTTTTTTATTTTATCTTTTTACCCTAAATTGAAGGTCCCAGTAGTAGAGCTCTAGTTCATTAGTCCCAGTAGAGAAGTTTAGTTTTAACAGCAGCTCCTTCCTCCTGGTGTTCTCTGCCTGGTCTCTGGCAGAAGCTATCTATGGCAGTGTTTAAATCTGGCTTTAACCTGGCTTCCTTCTAGCTAAGCCACTCCCCCTACTTTACAAATCTTTCTACACTTAGTTAATGGCACAGATAACAATTCCTTTCAGCCACCTGAGACAAACACCTAGATAACTGCACAGATTACAATTCACTTCAGACAACTCAGACAAACACATTAACTTTTATTTTTTAATTTTTTTATTTTTACCCTAAATTGAAGGTCCCAATAGCAGAGCTCTAGTTCTTTAGCCCCAGTAGAGAAGTTTAGTTTTAACAGCAGCTCCTTCCTCCTGGTGTTGTCTGCCTGATCTCTGGCAGAGCCCAGCACAGCATAGCCAGAGGACACAGCCTCAGGCTAAAAACCCTTATGTTTCACTTCATCTGGGCAGATCTTCCTCAGAAGTTAAACCTCTAACCAATACCTTTCCCCTTTTATAGGGCTCCCAATCTTTTAAAGTGCTCATGCAATTACATACTATGATTAAGCGAGCTAAGAATTACTACCACTCACATTGTGCACTGCCAACACCTTCAAAACAATTCACCAGTTTAAAAGACATCATGTCAATAAGCTCCACTATACCCAATCGGTGCCCAAATAGACTTTTTAAGCGAACTTAAACAATCTTATTTATCATTAAATATAACTGTCTTTCAGCAGCACGTTAAATTTCATTCACTGATAAAAATCTATATTTTATCTTTTTTTAGATCATATGAGCAGGACAGAACTGCTAAAAAAGTGTACTAAGAGTGAAGGAGAGGAGAAGAGAAAGAAACAGTTTAGTGAATCTCCATGCTTTATTACAATGTATGCAGTTGGTGTAGAGAGATTAAGAGAAACTGTGAACAGAAGATGGTTTGTACTTGAGAGTGATGATAAATTAAAAGAACTAGTGAGAGAACAACCCAGTTTTGTATGTAGAAGGGCAAAAAATGTAGGTGACTTTGTGGTGTCTTCTGGAGGACAACATTATTCCATTGGTCTATTCCAAAAATAAATGAACGATGTGGGAGGTGCATGTACAGTCCATATTTAACACAGGGACCATCAGTGGAACATCCAAGGGGGGGGGAATTGAATAAGATGTAATGAATTGATTACATGTAACACAGAAGGAGTTATATACATACTGAGCTGTCAATAAGGGGCATTTTATATAGGGAGGACTACTAGAAGTTTTAAGATAAGAATTGGGGAGCATGTTAGAGAGTTGAGAAATGGAACTGAAAAATATGCTACTGGAAGGCATATAAAGGGAAAAAAATAAATGTGAACATATTATCACATGTTTTGGACTGTAGAAAATGCCCAGACTTAAAAGAGGTGGGGCTGGGAGACAAAGGGAATGTATGTGAAACTAAGTGGTTTTTTAGAACATGGGCATGTTTTCCCCCAGGCATGAATAATTCAATCAAAACGGTGTAATAAATGTAACTGATGGATGTCACAAATTCGCTCAGCCGGTCAGCCTTCTACTCCCAAAGTGCCAACCTCTGAGCATATGATTTGTGGACAAGGTAACCCTCTTGTCTGTTTTGTGGGTTCAAGTCACCTTAGTCTCAAGTTCTGGAGGGATTCAAACTGATAACTTCTTGTTAGCGTACCCAATTATCAGGCTCCAATAATACTGGCTTCGGGGTGCCAGATATCTTTGCCTATGGGCACCTAACCAGGTCTACAAAAGGAACCCTTAGAACTCTATGCAAGACTTTAGAGAACTCTATCCATTTCCCAGTTTGGTATAACAATAAGTTCATATACAGTGTTAACTATAACCTTCAAAAGCTTCACTTAAATAAAAAGAAATGTCAAGGCACTCCAGGCAGTTTCCGTTTTAAAATATATATCTTTACTTTAAAATAGGAATATAGGGAAACAGTAAAATTACAGAACAAAATATCCCAAAAACATACAAGTCATTAAACAAAACAGGTTTAAACATGCAAACTAAATCTCCTATCCTCAGAATACTTATCTCCTAACAGTGCTTGATGTAGCTTCTTCAGAGTCAGATATATGAAAGTGTCTCTGTCAAGGTTTTCTCAGTATGTTAAAACAGTCCTGAGCCAGCCTTCTCGCTGAGGTCACCAAACTCTGCCTTGGTGTAACAAAATCTATAATTTTTTTATAACACCAAGATGGCCTACTAAGGTATTTAAAAAAATAAGAGATGACATGATAAATCTCTTCTCTATGTAACTAGTCAAAATCAGTCTGTGATCTGCTTTCCCCTACACATCAAAAGTCTATTTGATATAAGTCACTGTATATTCAAAGCAAAAGAGTATTTGATTCCTTAATTCTGTCTGGGCCTTGGCATCTACACATCAAAGATCTCTTTGATGAAATGCTGGTTTCCTGGGAGGTTATTCATAACACTGGCCAGTGTCCGTTTTCTCAGGACATCTAGTGCAGATCAAAGGAGCTCCCGGAGGACATCATGAATGGCTAATTTTATTTCCTGGGATCAAAGCAAATTGACAAGATAATTGCACCCCAGATATCTGCAGTTTAGCAATGTCCTGTCCTTTGAACTTATCCTTGGGGGGGTTTGAAGTGTCAGCTTCAGCAGCCAGCACCTCCCTCTGCCACAGTCCATCGTACATTAATTTCTTATATTTACAACAAAAAATTATAAAGGGATCAGAACCAGCTGTCCAGGTGTGACAATTCCTCCCCACCTAGACTGAATTTGGGGGATCTATCTCCTGCATGGGATGAGCTTCCCAAATCAGTTCACTCCTCATACACCCTGGACAATCCATCTGAGTTCTGATTGGTCTCTCCGGCCCTATGTAGAATGGTCATATCATATCCTTGCAAAGCAAGACTCCATCTTAGTAATCAACCATTGTTTTTCCCCATCTGCATCAGCCAAACTAGGGGGTTGTGGTCAGTCTGCACCACAAAATGCTGTCCATACAAGTATGGCTCCAATTTCTTTAGGGCCCACACTATGGCAAGACAGTCCTTTTCCACCGTGGAGTATGACTGCTCCCTGGGAAGTAACTTTTTACTCATGTAGGCTATGGGGTAGTCCCTCTCTTCGCTGGATGTCTGGCTCAGTTCTGCCCCAATACCCATGTCTGAGGCATCAGTCTGAACTACAAAGGTTTTGCTATAGTCAGGACTTGTCAAAACAGGAGCACTGCAAAGAGCCTCCTTTAGTTTGGAAAAGGCTTCCTCACAGACTGGGCCACAGGCAATTTTCTTGGGCATCCTTTTCTTTGTCAGGTCAGATAGGGGAACAGCCAGGGCACTGTAATTGGGTACAAATTTTCTATAGTACCCTGCTGTCCCAAGAAAACTCCTGACCTGCTTCTGAGTTTCTGGTCTGGGCCATGCCTGGATTACCTTTATTTTTTTTTGGTTAGGATGGAGCTGTCCCTGGCCTACAACATGCCCAAGGTATTCCACTTCTCCTATGGCCACCTGGCACTTCTCAGCTTTGACAGTGAGCTCGGCCTTCTGTATCCTGTCCAGCACTTCCCTAAGGTGTGAAAGGTGTTCCTCTCAGCTGGTACTAAAGATGGCAATGTCATCCAGGTATGCCATGGTGTACTCCTCAGCATCATTTAACACCTGGTTCACTAACCTTTGGAAAGTGGCCGGGGCATTCTTCATTCTGAAAGGCATTACTTTGAACTCAAATAAGCCTATCGGAGTGATGAAGGCCGACCTCTCCCTAGCTCTGTCCATCACCTCTACCTGCCAATACCCCTTTGTCAGGTTAATGGTTGTAAGGTAGCTCTCCCCTCCCAACTTGTCCAGGAGTTCATCCATCCAGGGCATCGGGTGGGTGTCTGACTGACTTCGTGACTGCATTCAGTCCATGATAGTCTACACAAAAATGTGTCGAGCCATCTGGCTTGGGTACAAGGACTATGGGTGAGGCCCAGGGACTGTGTAGAGGGAGAATATAAGTTATAGAGAACACTCAGGATATTGGTTGGTGAAACATAGTAAGTACATTCAAATTCAACCGTGCTTGTGTACACTGCTAACCATAGGAAATATGGAACTAAACCTGATATTAAAAAATAAAACAGGGATACTCTGTGTAGGATGTGATATGTATCTTTTTTTCTGATGTACCAGTGTTTGAAATGCCCTCTATTTGTTTGAAATGTAAACAAAATGAGGAGATGCAAAAAGAGATCTCCCTATTCAACACAAGACTTAAAGCACTGGAAATCAGCCAGCAGGGTTTATTAAAGAAAATAGGAAACGTGGAAACAGGTTCAGTCCATAGTGTGATAACGAAGGATGCATCTCCTAAAACACAAGGCCAGATTTCAAATGTATGTCTAAACCCACTCGTTACCCAAACTAACCAGGAAGTTGAATCAAACATTAGTACATGCCTAAATGTAACTAGCCAGGGAGCTGAATTAAACATCAATTTATGCCCAAATGTAACATCGAGCAAAAAATGAGTCAGGGATACTGAAACACAGAAGAACCTGGACACTGACTGGTTGGATGTACAATCTAAAAGACCAGCCCAAAAAAAAGGGGTAGAAAAGCTGAGGCCTTCAACTTACCTCTTTTTAATAGTTTGGACCCCCTTAGCACAGTAACTCAAGAAGATAGTACAACATTCCCTGGCTCTTCTCCCACACCCCAATCAAGAACTGTTACTGAACCAGGAAAAAATATCGAGAGTAAGAATGATAGTATAGCTACCATGGGCGCCCCCCAACCATACCTTTGATGGAACCAGATCATGAAAACATGGTGCAAGGAGCTATAACCAATCCATCAGTGCCAAATAATACAAATAATGACCAGAATGAACAGTATAACAGTTCCATAAATTTTCCATCATAAATTAATACTGTACCAGAGCAAATATTTATACTGGGGGATTCCATCACAAGGTTCACCGACAGATACACTACTAGGGGAAATAAAAAGAACGTAACTAGTTGCAGCTACAGTGGGGCAACAATAAAATATATTACCCAATTACTTCCAGGAATACTACAAAATGTTTTAGAACCTAAAACTGTGCTGTTACATGTGGGAATGAATAATTTTGGAAAACAAGAGGTGGGAGAAATAATACAAGAAATGGAAGTAGCAATAAAACTTTACAAGACCTTAACACAACCCCTATAGTATCAGAAGTTCTCTCTGTGCATAGGGCAAGCTACAAAAGAACTAAACAAATCGAAAGATTTAACAATTGGCTATGTAGATGGAGTCTCATAAACAATATACGGTGCATAAGAACTTGGGAAAAATTTGAAAATAACTATTTACTATATGGACATGATGGGTTACATCTGAGTAGGCAAGGATCAAGGCTACTTGGTCATACTATGTGTAGTGCATTGAACCAAACAAAAGCCTAAAAAACAAGGGGCAAGGAGAATCTTCCACAGTAGAAAAAAAGAAAATGATCCACATCTTTTGATCAAGCACAGCACAGATTCAGGAAAAATAGATCTTGCCTGTCCGGAAATTTGGTGTTCTATGAATATATCAGTAAGACCTTGGATAATAACATACCGGTAGATGTAATCTACCATGATTTTTGTAAGGCATTCGATAAGGTTCCCCATGATCATCTAATAAATAAAATGAGAATATTAGGAATAAATAATAAAATTACTAACTGGGTTGAAGAATGGTTACACAAGTGAACCCAGTGTGTATGTATTAGGGGATACATGTCCGAATTATGCTCAGTTACTAGTGGATTGCCACAGGGGTCAGTTCTGGGCCTATTACTGTTTGACATTTTTATATTTATTTATTTAGTTTTTGTTAACTGGGTAGGTGCACTAGCCATAAAATGACTATTTTCAGGCACGACTCAGGAGAGTACAACAAAAGGAGAACAATTGAACAAAAGCAACATGGATACAATAGTACAAATAAAGGAACAGTACAGCAGTGCTACAAAAATACAATGGGTAGAAACAACAAAAAATAATGGCAAGCATTATACAGATAATGGCAGTAAGATATATAATAAGTGCAGAAACCATGGGCCCGACCTGTGGAGTGAAAGGGTTAATAAGATAGTAAGGTTATATAGAGAGAAATGAGGAATGTTCAAACATAACAAGAAAGACTGACAGAAGGAAGGTCAGGGGTGGTAATTGGCAAAACAACAGTGGATGGTCAGCAACAAGGTTCAAGAAGGAAGAGAGCTAGTAGTCAAGAAGTTATTTACAAAGAGAAGGAAAAATATGGGGAGAGGAAGAGGAGACAGTCTTGGAGCTGGATTAGAGCAGGGGTGACATTACTGGTAAGTCTCAGGAGCTTCAGGTTGGGTCAAAGCATGTACAAGCATCTGATCTAACCACCAATATTAACAGTCCTTCCATTAAATTTGCAGACAATACTAAAATAGTAGCTCCAGCTAAAACATTGGAAGTTGTATCTAACCTTGCTAATGATTTAAAGAAACTTGAGGAATGGGAAGATAAAAATCAGATGTCTTTTAATGTAGGTAAATGTGCTGTCATGCACCTGGGAATTTCAAATATACAAAACCAGTATACATTAAATGGCCATGCGTTAACACCTATAATGCAACATAATGACTTAGGCACAATAATCAATTCTGATTTAACTTCTTGTAGTCATTGTAATTATATCACCAGCCGAGCCAATAGACTTATAGGTTGTATTAAGAGGAGTTTTACCTAGCGGGATAGGGAATGTGTCCTGCCGCTGTATAGAACATATGTGAGACCCCATCTTGACTACTGTTCACCCTTGTGGAGCCCTTACCTTAGAAGAGATATTGGTAGACTGCAGGGAGTACAGAGAGTAACTAAGCTAGTCACCAATATGCATGAAAAGAGTTATGAAGTAAGGTTGAAGGAACTGGGCATGTACTCATTGGAACAGAGAAGAGAGAGAGGGGATCTCCTAATGATGCATGAGATTCACACAGACACTGAGTTATTGACTCAGTTAGAAATGTCTTATAATAAACAAGAAAGTAATCTAAGAAGCTACAATTACCAACTGGCACTAACATATCCTAGAACTAATAAAAGGAGATAATATTTTACTCAGAGAATAATTCCATTATGGAATACCCTTCCTATGTCACTATTGGAAAACCATAACCACGTTGCATTTAAACAAAACCTTGACTATATTTTGTTGCAGACGCTGGGATGATACACCAACTTAGCTGGAGACATACACTTATGGGCCATGGCCTTCTGTATGCCTACTTTTCTTAGTATGGTTGGGTGGTTGTAGGCACTCAGCCTTCAGCCTCTACCATCCCTTCCCCACCCCGACCATGCATTAATTCCCCAGTACCAGCCTCCTTCATCGTGGCTTAATGCTTTCTTGGAGAGAAAATGGCTTAGTACTCTTTTGCTTTTATTTTCAGAAGTGTTACCGCTGTGTCTGTGCCTAGACCCTGAAATGTATAAAACATTAGCCGACTGATGGACTGAAGCAAGCCTGAACAGCAGCATCTGTGATTTAAATTACATCGTGCTGAATATAAAACATTCTGAGTGAATAGAGTTAAATATGAAATATGAATTATTTTACATGTAAATAAGGAAATGTAAAAAAAAAGATAAAATATTGATTTTTATCAGTGAATGAAATTTAAGGCGCTGCAGAAAGACAGTTATATTTAATGATAAATAAGATTGTTTAAGTATACTTAAAAAGTCTATTTGGGCAACGTTTGGGTCTAGTGGGGTTTGTTAACATAATGTCTTTTAAATTGGTGAATTGTTTTTAAGATGTTGGTAGTGCACGTTGTGAGTGGTAGTAATTCTTAGCTCACTTAATCATAGTATGTAATTGCATGAGCAGTTTAAGAGATTGGGAGCCCTATAAAAGGGAGAGGTATTGGTTAGAGGTTTAACTTCTGAGGAAGCTCTGCCCAGATGGAGTGAAATGTAAGGTTTTGTAGCCTGAGGCTGTGTCCTCTGGCTATGCTGTGCTTAACATTATTTTAATGGTCTCATGTATATACTGACTTGCTTATCTACTTGCTGCATTTACTGTAAATAACGTTTTGGAAATTTTATAAATGGAAAATGTGGTATAAGAGATTCAAGTTTTTTTATATTGGAAGAAAATCTTTTTCCAGGATCCATTCTTAATAATGCGATATATGTCTAGGAAAAAAAAGACATTTTGCATTGAAAACATGGTTTAGAGTCCATAAGTTGGTGCACCAGGGAGTATGGGATGGAGTTTGTGTTCTTTAACTGGTAGCACATCTTGCTTTAATTTATACTCAAAATGGAGCACCCTAACTTCTGTTTTTTGTGACCTGCATACCCACTAGAGGACAGAAGGAAGAGGGGGGGACGTGATATAGGCGTGCACGTTTATCAGTGAGTTTAATAGAGTGGACTCTACAAGTTTATTTAATCTGAGAAAAAGTATGACTGGCAGAAGTCATGCATTTAAAGGGGACAGGACATCTGTGCTAATTGGTAGTAGTTAGTAATGTTCCTAGTAAGAGAAATGAAAGACTTGCCTCCAACTGAACCATATTTAACTGTACCTCAGTAAACAGTGATGTGAAAAACGGTGTTTTCAATCATTTTCTTTTTATGGGCAACATTCTGCACAGTTCTTTTCATGTAATTTGGAGTTTCTTACTATGTCACGGTTTATGTACTGAATGCTTAGCATGACCCATTGTCCTATCAGAACCATGCTTAGAGTTCTGTGCACAAACCATGGCATGGTTAAAACTCCAGATCATTGGTTCCCAGAAGAGAACTGTAACAGAATTCTGACCATAAAAACAAAACAAAGAAAAATAAAGTTTTTCGCATCACATTTCATTCAGGTACAGTTACATATGGATCATTTGGGCTTATGAATATCATTTCTGTAAATGGCAACATTATAAACAGCTGCCAGCTGGAATGAATTTCCTGTCCTCCTTAACCTAGGGGGTCAAGAAAGGCCATGAAGAGTTGGTCCAGTGGCACAGAGGGCTGTGGCACCACAAAATGCCTTACCTTGTGACATGCCAGTGACCCAAGTTCTGGAGCAAATTGAGATGCCAAGGGTTGGCGAGGAGGGGGGGAGCTGGGAGAAGATAAAGTGGCTGCCTGGCAGCTGTTCTCTCCTGGACTGGGCTGGTGAGCTGTCCTGACTCTTGGCTGCCACCAGGTAGAGGCCTGGTGGTAGCACCAATGCAAGGGTGGATGATGTAAAGTCCAATGGGTAGAAGGGGCTGGTGGTTCCAGAGTGCATGTGCACCTCCACATGCATGCATCATCCAAGTCTGCCTTAGCCCTGTGAGAAAGTGAAGGTGGAAAATGGAGGGGGATCAGGCATAATGAAACCCTGCCCGAGGTGTCATGGCTTGATCTGGATGTGAGTCTTCAGGGGGGAGGACGGCCATCCTCCCTGGCTCTGCTGTGGGAGGACATCTATGGGGAAATACCTCCCCAGGAAGGAGAGAGGCAGCAGGCCAGCTGATGACACCTGGGGAAAAGGCTAATCAGCCACCTGGTCCACCCAGGAGGATAAACAGATGATTAAAAAAAATGAAAGAAAGACATTAGAAGGTACTACTTCACTGAAAGGGTTGTGGAGGGCTGAAACAAGCTTCTAGATAATGTAGAAGAAACAAATACAATAGTAAGGGTCCAAGAAAAATATGGATGCATTTAAAGAACTTGTTAGGCAGGGTAATATGGGAGGGGAAGAGGTTGCTCAGAGGGGATAAACAATTCTAGAGAGATTCAGTCTTGGCACCAATTGGATGGACTGTTCAGATATTGTTCTGTCCTCTTTCTCTCTGTTTCCACAGTATGTTTCTATTTGTAAATTTACCAAACTAAATATTATGAAATGTAGAATTTTTCTGCAGAAAAGGACTGCTTGACCCACTCACTCTGCCCAGAAAGGAACAGTGCATCACCCGGAAATGACTCTGGGCCTCCTGTGTGGCAGGCAGGAATTCAACCACTGAACCACCAATGCATGGGTGAGATAACATGAACAATGGTCTTAAAAATATGTTGTCAGGCTAGCTCCATGGTGCTGAGTGGTAGGGAACCATATCCAGTCAAAATTGTGCGGTGAAAAATGGTGTGGTCATAAAAGCGAGGGCATAAAAGTGTGCATGTGTTTGGAGCTGGTTTATTTATATAGCGCAGTGTCTGACCGCATGCTTTTATGGTGTCTGCACAGTGTGCATTTTGACTGTACCATTTTTCACTGCACAATTTTCACCTGGACCCATAGGGAATAGCTCAGGCATGCTGGTAACCCAGGTTCATGCCTTCAGCCTGAAACACCATGAGCGGTAGCCAGCAGAAAGTGCTCAGGGCATCCAGTTGGATACTGTCCTCCCTGTGTGTGAGGGTTGCACTGTTCCACTCTTGCAGTGACATCCGGTGTAACACCTTTGACAATGTGAGTAATCACATGTCACTGGCTGTTTCTGTCCCAGGGCCATTATGTGTGAGTGCACTCAGGTCGGAGAGCTCAGGGCAACAACCCCTACTACACTAAAAGAGTGGTGGATTTCTGGAACAGCCTTCCAGCAGAGGTGGTTGGGGTGAAAACATTGGTGGGGTTCAAGAATGCTTGGGATAGGTATAAGGGAATCTTAGTGGAAAGGATGGAGGATGGGAGAAAGAACTGTAAACTGGACATGAGGAGGGAGGGACTAAGGAGGGAGTCAGTGCATTGGTGCAGAAGTTTGACATCTTTGCAGAATATTTAAACTAGCAAATGGGGAGGGGGTGCAGCACCCCATACGTCGAATGGGAAGAACACCCTTCCCCCCTCAGCTAGTGGTCAAACAGGGATTCAGCATGTTTGCAGTTCATTTGCATCACCAGGTAAGAAAAAAGGACTGTCTCCCCATACGACTCACAGGAGAAATGCCAAACCTCATCCAACAACTAACACACCAAAATCTGGCCAATGGAAAATCATGTACACAAATGCTGTCAGCCTGGGAAATAAGATCCCAGACCTACAGACAATAATGTCAGAGGCTAAACTGGACATAGTAGCAATTAGTGAGACGTGGTTTACCAGTAACCACACTTGGGAGACTTCAGTACCTGGCTATGTACTGTTCAGAAGAGACCGAGGTGCAAAAAGGGGAGGTGGAGTGGCCATGTATGTCAATGAAAATATCAAAGCTACAGAAATTCAGAATACACATACGGAGCCAGAAGAACTGTGGGTCACCCTGGAAACAGGAAATGGGACAGCCATAAGAACTGGGGTTGTCTACAGGCCCCCAGACTAGGGGAGGACATAGACACATTACTGTTAGAAGATATACAAAACATGACAGCTAAAGGGGAGGTTCTGATAATGGGAGACTTCAACATGCCGGATACAGATTGGTCAATACCAGCAGGAACATCTGCTAGAACTAAACACGTGGTTGATTCCCTGCAGGGGGAGGGCCTCAAACAACTGGTACAACAACCCGCAAGAGACAGGGCTATCCTAGATCTAGTACTGACTAACAAGGAAGGGATCACAGATCTCCAGATAGAAGGTCATCTGGGGGCCAGTGACTATCACATGGTATGGTTCAATTTGGCCACTACATCTAAATCATCCCATTCCACGGCAAAAATATGGGACTTCAGAGGAGCTGACTTTGGTAAGATGGCCAACAGAGTTAAGCTACCCCTGGCAAAAAGAAACACAGGGGAGGAGATACAGGCAAAGTGGGCAAGCATTAAGGATGCAATACTTGAAGCAACATCCCATTGTGTTAGACAGAAAAGGAAGTGCAAAAGAAGAAGGAAACCACTTTGGTTCTCAAATACAGTAGCAGAAAAGGTCAGAGCCAAAAGGCTGGCCTTCAGGAAATAAAAGGGAACACAGCGGATGAAGATAGAGAGGCATACCAAACTGCCCTAAGGGAAGCAGGGAAGGCAGTAAGGCAGGCAAAGTCCCAAACTGAGGAAACACTAGCACGAACAGTAAAAGAAGGTGACAAGACTTTCTATAGATACATTAGTGAAAGGAGAAAGTCCAGAGGAATATTACTAAGCTCAAAGGAGAAAAGGGGGCATGTGAGGAGGAGGACCCTATAAAAGCATATATCCTAAATAGATACTTTTGCTCAGTATTTGCTGAAGAAAAGGTAGGGCAGGGCCCACAGCTCAGCACCATGGACACAGGGGGGAGGGAGGTGAGCAATACTCCCTTCACAAAAGAAAGGGTCCTACAAGAGCTCGCTAAGCTCAGGGTGGACAAGGCAATGGGACCTGATGGCATACATCCCAGGGTACTTAAGGAGCTAAGGGTGGAACTAGCAGAGCCATTAGCAGAACTGTTTAGTGAGTCTCTGAGCACAGGAGAGGTCCCAGAAGACTGGAGAAGGGCTCATGTGATCCCGCTCCACAAGAGTGGTAGCAGGGAGGAGGCAGGGAACTACAGACCAGTCAGTCTTACCTCAGTAGTGGGCAAGATTATGGAGGCACTCCTTAAGGAAAGGATAGTGCAACACCTGGAATCCATAGGAGCACAGGATCCAAGACAGCATGGGTTTACAAAAGAGAGTCCTGTCAAACTAATCTGGTAGATTTCTTTGACTGGGTAACCAGAGTGGTGGACTAAGGGGGCAGTTGATGTTGCCTACCTTGACTTCAGCAAAGCTTTCGACACTGTTCCACATAGAAGATTGATAAATAAGCTGGATAGGCTCGGGGAGGGTCAGAAGTTGGTCAACTGGGTGGCAAACTGGTTGACAGGCAGAAAACAGAGAGTAGTGGTAAATGGTATACAGTCAGAAGAGATGCAAGTCACAAGTGGGGTACCTCAGGGATCAGTCCTGGGGCCAGTCCTCTTCAATATCTTCATTAGTGACATTGCAGATGGACTAGAAGGTGAGGCTTGTCTGTTTGCAGATGACACCAAGATCTGCAATAGAGTAGATGATCCAGATGGGGTGGGCAGAATGAGAAGAGATCTGGATAAACTAGCAAAATGGTCAGAAGAGTAGCAACTGGGATTTAATGCAAAGAAGTGCAAGATCATGCACATAGGGAAGTGAAATCCTGAAGCCACCTATAGGCTGGGAGGGGAGTTGCTGGCAGTCACAAAAGAAGAAAGAAACTTAGGCATCATCATCACCGATGACCTGAAATCATCCAAGCAGGCCTCTAAAGCAGTAAGTAAGGCTAGGGGGATTTTAGGGTGTATTAGTAGGGTATCACAAGTCGTAAGAGGGAGGTAATAATCCATCTTTACAAGACACTGGTTAGGCCCCATCTGGAGTACTGCGTGCAGTACTGGAGGCCACACCTTCACAAGGACATTAACCAAATTGAGGCAGTCCAGAGAAGGCCAACCAAAATGGTGCAGGGACTGCATCAGAAGACATATGAGGACAGATTTATTTATTTAGTTTTTGTTGACCGGGTAAGTGCACTAGACAAATCCTGCCTATTTTCAGGCACGACCGGGGGAGGGGGATACAGATGAAAGCCAACTGACTTTTGAACCAGATTAAGCTGTTGGTATTTATAGTGAATGAGGGAAATTTGGCCAGGACACCGGGGAATTTCCCCTACTCTGTTTGAGGCAGAGGGCAATGTGTGGCTGATCAGAGCCTTACTGATCAGTGGCGACCAGAGCTTTGAACTGAGAGGACGTGCGGGAGGCCAAGGAGCGGGTCTCCTCCTTTTCTCCCGAGGAATCAATAATCATCGGAGATGCAGACCAGCAAAAAAGATATAAGCAGTTTTTCGGGAAATAATGAGATGGAGCTCGATAATGCTGTAACAGATCATGCCATAGAAAGGGTTTTTGTACCTTGCACGGTCGTTGAACCAGTTGAGGAAGTCTCCGTAGAAGTTTTGGAGCACTGCGTTGTAGAAGCGGAACGTTACTGCAAGGAAGCGAAGCAGCGGTTGTTTTTAATGAAGGAACGTCGGAGCGAGTAGTCGGGGACACAGGAAACAGAATCGCGTGTGGCTTGAAGGATCGGAGATGCAGACGACGAGGGACTGATGGTAGTTGGGGAACAGCAGGCCTTTCAGGAGCGCTCTTCTGGGAATCTTGAAGAAAGTGAAGTATTTGGCCTCTCTACAGCAGACTGTGGAGCAGCACCATCAAAAGAGGTAGAGGAGAGGGTAATGACTGTTAAAATGTCACGGACTGTTCTTTCAGAGAATATTTCCCCTGCTGTTGAGACATCAGCTCCTTGTGCTTCAAAAGGGCTTGTTTCAGAGTATACTAGTCGGGGTATTAACAAAGGGGTCAAAGATACAGGTATCCAGCAGGAGGTTATGGTTGATTCCTGTCAGGACAATATCCGGGACTCGGACAATAACCATTCTGAAGATTGGGTATCAAAAGCCCTGATAGCTGCTGGATGGAAACGAAATGCTGCAGGTAATGGGTGGGAATCTAATATTGACAATGCCTCTACTGCTGTTTTGCCAACTGGTTTAGTAATCCCCCCCCCACTGTCCCTTCTCAAGGGTTGGAATCAATCTCCTTGATTCCTCCGGGTCAGCTCTCCCCTACTGAAGAGGTACTTTTGCCCTTACAAGAAGAACTTCATCCTTTATTACAAAATATTAGGGAGCAGGAGTCAGATGGCTCCTCTGGTTTACCAGCTGAACTTGGGTCTGAGGCTATGGTAAGGGAACAAGGACCTATCCCTATGGATGTTACTAATCCAGCTACTTTGGCTACTGAAGCTGGGAAAATATAGCATGGAAAAGTTGCAGAACATTTGTTTCCTGCTGATAGGGGCGTTTGATGGAACCAGCTGAAAGGCGTAATCATGGTTAGGCTAAAGTACAGGAGGATATGGACTCTATTCCAGATAGCAAATTTGTGGGTAAAGTGTTATTGAAAGAAAGTATGAAATATTATGCATATGAGATCTATGCTTTGATACATGTACCTGGAGATGTAATGTTTGACATTAGTTTTAAGCACCCTGCTGGTTTAGAACGTTTTTGGAAGCAGTATCGCTTAATGAAGCTCTCACCTTTGTGGAGGCCTTTTTTAGCGATTCCCTTGACTAAGCCTTTAACAAAAAAGATTACTGTCCTCTTTAGAAATGAGGGACTGAATGTAGCTGACATTACCTATTGGTTACAAAAGCACTGTACGATTAAAGGCTTGCCAGAACCCATCTTAGATGCAGAGCAATTGTGAATAGGGGGCTGGAAATATCAGGTGATTCTGCAGTTGGTAAATGGTCAGACTAAGCACCTTCCCAATTGTTTTTTCTTGGGCCGAGATGGGGGGTGGTTTTTTACCCTGGTCAGCCATGGGCCTGCTTTAAATGTGGTGATGTGGGACATCTGAGTAATGCATGCGACAAACAGAAATGTGGTTTATGTGGGGACCTGGGGCATGTAGGAGGCGTGTCAACAACCCTGAGATGTAATTTATCTGAAAGGGTAGGGTCATTCCTTTCGCGCGTGCATGGGCTTCTCACAATAGTGTAGATAGTGCAGTTCGGGCTGAGCAAGATTTGTATGTAGCAACAGCACAGAAAGAAAAAATGAAATTTATGGAATTGCTGACAACACTCCCTGAAAAAACCCCGGTAGCTCAGGGCGTTTCTAAAATGGTTGAGTCAGTGGTGACAAAGACTGCAGAGGATGGTGCTCAGTTGAGCAACTTTTTCAGACGGAGTCAAATATTTCTGAATCTATCACTGTACAAGACGGGGTAGTGGGTGTAGAAGATTTAACCCTGTTAGAAGCGGAAGGTGGAGTTATGGCCCCCCTTTAGTGCAGGAGAAGTCAGGATTCCATCGGGTAACACGGTCTAAAGCAGGTAAACAAGAAAAGGTGGTTTCTATACAGAAAGAGATTACGGAGGAAACCCCTGTTCAGAATTCTTAAGCCTTATTGTTTGAGGAGGGAGCTGAAGAAGATGGCGGAGAATCTGATCTCTCCTCTGTGGCATCTTCTCAGGCTGAGGTGGTTATAGACTCGTCCTTTGGACAGACGTAAGACAAAAAAAAGGAAGAAAAAAGATGAGGCCTGTTTTTTTCATTTGGGGTTTATTTTTTTTTCTCCTTCCCCTTTTTCTTTTACAAAATGGCTATGGTTTCTTCTCTTTCTCTCTGTACAATTAATGTAAACAGCATTCACAACACTGACAGGAGGCATGACACCATTTTTAGTCTTAGTATGAAAAAATAGCAGGTTTTTTTTGTACAAGACACTAGATTACACTCTTTGCAGGATATTCAGAGTGCTCAATGGGATTGGAGGTGGGGTGTCTCATTTTGGTCCATAGGGGAAGAGATGTGTTCAGGGCTAGGTATACTTTTTTAAAGGAAATGTTCGAGTATTGCATGTTTGTGAGATACAGCCTTGGAGAGCTATGGTCTTGGATGTGATTCTTCAGAATGAAGTATTTCATCTCATTAACATTGATGCACCCCAGTCAAAAGCAGGGAGATCGGCTTTGTTTCGACAGATAGAACCCTATCTTCATACATCTAAATTAATTCTATGGGAAGGGGATTTTAATTGTGGTCTCTCTTCTAGAGATTGGGGATGGGTAACACAGAAAGTTTTTTGTGATACAAACATGTTGTTAAACATTATAAAACAAAATGATATTTCGGATGTTTATGACATTCTGAAACAGATGCCTACGCATACTTTTTTTTAAAGGGAAGCTATCCACTAGGATAGACTTTTGGTTGGTATCCACAAGACTAACATGTCATAGGGTACAGGTGATGCCTTTAGAGACCTTGGATCGTTTAGGAGTAATCCTGACATTAGGGGATTACCAGAGGTTGAAGATTGGACGGGGATGCTGGAAAATGAATATCTCTAGACTTCAGGATGTTATGGTTAAGCAGCATATAAAGTGACTTTTTTTGATGAAAATGGATTTGAGTTTTTTATATGATAGCCCTATCGAATGGTGGGAAGATTTGAAAAGGGATTTACAGGGATGGTACGGATCATACACCTCCCGTCTGGCTAAAAATAAGTATATTATGTATTTAGGACATAGGGCTAAATATTTAAAACTTCTCAATTCAGGAGGAAGTAGGGGGTCTATACAGGCAGTTAAAGAGGTAATGAAGCAATATTTACATGATTCAGTGGTGAAATTAGCTACTCAACAGAAATACAGAACACATGGTACAAACAGGAGGTTAACCCATATGAGGAAAAGACACAAAGTGTTCCTATGGTGGGTCTTAAAGATAAACAAGGGGTTTTACAGACACATAATCAGGACATAATGCTTTTGGTACAGCAGCATATGTTAGACACTATTCAGAGGGGTCAAAAGGATCAGAGGGATTGTGTTTCTGATGTTGTAGTCCCAGGTTTATCTAGTCTAGAGAAGGAAGAACTGCCTGCTCCCATTACCAGAGTGGAAATTCAAGAAGCAATTGGGCACCTTTCTACTAAAACCTCTCCTGGTCGAGATGGGATCCCTAATGACTTTTATAAAGTATACCAGGATTTAGTGGTTCCTTGTTTAGAAGTATTATATAAATGCTATTTGGGAGGAAAAACGTTTAGCTCCTTCGATGCAGTTAGGTATTATGTTTTTTCTCTTTAAAAAAGGTGACCCTTGTGAATTAAAAAACTGGAGACCTTTGACATTATTAAATTCAGACTATAAAATATTGGCACGAATTATCACTCAAAGATTAGCAAAAGTATCTCCAACACTGATAACTCAGGATCAGTCTTGTGCGATTCCTGGAAGAAATATTGTCCAAAACTTAGTGTTTCTAAGGGAAATTACTGATCAAAGTTTACGGAATTTATTGAATGGTTATTTATTATCTATAGACCAAGAAACAGCTTTTGACTCCATTCAACATGCATATCTTTGGGAAGTCTTGGCTCATTATGGGATCCCTTTAGGTTTTATTGCATTAATACAAACTTTATATGATGAAGCGCAAGTAATTCCTTTGGTTAATGGTTTTTTTGGTGTCCCAATATATCTAAAAAATGGGGTAAAGCAGGGGTGTCCTTTAAGCCCTCTTCTGTATGTTTTTGGTTTGGACCCTTTTTTACGAAGAATCAGGAATGCTAGGGATATAACAGCTATTGTTAATAAGGATGAGTATGTTTTCCCAAAAGTTTCGGCATATGCGAATGACTGTGTGTTTGCAGTAGCTGATAGGGAATTAGGGGAAAGGATTTTATCAATGTTACAGGATGGGTATGATACTACTGGTATAAAACTTAACATGACAAAAAGTATTGGTTTGATATTAGGAAATAGTAGGGAGCTTGATGATTTTCCTATTTCTATGACCAAAGGTCAGGTGAAAATATTAGGCAAGTATTTTGGTACCGCAGAATCAGAAATCAACAATTGGTCTGAGGTATATGACAAGGCACATACAAAGGTACAAACATGGCTTTCTTGGAAGATATCAAGGAAGAAGAGAGTATACTTATAAAGAGCTTATATAGCACCTATCTTTTTATACATTTCTCACGTACTTCCTTTACCTAGGAATATGCACACTAAGATTATGAGTTTATTTTTTCTCCTTTTATGGGGAAGCAGGCTACATCCTGTGAAAAGAAGTCATACATATAGAGCAGAAAAAGAGGGGGGCCTAAACATGTTGCAGCCCTTGGTTTACTTATTTGCAAATTTTTTTTATAGTTCTATTCTTCCTGTCATTTCTCAGATAGCAGGGATTGGGGAAATGTGTATGCAGCTTTGGGGTATTTCCTTCTTTCAGGCATGGGGTAGAGGGAAGTGGCATCCAGTAGACTGTAGTCTTCCTAGCTTTGCCCAAACTACACTTTTTTATGTTAGACTTTGGAAGATAGATTTAACAGGGTGTAAGGAGAAAGGGAGAAAGGTTTTTCACAAATCAATTGTGAATACATGGTATCATGAAGATCCAGTGTTTCAAGTTTCATCTCTCATAGATACTGATTTATTGCTAGGAAGTATGTTGAATCCAAGGATTCCTTTGAAAATGAAAGACTTTGCTTGGCTCTGTGGGCATCAAAAATTACAAGTGAAAGGTAACCATAAACATAAGTGTTTGGAAGAAAGAGGATGTACAGAGTTGCCTTGTGCTGGGGTTGTGGAGACAATGCAGCATCTTTTTTTTGATTGTGTACATGTTAAAAATGTATTTTCCCTTTTAGCTAATTTATGGGGTGAACCTGTACTTTCAGTAATTTGTTATGATATTTTGGTTTTAGGGCAAATTCCATCTTCCTGGGGAAAGTGGGCCCACAGTACTGTTCATATCCTGTTGGTATGTATCAAATGGGCCATTTGGCAAGCAAGATGCCTTAGGACGTTACAAGGTAAAACTGTTTCAATGCAAGAGGTTTTTTTCACATTCAACAAGAATTGGATAATGTTTATGAATGTGAAAGACGTACTTTACAGAAAGATGTCTTTAGGAAATTATGGGAGAATATTGCTTGGGTAGGGTAAAGTTTCTTTTTTTCCTACAGTTTTCCTTTTGTTTTCAGTGACACCTTATATGGAAAGTGTTTTTGTTTTTTTCTTTCTTTCTCCTCCCTCCCTCTTCCTTTTTTCTTTCCTTTTCAAATGGAAAAAGTTTATTCCTGTTGTTTATGGTTTTTGTTTAATGATATGGTGGTTTTTATGTTTGCTTATGTGTATGGATTCTTTTGTATTTTGTTTTTGTTTTCTCTAATAAAAAATTCCCCTACTCTTTTCAATAAGTGTCATGGGATCTTTAACATCCACCTGAACTACCACCAATCCAGGCAGATGGGACCTCAGTTTAACGTCTCATCCGAAAGACGGCACCTCAGAAGTGCAGCACCCCTCTCATGCTGCACTACAGTGTCAGTACTGGGATATTAACCCAAGTGCCAGATGTGGGAACTGAACCCACAGCCCTCTGATCTCCCGGCCTCAGAGGTGAGTGTGCTACCTACTGAGCCACTGACACTGCTTTTAACAGATTAACAGAGCTCAATATGTATACCCTTGAGCAAAGGTGGGAAAGAGGTGATATGATTGAAACATTCAAACACCTTAAGGGCATTAACAAGGTGAAAGAGTCTAACATGTTTAAATATAAGAAAAATAGCAGGAGAAGAGGACACAGCAAGAGACTAGAGGGAGGCCGATTAAGGGGGAATGTGAGGAAATTCTTTTTCACAGAAAGGGTGGTGGATGCATGGAACAGCCTACCTCAGGAAGTGGTGGCTATGAATACAGTGCAGGGCTTCAAACAGGCATGGGATAGGCATAAGGGAGCAATACAGATGAGTATGAATAGATAGGCCACTGACAGAGCAAAGGCCGATGTCACATTTATAAGGTAGAAAAAGAAATGGGCAGACTGGATGGGCCTTGCGGTCCTTATCTGCTGTCAATTTCTATGTTTCTATGGTCTCTGGTTATAGTAAAGGTAGGGAGAAATGGACAGACTGAATGGGTCAAGCGGTTCTTATCTGCCATCAAATTCTGTTTCTATGACAGGCATGTGGGGTTAGTTAGAAAAGGAGGGCAGAAACAAAGGGGGGGATGGTCACTAGAGCCAATGCAGATTAGATAGGGAGGGCAGACTGGATGGGCTGACCAGCCTTTTTCTGCAGTCATTGTCTACTGTATGTGTCTACTGTATGTACCTGTGCATAAAAATGAATATCCGATAGCAAGAAGGCAGCATCAACAAGAGACCCTTAATGAGGGAAAACATTATTTTAAAGCAAACAAATATAAAAGCACTGTAGAAATGGAGGCTATGCAGATAGATGCTCACATTTCATACTGTGTTAATAGCAGAAGAGTAAAGTATACACACCCTTTAACAAAAAGGGGAATTTGTTTTTATTTGTGAAAAAATAGTAGTTGAATAGCAATACCAGCTAGCTACATCAGCTGCATCAAATAACACTGTCCTTCAGTGTTAAGGAAGAGAAACATTAGAACCCCATAGTTTTCAGAAGCTGGTCACATAAGCAATAACCCACAACACGGTGCATGTGAGACCAGTCTTGCCACCTTCCCCATATGTACTGTAAGGGCCTTCAATCACCCGGGAAGTGTGATACAGTCTTTCTTCCCATGTATTCTGAAATGGGTTATTGTACTCACCAAAAAGGTCATTACATAAGCAGAAAGTTGTCAGAGTGATGTGACATTTTACAAATTTGACAGACAGCTATTAATTTGATTGACAGCCAGCTGTGCAGTAAGACAAATGTTATCACACAGTTGAATGATGGGGTTCAACCACTCACATTCTTCTTAATCTCCCTGCTGCTTTATGACCTGTAAATAAAAAGTTTGATATCAACTCCCACTGGAGGGATGTCCTTTTAGTTGTTTCAGTTGAATGTTTAGAGTTACCTTAGTTCTAGGCAAGGACTCCTGGTAGTTTTATTATTCCAAATGAGTGCGCACTGGGAGGTAGTGCTCCAAAACCAACCAGAAATCTTGAATAGCAAAAGGTTTCGGGCACATACAAAACTCATAAGAGAAACGTGTATAATATAAAACATTTGTCTTGTTATGTGATTTTTTTAAATAAATGTTTTATATTATACGCATTTCTCTTATGAATTGTGTTTGTGCCCGAAACCTTTTGCTATTCAAGACTCCTGGTAAGTTCAACTGAGTACAAAGGACAGGTATAACAGTATACCACACCAAATGTCTACCTCCACAGAATACTCTGATCATGTCAGCATCTCATCGTTCACATTTTCTATGGCTACTGTAATCATGCTCAGTCAGTATAGCATGCAGGAATTACTCAGCTCATTATTGGTCAAATTGCACTTTTCCCCAGTGTGCAGTTTATCTTTTTTTTTTTTTAAGTTGTTTAACCAGGAGTAGCACGCTAAGCTGAAAGGATTTTTACAGGAGTGACCTGGGAGCACAGGGAAGTTAAGTGACTTGCTCAGGGTCACACAGTATGCAAGTGGAAGCTGTGGGATTCAAATCCACGTCTGGTCTGTTGGATGTCACCAGATTTGCAGCTCAAAGACTTAAACCACTGCGCTATACTGCCTATATCTTGTCCTTCCTATTGGGTAATCCTTTGATCTTGGAAAGAAAAAAAAAACAATAGTCCAAACATTTACCCAGCAATGTTGTGGTGATGTTACTTTTCCTAGTGCAGTTTGCATTCCTTTCTAATTGCAATCCTGTGCAGTACATTTAATGCTCTCAGTTTGAATTCCAGGCCATTGTCGTCACGTTGGTTGTTTGAAACCTGGTTTGGGTGCTGTGAGTTTTGCATTGTTTAATACCTTGAACTTTATGCACTACTAGTTAACCACTTTAGCTCTGTGTGTCCTTGCAATAAATGTACTGACACTCTTTTTAAAAGATTTGTGGTTCAGCAGTTTATTAAAGTATGCTGTACTTGTATTTTCCAGGGTAGGTGGTTGCACCATATGTTTTGAATTGCTGGGAGATAGATAGATAGATAGATAGATAGATAGATAGATAGATAGACAGACAGACAGACAGACAGACAGATAGATAGATAGATAGATAGATAGACAGACAGACAGACAGACAGACAAACAGAGAGCGAGAGAGCTAGAGAGACAGAATAGGATAGATGGATGGACAGGTAGATAGGTAGGTAGATTACAAAAATTATGTTAATACAGACATTAGGGTTGAAAACACAACGCGCATGAAGTAGGGAAATGAAAAACATTAGGAATTTGAGTCTCAGCAGTCTTTGTGATTTTGTGATGTGTTGTTCCTTGGGTTGCCACCCCAATACCCACCTCCTCCCCTAAGTAAACAAAGTTACACCTGATCTCATTCTTCAGCAGGGCCCACAGGATGCTGTGTGAAGAAAGTTATGACTGATTTTGTTGGCCACATGTGGCGAGCCATACTTTTTTACCTCCAAAGCAGCTGCATAAGAATGTTCATGCTCCGTTTTTGCAGTGACCCTACTTCGTTAGTTTTCTTTTTAATTACTGTTTGGATGTGCTTACCTTTAGAGCTTGTTTGTTTCTTCCTGTGTATAGTATAGCCTGTACATTACTATTCCTGCTGAACTACAGTATGTTAACCTGCTGACTACCGTTATCTTCTCTGGGACCCTCTTGAAAAACAAGATGCTGCCTCTCATGGGGTTATCCCAGTTAGAGTAATGTCAAATAAATAAATAACTCAATCAATCAATAATTAAATTGTATATACCTAAGAAGCACTGTCTTTTTTTCCCAGTTGTTTAACCAGGTGAGACACACTAAGCTAAAAGCTTGTTTACAGGTGCAACCTGGGAGCACAGGGAAGTTAAGTGACTTGCTCAGGGTCACACAGTATGCAAGTGGGGGCTGTGGGATTCAAACCCAGGTCTCCAGATTTGCAGCTCAGAGACTTAAACCACTGCACTATACTGCCTCTCTTGGAACTGTACATTGTGCTTCAGACAGTAGGCTACAGGCTGGGGGGTTATCATTATGGTTGGCAATGCCAAGGAACACCACACCACCAATTTTCCAAGACTCCTGAGACTTGCGGTTTGCATTCTTTAACCCTAATATCTGCATTTAACGTAGTTTTTTGCAATGAATTTCCCTTCTTTTTATGATAGTGAAGTTACAAAAAAGAAAACACACTAAGTGTAGCCTGGGGGGTGCAGCCAAAGGGTGGCCAACCCCAAGTGCTTCAAGACTTCAGTCAAATAGATGCATATCAACTCATAAAATGCTGCACAAATCAAACCTGCAAAAAGTGAATAACTTTATTAAACAATAAAAAAAATGTAAAACTGGTCTGCAGCCAGTCACCATGTAATGCTCACACCCCAGCGCTTTGCCGATAAAGGTTTTGTCATGGGGCAGTAAAACAGAGACCTGACCACATTGAAACAGTCCCATGCACATGACATCATAGTGAAATAAGATTAACAACAGGTGAATCACATCACATTAGTGAAAAAAGCATTAAAAGCACATACAATGCAGAATTACAACAGAAAATTATCACCTTTGGGTTGAGTAGGCTGTTTAATGTTAAACCCCTAACTTTGCACTTTAATAGCTTTACCACTGTTCAACTGATTTGCAACAAATTATGTATGCACAGTCTTGAGGGCAAGATCTCTTGATATGCGAAGTTTCATTCCAGTCAGATGTGCAGATTCCGAGATCCAGATAGCAAAAAAAGTTAAAAAATTTGAGTAATTGTTTTGTCATTGCCTAGTGCTCAGAGGGTTTGGAATTTTGATTTGAACTTTTTCTGGTACTAAGGGCTTGACCCAGGGTGGTTCCTTTCATTGGTTTGGTGAACAAATATTAATATGTTCCAGAGGTATAAGAATTTGAGATTTTGGTTCTGAACATGCTCAGTACGCTCCTTTGGAAAGCTGTTTCATATGAAAAAAGAATTTGGGCCATATGAAAAAGGATTCTGTTTCATATGGGGGGATCTTTTTTTATGAGACAAATTAGAAACATAGAAACATAGACTTTGATGGCAGATAAGGACCACTAGGCCCATCTAGTCTGCCCATTTCACTACCTACAGGATAGGCCACAGATCCTAGTTAACCAACAACCTATTTCTTCCTACCCCCCACAAGAATTGCCTTATGTCTGTCCCATGCATTCTTGAAATCTCCCACAGTTTTAGACCCCACAACCTCCTCAGGAAGGCTGTTCCATGCATCTACTACCTCTCTGTGAAATAATACTTCCTCACATTGCCCCTGAACTGCCCTCCTTCTATCTTTTAAATTGTGTCCCCTTGTTCTTGTAAGTCTCTTTTTCTGAAAGATGCTACCCTCTTGACTTTGTTGATTCCACTGAGGTACTTAAAAGTTTCTATCATGTCCCCCCTCTCCCTTCTTTCCTCAAGGGTATACATATTAAGCTCCTTTAGTCTCTCCTCATACGGCTTCTCTTGCAGACCCTGCACCATTTTAGTTGCCCTCCTCTGGACTACCTCTATCCTGTCTATGTCCTTGCAGAGATGAGGTCTCCAGAACTGGACCCAGTACTCCAGATGGGGTCTCACCAACTGTCTGTACAGAGGGATAACAACTTCCTGTTTTCTGCTGTTGATGCCTCTCCCTATACATCCCAGTATACCCCCAGCCCTCCCTACTGCCTTCTCACATTGATTGCTAACCTTAAGGTCATCTGATATGATTACCCCCAGGTCTCTTTCCTTTTTTGTTGTTGTTACTACCTCCCCACCATTGTGTATTCTTCCCCTGGGTTCTTGTTTCCCCAGGTGCATTATTTTGCACTTCTTTGCATTGAATCCTAGCTGCCATACTTCTGACCATTCCTCCAACCTTGCCAAGTCCCTTCTCATCCTTTCCACGCCTCCTTGTGTATCAACCTTGTTGCAGATCTTTGTGTCATCTGCAAAAAGGCATACTTTTCCTTCCAGTCCCTCTGCAATGTCACTGATGAAGACATTAAAAAGGACTGGACCCAATACTGAACCCTGTGGTACCCCACTAGTGACCCCTCTTTCTTCAGAGTGGACTCCATTTACAATTACCTTCTGTGTCCTGTTGTGCAGCCAATGTTTTACCCAGGCTGCCACCCTGGGACCCTCTCCCAGGCTGGTTAATTTGACTATTAATCTTTTGTGTGGGACTGTGTCAAATGCCTTGCTAAAGTCTAGGTAGGCCATGTCCACAGCCCCTCCCTGGTCTACTACTTTGGTCACCCAGTCAAAGAAATCTGTTGAGTTGTCTGACATGACCTTCCACTGTGAACCCATGCTGCCTTGGGTCCTGTGCTCCACTGGCCTCTAGGTACTCAACTATTCTTTCCTTCAGAAGTGACTCCATCACTTTCCCTACCACAGAGGTCAGACTGACAGGTCTGTAGTTTCCTGCCTCTGTCTTGGCCCCACTGTTGTGAAGGGGAATCACATCCGCCTTCCTCCAGTCCTCGGGTACCACACCATCCTCCCATGATTTATTAAAAAGAGTAGCCAGTGGTTTCACTAGTTCCTCCCTTAATTCTTTTAGAATTCTGGGGTGAATTCCATCAGGGCCCATTGCTTTGTCCACCTTCAGTTTTAGGAGTTCTTGCAGAACCCTTTCTTCTGTGAAAGGACTGGGATCGCCCCCTATCAAGAGTGCTTCTGTTAATTGGATTAGGCACTTCCCCCTCCTCTTTTGTGAATTCTGAGCAGAAATATTCGTTCAGTATCCCTGCTTTTTCACTGTCCCCCTCTGCCCACCCACCGTTCATTCTATTCGGCCTCACTATCCCTCCCTTTGTCTTTCTACGCCGCTGATGTACCTGTAAAGGTTTTACCCCTTCTTAACTGAGTTGGTGATCTTTTCCTCAGTTTGGGCCTTTGCTATTCTGACTTCCCTCCTGCTTCCTTCAGCCTTAACTGGTACAGCTCTCTGTCCTGTTCCTTCTGTTTCCTTATACTTCCAGAATGCTATCTTTTCTTCCTGACTTTCACAGCCTACTTTTGAGAACCATAGTGGCTTTTTCTTTCATTTTGATTTGTTTATTTGCTTCACACAAAGGCTTGTTGCCTCTGTGATGGCAGTTTTGATGATTCCCCATTGTTGCTCCACACATCCTTCTAGCCTGTTTGCTAGTGCTTTTCTGAGGCACTCTTCCATCTTTCCAAAGTCAGCCCTACTAAAGTCCAGTACCCTCACTTTTGTATGGCTTGACTCTGTAGCCGAGTTTAATGTGAACCACACTGTTTGATGGTCACTTGTCCCCAGATGGCAACCCACTTCTAGATCAGAGATCCTCTCACTGCCCCCGTTTGAGAGTACAAGGTGTAAGATTGCTCCCTCACGAGTGGGTTCTGAAACTGGCTGTCTAATGCTTGCCACCTGTAGGGCATCAAGAATGGCCCTGCTCTTGGATGTGGCTGCAGCAAATGTGCTCCAGTTAACATCTGGCATATTCAGGTCTCCCATTAACAGTATCTCCCCTTTCTCTGCCATTCTAAGAATGCCTTCTATCATATCATTTGTCCATTCCTTCCCCCTGACATGGGGGTCTGTACACAACCCCTGTGCGGATTGTGGTGCCCTTTCCAGTCTCCAAGGTGACCCACAGTGCCTCCTCTCCTCCCTGTTTACTCTTTTGTTCAGTTGCTTTTATCCCTTCCTTTGCATAGAGCTACTCCTCCCCTCTTCTCCCTGCCTGTCTCTCCTGTAGGTTATGTGACCCTGGTATGTTAACATCCCAGTCATGGTTCTCTGTGTACCATGTTTCTGTGGACTGCTATGATATCCAGGCATCCCTCTACCATCAAGGCCACCAGCTCAGGGAGCTTGTTGCCCAGACTATGGGCATTGGTACTCATTACCCTCCACTTCCTGATGGCCTTACCCCTTTGCCCCATCCCTGTCCTTCTTGCCTTTGTCACTTTCTCCATTTACCGTGCCCTTCTCCCTATCAACACCTCTATGTTGGTGTTTGCGTACTTACTACCATGATTATTTGGGGGCTAAGATTTCCCTGCTCCTTTCCAGTGCCTCCCCCCTTGGCTAGTTTAAATGCTTGCCAATGAAGCATTTAAACCTATCACCTAGGATCCTGGTTCCCCTCCCAGACAGATGCAGCCCATCATGCCAATATAGGCTTGCATCACTCCAGGTGGACCCCCGGTCCCCAATGAAGCCAAATCCCTGAGCTCCACACCAGTTTTTCAACCACTGATTGAATCCCATGGTGCGGAACACCCTAGCCTCTCCTATGCCATAGATGGCAGCACCTCCAGAAGGTTACAGCGTGCTGCTTGACTAAGGCCCTCCCAATTCCATAAACTCTTCCTGCACTTCTCTAATCCCTCTCTTAGCCAGGTCATTTGTCCTAGGTGTACAATGACATCCAGCTCCCTCCCTGTGCAGCTGCTCGCAATCCTGAGGATTCGCTCCCTGTCCCTTCAAGCCATGGTGCCAGGCAGCCTCCTCTCCCTTCCTCTCCCAGTTCTACCTTCCTAACAATGGAGTCCCCCACCAGGAGTTGTTTCCTTCCCCTGCAGGGTCCCCTGCCACCCTCCTGTGGGTCTCCTTTGTGGAGGTTCCCAGCATCCTCCTTGGTCTCCACTGCGGGTGCCTCCGTAGAGGAACCACACTTTGCCAGAATGGCATAGGAATTGTGGAGAGGTACAACTGGAGGGATGCGCCACCATCATGTTTCCATTTTAAAAAAAATTGAAAACCCATGAAAATGGTATCATGGAAACACACACTGAAACATATATCTTGCTAACTGGGACCATGTTAGGTGAATTCTGCAGTTAGTTTTTGTAAAAAAAAAATAAAAAAAAGACCCAGAAATGTGTTTTTAACACATTTTTAAATTATTTGTTTTTGTGAGACAAATTTATTTTTTTGTATGGCCATACAAAACAAGAATAGGGTCATATGAAACAAGATTGCCTTAATATGAAAAAGGAATTTAGATTTAGTGTTTTTTTCACATTCTTTTTTCATATGAAGGAATCTTGTTTAGTGAGATGGACACACTCTCACAAAAAAAAATTCCTTCATACGAAAAAATAATTTTGATTGAGTTTATTTTTTCACATTCTTTTTTCGTATGAATGAATCTTTTTTCATGAGATTGTGTCATTCTCATGAAAAAAGATTCTTTCATAGGAAAATAGAATTTGGACATAGGTTTTTCTCTCATTCATGTTTTATATCAAGGAACCTTTTTTATGAGATAGTGTCATTCTCACAAAAAAAGTTTTCTTCATACGAATGACAAAATTTCATGAAAAAATATTCCTTCATGCAAAAAAAATATGAACAAATCCTAAATCCACATTCTCTTTTTGTATGAAGGATTTTTTTTGTGAGACTGTGTCATTCTCACAAAAAAATTCCTTCATATGAAAAAATCATTTTGATTTTTTTTTTCACATTTCAACTTTCACAAGTCATAACTCTGCCAACATTTACAGTAAATGGACACACTTTATATCAAAGGAAAGGTCTAAATGAGTACTACAGCACTAACACAATCCCCCAAAAAAGTTATGGGCCATAAGAAAAAACATAAAAATGAAAATTCCTATAGAATAACTTAGCAACTTAAACAAGCCATAAGTCTGTCAGTAATGGAGTTAAGGGAGAATGTATATATCCCCAAAAAAGTGTCAATGAGTACAACAACAGTAACACAAAACCCCCTCTAAGCTTTCATGGGGTATGCACCACACCCAAAATTACTTCCAAGTTTCACCATAGTGCCAAATATAAAAGGAAATGCCGATCATCATCAAAAGTGCAACGTACATGTATCTAGTCTGCTAGTACAATCATAGCAGATTTCAGAGCAAACCAACATAAATGTACAGACTTATGGGTAAAAAAGTAAAAACACATTATTGCCCATATACAATCAAATCCTGGCAGTTAAGAGGAACACATAATTATTTTTCCTTCAGAAGTGAGCCCCACAAAAAAACAAGTACAACCAAACACACAAATTGCTTTTATGGAGGCATGGAACTGCAGAGCCTAAAGGGGCCTGTGCTTCAAGAGCCAGATGGATCTGTGCATCTATGGAGAGATTGAAACATAGGGCCTGGAGAGTCCTGCATTTCTCTAGGCAGATGAATGTGTCCACACAGATCCCAAAGGGACCCGCATGAATGAGGATGCAATTATCCTATCTCAAAAAGTAAGGAAATGCTTTGCAAAAAAACTGTTAATGCACCAGTTAGGGTTCAGATTAAAGTGACAAAAGTAGGGAAATGTCCAAGCAGCAAAAGAAAAAAACTTTACGGTTTTTGCTACCCTGAGTCTTGACAAATCAGGGTTGGGGTCTTCTTGGGGTTATTAACCCTAATGCTCGCCCCATTTTATATAATCTGCATATCTGCACTTATTTGCTGATGGAATGGGGGAGCGTTAGGGTTAACAACTCCAAGGAAGACCCCAGCTCTGATTTGCCAAGCCTCAGGACAGCTAAAACCGTAATGGTTTTTCCATTTGCTGCTTTGAGGGTGAGGGTGGGGTATTAGGGTTGGAAATCCTAGCACCACATTTTCCTAATTTTGTCACTGTTATCTGAACCCTAACTGATGCATTAATGCAGTTTTTTACAAATAATTTCCTTATATAAATGTGTGTGTGTATATGTGTGTGTGTAATATGCAAATATTGAGTTGAGGGCTACAGTGGGACAATATTAACCCAGAGGAATGAACTATTGTCTGGCAATTATTATAATGCCTAAAGTAGAAGGCTGAGGGCAATATGACTATTGGAAGGCAATAGTTTCTCCCAAGGCATCACGATTTTCCCACTAGAGCCCAACATTACTCCAGCCAACATCTGTATTATAAAACCTTTCTCAACTAATGTCCTGTATAAATAAACAAAGAAAGTACAGGTTGCTAGGTAACATACAATTAATTGAAGATTTACAGTACCTGCCTCCTGTAGAATGGCCACCTGCACTTCTTTGTGTAACATCAACATCAGTCCTTTGTCAAAATGTCAGTGAGGCCACACTGTGATATTGCACTCTTAGTCAGGATAGCCAGAAAGGGATAATTCTTCTGACTCCATTCCTCAGAGCTAGTATTATAAAAATAAAAATAATGGTTTACTCTCCCTTTTCTAAGACCAGCATATAAGTAGGAGAGAGTATAGTAGGGGGTGCTAACCATAGAGTTCTACAGGTATATTGAGAGAGGCTAGAGTCTGGACTGACATTGGCTCCTTTGAAACAGAGTATCTGCTATATTATGGGAGGACTGAGCTGCCAGCAGATAGCAGGAACCATTTCTGAAACTTGAATAACGGCACAAGCACACAGTTCTGACAGCAATGGAGTAACTCACTGCTTATACAAGCAAAGGAAACATGAGCATGTCTTGTTTTTGTCACCACAGTGTGTCTGCTTCTTCATTTCCCTGCTGTCAATGGTGCTTCTTACAGAAACGGATCAGCACATTTCTGTCAGAACAGTGTGCTGGTGCTGCTTTCTAGGTTTCAAGAACGGTTCTTGCTATCTGCTGGCAGTTCAATCCTCCCATAATATGGCAGACATGCAGCTTCAATGGAGCCAATGTCAGTCCACACTCTAGCCTCTCTTAACAAACTTATAGAACTCTATGGTGCTAACTCAGCTCTGGTTCAAGGAGCTGACACTATACTTTCATCTCCACTCTTCCCTTGTAATGGTAGTGGGTGAGAGTGAAGTATGCTCCAGTCCAGAGCTGCTTTTAGTGGACCGTGCTACTTCCCGATGCTGTTTGCACTTTATTTATCTCTCCTCCCCTGCCAATTCAGTAGTGTCAGCAGCTGCAGACAAGAGCGTTTTACTTTAATTTTGGCTGCTGGGGCTGACTTGTGCAAGCAGGGCTCTTTGCTCTCCCTCTCCCATACCACTGACAGAGTGATAGTTCAGCGATGGTGGATGAGAAGGGGAATGCAACTATAAATATAATCACAAGGGATCAAAACAAATATAAAATATATTAAGAAGTAAAAGAAGACGTCTATTAGCCTACCTCGGAAACAATGATTTGCAAGTGTTGCTATGGCAACCTTCACCTATGCTCCACTGTTTCACAACTGCTGAAGCTGCCAACTATCTTCCTGTATGTCATGTGAAACAAATTGGAGACGGCAGCTATTTTTTTGTAACATAAAGGTTTAAAAAATAAAATAACAATCCGTTTAAAATGATAAGGGATTGGAATACAGAATGGATGGCAGCTTTGTCTAGGGGGGGTGGCATGTGGTGAAGTGTGATTAACAGTTTGACTGGTCAATAGTTCAAAAGGCCATTACCCAGTCTAGTGAACAATTGACCACTGTTGACTAGTTTCAATTTAAAACTGGTCAATAGTTCAAAAACTTTCAATGCCATGTGACTGGCTCTGGACCAGTAATAGACCATGATCTTTCCCCAAGGTTTTATAAATATATATATATATGTATGTACAGTACAGCATGTGTGTATATGTATATATATAACATTCTTTGCAAAAAACGATGTTAATGAAGACATTAGGGTTGTAGAATACAAAGCGCACAAAGAAGGGAAATGAAAAACATTAGGGATTTGGGTCTCCGGAGTATTGGCGAATCAGTGATGGGATCATACATGAGGTTGTCAACCCTAATGCCCACCCCCTCCCCAGAGCCTGTAGCCTCCCTTCAGAAGCACAAGATACAGCTCCAGCTTCATGCCTCATAACGATACAGTATTCCAACATAATCTGTTGGAGCTTTCTTCATGCAGGGCCCCATGGGCCCTGTGTGAAGACATCACATTTGACCTTGTCTGATCAGGGAAGGGGATGGGCATTAGGGTTGGCAATCCCAAGTAAGACCCCACCACTGCTTCACCAATGCTCCAGAGGCCCAAATCCCTAATGTTTTTCATTTCCCTTCTTTGTGTGCTTTGCGTTCTACAGCCCTAATGTTTGCATTAACATATTTTTTTGCAAATAATTTCCTTTCTTTTTTTGATAGTAGAATTGTATCGTCATTTGCATAGGTCCCTTTGGGACCTGCTCAAAATTAGATAAATACAATATTGGAGAGTCCTGACCCAGTGCATGGGCCCAGCAGGCCCCGGCACACGTCAATACATTGTGGGTGAGGTTCCCTGACCCACCACAGGATGTGGCGTCTGTGCCAAAACACTGCTCCATCCCTACCCAGGCTGGGACTGGTGCTGCATGCTGCAGCACCTTCCCCATCAGCCTTGTCCCATTAAACCCGTTCACTGAGTTCACTCCTGAACTCAGTTCACTGGCACGGTAAGGCAGCGTGTTCTCCAGTGGTGTAACAGACATCCCTGCAAGCAACTTTACTTAATAAATTCTTTGTTTTTTAATATTGTGACCCTAAACATCCAGCATAATGTTCTTATTACCCCACCTCATAAGCCCCATAGGTACAAATGTTCAAATCTATGCCAAAACACCATTCCTCACTGCAGATGTGAAAACACATTTCAGACAGGATGTAAAAAATAACAGCTATACTGTTCATGAGGCGGTGTGAAAAAAAAATAGCTCTTTCTCCCCCCCCCCGGCTGCTGGAGGTCTGAGTCCAAGCATGGAAGAAGGAAACTACTGAAGACTACAGGAAGTTCCTGTCCCAGAACAGGAAGGGTGAGAGTTGTAAGGGCACATAGGCAGTAGGAAAGTAAGTGTAAAAATACATAGAGGAAGGAGACAGTAAGCATACAAAGCAACAGGAGAGGAGGTACAAAGTAAGTCAAGATGGAAATGGTGCAGTGCAATGGCTGTGAGGCAGCAGTGTTCCAGAAGACATTCTGGAGGCTGCAATGCTGCCCTGTTTGCAGGCACCTCTCTGGTCTGAGCGAGGAAGTTGGCCATCTCCAGGCTGACCTGGCTAGGATTCATGAAACCTCTTCCCCCACCCAGAGACCACCAGGGCCACCACCGCTACCTCAGAGGTTGCCAAGAAAGAGGAGCGGTTGGACCTAGGTGGGCTTAGGGAGGGAGAGGGTGGTAGAAAAGAGGTGCATCCCTCCAGTTGTACCTCTCCACAGTTCATATGTTGTTCTGGTGAAGAGGGATTCCTCTATGGAGGCACCTGCAGGGGAGACCAAGGAGGATGCTGGGAACCTGCACAAAGGAGACCCACAGGAGGGTGGCATGAGATCCCACAGGGGAAGGAAACAACTCCTGGTGGGGGACTCTATTGTTTGGGGGTAGAAGTGGGGGAGGAAGGGGACAGGGAGGTAAGGTGCCTGCTTGGTGCCACGGCTCAGAGGGACAGGAAGCGAATCCTCAGGATCGTGGGAGCAGCTGCATGAGGGAGGGAGCTGGAAGTCATTGTCCACCTAGGGACAAATGACCTGGCTGTGAATGGGATCAGAGCAGTGCAAGAGGAGTTTGTAGAGCTGGAGAGGGGCCTTAGACAAGTAGCATGCATGGTAACCTTCTCGGAGGTGCTGTCTTTCTATGGTAAGGATGATGCTAGGGTATTCCACATCATAGGATTCAATGAATGGTTGAAAAACTGGCATGGAGCTCAGAGTTTTGACTTCATTGGGGATTGGGGAGCCACCTGGAGGGATGCAGGCCTATATTGGTGCGATGGTCTGCATCTGTCCAGGGGGGGACCAGGATCCTAGGTGATAGGTTTAAATGCTTCATTGGTAAGCATTTAAACTAGCTGGGGGGGGCACTGAAAAGAAGCAGGGAAATTCCAGCCTCCTCCCACAAAACACAGTAGTTAGTGAGGTACACATCAAGGTAGGGAAGTCAGTAGGGAGCAGGACAGGGGTAAATGCAGAAAAAGGCAGTAAGGACAGGGATGGGGCTAAAAGTGGTAAGACTATAAAAAAAATGGAGGGTGATGAGTACCAATGCCTGCAATCTTTGTAACAAGCTCTCTGAACTAGTGGCCTTAATAGAAGAGGGATGTCTGGATATTGTGGCAGTCACTGAAACATGGTACACAGAGAACCATGACTGGGATGTCAGCATACCAGGATACACAATCTACAGGAGGGACAGGGTGGGTAAAAGAGAAGGAGGAGGAGGAGTAGCTCTCTATATAAGGGAAGGGACTAAAGCAACAGAACTAAAGAGTAAAGAGGAAGTTGATGAGTCACTGTGGGTCACCCTGGAGACAGGAAATGGCACCACAATCTGCATAGGGTTGTGTACAGACCCCCATCTCAGGGGGAGGAAATGGACAAGGAAATGATAGAAGGCATCCTTAAAATGGCGGAAAAAGGGGAGATATTGTTGATGGGGGACCTGAATATGCCAGATATTAACTGGAGTATCTTTGCTGCAGGCATATCCAAGAGCAGGGTCATTCTTGATGCCCTACAGGAGGCATGCCTCAGACAACTAGTGTTGGAACCCACTCGGAAGGGAGCAATCTTAGACCTGGTACTCTCAAATGGGGAAGGAGAAAGGATCTCAGATTTAGAAGTGGGTAGCCATCTGGGAACAAGTGACCACCAAACAGTGTGGTTCACAATAAATGTAGCCATAGAATCAAGCCACACAAAAACAAGAGTATTGGACTTTAGGAAGGCTGACTTTGGGAAAATGAGAGAGTGCCTCAGAAAAGCACTAGCAAATGGGCAAGAAGGAGGGGTGGAGGAACAATGTGGAATGATCAAAACAGCCATCGCAGTGGCAACAAGCCTTTGTGTGAAGCAAATCAACAAAACAAAATGAAGGAAAAAAACACTATGGTTCTCAAAAGAGGTGGAAGGGAAGGTTAAGGAGAAAAGGATAGCATTCAGGAAATACAAGGACACACAGAGGAGCAGGATAGAGCACTTTATCAGATAAAGCAGAAGGAGGCAGGGAAGGCAGTCAAAATAGCAAAGGCACAAACTGAGGAAAAGATAGCCAACTCTGTTAAGAAGGGGGATAAAACCTTTATAAAATGGGCAAAGGATTTCAAGCAATCTGATTAGTCTTTAGCCGTGCATTAGATGTGTCTAATGCACAGCTAAAACTAGAACCCCATTTAGAATACACAGGCCCATTTTATAAGTGCAATAAGCCATTCTGGGGATGTGCATTAGACAGTTCTAATGCACGTCTAGGGGACTGGATGCACTCAGCCTGTGGCCTCATGCCTCACTACATCCCCAGCCATGCATTAGAACTGTCTAATGCACACCCCATCATGTCTTATTGCTTACTTATAGGTACATTAGGGAGTGAAGGAAGACCAAGGGAGGGATACAGAGACTTAATAAAGGGGAGGGAATGTGGGAAAAAGGTGACAGTGAAAAAGCAGGAATACTGAATTAATATTTCTGTTCAGTATTCACAATGGAAGAGGAGGGGGAGGTACCTAAACAAACAAGAGAAATACTCTGAATTGGGGGGGTCGATACCAGTCCATTCACAGAAGAAAGGGTTTTGAAAGAACTCTTGAAACTGAGGGTGGGCAAAGCAATGGGGCCTGATGGGATTCATCCAAGAATTCTAAAAGAACTAAGAGTAGAACTAGTAATGCCACTGACTACTCTCTTTAACAAATCATGGGAGGATGGGGTGGTACCTGAGGACTGAAGCAGGGCAAATGTGATTGCACTTCACAAAAGTGGGAGCAGAGCAGAGGCAGGAAACTACAGACCAGTTAGTTTGACCTCAGTGGTAGGGAAAATTATGGAATCACTTCTGAAGGAAAGAATTGTTGAGTACGTAGAGGACAGTGGGGCACAGGACCCAAGGCAGTATGGTTTCACAGCAGGAAGGTCATGTCAGATGAACCTAATAGATTTATTTGAGTGGGTGAAAAAAGTAGTAGACCAGGGAGGGGCTGTGGATATGGACTACCTAGATTTTAGCAAGGCATTTGACACAGTCTCACACAAAAGATTAATATACAAGTTAGCCAGCCTTGGAGTGGGTCCCAAGGTGGTAGTCTGGATAAAAAACTGGCTGGACAACAGGACACAAAGGGTAATAGTAAATGCAGTCCACGGTGAAGAAAGGAGGGTAACTAGCGGGGTACCGCAGGGGTCGGTACTGGGACCAGTCCTCTTTAATGTCTTTGTAAGTGACATTGGAGAGCACCTGGAAGGAAAAGTATGTCTTGTTGCAGATGACACAAAGATTTGCAACAGCATTGATACTCAAGGTGGGGTGGAAAGGATGAAAAGGGACTTGGCAAGGTTGGAGGAATGGTCAAATACATGGCAGCTCAGATTCAATGCAAAGAAGTGCAAGGTAATGCATCTGGGAAACAAAAAACCCAGGGAAGAGTACACAGTGGGGAGTGAGATAATAACAACAACAAAAATTGAAAGAGACCTAGGAGTAATTATATCAGGTGACCTAAAGGTGGGCAAGCAATGTGAGAAGGCAGTAAGGAGGGCTGGGGGGGATACTGGGATGCATAGGGAGAGGCATCAACAGTAGAAAACAGGACATTGTTATCCCTCTGTACAGACAGTTGGCAAGACCCCATCTGGAGTACTGCATGCAATTCTGGAGACCCATCTCCGCAAAGATACAGACAGAGTGGAGGCTATTCAGAGGAGGGCAACCAAAATGGTGCAGGGTCTGCACCAGAAGACATATGAGGAGAGACTAAAGCAGCTTAATATGTATACTCTTGAGGAAAGGAGGGAGAGGGAGGCATGATAGAAACTTTCAAGTATCTCAAGGGAATTAACAAAGTATAAGAGGTTAGCATCTTTCAGAAGAAGAGATGTGCAAGAATAAGGGGGCACAATTTAAAGATAGAGGGGGAACGGTTCAGAGGTAATGTTAGAAAGTATTTTTTCACAGAGAGGGTTGTGGATGCATGCAGCAGCCTTCCTGAGGAGGTTGTAGAGTCAGGAACAGTGGGAAAATTCAAGAATGCATGGGACAGACATAAGGCAATTCTTGTGGGAGGTTGAGGAAGTAAGCTGTTGATTAACTAGAATCTGTAGCTTATCCATCAGGTAGGGAAATCGGCAGACTGGGTGGGCCAAGCAGTCCTTATCTGCTGTCAAATTCTATGTTTCTATGTTTCTATTGAAAATTTGGAGTTAAAATATCAAAAATTACCAAAGTTATGCGCATGCGTGGAAAAATTTCAATGAACACTAGTAACTTGGCCATTGTTAAGAATTATTTCACCAGATTTTCAACATAGCCTTTTTGTGATGCCATTTCATGAACACTTGCAGTGAAATTTCATTATCTGATCCTCAAAGGTGATTTCACGCAGTGACTGCAAAATCACCTTCTAGGCCTGATTAATGAAATGACAGTGTCAGTGTTCATAAGGTGGGGTCCCAAAAAGGTTATGTTGAAAATTTGGTGAACACATTTCTAAAAATGGCAAAGTTATGAACATAAGTTCAAAATGTAATTGAAATACATTATACGGCACTTACCTTGGTTCTTTAGTTCACGGTTTGGCTTTGAAGAGTGCAAACGTGTCTCGGTCCACAGAGAATGACAGCGTTCAACCTCTGGTGGTAAGTATGGGATGAGATGGGGTGTGGGGTGATGAGTGCTCAGTGGGAGGGTTGGGATGGGGAGGGAGACAGCAGGAATGACGGGGATGGTTTTCTTTTCTTAGGTTTAGAAAAAAGACATTGCGGGACTTTTTTTTTTCAGGTACATACATAAATTAATATACCTATTTTGGGACACTGGGGGTGGGCTCCCCAGTGTCCCACATTGCTGGGGGTCTTGTAAACACTAACAAGGGGATTGGGCCCCCTGATGTCAGCAACTATTAAAACAATGGGCTGTGGGAGGGGGCATCCGACACTGGGGGTGGGCATCCCGGTGTTGGATTATACAAAAAAAAATATATATAAAAATAAGCTGCCTCCTGGGATTGGGGCCCCGGTATACAGATCAGTTTGTAAAGCAGCTCAGGGGGATGTACGGACACTAACGGGAAGGACTATCCGACACCAGGATTGGGCATCCTGGTGTCGGATTACACAAAGCAATAAAAAAATAAATAACTACACTGCCAACAGGGACTGGGGCCCCTGGTATGCAGATACAGCTTAAGGCATAGCACAGTCAGGAAGGCGGGGCTATAACAACAGTAGCCCTGTCCCTGACATATGAGTCATGACAGAGCAGGGGTTGCACTATAGGCAGGGCCCCTGGTGTTCTGTGGCAGAATTTTCTAATTTCTGTAGCAGGGCTCCTTGACTTCTGCGGCAACATTTTCTGATTTCTGCGGCATGATTTATTCATTTCTCTGACAGAATGCGGTCCTGCCATTGGCTAAATATGATGTGATGTCATCGATGACATCATATGCTGAGCAAAGAGAGGGGCTTCAGGATAAACGAGGTGGGAAAGAAAGCCTGACACTATGGAAAAACAGTATATTTATATGAAAATTCACCAAAAACAATGAATTCTGCGGCACTATATATATTCTGTGGCATGATGCAAATTCTGCGGCAAATTCCACAACCGCAGAACTGCAGAATTCCAGGGGCCTTGACTATAGGACACAGCTGTTGTTTGTTAGTAAAGGACAGCTGTGTTGTATAGTGCAACCTGCTGTTGTCGCAGAAATGTAGTTATCCTTTGAACATTGATTTTTTTTTTAAACTGAGTTTCCTCAGAAACACAACATTTTTCTTAAATAATTTAAAAACTACCTAACAGTTGGCCATACAAGCCACAAAAGCACATAACTTGGACCAAGCTTTATCAAACCTGAAAGTTTAAGGTTTCAAAGCCTCATATATTTTTAGTTATCTGATGGCAAAAAGTCTTAATATTTTCAGAAACGGAGGCTTTTACTTTTTTTGCACCTCTGTAACTTTGCCACCACTTAACCATTCTTTATGAAATTTATAAGTTCAAGAGATCTCAGCACAGAGACTGTCCATTCAAAATTGTATGTAAATCAGTTGAAAGAGGATAAAGTTATTAAGGTGCAAAACTTGGGTTTAACATTAAAGTGCTTACTCAGCCCTTTATACAGGTGCGACCGCACCTGTATAAAACATGGTTGGGGCCCTTATCCACCTAGAAAAGCCATCAGATATCAGATATGGTACTTATTTAGCAGATATGCAACCAATTGACTGCTACCATGTTATTAAATAAGAGGAAAGTGGTCATGCTAGCACTGTACAGGTCAATGGTGCAGCCATGCTTGGAATACTTTGTGCAGTACTGGATCCCATACTACAAATAGGACATCAACCTGCTAGAGGCAGTCCAAAGAAGACCTATGAAGCTGATACAGGGCCAGCAAGGGCTCTCGTCTAAACAAATGCTGGAGAACCCAAATATGTACTTGCTCAAGGAGAGAAGAGAACAAGGGAACATGATTTAGACCCTCAAGGATATTAACAAGGTCAACCATGGGGATCTTTTCAGGTTACATAGAAACATAAATTTTGTTGGCAGAAAAGGACCCAAATCTTATTGTGCAAGTGTAAGATCATGTGCTTAGGACACAGAAACTCAGAGGCAGAGTATGAAATGGGAAAATAGGTATTGACGGTCACCAAACAGAAAAGAGACCTGGAAGTAATCATATCTGATGACCTCAAGGTGGCGAGACAGTGCATTAAGGCAGTAGGTAGGGCCAGTGAGGTGCTGGAGTGCATAGGGAGAGGTATACCATCCAGGAGGGAGGCGGTGTTGCCACTATATTGATATCAATCAAGCAGGCAGCAGTGGCACTGGTAATACAAGTAGTAGTGTGGAACAAGTTGATAGAGGCGTAAAGAATAAATGTCACTTTGGCAGTCACCCACCAGCAGTTCTCAGTGCCAGCCATTTATTACTTTTAAGGTGTTATCCACCACCTACAGCATACACCACAATGAGAACTCCGTCATGCCCAAAACATCCCTACCACTTCTTCGCAGAAAGCAGCAGCACCTTACAATGCATGCCTTTCACATCTGCAGCATGCTTGGTGTCTCCTGTACTGACCAGACAGCACTTCAGTGTTGCCCTCACTGCCTTTAAAAATGGAACAGTATGGCCAGCCCAGTGGCACTGAGGATTAAGGCACTGGATGCCACACCTTGGGCCACACCGATGACCCAGGTTCGAGAGCGAGCCTGGGCCTCTGGGGGTCGGTGAGGGGGAGAGAGGATCGAGCATAAGGAGGACTGCTTTCCTCTCTCGGGGGGGGGGTCCCATGTTGTCCCGCTCGCTGATTGCCTTCTGGTGGTGACTGGAGGGCAATACAGGTCGGGAGGTGCACTCCGACACAGTTATGTCGGTGGGGGAGGGGACGGGAGAAAACAGGAAGGAAAAAGGAGCCTGGCAGGGCTCCATGATGGTCCAGCGCACTGAGGGCTGACCCCGGCCTCTGGATTGGATCTCCGGGGAGGGGGAATCACCTCCCCAGCCCCACCATTTTGGGCAAGCTGTGGGGGAATTTCCAGGGTCGGTGAGACAGGTGCAGTGGGGACCTGAGAGAGTGTCCTTCCTCCGGAGAGCCAAAGCACCTGCCAGGGCTCAGGCAGCATAAACAACTAAATAAAAAAATAAATAAAAAAAGTAAAAACTGAAGATGACCTGCCTGTGCCTCATTGACTGTATACTGGACCCAAGGCCCACTTGTTTACTTGTCAAATGCAGAGAGACACTGGGTCCGGTTTCTGCAGACAGAAACAGATGCTTCTTGGATGATTAAGTTCTTTAACTGCAATGAATGAGACAGTGGTGAGACCCCTTCTAAGGAAGGCATCTCTGCACTCTGATGTTCTTGTAAGTTATTGGCCAGTTTCAAATGTTGAAACATAGAATTTGATGGCAGATAAGGATCACTTGGCCTACCCAGTCTGCCCATTCCTCCCTACCTACACTATTACTGTAGACCGTGTCCGATCTGCAGCTCTTTCTTCCTCATCCCTTCCATTCCAATATGATTTCCTTGACCTTATCCCATGCATTCTTGAACGCCACTACTGTTTCACACCCACAACCTCCACTAGAAGACTATTGCAGGAATCCACCACTCTTTTCTGTGAAGAAGTACTTCCTCACATCTCTCCTGAATCTGCCCCCCTAGCTTCATAGCATGTCCCCTTATTCTTGAGCACCTTTTTGTCTGAAGAAATATTTCCCTCCTGTACCTTATGTACCCCTGTGAAGAATGTAAAGGTCTCTATCACATCCCTCCTCTTCCACCACTCATCAAGGGTGTACATATCAAGATCTTTTAGTCTCTCCTCATTGGTCTTTTGATGCAGACCCTGCACCATTTTAGTTGCCCTCCTCTGGACTGTCTCCACTGTCTGTGTCCCTTTGGAGGTGTGATTTTCAGAACTCGACACAGTACTCAAGGTGGGGTCTTATCAGTGATCTATACAGAGCCAACACTGCCTCCCTCTTTTTGCCTGTGATACCCCTCCCTATGCACCCCAGCATCTCACTAGCCCTCCCTACTGCCTTGTTGTACTGCTTGGCCACCTTTACTGTAGGTCATCTGATATGATTACCCCAGGTCTCTTTCCTGCTTAGTGATCGTCCATACCACTCCAGCCGTTTTGTACTCTACCCTTGAGTGTCTGTGCCCCAAGTGCATTATTTTGCACTTCTCTTCTTGAGGACAATTTCTTCTGTTGTTGAGGACCTTCTCTTGTTGAGGACGATGGTTGGAGCCCTGAGGATGGAGTGTCATAGCTCCAAAACGTCAGCATGTCAGGAGGCATGGTTCACAGCAAACCGAGGAGGAAGGGAAATTATCCCATAGTAAAGAATGAATGCAGCATGTGTGTATTAAGCTCCTGTTAAAGCCTTGGTCACAAGAAGTGGCTAGCGATTGAACTCGCCTGTTACAGCACAGAAAAGAAAGGCAAACACAACACTAGCACTTTATGGATTAGGTAGTAGAGCGGAGAAGAACAAAATGGAGGGGTGAAAAACAAGGCTGAACCCGCAAGAAAAGGATGGTAAAACCTTTTAAAGAAAAACTTTCATATTGAACTGAAAGAACAAACTAAATGGGAAGTAATGCCATACTATTAGTATACTGAGTGTGTTTTTTTGGTGATGAATATAAAAATATAATAATATAGAAAAAGATTGTTAGCATCACTATAGGAATAAAGAGTTTTTTTCCCCAGTGAGCTGACACAGAGTGCAACTGCAGAAGTTTACTTTGAGTGAACACAATCCCCATGTTTGATATTTTCTCTGGCAGACAGCACCTGGACAACCACCAGGTCCTAAAACAAGGATATGAGCATAGCTAAACAAACTGTGTTTCTGGAACATGATGAACTCTGTCTGCATATTGTATTTTGTTAAAGTACTCCTGAAGGTGTTTGCTGCTCTTTAATGTTTTATTGAAGTTTGTTTGCATGGCATCCTGATCCCATGGGACAGGGTGCCAGAAAACTAAAATTACCATTGGTATCTCCGCAAACATTGTACCCACTCTTCATGCTGGGCTTGTATTTGATGAGCTTCCCAGTCCTGCTACCAAGGAATGCTGCCCTGTCTGATTGTATCTGAGCATTGACTAACAACAACGGTTGGCATAAGGATTTGAGAACACCTACAGTATGTGCCATTTTCACTCTGCCCAACCCCCTTCATTTACTAATAAAGGAATAATGCATGACAGGGTGTGTGTCGTGCTGGGATAACACCACGCCTGGGGGGGGTTGGGCATGAGGCCACAGGCGCTTGCATCCACTGTCCCAGGTGTGGCGTTATCCCAGCACAACACACACCCTGGAGTGCAATTTTCCCATTATACAATGGCTTGTTGCTATATATAGAATAAAAATAATAATTTTAAAGAATGTTTTTATTAGTGTGGAAAAATATTTTTGTTTCTTAAGAGGAGATGCAAAAAAAGCAAATGTGACAACAAACAATCAGGAGATTCACAGTGCTGAGACTAGACCTGTCGTGTTATGCTGGGATAACGCCATGGGTACAGCTACAGACTGACCACTCACAGACCAAGATTCTTTCTCGCCATTGTATAATACAGTTTTTTTTAATCTGGATATTAAAATGCTAATCTATGAATATTATGATTTGTACCCTTATTCTCTGGCAGAGCAAGTAATGGTCATCACCCCAAACCTAGTTCAAATGAAATGGATTATCCAAATGATAAATTAGCTTTGCAGTCTTTAAAGACTGTCACATGGTTTAAGGAATAGACTTGTATATGTAACCCCCCCAATGGCGGGGGCTTACCTGGGCTCTTTTGCTGCCCTAGAAGACTGTCTGCTATTCTGTACTCTCTCAGGCCCTCTGCACTGCATCCTGAAGAAGGGGAACTGGAACAGCAAGAATAGATGAGCCGCTGCCTCTGCAGTGGTGCACAGAACTGTTGCACCATCGCACGGCTAGTGTGAACATGTTCAAGTAGCTGCCTGCTCAAATGTGTGAGCTGCCTGCTCGCACACTGCTGCTCCGCACATCAGCATGCCGTACCACCACAGAAACTCTACTGCAATCTCACAGCCAGCACATCTCACCTCCCACTAATGTGGTTCAGCTCCACAGACACCAGCAGACATCAAGGAGCACAGAGGCACTAAGGGAGAGACAAAAAGGACTCCATGGGCAGGATTTTCAAAACATGACACCAGGCTTTCATCCAGCCCTGTGTCATAACACTTTGGTTCTGGCGGTGTGCCAAACCTTTCCCCGCAGCTGCGCCCAATTTTACAATCTCAGGCACAGCTGCTATAGTTTTCATGAATTATGGCAGCTTGTGCCAAATATGTGGCACAAGCTCTCTTTACAGGCCCCCAGGATTGGCACAAATTAAACCAGAAAAAGTTGGTCTAATGTGCAGCAATTGCCACACGGGATAGAAAATACTGTTAGATCGTCACAAGCCCCATGCACCACGTCGTCAGCGTTCCTGGGCTTGCAGCAATCTAGGACATTTGAAAATCTGTCCCAAAGTGTTTGGTGCACCACACTTTTAAGGACAGAGCAGCTATGACCATATTCAAAACAAACTCTGCTTTGTAAAGGGGAGATCTTGAAATGGAGCTCCCGAGGGGCTGAAGGAAGTCCTAATAGACATAAACTCTCCACTGGATAATAGAGCACAGGTGTGCCTGTCAAACTGAGGTGCAGTGACATGAAAAACAGCACAGTTGCCACAGAATGAACTTTAAAGATAAAGCCCTATTTCTTCCTGAAAGATAATCACCATCTTGCTGACCCCTGACCTCAGCCACAGCCAGTCAGAGGTCAGGGATCTCAGCATCTGATACCACTGGCTTACTGGGAGTATGACTTTGCTTTATGGTTGGTGCCCTGGCTGCCAACCTACAGAGCATGAAGGGAACATTCTGAATATTAATTCAGTGGATTGACAGCCTCCTACACCAATCAGAAGTTGCCCTTACCCCAGAAAATTTTGAGAGAAGTGACAAAAGTGGGGTTCGGCAGTTAGCTCTCATAGCAAGGACAGTGAGTGCTGTTGGCAAGAGCTTTCCAGTAAAGCCTGCCTGGGCTTTCATACCAACCATCAGGGAGTAACTTCAAAAGGTTTCCACAGCCTGTGTATCCAGAGACTGAACTATGTGTTTGTCTACTGAAAGTGTCAGTATGGCATTTTCCTGTGAGAGAGACCTATCTGCCTTGAGAAAAGGAGGTAAACTTGCGCCACAGCTGCCAGCCTGTGGGCACCGGAGAGAAACGGAGTACAACTGTGAGAGAAAACCTGCGTCAATCCAGCAGACAGTCTGGGAGGGGCCAGTTAGTGACTGATAAGGCCAGGTACTAGCAAATGCTTCACACTAGGGTTCTGAAGCCTGGCTATCGGTGTGAGGCATGTGTCCCTGGCTCTTTAAACTGGTCTGTGCTGCAGAGGAGAAAGAGGGGAAGAGCCCAAAAGGTCCCAAAGACTGCAGATGCAGACATTCTGAACTATATCCAGAGGCATCTGAGACCTGAAGCACCTTCGAACTGCTCCCCCAGTTGCCACAACTGAACCATCGACATGACAGAAAATGGATCTGCAGAGGAGAAGAAGGAGCTCAGTTGACGGGAAGTGGTACAAAAGAACTGTGAGTACTCTCTTGGTTTGCCCTGCAACTGGGGAAGTTTGTACAACATTATCACTAAATCTACAGGTTTTGCCGATGGACCAGGAGTTACAAATACCACATTTGGAGGTTCTGTTGTTTTGGCAGTCACATGGCCTGTGGGGTTTGGGTTTGGAAAGTGTTCATTCTGCTTGTTTTAAAGTGATCCACTGCTGGCCAACCAGCTGCAACATCATCAGATCTGCACTGTTCCTACAGCTGGGTACTCAGTGAAGCACCAGGAGATCCCTATTAAGGTTTAAGGGTTAAAACTGGTACAGTGGGTAGTGCCCCCAATACAGATGGGCTGGTAAAACTAAAAGGTTTACAGTATATTTGCTACTGCCTTGTCTTTCCTGGTGTGTGTGTGGGGGTGGGGCACTGTTATTGCTGTTTTTAAAGTGTTTTACAGTCTGAGCCTAGTCAGGCACCTAACCGTGGTCCTGCACATACATTTCAGAATTTCTGCCAAAACCCTTTTTGCTTTGTGTTTCACCATCACTTGTGTATATTCCCCAATAAATATTGTACTGATATTTTACCTTTTGTTCCATGAGCATATTATTAGTGTAAGTCGCCAATTGTGCTTTTGTTGAATTTTGGGTTGCACTGTGGCTTTGCATGTGTAGGGGGACACTGTGGGGAGGTGGGATGGTACTGCATCCCAAGAGGTTGTACTGCTCTGACACCAGGCTCACTTAAATTTTACTTGGGGTGGAGGCACTGCACTAAACTTCAAAGATCTGGATTTCAACCCTGCAATCAGGAAAATCAGAACCCAGGCTCCTCAACCTTGTTTGAGCCCACAAGGCAGAGACAGTAACTGCAACTTCCATGGCGATCCAGTTACATCTTGATCTATTACCCATTAAAGACATACTGCAAGCAGAATAGTGTATGCCAGCCAGATCTGTTATGCAGAATATTTGCAATGGATTCTCTATTCTTCACTCATTTCAGTTCAAACCCTCCAGGTCTGCTGCTTGCCAAAATCATGTTTACATGAGCAATGCACCTAGTTTGACAATAGTATCTAACAGACATCAATATGATTCACGCTGAGAGGAAATTGCTATTTGTGGAACTCCTCACCATTTCCTGTAAGACCAAGCAGTGACCTGAAGTACTCTTCTCTCCTTCAGCTGTCTTCAAGGACTAGCAGTCCAACAGTTTCTGAACAATGCAAAGCCAATCAGGGCTCTTAAAGAAATATAATTCCTAATGACTGGGGATGTTCCTATATTTAGAGTCCAAGTAAGCATTTTTCAGATGGCAGTCCAACCCCTTCTCTTGAGCTCTGAACCATCCAGGGAAACCTTAAAGAAGTACTACATATGCTGTGCATAATGTTTTGATTTTTGTGTGAGTCTTCATGTGTCCTTCCCTTTGTCAGCTGTTGGGAGTTTTTTCTAAATCAGGTTACTAGTTTTATGGCCCTTGGGGATCTCCATTTTAGCCTGATTTATTGCTCTTCTATTTTTTATAGTGCCTCCTGTCCCATGTAACAGTGATGTATCTGGGATCATAAATACAGCAAGTACTGATTCAGAGTCAACTTTACAACTGTGGAGATGTGATTTATCACACCACAACAGTGACAACTGCATGGCGAACACCACCACCACAGTGCTGAATCTTGCCAGGTCGCTGTGGTGGTGCGCTGCACAATGGCACCGTGACTCCTGGTGTTTCGCCCCCACTCCCAAAACAACTCAGACTCAGAGGTGTATACTTAGAGATGAGGGGATGCGGAGGCACAGCCCCCCCAACAGAAAAAGACTTTCTCCTTGCGGGAGCAATGCCGACATTCAGCATTGTTCCTGTCGCTGTTGGGGATGTCGGCAGCATTGCCGACGTTATCAAGTGGTGAACTGATTTTCAATAAGTTTCCTTATCCAATGAGCACTAAAGGCTATGTTTACCATTTAGCAAATAATTGAGAGCTAATTCAGTGGGTTATTCTGTAAGAAAACAGCTAGAGTATTTGCTAATTATAGCACTAATGATCTGGAGTGATTTCTGTGCTTTTTATGGCTGTGTGTAGTTTGACATAATTAAAAGTTTTAAAAGCAAAACATCTACTCCTGCTGGCTAGATCTGACACACACATAGAAAACAAATATAATGAATTAGAGTTATTTAGTTGAAGCCAGAAAATCAGGCTCCTATCTCTAGTACTTGCTGAATCAGTGGTCCCGAACGTATCACTGTCACAAGAGACAGAAGGCACTGTAGGAAAAACAAGAGCAATAACCCATGTTAAGCTGCAGAGACCGGGTTTTACTATAGCGCTTTGACAGCACTCATGCTGACATCCCCGACAGCAACAGACACAATGCCGAGTGTCAGCATTGTACAGTCGGGGATGTTGGTGCTTTTCCATCGGGGCCTGCACCACTGAACCCCCCATGCGGGGGACTCTGCCCCCCACACCCCTAGGTCTCTAAATATCTAACTCTGAGTTGGACTTAGACTGGGGGGGCACAACACAGGGAGCCACACCACCAGTGTCCGCAGTGTACCAGCACAGTGACTCACCACATCCAGGTGAGATCTGTTGCTGTGCTGGACTTCACCGTTGTGGTGTCGATCTTGTGTCGGTTCACTCAGAGCCCCAGGGGCCATAAGACTACCATAAAACTAACAGGCTAAATTAGAAAAAAACTCCTAATAGCAAACAAAGGGAATCATACACCAGGACCTCACACACAAATCAAAACACACTGCACAATATATGTTGTTGCAAATGTTGACTGTAATACTCCTTTAAAAGGAACAGTAAAATTCTATTCATATCCCTGAAATGATCCTTATTTTGCTGTACCTGAATAAAAGTTAAAACTGTAAGCTTTCTCCATTGTTTTCTTTGTATGGACAGCATTCTGTTCGGTTCTCATCACGGAGCCAAGTATATGGAGTTTGTATTATGTCACTGCATGGATGCAGAACTTGGACCATGAGCTGTTAAGCTATCAGAGCATTGCTCAGAGTTCTGGCTCCGTGCAGTGATATAGAGGATAATGTATGGGCAACAGTTAACAACCACACTGTGTACACTTCAAGAGGTTGCCATGACAACCTGATAGACCTCGAGGCGCAGCTCGAGAGGTCTATGGTTGTCATGGCAACCTCGAGAAGTGTAGTCAGTGGGTTACAACAAGTTGCCTATACATTATCTTGTATAGTGTATGGTGCAAAACACAGTACCAGTTAAAAAGAGAAACAGCTGTGAAACAAACAAAAAACATTTCTAGTTCATGTGCTCTGCTGCCGCCTCTAATTCGCCACACGCCAGAGCTACTCCTTACCTTACAAAGAAGTACAAACTGAGAAGGTCAGAGGAGAAGCAGTAGCATTTTATTTGCGTTTGTTTTACAATGAGCACAGCTATTTTAATCAGCTCAAACAGAAAAAAAAAACAACAAAGACAAGTCCAACATTAAGCTCATGATACGGGCCGCTAATGCAGTTGGGTCATATGACACAGGTCAGATGTCAGAAATGGTCAAACTGGCAAAGTTGAAACAGTTTCTGTTTGGTGTGAGGAGGGAGCCAGAGCAGCTTACAGTGAGCTTGCAGGTACCTGCCAGAATGGGGGGCAAATGGAGAAAAATGTTTTGCAGTCTGTACTCTGAAGATATTTCTGACATCGCGATCACTCATTGCGGTTCACAGACAACTGCTTGATGATTTTGAAATGTGATTTGAGCCAAACGAATGATGACAGATGCTGTGGCACACAGTGGCATTCCATCCTGTTCTGCCATCTTGGTGATGCACTCAGGATGGTACAACAGAATTCTGACGTCACATCGATGGTACAACAGGCCTGTGTTTTGATACAAAATGGTACAATCAGGTTCTCCCATACACTATATAGGCACAGCTCCAAATTCTTGGTTCCTCCAAGAAAATGGTACAGAGTGCTGTCCATACAATGAAACCAATATAAAACACAGTTTTTCACAATAATGTTTGTTCTGGTACAGTTAAATATGGATAATTTCAGGGGTATTAATAAAATGTTTAAAAATAGTAACATCACAAACAGCTACACCTTAGAAATAATTTCCTGTCACCTTTAAAATATCTGAACACAATTCAGCACACATGTTACTCCATACATTTACTATACAGTGGAACTTGTCTAAGGATACCTTCGGGATAAAAGAATCTGTCCTTAATGTCCATCTGTCCACAATAGTCGGGTTGTAGATTACTTTAGAAATTGCAGGTGTGTCTACAAGGCATGCTCATAAAGCAGTAGTATTTGCTGATTGATAAAAAAATTTCATCATGCATTTTTTTTTAGCAATAATATATTTCCAACAGAATTAGATTCTTCATTCACTGTATTTTTTTTTTTTGATGTTTTTAAAACAGTTTGTATTCTAAGGCCCAGATATTCAAACTGCGCCAGGCTGTGGTGCAAGCTTGGGCGCAGCCCAACTTGGCTGCACACGGGTGTGGACTGGGCGATATTCAATGGAGCTGCGCCATGGCTCAGCAGCGTTGAATATCGCACCCTGGCCACCCCCAGTGTGTATGGTGCAGTGGCACTGTACCAGCGCAAGTGGCCAGAGTAGAGCATGGGGATGCGCTAGCGCAAGTTCCATTGCGCCATGCACAGCACCTGCAATATTCAAAAGTTGACATGCAAATGGAGCCATAATGTATGCAAGGTGCACATGGGGCCATTTGCATGTCATTATGACCCCATTTGCATGCAGGTGCGCCCATCCCCGATGACTTGCGCCTGGCGCCCTGCCAGGCAGCAGCCATCGGGGACCGATGCCCCCTGCAGCCCGATCGTGGGCATTTGTAGTACAAAAAATAACTATTCTGTCTAATATCCCTGGTGGTCCAGTGGACCACTGTCTGCCCGATCGCAGGCATCTGTATAAATAAAGAAATCCAATATCCCTGGTGGTACAGTGGACCGCTGTCTGACCGATCGCGGGCATTTGTAAAAAATAGAAATAAGTCCTTCCAATATCCCTGGTGGTCCAGTGGACCACTATCTGCCTGATCGCAGGCATCTGTAAAAAAATAGAAATAAGTCCTTCCAATATACCTGGTGGTCTAGGGTACCCCTCCTCCCCACCTGTCCACTGAGCCCCACCGCTCCGCTTCCCCTGGTCGGGCGGTGGCAGTACCACCCGCCTGCCGACCTGCCAGCTTCTGCCGACTGACACCGCCGGTGGTTAGATCGGTTATTGACTAGTGTGAGTTACTGGGCGCGCTATGATCATTGCATTACACATTCCAGATATGTGACATATCTAGAATGTAGTATGGTATGGTTGCACACCCATTGGCTCACTTGTGAACCAATGGCGATAGCTTCACTAACGGTGTCAGTCGGCGGCCGCGGGCAGCAGGCGGTGGTGCTGCTGCCCGCCAGCTGACCGGGGAGCGGGCGGTGGGGCTCAGTCGGTGGATGGGGAGGGGGGTACCCTAGACCACCAGGGATATTGGAAGGACTTATTTCTATTTTTTTACAAATGCTCGCGATCAGGCAGACAGCGGTCCACTGGACCACCAGGGATATTGGACAGTTTTATTATTCTTTTTCACAAATGCCCACGATTGGGCATGGGGGGGTGCTGCCAGGTGCAGCCGGAGCTCGGGTGGCCACCCACAGGTGGCAGCTGCCATGTTGCGCCCTGCAGTGCGGCAGCTCACCTGTGGGTGGCCATCAGTTGTTCCTTTTTTTTTTGGATCAACTTTGTGCTGCTGCAGGTAGGGGTTGTGCATGCATGGCTCTGCACATTCCGGGCTGAATATCGGGCTGTACAGAGTATACATGGGCAGACCCCCCCCCACCTGCGCCAGCATACATTACTGATGTGCTCTGGCGCATCGGGATTTGTGCCGTGCACTTTCCCTTTTGAATATCGCACTGGGGCGCATCAGTGGGTTGCGCATGGTGCAACACTGTTGCGCCATACACAACCCTTTTGAATATCTGTGCCTAAATATATAAGTAATGACTTGAGTCATTAAAGATTATCTGCACAAGCAATTTTTTAAAAATCCCTTCCTTCGAGATCAGTTTTTGACTTTACATGCTAGATTCATAATGTGGATATATTGGTTATAGACTTGTACAATCCCAATCAGGGTTCATTGATTATATCGTTCCATGCTAAAAATTCTTCTCCTGTATGTGCGCTTATTGTTCACTATTTTTTATTTTACTGTTCACTACTTTATAACATCTGGATGGCCCAGGTCATGCCCTAGGACCAGTGCCCCTGCCTGGTTAATACATAAAAATTAGATATAGTACAAGGGTATTAGCACGTGTCTGTGATAGTAAACTGCCCAACACTACACCAGGATGTTCAATTTGTTCATTGTGGGTGTGGCCAGAAAGCAGAGACTACTAAACGTTTCGACACATCTCAGTTCTGGAAAGATGCAATGAAAAGAAAAGACAAATAGATACAACAATGTTTTACCCAAAGCATAATAGTATTTTGAAACCATGGATTCTTTTTCCTGTTAACTAATACTGCTGCCTTCCTACCATAATGTCCTTCATTTCTTTTCACTTAATTTTATTTGTTTTACCAGGAAAAGCTTCAGTGAGCAAAGCTGATTTGCAAGGATGTCCTGGTTAGGACAGTACAGCACAGTGCAGGAGAAACCAACAGTGGTGACAAATATACAGAGTTTAGGAGCAGTATAAATTACAATAGTGTATATTCAGCTAGGTTCTAATAATGAATACAGTTACAGAAAAGAGCAAATAAAAAAAACACAAGAATTAACAGTGGAGAGTGCTAGTAAATATTAGGAGCAAGTACAATTGTCAGTACAACACGGTCAGTCAGAGTTGAAGGTACCTAAGCTTACAACTGAGTTTAGTTTTAAACAGGCTTCCAGTTTGTTCTAGTAAGTTGGGTCAAGTCACCTGAAGGCCCTTTTCCCATAGCTGGTTGCAAATCTTGCTATTCTGAGCAAAATATGACTATATGCTTTCAAATTATGTAGACTTGATGCTCTACATAACAGCTCAGCGATACTGTACATTGGGGAATTTCACACCTGATAGATTTATAGGTCCACGCATAAAGGTTTTTGAATATACACTGTCCATAATAGACACATTTCACTGTAAATATCTCCCCTTTTTCTTTATTACCGTGAAAATGTACATGAATGTTTGATATGTGTCATTTAGACACACATCTACTGCTTGTCTATTAGAAAAATCATACTCCCAGGGAACCCTGCTTTTCACATTATAATCTTTTCCGCAGCAACAGATTGTAATGTTGTTCTAGCTGAGGGTTACGACTTCAGATGTAGACAAGCAGCAGGAACAGATGGACTTCCATGGACAAAGATCCTGTTGGCCTGCAAACATTCTGAATAATGAATCATGAAAAAAGAGGGGAGATGATTGCAAACATGTATGAAATATAAGCTGAAATGTGTCTACATATTATATTGTCTAAAGTTTTATAAGCTTGCATTACATATTACATTTCTTAACATTTTATAAGTGGATTGAATCTACATAATACATTTCCTAATGTTTTATAAGCTGAATTGTATCTTCATATTACATGGGCTAATATTTTATAACCTAAGTTTGTGTCTACATATATTTTCTAAAATGTTATATGCTGAACTGTGTCTGCATATTACATTTCTTAACATTTTATAAGCTGAATTATGCCTGTATATTACATCTCCTAACATTTCATAAACTGGACTGTGCCTGCATGATATTTTCTAACATTTTATAAGCCAATTTTTTAACATATTACATTTTCTAATGTTTTATAAGCTGAATTATGTCTACATATTACATTTTGTAATGTTTTTAAGCTGAATTGTGTGTGCATATCATATGTTAAATGCTTTATAACCTTGACTGTGTCTACATATTACATTTTGTAATGCTTTATAAGTTTCATTGCATCTACATATTACATTTCATAATGCTGTATCAATTTGTCTACATATTACATTTCATTATGCTTTAGAAATTGAACTGTGTCCAAATATTACATTATATAACACTTTATAAGCTGAATTGTGTGTACATATTACATTTTGTAGTGTTTAGAAGCTTAATTGTCTCTGCATATTACTTTTCATAATGCTTTATAAGCTGAATTGTGTCTACAGATTATATTTCATAGTTAATTATAAGTAAAATTGTATCAAAGTATTGCATTTCATGAAGTTTTCCCTTTGTGTCAGGGGCCGCTGAGGCTTCTCACTGAAAAATCCTCTGACCGACTTTTGACCCTGCCAGTTCAGCAGTGAACAGTAGTTGCATTTTAAAGGCACATGAATCAGTATAATACAGGAATGTCCTCTACTGGACCTGTAGTGTTATGACCTTAAATCTGAGCAGTGTGGCTCTGCCGCTACCTCTTACTGTATGTCAAAATGTGAATGAGAGTCCCCTGATATGGGGTCACCAGGAAAAAGAGTTACTCTTTCTGATCAGCTCCCTCCTTGACATGGAGGGGCAAGATTAGAGGAACCCCTGCAAAAAGAATTTTGTCAACTGTAACTTTAGAAGAAGGTCTATAAATGACTCGCCAACATCCATGAAAGTTCACCAAATGTTCTTCGACTCAGTCCATGAGCAAAGTTCATGAAGTGTTTATTAATACAAAGCTTGTGAAGGTACTGAAACTTCCATATATACTGTATATATTTTTTTTAACCAGGAGAGACACACTAAGCTGAAAGCTTGTTTACAGGTGCAACCTGGGAGTACAAGAAAGTTAAGTGACTTGCTCAGCATCTCACAGTATGCAAGTGGGGGGCTGTGGGATTCAAACCCTGGTCTTCAGGCTTGCAGCTCAGAGCCTTAAACCACTGCTCTATACTGCCTCCTCTTTAATTTTAATGGGTCATGATGAACTAAGAAACAGAAATTAACTTGCATAAGCAATTTACGTGTCAAGCTGCACACATAGTAAGTGAAGTGAATAATCCCAGAATGAGAATTTGCAATTTAGGATGTCAAAGGGCTACAGTGGTAGCCAGAGATGAGAAGCATTTTATATCTGTTTATAATGGAAAATATTACATGAAATCCAACTGAAATGACATTTTTGATGATATATTGTGATATATCTAGATATTCTGCAGTAAGTTACTAGTTACAATTACCCCTGACTAAGGGACTTGTGTGGCATCGTAAGCCTGGGCACTATAACATCTTTGAACTACATATATCAGATTGCAGCTGGAAACAAGCTTCATATTAAGATCTTGGATGTACACCTATGAGCGAGGGGCTCATTTACATAGATTCCGCTTCAAGGGGAGAAGGTAAGGATCATGAGTAGGGAGGATGAGAGGTGTGGGGAGGGAGGGCAGAGACATTAGCTCAAGGTGTGGACCCTGCAATATGAGCAGACTAAATAGACCAAATGACCTTCTTCTGCTGGCTTCTTTGTATGTTTGCATGAATGTAACAAGAGGATACACAGAGCAGGAATATACAACAAGTTGTGGAAAACAGAGTGATGGGGAGACCACTCCCCATTGGCATTTTGTAAACCCCCCTCCCCCACGTATATTCTCTGCCGATGGGGTGCCCAATCCTCGTCAGCATAATGTCAGCAACCCCCTTCTTGTGTGCCGACTGGGGTGCCCAATCGCCCGTCGGCTACAGCCGCCCCCCAAAAACAGTGAAGACTCTGTTGTACGCTGGGAGCCCACCTCAGCATGTCACATGCCCCTGTGAAATAAAAAACTGTCCTGCAACGTGTTTTTTTTTTTTAACCCTGTAAAAAAGGAAACTGTCCCTTGGCATTGTCCCTGGCCCCCTCCTGCAACCCGCACCCACCCACTGCGCACCCTGCCTCCCCACACCCCCTCTCACCCCATACTTACCTCTGGAGCTCAGCGCAACAATCTTCGGTGGACCGGAAACACGTCTGCACTCTTCAAAGCCAACCGGAACTGAGGAAATGCCGGTAAGCTGTATAATGGAATAAATGTTTTTTCCAACTTTAATGCATATCTCAGTCATTTTTGGAATTTTGGCACCAAATTTTCAACATGGGGTTTTAGGACCCCTCCTCATGAATTCTTGAACTGTCATGGGTAATCAGCCCAAAAGGTGATTTCTGCGGTCTCTGGCAGAATCACCTTTGAAACTGATTAACCGGCTGAATGCCAGTGTCGAGGTGACTCAAAAGGCATGTGTTGCAAATTTGCTGGAAAAATCCAAAAAAATGACTGTTTTTACGAGTAAGCACTGCTTAGTTGCTACGCACGCTCATAACTTCGTGAATTTACAAGATTTTTACGCCAGATTTTCAACATTGGCATTTTTTTCACACCTTATTTATTTATTTATTTACGAGTTTTGCCAGGAAAACATACTGAGCAACATGCTCGATTCCAGATGTGACCTGGGGGCCGAGACCCACATACATAAATTGGGAATGCTTAGACAGTACAAAAATGAGCAAATGCTTGTACATAACATTTTTAGGAGAAAAATTACAGCCAAGGGTAGGATACATACAATCAGTATAATCAGTATAATGACACAGAGGGTAGAGTACAGTACAATACGTATTAGTTTACAGCAGCGTGACATTTGGATATAATTCTAATTGAAACAGGAGCAACTGGAGGTGAAATGTGCCCTGAGTAATTGGTTACGTAGGGAGGGGTTTGGTGCGTGTCTGATGGGGCAGGTAGGGCATTCCAGGACTGAGGTATGCGGTAATTAAAAGCGGCCTGGCCTTTGGATGTGCGCATAAACGGGGACATGGAACAGTTTAGGGTCTGACCTTCTAAGGGAGTACGTAGGTGATGGTTTTTGGGAGAGGACAGAGGTCAGGTAGGGGGGAAGGGAGTGGGACCAATATTTGGCAGCGAATCTAGTGCAGTTGGATTGTCTGCGGTCATGTAGGGATGGTAGGGTTAACAAGCTGTAGAGGTCGCAGTGGTGTGTTGACTGGGGGCAGCCGAGGATGAAACAGCAAAAGGAGTGGAACAGGGTGTCTAGACTGGCCAGGGCGGACCTGGGTGCGATGGAGTAAACTATATCACCGTAGTCGATTACGGGAAGGATCATTTTTTGCACAATGGCATGACTTGTCTGTATGGGGAGGCAGCTTTGTTATGGTGTAGTGCACCAAGTTAAGGGAGCAGCCTCTTGTGTAGAGAGGTGATGTGGGCTGAGAAATCTAGATGTTGATCTAGCCAGATGCCCAGGTATCTGAAGCTCGTACAGTTTTCCAGGGGAGTTCCGTCCAGGGTTTTGAAAGGGGGGCTGGGGGTTTGGTGGGAGAGTCTTTGTGGAGTACCAAAAGTTAAGGCTATAGTTTTTTTAGAGTTGAGAAATAGCTGGTTAGACCTGAACCAGTTCTGGATGGTGTTGAAATCTTCCTGGAGGCGGGTAGCTACACTGAGTGTTGTGGGACCTGAGGTGTATAGGACAGTGTCGTCTGCGTACATCTGAATGGAGGAGTGTGAGCACGCTACTGGGAGGTCATTTAGAAAGATGGAGAAGAGTAATGGACCCAGGACTGAGCCTTGGAGAACCCCTGCAGGGACAGACAATGGGTGTGAGAGGCTATTTTGACTACTTGTCTCCTGCCTACTAGGTAGTCATGGAACCAGTTAGTGGCCTGAGTAAAGAGCCCTGCGCTGGTGAGTTTGGAAAGGAGTAGGGAGTGGGAGACGGTGTCAAAGGCCTTGACCTTCTAGTGAACAGTACAGCTGTCATTCTTCACATCCTGGCGGAAATGTGGTTTCGCACTTCCAGCGCAGAATAGCGCGGTCGCTGTAGGAAATCAGTGTTCGGGACAGATTAAGAAAATGACGGAGCTCTATTGTAACTGCGGCAAATTTCTTTGTGGGCAGAAGAAGGCGGCAATGCAGGCAGGAGTCCAGTAGAAAAGGGCAGCCTGCAAGGACGGCAGAAATGGAATGAGCGAGGGAGAGAAGGGAGTGAGCGAACTCAACGGAGCTTTGTCGGGACTGCTGCAGATTTCTTTGTGGGAAGACAAAAGCGCCAACAGAGTCAGGAGCCCAGTACAAAAGGGCAAGCTGCAGCGCCAGGAGAAACAGAATGCGTGAGTGACACAGGGGGAGTGAGCGACCTCAACGGAGCTCTGTCGTGACAGCTGTGGATTTCTTTGTAGGCAGAAAAAGGTGCCAACGCGGGCAGGAGCCCAGTACAAAAGGGCAGCCTGCAGTGCCGGGAGAAACACAATGAGCGAGTGAGAGAGGGGGCGTGAGTGAGCTCAATGGAGCTCTATCGTGACTGCTGCGGATTTCTATGTTGGCAGAAAAAGGCGGCAGCGCAGGCAGGAGCCCAGTACAAAAGGCCAGCCTGCAGCGCCGGCAGAAACAGAACTAGTGAGTGAGAGAGGGGGAGTCAGCAGGCTAAACAGACCTGTGTCAGGACTGCTGCAGGTTTCTTTGTGGGCAGAAAAAAGCCACCAGCAGAGGCAGGAGCCCAGTACAAAAGGGCAGCCTGCAGCGCCAGGAGAAACAGAATGAGCGAATGAGAAAGGAAGAGTGAGCCACCTCAACTCAGCTATGTCGGGACAGCTGCAGATTTCTTAGTGGGCAGAACAAGGTGCCAAAGCAGGCAAGAGCCCAGTACAAAAGAACAGCCTGCAGCACTGGGACAAACAGACTGAGTGAGTGACAGAGGTGCAGTGAGCGAGCTCAACACACCAACTCAATCAACATTCGGCATTGACAAATGCTTGTTTATTTCCTGTCCTCTTTAATGTTTTTGCAGAACTCATTAAAATTCATAAACAATTGCAAGCAACTTTCATGGACTATTCATTGATAATCCATGAACCAGTATGAAATATTAATGATCATTTCAACTGGGAGCTGATTGTGTGACCTGCATGCCATTCTGGATGCTGCTTAGTCCTGGTTCACAGTGGGGCCCTGCATTTAGAATGTATACACTGACACTGCAGACTGCCATCAGCAGCAGTTGTCCCTGTGTTATGGTGAGTCCTATGAGGCCGCACCTTGAGTACTGCATTCAGTTTTGGTCTCCACATAATCGAGGGGACATGGAAAGGCTGGAGATGGTGCAGAAGAGGGCAATGAGAAAACTGTGCGAAATGGAAGGAATCGACTATAAAACAAGACTGGGTGGACTGGATTTGTTCACCTTCAAAAGGAGAAGGTGGATGAGAGGTGGCATGATCCTAGTTTTTAGCGCAATAAGAGATGGCTCATTATTGGTATAGCTGATCCTAAGGAGCAAAACAAATCCGTATGGAACAAGAGGGAGTGTGCAACAAGAGGGAAACAATTCAGGACTAACATGAGTGGTAGTTACTTTATCCAAAGTGTGGTTACTGGGCAAGAGAAATGCTGGCCTGTGACTGGCTGACAGCATTCACTACCCATAAGTTTATCAGGCAACACAGCCTGGTAAAATCTCACTTCACTGCTCACATCTTACGTCGTCAAAACTGCAGTCCCTCAGCTCTGCTTGTTTCGTCTGCTGTCACAGCTGGTCACTGCTCACACTGCACAATTCTGGCATTTCTCACACAACACCCCAACATAGCCCATTTTCTTTTTTTGAAATTCAGTATAGTTTATTGATTTTAGAAAGGTAACATAACAATACAGCATACTCCCCCACCCTACCAACCTATAAGGCAGAGTGAATAATAACTTGACATAACTTAAATACATTCTAAAACCAAAATAATCAAATGACCCATCACATAATTAAAACAAGCATTTGTCAATGCTGAATGTTGATTGCTTATATGTGCTGCTTAGGTATTAGGAAGTGAAAGTACCATGCCTAAGAACTGTCATGTGCCCCTTCCCCCAAGACATCCACTGTGTCTTTCTGTTCAGTATTCACAGAAGATGGGAAGGGGCAAGGACCACAGCAGTACAGCAGTTATAAAGCTTCATTGTGTGTCCCTTGGTTTGGGTGCTCATCCTCATTTGAAGGAAACTCCCTTACTGTACCCTCTTTACCCCTGTGAGGTACTTTGTAGATCTTGATCATGTCACCTCTTGGCCTCCTCTCTTCCAGAGTGTACATGTTGAGATTCTTCAGCCTTTTCTTGTAGGGATTCCTGTGAAAATTCTGAACCATTTTAGGTGCCCTCCTGTGGAAAACCTCCACCTTATGTCCTTTCTGAAGTGTGGACTCTAAAACTGGACACAGTACTCCAGCTGGGGGTATACCAGGGAGTGATACAATGGCAGCACAACATCCCTCATCCTCCTACTGGAGATGCCAGTCCTTATGTACCCCAGAATTCAATTTGCCCTGCCCATAGCCTTGTCACACTGTACTGCCATCTTGAGGTCGTCTGATATAATAACCTCAAGGACTTTTTCATCTCTACTGAGTGTCAGTACCTCCCCCCATCGTATACCCAGTATCGGGGTTCCTGTGCCCTAGGTACATGATTTTACACTTGATGGCACTGAACCCCAAGTAAGTAAGAAAATGGAATTGATTTGAATGAATTGCAGGCTTTTAAGCAGCTTTTTGGGGAGTGTGTAAGTGTGTGTTTGGTGGGGGGCTCTGTTATGGGCAGTACCTCCAAGAATGCCACCGACTTCCTCACCCCATCACACTGCCTGCCCAAGTACTGAAACCTCCCCCTCACTACTTCCACAGTGTCCTCAAAGTCATTTGTACCCACATGCAACAGTAAGTGATGTTTCTTCCTGCCCCTCGCTGTACGTTTGAGCAGTGCCTGCCCTGCCCCTCCTGCACTCAACTTGGGGGCAGCTGCAATGCAAATATGGGTATGCCTTTCCCCCTTTCTACCCCATCTCACCCATTTCAGTATAGAATCCCCCAGGATGAGTACCCCAACCCCTTACCCCCTTTCCCTTCTAATGCCTCTTTCACCACCCCAGTATTCGTTCTTCCCTGTCCCTTACTCCCGCCAACTGCACCCTCTGTGACTTCTATATCTGTACCCCTTACTTCCGCCTCACCCCTTTTCTCTGACTTATTCCTCCCGTTCCCCCTTGAACCCCTTTCCAGCCTGACTACTTCCTACTGGGCTTCCCATGTTGACCTCCCTTCCTCCAATGCTGATTTCCAACCACTCTCCCATCCCCGTTGTTGTCAATTTAGAGACCCCCTTCCCTTCTACCCAGATAGTGATGCCCCTCCCATCCTTTCCCCTTCCTGCAACCTTCTGTTCTTCAGTCACCACGCCCTCCTTTTTTAACTAGCCCCTTTCTACCCTTTTGTCCTCGCTATCTCTTCCCCTACCTGTTGCCATCCCTCTCATGCCCCGCGTGTCCTCTCCCCTTCAGTATGTTCCTGCTCCCTCTCTGTGTCCCATAGCAGAGGTTTGAATGTATTCATAATCGATACCTGTCCTACATCTCTTCCCCATATCAGTTCCCCCCTCCTACTTGTTCCCCACCGTGCCACCCCTGGTGCCTCACCACCACAGCCATCTGCTCTCTCCCCTGATACTCCTCATGGTGTCTTGCTCCCCCATCAGTAGGCAGCCCCGCCATCACCTCGGGCACCCCCTCCCTTCTCCTCTCTTTCTTGCTAGTGCCTCTGATACTGGGGTTGATTTCAGTCCCTAGTTATTCTTCCTCTGTCCCCCTTTGCCATCCCCTATCCCCCAGGATGTCTATCATACTCATCTGCCCTGCCACTTACACTCCTTCCTAACCTCCACAGTTCCTCCCTCAAACTAGCCAGTCATCTACAGACCGTACACCCCCCCATCCTCCAAGTCCAGTCCAGGATCATGGCACACCTACACCCTGTAGACCCCTCCACCCTTCCAAAGATGCCCGCCCTATTGATATGTGGCACCTGCCCCATTGTGGCTCCCATCTTATGCTAGGGGGTCTTACTCTCAGGTTTTGTACCCTACTACAACTGTTAGGCCCCTATTTACTCAAATTCATGTCCCCCCCCACATTAGTCCCCCTACTGACCCCTTGCTGACGGTGGTAATTCAGGCTCAAATGTCATACGTTAGGCACTGTATTACTGTAGCAATCCTAAAGTCTCCTTGTCTATCTTTCACGCCTTAGCTACCATACTTTTTGTTCTCGGCTCTCATTTAGTTTCACTTAGCCCACTTAGAAATCCTATTGCACTCCAAGTATTACTCAGTTCAGTTAGGAAAATTAACAGAACAAACAAATATGTATTATTACAGCAATCATAACAGTGCAGCTCAGTACTTAGCTCAGTTAGAGAAACAGAAGAAGTAAATCTGTATTATTACAGCAATGCTAAAGAACCCAATCATTGCTTTGTCTCCACTCCAGAGACCCTGCTGTAATAGAGGACCACAAAGGACACTGGGCGGGAGGGTGGACAAGTGTAAAGTCCAGACAGAGCTCCATTGAGCTCGTTCACTCCCCCTCTCCCACTCACTCATTCTGTTTCTCCCATCGCTGCAGGCTGCCCTTTTATACTGGGGTCCTGCTTGCACTGGCACCTTTTTCTGCCCACGAAGAAATCCGCAGCAGTCCCGACACAGCTCCATTGAGCTCGCTCACTCCCCCCTCTCTCACTCGCTTGTTCTCTTTCTCCTGATGCTGCAGGCTGCCCTTTTACTGGGCTCCTGCCTGGTGCTGCACCTTTTTCTTGCCAAAAGACATCCAGCTCAATCCCCAACAGAGCTCGTTGAGCTCCTCACTCCCCTTCACTCGCTCGTTTTATTTCTCCTGATGCTGTAGGCTGCCCTTTTGTACTGGGCTTCTGCCTGCGTTAACACCTTTTTCTGCCACAAAGAAGTTCACAGCTGTCCCAACAGAGCTCCATTGAGATCGCCCAGTCCTCCTTTCTTACTCGCTCATTCTGTTTCTCCTAGCACTGCAGGCTGCCCTTTTGTACTGGGCTCCTGCCTCCGTTGGGACCTTTTTGTGCCCACAAATAAATCTGCAGCAGTCCCGACAGAGCTCTGTTGAGCTTGCTCACTCCCCCTCTCTCATTCGCTCATTCCGTGTCTCCTGGTGTTGCAGGCTGCCCCATACCTCTCAACTGTACCACATTACGAGGAATGTTCCTCATTTTACTTCACAAAAGCTCCATGTTCCACATTGTGAGGACTTGTCCCACATTCAGTGTTAACATTTTAAAGCAAAAATCGATTGTAAATGATGCAAAAAATATATTATTCAATTAATAACAGACTTTCTGAACATAAATGCAAACATTTTAACAGTGCTATGAGCTTCTTAGGTAAAGATTTGATGAAGTGTTCCACATTTTATTCATTTGTTCCACATTTTGAGAGGCAATGTTCCACATTTGGGGACAAAAGGTTGAGAGGTATGGGCTGCCCTTTGTACTGGGCTTCTGCCTGCGTTGGCGCCTTTTTCTGCCCACAAAGAAATCTGCAGCAGTCCCGACAGAGCTCTGTTGAGCTTGCTCACTCCTCCTCTCTCACTCGCTCATTCTGTTTCTCCCGCCACTGCAGGCTGCGCCTTTGTACTGGAGCCCTGCCTACATTTATGCCTTTTTCTGCCCACAAAGAAATCCGCAGCAGTCCCAACAGAGCTCCATTGACCTCACTCAGTCTCCCTCCCTCCCTCACTCACTCGTTCTGTTTCTCCTGGCACTGCAAGCTGCCCTTTTGTACTGGGCTCCTTCTTGTGTTGGCACCTTTTTTCTGCCCACAAAGAAATCTGAACCAGTCCTGACAGAACTCAGTTGAGCTCGGTCACTCCGCCTCTCTCACTCTCTCGATTCTAATTGGTTCCAAACACTGATTTCCCAAAGCGACTGCGGTATTGTGCGCCAGAAGCGAGAAAACACATTTCAGCCAGGATTTGAAAAATGACAGCTGTACCATTCATAAGGAGGTGTGAAAAATTGCTAGTGCTGAAAATCTGGCATGAAAATATTACTGATTTGCGAAGTAACAATGGTGCATGGAAACTGCACAATGCACGCTTGTAACACAGTCATTTTATGGACTTTCATCACAAAATTTTCAACATTGGCATTTTAGGACCTCTGCTCATGAATGGTGTCACTGTGGTTTTCTTAATGTGTCCCAAATACTGATTTCTCACAGCGACCACGTTATTCTGCGCCAGAAGTGTGAAAATGCATTTTGGCCAGGATGTGAAAAATGACAGTTGTATTGTTCATATGGAGGTGTGGAAAAAGCTAATGTTGAAAATTTGGAGAGAAAATATTGCAAATTCGCAAAGTTACGAGCGTGCGTAACAAGTGCGCAATGCAAGCTTGTAAAACAGTCATTTTTTGGATTTTTTCTACCAAATTTATTACTCAGCTCAGTTAGAGAAATAAACAGAACAACTTAATCTGTATTATCAGAGCAATCCTAAAAGTATCCAGTCATTGCTTTGTCTCCACTCCAGAGACCCTGCTGTAATATAGCACCACAAAGGACACTGGGGGAGGGTGGGCAACTCTAAAGTTCTGGCACAGCTCCATTGAACTCGCTCACTCACCCTCTCTCACTTGCTTGTTCTATTTCTCCTGATGCTGCAGGCTGCCCTTTTGTACTGGGCTCCTACTTGCATTGGCACCTTTTTCTGCCCACAAAGAAGGTCACAGCTGTCCCAACAGAGCTCCGTTGAGGTCGCTCACTCCCCCGCTCATTCTGTTTCTCCTGGCGCTGCAGGCTGCCCTTTTGTACTGGGCTCCTGCCTCCGGTGTTGCCTTTTTCTGCCCACAAAGAAATCAGCAGCAGTCCCAACAGAGCTCCGTTGAGCTCGCTCACTCCCTTTCTCTCACTCGTTTGTTCCGTTTCTCCCGGCACTGCAGGCTGCCCTTTTGTACTGGGCTCCTGCCTGCATTGACACTTTTTCCTACCCACAAAGAAATCTACAGCCTTCCTGATAGAGCTCCATTGAGCTCGCTCAGTCTCCTCCCCTCACTCACTCATACTGTTTCTCCTACCGTTGCAGGCTGCACTTTTGTATTGGGCTCCCGCGTTATGGGGGGCATTTTTCTGCCCACAAAGAAATCTGCAGCAGTCCCGACAGAACTCAATTGGGCTTTGTCACTGCCCCCTCTCACTCGCTCGATCATAATCTGTACCAAACACTGATTTCCCACAGTGACTGTGCTATTCTGTGGCAGGAGTGCAAAAACATATCTAGGCCAGGATGCGAAAAATGACAGCTGTACTGTTCATGAGGAAGTGTGAAAAAATGGCAGTGTTGAAAATGTGGTGTGAAAATGTTACAAATTTGCGAAGTTACAAGGATGCATGGAAATAGTTCGATGCACGCTTGTAACACAGTCATGTTATGGACTTTCATCACCAAATTTTCAACATAGGGATTTTAGGACCTCTGGTCATGAACAGTGTCACTGTCATTTTCTTAATCTGTCCCAAACCCTGATTTTCCACGGTGACCGCACTGTTCTGCAGTGGAAGTGCGAAAACGCATTTCGGCCAGGATGTGAAAAATGACAGTTGTACTGTTCATAAGGAGGTGTCAGCATATCCAATCATTTCTTTATCTCCACTCCAGAGACCCTGCTGTAATATAGGACCATGGAGGACCCTGGGAGGGAGGGTGGGCAACTCTAAAGTTCCATCACAGCTCCATTGAGCTTGCTCTCACCCTCTCACTCGGCCGTTCTGTTTCTCCGGACGCTGTAGGCTGCCCTTTTGTACTGGGCTCCTGCTTACATTGGTGCCTCCATTGAGGTCGCTCACTCCCCCTCTCTCACTCGCTCATTTTGTTTCTCCTGGTGTGCTGGCTGCCCTTTTGTGCTGGGCTCCTGCTGATTTCCCACTGTGACCGTATTATTCTGTGGCAGGAGTGCAAAAACATATTTTGGCCAGGATGTGAAAAATGACAGCTGTACTGTTCATAAGGAGGTGTGAAAAAGTGCCAGTGTTGAAAATGTGGCGTGAAAATATTACAAATTTGCGGAGTTACAAGGGTGCGTGGAAACAGTTTAACGCACGCTTGTAACACAGTCATCTTATGGACTTTCATCACCAAATTTTCGACATAGTGATTTTAGAACCTCTGCTCATGAACAGTGTCACTGTCATTTTTTTAATCTGTCCTGAGCACTGATTTCCCACAGTGACCGCGCTATTCCGTGCTGGAAGTGCGAAAACACATTTCGGCCAGGATGTGAAAAATGGTAGCTGCACTGTTTACAAGGAGGTGTGAAAAAATGCCAGTGTTGAAGATCTGGCCTGAAAATATTGCACGTTCGTGAAGTTATGAGCGAGCATAGCAACTGTGCAACGCACGCTTGTAAAACAGTCATTTATTGGATTTTTTCCACCAAATTTGCAACATAAGCTTTTTGAGAGCCCACCTCACGAACACTGGCACTGTTGTTTCATTAATCGGTCCTGAAAGGTGATTCTGTGGAGTGACTGTGAAACCACCTTTTGGGGCTGATTAACGCCATGACAATTCAAGAATTCATGAGGAGGGGTCCCAAAAACCCCATGTTGAAAATTTGGTGCCAAAATTACAAGAAATGCCTGAGATATGCACCAAAGTTGAAAAAACCCTATTTATGCCATTATACAGCTTACCAGCATTTCCTCAGTTCATGGTCGGCTTTGAAGAGTGCAGACGTGCTCCTAGTCCACTGCAGATTGTCACGCCGGACTCTGGAGGTAAGTATGGGGTGAGAGGGGTATGTGGGGAGGTGGGATATGCAGTGGAAGGGCGTGGGTTGGGGCAGAAGGCGCAAACGGCGAGGAATCATTTTCTTCTTTTCATGGTTATATAAAAAAAAAATCTCAGGATGGTTTTTATGTTTTCTTGCATGCATGTGCAAGAAACATAGTGCCACCATATGACTTTTCGTAGGTGTGCCACTCAGCTTCCAATTCCCTGCTCCCTTTTGCAGGCACTGTCTCACCACACCAATACATGTCTGAGCTGTCTATGACAGCAGTTCAGATGCAGTGGCGTACAGTTGAAAGTGGAAAACCACTACAATCAGTGGCAGTAATGTGTAGGCAATTTGCATACTGCCGTCGTCAGCAGTATGCAAATTACCTGCACGTCACACTGCTTCTGAACTGCCTATCATAGACAGTTCTTCCTCCCCCCGACCCGAACACATATTAGCACGCTGGGAGCCCACCCCAGCGTGCTCATGCACTCCCCCCACCCACACACCATATGGCCAACAGGGGTGCTCAATCCCCCACCGGCTCCACTGCCCCTCCAAAAAACAGACTTCCAGGTACCACGCTGGAAGCCCACCCAGTGTGACAACAGTCTATCATTGGTATGGCCAACAGGGGTACCCAATCCCCCATCGGCTCCACTGGCCCCCCCAAACAACCTTCCCACTGTCACGCTGGGAGCCCACCCCAGCGTGGCAACTGTCTGATGTCCCTATGGCCAATGGGGGTGCCCAATCCCCATTGGCTCCATTCCCCACCCAAACAACTATCCAGATGCCACACTGGGATCCCACCCCAGCGTGGCAAAAGTCCTGCTTCATCTTCCTGAAAAAGGAAAAAAATTGTAAGAAAAACAGTCCCTCGTTGACTGTCTCACCCCACTCCCCAATCCCGCCCACCCTCTACGCACCCACCTCCCCACACACCCCCACCCCATAGTTACCTCCGGAGCCCAGCGCAATGATCTCCGGTGGACCGGGAACACGTCTGCACTCTTTAAAGCCGACCACGAACTGAAGAAATGCCGGTAAGCTGTATAATGACATAAATGGAGTTTTTTTTCAACTTTGGTTCATATCTCTGCCATTTTGGGGAATCTTTTCACCAGATTTTCAACATGGGGTTATTGGGACTCCACCTCATGAACTCAGTTACTGTCATTTTGTTATTCAGTCCCGAAAGGTGATTTTGCAGTCACTGGGCGGAACTGCCTTTCGGCACCTAGTAATAAAATGACAGTGACACAGTTCATGAGGTAGGCCCCCCAAAACCCTATGTTGAAAATTTGGTGAAAAAATTCCCAAAAATGACTGTTTTACGAGCATACGTTGTGCAGTTCCTAGGCACGTTCGTAACTTTGCAAATCTTTAATATTTTCACTCCAGATTTTCAATATTGCCATTTTACCACACCTCCTTATGAGCAGTATAGCTGTAATTTTTCATATCTTGCCCAAAATGTGTTTTCACACATGTAGCGCACAACGGCGCGTTCGGTGTGCGAAATCAATGTTCGGGACAGATAAGGAAAATCACAGTGTCACTGTTCATGAGCAGAGGTCTTAAAATGGCTATGTTGAAAATTTGGTAACAAAAGTCCATAAAATGACTGTGTTACGAGCGTGTATTGCGCAGCTTCCATGCACCCTCATCAGTTCACGAATCTGTAATATTTTCAGTCCAGATTTTCTACAGTGGCATTTTTCCACACCTCCTTATGAACAGTACAGCTGTCATTTTTCACACCTTGGCCGAAATGTGTTTTTGCACTTCTGGCGCAGAAATGTGTGGTCGCTGTGGGATATCAGTGCTCGGGACAGATCACGAAAATCACAGTGACACTGTTCATGAGCGGAGGTCCCAAAATGCCTGTGTTGACAATCTGCTGTAAACAGTCCCCAAAATAAATACAGTTTCTACGCACGCTCGTGACTTCACCAGTTTTTTTATATTTTCACTCCAGATTTTCAACATTGCCATTTTTGCACCTCCTCATCAACAGTAAAACTGTCATTTTTCACATCCTGTTCGAAATGTGTTTTCGCACCTGTGGTGCCAAATGGCATGGTCACTGTGCAAAATCAGCTTTCGGCTAACAAACTAATATTGCCACTGTTCATGGGGGGGGTCACAAAAACACGCTGAAAAATTGAAGTGAAAATACTAATGAATGCCTGGGGCGCTAGGGCTCACCATAAACGCCCCACCCTGTAGAGAGAGTGACAGGCATCCGGGGTGTGACTTGGGATTGTTGCCTGTAATGCTCATACTATTCCACCCCCCCCATACCCTGCAGCCAGTGACAGGCATCGAGGTGTGCCTTGGATTCTTCGGCCCCAAAGTTCATCCCATTCTCCTATATTGCACCCATCTCACTGTATTTCCTTATGGAATGGGGTGAGCATAAGGCCTAAAGACCCCAAGGCACACCGTGACACTTGTCGATGTCTGCAGGTTAGGGTATGGTGAAATGGCGTGGTCATTATGCCTGACACCCCAAAGGCACACCCCAATGCCTGTCAGTCTTTGCAGGGTGGTGGTGGGGTTGACTTCAGTACAATACTTCAGTGCCATTCCTATTGTGCAGGTCTTTAACTCCTACACTACCAATGCCAATGCCAGCAAGCAAACATTCGGCATTGACAAATGCTTGTTTCTTTTTGCAGGTATTTTTGGCATGCTGGGGTGGGCTCCCAGAGTGCCACCTGCATGTTTTGGGGTGGGGGGACTTGAGCCGATGGGGATTGGGCACCCCGGTTAGCACATACTGGTATGGTGGGGTTCTCATGAGCTGAGGGGGATTGGGCAGCCCCTCAGCACACAAGAACTTGAGGGAGGGGACATGCCGATGGGGATTGGCCACCCCTGTCTGCAAAGTACCGGGGGGAGGGGACATGATGCTGAGGGGGTTTGGGCACCCCTCAGCAAACAGGTCAGGAATGCAAGGGAGCCCTGCAATTAGGGGTCGCTCCCTCATTGCAGCGGATGACGCTGCAATGATGAGGCGGCTCCTGATTGCAGCGGCTAAAACTTCTCAAGGTTGTGGCATGCTGGCTGAACTAGTGTAAGCAGCAGCATGCCACGCCATTGGGGACAGGGGGCCAAGCCTCAAAAGACAGTGGGGCACTGGCCACAACAGTGCCTCACCTCCACAGTCTGCTTCTGCAGCAAGCTACCACAACATGTTTCTTGCGCATGCGCGCAATCAACATAACAATATGAATCAATACAAAAGGGAAAAGTGCCGACTTAAAAAAAAAAAAAATACTTTCCATACTGGTGCTGCTGAAGAGCGAGTTTAAGCATGTGCATAATGCGCAGCATTCTCCACTTTCTGTTATATGATGGAAGCCGGTTATGTATACTCGCTATCAGCGTTCTAGCGTAAGGTTAAAGAAGAGTTCCTGCAACCATTCCTGATATGTAATCAAAGTTTGGTCTAACCAATGATGAAAAACTACCCGCTTAACAGAGAGAGAAATCAAGGTCATGTAATATCTCCTCTCCCTCACGGCAATCCCCAACTACACAGATTTCTGGGGTGAAAACCCCATCCAAGCCAAGAAGAGAATCTCTCCTAGATTTAATCAGATCCCAAAAGGGGGCAACTTACGGCACTCCCAGAAAATATGGAGCAAAGTGCCATCACTTGTCCACATCTAGTGCAAAGAGGAGAATTTAATCTGCTCATTTTAACTATTTTTTGAGGTGTAAAATATATATTATGTAAAATGTGGAACTGGAGACAATGGAGCTGATCATGAGAAATATAAATATAAAGTTCTTCCCATATTTTGTTCCACCTAAAGGAGTGTTAGGGAAAGACCGCATTCCAGTATGGGAAGTCCCCCGAACATTAGGGAATAATCTGGGGGAAAAAAAGAAAATAGATTCGATACTGCATGTGGCTGTAATGCCGTTTCAGTGGCTGACTGCAGGAACTCACTGAAGTTTATATCCAAGGCAAAGAACCGAACCAGTGAAGAAAAACATGTCGAAGTTGAAACACTTTAAATACATTTATATATACTGACATGATTTGAGAACTCCATCTTGTAGCAAGTCACAGACCTTATTTTTAGCAAGCTGGGTTAGTCAAACTTATGTCAGCACATTACCACCCACTTTGAAATTAGGATTGTTAAAAATGAGCTGAGAAACATCTTTTTTTTATATATTGACATTCTTTACCTCCTTACCTGCGGAGCGGGCTTGACAGGTCGTCCGGCCACCGGCATCCGCACCCCCAGACCCGGGTCTTGTCAGCGACATGCTCTCCTCCACACAGGCTCGCATGCAGTATCCCCCCCCCATGGGGATCTTGATACAATACCTGGGGGCGCACCTTTCTAGGTCTGGGGGCGCAGTGCATGGCCATCAGCCGCCACGACTGCCCCACAATTTTCTGCCTGGATTTTCTCCCTGGAGCCGGATATGCAATGGCATCACTGCACTACATGCTGACGCCTGCCATGTTCCAACCGACAGCTGTATGCTGCTCCTTGTAGTGCCTCTGACTTCCACCAGTTGCCACTGCAGAGCAATGTAAACCCCTTACCCACTCCAAAGGAGGGAGAGTTGTCGTGGGATGCTCGATCCTCCCTTCCCCTGCTGACTCTTGACAGCCCAAGTACATTCCCAAACCCAGGTCACCAGTATAGCGTAAGGTGTGGCGTTCAGTGCCTCAGCCCTCAGTGCCACCGGACCGGCAGCTGAGAAACATCTTTTTTTTTTTTTTTTTTATGATGTTATTTTCAGGAGCTCTGCCACACTCTCAAGACTCCGCTGCTCCTCCGGCGCCATCCCCGGACATGAGACCCCCTCCCTTCAGCACCCCGCGACTTACCCTTCATGGCAGGGAGGTGGGGAGCGACTCAACCCACCCAAACGGGTCCATGCCAGGGAGGCATCCTCCGGGAATGGTGTTAGGGAACGACGTCATGCTGCCAGGCTCCATTTTTTCCGAATTTTTCTCCCGGCGGGCATGGCATGCAATGACGCCAGCGACTGAGTGCGCGCACGCTCCCATGCGTGCACTAGTCAAGCGTCTGCCACGTCCCACCTCCCCCCTGTCTCTGCGGCTGCGTGCTGTCGATCCCAGCCTCCGCTGAGATCAGGCAGCACCGGCCTGTAATCTCCGTGAGATGGAGAGCAGTCCTCCGGACGCCGATCCATCTCTCCTCCCGCCGACTTCGACAACCCGTGCTCGCTCTCGAACATGGGTCGCCGGCGTGGCGCGAGGTGTAGCGACCAGCGCCTCAACCCTCAGCGCCACCGGGCCCTGAGAAACATCTTTAAAATATTTATAGTGCATGAGATTACATAACTAAGCATGAACCTGTAAGGAAATACCTATAACAGATTCTCGAAGATGTGCAGGGAAGAACTTCGGAGAGATAAAAAACATAATCCAAAATGACAGAGATCTAGGTTACCACAGCTACTGAATAAAGATCTTAGTGCTAGATCATGTTAACTTGTATTTAATGGATATTTGGATATTTTAAAATAAAGTACAAGTGCAAAGCAGCACCCCCACACACAAAAGTGCAAACATTTCACATCACACTGACACTTTTTCAATGCTGAGATAAAAACATAGCTGAAAGAGATAGGCCAGCCTTCTTAATCTGATCTCTTTCCAGCTCAAGCCAAATAGGGACATAGAGGGAGTCGGCTTTTTCCGGGTTTTGAAGAGGTCATCTACAGTATTTACTAGCATGACTGACCAAGTAGTAGATAGTAAAATTAATCGATCAATCATCAATCAGCATAAAACAACTTGGGCCTGTTTCCTCTCCTTCACCCACACCCTACCCCACCCTTCCCCCACCCTACCATCCTACCCTTGCTACTACCCTATAACTTGCCTGCCTTCCTGAGGTCCCCATTAACCAATCCCAGCATCAAACTCTGCTTGCTGCTCCATAGTGGGCGTCATCAGTTCCTGCACTGATTGCCCCACTGGAGTGCACTCTTAAACTGAATGACACAGCCCATGTTTGCCTGCTGATATTCCCCTCCTGGCAATGCCCCTCGTTGCTCAGACAATGCCTTTGGCTGTATCCCTACTCTGGAACAATGTTAGACCCTAGCCCTTAGCTTCTGTCTATCCTGTAAGTCCATGTCCCTAGTTGTCTTTCCCTCATTTTGTCTCTGACAATGCCACTTGGCTGCATCTTTTCCCTCCTGTAGCCGGATCCCAACCCTAATGCCCTTTTTGCTAGTTAAGCTTACTCCTAGCCACTGTATGTCTGCAAAACATCTGCTTTTGTAACTTAAATCCTTATATGCTTATTCTATTGTTACCTTTACTCCTAGGATCACTATGTATTTTCTCACTGTACTGTTTGTTCTGTTCTTTGATATGGCATTGAGCCCGTGTAAAAGAGCCTCTATCTCAAAGTTATTAATTCCAAGACTGAAATAAATAAACAAAATAAAAAAATCAAATTTTATTTAGTATAGTGTGCTTTCTGATTTCGAATCAAGGTGCTTTACAAGTGAGACAGAGACAATTTAAAGTAATATATTAACAATAAAACAAACTAAAACAAGAATATATTTCCTAATAATACAGTGACTAAAACTAGCTCTAGTCAGGTTGGAAGGCCTGGCTAAATTAAAATGTTTTTGAGTCCTTCTTGAAAACTCTACAGTAGTCAAATCTCTTATTGGACGAGGGAGAGAGTTCCAGAGGGTTAGTGCCATATATGAAAAAACACAAGCACCAGTTGCTGCTAAACAAACCCTCAGAACCTCTATAAAACCTTCATCAGCTGAGCAGTGGGAGCGAGTGAGGCAGTAGGGTCGAAGGAGGTCTTGCAGGAAGCCGGGCCCCTGACCGTGTAGGGCTTTATAGGTTAGCAAGCTTATCTTGAAGGTGATCCGTCACCTCATAGGCAGCCAGTGCAGAGAGTGCAGCACAGGTGTAATATGACACGATCTTAGCACACCGGTCAATAATCTGGCCGTGGCATTCTACACCAGCTGCAGGTGGTGAAGATCAATCCTCGATAGCCCCAGGTAGAGGGATTTGCAGAAACTGAGCTGCGAAGTTACGAAAGCATGAACCAGTGATGGCAGATCACCTGAGGATGTGAGCTGTTGAATCCTGGCAATATTCCTCAGATGGTAAAAGGAACTCTGAACCATGGCTGGCACCTGAGACTTAAGTGTCAGACTGCAGTCCAGGACCATGCCATAATTTCTCACAGCAACCAAAGTGAGCAACTGGGAATCCCCACGCCTAAGACCGGCGACTTGACCAGATTGCCCATTCACCTACAGGTGACCAGATTCCATCTATAGTACTTCAGTCCTGTCCGGATTCAACCTCAGCCAGTTAGCCCACATCCAGTCCTGGATTTTGGCAAGGCACTGATTGAACACAAAACCTGCTTTGTGCTGCTTGGGTGCAAAAGACAGGTATAGCTGAATATCATCTGTATAGCAGAGAAAACTCAGCCCATACCGTCTTATAATGTCCCCTAGTGGCAGCATATATACTGCAAATAACGGGGGAAAGAATGTAGCCCTGTAGAACCCCACATGGAAGGGGCAGATGCCGAGGAAAAATTCCCAACACCACTCTCTGTGTCCTCCTGGTAAGGAAAGATTGAAACCAGTTGAGGACTATACCATCCAGTCCGCAACAGATCTACAGGCGCTCCAACACCAAATGGTCCACGGTATCAAATGCTGCTAAGAGAGGAGGATAAGGATGGAATGCCTTCCTCTATCCCTCACCACCAGGAGATCATTAAAGATCTGCACCAGGGCAGTCTCGGTGCTGTGTCTCTTACCGAAACCCAACTGGAGATGGTCATAGATGTGGTGAGCTAATAAATGGGTCTCCAGTAGAAGGGCAGCCACTTTCTCAATAACCTTTCCCCACAAAGGGAAGGTTAGAGACTGGTCTATAGTTAGCCAGACAGTCCGGGTCCAGTAAGGGTTTCTTTAGGAGTGGTCTAACAACTGCCTCCTTCAGGGGCCCAAGAAAGACCCCTGTCACTAAAGAAACCCGGACTATCTTGGCTAAAACCGGGCTGATGACCTCAACACAGCCTACTAAAAGGTACATTGGGCCTGAATCTAAACAACAGCAGGTTGTCCTCAACTCCTGGATGACCCTCACAACATCCACGACCGCCACCTGGTCAAAGTCAAACCAGACAGACCGAAGGCCCATGACCCCTGACCCATCCCTGCATGGCCCACTAGAGGGCACCGACTGGATCTCTGACCTAATGGAAGCAACCTTATCAGCAAAGAACAGAGCAAACGCATGACACCTTTTTTGTGAAAAGAAAAACAGACTGAAGACAGGCAGAATTACAAAGCCTGCCAGCAGTCCAGAAGAGTTGAGCTGGTCTGTTAGTCGGTGCAGCAATCTCCTTGGACAGGAATTCTGCCTTCTTACAGGAAATTGCTGATTGATAGTCCCTGTAGGTGATCTTACATGCATCCAGGATTGATGCAACATGTGTTCCGGAAATGATGCATGTATCAAGTATATGATGCAGCATCATTTTTTTACAATAAACTGCAGTGATTGTTACAAATCTGTCCAAACCTGTAAAAAGGGCTGGTCTTCTAACTACATGTCACTTGCCACCAAATGACTCCCTCGGGATAGGAACTAGGCAAGGAGGACCACTATCGTTCTTTTTCAACTCAGGGCATTTTCTCATCCAGACACTTCAGATCTATCCCTCCCCCAGCATCTACTCCCAGATCATTTGTCTCTTGCTGCACCACCTCAGGATCCCCAAATTCCTACAGCAGTCCAAAACCACATTCAACACTGAGGGGACCCAGAAAGGATGAAGTTGAAGAAGTTTGGGGCAGCAGACATGTGCAGGTGCTTGTGTTACATAACACATAACAAATCAGGTAACCAGAACTGATACCACATTATACAAGTGGGCAGCACTGGGCCATTCTGTGCATGCAAACTGGCTCTGCACAGCGCTGAACATGTTTATATTCAGGCAGAGACGAAACCATTGGCTATTACAGCAAGCTGCTTAGGAAACAAATGTCTTCTTGGCTTAAAAGCCTCATCAAGGGTTTTGGCTTTGGAGGGTTGGGGTGTTTATAAAATGTTTTTTATTAACATCAAGCAGAATGGTCTATAGTTACCTGGCTCACCCTTCCTTCTGCTGTTCTGAAGAGGGAGCACATCCACTCTCCTCTAGTTCCTACAGGCCACTCCAATAGCCAGCAAGCAGCTGACCATGTCTGCAAGTGGCCCTGCTATCACTTCTGCTACCTCCTTCAGCACCCTCGGGCATAATCTATCAGGTCCCATAGATTAATCTACAGTATTTTCAACCCCGTAAGCTTTTCCATCACCCTTTTCTCTGTTATTTTGATCCCATGCCACTTGAGCCCTTGCTCGTCTCCCTTCCCCTTGTAACCCCACAGTCTGGCAATGGCCAATAATTCTCCTTAGTTACTATTGTAACCCCCAGGTGGTGCTATCCCAAGGGCTACTACCGCTGCCTGCTTGACTACTGACAGGTTGAGGGGCCTAGGTTCTATGACGGGTGCCTCCACCCAGAGGTCAGGGTTTGTAGTGGTTAGACTAGCTTGGTCACAGCCCTCTGGGACACTGAGACCCCCTTTTATTCCCTCTAGTGGCTCACACAATGCACAGAAGTTACAGTCCCAATACTCCACATGTACACACTGTTCATTCATAAAGTACCACTTACACTCAAGACTGATTCTGAGGCTCGTCTCTGAGGATCCCCTGTAAAATAAGGTTAATCAACATACACAAACCAATACAATGCTTGATGTGTAGGTACTGACACTTCAGACAGTTTAAAGTTTAACAACATCAAATCTGGTTTATTTAGGGGTAATAAAACACGGAAGGGGGAGATCAGGTTAATTGGCAGAATTAAATCACAGTACTGTGCACATATACACGGTCTGAAAAGTCACACTCTGGGTACCCAGGTTGGGGGGGGGGGGCTAGCCAGGTCCGTTGCCTGGGGTTGGCTGGCAGGTGCAGATGGACAGGGCCCTGTAGAAGAAAATATATGCACAACACCCAATTGTAATCCGGAGCCGGATGGCTCAGTCCATGAAGAAGTGAAACAACAAGAATTAGCTGACACACTTGTAATTGAAAACAGGCTGCAGGGCAATACCCTGATTTGTAATCACAATACCCAAGCTGAGAACCAGATAGTGGTTGTTCTTCTGGGTTGCCAGAACAACAGCGCATGTAGACAAGGTCCTTGTGACTGGACCCCACTGCAGTAGATAGCAAACGGATTTAGTCCGAGACAAGCTAGGGTTTGCTTCCAGCTTCAACACACAGCACACAGCACAGGGGATTGGAAATAGCGATTCCCCACAAGCACTACGCACATTCATATGTAAAAGGAAAGTACTATACCAGGCAGGCTGCTCCTAGATCCCGATCGCAATCAGTGGTGGCTCTACAGCAGGGCCCGCCAGGGCACGTGCCCCGGTAAAAAATTGCTGTGCCCCACTTGGTGCCCCATATGGTGCAGAGCTTCCCCCATAGTAACAATATATCAGTGCCCTGGCTGCCATCTGTTGTGCCCCAGCTGTGCCCTGGTAACCATTTGTGGCTAGAGCCGCTACTGATCGCAATTACTGCAAAATACCCGGGAGCACACACAGCAGCTTCAGTTCCTGACAGACCAAGCGCGATTCAACAATTTCTCCAGTCTTCTACAGGGTTAGCCTGGTTTCTACCTTCCAGACTTCCTTCTTTCTCCTCACAAGTCAGATTCAGTCCAAACTAGTGCATATAACGGCTGCAGGCCGAACCTCAGGGCCTCACACGCACTTCCCACGCGAAACTATACACTGCAGAAGCACAGAGCTCCTTCTCTCTTCACTGTCACAACTGATCTGATCTTTTCAGTCACAGAGCAGTGCATTTCCTTTAGCTCCACACCATTATGTTGGCTGGTTCGGCTGTCACTCACAATAAGACTCCCTTTGTTGGTGAAAAAAGGCGCCAAGGTCAAAACTACATCTCCCAGAGTCACTGCTCATACAATCCCCTTGTGGCTGGCTCAAAATTGAGAGTTCAAGTTCCAATTCGTCCACAGGCTCCATTTTAAGGCGTCCCTATCATCCTAATTGGTCCAAATCAGCAATTCAGGACCAAAATGAAAGAGCTACACTGAAACAGTTCATGCTGAAATAAAGACAGGTTAGACAAACTACATTTTCTCAGTCACTCTAAATGATTTCTGACAAACAGTTATATCTTTCAAGAAAGGCTCCCTCTGCACATGTAGCGACGGCAGAAACAGAGCAAATTGGCAGCAGCTCAGGCGGGATTTGAGCATTAAATACACAGTCCCCCCATACAAACTAGTTAAGTCTGCAAGCAGACAGCTCTTAAAGAGACAGTACATGGAGGCTCAAATAGCACTCACTTGGAACCACATTTAACCAGCTCAGACACCGAACACCGCCCAGACGTGGAGCATTCAGGCAAGCTCCTGGAAGACTTTTGGGAACCCCCATTTGCAGGGGGGTTACACTATAGAACAGAAACATTTATTCAGGATCTCTGCTTTTCCATTGTCCCACTCCTCCCATCCTTTCTCACTCTTCAGTATCGCAACGCCCCCTTTGATATTATGTTTCTCCTGGATGTACCTGAAGAATGACTTTTCCTTTTGCTTCACTCCCTTTGCAGCCAGAGGTCCATCTCCAACTTGGCCTCCCTCATCTTCCAGCTGGCTACCTTAGTTGCCTCCAGATACCTCTCCCTAGCCTTGTCACAATGTTTTTGATTATTATTACATTCTTTACTTCTGCCATGAACCACACTGGACCCCATGCCCTTTTTCTCTTTAATACCTTAACAACTGAGCTTTCTGCCTCTTGTATCACTGCTTTTTTTTTTATTCTTCCCATTTTTCTTCTGCCCCCACCTGCTCTATGCTCTGTGCTTTCTCCGACTGTTCCCTCACCTTGCCCAAATCTCCTTTTCTGAATCCCATACCCTTACTGAGTGTGTGTGTGTACTGTGAGTGATGAACACCTGAAACCACCTTTCACAAGAAGTAGTAGTAGCAAAAATAGGGAAGGGGGAGGTCAAACATGCATGGGATAGACATAGGGGAATACTGGTAAATAAAAAGAGACAAGGGTTTACTGGAGACCACTTAGGGTCTGCTGGGAAAGAAGAGGCAGAAAAGAAAGGGAAGAAAACTGGGCAGACTATGTGGGCCAAGCAGTCCTTTTCTGCTGACAAATTTTATGTTTCCACTGACTGCTGTTATACTAGATTCTGAATAATACTTCCCAGGCTGTTTCTGCTTACTTCTTACCTGCACCTTGTGTTCTACCTTAAAGAGCAGCTAACACCTTCGGGGAAACATCAGAAAACAATATTTAGACACAATTCGGCTTGTATTTCATCCATCTTCTATAGATTTCTCATCTCCATTATTTATTACTAAAAAAATTCCCACAAAAACAAGCTCTTTAGCCCTAAGAATCCCTCTGCCCTTATAGCTTATTCCCTACTTGAAATCATAATGCTATGTTGTGACATCACAGTGTGTTGCCATGGGAATAACTGTGATGTCACAAGCAGAGTATTATGACATCAGATTGTGAAGAAGCAATATAAGCTGGAGAACTCTCAGGGAACAGTTATCCTGTTTTCATGAATATGACCTCAGCAATAAATGACGGGAATAAGAAATACAGAGTTAATGAAAAATATAAGCTGCTTAGTGTTCAAGTATTACGTTTTTAAAAGTTCTTTTCAAGGTGTCAGTGGGTCTTTATGTTATGCTCTCCCCTTCCCCAAAGCCACTTGCTGCCCTCTGCCCTCTTCCTCTGCCTTCTGGCTCCTTGCTGTCTCCCTCCTGTATCTATCCTGCTGCCTTCTGGCATCTCTTGTATATATTGTACTTAGGTTTTGTTGCTACTTAGTGCTGTGTGTTATTGACATTAATAAACTGAATATTTCCACATTGTATGTCCATGCATTGGTTGTATTACTGTATGTATTCATTGTATTTGCTGTTTACTGTATATATTCTGCCTTGTACTCATATGTTGTGACTGTCCAGGTCCATCTTGTAAATCAGTTTTCTCAGTGATATTTCCCCTGGTAGAATAAAGATTGATTGATTTGAGTGATTGATTTTTGTCCTGTTGGTGGTCCCTATCTGGGTCTCCAACACCACTGTTCTGTGGTCCCTGTAATCGAATGGTTCCAGGAAAGCTACATTTTGGATCCTTTCGCTGTTGGTGAGCTCCAGATCTAGTAAAGCTGCATCCCTTGTTGGGCCCTCCACTAGCTGAACTAGGAACGCCTCTTGACATGCATCCTCCAGGCACAGATTCCTAGTACTTGCCACAACTGGAACTTTCCAGTCCACATCCAGCATATTAAAGTCCACTACCACCACCTCCTTAAATAGGCCACCATCATAAGTATCTCTCCCAGTTGCTTGTCTGCCTCCTGACCTTGACACAGTGGTCTGTAGACCACACCAATCCTGACTGGTTTCCCAATCCCTTTACTGCTAGCACCCACAAGGTTTCTAGTTTACTTGACTCCTCTAGGCTCTCTATTTCATATTCCCCATTTTACATTCATTGCTACTCCCCTTCCCCTGATCTTTGCTGTGTCCTTCCTAAATAGCAATGAACAGTAAGTACACTCATATGATCATTTCCCATTTATGGTTTGAGGTTGCCTACATATCAGTGAGAGTGACGTGATCCATGCTCCCTTCTGTGATAATCTCCTGAAGTTCTGACATTTTGTTGCCAACTACTTCTTGAATTGGTGCACATCTTCCAACATTTGGACATTTGGATTGCACTGCCAGAAGTCTTGTTGACAACAGTGGGCAGCTTCAGGAGAGGCTGGCATAGGGGGAAGGTAAAGGAAGGATCATGGGTAGGGAGGATAGGAGGAGTGGGGATGGGTGGCAGGAACAGTAGCTCAAGCTGTGGACCCTACAATATGAGCAGACTAGATAGACCAAATGGTCTTCTTCTGCTGGCTTCTTCATATGTTCATATGTTCATATTTATTCCTGCCCTTCTTTTGCCCTTTGTGCTAGGTATGTTTGATTATGCGGTGTTGGTCAATAAGATGAGGCTGGCAAGGCCCTACTTGTTTGTGACAGCTTGTGTGTACTTTGCCACTCTGACTCCCCCCTCACTGGATTAAACTAGCTATATGCTGTGCCAACCTCTCTCCCAGTATCCTCTTGCCTTCCTTGTTGGGATGCAAGACATCCATTTTAAACAGCCTTCAGTCCCACTAGGTTGGGCCCCACTCCCTAAGGAACCAAAATCCATCTTTGCTGTACCAACCCATTAGCCATGCCTTTGATTGGAACACATAGAGGTTTTTCCCTCTGATTCTGGTATAGCCACAACAGCACCATGAAGAACTTTACCACCCCTGCTCTCACCTTTGCTACCTTCCCCAGAGCATGGAAATCTGACTTCACCTGTTACATGCACTTCCTGCTCAGGTCATTCATGCCCACATGAACAATTAGAGCTGGTCTTCCCTCCCCCTGTCCCATGAGGTCAACCACCCTTGCCATACATCTGTCTACTGTTGCTTCAGGGAAACAGCAGGTCACATCAGGGCTTGAGTCCCATATACCACCCTATGCATCTCACACTTCAATCCTCTACTAAATTAACTTTCTGGTCCCCCATTGGGCCTCCTGCCCACCTCCGCATGATCTGGCACTGCCTGCCTGTGAAGGGGTGTTGTTTCTCTTCCTTGTGGGAGGAGACTGCGAACTTATTGCTGGTGCACAACCCCGGTTCCTCAGGCTTGTACTCCCCCCTTCTTTCCACCCCCCACGGAGGCACATAAGCACATGTATTTGTATCAGAGATGGATAACCTGATCAGAAGAAATGCACCCCCCCAACAACAATGCATGTTTCAATGTTTTGACACATTCCCATTGAAATATATGTGTATTGGTTTGCACTACAAATCAGGTAATTAATTTGTTTATAAAAATGTACACCACACAGGGTTCTCATTATCTTTCATTGTTTATAGCTACCCTCCTCCCCCCAACACCACCATTATCAGAATATGGACAACATATTTGACACATTGTCAAACACGGTGGAATTATAAAATTAATGGGTTTTGTTTTTTATGTAGAAAACCCGTAGCATAATTTGCCGTAATAATGGAGTGTTTATTACGGCAAACATGCACCGGGTTTACCATCTTCTGCACATGCACAAGTAGCAGCCGCCACTCTTCCGCAATGCCAGGAGACACCCTAACCCACACAGACTAGACCACCACTCCAACTCTGTGGTAAGTACAGTTTTTTAAAAAAGAAACAAACAGCTGCCACTATATGAGTTAAACTGCCTTCTGACCACTGAAAAGAAAAAAAAAACTTTCTTCCAGCAGCTGCCTCCGACTGCTGACCCTGCTGAAACCCGATTGGACGGCAGCTGCATGGACACGTCTTCTGTTTATTTTATATAACTGCTGTGGTGAAAAAAAATGAAACCTAACAATTATATAAAATAAAGTATGGGGTGGTGTGTAAACTTGAATTTTACACGCACCCTCCGTGTTGGATGCTGAGATAAACCCCTCAAACTTCTCGCTCGGTGTTTATGTGGCATCCAACACCTCGGGGGGTGTAAAATTCTCATTACCTACTCCCCCAATACTTCCTCCTATATGTATGATATTGAAAAATAGAATTTGTCATCAGATAAGGACCATTTGCCCCACTCAGTCTGCCCAAAGTTCTTTACCTACAGTATTATCATAGACCCTACTTGATCTCTGGCTCAATATATATCTTATATATATATATATATATATATATATATAGATAGATATAGATAGATATATAGATAGATAGATATAGATATATAGATACACACTCACACACACACATATATATATATATATATATATATATATATATATAGCATTATTATTTTCTTAAAGGGGCAGACATTAAGGGCATCAAGGAGAGCAGGCTTTTTTCGCACAAAGTGGGATCTCTATTTGAAAGAGACTACCACAAGAGGTGGTTGCTGCCCAGTCTATCTAGACCTTTAAAAGAAAATTAGATAACTTCATAGATTTAAACAAATGCTTCAATAACTGCTTAGTGGCTGGTGGACAACATTGACTTACAGTTCCCTTCTACCAGGACATGCCATGTGTTCATGTGTTCATATATTTGCATTGCATTGTGCAGTACACGGTGTAATTAATTTTTCTAACCGGAAATACTGGAAATTGTCCTTCGCTTGCTGGTCAAATAAATATGCCTCCAGGTGAGCCTCTGTTCCTGAATTATTGGTGCAGGGAACACTGGGAAATCTAATGGAAAAGGGATATATGGCATAAGAAAAAATATGGTTTTATTACTTTTAATGTGCCATTTTTGACTGTGTAATTTCATATCGTTTTGCTAACAAAATTACTTACTCAGGCCCTGTTCTACTTTTCCAGGTAGAATGCAGCCTCCGGAAACACAGTAATCATAGTTAACAAAACAAGGAATTAGACAGTGAAAAATGGCACGTTAATAGTAACTCAGCAATCTCCTCTGGTCATGTAATTTACTTCCCTCCAACTTTTCCTCCTCATAATACAAATATGACAACCAGTGCAGGAAGCCCCTCGCAAAAGGTTTACTGTAAGATGAGTGAATATACTGCACGCAATAAAATGTGATTAAAAAAGCCGGAAATGGCTAAATGTGATTGTATGCCATCTGAACAAACCTTAATAAAACATTAATGGAAATATGAGCTACATAAATGTCCCACAATCTCTGTTTTATTAAAAAAGTAAGCTTACCTTGGTGACTGAATTACTGCACAGGAATGTACATGAAGTCTCTGCACCTCTACCATCGTCAGTGTTTGTTGTCACTCAATAGCTAAACCCAGTGGGTTGAATAGAATAGAACAGAATAGAATTTATGTGTATATGTGAGAGATAAGACATGACAAGGTGTGTGGTTACGTAAGAAATAATCTATTGTCAGGTGTGTGGCATACAGAATAATGGAGAGGGAACTACGCACAATACGGCTGTGTTTCCATCGAGAGGCTCGAAGAGCTAAATATGTACACATTGGAAGAGAGCAGGAACCGGGGGGACATGATAGAGGTCTTCAGGTACATGAAGGGGGTAAATAGGGAGAAGCAGCTGTGCCAAGAAAGGAGGAGGGGCCACTAGAGGGCATGGGTGGAAGCTGGAGGGGGGAAGATTCAGGGGAGAAAGAAGGAGGTGCTACTTCACTGAGAGGGTGGTGGAGCCATGGAATGTGCTGCCCAGGGGCTGGTGGAGGCAGAGATGGTGGAGGGGTTCAAGAGGGGATGGGACACATACAGGGGAAGGGCTCTGGAAGAAAAATCCAATGCAGCGAGAATATCTGGAACTGGGAAGGGAGAAGCCAGAGAAGGCGAGGGGGGCAGCAAGGTCAGCTCCCAGGGTGGGGGCTGACCAAATGAGCAGACACGAAAGACCATTAGGCCTATTCTGCTGGCATTTTAGTATGTTAGTATGACATCATAGACCTTAAGAGTGGAGCTCAACAGGTCCCTAAGATGTCATCAACCCCTGAGATGGAAACACAGCCTTGTCTGTGGACAGTTCCCTATTTGTTATTTTATATAATATATGGTTCTACTATTTAAAATAAAAAAGAAAAGTTGTGGTTTTTGGGGGGGCTTTTTGTAGTGTTCGTAATTGTCCCTGCTACGATCACTTCTGCTCCGCTTGCTGTGCCACCTGCCCGCGTAATTAGGAGCTCACCTTTAGAGTCTCAGAAAATCTTTGTTTTGGTTTTTTTGTAGAATCTAAGCAAATCCAATTTTTGTTTTCTCAGGTAGCAGGCTTTAAATTAAATAAGTGTGTTTGCGAACTGAAAGGGGTTCTGTACACTGTCTGGAATTGAGCGCTGATAGGTTGGCTGTCACACAAGGGGGACATCGCTCTGACAGAGAATGTAAAAGTTGTTGTAGTATAGTAGTGATATTAATGACTATACTACAACAACTGTTTTGACTTCTGAACTGTCCTACAACAGCTTCTTTGCTGTGTATCAAAATCCATTTACAATAAGGGCTCACCATATACTATTATATGGTAATAACTGAAGAACCTGGATGGGTTGTGTGAGGTTAGTACAGCAATGAGGCACATTGCACTTATAACGTTATAGTAAAATGGTCAAAAGTGTTATCAAATGGAATAATGCATGCCTTTTGTAGTTGTTAGGCATTGGGCATAGCAGAGTGCCACAACCACCCAAGAGGTGCATTATTTTCTTACAACGTCACACTCAGGAGTGTGTTATCACACTTACAAGGTGGGCTTTTCTTAATTAAAAACTATATAATTCAGGTGAGGTTTGCATTTGTAAAAATATAAATTAATTATCAATGATCACATAATATTTTTTGACCAATGAGGTTACAGGAGTTTTAGGGCTCATTCTATAAAGTTGTTTCCTTACACACACTCGAAGGACTTTATAAGGCAATGAGTTACATACTGGGAGCAACAGATTCATAGCCCATCAGGAGCTTTGAGTCTCAAGTCCAACACATGTTAGACCACCTAAAAGGTGACCTTACATGCATTCAGAATTGATGCAACATGTGCTCCAGAAATGATGCATGAATCAAGTATATGAGGCAGCATCATTTTTCATACCATAAAGTGCAGCGACTGTTGCAAATCTGTCCAAACCTGTAAAAAGAGCTGGTCTTCTAACTACCAGTCACTTGCCACCAAAGGACTATTGTTCTCTTTCAACCTAGGGCATTTTCTCATCCAGACACTTCAGATCTATCCCTCCCCCAGCGTCCACTGCCAGATCATTTGTCTCATGCTGCACCACCTCAGGATCCACAAATCACTACAGCAGTCCAAAACCACATTCAGCTCTGAGGGGGACCCAGAAGGGGAGAAGCTAATGAAGAAGCTCGGGGCAGCAGATGTGTGCAGGGGCTTGTGTTATATAACACATAATAAGACAGGTAACCAGGACTGATACCATATGATACAAGTGGGCAGTACAGGGCCATGCTGTTCATTCAAAATTACTCTTCGTAGTTCTGAATGTGTTTATATTCAGGCAGAGATAAAACCACTTGATATCACAGCAAGCTGGTTAGGAAACAAATGTCTTCTTGGCTTAAAAGCCTAATCAGGGGTTTGGGCTTTGGGGGTTGAGGTGTTTATAAAATGTTTTTTATTAACATCAAGCGGAATGGTCTATAGTTCCCTGGCTCATTCTTCCTTCTGCTGTTGTGAAGAGGGAGCACATCCACTGTCCTCTAGTCCCTAGGGGGCCATCTCAATAGCCAGCAAGCAGTTGACTATGTCTACAAGTGGATCTTCTATCACTTCTGCTACTGGACCTCCTTCAGCATCCTCAGGCATAATCCATCAGGTTCCATAGATTAATTTACTGTACTTTTCAACCCTGTAAGCTTTTCCATCACCCTTTTCTCTGTTATTTTGACCTCATGCCACTTGAACCCTTCCTCTCCTCCCTTCCCTTCGTAACCCCACAGTCTGGCAATGGCCAGTCATTCTCCTTAGTTACTAAAGAACAGAAACATTTATTCAGGATCTCTGCTTTCCCATTGTCCCCCTCTTTCCATCCTTCCTCACTATTCAGTCTCACAACACCCCTTTTGACATTATGGGCCTGATTACAAGACGCATGGCACAACTCATGGGCATATGCAAGATGCAGCATGCGGTGCTATGCCAGGGACCCTGTGCCCTATTCTAAGACAGGCAGAGTCCCCGGGAACCTACACCCGTAACTTGCGGCAGCCATAGGCTAGCTCCAAGGGAATGGCACATTGGACCTGTGTGCCACAAGTTGTCGCAAGCAATCTACTGCTCCCCAGAGCCCCCCCACTCCAGAACACACCAGAATGCACCTGAGGGCATTGAAGGGCTGGCCAGTTGGCACTGGTGATTGGAGGGCACAAACAAAAATGGACCCAGGGGTCCATGAATTTCGGGGGTGGGGGGGCACGTAGGGTGCAGGCAAGCATTTCCACAGTGCTGTGGAGGGGGCATTCATCACTGTGCCAGGATAAATGCCCCTTAGACCACCTCCTAGCTGTCTAACCCCGCTTCACCATACGGGTCCTGGAATGGCATAGGTGGGTTTTGGCAGCTGCCCTTCTGGAATAGGGTGCAGTTGCTGCCATAACCAACCCTTGCACCATGCCGCTGCAGGTTGCGGGCATAGTGGGTGGCATAGCCCACCTTTGGCACAACCCGCATATGGCATGGTGCAAGCAGCGACTTACGTTATGCCTGGCGCAAGGCGCAATTTGCGCCATCGGGTTTGGCGTCAGTTGCCTTGCACCAGGCGAACCTCGTCTTGGAATTGGGCCCCTTGTGTCTCCTGGATGTACCTGAAGAATGACTTTTCCTTTTGCTTCACTCCCTTTGCAGCCATAGTTCCATCTCCACCTTGGCCTCCCTCATCTTCCAGCTGGCTACCTTTGTTGCCTCCAGATACTTCTCCCTAGCCTTGTCACAGTGTTTTTGATTATTATTACATTCTTTACTTTTGCCTTGAACCGCATTGGACCCCTTGCCCTTTTTCCCTTTGATACCTTCACAACTGAGCTTTCTGCCTCTTTTATCACTGCTTTCTTTTTTTTTTTAATTCTTCCCATTTTTCTTCTACCCTCCACCTTCTCTATACTCAGTACTTTTTCCAACTGTTCCCTCATCTCGTCCAAATCTGTTTTTTTGAATTCCATACCCTTATTGTATGTGTGTGAGAGTGTGTGTGTGTGTGTGTGTGTGTGTATACTGTGAGTGCTGGATGCCTGGGACAGCCTTTCACAAGAAGTAGTTGGGGTAAAAACCGGAGGAGAGGTCAAACATGCATGGGATAGACATTTTATTTTTTATTCATTTTAGTCTTTGGTAACCGGGGGACTACTGGTAAATAAAAAGGGGGTGGGGGTTCACCGGAGACCCCTTAGGGTCTGCTGGGAAAGAAGGGGTAGGGAAGACAGGAAAGAAAACTGGGCAGACTGTGTGGACCAAGCAGCCCTTTTCTGATGACAAATTCTATGTACAGTATCTATTTTTGTCCCATTTGGTGGTCCCTATCTTGGCCTGCAGCACCACTGTTCTGTGGTCCCTGTAATCGAATGGTTCCGGGAAAGCTACATTTTGGATCCTTTCACTGCTGGTGAGCTCCAGATCTAGCAGAGCCTCATTCCTTGCTGGGCCCTTCACTAGCTGAACTAGGAACACCTCTTGACAAGCATCCTCCAGGCACTGATTCTTAGTACTTGTCACAACTGGAACTTTCCAGTCCACAACCGGGCATATTAGAGTCCACTACCACCACCTCCCTTAAATAGGCCATCATCATAAGTATCTCTCCCAGTTGCTTGTCTGCCTCCTGACGCTGACACAGTGGTCTGCAGACCACAACAGTCCTGATTTGTTTCCCGCTCCTGTTACTGCTAGCACCCACAAGGTTTCTAGTTTACTTGACTCCACTAGACTCTCTATTTCATATTCCACATTTTTATTTATTTCGTTTTTGATAGATTAGGTGCACTAGACATAAAAATGCCTATTTTCAGGCCCGACCTGGAATTTTACATTCATTGCTACTCCCCCTCCCCTGCCCTTTGCTCTGTCCTTCCTAAACAGCAATGAACAGTGAGTACACTGCTACGATCACTTCCTATTCATGGTTTGAGGTTGCCCACATCTCTGTAATAGTGACCAGGTCCATGCTTCCTTCCGTGACCATCACCTGAAGTTCTGACATTTTGTTACCAACTACTCCTTGAACTGGTGCACATCTTCCAACTTGTATTGCACTGCCAGAAGTCTAATTAAAGACAGTGTGCAGCTTCAAGAGAGGCTGGGATAGGAATGGGAGAAGGTAAGCATCATGGGTAGGGAGGATAGGAGGAGTGGGGGTCAGGGACAGTAGCTCAAGCTGTGGACCCTGCAATATGAGCAGACTAGATTGACCAAATGGCCTTCTTCTGCTGGCTTCTTCATATATTCATATGTTCATATTATTCCTTCCCCTTGTTTTTCCCTTTATCCTGGGTATGTTTGATTATGCAGTGTTGGTCAATAAGAAGAGGTTGGCAAGGCCCTGCTTGTTTGTGACATCTTGTGTGTACCTTGCCACTCTGAGTCTCCTCTCACTAGATTAAACTAGCTATATACTATGCCAACCTTTCTCCCAGTATCCTCTTGCCCTTCTTGTTGGCTATCCAAGCCATCCATTTTGAACAGACTCCAGTGCCACTGGGTTAGGCCCCACTCCCCAAGGAACCAAAATCCATCCTCACTGTACCAACCTTTTAGCCATGCCTTGAATTGGAACACGTGACAGGGGTGTAGCCAGGATTTGGTGGTGGTGGGGTTCCCAAACATTTTAAGGGGGGATCCGGGGGCATCCCCCCCCAAGAAAATTTTGAAAATTTAGGAGTTAAATGGTGCAATTTTGTGCATTTTAGGCAATGACTACTGAGTTACAAAATGCATCAAAATTCAAATTGTCCATCTCACCCATCCCTGCAGTGCCAGGTATCTCAACCAGGTGTTCCTTCTCATTTTTTTTGGGGGGGGGATAAATTTTCACTTCCTCAAATTTAATTTATGTGTTCAACTATTGTCAGTAGTCATATTCCATTATGCGACTGACTACACACAGCTCACAGATCAGCCCCTTGACAGTGTTGTTATTTTAATATGCAGTCTCATCAGATTACACACAACTCACACATAGCTTCCCTTTATGTTTTTTGTCTTATCTGTGTGGCCAGATAAGTCACCTCATTGCATTTGTGTCCATTTAGCTGTGCTAATTCTTGAGCCAGCCACACTTTCATTTCCTTGTATCTCCCAGCCCCTCAGTCACATCAACCCGATTTCATTACGTGAGATGAGAGCAGAATTCACCTTAATCCCCAGCAGGACACTTTGGCAAAATTGAGCCAGGAGTTGAGACCCCCCCGCCATGGTAATTTTTCCTTACCCTCACCCATCATAATCGTTTTTATATTTCTCATGTTTGCCCCAGGTTGTATTAACACTGCCTGCAGCAACCTTGTAAAATCACCCGCGACTTCCACTGACACACTGACTCAAGTGAGACACTTGGCCTGCCTGCCCGATTTTGCCATCGGCCTCCACTATCGGCCCAGGCCACAGATGCTCAGCCTTTTCCCCCTGGCTGCTCATATATGCTGCTGTCACAGCCTACCCGAGACCCTGAGTCCCCACTACTCCCAAATGTGCCCTGCCACAGAAGAGATGTTAATTTAGCTGGCAATCCACCTGATGCACTCTCCAGTCAGACACTCCAGCCTCCATGTGGGAAAGACTGTATCTGCACAGTCTGTGCTTCTCAGTTGCTCTGCATCACATGTGATCACTCCAAATGCAGTCATGTGATACAGAGCTGAGGCTCTTCATGTCTCGGCAGCACGGGAGGCAGAGCGGTGTTCATCCATATTCATCAGCCGACTCTCAGTGCCCCACCCTGCCACCCCATAGCAGACAGTGCAAGCAAGGTTTTAAAGTTTAAATGGCAGACTTGCTGCTGCTCAGGTGTCGGAAGAGATAATAGCACCGCATGGCAGGTCTTGATGGCAGTATCCCGACTCTGTAAGTCAATCGAGGGGAGGAATCACTTGACTGTGGCTGGGAGAATTAAAAAAATGCTGTTTTTTGGGGGGGCACTCAACACTGTTTTGGCAAGCAAGGGGGGGTTCCGAGCACCCAGGACCCCCCCCGGCTAATCCCATGCATGGAGTTGTTCCCTCTGATTCCAGTATAGCCACGGTAGCACCTTGGAGAAGTTTACCACCCCTGCTCTCTCCTTTGCTACCTTCCCCAGCGCACGGACGTCTGACTTCATCTGTTCCATGCGCTTCCTGCTCAGGTTATTCATGCCCACATGAACAATTAGATCTGGTCTTCTCTCCCCCTCTTCCATGAGGTCCAACACCCTTGCCATACATCTGTCTACTGTTGCTTCAGGGAAACAGCAGATCACTTCTTCACCATTGGGCTTGAGTCCCATATTCCACCCTATGCACCTCACAATTGAATCCCCCACTAGATTACCTTTCTCATGCCCCCTTTGGGACTCTGCCCACCCACTGGCATGATCTCTGGCACTGCCTGCTAGGCATGCTTTTTCCCTCTTCTTGTGTGGGAGGAGACTGGTGAACCTATTGCTAGTGCACAACCCCAGTTCTTCAGGCTTGTACATCCCTCCCCTCTTCTCTCCCCCACTGAGGCATATAACAGCACATGTATTTGCATCAGAGATGGGTGAACCTGTTCAGAAGAAATGCAACCTCCTCCCCCAACAGCAATGCATACTCTAATGTTTTGAACACATTCCCATTGAAATATATTTGTATTGGTTTGCAAATTTACACAAATGTACACCTTACAGTGTTTTCCTTACCTTTCATTGTTTATAGCTACCCCCCCAACACCACTGTTATCAGAATATGGACTATTTTTGTCTTTAAAGTTAAAATAGAAGCATATATCAATGGAAGGTCTTTATTTTTATCTTTTTTTAAATAATTTCTTATTTTTATTAATTTTAAGTAACACATTTAAAAACCATTTTATAAGCACAATAAGACACACCAGAGTGTGTCACTTTGGTAAAATAATCAGACTTTCCAGGGTGCATTTAGTGGCACTCCGCCAAACCTCATGACTGATGACACACCTGAGGCATGTGATTATTTCACCATAATGCATATCATGTCTTGTCTCAATGCTTACTTACCATCACATAATGGGATTATATATACTCAAAACTACCAGTCACAATAGGGATTTTTTTCCTCACTGATTGATTTTCCTTTAGCTGTTCAGTACTGTAAGAAGACAAAATCTGGGGCATAGAAGTGACAGTACTTGTAGTTCTGAAGTAAAAATACTTCAGAGTGGATTATTAGTGTTGATCCATGGCCAACTGATGTGATTCTGTCTATCCATAATCCTTGAATCAAGTGTCCCATCTGACTGCAGATACAGCACTTATACAACGTAAAAAGCTGCTGACACTTCAGAGAAAACTTGAAAACCATATTATGTAGGCACAGTTCAGCCTTAGTTTATATAACATCTATGGATTTATTCTCCCTGTTATTCATTGTTCAGAAAATTTGCATAGACACAGGCTCTTTATACCTCAGAGATCATCTGTCTCAGCATCTCATTCCCCACTTGAAGTAATAATCCTCGGCTGTGACATCACAGTCTGTTACCATGGAAATGACTGGGATGTGTCAAGCAGAGTATTATGAGCTTAAATGGGGAATGAGCAACTGGAAGTGAGGAAATCTTAAGGACAAATATCCTGTTTTCATGCAGATGACCTATTTAATAAGCAACATGGAGGTGGGACTATGGAACTAATATTAAATATAAGTTGGATTGTGTAATAAACAACAGGAAGGCAGGACTACAGAACTAATATTAAATACAAGTTGGATTGTGTAATAAACAACAGGGAGGTTGGATACAGAACTAATATTTAATATCAGCTAGATTGTGTAATAAACAACAGGGGGGTGGGACAACAGAACTAATATTAAATATAAACTAGATTGTTCCTTAATATTATGTTTTTCAAAGAGCCTATAAAGACGTCAGCTGCTCTTTTAATCAGCGATGCTGCAGTGGATTGTTTGCCCCACTGCTCCACTAACGGATGAGTTTTGAGTGCATTGAGTTTGTACCAACTAGTACAGTCCTTGAAGATTGCTACAATTTTATTATTTTCCAATTCCAAGACATTTCTTTTAACTTGCTTTTCGTAATCATAAAACATTATAAGTGGTGACTTGTCACTTCAAAGGAATTGGCCATTTCAAATGATGTAAGTCAGGACAGCATTTCTGCTTGTAAAAAATTCAGTAAAAAGAGGTGAAGCTTTTGACTGATAATGCCACGTTCGATGCCTCAGTTGTTCATCAAGGATGTTTCCCAATTTCCAGTTAGAAGACAGCTTCTGCAATATGCAGCATGTTATATTCTGATATAGTTTCACCCATTTGTTGCTTTCAGCTATGAAACTTAAGCCTTCCACTTATCACATTTGTCTCTGGCAAACACTAGTCTCTCATTCTTGTGGGAAGCTCTGAAATTGTACTCTCTCAGTTCCTCTGGAAATAAATATCACCTCATTCTAAGTCAAGATGCGTGACAACATTAAATGGAAGGGTAGAGAGTAGCCCTACTGTGCCACCACCCATTTTCCCAATACACAACTGCATTTCTTAGTTGGGGGGAAAGGTAGTGCCTCCTGCATCTGACACAATGCAAATTACTGTAGTTGGCCAGATGTTAATGGGTGCTAACGGTGTTTGCATCCCCTAACATGCTGGTCAGCAACTCCAACAGTTTTAACATGGCTTAGTACCAGCTGCCATTCCGGATGCCATACTGTGTATCTGTGCAGACCCACTGGGTCCCAAAAGTGCTCCTCCCAGGTCTTCATACCTGATTGCCTACTTCTGGACTGACCAAATCTCTTGCTTGTCATTTCTGTTCCCTATAAGGCCAGTGCCCCATACCTGCTCCTCAGTCCTGAAGCCCTCCCTGTTACCCAGGCTAACCACCCCTTCTCTAGCACTATTACTTTACACACAGCTGTCAGTTATACCATCCCACAGTCATCACTTTATGACTATGTTTCAAAATTATTCTGTGATTTGAGCACCATGGAGGGTTTTGGTCAGTAACATCACAGAACAAAATAAAGTGGACAAAAATAAAGTGGCAAAAACAGTGTCACCATCAATATTGGCAGCACAAAATGAAGCATGCCAGAACAGTGCAGGCCACATGACACGCAGGTAGCAAACAACGTCCACCACATGGAGACACTGCATTAGAACCCCAGTGGCCAGGAGTACAAGCCAACATTCCATCTCTCCTGTCTTGTGTGAGGTGTGTGTGTTGCTGGGAACATGTTGACTTGTGCTCCTGGCCCCTTGCATCATACACGGCCATCCACATGGTGGCCATGATCCACCTGTCCTCCAGTGGTTACCCCAGTGCACGTTCTCCATCAGTCAGCATTCTGGATGGGGGTGCCCCACCATGTGGGTGCCTGTGCCATCAGATTACCATGGTAGGTGTCCAGTGGCCTGCTTCCCCCAGTGGTAGTTGCACCCTACCCTGTTCCATCTCCCTGCAACCCTGTGCTGTTCCTGTGCATGGGTGCTTGCTGCTGTGTGTTCTCGTGCAGCAAATCCATGCGGTGGCCATTGTTTGCTACCTGCGTGTTGTGTGGCCTGCATTGTTCTGGCACGCTACATTTTGTGCTGCCAATATTGATGGTGACACTGTTTTTGCCGCTTTATTTTTGTCCATTTTATTTTGTTCCACGATGTTACTGACCAGAACCCTAAGGGGTTACAAAATCTCATAATTGTATATAATAATATTTTTCATTTTGTTTTACTTGTACCTGTTCAAATTCACCATTGCGCCATCCTTATATTCTGAAATTGGTTGTTATTTCCTGTGTTCCAGATTAATTTTCTTTTTTGGCAGCCTTCTTCCTAAGGCAATTTTTTTTTCTTTGGAATCTTCACTTTTTGCCAACCTTATAACTTTAAAAACTGCTAATTGTAATTTGTAGTTGGCAAATGATATGTCTTTGCAAAGTAGATTCTGTAAAACCAAGATGGGGTCTAGAGTTTTATCTGTTGCTGCTCCCAACTAGTGGAATATGTTACCTGTTTTACTTTGTAAGCCATGTACTTACAAGTAATTTAAAATGAACTTTCATCAATATCTGCTGGAACAAAGTCATTGAAATGGTAGATACATTTGTTTTGCTGGTCTTTGCACTGTCAGTGAATCATAAGAAGATGCATACGAACATACGAATTAGCCAACAGAAATAGGCCATCTGGTCTATCATGTCTGCTCAAGTGTACAGCTAGCACCCTCATCTTGCAGCTGCCCCACCTCCTCCCCTTTCCACTTAACCCCCTCTCACCTTGTCCCATCCCCATATTTTTGTACATGCCTATTGGCCTGGGTCAAGCCTAAAGAAAAGATCGTTGGTCCAGTGATCATACCCAGGAAACACATTTTCAAAAAACTAAAATAATAAACTCTGCCTTCCCCCCCCCCAGCTCCACTACCATCATTTGCAGAGTAATAACAACTCTATTGCCTGCCTGAGGTAGTTCTACAGGCAGGGGTGTCACAGAATTCTGTGACTGATTATACGTGAGTTGTCAGATTTGGAACTTGACCACGTGGGCCATTTTCATGTTGACTGTGCCCCCTTCCCAACATGATATCAATGGGTTTTGTGACTATGCAGGGAAGGGCTGCAATCCCTATTGTGCATAGAACTTGAGGGTCACAAAGTCACCAGTGTCACTAAGTGGTCATTGCAACCAGTCAATGGCACCCTGGTAACTAAAACTATGGCCCCAGGTCTCTAAGAATGGCCAATGTTTTTTGCTCTAACCACCAATATGAAAAACTTCTCATTTATGTTCATCCTCACTCTAGTTTGCTTTCAGAAATGACTGCGATCTTTCTTCATAATTTGAGAAGCTCTTTGTAGTTTCATCAAAGTTCAAGTCTGACCCCTTGGTAAGACTTTACATTTTACTTTTTATCTTTTTGTTCCCCCTTGTCACCAAATATTATTGAGGATGAAAAGCCATAGCCCATTAAAATAAACAGAATTGTTTTATTACTTTTATGAACCAGCAGAACTACAATGCCATCCACCAGAATCAAGTGTTCTGTGTGAGATTTCTCAGTACTGTGTTACAAATTGGAGTCATTTCCATTGTGTTACACTGAGGTCCTGCAGTATCCAGCAAGAAATCACAGCACAAATTGTGATAAGAATGTTTGATCTTGATGAATGAAATTGCACGTATAGGGAACAACTTCTATAAAGCAGCTGGCCATGTCATGAACATTATTTTCTATTTATCAGTTCACCTCATCACCCACATATGCATACTTCCTTTAACTTCTTCCAAAATAGCTCCCTTCTCCAGTTGCTATACTTTTCCTGCTCCCACTGCGCTCACACCCTCACCAGAACTGCTGTTTTGAAAGGCATAGTATATGGGCATCACCTTGCCCTGGTGTGCCTGTTGGATTGTGAGGTCAACGTGCAACGTCTGACAGAAACTGCCTTCAGGCCTTCCTCCAGCAGTTCTCATCATTGGAATATAGCACACACCCTCTCAGACATGATAATTATCATAGGGAGTTGATTGCTGGTGCAATTGGAGGGTCATAACCTGGGGGGAAACCATGCACGAGGAAATGGGAGCTGGCTTCTTTGCTTTGGATCCAATCATCCACAAAAATATGAACACACTGATTCAAATGTAAGACTTGGCAGAGAATTCAAATGTTGGTTACAGGCATCGCATAGCAAACAAATGGACACAATGGTATGACAAACCCACTTTTTACAAGTAACATGAACCACTGTTTTTTTTAAATATATATTTGTTGAATTTTTTGTAACTAAAAGAAGACTGACAATATTCCACAATTCTTTAAAATCCATTGATTCACAAAAAGCAAAACAAATGTATAATTAATTTCTACGTGCATACAATTATTAGTTTGGCACTCAGCTGTAGGTATCATTGGATTAAAATCATATTCAACACAGAACAGTACAATAAAACATCAGATACATAGTACAGTGCAACACACAATATACATATATAAGAATAATCAGAAATGAAACCAAGAAAAGATATGATCCAGCATTCAGATTCATAATGCATTAAAAATGCTTAGTTGCCCCTGAGCACAGAGAGCAGCTTGGAATTAATCTCATTTTTGTCTCTCCCTGCTGTTGTAGGCATAGCTGCTTCTCATAATACTCTAACATTCAGGTATTGGTGTACATTAGCTGCACACCAACAAGCACAGGCAGCTCGACAATATGTGATAAATCTACAAGAGTGCCAAATGTTGTTCAGCTAAACTGTCCAAAAAAGCAAATGTTCAGGATGGGTACACATCTGAAAGATTGAAGTTGGTAATATGGGGGCCAGCAAGCAAGCTTGGTTCAAAAAATAAGAAGATACCAGCCACTCCAATAAATCTTCACTTTTGGTTATTGCTTTATTGAAAGGATTTCAAACATAGATCCTAAGGAACAAACGTTTCTCCACAAAGGCTTCTTCAGGGGAAGGGATCTTTATAATGTCTCCTCATTGATGTAGACTCTAGGCAGTTTGTTCATTTGGTTTATTTTAAGTTCTGTGTTACAGTGACTTTGCAGGAGATCTCCATGTCTCTATTTTGTTTCTCAGCTTATTTTTATTTTATTTATTGAAGTTTTGGAATTACAACCCGTTGAGTCAAAGATTGTTTTGCAAAGACTCCACGTCAGATTTACAAACAGGTTACAAAACAAGCATTTGTCAATGCCGAATGTTGATTGCGTTGGTCTGTTGAATTCGCTCACTGCCCCTCTGTCACTCGCTTGTTCTGTTTCTCCCAGTGCTGCAGGTTGCTGTTTTGTACTGGGCTCCTGCCTGCATTGCACCATATTCTGTCCAGAAAGAAATCTGCAGCTGTCTCAGCAGAGGTCCGTTGAGGTGGCTTACTCCCCCTGTGTCACCCGCTCATTCTGTTTCTCCTGGCGCTGCAGGCTGGCCTTTTGTACTGGGCTCCTGCTTGTGTTGGTGGCTTTCTCTGCCCACAAAGAAATCTGCAGCAGTCACAATAGAGCTCCATTGAGCTCGCTCACTCCCCTTCTCTCACTCAGTCGTTCTGTTTCTCCCGCCGTTGGAGGCTGCCCTTTTGTACTGGGCCCCTGTGTGCATTGCTTCCTTTTCTGTCCACAAAGAAATCTGCAGCAGTCCCGACACAGCTCCATTGAGCTCACTCACTCCCCCTCTCTTACTCACTGGTTGTGTTTCTCCCGGCACAACAGGCTGGCCTTTTGTACTGGGTTCCTGCCTGCATTGGCACCTTTTTCTGCCCACAGAGAAATCCACAGCAGTCCCAACTGCACTGTCCCAGTGAGCTCACTCAGTCCTCCTCCCTCACTCACTCATTCTGTGTCTCCCATTGCTGCAGGCTGCCCTTTTGTACTGGGTTCCTGCCTGCGTTGGCAGCTTTTTATGCCCACAAAGAGATTTGCAGCAGTCCTGACACAGCTTCCTTAATTAGCTCACTCCCCCTCAGTCACTCACTTTTTTGTTTCTGCCAGCGCTGCAGGCTGGCCTTTTGTACTGGGCTCCTGCCTGCATAGCTGCCTTTTCATGCCCACAAAGAAATCCACAGCAGTCACGATAGACCTCTGTTGAGCTTGCTCACTCCCCCCTCTCACTCGCTCGTTCTGTTTCTGCTGGCGCTGCAGGCTGGCATTTTATACTAGGCTCCTGATTGCATTGCTGCCTTTTTCTGCCCACAAAGAAATCTGCAGCAGTCAAGATAGAGCTCCGTTGAGGTCGCTCACTCCCCCTGTCTCACTCACTCATTCTGTTTCTCCTGGCGCTACAGGCTGCCCTTTTGTACTGGGCTTCTGCCTCTGTTGGCACCTTTTTCTGCCCACAAAGAAATCTGCAGCAGTCCTGACAGAGCTCCTGTGAGCTCGTTCTCTCTGCCTCTCTCAGTTGCTCATCCCATTTCTGCCACCACTACAGGCTGCCCTTTTGTACTGTGCTCCTGCCTGTGTTGCCGCCTTCTTCTGTGCACAAAGAAATCTGCAGCACTCACGATAGAGCTCCATTTAGCTCACTCACTCAGTCCCTCCCCCTCTCTCATGCGCTCATTGTGTTTCTCCCACTGCTGCAGGTTGGCCTTTTGTACTGTGCCCCTGCATGCATTGCTGCCTTTTTCTGCCCACAAAGAAATCCGCAGCAGTCCCAACAGAGCTCCGTTGACCTCACGCACTCCTGCTTCCTCGCTCGCTCGTTCTGTGTCTCCCGGCGCTGCAGGCTGCCCTTTTGTACTGGGCTCCTGCCTTCATTGGTGCCTTTTCCTGCCCACAAAGAAATCTGCAGCAGTCCTAACAGAGCTCAGTTGAGCTCGGTCACTTTCCCCCTCTCTCACTCGCTCAATCTTAAACTATGATATATGATATTGGCATTATATATACATGATATATGATATTGGCATTATAAATACATGGTCTGCATATGACATTTCAGTGTGCAAGGAATTTTGCCTGTAACTTTAAGTGTCAGTAGCTGAAAACCAGGATGTAATTAAGCAGGCCAGAAGGAAACAGTTAACTGGAACATCCTTCTAGAGAGACAGTTTAAGTCCCTCATCACTTGCTGCTGCTTTTGAAGTTAGAACTTAAATACAGATTTTGTTACATCAGGAAAGGACATCATTTAGTTGATTCCTGTTGGTTATCTCACACCTGGGTGACAGACGGCAGGGTTATAAACCTCAAAGGAACTGGTTGATCAAAGACTCATAATTTGAAAAATGTTTTTTTGCTGATGGTCACATTATTTAAAATACCTCCTGGTAGGGAATCATGTCTGTAATCTTATATTCTAAAAGGAGGTGCTAGATGACTCACAGAAGGGGTGTGGAGACACACAGAGTTTAAACTGATACTTGTGTCTGAAATGTTGGTCATATTATTTTGGAACTCTGAGAGAAAACAGTTCTCTGATCTAACTTAAGCACTTCCAGAGGTAATACCTTAGACAGCAAAGGTCTAAATGTATTGTGGTAGGAGTTCTTGTTTTGTACTTTTCCCTTGTTCTTTATGTGATTGTGATGCTCTTTGATATTTGTTCAGTATTTTATCTTACTGTTTTTTATCCATTTTTAGTAAACATTTTCTTTAAGATACTGTCTGGGTCTCCCCAGTCATTTTTTGCATGTTATTGCTGAATGGATATTAAGTGTGACAACTGTTCAAGGGCTTGATCGTGTTACTAAGCTTGGTAAAAGGTAAGAATATACCTAAAGTCTTTTACAGAGTTTCAAGGGTTCATTTTGGATACCTGGTTAGGTGCCCTTAGATGAAAGATATATTGCATCCCCCCGATGAGAATATAATCTGAGCCTGTACATTTGGGTATGCGAGTATAAGGTTCAGAGTTTGAATCCCCCCAGAACTTGAGACTAAAGGTGATTTAGACCCAAAAGCAGACAGGAGGGTTACCCTGTCTGTTACTTGTTGACAATATTGCGCTCTGAGGTTGGCAGCATGGGAGCAGAGGGCCTGACCTGCCGAGTGCATTTGTGGCAGATTTGGTTGGCAGTGGTGGGATAAATTTAGTAACACAAGCTTTAACTGTTTAGTGGGTCAGCTTAACACTATGCAGCTCGCTTGCAAAATAAGGCAGTGATTTATTTTTAAAGGAGAAAACAGAACAATATCATTTTGTTTACAGTCAAATTTCCTACCTGCTTTATTTTTTTCAAAGTGCAAGTTAGAGTAGCCGTAGTTATAGAAGAAGATGGTTTCCAACTACAGTGAGCACACTGCAGATGACCTGAAGCAGTTCTGCAAGGAGAGAAGAGTCCTGCACAAGGGGAGAACCACTAAGCAGAACCTCATGGATGCTCTGATGGCCACTGATGCCCTGAGTGTTGAGTCACAGACTGTGACTGTAAAGGACCAAACCTTGGGCATGGAGGGACCAGTGGCCAGTGCAGTGTCCAGATCCAGTGAGGAGGTCAGCAGGGCCAGTGCAAGCCAAGGGCCACAGCAGTAGGGAAAGGTCACCAGCATTCTGGAGCCAGAAGCCATCAGGCTGCAGATGGAGTTGCAAAGGATGGAGCTGGAGTTCCAGAGAGTAGAGAAGCAAGAGCAGAGAGCCACAGAAGAGAAGAGGGAACAAGAACAGCAAAAAGCTGAGAGTGAAGAGTGCCAGCCAGCCGCAGAGAAGAAGAGGGAGGGAGAACAGTGAGAAGCTGAACGTGAACAGCGAAAGGCAGACTGTGACAAGCATGAGCACCAGAGGTGACATGAACTGGAGAAGCTACGACTCCAACCACCAGCACCAGAGCAGGTAAGTGGCTTGGGTTTAACTGGAACTACACTGGGTTACAAATTAAATTCCAAATTGATAGCTGAATTTAAAGAGGGTGAGGATATGGATGCCTTTTTAAATTCCTTTGAAAAAGTTTATATTCAGCCAAAGATTCCTAGAGGGTCATGGAGCTTCCAGCTATCCCCGCTACTTGCCAGGAAAGCTCGGGATGCATTGGGTCAAATGGACAATGTGGACAGTAATGATTACAGCAAACTTAAAGCTGCACTTTAAAAAAAGTTTGATTTAACTGCAGAAGCATACAAAGCTAAATTCTGTAAGCTCAGGAGAAGTCCTGACATGAGCTACAAGGAGCTAGCCATGAAACAACGTCAGTGTTTAAAACATTATTGGTAAGGAATTGAAGCAAACCCTGTAGATAAAATTGAAAATGCTATATTGTTAGAACAGTTTTTTTGGGGGGGTCATTCCCAGCAGAGCAGAAAATGTGGCTGGAGGACCAAGATCCCAAAACAGTGCAAAAGGCTGCTGAACTCTCGGACTGCTATGCCAAGAGCAGACCTGCTCTGAGAGTGAATAGGGTGGGCATGGCAGTGCAGAAAGGGAAAAGCACACCTTCAGGGCAGCTAAAACCCTCCCTGCCTCCATTGAAACCAGTTAGCCCCAGGTTTCAAAGAAATATTTTTTCTGAGAAAAGAATTGAATGTTGGGTTTGCAAAGAAACTGGGCATACTGCCAGACAGTGTCCCAAAAGGATGAGCAATACGCAAAATGGGGCTAGGAAAGATGTGGGTTGTTTGTGTGTCCCTGAAAGCATGCCTGCGAACATGAGGGGAACATGTGCACCCAGTCACTGTGAATGGTGTACAGACACAAGCATTAAGAGACACAGTTGCATCCCTGATGTTGGTAAAAAGGGACCTGATAGAGCCTGGTCAGCTTATACCCAATAAATTTGTAACTGTATGAGGCTTCACTGAGGAGAAGAAAACATTGCCACTCACCAGTGTTCTCCTAGACCGGGGTGAAACAGGAAGAACTGTGCAACAGGTGGCTGTACCCAAAACTTTAGCAGTTGACGTCATCCTTGGCACCAATCTCAAACAGGGGATGGTGTGTGCAGTTACCCGTAGCCAAGCAGCAAGGAAAAATTGTAGTTTCCTGGACCCCATAGAAGCCACTGTGGAAACCACTGGGAGGCTGGTTCCCCAGCCTGTGTTTCCTGATATGGAGACTAATGAAAAGGGGTAGAAATTTCCCCAGTAGCAGTTAACCAAACAGCTACGGAGGGTTGCTCCAAAGAAGGAGGGGTGACCTATTGTCAGAGGGTTAGGGATGACATTGATCCTGAGTGCCCTGATGCTAGAGCTAGGGATCCTAGTTTAGATATCGACGGGGACCTATCCCATGCCTTGGGAATGTGTAAGGAGTTTGCAGCTGCTCAGACAAGTGACCCTAGTCTAGAGAAGCTGAGGTCTTGGGCAGACTCTGATGGAGCATAGGGAGGTGATGGAAAACATAAAGTTCATTGGTAAAATGGACTGATGTATACTCAGGATGCTAAGACAGAGGGAGGACTGATAGGCAGGCAGCTTTTCATTCCAGAGGGGTACCGTGAGCAGTTGCTCAAGACTGCACATGATATTCCCTTGTCTGGTTATCTGGGAATCATGCGCACTATACAGTGGTTGGTCCAGAATTTCTACTGGCTCAACTTTACCCAGCAGGTGAAGGAGCATTGCAGGTCTTGTCACTGGTGCCAAGAAATAGAGAAGGCTGGTAAGAAAACCCAGGTTGCCCTAATTCCATTACCCATAGTGGAGGAGCCATTCCAGAGGATGGAAAATGGAAATGGATATTGTGGGGTCTTGAAATATACTCAGCTCCTCCAGTAAGAGGTTTATCCTTACTGTAGTGAATTATGCCACCCAGTTCCCAGAGGCAGTCATTCTATCCTCTCTGAGGACAAACAAAGTGGCAGATGCCTTACTAGGAATTTTCTCCCATGCTGGGTTTCCACAGGAGGTTATCACAGATCGAGGGGGTTCCTTCATGTTGGAGCTAATGAAATGTTTGTGGGAGAAGTGAGGGGTGATGCAGAGATGCACAACACCTTATCACCCACAAGCCAATGTGCTTGTGGAAAGATTTAACAGTACCCTGAAGTCAATGTTCCAAGTGTTTGCTGAACAGCTTGGGAGGGACAGGGAGAAATACCTTCCCCACCTGTTTGCATACAGGGAGGTGCCCAAAGAGTTGACAGGGTTTTCCCCCTTTGAACTCTTATATGGACGCTGGGTACATCAGCCCCTAGACTTGATCCGGGAGGACTGGGAAGGCAAGCACATCACCTAGGGAACTCCCATTGTGGATTACATCCTTAGGTTTAGGGAAAGGCTGAAGGAGTGTATGGGGACAGCCCAGAGCCACCTGGCAGCTGCCCAACAGAAACAAAAAGTGTGGTATGACTGCAGAGCCAGAGCTCACTCATACACGGTGGGTCAGGAAGTCATGGTCCTTATCCAGGTCTGGAAAGACAAGCTACAGGCTGAATGGGCAGGACCGTACAAAGTAGTTAGAAAGGTAAATGACATGAACTATATTATAGAGTTACCTGACAGAAGACATACAGAAAGAATGTACCATGTCAACATGATGAAGCCGTATGCTAATTGGGCTGACATGGTGTTTTCAGTATGTAGTCCTGGGGATGGGACAGATGAAGGAGACCCCCTTCTGGACTTGCTGGAAGAAATCAGGTGGCAGTCCTCTGTAGAGGCAGTTAAATTTCCACTCCAGCTGGCCTCAGACCAGATCCAGGAAGTAAGGGAGGCTTTAGCAGACTTTGTCCCACTGTTTAGCACCAAGCCTGGACTAACCCCCTTAGCAACACACGGTGTGAAGACAGGGACACGGATGCCCATATGGCGGATAGCTTATCGGGTATCAGAGGCTGTCCAAAAGGACATTAGGAAGATGGTGGAGGAAATGCTGGATTTAGGAGTAATCCAGAGGACCCACAGCCCCTGGGCCTCACCCGTAGTCCTTGTGTCCAAGCCAGATGGCTCTACTCATTTCTGTGTGGACTATCATGGACTGACTGCAGTCACAAAGTCAGATGCTCACCCGATGCCCTGGATGGATGAACTCCTGGACAAGTTGTGAGGGGCGACCTACCTTATGACTATTGACCTGACAAAGGGGTACTGGCAGGTAGAGGTAACTGACAGAGCTAGAGAGAGGTTGGCCTTCATCATACCAATAGGCTTATTTAAATTTAAAGTAATGCCTTTTGGAATGAAGAATGCCCCCAGCCACTTTCCAAAGGTTGATGAACCAGGTGTTAAATGGTGCTGAGGAGTAAGCCATGGCATACCTGGATGACATTGCCATCTTTAGTGTCAGCTGGGAGGAACACCTGTCCCACCTTAGGGAAGTGCTGGGCAAGATAAAGAGGGCTGGGCTTACTGTCAAAGCTGAGAAGTGCCAGGTTGCCATGGCTGAAGTGGCATACCTCAGACATGTTGTAGGCCGGGGGCAGCTCCATCCCATCCAAGTAAAAATAGAGGTGATCAAGGCATGGCCCAGACCAGAGATGCAGAAGCAGGTCAAGAGTTTTCTAGGGATAGCAGGGTACTATAGGAAATTTGTACCCAATTACAGTGCCCTGACTGCTCCCCTATCTGACCTGGTAAAGACGCCTAAGAAAATTACCTGGGAACCAGCCTGTGAAAAAGCCTTTACCAGACTGAAGGAGGCACTGTGCAGTCCTCCTGTATTGACAAGCCTTGACTATAGAATACCCTTTATAGTCCAGACTGACGCCACAGACATGGGTATTTGGGCAATACTGAGTCAGACATCCAACCAAGGAAAAAATCATCCCATAGTGTACCTGAGTAAAAAGTTACTTCCCAGGGAGCAGGCATACTCTACTGTGGAAAAAGAGTGTCTTACCATAGTGTGGGCCCTAAAGAAGTTAAAGCCATACTTATACGGGCAGCATTTTGAGGTACAAACTGACCACAACCCCCTGGTTTGGCTGACACAAATGGGAAAACTATTGGTAGACTATTAAGATGGAGTCTTGACTTGCAAGGGTATAACATGGCGATCTTACATAGGGCTGGAGCAACCAATCAGAACTCAGATGGCTTGTTGCATCTGTATGAGGAGTGAACTGACTGAGGAAGCTCATGCCATGCAGGGGATAGAGCCCCCAAATTCAGTCTAGGTGGGGAGGATTGTGATGCTTGGCCAGCTGGTTATGATTATTCTATGATATTGGCATTATACAGTAAATACATGGTCTTTGTATGACATTTCAGTGTGCAAGGAATTGGCCTGTAACTTTAAGTGTCAGTAGCTAAATACCAGGATGTAATTAAGCAGACCAGAAGGAAACAGTTAATTGGAATATCCTTCTAGACAGACAGTTTATGGCCCTCATCACCTGCTGCTGCTTTTGAAATTAGAACTTAAATACAAATTTTATTACATCAGGAAAGGACATCATTTATCTTAGTCCTGTTGGCTAGCTTACACCTGGGTGACAGATGGCAGGGTTATAAACCTCAAAGGAACTGGTTGATCAAAGACTCATAATCCTCCTATAAACAGAACTAGCTCCCATCAGTCCCCCTACAAGCAGAATTGTTCTTTTATCACAAACATGGCTGTTACCTTTATACGGTAAAAACTGCATAATTGAAATCATGATTGCCTGTTTATGCCGCATACCCCTACTCTTGCCTGACACCCAAACTGTGTGTAAGAGAGAGTGTGTGTGTGTGTGTGTGTGTGTGTGTGCACATGTGCACTGCTAAGACGGTGACAGTTTTCAAGTGAGACTTCCAGTTTGGCAGCAGTAAACAATACTGTATATAAACAAATAAAACTTAACTTTTTATTCTCCTTGTCCTGTAAACCTGCACAGTATCTCAGTACTGACACATACAATGCAACACAGTAAAAATTAAATATTACTGCAAACTACTTTACCCATTTTAAAAATGCTATAACCCTCTCCGGAGCATGGATGTGCTGGGCATTGATGCACTTTCCAGGTGGTTGGAGGACACTCAGTCTTTGGCCCATGCCTCAGAATACACTCATGGCATATATCAGTGCCTAAAACACCCTTGCTCTGTCATGAGTTATTGCTTACACATTCAGAGGTATATACAGACAATGTATTTTAGGCAGTCTGGTACCTCAGGAAGGACTCTTTATCAGTTTGAAACTTAACACCAGGAAATAATGTTTTTTCTTCTAACTTTCTTCATTTAAATTTTTTCTCCACCACTGCATCTGTGAAGTCTTTGGGTCCAGGGTGTCCTCCCAGCTCAGCCTAACACTGCCTTAATTGATTCCTCCAGTAGGGGTACACATAAGGTGTGGCCTGATAGTGCCTCCAACTATCATCCTGATGGCAGTAGGGTTTTCTCTCCAGTTGGTACAGCCCTCCCTATGCCCCACTGCACCTGCTACAGCTGGCTATCAACCCTGCCAACACACAGCAGGTCACTGAAGAGAATTAAGCTCCCCTGTTCATCACGATGGTTGCTGAGGCAGCAGAACCTGGCTATGCTCCTCTTCATCTGGGTGTGCCGCCACACCACACCATCATCCAGCCTCCCCTGGGCTGCACAGTAACCTCCCGGGTTTGCTCCTTAACTTGGGTATGGGCATAGCGGTGCACAGAGCCATTGGTTTTCACTTTATTTGTTACTGCCTGTGTACTGTCCTGATGCCAGCTATGATGTATGGTGTCACGAAATCTCTCTGGGTTCCAGTGCTTTAGTGATTGTGGTCTCGGGCTGTTCACCACTCAGTAAAAAGTGCTGGCCATGTACTAATGACTTGTTTGTATTTTTGAACCACTAAAGATACCTATTTTTGTTAGTATTATCTCCATCACACAACACCCAATCCTCCTCTCTTTTCGGTCTCTGACTCCTACCAGTCTATACCTCTGCCTGCTAAACTCACTGTTGATGCCAACACACACCACCTGACTCCCAGTGAGATTCCTGGTCTCTGGTTCCAGGACTCATTCTCCTGCTCTTTTTCAATTGGAAAAGCTCCTGAACGTTAACCTTATTTAGTCGGGGTTCATTCACATGATTCCTAGAATCTGCCACTGAGGCCGGGTGAGGCCCTAGCATGTTGTGGGGGTCAGGTGATAGGCTCACTGGGAGGGAGTGCAAGGGCTGCATGGCACTTGTACGCCCCTTGATGGCTGATGAAGGAGCAACATTGACACTGGCTGTGAAGACAGCTATGAGATGTTTCTGTAACTATAATAACACATGAACAAGGTTGTGACAGTTTATGAAATTCTTGAATATTCGCCTGTCCTATGTTGAAATTCTTTTTTGTATTTTGTTTATTTAGTTCTGTATTACAGTTATATCATCATTATTGTATTTATTAAAATCTAATTACATTGACATGGTATATATTTTTTATCAGCTATTGCACTGCAACAGTATCTTTACATTCTACAACTCTTTTGTATTTTTTTCAATTGTATGTACTTATTCTGTGTGCTCTCTTATCCAGGATCTCTTTGAAAATGAGCTTGGTCAAAGGAGTCTTTTCCTGGTAAAATAAACTTGAACTTGTCTGCCCCATGGCTATAGGTCTGTCACCTTTGAGTCAGGCCAAAATTCAGCTACTAAATCTCTGCCCCTTTTCTGGCAGGCCACACCCCCTGCTGCCTCCAGTATTGTCACATGTCACTCAAAACATCTGAAGTTCATGTTGAAGCCAAAGCCAGGAGCCACAGTGCTATTTCATTGTATTTTTACTTGACATTACAGTACAAACAAGCATTTGTCAATGCCGAATGTTGCTTGCTTGTATGTGCTGTGTAGGTATTTGGAAGTCAGTGGAGTGCAAATATTTAAAATTTGCAAACTTACGAGCGTGCGTAGAAACTGCGCAACGCATGCTCCTCAGTCATTTTTAGGAAGTTTGTGACCAAATTTTCAACATAGCCATTTTAAGACCTCTGCTCATGAACAGTGTCACTGTGATTTTCTTAATGTGTCCCATACATTGACCGACTGCACCATTGTGCACTACATGGGTGGAAACACGTTTTGGGCGAGATGTGAAAAATGACAGCTGTACTGCTCATAAGGAGGTGTGGTAAAATGACAATATTGACAATCTGGAATGAAAATATTGAAAATTTGCAAATTTATGAGCGTGCGTAGGAAGTGCGCAACACAAGCTTGTAAAACAGTCATTTTTAGGAATTTTTCCACCAAATGTTCAACATAGCCATTTTAAGACCTCTGATCATGAACAGTGTCACTGTGATTTTCTTAATGTTTCCCATGCAGTGATTTTGCACACCGACTGAGCCATTGTGCGCTACATGGGCGGAAACACGTTTTGGGCATTTTGGGCACAAGGACACTGTTTGGGGGCCATGGAGCCAACAGGGGACTGGGCACCCCCATCGGCAACCAACATCTGTTGCCATGCTGGGGTGCTACAGCATGCACGTGTCGAGGGGTAGTGGAGCCGACGACACGGGACATTGCACCATGCTGGGGTGGGCTCCCAATGGCACAAGGATGCTGTTTGGGGGCAGTGGAGCCGGCGAAGTTGGGCACCCTGTCGGTGATAGCATCTGTTGCCATGCTGGGGTGGGCCCCAGCGTGCGGCACTGTACATTGGGGGCAGCAGCCGATGAAACAGGAGGACAACGCTGGACATTTGCCATGCTGGGATGGGCCCTGTGCATGGCACCGTACTTTTGGGGGACAGGAGCTGGACAGGGGACTGGGCACCCCCATCGCCTATACAGTGTGTGGGGGGGGCGAGAATGCAGTCTGCATGCATGTGTGTGTGTGTGTGTGTAGGGGGAGTGCGCATGAGCAGACGATATCTTATCGCTGCTCACGGAAGCGTAGCTCCCTCTTTCAACTGTACTCCACTGCATTTTAGACTGCTGTCAGACAGCTCCAGCAGCGATTGGAGAACTGCGGCCGTGCCTGTAAACACACTGACTGAATTGGAAGAAGGCTGCCACACCTCCCAAAACTCGGATGATGGCACTATGTTTCTTGCACATGCGTGCAAGCAACATAAAAATGAAATGGAATAAAAAAAACATTAGGAATGCCGCAAGAAGCAGAGGTACAAGAGGGAAAGGAAGAACTCAGAGAGGAGGTTATGGGGGCTATTGGGATGGACAGGGCCCCCAGAGATCAATGAAAAACAAATCATGGTATAGATCAATTTAACAGACAACATTCTGACAAAGGAACAAGAAGATGTATTAAAAAGAGGACTTTCATTTGTGCCAAAACAAAAAGTGAATGCATTTAATATTAAATTGGACACATAAAATGTACAGACAACTCCATTTAAAATCACATTTCTCCAGAATACAGCCAGTGGAAATTAGTGTCCCTATTACCACAGTAGATAGTGCCATGGAAATCAATGGAGAAGAGGAAGCTATGGTTTGCCATAGAGACGACTCCTTTTTGCAAAAAATCGAAATTTGTCCTAAATATGAGCATGAACATTGCTATTAATATTTTCAGTAAATTAGTGGACCAAGATCTTGAGAATTTAATAAAAAGGTTTGAAAACTTACAAAAGTTAAATCTAAAAAAGAAAGAGAGGCATTAAAAGAATTAAAAACTTTACCAAATACAGTAATAAAGGTTGACAAGGGAGGCACTGTGGTGTTATGGGGTAAGGATAAATATGTAACTGAAATGCAAAAATAGTCGCAAAATGAAAAATTTTACAAGAATTTAAAATCAGACCAGAAATAAGAAATAAAATAAAAAAAAGAAATAGAGAATGCTGCACAAAAGAAATGAATAACCGAAAAACAGAAGGCCTTCTTGGTAACAGAACACCCAATAAAACCAAAGATTTATCTACCTCCCAAAGTTCACAAAAATCAAAGAGTCTCCCCCAGGAAGACCTACTGTAAGCAGTCTGAACTCAGTAACTGAACCCCTTTCCAAATTTGTGGACTTTTTCCTTAGCCCCTTGGCAAAACAAGAAAAATCCCACATAGCGGATACCAAGGCTGTTCTTTTTTTTTTACTTTCTATTTTTCCCCCAATCCTTCTGCCCCAGTCTGACCTATCTCAGATCCCTCAGACCACACACATTCCAACTTACCAAGAGATCTGCTCCTAGAGTGCTCACAGTCTTATATACCTCAAGCCCCCGGATAAGCCCCCGGATGGGGTGAGGGAGGGACCTCCCCTTACCTTCCTCAACTTCGGGAAGGGGGGCACAGGGGAGTCTGCCCTCAGAACTTGTGCTTGCATGGTGGCATGGAGGGATCATCACCAGGACTGGATGGGGCCATTTCCCTCTGTTCTTGTGTTCCTCTCCGGCATTGGCATGAGCGGGACCAATGACCCGGAGGTGCACAGAGACATGCCTCCGCTCAGGTCCCAGTCGGCATCGGCAACCCTCCTTCCTGCATCTGTGGCTCTCCCCACTGCACTGCCAGATACCAGCGGCCACCAGGAGGTGGCAGTAATGCAGCGGGAGCAGCCTCCTCCCCCCCAGGAGAAGGGGAGCAGCCACCGGGCGCTCAATTCTTCTCCACCCTGCCGACCCCCAGCGACCTGTGCTCATTCCCAAACATGGGTCGCTTGCATGGCATGAGGTGTGGTGTCCAGCGCCTTAACCCTCAGTGCCACTGGGCCGGCCCTTACCAAGGCTGTTCTGAATAAAATAAAGGACATAAGAGTAAATGAGGACACTGTCCTGGTCACAAGTGATATTGAGAGTTTATACAACAATATTCCCTATCAGGCAGGGCTGGAAGCAATAAAGAAAAGGTTAGCAAACAGACCAAATGACGTGGTACCCCCAAGTGGATTCATAGTTAAGATGGCAGACATGGTTTTAACCAATAATGACTTAATGTTGGGACAACAATTCTATAACCAAACCCATGGTACAGCAATAGGGACTGCTTTTGCGCCCTCTTTGGCCACAATTTATGTTGGGGAATGGGAGAATGAGTTTATATGGAGCATCAGCAACAACAAATGGTATGATAAGATAGTCCTTTGGGTCCGTTTTGTGGATGACATACTGATAACATGGAATGGAATACAAGAAGAATTGGATGACATTTTGAACTATATGAATACAAACATAGAAACATAGACTTTGATGGCAGATAAGGACCGCTTGGTCCACCTAGTCTGCCCATTTCCCTACCTAGAGGATAAGATGCAGATCCTAGTTAACCAACAGCCTATTTCTTCCTACCCCCCAACAAAAATTGCCTTATGTCTGTCCCATGCATTCTTGAATTCTCCCACATTTTTAGACTCCACAACCTCCTCAGGAAGGCTGTTCCATGCGTCCACCACCCTCTCTGTGAAAAAATACTTCCTCACATTGCCCCTGAGCCATCCCCCCTCTATCTTCAAATTGTGTCCCCTTGTTCTTGCACATCTCTTTTTCTGAATGATGCTACCCTCTTGGACTTTGTTGATTCCACTGAGGTACTTAAAAGTTTCTATCATGTCCCCCCTCTCCCTCCTTTCCTCAGGGGTATACATATTAAGCTCCTTTGGTCTCTCCTCGTATGGCTTCTCTTGCAGACCCTGCACCATTTTAGTTGCCCTCCTCTGAACTGCCTCCATCCTGCCTATGTCCTTGCAGAGATGGGTACTCCAGAACTGGACGCAGTACTCCAGATGGTGTCTTACCAACTGTCTGTACAGGGGGATAACAACTTCCTGTTTTCTACAGGTGATGCCTCTCTCTATACATCCCAGTATCCCCCCCTAGCCCTCCCTACCACCTTCTCACATTGCTTGCCAACCTTAAGGTCATCTGATATGATTACCCACAGGTCCCTTTCCATTTTTGTTGTTGTTACTACATCCCCCCCAGTTGTGTAATCTTCCCCTGGGTTTTGTTTCCCAGGTGCATTATTTTGCACTTCTTTGCATTGAATCTAGCTGCCATACTTCTGACCATTCCTCCAACCTTGGCAAGTCCTTCTCATCCTTTCCATGCCCCTCATGTATCAACCCTGTTGCAGATCTTTGTGTCATCTGCAAAGAGGCATACTTTTCCTTCCAGTCCCTCTGCAATGTCCTTATAAAGACATTAAAAAGGACTGGACCAGTACTGAACCCTGCGGTACCCCACTAGTAAGCCCTCTTTCTTCAGAGTGGACTCCATTTACAATTACCTTCTGTGTCCTGTTGTCCAGCCAATGTTTTACTCAGACTACCACCCTGGGACCCACTCTCAGGTTGGTTAATTTGACTATTAATATTTTGTGTGGGACTGTGTCAAATGCCTTGCTAAAGTTTAAATAGGCCATGTCCACAGCCCCTCCCTGGTCTACTACTTTGGTCACCCAGTCAAAGAAGTCAATTAGATTCGTCTGACATGACCTTCCTACTGTGAACCCATGCTGCCTTGGGTCCTGTGCCCCACTGACCTCTAGGTGCTCAACAGTTCCTTCCTTCAGAAGTGAGTCCATCACTTTCCCTACCACAGAGGTCAAACTGACAGGTCTGTAGTTTTTCTGCCTCTGTCTTGGTCCCACTTTTCTGAAAGGGAATGACATCTGCCTTCCTCCAGTCCTCAGGTACCACACCATCCTCCCATGATTTGTTAAAAAGGGTAGTCAGTGGTGTCATTAGTTCTCTGCTTAATTCTTTTAGAATTCTGGGGTGAATTCCATCTGGCTCCATTGCTTTGTCCACCTTCAGTTTAAGGAGTTCTTTCAGAACCCTTTCTTCTGTGAAAGGACTGGGATCGACCCCACCTCTCCAGAGTGCTTCTGTTACTTGGATTAGGCACCTCCCCACCTCCTCTTTTGTGAATTCTGAACAGAAGTATTCATTCAGTATCCCTTCTTTTTCACTGTCCCTCTCTGCCCACCCACCGTTCATTCTATTCAGCCTCACTATACCTCAGTCTTTCTACACTCCCTGATATACCTAGAAAAGGTTTTATCCCCCTTCTTAACCGAGTTGGCTATCTTTTCCTCAGTTTGGGCCTTTGCTATTTTGACTACCCTCCCTGCTTCCTCCTGCCTTAAACTGGTACAGTTCTCTGTCCTGCTCCTTCTGTGTTTCTTTATACTTCCTAAATGTAATCTTTTTTCTCCCTAACCTTCACCACCACCTCTTTTCAGAACCATAGTGGCTTTTTATTTCATTTTGATTTGTTTATTTGCTTCACACAAAGGCTTGTTGCCTCTGTGATGGCAGTTTTGATATTTCCCCATTGTTGCTCCACCCTTCCTTCTAGCCTGTTTGCTAGTATTTTTCTAAGGCACTCTCCCATCTTGCCAAAGTCAGCCCTCCTGAAGTCCAGAACCCTCACTTTTGTATGGCTTGACTCTGTAGCTGAGTTTATCGTGAACCATGCTGTTTGGTGGTCACTTGTTCCCAAATGGCTATCCACTTCTAGATCTGAGATCTTCTCACTGTCCCATTTGAGAGTACGAGGGCTAAGATTGCTCCCTCACTAGTAGGTTCCAAAACTAGCTGTCTGAGGCATGTCACCTGAAGGGCATCGGGGAATGGCCCTGCTTCTGGATGTGGCTGCAGCAAAAGTGCTCCAGTTAAAATATGGCATATTAAGGTCCCCCATCAATAGTATTTCCTTTTTCTCTATCATCCTAAGTATGCCTTCTATCATATCCTTGTCCATTCTCTCCCCCTGGCATGGAGGTCTGTATACAACCTCTGTGTGGATTGTGGTGCAATTTCCAGTCTCTAAGGTGACCCACAGTGCCTCTTCTCCTCCCTGTTTACTCTTTTGTTCCATCCCTTCCCTTACATAGAGAGCTACTCTGCACCCTCTTCTCTCCTCTCCCTGTCTCTCCTGTAGATTGTGTACCCTGGTATGTTAACATCCCAGTCATAGTTCTCTGTGTACCATGTTTCTGTGACTGCTATGATATCCAGGCATCCCTCTTCCATCAAGGCCACCAGTTCAGGGAGCTTGCTGCCCAGACTATGGGCATTGGTACTCATTACCTTCCATTCCTTGATGGCCTTACCCCTTTTTGCCCCATCCCTGTCCTTATTGCATTTGTCACTTTCTCCATTTACCCCTGTGATTCTCCCTATCGACATCTCTATGTTGGTGTCTACCTCACTTAGTAACCTGATTTTTTTGGGGGGGGCTAGGATTTCCCTGCTCCTCTCCAGTGCCTCCCCCCTTGGCTAGTTTAAATGCTTACCAATGAAACATTTAAACCTATCGCCTAGGATCCTGGTTCCCCTCCTGGACAGATGCAGACCATCATGCCAGTATAGGCCTGCATCCTTCCAGGTGGACCCCCAGTCCCCAATGAAGCCAAATCCCTGAGCTCTGCACCAGTTTTTCAACCATTGATTGAATCCCATGGTGTGGAGCACCCTAGCCTCACCCATGCTATAGACAGGCAGAACCTCTGAGAAGGTTGCCGTGCGTGCTATTTGTCTAAGACCCCTTCCCATCTCCACAAATGCTTCTTGCACTGCTCTGATCCCTTTCTTAGCCAGGTCATTTGTCCCTAGGTGGACTGTGACATCCAGCTCCCTCCCCTGTGCAGCTGCTCCTATGAGTCTGAGGATTCGCTCCCTGTCATAGATACATAGATACGTAGACAGTGTCGGCAGATAAGGGCCTATGGCCCACCCAGTCTGCCCATTTGAGCTTGTAAGTTCAGTTTGTTTTCCTAGAAGTCTGTTGCACCTAACCCCTGACCTCCAGAATTCCTTTATGTCTATCCCATGCATTCTTAAATCCCGTGATTGTTTCAGCCCCCACCACTTCCTCTGGCAGGGTGTTCCACTTGTCCACCACCCGTTCCATGAAGAAATTCTTTCTCATGTTTCCTCTGAATCGTCCTCCCTCCAACTTCATCCCATGCCTTCTAGTCCTGGAACATCTTTTTTGCTTAAAAATAGTGTTTTCCTGCAACCTGTTCCTCCCTCTAAGATACTTGTATGTCTCTATCATATCCCCTCTTTCCCTCCTCTCCTCCAGGGAGTACATGTTCAGTTCCTTCAACCTGTCTTCATAGGACTTGTAATGCAATCCATGCACCATCTTTGTTGCCCTCCTCTGAACCTTCTCTACCCTGTCTATGTTCTTACGTAGGTATGGTCTCCAGAACTGTACACTGTACTCCAGGTGGGGCCTCACCAGTGTCCTGTACAGCGGAATTATGACCTCCCTTTTCCTGCTGGTGATGCCCCTGCCTATACATCCCAGCATCCTATTTGCTTTACCTGCTGCCTTGTTACACTGTTTCCCTACCTTGAGGTCATCAGAGATGATAACCCCAAGATCCCTTTGCTGCTTGGTGTATGTTATATCCTCACCCCCCAACTGATTTATTGTGCCAGGGTTTTTGTGCCCCATATGCATTATCTTGCACTTCTTTGCATTGAATTGCATCTGTCCCTCCAAGCCATGGCACCATGCAGGCACCTTATCTCCCTCTCCCCTTCCTCCCCCAGTTCTACATTCCTAACAATGGAGTCCCCCACCAGGAGTTGTTTCCTCCCCCCATGGGGTCCCATGCCACCCTCCCATGGGTCTCCTTTGTGGAGGTTCCCAGCATCCTCCTTGGTCTCCACTGTGGGTGCCTCCATAGAGGAAACACACTTTTCCAGAACGGCATAGAAATTGTGGAGAGGTACAACTGGAGGGATGCTCCTCTGTTCCACCACCCTCGCCATCTGAGCTCACTGTGGTCCAACCGCTCCTCTTTCTTGGTAACCTCTGAGGCAATGGCAGTGACCCTGGTGGCCCTTGGGTGGGAGAAGAGGTCCCACAAATCCTGGCCAACTCAGCCTGGAGATGAGCAACCTCCTCCCTCAGCCCAGAGAGGTGTCTGCAGATGGGACACCACATCCTCCAGAACGTCTCCCAGAAGACTGCTGCTCCACAGCCACTGCACTGCCCCACTCCCATCATGTCTTATTTCTGTCCCCCTAACTGTTGTTTGGAATACGTACTCTTTCCTCTGTTTGTTTATTTCTTTTTTTCTCTCCCTACTTACTTACTGCCTCTGCACCCTTTTATCTCCTGATCTTCCTGTTCTGAGACAAGAAGCTCCTATATTTCTCAGTAGTCTCCTTACTTGCTCAGAGTCAGACCTCCAGCAGCTGGGGGGGATGGAGAGCTACTCTTGCCCTTCTAGGATGGTGAGTCTTTGGTGGCTCTGTGATCACTCACTTCCTGCTCCCAAACAGGAAGTTCCTGTTGTCAGTCAAATCTGTGCCTATAAAAGTAGAACTGCCTTTGGGTGGGGGGGGGTGGAGGAGAGGAAGGAGGGCAATATAGTCCCAGTAGAAAAGTTTAGTTATACCAGCATCTCCTTCCTCTTGGTGCCCTGTTTGTTCTCTGGAAGAAGCTATCTAGGGCAGTGTTTAAATCTGGCCACTCCCCCTACTTTGCAAATCTTTCTACACTTAGTTAATTTCACAGATAACAATTCCCTTTAGCCACCTGTGACAAATACCTAGATAACTACACAGATAACAGATACACAGATAACAATTCACTTCAACTAACCCTGACAAACACACTAACTTTTTTTTGCCCTAAATTGAAGGTCCCAGTACAAGAGTTCTAGTTCTTAGTCCCAGTAGAGAAGTTTAGTTAAACCAGCAGCTCCTTTGTCCTGGTGCTCTGCCTGTTCCCTGGCAGAAGCTATCTAGGGCAGTGTTTAAATCTGGTTTTAACCTGGCTCCTTCTAGCTAAGTCACTCCCCCACTTTTCAAATCTTTCTACACTTAGTTAATTTCACAGATAACAATTCCCTTCAGCCACCTGTGACAAGCACCTAGTTAACTACACAGATTAACACATATATCAGATAACAATTCACTTCAACTAACTCTGACAAACACACTAACTTTTTTTTACCCTAAATTGAATGTCCCAGTACAAGAGTTCTAGTTCTTAGTCCCAGTAGATAAGTTTAGTTAAACCAGCAGCTCCTTCTTACTGGTGCTCTGCCTGTTCTCTGCAGAAGCTATCTAGGCCAGTGTTTAAATCTGGTTTTAACCTGGCTTCTTCTAACTAAGCCACTCCCCCTACTTTGCAAATCTTTCTACACTTAGTTAATTTCACATATAACAATTCCCTTCAGCCACCTGTGACAAGCACCTAGATAACTACACAGATAAAACAGATAACAGATACACAGATAACAGATAAAAATTCACTCTGACAAACACACTAACTTTTTTATGTTGATTGCACGCAGCGCAAGAAACATATTGGGACAGCTTGCTGAGAAGCAGGCCGTGGAGGCACAGCACTGTTGTGGCTAATGCCCCCACAGCCTGCAAAGGCTTGTCCCACTTCCCCCAATGCCATTGCAAGCTGCTGGTGACAGCAGTTTGGAACGTTGCCACCAAGTTGTGAGTATTACGCCGCTGCAATCAGGGGCTGCCTCGTCATTGCAGCGTCAGCCATCCGCTGCAATGAGGGAGGGACCCGTCATTGCAGGGCGGGATATAGAAGCTTTGATATTGTTTGTGAACATGGCGGCGGCTTGCCACCATGTTCACAAGCAATATCACCCCCACCCACCGTGTTTATTTGCCGATGGGGGCCCCAATCCCCATTGGCTTCAGAGCCCTGTGGTACTGTTGCTGATGGGAGAGCCCACTCCGCGTCAGCATTCTGTAACACCCCCCGCTTTTATTCCTGCCGACGGGGTGACCAATCCCCATCAGCATAGTAATACCCCCCTTGTGTGCCGACGAGGGTGCCCAATCCCCCATCAGCTACTGCTGCCCCTCCAAAAGAAAGCCTCTGGTGGCAGGCTGGGAGCCCACCCCAGCGTGCCACATGCCCCTTTAAAGGTAAAAACGGTCCCATGATGTCTTTTTATTTCATTTTTCTCCTGCAAAAAAGGAAACTGTCCCTCTTAGTTTCCCAGCTCCCTACCCACAACCTGCACCCACCAACTGTGCACCCTGCCTCCCACACCCCCACCCCATACTTACCTCTGAGCTAGCGACGATTTCACTGGACCGAAACATGTCTGCACTCTTCAAAGCCAACCACAAACTGAGGAAATGCTGGTAAGCTGTATAATGTAATAAATAGTAGTGTCAGTAAATAAAATAAAAGTAGTGTCAGTGGCTCAGTAGGTAGCACACTCGCCTCTGAGGCCAGGAGTTCAAAGGGCTGTGGGTTCAGTTCCCACATCTGGCACTTGGGTTAATATCCCAATACTGACACTGCAGTGCAGCATGAGGGGGGTGCTGCACTTCTGAGGTGCCATCTTTCAGATGAGACATTAAAGCGAGGTCCCATCTGCCTGGATTGGTGGTAGTTCAGGTGGATGTTAAAGATCCCATGGCACTTATCAAAAAAGAGTAGGGGCAACTTTATTAAATATTCACATATAAATCAAACTCAAACAAATAACAACAAATCAATACACTCTCATAATTCAGCAGATAAACTAACAAATAAAAACAAAAATAAGCATAAACTCATACATTCTAAAGTTTTCACAAGAAACTAAAGCAATCTCTAAACAGTCCTATGTATACAGCATATTAAAATTCTTCTCCCCTTTTTTTTTATTTACTTATATTTAATAAAATGAAGAAATCCCCTCCACCAAGATTTGACTTTACCTGCATCATATATTTGACATTCTTCCATGTAAACTTTATTCAAAACATTAATGACATAGATTCTGAAGCCCTCAAATGATGGTCGCTTCTGGTATAATACCCATTGAACTCTGGTGTGCCATAAGCAAAACCTCAAACTGGCCAAAAAACTCTTAACGTATTTTTTCAAAACCACTCAAAAGTGTGGAAAATCCCAAGCACCAGGAGATTATAATCCATTTGTGCAACCATGAGAGATCCCATACCCGGCTAAAACACCATAATTTAGAGGAAAATGAACAATCCAGAAAGAAATGCTCCATCGTCTCCTCTATAGTAACACAATCTGGATAAGGACAACTTCTTTCTTCAATTGCCTTATGTTTCGCCGTACCTCTTACATTTAGTTTCCCGTACATAATTAACCATAAATTTTCCCACATATAAGGGGGAAGTCTATTATTATTGTAACCTCTAGATGTCGCTATCCCAGGGGCTACTACCCCTGCCTGATTTGCCACTAACAGGTTGAGGGGCCTGGATCCAATGGCGGGTGCCTCCACCCAGAGGTCAGGGTTTGCAATAGTTAAACTTACTTGGTCACAGCCCTCTGGGACACTGCAACCCCTTTTCCCACTAGTGGCCCACACAATATATCAGAATTACCTTCACAGTATACACTTACCCCAGGACTAGTTCCGCACTGGGACCTCCTGTGAAATAAGATACAGTGCAACAATCACAGTACAGTACTTTAACATAGACAAATACCTCAGGCAGTATAACTTTGCTGAAACAAGCAGCTCTGATTTATTTAGGGGATATAACAAGGACAGGGAAATCAGGTTAATTAGCTTATCACTTTACTATCTACCTATGGCTCTGTGCACAGGCCTATCCTACCAGTTACTGTCCCTGGGTACCCAAGCCCTAGTGGCTAGTCCAAACCGTGGCAGCTGGTAGGGGCCCTTTCACACAGTGAAAAGAAAAATTAGTTTAAACAGTCAGCAGTACAGTGATTCCATTTGGATTTAATGTGGCAATTCAACAGGGAGCGACCCTGAATTAGTACTCATGACCTCCAAACAAGATAGGGTCCTTCAGCTCAGCAGGGCTACTCTTGAGCTCCACGAGACTCTTCACACATTTATATGGTAAAAAGAAGTACTATACCAGGCAGGCTGCTTCTCTATCCCGATCGCAATTACTGCACAATACCGGGAGAACACACAGCAGATTCAGTTCCTGACAGACCGAAGTGCATCAACAATTTCTCCAGTCTTCTACAGGGTGAGCCTGGTTTCTGCTCTTCAGAGATCCTTTGATTCTTTTCACAGGATGGATTCAGTCCTAACAAGCAGTTACACAAGCTGCAGACCGAACTCTGGGCCTTACACTTTTTTTGACTGAAACTGTGCACTGAAGGAGCACAGGGTTTCTTTCCCTTCACTGCCAGATCTAAACTGAAACTCCAACAGACAAAACCGGGCACTTCCTTTGAGTTCCTCCCAGTTCTTGACTGGATTGGCTGTCACCACAACAGACTGCTGCTGTTGGTCCAAAAGGCGCCGAAGTCTAAACTACATCTCCCAGAGTCACTGCCCATACAATCCTCTTGTGGCTGGCTCAGATTATGAGTCCAAGTTCTGATTCGTCCAAGGCACCATTTTAGAGCTAGCTTACCCCACACTGATTGGTCCAGTTCAGCAGTTCAAAACCAGAATGGGGAACTAGGCAGACACAGCTCTGACTGCAAAGAAAGCAGGCCAGACAAACTGCAATTTCATCATTACTCCAAATGATTTCTGGCAAACAGTTACATCTTTCAGATAGGTTCCCTTTGCACTCCTAGTGACTGCAAAAATGGAGTGAATTGGCAGCAGCTCGAGTGGTACTCAAACAGAGAAGCACACAGTCCCCCCATACAAACTAATTATGTCTGCAAGCAGACAGCTCTTAAAGAGACAGTACCAGAGGCTCTAAAAACACTCACTGATAAATGGCTTAAACGCCAAACACCATTCAGGCTTGGAGCATTCAAGCAAGCTCCTGGAAGTCTTTTGGGAACCCCCATTTGCAGGGGTTACACCCTTCCTGGCCTGGGAAAGCTTGCGTCCACGTCAAGCAAGTACCCCATAAGTTTTCAACTGCAACCATATACATTTGCATTAGGCTCACATGTAATCATCAGTCAATATATCATTTTACCAGAACACATTTCTGAAACATTGCAGTACGTCCTCTTTACACGATATACATACGTGTACCATAACTCAAGTTATTACCTCTTGTACATGAAACCTGAAGAGGGGCCTTCCTATCAGTTACCTTGGGGCTGGATGGGGCAAGGGCACCATACTTAGAGGGCAACACAAGTAACTTGAGTTAGCACTGATGCTCAGTTTGGGCAATGAGCTCGGGACACATACACTCCTTTATGGACAACATTGAAAGGCAAGTCCACAGGCCTCCCAAGTGAATCATAATTGAGGTGCACCACAGGCTTTACAGCTTGACCAGTCTTTCTAGGGGAACTGTTACAGTCTCTGCACTCTGAGCCTCATTTTCAGCATTGTCCTCACTTGTCAGGGAGTCTCCCTGGGGTAGAGAGGCTAGAACTTGGGGCACTTTCAGCTCCAGGAGTTACAGTTTCTGAGTCCACAACATTTGGCTCGCATGGAGAGCTTTCGGACACTGGCAGTGGACTGTCAGGGCACTCAAAATACTCTTCTTGTTCGGGTGTATCACCAGTCTGCCCCAATATATCATTTTCCTCCCCTGAAAGCTCAAACAGTTCAACCATGCACAATGATTCCATTTCATCTGATCTGATGCTTTGCACTTCACTTTCTGGGAGCATTGGCTCCAGGGATGAAGCTGGGGGCTTAGACAGTCCAGAAGGCCCAGCTTTGTCTCCAGTATTGACTAGGGATTGCCCTCAAACAATTGACTCAGTTCGTAAGAAGGATAGTATTCAAAGTCACTCTCACTTTCTTCTGATATGGACTGACAGTCATGCTCAACTGGGACTTGTGCAGGGGAACACTTTAACTCTGCTTCTGTAGGTGCAGACTTCCTTGATCTTTTTTTAGCAGCAGCTCTTGTCACTGGTCCAGAGGGGGCATCTTCTGGGGGCTCAGGCTCAATCAGGATTTGTCCAGTGGGCAGTAAATGATTTCTATGCATTGTTTTTACATCTTTTGAATTGTTCTCAGGCCTTACTTTGTACATTGGCAGATCATCTAGTTTGCCCACTACAATGTGAGGGAGATGGTGCCATCTGTCAGCAATCTTGTGTTTGCCATGCAGTCCCAGATTTCTTAGCAATACCCGATCTCCCTCCTGGAGTTCCTGTGCTTTCACCTTTTTATCATACCGTTCTTTGTTGGCCAGATTTCTTTTGGCAGCCATAGTTTGAGCCAGTTGGTACGCATGAGTTAGCTGGACCTTTAACTTTACACATACTGTAAATAGTTGTCAGCTTGAACCCCATCAGGAGAGACCCCAAAACACACATCTACTGGTAGTCGAGCTTTCTTCCAAACATCAGGCGGTAGGGGAGAACCCAGTGGCATCACTTTTGGTGCAGTTATAAGCATGTACCAGGGTGCTAATTTGTTGGCTCCATCTAGGCTTGTCCTTTGGGTGCAGGGTGCCTAGTATATCTAGCAAAGTGCGTTGAAACGTTCAGGCTGTGGGTCCCCTGGGGTGGTAAGGAGTGGTTCTGGACTTCTCGACCCCCAGAGAAAGCATCTCTTTGATCAGACGACTCTCAAAGTCTCTCCCTTGATCAGAATGGATTCTTTGTGGAGCCCCATAGTGAACAAAAAGTTTTCCGTAAGTACTTTGGCCACAGTGGATGCTTTCTGGTCTTTGGTGGGAAAGCTTGGGCATATCTCGTGAAATGGTCAGTGACCACCAGCACATTACTGATATTTCTTTGATCTGACTCCAAACTCAGAAAATCAATACAGACCAGCTCCATGGGTGCACTGGTGGTGATGTTAACAAGGAGGGCAGCCCTCTGGGGCAAAGCTTTCCTCTGTAAGCAGCGACTACAAGTTTGAATGTGTTGCTCCACATCAGCCCCATCTTAGGCCAATAGAATCTGGATCTCACCAAGTCAAGTGTTCTGTCTATACCAAGGTGCCCCATGTGGTTGTGCAAGGACCTCAGTACTGAGTCTCGAAAGGCAGTGGGCAGCACTAGTTGTTGTTTGTCTACTTGTCCCCCTCTGTCTACTGTTACTCTGTATAACAGTTTATTGATCAGTTTCAACTTAGGACCTTCTTTGTATAACAGTGCAGTTCCCAAATCAGTGGAGCGTAATTTGGACACATCTTTTCCTGCATAGAGGGCTTCTAAAGCTGCTTCGATCATGGGATCGCGGGATTGAGCCCGCCAAATACTGTCATTGTCCAGCTGAGGCAGTGCACCAATGTCTATTGCAGAAAAGTGGCAATAAGCAGCAGGTATGCAATTCTCCAGAGGGTCCCAAGCAATCTGACCATGCAGTCCACTGCATCCGTGGACATTTGTTCCTCCCTGTCAAACTTCCAGCAGAGTGCCCGAATGTCAGGTTCTGCCAATCGGATCCAATCATTCTGGGGAACAGGCCTCCGGGAGAGAGCATCAACATCTATGTGGTTCAGACCTGCTCGGTATTCGAGAGCATAGTCATATGTAGATAATGCAGAAAGTCACCTATGGCCAGTGGCATCCAACTTAGCTGAGGTCTGCACATAGGTCAAAGGATTATTGTCAGTTTTACTAGTATTTTAGCCCCATACAAGTACTCATGGAATTGGTCAACAATAGCCCACTTCAAAAGCTAGGAACTCTAACTTATGTACAGGATAGTTCTTTCCGGATGGGGTCAGGCTTCTGCTGGCAAAGGCCACTGGTCTCAGGCCATTCTCGTGTTCTTGGTACAACAGCCCCCAACCCTGTAAGCTAGCATCAGTGTGCAAGAGCGAAGGTTTTCTTGGATCGGCATAGGCCAGCACTGGAGCATGGGTAAGTTGATATATGATCTCATGAAAAGCAGTCTCACTAATCAGGAGTCCAGCAGGCCCCAAATCTTCACTCGGATGAAAATACACTCTTTCAGTCTTGAGGGACGCTGACTTTGGTATTTTTTGTGGGTTGGGGATACCCTTGAGTAAGGTTAAGAAGGGGGATCACTCTTGAATAGTCCTTGATGAAGTGCCATAATAACCACAGAATCCCAGGAATCTTTGCAGTTCTTTTAGATTTTTGGGCTGTGGCCAGGTGGTCAAGGCCTCAACTTTACTTGGGTCGGTCTCTATTCCTCGGTGGATACTATGTGTCCCATATACTTTACTGATGTTTGAAAGAATTGACACTTATCAATGGACAGTTTAAGGCCAAAGTCCTCCAGTTGGTCCAATACCTTAAATAATCTGCTCTCATGTTCCTCCAGTGAGCTGCCAAACACAATAACATCATCTAGGTATACCAGGCACTCTAGTAAGTTCATGTCCCCACTGCACGCTCCATCAATCGTTGAAAGTGGCTGGGGCACCTGGAAATCCCTTGAGGCATCCTCATGAATTCTAGAAGCCAAGCGGACAGATAAAGGCTGTCTTCACGGTCCTCTGGGGCCATCGGGATCTGGTAGTACCCACTGCGGAGATCCAACACAGAGAACCACTTGCTCCCGCTTAGGCAGTCCAAAGCATCCTGAATGCGGGCATTGTGTACTGATCAGGGATAGTCCGCCGGTTTAAGGTGCGATAATCCACACACATCCTTACTGTCCCATTCTTTTCTTCACTACCACAATGGGGAAGCATAAGGGCTTCTGGATTCTTGTATTACACCAGCAGCTAACATCTCTTGCAGATGCCGCCTCACATCATCTATGTCAGCAGGTGCCAGGCGCCGAGACCTCTCACGAAATGGTCTTTCATTATGCAGCCGGATATTGTGCTCAGCTCCCACGATCCTATGTCCCATTCTTTCAAAGAAAACACCTGGCTCTCTAGGCAAGCTTCTCACTGATCCTCACTTTCCATTCAGCTGGCAACAGGGAGTCGCCGAAATCAAACAAGTCAGGCGTTACTCTATCATTCTTCCTCGAACTCTTGCTGCTGGGTAGCACTGCAGTGTCTGCACAATGCACATTAGCCAGGATGCAACCTCTATTTACTCGAATGTCTCTTTCAGACACATTATGAACTTGGACCATTACCCTTCTGGCATAAGCATGGGCTCTAGTGGGCAAAATACTAGGCTTGACCAGCAGTCCCTCTGGCAATTTTCCATTGCCTGGTGCATCCAACATTAACATTTTATTCTAACATCCTTTCTGATACGGACCCTCCCTGTAAGGTACACTGGGCATTTAGCCAGGATCAGAGACTCAGGATCCTTCTTCCATACAATTCCGACCGGTTCCTCTGGTTCTATTTTTCAGCATCTCTCTGTGCCTCATAGGCCTTCTTAATTAAAGCTGGAACTCTTAAAGCTCTACTAGTTTTTGACCCCTGTTTTTCTATAACACAACTGTGCCAGCCTTCCCAACATATGAGCATTTGTTCCAATCAACAAAGGGACACCATCATACAGTCCAGTGGGGGACACACTAAGGCTAGAGTCTCTACTTGTTCGGCCACTCCAGCCACGGAGGTGGGAAAGACAGCCAAATTGGATATACCCGAATAGGGTAGGCCTTTCACTTAACCCCATACATTCAGTCCTTCTAATGGTTGTAAGGGTACGCCTGACAAATGCTTCTGATACCAATCCTGGAACATAATTGTCACTTGGGAGCCACTGTCTAATACAGCTCTTGTAGACACTCCATTCACCTTTACAGTGGTCTCATGGAGGGACCCACTATTCTGGACCAGTCTGGAGAGCGATAGTGGGGCCTGGGCAACTGACCTTGCACAAAAGGACGTGAGTTAGCATTTTGGTGCCCTCACTGGGATCATTTCGTGCACCTCTTAACCACTGATTTGTTCTCCCAAGCTCTCCTTGTAGCCTATATGCAACTTTGTCAGTGTCTTTTGGGGACCGGCATTCCCTTTTCATGTGCCCATCCTTCCCACAATTATAGCAAAACATACTTTCTGGAGTTTGAGCTGGCGGGCCACACTGGGAGCCAGGGCGGGGTATTACTAACTGGAAACCTTGGTGCCATCTCTGTCTCATGCGTGATAAGCATTTGGAGACATCTCGTCAGTTTCTCCACTTCCATGGTCAAGGAATTGAGTTTGGAGCTGTTATCAGCAGGAGATACATGGGTGGGTACCCCACCCCATAGCAGATGCAGTCGGATATAGGTCAGGGCCCTGCATTTGCAGGCGTGGCCTTCATAAAGGGACTGTTTTGAATCCCGGATCTGTCTCAACAGTTCGCCCCATTGTGGCATATATTTTTCCTTGTCAGAGCACTCATTGACTGCCAACCTCTGCCCTGAACTTCACTTGATGGGCCACCTCAGTCACTCGGGTCATAGCTGCGAGCTATTGGTGCAGGGTCCCTCCCGAGGTCGCCTTTCTCAACTCCTCGAATTCTCTCATTAACTCATCATAGGAGGTGGGGATTCCAGTCGATTTGCCAGGTGTAACTGAAGCAACAGCAGTTCTGAGAAGGGGGCAGACTTAAGGATCCTGTCCAGCCTGGTTCGGTCCAGTTCAATCGCTGGCAAACTACCCTTTCTGAGGCATTCTTGCAACAATTTTTCCACCCCAGATACATACACAGACAACAACTCCCCTTGGTACTGTTGTGCATTTCTTACTCTCCACCATAGATCCTCATCAGAATCTGGGCTCCCCATACACATTCTCCAAGGCCTCAAGATAGGCCTGTGCAGTCACTTCAGGGTTACTGGCCCGTTTAGCACGGATGGTAGCCAGGGCAGGACCTCGGAGGCTCTCACTAACCCTCTTTCGCTTTTCGGCTTCCGAGCATTGCCATTCTAGCACTTGGAGAGCAACATAGTCTATCCAGGTCTCCCAGTCATCCTTCCTTTGGGGGTGGGAGGTGCCAGAGAAGATCCTCAACCTTCGTAAGAGTCGTGACTAATGGCAGGTGCAGAAATAGGAGTCTGCATTGGTTCAGCCACCATTACGGGTACTGGAGTGGAGAGGGTGTTGGGGAGGAACATCCCAGGTGGCAAGAATAGTTTCTTCAAGTCCTCCACAGTTTTCCCTTCCCCAGCAACCATTTAGCAAATTTCTCCTCAAAGTTTCAGACAGTAGTGGGGCTCATTCCCACCGGGTCTTTACTGTACTTAGTTATCACTCTCCAGGCAGTGAGGGCTCCCCTGGGGTAATGGTCTGTGGCACTTTGGAGCTATCTATGGGATCCTTAAACTCTACTAGGGCCAGGAAAGTGTGGGTGAGCAGATTAGCATGCTCGACCCACCACCACAGGGTTTTGTAAACCTTCCACCTTGGAAAGTACTCCTGTACAGTGTCCATATTGATACCCAGGGGATGTCCAGGATAAGCATAGAATTTTGGGGTCAATCTCCTCCCAGTACACACTCCACCAGCTGGTGCACAGCCACTTCTGTCGGGTACCCATTTTTTTCTTAACAGTGGTTCGTGAATATGGCCACTAGAGGACACACAATCCCAGCAGTGAGCCTCCAAGATGTAACCCTAGATGGTGCTATCCCAGGGCTACTACCCTGCCTGATTTGCCACTAACAGGTTGAGGGGCCTGGATCCAATGGCGGTGCCTCCACCCAGAGGTCAGGGTTTGCAATAGTTAAACTTACTTGGTCACAGCCCTCTGGGACACTGCAACCCCTCTCTTCCCACTAGTGGCCCACACAATATATCAGAATTACCTTCACAGTATACACTTACTCCCAGGACTAGTTCCGCACTGGGACCTCCTGTGAAATAAGATACAGTGCAACAATCACAGTACAGTACTTTAACATAGACAAATACCTCAGGCAGTATAACTTTGCTGAAACAAGCAGCTCTGATTTATTTAGGGATATAACAAGGACAGGGGAAATCAGGTTAATTAGCTTATCACTTTACTATCTACCATGGCTCCTGCACAGGCCTATCCCTACCAGTTACTGTCCCTGGGTACCCAAGCCCTAGTGGATAGTCCAAACCGTGGCAGCGGTAGGGGCCCTTTCACAGTGAAAAGAAAATTAGTTTAAACAGTCAGCAGTACAGTGATTCCATTTGGATTTAATGTGGCAATTCAACAGGAGTGACCCTGAATTAGTACTCATGACCTCCAAACAAGATAGGGTCCTTCAACATCAGCAGGGCTACTCTTGAGCTCCACGAGACTCTTCACACATTTATATGGTAAAAAGAAAGTACTATACCAGGCAGGCTGCTTCTCTATCCCATCGCAATTACTGCACAATACCCGGAGAACACACAGCAGATTCAGTTCTGACAGACCGAGTGCAATTCAACAATTTCTCCAGTCTTCTACAGGGTGAGCCTGGTTTCTACTCTTCAGAGATCCTTTGATTCTTTTCACAGGACGGATTCAGTCCTAACAAGCAGTTACACAAGCTGCAGACCGAACTCTGGGCCTTACACACGTTTTTGATTCGAAACTGTGCACTGAAGGAGCACAGGGTTTCTTTCCTTCACTGCCAGATCTAAACTGAAACTCCAACAGACAGAACTGGCACTTCCTTTGAGTTCCTCCCAGTTCTTGACTGGATTGGCTGTCACTCACAATAGACTGCTGCTGTTGGTCCAAAAGGCGCCGAAGTCTAAACTACATCTCCCAGAGTCACTGCCCATACAATCCTCTTGTGGCTGGCTCAGATTATGAGTCCAAGTTCTGATTCGTCCAAGGCACCATTTTAGAGCTAGCTTACCCCACACTGATTGGTCCAGTTCAGCAGTTCAAAACCAGAATGGGGAACTAGGCAGACACAGCTCCGACTGCAAAGAAAGCAGGCCAGACAAACTGCAATTTCATCATTACTCCAAATGATTCCTGGCAAACAGTTACATCTTTCAGATAGGTTCCCTTTGCACTCCTAGTGACTGCAAAATGGAGTGAATTGCAGCAGCTGTGGTACTCAAACAGAGAAGCACACGGTCCCCCATACAAATAATTATGTCTGCAAGCAGACGCTCTTAAAGAGACAGTACCAGAGGCTCTAAAACACTCACTGATAAATGGCTTAAACGCCAAACACCATTCAGGCTTGGAGCATTCAAGCAAGCTCCTGGAAGTCTTTTGGGAACCCCCATTTGCAGGGGTTACATTATTTAGCTGCTCCAACACATTACTTTTATTATTACTCTGGCAATTTTTAAAATTTGGTTCTGTATGAAAAAATTGCACCATGTTTTCTTTGTATAGCCCCTTTGCTGTACATCTTAAAATCAGGTCTTTTGAGATTTTCCATTTAAATAATTTCTGCGCCGCTGGCTTAAAATACTCCAGGGTCTGAAGCCTTGCAGACCATTTCGGAGCCCAAGGTCTCCACATACCCAGATTTCGAAATACTAAACTATCTAATTCTGTGGAACATGCTAAACTTTTCTTTAAAGAAAAGGAGGAGAAAAGAAAACAAAATACTACAGGTCCACCATCCTAATCCGCTTGTTTTCTGTCAAGATATGTGCATCCCTCTTTCGGATTCAATCTAGCTTCCTATAGCATCTGGAAACAGATGCTATATAATTTGTTTCTAGCTGTACTGGTAATGGAAAAATCACTGCTATATACTGCAGTCTAGGTAAAATAAATTGCTTTATTATCTGAATCCTTTTATTTTAGAAAATTTAAACCTTTCCAGATCACCACTTTCCGTAGAAATTGCATCTAAAACACCTGACCAAACCTCCAATGGGCAATTCTGATTCATAAATTCTACCCTTAAATTTTCAATGGTTTTAAAGAAAATTCAACCGATTCAAATGAAAACAATTCTCTTTGATAATTACCTAACAACAATCCTTTTGATTTATTAGTATTCAATTTAGCATTAGCTACCGCTGCATAAGCCTTAAACACTGTATAAAACCAGAAAAATCCATATAATCAGAAAAATAAACAAATATCATCAGCAAATGTTTGTATAAGACAGGTGTTCAAGCACCTGGCACCTTTATACCTGACCATAAGGGTGAAATGCAGAGAGCCTCATTAAAGGTTCTAAAGAAAAGTTATACAAAAGCGGCTTAAAGGACATCCTGCGCCTCCACATTTCATAACAAAACCTTCCCTAAACTACCTTTCAAAACTGGATAGACTTTAGCATTATGATATAACCTCTTAATGAGCTGTATGATATTCTCATGGAATACAAAACCACTCGAGAGATGAAAATAAACCCATGATCAACCCTATCAAATGCCTTTCAAGATCCACTGAAACAATTACCCCGACTGACCCTCTTGCCTGACCTGCTCGATATGTCTGAATTAAACCTAATATAGAATGAATTGCCTATTTGGAATCCCACTGTGTTGAATCGGTAGAAACAACCCTCAACGACTCCTTTAAGTCTGTTATTAATTATAGTAGTCAAAATTTTATAATCTGAATTCAAAACGTTAACGGCCTCCAGTTTCTAAAATAACCCGTATCTCCAGATTTAAAGATATGTCTGACGCCTCTGTAAATGAATTTAACATCACCCTGTTGAGAGAAAGAAATTAAATACTAACCAAAGACATTTTACTAATTCAGATGAAAAGGCTTTATAAAACCATTTGATAACCCATCTAAACCCGTGACACATCATTTTTAGAGATTTTATAACTTCCAAATTTCAGATTTTGAAAAAGGACCCTAATTCCTTCAGACCGGCATTGTCCCTGTTTTCTTTAAACTAGGCCCTAAAACTGGTTAATCAGAAGTGACGATGGAGCAACCTTTGGTTCAAGATCCCTAAAATGCTCTTTAATAATTTCTCCCAATGCTGTGATAGAAAAACCTTAGCATCACCTTGGAATAGAAATTCCAATGTCTCCTTCTCCTTAATTGATTACATAACTCTAAAGGGTCTCCAAACACCGATTTTTTAAATGATTCTGTATTAATGCTTGCAGCAATTTGCTCTGTCATACTGTCTCTTCTTCATGAGATTTTAATGTCAGCTATCTGTTCTGAAAAGTCACCTCTAGAAGAATTCGCATATGACAGAATATATTGGAGCTGTTTTCTAAGTTTAAGATATTCAAAAAACTCTTCGTTCCTCTTCTCAATTCCATATTTTTTAAACCACCCAATGCAATCATTTTTAGTTTCCTGCCACCAAACCCCCAGATCATGATACAAAAAAGCCACTGACAATCTGGCATTCAAGATACAACGAATGGAATTAGAGACTATCTGTTCTTGAAGTATTGACGCATTCAATTTCCATACAGTTTTATGACTAAAAAAATCCTGTTATGCCCCAACCTTAATAAGTATCAGAGCGTGGTCTGAAAATTCCATAGGAATAATCTGTGGACTATGGAAAGAAATTCTTTTAGATATAAACAAATAATCAATCATAAAACTTTTCCCTTTTGTAAAAAAAGTGCCAAACGAACCTCCCTTCTTACTATCCATGCAACTTACCAGGTCAGCTGTTTTTACAATAGTATTAAGACATATCGAATCACAATAGATCTTCTTGCCTTGCTCTAATCTATCTTTACCTCTGTTCCCTTTTATAGTACAATTAAAATCCCCTCCCCAAAAAATTGGAATAGTAGTTATCAAAAAGGGTCGTATGTCTGAAAAACATGCTACCCTTCCAGCCTTCGATTGTGGGCTATAGATATTAATTAATCTAATCCGTTTAGAAAACCAACATCCGTCTAGAATTAATACCCTCCCTGGACAGACTTCTATCAATTTATATAACTTCAAGTTAAAGGAGTTAAAAAGAATTCCTATCCCATCAGCCCTTTCTGCACCAAAGGACCAAAATGAGGGTCCCCACGGCCAATCCTTAGTGAATGCACTAGCTTGATTATTAGCAAACATCCACGTCTCCTGCAAAAAACAAATAGAAACATGCAAATCAACTATTACCTGAAATACTGCATGCCTTTTCAGAGATTTTAACAAACTATGGGTATTTAAGGAAGCCCAGTAATATCCATCATAGTTTACCAAGCAGAACAAACAACCGAGCTATTCTCATTTTTTCCTCTTCTTTTTTTCCTTTGTAATCATCCTTCTGTAATCTCCTCCCTCTTGGACTGATATTTGGGAATCAGTATCCCCCATATCCATCTCTGAATCTCCCCAGGACAGTTCCTCAAAAGGATTTTTGATTCAATACTTTCGACTAACGGCACCAGAGTTTTCGCGTGTACTAGACCTCCGTAATGATGGGGGCTACTGGAGGTTGAAGTACACCTCACCCATCCCATCTCTTCCCTTCCAATGCATCTGAATAACAGACCGGCTGGAGAAGATTCAATCCTCCATCTCACGATCCTGCTGCTGAACCACTTTGTCTACTATCTTAACTTCCTCTTTCTTTTTACCTCTATTCTGGTAAATTATACCTCTTAACCAGTGGAAACCTCATGCTGAGACACCCTGCATCTTGAGCTTGTTGGATCAGGAGATCAGAAACCCACAAGCTTGCTTATTCTGGGCCACCCAGGGACAATCTTTTAAAGCATGATTTAGTTCTTCACACAAGTCACATTTTATGCGTTGAACAAAATAAAGTGATATGACCCACTTCACCACAATTATCACATTTTGGCTGGTCACAAACATTAGATAAATGTGTTTTGGATCCACATTTATAGCAGGCCCTGGGCTGCCCGCTGTAAAAGCAGACCCCCCTATCTCTTCCTAACATAAATGAATTAGGAATATGTTCCACCCCTGACGCTGTTTGCCTTAATTTCACCTTAAACTTCCACCCTCCTGTCCAGAATAATTCTGAATCCAAGATGGGATCTGGTTCACTTAATACTTCACACTTTTGTGCTAGCCAAAATTTAATATCTTCTACCTGAACCCCCTCATTCCTAAACATCACTGTCACAAACTTTATCAAAGGTTTAGACAGAGGAATAACAAAAAGGTGTCCATAAAGGAGAAAATCTACTTTGGTTGTACCTTTCCCAGAAAAGATCTAGTAAAGCAGGGGAACGAAAGCTGATATCAAAATTGTCCTCTCCTGAAATATTGATAAAAGCAAATACATCCCTGGGAGAGAACTTCAAAGAGTCTTTAATTAATGTTCTACCAACGTAATATCTGTTGGGTCTATCCTGCAAACCCCCTTTATACCGGATTCTTACCGCATTTCTCCGTGGTGCTCCCTCTCTCTTACATTGTGAAAATAAGCTAGATAAAAGGGGTTTTTCAGGTTTCCCTCCACTACCTTCTGTATGCTCAATATTAGTTACATCAACATTCTTATCCGGACATGCAGGCACATAATCAGTCTTCTTCCCCACTACAAAAAACTGATCTGCCTTGCTATCTTTTTTAACAACAGCAATATCAGAGGCAGGAATTCTGTCCCCCCTCCCCACCCCTGGCTTCCATTCAGGTGAGGCAGTCTGCAATCCCCAAACATCTTCCCAGGAAGAATCAGGTGTCCACACTCCATGTCCTTTCTGCTTCCAGCCTGCTGCAGATAAAGCAGCTTGGGGTGACCAGGAGCTATCATGTTCCCCATTGACACTAAACTGTCAGGTACCTTTTTTTCCACACACAGTCCCATTTTGAAAAGCCTTAAGGGTTTTATTATGATTTTAAAGTTAAAGTCAGTCACTCCCTCTTGTTGTCCATGACTAGTTTGATAATTCACAGATGCACACTTAGAAGCAGCCTTCTCCTTAGGTTGAAAGACAAATCCTGAGTCTTTAGATATGGGATTGTAGGAAAATAGTAGGCATAGTTTTAGTACTTACAGGTCAGCGGTGTAGAAGATGCACCATTACCCTCTCTCCTGCATCCTGCTTTGTTCATAGTAGTAGCCTGTCCCATCTCCACCTCAGACACCATTCTCAGTTCCCCGACCTCAGGATCCACTTCCCTCGCTCTGCAGCAAGAATTCTTCTGGCGAGATCCGCTAACGTTGGGAGTGCCACTCTGACCTTGCCTGTATCACTTCCATGTTGCCGCTTCTCCTGCCGGTTTTAAAGGAAATGACGCTATCTCGACGCTGTCTGACTGAGCGGAGTCCTCCACAAATACTGCCGAAACGGAACCCCTCTCCTCGAGAATTAGATCCATCTCAGCTGCTCTCTTCACAAAACAAGGCTCAAATCTCCTGAAAGAAGCACTCCGTTTTGCAGATAAAGCACATACATTTTCCTCCGACTGCTCTGCACTCACCAGCGCTCTCTCCACCACGTCTTGACTAGACTGAGCCATGATTCACTCAGTCCCCACTCCACAACGCCCATACTCTCCCTCTGGCCACTGCAACAGCAGCACAGTAGGGGAATTTCTCCGGTGTCCTGGCCAAATTTCTCTCATTCACTTAAAATACCACCAACAGCTTAATCTGGTTCAATTTCAGTAGCTTACCATCTGTATCCCCCTCCCCCTAGTCACCCTGAAAAAGGGACTTCAAGGCCCAGTGGGCTTACCGGGTCAACAAAATTCAATAAATAAATAAAATAAAAAAAAATAATAAATAAATAGGGTTTTTTCAACTTTAGTGCATATCTCAGGCATTTTTGGGAATGTTTTCACCAAATTTTCAACATGGGGTTTTTGGGATCCCTCCTCATGAATTCTTGAACTGTCATGGCATTAATCAGCCCCTGGTTTCAAGGTCACTGCGTGGAATCACCTTTTGGGGCCAACAAATGAAACAACAGTGCCAGTGTTCATGAGGTGGGCTCTCAAAAAGCCTATGTTGCAAATTTGGTGGAAAAAATTCAGAAAATGACTGTTTTACGAGCGTGCACAGCTCAGTTGCTACGCGTGCTCGTAACTTCGTGAATTTGCAATATTTTCATGCCAGATTTTCAACATTGGCATTTTGTCACACCTCCTTGTGAACAGTATAGCTGTCATTGTTCACATCCTGGCTGAAATGTGTTTTCTTACTTCCGGAGCAGAATAGCATGGTCGCTGTGGGAAATCAGTGTTCGGGACAGATTAAGAAAATGACAGTGACACTGTTAATGAGTAGAGGTCCTACATTGGCTATGTTGAAAATTTGGTAACGATACTCCATAAAATGACTGTGTTACGAGCGTACGTTGCGCAGTTTGCATGCACGCTTGCAACTTCGCGAATTTATAATATTTTCACTCCATATTTCCAACATTGCCATTTTCCCACATCTACTTATGAACAGTACAGCTATCATTTTTCCCATCCTGGCTATAATGTGTTTTCACACTTCCAGCGCAGAATAGAACGGTCGCTCTGGGAAATCACTGTCCGGGACAGATTAAGAAAATGACAGTGGCACTGTTCATGGGCAGAGGTCCTAACATGCCTATGTTGAAAATTTGGTGACAAAACTCCATAACATGACTGTGTTACAAGCGTGCGTTGAACTGTTTCCACGCACCGTTGTAACTTTGCAATTTTGTAATATTTTCACACCACATTTTCAACAGTGGCATTTTCCACACCTCCTGATGAACAGTACAGCTGCCATTTTTCACATCCTGGCTAAAATATGTTTTTGCACTAAGATCGAACGAGTGAGAGGGGGGGAGTGACCGAGCTCAACTGAGCTCTGTCGGGACTGCTGTGGATTTGTTTGTGGGCAGAGAAAGGGCCCAATGCAAGAGCCCAGTATAAAAGGGTAGCCTGCAGCACTGGGAGAAACAGAATAAGAGAGCGAGTGACGGAGGGGGAGTGCGCGATCTCACCGGAGCGCTGTCAGGACTGCAGCGGATTTCTTTGTGGGCAGAAAAAGGCATCAGTGCAGGCAGGGGCCCAGTACAAAAAGTCAGCCTGCTGTGGTGGGAGAAACAGTATGAGCGAGTGAGACGGGGAACTGAGTGAGCTCAATGGAGCTTTATCAGGACTGCTGCGGATTTCTTTGTGGGCAGAAAAAGGTGCCAATGCAGGCAGAAGTCCCGTACAAAAGGGCACTTGCAGCGCCAGGACAAACAGAATGAGCACGTGAAAGAGGGAGACTGAGCGACCTCAACAGAGCTCTGTCAGGACAGCTGCAGATTTGTTTGTGGACAAACAAAGGTTCCAATGCAGCCAGGAGCCCCGTACACAAGCACAGCCTGCAGCGCCAAGAGAAACCGAAAGCGTGAGTGACAAAGCGGTAGTGAGCGAGCTCAACAGAGCTCTATTGTGACTGCTGTAGATTTCTTTGCGGACAGAAAATGCGGCAATGCAGGCAGGAGCCCAGGACAACAGGCCAGCTTGCAGCACTGGCCGAAACAGAATGAGTGAGTGAGAGAGAGAGCTCAATGGAGCTGTGTCGGGACTGCTTCAGATTTCTTTCTGGTCAGAATAAGCCGCCAATGCAGGCAGAAGCCCAGTACAAAAGGGCAGCCTGCAGTGGCAGGAGACACAGACTGAGCAAGTGAGGAAGGGGGAGTGAGTGAGCTCAATGGAGCTCTGTTGGGACTGCTGTAGATTTGTTTGTGGGCAGAGAAAGGCAGCAATGCATGCAGGGGCCCAGTACAAAAGGGCAGTCTGCAGTGGCAGGGAAATCAGATTGAGTGAGTGAGAGAGAGAGGGGGGCCGAGTGAGCTCAATGGAGCTCTATTGTAACTGTGGCAAATTTCTTTGTGGGCAGAAGAAGGTGGCAACGCAGGCAGAAGCCCAATAGAAAAGGGCAGCCTGCAGTGCTGACAGAAATGGACTGAGCGAGTGACAGAAGGGGAGTAAGCGAGGTCAATGGAGCTTTGTCTGGACTGCTGCAGATTTCTTTGTGGGCAGAAAAAGGCACCAACAGAGGCAGGAGCCCAGTACAAAAAGGCAGCCTGCAGTGCCACGAGAAACAGAATGAGTGAGTGACACAGGGGGAGTGAGAGACCTCAGCGGAGCTCTGTCGGGACAGCTATGGATTTCTTTGTGGGCAGAAGAAGGTGCAAATGCAGGCAGGAGCCCAGTACAAGACGGCAGCCTGCAGCGCTGGGAGAAACACAATGAGCAAATGAGAGAGAGGGAGTGAGCGAGCTCAATGGAGCTCTATCGTGACTGCTGCGGATTTCTTTGTTGGCAGAAAAAGGTGGCAACACAGGCAGTAGCCCAGTACAAAAGGCCAGTCTGCAGCGCCTGCAGAAGTGGAATGAGTGAGTGAGAGAGGGGGAGTCAGCACGCTCCACAGACCTGTGTTGGGACTGCTGCAGATTTCTTTGTGGGCAGAAAAAGCCACCAACAGAGGCAGGAACCCAGTACAAAAGGGCAGCCTGCAGCGCCAGGAGAAACAGAATGAGCGAGTGAGAGAGGGGGAGTGAGCCACCTCAGTGGAGCTCTATCGGGACAACTGCGGATTTCTTAGTGGCCAGAACAAGGTGCCAATGCAGGCAGGAGCCCAGTACAAAACAGCAGCCTGCAGCACTGGGAGAAACAGACTGAGTGAGTGACAGAGGGGCAGTGAGCGAGCTCAGCTGACCAACGCAATCTACATTCGGTATTGACAAATGCTTGTTTTTTTTTTGTTACCCTAAATTGAAGGTCCCAGTACAAGAGTTCTAGTTCTTAGTCCCAGTAGAGAAGTTTAGTTATACCAGCAGCTCCTTCCTCCTGGTGCTCTACCTGTTCTCTGGCTTTAAATTAGGGACACTAATTTAAAGTTTGTATCATCAAAAAGTAAAAACAAGCCTTTGCCAATGCCGAATGTAGTCACGCTGGCATTGGCTTTGGTAGTGCAGTGTGGAAACACATTTTGAGCAGGATTTAAAAAATGACAGCTGTACTTTTCATAAGGAGGTGTAAAAAAATGGTAGTGTTGAAAATGTGGCATGTAAATATTGCAAATTTGCAAAGTTACAAGGGTGCGTGGGAAATGCAATGCACACTTGTAACATAGTCATTTATGGACTTCGGCACCAAATGTTCAACATAGGCATTTTAGCACTTCTGCTCATGTACAGTGTGACTGTCATTTCCTCAAACTGTTTCAAAAAGTGATTTCGCACAGCGACCGTGCTATTGTGCGCCGGACGTCCGAAAACACATTTTGGGCAGGATATGTAAAATGACAGCTGTACTGTTCATCAAGAGGTGTGGAAAAATGCCAATGGTGAAAATATTACAAATGCATGTTTCGAGCATGTGTGCAAATTGCGTAACACACACTTGTAACACAGTCATTTTATTGAGTATCATTCCCAAATTTTCAACATACGCATTTTAGGACCTCTTCTCATGAACAGTGTCACTGTCATTTCCGTAATCTGCCCGGAACACTGATTTCCCACAACAACTGCGATATTGTGCACTGGAAGTGCGGAAACACATTTTGGCCAGGATGTGAAAAATGACAGCTATACTATTCACAAGGAGGTATAGAAAAATGACAATGTTGAAAATTTGGCATAAAAATATTACGAATTCGCGAAGTTACGAGCGCGAGCAACTGCACAATGCACGCTCGTAACACAGTCATTTTATGGAGTATCGTCAGCAAATTTTCAACATAGGCATTTTAGTACCTCTGCTCATGAACAGTGTCACTGTCATTTTCATAATCTTCCCCAAACACTGATTTCCCACAGCAACTGCACTATTGTGCGCTGGAAGTGTGGAAACACATTTCGGCCAGGATGTGAAAAATGACAGCTGTACTGTTCACAAGAAGGTGTAGAAAAATGACAATGTTGAAAATCTGGCTCGAAAATATTGCAAAATCACAAAGTTATGAGCGCAGTATAGCAACTGCAACGAACATCAGAAAACAGCTGGTTTGTTGATTTCTTCCACCAGATTTAACATAGGCTTTTTGAGAGCCCACCTCATAAACATTGTCACTGTCCTTGTGTTAATCAGTCCTGAAAGGTGATTCCATGCAGTGACTGAGAAATCACCTTTTGGGACTGATTAACATGATAACAGTGACAGAATTCATGAGGAGGGGTCCCAAAAACCCCATGTTAAAAATTTGGTGCAAAAATTCTCCAAAATGCCCGAGATATGCATCAAAGTTGAAAAAACCCTATTTATTACATTATACACCTCAGTTCGCGGTTGGCTTTGAAGAGTGCAGACGTGTTCCGGTCCACCGAAGATAGTCGCACTGGGCTCTGGAGGTAAGTATGGGGTGAGGGGGGTGTGAGGAGGCAGGGTGCACAGTGGGTGTGTGCAGGTGGTAGGGAGACTTCGAGGGACTGTTTTCTGTTTACAGGTGTTTAAAAAAACATCGCGATGGTTTTCTTATTTTACAGGTGTTTTTTTGGGGGGTACAGTAGCTGACGGGGGATTGGGCACTACTGTCGGCACATAGGGAGTGGGGGACAGATGCCAATGGGGATTGGGCACCCCTGTCGGCAAACAATGAAAGCGGGGGGGGGCGCGTGAGCCAAGGGGGATTGGGCACCCCCTCAGCAATCAAAAAAGGAGAGGGGGGATACATTATGCTCACGGGGAGTGGGCTTCCCCTTTAGCACATATAAGAGGGTCAGGGTAAGCTGATCGGGGGATTGGTCACCCCCTACGTCAGCAGTTTAGAGGCCACTGTGCCACCATGTTTGATGCTGGTCAAGCACGTAGGAAGGTCCTCTGTGTGTGACAAGATTTGCACACATTGCAGCGAACCTTTCCTTAGATGTGCTCGCCCGGGTGGTGTGGTGCTGGCATGCAGGCTGATTGGGGAATGAGGGACGCACCTACTGGTGCGTGCTCTGCATTCGCCCAACAGCAACTGTGCCTCCAAATCTCCACTACTGCAAGATGTTGGCTGTGCAAGCATGCCAACATAATGAAGTCAAATTTCTTGATTTAACAATCTATAATGAGAAAGGAAAATTAGAAACCAGATTGTTTAAAAAAGATACAGACAGGAACACTATCCTACATTTCGAAAGTCAGCACCCAAATCATATGAAAAATAATATTCCTTATTGACAGTTAATAAGGATAAAAAGGAATTTTAGTGAGGAGACAGAAAGAATAAAAGAATCTGCAGAAATGTGTGCATGACTGCTGACCAGAGGATATGAACCAAAGGTGTTGCTAACAGCAATAGAGAAAGTGAATCTGAAAGATAGAAAAGAAATACTAGAACAGAGAACAGACAAAAGACCGTTATAAGACAAAATTTATTTTTGTACACAATGTAATGATGCATATGAAAGCATTAAATAGTGGTCAAAAAACATTGCCATATTCTTAGTAATGACACAAGTTTAAGAACAGTAGTTGAGAAAGGCCTTGTATTTGCTTATAAAAGGAACTCAAATCTAAAGACATACTAGTGAGAACCCTTTTTTTCAGAAGAAGAAAAAAGACAGTAAGACCAGACTGGACACCGGCCACCCCCGAAGGGAACTGGTAAGTGTGGAAATTGTGCCCATGAGAACAGCTAATATTCTTCAAGTGAAACTACCTCTGGCTAGAAGCTGCAATACTGAACATAGGATTTGCAAGAAAGTGAGTTGTGCTCACAACAGAGGGAGGTGAACCTTACAATTGTCTTTGGTATGTAGCAGATATTCTGCAGGTGGAGGCTACTTCTAACTGAAAGGTGAAATAAGGAACTTAGAATTATCAGGAAAAGACAGTTTTTCAAGCAACAGAGGGAGGTGGATCTAGCTTTACATTTGTTACAATTCTTAAGATTTTCAGTGCGGGAAGAGTTTAAAGCACAGCTGATTTATTTTGGGTCTGACTGCTTTCAGAGCACAAACCATTAGTCTGTTTTGGGGCTGGGGAGGTTTACCTGTGTTTGACTTGGATGTCAGGATTTTTCTCTGTTTGATTAGCAGGGTATTTTCTCTGTCAAATTGTTGTGTAGGGCATGTTGCTGACAGGAAGGCACTCATCGCAGCGGTGGGTCAGAGCTCCTAGCTGATTGTTTTGTGAGGGCACAGTTTAGGCCCAACCCCTTCCCACTCCTCACCCCACCCACCTCTGGAAATAGTTCCTTTATACCTGGGGTTCTGACATCATTTCTTCAAGACAGCAAGGTGCATATCACTATTATATCCTCTCTAGCACACTGCACTGACAATATAAGCATACACATTGTATGATATATATATTTCTATATAACAAACCAATCACACACACAAACACACACACACACACAAAAAAGCAGATAAACATGTGGGGAGTAGTGCAATGTAATGGCTGTGGGGCAGCAGTCTTCCAGGAGTCTTTCTGGAGGCTGAGATGCTGTCCTATTTGCAGACAACTCTCTGCCCTGAGGGAGGAAGTTGCCCATCTTCAGGCCACACTGGACGGTAGGAAGGAAACCTCCCCCATCCAGGGAGCACCAGAGCCACCACCACTACCTCAGAGGTTGCGAAGAAAGCACAGCAGTTGGACCACAGTGGGCTCAGGGAGGGTGAGAATGGTGGAACAGAGGCACACTCAGTCAGTTATTCCACTCCACAATCCATACACCATTCTGGGGGAGCATAGCTCCCCTATGGATGCACCCGCAGAGGAGACTAAGGAGGCTGAGGACAACTGTCACAAGGGAGGCCCACAGGAAGGAGTCAGAGGACACCACAAGGAAAGGAAGAAGCTCTGGGGACTCAATTATTAGGGGGATAGAACTAGGGGGAGCAGGGAAAACTGAAGTAAGGTACCTGCCTGGTGCCATGGCTTGGAGGAACAGGAATCATATCCTCAGGATCACGAGAACAGCTGCACAGGAGTCTGAGCTAGATGTCATTGTCCACCTAGGGACATATGACTTGGCTCATCATGAGATTAGAGCAGTGCAGAAGGACTTTGTAGAATTGGGGCGTGGCCTAAGACAAGTAGCACACACAGTATCCTTCTCAGAGGTGCTACCTGTCAATGGCATGAGTGAGGTGAGGGTACTTTGCATCATGCAGTTTAATGAATGGTTGAAAAAATGGTGTGGAGCACAGGGTTTGGCTTCATTGGGGACTGGGGTTCCACCTGGAGGGACACCAGCCTATACTGGCAGGATGGTCTGCATCTGTCCAGGAAGGGAACAAGTCTTTTGAGCAATCGGTTTAAATGCTTCATTGGCAAGCTTTTAAACTAGTCAAGGGGAGAGGAACTGATAAGCAGCAGAAAAATCCCAGCCTCTCCCCACAAAACAGGGTTCTAAATGAGAAAAAGACTCAGGTAGAAAGGTCAGTGAGGGATGCTGCAACAGAAGGTAAAGCCATCAAAAAATGGAGAGCAATGAGTACCAATGCCCGTAGTCTGAGTAACAAGCTTCCTGAATTAGTGGCCTTGATGGAGGAGGAACATCTGGATATCATGTAGTCACAGAAACATGGTACACACAAAACCATGACTGGGATGTAAACATGCCAGGATACACTATCTACAGGAGGGACAGGGAGGGTAAAAGAGGAGGAGGAGTAGCTATTTACATAAGGGAAGGAATCAAAGCAACAGAACAAAAGGGAAAACGGAGGAGGAGAAGAAGCACTGTGGGTAAATTTGGAGGCCAGCAATGGCACCACAATCCACACAGGGGTTGTATACAGACCCCCTTCTCAGGGGGAGGAAATGGACAAGAAAATGATAGAAAGTATACTTAGAATGGCAGAAAAAGGGGAGATATTGCTGTTGGGTGATCTGAATATGCCAGATGTTAACTGGAGTGCAGTTGCAGCAGCCACTTTGAAGAGTGGGGTTATTCTAGATGCCCTACAGGAGGCATGCCTTAGACAACTAGTATTGGAGCCCACTCGAGAGGGAACAATCTTAGACCTGGTTCTCTCAAATGGAGATGAAGAGAGAATCTCAGATGTAGAAGTGGGTAGTCATCTGGGAACTAGTGACCATCAAACAGTATGGTTCACAATAAACACAGCAATAGAGTCAAGCCATACAAAGGCAAAGGCAAAAGTACTGGACTTTAGGAGGACTGATTTTGCCAAAATGGGTGAGTGCCTAAGGAATGCACTAGCAAATGGGCAGGAAGGAGGGGTGGAAGAACATGGGGAATAATAAAAACTGCCATCACAAAGGTAACAAGCCTTTGTGTGAAGCAAATAAACAAAACAGAATGATGTAAGAAACCACTACGGTTCTCAAAGGAAGTGGCAGTGAAGGTTTAAGAGAAAAAGAAAGCATTCAGGAAGTACAAGGGATCACAGAAGGAGCAGGACAAAGAACTGTATCAGTTAAAGCAAAAGGAAGCTGGGAAGGCAGTCAGAACAGCAAAGGCCCAAACCGAGGAAAAGATAGCCAACTCAGTTAAGAAGGGGAATAAAACCTTTTCTGGTACATCAGACAGCGAAGGAAGACCAAGGGAGGGCTAGTGAGGCTTAATAAAGGGCAGGGAGGGTGGGCAGAGGGTGACTGTAAAAAGGCAAAGATACTAAACAAATATTTTTGCTCAGTTTTTACAAAGGAAGAGAGGGAGGTACCTAAAAGAAACAGTAGGAACACTCTGGATGCAGAAGTTGATACCAGCCCATTTACAGAAGAAAGGGTTCTGAAAGAACTCTTAAAACTGAAGGTGGACAAAGCAATGGGGCCTGATGGGATTCATCCCAGAAATCTAAAAGAACTGAGGGTAGAACTAGTGACACCACTGACTACCCTCTTTAACAAATCATGGGAGGATGGAGTGGTACCCAAGGACTGGAGGAGGGCAGATGTGATTCTCCTCCACAAAATGGGAGCAAGGCAGAAGCAGGAAACTACAGACCTGTTAGTTTAACCTCAGTGGTAGGGAAAATGATAGAATCACTTCTGAAGGAAAGAATTGTTGAGTACCTGGAGGCCAGTGGGGCACAGGACCCAAAGCAGCATGAATTCAAAGCAGGAAGGTCATGCCAGACAAATCTGATAGATTTCTTTGACTGGGTGACCAAAGTAGTAGATCAGGGAAGGGCTGTGGACATGGCCTACCTAGACTTTAGCAAGGCATTTGACACAGTCCCACACAAAAGATTAATATACAAGTTAGCCAGCCTGGGAATGGGTCCCAAGATGAAAGCCTGGGCAAATAATTGGCTGGAGAATAGAACACAGAGAGTAATAGTAAATGGAGTCCACTCTGAAGAAAGGGGGTTACGAGTGGGGTACCGCAGGGTTCAGTATTAAGACCGGTCCTCTTCAATGTCTTCATAAGTGACATTGCAGAGGAACTGGAAAGAAAAGTATGTCTCTGCAGATGACACAAAGATCTGCAACAGAGTTGATGCACAAGGTGGGGTGGAAAGGATGAGAAGGTACTTGGCAAGGTTAGATGAATCATCAAATGTATGGCAGCTTAGACTCAATGCTAAGAAGTGCAAGATAATGCACCTGGGAAACAAAAACCCAGGGGAAGAGTACACAATGGGGGGTGAGATACTAACAACAACAAAAATGGAAAGGGACCTGGGGTAGTCATATCAGATGATCTACAGGTGGGCAAGCAATGTGAGAGGGCAGCAAGGAGGGCTGGGGAGATACTGGGATGCATAGGGAGAGGCATCACCAGTAGAAAAAAGGAAGTTATTATCCCTCTGTACAGACAGCTGGTGAGACTCCATCTGGAGTACTGCATGCAGTTCTGGAGACCCAATCTCCGCAAAGACATAGACAGGATGGAAGCTGTCCAGAGGAGGGCAACTAAAATGGTGCAGGGTCTGCACCGGAAGATATATGAAGAGAGACTTAAGGAGCTTAACATGTATAGCTTCGAGGAAAGGAGGGAGAGGGGGGACATGATAGAAACTTTCAAGTACCTCAAGGGAATCAACAAAGTCCAAGAGGGTAGTATCTTTCAAAAAGAGAGGTGTGCAAGAACAAGGGGGCACAATTTGAAGATGGGGGGGTGGCTCAGAGGTAATTTAAGGAAGCATTTTTTTACAGAGAGGACTGTGGATGCATGTAATGACCTTCTGGAGGAGGTTGTGGAGTCAAAAACAGTGGTGGAATTCAAGCATGCAAGGGACAGTCATAAGGCAATTCTAGGGGGTGGGGGTAGGAAGAAATAGGCTGCTGGTTAACTAGGATCTGTAGCTTATCCATTAGGTAGGGAAATGGGCTGACCGGGTGTTCCAAGCGGTCCTTATCTGCCGTCAAATTCTATGTTTCTATGTTTCTATTGTGGCAGTACAAGGAACTCAAAAACAGTTAGCCACCCAAGGTCTGGAAAGAAATACAAAATTAAAGGGTTTATCAGTTGTTGTAGCGAGGGGCTAATCTACATGTTTACATGCCCCTGTGGTTTGAACTATGTGGGAAAGACTAAAAGGGCACTGAAATCCCTCATAGGAGAGCATAAAACAGCAATACAGGTGGGGAATACTAAGTATGCCATGGCAAAACATTTTTTAGAAGCAAATCATTGGCTCAGCAGCTGCTTTAACTCATATTGATCTGGAAAAAGTTCAAATCCCCAAAAGAAGGGGAAATATGAAAGACAACCTACTCGGAAGGAAATCCTACTGGATTCATGAACTACAAACTTTAGCACCAAAAGAACTAATTGATGATAATGGTTATGACAGTTATTTATGAAACATCTAGTCTCAGTCTTGAACCCATTGTATAAAGCTTTAAACTTATGAATGAGGATTGTAATTAAGGATCATAATGCAAATTGTTTTAATTGAGATTTTATAGGGAGTTAATATAGGTAACTATTTATTACTGCTGGGTATTTAATGTTATTCATAGAAGAATAATATTTGGTGTAGAAAATATTTATTTACTCATTATAGATAATTATACTATGCACTTAAATATAGAGGGATGAAGACGTTGAACTTTGACCCCACAATAAAAGGTAGTAGCCAGTTGAATGGAAGCCTTTTGATAAAGGGAAATTTGAAAGTATTTTACCACAATGTAATATAAGGCACAACATACTTTAGTGAAATCCAAAGGAAATTTAGATTGGTGTATTGTTTTCAAGCTTGGGTATGCACACTCCGTACACAACCGTAAAAATTGAGAATAGTAAATTAAAGACCTAGAAATAAGATATGCTATGCATAATGAGGACAGAAGCGAAGGTTTAAAAACATAAAAACAGAACACTAATGAGCACAGAGAAAATGAAGCTATAACCTTCCATGTAGAAAGAACATTAATGAATTGTGCTAAAAATTCAATCCTATACTTATGTACATAGGATGAATGTGGAAACTTGTAGAATCGCTACAGTGAAGAGATTTGAGGACAAGTAAAAGAAATTCCATCAAGAAAAATACAGAAATTGCTAAAACACAATGTCGGAAAAATATATAAGTGTTGCTGAGCAAGAGTAAACATTTAAAATCTGACCCTTCCAGAATGCAGGTAGCTCGGAGGATGGAGTGTCATCACTCCAAAACATCAGCACATTGGGAGGCAGTGTTTGCAGCAAACTGAGGAAGAGAAGGCGCTACACTGAGGAAGATGCATGGTTCGAGAGAAGGGAAAATTTTCCCCGCAGTAAAGAACGAGCGCAACATATGTGGATTTGGCTTCAGTTGTACCCTCGGTCACAAGCAATGGCTAGCAATGGAACCCGCCAGTAGAGTGCAAAAATAAGGCAATATAACACGTGTATCTGAATGATTAGGTTATAGAGCCAAGAAGAACAAAATGGAGGGGTAAACAAGGCAGAACCTACATGAAAATTAGGGTAAAAAACTTATTTGTAGTGAACTTCCATACTGAACTAGAAAAAAAAAAGAAAACTAATGGAAAGTTATGTTATATCGCCTATGTACTCAGTGTGTTTGTGGTGGAGAATAAAAATAAAATTAAATGGTAATTAATAAAAAATGTTAGCACTACTATAGGAGTTTGGAAAAAAGTTATTCCAGTGGGCTAGCACAGAGTGCAACTGCAAAAGTTTACTTGAAGTAAACGCATCCATTTGCTTGACTTTGCCCTGGCAGAGAGCACCTGAACAATCACCAGATCCAAAATATAAGGGTATGAGCATAGCAACAAAACTTATTTTTTTGAAACCTTTATAGTACTTTGCATTGCATTGAACATTTACCATAAATAAGGTCTGCACTCTATTTGTAACAACTATACTAAAGAGCGTTAACTTCATCACAAGGTCTGATATATACAGATGCACATATTTTTCAACGTTGTGTAATTAACAAATCGCTCATTGCCTTATATAGAAGTTTTTTCCTATTACTCATTTATGCTGCTCTGTCCCCTGGTCACTGTGGCACACCCCTTGCCCAAGCATCCACCTTCTCATGGACTTGCAGGATTTGTACTGCTTGCCCAGGACCACGCAAGGTGATAGTGGCCAGCCATGTCACTTGTGCGGTACCTGCGTGGGAGAGAGTTATCAGATAGGATCAAGGTATTTTCCTCCCATATTTCTCCCAATGAGGAGCATATTTACTTATTTATTTTATTTAAGTATTTGATTATTGGGTAAGTGCACTGATCCAAGGGATTGTTTTCAGGCATGACCTGGTCCCACAAAGTGGCACAATGACATATACAATATACAACAATGTATACAGTGAAATATACATACATGTGCAATCAATGTGCAGGCAGAAAATAGTTGAATATAGTATAGTTTACAAAATGTATCCAGGTAAAATCAACAGATACATTGTAATTTCAACAATGTTGAGAGCAAAGAGTACATTACAAATTTACACAGAACAGAGTAGGAAGAATACGAGACAATGGGGGACTGCAAATAGCAAATATGAATGAGCGTGGCATGTTGATTCTAAAAACAGTAGGATAGGGCAGCCCGGTGGCACTGAGGGTTGAGAGTTGGGCGCACACTACACTGGCAACCCGAGTTCAGAGTGAGCTACTAAAGGCGCTGGGGATTGCAGAGGTGGGTGAAAATTGAGTGCCTGCTGGGCTGCTTTCCTCCCCGGAAGGGAGGATGGGACATCGCTCGGCATGCCAGCGGCTCCCAGTGGAGACCGGGGGTGCTGCAGCACGTAGGGCAGCACGTACATAGCATGGCTGATGCTCGGCAGGGTTGCCATGCGCTGTAGCATCGGGAACATGCACCATGCATGGGGGGGAGTGCATACCAGAACAGAGAAAAACACTGGTCTGCGGGGTAGGTGATGGCACCTGCCCCATGCCCACTGCCAGGTTTATCCTGCCTGGCCTTCCAGTGTCCTCCACCTGGGCTCTCACCCACGGGCTGGAGACTGACTTTATAGTGCACCCAAAAGTAGAGGGTGGCCCCACCCCAGAGGGGTTAAGCTAGGGGTGCCAGTTGTGTAGGCTGAGAGGGAGGAGAGAGGATGCTCATGTAGGAAAACTTCAGGCAGGGCGGAAACAGGCAGGGTGCCTGAGAAAGGCTCCACAGACCATGACCAGAGGGACAGAAATATGTATAAAAAAAACGAGTAGGATAGACTGGCATATTGTTCAAGGAGCAGGGAACCAAGTGCTTCAGTGGTAGTACAGTTATAAAGAGAAAAAATTAAAAAGGAAGAGAGGGCAGGGTTATTGGCAAGAAGGGAATATCATATCGAAGAAAGGTTACCCTGGCTGGCACAAGCATTTGGCCTCTCTCAGTAACCATGTTTTGAGATGGAGTTTGAAGGTGCAGTGGGTGTCAGCAGATCAGAATGACACAGGGAGGCTGTTCCATAGGGAGGGAGCTGTAGCTGATAACGCTTTGCCACCCCTAGTAGTGGAAATTTTAGGTATCTCCAAAGGGGGGACTGAGAACACACGTATGCACCTGACAGCTGTTCTGGTTTTTACAAGGGACATGTACGGGGATGCATTACCACCTCTTAGGGTGTTGTCAACGATGTGGCCTAGTGCATAATCATGATGGCCAGACAGTGGGAGCCAGCCAAGAGCCTGGTACAGGTTACAGTGGTGGGTGGAATAGGGTGCCAGTAGAGCAAATCGACATATGTTTTTATAGACAGAGGTTAGATGTGAGCAAAGGGCAGAGGACATATGGGTGTAAATGGGGGAACAGTAGTCTAGGATAGGAAGCAGGTTACCTTGGGCTATTGTTAAGTGGGCCTCTCTGATCAGGAACTGTTTCCGCCAATATGCGGCATCAAGATTTTGATTAACCTGTTGTACTATACAACAGAGTCCATGTGCTCCGTTAGAGAGAGGGAGGGGTCAAGGGTTAAGCCCAGGTATCTGAAATGCAGGATATTATCTAGTAATATTCCATCTGGCATGAGCACTGAGAGAGGAGCCAGACTTGGCTATGTTGGCCAGGTACAGTTTGGACCCAAGAAGCATCACCTTTGTTTTTTTAATATAAACCAGGAGCCTGTGTGACAGGAACCAGTTGTGGGCTGAGGCATAGTATATACATGCAAGTGTCTATCAGCAGCCCATCCCCTTCCATGTGCTCACATGTGCTACCACCTGGCCTCTACCTGGTGGCTGTCTCACAGTGACACCCACACATCTCTGCCCTGAGGGCAGAGTGCTGTCCCTAGGACACTCAGTCATCCCTCCCCCAGCTGCCCCCAAAGCCCTGTGCTTCTTCCTGAACACGGGTTGCTAGCATTGGTTGAACTATGGCATACAATACACATCCAGTGTTTAAAGATGGGAGCCGAGATTTGATGTGCATGTCCATGGCAACCATCTGATGCTATGGATATAATCGGGGGACTTCGCTCCCCACACCCCCATTTATCCCTAACTCTAACCTTACCCTAATCCTAAACCCTTAATATGCTACAACTACCCCCCAGAAAATAAAAAAAAAACATTATTAGTCAGTGAGTGCACTTCACGGATTACATGATTATGTTCATGTAAACGTAATCAAGTAATCACGACAGGAATCTCATCACTCAGTAGTGTGATGGACAATGTAATCTACCCCTGGCACTGCAAGCTGAAGCTCTGCCTCTTTGTCAGTGACCCAGCCCTTGTCATATAGCAATTTGGATGGCTGTAGTACCAGCAGATGGTTTTGTGAGGTATTGAAATATTGTAGCAGTCATACATTCCATGAGCATTTCAAGGAAAATGTTTATTTAAACTGGTAAGTATATTTTTATTGGCTGGAGTATGGGTGCAATGGTAGGTATGCCACTTATAGGGAGGAACAGAATAGGGAAGGGGTTAAACCAAGGGCAATAAAATCGTAAAACAAAATTGTAGAACTGACTAAGTTTGAGGGGGCTTCAACATTTTCCTGGACTAATTTACATAGCCTTAAAAAAAATAGCAGTTGTATTCATTCAAGCATGCACAAGGCACCCTCCAATCCATTGTTCTATACTACTTCAGCATATAGCGCATTGATTGAACATGCAGTAAATGTTTGCTGCTACCCAGAAGCTCAGTATATTCCATGTGCATCTCCAAAGTGCAATTACAAACAGATCAAACTTTTCATCTGAAGTCAAGCCTCTCCACCCCTGTTGAGCAGCAATGCATACCTCAAGCCGGAAGGAATAATCACTCCTAACCTGTGAGAGGCTGGCAATTCCCACTCTTGCAGTAATAACCTGAATTTCTTTGTTCCATCTGTTTGATTTTTCACTGCTTCAGGCAACACTATTTCTCTCCCCCTCTCCCCCTCCCCCTCCTAAATGCAGCACGGGTGATGAATCCTAATACACTGATTTCCTATTCAGTCTGCATTGCTGGCTGACTGACGCAGGAGGAGTGTCCCAGCGGGGCCTGGGCTGTTTGTTTTACATCCACCAACGATCAACACAGTGTTTGTTGAGTTGCCATGATATTTGCAAAGACTGTTTTGTTTCAAGATACAGTATCATTTTGCTCAATCTGCTCTGTGCATTCATGCACTGTACTCTATGTTATCCGTACTGGTGATGCATATGGTATCCATGAAGACAGCTGCTTCCCAGCTTGCCAGTATCTTTGAGTCCTGACATTTATGTGGGTTGGTTTAAGAAGATGGCACCATTTGTCAATTTGTTAGAAAGTATATTGTGCAGCAAGACTGACCCAATAGATAGCTGTTCAGTGGACAAGCAGTCAATGACCACTCAGAAATCATTAGGGCCACTGAAATGCTATGTCAGCGTGGCCAAATGACTATTAGGTTTTTGGTGCCATCCCTGTAGAACTGCATCAAAGTGCTACCATTACTGAAGCTCTGGTAACTAAATATTTTTGTCTAGTGGCCAAATGAGCATCAAACAAGTCAATTTTTTGCTCTGCTAGATAGACAGGCAGACAGACAAGCAGGCAAGGAGAGAGATGGGCAAGTAGGTATTTTCCTAGCACAGAGTTTGAAAGAAAGTCATAATTTTGTGCTCTACACCGAGGCAAAATATTACATTTAGTTTAGAGTTGTGCACGAGACTGATTGTTGATGCCTGTATTTGAGCCTGTGTCTCTGGTATTTATATCTGTATTTATTAGCAATTCAGTGTTTACTAAATATTGTATTTTACATTTCAGACTTGTTTCTGTTGTTGATGATGACACAAGATCAAGGGGTTGAGAGGTTTCAATAAAATATGAGTTATCAAGAAAATCTGCATGCAATGAGAAGTAGTAGTCATAGGTGTGTCATATCGGTCTATACCAAGCTGTAATACTACTTTATGTGGTCTAACACAAATACAAATATTTAAAGAGCTACTGACGCCAAAAAGAAAACTTTGAAAAAAAAATAGGTACAATTCAGCTTGCATTCCATATGAATTCTATATATTTCTCTTCCTGGTTATTTATTACTGAGTAAATTTGCATGAGTACATGATTTTTATCTCTTAGATTTCCCTTTGAGTTTATCTGCCTCTGTAACTTACTCCCTACTTCAAGTCATAATGCTTGGTTGTGACATCACAATCTGTTTCCATGGGAGTAACTGTGATGTCACAAGCAGGGCATTATGACCTCAGGTAGGGAGAAAGCAACAGGAATGGATGAACTCTTCAGGAGCAAAGATCCTGTTTTCATGCAAATGACCTCAGAGATAAATAATGGGGAGAAGGAATACAATACTAATGTGAAATACAAGTGGAACTGTGTCTAAATGTAATGTTTTGTTAAAGTTCTCCTGAAGGTGCCAGCTGCTATTTAACAGTGATATTTGTATTTGTAAGAAGTGCAGTGTTTACGTTTGTAGTGAATAGTATTTGTTTTGCACATCTCACATTTTATTTATTTACAATATTTATAATTTTTCTGACCAGAAAGTCACACTCGGCTGTCACCATAATTTCCAGGTGTGTTCCGCGGCTGGGTCACAGGCAGGATCTGATTTGTTGACAGAGGGAATGCTGGCCTGGACGCTGGACTAATCCCCTCCTCAAAGGCACTATACTAGCAGTGCAACATGCAGGCCCAGCATGGCAACAAGATGAGGCAGTGGAATTTGTGGCTCAGGGTTTATTGTAAGGAGCAAGGATTTAGGTTCCCCACACACTGGGTGGCATTCTAGGGCAGGAGAAGTCTGTTTGCTGTGGTTGCACGTCAGCTAAGCCCAGAAGTGGTTAGGGTTCTGGAACACTGGATAGAGTGGTGGGGTGGCTTTAAATTAAGACAGTGGTTGGTAGGGATAGGAGTAGGTGAACACCCATGCCCCTGTAAAGTACTGGGGGTGGTAAAAAAGTCAGCTGTAAGAGGCCCTTCAGCAAAGAGGGAGAGAAACACAAACCTTCACAGAATGACGGTAGATAAGTGATCATAACAAACAAAATGGATGCGCTAGGCGGTGAACTTCCTGAGTCAAGCCATGACCTAGAAGGTCTCGTGAAGACATTGTGGAAAGAGAGATGCACGGGTAGAGGGGTACAGTCTCTTCAGGAGGGGCAGGGAGGATCGTGGGGTGGAGGGATTGCTTGTCGTGTCAAGGATGGGACCGAAGCAAATGAGAAAGGAGGGAGGAGGGATGGGAGGCATACAGACTACTTGTGGCTGGAATCATGATCCTGATCGGAGACAAGAAGACAATTCTGTTGTACTTACCTTTACAGTTTTTTTTACCTTGTATATTTTAGCCTGTATGTATCTGTTCCTGCCGGACTATGTTAACCTGTTGGTTGCTGTTATGCACCCTTGGACCTTCCTGAAAATGAGATACAGCAGCTCCTTAGGTTATCCAGATTGGAGTAATTTCAAATAAATAAATAAATAAATTCTGAGAGCATGTTAAAGAGGGATGGGAGATCCACAAAAGGTTCTGAGGTTCTGAGAAATTCTGATAAGCCATGAAAAGTTCTGATAGTTATCGGAACCTTATCACACAAGTAGAGATATGTGCGCACCCAGACATGCACATGCAGACCAACCACACCCATAGGGCACAACAGAGGTACAACAACCAAGGCCAACACACAGAGAGTAGCAAAGCAAGTACAATAATGGCTGCGGATAATGGGGGACACAGCATTTCAGCACAGCTATGCAGTGTGTGACGCAGTGAACAGCTGTGGCAGGACGCGTGCATGCCTACCCTTGAATTACCTTGACCCCAGCTTAACCACGAAGACTCCCAGCTCTATCCCTCCCCACAACCTTAACTCAAATCAACTCTCTATTTTACTTCAAGCTGATCACCTGGTCCAAAACCATCAAATATGTCAGAAGGGTCCAAGGCAAAACTAAAATGGGCAGTTGATTCGGTTGACATGAAGCTGCTGTCTCTTACTCTGGAGGAACTGGCCAACCCCCTCACCAAATTATTTAAAACATAACTCAGGACTGGCATATTTCCAGATAAATGAAAAACTGCACTAGTCACCCCAGTCTTTAAAGCCGGTGACAAAACAAGCCTGGGTAACTAACCGTTCAAGCTCCATCTTACCACCCCTCTCAAAAGCCCTAGAGAGAATGGTGTCAGACATCACAGATTACCTCAGTAAATATAATCTACTCTGCTCACAACAACATGGATTCTGAAAATTCCATAGTAATGTCACTGCACTCACTGACTTTACCTCCCACCTGTATGACACCCTTGATTCTGGAGTGACAGTGGGGTCCACATTTATTGACCTAACCAAAGATTTGACACTGTCAATCACCAGATCTTGCTTCACAACCTCTTGACCCCCGGCCTGTCCTCCAACACAGTTAATTGGTTCTCAAGCTACCTCTCACAAAGGAATCAGTGCATTTGGATAAATGGAGTCTCCTCAGAGCCACAGAACTTTACACTGGGGTTCCCCCAAGGATCAATATTAGGGCCCTTACTCTTCAGCCTCTTTATCAATGCCCTTCCTAGTGCATGCCCTGCCAACATGCTGCTTTGTGCAGATGATGCAGTGATCTCAGTCCCTTGGTTCCACCTGCCTGAAATCACTGCAGCACTCCAGTATAGCTTCTCCAAACTTGAAACCTGGTTCTCGCTCAACAGGCTACTCTTAAATTACAAAAAAACAAAATCTATGCACTTCTCTATTCAGCGCACCAAAAAGATTGCCATACTACTGATCATCCAAAGCCACAAAGCAGAAGTCATAGAACAGGTCTCCACTTAGATGATGCCCCTTCTTTCACCACACATATAGACCACATTGTAAATACAGCCAACATCAGACTTTGGATCCTTTACCGCCACAGAAAAGCCATGATCCCTGAGGCCCTCAACCTTGTCACTTGAAGCTCCATGCTATCATTAATTGACTATGGTCTAATCATATATAGTGCTGCCACAGAGACAGCACTAAGTCGCATAAAACTACTTCTCAATAAAGCTTGTTGGCTTGTTCTAGGAGCCAATCGCCTCACACATACCTGTAACCTGTATTCCTCAACTGGGTGGCTCCCCTTACAAATAAGAACTAAGTACCAAACATGCTTACTTGGAAAAAAAAGCCCTCCTAGGACTATCACCTGATACTACTGTCAGTGTCAGTGGCTCAGTAGGTAGCACACTCACCTCTGAGGCCGGGAGATCAGAGGGCTGTGGGTTCAGTTCCCACATCTGGCACTTGGGTTAATATCCCAGTACTGACACTGTAGTGCAGCATGAGAGGGGTGCTGCACTTCTGAGGTGCCGTCTTTCGGATGAGACGTTAAACCGAGGTCCCATCTGCCTGGATTGGTGGTAGTTCAGGTGGATGTTAAAGATCCCATGGCACTTATCGAAAGAGTAGGGAATTTCCCGTGTCCTGGCCAAATTTCCTCATTAACTAAAAATACCACCAACAGCTTAATCTGGTTCAAGGTCAGCTGGCATTCATCTGTATCCCTCCCGGTCGTGCCTGAAAATAGGCAGAATTTGTCTAGTGCACTTACCCGGTCAACAAAAGCTAAATAAATAAATAAATAAATAAAAATAAATAAAAAACTACTGCTACTCTATTCAAGTGGAACCTGAACTACAAAACTGCTAGAAGCACAGTGAAGGGTGTCCTACAAGTCCCATTTAAAAGAATCTCATTTGCCCAGTGGTCCCTTTCGTACCGTGGCTCAAAATGGATGAATGACCTACCTGCCACCCTCCTACAACACGAAAAAATCGGCCCCTATAAGAAAGACCTTCGTATCCTCCTGGTCAGAACCAACCACTGTGACTGTAAACCTTTGGGAGGGATGCCTTTTCCCATGCCTCTGGTTTCCTCACCTACCCATCTCCCCTCCTTTCCTTACCGTAGACCCTCCACCCCTCATGTCCACTGACTCAGCCACATACAGACAGCCACCCTCTACTCCTTGCTCTTGTCAGACCTTTACCTGCCACTCTCTGCTACCTATCTACTAGCCCTCTTTATCCTCACCTTCCCATTTCGCCTCATTTCCTCCCCTCAGCCCCTCCACCCCTCATATCCACTGTCTCAGCCACACACTGACAGCCACCCACCACTTCTTGCTCTTGTTCAGGCACTTACCTGCCACTCTCTGCTGCCTCCCTACTACCTCTCTTTACCCTCACTCAGTCCTTTGGACAATGCCTGTCCTGGCAGCTACCCTTACCCCCACTGCCATTACCCCAACTACCTCCCAGCTCTTTCCCTCCCACTCATTCCCATCCCTGACAAAGCCACCATTAGCTGCTACATCCCTATTCTCTGCACTTGTAATGGGTAATCTGCACTTAGTAACAGGTCTATACTATTCTACTGCTAAACTGCTGGATATTGGTTAACCTGTATATAATACATTGTCTTCCAGCATTGCATTCAGCTTGTATTCTGTCAACAAATATGTCCTGCAATGTAATAATAACTGAATAACAGACATAATCTTGTACTGAATGTTTTATGTTATTGTATGTATTGTACGGGTTTGACTCCTTGACATGGAGCCTTTTTAAAAGAGCCATCTTGGTTCAAGGGTTGTAATTCTGAAACTGAAATAAATAAAAATAAAAATAAAATGTGTGCAATAGGTTGATCCAACACGTGGGCATGGTTACCCAGGGATGCCTGTGGGAAATGTACATCTGGCACTCCATGTGTCCACCCAAGGGGGCTGCTGTGAAGGGCTAGATCGGTGCACTGTGTGTGGCCTACGTTCGTACACTGTGGTACCCAGAGGTATGCCACATGCGTGCAAAACAGTGGTATCATTGCAGAACTTATATGGGACTGATGGTGGCACCTGGAACTTGTAGCCCCTTCCACACACCCTGGTCACTTCCAAAGAATGCAGCACCAATGCCACCATCTCCTCTGCCGGGTCCAGGGAATGAGTCATTGTGGGCGTGGGACAGCCACCCCAGTGGCACACAGTTCCCTCCATTGGACAACCAGGAATTCCTTGGCCCAATGATGAAAGTTACTGAAGTACTTTCTCACTGCCTTGACTGTCCTGGTGTGTCCACCCACTGCATTCACTGCCTCTGTAATTTCGGACCAGGCCTGCCGGACAGTGGTGTTGGTGCTGCGGTACCAAGTCAGTGTTGACTACCGGGCCTTGTACTCCTGGGCGAGGGCATTTAGCTCTTCCATGCTAAACCTATGTGCCATGAGCCTTTCCCTCTTGGGGACAACACTTGCTGGGGAGATGAGAATGGGACAGGTCAGTGGCACGTGCTCTGTATGTGTGCAGAGTGTGGCTGATCCTGTACCACTGTGGGCGGGACACTGAACCATACCCACAGTGTACATATGGCAAAGGTATGGTGAAGCAGAATGATGCCTGACCCCTATCCACCCCTACAGGGCCAAAGGGGAATCCCAGTGACTCACGACATGCAGCTGCATGACCTAGGCCACCCCCATGACCTACTGTACTAATGCAGTGCTACGGTATTAACTGACAACACACAGCACTCATGAAAGATACCTGTCCATCACAGAGGTGTGTGCAGCAGCCAGTTCCAGATTATCCCACCCCAAACCCCCAGTGGTGTGTCAGTGCACACCGTACATTGCAGTCGATGACAGCAGTCATGGTGCAAGGGAGGCATACACATGGCCTGAATGGCCACCCAACCTGCTGGTGTATGGTGCACAATGCACTGTCTGTGGACCGTTGGGGGTCTGCAGAACACCAGAATCACATGTGAGATCCCGTATGTGAGGCATGGGGGTAGCCCACCATAGCTGGGAAAAACACATCCTTTGTGCACAGAACCCAGTGGCATGGTAACAGATATCTGTATAATGGTGTCTGACTGGCATATCATGCATTGCCAAGCAGTTATGACAACACAGTGTCATGAGTCTGTCCCTGTCATGGGCTAGGCAGCCATGTAACACTGTGGACAGGGACCTGTAGGTTGGTGAGTAGTACTGGGGTGCAGAATGCTTGACACAAGCATTGGCGCATGACATGTGTCCACATGACAGGCATACATGCCCCTACAGACATGGGGCACTATGATGGCAAGTGGGGGGACTGTACACCACTGTGTGTGCCTCAAGCCATTGAGCTCTGTATCCACTGTGCCCAACACATGGGCAGTACTCTCTCTGTGGCCGCCATCCTTCCTGTTAGTGCACGACATCTGTCCAGTGTGTCCTGTATAGTACAATACATGCCATGGCAGACGGATTGGTCCACCATTTCGCATATGCTATGCAGGTGACTGGACACACTTTCCCTGTTGATGATTCTTTTTTTTTTCAAATGAATATACTTTATTGAATATTTTTAAGGCAAAGAAAAGTACATACATACAATCAACAGTCCCCCCTCCCAACCAGGTGACTACAATAAATCAGGCACATGTAAGGAAAGCTGTGGCAATGATTCTGCAAGGCCAAACAATTGCAAAAGCTATAATGAACATTGGCATGGCCACGCCACATGAGAATAACTATATTCTATCTAACTACCCCATTCCTCCCTCCCTCCCCACCTCCCCGAGCATCTTTAATATTACAGATGGATTCAAAAAACTCAGCCAGAAGAAAACGTCTGAATGCAAGGCAGACAGACGGAGGCTAGCACCACAGCTCTAAGCGAGTATCCACCGGACAAAGATTCATGTGAATAACCCCATTCCCTCTTCCCCCATAACTATGGAAAAACTTATGTGCAGCATATAAGAGCTAAAAGGGCCATACGTGGGGCCCACTTCCTGTTAAATACCTCCTTTCAGTCCATACGATTAGCAATCTGCCACTCCATCTTGAGGGCTTGAAGAATTTCAGAATGACATTCTTTTAGAGAGGGACTAGTTCTATCCAATCAATGTCTTACAATAATGAGTTTGGCAATCCCTGAAATTAGAGACATATGGGCTTTGCGGCAGTCTAGCATTTCCCTTGGGAAGTGGCCCAACAAACAGATTTGTTGGGTAAAATAAGAGTCCAAGCCCAGCATAGGGTCCAAGGCCCCTCTAATTGCTTGCCAAAAGGGAGTTACTAGGGCACAGTCCCAAAGGATGTATTTTAAAGAGCCGTCAAACATTCCAAATCTAATACAGGTCAGAGACCCCGATCTGACCATCCTATGTAGTCATGCAGGGAAGAACTAGAGATTGTGTAAAATGCGGAATTGTAAAAAGTGAAGACGGTCCTGTTTTACGTATTTGTATAAACACCACCAGACTTGTTGCCACTCCTCACTCATATTAAGACCAAATTCATGCTTCCAATAGAAGCATGTTCCATGGAGTCTGGCAGGGTCTTGGAGTTGTAAAAGATCATAGAATTTGGATATCAAGTGAGGTAAAATGGTCATGTCATGAATGAGTTCAACAATGGATTGGGAGAATCCAACCATGGAGGCAGACCCAGAAATGAGGAGATTGTTTTGTTCAGTTGTAAATATTTAAAAGGATTGTAAACTGGGATAGAGAATTTCTTCTGAACTACATTTACTGAACTGAATCTTCCATGGGAGACCAGGGATGAAACCGAAACCCTAACAAGGGCTGGGCAGAAGCTCTGAGGAATTGTACAATTTGCTATTCTGAAATGTGGGTTTCCAAATAGGGGCTGGGATAAATCCTTCTGTAATGTTAGTCCCAGGTGGGACCAGATCTGATGAAGAACTTTGAGAGACCACCATATCGGGGAATCATGGAGAGATCTGGGAAGATCGGAAGGTCTAGCATATATTAGGCTGCCTATGTCAATACCCTGTGATCAACAGGGGTGTTGTTCTAATGATAGCCAGAGCAGGACGTAATAACCATCTGGGGGATCATTGGCGCCTGTGTTCCTCCTGAATATTTTATAGCAATGTATAGCACAATAGTACAAGAAGAAATTAGGTAGTCTTAAGCCACCCAGCTCTTTCCAGTGGTTCAGCTTGGAATATGCCCTCTGGACTGCTTTACCAAGCCAGAGAAAGAATGAAAAAGAAGAGTGGAGACAGACAGACCAGTGTTTGGGAAGATACGGGCTCCCCATACCCAGTGGATAAAGTATCCTGTGTAAAATGTTCATCTTGATCATGTTTACTAGCCCCCACAGTGAAAGCAGAAGAGATGTCCACCTCTGCAGGTCCACCTGTATGGCTTGATAGATAGGAGAGAGGTTAAGTTTAACCAGAGTGGATATAGATCTAGAAAATTTGATCCCTAAATAGGTGAGTGCTTAAGGCTCCCAGGCGAGACCCATGTCCTCAATCCACTGTCTCTGAACATGCACATTTAATGGCATCACCTTAGACTTGTCCAGATTTAGTTTATACCCTGCCACTTGAGAGAATTTGTCTATAATGTCCACTGCTGTTGGTATAGAAGTGCAAGGGTTCTCTAGGTGTAATAATAAGTCATCCGCATAGGCAGACAGTGTATATCTGATGTCACCTACCGGGAAGCCAAGTATGTCAGGACTGTTTTGGAGGGAGTGAATTAGAGGTTCAAGATAGAGATTAAAGAGGAAAGGAGAAAAGGGGGCAGCCTTGCCTAGTACCTCATTGCAAAGGGAAGGAAGTGGAAAACACTCCATTGCACCTGATCTTGACCAAGGGCTGGTGGTAAATGACCTTAAGCCAATCGCAGAATTAAGTTGGAAACCCAAATTTCCATAGGGTGGCAAACAAGAAAGGCCAGGAGACCTGGTCAAAGGCCTTCTCCATTTCTAAGGAAACCAAAAACTGCTGGAGTTTGCCTCTCCCCCACTATCAAGATGAGGTGAAGGACCTTATGCAAGTGGTCAGAAGATAGTTTTCCCACCACAAATCCAATCTGGGTCAGGCTGATGAGACCCTACCACATCTTTAAGAGATGGTTAGCCAAGATCTTGGCTAGAATTTTTAGATCAGAATTTAAAAGGGAGATAGGGCGATAATTTCCCAGTAAGAGGTACGATTTACCAGGCTTGGGGATAACTGTAATCCATGCTTGGGTGAACAAACAATCTGAAAGACCAGACGAGCAAACATAATTGAATAATTTGATAAGAAAAGGAGTGAAGATATCTATAAGGGTGGCATAGACGTTGTTGTTGAACTCGTCCAGGCCAGGAGCCTTTTCCTTAGGTAGTAGCCCTGTAACTTGCCGCACTTCCTCCAGGGAGATAGGGGCCTGCAAAATCTCTCATTGAGTCACTGAGAGGGTGGGCAGTGGGATAGAGTCTAGGTAGCTTTCTATAAATGTTATGTCGGGGGTTTGCTCCTTGTCCAGAGAGTAGAGGGTCTTGGCAGTTTGGCAGTTGAAATTCAATGCAAAGAAGTGCAAGATAATGCATATGGGGCACAAAAACCCTGGCACAATATATCAGTTGGGGGGTGAGGATATAGCATGCACCAAGCAGGAAAGGGATCTTGGGGTTATCGTCTCTGATGACCTCAAGGTAGGGAAACAGTGTGACAAGGCAGCAGGTAAAGCAAATAGGATGCTGGGATGCATAGGCAGAGGCATCACCAGCAGGAAAAGAGAGGTCATAATTCCACTATACAAGACACTAGTGAGGCCCCACCTGGAGTACAGTGTAGTGTACAGTTCTGGAGACCTTACCTATGTAAGGACATAGACAGGGTAGAGAAGGTTCAGAGAAGGGCAACAGAGATGGTGCATGGATTGCATCACAGGTCCTATGAGGACAGGTTGAAGGAACTGACCATGTACTCCCTGGGGGAGAGGAGGGAGAGAGGGGATATGATAGAGACATACAAGTATCTTACAGGGAGGAATAGGGTGCAGGAATACACTATTTTTAAGCGAAAAAGATGTTCCAGGACTACAGGGCATGGGATGATGTTGGAGGGAGGATGATTCAGAGGAAACGTGAAGAATAATTTCTTCACAGAACGGGTGGTGGACAAGTGGAACACCCTGCCAGAGGAAGTGGTGGGGGCTGAAACAATCACAGGATTTAAGAATGTATGGGATAGACATAAAGGAATTCTGGAGGTAAGGGGTAAGGGGAAACAGACTTCTAGGAAAACATAAACTGAACTTACAAGCTCAAATGGGCAGACTGGGTGGGCCATAGGCCCTTATCTGCCAACACTGTCTATGTATCTATGTATCTTGTAAAACTGTTGGAATGCGTTGACTATTTATTTATTTATTTTATTTATTACAGTATCATAATTACAATCCTTTGAGTCAAAGACTCATTTACAAAGGCTCATCGTCACACACAGAATAGGACAGGGAGGCAAAAAACATATAGTGAGTGGAGGACAGACAGTAGTGCAGGAACAGTATCACGGCAGAAATATATACAATTACAATTGCAATTTGTACAGATTATATACAGGTGCTATATCACGGGGTCTAGTAATAATTGCCCCTCCGGGAGTGGGCTGAAGGCTTTGAATCATTTGCTGGGTTTCTAACTGTTTGAGCCTTAGGGACAGTAGCCTGCCCACTCTCTCACTTGATTTTAGATACTGTAATTTAACTCTCTGGAGAGCAAGATCAGCCTGCTCTGCCAGTAACCCAAAGTATTGTGCCCTACAGGCATGTAGTCGAGTCCACTTATCCTGGTCTTCTGAGGCGGTGAGACTGTGCTCGGGATCATGAATCTGGGACAGTAGTTGTCCTGTCTTTTCCGCCCTCTGTTTTTTGGCCTTCGACGCCACACGTATACATTCGCCTCTAATTTCACATTTTGCAGCCCCCCACAACATGTCCAAACTTGACACAGTCCCCTCATTCTCCTTGAAGAAGGTTTATATGTACTCCTCAAGAGTCGTAACAAAGTGTGTGTTTTTCAGAAGGGTAGAGTTCAAGTGCCAGGCCCTATCCTGTTCCTCTAGCACCTTTAAAGAATGCTCCATATACACTGGTGTGTTATCGGAGATCATGGTGGGATGGATATCACAGGCAAGAAGACCCAAGAGATTAGAGAGAGTGGTCAAGAAGTAATCTATTCTAGAGTACGTCTTATGGGGAGGAGGGAAAAAGGTATATTGTCTGTCATTAGGGTGTAAGATATGCCATGCGTCCCCCAATCCTACCGAGTCCATAAGATCTCTCAGACCCCGTTGAGCCAGCGAGAGAACTTTACAGTGCAAACCCAATCTGTCCAGGTCTGAGTGAATAACAAGATTCCAGTCACCTCGGAGGACAATTCGTAGATGTGAGAAGGTTATTAAGTGCTCCAAAAGATTCGAGAAAAACACAGGGAAATCTATATTAGGTCCATAGATCCCACCTGAAAGTACTTTGGTTAACCCCAAACAGCCCTGGAGTAATAAGAAGCATCCATTGGAGTCACTACATTCTTTAATCAGTTGGAAAGGGGCCCCCCCTATGTGTATGGATTCCTATGCCACCCCTCTTACTACTTAACCCCACCCCAAAGGTCTATCCTAACCACTCCCAACGAAAGTACTGTATGTCCTCCTGCCTAAGGTGGGTTTCCTGTAAGAAAACCATGTCCGGTTGGTATTTTTTGAGATGGCTCAGAATCATGTATCTTTTGCATTTATCATTCACCCCCTTCACATTCCTCGAGATAAATTTATATGTGGTACCCATCATTGTCAATTGCAGTAACTGTTAGTCGAACCACCATCTGCCTGCCTTTATACAAGTAAGGTGCCCCAACCAACCATCTCGTCCATGCTCCCCCACCCCCCACCCCTCATCTTCTGGGGTTGAAGGGTCAGCAGGAGCTAATATCAGTGACCATGGTTCTCTCCTGTACCACCATCCCGCCCCACAAATTCTGCTTATTTTCAGGCAAGACCCAGGGGATGGGGGATACAGATGAATGCCAACTGACCTTGAACCAGATTAAGCTGTTGGTGGTATTTTAAGTGAAACATAGAAACATAGAATTTGATGGCAGAGAAGGACCGCTTGGCCTACCTAGTCTGCCCATTTCTCTACCTAATGGATAAGCTGCAGATCCTAGTTAACCAACAGCCTACTTCCTCCTACACCCTAGAATTGCCTTCTGTCTGTCCCATACATTCTTGAATTCCCCACTGTTTTGACTCTACAGCCTCCTCAGGAAGGCTGTTCCATGCATCAGAATCCTCTCTGTGAAAAAATACTTCCTCACATTACCTCTGAGCCATCCCCCCTCTATCTTCAAATTGTGCCTCCTTGTTCTTGCACACCTCTTTTTCTGAAAGATGCTACCTCTTGGACTTTGTTGATTTCCTTGAGGTACTTAAAGGTTTCTATCATGTCCCCCCTCTGCCTCTTTTCCTCAAGGATATACATATTATGCTCCTTTAATCTCTCTTCATATGACTTCTGGTGCAGACCCTGCACCATTTTGGTTGCCCTCCTCTGTACAGCCTCTACCCTGTCTATGTCTTTGCGGACATGGGGTCTCCAGAACGGCACACAGTACTCCAGATGGGGTCTCACCAACTGTCTGTACAGAGGGATAACAACTTCCTGTTTTCTACTTGTGATGCCTCTCCCTATGCATCTCAGTATCCCCCCAGCCCTCCTTACTACCTTCTCACATTGCTTGCCCACCTTTAGGTCATCTGATATAACTACCCCCAGGTCTCTTTCCATTTTGCTGTTGTCAGTATCTCACCCCATTGTGTACTCTTCCCCTGGGTTTTGTTTCCCAGGTGCATTACTTGCACTTCTTTGCATTGAATTTAAGCTGCCATACATTTGACCATTCCTCCAACCTTGCCAAGTCCCTTCTTATCCTTTCCACCCCACCTTGTGTATCAACCCTGTTGCAGATCTTTGTGTCATCTGCAAAGAGACATACTTTTCCTTCCAGTCCCTCTGCAATGTCACTTATAAAGACATTAAAAAGGACCAGTCCCAATACTAAACCCTGTGGTACCCCACTAGTAATCCCCCTTTTTTCACCGTGGACTCCATTTACTCTTACCCTCTGCGTTCTGTTGTCCAACCAATGTTTTACCCAGGCTACCACCCTGGGACCCACTCCCAGGCTGGCTAATTTGTTTATTAATCTTTTGTGTGGGACTGTGTCAAATGCCTTGCTAAAGTCTAGATAGGCCATGTCCACAGCCCCTTTCTGGTTTACTACTTTGGTCACCCAATCAAAGAAGTTGGTTAGATTCTTCTGACATGACCTTCCCGCTGTGAATCCATGCTGCTTTGGGTCCTGTGTCCCACTGGCCTCCAGGTACTCAACAATTCTTTCCTTCAGGAGTGATTCTATCTTATTTTTCCCTACCACAGAGGTCAAACTGACAGGTCTGTAGTTTCCTGCCTCTGTCTTGCTCCCGCTTTTGTGAAGGGGAATCACATCAGCCCTCCTCCAGTCCTCAGGTACCATACCATCCTCTGATGATTTATTAAAAAGGGTAGTCAGTGGAGTTACTAGTTCTTCCCTTACTTTTTTAAAATTCTGGGGTGAATCCCATCAGGCCCTATTGCTTTGTTCACCTTCAGTTTTGAGAGTTCTTTCAGAACCCTTTCTTCTGTGAAAGGATTGATATCGACCCCCCCCCCCAATCCAGAGTGCTTCTATTGTCTGGATTAGGTACCTCCCCTCTCTTCCTTTATGAATACTGAGCGAAGTATTCATTCAGTATCCTAACTTTTCACTGCCCCTCTCTTCCCACCACCTCCTCTTTATTCAGCCTCACTATCCCTCCTTGTCTTTCTTTGCTCTCTAATGTACCTATAAAAGTTTTTATCCCCCTTCTTAACTGAGCTGGCTATCTTTACCTCGGTTTGGGCCTTTGCTATTCTGACTACCTTCCCCGCTTCCTTCTGCTTTAATTGGTACAATTCTCTGTCCTGCTCCTTCTGTGTTTCCTTATACTTCCTGAATGATATCTTTGTCTCCCTAACCTTCTCCGTCACCTCTTTTGAGAACCATAGTGGTTTTTTCTTTTATTTTGATTTGTTTATTTGCTTCACACAAAGGCTTGTTGCCTCTGTGATGGCAGTTTTGATGTTTCCCCATTGTTGCTCCACCCCTCCTTCTTGTCTGTTTGCTAGTACTTTTCTAAGGCACTCTCCCATTTTGACAAAATCAGCCCTCCTGAAGTCCAGTAGCTTCACTTTTGTATGGCTTGACTCTACAGCTGAGTTTATCGTGAACCACACTGTTTGGTGGTCATTTGTTCCCAGATGGCTACCCACTTCTAGATCTGAGATCCTCTCTCCATCTCCATTTGAGAGTACCAGGTCTAAGATTGCTCCCTCATGAGTGGGTTCCAGCACTAGCTGTCTGAGGCATGCCCCCCTGTAGGGAACTGAGAATGGCCCTGCTCTTGGATGTGGCTGCAGCAAAGGTGCTCCAGTTAACATCTGGCATATTCAGGTCCCCCATCAGCAATATCTCTCCTTTCTCTGCCATCCTAAGGATGCCTTCTATCATTTCCTTGTCCATTTCCTCCCCTGAGATGGGGGTCTGTATACAACCCCTGTGTTGATTGTGGTGCCATTTCTAGTCTCCAGGGTAACCCACAGTGCCTCCTCTCCTCCCTGTTTACCCTTTAGTTCCATTGCTTTGATCACTTTCCTTACATAGAGAGTTACTCCTCCTCCTCTTCAACCCTCCCTGTCCCTCCTGTAGATTGTGTACCCTGGTATGTTGACATCCCAGTCAAGGTTCTCTGTGTACCATGTTTCTGTGACTGTCACAATATCCAGGCATCCCTCTTCCATCAAGGCTGCCAGTTCAGGGAGTGAATGGGGGAGGGGGATTTGTCCAGGGCACCGCATAAATTCCCCTACTCTTTTGAGAAGTGCCATGGGATCTTTAACATCCACCAGAACTTCAGTACCACCAGAACAGGCAGATGGGACCTCAGTTTAACGTCTCATCCAAAAGACGGCACCTCAGGAGTGCAGCACCCCCCTCATGCTGCACTGCAGTGTCAGTATTGGGATTTAGCCCAAGTGCCTGGTATAGGAATAGAACCCACATCCTCCTGATCTTCCTGCCGTGTAATATTTGCTGAGCCACTAACACTGACATACTGAATCATGTTAAGCTGTTGGCGATATCTTTAGTGAATAGGGAAAATCTGTCTGGGACACTATGGAAATTATCCTGCTCTTTTCGAGAAGTGCCATGGGATCTTTAACGTCCACCTGAACAACCACCAGAACAGGTAGACAGAACCTCAGTTTAATGTCCCATCTAACAGTTGCTAAGACATTACATATGCAAGAAGAATGGAATAGTAGATGATGGGAATGCAATACAGGGGGACATACACATTTTGGGAGGGATGGAGAAGAGAAATGGGGCATGATTTAATGTGGGGAAGTGGAAGCTACTGCACTTGAGGCAAGTAATATTGGTGGCACATACACTTCGTGTGGTGCAGCAGTCGACAACATGACAGATGAAAAGGATCTAAGGGTAAATGGAAACCATAAGATGAAGCCAGGCAGGCAGTGTTCTGTTGCAGGCAAGAAAGTGAATTACTGGAAAACTAATTACTGGGGTGAGGGAAGAAGGTTGTAGTCCTGTAGTTTCATCACACCTGGAGTACTGTGTCCAATTCTAGTCACTGCAGTACAGAAAGGACATTGAAGAGACTGAGAGGGTTAGGCTCAGGGCTGCCAAGCTGATTAGTGGGATATACTATGATATCCTTCAACTTGGTATGCTGACGCTCAGCATACCAAGTAGAATCACCCAAAATCCACAGCCCTGAATGAATCACATGCCTGACAGGAAAAATGTTGGGCATTCCAACATAACTAAATGTAAAATGCAGGGAGGTGCATATCCCTCATAATTGAAATAACCTACTCCGAGGGGGAGCGGACCCTGGAGTAAAAACAATAAGAGTTATAGGAAGCGTGTTCCCTAAAAGGACATGACCTAGCCCAGAACCCGAGTCTGAGGTAGCGCACTGGCAGAGCTGCTGGTGGTTTATCCCTGTACACCACTGGAGCAGCTTGGCCAACTCCCTGAAACAACTGTCCCTTAACGTGCACCAGCAGGGGTAAGAGCAACTCATCACATCTACTACCTTACCTCTATAGAAATCCATTGGTTATATTATCGATGGGATGCTCACTACTGGGACACTACACCTATCAGGCAATAGTGCTCAGGCAGGTGTGTGTCAGGACAGTGAGCCATGGAAGGACATAAGGGTACCGATTAATGGCTTAGGGGTCAGAGCTACGGGGAGAGATTGGACATACTCAGATAATTAGGATCAGATAAGAAAGGGGTGAGATGGGGCATGGTCATAGTTTTCTGAATACTAAAGGGGATTGACAGAGCAGAGTATACACAAACCTTTGAGCTTGGGAGTGCAAGCAGAACTGGAGAGCATACACAAAAACTGAGGTGGGGTAAAATTAGGGAAAGCATCAGAAAGCATGACTTCACACAAAAGATGATTAACCTGTGGAATAGCCTACCCAGTTAACTCATGGAAGCTAACACTCTTCAGGTATTCAGCCCAGGAATAGACAAATTCCTGAGAGAGATGGCATTTAGGGTTACACAGAATGAGATGGGTAACCTTGTGGGTGTTAATCTTTGATGTCGGCCTGTATGCCAGCTAAGTATAATCACTGCTGTGGGGCAGGAGTGGTGAACAAGATGGACCCTATGTCCCTTTTGACATCACAGTACTATGTTACTATGTTACAGTAAGTGCTATAGGATGTTTAACTTTCACCTGCACAGTCACCAGAAAATGGCAGAAGGGACCTCTGTTTCATGGTACCTCAACAGTGTAGCACCCCTGAGTGCCCCACTAAAGTGTCACTAGAGGTATTAGTCTAAGTTTCTAGTGCAGGACTAGAGCCCACAACCTTTCAATATTCTGCCCCCCCCCCCAAGGTGAATGTTCAATCTACTGAGTAACTGAAGCAGGCACAGGAAGTTCCAGTAGGTCAGCACAAGTGAACTAAAACAGTGTAAAATGCCAGAAACAAAAACGAAAAATGCTGCAACTTTCTTCCAAAGGAAAGAGACCATAGCACACAGAGCCGCAGTGCTTTGGGTCGCAAACGCAGCTCTTCATCAGGCACGTGAAGAACTGACATTGCTGCATGCTCAGTTACTTCCTCGCCCAGCAACAAACTTCAGTCTAGCTGAACAATAAACCTAAACTGAAGCATCATCGGCAGTGCTCGCTTAGTGCTGTGCAAAAATTAAATGTCGCCAATGAAATTACTGCAAAAGTTGGAATTCTGCTTCCATGAAATTTTGGAATGCACTGCCAGCACTCCCTGCACCGGACCGAGTGTACCTGCCATTAGGGCAGCAATTTCCAGGGTTCACCACCCCCTCCCCAAGGTCCACCCCCCCTGGAGTTGGTATCTTTAGTTAGGAGGGTGTGGGGAGCACAGCCCCCCACACGGGGTGTGTGTGGGGAGTGCAGCCCTCTGCAATACAATGGGAATTCACTGTGAATTCCTTGGTGGCCTGATGGTGAGTGCACTTGGGCCAGCGCTATTACCACCTGGAACCTTTGGAATGCAGTTTGGCAACTCTCTTAGAAATTCCAACTTAGAAAGGCAGAATGAATGTATGAATTGTGGATTAATGTGTTTAAACTGTAGATTGAAATTCCACAGAACTGATCATTGATAGTGATTCTTCTGTAGAATTGCTTTCCACACTTTAACACATTAATCCACAAGTCATACATTCATTCCACAGTTCAGTGCACTGCAGAATGAATGCATGAATTGTAGATTAATGTTTTATACTGTGAAAATTCTGCAGAACTGATTATTGAACTGTGGAATGATTATATGTGTTGTGCATTGCTGTATTAAACTACGGAATACAATTCCTCAGAACTGTCATTCCGCAGTTCACGTGCATTATTCTGCAATTTAAGCAGAAAAGTTTGTGGTACGGGGCAAAAGTTCACCAAACACATTTGAAAGATTCACATTTCACCAAAGTTGGAATTTTGGAAAATTCCTCAAAATTTCACAATATTTCTACAAATTCAGAATTTGGAGATTTCGCATGGCTCTTCACACACTCGTGGCAAAGTCAAGAATCTTCGCATCCAGAAAAATTATGTGAAGAAGTTATATTTTACGCAGCATGAAGTAACACTTTGTGTAGTTCTTCATGTGGTAAGGTGGGCACTTGGTTAATTGAAGACTTCATGGGTTTTCTGTGATAACGGTGAGTCTTTAACTGTGCCGATCACATACCACGACCTCAACTGTGCCTGACGTCAAAACAGCAAACAACATTACACCGACCGTCACAAACAGCAATGATCACTTACTCCCTGAAGCATGGCAATGAAAATAAATGGCAAGCCCTCTGCATCCTCCAATCTATATATTCTGAACTACAGGGGGAGCAGACTTAGAGGCAAGATGCAAAAAAAAAAACAGGAAAAATCTGTCCAGCACTCAGAGCCGAAGGTCCACCAACTCACACGGCAGTGTCTCTAGCCACTATGCCAAATGGCCAGCTCAGCAGGGCTTGGCCAAACAAATCCTTACATCCTGTTACAGCGATTTCAGCTTACTGCCATACTTGCTGTAACCTACCTGTCTGCATCTTTTCTTACTCGCTCTCAGAACGAACGGTATTATTGAGTCACTCATATAGAGCAGTTCAATAATACTCACTTACATCATGGTACACCGACTTCATGCAGTGGTGCTCCACCAATGAAGCGTGCACTATGAGTAGTATTTCACACGACAAAGTGCCCACATCCCTTAACTGGGTTGAACCCTCACCACCCCAGCCCTGACCATTGAAAATTATACCCCAATTCCCACAGCTTCATAGAACCCAATCCCACCCTTCCCACCACCTTGACCATTAGAAATTACACCTCATCCTTTCACCCTTGTCATACCCAATCCCACCCTTCTCCTCAGTAGACCCAGTAAAGTGATATAAATGCACACCTTTTCCCCCATCCTCATAGCACAATCCAATCCTACCATACTCCAGCAGTCCAAACCAGTTAGAACTAGGAAATCCCTGTCCCCACCACCTTGGAATCCCTAATCTCATACTACTCTTTACTTGCCACCTTTGTAAAGAATATTTATAAAAAAGTAGTGTCCAGTGTAGGACAGGTCCGGCACTGACAGACCCTCCCACCACTTCATCCAGCCACTGTCTAAATGAACAAATCCATAGTCTTAAAAATAAGTTCTGCTTTCAAAGTTAGGAATTCTGCTTCTGACAGAATTTCACTGAATTCCATGGAATTTCTGAAATTCTGTGGAATTCCAGGTGAATTTGACAGTCTCACACAGCTCCTATTTTTGTTAATTATTTCAAAAAGTTTTACCAGGAAACAGGGGCACTATTTAGGTAGAGCAAAGGGGGGCAGTTGCACCTTGCAAATTTCAGAATGAGTATTGGTTTGTGGCTTTGTGTCTTGTGGGTTGTACTTCTGGTGTGGCATTATTTTATTTTATTTTACACAATAAGTGCCCTGTGTGCACTTATGCTGCAGCTGTGGGCATGTGCCTAAGTCAACTGTTGTCTCTGCATATTAGCAGCGGTGCTGGCCCAGTCAAGTCATCAGCGACATGACGAGGAGGAGCACTAGCATGCAAGTCGTGCCACAGGCTACAGCTCGGTGAGCTCCTCTCACTTGCACAATTGCAGCACAGCAAAAAGATTTGGTCCCAGTGACTAAAAGTAGCTCAGTTCGCTAGCTATCTTGACTAGCCTCATAATAAAAAAACAACACATCAGCAAGCACAGGTTCAGATTCAGTCACACTCAGGATGGTTCCAGGAGAAGATGGTCTTGAAAACTGGACTGGTGACACTGGCAGGCTACAGGTTCTGGATGGACAGCTGAGTAAGTAATTTATTTTAATCACATCATTTTAGTGGGAAGGAGAGATTAAAATATGTTCTTTTCTGTGCCTCAAAAGTTTTGAAGGACCAGTAATGGGTAAAATGGGGAGATCAGGCTTTTGGGTATTGTTCAGAAAAAAATAAACGGTTTACAAAACCTAGAAAAAAATCTGATGCTCCAGGCTGGAAGTGAGAATGATAAATCCTGAAGAAGGAGTGAGACTGACTGAAGTAAAGAGACAGAGGGAGCTGCAGCCTAAGGTTGTTTGTAGGCGGAAGCAGGCTGAGCACTCCCTGTCTGCAGAGCTGAAAACATTCAAGCTGGAATCAGTTTGCATGTTTGAGCAGGCAGGTGGCTGCTTGATCTTGCATACAGTGACTGTGCAAGTTTTTCCTTTCAGATAAGTTCTTCCAGAACTTGCTTTCTAGGGGCCTAACTGATACCTGGCCTCCACTGGTTGTTGCCCCCCCCACCTTGAAATCTGAAATAGTGCCTATGCCAGGAAATACATACTGAGCTGGTAACAGTTCCTTTCCAGAGGTGTCCTTGGGGAGGAACAGTTCGGGACACTAAGAGCAATAATGCAATACAAATAATAGGTAAATAAGCAGCATAAATAACAATTGTGCAAGGACACAGAGTCTGTGTAAGTAAAAATTCACTAATATAATAAATTGCAGGAGGATACCAACATTTGCTATGTGTACAAAATACAATAATGTGCTGGAGGACAGCAACATTTGCAATGCATACAAAATACAGTAATGTGCTGGAGGATAACAGTTGCATTGTGTACAAAATACAATAATGTGCTGGAGGATAGCAACATTTGCAATGTGTACAAAATACAATAATGTGCTGGAGGATGGCAACATTTGCAGTGTGTACAAAATACAATAATGTGCTGGAGGACAGCAACATTTGCAATGTGACAAAATACAATAATGTGCTGGAGGACAGCAACATTTGCAATGCGTACAAAATACAATAATGTGCTGGAGGACAGCAACATTTGCAATGCGTACAAAATACAATAATGTGCTGAAGGATAACAGTTGCAATGCATACAAAATTCAATAATGTGCTGGAGGATAACATTTGCAATGTGTACAAAATACAATAATGTGCTCGAGGACAGCAACATTTGCAATGTGTACAAAATACAATAATGTGCTGGAGGACAGCAACATTTGCAGTGTGTACAATATACAATAATGTGCTAGAGGATAGCAACATTTGCAATATGTACAAAATACAATAATGTGCTGGAGGATAGCAACATTTGCAATGCGTACAAAATACAATAATGTGCTGGAGGACAGCAACATTTGCAATGCGTACAAAATAGAATAATGTGCTGGAGGATAACAACAATTGCAATGAGCAGAAGGCAAACCAAGTTCAGGGTGGGAGCAAAGGCTGTGGATTGGGAGAGGGAGGGAGGAAGAGGCGATAGCACTAATGTAGGTTCAGTGTGAAAGGGGAGCAGAGGAAGGAGGGTGCTGGGCAGTAGTCCAGGGTCCAGTATCAGGGGCAACTGAAAGAGCGAGTGATGAAATCATGGAGGAGAAGTGTGAAAAAGTGGCGGAAAAATGCCGAGCAGATTGTGAGGCGATAACCCACAAAGTTTGAGGACGTGGAAGGAGAAGGCAGCCTGAGCAACAGTGGATTTCCATGAGCACGAGTAAGTGACAGCCAGAGTTGCGAAGGGGGTAGGAGGTAGTGGGAAGTGAGAAGTGAAGCAAGGTAGGAGGGGAAGGATCAAAAGCCAGTATTTAGAGATAAAGGAAACAGTGGGTGAGGCATCTGATCTCAAGAGAGGGGAAAGGGAGAAGTACAGAAAGCAGTAGTGAGTGTGGAGGGGGGAGACAGTTTAGGGCAAAGTGGCAAAAGGAGTGAAAAAGGCTCTAACAACTGTTATTTTATCTCCCTTTTCTCTCACTCTCTCTCTCTCTCTCCCTTTTTTTTTAAACTCAATTTATTAACAACAAATGGGTACGTACACAAGCTATATAAAAGCACAAGTCCATTCAGTAACAAGTTCATCATTTGATTTGAGAACAATTAATTACACAAAATCACACATGCCTCCACAATGCAAAGCATCATGGGCTGCATATGCAAATCACCACAGAATGTTATGCTGGTCCAACTTTAAGCAGAATTGCATGGTGCCGAAAGGCCTCTCACACAGTTTGCAAAGGGTGCTAACAGAAGACATAGACACGTGTTTCGTCCTACCAGGACTCATCAGTATGCCTCGTCTGTTTGACACCCCAGTGGAATGGACCAGCTACCCCTAAGGCAGTGTGCCTGGGATAGATTGTGGTGAACCCATTAAAATAAAAACTATTTAAAGACAAAAGAACCTCTGTGCGTAAACACTGAGGCAAGGGTTACCCCAAAGGGCATTTGGCTGGGAAGCCAAGTTTCAAGAAAATACAAAATCACACATGCCTCCACAATGCAAAGCATCATGGGCTGCATATGCAAATCACCACAAATCCTTGCCTCAGTGTTTACGCACAGAGGTTCTTTGTCTTTAAATAGTTTTATTTTAATGGTTCACAATCTATCCCATTCCACTGGGGTGTCAAACAGGCGAGGCATACTGATAGTCTGGTAGGATGAAACAACGTGTCTATGTCTTCTGTTAGCTTCCTTGCAAACTGTGTGAGAGGCCTTTCGGCACCATGCAATTCTGCTTAAAGTTGGACCAGCATAACATTCTGTGGTGATTTGCATATGCAGCCCATGATGCTTTGCATTGTGGAGGCATGTGTGATTTTGTATTTTCTTGAAACTTGGCTTCCCAGCCAAATGCCCTTTGGGGTAACCCTTGCCTCAGTGTTTACGCACAGAGGTTCTTTGTCTTATTAATTACACATACTGGAGGTGTTTCAAAGTGTATTATAACATCAATAAAAATCCATTATTTCACAGGATTTTATACAAAATAAGGCTGTGGAGCACCAACTTCACACCTCCCAGATGGGGTCCGGGCCCCAGGCTCCATCCGCCCCTCTGGCCCTTATGCTTGGAGACTAAAGCATCTCACACCTCCATTGCCTCGGGGTCTGGATTCGGGTGTGCGTCCAGTCAGATCAGCCATCTTGTCCACCTGTGAGTGTAGATATGTGTCTGCTGGTTCATTTTAAAGGTTAGCGCTTCCAGGTCAGAGATTTCTTGAATAACCTGAATCCAAGACTTAAGGGTGGATGGGTCAGGTTTCAGCCAAACACAGGTGATGGCTTTATGGGCCGCAGCCAGTAGTATGGCCCATAGATATAGAGAGTCAGCTCCCCTAAGAGCCGAGGTGGGATACCCAATATGGCCTCTGGCCAGTCCAGTGGCTGGTCTAGCATAAAGAGGGCCATCAGGACAGCTATCACCCTGTTCCAAAAAGGCCTCATCCTGGGGCACCTCTGGTGCGTATCTTCCTCACCGCAAACCCTCCAACACAGGTGGGAGCGGGTGGGGTCTCTCCTATGGAGAAGTGACAGGTAGAAAATAACACACCTCACTGTCCACGAACTCCTGTCAAGGGAGACCTAGCAGTTTTGAGGCAATATCAGGCGCTTTACTCCAATCTACCTCCTCGGTTGAGTGCCTGACTCCCCCTGCCATTTAGATTTAATTTTATCTAGGGGGTCCTTTCTCAGTGCAGCCAATGATTTATAAATTATTGAGATGTGACCCCTCTGCAGCAGCCCACCCATCATCATTCTCGTGCATTTAAGGAAAGGCGCTGCTCAGATAGGATCTGGGTCCGTTTCCTGACATTTGTGGATGTAAGCCCTAGCCTGTAAGAATCTGAAGTGATCAAGGTGTTGAAGACCATATGTGTTTTTCAGAGTTTCGAAATCCAGAACCACAGTCCCTTACCTAAACTGCCCAAGGTATGTCAGATCTTGCTTGTCCCAGACCTTAAAAGTGTGGTCTAGATGAGCCGGCGCAAAATTCGGGGTCCATGGCAGTCTGTATAGGGGCCAGATGGATTTCCTGAGCTTGTGCTTCTGCCAGGCTCTATGTATAGCAGCTAATGTGTTGTTGACCACTGTAAGGAAAGGGGGAGGGTCTAACATAGGTCCCCGAGGAGTCACAACTCTGGCATCTAGAGGAGGGCCTCGCCCATCCTCCTTACCCCCTTCCATTAGTTTCCAGTTTGAGGTATAAGTTGGAGTGGACCAATGCAGGGCCATCTTCAACTGTGTCGCCAGATAATAGTCCTCCAAATCGGGAAGGGGCTGACCTCCGCTTTTTTTTATGTGTCTGCAGAATGTGTAGTTTAATTCTTGGCCCCTTATTGTTCCAGATGAACCTAGCAAGCATCCTGTGCCAGACCTGAAATTGTGCTCTGTTTATGAGGAGGTGGAGGCACTGGAACAAGTAAAGAAACCTGGGGAGAATATTCCTAGAAATTGATTGTATTTTGGTGTACATAGGGAGGTTTATTAGAGACCACCTTTCAAAGTCCTTTGTCATCTGATTTATTAGAGGGTTATAATTTGCTTTAAACAGCTGGGAGAGATGCTTGGTAATTTATGTGCCCAGGTATTTCATCTTGCCTGGTGTCCAATCCAGTGGGAGAATTCCCAAGATTGTGCATGAGGGGCTGTAATAAAAACTAAGAACCTCTGTTTTTGTTTTGTTGAGTGTATAGCCTGCATGCCTCCCGAATTCCTCCAAAACAGACCACACCCGTGGGATGAATTCCTCTGGATTCGACAGGGTAGAGCAGGACATCATCCGCATATAATGACATTTTTCGGTCTATCCCTCCCACCTCAATTCCCCTGATTTCCTCTGATTGGTGTATAGCTTCCACCAGGGGCTCTATATAGAGGGCAAAAAGGAGAGGGGAAAGGGGGCAACCTTGTCTAGTACCCCTTCCTAGCCTAAACTGAGTAGAAATACCACCATTCACCCTGGCATAAGCCTGGGAGCTGGTGTATAGTGCCTTAATACTATCTATGAAGGGCTGCGGGAAGGCCATGACCTCGAGGACTAGGAACAGAAAACTCCAGGAGACCTTATCAAAGGCCTTCTCCACATCTAGGCTCATTAGGCAGGAGGCCATGTGATGATGATGTATGGTGTCTACTATATTTAGGGCTGCCTGGACACTATCTGGGGCCTGTCAGCCAGAAACAAATCCCATCTGATCCAAAGCCACCAGGTCCGGTAAAAGGGAGTTTAATCTGGAGGCTATAATAGAGGTAAAAATGTTATAGTCTGAGTTAAGTAGAGAACTAGGTCTGTATGATTCACAAGTGGGGTCTTATTTTCATTGGGTATTAAGGAGATGGTCGTATATTGCCAGGAAGGGGGTACAGGGTTCCCATCCCACCAGACCTCAGTGAAGACCTCTGACAGGAGAGGGACAATTTCCTTCCTAAAGGTCTTGTAGAATTTGGCACTAAAGCTGTCCGGCCAGGAGCATTTACCTGCTTTGAGGGTCTTAATGGCTTGCATAATTTCTTGACTTTATCTTTTTATTGGAGTTCAGTTTAACAAGACAGAAGGAACAATCCAAACAATGAATTACATCTCCCACATGAAATGCAATAATCACATTATACACAGTAATACAAGAGTAAGTATATATAAAAACAAGTGGTTTCATATTCTAGCATGTCCTGGAGCATTTAACAATGTTTGTACAAATATCCTAGTAAATGTATAATGAGATACTAGTAATGATTCATTATTGCTTTGTAATAAAGGAGAATATAAGAGGGAGAGATTGTATTGAGAAGAAAGTGAAAACATCAGGAATAAGTGACAAGGATAGTGATAAGAAGAAGATGAGAGACATCAGTGAAGGTGAACCGATAAAATGGGTGCACAAAGAGGATTGAGGTTAAGGTAATGTTCAAATAGCATTTTATCGAGGTCTGGAATTTCCGTAACTGCTGATAAATCTGTGGTAGTACCACCAACAACTATCATACATAGTGAGTCGGTCAGATATAACACAAGATAGTCAGTCCAGTGAAGCATATTGAGAAAGATTTTGGAGAATGTCTGGAAAAGTTGGAATAATAGAGGACTTCCAATTTATAAGAATAATGCGCTTGACCGAAAGGGAAAGTATATTCAACCATCTAAAATGGGCATGAGATAGAATAACATAGTTTGAGGGGAAGATACCTAACAGGAAAAGTTTAGGATCAAAGGGAATTTGTTGCCCAATAACTAGTGAGGCAAAATGATGGACTTTATGCCAGAGCTTGCTAATAGGTATACACAACCATAAAATGTGAAATAAATTGCCATTAGGAGAACTGCAGTGCCAGCAATTAGTATTATTATTTAGTAGACCCATACGATGTAAAACTGAGGGAGTTCTCTATACCATAAATGTAAATTTTTTTGTTTGAATTAAGGAACTACGGGAATCTCTAAATGTGCAATGAGACAGGCGCCAGCAGTTACGCCATTGTGCATGAGTAATATTGTAACTGAGCAGAACACTCCATTTATTTTTAGCTATTACGGACTGGTCTGGTAAATTTTCTATGACAACCTTGTAAATAGTGCTGCCCCATTTTGCAGAGAGTTTTATCCATTGTGAAATATGCTGGTCGTATAAGGTGTTTTTGTATACATGATCTGGAATGAGATTATAGGCAGTTCAAAGTTGTAGGTATTTCCAGAAGTCCTGTTTGGGGAGTCCCCATATTTGCTGCAGTTCTGAGAAAGATTTTAAGTTTCAGGAGTTCTGGTCGAGAACATTTCCAATAAAAAATAATCCTTCGTTTTTCCAAGTGTGGCAAAAGATAGGTTGGTTTTGTAAGGCCAGGAGTGGATTGCCCCAAAGTAGCGTGTATAAGAATGGAGAGGGATTGGATTTTAAGAATTTATGAAGCAGTTTCCAATAGAGAACTGAGGATGAGATGGTAGGATAAGAATTGATTTTGGAGGAGAGAGGGTTACAAATGAAGGATGTGGGGACTCCACCTGAACATAATGAAGATTCCATTGTGATCCATAACAGTGTTTGAGGTGAGGGTTTGACAAACCATTTAATGGTTTGTGCTGCCCGAGAGGCCCATAAATAAGCTTTAAAACAAGGTAGACCGAAACCTCCTCTTTTCCAATGTGAGCGTAGTTTAGTACAGCTGAATCTTGGTATCTTGCCATCCCATAAAAATCCTCCAATTACTTTATCTAGCTTGATTAGGAAACTAGTAGGAAGTCATAGAGGGATACTGGAAAATAAATAAAATATTTTGGGGAAAAATAGACATTTTAATGGCAGCTATTTTCCCTGTAAATGAGAGATTAAGAAGTTTCCATCTATCTAAGATGGTTTTTATGTTGGTTAGAAGTGGATAGAAGTTTAAGTCCCACATTTTTTCCAGATTACGAGAAATTTTAATACCAAGATATTTAATTCCTAGTGGCTCCCAGCGGAATCCAAGTGGAGAGTTCATGGAAATCTGACAGTGACCATTAAGGGGCAACATTTCAGATTTCCTTAAGTTCAAAGTGAGGCCTGAGATCCCAGTAAATTTTTTGAGCAAATTAACTAAAGGAGGCCCGGCTTTACTTAGGTTTTTGAGTAAAATCAGAAGATTGTCTGCGTAGGAAAGAGATACGTATCTAGAGTTGTCAATAGGGATTCCTTTAATATCACTGGCTTGTTGCAAACTGGCGGTTAAGGGTTCTATAGCTAAAATGAAGAGTGAAGGTGATAAAGGGAATCCTTGTCTTGTCCCCTTTTCAAGTTGAAAAAATGGAGATAGAGTGGAGTTAGTGAGAATTTTTGGCTTGCATAATTTCTGCCTGTGTGATTTGTTGAATTAAGGACTGACCCTTTGCCGGGGAAAGGACAGGGAGGGGAAGGGAGTCCAGAAATTTCAGTTTTTCTTCCCTTGTTGTCTCCTTTTTGGGAGCATACAAGTTGGAGTAGTAGGAGACGAAGGCTTCTGCAATCTGGGTTTGCTTATTAACTAAGAGACCCGAGGTTGGAGATACCACTTTGGTAATCATGGCCCTGGCTGCATATTGCCTAAGACAAAAGGCTAGCAGTTGGGAACCCCTCAGACCCCTCTCATAGTATTTTGGTTTTAAGTAAAGAAGGGCCTTTCCTATTTCCACTTGCTGCAATTTCCTTAAATCATTTCTGCACTCTTTTAGAGTTAAGTCTCTAGCATGTTCCCATTTAACTTTTTGAGCATCCTCTAGGACCTTAATTTGTGCGGTGAGTTCTTTTTTTTTGTGTGATCTATTTTTCCACCCCCGTGCTCACTGGTCCATCACTCCTTCGGGCTCTACCAAGTTCCCCTCCCAGCCCCTACTGTTCTCACCCAGCCCTTCTCTGATCCTCATATTGCAGCTGACCCCCAGAATATCCTGGCATATCCCTTCACTGGGCAGGTCCTCCTCCTCCTCTGAGGGGGAAGGCACCGGGGAGAGATGCATGACCCCAGAACATACTTCTAGGGCCCAGGGATGCTGCTGAGGAACAGGGAGCTCTGGGAAGGCGCTGGAGGCCCTCAGGGAACAGACAGCCATCATCCGGTGGCCAGCGAGCTATTTTCCTGGCTCTCTTAAGGTGCGTGACATCCGGACATCAAGGCAAGAGCCGATGTCTGTCACGCACTACCCCAATGATCCTGACGTGTTGCTCTACCCCTGGCCTCCGCCAGTGGTCGCTTCAACACCGGGTCACAGCCCCTTCCCTCCCTGAAGACAGCAAGCAGTCATGAGATGCTCAAGCTGCCTCCCCCCGGCCGGCCCTCCAGCGACCTGAGCTCATTCCTGAACCCAGGTCACTGGCATTGTGAGTGGAAATCCAACCATTGCGCTGATGGTCTAGCCCATGTAGTGAGTTCTTGGTGCCTTTGTGCCACCAATCTTTTCCTGGCAAAGGCAATAGCAATTAGTTTAACCCTGACTGTGGCCTGTAGGGTATCCCATAAAATCTGTGGAGATACCTCCCCTGTATCATTTTCCGTTATTACATTGGTGATTTATTGTTTGAGTTGTTTAACTATGGCCTGGTCTCAAAGGAGAGAGCAATTATGCCTCCACTGTGTATTTTGCCATGGTAGACTAAGATCTATTTCTAAAAATATGGGATTGGGGTCTGACAGGGAGGAGGTCCCCACCCACATGGAGAGGAAGCATGGGAGGTCCCTGGAGAAGGTGAAAAAAGTATCTAGCCTAGAGATTATTTTAAACCTGGAGGAATAATAAGTGTCCTTAGCCCTGGGATATTTTTCCCACCAGACGTCCACCAGCGCCACCTGCTCAAAGATCTTCTTAAATGAGCACGCCTTTCTATAATCTGGATTCAGAATCTTTGAGGTGGTGTCCAGGGACCTGTTAAACACTAAATTGCAGTCCCCTCCCATGATCAGTACCCCTTTCGTTTTCTCAGCCACCAACTGAGCAAGGAAGGAGTAAAAGGAGAGGGGAGCCCGGAGGGGCATAGACATTTGCCAAGGTGATCAGTGTGTTCTGGACTCACCCTATTGCCAGGACATGTCTTGGACCCGGGTCTTCCACCACCACCTTCACCTCGAAGGGAAAGGAGGCCACCACAAGGATGGCAACTCCTCTCTTCCTACCAACTGGCAGCGAGGAGTGAAATACCTGTGGGTAGTTCTTGGACTTCAGCTTCAGTGCTTCGGAAGGTGACAAGTGGGTCTCTTGAAGAAAGCTCACGTCACACCTCTGAGACGCCAGATATCTCAAGAGCCATTTTCTCTTCACAGGGTTGGTGCTTCCATTAATATTACATGAGAGAACTTTAGAATTGTGGCTAGTCATTTCTAGACTTTGACCTCACAAACCTTGATCTTTGACACTGATGGACCCAGTTGTGCAACATGACCAGAATAAAATCTTTGTATTCAATTGTGTGCCCCTTTAAAACACAATGAAACAACTTTAACATTGAACCTGTAACCTCAAAAGCCCAACAGTGGGCATAAACAAGACGCAGTGCCCCATTCTCTAAGGAGGGAGCGAGTGTACAAGGTGCAGGTGATCCCCTGGCATGAGGACCCAGACACTGGCCTAGTGCAAGTGTATTGATTTGACTTCCATGGCTAAGCTGAAAACTCTCCAACTTATGGGCTGTCACAAAGGTGACAGAATATAGGGAGCTTAGTACAAGTAAAAGACTCCCTAATAGCCCATGGGGAACTTCCCTGAAAGGGCCGTGCCCTTTGGCATCAGCAGACACGCTATCATAACAAAGTAATCTCATGCCAGTCCCCTCCCCCCCCCGTGGCTCCATGACATTAAACATTGTCGTCATCACATAATGTCCCAATTTACAGTTATTTCTCCACTTGTCTGTCTCTGGGAACCCAGTCGGGGTGTGGCCATGAATATACTCACTTCAGGCAGATGATGTAACAGCAGGAGTTTTCGCTTCCCCTCTGCAACCTTAAGGTCATCCACTCGCTGTGATAGGATGGGAAAGGTGAGTGTCCACCTGGGAGGACCCCTGAGTAATACTTCAGTTCCCTTGCTATCCCTCCAGCTCGGACAAGACACTTCTGCAGCATCCTGTAGGCTTAGGCAGGAAAATGCACCACTGGATATTGAGCTGATAGCGAGCAGGACGGACGGAAGGTGGCCCCCCAGGAGTGCCAGCATTACTCATACCCAGTGGCCCAGAGCGGGACCCCCAAGATGAAAACAGCTGAAGGATCACCCTCCCCCGCTGGTCCTACCACCTCCCAGACAGGCCCACCCCAGTAGCTTGAAATATGGGGAAGGAGTTCTACTTCCCAGCCTGTCCCCACAAGTTAGAGACAAATCCCCTGGGAAATGTGAAACCCACCTCCCCCATTCACTCTCCCAGATGTCACCTCCCCTCGCAAGGACGTCACCAATCATGTTAAACAAGTGTCCTTAGTCCTGACCTCGGCTGCTTCTCCCTTCCCCCCCAATCCCGCCCTGGTAATTGCACTCTGACTCATGGGACTAAACCAGTTAACCTGAATGGGTGGGGAACCCAGTTGTTTGCATCCGATGCATTAAGCAACTGTCTCAGATGTCTCAATCAAGTTCACAATCAGAGGTATGTATCTGGAGAAGTCAGGATGGAGTCGCTGGGTGGAAGGGGGCCATCAGGTCGGGAACATCCGTGGGGAGATGCTAAAAATGGAAAGATAGGCCAGCAGCCAGTATGTGGATAGTTCCCCCCCCAGGTCGCCGCAGCACATGGCAGGTTAGGATCTTTACTGTCATCCCTCAGATGGACCACCTTTTTGTTTACCATGGAGTATTCCCCGTACCTATGGAGCAGGGTTTCAATGTCAGATCTCAGGTTCGATTGGGGCAGCTTCTGCGAAGAGCCCAGGTGCGTGGTGTCTTTCTGAGCCACCGACCACGCTGAAACAAGTAAGTCCCATTCCATTTTTTCTTTGTTCAGTGATGATGTGGGAACATCAAGATTTTCAAGGAACTGCAAGGCAGCCAGCAAGTCAGAGAACACATTGATGCCTTTCTCAGTTTCCACCTTCAATCTGGCTGGGTAGAGGACTTGCACTCTTATACCTTTGGCTCTAAGCTGCTTTATTATCTTGCTGAGTACTTGCCTAGCTTCCTGGACTGAGGAAATGTGGTCGTTATCTATGGTGACCCTCTGGCTGTGTTATTGTAGAGCCCCTTGTTGCCAGTCTCAGCGTAATATAAACATGGATATTCTGACACCTGCTCCTGCCTTCCAAGTCATCGAGTCGATGAGTTAACTCCCTGTCCCTCACCAGAACATATAATATCAAGCAGTTGTGCCTGTTGGATTGCGCTGAGGTTTGTGTTAAATGGAGTTCCAACTGGTCCATTTTATGATCGATATTGCTGCTATCCAAACAGAGCTCTGATAGATTATGGTTGATTTTCTGAATGGTGAGGGCTGTTTGCATGATCAGTGAGGCCAAGTCTGCCTGCTTTCCTACACCACACAATGTCTGTGCTTGCGGGTTATCTGCAGGTTCGCAAACCTCCACAGCTTCCTGCTGCTCAGACTGAAGCATTTCTTTTCATTTTTGTACCGGGTTGTTCTGAAGTCTCCCGGTTTTCATCCTCATTGTTTTGGCTGGAGAAGGCATGTTAATGGTAGGCAATGTAATAGATTTATGTAGCTGTGGGATAGGAGCCTCGGGGTTAGGTGGCCATTTGTCTGCTAATGTCACCAGAAGTCCTCTCTCTGTCTATCTTTGAAGTTTCCCTGTTTAAACTCACTGTATTCTTTATTCCATTTTTCTCCCTTACTGCCCTTGGCTGCTCCCCTTCTCACCAACTGCCCCAGCCCCATCATTCTGGTTCCCTCGGGATTTACCTTCACCTGCACCCTCTGCCACAGGGCTACGGCGGTGACTGGCCAATGGATATGGACCCTGTAGAGAGTCGGTCGTCACTTGCAACCCGGGGTTTCTTTCCTCCATTTTCTACCTTCCTAGTCCTGGGACCCCAGGCCAACTGCATGCACGCATGGCATGGAGGCGTCATGCGTGCCAAGTCACCCAGTGATGGTCCCTTCCCCCCACCTGGCCTAGCATCACTTCTCCTAATGGTCTGGCACTGCCACCATGCCTCCACTCAGAGGCAGCCAAGAGCCGAGGAGAAGTTGTCTCCCTCCCCAGGAGAGGAGAGCTGCCTGATGGCTGCTCACCCAAGCACCCTCCTTCCCCCTTCCCGGTTGACTCCCCATGGCCCAGGCTTGCTTCCTGAACCTGGGTCTCTGGCATGGTGCGAGGTGTGGCATTTAGCACCTCATCTCTCAGCACCACCTGGCCGGCCAAACCCACTGTATTCTGTCTTTCATCATACCTGAGGAAGGGCTGCACTTGCCAGCTCAAAACTTTGTACAGTACTCCTTTCTATCATATTTACTTTCTTTTGCCATACTTTTTTGGTACCTTTAAGTATTAAAATCTACCATAAATGTTCTGCAGTATTGAGTCAGTAGGCATGTGTGCATAGTTGGGAGATGGACAAAAACAGACACTAACCAGTAAGCAATAGTGAGTATGTGGTTGGGAAACAGGCACAAAAACAGACACTAACAAGCAGGTGATGGTGTGTATGTGGTTGGCAGACAGAAACTAACCAGTAGGTGATAGTGTGTACGTGGTTGGCAGACAGACACTAACCAGTAGGTGATAGTGTGTACATGGTTGGGAGACAAGACACAAAAAACAGACACTAACATAAAAGTCTACAGTGCTTGCTGCTCATGTTACATGAATGTGCCTATACTCAGTTTCATTAGTGACACAGATCCAAGCTTAACAGCCAGATTGCTGCCCCTGCTCTTGCTGTTCAACATTGCATTCTCCCTTGCAAATTGATCTAGTTCTTCTTTAAAAGCCTGAGCAGTGCTATCCCTTCAGAGACTTTCTGTGTGTAGCCTCTGGCAGTCACTTTCTCCAGTGAGCTGAAAAACCTATGGTTCAACCTTTATACTTCCCATTTACAACTGCCACCATTCCTACTGTACTATGAGGGACACGAAGGAGACAATGTGATTGTCAAGGAGGGCCATCCTTTAGTTTAAAGCCTTAATTAATAGCTCAGAAATGGTGTTCAGTTTTCATGAGATGAAGCAGTGAAGAAGAGAATGACTTGGCAGGCTGCTGCCTCTCATATTGCTTCTGCATTAGGTAATTAGTATCTTCATAGCATGTATCATCCATTAATTGCAATCGCATTCCCTAAATTGTATAGTTTTTTTGTTGAACATGTATGTATTGGCATTGCTATTGTGCGGGATAATCTCTGAGGATCACACACTCCTTACACAGGGGAAGGAAAACCAGTTGTTGTGTATAAATTCCATGGAGCTTTCCCTGCTCTGTTGGGTGCCTCTTACCTTATCAGATACTCCATTTTTCAAAAGTCTCTCCCCGTTGAATCTACTTGCTTTGCACATCCCAAGATCCTCAATATGGTGTCTTTCACACCTTCCCCATCTCCTGTGTATTCAGGGAAGGTGGACGCCCTGTTTTAAATATACCACCATGGCTCTCCGTCTCCTAGTTCCTCCGAAGTCACGATCCAGCGCATGCACAGTATAAATCACTCCTGCAATTACGCAATCACTGTCCTCGCTCATGCATGTGCATTGGCCCCCCTAGCTCCATCTTGAAGATGGCAAATTCTGCTTGGACAGCACTCTCCTGCATATGCATCCCTGGACTTATTTGCACATGCGTTATCACGTCTTCTTCACCTGCGCATGCACGAAACACTGCCGATGTAATTTTGGCGATGTCGTTGCAGAGATAAGCATGCACATGCACCTCTCAGAGTTCAGAGCTGTGGCTTTAACAGTTTCCACTGTAGCTGTAAGCTGTGTCAATTCTCTGGCCATTATTGACCCCAGAAGGAGATGTTTCACTGGGGTCAGAAATCAGAAATCATAAAGTTTTAAATGATATTATCATTTATAGGCATGAAACAACATTACTAACATAGAATGGGGCCAAAAAAACACAGATAAAGGAAGGTATGCTGGCACAAAATCATACCCCCACTGATGTGCCTTAAAGGGATATACACCATTAATAAAAGCACAGTCACCTACAGTCATTGGGCTGGATATTCAAAAGGGTTGTGCAATGCGCAACAGGGTTGCACCAGCGCAAATCAGAAAATGCTCCATTCTGTGATATTCAGCAGGAGGCAGTTGCACCACTGAAAACATGCTGAGCAACAGCACCATGATAATGAAGGCATGTGCAACTGAAGGGGGTGGAACCATGCATAAAGGGCGCAGTGCGATGTTCAAAGACTTGCGCAATGCGCAACAGTGGAGCAGCCGGAAGTTGCGCCATAGTGGAAATGAGCCAAAATAAAAAGGAGCAAGGAAGAGGCACAAGAATGCTACAGGGAAGCCACATGAGACAGAGGCAGAGACAGGCACAAGGAAACAGGGAGAAGAGGGCAGACCAGGAAACAACACCACAGCAGAGGGCAGAGAAGGTGTGTGGGGCCACAGAGTGCAGAGGCCAGTAAGTATCGTGCAGGGGATGTAGTCAGCCAGGACAGCGGGGGAACAAAGCAACATCAGCTGGGGAACACAAGCCAGGGACATGGACAGTGCCACCTTCCACATGGATGCCGTAATGAGGGGGGTGAGAAGGCATGCTGCAGGGGGACATGGCCGTGGAAGGGCCCATCGGCGGTATACCCCAACAGGCAGTACCGAGCCCACACCAGCTTTGAGCTGTACACAGATGTTGAGATTATGGGCCGGTACCGCCTGAACAGGGCAATACTGAGGCGGCTATGTGAGCTGTGCAGTGATGTGATGCAGGCACCCACATGACGGAGTCATGCTCTGTCAGTGGAGACAAAGGTAACAGCCTGCATGTGCTTGCTCACCACAGGTACCTTCCAGAGACCAACAGGGGATACCATAGGCATAACACAGTCGGCCACGTCACGCATCCTCACCCAATTCCTCAGCGCACTGCTGCCACATGCTGCAGAGTACATCCATTTCCCCAGCACTGCAGCAGAGCGCACAGCAGACATACAGGAGTTCCACAGGGTAGCACGTATGCCTGGTGTGCTAGGGGCAATAGACTGCACCCATGTGGCCATATGCACACCACCTGGCCCCGATGGGGCCACCTACATGAATCAGAAGGGATATGCCAGTGTCAACTGCCAGGTGGTGTGTGATGCCAGTGGGTGCATCATCAATGTCTGTGCCACGCACCTTGGGGGAGCACATGATTCCTTCATCTGGCACCAGTCAGCACTGTGCCACTGATTTGAGAGTGGGGACATCCCCACAGGTCATCTAGTGGGTGAGTGTGTATGTAGAACTGACATATCGTGGGCAAGGGGGGGTAAGCCAGAGGTGCCATGGGAGTGGCCCATGGGGCTTGGGGCAGTCTGAGCCTGAACAAGACACTAACCTCCACTATCTCCACACAGGTGACAGTGGATACCCACTCCGTCCCTGGCTGCTCACACCCTACCGGCGGCCCACAACCCCATTGCAGCAACACTTCAATGAGGCACACACCACCACATGCAATGTCATTGAGTGGGTGTTTGGGATGCTGAAGGTGCGTTTCCATTGCCTGGACACCTCTGACGGTGCCCTACAGTATAGCCTCTCAAAGGCCTGTGGGATACTCCTGGCCTGTTGCATCCTGCACAACATGGCCAAAGACTGTGGGATAGCTGTACAGGTCGAAGAGGGGGACACCGATGGGGACGACGGTGATGCCGGTGAAGATGGGGATGGGCAGCCCCACCCTTGGCCGATGGGAACCCCGACTGATCCGGCTGGCACAGCTGCACCAGGACACCATCACAGAGGAGCACTTCAGCCAACACAGGTAAGTCATGGTGCCATGTGCAACCACCAGTTGCTAGGGCACAACCCACATACACGCATGGAAACACACCAGGGGTGCATGCTGGCAAGGGATGTGGAAGGGCACAGAAGCACACACATACAACCAGGGAGGGGTGAGCAGTAATACGCCACATGGACGGACACACACACACACGCACACACAATAGGCACAAAGTGCACAGGGGTCAGGTGCAAAACAGAGCCAGAACAGAAACACTAGCAACACACATGTCCACAGGCCACCACGACCACTGACTGTCTATGTGCGTGTGTCAGATGCTGGGCACCATCGCACTTTGGTGTACAGCGCAATGCAGGCATCATCATGCACACATACCCATGGACAGCAGTCGGGAGGGTGTGCAGGTGGACCGTGTGTCTGCATGCAGGGCCGAGCACCCACCCGTGCACTGCCCACCGAAACACACAATGCACACAGGGCAGCACCAGACAGTGCCCATGCTGGGAGATAGGTCAGTCTTGCGGCACAGTGCCACGTCCACCTTGGATGCATGGGTGGCCCCGCCGAGACCCAGCAGCACTGGCAGGCTGACCATGGGCCTCATGGGGTGGCACCGATGGTCCACCAGGGGTTCCACTGCGTGAACACGACTGTGCCCGCACAGAGGTCTGCAGCACACTGAACATACCTGCACCAGGAGTGCTCGGGATGCCCACAGCTGAACCTGGTGTCGATAGGGTGGGTGTCACACGATGCCGGGAATGGGGAGTGAATAGCGAACTGCGCAGTGTGAGCGACACATGGGCACCTGACTGTGTGCCCATTGTGGCCATGACAGCGATCAACGCCTGTGTTTGCCTGTCAATGACAGCGGTCACATCCTCCCACAAATGGTCAATCCGTGACAGGATCCTATCAGTGTCCCTGATGTGTCACTCCTCTACCCACTCCAGAGCCACACAGAGTGCCTCCACAGACATTGCAAGCCGCATCTGCTGCTGTACTGATGCCTGCAGTAGGCGGGTGTGCTCATCAAAGAGGTCGTCTGCCACCTCGGCATCCTGTCCATCAGGGTATGGAAGGGCCTGATGTTCAGCACCCCTTGAGGGTGGGCGCTGCTCACCAGGACCATGTATGGGCAAGTCCACAGGCAGTGCACAGACACCACCGCTGAACCCTGAACCCCCAGTCCCGGTGGGCGACTGCTGCTGCTGCCCCTCTGCCTGCTGTGCCCAAGGGATCAGTTGTTCCGCCGCTGTGGCCGCAACAGTGCCACTGTCCTGACCAGCCACCAGCGCTGTCACACTGGTGCTCACAGGCACAGCCTGGGACTGTGCTGACACGCTGGCACACACGTCAGAACCAGCCAGGTCCATGGGCATGAGCTGGCCTGCTGTGTGTCCATTCCGTGGCACACATATGTCACTGCCCATAACGGTCATGTCATCATCATTGGTGCAGGTCTGTGCCACAGCCACAGCGTGCTGGCATCCTTGGATGCCAGAACACTGAGACACAGGAAGGGCCTCCCCCACACCTGTCTCAATGACATCAGTGTTGACGGCCAGGCGGACCCACTGTTGCAATGCTCGCTGGATACCCGTGGAGGTGGATGGTGCCTCCTCCAACTCCAGATGACTGTCCGCAGTGGACAGGCCCTCCACTGCTGACCCCTGCACATGCGCAGGATCTGTAACAGAAAGTAAGGTCACGTTAGTGCATGTGATCTACCCTCCCCCCCGACAGACATTACGTACCATGCAGTGATGGACTACCACCTGTCTGGAAGCCACCTCCTGGAACGCCCTCAATGGCACTGCACTGCATGCTTGCAGTGAGCCTGTCCTCAGCCGGTGTCAGCTGCACCACTTCCGGCTGGCCCCCGCCTGTTGCAGCATGTGCCGCCCTGATGGCAGCCACCTTCTCCTTCACCTTCCTCCTATCGGTACCCATCTTCTTCTTACACTCCTGCATGGAGCACTGGTGGCTGCCATGCAGGTTGACGGCACATGCCACCCCCTCCCATGCAGCAGCACGGGCCTGAGGGGTGCCCCGCCATCCACTGAGCAGTGGCTCCTGATCGAGATAGGCCTCGAGGAGTGCCTCTGTCTCGGCCTTGGTGAAATTGGGCCTCCTCTTCTGCCCACCATCGTAGTCCTCCTCACCCAGACCTCGCTCGGTCATTATTCAGCCTGTATGGATGACAGTGGTTACCTGTGACTGTGCAGTACAAAGCAAGTCCCTGATACCACAGTCAAGAACCCCACACAGCATGCAACTCACCAGTAAACTGCAGTAACCAAATATGGCCACTGCAGAACAGTGTTGCAGTTTTATAGTGCAATCCATGCAAATTAGGTGAGGAGCAACTTTAATGAGATGCAAATCGTGTTGCTGCGCCATTGCATGGCTGGTCGGATGATTAGCATATGACGGCTGAATATCGCGCTTTTGCGCTTTGTGCAATTGTGTTGAACGTGCTGAGCCAATGACACAGTTCTGTGGCATGCGTAGTACACCTCACTGCGCATGCCCAGGTAGCTTACGCAGGCGTCTGCCGCGCTGATGACGTGCTGTGCGTGGCAGGCAATTCAGGGCACGGCCACCATTGTGCCAGTGGTGCTATGGCGAGGGTCACTACATGGCACTGTGGCACAACTGCGCGATAGTTCACTGTGGTGCTGGCACACAGGCAACAAATCGTGCTAGATGCATAGACGTCCAATGGTGCTGTGAGTGGCCTTGCACCAGAGACCCATGACTCTGTGCCCGACCTTTGCCCCCTTGGCGCTCTAAGTCCGGCATGGCTGCACCTCTATCGTGCTGTTCGGTAACAGTGCGATAGGGAATGACGGCGCTGTACCGCGCAGCTGTTCCACATGGGGTGCTATGCTGCAGAGTGCCATATTGCCTACTATAACACAGGACAGCCCCTCAATGGAGTGCCCTTGAGCTGGCCAACCTTGTGGCCATTGTGGAGCCACACTATGGCCCACTCTTTGGCAAAGAGGCACTGGACAGGGCCAGGACCCAGGTTTGGCAGGAGGTGGCCACTGGCCGCAGGAGAACAGCAGAGCAGTGCAGGCACCGGTACGTGGACCTTAGGAGGAGGGAGCCAGAGCTACTTGCCCTTCTGTGGTTGCATGCCAGGAAGGGCGTGGTGCCTCGTCCAGGTGGGTGATACGTCTACACGCTTGTATCATCCATATGGGTAACACTGTCTTATGTGTCCAGCACATGGGGGAGGGATAGTCTAGGGTTGGCTGTGGCGGTGTTTACAGGGTATGGGGTGGGTTGGTCTGGCTGGGTGGGTAGGCACACACATTGGGGCAGGGGAACTTTGCTTTGGGTTTGTACTGATGAATTTCTCTCCTTTTTTCTTCCACAGGCGTAGCCGAGCGGAGGTGGATGGTGGAGCGGCAGCAGAGGGAGGAGAACGCTGGACGTGGGTGTGTCGGGGACCAACACCAATGACAACAACAACCCGATGAGGGTGAGTGCCATGACACCATGATTGCTATTGCATGCTGTGTAACAGGGTGGGAAGCAGGGCATGGCCACCATCCATGGACACCACTGCCATGCACGCGACATGTGACAGTCAGCACTGTCCAGTGGCACTGCATGTCTGAGAGTGCATCAATGGTGGTCCATGCATGCAGTGGACACATGGCTGTGGCACTGCCTGCACACCGCATAGCCACGTTACTGTACGGCCTTGGTTGTGCTGTGCTGGACATGGGCGGTTGGTGTGTGGAGTGCTACACATGGCTGTTGCTTCCTGGTTGGGCATGTCTTGTGGACACGGTCACTGTGGGTGGGCACACACCATCACAGGAGCGTGGCACATGGCTGTATGCCATGCATAATGGGTGGGCTGCAGGGGGATGGACAGTCACACCTATTGACTCTGATCTCTCGTCCTAGGTGTACGGATACTCCTGCAGATCCAGCAGGCTGTTCGGGAGCTGCTGCAGGTGGCACAAGAGTCCCTGACCATATTGAGGGACTTACAGTGGCATGGGGTCAGGAGGAGGAGGAGGAGGAGGCGGCCCAGGCGACAGCCCCAGGCAGAGGAGGACCAGGCTGGATGATGATGATGTCTGCAAGACCTGCCTGCTACTACCCTCCTTTGATCAACCCTCACACCCCACCTACCCTCTCCCATATGTTCACCCCTGCCCCTTACCCACCCCCACCTTGTTTCTGTCCCTCCCCATTTGTACATAGTTTACTGTATATAGTTGTGTTTTATATTTTACAATAGACATATTTTGATATGAATACTGTGGTGGTCTCTGATTTGCGGCTGGCTATAGGTGCTCAGCTGCAGTGGTGTACGTGGCATCTGGGGTGGTTCAGTCATGGGTATGTGTGCGTGTGTGTGTGTACGTGGGGAAGTGTCTCTGGTGTGGGAGTGGCTATCAGTCGGTGTCTGTGGTGTGTGTGTGTTGTTCCCTGTGCATTGCATTACTGTGTGCAGTGGTCCATGGTGCATGCTCTGCTACCATTGTGCCCCTGTCAACCCGTCCTTGGCCTGTGTAGATGACACCCTTGCATGTCTGTGGCCTGCAAGGTCTGCTGCCTTGTCAGTGGTGGCTGTCCCTGCAGGTCATCCACTGTGACCGTCACAATGCTGGGTTGCCTCCTGTCACTGGTGTGGTGCATGTTTGCCTCGGGTGACACTGTGGCCTCCGCAGTTGCTGTCCCACCTCCATGCTGTGGCTTGTGTGTGTTGCAGGGGCTGTGCACCACTATCTGTGACTTGTGCTCCAGGCATATTCTGGTGGCGTACAGGACCACAGTTCACGCACAGGGTGGGTGTCACCCCTGTGCCATGGAGGACTGCAGGCTGTGTCTGCTCAGTTTTCATGGGCCCACACTGGGGGCTTGGTTGCCACACTACTGCGTTCCTGTGTTATTGTCCCCATGGGTATGGGTGTGTGTTTGCCCCTGCACTGTGTTGTATCCGGTGTGCTGCATGCTTCCATGCACCACTGTGGGTGTCTGTGCTGGCTGCTGTGGCTCGTGGTGGGTCGAGATGTGACACTTGTCTACTGTGCAGGGTGCTGTCTCAGTGGTGGTGGTGGTGTCAGGGGCATGCTCTTTCCCGTGTGGGGTACCTCTTGTGCTGACACATGGTCGGTCTCTCAGCTGTGCCTCAGGGGGATTGTGCGTGTTGGCACTGTGACTGCTGTTGTTGCATTACCGTGTGCTGCCACCCACTGCTGGGTGTTCATGGTGGGTCTGGCTTGTATGGTTCTGTGGTACATGAGGTTGCAGTGTTACAGTGGGTGTGGTGGTATGCATGGGGTTTCCTGCAGTGGTGGTCACTGCTCATGGGGGGTGTCTGGGGGTCACGGTGCAGGGTGTGCTGTGCACTGGGGGGGCTCGTGTGGCACGGGGTGGTCTGCCCTCCTTATGTGGCAGTCTCAGCTTGCAGGTGGGTGTGCTGGGGCACCATGGCCCAGCTGTGCTTAGTTTTCTTGTCCCCACGGGCCAGTGGATATTCAAGCCCTCCCCCAGTTGTGCTGTGCTTAGGGTGTGGGGGCGCATTGTCAGTTCTGCTGTGTGTTCCTGTGCCCATCTGTGGCATGGGTGGTGGGCCCCTGCCTACCTCTCTGGTTGTGCAGTTACATTGCTCTGCTGCTGGGGTCTCCCTGCTTGCGCTATGGTGCCTCTGGGCTGCTCAGCTGGGCAGCCCTTGTTGGGCAATATCACATCGTATCTGCTCAGCTTCCCCTTCCTAGTTGCGCTATTGCGCAGGTTGTGTGATATTCAGGTGTTAGCTGTTGGCGCAATTTGGCTTGCTCCTTTTTTGAATATCGTGTCTATTGCGCATGGGTGCAATGGACTTGTGCTTGCTCCTGCTATTGCACACTTTTTGGGCGCAGTTTGAATATCTGGGCCATTGTCTGTACAAAGTTATACACTTTACTGAGATGGGAGGGGAGAAGCACTGAACACTATTTAATCTATAAATATCACTTAATAGAGTGCATACAACTAGTGGACCATATCCCTAACACTAATTCCATATGTCCCCTTCCTCCACAGAAATGGCAAAGACCAAGAGCTGCAGGTTATGCAATGTGCCCTTACCAACATCGTAATTAGGAGGGCTATGTGTTCCTGTGCAGAGGGTCCCCAAATCACAGCACATGAAAGGGAGCAGGGTGCATCTACTAGTGGGGATAGCGATCAGCACCAACCCCTGGAGCAGACCTGTCCAGATGTTCCTACTAAAGTGCAAAATGTAGACACGGATGCAATTCTGCTGCAGAACCAGCAGGTATTGCAATTCCAATGGCAACTGATGATGGGTATGTTGAATAAACTCACCAAGACAGCTGGTCCCCGACCCAACACCTATCTCACACTGACACCAGTACCAACTGCTTCAGATCCATCACAAAATGAGCTAGACCCCACTCCTACCCCCTCCAAAAGCAATCAAACATCTCTTGCACCCAGGCCAAGTCTAACACAAACTAACACCAATAATAACTCAGAGGATGAAGTGGAAATGGAAATAGACCCACAGTCACTGTCAAGTCAAAGTTTATTGCAGGAATAACTCCGTTGAGCAGGCTCATTCACAAGGAGGTCCTGAGAGTATGAATCAGGAAGATATAATATACAAGACAAAGAAGAGAATATACAATCATGGTACAGAACACATAAAATCGTGGTACATAATTACTGGCACTGACTGCAAAGTGGTGCTTTCCTGACCCAATACCAGCACTGGTACACAATACTATGGCCACAGGGGGCTTTGAGACACCAGCCCCGATACCATAATCAAAATTGTTATCTTCACTTCAACCTGCGGCAAAAAAGGTAGACACATTTCCAGTATGTAAAGCTGTAGAGGAGGTAATAAACAAAGAATGGGAATCAGCTGACCCAGCTTGCATTCCTGAGAGAAGATCGTGGGACAAGATGTACCCCCTAGAAGCAAACAGACTGGCTCTATGGTGTAACCCTCCCCACCATAGACCCTCAAATTGCCTCCCTTAACAAAAAAAAAAACAGTACTGCCCACAGAGTCAGCATCCACACTCAGAGATCCAGAGGATAGGAAACTGGAAGACATTCTTAAGAAAAATGTTGAACTGTCCACATTAGGAGCAAGGGCAGCGATCACATCTATATATGCCACCAGGGCACAGCTGGAATGGCTACAAGAGGCACAAAAGACTATGACACCTAAATCAACAGAGGCACAGCTACTCAAAAATGCAATTTTATCTACTGTACCAAATATCTAGCAGATATGGCTGTAGACTCACTTAAAATTAAAGCCATAGCATCTACAGTACTTAATAGGCAACGAGATGCATATGGATGAAATTGTGGAATGCAGAAAATGAGTCGAAATCTATGCTCCTTAAATTGCCATGCAAAGGCAGTCTACTATTTTGGGATGGTCTAGAAAAATACTTAAAAGGCAAAGAGGACGGGAAAACACTGGGGAAGGAAAACACCAGAAGGTCTACCTATCTTCCAGCATGCCACAATTCCTGCTTCCATTCCTTTCACGACAAACAGAGAGGACAATATGGATACAGAGGAAACGGTGCATGCCAGCATACATGCCCGACAACAGTTACAACAGATTCCGTGGGAGGGGAGGACCAGTCAGTATGTGTACTAGTCATTACCATTTTGCTGCCCACATTTCCTGTTCTCACATATGAAAAAAGCATCAGTCTCAGTGAAACCTCCTGGATAAAAAAAGGTAATAAAAATACATTTGCAGCACAGTGGACTATGAACTCTCCATCAGTTCTACCTGGCTTAGGTCCCTCATTAAGATTCACAGCCCCTTTTAGGGTTAAGGACCATAGTTACTGATGAGTTGTGTGACTGGTGTGGGGATGATGTAGCACTTGTCTTAGACTGTTGAGTAATTATATTGAATTTAATTAAATGACTGCAGTTTTCTCCACCTTTGGACTAAATGGTCCTGCCCCATTGAATGTAACACCCCACCATCAAGCATGAAACCCCCTCATTGGGCTTACTACCAGTGACTTCCAAACAACCCCTCTTACCTTGTTCTAAGGAATAAACAACAGATCCTCCTCATTGCCAGGTTGTCAGGGAGGATCCGCCTATCAGGAACAGGACCTGGCATGTGGATCTAGCAGGAGCTGTAGGATCTGAAACCATCATCATGGGGACCACCATTTTTCCCACTGATTACCTCTAACACTCCTACAACCAACAAAGGCTGGAGAGCCTCATGTGCATGCAGCCGGCCCCAATACAGAGAATCAAGCTCCCAGCCCACCACATGGGGTCACTGTGGTGGCAGAATGCAGCTGTAACCCTCCCTGACTGGGAACTGATACCATCAGCAGCACACTCCCTGCCTTGGCCACCCAAAATGTCAGTGTCTGAGTTCACAAGTGGACCCGGATTGCTGGCGTGCTAGTGCGCCATGTAACGGTTAAGGTGCTGGGTGGCCAGTCATATTGAAATATGATACTTGATGTCATGTAAACTATGGGTTACCTTATATAGGGAACCATTTAGTAAAACAAAATCTGTTGTGAGATTTTGTGAATCCAGAATTGAGTGTGGGTTAAACAGCTGTGCAAGGTGTTGAAGTTCTGTAAGCTTGAACAGAGAGAGCACACACCAGTGAGCAAGATTAAATCATACTAAATCATCCAAAATGACTGTATACCAGCACGCTTTGTTGAGGAACACAGTCTGCTAGCAACATAAGTGGCTGCTATGAGTTTCAGGGTTATAGTGAGCAAATACTGACTTGGGATTTTTTAATTTTGTTTCAGGATTTATTGACCTGACAGGTAAATATTCATCAAGGCAAAGCCAAGGTCAGTAGTCATCTTGAGGGCCAATAAAATATTTTATTCTGTCTCCAAACAGAAGTCTGCATCCTTATCCTTATTCTTTCTATCCAGTGTAAGTAATGCCCAGTTTATGAGAGGGACTACTGCAAAAAAAAAAAAAGATACAGATTTCAAGCAAGCTGTACAAAGTATATACCATTCCGTGGCAAATACGCCATAACATACAGTTTTCTAGCCACATGCAACCTTAACTTTATTCTTTCTATCCAGTGTAAGTAATGCCCAGTTTATGAGAGGGACTACTGCCAAAAAAAAGATAGTTATCAAGCTGTACAAGGTGTGTACCATTATGTGGCAAATAAGCTATTACATAGAGGATAATGTATGGTCCTCTATCGGTAACTGGTCAGTTAACTGTCGAGAGGTTGCCAGGGTGACCATGTAAACCTCAAGAGCGAAGCTCGAGAGGTTTACGTCACCATGGCAACCTCGAGATGGTTAACATTGACTAGTTGCCGATAGAGGGACCATACATTATTTTTTATAGTGTATGGTCCCATGTAAAAAGGCTGCTTACTTTTTGATAACTAGTCACTGCCGTGGCCGTTCAGTCCTTCCTAACCGCTGCTGTTCATCCTTCAGTTCCCCGTTGAAAAAAGAGCACGCACATGCACAGACCAATCGCTGTTGTTAACCTTTCGATGTGATGTAGCATCGATAGGCTAACAACATGTCAACGTCACATCGATAGGTTAACAACCTTAGGAAATTATGATTTCCTAAGGTTAACAGCGTTCTACCATACATTATATAAGGTTTACTAGCCATATGAATTATGGCTCATGGAATGGCTCATTTACATTGAAAAAAGAAATTAGACTTTGGAGCCTTTCAAGTGTATTAGTCAGTGCTAGTGGTGGCAGAATCCCCCCCCCCCCATGCTGGTAAAAAATCAGGTTTTGCTTCCGCACATCTAGATATGCTCATTTGCCTGCTTGTGTGGGTGGTAGGGTATACCTTCCCATAACTCACGCAAGCAGGACTGAATGTGGCAGGGTGGCCTGCGATTTCTCACAGTTTCCTATGAAGCATAGTTGCTTCAGTGGCTGGTACCAAGCTTAATGTGTAAAAAGGTGTTTATTGATGATCACAGCTGATGACAGAAAAGGCATATAACTATAACCACGGGTGGACAAAGTGCTGCCACTATGTAGTCTTCAGGACTAAGTAAAAAACAAGAACATGACATTCACCCATTGCAAAGGGCGAAGTCTGCAGCCAAAACTCCATAAAGTTAGCCCTTGGTGGAAGACCAGTTCCTGGAGGCCAACACTTTACCGAGTCAAGGTAGAATGAACTGTCGGAGGAACTAATCTCACTGAAAACTGGGCAGTTTTAAGAGGCGGTGCAACAGGGTCAAAGGGAAGGTTGAATATGTGGGGTGGTTGGGGAGGGGGGAGATCGGGTGGGGGATGATAAATCTGGGGAGGAAATGGGTTGGGGGCAGCTAAAGTAAAATAAACTGTGTGCTGCACACCCGAGTAGACTTCATAGACCGTTATAGCCTGTTTCTGTTGGCGTTTTTGTATGTTCATATGTAATCTACCCCTGCAGGGAGGTGGGGGGCTGATGTCTTCACAATTTCAGTTCTCTCTGGGAAGACTGAGTACAGAGTGGACAGTACTATGATAACATGTAAGCAATATACCCCATGCAGTAAATGGGCCTGCAACTGGGAGCATAACAGTATCTTTTCCAGTTTCCAGTAGGGAGAAGGAAGTCAGTGAAAGTAAAACCGCATTTAAAGGGACACCGTCAACCCTTTTTGCATCATAATATTTCAAGCTGAAAACCAACATTTTATGATTGCTTCCCTTCTCTAAAATTCACAGGTGTTGCTGGTGGTTTAATCTGCCTCCTTTCTTAGTAGAACTGAAATGCGTCGTACAGTAATTGTGTAACTACACCCAACATTGTTTTGTTTCAAATCCTTGATCTGATCTTATATTGCTCACTTCCTGAACATAAGGAGCACCCCAAGCACTGCATTCACTCATGGTGCAATAGTCTCCACTCCTCCTACCGCATCATTAATGACTAGACTGTGTTGGGAATGTTCCCAAGTCCAGGAAAGAGGCAATGGGAGTTGATTAAGGAATGTAAACAAACACATTTTTGTGTGGTAACACCAGTATGGTGGGCAGTCTGTTTTTCACTTTTAAAAAGAAAATATGAATCAGAATCAAAGTACTGGTCACATAAGCACATTCTACAGAATGCAAGCAATCATAAAATATGTTTTTTAAACTAGGGATAATTTGAGATCTCTAGGGGTTAACAAAATCCCTTTAAGGGATGAGGATACTCATAATAGGCTGCATTTACTCTCACTTACGTGAACCCCCCCCCACACACACACTACTTTACACAGTTAGTTACCCCTGGTACCCTAGACTGGAAACAAACATACTTCGGAAATTGGCACCATCCCAAGCTTTGGGAGTGTGTACCAGGTTCATTACTTCTAGAGGTCAAAAGGGGTGGGGGTGTACAAAAGCAACACTGACCATTTACCCAGGTCCTGGGGAGAGAACTTTTTGCTAGGGCTATGCTAGAGCTATACTTCTGGAGGGTTACCCAGTAACTCCACACAGGAAGCAAAAATGTAAATCTCCAAACCAGAGTTGGGGTTCTAGAGAGTGACTTTATTCCAACAGATGTTCTTGGAAAGCAAGGGTGGACCCCCAAAGTTTACACGTTGTGGCACAAGGAATTACAGAATGACAGAACAACTGTATCTGACAGAAAATCTATGTATTCCTGTTTTTCATAGGACATTGAATTCTTTTCAGTGGCACTGGCCACAAAATGAACCTTTCTTCTAGTAGCACTGGCCACAACTGAGCACACATTTCCCTTATGGCACAGGATTTTAAAACTTCTTCAAGTGGCAACTGGCCACAACTGAGCACACTGAGGCTCATAACTAGCACAACCCACTCCAGGGGGTAAACCTCTCTTCAGACATGGGCCACCATGTCCAAAATAACCAGGGCCCTTATGGCACCTGTAGTGCTGAACTGGTTACTCTAGATGGGGGTCTGCCCAACCTTTGCTTCCAAACTCATAACCAGCTATTCTTACAGAGTTACACCTTAAAACTTCTTGAACACACTTAGGTAAATGCATCTTTGAATGAACTTTTGCATGCAGCATTTAAGAAGCATTACTCTGGGAGTGTAAGAAATTAAAGTCTTGAACAATATGAATCAGTCTGCCTCTGGACCCCACAATTGCCAGCCAAATTTACACTGAGAAAAGTCTCAACTTTCAGAACAGAACAGAACTGATGTACCCTTCCCTTTTAACCAGAGAAACACCAAAGCACAGGTACTTTCTTCAGGAAGCACAAAGTCAGATCTACTCACAGTTACAACAGTTAGAACAGTACAGGCAGCTTCAAACTGCCCTGGATCAAATAGGGGATTGCCCTTAGGATCCATTCTCTAGCAGTCCTTCTCATCCCTCCAGGGCTGAAAATCAGGAGATCCTGCTGTAGACAACGGTTTCCACCACTTCCCTTGGCAGGTTGGAGACTCTCAGGACTAGGGTGAGAAAATAGGCTCTCCTCTCAGAGCCCACACTACGGCTCTCACTCCTCCACTCACTCCTCCAACTGCTGATTACCAATTCTGTCTACCATCTGCTCTTACAGACTGACTAAAGATTCTAAAACTCCCCACTCACAGCCAGCTGATGTGGCTAATGCTGCTGCTAGAGTTCTAAATGACCTCATCTCTCTCATCTCAGCTAAGACCAAGTAAACAAAAGTGTGAGTAGGTGAAAACCCCATTTAACTAGTTATTCACCAGCTGCCTTTCCCTAACTAGCACTGACACTGATGGGATTCTAGTAACCCCCGGGGGACTGGGTGGTTACATTCGTCTCACTGGCCCTGTACACACTGGACTTGTAAAAAAACATTTTAAGTCCCTTAAAACATTTTAACAAGTCCAAACATGGTTTGCATCAGTTTTAAAAATGTGTTTAAACACTGCAAGGGACCTAGTTTTAAAACCATTTTTTTAACATGGCTTCCAACCTAACATGGTTTACCTGGTAGTGTGGACAGGGGAGCGATCTCTGTTTCTCCTGAGCAGCACTGATCTGTGCTGGAGACTGTGCTGGCAGTATAAGCTACAGTGTGGATGTGTTGCAACCATGTTTAAACAGGTTCTCAAGAAATACACATGTGTGGACAGACTTCTGTGATGAGTTTAAAACCATTTTTAAAGATGGTTTTAAAAACAGACTACCAATGTGTACAGGGCCACTGTGAATGCTTGATTTAGTCGCTGTGCTGTACTACTTCAGCACATGGAATGATATCTCATATTTCCAGTACAGTATCTAAAGGTGTTTCCAGACAAGATCCAAAAAAACAACATGTAAAGGGAGCAAAGGGACTGTGCACCAACTAGAACTATATATTAACTTGTTTCTGTTTTATTACAACACAATGTGTGATGTACCTTCTATTAGCAGTATTAGTTAATTTAAATAACTTGGTGGACAGTTAGGATAAATCAAAACATCAATATATCTGATTTTCTTTTTACTTTATTTCATTCCCAAGGCAAGAAAAATGATTCTGAAGTTCTTTTAAGTTGTTGGTCTTTTGCCATGTCAGCAATCATGGATGTAACCAAATCAGGGTGGTGTTGTGCTACTAGCCATCAGAAACATGTGCTGGCAACGCCATGACATATTTGCTTTATAAATACAGTGAGTGCTGTTAGTGTGTGCTCTCTGGGGAAAAGATTTTTGAAAGTTACCGGTGGCTGCCATCTTTATTGTGGAGCCATGGAAATTACAAAAGTTGTAATTAAACACGGTCTTAAAAATAGCTGATTGAATTTAAAATACTCCAGTGAAGAATCTAAGATTATCAGGAATACATTACTGCTAAAAAGAGATAGGATGACATTTTTGCTGGATAACAGGTAAGGAAAAAGGTCCGGCTCCCACAGGGGAAATGCCAGACCTAGCCCACAACTAACACACTGAAATCTGACCAATGGAAAATCATGTACACAAATGCTCGAAGTCTGGGAAACAAGATTCCAGATCTGCAGGCAACAATGATAGAGGCTAAACTGGACATAGTAGCCATTAGTGAGACATGGTTCACCAGTAACCACACTTGGGAGACTTCAGTAGCCGGCTATATACTGCTCAGAAGAGACTGAGGTTCAAAAAGGAGGGGTGGAGTGGCCCTTTATGTCAATGAAAATATCAAAGCTACAGAAATTCAGAATACACATAAGGAGCCAGAAGAACTGTGGGTCACCCTCGAAACAGGAAATGGGACTGCCATATGAACTGGGGTTGTCTACAAGCCTCCAGACCAGGGGGAGGACATAGACACATTACTGTTAGAAGATATACAAAACATGACAGCTGAAGAGGAGGTTCTGATAATTTATTTATTTATTTGGTTTTTGTTGACCGAGTAAGTGCACTAGGCAAATCCTGCCTATTTTCAGGCATGACCCGGGGGAGGGGGATACAGACGAATGCCAACTGACCATGAACCCAATTAAGCTGTTGGTGGTATTTTTTAGTGAATGAGGGAAATTTGGCCAGGACACCAGGGAAATTCCCCTACTCTGCTTCCTGTAAGCAGGAGGGTCCCATTTTCATGTGGGACCAAGATGGCTGCCTCTGGACATGCTGTGGAGGACATGGAGGTGTTGGAGGCAGTGGAGCTGGTCTCTTCCCCGTCTCTGTTCTGAGAGAGACCCCATCTTCTATGCCTATTATGCTGCAATCTATTGAATATGGTTCTTTAGTGCCTTTGGATACTTCCCCTGCTGCTGTTGTGGATACTTGTGTGCAGTGTTTACCTGTAGATCCTTCATTTATTCCTCAAACTGTGCTTACAACGTCTTCTAGCCCTGCTACTATGGATATACGTGAGTCTTCTCCTTCTGTTTCTATGGATGTAGATGTGTTACTTAAAATTTAGGAACAGCATTATTTCACTGCTAGACAGCGTTTGTTGGCCCTTAAGCCTCAGTCTGGTTTTGTACCTGCTGCTACTGACTCACCATCTGAGAATGCTTGTTTTACAGTCTCTTCGCCGATTCTGACACTTCTGCATTTTTTGCCTGTTGCTACAGACCCTCCTCACTCCCTACCGCCTGTACTGACTGCACCTCTTGCTCAGCTTTCTCCAGAAACTTCTTCTGTACAGGTGCCTGCTTCTGCTCTCCCTGATGCCTTGCACACAACTGACTGGTCTGTTGAGTCGGCCCTGGAAGCGGCTGAATGGGAGAAGGATCCTACCATTGGGACTTGGTGTTCTGGTTCTTCCCCGATCTGTACTAGGCTACCTGACAAACTGCTGGCCTCTCCTGTTTTGAAAGACTCTGCTGCTTCTCTTGATCTTTCTTTGCCAACTGAACTCCTTCTGACTCAGAACCTGATTTTGAAATTTGGTCCTGCTTCCTCGACGCCTCAAGAACAATGGACTCTTCGGGACCCTGAGTCTCGTCCAGTTCCTGCTACTGCTACTGCTTTGTCCCCTAAAACTTATGCTGCATGCTTTCAACCCCCTGTACATCAAGCTAAAAGACACAACGCTGTTTGGCTGCATTATTTGGGGGGCTTACCTGACTTTCCTGGCCGATTTTTTGTAGGTCACACTCCTTTGAAGGATTCTGTGCAATTTGCTGCTTTTGAGATTCATGCCTTAATTCATGTTTCTTCAGAGTCTCATTTTGATATTAGTTTTAAAACTATCACTGGTTTAGAAATTTTTGGGAGAAAATATTAGGAGCTTAAAACTTCTCCTTTATGGTCACCGTTTAATGCCATTCCCTTAACTAAACCTACTCAGAAAACTGTTACTATATTGTTTCGTAATGAAGGTGTCAGTCTTAATGATATTACAGTCTGGTTAAAGCAAAGATGTACTGTTCTTTCTGACCCAGAGGCTATCTTTGATTCTGAGAATATCTGGACAGGTGGGTGGAGGCGAGGTTATGCCGCACTTTGGAGGTTGGAATACAGCATCTTCGAACAGCTTTATGCTTGGGAAAGACAGGGGAGTTCTTTTTTACCTCAGCCAGCCTAACGCTTGCTACAGATGTAGCTCTCAGAATCATATAAGTAGTGTCTGTGACAAGATTAAATGCACTGTTTGTGGTAACATTGGCCATGCAGGTTCCCATGTGTGGGTGAACCTCTTTGCGTCCTTTGTGATGAATTGGGGCACACTTTCCAGACTTGTACTTGGGCAACTCACAACTCCCAGACTCTTGCTGATGGGGAAAAATAACATTTGATTATTACTGTCACACAACGTTCTTGTTTATCTGACACTCTTTCTAGACCTCAACCCGTACCCCTCCCTCACCCTGTTGTACCTGCTGTTGACCCCTCTTCTACTTTACACGAATGGTCTGCTCCTGTTTTGGAACCACAGACCTTTACTACAGCTCTCCCCCCCTTCCTCTGATCTTGCTATTTCTACCTCAGAAGAGGTCCCTATTCCTGTCTTGCTTAGTATTTCTGGGTCTTCCATGGACCCCCTCCCAAATCTTTTGTTAGAGTTACATGAGGATCTAAGAAGGGAACTTCTCCTTCTTCTAAGGCCCTGAAATCCTCTACTGTGACTCATATGAACAAATTTGAGGTTTTACACCACCCTCAGGACAACACAGACTCTGATACGTCCTCTGTTCTTTCTTCCCACCCTGATGTGACTACGGACACAGAAGTACCCATTAATAATATTGGTTCTCAAAAAAGGAAAGCTAAGGCAAAACTGAAACATAGGGAAGGTACCCCTAGGAAAGGTAGGCTAAGGTGACTCTTGTGTTTTTGTTTTCACTTTCCCGTTTCATGTCTTCTGCTTTCTCAGTGCATACTGTTAATGTTAACAGTGTAAAGAAGCATGCTAAGAGATGCAATTTTTCCCTTTTATCTGGCTTGACAGCTGGTCTCATCTTTTGCAAGATGTGCCTTTCCATGCTCTTCCAGAAATTTCCAGGGCCACTCATGCCTGGACCTCTGGGCTCTCTTTTTGGTCCTTTGGACAGGACTCTTGTTCTGGTTTGGGTATTTTTTTTAGTATACCTGATGTTACTGTTATTAAACTGTTGGATGTCTACCCGGGTCAGCTTCTGTTGTTGGCTATTTTGATTTCTTCTGTCCCTTTCTGGATTATTAATATTTACGCCCCTCAATTAAAATCCCACAGAATTGAACTACTGAAACTGATTCAACCCCATTTATACACATCAATGCATGTGATTTTTGGGGGTGATTTCAATTGTGAGTTATCCACTAAAGATAAGTCTTCTACTTCAAAGACTACTAAGTTGTTTTGTGACACAAATTTTCTGAAACAGTTGCTCCATTTCACAGGTTTACAGGATGCATATTTATCTTTTACGGGTCAGCATACTCCTACTTTTCACAAAGGCTCCCTTGCAACCCGTATTGATTTTTTTTTTATTTCTTCCCACCTCCAACTTTCTGATGCTATAATTCAAGTTGCGGAATCTTTGAATCATAATTTATTACCTATTTCTTTAGGCCCTTCCTTGACGTCTCGTTTTGGTCCTGGCATTTGGAAACTGAATGCTTCCCTGTTATCTGATTCATGTTTGTTAAGTCACTTAACTGAGTATATTCATAATCGAAAGACTGTTTTTTTTTTATATGACGCCCCCTGGGATTGGTGGTGGGATACGAAATCTGGACTCCGAACTTTATTTAAAATTTTAGTAAACATCATCATGATTCATTGTATTTCCTTTATCACACAAACAGATGGCGACTTCAAAATTACTTACTTTATCTCATGAAACTGGCCATGATTTTCCACCCAAATAAGTACTCTTAAGAAGCGCATGATGGATTATCACCTTCTGAAGGCTACTTCTGTTCAGCATCAACAGCGTTTTGGGACCTCTGGTACCGTGACACTGTATGTCCATATACTTCTATTCGGGAACAGTAGAGGTAAAACCTTTACTCAGCTGTTTGATGACAGTTTCACCGAGCTCACTGATATTTTGGATATCAGGCACCGTGTTACCTGTTATACACAAAACTGTTTGGTCCATGCCCCCATCTGCATCCATAATGGACTACTTTTCCTTTTTACAACTTCCTGATGTACCTTCTTCTGTTGTAGATATGTTAGATTCTGAGATACAAGCACATGAAATTGAAGCAGTAATCAAGTCTTTACGTCCAAGAGTGACACCAGGCCTGGATGGTTTCTCCAGTGAGCTGTATAGATTGTTTTCTGCTGACCTGAGTTCTGAATTGGCTACAGTTTATAATTCTATTCTACAGTGCGAACATCTTCCTTTAGACTTTAACATGAGTTGTTTATTTTACTTACATAAAAAAGGGGATGGAAGATTGCTCTCCAATTGAAAACCTTTATGCCTCTTAAATACTGATTTTAAAATATTGACCAAAATTTTGGCCCTCAGACTTTCTAAATTGGCCATATATGTGATTTCTACTGCACAATCTAGCAGTGTCCCTGGGAGATGTATACAGGACCATCTAATTTTACTTAGAAAAATGATTGAACGTGGAAATTCTAATGTTTTACATGGTTTCATATTCTCACTGGACCAATTGCAGGCTTTTTGATTCTGTACATCATGATTTTTTATGGTCTACTCTTCGATATTATAAAGTACCTGATTATACCCTGACTAGACTCTGATTGCTGTATCGGTCTGCAACTGTTGTCCCACTGGTTAATGAATGGAAGGGCCTTATGCTTCCTCTACACAGAGAGGTTAACAGGGCTGTCCCTAGTCCACTTTTATATGTTTTTTGGATCCACTTGCCGTTCTATTAATTTGGCCCCAACAATTATGCCACTTCCCTCAGCCCCATATTCCATGTTGGCCTATGCAGACGATATGAGTCTCATGGTGGCTAATGTTGCCTCCGTGCATTCTGCATTATGGCATAGTTCCAAGTTTGGGGCTGTTTCTGGTGTGGCCCTTAATCTTGATAAATGTGTAGGCTGTAGATTAGGTTCCTCTTTTGTAGATGAGTCTTCTGTTGACATTAGACTTTGTGATGACCCTATTAGGATTTTGGGCATTTTATACGGTAATGGTCTTTAGATGTCCTTAACTGGACTCCCAAATTAGATTATGCTCAAACTATGGTTGCACGTTGGAATTCACGGCAGATGAGTAAGAAAAAAAGGATTTACATGATTAAAACCTTTCTGCTTCCCCTTTTTCTCTTTCTGGCTTATATTTCCCCCTTCCCCGGCAATTTGAAACCAGATTGCTTAGTCTCTTTTTTCAAGCCCTATGGGGTAACTGCCTGAACCCCATTAAACATCAGATCACCTGTCTCCCTATTCGGGATGGAGGCCTAGCTATGGTCTACCTGGTTTTTTTTATACTAGTTTTTTCTTGTTCCATAATATTAGACCCCTGCTGGTCAACCAAGATCGAAGTTGGGAACCTTGGTTTCTTGAATCCTATGGTCCTTGGTTTCATAAATGAGAACTTAACAAATTGTCGGTTTAACACATTCCCCCCAGATTTCTGCTTATGTTAGGGATAGTTTTTTTCGTTTGAAACACTGGCAGATTACTAGCCATATGCTAATAACTGTCTCCAGAAAATCATTGTATAAGTATTTAGTGGACCGTGTATGTTTGGAGATTGTTGTTTTCCCAAATGTCCTACACAACATCTCCTGCTTTGCTCACTTTACTTAGTAATTCTAGGGTTCCCCAAAGATGTGGCTTACATTGGCTTAGCTGCCATGAACGTATCAACGTCAAATGTAACCATAAACACAAATCACTACAGGACAGATTTTGTTCCAGACCTGAATGTCAGCAACAAGAAGAAACTATTTCACACCTTTTTTTTTCATGTACATTTATTGTTTCTTTTTGGACTCTATTAGCTGCCAGATGGCGTGAACCCTTGTTTGCTCTCATTACTTATGACAATTTGATGTATGATTTTTTCCCCCTCACTTGGTCTCATTGGAATGTTAATATGTTAAATTTGATTTTTGTAATAATCAAATGGCATGTGTGGAATACTCATTGTCTGTTTGATTTACAGAATCAGGATGTGCCTCTTCTTACCATTATTCGAAGGATCGAACATGATTTGAAGGCCATATATTTTTCAGAGGCAGAGCATTTGCCATCTGACTCTGTGTTGGAATTATGGACACTATTACCTCGGATAACTGATTCTGATTTTCCTGTTACATAATTATTTTGTGTTTTATTTTTCTCTGTATCATTTTCATTTTTCTTTTCTGTTCAGCTGATGTTCAATAAAAACTTCCCTTACTCTTTTCGATAAGTGCCACGGGATCTTTAACATCCACCTGAACTACCACCATTCCAGGAAGATGGGACCTTGGTTTAACGTCTCATCCAAAAGACGGCACCTCAGAAGTGCAGCACCCCTCTCATGCTGCACTACAGTGTCAGTACTGGGATATTAACCCAAGTGCCAGATATGGGAATTGAACCCACAGCCCTCTGATCTTCCAGCCTCAGAGGTGAGTGTGCTACCTACTGAGCCACTGACACTGTTAATAATGGGAGACTTCAACATGCCAGATACAGATTGGTCAATACCAGCAGGAACATGTGCCAGAACTAGACACATAGTGGACTCCCTGCAGCAGAAGAGCCTCACACAACTGGTAGAACAACCCACAAGAGCCAAGGCTATCTTAGATCTAGTACTGACTAATGGGGAAAGGATCACAGATCTCCAGGTAGAAGGTCACCTGGGGACCAGTGACCATCACATAGTATGGTTCAATTTGGCCACTAGAACTAAATCATCCCATTCCAAGGCAATAATATGAGACTTCAGAGGAGCTGACTTGAATAAGATGGTTAACAGAGTTAAGCTAGCTCTGACAAGAAAAAATACAGGTGAGGGGGTACAGGCAAAGTGGGCAAGCATTAAGGGTACAATACTTGAAGCAACATCCTATTGTGTTAGAGAGAAAAGAAAGAGCAAAAGAAGATGGAAACCACTTTGGTTCTCAAGAACATTAGCAGAAAAGGTCAGAGCCAAAAGGCTAGCCTTCAGGAAATATAAGGAAACGCAGTGTAATGAAGATAGGGAGGCATACCAAACTTCCCTAAGGGAAGCAGGGAAGGCAGTAAGGCAGGCAAAGGCTCAAACCGAAGAAACACTAGCACAAACAGTAAAAGAAGGTGACAAGACTTTCTATAGATACATTAGTGAAATAAGAAAGTCCAGAGGGGGTATTGCTAAGATCAAAGAGGATAAGGGGGAGTGTGAGGAGGAGGACCAAGGAAAAGCATCTATCCTAAGTAGATACTTCTGCTCAGTATTTGTTGAGGAAAAGGTAGGACAGGGCCCACAGTTCAGCACCATGGACACAGGGGGGAGGGATGTGTGCAGTAGTCCCTTCACAAAAGAAAGGGTCCTACAAGAGCTCACTAAGCTCAGGGTGAGCAAGGCAATGGCACCTGATGGCATACATCCCAGGGTACTAAAGGAGCTAAGGGTGGAACTAGCAGAGCCATTAGTAAAACTGTTTAGTAAGTCTCTGAGCACAGGAGAGGTCCCAGAAGACTGGAGAAGGGCTTATGTGATCCCATGCCACAAGAGTGGTAGCAGGGAGGAGGCAGGGAACTACAGATAAGTCAGTCTTACCTCAGTAGTGGGCAAGATTATGGAGGCACTCCTTAAGGAAAGGATAGTGTGATACCTGGAATCCATAGGAGCACAGGATCCAAGACAGCATGGGTTCACAAAAGGAAGGTCCTGTCAAACTAATCTCATAGATTTCTTTGACTAGGTAACCAGAGTGGTGGACCAAGGGAGGGCAGTTGATGTCACCTACCTTGACTTCAGCAAAGCTTTCGTTACTGTTCCACATAGAAGATTGATTAATAAGCTGGGTAGGCTCAGGCAGGGTCAGAAGTTTATCAACTGGGTGGCAAACAGGTTGGCGGGCAGAAAACAGAGTGCGGTGGTAAATGGTATACAGTCAGCAGAGATGCAAGTCACAAGTAGAGTACCTCAGGGATTAGTCCTGGGGCCCGTCCTCTTCAATATCTTCATCAGTGACATTGCAGATGGAGTGGAGGGTAAGGTTTGTCTGTTTGCAGATGACATCAAGATCTGCAACAGAGTAGATGATCCAGATGGGGTGGGCAGAAAGAGAAGAGATCTGGATAAACTGGCAAAATGGTCAGAAGAGTGGCAACTGGGGTTTAATGCAAAGAAGTGCAAGATCATGCACATAGGGAAGAGAAACCCTTAAGCCACCTATAAATTGGGAGGTGAGTTGCTGGCAATCACAAGGGAAGAAAGAGACTTAGGTATCATCATAACAAATGACCTGAAATCATCCAAGCAGACCACTAAAGCAGTAGGTAAGGCTAGAGAGATGAAGAGGGAGGTAATAATCCCTCTTTACAAGACACTGGTTAGGCCCCATATGGAGTACTGCATGCAGTACTGGAGGCCACACCTGCACAAGGACATTAACAAAATGGAGGCAGTCCAGAGAAGGCAACCAAAATGGTGCAGGGACTGCATCAGAAAACATGAGGACAGATTAGCAGAGCTCAATATGTATAACCTAGAGCAAAGGAGGGAGAGAGGTGATATGATCGAAACATTCAAACATCTTAAGGGCATTAACAAGGTGAAAGAGTCTAACATGTTTCAATATAAGAAAAATAGCAGGACAAGAGGACACAACATGAGATTAGAGGGAGGCCAATTAAGGGGTAATGTGAGGAAGTTCTTTACAGAAAGGATGGTGGATGCATGGAATGGCCTACCTCAGGAAGTGGTGGATATGAATACAGTGCAGGGCTTCAAACAGGCATGGGATAGGCATAAGGGAGCAATAAAGATGAGTATGAATAGATAGGCCATTGATGGAGTACAGGCCTATGTCACATTCATAAGGTAGAAAAAATTGGCAGACTGGATGGGCCTTGCAGTACTTATTTGCCATCAACTTCTGTGTTTCTATGTTTCTATGTAACTAGTACTGCTGCTTTCTATTTAGAAAACTAGAGGTCTGCAGCAGCAGAACTCCTGGGTGGGGCTAGCACCAAGGCATTGCAAAGATGGCACTTGAATTCAAATTCTAATCTAATCAGTCAAACAAACTGCATGGCAGCCTCTTTATTGAATGATAAAACTTCTTTTACTTGTGGCTACAGCCTATACAAACTCCAGACAAGAAGGTGTGGTAGGAGAACAGAACATCATTGCTTTGGCTAAACAAGCCGTGAGGCACCAGGCAACTGAATGCCTTACTCACTCAAGAAGTGCCATTATTCCACATTATACCATGGACATAAGTGAACAGCCAATGAAATCATCAGACTGGTAGTTTACCACCATTGTAAATCCTCTGATAACCCACACCCCCTCGTGGCTTATTGCTTAAATCACACACACACACACACACACACACACACATTGAAGCACTATGATTATAAAACAGTTCCTCTAAGTTTTATTTTAAAAACTGAATGACGAGGTTCAGAAAGTTAAGTATTTCTGACCTGTGTCTTTGTGCTAGAATGATGCACATGTCATGTGGTCACATATTTCCAATCACTGGTCCTGTTTTCTCTTACCCATTTTGTGGTAGTTAATTTACTGAAAGGTTTTTGGATATGAGCATAAACAACATGATATTGTTATTTTTATCAAACTGACTTCTCCAGCAAATATCAATGTTAGATATTCCCAGCTGAACCATTTAACACGGTGTATGATGCCATCTGTGGATAATTTTGGATTGTATTAGTCTACCTTTAGATTCCTTATACACTGCTAGAGCATTGGTCTACCACTTCCTCCATTCATTTGGGGAGGTAGAAATATTCATTTCTTGTTCCGATGTGAGTAGTAATAGACCAGCTGGATTGCCTTTATACTCTTGTCTTCATTTTATAAATTATTTTATAACTATTAGTGATGGTGAAGATTTTATCAAGGACACGCCACGGTCTCATCACCAGGTTTGAGATAAATGTTTGATATGGCATCTGCCTTAACTGGGGGTATTTATACAAAGCACTCTTGAGGCAATTGAACTGATGTGCTAGAGAAGCAAAGACACGTAGGGAGGCAGATGATGGGGCCATCAAGTCATTCAAACATTTTTGTCATTCATACCTTTGGTTTTCCAACTAGGCCAATTTAAAGTTTTCCCTTCATATCTGAATGAATTATTCTCCCCTACATGGCAGGGTGGGGGCATTAGAGGTTTCCACTCTAACGCTTTGGAAATGTTCTTACAAGCTTTCACTGATGGCTTAATGATAGATAAGACTTCAGTGAGTTAGTTAGCTCTGAAAAAAGCATTAGCTTTGGATGATTGCCCTTCAGTAGCAATTTTTCTATATAGAACCAACCTGGAAGTTTATTCTCCTTATCCTGCATCCAAAATGTCTTGGATATTTTGGGAGACTATAAATGCCTCATGTCTGTTACTAAAATTTGGCAGGGAACCCCCTCCCCAGTGTCTCTACACTGTTGTAACTTGGTCATTGAGATGCGAGCTGGTTTGTTCTTGCAAATAAACTGTATAACAGGAAAATATAATTTTTTTTTAAAGATAGACAGTCATGTTTAAAGCTTGAATATTTTCCTCAAAGGAGAGGTCTTTCAGGCACCGTCTCAGAAATTCTAGGTTTCCAGTTTATTATAAAAGAATGGCATTATGTTTGTTTGAACTATTCTACTGAGATCTGCAAATAAAGTAATTTCCAAAAATGTAATACCAGATTGAGGGACTTTAAACTGGCAGTAGTTTGAGAAGGGTTCTATATGATAACCACGAGGGAAAATGCACAAGGCCAAAAAGGGTGAAGGAAAAACAGTGCCGGCCACGTAGGGTGAGTGAGAAAGACAGTGATCACCGAAATGATGACAACAGTGGCACAGTGACTTTTTTCAGAGGGCTTCACCCCTGCATCTACCTTACTAATTATAATCAACTCCGGGGTGATGCAACTCAGGGAGGGCGGAAAAATGTAGGTCACCATTTCGGCAATCGCTGTTTTTACCAACTGCCCTATGTGGCCATGCTGTTTTCAGTTGCTCTTTTTGTCATCACCCTTTTCCTGATCGCCATCTTCATGGGATACCGTTTGAGAAGTCAGGGTCTATGATGGTTGATATAGGAATACCTCAGAGTTACTGGTATTGAGTGGGATGGATGAAGCTAGTTTTGCTTGGGTAAGTAAGACTATCTGCATAAGCTGTGTGTATGAAGTTTACCTAGTTTTATTCCAATAATTGCAGAGGAAGTTCTGATCCTGATGAGCAGGGGGTTCTAATGCAAGAATAAATAAAAGTGGGGATAGTGGGCAGCCTTTTCTGATTCCTCTGACATTGGAAACATTTTCTGAGGGGAACTAGGACTTTGGTTCTACTTCATTGGTTTTCAGAACTGGGATTATGATTAATAGGGATGGCCGAGGGCATTCGTATTGTGCCGCTAGAGGTGAAAGTCTTGGACCTTCGCAAGACGAACAAAAGTGAAAGCATTTGCCAAAAATGTTTTCATCAATCAAGAATGAAAGTCAGAGGTTCGGAGACGATCAGATACAGTCATTGTTCCGACCATAATCGATGTCAACCAGTGATCTGGCAGCGTTATTCCCATGACCCACCAGGGAGCTTCTGGGAAACCAAAGTCTTTGGGTTCTGGGGGGGAGTATGGTTGCAAAGCTGAAATTTAAACCATTTACTTTCGTTTTAGAGGTAATGCCTGTATATAGAGCACTGACCCATCCACAAAAATATTCACTGAAATTATATATTTTTTTATTATGTTTATCAAATAGGGCCACTCCAGCCAGTCAAAGGCCTTATTCATATCCAAAGATTTTAGGAATGGATCTGAGGACAGATTTTTAGAGGCATGAATAATGTTTGAGGCTTTTCTCAGGAGATCTATGCTATTTTGGTCTTGTACAAATCCCATCTGGTCAGGGTGTATCAGTTTCTGTTTAATTCTGTTTACTTTGATAGCAAGGACTTTTGCAAAGATTTTACAATCTACATTGATTAAAGATATGGATCTATAACTTTAATATAATGTACTATATTTCTCTTTCAGCAAAATGATGGAGATTACAGCCTCTCTTTTAAAGGTTGCCAGGAAAAAGCAGACATCCTGAACAAATATTTTTGCTCTGTATTCACAGAGGAAGGGGAAGGTGAGGGACCACAGGTAAATGATAGGAGCATCATAGGAAAGGAGATGAACACCAGTCCATTTACAGATGAGACAGTCCTGAAGGAATGTTCAAATTTGAAAATGGACAAGGCAATGCGGCCAGATGGGATACATCAAAGGATATTGAAGGAGCATAGAGAAGATGAGACAGTCCTGAAGGAATGTTCAAATTTGAAAATGGACAAGGCAATGCGGCCAGATGGGATACATCCAAGGATATTGAAGGAGCATAGAGAGGTTCGGCTGCACCACTGACAGTCCTGTTCAACCACTCACTGGAGATGAGAGTGGTTCCAGAGTACTGGAGGGGGGCAGATGTAGTTCCACTTCACAAAAGTGGTAGCAGGGAAGAGGCTGGCAACTACAGACTAGTCAGCCTGACTTCGATGGTGGGGAAATTAATGGAATCACTTCTGAAGGAAAGGATTGTGGAATATCTTGAATCCAGCAGCTTACGGGATCCATGACAGCATGAATTCACTAAGAGGAGGTCATGTCAAACAAATCTAATAGATTCTTTAACTGGGTGACCAGGGAATTAGATTAGGGCGGAGCAGTGGATGTGGCCTACCTAGATTTCAACAAAGCCTTCAACACTGTTCTACATAGGAAACTCATAAACAAGCTGGGCAGCCTGGGAGAGGGTCCTAAGGTAGTAAACTGGGCAAAACATTAGTTGGGAGATACGCGACAAAGGGTGGTGGTAAATGGGTTCACTCCAAGGAAGCAGGAGTATTCAGCAAAGGTGCCACAAGGATCAGTACTGGGACCAGTCCTCTTTAATGTCTTTATTAGCAACATTGCAGAGGGGTTAGAAGGGAAGGTATGCTTTTTTGTAGACGACACAAAGATCTGCAACAGGATAGTTTTTGTATTTTTAGTTATATCCATGACATGTTTTTGTTACATTGTTGTATTTAGCTAATTGTTATGATTTCTTTTGGACGTGGAACATTTGTAAATGAGTCTCTGACTCAAAGGTATGTCAGATTCCAAGACTGTGATAAGTTGGATACCATGCAAGATATTTGGGCTCCCTTTTGAACTCTGCATTAGATTTTAGTGTTAACAATAACTTGTATAACTTTCAGAATATAAGCTATAGTTCAAATTATTTACCTAATTACAAATAGGAATAATTTTATGAAAACTCCAAAATGTGCATTGAAAAAGTGTGATTTGTGCTGTTAAAGTACCATTGGTACCATACTCAGGTTATGTTTCTGATTGATATGAATGTATTTTTTCACTTTGATGTATTTACATGAATTCTGTATTATATTTACATTTCCTGCTTCATTGGAGTTACAATACTCCTTCTTCCATTTAGACTGTTTGTAATGGTTACTTTTTTTACCCTCTGAAAATCAGTAAAAATTATTAATGCCAAAAAAAATTGAGACTGTAATAATAAATAAATTAAATAAAAGATAGACACTGCAAGGGGTTTAGAAAAAATGAAGAGGGATCTAAGAAAGCTTGAGGAGTGGTCAAGCATGTGGCAACTAAGTTTCAATGTGAAGAAGTGCAAAATCATGCGCTTGGGGCACAGAAACCCAGGGGCAGAGTACAAGATGGGGGAGTGGTACTGATGACCACCAAACATAAAAGCAACCTGGGGATAATCATATCTGATGACCTACTAGTGGCCAAACAGTGTGACAAGGCTGTAGGGAGAGACAATGGGATGCTACGGTGTATAGGGAGGGATAACACCAGCAGAAAGAAGGAGGTGGTCATACCGCTGTACAAATGATTGGTGAGAACTCATCTAGAGAACTGTGTCCAGTTCTGGAGACTGCATCTTCAGAAGGACACAGAGTGGAGGCAGTCCAGAGAAGGTCAACTAAAATGGTGCAGGGTCTACACCAAAAGCCCTATGAGAAGAGATTTAAGGACCCCAGTTTGTACACCCTGGAAGAAAGGAGGGAAAGAGGGGATATGACAGAGACTTTCAAATACCTCACAGGTATAAATAAGGTACAAGAGGGAAGCATTTTTCAGAAAACAAGATGTTCAAGAACAAGGGGTCATCTTATGAAACTGGAGGGGGATAGACTCAAGGGAAATGTGAGAAAGTGCTTCACAGAAAGATTGGTGGATGTATGGACCTGCCTCCTAATAGAGGTGAAGGGTGCAAAAACTGTAACAGAATTCAAGAATGCATGGGACAGGCATAAGGGAACCTTCATGGTTAGAAAAGGGAAGGTAAAGCCGGAGATCAAGTAGGATCATACTACAGTACGTAGGGAAAATGGGCAGACTATGTGGGCCAAACGTTCCTTATCTGCCATCAAATTATATGTTTCTATGAAAAGATCCAGAAGCATAAGCTTGTTCATATGCTGTCTGTAAAGTGTTCTGTACAGCACATTTATACAATTCACCAGTAAAGACATCTGTTCCTGGTGCTTTACCAGTAGTCATCCATTACCATAAAATCCAGGCACACACAACCCATTAAGAGGGACGCCAGACCTGCATTTATAACTGAAACATTTGTTCGAAAATAAAATAAATGCCTGATGCATTTCAGACAGTATTTGTCCTTTCCCTTAAGTGTTCTCTTAAGTGTTGAGATGCTTTATGTATTTATTTATTTTATTTATTTCAGCTTCTGATAGATACCTTTGAGTCGGAGACTCATTTACAAAGGTTCCACATCACATAGATTAGATACAGACAAGACTTTACAGCAAATGCACTCAGATCATAAAGATTCAGGATTTTACAGAGAACAGCCAAGCTAACATTAGGATACTAGGGTTACTTAGCATAGTTAATTACTTAGTGCATAACAAATGTAGATATATTACAGTATTTGAGCACTTAACAGAAGAAGCAGGCTAGAGGCCATTGTCAGAGAAGGAGGAGAAGGAAGAGGCCAGAGTACAGTAACAGTCACAGTTGCTTAAGGACAGGAGGTGGACCCTAAGAAGGGTTTTAAATTGACCAAGGCTTTGTTCATTTACCAGGGTGGTGGGTAGGTTGTTCATCCAAAAGGGGGCCCTGTAACTGAAAGACCTTTGGAACTGAAAAGTACTGCTGGGGGGAATCGAGAAGAGATGGTGGTTACGAGTGTACTTTATCTTATTATATGGGTGGATTAAGGGGCAAGTCCAGTGGGGGAGAGGCCTAGGGTAATTTTATTGGCTAGAAGGCAGGTGTGGAACCTAATTCTGTTGTCAAGATTAAGCCAGTTGATAGCACTATAAAGCCTGCAGGTGTGTGTAAGGCGGTCACAACCTAATACAAGCTGGCAAGCTCTATTTAGTGAGAGATGGAGACCAGCTAGAGATGAGGTGCTTGCTGCCCCATATATCAGTATACCATAGTGTGAAATGGTGTGGGATAAAAAAAAATGCTCGGACAAAAATTAGCAGAATCAACTTAAAAATTTATTATCTAGAGCGGACTGGAAACGACAAAATAATAAACCAAGCCATAAAGTCCATGGTTTACATACTAGAGGTAGTACTGACTATCTCAGGACTGGGTGTTGACAACTTCACACCCTCCCTTACACTGCTAACTTCCTAGGTAGTTCTTCTTATATAGCAGTTCCTACAGACATGTGACCTCATTACTCCACCTCTAAAACTTTAGTCATTCAGTCTTTCCCAAAATAAAATATTTTATTGAAACATAAATTAACATTCCAAAAACATTTTAATATTCAAAATGAATTTTATGAGCTGTCTTAATATTTTAATTTTCACAGAAGGGAAGTTCCTGTTTGAAAGGGATAAAAATAGGGAAACTGGGGCCGGCCAGTTCATAGGGAATAATGAAGCAGGAAGCGTCCTGAAACAGCAGCATTTTGGCTACACAGAAACTTTAAAAAAAAAAAAAAAGAAAAGAAAAAGCTACCTTTATATACTTTAAGTTGCCTTACAAAGGTAAGCCAAATTTTCATAGTTCCTTTTCAGCACAGCAAAATATTTCCTCTTGTTGGTGTTGGTAATCGCGAGTGTTTACATGTAGTATAGGGGCACACAAACAACACAAAACAAAGTTCACTCGCATCACCAACACTCTCTTTTAATAGCGAATTTTGAATGAGAACCCCGACTGTGCCCCGAGTGGAGAATTTATTTTTAACCGAATGGAATCACTAGCAATGTGACTGTTGTGCCCAAACCAGTACTTTTCAGGTGGCATAATTAATTTTCTAAAGACAGCCACTTAAATGGAAGAAAAAAAAACTCAGCGGGAGTTTAAACAGCCGCGGTTTGCATTTCTCCGTATCTCCCATAAAGAGAAAAGCTTCACTTCACTGCACTTTATTTTTCTTTCATCCGTTCTGTCTAAATTGCAGACGGACACATTTATTATATTAAATCTTGCTTCCAGAGCCTTTTTCTACTCTGCAATAGTGCGAGGGTTTGAGAAGGCTTCTTAGAAATGCTCCGCACTGTCGCAACGCCTGGTTTTGCGAGGAGACTAAAAGGGATTAAATTGGTACTTAAATAAGTTACAAGCCAGCATTTTTTATTTCTAAATATATTTCTGCCTACACTGGCTCCATAAATTAATACTGCTAGGATAAGGAAGGTGATCACGATGCACACAAAGGGGGGTCACACACAACAAAGACAAAAAAAAAAAATACAGATGTGGGTGGCCAGCCCAACGAACACAACATACAACATACAACAGGACACAGTGTACATGTTGGAGTCCCTCTGCACGTCTGCAGCATTTAAATTAAGGAAACCCAAAGGGGGGGTTAACAAAAAAAAAACGCGGGGGCAGATGGTCTTTGACTTGCTCTCTCTTACACATAGGCAAGCAGAGAGAGGACTGAGGAGGAGACAGCAAGCCTGAGGTCATCAAGGGTAAGGCATGCTTGTAGCGGTGCAAAAGCCCCAGCCTGGCATTAAGGGCCTTGGTTAGGTGGTGTATGTGTTCGTGGAAGTTGAGGCCTGGGTTCAAAGTGATGCCCAGGTATTTAAAGGAGTCCACTTAATCTACCGGAGTCAGATTTGAAGTTAGTACTTTTGGACAGAGCACCTTCCTGGTATTCTGTGGGTGAGAGAATAGCATTACTCTTTTTTTTTATAATTAAGAATAAGGCGTTGCGCAGTGAACTAGCATTCAGCACAGCTGAAAGAGGACTGGAGAGAGTGATGGAGTTGCAGAGGGTCAGGGCTGGAGGAGAAGATGACTGCATTGTCCGCATAAAGTGATAGATTGCCAGGGCAGGACTCAGGGAGGAAGTTAAGGAAGAGGCTAAAAAATAGAGGTCCCAAAATGGACCTCTGAGGGACACCAGACAGGACAGGAAGTCTACTGGATAAAGCACCACCAATTTTGATCAGTTTAGACCGGTTCGAGAGGTAGTCAGTGAACCATCCCAAGGCATCCCTGGAGAGTCCCAAGTTGGTCAATGTGGTTAGAAGGAGGGAGCGGTTGACGGTGTCAAACACCTTAGTGAGATCAATGAAGATAGCACCAGTGATGTGACCCTTATCTAGTGCAAAGTGTATGTGTGTGGTAAATTCAAGGAGGGCAGTGGTAGTACTATGTCCTTTGCAGAAACCATGTTTCTGTTTGCAGAGAAGATTGTATTTATTGATGTGCTCTGTGAGCTGATCAGACACAATCCGCTTTAAGGCTTTGGAGAGGAGTGGGAGTATGGAGATGGGACAGTAATTATTAGTATTGGAATGATCCCCACTTTTAAAAATTGGTGTGATGAAGGCAGATTTCCACTTAGAGGGGAATTACCTAGACATAGAGACTGGTTTAAGATGTGGGTGAGGGGGCAGAGAACCTCATTGAGGGTGAGGCGAAGAAGCTTCAAGTCCACAGAGTCGGAGCTGAAGGAGGAGTGACTAAGGGTAGTTTTGAGGTATGGCTCTGCAGACTTAGGAGTTATACAGTGCAGGTAAAAGGGGGAGCTTAAGGAGGGGGAATAGGGGCATTAGATGATGGAGGATCAAAGAAATTAGGAGGGAGAACATTGCTAAGTTTAGTGAAGGTATTATTGAAAGCTGGGGTGATATGGGTAGGGTCATCGGTCAAGGACCAATCAGTCATGACCTGAGCCAGGACTGGGTTGGGATCCTTACCACACATTTCCTTAATATTGTTCCAGAACTTGGACCCTGAGCCCCAGGAGGAGGTTAGGGAGGATTTATAAAAGTCTGCTTTTGCTTTGCACACAGCCCAGGTGCACTTGTTCCCAGCCCCTCTCAGTACTTATTTCTGTCAAGGGGGAGGCCAGAGTCAATGGTGCGTTGCCATAGTGAGTTTCTAGACAGCAACAAGGCCATGAGGTGATCTGAGATCCAGAGCACATGATTACCTTTAACCATTCATTTAGTGAATGGAGCAAATTTGTCTCAAATGGTGTTGAAGGACAGGATGAAGAGATCAAGGGCTATATCCGGGTCGATGGAGTTAGTAATGAAGGACCAGTCCATGGCCCTGCGATGGGCATTAAGAGCCACAAGTTTACTAGGTCCAAGTTTGTGTTGCGCTATTAATTTGGGAGGAGGTCTAGGAACTTTGCTAGATCAGGAGCAGAGGAATGGGGAGTGGTCACTAAGGGCATTTGGGAGAACAGAGACACTAGTGATTTTATGTGGCCAATTGGTGAAGACAAGGTCAAACAGTGAGGAAGTTCCAGTGCGCCTATCAAGGTGGGTGAGGTAAGTGACCACTTGGGATAGGTACTGGGCAGTGGCAGTATCAATGAGCAGAGTGGCATCCTTACTTAACCAGTTGATATTGAAATCACCTAGGACAATTGTTTCCGAATGCAATTATAGGGTTTCCAAGTAAGATAGTACCGAGTGGAAGGCTATTTTTTGGTCCCTAGGTGGAATGTATACCACAGTGTTGTGAAGCAGGGACTGGGCATGCCCCAAGGTTAATTTAACAGAAAGGGCCTGTGGCCCAGGTCCCAGCTGGGGGAAGGGGAGCTGTTGAACATGGATTATGTCCTTAGCATAAATGGTGCAGCCACCCCCACGTTTACCCTGTCGGTCTACCAGTAGGTAAGGACAATGTAGCTTTTATAATTTCTTTCTTTGAGATGCGTTTGTTCAAAGAGTATCTATTTAAGTCATTAATAGAGAGAAGATTTAAATTATGCAAAAAGTCCTCTAGTTTATTTGTACTGAAATATATGATTGATATAGATTAGAAAAAAATTGTTCAAATGAAATTTAGTAATTTGTTTTGGGGATAATTCTAAGTTTCCAGTTCTATTTTTGTATAGCCACTACCTTGATTGATTCTGAGATCTTGCAACACTTATTTATTTATTGCTGTAATTGCAGTTGGGAAGATGCCGGCATGTGCATTCTTCTTGTTTTGCGGGGGGCTGCACCCCCCCTGCACATGCCGGCATCTTCCCAACTGCAATTACAGTTGATATAGTGGTGTCAAGGTCACTGTAAAGTTGTCGCTGAAGCAACGGTATACCATAAAAACAATATTGTCAAAAAGGCAGATGACATGTATGACCAGTTATTGTCAGAAGTCGTAATGGATGGAGAATCTAAATGGCATGGAGATAAAACCAAGGAAGGTGTAGAAGAAGAAGAATCTGCATTTATATAGCGCTTTTCTTACATTCAAAGCGCTTTACAAGCAATGCTAGACTGGTAGTGAAGTGACTGAATGTGTGGTGGCGGCCATTTCGCACATCATTACCCACACACAGCCTGGATAATTGCATGAACCGGCTTATGGGAAGGGGAATGTTGGCCAGGACACCGGGAATGTTCCCTACTCTTTGCGAAGAGTGCCTGGGTTCTTTACTTCCACCTGGACACCCACCAGGACAACACCAGGATGGGTAGAAGGGACCTCAGTTTTAACGTCTCATCGAAGGGTTGGCACCCAACAGTACAGCACCCCCAATACTGCACTCGGGATGCCAGCGATTTTTTAGGTGAAAGTCCAATCCCAGTGTGGGGCGAGAACCCACGACCTTCTGGTCCAGAGGTGGATGTGCTACCAACTGAGCCACGCTGACACCTGTAGGGGCCCAGTCAGCTGCTTACTCAGAATGGTTAAGGCTTGGCCAGGGAGGTGTCAGGAGGAAGGGTGGCAAGAACAGGTGGGGAGGGTTTGGAGTTTCAACTGGTGCTGAGGGAGCTATGAGGAAGGGAGAGGTGGGGGAGGAGTTGGAGGGAGGAGGGGAGCCAGTTTCAGAGGGAGAGAAGTCAATAGAAGGCAGATTGCCCAGCAGAGGAGTGGTGGTGAGGATCAGCTAAAGTGCAATGGTCCCTGGAACAGAGGGAGCAGGAAGCTGGGAGGAGTTGGGAGAGGAGAGGAGAGGTAAGAGGGAAGGTAGCTGAACCAGTATCTGGATATGAAGGAGGTACAGTCAGCTTGGGTAAGGATGAGTGCTGTGAACAATGGTGGGTGCTTTGGGGGGTTGTAGCAAAGCAGCAGAAGAAGTTGCAGAAAGTGTCCAGTCTGGTGAGAGAAATGGAAGGAGCAGTGTCATAGACCACATCAGTGTAGTAGAAGACAGGAAGCACCATCTTGGTAACAAGCTCCCTGCATACATGCGTTGATAAGTGTAACCACCCAGTCCCCTGGGGTTACTAGAACCCCATTAGTACTAGGGTTAGGTAGGTAGGAAAGGCAGCTGGTAAGGAGCTCATTTAGGGGCTTCTTACACAATGACATAATTGTTTACCTAGCTAGCCTGAGGGAAGGATGATTATACTATTTGGAACTCTTACAGCAGCATAACCATTTCTGAGTCCGCTGCTCTGAGGAGTTTAAGAATGTTCAGTTAATCTTAGTTTGGATGTCAGAGTGGCAGAAGCTCTGCCAGTGGGCTCTATATCAGAGATCCCTGTTTTTCTCACCTCAGTTTGGATTACAGTTACCAGCTTCCAGTGAAGTGGTGGAGACATTTCTTCAGCAGGATTCCTGATTTTCACTCCGGGAGAAGTGAAAGGGACTGCTAGTTCAGTGGATCCAACAGGCAGTCCCCTAACTGTCCTAGTGTGTTTATAGCTGCCTTTGAGAAGGACTTTATGAGAGACTTTTCTACAAGCTACTAAGAGAAAGGGTGCTTTCTGGTTGTTCCCATGCCTAGAGGAAGGGGCAACAAATCTATGGAAAATTGTGCTTTTGGAGTTGTTTTCCATTCCTAAAGAAAGGAGCAACTTAACTGTGAGTACAAAATGGGAGATGAGTTCTCTAGTAAGGGGTTTGCTCTGGGATGTGTGCGCCCAAAGATAAGGCTAGATCACACCTGTCAGTACCCCCTTGTTCACTCAAGTGAGTGAAGTGAAATAAAGTTCAGAGTTTTTAGCATTTCAGTGGGGAATGGCGGCTTCTGTGGTGTAACCCTGAAGGAATGGCAAAGACTGTTGGTTGGGTCAAAGGGTGGGAGGAACTCCTTCTGGAAGCTTACAAGGCAGGGCTAACTGATTCATTGATGGTCACCAGTTTGCCCTGAGCAAAGGCTATTGCTGTGGGATGAGGTGTGGGATAAATGTCATACATACGCCTATTGGGAATTGGAAAGGAGATGTTCTGAGAGTGTGGCAAACAACCCACATAAATACACTCTTGGGAAATGGAAATGTGTTTTGGTGTGTGACCAACAAGCCAAGAGTATACACCATGGGGAAGAGAAATAAATTGTTTCTGTGGAGAGTTGTACTGCCTAGCAAATGTTGTGGAAGAAAATGTACCTGTTTGCCATGATCGACCCGTGGGGGTCCACTGATGCTTTAGTGACAACAGTGAAAAAAGCCACATTGCAAAATCCCAGGTGCTGCTTTGGACATTCTGATCCTTGCTTCTGTGTGGAATTAATGTGGTCCCCCTCAGCAATAGGTCTAGCATACACCTAGCATCCTCTCCCCTGGATCTGGTTGTAGTTACAAATGTTCATTTTTAGTTCTTGTACCCCACTCCCTTCCTCTAGATAATAAGCCTGGTATACATCCTAATGCTAGAGGTGGCACCAATCTAGAAATCCTGGTAAAAGCAAATGGTATGCCATATGTGGGTACTAGTTCTATTTTATGGGTGGGTGCCAACTTGCCAAAAGTGGTGTGGGGGTTACATAAGCTTGGGATGGAGTTTTCCATGGATGGCACTGATGTGGGCTAAGAAGACACACTTACAGTCAAGCCACACACAAAGGTACTTGAAGGCCTGGACTACTTCAAGATTGGTGAAAATGCGGGGGGGGGGGTCGGTGAGTCTGGCCTGTTTCTGACTAGTACTAAAGTCAGGGTCACATTTTTTTTGTGTTGACCTTGAGTTGGTTGGATTGAACCAGTGCAGAATATTGCTGAAGTCCTACTGGAGCAGGTTTTTCACAGCTGGAGTGGAGGGATAGGAGGTTAAGATGACTGTGGCATTTGCATACAGTATATATGAATATGCAAGTTGGCACAGGCAGAGGGGAGTTTATTCAGAAAAATGGAGAAAAGGATGGGACCCAGGATGGAGACCTGTGGAACCCTAGCCTGAATAAGAAGTGGCAGTGACAGGACACCTCCAGCCTATACCGACTGCTGCCAGCTCATTAGGTAAGAGAAGAACCTTACAACAGCAGGAGCTGAAAGGCTGGAAGAGCTCAGCTTGTATAAAAGGATTGGATGTGATACTGAATTGAATGCTTTAGCCAGACTGATGAATAAAGTGGCTGTAATGTGCCCCAGTCCATCCCAAAAAAGATAGAATCAGTGAACCGCAGCAGAGGAAATGGTGTAATGGACCAGGCTGGAAGGATGAGAGGAAGTTGGATCATGAAAGGAAGACAAGGAGTCTAGAATAGACCTGATTCTCTTGCAGCTTAGAGAGGAAGTGGTGTGGAAGAAGATGGGATGGAAGTTGCCAGGGTAGGTGGGATCACCCCATTTGTGGAGTGGAATAATGTTTGCTAACTTCCAGGATTGAGGAACAGCACTGAGGGAGAAGGGAAGATTAAGTAGGGAAGTAAAGGGAGCTACAATGACAGGGGCTGAGATTTGGACCAGCTTAGGGTTCACATTGTCAGGGATGCACTTTGATGGGTTGAGGGAGGAAAGGGCATGTAAGGTTTCCTGGTTGGTGACCAGTGGGAAGTGGAAATCCAGGAGGGGTGAGTGGAGCAGGAGGGGAAGGAGAGGAGTCAGGTGGGGGAGAGGAAATGAGGACACAGGTTGTGAAGAACTCATTGCAATGAGCAGCGACAGAGGTAGTAGGGTCAGGCACAGGTGAACAATCAACACCAAGGATTGATGGTGCGAACTGGCAAGGAGGTTTAAAAGGGAGTGGATAACCTTCTAGAATTTAGCTGGGGAGTTAAGGTTTTTCTAGAGGTTGGCCTTGCAATAATGAGATTTTGTGGCTTGGGCAGTCTTTGTAAAGCTGTTCCTCAGTACCCTGTAAGAGATGAGGACAAGAGAAGAGTGGGATGATTTGTAAAGGGCCCATGTGAGGTCTCAGGACATACATAGATTGATGATTTCACTAGTAATGCAGGGGTGGTGGGAAGTTTTTGCTCTGGATTTCCTGAGGGAGGCATGCTTGTTCCAGATGGAGGAGAACTGAGGGTGAAATAGTGCAAGGGCCACATCAATACAGAGGCAGAGAGGATAGCTGACCAGTCTGTAGCAGCGAAGTCATTCAGTAAAGCATTGATGTTTAGCAACCAGAGAGACCTGGACCAAATGAATTTTGGTGAAGAGGGGGAAGTCAACTTTTTATGACACAGAATGTCATGCAGTGGTCCCTAAATGAATCCAGCAAAGTACCTGCAGCAACAATACAGTGAGTGTGTGAGGTTGGAACTCAGTCCAAAAGGTTATGGTTGTGAGAGTGAGGATTGAGCTCAGTGGGTTCTGAAATTACCTGTAACAAATTAAGGGATTCAAGCCTATGAATGGTAGCTTTGGAGGATGGGGGAAAGCCACTTTACATTGAAATCTTTGAGGACAATGAGTCCACCTGTTAAGGAGTGAGAGGTGATGGAAGAAAGAGAGTCAACCAGAGATGAAGGTGAGATCTTAGGGGAGACATAGACAACCTCAATGAATATAGGTATGGAGGAGGAGAATGAGAGCCTGACTAGGAGAAATTTGTGGAGGAGGGTGTGGCCTCACTGAAGGCCATAGTACATGAGAGACTCTAATGGACATAAATGGCAACCCCCTCCTCCTCCATGTTTTCCACTGTCATGCCTGAAAAGATTTTAATCAGGAAGAGACGGGATAGAGTCAGGAGTCCTGGTGAAGACCCAGGACTCAGAGATACAGAGGACATCAGAAGAATGTAATTGAACCAAGATGAAGAGGAGGTCAAATTTTGGTAGGAGGCTCCCAGCATTGAGATGGAAGACACTAAGACCCTTAGCAAGAGTGGAGGATGGGAGGGAGGAACAGGAGGGACCAGGTTGGGCTTCACGTCACCAGACAGGAGGAAGAGCAGGAGGATGAGGAGACAAGTGGAGTGGGGCCTCCTACTCTTGGAGCTAGTTGAAGAGCAGAGACAGCAGGGATGATGAGGGGAGATGAAGGGAAATGAGGGCATGGTGGAGAAACTCCCGGTTGAGGGAAGTGATGGTAGAAGACCAGGGTGAATGGGGAGGAAAGAGGAGAGAAGGGTAGGGAGACAGTGGGGCATGGGGGGAAGGAAGGAGGATAGATGAGTTGGGTGGGGGAGGAAGGTAGAAGGGTTAGGAGGAGAAGTGGGAAATCGAGCAGGCAGAGGACTGCAAGGAACATTTTGGCTGGGGGGAGCAGAATGGCAAGCAGTAACCATAGTAGCAGGGCAATAAATCATGGAACTCACCAGGCACACCATAAAGTCCAAGTTCCACACCGGTATTCAGGTTCTTAAAGGTTCATTTATTTATTTCAAGCAGCAGCAGCAACAGCAAGTACAAAATGACCCTCCTGGGTCAGGGAGACAAACACAAAAACTCTGATGTTTTTCCTGGTCATGGGCTTTTTCAAAGATGAAGCCCCCTAGAGGTAAGCCAACTTATATAGCCAACCCATGTGTCACATGTTACTATTTAAATTATCTAAGTGCTACCAACAACTATGTCAGCCCTCTGTGAGAAAAAAAACACTATTTATATCAACATTAAAAACATCTTAAGTACAAATCACATTTAACCTAGAAGACATATTTAAAATGTCCTTCCTAAAACTGCCCCCTGTATTTGATTGGTTGTTGGCTCTATATACCACATTAGTTGGAATTCAATCCCTTACAGTCTAAATTAACCTATCACAAAGGGCATATAGAAAGGGAAAAAAGTAGAAAGAATTCATAGCAAAAAGTCGAACATTTACCATTTGGTGTTACAGGAAGGGGAATGTTAGGATAGGAGGAGGAGGAGACTCGTGCACTTACTCAGACCCCTGAATGCAGCACCAACAGAGGAGCAAGCAGACAGCATGTGCAATCATCTGGAGAATGGCGGCCGATTTAAACTAGCACGTGTAACCAAAGGAAGAGTGCTTTCATCAGTCCCTCCAGAGAAAAAGCTGATTCAATGGTCAACTGCATAAGTCTCAGTAAATATTTTAAAAGAAGCCTGAAATATAGCCACTTGACAAGCTTTGCTGTTTTGTTTGCTTATAGATGGCAGACGCAACTCAATTTAAATGATAAGAGTGCAGCGGTGGGTAATAGACACTAACAGCCCCCGCTACTAAATAATGTCCACATGAAAGCAATCCAAGAAAGGAGAGGTGGTTGGTGAGTCTAAAAACACAGCTGTTTGGTAATCTCTGTTATTTCATTTACATGTGTTGATAGACCCAACTCAGCTTACATATTACGAAAACAATGACTGGTAACGGACATATACAGAGCCAGCTATTAATTACTCCTGAAGGAGAAGCAAAGTGAAAAAGGAGACTCTGTTGGAGAATTCCTTGGCTATACCAGATATTACACCATAAAGGAATTAATTAGACTGGCTGCACTCAGGAAAGTGAGTACTTTTTTATCAGTCTCTAATTGAAAAAGCATTTGGTAAAACAACTGCAATACCAGAGGCACTATGGTTTAAGCCACTAACAGCTCTGACTTATAAAAACTCCTAAAAGGGAGGTGGAAGGTGAAGGTAGGAGGAAAAAGGCATAAAATCACAGAGTTGTAAAGGCAAATATTTGAAAACAAGCAACTGTGGGTTTGTAAAAATTAAGGGAGGAAAAAAACGAGAAGGAAAAAGTGCAGGTCTTGAACATGCTGCTAAAAGGTTCCAAAGTGTTTTCATTTGAAAATAAAAACCCCTGTTCCCAAATATAAACATATCACAGACTGTGTTATAAAAACTGAATGAGAGGAGAAAGAAAGAAGGGGAAAAAAGGGAAAAGAGGAAAGAAACAGGAAGAAAAGAGGAAAAAAAGAAAAAAGGAAAGGGGTTACAAAACCTTGAAAAAGGCACACAATAGATGATTATCAGTGTTTAAAAGCAGTAATCGAATGGAGGGGAAAGGTGTTTTAAATAAATCTCCAATCTTTAAATGGACACAGCACACTGAAATAACAGATTGTAAATTAGCTCTGAAGATCTATGCCTCGTCTTTTTAAAAAAACAGAGGAAAGATTATTAAAGGCTGATGTTTACTACAAATAAAGACTCCAAGCCCAAACATGAGAAAAAATTATATAGCACAGCTGAAAGATTTGAAGCCAAACCTAAATGGATTAAGCCCTCAAAAACCAAAAGAAATAAGAAGACAGAGAGAGTGCACAAAAATATTCCAGAGCAAGAACAAAAGCAAAAGGTAACCCCAAACCAACCAAAAATTAAGTTTTTCTTCGGAACTCCTTCCACTTCAGCCACAATTTTTTCCAAACCCATTTCACTAATTGTTTCACCTATTTGGACACCAGAAAACCTTGTAACAAAAGAGGAACTATCCACAAATGTTGCTGAGCATGAGCAGAGAGAAGCAGCTACTGGGATGCACTCAGAGATAAACATAACTGAATCAGATATTACAAAGGAGTAAATATTTCCAGAGGATGAAGGGCAGGGTACTCAAGGTACTTACGAAGAAAAAGATCAGCATAAAAAGGGAAAAGATGAAAAACAGACCCAAAATGCTAAAACAAATAAAGCATAGCAGGAACTGGATCAAGATCCCCCCCCCCCATGGGCCAAGACCATCTTACAAGAAATTCTTACAAGAAAAAATAAGATGGACCCTCTGGATAAAATGGTTACAGAAGTGGACAACGTAAAAATCTCACTAAAATTATTGAAACTTCCAACAAACTAAATTTAGATAAAATAACAGCAGAAAAGGGATAAGTGAGGTCAAAAATAAAATGGCTGTAATAAAGGAGGAACTTTCACATCAAGACCTTGAAATAAAACAATTACAAACTAAAGTGATTGTTGCAAAAAGTAGGTCCAGAAGGAAAAGTCTAAGGCTATTGGGAGTGCCAGAAAAATGGGACCAACCTGCTGCTTTAACACAATCATTGGATGAAATTTTCTCAACTTTACTAGAAATTCCTAAAGAGGTTTTCAAACTGGAATATGACGGAGTACACAGAGGCCTTAGACAGAGGCCTGACAATGCTGACAGTGATGCTCTTCCCAGGGCTATCATTGTAAAAATGCAAAAGACAGAAGATAGAGATAAAATCATGAGACAAGTATTTAAAAAGAAGAAAAGTCTGCTGAAAGGTGCAACAATTAAAATGTTTCAGAACTTATCAAATGAAGTTATAATTGAAAGGAAGAAATATGCACACCTACAAACTCTAATCTGTAAAAATAGTGCCAAATCTATATTTGTTCCACCATACAAGTCAGAAGTGTTTATCAAAGGCAACCAAATCATATATGAGACTGCTCCAGAAGCTGAAAAGGACTTGACATCCAAATTCCCAGAGATGTTCCAAGACATATAAAACCCAAAAATTGAACCCCTTATTAATACAAGGACAACATACTGATGGTAGATAAAAGAAGAAGCTGAAAAAAGAAGAATGAGTGAACAAGGATGGAGAAAAGAAAGAAGAGATCTACAGACTTTTTTTATTATTATTATTTGTTGTGTAACACTTGAATAAGCTGGAAGACACCATACTATTTGATTAAGTTTTTGTTGTTGTTGTAGTTGTGTAACACTTGAACAAGCTTGGAAGACACCAAAAACATGTTTTTTTTTCAGTGGTGTTTGTTCCTATTATTGTTATACCCTATTTAAAAGGGGGAGACGGAAGGTGGCCCTAAGATTTGATTAAGATAGAGAATTCCTAATGTGATGTCTCCCTGAAGCCCTCACTCCTTTTTTTTATTAATATTACTTGATACTTAAATAAGGGGAAAAGATAACCATGATCTCAATGTGGTCTCTCTGGCTCCATCAGAATTATAACAGCATTAGAGAAAGTAAGTAAAAAGCTATTGAAGATGCATTCACTCCATGGGTACAGTAAAGGGGTCTACAAATAGCTCATGAAGAATAATTTATCCCAGTAAAGTGCAGGTTATCAGTGCAAAGGTCATATTAAATATTGTGAATGGGGGCACTTTGTAATGTTAATTGTTAAAAAAGTGGGATTAGATGGGTTAATAACTAGGGGTACATATGGATATTACTCAGGATACAGAGGGTCTTCTTAAGTAATAAAAATAAATGGATGTCAAGTCATGATAATAGAATTAGATATGACTAATGATCAGGTAGTCTCGTCCAAACTTATCCTTACTACGTTGAATGTTAATGGCATAAAAAATTATAAAAAAAGCATTGATAGTGCAATACAGTAATGAAAAATGTGATCATTTTAGCTTTATAACAACACACATTTGACCATCATCAATTATAAAAAAACAAAGAAAAGCTGGATTGGTCAAGTGTATTACTCACAGGGCACTACTAATAGTAGAGGAATAGCTTTATTAATATAAAAAAATACATAGACTTTCAGTTCATCCAACAGTGGCAGGACAACAATGGGAGGATAATCTTACTTAAAGGCTATCTAAATGGAATAAAAATAATTTTAGGTTCCATTTATGGTCCATTTATTTCATATGACACATTTACAAATCAAATAACCCAAACACATAGAATTAGATTCAAATAAAATATTAATAGGAGGTGATTTAAATGCTTTATTGAATCCCAAACTAGATAAGTCATCTAAATCAAATGCACAAGACAATAGAATATATACTACTTTAAATATTCTTTTAAATGAACACAATCTATTTGATGTATGGACGAATAAAAATCCAGAAAAAATTAAATTTACATATGAAGCTAGACATTTAAATGTATATTCCAGAATCAATTAAATTTTTTCCAGCAAGGAACTTACACTGAAATAAGGGACATCTCAATTTCCGATCATGCTATTATAATGATGAATTTTATTTCTATAAAAGACCATAAATTCATTCCACAATGGTGATTTCAGAATACTTTATTACAAAATTTAGACTTTATAGTTCAAATAAAAAAAAATAAGAATTCTGGCTTTTCAATTTTGAAGGACAAAAGGTAACAGAAATCTGGGATGCATTCAAAGCTACAATAAGAGGGGCTATCATATCATTTCAAATTGTACAAAATAAAAAATACAGAGAAAAAACAAATACATTAGATAAAGAAATATTGAAATTACAAGAAAAAGTTATACTAGATTCCATCAAATATCGAACTATATTAGACCACAAAATTCTGGAAAAAAAAACTTATACTAATAAAAACAGTGGAAAATAACTATCTAAAACTCAAGAATAAATGATATCACTTGCAGACAAATCGGGGAAACTGTTGCCATATGCCCTTAAAAAGCAAAAATAACATAATACAATTACAAGTATTAAAAACACAACTAAGCAAATATTTACTAAGAATGAAGAAATAGCCAAGACCTTCACAGAATAGTATAAAACCATATATAACATCTCAAAAAAAGTATATTTCGGATATGGGAAAATATTTGAATGATATATAACTACCTGAACTACGAATACATTTGGATCAATATACTAGAAAAGATGTATTAGAAGCTATCAACTTGATGAAAAAAAAACAAATATTTTGTACCAGAATCAGATGAATTAACCATAGAATTTTCTCAGACTTTTAAGGAAGATCTACTTCCCAGGATGCATAAATTGGCTGAGGAAATGGCAGCAGGAATGGACCTACATCTATCATTTTCAGATGCCAATATTATATTGTTGCCAAAAGAGAATAAAGATAAATTACAACCAGAACATTAAAAACCAATAGCACTTTTAAATAATGATGATAAAATAATGGCAAAATTAATTGTATTAAAGATTCAAGATCAAATATCTAATATCATACACACAAATCAGAAAGGGTTTGTCAAAAACAGAAATATATTTGAAGGTCTAGGAGATGTACAATCTGCCATTTCCTTAGTCAAGAAAATGGATCTAGAGACAACTGCTATAGCTTTGGACACCTTAAAAGCTTTTGACCTAGTTAACTGGAATTTCATGTTCAGCACATTAGAAAAATGAGGGTTTCCAGCATATATTATAATGGCCATAAAAGCATTGTACAGAAATCTGAAAGCAGCTTTTAAAATAAATCAATACAAATCTGCTCATAGTCTCTCCCTATTTAAGTCGGGTGATCCCTGCGATCTCAATAATTATAGGCCCATTTCAATACTGCCCATCCTCTCAAAAGCCTTTGAAAAACTGATCTATGCACAACTGAAAAACCATATTGAAACTCAATCTCTCTTAAACCCTCTCCAATCCGCCTTTCGCCCAAATCACAGCACCACTACAGCTCTGGCCAAGGTTACTAATGACTGGGTCTCTGCAATGGACTCTAAGAAAACCACTGGTGTAGTATTCTTAGATCTTAGTAAAGCTTTTGACACCGTAGACCACAATTTATTAGTGCACAGTCTTACTAACCTAGGCTTTACTCCATCCACAACCCAGTGGTTCAACAGTTACCTGTCGGGAAGGACTCAGAAAGTTAAAACAGGGGATTTGTTTTCGTCCTCCTTACCTACTGCTAGGGGAGTCCCACAGGGATCTATCTTAGGGCCCCATCCTCTTTTCCCTATATATAAACAATCTTGACCACCAGATTACCAAGTCTCACTTGCATTTTTTTGCAGATGACACAGTCCTGTACACATCTGGTCCCTCACTGGAAGGAGTTAGGGACACTCTCCAAGCTGACTTTGCACAACTAGAAAATAATCTAATTAATGCAAAGTTGCTCCTTAACGCCAAGAAAATGAAAGCCATGATCCTCCACCCATGTACCTCCCCCTCTGCTATTCCTGTTTTATCTAACAACTTTATAAATACTTCCCTAGGTGAACAATTGGAAATCATTTCAAAGTTCACATACCTTGGTTTCTGGCTCAACAACAAGCTTTCCTTCAATGATCATCTTGATGACTTGTCTAAAAGACTAAAGGCCAGGTTAGGCTTTTTCTTCTGTAATAGGTCCTTCTTTCCCATGGAGATTAGAACCAGACTGGTTCAGGTCACATTCCTCCCCCTTCTTGATTACGGTGACATAATCTACAACTCCTCAGCACTTACCAGTCTTCATAAGCTAGATGTTCTCTACCACCTCTCCCTTCATTTTATTACAAACTCCCTACCCCAAACCCATCACTGTGATCTATATGCCACAGTTGTCTGGCCCTCACTGACCATTAGACAGCCACTCCATGCTGGTATCTGGATTATAAAACTTCTTCTGAACAAACTCCCGCAATACCTAACCTCCTTAGTACATATATCACACAGTGTTTACTCTGTCAGGAAGTCTGATTTCCTCCTCCTCAGTGTACCTAGGACCCATTCTACCTTCAGCAAATGCACTATCTCATGTTTGCTGCCAACTATTTGGAATCAGTTACAATCCTCTTTGAAATTATCCAGTATTGTCCCTGTTAACTTTTTTAAAAGGTTAGCCATGGCCAAATTAAAAGATACCTGTAACTGTCATTAAACTGAAAGTCATTTTTGGGGCATCCATTTAGCTACCACACAGTATCATAGGCTCCTTCTCTCTATGTAACTAGCTCTACCTCTCACCATTAACAGTATATCTGATGGAACTCTTTTAGCATGTTAGGTACAGTTATGAAATTACTGTTACTTTCTCCAGGAACATTATTTTTCTCTGGTGAAATCCTTATGTATGCCATGTATTGTCCTATAATTAGTGTCACCTCCCATCATGATTTCTGTGTATCCAGGGAGCTCTTTATGTACACTATGTAATATCATGTAATTCTCTTAATGTATTTGACTGTGTGTCCATCTCAGGACCTCATTATGAATGAGCTTGCTCAACGGAGTTTTCCTGCAATAAACTTGAACTTGAACTTGAAATCTGAGCCTATATTAATGCAAAACAGAGCCAAACAGGGTTGCCCCCTATCTCCAATTATATTCATAATTACTCTACAGTCATTAATTCATATACTGAATAACAAATTAATAACAGTTACAGAAGGTAGGGATAATCATTTCAAATTAAATGTCTATGCAGATAACATATTAATAATGATCTCAAATCCAAACGTTACCTATCCCATATTAATGCATGAATTCAATAAATTTTCTGAATTATCAAACTACACATTAAACAAGTCCAAATCCATGATACTAGTTATAAATAATCTTAATGATACAAAAGAAGCAATTGCAAAAATGAAAATCCAAGACTCAATAAAATGTTTGGGTATTCAATTAACAAATAACCAACAAAAAAACACTGGAGCAGAATTTAATGATCTATACAGAGAGAATTACAAACATGTTGGGATTTTGGCAAGATAAAGCTCTGTCCATTTTGGGAAAGATCAAAGCCTTACAAATAATAATCATGCCACAATTGATGTTTTATATGAAGGTAAACAGGGAGAAATACCAATATTATGGCTTGAGCAAATAAGGAAAATATTTAAAAATGTTTTATGGCATGGTGGAGTCTGTAGAATAGCTTGGGACAAACTGATTATGGTACATAAAGAAGGTGGCATGGGTTGTCCTGACCCCATGTATTATTGTTGGGCTGCAAAGATGAAACAGTCAATACAATAGATAGATTCTGGTAAACCTTTAATAGACGAGGAAGATTCCTACCAGTCCCAAAGCTAAAGTTTATTAAAATCAGAAAAATCTAACCTAAATATACAAGATACACTGGCATACCCCCAGAACTTTAGCCATACTAAAAATTCCATAATAAATACTGTGCAAAACATTTGTACTAAATTAAAATAACGCTTTCCCAATAAATAATCTTAAAATAACATCCAGCATAATAGGGAATACTAAAATATGGAATAAATATAATGACATGTTAATAAAAGAGAACTAAAAATCTTAAATTTAGTAAACAGGATGGATTGTCTAGAAGAAGATATATTTATTGAATGGCCAGCATTTCAAGACAAATGCAATGAACATCAGATACAAAATACATGGCCAAAATATTTGACAATCAGGGGTAAATTCTATAAATATATAATACAACGCAATCAAAAAGGAACCAATACATTTTTAGACATAACAAGGGTTATTCAAAAGCACCCAGTGAAAATTAAGATTAGCATAATACCATTTTTTTATTAACATTCTTAGAAAGAATATAAAAAAAGCAGGAAAAATCTCTCAAAAATAAAAAATCAAATGGGAAGAAGAATTGAAGGTTAACTGTAATAAAAATAAATGGAAAATATTCACATTTAAGCAAATAAATTATATGCCAACGCTAAGAAGAAATCCAACCAATTTAAAATTATGGATAGAATATATATATATATATATATATATAACCCCACATAAATTGAGTTATATTGATACCAGTTATACACCTATATGCTGGCATAATTGTAAAGAAAAAAGGAAGAAAATTGACCACTTCCATTTGTTATGGGGCTGCGAGGAACTCCTCACATGGTGGTAACAAACAAAAAAAGAAATTGAGAAAATTATAAAAATAGATATACCATTCAAGCCACAAATTTTCATTTTGAATGATGTGGAATCTTTGGGAATGGGGAAAAAAGAAAGTAAAACAATTGCTGTTGCCACCATGACAACCAAAAGATTAATATTAGAAAACTGGAACTGTGCCCAGCTTCCTGAATTGGAAATAAACAAATGGATTAACAATTTTAAGAATACATTATATTATGAAAAGTTAATAGACCATATAAATGAGGACATTGATATATTTGACACCTCCTGGAATGACATATTAAAGATGTTACTGCAAATTTGATATTCTTAAAATACGTGTACCATGTAATGTAATTAAATAAAGACACAGACCACTAAAAGAATGCACTTTACTAAAGAGGTCAGTATAGAAGGGGTGGTGGTTAAACTAAGACATGTAATTATGAAATACATTAAATAAAATTTTTAAATAATACAAATAATTTACGTGTGTATTAGACAAGTAAATGGAAATACATGTATCGTAAAGAATTGGTATACATATCTTGCAATAAAAATATGATTAAAAAAGTTATAGCAAAAAGTCCTGGGCATTTCATTATGTTTCATTTTTGTGTTTCTTTTTCTTTTACTCTGATTTATCCAAAAGATTACCAACCTCCCAAGAGGAGGGGGAGTTTATAAAAGGCAAAAAGTGTAACAAAAATCCACTTTTTCTTCTGAAGTCTTTATTTTATTTATTTATTGAAATGTTTCACCAGGAAGGCACACTGAGCAACAAGTCGCTCATCTCTCGGTGCGACCTGGGTGAAGGGGTACAATAGGAATGAGGCATTAAACATCCAAGTTACATGATCAACATTAACATACAGTTGTAAGGCAGGTGTTACAACTAGTGTTACAACAGTGCTGCGCACAATAGGTAGAAAGAGTGGACAATACTAAGTTCCGGGTTAGTAAGTAAACAAGTGCTTACATGAAAAAAAAGGGGGAAAGGAGAGGGAGGGGTGAGGAGGGAGAAGACTCGTGTCCTTGGAGACCCCTTCAGGATGTGAGGAACCCTGCAAGGGAACTGGGGGGATCAGAGAGAAGGGGATAAGGCAGTGTCCCAGAGAAACACCTTCAGGGAGAGGGGAACCCTGCAAGGGGGCTGTGGGGCTAGATAGAAAGGGGAATAAGGTTGTAGGGATTTAAAGAGGGAGGAGAGAGAAGGAGGAGTTGTGACTTAAATGCTAGGAGGGGGAATAGGACCTAACCCAAGAAAGAACCCTTCAGGTTGCGGGGAACCCTGAAAGGGGTTGGGGAAGGTCAGTAGATAGGGGTTGTGAGAGAGAGAGAGAGAGAGAGAGGGAGTGAGAATTGAATCATTGAGGGAAAGAGAATTTGCACCTTTTGAGGGGATGGAGCCTAATCAGTAGTCCATCAGGATGCATTGATCCCTGCTAGTAGTCATGGAAAGCCAAGACAGTGGCTAGATAGAATAGTGGAGATATGCTTAGGCTCAGTTGGACCCCTTCATGATGCTGAGAACCCTACAAGGGGACTGCAATGGCCAGTGAGAAAGATAGGTGGGGGAGAGGAAGGAGACGAGACCAGACTTTGCAAAGTAAGACCCCTTCAGGATGCTGAGAACCCTGTAAGGGGGACTGTGAAGACTAGGGAGAAAGGTAGATGGGGATGGGGAAGGAGAGGAGACAAGCCTAGATGCAGTAGGACCCCTTCAGGATGTTAAGAACCTTGCAAGAGGACTGCAAGTCTAGGGAGATAGGGGGATGCTGAGGAAAGGAGTAGCTGAGAGATAAAGGCCCCTTGGGGGAGTAGGAGAGGGATCCATGGAGAGCATTCAGGGTCCCTTACATTCTGTGAGAGATCAAGGGAAGCCAGTAGGGGGGAGCAATTTGAGGGAAGGGGAGGAAGCTAGAAATTTGGGGGGTAGGGGTGCACAGAATAAAATGAAGATGCCAGTAGAGGAGCAGGGTTTGTCCAGGGCTTAGAGGAGGGAATTAAGGAGGGACATGGGAGGAGCAGCTAGGTACAAGGTAGTTATTGAGGGCAGAGCTCATGGAGTAGGCAGAGGATGAGTGCCAGATTTGAGGGGGAGAGTGAATTCCAAATTTTTGGGAGGCAGTGAGAGTAACTGGATTGGCCAATTTGGGTGGATTTGCGGGGGACTACCAGGGTGTGGAAATTGGTTGACCTAAGGGAATGGGAGGATGGGGGGTATTATAAAGGAGGATGTAACTAAGAAAAATCTCAGGGGGAAAAAGAAGTGTCAGACCTTAGTAAACAAAAAAGTGGAGAGAAGAAGGAAAAACACTAACACTGCTACTAATTGAAAAGGGAACATGACAAGATTGAGGGAAAGTTTGTTTAGTAACTCGGATGAAACTGACCCATTTAGGATGCCTTAAAGAGAAGAAGACATGATTTGTGCTACTGGAGGATGTGGATCTGAACAGACAGCAGGAAATATAAGATTCACCTGTTTTACTTATGAATGTGTGGCTTTGAAATGAAGGAAGATCCACTGGCAGATACATTTCATGAAGGCCTATTTACAGGCCAAAAGAGTTCCTAGGAGGTTAAGGGTGAAAAAAAAGACCCAACCTTCAGCAAAAAGGACAAGGAGTTTATGAATGCACAATAGCACATGAAGGCTACAAAATGGATGGAATTCATACTGAGAAAATGTAAAAAGACACAGGAGGAATTGGAGGAGTTACAAGTAAAGGAGAACATATTACAAACCTTTGAAACTGACAAATATTTTGTTGATTTTATAGGGGAACTGCAGAGAGAAATAAAGTTCCAGGATTCCAGGATTTGTGCCACCAAGAAATGCAAATTTAAAAGAGATAAAAATGATTATTTAAATGGACACGTTTTCTCTTGGCCAAAGAACAAAAAGAAGGGGAGCTGGCAGAAAAAGACTAAGGTACGTTTCGAACCCCGGTCCATTCTAAAGAACACAACTCCTAATTCAGAAGCATCAGAAGTTTTTTTTACAGAAAGGCTACCAGACCAGGAAGAGGAAAGGAAGATATCAAATAAATCTAGATGGACAAGATGAGGAAAGAGAAGGGCCAGGAGGCAACAGGAGACAGAATCCGAAAAGGAGATACCGACATCAATATTAGAATCAATAGAGGTCATGGAAGAAGCAGAAAATGATGTAATTAACTTGTCAGATTACAGTTTAAGTGAAGGGGAGAAGAATATCCTTAACAAGGTACTTTCATTGGTTCTGACTTCAGATTTGGATTTTTTCCAAACAACTTTGTATTTGTACCGTTTGTGCCATATTATAAACCTCAGGTGTTTTTACTGCAAAGGTGATGCCATGGGGAGACTGGAGGAGACTGCATGTAATGACATTTCTTTTTCACAATCAGAGGGGGAACAAATAGATATAAACTATACTGGGATTGTTCCTACACAAGAGGTATTAGAGGCTCTTGCATAAACTAATGAACAGACTGCAGCTGTAAAAGTCAGGAATAAACTAAGTACTTTCTGTCCCCACAACCACTGGCTGTGAGCACCTTTCTCACACTGTGTGAGCTGGATTTGGACCAAATGAAATGTGAAGAATTTTGTCTGTGGTATTGTAATACCACAGAGCAGGAGAGGGAAGCAATCAGAGGGTGAAGAAATATAGCAACATTATAATAAGACTTGCGGATGGGAAGAGGGCAGTGTGGTTATTCAGAACAAAAAAACTTATGTGACCAAAGTTAGGGGGCAACTTGAAAATGGGGATTTTTATGTTCTTATAAGTTCTGATCCCAAACTTAACCTAAAACAGGGAGTGGGTGAATTTATTTCATGGGTGTTTTGGGAGGGACTAATCAACAAAAGAGAGAAACTCTTTCTGAATACTGATTTTCCCCTAAGGGCACAATTTTATGTCCTACAAAAGATATACAAAACCTTTGAAAACCTCCAAGGGAGGCCCATAGTATAGGGGATAGGTACAGTCATGGAGCCATTAGCAAGGTTTGTTGATGACCACATGAGAAGACCTGGTAAAAGATTTACCAACCTCTGAACCAGGCTAGCGTTTTCCATCTAACTACCTGAGAGAGGGGACCAGAGGTATTTCAACTACAAGCAAGAAGTTGCCCATTTTGCAGAAGGACGCCTGCTGACAGAACTGAAATTCATCACAGTATCAGACTTTTGGTGTGCTGGCAAGCCTCTCGAGACAAACAGCAAATAGAATCCTTTGGGAGGTAAGGCTAAAGGACTTTAAAAACCTGCGCCTCTTGCTATGTCTGCACCAGCTCTTGAACCAGACTAGCATTTTCCATCTAACTGCCTGAGAGAGGGGACCAGAGGTATTTCAACTGCAAGCAAGAAATTGCCCATTTTGCAGAAGGACACCTGCTGACAGCGCTGAAATTCACTGCAGTATTGGACTTCTGGTGTGCTGGCAAGCCTTTCAAGACAAGCAGCAAATCGAATCCTTTGGGAGGTGGGGCTAAAGGACTTTAAAAGCCCACACCACTCGCTGCGCGCAAGCATGCATGCAAGTCAGTGACTGGCATGAGCGCCACTCCTAGAAAGAAATCTGATAAAATGAAAGGGCTTATCTATTTCTGCACTGACTCTTATGAAGTTTTCTAGGATCCATTCACAGGGGTAAGGTGAGTTATTTGAACAAAAAAGTTAAATTGAATACTGTGCATGGCCCTGAGCAAACCCATCAGAGAACAAGGCATTAGATACCTGGTCTATGGGATATTTTTGACTATTTGAAGTATAAATAATTTTAAAATTTTATATTCACAACTGTACATTTTAGTAGTTAAATTATTGTATAAAGGTGTCACTTTTCTTTATTTTCCATAATGATTTTTTTTTTTAATGTGATTAGGGGCCTGGTGGGTGTAATTGTATTGATCTCCCTATGTGCCCCAACTAAGACAGACAAATCTATTGTGGGGTGTTCTTGGCAGTCTGAGGTTGGGGGGCTTAGCACAAAATGATGAACAAACACTTTCAAAGTGGAGAAATTCCTTCCATATAGTAAGAGCTGGATTACAGAAGTTATCTCCGGTATTCAATTCTAACCAAATTTTGACCCTCCATTAGGCACTCTGGATATCCTTAACCCTTTGTGGGGATGTAGAGTTAAATCCAGGCCCTGAAGGAGATTTCATTAAAGTAATGAATAATAATGCTAAAAGTTTGATAAAAAAAGATGGATCTCTTCAGGGCCTGGACCATCATGGAGTCCCCTGATGTTATTATATTGACTGAAACATGACACCATAAGGGAATTTGGCAAGAAGAAATTGAGCTGCAAGATTACTATTATCATAGGCAGGATAGGGGTCATGAGGTGGCAGTATACCAATGTATATCAAGCATACATTGGGGCACTTGAAGATAATATATTCTGATAAAGTAAAGGGTATAGAATATTTACTGGTGTGCCTAGAATCTCTAGATCTAATAATAGGATCAGTCTACTCAACACCTAAATTGAATCCGATGTATTTTGACAATCTTTGTCATACACTAACAGAACATATTGGAAAAAAAACCTGTTCTTATTGGAGATTTTAACACTGCCTGGGGATGTCCATGAGGACAGAGATTGAAAGGTTATATGCAATCCTTACAATTGGTTTAGATAATAAACTCCCCCACTAGAAAGGGCAAGTTAACAAGCCCTGGTAATATATTAGATTTAGTATTTATCTCCCTAGATTTAGCAGTAACAGGATCCAGTATAAACAGCCCCAACTTAGGAGATCATAGTGTGATCCAGTGTAGCATAAATATTGGTGTAAATATCAACAAATCTAAGCTAAAACAAACTATTTTTAGGAGATGCTACACTGGCTTTAACAAGCTATTATTTGGTAAACATTTGTTAAAAATGCCCTGGCACCAAGTTTTTCTTTTGCCTGATATAAACATGTCAGTGAATGAGTTCACTCCGATGTTTTTAGAGGCATGTGATAACTTTGCCCCACAGAAGATAGTCAAAACAAAATCTATTTGACCAGCTTGGATGGCACCCACAATAAACAAATTAACTAGAATAATAAATCAGTTATGGAAGAAGGCAAATAAATCCCTATGCTCTGAAATATGGGCTAAATTTAAAACTATTAGAAATAAAGTTACCACTGAAATTAGAAATACCAAAGCATATCACTACAAACAAAAAATAAAAGCTATTACAGATCCAAAGGATTATTGGGCTATGACAAATAAATAAAAAAAAACAGTACAACCAAGAAGTGCAAATTAAAGAAAAGAGGGCACTGCAACAAGCAAATGCCACAACTGATTTGTTAAATCATTGTTTTATCGACCTCCCCGATATAGAAATTGTAAGGGAGAAACATGACCAAAAAGTAGAAGAAACTGGAGATGACACCCCCAAATTTAGGTTTCGAAGGACCACGGTTAAGGAAGTTTCAAAAATTACAGACAAACTACAAATTAATAAAGCTAGTGGTATTGATGGGATAGAAAACTGATTATTAAAAGAATCAGTGTTAGAAATATCTTCCATACTTACAGGCCTGTCCAATGGGAGTCTGAGCAAGGAGATTTTCCCCCAGTGTTGGAAAATAGCCAAAATCATTCCACTTGCAAAAGGGGAAGATTCCACTGATCCCTGAAATTATCGTCCCATTGCTTCACTGTCCACCATCTCCAAGATATTGGAGAGAATTGTTTACAGACAACTAATGGACTACCTGGAAAAGTATGGGAAACTGTTTCGGTTTCAGTCTGACTTTAGAGGAGGCAGGTCCATGGCCACCACACTCACAGATCTTTTAAATCTGGTTGCTACCCCTCTGGGGGATGTAAGGTCTGTGGGTGCAGTGTACGTGGACCTGTCAAAAGCTTTTGAGCTGTAAACCATAGAACCTTGTTGGATACCTTAAAAATATGGGGGTGGCAAACACACCATGTCAGTGGTTTTGTTCCTACTTAGCTAATAGAACTCAGGTAGTTAGTTTGGAACCTTTTCTAATTACATGAGGGGTACCTCAAGGATCAATATTAGGTTCTTTATTATTTATCACATACATAAATAGTCTGCCTACCTACATAAAAAATTCCTCCATCCAATTATATGCAGACGATACTGTTCTGATTGCTGAAGGAAACCATCCTGAGGAAGTGGAGGATAGATTACAAAAGGATTTTATAGCTATGCAAGAACATTTTTCTGCACTAGATTTGGTAATAAATAACAAAAAATCTCAAAACAATGTTTTTTTCCTCAAAGCAAACCAATAACAAATTGAATTTTAAACTTGAAGTTAAAACTAAAAGAAGGGAAAATTCTAACTCAAACTGAGGTGTATAAATATTTGGGGGTCCATACTGACCAACACTTAACTTTTGAACACCACATTAAAGAACTGGTAAAAAAATGTTAATATTAGACTGGGGCAGCAATATGGATATCTCATTGTACAACTAAGGAAGTATGTTTAACCCTGGTAAATCAGTTAATATTGCCGGTTATGTACCATGGAAGTCACATTTATTGTCACGCAAATAAACAAAATCTGAAGTTAGATATAGTTCTAAATAGACTGGCAAGATACATACTGAAATGTAAGTTTAGTACTCACCATTGCACTGTGTATAGTTTTCTTGGTTGGAGTCTGCTAGATACAAGAAGGAAACAGATCTGGGCAACACAAGTATGAGGGATTTTAAAGAACAATATATTGTATGATTTAAAAGGGAGGTTGGGAAAACCCAAATATGGTCTCAACTTGAGGAAAAAAGGGCTGAAGAATTAGTATTACCAAAAAGCAAAACAAATTTACTACTATGACATTTCAATATAAAGTAGCTATTTGCTGGAATCAACTTTCTCTACACCTTGAAGACTTATATATGAATCCAAACATGCTTAAGACTGCTATACAGAAGGAACTGAAATATTGTTGTCCATGTAATGGATAGTTTTAGACAATGACTAATAACTGACACTATTGAAAGTATGTGTGTTACATGTAATTTATGATGTTTGTGAAGTGATTGGTATTGTTTGTTACACTTGTGTATACCTATTAATTGTAACTTGTTCTACAGCCCTCTCCTGATGAAGTGAGACCACACAAGATTTTATGTTGGTTGCTCAGTCAGCATACCTTTTATTAAAATTCTTAACAATTTCTTTAATTTACATAATACAATCTCAAATCCTTTTATTCACCACTCATATTAGACCTTACTTTCCATGAAATTCATATTGTCATCATAATTGTATTCATCTTTATTTCATTTTATTACCCATTCTTATCACACCACATGCTATGCTTTCACCCCTCAATGTAAACCTGAGGGGGTCTTGTATTTATCTTTATTTTATTTCATTACACATTCTTATCACATCACTTGTTTTATTTTCACCCACCAAAGTAAACCTGAGGGTGCCTTTTCTTTAATCCTGGACCAGGTGTCCATACCTGACTTCATCTTTAGCTACCTTGGGTGTCCACACCCCTGAGTAACCCTCCAACCCCCACGTTGGCATAGACCAAAGTGAGGTTCCACCCCCTCCCCAATTAAGGACTTTGTTCCTTCTTTTCTTTTCATCCACTAGCCCATCTCCAGCTTTCATTAGAAGAGCTTCCCCCACTAACCCATGGCTCCCTTTTTTTTTTTTTTTGCTGCAGCTCACTTATTACTTCTACGTGCCTCTATACCCTCCCCAATTCTGTTATGAACATGTGTTTGCTCCTTTCCAATGGATGGACCCCTGTACAATAACCCTATGTTTTCCTCTAGCCCCATATGACTCACCCCTAGTCCCCCCAAGACCCCGAATCATTTTTTCCCCACCTTCTTTTCATCCTTTTTCAGGCTCCCTTCATAGCCTTGTGACTTTTTTCCTATCCCCCCACCCTTCATGGCACCATTATTGGACCAGGCTAGTGTGACCATAGGCCATCTCTTCTTTACCACCTCCAGGTCCTCCTAGTTGTGATAAACTTTGTCAAACCAAGTCTGTTTTCCTAAACCATTTTTTTTTGGTTAATGAGCTATGAGTAATTATGGCTCTGGTTTGGTCCAGCATGCTCTCTCCAGAACCAGCAATAATTGTCCCCACTGCATTCCCAGTATTCCTTTCCATAGAATGCACACCTCCTGGTGATTGAACTAAAGTCACTTTCCCCCTGCTTCCTTTCTATGCGACACTCTGACCAATAAATGTAGGAGTGTCCCATGATCCAAGCCTCCAATTGTTGGGAGTTGTCTAAAATACATAAAGAAAACATATGAGATGCACAATGGTAACACATTCCCACCACTTCTCCTTCCCCACCTAAGTCTGCCCCCATGCCTCTGATCCTGTGAAGAGACAACCCACATCAGCCATGATAGACTGAAACTTGTATATTATATTTATTTATTTATTTTTTTCCAAGTGGGCATTTACATGCCCAGCCTCTTTAGGTCTTCTTCTTGAATCCCCTCTCACTGCCACCTCAGATGCAGCCTGATCCACAATGAGTGTGAGGAGTATCTCCCTGGCATATCACCTATTGCAACAACCCTTTTCTTTAAAAACCCCAGTCGCATCCTGAGATGGTTGATTTTTAAGGTGTACCAAATAAGGCACACTATAAGTACCCTGTTTGGGGTAAAACCTCGACCATCCTTGCTCAAGTCAGTGAAAGTGCCTCAAAGCCACACTCAGTTTCTACAGTATACACTCTCCTTAGGTCGTCCATATGTTCCGGTTCTCTTCCTGGTTCTCCGATCTGGTTGACCTTACTTCCAGATGTGAACCTTGACTGGGCCCGGATCTGGAAAGATCTTTATATCTATCACTCTCAGGATCGACTCAGACTCACACAATACCATATACTCAATAATATGTATTACACCCCCATGAGATTGGCTAAACTGGGTAGGGCACCGGATACCACTTGTACCAGGTGTGGCAGGGAGGAAGGGAATATGGTGCACATATTTTGGTATTGCGAGAAGGTATCATCCCTCTGGCGGGAAATCAGATCTAAACTTGACCCCTGGCTAGGGTTAGAGGACCTTTTCACAATTGAGGTCTGTATTTTAGGACGGTATGAGGGTATTACTGTTAAGGAGCCTAGATATCAGATGGCCTTAATCACCGTAATTGTTAAAAAATTGGTCCTGAAGCACTGGATGGACCATCTTACTATTTCCTATAGTGAATGGTTAAAAGATATATCTAATTTTTTTAGATCCGAACAACTGATAGCAGGTTTTAGGAATAACATGGCAAGCTTTAACAAGAAATGGGGGCGGCTATATGCATTATACCTGTAACATACGTCTGACAATCCAGCTGGAAGAACGCTCGTCTTACTATAACAGTGGTTTCTTCTCCTCCATCAGGGGTCATAGTCAGGCATACTCCAGAGGGGTGGGAAGATGGAGGGAGGGTGGTGGGCTAGGGAGGAGGGCGGGGTGGGGAACCTAGTTAGTTATTTTATGTATAGCTAGAAGGCTTAGAGTACCACTGTACCTGACATGTGCTACTTGCCTGATTGATGAGTAACTGCCTTCTTGGTAAAATGAAAAAACTTTGAATTAAAAAAAAAAAAAAAACCCAGTCGAAGAGGGCCCCCCTGGATACAGACCCATTTTCCTGTACAAACATCATACCCTGCCCCTGTTGCCTGATGGCCGTATAGTCCCGCATGGCCCAAAACCAGGCAAATGCTCTTTGCTAAATGTTCTTTGTTACATGTTTCTGTAAAGAATCCCTGTCCCCTTTTTCCCCCAACTGATCAGTTCTTGGATTTTTTAACCCTATCTTAAACATCTCCCTGCCCACCGAATGACCCCCCCACTGTTGGCCCTGCCCCTTGTCCAGGTCATGCTGGGCCCATCATCTCCCCAACCCTAAAGACCATTGACCTCCACAGTTGTGTAATTTGCAGTGAACAAGACTATCTCATAGGCCGAGTGGCATACCTGTGGCCACCTTTTGTCCTGTTCCTTCCCTTTCACCCTTAGCCATCTCAAAACCACAAACCTGGCTATCTGTTCTTCAGTGACTGACCCACCTACCTCCCTGTTGTTTCTGCCCACAAAGCCTGGAATGTTTTCTGGGAAACCTTGTAAGCCTTTAGGGTGATGTCTGCCTAAGAGTTCTAAAGTAGAGAAACTCCACTCCCTCCAGCCAATTCCCCACACTTTTTCTGGGGTCCTTGTCCCCAGCTCATCTGCCTCTGGAGCTATGACCCCAAGACTTGTCCATCTGTAGAGCGGAGAGGCTGTCAGCCCTGGTAGTCTGTATTCCCTCTAAATGCTAGGACTAAAATCATGTTGATGTGCAAACCTTGTAGAACTAACTGCCTCAACACCTGCAGGACTGTGGCTGATGTTGCCCCCGTGTTGCTCAGTACCTCCACTACCACTGGATTGTTGCACCAACATGTCACTCCTTAGCTGTGCAGGGGTTCTCCACACACTTCCATTGCTACCCCTGTTGGGGATATCTCCAACACAGTTATGCCCCCAGTGAGTCCCCTCTCCTTCCTGGACTGAGACCATGGCTCTGCAAACCATTGCCCCTTTAAAAATGCTCCCACGTCTATCCCCCTTGATGTCTCTGTATATAAATCATGGGTACATATTGAAAAAAAACCTCTTCCTACCAAAATATTTTCCTATTGTGTGATTGTGAGAAAATGTCCCCGCACCACCAATGTCCCCCTTTTCTTCCTTACAGATAACCACCCAGTGGTGCTGCCTTCTAGTTCACTCATAGCCCTGGTAGGGTGATGCGTAAATGTACACCCAAGTCCAATGGCCCAACACAAAACCAGATGACCTGGCACCTGTTGCACCATCTGAAGAGTCACCCACCTTTTTGCCCATGATACCCTCCCCAACTGCTCCCTCAACTACTGCACCTTATTCAAGGGCAGCCTGGATGGACCCTCCCCAGCCTCAATCTCTCGCTCTAAAAATTTTAAACAAGAGCAGGCCCTTCTGTCTTGTCCGCCAACAAAAACAGCCCCCAACTTACGTCATATATCCTGAAAATTCTTAAGCATCTTCTCCACCCCTTGTTTTACTACCCCATACAAGAAAAAACTTCCAATTAATGAACTACCAACCCATGCCTATATTTTATTTTACCACACCATTGGAGCTATGTACTTAACATCTTAAATGTGGCACAGCCACTGAACATCCCATAGGCATGGTCTTGTTGAAATATATAAACCCTCAACCTGAAAACCTAACAGTTCCCAATCTTCCCTCCTAGCTGGCTAGCGACGGAAGGCCAACTCTATGTCCGTTTTCACCAGTCATACTTCTTCCGAGTCCTGAATCAAGGCTACTGCATCCTCCAATGTACCATATGTCACCCTGCTATCCTTGATCCTAATGTAATCATTGACACCAGTCCCAGCAGTGACACTCAGACGCAGCCCACAGGGGCTCATTGACATGCCATCCCCCTCCCCAGCTCTCTTCATCCTTTTACTGATCCCAAATTCTTAGCCCATTTTTTTTCCACCATGGTATTGTACGTTAAAAAACCCATCTGCAAACCTTCACCGAGTCACTGTCTGTTTCTTGCATCCAGATAGCCAATTACACAACACTTTTTCCATCTCTATTTTAATGGGTGTTCTTGCTACTGGGAAATACCCCACCAGCGTCCGTTCACTGTGATACCATATGTACACCCCCCGGAACAGACATGTTTAAATTTACAATTGGAGAAAGAGCATAAAGTTCTGTTGTGTCCCCCACTACCCTGCTGGTACTCACTCAGTCCCGTAAACCACTCCCCTCAGACACTCCAGCTACTGGCATGGTTCCCAATGGCAGGTTATAGTGCCTCAAATCCCAGTGAAAATCCCCCAGTAATGATGGCTGTCCACTGATGTAATTTCTCATCATACTGTAGCCAGTTTGGCCCTCCTGCATCTTGTACACACCCCTGATAATCCGAGAATATGCAAGTAACAGCTTACCCATTCCGGACTTTTTCTTGCACTATGGCCCTATAGTAAATTAACCCTTACCTTTAAAATGTGGTGTCCAAGTTTAACTGCTCCACATATTATTTAATCCTCCTGTCCTCTGTAACATCACCTGTACTTATGCAAGGCTTTGGGATGCCAGAATGGTTCTGGTGGGTATAATACCAAAAGTAATTTCCGGTGCCAGCACTGGTGTTGGCATAGGCTGTGATATCAGGACCGGTTGCAGTTCCAGGGCTGGACTAGGGCCCAGTATGGGCTGCAGTACATGGACCAGCACCAGGGTTGGGACAGGTAGAGGTACCAGCTGAGGATCTGGCACTGGTGGTAATTGGTGCAGGCTCCAGAAAGGAAAAATTGGGCCTAGGTTCTTTTGGGATGGGTGACCTTGGGTTGCCACTCTTCAGATGCCCCTTGCTCTTCCTTCTGGAACCCATGCTGACCTTCATCTTCTGTCCTTTCCCTCCAGGGGTCCCATTATCTGGTTTCAAAATCTCCCACAGTGTCCCAAACCTGGTGGGCTTTCCTTCCCCCCCCCGGTCCATAATCATCACTATGGCATCAGCCTTAACTGACTACAATCCCCTGGTGTCCATGAAAATGCTCAGTAACATAAGAAAACATAAGTGAGCCTTTTCCTCACTCCATTCTACAGGGCCCTCTTATCCCTCCCCTTACCACCGGGTTCCCAAATTGACCTAAACCCCAAAATGCTAGTTCTCCAGCCCCTGAGCCTCTTTTGAGTGTCCATCATTCAAGACCTAAGCGTCACGATTTCTTCTTTTTTTTTTTTTTTTAATTATTATATCTGCCACGCTCTTTCCATTTTTTTTTTTAGCCACTATGCGGGCCATCCTGCTAGTCCCTCGCTTATAAAATGGCCCATGTTACCATCTCAACTCGTGCACTTTGACCACAACTCAAAATGGCCACCGCCACTCACACCATCCAGTTTAATGTGACCACCCTACGGCTGCCCCACTCAGCCCCCAGCTACAGACATGGCGGTGGATCAGCTCCCCTCCAGGTGGTAAATGCTATCCAGCCACTCCCTTAACCCACAGGCCTGGAGTCTGCTCCCACATCTCCCTTATGGCCCTGCCAGGCTGACTAATGGTGAGGCCACTCCCTCTGAGGCCTCCTAGGCCTGATCCATCACTGCTGCAACTACACGCTGGCTCTCCTACCCCGTAGGCCCCACTGATATGGGCAACTGCTACCCGGCCTCCTAGCTGGGACTAAACCTGGGGCTAGCCATGTGGCTATGACTGGTCCAGCGGCCTCCTAGTCCTGCCCTCTTTCTGGATGGCTTGATGGCAGCAAAAACATGCCCCCCCATGATGGGTGCCCAATATACAAGTGGCCACCCAGCCAACTACCTTCAACAACAAATCCTTTGTGGTGGAATCCTTCTTTTTCACCCAAGAGACATCCACGCAGCTGAAAAAGGTCTTCTTGCAGAGGATCTCATAGAGCTGGACATTCAAAGGCAAACTCCCGAGCTTTATGGTTCCTTTTTTTTTTTCAACAACCAAAAGCTCACAATTGAAACCCCCCTCTAACCAAACTCTCCCTTCTGTGAGGCCGCCTGCTTTTTCCTTACCTGCCACACAGCCATGTGCTGCACATCACTGGGACAGCCCAGCCACACATCTCCTTCCTTAAGACTTTTTGGCCTACTACATGACCGCCTGACCACGTGGTCACAACCCACAAACACTGAAAGTGGCATTCCCTCATAAAGCAGACACTGTCCCCCGCCAGAACCTTCTGTCCCCATTCGGAGCGTAGCAATCACTACTCATGTAGAAAAACCCAATTCAAAACCGAGTCACCAGATGCACCCAAACCAAATGGGTCACTTGCCCCCGGCCTAGCTTGCTTCCACGTGCCATTCTATTCTCCTGCCGCTGGTCATTACATCAGTTTAAAACAGGATGCCATGCTCCAACTTCAGCTATCTGCTTTATCTTGTCTAACACTTAACAAAAGCAGCTTCTGCTTAAAAACAACGATCCTTTTTTTTTTTTTTGACCTTCAGTAACAAGACTTATGGCCACAGGCCAAACCAACTAAAACAAAGACTAGCAACTTGAGCTGCCTGGCTGCCTCCTTCCCCCAACAAAAACAGCTTCTGCTAAGGCAACAATAACTCACTATACTACCACATACTCACAGTTTACTGCATAAGGTAAAACTGTTAAATTGATTCCAAAATGTACCTGAGTATCACAAGATCAAACTCACTCACTGACTAATGTGCTGGCCAAAAACAAAAATTTCTGGCTAGCAAAAGTGAGGGAGAACCCTCACTTGCAGCTCCTTTTCAACACCCATAATCCCTCTCTTCCTAACTCTAATTTCCCTCTCTCCCTCTCCCCTCATCCAATCAAATCAGTCCCTCTTATTGTTATTGGCTTCGCCCCCTTTGTGACATCATAGCTCTTTAGCAGAGCTCCCTTTCCTCTTTTGTCTTTCCATCCTGCCCCTGCTGATGTCATGGTCCCTCCCCCACCCCCTCTCTCTTCCGAAGCCTGCTGAGTATCCTTCATGGGTCCAGGCCTAGAACAATGGTGCCTGTCCTTAAGGGACAAACTTTCTTGCAAACAGGTGCACCTTGAGAAAAGGACATACATAGCCCTAACGGTGTTATCACTGTATAAATAAAATGTTACTACTACTACTTACCCTCATATATACAAGACACGGGGTGTGTTAATAGGCTAAAAAATGTCATTTTGGATAGGGATTTGGTACTGGTTACCCTGGATATTGAGTCCTTACATACAAATATTCCCCATGATGGGGTTTGAGGGCTATGAGGTACTAGCAGTAGGCGAAGTGGATGAAATTCGCTCTGCAAAGTGATTCATAGAGTAACACGGAAGCCACAAAGTGCTCCGCAACGTGAAACAAGAGTACTTCTCGCCATGATGAGGAATGCAAAGTCCATTGAAACCAATTACTTCACATTATTCCGCCTTCCCCAAACCACTTCTCCACCAATTTTAAGGTGAAGTACATTGAAATCAATGTACTTCGCATCAATTTGCATAGTTATTGAGCTACAAGGCGACTTTGCAGTGCTTCATGGGATTGCAGGTCACATGGGCTCTAGATTGCTCTGCACAGCCTCAGTTCTGTGTAGCGTGTGTGTAATGGAAGATGGAAACAATTTCCTCTCAGAGCTCTGTGATTCAAATCCTGTAAAAGCTGTTAAAAAAGCCTTTTTGAGCCATTTTTTTCTCAAAATTTAGTACATCGATTGTAGGAAACCCTCTTGTGCTCATATCATCAAGTGTTTATTGTTTGTGTGTGGATTTTGAATGTTAATTTAGAACAGTCAGTCTATGTACTGTGAAGTGTGCTTTGGGGAGGGGGCATATCTGTAGTGTAGGTAGATTAACTGGGAGAAAAAGGCAGTTTTTCTGTTTTGGTTATATTTTTCCTGTATAACTGTGTTAATGTACACACAGTAATATTTTCAGTAATTCTTGCCATTTTTTTGCTGATTGTTGTGGTACAGCAGTGTATAATTTCAGTTTGTTTAAAACATTTGGTTATATTGCTAAAGGTTTTCAATTTGCTACACATTACTTGTAGTGTGTGTGTGTGATGTGTGTACGATGCGTGCCATTAAATCAGACACCTTTTATTGTGCCAGAGTTAATTGCAGCAGTGTGAACCTGCTATCCACCGCACCTACATGAATTTTTATGCTGCTTTGTGATATCTTTACTGGTAGTGGACTGATACTGCTGGGCACTACCCCCACCTTCCCAACCGGCAAAAGGTATTCTTTTCCACATTTGGATTTGTGACTTGCGAGCACTGGTTAGGTGTTTTTGTACCTTTGCATCTGCATCTCTTGAGTGAGCAGCTCAATCTTAATCTGTCTGTGTGCTTGCAGTACACCATTAATTCTGGGAGACTTTGCAATTCTTGTTACGCTCTCATTCCACTTCATCAGCACTGGGGAATTTTCTGGACACAAGACAGTAGCATTTTGGGGATGCACATAAATTCTGGTGACTGTGTGTGGCCATTAATTCTGGGAGACTTTGCATTTTTGTTACCCTCTCATTTCCCTTCATCAGCACTGGGGAATGTTCTGGAGACAAGATAGGAGCATTTTGGGGATGTAAATTAATTCTGGTGACTGTGTGTGACCACTGCACCCATGACTAAGTGTGCCATTAATTCTGGGAGACTGTGCATTTCTTGTTACACTCTCATTTTACTTTGTCAGCACTGGGGAATTTTCTGAACACAAGACAGTAGAATTTTGGGGATGCACATTAATTCTGGTGTCTGTGTGTGACCACTGCACGCATGACAGAGTGCACCATTAAGTCTGGGAGACTTTGTATTTTTTGTTACCCTCTCATTTCACTTCATCAGCACTGGGGAATTTTCTGGACACAAGACAGTAGCATTTTGGGGAAGCACATTAATTCTGGTGACTGTGTGTGACCACTGCATGCATGACTGAGTGCGCCATTAATTCTGGGAAACTTTGCATTTCTTGTTACGCTCTCATTTCACTTTATCAGCACTGGGGAATTTTCTGGGCACAAGACAGTAGCATTTTGGGGATGCACATTAATTTTGGTGTCTGTGTGTGATGTGACCACATCCACTGCATGCATGACTGAGTGTGCCATTAATTCTGGGAGACTTTGTATTTCTTGTGCTCTCATTTCACTTTGTCAGCACTGGGGAGTTTTCTAGATACAAGACAGTAACATTTTGGGGATGCACATTAATTCTGGTGACTGTGTGTGGGGGGAGGCACTGGGGGCTGCCAATATTGTTCTCACTCCACCTTACTTCGCGTTAAGGCAAAATGATAATGCGAAGTAATAATTACAAGGCGAAGTGAGCCTTTCCTATTGGCCACTAGGCAATTCACTTCGCCAGCAGAATTTAATTTCGCTGCATCTCTATGAGGTACTATTTGGAGAAAAGAGGGGAAGGAACAAAACCAGACACAGAGTTACTGGTTGATATGACCAGAATAGTGTTGGAAAGGAACTTCTTTTCTATTGATGGAGAACATTATCACCAACTGAGAGGTACTGCAATGATGGCACCTTTTGCTCCAAATTATACACACTTATACCAGGGACACTGGAAGGAGGGGACAATTTGAAACAAACATATAAATCCACACCTTGATAAAATAGTGATGTGGATCCCCTTTATTGACGATGTGTTAATGGTGTGGCGAGGGAACAAGGAAGAACTAAAAGAGTTTGTGGATTATATTCACAACACTAATTCAAATCTGTGCTTTGTATATGAGGCCAGTAACACTGAGATATCTTTTCTTGACCTTAGGATATGGGCAAAGGATGATGGTAAGATAGCCACTACACTGTACAGGAAGCCAATGGCTAGAAATACGTTATTGTTGGCTAACAGTCGTCACCCTCACCACACCGTGAACAACATACCAGAGAGCCAGTTCTAGAGGGTTAAACGTAATTCTAGTGAAGCAGAGGAATTGGAGAAGGAACTAAAGGATTTGGAAAAACATTTTGAGGAGAGGGGATATGCTACCAATGCAATCAGAGAAGCCAGGCAAGCACGTGAGGAAACAGACAGGGAGACCCTTATGAGAAGGAAGGTGGCACCAGACACAATTAACAATTCTAATGATCAGATAAATATTGTTACTACATACAGCATTAGGGCAGGTAACATGAATGAAATAGTAAATAAGAATTGGAATGTGCTGGTGGCAGATCTGCATTTAAAGTAAACTGCTAAAATTCTTCCCAGAATGGTGTTCTGAAGAGATCAAAAACCCAGGGGATATGCTAATCCACTCATCTCTGCCTAAGGAAAAAACACAGAACTGGTTGCCCCCTCCCAAAAGGTTGTAAAAGATGTGGTCATTGCAAATATTGTACCATTGTTAGGGAAACTGGTATGTTCAGAGGTCCTGATGATGGAAGGTTGTATAACATTTCACAGTTCATTAATTGTGATACCACATATGTCATTTACACAGCGAACTGCAAATGTAGGTCCTTCTATGTGGGCAAGCGGAAGTGGAAAGAAAGACTAAGGGAACATATGCAGGTAATAAAAAATGAGAGTTTGGAATATGCATGGGCTGTACATATGAAAGATGCAATACGAAAAGATGAACATGATTTGAGCTTTGTGGGTTTAGAACAAGTGACACTGGGACCAAGAGGAGGAGACAGTGAGGGCCTCCTCAGCAAATGGAAAATATTTTGGATATACATGCTGGTGCATATAAGGGAATGGGCTTAAATGAGTATATAGAAATTAAGCCCATTCTAAAAAAATAGATGTTAACACCAGCAATGTTTCTGTTTTCTCCCATAGGTACATGAGGTCACCAGGTACTAGAAATTGTGAACGAAATGAAAATCTGTCAAATGGTTTCTTCTTCTCTCCCTTGGACCATCTTTTCTCTCAAAGGACTGTACATCTTAGCACCTGTATATACATATAATTGTTCTGGTGAAAACCTTTTCTGGTACAAGCTAAAAAATTGCAAAAATATAAACACGGTTTTCAAAACCACCTTTTTTTGTTTTCCTCACCCCCCACCCCCAACCTCAGCCCATTCTTTTCCCTTCCTCTATCCACTCTTTTGCCTAATAAGGTCTGACTCTTCTTCCCCCCCCCCAAGATTTTTCTCAGTTACATAAAGTTTCAGAAGAAAAAGTGGATTTTTATTACACTTTCTGCCTTTTATAAACATTTCCTCCTCTTAGGAGGTTGGTAACCTTTTGGATAAATCACAGTAAAAGAATAAGAAACATAAAAATTAAATATGAGGGAGACCACATGATGCAGAGCACCAGCTAACAGCTCCTCTACATCGCCCCAGCCACCCGACTCCTTTCTATCTTGTTTATTACTCGAAAAACATCTATAGAAATCACCTGTCTCTTATACTGGGCAGAAGAACTAACCTTCTGTTGCCAGCTGAAGCAGACAGAAATGTCCACGGAGGTTAAGATGAGGCAGGCGCCTCATAAACACACTCCACTTGTAACTCCTGAGAAGGCCCCGAAGAAACCACAGGCCTCCGGCTCAGCGACAGGGCTGACCACAGCGCTTTCATCCACTGATCAGGAGCTGCTTACATGCCACAGGTTCCTGGAAGAGTTAAAACCCTTCCAGGAGGACCTGCATAACATTACTTCTGAGCTGAGATCCCTCACGCAGGCAATGGAAGACGTCTCTCAGCGGGCTTTGGATAATACTGCCAGAATTTAATCTCGAGAGAAGAGGGCGGATAGGCTGGACCCAGAGCTTCTGTCCACTAGACAAAGAATGTCCCATCTAGAACAGAAGGTGGAAGACCTAGAGGGCTGCAGTCGTCGGAATAACACAGTCCTCATAGGTCTCCCAAAGGGGGAGGAAGTCCAGCACACCATACTGTTCATACAGAAAATGATTGAGAAGATTGCTGGCCCCTCTCCATTCAGGCCTAAATATATAATTGAAAGGGCGCACCGGGCTGTCCACCCAAAACCGCTGGCAGGGGCTCCACCACGGCCCCTGATCTTTTGATTCCTGAACTTTCTTGAGCGACAACATTTTTTACTTAAAATAAGAGAATTACAGGAAGTACAGTGGGAAGGCAATAAAATCTGAATTGTACAAGACCTCCCAGCCATGGTGCATCAAAGGAGAACAGCTTTCATCCCTTGGTGTCTGGAATTATAGCATCTGGAATAAAATGTAATATGTTCTATCCCACAAAACTCCATGTCTAAGTAGCCGGGACCTGAACAACCTATGATGATCCGGAGACAGTGGCAGTCGGGCTCAAATCTGCCCTCCCTGATCTCTTCCTTGACCCCTGACTAGTAGATGAGAAAAATAGGGGGACCCAGCTTGAGGAAGAGGATACATTGACCTGTCTCTGATTTAATATTTATAATGCCACAAGCTCAGTCTTTCTACGAATTATTAGCATACTGGTAGTGACTAGTTTTACCTAATTCAATGGCTGACAAATTGCTCCTGCATTCTGGGCTCACAGTGGGAGGCATGCTTGTTGATGGTGTAAGGGTATGGACTGAAGAGAAATAACCGATACATTGGATCTCCCAGATTTTTGTTGCTGGGAAGGATTTGCCTTTTTACCAAGCGACCGGGGTTTCAAGCAGTTCCTCCTTCCCTTCATAACAGTGCGCACTGCCGAGTGGCCACCTCTGTAAGTTCTCTCTCATCTGCAGTACATGGCTAGAACCACCGGGGGGGGGGGCGTGTCACAGTCTTGCCTCGCCAGCCTGCTCAGAGCAGCTGGTTAGCTAGCATGCTGCAGATTTAGAATCGTGAGAGCACTCTACCAGATGTCAAAAGAAGATTCAGCTGCTCTAAGTTTACTACTTCCTTTTGGTTAAGAATACAGTACCATTTTCTAATGTATGACTTTTAATAAATTAAGCCTGGGGAGAAATACTAGTCATGGTTTGGTCCTCCGAGTGGCATACCTTTGCTCCTAATTCCGACCCATCTGTTTGAACTGTCAGAAACATTTTAATAGAACAACTTTCCAGGAGTAAGCCAAGGAGGAGTTCTTATTTTGAAGATCTTATATTGAATATCTTTCACTGACTTTGCTTAAGACAAAGCCCTCAATATTTACTTTTAATCTTGGGGCTGGTGACTGTCTGGTTCTCTGATCACCTGCAGGCAGCAGATCTTTGTTTCAGTTAGTCTCTTTCAGATCTCAGGGCCTATTAGTGGTTTTTAAGGCTCCCTTTTCATAAGCTGTCATAATTAATGTTCTTAAAGGGAGCAAGCTATTGTAAATATCAAGTACACAGTTTACTGGGGGCGTGTAGCCCTTGTTTGAGCCCCACCTTACTCTGCTGGACAGTAAAACCAGACAGTTACGGGCTACACCCTATCTTTAGGTAATAACATGCTTAAACTATTATGATTATTGATAACTCTTTAGCTTTTACAGATATAGGGGCATGGTTTTCACAATCTGCATCTGCAGATCTTATGTTTTTAGTAAAGTTTTCCTGGGGCCATTTTAGCCCTTCGCTGGTTATAAGGATATTTTAATTTACTCAAAAAAATGTTTTGGTCTGTGGTTGCACAATTTAGTGGTTTATCTCTACCTGTTCATTATGACTCAGTTATGCCATTTATTTGTTTCCTTCTAGGTTACAATGTTTAAGGGTTGGCAGAGAGGAATATAACTATACTAGATTTTTTTTTTTGGTTTCCTGGTTTCTGCCACCGAAATGTCTTCAAGTTATCTGCTTATATTTAAGAGGAGTTAAAATAGGGTGATCTGAAGGAGGGGGAGAAGTAATGTGGTGTGCTGCAGCATGCAGTTTGATGTGAAGAGGGGGGGTGGGAGAGATTTGGGGAACACAGGGATTCAGTGCTCACGTTGCAGACTTACAGGTTTTTGGGAGATTTAGGACTGTTGTTGGGAGAGGTTTGGGAAGGGTAGCACAGAGACAACACACACTGAGGTACAAGGGTGGATTGGATACATTACCCACTCAAAGAGACCACTAGCTAGAATATTCGGGACACATGGCTAGGGATTTAAGAATTGCTACTTGGAACGTTAAGGGGGTCCGGCAGAAGAGTAAGCAGTACAAAGTTTTAAAACACTTAAATCTGCTGAAGGTGGATATTGTCTTCATATAAGAATCCCATTTGTTTAATTCCAAGTCGCCTCAGCTGAGGAGACAACAAATAGGGCAGGTTTTCTCTGCAGGGGAAGTACCAAAAGTTCTGGAGTTATGATCCTAGTAAATAGGTTGGTTCCAATCTCTCCAGTCCAAACCATTTGTGACCCTCAGGGTAGATTCCTACTGGTTAAGGGAAGACTACATACATCAGACATTCTGCTGGGTAGTGTATATGGTCCAAATATTGACACTGCTGGATTTTTTACACAGTTAATTACAATGCTGACCCCCTTTCTGTCCATCCCGATAATCATTGGAGGTGACCTAAATTTAAAATTTGACCCGGATCTGGACCACACTGGAAATTCCCAGAAAGGCCTCTCACCAGCTCAGCGGGAACTTCGGGAATTGGTAGATCAAGTCAGCCTGTGTGACATTTGGCAAGTCCTTCATCCCAGTATTAGAGAATACACGTTTATGTCCCCTGTACATGGGACTTCCTCCCGAATTGATTATCTCCTTATCTCACAAATACTTATTCCTGGGGTGTTAGCCTCGTCCATTCATCCAGGGCCTCCCTCTGATCACTCATTGGTTAGCAGCCAGATTTCCTTCTTTCTTCACAAAATGGGAGGGCATTGGAAAATTAACAATCAATTGCTCAAAGATCCAGGACTAGTCAAATACATTTCGAACCAAATTACTCAGTTCATTTCTGTCAATCAAAATTCCACAGATAAACAGATGTGGAATAGTGTACTTTAAAAGCTCATTTGAGAGGGTTACTAATTGGTTTGGCCTCCAAAAGAAAGAAAAACAATGAGGGCCATCTCATGTCTCTCCTCTCACAAATTAGAGACATGGAAACCAAGCTCACTACTCGTTCTTCTGACCAATACAGGCAGGACCTGGTGAGACTGAAAAATTCCTACCCAGAGCTCCTGAGAGAGAAGGCAGAATGAGCAATCCTGAAAATGAACACTTCTTATACAGATCAGGAGGAAAAAGCTGGCTAACTACTTGCCTTAAGACTCAAGCAGCAAGAATCCTCCAGCCTATTTGCTGCTATCCGTTCCTTGGGTAATGACTCCTTATTAACATCCCCAGAAGACATAGCTAACAAATTCAGGAATTATTATAAACACTTATATAGTCCCATGGCTCACTCTCCTATGGAATATTACTTGGATACCTAACTATTAGGATCTCATCTGCCTTCTCTCTCCAAATCGCAACAGCTTTCCCCGACAACTGATATTTCTGAGGCTGAGTTACTTAAAATAATTAAAGATCTCCCCAAGGACAAAACTCCTGGACTGGACAGTTTTTCCCCTAACTTTTATAAGATCTTTGCAAAACAATTACTTCCTGTCCTAGTACCTCTTTATCAACATATTCTTTCTGGAGCTGATTCAGACAAATCTTTATTTGAAGCCCTGATTGTCCTCCTACCCAAGCCTGACAAGCCCCCTGAATTAGTGTCAAGTTATAGACCAATTTCACTTCTCAATCAAGATATTACAATCCTGTCTAAACTTCTAGCTGATCATATTAGTAAGGTTCTCCCAGACCTTACAGGACCAGAACAGGTAGGTTTTATGAAGGGAAGGTCCTACGTAGATCATTTACACACTCTGGCCCATGTCTTCTTGTATCTAGGGATGTAAATTTTCCAGTTGTTCTGGTCTCCCTGGATGCCGAGACAGCATTTGACAGGGTTAATTGGCACTATCTACTACATACTCTAAATGCATTCAATTTCCCCCTGACTTTCCATAGAAACATAGACTTTGACGGCAGATAAGGACCCCTTGGTCCACCTTGTCAGCCCATTTCCCTACTTACTGGATATACTGGAGGCAGTATAGCACAGTGGGTTAAGGCTGTGAGCCGCAGATCTGGAGACCTGGGTTTGAATCCCACAGCCACCTAGGTGCATACTGTGTGATCCTGAGCAAGTCACTTAACTTCCTTGTGCTCCCAGGTCGCATCTGGAAACAAGCTTCAGCTTAGTGTGCTACTCCTGGTTAAACAATGTTCTCTTCCCTAGTTAACCAACAGCCTTTTTCTTCCTACCCCCCACAAGAATTGCCTTATGTCTGTCCCATGCATTCTTGAATTCTCCCACAGTTTTAGACCCCACAACCTCCTCAGGAAGGTGGTTCCATGCGTCCACCACCCTCTCTGCGAAAAAAAATACTTCCTCATATTGCCCCTGAGCCATCCCCCCTCTATCTTCAAATTGTGTCCCCTTGTTCTGCACATCTCTTTTTCTGAAAGATGCTACCCTCTTGGACTGTGTTGATTCCACTGAGGTACTTAAAAGTTCCTGTCATGTCCCCCCCCTTTCCTTTCCTTTCCTTTCCTTTCCTTTCCTTTCCTTTCCTTTCCTTTCCTTTCCTTTCCTTTCCTTTCCTTTCATTTCCTTTCCTTTCCAGTATACATATTAAGCTCCTCTAGTCTCTCTTCATATGGCTTCTCTTGCAGACCCTGCACCATTTTAGTTGCCCTCCTCTGGACTGCCTCCATCCTGACTATGTCCTTGCAGAGATGGGGTCTCCAGAACTGGACGCAGTACTCCAGATGGGGTCTCGCCAACTATCTGTCCAGAGGGATAACAACTTCCTGTTTTCTGCTGGTGATGCCTCTCCCTATACATCCCAGTATCCCCAGCCCTCCCTACTGCCTTCTCACATTGCTTGCCAACCTTAAGGTCATCTGATATGATTACCCCCAGGTCCCTTTCCATTTTTGTTGTTGTTACTACCCCCCCCCACTGTGTACTCTTCCTCTGGGTTTTTGTTTCCCTGGTGCATTATTTTGCACTTCTTTGCATTGAATCCAACCTGCCATACTTCTGAACATTCCCCCAACCTTGCCAAGTCCCTTCTCTTCCTTTCCACACCCCCTTGTGTATCAACCCTGTTGCAAATCTTTGTGTCATCTGCAAAGAGGCATACTTTTCCTTCCAGACCCTCTGCAATGTCCCTTATAAAGACATTAAAAAGGACTGGACTCAGTACTGAACCCTGTGGTACCCCATTAGTAACCCCCCTTTCTTCAGAGTGGACTCTGTTTACTATTACCTTATGTGTCCTGTTGTCCAGACAATGTTTTACCCAGACTACCACCCTGGGACTCATTCCCAGGCTAGCTAATTTGTTTATTAATCTTTTGTGTGGGACTGTGTCAAATGCCTTGCTAAAGTCTAGGTAGGCCATGTCCACAGCCCTTCTCTGGTCTACTACTTTGGTCACCCAGTCAAAGAAATCGATTAGATTCATCTGACATGACCTTCCTGCTGTGAATCCATGCTGCCTTGGGTCCTGTGCCCTATTGGCCTCTAGGTACTCAACACTTCTTTCCTTCAGAAGTGATTCCATCATTTTCCCTACCGCAGAGGTCAAACTGACAGGTCTGTAGTTTCCTGCCTCTGTCTTGCTCCCACTTTTGTGAAGGAGAATCACATCTGCCCTCATCCAGTCCTCAGGTACCACACTATCCTCCCATGATTTGTTAAAAAGGGTAGTCAGTGGTATCACTAGTTCTCCCCTTAATTCTTTTAGAATTCTGGGGTGAATCCTGTCAGGCTCCATTGCTTTGTCCACCTTCAGTTTTAGGAGTTCTTCCAGAACCCTTTCTTCTGTGAAAGGACTGGGATCGACCCCTCTATTCAGAGTGCTTCTGTTAACTGGATTAGGTACCTCCCCCCCTCCTCTTTTGTGAATACTGAGAAGAAGTATTCATTCAGTATCCCTGCTTTTTCACTGTCCCTCTCTGCCCACCCACCATCCATTCTATTCAGCTTCACTATCCCTCCCTTTGTCTTTCTACAAAATGGATAGGTGCTCTGTAAAAATCCCCAACAGCTCAGGTATCCAGCAATGGAGTGATTTCAGATCTGATCCATCTACAATTGGGCACAAGGCAAGGCTGCCTCCTGTTCCCATGCCTCTTTAATTTATATCTTGAACCCCTTATCCATAGACTGACTGAATGTCACGAAGTTCAGGGCATAGCTATTCAGGGTCAAACAATCAAAGTCTCAGCCTATGCTGATGACCTTCTCCTTCAACTATCTTACTCATCTTTGTCCATCCCTCCCATGTTAGCCATTATTGAGGCCTTTAGCAAAATTTCTAACTACAAATTAAACCTTGAAAAGATGGTTGTGTTCCCCCTTAACCATAAGGTTATGAGGCACACAATCACCGTACTGAGGCTCTCCTGGAAATCTGAGTCTTTTAAATACCTTGAAATAGAACTCGCAAGAACTACGGTCAGCCTTCAGAAGCTGAATTTGGACTCCCTTATTCACAAAGTCAATCTGGATCTGAAGAGATGGTCCCGTGTCCCTATATCCCTTTGAGGTAAAATTAACCTGATTAAAGTGAATGTTTTCCCTTGCATTTTCCATCCCATTAACCTTCTAAATATGTGGCTTCCCCTTTCATGGTTTAAAAAAGTCCATGGGATCATTACCAAGGCCACTGTTTTTCGGTTTTTACCGGAAAATCCGGTAAAATTCCGGAATTAGGGCTGCCTGAAAACCGGTAAAAATGAAGATTTCATGGAATCTGGCATTTTCTATCAGATCAGTAAATCTATAAAAAAGTCTGTTTTTCTTTTAATTCCTTCCTGTACTATTTTCAGTTTGCTTTATTTAATGCTCTGTATATTAAGCCTTCTTTAATTCTGATTATTTATGCACATACTAAAAGAATGATAACAGAATCCCGGTAAAATCCAGAAATTAGAGTAACAATCACCGGTGAAATTCCAGAATCTTAAGTCTTGAAAACGGAATTTAATTGTTTTAATCACTGTAAATCAGTGGCCTTGATCATTACAGACTTTATCTGGGCAGGTAAAAGACCATGGGTGGCCTTTCACAAATTAGCTTCCCCTAAAGTGAAGGGTGGGTTACGTTTGCTGCATATAGGTCTCTACTGTTGGGCCACTCACACTACCAAATATCTCAGATGCATATTTGCCGGAGATCCCCAGTCTCCTTTCCCTTTCCTCCCTGTCTGGCTCAACATCGAGTTTACTCAAATAAAAGCCTATGGCCTTTCCCCTTTGGCTTTCTTATTCATGAAGCTGAGTTCCCTCCCTTCTCAACTGAAGTGATCCCCCATAGCAACATCTATCAGAATTCACTCCCAGCTTTGTTCTTTCTTAAAATAAAACCACACTTGGGATCTGGCTCAACCCTTGAGGGTAACCCAAACATCAAAATAGTAGGTCAACCTCTCTCTTCAGGATGGCTGTCATGGTTAGGGGATTGCCCACTCACATACTTTGTCAAGGAAGAGGGGGCATGGCTTTCTTCCCTAGAAATCTTGAACAAAGCTAACATCTTGAACTCTAACATTTTTAAGGTTTATCAGCTGCGTCATCTTCTGACAAAAACCTTTGGAACTGTACCGCCACACTCCCCGAGCCTACCTTTCCAGGCAAAATTGAGTTCCCTAGCTGGCTTCCCGCAGGCAGTATCCAAGATGTATGGAACTCTCCATGAATGGATCTGTCCAGAAAGTTTTGTACCTAATGCCTACTGGTCTATCCTCTTTCCAAACATGACCATAAATTGGCCTCTCCTATGACATAACTGTCACAGATTCATTACCCAAGACAGGATCCAGCTCATGCAGTTCCAAATTTTGCATAATCTTTATTACTCCCAACAAAGATAGGCCAAATTTGGTATTGCACTTCCCCCCACCTGTACTAGATGCATGCAAGGAGAGGACACTCTGCTTCACATTTTCTGGTCTTGTAAGAGAAAATGGCCCCTCTGTGGCCTCTCATTAAACAAAGAATAGACCCCCTCTTAGGCCTGGCTGATTTAATCTCAGCGGAGTCTTGTCTGTTAGGGGACCTCTCTTCTATTTCAGTTCTTAACAGAAAATACCATTTGGCTTTAATTTCAGTGTCTGTTAAAAAACTGGTCCTGAGGCACTGGAAAGACAGCTTTGAAATCACGTACACAGAATGGTTTCAAGAACTTCTGCAAACCTCAGAACTGAAGAGTCTATAGCAAACCCATTCAATAAACTTAAAAAAAGTTTAATAGAATATGGGGTCCCCTGCAATCCCTTTAATCCCTACAGCCAGTTGACAATGCTACCTCAAGCTTCCCTGATTGAAGCATATATCTGTATCTCTGTGCTGGGTAGATGGGGGGACAGTTGGGAGGATAGATCTCTTAAAGATTGCCATACTATCGTTGTACGCTTCATGTCAGATATGGATCTATTCTCTGTATTGTTTTGTAAAATCTTTAATAAACTTTGAATTGAAAAAAAAATGAAATATAAGGAAATATCCGTGACTTTTTGCTATAACTGCTTTCTACTTTGTTCCCCTTCTATATGCCCTTTGTGATAGGTTAATTTAGATTGTAAGGAACTGTGTTCCAAATAATATGGTATATAGAGCCAACAACCAATCAAATACAGAGGGCAATTTTAGAAGGGACATTTTAAATATGTCTTCTAGATTAAATGTGATGTGTACTTAGATGTTTTTAATGTTGCAATAAATAATGCTTTTTTCTCCCAAAGGGCTGGCATATTGTAGCTGTTGGTAGCACTTAGATAATTTAGATAGTAACATGTGACACATGGGTTGGCTATAAAAGTGGGCTTACCTCTAGGGGGGCTTCATCTTTGAAAAAGCCTGTGACCAGGTGAACATTCAGAGTTTTTTTTTGTTTGTTTGTCTCCCTGACCCAGGAGGGCCATTTTGTAGTTGCTGTTGCTGCTGCTGCTTGAAATAAATAAATAGACCTTTAAGAACCTGAATACTGGTGTGGAACTTGGACTCCATGGTGTGCCTATTGAGTGCCGTGACTTATTATCCTGTTGGCTCCCTATGTCACTGAGCACCCCATTCTACCTTGGTGTGGCTCTTTTGCCTCCTATAGTAACCACAGTAGATTAAGCAGTGAACAATAGCAGTCACATAACATCAAATCAGATCAGTAATAAATGTGCTGGAGAGGTTGTCAGCAGCAATAGCTATCACCTGGTATCTGACTGGGCTGTAACTACAAAGTAGGTGAGAAGCAAACAGCTGACAGTTGCAGCACAGGCATAGTGAACCCCAGAATATTGATGTGCTGTACTGCAAAAAGTGGGAGAGCTCTGCAAGAAAAACTTAACACAGGTAAATTAAGGTGTGTTGCCTTAAACTGACAATAATAAGACAATCATGCGAAATCAGTAAACACCACATAGAATTTTTCTAGGAGACAGCAAATCAGTGACTAATTGGCTAGTGGCAGCAAACCATAGGAAGGTGGCTGAGCAGTAGGCTAACTGTGAGCCAACAAATTACTAGGCAGGTAGCAATGAAGGTACAAACACACAAAACTATGTAAACAGTGAGCATGTCAAATTAATGCAAGACAGGTACATACAAAATGAATTGAGAGACAGCAGTGCAGTACTGCAGCAGGACAGAGGCCACAGACACTTTGAATAGATACACAGAGCAAAGCTAATGCACAAACTAGGTGATTTGATACATTTTATTGGACCAACAGAGATTACAGAAAGACCTTAATCTTTCAACCTCAAACAGAGGTCTTCTTTAGAAGAAATGATCATTTCTTCTGAAGAAGACCCCTGTGTGAGGTCAAAAGATTAAGGTCTTTCTGTAATCTCTGTTGGACCAATAAAAGGTGGCAAATCACCTAGTTTGTGCATCTTGTTGTGCAAGAACCAATACGACAACAAACATTTTTTTTTTGAGATCAAAGCAGAATAGCAGCTAGATAGGTAGAGGCTGAACTGGGTTGCAGCATTGGTCAGCCAAATGGCCGATTCATGGCTGTCTCTAGGCAGATTCCTTCCCTGTCCTTGGTGCTGTGGTCCTTAGTGCACTAGACCACAAGCACAGAGGACAGCTGTAAGCTGCTAAAGAAGAGAGCAGAGTTCTGCCCATGAAGTGATCCAATTAGAGGATCAGGACTGCAGGGCTTGAAGCAGCAGGGGGTTCAAACAGGCAGAGCAGGCTGGCAGCAGGGAAAACAAATGGAGGGTGAGGAACAAGATGACAGGTAGGCTCTCACACAGCCCCTAGTGCAGTCTGGTGCAGGGATCACAGAGAGTGAGGGTAGTCCAAGTTGAGGCACTTTGAAATCATGCCAGTAGTGCTTAGTCCCACCCATGAAATGATCTAGTTGGAGGATCAGGGCTGAAAGCGGTATACCATCAGAACATCAAACCCTCAACAGCGAAACCAACACATTGACAACAACCCATTCAACATACACAGTGTTGAACGGGTTGTTGGAGCACTGTAGGATACAGCAATTCCCAGTGTTGAACGCTCTCCACAGTAATCTGCCCCCCCGAGTTGATTATATATATCCAGGGGGTGTGGGTGGGTGAAGACCCCCTTAAACAGTCTAAAGTATCCCATCACGCTGCAGTTCATCAATGCATTTGTCAGGCGATGTGATTGCCGTTGGCAAAATGTTGTTGATGTAAAGTCCATCAACAAATTTGTTGTTGATGCGACTTGGAACTGGTGAAGGGAAGGGTGCAAACAAGCAGATCAAGCTGGCAGCAGGTAAAACAAAGTGATGGAGAGGCTCAGGATAGCAAGCAGGCTCTCACACATCCCCTGCTGAATGAATCACAGAGACTGAGATGCACTCCAAGTTGAGGCATTTTGAAAATTGTGACATTGGTCCTTAGCCCCACCCATGAAGCAATCTGTTTGGAGAATCATGGCTGTAGAGCTGAAACCAGCAGGGGGATTCAAATAGGCAGAGCCAGCTGGTGGCAGAAAAACAAAGGGAGGGAGAGCCACAAGATAGCATGTAGGATCTCACACAACCACTGGTGCAGTCCGGTGCAGGGATCATAGAGAGTAAGGGCAGCTTGTGAGCTAACAGCTTACCATGGGCTTTGCCAAGTAACTCTGCTTTAACCTGAATAAAGCATATTCTACTTCATAGCTATGAATGTTATTTATGGTGAATTTGAAACCACCAATGTCATGGCGTATTTCTATATTTTTACATTTGATTCAAAATTAAACTTTTCTTTAGTCTTCAAGAAGTTTTCTAACTCTACAAGCTTCTTTTCTCTAGTTTTTTTCTTATAGCTGGAAAAATAAATAATGCTCCTTCTTATGAATGCTTTGAATGCATCCCAAAGCATATCTTCTGAGATTCCATGGACGTCATTTGTGATGATTAAAAATGTAATTTCTTTTTTCAACCATTTTACAAAGTCAGTGTCTCTGAGTAGACTGCAATCAAATTTCCAAGTTTTTCTCAGGTGAGAAATTGTCCTCTAAGAGGATGCCAGACGAGACTGGCGTATGATCAGACATTACCATATTGCCTATATCACTGCTTGCTAAACCAGGCAACAGTGAATTGGATATAAAAATGTAATCCAATCTGCTATATGCGTTATGTCTATTGGACTAGAAGGTACTGTAAAATCTTTGTCCTTTGAGTAAGTAAGTTTGAATTCTCAGCATAATTTATTCAGAGAATTAGAGGATGAGAGGTTTTTCAAAGACACTTTAGAGTTCCTATCAGTAAAATTATCCACAGCTGCATTCATTTACCCTGCTGCAATTATGTCAGAGGTGTTCATGGATGCCAAGTTCTTAACAACAGATGCAAAAAATTGGGCATTGTTTACATATGAAGCACATACAGTTACCAGTGCTTTTGTTTTACCATTAATCTTTCCTTTCACAATCACATACATTATCTGACTTCTGGGTCTGGTTCAACAGATTCCATGTTGATGTTCAGGCTTTTATGGAAAAGTATGCAGATGCCTCTGCTTTTTATGTTATAGAAACAGCCTTGTACTAAGCCCACCCAAAATCTTTTTAATGTCAGGGTTTCTTCAGGAGATAGATGTGTTTCCTGAAGAAATGCCACATCTGCTTCCAAGGATATAAGAAAGGAGAGAACTTCTATTCTTTTGATGGGGTTGTAGCATTCCTTGGTATTCCAAGAAACACATTTTAAAGTTCTACCTATAACTGATATTTTAGTGTTATAAGAAGGTAGTCCTCATGAAATATCCATCTTTCACATACACTTCCTAAAGGGGTATAGAACTGAGCAAGTAGGTCATAAGAACTGCAATGGATACTAAAGCCTCTCAGTGTTTTGCTAAATAAATAAAACTTATGGGACATCATCTTTAGCAGATACCATAAATAGTGTTTGCTTAAATTTACAACTTTTCTCATAAAAATTAGTGCACCATTTTACTAAAGAGAAATTAAAGCTGTCTGTTAACAAACTTAAAATGACTAGCTAAGCCAGACAATCATCACATAAATCCGAAGATGTTAAACATCTCAGTATGCAAACTAATACAAGTGTCAGGTATTGGAAAATACAGTGTTTTATACAACAACAATCTACAGAACAAAAAACTCAGAATTCTTACTATTTGGTTTATGTAGATGCCCACAAATCTGTACAAACTTGTATCTTTCTGTGTTTCACCCTTTATAACTGTAAACCGTCTGGGTATTACTTTAGAAATAATTATACACACAAGAATATTTATAGAACTAGTAACAAATAAAAACTGCATGCAACCAATTTTCTGTTAGAAGTGACATTTCTGCAGTGGTATTTCACATAAGATAGAAAAAAGATCAAGTAAATATTGACATCTGGGGCATTAGGATTTGATTCTCTTACCATTTTATAATATGCATTATGCCAGGGCTTAGCCAAAGCCTTGTGGGCAGGGGTTATGTGAGTTCCTAACAGGGTATGCATACATTGGAATAAATACGCAGCATTCTTCCAGAGTGTGCTGAGATATCAGGCCAAAGTGAGTGCACTTGTAAAATACAGTAGCCTGGTATTAATTAAAACGTTTGACTTAAAAAAATGTAGCACTGTGCATTTGTATGTATAGGCATGGCAGGTGACATGGTTCATCCTATCAAAAAGCAGTATTTGTGGTGGCCATCTTGACCCATTTTATCAAGGCATGTGATGTAACATGTTTCAGAGTAGAGCCTCAAGTGGTGATATCAGAGAGGTCATAGAAAACTTTATGATGAAACCAGGGCAAGCTGGAGTCAGTCAGGTAAGCTATAACAAAGACTCTTACTTGAATAAACTTTTCACATATAGATAACCAGGAATGGATTCAACAACAATTTCATTATTCAAAAAACAGTGGAACAGTAAAAAAAACACAAGCATTGGCAAATGCCAAATGTTCCTTGCTTGTATTTACTGTGCAATGGGAGGATAAGGGACTATATGCCAAGGACAGGCTTCATCTTGCCCCATTAGGGAAGGAAGTCCTTAAACAGGGGATGGCTGACTACATTCAAGAAAGGTGGGGTTTAAACTTGTGAGGGAGGAAGGGATAAGGAAGGGGCTGACCAGAAGCCCTCTCCTCCAGATGAGGGGAGTAGCCTTCAAGCCCAGGGGAGGGAGGAAACAGACTGGGGGTGGAGGTTTCAGGAGGAGCAGAGGAGGATGGAAGTATAAGGAGTCTGGGTGGGGTTCGACAAAGAGGATCAGGGATAAGGGGTGGGGGTTGGTGTTAGTAAATGCCAGGAGCTTGGGAAACAAGTTGCCAGAGTTCCAGGCCATGCTGTTCGGGGCGGCGGATGTGGCGCAGTCACGGAGACGTAGGCCAACAAAAACCATGACTGGGACCTAAACGTACGGGTGTACACTATGCTTAGGAAGGATAGAAAGGAGGGCAGAGGGGGTGGAGTGGCTATGTTCATTAGAGATGACATAGAAATTGCTAGGGTAGAAGAGGCAGAGGGAAATGTGGAGGCCTTATGGGTCACCTTATTATCCCCAGCAGGAGATAAGGTCAAGCTGGGTGTAGTATATACACCCCCTGGGATGGGTGATGTTCTAGAGGATGGTTTGCTGGACAACATCATTGCCCAGTGTGGACCAAAAGGGGAAGGAGTGGTGTTGATGGGGGACCTTAATATGCCAGGTACAAACTGGGGAACCATGTCCTCTAAGGTGGCCAAGGAGCAGAGGCTGCTGGATGGCTTCCAGGATGTGTTCTTAACACAGCATGTGATAGAGCCCAAAAGGGAGGGGCATGTCCTGGACGTGGTTCTGGCAGATGGGGATCTGGTAAGGGACATGGTTGTACAGGACCCCCTGACTGGGAGCGACCACAATACTGTCTGGTTTCAAATAAGCATGGGGGGGTGAGATCTAGGACACTGGCAGTGGACTTCAGGGGGCAGACTTTATGGGCATGAGAAATATTCTCAAGGATCACTTGAAGGGATTACATCAATGACAAGTGTGGAAAGGAGATGGAGGTCATAAAACGGGACTTCATGAGGCAGTCAGGATCTGCGCTAAGTTGAAACGAAGGAGCAAGGTCACATAAACCATGCTGGTGGTCCAGTGAGGTACAGGTAGCAGTCAGAGAAAAGAAGGTGGCCTACAAAAAATATAAAACAACAAGAGGGGATAGGGATAAGGAAATGTACCATCTTGCATCTAGAAAAGTCACCCGTATGGTGAGGGGAGCAAAGTCCAGTAAAGAGCAGCGTCTGGTACAGGGGATCCATGGAGGGGAAAAGGGGTTCTTCCGGTACATTGGGGAGCAGAGAAAAACTAAGGGCCATCTCAGCAGATTGAGATCAGAAGGAGGGTGGGTGGAAGAGGTGCGGGACCAGGCAGAGGTATTTAACGAGTACTTTGCCTATGTGTTCACTAGGGAGGGGGATGGGATATCTACAAAGCAAGGCACAAAGAGGATATAAGTGGCAGTAAGTGGGATCAGGGGAGCAACAGAAATGGAGCAAGAGGAAGGGAGAGGTACCCCAGGGGTGTCACATCTGGGTAAGGATAAAAATGCCAGTAAGGTGGAGGGGACGGATGATGCTATCTCCGCCAAAAGGGTGTGGTTAGCCCTCAAGGCCCTAAAGAAAGACAAATCTCCTGGGCCGGATGGCATTCATCCGAGAGTACTATGGGAATTGGCAGACATACTGGCTGCACCCCTGGCAGAGCTCTTCAACAGGTCACTTGAGACAGGGAGGGTACCTAGGGATTGGCGAGAGGCACGTGTGGTGCCAATCCATAAAGAGGGTCGAGGGAAGTACCAGGTAACTATAGACCCATCAGTTTGACCTCGGTGGTGGGAAAATTAATGGAGAGTATACAAAAGGAATGATTGGGGGTGTTCTTGGAGGAGGTCAGAGGTCTGGATAGTCGGCAACATGGGTTTGTGCCAGGTAGATCATGTCAAACCAACCTTGTGGAGTTCTACGAATGGGTAACATCAGAACTGGACAGGGGAAAGCCTGTGGATATATTATTCTTGGACTTCAGCAAGGCGTTTGACTCTGTCCCCCACAATGGTCTGGTGGAGAAACTGATGGGGTTAGGAGTAGGCCCTTTGATGGTCAGATGGATTGAAAACTGGCTAGCTGGATGCACCCAGAGAGTAGTGGTCTGTGGGGAGCTCTCGAATCCTAGAGGGGTTGGTAGCGGGGTACCGCAGGGCTCGGTCTTAGGTCCGATCCTGTTTAATGCATACATATCGGACATCAGGGAGGGTATAGGGTGTGAAATGAGTCTCTTCGCGGATGACTCCAAGATGGGAGCAGTAGTTGAGGGAGAAGAGGGGAGGTTGGCCCTGCAAGGGGACCTGGACACCTTGGAAAGCTGGGCTCACACATGGAAATTAAATTTCAATATCACCTAGTGCAAGGTGTTGCATCTTGGTTGGGAAACCCTAAACACAGGTACACCCTGGGGAGGCGCTGGAGGCCTCAATAGGGAAAAGACCTAGGGGTCATGGTGGATGCATGTATGAATAACTCTGAGCAGTGCAGGAGCGGCTAGCAAGGCAAACAGGATGTTGGGATGCATCGTAAGGGGATCACCTCTAGGGAGCAAGGAAGTGATTCTGCCACTGTACAATGGACTGGTTAGACACACCTTGAGTACTGTGTACAGTACTGGAGACCACACTTGAAGAGGACATACAGCTCCTGGAGAGGGTACAGAGGAGGGCAACAAAGATGATACGAGGGCTAGGGGATTTGACGTATGAGGACAGACTTGAGGAGCTCTGCCTGTTTTCATTGGAGGAGAGGAGAGACAGGGGTGACATGATTGAGGTCTTCAAGTACCTCAAGGGAATAAATAGGGTAAACATGGAGGGGATCTTTAGACTAAAGCAGGGAGGTATCACCAGAGGGCATGGTTTGAAGTTGGAAGGTGGAAGGGTGAGGGGAAGAGGAGGAGGTTTTTACTGAGAGGGTGGTGGACCCTTGGAATGCACTGCCTGGTGAGCTGGTTCAGAGATCCACAGTGGAGGGCTTCAAGAGAGGGTGGGACAGACACAGAAAGTGGATGCATCAGATGATGGCCTGTCCCAGGGGGGTGGGGATGGATGATAGGGGTTTCTGGAGCACAAGGGATGGGAGGGCCTCGGCACCCAACTAAGGATCTAAGGTTCGAGCAGATTCGATAGACCATAAGGCCTAATCTGCTGGCAAATAGTATGTTAGTATGTTAGTTGCTGGCCGTATATAGTGCAGCAGTTACAATAAACAAATTAATAACATAAGTTATAGTAGTGAGACTGCCATGATTAGGAAATGAAGAGGTTCACTCATAAGATTGTGACTGGACAAGAACTTCAAAGGGAAAAAGATGAGAAAGAAAGAGAGACTGTAAAAATTAGGGGAAATTGTAGAAAAGCATGAAAGACATAGTTAAAGTAGGGGGCACAGAAGATAACTGGGTTGCATTTAAAAAGGCAATGGTAGAAGAAGCAGATAGCTCAATTTCAGAATTTTAGAGGTATCTAAAGAAAAAGTACTAAGTAGTCAATGTTATTCACAGCCAATGTAAAGGCGACAGCAAGATCCAAAAAAGGGAATTTTCTAAGTATTAGGGAAGTCATTGGGAGGAAGACAGGGAAAAGTACCTGGAAGCAATAAGAGATACCAGCAGGAAAGTGGAGGCCAAAGTGGAGCCAGAGAGCCAGAAGGGGATAAAGCATTCTACAGGTACCGCCAGGAGAAGCGCAAGGTCAAAGAGTAATGAGGGATGGGAAGAGGGGGACAAGAGAAAGGCAGTGATACTGAACAATTAATTTTGTTCTTTATTTACCAAGGAAAAGAATGGGTCACTGACAGAATGTGGGGCTAGGCAGGGATGCAGGGATGGGAGGTAGAGATACAAAAAGAACATCTCATGAGCACTTTTTCACAGAAAGGAGAGTGGGCAAGTGGAGTAAGCTACCAGTGGACGTGGTACAGGCCAAATCAATCAACAGCTTTACGCTGGGATGGGATAGGCATGTATCTGGGTTTAGTTAGAACAAGCATTTGTCAATGCCAAATATTTGATTGTTGGTATTGGCATTTGGTAGTGCAGGAGTTAGAGAGATGCATAATAGGAATGGCATGAAGTATTGAAGTAACGTTAACCCCCAACCTCACCCTGCAGAGACTGTCAGTCATTGGGGGTTGTCTTTGTGTCATCAGCCATACCACTCATGCCATTCCACCTCACGCCACCCTGCAGACACCGACAGGTGTCACATTGTGCCTTTAGATCTTCAGTCCTTACGCTTACCCCATTCCATAAGGAAATAAGGTGAGATGGGTGCAGTATAGGAGAACTGGGTGAATGTTAGGGATGAAGACCCCAAGGCACACCTCGATGTCTGTCAGTGGCTGCAGGGTGGGGAGGTGGGGGTGGAATGGTGTGAGCATTACGGCCGATGACCCCAAGTCACATCCCCAATGCCTGTCAGTCTGTACAGGGTGGGTGTTATGGTTGGAAACCCTAATGCCTGAGGTACTTGGTATTTTCACTCCAAATTTTCATCATGGGCTTTTTGGGACCCAACCTCATGAACAGTGGCAGTATCATTTCGTTACCCAATCCCAAAAGGTGATTTCACACAGCGAGTGTGCCATTCGGTGCCACAGGTGCAAAAACACATTTTGAACAGGAAGTGAAAAATGACAGTTGTACTATTCATGAGGAAGTGTGAAAAAATAGTAATGTTGAAAATCTGGAGTGAAAATATGAAAAATTGGTGAAGTTACGAGTGTGCGTAGAAAGTGTGCAATGCACGCTCATAACACAGTCATTTTTATGTTGCTTGCACGCATGTGCAAGAAACATAGTGCCATCATCGGAGATTTCAGAGGTGTGTCACCTCCTCCTCCAATTCAGTCAGTGAGCTGGCAGGCGCGGCCTGTAAGCCAATGCATTTTGGGCTATCTGTAACCACGCTCAAAATGCAGTGGCACTCTGATTGAAAGAGCTATGCTTCAGTGAGCAGAGATAAAAGCATGGCTCCCCACCCACACGCAGGCGCGGCGTCCCCCACATACTGTGTAGCCGGCGGGTGCCCAATCCCGTCAGCTGAGCTGCATCCCCCAGTTGTAGGTGCCACGCTGGGAGCCCACCCCAGTGTGGCAATCAGTCCTTTGGCCGACGGGGTGCCCAATCCCCGCCGGCTGAACGCCCAACATCCCAGCCACGCTGGGAGCCCACCCCAGCGTGGCAAACGTCCCACGATGTCTTTTTTTTTATTTTTAACCTGAAAACGAAAACGTCCCGTGGAGCGCCTCCCAACCCCTCCCACAACCCGCACCCACCCACTGCGCACCCAGCCTCCCCACACCCCTCACCCCATACTTACCTCGACTCGGCGCGATGATCTTCGTGGACGGGAACACATCTGCACTCTTCAAAGCTGACCGCGAACTGAGGAAATGCCGGTAAGCTGTATAATGGCCTAGATAGGGGTTTCAACTTTGTTGCATATCTCAGGCATTTTGGGAATTTTACACTATTTTCAACATGGGAGTTTTGAGACCTTCTCATGAATGATGTCACTGTCATGGTGTTCACTGGCCCGAAGGGTGATTTCGCGCAGTGACTGCGCAGTGACTGCGAAATCACCCTTCGGGCCTGAATACCGCCATGACAGTGACATCATTCATGAGAAGGGGTCCCAAAACCCCATGTTGAAAATTTGGTGCAAAATTCCAAAATGACTGTTTTACGAGCTGCGCTATGCAGTTCCTACGCAGGTCGTGAAGTTCGTAATTTCAATATTTTCACTCCAGATTAACATCTGCCATTTTACCCCACCTTCTTATGAGTAGTACAGCTGTCATTTTCACATCTCACCCAAATGTGTTTCCGCCCATGTAGCACAGAATGGCGCAGTCGGTGCTGAAATCAATGTATGGGACAAATTAAGAAAATCACAGTGACACTGTTCATGAGCAGAGGTCTTAAAATGGCTATGTTGAAAATTTGGTGAAAAAATTCCTAAAAATGACTGTTTTATGAGCGTGCGTTGTGCAGTTCCTACGCAGGCTCGTAAGTTCGCAAATTTTCAATATTTGCACTCCAATGACTTCCAAATACCTAAACAGCACATAGAAGCAAGCAACATTCGGCATTGACAAATGCTTGTTTTGAATGTTTTCACCAAATGTTCAACATGGTCTTTTTGGGACCTCCTCTCATGAACAGTGGCACTGTGATCTTGTTAATCTATCTCAAAAGTTGATTTCACACAGTGACCGTGCCATTCTGCACCACAGGTACAAAAACACATTTTGGAAAGAATACAAAAAATGACAGCTATACTGTTTATAAGAGGGTGTGAAAAAATGGCAATGTTGGAAATATGGAGTGAAAATATTAAAAATTGATGAAGTTACAAGTGTGCATAGAAACTGCACAATGGACATTCGTAATGCAGTCATTTATTGGAGTTTTTTCACCAAATTTTCAAGAAGGGCTTTTTGGGACCCCACCTCACAAACATTGGCACTGTTGTTTTGTTAATTGGCCCCAAAAGGGGATTCCAAGCAGCGACCACAAAATCACTGTTCGGGACCGAGAAACGAAATGACCATGCCAGTGTTCATAAGGTGAACCCCATGTTGTAAATCTGAGACCAAAACTCCAAAAACTGGCTGAGGTATCAACCTAAGTTGAAAACCCCCATTGACTACCATCATTTGTTTGGTTCCAAGGAGGTGGGGTGCACAGAGGGAGGGTGCGGGTACGGGGAAGGGGGTCAGCGGGAATGACTGGGGACCATTTTCTTTTTTTAAAGTTTAAAAAAAAAGACATGGGACTGTTTTCTTTTTTACAGGTGAAATATTAATAAATCAGATTTCGGCACACAGAGTTGGCTCCCAGTGTGCCAGAGCACTGGGAAGGGGATCAATGCCGACCTGGGAATTGGCACCCCGAGGTCAGATGAGAACATAGGGGCATCGGAGTGGCACATCCAACACTGGGAGTGGGCATCCTGGTGTCAGAAACATCAAAGAAGAATTTTTTGGCACACTGGGGTGGGCTCCCAGTGTGCCACACTAATGGGAGGAATACATGCTGACATGGGGATTAAGCACCCAGCTGTCAGTAGGGGATGGAGAATGAAGGGTGCAGGGTGGGCAGCAGCAGTGGAAGGGAGAGGGAGGGTTTTATGCCAGTGCAACAGAGAATGGAGGGTGCGGGGTGGGCAGCAGCAGTTGGAGGGAGTGGGAGGGTTTTATGCTGGTGCGACAGAGAACGGAGGGTGCAGGGTGGGTAGCAGCAGTGGGAGGGAGCTAACATTTAAATTTGTTGTCCTGCTGTGTGCCTGGTTGGGAGGGAGAGGGGGAGCTGACACTGCAATGATGAAACTGCTCCTGATTGCTGCGGCAGATTTCTTTCAAGTGTGGCACTCATTCTGAAACTACCATCATCAGCAGCTTCAGCATTAATTGGTGGCCAAGGGACACACCCACTAAAGCATCTGCTGCACTGGTCACAACACTGCCACACCTCAGCAATGCTCTACTATCTCATTATGTTTCTTATGCTCTGCACGCACAAGCAAACATAAAAAGGGAGGACAGTAACAAAGGGGAGGATTGCAACAGGGCAAGACAGAACAGTTAGGTAGAGTGGGCAGACTGCATGGGCCAAGAGCATTTTTTTCTGCCATTCATGATCTATGTATCTATGTAGAATATTCAGTAATCTGGTGCTGTAAGGTGAAGAAAGGGGTCCACCCCGAAAAGCCTTGTCACAGTTCAGGCTTATGTTCAATGCAGAAAAGTGGCTCCACTCACTGAAGTGTCCTGTCCAAAGATTAATGTAGACAAAGAAAAGGACTGGCACTAATACCCATTCCAAGTGTATCAACTTACTTAATCGCGAAATATCTGGAATCCAGTGGTTTACAGGATCTGAGGCAGCATGCATTCACAGGGTAGAGGACATGCCAAAACAAATCTGATAGATTTCTTTGACTGGATGACCAAGGAGTTAGATCAGGGTGGAGCAGTGGATGTAACCTACCTGGATTTCAGCAAAGCCATCGACACCGTTCCACATAGGAGACTGCTAAGTAAGCTAAGTAGCTAGCCAAAGGGCAACAAGGTGGCAACCTGGTTAAGAAACTGGTTAGGGGACCGGAGACAGAGGGTGGTGGTAAACAGAATATGCTGTGAGGAAGGGAGTGTGACCAGCGGGGTAGCTCAAGTTTCAGAGCTGGGACCGATCTTCTTTAATGTCTTTATTAGTGACATAGCAGAGGGGCCTGGAAGGGAAGATCTGCCTCTTTGTGGATGACACCAAGATCTACAATAGGGTGGACACTCCGGGGGGGGTGGAATGGATAAGCAGGGATCTGAAAACCTGAAGGAGTGGTCAAGGGTAATGCAACTAGATCTTAGTGCAGAAAAGTGCAAAATAATGCACTTAGGCCATAGAAATCTGGGGGTGGAGTACAAACTGGGTCCTGGGACCAATCATATTAGATGACCTAAAAGTGGCCAGACAATGTGGCAAGGCAGTTGGGATGACTAGGGGATGCTAGGGTGCATAGAAAGGGGCATCACCAGCAAATAAAGGGAGTTAGTGTTCCCCCTATATAGATCATGAGTAAGACCCCACCTTGAGTACTGCATCCAGTTCTGGGGACCGCATCTCAGGAAGGACATAGACAGAGAGGAGGCAGTCCAGAGGAGGGATGTTAAAATGGTGCAGGGTCTGCTTCATAAGTCCTATAAAGAGAAGCTGAAGCAGCTTACTATGCACACCCTGGAGGAAAGGAGGGAGAGAGGACATATGATAGAGACCTTTTAATACCTCATAGGGGTTAGTAGGGCACAGGAGTGGAGTACTTTTCAGAAAAAAGGTACTCTATAACAAGAGGGCATGCTATGAAGCTAGAGAGTGGAAGGTTCAAGAAAGATTTGAAGAAATACAGGTACTTTTTCACTGAAAGAGTAATGGATTCATGGAACAGCCTTCCAGCTGAGGTAGTGGGGGTGAAAACAGTGGTGGGGCTGGAAAACGCCTGGAATAACCAAAAAAGGAATTGTAGTGGTAAGGAAGGGGGAAAGAGACAGCACCGTAGATCAAGTTGATCTGCAACAAAAATGAAGGTAGAAAAAAGTGAACAATATAGGCAGACTGGGTGGGGCAAGCGACTCTTATCTGCTGTCAGAGTCTGTTTCTATGAAAATATAAAATTACAAAACTTACATATCAACACAAAAACAGTTGGGGCATCTAGGTGTAGAGATGTGTGAAATGCGTGAATTTCATTCCAGAAAATATTTAGCAAAATTCACGCATTTCATAAAATATTTTGCAGGTGCAAAATGTGAAATTCCACCAGCAAAATTGTGCATTTCGCCTATGAAATGCGGAATTCCGTCCATGACTGGTGGAATTTCACCACTCTCTGGTGAAATTCTGCCACTCGCAGGCAAAATTCTGCATTTCACAAGTGAAATTCACAATTCCACTACCAAAGAATTTCAAATTCGCACTCACAAAATTCAAGGGTGAAATGCACGAATTTTATGAAACGTTTTGCATGGCGAAATTCTCGATTTCTCTGGTGACATTAAATTTCGCTGAAACACTATCTAGGTGTGGTTACCTGCTTTAGTTTTTGCAGGATATGTGAATTTTGTGATTTTGTATTTTCACGATTAAATAAATTGATACACTTGGAACATGTTTCAGTGCCAGTCCTTTTCTTTGTCTACAGTTCAGACTTATACCAATTTATTCACATACTTTCCTAGTGAACATAATCAACTTGAGTCCAAAGAAAAGGTATTTCTGCTGCACCTTGTTTATTTATGTTGTAATAAGCAAACTGCTTTAATTTTCGTGTTCATGACACAGGTAGGCAGAGTAACACAGCTCCTTATCTAACCTGATCAAGAAGTACAGGAACATGTTAGAACATATTTCATTTGCTTTTTATCACAGTATGAGAATACCTTAATTCCATGAGTTGCAAGCACTGCATCATGGATAGCAAGATGATAAGATTGTGCCATATGGATAAGGCGCCTTATACCTAAAAGTTATTATTATTATTATCTCTGCCATTCCCTGAGAAACAAAGAACTAAACAGCAGCACATATGAAAGAAGTAAACTGTAGCACATATGTGGAAAGAAAAACAGGGGTAAGGTTTCACTCAGAAATTGGGAGTTGCACAAGAAAACCTTCGACCTTGCTTTTTCCTGTCTTGTGATTTGGTAATGGCTTTAAAGGGAAAAGGAGGAGAAAAGTGGACAGCAGGAAGAATTAGGGAAGAGGTACAGTATTCTGACGCTGTGATAGGTGGAGGAAGGGCATGCCCCCCCAAAGCCCTTTCACAGTTCAGACTGATACCAATATGTCTGCACGCTTTGCAAGCAACTTTAAAAAAAAACTTCTGAAATATCATGAGAGGTAGTTTGGCCTCGAGATCCAGACTGAAATCCCACAACTACCAGTTGTTCACAGTTGCAGCTATGTGGAATGTGGAATTCTGCTGACAAAATGAATGTGGAATGCCCTATTCTGCTTCCAGAATACTTTTTGGAATTTCTTTTTTTGAGTCTGTGGAATTCCAGAAAGCTTTTCTATGTAACACCACAGAATAATATTCTGCAGAATAATGCCATCAGCTCAATATTATTCGGAGGTTTGTTGAAAAGTAATCTGTGGTTTATGGAAACACCAAATATTATTCCAAGGTTTTTGTAAATTGCAGATTACTAGTTCACAGTTTTTAAAAAAATTATGCTTTCATAATTTCAGAATTCTGCTTCTGACAGAATTCTGTGGAATTAGAATTTCTGCAATTCTGCAGTATTCTAGAAGTGGACTTTGAAAATTCCACACAGCTCTACTCACATTGACCCTGAGAGAGTCTCTTAACCTCTTTGTGCTTTTAATGTATCTCAATTCTTCTAATCTGTCTCTGTGCTCTTTGAAACTGGATATACCCATATACAGTACTCTGTCAACACCTCCAGAAACCCCTAGAGTTCACACTTGTGTTTATTTTATTTTAGTTAAAACATATTTTACCAGGTAAGCACACAGAGCCCAGGGCTCATTTGCAGGGTACAGTTACAAAGTACATACAGTGCAGAGACATACAATTCCCATTGTAGAACACAAATGATACAGTTCTATGGTGCCCGGGCTTCAGGTCCTTCAGGCTGGACTGGGGTAAAAAAAAAAGGGAGGTGGTGTTATCATCCATACCAATTCCTCCCTAAATGCTTCCTTGGTGGCTACACCCCTCTGCCTTTCCAACTCCGAATGTGAGGCAATCTTTATTAAATTAACATTGGGTGGTACGAAGCTTCTTCTGTTTGGCTGTGTTTACATCCCCACTAAAGCAGCCCCAAATGCCTTAAAGTCTCTGGTCTCTGCTGTCCCTGACCTGCCCCATGGGAGAAAATTATTTTAGGGGATTTCAACCTCCACTGGAGCCCCCTTAGTGGTGGGGATCTAAAATCCACCTTGCAAGATGTCAGCCTTACGCAAATTATATCTCAACTCACTAGACTGAACATTAAAACAGGTAACCATAGAGCTGTAGATTGGATCCTCATCTTCAAGCCAGAGAGATTCAGAATAGCTGGCACATTTGCTGACATCCTAAGTGACCATTCTCCCACGTTTGCCATTTGGAAAAATTATTATCCCACTCTCCTCCTTGAATCTTCTGGGCTCAGGATTTCTCCAGTCTGATGTAGACCTGTTTCTAGATTTCCTCTCCAAAGTAAGTTGGACCCAGATTAAGGAAGCCCATAGCTAGGGGCATGACCTAGCTGAGGAACTGAATGGAGGTGTTTTAGCAGAGTTCCAGCTAGATCCATTAAAAATTGATTTCATCCTGCATAAAATCGCCTTGCAACTTCATTATTGGGCTACATTCTACTGCTCAGATGCTGACTACATCTAAATCCACAAAGAAACAGGCAAAACTATGATTTAATAAGGCACCCAGCTCGAGCTCATCCTTGCAGCCTGTAGAACCAGCAAGGAGCCATCCCTCCCACACCCAGTCTCCATCAGAACCTGGAGGTAAAGCAGAGAATATAGCGATGGATACCAACTACCAAAACCTAGAAAGATTGATTCGCGATCTAAAATATGACTTGGGCACACAGATGCAGTCAGGATTCAATAACATGACTGCCCAAATTCAACATTTGTATCAATTGGTAAATGTCACCTGGGAAACAGTGGAGGCCCATGCTACTCGCCTCACAGAAATGGAATCCAGAATTGGGGCTCAAGAGGACACCACAACACAAATATCTGCAACTTTACAGCAAGCTCTCAAAGATATAGAATGATTAATGCAGGTGGTGGATGATCATGAGAATCGAGAATGGAGGTGTAATTTCCATCTTGTAGGTCTTCCTGAGGGCTTGGAAGGGAAGGACTGTGCCTCATTTATGAGAGAATGGCTAAAAAAACCTGGCTCTCCCACCAAACATCTCCCTGGAAATACAACGAGCTCATCGCTCCCCAGGACAAAAGGCCGCACCAGACCAGAAACCGAGGCACCTACTTATCAAGTTTCTCTGATTCCCAGATTGCCAAGCAGTACTTGCAGCCACTCAAAAATGTGAATCCATTATGACGCAGGGATCCAGAGTTAGTATTTTCCCAGATTTCTCCAGACTGTTGCAGACCCGAAGACAGGCTTTTTTGGAAGTCAAACGCAAACTGCATAACATTAATTGTCCATTCACTTTGGCCTCCCTATGCGTTTGATTGTGCGATATCCTGGCAGCCGACAACGGGCATTCACGGATCCTGATGCAGCAATGGAGTACATGCGAGGCCTTCAAAGAAACAAGCCGAATGACCGAGCAGGAGAAAATGAAGGGAGAAACAGGCATAAAGATGTCAAAATACACTGTCTCTTAGACAGGTAATCCTAGGGATGGGGTTTTAGGGAAGGGAACCTCTTAGCCTGCAACTCTGGGTATCAGAGGCCTATTAGGGCAGGGCTCGAGAGGATTCCTGTGGAAGACCCACCCTGTCCCTTGGGAGGATGTGCCTTTAGGCATTAGCTTTTCCTTACTCACAGGGCACCGAGACTTTTCAAACATTACTACCTCAGGCACTAAATTCTAGCCCTGAGATGGTTATCTACATTGTTTGCTTGTTAATGTTATGCAGTCAATTTAATTCTTTGTTTAGAGTCGACTAGAACAGTTTAAAAGTCGAAGTTGTGTTTATATTGTTATGTTGAAGACTTGCGATGAAGTCGGGCTACATGTTATGCTGACTTGGGGGAGGGGGTGCATAGCTGAGATAGCATCGTTCTTAGGCCCAAATGCCCAATTTTTCTTGTTACTCTGGTTTAGCCGGGGGATCCAGTTAATACGAGGATGAGCAATGGTGGCAAACTGTACTCAGCATAAAGGAGCAGCAGGAGGGCACCATCAATAGCGCCATTCAGGGTGTGATGTGGGTCTCTTGACATGCTACTCCATGGATATACTTAACAAATGGCTGGGAAAGCTGGGGACGATAGGGTCGCTTCTATTCTTTTGATTTTGGAGCACTCCCTCGTGACTGGTGTGCGACACTGGCGGTAGGCCCTCCCCTGCATCAGAATAAGGGGATTAAAGATGCAGGATGCTACCATAGATGTATTATTTCCTCTTCAGAATTAATGGAGCTGGTAGCTCAATCCACGAGAAGTAGAGGGTGAGAGTCCTAGATATTAATCCTATGTACCTAAGGACTACGGGTGGAGAGGGAGGTGAAGGGACATGGGGAAAAGAGGCTGGGAAGGGGAGGTAAACGAGGGTATAAACGTTGGTATCTTCATTTGGGGGAAAACTGATGGGAGGGGGCAAGGGGGTTTTGATGAGACCTGTTTGGGAGGTTTCACTACTCTTGATCAGCTGGAGGATGGGAGGGTTGGGGAGGGAGGTTAACCAGTGGGGAATTGTTAATTGTAAAAAAATGTGGACAGTTTGGACAATGCCTTCAGATTGTGGTACACGCTGAATTTAACTACAGATGTACAGAGGTTCGTTTTTATTGTTTAATCCCAACAAATGGCTGACTTAAGAATTTTATCATGGAATGTTAATGGATTGAAAACAGTAGTCAAGCAGAAGAGAGTATGGTCCAACATCAAAAAAAATCAGGAGAGATGTGGTGTTATTACAGGAGTTACATCTTACGAGGGAGGAGGCAGACAGACTGGCTCAGTCCTGAGGTGGGGTTCTCTTGGTGGCACCCTTTACCTCCAGAGCAAGGGGGGTAGCCATCTGACTGTGGCCCGGTTTACCACACAGAGTTAACAGTTTTATGGTGGACCCACAGAGTAGATACGTGGTGGTGGAGGTGGTGCTGGGGGGCATGACCTATACATTTGCATCAATTTATGGCCCTAATTTTGACTCCCCAGATTTTTTCACTCATTTGAGGGTGATGTTGGCCTCTTGTCAGGATAATTTGGTCCTGGGAGGAGATTTTAACACCTACCTAGACCCCAGTCTCGACCACTCTGTAACTAAAACAAAGTCCTACCCTAGGAGTGCTGCAGCATTGCAAGACTTCATAACTAAGAGAGCCTTGGTGGAGGTCTGGAGACACTTCCATCCTGGAGACAGGGTATACTCATTTTACTCCCATTCTCACCAAGTCTACACCAGACTGGACTATATATTTGTCTCCCCCCCTCTACTTGATTTCAGATACCATGCAAGCAACATATGGTCCTATATTAATCTCGGACCATGCCCCACTTCAACTGCAGCTTATGGCTGCTCAGCAGGCCTCTGGGGGACCCTAGTGAAAGTTCGACCCAATCCTACTCCTGGATGAGGATTATGTTAAATTTATCAAAGGGAAGATTGAAGAGTTTATTGGCAATAATAAAAATAAAGGGACACATATCAACTTTGTTTGGGACTCTTTAAAAGCTTTCATCCACGGGGAGACAATCTACTATGCAGCCTATAGGAAAACGCAATCATCAAGGGTAGAAGAGCAACTCACTGCTGACATTCAAAAACTAGAGGACAGCTATGAGCTCTCCCCATCCCCAAATAACAAAAGATCTAAAATCGTTAAAGGGGAAGTTACATCAGATGGTTTCAGGGAAACTCGAGCGAGACCTAGTACTTACTAAATCGTACACACATTTTGAGGGGGATAAATCCAGAAAATGGTTGGCTTGGCTAGTCAAACAAAAAAAGGCAGAATGGGCCATACTCTCCATGGCCAAATCTGATGGTTCCCCCACATATGATCAGAAAGAAATTAATGAGATCTTTAGGGCATTTTACTCTCGCATATACACTACCCAAGTACCACCAGAAGAGGACCCGGAGGTCTTTCTTCGGGACGTGGATATGCCACATCTGAGTGAGACTCTCAGAGCTGAGCTGAGCTTGGCTCACCCCTATCCCCTGAGGAGATCAAGCAAGCAGTCTGGCATATAAATAAAGGGAAAGCACCAGGTCCTGATGGTATTCCCGCCTAATTTTATACAGCCACCTGGGATACCATTGGGCCCCTTATGCGAGAGGTCCTGGAGTCTGCCTTAATACAGGGGGAACTACCACACTCCCAAAGGATGGCCACCATAACAGTGCTTCCTAAACCAGGGAAGGACCCCTCTAAGTGTGGGTCGAATCGCCCTATATCACTTCTTAATGCGGACTATAAAATCCTAGCCAAAATCATAGCATACAGGTTAGAGGACGTACTCCCAAGACTAATCCACGTAGATTAAGGGGGGGGGGTTGTTAAAGGAATACAAGCCAAGCACAGCCTTCAAAGAGCCATCAATGTTATCCACAACTGGAAAAAGGGTGGGGCCTTACAGAGGTCTACTTGTACTTGATGCCGAAAAGGCGTTCAACCGAGTCGAATGGCCCTTCATGTTTGCTGTGCTACTCAAATTTGGTTTAGGGGACACTATATTAAAATGGATAGGAGCCCTTTATGCTGCCCCACAGGCACAGATATTGACCAATAGCACCCTTTCGACTCCCTTTTCCCTAACCAGAGGTACAAGACAGGGTTGTCCCTTGTCTCTTCTATTATATGTGTTTACCATAGAAGCATTAGCAAACACTATTAAAGGAAATGGTAACATCAAGGGATGTAAGGTAGGGAAAGATGTCCAAGTAATATCGTTGTTTGTGGACAATATCTTATTATTTCTGGACAACCCTGGTGAGGCCCTCCCAGCCTTGAGTAGGATATTTGAGAAAAATGGCCCCCTTTTGGGACACAAAATTAATTGGGACAAAAGTGAATGGCTTCCCCTATGGGAAAAGAGGATATCCATAGAAATAGCTGGCACCATAATACACCCTACTAACCAGATTAAATACCTGGGGGTTCTGCTGCCCAGCAAACTCTCCCAAATCATATCCATTAACTATTGTCCCCTGATCAGGAAACTCAAGACAGATAGTATTAATTGGAGGGCTTTGCCTCTTACTTTATTGGGCCCAGTTAACCTGGTCAAGATGTACTTCCTCCCAAGGGCCTGCTACCTTTTTCAATCCATCCCAATATCCCTTCCACAGAAATATATTAAGGCCCTGGAGGGGGCATGCACCCACCTTTTGTGGCAGGGGAAAAGCCGAGAATCAGAAAAGAGATACTGTGGCTACCTAAGAAATTGGGAGGCTTGAGCCTACCCAATATGCACTTATATTATATTGCAGCCCAATTAGCCCACATCTAAGATCTGCTAAGAGAGGAAGGGGATGCCCCAACATGGACAAAGATGGAATGTGAGGGTAACCCCCGTTTTTATTATAGCTTACTTGTTGATTCAATAGGAGATGACCCCCCCCAAGATTTCTAACCCTTGCACCAGAGCTACCTGGAAAGTGTGGATGCAGGCACATTCATTACTGAGACATATGCCCGGGCCCTCACCAGATGTGACACTAGGGAGGTTCCTGAGGGGGAAAGGAGGGCTTTCAGACAATGATAAAATAGGTCTCAGAAGGTAGGACAAGCTGGGTCTCTACCTACTTAGCCAATTCTTTAAGGGAGAGAGGATATAGCAGTTTGAAGCCCTAATTAAGAACTTTAATTTACGCCCCTGTCAATATTTCCTATACCTTAAAATAAGAAGCAAGTTGCAGAAGGCTCCCCCGGGACCCCAGGATCCCATCACACTGCAATGATCCCCCCTGGAAGAACTCCTTACAAAATTTTCTAACATTAAGGGTTTTAGACCACTTAATAGGTGTTACAAACTATTGGTAAATGGTCTTCCCAACCCCCTGGAAAGAATTAGGCACGCTTGGGAGGAGGATATCTACCCCGAAGGGATTACAGGAGGGGACTGGAGACTACTTCTAAAAAATATTTTAAAGTGCTCAGTTAATTACTGGCTAGAGCCATTCAGTATAATTTCCTCCTACGCACTTACCATACCCCGAAGTTGGCTCATACAGTAGACCCTGAATCCTCACCTTTACTGTCCTAAATGCCAAACCCAACTGGGTGATTTTTTCCATATGGTCTGGTCCTGTCCTAAAGGGATACATGTTTGGCTGGGAGTGACTGAAATCCTAGCTAAGACCTTGTATGTTGTGATCAGCCTGGACCCTGTGAAAACCCTATTGGGACTCCCCACAGTAGGTGGCTGGCAAACTGGAGGGGGTCAGAAATTGTGGAGAATAGGTGTGGTGGTGGACATGAGAGAGCTGGCCGTGCACTGGAGACTTGACCAAATCCCCACTATAGCATCATGGGCCAGGTCACTTATGCAAGTAATGAAACTGGAGAGGACACAATATTTAGTTTGTGGTCAAATTGGTAAATATGAGGAAATTTGATCCCCACTGGAACAGGCTATTCAGAGAGACTGGTTCCCAAGCTTCTGAGGACACTGGGTGATTGGTTGATATTCCATCAATTGGGATTAGGAACTTATATCCTTTTCTACTGTTAAACAACAAGCTGGCCGGCCCGGTGGCACAGAGGGTTGAGGCACTGGATGCCACACCTCGAACCACGCTGGTGACCTGGGATCAGAAATGGACTCAGGTCGTGAGCTGGCTGGGAAGGAGAGGATTGAGCATCTGGAGGACTGCTCTCCTCTCCTGGGGAGGAGTGGGTGGGAAGCACCGCCTAGTAGTGGCCCCGGTGGAGAACAGGGTACTACATGCAGCGGCGCAGGTGGGACAGCCAGAAAGCTGGAAAAACAGCTTTGGCACCACCGGATGATGGCCTTCATGCTCCATGTCCCTTGGAACCTCCGGGAGCATCCTTCACCACAGCAACACCTCTGGACCGTAGAAAAATAATGTGCCGGGGTCCCCTGCCACCCGGTGCCTTCCCCCTCAGAGGAGGGGGATTTGCCCGGCGATGGGATACGTCAGGACAAATTGGGGGTCGGCTGCGATATGTATGTGGGAGGAGCTCCAGAAGAGGACAGTCGAGGCATGGAAGCACTAGGTGGCCCGAAGGAGAGGTGGATGCCGGACTGTGAAGGGAGGTAAAAAGAGTATATATAAAAAAAAAAAAAAACAATCTGTACACTGACTATATCTTAAATGTTAAGTGTATTTCTCACTGACTGTATGTACTTGTAATCCATAACACTGTTGAAAGTGTCTCCCATGAATAGGGAGATAAGGTGTCCTTATTTGTCCAATCTTAAATAAAGTCTACAAAAACAAAAAAGGAAGCCCCTAGCTTAGATACTGCCCTGGCCTTCTTTATTAAGACCCTCCTCTCAGTTACAAATAAGCATGCCCCCCTTAAATAGATCAGGGTGAAAGGCCAGCATTCTAGATGGTTATCTCAAGACTTGAGAAAACTAATGAGGGAGAAGGATAGGGCATGGGCAGTTTATAAGTCCACAAATCTGGCCAAGGACTGGCAGAAGTATAGAGAACTTAGCAATACTTGCAAAAAAGACCTAAAACTAGTGAAATGACATTACCTCAGAAACTAACAAAACCGTCACCCCTCTGACCCCAAAAAATTTTGGACCCAAATCTACTCCTTGCTCAAAGAGCGTACTGTGCACACAGAATGTGACATGGTTGCTAATGGGACCTGATTCATGAACCCACAGGACGCTGCTAAGGCTGTCAACTTGTTCCTTACTGATCCTGACGAATTCAAGACCTTTCCTCAGGAAGCCCCCCCGAATACCTCTCTCCTTCGACTCCTCCCATGCCCCCATGTTTCACCTCAAGCTTGTGACTAAATCTGAGGTTCTCAAATTGCTCATGAATCTTAAAGACTCTGGCCTCGCTGGCTATGATAAGCTGGAACCCCAGATTCTTTAAAATTGCAGCCCCAGTCATCACTGGTCCCATAACCTGGTTATTTAATAGGTGCCTGATAGAAAGGAAGGTTTCCGCAATCTGGAAAGTGGCACTTGTCACCCCTATCCCTAAACGTGGATTCAGAGAGCTAGTGGAGAACTATAGGCCTATATCTCCCCTATGTATTCTTAGTAAACTGCTAGAGAGGGTTGTTTATACCCAGCTGCAGGACTACATCGAGCTACATGGCCTACTCATGAACTGACAACATGGTTTCAGGAAAAATCATGGTACTAGTACTGCACTTGTAAGCCTCACCTCTGACATCCTCCATGCCCAAGATAAAGGCTTGTCTACTGGTGCAGTCTTTGTAGACCTCACCAAAGCCTTCAGTTTGGTAAATCACCATCTATTATCTGAGAAGCTGCCTTCATTCGGCCTTGACAGTCTGTCTATTAGGTGGCTTTTAGACTACCTAGACGGCAGATCTCAAATCGTCAGATGGCAAGATGCTGTCTCTGATCAACACCCTATCCTGGATGGAGTCCCCCAGGGATTAATTCTTGGCCCACTTCTTTTCTCCCTGTTCATTAATGCTATGCTCGAGTACTGTGGCAGTGCCAGACTTACCCTCTACGCTGATGATGCCGTGCTCTACAGGGCCTTCCCGGATGCCACCCTTCTGAATGTGTATCTCAAGAAAGACCTCTTATGTCTATCAAGTGATAGATAGATGGACTCTGTATTATTTAACAACTAGGACTACTAATCTGGAATGCAATTACTGTTGTGTTTTTTATTCTATATATTTTTTTTTTGCTCCCCCATGAGCTCTGGGACGGCCTCTCCTTCAGGCCTTCCTATACCCCTCACTTGCCACATTGCCCTGACGCAGCCACCCATCCCCCCACATTGCAGCTCCCTGAGTAACCCGGATGTAACCCTTCACTGGGTGGGTCCCTCTCCTCTGAGGAGGAAGGCACCGGTGGGGCAGGCAGTGCAACTCTTGGCCTGGGTGCTGCTGAAGTGGTCCGTGGGCTGCTCAGGGTCTTGGGGCAGCGGGAGCTGGTGACTGTCATCTGGTCAGCTGTGGGGCTCTTTTCCCATTTGCTCCCCAGGGGCGTGGTGTGCGGCAAATGTCAAGGCATACTCCGATGTTCACCATGCCCCATTAGTCATTTGGGACCCAGCACATTGTCGTACTCCTGGCCTCCCCCAGAGAGAAGGTGAGCAGTCATCTGAGGCTTGAGCCATCTCTCCTCAGCGAGCCCTCCAGCACCCGGATCTGTTCCTGAACCCAGTTCACTGGCATCACAAGCGGAAATCCAACCACTGCACCGATGGGCCGACTATTCTGTATTTTAATGTTTTTATTGTTCAGCGACCTGAGCCTCCGGGATAGGGAGCTATAGAAATAAACATCTATCTATCTATCTATCTATCTATCTATCTATCTATCTATCTATCTATCTATCTATCTATCTATCTCTATCTGTTTATCTATCTATCTCTCTCTGTCTGTCTGTCTGTCTATCTATCTATCTATCTCTCTATCTATCCATATATCTACAGACAATATCTATCTATCTATCTATCTATCTATCTATCTATCTATCTATCTATCTATCTATCTGTCTCTCTCTCTGTCTATCTGTTTATCTATCGATCTATCTAACTCTCTCTGTCTGTCTGTCTGTCTATCTATCTCGCTATCTATCTATCCATTTATCTACAGACAATATCTATCTATCTATCTATCTATCTATCTATCTATCTATCTATCTATCTGTCTATATCTATCTCAAGAGCTGGTTTCACGCTAACAAATTGGTCCTCAATGTCAAAAAGACCAAGGCTAATTTGTTTGGCCCTAGAAGCCTGGGTCCACATAGATCACACCTGTTGTCACTGTTCCTCTCCACTGGTACGAGTATCAAGGTCGTGGACTCAATCAAATACCTGGGGATGTACCTTGATCATGATAGTACCTTTAAAACACACATTGATCACCTGACCAAGACCATGAATCAGAATTTAGGCCTACTTTATCAACTTAGTCCCTTTCTTACCAAAGAATCCTGCCTGAAGGTTGCCCACGGTACTGTACACTCTTATCCACCCTGCTCCAGTCCTGCACATGCTTCAAAATACTGAATTGCACAGGCTGAGAACTCTGTACCACAGGGTCGACCATTTTGCTGCTAGTGCCCTACCCCCCCCCGGAGCATCATTGCGATGTGTTATCATCCATACAGTGTCCTTCAATCGAAGGTAAACTAGCATATCCATCTCTGTGCCTAGCCTCAGGACCTCAGACCGGCATCTCGTCAATGTCCCTAGGCTAAAGACTTCTTTAGGTCTCAGGTCATTTGCCTCCTCTATCCCATCCAATCCCTCTGGAATGCCTTGCCCTCTTCTCTACAAGAATACTCCTCTCTTGGGGATTTAAGAAAGAGCTTAGGGCCCACCTTGTAGAGCTTAGCTCCTTTGCCTGCAACCGATGACATTGCTGCTCCAGCTAGTGGGAGCCACCTAGATTCCCTCTCTTATCAATTCCCCTATGGTACTTTAGTCAACCTGCCTCCAGCTGCGACTAGATTACCTCTGCTGGAACTGTTATATTTGTTCTCACGTCTGGCTAGTTCATTGGTTGTTTATTGCATTGTACTCGATAGCTGTGTTTACACTGCAGTCTTTGCAATGCATCAACCCACGGGCACCAGTTGATACGCTGCAAAGATGGCAGTGCAGACACTCAACAGACCACATTAAAAGAGTTGTGCATACATTTTTGGCTCCAACGCAGAAGTGGGGAACTCAATTGGATCAAGTGCATTGAGGTGTGTTGTAAACTGTCTAATGCACTATATCAAGTACGAATTCTAGTCTCCCTGCAGAAAAAAGAAGCCCCCGGAATGTCCAGCCTTCTCCGATGTGTGACCTGCAGTGCAGCAAGTGTGCACTGTGTAAACTGTAGCAGGAGCATATCTGCAGTGGGAAAGTAGCAGTGGAAAATAGCAAGCTCTGCTGCCCTGTAAACATGGCTGATGACTAATGGTTTGTACCTTATCTGTTTAACTATTAACTGTATTTGTGCATTCAGTGTAAAGTGACTTGTTTCACATCCCCTTTGTTGTTTGCAGAGATGTTTAACTCCTGAGTGTTCTATTGTACCCTAGCACTGTGATCATCTTATATTGTATCATCTAGTACTGCTCTTATCGTATGTATGTAATTAATTCCAGGTCGTCCCTGAAAAAGAGATTCTATTGGTCCCAGTGGTCCCACCCAGTTACCAAAATTTTAAATAAATAAATAAAATAAAGTAGACTCACAATACAGAGTACACACAGTTACAAAATTCACACAATCTGCATAGCAAGATACATAGGAGATATGTGTTGGGCTGTGGTGGAATACACTGTTTATCTGCATGAGTGTACACTGACCTCCTTCATGAGTGGTGTAGCATGGCGTAGCAGAGCCATGAGTGATGCTGAGGGCAGTATGCACGAGATCAGATGGATAGTGCATTCTAACAGCCCAACACATATTCGGTTCATACAATAGGGGTGAAAGGATATGGTACTGAAATGCATTGTGTTGTTTTTTGCAGTGTGGTTTTGATGTGTTTAGTATTTATTTTTCTGTGTGTCATATTTTTTTAAGAGGTTTCTGTTAGTTGAAATGTTTTTCTCCATGGTAGTTTAAAGTTCTGCATTTTGTTTCTTCATGATGCTGCTGTTTCTGTTGTTGATCTCTGTTTGTTTGCTTGGGTTTTGCTTTCAGTTTCTAGGTGTAGTTCTGTGTTGAAATGTGCTTTCTGTGCTACCCTGTACAGGTGTGCTGCATTTTGTTTGGGAGGTCAGGTGTTTTGAGAGATTTGCTGCTTTCTGTGACCTAGATACTATGTACATAAATGTAACTACTGTGGAACTAAATACTGTTTACTTCACGGCAGCGACATTTATCTCATGGTGGGGCTGCTAAACATGAATCACTTGTTTTTGACTTGTTACTATGGTGGATATGCTGTTTTAGCCTGATGCATATCCATTCACCCGAACTTTATGAAAATGGTTCAATCCAAGTAGACTTCAAGTCGAAAGCCACTGCAATCCCTCTGATAGGGTGCAGAGCTGGGCAGCACAAGTATTGCTGGAGTGATAAGGCAGGGCTCTAAATAAAAGAGTCAGCTTGATAGACTTTGGGGCTACGTTAGTTGCAAATTGCAGTACAACTGTCCTGCTATGACCCATGGTCAAAGAATCACCTCCAGGAGTGGTCTGCAAGGAGCTTCGGTTGGAGCCCTGGGCCCAGGATGGGGGGAAAGTTTGGCAGCAAGAGCACGTTGATGGGGATTTGAAGTAGGTCTTGATCAAGGCCATGCTTAATTTGAGGGAGGGAAGGGCAGTAAGTTGCAGGGTAGATTATTCCAGATGTTGGGATGCAGTGGATAATGCTTCAATATTGGGCTCCACAATGGGGTACGTCAGAATTGTATTTCTGACACAAAAGTCCTGTGTATTCAGATCAATGGGTTATACAGATGGAAAAGGCCATTCCTGTAGCCTCCGCCCCTTCCCCCAACACACAGATACCAGTCATGTCTTGCACCACAGAGCACTCGCTTATCCTCTGAGAGACTGATATTAAAAAAAAAATCTGTCAGCTTGTGGTACAGTCTTTTTGTACAACCCCAACCCCCAGGTCCCAAAATATCTTTTTTTTTTGTTGCCCCACCCCTGTGGACTCCAGATCTATGACTGGGGGCCATGGTTGTCCAAAATCCAAGTTAGCTAGCCAGCTCCCTCCCAGAAACACTGTTAGGCACAAGCAAACCAAGCATCCCTTTGGGGCGCCAGGACACAAGGGGCATTTTAAAATAAAAAGTGTAAGTAGAGATCAGCTGGAAATGCAAGAAGTGCCAATATAAAACAAGCATTTGTCAATGCCAAATGTTGTCTCGCTGGCATTGGCATTGGTAGTGCAGGAGTTAGAGATGCATAATAGGAATGGCAGTGAAGTATTGAACTGACACCAACCTCACCCCCACCCTGAAGAGACACATTTCAACATAGGCATTTTGGGACCTCCCTTCATGAACAGTGGCACTGTGATTTTGTTAATCTGTCCCAAAAGTTGATTTCCCACAGTGACTACGCCATTCTGCACCACAGGTGCGAAAACACATTTTGGGCAGATGTGAAAAATGACAGCTGTACTGCTCATAAGGAGCTGTGAAAAAATGGCAGTGTTGAAAATCTGGCATGAAGATATTGCAAATTTGAGAAGTTACAGGGGTGCATGGAAACTGCGCAACGCATGCTTGTAACACAGTCATTTTATGGCTTTCATCTCCAAATTTTCAACATATGCATTGTAGGACCTCTGCTCATGAACAGTGTCACTGTCATTTTCTCAAACTGTCCCGAAAACTAATTTTGCACAGCGACCGCGCTATTCTACGCCAGAAGTGCGAAAACACATTTCAGCCAGGATATGTAAAATGACAGCTGTACTGTTCATAAGGAGGTGTGGAAAAATGGCAATGTTGAAAATCTGGAGCGAAAATATTACAAATTCATGAAGTTACCAGCGTGCTTGGAAACTGTGCAACACATGCTCGTAAAACAGTCATATTTTGGATTTTTTTCACCAGATTTGCAACATAGGCTTTTTGAGAGCCCCCTCATGAACAATGGCACTGTCATTTCATTAATCGGTCCCAAAAGGTGATTCCACACAGTGGCCGGGAAATCACCTTTCAGACCCGAATAATGCCATGGCAGTGAATGAATTCATGAGGAGGTGCCCCAATAACCCCATGTTGAAAATCTGGTGTATAATCCAAAAAAATGCCTGAGTCATGCACCAAAGTTGAAAAAACCCTATTTATGCCATTATAAAGCTTACCAGTATTTCTTCAGTTTGTGGTTGGCTTTGAAGACTGCAGACATGTTCCCGGTCCACCGAAGATCATCGTGCAGCTCCGGAGGTAATTATGGGATTAGGGGGTGTGTGGAGGCAGGGTGCGCAGAGGGTGGGTGTGGGTTGGTGGCGGGAGCAGGACAGACCATGAAAGACCGTTTCCTTCTTTTACAGGGTTAAAAAGAAACGGAAAAAAAAACATTGCCGGATTTTTTTTTTACAGGGACATTTGGCATGCTGGGGTGGGCTCACAGTGTACCACCTGAGTGTTTGGGGCTAGCCGATGGGAGATTGGGCACCCCCATCGGCACATACTGAAGGGAGGGGGGCTAGGGTTGAGGGGGACTGGGCACCCTCTCGGCACACAACAAATGGGGGGCACTATGCCAACAGGGAGTGGGTTCCCCTATCAGAACATGAACTAATTCAGGGCATGCCAACAAAGGGATTGCACACCACCGAAGTTGGCATTGTGGCAGGTGGTGGCGGCAGTAACTGCCGCTATGTTTACTAGCATGCTTCATCAGGAAAGGCACGTTGGGAGGTGCCGCTGCATGATGATCTTGACTCTCATTGCAGCGGACCTTTCCTTAGATGTGCTGTCCACATTATGTATCCCTGGTGTGGCGCCTGCATGCTGCCTTTTTGAGGAATGAGGGATGCACCTACTGATGCGTACCCTGCATTCACTCACAGTGACCGCACCTCCAAATCTGCTACTAATGCAATATGTTGGCCGCACAAGCATGAGCCAACATAAAAATTGTTGTTGCCATCCTTGCATTTATAGAATTGTCACCACTTTTTGGATGTGGATGTGTGTGAGGGCAGAGGGAGTGGTGAATGAGAAATCAGAAGTATTTCTGATTGGACACCACTGGGTCTAAAATCGGCCCTGGTTCCTCCACCCTCACTGACAGCTTGCCATCCTATGGCTAATACAAACATAACTGTATTCGCATGCAGTGCATATGACCGGGAGGGAAGGGACAGAGTGGGCTACATCTTTGCTAATGCCAGTAGGCAGACTGACCAATCAGTCTATTTAGCTTCTTCCAAATCACAGACCACGATGCTATGCTCCCAGTAATGCATGCCACATGTTACTAATGTCACATGATAACAAGCCATGTAGCTTGGCAGTAGCACTACTGCCCACCATGCTGGCAAACTGGTTTCGGAAGTAGACTTAGGTTGGCTGGGGTCAACTAGTTGGGGTGATGTAGAGGATCAAGTGTTTCAGGGACTGCTCTCCTCTCCTGTAGAGGGGTGGTCAGCTGTTTTTGAGTGCATCCAAATGGAGGCCTTGTGGCAGTGCAGACAGAGAGGGACTTAAAGGGAGAGGCAGTGGTTCTGTGGTGCATGCATGCCTCCACATGCATGTGCCTATGAGCTATCATGGTGAGGGAAGGGGAAAGAAAATGGAAAAAAAAGCCAGGCAGGCTAAATGAAGTTCTGCCCACTCCATCTTAGCCCCCACCACTGCCTGTTCCCCAGGTAATTCTGGGTATGTGTACATTTGGAGGGGGAAGATAGCCTTCCCTCCTCTGGCCCCACCATGGGGGGGATCCATGGGGTCTTGGCCTCGAGAGTCAGTGGAAATGGACACAAGTTGGAAGGTGCAAGGAGGGAACTGAGTGTTGCCCACCTGACATAACAGGGGAAAAAAGCTTTGGCAAATAAAATAAAGAAATACAATAATGTCACATGATGAGTGTAATAGCTACTGTTCAGGATGGCACACTGGCAGTTGGGGAAGAGAACTTAACTAGATTACCTGGATTCTGAACTATCATGCCCCCCCCCCTTCAAGTAATGGATCAGGATGCAACATTGTAGTCAAGATCGATCAATAATATATTACATTTTTATTTATTTACTTATTTGCTTTTATTTACCAGGTGCGTGAACTAGACAAAAACGTTTTCATATTTTCAGGCACAACGGGGGAGAATACAGCAAAGGAGGTCAACATAACAGTATGCAAGTATTCAGAGAAACATGGTGCAATGCAAATAGACAAGCAGTAGTACAGGGAATTAAATAGAGCAAGGGAAGTAATACACAAGGTTCATTGTCTTCAGGGCATTATACACAATACAGTACTATTTACAACAGCATACTTACAATCAGGATACAGGAATATGTAACATTCATTGGTATGGTGTACTGCAAAAATAGACCTGGTGACACAATTTTAGGTAGACTAAGGGCCAGTTAAAATACCTTCCCCGAAAAGTTCCATTTCCAGGGCAGCAGTGTATGACACACCCTTCACAGAATAAAAGCATCTCACGCACAGTTTAAGTTCAAGTTCAAAGGCTTTAATGATCAGCATAAGCTTTTACAACAACTAAAATACATATAAAATATCAACAATTCCAGATCTACATGTACAGTCTCTATTCCGGTACAATTAATCGTACATATCCTTCCTATATGTGCAAATTTTCACAAATGAAGAGTAAGTAAAAAGCTCAGTAATTTCTCCAAAAGGAACATATTGGAATTATTAAAAAGGAAAGGTACCAGCAGGTCGGGAGGGAGACCAGTGTCAGCCAGGATTTTCCCCAACCATTTTTTCCTATTTGAATTATAGAAGGGGCCTAGTAATAGTACGTGTTTCAAATCATCTTCCATTCGATTCCCACGTGGACAGAAGGGAGAATCAACGTTTCCTCTCCCTTAACCAAAATAGATATAATTCGCCTTATACATCTATATCTAATAAACAAGTGCCTAGATTGGGGATTAGTTAATCTGATAAGATATGAGTCTAGACCATGTGTCTGCTTCATTATTTTATACCACCTATAGTTTTTTAATGTGACTATTCTCTCCATATCCCTTGCTCTGGCTATGTCTCTAACTTTAAGTTTAACCAAGGATGTAATCTCTTCCAGTGGTTTAAAATAAATATCTGTGAGGACATGTCCAAGACCCCTAGGATAAAATTATTTCTGAATAAGTTGTGTGCTGGGTGCTATAAAATCCAATGAAGCATAATAAACTTCTTCCTCCAAGCACCGTCTCAGAATTCTATGCTCTGGTAATATAAAGGTCTTTAATAAAAAAAAGTTTCTCCAGGACTAATGACTCCAAAGATAATTGCCCCAACTCAAAACGTAAGACTTCTTTTGGAACAGATTGAGGGACCATTATAATATAATGATAACGCTTGTTAATAACTCGTTCAATATCTTCCAACTTAGAATTTCCCCAGATTTCAGATGAATAAATTATGCTTGCTTTAATTTTTGCATTTAGTACTTTTAAAATGCCCAGTGTAGATGCCCTCCCCATTTTTGAGTTAAATAATCTTAAAGCATTTGATGCAGTTTTAGTTTTAGTCATGATAATGGCACAATGATCTTTACAGGTTGTACTTTAAGAGAAACATACTCTTAAATAATTGTAAGTTTTAACCGTATTTATTTTGACTTTTCCTATGTATACCTTGGGTAAATGTTTAGAGTGATTCCCAAAAATTATTACATTACTTTTGTTCTTATTAATTAATAAACCATTTATATCACACAGAGCAGCAAATGTATCACATTTTCTCTGAAGTCCCAGCAGAGAAGCAGAAATTAAAACAATATAATCTGCATAGGCCGAAAGAGGCTCCCTGTTATTGCCAATATTGGGGGAATGAAAGTCTGGATCTTCCAGGTCTTGTAAAATTGAATTTACATATAGATTAAACAAATTTGGGGCCAAGATACACTCCTGTCTTACCCCCAAGTTTGTTTTAATGGTAGGGCTCCCCACTGATTATATTGAGCCTGCATCCAGGTATCTGTGTGAAGTCTGATCATTACATCTAACACAGAGCTAACCATACCAAATTGTTTAAATTGTTTCCCACAACAGATTACTACTAATTTTATCAAAAGCAGAGGTCAGGTCCACAAAACAGCAATACAATTTGTAATGTTTGACAGTTACATTTTTCCATGTTAGATGTCTCAAAACGTAATAACACTGTACATCTCATGCACAGAGAAAAAGAGAACTCCAGTTGGTTGGGAGTGCTCCCTCAATCATTAATAGAAACATGATAGTTTGGGAGCCTTTAGGGTGGTCAGGGGTGGCTGTCAAAATATAATATCAACTCCTCTTGGCATGACAGTTTTTTTAGGTTTGGCAATTTGCATAAAACAAAAATCTTCAAAAAAAATGAACATGTCAATTCTGCCCACACCTAATGTGTAGTTTAGTTTGTTGGTGTGGTGGAAGGCAAGGAATAAAGCTGTCAGTCAAAAATGCCTTTGTTTGAAAGAGTGTCTCCACAATTCTAACTATGACAAAAATCTTTAGAGAATATGGCATTTGTTTTATTTATTTTTAATTTATTAACCAATAGCCCAGCTGAGATGCAACATTTACCTTGTGGAGTCTTGTGTCCACCCATTTTTGCAGCTGAGTGGACTGTAGCAGTGGATAGTAATGTAACTCGCCCAAGGTCACACAGTGAATATGTGATGCCATTTGTCTCAAACAGGGCTTGAATTTGAGATCCTCCCAGTTCCAAAGACACTGCTCTAACCACTAGACCACATTGCCTCCAAACACGCACTCATGCAAAGACAGAAACAAAAATATATAGACCTGCATATACAGATGTTCAATCCCAACCAAATGCAGGGTTATACACACACATGCATTTACTCAGACACAGACATAATAAGACTTGTGCAGTCTGACTGAGGCTCAATCCTGCTAAAACATGATTACTACCAGTAGAACTAGATGCACACAGGTTGGCAGGTCAGTGCTTTAATTATAATATAGCTATAAAGAATTCAGTAATCTGATTGGCTGAGTAGCTTGGAACCCAGTGCTTTTGTCCCACCATGACAGCACTGGAAGAAGGACCAGTAGCCTCTTCACATATGAAATGAATTGCAGCAAACTCATACCTGACTGCCATCACAAATATGGCTGTCACCTTTACTCAGTAAAAACCTTCAACTGGGCCATAAAATTACAACTGCCTTAAATTTAAAAACATGTTAATTAAATGTTATTTGTCCTCATAATCCTCTTCTCACATACACACACATAACTTGAAAAATGAAATACTACAGTACTTACAATGTTAATTTATGGTGTTTCTTTGTTGACCATGAAAAATCCCCTTCCTACTGTCACCTGCTTACTGAGGAAATTTGTGTTGTTTGACCTGCTACAGAAAAACCAAAAGCCCTGGATCCATCTAAGACCTTCTGTTGTGTGATTGTGGGGCTGAACATTCGTCCAGTAGAACTGAACAGAGATTTGAATTCTTGTATTCCATACATAGTAAACATTCCATCTCTTGAATTCAAACCCAAGTATCTTAAACCGCCTTCTTGGATATTTTGCACTTTAATATCTTTGTAACTGTTCAATGGATTTGCATGAAATTTTGTATGCTTTGTCTTGAGGGGTCAAGTTGGATGTGCAGATTCTGAGATCTGTATAGCGAAAAAAGTGAGAAAAAAAATTGTTTCTGTTTTTTTTTTTGCCATCATCTAGCACCAGATGGTTTAAAAATTTTAGTCTGAAATGTTTCCAGCAGAAAGAGCTTGGCCCACAGATGTGCCTTTGGCTGACTTGGTGAAAAAAAAAACATTAATCTGTTCCAACAGGAAACAGACATTCAACCTTCTTGTGTCCAGGAGCTTGGCATTATTTTCCTCCAATCCATCACCAGCATAAGTACTGTAAAGCAACTAAAATCATATTTATTACACCTAACAGTAAAATGTAATAAATAAACAAATGATGCAGGGCAGCTCTGCAGGGGAGTATGGTAAATGTGGTTAAATCTATTTAAATTTTGTTACAATGCAGTTAGACATTTATGTCTTTTTTTTTGCTTCTTTTTAATGTATAAAAAAAGGCAGTCCAAGACATTACAAGGGACTACAGTATCTCTATATATTATGGCTAATTCTTCCCAGCAAGAGATTCCAACACATCACACAAATCACAGCACTTTGGGTTGAGGAACTCTTCTGATCTCGGAACCAGCCTAAAGGCAAAACAGTAAACCTTCCTTCTAGACATCAGGGGCCCAATATTCAAATCTGAGCAAAGCAGAGGGCAATACTTTGAGCTGCCCTCTGCAGTTGCTCAGATGTCCAAAAGTGCCATATTCAGTGGAACAGTGCATGGGTGCTATTCCACTGAATATAGAGCCAGTGAGACCCAGTGATAAGCTAATTAGTGCCGGTCAGACATGGCCCCAACAATAGGGTGGCACAATGGCTTGTGCCCGGACAAAAATCCCCATATTCAAAGGGATCGCTGTTCCATGAATAAATAAAATATATCTCCCTGGTAGTCTAGTGGTCCCTCCCCCATTGGCATTCGCCGTTCCATTAATAAATAAAATATATCTCCCTGGTAGTCTAGTGATCCCTCCCCCATCGCCCATCGCTGTCCTATTAAATAAATTATATTTCCCTGTTAGTCTAGTGGTACCTCCCCCCTCGCCGATCACATCCCTTTAATAAATAACATATATCTCCCTTGAATTCTAATGGTTCCTTCTCCCTCGCTGTGTTGAGGGTCAGGATGGCCACTGCATGTCTTCCACCAACCCCTAGGGTTGAACAGCAGTGAGTCAGGGCTTCAATTGGTGGTATGTGTGCTGTGCAAAGAGATCGGGCAAAATGGCCCTGCGTGGTGCACGTACTCTGAATATTGGATTGTACCAATATTCAGGTGTCCGACCCTTCATTTACATTGTGCCTTCCTCTGTCCTTTGCCCAAGCTTGAACCGAGTTTGCGCACGCTAACTGGGCTTTTCAATGTTGCGCTTCTGTGCAAAGCCAGGTTTACGTGGGCAAACTCAGTTTTGCACCAGGGCAATGTTTTGAATATCAGGCTCCAGGAGCTGAACTCAAGTAACAGTACAGAAGTTTGGAGGAAGAGAAGAAACGGAATGAGCAGAGCAGCAGAGAAGATGTGGCAGGGGAAACAGGGTAAGGCACAATCTCTGTGCACTTAGGCAATTCTGTATTTATGACAGAAAACATTCAGCAAGAGATTTTCCCATAGTAGCAAGCAAAAAGTAAAAGAGTACAAAACAGTGAAACAGAAGTCAGGCAAGGAAAAAATAACAGCATTTCATTTCAGTAGCAGGAGGTTCAGGGACATAACCTTGTCCCAGGCATTTTCTGTCTTTATTCATAACACAGGATGTCCAAATAAAAGGAAAACATACACAAACAACTACCTTAACTGCTCTCACAACCACTGCAACACAGAATAGCAGCAGAAAATGCCACTGGGCAAACTGAAGGGTTGAACTGTAAAATATGGGGGTGAAAATAGTAGCCAAGAAACCTACCATAAAGGGGAGAGAGTAATACAGAGAAAAACAGAATTAAATAGGGAGAGGTGGAGGACAGACCCCTGTGACAAGTTACCATTCCTGCCAGGGGTTAGAAAGGACAGAAAGCTAAAGAATAGGAGAAGACAGAGGAAGACTGCTGTGGCACAACAAACTTATTGCAGGCATCTCAGAGAAGACAGCTTTCAGTACTCCCTAAGGTTTGTACTAGTTTTAGACTGCCGTTTGCATTGCATGGGGCGCCTGCCACTTTCCAGAGGTATATTGACTCAGTTCTAACACCCCATAGTCCATACTGTTCTGTCTACTGTACCTGGATGATGTGGTAATTTTTTAGTATTACCTGGCAAGCCAATTTAAAACATTTGGCTAAAGTATTTCTAATCATTAGGGAGGCGGGTATGACTGTTAAGCCAAAGAAATGTGTCATAGCAATGCAGGAAACAAGATATCGAGGGTATATTTTAAGATACTGTTCTGTAAAACCTAAGGTTACAAAGGTGGAGGCAATGGCTAATAACCTACCTCAGGCTAAAACACATGTTCGCTCTTTTCTAGGTTTGGCTGGGTATTATCAGTGATTCATAATTTTGCTGATATTGCAGTTTCTCTAATGAATCTGACCAAAGGGGGTCTCATAGTACTGGACCAAGCATCCTTCCTAAGATGAGATACAGCGAAAGGCCAAGACTATCAAATCGTAACAAATGACTCATCAGTTCAAGCATCCAAGCCCCTTGCATATACTATCCAGTTCATATGTACTATAATCACTGACTTGCTCATGTCTATGTTAAAGTACCTAAGCACTAGTCATTTCATACTACTAATACCTTTGAAGCATTATCCTACTTACTAGTCTGGCTTCTGTATCCAAGCACAACCTACAGCATCCAGCTACAGTATGTAACATAAGCACTGAGCTCTGAACCAGTTAAATGTAGGACCATGCCTGTAGTTAAGTGGGGGAAGAGCTCCTCCCCCACATCCTATTTAAGCCAGCAGGCAGCATACTACCCTGCTTAGAGTGAGTCGCACTCACCCCCATCCTCCCCTGACACCTCCTTCTTCTGCGGCACTCTTATCCCACCGGGGGGGTCTCATAAAACTGGACCAAGCATCCTTCCTACGGTGGGATACAGTGAAAGGCCAAAACTATCAAATCATAACAAATGACTCATCAGTTCAAGCATCTAAGCACCTTGCATATACTATCCAGTTCATATGTATTATAATCACTGACTTCCTCATGCCTATGCTGAAGTACCTAAGCATGAATCATTTCATACTACTAATACCTTGCAAGCATTATCCTACTTACTGGTTTGGCCTCTGTATCCAAGCACAACCTACAGCATCCAGCTACAGTATGTAACATAAGCACTAAGCTCTGAACCATAGTTAACTATGTTTGCAGCCAGAATCTGTAAGTCCATTGACAGGCTTTGAGTCCACTTATACTGCTATCAAGTATTTTATCCAGTTAGGGAAGGCCATGTGTGCTGGTTCCTGTTGCTTTTTTGGGCATGTATGTGACCTGTGTCCCACTGCTTGACAATGCCAGCATTTTATTTCAGATGTGTATGGTTTACCTTCCCCTGCAGTTTTACTTTCCAGTTTCTTATTACTAGTGGATCCTTTTGTAGAAGAAGAGGTAGAAGTAGGAGGTCTTACCGAGCCTGTAGATGAAGTGAGATAATGTCCATGGCATCCACTTCTTGCCCTGGGTCTGTGTGCAGTAAGGAAGTCTTCTGCCAGTCCACAGCTCTTTCACCAGACTCTGGGTTGTGATCCCTTAGCCAGAGCTGAACTTCAGAGGATAAGATTTGAAAGTGTTGCACTAGAGGGCTCGGATCAAGGATCTCTACTTTTGTTTTCTCCTCTGGTTGGAGCCACTTCAACAGCGGGTCTTTCAGCCGGGTGTATATCTCCCTAGGTGTATACCGGTGTTGGTATATCCGCGATCTAAATCACTGTCTGTAAGTTTCTAGGTTGACATCATAGCAGTGGAGGATTTCTCATTTGACAAGGTCGTAGTCTTCTGCTTTCTCTATGTCCATGTTACTGTACTCAATTAACAGGGCTTTGAACAGGGTTTTTATATGCTGAAACTCCACCTAGTAGGTTCTATGCTCCTCCCTCATTTATGGTTAGAGCATTTCATTTGAATTCAACAAGCCATCTGTCATTCTGATGCCTTTGAAAAAAAATCTTTGTTTGTTCAGGCTTTTGGTGTCTGAATTGTGCATTTGAGTGACTTGTTTATTGGTGTGTGATCCTACTTTTAGCTTTTATATTTGCTTGTGATGTTGTCAATTATTATGTATTGGGGCATTCATTAATTTATTTCCTCTTTGTTCTGGCACCCTGGGCCTCCAGGGAAGAGTGCTATACATAAATAAAACTACTACTACTGTATGTGACTTGTGCCTTATCAATTAGATAAGATGCTAAGCGAATGACCCACTGTGATTTAGGCCAACCGCTGCTTGAGCAGTTCTTTCAAAGGTTGTCAAATATACCTCGATGTCATCGGTAGGTGTTAGCTTGGTTAACGTGATATCAGAAAGAATGGAGAATGGGGCTGGGGGGTGCATCCAGAACTCCCAGCACTTCCCTTTCCCATCTCTTTCAAAGCTTGCAAAGTCTCTAGCCATTTTCCTTCTTGCTTTAGTCTTTCTCTGGCTTCCTCCCGCCTCCGCTGGTCATTCTCCACTTGTTTGGTTGCTAACCAGTGAAGCAGCTCTGTAACATCTTTGGGAGGCTGGTCTGACATTTCTCCACCAGTTTTCCCCAGTGCCTGATAAGTCAAGCAGGTCTTGTACTTACTTCGACTCGGAGCTCCCAGTCCAGGCAACAGTTAAAGATCTTCTTCTTTGATTTGGGGTCTAGTAATAGCACCCCTACCAGTCCCTGTGGACATAAATTGTCAGTATCTAGTCAATACCTGCTGGATCCCATTCTGACACCAAGATATCACTGGGTGTGGGTATCTAAAGACAGCTCAGGCCACTCATGTAGCGTGCAACATGTGCAGAGAATGTGAATTCTATTTACAAAGACCAACAAGTGGTAGTGCAAAAGGCAAACATCGAATATTTACACCATTTTCACAGGGAGCTGTAGAAGGCTGGAGCAATTCCAGAAAAATTACTTTTCCCAATTCTTCCCAGCAACAGATTCCAACACACTCCCAAATCACAGCATTCTGGGTTCAGGAATTCTTCTGATCTCACAACCAGCCTAAAGGTAAAATGGTGAACCTTCCTCTTTGACATCAGGCCCTGAACTCAGTTAACAGGGATTTGAACAAGGCATTTATATGCTGAAGTGCCACATAACTGATTCTGGGCTTCTCCCTCATTTATAGTTAGAGCGTGTCATTTGAATGTAACAAGTCGTCTGTTGTTCTAATACATTGCACAGCATTCATTGGAGTCTGAGAGATTTATAATTGGAAAGACTTTGCCTGGAGTTCAATGGCCAAGCAGCCAGCCACTCTCACTTCCTGAGCTATATAAGCAGTTCCTCTCAGCCTCATTGTGAAGCATTTTTTCTTTGCAGCTGAAGGCTCTGTTGGTTGGTCCTCTGAGCTGCTTGGGCCTCCATGACTGGCTGGGGCCTGTCCCCCCCCCCCCTTTTGCTACTGCTGCTTGTCTCTGCTGGGCTTCTGTGTCTATTTTCCTGCTTCTGGTTTGTACTTTGTCTTCGGCTTTGTGTGTGCTTTCTTCCTTTTTGGGGGGGCTTTGTTTCTAAGTTCCTAGCATACTGCTACTCAGAGCTCCTGCTACTGCTTTCAGTTACCTACAACTGTAGCCACTGCTGCTGTTTACTTTAACTACTGTTGTACCCAGTGCTTCTGTTTTTACACTGTGCTCACTACGCTTAAACTTCTGCAATGCAGCTGCAATCATTATCTGTGTGTTTCAGCTCAACCATAGCTGTTCCATGTTGCATACTCAACTCTTTTCACCTGACACAGTTTACTCTGACCCTAGCTGTGCTGCTCATTCCTGCTCTCATTCTACTTGCAGATTCATTGCACTGCCTGCCTACACCTGCTTTCAAGCATTGTCTCCCTGTTTTATTGCAGTTACAACTCTGAGGTCAGCCAATTAAGCTCCTGCTGAGGCTGTTCATATAGATTTGATATTAAAATTGCTTTGCCACTGAAAAATCCTCAGAGTATTTGTCACCTTGGCTATTCATGTGTGGCTGGCTTGCCCCCACTTCAGTGCTGTTAATGTTATACAGTATGTTATGTAGACCTCCGTGTTGGTCCACCTATCACTACTACTGCTTACTGACCTATGTGCAGGTCCACACTTGCTTACGCAACCATTGCTCCTTGCTTACACAAACCATTGCTTCATGCCTACTGCCATCCCTTGGCTTCAGCCTCTGGGATTCTGCTGCACTCAATCTGCCTTTGACCTTGCAAGGTCTCAGCACTCAATGCTCATTATGATCTCAGCACTCCATGCTCATTCAGCTCACTAGCTTTTCAGCTCTCAATCAATTTCTGGGGCATGCCAGTCATTCTATTCTGGCACAGGGTTCCTGCAGCCGATGGTCTCGCTCTGCATTTAGTCCACATCTCAAGCGTGTCCAGCTTGGGGCGGGATCCTTCTCACCTGGCCCATAGCTGGGAATGTTCTCACCCTGGGCATGGTTTAACTGCCTGCTATGTGACAGCAGCTCCTGGTGTAGAATTTAAGACTAGCAGTGAAGGGTGGAAAAAGTTACCTTCTTTGGCTCTAATGTTCCACTATAACGGTTAGCCATTGATTTTAGTGGTTTCCTAAGTGAGGCACCTTCACCGCATTCTCTCTATGACTGCCTCTGGTTCACCTGGTTTGATTTAGGGTGGGTAGGCCAGGTGAGTTCCTCAGCAGTTGTTGCTCTCCTCCTGCACCTTGGATGCACATATTGTTGCACAGTTTTCACGCAACCTTCCACGGCGTTCCTGCTAGTGGGTTTGAGTGAGAGCCTTCCTCCAGATTGGAATGTTTTCCAACTCCCTTTAATTGGGTTTTCCAAATTGTAGCTGCAGAGCCATCACTAACCAAGCTATCCCAAGCCTGGAGGGAAGGCGACCTAGGCCTTGGATCCCCAGAGATTTCCTCCTCATAGGGTTTTTTTTTCTCCCCTCCATTGCCTCAGGTTATAACTCTTAGTCAGGATAGTTGTTTCTCCTAGTTTCTTTAGGTAGGTTCTGCTGTTGGATGGAGATGGAGGATGTCCTGCCATTTCCTCTCTCCTTAGGGGATCTCCTAATCTCAACACAAACCATCAGTATCATACTTCTCAAGCCTGGGTATTCATTACATTATCCAACTGAGCATCTCATTACATTATCAAACTGCCTATGCTTCTCCACTACTATGTTACAGTTACTGCTCCTTTGTCACAGTTACTGCTTGTTCATATGCTTCATGTTGCCTCCTTTTTGGGGATGATTATACATTTCTTTTGGGGATTCCTAAGGTACCTTTAGCTACGGGAATTGTCATGTGGCACCTCTAGGGGTGGAACCATCTTTGAGGGTTCCTTTCCTTCATACCTCTACAGGGTGGTAATTTCTCTGGAATAGAGAGTGCGAACAGACAAAACCAAACTAACACAGTTGCACAAGCATAACACTATACTGGCTGCATAGGTCAGTGAATTGGAAAGGCTTTGCCTGGAGTTCAGTGGCCAAGCAGCCAGCCATTCCCACTTCCTGAGCTATATAAGGAGTTCCTCTCAGCCTCACTGTGAAGCATTTTTTCTTTGCCCCACCATCCTCCCCTCCTCCGCCAGCAGCAGCACTATCTCCTTAGGGGGATTCCTAAGGTACCTTTAGCCACAGGAATCATCCTGTTGCACCTGTAGAGGTGGAAACCTCTCCGAGGGTTCCTTGCCTTCATACCCCTACAGGGTGGTAATTCCTGTGGAATAGAGAGTGTGAATGGCCAAAACCAAACTAACACAGTTGCACAAGCATAACACTATACTGGCTGCATAGGTCAGTGAATGGCTTTTATTTTATAAGAATACACTTTAAATATATATTTTTTAGAGAACAAGGTAAGTGGCATCATAATTGCTAGCTCCTCCCTGACTGCATCACAACCACCTTGGGCTGCTGCCTCCCTGTAGTGAGCCTGCAGGAAATACACAGCAGTTTGGAAGAAAAGGAGAAACAGAGTGAGAAGAGCAGCAGAGAAGATATAGAAGGCATGGCAGAGGGAAATTGAAAAAGTAGGGAAAACACTCTAAGGCACAATCTTGGTACACTTAGGCAGTTCTGTATTTATGACAGAAAAAGTTCTGCAATAGGTTTTTACATTCAGCAAGCAAAAAGTAAAACAGTGCAAAACAGGGTAAAACAGAATGCAAGCAAGGAAAAATAATATTGTTTATTTTAGTAGACGGAGTTTCAGGGCATAATCTTTTCCCAGGCATTTTCTATCTTTATTCATAACACAGGACATCCAAATAAAGGGAAAACATTAACAAGCAGCTACCTTAACTGCTGTCATAATCACTGCAACACAGACTAGCAGCACAAATGCCTCTGGGCAAAATGAAAAGTAGAACTGAAACATATGAGGGGGGAATGAAAATGGTACCATGAAGAAATTGCCTTTAAGGGGAAGAGAGAACTACAGAGAAGAAGCAATGAAATAGGCAAAGGTGGAGGACTGATCCCAGTGGCAAGCAGCCATTCCTGCCAGAGATTAGAATGGCAGAAAGCTAAAGAATAGGAGAAGACAGAGGAAGACTGGTGTGACACAACAGATGTATAGCAGGCTTCTCAAACTGCAGAATTGTGTGTGTTTAAGTTAACCCAGTGTCACAAATACCAGGGCAACGTCACCATCCTGGTGGCCCTACCATAGTTGGCCATGGTTTGCAGTAAAAGTTTTACAACTTTGAAATATCTTGTTGCTCAGATAGTATTTTAACAGGTCAGATACCATCAGATACCATCATTTTGGTCAGATATCAGATAACATCAGATGGCACAGACATCCGACCAAGGACTCAACCTGCTACGATCCACAGTAAATATCTGAGGTATCCAAGGATCTGACCTGGATCTGCTGGATCTGACCATCAGATCCAGGTATCTGACCATTGGATCCAACTATCTAAGGTTCAATCCAATGGATCCAATGTTGGATCTGATGTGTCTAACCTCAGATCCACCGTTATCCAACTATGGAATCGAAATCTGATTTTGGTCGGATTCTAGGTCAGGCACCAGTATTATTTGATGGAGGGTAATCGGATCAACAAAAGCATCACTACTATGGGATTAAGCCCTATTTGGTGCAAGAAGACTAAATGACTCTGGTGCATGCCTTTGTAATCTGAAGACTTGATCACTGCAATGCTCTGTACCTTGAGCTATCTGGAGGGTTATTGTGCATCTGAATCCATCTGTATTTATTATGTTTCTTATGTTTTGCTTATTGCTTATTAGTGACAGTATGCTGAGCCCTGGAATAGGGTGCTATCACATAAATTTGCCTTACCTAGGCTGTTATACAGTCCATATATATATATATATATATATATATATATATATATATATATAAGGGATATGCAGCGGTTCAGTGTGTGATAATGCATTTATCTTGTACAGTTTCCAGTGACCTCAAGTAACCTCACGAGTGCCGAAGGCACACACACACACTGAACCACTGCATATTCCATTTATGCAACAGGTTTAGATGTTGTGTGAACATTTTGATTTTGGTAGGTGTAAATAATTTGTCAAAAAAGGGAAAAGAAAATTGAATTTTATGCTGTTTTTTGCTAATTATAAAAAAACAAAATGGTATCTATGAATGAAACACCACTCATTTTGTAGATATTTTTGAGCTGAACATTTTTCATGCTCACATCTATGCTATCATTTTTTGTTTTAAAGTTATTTATGTTTGTTTGTCAAAAAAGTGAACAAAAAATCACATTTTCGTCTGTTTTCTTGCTAACCATATACAATATACAGGGTTTATATAAATGAAACATTATTCATTTTGTAGATAATTTTGTGCTGAACAATTTTCGTGCTCACAGTACCATGTTATCTTTTTTCGTTTTTAAGTTATTGTCATTTAAATATGGTTAGTACTGCTTCTGAGGCTGAACATTCTAAATGAATTCTGAAGAGAACTGTGTAGATAAATGAGCTAGTGATGTAGTTACTGTGTGAATAAATGGGTGATGATGTAGTTACTATGTGGATAAATAAATTTATTACCATAGTAGCGAAGATAAATGGTTTTATTCTACAGTTTTTATCCTGACCCCTGTTGCATAAATAGATATATATATGTATAGATAGATATATATATAGATATATACAGTACATATATTTTATATATATATATATATATATATATATATATAAAACTGGTGATCCATGTTATCAACCCATTTTCAAGTATTTTAAAAAGTCGTATCAACCTGCAGGTTGATATGAAAAAAGTCGTATCAACCCGCGGGTTCATACGACTTTTACAGCCTCACGCCAAGAAGCCTGCAGCACTCGCATTCCAGAGTAAACAGATTCAAAGGAATAGTTAACTTACAGATCAGAGAAGTGAGGGGAAAACGCTCTCATTTCCTTACTGGTAGGCACGCTCCTACGCTAGCATGTTATGTGATGTCAGCATGGGGGCGTGCCTACTAGTAAGGAAGTAGGAGCGTTTTGGCCTCGAGGTCTCCCTCATAGAAATTTATGAAATGTTTTTCAACCAGTTATTATATAAAATAAAACATATGTAGGGATTTGATATGGAGTTTTTTACCTCGCTGTTGATATTAAACCTCTCAGCTTTGCTCTCGGAGCTCATATATTATCACACAACTTGGTGTGTAAAAAACCCATATCAACTCCCTACATATGCATTATTATACATATATATATATATATATATATATATATATACACACACACACACAGTGAAGTCCACCAGGATGAAGTGCAGTGTCCCAGAATCCCTGCCTGACAAAAGGGATTAACTCCCACTGAAACTGCATTGTTTGTTGCATTAATAACTGTACTGCAGAATTCTGCAGAGTTGGGTTTTATCCTGGTGGGTGTCACTGTATATATATATATATATATATTTATAGATACAGTATATCTTGCAAAAACCCCTTAATACTCCAGTTAGGGTCAAAGTGACAAAAGTTGGGAAATGAGGCATTAGGGTTTCTCTAACACACCACCCTCCCAAACCAGGCAGGAGAGCAGGTGTGAGGTGTGAGGTGTGCCTTGTGCTTCTCAAGCCTAGCACTCAACCCATTCCATCTGTAAATAAGGTCAGATGTGTAGACTTCATGAGAATGGGATGAAAGTTAGGCTTGAGAAAGCACATTTCGTATAGAATGTGAAAAATTACAGCTGTACTGTTCATGCCGTGGTGTGAAAAAATCACTATGTTGAAAATTTGGAGGCAAAATATTGAAAATTACCAAGTTATGCACGTTCGTAGGAAAATTTCAATGAACACTTATAACTCGGCCATTTTTATAATTCTTTTCACCAAATTTTCAATATGGCCTTTTTGGGACTCCACCTCATGAACGCTGGTGGGGAAATTTCATTATTCAGCAGAGACCGCAAAATCACCTTCTGGGCCCAATTAACAAAATGACACTGCCAGTGTTCATGGGGCTCCCTCAAAAAGGCCATGTTGAAAATTTGGTGAAAAAAGTCCTAAAAATAGCAGTTATAAACATAAGTTCAAAATGCCATTGAAATACATTATACAGCACTTACCTTTATTCCTCAGTTCACAGTTCAGCTTTGAAGAGTACAGACAAGCTTCGGTCCATAGTAGATGACAGAATTTGACATCGGCTGGTAAATATCAGGTAAAGAGGAGTGTGGGGAGGTGGGTGCTTAGTTGGAGGGTTGGATGGGGGAAGGGGGTCAGCGGCAACAACAAGGGACCATTTCTTTGTTTCAGGTAAAAAAAAAGATGTTGAGGGATGGTTTTCCTATTGCTGGTACCAATAAAATTAATAAACCATCTCAGGACACTGGGGTGGGCTTCTCAATTTCTCACACTGTTGGTGGGGGGGCTCTAAATACCAACACAGGGACTGGGCACCCCAATGTCAGCTGCAATTAATAAAAGAATGGGCTGGGGGAGCATTCAACACTGGGGGTGAGCATCCCGGTGTCAGATTACATAGGTTTGAAGAAAAACACAGGGGCTCAGATATTCAAAAGGGTTGTGCATGGTGCAACAGTGTTGCACCATGCACAACCCACTGATGTGCCCCGGCGCGATATTTAAAAGGGAAAAGTACGCTGCACAAATCCCGATGCGCCAGAACGCATCAGTAATGTATGCAGGCACAGGTAGGGTGGGCGTGCCCATGCATAACCTGCACAGCCCGATATTCAGCCCGGGATGTGCAGAGTCATGCATGCACAACCCCTACCTGCACCTGCACAAAGTTACACCAGGAAAAAATGGAACAAGTGATGGCCACCCACAGGTGAGCTGCCACATTGCAGGGTGCAACACAGCAGCTGCCACCTGTGGGTGGCCACCTGAGTTCCTGCCGCACCTTGCGGCGCCCCCCCATGCCCCATAGGGGCATCCATGTCGCAAACTGCCCCCAAGTCCAATATCCCTGGTGGTCTAGTGGACTGCACTGAACCCGATCATGGGCATCTGTAATCGCACCCCCCAAGTCCAATATCCCTGGTGGTCTAGTGTACTCCCCCACCCACTGAGCCCCACCACCCCGCTTCCCCCCATCAGCCGGCAGGCGGCAGCACCTAACCCGCCTGCCGCCTGCCGACTGACAGCTCAGTAAGGGCTGCACATCCATTGGTTCACAGCATGAGCCAATGGGCATGCAACCATACCATTATTTCAGTCCAGATATGTGAATGAATTCATTCACTATCTGGACTGAGAGTGGATGGATGGCTGCATGCCCATTGGCCCATGCTGTAACCAATGGGCGGCAGCCCTACTGAGCTGTCAGTCGGCAGGCAGCAGGTGGGTGGGTGCTGCCACCTTCTGGCTGATGGGGAAGGGGCAGTGGGCTCAGTGGGTGGGGGTACATTCATTCATATCTGGACTGAGTAGTAATGGGTATAGTTGCACGCCCATTGGCCCATGCTGTGAACCAATGGGCATCCAGCCCTACTGAGCTGTCAGTCAGCGGGTGGTGGGGCGGCAGGCGGTGGTGCTGCCACCGCCGGCTGACAGGGGGGAGCGGGGCGGTGGGGCTCAGTGGGCAGGTGGGGTGGGGGGTACACTAGACCACCAGGGATATTGGACTTTGGGGGGGTGTGGTTACAGATGCCCACGATCGGGCTCAGTGCGGTCCACTGGACCACCAGGGATATTGGATTTGGGGGGGACTGTACTGTTGCCCGCAGTGGGGCACATAGAGGTCCACTGGACCACCAGGGATACTGGACTGTTTTCCTTTTACCTTACAGGAATGCCTGTGATCAGGCTGCAGGGTGTGTCAGTCCCCGATGGCTGCTGCCTGGCAGGGGCCAGGCGCAAGTCATCTGGGATCGGCACACCTGCATGCTAATGGCATGCAAATGGGGCTGTAATGTGATGCAAATGGCCGCCTGTGCACCTTGCATAAATTATGGCCCCATTTGCATGTCCCCGTTTGAATATCACAGGTGCTGTGCATGGTGCAATGGCACTTGTGCCAGTGCATCTCCATGCTCCACTCTGGCCACTTGCGCTGGCGCAGTGCCACTGCACCATGCACAGTGGGGGTGGCCAGGGTGCGATATTCAAAGCTGCTGTGCCATAGCACAGCTCCGTTGAATTACGCCCAGGCCACACCCCTGTGCAACAAAGTTGAGCTGTGCCCAGGCTTGCGCCACAGCCTGGCACAGTTTGAATATCTGGGCCAGGGAGTAAAATAAAAATTATGGAGATGGTGATCAGAAAGTGGGGGGTGCCACTAGACACCAGGGAATATATATTTTATTTAGGGGGGGCAATGATCAGGGAGTGAGGGGTGCCACTACTCACCAGGCCAAGGAGGATCACAACTCAAACTGCAGCCGGCAGCACGAGTTCAAATGTTGCTGCAAAAGTCAAGAAAATATACAGTTCTCATGCAGGAAATGCGGGGGAAGCGCTCATCTCACTAAGCTGGGCACCCAGGATTTTAGGTGCCCATAAAAAGTATTTCTGGCCCTAATTGTGAAAAACAAACATCAGAATCCAGCTAAACAGGGCCCGTTTAGCTAGGTTCTGGTGTTTGATTTGTAAAATGACAACATTTTATGTATTTTCTACACATTTTAGTTTGTGGGGAAAAAAAATAACAAGGTGGCAGCACACAAAAAAGGAATTTTTCTGGCAACTAAGGAGTGGCCCCTCATGAAGAAGAATCCTTTTTCGTGAGGCCAAATTCTTTGCTGAACTTTCTCCCTCTATCCTGAAAACAATGGTAACTTAAAAATCAAATAACTTTGCAACAGATTAATATTTTTTCACCAACGCATGGCATTTCTGTTACCCAAGCTGTTTCTACCTCCATAACAAATCATACCAAAATTCCACACCATCTGGCTGCAAGCCGATGAGGAAAAAACTCAAAAAAATGGTGACTATTAAGGTTTTTGCACTTTCCAGATCTCAGAATCTGTACATCTGACTGGAGTGAAATTTGCCATGTCAAGTGATCTACCCCACAGGACAGCACATGCCAAATGTTGTGGAAATCCATTGATTGGCTGCAATATTATTAAAGTGCAAAATTTGTAGTTTAACATTAAACATGCTACTCATTCCTAACTATATGGGTGCGACGTGCCCCTATGATATATCTGCAGCCATGCAGTCATACACATACAAAGATACTCTGCTCAACATAACCTATCATGTTATAATGTTGAAATTTCGACATCAAAATCCAGTACAGCGACAGCCTTGAGGTTGACGCTGTACTGGATCCGATGGTGAAATTTGTCCAATTTAGAGTGCCCCCCCTCAAATAAACTCTGACCTTGAGTTTATCTTTAAGAAGAAGGGTGTGGGAGGTGCTTGGGGTGAAGCCCATTGCATAAAAAACCTCTATGTCAACAGGCAAAATTTCGCCTGTCGACATTGTTTCCATCATCGAGTCACATTTCGACAACTTTGTTGTCGATGCAGCTAGGTGGAACCTCAACAAAGACATGTTTACACACACACAAACACACACAGAAGTAGATCTGGGCAACCAAGAGCAGGCTCAAGCCTGGCTTGAGCATAGTGCATGGCACGGCGTGGCTTGACCTCTATAAGTAATTAAAAGCAAAAGTCAAGCCTGGCCAGTCATGGTCAAAGTAAGCATTTTTGTTAGCCTAAGCAGTCAATGTACTGTCTGAAACATTCAACTCCTATGCAGAAAACAACCTCCAGTAGCCAGGACTCGGTTCATGTTTTGGTTTGTAGAACACACACACACACACACACACACGAACGCAGACACACACACTCCCACAGATGCAGAGACACAGCACTACATACATAGATTTGCACACACAAATACACAGACACACACACAGAAACACACACCCCCACACACTCCGACAGATGCACAGACTCAGCACTACATACATAGATGTACAAACACACTCGCACACACACATACGAACACAGACACACATACATACTTCTACAAATGCACAGACACATCACTACAAACATAGATCCACACACATAGACGCTAATACACTCATGCTCAGACAAACAGACACACAGAAACACACATGTAACCCCCCTACCAATTTGGTGGCTTACCTTTAGCCAATAGCTCCTGTTTTCACTCTCCTCCATAGTGCCAGGAATGCCTGCTGTGTTTATGCCAGCACCTTTGATTCTGTGACCACCCAACTTGTGGTCAAATGAAGCATTGTTTGGTGATCCCAGTGTCCCCATCAGCTAAGTGGGACCCGGTGACCTTGCCAAGGGCTATGAGAGCCTATTTTCTTCAATAAATAAGGAGGTCCAGAAAGTGGTTACCATCAGGGCTCATGAATATTAATGAGTCGTAACACCGGGTGCTTCTGCCATCAGTTGTTGGGGAAAGACATGGACCTGCAACTTTATGACAAGCCAGCAGTGAAAGAGCTGATCCTGTCTCAGTGGTGAGAGAACTGAAGATGTCAGGAGCACTCTGCATTCTGCTGCACTCAGTTCTTGCCCAGCGCTGTTAAACCTAGATGCCTTAAGTGGCCCGGTGATCCAGATTAAGTATAAATGTGATCACATGTGTTTATTTGCTATGGAGCCTACAGGACTGGAAGGGGAGCACTCAGAACTGGGACTCAGCCTAACTTTGCCTGGGAGGTCCAGTATTTGATTAATAATTAGTCAAGATGTCCTGTGGAGCTGTGAACTTCAGTCATGTGCCACGGTGGGCTGAAACCTCAAGCCTCAATTTGCAATGACTGCTTTACATATTCAAGTTGCTGAAGTAGAGAAATTGTATTGATAAAGCAATTTGTCTGGATATGAGTGTAAAGAAACAGGGTCACCCCAGCTTAGGGGACAAGCACCCACATGCTCAAGTAGAACAGGACAGGGGTGGCCATGCTGGCCCCTAGTTGAAGAAGTTACCCCCCCTTAAATGTATGGAATGCGTTTAGATTATAAATGTGCTGAATGTACCAGGAATCCCAAATGTGCTGGATGTTCAGAAATAACAACTGGACTCAGACCATTGTAACCGGCTGGTTACATCTGACCACCATTCAGCTTGCAAAATGCAGGCCCCCCTGCATATTTTCAAAAGACTGTACATCATTTAAGTACTTAATGCCTTCAAGTTTCAAGCTACAAATCCTTTTGCATTTAGCCGGCAAACGTACAACTGCACTGTCCATCAGGCCTGCACCCTAAAGGGACTTTTGGTGACTGGGTACCAAGATTTAAGGATGGGATTTCGAGGTCTCATATCTAATGTGGTGACTGGTACCAGTGTGGGCAAAATAATATTTTGATGTCCTCAGATTTTATGCAGTTAGATAGATAGTCAGGGCTCTGGTCATCTTAAAGTTGGCATAGTGTATGATTACATTCTGATTTGCAAAAGCAGCGTACCATTTATGGGGATAAATTGTGGATGTGTAGATAAGTTCACCAGGGTGCAGCGGGAGCAGTTAGGTGGGGAAGCAGCTAGTACTAAAGGTAAGAAAGGAAGGATGGGGAGCACAGATGCAGGGGATGGAAGGGTGGCAATAATAGGGGACTCCATAGTTAAGGGTATTCACTGGGGAAGGAAAGGGGACTCAAATGCAAGCAGGAGGGTGGTTTGTGTACCAGGGATGACAGTGGGGAAGGTTAGCTCAAGAATAAGGGAAATAGTCAGGGAGGTTGGAGGAAAACCTAATTTAATTATACATTTGGGAACCAATGACCTAGCTGAGGAGGAGGAGGCTGAGATAGTGTAAAGTAGGTTCGGGGAGTTAGGGAAGATCTGCAGGGAGGAAGAAAGTTTGCTGGCCTTCTCAGAGGTGATACCAGTACCAAGGGCCAGCACAGCTATGAAAAGAAGAATAGAGGATTTTAATGACTGGCTGAGGAAATGGTGCAGGGAGGAGAGGTTCATCTGTTTTGGGGAGTGGGAGAAGACCTGGTCAAACAAAGCACTCTTTTCACCAGACAGGCTACACCCCAGTAGGGAGGGTTTGAGTGTACTCAGGGACAGACTGGGGGAATACATAACCACTACACTTAATTTAAACTACTGAGGGAGGCAGTGGCCATGCAGGCCCACAGACTTCAAGAGGAGGTAGTCAGTGCCCCCCCTCCCACAGTGATGGAAGAGGTCTGGAGAGAGGAGATGGAAGGTGCAAAAGCACAGTTAGCAAATGGTGGAGGGGTGAGTAACACATAGCAAGGGTATGTGGAGGGGTGCACACAGAGGGGATAAATGTGAATAGAAGAAAAGAGGGAAGAGAAGGAAGGCCAGACTGTAGGTGGAGGGTGGTGTCTAAATGCGCAGAATCTTGGAAACAAGATGGATGACTCATAGGCACTATTAGCAGACAGGAGGGTGGACATACAGAAGTTGCTTAGTACTGAGGTACACCTAGGTATCCTGAGGCAGAATCACATTACAGTCAATGTAAATTAGCCTCAGTATACCTAGGTATACCTCAGTACTGAGCAACTTTTGTATGACTACCACTGTAGCTGCTGTAACCAAGACTTGGGCAACATCACACCATGACTGGGACCTTGCAATCTCTGGATATAAACTATACAGGAGGGACAGGGTAGTCAGGAAGGCAGGAGGGGTGGCAGTTTATATCAGGGAGGGAATAGATTGCATGAGGGAGAAGTCAGAAGAAGGGGAGGTGGAGGTATTATGGGTTCAGTTAACGTCCAATAGAGGGAGAAAGGTGAGGTTGGGGGTGGTTTACAGGCCACCCTGTCAAGATGAGGAGAGGGACAGGGAACTGATCTCACAAATACTGGAAGCTGCAGGGAAAGGAGAGGTGGTGATTGTGGGAGACTTCAACTTGCCCAAGGTGGACTGGGGCATACCATCCACAACATGTGCTAAGAGTCAGGTGATCCTGGAAGGGCTGCAGAGTGGGTTCCTGTCTCAAGGTGTCACTGAACCAACAAGAGCTGATGCAATTCTTGATCGGGTGCTCCCAAATGGGGAACACGTACAGGAAATAATGGTCAGGGAGTCACTGGGTGGAAGTGACCATTGCACAGTGTGATTCCAGTTGGCTACGAGCACAGAAAGCATCTCAACTAGGACCAAAATCTTGGATTTCAGGAGGGTGGACTTCAGGAAAATGGGCAAAGTGCTAAGGAGCCATTTAGCAGGCATCAGAGCAGATATGGGAGTGGGCCAAAAGTGATCCATCATTAAGGAAGGAATACTTGGTTGCCACAGATGAGTGTGTTAGGCTCAGGGGAAAGAACACAAGGGCCAGAGCGCCCAGCTGGTTCAGTTCTGGGGTTGCCAAGCCAGTAAGGGAAAAGAGGTTGGCCTATAGAAAATTCAGGAAGCCCAAAAGATAGGTGGATAGGGAAAATTACCTACGGTTGGCTAGTGATGCAAGTAAGGAAGTCCAGTGAGCAAAGGCACAGAAGGAGCTGCAGATAGCTGAAGGAATTAAGAAAGGGGAGAAGGCTTTCTTTCACTATATAAGTGAGAAAAGGGACAAGAAGGAAGGGATTGTTAGGCTTAAGAAAGGGATGGAGTGGGTGGAGGATAATGGGGAAAGCAGAGTTACTAAATGAATACTTCTGTTCTGTCTTCACCAGGGAGAAAGATGGACCAGTGCCTTCAGGAGGGAAAAGAGAAGCGGGGAGAGGAACACAGATGCAGTGATAGAAGAGGACAGAGGGAGGGAAGGGCTGCTGGCATTGAAGGTGGACAAATCACCAGGCCCAGACAGAGTACATCCAAGGGTACTAAAGGAACCGGCTGAGGAACTGGCAGGGCCAATGGCAGCTCTATTTAATAGTTCACTAGAGTCAGGCATGGCACTGCAAGATTGGAAAACAGCACTTGTAGTGCCCCTCCACAAAAACAGTCCCAAGGATGACCCAGGAAATTACAGAACAGTCAGTCTAACCTCCATTGTGAGCAAGCTTATGGAGACCATACTAAAGGAAAGGTTGGTGGAATATCTAGAGGAGCATGATCTCCAGGATGAGAGGCAGCATGGGTTCATGGGTGGGGGAGAGATTGTATCAAACAAATCTGATTGACTTATTTGACTGTGTCACTAAGACAGTAGACAGGGGCCAAGCGGTAGACATCCTCTATCTTGATTTCAGCAAGGCCTTTGACTCTGTGCCCCACAAAAGGTTAATCAGGAAGTTGGTGGATCTTGGGGTTAGGGAAAAGATGGCCAGATGGGTGGAAAACTGGCTGAGGGACAGAACCTAAAGGGTGGTTGAGTAGGGGGGGAGAGTTATCTGGCACCAGAGAGGTAACCAGTAGGGTCCCACAGGGCTTGGTGCTGGGGCCGCTGTTGTTCAATGTCTTCTTCAATGACATTGGGGGATGGTATTAAGGGCAAATGTGCCTATTTGAGGATGGCACCAAGCTCTGTGGGAGAATGGACACAGCTGAAGGAAAAAAGGACCTACAGGACGAACAGGAAATGCTGGGGAGATGGTCCAGGATCTGGCAGTTTGGCTTCAATGCCAAGAAATGCAAAGTTATGCATATTGAATCCAAGAATCCCAGGACAGAATACTACCTGGGTGGAGTCCAAGTATCTGTATCAGAGGAGGAGAAGGACCTGGGAGTGATGATCACTAGTGATCCGAAGCATTCCACACAGTACAAGAAAGCAGCAGCAAAAGCAAACAAGATGCTCTATCTATCAGATCAAGGATCAGCTGATCCCGGAAGCCAGGACCGCCATTGCCTCGTGCGTCTTACTCCCAACACTCACCTATGCAGCCCCAGTACTGCAGTGGGTGGCCAAGCTGGAGTTCTGTAAGTTACAGAGCTTGTACAACAAGGTGGTCCATTTCGCCACGCAGTCCCACTCCAGGAGCCACCATTGTGATTCACTGGCACTACTCAGCTGGCCATCTTTCAAAGTCCGCCTCAGGTACCCAGTGCTCTGCCTAGCACATAAGCTAATTAGCTCCACCCCCCCAAGCCTAGCAGGGCTTACAACTGCTAAGTGAAATATGCGCAACCTATGGACATCAGGCCAAACTCTCCTAGAGGTCCCTAGGGTAAGGACCAAGGCAGGGGACAGGTCCTTTTCCCGTGCTGCCCCTTCCCTTTGGAACAACCTTCCTCAGGAGGTTCGGGAAGTCACATCATTAATGTGCTTCTGAACAAGACTCAAAGCTCATATGCTTGCTACGAGTCAATGCCAATGCTACGTTACTTGACACCTCCACACTACCTGCCGGCCAGAGCACTTACGTCACCTCCACCTGAGCTGGCAGCACTAACCCTCTTGGTTTGTCTTCCACCTAAGAATGTCTCTTTTCTAAGAGGGTAACTGTGATGTAATATTATCATAGGCTGTCCTATATTGTACACCTCAAATAATCAATGTAACCTGCTTTGTAATATATCGCTGCTATATATACATGTCAGAATGCCAAAGCTGTATCTGTACTAACTGTTTTACCATGCTTGTACCATGTTTTTGTCCTGTAACTCCCAGGTTGCCCCTGAAAAAGGGACCTCCGGGGCCCAGTGGGCCTACCCGGTCATCAAAATTCAATAAATAAATGCTGGGATGCATATCTAGGGGGATCAGTAGCAGGATAGAGGAGGTTATACTGCCCTTGTACAGGTCACTGATAAGGTCACATCTAGAGTATGGAGTTCAGTACTGGTGCCCACACTTTAAAAAGGACATTAACCTGCTGGAGAAGGTCCAGGGGAGGGCTACAAAGATGATAGCCGGTCAGCAGGGTAAGGCATACAAGGAGAGGTTGAGGGCACTGAACATGTACTCCCTGGAAGACAGGAGAGAGAGAGGGGATAAGACTGGGACCTTTAAGTACTTGAAAGAGATAAATAAGGTCGATAAGGAGAGTCTCTTTAAGCTGAGTGGCAACCATAACCCAAGGGGGCACAGTCTTAAGCTGGAGGGTGGAAGGTTTAGGAGGGAGGTCAGGAAGCACTTCTTCACAGAGAGGGTGGACACTTGGAATGCACTGGAAGAGGTCATCTTGTTGAAGACAGTGGGCAGCTTTAAGAGAGACTGGGATATGCATAGATGGAAGGTAAGGATCATGGGTAGGGATGATGGGAGGAGTGGGGAGGGAGGACTGGGACATTAGCTCAAGCTGTGGACCCTGCAATACGAGCAGACCTGATAGACCAAATGGCGTTCTTCTGCTGGCTTCTTCGTATGTATGTTCATATGAACCCAGCTGGAGGGTTTTCACCAGCACAAATCAAAAATGCTAATTCGATGTAAATGTTGTAAATGTTGATATGCATAACCTCTACTCTTTTTTCCCGATTCCTTAGCCCTGTTCCCCTGTAAATAAATTATTTGCTGTTGTTTTGCAGAATCTCTATTGGTGTAAGCATATTATTAGGATCCGATCCAGTCTTTAAATGGTACCAGGTACTGAAATGTGGGGAAATGTTTTTGGGTCATGTGTTGGGGTGGCAAATGGTTACTGCGGGTTGTACAGCATCCCATGGGGACGTACCAAGGTAAAGCTATCCTACTTACAGCTAAACTGTGGGTGGAGACACTGGGTCATTATAATATATCTTGGAAAAGAACCAGTTAAAGTTTATTTTTGGTACCCAGGCCCCTCAACCTTGTTATGGCCAGGCAAGGCAGGGATGGGAACTATAGGAATAGCACCACCTAGAGGTTACACGTATATCTCCCCGAGAGCGACATGTCGTCAGCACCCAACAACTACCAACAGACCAAATGACCTCTTCTGCTGGCTTGTTCGTATGTTCATATGTTCGTATGTAACTACAGTGACAACAGCTCCAGGTCTCTGTAGTGTCGGTGCTGGACCCTGGCACTGTTTTTGGGGGGTCTTGCACCCCTTCCCTAATCAGCTCCGACTCTGAGTTGATTATATTAATTGAGGGGGCACAGATCCCTACTTGGGGGTTTCTTTGGGGGCAAAGCCCACCAAAGAAAACATGGTAGGCTGTGACTACCTTTATGCTCACTGCAAATGCGGTCAACATAAAGGTTTCGCTGTACCATCAGTTGACATAATTTTTGTCGCTGTACAGTCGCAGATCCAGGGTTACACACACACGTGCACATAAACATGCAGACACACACACACACAGACTCACTCTGCTTGTGTTGTATTGCTGCAGTTCCCTCAGCAGTAATACAGAGGCACAAAGATTGGCTCCATGTGAGTAAAACCTCTGTGCCAGTACATCTTCTGAGGGGCTATTTGTCCTGCTTTTTTTTTCTTCTGTTGACCCTTTTGGCAGATGTTTATGGAGCAGTGTTTGTGTCTAAAATTAAAGTGATCAAATACTGTGTCAGTTCTTTTTTATTATGAAGAATAACACACACTGCATTAATAAACAGTTTCACAGCTGTTTATCCTACCAGGGTACACTTAATGGCCAGAGAGTTTTAGAATCATTTCATATTTTGCATTAATTTGGGTATGACACAGTATTTATTTTAATATTGCCATTTACTAGAATTTAAAATATTATGCAAATCTGTCAGTGGTTGTCAAAACAAATATACTCAACGGATCATTCAGTCTAATTACTTTATTGGAATTGACACATTTTGTCCATACAGTGTCACATTCAGCTGTTCATCACCGAACTGATGTGGTATTCTGTTTAAATTAGTGTTTGTGTTGCAGCGAAAGAAAGAGATAAGTTCAAGTACATAGGGGATATATAATAGGCTGACTCAAAATATGCAATTTATATTCACGACTCAAGTGAGGGGGCGGGACCAGAACTAGTGGCGGATCCACATGTGATTTATAAAAGTCCTACTCCCCTCACAAGTGATGATAAATTGCACAACTGGTGTCAGAACAATTTAAATTTGATTTATATAACATCACTTTATTAGTTATGGCTTTTAAATCTGTTTGTTTGAAGATTTAAGTTTCTCTTTGATATAAACTGCAGGCTTCAGTGCTGCACATAGCTATTGTGATATCGTCAGCATTGTGGAAGCTGCTTTCTCTGATTTGTTCAGTATTTCATTGCAATGCGCCCAGCTTTGATAGATTTTTTTTTTTGATTTGAGACTGTTGCACCAGGAAAGCCAGTTTGAACTTAAGCTCATTTCTAAGTGCATCCCGGCAGCCACGCCCCTTGCCCAGTTACATAGAAACATAGACTTTGATGGCAGATAAGGACCACTTAGCCCACCCAGTCTGCCCATTTCCCTACCTAGAGGATAAGCTGCAGATTCTAGTTAACCAATAGCCTACTTCCTGCAACCCCCCACTATAATTGCCTTATGTCTGTCCCATGCATGTTTGAATTCCCCCACTGTTTTAGACCCCACAACCTCCTCAGGAAGGCTGTTCCATGCGTCCACCACTCTCTCCATGAAAAATAATTTCCTCACATTACCCCTGAGTCATCCCCACTCTATCTTTAAATTGTGCCCCCTTGTTCTTGCTCATCTCTTTTTCTGAAAGATGCTACTCTCCTGGACTTTGTTGATTCCCTTGAGGTATTTGAAAGTTTCTATCATGTCCCCTGTCCCTCCTATCATCAAGGGTATACATATTAAGCTCTCTCAGTCTCTCTTCATATGGTTTCTGATGCAGACCCTGCACCATTTTAGTTGCCCTCCTCTGGACTGCTTCCATCCTGTCTATGTCCTTGCGTAGATGGGGTCTCCAAAACTGCATGCAGTACTCCAGATGGAGTCTCACCAGCTGTCTGTACAGAGGGATAACCACTTCCCTTTTTCTACTTGTGATGCCCCTCCCTATGCTTCCCAGTAGCCCCCCAGCTCTCCTTACTGACTTTTCACATTACTTACCCACCTTTAGGTCACCTGATATGACTACCCCTTTCCATTATTGTTGTTGTTAGTACCTCCCCTGCCATTGTGTACTCTTCTCCTGGGTTTTTGTTTCCCAGGTGCATTACTTTGCACTTCTTTGCATTGAATCTAAGTTGCCATATATCTGACTATCCCTCCAACTTCGCCAAGTCCCTTCTCATCCTTTCTACCCCCTCTTGTGTATCAACTCTGTTACAGATCTTTGTGTCATCTGCAAAGAGGCATACCTTTCCTTTCAGACCCTCTGCAATGTCACCTACAAAGACGTTAAAGAGGACTGAAACCAGTACTGAGCACTGAGGTACTCCACTAGTAACACCCTTTCTTCAGAATGAGTTCCATTTACTGTTACCTTCTGTGTCCTGTTGTGCAGCCAGTTTGCTACCCAGGCTACCACCCTGGGACCCACTCCCAGGCCGGCTAACTTGATTGTTAATCTTTTGTGTGGGATTGTGTCAAATGCCTTGCTAAAGTCTAGGTAGGCCATATCTACAGCCCCTCCCTGGTCTATTACTTTGGTCACCCAGTCAAAGAAATCAATTAGATTTGTCTGACATGACCTTCCTGCTGTGAATCCATGCTGCTTTGGGTCCTGTGCCCCGCTGGCCTCAAGGTACTCAACAAGTCTTTCTTTCAGAAGTGATTCCAGCTTTTCCCTACCACTGAGGTCAAACTAACAGGTCTGTAGTTTCCTGCTTCTGCCTTGCTCCCACTTTTGTGAAGGGGAATCACATCTGCCCTCCTCCAGTCCTCAGGTACCACCCCATCCTCCCATGATTTGTTAAAAGTGTGGTCAGTGGTGTCACTAGGTCCCCCTTAGTTCTTTTAGGATTCTGGGATGAATCTGTCAGGCCCATTGCTTTGTCCACCTTGAGTTTTAAGAGTTCTTTCAGGACTCTTTCTTCTGTAAATGGACTGGTGTCAACCCCCCTACCCAGAGTACTTCTATTGTTTGGTTTAGGTAACTCCTTCTCTTCTTCTTTTGTGAATACTGAGCAAAAGTATTCATTCAGAATCTCTGCCTTTTCACTGTCTCCCTCTGCCCACCTCTCTTCTCCTTTGTTAATTTCTACTATCCCTCCCTTAACCTTTCTATGCTTTCTAATGTACCTATAAAAGGTTTTATTCCCCTTCTTAACTGAGTTGGTTATCTTTTCCTCGGTTTGGGCCTTTGCTATTCTGACTGCCTTCCCCACTTCTTTCTGCTTTAATTGATACAGTTCCCTGTCGTGCTCTTCTGTGATTCCTTATACTTTCTGAATGCAGCCTTTTTCTCCTTAACCTTCCCTGCCACCTCTTTTGAGAACCATAATGTTTTTTTTACCCTGCTTTGTTTTCTTTATTTGTTTCACACATAGGCTTATTGCCTCCATCGTGGCAGTTTTGATTTTTCTCCATTGTTCTTCTGCCCCTCCTTTCTGGCCATTTGCTAGTGCATTCCTCAGGTATTCACCCATTCTGCCAAAGTCCGCTCTTCTAAAGTCCAATATCCTTGTTTTTGTATGGCTTGTCTCCATGGTTGTGCTTATTGTGAAGCACATTGTGCAGTGGTCACTTGTTCCCAGATGTCTACTGACTTCTACATCTGTGATCCTCTCTCCATTTGAGAGTACCAGGTCTAATATTGCTCCCTCCCGAGCGGGTTCCAACACTAGCTGTCTAAGGCATCGAGAATGACCCTGCTCTTGGATGTGACTGCAGTACATGTTGTCCAGTTAACATCTGGCATATGTTATTAGTACATACTGTATCTGAAAGATCCTGCCTCCCTAGTGATGTCAGGATATCCCTCACATCAATGTCTCCTCTAGCAGGCTCCAACATGGCATGCACCTTTATGTTTCTATAGCGATTGCTTCTGTCCTAGCCACGTAAGTTCATGTATAATTATGCCCCTCAGGGCTCCTTACTTGCCAATGAATGGCTTGCCTTTCTGGCCCTAATTCTGCTCTTTCCCCATCCCCACCCCATCTTGTACAGTAAGTCCTGTGGAAATTACAACATCAACTGCTGAGGAGCACAAACTACTGTCTCCACTGCAACCTAACTCTCCCGTTGGGAAACACAGTGCTCCCAGTCTTGCCTGCTGCAAGATTATTTAAGTAACTAATCTAATTTGAATGTTTAAAACCTAGACTCTGTCCAGCTTTCCGAGTGGCTTGGTTGCTGCCCACTTTCTGCCCTGGTCATCTCCTGGGAGTACTCTCCACCAGCTGTGGGAACGGCTACCTCTTCAGCTGCTCCTGTCCCCACTCACACTGCTCCCGACTGGGAGCTTAAACTCTGCTGCTGGAGTAGCTCTCCAGCCAGTGACTCCTGCTGCTCGTGCTGTTTCTTCTCACATAGAGCATCTTCTAAATTTAGAGCAGGCATGCTTCTTTTACAGATGTCTGCTCCTCTAGTTAAAGAGACACTGATGAGGAGGAGACTATCAGGACCCAACAGTCTAGGAAGGGAGAAGCCCTTCGTGGACCCATTAAACACCATGAATGTACTACAAGATGGGCCATAGCCCAAAAGGGCTCCAACCAGCCCACTAGGACTATACATATACACTCTACTGGACAACTGGACACCTCACGGTGCAAAGGCGACTTTGCATAGCCTCCTCCCCCCCCCCAAAAAAATCACTTTATTCTCTTTCCTACAACTATATGTCTCTTTTTTATTTTCTTTTTTCTGTCTCACTTTTCCTTTAATCTGTCATTTTTCCTACGAAATACATTTTCCATACCTTCTATACTCATCCTATACCTTATTTGCATCTCACTGCTCTCTGTTTCTTCTCTTTCTACTATTGTTTTCCCATACTAACCCATTCAGGAAGCTGACACCCTGCCTATCAGATAAGTATTGTTCTATGTTTAACCTATGTTCCGGCACCCCTCCGGAACTGGCCCGGTTTCTTGCTCCTGCTGACCTCTCCCCCTACCTGCTTAGATCCCAAGGCCCCGGCCTACTAAGTGTACCTACTTCCCGCACCAACATGGGGTACCGGAGTTTTGCTGTCCATGGCCCCAGGCTCTGGAACTCCTTTCCTGAAAGAGTCCGTACTGCCTCCTCTCACAAGAGTTTCCGGACCTCCCTGTGGGATCATCTTAAGGTGGCTTCTCGCTGTGAATGTCCTAAACCTCCTTAGCCTCCCGGTGTCCACTGGTGCCGCTTCTTCTCCTGCTCTGCGCACCACTCTTGCGCTTATGTCCTCATCCAAATCCCTCTCCTTGCTTGACTGACGCTATGATGTTACTATGCTCCTAATCCTCACCAGCCCTGTTGGTCATTGAATTTATCTCTAACTTATACCTTGCTCCAGCACTGTATCTGGGTGTACCTTCCACGTAAATGTAAAAACTGTAAAAATTGTCTTTTCTCCTGTTTTTGTACCTGAATGTATTCGTCTGAACCAATTACTGTATCAATGTACCTGTTGTACCCTTTTGTACTCTCCCGGGTCGTTCCTGAAAATAGGCATAAAACTTGTCTAGTGTACTTACCCGGTAAACAAAAACTAAATAAATAAATAAATAATAACCTGCCCCTCCTCTCCTATTTACTCCCTAGGAACTACAAATCCTTTGTAACTCCTTCCCTATGTTTTGTTTTGCAGGTCCAACAGATATTGTGCCTTCATGACCCCTACCTTAGACCCCTTAGTACTCAGGTAAGATATCCCCTACTTACCTGTTTTTGGTGGGTGAGCTGTAAAAGTGTGGACAAGCCCATTACCATGGTATTCTCTGGGCTTTTTAATTTCTTTGTTATCTGTGCTATATTCCTTGGTGTGTGGTTTTGCTACTTTTTGCTTTTTTCTTTCTGGGGGAGAGGTGTAAGCCGGCATGTTTTCCAGTTTACAAGCTTGGCTTTTTTTGGCTTTTTTTTTTAAAGGTTGCAGCCTATTGGGATGGTGAGGTAAATGTTATGTTCTATTTTTTCTTGAATTGCTTTGGCCTACATTTTCAAAGGAGATGTGTGGCCCAAAATGGACATGCGTAGCGCATCCCAGAAACTACATGGAACCACAATATTTGAAAGGGTGAGATACGTCGCACATTTCTGAATGCAAGATTGTGTAGATATAATGTATGCAGTACAAAAAAAGGGGGCATGTACATGAATATGCTGCACATCTGCAACGCATCTCAAAAATGCTCCACATGAAGTTGGGCATGTCAGGGGATGGCCTAAATTGGCCTGCCACCCACAGTCAGGCTGCAGAATTCCAGAACGATGACCCTAAGACTGCCCTCGGAGGTGCACCAGGATGCGCTCCAGGCGCTCATACACAGCAGTCATACCAGGATGGACGTACCCAAAGCAAAAGGTACTGGCACACCATAGGCACCTCCCACAGAGCCATCCCCCACATCACTCCCAGGATGTGGACACCCAGCTGCCACATGCCAGTGCTGTCGAGTGCCCCCCAGGCACACCAGCGGAGCAGACGGCCACACTGCAGCACATGTACCAGGAGCCATGGCCTGCACCCATATGGTCTGCAGGGTGCCGACTGATGGAGGCATGCACCCAGGGAGACATCTGGGGCAACAGTGCCCAGGTAGCCTGGTGGTACTAGTGGTAGCATGGCATGGGCCAGGGACTGACCTGTGGCACACACCCATGGTGGTACACCATAGATGCACACAGGTGGACCCACCCACTCAGATACCCAGCCACATTCTGCACACTGTCATTTCTTGCAGTTATCACCATGTTTCGTCATATGGGGGGGGTGTGGGGCACTGCAGGTGACTATACACTGCATATGTAGCTGGTGTATCACATGAATGTGGTATACTGATCAGACCGTGTCACCATGTACCCTCCCTTGTTGCTTGTCCAAGTGGGCCCCCATACCCCAGTCTGACCCTGTACATGGCTATGGGTAACAGCACTGTACCCAGGCCAATGCATTCCACCCACCCACACACAAACATTCTATCACACCTGCCTGTTAGGCTGCAGTACCTCCTGTTCTCCTTTGTGGAGTGGTGAGGCAGCCCTGCAAAGCTGGAACTGTGCATGCCTTTGGCATGCAAATGGTCTGGATACTTTCCAGTAATGCACTGCACATGTGGGAAATAGGCTCGGAATGTGCAATGAGGTAATTTGCATATCCCAGCTGAATATTGCAGTTTTGCACAATGCCCAAGTGGCTTTGCATCACGACGCATTTTCCTGTGCTCCGCAGAGGTCCCAGGTCACCTGCCGCACCACGCATCTCCCACTGCATGGTGCGCATGTTTGGGATATTCAGCCAGACAAGCTTGATTGCATCTTTTGGTGCAATTTTTGAATGTACCATTATTTTGTGTCACCGCATCTCAGTTGCACAGTGCAAACACTTGTGCGATGCAACCTGGGACTTTTGAATATGGGTCGCTTTGTGTTTTTTGCATTCACAAAGGTGGGTTCTCAGTCCTGTCCACACCTCTTCAAGCCCAAAAACCATCTCTCCCCTGGTCTCTGGACCCTAGATCCCACATGGATTGCCCCGTCCCCTGTGGTGGGGCTGGAAGGGGAGTGCTGTCCTCCTCCTCCCACCCAGAAATCCACAGCCAGATTGTTGGGCCAAAGACCAGGTGAAGGTGCGAGGATGGAGATAAGTGGGCATGGTTTCATGTAGCCCATGCTGACCAGTTTTCCATTTTCTCCTCTTGTTCCCCAGCCACGGTGTCACTTTAATGCATGCATGAGGAGGTGCGCATTAGCTACATAACCACAGCCCCTCCTGTCTGTGCCATTCTAGCTGTTAATGACACCTCCAGGCCTCCACTCGGGGACAGCCAAGGGCCAAGTGAAAAAAACTCTCCACCCTGAGTGAGGAAAGCTGTCCTCCAGATGCTTAATCCCGGCCAACCCCAAGTGACCCAAGCTCATTCCCGACCCTGGGTCATCGGCATGGTAAGAGTGAGTGCTAGTTGCCTCAGTTCTCTATGGCACTGGGCCAGCTTCAGTTTACATTTTTGACACAGGCACTAAACATAAACACACAGACATGCAGAAAAGACACAGGACATATCACATCAAAGGATATACTGAATCAGATGCTTAACAGGCAGTATAGCACAGTGGGTTAAGGCTCTGAGCTGCAGATCTGGAGACCTAGGTTGAATCCCACAGCCGCCTAGGTGCATACTGTGTGATCCTGAGCAAGTCAAGCATCTGGAAACAAGCTTTGGCTTAGTGTGCTACTCCTGGTTAAACAATGTTCCCTAAACTCTCAGATTTAGAAACCTGATCTGACAGATAATAACGTAATACTTTTTATTCCAAAGTCTCCAGTTGAATATATAGTTAATTACATGAAAAACAAGTAGACACATACTACCTTTTTATGTTTGCTTGCATGCATGTGCAAGAAACATAGTGCCATCATCCGAGTTTGTGTAGGTGTGGCACCCATCTTCCAATGCAGTCAGTGTGTTTGCAGGCACGGCCACAGTTTGCCAATGAATGCTGCAGCTGTCTATGACAGCAGTTGAAAATGCAGTGCTGTGCAGTTCAAAGACAGAGCTACACTTCAGTGAGCAGTGAGAAGCTACTGCATGCGCTCCCCCCCATACACACATATGCACGCATATTGTGTGCTAATGCTCCCCCATGCACAAACTATATGGCCGATGGGGTGCACAATTGCCTGTCGGCTCTGCTGCGCTCCACCCCAAAAGAGTTCCAGATGCTACGCTGGGAGCCCACCCCAGCATGGCAACAATCCGTATGGCCGACGGAGGTGCCCCATTCCCCATCGGCTCCAGTATTTCTCCCCCCCAAACAGCCTTCCAGCTGCCATGCTGGGAGCCCACCCCAGCGTGGCACAAGTCCTGCGTCGTCCAAGAAAAAAAAAAAACCTGCAAGAAAAAAACTTCCCTCGCTGACTGTCCTGACCCCCACTCCCACCCGTGGCCACCCTCCCGCGCATCCACCTCCCATACCCCCATCTCACCCCATACTTACCTCCGGAGCTTGGCGCGACGATCTTCAGTGGACTGAGAACAAGTCTGCACTCATCAAGGTCAAACGCAACTGAGGAAATGCCGCTAAGCTGTATAATGTAATGAATAGGGCTTTTTCAACTTTGATGCATATCCCAGGCATTTTGGGCAATTTTTTCACCAAATTTTCAACATGGGGTTTTTGGGACCCCACCTCATGAATTCTGTCACTGTCATTTTGTTAATCTGCCCAGAAAGGTAAGTGCGCGGTCACTGCATGGAACCACCTTCCGGGACCAATTTATGAAATGACAGTGTCACAGTTCATGAGGTAGGCCCCCAAAAACCCTATGTTGAAAATTTGTTAAAAAAAATTCCCCAAAATGGCTGTTTTACGAGCATGCGTTGCGCTGTTCCTATGCATGCTCGTAAGTTTGCGTATTTTCAATATTTTCACTCCAGATTCTCAACATTGCCATTTTACCACACCTCCTTCTGAGCAGTACAGCTGTCATTTTCACATTTACTTCAGAAAAATGTGTTTCCTGCGCATATAGTGCACAATGGCGCAATCAGTCATGTGAAAATCAATGTTTGGAACAGATTAAGAAAAATCGCAGTGACACTGTTCATGAGCAGAGGTATTAAAATGGCTATGTTAAAAATTTGGTGAAAAAATTCCCCAAAATGACTGTTTTACGAGCATGCGTTGCGCTGTTCCTACACACGCTAGTAAGTTCGTGAATTTTCACTATTTTCACTCCAGATTTTCATAGAAACATAGACTTTGACGGCAGATAAGGACCGCTTGGCCCATCTAGTCTACCCATTTCCCTACCTACAGGATAGGCCGCAGATCCTAGTTAACCAACAGCCTATTTCTTCCTACCCCCCCACAAGAATTGCCTTTTGTCTATCCCATGCATTTTTGAATTCTCCCACAGTTTTAGACCCCAAAATCTCCTCAGGAAGGCTGTTCCATGCATCCACTACCTTCTCTGTGAAATAATACTTCCTCACATTGCCCCTGAACCGTCCTCCTTCTATCTTTAAATTGTGTCCCCTTGTTCTTGCAAGTCTCTTTTTCTGAAAGACGCTACCCTCTTGGACTTTGTTGATTCCACTGAGGTATTTAAAAGTTTCTATCATGTCCCCCCTCTCGCTTCTTTCCTTAAGGGTATACATATTAAGCTCCTTTAGTCTCTCCTCATATGGTTTCTCTTGCAGACCCTGCACCATTTAGTTGCCCTCCTCTGGACTACCTCTATCCTGTCTATGTGCTTGCGGAGATGGGGTCTCCAGAACTGGACACAGTACTCCAGATGGGGTCTCACCAACTGTCTGTACAGAGGGATAACAACTTCCTGTTTTCTGCTGCTGATGCCTCTCCCTATACATCCCGGTATACCCTCAGCCCTCCCTACTGCCTTCTCACATTGCTTGCTAACCTTAAGGTCATCTGATATGATTACATCCAGGTCCCTTTCCTTTTTTGTTGTTGTTATTACCTCCCCACCCATTGTGTATTCTTCCCTTGGGTTCTTGTTTCCCAGGTGCATTATTTTGCACTTCTTTGCATTGAATCCTAGCTGCCATATTCTGACCATTCCTCCAACCTTGCCAAGTCCCTTTCATCCTTTCCATGCCTCCTTGTGTATCAACCCTGTTGCAGATCTTTGTGTCATCTGCAAAAGGCATACTTTCCTTCCAGTCCCTCTGCAATGTCACTGATGAAGACATTAAAAGGACTGGACCCAATACTGAACCTCATGTGTACCCCACTAGTAACCTCTTTCTTCAGAGTGGACTCCATTTACAATTACCTTCTGTGTCCTGTTGTGCAGCCAATGTTTTACAGGCTACCACCCTGGGACCCACTCCCAGGCTGGTTAATTTGACTATTAATCTTTTGTGTGGGACTGTGTCAAATGCCTTGCTAAAGTCTAGGTAGGCCATGTCCACAGCCCTCCCTCCGTCTACTACTTTGATCACCCAGTCAAAGAAATCTATTAGATTGTCTGACATGATCTTCCCACTGTGAACCCATGCTGCCTTGGTCCTGTGCTCCACTGGCCTCTAGGTACTCAACTATTCTTTCCTTCAGAAGTGACTCCATCACTTTCCCTACCACAGAGGTCAGACTGACAGGTCTGTAGTTTCCTGCCTCTGTCTTGGTCCCACTTTTGTGAAGGGGAATCACATCCACCTTCCTCCAGTCCTCGGGTACCACACCATCCTCCCATGATTTATTAAAAAGAGTAGCCAGTGGTTTCACTAGTTCCTCCTTAACTCTTTTAGAATTCTGGGGTGAATTCCATCAGGACCCATTGTTTTGTCCACCTTCAGTTTTAGGAGTTCTTGCAGAACCCTTTCTTCTGTGAAAGGACTGGGATCGACCCCCCTATCAAGAGTGCTTCTGTTAATTGGATAAGGCACTTCCCCCTCCTGTTTTGTGAATACTGAGCAGAAATATTCGTTCAGCATCCCTGCTTTTTCACTGTCCCCCTCTGCCCACCCACCGTTCATTCTATTCAGCCTCACTATCCCTCACTTTGTCTTTCTACGCTCGCTGATGTACCTAGAAAAGGTTTTATCCCCCTTCTTAACTGAGTTGGCTATCTTTTTCTCCGTTTGGGCCTTTGCTATTCTGACTTCCCTCCCTGCTTTCTTCTGCCTTAACTGGTACAGGTCTCTGTCCTGCTCCTTCTGTGTTTCCTTATACTTCCGGAATGCTATCTTTTTCTTCCTGACTTTCACAGCCACCTCTTTTGAGAACCATAGTGGCTTTTTCTTTCATTTTGATTTGTTTATTTGCTTCAACATTGCCATTTTACCACACCTCCTTATGAGCAGTACAGCTGTCATTTTTCACATCTTGCCCAAAATGTGTTTCTGTGCATGTAGCGCACAATGGCGCAGTCGGTGTGTGAAATTAATGTTCGGGACAGATTAAGAAAATCACAGTGACACTGTTCATGAGCAGAGGTGTTGCAATGGCTATGTTAAAAATTTGGTGAAAAAAGTCCATAAAATGACTGCTGTTACGAGCGACCATTGCGCAGTTTCCACACACCCTCGTAAGTTCATGGATTTCTAATATTTTCAGTCCAGATTTTCACACTGGCATTTTTCCACACTTCATATGAACAGTACAGCTGTCATTTTTCACACCATGGCTGAAATGTGTTTTGGCACTTCCAGCACAGAAATGTGTGGTCGCTGTGGGAAATCACTCTTCGGGACAGATTAAGAAAATCACAGTGACACTGTTCATGAGCGGAGGTTCCAAAATGCCTGTGTTGACAATCTGCTGTAAAAAATCCCCAAACTAATTGAATTATGGGTGTGTGTTGCACAGTTTCTATGCACACTCGTGACTTCACCAGTTTTTTGAACATTTTCAACATTGCCATTTTTTACACCTCCCCATGAACAATACAGCTGTCATTTTCACATCCTGTTCAAAATGTGTTTTCGTTCCAGTGGTGCCAAATGACGTAGTTGCTGTGCAAAATCAGCTTTCTGCTAACGAACTGATATTGCCACTGTTCATGAGGTAGGGGTCACAAAAAAACCCATGTTTAAAATTTGGAGTGAAACTACCAACAAAAGCCTGGGACGTTAGGGTTTCTGACCATAACGCCCCACCCTGTAGAGACTGACAGGCATGAGGGGTGTGACTTGGGATTGTCACCTGTAATACTCCTGCCATTCCACCCCCACCCACACCCTGCAGCCAATGACAGGCATCGAGGTGTGCCTTGGACTATTTGGCCTCAAAGTTCACCCCATTCTCCTATACTGCACTCATCTCACCATATTTCTTATGGTATGGGGTGAGCATAAGGCCCAAAGACTCCAAGGCACACTGTGACACTTGTCGGTGTCTGCAGGGGAGGGTGTGGAGAAATGGCATGGCTGTTGTGCCTGATGACCCAAAGGCACACCCCAGTGCCTGTTAGTCTCTGCAGGGTGGTGGTGGGACTGGCTTCAGTTCAATACTTCACTGCCATTCCTATTATGCATCTCTCTAACTCCTACACTACCAATGCTAATGCCAGCAAGCAAACATTCAGCATTGACAAATACTTGTTATGAATAGGGGCATATAAGTTACCTACAGAATCAATTTTATTTTTTAAAAAGAAAGAAACCAACAAAATTATTGTAACCGCTAGGTGGCGCTATCCAAAGGGCTACTACTCTTGTCTAGTTGGCTAGTTGCAGGTTAAGGGGCCTGGGTACTGAAATGGGTGCCTCCACCCGGTGGACAGGGTTGTTGGTAGCAAGGCTAACCTGGGTACAGCCCTCCAGGACACTGTAACCCCCCTCTTTCCCCTCTAGTGGCCTAGACAATATGCAACAAACTCTTTCACAGTAGCCCCTATTCAGCATACAAATCCTCACACTGTTCGCACTTACCACCAGAGCTGTTTCCATCAGTTCGACCCTGGAGACCCCCTGTAAAACAAGGTTAGGCACAGCAAATAACAACGGTACATTGCTTTTGGTGCAAACTGGAACCACAGTCAGATTAAATGCAAAAAAAGTTAGATCTGATTTAGGGGACTTGAACAAGGAAGGGGCATAATCAGGTTGATTTGCATAAAGGCTAAATCAATCAGGCAGTCATGCATGCACTTCAGAGTCCATACATAGTCACATACTCTGGGTACCCAGGTGGGAGTAAGGTGGGCTAGCCTGGAACATTGCCCGGGGTAGGCCGGCATCGCAGCTGGTTGGGGCCCTGTGGTGGAAGAAAGAAACATGCACAACCACACACAATTTGTAATCCTGAGCAGGATGGCTCTGTTCATGACAAGAAAACAACAAGTGAATTAGATGACAACACTTTTGATTTAGCTGATGTTGCAGGGAGCTACCCTGGTGTTTACTCACAATACCCAATACTGGACACAGGCAGGATGAAATTGAGACTGCAGGTTGAGGAACTGGAGTGCCAGGAGAAGCAGGGCCCACACGAATCACCGAGGTGTCATTCCTGTTCAAAACATTGAGCAGGGGGCTGGTCCCCAGGCAGGTCTCTCATCGGTGGTTTTCTCTGTGGCGTGAGTAATCTGGCTGGGCCAGTGTGACAAGGCCCAGACTGAGGAACAGTTCAGATGTGAGTCCAAGAAAGCTAGATGCAGCCTCCAGCAAGCAAGGCACAGTTAAACACACATTGGGGAACCAAATCACGACCCACTAGCAGCACACAGCACATTTATAGTAAAGTAATCACCACTATACCAGGCGGATGACAGTCCGGTTGTAATCACAGAGTCTCTGTGCGAAAACCTGAGAGTTCAGCGGTAAATGAAGGTCTTGGACTTGCACCTAAAAATCGCTGGCATCCGAGTGCAGTATTGGGGGGTGCTGTACTGCTGGGGTGTGCCGTCCTTCGGATGAGATGTTAAACCGAGGTCCCTTCTACCCATCCTGGTGTTGTCCTGGTGGGTGTCCAGGTGGAAGTAAAGAACCCAGGGCACTCTTCCAAAGAGTAGGAACATTCCCGTGTCCTGGCCAACATTCCCCTTCCCATAAACCGGTTCATGCAATTATCCAGGCTGTGTGTGGGTGATGATGTGCGATATGGCCGCCACCACACATTCAGTCACTTCACTACCAGTCTAGCATTGCTTGTAAAGCGCTTTGGATGTATGAAAAGCGCTATATAAATACTGATTCTTCTTCTTCTTCTTCTTCTTCTGATAGGCCGATCACGTTCAGCAAATCTTTGGCTTTCTTCAGGTTTTAAGCCTGGTCACCAATTCAGTGGCTTAAATCTCTCTCTCCAAACTTCAGAGGCAGTCTGATTCTCTGAATAGCTCCCTCGTAAGAGACAGGAGACAGGCAGGCCAAAAACTCAGCCCTTCCACAGTTCTCCCATGCAAACTATGCAAAAGCTGCTGCTCCAGTATCTTGAGCTGTTCACTCTTTCGATTTCCAACTCAGAATGACCCTCTGCTGCAAGCAGCCTGGGACTTTCCCCGGGATCCAAAAGGTTTGGTTGGCTGATGCATCTGTCTGTCAATCAATGGCTCCCCCTCCAAGTCCATTTAGATGCCAAAGTCTCAAAACTACAGTTCCTACAGAATTTTGCTCCCACAAGACCCTGGGGACAGACACCATTTTTGGGTCCCCAAAGGTACTAATTGGTCCACAATAGCAGTTCAGAACCAAGATGGTGGTGCAATATCGAAATGTCCAGGCTGCAAAAAAGGCAGGTTAGATGAACTTCCATAACATTACTTTTACAATAGCTACTCAGCAAATAAGTACAACTTTCAGTAAAGCTCCCTCTGTGTGATTAGAGATGGCGGAATGGAGCGATTATCTGGCAGTCCAGGAGGGACTCGAGCATAGGAACACTCAGCCCCTACCCAGATTAACTATTACACTGTGATATAGGCAGCTGTTAAAGAGACAGGCACGGAGGCTTAAGGGCACTCACAGACAGTATCTTTCAAACGGTTAATACACAGGATACCAGCCTGGCCATGGGCATTTAAGCACACCCAAGGAAGACTTTTCGGGAACCCCCATTTGTAGGGGGGTTTACATTATTATCAATGACATGTTTCAAGAGTATGTTGCAGGTAAACCTGATCCCACTGTCATCAGCCCAAATTATATCCACTGGTTAAGCGGACACTGTCAAATGTTTTACTCCTCATGTTGGCCCTGATCATTTACAGCTCAAGTCCTAAACTAACCTATAATTATTTTGTTTATTTATTTAGTTAGTTATCGAAAACTTCATAGATTACCTTTGAGCACAAGTGCTCATTTACAGCAGTTCCACATCAAACACGTAGTCATAAAAAACATTACAAATATACAATAATCAATTCCGGAGGAAATGCAGTCAAGTCAGGCTCAAAGCACTTATGGCAGAGCAATTACATACAGTTTGGAAAAAATCCATACAGATCGTTGTATAAAACGTCACAGGGTATGTACAAGGAGAAAGTGAATAAACCATTTTAATGGTTACAATTGCACTGGACTGCAAAGGCAGACCACAATGATCTCTTAAACAGATTGAACTTGTTGAGATTTAGCAGGTGTATCAGGCAATTTGTTTAACCAGTTAGTGGCCCTGACAGCAAATGATCACTTGCCCAGCTGAATATGCCAGAAAGAAGGCTTAAGGGCATTCCTGACCATGTTCCTGAAGTTGTACTGGTTGGTGCTGAAGCAATTTCTTAAATCAGTGGGTGTTAGGCCTAGGAGTGCCCTTCTGGCTAATGAACTGGTCTGGAGCTTTATTCTGCTGGGTAAAGGTAGCCAGTTAATGAGTACATAAAGGGTACAGCTATGAGTGTGGTTATTATCTGCACCAAGTACTAAGCAACATGCCTTGCTAGAGATTATCTTTACTCTGTTTAGCATCATGTCACAGGCAGCTGCAGAGAAAGGGAGGCCGTACTCTACATGTCAATGCCCCTTTCCAGGGTTTGAACTTAGGGCTTGGCACAGTTTGTGGCTCGGGTAAGTGATACTTGGGCACAGTGCGTGCCAGTAGGGGACTAGTTGAGTTGCCACAGTAGCGAAAGGGTTAATCCCAGGTTGCCTGTGGGGACTTGCTGCTTGGCAGAAGGTCGCCATTTGGTGGGAAGGATAAAAGTGTAGGGGTGTGGGATATCGGGGACTCTCCTCAGAGAGATGGAGGCGGAAGGAAGACTGTGAGTGGGGCTGATTGCCACCATAGTCAGCTACTGTGGTTTTGAGCCAGGGTGTGAAAAGAGACCCTGCAGAAGGATGTGGCAGTGGCTGTAGTTCAAGACCTGTGTGGGACCCTCCAAGATCAGCCACTCCAGTGGGATTAAGGCATGATGCCCTGTTGGTAAAGCAGTTCATTTGTGAGTCAAGAGGGTGAGATGAGTAGCTGTCGCAAGCCCAACACCGTGGGCGAGAGGCAGAATGTCCTGGTCGCAAGGAGATCCCCCTTTCTATGGAACTTGTCAGCAGTTATAGGGTTCAGGAAGTGTTACCACCTTCCTTTTCTCAGTGAGAGGGTGAAAATGTAGTCTTGAGTCCCCCTGACTCTGTGCTACATTCTCTGGCTAGAATCCCACTCTCAGATTTGCAATTTCTTGCTAATATGGTATTTTAAGATAGCTGAGTGGTTTTCTGTCTTCGTAGCAAGGCGTACAGTCCTTAGAAAAACCCTTCTGTTAAAAATGTTATATCACACAACCAGACCCCAGGCACAGTTGATAAGAAAATTATAAAAGTTTACTTAAAAGAAAAAAAAGGCAACACATTAAATTCTACAATTTGGAAGATTTGAAATGCAGACAATATGACAATTAACTATCGGATGGTTATACAGAAAACCCTATACACTGTTATTTCTAAGCTATACCTTGAATTGGTGCTTAGAGTCCAGAAAATATCAAGTGTCCTTTTGAGTGGAAAATTCCCTTTCTTTCTTATGAAAGTTCATTAAGCAACAGATTGTAGTAAGTTTGTGATCAAAGTCAGTTCTGTGAAGATCCTTTTAGACAATCTAGGTGTGTTCTTGGTGATAAATCTATTTCTCAGATTTCTGACTTAAAAATCAAAAGTTCTGTTCTCAGGATGAAAAGTCATATTTCAGATCTACAGCAGTCTTTCATAGGGATCTGCCAAACTTTTTTCATATGCTTTTAAAAGAAAAAAAAAAACATATACATTGGCAAGCTCTTTTCTCTCTGAGAGTTCCAAGAACATGCTAGTTTCCTCCCAGGAGAAATTTCCACCAAAAGTGCCCTGATTCAAAGAAAAACTCTACAGATATATAAAATGTGAGGTCATATTCTGCCAGCCTCCACCCCAGTCCTTGGGGTGCAACTGTTCACCTCGTCCTGCACGTGTCACCACGGTTCCATGTCTAACACCCCTAACATATTTTATATGCATAACCTTTTTCTGTCTTAGGCTGACCTGCCACTAGGGCCATTTGCTGCTGACCTCTGATCTTCCACTGGGAGCCTTTTGCCTGTGGAATGTCTAAGTGTCCATTTTGACATAAGGGATATGACCCTAACTGTCCATTCAATCCTTGGAATACATAAACCTGTCTGGTCCCTATCTAGATGAATGCCAGGCCCAAACTGGTTTAACAGTAATTATTTTTATTTGTTCAACTTTTCCTTTGCCTTTTAAAGGGGCAGTGTCTTAACTCTGGAATGCCTCACAACCCAGGAAATAGGAACATTAAATAAAATGGTAATAGGTCTATCTTGCAACATCCCTCCCTCCAAAAACAGAACCTGGGGGAACATGCCCCTATTGACAGCAGCATTTTTCCAGTTCTCTTATTGATCCAATATACAAGATAGGCCATCTGCATTCCTATTCTTAGACCTAGGCCTATGGGTAACCTCCATGTCATAAGCCTGCAAGGCAATACTCCATCTCAGGAGTTTACCCATTCGTTTTCCCCATTTGATGGAACCATACTAATGGGTTGTGGTGTTTGGACCTTAAAATGCCTCCCATAAATGTATGGTTCCAGTTTCTTCTATGCCCAAACTAAGGCAAGGCAACCTTTTTCTACTGTTGAATAAGCTTGTTCATGTGGAAGCAGCTTCTTCCTTAAGTATACAATGGGGTGCTCTCTCCCTGATTGGATACTTGGCTGAGGACTGCCCCTATTCCCACATCTGAGGCATCCATCTGTACCACAAATGGCCTGATTTAGTCTGGGCTTGCCAGCACTGGGGCCCTACACAGCAAGGTTTTCATCTGTGTGAAGGCCTGCTCACAGTCTGCATCCTATTTTACCCTCCTAGGCTTATTCTTTGTCAACAACCCAGATAAAGGAGCTGCCAGGGAGCTGTAGTTGGGTACAAATTTTCTGTGATAACTGGCTGTCCCAAGAAAGCTCCTGACTTGTCTCTAGGTTTCAGACATGGGCCATGCTGCAATCACCTCTATTTTTGCTTGGTTTTCGTAGAGTTGGCCGCGCCCCACCACATGTCCCAAATAAGTGACCTCTGCCATGGCCACCTGGCACTTTTCTGCCTTAATAGTCAGACCTGAGAGCCGTAGTTGGCCAAACACCTCCCTCAGGAGTGTCAGGTGTTCCTCCCAGCTATAGCTAAAAATAGCAATATCATCCAGGTACGTGACTGCAAAGTCATCCCTGTCCTGTAACACCTGATTTACTAACCGTTGAAATGTAGCAGAGGTATTTTTCATCCCAAAGAGCATGACCTTGAGCTCGAATAGGTCGATTGAGGTGATGAATGCTGACTTTTCCCTAGCCTTGTCAGTGAGTTCCACCTGCCAGTACCCCTTTGTCAGGTCTACTGTATTTAAGTATGTTGCCCCCCCAAGTTTGTCCAGCAATTCATCCATGCGTGGCATTGGGCCGGCATCAGACTTCATGATGGCGTTAAGCCCATGAAAATCTATGCAGAACCATGCGGTCCCATCCAATTTTGGTACAAGGACTACAGGTGAGGCCCATGTAGCTGTGGGATTTCTGGATCACCCCTAAATCTAGCATCTCCCCCACCTCTCTCCTAATATCCTTGAGGACTGTCTCTGATACCCGGTAGGCTGCCCTACATATGGGTCCCTGTGTCTATGTCATGTGCCACTGGTGGTGTCCGTCCAGTGTTTGGCATAAATAAAGGGGCAAATTCCCGTAAAATGGTCCTCAATTCTTGGACCTGTCCAGGTGTCAACTGGGGTGACAGTGTGATGGTCTCTACAGATGACACCTGCTTACTCTCAGCTAACAAGTCAAGAAGGGTCTCTTCCTCGCCTAGCTCCTCCCCAGGACTGCAAACCACAAGTACCATGTCAACCCTATTAAAATATGGCTTCATCATGTTTACATGATATATCCTGTGAGTGTGTTTTCAGTCAGGTAACTCCACAGTGTAATTAACATCGTTTACCTGCCGGACTACCTTTTATGGCCCCACCCACTCAGCTTGCAGCTTGTCCTTCCGGACTGGAATCAGAACCATTTCCTCCTGTCCTACCCCATATGAGTGAGCTCTGACTCCATGATCATACCAGGTCTTTTGTTTTTGCTGGGCAGCTGCCAGGTTGCTCTGGGTCACGCCCATAAGCTCCTTCAGCGTCTCCTTGAATATTTAATTTTTTTTATTTTAGTATTTGGTAACCAAGTAAGGCCCACTAGGCACAAGTGCCTGATTTTAGGGGCAAATATTAACACATACTCCACTATGGGAGTCCCCTGGGTGGCATACTTACCTTCCCAGTTTTCTCACATTAAATCTAAGGGCCCCCTCACCCTGCGTCCATACAAGAGCTCAAAGGGTGAAAACCAGGTCGACTCTTGTGGCACTTCCCTGTAGGCAAACAGCAGGTGGGACAGGTATTTCTCACAGACCCACCCATGTTGTTCTGCAAATGCCATAAGCATAGCTTTTATGGTCCCATTAAATCTCTCTATGAGACCATTGGCTTGTGGATGGTAAGGCGTCTTGCACCTCTGTATGACACCACACTTCTCCCACAAACACTTCATTAGTTCCTACATAAAGGCACCCCCTTGATCAGAAATAACCTACTGAGGAAACCCAACACGGGAGAAAATTTCCAACAAAGCATCTACCACCTCGTCCACCTTAAGGGAGGACAGCGCGATGGCTTCAGGTAGCGGGTAGCATAATTGATGACTGTCAATATATACTTTTTCCCTGAGGAACTTGGGGTATTCAAAGGATCAAAAATATCCATTCCAGCCTTCTGAAATGGCTCCTCCACAATTGGTAAGGGAATCAGGGCAGCCTTGGCTCTGCTTCCGGCCTTCCCTATTTCCTGACTCTGGTGAAAGGATTTGCAGTATTCCTTTACCTGCTTGGTAATATTAGGCCAGTAGAAATTGTGGGCTAAGCACTGTGTAGTACGAGCAATGTCCGAATGTCTGGACATGGGAGTATCATGAGCCACCTTGAGTAATAGATCACGATACCCCTGCGGAACAACAAGATGCCTGCTGAATACCCCTCTCTCTGTCCTGATGTCCTTTGTGTATAACAGTCCATTGTCCCAATACACCCTGTGCTTTCCATCACCTCCCTGTGTCCCATCAAACTCTGCACAGGACCTCAGCTTCTCTAAGCTAGGGTCTGTCTGCTGAGTCTTTCCACTTACCGAGAGCATGGGGCATGTCCCCATCAGTTCCCAGGCTGAAGTCCATAGCTGTGGCAGTAGGGGATCACAACGTTTCCCTTCCCCCATGCAATATGTCACCCCTTTCTCCTGAGGGCAAACTCCAGTTTCAGTTTGGTCAACTGCCACTAGGGGAAGTTCCATCCCCCTGTTATCACTCTCTTTTACAAGAGCCATAGGCTGGCTGTCTTGTCTCCCAACCTCTGCTGTCTGAATTTCTGTGGGGTCCTGAAGATCACAGGAGTCCCTATCCTTTTGGCTCTGGGTCACAACACAAACCACTCCCTGTGGAACATCATTCCCCACAATAACATCCATAATGAGTTTGTCGGCTATAGCCACCTTCCTTACCCCTTCACCTGCACCTCCCCAATCCAGGGTAACACTGGCTAATGGATAGGTTTTCTTTTCCCCAGTGTAATCCCTCACAGAGACAAACTGATTTGGCAGTATTTGTTCAGCCACCACCAAATCCCCTTTCACCAGGGTAAGAGATGCTCCAGTATCCATTAACCCTCTAGTCTATACCTTATTCACCATAATTGGGTGAATGTGCCCCCTCATATTTTTAGAGATAGCATCAGTAATACATTTGGCAACTGTCTCAGTTTGTACAGACCCTTTTACATTTTGGGCCTTCTGAGAACACTGCCTAGAAATGTGGCTTGGCTGTTTACAATACCAGCATTCATCATTTTTCTTGTCTCCAAACTCTCTTTTGGGCCCTGGGTGATTCCCCTCTTTCTGCAGAGGCACCATGGTTTTTGGTTGTCCAAAATGCCCACTTTTTCCTTTCGCCACTGCATTCTCTGCTCTTCAATTTCCCTTGAGAGCAGGCCTACTTTGAGCATAGTAATCTACCATCTCTGCAACCTGTTTGGCAGTCTGAGGATCTCAATTAAAGGAAAACTGCACTCTCATATCTTCTAAATGTTATTTGTTTCCATGTTAACAGGCAAATCTTTTCATGTAGCTGTTAAAGATGTATACAGCTGCTTAAGTTAGTTTTCACACTTTATACTAGGCCCTTTTACTGTCCTGGGAGAGTCCATTTCATGGTTGTTGAAATCTCATTGTGCCTGAGAGCTGCATTAGCATATGAGAACGTGATGCATAATCAACCTTTAAACTCCCCAGTATACCTATCTGCTTAAGTAGTTTTAAAAGAAATAAGCTGCAAGAAGGTGTGAAATACCACATTTACCTTCAGTAAGTTCTACAAGCTATCTGAGTTGTAATGCAGGTTTTTTTCCCCTTTAAATTCCATTCAGTTTATGAGTTTCCAGAGAGTTTTTGCAGGGTATTTGTTATTTCACCATAGAGAGACATAATATAAATGGTTGATCTGACATCATGTTCTCATATGCTAATGTAGTTCTCAGGGACAATGAAATTTCAACAACCACGAAATGGACCCTCCCAGGACAGTAACAGGGCCTAGTATGAAATGTGAAAACTGACTGAAACGGTTGCATACATCTTTAACAGCTACATGAAAAGAGCTGTCTGTTGACATGGAAACAAATAACATTTAGAAGATAGAAGGGTGCAGTTTTTCTTTAAATAAAATGATAATAGATCTATCTTGCCACAGTAGTGAGCCGGTGAGATGGGTTCAGCTGGAAGCCTTCAGTTTTGAACCTAGCATAGAGGGAGACCCAAAATAGAGGAGATGGAGGGCTGCTTGCCACAGTTTTGGGATGTGTTGCCCGAAGTCTGAAGGGAGAGTCACCAGTTTGATGCCACGCCAAGCACAGGTGTGGGAGGTTGCAGTGAACTATCAAAGAGGGATCTGGATCAGTGCTGTTGGCCCTGACGTGAAAGGCTAGTGGTTCAGTTAGATAAGCTGCTGAGGGTAGTCTGTGGTGCTGGCACCTGAAGTAAGGCACCATTTGAAATGGCAACGCATTGTGAGCAAAAGCCCGAATGGCGATGGGAGGGTAGGGTGACCGGATGTGGTGGGGTGGGTGACTACAGCGACAGGATCTTGCTATATGTACACACACGCGGGGGGTTAAGCGAACATGGTGTGCGTGGACTGGGAGGGGGTGGAGGGGATGTAGGGGTGGCGCTTCAGTCAGCTGCCGAGCTGCATCGTGGCATCAGGGATTGGCCTCCACTTGCGGTGCAGGAGGTACTGGGTTCGGGTCTGGGTCTGGGCACTGCTGCATTTTTGTTGCGCCAGGCCTGAAAACTTGCTTTTTTTGCTTTTGCCCTCCTCCGACATGCACCCCTCTGGAGTTGAGAATCCTTTTATTTATTTAATTAGCTTTTGTTTACCAGGTAAGCACACTAGACAGTCAAGTGCCTATTTTCAGATGTGACCTGGGAGAGTTACAAGGATACAGGCAATAAAAGTACAGAGGCTAACAACAAGTTACACAAGGTACAGTCAAAAATACACGCAAGAAGGACCAGTCAAAATAAAGTACAGAGACTTGGGTCCAACTGTCAGGCATAGTACAGACAGGTATGAGCAAACAACTACAGTCAGGTAACAGGCAGTGAGCAATTTTAATGCAGTTCAGTATGAGGCATGACAACCCAGGGAGGGCAGCCAGGAAAAATTAGAACCAGTATTAGCAGCAACAACATTTGTGATATTTGTTTGTATGTTATTTTGGAATAACATGGGGGGTGTGGGGGGGCACAGCCCCCCAACAGAAAGCAAAATAACTAAGGCCCCAGTGCTGTTCTTCCGTGTGCTGAGGATGTCAGGGTGGCAAAAATGTTTTTGACACCTTGACGTCGTGATAACGCAGCTCGCCATTTGGTAGTTGCTGTTCTCAAAGAGAACCGCTGCTGGGAGATTACTTATTTATATTTTTATTTGATTTTCGAAGATACATCTTTGAGCAACAATTGCTCTTTTCCAAAGGTTCCACGTCAGTCACTTTATTTTATTTATTTGTTTATTTATTGAAATGTTTCACCAGGAAGGCACACTGAACAACAAGTTGCTTGTCTCCCGGTGTGACCGGGGGGGGGGGTACTATTGGATGAAGAATTAGACGTACAGTTTAACATTTAAAATATATAAGAAATTAAACATTCAATTACATTTGTAACAAGACGGTTAAAAAAATATCATAAATAATCATTCAGTCGCATCTGTAACATAACATACAATTAAATATATCATACCTGTGAAATATGCATTTAATTACAAGTGGCATATCTGAAGAACATAGTACGTAGTGCTGAAGGGGGAGGAGAACAAGCTGAGATGCAGGCTGGGGGTGGAAGGTTTAATAGGTGACGTGAGTCATGGAAAGGAGCAGAGGCATAGGAAGACAATTAAGAAGGGTTAAAGCAGGAGCAAAAGCAAAGCAACTTTATTTATATAGAGCCTTTCATAATCAAGATGCTGTACATCATGTAAATACAATAAAAACAATGAACTAATATAAACAATCAATTAATACTTAATTAGGGAAGGCTAAAGAAAATAAATACGTTTTCAGCATTGATTTAAAATTGCTGACGGTCAGGCATTATTTCAACTGACGAGGCCAGAGCGTTCCGCAGGGTCAGTGCTGCAAAAGAAAATGCTCTAGCTCCAGACATCTTGCAATGGACCCTGGAAATCTCTAGCAATCCCTCACCGGTGGAGCGGAGAGACGACTGGGGGAGTAGGGAACCAGGAGATCTTTCAGGTAGTCGGGTCCCTGTTCATGTAGGGTTTTAAAGGTAAGCAAGCCTACCTTACAGGTGATCCGCCACTGAACTGGCAGCAGTTAGATGAGAGAATGTTACATTACATTTAGGCATGTAGTCTAGCTCAGGGTGGCTTGGTCAAACGATAACATTCAAGAAATAAGGACAGTTTCAGTGATGGCCCAGATAGGGCCTAGTTTAGTACATATGCTATCGCAGTTAGCAGAAACCCTGACAACTGATACATTACGGGTGCTAAAGTGGAGGGGATGTAAGCCATTTCAGCCCAGTTGTGATTGGGAACTTCTGCTGCCTGAGTTTCAGGGATGCCTGAATCACACTCCATGAAAGTAACTGCAAACAGTGTGAACTGTCTGTTATGTGAATGCTGCCAGTGTTTATCTCAGGACCATATCAGTCCAAGGTTAATACTGTATAAGACATTAATTTCATTGGAATTAAATGTTTACTATATTCACTATTTTGAAAATCCAGTGAAAATTATATGCCAGTGAAAATATATACTGCAATTAACAAGTTAGCTTGCTCTTGTGCTTGTGCTAAATCAAACTGCCGTGAAAATGTTAGAGTGGATGAAACCGTGGAATTTAGGCAAGGCAAGGCAAATTTTATTTAAGAGATGCCCATCCCAGAGGCTCTGGGTGCCGAACATGTTAAAAATGCATACTATACATCATAATAAATACATAACAACATACAATCAAACACAAGCACACAACAGTGCCATGAATTCATTCTCTGACACAGTATGCGCTGTCTACATAATACCCTTGATTTTTTTCCGCTCCATGGAATGTTTAGCAATTTTTCATTAAAGGGATCCCCACCGTTGTTCTGCAAAGTTGTGGTCTTCAGTTATTTCTGAACTCTTTTTGGACTAACACTGACTTCTTTGCAGCCCAGCACTTGAAGATCCAGGCACCCCAGTGCAGTGGTCAGAACCTGAAAATGCAAGCCATTCATGGAAAGGTGTCTGCTGTGGTCGCACCCCTTCCCATAGACTGTTACCACCATCATACTCCTAGACACGGGGCTACATACAAGTGACACTGTTATAAACCATGACATCATTTTTAACCAATCAGTATTTTTTCCAAACATTTCAGACACTCTTCTAATCATTACAGATTGAGAAAATGCTCCTGTTCAATCGGCGCACTTCTTTCCTTTGCGTGTAAGACACTTTTATTCTATGAAGAGTGTCTCACACGCAGCTGCCTTGGAAACATGCACACTTGAGGCAGTTTTTAATTTTAATATATTATTGATCAGTCTTAATCAAGAATATATTAATACCACCACTTTTATCCTTAGGATATCAAAAATGTTCACCTTCGGTTTGTGGTTATCATACCCTAAGAATGTGTGAGAAACCCCTCTTACAACTGTAAGGCCCTGCTCACACTATGTTGTTTAAAGCAGTTTAAGGAGCTTAAACCATTTTAAAATCACCATAGCACAATTTGCATCCACACCTGTCACGGATTATAACACGTTTTCAAAAACCGTGCTTAAACCCTGATAAGACTTAGGCTTACACACAGTTTTAAAAATGTTACAACAGCTAAATCAGATGTACATGCAGTGTGTACGCTAAGGCATGGTTCTCTTTCATGCCAGTGCATGGGAACTGGTTACAAGTTACACTGCTCTGGACGCAGTAGTTCGGATACTGTAAACCGTCTTTAAGAACAGTTTACAACACATTAGTGATAGTGCAGATGCTACAACATGGATACTATAGCACCGTAACTAATTTGTTTCTTAAAACATTTTTAGTTACCGTGCTGTGGTGTGAACAAGGCCTAAGAGTTGTCTTGGCAAACATACATATGAGGGTCTCTCGTGAAAACAGTTCTAAAATTCTGAAGTTCTAAGTTCAGTTGGAACAGTCCATTTCACACACAGTGGGTTCTCTCATTTCCTACAAAGTAAAACATTCTGATTTTCAATTCAAGTTCAATTTAAGTTTATAATATAATTCGCAATATGTTAGTATGTACAGTTCCTGCATCTCTTATGGTTAATAGAGGCAGTATGGTCTAGTGGTTAGAGCACCAGCTTGGGAACTGGACGATCACAGGTTCAGAGCCAAAGACTCTACTGTAACCTTGAGTGAGTCATTTAAAGCAGCAGTGCAATAGAACTGGGCATAACATGTGACCCCAATTTTATTTGGTGGTACAATATTCAAAGTCCACCAAACTTTGAGTATTTTATAAATGTTTAAGTGAGTTTTGCCTCAAGAAAAAAAATCCACCACATTTTATATAGAAATAGTGTAACCCCCCTGCACATGGGGGTTCCCAAAAGACTTCCAGGAGCTTGCTTGAATGCTCCAAGCCTGAATGGTGTTTGGCATTTAAGCCATTTATCAGTGAGTGTTTTTAGAGCCTTCTGATACTGTCTCTTTAAGAGCTGTCTGCTTGCAGACATAATTAGTTTGTATGGGGGGACTGTGTGCTTCTCTGAGTACCACTCAAGCTGCTGCCAATTCACTTCATTTTGCAGTCACTAGGAGTGCAAGGAACCTATCTGAAAGATGTAACTGTTTGCCAGAAATTATTTAGAGTAATAATGAAATTACAGTTTGTCTAACCTGCTTTCTTTGCAGTCAGAACTGTGTCTGCTAGTTCCCCATTCTAGTTTTGAACTGCTGAACTGGACCAATCAGTGTGGGGTAAGCTAGCTCTAAAATGATGCCTTGGACGAATCAGAACTTGGACTCATAATCTGAGCCAGCCACAAGAGGATTGTATGGGCAGTGACTCTGGGAGATGTAGTTTAGACTTCAGTGCCTTTTGGACCAACAGCAGCAGTCTATTGTGAGTGACAGCCAATCCAGTCAAGAACTGGGAGTAACTCAAAGGAAGTGCCAGTTTAGGTCAGTTGGAGTTCCGTTGAGCCTTGGCAGTGAAGAAGGAAGGAGCCCTGTGCTTTTTCGGTGTGCAGTTTTAGTCAAAAACGTGTGTAAGGCCCAGAGTTCCGGTCTGCAGCTTGTTAGGACTGAATCCGTCCTGTGAAAAGAATCAAAGGATCTCTGAAGAGTAGAAACCAGGCTCACCCTGTAGAAGACTGGAAGAATTGCTGAAAATTGCACTCGGTCTGTCAGGAACTGAATCTGCTGTGTGTTCTCCGGTGTTGTGCAGTAATTGCGATCGGGATACAGATGCAGCCTGCCTGGTATAGTACTTTCTTTTATATGGATGTGTGAAGAGGTTTGTGTACCTCAAGTGAGCCCTGCTGACATTGAAGGACCCTATCTTATTTGGAGGTCGTGAGTACTAATTCAGGGTTGCTCCCTGTTGAATTGCCACATTAAATCCAAATGGAATTACTGTACTGCTGACTGTTTAATTCTCCTTTTCTCTGTGTGAAAGGGCCTACCAGCTGCCACGGTTTGGACTAGCCACTAGGGCTTGGGTACCCAGGGACAGTAACTGATAGGGATAGGCCTGTGCACAGAGCCATAGGTAGATTATTAGAGTGATAAGCTAATTAACCTGATTTCCCTGTCCTTGTTATATCCCCTAAATAAATCAGAGCTGCTTGTTTCAGCAAAGTTATACTGCCTGAGGTATTTGTCTATGTTAAAGTACTGTACTGTGATTGTTGCACTGTATCTCATTTCACAGGAGGTCCCAGTGCCGGAACCAGACCTGGGGTAAGTGTATACTGTGAAGGTAATTCTGATATATTGTGTGGGCCACTAGTGGGAAGAAGGGGGTTGCAGTGTCCCAGAGGGCTGTGACCAAGTTAGTTTAACTATTGCAAACCCTGACCTCTGGGTGGAGGCACCCGCCATTGGATCCAGGCCCCTCAACCTGTTAGTGGCAAATCAGGCAGGGGTAGAGCCCCTGGGATAGCGCCATCTAGGGTTACATCTTGAGGCTCACCGCTGGGATTGTGTGTCCTCTAGTGGCCATATTTACGAACCACTGTTAAGAAAAAATGGGTACCCGACAGAAGTGGCTGTGCACCGCTGGTGGAGTGGTGTACTGGGGAGGAGATCGACCCCAAAATGCTATGCTTATCCTGGACATCCCTGGGTATCATACGGACACTGTGCAGGGAGTACTTTCCAAGGTGGAAGGTTTACAAAACCCTGTGGTGGTGGGTCGGCATGCTAATCTGCTCACCCACACTTTCCTGGCCCTAGTAGAGTTTAAGGATCCCATAGATAGCTCCAAAGTGCCACAGACCATTACCCCAGAGGGAGCCCTCACTGCTTGGAGAGTGATAACTAAGGACAGTAAAGACCCGGGGGGGAATCAGCCCCCACCACTATCTGAAACTTTTGAGGAGAAATTTGCTGAATGGTTGCTGGGAGAGGGGAAAACTGTGGAGGACTTGAAGAAACTATTCTTGCCACCTGGGGGTGTTCCTCCCCCAACACCGTCTCCTGCTCCAGTGCCCGTAATGGTGGCTGAACCAATGCAGACTCCTATTTCTGCACCTGCCATTAGTCACGACTCTTACCGAAGGTTGAGGATCTTCTCTGGCACCCTCCCACCCCCAAGGGGAGGATGACTGGGAGACCTGGATAGACTATGTTGCCTCCCAAGTGCTAGAATGGCAATGCTCGGAAGGTGAAAAGCGAAAGAGGTTAGTGAGAGCCTCGAGGTCCTGCCCTGGCTACCATCCAGAGCAACGGGCCAGTAACCCTGAAGTGACTGCACAGGCCTATCTTGAGGCCTTGGAGAGTGTGTATGGGAGCCCAGATTCTGATGAGGACCTATGGTGGAGAGTAAGAGATGCACAACAGTACCAAGGGGAGTTGTTGTCTGTGTATGTATCTCGGCTGGAAAAATTGTTGCAAGAATGCCTCAGAAAAGGTAGTTTGCCAGCGATTGAACTGGACCGAACCAGGCTGGACAGGATCCTTAAGTCTCCCCTTCTCAGAACTGCTGTTGCTTCAGTTACACCTGGCAGATCGACTGAACTCACCCTCCTATGATGAGTTAATGAGGAAATTCGAGTTGAGAAAGAAAGGCGACCTCGGGAGGGACCTGCACCAATAGCTGCAGCTACGACCCGAGTGACTGAGGGTGACCCATCAAGTGAAGTTCAGGGGCAGAGGTTGGCAGTCAATGAGTGCTCTGACAAGGAAAAAGATATGTCACAATGGGCGAACTGTTGAGAGATCCGGAATTCAAAAACAGTCCCTTTATGAAGGCCACGCCTGCAAGTACAGGCCTGACCTATATCCGACTGCATCTGCTATGGGGTGGGTACCACCATGTATCTCCTGCTGATAACAGCTCCGAACTCGATTCCTTGACCATGGAAGTGGAGAAACTGACGAGATGTCTCCAAATGCTTATCACGCCGCAGACAGAGATGGCACCAAGGTTTCCAGTTAGTAATACCCCGCCCTGGCTCCCAGTGTGGCGCCTCGGCCAGCTCAAACTCCAGAAAGTATGTTTTGCTATAATTGTGGGAAAGATGGGCACATGAAAGGGAATGCCAGTCCCCAAAAGACACTGACAAAGTTGCATATAGGCTACAAGGAGAGCTTAGAGAAGAAATCAGTGGTTAAGAGGTGCTGACATGATCCCAGTGAGGGCACCAAAATGCTAATTCACGTCCTTTGTGCAAGGTCAGTTGCCCAGGCCCCACTACCGCCTCTCCAGACTGGTCCAGAATAGTGGGTCCTCCATGGAGACCACTGTAAAGGTGAACGGAGTGTCTACAAGAGCTATATTAGACAGTGGCTCCCAAGTGACAATTATGTTCCAAGATTGGTATCAGAAGCATTTGTCAGACGTACCCTTACAACCATTAGAAGGACTGCATGTGGGGGTTAAGTGAGAAAGGCCTACCCTATTCCGGGTATATCCGAATTTGGCTGTCTTTCCCCACCTCCGTGGCTGGAGTGGCCGAACAAGTAGAGACCCTAGCCTTAGTGTGTCCCCCCACTGGACTGTATGATGGTGTCCCTTTGTTGATTGGAACAAATGCTCATATGTTCGGAAGGCTGGCACAGTTGTGTTATGAAAAACAGGGGTCAAAGACTAGTAGAGCTTTAAGAGTTCCGGCTTTAATTAAGAAGGCCTATGAGGCACAGAGAGATGCTGAAAAAACAGAACCAGAGGAACCGGTCGGAATTGTATGGAAGAAGGATCCTGAGTCTCTGATCCTGGCGCCAAATGCCCAGTGTACCTTACAGGAGAGGTCCGTATCAGAAAGGATGTTAAGAATAAAATATTAATGTTGGATGCACAGGCGATGGAAAATTGCCAGAGGGACTGCTGGTCAAGCCTAGTATTTTGCCGCTAGAGCCCATGCTTATGCCAGAAGGGTAATGGTCCAAGTTCATAATGTGTCTGAAAGAGACATTCGAGTAAACAGAGGTTGCATCCTAGCTAATGTGCATTGTGCAGACACTGCAGTGCTACCCAGCAGCAAAGTTCAAGGAAGAATGACAGAGTAACGCCTGACTTGTTTGATTTCGGACTCCCGCTGCCAGCTGAATGGAAAGTGAAGATCAGTAAGAAGCTTGCCCAGAGAGACCAGGTGTTTTCTTTAAAGGAATGGGATGTAGGATGCGTGCAGGAGCTGAGCACAATATCCGCTGCATGACGAAAGACCATTTCGTGAGAGGTCTCGACGCCTGGCACCTGCTGACATAGATGATGTGAGACGGCATCTGCAAGAGATGTTAGCTGCTGGTGTAATACAAGAATCCAGAAGCCCTTATGCTTCCCCCATTGTGGTAGTGAGGAAAAGAATGGAACAGTAAGGATGTGTGTGGATTATCGCACCTTAAACCGGCGGACTATCCTGATCAGTACACAATGCCCGCATTCAGGATGCTTTGGACTGCCTAAGCAGGAGCAAGTGGTTCTCTGTGCTGGATCTCCAGTGGGTACTATCAGATCCCGATGGCCCCAGAGGACCGTGAAAAGACAGCCTTTATCTGTCCGCTGGCTTCTATGAATTCATGAGGATGCCTCAAGGGATTTCAGGTGCCCCAGCCACTTTTCAACGATTGATGGGCGTGCAGTGGGGGACATGAACTTACTAGAGTGCCTGGTATACCTAGATGATGTTATTGTGTTTGGCAGCTCACTGGAGGAACATGAGAGCAGATTATTTAAGGTATTGGACCGACTGGAGGACTTTGGCCTTAAACTGTCCATTGATAAGTGTCAATTTTTTCAAACATCAGTAAAGTATGTGGGACACATAGTATCCACCGAGGGAATAGAGACCGACCCAAGTAAAGTTGAGGCCTTGACCACCTGGCCACAGCCCAAAAATCTAAAAGAACTGCAAAGATTCCTGGGATTCTGTGGTTATTATCGGCGCTTCATCAAGGACTATTCAAGAGTGATCCCCCTTTACTTAACCTTACTCAAGGGTATCCCCAACCCACAAAAATACCAAAAGTCAGCATCCCTCAAGACTGAAAGAGTGTATTTTCATCCAGTGAAGTATTTGGGGCCCGCTGGACTCCTGATTGTGAGACTGCTTTTCATGAGATCATATATCAACTTACCCATGCTCCAGTGCTGGCCTATGCCGATCCAAGAAAACCTACGTCCTGCACACTGATGCTAGCTTGCAAGGGTTGGGGCTGTGTTGTACCAAGAGCACGGAATGGCCTGAGACCAGTGGCCTTTGCCAGTAGAAGCCTGACCCCATCCGAAAAGAACTATCCTGTACATAAGTTAGAGTTCCTAGCTTTGAAGTGGGCTATTGTTGACCAATTCCATGAGTACTTGTATGGGGCTAAAATACTAGTAAAAACTGACAATAATCCTTTGACCTATGTGCAGACCTCAGCTAAGTTGGATGCCACTGGCCATAGGTGGCTTTCTGCATTATCTACATATGACTATGCTCTCGAATACCGAGCAGGTCTGAACCACATAGATGCTGATGCTCTCCCGAGGCCTGTTCCCCAGAATGATTGGGTCCGATTGGCAGAACCTGACATTCGGGCACTCTGCCGGAATTTGACAGGGAGGAACAAATGTCCACGGGACGCAGTGGACTGCATGGTGGATTGCTTGGGAGCCTCTGAGAATTGCATACCTGCTGCTTATTGCCACTTTTCTGCAATAGACATTGGTGCACTGCCTCAGCTGGACAATGACAGTATTCGAGGGCTCAATCCCGCGATCCCATGATCAAAGCAGCTTTAGAAGCCCTCTATGCAGGAAAAGATGTGTCCAAATTACGCTCCACTGATTTGAGAACTGCACTGTTATACAAAGAAGGTCCTAAGTTGAAACTGATCAATAAACTGTTATACAGAGAAACAGTAGACAGAGGGGGACAAGTAGACAAACAACAACTAGTGCTGCCCACTGCCTTTCGAGACTCAGTACTGAGGTCCTTGCACAACCACATGGGGCACCTTGGTATAGACAGAACACTTGACTTGGTGAGATCCAGATTCTATTGGCCTAAGATGGGGGCTGATGTGGAGCAACACATTCGAACTTGTAGTCGCTGCTTACAGAGGAAATTTGCCCCAGAGGGCTGCCCCTTGTTAACATCACCACCAGTGCACCCATGGAGCTGGTCTGTATTGATTTTCTAAGTTTGGAGTCAGATCAAAGAAATATCAGTAATGTGCTGGTGGTCACTGACCATTTCACGAGATATGCCCAAGCTTTCCCCACCAAAGACCAGAAAGCATCCACTGTGGCCAAAGTACTTGTAGAAAACTTTTTGTTCACTATGGGCTCCACAAAGAATCCATTCTGATCAAGGGAGAGACTTTGAGAGTCGTCTGATCAAAGAGATGCTTTCTCTGTGGGAGTGCGAAAGTCCAGAACCATCCTTACCACCCCAGGGGACCCACAGCCTGAACGTTTCAACGCACTTTGCTAGATATGCTAGGCACCCTGCACCCAAAGGACAAGCCTAGATGGAGCCAACAAATTAGCACCCTGGTACATGCTTATAACTGCACCAAAAGTGATGCCACTGGATTCTCCCCTACCACCTGATGTTTGGAAGAAGCTCGACTACCAGTAGATGTGTGTTTTGGGGTCTCTCCTGATGGGGTTCAGGCTGACAACTATTTACAGTATGTGCAAAAGTTAAAGGCCCAGCTAACTCATCGTACCAACTGGCTCAAACCATGGCTGCCAAAGAAATCTGGCCAACAAAGAAAGGTATGATAAAAGGTGAAAGCACAGGAACTCCAGGAGGGAGATCGGTATTGCTAAGAAATCTGGGATTGCATGGCAAGCACAAGATTGCTGACAGATGGCACCATCTCCCTCACATTGTAGTGGGCAAACTAGATGATCTGCCAGTGTACAAAGTAAGGCCTGAGAATAATTCAAAAGATGTAAAAACAATGCATAGAAATCATTTACTGCCCATTGGACAAATCTTAATTGAGTCTGAGCCCCTAGAAGATGCCCCCTCTGGACCAGTGACTAGAGCTGCTGCTAAGAAAAGATCAAGAAAGTCTGCACCTACAGAAGCAAAGTTAAAGTGTTCCCCTCCACAAGTCCCAGTTGAGCATGACTGTCAGTCCATATCGGAAGAAAGTGAGAGTGACTTTGAATACTATCCTTCTTACGAACTGAGTCAATTGTTTGGGGCAATCCCTAGTCAATACTGGAGACAAAGCTGGGCCTTCTGGACTGTCTAAGCCCCAGCTTCATCCCTGGAGCCAATGCTCCCAGAAAGTGAAGTGCAAAGCATCAGATCAGATGAAATGGAATCATTGTGCATGGTTGAACTGTTTGAGCTTTCAGGGGAGGAAAATGATAGATTGGGGCAGACTGGTGATACACCCGAACAAGAAGAGTATTTTGAGTGCCCTGACAGTCCACTGCCAGTGTCCGAAAGCTCTCCATCGAGCCAAATGTTGTGGACTCAGAAACTGTAACTCCTGGAGCTGAAAGTGCCCCAAGTTCTAGCCTCTCTACCCCCATGGAGACTCCCCTGACAAGTGTGGACAATGCTGAAAATGAGGCTCAGAGTGCAGAGACTGTAACAGTTCCCCCTAGAAAGACTGGTCGAGCTGTAAAGCCTGTGGTGCACCTCAGTTATGATTCCCTTGGGAGGCCTGTGGATTGCCTCTCAATGTTGTCCATAAAGGTGTATGTGTCCCGAGCTCATTGCCCAAACTGGCGTCAGTGCTAACTCAAGTTACTTGTGTTGCCCTCTAAGTATGGTGCCCTGCCCCATCCAGCCCCAAGGTAACTGATAGGGAAGGGCCCCTCTCTTCAGGTTTCATGTACAAGAGGTAATAACTTGAGTTATGGTACAATGTGTATGTAATACTGTAAAGAGTGACGTACTGCAATGTTTCAGAAATGTGTTCTTGGTAAAATGATATATTGACTGATGATTACATGTGCGAGCGAATGCAAATGTATATGGTTGCAGTTGAAACTTATGGGGTACTTGCTTGGCGGATGTCAAGCTTTCCCAGAGCCAGGAAGGAGTGTAACCCCCTGCACTGGGGGTTCCCAAAAGACTTCAGGAGCTTGCTTGAATGCTCCAAGCCTGAATGGTGTTTGGCATTTAAGCCATTTATCAGTGAGTGTTTTAGAGCCTTCTGGTACTGTCTCTTTAAGAGCTGTCTGCTTGCAGACATAATTAGTTGTATGGGGGACTGTGTGCTTCTCTGAGTACCACTCAAGCTGCTGCCAATTCACTTCATTTTTGCAGTCACTAGGAGTGCAAGGGAACCTATCTGAAAGATGTAACTGTTTCCAGAAATTATTTAGAGTAATAATGAAATTACAGTTTGTCTAACCTGCTTTCTTTGCAGTCAGAACTGTGTCTGCTAGTTCCCCATTCTAGTTTTGAACTGCTGAACTGGACCAATCAGTGTGGAGTAAGCTAGCTCTAAAATGATGCCTTGGGTAATCAGAACTTGGACTCATAATCTGAGCCAGCCACAAGAGGATTGTATGGGCAGTGACTCTGGGAGATGTAGTTTAGACTTCAGTGCCTTTTGGACCAACAGCAGCAGTCTATTGTGAGTGACAGCCAATCCAGTCAAGAACTGGGAGGAACTCAAAGGAAGTGCCGGTTTCGTCAGTTGGAGTTCAGTTGAGCTTTGGCAGTGAAGAAGGAAGGAGCCCTGTGCTTTTCAGTGTGCAGTTTTAGTCAAAAACGTGTGTAAGGCCCAGAGTTCGGTCTGCAGCTTGTTAGGACTGAATCCGTCCTGTGAAAAGAATCAAGGATCTCTGAAGAGTAGAAACCAGGCTCACCCTGTAGAAGACTGGAAGAATTGCTGAAAATTGCACTCGGTCTGTCAGGAACTGAATCTGCTGTGTGTTCTCCCGGGTATTGTGCAGTAATGCGATCGGGATACAGATGCAGCCTGCCTGGTATAGTACTTTCTTTTATATGGATGTGTGAAGAGGTTTGTGTACCTCAAGTGAGCCCTGCTGACATTGAAGGACCCTATCTTATTTGGAGGTCGTGAGTACTAATTCAGGGTTGCTCCTGTTGAATTGCCACATTAAATCCAAATGGAATTACTGTACTGCTGACTGTTTAATTCTCCTTTCTCTGTGTGAAAGGGCCCCTACCAGCTGCCACAGTTTGGACTAGCCACTAGGGCTTGGGTACCCAGGGACAGTAACTGATAGGGATAGGCCTGTGCACAGAGCCATAAGATAGATTATTAGAGTGATAAGCTAATTAACCTGATTTCCCCTGTCCTTGTTATATCCCCTAAATAAATCAGAGCTGCTTGTTTCAGCAAAGTTATACTGCCTGAGGTATTTGTCTATGTTAAAGTACTGTACTGTGATTGTTGCACTGTATCTCATTTCACAGGAGGTCCCAGTGCGGAACCAGACCTGGGGTAAGTGTATACTGTGAAGGTAATTCTGATATATTGTGTGGGCCACTAGTGGGAAGAAAGGGGGGTTGCAGTGTCCCAGAGGGCTGTGACCAAGTTAGTTTAACTATTGCAAACCCTGACCTCTGGGTGGAGGCACCCGCCATTGGATCCAGGCCCCTCAACCTGTTAGTGGCAAATCAGGCAGGGGTAGTAGCCCCTGGGATAGCGCCATCTAGGGGTTACAATAGCATTGCAGACCTGGCAAGATTAGGATAAAAAAAAAAAGACTCGCAGTGCACAGCACAGGAGATAACGAGACAAGTACATCTGACAGATATACTAATAGTTTTCCTAATTGCAGCTGAAACTAGTTTTTTTGGAAGAATATTTCTCATTGCACTGCTGCTTTAACCCCTCAGTGCTCCAGTCCTCCAGTAGCAGAAATGGGTAGAAGCAGACCCCACTGGAAATGACATATTGCATCTCAGCTAGGCTATCTGGGGTAAAAAAAAAGTTGTAAGATTAAAAAAAATAATAATAATAAAATGAGACTGTCTTCTCAATTCCTTTGTGTACCAGAACTGTTCAGCTTCATTTTGCAGTTCTTTTACCCAGAGAACTTTAGAAGGCACTCTCGTAACCATACAAGATGCTAGAACTGTACACAGAAACAAATATACTGTAGTATATGGTAAGAGCTTGTTATATATGAAAATTGTCCCCTTTGACTGAGCAAGAGTCTCTGTTGGTTCAGCTTGGCCCCACAGCCCCACCTTGGGGGTAAACCAGGGAGGCCTACCAGTGGTTCTTCCGCTGAGAATCATGTGCAGTCTTCCATGGGGGCCATGTCTGCCCAATGGCCCTGGCCAAAGTGGGCAAGCCAGCTGGATAACTGCTCCAATATGTCTGGGGATGGGCTGAAGTTGGAAAAGTTGGAGACTGAGCTCTCGGAGGACTGACACCCAAAAAGCATACTAAATTTTAAAAAAATTGAAACAATAAAAAGCTGTTGTGCACATTCTAAGTTGTTTGTGCACACTGTAAAAAAATTGTTGTGTGCATTCCAAATCAATTTCAGCTATGTGCCTTGCTCACGTTGTCTCCTGCCATATTGTAGCACGTCACTCACAAGCAAAAAACAAAAGTAATGGCACCTGCTGTATTTAAAAAAAAAATAATTAAAAAGTAACAAAATTCACTCATTCAAAACCATATACTACAAAAGCTAAACTATGAGCAACAATACAAAACTCTTTCTGTGGTTCTATCTCAGAGTTGATATAACAACATGGACCTCTCAAGTTTCACTCCAGAGGCCCATATGCTGTTATCTCAACCCCTCAAAGAAACACAGGCTTGTTGTGCATGGTCATCCATACATTATTACTTATGTGCTATCTGTCTATGGACATCTGTGTTGTTTGCTTATGGCAATGTTTTCATTTTGTCCATTTTTGGGCTTTGAAGCAGAATCAAATTTGTTTTGTAAGTGCCATGTTAGACGCATTGGGGACCATTAGTCAGAATGCTGACAACTCACCCAATCATATTGGTTCCTGAGGGGAGGCATACACACTCACAGGCACTCTCAGGAGATCATCTCTTTCATCAGTTGAAACAAAATGTATGAGCTAATTCTAAATCTGCTTACTTAACGTAGTGTAACAAAAACAGCTTGGTCCAGATTCAGCAATGCTCATCAAAGCTGTCCAAATTGTTAAGGTTTGAAACATCTGGTGCAGACATAAATTGGCCTCACTTTTTACATTTTACATTAGAGGGCTGCCAAATCAGCTGTGTGTCGCCATCCTCCAGCTGCTTCACTGCATTACAAGATGTACTGTAGCATTTTAATTCCCAAAGTCTACTTGGCCATTCAGTTGGCCTGTTGGGTTGTCAATCACAGTGATTGACAGTCCAGTAGACCAATAGGTATGATGGCTGGCCCTGACATGTCACAACTACATGAGATGAGAAGCTGTAACAGCTATCTGATTGGCATGAACATGATGTCGTCAGGACTGGTTGGCCTTGCTTAAAGAACTTGTGTACAGACTAGAATAGATAGTAACTGACTGAAATAAACAGTGGTCCAGATATTCAAACTGCGCCCAAAAAGTGTGCAATAGCAGGAGCAAGTGCAAGTCCATTGCGTCCATGTGCAAGAGGCGCAATATTCAAAAACTGAGCCAGCCAAGATGCGCCTACAGCCGACGACTGAATATTGCACCACCTGTGCCATAGCGCAACTAGGGAGGGGAAGCTGAACAGATCTGATGCACCATAGCACAACAAGGGATGTTCAGCTGAGCAGTCCAGAGGCACCATAGCACAACCAGGGATGCCACCCAGCAGCAGTGCAGCAATGCAACTGCACAACCAGGGAGGTAGGGGCCCACCACCCATGCCACAGATGGGCAGAGGAACACACAGCAGAACAGACATCGTCCCCCCACACCCCATGCACTGCACAACTGGGGGAGGGCTGGAATAACCACTGGCCCATGGAGACAAGCAACCAACCCACAGCCGGGCCATGGTGCCCCATCCACCCTGGCAAGCTGTGACTGGCACACAAGGAGGGCTGACCACCCCATGCCACACCATCCCCCCAATGCAGAGCACACCCTGCACTGTGACCCCCAGACACACTGCCCAGGAGCAGTGTCCACCACTGCAGGAAACCCCATGCATGCCACCACCCCCACTGTGACAATGCAACCTTGTGCAGCACAGAACCATGCAAGGCAGCCCCACCATGAGCACCCATCAGCGGGTGGCAGCACACAGTGATGCAACAACAGCATACACAGTGCCACCATGCACAGCCCCGCGAGGTACAGCTGAGAGACCAACCATGCGTCGGCACACGAGGTACCCCACACAGGACAGGGCATGCCCCGGACACCACCATCAGTGGTACAGCACCCTGCACACCCTCCCAAGGACACACCCACACCCAGCACTGGCCACAACAGGCAGCGCAGACACCTGCAATGGTGCGTGGAAGCATGCATCACACCGGATGCCACACAGTGCATGGACAAACACCCACCCATACCCAAGGGCACAACAACAGAGGGATGCAGTAGTGGGGCAACCAAGCCCCCAGCGTGGGCCCATGGAAACTGTGTACACACAGCCTGCAGTCCTCCATGGCACAGGAGTGCCAGCCATCCTGCGCAGGCACTGTGGACCTGTACACCACCATCATTTGCCCGGAGCACAAGTCAGACAGTGGTGCACATTCCCTGCAACACACACAAGCCACAGCATGGAGGTGGGACAACAACTGAGGAGGCCACAGTGCCACCCGAGGCAGACATGCATCACACCAGTGACAGGAGGCAACCCAGAATTGTGACGGGTACAGTGGCTTCCCTGCATGGACAGCCACCACTGACATGCCAGCAGACCGTGCAGGTCACAGACATGCAAGGGTGTCAGCTGCACAGGCCATGGATGGGCTGACAGGGGCACCATGGATACAGAGCATGCACCATGGATCACTGCACACAGTCATCCAGTGCACAGGGCACAACACACACACCACAGACACTGACTGATAGCTACCCCCCCACACCATAGTTACCTCCTCACGGACACACACACACACACATACCCATGACTGCACCACCCCTGACGCCATGCACACCACTGCAGCTGAGCACCTATAGCCTGCTGCAAATCAGAGACCACCACAGTATTCATATCAAAAGATTTGTATTCAAAAAACATATCAAAAGGAACTATTTACAAAACTATGTACAAATGTGGGGGAGGGCCACAAACAAGGTGAGGGTGGGTAGGGGCAGGGGTGAACAAATGGGACAGGAAAGGAGGGGTGTGAGGGTGGGTTCAGGGGGGTAGGGGAAATCAGGGGCATAGGGATGGCCACTGGGAGCCCCACTCCCCTGCTCCGGCTGCGCCGCCTGCTGTGTCTCCGCCGGACACCCAGCTGCTCAAACCCCCGCAGTATGTCCAGCGATGCCCTCGCCACTGTCAAGATCTCCCGCAGTGCCTCATGGATAGCTTGCAGCTGGCAGACACCTAGGACAAGGGAGCACAGTCAATAGGTGTGAATGCACAGCCCCATACAGCTCACCTACTGTGCACGGCATACGGCCGTGGGACATGCCTCTGTGATGGTGTGTGACCACCCACAGTGATCACGTCCACAAGACCTGCCCACCCAGGCGCATACAGCCATGCGGACCGCTGCACACACCCACTGGCCAAGTCATGCACAGCACCACCGTGACTGTTTAGTGACATGGCTATGTGGTGCAAAGGCAGTGGCACAGCCATGTACCCAGTGCACGCATGGACCACCATCGATGCACTCCCAGACGTGCAGTGCCACTGGACAGTGCTGACTGTAACCAGTTGCGTGCATGGCAGTGGTGTCAATGGATGGTGGCCATGCCCTGCTGCCCACCCTGTTACACAGCACGCAATAGTAATCATGGAGGTATGGCACTCACCATCATCAGGCTGGTCCCTTGGGTGCTGTTGACCATCGCCCTTCCTAGCAGCCCTGTCGTCCTGCTGGCACCGCATCTCCCTGGCCAGGCGCCTCTCCTCCAGCCCTGTGGTGTAAACATGGAGAGAGGAACATCAGTACAATCCTGTAGCAAAGTCCCCCTGCCCCCATGTGTGCACTCCCACCCAGCCAGACCCTCCCACCCCACACCTAGATAACACCACCACAGCCAACACCAGATGGTCCCTCCCCCATGTTCTGGACACATACAACCATTATACCCATATGGAAGATAAAGGTGTGTGGATGTAACACCTACCTGGCCGTGGCACAGTGCCCCTCCTGTCACGTCCCCGCAGGTGGGCAAGCAGGTCCGGTTCCCTCCTCTGCAGGTTGCCATACCTGTGGTGGCACTGCTCCACCATCCACCCCCTTCCTGTGGCCTCTTCCAGGGCAATGGCCACCTCCTCCCACACCTGGCTCCTGGACCTGTCCAGGGGTGCCTCCCTAAACAGTGGGCCATAAAGTGGCTCTACAATGGCCACCAGGTTGGCCAGTTCAACTTGGGTCCACTGTGCAGCCCTCCTCCATGCCATTCCACTTGCTCAGTCAGCTCAAAATGGTGCTCTGCAGCGTGGCTCCACCACGTGCAGATGCTGCATGGTACAGCGCTGCTATTCCCTATTGTGCTGTCACCGAACAGCGCGATAGTGGTGCACTCATGCCTGACTCATGGCACCTAGGGGGCAAAGGTTGGGCACAGGGTCAAGGGTCTCTGGTGCATGGACAGGCACAGCGCCATTGGAACCCAATGTGTGTAACGTGATTGGATGCTTGTGTGCTACCTCCAGTAGCGGCCTACCGCGCTGTTGCTCCAGTGCGCTTATGATGGCCCAGTGCCACAGTGCCACATAGGTGAACATCGCTGTAGTGCCACTGGCACAATGGTGGCTGTGCCCTGCATTGCTTCCCACGCACAGCACGTCAGCAGTGCGGCAGACGCCTGCGTCAGCAACCCGGGCATGCACAGTGAGGTGTGTACTGCACATGTCACAGAACTGCGCCCTTGGCTCAGTACGTTCGACACAATTGCGCAAAGCACAACAGCATGATATTCAGTCATCATATGCAAATCCGCTAATCAGCCATTCAATGGCACAGCACTGCAATTTGCATCCACTTAAAGTTGTGCCTCGCCTCATTTGCATGGGTTGCGCTATAAAAGTGCAACATTGAGCTGCACTGGCCATAGTCGGTCACTGCAGTCTATTGGTGAGTTGCATGCTGTTTTGGAGTGTGGACTGTGGATTTTGGGACATGCATGGGACTGCACAGTCACAGGTAACAATTTTCATTCTTACAGGCTAAATAATGACCAAGCAAGTTGTGGGAGAGGAGGAACACAGTGGTGGGAGGAGGAGGCCTAATTTCACCAAGGCCGAGACTGATGCTCTATTTGAGGATCAGGAGCCGCTTCTCAGCAGATGGCAGGGAACACCACAGGCCCATGCTGCTGCATGGGAGGAGGTGGCGCGTGCAGTGAACCTGCATGGCAGCCACCAGCACTCCATGCAGGAGTGCAAGAAGAAGATGGGCACAGACAGGAGGAGGATAAAGGAGAAGGTGGCTGCCATCAGGGCAGCACGAGCTGCGACAGGTGGGGGACAGCCGGAGGTGGTACACCTGACCCCACAGGAAGAGAGGGTTGCTGGAAGCATGCAGCATAGTGCCATTGAGGGTGTTCCGGGTGGTGGATTCCAGACAGGTGGTAGCCCATCACTGCATGGTAGGTCATGGTCTGTCTATTGGGGGGGGCAGGGTAGGCCACATGCAGTAACGCGACTTTGTTTTCCCTTACAGCTCCTGAGCATCTGCATGGGTCAGCGGTGGTGGGCCTCTCCACTGAGGCCGGTCAGGTGGAGATGGAGGAGGGCCCATCCACCTCCACAGGAATGCGCGGCTCAGTGCGACAGTGGGCCCACCTGGATGTCCAGACTGATGCTGTTGGAGCAGGTGCGGAGGAGGCCCTGCCCGAGTCCCAATGTGCCAGCGTCCATGGATGCCAGCATGCTGTGACTCGGGCTGGTGCCGGGTCCGTCACCGATGATGTTGCTAACAACATAGGCAGTGACACATGTGTGCCACAGAATGGCCACACAGCAGGTAATATCGCGGCCATGGCTGTGGGTGGTGCTGCCATGGAGGCCTGCATGTCATCACAGTCCCAGCCTGTGCCTGTCAGCACCAGTGGGGCAGCACTGGTGTGTGTACAGGACAGTGGGACTGTTGTGGCTACTGCAGCGGCACCAGTGAGTCCTGTTGAGCGGCAGCCAGAGGGGCAGCATCAGCAGTCAGCCAATGGGCTTGGGGGTACAGGGTCAGGGGGCGGCGTCAGCGCACCACCTGTGGACATGCCCAGACCTGGTCCTGGTGTGCAGCGCCCACCCTCAAGGGGTGCTGGGCATTAGGGCCGCACACACCCTGAGGGACAGGATGCCGAGGAGGCAGATGACCTCTTGGATGAGCACACCCAAATACTACAAGCATCAGTCCACCAGCAGATGCGGCTTGCGACGTCGGTGGATGCACTGCGTGCAGCTCTGGAGCGGGCAGAGGAGCGTCGCAGCAGAGACACCAATCTGATCATGGCAGGGATGGACCGGTTGCAGGAGGATGTGACCGCTGCCATTGACAGGCAGACACAGGCATTCACTGCTGTCATGGCCACAATGGGCACACAGTCACATGCCCATGCGTCGCAGACACCACGCAGTGCACTGTCCACTCCCCATCCCCGGCGTCGTGCGACACCCTCCTTGTCGACACCGGGTTCAGCTGTGGGCATCCCAAGCATGCCTGGCGCAGGCATGTTTGGTGTGCTGCAGACCCCTGTGCGAGCACAGTCATGTTCACGCAGTGGAACCCCTGGGGGACCATTGGTGCCACCCCATGAGGCCAGTGGTCAGCCTGTCAGTGCTGGCGGGTCTCGGCGGGGCCACCCATGCATCCATGGCAGCCAAGGCACTGTGGCGCATGACTGACCTGTCTTCCAACGTGGCTACTGTCTGGTGCTGCCCTGTGTGCATTGTGTCATTCAGCGGGCATTGCACGGGTGGGTACCCAGCCTGCACGTGGACACACAGTCCATCTGCGCACCCTCCCAGCTGCCATCCACAGTTGCGTGTGCATGATGATGTCTGCATTGTGCTGTACACCAATGTGCAATGGTGCTCAGCATTTGACACACGCACATGGACAGGCAGTGGGCGTGGTGGTCTGTGGACATGTGTGTGGCTAGGGGTGGTGTTCTGGGTTGGTGTGCTTCCTACCCTTTGTGCATGTCTGGTGCATTGTGTGTGTGTGTGTGTCTGTCCACGTGGCATGTTAGACCTCACCCATCCCTGGTTGTGTGTGTGTGGTTCCATGCCCGGCCACTTCCCTTGATGGAATGCACCCCTGGTGTGTGTCCATGCATGTTTGTGGGTTGTGCCTTAGCCACTGTTGGTTGCACATGGCCCCATGACTTACCTGGGTTGGCTGAAGTGCTCCTCCGTGATGGTGTCCCAGTGCAGCTGTGCCAGCTGGAGCAGTCGGAGGTCCCGTCATCCAAGGGGGGCTGCCCATCACCATTGTCACCGGCGTCCCCATTGCTGTCCCCCTCTTCGACCTGTATGGCTATCCCATATTCGTTGGCCATGTTGTGCAGGATGCAATAGGCCAGGATTAGCCCGCAGGCCTTTGAGGGGCTGCACTGTAGGGCACCGCCGGTGGCGTCCAGACAACGGAAACATGCCTTCAGCATCCCGAACACCCACTCGATGACATTACGTGTGGTGGTGTGTGACTCATTGTAGCATTGCTGCGATGGGGTTGCGGGCTGCCGGTAGGGTGTGAGCAGCCAGGGACCGAGTGGGTATCCACTGTCACCTGTGTGTAGAGGGTGGAGGTTAGTTTGGTGATCAGCATCGCCCTGCCCCGGGCCATGTAGGCCACTACCCATGTCACCTCTGACCATGCCCCCCCAGGCCCTATGATTGTCCATGTGGTTTGCATACTCACCGACTAGGTGGCCAGTGGGGATATCCCCACTCTTGAATCTGTGGCACAGTGCTGACTGGTGCCAGATGAAGGCATCATGTGCTCCCCCAGGGTGCATGGCACAGACATTGATTATGTGCCCCCTGGCATCGCACACCACCTGACAGTTGATGCTGGCATAGCCCTTGTGATTTATATATGCAGCCTCCTCAGAGCCAGGTGGTGTGTGGATGGCCACATGAGTGCAGTCTATTGCCCCTAGCACGCCAGGCATACGTGCTACCCTGTGGAACTCCTGTGTGTTTGCTGTGCACTCTGTCGGTGTGCTGGGGAAATGGATGTACTCCGCAGCATGTGGCAGCAGTGCGCTGAGGAATTGGGTGAGGTGGCGTGACGTGGCCGACTGGGTTATGCCTGTGGTGTCCCCAGTTGGTCCCTGGAAGGTACCCGTGGCGAGCAAGCACATGCAAGCTGTCACTTTTGTCTCCACTGACAGGGCATGGCTCCGTCGTGTGGGTGCCTGCATCACATCACTGCACAGCTCACAGAGCCACCTCAGAATTGCCCGATTCAGGTGGTACCAGCCCACAATCTCGGTATCACTGTACAGCTCGAAGCTGGTGTGGGCTCGGTACTGCCTGTTGGGGGCATACCACCAACGGGCCCTTCCATGCCACACCCCCCTGCTGCCCACTTTCTCACCCCCTCATTACGGCCTCCATCTGGTTGATGGCACTGGCCATGTCCCTGGCTTGTGTTCACCCCCCCCGACAGCTGTTTCTGTATTCCCTCCGCTGTCCTGGCTGATGCTTCCCCTGCACCGGGAACTACTGCCTGTGCCGGCCTCACTGCTGTGTGGTGTACTTCCCCCTTCTGCACTGTGGCTCCTTACACCTTCCCCTGTGCCTGTTGCTTCTGGGTGCCCTTTCCTGGCTGGCCCTGTGTGTCCCTGCTGCCCAGTGCTTCCTGCTGTATTGGCTCTCATGTGGCTTACCTGTAGCGTTCTTACGCCTCTCCCTTGCTCCCTTTTATTTTGGCTCATTTCCGCTATAGCGCAACTTCCGCTGGCTCCCCTATTGCGCATGGCGCATGTTGTTGAATATCACACTGCGCCATTTATGCATGGTTCCTCCCCCTTCAGTTGTACATACATTCATTATCATTGCGCTGTTGCTCAGCGTGATTTGTGGGGCGCAACTGCCTCCTGCTGAATATCACAGAATGGCGCATTTTCGGACTTGCGCAGGCGCAACCCTATTGCACATGGCTCAACTCTTTTGAATATTTTGGCCAGTAGTTATTAGAAGTAGTCAGCGACCATTTTTTATATCTGAAGTATTTTTTCTTTTCTGTTTTACTAGTTAAAAAAAATTCTACCTGACAGTAATATGTGTGTGGTGTGGAATAGCACTCTACCTGGAGGCTGACATAGTCAATTCTATCCCTCCCTATACATCATCAGCATTGTGACATCACTGACTGTGACATCATTAGTGACCAAAAGGAGCCAGTCTCCTGCTGCTTGATTGACAACTTTTGACACGTTACCAATTAGAGAGCAAGGCTTATGAATTGTAACAGTAAGTTAGGACACATCCCAATGATATAGTGGAAGCAACAGAAGTAGATGTCTACGTCCAGGTAAAGCACTGCATTTAACATCACACCCATTGCTATTACTGTCTAATGAGCACATTAGAAGGGGAAGGGAAATCCAAAACTAGGAGACCAAGCTGGTTCAATAAGAAAGGGAGTGTGGCAGTGAGCGACAAGAGGGCCATGTACAGGAAGTATAGGAAGTCCCAAAAGAAGGAGGATGAGATGGTCCTTTGGAAAAGGCTAAAGAAGCTTGTAGGGTGATCAGGCAGGCCAAGGTTAGGAAGGAGGTGCAAGCTGCATAAGGGATTAAAGAAGTAGAAAAGGCCTTTTCAGATTATATCAGTGATAAGAGGGTGACAAAGTAAGGCATAGTAAAATTAAGAAGGGGGCTGAGTGGGCGGAAGGCAGTAAAGAGAAGGCAAAGGTGTTGAATGAATGGCATGGGGTCATAATGTCATGGACGAAACCACGCACATCAAGACTGTGCACCACAACACAGCATGTGGCAACACCCAAATGTTTTTCTTGTGTTTTGTAGGGGGCTTTGACCCCCGCTCTTCCCAGAACTATTATAATCAACTTCAAGAGGGTGTGAACACAGGGGCAAGAAATAAAATAGACAAAAAAAAGATTCCCTAGCAGGGAATCAAACCACTTCCCCTCTGCCCCATCTACTGTTGGGTGAGGTGCTTTAGCCACTCGATCATGAGAACATTTTGACGGAACACCTGACCGGCAATGACTACATCCACTTCCTTGTTGCTGATGAGCATCAAGGGGTAGCGATACGTTCGTATTGCTGTAATTGCCCTGTTGCTGTAAAGTCATGTGCGTTACTAGCAGTGCATTCTTGTTGTGCATGGTTTGATCTGCAATATTATGACCCAGTAGGTGAACAAATACCTCTGCTTGGTCTTTACCAAGGAAAAGGATAGACGAATTCCACAGGGGAGGATGGGGGTCAATATGACTGAGGATAGGATGACAGAGGACAGGCTTAGGAAAAACCTCATGTCCCTAAATGTGAACAAGTCACTGGGTCCATATGGCATGCACCCCAGAGTACTTAGAGAACTGGCAGCTGAACTTGCAGGTCTGTTGGAGGATCTGTTCCACAGTTCTTTAGATACATTGGTGGTAATGCAGGAGTGGAAAACTTCACATACAGTACTGCTGCACGAGAATGGGCCCAGGGATGACCCTGGGAACTACAAGCCAGTCAGTATGACCTCTAACTGATGGCGACCATTCTGAAGGAAAGGCTAGTTGGATTCCTTGAGGCAAATGGGCTCCCAGATGAGAGAAAACATGGGTTCATGGTAGGTAAGTCTTGCAAATCAATCTGATCAGCTTCCTTGACTGGGTAGGGTAATGAAGGCAGTGGACAACAGCCAGGCAGTTGACATTCTATACCTAGATTTCAGCAAGGCCTTAAACTTGGTGCCCCACAAGAGACTGATAAGGAAGTCAGAGGAAGGAAAGAGGAAGCAGAGCCGCTGTAGGTTCACCTCACGCCCTCAAGAAAATATGGGTGGGGGTGAGCTATTGACCACCAGGACAAGGGGAGGTGGGAGATAGGGAGCTCAGGAAGGAGCTAACAAAGGGAGTGAAAAATGGAGAAGTGGTGGTGGGTGATCTGAACCTGACGGTTATCAACTGGGACAATCCAGCGGCCAGGTGCACCAGAAGTCAGGCCCTGTTGGATACTCTGTGGGACTGCCTGTTGGTGCAGCTGGTTAAGGAACCCACTAGACAGGCAACCATTCTCAGTTTGATGCTCACCAACTTGGAGATGGTGAGTGGAGTGAGGGTAGGGGAGCCACTGGGGTCCAGCGACCATAACATCATTTGGGTTCAGATTGGGCCTTGGGACCATAATGACCCTATCAAAACCTGAGGTCCTTTAGCCGGCCCAATGGCACTAACGGCTGAGGCACTGTTACAGCACCTTACTTCATGCCACACTGTCGACCCAGGTTTGAATGAGCCTGGGTTGCTGGGGGTGGTATCACATTATTTTGGAGAAGGAATAATCGTGACTGCAATTTGAATGTAGGCAGCACAGCAACAGCAGCTACAGCGTCCATACATTTGGGCGAACGGCAAAACAGTGACAAATGCTTCCCCCCCTCCCCGAGGTGCTACGGTCTCTTAGATGGTTATTATAGTAAGGGGGTGCAGGGGCAAAGCCCCCCGCATGGGGGGGTGTGGGGGGCAAAGCCCCCCACATAAAAGCATTTGTTAAATGTTCACCATTTCGGTGCTTGTCCACATGTATGGGTGCTGTAGTTGCAGTTGCCGTACTGCCCACACTCAAGTAGCAGTCATGGTGTAAACTTCTCCGACATCACATGGAATCCTGGGGGCTGGTCAGGGGGAGAGCAGGAGCAGGATTGAGCATGCCATACAGCACCTCTCCTCTCCCAGGGAGGGTTCCAAGTTATTCCCCATCTTGGCTGACACCTAATGGAGGCTAGGTGTCAGAACACGGACAGCCAGAGGCTGACAATATGTGAGGGACGGGGGAAGAGGAAACGGGCCGGAGTGTATGTGTGCCTCCACACATATGGGCCACCTGCAGCCGCAACCTTGGGCCATGGAGAAAAGCAGGAGGAAAACAGTGACACAGCAGGGGCATATGAGGCCCACTCACCTCACCTCCATCTGCCCCATCACCAGTGCCTATGGTGAATGCTGGATTGTGCTTTGGTGGGGGGATGGCCCTTTCTCTTCTGACCCCACCATGGAGGGAAGATCCATGGGGTATACCACCATCAGGTAAGCCAGAGAGATGGTGGACAATGGAGGTGCTGGTGGAGCTGACTGAAGGGAGTCCACCCTGCCATGGCCCAGGAGCATAAAGACCTTGGGCCCGATTTTACAAGGTGTACACAGGGCTTGCATCAAGCCCTGCGTCACTGCAGTTTTTGGCACAGCTGCGCCAAAGCCCTTGGATGTGACATAGCCTGATTTTACAAGGGCTGGCACAGCTGTGACAATTTCTGCACTTTACGGCAGCTTGTGCCAAAGGTCTGGCGCAAGCCCCATAAAATGGATCCCCCACTGATGCAAAGTTAGACCAGGGGGAGCTGGTTTAACTCCCTGCATTTGGCACAAGGGACTTGCAGCAGGGCTTTTGCAGCAGGTGGCTTACAAAATCGTGCTTGCTGTAATGTTTGATGCAAGTTGCCACTTGTGTCAAGCTCACTGCTGCAAGTCCCCTGTGACAATCTAAATGCTTTGTAAAATTGGACCCCTTGATTTAACAAAAAAAAAACTGAAGTCCTAGATTTTAGAAGAGCAGACTTCAACTAGATTAGGGAGCTGGTCCAAGACAGATTGACCAGGGTGGACAGCACTGGAGGTGTAGAGGAAAGATGAGAGGCAATCAAAGGGCCAGTTCTCGAGGCAACAAAGTTATGCATGAGGATCGTTACAAAATGAAACAGGTACAACAGACCAATATGGTTCTTGGAAAGAGTCAGAGAAGCAGTGAGGGCTAAGAAAAAGGCTTTCACCAGGTATGAGGAAAAGCAGGGGAGGAAAAACACTAGGGAAGCAAAGAGAACGGTCAGGGAGGCAAAAGCAGGCATGGAACTACATACTTTGAAGGGGATCAAGGGTGGGAAGAAACAATTCTTCAGCTATATTAAGGAAAAAAGAAAGCAGGGAGTATTAGGATTCAAGAGGATGGAGGGTACAAGAGGAAGAGGAACAAAAGCAGCCATTCTTAACGATTCCTTCTATTTTGTCTTCACAAGGGAAGACAGTGGGTCGCTACCTGAAAGTGGCATCAGGGCAGCTGTCAGGAGTATTCCGGAAATAAGGCAGCCAGTATTAACCACAGAAAGTATCCAGAAGGGACTTGAAGCCCTAAAGATAGGTAAAGCCCCAGGGCTGGATGTCATTCCTCCAAGGGTGCTGAAAGGATTGGCTGTAGAACTGGCTGAACCCCTAGTAGGGCTATTCAACAGCTCAGTTCAGACAAGGATTGTTCCAAAAGACTGGAGGGCAGCGGATGTCATCCTTCTACATATGGGGGGACAAGGAGCAATGGGGGAATTACAGACCTGCCAGTCTTATGTAGTGGGTAAACTGATAGTCACTGACCAAAGAGGAACTTGTAGACCGCCTAGGGGGCAATGGTCTAGAGGATCGTAAACAACATGGGTTTGCGGTAGGGAGGTTTTGGCAGACCAACCTGATAGTTTTCTTTGACTGGGTAACAAAGGTAATAGATGAGGGCTACACTGTGAATTTACCTTATTTCAGTTTCAGCAAGGCTTTTGACTTGGTGCTACACAGAAGATTGCTGAAGAAGCTGGAGGACCTGGGTATGGCTGGGGACAGAGTTAGATGGGTAGGAAACTGGTTGAAGGAGAAACAGCAGAGGGTGTTGATAAATTTTATTTATTTATTTATTCATGTTTCTGAAGTACACCTTTGAACGAAGCTCTTTTACAAAGGTTCCACGTCATATTGTATAGAGCAACTATAAATGAAGACACCGAAGTTACATTGTAATAATGTACAAATATTTCTATTAAACATTACAAATGAACAAGAAGCATTTATCAGCATGTTAAAGCATTGTCAGAATCGGCAGGAACAAGTGGAGATTGTGAAGGGTTGTGGAGAGGAGGTAGGTAAGGGGGATGAGGAGGGAGAAGGAAGGTGTGAGGGAGATGTTTGTGATTAAAGTCATATAAGGGGGTTATGTTAGATAGTTAATTGCAGTTGCAGGCTATTCTCGATGAAAAGTATTTTCTCAAGGCAGATTTAAAATGTCCAGGGGCGTCCAAGTCCCGTATATCAGTTGGGAGTTTGGTGATCTTACAAAAAGGAGTGCTTGGCCCGACTGATCCTGCAGAAGGAGACTAGTAGAGATTTTCTGAGGGCGCTCCGGGTAGAGTGCTTGTTATGATTTGGGCAGATAAGCGAGTTAAGAGAGGGGGAGGAGAGATCAAGGAGAGCCTTTTTACCAAGTAGGCCTGCTTGGTATTTGATTCAGAGGTCTGGAGGTGGCCATCTTAAGTTGGTACAGAGGTCACAGGTGTGTGTCAACCAGTCGGCACCTATCATCAGGCGACATGCTTTGTCAAGTGCTACTTTTACTTTGTGTAGTACTGAGTCTGCGGCTGCTCTGTAGACTACTAGCCCATAGTTAATTGCAGGGAGGACTGAGGAGATGACTGCCAGCTGTCTGGCCTCCTCAGTCATGAAAACTTTATGTCTATAAAGGGCGCCTAGTTTTTTGTTTACTGTTTTTACTGTTTTGTTGACGTGATGAGTGAAAAAGAGGCTGTCATCTAGGTAGATACCTAGATATTTAAAGATGTTGACCTGTTTCAGGGCTAAGCCTTTCCGATTAAGGATAGTAAAGGGTTGGAGCTTCTTCTTTTTTTGGTGGCATTTGATGAGCATGGTCTTAGTTTTTTTGTAGTTTAAGAGTAGCTTGTCGAGGGAGAACCATTGCTCCAAGGCCAAAAAGCTGCTCTGGAGATTGATCGTTAGTACTCGTTGGCTGCTGCTCCTGGTATAAATGACCATGTCATTTACATAGAGGAGGACTTATGAGTCCAGACACACCAGGGGAAGGTCATTGATAAACAGACTGAAATGTAGGGGCCCTAGGATTGAGCCCTAGGGTACCCCTACCATGCCAGGACACAGCCCCATTTATTTTTACCCTCTGGGAGCGTCCGGTCAGGTGGTCCTTGAACCATGTAACAGCATCAGGGGAAAGTCCTAGTCTGCAGAGTTTAAGGAGAAGGGAATGGTTAACTAGGTTGAAGGCTTTAGTTAAGTCTATAAAGAGGGAGCCCACCAGTTGTTTGTTATCGGTAGCCTGATGTGCAGAGTTGGTGTATTCTAGTAATGCGGAGATAGTATTGTTTCCTGAATCCATGCTGTTGCTGGCACTGTATGTTATATTGGCTAAGATGGGTTACCAGCTGTTCAGTGGCCATCTTTTCTAGAGCTTTGGAAAGCAGGGAAAGAACTGAAATGGAGCGGTAGTTGAGATGGCATTTTTTGAACCCCCTTTGTGAACAGGGGTTACGAGTGCTGTTTTCCATATGCTCAGGAACTGTGCATACCAAAGTGAATGTCTAAAAAGCTTGACGAGTGGGATGAATCGAATCAAATGGGAGGTGAGGGAGACTGTGAGAGGGGTGCCGTAAGGATCTGTCCTGGGTCCTGTCCTCTTCATTATGTTAATCAGCGACACTGGAGAGGGTGCCTGAGGCAAACTCTATCTTTTCACAGATTACACAAAGCTCTGAAGTGGAGAAGATAGCAACAAATAAATCAAGGAGATGCACAGGGGTCTACAAATGCTAGAGTAGTGGTCTAAGGTTTGTCAGTTGAAATTCAACAGCAAAAAATGCAAGGTTATGCACCTAGGGAAATAAAAAAACAGGACAGAGTACTGGACTGGAGAGATTAAACTGAACACTACAGCAGAGGAAAGGGACCTGGAAGTCATCATTAGCAGCTTTCTTAAACAATCAAGCCACCAGTTCCATGGCACCAAGTGATAGGGGATCACTCGACACGCTGGCGACCCGAGTTCAAGCCCACACCCAGGATGACAGGAGTGGAGACTGGCTGGGAGGGTTAGAAGCATCTGTTGGTTGCTCTTCTCCCTGGGAGGGAGGGAGGTGGGAGGAGCCTACAACATACATGTGATATCTCCCTCTTTAGGGAGCTCCTGCTTTTTTGACTGAACTCCCTCCTCCCACCTGGGAAACAAAATCTCCTGCTTAAGTAAAATTCTGTCCAAAATATCCATGTTTTTGGGCAGATTAATGATATAAAAATTAAATCAGTGATGAACAATGTATCCGATAACTTTATATAACTAGTTGTTTATTATTTTAGTGCTTATTCTTGACAGAATGAAATACATAAAATTTTTATAATTACTTTTTTCTTATTTTTTGGATGCCATTTAAGGACAAACTCAGGACGTTATGGCATCTCCCTCCTAGCAGGCCAATCTCCCTCCTAATTTGACCCAAATCTCCCTCTTAAGCAAGTTGACAGGACAATCTCCCTCCTAATTTGACCCAAATCTCCTTCTTAAGCAAGTTGGACATATCACGTGTATGCTACAACACTTTACTTGTGGCTCCTGGCGGCCCGTAGTGACAGCGCACTTTGAAACATGGATAACCACAGATGTGTTTCTCCAGGCCACTGCCTGCATGTGTCTGCAATATGGGAGGTGGGTGGGTTGCAGAAGAAAATGGAAAAATGCCCACTCATCCCGCCAGATGACAGTTGCCAGGTCCCCTCATACCATGCAGCCTGGGTGAGTGCCTCTGCACTGATCCCCCGCCATGTGCCCAGTGTAGCAGACTTTCAAATCTCTCCTCCCATGGGCCCTGGGAGGCCCCTGCCCCAGTGAAGGGATGCATTGGGCAGCCAGGTTATGGCACGGGGAGGATGATAGGGATGACCAAGAGGGATGGCTTGGTGGGTGAAGGGAGTCCCTAGTCAAGGCCTGAAGGAGTGACCAGTTGAGAGGCATGGAAGCATAAAGAGATAAAGCCAAAAAAAAAAAAACAATCAAGCCAGTGTAACAAGGCCTATAGGAAGGTTACTAGGATGCTGGGGTGTAGCAGAACAGGTATTTACAGCAGGAAAAAGGAGGTACTACTACCTGTATCAAGGGCACTAGTGAGACCGCACTTAGAATACTGTGCTCAGTTCTGGAGCCCTCACCCAAGGAAGAACAGGGACAGGATGGAGATGGTGCAACCCAGGATGACCAAGATGACTCAGGGCCAACACGACAGATCTGATGAAGATAGCCTCAGTGCACTGAACATGTACTCACTGGATATCAGGTGAGGACGGGAGGGAGAGAGGAGGATATGATAAAAACCCTCAAGTTCCTTGAAGGGAATAAACAATGTGAATTGTAGGGAGCTAGTAAGTAGGAGTACAGAGTGAAGAACCTGAGGTTATGAGGGGAAACTGACAGGGGGAAGGTTTATGAGGAATGTAAGAAAGTGCTATCCTATAGAAAGAGTGGTAGAGCTAAGAAACAGTCTGCAAGTGGAGCCGGTGGGACCCAAGACCATGAATGATTTGAAACATGGTTGGGACAGAATGAAGGGTGTGATGGTTGCTCAGGTCAGCAGCAGTAGGGAGAGAAGCAGGGGGTGGACCAGGAGGGATAAACCCCATTTAGGCCATAGGTCCTGGGGCAAATAGGGAACTCTAGGCAAAGACCTGTTTAGGTTGAAACGTCAATCTGTGTGGGTGTCCTCGAGCTGAGGCACTTAGCTTTTACCTCCTGATCTGTGAATAAACTGCCTGTACTATTAGCACTTCTCTTCATGTGGACAGCTGCTTTATTTTGTGCTGGTGAGTTCAGTGACCTGTTCTTTTTGCTTGCAGACTAGATAGACCTTTGGTCTTTTTCTGCCTTCACTGTCTATATTTCTATGTTTCTAAGTTGTATGACCTACAGGTGGAAGTAAATTAACCAGGTGGGTGGCAAATTAGCTCAATGGTAGGTCTCAAAGGGTGGTGGTGGTGGTGGGGAATCTCTCAGGTACGAGGGAGTTACCAGTGTAGCCCCCTGGAGTCAGTGCTCAGCACAGTGTAGTTCAGTGTCTTCATTAATGACATTGGGGACAGTATTAATAGCAAGATCTCCCTCTTTGCAAATGACACCAAGCTCTGTGGGAGGTTGGATAACAATGAAGGGGTTCAGGACCTAAAAGAGGACCTTGCAAAGCTGGAGAAGTGGTCTGGCATCTGGCAGCAGAGGTTCAGGGCTAAAAAGTGCAATCTAAACAGTGCTAAAGTTCACTGCACTTTATATAACTGTGGTACATGCAAACTGCTCTTTATTTATTCGATTATTGTAACACATTGCTCGTCTGTCTGTTCAGGTGTTGTTTTGCTATTGTCTGCTACTGTTTCGCTCCATCTCTCCCTTCCTCGGGTCACACCTGGAAAGTATCTTCGGCTCAGTGTGCCTTTCCTGGTTACCAAATTTTAAATAAATAAATAAAGTAATGCACACTGAAGGTAAGAACCCAAGGGCCCAAAACAGTCTAGGGAAGTTGTGAGACTGTGGGTATAGATAGATACCGTCACAGGACTAGCAGAATGAAAAATAGCTTTATTCAGTCAGTGGAACAGAATTAAAGCAAACTGTTATGACAAAAGTAAAGAGTCCAAACCGAAGAAAAATAACATAACATACAGGATCATGGCTCAAAGCACTTGTACCACCAGTAAGTAACTAGGGTACTGTTTGGGTCAGCATCACACTAAACCTTACAGCAGACTACCTGAGATTGTCAGCAGAGCTCTTTTTATCCCAGTGGTTTACCATGTGATGAGACTAAGCTCCACCCACTCTCACATTAATTTCTTAAACTTCAGAAAACAAAGTTGTAGCCCTTTGAAATATATTACTCCATTAATAATTCATACAATAAAGACAGTTTCTTTTATAGGAATACCTAAATCATCAAAATAAACTCTTTGCACACTACCTCCAGAGACCGGCCCTTCCCATAGGCTCGCTGTCCTATTTCTGAATGGAAGAAAGGGCCTGCCGGCTCTATAGAGACAGCTCAGGAGGCTTGTGAGGGGCCTGCAAGATGGAGAAAGTGCACCAAAAGACAATTTTGTCTGCTAAATCTGCTAAATACCTCTTTAGCTTTCATCTCTGTTTTCTATTTCCCCTTTTAAAATTAGTTCAAATGGAACCTGTAACTTGTAGCTTACAAAGCATTGATTTTGTAGCCAAAGTGACAGAGAGGTGTGGTGCAGAAGCGATGCTTAATTCAGCCTTAAGCTGAAGGTGACCAAGTGGCTCAAGCGCCCCCTTCTCCAAATGCTGAAACTTAGGGACAAACTTTGGGCTGCGTGGAAGAGCTCTGGTCTGCAAGCCGACTTTGAAGCATACATGGCTTCTCGGAACAACTCCAAAAAACACATTCGCCTGGCTAAAAGCACCTACTTCAGGACCCTTCTAAAGTCCTCTGGAGACAACCCTAAAACTTACTGGGCACAAATCAAGGAAATTCTGGGCAATAATAAGCCCCAGACTCCTACTGACATGAATATACAGGGCACTCACTGTAATAACCCCCTTACCATTGCCAATGCTTTCAATTCCTACTTCTCCTCACCTCCGCCCAACGCCTCTGACGTAATCCAGGGTGAAAGGTGCGCTCTCTCAACCTCAAGCCCCGCTCATCCCTCCTTCGCTTCTCCGACCTCGTTACCATGAAATCGCCAAACTTCTTAAATCCATCCCAGCCCGGGGCCTGCCCTGATGGCATCCATCCGGCATTCTCCGACAGTTTGCTCCTTTGGCTTGCTAGCCGGTCACCAGACTTTTAATCTATCCATCAAGACCTCATCCATCCCATCAGCCTTGAAAATGTCCAGAACCATCCCTATTCATAGACGGGAGACGTCAAACAAATGACCAACTACCACCCCATTTCTCTCCTGCCTGCTCTTAGTAAGGTTCTTGAGAAACTTGTACATCATCAACCTCAGACCACATCGGCAAGTTTAATCTCCTCACCCACTGCCAGCATGGGTTTAGGTCTGGTCACAGCACAACCATGGCTCTAACCCAACTTACCAGTGACATAAAAACAACATGGATATCGGTCTACTCACGGTGCCGTTTTCATTGACTTGTCCAAAGCTTTTGACATGGTTCATCACCAACTCTTGCTGTCAAAGCTCCAAGCCACGGTGCCTCCGACCCCACCCTTTCTTGGTTCCAAAGTTACCTTAACAATGCTCGCTCCCAGGCGTGGCCTTTCATAAAGGCTATATCCTCCCCAGACAGATCACCCGTGGTGTCCCTCAGGGATCCATCCTTGGCCCTCTACTCTTCTCCCTTTACCTAAACGACATTCCCCACTCCTCCTGCCAAAGCCGCATTCTCATGTATGCTGATGATCTGGTTCTCTACTCGGGCTCCCACTCGATCGCAGACATCAACCTCTCACTCTTAAAAGACCTTCAGGTCCTTCAGCAATGGCTTCAGAACAACCACCAACATCTGAACCTGGATAAAACGCATACCATGCTGTTCGGCTCTGCAAAAAATCCCCCATGGCCCCAAAGCTTCTGATTCGGTGCCCGGATGGCTCTTCGGTCACCAATACGTCCTCCTTCAAATATCTTGGTGTCACTCTTGAGCCCTCCCTCAACTTTGCTACACATAAACACAGTCTGCCGTGCGCCAATATGAAAATTGGTGGGGCCTTTCGAGTCGCGACCTCCTCCTTGCTCGCTAGAATATCCGTAGCAAGGGGTGCTTCTCCCACTGCTCCAATATTGTCTTCCTCTTCTTTACTCAGCTAACCCCAGCATTCTCAGGAGATGGGACACTACTTATAATAATATCTGCAGATTTGCCTTATCCATGCGCCTCACTCATCACTGCCACCTTTACTCTGGTTAAACTGGCTGCCACCCAAGGAGCTCCGGGCCTTCTCTCTGGGTTGCTTTATTGACTCCCAAACTAGACCCCCTAGACCAGACTCCCTGGCCCTCCTGCTTACCCTCGCATCTCAAATTCGCTCACTTAGATCCTCTCCTCACCCCTGCTAACATGTAGACCTTGCACCACAAAAATGGGCGAACAGGCTTTCTCGCACTTCGCGCCTCGGTTCTGGAACTCTCTCCCACTTCAGGTCAAAACTACCTCTTCCCACTGGATTTTCAAAAACTTGTTGTTCTCTCACCTCAACACACTTGGTCACTGCCGTTGCTCATAACATTGCCACTGACCACCGGCCGGCGGCCCAGCCCCCCTTCAATTGTTGCAACATTAAAGCTTTGATATGAGTATCCTGGAGTATTAAATTGTTGTCATACCTCTATGTATACTGGGTATATTTTGCCTGCAGCCTATTGTTCACCTTAATGTCATTACGTCATTATGTATCACTTTAACTTGTGGCACTTTTTGTCTTGTACTCGACTTGATTGTACCTGAAAATGTTTGGTTCTGCTTTAATTTCAATCTTTTTTCTGTACTGTCTGATGTCGTTATGTTACCACTGTACTTTGTGGCTCCTTTTGTCTTGTACTCTCCCAGGTCGGGCTTGAAAATAGGCAGGATTGTTGCCTAACACACTTACCCGGTTACCAAAAGCAAATAAATAAATAAATAAGCTGCCCCACCTACGCCGACTCTGTGGTTTCTTTTCTGACAGCTCCCCGAAACTGTAAAGCAGTAATTCAGCCTACGAGCATCAAGCTCCAAATGACAGCAAATGCTGTGTAAATCTGTGACGGGGAAAGAGGGGTAGTGTCTGACCGGTACAAAATTCTGGTACCTCTCGCTTTTCTAATTTTAAACTGCAGGCAGACAAGTGGACACAAACCACCCATTTGTACACATAAGGCAGCAAGTAGAAAAAAAAAAGTATAGCTGCCTCTGCCCTAGGCACAACAAGAAAGAGGGAGAAACACACTAAAATTAACTTAACCCAGTCCCAAGCGCAGATCCATTCGCAGGGACAAACATTCGCACCTTTGTAGAGATAAACATTAGTACATTCGCAGCATCAAACATCGCACATTCAGTGAATGCCCAAACCTAACGGGGGTTCTAGGCATGTGTACATCGTGGACACCAGGAGAACTGCTGAAACAGAAACAAGAAATAGTAAAAACATCTGTAGGTGGCCTGCCTGTAGATGGAAAAAAACTAGGATACTAAAGCAAGAAAAACAGATAAGATAAGAGTTGTTAGAGTGCTGTTGCAACAGACTTCATAATAGAAAAAGATGGCCTCCCAGTGTACACAGATCCTATGATAGGAGTCAAGGTCACTGTATCAGAGGAGGAAAATGACTTAAAGATAGCCATTACCAGCAACCTAAAGCAGGCTATGGAGTGCAGAAAGGCAGAAGCCAAGGCTAACAGAATTCTGGTATGAATAGCCAGAGAGTTCCTGAGCAGAAGGGAGAGATTATCCTGCCGCTGTACAGACCCTTGGTGCGGCCACACCTGGAGTACAGTGTGATGTACTGGAATCCCTGCCAAAGGAAATATATTAACCATCTCAAGGCAGTACAGAGGAGGGTGACAAAGATGCTTCAGGGACAGCAGAACAGTGCATATGAGGACAGACAGATAAAACTCAACATGTACTCACACAAGGAGATGAGGGACAGAGAGAGGACATGAAGTCTTCAAGTACCTGAAAGGTATAAAGGTAGATATCGGGGACACTTTTTACCTTAGTAAAAACAAGACCATGAGAGGCACTGTTATAAATTGGTGGGGGCAGGTTCAAGAAGAAGGTCAGGAGACACTTCTTTACAGACCTGGTTGTGTCAGGGTGGAATGAGCTCCCATCTGAGATTGTCAACCAGAAGACAGTGGGTGGGGGGGGGTTCAGGAAAGGGTGGGACAGGACGAAGAGGCAGGTCAAGGTTAGTAGGGGGGTGGCATACACTGTAATCAATGGATTAGGGGTTCTGCATCGAGCAGACTTGTTAGACCAAATGGCTTTCTTCTGTTGGCTAATATGTATGTTCATGTGTTCATAGTGTACGTAGAAAAAAAACACACTTCAGAAATAAGAACAGTTATAAGGGACTACTTTTCAAAATTAACATTTTCTGCCTCCTATTCTGTGGCACTACTGGTTCTTTAAGCCAGGCAAACGTAACCAAAGTTGGCAGTCTGGGGCACAAAGACTCCCTGCTCCTACACAAGTAAACTGCAGCCTCCCATTGGTCTGTTGAGCTGTCAGTCACAGGGAATGACAGCTCAATATGCTTACAAGCATATGCTTAATCACCACGACATGTTGCAACTCTTACCTAACATGCTGTGACACCACTCCACAGACCTGTACACCATAAAGATAGGGATACAGTACATTTAGGAACTCTTTCACCAGCTGAAGATGTGCAGAGGTCGGAAAAACCAGCTGACAATGTGCTCATCAATGACAAACAATTGGCTAGTGAATATAGCTGGGACTCCACTTTGTACTCCTTTGAATAACTGAAGACCTCTTTTCCCACTTCTAGGCTAATAGGATTAAGTTTGACTTGCATACACAGAAACATACAAACACAAAATGTGATGGCAGAAAAAGACCGCTTAGCCCATCCACTCTGCCCAGATGTTCCCTACCTATTCTATCTCTGCCTACCAGGTTATAATTGTGAATTCTGAATAGTGCCATGTAAACTGCGCTGTCAGGACCATGCAGTGCCTGAATACCAACAGGGGTGGAATAGTGTATATCAACTACCGCTACCCCTGTAGCTATTCAGGCACTGGTGAGGATGCAGAAGTAGCGTATCTACAGCAACACCGTAACAGGTCGTTGCTGTGGATACTCATTTAAGCATCAAGACCCCACAAAAGTAATAAAATAAGCATTTTAAGCCCCCCCTCCCCTGCTGCTCCATAGAGCCCTATGGTGTTTGAAACATCACAAAACTGGGTGGAATACCCTGGTAAACTTGAGCCCACTCGATCGGGACACAGCCACCACTTCTGTATTTGTCGAAAATCGCAGGATTTTAAAACATGAGAAATATTTAGAAAATGTTCCCTAAAGCAGCTCCGAACTTCGCCACTGCTAACAAAGGTATGTGGGATGGGGAGCGGGCTGCAGACATAAGTTTGCAGGTCACCTTTAAGTGTTGAACAAGATGACCAGATGTTAATGGAAATCATTTTATAGATTATGCTAGCCCCTCTTTTGAGTGTTCCAAATCTAATTAACTGCTCCCATTCACCAATTTGTGCTAAACTGTAATTCTCTGTCAGATAATTATTTCGTAGAAGCTCCCTTAGGCCTAGATAATAATGGAACTAAAATTGGAAGTCCAAACTTCCTTCTTAGCTCTTTAAAATATAGCAGAGCCCTGGATTCCAGATCTATTTGATGCTCAAGTCTATCAGTTCCTGCTTTCTGCCAATCTATGTTGATCAAACCTCTCCTACTTTTCGTAATTGTTGTGTTATTCCAGATGGGCACGTATGCAAGTGCTGTCTTCCCATTATTAACTATATTACTTGTTTTGGATCAGTACTGATCCTTGTAGATATGGATTCCCTATTAGACACATGGGTGTAGCTATAAATAAAACATCTGTAATGTTGTTTGGTTTGAGTAATTCTCTCTCCATATCTACCTAAAGTGATCGTTTCTGGTCCTCGATACCTATGTTGGTTAAATGTTTCGACCCCTGTTTAAAAATAAATGCCAATTGGTAGTTTTCCCACCAGGGAAGAGCAAATCCCTCTTGCTCACGTGGACATCTAAGTTTGGAAATTCTAAGTCTTAGAGGTTTGTGTCCCCAAATTAAGTTTCTAAACATTTTTTCCAAATGTCGAAAAACTTTAGAGGACAGTACTATGGGGAGGTTTTGAAAAAGATAAAAAACTTTGGGTGCTTCCAGCCATACCTAGCAGACTGCACTTTATACATGTGAGACAAGGAAGCTAGGGCCGGATATTCAAACTGCGCTATTTTGTGGCACAAGCCCTTGCGCTGCACAAAATAGTTGTGCAGGGGTGTGGCCGGAGCGATATTCAAAGGAGTTGCGCTATTGAGCAACTCCCTGAATATCACCCAACCACAGCCACTGTGCATGGCACAGTGGAACTTCGCCACCGCCAGAATGGTCATAGTGGAGCATTCAACTTGCGGTGGCACAAGTACCATTGCGCCATGCGCAAATTTCCGATATTCAAAAGGTGACATGCAAATGGGGCCATAATTCATGCAAGGCACAGGGGGTGCCATTTGTATCTGTTTATGGCCCCATTTGCATGCCATTTGCATGCAGGTGCGCCGATCCCCAGGACTTGCACCTGGCACCCTGCCAGGCAGCAGCCGTCGGGACTGGCGTCTGCACCCGATCGCGGGCAAAGAATAAAAATCCCCACCCACCCCATTGGCCCGATCGCGGGCAAAAGCATTAAACCCCTTCCCCCGACTGGCCCAATCACAGGCAAAGCTGACCCCCATCAGCCCGATCGCGGGCAGCAAAAGTGTCCCCTCGAGCGTATCCCTGGTGGTCCATTGGACCGATAAGCCCGATCGCGGGCAGCAAATGTTTAAACACAACCCCCAAGAACACATCCTGGTGATCTAGTGTCTCCACACCCCACCCACCCAGGAAGCCCACCACCCTGCCCCCGCGGCGGCGGGCTACAGCATCCACCCACCTGCACGCCCGCCGCCCATGACTGACTGACTGCCGGTAGACTGCGCCAGTGGTGCAGGCAAGAGCCAATGGGCGTGCAGCTAATACCGATCAAGGCAGTCCAGATTTAATGAATGAATGAATTCACTCACAAATCGGGACTTTGCTGCTGCGTTATGGGCTGCATGCCCGTGACGCACTGCACAATGGGCGTGCAGCCCTACCGGGCAATCGGTCGGCGGCGATGAGGCGGCAGGCGGATGCTGCCGCTCCGACTGCCAGAAATCGCGGTGAGACTTAAAGGCAGGCTGAGTGAAAGTGAGGAACACTAGATCACCGAGATGAATTCGTGGGGGTTGTCTTCAAACATTGCTACTCAGAAGAATGGTCTTACTCGTCCACTATGAATGACCGAGGCGAGGCTGCTGCTGCCTGTGATCAGCGGAGTGGGGGTTATTCAGCTTTTGCCCGCAGTGGGCCAGTCGAGGAGAAGTTAATGCTTTCTGCGATCGAGCCAGTGGAAGAGGATTTCTACCTTTGCCTGTGATCGAGCTCGGGAGGCACAGGGAGTAGGCTGAGGGACCAGCCACAGGTGGCAGCTGCTGTGTTGTGCCCTGCAATGCGGCAGCTCACCTGTGGGTGGCCCTCGACTTGATCCTTTTTGTTTTTGGCTCAAAGTTGTGCAGGCGCAGGTTGGGGGTTGCGTCTGCACAACTCTGCACAGCCCGGCTGAATATCGGGTTGTGCAGTTTATGCATGGTTCCTCCCCCTCCAGTTCAGCATGCATTCATTTGCATTGCGCTGTTGCTCAGCATGTTTTCAGTGGTGCAACTGCCTCCTGCTGAATATCACAGAATGTCACAATTTCGGACTTGAGCAGGCGCGGCCCTATTGTGCATGGCGCAACCCTTTTGAATATCTGGGCCCTGGAGTATTGTCTGTGCAAACAGAGAATGAAACAGCAGGACTCTAACTCAGATCAGCAAGGTACTTTTTACATTATATAAAGTGCAGGACCAAACCAATTGGGGCCACTTTGACAGAGTGGTTTGGCTTGTTCACATTTTGGCCAAAGTTTGATAACTAAGAGCCCCTATCTGGGATATAAGAGATTGAAAAAAAAAATAAAAAATCCTCCATTACAGGCCTGTTTGGGCAGATTGGTGGGGGAGGGCACACTGGACTTCATTTGTAAGTTCTATAAGCTTCCCTAGATTGGTTGATATCTGTAGCCCCAAGTAGGTAATTAGAGGTTTAAACCATTCCTGTTTAAGTTTATTCCTAAGACCCTCCCTTATGTTTTCTGTTAGGTTATTATGTAAAACCTGAGTTTTCCCCCAGTTTATTTTGAGGCCCGAGACTAATTCAAATTTCTTCAGCACTTCTTGTACCTCAAGACAGGATTGGATAGGTGATCTCAGAGTGAGTAATAAGTCATCTGCAAAGGCAAATGATTTATGTTCTGTTTGTCCTAGTTTCACTCCTTTAATGCATGTGTTATCATTAATTAATCTGATCAGAGGCTCAAACACAAGAATAAATAAATATGGTGACAGTGGACATCCCTGCCTTGTGTCGCATGCTAGCTCAACCTTTGGTGAAAAAAAACATTTGTTATGACATTGGCAGAGGGGTTGTCATAAAGTAAGGCCACCCATGAAATAAAGTTATCTCCAAAGCCAAACTCAGACATAGCCCTAAACATATATTGCCAACTTAACGAATGAAATGTTCTAAGTATGTCCAAAGATAAGGCCACAAAAGGGTCCTTGGATTTACTGTTCCACCATAAAATGTTTAAGATCCTATGGCCCAGATATTCAAACTGTGCCAGTTTGTGACGCGCACCCCAAATCGCCGCTCAAAATAGTTAACAGGGGGTGTGCCGAGGCGATATTCAATGGAGTTGCATTATGGCGCCAACTGCTTTGAATATAAGCCCCCCTAACTTCCCACCACTGTCTGTTTGAATAAACTGCACCAGCACAAGTGGTCAGGTGGAGCATTGAGATGCGGTGGCGCAGGTTCCATTGCCATGCACAGCACCTGCAGATATTCAAAGGGTGACATGCAAATGGGGCCATAATTTATGCAAGGTGCACGGGGGGCCATTTGCATCTGATTATGGCCCCATTTGCATGCCATTAGCATGCAGGTGCGCCGATCCTCGATGACTTGCGCCTAGCGCCCTGCCAGGCAGCAGCCATTGGGGACTGACGCCCCTGCAGCCCGATCGTGGGACGTCCCATAAGGGACAAAGAACATTGACCATCCCTGGTGGTCCAGTGGACTGCGATTAGCCCGATCACAGGCATAACTGTATCCCCCCCAGAAGTCCAATATCCCTGGTGGTCCAGTGGACTGCAATTAGCCTGATCGCAGGCATCAGACATCCCCAAAGTCAATATCCTGGTGGTCCAGTGGACGCCGCGACCCGATCGTGGCGGCATTCCTCACCGCCCAAGTCGAAATCCCTGGTGATCTAGTGGACCCCCACCCACCCACCCACTGAGCCCCACCACCCGCTCTCCCCGTTAGCTAGCGGGCTGCAGCGCCCACCACCTGCCACCCCGCCGCCGCCGACTGACAGCTCAATATGGCTGCATGCCCACTGGTTCAGGAGCATGAGCCAATGGGTGTGCAGCCATCGATACTAGTCAGTCCAGATATGTGAATTAATTCATTCACATATCTGGACTGACCAATACGGTATAGAGTGCACGCCCATTGGCTCATGCTCTGAACCAATGGGCATGCAGCCTTATGAGCTGTCAGTCGGTGGGCGGCAGGCAGGTGGGGTGCTGCCACCCGCCGGCTGATGGGGGGGGAGCGGGGTGGTGGGGCTCAGTGGGCGGGTGGGGTGTGGAGTCCATTAGATCACCAGGGATTTCAGACTTGCAGGGGAGTGAGGAATGCCACCCGCGATCGGGCTCCGTGTGGTCCACTGGACCACCAGGGATATTGGACTTTGGGGGGATGTCTGATGCCCACGATCAGGGCATGGGGGGCACTGCCAGGTGCGGCAGGAACAGGTAATGGTCACCCACAGATGGCAGCTGCTGTGTTGCACCCTGCAATGTGGCAGCTCACCTGTGGGTGGCCCTTGATTTGTTCCTTTTTTTTAGGCATAACTTTGTGCAGGCGCAGGTAGGGGTTGCACCTGCATAACTCTGCATGGCCCGGGCTGAATATCGGGCTGTGCAGTTTATGCATGGGCACGCCCCCCTCCTCACCTGTGCCTGCATACATCACTGATGCTCCCCGGCGCATCGGGATTTGTGCAGCACACTTTTCCCTTTTAAATATCGCACCGGGGCGCATCAGTGGGTTGTGCATGGTGCAACACTGTTGTGCCATGCCCAACCCTTTTGAATATCTGGGCCTATGTATACAATCTGCTCCTGATCTGTTTGGTATAAATCCCACCTGTTCTAGTCCCGCATGATTTATGATAACCATCTGAATTCTTTTGGCCAATACTTTAGTAAGGATTTTGTAATCAGAATTCATAAGTGAAATTGGTTTATAGTTGGCTCATGCCATCTTATCCTTTTCTATTTTAGGTATCAGGGTTAGATTGGCTTGTTTCATTGTAGGAGGCTGTGACTTTTCTTTCCATGCTGATTTAGGTGTATTGCAGAAACGGGGTGGAAGTATATTATTTAATTTATTGTAAAACTCCCTCGGGAATCCATCTGGACCTGGAGTTTTTCCTGTGAGAAGTAGTTGAATTGCCAGTTGGATCTCACTAAGTGAGATTTCCCTGTCAAGCATCTCTCTTTGATCTGAAGACATTGATTGCAGTTGAAATTTCTTAAAGAAATTGTCCAGCACTTTAACTTCACATGGCCCCTTTCCACAGTAAATGTTACTATAGAATTCATGGAATACTTTATTAATCTCTTGTTTATGCATTACTACTTTTCCCTGAGATTCCCGAACACCTGGGATTACATTTTGTTGCTGTATTTGTTTTAAGCCTATGAGCCAGTAGTTTCCCAGCTTTTATTCCTGTGCCTTAGCTTCACATGAGAAGCAGACATACAGTTGAAAGAAATACTTTTTAATTCAACTTTTGTTGCAAGGGACCCACGACCCCTACAGCTACTTCCGGGTCATTTAGACACATATTACTCGGCCCTGCTGTGAGCGGGCATTAGGAACAAACAAATCAGAAGAGTGTGAGAGCTGTTTCTCCTTTGGGGAGTGATTGTGGGAATCCCTTTTTACTTCTACAAACTGTGCTTGTGTAACTGTACTTGAGCCCTACTTCTCTGCCTACAGGAAATAGGAAGAGAGCAGCTGTAGTTCACACACATAAGGGCTGAACTACTACAGTGCTATACCTAATTTTAATTGTGTTCTGACAGGGCATTTTATTCCTGTGCCTTAGCTTCACGTGAGAAGCAGATGCACGGTTGAAAGAAATACTGTTTAATTGCAACTTTCGTTGCAAGGGACCCACAACCCCTACAGCTACTTCTGGGTCATTTAGACCCATATTACTTGGCCCAGCTACTAGCAGGGTGAGCGCGGGCAGGGCTCATGTCACCAAGTGCAGAGATGCATGCAGAGACATGTGCATCGGCATGTGTTGGCTGTGTCAGCTGGGGCACTGGGAGCCGGAAGTTTATACTGGGTTTCATACTGGGTAATGGAAAGGAAGAAGGCATCATAGCCCTTTATACCGTTCTCCGCATAGCAGGCTTAATCAATTCCTTGTACATACAATTTACCTATCTCTCTCTTAACTGATCCAATGTATTGCTAAGAACAATGTATTCTGGTAGGGCATTCCATATTCTAGCTGTTCTGTTTACAGAGGAGAAATATCTTGTATTTGTTTTAGCCATATTCATTTTTATCTGAAGCTTATGTCTTCTCAACCCTTCTGGTTTATCTACCATTTCTAAGCCCAATTCTTTAACCAATTTAGTATCCTTCATAATCCTGAATAGCTGTAATAAATCCCCTCTCTTTCTTCTATCCTCCAATTTAAACATATTTAACCTTTTCAACCTGCCCTCATACCCATTATTTTTTCTGAACCAAATCATCTTTGTGTATGTTCTTCATGCTCTTTCTATTCTATTTATTTCTCCCTTAGAATATGGGCTCCATAGTAGTGACCCATAATCCAAATAGGGCCTCACATACGCCCTGTACTAGGCATTGTTTAGATCTGTTTATAAAGCTTCTTTTTATATTTCTTATCATGTAATTTGTTTTTTTAATAACCTCTGACCTCTGTTCCCTAAAAGTCATACCCGTATCTATTATTATTCCACAGTCCTTTTCCTTATTCATGTCTCCTACCTTACAAATTATTTAAATAGTACTCATGTTTGGGGTTCGTGCCCCCCACATGCATCACTCTACACTTCTCTGTACGGAAAGGCATCCTATTAAGTTAACATCTTTGTTTAGTTAACATCTTTGTTTACTGCAAAGGTACAAGTTTTACCATGAGGTTGTGTATTGGGTGCCACACGTACGCTGAGGGGGACGACATTTCTGGGTTTATATGTGACAATTGCATCCTGATAGAGATGTTGAAAGCAAACCTTGTGGCACTACAATGTAGAGTGCAGGTTCAAGCTGATATCTCTACGCTTGAACAATACATAGACACAATGGCAGAAGTCATATCTGAATCGGAGCACTTCTCACTATCCAACCCATCTGTACCTCTAGTTGAGGCTACAAGTGGGTTAGACAACAAAAATGACTGGTATGTAGTGCACAAAACATCAAAAGGGAAAAAGGGATGAATAAATATAGGGGGCTCTTCTAATATGCTAACCCCAAATAAATTCAGTGCCCTAGTACCTGACTACAGCCCTAATGATGGGGAAGAACCCACAACATAAGATGACCCTGGAGTAACCAGCTGCAATCCATCAAGTACTCATGAAACAATAAAAAATGATAACCCTACAGATCCTGCTGAAACAGCATAAGTAGGAAAAGCACCACATAATGTTCTTTTTATAGGGGACTCAATGCTTGGTGTATTGACCATGTAATTTGCAGGAATAGGAAGGAATTCTGTACTTTCTCACTATCTGACTATCAGTCGGTTTACAGTCTTCTCTGCAACTATGTGGCTGTGATTAATTGAGACTCATTGTGGGGGATGGTCTCTGAGGCACTCCACTTACCTGACATCATGGGTTGTGTACACCTGATAGGTTGTCTGATGCACATGTGACTAGTTTTTAGGATGTCCCCTTCTGAGTGTCCCTGGTCACTTCTAGCCAGTTAAAATTGTGCATCTAACATAGGTTGTCACACTTTCCAGAGCTCCAAAACTTCAAAACCCAAAAGAATCACTACAAGGTAGGCGATCAGCTTTTATTATCTTATGTACATGCTACCACTAGTCTGTAGACAGCATAGCTTATTTGCGTTCTTCTATACGTCGGGCTAGTACCAGCTTTAACTTACTTTGTAGTAAGACAGGCATAGATTCAATGCTTTTATCTATGTTATTTTACAATACAGGGACAGTTTTCAGCACAAACAAACAAATTATGTGCACATATATGTTTATTGATATTGCACTGGGTTCCCCTCCCTAGCGGTCCCAGACTCTATTATGGTCACTGATATTATTTGAGTGCTCTGGGTTCCCCTGCATAGCGGTCCCAGACGCTTACCATGCCACTGTGATTATCATCATGAACTTATATGCCACATTTGTGCTCTTTGAATATTCTCATGAACTTATATACCAAATTTGTGCTCTGCTACTCCTGCTTAGCAGTATCAGACACTTCTCCTTCTCTCTGAAACACCCTGGCTTCCTACACATAGTGCTCTACAAATCTATATTCAGTCCTCACAGTGCTCTGCTAGCCCCTTTTTCAGCGGCTCAAGACACTATAATATATATTTGTGCACAAAATTTAACTGCAATACAAGCAGTAGCTTACCCTTGACTGCCTTGTAATGCAATGTAATGTAATCCTTCATTATATACTGTACTGTACTGTCATCTCTGTTAGCAAATGTTTGCTCTGTACCTTAATGTTTGACATGGAACCTTTGTAAATGAGTCTCTGACTCAAAGGTCTTTCCGAATATTTACCAATAAACAATTCACCACAGTTAGTGTATTGCCTGGGGCTGGTATTGGAGACATAAAGAAGCTACTCCTTGGCCTACTGGTGAATACATATAAACCACTGATGTTTTTACATACTGAGGTTAATGTTGTGGGTAAAAGAAGCCTTATTGACATACAGCGGGATTTTGAACAAGTAGGGAAGTCCCTCACAGTCAGAGGATGTGAACTGGTCATCTCTGGTATTTTACCTGTCCCCAGGGCTGGCCATTCACAAAATGTGGACATAAGGAGATTAAATGGGTGGTTAAAGTGCTGGTGTTATAGGGAAGGGTTTGCCTACGAGGATCATTGTGAGGATTTCCAGACACCATACTTATTAGCACAAGATGGCCTACACCTCAACAGGAAGGGGAAATGGTTATGTGCCAGCAAATTAAAACAACTAGCTGACACCCATTTAAACTCAAAGCAAAGAGGGATGCGGGGTGGACAAAATCCAGGATTAATAATTCCAGCTACACCTCCAAGTCCAACTGGAACTTCCTTTTATTAAATGCCAGAAGTCTCAACAATAAAATGGATGAATTAAAGCTGACACTACATTACTCAAACATTCACATATGTGCTATCACTGAAACCTGGTGAAGGGAGGAAGACACCTGGGATAAACAGATCTCTGGCTATACTCTATACAACAAGGACAGGTCACATACTAAGGGGGGGCGTGGTGTGGTACTATATATTTTAGACAACATTGTATCATAAAGTATTGACTGCACTACATGGTGTCATTCCAAAATTCTTTGGATAAAAGTTATTCCCCTACACTCGGCTAAGATCAATATCAGTGTTGTGTATAGACCACCCACCATCCCAGCCCTGAACAATAGCCTAGTATTAGATTTTATTAAACATATTACACAGGAAGATAATGTTATCCTATTAGGAGATCTTCATCTTCCAGGAATTAATTGGGATTCACTAAAAGCTAAGTCCCAAGTGGAGGCTAATTACCTTGAAGTCTTCATGCTAGCTGGCCTAGAATAATGTGTCCTAGAAAACACCAGGGGTACCCACATCTTGGATGTGGTGTTAAGTAATATGATAAACAACTTCCACAATTGTATGGTTGAGGCTCCCCTGAGCTCAAGCGACCATTCCATGGTTAGTTTTAAATAACTGTGGACCATGGAAAGCAATACCGGCAGCAGTGTTTTATTTAATTATAATAAGGTTGACTTTAATAGAATGAAATGTGAGCTGGCCAAATGGAATTAGACAACAGAATTTGAAAATGAGTCACTGCAAAATAAGTGGGATAAGTTTAGCACCAAACTTGATAACCTGGTCCACACACACACATATCGTCCACTATAAATATAATAGGCCCAGAAAAGCCCTTTCCCCATGGCTGACCCCTGCTGCCAAAAAAGCAATAAAAAGGAAAAACAGGGCATATAGCAGGGCTAAACAGAGTGGAGACAACAGGTGTTGGGAAACATTTAAACAATGCCTGAAAGATGCAAAAAGGATTATAGCAAAGGCCAAGAATAAGCATGGGTACCACATAGCTATGAAGGCACAGGACTAAGTCCTTCTATGCCTATATAAATAACATAAAGGGAGTTAGCAGGACAATTGGCCTCTTAAAAGACAATACTGGGAATCTAATAACAGAAAACAAGAATGTGGCAGATCACTTCACCAGCTATTTTTCCTCTGTCTTCAATGTCGTCTCAACACTGGCTCACATCGCCGTACTCACACATGTGACCTTTATTCCCAATCTGGATGGCTTCAACTGGACAAATGCATAAAATACCAAACCTGCATCATGACCAAGGAAATTATAATGGGGCTTGCCCCACCTGGTGTCTGTGCCCTCCTTAAGCCCAGACATAGGAACGTCACTACAAGAAGATCCAATTCCCATCTACTACATAGCCCACGATGTCGCACAACCCAAGGACAAAGATCATTCGCCTATCAGACATCCAACTGGCTCAACTCTTGGCAGCGACATAGCAACCGCTCCAACACTCGGCCTGTTCAAGTCCAAGCTGCGCCTCTCACTGCTTGTATCCTGCAATTGGCCATGTTAACATTTCCACCGTTTCAGTTGCACATGCCTCAGCACCCAGCACTTACAATCAGTCTTTGCACCCCAGCACCTTACCTGTCATATTCCCTCAACAAGGCCCCCTGGCTGCACTGTCTCCCACCCTTGCCCACCTTCCCCCCTTATCTCCACTCCTGCCCCTGCCCCCAACCACCTCTCGTACTCCCCCTTACCCCTGCAACTCCTCCCACCTCGATCTCCTACCCTCACTTCCCCCACCCACCCTCCCTTCCCTTGTCTTGCTCATAGCTCAAGTCTTTGTACTGGTTATTACATGTCTGTAAGTCAATGATTATATGTTTGTAACTAAAAATGATGACTGTTGCACACACTGACGTGGAACCTTTGTAAAAGAGCCTCGGCTCAAAGGTATTGTAATCCTAAATTGAAATAAATAAAATAAAATAAAAAACAAGCATCCAATGTAAACGTTGAACAACAAATGGCAGTAGGCCCCCAAATTGAGTTCCAAGATTTAGCAAAAAGACTAAAAAACTTAAACCACAATAAGGCGCAGGGCCCAGATGGCCTACACCCAAGACTTCTCAAAGAGCTTGCTGAGAGTCTGGCAGGACCTGTTACATTCTTCTTCCAACAATCCTTAGATACAGAACAGGTCTTGGGGGTATGGAGACAAGTCATGGTCATTCTGATGCATAAGAAACATTCCAGGTAGGAGGTTAGCAACTGCAGACCTATTAGTCTGACCTCGGTCCTTGGAAAGATACTGGAAGGCATAGTTAAGGATATGATCATGAACTACATAGATCTGTTAGGGGCTGGGGATGAGACACAACATGGATTCACAAGGGGCAGGTCATGCCAAACTAACTTGTTCAAATTCTATGGCAAAGTCAGCAGAGCCCTAGATGATGGTAATTCAGTGGACATTATGTTTCTGGACTTCGCAAAGGCCTTCGACAAAGTCCCTCATAAGGAGCTGGTTGAAGCCCTTGAAGAACTAGGAGTCCAGCCAAAAATATCTAAATAGATTAGGGCCTGGTTAACGGGAAGAAGACAAAGGGTCTGTATTAGGAGCGAATTCTCCAGTTGGGTAGACGTGACCAGTGGGGTGCCCCAGGGATTGGTGCTGGGTCCCTGCCTTTTTAATTTGTATAGTTCAACAATAAAGCCTCAATCTGATGTTTGGCTTTCTAAATTTGTGGATGACACGCACCTAGGTTTCCCAGTAAACAGTTATACGGAAGCAGTGGTATTACAAGAAACACTGGGGGAACTTGAAGCTTGGGCCCAAGAAAAAATATCCCTATTTAACATTGAGAAGTCCACAGTGATGCATTTGGGGAAAAATAACCCCCTGATGAATCACAGACTAGCTGAGCAGGTACTAAAGGTAGTACAGAATGAGGAAGATCTGGGAATTAGGGTTAGCAATGACCTCAAATTCAAATTACATTGCAACCAGGTGATTAAAAAGACTAGTGGTGTCTAGAGCTGCATCCACAGACATATTAAGAGTAGGAGGAAGGCAGTCCTGCTTCCCCTCTATACTTCTCTGCTGCGCCCAAACACAGAGTACTGTGCCCAGTTTTGGGCACCTGGGAATAAGGGAGATATAAAAGCCCTGGAGAAAGTCCAAAGAAGGGCTACACTGAGAATTAAAGAGGTCCAGGGTCAAAACTATGAACAGAGGCTGCAAAATCTGGAGCTGTATTCTTTAGAATATTGCAGATTAAGGGGGGTCATGTGCCTGATTTTTAGAGCACTATCAGATTTACATTTATGGGAGCAGCTGGGACTTACCTTGAGAGATCAGAAATATAATACCAGAGCCCACTCCCTACAGTTAAAAGGTGAGAGATATAACACTCATAAATGAAAACATTGGTTCTCTGTGAGGGTGGTTAAAATTTGGAACAAACTCCCAGTAGAAGTGGTGGCAAGCAAAACCATGGAAACATTCAAGCACACCTTAGACTCCTACCTGATTAGTAATAACATTACTGAGTACCCCTAGAATTCAAGCAAGCTATAATGGACTTTGGTCACTATACAGCTCAGAAACATCCTATGTAACCTATGTAAGCTTTTTCCCCAGCTTCCCAGTAACTTTGGTTCTAAACAATGCATATTCTGCCTTTTGTTAATTTTACCTTTCAGTATGGTTATTTTATGTAACAGGGTATGCTGAGGGGTCTTAGCTGCTATTGAGATCTTTTCTAATGTGTCAAGTCCCTCTTGGTTGTCCCTTTCCTTTTCCCTTTTGAAAGAGTAGTTAATGATCCTACCCCTAATGTACGCTTTGTAAGTTTCCCACAAGCAGGTTTGTGTTACTTCCCCATTGTCATTTATGTCAAAGAATTTGTCAGCCTGTTTTGATATCCAGTCTAAAAACTCTTTTTCTTTTAGCAGGCTGGTGTTCAGCCTCCAACGGTGCATCTGTTCCTTATCAGCTTCTAATAACATATTGAAGCTCACCATAGCATGATCTGAGATTATGATGTTATCTTTTTTTGCATCCGTCATTGGTTGTATAAAAGTATCAGAGGCAAATATGTAATCGAGTCTAGTGTATGACATATGTTTGCTGGAGTAAAATGAATAGTCCCTACCCTGGGGGTGTACCATTCTCCAGGTATCTATAAGCCCCAAATCCATTAGCATTTTCCTGAGAGAGGATCTTGCTTTAGTTACTACCTGTATTCATCTAACAGAAGATCTATCCAAGATTGGATCTAGTGTCTCATTGAAGTCCCCTGCTACTAATTCATATCCTGAAAAACCACCTAGTGATACTGTGAGAAAATTAAAGAAGGGTTCACGATTTTCGATAGGGGCACATATATTACAGAATGCAATCTTTTGACCATCTAGTGTTCCTGTCAATATTTGATATTGACCATCTTCATCTGTTACATGCAAATGCTTACAAAAGTTAATACCCTTTCTAATAAGAATCTAAGTGCCTCTTTTCTTGGATATATAGCAATAACTCTCTGCTAGTCCCACCCATGACCTTTGAAGTCTGTCCGCTTCTGATTGCACTAAGTGTGTTTCTTGCAGGAACACAATATCTACCCTTTTCTTATTCAAGTGGGATAATACTTGTTTGCGTTTTTTTGGAGATCCTAAGCCTTTAACATTCCATGTAGAAATATTAAAGGAAGATACCATTCCTATGGTTAAATTTGTGCACTATCTCAAAACAGTAAAAAGCAAGAAGACTGTGATAAGAGACAAAATGTGATATTTGTGGGGGTCTGGTAGTAGGCCTGTTTTAAAAGTTTTAAATTCAAAATCCCTTTTTTTTAAAAAAAAAAAGCTTATATTATAAAAGTAATCTTGGTTTCTAAAGTGTTATGTTTAAAGGAAAACTCCATGTTAAAATCAGAAAAAAGATATGTAGTAGTCTTTTTTTTTGTGTTCTAACCAGTTCCCAGCATTTTCTTTTCCTCTGGCTGTGAGAGATGTTTTTTCTAACTTCCATAACGGTTTTATTGCCCTTGGAGGCTGCCATTCTGGTTTCTTTTATGGCCTCTAGTCTTCCCAGAGTGCCATTTGGTGTGATGTCTAATTGCCCCTGCAGGAAGCCAGTGTCTTGTTACAGGGTCTGTCACAGCTCAGCCACAGAGAAAATACTTCTTCCAGAGAAGACAAACTGCTAGATTTTGGGTGAGTGTAATCATTATTATTTTTGGATATCAGTACCTTGTTCTGCTATGCTCTGCTGTGTGTGTGTGTGTGTGTGTGTGTGTGTGTGTGTGTGTGTGTGTGTTTGAATCATGTCACTGTTTACTCTATTCCTCTCAGTCACTTTCAGTTTTTGCACCAGTACTAAGTAGCAAAAATTGAACATCACCTTATAGGTTGTAACATAGCAGGACAAGGAACTAATATCAAAAAATAATAATGATCACACTCACCCAAAATGTAGCACTGTGACTTCTTCTCTGAAAGAAGTATTATATTTGTGGCTGAGCTGTGACAGACCCTGCTAAATCTAGGAGCATAGCTACATCACTGTCACATGAACCAGGGTGCATCGTAGGAGAAAGAAAGCCAATAAACCTATTTGTGATGGAGATCCTCAGGGGTCGTAAAACTACTATACAGCTAGCAGGCTAATTTAGGAAAAACTCCTAATAGCAGACAGAGGGAAGGACACACTAGGACTTAACATACATATCAAAACACTCTACATAACATATGTTTTTGCACATTCTGGGTGGACTTCTCCTTTAACACTATAAACAATAAATACAAATAGCAAAGAACTTTCAGTATTCGTTGATGTACCGTATACTGTTAACTCTTTAAAATCAAATACTGTATTGTTGCTTAGTAACTAACTGTAAAAGTCTGCAAAACAGCTAAATTAAAAAGACATTTTGAGATCTTAAATCAACTCAGAATATGTAAACAGTTAAATAATGCTTAGCATTAACTATAATGTAAAAAAAAAAGATTACCCTGATAAAAATTAAAATAAATAATTACACGCAATATCAGCAGACTTAGTCTCTGTACTAAAAGCAGTAGGATGGATTCTACTGCAAGGTCCAGAATCCATCAAACTAAAGGCGGTCAAGGCACAGTCTCTACACTGAGTGGCACCGATATTTCATCTGGTGCAGTCGGCTCATTATAACAGTTAAGCATTACCTTAAAAAATGTTATCACTGGTTCCCAGGTGGTGCAGTATTGTTAACCCCTTTAGCCTGATTAAAATAGATGAGTGCCAGATCCCAACAGACACCAACTAGGAAGATAAGAAGTAGAGTAATGAAAGAAAGAAAAAAAGGGAGAGCAGAGGGTAGGAAAATAATATCTTACAGAGAAAATGATACTCCGAGAAGCACTGAGCCACTGAGCTGATCAGGAATTACTTTTGGAGTTGAATTTGAAGCCTAATGCCTCTGGCTAATAGAAGCCTAAACTTTTCCAAGAACTCCCAAGCCCAGAAAGCAAATCACGCTTGCTGTACTGGTTAGCTTCGGCAGGTTGGATCACATGAGAGCCAAATTAATAAAGGGGTGTATTTACTAAACTGACTCTTTAAAAGTATTGCAAAAGTTATGGCCACTATCTACTACTTTGCCTATGGAAGTCAGATTTAAAACCCCAATATTTTATAAATACAGCATCCTTAAGTAGTGTAACAATAGCTGTTAGCCCATTGTGCTGTAAACATTAGGTTGTATGGGAATGGGGGGTGAGTAGTAGAAATAAGTCCTTAAGGATCCTTTAGTAAAATAATAAATAAGCATTCATCCCTTTTATTAAACTTTCTTATGTGGTGAACCATTTTGGTAACACTAACACACCATGTGAACCTGAGCATAAAGTACAGAAGACAAAATCATTGTGCTGCAACATGTATGTTAAAAACCATTGCACCAATTAACTTTGCTGTTTAAGATGCATGCAGATTTAAAGTTTGAACCTTATTCCTCGATATCTCTCCAGTAACATGACAGAATTCATGATGATGAGTTCTCACCAAACTCTTCCTGTGTAATTAAAGAAGACGAGGAATAAAAGGCCTGACCAGAGAATCTCTATCGGGATCACAGACGCTAAACTGAAAGTACAGAAAGTAAAATTGAAGAGGGAGAAATTAGTTCCACAGGACGCGACTTCACGACAACCATGGATTCACTATCAAAGGGTACCTCTGAGGATGAAGTTCTGGGTGGGTTAGAAAATGAATCGGACTCATCAGACGTAATTTTAGTATGCATTCACCTTTACGGTTCCCTTGTTCGCTGAGACGCTCCTGAGTGAGTGCTCTCCTTACTGTAACCATGTTTTCTTGCATTTGAGGTGAAAATAGCTGGTCTTGGAATATTAGGGGGGTACTGGGATGCCCTAGACTTCCTTTGTATACCAGGTAGGGATTGAATGGGTATTTGTGTCTTTGATCCAGTAGCCATAGCATAAGAGAAGGTGGTAGAGGTTTGCACCATCTGAGGCCTTTCAGAACATTGGCACAAATCTTCTGAAACTTGACTGTAGGATCTATTTATAGAGCCATGAGGATCTGTGTAAACATGGCCATTCTCAGCATCAGAATGTTCTTGACTGTTGGCATGGGCTGATCTATACAAGAAGGCCTTTGAGTTTTGACATTTTTGAATAAACTCCCAAGCATCCTTGACAGTTTCACACTTAAAGTATCTGCCCCCCTCCTGTTGGATTGTACGAGTGTGGCAGGATATTTAAAGTAATAAGAAACCCCATAACTTTGTAACTGATGTTTTGCCTCCTGAAATACCCTTCTTCTGTTTACAATTTCTGCTGAAAAATCCTGAAATATCGAGATATGCTCACCCCTCCACTCCACTCCTCCACTCAAGTGATTTTTTTCCTTCTGGCCATTTGTAATATTTCCTCTTTTGCAATAAACTGTAGTAGATAAGCAATAATTGGTCTGGGCTTTCCATTTTTTTTTTTTAGGTCCAAGCGATCTGTGTGCTCTTCTGATTTCCAATGGCCAGGGTCATTGATGATTTAATAGCTCAGATAGAAAGTTCTGTAAAAAATGAAACGTGTTGTGACTTTCCACCCCTTCTGGCACCCCCAAAATCCTAGTATTATTATGGTGACCTCTGTTTTCTAGGTCATTCACTTTCTTTAGTAGATATGATATTTGTGAGGATTGTTTCTGAGTAATTTGTTCCAAAAAGCTAACCATGTTTGTTAGTTCAGTGATTTTCCTGTCAGAAGTTTCAATTCTGTGAGACAGCTCCTCTGCATTTTGTGCTAGCGTGGAGGTGGTGGATTTTATAGTTGTTATGTCTATTTGGAGCCCTTCCAGGCAGAATTATGAACAAGGCTATTCTACTCTTCCATGGCCACAGAATTTTCCACAGAACTTGAATCATACCACGCCACAGAATGTATGTAGTTCCACGGAATTCCTTGCTCTTGGTGAGTTTTCATTTCATTATTTAGTTTTTCCATAGTGCCCTGATCCCTTCCCCACCTTGTTTATCCTGAAGCTTCTCTTGTTTGCTCAGCAGGTGATGTTATTGATGACATCACATCATATTTTAGCCAATGGCAGAACAGCATTCTGCCACAGAAATGAAAAACATATGTTGCATGAATGAACAAACACTGCTGCAGAAGTCCAAGAGCCCTGCCACAGAAATCAGGACTGAAGCGCCACCAAGAACCAGGGGGTCTTGCTTATAGGCTCACTGACATAGCTAATGGGGCTACTTCAAATGTAAATCATGATGGCCAAGGGTGGAATCACCTGGGGAACGTAAATCTAAAAAGATTGGTCAAGTTAAGATGTTCAAAATTTACTGCAACAGCTTGTGGGACCCCTTTTACATATCAAGTAATGTATTTTCCCAGAATGCAACTTCTATGTATTATCAATAATAACAAAATTTAGTAAAGGGGCTTGATTCTCCTCTGGAGACCCCATTTCCACAATGGCATAGACAGTATGGAGGCGGTCCAGAGGAGGGCAACTAAAATGGTGCAGGGTCTGCAACAGAAGCCATACGAGGAGAGACCAAAAGAGCTTAATATGTATACCCTTGAGGAAAGGTGGGAGAGGGGGCACATGATAGAAACTTTCAAGTACCTCAAGGGAATCAACAAAGTTCAAGATGGGAGCATCTTTGAGAAAAAGAGATGTGCAAGAACAAGGGGGCACAGCTTGAAAATAGAGGGGGGATGGCTCAGGGGCAACGTCAGACAGTATTTTTTCATGGAGAGAGTGGTGGATGCATGGAACCACCATTCTGAGGAGGTCATGGGGTCAAAACCGGGGGGAATTCAAGAATTCATGTGACAGACATAAGGCAATTATAGTGAAGGATAAGAGGAAGTAGGCTGTTGGTTAACTATAATCTGCAGCTTATCCAGTACGTACGGAATGGGCAGACTAGGTGGGCCAAGCTTTCCTTATCTACCATCAAAGTCTATGTTCCTGTGTTTCTGAGCAGGGCAACTTCTACACATTAAATCAATGAATGGGCTGAGGGATCCATCATTTAATGCATGGAGATAAAGAGAACCCAAAAAGGAGTCGGACTGCACCCAAAGCAGGAGATAAATTGAAATACACATTTGGTAGTAGCTTGCATACCAGTTAACTAACCACATTACAGGTAGGAGAAATAGCCTGGGTCAATGAAAGTAATGAGGTCCTCAGCTGAAACCTGGTGAAAATGTTTTAATTGGGGTACTCTTGTGTGCTTCTATAGTGCCTGATTTGTGGAGTTCATTTTGTGAGCTGCAGTCACACCTCTTTTGACTCAAAACAGCGAGAATTCGGTAAACACTCCAGAAACTGTAACTAAATAAAAGCTTCTTTACAATATGCAAAGGCACAGATGATGTAATGATTCAACACAGGTGCCTGATTTTCAAAAGCGTTAGAAGAGTTTGATGCAGTGGGTGACTTGCATCACAACTTGCGTCAAATGCAGTTTTCTAAAGCAGCCTGCATCAAATCCTGATGCTGCTGTGCCAAAGGCCCCTTGTGCCAAGGTTGCGGCAAACAACCAGGTTTGCCAGGTCACAGGAAGGCGTGTGCCATGGCAGGGCTGCAACATCTCCTTTTTGGGGATTTTGTAAGCCCCACCCTGGATGCAACAAGGGGCACCACTTAGACCAGCCAGGAGGTGGTCTAAGTGATGTGAGCCAGTGGGATGGGGTCTTACATGGGGTTACCGGGGGCAGTAGGGGCTCACTAGGGGAACAAAAGATGGCAGTGGTGGTGTCAGGGAGACAGTTGGGCATGAATGTGATTGTTGTTGCACCCATCTAGGTGAGTTTGGATTATGGTGGTACTGTCACTCATTATGACTGATTCTATAAATATATATAGAACTCCCCAGATCCCTGATGTCCCCTATTATTAAGCCATACTTCTGTCCCTAGTGGTCTAGTAGACCAGCCTCCCTATTCCTGATCTTTCACATTAATTAATATACAGTGTATACTTCCCTGGTGGCCTAGTGAACCCCCTCCCCCCTATCCCTGATCACAACATATAGATATATATATATTTATACAACTGTCCTTGGCGGGCAAATGGACCCCCCTCCCCCACCTCAGCAGGCAGTGCCCCACCACCCTGCTCTCCCCCTTCCATCTCCAAGCTGGCAACTGGCACAGCCCTCTGCTCTCCACCACATCCTGCCACCAGCTGAGCTGTCAAGGAGCATGTACTGTATATAGTATGCGCTGATTGATTGACAACTTATTGTCAGTCAATGAGTGCATACTGTATACAGTACATGCTCCTTGACAGTTCAGTCAGAGGCCGGCCGTGGAGGAGGGCAGAAGGCTGTATCAGTAGTCAGTTCGGGGATGGGAGAGGAGAGCGGGGTAATGGAACACTACCTGCCTGGGTGGGGTGGTGGGGGTCCACTAGACCAACAAGAACAGTTATATAAATACTGTATATATGGGGTGATCAGGGATAGGGAAGGGGGGCCACTAGGCAACCAGGGAAGGATATATACTAATTAATGGGGGAGATCCGGGATAGGGGGGTCCACTAGACCAACACGGACAGAGGTATGACTATATAATGTGGGACATTGGGGAGCGGGGGAATTTTATATGTATTTACAGTATTAGTCATAATGAGTGATAGTACCACTATAATACAAACTTACCCCAGCGGGTGCCACAACAGTCCCATACATGCCCAACTGTCTATCTGACATCCCCACTGCCACATCTTATGCCCCTTATGCCCCCAGCCCCCTCCTGGCATGCAGTTTCTTCACCGCCCTCCAACCACCCTGCCCCATCCTGTGTTGGCTGCATGGGGGGGGGGGGGGCAGATCCCTGTGGTAATTCCTGCAGATGTACCAACTTTTTGGCACAACTGTCGGCTTGCACCAAACTTGGGATGTTTGGTGCTGGGACCCTGATTTTTATAAAATCGGGTGCAGCGCCCCTAGCGCACCTAGAGTCTGCCGCAGCCCTGGAGTGATGCAACTTGTATCGCTCTAAGGGCTCTTTGAAAATCAGGCCCAGTGTGTCATTGGTAGACATCTTTATTTACACTGGTTTGCACATGCTCTGTCTGCTGCTATTACATCATGGCTTTTCTTATTAGGAAGTAATGAACATCGGCATCCATTAGTTTCTGGTCTCTGAAAGGAGGCGTGGGCCCATATCCCACTGTGACACAACACAGTGATTCAACACAGTGTGTTTGTGGCTGACATCTTTAAATCGTCTGTTCACACATGCTTAGTCTGCTGCTATTACAATAGACAAAGTGAGTGTCTCTAAGTCGCAGGAGACCAGACACCCTGGCATTGCATTGTTCCCTACCACTTCATCAGGGGGTGGAGCTGGCCTGCTCACAGGGGTTTGAATACTGCAAGTTACCCACTGAAATGTTTCTTAGCTGTGCTGATGCAATCAGAAAAGTTCTTAATCATGATGTGTCAGCAAGGGTGGTACAAGCAGTAACAGAGACGCAAAGCAAGTACTCAGAAAAAAAAAATAAATAAAACCAGCCACAAAATAAAAGATTTAAATCATGTACTTACAAATAAAAATAGAAAAAAAGACCATAGATATAAAACAATGGTTAAACACTGTTACATGAACATGGGAAGAGTACTAGAGTATTTAATACCTGACCTGGTTAGTTATTTACATTTGCAATTATGAGGTTAACTTGGTGCCTTTCCATTTGGTGAAAGTCTGCAACTGACTCATCACCGTGACACTGTGCACTTTATTGCCTTGCAATTCTTTCCTTTCCCTACATTTTTTGTCATTTTGTTTTTTCCTTCACCCTTCATGTTTCATTTGCTTTTTTTCCAGCTTTTGTTGACTGGGAAAGAAGGGCTAGACAATTCTGCCTATTTTTAGCTTCATCTCGGGGTTACAGATGCAGGCTGATATAATGAATCAACTTAAAAGAGAACTACATGGAGAGGTGAAGCCCCGACTGCTGCACAGATTGGGGCTTCACTTCTCCGATCCCCTCTGCAAACAGCACATAAATTAAGAATTTAATTACCTCATTGCTCATAAAATTGTATAAAAGCTCCGTTGGAGCTGGCATTTTGAACATGGTGCCCTGGAAAGCCACGGGATCTCGCTGGTAGTGCCATGAGATGATGACGTGCCATTACCTTATACATAATAGTGTCCTTATGTATAGAAGTAAAAGTATATACTGTATATATTTTTCTGATGCCCGGTGCCATCGTTACTGAATTTTCCTAAATTCCATGGGTATGCCAGCCATGCCCATGGAATTTAGGCAAATTCAGTAAAAACGGCACTGGGCATTGGAAAAATATATACTTTTACTTCTGTACATAAGATAGATAGATAGATACTTTATTTTTAAAAGTACCCATTTCCAAGGACTCTGGGCACTGTACAACAAAACAACCAACCATATAATGATACACAGGACTGTACAACTATATATTTAACAGTTCAACTGTGAGCAACAATAAAATACATCTATCTATCATTAAAACAGACCACTAGTCAGTCAATAAAAGCTGGCTGGAACAGATAGGTTTTTAACCCCTTTTTAAAGGCTTCCACCAAGGGAACCTCCCTCACAGAAGCAGGAAATGAGTTCCATAGTGTAGGCGTGGCCACTGAAAATGCCCTCTCCCCTGAATGCTGCAACCTCACTCTGGAAACTCTAAGGAGGCCTCCCCTGGTGGAGCAGAGTGCCTGGGGTGGATTGTAGGGGACAAGGAGATCTTGCAGATAGACAACTCCACAATTGTGCAGGGTGTTGTAGGTAAAAAGCCCTACCTTGAAGACAATCCTCCACTTGACCAGCAGCTAGTGCAGTCTGCGGAGAAGCGGAGTGATATGTTCACACCTTCTCACCCCTGACAATAACCTTCTGCCGCATTCTGCGCCAGCTGCAGCCTACGGAGGTTACTTCCTGAAAACTCTAGGTGTAGGGCATTGCAATAGTCCAGTCTGAAAGTGACAAAAGCATGCACCAGCATGGTCAGGTCCTCAGCCGGGATCAGGGCTCAGATTTGGGCAATATTGCTCAGTTGATAGAATTTACTCTTGACCACGGCTGACATCTGCATATCAAGCATCAGGCCATCATCCAGGATCATGCCCAAATCCTTCACCTGTGTAGACAGGGCAAGGGGACCGCTCTTCAGCACTAGGCCAGGGGGAGACCCCCACACTCCCTCCTCCACCTTGATGACCTGGATCCACCACCAGTACCTCTGTCTTGTCTGGATTAAGCTTAAGCCAGTTTTAAGTCATCCAAGACTAGATCTCCTCAAGGCAGGTGTTAAATACAGTGGCAGACACCTGGGTATCAGGTGCACAGGACAAGTACAGCTGGGTATCACCTGCGTAACAGTGAAAACCCAGCCCGTACTGCCAGATAATGTCCCCCAATGGCAACATGTACATGGTGAACAGCAAGGACTACAAGACTGATCCCTGCGGAACCCCACAGCACAGAGGTTTTGGGTTAGATGAGGCTAACCTCATCATCACCCTTTCCATTCTATCTGTCAGGTATGACCTGAACCAGTTGATGACATTACTGGACAGACCACACCAGAACTGCAGACAGTTGAGCAGCACCTCATGGTCCACGGTGTCAAATGCCGCAGAGAGGTCCAAGAGGACAAAGATGGTAATGACTGTCCTGTCCCTCGCCATCAGGAGATCATTAAGCACCCTCACCAGGGCAGTCTCCATACCATGCCCCACATGGAACCCAGACTAGAAAGGCTCATAGGTGGAGGAAGAGGTAAGATAAGGACACTATTATGCATAGGGTAATGGCACGTCATCATCTTGTGGTACTATCAGTGATATCCCGTGGCTTCCCAGAGTGCCATGTTCAAAATGCCAGCTCCACTGGGGCTTTTATACAATTTTATGATCAATGAGGTAATTCAATTCTTAATTTTATCTACCATTTGCAGGGGGATCAGGAGGTGAAACTCTGATTTGTGCAGCAGACGGGGCTTGACCTCTCCCAACACAACTCCTTTAAGCTGTTAGTGGCATTCTTAGTGAATGGGGGAACTCTGGCCAGGACATAAGGGAAGCTCCCCTTCTCTTTTACAGAAGTGCCATGGGATCTTTAACATCCACCTGAACAATGACTAGAACTGGCAGACGGGACCTCAGTTTAATGGCTCATCCAAAAGATGGCACCTCAGGAGTGCAGGCCTGCCTCATGATGCACTACAGAGTCAGTACTGGGATTTTACTCCAACTTCCTGGTGTGGGGCTAGAACCCACAACCTTCAGGCCACAAAGGCAAATATACAACATGCTGAGCCACTGACACTGTGAAAACTCAGACGTGAGCAACTATATCTAGAAAAGAACAAATCTTATTTGTTTGTTTGTTTAATTATTTGTGTATGTATGGAACATTTGTTGACCAAGAGTGGCACACAGAGCCGGAGTTCATTTCTCGGTGTGACCTGGAGTGATGATTTGCAAAGGAAGTGCAAAAAACAGAAAGCAATGCAAAGTACCAAAGAACAACGAATATAAACAGCATTTGTCAGTGCTGAATGTTTGCTTGCTGGCATTAGCAGTTGAAGTGCAGGAGTTAGACAGATGCAGTATAGGAATGGCATTGAAGTATTGAACTGACGCCAACTTCACCCTCACCCTGCAGAGATGGACAGGCATTGGGGTGTGCCTCTGGGTCATCGCCCATGATGGTCACGACATTTCACCTCACCCTACCCTTCAGACACTGACAAGTGTCGAGGTATGCCTTGGGGTGTTTGGGCTTTACATTCACCTCATTCCATAAGGAAATATGCTGAAATGGGTGCAGTATAGGAAAATGGAGTGAACTCTGGGAGCAAAGAGTCCCAGGCGCACCTCGATGCCTATCACTGGCTGCATGGTGGGGGTGGGGGTGGAATGGTATGAGCATTACTGTTGACAATCCTAAGTCACACCCCTGACGCCTGTCAGTCCCTACAGGGTAGGGCGTTATGGTCAAAAACTCTAATGCCCTGAGCGTTTCTTGGTATTTTTACTCCAAGTTTTCCACTTGAGCTTTTTGTGACCTCATTGCATGAACAGTGACACTATCAGTTCTTTAGGCGAAAGGTGATTTTGCACAGCGACTGTGCCATTTAGCACCAGAGGTGCGAAGACACATTTCGAACAGGATGTGAAAAGTGCCAGCTGTACTGTTCATGAGGAGGTGTAAAAAATGTCACTGTTGAAAATCTGGAGTGAAAATATACAAAAACTGGTGAAGCCATGAGCATGCGTAGAAATTGCACAATGCACACTCATAATGTAATTAGTTTGGAGATGTTTTACAGCAGATTTTCAGCATAGGCACTTTGGGACCTCCCTTATGAACAGTGTCACTGTGATTTTCTTAATCTGTCCTGAACACTAATTTCCTACAGCAAACATGTTATTCTGCACCAGAGGTATGAAAACACATTTCGTCCAGGTGTGAAAAATGACTGCTGTACTGTTCATAAGTTTGTGAACTTACGAGGGTGTGTGGAAACTGCACAATGGATGCTCGTAACAGAGTCATTTGGTGGACTTTTGTTATCAAATTTTAAACATAGCCATTTTAACACCTCTGCTCATGAACAGCTTCACTGTGATCTTCGTAATGTGTCCCAAACATTGATTTCACACACCGACCGCAGTCCACCTGCCCCAAACAGGGCTTACACCTGCAATGCACTGTGGCATGGCGGTAGGGGGACTGCGGCCAATGCAAACTGCATCCTGTGATTCACAGGCATCACCTGGTGGGAGAAATTCTAAGTGTCCTTAGACTAGCCAGGACAGCCGTAAGGGGACTTAGAAATTCTCCCCTGGGTGACATGCCTGTGTGCAGTATACCATTGGTGACCATCATACAAGCCAGAGTGTGGCCTCGTATGTGTGGCCCCCATTCTAGTGGTCCAGTGGCACCCCTCACAGCTCCCCGATGCCACCTATGTACCATGTTGGTACCCCCGTCCTGATGCAGCTCTCCTGACCCTCGACGCCTGCCCTATCGGTGCTATTGCAGTACCAACGTTTAGTGGTACAGTGCCCACCCATGCCCCAGCAGGTGGTGCCCAAACCCCCCCCTGTACACCAGTGCAGATTGCTCCCCAGTGCCCAGTACATCCCACCACTCACCTCTGGGGCCAGGCGCCAGTTGCACCGAACATGGTGGGGGGACATCGACCCATCAGGTTGGGTCCACATGCCCATTACCTAGTGGGACAGGGGGTCCTGTGTTAGATTCTGGTGGCCTGCAGTGGACCAGTGCAGTGCGCTAGGGATTTGCCGCAGGGTTCTGGTCAGTACTAGCCTGGGAACTTAGCCACTGGGACCCCTCCTGTACTTGAATCAGGTGCAGGTTCCCTGGTGCACCAGGCATTGGTGCAAGATGCTGCTTGCCAAGCTTGTGCCAGACGCAGGCCCCTATGAGAATTGGGCCCATGCAGTATAGGAATGGCAGTGAAGCACTGAACTGACGCCAACCCCACCCCCACCCTGCAGAGATGGGCAGGCACTGGGGTGTGCCTTTGGGTCTTTGCCCATAACGGTCACGACATTTCCCCTCACCCTACCCTGTAGACACTGACAAGTGTCACGGTGTGCCCTGGGTGTTCAGGCTTTACTCATCTCATTCCATAAGGAAATATGCTGAAATGGATGCAGTATAGGAGAATGGGATGGATTCTGGGGCCAAAGAGTCCAAGGCGCACCTCGAAGCCTGTCACTGGCTGCAGGGTGCGGGTGGGCGGGTGGAATGGCATGAGCATTACTGTTGACAATCCCAAGTCATATCCCTGATGGCTGTAGGGCATTATGATTGAAAACCCTAATACCCTGGCTGTTTCTTGGTATTTTTGCTCCAAGTTTTCAACATGGGCTTTTTGTGATCCCACCGCATGAACAGTGACACTATCAGTTTGTTGGCTGAAAGGTGATTTTGCACAGCGACTGCAGCATTTGGTGCCACAGGTGTGAAAACACATTTCGAACAGGATGTGAAAAATGACAGCTGTACTGTTCATGAGGAGGTGTAAAAAATGGCAATGTTGAAAATCTGGAATGAAAATATAAACACGCATTTGTCAATGCCGAATGTTTGCTTGCTGGCATTGGCAGTGGTAGTGTAGAAGTTACAGAGCTGCGTAATAGGAATGGCAGTGAAGTATTGAACTGAAGCCAACCCCACCACCAACCTGCAGAGAGTGACAGGCATTGGGGTGTGCCTTTGGGTCATCAGGCATAATGGCCACGCCATTTCACCACACCCCACCCTGCAGACACTGACAAGTATCACGGTGTTCCTTATGGTCTTTGGCCCTTATGCGCACCACATGCCATTAGGAAATACGGTGAGATGGGTGCGATATAGGAGAATGGGGTGAACTCTGGGGCCGAAGAGTCCAAGGCATACCTCGATGCCTCTCACTGGCTGCAGGGTGTGGAATGGTATGAGCATTACAGGCAAGAATCCCAAGTCACACCCCTGATGCCTGTCATTCTCTACAGGGTTGGGCGTTATGGTTGGAAACCTAATACCTCAGGCATTCGTTGGTATTTTCACTCCAAATGTTCAACATGGTTTTTGTGACCCCACCTCATGAACAGGGGACTATCAGTTTGTTAGCTGAAAGCTGCTTATGCACAGCGATTACGGCATTTAGCACCACAGGTGCAAAAACATTCTGAACAGGATGTAAAAAATGACAGCTGTACTGTTCATGGGGAGGTGTTAAAAATGGCAATGTTGCAAATCTGCAGTAAAAATATTTAAAAAAATGGTGAAGTCATGAGCGTACATAGAAACTGTGCAACACACCCGTAATTTAATTAGGTTGGGGATTTTTTTACAGCAGATTGTCAACTCAGGCATTTTGGTGCCTCCGATCATGAACAGTGTCACTGTGATTTTCTTTATCTGTCCCGAACAATGATTTCCCACAGTGACCACGCATCTCTGCGCTGAAAGTGTGAAAACACACTTCGGCCATGTTGTGAAAAATGACAGCTGTACTGTAAATAAGGAAGTGTGGAAAAATGCCACTGGTGAAAATCTGGACTTAAAGTATTACAAAGTCATGAACTTACGAGGGTGCATGGAAACTGCGCAATGGTCACTCATAACACAGTCATTTTATGGACTTTTGTCACCAAATTTTCAACATAGCCATTTGAAGACCTCTGCTCATGAACAGTGTAACTGTGATTTTCTTAATCGGTCCCAAACATTGCTTTCGCACACCAACAGCACCATTGTGCACTACATGTGCGAAAACACATTTTGGGTGGCATATGAAAAATGGCAGCTGTACTGTTCATAAGGAAGTGTAATAAAATGGCAGTGTTGAAAATCTGGAGTGAAAATATTAAATTCTCAAACTTACGAGCATGCATAGGAACTGCGCAACGCACGCTCGTAAAACAGTCATTTTTAGGAATTTTTTCACCAAATTTTCAACATAGCCATTTTAAGACCTCTGCTCATGAACAGTGTCACTGTGATTTTCTTAATGTGTCCCATACATTGATTTGCACATCGACTGTGCCATTGTGCGCTACATGGGCGGAAACACATTTTGGGCAAGGTGTGAAAAATGACAGCTGTACTGTTCATAAGGAGGTGTGGAAAAATGTCAATGTTGAAAATCTGGATTGAAAAGATTACACATTTTTCAACATACGAGGGTGCATGGAAATTGCACAATGTACACTCGTAACACAGTCATTTTATGGACTTTTGTCATCAAATTTTCAACATAGCCAGTTTAAGACCTCTGTTCATGAACTGTGTCACTGTGATTTTCTTAATTTGTCCCGTACATTGATTTCGCACACTGATGGCGCCATTGTGCGCTACATGGGCGGAAACACGTTTTGGGTGAGATGTGAAAAATGACAGCTATACTACTCATAAGAAGGTGTGATAAAATGGCAATGTTGAAAATCTGGAGTGAAAATATTGAAAATTCACGAACTTACGAACGTGCGTAGGAACTGCGCAACGCACGCTCATAAAACAGTCATTGTTAGGAATTTTTTCACCAAATTTTCAACATAGCCATTTTAAGACCTCTGCTCATGAACAGTGTCACTGTGGCTTTCTTAATTTGTCCCGTACATTGATTTTGCACACTGACTACGCCATTGTGCGCTACATGGGCGGAAACACGTTTTGGGTGAGATGTGAAAAATGACAGCTATACTACTCATAAGAAGGTGTGGTAAAATGGCAATGTTGAATATCTGGAGTGAAAATATTGAAAATTCGCGAACTTACGAGCCTGCGTAGGAACTGCGCAATGCACGCTCGTAAAACAGTCATTTTTTTGGAATTTTTCCACCAAATTTTCAAAATAGGCTTCTTGAGAGCCTACCTTATGAACACTGGCAGTGTTGTTTCATTAATTAGTCCCGAAAGGTGATTTCGCGCAGTGACTGCGAAATCACCCTTCGGCCCGCCAATAACTTACGACAGTGACATCATTAATAAGAAGGGTCCCAAAACCCCATGTTAAAAATTGTGCAAAAATTCCAAAAATGCCTGAGATATGCAACAAAGTTGAAAAACCCTATCTATCCCATTGTACAGCTTACGGCATTTCCTCAGTTATGATCGGCTTTGAAGAGTGCAAGCGTGTTCCCGTCCATCAAGAGCCGCTACCAGACTCTGGAGGTAAGTATGGGGTGGGGTGGGGGAGGCAGGTGCACAGTGGGTGAGTGCGGGTTGTGGGGCTGGGAGACTGCGTGGAACCGTTTTAATTTACAGTTTTTTTCTTTTTAATTGATGGCGGGACATTTGCCACGCTGGGGTGGGCTCCGCGCGGCACAAAGACGGCTGGGGGCCATGGAGCGACGGGATTGGGCACCCCCGTCGGCCATAACATCTATTGCCACGCTGGGGTGGGCTCCCAGCGTGGCACCCAGTACTCGCAGGGGAGGACAGTGGAGCCGACGGGGGATTGGGCACCCCCGTCAGCTATTCTATGAGTTGCCACGCTGGGGTGGGCACCCAGCGTGGCATGTGGAAGCTTGGGGGGCACAGCACAGCCGACGGGGACTGGGCACCCCGTCGGCTATACGATGTGCTCTTGGGGAGGGGAAGCACGCAGTAGCATCTTCAGAGTTTCTGTGTGTGTGTGTAGGGGGAGCTGCGCGCCAGCAGGCGATATCTTATTGCTGCTCACTGAAGCGTAGCTCCCCTTTCAACTGTATGCCACTGCATTTTGGAGCTTGTCATAGACAGCTCCAGCATGCATTGGCAGACTGGGGCCGCGCCTGCCAACACACTGACTGAATTGGAAGAGGGGGTGACACACCTCCAAAAACTCAGATGATGGCACTATGTTTCTTGCACATGCGTGCAAGCAAACATAAAAAACTAGTGAAGTCATGAGTGTACATAGAAACTGCGCAAAACACACCCGTGATGTAATTAGTTCGGGAATTTTTTACAGCAGAGTATTTTTACAGCACAGGCATTTTGGGACCTTCGCTTATGAACAGCGTCACTGTGATTTTTTTAATCTATCCCAAACACTGATTTTCCATAGCGACCATGCTATTCTGTGCGAGAAGTGCGAAAACACATTTCAGCCGGGTTGTGAAAAATGACAGCTGTACTGTTCATAAGGAGGTGTGGAAAAATGTCAATGTTGAAAATCTGGATTGAAAAGATTACACATTTTCAACATACGAGGGTGCATGGAAATTGCACAATGTACACTCGTAACACAGTCATTTTATGGACTTTTGTCATCAAATTTTCAACACAGCCAGTTTAAGACCTCTATTCATGAACTGTGTCACTGTGATTTTCTTAATTTGTCCCGAACATTGATTTCACACACCAGCCATGCCATTGTATGCTACATGTCTGAAAACACATATCGGGTGAAATGTGAAAAATGACAGCTGTACTGTTCTTAAGGAGGTGCGGAAAAATGGCAATGTTGACACTGTGGAGTGAAAATATTGCAAATGTGCGAAGTTACGAGCATGCGTGGAAACTGCGCAATGCATGCTTGTAACACAGTAATTTCATGGACTTTTCTCACCAAATTTTCAACATAGGCATTTTAGGACCTCTGCTAATGAACAGTGTCACTGTGATTTTCGTAATGTGTCCCGAACACAGATTTCCCACAGTGACCATGCTATTCTGCGCTGGAAGAGCGAAAACAGATTTCGGCCAGGATATGAAAAATGACAGGTGTACTGTTCATAAGAAGATGCGAAAAAATGGCAATGTTGAAAATCTGGCATGAAAAAATTGCAAATGTGTGACATTACGAGTGTGCGTAGAAACTGCGCAATGCACGCTCGTAACACAGTCATTTTATGGACTTTTGTCACCAAATGTTCAACATAAAGAATTTTAGCACTTCTGCTAATGAACAGTGTCATTGTCATTTTCGTAATGTGTCCCGAACACAGATTTCCCACAGCGACCGTGCTATTCTGCACCGGAAGTACGAAAACACATTTCGGCCAGGATGTGAAAAATGACAGGTGTACTGTTCATAAAGAGCTGTGGAAAAATGGCAATGTTGACAATCTGGAGTAAAAATATTGCAGATGTGCGAAGTTACTAGCGTGCATGAAAACTGCGCAACACACACTCGTAATACAGTCATTTCATGGACTTTTGTCACCAGATTTTCAACATAGCCATTTTAGGACCTCTGCTAATGAACAGTGTCACTGTGATTTTTGTAATGTGTCCGTAACACTGATTTCCTACGGTGACCGCGCTATTCTGCGCCAGAACTGCGAAAACAATTTTGGGCAGGATGTGAAAAATGACAGCTGTGCTGTTAATAAGGAGGTGCATAAAAATGGCAATGTTGAAAATCTGGAGTGAAAATATTATAAATGTGTGAACTTACGAGCGTGCATGCAAACTGCGCAATGCACGCTCATAACACGGTCATTTTATGGAGTATTGTCGCCAAATTTTCAAAATAGGCATTTTAGGACCTCTGCTAATGAACAGTGTCACTGTTGTTTTCATAATCTGTCCCAAACGCTGATTTCCCACAGTGACCGCGCTATTCTGCGCCGTAAGTGTGAAAACACATTTTGGGCAGGATGTGAAAAATGACAGCTGTACTGTTCATAAGAAGGTGTGGAAAATGCCAATGCTGAAAATGTGGCATGAAAATATTGCAAATTTGTGAAGTTATGAGCGTAACCCGCGGCGCGCTGCGCCGCGCATGCTCATTAAACATGAGAATCATTTGGGATTTTTCCACAAATTTGCAACATAGGCTTTTTGACAGCCCACCTCATGAACACTTGCACTATCATTTCGTTAATCAGCCCCAAAAGGGGATTCCACGCAGTGACCGCAAATTCACCTTTTGGGGCCGAATAATGCCATGACAGTTCCAGAATTCATGAGGAGGGGTCCCAAAAACCCCATGTTGAAAATCTGGTGCCAAAATTCAAAAAAATGCCTGAGATATGCATCAAAGTTGAAAAACCCTATTTATGCCATTATACAGCTTACCAGCATTTCCTCAGTCCGGGTCGGCTTTGAAGAATGCAGATGTGTTCCGGTCCACGAAGATCATCGTGCCGAACTCCGGAGGTAAGTATGGGGAGAGGGGGGGTGTGGGGAGGTGGGGTGCACAGAGGGTGGGTGCGGGTTCGGGGAGGGTCACTGGACTTGACGTGGGACCGTTTTCTGCTTTGCTGGTTAAAAAAAAAAAAACATTGCGGGACTGTTTTCCATTTACAGGGTTATTTGGCATGCTGAGGTGGGCTCCCAGCATGCCACTCCATTGATCTTTCTTTTGGAGGGGGCTGTAGCCAACAGGGGCTGGGCACCCCTGTCGGCACATGGGGTAGGGGCAAGATCCGAGGGGGATTGGGCACCTCCTCAGTACAAACTGAATGTTTTTTGGGGGGGATATTGTGCGATGGGGTGGGCTCCCTGTCAGCAAATGACAGAGAGAGTGCAGCCTGACGGGGATTGGGCCCCGTCGGCAAAACAATGTTTCAGTGGGAGGGGCAAGAGCGAGGGGATTGGGCACCCGGCAGAACCCGAATGTTTTGGGGGATATTATGCTGACGGGGAGTGGGATACCCCATCAGTTTTGTTTGTTTTTAAGTGTTTCACCAGGAAGGCACACAATTGGGGGCAGATGTAGCAACTCTGTAATTGGCAGCTGCAGTCAGGGAGCATACTGAACAGCTGATTGCATACTGATTGGCACTCCCTGATTGCAGTGGTTCAATTTCTTTGATCTAGTGGCCTGCTTGTTTAACTTGGTGATCCAGGGCATGCTCGTCTATTGGCCAGGCAGAGACCAGCCTCTGAATGGGCTGCTGCCATTCAGCACAACACTGCCGCACCTCCACAACCCCTTTGTAAAGAAAGCTGACTCAATGTGTTTCTTGCACATGCGTGCAACCAAACACAAAAAGCACAGCAAAGGTTGTGTATCTGCTTATGTGCTAACAGCAGTATGTTGGTCTCCTTACGATGCCTTGATCATTTGCATTTATTTATTTTATTTAAGTGTTTCACTAGGAAGTATACTGAGCAGGGTTGCTCATTTCCAGATACGTCCTGGGGGGAAGGGGAAGTGTAGGTACAAGTAGTGCAGTGCAAAATACAATTCTACAATTCTCAGGCTAGGTGGTTGACAAGAGAAAATGCAGGATACAAATGGGTACAAAAAATGCAGCAAAACAGATACAGTACAGGTAGAAAACAGCTGGTCATAAGAAACATTAGCAGTTGCAGACATGGTATTGCTAATTGAAAATACAACAGTGTGGTACAGGAGATAACTGATAGAAAACAGGATTCAATCTGGATCCCGAGGATATCAGTGTATGTATGACAGTAGAGAGGATAGATATAGTGTGCATTAGGAGACAATGAAGTGCAGTGTTGGTCAGAACCTCTGCGAGGCATTGCCTTCCTGATAGCATTCTGTAGGGCTTTCCTGGTTTCTCAACCAAGATAAAGTGACCAAGATAATGCCTGCTATTTAGGTATGGGGTTGCATAGATCCACGGTAGTGGTAACCAAGGCAGGGGTGTTTGTCTGTCTTACTCTTGCCCAGGTGCACCAGGACTATCCTGGCTAAAAAAAATAAATGTAAAATAAATTCTAATAATCTTACCTGCTGTCATCTTTCTGGTGATGTGTGACTCCTACAATATCTGGAACAAGATATAGGGATGAGCTATAATGGCCAGACCTCCCTCTCTTATCATAAATGTGGGGGAGGTGCTTTCAAGTATAAGCCCCCTACAACTGTCTGCTTTAACAGTAAGATTCCCAACAGCTTGTAAAAGTTTAATTTTCCTTTCAGAGGCCATGCTATCTGAATCCTGTTGCATCCCTGTCACCATATGTCTTTGGCAGTCTGGGAATAGAAGTGAAAACTTTTAATGAAAGTCATGCTCGCTTTCAGCAACTCGCAACACAGACAGCCTCCTCCAAATTAGTCACACCAAGTTCACGGCATTTGGAAGTGTCGGATTCAATGCTGCAACTAAGCACTTCAGTTTCTCACCATTTTGAGCATTGATGCCATAATTAAGAAAAGCCTCTAATAGAAGTCTAGTAAAGTCAACTGCATACTTGCAACATGCTCCAAACTTTCACCAGACATACCAGGATGAGCATTTGCAGAGGTGTGAAAGAAGGCTATAAATGCCTTGGACCAAAAGCCTGTTTTAGTTTCTCCTTAGCATGCTTATAGTAATACTGTGGATGTGGTGGTTTGGACTAACAAAGTGGAAAGGGAATTAGGGGTCAACATCCGTGATAATCACAAGCCCTCGGCCAAGTGCACCAGGGCACTCTGAAAGGCAAATGGGATGCTGAGATGTATAGGCAAGGGGCTCTCCATTAGCTTAATCTGGTTCAAGGTCAGTTGGCATTCATCTGTATCACCCTGGGTCGTGCCTGAAAATAGGCTGGATTTGTCTAGTGCACTTACTCAGTCAGCAAAAACTAAATAAATAAATAAATAAAAAATAAAGGAAACAGGAGGTACTCTTGCCCTTCTATGGATATTAGTTGAAATCTTGTGTTTTTAAGTGGTTCTTAAGTAGAATGTCCATTTGTGGTTTGCATGTGTAATTTACTATTACTTTGTATTATTTATATTTTATTCTAGTTTATATTTTTGGTCAAGCTACTTATTGCAACTTATTGTTTAAGCATCTAGGTAAAGGAGATAACTGGAAATGAGCTTGCTGCAAATGAGTCTCCTGTTCATATGTGAAATATAGGAATACAATTTTGCCTACCTACCTACCTTCTGTGGGGCCCAGGTAATGCTGCATCTGGAGTACTGTTTTCAGTTCTGGGGCCCACACCTGGAAAAGGATAAGGACTGTAGAAGAGTCTGTCCAAAGGCAAATTACAAAGATAATACAGCTTCAGCAGGGAAAACATGTTAGGAGTGCCTAGTCAGTCTGAATGTGTACTTGCTGGAGGCCAGGGGAGAGAGAGAGAGGTCATGATAGGAACCTTTTAATACCTGAGGGGAATAAGCATGGTAACGTGTCAACCTGTTTTAGCATTGCGGGGAATCGGCAACGTGGGGGTACACTCCTAAACTGGTGAGGGTAGCTATAGGAAGAACATAGAATCTTAGAAATGTAGTGGCAGAAAAGGACCTCTCTGGCCCATCAAGTCTGCCTCTTAACCCCCTCACACTTATCACCTATGTCAAGAAACATCCCCCTCCACCCACTGGTCAACCCCTTATGTCTGTCCCATGCCATCTTGAATCCCTCCATAGTTTCAGCCCCTGCCACTTCTTCAGGTAGTTTGTTCCAGGACTCCACCACCCTCTCCATGAAGTAACACCCCCTCATATTGCCCTTAAATCTTCCTCCTTCTAATCACAGACTATGACCTCCAGTTTTAGCACTTTCTTTCCTTCTGAATAAGCTTCCTTCCCTCATCTTATTAATCCCCTTCATGTACTTAAATGTTTCTATCATGTCCTGCTGCTCCCTTCTAGTATCCAATGGGTACAGATCCAGTTCCTTCCACCTCACCTTGTAGGGCTTCCTATTCATATCATGCACCATCTTGGTTGCCCTTCTTTGAACCCTTTCAATCCTGTCTATGTCCTTGCATAGGTGTGGTCTCCAGAACTGGACCCTATGTTCCAGGTGAGGCCTCACCATGGTTTTATAGGGAGGCATCAGCACCTCCCTCCTTCTGCTTGCTATGCCCCTTCCTATCCATGCCAGCATTCTATTTGCTGTGCCCACCACCTTGTTGCCTTGGTTACTCACCTTAAGGTTGTTCGAAATTATAATCCCCAGATCCCTTTCCTGCTTAGTTGGCTTAATTCCCCCTGCCCCAAGCGTGTAAACGGCTTGTGTATTTTTTCACCCCATGTGTATAACTGTACACTTTTTGTATTGAATTTCAGCTGCCATATTTCCGACCACCTTTCCAGAATCTTTAGATCCTTCCTCATGGCATCCAGCCCACCCGGGGTTTCCACCCTATTGCAGATCTTTGTATCATCTGCAAATAGGCACACCCTCCCTTCCAGTCCCTCTGCTATATCGCTCATATAGATATTAAAAAGGATGGATCCCAGTACCAACCCCTGGGGCACCCCGCTCGTCACCCCATCTCCATGGAATGCACCCATTTATCACCACCCTCTGGCTTCTGTCTTTCAAAACATTTTCCATCCACCTAGTTGTTTTCCATCCCACCCCTAAGCTTTCCATCTTATTTACCAGCCTTCTGTGGGGGACAGTGTTGAAGGCCTTTCTGAAGTCCAGATAAGCCACGTACACCACCCACTCTGATCAACCACCTTTGTCACCCAATCAAAAAACTCTATTAGGTTAGTCTGGCATGACCTCCCATTTGTAAAGCAATGCTGTCTGCCATCATAAAGAAATAGTTCAGAGAAAGAGTGGTGGATAGATGCAATAGCCTGCCCAGAGTGGCGGTAAATGCTGGGATGGTGACAGGATTCAATAGAGGGTGGGCTGGCTATGAGGGGCTTGTGAAAGCAAAGTCATCACAGAAGAGGGGGGGCCTAAACTGCCCCATTGGTCAAGACATGTCCAATGATAGGTTGAAATGGTCCAGGTAGGGAAATGAGCAGACATGAGGGATGAGTCTTTTTCTGGCCACACTTTCCAAAGATTCAGCTTCTTCCAAATTTATTTTTATTTATTTATTTTTTATTTATTTATTTATACATCAGTTTACAACCTTTGAGCCAGAGGCTCGTTTCCAAAGGTACCTCATCACAAAGAGGACAAACACAGTACAACATTTAGTTACATCATTGTAGATAACAGCTTTTTTACATCATTGCGGTCACAGTTTAGGCAGATATATGCAGTAATTACTTTGTTTACAATAACAGTGTTACAGGTTTGGTATTAACAGGTTATTACAGTTATTTGGATAAGATTGAGAGATAACCATACAATGGAAAAGCAGACAATTAGTCTTGAGCAGGTACTGCTAGGTTAGTAAAAAATAGGTGGCTATGGGACAGGGTAGGTGATAGGTTAGGGAGGCGAGCCACTCTGGGAGTTTTGTCAGTTTTTGTTGTGGAGCTACTCAGAGAGTTTTGTCGGGTACAATGAGCTGGAAAACCTACGGCCAGGGACAAGCACAGGAACGCATGTTAAATAGCTGACTTGGAAGCACGGTTTTGAAGCTGGAGATTGTACGGGTATCGGTGATGGAGCTGGGGAGAGTGTTGTACCAGGAGGGGGCTCTGTAACAGAAGGACCATTGACCATGAGTAGTCCTGGTCCTAGGGACAGACAGGGTGGCCTTGGAGGAGCTACGAGTTTGGACTAAGGGTTGAGCTAGGTGGATAGAGGCTGTCAGGCCGGGAGGGGATAGTCCAAGGAGTGTTTTTTTAGTTATGAGGCAGGTTTGGTATCTGAGCCGTTCGTCCAGGTTAAGCAGCTTAGCCAAGTCATATAGCTGGCAGGTATGGGTTAATCTGGTGGCTCCCGTAATTAATCTGCAGGCCTTATTCAAGGTGAGTCGGATTTTATTGAGGGCGGTCGTGTCCGCGGCACCATAGACAGGCAGGCCATAGTCCACAAGAGACATGATTGAGGAGGTGACTGCTAGTCGGAGGGCATCGGGGGGGAGGCAGTGCTTGTAGTGATAAAGGATACCTAGCCGTGTATTTGTAGCTGAGGCTAGAGTATTAATGTGATCATGGAAAGTGAGGGCAGAGTCAAAGGAGATCCTGAGGTACTTGTACAGGAGAACTTGATTGAGAGGATGCTTAGAGCCAGGGAGGATGCAGAGTGGGAAATTACTGAATTTGTTTTGGGGATGGGCAAAGAGCATGGTTTTGGTTTTTTTTAGATTGACTACAAGTCTGTGCTCTTTGAACCAGGCTTCAGCATCATTGAAGGCTAGTTGCAAGGTGTCTTGAAGGGAGATGGGGTTTCGGTGGGTGGCAAAGATGACGGCATCATCTGCGTACAGCAGGATTTTACCCGTGCAAGCTCTGGGCATGGTATTGATGTATAGAGAGAAGAGAAGTGAACCTAGGATGGAACCCTGGGGGACAACGGATCGGATAGGACATGTATTGGAGAGGGTCCCATTAATTTTAACACGCTGAGAGCGGTCAGACAAGTAGCTGGAGCACCAGGAGACCAGGCCGGTGGCAAAGCTGTTGCGGTTGAGGGCATCCAACAGTAGGGGGTGGGAGACAGTGTCGAAAGCCTTTGAGAGGTCAATAAACACTGCCCCTGCTAGTGAGCCAGAATCCAGGGAGGAATGAAGAAAATTTGAGAACTCAATAAGGGCAGTGCTGGTACTGTGACCTGCACGGAATCCGTGTTGTTCATGGCAGTGCATGTTGTATTTGGTCAGGTAATCTATGATTTGGGTAGCCACCAGTTTTTCTAGGGCTTTGGAGAGGGGTGGAAGGATGGAGATAGGCCGGTAATTCCCGGCTGAAGACCTGTCACCTCCTTTGTGTATGGGCGTGACTGTGGCTGTTTTCCAGGCTGTAGGGAATTGCCCCAGGCAGAGGGACTTATTGAGCAGGGTAGTTAGGGAGGCAAGGACCTGATCCAGGACCCAGTGGAGGATGCTGGGGTCCAGGGAGTCGCTGCCAATATTATTGCTCTTTAGAGCATGAAGCAGGTGTGGCCTAGCCTCCTGGGGAGTCACCCTGCGTAAGTGGAAGCTAGGATATTGAAAGTCAGGGGCAGGTAGGGTTGAAGGAGGGTCAAAGAAGTCTCTGGGGAGGACCGAACTAAGGTCTGTGAAGGATGTGTTGAGGAAGTTGGCTATGTGGGCGGGGTCAGTGGAGATAGAGCCTTCAGTGGTGATCTGTGAGGGGGGGGAGGAGAGCGCACGCTCCCATTTAGTTGTTTAATGTTGTCCCAAAAAGTTCTGGCTCTCCCGCAGGAGGAGGTAAGCGCAGCCTGATAGTGATCGGCTTTTGCTTTCCTGATGGCCCATGTGCATTTGTTTCTAGCGGCATTGTAGGCCTGTCTGTCCGCAGCACGGCCTGTTTCAGAGGCCAGGTGCCACAGGTTATCCCTGTGTTTGAGCAGTTGCAGCAGGGACGGGTAATCCAGGGGGCATTTACGAACTTTGGTGCAGACTGCTGTCATGGGAGCGAAAACGTCGCAGGCATTATTGACGGTTTGGGTGAAGAAGGTAAAGGCGGAATCTATATCAGGGGCATGGTGTAAGGGATACCAGTTAATTTGGGCAAGATGTAGCTTAAGGCCTTTTAGTCCGCCTGGTCTGAGGCGCCGATGTAGAGTGGGATGAGCCGTGGGTTTGGGAGTGGGGGTGGCCCAACGGAAAAGGATAGGAGAGTGGTCACTACTAGAGTCCGGAAGGACCTGGGCATCATGGATTTGTAGAGGGCGGTTGGTGATGACCACATCTAGCAGGGTGCTGGTACCTTTCTTTGTGTTAACTCTGGTGGGTTGGGAGACTAGTTGGGACATGTCTATGGCTGCGAATGAGTCACGGATGGTGTCGGCGGATGAGCTGAGCCAGTTAACATTCAGGTCACCCACAAGGACTTGGTCAGCTGTGTGAGGTAGGGTTGAAAGATAATCAGTTAGCGAAGCTAGTGCCAAAATTTGGTTTTTAGGGGGAATGTAGGCAGCAGTGAGATAGAGGGGACCCTTGGAGGGCTCGGGAGTCAGTTTGAGAGTCAGTGCCTGCGCCCTGTGGGCGAGAACAGGGGCAGGGAGTGTCAGTCCAGTGAGAGAGTCCCTGGTGTATATCGCACAACCCCCTCCCCCCTTCTACCTACACAATCCTCCTGGTAGAGGGACTACCCTGGAATAGTGACAAATGAGTCTGGAGTGGATTTTGATAACCAGGTTTCCACCAGCGCAATGATATCTGGCCTATGTGAGGTGACCCAACATTGGAGGGAATCTAGTTTTTTCATCAGGCTGCATATATTCATAGATGCAATGCAGAGCCTGGTGACCCTGTAGGAGGGTTTGAGGGAGCTGGGCCAGGGTCTGGATGACTATTGCCTGTCAGGAGTAGTAGTATAACCACAGCCCTGGCCAGGGGGCAGAGGGTGAGTTTTCGATAAGGCATGCCGTGGGGAGGGTGCTTTGGGCACAAGGGTGGGCAGGGTTTTCCAGGCTGTGAAAGTGAGGAGGATAAGTCTCAGTGGGCGTCTGAGGAAGTAGTAGGGAGAGGACTGGGGAGGTGTTGATGATTGGGGCAGATGATGGAGTAGGGTGTGGTTGGGCTGGCTCCAGAACAATAGCAGGATCAGGTGCCATTGTGCCTGGGGGGTATTAGGTTGGTGAGACAATGGTGCCAGGGTGAGGATGATGGGAGGCATTGTAGTGGAGGGCTAACATATTGCTTGTGGTTGCAGCTGGGTGGTAGGTTGAAGTTGTTTTGTGTCACTCAGCAAGTGTGGATGCCACTTTGGAATGAGTGGTAGTGACACGGACTCTGGTGTCCAGGGTACCAGGTTCCAGACCAACTCAGGAGCAGTTGGTCACAGGACCTAGGTGAGCTGTGCTCCACGTTCTGGGAGCCAGGACACAGGTATGCTTGGGACCAAACAAGGGGTGCGTAATAGCGACTCCTAGTGGCAGCTCGATGAAGGCTCAGCAGGAGGTCCAGGCAGGATTTAGTACAGTGTCAGGTGTGGGAGGGGGAGCGGGCAGAGCCTCTGTAGTCAAGGAAGACAGGAAGAGGGATAGGTAGTTGGAGGAATCCAAGAGAGGTGGTCAACTAGCATGAGCTTGGGGGTGGAAGGAAGGGGGTCCAAGAATAGGCTAGTTAAGGATCAGGTGTGGAGGTGGAGAGGGCAGAGGGCTGGGAGAGAAGGGAAGAGGATAGGTAGTTAGAGGGGTCCAAGTATAACAGGGGGAAGGCTTTCTGAGAATAGAAGAGCTAGAGGCAGTAACAAAGGGTCCCTCTAGTGGCTGGCAAGTATAACCTGCAAAAGGGAAAATGGGGACTTAGTATTTCAAACAGCAGAAAGTGATGTTATCAGGCAGGGACTATAAAAAAAGGGATGACGGTGGGTGGGTGGCTGGGGTGGGGCAGTCAACATGCGTAGTGTGTCGACGGGCTAACCCCCCTCACAAAGGTGCTGGTAGAGGTTGTTTAAATTACCTCAGCTAGCACCACCGAGTGTTTCAGCTCCAGGAGGGAGCTCCGATGCTTCGGGCAGGCAGTGGATAGGCAGTGTAGCAATCAGTGGTTCACAGTAGTTTAAATGATGCTGTCTTGTAAGAGCTTGCATAACTATTTCATGTCATCTAGCACAGCACAGGAATGATTCCTTCTCATCCATGTTAAACGATGGAGGAAGACTCATCGTTACTTACGCAAAGTCAGGAACTGTTCCCATCACACTGCTGTTAGCTCTGCCCTAAGTAGCATCTTCAAGTTTGCATAAATCTTCAGTCTATAATACAGTAAAACAATTCAACCCGGTATCTTCAAAAGTGGATAATGCATTATTTATTTATTAGCTTTTGGTAACCGGGAAAGTGCGCTAGGCAACAATCCTGCCTATTTTCAGGCACAACCTGGCAGAGTAAAAAATTGAGAATACAGAAATGACAACAGTACAGCGCAAAAACAACTGCGGTACAATAATTACACTCAGGGTTGTGATACATCAGATGTTGAGTTCATAGACATTAATACAAAGCACAGATAATGATAAACAATAATATCAACATATGACACAGTTACAGTTCTTATCAATCAGGCTAGACCTCAAGAAGTGGGTAAAACCAGCATTGCCGGTATCCATTTTATAATAGCAAACCTGCAACAGTTTTTCTCCAAAATCTCATTCATCCAAAGAGCAAACATGGCAAATCGGGCTTAGCTGCCTCCCTTGTTGCATGTTGATCTAATAGTGCCCTTAGATGCAGTTTAAATATTTATTTTATTTACAAACTGGTAATTGGGAAAGGCACACTGAGACAAGGCTCATTTCCAGGTGTGACCCGGGGATGAGGGAAATTATAACACAGGACAGTGAGCAGAGACAAAACTCAGACTAAGCAACAAAAGGTAAAAATGCAAAGTCACAAATAATATGCACAAAGTAGCAAAAATCGTAACACATTTGACAAGAGGCAGAGTACTAAAGCCAATAAAAACAGTGCATGATACCAACAGTGGGTTAATACTGCCACAAAATGTGTACGAGTCAAGAGGTTGTCCACAGGACCGCAGTGAGCTTAGGTACATTGAGGCGGGGAAGGGGAATAGGGAGGTAGAAAGGCAAGAGGAAGGGGAACAGGAGGGAGTCGTATGATCAGAAACAGAAGCTAGAGACTGATTCCAGAAGCAGAACTTTACTTTACTGTCCAACACACAAATCAGAGCAACAGAGAAAAAAATTTGATCACAAATAGAGGCCCAGCTGCCCATCCAGTCTGGCCACCCTTCCTGATTCTCCTAAATTGGCCCTAGTGGCTGTCCTGCTCCCTTACCCTTTGCCCCCTAACACTCTTACTATGGGCTTGTGCCTATTCCCCTTTGTTTGAATCCCCCACTTTTTTTTGCCACATAACCCACTTCCTCTTGCAGTCCATGCCACTTGTCTGCCACGCTTATTGTGAAAAAGTATTTGCTGGCATCCTTCCTGAATCTTCCCCCCAGCCAGCTTAAGTAATTTACACCCCCCCATGCCTGTGTTCTTGTTTAAGATGAACAGTTCTTTGCATGACACCATGTGTACCCCATGTAGGTAGTAGTGTTGCTCAGATAGTATCCTACCAGGGCAGATACCATTGGGTGCAATTATGTTTGTCGTATATCAGATAGCTTCAGATGGCATAGACATCCAACCAAGGATCCAACCTCCTAGGACCCACTGTAAGTATCTGAGGTATCTGTGGATTCTGCTTGGATCCAATGGATCCACCAACCGGATCCAACTGTCCATGGTTGGATTTGATGGATCCGACCTCAGATCCATTGGTCGGATCCTAGGTTGGATCCCAGCACTATCCATCAGAGGATAGTTGGACTAACAAAAGTACTATTCGAGCAACACTAGTAGGTATTTATATGTCTGTCATGCCCCCGAACAGACTGCCAAGAAGAAGTGGTTGAAGCTAAAACAGTGGGGGGTCAAGCATGCACGGGATAGCCATAGTGGTATATCAGAAAATATATAGGGAGGAGGGAGGTTTGCCCAAGACCAGTTAGTCAGATTTAAGACAGATTAGGAAGGGAACATCTGTGCAGAATGGGTGAGGCAAGTAATCTTCTTTTGCTGACAAATTCAATGTTTCTATTGCCAGGGTTATATTTTTAGGTCCTTCAGTCTATCTTCACATCTGCTCCCTGTCACAAACGCACTCAGCAGGTCAGGCCCTCTGCTCCCACAGTGCCAAACTCCGAGCGCAATAGTGTGAACAGGTAACAGATAGGTTAACACTCCTGTCTGCTTTTGGGTCCAAATCACCTTTAGTCTCAAGTTCTGGGGGGATTCAAACTGTGAACCTTATGCTAGTGTACCCAATGTACAGGCACAGATACGTACCCTCTTTGGGGATTGTGGTACAATCTTAGGCCGGGTCACCCAGACAGGCTTCCAAAATGAACCCTTGTAACTCTGTAAGAGAACGTAGGTATATTCCTACCTTTTCCCAGTTTGGCAACAACATCAAGCCCTTGAACAATTGTCAGACTTAACCATCTATACGTCACATGCAAAAAGAACTTGGAAGACAAGCCCAGGCAGTATCTTTCAAATAAAGATTTTACTTTAAGATGATAAAAACATGAAAAATGCAAACACAGAACAATATATCAAAGAGCATACAATCACTTAAAAGAACAAGGGCAAAGTACAACACAAAAACTCCTACCACAATACATTTAGACTTTTTCTAGCTAATGTATTACCTCTAAGTGCCTACATTAGATCAGAGCAGAGAGCTCTGTCTCTCTAGCATCCCAAGATGGAATATGACAACATTTCATACACAAGAATTAGTTTAAACTGTCTCTCCACTCCCCTTCTGTTAGTCATCTAGCTCCTCCTCTTAGAATATAAAATTACAGAAAAATGATTTCCTGTCAGGATATGTTTTAAATAATGTAACTTCAGAAGGAAAAAGACATTTCCTATTTTGTGACAGTCTTTAATCAAGCATTTCCTTTGAACTGATGGCTGACTCCTGTTACCAAGGCATCAAATGGTTTTACAACTTTCAACACCAGGTTGGGATAAAATGTTCTTCCTATAGGAATCATAAAACTTTACAAGCCCTATATCCTGGCAGCTGGGTCAGTTCTAATTAAGACAGAAAAACAGGAGACCCTTAATTAAGTCTCTCTGGTCTTTTAATTACCTCCTGGTTTCAGATCACTTGTCACTGTAGCTCCACTGAAACCTGGGGGGGGAGGGACCCGTAAGCACAGGATGTCTTATGTCAGACAATCACCTACTATATTTTTTATATTGCAAGTATCATACAACAATCATAACCAGCTGGCCAAGCGTCACAGTCCCCATCTCCTGGATAATTTTGGTCACCGTTCTCTGTACTGCCTCTTGCTTCCATTCTCACAGACATTCTGTAGCTATGGCCTACAGAACATTGCATAGTAGTACTCCAGATACTGGCAAACCAGGCATCCATACAGGGGAAGGATCATTTCCCTGTTTCTGCTGCTGAGACTCTTTTTATATAACCCAGCAAACTGCTCACCATCTGGATTGCCTTGTTGCACTACGACATAAATTTCAGATCGTCCAATATTATCACTGTCAGCTCCTTTTCCTCTGCTGTGCTTTCACTCAAAACACCACTATCAGATCTTTAAAAAAGCATTAGTAGTGATGAAAAACACATCAGATGCCTCAGTCCATCAGTACTTTCAAGCTTTTGCACTATTCTTTAACACTCAATAACCTTTGGCAAGTGTTATGTGACTTATTTTCAGATCCTGCATCTGTTCTTCTGTCCAAGTTCTCATCTTTTCCCTGTTTTTTTTTTTTTTTTTTATTGTCCCTCATCCAGTATTGCATTTTCAGGTTTTTGTTCTCACTGGAGGCTTTTCACAGTTGCAGGCTGGGTATGCTCAAGAGGCTTGTACCTGGCCCATGCAGTTCTGTACCTCCCACACAGGCATGCAGTGGCCAGCATTCACAAACACTGGCCATTGCCAGGTGCTTGTCTGTGGCCCCATCAGTGCACAGGATCACGGTGGGGGAGGATCGGAAGACACAGGCGGAGATCCAATTGGATGTCCATCCTGGTCTTAAAGTGGATCCCCTGCTCTATACAGAGCAGGGGATTGTGGCATGTCATGGCACCATAAATTTTAAATTCGATGAGTGAGTGCCTGTATAGCTGCCCTTCCCTCCCTGCCTGCCTGGAGAGCTGAAGCAGCATGGTGAGGTGGTGATTCTTCTCGCCACAGCTAGCATGTGTAATCTGGGGGGGACACACAATAGAAACGTAGAAATTGACAGCAGATAAGGACTGCTTGGCTCATCTAGTCTACCTATTTTCCCTGCCTACTGCCAATAACACAGATCCTACTTGATCTCAGGCTTTTACCCTCTCTTTCCTATTGCTAGGGTTCCCTTGTGCCTATCCCATGCATCTTGAATTCCCCTAATGTTTTGGCCCCCACCATCTCCATTGAGAGGCTGTTTAATGCACCCACCACTCTTTCTGTGAAAAAATACTTCCTCATGTTACCCCTGAGTCAACCCCCAATAGCCTCATATCATGACCCCTTGTTCTTGAACATCTTTTTTCTGAAAGATGCTACCCTCTTGCACCTTATTTATACCCTTGAGGTAGTTGAAGGTCTTTATTATAGCCCTCTTTCTCTCCTCTCTTCCAGGATATACATATTGAGGTATTCTAGTCTCTCATATGAATTTTGCTGCAGATTCTGCACCATTTTCGTTGCCCTTCTCTGAACTGCCTCTACTCTGTCTATGTCATTCTGGAGATGTGGCCTCCAGAAATGAACACAGTACTCCAGATGGGGTCCCACCAATGAGTTGTACAGTGGTATCACCACCTTCTTTTTATGTTTGCTTGCACGAACACGCAAGAAACATTATGTAGCAGCTTAGGAGAGAAGTGGGTTGTGGAGGTGCGGCACTGTGGCGGCCAACGCTGGCACTGCATTATTGGGCTTGGCAGTGCTCGGCCAATGCAGGGCCAGTGTCCTAATGACACTGGTTCTGCAGAGTGCCACCAAGTTGTAACGATTTTGCTGCTGCAATCAGGGGCCACCTTGTCATTGCAGTGTCAGCCATTTTGCTGCAATGAAGGAGTGACCCATCATTGCAGGGCGGTACCTTGCCTGGTGTAACATTACCAGGAACATGGTGGCTATATGTCACCGCCTCAGAGGTGCATAGAAAGCCGACAGGGGTACCCAATCCCCCTGTCGGCATGCCCTCAGCCCAGTTCATTTGTTGACGGAGGAGCCCACTCCCCATCTGCATAATGCCCCTCATTTCAGTTACATGCCAAGGGGGTGCCCAATCCCCCTTGACATCATGCGCCCCCCACATGTTTCTGTGCTGATGGGGGGCCCAATCTCCATCAGCTTCAGTCTCACCCTTCCCAGTTCCAGTTGCTGATGGGGAGCTCACTCCCTGTCAGCATAATGGCCCCCCAATGCCTGCATGCCTGTGCCAAGGGGGTGCCTAATCACCCTCAGCATCATGCGCACCCCCCACCTGTTTCTGTGCTGGTGGGGGGCCCAGTCCCAGTCAGCTTTGGTCCCCCTCCCCACAAATGCAGGTGGTACACTGGGAGCCCACCCCAGTGTACCAAACACAACTGCGAAAAAAAAAAACTGACCCGCATTGTCTGTTTGTTTTTTTACCTGTAAAATGAGAAAACAGTCCCTTGAAGTGTTCCAGTGCCCCTCCCCCCAACCCGCGCCCACCCTCTGTGTACTCTACCTCCCAACACCCCCGGACCCCATACCTACCTCCAGAGCCCAGTGCAATGATCTTCAGTGGACCAGGAGCACGTCTGCACTCTTCAAAGCCAACTGCGCACTGAAGAAATGCTGGTAAGCTGTAGAAAAGCATAAATAGGGGTTTTCAACTTTGGTGCATATCTTGGGTATTTTTGGGAATTTTGGCACTAAATTTTCAACATGGTGTTATTGCGACCCCTTCTCATGATTTCAGTCACTGTCATGGCATTAGTCAGTCGCGAAAGGTGATTTTGCAGTCACTGCGCGGAATCATCTTTCGTGACATATTAATGAAATGACAGTGCTAGTGTTCATTAGGTGGGCTCTCAAAAAGCCTATGTTGCAAATTTGGTGAAAAAAATTAAAAAATGACTGTTTTACAAGCATGCGTTGCACAGTTTCCACGCATACTCGTAACTTTGCAAATTAGTAATATTTTGCTCCAGATTTTCAACATTGGCATTTTCCCACACCTCCTTATGAACAGTAGAGCTGTCATTTTACACATCCTTGCCGAAATTGTTTTCACACTTCTGGCGCAGAATGCGCGGTCGCCGTGGGAAATCAGTGTTTGGGACAGATTAAAAAAATGACAGTGACACTGTTCATGAGCAGAGGTCCTAAAATGCCTATGTTAAAAATTTGGTGATGAAAGTCCACAAAATGAATGTGTTAAAAAGTGTGCGTTGCGCAGTTTTCATGCACCTTTGTGACTTCGCAAATTTGTAATATTCTCATGCCAGATTTTCAACACTGACATTTTTTCACATTTCCTTATGAACAGTACAGCTATAATTTTTCACATCCTGGCTAAAATGTGTTTCGCACTTCTGGCACAGAATAGCGCAGTCACTGTAAGAAATCAGTGTCTGGGACAGATTAAGAACGAGCCAGTGAGAAAGGGGGAGTGAGCGAGCTCAGCGGAGCTCTGTCGGGACTGCTGTGGATTTCTTTGTAGGCAGAAGAAGGTGCCAAGGCAGGCAGGAGCACAGTACAAAAGGGCAGCCTGCAACACCAGGAGAAACAGAATGACCGAGTGAGAGAAGGGGAGTGAGCGAGCCCAATGGAGCTCTGCCAGAAATGTTGCAGATTTCTTTGTGGGCAGAAAAAGGCGCCAATGCAGGCAGGAGCCCAGTACAAACGGGCAGCCTGCAGCACTGGGAGAAACAGAATGAGCGAGTTAGAGAGGGGGAGTGAGCGAGCTTAACGGAGCTCTGTTGGGACTTTTGAGTTGCCCACCCTCCCGCCCAGTGTCCTGTGTGGTCCTATATTACAGCAGGATCTCTGGGGTGGAGACAAAGCAATGACTGGATACTTTTAGGATGGCAGTAATAATACAGATTTAGTTGTTCTGTTTATTTCTCTAACTGAGCTAAGGACTGAGCTATACTGTTAAGATTGCTGTAATAATACATATTTATTTGTTCCGTTTATTTCTCTAACTGAGCTGAGTAATACTTGGAGTGCAATAGGATTTCTAACTGGGCTAAATGAAACTATATGAGGGCTGAGAACAAAAAGTATGGTAGCTGAAGGGTGAAAAACTGACAAGGAGGCTGTAGGATTGCTACAGTAATACAGTATCTAACGGATGAGATTTGAGACTGAATTAACCCGATCGGCAAGGCGGCAGTAGGGGGACTAGTGTGGGGGGAACAGGAATTTGAGTAAATAGGGGCGTAACAGTTGTAGTAGGGTACACAAACTGGGAGTAAGAGCTCATAACATAAGATGGGGGCCAGAATGGGGCCGGTGCTGCAAGTCAATAGGGGGGCATCTTTGGAAGGGTGGTGGGGTGTACGGGTGTGGGTCCGCCATGATCCTGGACTGAGCTTGGAGGATGGGGGGGGTGTATGGTTTGTATACAATTGGCTAGTTTGAGAGAAGAACTGTGGAGGCTAGGGAGGAGTTTAAGTGGTAGGGCAGATGAGTACGGTAGGCATTCTGGCTGGGGAGGATAGGGGATAGCAAGGGGGGATGGGGGAAGAACAGCTAGGGACTGAAACTGACCCCAGTATCAGAGGCACTAGCAGAAAAGAGAGGGGAAGGGAAAGGGTGCCTGAGGTGAGGGGAGGGAGGCCTCCTGATGGGGGAGGAAGAGACCACGAGGAGTACCGGGGAGAGAGAGAGCAGATGGCTGCGGCTAGGGAGGGACCAGGGTGGGACCAGGGGGCCATGGAAGGGAACAAGTAGGAGGGAAATCAATAGGGAGAAGAGATGAAGGAGGGGTATCAACTAGGAATAGATTTGAGCTTCTGCTGTGGGAGAGAGAGGGGGAGCAGGAACATACTGAGGGGGGAGGACAAGCGGGGCATGAGAGGGATAGTAACAGGTAAGGGAAGAGATAGCGAGGACGAAAGGGTAGAAGGGGGACAAGTAAGTGACTGGAGGGAGAAAGGCTACAGGAAGGGAAGGATGGGAGGGCATCACTATAGAGAAGTCCAGAAGGGAATGGGGCTCTAAATCAACAACAACGGGATAGGAGAGGGGTTGGAATCCAGCAGGGGAGGAGAGGAGATCGACATGTGAAGCCCAGTAGGAAGCAGTCAGGCTGGGAAGGGGTTCAAAGGGGATGGGAGGAATAAGGCAGAGAAAAGGGGTGAGGCAGAAGTAGGGGGTGCAGATACAGAACTCACAGAGGGTGCAGCTGGAGGGGGAAAGGGGCAGGGAAGAATGAATACTGGTGGAAGGGGCATTAGAAGGGAAAGGGGATAAGGGACAGGAGGGTACTCATCCTGGAGGATTCTATCCTGAAAGGGATTAGATGGGGCACAAGGGGGTAGGAAGGCACAGCCGTATTTAGGTTGAAGCTATCCTCGGGTTGACTGCAGGAGGGGCAGGGCAGGCACTGCTCAAGTGTGCAGCAAGGGGGAGGAAGAAACCTCATTTAGTGTTGCATGTGGGTAGAAATGACTTGGTGGGGAGACTGTGGAAGTAGTGAGGGGGAGTTTTGAGGAGTTGGACAGGCAGTGTGAGGGGGTGGGAGTCGGTGGCATTCTCGGAGGTACTCCTGGTACCATGTGCAAGCACGGAGAGGAAGGGTAGGATTGAGGAGTTCAATGAGTGGCTGAGGGATTGGTGCCACACCAAAAATTATGGGTTAGTGACTAACTGGGGTAGGGTCTGATGGAATAGTGACTTGTACGCGGGGGACAGGCTACACTTGAGGAGGGAGAGGAGTATTAAAGGTGGGATTAGAGGGCTATATCTCTGCTAAGGTGGATTTAAACTAGTGGGGGGTGGCCAAAAGACTGAGGTTGGTAGAAAGGTCCGGACAGGGGGGCCCAATGAGCTCGCCCCCCCGAGATATAGGCAAAGGCGGAGGCGTAGTAACCCTGGGAGGGAGCGGGCAGAGTGGTCTGAGTATAATACGGAAGGCACAACTAACCGGTAAGAATGAGGAGGAGAAAGGGTGTGGACTACCTGGAGGAGAGACACAGGCCAAGGAGAAGAGTGAGGAGAAGGAGGGGTATGGGTGGAAGGTGGTCTCTCTCAACGCAAGAAGGCTGGGGAACATAATTGCAGAGCTTCAGGTGCTCCTTTCAGAGGGGAAGGTGGACATTGCTGCAGTGACAGAGACTTGGGCCACAGAGTACCATGATTGCGACTTGGCAATCCCGGGATACAGGATATACAGGAGGGACTGGGGTTGGAAGGGGGGGTTGCACTCTACAGTATGTGAGGGAAAGGATCAAATGCATAAGGGACAAGGGAGAAGAGAAGAGGAGATAACAGAGGTGCATTGGGTGCAGCTTCTGGACTCCAAGAGCAGAAAGCTGAGGCTGGAGGTGGTGTGCAGACCACCAGCCCAATCTGGGCAACTGGATGAGGAGTTCACAGAGCAGATAAGGAAGGTGTGTAGAAGGGGGGAGTGTGGTGATAGTGAGGGATTTTAACCTACCAGGGGTTGACTGGAGCAGCCCAGACACTAGCAGTACCAGGGAGCAGGTGCTCCTTGATGTATTCCAGGATGACCTTCTGACACAATTGGTAAGGGGGCCTACAAGGCTTGATAGCACTCTGGACCTAGTACTGGCAAATGGGGAGGCAGTGAGGGAGGTAAAGGTGGAGGACCCACTAGCGGGTAGCGACCACCAAACAGCGTGGCTCATTCTCACGCTGGTCCGGGAGACAGGAAGCACAGGCACTAAGGTAGTGGACTTTAGTAAGGTGGACTTTGGGAGGATGGGAGCAATACTGCAAGAGAGACTCCAGGATATAAGGCCGGGGATGGATGCAGAACAAAAGTGGGGAGTCATAAAGACTGGGCTAACAGAGGCCACAGTAGGCTGCACCAGGGCCATGAGTAAGAAGAGCAGAGCCAAGAAACCATGCTGGCTGAACAAGGAAGTGCTTCAAGGGGTGAGGGCAAAGAGGGCTGCATACCAGCAGTACAGGAAAACAGGGAAGGGAGAGGATGAGGAGACTTACAGGAGTTGGCCAAGTGAAAGGGCAAGGAGGGTAAAAAAGCTACGGCCTCCAGGGAATTAAGGTTAGCACAGGGCATAAAGGGAGGGGAAAAGGACTTTTTAGGTATGTCAGGGAAAAGAAGAAGTGCAAGGAACATATTGTGAGGATAAAGCTGGGAGCGGATTGGGTGGAAAAGGGGGAGGAGCAAGTGGAAATTCTAAATGAGTACTTCTGCTCTGTTTTCACTAAGGAGAGGGCTGGTCCACTACCAGTATGGGCTGAGGGGTGAGGAAAGGGGGGGGGAGGTGACAGACAAAGTGATCATAGGGTGTAGGGTGCTAGAGGGGCTGAGTGCAGTAAGGGTAGACAAGGCACCAGGTCCCGATGGCATCCACCCCAGGGTGCCAAGGGAGAGGGCGGAGCTGTTGGCTGAGCTGCTGGCAGATCTGTTCAACACCTCCCTGGAAATGGGGTGTGTGCCCCAGGACTGGAGGGTTGCCCATGTGGTGCCCATACACAAGAGATGGCCTAGGGAGGAGCCAGGAAATGATTGTCCGGTCAGTCTTACGTCCATTGTGGGTAAGCTTATGGAGGCGATACTGAAGGAGAGGCTGGTGTCATTCCTAGAGAGTAATGGCCTCCAAGATGGGCGGCAACATGGGTTCCTCTCAGGGAGGTCTCGTCAAACCAACCTAATAGATTATTATGACTGGGTGACAAGGGAGTTGGACTGGGGACATGCGGTACATGTCCTGTACTTGGACTTCAGTAAGGCATTTGATACAGTGTCTCATGGGAGACTGGGGAAGCTGACGACAGTGGGGGTGGGAAAAAAGCTGACTAAATGGATAGAGAACTGGTTACAGGGAAGGGTGCAGAGAGTGGTGGTGGTGGAGAGCTCTCGGCATCCAGAGCAGTGACAAGCGGGGTGACGCAGGGGTCAGTGCTGGGCTCAGTGCTATTTTGGCTCTTTATCTCAAATACGGTGCATGGAGTGGGGAGCAGGGTTAGTCTGTTAACAGGTAATACCAAATTGGGGGCGGTGGTGGATGAAGAGGATGGATGGGAAAAACTGCAGGGGGACCTAACCAAACTAGAAACATGGCCGGTGGAGTGGCAGCTAGGATTCAATGCAAAGAAGTGTAAGGTGATGCACTTCAGGGCTAAGAACCATAAGAGGGACTATTGGTTGGGGGGGGTGAGGTTGGGGATCACAGAGGAGAAGAAAGAGAAGGACCTGGAGTGCTGGTAACTGGGAGCATGAACAATTTGGCCCAGTGAAGCAGGGGTTCAGTTAATTTATTTTCAGTGGAAGTCAAAAACGTCCAAGAGTCGGAATCTGGAAGTCATTCCAATTTTTTGGAAGTCAAAATACTTCCAGGATCCCACTTTAGGAAGTCAATATTCTAGAAAGGACACATTTGTGGATGTTAATATAATATATAAGTGGTAAAATACAATTTCTTTCGTAGTAATCCCTAATTTCTGACTTCCGTGTTTGCAATTTTGGAAGTCATCTAATTTTTGATTTTACATCTGGAAGTCAGTGACTTCCTCCCTCTTTATTTTGGAAGTTTTTGCCTTATTTTTGAAAGTCAAATACTTCCTAAATGGAGTTAACTGAAGCTCTGAGTGCAGGAGAGCAGCAGCGAAGGCAAACAGGATGCTGGGGTGCATTGCAAGGGGGTTCTCATCCAGACACAGGGATGTGATCCTACCTCTCTACAGATCATTGGTCAGACCGCACCTGGAGTACTGTCTGCACTACTGGAGGCCATACCTGAGGAGAGAGACAAAGTTACTGGAGGGGTTGCAAAGGAGGGCAACAAAAATGTTAAAGGGGATGGAAGGAAAGGAATATGAAGTTAGGCTGAAGGAGCTGAAGATGTACACACTGGAGGAGAGGAGGGATAGGGGAGATATAATTGAAGCGTATAAATACCTGAGGAGGTAAATAAACCTAGCGCCAAGGGGGTGTTGAAACTGAGGAGTAGAAGAGAGACAAGGGGGCATGGACTAAGGTTGGAAAGGGGTCATTTCAAGAGAGAAATGAGGAGGCACTACTTCACTGAGAGGGTGGTGTCTAGTTGGAATGCGCTGCTAGAGGGGGTGGTAACATGTAGGACAGTCAATAGCTTTAACAAGGAGTGGGATAAAGCAAGAGGAAGAGTTGGGGCAGGGCTGGGACAAGCAGGGGAGGAACTGAGAAGGAGGAGGCTGGGGCAGCTGCAATCTAGGGTGCTAGCTGTACACTCAGGCAGACTTACTTAGACCGATTGGTCTGTTCTGCTGGCAGATTCGTATGTTCGTATGTATGTCGTATGTAAAGTCACAGTGACTCTGTTCATGAGCAGAGGTCCAAAAATGCCTATGTTGAAAATTGGGTGACAAATGTCCATAAAATGACTGTGATACAAGCATGCATTATGCAGTTTCCACTCACCCTCGTAACTTCGCAAATTTGTAGTATTTTCACTCCAGATTTTCAACATTGCCATTTTTCAGACCTCCTTATGTATAGTATAGCTGTCATTTTTCACATCCTGCCTGAAATATGCATTTACACATGTGGCGCAGAATAATGTGGTTGCTGTAGCAAATCAATGTTTGAGACAGATTAAGAAAACCATATTGACAGTGTTCATGAGCAGAGGTCACAAAATGCCAGTGCTGAACATTTAGTGAAATAATTCCACTAAATGACTGTGTTACATGCATACGTTGTGCAGTTTCCATGTATGCTCGAATGTTCGAGCATTTTTAATATTTTCACTAGAGATTTTCAACATTGCCATCTTTTCACACCTCTCTATGAATGGTACAGCTGTCATTCTTCACATCCTGCCCCATCTGTGTTTTCGTACGTCTGGCGCACAATGGCACAGTCACTGTGGGAACTCAAAGTTCGGGACACATTCACAAAATCACAGTGCCACTGTTCATGAGAAGAGGTCCCAAATGCTTTCATGAGGTGGGGGTTACAAAAAGGCCATGTTGAAAATTTGTAGTGCAAATACGAACAAACGCCTGGGGCATTAAAGTTTCTAACCATAACGTCCCACCCTGTACAGACTGACAGGCATCGGGGTGTGCCTTTGGACTGCCAACTGTAATGCTAATGCCATTCCATCCCTACCCTGCAGCCAGTGACAGGCATCGAGGTGTGCCTTGTTCTCTTCAGCCCCAGAGTTCACCCCATTCTCCTATATTGCACCCATTTCAGTGCATGTCCTTATGGAGTGGGGTGACTGTAAAGCTGAACACCCCAAGGCACACTTCAACACTTGTCTGTGTCTGCAGGATAGGGTGAGGTGAAATGGCATGAACGTTATGGGCGACAACCCAAACACATACCCCAATGCCTGTCCATCTCTGCAGTGTGGAGGTGGGGTTGGCATGATATTCACTACTTCATAGCCATTCCTTCTCTGCATCTGTCTAACTCCTGCATTTCCAATGCTAATACCAGCAAGAAAACATTCGACATTGACAAGTGGTTATTTCTGCTGGTGATGCCGCTCCCTATGTACCCCAGCATCCCACTGGCTCTCCCTACAGCCTTTTCACAGTGCTTGGTCACCTTTAGGTCATCAGATATGGTTACCCCAGGTCCCTTTCCAGTTTAGTGGTCATCAGTACCTCCCCCCCCCATAATGTACTCATCCCCTGGGTTTCTGTGCCAGGGTGACCAATTGATACTGTAGGGTCCCTGCTGCCATATCCTGCTGCCCCCTTGCCTGGCGCTCCATGACTTTGTGAATGTCGTAGAGTGCTGGCATGCCCCATGGCACTCCCCTGAACCATTCGTGTGCATAGCTAGATCAACAGTCTGGTGGTGGAGGGTGGAAGGGGTACATGCTTCTTCTGTGAATGCCGCTGGGGTCCACAGGACCCCTGGTGCATGGCATTCTAACTTAGGGTTGCCTGCATGTTGCAGATCTGAGGCACCTTGGCAATCTGCCCCTTAATGCATAGGGGCCAATGCGCATATTCCATTGCTGACTACATATGGCATGGCTGCAAGCCAAAATTCAAGACAAACTGCAGGATTTTGAAAGTCAGACTAGATGGTCAAATATTTGCTAGATACTCTGTCACCCAGCCTTTTTTTTCTTGATTGCGTGTAAGCACAAGAAATATGTTGTGGCAGCTTTCTCCACAAGCGGGTTGTGGAGGCGCGGCACTGTTGTGGCCAATGCCCCCACAGCCTGCAAAGGCTTTTCCCGCTTCCCCCAATGCTGTGGCATGCTGCTGCTGACACTAGTTCAGTCAGCATGCCACAACCCTCTAAAAAAGTAGCCACTGCAATCAGGGGCAGCCTCATCATTGCAGTGTCAGCCATCCGCTACAATGAGGGAGCTACCCGTCATTGCAGGGCGGGATGTAAAAACCCTGATATTGTTTGTGAACCCGGCGGTGGCTTGCGGCCGTGTTCTCAAACAATATAACTCCCCCCACTATGTTTAGTTGCTGACGGGGACCCCAATCCCCGTCGCTTCAGTGACCAAATGTTGATTGTGCCGATGGAGGAGCCCACTCCCCGTTGGCATTATGTCAACCCCTCCCGCTGTTATTGTGTGCTGACGGGGTGCCCAATCTTGTCGGCATAATGTGACCTCCCCCTTTAGTTGTGTGCCGATGGGGATGCCCAATCCTTTGTCAGCTACTGGCCCCCCAAAAGGAATTAGTCGGGTGGCATGCCGGGAACCCACCCCAGCATACCTAATGCCCCTGTGAAGAAAAAAAAGTCCCGCAATGTTTTTTTTGGTTTTTTTAAACCTGTGAAATCAGAAAACTGTCCCTCGTGGTCTCTCTGCCCCCCACCACCCGCACCCACCCACCCACTGCTCATTCTGCCACCCCACCCCCCTCACCCCATACCCACCTCCAGCATCTGGTGCGACAATCTTTGGTGGACCGGGAACACGCCTGCACTCTTCAAAGCCGACCGCAAACTGAGGACATGCCGGTAAGCTGTATAATGGTAGAAATAGGTTTTTTCAACTTTAATGCATATCTCGGATATTTTTTGGAATTTTGGCACCAAATTTTCAACATGGGTTTTATGGGACCCCTCTTCATGAATTCTCAAACTGTCATGGTGTTAATCGGTCCGAAAGGTGATTTTGCGGTCGCCGTGCGGAATCAACTTTTGGTGCCAATAAACGAAATGACAGTGCCAGTGTTCATGAGGTGGGCTCTCAAAAAGTCTATGTTGCAAATTTGGTGGAAAAAATCCAAAAAATGATTGTTTTATGAGCATGCATTGCACAGTTGCTACGCACGCTTGTAAATTCGTGAATTTGCAATACTTTCACGCCAGATTTTCAACATTGACATTTTTTCACACCTCCTTGTGACTAGTACAGCTGTCATTGTTCACATCCTGGTGAAAATGTATTTTCGCACTTCCGGCACAGAATAGCGTGGTCGCTGTGGGAAATCAGTGTTTGGGACAGATTAAGAAAATGACAGTGACACTGTTAATGAGTAGAGGTCCTAAAATGCCTATGCTGAAAATTTAGTAACGATACTCCATAAAATGACTGTGTTATGAGCATGCGTTGCAGAGTTTGCATGCTTGGTTGTAACTTTGCGAATTTATATTTTCACTCCAGATTTTCAACATTGCCATTTTCCCACACCTACTTATGAACAGTACAGCTGTCATTTTTCCCATCCTGGCTGAAATGTGTTTTCGCACTTCCGGCACAGAATAGAGTGGTCACTGTGGGAAATCACAGTCCGGGACAGATTAAGAAAATGAGAGTGATACTGTTCATGAGCAGAGGTCCTAAAATGCCTATGTTGAAAATTTGGTGATGATAGCCCATCAAATGACTGTGTTACAAGTGTGCGTTGCACACTTTCCACACTCACTCTTGTAACTTCGCAAATTTGTATATTGTCTCACCACATTTTCAACAGTGGCATTTTTTCACACTTCCTTATGAGCAGTACAGCTATTATTTTTCACATCCTGACCAAAATGCGTTTTCACAGTTCCGGCACAGAATAACGCGGTCGCTGTGAGAAATCACTGTTCGGGACAAATTAAGAAAATCACAGTGGTGCTGTTCATGAGCAAAAATCCTAAACTGCCTATGCTGAAAATTTGGTGATGAAACTCCACAACATGACTGTGTTACAAGTGTGCATTGAACTGTTTCCACGCACCCTTGTAACCTCGCAATTTTGTAACATTTTAGTGCCACAATTTCAACAGTGGCATTTTTCCACACCTCCTTATGAACAGTACAGCTGTCATTTTTCACATCCTGGCTAAAATATGTTTTTGCACTGCTGCCGGAGAGTAGCACAGTCGCTGTGGGAAATCACTGTTTGGGACACATTAAGATCGAACAACTGAGAGGGGGGAGTGACTGAGCTCAACTGAGCTCTGTTGGCACTGCTGCAGATTTGTTTGTGGGCAGAAAAAGGCCCCAACGCAAGAGCCCAGTACAAAAGGGCAGCCTGCAGCACTGGGAGAAACAGAACGAGAGAGCAAGTGATGGAGGAGGAGTAAGTGAACTCACCGGAGTGCTGTCAGGACTGCTGCAGATTTCTTTGTGGGCAGAAAAAGGCGTCAATGCAGGCAGGGGCCCAGTACAAAAGGTCAGCCTGTAGCGGTGGGAGAAACAGTATTAATGAGTGAGACGGGGGACTGAGTGAGCTCAACGGAGCTCTATCAGGACTGCTGTGGATTTCTTTGTGGGCAGAAAAAGGTGCCAATGCAGGCAGGGGCCCCATACAAAAAGACCGCTTGCAGCGCGAGGACAAACAGAATGAGCACGTGAGAGAGGGAGACTGAGCAACCTCAATGGAGCTCTGTTGGGACAGCTGCGGATTTCTTTGTGGATGGACAAAGGTGCCAATGCAGCCAGGAGTCCCATACACAAGCGCAGCCTGCAGCACCAAGAGAAACAGAACGATCGAGTGACAGAGCAGTAGTGAGCGAGCTCAACGGAGCTCTATTGTGACTGCTGCGGATTTCTTTGTGGGCAGAAAATGCGGCAACGCAGGCAGAAGGCCAGTACAAAAGGCCGCTTGCAGTGCTGACCAAAACAGAATGAGTGAGTGAGAGAGCTCAATGGAGCCGTGTCGGGACTGCCTCAGATTTCTTTCTGGCCAGAACAAGCCGCCAATGAAGGCAGAAGCCCAGTACAAAAGGGCAGCCTGCAGTGGCTGGAGACACACAACGAGCGAGTGAGGGAGGGGGAGTGAGTGAGCTCAGCAGAGCTCTGTTGGGACTGCTGCAGATTTGTTTGTGGGCAGAAAAAGGCAGCAATGCACGCAGGGGACCAGTACAAATGGGCAGCCTACAGTGGCGTGGAAACCAGAATGAGCGAGTGAGAGAGGGGGAGTGAGCGAGCTCAACGGAGCTCTATTGTAACTGCTGCAAATTTCTTTGTGGGCATAAGAAGGCAACAATGCAGGCAGGAGCCCAATAGAAAAGGGCAGCCTGCAGTGCAGGCAGAAATGGAATGAGCAAGTGGGAGAAGGGGAGTGAGCGAGCTCAACGGAGCTTTGTCGGGACTGCTGCAGATTTCTTTGTGGGCAGACAAAGGCACTAACAGAGGCAGGAGCCCAGTACAAAAGGGCAGCTTGTAGCTCCAGGAGATACAGAATGAGTGAGTGACACAGAGTGAGTGAGCGACCTCAACGGAGCTCTGTCGGGACAGCTGTGGATTTCTTTGTGGGCTGAAAAAGGTGCCAATGCAGGCAGGAGCCCAGTACAAAAGGGCAGCCTGCAATGCCAGGAGAAACACAATGAGCGAGTGAGAGGGGGAGTGGGCAAGCTTAATGGAGCTCTATCATGACTGCTGCGGATTTCTTTGTTGGCAGAAAAAGGCGGCAACGCAGGCAGGAGCCCAGTACAAAAGGCCAGCCTGCAGCGCCGGCAGAAACGGAATGAGTGAGTGAGAGGGGGGGAATCAGCAGGCTCAACAGACCTGTGTGCGGGACTGCTGCAGATTTCTTTGTGGGCAGAAAACCACCAACAGAGGCAGGAGCCCAGTACAAAAGGGCAGCCTGCAGCGCCAGGAGAAACAGAATGAGCGAGTGAGAGAGGGGGAGTGAGCCACCTAAACGGAGCTCTGTCAAGACAGCTGCAGATTTCTTAGTGGGCAGAACAAGGTGCTAACACAGGCAGGAGCCCAGTACAAAAGAGCAGCCTGCAGCACCGGAAGAAACAGACTGAGTGACTAACAGAGGGCCAGTGAGCGTGCTCAACAGACCAACGCAATCAACATTCGGCACTGACAAATGCTTGTTTCTACAGACATAGTCAGTACTGTTTATGGAACAGACTTGATTAAGTTCCCCCTTTAATATACAATATTTAAACTGCTATTAAGGCAGATAATATACCCTTTTTAGGAGTGCCAGTTGTAAGCCCATTTAATGTGTAAAGTGCTTACCCAGCAACCATGTCATGAGTCAGTGTACCTCTCTGAGACAAGAAAAGAAGTGAGTCGTCTTCCACCAGCTGTCTCCTTGCCCTGTGAGGCCCTCATGTTAGGCCATCCAATGTGCCCCAACCACATTCACCAGTATGTAGTGAGTGCCATGACCAACTGTGCCCCAGTCACCGGAAGATCACCTCTAGCAACCAAACAGCTTCACCACTGATGGTAACTGCCCCACCACCTAGGCAGTCAATTTCATACCTCCTTCTGGTGAAGCCATGAGTACTCAGACCGTACCTGTTTGAATGAAGTAAAAACTGTCTTTGTTGCTGTTAATTTGCATTTGGCTAGCAATACTGTAATTATCATTTGGGTTCCGAGCTTTGTTTTTGCTGTAATTCATAAGTCATCGGGAGCGGGGTTTGTTTGTTAAATATTCAAGTGCATCTGTGTAAGGTTTGGGGCAGCACAGAAATTGGGCCTACCGCATTGCAAAAAACAGAAAGAAGTGCACTGAAAATGGGATAGCAGGAAACTCGCCAGCTAGCAGAAATTTCCATCAAAATAAACATTTATTTTCATTTTGGTAAGAACTTCTGTCAGATGAACCTCATCAAGTAATTTTTTTCGACTGGGTGACCAGGGAAATAGATCTGGGTGGGGCAGTGGACATGGCCTACTTAATCTTCAGCAAGAGACACTATACCACATAGAAGGTTCATAAGGAAACTGGGCAGTTTGGAGGTTGATCCTAAGGTTGTAAACTGAGTGTGAAATTGATTGTTGGATAGGTAACAGAGGGGTAGTGGAAAACAGCTCTCATTTGGGGAGGGAAGGGGAAAGGGAGGGGAGAGTGACCAGTGGGGAATCTACTGAGCTCAGTCCTCTTTAATGTCTTTATTAGTGACATTGCAGAAGAGCTGGATGGGAAGTTATGCCTCTTTTAGACGGCACCAAAATATTCCATTGTGTAGACTCTCCATGCAAATTAATGCAAAGAAGTACTTGGGGGTGCACTTGGAGGAGGTGGGAAGTCTGGATAGTTGGCAACATGAGTTTGTGCCAGGTAGATCATATCAAACCAATCTTGTGGAGTTCTACAAATGGGTAACATCAGAACTGGATAGGGGAAAGCCTGTGGATTTATTATTCTTGGACTTCAGCAAGGCATTTGACTCTGTCCCCCACAAAGGTCTGGTGGAGAAACTGATGGGGTTAGGAGTAGGCCCTTTGATGGTCAGATGGATTGAAAACTGGCTAGCTGGATGCACCCAGAGAGTAGTGGTCTGTGGGGAGCTCTCGAACCCTAGAGAGGTTGGTAGTGGGGTACTGCAGGGCTCGGTCCTGGGCCCGATCCTGTTTAATGCATACATATCGGACATCAGGGAGGGTATAGGGTGTGAAATGAGTCTCTTCACTGATGACTCCAAGATGGGAGCAGTAGTTGAGGGAGAAGAGGGGAGGTTGGCCCTGCAAGGGGATCTGGACACCCTGGAAAGCTGGGCTCACACATGGAAATTAAATTTCAATATCATCAAGTGCAAGGTGTTACATCTTGGGCGGGGAAACCCTGAACACAGGTACACCCTGGGAGAGGAGACGCTGGAGGCCTCAATAGGGGAAAAAGACCTAGGGGTCATGGTGGATGCATGTATGAATAACTCTGAGCAGTGCAGGAGAGCGGCTAGCAAGGCAAACAGGATGTTGGGATGCATCGTAAGGGGGATCACCTCTAGGAGCAAGGAAGTGATTCTGCTGCTGTACAATGGACTGGTTAGACCACACCTTGAGTGCTGTGTACAGTACTGGAGACCACACTTGAAGAGGGACATACAGCTCCTGGAGAGGGTACAGAGGAGGGCAACTAAGATGATATGAGGGCTAGGGGATTTGACGTATGAGGACAGACTTGAGGAGCTCTGCCTGTTTTCATTGGAAGAGAGGAGAGCCGGGGGGACATGATTGAGGTCTTCAAGTACCTCAAGGGAATAAATAGGGTAAACTTGGAGGGGATCTTTAGACTAAAGCAGGGAGGTATCACCAGAGGGCATGGTTTGAATTTGGAAGGTGGAAGGGTGAGGGGGGAAAAGAGGAGGAGGTTGTTCACTGAGAGGGTGGTGGACCCTTGGAATGCACTACCTGGTGAGCTGGTTCAGAGATAGACAGTAGAGGGCTTCAAGAGAGGGTGGGACAGACACAGAAAGTGGATGTATCAGATGATGGCCTGTCCCAGGGGGTGGGGATGGATGATAGGGGCTTCTGGAACACAAGGGGGAGAGGGCCTCGGCACCCAGCTAGGGATCTGAGGTTCGAGCAGACTCGATAGACCGTAAGGCCTAATCTGCTGGCAAATAGTATGTTAGTAAGCACAAAATCATGCACGTGGGGAGTAAAAACCTTGGAGCAAGCTACAGGATCGGGGGCCAGCTGCTAACAGTTACAAGGGAGGAAAGGTACTTGGGGGTCATTATGACAACTGACTTCAAAGTCACCAGGCAGGCAGCCAAGGCAGTAAGGAAGGCAAGTGGGATGTTGGGTTGTATTGGGAGAGGTGTCACGAGCCGGAGGAGGGAGGTAATAGCTCCACTTTACAAAACCATGGTGAGGTCTCATCAGGAGTACTGTGTGCAGTTCTGGAGGCCACTCTTTCGTAAACACATCGACTAGATGGAAGCGGTGCAGAGTAGGGTGACAAAGATGGTCAGAGGGTTACAGCAAAAGCCTTATGAGGAGAGAGCGAGGGACCTCAGTATGTACACCTTGGAGCAAAGGAGGGAGAGAGGCGATATGATTGAGATGTTCAAGTACTTGAAGGGTAGAAAACAAGGTTAAAGGGGAAACTATCTTCCAGTTCAAAAAGGGTGCCAGGACCAGAGGACATATCATATGCGACTAGAGGGAGGTCGATTAAGAGGAAATGTGCAGAAGTTATTTTTCACTGAGAGGGTGGTAGATGCATGGAATAGCCTGCCTCAGGAGGTAGTGGCTGCATGTGTGGTGGCAGGATTTAAACATGCATGGGAAAGGAATAAAGGAACACTAGTGATGGGAATGTAAAACTACAGCCAATGATCATGTAGTGTCATGGGCCACTTTTACAAGCAATACAATGGGCAGACTGGATGGGCCTGGCAGTCCTCATCTGCTGACAGTTTCTATGTATCTCTGTATCTACGTATCCAGAGGGGGGTGGAGAGAATGTGCATAAAATGACTGTATTACGAGCGTCATGCTATGAGTTTGTAACGCACACTGTGAATCTTTGCTGAATTTATGGATATTTTCACTCCAGATTTTCAACATTGCCATCTTCCCACACCTACTTATGAACAGTACAGCTGTCATTTTTCCCATCCTGGCTGAATTGTGTTTTCACACTTCTGGCGAAGAATAGAGCGGTCACTGTGGGAAATCACTGTCCAGGACAGATTAAGAAAATGAGAGTGTTCCTGGTACCATGCCAACACCTGGAGTAATCTTTTCATTAACACTTCCTCCTTAGCCTAGTCACCCCCAGGTAGCAAAATAGAAATATTTAATACTTGCCTCTCTACTGATCCCCATTTCATGATTTTTGTGCAGCAAATGCTAGTCATGCACTGGGCTTCTGTAGTTAGTCAGAACCCCCCCCCCCCAAAGTCCTTACATATTGTAAAAAAAAAAAAAAAAAATTGCATCTCTTGGCACCATAATTGAAAGTTAGCATCCATCCTTAGCCCACCCACTCAAGCCCCCACCATATCCTTATTGTGAAGTTCACCCCCTCCTGATCCCTAATCCACAATTTGAGGGGGGAACTGTTAGTCCATTTCAGGGCTAGCTTGCCAGGTCCCCTCACATACACATCATGCCATTTTTCAGTGCTTGTCAGTACAAGCATGCTGTGCACACAAGGAAGTGAGGGTGAGACTGGAGCAGTTAGGGTGATTGACACCCAGTCCTCTGCACCACCTCCCTCTCATGCACTCACAGTTCACACTTGCACTATTTAAAACTCAGAGGGCCTGACTTGCTAGTGCCAGGAGCCAGCAATGCTTTTTGTATGTTCACTTACAAAGCATGCTAACATATTATCAGTTAAGTCTGTGAGAAGGCTTTTGGGTCCACCCCTCCTCCACCAATCACTGCATCAGAATACTGAATCTTATCCCTAATCCTGCCCACTTTTCACCTTTCTCATATATTTCCCTTTATGTCCTTTCCTAATCACAACATTGGAGATGCAACGTGGAAGTGGTTTTCTTGTGCAACTAATTCCTGCTTGAAACATCCTCCCTGCTTTTCATTCCACATATGTTCTACGGTACTTATTTGCTACTTTCATATGCGCTACTGTTTAGTACTTTGTTTCTCAAGGAATGGCAGAGATGTTGCACAGCTCATATCATGTGCACAGACAATGATGCACTGCTTGCAACTCATGGAATTAATGTATTCTCATACTGTGATAAAGAGCAATTAAAACAGATGTTCTAACATGTTCTTACACTCAGTGATCAGGTTAACTAAGGAGCTGTGTTACTTTGCCTACCTGTGTTTTGAACAGTGGGGGAAAATAATTTTTAGTCCTTACAACATAAATAAATCAGACCCAGGTTATATACACTAGCTTACCCTATTTTTATAGGAATGGACTTGTCCTCTTCCAGGAGTCAAGTTGAGTATAATACACAATCAGCCTGTTTCATCTGTGTTTTTAAAAATCAATAACACACACTTGGGAATATTTGGAGAAATAATTCATGGTTTAGAATGTAAACTATGTCTCCACACAGCTGCTCTAATCAGTGCCCAGCCATCCAGACACACAACTTGGAGCACAAGCTGATTAAAGTGTCGAAAAGTAAGCCCATTTCAAAAGCATTTTCTCTAAATTGCAAAACAGAACAATTAAAGCATACACACACACACAGAGCCTTAATTGCACAAAAAAACATGTTTATGAAACAGACTAGTTTTATATCAATGGATCCTGGCTCTTTGAATAACTAGCAGGTAACTTCATACCTCATTAGTGTGGTGACATCATAAGAGCACTTAAGCTTAGCTCTCATGCCCATTATGTTATCACATTAACTCAGGTGTAAAGTTACCTTCTTGTTCTTTATTGGGGGGTTAGGTATTCTCTGTATCTTAACTTGCAAAGCATATAAACATATTGGTATCAGTCTGAGCTATGAGAGGGCTTTTGGGGGGCATGCCACACCTTCACCTATCACAGCTTCAGAATTCTGCATCTCTTGCCTAAATCCACCCACTCCCCACCATTTGAAGTTCTTTTGAAGTCCTTGCCCAATCACAAGGCTAGAAAATTCAAGGTGGAAGTGGGTTTTCATGTGCAGTTCCTAATTCCTACTTGAAAACTTTCCCGTGATTTTGTTCCACATACAGTATGTGCTGTTTACTACTTTCATATGTGCTACTATTTAGTGCTTTGTTTCTCAGGGAATAGTAGAGATTTTGCACAACCCCATATCATTTCAATACCCATGATGCATTGCTTGCAATTCATGGAATTAATGTATTCTTATACTGCAGTAAAGAACACATAAAACAGATGTTCTAAAATGTTCCTATACTCACTGATAACTTTAGCTAAGGAGCTGTGTCACTCAGGATACCTGTGTTTTGAGCACTGAAAGTAAAATGTATTGGTCAGTACAACATAAACAAGGCATGTCTCACAAACAGTACACCAGTGTACTCTATGTCTTAGAGGAATAGGCTTGTCTTCCCCTCTTAGGAGTCAAGCCGATTACGTTTGCTTGCAAAGCATGTAGATACTTTGGAATCAATCTGAGTTGTAAGACAGCTTTTGAGGGTGTGTTCTTCCTCCCCCTATAATAGCTTAAGAATACTGAATCGGGCCAGCTCGGTGGTGCTGAGGGTTGAGGCACTGGATGCCACACCTAACGCTATACTGACGACCCGAGTTCAGGAGCAAGCTCAAGCATTAGGGGTCAGCAGGGACAGGGTGAGGATTGAGCACCTGCTGAGCTGCTCTCCACCCCCGGGGGGCTGGGGCTCATCCAGTGCATCAGCAGCACCCGGTAGAGATTGGGGGCACTGCAGTGCATCAGCTGCATGTCTACGTGGCTGATGCAGGCAGGATTGCCATGCGCTTTGCATCAGAATGCACCATGTGGGGGGAGGAGAGGGAGGGGGAAAAAGGCACCAGAACATGGGAAAAGCCTGGCTCTATGGGGTAGGAGATGGCACCTGACCTCCATGCCCACCGCTACACCCACCTCGCCTGGCCTTCCAGTTCCTCTACCCGGGCCCTCACCTACAGCCAGAGTCTAATTATTAAGAGAGCCCAAAGAGGAGAGGCGGACCCTCCCTGGAGGGGTTAAGCTGGGCGTACTGGCTGTGGGGAGGGGGAGAGAGAAGGCTCAGGAACGAGGGGACCTCAGGGGGGCAGGAACAGGCAGGATGCCTGACAGAGGCTCTGCGGGCCATGACTGGAGCAAAAGAGAGTTGGAAAAAAAAAAAGAAAAATACTGAATCTCCTCCCTAATTCAGTCCACTCTCTGCCTTTCTCCTGCTTTTCCTTTTGAAGTCCTTGCCGAATCACAAGGCTATAAATATAAGATAGAAATGGGTTATACTGGAGCAGCTCCTAATTCCTGATTGAAATGTTCCCCTTGCTTTTTGTTCCACATAGTCGCTTCTGTTCACAATTTTCATTTGTGCTACTGTTTAGTACTTTGTTTCTCAGGGAATGGCAGAGATGTTATGCAGTGGATAAAGTGTTTTCTTGTCTGTGGCTACCATGTCAACATCCATCAGTCTTTCAACAAAACAGGCAGTGGGTGCTCAATCCCACTGCCAGTATCTCCTGCCTGACGGTGCCACTACACAAACCTGTGGTGGGCACTCAACCATGCTGCTATTTCCCCCCTCCTGCCCAACCTAGCCAGTGCAGAAAACTGGTGGTGGGGCTGGCCCAGTGGCACTGAGGGTTGAGGCACTGGACACCACAACTCACACCATGCCAGTGACCTGGGTTTGGAGATGGACTCGGGAAGCTGGGGGTCGGGAGGGAAGGGAGAGGATGGAGCAACCAGAGGACTGCTCTCCTCTCCCTGGGGTGGGATCCAGGGGTACTAGGTGTTCTGGTGGCCCCCGATGGAGACTGGAGCCACTGCAGGTTCACCAGTCGATATAAGGAGCGGAGTGCAGCAGACACCAGCAGGACAGCTGTGCGCAGGCATCATTGCATTCTGCACTCCTTGGGAGGAAAAACAAGTGAAAATCCCCTCTCTCAAGGATAGGTGTAGGCACCTCTGCCCGGACCACACTCCCAACACAGGCACTTCCCTCTCCAGGTCCCCGCTTGCTTGGCCTGTCACTCTATACTATAGATAGAGCACCCTGGGAGGATAAGGCGGCCCCTTCCTTGGGGATTCAGATCCAGGGGATGTGTTGGGATGAGCAAGGGAGAAGGAGAATGGTCTCAGGTGGGAGGTAGAGACTGGAAATTACAGGATGCCGGAGAGAGTTCCCGGGGGGGGGGGCAAAGAAACAGAGTTCGGAAAAAAAAAGAAAACTGGTGGTGACTGCACAACCCCACCACCAGCATTTACCCTACCACGCCTGACCCAGCCAGTACAGAAAACCAATGGTGGGTGCTCAGCCTCACTGTCAGTATCCCCCCCCAACCCAGCTGTTAATTAAAACTACAGTGGATGCTGAATCCCACCAATGATATCACCCCTCCACCCAACTACCTTTTCAATGAAACTGGCAGTGGGTGCTCAATCCCGCCACTGGTATGCCCCAACACTCTTCTTGACCCATCTCTTAAATCCACCACCAAGGTGCTCAACCCTCCGTGCCATCAGACAACCCCCCAATACTGGGATGCCCAATCCCAGGTGTCAGAACCTGTAAAACAAAATGTTCCTTCTTGTTTCTCTTTTTTAAAAAAAAAAAAAAAACCTGAAAAGAAAACCTTCCAATGCTTCTAGCCCCCATGACCTCACCCTAACCCCTCTCAGCACCTACAAACCCACTCCCATCACTCACTTACCTAGGAAGGGTTTCACAAAGTAATCTTCTCATGACCAGCAAAGCTCCTATCCTTATGGTGCCAGACCTCAAACTGACTGAAAACAAGGTAAGTTTGGTTAATGGCTTTTTAATGCATTTTGAACTTTTACTCATAGTGTTATTTTCTAAAATGTTTGCCCCAAGCTTTCAACTTGGTCTTTTTTTACCCTACCACTTGAACAATGCAGGTGCAATTTTTAAAATCATCTCCAAAACATGTTTATGTAGTAACTCAACAAATTCCCATTTTGTATGGGATTTTAAAAATCCACCGGTCTTAAGCCAGCCCATCGGCGCAGTGGCAAGGCATCCGTCTGCGGTGCCGGCATCCTGGGTTCGGGAACAGATCTGGGAGTCAGAGGGCTGGCCAAGGGGAGAAGGACTGAGCATCCCACAGACTGCTCTCCTTCTCTGGGGGGAGGGGACTGGAGTGTCCAGTGCACTAGGGACCCCTGGCGGAGGCCCGGGGTTTCCACAGCAGCCAGTGCCATTACATTCAGGGGGTGGGGTGGACACTGGTCATCATTGCACATCCCTTCCACCAGGGGGGGTTTCCTTGCTAGCAAATATCTGGCCCTGTATATGATGCCGTGCTGCCACCATGCCCTACTAGGCCACCATTCTCTGCCGGAGGGGTCCCGCTCCCATTGCCCCAACCCGGGGGGGGGTAAGCCATATCTTGCCACCATTGTCCATCGGGAGGGGGTACCCACCTGGTGGCCCCATTCAGGGAGTAAGCTCGAACAAAGGGGGGGATGGTAGGGCAGTACTGGCAGAAGTTTAGGGGGTATCGGAAGAAGAAAAAAGATTAATAAGAAAATAAAAAATCCACTTGTCTTTATAATGAGATGGGGTTATAACTATTTGGATAATTGTGGGTCAAACTGTTGAAAAACAACAAAGTTAAGAAAAATGTGGAAATTTTTCGGAGTTTACACATAGCTTTGCTCTTTTTGCAGATTTTTATCTAAGATTTTCAACATAACCTTTTGCTACTCCAACTCCTGAACATGACAGGCGTCATTTTTTCAAATCCCACCTAAACATCTTTTCAGATTCACACTTGTGTCACAAAATGATGTTTTGGCTTGTATTTCATAAACAACATCTGTCATGTTCATAAGGAGGGATCATAAAAAGATTATGTTGAAAATTTGGTGTACAAATCTGAAAAAAACAACAAAGTTATGAAGGCAGATTGAACTTCTTTAACTCTTATTCATAACTCTGCTATCTTTCCAGATTTTAACCTCAACATTTCGACAAAGCCATTTTTTTATACCAATGAACATGGCAGACATCATTTTTCTAATCCTGCCCAAAATGTCTTTTCATGCTCATGGCTTTAAAATGACATTTTGACCCGGATTTCATAAATGACATACAGTACATGGCACGTTCATAAGGTAGGGTCATAAAAACACCAGGTTGAAAATTTAGGGTAAGAAGTCTCAAAAAATAACAAAGTTATGAACAAACATTGACAATTGTTAACATTTACTCATAACGTCACTTTTTTTTTACCTTTAGAACCCACATTTTCAACACTCATTTTTCTACCGCATCTCAATAATATGACAGGTGTCATTTTCAAATCCCTCCCCAAAAGCTGTTTTAGTGGTCATTCTGCAAACTTGTGTTTCAGGTGACATTTAACAAGTGACACTTATTGTTCCTATCCTGAGGTAATAAAAATACTCGCTTAAAAATGTGTCAAATAAATAAATAACCAATCTAAGAAAACAGCATTATGTATGAGCCTCTTCATTTCCCAATCATGACAATTTCATTATTGTAACTCACGTCATTAATTTGTTCATTTTAACTGCTGCACTATCTACTGTATGCCTAACAACTACCCAGCAATAAGGTGTTGGAAAAGGATTGTTATATATGAGAGGACAGAGAGGGGTGACCCAGCAAGATAGCCTGGTATATAAGTACCATTCCCCCCAAATCATGAATCTTGGGTCACTAAGGGAGGGGGCAACTATTAAATCTACTGCTGATCTGGGACTCATGGCATGGGGTCTGTTGAGGGAGGGAGACATAAGAACATAAGGCGCTTTTACATACAGGTTTCTGTAATGGAATGACTGTTATGGAAACAGTAGTCCATTACATCCCTTGTAAAGGGGTGTAAAGTGCATCTGTTTCGTTCCCTTGGTGAACGTTCGTCCAAACCACAATCTCTGCTTTTCGCGGTTTGCACCGGTGTGTTCCATTTCATCTGGTTGTGTAAAACAGCCATTCTGGTACCACTGCAGAAATAGCCATATAGAGCAGCAAACTCTAGGGGAGCTGAAACAAATGGGGGGGTGGTGTGCCAGAATATTCGCAGGGTGTAAAAAGAAACCAGGCCGGCCCACTGGCACAGCGGTTGGTTTTCTGCTTGTGGCGCCAGCGACCCGGGTTGGGAATGGACCTGGGTCATCGGAGGGCCAACCGGGGGGGGAGAAGGATTGAGCACCCCATGGGTGGCTCTCCATCTCCGGGGGGAGGGTGGGGCAGTGTCCGGCACAATGAGGACCCCTGGCGTAGGCTGGGAGTCACTCACGCTACCTGTGCTCGGTATCAGGGAGGTGGGTCGGACGCTGGCGTCATAGCATGTCCCCGTCTCCAAGAAAGCCAGGAAAAAGATGGCAGTCAGGTCCACTGTGTATGTGAAGCCCTCTCTGGGGCCTCAATTAGCTGCCATCGCCGCATCCCCAACCAAATAGTAGTTCCGTAGCACGGATGAAAGGGACCCATGCTGCGGCCCCGCTCTCCGTGGGAGGGGTAAGCTGGGGATAACTGGGGATGGCGGCAGTAGATGGCAGTGAAAGTCCCATGGGCCATGACCAGGGCTGATAGTGACAGTGGAACCACAGGATAAAGAAGAAAGTAAAAAAAAAAGGAACCAGAATGCAACAGAGTACAACGGCACCACACAGGTAACGCTTATTCCATTTTGAAAACTTGTGTGTAAAAGAACCTATAGAAACATAGAATTTGACGGCAGATAAGGACCACTTGGCCCACCTAGTCTGCCCATTTCCCGACCTGATGGATAAGCTGCAGATTCTAGTTAACCAACAGCCTACTTCCTCCTACCCTCACTAGAATTGCTTTATGTCTGTCCCATGCATACTTGAATTCTCCCACTGTTCTTGACTCCAAACCTCCTCAGGAAGGCTGTTCCATGCATCCACAACCCTCTCCATGAAAAAGTACTTTCTAACATTACCTCTGAGCCATCCCCCCTCTATCTTCAAATTGTGCCCCCTTGTTCTTACACATCTCTTTTTCTGAAAGATGCTACCCTCATGGGCTTTGTTAATTCCCTTGAGGTACTTGAAAGTTTCTATCATGTCCCCCCTCTTCCTCCTTTCCTCGAGGGTATACATATTAAGCTGCTTTAGTCTCTCTTCTTATGTCTTCTGGTGCAGACCCTGCACCATTTTGGTTGCCCTCCTCTGAACAGCCTCCACTCTGTCTATGTCTTTGTGGAGATGGGTCTCTAGAACTGCACGCAGTACTCCAGATGGGGTCATACCAACTGTCTGTACAGAGGGATAACAACTTCTTGTTTTCTACTGTTGATGCCTCTCCCTATATATCCCAGTATCCCCCCAGCCCTCCTTACTGCCTTCTCACATTGCTTGCCCACCTTAAGGACATCTGATATAATTACTCTTAGGACCCTTTCAATTTTTGTTGTTGTTAGTACCTCTCCCCCCACTGTGTACTCTTCCCCTGGGTTTTTGTTTCCCAGGTGCATTACCTTGCACCTCTTTGCATTGAATCTGAGCTGCCATACATTTGACCTTTCCTCCAACCTTTCCAAGTCCCTTTTCATCCTTTCCACCCCACCTTGTGTATCAACCCTGTTGCAGATCTTTGTGTCATCTGCAAAGAGACATACTTTTCCTTCCAGATGCTCTCCAATGTCACTTATAAAGACATTAAAGAGGACCGGTCCCAGTAGTGAACCCTGTGGTACCCTGCTACTTACCCTCCTTTCTTCACTGTGAACTCCATTTACTATTACCCTTGCGTTCTGTTGTCCAGCCAATTTTTTATCCAGGCTACCAACTTGGGACCCACTCCAAGGCTGGCTAACTTGTATATTAATCTTTTGTGTGGGACTGTGATAAAAGCCTTGCTAAAATCTCGGTAGGCCATATCCACAGCCCCTCCCTGGTCTACTACTTTGGTCACCCAGTCAAACAAATCAATTAGATTCATCTGACACGACCTTCCCTCTGTGAATCCATGCTGCCTTGGGTCCTGTGCCCTACTGGCCTCTAGGTACTCAACAATTCTTTCCTTCAGAAGTGATTCCATCATTTTCCCTACCACTGAGGTTAAACTAACCAGTCTATAGTTTCCTGCCTCTGACCTGCTCCCACTTTTGTGAAGTGGAATCACATCTGCCCTCCTCCAGTCCTCAGGTACCACCCCATCCTCCCATGATTTGTTAAAGAGAGTAGTCAGTGATGTCACTAGTTCTACCCTTAGTTCTTTTAGAATTCTGGGGTGAATCCCATCAGACCCCATTGCTTTGTCCACCCTCAGTTTCAAGAGTTCTGTCAAAACTCTTTCTTCTGTGAATGGACTGGAATCAACCCCCCCCTCCCCCATCCAGGGTGTTTCTCTTGTTTGATTTAAGTACCTCCCCCTCCTCTTCTGTTGTGAATACTGAGCAAAAATATTCGTTAGGTATCCCTGCCTTTTCACTATCACCCCTGTCCACAGTCTCTCCCCTTTATTAAGTCTCCGTATCCCTCCCTTGGTCTTTCTTTGCTCCCTAATGTACCTATAAAAGGTTTTATCCCCCTTCGTAACAAAATTGGCTATCTTTTCCTTGGTTTGGGCCTTTGCTATTCTGACTGCCCTCCCTGCCTCCTTCTGCATTAACTGATAAGTTCTCTGTCCTGCTTCTTCTGTGTTTCCTTATATTTCCTGAATGCTATCTTTTTCTCCTTTACCTTCCCTGCCACTTCTTTTGAGAACCATAGTGTTTTTTTCCTTCATTTTATTTTACTGACTCTCTTCACACAAAGGCTTTTTGCTTCTGTAATGGCTGTTTTGATTATTCCCCATTGTTCCTCCACCCCTCCTTCTTGCCTGTTTACTAGTGCTTTTCTGAGGCACTCTCTCACTTTCCCAAAGTCAGCCCTCCTGAAGTCCAATACTCTTGCCTTTGTATGGTATGACTCTATGGCTCTGTTTGTGAACCACACTGTTTGGTGGTCGCTTGTTCCCAGATGGCTACCCACTTCTAAATCTGAGATCCTTTCCACTTCCCTATTTGAGAGTACCAGGTCCAAGACTGCTCCCTCCTGAGTCGGTTCCAACACTAGCTGTCTGAGGCATGCCTCTTGTAGGGCATCAAGAATGACCCCGCTCTTGGATGTGCCTGCAGCAAAGGTGCTCCAGTTAATTAAGGGATTCATTATAAAGACAATATTGGCTACTGTGTAATGCCAAGAGAGGGAAATATTTTATGTGTTTATATTGGAGGAGAAGCGAGGGAGAAAATGACTAAAGACTGAGAGGGCATAGCAAAGGGACTAGGCCTGACCACTTGGGAAGGGTTGGGATTTCTTTTCTTTCTTTTTTTTTATTGTTTAGCTTGTTCTACCTGATCACGCAAACTGCAAACCAGTTTGGATAATGTCAAACTGCTTGGTTCAAAGTCTCCAGTTCAAATGGTAAAACTTCATAAAGTTTTTGCACCTCTAAAATATACAGTTTAATGGGCTTCTTTAGCAGTACAATATGGGGATAGAGTGTTCTGTGTGACAACACCCATTTTATGGGATGCTGTGTACCAGAATATCTCAGATCTGCCAGCACAGTGGAAGCCTTTAAGTCTAATTTAAAAACATTCTTATTTGCTGAGGCTTTCCCCTGAATTTTAATTATTCTTATGATTTTATATGCTGCCTGTCTAATCGTTGTGCCTGTAGCTGTTTATTGCTACAGTGCTTTTCGTGAAAACTCAGGGTGCTTTACAATAAAAGTCGCCTTGTCTTACATACAGAAAATACCCCTTACCCCCTCCCCATAGTAGTATGACGAGTTTGCTGGTGCCAACACATTGATTTTCACTACTGCACTGTATTTGCAGCAAAACAAATTGCATAGTGACCACCTTGAGTGTGCCAAATTTTCAGACTTTACTGGTTTGTATGTTTTCCTATGGTCAGTTGAACCAGGTATTCTGAGTCACACTCCATTTAGACATGAAGTAACACAGAAAGGCACCTCTATGGTCATGAGGTGAATGCATGTTACTGTGGTGGTGACCCACGTTCACGCCACAATCAAGCATCACAGGAACACATTGGTAATGCATCGGGGCTTGGGGGACAGATTAGGAATACAGAAAATGACTCCTCCTTCAAGTGACTCTGACTACTATCCCAGCACCTAGCTACATTGGATTCTACACAGGAAACCAAATCATGATTTTTGAGGCCCTTTGAGGAAAGTGAGTACTGCTTGGGGGGAAGGGTAAAGGCACCATGGAAATGTAGAAACACAGCAACTTAAAATAATAGATGTTGACAGATAAAGGCACAACAACCCATAACATGTGCCCAGTACCCACCTGCATCTGCACCTAGCCTTATTCCGGAAAAAAGCTAATCTACTAATTGCCTTGACTGTGTTTCGACAGCCCCCTCCCATGTCCACTCATCCCTTCCCTTGATTACCCACCCTCCTCCCTCCTCTGGTTTGGACTATTCCCCGTGTCTATCCCACCTGTGTTTGAAGCCAGCAATGAACACTATACCAATCACTTCTGGCAATGCATTCCACTGTTCTACAACCCTTTCTTTAAAGAATAACTTTCTTCTATCTCTGCTAAAGATTACCCCCATAGGTTTACACCTGTGGCCTCTTGCTATTGTGCCCTTACTTCTTGTAAACAGGGCACCCCAGGCAAATCAGTAAATCATTAATCATGTGTTTTGCAGGTTAGTCATGACTGATCATTGTTAATATCATCAAATGTCACCATATGATCATCAAGAGAGACCATGATCTAAGATTACCATCATCTACATCATGTTTGAATCATCAAATCACCAAATGATGATTATTGATTAGTTTTGTAAGTTTAAATCAGCATGGGGATTTTTGATGATTTGTAAATGATCAAGTGATGATCATTGATTATATCAGTTCCAAGCTATAAGGATTGCAAGTCACATGATTTATAGTAAAAAAAATTGTTACTGATATGAAAATATTGAATGTATCAAATGTCTACCAAAGAAAATTAAATATTATATAAATCATGTGAAGTCAGTTGTTTAGCCCTTCAGGAAGAGTACATGTGCAAATCTGGTATAGAATAGTTATGGTTGAGCAGCGGTTTCTATGTTAAACCTCAAATTTTGCACTTTAATGTCTTCATAACCATTCCATGGATTTGCACAACATTTTGCATGTGCAGTCTCAGGAGGTAGATCTCTTGAGCTGCTAAGTGTCATTCCAGCCGGATGTGTGGACTCTGAGATTCAGATAACAAAGAAAGTTAACAAATCTATTTTTTTTTTGTTTTTTTTTTTTTTGTCACTGCCTAGCACCCAGATGGTTTGGAATTTTAGTCTGAAATTTTCAGGGTAGAAAGGGCTTTGCCACTAGTTGTGCCTTTCCTTTCCAGCAGTGCATTCAAATTATCCACCACCCTGTCTGTGAAGAGGTGTTTCCTGACCTCCCTCTTAAACCTCCAACCCTCCAGCTTAAGACTGTGCCCTCTTGTGTTATGGTTGCCACTCATCTTAAAGAGACTCTCCTTATCAACCATATTTATCCCTTTCAAGTACTTGAAGGTCCCAATCATGTCCCCTCTCTCTCTCTCCTGTCTTCCAGGGACAACATGTTCAGTGCCCTCAACCTCTCCTCATATGCCATACCCTGCTGACACACTGTCATCTTTGTAGCTCTCTCTGGACCTTCTCCAGCAGGTTAATGTCCCTTACGAGGTGTGGGCACCAGTTCTGAAATCCATACTCTCGATGTGGCCTTACCAGTGACCTGTACAAGGGCAATATAACCTCCTCTCTCCTACTACTGAGACTCCCTAGATATGCATCCCAGCATCTTGTTTGCCTTTGCTGCTGCTTTCTTGAACTGCGTGGAGTGCATCTAGCTAATTGAAGCCCCGTTAGGTGGATTCTGCACATAGTTTCTGGAAAAAATTCCCAGAAATTGATTTTTTAATATTGAAAAATCCTTTTTCGTGAGCTGATTTTCTTTTTTCGTATGGGCATATTAAAAAAGAATTGATCCATATGAAAAAGGATGGCTTCATATGAAAAAGGAATTTAGACTTAGTTTTTTTCCATTTCTTTTTTCATTTGAAAGCATTCTTTTTTTGTATGAACACAAAATGCATACGATAAAGGATGCCTTCAAATGAAAAAAGAATGGGGAAAAAACTAAAGTCCCAATTCTTTCTTTGTATGACGCTATCCTTTTTCATATCCTTTTTTTGTTCATGTGAAAAAGGATGCCTTCATACAAAAAAATATTTTGGACTTAGTGGTTTTTTTTCCCACATTTTTTTTTCATATCAAGGAATCCTTTTTTGTGTGCTTTTTTTATTCATACGAAAAAAGAATATCTTCATATGAAAAAAGAGTTTGAACTTAGTATTTTTTCCATTCTTTTTTTCATATAAAGGCATCCTTTTTTTGAATGTTTTTTTCGTTCATATGAAAAAGAATGCCCTCATATGAAAAAAGAATTTGGACTTAGTTTTTTCCCATTTTTTTTGTATGAAGGCATCCTTTTTCATATGGCTTTTTTCGTTCGTATGAAAAAAAGAACGCCCTCATAGAAAATTTAGTTCATACAAAAAAATAATTCCATCATATGAAAAAAGATGTTGGACTTTGTTTTTTTTCCCCACATTTGAACTTCAACAAGCCAAGCCATAACTCCCTTAATATTTGGAGTTAAGGGACAATCTATTTATCAGAATAAAGGTGTTAATGAGTACTACAAAAACAATACATAATTCCCTAAATAAATATAGGATCCACATAAACAACCATAAAAATTAAAAACAGCGACAATTCTTATAAGATAACTTTGGAACTTTAGCCATAACTCTCTCGATATTTGGACTTAAGGGACACTCTATATATCAAAGCAAAGGTCTTATTGAGTACTGCAAGTATAACACATATCTCCCCTCCTCAGGCATTTACAGGCCATATAAAAAATAGAAAATTCCTATAGGAGTACATTGGAACTTCAACAACCCATAACTCCCTCAATATTTGGACTTAAGGGACAATCCATTCATCAAAACAAAGGCCATAGATCTCCAGATTCTGTACTCAGGAGAAGATCTATATTAGGCCTCCCCATGCTACTTAAGGGTAAAAGATTGGCCACTGCACTGGCACACATGTTATGGGTGGCAGCCTTGAGGTGTGTCACTTCCAGGTGGCTTTCCCCACAGTCTCCTACAATCCAGGAGTGGAGAACCAGAGTCAGAAAGGTAGAGAGATTGGAGTATATTACTAGTAAAATAAGGCTGCAACACGACAAGTTCTTCTAAATCTGGACTCCCTGGCACCAAGATGCAGGTGTTCTAAACTAGAGTATTAGATTACAGAGATCATAACAATTCTGGAGTTGTTAATTTAGAGTTGCCTTTTGAGATTCTGAGCTGTAGATTACAGCAGCAGAGAGAGTTAAGTTCATAGAGTTTAAGAGGACAAAAATATGTGAGAAATTTATACATGGATTCAAATATTTTAGTAGATATAGAGCATGTATTAAGAGAAAGAAGGAGCAGTGTGTTATTAGTCTCAGGATAACATGATACCAGTCTTGTACTGGTCAGATAATGGTATATCTAAAACAGTTTGGATGGACTAATGTTAATCTAATAAAGAAGAAGTTATAAAAAAAAGCCATAATGAGTACTACACTACTAAAACATAAACCTCCCATTAACATTTAGGAATCATATAAAGAAAGCATAAAAATAAAAATGCAAATTCCTATACGATAGTATTGGAACTTTAACAAGCCATACAATGAAGGAAATAAATTGCTGTTTTGGCAGAAATGGAAGCACAGGGCCAAGAGGGCCCTGCACTTCCACAGCAACATACATGTATGCATCTGTGGAGGGATGGAAGTGCAGGCCTCCCACAGGCAATGAGCATACAATTATACTACCTCAAAAAGTAAAGAAATTCATTGCAAAAAATGTTGTTAATGCACTAGTTGGGGCTAAACTGAGAAAAGTAGGGAATGTGGTCGCTCACCCATTCTCATATGTTGTACACATCTCGGCTTATTTACTGATGCAGTGGAGTGAGTGTTTGGGTTGACAACCCCAAGGTACACCCCATGCCTGATTTGTGAAGACGCAGAAGAGGTCAAATAGTATTGGTTTTTCCTGTTGCTGCCTGCAGGGTGGGGGTGGGGCATTAGGGTTGGGAACCATAATGCAGCATTTTCCCTAGTTTTGCCAGTTTACCCCTAACTAGTGCATTAGCAAAGTTTTTTTGCAATGAATATATATATTTGCATAAATAATTTGCATATTGCAAAAGCACAGATTACAGACCGCAATAATGGTAATTTTAATTTTTTTAATAATTTTGACTATAACTAAATGTTTTGAGCACAAACCAAATACTCATCACAACCAAAATGGGAGGCAGTATAGTGCAGTGGTTTACCGCTCTGATCTGCAAATCTGGTGACATCAAGCAGACCAGACATGGGTTTGAATCCCACAGCTTCCACTTACATAATGTGTGACCCTGAACAAGTCACTTAACTTCCCTGTGCTTCCAGGTCGCGCCTGTAAAAAAGCTTTCAGCTTAGTGTGCTACTCCTGGTTAAACAACTAAAAAAAAAAAAAAAACACTTTATGGAGTTATATAAACCAATATGAGCCTTTAAAACAACGGTAAAATGTGAGATGTAAGAGTAAATACAAATAAACTCAGTCTGTTTGGATAGAAGATGCATACCTGGTGACACTAACAAAGAGGTCCCAATAGAATACAAGACATTTAATTTCAGTGTATTGCAGTTATTTTGACATTAGCAACCATGAAAAATCATGATTATATGAGATGGTCATTGATCACAATTGCCATATCTGTAACATAATGTTTTTTTGATTGATGGCCATTTAACGCTCATATTTAATCATTATTAATCATGATGACATAATCTCTGCACATACTGTAATTGATGCTGATTACTTGTAATACATCAAGATACAGTCATAATCTTTTCAGCCAGGCCTGCAGTACACTTTATTAATTCCCCTTAAGTACTTAAATGTTTCTATCATTGTACTCCATTTTCCTTCTGGCATCCAGTGCACATATATTGAAACTGTCCAGCATGTCCTTGTATGTTTTCCCCTGCTGCCTTTGAATCATTTTTGTGGCCCTCTTCTCAATGGTTTCCAGGAAGTCCCTGTCCCTCCTCAGGTGAGGGCTCCAGGACTCCACTCCAGATGAGATCTCACCAATGATCTGTACAGGAGCAGAATCACTGCCTTCCTTTTGCCAGCAAATTCCTATCTCTATGCACCCCAACATCAGATCTGCTTTCCCTGTAGCCTTCTGGTATTGGGCATGGAAGGTCTTATGGGTTGGGGTTGTGACTCCTTGAGGTGAGGAGTATGGCTGATATGATAAAACAACGCTGCAACCATGTAGGGGGAAACAGCAAGGGTATAAAATAGAAAGTAAAAAGAAGTGCACACAAGTTAAATACAGAGTTAACGGGGGGGTTGTTGAAAGGCAAATTCCAAATATAGCATGCTCTACCCTTGTTTAATTCACGAAGTTCAAATCACATTTCTCATAAGAAGTGCTACTGGGATATGGCATATATCAACAAACATACAGTCAAGTGCACCCCCACCCCAACCCCCGATGGTAAGTCTTTAAAAAGGTCCAAATTTCTCTCTGCAGAAATTGTCTATTTCCTAACTTTGTCTCCATAAAAATGAGGGTCTCTTAGTTTTCATATCAGAGCTGTACTGTGAATTAAGCTGAACCACTGGATGCCAAGGTGTGGATTCCCTCCATTCAATCCTATCTAGTAACGAACTACCTGTAGTGACTTCTCCTATATAGAGTTCATTACCTAAATTGGCCTCTTTTAAGTAAAGTGCTCCCACCTAGCAAATTCACAGGTGATTACAGGTAAGCATGCTACAGTAGCACCACACACCTCCCAAACATTTAATAAATTCCAAATATAGCAAGCTCTTCCCATGTTTACCTTATAAAGTTCAAATCACATGTCTCATGGGGGGGCTACTAGGATATGATATCTACCGTGCCAATAGCCCAGAAGGTTGTGCATTGTGCTCCCACACTGGCAACAGGAACTCCAAGGCAGGTCAGGCAGCCCAACTGACTGGGGAGGCACTACTGTGTGGTATTGCTCCCAGCTGGGGAGATACGGTGCCAGGTTGAGTTGCACTAGCGACCCCTGTGGTGGTCCAGAAAGCTTGCCTTCTGTACAGGTGCATGCTACGTGCTAGCAGTTCCTGATGGAGCAATGCCAGGTGCAGTGTGGGTGGTGGGCAGCATCTGAGGATGCACAACTGAAAAACCCTATGTGCACCAGCCACCAAGCATGACAGCACTGATACAGTAAACTGAACACTGAACTATAAATCAAGAGACCTGGGTTTGAATCCCACAGTCCCCACTTGCATTACTGTATGACCCTGAGCAAGTTGCTTAACTTTCTTGTTCTCTCAGGTCACACCTGGATTCAAGCTCCAGCTTAGTGTGCCTCTCCTGATTAAAATATTTATCGACTATATGTGTTTCCACTGATGTGATGTCATTTCCTGTGTCTGTCATTTAGAAAATGGATGCCTGCAGCTATAAATGGAGGGGCAACTGAATTAGTATAATTCTGACCCTAAAAGTGTTATGGATTTGGTCAATAGCTCATGTAAAGCAGATTTCCATTGGTAACCATATTGATTAATTTAATCCTAGATGGAAGTTTCCCTTTAATACCTGTGAGGTACTTGAACATTTTTATCATATCCTCCCTTTCCTTCCATTCCTTTAGCATGTACATAGAAACATGAAATATAAACATACAAGCTGTCGGCAGAAAAGGACCTCCTGGCCCTCCTAGTCTGCCCTAAGATCCTTACCTACTGTGCTACCATAGATGTTAATTGATCTCTGGCCTTTACTCATCCCTCTAGCCTGGTTACTAAGGTCCCCCTGTGTCTATACCATGCATGTGTGAAACCTGTTACCATTTCAGTACCCACCACCTCTGCTGGGATGCTGTTCCAGACGTCCACCACCCTTTCCATAAAGAAGTATTTCCTCACATTCCCTCTAAGTCTCCCCCCTTTCTAGCTTCATATAGTACATATTTAGTTATTTTAGTCTTTCCTCGTAGGGCTTCTGATGCAGGCCATGCATCATTTTGGGAGCCCTCCTTTGTACTGTCTCCACCCTATCTATGTCCTTCCAGAGGTAGTGCCTCCAGAACTGGACACAGTACTCAAGGTGGGGTCTTACCAGTGATGTATACAGGGATAATACTACCTCCCTCTCTCTCTCTGCTGTTGATGCCCCTGCCTTTGCACCAGAGCATCCTGCTAGCCTTCTCCACCACCTTATCACACTGCTTTCCTACTTTCAGATCAACAGAAATGATTTCCCCTAGTTTCCTGATGTGCACCCCACCAGTTTGGGAGTGGTGGATGAAACTGAGAGATCTGGAAATGCCTGTCATAAGCTGCAGGTAGGTGCCGGAACAGACAAAGATTAAGAAAAAAAAAAGAGAGAAGGGAACAAATGGAATAAACAGTTTACAGTGGGACATGGAATGTAATACTTTGTTCAATCATGACTTCACCATTTATGAATCACTAGATATTTTCCACTTGTATTCTGCTGAAATCCATCAGGAGCGCTCTGTAATTTATAAACTAAAGAACCATTACTCAGCATTTTCCCTGATGTCATTTCAACTCTGGCCTCCCCTTGCTGAAGAAAAAAAATGTTTCTAATACCAAGGTCTTTCCAATACCTGCCCTGCTACTCCATTTAATCATCTTTTAGAAAACAGCAATCCTCAAGTGCAGCCCAGACCTTGCCCTGCTTGCTCTTTCTTTATATCTTGCCCTTGCAACACTGATTTTTGTGCTCAGTTCCACTTACACCTTCTTTGCATCATCGAGGTATGCTATTTACTTCCTTCACTCCCTTCCCTGCAAGACTGATGGAAAAATCCCACACACCGCATCCTATAAATTGTTTTTTTAATTCCATTTTAAAATGGATTTTTTTTAAACGCCAAATGTCACAACTCAGCTGGTTAAAGGAATAGCTCATATAATTTAATCGGATACATTTTTTCTACCACCACTCAGGATCAGAGAATGGCTCGATGAAGTCACCCTTGGGGCTAGTGAGTTATCTATCCATCTTAAATAGCTGAAGAAAGAAACACAGAGAATTAATCATATGTGATCATGTTTATACCACATGTTCAGAGAGTTTGCTTCTCACTTTATTGATTTGGTTATTGTAACACTACGGGGTGGAGGGCTCAGGGACTATGTTACAGGCTACCCCATCACTACCACTTTGAACTGTAACTGAGCCTTTAACCCCACCAAACTCCCCAGAGTTGAAGTAAACAATTTTTATAGTGGCTACCCAGAACTAAATGTGACTATTGTCATGTTCTTAAAGTCAACTGGCAAGCATCACATGGACTTTAATTTTTATAAAGCTTTTTCTTCCAGGTGACATGCAGGCAGGCTATCAGCCCAGTCTCTGTTCTCCATAATTGGTAACCGTTCCTCTGGTATTTATTGGATTTGAGATCCCCAACTGATTGCCCCCCACCCCGTGGCAGAGCCAAGATGGGGAGAGCCATCCAACCTCCTGGAACACATAGCTAGAGCTGGTCCAGATGTTTGCAGGTGGTGGCACAGGTCGAGGGCAAGTGGACAGGGCTTTATATAACCTGTACATCTTTTCCTGTTTTCTGTCCTTCCCATCCCCTGCCATGGACAGTCAGTAGTCCCTGCCATGTAGAGGCACAGATGCAGTATGTCAAACTGTCAGCCTCTCCCATGCATAGCACCCCAGCATTCACTACTATCAGTCCTCCAGCTAGTGGCAGTCAATGGTAGAGCTAACAAGCCTCCCTCTGGGAGAGAAGAGCAGTCTGTCAGAAGTTCATTTCTCTCTCCCCTGGCCAAACTCCAGCAAACCATATCTATTTCTGAATCTGGGTCACTGGCATGGCAGCAGGTAAGGGGCTTGGCACCTCATCCCTCCGCAGCATTGGGCTGGCTTATCACATGGACTTTCTGGTGCCATCAAGCATCATAAAAACTGCCTTCCTAGTGGTTAAACCAGTGAGATATTTAATTTCACACTTAAATTTGTTATGAAATTTAATTGGTGAATGAGTTCTTTGGAAACATTGTGACTGTTTGTGTAATAAATAGGATTTATGCAACAATTTATATAGTTGTCCTTTCACCATGAGTGGCTATCTTTACATACAAGAAGAATGTTCAAAATGGACTTTTGTGGTTTTACAAATTAAAAATGTTCTGAGGCCATTTAGCTCAATTCACAAAGCCATCAGCATTAAGCAAAGAGGAAAAATAAAGTTAGTACCACGCTGCATGAGGCCACACCCATCTGCTGCGAGGACGTGAGTGTGGCAATGGTCTGTGCATAAAGGTGGGACGGGCAACCTGAGCAACAGGTGTACTTAACAGACATGGGCAGGTGAGATACAGCCGAGCTGTGTGGGGGTATACAGTGGAACACTGGTGAGGTGTTTCATGTTCTGTGAGACGAGTGTTATGGCAGCCTAAACAGTAAGGTCTGTGGCAAGGGTCCCCATGGTGTAGTTTAATTGATCTGGTTGTGATCAGGAGCTCTTGTAACTGGCAGTGTACACATGAGTAAAGGAAGTCCTAGCATGTGTTGTTTATTCTGGGCTTACTGTGTAGGTACACTGGCACAACATGACTTTTTGAGGCATGACCTGGGTACTACAAGTATTATAGCATAGAGCAAAAACAGATACAGATGAATGTACAGAAACCAGTAATGATGAGAAAAATATTACACCTGTATACAGTAGACGCACAGGGCCAAATTTTCAAAGGGCGGCACAGGGCAGCATCAAGTCCTGAGACAAATCCTTTTCATGTGCCATACCCATTTGCCACAACTATGCCTGATTTTATAGTCTCAGGCATAGTTCTGACAGTTACCCGCATTGCAGCAGCTTGTGACAAATCTCGGGCGCCAGCTCTGAGAAAATGGTCCCCAGTATTGACACAAGCTAGACCACAAAAAGATGGTCTAGTTTGCATCAATTGCCACAAGGGATGGAAAATCCCTTAACTCATTGCCTCCACAGGAACTCTCTGAAGTTGCAGCACTTGTCTCCTGTATACTATTAACAGTGAATCCTGGGCCTTTTTAAGCAAAATCAAGCCATAATCAGCATGCCACAAACAAATGCTAGTAGCACAAAAAACATAAGTGCTAGGCACAAAGTATAGTGGCAAACTTGTTCAGCATAAGATTACCTTTTCCACCGGTGGTATGCAAGTAACAATAGGTAATTTAGTGTTTTTCTATGCTGGTTGAAACAGCAAAAAAAAAAAATACTTTTTTTCCACTGAAAAATGCACCATAAGCCTTTTTTTATTGGGAAATATGTAACATGTCAACACCAAATTAGGCATCCAGACATTAGTTGTAGTTTTAATAATTGTTTGTAAAAAAAAAACAACTATTTCTATAGTATTAAACATAATGTTTCCCCATTTTAGTCAAGGTGTATTGGTGAGGTTTGAGAGACGAATCTAAACCATAAACACCATACTATAAACAAATGCATATAACTCCTAAAATATGCATGATACACACAACATATCAGTGGCAGAGTTGTTCCACACAAAATTGTCTTTCCAGCTGTGCTAGGCAATCAATTATGCTCAACTCAGTTTTTGTTTTATACTGGCTGAGATACCCAGAATGTGTGTTCTCTTTAAAGTACTTAGGTGGTTCTTGAAGGACAAACTGTCTGCCATACATACCATGTCATAAACAAATGTAAATAACTCCTTAAGTGAACATGATACACACAAAGTGTCAGTGGCAAAGTTGTTCAACACAACATTACCTTTCTAATGGTGCTATGCAGTCAATTCTAATCATTTCTGACTGGCAAGTAATATTAAAACATGTGTGTGATGTCTCCAGACATTACTAGGACACATAGGAAGTCTTTATGGGACTTCTTTAGTCATTCTGGGACACACTGCAGTACATTTGCTGCAGCCTACAGGCATCGTCTAGGAGGCAATGAGTTAAGATGGCTGCAAGCCCAGGGTGCCATATCTTTGGTACATCCTGGATATGTGGCAGTCTCTGACAGTCAAAAATTCATCCCACAGCTGTACAATTTACATAGCAGAAAAGATATACATGTGCAGACATATACAGTCAACAATATACAAATGCATTTGACATTAGTGCATATGTGAAAACGATAAGGCACGGGCCTGCCCACTTATGTTCTTGCCATGCAGTTCTAGAAGCTGCCCACCCCACTAGGGTTAATGCACTATATATTCATACTGTACATGCTGCACAAACCTTGTAATGAGATATACCTTAAGTTACTACCCACCAGTCTTTCATGGCACAGTGTGTCCATCTAGTTTCATGAAAAGAGATACAATGTGTTTATTAAAAAAAGTATTCCTGAAAATGATAAGATTTATATGAGGGACTGATGAAGTCATTTGCAATCCAGGAGCATGCATATTGGAAATAAGAACCCCCAAAACAGAGTATTAAATAGGTGGTTTCAGTGCAGACTGGACTACAGAGCAAAGTGACCTTGGGGTAATCTTTAGTGACAGCCTCATGCCATCAACCCAGTACAACAGGGTGCATAGAAAGCAAACCAGATGCTGTACTGTATCGGTAGAGGCATTACCTGCAGAAGGTGATCCTAGTCCTGTATAGCTCTCTAGTAAGGCCTCACCTGAAGTAGCGTGCATATTGTAGTTTTGTAGTCCCCATCTCAATAAAGAGCATGAGTACTTGGAAAGTGCAGGGAAGGTGCAGCAAAATGGTACAAGGGCTGCAAAAAAAGTCATACGAGGAGTGGCTAAACAGCTTAATCATGTACTCACTTACAACAAGAAGGGGATATGATAGAAACTTCAAATATCTTGATAGACTCAAGAGAGTGGACTGGAAGGCACCGTTCAGGCACATCGATAGGTCATGTACGTACATTTCGTATGTTCGTACTAGGGGCCACAAATACACACATTTAGGAGGTAAATTTAGCTAATGGAGACTATCCTGAAGGAAAGGCTGGTGGCCCTCCTAGAGGCCAAAGGACTACAGGACAGCAGACAGCATGGCTTCACACATGGCAGATCCTGCCAAACCAACCTGGTCGAGTTCTATGACTGGGTAACTAGACAACTGGATAGGGGCCATACAGTGGATTTCCTGTATCTGGACTTCAGTAAGGCATTCGACTCGGTGCCGCATGGAAGGCTGGGAAGGAAGTCAGTAGGCACAGGGGCAGGTGCAAAGCTGGTGAGATGGGTAGGAAACTGGCTTCAGGGAAGGCAACAGAGGGTGGTGGTGGGTGGAGAGCTCTTACACCCAAAGGCAGTAACGAGCGGTGTTCCACAGGGCTCAGTGTTGGGACCAGTGTTGTTTGCGATATTCATTGCAGACTTATCATGGGACATCAAGAGCAAGATCAGTCTGTTTGCTGATGATACCAAGGTAGGCGCGGTGGTGAATGACCTAGGGGGATGGCAGGGGTTGCAGGATGATCTGGCAAAGCTTGAAACCTGGTCAGACACCTGACAACTGGCGTTTAATGCCAAAAAGTGCAAGGTGCTGCATTTTGGGATGAAGAACCCAAGGAGGAGTTACCAGCTAGGGGGAGTGCAGCTAGCCCAGACAGAGGAGGAGAAGGATCTGAGTGTGCTCATTACAGGGTCAGTGGACAACTCGGCACAAATTAGGAAGGCAGCTGCAAAGGCCAACAAAATGCTGGGTTGTATCGCAAGGGGTATATCCTAGAGGAGGGAGGAGGTGATTCTGCCACTGTATAGGTCATTAGTTAGTCCACACCTGGAGTACTGCGTGCAGTACTGGCGCCCATATCTGAAGAGGGACATTAAGTTATTGGAGGGGGTGCATCGCAGGGCGACAAAGATGATCAAGGGGCTGGGGGATTTATCATATGAGAGGAGGTTGAAGGAGTTGAACATGTACTCACTGGAGGAGAGGAGAGACGGGGTGACATGATTGAAACCTTTAAATACAAGAAAGGAATAAACAAGATTGGTACAGAGGGGCTGTTCAAAGTAAGGGGGGGGAGGGCCAACAGGGGCCATGATATGAGACTGGAGTGAGGAAGGTTCAGGAGGGAGATGAGGAGACACTGTTTTACAGAGAGGGTGGTGGCTGGGTGGAATGCGTTACCTGCAGAAGTGGTATGCAGTAGAACAGTGGACTGCTTCAAATGGGGATGGGACAGGACAAGGGGGAGGGTTAATGAAGGGGAAGGGTGGAAGGAAGGGGCAGCTGCAGAATAAGGGGTGCTAGCTGCACATTTGAGCAGACTTGAAAGACCTCTAGGCCTTTATCTGCTGGCAAATTTCATATGTTTGTATCTTCATACTAGGGGTCACAAATACACACATTTAGGAGGTAAATTTAGGAGGGATGTAAGGTAGCATTTCTGCACACAGAGAGGGTGGTGAACTATGGGAATCACCTACTAAGTGAATTGGTAAAGTCAAAGACAGTCCATGGGTTTATGGTGGGATGGGACAGGTACAAGGGACTAGCTGTGGAAACTGGGTGGGGGGCGAAGGGTTAAAGGACAGAACAAGCTCAAAGTAGGTGGCTGAGTATGAGGCCATACAGTGGTAAGCTGAAGTGGTTTCTAGATAGAGCCAGAGCAGATCTGATGGACTTTTAATCATGTTCTGCCTGTAAAGTTCTATGTAGTATATGGTTAAGTATTATAGTGTATAGTGGACCCTTGTTGCGTGTGGAAACCGGAGGTTCTCAAAATGTTGCTGTGCTGCAGTTCAAAAGGTCATGGAATGTGATAATACCCTACTGCAGCAGAATAACATTTTGTAAACCTCTAGAGATTCCATGTGCTCACTACACAGACCGCACATCACTTACCTTAGCGGTAGAAACGGATGGATCCACACTCCCGCGGCAACAGTGAAATCAGTTGCATCAGAGCCTAACAAGATGCAGGATCAACCAGATAAAAGGAAATGCAGGATTAACCAGATAGTGTTCAAAAAAAAAATTTAAATAAAACAAATGACCCCCTTCTCCACAGCCATCTCGCTTACCGAGCGTTATGGCTGCCATGTTTTTTTTCCCCCTCAACCCTCCCAATGTACCTGCCAGCCAATAGGAAGTCATGCTAGACTCATACACATATATCCTCCTCCTTAGCAACCACTCGGCAACCCTGGAAACCACCCTTTACCATGGAACAGTGCATTGCATGCAAAAAGTAAAAGGCTGCTAAAAAAATTACTGTAAGTGATTTTTCGGGGGGACTATACACTGTATAAAATAGTGGATGAGCATCTTCATGCACAACCAGCCTTTTTGTGCCACCTCGGGGTTCTGATACCAACAGACCTCTCGAGCTTCGCTCTCAAGGTCTGATGTTATCAGAACCCTCTGTGGCACAACAGGCTGGTTGTGCATGGATACACATCCACTATTCTCCATGTTGCATATGGAGTTCCATACATTCAGAATCCTTGTTTTGCATGGGCAAAAGATGTTGTGTATAATTCAGAGGTCACAAAAAGCTGTTGTGCACAGTTCAAAGGTCACAATCAGTTGTTGTGCACAGTTCAAAGGTCACAACTCTCCTTTTAAGGCCCTTCAGCATAATAATTTATCTTTAATATACTGTAGTTACTGACTATGAGTGATGAAAGGTAGGTGGGAGGTGAGTGGATGGGTCCCACTTACTATTGTTATTAAACTGCAATTTTTACTTTTTTTCCTTTCTATTTTTCCTCCTTGGACGCCTGACCTGCTCCCCTTCTTGGGGACATCCAGCCACTGACTGCCTCTACCACGGGCACCCAGACTTCTGCAGCTTCCCTGCTGCAGCGGGGCTGCAGGGAGTCCCCAACTCCCTGTGAAACACGGATCCTAGTGGGTGCTATGGCAAAACTGCGGATGGCCATCAAGCTGCTCGCATCAGGCGCCATTTTCCCTGGTTTTCAGTGTCCCCATTAGTGCATGCTCAGGTAGTGCCTCCAGTCTCCACTGGGGGCCGCTGCTGAGTAATGCATCCCCTGATCCCATTCCCCCGGACAGGAGAGCTGTCCTCCAGATGCTCAGTCCTCTCCTCCCCCTGTCAACCCCCGGTGCCCCGAGTCTGTTCCCGAACCCGGGTCGCTGGCATGGTTCGAGGTAAGGCACCAGTGCCTCAACCCTTTATGCCACCAGGCCAGCTAAATTTTTACTTTTGACATGCGGTAAAACTATATACTGTAAAAATTAAAAAATTAATAACCATGCCCAACGTTGCCTGTGTTTCATTTTGGGGTTGAGATGACATCATGGACCTCTCAAGCTTCACTCTTGAGGTCCATTTGATGTCATCTCAACCCCTCGATGGAAATACATGCTGACTGTGCATGGTTGCCCATGCATTTTTCTCTCTGTTGTATATAACATGAGATAGTCCTTGGCATTGTAGTCTCCAGCACATCTCCAGAAGGATATAGAAAGAGCAGAGCTGGCCCAGAGCAGAAAAACTAGAATGGTGAGGAATCTGCATGACAAGCTCAATGAGGAGAGACTGAAGGAACTTAATATGTACACCACGGAAGAGAGAAGGGGGGATATGTTAGAAACCTTTAAATACCTCACAGCAGTACATAAAGTACAGGAAGGAAGTATTTTTCAGAACAAAAGTTGCACAAGAACAAGTGGACATGATGTGAAGCTGGAGTGAGGTAGATTCAAAAGAGATGTGAAGAAGTTCTTCTTCACAGAAGGGGTGGTGGATTTGTGGAATAGCCTACTATCAGCCAAGGTGGTGGTGGGGAAACAGTGATGGAGTTTAAGAATGCATGGGATATGCATATGGGGATCTTAGTGAAAAGAAATTGGGGGAGGGAAAAAGAGCCAGAGACCAGTAGGATCTACGGTGATACTGTATGTAACCCCTAGATGGCGCTATCCCAGGGGCTACTACCCCTGCCTGATTTGCCACTAACAGGTTGGGGGGCCTGGATCCAATGGCGGGTGCCTCCACCCAGAGGTCAGGGTTTGCAATAGTTAAACTTGCTTGGTCACAGCCCTCTGGGACACTGCAACCCCCCTTTCTTCCCACTAGTGGCCCACACAATATATCAGAATTACCTTCACAGTATACACTTACCCCCAGGACTAGTTCCGCACTGGGACCTCCTGTGAAATAAGATACAGTGCAACAATCACAGTACAGTACTTTAACATAGACAAATACCTCAGGCAGTATAACTTTGCTGAAACAAACAGCTCTGATTTATTTGGGGATATAACAAGGACAGGGAAATCAGGTTAATTAGCTTATCACTTTACTATCTACCTATGGCTCTGTGCACAGGCCTATCCCTACCAGTTACTGTCCCTGGGTACCCAAGCCCTAGTGGCTAGTCCAAACCGTGGCAGCTGGTAGGGGCCCTTTCACACAGTGAAAAGAAAAATTAGTTTAAACAGTCAGCAGTACAGTGATTCCATTTGGATTTAATGTGGCAATTCAACAGGAAGCGACCCTGAATTAGTACTCATGACCTCCAAACAAGATAGGGTCCTTCAACGTCAGCAGGGCTACTCTTGAGCTCCACGAGACTCTTCACACATTTATATGGTAAAAAGAAAGTACTATACCAGGCAGGCTGCTTCTCTCGATGCAATTACTGCACAATACCTGGGAGAACACACAGCAGATTCAGTTCCTGACAGACCGAGTGCAATTCAACAATTTCTCCAGTCTTCTACAGGGTGAGCCTGGTTTCTACTCTTCAGAGATCCTTTGATTCTTTTCACAGGATGGATTCAGTCCTAACAAGCAGTTACACAAGCTGCAGACCGGAACTCTGGGCCTTACACACGTTTTTTGACTGAAACTGTGCACTGAAGGAGCACAGGGTTTCTTTCCCCTTCACTGCCAGAGCTAAACTGAAACTCCAACAGACAAAACCGGCACTTCCTTTGAGTTCCTCCCAGTTCTTGACTGGATTGGCTGTCACTCACAATAGACTGCTGCTGTTGGTCCAAAAAAGGCCAAGTCTAAACTACATCTCCCAGAGTCACTGCCCATACAATCCTCTTGTGGCTGGCTCAGATTATGAGTCCAAGTTCTGATTCGTCCAAGGCACCATTTTAGAGCTAGCTTACCCCACACTGATTGGTCCAGTTCAGCAGTTCAAAACCAGAATGGGGAACTAGGCAGACACAGTTCTGACTGCAAAGAAAGCAGGTTAGACAAACTGTAATTTCATTATTACTGTAAATGATTTCTGGCAAACAGTTATATCTTTCAGATAGGTTCCTTTGCACTCCTAGTGACTGCAAAAATGGAGTGAATTGGCAGCAGCTCGAGTGGTACTCAAACAGAGAAGCACAGTCCCCCATACAAACTAATTATGTCTGCAAGCAGACAGCTCTTAAAGAGACAGTACCAGAGGCTCTAAAAACACTCACTGATAAATGGCTTAGACGCCAAACACCATTCAGGCTTGGAGCATTCAAGCAAGCTCCTGGAAGTCTTTTGGGAACCCCCATTTGCAGGGGGGTTACATGTAGGTAGAGGAAAAGACTGGGTGGGCCAAGCACTCTTTATCTGCTGACAAGTTCTATGTTTCTGTGTTTCTATGGGTGTCAATGGAGCCATGACTATGTATAATAACTGTGGGTGTGTGACGTGTTCAGGATCATGGATTTGTTTTGCCCAGTTATATCAGGAAAGACAGAATCAAACCCTAAAGGAGAACTGTGTGGACCCTGGAAGTCAGTTTTCCCAGAAACAAAAAATATACAAACCATACGCTCAAAGAGAGAGGAGCAGGTGCCACCATGAGCAAAGCTGTATGGAAACAATCACAAATGGCATACTCAGGAACGAGTAAATGGGAAATCCAAATAACAAAATTCTGCAAAACAAGTAATTTAAGCCAAAGGAAAGACACAACACAGAAACCCCAAGTAATTCATGCCATAGGCATGACACTTCCTCAAGATGAGGGGCAGGTCCTGGGCACAGAGTTGATAAGTATATTCAAGCCATTTAAAGAGACATACAGTATACACCATTTAGGCATTTAAAAAGTTTCTGAAGTCTCTCAGTGAGTGATGAGAACTGCAAACACCCACACACATACCAGATCTGCCTTAATAAATTAGGAGGTGTTATTTCTTTAGTCTTGATTTGAATTGAAAAAGTTTCAACAGGAAGGACATCATGAGCTGTGATAGCTCATTTCCAGATGCATCCTGGGGAAGGGGATACAATGGAAGGGACAGTAAACATAGCATTACAGACTGAATACAGAAAAAAACAGTACACTCCATATAACTTAAGAATTTTTTTTTTAAATGGAGGAGAAAGCTTTATTAAGTAAAAAGGTCTTTAGATCCCTCTTGAAGGCACTAACTGAAGGGGCCTCTCTGCAGATGAGACAGTGAATACCACAGGGTCATCACCACAAAAGAAAAAGCCTGGGTGCCGGATGACTTCAGGTGGACCCTGGGAATCACCAGGAGGCCCTCATCATCTGACTGGAGGGAATGCTATGGGTGGTAGGGCTAAAGGAGGTCTTGCAGGTAACCAGGCCCCAGTCCATGCAGGGGACAATACCTCTCAACTTTCTTCACTTGTGAAGATCGCTGATTGCAGACCACTTATTACTGCGAGTCTGTCAGTAAAACAGTATTTACGGATAAGCCAGACGCACTAATTTTATTCGATGCGAATATGAGCAGCAGGTTGAATTGTGCAAAATGTTTATTTATTTGATTTGAAAAAGTTTGAATAAACTTGTTGCAGGCCTCATTTGAATTTTTCTATTAACTTGTGCTCAAGTGCACCTTTTCTATTCATGTTCCACCGTAGAAGCTGAATTATAAGTACTGGGTCAAATTTAGTTTCTGTTCTATTTTTCTATGCAGTCTTTCTCAAAACAGCAGGAATCCATCAATGATGCTTTACAATAAGCATCATCTTCCTGACAGTAAGTGATGACCCAGAGACAGAACTTTATTCTAATTTTAGAACTTGGAGTACAAGTTCAAACTCTTCACTGTGTCCACACTCTCCCCTAGTGTTCTAACATCAGATTTGTTTCTCCACCTGAAGTCACCATAAAGTACAGATCCAGCCTTCTGGTCAACCAACGTTAAATTCTTTCATATTTTTGTTATTTTCTGAGTTCTAATTTTTTCGATACTCAACGTTAGTTAGGATGTTTATTTGATTATTGTTGTTTTAGTTTGCAGTTTCTCCTGTTCCCGATCAGTTCCTGGAAGCAGAGAAGGCCACCCTCACAGCACTGGTTCCCCTTCAGGGAACTGATGGAAATTAAATGAAAAACATAAAAAAGCTTGAATTTAAAAGTGTTTTCTACTATTTTATTTTCAGTTCAATTTTTAAGGAACCGAACCACATTTAAGTTTCAAATTGCAAACCACTTTATTCTCTAGCAGCTCCTCAGTTCTGTGAGGGAAGAAAAGTTTAATTTAATTCAAATTATTCTGGAACCAATTTACTATTGTAACTAGTTTTTTTAACCTAGTGGTTAATTTTGTAAAGGTCTACAGCATTTGGCTTGACTAATAGACCTAAAAAACAAACAGGACCAAGGTTTTCAGCTCCTGGCAAAGGAAGACTGCCACAAGCTTTGTTAAGGTGCTGGGCCCAGATCACGATTTTCTCAGTTTTGAGCTCTGGAAACACTTTTACCTTAAGACCCCCCCCCCCCAAAAAAAAAGGTAAAAAAGAAGATTTTATGGCTTCTCAGTCTGCCTCTATGTCACCAAAACACAATAAAGCCTCTGAAGGAGTTCCTAATAATGGTGAAAAGTATGCATCAGAGGGCAAACAGCATCAGTTCCTGTCAAAGGAAAGAGATAAAAAAGATTAAGATGCTTAGCCATCTGACTGGCATAGTAAAGGTGGTTCAGATATCAGGGTGTCCAAAAGGGAGAACCTAAAGTCCAGTGATGGCAAGAAAACATTACTTACTATAGTAATCTTGTTTCTTCTAAGATAATCTTACTGTATTCCAACAAATGCAGTATGGTCTCACCATAGGACTGCCCCGGAGCCAAAATGGTTACAAGAACCTATGCTAATAGTAGAATGTTAGGCTCCAGCTCGGTTTTCAAATCACTGTCCATGGTTGCACTTCCTGCAACCATGAGAGTCTTATGAAGCATGCAGAAGCTAAATAGTACTAGCTAACTAATCCAAACTCAACTAACAATCAATACCCCTTCTAAGGGTAACACCTCTTAAATAACAGACGGCATCTCTAAGACTCAAGCTGACAGATGCCCAAGAAACTAATAGGTTTCCAACATCAGTTGTACAGACAGTGTGCAGTGCCTTGTAGGTCCTAGCAGGGGAGGAAGGGTGGGAGCTTAGAATACAGTAAGATTGTCTTGGAAGAAACAAGATTACTATGGTAAGTAATGTTTTCTTCAAACTCCAGAAAATCTTATTGTATTCTGACAAATGCAGAATACCCAAGCAGTGCCTTTGGAGGTGGGCAGAGGACCTAATTAGGAAACAGGCTCTGCAGAACTGCTGTGCCAAATCTGACATCACTCCTGGCCTGAGTATCCAGGCAGTAATGTTTAGTAAATGTGTGAACTGCTTTCCCGGTAACTGCTTTGCAGATTTCCAACAAAGGGATATCCTTTGAAGCTGCTATTGATGCAGCTGTTCCTCTGGTGGAGTGGGCCCTGATCCCTTGTGGGGATTGCTTGCCCACTTTACCATAACAGAATTGAATACATGCCACAATCCACCTTGCTATGGATCTCTTGATGGCAGGCTTACCTTTTCCCACTCCTCCATAGGTCAGAAAGAGTTGGGTCCTGTCCACTCTGTGACCCTTTGTATGCTCCAGGTAGTAGCTGATAGCTCTTTTAACATCCAGGCTATGCAGCCTACTTTCCCCTGGGAGGAATGGTTGGTGAAAAAGACTGGTAGTGTGATGGACTGATTGATGTGGAAGTCAGACACCACCTTAGGTAGGAACCTATTGTTGGTCCTAAGGACAACCTTGTCCCTGTGAAATGCCACATAGTTGGCCTCCACGGACAAGGCTTGGATCTCACTGATCCTCCTGGCTGAAGTGATAGCAACCAAAAACACAGTTTTCCAAGTTACATACTTGAGATCAGTGGATGACATGGGCTCAAAAGGTGGCTGCATGAGCTGTGCAATACATATGTTCAAGTCCCACATTGGGCTAGGAGTTCTATGTGGTGGGTGCAGCTGTAGCAACCTCTTAAAGAACTTTCTGAACACTGAATTTGAGGCCAGAGATGATGCCTTGCCTGCTGACAGGTAAACTGAAACCACAGCCAGATGTACATTAAATGTGGATGGCCTTAGGCCTAGGGAATGATGATGGACTAGGTAATCCAGGTCTGCTGGCAAACCCACCTGAGTGTGGTCCAGATTCCTATTCCTGCACCAAATGGAAAATCTTTTCCACTGGAATGTGTAAGTCTTCCTGGTAGAGGGCTCCCTAGAGACCCTGAGGACCTCCATGAACCCTTCTGAGAGATGCAGGTTGGCATACTCTAAGTCATCAAGGCCAGGCCTTGAGCCTGAGGGACAGAAGGCTGTGGTACAGGATCCTGCCCTGGAAAGAAGCCAGCAAGATGTGCCTCCTGTGGAGGCTGACTGTCTTGGCTAATGATAGTGCCAGAATTGGGGAATACCATGGCTGCCTAGCCCAGTCTGGAGCAATGAGAATCATTGCGGACAGCTGGGATCTGAGCTTGTTCAGGACTCTCAACAGCAAGGGAAATGGAGGAAAGGCATACAAGAACTTCCCTGTCCAGTCTAGAATCAGTGCATCCAGTGGTATAGAACCCTTCACTGGGGGCCTGCAGCAAAACTTGGGGAGCTGGTAGTTGTCTGGAGCAGCAAAGAGATCTATCTCTGAAGTGCCCCACCTTTTGAACACTACCTGCAGCACCTGCTTGTTCAGAGACCATTCATGATGGTTCTGATTTATCCTGCTCAGTGCATCTGCCAGCACATTGTCTTTTCATGGTAAGTGAACTGCTGACAGAAGAATTCCCAGAGAATAAGCCAGAATCCATATTTTCATGGCTTCTGTGCACAAGGGTATGGACTTTGTGCCTCATGTTTTGTTGATATAGTACATTGTGGTTGTGTTGTCTATTCTGACCTGCACCACCTTTCCCTGTAGCATGTTGGTGAATGCCTGAAGTGCTAGGAAGACTGTTCTGAACTCTAGCAGGCTGCTGTGAAACAGTGACTCTTGTTTGATCCATGTACCATGAACAGTGTGCTCCCCTAAGTGTGCTCCCAACCCTAGTAGGGAAGCATCTGTGGTTTAACACCAAGGAAGGTTGCTCTTGAAGGAATGGAACTCCCTACCTGAGGTTTTCCATGTCCAACCACCCCTGAAGAGCTTGCAGAAGAGTTTGTGTAACTGGGACCAGCTTTGATAATTAATCTGTTTTCTGATGCCAGTAGTGTCTGAGATGGTATTGAACATCCCTCATCTGAAATCTTGCCCCTGACACTGTAGCTGTTGAATCTGCCATGTGTCCCAACAACTGTAGAAAATGCCTGGCTGGCCTGAGACTTTGAGGCTTGAAGGAGCCTGCCAGCTGTACCAGGGTGTTTGCCCTTGCCTATGGAAGAAAAACCTTCTCTCTCACTGAGTCCAGTTCAGCCCCTATGAACTCCAGGAGCTGTACTGGTTGTAGTACTAACTTTTTAAGGTTTGCCAGGAATTCTAGGACTGTAGGAGTTCCTGTGTGAGTACCAGAGACACTGCTTTACCTGTTGAGGGGACTGCCCTATGACTAGCCAGTCATCCAGATAGGGAAAAACTACCACTCCTTGCCTACTGAGGTGTGCCACAACCACAGCCAAGCATTTTGTGAACACCCTTAGAGCATAAGTAAGTCCGAAAGGCATTGTCTTGAACTGGTAGTGACCTAATGGCAGTCTGAATCTGAGGAACTTTCTGTGAGACTGTCTTATTGGGATGTGAAAATATGCATCTTTTAGATCCAGGGATGCCAACAAATCCCCTTGCCTTAAGGTTGGCAGAATTGTAGTCAGGGTAGCCATCTTTGTTTTCTTTTTTTTTACTATTCTGTTTGTAGCCCTCCAGTCTGGAACTCTCTCAGGCCACTGCATTGACCGACTAGCTCTACCGCTACTGTGTTCCCCTGCCATCTTTAAGTTTGTTACGGTTCCCTGGGTTGGGGGACTACAACCCTGGAAGACCATGGGGGGCAGTGGTGGGGAGCCAGCATTGGTGTGTGGCAGTGCTTCTGGCAGGGCCATCGTCTATCCAGGGCTGGAGGGGTATTTCTTGTGGTGTAGGCCTGAGACCCCTTCCCCCTGCCTGGTGCATGTCTGATGCTGTGGCACACGGCAACCCTGCCTGCATCAGCCATGCTCCTTACATGCATCCTAGCAGCTTGTGGTGCCCTCTGGTCTCCACCAGGGGTCACCAGAGTGCAGGACATCCTGTGCCTTCCCACCCAGAGAGGAGAGCAGCCTGTGGGTGCTCAATCCATCTCCCTCCCCTGCCAACCCCGATTCCTGAGCTCGCTCCCGAACTTGGGTCATTGGCATGACGTGAGGTGTGGCATCCAGCATCTCAACCCTCAACGCCACCGGGCCGGCTCTGGGTAACCATCTTGAACTTTGGTTTCAGCAGGTGCATATTTAGGTGTCTGAGATCCAATATGGGTTACCATGCCCCAGTTTTCTTGATTGTGAGGAAGTACCTTGAATGGAGATCCTTTCCTCTCTGTGACAAAGGAACTGGTTCTACTGCTCCTAGGGATAAGAGGTTTAACACTTCCCCTATAAGTAACAGTGTTTCTGATGGGGAGAGGGTCAGAAGACCCTTGCCCTCAGCTTTGGTCTGAGCTTGAAACTGAGTGCCAGGCCTTGGCCCACTACCTCTAGGACCCACCTGTCTGTGGTGATTGATTGATTGCCATTCCTGGAGGTAGTAGGCTAGCCTGCCCCCTACCTAGATTAGGGAGGTGACCTGAGCAGACATCTCAGGGTGTCTGCTTGGGTTTGGATGCTGGCTGAGTGTTGGGGCTAATTCGGTTGCCACCTCTCCTGCCCCTGCCTCTGAAGTAGCCTCTCTGCTGCTGGTACTGTGGGTAAGTCTGAGGCTGAAAGAATGGCCTATAGCCTCTGCCCCTAGGTCCCCTGGCATGTTGCCTTTGGGGGGTAGAAGCCTTCTCTTTGGCAGCAGCACTCTTATATGCTGCCTTGTACTCATCCATTTTCTTCATGTAAGCTTCTGTCTGTTCTCCAAACAAAAACAGAGGCTCACATGGAAAGTCCATGGCCTTGGACTGGGTGTCTTGGGTCAGGTTAGTAGTCCTGAGCCAAGCTAACCTCCTGAGAGATACAGAAGAAGCCATTTGCCTGGCTGCAGTGTCATTACTGTCCACAGCCATTCTGAACTGGACTTTAGAAGCTTCTGTGCTCCTTTTTGCAGCCTCCTCCAGGTTAGCTGTGATAGGAGCTGAGACAGATTTTGTGATTTCCATCACAGTATTCCACAGGGTTCTTTGGTACCTCACACATAGGCCATGTACGAGGCCTGCTGGTGACCAGAGGGAGAATCCCAAATACTGCTTTTTAGCAATGGGATCCATCTTTCTGGAATCCTTATCTGGAGGGTGAGATGCCAAGGGTATGCCTGCCTTGTCACAGGCTGTAGCCTGCACCACTCCCTCATGGCTGGGGTGTCCAAAAAAGAACTCTGCTCCACCTCTAGCCACCCAGTACTTCTTATCCACCTTTCTATCGACTGGTGGTATAGAAGTTTGGGTCTACAGGACCTTGTTAACCTGCTTTTTTAAAGATTTATGGCTAGGCAGTAACACTCTTTTAGAGACTGGCACATCCATCTTCTCCACGTAGTCCTGTTCCTCCTCCTCCTCATTGGTGGATTCCTGAGTAAGCAGGTCCAGGGATTGGGCTACTTATTTAATAAATGCAAAATGTGAGGGGTAGTCCTCAGTTCCCTTGTCAAGAGAATCAGAATGGTGAGGATCTGGGGAAATATCCAGTTTGACCAGTTCCCCATAGTCCTCATCTTCACCCTCATCATACTCCTCACTCAAAACCTCTCCCTCAGGTTCCAAGGAACAGGGAACCAGGGTAAAGCCTGAGGTGCTCAAGCACAGCCGCTTTTCAACCAGAACTGGGGTACTCGTTTGGAGCACCTGAATTATCCTAATAGCGTTAGCTATTTCCTCAGTGGTTGGAATCAATGCTGCCTTCGGTTGTGGTTTGACCACTGTATGCTTTTCTTTCTTCTTTCTCCTGCCTGTGGTTGCCAGTTTAGCGGCAGAGTCAGCAGGTAATTTTTTGGATGAGGAACTGTCACCCTTATCAGAGGGCTGTTCCTCTCATTCTTTTTGGCTAGTAGCTGGTTTGTCTGTAGCCTGTTCAGCAGCTCTCTCAGGCATCTTCTCCTACCGTCATTTAAGTCACCTATTAAGCATTGACTGAGGGAAGATTTTGCAGATTTTACAGTCCTCCTTGAGGTGGTCAAATCACAAACAAAAATCACAAATTAAATGAGGATCTGCTTTAGAAAATGGTTCCCCACACTCAGTATAATGTTGGAAACCTGTGGGGTCCATTCATTTCTTGGTCTGTGACATTTATCGGTTGGTTAAAATTGAAAAACTGAGAATTAAAATGGTAAAAAAGTTTTAAATTAAATGTAAAAATGTAAAACACCTTACTGGATGGTAGAAGATTGAATTAAATTTAGAGTTTAAATATCAAAAGTAAACAGTAACGGTTCCTTCCCAGTTGAAAGAACCAAGGAGGAACCAAGGAAATGCACCAAAATTCACTCTGATCTAGACTAAGTCTACCTGTGAACCAAGGACAATGCTTTAAAAATCGAAATAACTAAATGGACTTCGATAAACCAAGACAAAATAAATTTCTTCAAGAAAGTGAAGGAGAGTTTTCTGGAGCTGTCTTACTGAAGCAAGCGGAGTAAAGAATCTGATGGTTGCAGGAAGTGCAACCTAGGACAGTGATTTGAAAACTGAGCTCAAGCCAAAAATTCCACTATTAGCATAGGTTCTATTAACCATTTCGGCTCCGGGGCAGTCCTATGGTGAGACCATACTGCATTTGTCAGAATACAGTAAGATTTCCTGAGGTTTGAAAAATAAAAATAAAAGAGAGTCAGAGCAGATACTGGAACCAGTCCCTGCCAAGAAAAAGTGAAAAAGAAAGCACATTCATATGCCACTTCTCCTGCAAAGGAAAATGAACAGGCAGTGGGCCTAAGGCAAATGCTCTCAACAGAGGACATGGCCTAAGACAACAGAGAACATGACCAAAGCATAGCAGTTTTTCCAGGCCTTCAAGGCTATGAAAAACATTCTCAGTATGCCTCCCCCCAGGCTTAGGCTGTAGATCATTTGCTTGTGGAGGAGGAGGACATGTATTATGAGAAGGAGGAGGAAGATGAACCTATAGAACATGATGGCTCACCTGAACAAGAGTTTGGCTCCCCTTCTAAGTGTACAGAGGATTACACCGTGTACTCCTCTTTCATCAAACAGATGGTGAACACCCTCAGCATCCCTTCTCATGAAACAGAGAAGGATGAGGAGGAAAGGGAGGTTTTTGGATATGATGGGGCTAGCTCCTTCGGGAAAGCTACTAGACCCAATACACAAATGTCTCCAAAAAGCTACTTCAAAAATCATACCAGCACCTGATTCAGCTGCTGGCATAGACAAAAAAGTTGAAAAGAAATATCAGATGGACAGATGGAGGTGAAATACATAGAAACATAGAAATTTCCGGCAGATGGGGACCAAGTGCTCCATCTAGTCTACCCGTGGTTTCCTACCCCCATCCTACTTAGCTTTTTCCATACTGCTTGACTGCTTTAGCATCCTGCTATGTGTGTTCCATGCCCTCTTGAATTCACACATCGTCCTTGCCCCCACTACCCATCAGGCAGGCTATTCCAAGGTTCAGTCACGTGCTCCGTGACGAAGAACTTACTCTTGTTGGTCTTGAACCTCCCTCCTTCCTTTAAGGCAAAGTTGATGCCCTCTTGTCTTGTTGCAGTCCTTTACCTAAAAGTGTTTTTTCCACCTGTACCTTGTTTATTCCCTTTAGGTATTTAAATGTCTCTGTCATATCACCCTGATTCCTGTGCTGCTCTAGGGAGTATAAGTTGAGTTCACTTAGTCTTGCCTCGTATGCTTTTTGATGCAAGCCCTGCACCATCTTTGTTGCTTTTCTCTGTGCTGTCTCCAGCCTATTTATATCCCTCCTAAGGTGTGACCTCCAGAACTGGATGCGGTATTCCATGCGAGGCTTCACCAGGGATCGATACAGAGACAATATCACGTTTGCCTCCTGCTTGTAATGCCACTCCCTATGCATCCCAGGATGCCACTAGTCTTCAGAGCTTCCTTCTCACATTGTTTACTGACCTTCAGGTCATCTGAGATCATAGCCCCCAGGTCACATTCATGCCTAGTAGCTGCCACCTGCTCCTCTCCTGTTGAGTACATTTTCCTGGGGTCACACTTTTCTAGGTGCATGATCTTGTATTTTTTTGTGTTAAATACCTGTACACCAAGCAGCTGCTTGTGAGAAGGCTAAGATACCCTTCTCTGCACAGCCTCCTGAGAAGAATTCCAGGAAACTGGATGCTGTGGCCAAAAGAGTGTATACAGCAGCATCCCTGGTCATTAGGCAGACCGCTTATTTGGCATACACAGCCTAGTAGCCAAAATCACTATATAATACAGTGCTGGCACTGACTGGTAAGGTTAATGGTGAGGTGGAACAGAACCCAGCTACCACAGCAAAGTCAGCCCTGAATGCCACTAAATTCCAGTTCTACATGGCTGTGGACACCAATGACTCTGCTCCAAGGGTCTTAGCCCATGCAGTGGCACTGAGAACACTCATCTGAATAAGTGCTACCATCCTTTCCCAGGACACCCAGACCAAGACCTTGGATTCCTTCTTTAAGGGGAATTCCTTATCTGGTGACAAAATAGAGGCATATTGTACATGAAAAAAGTGGATAAGTACAAGACTATTTACAAAAATAACACAGAGAAAGAAAAGGTCACCTCTTCCCACAGGCCTTAAGGAAGAGGAGGTGGGCTAGAGACTACTGTCCCAGACCATGTCTCTATGAGTACCAACCCCAAAGAGGTTACTGCAGAGGCAGAGGCAAGAGGGGCTCCAAACATGCTGCTGCATCACCAGTCCCTAATGCACAGCCAAAACAAAACTGACAATTCTGCCCAGGTTACCCAACCACTGCCAGCGGGGAACCTGATTCATTACTTCCAGGAATAGGAAAAAATCATCTGATTATGTCACTAGATCAAGCAAGCATGGGAGTGCTTTCATTCCATAGCAGGTGGTCAGCTGTGGAGGATGGCAGGTTTGTGATGGTTGCCTTTTTATTATAACAGTAAGATGCATGCAAGAATTGGATTTTGGGTGCTTGGGCTGGGGGAGTGGAGGGTGATTGGTTGGACCTGCCATCTGGTGGGGGGTTTGTTTTCTTTACGTTCAAATGAGTGCTTAGATGGCAGACATCTGAGGAGGTGGACGGGTTGTGCCGGTCACCCATTGTGGGAGTTTTTCCAACTTAAAATATTAAATTGTGGGTGCTTAGGGGGAGGGTGGTGTTGGGTTACTAACAGAGGGTGGGGGGGCAGGAGGCATGCATTTAAAGATTTAAGCTGGAGAGGAGGGTGGGGAGGCAGATTCTTTGTCTTTTTTTTAATAGTATTTCCCAAATAAGCAGGGGACAGATACTACCACTGTTCTTGCACGCATCTTACTGTCATAACAAAAAGGCAACCATCACAAACCTGCCATCCTCAAAACCTTCCACCTGGGAACAGAATTAGGAGATTGTTTAGGAAAGAGGTTTGGTTTATATTCTGTTTTAACTGAAATATTTGAATAGTTTTGTACTTGAAATTAGTTCTGTGTGTTAAAAATTACTACTATGAGTTAGAACTGTTACTTGGGCTGTGATATTGTAACTATTGGGGCTTGTGGGAACACTTGTTTGGCAGTGATAATTAGAGTGAAATTTAATGTGATGTTTGCCTGGTGGTAGAGCCCTCCTACCCACCTTGTTTTGTAGGCTTTCTTAAATACCGAAATGCCACTGGGGATTGGGATTGAAGGGCTGTGCATTTCTGTTTGTGACTGAAATTTGAAGCAACAGAAACTGGTGGGCCTGTGACATCATATGGTACCTGATGTCTGCATACACACACTGTTAGCAGGACTGGACACACACTGGGCTGTATGTATTTGTGAGACTTGGGAACATTATTGGTGGGGGCTGAAATAGGGTTCATAAACAACTGCAGTCAGTACAGAGAGAGAGGTGGTATTCAAGGGGGAAGGGACTGAGAAAAGGGGTGTGTATCATTATGAAAAGAGAGGGACAAACAGGATGGTCACATTCCACCATGGCAGGCATCAGCGGAAGGGTTGTAGGCTGCACAGGCTGTGGGGTGGCAATAATTCTCAATTAGGCCTGGAGAGAGGGAGGCTGCCCACTCTGTAGACAACTATCTCATATCAGGAGTGAAGTATATTGGTTAAGGAGTAAGCTGGGGGAGTTGGGGGTGTGTGTCCAAGGATAAGGGGTGTGGATATAGGTGGTAGAAGGGAGGGGCTGAGGGGAGGCTGGGGCAATGCTCAGAAATTACAGGACATTATGTTACACCAAGCAGGAGGGGGGATATTAGGGACAGAGGACCCTTAGATAGGGATGTTAATGTTAAGGGGAAAACGTACGGGGTAAACATTCCGAATATAAAGAGAGTGGAGGGGGAAGAGTCAGGAGGGGCTGTTGTGGGGAAGCCTAGAAGAGCAGACAGTGAGAAGGGAGGGGCTGTTGTGGATAAGCCTAAAAGAGCAGACTGTGGGAAGGGAGCTCCTAAGGAGAACAGGGCAACAGGGGAGGAAGAGCGGCAGTTGGGGGAAACTCAGGTTACTTGATGGAGACTGGTATAGAGTGTTACAATAAATTTGAGCTACTAAGCAACCTAGAGGGGGAGGAAGGGGTTGGTGGAGATGAAGAAACTGATACAGAGTCCGGGGGGAGGGAGTCTGATACCCATAGGGCATCACAGACCAGCAACGGAAAGGATAGAAATAGTCCCAGAGGGAGAAGGGGAAACGTAAATGTTAAGCAGATGGGGGAGATGTAACATATTGCAGACATGAGGGAGGAGAGCATGACTGGAGAGAAGCTGGGAGACAAGGAGGCGGGGAGGCCCCCTTCAGGAGGGGGGCCTGTACCAAGGATGGGGCCCTATGTAAAGGGGACCCACAGAGGGCCTCTGAAGGAAGGGGTACTATTACAAGGGAGAAGGATGGTGGTGTGGGAGAAGGGGAAACCATCAGGGCCTGGATAAATGGTTCTGATAAGAGAGGGTTAAAGGGGACACCTATTCAGGGGGGGTTTGAGTTAAGTGGGCAAAATAACAAGAGAGGCAGAAAGGGGATGGTGACAAGGGGGTCTCTAATAAGGTGGGAAAACCCCCATGGAATTGAGATCATGAATAAGGGAGGGATGGGGGTTGACAGTGCATAGTGGAGGTAACCATAAGGATGATGGCGGTGTTAAGGTTCTGTTATTGGGAGACTCGATGATTAGGGGTAGCCACTGGGAGGGACAGGGTGGTGGATGCCATAGCCAGGGGAAGGTAGTGAGTATCTCTGGGCTGACGGTGCACAGAGCAAAGTTCATGGCATACAAACTGGTTAGGGATTGTGGAGGGAAACTGGATTTCCTGGTGCAGGGAACTAGTGATCTAGAGGGAAATAGCATTTTGGAAATCCAAGCAAGGTTCTGAGAACTTGCCAGAGTCTGTTGGGATAATGGATGCAACATTTCCTTTTCAGAGATATTGCCAGTACCAAAGGCCTCAGTGGAGAAAAAAATGAAGATCACAGAGGTTAATGACTGACTCAGGAAGTGGGGTGAAGAAAGTGGGTCGGGGGTGTTAGGGAACTGGAAAGGAGTTTGGGAGGATAAGGGACTGTATGCCAAGGACAGGCTTCATCTTGCCCTGTTAGGAAAGGAAGTCCTTAAACAGGGGGTGGCTGACTACATTCAAGAAAAGTGGGGTTTAAACTTGTGAGGAGGGAGGGATAAGGGAGGTGCTGACTAGAAGCCCTCTCCTCCAGATGAGGGGAGTAGCCTTCAAACCTAAGGGAGGGAAACAGACTGGGAAGGAGGTTTCAGGAGGAGCAGAGGTGGATGGAAGTATAAGGAACCTGGGTGGGGTTCGACAAAGGGGATCAGGGATAAGGGGTGGGGGTGGTGTTAGTAAAAGCCAGGAGCTTGGGAAACAAGTTGCCAGAGTTCCAGGCCATGCTGTTCGAGGGGGGGTGGATGTGGCGGCGGTCACGGAAACATGGGCCAACAAAAACTATGACTGGGACCTAAACGTGCGGGGGTACACTATGCTTAGGAAGGATAGAAAGGAGGGCAGAGGGGGTGGAGTGGCTATGTTTATTACAGATGACATAGAAATTGCTAGGGTAGAAGAGGCAGAGGGAAACATGGAGGACTTATGGGTCACCTTACGAATCTCAGCAGGAGGTAAGGTCAAGCTGGGTGTAGTATAGAGGCCCCCTGGGATGGGTGATGTTCTGGAGGATCGTTTGCTGGACAACATCATTGCCCAGTGTGGACCAAAAGGGGAGGAAGTGGTGTTGATGGGGGACCTTAATATGCCAGGTACAATCTGGGAAACCATATCCTCTAAGGTGGCCAAGGAGTAGAGGCTGCTGGACGGCTTCCAGGACGTGTTCTTAACACAGCACATGATGGAGCCCACAAGGGAGGGGCATGTCCTGGACATGGTTCTGGCAGATGGGGATCTGGTAAGGGACCTGGTTGTAGAGGATCTCCTGACTGGGAGCAACCACAATACTGCCTGGTTTCAAATAAGCATGGGGGGAGAGATCTAGGACACTGGCAGTGGACTTCAGGGAGGCAGACTTTGTGGGTATGGGAAATAGTCTCAGGGATCACTTGAAGGGGATTACAACAATGACAAATGTGAAAAAGAGATGGGAGGTCATAAAACGGGGACTTCATGAGGCAGTCAGGACCTGTGCTAAGGTGAAGCGTAAGGGAGCAAGGTCACATAAACTATGCTGGTGGTCCAGTGAGGTTCAGGTAGCGATCAGAGAAAAGAAGGCTGCCTATAAAAAATATAAAACAACAAGAGGGGATAGGGAAAAGGAAATGTATCATCTTGCATCTAGAAAAGTCACCCGGATGGTGCGGCGGACAAAGTCCAGTAAAGAGCAGTGGCTGGCACTGGGGATATGGGGAAGGGAAAAGGGTTTCTTTCAGGTACATCGGGGAGTGGAGAAAAACTAAGGGCCATCTCGGCAAGTTGAGATTAGAAGGAGGGTGGGTGGAAGAGGCGAGGGACCAGGCAGAGGTATTAAACAAGTACTACGCCTCTGTGTTCACTAGGAAGGGGGATGGGATAGCTACAAAGCAAGGCACAATGGGGAAACAAGCAGTAGTGAGTGGGATCAGGACAGCAGCAGAAATGGAGCAAGAGGGAGGGAGAGGTACCCTGGGGTGTCACATCAGGATAAAGATAAAAAGGCCAGTAAGGTGGAGGGGACGGATGATGCTATCGCCACCAAAAGTGTGTGGTTAGCCCTTAAGGGCCTAAAGAAAGATAAATCTCCTGGGCTGGATGGCATTCATCTGAGAGTACTATGGGAATTGGCGGACATACTGACTGCACCCCTGGTGGAGCTCTTCAACAGGTCACTTGAGACGGGGTACCTAGGGATTGGTGAGAGGCACATGTGGTGCCAATCCATAAGGGGGGTCGAGGGAAGTACCAGGCAACTATAGACCCATCAGTTTGACCTCGGTGGTGGGAAAATTAATGGAAAGTATACTAAAGGAACAATTGGGGGTGTACTTGGAGGAGGTGGGAAGTCTGGATAGTGGACAACATGGGTTTGTGCCAGGTAGATCGTGTCAAACCAATCTTGTGGAGTTCTACAAATGAGTAACATCAGAACTGGACAGGGGAAAACCTGTGGATGTATTATTTTTGGACTTCAGCAGGGCGTTCGACTCTGTCCCCCTCAATGGTCTGGTGGAGAAACTGATGGAGTTGGAAGTAGGCCCTTTGATGGTCAGGTGGATTGAAAACTGGCTAGCTGGACACACTCAGAGAGTAGTTGTCGGTGGGGAGCTCTCGAACCCTGGAGAGGTCGTTAGTGGGATACCGCAGGGCTAGGTCCTGGTTCCAATCCTGTTTAATGCATACATTTCAGACATCAGGGAGGGTATAGGGTATGAAATGAGTCTCTTTGCTGACTCCAAGATGGGAGCAGTAGTTGAGGGGGAAGAGGGGAGGTTGGCCCTGCAATGGGACCTGGACACCATGGAAAGGTGGGCTCACACATGGAAATTAAATTTCAATATCACCAACTGCAAGGTGCTACATCTTGGGCTGGGAAACCCTAAACACAGATACACCCGCTGGAGGCCTCAACAGGGGAAAAGGACCTAGGAGTCATGGTGGATGCATGTATGTATAACTCTGAGCAGTGCAGGAGAGCGGCTAGCAAAGCCAACAGGATGTTGGGATGCATCGTAAGGGGGATCACCTCTAGGAGCAGAGAAGTGATTCTGCCGCTGTACAATGGATTGGTTAGACCACACCTTGAGTACTGTGCACAGTAATAATAATAATAATAATAATAAACTTTATTTGTCTACGCCTTTCTTAAAACCAATGCGCATTACAATAAATTACAGATTAAAACGTACTAAAACCATATAAAACTTCATATAACTGAATTAACAGCAGGGCAATTAATAGGCATCAGCATTATCTAAAAATGCCTTGTTCCATAAAAAAGACTTTAGACCCTTTTTAAAACCCTCCAGCATCATGCACTCTCGAATCCAACGTGGTAGAGAATTCCAGAGGGTGGGTGCCGTGAACATAAAAGCTCGGGCACCAGAAGATTTTAAAATGACCCTCGGGATCTCTAGCAACCCCTCGTTGGTGGAGCGGAGTGGACGTGTCAGTCAGTAAGGCACCAGGAGCTCTTTCAGGTAATCTGGGTCCAACCCGTGTAGGGCTTTATAAGTCAGAAGACCGACTTTAAAGGTGATCCGCCACTGAATCGGCAGCCAGTGCAGATCTCGGAGCACCGGTGTAATATGGGAGGAACGAAGAGTCCCCGTAACAACGGGCTGCCGAGCTCTGCACTAGCTTGCTAGCGACGGATATCAACCCCAGACAGCCCAAAGTAAAGGGAGTTGCAGTAGTCCAGACGCGAGGTCACAAAGGCGTGGATCAGCGTGGGTAGGTCGCTGGATGGAACAAGGTGCTTGATCCTGGCGATGTTCCTAAGATGGTAAAAGGATGTCTTAATGACTGCTGACACTTGTGCATGCAATGTCAGCTGATCGTCCAGAATCAACCCCAGGTCTCGCACCCGTTCAGAGATCAGGAGCTCTGCATCTCCCAGGAATAAACCGGAGGTTTGACGTCCCCCGGACCCCTCAATCCGGCGGCCGGGATCCACAACCAACACCTCCGTCTTCCCAGAGTTCAACTTCAACCAGCTGGACCTCATCCAATCCTGGATCTCCCTGAGACAGCTGTTAAACACTGAGAGAGCTCTAGTCTGGTCAGGTACAAAAGATAGATAGAGCTGGGTATCATCGGCATAACAATGAAACTCCAGCCCATATCTTCTTACAATGTCTCCAAGGGGAAGCATGTACACCACAAACAACATGGGCGATAGCACATAGCCCTGAGGCACCCCACAGGTCAGAGCAGTAGGATAGGAGGAAAAATTCCCTGATACCACCCTCTGAGTTCTACCTGTGAGGAAGGAGGTAAACCATCTGAGGACCAAACCCGAAAGCCCACAGATGTATCTCAGGTGCTCAAGCAACACCCCATGGTCTACGGTGTCAAATGCTGCTGATAGGTCCAGAAGGACCAAGATGGACCATTTTTTCTGGGCTCTCACCATCAGGAGATCACTGAGGACCCAAACCAGTGCAGTCTCTGTGCTGTGTCTCTTACAAAAACCTGATTGAAGAGGATCGTAGATATTATGGATGGTAAGATGGTTGTCTAACTGGGCTGCCACCACTTTCTCGATTACCTTCCCAACAAAGGGGAGGTTCGAGATAGGTCTGTAGTTTGCCAGGGAGTCGGGGTCCAAAGATGCCTTTTTCAACACTGGTGTCACCACCGCCTCCTTCAGGGAGCGGGATATTCACCAGTGTCCAAGGGCACCCGACTATCCTGGCAAGAACCGGAAGATGACCTCCCACAGCCCATAATCAGACCTGTGGGACCCGGTCTAAACTACAGCTAGTGGTGCCATACCCTGACAATCCTCATAATATCCTCGATTTCCGGCCTTATGAAGGAACTCCAGGTAGACAGTGTGCTTGCAACCATAGGCTGGGCCACATAACTCCCATGGAGGGGGCAGCGCAAATCTCGGCCCTGATGTTGGCCACCTTATCGGCAAAGAATCGAGCAAGCTCCACACACTGTAACTGTGAAAAGGCTTGTCGACCCTGCAGACAGGCTGGGTTGCACAGCCTGTCTACAGTTCGGAAGAGCTGGGCTGGTCGATTCTGAGCAGCAGCAATTTCTCCGGACAGGAACACTGCCTTCTTATGAGTAATTGCTGACTGGTAGAGTTTGTAATACTCTAGGAGTCTAAGATGGTCTGCATCCGAGCCGGACTTCCGCCAACATCTCTCCAACCTGTGACCAGAGTCTCATAACTCCTCAGATCCACAATCAAACCAGGATCGGGCGAAGGAGAGAGCCGCACTGGTGGGAGCAATTAAATCACAGCAGGTGACAGCCTTATTATAGGCTTCGTACCCATTACTCCGGATTTAAGCTCAACCAGGAAATTCTGATAGGTCAAGAACCGCAGTTAGACCAGTGGGTGTAACATTCCGTAAAGGGCGGTACTTGACCATCTCCTCTGGGGTAGGTCTACGCGAGGGGGTGCCAAAATTGAACCTCACAGTGTGGTGGTCGGACCAACCGACTGGTTCCACCCCCACCTCGGAGGCCTCCAACCCCAGCAGGAAGACCAGGTCGAGTGAGTGGCCGTATTTATGAGTAGCAGAGGTACCGACCAGTGAGAGGCCCAATGAACACATCAATTGGAGGAAGTGCTGACCAAAAGGCGAGAGTTCATCGTCGATCCAGGCATTGAAATCACCCAGCACCATTAACCTGGGCAATTCAAGTACCAGGTCGACGACGAAGTCCGCCACTTCCTTTAAGAATGTTTTCTTGTCACCGAGTGGACGATAGACAAGAATCATTCTATAGCCTCCACCTGCCACCACAACACTCTCAAAGGATCTGGCCTCCTCCACTGGAACACTAGTGAGGTCCAATTTGGTCTTGAAACAGACCACACCCCCCCCCCCACCACTGCGATCCAATCTCGGGCGGTGACTCACCGAATACCCGGCCGGAATTACTGCCTCAAAAACTGGGTCCGCATTACTATCCAGCCAGGTTTCGGTGATGCAAGTCAGGTCCACCGTACCTACCAAGTCCGCAATAATGGCAGTCTTGTTCACAACGGACCTGGCATTGCACAACACTGCCCGAGTTGGATAGGACTTCTGGGAAGCCCTGACCACCTGCCCACCATTTACAGAAGAGGTGGTGCCCTTGGGTATGGGGACCAACCAGGAGGGACCCCGGTTGTCACTCCATTTCGCCCCAGGGCATCTTCTTGACTTGACCACCCGAATGCGAACACTCCCCTCCTTCATCCCCTGCTGTTTACACCCCCCCGCCCTCCGAATCCCACCACGCACAATTCCCAAAGCCCTACAGCATTGGTAAACAGGGAAAGACAAAGGGGGGGCAAAGAAAGGGTGGAGGGCATGAAGAGCAGCGGATGAATAGTAACGACGGGGTAAGGACGAATAACTATCGCCATCCATAAATCAGCAGGCCAAAAACAGAGATCTCAAAACCTAGAAATCCCAATAAAATAAAATAAGATACTAAACTTAAAAACACATAAACTTAAACTAAATAAACTAAACTATCAAATTATCCAGATAAACATACAATAGAATAATAAATACTAAACAACAATCAGTTCAATTAAATATATAAAAGTCAGTCTTTTGAAACAGTGGAGCTCCCACCATCCACCGCAGAAATGTCCAAATATAGAGGCACAAACTCTCACTCCATGCATCCAAAAATAAAAAAAAAATAAAAAGTGCAGAAAAAGAACCCCACCCCCAATTCAAACCCCCCACGGCACTCTCACCACCCAGGGAGGGACAGTGCAGGCAGAAAAGTTTCCAAAATAATGGAATAAAGTCAGCAAGTCCTGGAACGATTAATCAAAAAGGAATACAGCAAAATCCATAATCCCACATGGGTTCTCACCACCACGATGAAATCAAGGGTCCAACTGTTCCTACTGTAGGAGCCTCATCGCAATACCTCCTCCTCTGGAACGATTCCAAGGCCACAGAGCAAATCCAAGGCTTTCCAGTTCAGGACCATAAAGAGAGGGATTGAAAAAAGCCACAGACAGTGAACACCACCCGCAAACGGACCTTGCCGCTCCCAGGTCGGCTCTTCAGCCAGTCCAGAGTGGGTCAGAAGAGCCAGGAGGGCTGCCGCCAAGTAGCAGCAACCACCTGGCTCACCACCTTCTAAGGGACAGGTGTCCAACAAGGCAGCCCACAAATTCTGGCAGAAAGCCTGTAAGGGGGCCAGAAACTAGCCACCCAAACTCTCTCTTTTCCTCTGGATAACAAAGGGGAAAACGGAACCACAGAACACATGACAGACCCTTCTCACAGCTCCAAAGACTCGGGACACAACGATCTCCTCCACTCCGGTCGCCAGACAAAATCAGTCCGAATCCATGTCACCAGTCCTCCACTTCGCTCCGCAGCCTGAAAAATCAAGCCCTCAGACCAGAGAGCAGAAACTCCACCAATCTTCCCAGTAACGCCAACGATCTTTCCCACAGCTGCACTGACGGAGAAGGTGGGGGGGACCAAAGAAAACAGCAACTGAACAAAAAATCAAACCCCGAACTAAAAAATAACTGCAAAATTGTAAAATAAAACAGGATTGTAACAGATTTCCTGGGGCAGCGTAAATGCGTTCAGAGATCGCGGCACAGCACCGCTGCCATCTTGCCCCGCTGAAATGTGAGAAGACCGTACTGGAGACCACACTTGAAGAGGGACATACAGCTCCTGGAGAGGGTACAGAGGAGGGCAACTAAGATGATATGAGGACTAGGGGATTTGACATATGAGGACAGACTTGAGGAGCTCTGCCTGTTTTCACTGGAGGAGAGAAGAGACAAGGGGGACATGATTGAGGTCTTCAAGTACCTCAAGGGAATAAATAGGGTAAACACAGAGGGGATCTTTAGACTAAAACAGGGAGGTATCACCAGAGGGCATGGTTTGAAGTTGGAAGGTGGAAGGGTGAGGGGGGAAGAGGAGGAGATTTTTCACTGAGAGGGTGGTGGATCCTTGGAACGTGCTGCCTGGTGAGCTGGTTCAGAGATCTGCAGTGGAGGGCTTCAAGAGAGGGTGGGACAGACACAGAAAGCGGATGTATCAGATGATGGTCTGGCCCAGGGGGGTGGGGATGGATGATAGGGGTTTCTGGAACATGGGGGGGGGAGGGCCTTGGTACCCAACTAGTGATCTGAGGTTCCAGCAGACTCGATAGACCATAAGGCCTAATCTGCTGGCAATTAGTATGTTAGCATGTTAGTATTCATTATTCATATCCAAATAATGAATAGTGCATTATTCATAGTATTTGGCATGTACTATCTGTTTCTTGCACACCCCTAACAAGGAGCATCCCCCTTCTAGGCATATGTAAAGCAGCAATCTGGAAAACAGTGCACACCTTTGCAAAGCACTAACATCTGGACATAACAGTCCAGGAGGGGATACCTGTTGTGAAACCTTTTTTCATAAATAGGTTCTGGACCCAGCCTCACAAGGAACTGCCAGAGAGTCTGCCCACTGTAAAGCATCAAGCATCATTGATGGATTCCTGCTGTCTGAAGAAAAAATTACTCACCATAGTAATGTTGTTTCTTCTCAGGGATCCATTAGTATGATTTACAATCCCTGACCCTGCCTTCCCTTCTAGAACCTGACAACAGTTTCACACCAGAATGGTAGCATGTCAGTTGAGCAATTCAATTTGAATGAAGGAATATGAGCAAACGCAAAATGAGTGACAGTCATTTTATAGCAACCAGTACATTAGAGCAACTCCACAAATACATTGAACCCCAGAGTCAATGTGTGTTGTGGAGATAGAAACCTAGAGATGTGGGAGTGGGAGGTGGTAGCTGAAATGTGCTTCACTCAACTTTAGTGTTGCCCAAATTGCAGTCGCTATAAAATATTCACTCAAATTGTTATCGCTCAAATATATTTGCTCAAATGACAAGGAATCCACAAAAATCCATCCTTTTGGTAAGGTTGCTTGAGCATTCCTTATTACAGTTCCTCAACAAATGATAGAATGTGACCTGTTAAATGTTATCATATTGCCTGCTTTAAACTTGTTTTGTGTTTTAAAAAATGTTTTGTGACAATTGTTGGTAGCCATTTAGCTAGTTTTAGCAGCACAGCTCACCTAGCTATGGAAAACTAATATGATATTAGAACACTACAGAGAGTACAACCGTAGTGCAGAGTTTGAACTTGTATTCTAAGTTCTAAAATTAGCATAAAGTTCCATCTCCAGGGCATCACTCACTGGCAGGAAGATGATGCTTACCGTAAATCTCGTGGATGGATCCCTGAGAAGAAATAACATTATTACAGTCAGTATTTTGTCTTAGTTATCCATGAGAGTATTTTTGATTTGCACCCTATTGGTAAGGACCTTTAAAGAACACTATCATGTAATTTCTGTCCTAGCTAACCTCTTACATCGCTGTCACAATGCATCAGTGTTCTGCTACAGAACTTTATGGATGAGAAGGACACAAATTACAGCATACAGTTCTAAAGAAGTAGTGCTGACCACTAGATGGTAAATCAGAAACATCAACTGTGGTTTAAAGGTCTGTAAGGATGGAACAATAACAGAACTGGAAGCAGTACTTAAAAAAACAGTGACTACTTGGAAAAATGACTTAGCATATTAAGCACACTTCTCTTTTAAATGATGTTTGTGCCCCTCTGCTGAAATACAATCAAGAAGCAGTGTGTCATGTTGGGGGGGAGCCAGATAATGGGTGTGCACTGCACAACAGGGAGCAAGATAATTTTTGCCATGACAGGCTGCAAGCAAAAGGGATGGGTGCTGCAGGCTGTGCAGATTGAACAAATTTCTCTAATAAGTGCTAATATACATAGTTAGGGTGCAGGATGACCCTTCAGTAATTCTCTTTTTTAAACTTTTTAATCATTCAATTTTTCATTTCTTTGCACTCATAATAAGGTCCTATTCAAGAATTGTAGAAAGTGAAGTACAGTGAATATAAATAAAATGAAAATAAAAAATATCATAATATTAAGCTTTGCTCTCTAGAAGATGAAGAGATCCAATAACATTTGTATTTATTACTTCATTATAAAATTTCAGCAGCTGCTCCACAAGTATAAGCATTTTCAAGTTGTCAAAGTAAATTTAAATTTTTTTGGTCCAACTACAATACTACCTATATATTCTCCATGTGCTCACCTCTCAATTGACCCTAATTTTGCCTTAAAATCTCCCTTTATCCCTCCTAAAATTAAAGCTTTTGTGACTGAACAGTGGGGATTGCAAAAGCATAGTAATGCCAATCATTAGAGTTACAGACACGCTCTTCTTCAGAAAATGCATTTTACACTCTGACCCTTATTCTGTCAGCTTTCTGAGTGGAAATCCATGACTTTTAATGAACCCTCGTCCCTGATAATTTTCAGCTTTGTCTCTCATTTATGAGCCAGGGAATTGAGAGTTACACCCATAAGGAATCAAGGTATTTAGCTTATAAGTCAGAAAGTTCAAAAGCTGAAGGAAACTATTAAGTGAAAAGCTTAGTCAGATTATCTTTTAATTATGAAAGTTTATTTATGTTGTTTACAATTCCACTGCTGCTAGATCAGAAAAAAACAGCATCTGTGTACATTATCTTAGTCTGACTCTTTAGATCTTTTCTATGATTATTCTCCAATTCTTTTTTTTTTTTTTTAGCAGACAGGAATACAGACTTGCTGTGAGTTGCAGAAGACAGATTTCGTGGCCTTGTCCATTACAAGGGTATTTTCCAGGGTTTGGAACTGAGTAACAACCAGTTCCTTTAGCTGTTCTCTTAAAGAGAGACATTTCCTTAAACATAGAATTTGATGGCAGATAAGGACCGCTTGGCCCACCTAGTCTGCCCATTTTCCTACCTAATGGATAAGCTGCAGATCTTAGCTAACCAACAGCCTACATCTCCTACCCCCCCACTAGAATTGCCTTATGTCTGTCCCATGCATTCTTGGAATCCCCCACTGTTTTTGACTCTACGACCTCCTCAGGAAGGCCTTCCATGCATCTACAACCCTCTCTGTAAAAAAAATACTTTCTCACATTACCTCTGAGCCATCCTCCCCCTATCTTCAAATTGTGCCCCCTTGTTCTTGCACATCTCTTTTTCTGAAAGATGTTACCCTCTTGGACTTTGTTGATTCCCTTGAGGTATTTGAAAGTTTCTATCATGTCCCCCCTCTTCCTCCCTTCCTCGAGCCTATATATCTTAAGCTCCTTCAGTCTTTCTTCATATGTCTTTTGGTGCAGACCCTGCACCATTTTGGTTGCCCTCCTCTGGACAGCCTCCATCCTGTCTATGTCTTTGCAGACATGGGATCTCCAGAACTGTACACAGTACTCCAGATGTGGTCTTACCAACTGTCTACAGAAGGCCAACAACTTCCTGTTTTCTACTGGTGATGCCTCTCCCTATGCATCCCAATATCCTCCCAGCCATCCTTTGCTGGTCCTTTAGGTCGTCTGATATGACTACCCACAGGTCCCTTTCCATTTTTGTTGTTGTCAGTATCTCACCTCCCATTGTGTATTCTTCCCCTGGGTTTTTGTTTCTCATGTGCATTACTTTGCACTTCTTTGTGTTGAATCTAAGCTGTCATACATTTGACACTTCTTCTTCCTTCTTCTTTCCAGTGCGACTGGGGATATGTCCGGGAAGATGTGGAATTTTAAATGGTTTGAAATGAAGTGCACCTTTTTATATTGGCGTGCAAGCAACATCTTGTGGCAGTAGCACATTTCAGAAGTGTGCCAGTGTTGTGGCCAATGCAGGGGACGCTTTAGTGGGTGCGTCCCTCAGCCACCAATCAGTGAGCATGCCGGCGATGACAACAGTTTCAAAGAGAGTCACAGAGTTGAAAGAAATCTGCTGCTCCAATGAGGTGCAGTTTCCTCACTGGAGCATCAGATGACAAGCCTCCATTACATACCTTTCCTGGTGAAACATACCCATAAATATGGCGGCTCCTGCCACCCACCACACAATCCCCACAAAGCCGACATCGGAGATGCCTAATCCCCATATTGGCATGTCCCCCACCAGTTCAATTTGTTTGCCGATGGGGTGCCCAATCCGCACCGGCATCATGCCCTCTCCCCCCCCACACGCACACACTCTTTCTTTGCCGACAGGGTGCCCAATCCCCATTGGTATCATGTCCCCCCCAAACTCATGGCAGACTGGGAGCCCACCTCAGTGTGCCCCAAATCATTTTTTTATCTGTAAATAAAGAAAACCTTTCCTCAAAGTCTGTTTTTACCTGTAAAAAGGTCCTTCTTCATCCCGATGCACCCCTCCCCAACCCACACCCACCCTCTGCACAGCCCACCTCCCTGTGCACCCTCACCCCATATTTTCCTCCAGTGGGCTGGGACTATGTTCTTCTGTCAAATGGGAACACGTCTGAACTCTTCAAAAGCCGACCGGGAACGGCAGAAAATGCGGTTAACTTTATAATGGCAGGCAATGGGGAGTTTCAACTTAGGTAGATGTCTCAGCCATTTTGGTACCAGATTTTCAACATGGGGTTCTTGGGACCCCACCTCATGAACACATGCACCATCATCTCATTACTCAGTCCTGAAAGGTGATTTTTTGGTCACTGTGCAGCATCACCTTTTGGGACTGATTAACGAAATGGCAGTGCCACTGTTCATGAGGCGGGGTCCCAAAAAGCCCATGTTGCACATTTAGTGAAAAAATTCCAAACAGGACTCCGTTACGAGCGTGCATTGCACAGTTTCCACACACGTTCAGAACTTTGCTAATTTTTCATATTTTCACTCCAGATTTTCAACATTGACATTTTTTAACACCTCCTTATGACAGCTGTCGTTTTTCACATCCTGCCCGAAATGTGTTTTCGCACTTGTGGCACACAATGGCATGATCGCTATGGGAAATCAACTTTCAGGGCAGATGAACAAAATCACAGTGCCACTGTTCATGAGGGGAGGTCCCAAAATGCCTATGTTGAAAATGTGGTTAAAAAATTCCCTAAAATAATTGCATGTGTTGTGCAGTTTCTACGCACACTCGTGACTTCACCAATTTTTCATATGTTCACTCCAGATTTTCAACATTGCCATTTTTTTACGCCTCCTTATGAACAGTACAGTTGGCATTTTTCACATCCTGCCTGAAATGTGTTTTTGCACCTGTGATGCCAAATGGTGCAGTTGCCGTGCAAAGTCGCCTTTCGGCTAATGAACTGATAGTGCCACTCTTCATGGGGTCACAAAAAGCCTGTGTTAAAAATTTGGAGTGAAAATATTAACAAACTCCCAGGGCATTAGGGTTTCCAACCATAATGCCCCAGCCTGTAGAGACTGACAGGTGTCAGGGGTGTGACTTGGGATCTTTGGCTGTAATGCTCACGCCATTACACCCCACTCCCCCGCAGCCAGTGACAGGCATCGAAGTGTGCCTTGGAGTCTTCGGCCCCAAAGTTCACCCCATTCTCCTATACTGCATCCATCTCAGCATATTTCCTTATGGAATGGGGTGCGTGTAAGGCCCAAGACTACAAGGCACCATGACACTTGTCAGTGTCTGCAGGGTAGGGTGAGGAGAGGTGAAATGGCATGAGCGTTTTGGCCAATGACCCAAAGGCACACCCAACGTCTGTCAGTGTCTGCAGGGTGGGGTTGGGGTTGGCGTCAGTTTAATACTTCACTGTCATTCCTATTATGCATCTCTGTAAAGCACTACCAATGCCAATGCCAGCAAGCCAACATTTAGCATTGACAAATGCTTGTTTGATCTTGGGGTTTTAAAGAAGATAGGAAATGATTGTTATAACTACCCTTCCATCTTCCTTTCCATCCCAGTTATGTTCTGATATGCGTTGACTATTTTTTTGATAAATAATGTATCTTTGGGGCTGCTCTCAGATCTACAGAGTTCCACTCTCCTCACCAGCTACAGCTCTTTCTTTTCATATTTCTAAGACATTTGAAGACACAAAACACACCATTCCTGCAGTTCATCTGAAGGGCCTGGAATGGTATTACTAAGGTCATAGAATGTTCAGGCAGTATGAAAAGAGAGAAAGCAGCAACTGCTGAGGAGAGAACAATTCAGGGTGGATACAAATTCAACAAAATTAGATTATTAATTTAACAAAAATATCAAAAACATATCAGAATATTGGGTAGCTAATAAAAGGACAACTGGAGGGCATGTAGCGGTGCAAAAACACTTAAAAAAATTCTTCTTCTATAGGTGTTGAATGCAAAAAGGCATACTTGATTTTTGGGAGCTGCTGTTTCCCCCCCAGTGTTTGAATTGGGCCAGGGTGCTCCAAAATAAGTTTTTTTTCTTCCCATTTGTTTTTACAGGAAGCACAGGTGAAAAACACAGGGTTTTCCTTGGGAAGTTGTAAAGCTTCAGGGAAAACAACCCAGGGCAACTTTGTAGTATAACAAAAAGTTTAAAAACACTAGATTTATACAGTATCAATTATGTTTTACCTTTATCATTTTCTAGTTGTTTTTCTTTTCCTTTTTTGCTTTCCACCGCTATTGGTTTACTAAATCTTGCCGGTAAACCATCTCTTAGGTCTTTCAAAATGTATCTGACTCTCCCCTGCTAACCACACAATTGCTGTGATGTGACATCACAGTCTGTTGTCATGGTGAACACTATGATGTCATGAACAAAAGTACTGCGAGGTTAACAGGGGAGAGGCAAATGTTTTTTACATAGACGTTTCAGACAGGCTGCTAAGACATGCTATAAACCTTTGAAAGGAACATTGAGAATGAATAAACTTCATTCTCTATTAAATTGCAATATCTGAAATATCTTATTTAAGAAAGCACATGTGGAAGTGGAGAGTTGCTTTTTGACTAAATCCACCATGTTTTCAGGCCAGCCCATCAGCACAGTGGTACTGCTACTGTCTGCAATGCTGGCAACCAGCGTTCGGGAATGAGTACAGGTAGTCAATGGCCAGCCAGGGGAGGAAGGACTGAGTGTCCCCAAAGGCTGTTCTCCTTCCTCGAGGAGGGGGTATGCTGTGCCTCCTCTCCGACTGCCACCTGGAGAAGACTAGGTGGAAGTGCAACTGGTGTTCACTACAACAGGGGAGGGAGCCACCAGATGCCAGCACATATGCATGCCATGTGACACGTGCATGCACATCATTACACACTGGCACATCAGGGATGAAAACCAAAGTGGGAAGAAAAATACCCAGTGTGCTCTAAGCTGGCACCCATTGCAGGCTCTCACATGACCGATGTGGCTGGCCACCAACCTGATACAGTTCCTGGGTAAATGGTGGATGACAAGCAAGGGGTCCTAGCAAGCTAGGAAGTCCACAGGAAATGGAGAGTTGGTAACAAAGGGTCCTATGCACAAACCTGTGGATTGGCTATGTGCCACAGATATGTGGTGCATAGGCAACTTTAAGTCGAAATGACATGCAGCAGGGGTCCAGTGGACCCTGCGCGTCATTCAAGGAAGGGTTATGCACCCCTTATGCACATGATCCCCTTGGCTGATTGCACAGCTACACGCTGCAGGTCGCCCAAGGGGCATGTTCATAGGTGTGCCCACATTCCATGCCATTCATGAAGTCTCAGAGTGCCAGGCAAGGGGGGGGGGTGAACGATATGATAGAGAGAAAAAACAAACTGATGCTGCATAAAGCAACTGAAAAATCCCTTGAAAGTGTCAATATCCTTTATTTCAGCATTGCAGACAACAATCCTGCAGCTGGGCGTGCAGACACAAGGTGTCAACATTTCACGTGCACGCGCTTTCTCAAGAGACTGGGTTGCACTGTACCAGCACCCAATTTAAAACCCAGAATTTAAAGTGACACATTCAAAGTGCAAAAAATGTAACAAGGTGCAAAAATATTGATAATGATAAATATTACAAAATAAGGTGCTAATAAAGATAGTTAATGATACACATAAGTTTTGAACTAAGTGGAATAGAGAGCTAGTTCAGACACAATCAGTTGTAGTTTTGCATAATGTTGTTCATTTTAAAGTGCAAACAGCTGATAGAAGGCTGATTAGCTATGATCTGTAAGAAAGTTATAGTGTATGATAGAATGTTGTTATGGATAGAAATCTGTAACTAGAATGGAGTTGTCATGCTGCAGTAGCTATGTCATCACAGCTGTTATGCTGCACTAGTGATGTCACTACTGCAGCATAACAACATGGAATGCTGCCACATAGTTGCTTTCCTCAAACCGGTTAAGCTGGAAGTTGCTGTTTTTTTAAAACTTGAACTTGCAGAAACATCTGCAGCACACTGTCAGTTAAAAAAAAAAGAAAATGTTAACATTTCTATTCTTTGTTGTTTTCTCCATCTGATTTTGTGTGATTTTCTATGCTATGACTGCCCATACACTATAAAAGATTGAGAGTCAGCAGTCATACACAAACAAGGAAATTTGTGTATCTTGACGTTACCTTGGTAACAGAGTACCTCTCGAGCTGCACTCTTGCGGTCATCCGTTACCAAGGAAACCTCTCGATGCAAGAATATCCTTGTTATGTATGGCTGCTCATACACAGTCCTCTGTGTTAGTAACATTGCACAAAGTATTTCAATAAGGACTTCCTATAGCTTTCAGTAGATTTCAGTATTGCAGCATTCTACACACAGCCTGATGTTAAAGTTGATGAGAAAACTCAAGGTCCTCAATATGGATGGAGTTAGGGTCTCTGACAAAACATCCTGGTTCAATCGGAAGAATCTGAACAGCAATAAAATACACAATTAATGAAATATGCTATAGGAACACTATAATTTCCAATCTGTCACGAAGACCAGAAAAAAAATTAGCATCCATTTTAAAGATCCAAAATACATCCCTCCTACTTAAAAGAACTTCAGCATCTCCCCCGCTAATACTGTGCATCACCTTTTCAATTCCAGTGAATGACCAGTCATGTTTGGACCCCTGCAATGATTCAGTAATATGAATCAATAAAGCAGACTCCAAGTTACAGCATTGAATACACCACATGTGTTCCCCTATCCTTTCATTAAAACTTGTGTTTTGTGTGTAGCCCCTAGGTGGTGCTATCCCAAGGGCTACTACCCCTGCCTGCTTGGCTACTAACAGGTTAAGGGGCCTAGGTTCAGTGACAGGTGCCTCCACTCAAAGGTCAGGGTTGGTATGGATCAATCTAACCAGGCCACAGCCCTCTGGGACACTGTGATCCCCCCCTCGATTCCCCTTAGTGGCCCACTCGATACACCAAGCTCACCTTCCCAATACCCCTGATATGTGTGACAGATGCACCTATATTTAACACTTACCCCCAGGACTGGCTCCTTCAGCTTGCTTCTAAGGACCCCCTGTAAAGTAAGATGATGCAAGACAAGACAAAACAACTATGCAATACCGTAGGCTTAAACAGTCACCAATGTCAATATAGGTTGCAGCAAAAGAAGTAGATCTGATTTATTCAGGGGGCTATAATAAGGATGAGGGCAATCAGGTTAATGGCTTTAAACACATTATAAATATCACAGTTGTGCATGCAGTTAGTGTCCCTGTCAGTAACACTCTCTGGGTACTCAGGATGGAAAAAGGGGCCAGCCAGACCGTTGCCCGGGGAAGGCTGGCATTGCAGCTGGTAGGGGCCCTGTGAAGAAAAGGAATTAACATGCACACCCGCTGATTGTAATCCGGAGCCAGAGGGCTCAGTTCATGGAAACAACACAACATATTTAATCAGATGACACACTTGTGATTTAAAAGATATGTTACAGGGAGCTACCCTGTTTACTACTCACAATACCCAAGGCTGAGAACAGGATAAATAATGGTTGTTCTGGATTGCCAGAAGGAGCAGGGTAGGGAGACAAGGCCCTCGTAGCAGGGCCAAACTGCATTGGATAGCAGGCGGATTCAGTCTGACGCGAGCTGGGTACAGCTTCTAGCCCTCCACACACAACTCAGCTCGAGGGGGAAACCAAGTTACGACCCCCCTCCAGTTCACAGCACATTCACTGTATTTGTAACTAAGGACTATTGTACCAGGCAACTGACTCCTCAATCCCGATCGCAAAGTCACTGCTACACCCAGGAGCTCGAAGGTAACTAAGGTCCTGACAGGCTGATCACGCTTGGCAAAATCTTTGGTCTTCTTCAGGTTGAGCCTGGTCTCCATCCAGTAGCTTGACTTCGCAGTACACCTAGCGGATCACTGTCTGACTAATTTTCTCTCTCTCTGCAAAACAGCAACAGGTCGGGTTTCAGGCCTTCCACGGTTCTCCCTCGTGAACTACTGCGCAACATGGCTTTTCGATTCTGCAAGCTCTTTCCTCCTCAACTTCCAGCTCGAATCTGGCTTGCCAACAGACAGCTCATGGTATTTCTCCCCTGATCCAAAAGGTCCAATTGGCTGGTCCAGCTGTCAATCACAGTAAGAGCTCCCCCTTTACATGCAAAAGGCGCCAACAGTTCAAAACTACAAATCCCAAAAGGTAATTCATACAGTCGCACTTTAGCAGGCTCCATTTTAGAGTCCCAGAGTACTGACTATTCCAATCCGGCAGTTCGGGACCAAAATGGTGGAGCTAAACAGAAACAGTCCATGCTGCAAGAAGGCAGGTTAGAACAACTCACATTGTCATTATTACTCTAGAAATGGTGCATCAAATAATTACATCTTTCAGTAGTGCTCCCTCTGCACAATTAGCGAAGGCAGAAATGGAGCGATTATCCAGCAGCCCGAGCAGGACTCAAACATTGAGACACACAGCCCCCCCCCCCCATTTAGGCTAATTATGACTGCAAACAGGCAGCCCTTAAAGAGACAGTAACAGAGGCTCTAAAAGCTCTTACTGGCAGCAACCTTTAAGCGGCTTTATCGCCGAACACCAACCAGGCTGTGAGCAATTATACAAGCTCTTGGAAGACTTTTTGGGAACCCCCATTTGTAGGGGGGTTACATGTGCATCCAACATAGTACTCACCACATGCTCAAGTTGCAAGATACACAACACAGGTTGTGTCACAATTGATTAACTTTTTAATATGAATAAGTTCACCTGTTTGGGAGTTCTGAAATGCAGGGGATGAAACAACCACATCACAATAGTTACACCTCCCACATTTGAAAGTTACTGCAGAAAGAGCAGTGGATGCTTGGAACAGCCTCCCTGTGGAGGTGGTGGGATCAAAAACAGTAGGGGAATTCAAGAATACATGGGATAGACATAAGAGTACTCTAGCAAGAGGGAAGAGTGGGTAAACCACAGATCAACTAGGATCTGCAGTAAACCATTAGGTAAGGAAAGGGGCAGAGTAGGTGGGCCACACGGTCCTTATCTGCCGTCACCTTCTGTGTATCCTGTCATGGCTTTTAGTAAGGCCACTCTTTTAATTTTATTTACAGAAAAAAACAAATATGGGGGTAGCGGGTAAGGGAAACATAAAGGCAAAACCGTGAGGGCCAAAAAAAAACCTTCACCCTCTAGTAGCACTCAACAGTCACTACAGTGGTATTGCAGCACACCACCATAGTACATTAAAGGAGTACTACAGTCAAACTTTTTCAAAAACATGTTGTGCAGAGTGTTTTGATTTGTGTGTATAGTCCTGGTGCATTCTTCCCTTTGTTTGCTATTAGGAGTTTTCTAAAATTGCCTGCTAGTTTTATGGCATCTGGGGATCTCCATGTCAGCACTGCCTATTGCTCTTCTTTTTCCTGCTCTGGGGTTCTTTTGTAGTTTTTTTCCTACAATGCCTACTGTCTCATGTGACAGTGATGAATCCAGGACCACTGATTCAGTAAGAGAAAGCTACTGCAGCAGTAATCTTTACTTAGAAACCTGATGTTCTGGCCTCAATTAAATAACTCTATTTCAGTATTTTTTTCTAGGTGTTTGTCTATGTCCTGCCAGCAAGAGTAGAGGGGTTGTTTTTAAAGCTTTTCATCAAACTACACACAGCCATAAATAGCATACAAATCACCCCAGGTCATCAATGTTATAATTACTGAAGACTAACAGGTTTCTTAAGGAATGTCTTACTCTGGTGCCCTCAAGTGTTTGCTAAACTGCAAATGCTGCCTTTAGTGCTTACTGGATATGGAAAATTACTTAAAATTCATAGCTCTGCTGCTCTAAAATTGACTAAACCAGTACTTGCTGAATCTACAGTCCCAGATGCATCACTGTCACATGGGACAGGAGACATTGTAGGAGAAAGGAGAGCCATAAAAAATGCTAACAAGGGGATCTTCAGGGACCATAAAACTAGCAGGAAGATTTAGAAAAAAGTCCTAAAGCAAACAAAGGGAAGGACACACACTAAGACAAAACACACAAATAAAACTACTCTGCACAACATATGCCTTTGCAAATTCTGTCATACTCCTTTAAATGAACTAATTTCTATCAAATGCTGTATTTGAACATGTTTTACAACAGTAAACTTTTTTTTTACATTTATTAATCTCCCTATTTTTTTTTTACTTGTCAGACCCATTTTATAAGTGCAATAAGCCATTCCAGGTATGGGTAGTATGTCTGATAAACACACTCCCCAGGTGCGGAAGGCACTCAGTGGAAGTGCCTCATGACTCACCGTACACCTTGGTCTGTGCATTTATCAGACAACCCACACCTTGTCATGGCTTATTGCTTATTTATAAAATGCGTAGGAAAATACTGCATCCTGATTGGTCAGGACCCATGTCCTTATAGGACAACAATGCTGCTGGTATTTTTCTTGCAGGCAGGATGCAGAACATCCCACATATCTGTGCCTCATGGAAAAAAAATTCCAGCAGCCATGTTAGTAAAGTTAAAAAAAAAACACTTTACACCCAGTACTTGCCTAACCCATAAAATACCATTTTCATAACTACCCACCCCATCACACATCATAGAAAACACTCAACATATTAAAGTTACAATGTATTAAGTAACCTCTTTTTAAAACATTATTCCTGTTTTTATTTGCAGCCTGTAATCCACAAACTGTAGTAACTGTACTGTGATCTCTTTGCCGCCACTACCTCCTCCTCCTCTCTGATTCTGACAGTACTGGTAATGTATTACATCTCTTCAAAAACCGTTACTCAGGGGTCAGCCCACTGATGCAGTGACAAGGCATCTGCTTGCGGTGCTGATATCATGGGTTCAGTAATGGACTTGGGAGTTGGAGGGCCAGCCAGGGGGAGAAGAACTGAGTGTCCCAAGGACTGCTCTCCTTCTCAAGGGGAAGGGTGAAGAGTGTCCAGCACTATACAGACCTCTGGCAGAGGCTAGTGGTACCATCATGGCTGGCACCACACATTAGGGGGCAGGGTGGATGCTGATGTCATTGTACATCCCTTCCCCCTAGATCTTCATTAAAAAAAATGACAAGCCCAATAATGAAGGCCCCTGCCTATGCCGCTGCTCCTGCTGCAAATAATGTCCACTGGGGGGTCCTGCTTCCATGGTTCCACCCTGGAGGGCAAGCCAGGGTTACCAGACTGTGTTCCTTTGGGAGAAGGTGCTCATCCGGTGGCACCACCAAGGGTGGATAAGCCTGGGCATGGGTGGGTGGTGAGCAAAGCAGGGGTGCTGGAACCTCCAATACCAGGGGAAGGAGCCCAGTATATACAAAAAAACAAAAACAAAAGAAACTGTCACTCAGTTGCCATTTGTGCCATTTCCATTTCCCCACTGACTGCAACCACCATCAGTTTGGTGCTGACTGCAACTACTGACAGTTCAATCCACAACTCAAAAGCTGGAAGTTATTTGCAAGACACTGTGAACAGTTGAGGGCTTTCAGTTACCACAAAACATGTTCCAACACTGCACCACCCTCCACACAGAACTTCTGACATTTGTTTAATAAATAAAACAAAAACAGTTACTGGGGGCACACAATATTCTGCTGACACCAAAACCACATCATCTGATAACAGATCTATCAGAGGACCAAGTTCTACAAATGTAACTTCTGGAGAAGGCAAGTTATTTACAAGTATGTCCTGAGTCAACACTTTTAAAGATAATATCCTGCTGTTTTGTCTTGAATGAGAGCTGGTGTCATGAGAAGTTCAAAAATATAATTTTTATGTGTTCAAGAGGTTGCAAAATCAAGTCATGTCACTTAGAAGATTTCAAAACTGTCTCAAAGTAAATATCTGTCATCAAGTGATTGATGAACTCCAGGCTGAAACTAAATGAAAACTTCTCCAAGAGAATTTAGTGCTTGTAAGTACCTCCCTAAAAATGGATTTGGATGGAAGCTACCTTATTTTGTAGCCCAGGACATGAACAGTAAGCTAATAAATTTCTTTTGAAGGGAGTTTGCTAAAACCATTATTATAACCATTATTAGCTTACCTCGGAAAATATTTGCCTCAGAAACATGAAAGGCACTTCAAAACGCTGCCCTTGATGAGCTGAGCTCAGCAATGTTTGTTTCAAGACTGTGTATGAATGCATTCAAAAACTAGAGAGAAAACTAACTATTGTTAAAAACTTTCAAAGCTGACAAACCTTGGAAAGAGGAAGGTCCCAAGGAAGAGGGACTAGCCACCCCACCTCATTTGCAAGAACCAATCAGAAATGGTGGAATGATGTCAGGATGATACAGTGATGATGCCCAGGATGCTCCCCGGCACCAGGACCAACTTTCCTCTCTTCTTTGGTGGTACGGCTCCCCTGACCCAGCTGCCTTCTGCTCTCAGCCTGCTTGCCTACCTGAACATCAGTTGGAGGCCCCTGACAGGGTGATCCCTGCACCAGGACCCACTTTCTTCTCATCTGTAGTGGTACAGCAACCCTGACCCAGCCGCCGACCGCTCTCAGCCTGCTTGCTCTGCCTGAACCTCAGGTACGCTACCTGGGGAAGTCAGCAGCAGCTTGGATTTCGGCACCTCACCTACTGCCCTCTGATTGGCTACATCTCCCTGGCAGAAGCTCTGCATTGGCTGCACTCCTCTGCCTTATTTTCTCTTTGCTGCTAATCCTGTTTCCCACTGTTGTACCTTGTAATTTTAGCCTTATAACCCAACCTGCACTGCAATTTCTATATGTATACTGCTTACTGGTATATTTTTGCTCCAGTCACCATATTGTTAATTCAGGACACATGAGCTCTGCTGGACCACTTAATTCATTATAAGTTAAGGTGCTTAGTGTGTTCAAGGTGCTTAGTATGTTTACTGCAGCTGAATTTCTACCTATCATCTTAATTCCTCTGACCTCCTACCCTAACTTTTGCTCCTGCCCTGCTTTTTTACCCTGCATTTTGCTCTTGCCCTGCTTTTTGACCTTGCATTTTGCTCTTGCCCTGCTTTTTTCTATACTTCAATTTTTTTTCCACTCAAGGGTCCACCATTTTGCTGCTCAGACTTTAGTCTTGTAAGCTGCCCCTTCCCCCTCTTTCTCTCTCGCTCTCCATCCCTCTCTCCTTCACCCTACCCCCATCTTTGCTGTCTTGCTGTCTGTGCCATCCCACCGATTTAGTTAATCCCCATCTCTCCTGGCTCCTGTTGTCTTGCTGTCTCTTCTCCCTGTCTGCTCCCAACCCACCAATTACTCAGCCGTCTACTAACTTAATATTTCTCCCTTTTCCCTCTCTGCAGCTGCAGGCCCCTGACAGGGTGCTCCCTGCAACAGGACCCACTTTTCTCTCATCTGTGGTGGTACAGCTCCCCTGACCCAGCTGCTTAACTGCTCTCAGCCTACTTGCCTGCCTGAACATCAAGTACGCTACTCAGGGAAGCCAGCAGCAGCTTGGATTCCGGCACCTCACCTACCGCCCTCTGATTGGCTACACCTCCCGGGCAGGAGCCCTCCATTGGCTGCACTCCTCTGCCTTATTTTCTCTTTCTTGCTAATCCTGTTTCCCCTGTTGTAGTTTGTAATTTTAGCCTTATCACCCAACCTGCATTGCAATTTCTGTATGTATACCGCTTACTGGTACATTTTTGTTAGTCACCTAATTGTTAATTTAAGACAAACGAGCTCTGTTGGACTGCTTAATTCATTATAAGTTAAGGTGCGTAGTGTGTTTTACTGCAGTTGAATTTTCTCCCAACCACCCACCCCCGCCCCAACACTCTTTTAAATTGGCACAGGCCCCATCCCCTAGGCTCCACTCTTCCCACAGTTGGACAGCTGGCAGCCTGCCCTTCCTAAATGGCTGATACTTTGATTTGTTTATACACTTTAGTCTTCTGTCTCCTTCTCCACCCTGATACACGCCTACCATCTCCTTCTTCTATTACTTATTCACTCTCCCCTTCCCTCCCACATCTTTCACATCCCTCCTCCCCTACAGTAACACATTTAAAGCAACTGTTCTGCCGCTTAATTCCTCATCCCTGGAATCTTTCACCTTTTAAAGGTATACGTACCCACAAGCTGTCACTCCAATCTGTTACTTTACTGACTGTTTTTGCTTCAGCTGACTTCCTCAAGATTAGCCACACTCTTTACACATTACCCCCATGCCCTAGCCTCCTAATCACCTCCCCACCCCTCTGCCTTGGATCCTCCCCTCCTCACTCCTCCCTACCCATGCCATCCTTGCCCATCTCTCGCACTCTGCCTCTACACCCCCTCGCTCGATCTTCCACTTTCTGCTGCTCTGCCCTATTCCTCCTGCCCAAACCTCCTCCACCCCTTCCCAGGGACATTTAAAAAAAAACTTTGCCTCCTTTATGAACTTCCCCCTCCTTCCACCAAACTACAACAATTATAAGAAACTCTGATTGGTCTAGATCCCCTAAGCTTTCATTTCTTGCCTTCAACAAACATAGGAGGCTTCTTCTCATCTCTGGGACCATCCACTCTAATCCTGGACCACAAACTGCGGCCCATAAAAATTTCATTACTCCCCCTAAGCATTCCAAACAGCTCAAAATTATGCACCTTAATGTCCAAAGTCTGTTAGCTAAAAAAAAAACAGTGCTTGAATCCTGGATATCTGTTAATTCTTTCAACATTATCACCCTCACCAAAACAAAGCTCTCCAACAAGATCCCCTTTGATGAAATAAACCTTGACGAATACTCCCTCTATAGGAAAGACAGATGCAGTAAAAGAGGAGGTGGTTGCCTCATTTGGATAGCTAATCACCTCTCTGCCACTGCTTTGGATTCTCCTTTAGAACCCCCCCCCACCTGGAATCCTTGTCAATAAATCTTCTTCTTGGTAACAATTAGACTTTAACCATCAGCATTACCTATCTCTTCCTGGCACCCATCCAGAAGAAGTGGACATTTTTCTTAACCTCAAAAACTCCCTTCCACATGGAAGGAAATGAGTAATACTTGGTGATTTTAATCTCTATTGGCAGTCCGCGCAGTCTGATGCAGCCAAGGAATCCTCTATCGGCCTAGACCTCCACCAACTTATCACATCCCGCATCCGGACTAACTATAAAACTGGATATGAATCCCTCCTGGACTGGATTCTGGTTTCCAACCCCTCACATGTCACAGCCTCAGAGGTTCTCCCTGACTCAGTTAGCAACCATTGTGCAGTCTATTGCTGCTGGTCTGCTAAAACCCCTCACCATGAATACAAATTCATCCACACAAGACAACTTAGCATACAGTACTTAATCCCGTTGAGTTAAACAATGCTGTCCTGGCCACTGACTGGTCCTTCACTGAATCCATTCAGGACATTGTCACTGCACTTGAAATGTTCAGCAATAAATTCCTTGCTCTGTGCAACTTCTTAATCCCCCTGAAAAAAATGATGGTTAAAGGTAACAGTCATAAATGGATCTCCTCTGAGCTCCTTAAACTTATGAAAGAAAGAGACAAGACATGGTCTAAATACAGGAGACTAAATCTTCCCCGTCTTCTTCAACAGTAAAAACCCTTTGAAACAGATGTACATCTGCAGTCTGGTCTGTGAAAATCTCCTACCTCATCGAGAAACAGCGAAGTTCCTTGAGCAACCCAAAGCATACCTGGAACATACTGAATGACCTTATCAGTAGAGGTCATAACAATGAGCAAATCAGCCTTTCCACCAGGGGAAATGCTATCACCTATTCCCTGGAAATATCCTTACTCTTTAACCACTACTTTGGTGATTTGGACAAATACAAGTCTAACCACTCCCCTGTCCCCAGCCCTCCCATCTCCCCCCTCCCTAACCCTCACCCCAGTTTCTAGTTTCGGTTCTTCTCCCCCTCCAAAGTGGTTAAACTCATTAAAAGTAACGACCCCAGGCCATACATTGGGCTCAATAACATTGACTACAGGGTCCTCGAACTGATATGCAAATCCTTAGCTGTTCCTCTCACTAACATTTTCAACCACTCCCTCTGCTCAGGACCTTTTCCACTCAAATGGAAATCTGCTATTATCAAACCACTACACAAATTCAGACCAAAAAACAAAGTTACCAACTTCTGACCCATCTCCCTCCTCACCCCACTATCCAAAATCTTTGAAAAATTCATCCATGAGCAAACTGCTCATCTCCTCAAGAGTCATAACCTGCATACCGAAGCACAACACTGCTTTAGGACCGGCCATAACACAGAGACTGCCCTTATAAAATTTGTCAAATATATCGATAAAGCCAACGACAAAGGCCTCTATACTGGTTCAATTTTTGTGGACCTCACAAAAGTGCTCAACCTCATTGACCACAAGGTCCTACTCTCCACCTTAGCAGATCTTAATTTCTCTCTTGACATCATAAACTGGTTTCAAAACTACCTTATCCACAGGTCTCATCAGACTGTTATGAATGGTGTCCTTTCCTACTCTTGCCCCATTAAATATGCAGTACCCCAGGGATCCATTCTGGGTGCCCTTCTTTTTTCACTTGTGGTAAACTCCATCCCTGAAATCTGCTCCAATACTTAGTTAATTCTGTATGCAGATGATGCTGCCCTTTTCTGTAAGGACAAGGAGCCCGCTTCCCTTCTCAATAAGCTTCAGCTTGACTTCCATAGACTTCACTCATGGTTCTCTTCTAAAGGTCTTGTACTTAACACTAAAAAAAACAAGAAAACATGGTCTTCTTCCGCTCCAGGAAACCGTTACACTTTAATTTCTCCTTGCATGACAATGACAGTAATCCGATCGAGAGAGTTAATGAATTCAAATACCTTGGCCTGCTTCTCGACTGCCACTTAAGCTTTGAATCTCATATCAGTCAGACAATTAAGAAAGCCTACCAAAGGTCTGGCATGCTCTACAGGGTGAAACACTTCCTGACCAAGGAATCCAAGACCCTATTAGCCTGCAGCTTCCTCCTCCCATTAATTGACTATGACACCTTAGTTTACTTCCCACCCCTTGCCATTAAAAATGTTAACAGGCTCAGGAGCACCTACCATGACATTATCCATTTTGCCTCCTGCCTCCCTAGATTTACCCACCACTGTGACCTTTACAGGCTCTCTGACTGACCCTCCCTTGATAACTGACTCAATAGCAAAATTACCTTCTTTCACAAACTTTCCTTGGGACACCTTCCTGACAGCATCAGATCCCTTTTCACCTTGTCAGCCTACTCCTGGACTATGAGATGATCCTCCATACTCTCTTTCTCCATCCCTTACTGCTGCACCACCCAAGGCCAAAACACTCTCTCATAAGGGCTCCGAACTGTTCAGCAATCTCCCCTGGCTCTCATCCATTGTCCCTCTACTGCTTCCTTTAAATTTAACCTTAGGAAGCACTTGTTCCTAGCCTCTACATATGGGTTTTCCAAGCCCTGGTTGTCCAACCCGAAGTACTTCTCCAGCTCTCCTGCAAAATCTGATGGATCTGCTGTATGGACTTATAGCACCATCTGTAACCTGCATTGGCACTTACAGCATCATCTCTAAACTTAGCACTAGTGTGATAGGGTGGCCCCTGCCATGAATGGATACCCCGGTCTATCCTCAAACCCCCATATGTGTTTGGGCAGCTTTAAAATACATGAAATATAAAAATGAGTTTCTGCAGCCCCAGAGAAGCTGTGACTGAGGCTGCCTGAAAAAATATAGCTTATTTGGACAAAAACAGCCAAATAAAAGCCCCTACATGATAAAGCATGGGAAAATATGGAAACTCCCCATTGCGTAATATCCAGCAAATGGGAATCCCCCCAAAAAAGGTGCTGTGATTCCTATGGTATAAATATGGCTCACCACTAGGAGAAAGGGAGATAGGGAGTCAGTCTTGCACTGACGGAGGTAGGAGAAAGACCTCCAAGTGGTGTGAGCTCACACCAGACAGTGTTTGGCTGGGCTGCAAAAGAAAAGCCATGTGACCTGGCTGAGGCAAAGCAGTGGTTCCTATTTCTAAGTTTATTTCTTTCTTATTCTCAACTGAGTTTTACTTTCTTGATTTTCTTGATTTCTGTACCTATATCCTTCTGATTGCTAAAGATGGAATAAATTGATGAATGCCTTTGGGCATTTTTTTATGCACTAAATCCTGACTCTGCCTAGCTGTGTTACTCAGGATTCCCAACCCCACCACAGTTGGTGTTAGCAGTGGGATACTGGCTGGGTGTCTGAGGGATACCAGAGAGAACTCAGTCAGGGGTGCCAGACCTAGTACCAAAGAGGATAATGGCAGAAAGTGCATGGTGCCAGAGATGAGGACCATGGAAAATGTTGGTGGCTTGTGTGAAACTCCAAGGAAGGAGTATGGAGATCGAGTGGATGAGTTAATGCAGCTGATATACTGGCTCAGCGGAAGATGGCTTGAAGCGGACCTGCGCCAGAGGGAGGTTGAGCACGGTACCAGGTGCTGCTGGAGAGTTCCCCATTGGAGGAATTGGTGAAGGCCACAGATGACCAGAAAACATGGGACCAAGAAGAGGAGGACCCCCTGAGTAAATCTTTGTTGCTGATGTTGCCAGTTTTCCCCGGCTGTTACTTAGTGGAAGGTGAGACACAAGTGGAGAAATACCCAGGTAAGACTGTCTCTGGACTTGTGCCTCCTGGGGTGAAGAAGCCAAGCAACTGTGAAGAGGCCGATAAGGCTGAAGGGACTATTAATTGTTGTGAACCTCCTATAATAAAACCTGAGTGTGTTTTTGAGCCTGATTGGGAACAGCTACAGGGAAGGGATTCTGAACTTGCCCATTTAGGGGAATACATTAAGGTGCTAGATGTGAGACCAGTTAATGGTGGGGTAGGAGATAGGCTCTGGTGGTATGAAAAGAGACAGGGAGTGCTGTACCACATGAGGCCTAACCCTCGAACAAATAAAGTGGATGCCAGGGTTGTGGTGCCTGTAGTCCTTAAGGAAAGGATACTGGACATGGCAAGTGACAGTCCAAAGAAATCTTTAGACCAAGGAGAGGTCTTATCTCAACTAACCCCCTGTTATTACTGGCCTGGGTTGTATAGACAGGTGGCTGACTAGTTCAGGGATGATACTGGATACAGTCAGAGGGAAGCACCAAAAAGATATAAGGGAGGAGGTGCTTGATGGGTAGAAGACCAACATAAGTGGCACCCTTGGAAGAGTGAGAGACTCCCCCATGGTGCAACCATGGTCCTACCTAAATAAACTGGATACACTGTACCATAGAGCTCTAAGGTTCATCACTAACCTTCCTTTCAGCATCCACCACTGTTCTCTCTATGCTGCAGTTGGCTGGACATCCCTACATCACAGAAGGAACAAAAATGCTGCTCTTTGGATATACAAAGCTCTGACAAATAAACTACCATCCTACATTTCAGATTGTTTCTCCCTTGTTACTCCAAGGCCATATGCCTAAAAGCAATAACCTCATCATGCTGAATTTACCAAAGGCATGTACCCGACATGGAAGGGCTGCAATCAACTTCTTTCTAGCACATCTGGAACTCTCTACAAAAGACCCTGAAGCTGAGCACTTTCATTCCTGCAGTCTGCTTCAAAAGCTGTACCTAAATCTTTCCCAGAGATATGCAACTGCTTCCACAATTCCTAGCCCCTCAGACCCCTTTTCACCCTGCTTCCATTAGATTCCCCTCCTTATCTGTTCAGGCATTCATCCATTAACTTCGATACTATCTACCTCCTAAACCCCTACTCCTTACTTTTTCTATATTTGCTCTGGTGCCCATTACCACTGTTTAATTGCCTTGTATATATGTGCATATTATTTTATTTGCTCATTCTTTCTTGTTTATTCTTAAAAAAGTCTTTGTTATTGTACTCATTCTATATTTGTATATATGTGAGTTTATACCCTTTTGTTGCTTATGACCAATCAGGTCCATCTTGTAAATGAGCTAGGCTCAATGATGTTCGCCTGAATAAATAAAGATTTTGATTGATTTTGATTGATTGATTGAACCAGAACTAGATGGTAGCCCTTGATGCACTGGGTTATATGAAATGTTTAAATGTTGGTGTTGCAATAACAATGACTGTTTAAGGGGGATATGTATTCCCAGGAAATATGTTATAACATGAGCATATTAACAACTAGAAGGCAGCATAAAACTGCTGAGAATTACTTGTAGATAAGTACTGCAGATGATACACTAGGAAGGTAATTATACATGTCTCAGGGTCATGTAATGTAAAGAGCAGAATTAATTTGATTTGCAAAAATATGTATAGAAAGTATTTTCAGTTAAGGAACCCTGAGATGGAGCTTATGGAGAGGGTGGGCCATCGCTCCATCCCCTTCCCAGGAAAGAGAAGGTGGAGACTACCTGCCATAAAAATATGGACCATCTGTTCTCTTCTAAAAACACTACTGTTGAAACAGTTATATCAAATTTATTTATTTTTTTCTCTGTCTTCCAAAAGTCTGGATGGTTGGCCACCTTTGTTCGACTTTGTCTCTCTTTTTAAATCTGTTTTCTTACTGTTTGATTTGTTTTATCTTTTGTTCTTCTGGTCCAAAATAAGCATAATCCAGGATGTAGCTCTGAAAGTATACCTAAAGGTGCTTTAAATGAAAATGGATGCCTAAATGCAAAGTGGGGATAAGAATCATAGGGAGGATGTTTCTGGGCCACATTGGCTGGTATCAGTGATTGTTATGTAGGGATAGTGTCTGTTACTTAGATGTATACTAGAGTATCAGGAGGTTAATTACCCCCAGGATAAATGTTATTTCAGAATTGTTATGTAGGGATGTTTAATACTTTACATTCTGATTGAAGGGACACTGGGGTGGAGCTCTACGGTGAGGGAGGGCTGGAGCTCCACCCTACCCTCTTGAGTTGGTAAGGCAGCATTGGACTACCAGTAGATGGTTGCCCTCTTACGTGGGGAGGAATGTGACAGGGTGACCCCTGTCATGGATGGGTGCCCTGGTCTACCTTCAAACCCCCATATGTGTTTGAGCAGCTTTAAAATACAAGAAATATAAAAAATGAGTTTCTGCAGCCCCAGAGAAGTTGTGACTAAGGCTGCCTGAAGAAATAAAGCTTATTTGGACAAAAAGAGCCAAATAAAAAGCCCCTACATGATAAAGCATGGGAAAATATGGAAACTCCCCATTGTGTAATATCCTAGCAGATGGGAATTCCCCTCCCCCCCCAAAAAAAAGGTGATGTAATCCCTAGGGTATAAATAGGGCTCATCACTAGGGGAAAGGGAGACAGGGAGTCAGTCTTGTACTGTCAGAGGTAGGAGAAAGACCTCCAAGTGGTGTGAGCTCACACCAGAGAGTGTTTGGCTGGGCTGCGAAAGAAAAGCCATGCAACCCTGCTGAGGCAAAGCAGTGGTTCCTATTTCTAAGTTTATTTCCTTCTTATTCTCAACTGAGTTTTACTTTCTTGATATTCTTGATTTCTGTACATATATCCTTCTGATTGCTGAAGATGGAATAAACTGATGAATGCCTTTGAGTGTTTTTCTATGCACTAAATCCTGACTCTGCCTAGTTGTGTTACTCAGGAATCCCAACCCCACCACAACCAGCCTGTGATCATCTGACCAATTGTATTTTCCTTTATGGATACTGTCCATATTAATATTTGTTTTTATAACTCTGAATGCACACTGACTGTTCTTTCTGTACTGTACTTATATTTTTGAACTGTAACCATGTTATTTGTTGTCCAAAAACTGGATGCTTAAGAAAGCGAGCAATTTCTGCTCACATGCCTTTCCAGTAAAATTAATAACCTGAACTGAAAAACTGAACTGAAAGAGGGTAAAAAAGAAATCTTAATCTTGTGAGGCTCAGAAGTCTACTAACCTTGATATTGAATGGTAGTATTTTGAATAACAGACACTCGTTTCCTCGAGTTTCATTAGCTCAACACCGTTTGCCTGAAACACGGTTGCCTGACAGGCAAAGTTTACCCATGGCAGAGTTGGTTATATAAAGTAAGGGGGTGCGTGGGCTAAGCCCCCTGCATTGGGGGCTGCGGGGGGGTGAAGCCACCCCTGAAACATACAAAAAACTCTACTGTGGGAAAACTTTGCCTGTTGGGCAACCGTGTTTTGAACTGCTGGCATCGGATTACTGAAACTCTGGGAATTGAGTTTCAGTATATCGCAATGTGTCCTAATATATCCTACTGAATGGACCTGTGTTGGTCATGGCTGTGTTTTATGGCTAAAACCAGAGTTCCTACCGAAATCGTGGACTGTCTTTCTGTGCTTGCTATGACAAGCCATGTGTTTCTGTTTGTGTTTACAACAAAAAAGACTGTTTCATCCTTATGCAACTCTGCCTGAAGAGACTTTCAGTAATGGTGTGGAGGCTGAGCCAAATACTGCAGAACCAAAAATGACTATTACCATCAAGGGGGAAAAATAATTCTCACCGATATTCTGAAATTAAGAAGAAAGCCCAAATTCTGCAACCAGCCAAATGTCTTGAGTATCATTTTTAATATTTTTATAATATTTCTAATTTAACTTTGACTTGGGTTGCATGAGGGAAACATAATTTCTTAGATATTAAAATGTGGGTATATAAAGAAGTGCAAAACTATACAAAGGAATATTGAAACATGTATATGAAACAATATTTGAAAAAGTTTTTCTATACAAAGAAACAATTTGAAATATGTATGCAAAGAGGCTTTTTAAAGAAATCCATCAAGATAAAACTAGAAGTCCCTGCACCATATATAGTGCCTTAGCGCCAGAGGATCCCCATATTGTATATATCCCTGAAAAGTGTTTTGTGGATAAAAAGTAATTTCCTTCATAAAATACTGTATACCAGGTCCCAAGGACTGCCCATGTTTCTTCTGCCAGCCACATTCCGCCCATGTGCTCATGGACCTGATGACAAGATGCCAGTGAGAGCACAGTGGCATGCTCCATTATACGCAATGGGTGATGACTTTATGATCTGTTTTTTTCTAATATAATGGCCATTTGGCAATGAAACATGGGCACTGATCACTATCCATTGATTATAATGGAGTGCGCCCCCACGCTGTCACTGGCATTTCATCATCACGTCCATGAGCACAGGGGTAGAGCGTGGGCAGAACTTATGATGGGGAAGTCCTTGGGACCCATTATACAGAATTATATGAAGTAGATTACTGTTTAAATGCAAATTCTTCTTCTTCTTCTTCTTTATCCACAAAACACTTTTCAGGGATATGCATAATATTGGGCTCCTTTGGTGGCAAGGCACCTATATACTGTATATGGTGTAGGGGCTCATTGTGGTGAGTCTCTTTAAACATTTATGCATAAACAAAGTTGTTTACCTCTTGTTTACTTGTGTTTAATCTTGTTTATTTTTATTTTCTTTTTGCAAGTTGTTGTTTTATATTTATGCTGTTTTTTTACAAAGTTTACAAGACTTCATATTTATGCAGCAGTTATTAGTTATTAGTGTGTATTGTAAAGGGATAATAAACTCTATTTTTATATAATTCCAAGGGTGTCACGGAAAAATTCATTCATAATTACTTGGACCTTTTTTATACAAATAGGTGATGAAGTAAGAATCTGAGCCCATTTTTCATTGTGTTATATGATTTTATATATCTTTTATGACACTGGGCTGAAGGCTTAGCCAAGTGTCCATAATAAGTAATTGATCTCTAGCCTATTGTTCTGACATTTTGTGATCATCCCCTATATATCGTCTAAAAAAACTGATTAATACACCAGACAGGGTTCAACGTAATGCCGCAAAACTAGGAAATGTGCCATTAGGGTTTCTTACATTAACTCCCCAAGCAGCAAAAAGTAAAACACATTAGGGTTTTGGGTCTCTGGAGTCTTAATGAATCAGTGGTGATGTCTTCCTTGGGGTTGTCAACCCTAATGTTCACCCTTCCCCCCAGCCTGTAGCCTCCTGTCTGAAGCACAAGGCACAATTCCAAGCCAGTGCCTGTGGGCATATGAGCCCTGCATGAAGAAAGGAGACATGTGTGATGCTGTTTGCTTAAGGAAAGGGGTGGGCATTAGATATATATTTTATGTTGACCCTCAAATAATCAAGATAATCATTTTATGACTGCCCTTATAAAGATGACACATAGCATTTATAGTATATTGGCCAAAATGTCATTTTGCAGTAGAAATATGAAAACACATCTCATCCAGGATTTAAAAAAAATAACACCTGTCATGTTTATGAGGTGGTGTGTAAAGATGACTATGTTGAAAGTTTGGAGTCAAATTATTAAAAATTAGTGAATTTATGAGTGAATGTTGAAATATTGCAACATTCACTCATACCCTCAGCATTTTACCATATTTATACACCACATTTTTAGCATAGCCTTCCTAATACCTCACCTCATGAACCTGGTAGGTGAATGTTTTCAACTCCCTACTAAAACATCATTCCACACCACTGAAATATAATTCTGCATCGAAGGTGCAAAAACACATTTTGTCCAGGATTTAAAAAATGATAGCTGTCATGTTCATGAGGTGGTGTGATAAGGTAAAAAATCTGGGGTCAAAATATAAAAAATTACCAAAGTTATGAGTAAGCACAGAAAAATGTCAATGTATGCTCATAACCTTGTCATTTTTAAATATTTCAACCCTAAATTTTCTCTACATAGCCTTTTTGTGACCAAACCACATGAACAGGAGTGCTGAAAATGTTTACGTCCCACCTGAAGGGTGATTTTTACAAAGTAACCATGAAATCACTGTTCTGGTCAGATTTGCATAATTCCACCACCATTGGTCATGAGGTGGGGTCCCAAAAAGGCCATGTTGAAAATTTGGGAGCAAGATATGTAACATTTTATTTTATTTATTTATTTATTTACGAGATTTACCAGGAAGACATACTACGCAACATGCTCGATTCCAGATGCGACCTGGGGGCTTGGGCCCAGTGCATGTCAAAAATTACAGTGATTGACAATACATAGCATGAGACATTGTACAATATAAAACAGAATTATGAGTAGAAGAACAATAGGGTATAACGTGAAACTCCATGAGAAGCAGTACAGGAGTATAGAGTCAGGTACACTTAACACAAAACGATTTCATCTGTACAATAGTTAGCTTAGGATGGCTGGGGCTTAACTACATAGCAGGAGCAGCTGGAGGAGAAATGTGCTTGGAGTAGTCTGGTATGGAGACCTGGATGCTGTGTGTGTCTGATGGGGGCAGGGAGGGCATTCCAAATCTGAGGGATTCGGAAAGTAAAAGCTGCCTGACCTTTGGAAGTGCACATACGTGGGACAAGAAGAAGTCTGGGGTCAGTGCCTCTTAGGGAGTATAGGGAGTAATGATGAAGTTATGAATCAAAGTTAAAAACCACATTGAAATATATTAAACTGCTCTTAGCTCTTGAATTTTGGAATGCACAGAAAAGGTATTTCCAAGAAAGTTTTCAAAATACAAACACAAGAATTTAGCTGAACAGGTCCCAGTTAGATTCAGGTGTTTATTTTTTGAAAATATATCATTTTATGCATTTTTAATGTTTGTGAGTTAAAAAAAAGAAAATGGTGGCTGTCATGACTGGTATATTTTCAATATGATCAGTGTTTTTTTTTTCCCACACAAGAAAATAATGAAATTAAGTGTTTATGATAGGTTTGTTTTTACCATTCGCATTTGTTGGTTAACTCGCAAATCCTTTCAGGAAACTTTCCAAAGGCACACTCCTGGCACAGCCCCTTCAACCCTGAACATTTCCTAAAAAAATTCCATACTGTTTAGGTTGTAGGTGAGAGCAAAAAAATATTCAGGACTGGATTCACAAAGCTTTCTGAGGGTGCAAAACCTTCCCTAAGTCCCCAAAACTGCGGTAGCTATGGAAACAAAGGGGAATTTGCACTGAGTGCTATTCACAAAACCCTCCGCAGCTGCAGAAAAAAACACTATGGGTTGTGGAAAAAAGTGCAGCTGTGGAAGTTCCTGAGGAAAAAAGGTGTGAGATAAGCAAGACACATCCCCTGAAAGGCTATTCACAACCATTTTTTTCTGCAGTTGCGGAAAAAATGTTACACACAGTGGAATGAGGTGTAACTCTCCCTCAGCAAACTGCAGTAGTGCCATGACAATTGGAATCAATTAAGGTGGAGGTGAGGCACAGGTAATAGTATCCCAGATAGTATAGCAGTGGCTGATGTTACAGCAACAGCAGCACACATTGCCATGATATGGCAACAGGCAACAACCACCAGACCCAGTGCAGCCCATGACGGAGCCCCACAGGCAGTAGAGCCAGGACAGCCTGCAGCGAATACTACCTCTGCAGGCAACAGGAACACCCCAGGCAGGGAGGACCAGCAGTGGCAGTCGGCCACTGTGGTGCCATGGTATTGCAGGTACCTGTGGTACTGCAGTGGTTCCAGTTGAGGGACTGGTTGCTGGTCTTTTTGTGGGTGCTTTCAGCTTCATTCTATGGCAGCAATGTTAAAGTCTGCTGCTCCAGCTAATTAAGTTCACTGTTGCTGTGCCTCCTAAGCTATTTCTGCAGCTGCGGATCCGCAGTTGTGGATTTTCAGCATGTGTGCAATTTTCACAGCTGCTGAAATTCCACAGCTGTGGGGATTTTATGGAATTCCACACCTGCACAAAATTTCTTTATGAATATACACAACTGCATTTCTGCAGTGCTGCAGGCCTTTTTCCCGCAGCTGCAGGATTTTTGGCTTTGTTTATGAATCCTGCTCTCAATATTTAATTTATTTATTTTTTGTTTTGTTTCTTTTTGCTGCTTTTTTGTGTTCCAAATTTTGAAAATCGAACAAGACGTCATCACAAAATGTTTCATGTCTTAAGACTCTGTCTGCCTGACCACACATGCCAAATTGTGTGCTATTTTGTCAAATGACACCAGAGTTATTAAGGTATAAAAATTGGTGTTTAACATTAAACAGACTACTCAGCCATAACCATAGGGGAGCTACCGTTCCCCTATAATATGGGATACACAATGGCCAGACTCAAAAAATGTCATTTATCATCATGAGTGGGGGGAAAGACAATGTTCATGAGTGGGAGAGCCACGTGTGAGTTATAAAAGTCTAGCCCCTTCACAAGTGATGATAACTGTCATATTCTGAGTGAGGCCATAGTGTGTCTAACTTATACAATATATTTTAAATCATACAGCCTTCAGATTAATTATTTTAATGAAAAGAATAAACTGTTTCACTGCTCTGCTTTTGGTATAACAGAAGTCACTATGATGTCATTAGGTATCATTCAAGCTGCTCTCTCATTGGTTAAGAGCTCCTTTGTGACCAACCTTAAGTGATGATAAATGGTGATGACTGTCACGACCCCCTGGCCCCTCAAACCCGGGCAGCCCGGTAGGACCTCCTGTTTGCAGAAAGGATCCCCTTTTCAAGAACTTGTGAGCAGTGTAAGAGTTCAGGAAGAATTCACCAACCTCCTTTTTCCCAGTGGGAGGGTAGAAACTGTAGTTTTGAGTTCCATTGACTCTGCACTATGTTCAGTATTTCAAGCCCACCACAGCCACTGGCTATGTCTTGCATAAGTAATTTGGTATGATAGCCAAGCGGTACTATCTTTCAAGGCACACAGACTTTTCAAAATCCTTCTGTTAAAATGATAGATCATACAATCAGAACCTAGGCAGAGTTGATAAGAAAATCATAAAAGTTTACTTAAAATAAAAGCAATACAGAAAAGTTTACAGTTTGGAAGAATTTTGAAATGCAGACAATATCAAAAGTAAAACTGGATGATTTACATAAAACACTAGACACTGTTATTCTAAACTATACCTTGTTTTGATGTTAGAGTCCAGACAATATTTTAAATGTCCTTGTAGAGATGAGTCTTAAGCAATCGTTTTGTAGCAAGTTTGTATCCCAAGTCAGTTCTCTGAAAAGTCATTTTTTAAAAAAGCTTCAGGTGCTTCCTTGGTGAAAAGTCTTAGTTTTCAAAATTCTGACTTAAAATCAGAATGTTCTGTTCAGTTTGTGAAACATCTAGTTTTCACACACTCAGATCTGGTTTTAGAGATTTTTCCAGGCCTACACTTATACTTTCTGGTGTAAAAGTATATATCAGCTTGGTCAAGTTACCTAACTCAAAAATAAAAACTGTTCAACTGCTCTAAATTCAAAATGGGTGTCTGATAATATACTTGAGGGTCATTTTAGGACACACCCACCTGTTTTTCTCTGGGGTGGGGTTAATGGTTCCAAGACAATGCAGATATCAAGGTGCAACAGTTTGCCTTTTGTTGCAGGTGTCACGGTGGTTCCATGTCAGATTTCATTTCAACCCCAGTGGCATCTGGTCCATGTATTTAACTTTACCACTGACCTCTAGGTCATCTCCCTGACCTCTTCCCGTCATGGAAAGCTGGATACTCAGTTTTCTCTAAGAACCATGTTTTCCTGGTGCCATAAAACTGTCTTCCTTATCTGGATACATACCAGATTTACCCTATCCATTAGAACAATTAAGGCTATTTTTGTTGGGTCATTCCTAAAGGCTTTTTAAAGAGACAGTGTCTTAATTCTAAAGTATATTACAGCATATACAATATGAATCCACATAAATGGATATAGGCCTATCATGTGACAGCGACCCATGTAGAATGATGATAAATGATTTATCGTCATTTTAGGGCTTCAGTCAATAGATATATATAATTTATCTGTACATTTTTCTACTCATCTACACTGTATTAAAAATATATATATATAGACAGATACAGATATATCTAGACAGACAGATATATATATATATATATTTGTATATACGGACAGATATAGATATATACATATATGCAAACACGTACACAAATATATATATATATATATATATATATATATATATATATATATATATATATACACAATGGGGGTGAGGATAAAAACTGCAAATAACAGCAGTATTTTTGCCTGCACAGACCTACAGTGAGAATATTGCATTTATTCTCACTCTAGGTCATTTATTCTCACTCTAGGTAATAACCAGACACAAACTGCACTTTACCACAACTGCTCAAAAACATTTTGATTGGTGGGAGCTGGCAGCATGAGAAGCACAATCAGAATTCACCTGCTCAGTTGCATGTCAGCTCCCACTTGCAGTTTCATTTCTCTCCAGCATCACACAGGACACTTTCATTTTCTTCCCATATCTTTTTCCAGCACCAGATACAGTCCATAGAAAACTCACCCTTTGCATACATCCCAAATTTACTCAGCTAACAGCTGTAACTCAGAACCTCCTCAGTGTGAAAATGGCATTCACATTGAGAGCTACTTTTTTTTTAGTCACTTAATACACACACAAAAAAAACCCACTGCAGAGCAAACCCCCTCACCTTTGGCAATGAACACACTGCTACAGACCATTCTTCCTCCCTTCCCAACCACAACTGCCAACAGGCCCCACCTCACACCCAGTCACAGTACCTGTGCTAGCTGAGAAGGAGTTTCTGAAGTGCCCAGAAACAAGGAAAAACAGCCGTTCACTCCTCCAAACTTAAAACCCTTACCGCTCGCCACTCACTGCTGCCGTAGAACTTGACAAGCACGATCAGCTACATACCATTTCCAAAACACAGCCACAACCAAAGCATTTTCCGAAAAGCAAAACAGAAAAACAAAATAAATTAATAAATCTATCACCTGGCTTCCTCTCTAAGCGAGACTTCCTGCCGCCATGTTTTCAAAACTTTTCAGCCCTCCCACACACACGTCACCCGATCAAAGGTTTCATAGAAAATGGAGGCACGCACTGACCGTAGCTACCATAACAGCATACAAACAGCACAAAATCTGCTTAGATATTTAAATAAAAAAAACCTTAGAAAACACACGGAAAAATAATCAATAAACAAAAATATTGCATAAATGAAATATGGAATAGGTCTGCTGGAAATATCAGTGATATTTTCCCCTTGTGCAGTTTGACCTCCTGAACTCCCTGCGTGAAAGCCAGCCCTCATGAGTCATAAGGTTACACTGCACTCAGAAAAATATCACTGATATTTCCAGTAACACATTGCATATCCATATATATATATATATATATATATATATTATAGAGAGTGGTCACGCCCCTACAGTTAGGGTTGAGTAGGCACTTTAATGTTAAACCTCAATTTTTGTGCATTAATAACTTTGCAACTGTTCAATGGATTTGCACAAAATTTAACATGCTTGGTATGTATGGTGGATCTCTTGATTTGTCGAGTTGCGTTTTGGTCGGACTTACAGTTTCTGCACTGCAAAGTGCTAAATAACATGTTTTTCGCCACTTTTGACCGTTTGATGTTGTGGTCTGAAATTTGGAACATAGCAAGAGAGTGGGTCAAGGAACAATTCAGCATTAGTTTGATTAAAAAATATTAACCCATTCCAAAGTTATTTAATTTTTAATTTTGGGGTTCTGAGCATGCTCAGTTCACTCCAAGATTTATATGTATGTTTTTGAACTAGGATTGGGCTCATGGTCAAGGATTGTGTCAGCTCACGAATGAGGATTTAAAAAATCCTCATCCATCAGAAAAACTCCTTGTCCATGAGCTGTCATCTTGTTTTCATTCCCCCCCCCAAACAAAATGTCACAGCTTTCTCTACAGGTGACTTTTTGTCATAATAAAGCATAGGTTATGTTCAGGGTGACACCCTGTACAAACCCATACATTTGATTTGCTTTGTTTTGTCCAAAAAATTGCATTCTGAAATTTAAAAATTCTTTGACTGCAACTCGCTAATGATCCTCTTTCATGAGGTGACAAATCCTAGTCCACCAGCCGATCCTCTTTTGTGAGGCTGCAAAATCCTTGTCCATCAGCCGGCCCAGTGATGCTGAGGGTTGAGGCCCTGGATGCCATACCTTGCGCCATGCCAGCAACCCGGGTTCGGGAATGAGCCCGGGTCGTCGGGGGTCGGCAGGGGAGGACTAAGATTGAGTGTCCATAGACAGCTCTCTTAGTCCTGGGGTGGGTTTGGGGTTTTTCCGTGGCACTGACATCACCTGGCAGAGGCTCAGGGTACTGCAGTGCATGGTGCAAGAAGCATGGGGATTGGGGTACAGCAGATGTCCTCCAGGTGCATACGGGAGTGTGTGCACCCCAGGCAGGATGTCATGGCACGTCCGTGCCTCAGGGGAGGAAAAATGCAACAAGAAAAATCCCTCTACCCTTGGGTGAGGTGATGGTGATCTCCAGTAAGCCAACCTACCACATGTCCAATACTGGCTGACTCTCCGGTTCTCTTTGGGATCTGGGTGCCTCTCTGTGGGGCAGGGACAGCCCCAGACCCCGCATACCTGATGTATCTCACAGAGTAACCAGTTCAGATGGGCGGTTGAGTGTGGCGGCTGTCGGCATGACCCTAAGAGATGCCCTGAGAGTGGAGTGAAAAAATAGAACTTATAAAAAAAAAATCCTTGTCCATCACTTTGTGACCAGATGGCCCTTCTCTCGGATGAGGATTAAGCTGACGGTCAAGGATTTTGCTACTTCGCAAAGAGGATTGGCTCACTTGCTAGTATTTTGTCAGCTCATGAAAGAGGATTGGGTTTTTGAATCCTCTTTCAGGAGATGACAAAATTGCCATGCATAAGCTGTCAAAATCCTAGTCTGTCACTCGATCCTCTTTTGCAAGGTAGCAAAATCCTTGACCGTCACTTTGTGATCAAATGGCCCTTCTCATGGACAAGTATTGCTTCACGGTAAAGGATTTTGCTGCTTCGTGAAAGAGGATCAGGTAACAGACTAGGATTTTGTCAGCTCACAAAAGAGGATTTTTTTTTGAATCCTCTTTCATCAGTTGACAAAATCGTAGTCTGCGAGCTGTCAAAATCCTAGTCTGCCACCCGATCCTCTTTTGTGAGGTAGCAAAATCCCTGACCGTCACTTAGGGACCAGCTGGCCAGAATCTGATGGTCAAGAATTTCTCATGGATGGTGATTTTGACAGCTCACAAACAGGAATTGATCTGATGTTTAGGGATTTTGCTACCTCACGAGCTAGGAATTGTTCAACTTTAAAAAAACTTTTCCACTACACTGTAAATTAATGGTTTGGTCTTTTGACCTGTAATTTGCAAAGTATTAAGGGGATGCTCTAGAAATGTGAATTATACATTTAGGTGTTGGAACATTAAGCAGTTCCATAGATATGCTATCACAAAGTTGAGATTTTTCCCATAGGACAACATTGCAGCAGTCATCATACAGAAATAGATTGGAAAGCTATGAATACCTTAAATTTTGAATTTTTTTTCTACCTAGTATGGTTACTGAGATATTGGAAAATAATATTCCAATTGCTTATTTTCAGGTCCCTGGGACAGTATTATGCCCTCAAAGTTAGCAACCACATCACTTTCAGTGTCCATATCGCATAAATGATATGAGACATGGATTCAGTTAATATATGTTACACGCAGTACTCACTATCATGATTACAGCAACACTTTAATTTTTTTTCTAGCTGCTATGGTTCCCGAGATATCAGCAGATTAGTGTTACAAGGGTTCCTTGCCCTATAGGGCTGCTGTATGGCTCTGTAACTATGTGCAAGTGGCCTAGAGGGCCCTCGCTCCCACAGAAGAATATCATTATGCACGCTCCAACCAGCACATGCTATTTACTAGTTATATTACACTTTTCCAAAAAGTAAGGAAGTCATTGCAAAAAACGTCATCTAATACATCAGTTAGGGTTAAAATGACAAAAGTGGGGAAATGAGATGCAAGGGTTGAGCCCCAACCCCCCCTCCTTTACTGTAGCATGTCAACCTGTTTACACATGGAATGGGGTGAGAGTTGGGCCTCACGCGCCCATGGCACACCCCAGAGTCTATCAGTCTGTGGAGGATGAGGTGGTGGGGTGGGGTGGAGTGGTGTGGGAGTTAGGGGCTCAACCCTAATGTCTCATTTCCCCACTTTTGTCACTTTAACCCTAACTGGTGCATAAAATTAAGTTTTTTGCAATAGATATAGATATAGATATAGATATAGATATAGATATAGATCCGGCAGTGGCAGTGAAGTTTAGGGAGAAAAAGAGAACATTTAGGAAGTATAAGGAAACACAGAAGGAACAGGACAGAGAACTGTACCAGTTAAGGCAGAAGGAAGCAGAGAGGGTAGTCAGAATAGCAAAGGCCCAAACTGAGGAAAAGATAGCCAACTTGGTTAAGAAGTGGGATAAAACCTTTTATAGATATATCAGGGAGCGTAGAAAGACAAAGGGAGGGATAGTGAGGCTGAATAGAATGGATGGTTGGAGGGCAGAGAGGGACAGTGAAAAAATAGGGACACTGAATGAATACTTCTGTTCAGTATTCACAAAAGAGAAAGTGGGGAGGTGCCTAATCCAATTAACAGAAGCACTCTGGAGAAGGGGGTCGATCCCAGTCCTTTCACAGAAGAACGGGTTCTGAAAGAACTCCTAAAACTGAAAGTAAACAAAGTAATGGGGCCAGATGGAATTCACTCCAGAATTCTAAAAGAATTAGGGGGAGAACTAGTGACACCACTGACTACCCTTTTTAACAAATCATGGGAGGATGGTGTGGTACCTGAGGACTGGAAGAAGGCTGATGTGATTCCCTTTCACAAAAGTGGGACCAAGACAGAGGCAGGAAACTATAGACCTGTCAGTTTGACCTCTGTGGTAGGGAAAGTGATGGAATCACTTCTGAGCAGAGAATTGTTGAGTACCTAGAGGCCAGTGGGGCACAGGACCCAAGGCAGCATGGGTTCTCAACGGGACAGTCATGTCAGATGAATCTAATTGATTTCTTTGACTGGGTGACCAAAGTAGTAGACCAGGGAGGTGCTGTGGACATGGCCTACCTAGACTTTAGCAAGGCATTTGACACAGTCCCACACAAAAGATTAATAGTCAAATTAACCAGCCTGGGAGTGGGTCCCATGGTTGTAGCCTGGGTAAAACATTGGCTGGACAACAGAACACAGAAGGTAATTGTAAATGGAGTCCACTCTGAAGAAAGAGGGGTTACTAGTGGGGTACTGCAGGGTTCAGTACTGGGTCCTGTCCTTTTTAATGTCTTTATAAGTGACATTGCAGAGGGACTGGAAGGAAAAGTATGCCTGTTTGCAGATGACACAAAGATCTGCACCAGGGTTGATACACAAGGAGGCATGGAAAGGATGAGAAGGGTCTTGGCAAGGCTGGAGGAATGGTCCTCTGTGCCAGCAGAAAATTGGTTCAACAGTATTTTTTTTTTTACTTAAGTAGTTTAAAGGGTGATCACCGGTTTGGGAGTGCCACTATACACTGGGGAGGTGGGGTCGCTCAGGACTGACTTTGCAGCTGGTAGCACGAGTTCCAGCTGCAGTTGCAAAAGTCAAGAAAATACTGATGTGCTCATACTGAGAATGGGAAAAGCTCAACACCCGAGACTTTAGGTGCTCAGGAAACATTCAGGCCACATTTAAAAAAAATAAATATTAGAATGAAGCTAAAGGGCTCCCTCTTAGCTAAGTGTTGATGTTTTTTTTTTAATTATATTAATTTTCATATGTTTTCTGCACTTTGTCATGCACGCTAAGAGCAAAACAAGATGGCAGACACAACAAAGCTCTGCCACGGCAAAGCCATACACTGTGTCAAAAGATTGACTTACTTTGCACAAAAAACAGTTGTATTTGTGTGCAAAGTAAGTATTTTTCAAAAAATAGTTTCTTTCATACCTGACATATAGATTTTCCCATAGGAAATAATTGGAAAATTAAAAATGTTATAACTTTTGAAGGCTTCTCACCAAAGTATCAGTCCAATTGTTGCAACCAGTGCCCCTTTATCATCCAGGTGCCATGTTCAGGTCTCAATTTTCTGCTCAGCTCCTCTCAACATCCTGACATAGACTTCAGAGTGAAAAAGTATTAATCTGTTCAAAAGTTATTAAAGTTTGAAATTTCCCATTATTTTCAATGGGAAAAGTTAGATGTTCACCTCAAAAACAGGATTCTTTGTCACAAATGGGCAATCCTTTGTCACAAATAGGGAATTTTTTTCGTGATTTTTGCACTTTAATAACTTTGCATCTGTTACCTGATTTGTATGACATTTTGCATGCACCATCAGGGACTGAAGATCGCTTCATGTGACAAGTTTCATTCTGGTCGGATGTGTGAGTGCAGAGATATGGGGTTTTAAATGTCATGCCTCTATAGTTAGGGTTCAACCTTCACTTCTGTTAAACTTGAAATTTTGCACTTTAATAGCTTCACAACCATTCACACTATTTGCATGAAATTGTGTATGCACCATCAGGGACCAAGGATCCCTTGATGTGCCAAGTTTCATTTCGATTAGATGTGTGGCTGCGGAAATACAGAAGTGTCAATAAGTTTGAAAATTACCATTTTTTGTAAAATTCTTTGTAACACCGATGCACAAATACGCCTTGTGATTTTGGTCTGAAAAGTTTAGAGTAGAAAGGTCCTGGGTCACAGATGTGCATTTTTAAGATTAGGTAAAAAAAATAGTAATCCATTCAAAAGTTATTACATTTTAAAATTGCCCATTATTTTCAATGGGAAAAGATACATGTGAGCCTCAAAACAGAATTCTATTTTGCAAATGGGCAAGCCTGTGTCACAAATGAGTAATCCTTTGTTGCAAATGGGGAACCTTTTTTCGTGCTGCTGTCATCTTGTCTGTTCTTAACGAGGCATACAAAGTTAAAAAAAGAAAAAAACATTTTTTTGAAGTAACCAACATATACGATCTGCTAATAAGGACCCATTCTATTAGATTCTGGTCTTAGTTTTTTTCATAAATCACCTGGAAAAGTGTTTTTTTAATGTGCCGAAATCATTTTTTTGCAAATTTGTGAAAAAAGAATCAGGAAACGGTATTCTGTTTCACAATTTGTGGAAAAGGATTTTTCATTTTTGTAAATTGTGAAAAGAAAAGTTTGAAACTGGATCCTGTTTTGCAATTTGTGAAAAAATCATTTTTATACAGTTTTTTTTCCCACTTCACAGTGAAGAAACGGTTTGGCATTTTAGTCTGAAATTTTCAGAGTACAAAGGGCTTGCTCCACAGATGTGCCTTTTTCTAGTTTGGTGAAAGCAGATTACTTTGCTCTGGAGTTCTGGGGGTTTAAATTGTCCTTTTTTCCCATTGAATAACATTGCAATGTGAGGTGTACACAGTTGTTTCTTTGTCACTGCTGTGAAGACATGGCTTCTAGCTTTTGTATGAAGTTTTCAGAGTACAAAGGGCTTGCCCTACAGATGTACTTTTTGCTGGTTTAGGGAAAATATATTCATTTGGTGTGAAGCTATACTGGTTTTAAATTTTCCTGTGATTCCCATAGGATAACATTGCAATGTAAGGTCTTTCTTTGGTGCTGCACAGCATGGGATGGGAGACGACTACAGTATCTTTAAAATTAATGATTTAATTAATTAATTAACTGATGATTTTAAATTATGGATGATTGGGAACACAGGGCCCATAGGGTAGGATTTTGGTCTTAGTCAGGATGCGTTTCCTGCCCATATCCAATATATAGATATAGATATAGATATAGATATAGATATAGATATAGGGTGGGATATTCAAAAGGGTTGTGCCATGTGCAATAGGGTTGCGCCAGCGCAAGTCTGAAATTGTGCCATTCTGCAATATTCAGCAGGAGGCAGTTGCACCACTGAAAACATGCTGAGCAACAGCACAGTGCTAATTAAGGCATGCACAGCAAAAGGGGGTGGAACCATGCATAAAGTGTGCAATGCGATATTCAAAGGCTTGCGCAATGCACAACCATGGATCAGGTGGAAATTGCACCATAGTGGAAATGAGCCAAAATAAAAAGGCTCAAGGAAGAGGTGCAAGAACGCTACAGGGAAGCCACATGAGGCAGGGAGACAGACAAGGCCAGAGGAAGAAAGAGTGCAGGCCAGGGAGAGCACAGGACAGAAAAGGGGCAAGGGAAGGTGTGTGGGGCCACAGAGTGCAGAGGACAGTAGGTGTACCCGGTGCAGTGGAGGTAGCAGTCAGGACAGCAGGGGGAACAGAGCAACAACAGCGAGGGGGGGAACACAAGCCAGGGACATGGACAGTGCCAACTTCCACATGGAAGCTGTAATGAGGGGCGTGAGAAGGCATGCTGCAGGGGGACATGGCCGTGGAAGGGCCCGTCGGTGGTACGCCCCCAACAGGCAGTACCGAGCCTGCATCAGCTTTGAGCTTTACTCAGATGTCAAGATTGTGGGCTAGTACCACCTGAACAGGGCAATACTTGAGGTGGCTCTGTGAGCTGTGCAGTAATGTGATGCAGGCACCCTCACGACAGAGTCACGTTCTGTCAGTGGAGACAAAGGTAACAGCCGGCATGTGCTTGCTCACCACGGGTACCTTCTAGAGACCAACAGGGGACACCACAGGCATAACACAGTCGGCCACATCACGCATCCTCATCCAATTCCTCAGCACACTGCTGCCACATGCTGTGGAGTACATACATTTCCCCAGCACCGCAGCGGAGCGTACAGCAAAGATACAGGAGTTCCACAGGGTAACACATATACCTGGTGCGCTAGGGGCAATAGACTGCATCCATGTGGCCATTCGCATGCCACCTGGCCCCGATGGGGCTGCCTATGGGAATCGAAGGGATATGCTAGTGCCAACTGCCAGGTGGTGTATGATGCCAGTGGGCACATCATCAATGTCTGTGCCACGCACCCTGGTGGAGCACACGATTCATTCATATGGTACCAGTCAGCACTGTGCCATCGATTCGAGAGTGGGGACATCCCCACAGGACATTTAGTGGGTGAGTATGCATGTAGGATTGGCAAATCGGGGGCAAGGGTGGGTAAGCCACAGGTGCCATGGGAGTGGCACAAAGGGTTAGGGGCAATATGAGCCTGAACATGACACTAACCTCCACTATCTCCACACAGGTGACAGTGGATACCCACTCCGTCCCTGGCTGCTCACACCCTACCAACGGCCCACGATCCCATCACAGCAATGCTTCAGTGAGGCACATGCCGCCACATGCAACATCATTGAGCGGGTGTTTGGGATGCTGCAGGCGCGCTTCCGATGCCTAGACACCTCCGGTGGTGCCCTACAGTATAGCCAATCAAAGGCCTGTGGGATATTCCTGGCCTGTTGTATCCTGCACAACATGGCCAAAGACTGTGGGATAGCTGTACAGGTCGAAGAGGGGGACAGCAATGGGAACAACGGTGACGCCGGTGATGATGGGGATGAGCAACCCCCCCTTGGACGACGTGACCCCCGAATGATCCGGCTGGCCCAGCTGCACCGGGACACCATCACAGAGGAGCACTTCGCCCAACACAGGTAAGTCATGGGGCCATTTGCAACCAACAGTGGCTAGGGCACAACCCACATACACACAGGGAAACACACCGGGGTGCATGAAGGCAAGGGAAGTGGCAGGTCACAGAAGCACACACATACAACCAGGAGGGGTGAACAGTAATACGCCACATGGACAGACACACACACACACACACACACACGCGCACACACACACACACACACACAACAGGCACAAAGTGCACAGGGGTCAGGTGCACAACAGAGCAGGAACACAGACACTAAAAACACACACGTCCACAGGCCACCACCTCCACTTACTGTCCATGTAAGTGTGTCAGATGCTGGGCACCTTCGCACTTTGGTGTACAGCGCAATGCGGGCATCATCATGCACACGCACCTGTGGACAGCAGTCGGGAGGGTGTGCAGGTGGTCCATGTGTCTGCGTGTAGGGCAGGGTACCCACTGGTGCACTGCCCACCGGAACACACATTGCACACAGGGCAGCACCAGACAGGGCCCGCACTGGGAGACAGCTCAGTCATGTGGCACAGTGCCACGGCCACCTGGGATGCATGGGTGGCCCGGCCGAGACCCAGCAGCAATGGCACGCTGAGCATGGGCCTCATGGGGTGGCACAGATGGACCACCAGGGGTCACACTGCATGAACGTGACCTTGCCCGCACAGGGGTCTGCAGCATACTGAACATACCTGCACCAGGGGTGCTTGGGATGCCCACAGCTGAACCCGGCATCAACAGGGTGGGTGTCGCATGATGCCAGGAATGGGGAGTGGATAGCATACTGCGAGATGTGAGCGGCACAGGGGCACCTGTCTGTGTGCCCAATGTGGCCACGACAGCGACCAATGCTTGTGTCTGCCTGTCGATGGCGGCGGTCACATCCACTCACAAATGGTCAATCTGGGACAGGATCCTCTCATTGTCCCTGCTGTGCCGCTGCAGAGCCACACACAGTGCCTCCACGGACCTTGCAACCCTCATCTGCTACTGTACTGATGCCTGCAGCAGGCGGGTGTGCTCATCAGAGAGGTTGTCTGCCACATCGGCAACCTGTCCCTCAGGGTATGGAAGGGCCTGATGTACAGCACTCCTTGAGGGTGGGTGCTGCTCACCAGGATCAGGTATGGGCATGTCCGCAGGAGGTGCACCTACATCACCGCTGAGCCCTGTACCCCCAGTCCCGGTGGGTGACTGCTGCTGCTGCCCCTCTGCCTGCTGTGCCCAAGGGATCAGTTGTTCCACTGCTGTAGCCGCAACAGTGCCATTGACCTGCACAGCCACCGGTGCTGCCCCACCGGTGCTGACAGGCACAGCCTGGGACTGTGCTGACATGCTGGCACACACGTCGGAACCAGCTAGGTCCATGGGCATGAGCTGTCCTGCAGTGTGTCCATTCTGAGACACACACATGTCAATGCCCATAGTGGTCATTGCATCATCAATGGTGCAGGTCTGTGCCACAGCCACAGTGTGCTGTCATGCTTGCATGCCAGACCACTGAGACACAGGAAGGGCACCCCCACACCTGTCTCAACGACATCAGTGATGGTAGCCAGGCATGCACACTGGTGCAGTGCATGCTGGCAACCTGCGGAAGTGGATGGTCCCTCCTCCAACTCCGGATGGCTGACTGCAGTGGACAGGCCTTCCACCGCTGACCCCTGAAGACGCACAGGATCTGTAACAGAAAGGAAGGACACATTAGTGCATGTGATCTACATTCCCCCCGACCATGACATACCATGCAGTGATGGGCTATCACCTGTCTGGAAGCCACCTCCAGGAACACCCTCAATGGCACTGCACTGCATGCTTGCAGTGAGCATGTCATCTGCCGGAGTCAGCTGCACCACCTCCGGCTGGTCCCCGCCTGTTGTAGCACATGCCACCCTGATGGCTGCAACCTTCTCCTTCACCCTCCTCCTGTCGGTCCCCATCTTCTTTTTATACTCCTGCACAGAGCACTAGTGGCTGCCATGTAGGTTGACGGCACGTGCCACCCCCTCCCATGCAACAGCACAGGCCTGAGGGGTGCCCCGCTGTCCTCTGAGAAGTGGCTCCTCATCCAGTTAGGCCTCGAACAGTGCCTCCATCTCAGCCTTCGTAATGTTAGGCCTCCTCTTCCACCCACCATCATCCTCCTCACCCAGTCTTTGCTCGGTCATTTCACAGCCTGTATGGGTGAGAGTGGTCACCTGTGACTGTGCAGTACACAGCAATTCTCTGAGGCCATGGTCCAGAACATCACAATGCATGCAACTCACCTATCAACTGCAGTAACCAAATATGGGCACTGCAGAACAGTGTCGCATATTTATAGCGCAATCCATGCAAATTAGGACTGGAGCAACTTTAATGAGATGCAAATAGCGCTGCTGCACCACTGAATGGCTGATCGGATGATTTGCATATGATGGCTGAATATCGCACTGTTGCGCTTTGCACAATACAGTTGAACTGGCTGAGCCAATGGCGCAGTTCTGTGACTGCGTAGTACACCGCACTGCGCGTGCCCAGGTAGCTTACACAGGCGTCTGCCACACTGATGATGTGCTGTGCATGGTAGGCAATTCAGGGCACAGCCACCATTGTGCCAGTGGTGCTACAGCGATGGTTACTACATAGCGCTGTGGCACAACTGCGCAATAGTCCACTGTGGCAATGGCAAACAGGCGACCAATCACGCTGGATGCTTAGATGTCCGATGGGGCTGTGCGTGGCCATGTGCCAGAGACCCATGACCCTGTGCCTGACCTTTGCCCCCTTGGCGCTGTACGTATGGCATGTCTGCAGCTCTATCGCGCTGTTCGGTAACAGCGCAATAGGGACTGGAGGCACTGTACCAACAGCGTGATAGGGAATAGCGGCATTGTATTGCGCAACAATTCCATGTGGGGTTGCTGCGCTGCAGAGTGCCATATTGCCTACTATACATCCAGGGATGGCACACAGAAGAGCCCCCCCCAGTGGAGTTCACTCAAATTCGCTAACTTGGTGGCCATAGTGGAGCCTCACTATGGCCCACTATTTGGGGATGAACCCCTTAACATGACCAGGACCCATGTGTGGCAGCAGGTGGCCACTGAGCTTGAGGAGGCCACTGGCCAGTGGAAGTCCATGGAGCAGTGCAGGCACCGGTACGGGGACCTGTGGAGGAGGGAGCCGGCACTACTGGCACGTCTACAGTCACGTGCCAGGCGGGGCGTGGTGCCTTGGCCAGGTGGGTGATCCATCTATGCACCTGTATGGTCCATATGGGTAACACTGTCTATTGTGTCCAGCACATGGGGGAGGGTTGGTCTAGGGTTGGCTGTGGCGGTGTTTACAGGATATATGATGTATGGGTCTGGCTGGGTGGGCAGGCACACTCATTGGGGCAGGGGGATGTCTGCTTTGGGATTTCACCGATGTGTTTCTCACCTTTTGTTTCCCACAGGCATGGCAGAGTGGAGGGGGCCCAGGCTGAGGCGCAGCGAGGGGTGGCAGTGGTGGCTGTACGTGGTGTTGGTGGTGGTGGTGGTGATGAACCACGGCAGCATCAGCAGCAGCGGCAGCAGTACGATGAGGGTGAGTGTCATGACATCATGAATGCTATTGCATGCTGTGGGGGGGGGCAGGGCATGGCCACCATCCATGGACAACACTGCCATGCACGCGACATGTGACAGTCAGCACTGTCCAATGGCACTGCATGTTTGGGAGTGCGTCAATCGTGGTCCATGCATGCACTGGGCACATGGCTGTGGCACTGCCTTCCCACTGTGTAGCCACGTCACTATACGGTCTTGGTTGTGCTGTGCTGGACATGGGTGGTGTGTGTGTGCAGTGGCACACATGGCTGTTGCTGCCTGGTTGGGCATGTCTTGTGCATGGTCACTGTGGGTGGGTGCATTCCATCACAGGAGCGGGGCACTTGGCTGTATGCCATGCATGTTGGGTGGGCTTCAGGGATATGGACAGTCACAGCCATTGATTCTGATCCCTTGACTTGGTGTCCAGATCCTGCGGAGAGTTGAGTGGTCGGTCCACCAGCTCCTTCAGGTGGCCATAGAGTCCCTCGACATCCTGAGGGACATGCAGCGCTGTGGCATTAGGCGCAGGAGGAGGCCCTGGGACCAGCAACAGCTGGATGACGAGCGGGCTGGCAGGCAGTAGCTGCCCATCACCTCCCCCCTTTACCCATCCCTCACACCCTGCCTTCCCTCTCCCAGTTGTTCACCCATGCCCCTTGCCCACCCCTACCTTGTTCTGACTCTGAACTCTTGTATTGTATATATTTGTATATAGTTCTCTCTGTTTATATTGTTATTGTTCATATATTAATTAGATAAATATATATTTTGTTATGAATACTGTGGTGGTCTCTGATTTGCAGCTGGCTATAGGTGCTCAGTTGCAGTGGTGTGCATGGCATCTGGGGTGGTATTGTCCTGGGTATATGTGTATGTGTGTGTGTGTGTGTGTGTGTGTGTGGAGGTGTCTCTGGTGTGGGAGTGGCTTTCAGTCGGTCTTGCCGTGTGCTGCCACCAACTGCTGGGTGCTCATGGTGGGTCTGGCTTGTATGGTTCTGTGGTACATGAGGTTGCAGTGTGACGGGGGATGCATGGGGATTCCTGCAGTGACAGTCACTGCTCATGGGTGGTGTCTTGGGGTCACAGTGCAGGGTGTGTTGTGCACAAGGGGGGGGCTGATGTGCACTGGGGTTGTCCGCCCCCTTTGTGTGGCAGTCTCAGCTTGCCAGTGGGTGTGCTGGGGCAACATGGCCCAGCTGTGCTTTGTTGGCTTGTCCCCATGGGCCGGTGGATATTCCGTCCCTCCCCCACTTATGCTGTGCTTGGGGTGTGGGGGTGCATTGTTAGTTCTGCAGTGTGTTCCTGTACCCATCTGTGGCATGGGTGGTAGGCTCCTGCCTACCTCCCTGGTTGTGCAGTTCCATTGCTCTGCTGCTGGGGGGCTCTCTGTTTGTGCTATGGCGCCTCTGGACTGCTCAGCTGGGCTGGCCTTGTTGCGCTATAGATCATCATATCTGCTCAGCTTCCCCTTCCTGGTTGCGCTATGGCGCAGGTTGTGCGATATTCAGGCGTTGGCTGGTTGCACAATTTGCCTTGCTCCATGTTTGAATATCAAGGCTCCTGCGTGACAAAGCAATGGACTTGTGCTTGCTTCTGCTATTGCGCACATTTGGGGCGCAATTTGAATATCCGGCCCCACGTAAAAATATGTGCATACTATCACCTCTATGCAGGATAATATATTGTATGGCTGTTTTTGCTCATTCTGTGTTCTATTATTCTGCTCCTACAGCTATGTCTTCTAATTTTCTGCAAATCAAATTTGTATTTAACACAGAGTTCAAATTCAATAGTTTTTGATGATAAGTTGACAAAATCCAAAATTGTAGAGAGATCATTTACTTGGTCAAGCCATGATATTCTAAATAATTTACCAGCCGTGATCACAGTAGGAAGTGGCAAGTAAACCGCCTTATTTGAGGGATGCTAATGTGCACGCCCAGCATCACGGCTTCAACTTTCCAGTCAAGAAATTAAATAGGTTACAGCGCTCAGCTTTAACTGGGGTTAACTATGTGGAGTGCAGGAAATGGAATAGTAAAGGGCACACAATTTGTTTTACATGTGAATAAAAATGCACAACTCATTCCTGAACAAGTGTACCCATTGTTCAGTGCCTTTTGTGCACATAGACGCATAGCAGCAGTGGCCAGATGGCATTCAGGTGCGATGGCTTAGAATGTATTTTTTATGAAAAAAAAGGTACTTTTGTTGCAAAACAATGTTGTGTAAACAATTTGCAGACATGGAAGAGGCAACAGGGCAGATGCTTGCATATACTTTGAAAAAGGGTAAAAAAGATGACAGTATTTTGCTCCTGCTACAGATTTGTCTAGTTTTGGTGCAACTTAGATGTTGTCATTTGATTGAATTGTATCATAAGGATCTACAATGCCAGTTTGACAACACTTTCGTTGACCGGCCTCACAGCAATGGCGTTTTTGTTGATCGCAAGTTGCAGTCAACATAAATCCCAAAAGTCTCCCAGTCCTGTTTTTTTAATGGGGGGCTTTTCCCCCTGAACCCACCATGTGGGGGGCTCTGCCCCCACACCCCCCATACTAAGGATTCTCAACTCCAAGTTGGAGTAGATTTGGGGAGGGGGTGCAGGATCAGGAGACAGTGTGCCCCTGTCTAAGGTGCACCAACACAGTGACCTGTCAGCAAACTTGTCGATTTTGTCAACAGCGACATAGGTTGCTGTGTTGGTGTCACTGTCGGGGGTGGCATACCATATCGGAATTTACAAACTTCTTATATGCTTGTATTGTAATGTATATTTTTTTCCTGTCAGGCAAGACTAAATAAGAAATTTACTTTATTATGCAGGTGAGGTGACCTGCCCGATCCCCCTACCAAATATCCTTTTTCAGATTATATCCCGATACAGTTACAGCACTTAATTTTTAGGTACAGAGTCCTCTTGAATGTATGGATCATGTTAAATGTTACATTGTGTTCACTTTTTGAAATGTTTGGTGGTATTAGAGTTGTGGAGAATTTCCAACTTTGACTTTCACTGGAATTCCATGGAATTCTGGAAATTCCTCCTAATTCTGCAGAAATTCCTTTGGAAGCAGAATTACAAAATTCTAAGAGCAGAATGTTAACTGCAGAAGTATTCCACAGCTTATGTGAACTGTGGATCTGTTTTACACAAACTGCAGAATATTAATCTGTGGATCACGTGATGTGCTGAATATTTTTCCACAATTTATGTAGATTTGCTTTTGGAATTCTATGGAATTGAAAAAGAAATGCTGAGTTGGCCCATTGGCACAGTGGTAGCACTACCATTCGTGACGCAGGTAACCCAAGTTCAGAAGTGAGTCTGGGTCACTGGGGGCTGGCCAGGGGTGAGGAGGATCGAGCATCCTAGAAGAAGTGCTCCTCCTTCAGGGAGGGAGGCTCTGTGAGCACTGCTATAACACTGCCACCAAGATGACCACAAGTGGCAGTGCAAGTGGAGCTGTGATAGATGGGCAGGCGCCTCCCAACTAAGAATTTCAGCAGGTTTGCAAACCACATCCACCTCAGTCCTCGCCTGTGAGGCCATCGGGAGGAAAAAACAGGGAAATGGAGCACTCAGCTGCAGGATGACACACCTCTTTCCTCGCAGGCCCCGAACTGCTTACTGGGCTACCGACAAAATATCTGAGCTAAATTCCTTCCGGGGCTGGGGAACCTGAGAGGCTCCGACACGGGGTGGGCAAACCATGAGGCACTGGACAGAGATAAGTCACAGGGACAGCTCATAAGTCATGAGGCACAGGACAGAGATAAGTCACAGGGACAGCATGTGACAGGCTATGGAAGAGAATGGCTGTTGGGGGCTTGTCAAGTGTGGGAGATAAAGCGCAGGAAATTAAAAACATGATACAATAAGTACTGTAAATTTAAAAAAAGTAATTCCAAAAAACATTTCAGAAGCAGAACTGCCATTCTGTATGAATTCCACCAGTGGAATTCCACGTTACACACAGCTGTAGGTGGTATGTATCTGATGTGGGTGTCACAATTCTTTTGGCATGGATGAGTGTAATTCAGCTGTGGGCACCGCAGGTTACCAGGACCCACAGAATGGGTATCAGTATTCTAGGCTGTGCTGTATGGCCTACAAATAAAATAATGTGCCCGTACAAGTGCACTTATAGGTCTAAGTTAGTCCTATTTCCAGGTTTTAGAAATGCAGAAATATAGAAATATTGAATATGTTGTCAGAAAAGGACTGGTCAAAGAAATTTATGATACCCTATTGCAGATGTTTGTGTCATCCACAAAGAGACACACTTTCCCCTCCTGTTCCTCAGCATTGTCACTTATGAAGACATTGAAGAGGACAGGTCCCAGTACTGAACCCTGTGGTACTCCACTGGTCACGGGCCCATCCGCCAAGTTATTGCCATTTACCACAACCCTCTGCCTCCTGTCTTTCAACCAGTTAGATACCCATGTAACCCCTAGGTGGCGCTATCCCTTGGGCTACTACCCCTGCCTGCTTGACTACTAACAGGTTAAGGGGCCTGAGTTCTGAAATGGGTGTCTCTACCCAAAGGTCTGGGTTGGTTTCGGTTACTCTAACCAGGTCACAGCCCTCTGGGACACTGTGACCCCCCTTTTCTCCCACTAGTGGCCCACACCGTACACAACAGTGACTTTCCCAACACCCCAGATATGCAAACCACATACACTTGTACTTGGCACTTACCCCCAGGACTGGTTCCTTCAGCTTGACTCTGGGGACCCCCTGTAAAATAAGGTGATGCAGTACAATAGCAACAATGCAATACTTTCAGCATAAATTGACACCACAGTCAATATAAGTTGCAGAAACAAACAGATCTGATTTATTCAGGGGGGCTGTAACAAGGAAGGCGAAAATCAGGTTAATTAACTTAAACACATTAATAATCACAGTACTGTGCATGCACTTAGAGTTCCAATCAGTCACATTCTCTGGGTACACAGGATGGGAAAAGGGGCTAGCCAGGTCCGTTGCAGCTGGTTGGGGCCCTGTGATGGAAAAAAAGAACATGCACACACAATTTGTAATCCAGAGCTGGATGGCTCAGTTCTTGGAAAGAAAAGCACAATCAGATGACACACTTTGATTAAACAACAGTTGCAGGGAGCTACCCTGATAATTACTCACAGTACCCAAACTGGACCAGGGCAGAGGGATGAGGAACTGGATTTGCCAGCTCGAGTCTCCAGGCTGATCCTTCTCGATGGATTTCTCCGGCCACAAGGCAGTGAGATGAGACCCTCGTGGCTAGGACTACTGGATTCAATAGCACGGATTCAGTCTGCTTACTTCTGCTGGGACAGCTCTCCCAGCTCAACACACAGTTCACAGTGGGGGAAACAAACTGTGATACCCATCCAGCATCTAGCACATTCATATGTAAAAAGCTTGTACTATACCAGGCCAGAGTCCTGACAGGCCGATCGCATTCAGCAAAATCTTCGGTCTTCTACAGGTTAAGCCTGGTCCCCCAGCAGCAGCTTGCTTTCTTCACACACACTTTGGTTTCAGTCCAAAAATGTCCTCTTCTCCCTCTCAGGGCAGAAATCAGACAAGTAGGCCAGCAGTCAGGCCTTACACCATTCTCCCGCATGAACTACACAGCAAAATGGCCGCTCGAACGCACACAGGTCCTGCTCCTTTAGCTTCCTACTCAAATCTGGCTTGCCAGCAAGCAGCTGTGGGGCTTTCACACAGATCCAAAGAGTTCGATTGGTCGGTTCAGTTGTCAGTCACAGCAGGGCTCCCTCTATAGGTGCAAAAAGATGCCAAGGATCCAAAACTACATACCCAGAGGCGCCTTCCATACAGCCCCCTTTCAACAGGCTCTAGACGAGAGTCCCAGTCCCAATTGGCCCAAAGTAAGCTCCATTTTAGAGTCCCTACAATGGTGAAGCAAACAGAAACAGTCCAAGCTGCAAGAAAGCAGGTTAGAACAAACTGCATTTTTATTATCACTCTAAACAATTCCCAGCAATTAGTTACGTCTTTTAAAAGTGCTACCTCTGCGCATTCAGCGACAGCAGAAACGGAGCACTTAGGCAGCAGCTTGAGTGGGACTCGAGCAGGGAAACACACAGACCCCCCATCAAAGATTAATTATGCTGCAAATGGCAGCTCTTAAAGAGACAGTACTTGAAGGCTTTAAAAGCACTCACTGACAATCACAGTTAAACGGCTTTAATGCTGAACACCAGCCAGGCTCTGAGCAATTAGGCAAGCTTTTGGAAGACTTTTGGGAACCCCCATTTGCAGGGGAGTTACACCCAGTTTACCACCTTCTCCCACCCCAGGATTAGTAAGTTTCTTAATCAGTCTCCTGTGTGGCACAGTGTCAAAGCTCTTAGTGAAGTCCAGATAGGCCACATCCATTGGGCTCCCCTGATCCACCTCTCCAGTTACCCAGTCAACGAACTCTATGAGATTCGTTTGACATGACCTCCCTGCTGTTGAACCATGCTGCTGGTGGTCTTGCAGTCCATTTGCCTCCAGGTACTCCATCAGTCTCTCCTTCAGCTTAAAATGTGTTCAGGTATGTTAACGATACATATCCTGTTTCCTGTTTGTGCAAGTGTTCTTCTTGGTGAAGAATATGTCTGGGTTCTGGCTTTACATATTTGGATGCCCACTGGTTGGATGTTCCCAGGTAAAATATTTTCCACCTACCATGGGCCTATAAATGGGGGATATGGACTGCCAAAGAGGAGTTCATTCTTTGCATCCCAGTCTTGGGTGCCATGCACAGTTTCCAACTCAGCATCTGAGTGTGTTTCCCTGGCTGCAACTGTCTGGAGAGGTTCTGCAGGTCCAGAGATAGGGGTAGGGTCCCTAGGTCTGGATGGCACTGGTCACCTTTAGTGCCAGTCTCATGAGGCTTGGGCCCCAGATGGGGTTCGAGCTTGGGGACAGTGTGGATCTATTGGGGACTTGCCCTCAAGGATGGTCCCCAGGTGGCATCCGATCCTAATTTGTCCTGTGCAGCGAAGAGTATGAAGAGTGGTCTGTGCTGGCAAGTGACCCCAGCATTAAGAAAATAGGCTTTTCTGTTTGTCTGGTGGAAGATGCTGACAGCTGGTACTGAGGCGTGGAATACCAGGGGCAAGCAATGGACCTGGTTGGCATGGTAAGCCCCTGTTTGCTGTGTCCTCATAAAGGTACTGATTCCATCCCCCATGGAGGCACAAGGATCATGGCAGACCAGTAAGGAAAACTATATCTCATATTATGCATGATTGTGTGTTTGGAAGGGCATATCCCTTCTTTAACACCTCTGGCAGGCAGTACGGGTACTCCTATGCCATACAGGGCTGGGAATTGGCCAGTCCCTTAGTTCTGTTCACATAGGTGAGTGGGGGGCATTATGTAACTACTATTCCCCGGGTGTCACTATAATGTAATAGGAGTAATGTGCGACCAGTGTACAGTAAAGCAATGGGCTGGTAGAGTGGAGATTAAACTATAAATATGTTTACAGCAATTCAGTCTGTTAATTAGATTCAAACCCATAGCCAGCTAGCATGTGGGACATCTACACTAGTAACTGTGATTTTTCTGATCTGGTTCTGAACTGGACCCAAAACTGGGAGCTGCAAGTGGCAGTTTTTCCACACCCTAAGCCGTGTGCACCAGCCTATAAATGTTTGGTGTTTTTGTGAGGAACTTCTGACTAAAGTGTCATGCCCAGTGTCCGACTGTTTTTCTGCAAAGGGTACAGTGTCAAGCTGCAATATAATGGCTAATGCAAAACTGAAAATGAAGTTCTGACTTATAGATAAAATGGGTTAAAACCTACCCCAGGTTGGTTGCTGAGGCAACGTGTGTACAGTGTACAGTGCAAAGTTCAAATCTACATTCTGCTCAGAAAAGGTGGCCATGTTTCCCCCCCCAGGGCCTAAAGGGCTTCATTAATAATGACAATGATAAGAATGATGGCAAAGCATGTACAGTAGGGGTACCTGCCATGGGCATCTCCATAAAACTGTAGTAGGAAGAGGTGAGGAGTGCTGCTCATGGTACCCAGTCCTCACTGAAAAATCAGGTGGTGGAGTAGTCATGGGGAAGTCATGGGCCCCCATCCAAGCAGCACAGAGACCAACAAACAGAAAAGGTAAATGGACTGTCACTAAGAGGTACAAATAGTTAAGAGTGGCTGAGTGTGATAGTGGTGTTGCACAGAGACTTATTAGCCACGCCATAGTGGGACGCCATCCCTCAGGGGACAGGATCTAAGCACCAAGCCTGGGAACTGTACAATGCTAGGGGACTGGCTTATACAACATATGAACTTAAGATGAAGCAAGCAGAATAAGGCCATTAGGTCTGCGTAATCTGTTCATATTGCAGGGTTATCAGCTTAAACTACCAACCATGCACGCCTCCCCAATCCACCCTTCCCCTCTGTCTGCCCCTCCCTTGACTGTTATTTCCCCTTAACTATATACCAGCCTCTCTTGAAGCTGCCTACCATTTTCCATAAGGCCATCTCCCATGGAAGCACATTCCAACCCACCACCACCCTCTCCATGAAGAAAGGCCTACTATCCGCTCAACTAAACTCCCACTCTCCCAACTTGAGATTGTGTTGCCTCATGTTTTGGTTCCCACTAAGCTTGAAGAGACTCTCCTTGCCCACTCTGTTTATTCCTTTTAAATACTTGGAAGTCTCAATCATTTCTCCTCTCCTTTCCTTTCCTTTCCTTTCCTTTCCTTTCCTTTCCTTTCCTTTCCTTTCCTTTCCTCTCCTCTCCTCTCCTCTCCTCTCCTCTCCTCTCCTCCAGGAAGTGCATGTTCAGGGCCTCCAACCTCACCTCATACTGTACATCCCACCCTGCTGGCTTATGGTCATCGTCATTGCCCTCCTTTGGACTGTTTCCAGCATGTACCATCATAGTGAGGCTGTAACATTTAATCCCTAGACATGGGACTTGCCCCTGGGGTTATTGTCCACCACTCCTCACCACTGTAGAGACCTTGGTAATGCCAGGAGAAGGGTCATAGTTACATCAGCATGCTCAGAAATTTATCTCACTTATTTTGGTCACACTGAGCATGCCCCAAAATTCATTCTCACATGTGAGATGCTGTTTATGTTTTGACTGATCATTTTGATGGTGGGCGGCTCTAATACTGAGCCATTGAACAGAGGGCACGGTTTACATTTTGTACTTTTTTCTTTTGTAACCTTTTATCATTTCTAGCACAAAACCACCTAAACACCTGTTGTTTAAATTTAAAATGATATGGCCAGATTTAAGATATAATTCTTATCTTTCTTTGATGGTATTAGTCTATTGCTAACTCACTTGTGGCTCTGCCACTTGTGAGATATCAACAGACCAATACTCTCTTATGAAGGCAAACATTCAGATCCCTTGTTCATGACCTTGCCACTCCCTCCTGCAACTGTTCCTGTCCCTTGTATTCTCTCTTTCCTTTTGTTAATAGCCACCTTGTTTCCCTTCCCTGGCTATGAGCAACTTCTACCCCCTTCCTGGCTAACTGCGCTTCAATCAGAAAATCTACCTGGTAGTATTGTGCTCCTAAGCCTACCTTCTACACTGACTGTAAGCTCATACCTTGGCAGCTTGGGGGTGGTGCTTACCCTATTAGTATTCTGGCATTGTTCCTGTACTGTATAGCACTTGCATTAAATTTGCATTATATCTTTCTTTTTGCAGCACTGGACATCATTTTGTTGCAAATTGTGAATGTGCACAGTTATTTATTGTTGCTCTGTTTAATTGTATGCATTTTACTGTATGTATTGTTACTATTGCACCTTACATTATGTATTTTCACTTGCATCTCATGTATTGTATACTCCCTTACCCTATTTCCCCAGGATGCATCTGAAAACTAGCTGTTACAAGCTCAGTATGTTTGGGATAGATAGATAGATAGATAGATAGATAGATAGATAGATAGATAGATAGATAGATAGATAGATATCCTATATAACTAGTATGCTCGAAATTCTAAAGCTAGTAAGTGGATATGGTGGATCTTAAACATGGGTCTCACGGCTCCCACACCTGTGCTATAATCATTAAATTAGTGAGCCTTCATGGGAAATGTGGGATATTCTTTAGTGCTATGCAAAACAAATACTATTTAGGACAAATATACACAAATACTGCACTTGTTCCAAATACAAAAGTTCTTAAATATTTGTATTAGACTATATTTCAATGTTTGGAGAATAGCAATAGGGTATATAGTGCTTGTGTAAGTTGTAGTACTTTCTGTGGCTTAACTCTATTCCCACCCTTGAGTAGTAGGTACAGTGTGTAGGTAGTAATTTGTAGGGAATAGAAGGCCCAGGTACAAGGGTGAGAAGAGCGCTGGAGAAGGAGGAGGAGGAGGGGATGGAGGTGGATGAAAAACACTCATTAAAGGGAGGTGTGTTTAGTGGAGGGCTTATGTAGGAGTTGTGGGGGGAGCCATTCCCCACATTGAACCATGGGCAAAGCCCTCCCAATGTTTGGAGAATAGCAATGGGGTAAATACTGTAGTGCTTGTGTAACTTGTAGTACTTTTTGTGGCTTAACTTTATTCCCACCCTTGAGTAGTAGGTATGTAGGTAGTAATTTGTAGGGAATAGAAGGCCCAAAAATATACCTCCTCCAACTCATGGAGAGTATGTCTCCCTGGCACTCAGGAGAGGAAAACCCCCCAAGTGGAGGAAACCTCTGAGGACCCGTGGCCAGAGGTCTGCCCGTGCTCTGGGCATACTAAAAGGAGAAGGACCTAGGTTCTAGTAACCATGGCTAATTTGAGGGTGGTTAGCTTCTTAGAGAGATGATGATCCATCCTCAATCCATAGACGATGCAGATTGAACAATGATACTGAGGCTGAAAAGTAGGTAATTTCTGAAGGAGTGATGGAATCTGAAGTGTGAAGTAGATCCAGGTGAAGGAGGGTGAAGGAAGTCCAAGTTTCCAAGATGATGAATGATGCTTGTCCCAAGGAATTGCAAGGGTGTAATGAGCAGAGGGAGCATGCCTTGATTGATGAGTTCCTAGATGGGGTATGTTAGAATGCTATGGTATGAGAAGTCATTGGTGACTGATCCAACTTGTGAAAGGTTTGAATGCCGAGGTTTGGTCTGGGGCCAGGAATTCAATAATGAATGAGGAGTCACTAAGGAAGCATCCAAAAAGTAGAAATGAGCAAAACAGAGTCTTTGAGTGCCCTGGAGATGATGGTTTGTTCTTGATCCAAGGACGACGCAGACTGAATGATGATCCTCAGGACAAAGTGTACTTCTTTTCCATAGGGATGGCAGAATCATATGTGTGGAGCAGATCCAGTTGAAGAAGGGTGAATGTGGTCCATATTTCCAAGGTGATGAAAGATGCATGTCCAAAGGGATTATAGGGGTGAAATGAGTAGGTAGAGCATAAATTGATTTGTATAAAACCAGACAGTACACTGTGGGGATTTGCAACAATTTGTAAAGTTATGGGTGACTGATCCAGTTCGTGTAAGGTTAGGTATTCAAAGTAGTCTGCAGGTAAAGAATTGATTAGTGAACGATAAGTCTTGCAGAAGTGATCCAGCTGGTAGTCTAGAGTATATGGAGAATGATTGGAAATTCAGTATAAGGGATGGATGGCTTTTGAGAAGAGACTGAAGAGTCTGCTAGAAGAGCACTTAACCCAGCTGAAGACACTCGGTGAAAAGGTGTGGATGATTATATAAGGCATGGCGATGTCCAGGAGCAAAAATGATGGTTTGGATGGTGTGGAGTTAGTAATCAGATAGGCGGTGGAGATCCCACGACAAATATTCTGGAAGTTATCAGTGAAATTCTTAACACAAGCAATGAATGTTGAGGAGTAGAAGTTGAGTAACATGGTCAACAAAGTCGGTGGTAGAAGGAGGAGCTGCAGAAAGTAGGACAGATGATGTTTGTAGTTGAATGGGTTATCATGCCATTCCCATTATCCATAAAAGGGATGCTAATTACAAAGTCAGGGCATAGCAGAGGGGTTTACGTCCTTTTTGGGTAGAGGATAGCCAGTGAGACAAAGCAGACAGGGGAATCACAGTGATGGAATGGACAAGAGTCGGAGGGTGTATCCATTAGAAGCTGAGAAGATCTTCCTATGTCCAGGTGAATGGGATTTCGCAAACGATCCTGAAGAGCTGATTGGGCAGCATATGAAATTCCATGATGATGAAAGAGTGTGTGAGGCATGTTAGCCAAGGGATGTTTGCTAACTTTATTAGTCTCCAGTGTAATGAACAAGTGATCCAGTGAGAAGTGGAAGAGTGCTGGTAGAATGGCCAGAGTAGGAGTAGGAAATGAAAAATATGAAAGAGCAGTTGATCTGGGATGAGTATGTTCGGAGATAAGATACTAGGCCCAAAAGAGTCACAGAAAACAGCACAAAGCCCTGTAATATAATGTATATGTAATTAACAGAGTTGTGAAGTGTAATGTGCACTCCGGAGATGCTATTGTTACAGGTTGTAAAGGTATGTAGCCTAGGCAGGTGAGGGAGGGGTGAGTGTGCATTCTTGCAGAATTTGACCAGACCATATATGGTAACATGTGTTTCCAAGGACAGCTGTGTACGTGACTAGATCCAACTGTATTCCAACTGTAGGTATGGTGTAAAAATGTGGTTTAACTGGTTCTTAGGGGTGTGGAAAGAACTGTATTTAAGCTGTGTATTTTGCCTTAATGAACGGAGTACTCCCAGAATCACCAGTTAAAGAAACAAGCAAATAGAGGTCAGGAGGCGATAGCATTTTTGAAAGGAGTTTGGGAAGACAACCAGCCTTCCCAAGTCAGACCGACTGACCCGGTCACTAGATATGTCACTTATACAGACGATTCGGGTTCTGGCGTTGAGTCCGACTCATCCAGTGATGAGTCACATAATGAGTCCCGCTCCTTGTACCCCATCCTTAAAATGGCCCCAGCGGGCACCACCAGTAAAAGGACTAAACATGCTGCAGCAGCAGGGCAGCCCACCAAAGATATTACTGTCAAGTTCAAAGCTTTGACTATCTCGGAGGTTACTCAGTTGTCCTCGATGCTGGGTTCATGGGATCCCACGTCAAACCCTGTCCTCTTTTTAAACAAGTTAGAAAAACTCAAACGTCAGTTTAAATTGTCCCATCAAGATGTGTGCCAGTTGGTAACAATGGCTGTCCCCGTGGACCTTGTGGACAATCTCCCCAAGGAAATTATCAGTCCCGATAATCCAGAGACAGACACTAATTGGGCTGATATTCCTGCCATTCGGCAGGCCCTCCAGCTCCTATGTGGGGTGGGAGAAACAAATTGGGGAAAAATTAACGAAGTGGTTATGAACCCCGATGAACACTCCACTACCTTTATCAAGCGACTGTACAGTGCTTACTCAGCCTTTGGAGGGATGACAAACCCCCTGTGCATTGATGCGGTCTTTTTAGATCTAGGTAGACAGGTGGCAGGAGCAGTTCCCTTTTCAGTGCGAGTCATGATGAATGGAGAGACTACTTATGACGATAAACTCAAGGTGTTACAAGGGTGGTGGACCACACGGACAGGTGACCTAGATAAGTAAGGCCCCAAAGAGGCTAAGAAAAAGGTGGCAGCGGTGGTTACTAATGAAGGGAGAGCAAAGGGGACTTGCCATAATTGCGGTAAGCCAGGACACTTTATCAAAGAGTGTTGGGCGAAGGGTGGGGGGGGCTCACAGCAAGGGACCACCCGAGACAAAGAAGGTACAGTTCCAAAAGGGTGCTGGGAGGGGGCAGCAAAATAAAACACAAAAGAACCAGGACCCTTCTCGGGTGTACTAGTGGCTCTGGGACATGGCGAAGCAGATATGTGGCAAAGCTGATGTCGGTAAGGATTTAATGGAATTTGAGACCCCCCCCAGAACCCCTTTCATGACCCCATTAAATAGGGGTGTTTGGCCCCCAGCCTTCAGATGATAGCTCATCTGCAGGAAGATGCTGAATGGCGACCTTATATTAATGGCCTGGTTAGGGGCCACCAAGTCAGTCTATTGATAGACACAGGGGCCACTATCCATATCACCAATCTCCCCTTCCCTTGCCCACCAAGAGAGAGGGCAATCACCTTACAAGGCATGTCGGGCATCCATATACAGGCTAGGCAGACTGACCAGTGCCCGGTACAAATTGAATATGCCTTGTTTAATATGAGCTTTTGGCAATGCCCTAACAATGAGGGCTCACTGTTAGGAATTGACTGCTTAAAACTAAATGCTTTAGTAATGGATCTTAGTAACATGATTTTGTGGCAGGCACCTGCACAAAGGTTTGCCTGCCAGCTTGTCTCAGATGTGCATGTTGTAGCGACAATGAAGGGTGTGGAAAATCTTAATGTATGTCAGTTGTTAGCTACCAAGCATTATGGACTGGCAGAGGTCCTGCATTGGTTTTCCCAGGTGTGGGCAACTACAAAACATGATTGTGGGAGAGTTACTAATATCCAGGTCCGAATAGTGGGTCCTGACCACCACCTCAATGGCAGTATGTCCTCTTGGCAGTGGTTCTGCCAGCTGTTGCTGAGACAATATCTGCTCTACTGCAGCAGGGTGTCATCCATTTGATCTACTCTTCAGTTAACTCTCCTATTTGGCCAGTTAAAAAGCCAAGTGGAAGCTGGAGACTCACAGTAGATTATCGTATCCTAAATAAAGTCACCCCTTTGGTTACTCCAGTGGTGGCCAGGCTACCAAACCTCACAAGTGATCTCTCCCCAACCGCAGCCTGGTATTCTGTATTGGATGTCTCCAACAGATTCTGGTCTGTCCGTGTGGTGCATCCGGAGAGTCAGTACACGTTTGCATTTACCTTTGGAGGTCAACAGTATACCTTCACAGGTCTTCCCCAAGGGTTCCTCTCTTCTCCCTTTCTTTTCCATTAATGACTGGAGCAGATTTTGCAGGGGTTCTTACAACCCTCTGCCTTGGTGCAGTACATTGATGATTTGTTGCTACAGACTGATACTCAGAAGCAACACCTTCAGCTTCTCGCAGAGCTGCTCTCATTGTTGCTGTCTGCCGGTCTGAAGCTCAATGCAGCGAAAGCTCAGCTGATGGCCACGTTGGCCACCTTTGTGGGGGTGGTCATCACTGAAGGGGGGAAGGGTACCAGACCCTAATAAAAATGAGGTAGTTCAACATCTGCCAGTGCCTAAGACCAAAACTGCTTTACCTCAATTCCTGGGTATGGTAAATTTCTGTCCTGATTTATCTACGGTTTTACTGAAAAGGCTAAACTGCTGAATTTCCTTTTAAAGGGGCCAGTAGACTCTCAAGATATCACCTAGGATAGCTCCTGTCAAAATAGCTTTACAGAGCTCAAAAGAGCTCTGATGGCCACACCAGCCCTTAAAAACCCTGATAAACAGATGCCCTTTGGCTTGCAAGTCACTGCTACTGACAAAGCGCTGTCAGCAGTGCTGCTTCAACAGCACCACGGATGATGGAGGCCAGTAGGATACTTCTCCAGGTTACTAACACCAGTCGAACAAGCATTTGATGATTGCACTCGCCATTTGCTCAGGGTGTATTGGGTTGTGATGGACACTGAGCATATTGTAGGGTTTAATGAAGTTACTCTGCAGACCCCTCACACTCTGTTAAAGTATCTGCTAGAACAAAATGTTCAAAGGCATGTGAAGTTGGTAGATGGGATAGTGGTATGGGAAAGACATAAGGGAGAAGTAAAATGAATTCTGCGAGAGACCATGAGAAGGAACATAGTGATGGAAAACCATCGGATAGGGGGACTTCGTGGTATCCATAGGACATGCCAGACAGTGGCACAAAAATACTGGTGGCCAAAAATGGGAAGGATGATTAAACAGACACTACAGTCATGCCTGATTTGTGCCCAGATGAATCCCAAAGCCCTGGGAGGGAGGACCTCTCTGGGGAGGGTGTCTTTGGCAGACAGACCATGAGGGTTCTTTTGCAGGTTGACTTCGTGGGACTGTTACCCATGGACCTGCAAGGCATGCGTTACCTATTGGTAGTAGTGGATACTTTCTCGAAGTGGGTGGAAGCCTTTCCAGTGAAAAAGGATACCGCCGGACAGGTAGCTAAGGTCTTGTGGGAACAGGTTTTCTCAATATGGGGTTTTCCAAAAACCTTAGAGAGCGATAGAGGAACTCATTATACTGCAGAGATTATGACAGCCTTGTGTGCCCTATTGAGGATAGAGCAAAGATTATCACCCCGAATTATCAGGCATGGTAGAATGTATAAACCGTACCCTTACACAAGGACACAAGAAGTTAGCCTTAGAAGCAGGAAGAGACTGGGTAGCTCATCTTTCAGGAATTTTATTGTCAATCAGAAGCACCCAAAGTAAAAGTATGGGATACACCCCTTATCAGTTGATGACAGGAAGGGACATGAGGGTGTATTATCCCTCTGACCCTGACATCAGTACCCCTGTAAAGGATAAGATTTGGGCAGATGTATTCCTAACTCAGGTACAGAAGCAGTTGAATCATTATCTTCCCGATGTGGCTAGAAATATGGCACAAAGTCATGAGACCAATCAGGCTCGGTGCTCAGGAGTATTGCCTTACAAAGAATTACAGACTGGAGATCAAGTCATGGTTAAATATTTGGGGGCAAAACGGACCATGGCAGGCAAACTGGACTGGTCCATACCAGGGTCCTTGACAAATTAGGTCCAAGGGTGGTTAAAATTTCTCGTGACAAACAAAAGGATAAAAATAATATTACTTCCTGGATGCATACAGATTATTGTAAACTGTATAAAGCAAACTCAGTTATTACAGATGAGAGCAATTGATACTGCGCTTGATTTTTCTTTCTCTACAGGAAGAAGATGAGAACAAATTCTCCACTCCGAGGGCAGGAACCCCTGCTGGAAGATAATGTGCCTAGTCAGAACAATCTGCTTACTACTGTGTGTGTCTAGGACTCTATGGGACTGCCGACAAAACTCTAAAGGTGATAAGGTCATCACGAACACTCTTAAAGGGTGACTTTTGTAACATAACCTGTACATCAATATTAGAGATTAATAGCAGTTGTAAGTTGTGTAATTATCTAAGAAATGAAAAAGGACAGCGGAGTTGGCCATTGCAAGTCTTAGGAAATAGAGGGACTTACATTCATGGAGGGCAACTGCAAGTAACATTTTATGCCATGCATGGACGTGATAATGACTCCCGGCAATTTCCAATGGATATATTCAGGGTCTGTAAAATGTGTGTTGCCAATGTTTTTAAAAATGTCACTGTAGAAGTGCATGGTTTAAAGGGTATAAGAGAAAAGGTTACTGATGACCAAACAAAAAAATAGGAAATTAAATAATTTTCATGGGATGGGAGTTACGGACAGGTATAGGTGCAGCATTAACAAGACCGTGTGCAAACTGATAAATGTCACTATGTACCAGCAACTGTTGTTTCTCACCTTACCTCAGGATCCACCATTCAGACTTTACATTTATGTGAGGAGGAAGGGGTATATCTTACAGCTAATGCTTTTGCTAAAATACAATATGAGGTCTATCATCAGCTAGAAGGGATCTTCCTTCCCCCTCCTGATGGTATAATCACTGAACAGATGACAGAACCAGTGTACTACCCTGCTAGGTATGAGCTGTATAATGTTATCTTACACTTGCCCTTCCCTAAGCTACCTCCTAAGCGTACGAATAAATCCAATATTAGAGTATGGCAAAAGCTATATAATAGACAAAGAACCTCTGTGCACAAACACCGAGGCAAGGGTTACCCCAAAGGGCATTTGGCTGGGAAGCCAAGCTTCAAGAAAAGCTATATAATGATACTCTGGTGGAGTATCATGCCCAAAATGAAAAGTATCTTTAAAGGAGGAAGAGTGACCTTACCTCATGGGTGGGGAGACTATTGGGGGGTAGCCAACGGAATACATTCCATGGTGTTAAAAGGACATATATGAAAAAATGGAGGAACAGTTAAAAGGTATCATGACTGGTCCTTTGGCTACCTCTCTTAAGTCCACTGCTAATAATGAACAGATAGATTGGGATGCCTTCTCTGAGATATTAAATAATTACTTGATTACCACACAATGGACAAAATTGTTAAATTACACCATGGTGGAAGGCATCACCAATAGTACTACACAACTATTATGCTTCCAGTGGGCAAATGAAGCTGTAAATATGCTACAACATGAATTACAGATGATAGAAGCTGGAGTGTCACCATGGGGTATCACTAATCATAATTTATCTCAATTAGTCAATCAAACCTCAAGGGAAGCTATCCTCACTTCTAGATCCTTAGTTTACATTTTCCCTCTTAGTAATAAAATGCCTGCTGTTAATGTAGTCCCACTGATTCTGGACATCCCTGTCTCATTTATCCTGAGAGCTTATGGGTGGAGCCTAACTAATTTGGGGGTCCCAATGGAACCAACTAGTGCAGCTGCAATTGCAGGGATATATGATTCTACCAACCCCTTGCGGTCCAATCATGTTGGATAGTAAACAATGTTTAAAGCATAAAATGACTTATTTATGTGGAGATCAGGTACCCTCTTATCCATATCAGAGAAGTAAATACACCTTTAAACTCTCTGAAAACCACGGGTATCAAGAGGATTGAGAGATGGAACCAATCATGGTGTGTTCTTGCTGGAGATCCTTGGAACATTTGGGCCTGCAATGATGGTACTTGGAATGTCATGAACTTAACCCTTCATGCTCGTCCCATGTATAATGTTGCTAATGAGACCCACCTTGCTGACAAATGGATAGATTATAGTAATACTAGCTTGTACCACCTGATTGAACCTCCACATATACTCGTGTCACATTTCTCACCCATATCTATTAAAGCTCTTCGATACAGACAGGCGACCCAAATGTTGATTTTAAAACAACAAGCTTCAGCTGACACCACTGAGCAACAGGCACAGTGGATACTGGTTATTTCTTGGTGGGATTGGACAGTAGGTGTGTTAGGGGCCAGCCCTACATTGGTCATGGTTATGGTTTTTGTGGTAATACAAATTGCTGTTTTAATGTGTACATATTGTGTATATAAATGTATTCAACAATATTTTCGCACTGTTAAAATCTTTACTGACGACCAACGACTGCTGTGATCCCAGAGTTATTCAGGTATTAAAGAGGGGATTGTAATATAATGTATATGTAATTAATAGAGTTTTGATGTGTAATGTGCACTCCAGAGATGCTATTGTTACAGGTTGTAAAGGCATGTAGCCTAGGCAGGTGAGGGAGGGGGTGAGTGTGCATTCTTGCAGAATTTGACCAGACCATTTATGGTAACATGTTTTTCCAAGGACAGCTGTGTATATGACTAGATCCAACTGTATTCCAACTGTAGGTATGGTGTAAAAATGTGGTTTAACTGGTTCTTAGGGGTGTGGGGAGAACTGTATTTAAGCTGTGTATTTTGCCTTAATGAACTGAGTACTCCAAGAAGCTACACGAGGAAAGTGTAGTTCTGTACCACAAATAAAATCTTACCAGACTCAGTGATTACAGCGCCTGTCTCTTCTGTTCCAGGGAGCCCCTATAGCTGGACTATTAGGAGGCTGAATTCCCTTACAGCCCTGAGCCTGCAAAGCAAAGTGAAGAGGCAGCCAGTCAGTTGAGAAGGAATTCCAGATCGATGCTTGAGGAACTGGAGAAAGTGACCAAGGAAGGCGATGAGCTAGACGAAGCCTGATGACAAACTGTGCAGGAAGGAACAGAACTGGGTCAGCCCCCATCAAACAGCAGCAGGATATAGGAAGGTTGTAGCAGTCACTAGAAGATGATCCATGGAGGTCAAAAAGTGAAGTGCAGTACTCCAACCAGCAGGTTTGAGGTATGGTAGTCCCATGTTCAACGATGTAGTCAACCAACTTGAGAAGGGATGGCAGGGGTTGGAGTGAAGAAGAAGAAGGTCCTACATCTGAAAGAGAAATTAAACTCGAACATCGACTAGAAGGGTGACCTATAGCAAGGAAGTCCCACAGGCAGGAGAACTGGGTCGAAAGAGATGCTGAACCAGCTAGCGAGAGCCAAATCATGAGGGATTGGAGGCCAAGGGTTCTGGTATGATGGTCCATAGAAGAGCAGGATGATGAGTGGAGCAGAAGGACATGATTCATTCAAAGCAGATGGTCCTGTGATTGCAGGGAAGTGGTAAACTGGCAGGATTCATGCAAATGAGTCAACTAGGTCCTGGTTCAGAAGGGAAGCAGCAAACTAGCATGAGTCAGGGGATGCAGTAAGGAGCAGATCCATTAACAGGCTACCATGCCCAGTAGACTGGGAAAAGACCCACAGTCACTGTCATCAGGCAGAGCTGAGGGGTGGAAGGCAGGTGGAGTGGAAAGGCCTCGTTCCTGAATGGAAGCAGCAACCTGCATCAGGTAGAGGAAGCAGACAGTGGACACAGTGATGCAAGCTCAGGCTAAGGACCAGGCAAGGTAATTTGGTGAGGCTGGAAGAAAGGCTGCGAGTGAGAAGAATTGGAGACCGCTAGCAGTAGGATGTCCAGTTCCAGATGGGTCGTGGCATCGGACAGCAGGTGGAGAATGAACACATGGGAAGCAGCGAAATGGAAGGACATGCATCCAGGTGGGACGTTCGATGTGAGATGATCCTGACTGGATGTGGTTCTTGGAAGGTAGGATGAAGAGAGTACGTGGTGCAGAAGTTCTATTCCAGAATGGAAGTGACAATCTGCAGTGGGTTCAGGATGCAAACAGGGGAAACAGTCGATTTCAGAGTCAAGCTCTCAGCCATGGAAGTCAGTGAAGGGGATGATTAATTGAGGCTGCAGATGATGTGAGATGGAGCAGGCAAGTCAGGCAAATTCATGTCCCTGGAGGGAAGTAGGATCCAGGCATCAGGTGGAGAACTCGTAAGTTAAAGCAGTAGACTGTAGACCCAGATACCCATCAGGACAACAAAGACGGATGATGGTGACTTGAGGCAGCCAGGCAGAGTTAGAATGATGAGGGGACGTGGGGTGGAAGAGTTCCATTCCTAAAGGAAAGCAGCAACAGGTATGAGGTAGACAAGGAATGGTGCCGTCTGTAGATTGTAAACATGACTCATATTCCTGGTAGTCGGGGTGAGCTGACCTTCACTCGATGCTGCCAAGCAGAGTTACAGATGGAGGATGTCAAGTTGGTAAGTAGTAAGAGGTAGGAAATGTAACGGAATTCCATCCCCAGTAGACAGGGGAAGCCTACCTTCGCTCAGCACCTCAGAAGGCGCGAGTTAGGGACAGAGTCCGGAATACTGCTGGTATGGGCTGGCTAAAGTGCAACATTGCTGAGATGAGAGAGGAGGTGTAGGACATGAAGACAGGTGCAGGACAATTTATTTATTTATTTTATTTAGTTCATAAATCGGATTTACAACCTTTGAGTCACAGACTCATTTACAAAGGCACCTCGTCACAGGGAGGGGAGACAACAAGTAGTGCGGCGAGACAGGGTGAGACAATACAGGTGCATACATACATTATACATAGCATGAGACATAGGTGTTTTACAGAGTAAATTATACATAGCATAAAGAATAGGTAGATTACCATAGTACAGAGCGGAGAACACTGTTAAAACCTGGTAGGTCATTCAGGCAAACTCCAGAGAAAAAATGGAGTGGGGCAGGCTATCGAGGCTGGAGAGCAGTGGATGGCCTTACCGTAGGCACGTACACTTCCGAGTGCCAAGTAGGTGGTTGCGCAGGGCAGTTTTGAACTGACCAATTTTAGGGGTGTTTGAGATGTGCTTGGGGAGGGAGTTGTACCAGGACGGTGCTCTGTAATAAAGGACCTTTGGCAAGGGAGGTCCTGGCTCTAGGCACCTGGAAGGCAGCCTTGCAGGTGGCATGGGTGGCGGTTGAGTGGGAAGCAGGCTGGAGTTGAGCAGTGACACCGGGGGACACAGACCTAGAAGAGCCTTTTTTGCTAGTATACTAGTGTGATATTGCAGACGTTCTTCCAGATTGAGTATGTTCGTGGTGGCATAGAGCTGGCATGTGTGGGTTCCGCTTGGGGCACCGGCCAGGAGCCTACAGGCTTTGTTGATGGAGGTCTGGACTTTGGTGAGGGTAGTGGGGCCAGCAGCTGCGTATGGAGAGCCATAGTCAACTAGTGACAGGATGGAGGAAGAATGGCCAACTCAGAGCGAAGCCAGGGAGGCAGTCTTTGTGACTGATAGAGGAGCCCAACCGGGTGTCATGGGCAGAGGATAGGGCACTGATATGGGTATGGAAGGAGAAGGCCGAGTCAAAGGTGATCCCCAGATATTTGTAAGTTGACACCTGCTCAAGGGGATGGAGGGTGTTGGGAAGTATGGAGAGGGGGGCATTTTTGGAGCTACTTTGGCGGTGTGTGAAGATCATTGACTTTGTTTTCTTGAGATTCAGGACCAGGCGGTGGTCGAGGAACCATTTTTCAGCTTGGCTGAAGGAGGTTTGTAGGCTGTTCTGGAGAGTGGTCGGATTGGGGTGCGAGGAGAGCAAGACTGCATCATCTGCATATAATAGCAGCTTTCCTGAACACGAGCTGGGAAGGGTGTTCAGGAAGAGACTGAATAATGTGGGGCCCAGAATGGAGCCTTGAGGGACTCCCGAGAGGACAGGCAGGGCCGAGGATAGGCAACCAGCTAGCTTGACACGTTGAGACCTACCATTAAGGTAGCTGGAGAACCAGGCTAACGGGCCAGATGACAGCCCTACTTTACAGAGGGTGGCAAGCAATAGTGGGTGGTTCACAGTGTCAAAGGCCTTGGACAGGTCAATGAAAACTGCCCCAGCCAATTCCCTGCCATCTAGTGCAGAGTGTACATGGTGGGAGAATTCCAGAAGAGCTGTGGTGGTGCTGTGACCTGGACGGAAGCCATGTTGTTCAGGGCACAGTATGTTGTGGCTGGATAGATAAGTTACGAGTTGTGTGGATACTATTTGATATGTGGATACAATGAATCAGAGGTGTGATGTTTGAAATATAGGAATAGAAACAGCACTTGGTAGGAATGATTTGCACTAAGTGCGATAGGCATGATAACATAAAATAGAACTAGCAGGCGGGGTAAGTGTTCTGGAGAGTAGAACGGAGGAAGGGCTGAGATATGAAGAAGAAAGCTTTGAACCTGAATGTAGTAGAGATAAGTAATGCGGGGTGTGGCCTTGGAGAATGCAGTCGAAGCGAGGCCCCTCCCGAAGGCCACATAAAAACCGGAGAAGGCGGCTGAAAATAGGAACAGTTACCTCGCTATTGAAAAGCTAGAGCCCTAAGTGACGCTCTCCAGTTGACCTGAGGGGATAAAGCTCATTACTTCAGAGTGACATGCAGCAGGAGTTTTAGATGCTGGTCTACGTATCCTGCTGATGGCCTGGCACGTAGCTAAAGCGGGAACGAGCTACCAAAAGTCTGGTAGTAAATCACGTACGGGATGTAGTTCACGTCTGATGTAAACAAGCATTTGTCAATGCCGAATGTTTGCTTGTATGTATGGGCTGTGCTGGTGTTTGGTACTGATAGTGTAGAGATGCAGCTGCCCTGCTCCAAGGGAAGACTCTGTCCAAGGGTCCTGCAGTTCCATGCAGAGGTGGATGTGAAGAATTCCTGGGGCTGTGTGGTGAGCTGCAGAAGCGCAGGGCTCTGTGGTCCCTGTGCTTTCATGTGGTCACAGATACAGATGCACAAAAGAGTGCATCTGTTGCCCAGTGCACAGGGTACTCTGTCACCTATGGGTGGACAGTTGCAAGGCCCTGTGCCAAGATGACAGTTGTCTTCACTATATGGTAGCTGGGTCCATGCAGACAACCCTGCACCTTTCACTCCCTGGCTAGGGGGTGTCACATAACAGCACCATTTACTCACACTCACCTCGTCCAGCTGGGTCACTGAGCTCACCCCCAAACTCAGCCCAGCATGAGATAACAAAGCTTACTCGGTGGAGTGAAGACAGGAGATAACAAAGCTTACTCGCTGGAGTGAAGTCAGGCTTTACATACAAGGTTGTTAATTATATATTTTTAATTTTGACTCCAACTTTTTAAGATACTCATTTAATGATTCACCTCATAAACATGGTATGTACCAATAATAGTATATTGGCAAAAATATTATTTTGCACCAGAGGTGCAAAATCACATCTCATCCAGGATTAAAAAAAATGACATGTTACATTTATGAGGTGGTGGGGAAAAATGGCTAGGTTGATAGTTTGGAGTCAAAATATTGAAAATTAGTGAAGTTATGAGTGAATGTTGAAGTAAATATAGAAACATGGGGCTTGATTCTCAAAGTCCGAGGAATGATGCAAGGTGTCTGTGTCAAACATAAATACCACAAGTGGCACCTTGTATCAAATGGTGTGGCATTCCCAATTTTCGAATGTGGTCTGCATCAAAGAGGGAAGCCGCTTCACCAAAGTGGCACTGTGCCAGCCTTGTGACCAAAATCTGGGTGCTTCAGGTCGCAAGGGGGCGTGTGCCAGAGCAGTGCTGCAACATCTTTTTTTTTTGTGAGTCTGAAAGCCCTGCCATGAATGCAGCACAGCGCTCCACTTAGATTAGCCAGGAGGTGGTCTAAGTGACGTGCACCAGTGCACACACTGTGGCAAAAGGGGACAGGGTCTGACACAGGGCTGCCGGGGGCAGAAGGGGAACGGTAGGTGGCATGGGAGAGTTGGGGAGACAGCTGGGCATGACAGGGAGTGATGCAGCACCCAGCGGGGTGTGTTTGCTTTTGTATTTATTTTTCTAATGCCTGTCAATTCCTATTTGAGTACCAGACAGCACTGTACCTATTAATTATACTGGCTGGGGGAGGGGGGTGGTCCAGGGACAGAAAGTGCAGCTGCCAGGGCTGTGACCACCTGGTGCCATGTCCCTGATCCCCCTTTGCAGTATAATTAATAGGAACATTACTGTGTGGTAATCTAATAGGAACTGATAGACGTTAAAAAATAAATACAAAAACAAATGCACCCAGCCGGGTGCCTCATCACTCCCTGTCATGCCTAGCCGTCTCCCCAACTCCCCCATGCCACCTCCCATGCCCCTTCTGTGCCCGGCCCCCTCCTGTCCAGTGATTCACCTCCTTCTAACCATTCTAGACCCTCTACTGTTGCACCGGGTGGGGGGAACAGATTCCTGTGGCAGTTCCAGCAGGTGCACCATATGTTTCCTGCTAGCCTGCAGCTGCGGCAACTCCCAGGTCTTCAGTGCAGGGACCCCTGATTTTACAGAATAGGTAACAGGGTCCCTGACACACCCAGAGTTCCCCACAGCCCTAGATTGCCACAAAGTGTGGTGATCTTAGAGCTCCTTGAAAATCAAGCCTATAGAATTTAACAGCAGATAAGGACCACATGACCCATCCAGTCTGCCCAGCTCTCCCTACCTACACTATTATGACAGACCGTACCCAATTTATTGCTCTTTCTCCTTCCCCTCTTGCTTTCCACTATGATTCCCATGTGCTTATCCCATGCATTCTTGAACCCCGCCACTGTTTTCATCCCACCACCTCAGCTATTCCAGGAATCCACTACTCTTTCTGTGAAGTAGTACTTCCTCACATCTCTCCTGAATCTACCCCCTTCTAGCTTCCTAGCATGTCCCTTTGTTCTTGAGTGCTTTTTCTTGTGCAAAATGCTCCCCTCCTGTATCTTATTTACCCCCATGAGGTATTTAAAGGTCTCTGTCACATCTCCTCTCTCTCTCCTCTATTCCAGGGTCTACATATTGAGGTCCTTTAGTCTCTCCTCATATGGCTTTTAATGCAGACACTGCACCATGTGAGCTGCCCTCGTCTGGACTGCCTCCACTCTGTCTATGTTCTTCCAAAGATGTGATCTTCAGAACTGGACACGGTACTTTAAGTGGGGTCTTACCAGTGATATATACAGTAGTAACACCACATCCTTTTTTCTGCTGGTAATACTCATCCCTATGCACTCCAGCATCCCACTCGTCCTCTGTATTGCCTTGTCACACTGCCTGGCTACCTTTAGGTCACACAATATGATTACCCCCAGGTCTCTTTCCTGCTTGGTGGTCATCAATACCACTCCACCCATTTTGTACTCCACCCCTGGGTTTCTGTGCCTTAAGTGCATTATTTTTCACTTTCTTACATTGAAACCAAGCTACTATACCTTTGACAATGCCTCTAGTTTTTTTAGGTCTCTGCTTATCCTTTGCACAAACCCCACCCCAAGTGCCCATGCTATTGCAGATTTTGGTGTCATCTGCAAAGAGGCAGACCTTCCTTCTAGCTTCTCTGCAATGTCACTTATAAAGACATCAAAGAGGATCACTCCCAGCACTGATCCCTGAGGCACCCCGCTGGTCACCCTGCCTTCCTAGGAATGAACTCCATTTACCACCACCCTCTATCAACTATCCCCTAATCAATTTCTTATCAAGTTTACCACTTTTGGACCCACTCCTAAGCTACCCAGCTTAGAAACATAGAAACATAGAAGTTGACGGCAGAAGGAGACTGCTAGGTCCATCTTGTCTGCTCATTTGTTTTAGACCTATTTTGACACTCTAGTTGTCTTTTGTAGTCAGGGCTCTCTTGTGTCTATCCCCCATGCATTCTTGAATGCCCCCACAGTGTTGACCCCCACAACCTCTTGTGGCAGGCTGTTCCAGGCGTCCACCACTCTTTCTGTGAAGAAAAACTTCCTAGTGTTGGTAGAGAACCTCCCTCCTTGCAGCCTGAGGTCATGTCCCCTGGTGCTGGAGCCCTTCTTGAAGTGAAAAAGTTCCCGTGCCTGTACCTTGTTAATGCTTTTTATGTATTTGAATGTTTCAATCATGTCCCCTCTTTTTCTTCTCTGCTCCAGGGAGTATATATTCAGTAACCTAAGTATTTTCTCCTAGGACATGTACTACAGACACTGAATCATTTTTGTCACCTTTCTCTGTCCTGTTTCAACCCGGTCAATGTCCTTCCTGAGGTGAGGCCTCCAGAACTGGACTCTGTATTCCAGGTGAGGCCTGACCAGCGATCTATACAGTGGTAGTTCCACTCTCTCCTCCTGCTTGTGGTTCCCCTCCCAATGCAGCCCAACATTCTGTTAGCCTTCAATGTTGCCTTCTCACACTGCTTACTAACCTTCAAGTCATCTGAGATTATGATTCCCAGATCTCATTCCTGGTTTGAGGCAGCCTGTCTTTCACCTTCTAGGTAACACTCCTTTCTTGAATTTTCCTTTCCTATGTGCATGACCTTGCACTTTTTGGCGTTAAATCTCAGCTGCCAGACTCCAGACCATTCTTCTAGTTTTTTGAGGTCAGCTTCCATCTTTCTCACTCCTTCTGAGGTGTCCACCCTGTTACATATCTTGGTGTCATCTTCAAACAGACACACCTTCCCTTCCAGTCCATCAGCGATGTCTGCTATAAAAACATTGAAGAGCAGAGGCCCCAGAACTGAGCCCTGGGGCACCCCACTGGTCACCCTGCCTTCTGTCGATTGCGTTCCATTAACCTGTACCCTCTGGGTTCTGCCTTGTAACCAGTTTTGCACCCATCTGACTACTTTTGGGCCAGCACTTGTGTGGTCAATCTTCTTTACCAGCCTTCTGTGTGGAACCAAGTCAAAGGCCTTACTAAAGTCTGGGTAGACCACATCTACTGCCCCACTGTTGTAGACTATTTTTGTAACATGCTGTTTAGGGTCTTGTTGGCCACTAGTTTCAAGGAATACTTGAATCCTCTGTTTGAGTAGTGTCTCCATTAGTTTCCCAACTATAGAAGTGAGGCTCACCGGTCTGTAATTAGTGGTCTCTTCGCAACTGCCTGATTTGTGAAGTGGAACCACTATTGCCTTTTTCCAGTCTTCAGGTACCACACTGTTCTTCAAGGAGTTCATGAATAGAAGTGCCAGAGGGGCTGCTAATTCTGCCTCCAGTTCCTTAAGGATTCTGGGGTGCATCTCATCTGGTCCCATGGCTTTGTCTGCTTGTAGTTTATTTAGCGCCTCCCGTATTTCGGTTTCTGTAAAGGGACTTGTGTCTGCCCCGGTCCTGGAGTGTCGTGTTTTTTCAGGGCTGGGCCATCCCCTGGGTCCTCTTTGGTAAACACCGAGCAGAAGTATTTGTTGAGGATTTCGGCTTTCTCTGGGTCATGTTTGGTGCATTTCCCTTCTTTAGTAGCAATCTTTACTATCCCCCCTTTTGCCTTCCTACATTCCCTAATGTATCTAAAAATTATGTATCTCTTCTCTTTGCCCCTTCTGCAATTTTTCCTCTGTCTGGGCTTTTGCCTTCCTAACTTGTTTGTTAGACTTTCTCACTTTTTACTTGTACAACTCCCAGTCTTTCTCAGTTTTGGTTTCCTGGTATATGCTGTACACCTTCTTTTTTCTTTAACTGTGGTAGCCACTTCCTTGGAAAACCATAGATGATTCCTTTTTCTTTTTTCTTTGCTGACCCATCTGGCACATTAATCTGTGGCTGTCTTTGTTGCTGTCTTGAGTCTCCCCCACATTACCTCCACCTCCTCAACCTCTATTTTCATTAACTGGCTACTTATGTTATTCCTCATTTTTTGGAAGTCAGCCTTTCTGAAATCTATCACCTTTATCTTTGAGTGGCTGGTGTCCTGTGTTATGTTTACCTTAAAGCTTACCAAGCTTACTAGTCTCCTATGTGGAACAGTGTTGAGTGCCTTACTGAAATCTAGGTAGGTCACATCTACTGCTCCACCCTGATCTAGTTCCTTGGTCACCCAGTCAAAGAAATCAGATTTATTTGACATAACATCCACCCGTAAAACCATGCTGCCTTGGGTCTTGTAACCCACTGGATTCAAGATATTCCACAGTCCTTTCCTTCAGCAGTGATCCCATTAACTTTTCCATCAGCAATGTCAAGCTGACTGACCTATAATTACCAGCCTCCTCCTTGCTACTACTTTTGTGTACTGGGACTACAACCACCTTCCTCGAGTCCTCTGGAACCACTCTTGTTTCCAGTGAGTCATTCAATAGAACTGTCAGAAGTGAAGACAGTATTTCCCTGAGCTCTCTCAATATTGTTGAATGCACCCTATCTGGCCCCATTGCTTTGTCCACCTTCAGATTAACAAGTCCCTTCAAGACTCTCACCTCAAAAAAAGGACTAGTGTCCACCTCCCTCCCTCCAAAGCTTTTGTTACTTTTTTGTGGCCCCTATACGTCTTCTTTATCTGTGAACACTGAACAAAAGTATTTGTTCAGGATGCCTGCCTTTTCCTGGTCCCTTCTGCACAGTCTCCACACCCTTTCCCTTTTTAACCTTGCCATCCTACTCCTGGTCTTACTCTTTTTGCTTACATACTGTACCTAAAAAATGTCTTGTTCCCTTTCATTCCCTCCTGAGCTACTCTCTCTTCACTTTGTGCCTTTGCTTTCCTTACTGCTGTCCCTGATTCCATCTGTTTACCCTGTAATGTTCAGTCATAATCTGGGCATTTTAACATATTTTTACACAGATTTTCAGCATAGCCTTCCTATTACCCCACCTCATGATCCTGGTAGACAAAAATTTTCAGGTCCCTGCCAAAATATCACTTTGTGCCACTGAAACGTCATTCTGCACAACAGGTGCAAAAACACATTTTGACCAGGATTTGAAAAATGACAGCTGTCATGTTTGTGAGGTGGTGTGAAAAAATGGCTACGTTGAAAATTTGGGGTCAAAATATTACAAATTACCAAAGTTATGAGTGAGCGTAGAAAAATTTAAATATATGTGCATAACTTTGCTATTTTTAAATATTTTGACTCCAAATGTTCAACATAGCCTTCTTATGACCCCACCTCATGAACAAGGGCAATAAAACTTTTCAAATCTTGCCCAAAAGATGATTTTGTAATGCAAACGCGAAACCACCTTTTGGGCCTGATTTGCATAATTCCACTGCCATTGGTCATGAGATGGGTTCCCTAAAAAAGCCGTGTTGAAAATTTGGGACCAAAATATTCAGAAATGACAAACTTATGCATCAAAGTTCAAAAATCGAATTGAAATACATTAAATTGCATTTTTTCTTCGTTTTTCATTTTGCAGTCACTGGTTCCAGCAGCAAGATGTGTCTTTGATTGGAGAGTGGATCTTCACCCTGGGATATGTTCAGGTGAGTGAGGGTGTGGGTATGAGTGTGGAGTGGTGGGTGCTGAGTGGGAGGTCAGAGTAGGGTGGGTGGGGTGTGAGTGTGGGGGACAGATCAGCAAGAGACCATTTACTGTTTTACTGATAAAATAAAATACCATTGAGGGGCAGTTTTCTTTATTTCAGGGATATTCCAGCACTGGGATTGGGCAACCCAGTGTCAGGCTTGTGTAAGGTGGCATGGGTGTGGGCACCCTGGTGCTGCTACCTGCACAACAGGAATGGGGCGGGTGACCTGGAAGGAGAGTCAAGAAAAGCAGTGCCAGGGGGCACCTCGGTCCACTTCTATATTAATTAATAAATACAATATATCAAAACTGTAATGTGCGGGTGAGTGACCTGGAGAGAGTGGCAGAAAAAAGTGGTACCAGGGGTGGGCACCCCGGTCTACTAGATAGATAGATAGATAGATAGATAGATAGATAGATAGATAGATAGATTGTGGTACCATGAGCCATTCTGGAAGAGAGGGGAAGAAAGAAGCAGTACCAGGGGTGGGCACCCCGGTCTGCTACATAGATAGATAGATTGATTGTGGTACCATGAGCCATTCTGGAAGGGAGGGCAGAAAGAAGCGGTACTGGGGATGGGTACCCTGGTCCACTAGATAGATAGTCGGATAGCTAGCTAGATCATGGTACAGTGAGCCATTCTGGTGTTGAGGGGGAAACTGAAACCCAAAACTGCAGCAGCAACATTCCAAATGCTGAATGCTGATCAGTTGCTTGCTCACCGGCTTCATGCAAATGAAAGGACCAAAGTCCCTTCTGATAATAGCAGCTTCAATCATTTCAACTACACAAAGTTTCCACCCAGCAACTGGTGAGTAGTGTTACACTCACAGTGCATGGCCATTGATCTGGACTGCCAAGCCCCTTCCAGTTTCAGCTTCAGCAGGCTTGACAGTGACACACCTCTGAAATGCCATTTAGTTTAACAAAACATTTCTTGCACATACACAAGCAAATGTAAAAAAATGTTGAAGTCTTTTCCACTACACACTACAGACTCTATCTGTGCCCCAGGGGAGGCAAGGCCAGTGTGGCACCTTTGCATGAGACTTAGTTTTCTAACTGCTATCAAAGTAAAAAGTTACAGACAGCAATATAAACAATTGTTGAAATCTTTACTCTTTTGTCTCTGGATGCCGCAGACATTATCTGTGCCCTAGGGTAGGCAAGTAATGGGCCAGGGGGCACCTTTTCGGTCTAGACTTAGGTTTTTGACTGTTGCTAAAACAGTAAAAGGCTGGAAAGGGAAGGAAAGGGAACATTGTTTAACCAGGGGTAGCACACAAAGCTGAAGCCTGTTTCCAGATGCAACCTGGGAGCACAAGGAAGTTAAGTGACTTGCTCAGGATCACACAGTATGCACCCAGGTGGCTGTGGGATTCAAACCCAGGTCTCCAGATCTGCAGCTCAGAGCCATAACCCACTGCACTATACTGCCTCCAACTGAAACAACAACACCCTGTGTAAAGCAATTGTTGAAGTCTTTATGTCTCTGGATCAGATGCCAGAGGTTTCATCTGTGCGATGGGGTGGGGGGCAGGGGTGCACCTTTGCATGCAGCCTAGACTTAGCTTTATAACTGTTGCTAAAGTAGAATGTTACAGACAACAATATAAAAAAAAACTTTGAAGTTTTTACTCTTCTTGTCTCTGTATGCCAGAGACATTATCTGTGCCCCAGGATAGACTGGGTGGGGGACAGGGGGCACCTTTGTGGCCTAGACTTAGCTTTCTGACTGCTGTTAAAACAGTACAAGCATTTGCCAATGCTGAATGTTTGATACTTGTTAAAGACTTTTTTGCTTCAATTTTGACCCCAACTTTTGAAGATAGTTGTCTTAGGGTTTACCATGTGGACAGGGCATGTGCCAATTATAGTATATACTGGTGGGGGGGGGTAGCAGGTGGTATTGGGAATTTGGCACCCCCATGACGTAATAATAACATGGGCTGGGCTTGAGTAGGATGATGTTGGTGTGTGTATTACTGTTTTGGTGTATGCATAAGTCTGTGTGTGACTATGTATACTGTTGTCATGCATGTGTATGTCAGTGTTGTTGCAGAAGGAAACCCAGTGGATATTTAAATTGAGTGCACTCACTCCACTGGGATTAAATGATGATTTTTATTAAATCTGTTTTTGTAAATCTCATTTAGATTCACTAGTCACAAATTTCTGCTACACATCTCTCGTGCACAGTTTATGGCTCCCCTTTCTGCCGTCTTGTAGTTCTCTTATTAGGAATCAAAGCCCCAAGAAGCTCTTCACTCTTAGGCCCCAACTTGCTGGCTACCCACCCCACTGACAAGGCTTTCTGATGGAACGCTGACCTGAGGGTCCTGCAGCAGTGTGTAAGCCATGGGGAATTAAGGTGAATAGCAGAGATAACAAGGTCAGGTCTGGGATGTTGCCCACAGGGGCTGATGGGGGGGCACAGCTAGTGACCATCAGACAAATAGAAAAATGAAAGGCACTCCCTAACCTCTTAAAAGTAAATGGCATTGACACATGACCTAGAAAGGGTCACTTCAGAGCTATAGGGGACTAGTCCTGGTACCCCCATTTCAACACTGCCTGTCTCACTCAGGTCTCCTCATTTTTAAGATGTGGGTGGGAGGGATGGGAGTATAAAGTAATCACTCATTTTGGCAATAGGCCTGTCAGGTGTGGGTAGGATTTTTGACCAGACTGTCTTTATCTGCAGTAATTTTTCAACGTTTCTATGTACCACCCAACCCTCAACACACACCCCCAAAATGCATGCACTGTACACAAACGACAGCAGCCTGCTTTCTGTTGCCAATACGGCATCAGCTCCTGCACCCTACCTGCCATCTAATGATACAAAAACAATCACTTTAAAAGCTGCACAAAGTTGGCAACCCATGGACTTCAGCAGCATGTTTCCACAACATCTGAAATAAATGCTCATTTTGTGTCTCCCTCATCCCGCTATCGAGAACAGAGTCGTGTAACCACGTCCAAAACTTCACTTGTTATGACATCTGTATTATGTGATCTAAAGACAGCCTTCCATGTGCAATTCATTTGTTTCATTATTGTAAATACGCTTCCCACCCCCCAAAAAAACTTCTACATAAACTATTTGGCTACTGCAAAGCACCAGCAGGGTGAAACTGACATCATTGTATATTATACAGCACCGTGAAACTGATAGTTTAAATTAACCAGCAGGCAACACTCACTCCGAAACAAAACAAATTGTTTTAATAAGCAGCCAACTTTCGTCATAGACAAATGCTTGTTTGGAAAGGCACGGCACAGGCACCAGTGCAAAATACCAGCCATTATTCGGTGCGAGTACAATAGAGCACTTGAAACAAGGTGCCGCTTGAATAGTGCATTTTTTCTAGCATTAGAGCATGTCTGACCATAGCCATGCAACTTTAGTGATCTTGTACAGTCACTTTTTGGCGCAGAGTGGTGCTTTTTGTTACATTTCTGTATTTATGGACAGTAGTACCATTTTTGCTCCATAGATCTCAGTGCAGTTTATTGAATACAGGGAGATGCGCTCTCTCTCCTGATCAGCTTGTTTGAACTATGAAGCAATTGCAGGAACCATGGCCTCGGAGTCCAACTAGAAGCCTCCAGATGGGGAGACTGCTAGTTCCAACATGCTGCAGTTGCATTAAACAGCATCAGTTCATTTTCCCCTGATGCTGGTGGCAGATTGTGTACCCCAGCAAGGACCCCCAAGTCATGCCGCCCTGCGATGAAGGCTCTGCTGTCTCTCTACCAGAGGGATCATGTGCGGTAGAGTTGGTGTGTGTTGTTGAGGGGAGCACAGACTAACAGGAAACATTAGTAGTGTCTTGCATGGAATGGAGGCAGGCTGGAGAGTACTAGACACGTTCTCAGTAAGCTGTTCCATTGGGTTCTTGGCTTCCATCTGAAAATTGCTCTCACATTTCATGTGTATGTATTAGCGCACAAGGGGAAAGGGGAAAGGGGAAATTGTTTAACAAGGAAAGGCACACTAAGCCAAAGCTTGTTTCCAGGTGCGATCTGGGAGCACAAGAAAGTTAAGTGACTTGCTCAGGGTCACACAATATGCAAGTGGGGGCTGTGGGATTCAAACCCCAGTCTGGTCTGCTGGATGTCACCAGATTTGCAGCTCAGAGCCTTAAACCACTGCACTATACTGCCTCCTGCCTGCACAAGAGAAGGACACATCTGCAGTAGGCTCTTCTTGCAATCCAGAAGGATGTGTTGTCTTTTCATGGATAGTACTGGGAATACAATGCCGGACTTCACATTTGGAGGGTTGCCACCATCAGCAGCAGCAACAGTGGTGAGAGCAGTGGCTTGATTAAAAAGACTAAGGCACCAGCAAGGGACTGACCAGCTGCAACAACCAGGGACCACCTGGCATCGCAGCATCAGCTTCTCATCTTCATGGAAACTGTTCAGACCCAAAGGAGAGGTGGATGGCTCATGCTGCAATGATCAGGTGCTTCCTGATTGCGGCAGCCACATTGTTTCAAATTGGTGGCACGCTTGTAAACTAGTGTCAACACCAGCATGTGCTTGCATTAGTGACACACAGCCAAGCCCACAAAAAGCAGTGGCAGCATTGGCTGCAACAGCAGGGGCGTAGCTACAAGGGTGCAGGGGGTGCAGTCGCACCCGGGCCCATGAGGTTTGAGGGGCCCAAATCATAATTTTGATGTTTATTCAAAACCGGGGAGCCCTATAGCATATCCTTGCACCCAGGCCCTCTGGGAATTTACTACACTACTGCGCAACAGTGCCGCACCTCCACAACTTGCTTCTCTCCTAAGCTGCCACAACTAGTTTCTTGCACATGCGTGCAAGCAAACATAAAAAAGAGGCCAGAAGACACCCCACCCCCCACTACCCTATGCGATAGGAAGCAGAATGTAATAACCAAAGTAAAACTCCACAAGTGTGTGTCGGCCAGGAACCATTACTAAGCAAGGTGAGAGAGACGATACTGAGGAAGGAGGCTAAGGATTTGGACAAACATGGAGAGCCAAGGCAAAAAAACAAACTGAGAGGTACTTGTTAGTAAGGCAGTATCGAGCAGTCCAAATGTCCATGTAGGGCTTAGGCAGAGAGGGAGCAAAGATGCAAGGCCTAGGTAACCAGAGGTCTAGAGTGGTAGAGGGAGCTTCGGGTGTAGCGGGGAAATGAAAGGGAGGTAAATGGTAGTGGGGTACTGATGGTAATTGTACTGTAATGCAAAAGTAATGGCAGACAGAGTCAGAAGAAGTTGAGCGTTGGTATGGTGCTCTACAGTAGGTATACCAAGGAAGAAATGGACCGTACTGCTGGGGGCGTTCTAACATGGGAGTGTAGGGGAAACAGGAAGGGGAAGCACTCACCAAAAGCAGATGGGGAGAAGTGAAGGAGAGTGGGGATGCCCGTAGGCGGCCTCGGGGAGCTTTAAAAAATGGCCAAAAGAAACAGGGGAGAAAAGAAACAGAGGAACCCCAGGACAGCAAAGGGGGAGCAGAGAAGGAGCAGGGAGGTGGCCGGGCTGCTGAGGAGACAGGCAACACATGGGACAAACTGGAGGCAAGGGACATGGGAAGGGGAGGAAAGCCAGATATAAACAAACCAGCAGGATGCATGAAGGAGCGCGGCCACACAAGCCACGCAGGAAGGCCAGGAAAAACACTCCCTAAGCAAGGGAGGTGCATTTAGTGGAGGGCTTATGTAGGGGTTGTGGGAGGAGCTATTCCCCACATTGAACCACGGACAAAGCCCTCCCAAAACTAGTATTAAATCTTGGCTAAGACTAGTGGCACACACATGACTACAAATGCTCATAATAATGAACGCATATTTTATTGATAACTCTTAACCCCTTGGTCTTGTACTATTGTTAATGACAGAACAAGTCTGAAATGTAAAAACTTTATATTTTGCAAGCACTAATATGGAACAAGAAGTATTGCCCTCCTGGCACCAGTCCTGAATAATAAGCACAACTGAGAGGGGTCCATTTCTTACAATTAGTCCAAAACAGTACAACCTACAAGTGAGAATGATGATCCTACTCAGCGGAATATAGTCTGGTAATAATTTAAGTCCAAAAGGTACCAAATCTGTTTACTCTACCAACATTTCACCAGGGGTTTGGCTTCCGCAAGGCAGCAGAGTCTATAATTAAAACAGCTCTATTTAACAGCTTACTGGAAACAGGAGTGGTTCCGGAGGACTGAAGGAAGGCGGATGTACTCCAACTACACAAAACTGGTAGCATGGAGGAGGCTGGCAATTATAGACCTGTCAGCCTGACATCGGTGGTGAGAAAGTTAAAGGAATCACTGCTGAAGGAAAGGATTGTGGAATATCTTGAATCCAGTGGGTTATAAGACCCTAGACAGCATGGTTTCTCAGGGGTCAGGTCATGTCAAATAAATCTGATGGATTTCTTTGACTGGGTGACAAAGGATTTATATCAGGGTGGAGCGGTGGATATGGCCTACCTAGATTTCAGTATGGCTTTCGACACGGTTCTACATAGGAGACTAGTAAGCAAGCTGGGCAGCATAGGAGTGGGTCTAAAGGTGGTAAACTGAATAAGAAATTGGTTAGGGGTTTGGCGACAGAAGGTGGCGGTAAAAGAAGTTCACTCCAAGGAAGTGAGTAGGACCTGTGGAGTGCCTCAGGGATCAGTGCTGGGACAGGTCCTCTTTAATGTCTTTATAACTGACATTGTGGAGGAGCTAGAAGGGAAGGTCTGCCTATTGGTGGATGACACCAAAATCTGCAATAGGGTGGATACAACAGGGGGATGGAAAGGATGAGCAGTGAGCTGAGAAACTAGAGGAGTAGTCAAGGGCATTACAGCTGGGTTTCAATTCAAAAACATGCAAAATATTGTACTTGGGGAACAGAAACCCAGGAGTTAAGTACTAATTGGGTGGAGTGGTATTGGCGACCACCAAGCAGGAAAGAGACCTGGGGACAATCATATCACATGATCTAAAGCTGACTAGGCAGTGTGACTAGGCAGTGGGGATGGCTAGTGAAATGCTGGGGTGCATAGGGAGGGGTATCACCAGCAAGAAAGAGGGACTTGGTGTTGCCTCTGTAGAGATCGCTGGTAAGACCCTACCTACTGTAGAGTACTATGTTCAGTTCTCGAGACCACATCTCTAGAAGGACATAGACATGGTGAAGGCAGTTCAGAAGGCAACTAAAATAGTGCAGTATCTGCATGAAAAGCCATGTGAGCTAAAGGACCTCAATATGTATATCATGGAACAGAAGAGGGAGAGGGGAGATATGACAGAGACCTTTAAATACCTCACTGGGGTAAATAAGGTACAGAAGGGAAGTATTTTTCAGAAGGAAAGGGGGTCAAGAACAAGGGGGCATGCTATGAAGCTGGAGGGAGGTAGATTCAGGAAATATGTAAGCAAGTACTTCTTCACAGAAAGAGCGGTGGATTCCTGGAACAGCTTTCCAGTGGAGGTGGCAAGGATGAAAACAGTGGTGGGCTTCAAGAATGCATGGGACAAGTACAAGGGAATCATAGTGGAAAGGGGGGAGGGAGAAAGAGCTGTGGATCGGGCATGGACTGCTGTAATAGTGTAGGTAGAGAAAAATGAGCAGACTGGCTAGGCCAAGCGGTCCTTTTCTGCCATCAAATACTATGTTTCTGTGCTAAAACCAATAATTAAATGGTTTGCTATGTTCATAATAATATGATAAGGATGGTCTGTCCATATAAGCAGTTTTTAACAGAAGAAACACTGTACATAAATCATACCTGATAATAGCTCTCCAGGAACTGACACTTCAAGGCTCCTTTCTTCATTATTTTAATCTAAATATAAGATAAATTACTTAGGCTGTCAGGAAACCCTTGGGCAGACTGGGTGGGCATAGTGGTCTTTTTCTGCCGACAATTTTCTGTGGTTTTATATCAGTTATTCCCATAGCAACAGACTGTGATATCACAACAGAGGGTTATGACCTCAAACAGATAATAAGCGGTAAAGGCAGATTAAGGGATGAAGATATTGTTTTTATGCAAATTTCCTCAGTAATACATAATGTGGGGTGAAATATGTAGATGATATATCAAATACAAGCTGAATTGTATCTAAACATTATGGTTTTCCAAAGTTTTCCCAGCTGTGTCAGCAGCTCTCTGGTAGATAGAGTTTTACTGAATTCTTTTTCATGTTCTCTGCTCGTGTTTTGAATTAAGCAATCGGGAATGGTATAGCAGTCCTTTATTAGGCAGTTGCAGATTGGCAACAGCAGTTAAAGGCCTGAGGCTAAGCCAAGAGTGATTAGCAATCCCCGGGTCCATAACTGACAGATGAAAGCACTGCTGCAGAGGTCTTTAGTAATGTGATGCAAATTTCCCATTTGTTTTAATTAAAGTAACATGAAAACAAACATTATTCGAATTAAGGGAAACCCTTGAGAGGAGTGCATCAGATATTTTGATTACACTAGCAGCCTTCTGTCTGTTAGCCAGCCAGTTGGAATGCTGCTCTTGCTATTGCAGTGTTTCATGTGGTTTATCAAAAGTTTGTGGTTGAAAATGTTTTCCAGGCCCATGAGCTGCATCCTGTGTGTTAACAGCTGGAATGTCAGATGTATGTCTTATATCTAGGTGTAACCCCCCAGCAAATGGGGGTTCCCAAAAGTCTTCCAGGAGCTTGCCTGAATGCTCCAAGTCTGGGCGGTGTTCGGTGTCTGAGCTGTTTAAATGTGGTTCCAAGTGAATGCTATTTGAGCCTCCACGTACTGTCTCTTTAAGAGCTGTCTGCTTGCAGACTTAAGTAGTTTGTATGGGGGGACTGTGTATTTAATGCTCGAATCCCGCCCGAGCTGCTGTCAATTGGCTCCTTCTCTGCCGTCGCTACATATGCAGAGGGAGCCTTGTTGAAAGATATAGCTGTTTGTCAGAAATCATTTAGAGTGACTGAGAAAATGTAATTTATCTAACCTGTCTTCATTCTGGCACGAACTGTTTCAGTGTAGCTCTTTCATTTTGGTCCTGAATAGCTGACTTGGACCAATCAGGATGATAGGGAGACCCTAAAATGGAGCCTGTGGCCGAAGCAGAACTTGGACTCTCAATTTTGAGCCAGCCACAAGGGGATTGTATGGGCAGTGACTCTGGGAAATGTAGTTTTAACCTTGGCGCCTTTTTCCACCAACAGAGGGAGTCTTATTGTGAGTGACAGCCGAACCAGCCAACAGAATGGTGTGGAGCTAAAGGAAATGCCCTGCTCTGTGACTGGGAAGATCAGATCAGTTGTGACAGTGAAGAGAGAAGGAGGAGCTCTGTGCTTCTGTGGTGTATAGTTTCGCGTGGGAAGCGCATGTGAGGCCCTGAGGTTCAGCCTGCAGCCATTGTAAGCGCTAGTTTGGACTGAATCCAACTTGTAAGGAGAAAGAAGGAAGTCTGAAGAGTAGAAACCAGGCTCACCCTGTAGAAGACTGGAGAAATTGCTGAATCGCGCTCGGTCTGTCAGGAACTGAAGCTGCTGTGTGTGCTACCAGGTATTTTGCAGCAAGTGCAATTGGGATCGAGGAGCAGCCTGCCTGGTATAGTACTTTCCTTTTACATATGAATGTGTGTAGTGCTTGTGGGGAATCGTTGTTTCCAATCCCCTGTACTGTGTGCTGTGTGTTGAAGCTGGAAACAAACCCCAGTTGTCTGGACTAAATCTGTTTGCTATCAACTGCAGTGGGGTCCAGTCACAAGGACCTTGTCTCCATGCCCTGTTGTTTCTGGCCATTCCAGAAGAACATCCACCATCCGGTTCTCAGCTTGGGTATTGTGAGTACAAATCAGGGTATTCTCCCTGCAGCCTGTTTTCAATTACAAGTGTGTCATCTAATTATTGTTGTTTCATTTCTTCATGGACTGAGCCATCCGGCTCCAGATTACAATTGGGTGTTGTACATATATTTTCTTCTACAGGTCCCTGTCCATCTGCACCTGCCGGCCAACCCCAGGCAATGGACCTGGCTAGCCACCCCCCCCCAGCCTGGATACCCAGAGTGTGACTTTTCAGACCCTGTATGTGTGCACAGTACTGTGATTTAATTCTGCCAATTAACCTGATCTCCCCCTCCTGTGTTTTATTCCCCCTAAATAAACCAGATTTGATGTTGTTAAACTTTAAACTGTCTGAAGTGTCAGTACCTACATATCAAGCATTGTATTGGTTTGTGTATGTTGATTAACCTTATTTTACAGGGGGTCCTCTGAGACAAACCTCAGAATCAGTCTCGAGGGTAAGTGGTACTTTATGATTGACCAGTGTGCACATGTGGGGTATTGGGACTGTAACTTCTGTGCATTGTGTGAGCCACTAGATGGAATAAAAGGAGGTCTCAGTGTACCAGAGGGCTGTGACCAAGCTAGTCTAACCACTTCAAACCCTGACCTCTGGGTGGAGGCACCCGCCATAGAACCTAGGACCCTCAACCTGTCAGTAGTCAAGCAGGCAGGGGTAGTAGCCCTTGGGATGGCGCCACCTGGGGGTTACATATGGTTATTTATATTTCTTTATGTCTGTCTAGCTTCCTATAGTATCTATCTGTCTGTCTGTATATTGTGTCTGTCAGTCCGTCTATTTCTCTGTCTGCCTGCCTACCTATCTATCTGTCTGTCTGTCTATCTGTCTATCTATTTATCTATCTATATCTGTCTGTGTCTGTCTGTCTAGGTCTCTGTCTGTCTATTTCTGTCTGTCTGTCTTTCTAGCTATCTGTTTGTCTATTTATCTATCTCTGTCTGTGTCTGTCTGTCTAGTTCTATGTCTATCTATTTCTGTCTGTCTGTCTTTCTGTCTAGAATGATTGTCCAGTGAAGGAATGTAGAGCAAGAGCTCATTTTCATGTGCAATCAGGGGAGATGGTAGCATCCATTTAGAACATTCAGAGCTTGCATACCGGTGAGGCAGTGGGCAGGAAAAGCAGACAGGGTATAACATGAGACAGAAAACAACAGACAGTTAAATACGATTTACAGCCATAGTGCTAACAGTGTGGTACAAAATACAAAACATAATGCTGCCCACAGCAAGGCACTGAGCAAGGATTGCGCAAGAAGCCACACCCAGGTTTTGGTCAGTCTGCCTAGTGACATAACCCACTCTGTCCCCTCCCTCTTGGCCACATGCTCAGTGTATGTATGGAAGCAGCAAGCATGCACCATGGGTTATGGATGAGGAACCTTCACTAACTGAGCTAGCTTGCCTACTATCGGCCGTCCCCCTGAAATTGCGTATTGTTGTCAGGAGGGAAGAGGTCCTTGACTAAGTTAAAGTTATGCTAAGCCTTTTGGGGTGAGCTAGGTAGGGTGTGGAAGTTATCAAATGGTGTCAGCTCCCACATTTCTTTAAACACTGTATTGTAAGATGGGGGTTGGGGGCCCGACTGAACTACTGTAGCCTACAACAGTGCCCTTCAAAAAACTGCAGCCTGGGGACAACTATCGAATAATTGTATTCTGGGGCCTTTTGGTGTGTGGGCTAAAGAAGTGGATTAAATGTGTGTGCATGTGTGCATATGTGTGTGTGTGTGTGTGTGTGTGTGTGTGTGTGTGTACGAGACAGGGAAGGTGGTAGGGCTGGGCTTGACTGCTTGATACTTTGGTCCAGCTGGTGCACACCAGTTCAGCCAGTAGAACCAAAAATTAAAATGTAAAGAAAAAAGATTGTTATGGTCCCTGAGAGTCAAATGCCCGAAGTGTTCAGTTCTCAAGTAGAACTGAACTTTCACTTCGAATTAAAAATTACGCTTTTCAGTGTGACTATTGTTGGCTAAATATGGGGCACCATATTATTTCTTTCTCTACTGGTGTGTGTTTTCCCCTTTCCCCTGTTGCTAGCCTTGCTTGTAGAGCAGAAAGCAGCTAACTAAAAGAAGCTACATTTTCTTCTTAATTTAAAACGTATATCTCAGCAGGAGTCAGTATCTGTTAAGATTAAGTGGACAGATAACTTTATTAGAAGTAGAAGGGGACGTATTTGGGGTTAAAAAAAGAAAGAAAAGAAAGAAGGTCAGTGTGTATTCTGTGCAGTGAAGGGTACTGTATCAGGTGACTTTGCTAAACCGGTAGGAGGAAAGAGAGCTTACCTGGGGGTGTGGTTTAGACACTATAAAAGCAGGTGAGTCAAATTACAACTTCCTGTTGCTAGCATTTTTTCTTACTAATTGCCCTCCATCCCACCCAAAGCCAGTTCTACTTTTATAGTCACTGGATTTGACTGTCAACAGGAACTTCCTGTTTGGCAGTAGGAAGGAAAGGATCATAGAGAAACATTGGTTTTGTCAACCCTAAAGTAGAAAAAGTAGCTCACTCTCCCCCCCTAGCTGCTGGTGGTCTGATATTGAGCAAGGAAGAAGGAGGCTACTGAAGAAGATAGGAAGTTGCTGTCCCAGAACAGGAAGGGTGAGAATTGTAAGGAGAGGAGAGAGTAAGCATCCAGAGAAACAGTAGAGGGACACAAAATAAGACATGATAGGAGTGGTGCAGTGCAATGGCTGTGGGGCGCAGTGTTCGGGGAGACATTCTGGAGGCTGCGATGCTGCCCCATTTGCAGGCACCCTCTCTGGTCTGAGAGGAGGTTGCCCGCCTCCAGGCTGACCTGGCTAGATTCGGAAACCTCCTCCCTACCCAGGGACCACCAGGGCCAATGCCACTACCCCAGAGGTTGCCAAGAAAGAGGAGAGGCTGGACCAGGGTGGGCTCAAGGAGGGAGAGGGTGGTGGAACAGAGTTGCATCCTCCAGCTGTACCTCTCCACAATTCATTCGTCTTGGTGGATAGTGGTTCCTCTATGGAGGCACCTGCAGTGGAGACCAAGGAGGATGCTGGGAACCTTCACAAAGGAGACCCAAAGGAGGGTGGCATGGGACCCCACAGGGGAAGGAAACAACTCCTGGTGGGGGACTCAATCATTAGGGGGGTAGAATTGGGGGAGGAAGGGGAGAGGGAGGTAAGGTGCCTTCCTGGTGCCACGGCTTGGAGGGACAGGAAGCGAATCCTCAGGATCGTGGGAGGAGCTGCACAAGGGAGGGAGCTGGATGTCATTGTCCACCTAGGGACAAATGACCTGGCTAGGAATGGGATCAGAGCAGTGCAAGAGGAGTTTGTAGAGTTGGGAAGGGGCCTTAGACAAGTAGCGCATACAGTAACCTTCTCGGAGGTGCTGCCTGTCTATGGCAAGGGAGATGCTAGGGCACTTCTCACCAGGGAATTCAATGAGTGGTTGAAAAACTAGGGTGGAGCTCAGGGTTTTGGCTTCATTGGGGACTGGGGAGCCACCTGGAGGGATGCAGACCTATACTGGTGCGATGGTCTGCATCTGTCCAGGGGGGAACCAGGATCCTAGGTGAGAGGTTTGAATGCTTCATTGGCAAGCATTTAAACTAGCCAAGGGGGGAGGCAATGAAAAGAAGCAGGGAAATCCAAGCCTCCCCACAAAACATGGTGATTAGGGAGGTAAACACCAAGGTACAGAAGTTATTAGGAGCAGAACAGATTTAAATGTAAAAAAGGCAAAGGCAGTAAGGACAGAAATGGGGCTAAAAGGGTAAGGCTATAAAAAGTGGAGGTGATGAGTACCAATGCCCGTAGTCTGTGTAACAAGCTCCCTGAACTAGTGGCCTTAATGGAAGAGGGTTGCCTGGATATTGTGGCAGTCACAGAAACATGGTACACAGAGAACCATGACTGGGATGTCAACATACCAGGATACACAATCTACAGGAGGGACAGGGAGGGTAAAAGAGGAGGAGGAGTAGCTCTCTATGTAAAGGAAGGGATCAAAGCAACAGAACTAAAGAGTAAACAGGGAGCAGATGAGGCACTTTGGGTCACCCTGGAGACAGGAAATGGCACCACAATCCGCATGGGGGTTGTATACAGACCCCCATATCAGGGGAAGGGAATGGACAAGGAAATGATAGAAGGCTTTCTTAGAATGGCAGAAAAAGGGGAGATATTGTTGATGGGGTACCTGAATATGCCAGATGTTAACTGGAGAACCTTTGCTGCAGGCACGTCCAAGAGCAGGGTCATTCTGATGCCCTACAGGGGCATGCCTCAGACAGCTAGTATCAGAACCCACTCGGAGGAGCAATCTTAGACCTGGTACTTTCAAATGGGGATGGAGAAAGAATCTCAGATTTAGAAGTGGGTAGCCATCTGGGAACAAGCGACCACCAAACAGTGTGGTTCACGATAAACACAGCCATACAATCAAGCCATACAAAAGCAAGAGTACTAGACTTTATGAAGGCTGACTTTGGAAAAATGAGAGAGTGCCTCAGAAAAGTACTAGCAAACAGGCAAGAAGGAGGGGTGGAGGAACAATGGGGAGTGATCAAAACAGCCATCACAGAGGCAACAAGCCTTTGTGTAAAGCAAATCAATAAAACACAACGAAGGAAAAAAACGCTATGGTTCACAAAAGAGGTGGCAGGGAAGGTTAAAGAGAAAAGGACAGCATTCAGGAAATATAAGGAAACACAGAAGGAGCAGGACAGAGAACTTTATCAGTTAAAGCAGAAAGAGGCTGGGAAGGCAGTCAGAATAGCAAAGACCCAAACCGAGGAAAGGATAGCCAATTCTGTTAAGAAGCGGGATAAGACCTTTTATAGGTACATTAGGGAGCGAAGAAAGACCAAAGGAGGGATACTGAAGCTTAGTAAAGGGAGGAATGTGGGTAGAGGGTGACAGTGAAAAAGCAGGGATACTGAACGAATATTTCTGCTCAGTATTCACAAAGGAAGAGAGGGGAGTTACCTAAACCAAACAAGAGAAACACTCTGAAGACGTGGGGGTTTATACTAGTCCATTTACAGAAGAAAGGGTTCTGAAAGAACTAATAAAATTGAAGGTGGACAAAGCAATGGGGCCTGATGGGATTCACCCAAGAATTCTAAAAGAACTAAGGGTAGAACTAGTGACATCGCTGACTACTCTCTTTAACAAATCATGGGAGGATGGGGTGGTACCCAAGGACTGGAGGAGGGCAGATGTGATTCCTCTTCACAAAAGTGGGAGCAGGACAGAGGCAGAAAACTACAGACCAGTTAGTTTGACCTCAGTGGTAGGGAAAATGATGGAATCACTTCTGAAGGAAAGAATTGTTGAGTACCTAGAGGCCAGTGGGGCACAGGACCCAAGCAGCATGGATTCACGATGGAAGGTTGTGTCAGACGAATCTAATAGATTTCTTTGACTGGGTGACCAAAGTAGTAGACAGGGAGGGGCTGGACATGGCCTGCCTAGATTTTAGCAAGGCATTTGATACAGTCCCACACAAAAGATTAATACACAAGATAGCCAGCCTTGGAATGGGTCCCAAGGTGGTAGCCTGGATAAAAAATTGGCTAGACAACAGGACACAAAGGGTAGTAGTAAATGGAGTACACAGTGAAGAAAGGAGGGTTACTAGCGGGTACCGTAGGGTTCAGTACTGGGACCGTCCTTTTAATGTCTTTATAAGGACATTGCAGAGGAACTGGAAGGAAAAGTATGTCTCTTTGCAGATGACACAAAGATCTGCAACAGGGTTGATACACAAGATGGAGTGGAAAGGATGAGAAGGGACTTGGCAAGGTTGGAGGAATGGTCAAATGTATGGCAGCTCAGATTCAATGCAAAGAAGTGCAAGGTAATGCACATGGGAAATAAAAACCCAGGGGAAGCGTACACAATGGGGGTGAGATACTGACAACAGTAAAAATAGAAAGGGACCTGGGGGTAATTATATCAGATGACCTAAAGGTGGGCAAGCAATGTGAGAAGGCAGTAAGGAAGGCTGGGGGGATACTGGGATGCATAGGAAGAGGCATCAATAGTAGAAAACAGGAAGTTGTTATCCCTCTGTACAGACAGTTGGTGAGACCCCATCTGGAGTACTGTGTGCAGTTCTGGAGACCCCATCTCCGCAAAGACATAGACAGAGTGGAGGCTGTCCAGAGGAGGGCAACCAAAATGGTGCAGGGTCTGCACCAGAAGACATAAGAAGAAAGACTAAAGGAGCTTAATATGTATACTCTTGAGGAAAGAAGGGAGAGAGGGGACATGATAGAAACTTTCAAGTACCTCAAGGGAATTAACAAAGTCCAAGAGGGTAGCATCTTCCAGAAAAAGAGATGTGCAAGAACAAGGGGCCACAGTTTGAAGATAGAGGGGGGACGGCTCAGGGGTAATGTGAGGAAGTATTTTTTCACTGAGAGGGTTGTGGATGCATGGAACAGCCTCCCTGAGGAGGTCGTGGAGTCAAGAACAGTGGGGGACTTCAAGAATGCATGGGAGAGGCATAAGGCAGTACTAGGGGCGGGTAAGAGGAAGTAAGCTGTTGGTTAACTAGGATCTGCAGCTTATCTGTTAGGTAGGAAAATGGGCAGACTAGGTGGGCCAAGCGGTCCTTATCTGCCATCAAATTCTATGTTTCTATGTTTCTATGTTTTACCTAGTACATACTATACTACTACTGTTCTTAGTCGCTTTGTATCGTAATTGTTCTAGGGTACGAAACTCCTCTGTCTTCTGTTAGACATGCATATGCTCCATAAGTGGTAAATTCACTGGTTTTACGTCTATATACATGTTTTCATATAACAGGTGTGCTTGATATACCATATAGTGCCAGTAACAACAAAGGGAGGAGCAAAAAATTCTAAGAAGTTGGCAGACATATATCAACTCATAAGGATATAGCGGCACGGGGAGGAGAACAGCTGGCAGCCAGAGAACCTATATATTGTTCTTATGGGTGTGGCTTGGCACCACATCGGCACCAAATCAAGCACAGCATTTATTTACCAGGGCACATGCCCTGGTTTAGATCCGCCAATGTCGGGATCTGGTCAGGGCATTGAGGCCTTCTCACTTCTCTCACGCATTCTTGGTTCCCATGATCTGCATTTTTGGAGGATTTGGTTCAGTTTCATAGGTCAGGGTAACCCACATTGATTCCCACAGCAATCACATCATACAGCAATCTCATTACCTTTCATCCTGATCTGAACTGTGCAGCAAGAGGATGTACCACCTGTATGCCATACAGTATACGATAGACAGAGGAGCAGCAGGAACAAAGATAGGAAGCTGGCTGGCAGCAGCCACCTGACACACTGCTGTGCTGATAACCAGGGATTCAGAGCCGACTTGGGAGTTGAAGCTGTGCAGTGCATCCCAGCCTGGCTCAGGGTTCCACTGCCACAGTGATCGCTGCTGTAACCCATGAAGCGTGTTCTTCTCCAGAGGCTTCCTGTGACTGCCGAGGCCAACAGGCACTACTTTGTGCCGCAAGAAAGAGGAGCTGGCGCTTCTCAGGTTGTGCATGTTGGTGCTGCTGCCTGGGCTGGCTAACCCCACATATTACAGAAGCAGGCAAGCAATTTGCAGCGTACGCAACAGAAATGCAAAACTGGATGGCTATTGCAAAATCACCACATGTATTAAGCTAATCGCTGGTATCACGTTAAAACAGTGAGTGCAAAACAGCGACAACAAATGGGTGAGTCAGGAAGGGCGACGGCAATTACCGCTACCGGACGAAAACAGCGCATGGGCGGAATGGGAGAATGCAGTGATGCTACGATAAGCCACTATCAATGTGCACTGTGGAGTGAGAATATTAGAAATAGGGGGCGGGGGGTGGAGCCTCCTGCATGATACAGACAGCATGCGACAGACTAAAGCAATACCTTAGGATTCTCGCATATAATTTTCAGCTCAAGGTACAGTATGAGCTGTCATTGTAGCTGTAATGTGTGTCGCTATGTTTTGGTAGTGCTGTATTTGCGGTCACTTTAATTGATTTGCCCATTTGACATTCGTCTATTATTACTTTGCTTTAGAAAATGTGCTTTTTATTTGCTGGGTTCTGATTGGCTAGTACCCCTGCCAGGGGGGTACATTAACTTTTAATAGACGCCCAGTAAATAAGAAATGCCACTCACTTAACCCCATCACTGCCTAATAGATCCCTTTGCCCACTCTGCTTACTCATTGGACAAAAGATCCTCTCCAAATTTGAAATTGCCGCCATTTTTTTCAGGCTTAGCGAGTGTTACTGTCCCCCAAATACGCGATCTGACACTCCCACCATGTAACAGTTTTTTCAGTGTCTTAAACACTTTAGTCCACAAAACACTCTTTTTTTTTAAATTCCCAACTGTTTAGTCCTGTCACACAATGAAACTCCTTCACGGACTCGAGCGCAGCCCCGCTTGCCCCCCCCGCCCCGCCGTCGTCATCATTCATAATTAAACTGAGCATGCTGTGACCACCGGACTCGAGCACTCTGGCCGGAATGCTTTACATGTTTAAAAAAATCTTACTTTCATTATTCCTGCCAGTAAATGGTGCCCGCTAGCATCTCCTTCTAATCTCTCCTCCCGAAGACTTTTTACTCGCGCTTCCTGCCTGACGAAGCATCTCACAGAGCAGAGCAGCTTCTAACTATAATCTTGGCTCCAAACACTTTCTTCCTACCATGCCACCGATCTCAGTCTCGCCCCACCTCAGTCTCTTTTACAAAAAAAGCCACACAATGACAGAGAAGACTGTAAATTTGTTTCCAAAAATATAGGGGACACAAGGAAACGACCTCTCAAGCAGGAATAAAGGCACAGAAAATAACAAAATGCAAAACAAAAGCGCCCTCTGCTGCCAGCTACACAGCTTTACCACTACAGGGACCATTTTGCAACAAAACAACTTCTATTAAGTTACCGTAATTTTTTAAAGCATATTTTTACCATTTTAAAATGATTTTATAAAACATTTCACACATAGCCCATTTTCTAAATGCAATAATACCCTCCAGGGTGGGCGGTATGGGCAATACTGGACCTTCCAGGGGCTATAAGACCCTCCGCCTGCAGCGTCGGGCCTCATTACACCCCTGGGCGGTCCGGTATTGCCCAATACCGCCCACCCTGTCGGGTATTATTGCTTGCATATTGACATGGAACTCTAATCGCTTAATGCAGACTCAATGCATCAGACTAAGATTTCCACAAACACTGTGATGCTCCAGCGCTTCGCCAAGTTAAGCTTTGTCTGGGGCGGGGTTCTGAGGTCATTGAGTTGTTTTTTTAAAGGTTCCTGGCTCTGACAGCACCAAGACAAATGATAGTGATGTTCACAATGTAAACCAGTAGCCATGGAGACCAAGCTCTGACACCCCTGCACCAGTAACAAGTAATAAAATAAAGTGTCAAAGATGTGTATAGTGCAGTGTGCTATCAAACGTAGATTTAGTGTAAAATTAGAAAAAACAACTCAAACAGGCTTCACTTAATCTCATAATCTAGACGTATGAAAAGCTGAAGGCCATTCATTTTGCTCTTATCTTAAATCAGTGAACTTAAACCAAACACTAATGCATTTAGAAAAATCTGGAAATATATAGTAAATAAAAGCTTTAAAGAAAGAATACAGGCAAGCTGTCGTGCTATTTAATGAGGATGCACAAACTCATACAGGCAACCTCCTCTTTGCTTACAGTTTACTTGTCCTCCAAACAGGGGATCTGCTTTGCTTTGAGGACCGCCAATTGTTAAGCATGCTGCTATGAGGCGAGAGAGAGAGAGAGACAGAGAGAGAAGAAAAGGGAAAGATTAAAGTTAAAAATATTTTTACAACTCATTAACAAATTTTAGATGTGCACCTTCCTCCCTCCCTCCCTCCCTCCAATCAGGACGTACCATACCATAAAAGGTAGTGAGGACTGAGGAGGAACATATAAAACAAGACAAAAAAAAAAAAAAAACAAAAAACATTAAAATAAAAAATGGGGAGACTAACACAGTAAGAGTTACGAATAAAGCAGGAGAGGGTCGCTAGTTGGGGTAGTGGGCATAGTTAATACAGAACTACAGAGGGAAAATGCAAGGGGTGGTGCAGTGTAGTGGGTGCGTGGCTGCTGCTTTCAGGAGAACATTCTGGATCATGCAATGCTGCCCCATCTGCAGGCACCTCTGTGGGCTGAGGGAGGAGGTGGCCTATCTCCAAGCCGAGTTGGCCAGGATTCAGGAGACCTTCACCCCCACCCAGAGGCCACTGTGTCCACAGCCACAACCTCACAGGATGCACCGAAGGAGGAGTGGTTGGATCACAGTGGGCTCAGGGAGGATGCGAGAGGTGGGACAGAAGCACATCCTCCAAGCCTCTCCAAGTAACTCCTACGTTGTCTTGGAGAAGAGGGGAAGCCCCACAAGAGCACCCATAGCTGAGACTAAGGAGGATTTGTGGGGACCTCCGTGATGGAACCCCAGGTAAGGGGGGGTAGAGGACCCTAGAGAAAGAGGAAGCTACTTCAGATGAGGGACTCAATTGTTCAGGGAGTGAAGTTAGGAGCACCTGACAGCAGGAGGAGGGAGATCAAGTGCCTCCCAGGAAACACTGCGTGGAGGGATGGGAAGTGGATCCTTAGGATCACAAGGGTGATACTACGGACGGAAGAACTGGATGTCATTGTCCACCTGGGGACAAATGCCTGACAAGGGACAAGGTATAGATAGACAGAATTCAGGAAGAGTTCAGGAAGTTGGGGGGAGCCCAAAGCAGACAGCACACTCTGTCTCATTCTCAGAGGTACTACCTGTCTATGGCATGGGGGAGGCTAGGTTACTCCACATCCAGAAATTCAACTCCGGTTAAAGTAATGGTGTGGAAAGGAGAGATTTAGCTAATTGGGGGACTGGGGCCCCACCTGGAGGGATGCGAACCTGTATAAGGATGACGGCCTGCATCCATCCTGGAAGGGAACCTCAGTCCTAAGTGAGTCATTTAAATGCTTCTGCAGCAAGTATTTAAACTGGCTGGGGGGGATCAAGTGGCTTAGTATCTCATCCCTCCGGAGCAAAGGCTCAACACAGGTACGCAAGGAGGGGATGGACAGACAGAGGGCAGGAGTCAACACAAGGGCAAAAGACAAGGAGGACCAGGGAAAAAGCCCACCCAGGAAGGGGGAGGTCTTAGGGCAACAAAGCAGGGGAAGGAAGTTGAATCCTGGAAAGCCATGTGTGCCAATGCCAGGAGCCTTAGTAACAAGATGGAGGACCTGGGGACAGACATGACACAGTCAGACCTGGACAATGTGGCCATCACAGAGATCTGGTATAATGATAACCATGACTGCGAGATGGCCATACCAGGCTACAATCTATTTAGGAGGGACAGGACAGGTAGAAAGGGGGGGTGGAGGAGTGGCACTTTGCACGGAAGATACCATAAAGGTCACAGAGATTCAAGGGGAATGGGGGGGAGATACTGTGGGTTAAGCTTGAAAGGAAAACAGAGTCAGCAATCTGCACAGGGGTAATTTACAGACCACCACCCCAGGGGGAGGAGACAGATAGGGAGATGATGCTAACCATCCAAAGGATGGCAAACAAGGGGGAGGCAATACTGGGTGGCTACTTTAATATTCCAGATGTAGAATGGAGCCTTGCAGAAGCAACATCAGCCAGGAGCAGATTTATCCTGGACTTCCTTCAGGGAGCCTTCCTTAAACAGCTGGTCATGGAACCCACATGGCAGAAGGCAATACTGGACATGGTGCTTACAAACGGGGACAGTGTGACGGGATCACAGTGAGGGAGCACCTGGGGAACAGCACCATTCTGTGTGATTTGACATAACTGAAGGGGCAGAACACAGTCGCACAAAACCTCGAATCCTAGACTTTAGGAGGGCAGGTTTTGGAAGAATGAGGGCATGTTTGGAAAAGGCACTAAAAGAATTTTAGGGAGGGAATTAGGGAAGGAGGAACAATGGGCAGCATTCAAAACAGGGATAGCAAAGGCAAAGCAAATGTGTGTAAAACAGATTAGCAAGTGTAACCCCCTTACAAATGGGGGTTCCTACAATGCCTTCCCGGAGCTTGTATAAGTGCTCCCTGCCTGAGCGGCGTTCGGTGAAATGCCGTTTAGATGAGGGCACTGTGAGTGCTTCTGAAGCCTCTGGTACTGTCTCTTTAAGAGCCGCCTGCTCGCCGGCTTGATTAGTTGTATAAGGGGAGGCTGTGGGTTTACTGCTGGAATCCCACCCGAGCCGCTGTTTAAATCGCTCCGCTTCTGCAGTCGCTAAGAGAGCAGTGGGAGCCTAATTGAGAGATGTAATTGTTTCCTGGGAAACAGGTAGTGTAACAGTAAAAATGTAGTTTGTTTAACCTGCCTTATTTGCAGCTGGGACTCTGTGTGTTTGACCCCTCCATTTTGGACCTGGACTCTGAGATGGTCCAATTTGAGAAGGGGGACTTTAAAAATGGAGACTGCTTGAGCCAACCAGAATTTGGACTCCCACGGGGAGCCTGCCACCAAGGGGAGTAAATGGTAGGTGTTCTGGGAAGTGTAGTTTGGAGCCTGGTGCCTTTTTTGCACCAATAGAGGGTGTATGAGGTGACTGGCAGGAGAGAGCAGCCAACTGGAGCCTGTGGAGTGAGAGGAAGCTGTCCTGCAACTGTCCTGAAGAGGCAGAGTCGTCTGTGATTGTGAAGAGAGAAGGAGCTCTGGCTCCTGCGCTGTGAAAGTCTGCACACGGGAAGCGCGTGTGTTTAGGCCCAGAAGTCGGGCGACTCCATTACCAGTAGATAGCGGACAAGATCTGTGGAGGAGTGCAGGCAGAGGAGGCTGTACGTTTACAGCTACCTACCAGGCTCACCCTGTAGAGAACTGGAGAATCTGCTTCAATTGCGCTCGGTCTGTCAGGACAAGTGAAGCTGCGTCGTGTCACCCGGTTTGTGCAGTGAAAGTGCTCGGGAGAATACAGCAGCTGCCTGCTATGGTACCCCTCTGTGCTACATATAAATGTGTGGAGAAGTGCCTGGATCACAGGCTGAGTCCTGCCAATGGTGTGAGAGGGCTTGTGCTGCAGGAGTCGTGAGTACTAAATCAGGGTAGCTCCCTATCAGATGTCCCCTTGAGGGCAAGATTTGTCTGGCTGCTTTGAGGGCTGCATGAACTGAGCCTGCTGGCTCTCCTTAATCAATTTAGGTATCAAATGCTTATTTTCTGCATCAGGGCCCCAACCAGCTGCACCTAATAGGCTAGCCTTGTATTACCTGGGTATCCAGAGACAGTGACTGATAGGTTTGGCCTGGGCACAATGCCCTATACATATATTAGAGTGTTAAGCTAATCAACCTGATTCCCCCCCCATCCTTGTTATTTTCCCTTCAATAAATCAGATTTGTTGTTTGCAAGGTATACTGTCTGAACTGTGTGTTAGTGCTACCCTCTTGTACATGGGCTATTGTGTCACCTCATCTTATTTTACCAGGGGTCCTCAGCACCAAGTTGGTCCTTTCAATCTGGGGGTAAGTGTAAGTCACAATGACTGTGAGGGAAGTGTTTGTGGGCCACTAGTGGAAGGAAAGGGGGGTTGCAGTAATCCAGAGGCTGTGACCGAGTCGTGTTCGACTGTTCCAACCCCGACCTCTGGGTGGAGGCACCCGCCACTGGATCCAGGCCTCTTAACCTGCTAGGGGCAAAGCAGGCAGAGGTAGTAGCCCTTGGGATAGCACCCCCAAGGGGTTACATTTTGGAGGCACCACTGGGATTAGCGTCCCCTAGTGGCCAAGTACACAACGTACCCCCAACATGGCCAAACTAAAGGAGAAACTGGAGGGGGATATCACGACTAAAATTAAATTAGACTCTATCGAGATGATGGTGCATAAACTGATGGGGTGGGGTGAAGCTGAAGAATTGGATTCCCAGAAAGCTGTGTTGTTACTGGATGTACCCCTGGGGATAAAGAACGCTGACCTTGTTTCTGCAATTGAGCGTGTCAAATGTTTAGGCAAGGTAGAGGTGAAGGGGCGAATGGCTGACCTACTTGACCAAACCTTGCAGGTGCTGCTTTTATGCAGTATAATTATAGACCCCGAGAGGGTGCCCCCAGTGATCTACCCGGAAGGTGCTCAAAAGGGGTGGAGGGTCATTCATGTCCGGAGTTGTTCAAGTCACCCCAGGGGGTCCCCCAAGACTAATAGCTTTAAAGATATATTGCTTAAACTGTTAGCTGCAGAAGGGAGGACTACTCAGGAATTACTACAGGTATTAGACCTTTCCAGTGATTCAACCCCCCAGACCTCCCCAGGTACATCTCCGGGGTCCTCCAAGAGTTCCATCCTGGCTGCACCCCCCATGGTTGTTCCCTCCATACAGCTAGACTCCTATCGGAGGTTGAAACTCTTTTCTGGTACTGTGCCTGTGCCCTCAGGGAAAGATGATTTGGAGACCTGGATGGACTATGCTACCCCCTTAGTCCAAGAGTGGCAGTGCTCTGAGGGGGAGAAATGAAAGAGACTGATGAATAGCCTGAGGGGACCAGCTTTGGAAGCCATTCGGTTCTTGCAGGCTACTAGTCCCAAAGCAACTGCAGCAGAGTACCTTTCTGCCTTAGAGGGGGTGTTTGGGAGCACCGAAACTGGGGAAGACCTGTTGTGGAAGTTCAAGTCAGCTAAACAGTGGAGGAATGAGAAACTGTCAGCATTTGTTACTAGAATGGAAAGGGCACTGCAAAAAGCTTACCAAAAGGGGGGGTAACTGCCCCAGCCTTGAATCAGGTCCGGCTAGACCATATTTTGAAATCTGCTAGGTTTTCCAGTGTGATATTGTTGAAACTCAGGTTACATGGCTGAAGGCCTGCCCCTCCCAAATACTGCCAATTGATGAGAGAAATTCGAGAAGTTGAGACTGATGAAGAGGGGTGGGAACCCTATACGGGGGGGTTGTGAATTTATGCCTGACCCCTGAGCCCAGTGAACCAGATGAGGGCCATCCATTGAGAGGATTGACCAAGGGGCTTACAGAGACTTATCGGGAGTCTGATGCATTTCCTTTGTCTCCAGAGCCCCACAGTGGAGTGGGGGTGCACGCTGTTTCCTCTGATCCCCAGGTGGAGAGTGATTTGAAGGCTGAAATCAGGGATCTACAGGAGATGGTGAAAGAATTGAAACAAACTGCTGCCCAACCCCCCAAATTTGGGGAGCCTGAGTCATCTCGGAGCAAACGGATTGGTCAAGAGGAACCCTCCAGAACTCCTGACGCCTCTAGGCAGTCGAGATATCCCCCCCCCAATAAAGACCCCCGAGATACTAAGTTCTGTTACCACTGTGGGGAGGATGGACATTTTCAGATTGAGTGTCGGTTGCCAGAGAACCTAAGGAGGGTCACCAGCAAACTAGTAGCCTGGCATCGCAAGACTTATGCCAGGCCCCAAGGAGGGCCTCCTCGGAAAGGTTTTGTCACCCGGGCCAATGCCCAAGCAACTGCTAAAGCCATGCCCCCGAATGGTCTGACGTGGTGGGTCCCTCAATGGAAACCACAGTAAGAGTGAATGGAGTACCCACCTGGGCTGTGTTGGACAGTGGATCCCAAGTGACCATTATGTTTCAGGACTGGTATCAGAAACATTTGCCTGAGGTACCCCTGAAGCCTTTAGATGGACTACATGTTTGGGGACTGAGCGATAAGGCCTATCCCTACTCTGGGTATATCCGGATTTGGTTATCTTTTCCTACTTCTGTGGCTGGGGTGGCCGAACAAGTGGAGAACCTGGCATCAGTGTGTCCCCCCACTGGACTGTATGATGGGGGTGCCCTTACTAATTGGGACTAATGCTCATATGTTTGGTCGTTTAGTGCAACTGCGCTCTGAAAAACGGAGGTCCAGGACTGGGCGAGCTCTCAGAATTCCGGCCTTGATTCAGAAGGCCTATGAGACTCAGAGAAAGGCCAGCCAGGTGGAACCCGAAGGCCGGGTGGGTGTTTTCTGGAAGAAGGATCCAGAGTCTTTGCTACTAGCACCCAATGCCCAGTGTGTTCTACAAGGAGAAGTCCAGATTAAAAAGGATGTTAAGAATAAGATATTGATGCTGGACACACCAGGCGATGGAAAATTGCCAGAGGGGTTGCTGGTTAAACCCAGCATTTTGCCTGCCCGAGCCCATGCTTTTGCCAGAAGAGTAATGGTTCAAGTGCACAATGTATCTGATCGAGAAATTCGAGTGAAGCGAGGCTGCACTTTGGCCACAGTGCACTGTGCAGATACTGCTGTGTTGCCCAGCAACAAGACTTCAAGGAGAAGTGACTGAGTGACCCCTGATCTGTTTGATTTTGGTGACTCCCCACTGCCAGCAGAATGGAAGAAAAGGATTAGTGAAAGGCTTGCCCAGAGGGAGCAGGTGTTTTCCCTGAAGGAGTGGGATGTGGAATGTGTGCAAGGAGCTGAACACCACATTCGGCTACAGGATGTGCGACCCTTCCGTAAGCGATCACAACGCCTGGCCCCTGCTGATATAGATGATGTGAGACAACACCTGCAGAAGATGCTCGCAGCCGGAGTGATACAAGAGTCTAGAAGCCGCTATGCTTCCCCGATTGTAGTAGTGAGGAAAAAGAATGGAGCTGTTCAGATGTGTGTGGATTACCGTACCTTAAACAGGAGAACTATACCAGACCAGTATACCATGCCACACATTCAGGACGCCTTGGATCGTCTAAATGGTAGTAAATGGTTCTCAGTGTTAGATCTTCGTAGTGGGTACTACCAGATCCCAATGGCTCCGGAGGATCGCGATAAAACTGCTTTTATTTGCCCACTAGGTTTTTACGAGTTTATGAGGATGCCTCAGGGGATTTCAGGTGCCCTGCTACTTTCCAGCGTTTGATGGAGCACGCTGTGGGGGATATGAACTTACTTGAGTGTCTAGTCTACCTGGATGATGTCATAGTGTTTGGCAGCTCCTTGGAGGAACATGAAAGCCGGTTGTTCAAAGTCCTGGATCGACTGGAAGACTCTGATCTCAAATTGTCTATAGATAAGTGTCAATTCTTTCAAACCTCCGTGAAATATGTGGGGCACATAGTATCCACTGAAGGCATAGAGACTGACCCCAGTAAAGTGGAAGCTTTGACTACCTGGCCTCAACCAAAGAATTTGAAAGAACTGCAAAGGTTTCTGGGGTTTTGTGGCTATTATAGGCGATTTATCAAGGACTATTCTCGAGTGATCCGCCCTCTACTCAACCTTACTCTAGGGTATCCTCCAACCCACAAAAAGTATAAGAAAGTTGTGCTCTCTGAGACTGAGAAAAAATATTTCCGTCCAAATGATGTGTTTGGGACCCGCTGGACTGCTGATTGTGAGGTAGCTTTCCATGATATTATATATCAGCTTACCCATGCCCCAGTGCTAGCCTATGCTGACCCTGCCAGGCCGTACATTCTTCATACTGATGCCAGTCTACAAGGATTGCAGGCTGTGTTATATCAAGTGCACACAAATGGTTTAAGACCCGTAGCCTTTGCCAGCAGGAGCCTGACTCCTTCAGAAAAAAAACTAGCCGGTGCACAAGCTAGAGTTCTTGGCCTTGAAGTGGGCTATTGTTGATCAATTTCATGACTACTTATACGGTGCTAAGATATTGGTGAAGACTGATAACAGTCCTCTAACCTATGTGCAGATCTCAGCTAAGTTGGATGCCACTGGCAATAGGTGGCTTTCTGCGTTGTCCACCTATGACTATGCTGTTGAATACAGAGCAGGCCTGAACCACATAGATGCTGATGCTCTCTCCCGGAGGCCTGTGTCCTGAGACAACTGGGTCAGGTTGTCAGAGCCTGACCTTAGAGCACTTTGCCAAAAATTTGACAAGGAGGAACAAGTATCTCCTGATGCTGTGGATTGCATGGGGAACTGTCTGGGGCCATCTGAGAACTGTATACCTGCTGCTTACTGTCATTTCTCTGCATTAGACACTAGTGCGTTGCCTCAGTTCAATAATGATTGTCTCCGGTTGGCTCAATCCCAAGACCCCATAATAAAAACTGCTCTGGAGGCTCTGCATGTGGGGAAAGATGTGTCAAAACTGTGTTCCACTGACTTGAGAACTGCCCTGTTATACAATGAAGGTCCCAAGTTGAAACTGATTAATAGACTATTATACAGGGAGACAGTAGATAAAGAAGGGCGAGTAAACAAACAACAACTCGTGCTGCCCACTGCTTTTAGAGAACTAGTGTTGAAGTCTTTACACAATCACATGGGACACCTCGGCATAGACAGAACCCTTGACTTGGTGAGGTCCCGGTTTTATTGGCCCAAGATGGGTGCTGATGTGGAACAGCATATCAGGACTTGTAGCCGATGTATACAGAGAAAGACTCTGCCCCAGAGGGCTGCCCCCCTGGTTAACATTACTACTAGTGCCCCCATGGAATTGGTCTGCATTGATTTCTTGAGTCTAGAACCAGATCAGAGAAACATCAGCAACATATTAGTAGTTACTGATCATTTCACCCGGTATGCCAAGGCTTTTCCCACTAAGGACCAGAAAGCAACCACGGTGGCTAAAGTACCTGTTGAGAATTTCTTTGTCCACTATGGGGCCCCTCAAAGAATCCATTCCGATCAGGGGAGAGATTTTGAGAGCCGCTTGTTTAAAGAGATGCTATCCTTGTGGGGGGTATGAAAGTCAAGAACTACACCTTATCATCCCCAGGGAAATCCCCAGCCTGAAAGGTTTAACCGCAAGCTGCTTGACATGTTAGGCACCCTGCAACCTAAAGATAAGCCTAGATGGAGCCAGCAAATTAGCACTCTGGTACACGCTTACAGCTGCACCAAAAGTGATGCCACTGAATTTTCCCCCGTATAGACTGATGTTTGGGAGAGAGGCTAGACTGCCAGTAAATGTCTGTTTCAGAGTTTCTCCTGATGGGATTCAAGCAGCTAACCATCTACAGTATGTGCAGAAGCTGAAGGCCCAGCTAAACCATGCCTACCAGATAGCCCAGACCATGGCTGCTAAACGAAATTTAGCCAATAAAGAAAGGTATGACAAAAAAGTGAAAGCAATGGAGCTTAGAGAAGGGGATAGAGTGCTATTGAGGAACCTGGGGCTGCATGGCAAGCATAAGATTGCTGACAGATGGCATCATCTCCCTCATATTGTTGTAGGAAAGCTGGAAGATTTACCTGTATACAAAGTGCGGCCTGAGAACAATTCAAAAGATGTGAAAACTATACATAGAAATCATCTGCTGCCAATCGGACAGATCCTGATAGAGGCTGAACCACCAAATCCCCCCCCCGGACCTGTGACTAGAGCTGCTGCCAAGAAAAAACCAAGACCAATTGATTCCCCGAAATCAAGCTTAAAGAGACCTCCCCCATTGAAGCTGATCGCCAGTCTGTGTCTGAGGACAGTGAGGTAATCCTGAGTATTACCCCTCTTATAAACTGAGTCAGTTGTTTCGGGCAATCCTCTAATCAACCCTGGGGACGGCTGGCCTTCCTGGACTGTCTTAGCCCCAGCTTTGTCTCTGGAGCCGATGCTTCTGAGGAGAAGTGAGTGGTATTAAACCAAGATATGAGCTCATTGGGACTGGTGAACTGTCTGATTTCTCAGACGAAGGGAAGTGACGTGGGGCACTGGGGATATGCCAGAGCAAGAAGAATATTTTGAGTGCCCTTTAGTTCCCGGCAGTACCAGAAATGTCCCCAGCTGAGCCAGGTAGTAAGTTCAAAATAGAGGGGCCCTGTCCCCAAAGGTACCATGGACCCTGGGCCCTGCTTCTATAGAGGTTTCCACCATCCCAAGTAGGCTGAAATAGAGTCTGAGCTTTCCTAAATTTTACCTGAGACACCTAAGGGACTAAGCAGAAGTAATGCCTGTGGTGAGATTGAGTTAGTGAGTCCTGGGCCAGCCTGTGGATCTGCCTTTGAATGTGGTCCATAGGGGGTGTATGTGTCCTCCAGCCCTTGCCCAAACTAAGCCTGGTCATGATTCCCGACTTTTAGTATTGCCCTCTGAGTATGGTGCCCCTGCCCCATTTAGCCCTCAGGTAGCTGATAGGGAAGGGCTCCCTCTATCCAGGTGTCATGAGCAGGAAATAATGACCTGATTCAAACAAGAAAAAAGGTTGTCTGTATGTGTAATGTTGTATAACCAATAGTAAACTGTGTCATACAGTACCAATGTATGTAACTAAAGGTGATGTGCTGTCAGTTTAATCTGTTTGCCTTAAAGTGGTTTAAGGGTAACTACTTGATGCGGACGCCAAGTTCTTTCCAGGCCAGGAAGGGTGTAACCCCCTTACAAATGGGGGTTCCTACAATGCCTTCCCAGAGCTTGTATAAGTGCTCCCTGCCTGAGGGGCGTTCAGCGAAATGCCATTTAGATGAGGGCGCTGTGAGTGCTTCTGAAGCCTCTGGTACTGTCTCTTTAAGAGCCGCCTGCTCGCTGGCTTGATTAGTTGTATAAGGGGAGGCTGTGGGTTTACCGCTGGAATCCCACCCGAGCCGCTGTTTAAATCGCTCCTCTTCTGCAGTTGCTAAGAGAGCAGAGGGAGCCTAATTGAGAGATGTAACTGTTTGCTGGGAAACAGGTAGTGTAACAGTAAAAATGTAGTTTGTTAAACCTGCCTTATTTGCAGCTGGGACTCTGTATGTTTGTCCCCTCCATTTTGGACCTGGACTCTGAGATGGTCCAATTTGAGAAGGGGGACTTTAAAAATGGAGACTGCTTGAGCCAACCAGAATTTGGACTCCCACGGGGAGCCTGCCACCAAGGGGAGTAAATGGTAGGTGTTCTGGGAAGCGTAGTTTGGAGCCTGGTGCCTTTTTTTGCACCAATAGAGGGCGTATGAGGTGACTGGCAGGAAAAAGCAGCCAACTGGAGCTGGTGGAGCGAGAGGAAACTGCCCTGCAACTGTCCTGAAGAGGCAGAGTCGTCTGTGATTGTGAAGAGAGAAGGAGCTCTGGCTCCTGCGCTGTGAAAGTCTTCACGTGGGAAGCATGTGTGTTTAGGCCCAGAAGTCGGGTGACTACATCGCCAGTAGAGAGCGGACAAGATCCATGGAGGAGTGCAGGCAGAGGAGGCTGTACGTTTACAGCTACCTACCAGGCTCACCCTGTAGAGAACTGGAGAATCTGCTTCAATCGCGCTCGGTCTGTCAGGACAAGTGAAGCTGCGTCGTGTCACCCGGTTTGTGCAGTGAAAGTGCTCGGGAGAATACAGCAGCTGCCTGGTATGGTACCCCTCTGTGCTACATATAAATGTGTGGAGAAGTGTCTGGATCACAGGCTGAGTCCTGCCAATGGTGTGAGAGGGCTTGTGCTGCAGGAGTCGTGAGTACTAAATCAGGGTAGCTCCCTGTCAGATGTTCACTTTGAGGGCAAGATTTGTCTGGCTGCTTCGAGGGCTGCATGAACTGAGCCTGCTGGCTCTCCTTAATCAATTTAGGTATCAAATGCTTATTTTCTGCGTCAGAGCCCCAACCAGCTGCACCTAATAGGCTAGCCTTGTATTGCCTGGGTACCCAGAGACAATGACTGATAGGTTTGGCCTGTGCACAGTGCCCTATGCATATATTAGAGTGTTAAGCTAATCAACCTGATTCCCCCCCCATCCTTGTTATTTTCCCTTCAATAAATCAGATTTGTTGTTTGCAAGGTATACTGTCTGAACTGTGTGTTAGTGCTACCCTCTTGTACATGGGCTATTGTGTCACCACATCTTATTTTACAGGGGGTCCTCAGCACCAAGTTGGTCCTTTCAATCTGGGGGTAAGTGTAAGTCATAACGACTGTGAGGGAAGTGTTTGTGGGCTGCTAGTGGAAGAAAGGGGTTGCAGTAACCCAGAGGGTTGTGACCGAGTCGTGTTCGACTGTTCCAACCCCGACCTCTGGGTGAGGCACTGCCACTGATCCAGGCCCTTTAACCTGCTAGGGGCAAAGCAGGCAGGGTGTAGTAGCTCCTGGGATAATGTTTCAGGGGTTGGCATAAGGAAAAAGGAAGAGGACACCATTGTGGTATTCCAAGGAGGTAGCGGAGTAAGTGAATGACAAAAAAATCTGCATTCAGACAACACAAAAAATGACAAGCAGAGGGGGACAGGGAGAAGTACCGTGAGAAACAACGGAAGGGAGGGAGGGAAGTGAGGGAAGCCAAAGCACAAACAGAGGAGCATATTGCAAAGTCAGTGGTTAGAGGGGACAAAACCTTTTACAGGTATACAAGTGAAAAAAAGGAAGACAAAGGGAGGGATAGTGAAGCTGAAAGGGTAGGTCAGGAGTTCAGTGGAGGATGACAGCAGTAAAGCAGACGTACTGAACAAATATTTCTGTTCAGTCTTTACAGAGGAGAAGGAGGCAGAAAAGGGGCCAAAGGGGAGTAGGGAGGGTTGGAAGACCACAGAAATGGATACAAGTCCCTTCCAAGGGAAAGGATCCTAAAGCCACTGGAAGGATTAAGAGTAGATAAAGCTATGGGGCCAGATGGGGTACACCCCAGGGTGCTGAGAGACCTCAGAGAAGTGGTGATTGATCCTCTGGCAACCCTGTTTAGCTGGTCACTGGAAACAGGAGTGGTACCCAAAGACTGGAGGATGGCTGATGTAGTCCCCCTATACAAAAGTGGGAACAGAGAGGAAGTGGGAAACTACAGACTAGTCAGCCTGACCTCAGTGGTGGGGAAGATCATGGAAACACTACTGAAGGAAAGAATAGTAGAACACCTGGAGGCCAACAGTCTACAAAACCCAAGGCGGCATGGGTTTACTGGGGGGAGGTTGTGCCAGACTAACCTCATTGAATATTTCAACTGGGTGACTGGGTAGGCAGATGTAGGGGGGTTGCAGTGAACGTGGCCTACCTGGACTTCAGCAAGGCCTTCAACATGATGCAGCATAGAAGGCTATTAAACAATCTAGGGGAAATGGGAATGGGAAGGATGGTGGTGTGATGTGTGGGAAACTGGCTGGATTGCAGGACTCAGAGGGTGGTGCTTAATGGCTATCACTCCACAGAGGGGAGGGTCACCAGTGGGGTGCACAGGGATTAGTACTGGGTCCAGTCCTCCTCTTCAACATCTTTATCGGTGACATTACAGAAGACCTAGAAGGGAGAATTTGCTTGTTCGCTAATGACGCAAAGCTTTGTAACAGGGTGGACATGCAGGAGGGAGCAGATAGAATGAGGAGAGATCTGCAAAAACTTGAGGATTGGTCAAGTGAGTGGCAGTTGAGATTTACGCTAAGAAATAAATGCAAGATAATGTACGTGGAGCACAAAAACCCAGGAACAACCTATCAGCTGGGGTGGAGGTCATACAATGCTCCAAGCAGGAAAGGGACCTGGGGGTTATCATCTCTGTTGACCTCAAGGTAGGGAATCAGTGTGACAAGGCAGCAGGTAAAGCAAACAGGATGCTGGGATGCATAGGCAGGGGTATCACCAGCAGGAAAAGGAGGTCATAATTCCACTATCCAGGACATTAGTGAGGCCACACCTGGAGTACCGTGTCCAGTTCTGGATGCCTTACCTATGCAAAGACATAGACAAGGTTGAGGCAGTGCAGAGGAGAGCAACAAAGATGGTGAAAGGATTACATCACAAAAAATACGCGGACAAGCTGAAAGAATTAAACATGTACTCCCTGGAGTAGAGGAGGGAGAGGGGAACATGATAGAAACATATAAATACCTAACGTGGAGGAACAAGGTACAGGAAAACACAATGTTGCACCCGTAAAAGAGGCTCCAGGACTAGGGGACATGGGATGAAACTGGAGAGAGGGAGATTTAGAGGGAACATGAAGAAGAATTTCTTCACAGAGAAGGTGGTGGACAAATAGAACACCCTGCTGGAGGAGGTAGTGGAGGTTGAATTGATTACAGGATTTAAACATGCATGGGATAGGCAGGGGAGAACCTGGTAGTTGGGGGAAGGGAACAACTCAGTTCTGGAGAACATTGATGAAGCACAGTACATGTGAAATTGGGCAAACTAGGTGGGCCATTAGCCCTTATCTGCCATCAACATCTATGAATCTATGTATCTCAATACTGAAATGATATTTACATACGAACATACGAATGTGCCAGCAGAAACAGACCACCTGGTCTATCTAAGCCTGCTCGAGTGTGCAGCCAACACCCCCCAGTTTGCTGCTGCCCCACCCCCTTCCCCTTTGTCATCCCACTGCCACCCCCACCTCCCCCACCCTCACTCTCCCCCATTCCCTGTCCCATGCCCTTTTGAAGCTGTTCACAGATTTACATGATACCACCCATTCTGGTATGGTGTTCCATTTTGCTACCACCCTCTCTGTGAAATAGTGTCTCCTCATTTCCTTCCTAAATCTTCCCCCCTCTATTCTTATCCCATGCTCCCTGGCGACCCTCCCCCTCCTTAACTTAAAGACCCCATTTTTGCCCAATCCAACATAATAATCTAAGTACTAGCAATTTGTTACACTGTTGAGATGGGGGTCCAAGAAAAAGATATCATAAAAAGGGTTTAAGGTTCCAATATCATTGAGTCCCTGTGGTTTTAGACTTTTAAATGTAAAAATCCAGAAAGTTTCCCTTTGTAAGAATTTAAGTCTGTCCCTTCCCCTTTTATCTCTTTTCACAAATTCCAGTCCCATAAATTGCAAAGCTTTCGGACCGGAAACATGAAACTCCTGGAAGCGGGCCCTCATGGGCCTGCCACAATTTCCATTCCTGATGTTCCTGACGTGTTCTAGGATTCTTTCTTTCAGTGGTCTCACTGTTCTACCTATGTGTGTTTATTACACTCACACCACAGGATGTATACTACATATGGGTGGTGATTTTCAAAATGGCCCCTATATCGATGCAAGTTGTGTCAAAAATCGGCTTGCGTCGGAGCTGCTGTGCCAGGGATGCTGGCCACACACCATTTTAGTATGGGAGGGGTTTCTGTGCCAAAGTCCAGGAAGTTGCCTCAACTGCTACCATGCACAAAACAAGTGGCACATGGGAGGTGTTTGGCAGAGGCTGCCATCACCCCCTGGCATGTGAGACAGCACCCTAGTGGGCTGCAGCGGGATGGCAGATCACGAGGTACACTGCAATGACCTCACAATGCCACCTCCACCACCGTTGTGCACCATGATGACCATGCCCAGCTTGTGCAGATCCTCACAACACCCACCTGGCCATGGTGCCAGCTGCTGCCATGCTGCTCTGCCCCACTCTGGAGTACCAGCATATCCCTCCTGCAGGCTCCCATCACATGCTCCCCAGTGCTGTGACGTGCCTGGTGTGTGGTGCCAGCTGTGCCAGGCGACCCCTGCAGAGTCATGTGATGGCCCCAGATGCAGTCCAGTGATGGCTGTGGTGGCGCTGAGGGCGTTAGACCAACCCCAACTGGTCTAAGCATGGTGGGGGACTACCATTTTCAGAATCCCAGTAATAGGGATGTGGCAGCTTGCACTCATCGCAAGTACTCCTCTGCTCTGGTGCACACGATGACATGGTACATGCCTGGCACTAACAGATCTGGTACAAGTGGCCCAGGGTATGCTGCAAGCTGCCTTGCAAAATGGGATTTGCCACAAGTCCTGATGCACCGCGCCACTTGTGTCAATTTCTTTTGACCCAAGGGGTGCGCATCAGTCTCATACCTTTGAAAATCCATCCCATGGTGTTCTGCATGAAATGAACTCTCTAATTTGGACTGTCTTACTGAACTGTGGTAATATTAGTTCTTTGGTCTGTTTGCAGTATATAATAGCGCTACAGTTTCCACATCTGTATGTACCATTGGGTTTGTGTGGAAGAAAATAAGATGTTGTTTTGCTTGTGGTTCTGAATATAAACTATGAACAAAATGATCTCTTAGAATTTCTTATGTCTTTTAAAAGAAATTAATGGTGCTTCTCCAGCAGTTTCCACTAGTTCTGAATCTCCCCCAAGTATGGACCAAAACTGATGAACTATGCTGCCAGTTTTCCTTGATAAGTGATTGAATTTGGTTACAAACACAGTTTTCTCAAACTCATTTTCCTGAACTGCTATGGTTTTCTTGCCCGTAGGCTGTAACAGTGAGGCTCCTTTAACTTTGCATGCTTTGTCGAAAGCTTCATCCCAACACTCTTCACTGTACTCTTTTCCTCTGAAGTTCTGGAAAAATTAATGTGCCTCTGTCTTGAAATCATGTTCTGTACTGCAGTTACGTATGAGCCTAATGAACTGTCCATACAGGATTGATCTGACAAAGCTTTTGGGGTGATGGCTATCAACTCTGACTAAGGTATTAGTTGCTGTTTCTTTTCTGTAATTTTCATTCATTACCTTTCCAGCCTCAGCAGCATAAAGGTTGACATTTAAGAAATGTAAATGCTCTTTATTGATCGTACTAGCGAACTGAAGGTTATCATTTTCGTTGAGCCAGTTAAAAAATGCCGTGGCCTCAGATTCAGTATCATTCCACACACAGACCACATCACCATCAGAGCGATACCAGCATTTGAGGTGGTCCGTGTGTGGGTTGCTTTCATGGTTCCTCACAATCTGTTTTTCCCGTAGGACTAGGAACAGGTTAATGAATGAGGGCATCATTGTGGTACTCACTGCTATGCCACGTCTGTATGAAAAATTCCTCAACAAACACAAAATAGTTGTGTTTTAAAACAACATCCAAGAACTTGCAAATGAACTCAATCAGGAACTCCTCAGCCAGACTGTTGTCAAATAAGAAATGTTCACACACATAAATGCCCTGATCATGCCTAATACATGTGTAAAGTGAGATGATATCTATTCCTAGAAACATGTAGTTATCTTTCCACTCAAAATCATAGAATGTTCATAAGAGGGACATGGTGTCTCTAAGATAGGATGGTAATTCAAGGACACATGTTTTGAGAAAAAAAGTCTAGAAGTTTCCACAGGTTTTCATAAATTGAACCTATGCCACATATGATTGATCTAAAGGGGGGGTCAGCACAATTTTTATGGGTTTTCAGATTCATCACTGTCAACAAATCTGACAGTGAGAACCTCAAAGCCTGTGAGACTGAATTATTTAAAAGCAATAACAAAGGTGTGAAATACATAAAAAATGGCTCCATTCAGGAAGTGTCCCAAAAGTATTGCAGAGTCACTCCAGTCACAGCCAGAAAGCAGAAACATGGAAAATAAAAAGGAATTTATTTTCATGATGTAATAATACATTAGTAGCAATAAACTATTTTGGGCTTTTAAAACATATACTTTGTGTTTGAATATTTCTTATTTAACACCATATGCTTGTTATAATCCCCTCCAGGCATACTACCTTCAATTATCCCTTCCCATTGTCTCAGCTCCTCCTCCTCTCCTAACCCCCCCCCCCCACCATTACTGGGTATAGGATGAATCTGTCTCCTTTCCTTTTTCATCCCCCCTTTCCTCCTCCCTTGCTGTTTCTCATCTACCACATACCCAACGCAATGCCCTCCCCATTTCTTCCCTCCTCCCTCCCTCTCTCTGTCTCCCATACCACCACCTCAACACCACTCTTCTTTCTCTTTTCCCACTAACCCACTCCTAACAAAGCATCACTGAGCCGCCTATGACTTGTACTGTATAATTAACTCGCAACACAATTCCTTGACAATGCCTTTGGCTGCTATTATTGTAACCTTATTTGTCTTTTTTTTTTGTAAGTTCCATTGTAATGATCATGTTTGTGTTTTGTACCTTATTGTCCTTATTGCCTTGACATGGGACCTTTGTAAAAGAGCCCTCGGCTCAAAGGTGTCATCCGAAATACAAATAAATAAAATAAAATAAATATACTAAGTGCAATAACGCACTCCAGGATAGGGGTAATAGTGTGATCACTACACTTCCATGGGCAATGAGACCCTCAGCCTGCGACCCCAAACCTCATTAAGCCCCTAGATGTGTGGTGATCACACTGCTACCCATGTCCTGTTGTGTCTTATTGCTTACATCACAGCATGAGAAGATTATTCCTTTTCTTACTTTATACAGGGATATTCCTTGTGCTCGCCGACTTTCTTGCCCAGCCTGTCTTTTACTAACACTGCCTCTTTCACAGGAGGATGGTTAAAAAGTGACCTGTCCTCTAGATTAATCTCTTAGAAAGATAGTGTTTTAAGGATGAATAGAAGCCAATTACATGAAAGTAGCTTCCCAGAAGAAATCAATATTTAATTCTGCCTGTATTGATTTGAAGTTCAGATGTTTGTTGTGTTTTTTATCAGATTCTGTGGCCACGACTCAGAGAGTTTTGAGTTCAGAACTGTGAAATTGGGATGTTGAAGGTGGAGAACATAGAAAATTATTTTATATAATTTAGCTTTCTTTTTCAGCTTACTTAATCTCAAATGCTATTTAAGTGAGGTTTGCTTTGTTTGTTTGTTTGTGTGTTTGTGTGGTGTGGCTGATTGGTTGGTTGGTAGGTACAGTATGTGTGTACAAATACTAGACATATTATAGCCTCAAAGATTAAATGCTTTTGACGGTATCCTATACAGAGCAGAGTGTTCCTATAGCTTACCACAGACTATTCAACATCCACATGATGTCAAAAGATGCATTCTTTGGGCTGGTAACTCTTTGAGCCAGTCATAACCCACAGTTTAATTTATTCAAACCCATCGAGTACTTTGCTTTTCAAGTAGTTGGCTTGGTAGTCATGTTGAATTGTAAACAAATTCCATTACTAAAATCTTAACATTGAAACATCATACATGGAGAGCAAGGGGCCCAAAAGTTCTACTTAGCTTACAAACCCCTAAGCTGCTTTCCAGGTGCAACACATCTGTGTGATCTGTCACTTGTTTCCACCAGTCCATTCTTTTTTTTTTCTATTGCTTTGTTTCAGTGTTTTCAGCCCCGACTACTACACCACTCTACTCGCATCATCAGCCTTTTCGTAGACTTACCAGATATCCACCACTTACCAAGGACCTCACTTGGGGTGGGTGGCCTGCCATGCTGGTCGTCCATGGGCCTGTGGGGGTGCTAGAACTGGTCAGGGGCATTTTCTTCCAGGGCATCAGCATGCAATGATATGCACGCGGTGACAGCATGCATTCATGGCATCTAGTGTATGCTCTGCAGTGTATGCTCCCTTGCATTACCACCTAGCCACCACCAGTTGGCAGTCAAGCAGCGAGATGCAGTGCCCACCCCCACCCCAAGGGAAGAGAGCTCTTTCCTAGGACACTGGATCCTTCTTCCCACACGTGATCCCTGACGACCCAAGCTCGTTCCCAAACCCAGATCACTGGCATCATGAGCGGTAGCACTACTATTGTGCCAATAGAACCGCAAGACTGTCCTTTTTTTCATTTATACTTTTGGGGTCCAAGCCCTTTTACCTTGTGTTTTTTATTTTATTGATATAAACGTTTTACCTGGAAAGGCCTACTAAGCTGAGAACAGCTCATTTCCAGAGGAGACCTAGAGGAAGGTAATAAGGGAAATAAGAAATATAAATAATACACATTAGGGATGGGGTATCAAGATCTGTGTTAGTTCAGACCCTCTCCCGACTAGCCCACCTCAATTTAACTCTGGAAATCAGTCATTTGTGACTCACCTCTGATTTAGAAACATAGACAATGATGGCAGAAAAAGACCAGTGAACCATCCAGTCTGTCCATAAAACCCTAACAAACCCAGGACCCATTGTGCATACAGGGTTCTACCCCAGACTATCCACCCCCATACTCCCTGCCCTGCCACTACCTCTCTCAGCGACCACTAAACTCCTCACTCTGTCGCAGCCTTGTTTGAAACCATTGATACTTTTGGCACCCACCACATCAGCTGGCAGATAGTTCCATGGCTCCACCACCCGTTCTGTAAAATAAAACTTTCTCACTTCCCTCTTGAACCTCCCTTCCCCCCATCAGTTTCCACATGTGCACTTGCGTTTTCGATCCACTACTTATGCTAGATAGTTCCGTGCAATTTACCTTGTTCATTCTTTTTGTGAACTTGAGGGTCTCTATCATATCTCCCTTCTCTTGTCTGGCCTCCAGTGAGTACAGGTTCAGTGCCTTGAGCTGATCCTCATAAGATCCACCCTGCTGGCCCTGAATCATTTTGGTCACCCTACGCTGCACTGTCTCCAGCCTGTCCTTATCTTGCCTTAGGTGAAGACTCCAGAACTAGGCACAGTACTCCAGATGGGGCCTCACCAATGATCTATAGAGAGGTACTAATACTGCCTTCCTCCTGTACCCCTTCCTATGCATCCCAGCATCCTGTCTGCCTTACAGTAGGCCTTGTCACACTGGCCTGATTGTTTTAGGGAGTCACTGATGATGACGGCCCCTAGATCTCTTTTCTCAGAGGTAATGCCCAGCTTTACCACACCCCCCCCCCAGCCAGTACTCTGTCCTGGGGTTCTTGTTCCCTATATACATTACATTGCACTTTTTGGCATTGAATTCAACTGCCAAACCTCTGACCACCTCTCTAACCTTTGCAAGTCTCTTTGCATCTCCCTCACCCCCTCCTTGTTGTCTGTCCTGCCATGGAGCTTAGTGTCATCTGTGAAGAGACATGTCTTGCCCTGGATTCCTTCTCCCATGTGACTGATGAACACATTGAAAAGGACTGGACCCAGGACAAATCCATGTAGCACCCCACTGGTTATCTTCCTCTTATCTGATTTGACTCAGCTAACCACAGCCCTCTACTGTTTCCCTTACAACCAGTTTATCAATCATCTGTGTCCTTCACTGCACCAAGATCATTCAGCCTCTTCTGTAGCCTTCTATGAGGCATTGAGTTGAAAGCCTTGCTAAAATCAAAGTAAAGTAAATCCACAGCATGGCCCATCTACACTACCCTCGTTACCCAGTCAAAGAATACTATCAGATGGGTCTGACAAGACCTCCCTGACACAAACCTATACTGCATACTATCCTGGAGTCCATGTCCCTCCAGGTAGTCCACAAGGCCCTCTTTAACTGGTGTCAACATCAGTTTACCCGAAATAGAGGTAAGACTGACAGATATGTAGTTAATCGGTTGCTGCTTGCCCCCACATAGTTTTTTGGAACTACCCCTGTCTCAGCTGAGCTACTGAATAGCCCTAGCATGAGTTCAGTTAGTTCTGGTGCTAATTATTTGAGCACCCTCAGATGCCTCCCATCTGGCCCCAGGGCCTTAACTATCTTTATGGCTGCCAGCCCTTTCACTGGCAAATACTTGCTGCCTCATCTCGGGTATCCCTCTTACAGCTGCCTTAAGGCCACTGTCTGGCAGAGGTCCTCTGTCTTCACTTGTGCAGACAGAGTCCAATCCATTGACTAGCTTCAGTTCTGCCACTGATCCAGTTTTTGAGGATGTCATGCCAAAATAATTTTTTGATGGGGGGGCACACTATAAAAATTTATCCAGGGAGGGCATGAATTTACACTTTTACAAATCTTTCGCTGCACAAAATGCAATACTTGGATAGAAATTTGGATGGGGGCACTCCCCCCCCCCCCGATTCAATGGGAATAAAAGCTGTGCCAGTTCGGACCCAGTCCAGATAATGAAAGTGGTTTTGGAGCTTTATCCCTGTTAAAATGAGAAACTGGCAGGCAAAAACACAGTAAATGTCATAAAGAAAAGGCTTATCGAGGCAGAGCTGGGGCAGTCTGGATCTGTCATATAACTCAGACCTTATCTGCGTCTGACCAGGTTCTGGCCCAGTCTGAAAAATGTACCTGCTTTTAGCAAATCAAAGTACATCAGAGTAAACCAGAACTTTCTGAAAATGATCAAAGTCAGAGTCAGAACTGAGTTACAGTCGAGTACCCTTCCATCTCCAATACAAATGCATTCTACAATACTGAAAAAGTGGTGCAAAAGGAGGGAATCAGAATAATCTTATAGCAAGTTATTAACAACACAAAAGGAGCCCCCCCAATATAAATAAACTAAGCTGAAACTGAAGGGGATATACAGCAGTACTTTGAAGTGGGGTTTGCAGTACGGTTCCTGTTATAAATCACTTATCTGATTTCAGCCAATCAGCACACAGAGCCATGGTACCTCTTATCCTGCATGCAGTGATCTCTTGTGTAGGAACATTAGGAGTGGAGCATTCCATTTCACAGCCAGGAGGGGACTTCATTTAACTTTTGAAATTAAAAATGAAAATACTTTAAACTTATTTTAAAGCCCTCTAGCTACAGTAACTCAAGTGATTTATAATTAGTTGACAGGGCCTCTGTGGGGTGTTTCTTAATATTACAAACTTTTCTCATTATAAGCCAGTTCCAGAAGGCCTTTACTAAGACAAATAGGATGTTAGGATGTATTGGGAGGGGCATTGACAGTAGACGAAAAGAGGTAATATTATCTCTTTATAGATCAATGGTGAGGCCACACCTGAAGTACTGCACCCAGTTCTGGAGTTGCACCTCAGAAAAGATAAGGACAGGCTAGAGGCGGTGCAATGAAGAGTGACGAAGAGAATACAGTGCCAGCAGGGCAGATCCTATGAAGAGCAGCTCAAGGCACTAAACATGTACTCGTTGGAGAGGGTGATTTGTTAGACCTTTAAATTTCCGAAAGGAATAAACAAGGTGACTTGCAAGGAGTTTTCTTTGGCATACGCACAAGTTCTAGGTCTCGAGGGCATGAGTGGAATCTGGCTGAAGAAAGGTTCAAGAGGAATATGAGGAAGCATTATTTTACAGATAGGGTGTGGTGGAGCCTTGGGACAGTCTGCCAGCTGAGGTGGTAGGAGCCAAAACCATAAATGGTTTCAAGCACAGCTGGGATGGAGTGAAGTCTATAGTGGCTACTCAGAGCAATAGTAACAGGGAGGAGAATGGGGGGGGGGGGATAGCGAGGGCTAGTACCCTGGATGACAGTTAGCTCCTGGGTATAGATAGGTAGAGACCTGTGTTTTTCTTAAATAAGAAATAACAAGAAATTCAAGGTATAAAAAGAAAACAAAAACAAGCACATGAAAAAAGTAAAAAAATACTTGTTTTTTGGCAAAAACTAAATAAATGCTTACAGCAGTTGTTGTGTAGGCTTTGTTGTTATTATCACAGAGATGGTCCACAAGTAAGCAGCAGTGGAAATGTCTGACTCACAAAACCTTTCAAGATCACAGCATAATGCTGCTTAATACAATGTAGTGTACTAGGAATATGATTGCTATTGTTTATAAGGTCATTCTGAGGTATTTTATGAATTTAAAAGTGATAACTAGAAATAAAACTGCATTTTCAATGAATGAAAAGAAATAACTTGAAATTCCACAAAAATAGAAAGAAAAATGTTAAAAATTAAAAAGAATTTCACAGGGCTCTATAGATAGGGAACCACGGGCCGGCTGGATGAACCATCACTCTTTTTTTGTCGTCATTGACTGTGTTTCTATGCTTGGGCAGCCCAAACTGCCCAGCTTTGATTCGTGGGCCTCTCGCCCAGATCTCCCACTCATAGTCTCTTATACTATAACAAATACCTCTTGGAGACTCAATTAACTTATAACTTCAATGGAAGGCCCAGGAGTTAAGATTCACTTGGGCACAAACAGGGTACAGAGGCCTTGTGATTGGGGCACAAAGACAGACAAAAAGCTGTGGAAATTCCATTTGACTACAGTATGTTGCCAGCTCTGGGGACGCAGTAGAATTTTATGGGGGCATGCACCCTGTGGCTTGAAGTTACCACTGAACAATTTTGAAAGCGTCAGACATGTGGAATCCCAAAATAACTGTTCTGCTCTTTTCTGCAAGTCAGAACCACAAGGCATCTGGTTTTCACTTTTGCCTGTCCATATGTTGAAATTAGCTAACAGTTTGACTGCTTTCATACCAGACAGTGTTCATAAATCACTGCACCCTGAGTCACCTTGGGAAAAATGCGCATTCTACTATTTCAATCAATAGAATAGCAGACTCAGATTGACAAAGCTTTGCTGTTAAAAGAAGAGCATTCACTTTTATTATTGATCAAATGACATCACAATTGATTAGTACTTTTAGAAATCAGTCAATTAATAGTAGTTCATTGGAACCAACAGGAATTTCAACAAGGTTGAAGTAGATACAATTAAGTCTTACATATTGAGTACAGCCAGTTCAATGGATGATATTTTATACAATATGTAGGAGAAGATGGGGAAGAAGAAAACAACCTCTAAAACCAAACCATTATCTGCAAACTGGTTCAGTCATGTATAATTTGTATTTTTTTATTTATTTAGCTTTTTTACCCGGGTAAGTGCACTAGCCATAAAATGACTATTTTCAGGCACGACCCGGGAGAGTACAGACATGCAGAAACTTAACAGGTTAACAAATTATAAGTGCTTTACATACAATGGGTTAAAGAGGATACAATATATCAGAACAAACAAAGTAAAGCACTTTACATACAATGAGTTAAAGTGGATACAATGTATCAGAGACATACAGAGTAGACCATTTATAAGTTCATAGGTGTCTACCTATGCAATGAATAGAGAGGACTTTGGACAATAAATTATCAGGTGACATATCATATGAACAGAACAAGGTACACAAAAATAAAAACAGGTAATACAAAACGAAGAAATAACCATTGAGAGCAGGGGGTGTCATTAAGGAAAAGGTCGGTAAGTGAGGATAGAGGGGAACAAGCCATGAAATTAGAGTATATGAGTGTGTGTAAGTGTAAGGGAGATGCCTGCAGTGCAAGATTGTATATGGGCAGGGAAAGGGAGCCGGGACAGGCTGAGGCAGTAAGAGGGTTATGTAGAGGTGAAGAAATACTATTGTATGGCCAGAGACATCAGTCATTAGATAGGGTGAAAACAGTAACAGGTATCAGCAATCAGCAGATTCGAGCGCAGTTTTCTCTTAAAGCATGTGTGGGAGATAGAAAGTCTAATGTCGAGGGGAAGGGAATTCCACAGCAGTGGAGTTGCATGTTCAAATGCAACAGTTCCTTTCCTAGTGCAGCACCTCGGCAAATTCAGAAAGGATTTATCAGCTGATCATAGACCATGGCGTGTGTCCTGAGGAACAAGCATAGCTGCAAGACACCTAGGGGTTTGATTTCGAATTATCGAATCATTAAGAGAGCCAAGGTAGTATTTCCTACTAGCTAATGGAGAGAGCCAACCAAGATCATTATAAAATTGACAGTGGTGTTTAAGCCGAGGAGCAGAAGAGGCATAGCGACATATGTTGTTATACGTAATATCCCCTCTGAGTAGGTCAGTTTTATGAGCAGCCCCAAATAAGCGAGCCCCATAGGTTAGGGTGGGGAGCAGAATTCCCCTTGCAATGACCATTTTAGCCGATGGCATGAGCACATAACTAGTCTTATATGCAACACCCAGTTTGGAGTTGACAGCTCTGCAAAAAGACTGTACGTGAAGATTAAGATCAAGAGATTGATCTAGCAGGGTGCCCAGGTACTTGAAAGAGGCCACACATTCCAGTAATTGACCTTCTAAGTCCTGCACCATCAGTGCTGTTGTGCAAGCCCAGAGCTTTGGGGCCAATTCAAACAGCATGGCTTTAGTTTTGCTAGTGTTGACAGCCAGTCTGTGGTCATATAGCCAGTTTTGGATATTGTTAAAGTTAGAAGAAAGGGTTGTGTTGATAGTGTCTATATTAGTAGAACTTGTATAGATGACAAGATCATCAGCATATAGAATAGCAGAGCAGGATTTTAGAGCAGCTCCAATGTTATTTATATAAAGAGAGAATAGGAAGGGACCTAGGATGGAGCCCTGAGGTACACCAGTGTTAATGGTGGTACTGTTCAATAGAGAGGAATTAATTTTCACCTCTTGAGTTCTATTTGTTAGGTAGCTTTCATACCAGTCAACAGCAGAGGAGGAGAAATGCAGGTGTCGAAGCGAGGAGAGAAGCAAAGTGTGATCAATAAGGTCAAAAGCCTTTGTGAGGTCAATAAAGACAGCCCCAGTCAGATTGCCAGTATCCATTTTTGATAGAGTGTCAGTGGTGAATTTAAGGAGTGCAGTCGTCATGCTATGTCCTTTCCTGAAGCCATGTTGGGTATCCAAGAGCAGGCTGTGCTTAAATAGATAGTTGTCTGAGTTGTGACAATTTTCTCCAGGATTTTGCTCAGTACCGAGAGTATGGCAATTGGTCTATAGTTCATGACAACCTTAGGATCCCCTTTTTTAAGTACAGGTGTGATCCGAGCAACTTTCCAGAGGTCAGGGACCACTCCATCTGAAAGTGATAATGTATAAATTTTGGCCAGCGGTAATGCAATAAGGGGAGCTGCAAGTTTCAAGAGGTGGGGTTCCAGGGAGTCTGAGCCAGAGCTGGTATGATCAGAGATGGACCTCAGGAGCTTCAGGACTTCCTTCCTAGACACAGCCTTAAAATAGAATGGAGGAGTATAAGGAGGCACAGGTGACAACACTTCCAGCTTATCCAGACATTTTACTGATGAGGAGTGGGAGGACACTGCAGTGGGATTGAAGGAAGAGGTATATTGAGAGAGATCAGAGAAATGCAGGTTGAAAGAATTAGCTATGGTTTGTGAGTCATTTCAATGCACATCATTTATCAGCATATTACCAGGGGTAGTTGACTGTGAGGATCCTAGGAAGGATTTGATGTGTGACCAGAATTTTCTGGGATCATTGGTCGAGTTAATCAGTAGGTCTTTATAGTACTTGCTCTTAGCAGCTCTGACTTGTCTTTTACATGAATTCCGTAGCGTATGGTAAGCGTTGAAATCTGTTTGCTGGCCTGATGTTTTGTAGCACTTCCAGAGTTTATCTCTACGGCGCAAACTTTTGAGCAAGTCTTTGTTTAGCCATCTTGTTTGTTTACCCCTCACTCTCAGGGTGACCTTTGGGACATGTTTACATTGAACCATAAGGAATTTAGTGATGAAGAGGTTAAGAGTGTCCTGAGAACAGTGTGATAGATAGATCTCCGACCAATCAATTCTGGAGACGCCATACAGAAACACCTCTTGGTCTTGGTGAGCAAAGTTTGTGAGAGTGATGAGACGTGGTGGAGGAGATGGAGGTGCTCCCAAGGACAGGATGCAGAAAGTAGGAGAGTGGTCAGTTAAGGCATCAGCAAGAGTTCCAGAAGGTAAGTAGAAACAAATAAAATAATGATCTTCTAAGTGCAAAAGTGCAACAAATTTCATAGCCAACGTGTTACTAATTTACAACTTAGTATGAGGATGCTGTCAAGAGGGCCAACAGAATGCTAAGGTATATCAAAAGGTGGGTGACTAGCAGAGCAAGGGAAGTAATCTTTTCACTTTACAATAAAGGCCCTGGTCAGCCCCCTACCTAGAGTACTGTGTGACGTAGACAGCCAGTTCTGAGTGTTGTATTATATTTTTTTAATATAAAATGTATTAATGTGTCTGCTGAAAATTCAAATACTCTAGGAATGACCTCATTCATTCCCCCGCCAGATTCCAGCTGAGAGATGAAAGCCATGGGAAACGGCTGACAGTATGTGAGTTCATACACACTCAGTTTTTTTAGAGACAATGTGTTACCTGGAAGACTTTTATTAAGGATCCTGTTTCTCTGAGCTAATTACAGACTTGTTTAAGTTAATTTTGTTAAAAGAGAAATCATAAACTAGGTTTATGATGTTAGAAAGGGAAGCTAGGATATTACACAGAGGTGAGAGATCATAAATGCTCATGTGAAGCCTGTGTGAGGAGGGTACAGCATGAGATCAAAGAAGGTGTCATTTGAAACTGAGTTATGTTAAGGTTGCAGAATTAATACTTTGAAATTACATCCTGTGGTTGTATAGAAATATATATTTTTTAGATATTTTGACAGAGGAGGAGCTGGATGACGTCATCCAAAAGGGGTTGGCCAATACTGCTTGTAAAGATTATTCTCTTTTACTACAGAGAGACACTTTTAGCTGACTCTGACCAAGATAACATCTGAGCACTGAAAACAGGTATTTAGAAAGCTAGACAAAATCTAAATATTGTTGTAGGAATTGCACTGTTTTAAACCTTGTTTTGTTTTAAAGATTTGTATGTCTTTTGATATAAGAGTTCTGTATTGTATGTTTGACGTATTATTATATATTTTAGTAAAAACTCTAATTTTAGAGCAAACCTGGTCTGTCTTTTAATTGCTTTCTTTTGCTGAGAAATATTTATGGTTATAACAGGCAGCAGACATAGCTTGTTTGGTGGTACCAAACTGGAAAGAGAAGCTTTTTAGATCTGAGGTCTTTATTAAAGTTTCAAAGGGTTCATTTCTGCATGCCTGGTTAGGTGCCCATAGGCAAAGATATCTGGCCCCCTGAAGACAGATATATCTGAGCCTGTGCATTGGGTATGCTAGCAAGAGGTTAACAGTTTGAATTCCTCCAGAACTGAGACCAAAGGTTGATCCGAACTCACAAAAACAGACAAGAGGGTTACCTTGTCTGTTACACTGTTCACAAGACTGTGCTCAGAGGTTGGCACTTTGGGAGTAGAGGGCCTGACCTGCTGAGTGACTCTGTGACAGATTGGTTGGCAGCGGTGGCATTAATTTTGGTATCACAAGCTTTATTGTTCTGTCAGCTGAGACCGTAAGCTCTCTTGCAAAGAAAGAAAAAGACAGAGTTTTATTTTAAAAAGGAAACAGAACTATACATACAGTATATATCACTCGGTGTACAGTCAAGTTCCTACCTATTTTATTTTTTATTCTGAAGTGCAAAGTCAGAGTAGCAGTAGTTAGGAAAGATGGCGTCCTACTACAGCAGACACACTGTAGAACAGTTAAAACAGTTGTGCAAGGACAGAGGAGTCCTGTTTGAGGTGAAAGCCAGTAAACAGAACCTCATAGATGCCCTGACAGTAGCAGATACCCAGAGCAGAGAGTCACAGACTGTGACTGAAAGGGACCAGATCTCAAGTGTGGCAGAATTAGTGGCCAGTGAGGGGTCCTGAGCTGATGCGGTGGACAGCAGGGCCACTGTCAGTGAAGGGTCACAGCAGCAGGGGGAGGTCACCAGTATCCTGAATCCAGAGGTACTAAAGCTGCAAATGAAGTTGCGGAGGATAGAACTGGAGGCAGAGCGACAACAGAGGGAGGCAGACCGTGAGGAACGTGAGTGCCAACGAGATACACAGGAGAAGAGAGAGTGAGAACACAGAGCTGCAGAGGAGAGGAGAGAGGAGCACCAGTGGCAACACGAACTGGAGAAGCTACGACTCCAACCAGCGGCAGCAGGGCAGGTAAGTGGCTTGGGTTTAACTGGAACTGCAGGACTGGGTTACAAATTGAACTCTAAATTAATAGCTGAGTTTAAGGACAGGGAGAACATGGACGCCTTTTTAAATTCTTTTGAAAAAGTTTGTATTCAGGCTAAAATTCCTAGAGAGTCCTGGAGCTTCCAGCTATCCCCGCTACTTACCGGAAAAGCTTGGGATGCATTGGGTCAAATGGACAATGAAGACAGTGATGATTACAGCAAGTTAAAAGCTGCACTACTAAAAAAGTTTGAATTAACTGCTGTATCATACAGAGATAAATTCTGTAAGCTCAGGAGAAGCCCTGATATGAGCTATGAGGAGCTAGCCACAAAACAACGTCAGTTTTTAAAATGTTGGTGGGAAGGAATTGAGGCAAACACTGTTGATAAAATTGAAAATGTGATTTTATTAGAACAGTTTTATTGGGCATGCCCAGCAGAGTTAAAAACCTGGCTAGAGGATCGAGATTCAAAAACAGTGCAGGAGGCTGCTGAACTCTCGAACCGCTATGCCAAGAGCAGACCTGCTCTGAGAGCGAATGGGGCGGGTGTGGCAGCACAGAAAGGGAAAAGCGTGCCTTCAGGGCAGCTAAAACCCTCACTGCCTCCACCAAAACCAGTTAGCCCCAGGTTTCAAAGAAAAGATTTCTCTGAAGTAAGAAATGTTTGTTGGTTATGTAAAGAAACTGGGCATATTGCCAGACAGTGTCCAAGAAGGGCAAGCAATAATACGCAAAGTAGTACCAGAAAGGAAGTGGGTTGTTTGTATGTCCCTGGAAGCATGCCAGTGAACATGAGGGAACACATGCACCCAGTCATGGTAAATGGCGTACAGATGCAGGAGTTAAGGGAGACAGGGGCATCCCTGACATTGGTAAAAGGGGATCTGGTCCAGCCTGGTCAGCTTATACCCAATAAGTACGTGACTGTACAGGACTTTGCGGGTGAAGAGAAAACATTGCCACTGGCCAGTGTTCTCCTGGACTGGGGTGAAATGGGGGAACTGTGCAACAGGTGGCTGTAGCTAAAATGTTAGCAGTAAATGTGATCCTGGGTAACAATCTCCAACAGGGGATGGTATATACAGTTACCCATAGCCAAGCGGCAAGGGAAAATAGCAGTTCCCTGAACCCCACAAAAACCAGTGTGGAAACCACGGAGAGGCTGGTTCCCCAGCCTGTGTCTCCAGATGGGGAGACTGATAAAAAGGTAGTAGAAATTTCCCCAGTAGTGAGTGACCACACAGCTACAGAAGGTTACTCCAAAGAGGAAGGGGTGACCAATTGTCAGAGGGTTAGGACTGACAGTGACCCTGAGGGCCCGACGCTAGTGTTAGAGACCCTAGTTTAGTGACTGAAGGGGACTTGTCCCATGCCTTGGGACTGTGTGAGGGGTTTGCAGCTGCTCAGAGGAGTGACCCCAGTTTAGAGAAGCTGAGGGCCTGGGCAGACTCTGAAGGCACACAGGGAGGTGACAGCAGACATAAGGTTTATTGGGAAAATGGACTTATGTATACACAGGCAGTACAGACAGAGGGAGGGATGCTAGGCAGGCAGCTTGTCGTTCCCCAGGGGTATCGTGAGCCGTTGCTCAAAATTGCACATGATATTCCCCTGTCTGGTCATCTGGGAATTGCGCGCACAATCCAGCGGTTGGCCCAGAATTTCTACTGGCCTAACTTCACCCAGCAGGTGAAGGAGTATTGCAGGTCTTGTCACCAGTGTCAAGAAGTAGGGAAGGCGGGCAAGAAAACCCAAGCAGCCCTGATCCCCTTGCCCATATTGGAGGAGCCATTCCAGAGGGTGGGAATGGATATTGTGGGGCCTTTAAATACCCCCAGCTCCTCAGGGAAGAGATTCATACTGACTGTGGTGGATTATGCTACCCGGTACCCAGAGGCAGTCGCCCTATCCTCACTGAGGACAGACAAAGTGGCAGATGCCTTATATGGGATTTTCTCCCATGTTGCGCTTCCACAGGAGGTAATCATCAATCGAGGGGGTTCCTTCATGTCGTACCTGATTAAATGTTTATGGGAGAAGTGTGGGGTGGTGCAGAGATGCACGACACTGTATCACCCACAAGCCAATGGGCTTGTGGAACGATTCAATGGTACCCTAAAGTCAATGCTCCAGGTGTTAGCTGAACAGCATGGGAGGGACTGGGAGAAATACCTTCCCCACCTGTTGTTTGCATACAGGGAGGTGCCCCAAGAGTCGACAGGATTTTCCCCCCTTCCAACTCTTATAAGGACGCCGGGTACATGGGCCCCTAGACTTAATCTGGGAGGACTGGGAAGGCAAGCACGCCAGCCAGGGAACTCCCATTGTGGATTATGTCCTTAGGTTTAGGGAAAGGCTGAAGGAGCTTATGGGGACAGCCCAGAGCAACCTGGCAGCTGCCCAACAGAAACAAAAGGTGTGGTATGACCGGAGAGCCAGAGCTCGCTCGTACATGGTGGGTCAGGAAGTCATGGTCCTTATTCCAGTCCGGAAAGATAAGCTGCAAGCTGAGTGGGCAGGACCGTACAAAGTGGTTAGGAAGGTAAATGACGTAAACTACATTATGGAGTTACCTGACCGTAGACAGACTGAAAGGATGTACCATGTCAACATGATGAAGCCATATGTCAATAGGGCTGACATTGTGTTTGCAGTGTGTAGTCATGGGGAGGGGACGGATGAAGGAGACCCCCTTTTGGACTTGCTGGAAGAGAGTAAGCGGGGGTCCTCTGTGGAGGCAATAAAATTGTCTCCCCAGCTGATCCCAGACCATGTCCAGAAAGTAAGGGAGGTTTTAGCAGACTTTGCCCCCTTGTTTAGCACCAAGGCTGGACTAACCCCCATAGCAACACACGATGTGGAGACAGGGACAAAGGCGCCTATATGGTGGACAACATATCGGGTGTCAGAGGCTGTCCAAAAGGACATTAGGAGCGAAGTGGAGGAGATGCTGGATTTAGGGGTAATCCAGAGATCCCACAGCCCCTGGGCCTCACCCGTAGTCCTTGTGCACAAACCAGATGGCTCAACCCATTTCTGTGTGGACTATCATGGACTGAATGCAGTCACAAAGTCCAATGCCCACCCGATGCCCCGGACAGATGAACTCCTGGACAAGTTGGGAGGGGTGATCTACCTTACGACTATTGACTTGACCAAGGGGTATTGGCAGGTAGAATTGACAGACAGAGCTAGGGAGAGGTCAGCCTTCATCACTCCGATAGGCTTATTTGAGTTTAAAGTAATGCCTTTCAGAATGAAGAACGCCCCGGCCACTTTCCAAAGGTTGGTGAACCTGGTGTTGAATGGTGCTGAGGAGTAAGCCGTTACATACCTGATGACATTGCCATCTTCAGTACCAGCTGGAAGGAACACCTTTCACATCTTAGGGAAGTGCTGGGCAGGATACAGAGGGCCGGGCTCACTGTCAAAGCCGAGAAGTGCCAGGTGGCCATGGGGGAAGTGGCATACCTCGGGCATGTGGCAGGCCAGGGACAGCTCCAGCCTAACCAAATAAAGAAAGAGGTGACTCAAGTGTGACCCAGACCAGAAACCCAGAAGCAGGTCAGGAGTTTTCTAGGGACAGCAGGGTACTACAGAAAGTTTGTACCTAATTGCAGTGCCCTGGCTGCTCCCCTATTTGACCTGACAAAGAAAAAAATGCCAAAGAAAATTACCTGGGGCCCAGCCTATGAGGAAGCCTTTACCAGACTGAAGGAGGCACTGTGCAGTGCTCCTGTTTTGACAAGTCCGGACTATAGCAAAACCTTTATAGTTCAGATGGATACCTCAGACGTGGGTATTGGGGCAGTACTTAGCCAGATGTCTAGCCAAGGGACAGACCACCCAGTTGTGTACCTGAGCCGGAAGCTTATTCCCAGGGAGCCAGCATACTCCGCGGTGGAAAAGGAGTGTCTTGCCATAGTGTGGGCCCTGAAGAAATTAGAGCCACACTTGTATGGGCAGCATTTTGTGGTACAGAATGACCACAGCCCCCTGGTTTGGCTGATGTAGATGGGGAAAAACAATGGCAGACTACTAAGATGGAGTCTTGCTTTACAAGGGTATGATCTAAAAATCATACATAAGGCTGGAGAGAAGAACAAGAACTCAGATGGGCTGTCTAGGGTCTATGAGGAGTGAACTGATTTGGGAAGCTCATCCCATGTAGAGGATAGATCCCCCAAATTCAGTCTAGGTGGGGAGGAGTGTGACATAGACAGCGAGTTCTGAGTTCTGTATTATATTTTTTAATATAAAATGTATTAATGTCTCTGCTGAAAATTCAAATGCTCTAGGAATGACCTCACTCATCCCCCCCCAGATTCCAGCTGAGAGATGAAAGCCATGGTAAAAGGGTGACAGTATGTGAGTTCACACACACTCAGTTTTTTTAGAGACAATGTGTTACCTGGAAGACTTTTATTAAGGATCCTGTTTTTCTGAGCTAATTACAGACTTGTTTAAGTTAATTTTGTTAAAAGAGAAATCATAAACTAGGTTTATGACGTTAGAAAGGGAAGCTAGGATATTACACAGAGGTGAGAGATCATACATGCTCATGTGAAGCCTGTGTGAGGAGGGTGCAGCATGAGATCAAAGAAGGTGTCATTTGAAACAGAGTTATGCTAAGGTTGCAGAATTAATACTTTGAAATTACATCCTGTGGTGTATAGAAATATATATTTTTTAGATATTTTGACAGAGGAGGAGCTGGTTGACATCATCCAAAAGGGGTTGGCTAATACTGCTTGTAAAGATTATTCTCTTTTACTACAGGTAGACACTTTTATCTGACTCTGACCAAAATAACATCTGAGCACTAAAAACAGGTATTTGGAAAGCTAGACAAAATCTAAATATTGTTGTAGGAATTGCACTGTTTTAAACCTTGTTTTGTTTTAAAGATTTGTATGTCTTTTGATATAAGACTTCTGAATTGTATGTTTGACGTATTATTATATATTTTAGTTAAAAACTCTAATTTTAGAGCAAACCTGGTCTGTCTTTGAATTGCTTTCTTTTGCTGAGAAATATTTATGGTTATAGCAGACAACAGACATAGCGTGTATGGTGGTACCAAACTGGAAAGAGAAGTGTTTTAAATCTGAGGTCTTTATTAAAGTTTCAAAGCGTTCATTCTGCATGCCTAGTTAGGTGCCCATAGGCAAAGATATCTGGCCCCCTGAAGACAGATATATCTGAGCCTGTGCATTGGGTATGCTAGCAAGAGGTTAACAGTTTGAATCCCTCCAGAACTGAGACCAAAGGTTGATCCGAACTCACAAAAACAGACAAGAGGGTTACCTTGTCTGTTACACTGTTCACAAGACTGCGCTCAGAGGTTGGCACTTTGGGAGTAAAGGGCCTGACCTGCTGAGTGAATCTGTGACATACTGCATGTAGCTCTGTCCTCAATACCAGAAGGACACTGGTGAGGGGGTACAACATACTGTAGGCCCAACAAAAGGATCAACTGTATGGCACACAGAAGCTATGAGAAGAGGCTGGGGGTCTTTGGCATCTTCACCCTGCAGAAAAGAAGGCTGAGAGAGGACTTGATCTCAGTTTTTCACATAATTGAGACTTTGCAAGACTGAACAGTCAGAGACATGTGACCCGGTGTCCTGCAGCAGGACGTGGGAACACACCATTAATCGCAGGGGTGGTGAATGCAAGGATAACGTGGGGAGGTACTTTTTCACAGTGGGCATTGAACTTATTTGTAGCCTACAGCACTAGCAGAGACAGTGGGCATGAAGATGGTACAGGCCTTTAAGGGAAGCCTATACAAATATCTGCCTAGAAGTAGAATCAGGCAATTTTAATTTTTCGTCTTACCTGGAACGTTGCTGTCTGAATCAGCTTTCTCTGCTCTGTTCACACCACTGCCCTTTTCTTTTACATGCTAGCTGTGGCTGTGCAGCATTCCTGATGGCCTTCCCGTGTTTTGGGTACATTTCTGGGGGGAGAGGTTACTGAATGGGAGTGGCACAGATGCAGGTGAAGCAGCATTTTTACATGCCTGCAAAAAATGCCTGCACTGGTGCACCTCGCTTCACATTCCAACAAATCAGAAAATGCTCTGTGCCACAAAGGCCATGATTGAACCAGTGCAACTCATATACACTGCTGTTACCAATAGCGTAAAAGTCCCTACTGGGTAAAATGGATAGTACAGTGGATTAGGAATCTATAAACTGGTACATATTTGCACGGTATACATATTTTACACCTCAATATGAATCAAGGGGGCAGACATGTCTCTTCTGACCTTAAATTAGTATATCACTATGTGATTTACCCTGATAAGTTACAAACCACAGCGGAGGAGGAGGAGGAGGACTATGTAGTAGGAGAAGAAAATTAGCTATCATATTTGTAGTTCACAGAAAATAGTTTGCATTTGTATAATTCACATTATAACATGGGCATCTGTGTTTGAGAGAAGTGATTGGCTACTGCTGAGCAGCTAACTGTTGATTAATCCCTAATATTTTCACACAATGTAGATGTTGTGAGAAGTCGCATAGGGTCTCAGCAATGTAGTGGACAGCACTCATTTATCAGCCCTGTAAAATGAAAATTGAATCAGCCATATTGCTCGATAAGAGCAAGAGAACCTACCCACCCACCCACCCCATAGACACTGTCACACGTAGTAAAGCTTGAAATGGTGACTATCCACCATGAAGAGCTAACGATGTAAAAGTGCAGAAGCAGCCCATAGGGAGAAAGAGAAAGGAGAACATGTGTGGCACAGACGTACCTACGAGTGAGGTTCCCAGCCTGATCGTTAGTGTAGTGTGAGGCATAGTGTCCATCAGAAATAGCCAGTAAAGATAATATTAGTGCTGCAGTACTGTGCATAATAACGTGTTGAGGTCCCGAAGCAAATGAGCTTGGTGTGATAACATATATCGGCATTTTGTGACAGAAAGTAAGTGAGATGCACACAGGAGGAAGGGAAAGAGATATATGCAGGATAAATAAGTCAAGAAGTGATGCGGTGGGAAAGGGACAACTATGTAGGGAAAGCAGCATAAAACGGAACGTGTCATTACTGGGGAAAAGTGTAAGAGACGCAAGTACAGAAGATATGCAGTCGGAATGAAGCATAACACAAGTGGCTTGATCATTAGATGTACTGCACGGCGGAAGAGAGGGAGAGGCAGCACAAGGTAGAAACGAGTGACAGTTCTATATGACTATGTGAGAAGACATAAAAGCAGTAAAAGTGATGTGTTAATGTAATGCAGTACTGAAAATGCAAATGGTTCTTGCTGACAGATTGTTCCGAATAACTGGTTATCTGCGTCTGTGTCTCGGGGGAGGGGGGTCTGCAACGTTGTGTTGAGCAGTAGGGATCAAATCCCTTAACCAGAACCACATTCAGGCATTATTGAAACGTAACCAAGCAGCAGTGTTGGCAAGCAGACAGTGAGGTAATATAGGAAAAGTCATAGAAATGTGAGAAATATGAGTGAGACACCAGAAGAACAAGTTTGGTGGCCTCTTGATAGTAGTATGTTAGCCTGTTTACCACAAACTTCTGTAAGAAGCACTATTTTCCTGTGGCAGAACACACATGGATGTGGTACTGCAGCCAAAAGTAGTGTAGGAACATTAAGCAGTCCCCATGTTTTTTTTTTCCTGTTAATCCAAAAGTTTTGGTCCATTTCTCTCGATATGTAGCCCATGTTATAAGCGCACTAACCCACTCAAGGGTGTACGTTTATTGGGGATTAATCAACACCCAGAGTGCTGTGAGGACACTTGGCCTGTGGCCTCATGCCTCACAACACACCCGGGGTGTTGATTAATCCCCAATAAACGCACACCCTGTCGTGGGTTATTGCTTACTTAATATGTACAATTATAAAATAATTAATAATAGTAACTGTTTCTGAGTTTGTTCTAATCCACACAGCAGTGACTTCTTGATCTTTGTAGATACCCTGTATTTTGTTACCCCTATGGTAAAACTACTGTAGTAGGTTTCATTTTCAAGTTTGTCCAAACTATATGAAAAAATAAAATTGGCAGAGGAAGAATTATTCAATTTTAATTCAACTTTTCTAGGGAGTTGTCCATTCAGACAAGTTCATTTGTAGTGGTGTCCCTTGGACTGTGCAAACAATTCAGTTCCCATAATACAGTAATGTAAATTACAAACAATACAGTATGAAAATATCATAATACAAGGCATAATATAACATAATAAACGTATAAAGTACTGACTTCCGGTGACGTCATGCTTCCGACTGCATGGTAGCTGAAGGGGCTCCCTACAGGATTGGCTTTAAAACCTTTATATTTGCTCATTATCCAGACTAATACTGAAGTGTTTTGATACAAAATGTTGCATTACGCCATTTAGAAGGGGACTAAGTTATTCCTTGACTTCGGAGTTGCAGGATGCAGAAAGATTAACAAACAGAGATTCAGAGAGCAAGGGTTTGCAGGCCTCTACGTCTTCCCTGCATGGTCGCACTATTTCCAACTGGACTGGCCTTACTGCACTGCAAAAAGAAATAACCCAGCTCCTTACTGAATTGAGAGATTTTAGGAAGGAGATGCCCTCCATAGCCACAGCACTTAGAATGGACATTAGCAAACTAGAGAAGCGACAGGAGAATGCTGAGATCCAAGCCACAGAGACTAACAAACGGGATGATCTCACAGTGAGAGCCATATTACAGCTTCACCAAAATGTCAAGGTCCTGCAAGATACAGTGGAGGATGTGGACAGTAGAAACCACAGAAATAACATCAGGATTTCAGGGTCCCAGAGAGGTCAGAAGATGCAGAAATGCTTACTTTTATAAAAAAAAAATGCTCCAAGCCTTCCTGACCCTCCCAGAGACTGTAACCCTCGAAACAGAGCATGAACACTGGACCCTCGGCCCCAAGTCAGCTCAAAGGGCCCGACTGTGCACTGTCCTGGTGCGCTTTCTAAGATTTCAAGAGAAGGAGACCATGCTACATGCTTCATGGCAGAAAGCGGTAGTACTATACCAAGACAATTGCCTGTAGTTTGAGAACGATTATGCCCCAGAGGTGATGACAAGGTGCAAGGGGTTCCATGTGATAACGGCGATTGTAGAAAGGTGATTGCCGTTAGGTGGGTGTACATCGCTGAAAATCAATTTCGGTAATGTACAATGCACAGCAAAAGGGCTCCAAGGATATGTTTTTTTCCTGTTTATGCAAGGGGCTGTGCCCCTGAACTCCCCCACACACCCCTACTAAAGGATTCTCAACTCCAGGCGGATGCATGTCAGGGGGTGAAAAACCAGATAAAAACAAATTTCACAGCCGGGCACAACAAGACAAACGTGCACCCAGACCCAAACCCGACACCATCACAACTATAGCCTGTGACCCACCCACCATGCCACGGGGCCAGCTGGACAACCCACTGCCACACTATGTCTCACAACTCCTCCTTCCCCTTCCACCCGTCGCGCAGTGTGCTCGCCCCCCCCCATACGTGTGTACATATAGCAACATCCTGTTGCTATATTTGCAGACCCCCCCCATCCAGTCACCCTCCCTGCCTGGTAGCCCTGTGGACAGGTGCTGCAATTGAGTCACCCTTTTTGAAAGCACTCAATCGTGGTCACCATTGTCATGGGCTACCGTGCAAGGCATACATTCCCATAATGAAGGCCTTGAAAAATGCAAGTTTTTATTTCCGAACCCCTATCCTGCCAGAATGACGATGTTCTTTCCAGAGGGAGCTCTCACCTTTGAGTCTGTGGCTGCAATGGCTGAAGAACGGAAGAAAAGGAACACTGATGTCCCTCAACACCAAGCCCCAGTAAAGGCAACTCTTGCAGCTAAGCTTTCTCAATGGCTCTGGATGGAGGGACAGCGGGAGGCCTGACATGAACAGGGGGCTGAAGCTATCCAGCAAATCTCAGAGACCTTGAGAAGCCACCAGTCACACACCCCATCTACTTCCCAACAGGGGTCTACCCATCGAGCTGATGCTTCGTACTTGATTCCTCTCAGTTGGAGGACTCACCACTTCCACGCATCCCGACAGTCTCCGCCACCAGAAATGCGCAGACTGGAATTGGCATGCGAATAGCGCCATGATTTGGACTCTGCTGATTTCTTTACCACTGAGGTGACCACAGTACTGATGCACTCCATTCGTGAGAAGACTGTTCCTCGTTTACAAAGAACTCAACCTTGAACATTGATCTCCTTGGAGAGTTTTTCTGTCTCTCTACAGTATATCTTGCTACTTACTCTAACTCCTACAAATGATTTAAACTACTGCAGCGCATTAACTAACATGTGCTCACCTATCTTTTCACTCTATTTTAGGTCTTGTCTCCTAGAGATCATCACATAACCCTGCCTCCTAGTATATGGAAGCAATTTGAGTAAGGGGGATACCTTTCCTAATTATACTTAAACTTTAAATATTACTGCATGGGTTGAAGATCAGGAGATTTGCGGCTGGGGGGGATGGTGTGGGGGGATGAGCTCCTCCATTTTAGAGCTTACTGAACGCTGATTGCTGAGATGCACAGTCCGCCATTATGCAGTCAGGTGACAGCGGTGAGAGCCATGCAAACGTAATTTGACTAGCTTTAATAAACAGGAAATATACATGTAGTGCAGCATGGTAGTTGCTGGATGATTTGGAACCTAGATACTGACTCTTCCTTGCCAGCATTGTGCAGGGGGAGCGGGGGGGGGCAGGATGCGTGCTATGTGTGCAGAGTGTGAACTGCAGACTGGCCTGAACCCTGGCCCATGCCACAGGCATCACTCATTGCAGCACTGGGGGAGTATGTGGATGGCTGCCTGCCTTCTCAGGGGGAGGGAGACGAAGCCTCAGACAATATCTTGCACCCAGTGATGTCACCCGAGTATACCCAAGACTAGTTACCCCAGACATCAGAAGAGAACACAGGTAAACACTGGTACTCTGGTAACCATTTCCCATGGCCATTTGAGGGGGGTGGGTGGGGGAACCCCCTTTTGATCCTTGAAATACAAGCGACAAACGAAGGTTGACTAAGCTGCAAGTTGTTTTTGAACATAATACTAAGCAATTATATGACTGTCTATTCTGCTTTTTTTTCTAGTGATCACCTGTTGGACCCCCTCAGCAGAGACCAGATGTGATGGCATGCTCACACAGGGGGTTGAGTCCCGAAGAAGAGCCAAGCTGTGGACAGGAGGGAAGTTGGTGATCCCTGCTGACAGGTAACAGGGTATGGTTTGGGGGCCTGTTATAACAGCTGAAAGGGTGAGGCCAGGGAATGGGATAGGGCTGGGGGAGATTGGGGGAAGATGGTGTTGAAGAATGGATGGATGGGTATCAGAAGAGTGTGTAAATTTTGGTTGCTGAATCATGTGTTCCTCCTACTACCCCTGGATGTACAGTGTTTAATGATAACTTTAACCCTTCCCTGGCATCCCTTCATGGGCTGAGATATGCCCCTTGTGACTCCTGCCCATGGCCTGCATTTCCCCTCCAGGAGCGGGACCCCACTCTGCTCCCCCCCATGGTTAGGTTCGCTATGGCCTACTGCGCCCCTTCCCCTTTCTTACCAGCCAGTACTTGCCTATAGAGGAAGATGAAACAGGATGTACAGCTTATAATCTTCCTCCTCCAATACACCTGTATTAGTAAGATTACCCCATTTAACCACCATCCAGGCTGCAGAACTGGCTGTGAGCTACAGTACACCACACATAAACCCCTCATAGCCTAGAAGCAGCGTCAACTTAAGCCAGTTCTGGGGAAGAACTTGACATCCCAAAACCCATTCCCTTACCCCATGAAACTTTGAAAATGTCAGGAGGACCCTCGTCTGAGGATATCTGTCTAAGTATGGCATGTGCCCTACTTACTGGATTGCAGATTTGATCCAGCCTAATGGAAGGGCCAGTTAACAGTTCTAATGTTCGAGTAGCCCAGTTGGTCGCTCTGTTCCTTGCCCTAATGTATGTCAGGAGACCCCATAGTGGCTACCTGATAACAGACCAACCCTTGTGCCCCTGTATTAATCCCTGGTTACAAAGATTAGTTTTACATGTTTTACATACATCTGTTTTCTATATATTTGCATTTACTTCCTTCTTAGTTAAAGATCGACAGGTTCTAAAAATGTTGTTTTGGGATGCCGAGGTGAGGTTGGTCCAGGGAGGTCCTGGGGAATGCAAGCCCTAAAACTTGGAGCAGCGATGTCCCTTTTGTGAAAATGTCAGACCTACCACTGAAATTACTTTCTTTAAACAATAATTGCCTGACCTCGCCTATCAAGAGATCACGCATTATGCTACCTCAAGAAAAATAGAGCAGACCTTATTTATCTGCAGCAGATGCACCTGAATAAGTCTGAACATAATAAATTGGCTAGATTTGGATGTGGTGAGGTGTAGTTCTCCTCTAGTCAGAGCAGGAGGAAGAGTGCAGTTGCTATCCTGATCCCCATGCATACCCCTTCCCACTAGGCCTGACGTGGGTGGGCTTGGATGGCCAACTTAATAGTAGTTCAGGGCACCATTAATAATCAGGAGGTCACATTAGCTAATGCCTTCTAACCCCCAGGCCTTGCAATATCCCAGCTGAGGACGCTGCTTGACAAAATCATACAAATGACTTAAGCTGGTACTACTGCTGGCTGGTGACTTTAACATTACTCCTGACCCTACACTAGACTCCTCCAATCCCAAGCCTCCCCGACAGACACCCCCACACAAATATTTTAAAAAATTCCTTGGAGAGGTGGGTTGGGGCGACACATGGTGACATATGCACCCACACTCCAGAAACTATTCCCACTATTCAGCAGTCCACCAGACCTACTCCTGAATTTATCAATGTTACACCCAAATAGAAAACGTATAGTATCTGGTGGACTCCCAGATGGGGGATATAGTACACTCGGGCCATGCCACCTTGATCACCCTGTGGAGTATGGGGATGCAACACCGTCACACACTGGTGACTGAACCCCTATTATCTAAAATCCCAGCAATTTTGGGAGCTCTTGGCTGATGAGATAGAGGTAATATGGAATAATAACCCACTTGCAGGATCCACCGCAGCAATCCATTAGGACACGATTAAAATTGTTTTACGCGGGCAAATTATACAATACACAATGGCCCAAACTAGACAATGTAGGAAGCGTAAGCTCCAGCTGGAGGACTCCCTGCATTTTCTACAAATGTCCCATAAACAGGGAGACGGTTCTGTCCTACCGAATCAAAGCTGAGCTGGAATGGCTGTGTAGACAACAGACTGAAATTGCCCTGACTTTTCTGGAGCATAGATTCTATGAAGCTGGCCTGTGGGCTACATGATTACTTGTGTATCAGATACACAGGCAAAAGAAAAATTCTACAATCACTTCCATAACATACCCTATAGACAGGAGACTGTTAACTAGATTACATGGCATCACTGAGGGGTTCACTTCCTTTTATTCAACTCTATATACTCCCTAAAAAATAGTACCCCCTGCAGAGATAGCAGACTATTTACAGTCCCTCACAATGCCACACTTAACTCAGGACCAAGAATAGCTTTTGGGCTTATGCAGGACTTTGTGGGAACGGACACTGCACTACTCTCATTAGATGCCGAGAAAGCTTTTGACAGGGTGCAGTGGCCGTTCCTAGTGGAAGTCCTGGAAAGCTTTTAGGTTACAGGTAACTTTTTGAATTGGATTCAATCAATATATACTAAACCATAGGCAAGAATCAGAACAAATGCCAGTACAGCTGCCTTTTTTAAATTGTTAAGAGGGATCAGGCAGGGATGCCTTCTCTCCCCATTGCTTTTGGCATTATTCTTGGAACCCCTGGCAATTAAAATAAGAACCATGGCACACAGACTAGGGATTATGGTCAATCAAGAACCGATTATTAGCATGCTTTGTGCTGATGACATTTTGGTGGTGTTGAGTGACCCTAACCATGCTTTTCCAGTCCTGAAAGAGGCTCTTGAGGAGTTTGGCCTGTTTTCAGGTTACTGGGTTAATTGGAACAAAAGTGAAATGTTGTATTTGGGGAATCCAATGCATTTAACAGAGTCTCTGTTACTTGAAATAAATCGTGATAAAATTAAGTACCTGGGAATAACTTTGGTGGTGGAAAAGAATAGGAGTTTTCAATTAAATTTTGATCCCTCAATGCATACAATAAAACAAGACTTGGAGAAATGGCAGTACCTCCCTCTGGCTTTAACAGGGAGAGTCAACATACTGAAAATGAATGTCCTTCCAAAATTATTGTTTCTTTTTGAATCAATACCTATAATAATAAAGAAGCAATTCTTTCAGGACTTGGAAACCTTAATTAGAAAGGTTTTATGGAAAGGGTCTCAATCAAGGATTTCCCTAGATAAGTTATATCTAAGGAGAGATAAAGGAGGGTTGGGATGCCCACATTGTTGGGCTTACTATCTTGCAGCACAGCTAGAGATTGTTTATCATTGGTTCCACCCCCTTGAGAAATTAACATTAGCCAGAATGATTGTTGAGCAAGATAAATTGAGGGATTTTTCTCTGATTAATTTTCTGGCACTATTTCATTCTAAAATTCAAACCACTTTTCCTGAAGCATTATAGGTCACACTATCTACCACTAATGCATGGCTACAGGTGGCCAAAATATGTAATGCCCTGGTGGAATTATCAAAATTCACCCCAATATACAATAATCCTTTTTTTCCTCCGGCTAGGGAAGACCCCACATTTAGGGCTTGGTGTCTTTCATATCAAATATGTTTGATAGGAGAATTCTTTGAGGGAGATACTTTCGTGTCCTATCAGCAGGTTCAAAAGAAATGTCCTGCTTTAGTCATACGGAGGTGGCACTATATGCAAATCAAAAATGTTGTCTTTAAGAAGAATAATAAATATTTTATAATTTCTTACTCCATATTAGAGAAATTTAATGGAATTAAAATCAAATAAACATCTGATATCTAAATTGTATCTCTTTATAATGGAGACTTTATCACGTCCGCTAGGCCAGGTGTAGAGAAGCATGGGAGAGAGAGTTGGCCACACCCATATCAACAGAAAGATGGAATAATATGGTCACTCTTGAGAAAGTTAAGGTTAAGAATAATAAGCTAATGCAAATTCATGTTAACATACTGCATAAAACCTATTTAACGCCTGCTAGGCTTCATAAAATGGATGTCGCCATCGCCAAATTATACCAGAGGTGTAAGAAAAGAGAGGGACACTCCCATATGTTAGTAACTTGTGAAAAAATTTATGGGTATTGGGGTAGGATATGGCCTGTATTGTGTAAAGTATTAGGAAAATAAATTCCATTTGATCCTGGCATTATCTTTGGATTCGCAATAGAAGCTCAAGATGAGTTCAAATTTCAAAAGATGTTTTTGAATATTAGTTTTTTAGTGGCCAATAGAATCACACTCCAGCATTGGAAGGATATAGCCCCCCAGGTATATAGAATGCATTCAGAATCTATTAGACCAGGGTAAGATAGATAAGGCCCTATATGCTATAGAGGAAAAACAGGATAAATATGTAGGAATCTGGTTACCATTTCTTACTGTTTTGGCTAATCTATCAAATTAATTAAATTTGGCATAATTAAAATTGTAGCAGGGATGATAAAGTGAAGTCTTCAAGAGGCTATATGATGACTGAAGCACCCACGCTCTAAGCTATAAAATAAAAAAAATAAGAAACTTAGGACCAGGGGAAACAAGTAATACAACCAATAACAGAAATAGAGCTGGCTGCTGCCATTTCTAGAGCAAAAGCACTAAAATCTCCTGGGCCTGATGGGTACGGGACAGAATTTTATAAAACATCTAAAGATCAGGTACTTCCTAGCTTGCTATTCTACTTTAACTCTGTATTGGAGGGGGACCCACCCCCTCCGTAATGGTCCTATGCCTCCATTACAGTTATAGTGAAACCAGGTAAGAATCCTCAGTTGTGTGGCTCTTACCCTCTGATCATGGTCATTACCTCGGACTACAAGCTTTTCATGAGCACTGTAACTCATAGAATAGACTCATATCTCCCACAGCTGATTGGAGCTGATCAAACAGGATTTGTACATACCCACACCATTACAGATGACATTTAATGGACCAAACATACAGTATTATCCATGAGATGGAGACCCGGAAACACCCTTCAGCTTTAATAAGCCTTGATGCTGAAAAAGCATTCAACCAGATCTCCTGGCCTTTCCCATACTCTGTTATGGAGAAAATGGGGATCCCCAGGGCTTTAATCTGAGTCATCCAAAACATCTACTCTGCGCCCAAGTCCTGTGTCAAGATCAGTGGACACCATTCCTCATACTTCCCCCTATCTAGAAATACCTGGCAGGGATGTCCTCTATCCCCCAAAAATGGCACAAGCACACCACAGCAAGGAGTTTCTTGACAATTTTAAAGTTTTATTGGGGACAATTCCCCATTCAAGGCAGAGATACAAATTAGAGCAAATGTCCATGTGACCTCATTCATTACAAGTAATGAATGATGTCACAGATTGATTTGTATAAAAGGGGATGTCACAGGCCAACAACCCACCCCCTGATGAAGCCTTACGTGGCGAAGCACCAGGGCTGTTGGACACATGGACATTTGCTCTAATTTGTATCTCTGCCTTGATGTGGAATTGTCCCCAATAAAACTTTAAAATTGTCAAGAAACTGTGTGGATCCCTTCATTGGAGTTCTTTCATGGACTCCTTGCTGTGGTGTATCTGTGCCGTTGTTGTGGTATGTTTAGGCGGAAGCCTTGCATGATCACCCTACCCTGGTCTGTGGAGCGCAGCACATCCCTTGTCCTTTGATGTCCTCTATCCCCTCTGTTATTTGCAGCATTTATGGAGCTGCTAGCACAAAAGATCCATTAATCATGAAACCTTTCAGGGATAACTCTGGGGGGCAATGAACATCAGATCGCGTTTTACGTGGACAATGTTCTGCTGTATCTGCTAGACCCAGAAAAGGCCCTACCAAGAATAAAGCAGATACTGGATGAATTTGGCCTGGTATCAGGCTACAACCTTAATGTCACTAAGACTGAAGTGCTAGCTTTCCACTTCAACGCCTGGGTCGACGACGAACTCTCGAAGTTTGGGCAGCACTTCTTCCAGTTGATGACATCTCTGGGCTTTACACAGGTAGTTACCACTGCTACTTATAGTCATGGTCACTCTTTTGACTTAGTCTTCCTTTGGGGATTGAGGCCTTCAATTTAGGGTGGAACCAATTGGATGGTCTGATCACTACACCGTGGGGTTTAGTTTTAGCACCTCCCATGTAGGCCTACCCTGTGGAGATGACCAGGTATCACCCTTTGCGAGACATAAATTCTCAAAGCCTGATGGCAGTGCTGGATCTCTCATCCCTCTCAGAGGCAAGCAGTGACCCAGAAGCCCTCATGATGGCTTATAATTCGGCTATTGTGGTGGCTCCAGATGTCATTGCTCCTGTCTGCGTCATCCTCTCTCCCTTCGTCCTCGATCCCCATGGTTTGATGGTACCCTGAGGGAGATGCAGTGACTAGGACGAAGGTTAAAGGTGGTGGAAATCTGCCCTTGATGCTGACCACCTCAGATTGATGGACCATTATCTGCAATCACCCATAAGAAGGCAGAGTTCCTGTCCGGGGAGATTGCGACTGCTCAAAATTGACCAGCTCAGCTGTTCTGAACTATGGACAGATTGTGCAACCCAGCCTGCCTACAAGCTTGGAAAGCTTTTTTGCAAGAAGAGTGCAATGAACTTGCTTGATTTTTTGCAAATAGGGTGGCAGACATCAGGGTGGCGCTCCATCCAGCACACTCTATGGGTGTTGCCATGGATCATTGCGGGGTCACTTACCCTCGGTCATTTTGGAGTACCTTTGTCCGACCGGCTTTCATGGATGTCATGCGGATCATCCAGAGTGTATGCCCTACATGCTGTAGTTTGGACCCGGGACCTACTTCCCTGATTTTGGGTTGTATCGATTCTATCAGTCCGGTCCTAGCTCAGATAGTCTGGTGCTCCTTGGAGACAGGTGAGTTTCCAAGCTCACTGAAAGAGGCGGTGGTGACACCACTCTTGAAGAAAGCTTCTTTGGACCCAGACTGCCTTGCAAACTATAGACCTATCTATAACCTTTCCTTTTTTAAGGAAGTTGATTGAGAAAGTAGTGGCCACTCAGCTGGAGGACCATTTGACCATCCATGACATCTATGAACCCTTCCAGTCCGGTTTTCAAAAGAGGCATAGTACTGAGACAGCGCTGGTTCAGGTGCTCAATGATCTCCTGATGGCTAGAGATAGGAGGAGCCATTCCATTCTGGTCCTCCTAGATCTCTCATCAATGTTTGACACTGTGGACCATGGGGTCCTGCTGGATCATTTGAGGTTCATCTGTGGACTGTCAGGTATAGTCCTTGGGTGGTTTACATCGTTCCTCACTGGAAGATCTCAGAGGGTGGTGTCTGGGGTTTATTCCTCTGACCCAGTCTCTCTATCTTGTGGGGTTCCTCAGGGTTCAGTGCTGTCCCCATGTTGTTCACAGTGTATCTGCTGCCCCTTGGAGACATTGTAAGAAGGTATGGGCTGAGGTTTCACTGCTATGCTGATGATAACTAGCTCTACCTCTGTTTTGCACCTGACCAGAATGGAGCTGTCTCGGTCTTTAATAGCTGCCTCACTGAAATCCAGGAGTGGATGGATGCCAGTTGGCAGAAGTTAAACTCTGATAAGACTGAGGTATTGGTTATGGATCCAGATCACCGGATAGGGGGGCTGGGTGGGGGTTTGCCTTCTGGACTTTTTTCGGTGGTGTCCCACTCCTGTCCTCTGAATGAGTGTGGAACCTGGGGGTAATTTTTTGCGAAGGGCTGACCCTGCATTCACAGGTGTCAGCTGTCGTCAAATCCTCATTCTACCATCTGAGGAATATTTCCAGAATTAAGCACCTTGTTCCATCCAGCGACCTTCTTACTCTAATCCACACCTTTGTGACCTCATGTTTGGACTGCTGCAACTCCCTGTACTTAGGGCTACCAGGGGTGGAAATCCATCACTTGCAGCTGGTGCAGAATGCGGCGGCTCGGCTCCTGACAGGATCATCACAGTCCTGTCATATTATGCCAGTGCTGCGTGGTTTGCACTGACTGCCAGTTCAGTGGTGGATCACCTTTAAAGTCAGTCTTCTGACTTTTAAAGCCCTACATCGACTGGGCCCGGACTATCTGAAAGAGCTCCTGGTTCCTCACTGCCCTGGGCAATTGCTCTGATCAGTCGATGAGGGGTTGCTAGAGATTCCAAGGGTGTGCTTGAAATCTTCTGAGGTGAGGACATTCATGTATGCCACCCCTGCCCTTTGGAATTCTTTACACCGTCGGTTACATGAGTGCATAACTGTGGAGGGGTTTAAGCAAGCATTAAAAACTTATTTGTGGAACCAAGATTTTTGTGATTAACTAAAGATGCTATCAGTATGATTTTATTGTCTGTTATTGAGATGTTTGTTTGTTTGTTGACATTGTGATTTTAATTATGTTAAAGCGCTTTGGTTGTTGAAAGGCACCATACAAATAAAGGTTATTATTATTATTATGATCCCTCCCCCACTATTAGGACCATGTTCCCATACAATTGAGACCTAAGCAAGCTAAAATATTTGGGGATATATCTGTCCCGAAGCCCATCCTCAGCTTTCAAAAATAACTTTACCCCTTTCACCATACAACTAAAAAATGATCTTGCCAGCTGGAGCTCACTGCCCTTGAGTCTCACTAGAAGTATAGACTTGATTCGAATGGCGACCCTACACAGAGCCCTCTGTCTGTTCCAGAATGTCCCTTTTCCCCCTGACACAGTCAGTATTTCTGGTGTGGAACCTGGTTATTTCTAGGTTTATCTGGGCAGGACTACGCCTGAAGATTCTGACTTTGCCAAAAACAAGAGGAGTATTATCCCTCCCTGACCTACAATCTTATTATTGGGCAGCACAACTTACGCACCTAATGACCAAACATATTTCCACTTCTCTGTCCCATTGAGCAGAGATAGAACATTCCATGATCCCCCATCATGAATACCACCAGGCATTATACCACAGAGAACTAGACCCCTCTATGACACCACCCTCGAACCCATGGGTACGGCATTATATTGCCATTTGGACGTCAATATAAAAAAAAAACTCCATCTTATCCCCTTCATACTTCTTATTTGCCCAGTTTCTAGTCTTGATGACTTCTTATCTGGCCGACTTGATCATGGCTTTCGGACATGGGAGAGATATGGCCTAAGATATATCACCCAGATGTGCACACTAGGTAGCTTTAAGACTTTTGAAGAGACACAGAGAATATTTGGGCTCTCCCATAGGGACGTTAATAGATATCTGCAACTAAGGCACTACTATAACTCTCTCCATAGGGGAGTGAGAACCCTTGAACTGCACCCTCCACTGATCACCAAACTAATTAGTTTAAGCTCCATTTTAAGACAAGGGCACCTAATCTCTGCCTTATACCAATCTCTCATGACCACCCATGAAAACTTAACTGAGGATACACTTCTCCAGTGGCAGAAGGAGCTGGAGACGCCCATCACCCAAGTAGATTGACAAATATCCTGCCAAAATGCAGCAAAAATCATCAGCTCACACCAATGGAGAGAATATGCATGTAAAAATCTTATTAGATACTTCAGATCTCCAGTCATCACCAGGCACTACTTACCTTCTAGAATAGCAGACTGCTGGCGCCAATGCAGTGAGAAAGTGGTACATCACACACATATCATATGGGAAAGGAAGAAAGTTAGCACCCGTGGTTTAGTGTAGTTCAAAAATCAAGGGCAAGTTTATTTGGTGAGATGCCTATGGAATAAACGTGTAGCCCCTAACACCTCAACCCTTCAGTGGGCCATCAAACAGGGGGCGTATCTCTGAAGGCCCACTGAAGGGTTGAGGTGTTAGGTCATTTTGTACTATGCTATTCCTCTATCCCCTGGACAGCAAGGGCAGAACTGGAGGATGGCATTTTGATACTAGTGCTATAGTGCTTTCAGTGGAGGCCTCCTACTCCGTATCACCCTAAAACCTGCTGGTAGCGAATTCTAAAGCTCAGGGATGTAGTAACTAAAAAAGAAACGTGGACCTTTTGAGTTTTAACTCTTGGGACTATAAACTTATACTGTCTGGCTGTTCTTAACAATGCTGATTTGAACTTACCTAGCAGACATTCCTTTATATAATTTGATACTTTTCCTTAGATGCTTTTCATTGCAAAGGCAATTTTGTGCCACTTTCTGTGGTTATTAATGACAACCAACCCAGTTTTTTGTATATCTCACAGTGATGAGTTGTTTTAGAGCAATCCAAAATTACCTTTGCAAGTCTGTTACACAGAACATCAAATCTGTTTAGTTTTTCAGCAGTGGAATCATTTCAGATGATGTCTGTGTAGTCAAAAAGAGGAATTATTAGTGTCTGGACTATCTTTTGCCACAATTCAGTTGTTAAACAGTTTTTATATCTGTATAATAGTCCAACATGTTTGCCTTTTTATGTTTGCTTGCACGCATGTGCAAGAAACAGTGCCACCATTCGAGTTTTCGTAGGTGTGCCTCCCCATTTCCAATGCCCTGCTCCCTTTTGCAGGCACAGCTGCACCTCGCCAATGAATGTCCGAGCTGTCTATGACAGCGTTCAGATGTAGTGGCGTAGAGTTCTAAGGAAAACACCACCGCAGACAATTTGCATACTGCCATCGGCAGTATGCAAATTGCCTATGTCAGCACTGCATCCGAACTGTCATAGACAGTTCTTCTCCCGCATGAACACATACATGCATTCTGGGAGCCCACCCCAGCATGCTCATGCACTCCTCCCCATACACTGTATGGACGACGGGGGTGCCAAATCCCCCCGTTGGCTCCACCCCCCCAACACACTTCCTGGTGCCACGCTGCGAGCCCACCCCAGGATGGCAAACATCCGCCTGCTGCCCCCAAATACACTTCCAGGTGCCACGCTGGGAGCCCACCTCAGCATGGCAAAAGTTAGAATGGTGATGGGGGTGCCCAACCTCGTCGGCTCCACTGAACTCCCCCCCAACAAAAACAGACTACCAGTTGCCATGCTGGGAGCCCACCCCAGTATGGCAAATGTCTGTATGGCCAATGGGGGTGCCCAATCCCCCGTCAGCTCCACTGGCCCCCCTCAAAAAAACATCCAGCTGCCACACTGGGAGCCTACCCCAGCGTGGCAAAAGTCCCGCGTTGTCTTCCTAAAATGAGAAGAAACACCTAAAACCAAAAAATGGTCCCTCGTTGATTGTCTTGCCCCCCTCCCCCAACCCACGCCCACCATCTGCACACCCACACACCCCTCAACCCATAATTACCTCAGGAGCCCAGCGCAATGATCTTCAGTTGACCGGGAACACGTCTGCACTCTTCAAAGCTGACCATGAACTGAAGAAATGCCGGTAAGCTGTATAATGGCATAAATGTGTTTTTTTCAACTTTGATGCATGTGTCGGCCATTTTGGGGAATTTGTTCACCACATTTTCAACATGGGGTTCTTGGGGCCCCACTTCATGAACTCCATCACTGTCATTTTGTTATTTGGTCCCGAAAGGTGATTTTGTGGTCACTGCACAGAACCACCTTTTGGGACATGTAACAAAATGACAGTGACACAGTTCATGAGGTAGGCCCCCCAAAACCCTATGTTGAAAATCTGGTGAAAAAATTCCCAAAAATGACTGTTTTACGAGTGTGCGTTGCGCAGTTCCTACACAGGCTTGTAACTTCACAAATTTTTAATATTTTTACTTCAGATTTTCAACATTGCCATTTTACCACACCTCTTTTTGAGCAGTACAGCTGTCATTGTTCATATCCTGCCCAAAATGTGTTTTCACGCATGTAGCTCACAATGGCGCAGTTGGTGTGCGAAATCAATGTTCGGGACAGATTAAGAAAATCACAGTGACACTGTTCATGAGCAGAGGACTTAAAATGGCTATGTTAAAAATTTGGTGACAAAAGTCCATAAAATGACTGTTATGAGCGTGCATTGCACAGTTTCCACGCACCTTCGTAAGTTCACGAATTTGTAATATTTTCAGTCCAGATTTTCAACACTGGTATTTTTCCACACTTCCTTATGAACAGTAAAGCTGTAATTTTTCATACTCTGGCCAAAATGTGTTTTTGCACTTCTGGCGCAGAAATGCATGGTCGCCATGGAAAATTAGTGTTCAGGACAGACTAAGAAAATCACAATGACACAGTTCATGAGCGGAGGTTCCACAATGCCTGTGTTGACAATCCGCTGTAAAAAATCCCCAAACTAATTACATTCCGGGTGTGCGTTGAGCAGTTTCTATGCATGCTCGTGACTTCACCGTTTTTTTTATATTTTCACTCTAGATTTTCAACATTGCCATTTTTTACACCTCCCCATGAACAGTACAGCTGTCATTTTTCACATCCTGTTTGAAATGTGTTTTTGCACCAGTGGTGCCAAATGGCGTAGTCGCTGTGCAAAAGCTTTCTGCTAACAAACTGATATTGCCACTGTTCATGAGGTGGGGGTCACAAAAAACCCATGTTTAAAATTTGGAGTGAAAATACCAATGAACGCCTGGGACGTTATGGTTTTCGACCATAACACCCCACCCTGTAGAGACTGACAGGCATCAGGGGTTTGACTTGGGATTGTCACCTGTAATACTCCTGCCATTCCACCCCCACCTACACCCTGCAGCCAGTGATAGGCATCAAGGTGTGCCTTGGACACTTTGGCCCAAAAGTTCACCCCATTCTCCTATTCTGCACCCATCTCATCGTATTTCTTATTGAATGGGCTGAGCATAAGGCCCAAAGACTCCAAAGCACACTGTGACATTTGTCGGTGTCTGCAGGGTAGGGTGTGATGAAATGGCATGGTCTTTATGCCTGATGACCCAAAGGCACACACCAATGCCTGTCAGTCTCTGCAGGGTGGTGGTGGGGTTGGCTTCAGTTCAATACTTCACTGCCATTCCTATTATGCATCTCTCTAACTCCTACACTACCAATGCCAATGCCAGCAAGCAAACATTCTGCATTGACAAATGCTTGTTTAACAATAGTCTATGGGAATGTTACCCTTACTGCTTGGTTCAAATCAGAATCATAAATATATAGAGTAGTGGTTCACCAGTTCAAGTGCTTGGCCATCTAAAGTGAAAATGAAAAAAGGATTGTTTTGCACCTTCCTTAATTTTACAGCAGAGCCAAATAACATCAGTTTAGTTGTGTTTAAATTAATTTTTTTATTTGGAATTATTAAAAAAGGTTGGAAGGTCATCAAATCCACTTTGCAGGGCTGGATGGGCATCCGATAGGGACCCTCTTGAAGCATAGATGACTGTGTCATTAGCATATAAAAGGTAGCTCAAGTTGTTAATATTCCCCCCTAGGTCCCTCAGATGTATTGTGAAGAGAAGAGGTCCCAGCACTGAGCCCTGGGGATCCCCCTCAAAATGTTCAGATTCCATGAATTATGTCCATTTACTGCAGTGCACTGTTTCCAGGTATGGAAATACTGTATGAGGAAAAACAGCTAGTGGCTCCCCAATCCAGCCAAATATTTATTAATTTATTCATCCGTTTCATAGGTTATTACAAACAAAAAAGACAATTGTCCTTTAAATGCTCAATAATCCTTAAACATTAGATCCCCAAATTGCATTGTCCCTACAGTATGCATCTAGTTTTGTTTTGAAATCATTCATAGTCCTAGATCCCACCACCTCTAGTGGTAAACTGTTCCATACAGATACAACCCTTTCTGAAAACCATGCTGCTATCCTCTTCGAATGGTTCAAATTACCTTTTGGCTGCATTTGGTGTGACCTGGTACTATACCTTAGCATTCTTGTTTCAATGCCTATTGTGTCCCATAAATCAGTTTTTTCTAAAGCACTAAAGACCAAACAAAGGTTCCCTCTCAGCCTTTGATATTCCAATGTATGTATGTATATTCAGAATACTCAATCTGTCCTTATATTGTTAACCATCATATTATGATCCACTACATCGAAGGCCTTGTAGAGGTCAACAAAGATGGCCCCAGTATAATATCCAGAGTTCATAGCCTTGCTGACATCATCCAAGACCTTTGTCACAGAGGAGATGGTACCATAGTTTTTCCTCAGTCCAGACTGGTATGGGTCTTGAAGTTTATTCCACTCTACTGTAAGTAGTCCTGAAGTTGTTTTGAGACTAGCCTCCGTAACAATTAGGAGAGAATTTGGAAATTATGGGGTGGAGTGAGATTGGCTTATAGTTGGTCATTTGTTTTGGTTCACCACCTTTAAAGATGGGGGCCACTTTCACCAGTTTCTACACTTCTGAAAGATACCCAGATTCTAAGGACAAATTAAATCTGTATGTTAATGGCTCTGCAATTTGACAGGCAGACATTTTTAATAAATGAGGGTTAAGACAGTTAGGTCTGCCACTCTTATACTCTTTAAGTAATATTTCTAGTACCTCAAACTCTTCAGTTTTAGAAATTGTAAAGGACTCTATGTTGTTGTTTGCTGTCTCTCTTCTAGCTTTATTAGCCTCACTTTTAGTATCAAAGAAGTTTCCAGAATCTACAAAATATGAATGGGGTCCACTGGCCATCTCCTCTTCACCCAGAAGTGTCCCTTCCTTATTTTTCTTTTTGAAACTCATTTTATTGCATAGATTGAGATGCAAGACATACATATACAAAACATGCACATACACACTTGCAAAAAAGAAAAGTATGAGCACCTCTTGCAATATTGACACAATCTATATCTTCCAGATTGATAGCTTTACCAACAGAGTTAAAGTTAATAAAAGGCACAGTGTACTGTAACTGTCATAGCATCTATCTCTAAGGACTAGTACACCTGAAATTCAGTATGATTAGCCATTTAATGCTACCTGTTTTGGTGAATACTCACAAAATTCCTAGATTTATAAAAGAGCATATGATTTATTAATAAAGATCAGTTTTTTGTGAATGCTTTGTCCGCCTCTGTACTCTTTCATTCTATTAACACTCTGGTTAAGGAGCTTAATATGTATAGCCTTGAGGAAAGGAGGAAGAGGGGGGACATGATAGAAACTTTCAAGTACCTCAAGGGAATCAACAAAGTCCAAGAGGGTAGCATCTTTCAAAAAAAAAGAGGTGTGCAAGAACAAGAGGGCACAATTTGAAGATGGGGGGGTGGCTCAGAGGTAATTTAAGGAAGTATTTTTTCACAGAGAGGGTTGTGGATGCATGGAACGGCCTTCCGGAGGAGGTTGTGGAGTCAAAATCAGTGGTGGAATTCAAGCATGCATGGGATAGTCATAAGGCAGTTCTGGGGGGTGGGGGTAGGAAGAAGTAGGCTGCTGGTTAACTAGGATCTGCAGCTTATCCAGTAGGTAGGGAAATGGGCAGACTGGGTGGGCCAAGCGGTCCTTATCTGCCATCAAATTCTATGTTTCTATGTTTCTATGTTTCTATGTTTCTGTGTTTCTATGGTTGTGGGTTAGAAGTAATATGAGTTTATTTCCAACTATCATCATATTCCCCTATTCAGCATCCACAATAGATCTAGTTTGAGTTGCTGCCTCCCTAGCCCCCAACTCCTTGTCAAGTCATGGTACTATGGCTGCCACACTTCCAGGAACTTTGGGTACCTGAATTGCAAGGAGGCTGGTATGTGTTCCATTGTTTCAATCTCAAATAACCTTCCTCCTCTAGAGCTCAGCAGATGGTGGAAGAGGAGACAGCCACTCCAAGGTAAGGCACTTCAGAGCTGCCATTCGAACTATCTGCCCCAGTCTACTTCTGTTATGGGAAGTAGAGCAAGTAACAGGAGCACCAGGCAGATGTGAGGTGCCATATACCAAATAAGTCCAAGTACATATCCAAGCAAGAAGGAAAAGCACCCACTCAGCAAAAACTGGAACTGCACCCACGTTGTTGTAACAAATAATGTAGAAAAATCTATTGTAAACACAAAACATGCAAACATATGGTGGCTAGAAGACTAACGTTTCTCCCTGACCACTGCCAGGCTTCATCAGAATGAATGAAACTTTTTACAAATGCCATTAAATACAATTTTAAAAAAAGCATGTGACTTAATTCAGCCAATTACTCTTATCAGTGATTCCTTTATAGTTAATTTAACCATTTCTTATCCAGCTAATACACATGCTTTTTAACCCCTTTATAAAACCGCTACAAAAAACTTTCACAAAAACTTAGTCTTTCCAAACATATACACATATAACAAGCATTTGTCAATGCTGAATGTTTGCTTGCTGGCATTGGCAGTGGTAGTGTAGAAGTTACAGAGCTGCGTAATAGGAATGGCAGTGAAGTATTGAACTGAAGCCAACCCCACCACCACCCTGCAGAGAGTGACAGGCATTGGGGTGTGCATTTGGGTCATCAGGCATAACGGCCTCGCCATTTCACCACACCCCACCCTGCAGACACTGACAAGTGCCACGGTGTTCTTTGTGGTCTTTGGCCCTTATGCGCACCCCATTTCATTAGGAAATATGGTGAGATGGGTGCGATATAGGAGAATGGGGTGAACTTTGGGGCCGAAGAGTCCAAGGCATACCTCGATGCCTCTCAGTGACCGCACGGTGTGGAATGGTATGAGCATCACAGGCAAGAATCCTCAAGGCACACCCCTGATTCCTGTCATTCTCTCTATAGGGTAGGCTATAGTTGAAAAAACCCTAATACCTCAGGCATTCGTTGGTATTTTCACCCAAATTTTCAAATATGTTTGTTTTGTGACCCCACCTCATGAACAGGGGGAATATCAGTTTTTAGCGAAAGCTGCTTATGCACAGTGACTATGGCATTTAGCACCACAGGTGCAAAAATATTCTGAACAGGATGTAAAAATTACAGCTGCACTTTTCATGGGAGGTGTAAAAAATGGCTATGTTGCAAATGTGTAGTAAAAATATTTAAAAAAATGGTGAAGTCACGAGCTGCATATAGAAACTGTTGTTCACGACAACCGTAATATTATAATTAGGTTGGGGATTTCTTGCAGCAGATTGTCAACTCAGGCATTTTGGTGCGTCCGATCATGAACAGTGTCACTGTGATTTTCTTTATCTGTGCCAACAATGATTTCCCACAGTGACCACGCATCTCTGCACTGAAAGTGTGAAAACACACTTCGGCCATGTTGTGAAAAATGGCAGCTGTACTGTTCATAAGGAAGTGTGGAAAAATGCCACTGGGGAAAATATGGACTGAAAATATTACAAAGTCATGAACTAACAAGGGTGCGTGGAAACTGTGCAATGCTCACTGGTAACACAGTCATTTCATGGACTTTTGTCATCAAATTTTCAGCATAGCCATTTTAAGATGCCTGCTCATGAACTGTGTCACTGTGATTTTCTTAATTTGTCCCGTACATTGATTTCGCACACCGACTGCGCCATTGTGCGCTACATGGGCAGAAACACGTTTTGGGTGAGATGTGAAAAATGACAGCTGTACTACTCATAAGAAGGTGTGGTAAAATGGCAATGTTGAAAATCTGGAGTGAAAATATTGAAAATTCACGACCTTACGAGCGTGCGTAGGAACTGCGCAATGCACGCTCGTAAAACAGTCATTTTTAGGACTTTTTTCACCAAATTTTCAACATAGCCATTTTAAGATGCCTGCTCATGAACTGTGTCACTGTGATTTTCTTAATTTGTCCCGTACATTGATTTCACACACTGACTGCGCCATTGTGCGCTACATGGGTGGAAACACGTTGTGGGTGAGATGTGAAAAATGACAGCTATACTGCTCATAAGAAGGTGTGGTAAAATGGCAATGTTGAAAATCTGGAGTGAAAATATTGAAAATTCGCGAACTTACGAGCCTGCATAGGAACCGCGCAACGCACGCCTCGTAAAATGTGTCATTTTGGGGAATTTGCACCAAATTTTCAATGTAGGGTTTTGAGACCCTTTCTCATGATTGATGTCACTGTCATGGCATTATTCAGGTCTGAAGGATGATTTGCAGTCACTGCACAGTCACTGCGCGAAATCACCCTTTGGGCCCGAATAACACCATGACAGTGATATCATTCATGAGAAGGGGTCCCAAAAACCCCATGTTGAAAATTTGGTGCCGAAATTCCCCAAAATTCCTGAGATATGCAATAAAGTTGAACCCCTCCTATTTATCCCATTATACAGCTTACTCGGCATTTCCTCAGTTCGCAGTCGCCTTGAAGAGTGCAGACGTGTTCCTGGTCCACCCAAGATCGCCGCGCCAGAGTCCGGAGGTAAGTATGGGGTGAGGGGTGTGGGGAGGCTGGGTGCACAGTGGGTGGGTGCGGATTGTGGGGAGGTCGAGAGCGGGCCAGGACAGCTTCGTTTTCAGGTAAAATAAAAAAGACGATGGGATTGCTTGCCATGCCTGGGGTGGGCTCCCAGCATGGCACAAGGATGTTGGGGGGGCCTTCAGCCGATGGAGGATTGGGCACCCCCGTCGGCCTATGAATTGCTTGCCACGCTGGGGTGGGCTTCCAGCGTGGCACTCAGTACGCCGGGGGGGAGGACAGTGCAGCCGACGGGGGATTGGGCACCCCCATTGGCTATATGATTAGTTGCCACGCTGGGGTGGGCACCCAGTGTGGCATTCTGGAAGCCTTTGGGGAAAGGCAGGGGAACGCAGCAACCGACGGGATTGGGCAAATTTGCCGCTATACAGCGCGCGCGCGCGGGGTGCGCACGCCTGCGATGCCTGTGGGAGCTGCACGTGAGCAGCCTTATCTTATCGCTGCTCACTCAAGCGTAGCTCCCCCTTTCAACAGTATGCCACTGCATTTTGGGGCTTGTCATAGACAGCTCCAAAATGCATTGGCTTACAGGGGCCGCGCCTGCCAGCACACTGACTGAATTGGAGGAGGAGGTGACACACCTCCGAAATCTCCGATGATGGCACTATGTTTCTTGCACATGCGTGCAAGCAAACATAAAAAGTGTCAGCAATTAATGTTACAATGTTGCAGTTACATAAAAAAGTATTGCTTGTATTATAATGAAGTATTGCCTTCAGTAGTTGCTGGTAATTTTGTGGAACTAAATGACAAGTGCCTAGCATTTCTAAAAAAGTGTTTAATGTTTTGATTAAGGTCTTTACAACTGTTGCACATAAAAAATACATATTAGAAATAGAAAGAAATAAATTTTATGCATCAGAAAAATAGCTTATAACATTAACTGCTGACACTTTTTATATGTGTATATGTTTGCAAAGACTAAATTTTTGTAAAAGTTTTTTGTAGCAGTTTTATAAAGATGTTAAAAAGCATGTGTATTAGCTGGATAAGAAATGGTTAAATTAACTATAAAGGAATCACTGATAAGAGTAATTGGCTGAATTAAGTCACATGCTTTTTTTAAATTGTATTTAATGGCATTTGTGAAAAGTTTCATTCATTCTGATGAAGCCTGGCAGTGGTCCAGGAGAAATGTTAGTCTTCTAGCCACCATATGTTTGCATGTTTTGTGTTTACAATAAATTTTCTACTTTATTTGTTACAACAACATGGGTGCAGTTCCAGTTTTTGCTGAGTGGGTGCTTTTCCTTCTTGCTTGGATATGTTCTGTTATGGGACCCTTTAAACGTATGAGGAACCCCTACCACTAAATTCTGGAAATCAAAGGAGATCTGCACTGCAAGCACAGTTTGCAATTCAGCATGTATTGCTTGACAAAAAGGTACTATAATCAGGCATTCCCAGAAAATAAGATGATGATATGAACCCACCCCACCACAGTTTCTGCAGCACAGATTCAAGGAGGCAGTATAGTGCAGTGGTTTAAGGCTTTGAGCTGCAAACCTGAAGACCTGGGTTTGAATACCACAGCCCCCACTTGCATACTGAGTGGCCCTGAGCAAGTCACTTAACTTCCTTGTGCTCCCAGGTCACACCTGTAAACAAGCTTTCAGCTTAGTATGTCTCTTCTGGTAAAAAAAAAGTATGTAGTATGATAGTGTCTGGTAACTGGAAGTCCCAAAATATCTAATAAGAATCTGCCAGTTGAACTCCATCCATGTGGGAGAGGCTATAACTGTCCACCCTTTAGATTATCTTTTTTCCCATTGTTTTACTGTCAGTGTTACCTCCCCCAGTTCCTGTCTCAATCTGATTTGCTGTAGAGGAGGATCTCTGGATTTCTGTAATAATTTGTACATCTCCATCAATCTGGCCATTGCATGTAGTATTACCAACCAGTAAAAACATTGTTCAAAGTCTGACTGTGGCCTCACCACTTGGGAGAGGTTGACTCCCTGTGATAAGAAATGCCTGATTGCAGGAAACAATAATGATGCCCCTTCCCAACTGACATTTTTCACTGAAGGTCCGAAAGGTCAGGCAGTGCTGTTCCATAACACTTTGTCCGAATCAAGTGAACCCTCTGTTTTCTCAATATTTTTACCTGGGGTCCAGCTGTGAGGGAAGACATGCCTCATAGTGCCTAATGAGAGTGAGTGTCCCCAATGTGTTCAGAGTGCCCATCAGTTTTCTAAACTTTATCAAGATTCTGACCGTAAGCCTGGTCCAAGGGTTTGTCATGATACGACTAAGGTCTCTTGGTAAGACCATGATGGGAATGGTCCAAACAGGAAGGCAGGCCAGTCTGAATGTCAATTTGATATTACCCATAGTATATTCTTTGCTTCTCCCCAAATATGCCTTGTGGGCCACCAGTTAATTAGAGATGGCCGAAGTCAGCAAAATTCGCTCCGTGAATTAATTCCTGAACTTTGCACAATTTGTGAAGTGCAATTCATGAAATTCATGACATTCGTGGAGCACAGATCAACCACGAAGTGTGAAGTTTCACAAGAAGTGCAGAATTTCACAGGTGAAATTCCACAGTTCATGGCAAAATTCCACACTTCGCAACAACAACTTCGCAATTTGGGTAAAGTCGAAGTTTCTCAGGTCTATGGAAACTTCTCAAAACTCCACAAAGTGTGAATTTTCACCACTTTGTGTGAACTTCACCAGCAAAGTTTTATTTTGCCACAATTCTACAGATAATACATCTTGAAACAGGGAAGTCCTAATCTGCCCCTGTCTTTGGGCAACTGTAAAATATTCTTTGCCACTCTTGGACATTTTCCAAGCCATATAAACTTAGACACCTTTTTCAACAGTACAGTGTATTCCAGTAAGAGTTTGATGATTGGGACTGGGAGGGTCTGGAACAAAAACAGGACCTTCCTTATTTTTCTAACTGGTATGTACATTGGCATTTTGTCTTGCACTTAGATGTTTTGTTGTACCCACAAATTCTTTAGGGTCATTTGCCTCTCTGTAGTTTTGCTTTTGAGGTAGTTTACTTTTGCTAGTCTAACTTCATTGACATATTTGTTACAATCTTCTCTGTAGGCTACTCAGTCCCTACTTTCTTTTGAGTCCTGAGTTTTTTCCACTGTTTTCTTTTTGTCTGTGTTAGCTTAGCTAACAAGTTCTAGCCAGAGCTGATAGGGTTGTGAAGAGCTACCAAGTTATTTTCTTATTGGTGCCATATAGTGCTGTTCAGTCACAATCATCAAAAACTGGCATGCTGCTGATTCAGTCCTCTTGAATTTATTTAGTCAGAGTACACGCTGTGTGTGTGTATGTGTGTGTGTGTGATTGTGTGAGCGTGCAACCTGTCATGCCTATAGGAATAAGATAGCTAACACAGCTGCAGCTGTATTGTCTGTAATCTGACACTGTAATCTGTCTGACTTTCAGAGTTTCAGTAAATTCCAGTACAACAGATAATGAGTTAACCCCTAGGTTGCAGAAAGAAATAGAATAAATCTATTAGACTGAGTTGGACAGATAATAGAAGCAGCAGTTTAAAAAGGTTTTTGTTTGTTAATATCCTGAGAAATTCAGAGGTACAATGCAGTAGCATCCCCCCCGATGCCTTTAACATAGAGCAGCAAATAGCAAAAATCAGAGGGAGAGTGCACTATTTTGCAGCTGTGGAGGAATACTTCCAAAAGTCCAAAAAGGAAGTTCCACAATCAGCCATTTTTTAGAGCTACAATCCGATCCCAATAGGGCTGTAGGGTCCACCCACAGCCTTAAAAATGGGGAAAACCAGGCCGCATTGTTTGTTAACTTTTCTTGTTTTTAATGGCAGATTGCTTCTCCACAAAAAATACCCATGCGGTATCCAGATCTGGAATTAGGTTTATTCTATTCCATTGTATGTTCTCCAAATCTTTAACATATTCTAAAAATTCTAAATATTTAAAAGACCTACAGCTTACTGGTTTGGGAGGACCAATAAGCTTCTCCCTTCCCCTAATTCAGAATGTTAGATTGTGGACACTGAAAATATTGTCCAGGACACCTACAGGTTTATAATTATGGGATAGTTTATGAAAATTAAATCAAGTACCCTTGATTTAGATGGCTTCTTAATATTTATACACGTAAACACTGTAATGAGCTGTTGTAACCCCAGCTCAATTGCCACATTTTGCAGATGATTGAGATTTCTCAGCAGACTGTCAGTCTGTAATAAAGTCTCCTGCTAATAGCAGTTCGTGTGAGTCTGCATACCCTGCTAGAGTTTAAGAAATTTAGCTTATTATGCTTAAAGTGGATAATTTTGTGGGTCTGTAACATCCAACTAAAAGGACCAATTTACTGAAATTCAGTTTTAATTCCACAGCTACAGTATGTACTCACAGCACTCAGAACTGATATCCCGTTCAATTCTGTTAACAGTGAGTTCATTTACATAATAGCATTTCTATAGTGCTTTATATACCCACTGTATCCCAAAGCACTTTACAAGCAACGCAAAACTTGTAGTGAGGTGAACATGTAGTGGCAGCCATTTCGCACATCAACACCCACACACAGCCTTGGACAGTTGCATGAATTGGTTGTATGGAAAAGTGAAGATTGGCCAGGGCACTGGGAAAAATCACTTACTCTTGGTAACACATTCAATTAGATTTTTCCAGATTTGTTTACAGAAATTTCATATTAACCTTCCAGTTTGATATTTTTTAGCTCCAATAGTCTCATATGCGATTTCAGTATGTATTGATTATTCTGGCTTGAATTTGGCTTTGTATTTTCCTTTTACAAATAAAATTCCCTACTTTTGGCAGTGGGTGCTGTTTATTTCCTGTCAGGTACCATGGAAGATCCTGGAGAGGAGGAGACTATAGTATCCCAGGTGGAGGAGACAGCTTTCCTGTCCACCCAGTGCAGCAAGGAAGCTACTTCAGCTTTCTGCAAAAATGTAAGACAGTCAGAGAAGGGGAGTATGAAGGAAAATGCTCCCTTACCTGGGAAGTTAGGTACTGCTGAAATGGAGATGTCTGCTGCAGGGATCGAACCTCATGTAAGTACCGATGGTCCCGAGTTTTATAGGTATGATGAAGCCAGGATGCAGGAAGAGCTTGGTAAAAAGAAAGCTCACCTACTCACTTTAATTGTGACCCAATTCTAATTGGTTGCCTATCCCTCTTGAAAGGGTGGTGCATCTGCCTACATTGACTCCCTACTGTTGTCTTTTCTTTTGCTGTCTGTTCTCTACTGACTACCACCTTGCAGCCTGTCCCTGCTTTTCTCTCTTTTAATTCTTTTAATTAACTAGTCACTATGCATAAACTTACCCCTGCAACACTGCCCTTCCTTTGTATCTTTCTCTTCTTACTTAGTCGCCTTTGTAACACTTCCTGTAGCTGGACTCTACTCCCTCACTGAGTACCTGGGAAATACCTCCATTACACTACTGGCTGGACATCTGGGGGTTTTTTCGACATCTTAAATGGGCCACGGTCTTCCTTATTTAATTTTCTCCAACATGACCGCTGGATCTCTAATTACAAACCTACCCTTATCACCACCTTCACAGGACCCATGGTCTCCCACCACCAGGGGAAGAAAGGGAAAATGAGAAGGCAACATAGCCCAAAAAAGGCTGCTAAACTGGTGTCTAGACTGATCAAAGAATATCTCCTTAGGCTCACCTTCCTGCTACTTCTACTATCAGGCGACAACCACCCTAACCCAGGACCAGCACAACGCACTCCAAATGTTTCTTGCCGCAAACAGGGAACTCTTAATTTGGCTACTCTAAACATCTGCTGCCTCCTGTCCAAAATTGACTCCCTTAAAGTTTAGGTGTCACAGAACAACCCTGACATACTATCTGTCATGGAAACATGGTTATCACCAAAAATACCTGACTCAGCAGTTGCCCTACCTGGGTACACCATCTTCAGATTGGACAGGCTGACCAAACGAGCTGGTGGCTGTGCCATCTACCTAAAAGACTCACTAAAGGGTCTAGCCAGGCCTGTAATTGACCTTGGATGCCCCACCCAGGTACTAGCAACCAAAGTATTACTGGGAGCACACCAAAAGACTCTCACTATTCTGTCAGTTTATACACCACCTAAAGACCCTAACACTGGCCTATATAAAATCCTGGACTACCTAAAAACCCAAAACCATATTGCCGAGGCAATTATATTTGGTGACTTCAATACAAACTGGCTGTCAACTTCAACAGGCCCTATAAAGGATGCACTATCGGCTCTGCATCTTTCTCAACTGGTCAGTTCTCCCACAAGAATCAACTATAAAACTGGGACAAGCACCATCCTTGACTGGGTAATCTCAAATCGCCCTGGCCATATCTCCAATATAACTGTGCACCCTGACTCTCTAAGTGACCACTCCCCTATCACCTGTAGCTGGACAAACAAATACCAATCCCCACCACCTCTGACCATATTTAACAGAGTACTCAGATGTGGCCAGCTGGAACACCTAAAACAACACCTTCAGTGTCAGGACTGGTCTCTACTGGACTCCCTTACAGACACTAATGAAGCTTTTCAGCACTTTGTCTGTACTTTCAATGCTGTCTGTGATGTACATGCACCCCTCAAGAAAATGAAGGTGCGTGGCACTGTACATCCCTGGATTACTCCTGACCTTCTTGCTACCATCAAAATGAGGGACCACCTCTGGTACTGTGCTAAATCATTGGTCAAACCTCAAGACTGGCAAGTCTATTAAACTGCAAGAAATTTCTGCACTCGGGCCATCCGCAGAGCGAAAAGTAATCACCATAGGGAGCAGCTTACCAACAGTTGGGGTGATAGCAGGAAATTCAGGTCAAATATTAAAGACATAACTGGAAAAGACCCAAAAAAGGCACCAATTATGATAAATCTTGACAGCTCTCACATCCTGGACCCACTTGAAATTGCAAATATTTTTAATTATGCCTTTACCGATCTAAGCCGTGTGTCCTACCACAAGATGATACCTTCCTAAAGTCTGCGCACCAGCAGGAGAACAAGACAAATGATCACCCTCTATTCTACTTCAAACACGTCTCTGTTGCCCAAGTCAGGAAACTACTGTGCAAAATGCTGGGTAAGTCACGGCATAGTGGTGACTCCCTTGACCTCAAACTAATCGTACTTACTGCAGAGGAAGTACTCCCACCTATCACAAAGATTCTTAACCTCTGTCTGTCATTCTCTCAGTTCCCACATGTTTGGAAAACAACCATTGTTTCACCAGTTCATAAAGCTGGAGACCGTGCGCTACATAGCAACTATAGGCCTATATCAGTTTTTCCTCCTCTGTCAAAAATACTCGAGCGTATTGTTGCCCAACCAACTAGTCGAATACATCAGCAAATACTCCCTACAGTGTGAACAACAACATGGCTTTAGGAAAGGACACAGCACTACCACTGCTCTTCTAGAATTCACCAGCTCCGTCCACCAATCTATTGACCAAGGCAGCCTTGTGGGGGCAGTCTTTATAGACTTAACCAAGGCCTTCAACACGGTTAGTCACCAGCTCCTCCTTAAACAACTCTCTCTAACTGGTCTCTCCCCTGATTCACTGTCCTGGTTTGGAAGCTATCTTAGTGACAGATCACAATGCGTGAAGATTTCCAATGCTATCTCTGACCAGAAACCAGTTCGGTCTGGTGCACCCCAGAGCTCAATTCTGGGTCCCCTCCTCTTCAGCATCTTCATAAACAATCTACCATCTGCCTGCCACCTGTGCACACTGCTCTATGCGGACAACGCTATTCTTTTTGCAAGCCACCCTGACCCACATGTGCTCGGAAGCAACCTACAGAATGGTTTCCTAGACATTGAGTACTGGTTCTCCAAACAGAAACAAGTACTAAACTACAAGAAGACAAAAGTCCTATTGTTCTCCTCTGCCCGCAGTAGATATAAAGGTCATGCTCTCACTATCAAAAATAACCAAGGTGACCCCCTCGAACAAATTCAGCACTTCAAGTACCTTGGGGTCACCCTCGACAGTCGCCTCACCTATATACCCCACACTGAAAATGTTGCCAGAGCCGTCAATGCTAGGACTGGTCTTCTCTATCGACTCAGAAAGTGTCTAACACCTGAAGCTCTCAATCTAGAAATTCACAGCTCAGTTCTCTCTATTCTTGACTACGGCCTTGTGATTTATGGAACTGCTACTGATACCGCTCTCAAAAGGCTCACTGTTGCACTTAACAAGGCTTGCAGACTCCAAACTGGGACACCACACCTCACCCACAACTGCGATCTGTATAAACAGACTGGGTGGCTCAATCTTCATGGGAGAATTAAATACCACACCTGCCTTCTCAAAACAAAGATTCTCCTTGGGTCCATGCTGGTGGGACTCTGTTGTCTACTTCACAAATCTCCAAAGACTCAACACATGTGCACCTCATCCACTGAACTCCTACTAGTCCCAAGGTGCTGGACCATGCAATGCCAACGCGCTTTCTGGAGCAGAGCTCCTTCCTGGTTCAATGGTCTCCATGACAGTCTGGCTAACCTTACCCAATCTTGAAGAGTTCAAGTATAAACTCCGAACTCACCTCCTAACTGAAACCTCCTGTGATTGCTCCACCTAACCTCCAGGTCCCTCTTCAGGACCACCTCCATTCCATCCTCCATCCTCCTCCCCCCTGTCCCTCCCCTTTTTTCTCCTTGACTTCCCCTCACTGCTGCTACCTCTATCACCTCTGAACTACCACCCTCCTCCCTGCCTTCTCACCTCTCCCCCTCCTCCCCCCTCTCTCCCCCTCTCTAGTCTCCTTCCTCCCTCCTATTTGTTATTGCAACTTGACAAGGCTGCCTGGCTGCCCCTCTCCCTCCTGGCTCTTCATCTACTTCTCTATCCCCCTGCCTCTGATCAATTTTTTTGCTTGATGTGTATATACTGAAGCTAATTGTTCTATACTATAATGTAAACAAATCCATGCTCTGAATTATACTGTATAACTTGTCTGTTTCCCAGTATCTGTATGCACTCTCCCTACTGACGTGGAACCTTTGTAAATGAGCTGCCTGGTGCTCAAAGGTATTTGTAATCCTAGAATGAATGAATGAAAAAATAAAAATAAAGAGGAATCTAAGTTCAGGTCTGCCAGAACTGGAATCAGAGTGGAGTTCTTAGAAGGAATTGCCTGGAGCTTTGGGATCAGCTGTACCACCCGCTGGCTCCACTGTCACTGTCAGTGAGCCTGTCACAACAGAAGACAGCAAAGTTATCAGCTGTGCAAGTCACCAGCTGTCTGAAACTGGACATCTCAGTATTCACTGTAGGAACCCTCTAAAATGCAACCCATGTGATGGCTCTGGCCACTCTTATAAAACATTCCCATGCGCATCCCACAACAGCACAGACCCTATGAACCAGGCAGAACATGAATACTCTGTCAACATAGCATAAAAGGCAGGAAAATGTAGACAGCCTTCTGTCCTCAGCCTTGGGAGCCCCTTCCCCCAATTGAACACCTAATGGTCAGGGTCCATAGGGGATGGAGGAAGCATCGGTACCCAGTCCCTCAACAGAAGTACAAAATCATCACACACTTCCTCCACTGCAGCAGGCACAAGACACTGCTCCACAAAGGAATAACGATGACCCCCCCCCAGTAATTAGGGGGATGTTCCTTCTGCTGAACAATCGGGTAATGACATCCCGATGGAACATGATTCAATGGTGGTTACACTTTATCAACCAGAAGTTATGTCAGAGGCCAGAGTACCAGCAAAGAGGATATCCCACCCCCTTGTACTCCTGTCACTGAAATTTTCCACATGATTACCAGACAGAGAGGGTCTAGAGGCCAACCTCGCATGAAGATAAAAGAAAAGGAAACAATTCCACTCTCCCATAAAGTCAGTACCCTGCGGATATCAAGTGACTTGGCTGAGTCTGAGGAAGGCTCTGATACTTCATTAATACTGTCTTCACAACCTGAACCTTCCTCCAACACAGAAGGTGCATCAAGAGCTACTCAGACAATGAAGAAGAAGAACATTAGGTCAAAGGGAAGCAGACCAGGAAAAAATAAATTACATGGTTGTCCTTACTGTAGCTTCTTGCTGTGGCTATGGTTCCAGGACCTGACGTTTCATTTACTTTAGTTACCATCAGTACTAACAGTATAAAAAATTGCTCCCAAAATTAAAAACTGCTCCACCCCTTTAACTGTATGGTGCACTGATGCTACTTCTTGTGCTGGTGTCTCCACATAATTACCTTGTTATCATACTTGATCCAACCCTTGACTTCTCTGTGCAGATAAGGGGCACCTGCAAATAGGTAAACACTAAATTGGGTCTCGTATATAAATTCACATAAAACCTAACCCTCGTAACCTGCCTATCCATAGCCCATGGAGCACTGCTTCCTAAGCTTAAATATGGGATATTTGTAATTACATAACCAGCCCCCCTTCTTCACTTTTTAGTCTTCTCCATTCTCCAACTGGCACCTATCCCCTACAGTCCACTGGTCAAGAAGTATTACCTATTCTGAAAACCAGAATGCATCAGGGAGACAATTCTTTCTCTGTTGTTGCTCCTAGGTAATGGTACTCTGTTCCATCTAGCATACACTTATGCCAGTCTGCTACTGCATTCAGAAAGGGTCACCGCAGCCACCTCAAGTCCCATGTATGTTCTTGTGAGTAGAGTACTATGTCAGAGTTGTTGTTACACCCTGTTACCAATGTTAGTTAGTGCTTTGATTTCAAGACTTGCATTATTGTGGCGTATTTAGTTGATTGATGCTGTTTATCATTTACTAGTAGATGACCTGCTTTCTCTATGACTATTTAATTTTTTGCCTTCTTCTTGACTGTCTATGTACTACCTTGCTGTGTAATCGTCAATATATGTTGTTTGCATTGTTGTTGTTCACTGACCCTTGACCCTATGTAACCTCCCGGTTCATGCCTAAAAATAGGCATTTAACTGTCTAGTGCAGTTTCCCAGTGAACAAAAACTAAACAAATAAATAAAACGGACAACCACTTTCACCATTCTGCAGAACCCCTTGTGGGATGCATTTTCTTGCAGACACCTGTCTTCATACTGTTCAAGAAATACATAAAGCCCAGTACAATTGTTGGAATGGCCCTTCTCATCCAGCCTTTTCTGTTCACAGTCCAATGATTCTGCTGGCTTGTGACTTTAACTGTGGCCTGGCCTTTGAAAATAGGGGAGGTCAGACAAACAAGGTGTACTGTGATATGCATTTTTAAGTACTTTGGTTAACACGGCAGGGATATCAGATGCCTACAGCAAGAGGAGTGAACCAAAGCACTCCCATTTTAGAAAGGGACATCTTCTTCCAGAATAGACTTCTGTTTCTTCTTCCTGGTTACTAGTGTCCCATGTTTTTTAACTTAATATACTTTGTTGATTTTTCAAAATGATATACAAGAAAGAAACACAACAGTACACACATGCTAACATCAAACAGTAAAACTAGAAAGCCCAATATTCAAAAATAAAATAGCACAATACAAGCCCAACCAGTACAGCCCCCCCGAGTGCTGCTATCTACTATAATAACAAAAATACAATAACATATTAGAGACAGTTGGATGCAATACAAAAGATCTAGAAATAGCCGATCATTATAACCCTCTTTAACAAGAAAAATCGAATGAGTAAAAACGACACAGAACCAGTAAACAATATTAATAATATTTAACAGAATGTTAAAGAGTAGTTGATCAGGCATATAATAAACTCGATTTCTTTAAGAAAGTTTGAGTTTAGTGCCTCATATTAGCAATATGTAATTCAACATTTAAGGAGCTCAGGATCTCTGCTTGCCATTCCGACCAAGATGGTATTTTATCTTCTAACCAGTGTTGAATAAGAATGATCTTGGCCACAGCAGAAGTCAGATCAATATAGCCTTTTCTATATCCTGGGGAAATCCCCTTATAATTCCCTAGTAAACACACATCAAGGGTAAAGGCCTCGGCCGAGTCAAAAGATGGATCTAAGCAAAGTTTAATAGCTGTCCAAAATGGAGTAGCCTTTTGGCAAGTCCATAAAATATGGAATAAGGAACATTCTGCTTGATTACATCTGGAGCAGAGGGAGTGAGTTTGTCTGCCTAGTTTATGCAATTTTTGAGGTGTAAAATGGAAATTGTGTAATATTTTGAATTGGAGCAATCTATAATGGTCCTGTTTTACATATCTGTAAAGATCCATCCAGATTTTTTGCCAGTCTGAGGGAGTTCAATCAAAGTTATGAACAGTTTGCCAATGGAAACTGGTTCTAGATAGCGTCAATGGGTTTGTAGTTTAAAAGATTGCATATAATTGAGAGACAGCACAGTGAGAATGAGTACCTAAATCAGTTCTTCATAAATGGGGGGGCTCACAGTGGTCCATGCAGGGGATCCGAGATGAGATAATAATGCATGATAAATTTGTAGATATTTAAAAAAGATGTGTTTGTGACAACTTATATTTGGCTTGTAAGGAAGGAAAATCAAGTAACTGTTGCATGGAGGTAATCTGATCCACAGAGATGGTTTCATCTAAGGGAAGGAAATTCCTTGGAATGGGACGACTAGCTATTTTAAAACTGGGGTTTAGAAAAATTGGTTGGGAAAGGCTATGTGTAGCTGAGATATTAAAATATTTATTAAATCCCCCTGCAGCCATCTTGTTAGGGCTCTGAGCAAGGCCCTTATGGTACCTTGCTTTGTCTAGCCATGCCTATGCTCATCTGGGGGGCCTCCTCCTTCATAAGTCATGCTTGTTTTCTCTTTACTTTAAGTGCATGATACTTCCTTACAGTTTAATGGCTATATCCTCATACTGATCCTTCTCTGCTATTATGTACTGTATATGACATGCTTGAATGGCTCTGTATGTATCCTTATGTAAAAAATTCAATAAAAATTATTAACTGAAAAAAAAAATATTTATTAAATTGTGCATGAGCTCGTAAAGACCAATATATAGGAGTTAGTTTTAAAATATTTGGAAGGTTGGAAGGAGAAATATAAAGCAAGCCGGAGAGTTGAACATTAAAACCTCTGCATGAGGTTCTTTCGAGGCTTAGCCATTAAGCTTCATATGGGTCATTTTGTGCCTCTGAAAAAGAATCACCACATTTAAAATTATTGCTATCATGCTAAGCTAAGCTAAGTCATAGAAGTAAAAGTTAGGGAGAAGAATCCCTCCAAGTTTTTTTGGGATAGTTAGTGTAATATAAGCTCTCTGTGTTGATTTGCCCTGCCAAGAAATAAGCTAATGTGGGACTGTAGTTGTTGGAACCAGGCTCTTGGAAGAATATTTAACATTCCCAGGGTGTACAAAATACAAGGTAAGACATTCATTTTAACCACGTTAATCTGCCCACACAGGGATAGGGAAAGAGTCGTCCATCTTTGGAGATCAAGTTTAATGGCATTTAAGAGCAGGCTTAAATTTAACTTTTTTAAATCAGACAGATGTCATGAAATATATAAACTTAGATACTTTAGTGCCTTCAGTTCACAGTGAATTCCCAATGATGTAATATCCCATTTAGAAACACAAGGATTTAAAGGTAAAACAGAGTTTTTTTCTGCATTAAGCTTGTAAGTGGACAATTTTCCAGTGGAAACAATCTCCACTAGGGCAGCAGGAATAGAGGTTTCAGAATGTGACAGATGTAACAAAATGTCAACTGCATATGCAGAGAGTTCATATTCCACTTGCTAAATCTGGATCCCCTGGACCTTGGGGTTTCTCTTCAAACTTAAAAGTAAGGTTTCTAATTATAAATTAAAAAGTAAAGGGGACATAGGACAACCTTGTCTGCTGCCTGAGGTATTACAGAAGTAGTGCTGTGAGAAATTTCCAAATTTTGGCGGAATGAAATTTCATGGAATTTTCAAAATTCCACCAAAATTCTGTCAAATTTAGCCAGAAATGGAATGGCAGAATTCTGCAACAGAAGAATGGTAAATGAGTTTTCCACAGTATTTCTGCAGAAATTTATTCCGTGGACATCAATATTTTCCACAGAAATGGTGGCAGAATGATTTTCCACAGAAAAAAATGCTGTTCTGCAGAATATTATTCCTCGGATCTCAATATTTTCTGTAGAAATGGTTGTGGAATGATTTTCTGCATAAAAATGCTGTTCCACTGAATATTATTCTGTGGATCAAAGCAGGCAGAATTACACAGCAGAACCAGCAACATTTGGGCAGAAATTCTGCCTGCGGAATGGTCATTCTGTGCTACTTTCATCTGTGACATTCCACATTCCACGCAACACTATAGAGAAGGATTTAGAAAGAACACCATTACATAATAACATAGCTGAGGGAGAAGTAGAGAGGAGTTGGATCCTTCACATAAACTCAGAGGGAATATTATTTGCATGAAGTACTTCAAACAAGAAAGGCCAGGACACTCAATCAAAAGCTTTCTTGGTGTCCAAGGAAATCAGGGCTGCAGGGGTCCTGGCTTCCCTGTAGGCTGAGATTAAGTGAAATAATTTATGAGTATGGTCCCTGGAGACCCATCCCTTCATGAAACCAACTTGTTCTGGGACTATGAGACTATACTTCTTCTAATCTATGAGCCAAAGTTTTGGCCAAAATGTTGAAATCAGTATTATTAAGGGGAATAGGACAGTAGTTTGAGGGAAGAAATGTGTCCTTCCCTGGTTTGAGGAGCAGGGTAATATGGGCTTATGTAAGTGCTAGGCCTGTGATTCCCTGTGAATGGATAAAGTTAAAAAAACTCAACCAAAACCAGAGTAAGTTCATCTGTGAAAGTTTTGTAGACATTTACTGAGAAACCATTAGGCCCAGGTTAAGGCAGAAAATTGCCCAGTGCACCTTGGTAGGAATAATCGGGCCTTGGAGTGAGGCACTTTGTGCATCAGAAAGATGTGGTAAGGGTGTATCCCTTAGATAATCTAAAATATTGGAATGAAGGGAGGAATCCAAATGGGCAGTGGAATATAAACGCTCATAATAGATCAGGAAAGCCTCAATAATATCCTAGGGTTTAGTAACCAAGTCAGAGGAATTATCTAACCAGAGGCCTTGAACAACTCGATAAGATTCCTGCTGCCACAGCCACAAGGCTAATGATTTTTCTGCACTCTCACCATGTTCTAAATACGGCACTTTTATTCTAAAAAAAGCTAATTCGCTTTTTCATGTAATAAAATGAGGCATTTGGACCGGATGGAGGTGAGGGTTAACCAGGTATGCTCTGGTGACGAGGGAGAGAGGATGGCTTCCACTGAGTGGATTTGTGACAACAACTGGGTAATACAATGCTGACACTCCTTAGTTTTCTTAGTGGCAAGTCAAAAACATTCTCCCCAAATTGCAGCATTTGCCACTCCCCATAAAACATCTAACGTATCAACTGAGTTCTGACTAGCAGTGAAAAAGGAATGTATATAACCTTTCGAAGTGTCTACTAGGTTAATGCTCTGATTCTAAAAATGACAAACCATATCTTTATCTTGGCCAACTTGAATAGATAAGGCTATGCTGAATGGAGTGTAATCAGAAAGTACAATCTCTCTAATTTCACAGGGAAGAAGCCCAGATATGTTTTCTTTATTTACTAAAATGAAATCTAATATAAAAAAAGAATTGTGTGTGTGGGTAAAATATATAACTATGACCTAAGGGATGTAATAAGTGCCATGGGTCGATTAGAAACATAGAAGTTGATGGCAGAAGGAGACTGCTAGGTCCATCTAGTCTGCCCATTTGATTTAGACCTATTTTGACATTCTAGTTGCCCTTTGCAGTCAGGGCTCCCTTGTGTTTATCACATGCATTAGGCCTATGAAGTCCATGAAAACTCACAATTCTCTTTGGGCAGGGGACAGATCTTTACATTCAATGCAGGGCCTATCTAAATCTGCTTGAAAAACAAGATTCCAATCCCCACCAATAATAATGCGAATGCTCATCTGTTTATTTATTTGAAAAGTTTCACCAGGAAGAACATACTGAGCTAAGAAATATCTCATTTGCAGATGCGTCCTGGGGGGCGGTGGGTATGCAGAAGGGATTAGTACAGTTGATTTTACTACATAAATAAAGCATCATACAGACATTAAATAACATTGCAAAGCTTTGTACATTAGGAACATATGTGTACTAGACATACATATATAGAATAAATATTTGTATCACAAGGCTAGGGCAGGAAGCAGGCCCCCTTAGAAACAGAGAAAAGAACAATTATATAGGAGGGCAGGAGGGAATAGTGATTGGGGGGATCATAGGGGTTGGAAAAGGGGGTAGAGAACTAGTGTGGAAGGGAATGGGAAAGGGAGGAGAGGTAGTGTGGTAGAATGGGAGAGGCAAACCTTTGTCCCTCTGGGGTGCAAACCCCAAAGGGCCCGACATGGCTGGGTGCACACCCAGCCTGTGTCCTGGTTTCCTGGCCCATAGTTACAGATATTGCACTGGTTACACTTATACAAGCCAGATGGTCTCCTAGGTAACCAAGTGTGTTGTTGTATTTGTGTTTTTTTTTTAGATCTACTGTGAACCATCTTTTAAGTTGTTACCCCCATTAAAAATAACCCTTGGTTTGGCTCCCACAGCCATTCCTACTTCTGTGTATCCATGTAATATGAGCCTGTTTTCATCTTATGTTCCCTATACATCCTACTATGTGATTATATTCCATGATAAAAGTGCAGGGATGTGAACTGGGTGTAGTACTCTCCCCCTCTCTCTCTCTCTCTCTCTCTCTCTCTCTCTCTCTCTCTCTCTATGTCCTGTAATAGAGTTTACCTTTGAACATTTGTTACTTTTTCCTTCGTTTTTAATAGCATGCTGATATTGTACCCCTCTCCTCCAATGTTTTTTTTATTTATACTTTATTACTCCTTTGCAGAGCCACCGGGTAGCTCTGACCCTCTATTGGAGGCCTCGTTCTCCGACCCAGACATGTCGGGTCATCATGGACCCCGTCAGCTCCTGGCCTTTTCTGCCTTTTTTCCCTGAGCACCTGAACCATGCACTGGGCAGAAGCAGCCATGCACCCGGGATGTGTGCCCTCTCCTCTTCTGGGAGATGCACCAGTGCCAACACCCAGCCATGCTGGGTGTCAGTCTGCAGCGCTCCACACTGTCCCCCCATCCCCGAGGAAAGAGAGCTGTCTATGCAGCCTCAATCCTTCCTCAACCTGCCAACCCCCAAGTGACCTGAGTTCATTCCTGAACCCGGGTTGCAGATGTGGCATGAGGTGTGGCATCCAGCACCTCAACCCTCAGTGCCACTGGGCCAGCCCCTCAAATTTTTTAATCTAGTCATCAGCCCGTTCCAAAAATATTTCATCGGAGCTGCAATTTCTACATAATTGAAGCAGTTGGTTGTAAGGTATTAAGTTCTTTAAGCCTGGAGGGTGGACAGTTAGCAAAAAGGAATTGGTAGCATTGGGTTTTCTATAACATTTGGTGTTGATTTTATCATATGTGTCATTAACAGACAATGTTATGTCAAGAAATTTTAATGGTGAGTGCATCTGTGGTATACGTAAATCTGAGATTTAAATCATTGTTATTTAGCCACTGGAGGAAGTCTGGTATCAATTCATCTTCTCCCTCCCAGACACAAAGCACGTCATCAATAAAATGATACCAGTGCCTTGTGTTTCTGAAAAAAAGAGTTTTTAATTTCATCAAAAATTAAATGCTTCTCCCAGTGGCCCAAGAACAAATTAACATAACTGGGGGCCATTGCGGCACCAATGGCTGTGCCACATTTCTGCAAAAAGAACTGTCCCTCAAACTCAAAATAATTATGAGTAAGTAAGAATTCAATGGCTTTTAAAATGAACTCTTGTGCTATGTCCTCAGTGAGGGACAGCACTTCTAACCAGTATTTAGTGGCTGTAAGTCTTTGATGATGTTGAATGGATGCATAAAGGGGTTCAGCATCTATACCAATCCATTTATATCTCTCCTGCCATTCAAGGTCCTGAAGTTTCTTCAGTAAGTCTGAACTATCTTTTATGCATGAGGGTAAATTAGACACCCACACCAGCAAGAAAAATCAACAAATCTTCCCAAATTCTGTGTGATGTAATTACACCCTGAAACAACGGGTCTCCTGTGTGAATTTTCCTGGTTTTTATGGATTTTAGGGAGGATGTAAAAACCAGGGATGGTAGGACATTCTTGCCAAATGTAGTCCAATTCCTTTTCTGTGAGATTGCCCCTATCAACAGTTTTTTTCAACATGGTAAGCAATTCCTTTTTAATCCTGGCAGCTGGATCAGAATTTAATATGCAATAGTTATTTACATCATCTAACACTGCCATTGCCATTCTGTGATAATGTTCAGCATTCAGTACACACATTTCACAACCCTGCACTTTTATCATGGAATATAATCACATAGCAGGACATATAGGGAACATAAGACACAAAAACAGGCCCATATTACATGGAGACACAGAAGTAGGACTGTCTCTGGGAGCCAAACCAAGGGTTACTTTTAATAGGGTAACAACTTAGAAGATAAACTGGTTCACTGGTTCACAGAAGAAATACAACAACATATCTAGGAGACCATCTGGCTTTTATAAGTGTAACTGATGCAATATCTGGTAATATGGGCTCAATAACAAGACCTTCTCACACTCAAAATTTGATAATTTAAAAATGGATGTTAGAGAATGAATTACCTGTGACACTCCATATGTTGTCTATGTTCTTTGATGCAGTTGTAAACTGATACATGTTGGTAAAACTATGAGGCCACTTAATCAGAGAATTCAAGAATATGTAAGTTTTCTTGTCAGTTGTAGACAAGATACTCTGGTGGGAGTACATTTCACCCTGAGACATGATGATTTTTTTTTTTTTTGCAATTGTTTAACCAGGAGTGGCACACTAAGCTGAAAGCTCGTGTACAGGTGCGACTTGGGAGCACAGGGTGACTTGCTCAGGGTCACAGTATGCAAGTGGGGGCTGTGGGATTCAAACCCAGGTCTCCATATTTGCAGCTCAGAGTCTTAAACCACTGCACTATACTGCCTCCAATTCTAAGTGATTCTCAATGATTCTCATCCAGATGATCTTTGTTTTATGGGATTAGAATTGGTACCACCACTTAACAATGGAGGAGATAGACCAAATCTCCTGCTGCAAAAGGAGAGTCAGTGAATCTTAGGCTGAGGAGTGTCAAACCCTCAGGACTAAATGACAAATGACATTTGAAACCATTTTTGGAAAATAAATAGAAACTGTAACTAAAGTAGCAATGTATTAATTTCTTTTGAATGGAATATGTATGTTAAGTAACACTAATTTATGTCTTTTCATTAATTCTTCTCTCCACCAGGTCTTCACTTTCAATCCGAGCCTTCTAGGACCCATTTCTATGAATGCATCTTAATTACATGGAGGTCCCACTACTAGTTGCCTTGACAAAAATAATTTATTGCTGCCATGGCATGTTGGAAGGTTTGGACTTCTGTCCTACTTTACTTTCTTTTCTGAAGCTAAAAATACAGAAATACAAAACATGTATAATATGACAGATACAATTTAAATTCACATTGATTTTGATTTTCACTTGTGTCAGAATGTTTAGTAACTCAGCAGCTCCAGCTAGTGTATTTCTTTGGGACAGCCTAACCAAATGTTTTATTTAATCTGCACTTTTTTAGTTTGGTTTAATTAAGTTAACAAAACATGTGATACTGATTATATGTAATTAGCTGCACTATTTCAATTTTGTAACCTCTCATCAGTTTCACCCCGAGGAAGACTCTTTTGAGTCAAAGTGCTGGGGCAGCTGGCATACTGCCTTCTGTGTACCTTGGTCTAAGCCTTGGAGTTTCAAATAAACACATTATTGAATATTTGCTGGACCTACATTTTGCTTTATGGTTTTGAGTGCAACTACAAATCTTTTGCCCCTATAGTCTGTCAGGGTACCCTGAAATGGTGCAGGCCTGTATGGTGCCGCCAGTTGATTGGAGTTTGGGCCCTTTTAAGATGCTTTAAGATGGGTAACTTTAAACTTGGTACTTGTAAGCAACTGTATTCTAGTCCCTTTGATCAGGGCAAACCCTGGGTTACTCACGGTTCTATAGATACAGGATCTCAAGTTCTGCTTGGTGGGCTTGAGGGAGAAGAACAATGACGCCACTGGGCAGCAGAGCAAATCAACAACAGGAGAAGCTGGTTACAGTAGCAGGATCTGGCAGCTTTCCACTTCTCGACTTGCTTGCAGAGTCTGGCCACTTGTCACCTTCAGTCTGCTAGGCAGGCTAGAGTGTAGAAGCATAAATGCAAGGCTTCTTATGCCACAAGTGAACCCAGACCCAGGAGTGACCCCATGGTCCGGCACCCTTGAATGGATCCAGCATGTCCTAGCATTCAGGCACGTGCCTGGGGCTCCCTGCAGCCCAGTCTGCCCCACTCGATAAGGGTTAGCAGTTCCCCTACCTGGCTCCAAGTTGTAGCTGTGCAGGTTGCAGTTTCTGTCATTTGCCTGATCAGGGATTAACAACTCCAGTGTGCAGCAATAGGTTATTCGTCTTCCACCTTGCCAGTGGCTATTGGCTAGCAGCATACAGTCTTTTAAGTGGCACTCCACCTTTCCACAGCCAGTTTACAGCAAAGCAGGCAGGTTCCTGAGCACTGGAGTGGTCACCTGCACACTTTCCACTCTTTTCCTTCAGCTTCTGACCAAGTTGCCAACTTAGGACCTGGCAGTCACAGTTCCAAAACCCCTTCTTCAAAGCTCAGGTTTCCTCACACTGCTGCAGGATCCTTGCAACCACTGCCTTTTCAACACAGAAGAAACACTTTTTTTAAACTCCTGAGGTGTTCACAGCCACCTTAGGCCAATTTCCAAGGCCTTTTTCCAGCACAGAATGAGCCTCTTGACTCGATCAGAGTCCAAGCCAGACTGCCCAAACTGCGAAAGGTCCTGGGGTTTCACACAGCAAATCCCAGCTTCTGAATGGTAAAATTCTGCTGTCCTTCACAAATACTAATAAACATTAACCTAGTTCAATTATTGATTGGTGATTAGTACTTGGTGCCTAGAATAAAGTTCACACCTCTACCAAAAAGCATTTCACCCGTCTTTGGGTGCCTAAGCTAGTGATTGACTGGCACTAGGGATGGGGTCATAGTTTCAAAGATGGCTGCTTAATGCACAATTCCATACAGTTTTACAGCAGTCCCATCTTTAAAGGTGTTCCTGAGGTCAAATGACACCGTTTTTGAACACAAATGCCCCGTTGTCCTCATGTGGACACAGTGGGCCTCATGTTTAAAATCCTGAAATGTATTGTTCTATGTTTAGGCTTTTATTAATTGTCTGTAATTGTGTTTTGTATTGAGAGTATGTTTAATGTTTAATATGGATTTGTATGTATGTATTTATGTAAGGTAACTTTCTATGCCATAGGGCCTCATTGAAAAAGAGCATCTTCTCAACTGAGTGATTTTCTTGTTCATATGTTTTCTATGAATAAAATACTACTGATACTACATTGCCCAATAGCAGCCTCTATTATCTATTGTTCAGCTGCAGAATTGTATCTGAAAACATTGCAGTTTGCCTATCGCTGCCAATGATATACTGTCCCCCCAAGCAGCAACCAGGCAGCTCATTAATATTCATGTCCAGCTCATACATATTTAAATATGCCCCCATTCTAAATGCTTATAGGCACTCTTTAACAAAACACTGATGAGGCTTCTTATGCACCTCCTCCAGGTGTCTGACCCCCAATTAACTTATTTTGGAGAGGTGATTTGGAGACCACTAAGGTGGTCCAAAAATCAACTTGGCACTACTGCATGTGCGCGGGCCCCATGGGCACTTTTAAAGTGATAACACAGTGGTGGTCCCATGACTTTGAACTCTTTAAGCCCCAAATGGCTGAAATACAGAATGGGAGCTGGGTGGAGATCTTGTGAGGCAAACCAGGACCCATGACTGGTGGTGGAGGCAGCGGAAGGAATGGGAGGAGGAACAGCACTCCCAAGGGGCAGAACAAGGTAAGCTCCACACAAGGTGGGGAGTTACATATGAATCGCATCTACGTGCTGTGAAAAGTCAGGGTGTCTTTCAAGCTAGACCCCTAGGTACTTAAATATGGGCATGTTGTCAACTGTGACCCAATCTAGGGTGTGGAAGGAGGTGAGGGAAGGGAGACTGGAAAGTCTCTGATGAGTTCCAAAGGACATAGAGACCATTTTTTTTGTATTTAGAGATAGCTGATTTGATCTGAACTAATTCTGGACAGTGACAAAATCAGTTTGGAGCCTGGCTGTTAACTCAGCTAGGAAGGCCCGGGAGCAAACAGGACCATGCCATCTGCTCACATGTGGGTGGCTGCAGATGAGCAGACAGAGGGGAGGTCATTGAGGAAAATGGAGAAGAGCATCAGATCAAGGATGGAGCCTTGGGGGCACTGGTGCAAATGGGAAGGGAAGGGGACAGGGACTCTCCGATTCTGACCATCTGAGATCTACTCACTAGGTAAGAGCTGAACCAGCTAGTAGCGGAGTCAGAGAGACCCACTGACTTTAGCTTGCTGAGGAGAAAAGGTGGGAAACAGTGTTGAAAGCTTTGGCTAAATCAACAAAGATGGTGGTGGTGAGGAGACCCTGGCCCATGCCTGTGTGGATGGAGTCAATGAGCCGAAGGAGGGAGGAGGTGGTGCAGTGGTGTTTGTGGAAACCAGACTGGATGGGGTGAAGAAGGAGGAGGAGTCGAGGAAGGGAGAGAGTTGAGACAGTACTATGTGCACTTGTAGTTTGGATAGAGTTGGTAGGAGGGAGCTAGGGTGGTAGTTGCCAGGGGAGGAGGAGTCACTCCCCTTGGGAAGAGGAATGACAGTTGCATGCTTCTTGGTGTCCATGACAGGCACCAGAGAGTGAGAGGTTAAGATGGGAGGAGATGGGAGAGGCAATAGCAGGGGCAGAAAGCTGTAAGATCTTGGGGTCTAGGGGTCTAGTTTGTCAGAGCTCCCACTTTTCTGAGGGTTGAGGGCCAGGAGGGCTGTTAAGGAGGTAGTAGGGGTAACTGGCAAGAAGGACAGGGGGGGAGAGAAGGAGGGGCATGACTGAGGGTGGTGGAAGGGGGAGTGGTGGAGGGGAAGGTAGATAGGAGAGAGGAGGTGCAGGTGGTGAAGTAAGAGTTAAAAGCAGAAACCACCGAGGGAGGATCTGAAATGATGGGGTCACTTAATCAATCAATCAATCAATCAATCAATAAAATCTTTATTTATCCAGGCGAACATCATTGAGCAATGCTCATTTGCAAGATGAACCTGGGTAGGACAAGGTCAGTTGCACATAACAGGAACCATACATATGTATACACAATAGACAAGGTAATACAAAAGAAAAACATCAATATTCAAGTCATCATAACATAATGCATAAGGGCTTAAAGCATATTTCATTTACAAGTTGCAATAAGATATGTACATAATAAAATTATAGAGGTAAGTAATGAGCACAGTAAAAGGGGCAAGATGTGGAATAACTGCTCTTTGTGAAAACCAGGATGTGCGTCAGATTAGGATGGGGAGGGAATACCAGGAAGATAGAAGTAGAGTAGCCTCCTCCTGGTTCCAACATTACCTCTGTGGGAGAAAGCAGCTGGTAAAATAGAAGTGTACAACCTCCATAATTAGGCCAGTGCACCAAGAAGTCCCCCAAGGATCCATCCTTGGACCCCTGCTATTTACTATCTTCATCAACGGCATGCCAAAGCATTGTGGAGGGGCCAACATCCAATTGTATGCAGATGATGCTATTATCTATAGGAGTTTGAAAGACTTAAATTAACTAAACCAGAACCTCAATATGGACTTCAGAGTGTTGGAAAAGTGGCTAGTGGATATGACACTCGTCCTCAACCTCAATAAATCCAAGGCCATGCTTTTCAGTCCCAAACGCTTGGGAGCCAATAGATCAAACCTCCTACAGATCTTCTTGTCCAATGGAATTACACTTGAGGTCCATGAATCCACAAAATATCTTGGAGTACACCTGGACAAGGAGCTAACCCTGAGCCCGCACATTGAGGCAACCACCAAGATACTCCATCAAAGAATTGGCCTCTTATACAGACTTGGCAGATTCCTCTCAAGGGAAGCCCGTATGACAGTCACCACAGGTGGCATTCTTCCAGTGCTCCTCTATGGTGCTCCCCTATTACAACCTCTTTGGGGCCCTGAACTCAACAAACTCAGAGTCCTTTATCACAAAATCGCCTGCAATGCAGCGGCTGCCCATCCCCGTGATCACCACTGCAATGTTCTTACCTCTCTGAGCTGGCCATCACTTGAGGCCAGGCTTGCATACCCTACACTCTGTCTGATGTTCAAAACAGCCAAACTACCAGCCCCCCCTAGCCTAAATGGACTTCTCCTATTCAAGACAGCTAAACGTGACCTGAGGTCTACTGCCCACCCCGTCCTGGAAGTCCCTAGGACACGAACCCGAGCTGGTGACAGGTCCTTTGCTAGCTCTGCCCCGCCACTCTGGAACAGTCTACCCTCAGCTGTGACAAACTGTTCTACTTGGTACTCATTTAAAAATGCTCTAAAATCTCACTTGCTGGTAGTAAACCAGTACTGTTGCACTTTGAAATGTGGTGCCCTTACATTCCTGAGCTTGACCTGTATTGTCCTGTTTCTATTTGCTCTTACATTGACTAGTGGCAGGCCACCTGTACACCTACCCTGTATATCTGGCTTCCTCTACTGCTCCCTGTTTTCTTTTGTCTACTGTATGCCCCTTATGTATGAACCAATGTGATTAATTGCCCTACTTTTGTCTCTTGTATGCTAATGTGCCTTTCATCTGTAATTAATTCTGGGTCGCCCCTGAAAAAAGGACCCTGTTGTCTCAGTGGGCTCACCCGGTCAACAAATTTCAATAAATAAATAAGTTCACGAGACAAATAATAGGCAGTGGGAAGAGGGCAACAGAGACATGAGCCTAGTCATCACATTCTGAGCCAGGCAAAAAAGGTGATACAGTGGATGTATATTCAGACTAATGACATGGGAAGCACTTGCACTGTTTCTTGATAAGATGTGAGTATAGGGTCTTAAAGGAGGCAATGCTGATAGGTATACTCAATTTTAGTGTTTTCTGCAGTTTGTTCCACAGAGAGGGTAGCACAAAGCTAAAGGCCGCTCTTCCAAAGCATGAATTAACTTTGGGTACTTTCAGTGAGATAGAGGAGTAGCTTCTTAGGGCATAATTGCTTACTAAGCTTAGTGGGAAGCAGTCCAAAATATATTGGGGAAGTTTTTTGGATATGGCTCTGTAGGTCCATAGAGCAGCATTTCTACCCCTACTGAGCCGAGGGGAAGTCCACCCTGCCACTGCATACAAGGAGCAGTGATGCATGGTAAAGGGAAGTCCTGTAATAAATCTCAGAGCTCTATGGTAGAGCATGTCCAGTTTTACAAGGTAGGAGATAGGGCAGTGACTATAGAGGAAGTCCGTGTAATCTACTAGAGAAAGAAACGTTGCTTGGACCAACCTTAACTTGGCATCCCTAGTGAGAAAGTGGCTGATCCTGAAGTAAAGACCAAGTCTCTGCCGTAATCTTTTTAGCAAATCCTCAATGTGCTCTGTAAAGGAGAGTCTGTGATCAATCCAAACTCCCAGGTACTTGAATTTCTTGGCAAATTTTAGATTTTCGCCTAGAATTGTAGATATCTGCGGGACTGATCCTGAGGTGGCTGGGTTTGTAGCATATATGAGGGGAGAGAATAGCATTGCTTTAGTTTTCTTTGCGTTAAGCAAGAGCTTTTTGTTTAGGAGCTGATTTTGGAGCAGGTTGAATTCAGTTTGAAAGTCACTACATGCGGCTTCTAGCGATAGGTGGCTCAAGTAAAGCACCATATAGTCTGAGAATAGATGGATGGTGGCCCTGGTTATATTATCATCAATGTTGTTGATATAGATTGCAAAAAGTATGGGACCTAGGATTGATCCATGAGGTACATCTCTTAGCAGGGGTTTGAGAGGTGAGAGTTCACCTTCGGCTTTGACCTGATGGAGGCGGCCAGAGAGGTAGTTGGTGAACCACCCCAGAGAGAGTGGATCCATACCTATGGATTGTAGGGGTGAGAGGAGCAGTCTATGATTGACAGTGTTGAATGCCTTACTTAAGTCCAAAAACACAGCACAAATAAAATTTCTGTTGTCCAGTTCTCTCTGCCAACCATTGGTCACTTTTGCCAAAGCTGTAATAGTGCTATGCTTGGCTCTGAAGCTGGATTGTGCAGGGTTTAGAAAATTTGTAGATTCTAGCTATGATCTCAGTTGTATACTTACAATTTTTTCCAATAGTTTTGACAGGACAGGAAGAAGGGAAATGAGCCTATAACTGTTGAGGTCACAGGGGTCCCCATATTTAAATAGAGGCATGACATGTGCTGTTTTCCAAATGGATGGGATGGTTCCTTGGGACAAGGATAGGTTGAATAAGTGTGTTATGGGTACAGCTAGTACATGGTAAGCAATCTTTAGAAAGTAAGGGTCAAGAGAGTCCACACCAGCACTTTTCCTTGTATCCAGCAGGTGTAGCAGGTCTTCGATCTGTTTCAGTAAGACAGGTTGCAGGGAGAATATCGAGTTCATCTCACTGGTTTCAGTATATTAAGTGCCAAGCTGGGAGCATACCAGGTTAGCAGGAGAGTTGTTGAATGTTAAGTCTGCAGTTGTGAAGTGGTTATTGAAGGAGTCTAAGACCTCCAACCTGTCACTAATAGTATTATTGCCGGAAATTATCTTAGCTGGAAGCGAGTTTCCAGGTGTGTGGCCAGACAGGTCTTTGACTGTGTTCCAAAATTTAGCTGGGTTCTTGGTGGAAAAGTCAAATTCAGTGTGATAATGAGCAGCTTTTGCATCTCTAACCTTCTTGGTACATATGTTCCTAGCCCTCTTGAACTGACAACAGTCTGACAGAGTCTTAGTTCTTCATGCTTTTTTCCACAGCATGTCTCTCTCTAACAGTGTGGCTTTGAGTTCTGAGGTGAACCATCGACTTGCGTTATTCCTTACATGCACTTTTATTAATGGGGCATATTTATTTAAAGCCCCTGAGATTATTTCACTGAGGATGTCATAAGTCAATTGTACTGTTTTTGCCAGGTAAAAATCTTGCCAACTTAAGGAGTACTTTAGTTCATCTCGATAGGCAAATGGGTGAAATTTCTGCCTTGATCTTTTAACAGAAAACTTTGATGTGGATAGTGGTTTAGTGGCTGATCTTACTTCAGCAATGAAGCAGTGGTCACTAAAGTAGGTGCCAGCATGTGAAAACAGATGTGGTTTGCTCACAAGGATAACATCCAACAGTGTACTGTTACTGGGGTTCTTTTTATTAAGACGCATTGGTTAGTCGATGAGTTGCATTAGTCCATGAGTATCACAAAAGGATGAGAGAGGTGTAGAGGCCTTAGATAGCCAGTCTAAGTTAATTTCCCCTAGTATGATAGTTTCTGGAGACCCTTTACCTATGGCAGCGCTTAGATGTGTCAGAAGTTGAAGACCAGAAGATGAGGGTCTATAACACCCTATAACACACAGTGATGTGATGTGCGAGATCACAACTTTAAGGGATAGGCATTCAAATTTATTCACAACAGTTGTTGAGTCAAGGCAGGATACCGTGAAATTGTCCTTGACATAGATGACCACCCCTCACCTTGAGACCTGGAGGGGACTGGTTTGGGGGGCAGAAAAGAGTGTGGATGACTTTCCAGAACTTGGAGGGGTGATTAAGATTGCACTGAAAAAGGAAGAAAAGAACTCAGCCTTAGAAAGCCTGGTAGCTCTGGTACAAGAGTTCCTCAGGGCACGGTACCTATTAAGGTCAGCCAGTGTGCCTGCAATGAGAAGGCTGGCGGAAAAGGAGTCTTATATTTGTCAAGTTCACTGAAGAAGGAGTTAAACATAGTGGCCATGGCCTCGCATTTTGGGTCATTAGTAGATTTGCCATCTGAAAGGAGGACTATCTGCTCAGACTTCCTGTCTTTGTCCAGAAGGGAGTCAAGCATACCCCAAAGTTGTTTGGAGTTTGCTTTGTTGTAGAGCTGGCTATTCTTGAGGTGCTTATCCTTTGTGGTTTAGACAGTGAACTTACATCTATTGCAGAGTGTTTTATATTCCTGGAGGAGTGCAAGTGAGTAAAATTTCTTATACTTGGACCAGGCCATGTCCCTACCATGCATGAGCTGTAGGAGATTGGGGTGACCTATTCATTTCTGTTGCCATGCAGTCTGATCTTTTTATTGGGGATAAGTGAGTCACAGATGGAGTTAAATGTGTCGGTGAACGTTCCAATGGTAGAGTCTATGTCCTTTAAATCAGTGGTGAAAGACCAGTCCATGGATTTGAAAGCCCAGGAGAGTGCTTCCACATTAGCCTTTTTAATTGCCTAGTGATAATGTAATTAGGGAACAATCTGGGGACTCTGGCAGACCATCGGCTAAAGGTCACACAGTGGTCACTGATGGAGTCAGGGAGAATGCCAGAAGCCACAGTTCTGGATGGGTTTGAAATGACTATCCAGTCAGTGGTGGTGCTGTTGTCTGTTTTGTAGTTGGTTCTGGTTGGAGATGGAATGATTTGGTGTAGCCCATAGCTGGCAAGCAGGTCTTTAGCATGGTCAGACTGGCTGTTATCCCAGTTATAGTTGAAACCAACTAGTATTATCCATTCCGTTTTCAGGGAAGGATGATTTAGATGCTAGGAAGGATTCAAGATCTCCAATCAGGGTCCTGGGGGGCTGGTAGACTGAGGAGATAGAAAGGATTTCATTGTTTCCAATGAGGAGGTTGATGGACAGGGATTCTAGCATGGTGGTTTCCGCTTTCAGGGGGAGTTCCATGAAGGGGAGCCTATTGGCGATATAAAAAAGGCAGCCACCTCCTCTCTTTTTGGGCCCACCTTTTCTAATCAGTGTGTAGCCTTGGAGTGACAGTTCCTGGGAGGAGATTTTATGGGATAGCCAAGTCTCGGAGAGGATGATGATGTCGAAATTGTTGAGTTCTGTCCAGGCTTCCAATAAGATTTTTTAGCAAGCAAACACTGTATGTTCAGGTGGGCAATGGTAAAAGAATTCCTATCCTGGCCCACGGGGACGGGCTGGGCCAGAGTGGGGGTATGGATTGTTGTCCACATTGTCCTGTAGGATCAGTACAGATGTATTTTGTTATTGTCTCTAATTTTAAGTTTTTATCACCATGTGAGAGCATTGCAGAAAAGCAAGCATAGCCACATAAGTAGCTTGTATTACATGAGATGCTAACATTTTTTCACATGCACAAACCAGATCAACACAAACAGAATAAAACTGGTGATGTCACTGTCAGATGGTGTTATATTTATTCTATTAAAGGGGAATAGGCATCACTAAGACCCCATATCTCTGGGTTTGGTAGCGATTTGCAAGTTGTGTAAAAAAACTATTTTTTGTTTGCTTAATGTGTACTGTAGACAGTAGACTGTATCAAGGTAATACTACTGACTTCCAAGCTGACAGTTCATGTGAGAAATCTCAGAATGCTCTGCAACCAACATGATAGCATGGCTGCAGCAGTGGGAAATTTAATAGCCTGTAGTGAGTACATTACAGTTTATAAACTCTGATCAAACATTTGCTGGCCTTCCGGTCCCACTATTATCCCAACAGACCAAGTACACAGTCCTCTTTGGGAGACAGCTGGCACAGCAAACAGAAGTTCAAAGGCATATCTCATAAAATCTGTAACAGACATGCACTGCAGGCTAATGCATCTGCCAGTGCTGCAACCCTATGTTGATGTCAGCTGCAGGAGATGCTGGGATTTATGGTAACACTGAAAAATATAATCAGCTTGCAGGAAGTCATTAATAGTAGAATGATGTAGTAGTGTACTGCACACATTACGTTACATTAGAAATTCACTTCAGCCATTAGTGAAGAACACAAATGTCTTGGGGCGGGGGTGAGGTAATGTATAGTAAACATTGCTATACACAACAGAAAGTAATAGTAAAGGAATACTGCCTGACAGGGTGGGTGTTATGCTGGGATAACATCCCACTTTGGGTGGTTGGGCCCGAGGCCACCGGCCAAGGGAATCCAACATCCGAGAAGGGATATCCCAGCATAACACTCACCCTGGAGGGCATTATTCTTATTGTACAATGGCTTATTGTTTTGTAATAAAAAAAAATATTTTAAAGAATGTTTTTGATAGTGTGTAAAAATATTTTTGTTTCTTAAGCTGATAGTGCAAGTTGAATGCAATGAGCTGGGATGTTATGACAGGATAACATCCCTACTGTGGTGGTCAGCTGACCAATCAGAAAGCAAGATTCTTTTTTGACATTTTATAATTTTTGTACTACAATGGCAAGGAAATTTCCTGTATTCTGATTGGTCAGTGGGTGCCTGAGACAGTGATGTTATTACACAATAACATCACTGTATTTATTTGAATTGATTATTAGCCACAGCACTAGCTTTGTTTCTTTTCTCTTAAGAAACAAAGCTACTATATACTGCCTCACTAAAAATCTACTAAAAACATTTTGTTTTTTTTAATTTTGTATAACATCGAGCCATTGTATAATCGCAATAAGGCACTCCAAGGTGTGTGTGTTATTGTGTAATAACGTCACTCCTGGGGTGGCAGAAGCCCTCCTCTTCACCTCGTGCTTCAACCCACCCCAGCAGTGACATTATTACACGATAACACACACCTTGTCATGCCTTATTGCTTAAATAAATTAGCCAAGCTACACCACAAGCGTCATCCCAGCATTGCCTGAGCCTTTCACCACACCGGTCCAGAATACTGCTATTCCCGGTAGGTTTTGTTGCAGCCTAAAAGTAGCTGTACTTCAAGATTTTCGTCATCAAGTCTGCTTCTTCTAGTTGTCAGCACCTGTCCACCAACACTGAACAATCTTCCGACAGGTGCACTAGATGGCAGTGCAGTATTCTAGCACAGGAGTATTTTCTTGATTGTTGGGAATAGTTGTAAAGTTTTAAGTGTTTTATTTGTGTCATTTGGGTAGTGCTCCACTCCATGAAGAACTCCACCACTACTAGGCTGCTGATCTTCTTCAGATTTGAAGATGTCATCATCATCATTCATCATCCTTATGGTTGTCTCTTTAGGCAATGGGCTTCCACAAACAATATCCTCCTGATGTGACATCAACAGCAATTCATTTTCGAGCATATTTTTTGCTGCATGGGCTTCTTCCTCATTCCCAATCCATCTAAGATAAAACTGTGGTAAAGTGATGCTTGCTAGAATCAACTCCCTCTGCTCAAAGCTGGTACCAAAGCGAGTGCCCACACCTTTTACAATTGCATCAAGAAGGGGCGATGCATAACATAATCATGGTCTTGTATCAAACAACTTCTTTTTCAAAGTCGCCAATGTTAGAAGATATCCCATGTCACATTTTGCTTCTCACTGCAGAATATCCAATGGGTTTGCTAACGGCTGCATTATTTTGTAGTACTCCATCAAGCAAGCAATGTCATTTGTTCTAAACCTTGTGAGGCGAAGTTTATTGCAGATTTTATGCAGGTCATCTTCATCTTTTTCAAAAACGGATCTTATTTTTTTCCACAGCTCTGTAGTAAGAATTCCACCTTGTGTCATTGGGGACAACCAGTTTGGTACCAATTTTGTCTGAGACAGTCTCACTTGTTTGTGAACTTCAGTGTACTTTGTTCCAAAGAGCTAATCATTTGGCCATTGTGCTGCGGTATATCTTCTTGTAGGCAGGATTTGATGTAGCAGATTCTATATCCTTCACTGCTATTAGGTTCAGGGTATGAGTCACACAGTGTTGATGTCAAGAAAGGTTGTAGGTCTCTTCCACATCATCCCCATGATCTAGAATCCTGCATAAATCAGTGAAATGTATACATCCCTGACTGTGTCATCATCGTCTTCACCAACACAGCTGCTGCTGCCCCCTGCCTGCTGCTGATCATGATCATGATCATCATCATTTTCATCATCCTTAATCACAGTGGCAGTGATGGGTGTGGTATTATCAGAGTCAAACTCTTGAAATGCCTTTACAAAGTTTGATCCACTGTCAGTGACAGTTTTAACAATCTTGTTTTGAATGCAATATTTCAAGTGAACTTGTTCAAGTTTTGAGGTGAAAACATCATACCTGTGTCTTCCTTTTATTCACATAGATGCAAATGCTGCAGATTTGCTCACAAATGTTTTCAGATCAATCCAATAAGCTGTCACCATAAGTAGCTTCTCCCCCACCCCCACCCCCACCCTTAGTTGGCTCTGTGATTTATGGGAAATCAGGTGACCAATTAACACCAATCAGTCCACTTTCCCATAAGCAGGTTATACTTGCCTGCCACTAGAGCCGCTATTCCATTCTGCCTCTTTTTACCTATTCACTACTTAGGGCAAGAAGCTTAATTTTATCCAGCCACAGTTTAAAGCTGTTCATCCTATTCCAACAAACAAGATATTTGCTAATTTCTTCATCGAAGATAGTAATTATAAGCCACCCCAAAACATAACTGCTTAGCCTCATTCCTAATCACTCCCACTAGAGATGTTTTCCTGGCTTATTTTTCTCTCGGTGTCCTTTCTTCTCTGCATGCCCTGCCCCAGCCCTCTCCCTCGGCACTCTTGCATCACCCTTCCTACTATCCTCTCTCCTATCCCCTCCACACCCCAGCTTTTGCCCACCCCTCTGGCTACTCTTTCTTCCGTCACCATGCAACACCCCCCACCTCTTGATTGCTGCATCCCACCGAGCCCCAGAATCTGCTTTTTACCCTTCTCTTTATGGCTCGGATATACTGCATTTCACCCACTCCCATATTACAAACAAGCTACCCCTCTCTGCTGGCTCCATGCAGAGCACCCAGAAGAAGATCCTAAAATTAATGTTATCCAGAATCTCTATTATCCTCCTGCTAATCACGGGTAACATGCACCCAAATCCTGGCCCTGTTGCTACCACTCCGTGCAGGCCAGTGAAACTCAAAGGTCTCATGCTCGCTGCCATCAATATATGCAGTCTACAAAAGAAATATGTCCCACTATAAGCTTGGATCTTTCACCACAACCCTGATGCCCTTGCCGTGACCAAAATGTGGCTATCTCAGGGTACCCCAGATGCAGCTCTCTCCCTCCTGGGATATATGTTTTTCAGAACTGATAGACTGGGGAAGAGGGGTGGGGTGTGTGCACTGTACCTCTGTGATTACCTGCAAGGTGTCACAATTGAAACAATACACCCAGATGCGGGTGCCCAGACCCTCACCCTAAAGGTGATTGTTGGCAACTCTGGAAAATCTCTCTACCTTTTGGCAGTCTACATACCTCCTAGCAATCAGAAAGATGCTTTCTCTTCTGTCCTAAATATCATCACCAAACTCCCCAAATACTCTGAAATCATTGCCCTCCGTGATTTTAACACAAACTGGCTAGTCCCCCAGATGTCCTGTCTCAGGGATGCTACCCCAGCCCTAAATCTATCACAGATGGTACTTACCCCTATTAGGGTTAATGACACCAGGGGCTCTAGTACCCTCATTGATATCATTTTCACTAATCATCCTGAGAGAATACATGATGTCCAGGTCCTCTCAGATTTACCCAGTGATCATTCCCCAGTCACCTGTCACTGGTCAAACAGCTGGAAGCCCCCCCCCCAAAGATCTCCAGACATCAACAACTAAAGAAAGGATCCTTGGCACACTTCTGCAACCACTGTCTAAACTTTGACTGGTCCCCTCTCGATCACCAGTCATCGGTGGATGCCGCTCTGTCCTTCTTCATTAGCTCATTCCAAGCTGCCTGTGATATCTTTGCCCCTTTTTTAAAACAGACAGAAAAGTCTCAGTCCTTTTCATGGATAAATCGATCCTTGCTTGACCAAATGAAAGCCCGGGACAACCTATGGCACCATGCACTGGAATCCGGGCGCCCTGCTGACCGTCAGCTTTACTGTGCTGCTCGGAACTCATGTACCTGGGCCATCCGCCAAGCCAAGGTAGCATATTATCAGGCCAATATTTCAGCCACCTGGGGAAATGGGAAAAGATTCTGGGCGAATATAAAGGAACTAAGTGGTAAGTCCTCCCCCCTCCTTCCTCCCTGCAGATTATTGATGGGGCCCCCACACAAGACCCCAGCAAGACTGCGAATGCTTTTAATGCAACCTTCTCTGACCTCAGCTCCATCCTCCCCCCTGACTTTTTTACAGCATCCCCTGGTCAGTTCCCACCCCCCCCTTGTGCTCCACCTTTTCACTTTAGGACAATCTCCCCGAGTGTAGCCCACACCTACCTCTCCAGGTTCCTTAGCAAAACTAGGCAGAGTGGTGACTCCCTTGATGCAAAGCTGCTCTTCTTAATGTTTGATGCAGTACTAAATCCATTAACAAAAATACTCAATATGTCTCTGTGTCAAGGGCAGTTCCCTTCCCTGTGGAAAAGGGCGGTCATTACTCCAGTACACAAAAATGGTGATCTCACCTCTACTAGTAACTACAGGTCAATCTCCATCCTTCCTCCCCTCTCAAAAGCACTGCAAAGAATTGTAGCTGATCAACTTACTGAATACCTGGACTTGCATCACCTACTGTGCCAGCAACAGCACGGTTTCAGGAAGGGCCATAGTACGGCCGCCGCCCTCCTGGAGTATACTTCCTTTATCCACGACACCCTTGACCAGGGCGCCTTGGCTGGGTCTGTCTATATCGATCTCTCCAAGACTTTTTACACTGTTAATTATCCTATGCTCATAAACCCCCTCCTTTCTGTTGGCATATCCCAAGAGACCGCTGGCTGGTTCTCCTGCTATCTCCATGGATGTACACAGCAAGTGAAGATCAATAACACCCTATCCACAAATCTTCCTGTCCGATCGTGTATCCCTCAAGGATCCATCCTTTGTGCACTCCTTTTCTCTCTGTACTAAAACTCCCTTCCTATGGCCTCCACTGGACGTCTCCTCCTTTATGCAGATGATGCAGTGATCTTTAGTCAACACCCAGATCCCACTCAGCTTCAGTTGTTCTTACAGGACTCTTTCACTGAAATTGAATCATGGTTTGCCTCCCACAAGCTTGTCCTCAACTATAAAAAAGCAAAGATTATGCTACTCGCCCATCCACAACATAAACATTACCGGACCACCCTGTCTATACAAAATTCCCAAGGTTCCACTCTGGAACCAGTCACTTGTTTTAAATATCTGGGGGTCACCCTTGACTCAGCCCTTTCCTTCCATGAACACATAGCATTGACGTGCTCCGTGATTAATATTAGAACTGGCCTCCTGTATAAACTCAGACCCTGCCTCCCTCCTGATGCTCTATGACTAGTTATCTCTAGCTCCATTCTTTCCCTGGTAGACTATGGCATAGTCATCTATTGGGCTGCCTCAGACTCTGCCCTGTCCCAGAAAAAATGTGCCCTGAATAAGGCCTGCCAGCTAGCCACAGGCAGCGACAGGCTCATGCACACTTGTGACCTCTATCAACGATCATCATGGCTTAACTTTCGGTGGTGGCTATTCTACCAGATCTGCCTGCTGGCCAAAAAAATCCAACTGGGGCTATCTCCCCCGGGCTGTCTCTCGCTTCTCCAACCGAGTTTACCCAAATGGACCACAAGACACTCTGACACTACTGCATTTCACATCCCCTTTGTTAAAACCAATGCTGGTCAAAGGTCCTTCTGGTACAGGGCTCCACTCTGGATGAATCAAATCCCTGGTCCTATCCTATCAATACCAAGGATGGGACCTTTTAAACTGAGTTATGAGACTATGTTATGCCCAACTCAAAATATGACTGCTGATAACCCCAGTTCCCTGTAATGACAAGTTCTTCTGCTGGTTAGTCCTTGACCCTATTGTATAACTGTACAGTACACACCTATGGTGTTGCTCTAACTGTTTGTTATGAAATATACCTCTGTATTTTATTCTCTGTATGTGTTCCCATTATCTCCTGTATTTGACTTTGTTCCTTGTATGACATGGAGCCTTTATAAATGAGTCCCTGGCTCAAAGGGTTGTAATTCCTAGACTTTAATAAAATAAAAAATAAAAATAAAAAAATGTGTTGTAACATGGCAAAAAACAAAATAGCAAAATAGAGTAATTACAGTGGTGGAAACAGAATACATGGTACACAATGAAGCAGGCATTAATTCCCTAGTAATGCCCACTTCATAATGTACTACTGTGTGCAATCACATTAAAATCACCACTAGAACATTTTAAAACTGGAGTGCATGTTATTTCCAACCCATCCACCCCATGGTATTCATACGGTCGCTCCAAACGTGTAGCAGACTGGAAATGCAAAAAGATGAGTGTTTTTAGCAAATCAGATGTTACTTTTTCTATCTGTGGCGCATAGAAAAAATAACAAACAGCAAGAATGAACAGCACAATGAACTTGCCATTGTGTGGCTGAGACAGTATTGCAGCCATGTTTGTTCACGATCTGTAGCTGTACTGTTTGATCCCAGTATGCAAATCTAGGATCCCATGATTCTAGTCTCCATGAAAATGATGAAAATAGTGGTGAACGAGTGCAATATTGTATTTGTTATTGTAGAGTAGGCAATAGTAGTGCTGTTTAATATATAATGGTTCAGCATATAGTAGCATGTTTCAATAAAGACGTTATTCAGCCACCACAATATAAAATAATTTTGTATTGAACAAAACCAGAGTTCTACTTAAAAAAAAAATATTCCTGGTAAAATGTGCATCTGTCTATTTGTTGCAGAGTGATAATGTGTTGTACAATGTTTGAAGCACTTGCCATGTTATAAGCGCATTAATGCACTCAAAGTCGGGCTCTACTAGGCCTTCTGCCTCGTGCCCCAACCCCCCCAAACTGGGCATTAATTCCCTAGTAGAGCTCTCCTTTGTCATGTATTAATGCTTACATGTCCAGATTTCTGCAGCAGTACAGAGCTGACATACATTGCTGAAGTCAGAAATCAAGTTTGACTTCATGTTTTCAAACATTTTATCGATTCTGTCTGTCAGTGTTTTTCATGTCATAACTTTTTTATTGGGCTATAGACCAGTAACTAACTTGACAAATGAAGGTTGTTTAACAACATTGAATGACTGTAGGTCTTCAACTACAAACTGAATAATGAGCTCATCAGCTCAAGATTTACTAACAAGTGAACTCTTTCTGGATTTCAATAATTGTTGTTGGTGAAAACCTTTCTTCATTTTAATGAATGATGGGGATGCCAATGAATTTCCACTGCTGCTTGAGCTAGAAAATTAATCTTTCACCTCTTCTTTCTCTTCCCATATCCTTTTCTGAGCAGGGGGAGCATAGCTGGATTATCATTTCTACTGCTGCATTGTGTAACAACTTTTTTAAACGTCTCCAAAGATGTAGGATGGATGCGTTCCATATATTTTTTAAGTTTCATGTACTAGTTTTGGATGTTGACAGAAGCTTTGCTTTGAGCATACATAGTTTACACTGAACTGGAATATTTTTACCCTTCTCAGATTTGACATCAAATATCTCTCCCAAATACCACTTTTGAAAAACATACACACTCTGGCATTATGGCTCAGTAGTGCTACTGGTAGTAGGATGCTGAGTAAAGGAAGAGGACAGGATGGATGAAGAGGAGGAGGAGGAGGATCCATTATGACTTGGTTCAAGTTGACCAGCATCATCGTCTACTGTTTCTGTTTGTTTTTCAGACATGTTAAATAAGGAATATACCATAGCATTGAAAATGTAAATAAAAATATGCATATTGTGTCCTAAATTGTAGATTGAATCTGGTTCAGGATAGTTTGTTTGTGTTTTTTTTTCTTATTGGTTTACTAATTTAGCAACTTATAACTTGATACAAAACCAAAAATGTTTTTTAATTATCTATACCACTCTTAACTATTACCTTTGCGGTACAGCTGCAGTTTAAAAATCTTCAAGAATAAAACACTGAGCAATCTTCAACATATTCAGAAGACTGGTCTGTCAGCCTGTATGACTGTAATGTAGAAGTATAAATATAGTATATGGGTGCCGTCTCTTGTGCATGGATTTCAGCAATTGCTGAAATCTTGTGGTAGGACAGTTCAAAGGTCAAAAAAGTTGTACTATCATTCTAACGTCACATCAATACTACAACAACTTTTTACCCTTGATCTACCATCTGATTGGCTCAGACGAGAATCTCTGTAGAAAATAAAACTAAACATGGTGGCATGATTTAGTGAGCACTGGGCAGTGGCACCACCGACTTTGAAATCAGGAGTCGGGATACGGAGAGCCATACATGGCTCCATTTTGGAAAAATCTATTTTTTTTTCTGATTTTAAAAATAAGTGATGCAGAGAGGCGAAAGTGAGAAGCCAGACCAAGCACAAGTGGCATCAGTGGGAATTGGAGTGAGTAGGAGCACCAGCGGGAATGGAAGCAGCACCTACAGCAAGTAACAACAAAAAATAATGTATAGCAAAACAGAAAAAAAACCATATACTATATAAAACAGTGGATGGGTGAACATCCACAACTAAGGCTGCGTTTCCATCTTGGGCAGTTGATGACATCAGCGAGACCTTGTGAGCTTCGCTCTCAAGGTTTCTATGACGTCATCAACTCCTTCGATGGAAACACAGCCTTGTTGTGGATGTTCATCCATCCACTATTCTATATGTTTTTCAGTGTATGAAAAAAGTAGAATTCAAAAATGAAATCAGTAGTGTCATTTAGTTTTTTTAGTGGCCTGCACCTCCTGTCCTGATGTGGTGACTTAATTGATATGCTTCTTCTGTTCCAATGTCTGCCTTGCTGAAAATGGTGATGAGGTGATGGATACATTTTCAGATCATCTCCTCACACTACTGCTACAGACTCACACTACTGCTACTGCTAGTGCTACTAGCTGCATTAATATACACTCCAGCAGATGTATTTGCTTGTGTTTTTCTCTATCTGGTTGTAAAGAACCTTAAAAAAAACTATTGTATGCTGGCTCAGCCCAGTGCGCCACATGTATTTTACAGCTAGTACTACTGAAGTAACTATTCCCAACATTGCTGTTTCAAAACAGTGCTCTGCTCTTACTGTATACTCCCCCCTGCCAACCCAGATGGAATAGTGCTACAATAATAGCGCTAGGAAGAACAGCGCTACCCCGGACAGCAATAGGGGATTAACAGCGCTATGTAGTAAGCGTTCCTCAGGTCACTGTCCATGGTACTACTGAAGACCACAAGGACAGAAAAAATCAGAAGGCTGCTGGGCTGCTCCTGTAGCATTGAGGGCCAAGGCAGAAGCAGCTTGGTGTAATGTAAGTGGAGACCAGGGCTCTAATTCTGGTCTCCCTTTTGGTTTTCCTTGTGGGGTCTTGTGTTTGTTTGTTTGTTTTTTCATAGGGCCATGGAAACAATATTCCTTGGCACCACATATTACTTCTTTCCATGAGATCCGCTCCCCCCAGAGCGGGAATCTTAAAGATTGGGAGGGTGAAGCCCCCCACGTAAATGAATATTTATTTGTGTGATGGTGCTGTGTTGTGCGGCGGCATTCTATAGTGCCGCTTTTCTGGAGAGCACTGTCAGTATGACGCTGTTCTGGTCAGCACTGTTATTGACAGAACTCTTCTGACCTACTGCCTCTCCATGAACATTACTGGGCCGGGGGTTACCAAGTGCAGGAAAGATCAGTTAGAGTTGATGTACCTGTAAACAAACACATTCTTGTGCAGTAGCACCAGTATGGTTTTGCCAGCACTTTTTTCAACTTTTAATGGGCTAGTATAATAGAAACATAGAAACACAGAATTTGACGGCAGATAAGGACCGCTTGGCCCACCTAGTCTGCCCATTTTCCTACCTAACAGATAAGCTGCAGATCCTAGTTAACCAACAGCTTACTTCCTCCTACCCCCCCCACTAGGACTGCCTTATGCCTGTCCCATGCATTCTTGAAGTCCCCCACTGTTCTTGACTCCACTACCTCCTCAGGGAGGCTGTTCCATGCATCCACAGCCCTCTCAGTGAAAAAATACTTCCTCACATTACCTCTGAGCCATCCCCCCTGTATCTTTAAATTGTGCCCCCTTGTTCTTGCACATCTCTTTTTCTGGAAGATGCTACCCTCTTGGACTTTGTTAATTCCCTTGAGGTACTTGAAAGTTTCTATCATGTCCCCTTTCTCTCAAGGGTATACATATTAAGCGCCTTTAGTCTTTCTTCGTATGTCTTCTGGTGCAGATCCTGCATCATTTTGGTTGCCCTCCTCTGGACAGCCTCCACTCTGTCTATGGCTTCGCGGAGATGGGGTCTCCAGAACTGCACACAGTACTCCAGATGGGGTCTCACCAACTGTCTGTACAGAGGATAACAACTTCCTGTTTTCTACTATTGATGCCTCTGCCTATGCATCCCAGTATCCCCCAGCCTTCCTTACTGCCTTCTCACATTGCTTGCCCACCTTTAGGTCATCTGATAATTACCCCGGGTCCTTTCTATTTTACTGTTGTCAGTATCTCACCCCCTATTGTGTATGCTTCCCTGGTTTTGTTTCCCATGTGCATTACCTTGCACTTCTTTGCATTGAATCTGAGCTGCCATACATTTGACCACTCCTCCAACCTTGCCAAGTCCCTTCTCATCCTTTCCACTCAATCTTGTGTATCAACCCTGTTGCAGATCTTTGTGTCATCTGCAAAGAGACATACTTTTCCTTCCAGTTCCTCTGCAATGTACTTATTAAGACATTAAAAGGACCCGGTCCCAGTACTGAACCCTACGGTACCCGCTAGTAACCCTCCTTTCTTCCTGTGTGCTCCATTTACTACTACCCTTGCGTCCTGTTGTCTAGCCAATTTTTTATCCAGGCTACCACCTTGGGACCCACTCCAAGGCTGGCTATCTTGTGTATTAATCTTTTGTGTGGGACTGTATCAAATGCCTTGCTAAAATCCAGGTAGGCCATGTCCACAGCCCCTCCCTGGTCCACTACTTTGGTCACCCAGTCAAAGAAATCTATTAGATTTGTCTGACACGACCTTCCCATCATGAATCCATGCTACCTTGGGTCCTGTGCTCCACTGGCCTCTAGGTACTCAACAATTCTTTCCTTCAGAAGTGATGCCATCATTTTCCCTACCACTGAGGTCAAACTAACTGGTCTGTAGTTTCCTGCCTCTGTCCTGCTCCCACTTTTGTGAAGAGGAATCACATCTGCCCTCCTCCAGTCCTCCGGTACCACCCCATCCTCCCATGATTTGTTAAAGAGAGTAGTCAGCGGTGTCACTAGTTCTACCTTAGTTCTTTTAGAATTCTTGGGTGAATCCCATCAGACCCCCATTACTTTGTCCACCTTCAATTTATTAGATCTTTCAGAACACTTTCTTCTGTAAATGGACTGGTATCGACCCCGTCTTCAGAGTGTTTCTATTGTTTGGTTTAGTAACTCCCTTCCTCTTCCTTTGTGAATACTGAGCAGAAATATTTGTTGGTATCCTGCTTTTCACTGTCACCTCTACCCACATTCCTCCCTTTATTAAGCTTAGTATCCCTCCTTTGGTCTTTCTTCCTCCCTAATGTACCTATAAAGGTCTTATCCCCTTCTTAACAGAATTGGCTATCCTTTGCTCGGTTTGAGCCTTTGCTATTCTGACTGCCTTCCCAGCCTCTTTCTGCTTTAACTGATAAAGTTCTCTGTCCTGCTCCTTCTGTGTTTCCTTATATTTCCTGAATGCTGTCCTTTTCTCCTTAACCTTCCCTGCCACCTCTTTTGAGAACCATAGCAGTTTTTTCCTTTGTTGTGTTTTATTGATTTGCTTTACACAAAGGCTTGTTGCCTCTGTGATGGCTGTTTTGATCACTCCCCATTGTTCCTCCACCCCTCCTTCTTGCCTGTTTGCTAGTGCTTTTCTGAGGCACTCTCTCATTTCCAGTCAGCCCTCCTAAAGTCCAGTACTCTTGCTTTTGTATGGCTTGATTGTATGGCTGTGTTTATCGTGAACCACACTGTTTGGTGGTCGCTTGTTCCCAGATGGCTACCCACTTCTAAATCTGAGATTCTTTCTCCATCCCCATTTGAGAGTACCAGGTCTAAGATTGCTCCCTCCCGAGTGGGTTCCAATACTAGCTGTCTGAGGCATGCCCCTGTGGGCATCAAGAATGACCCTGCTCTTGGATGTGCCTGCAGCAAAGGTGCTCCAGTTAACATCTGGCTATTCAGGTCCCCATCAACAATATCTCCCTTTTTCTGCCATTCTAAAAGCCTTCTATCATTTCCTTGTCCATTCCCTCCCCTGAGATGGGGTCTGTATACAACCCCATGCGGATTGTGGTGCCATTTCCTGTCTCCAGGGTGACCCAAAGTGCCTCATCTGCTCCCTGTTTACTCTTTAGTTCTGTTGCTTTGATTCCTTCCTTTACATAGAAACCTCCTCCTCCTCTTTTACCCTCCCTGTCCCTCCTGTAGATTGTGTATCCTGGTATGTTGACATCCCAGTCATGGTTCTCTGTGTACCATGTTTCTGTGACTGCCACAATATCCAGGCAACCCTCTTCCATCAAGGCCACTAGTTCAGGGAGCTTGTTACACAGACTACAGGCATTGGTACTCATCACCCTCCACTTTTTGATAGCCTTAACCCTTTTAGCCAAATTTCTGTCCTTACTGCCTTTGCCTTTTTTTTTACATTTAAATCTGTTCTGCTCCCTAATAACTTCTGTACCTTGGTGTTTACCTCACTAATCACCATGTTTTGTGGGGGGAGGCTCAGATTTCCCTGCTTCTTTTCAGTGCCTCCCCCATTGGCTAGTTTAAATGCTTGCCAATGAAGCATTCAAACCTCTCACCTAGGATCCTGGCTCTCCCCGGACAGATGCAGACCATCGCACCAGTATAGGTCTGCATCCTCCAGGTGGCTCCCCAGTCCCCAATGAAGCCAAACCCTGAGCTCCAAACCAGTTTTCAACCACTCATTGAATTCCCTGGTGAGAAGTGCCTAGCATCTCCCTTGCCATGAGCCAGACGCACCTCAGAAGGTTACCGTATGTCTACTGTCTAAGGCCCTTCCCAACTCTACAAACTCTTCTTGCACTGCTCTGATCCATTCCTAGCCAGGTCATTTGTCCCTAGGTGGACAATGACATCCAGCTCCTCCCTCGTGCAGCTCCTCCCCGATCCTGAGGATTTGCTTCCTGTCCCTCAAGCCGTGGTGCCAGGAAGGCACCTTACCTCCCTCTCCCTTCCTCCCCATTTCTACCCCCTAATGATTGAGTCCCCACCAGGAGTTGTTTTTCCCCTGTGGGGTCCCATGCCACCCTCCTGTGGGTCTCCTTGTGAAGGTTCCCAGCATCCTCCTTGGTCTCCACTGTGGGTGCCTCCATAGAAGAATCACTATCCACCAGAAGCGCGAATGGATTGTGAAGAGGTACAGCTGGAGGGATGCAACTCTGTTCCACCACCTTCTTCCTCCTTGAGCCCACCCTGGTCCAGCCTCTCCTCTTTCTTAGCAACTTCTGAGGTAGTGGCATTGGCCCTGGTGGTCCCTGGGTGGGGGAGGAGGTTGGTGCTGGACTGGTAGACCTTGGGGTTCTTCACTCCAGGAGGTGGATGTAACTGCCTCACTACCAGTAGTACCAGCAGCACCCTCAGCAGGTGGGATGGTGAAGGGCAGCTGAAGGTTCGAATATGGGTGGTTGGATGGAATCACATGACAAGGAGAGGCAGGAGTCATACACAGAGGTCAGATGAAGCAAAGATGATTATTTGACAAGAGGGGAAGGAAGACATGGTCATACAGGAAAATATCAACAGTAAAAATGACAGGGAGTATGGACAGCATTATGATTATAGGAATAGTAACTCAAATATCTAATATAAACTCTAAAAAAGTGCCCCTGGCCTAAAGCCACTATCTGTCAAGCTCTATACTATATATATAGTAAACAGTTTGGTGAACAATTCTGGAACAGCTATGGACCCGGGAAGTGGTTCCATAGTAACTCACTATTACTCTAGAATGATAGTAAAACAATCGCTGCAGTAAATGACTATTACTCCATTAGAATCTGACAGCAGATAAGAACCGCTTGACCCATCCAGTCTGCCCATTTCCCTACCTAATGGATAAGCTGCAGATCCTAGTTAACCAACAGCGTACTTCCTCCTACCCCCCCCACTAGAATTGCCTTATGTCTGTCCCATGAATTCTTGCATTTCCCCACTGTTTTTGACTCCACGACCTCCTCAGGAAGGCCGTTCAATGCATCCACTACCCTCTCCATGAAAAAATACTTCCTCACATTACCTCTGAGCCATCCCCCTTCTATCTTCAAATTGTGCCCCCTTGTTCTTGCACATCATTTTTTTTTAAAAGATGCTACCCTCTTGGACTTTGTTGATTCCCTTGAGGTACTTGAAAATTTCTAACATGTCCCTCCTTTCCTTGAGGGTATACATATTAAGCTCCTTTAGTCTCTCTCTGTATGGCTTCTATTGCAGACCCTGCACCATTTTAGTTGCCCTTCTCTGGACTGCCTCCATCCTGTCTATGTCCTTGTGGAGACTGGGTCTCCAGAACTGCATGCAGTATTCCAGATGGGGTCTCACCAGCTGTCTGTACAGAGGGATAACAACTTCTTGTTTTCTACTGGTGATGCCTCTCCCTATGCATTCTAGTATCCCCCATCCCTCCTTACTGCCCTCTCACATTGCTTGCCCACCTTTAGGTCATCTGATATGATTACCGCCATTTTTGTTGTTGTTAGTATCTCACCCCCCATAGTGTACTCTTCCCCTGGGTTTTTGTTTCCCAGGTACATTACTTTGCACTTCTTAGCATTGAATCTAAGCTGCCATACATTTGACCATTCCTCCAACCTTGCCAAGTCCCTTCTCATCCTTTCCACTCCACCTTGTGTATCAACTCTGTTGCAGATCTTTGTGTCGTCAGCAAACAGACATACTTTTCCTTCCAGTCCCTCTGCAATGTCACTTATAAAGACATTGAAGAGGACCGGTCCTAGAACTGAACTCTGCGGTACCACATTAGTAACCCCTCTTTCTTCAGAGTGGACTCCATTTACTATTACCCTCTGCGTCCTGTTCTCCAGCCAATTGTTTACCCAGGCTACCATCCTGGGACCCACTCCTAGGCTGGCTAACTTGTATATTAATCTTTTGTGTGGGACTGTGTCAAATGCCTTGCTTAAGTCTACGTAGGCCATGTCCACAGCCCCTCCCTGATCTACTACTTTGGTCATCCAGTCAAACAAATCGATTAGATTCATCTGACACAACCTTCCCGCTGTGAATCCATGCTGTCTTGGGTCCTGTGCCCCTCTGGCCTCTAAGTACTCAACAATTTTCTACTTCAGAAGTGATTCCATCATTTTCCCTATCACTGAGGTCAAACTAACAGGTCTGTAGTTTCCTGCCTCTGCCTTGCTTCCACTTTTGTGAAGCAGAATCACATCTGCCCTCCTCCAGTCCTCAGGTACCACCCTTTCCTCCCATGATTTGTTAAAAAGAGTAGTCAGTGGTGTCACTAGTTCTACCCTTAGTTCTTTTAGAATTCTGGGATGAATCTCATCAGGCCCCATTGCTTTGTCCACCTTCAGTTTTAAGAGTTCTTTCAGAACCCTTTCTTCTGTAAATGGGCTGGTATCAACTTCTGTATCCAGAGTGTTTCTACTGTTTGTTTTAAATACCTCCCCCACTTCCTCTGTAAATACTGAGCAAAAATATTTGTTTAGTATCTCTGCCTTTTCACAGTCACCCTCTGCCCACCCTTTCTCCTCTTTATTAAGCCTCACTAGCCCTCCCTTGGTCTTCCTTCACTCCCTGATGTACGTATAAAAGGTTTTATCCCCCTTCTTAACTGAGTTGGCTATCTTTTCCTCAGTTTGGGCCTTTGCTGTTCTGACTGCCTTCCCAGCTTCCTTTTGCTTTAACTGATACAGTTCCCTGTCCTGCTCCTTCAGTGATTCCTTGTACTTCCTGAATGCTTTCTTTTTCTCTTGAACCTTCACTGCCACTTCCTTTGAGAACCATAGTGATTTCTTACATCGTTTCATTTTGTTAATTTGCTTCACACAAAGGCTTGTTACCTCTGTGATGGCAGTTTTTATTATTCCCCATTGTTCTTCCACCCCTCCTTCCTGCCCATTTGCTAGTGCATTCCTTAGGCACTCACCCATTTTGTAAAGTCAGCCCTCCTAAAGTCCAGTACTTTTGCCTTTGTATGGCTTGACTCTATTGCTGTGTTTATTGTGAACTATACTGTTCGATGGTCGCTAGTTCCCAGATGGCTCCCACTTCTACATCTCGATCCTCTCTTCATCTCCATTTGAAGAACCAGGTCTAAGATTGCTCCGTCTAGTGGGCTCAATACTAGTTGTCTAAGGCATGCCCCTGTAAGGCATCTAGAATAACCCCACTCTTTGAGTGGCTGCTGCAACTGCACTCCAGTTAACATCTGGCATATTCAGATCACCCACAGCAATATCTCCCTTTTTCTGCCATTCTAAGTATACTTTCTATCATTTCCTTGTCCATTTCCTCCCCTGAGAGAGTCTGTATCTAACCCCTGTGCAGATTGTGGTGCCATTGCCGGTCTCAAATTTACCCACAGTGCTTCTTCTCCTCCTGTTTTCCATTTTGTTCTGTTGCTTTGATTCCTTCCCTTATGTAAAAGCTACTCCTCCTCCTCCTCCTCTTTTACCCTCCCTGTCCCTCCTGTAGATAGTGTATCCTGGTATGTTTATGTCCCAGTCATGGTTTGTGTGTACCATGTTTCTGTGACTGCCACGATATCAGATGTTCCTCCTCCATCAAGGCCACTAATTCAGGAGCTTGTTACTCAGACTACGGGCATTGGTACTCTTTGCTCTCCATTTTTTGATGGTTTTACCTTCTTTTGCAGCATCCCCCACTGGCCTTACCTGGTTACCAAAAACTAAAAAAAATAAATAAATTAAAAAAATCTCATTTTTCACTTTGCAGAATTGAGCACATTAATATTGACAGTCCCATTTAGTGTCCCTATAAAGATCACTCATGCTGCGGCAGAGGCATCCATATGGTTATTTTCTGTGTTTCCTATTTTTTTTAATGGGAGTGAAGACTGTCCTAACAAACAGAAAAAAAACAATAAGACATACAGGGTATGTGTTGTGGTTGGATAGTGGCACACCTCAGGTGTGTCATGAAGCATCGCCGAGTGCCTTCACTTCAATCACCCGAAAAGTGCCGTTACCCCCACCACAATGTACACCCTGGAGTGTCACTGTAATTATAAAATGAGTCCAAGATGATTGTTTTTTTGGGGGAGGGGGTGACGAAATACACCAAATCAAAAACAAAACAGTTTTATGACTTTTTTAAAAACAGTCCCAGCACATCCCAGCACTGACATGCTGTCTTAAGCAATAAGGCATGACCAGGGCTTAGATTAACAGTCTGTTAATCACCCCCTAGGGGCATAATGTGGCATGAGGCACAGCCGAGTGCCATATTACCCCTAGGTGGTGATTAACTGACTGTTAATCTAACTCCTGGGAGTGCCTTATTGCTATTATAAAAATATTCCAAAAGAAAAATGTTAAAAGTATACTTTTTGAATGTTTTTACTCATTTAGAGGGGCATTTTTAATAAAATCGTTCTTCTACCAGCAGTTTAAGAATGCTGGTTCAGAATCAGAATGCATCATTCCAGTCATTCAGCAGTGCTAGAGGATGTAATGCTGATGGGAAGAATCCATGTGCCATGGTGATCAGGCTGTACATGACAGTTTAACAGGGACTAATGTAAGGCAGTTGGAATCCTAACAGTCAATCAGATTGCAGCATTTCTGAGACCCTTTTTATAATCAGGTTTAAATATTACGTACAGCAAAATTCGTGTATTTTTAATTAGCGCTCAAACCCTCTAGTTTCCCACACCCCACCCCCTTTTACCCATTCTCTCACCTTTCTTTCTTCTACTTTATAATATTCCCTCCCTTTTCTCTGTCTTGTTCATTTTCTGTCCTGCCAACATTCAAGAGATGGAATGTTTACTACAGATAGAATACAAGAATTCAAACCTCTGCTCAGTTCTGCTGGTAGAATGTTTACTCCCACTAGCACACAACAGAAGGCCTCTGATGGAACCAGGGCTTTTGTTTTATCTGTAGCAGCTTAAACAACACAGATTTCCCTAGTAAGCAGATGAAGACAGGAGGGGGAGTCTTTATGGTTAGCAAAGAAACAACATAAATTACAATTCTAAGTACTGTAGTACTTCATTTTTTAAAGGAAAACTGTCCTTATTGTTAGCACTCTCACCCCTGAACACTCTACCCCCCGATTAAGCTTTTGCCACATCAAAAAAACAATGTTTTCTGCAGTTTACTTACATTATTTTTACTTTGTAAAATTCACAATCGCCAAACATAATGGACGCTGCGCAGTTCCATTTCAGTACCAGTGTGATGCCGCACTGCTCACCCCAATACAAAATGCACTGGGCTGAGTGGTGCAGCGCCGCACCGGATCTGAAATGGAACTGCCATCATCACCATGTTTGGCGATCGAGAAAACACTGGTTGAAAATAAAGAAGTAAACTGCAGAAAAATATTTGTTATGTGAAAAGCTTAATCGGGGAGAGCGACGGGGTGGGGTGTTACAATAAGAACAGTTTTCCTTTAAGTTATGTATATGTGTGTAACAAGATTATTATGAGGGCAAATAACATTTAATCCTTGTATTTATAAATTTAAGACAGTCTTATTTTTAGGGCCTAGTTGAAGGTTTTTAGTGAGAAAAGGTGACAGCCACATTTGTGATGGCAGACAGAAATGGCTGGTACTACTGATTTTATTGTGAAGAGGCTACTGGACCTTCTTCCAGTGCTGTCGTCATGGGATATCAGCACTGGGTTATGAGCTCCTCAGCCAATCAGATTATTGGATTTTTTTATAGCCATATTATAATGGTAATTAGAAAATGGGTAAAAGTATTCCAGGCCTCTGATTGGCTGAGGGACTTCTCTAGCTGGGCACCTATCAGACAACAGATGCCCGGCTATTAAAAGTACCAGCTCAGCCAACCCCATCACCAAAATCCTGTTGCTCAGCCTGGTCTCTAACTGGCTAAAACCCCCTAATTTAATTTTGAAATATCCGCCATTTTTTTGTCTCGCTTAGCGAGAGCTAACGCCAGTCCACAAGACGTTCTCCCAATAAAATGTTAAACCTAATGACTACCCCTGCTAAAACGTGCACAGCAAAGCCAGTACAAAAAATAAAAATTAACCTCTTTTCACAAAGTTACTTGTCTTTTTTTCTCTTAGCTCGTTTTACTTCTCTGATTTCCATGTTCCCACTTTCAACTGTGAGAGAGACCCAAATACAAATACCAGAAATCAGCCTCGTACACAGCACAGCACTAGTTTTCAGAGCATTACTTGCAACCGGTTGCTAACCCCCCCCAAATAAAAACAGACTGCCACTTCTTAAAATGCAGTCTGATGCTCCTCTGTGAGACATAAGCAGGTTAGTACAATAGACTTCCACTCACTCTCTGATAAATGAAACAGTCCATCAAACAGCAACAGCACATTCTGTGGGAACTGCTGCAGCAACAGCGCTGCTGTAATCAGTGGTTATGGGGTCTGGCCGCTTCATGACGAGAAGTCCGGCTGGGTGGTATGGATAATTGTCTGCGTGGGTAGCGGTACTGCACCAGCTTTGATTCGGACTTACTAGATGAGGAATAATAAAACCATGGCTTTTATCACTATAAAACAGGAGCCCTGCTTGTTGGAGGTGGACGAAAGTGGTGAGTCTCTCTCTAAACAAATAAAATGGACCACTGGTGAACGTCGGTGTGGGGGGGGGGGCGCAGTTCCACAAACAAACAACAGTGTAACACAACACTAAGTTATTAAAAAAAAGTGTAAGAACTGCACTTCCCTCTGCTGGCAAGTATACCACTACAGCAGTAGAGGGATTACTTTATAATCAAAAGCATGTTCAATACATTTGTACTAATTTTCTATTAATTTTTGTGATTTCTTTTTTTCCTTTTTTAAAAATCCACACATAACCCATTTTCTAAGCGCAATAATACCCTCCAGGGTGGGAGGTATGGGCTATACCCACCCTTCTAGAGGCTATAAGCCCTGGGCGGGTGGGTATAGCCCAATACCACCCACCCTGTTGGGTATTATTGCTTGCATACACATTTTCATCAATTGACAGTCACTAGATGGCAGCTGTGTGATAAGCACCCTTCTTTCACTGACCCTTAACAAAATGCTGCACTTGCAGGTCCCTTCTGATACCAGGACCTGGCTGTCCCTGAAAACACTGGGCTCGATGCCCTTCTTCCCCAAGGCCTTCCTTGCCCTTTTAACTACTGGGCCCCTCTACCTACTATGGGCCAATTGCTGGCCTGAAGTGTTGCCCCTTTTTATGTGGTAGGGCCCTTTGGTGGATGTGTCCCCTTTAAACACTGTGGGACTTCTCTTCTGGGCCCCTTTTTCACGTCTAGGGCTTACCGTTACCCCTTTAAGGCACCTACAGTGCATGGCCCCTTTAAGCTGTGGGCCTGTCTTGCTGGGCCCGTTCAAGCCTTTCGTAAGCCTGTGATGCTCCTTTAATCTCTCTCTGGGACTTGTACTGCCCCTTTAAATATCTTCAGGCCTGGTCAAGGCCTTGTTGCCAGTCACTTCTCTTTGCCTCATCTCAGCACCGCCCCTTTCATAAATATTTAAAAGTTCCCCCTTTGGGCCCCTCCCTATTGACATTGCTTGCCCAGAATATTTAAATTATTTAAATTAGCACCTGGCCCGCCCCACGGTTCTCGGCCATTTTTCTCTCAAGCGCATGAGCGCTTTTAAAACTTTTATTTATTTAAAACTTCCTGGTGGTCAGCACCTTGGCTGATGGTGCTGCTGCTGACTCACCGCCACAGCCCAGGGTGAAGGAATCTCAATCGGGAGACTGGGAGGTGCTTGCTAGCAGAGGGATGGTTTCGAGCAGGCAGGCAGATGACTAGGGGCCTTGCGGGTATTCATGACGCCTGATGGCTGCTTCCTGGATGTGGCTCTTCTGTCACCGCTGACGTGGGACCGGAGAACTTTACATTTAATTTAAAATAAAAAAAATGGGGCTGAACAGAGCCCACACCATGGAATGGGGATGGACTGAACTACCGCACACTTCAGGACCACCGCACCACAACTTGGGACCGGACGTGTACTAGGAGGGACAAGAGGCAGACCACAAGTAAGCCCTAAAGAAACTTTGCCAACTTGTGTTCCCTCTCTCCCTCTTTTCATGAGCAGACATCTTTGTTTTTTCCCCAGAGAGCCTGAGAGCACTCTCACTGGGCTCTTCTTTGCCCACAGGATGGTGGCGACTCCCATTCACTTTACTGGCCACCGCTCAACTAACTGACTGTGTAGCCAGCATTTGGGACGCCATGTCCCTGGCAATGCTGGCTGCCCTGCAACAGCCCAGCACAAGCTGGATTTGAAAGATGGTCCCCTGGCTCGTGCTGTTTCCTGTGGGGGGGTTCCAGCAGGCGGCCAGGGGACGGCAAAACAAAACTTTTTTTTTTTACAGCAGCTGCTGTAGTGGGGAAACACTGGCAGGGGCCCTTAACTCACTGCCCACACATGGAGTCCCTGGGGCACCTTTACTCTAGTTCTGTTGTGCCCCCATCTCTGGGGCACTACACTAGGAAACAGTTTTGCACACCTCTAGATGCCCACCCACCTGCCGCCCCGCCACCCACCGACTGACTGCCTGGTAGGGCTGCACGCCCATTGGTGCAGAGCAAGAACCAATGGGCGTGCAGCCATATTCATGACAGTCCAGATTTGTGAATGAATACATTCATTCATTCACAAAACTGGACTGTCTTGTCTGATATGGGCGCTACGCCCATTGGCTCTTGCCCTGCACAATGAGCGTGCAACCCTACTGGGCAGTCAGTCGGCGGGTGGCGGGCGGCAGGCGGGTGGATGGTGCCGCCCGCCAGCCGCGGGAGGGGAGCGGGTGGTGGGGCTTCGTGGGTGGGTGGGGTGGGGGACACTAGCCACCAGGGCTATGTTCGGGGTTTGTTCAACATATACATCCCGTGATCGGGATGTGCCACTGGACCACCAGGGCTGAATTCGGCAGGGGTTATTAAACAACCACTGCCCGCAATCGGGCTTTTCGTCCACTGGACCACCAGGGATACGTTCGGGGGGGGGGGAGACACATTGTTGCCCACAATCGGGCTGGTGTGGGGGGTGGTGGTGGGGATTGTACACTGTTTCGCCCGCGATCGGGCTGCAGGGGCGTCGGTCCCGAAGAGCTACTGCCTGGCAGACCTGGTGCAAGTCTCGGGAATCGGGACCTGCATGCTAATGACATGCAAATGGGGTCATAATCAGATGCAAATGCCCCCGCGCCTTGCATGAATTATGGCCCCATTTGAATGTCACCTTTTTGAATATGGGGATTTTGAGCATGGCGCAATGGTACTTGCACCACCACAAGTTGAATGCTCCTCTGACAACTTGTGGTGGCGCAAGTTCACTGCACTATGCACAGTGCCTGTGGTTGATATTCAAAGGAGTTGCTCAAGGGTGCAACTCCTTTGAATATCACCCTGGACACACCCCTGTGCAACTATTTTGTGCAGCGCAAGGACTTGCACCTCAAAATAGCGCAGTTTGAATATCCAGCCCATAGTCTATAATATAAATTAGGAACACATTTTATGGTTTCATGTGCACTGTTCTGAAATCCCACATCCAGTGTGTGACATTAGATGACAAAAATTGTTGCTAATTTCAGTCACAGAGTCTAGAGATTCTGGGATGATAATGCAGTCCAAACATGTTTACCATGTTTATACAATTTCCACACATGGTCAGTCACAGTATTGGGAAGGGGGGGCACTGCTCATCAGTTGATAATACAGTGGAAAAGTTTGGGCGGGTTCTGAGCAGCCCACAGAGGTCATAACAGTGGAAAAATAAACAGCTTTCACTGCTGGGTAGACAAACCAAGGGCTGTTTGTTGAAAGAGACTGCTGCCTAAGAGAAAGTCTAGTTAATATACCCAGTATTCTCTTTTTAAAGCAGTCATGTCACATGTCACTTCATAGATAATTCACTTACACCTAAATTCTGGAGACCTACTGTGATTTGAGATCCAAATCACCCCTCCACTGACATGAATTTGGAGACTTCATATTGGTACCCAATGGACAGCAGTTTACATCACATAATCCACCAGCATCATCTCGTAAGATAGAGCTCAACTGACACAGACCACCTGGCCCAAAGTAAGTCTAAGATGGAATGAGTTTGGACATTTATTCATTTATTTATTATGTTGGCTCGTGCGTGCGTGCCAGCCAACATATTGCATTAGTAGCGGAGTTGGAGGTGCGGTCACTGTGGGCGAATGCAGGGCACACATCAGAAGGTGCGTCCCTCATTCCCCAATAAGGCAGCTGCAGGCACTGACACCAGGCATATGTCAAGTGGCCACCAGATCTAAGAAAGGTCTGCTGCAATCATGCAGCGGCACAATATCAAGCCCTCCCAACGTGCCTGTCCAGCGCCTGCAGACTGCCCCCAACCCACTTCACTTGCCAATGGGGGAGCCCACTCCCCGTCGACATAATGCCCCCCTCCCATTTAAAATGTATGCCGAGGGGGTGCCCAATCCCCTCAGCATCATGCACCCCGACAGTCTTTCTTTGCCAATGGGGGGCCCAATCCCCATCAGCGTGAGTCCCTCTTCCCCGTTTATTTTGCCGATGGGGGAGCCCACTCCCTGTCGGCATAATGTCCCCCCATCACTTTTGTTGTGTGCCGAGGGGGTGCCCAATTCCCCTCGGCTCTTGTCCCCCCCTTCGGTATGTATCGACGGGGGTGCCCAATCCCCCGTTGGCTACAGCATCCCCCTGCCGCAAAACACTTAGGTGGCATGCTGGGAGCCCACCCCAGCATGCCAAATGCCCCTGAAATACAAAAACCATCCCACGATTTTTTTTCAAACCTGTGAAACAAGAAAACGGTCCCTCATGGTTTCCCTGTCCCTTCCCCCAATCCACGCCCACCCTCTGCGTGCCCTGCCTCTCCACCCCATACTTACCTCCAATGCCTATGTTGAAAATTTGGTGCCGAACGTCCATAAAATGAATGTGTTACAAGCGTGTATTGTGCAGTTTCCACGCACCCTTGTAACTTGGCAAATGTGCAATATTTTCATGCCAGATTTTCAACACTGTCATTTTTTCACACCTCCTTATGAACAGTACAGCTGTCATTTTTCACATCCTGCCCAAAATGTGTTTTTGCATCTGTGGCGCACAGTGACATGGTCATTGTGGGAAATCAACTTTTGGGACAAATTAACAAAATCACAGTGCCACTGTTCATACTGGGAGGTCCCAAAATGCCTATGTTGAAAATGTGGTCCCTCACTGTCTGCACCCCGCTCCCCAACCCGCATCCGCCCTCTGAGCACCCTACCTCCCACACACCCCCCACCCCATATTTACCTCTGGAGCCCAGCGCAATGATCTTTGGTGGACCAGGAACATGTCTGCACTCTTCAAAGTTGACCGCGAACTGAAGAAATGCCGGTAAGCCGTATAATGACATAAATAGGGTTTTTTCAACTTTGGTGCATATCTCGGCCATTTTTGGGAATTTTGGCACCAAATATTCAACATGGGGTTATTGGGACCCCTCCTCATAAATTCAGTCACTGTCATGATGTTATTCGGTCCCGAAAGGTGATTTCACTGTCACTGCACGGAATCACCTTTCGGGACCGATTAACGAAATGACAGTGCCACTGTTCATGAGGGGCTCTCTCAAAAAGCCTATGCTGCAAATTTTGTAGAAAAAATAAAAAAAAATGGCTGTTTCATGAGCTTGCATTGCACAGTTTCCACGCACGCTTGTAACTTCGTGAATTTGTAATATTTGCACTACAGATTTTCAAAATTTGCATTTTCCCACACCTCCTTATGAACAGTACAGCTGTCATTTTACATATCCTGGCCGAAATGTATTTTCGCATGTCCGGTGCACAATAACATGGTCGCTGTGTGAAATCAGTTTTTGGGACAGTTTGAGGAAATGACAGTGACACTGTTGATGAGCAGAAGTCCTAAAATGCCTATGTTGAAAATTTGGTGACGAACGTCCATAAAATGATTGTGCTACAAGCGTGTGTTGTGCAGATTTCACGCACCCTTGTAACTTTGCAAATTTGCAATATTTTCATGCCAGATTTTCAACACTGCCATTTTTTTCATACCTCCTTATGAACAGTACAGCTGTCATTTTTCACATCCTGCCCAAAATGTGTTTTTACACCTGTGGCGCACAATGCTGTGGTCATTGTGGGAAATCAACTTTTGGGACAAATTAACAAAATCGCAGTGCCACTGTTCATACTGGGAGGTCCCAAAATGCCTATGTTGAAAATGTGGTTAAAAAATACCGAAAATAATTGGGTTACGGACGTGTGTTGCACAGTTTCTATGCATGCTCATGACTTCACCAATTTTTAATATTTTCACTCCAGATTTTCAGTGTTGCAATTTTTTTTTACACCTCCACATGAACAATACAGTTGTCATTTTTCACATCCTGCCCAAAATGTGTTTTCATCCCTGTGTCACCAAATGACATAGCCGCTGTTTAAAACTACCTTTCAGCTAACAAACTGATAGTGCCGCTCTTCATGAGGTGGGGTCACAAAAAGTCTATGTTGAACATTTGGAGTAAAAATACCAACAAACGCCTACGGCGTTAAGGTTTCCAACTGTAACTTCCCACCCTGTAGAGACTCACAGGTCAGGGGTGTGACTTGGGATCATTGGCTGTAATGCTCACACCATTCCAGCCCCACCCCTACCCTGATGCCAGTGACAGGCATTGAGGTCTGCCTTGGAGAGTTTGCCCCTAAAGTTCACCCCATTCTTCTATACTGCACCCACCTCAGCATATTTCCTTAAGGAATGGTGTAAGTATAACGCCCAAAGACCCCAAAGCCCACCACAACACTTGTCAGTGTCTACAGGGTAAAGTGAGGTAGAATGGCATGAGCATTGTAGCTGATGACCCAAAGGCACACCCCAATGCCTGTCAGTCTCTGCAGGGTGGGGTTGGTGTTGGCTTCAGTTCAGTACTTCACTGGCATTCCTATTATGCATCTCTAACTCCTGCACTACCAATGCCAATGCCAGCGAGACAACATTCGGCATTGACAAATGCTTGTTAACCATCTTGGAGTAACACCTTTGAGCTAGGAGCTCATTTACAAAGGTTCCATATCATGGAAAGGTACAAATTACAATTGAATACAGACATTTTTATAAACAGGACATACAAATAATGGAACAAGTCAAATAAATAAAAGATAATGTACAGAAGAAAATTATTGTGAGACTAGATAAAACAAGACATTAGAAGGAGGCTAATTGGGCAAGGAGGCGAGGAACAGAGAACAGAGGTTGTCTGTCATGAGGCTATAAGGGGCGAATGGGGCAGATGGGGGTAGGGAAGGGATGAGGGTGGTCAAATAGTGGGGGTTAATACTGGGGGATAGGTGAGGGGCAGTAGTAGGAGGGGTGAAGGTAAGGGGACAGGAGAAGGTGTATGTTGGAGAGAGTGGAGGAAGAGAGGCGAGATTGGGGAAGGGGCATCAAGCGCATACACATGGCCTGTCACTCAAGAGAGGACGTTCATTTGATTGGGGATAGGCATTCTACCTTTCCTGTGAACAAGTTATAGGTTTCTTTTGAGACTGTCATCAATCCTTTTTCACATTTGAAATTAAACTCAGAAACAAACACCCAAGATTACAGACTCCTCACGATGAATAAATAACCATCATGATCTGCTTATTAGTTTGTACTTGGTCTGCCAATCCAACACAATATTCCAAACATTTTATTAGATAAAGAGGAAAATTATATTGAAAAATTCCTGTTGGCTATTTTAATTCATAACCCACAGATGGTTTTATCTTGGCTATGACTCATTTGTAATTATGCCACCCATATTCTTCTGTAATCCGAGTGAATCATGAGCATTGCCACCAATAACAGACCTTTAGTACTGTATGTAATAAAGGTATAATACAAACTCTTCTCTGCTGCTCCTACAGTTTTAGTTATGCTTGCAACACCTCAAGCAATGTAAACATTCTAAAAGGTATAGCACATAAGACAACCGATATTAACTCCTTCCTCCCTCCTCCTCCCTCCCTCCCTCCCTCCTCCCTTCCTTCCTTCCTTCCTTCCTCTTCCTTCCTTCCTTCCTTCCTTCCTTCCTGCCTTCCTACCTTCCTTCCTTCCCATGCAAACTGTGTCTGAATTATATTAACAAAATTCTTACGTGAACTCCACAGTAAGTACATACTGTAACTGAAAATAAATTTGCTCTGATAAAATATCATATTGCTCAATGACCAAAATGTGGAACTGAGCAACAGCAGGTTGTCTTCCATCAGTTTGATTAACTTCTTTCAAGTTTTGCTTTGCCCAACTTTAGCATAATTCTGGGAGATATATGAAAATGGAACTATCAGAGCATGAGTGTTGTGGTCAGACTTATTCAGACTTATTATGTTGATTGCGCGCATGTGCAAGAAACATATTGTGGCAGCTTTCCAGAAGCAGGTTGCAGAGGCACGGCACTGTTGTGGCCAGTGACTCCACAGCCTTTAAAGGCTTGGTACGCATTCCTCAATGCCATGGCATGCTGCTGCTCACACTAGTTCAGCCAGTGTGTTGCCACATTGAAGTGTTTCAGTCGCTGCAATCAGGGGCCGCCTCGTCATTGCAGCGTCAGCCATTTGCTGCAATGAGGGAGTGACCCGTCATTGCTGGGCGGAATGTTGACAAGTGTAATATTGTTTGTGAAAATGGCGGCAGTTTTCCACCATGTTCACAAACAATATTATGAACCCCCAGTGCCAAGGGGGTGCCCAATCCTCCTCGGCAGCATGTTCCCCCCACAACAGTGTGTGTTTGCCAACAGGGGTCCCAATCCCCGTCGGCTTCAGTGCCCCTGCCCTGTACTTTGATGTTGCCGATGGGGGAGCCTACTCCCCATCGGCATTATGTCCCATCCTCCCAGTTTCATGTGCCGATGTGGGAGCCTGCTCCACATTGGCATAAGGCCCCCCCACAAACACCCAGTAGATTTGTGCCAAGGGGGTGCAAAATCCCCCTTGGCTCCTGCTCCCCACCTTTTGTTCCGACGAGGCTGCCAAATCCACATCAGCTATAGCTGCTTCTCAAAAAAACACTCAGTTGGCATGCTGGGAGCCCACCCCAGCATGCAACATGCCCCTGTAAAATAAAAATTCCTGCAATGTTTTTTTTCTTTGTTTTTAACCTGTGGAAAAAGAAAACAGTCTATCGTGGTCTCCCTGCCCCAACCCACAACCCGCGCCCACCCACTGTGCACCCTGCCTCCCCACAACCCCCTCACCCCATACTTACCCCTGGAGTCCGGTGCGACGATCTCCGGTGGACCGGGAACACGTCTGCACTCTTCAAAGCCGACCACGAGCTAAGGAAATGCCGGTAAGCTGTATAATGGAATAAATAGGGTTTTTCCAACTTTGATGCATATCTCAGGCATTTTTTTGGAATTTTGGCACCAGATTTTCAACATGGGGTTTTTGGGACCCCTCCTCATGAATTCTGCCACTGTCATGGCATTATTTTGCCCCGACAGGTGATTTGTGGTCACTGCGTGGAATCCCCTTTTGGGACCGATTAATGAAACGGCAGCGCTAATGTTCATGAGGTGGGATCTCAAAAAGCCTATGTTGCACATTTGGTGGAAAAAATCCAAAAAATGACTGTTTTACGAGCCTGCGTTGCGCAGTTGCTATGCACGCTCATAACTTTGTGAGTTTGCAATATTTTCATGCCAGATTTTTAACACTGACTTTTTTCACACCTTCTAGTGAACAGTACAGCTGTCATTTTTCACATCCTGGCCAAAATGTGTTTTCGCTCTTCTGGTGCAGAATAGTGCAGTCACTGTGGGAAATCAGTGTTTGGGTCAGATTAAGAAAATGACAGTGACATTGTTCAAGAGCAGAGGTCCTAAAATGCCTATGTTGAAAATTTGGTGATGACACTCCATAAAATGACTGTGTTACAAGCATGCGTTGCGCAGTTTGCACGCACGGTCGTAACTTCGCGAATTAATAATATTTTCACTCCAGATTTTCAACATTGACATTCTTCTGTACCTCCTTATGAACAGGATAGCTGTCATTTTTCACATCCTGACTGAAATGTGTTTTCGCAATTCTGGCACAGAATAACACGGTCGCTGTGGGAAATCCATGTTTGGGATACACTATGAAAATGACAGTGACACTGTTCATTAGCAGAGGTCCTAAAATGCCTGTTTTGAAAATTTGGTGATGAAAGTCCATAAAATGAGTGTGTTACGTGCATGCATTGTGCAGTTTCCACGCACACTTTTACCTTTGCAACTTTGCAATATTTTCACTCCAGATTTTCAACATTGCCATTTTTCCTCACCTCCTTATGAATGCTGCAGCTGCCATTTTTCACATCCTGGCTGAAATGTGTTTTACGTCTTCCGGCGCAAAATAGCACGGTCGCTGTGGGAAATCAGTGTTCAGGACATATTAAGAAAATCACACTGGCACTGTTCATGAGCAGAGGTCCTAAAATGCCTATGTTGAAAATTTTGTGATGAAACTGAATAAAATGACTGTGTTACAAACGTGCATTTTGCAGTTTCCACACACCCTTGTAAGTTTGCAAATTAGTAATATTTTCACCCCAGATTTTCAACATCGGCATTTTTTCACACCTCCTTATGAACAGTACAGCTGTCATTTTTCACATACTGGCCGAAATGTGTTTTCACGCTTTTAGCGCACAATACCACAGTCGCTGTCAGAAATCAGAGTTCGGGACACATTAGGATTGAGCGAGTGAGAGAGTGGGGGAGTGACCGAGCTCAACTGAGCTCTGTCAGGACTGCTGCAGATTTCTTTGTGTGCAGGAAAAGCCTCCAACACAGGCAGGAGCCCAGTACAAAAGGACAGTCTGCAGCGCTGGGAGACACAGAATGAACGCGTGAGGGAGGGGACTGAGTGAGCAACCTCAACAGAGCTGTGTTGGTACAGCTGCAGATGTCTTTGTGGGCAGAAAAAGGTAGCAATGCATGCAGGGGCCCCGTACAAAAGGGCAGCCTGCAGCGCCGGGAGAAACACAATGAGCAACTGAGAGAGGGTGAGTGAACGAGTTCAATGGAGCTCTATCATGACTGATGGGGATTTCTTTGTGGGCAGAAAATGGTGGCAACGCAGACAGGAGCCCAGTACAAAAGGCCAGCCTGCAGTGCCAGCAGAAACAGGATGAGCGAGTGAGAGATGTGGAGTGAGTGAGGTCAACAGAGCTCTGTCGGGACTGCTGCAGATTTCTTTGTGGGCAGGAAAAGGTGCCAACAGAGGCTGGAGCCCAGTATAAAAGAGCAGGCTACAGCGCCAGGAGAAACACAATGAGTGAGTGAGAGAGAGGGAGTGAGCGAGCTTAACGGAGCTCTATCATGACTGCTGGAGATTTCTTTGTGGGCAGAAAATGGTGGCAACGCAGGCAGGAGCCCAGTACAAAAGGCCAGCCTGTAGTGCCGGCAGAAACAGAATGAGCGAGTGAGAGAGAGGGGGAGTGAGTGAGGTCAACAGAGCTCTGCAGGACTGCTGCAGATTTCTTTGTGGGCAGGAAAAGGTGCCAACAGAGGCTGGAACTCAGTACAAAAGGGCAGCCTGCAGCGCCAGGATAAACAGAATGAGCGAGTGAAACAGGTGGAGTGAGCAACCTCAACAGAGCTCTGTCAGTACAGCTGCAGATTTCTTTGTGGGCAGAAAAAGGTGCCAATACAGGCAGGAGCCCAGTACAAAAGGGCAGCCTGCAGAGCCAGGAGAAACACAATGAGCGAGTGAGAAAGGGGGAGTGAGCGAGCTCAATGGAGGTCTATCATGACTGCTGCAGATTTCTTTGTGGGCAGGAAAAGGTGGCAATGCAGGCAGGAGCCCAGTACAAAAGGCCAGCCTGCAGTGCTGGCAGAAACAGAATGAGTGAGTGAGAGAGGGGGAGTGAGCGAGCTGTATGGAGCTGAGTCAGGAGTGCTGCAGATTTCTTTGTGGGCAGAAAAAGCTGCCAATGCAGGAAGGAGACCAGTACAAAAGGGCAGTCTGCAGCAGCGGGAGACACAGAATGAACGAGTGAGGAAGGGGGAGGGAGTGAGTGAACTCAATGGAACTCTGTTAGGAGTGCTGTGCATTTCTTTGTGGACAGAAAAAGGCAGCAATGCACACAGGGGCCCAGTATGAAAGGGAAGCCTGCAGCGGTGGGAGAAACAGAACGAGCAAGTGAGAGAGGGGGAGTGAGCGAGCTCAAAGGACCTCTATCGTGACTGCTGCAGATTTTTTTGTGGGCAGAAGAAGGCAGCAATGCAGGCAGGAGCCCAGTACAAAAGAGCAGCCTTCAGCACCAGGAAAAGCAGAATGAGCGAGTGAGACAGGGAGAGTGAGCGACCTCAACGGAGCTCTGTTGGCACAGCTACAGATTTCTTTGTGGGCAGAAAAAGATGCCAATGCAGGCAGAAGCCCAGTACAAAAGGGCAGCCTGCACCGCCAGGAGAAACACAATGAGCGAGTGAGAGAGGGGGAGTAAGCGTGCTCAATGGAGGTCTATTGTGACTGCTGAAGATTTCTTTGTGGGCAGGAAAAGGCAGCAATGCAGGCAGGAGAGTGAGCTCAACAGAGGTCTATGGTGACTGCTGTGGATTTCTTTGTGAGCAGGAAATTTTGGCAAAGCAGGTAGGAGCCCAGTACAAAAGGCCAACCTACAGCATGGACAGAAGCGGAGCGAGCGAGTGAGAGAAGAGGAGTGAGCTTAACGGAGCTGTGTCAGGACTGCTGCAGCTTTCTTTGTGGCCAGAAAAAGCCACCAATGCAGGCAGGAGTCCAGTACAAAAGGGCAGCCTGCAGCAGCGGGAGACAGAGAAAGGGGGAGTGAGTGAGCTCAATGGAGCTCTGTTGGAGTGCTGCAGATTTCTTTGTGGGCAGAAAGAAAAAATTACTCACCTTAGTAATTATGTTTCTTCTAATGGAGTCTTGCTATATTCTGACAATTGCAGTAATTCCCAACCTTTGAACTGCCCTGGAGAACAAAGAGTTAATTTTCTATGCAGGGCATAGAATGCTGAGCTCGAGCTCGGTTGAAGTCTCTGTCTGGAGTGTTTCAAACTTAAACCGTCAGATTCTTACGAGCCCAACTAACTGAAAATGTTATGTGGAAATTGTAAAAATTACTACTAGCCAACTGGCTGAAAAAAGTTTTGGATTCCCAGGGAAGACTCAAGTCAGGAAACCCAAAAACCAAAAACCAATCTAATACAAATAACAATAATAAATCAGCACCCCAACAAAAAGGAGGAGGGTGCAAGCAAAAAACACCCCTGGGGTGCAGCACTGCACCTGCCCACCCACTTCCCAAAAACAGGTTCTGAGAGGGGAGGCACAGAGGGAGGTCAGAATACAGCAGGACTCCATTAGAAGACACATAATTACTAAGGTGAATAATTTTTTCTTCAAACAACATGAAGTCTTGCTGTATTCTGACAATTGCAGACTACCAAGCAGTACCTCCAAGGAGGAGGGACAGAACCTACCAGGTGGCTGCTTGACAAATTTCTAAGAGCAGGATATCCCTGGCAGCAGCCAGGGAAGCAGCTGTACCTCTTGTGGAATGAGCCCTCAGGCCTGAGGATAGAGTTTTTTCCAGTTTTTCATAGCAGAATTGTATACAAGACACAATCCACCTGGTAATAGATCTTTTGGTGGCAGGTTTGATCTTTCCCACTTCTCCATAAGTGAGGAACAACTGAAGGGAGTCAAACCTGTGACCCTTGCTATGCGCTATGTAGTAAATAAGGGCTTTTTTAACATCTAAACTGTGTAGCCTCCTCTCTCCTGAGGAAGAATGATCAGTGAAGAAAACAGGAAGAGACATAGACTGGTTTAAATGGAAGTCTGAAACCACTTTGGGCAAGAACTTTCTATTGGTTCTAAGGACCACTTTATCCCTGTGAAATGAGATAAAATCAGGTTCCACTGACAGGGCTTGCAATTCACTGATATCCCTGGCAGAGGTAATGGCTACCAGGAACACAGTTTTCAAAGTCAAGTACTTAAGCTCTGCTGAAGACATAGGCTCAAAAGGGGGCTGCATAAGTTGAGCAATGCAAACATTCAAATCCCAGGCAGGGGTAGGGTCTCTAAAAGGAGGATTTGTGTGAAGCAATCCTTTAAAAAATTTACAGAACACAGGATGAGAAGATAGTGAGGAAGACTTCCCCACAGACAAAAATGCAGAAACAGCTGACAAGTGTACATTGAGAGTAGCTGGTCTGAGGCCTAGGCCATTAAGATGGACCATATAATCCAGAACCGTAGGCAATCCAGCAGTGTCTAGAGAAATATGCTCCTTAGAACACCAAATACTGTGTAACCCCCTTGCAAATGGGGGTTCCTAAAAGCTTCCCCGGAGCTTGCCTAAGTGCTCCCTGCCAGGCTGGTGTCCTGCATTTTAGCAGTTTAGATGTGATTGCCAGGAGCACTACCAAAGCCTCCGTGCCTGTCTTTTTAAGGGCTGCCTAATTCGCAGTCATGATTGATCTGGGAAGGAGTTTGAGTGTTACCATGCTCGAGTCCCGCCCGGGCTGCCAGATAATTGCTCCATTTCTGCCATCGCTAAATTGTGCAGAGGGAGCTCCTCCGAAAGATGTAACTGCTTGCTAATAAATAATAACGTAGTTGTTCTAACCTGTTTTTTCTTTGCAGCAAAGACTGTTCTGATTCTCCCCTCCATATTGGTCCCGAGCTGGCGACTTGGACCAGTCAGTACGTTGGAACTTTAGGGGAGCTATCTAACCAATCGAGGGACTGTTTCTAATTTGGGAAAGGCATTATGGGCTATGGCGGTTTTTTGCACCACCGAGAATAGGAGAAATTGACTGGCAGGTGCCGCCAGCCAATAGGGCCGGGTAGCATCTGAACTGAAGGGAGAGCCCCTTGCTGTAGGGGGCAGATGCGTTGAGACTGAAAAAGAGGAAGGAGCGCTGAGCTCCTGCGTCATTGAGTGTTCGCGCGGGAAGCGCGTGAAAGGCCTGAAGTGGCTGTTTTTGTTGTTTTAGTGATTCGGACTAAATCCGCCGGCGTGCGGTCGGAGAAGGCTAATGCCAGCCCAGCTACCTACCAGGATCAACCTGAGAGGACTGGAGAATCTGCTGAATTGCGCTTGGTCCACCCGTGAGGTTGAAGTTGCCGTTTATTGCCCGAGTCTACTGTAAGTTCATATGGGGTCTAGAAGCAGCTGCCTGGTATGGTACCCCTCTGTTGTTTGTCATATAAATGTGTGAGGAGGCTGGTGAAATTCAGGCTTAACCCTGCCAGAGGTGAAGAAATCGTTGCTTGCTGGAGTCGTGAGTACTGAACTAGGGTAGCTCCCTGCTAAGTTTGAAATCAGTGGCCTCCAGTTGCTTCATCATACTGCTGACTGTCTAATTGAGTTTTGCTTCTCATTCTGACTCGTTCAGTATTGTAAAGGCTATCTGTGTCAGGGCCCCAACCAGCTGCCACGGTGGTCTAGCCATTAGGGCTTGGGTACTCAGAGACAGTAAATATTGGGTTTAGGCCTGTGCACAGAGCCCTAGGTAGATAGGTATAGTGATAAGCCAATCATCTTGATTTCCCCCTACCCCTGTTATTTGTCTCCCTTGAATAAATCAGATTGTTCTTTCTGCAACCACACCCTGGCTACTGTGTGCATTACTGGTGAACTGCTGCATAGGTACTGTGATATAACTGTACCTTACTTTACAGGGGGTCCTCGGAGTGAGTTGAGAGGTACTAGCCAGGGGGTAAGTGTACTGGAGAAAAGTATTGTGGGAACCTTGTGTGAGCCACTAGTAGACTGAAAGGGGGGTTGCAGTAACCCAGAGGGCTGTGACAGAGGCAAACTCACCAGTATCAACCCCGACCTCTGGGTGGAGGCACCTGTCAGCGGATCTGGGCCCCTCACCCTGTCTCTGTGGAGGCAGGCAGGGGTAGTAGCCCTAAGGGTAGCACCCCTTGGGGGTTACAAATTGGATGCACTGCTGGGATCAGCGTCCCTAGTGGCCAAGTGTGGAAGTACATAAGAAATGGAACAACTGGAAGGGGATATGTTGGGGATAATTAAGTTGGGACCTATTAAGACAATGGTACACAGACTGATGGGGTGGGGTGAAGCCAAAGAGCTGGACTCCCAGGAAATTGTGTTACTGTTAGATGTGCCTTTGGGAACCTCAACTGCTGACATCATTTCCGCAGCAGAGCGAGTAAAATGTTTGGGCAAAGTGGAGGTAAAAGGGCATATGGCTGACCTGCTCGACCTGACGTTGCAGATGCTACTCCTGTGCAGTGTGGCCATCGACCCTGAGAAGGTATCTCCAGTGATTTGCCCGGAGGGTGCCTCACAGGGATGGAGGCTAATTCATATTCGAAGTTGGGCAGTCACTCTTGGGGGGTCCCCCCAAATGAATAGTTTTAAAGACAAACTGCTTAAATTGCTGGCTGTGGAGGGGAGAACTACCCAGGAACTGCTGCAAGCATTGGATTTGTCTAGTGATGCTACCCCTCAGGGCTCTTCCGGCACCTCCCCCTGTCCCCCCAAGAGTTCCATTCTGGCTTCACTGCCCCTAGTAGTCCCATCTATACAGCTCGACTCCTACCATAAGCTAAAACCTTTTTCTGGCACGGTGCCAGTGCCTCCAGGGGAGGATGACCTGGAAGCTTGGATGGACTATGCTACCCCCTTAGTCCAGGAATGGCAATGCTCTGAGGGGGAGAAAAGGAAGAGGCTGATGGAGAGCTTTCGGAGTCCCGCTTTAGAAGCCATTAGGTTTTTGTGCGCCACCAGTCCGGAAGCCACCACTGCAGAGTATCTCTCTGCTTTAGAAGGGGTGTTTGGGAGTACAGAGACTGGTGAAGATTTACTATCAAAATTCAGGTCTGCTAAGCAGTGGAGGAATGAGAAACTGTCCGCCTTCATCACTAGGGTGGAGCGGGCTTTGCAGAAGGCCTATAGAAAGGGGGGAATCACTGCCACGGCCTTGAATCAGGTCAGGTTAGAACATGTTTTAAAGTCTGCCAGATTCTCTAGTGTAGTACTGTTAAAACTCAAGTTACATGATCGACGGGCTACCCCATCTGAATATTGTCAATTAATGAGGGAGATTAGAGAGGTGGAGACCGATGAAGAGGGGTGGGAGCCATGTGTGGGGGCGGTGAACCCTAGTGGGACCCCTGAGCTTAGCACCTCTGAGGAGATCAGCCTGTCCAGAGGGTCTGAGGGATCCCCAGATTCTCCAGGTGCTGTGGGAATGGGAGTTATCTCCTCCGACCCCAACGTAGAGAGTGAGTTGAGGGCCGAGGTCAGGAATTTACGGGAACTGGCGAGGGACCTGAAGCAATCTATTATGTTCCCTGTTAGGTCCGGGGCCCCTGAGACAAACAGAAACCAGACCCTCGGCCCAAGGGAGCCCCCTCACCCCTCTTAGGGCCCCCCACAGATAAGGTGTCAAGCGCCAAATAGTGACCCCCGGGACCCCAAGTTCTGTTACCATTGTGGAGAAGATGGGCATTTTCAACCTGAGTGTCAGAGGCCGGAGAATTTAAGGAAAGTCAACAGTAGACTGATCACTTGGCATCACCGGGCCCAGTCTTGACCCCCTAGGAAAAGTTTTGTGACTCGGGCTCAGGCTCAGCCAACTCTCAATGCTGTGGCCCCTGACTGGTCTGATGTGGTCGGGCCTGCAATGGAGACTCCGGTGCGAGTAAATGGGATTCCCATTTGAGCTGTATTAGACAGTGGCTCTCAGGTAACCATCATGTTTCAGGATTGGTATCAGACACACTTACCTGAGGTGCCTCTGCAACCCTTGACTGGTCTACATGTGTGGGGGTTGAGCGACAAGGCATATCTGTATTTGGGGCATATCCGGGTTTGGTTATCATTCTCTACCTCTGTGGCTGGAATGGATGATCAGGTGGAAACCTTAGTTTTAGTTTGCCCACCCATTGGACTGTATGATGGGGTCCCTTTGTTGACTGAGATGAATGCCCATATGTTTGGACGATTGGCCCAGTTGTGCTCAGAAAAGCAAGCATTCAAACCTGGGTGAGCCTTAAGGATACCCGCTGCGATCCAAAAGGCAGTTGCAACTCAGAAGAAGGTTAACCAGGAGGAACCTGAAGGCCCAGTGGGGGTGGTGTGGAAAAAGGACCCGGCCCCAGTGATACTCACCTCGAATGCACAATGTGTCCTGCATGGAGAGGTACGACTAAGGACAGATGTTAAAAATAAGTTGTTGATGTTGGATGCGCCTGGGGAGGAAAGATTGCCTGAGGGACTGTTGGTAAAGCCCAGTATCTTGCCGGCTAGAGCTCATGATTATGTCAAGAGAGTGATGGTTCAAGTGCATAACGTGTCCGACAAAGAGATTCGAATAAGAAGAGGGTGCACCCTGGCAAGTGTCCATTGTGCAGATACTGCAGTACTGCCAAATAGCAAGGGTCCAGGGACAGACGACCAAGTTACTCCTGACTTGTTTGATTTCGGTGACTCCCCATTGCCAGCTGAATGGAAAAAGAGGATCAGTGAGAGGCTTGCCAAAAGGGACCAGGTTTTCTCCTGAAAAGAGTGGGATGTGGGATGTGTGCAAAGGGCTGAGCATCACATTCAGCTGCATGATGAAAGGCCTTTCCGAGAGAGATTCCGGCACCTGGCTCCGGCTGACATAGATGACGTGAGGCGGCATCTGCAAGAAATGTGGGCTGCTGGTGTCATACAAGAGTCCAGGAGCCCCTATGCCTCCCCCATTGTAGTGGTAAGGAAGAAGAATGGGGCAGTTAGGATGTGTGTAGACTATCGCACTTTGAATCCGCGGACCATCCCCGACCAGTGTACCATGCCACGCATACAGGACGCCTTGGACTGTTTAAATGGCAGTAAGTGGTTCTCTGTGTTGGACCTCTGCAGCGGGTACTACCAGATCCCAATGGCTCCAGAGGACCTGGAGAACACTGCATTCCTCTTCCCCCTAGGTTTCTATGAGTTCATTCGGATGCCTCAGGGGATTTCAAGCGCCCCCGCCACCTTTCAGCGACTGATGGAGAGGGCCGTGGGGGATATGAATTTGCTCGAGTGTCTGGTCTATCTAGATGATGTCACAGTGTTTGGACATTTGTTGGAAGAACACGAGCAACGATTATTTAAGGTCTTGGATTGGTTGGAAGAGTTCGACCTCAAGCTGTTTATAGATAAGTGTCAATTCTTCCAGACTTCTGTAAAATATGTGGACACGTAGTGTCTACTGAGGGCATAGAGAGTGACCCTAGCAAAGTGGAGGCCTTGACTACTTGGCCTCAGCCCAGGAACTTGAAAGAGTTGCAACGGTTTCTGGGTTTTACGGATATTATAGGCGATTTGTCAAGGACTATTCTCGAGTGATTCGTCCTCTCCTCAATCTCACTCAGGGTACCCTCCACACACAAAAGTATAAGAAAGTTGTGCAATCCGAGATGGAGAAGAGGTATTTCCAGCCAAATGAACTGTTTGGGGATCGTTGGACTGTTGAGTGTGAGGACGCTTTCTATGACATCATATATCAACTTACACATGCCCCCATGTTGGCCTATGCTGACCCGGTTAAGCCCTACGTTCTCCATACTGATGCTAATCCTCAAGGATTGAGGGCTGTGTTATATCAGGAGCACTCGAATGGTCTGAGACCTGTAGTTTTTGCCAGCAGAAGTCTGGCTTCTTCAGAAAAAAACTACCCCCTGCATAAGCTAGAGTTCCTGGCTCTGAAGTTTGATTGATCATTGTTGATCAGTTTCATGACTATTTGTGCGGTGCCAAGATATTGGTGAAGACTGATAACAATCCTCTGACCTATGTACAAACCTCAGCCAAGTTGGACGCCACTGGCCATAGGTGGCTCTCAGCTTTGGCCACCTATGACTATGCTTTTGAATACAGGGCCAGTTTAAACCATATAGATGCGGATGCCCTCTCTCGGAGGCCTATGTCCCAAACTGTTTGGATCAGGTTGTCTGAGCCTGACATATGAGCCCTTTGCCAGAAGTTTAACAAGGAAGAACAGGTGTCCTCGGATGCTGAGAACTGTATGGTAGATTGCTTGGGGCCATCTGAGAACTGCATACCTGCTGCCTACTGTCATTTTTCCACGCTGGACACTAGTTCACTGCCACAGTTTGACAATACTAGTCTTCAACAGGCTCAATCCCGAGATTCTATGATAAAACTGGTTGTGGAAGGCTTGCAGGTCGGGCGGGATGTGTCCAAATTGCACTCCACCGACTTAAGAACCACCTTGTTATACAAAGAAGGGCACAAATTAAGGCTGATTAACCAACTACTATACCGAGAGACTGTAAATAAAGAGGACCAGATTGTCAAACAGCAGCTGGTTCTGCCTTCAGCATTAAAGGAACTGGTCTTAAGGTCCTTACATAATCAGATGGGGCATCTTGGCATCGACCGAACACTTGATTTGGTATGAACCCGGTTTTACTGGCCAAAAATGAGTGCAGATGTAGAGCAGTATGTCAAGACCTGTAGTCGGTGTTTGCAAAGGAAAGCCTTGCCCCAGAGAGCTGCTCCCATGGTCAACATTACCACTAGCGCCCCTATGGAACTAGTCTGCATTAATTTCTTGAGTCTAGAACCAGATCTGAAAAATATCAGTAATATATTGGTGGTTACCGATCATTTCACCCGGTATGCATAGGCGTTCCCTACTAAGGATCAGAAAGCAACCATGGTGGCTAAGATACTTGTTGAAAACTTTTTTGTCCACTACGGGGCCCCCCAGTGGATCCATTCCGACCAGGGAAGGGACTTCTAGATCCGCTTGATTAAAGAGATGCTGTCTTTGTGGGGGGTGCGAAAGTCAAGAACCACCCCCTACCATCCTCAGGGAGATCCCCAGCCAGAAAGGTTTAACCACACATTGCTTGATATTTTGGGCACATTGCAACCCAAAGACAAACCGAGATGGAGCCATCAGATTAGCACCCTGGTCCACGCTTATAACTGCACCAAGAGTGATGCCATCGGATTTTCCCCGTACAGACTGATGTTTGGGAAAGAGGATAGATTGCCCATGGATGTGTGCTTTGGAGTTTCCCCTGATGGGGTGCAAGCAGAAAATCATCTACAATATGTACAGAAGCTGAAGGCCCAGTTAAACCATGCTTATCAGTTGGCCCAGACCATGGCTGCTAAAAGAAACTTGGCCAATAAGGAGAGGTATGACAAGAAAGTGAAGACATTGGAGCTAAGAGAAGAGGATAGAGTTTTGCTGTGAAATCTGGGGCTGCATGGAAAACATAAGATTGCTGACCGATGGCATCACCTCCCTCACATTGTTGTGGGACAACTGGCCAATTTGCCTGTATATAAAGTGCGACCTGAAAACAATTCCAAAGATGTGAAAACTATTCACCGAAATCATCTGCTGCCAATCGGGAAAATCCTGATTGAAGCCGAACCTTCAACTGCCGCCCCCTCCCGGCCTGTGATTAGATCTGCTGTCAAGAAAAGGACCAAATCCATGGATTCTTCAGCAAGCCAACCAAGAGGGCCTTGTCCAAACCCTGCAGAAGGAGATGATCAACAATCGGTGTCGGAAGACAATGAAGATGATATTGAATACTATCCCTCTTACAAACTGAGCCAGTTGTTTCGGGGCAATCCCCTTGTTAACTCTGGAAATGAGATTGGCCTGTCTGGACTGTTAGAGCCCCATACTTTGTCTCTGGAGCCGATACCTCCAGAAGATGATCTGGGTAGCAGAAAAGCCCAAGGGGTGGGGTCCTTAAGCCTGGCTGAACTGTCTGGCCTGGCTGAATTATCTGACATCTCGGATGAAGAAAGTGAGGTGGGGGGACAAGCCAGTGATATGCCTGAACCAGAAGAATATTTTGAATGCCCTGATGGTTCCTCACTAGTAGCTACACAGCCCTCAGCTGAGCCCAGTGGAGTGGGTCCCGGGGTAGAGGATCAGGCCACCAATAATACTATGAGCACTGAGCCCTGTTCCCCTGTGGAGGTTCCCATCCCTAATGTCAGTGGGGCTGAGTTGGAATCAGGGCCTGTTTCAGGGTTCCCCGAGACACCTAGATGCTCCAGCCGAGAAGTACGGCCTGTAATAAAGTTGAGTTATGAGTCTCTGGGTCAGCCAGTGGACCTGCCCTTGAATGTGGTCCACAAAGGGGTGTACGTGTCCCTGAGCTCCTTGCCTAAGCTAGCTTTGGGGGATAACTCTAGTTTGTTAGTATTACCCTTTGGATGTGGTGTCCCTACTTTAGGTGACCCGTCAGTAACTGAAATGGAGGGGTTCCCCCAATCCTGGGGCCATGAGCAGGAAATATTGACCTGATTGGAAAAAAGAGGAACAAAGGGTTATGTGTGTACAACGTTGTATAACCCATAGTACACTGTGAATATTCATGTATGTAATGCAAAGTGTGATGTAGTGTCAATTAGGCTGTATGCCTTCAAGTAAATTAAGGGCAATTACTTGGCGCAGATGCCAAGTTTTTCCAGGCCAGGGAGGGTGTAACCCCCTTGCAAATGGGGGTTCCTAAAAGTTTCCCTGGAGCTTGCCTAAGTGCTCCCTACCAGGCTGGTGTCCTGCATTTTAGCAGTTTAGATGTGATTGCCAGGAGCACTACCAAAGCCTCCGTGCCTGTCTTTTTAAGGGCTGCCTAATTCGCAGTCATGATTGATCTGAGAAGGAGTTTGAGTGTTACCATGCTTGAGTCCCACCCCGGGCTGCCGGATAATTGCTCCATTTCTGCCATCGCTAAATTGTGCAGAGGGAGCTCCTCCAAAAGATGTAACTGCTTGCTGGGAATAACTTAGGGTAATAAATTATAACGTAGTTGTTCTAACCTGTTTTTTCTTTGCAGCAAAGACTGTTCTGATTCTCCCCTCCATATTGGTCCCGAACTGGCGACTTGGACCAATCGGTACGTTGGAACTTTAGGGGAGCTGTCTGACCAATCGAGGGACTGTTTGTAATTTGGGAAAGGCATTATGGGCTATGGCGGTTTTTGGCACCACCGAGAATAGGAGAAATTGACTGGCAGGTGTCGCCAGCCAATAGGGGTGGATAGCACCCGAACTGAAGGGAGAGCCTCTTGCTGTAGGGGGCAGATGCGTTGAGACTGAGAAAGAGGAAGGAGCGCTGAGCTCCTGTGCCATTGAGTGTTCACGCGGGAAGCGCATGAAAGGCCTGAAGCGGCTGTTTTTGCCGTTTTAGTGATTCAGACTAAATCCGCCGGCGTGCGGTTGGAGGAGGCTGGTGCCAGCCCAGCTACCTACCAGAATCAACCTGAGAGCACTGGAGAATCTGCTGAATCATGCTCGGTCCACCCATGAGGTTGAAGTTGCCGTTTATTGCCCGAGTCTACTGTAAGTTTGTGTGGGGTCTAGAAGCAGCTGCCTGGTATGGTACCCCTCTGTTGTTTGCCATATAAATGTGTGAGGAGACTGGTGAAATTCAGGCTCAACCCTGCCAGAGGTGAAGAAATCATTGCTTGCTGGAGTCGTGAGTACTGAACCAGGGTAGCTCCCTGCTAAGTTTGCAATCAGTGGCCTCCAGTTGCTTCATCATACTGCTGACTGTCTAATTGAGTTTTACTTCTCATTCTGACTCGTTCAGTATTGTAAAGGCTATCTGTGTCAGGGCCCCAACCAGCTGCCATGTTGGACTAGCCATTAGGGCTTGGGTACCCAGGGACAGTAAATATTGGGTTTAGGCCTGTGCACAGAGCCCTAGGTAGATAGGTATAGTGATAAGCCAATCATCTTGATTTCCCCCTACCCCTGTTATTTGTCTCCCTTGAATAAATCAGATTATTCTTTCTGCAACCACACCCTGGCTACTGTGTGCATTACTGGTGAACTGCTGCATAGGGACTGTGATATAACTGTACCTTACTTTACAGGGGGTCTTCAGAGTGAGTTGAGAGATACTAGCTAGTGGGTAAATGTACTGGGGAAAAGTATTGTGGGAACCTTGTGTGAGCCACTAGTGGACCGAAAGGGGGGTTGCAGTAACCCAGAGGGCTGTGACCAAGGCAAACTCACCAGTATCAACCCCAACCTCTGGGTAGAGGCACCCGTCAATGGATCTGGGCTCCTTACCCTATGTCCATGGAGGCAGGCAGGGGTAGTAGCCCTAAGGGTAGTTCCCCCTGGGGTTACAACTGAATCTCTTCCATTTGGAGTTATAAGTCTTTCTGGTGGAGGGCTTTTGAGAAGCCTTGAGGATATACAGAACCCCCCTGGGAAAAATGCAGATCTGCAAACTCTAACTCTTCAACAGCCATGCCTTGAGATTGAGAGACTGAAGATTGGGGTACCAAATCCTTCCCTGAGAGGATGTTAACAGGTTGTAATTCCTGGGGAGAGACAGGGGAAGATGGACTACTATGGACAGCAACAGGGGGTACCAGGGCTGTCTGGCCCAATCTGGAGCAATCAGAATCACCTTGCAAGGCTTGAGACCTTATTTTGACCAAAACTTTGAACTGGAGTGGGAAGGGGGGAAAGGCATAGAGAAACTTCCCTTCCCAATTCAGAATCAGAGCATCCAGGGGGACTGAGCCCAAGACTGGAGGTCTGCAACAAAAGAGAGGGAGTTGGTGATTGTCTGGGGCTGCAAAGAGATCTGTCTCTGGAGTGTCCCACCTTGAAAAAATCACTTTCAACACCTGAGGGTCCAGGGACCATTTGTGATGGCCCTGACAGATCCTGCTCAGTGCATCTGCCAACATATTGTCCTTCCCTGGAAGTTGAACTGCTACCAGAGAGGTTTTCAGGGAATAAGCCAGGGATCACAACTTCATGGCTTCTGTGCACAAGGCCATGGACCGAGTGCCTCCCTGCTTGTTGATGTACCACATGGTGGTGGTGTTGTCCGTTCTGACTTGAACCACCTTGTTCTGTAATGACTGAGAGAAAGCTTTTAGGGCCAGAAAAACTGCCCTGAGCTCTAGGAAATTGACGTGGAGAAGGGACTCTTGGGGGGACCATAGCCCCAGGGCAGTGAGGAACCCCAGATGGGTTCCCCAGCCCAGAAGAGAAGCGTCCATTGTAAGGACCACTGAACAAGGCTGAGTAACAAAAGGAGCACCTTGTCTTAAATTGTCCTGATCCTGCCACCATTGGAGGGCTTGGATCAAGGTCAGAGTCACTGGGATCAGTTTAGTAAGGGAATCCTTCCTCTGAGACCATCTAGAATCTTGCCCCTTGGACCACTGCTGTTGAAGCTGCCATGTGGCCCAAGAGCTGGAAGAAATGCATTGCTCTCTGAGATACCTGAAGGCTGAAAGAAGAGGCTAGTTCCATAAGAACCCTTGCCCTTTCTAGAGGAAGAAAGGCTCTCGCTCTGAGTGTGTCCAGTTCTGCCCCAATAAAGGTAAGAAGCTGGACTGCTTCGAGAACTGACTTGGGAAGGTTGAGAAGAAATCCTAGAGAAATGAGCACTTGCTGGGTCACTTGCAGGTGAGACTTGACTTGGTCTGGAGACTGACCCATTATTAGCCAATCATCCAGATATGGAAAAATGGAAATCTTTTGCCTTCTTAGAAAGGCAACTACTGCTGCCAGGCACTTAGTGAAAACCCTTGGGGCTGAGGTTAGGCCAAAGGGCATTGCTCTGAACTGATAGTGGCCTAAGGGCAACTCAAACCTGAGGTACTTTCTGTGGGAGCACCTGATGGGAATGTGAAAGTAGGCATCTTTGAGGTCCAGGGAGGCTAGCCAGTCCCCTGGCCTTAGAGAGGGAAGGATTATTCCTAGAGTTACCATCTTGAACTTTGGTTTTAAAAGATGTTTGTTCAGATATCTTAGGTCTAGGATGGGTCGCCACTCCCCTGTCTTTTTGGGGGTCAGGAAGTACCTGGAGTACAGTCCTTTGCCCCAGTGTAGGGTAGGTACTCTCTCTATGGCTCTTAAAGCTAGGAGAGAAGAAACCTATTCCTCTAGGGCAAGGGTTTCCGAGAGACTTGCAGGTGGAAAAGATCTGGCTCTCATCTTTGGAAATTTTCTGAAGCTGAGAACCAGTCCCTGGCTTACTACTTCCAGGACCCACTTGTCTGATGTAATAGACATCCAGTCCTGGGCAAAGTAAGCCAGTCTACCCCCTACTGGAATAGGAGAGTCAACCCAGGCAGGCCCATCAGGGTGTCTGCTTGGCAGGGGCTTTAGGCTGAGGAGCGGATGCAGCCCTGCTCATCCCCCATCTGCCTCTCCCTCTGAAGAACCCCCTCTGAAAAAAGGAAGAAGAGGCCTGTGCTTGGTAAAAGGCTTTTGAAAAGGCCTGCCCCTGCCCCTAGATTGCTGCCTTTGAGGAGCTGCCTGCCTCTCCTTGGCCTGAGCACTCCTGTAAGTGGTCCTGTACTCATCCATTTTCTTCATGTAATTCACTGTCTGCTCCCCAAACAGAGAATTACCCACTACAGGAAAATCCATGGCCTTAGCCTGGGTGTCCTGCGAGAGGCTAGTACATCTGAGCCAAGCCATCCTCTGAAGAGCCACAGATGTAGCTTGACTCTTGATGACACATCATTAGAGTCCACAGCAGCATGAAACTGAACCTTAGATGCCTCAATCCCATCTGCAGCCACCGCCTCCAGCTCCCTGGCTAGCTGGGGGGAGGCCTGTTTAGCCAGTGTCAGCACAGTGTCCCACCTGGACTTCTGGTACCTGGCTGTATAGGCCATGTAATTCGCTGCCTGAGTCCCAAGGAAGATGCCATGTACCGCTTCTTTACCATGGCATCAATCTTCCTGGAGTCCTTGTCTGGGGGGTGTGAAGCCAAGGGAATATTTGCCTTGTCACAGGCAGCAGTCTGCACTACCCCAACATGGCTGCATTGCTGATATAACAACTCTGTGTCTGAGCCTGAAAGTGTATACCTCTTGTCCATTCTTCTATCCACAGGAGGTACAGTGTTAGGAGACTTTAGGATTTTTTGTGTCTGTTTCCCAAAAGATTTGTGGAGGGGAATAGACAGTCTCATGGACTCTGGGATGTCCATCATCTCTACATAATCAGGCTCCTCTTGATCTTCCACAGTCTCCTCCATAGGAAGATGGAGGGTTTCAGCCACCTTTCTGTAGAACATAAAGTGAGAAGGGGACTCAGAAAGCCTAAGAGGGGAAACACCTGAAGGTCCGTCTGGGGAAATGTCCGGTTCCACAGGCATATCCAGACCCTCACTTCCATCATCATCCTCAAATTCCCCTTCCTCTTCAAATTCCGGTTCATAAAAATCTTCGAGGGGGTATAATCTTGAACCGGGGGAACCGACCGAACCGAACCCCTGCCAGAAGGAGCCAGATCGGTCAGAACCGGACAAAGCGATTCCACAATCTGTATCGCTCTGGCTATCTCTTCAGCAGTCGGAACATGAACCTCTGGATCCGAACCAGTCGATTTCTCTTTGCATTTTCTTTTTGTCAGAACCAATCCCTCGGAATCGGCTCTCCTTTTGCCCGAAGAAGTATCGCCATGGCCAGAGGGCACTCCTTCTGGTTCGGTCGAAACTGAACCGAGCTGGCCATCCGGGTCAGCGGACTTCTCGGCCTCCTTTTCCCTTAGTCTACCTAATTTCTTCTCAAGGGTAGATTTGGGAAAGTTTTTACATATTTGGCAGTCTGAATCGAGGTGGTCAAACCCGACAATAAACACAGGTGGTGTGGGGATCAGCCTTAGGAAAGACCTTCCCACACTCACTGCAGTGTTGAAACCCAGTGGGCCCATTTTTTTTCTGGCAACCGCCAGGCAAGACTCCCTTATCGGTTCCTAACAGTGTCACGGGTATTGGAAAAAAAGTACTAAAACATGTTTTTTTAGAACCGATAAGAACTGGTAACCACACACTAAGTAAAACAACACAAAACACAATATTTCAGCATCAAATGGCCAGTTCAGCCAAATTCCACACAGAAAAAAACAGAACAATTCCTATCTAGTACTCACGGCACCACAGACAGAGACTGAACCGACTATGCGGATAACTTTTTCGGTTAAAAAAAATGACAAAAACTGAAACTTTTACTGACTTTTGAACCAAGATGAAGGAGAAATCTCCAGAGCGACCATTCAGTGAGGCAGAGTAAAGAATCTGACGGTTTAAGTTTGAAACACTCCAGACAGAGACTTCAACCGAGCTCGAGCTCAGCATTCTTTCTCTGGGGCAGCTCAAAGGTTGGGAATTACTGCAATTGTCAGAATACAGCAAGACTTCATGTTGTTTCAAAAGGCAGCAATGCAAACAGGGGCCCAGTACAAAAGGGCAGCCTGCAGTGGCAGGAGAAACAGAATGAATGAGTGAGAGAGGGGGAATTAGCGAGCTCAACGGATCTCTATTGTGACTGCTGCAGATTTCTTGGTGGGCAGAAGATGGCAGCAATGCAGGCAGGAGCCCAGTACAAAAGGGCAGCGTGCAGCACTGGCAGAAATGGAATGGAACAGAATGAGCGAATGAGAGAGGGGGAGTGAGCCACCTCAACGGAGCTGTTGGAACAGTTGCACATTTCTTTGTAGACAGAAAAAGTTACCAATGCAGGCAGGAGCCCAGTACAAAAGAGTAGCATGCAGCACTGGGAGAAACAGAATGAGTGAGTTACAGAGGGACACTGAGCGAGCTCAACGGTCCAACACAATCAACATTCAGCATTGACAAATGCTTGTTTTAAGTATAGTTTCTATTTCATCTGTCTTTCCAAAAATATATGGTATTACACCTGTCCTACAGCACAAACAAAAAACAAACAAAAATTATTTAAAGTGGAGCTGCACTTGGTGACTTCACATCAGCTACAATACACTAAATAGCTTCAACAGGAGCTAATATTATACATGTCATTTCAAACTATTGGTAAATTTGAATCTGTTCAAGAGCATTTAACTGCAGGAACAGAAAAGTCTGTTAATTCTATTGCAACAGCAGAAGCAGCAGTAACCATCCCTTCCTCTTTCCCCCCTGAATTAATTTTCTTCATTACTCTTGGTGCCTTATAGCTTCACATGAAGTGCAACTGTGATATCTTATAGCAGTGTAATAAAATGTGTTCACTAGGGACGTATCAAATAGCCATGAATTTCTAAACCAATTCCAGTTGCAAGGTGCGTTGTTGGTCATATTAAACTGCAGTGCCCTTGGCTCTGTATGAATTCCCTATATCAGTAGGTAATAAGGTAAGCAGGATAAATTCTTCTATGATGCACTGCAAGGCTGGGTGCTACTGTGCATTAGTGTTCTGCACAGATGGTCCCCTTCCCTACAACCAGCAATTTAATGGTTTTGGAGTGAGAGAACATTCAGATTATTATAAGGATGTACAGGTCTCCACCCCCAAACCAAATTCAGTCCTAACGTCTACAGGTCAAAATACTGACTTGTAACAGCTTTGTGGCACACCAGTAATTTACAGGCTCCCAAGCAGCAGTAATCCAGCACCTTACTCTGCATTACAGTGATTTATTTTCAGTTGCACATCATTACATGGAAGTAGTTATCACTGGTCACCTTAGCTAGCTACAGTATATTACTACCCTTGTTGGGTTTTACCCTTGCTGCATTACCTACCTATACAATTTTTATTTCTATAGGTCTACTTGAAAAAAAATATATATATAAAAGTTCTTCCTTCCCTGGGTTCAAGTACTGTAATAAATAATTAAAATGTCAGGAACTCTTTTCTCTTCTGGATGAATGTGTTCCTCACTGCCTTAGCTGCCTCTCTTCCAAAAAAGCCCTTACGGCAGGCTAGGATCCTGCATATAAGTATATCCTAGCACTTGCATTGTGATTAGTAAAAGATCAATGAAAAAAAAATCAAACTTGTGTTTAATTCAGCAAGGAGCACACTCAGTAGAAAAGGATGGAAGACAAAGGATAACCTTACAGTTGTGGCCTGCTGCCCGGTCATGATGAGTATGCAACAGGGGCTGGATAACAGACTACAGTACAGTAAAACACAGTGCCACCATTTGAATATTTGAATATATAGTAGGGTATATATATATATATATATATATATATATATATATATATATATATATATATATATATATATATATATGCAAAACAAAATGGTTATATTAAATGCACGCTGAAAATAGAAAATAGAGTTAAAAATCTATGTTTCGACCTTAGGTCTTCTTCAGGAAATATCTAAAAGAGAAAAAAAACAAGTTAGTATATATATATATATATATATATATATATACACGCTGCAGTATCTTGGAAGAGAAAGGCTTTGCTCCACCCCACTATGGAATGCACCTGCACAACTCCAGTCCTAGAATCCCCCAGTTGCAACTCAACAAAGAGATCAATTGGCAAGGATGGATCCACACCAAACCCTAGAACTAAACTAACACAAGGACTGCAATATTTATGTAAAAGTTGCTTAAAGTAAGCTAAGTGCAGACTCATTACCAACAGCACTGAAAAACTAAGGTGGGACACTGCCTGGTGACAAAACCCACAATCCCTTCTTATTCGGTTGTTTACTCATCTGGAAATGCAAGCAACTGTGAAATAAAGCAAAGTAAAATATAGTTTTAGATGAAATTATGTGTTCACAGGTATGCTGAGACATCTTAATGTGTGTGCACACTGAATACACATCTTAAAGTGTGTTACACTGTGTTCTAAGCCGGCCCAAAAATATCTCCCAAAATTGACTGTAGGGGTGTGTGTTTTTTTTTATTACCCCATGCAGAGATCAACAAATTTTTTTGATTTCTAATAACAAACTCCCATTCACATCCATGGCTTCAGAGGGTGGCTATTATTAAATGATCATGTGAGCTTCTATTAAAACCTCCCAGGGAGCAAAGCCAAAGAGAGTTTTTACAGATCACACTAGGCTCTAAAGAAAACCCCCAAATATCTCTCAAAATTGACTGTAATGAAATGTTTTTTTGTTACCCCTGTAACCCCCAGTGCGCCTAAAACTGAGATGGTTACTACCCCTGCCTGTGTAGCTAGTGAACAGGTTGAGGGGCCTGGGTCCTATGATGTGGTGTCTCCATTTTTATAAGTTGAAACTTGGGGAGAAAGGTGTCATTCGGCATGGTGATTAGGTTTGGCTACTCTGCACAGTGGCCCCCAAATAACTCCGGACACAGGAATCAATAACTGTAATGTCCAATACCAGAAGTTGGGATTCTAAAGTGTGGCTTTTATTCACATCCAACAGAATAACAAAGCATAGATGGATCCCCACGGGGCTACACTCCTGGTAATGTAGATTTATGGAGATCAGAACACATCCTCTTTACACTGAAACCCTCAAGTTTCTGAACGCTCTGGGCATTCTGCCCTAACTCAACTCTTTTTCAGTTTCCCTGTCTTGGCTTCCTTGCCAGCCCTCTAGACTACCTTCCTTCCATGGCTCGGCTCCCTGCCAGCCCTTTGGACACTTTCCATATAGCATGGAACATTTCTCGGTGGCTCCCTAAACCACCACTGAGCACTTCTGTCTCCATCAGGGAATCTTCTTCATCAATCCCACATCTGGGTACGTTCCTCAGGCACTGGCCAAGTACCTGAGAGAAAGCAACAGGTGTCCCAAAGCAAACCCATAGAGGTGAATTTGGTTACTATTGATGGGGGGTCTCCCACCTCTCGCTCCCATAATTCATACCCAGCCATTTCTCGGGACATTAACACCTCATCCTCTGAAAACACTTTACTGTGTAGTTTCTCTATAAATGTATGTCACATTTAATCTACTGTTCCTCCATCCCACTTGTGCTGAACTTGAAACATACTTGAAGAGTGGCTCTGTCCATTTCTCTAGACCCCCACAGAGTAAAGCAGTCCATTTCCCATAACTTTTAACTGTACTTGGCTGTCTTTTCCTGACTCCACAGTAACAGTCACTTAACTTCATCTTGTCTCAGGTGAAAACACATTGGCCCTTTATCAGAGCGCACTCACCCCTTGTTTGTAGGTGCCCCACAGGCTTTTTCTCTTCAAAGAAATCTCATCCAAACTTCTGGTGCCTCAGCATGAACCTAAAATTAGGCAGCTTCTTCTTCCCCCAGCTGGACCAGGGGATTGTCCCTGGAAGTCAGCTGAATCCTTCCCCCCATCCCCGCAGGGATGGGGCCCTGATCCACTGGATGCGGTCTCTACCACTTCACTTGGCTCTTCTTGTGTTCCTCTTCAGGCGAGAACACACACCTCTAACGAAAAAATAGCTCTTTGGCAGAGCTAAGGGCTCTGAGGGCCTGCAGCAGCAGCACACCTCTTCCCTCTTCTGAGACCACTACTGAACTGACTTCAAATTCCCCAACATTCTATCCTAACTTCCCTAGCTGCAACATTCCAGTGTGGCTTATGCAGCTGCAACAGTTCTAAATGATGTCATAGCTCCAGCTCAGCAGAGACTGAAAACAGAGCAAGACATAGTGAAATCCATTTAACTGGAGTTTCACTAGCTGCCTGTCCCTGCCTGCCACTAGATCTAACTAGGGTTCTAGTAACCCCGGGTAACAGGGGGGTTACACCCGTCTCAGTAGAGATCAACTCATTTTTTTTTCATTTCTACTAAACTCCTGTTAGCAGCCATGGCTTCTGAAGGCTGCTATTATTAAATGAAATGGGCTTCTATTAAAACCTCCCACAGGGCAGAGTAAAAGGGAGTTTTTACAGATCACACTATGCCCTAAGGAAACCCTTCAAATATCTCTGGAAACTGACTATATGGGATTTTTTTTCCTTTTTTTCTTTTTTTTTGGACCCTGTGCAGAGATCAGCTCCTTTTTTTCATCTCTATTATTCCAAATTCTGTTACTATGAAATGATGAGGACTTCTTTTAAAACCTCCCACTCCCATGGAGCAAAGTAAGAGTTTACTTTTTACAAAGGACCCCCCCCCCCAAAAAAAAATATTTCCAGAAATTGACTAAATCAGCTCATTTTTGTCCCTTTACACAGCTGCTATTAAAAAACTCCTTTTCACAGCCAAGGCTTCTATTTTTTGAGGGTGGCTATTATTAAATGAGGTTTGACAGCTTTTATTAAAACCTCCCAGGGAGACCTCTGAATTATGTTTTCTCTGACTACCCACTTTGCCTGGAGTCAACAGCTGAGCAAATGTCTTTCTTCAGCTAAATCTTAGGCAAAGGTTCAATGAGTTGATGCCAATGTATTTTAAGTTAATGGTTCAGCATCTGAGAGTCTTACAGATCTATAGCTTGATAGCTTGATGCTGCCTATGCACTGCCAACACTGTCTATACTTACTACAGTTTTTGCACAATATAGTTAACTCAGTGACTTCTGCCTGAAGAATCTACTTTGTCTTTTAGTGCAAGTGCTGTCTGCTTGTCTTGCTGTCCATGTGTGCCGATCTCCTTGAGAACAAATGCAACACTTGGCACAGGACAGTCTGTCCTTCGTCGGGCATGGGGAACATTGCTTTTATGGGTCTAGCGTGTCATAACTATTACAGTATTCATATGTCCTCGAAGTTTGAATTGACTTTCACTTATTTGATGATCTTATTGGATAACCCTTCCTTACTGGTTATCCAACCTACCTCACCCACTTGCTAGAACTCCTGCCACACCAACAGGACACTGCAGATTCAGAGCCAGGTTGGTACTGCTATCTGGAAGTGCACTATTCTTGTTATGTCCTGCCTCTGCCTTGTCCCAACCTGCACTTATCGTTTTTGAACTGAGTTTCTTCCCCAAATCAGACTAGGGGAGTCGGGTCAGTGTCAGTGTCATTGTCAGCCACACACTGCACTGCACACTGCTCCTGGTACCTCAGATGAGTTTTCTCTTCTCTTCAACCGCCGGCTCACTGAAACACACCCAAACAAAAGAAGGATCTGATCAGGACACACAAGCACATTAAACTGCAAACGGAACTGGCACCTCACATTAAAGGCAGTATAATTTAAAGCCAATTCAAGAGCCTGTCACCAGTACTCACCGCTCCCCTGTTGACCACTAATTAGCTAAGGAAGACTCTTGTCCATAAAGCTAATTAGCACAGACCATACTATCACGCCTTTCCTGCATGTCTCTTGTCTTCAGTCAACAGTCATCACATAGGCTAACAAAGGCGTGATTGGGGCATGATAGCAGGGTTTGGTTTGCCATAAATCCACCTTCCTTTGTTTTTATATTTATTTATTTTTTTTTTTATTTATTCAGTCTTGGATTACAATACCTTTGAGCAGGTGACCGCTCTTTTACAAAGGTTCCACGTCATAGAGGGTGGGTATACATACAATGTGGGTTTAGGAATATCTAGTTAGGTGAGTAAGCATAGACATAATACATTGTAAACAGGAAACAGAGAGGTGTTAACACTAGGGTAATTCAGGCAACAGTAGCAGCCCAGGTGGCATTGTCTGGTAAAAGACAGTAAGCAGCTATCCATGAAGGAAAGTAGGGGGCATGGGGGGGGCAAGATGACTATTTAGGGGGAGATGGGAGAGGAGACTGCAGGGGATTGCTGGGCAAAGACGGGGAGTATCAGCATTTCAGTCATATATTTTGAACTACGAGGACTATTTGGCTGACTGGTGGCACCAGCACCCTGCAGGGAACATCAAAGGGAGAGGAGCCCGCTACTACACAGAATAACAGAGTGGATTAAATCACTTTCACTTGTCCTCCTCCACACTCTTCCTCTCAAGTGTGGCCAAATAATATGTAAAAGAGCATAACAAGTAACGTGTAACCCCCCTGCAAATGGGGGTTCCCAAAAGACTTCCAGGAGCTTGCTTGAATGCTCCAAGCCTGAATGGTGTTTGGCATTTAAGCCATTTATCAGTGAGTGTTTTTAGAGCCTCTGGTACTGTCTCTTTAAGAGCTGTCTGCTTGCAGACATAATTAGTTTGTATGGGGGGACTGTGTGCTTCTCTGAGTACCACTCGAGCTGCTGCCAATTCACTTCATTTTGCAGTCACTAGAGTGCAAAGGGAACCTATCTGAAAGATGTAACTGTTGCCAGAAATCATTTACAGTGATAATGAAATTACAGTTTGTCTAACCTGCTTTCTTTGCAGTCAGAACTGTGTCTGCTAGTTCCCATTCTAGTTTTGAACTGCTGAACTGGACCAATCAGTGTGGGGTAAGCTAGCTCTAAAATGGTGCCTTGGACGAATCAGAACTTGGACTCATAATCTGAGCCAGCCACAAGAGGATTGTATGGGCAGTGACTCTGGGAGATGTAGTTTAGACTTCAGTGCCTTTTTGGACCAACAGCAGCAGTCTATTGTGAGTGACAGCCAATCCAGTCAAGAACTGGGAGGAACTCAAAGGAAGTGCCCGGTTTTTGTCGGTTGGAGTTTCAGTTGAGTTTTGGCAGTGAAGAAGGAAGGAGCCCTGTGCTTTTTCAGTGTGCAGTTTTAGTCAAAAACATGTGTAAGGCCCAGAGTTCCGGTCTGCAGCTTGTGTAACAGCTTGTTAGGGACTGAATCCGTCCTGTGAAAGAATCAAGGATCTCTGAAGAGTAGAAACCAGGCTCACCCTGTAGAAGACTGGAGGAATTGCTGAAAATTGCACTCGGTCTGTCAGGAACTGAATCTGCTGTGTGTTCTCCGGTATTGTGCAGTAATTGCGATCGGGACACAGATGCAGCCTGCCTGGTATAGTGCTTTCTTTATATGGATGTGTGAAGAGGTTTGTGTACCTCAAGTGAGCCCTGCTGACATTGAAGGACCCTATCTTATTTGGAGGTCGTGAGTACTAATTCAGGGTCGCTCCCTGTTGAATTGCCACATTAAATCCAAATGGAATTACTGTACTGCTGACTGTTTAATTCTCCTTTTCTCTGTGTGAAAGGGCCCCACCAGCTGCCACGGTTTGGACTAGCCACTAGGGCTTGGGTACCCAGGGACAGTAACTGATAGGGATAGGCCTGTGCACAGAGCCATAGGTAGATTATTAGAGTGATAAGCTAATTAACCTGATTTCCCTGTCCTTGTTATATCCCCTAAATAAATCAGAGCTGCTTGTTTCAGCAGTTATACTGCCTGAGGTATTTGTCTATGTTAAAGTACTGTACTGTGATTGTTGCACTGTATCTCATTTCACAGGAGGTCCCAGTGCGGAACCAGACCTGGGGTGAAGTGTATACTGTGAAGGTAATTCTGATATATTGTGTGGGCCACTAGTGGGAAGAAAGGGGGGTTGCAGTGTCCCAGAGGGCTGTGACCAAGTTAGTTTAACTATTGCAAACCCTGACCTCTGGGTGGAGGCACCCGCCATTGGATCCAGGCCCCTCAACCTGTTAGTGGCAAATCAGGCAGGGGTAGTAGCCCCTGGGATAGCGCCATCCAGGGGTTACAAACGCATTACTTGTACGAAAATATAATAAGTAACTCAACAACATTTCATTTTCACAGAAGTAATCAGTTACTAGTCCACATTACTGGTCAGTGTAATCTAACTACAGTAACATTTTACTTGTAAAGCATTACTACCCCCCTTTGACCATGGGAGGTGACAGAGCACTGGAGTGGATTGAATGGAGGAAGAGAGGTAGATGGCAACACCACCACCTTTCTTAGCATAGTCTTGACGGGTGAGGGGATGATGATGGATGAGTCAGAAATCTTGGCGGTAAGCCAGGATTCTGAAACTATCAGGACATCAGGGAGAAGGGAAACCATGAGGGGTTGTAGTTGGTCAATTTTAGGTAGGAGGCTACGGATATTAATGTGGGCCACTCACAGACCTTTGGGGAGGTCAATGGGAAAGGAGTGTGCAGGGCCTGGGTTAGACTCAATATCACCAGCTATAAGGAGCAGCAGTGATATGATGAGCTTAGTGGGGATTGAGATGTGTCTGAGAGGCAGAGGGGAGGAGGGGGGAGGGAGCAACATGGAGGCCAGGGGGACTGGGGGAGGAGGAGGAGGCTGGAAGATGGTGGTGTAGGAGAGGAGACAAGAGGTGATGGAGAATGTGGGGGTAGGGAAGCTGGTAAGAGGGAGGGAGGTTGCAGGAAACATAAGGGGTAGGAGGGAGAGGGTGAGAAGTATTATACTAGATAGTGGCTTGATAAGAAAATAGCGGGGTTGGTAGCTAACAGGAGAACAAGGGGGGGTAAGAGAGATTGCAGAGTCCAGAGGTGCCCTGGTATGGGAGTGAGAAAGTGAATCGGAGGGGGGGAGTAGGAAGATTGAAGGCCTTAGATAGGGAATCTCCAGGAAACGTGGCCTAGTGAGGGAAGCTGAGGGACCCTGAGTAGGGGGGGGTTGGTGGAGAAAATAGGAAATTACCATTTGAGGCATTTTAAATCAATGTAAACTCTAAACGTGCTGTAAGGCAGATTAACAAAGTAGGGCAGAAATAAAGCACCACAACTGTAATGCACATACAATATGTAACTGATATTTGCAGAACTGTAAATTAAGTTTGCCTAGGCAGGCAAAACACATTAAGCTTTGAAAAAAATTCACTGTAAGCTATGCAGTTTGCAGAAGACAAGTAAATTGAGTAAGTGATTAAATACTCTGGATCACAGTACAGGATGGGCTACACCTAAAAATTTACTGGCAACCAGTTGTAGTGTAATCAGCAGTTAAAAATCAAATTACCCCGATGGGTAACTGAAGAAGGCAAGGTTAGATGCGAGCCAAGTCAGCGGAGTCTTGCTGGCAGGACTCCAGGGCTCCAGCAACCATTGGGAGAGGGCTTGTGCAGAGTACAGCAGCCCTCTCAACCCCTTCCTGCTCCCAAACAGCTTCTGATTCACACTGCCTCTCAAAAGCCAAATCTGGCAGAAAAGCAGTTGCGACTTTGTGAGTTCAAATTTTCTCCGCCCTAGTGTCTGGGGGCAGGACAGTACTGGTGTCAGATTTCAGCGCTAAGTTTAAAATGAAGTAGTTCAGTGGAGTCTTGCTGTTGGGACTCCAAGTTTTCTCTGCCAAGTTAAAAAAAAAACATAAAGGAATCAGTTCAATGGAGTCTTGTTTGTGGGACTTCAAGTTCAACAGAGTTAGTTAAGTGAAGTCTTGCTGGCGGGACTCCGGGGCTCATGCGGCTCCAAGTTCAGAAAACAAAGGAATAAGTTCAAAGGAATCTTCCTTGTGGGACTCCAAGTTCAAACAGTCAGGTCAGCGTAGTCTTGCTGACAGGACTGTGGGGCTCCAGCGACCATTAGGAGGAGGGCGTGGGCAGAGTACAGTAGCTTTCTTGACCCCTTGTTGCTTCCACACAGCTTCTGATTCACTCTGTCTCTCAAAAGCCAAATCAGGGTGAAAAGCAATTGAGGCTTTCCAAGTTTAAACTTTCTCCATCCTAGCCACTGGGGGCTGGAGAGTACTGGTGTCAGGTTTTGGCACTAAGTTTAAAACTAAGCAGATTCAGTGGAGTCTTGCTTGTGGGACTATAAGTTCAACAGGATAAGAGTGTACCATGTCAATAAAGGCTCCACATCAACTGGTACATATAATAAGGCATAACCTGGATGCATCAGGTGAGTTCAGAGCAACCAGATACAAAGAAAAGAAGAGCAGTTCGGTCTCGTCCCAGAAAATGAAAACAACCCCTGTTAGTGTCCACCTGCATGTGGATGATGTAATTTGTATAGGTGAGACAGCAAAGGTTTACAAATTACATCATCCAACTGTTGACAACAGGTACTATCCTCAAGGAGTAAGTATTCAGAGACAAGGTAATAACTCTAAACAGAGGAGGTTCAGGCACAGGGGAGGAAGTTGTGGGATAAGAGGGGGTAGTTGGGGTGGGGCAGAGTCGAACAGGAGGAGGAGGAGGAGGAGGGGGAGGGAAGTAAGTGGGAGGAGGGAGCAGGGGTAGGAAAGGAGACAGCAGCAGTCCATGAGGACATTGTCAATCGTAGGAGATGTACAGGGTTAGATATATAACGCAAGGAAATAAGTGTTGGCACTATAGGCAGTCACAGCTGTTGGTATTCAGGAGATGCTGTCTGAGCAGTTTTTTGAATGGGCCAAGTTTACAGGTGGAAAGGTCATAATAACCGCTATTTAATATTAGCTGCCGATAGTTTGGAACTCAGCGGTCTATAAGCAACCTTTTTTGTCTGATGTGTTGAGAAATATCCTGCACTATGAGAATGTGTTTCTCCTCCCAAAACACCTGTTGCTTGCTCAGGGCTTGGGAACCTATGTGCTGGTGATCCAGATAGTTTAAAAGACAAAAGATCAACGGATGTGGGTTCTCCTACTTGGCCAGCATGGGTTTAAGGGCTCTGTGAGCCTGTTTGATGATGTACTGCAGGCCACGAGGGGACGGACCTGCAATCTTTTCACATAAACGCTGGATGAATAATAATATGTCCTTGCTCTGTTCTGTAATTTCCAAAATTGCAAGATTATTAAGACAGCTTCTCCCTTCCTGATCATCGAGGCGATTTTCTAACTTTGATATTTTCTGCTGCAGGCTGATCAGATCTGGGTCAGTTATGTCACCAATCTTCCGGGGAGCTTACTCCGACTTCCAGATCTCTGACCCAGCGAGTCAATTCAGAGATGGCAGGTCAGAGCATTATGATGTCTTCAGAAAGTGATAATATCCCAAAGTGGTAGTAGCTCCTGTAAGAATCATTCCACAGTTAACAGGCCAGAGTTTGGAAAGGTGGAGGCAAGGTCTTGCTTGGCCCATTTCGGTCCATGATCCTTCTCTGGAGTCAGAGAGGGTGTGTGACACACTATCTGCTGCTCCTGAGAAATCTCCATCAGATCCATCATCCAGCACATTGATCTGTAGTAATAGGCTTAAAAATTAGATTTCATTCAAAAAAGAGAGAAAACTAGTGGTGGAGAAAGTTTTTTGAATTAAATTAAAGAACGGGGCTATCAGAACTGCTGAAGAGAGTTGGTTCTAACCCTGGACAACTACATGACTCCCCACCAGTGTCCCATGTTGAGATCCCCCCCCACTGGAAACTTCTGACCCAATGATGGTACAGGTCTTGGTAGGACAATATAGACTACAAAGACCAGGGCCAGGTGTTTGGAGGATGAACACCTCCTTTCTGTCAAATCTAGAGGTAGCACAAAGACTTTTAGATCTTTCCAGGGCTCAAATTGGTCACGGTAATGTACAAGGACATAACAGAATGTTGGGAAAATATGAAGAGGGACCTGAAGTCTTTTTTCGAGCACAGTTGAGACAGGCTAAGAAAAAGAAACATTTTTAATACTTGTCCCTCCATTCACAATTGCTGAGGCTTTTTTCTCTTTCTCATACCAACCAAGAGGATAACGCTGATCAGTTTCGGAATCTGAAGACTCAGATGGCAGCATTTCAGAATAATAGAGCTCAAAATGTGTTATTAGAGAAGTGATTTGGAACTCAGAAGAAAAAGTAGCATACAAACCTTTATGAAAGCTGTCAGTAGAGAAAATGATTCATATTGTGGTTGTGGATGGACATATAAGTTCTTCCTTCAGAAGACAGGACTACTCTGGGAAGAGTATCACAGACTTCCTAGTCTTATGTGATTTGTCTGGTTTATCCAAAGAAGAGGCTCAGGCCCTCTTAGTGGATATACATTACCAAGAAGTATTGAAAGCCATCATCTCTTTGTCCCCAGGTATAGAGCCTGAGTAGGGTGGTCTGCCAGGAGAATTATACAAGTTTCTGTCTGGTTATATTCTCCTGGAGCTCACAATACTGTTTTTTTTTATATTTTAGTCTTTGATAACCAGGTAAGGCCCACTAGGCACAAGTGCCTATTTTCAGGGGCAACCTGGGAGCTCTGGGCGTTTAAGTGACTTGCTCAGAGTCACACAGTATACAAGTGGAGGTTGTGAGAATCATACCCAGGTCTGGTCTGCTGGATGTACCAAGCTCATTCACAGCTCATTACTCTAACCTCTAGGCTATACTGCCAATGTGCCAATTCTGTAATGAGACAGGATGAGTTGTGCGAATGTATGGCACAGGATATCATGCTTTTTCTGCACAAGAATGCAGATACTTGTAACATCCTTACTTGGAGACCTGTAAGTTTTCTAAACTGGGATTTCAACATTTTTGCTAAAGTTTTAGGGAGTTGGTTAACAGCTGTATTTATTTTTATTTTATTTTATTTATTGAGTCCTGGATTACAAACCTTTGAACAATACAACTCATTTACAAAGGTTCCACGTCAATAGTACAAAAACAAAACAAGATAAACAATAGATAAGTAAATAGCAGATATCAAGAATATACTTAAAAAAATTAATACATCAAAAGCAATCAAAATAGCACTGAATGTTGCTCACTATAACAGTAGAGTGGGCTAGAAGAGAGGGCAACCTGGAGGCCTTGTCAAAATCTAGGAGAGAAAGTAATGGGGTGCAAGGTGGGGGATGGGAGAAACGAGAGAGAGAAGGAGATGTGTTGCACAGGAGGTGGAGAGGGAAGGAGCAGAGTTGCAAAAGAGGTAATGGGGATAGAGAGATGAGAGGATGGGGAGGTGGCAGGAGGGAAATGGGGTGAGTGCAGTGAGAAGAGGGAGTGCTGGTGAAGTGAGGGGGACGAAGACAGATTAATAGTGTAAGGAGAAGAGGTGGTGTTTAGTCAGGAGAGGGGGCAGCCTAGCAGGCCTTGTCGAAAACCCAAGAGAGAGAGAGCAATATGGGTGGGAGAGATGTAAGAGAGAGAGAGAGAAACCTAGGGCGAAGGAGGGGAAGAAGTTGCAAAAGAGGTGGCATGAGATAAGAGAATGGGTGGAGGGTGGAAGAGGGAAGGTGAGGAGGAGCAGGGGAAGAGCACGAAGATGCATGAGCAGAGAAAAAGCAGGGGTGAGGGGTGGAGGGGAAAAGGCTTGAGGGTAGGATCGAAATGAAGTGCCAAGAGTTTAAAGTGCCGAAAGGTATAAGAACAATGATAAAATAAGCAGAAGGCTGCTAAGGGTGGCAGTCACATATACTGTTTGCTAATAGATGTTGTCGGAATTTGTGTTTGAAAGGGCCGAGTTTTGACTCAGCAGAGATGTCCCTACCCTGGGAGTTGAGCCGGGGGGGGGGGCTCTGTAAGCAAACGACCTCTGACCTAAGGTGGTGTGGCACCTGGGAACAGTAAAGACCCGAGTTGCCAAGCTGCGAGCATGTTGGGCACTGTGACACTGGCTAAGGAGCTGTTGGACCCCAGGAGGTAACAAACCAAGGTGTGCCTTCTTGGCAAGTAAGCAGGTTTAATATAACCTACCCAGTTAACAAAAACTAACTAACTAAATAAATAAATAAATATTGGATCCGGCTGTATAATTGAAGCCACCCAGTCTGAGCATATAAGTCACATGTGTGTGGCGAGCAGCCCCAGTAAGGAGTCTGCATGCTTTGTTAAGAGCAACAGTGATCCTGTGAAGGGATGTAGCAGAGGCAGAGCCATAAACAGCCAGCCCATAATAGATGATGGTAATGACAGAGGTAAGAATTGCTATTCTTACTGCCTCGGGAGTGAGGCTATGCTTGTGCCTGTGGAGTAGGCCAGTCCTTATGTTGACAGCTTGAGCTACGTTATCAACCAGTCAGACATCTGATATTATCAGTTCAGGCCTGCTCTGTTCATGAAAGGGCAATTCAGGATAATCTGGTATATGTCAAGGAAGTTATGGAAAGAGGAAGTAGAGAGGTTATGAATGGTTGTTTACTTGCTCTGGATCGGCAAAAGAGCTTTTGATTCAGTATCTCACAAATATTTGTGGGCTACCATGAAGGCTTACTGTATTCCAGGTTTTTTTTATTCATTGTTTACAATTATTGTACATGAAGGTGGTTCTGCTGCCCTTGGTAAACAAGTGGGTGGGGCTTCCCTGTCAACTACAACTGGGGGTGAGACAAGGGTAGAGAAAAGGAAACTTCTGTCGACTCAGGGTGCCATGGGAATGTGCCAAAGTTGTTTGAAACCAGTAAGAAGAAGTAGAATAAACACCTATCTGACTCGGCTTCTCAGTCTGGAGTCCAGCTTTATTGCTTAAAACTATGTTATTTCACAGGAGAGTAAAAAGCATCAGAGTGACGTCAGATGTTGACACACGCACTTGTGGGGATGCTACCTCAATTGTACAGCATGTTTTTGAGCAATACAGCTTCTTTCACCACTCCAAGATTTTGGTTACATTTTATAGGGTCCAGTAGCCAAATTGGATAGGTGGTCAGACCAGGGTGTCAACTCAGACCCATTTATTTATTTATTGAAAGTATCAGAATTACAAATCTTTGAGTCAGAAGACTCATTTACAAAGGCGCCACATCAGAAATAGTTCACAAAACATACAGTGGTGCCATAACGTATGATAAAGTGCAAGAACAATTAAATACAATATACAAAGAAACAATATGTAGACAAGCTATTCAATGCAAGATACAGTCAGGAGTTAGAAATACCAGACTAAATACAGGAAAAGCAATGAGCAGCAGGAGCAGGAGAGATAGGAGGCTGAAAATGGGGGGCGGGGATAAGGGAGTGGGTCTGAGGGGGGAAGAGGGGGAGGGGGAAAATACTACCATCTCGTATATGTTTGGCCTTGATCCAATTCTAAGGAGGATAAACCCCCCAAAAGTCTACAGTCAGTCTATAAACTCTCCAGGGGTAAGTCCGATGTATAAAACTTTGGCTTATGCAGATGATATGATTTTGCTTCTAAAGGATAAAAATCAGGGAAGAATGGTATTCAGGAATTTCACAGTTTTTCAAATTTTTCAGGTTCCAAAATAAATGTGTCGAAAAGCAAGGAATGGAATTTGTGCGGGAGCCTGATCTCAGAGGCTGTGGATATTAAGATGTGTAAAAAAATCAGATTGAGATTCATGGGGTTGTATTTGGTATGGCTCTCCACAATTGTCAAGGGAAATTGACCATAGCAGGGCAAAAGGTGAATTGTTAGAAGAAATGGCCTATGACTAGTGAAAAGAGAATTTACCTCATCAAAACTTTTATATTGCAAATTTTTCTTTTCATTGCATATATGTTTCCCCTCTGTTAGCCTTGCAAGCTCAAACCTTTGGGGGGTTTCTTTCAGTTACTCTGTGGCAGTCGCTGGAATACGGTAAAGCGATGTGATACTTATCGGCCATTAAAAGAAGGGAGTCTAGGGATGATTAATCCTACTGCTTTCATTTTTTGTCTCTTCTTTAAATATAATCTCTTACCTATCCTCAGTAATACACAGAAACCTTTTGTTCCTTTGTTCATAGACTGGTGTGCCCCTTTACAGTCTCAACGGACAAAGGGGATGACTGGATCCAGAAGCAGGAGCCCGGCAGCACCTTCATATGAGAGTAATTGTTTCAGTAGAATTAGGCAGTGGGGTCTTACACTGGATCAGGTCAAAGTTAATGCTAGAAAACAGCTGTACTTGTTTGTGGTGTTTTACTTTTTTCAGAATCTCCAGTGTTTCGAAGCAGCCCATATAAATCAGAATGGTTTACATGTACACTGCTTAAGAATATCTGGGTTCCTGCAAGAATGTGGTATGTCTTATGGGCCTGTTGCCATGAAAGGCTCAGGGCTCAATTCTCAAAGCTCCCGCCACGGCGCAAGGGGCGTGCACCACAAAGAATGGCGCAAAGTGCCCCTTCACCAAAAGATGCACCGGGAGCAATTCTGAATGGCAGCCCCCATCAACTGCAGGCTGTCTGCCCCAAATGGGGCTTGTACCACCCGTGCACACACAAATGGGCTGTGGCATGATGCTAGGGGGCTTGCAGCAGACACAGGCTGCCATGTCCCCTAATGTGGGATTCTCAGAATTCTTCCCAGAGGGAGAAATTCTAAGTACCCTTAGACCAGCCAGGGCTGGTCTAAGTGTACTTAGATAATTCTCCTCTGGGAGAGTTGGCCTGTGTGCGGCAATGTGCCGTGGTCCCCTGTCCCCATCCCAGACATCCCCAAAATTAATGAATAAAATCAAACCCTGGTGGTCTAGTGGCCCACCTCTCCCTGATTCCTGATGTCCACAGAATAATGTATAAAGTAAAACACTGGTGGTCTAGTGGCCCACCCCTCTCAGCTCCCAATGTCCCCAAAATAATGTATAAATTAAAACATGGTGGTCTAGTGGACCCCCCACCCAGCAGTGCCCTACCACCCAACCCCCCATCCCATAACTGAGCTGATGACTGGCACAGCTCACTGTTCATCACCACGGCCAGTCACCGACTGAACTCTGGATGAGTGCATACTGTATGTAGTATATGCTCAGTGACTGACTGCTCTCATTCAGAGCTCAGTCGGTGGCTGGACGTGGTGGTGACCAGTAGGCTATGCCAGTTGCCGGCTCGATTATGGGATTGGGGGAGCGGGGTAGTAGGGCACTGTGGGGTAGGGGTGAGGGGTCCACTAGACCACCAGGGTTTTAATTTATACATTATTTCGGAGACATTGGTAAGGGGAGCCGCTAGCCACCAGAGACTAGCTAGAGTGGTGCACAGTGGCCCCATGGCTAGCAGCAGGACTTCAGAATGTGCCATCTGTTTGGCGCACTGCCAGGGTTTCTGCAAGCCACAGGACTTTGCCCTCGGGACCGTGCCAATAGAGAATCAGCCACAGGGTCCCTGGCACACCAGGGTTTGATGCAAGCTGCTATTGGCAGCAGCTTGTGTCCATCTAAGGGATCTCTGAGAATGGAGCCCTCTGTGTTCATGACAACCAGATGCACAAGAGTATCAAGGATCGGGCGTGTTTAAGGATGGTGTACAATTACCTGAGACTATGCAACACCTTTTCTGCTTTGACTGCTTTTTTCAAGCCTTTCAGGAACACTGTAGCACAAGCCTGGAAAGAAGCATTATTGCATTCAATGCCATATGGTTGTGGGGCAGAACTAGGTAAAACGGAATAAATGGTGCATTCAGCAGGAGAGGAGCCAACGGGTTCTACAACAGAAAACTTGCTCCCTTTAGGAGCTATTGTATAAAGTTACGAAAGAAATACAAGTGACATACAGACCAGAATGGAAGAGTTGCCATTCCTGAAATTTTCAACACTGTGGCAACGGATTTGCTCAGTTTCATAGGCTATGAACAGGTCTGAGGTGTTTCAACAGATTTCTATGGTAATGTGCAGGGGAGACTGTTTTTTGATTTGTCAACCTTTCACTCTGCTTTGGCTTGTTTTCTGATAGCATGTAAATCTTTATGTATCTGATTTTTTGTTTGTGATGAAATGTTTTAATAAAATTCCCCTTCTCTTGTGAAAAGTGCCTTGTGTTCTTTAACTTCTGCCCAGACATCCAGCAGAACAGCACCAGAGATGGGCAGAAGGGACCTCGGTTTAACATCTCCTCTGAAGGGTGATACAGAAAAATATAGTTTACTATACAATGGCAAGAAAAAATCCTGGTCTCTGATTGGTCAGTCTTGGGCTGGCCCCGCGTGCTGTTGTCCCAGTATAACATCACAGGTCTAGTCTCAGCCTCACTGTGAACCTGCAGATGAGCATTTTATGGAGCTTTTGATTGATTGTTTCATCTTTTCTTAAAAAACAAAAATATTTTTCCACATAAAAACATCTTTAAAATGATTTTTTTTATTCTGTATAACAATGAGCCATTGTATAATAGCAATACTGCCCTCCAGGGTGTGTGTCGTTTGGGATAATGTCACGCCTCAGGCGTTTTACGCACTCGGTCTGCGGCCTCGTGCCCAACCACCTGAGGCGTGACATTATCCCAGCACGACACACACCCTGTCGGGGCATTATTGCTTAATTGTTTAAAGAGCTACTGGAGCCAAAACAGACAGACAGGAAAATAATACAAATTTTAAGAAGTAGTCAGTTGTAACCTGAAGTGTTTTTCTGTTTCCTTTTGCTCATTAGAATGTCTTTGAAACACTAACACTCAGTTAACAGTTGTTTGTGACAATGGCTCCTTTTAGAGATTGTCACTTCATTTAAGTACCTAGGTGTCCTGCTCGATCCCTCCCTTGAATTTTCCCTCCACCCATCCAACGTTTGTAGGAGTCTTAACTACTGCCTCGACACTGGCCTACCGAGCCAGCCCTCACCTGTCCTGGTCTGTGCGTAAAGCAATTACACAAGGCTTACTCCTGCCCAAACTAACCTACGGCCTGGCAGTATTTGCACATGCCTCCAGCACCTTGTGGCACAGATGGGAAGTGGGGTACAACAATGTCTGCTGTTTCACTCTTAGGTGCAACCTCTTCACCCTTCACTGTAATGATGTAGTAATGTATCAGTTTCAGTTTATTAGTTATACTGGAAAGGCATGTGAGCAAAAATTGCCCATTTTCACAAGCATCCAGTTTTGGACTAACAAGTCAAAAGGAATTACAAAGTACAATGTAGCTTAATTTAGGCTGGCCGTCCCCAGCAGCCTTAATGGCTCTCACCCTAGGAAGAATTTCCAGGACATTACTGAATCAGCTAAACTGCTCCTTAGCAGCCCACCTAGTACCTTGCAATACCTAATATTCTCTTCCATCCTCAGATCTCCAACAGCTATCTGTCACTAGATCTAGGACCAAATATGATGAAATGGCCTTCTCCTCAGTAGCCCCTAGAGTATGGAACAGCATCTCCCCTACCCTGTGCCACTGCCAAGTCAGCAACTCCATCCGGTGCCAGCTCTGCTCCTACCAGCTCCAATGTTCCCAATGTACCTGCTCTAACGTTTGACTGTATCGCTATCCCTCCCATTGTTACCTGATTACTGACGCACTTAACCACTCCCTGACTGCTCTCCTCACCTTAACTACACTGATATGTCTGCCTAAAGGACTCTGTATGGCTGTCATGTATAGAGGTGCAGCAAAGTTTTACTCCACCAGCGAAGTTGGGGTGAAGTCGTCCACTCTGCATCGTGAGACACTAAGCAAAGTTCCCATGTAATAGCACCGCTTTCATCTTATGGTGACTTCGCCTCATAATGACTTCGAATTATGCTGACTTCGCATTCACTTCGTGTTGTTTTCTGTTGAACATGAAGTGAGTCATAATTGAAACAGCCCACAGATCACGTGTGTTACAGCCGGTAGATCACATGGCTCAGGCAGGAAGTTAATCAGGCAAGACAGTGAAAGACTTTCAGTTTCTCCTTACCTAGTGTGGGAGAAGGAGGTTTTGTGACAGAGGAGACAGGAGAGAGAAATATATTGCTTGAATCTGGTTAACATTTGACAGTTTATGTTAATTAGCGTCTTTTTTTATATTTTGATTGCCTCTTGTGTTGAGTTGTGCACCTTTTTCAGTACAGTAGTTAGTTGTTAATTTTTTTGTGTGTGTGTGAGAGAGAGAGAGAGAGAGAGAGAGAGAGAGAGTAAAATGGAGAGAGGCACCTTTGGTGGATGGAAAGGAGAGGAGAGCATGTAGGGGTATGGACGTGTGCTGGCACCCCGCGTCTGAACAGGAGCACATTATATCTTACAAGTGGTCCCCTCCCTGAAGCAGGAGATAGTGGTGCCATGGAAGCACCCCCACCAGTGGCACCACCTATTACTAGTGCCCCACCACAACCACCACCACCTACCATGGCCCCTGTGCCAGTGGCTCAGCAGCAGCAGGAATTGATAGAGGAGCTGCAGCAGTCTCATCAGCAGCAGCAGGTTGCCCCTCCAATTGTGCAGCAGCAGCAAATAACACCTGGGCCCCGCCCCCGCCTGTGCCCAGTCCTTCCTGGAATTCTGTTGTGTGGAATTTTTTCAGTCCATTGCCTGGTGTTGATGACCTAAGTGTCATGGAGTGTAATATCTGTGGTGTGGTTGCGCATCGTGGTCCCAAGGGGAGCCATCTGGGGACAGGTGGGCAGCGCACCCACCTTGCAAACCACCACCGTGCAGTGGGAGGCCAAGGTTGCCGAACAGGGATGGAATGAGCCTGCTGTCCCTGCTGGGCAACAGGTGGCAGCAGGTCCTCCATCTGCATGTGGGCTTGGATGGCACAAGCATGACCTCATCAACAGCACTGGAAACATAACATTGCAGTGCCTCTTCATCAGCATCAGAATCATGTTCAACCACCGGCCCGGTGATGCTGAGGGTTGAGGCGCTGGATGCCACACCTAGCACCATGCTGGCAACCCAGGTTCAGAAACGCGCCCGGGTCGGCAGGGGTCAGCAGGGGAGGAATGAGATCAAGCATCCAGAGGACTTCTCTCCTGTCCCAAGGAGGGTTAAGGGGTCCCACCACTCTGTAGTGGCCCCTGGTGATGGCTGGGGGCACTACTAGAGCTGGTGCACTTAGGGGCGGAATGCGGCAGATGTCGGCACATTGTGCCCCCGATGTCATTGCACGTCCACACTCCAAAGGACAAAAAGTGGAGAAAAAGGCTGGGCACGAGTGAGCAGCTTGATAGCTGCGCTCATACCACCCGGAGGTCTGTTGTGGAATCACGCTGGGGTGGGTCTGGTCTCGGCCCAGCATGGGAAGGCATAGGGGGGCCTCCCAGCGGGTCGGGGAGCAGTCATACCAGACCACCCATCATGTGAGTGAGCCTGCTGCCCTCTGGGTGGGGAGAGCTGGCGTTTGGATGCCCCCACCGATTGCACCACAGCAGGAGAGAAAACAGAGCTATGATAAAAAAAAAAAAGAATCATGTTCAACCAACGTGCGGATGGGGACATTGGGGAGTGTGACATCTATTACACTCTGACTCATGGTCACGGCTTTAGACTCCACAATATTTGGGAAACCAGTTAACTTGTTGTCACGTGTTGAACTTGGGGCAATACTCATGCCATCAGCAACTTCACTACCACCAGCGGGGACTACAGCATCTCCAGCCATGACTGAAGCTACTGATTGTGCTGTGAAAAACATAGTCAGAGAAATCCCTTTGCTGGCATCAACTATTCACTTCTGCAGCGTACTACTACCATGCCCACTCTTGCCACCGGTAGCAGTGCCATGGCCAGAAGCATCTTTGCATGCACATCTCTTTGCAGACATTTTTTGGGATTACACAGAAAATTCACAACAAATTGAGATTTCTGAAATCATGGGTGGATGGGAGGGAAGCCAAAAAACAACGACTGTGGCTTACAGATGCTGATTAGGCACTAAACAGATGTAAACGCACAGATGCAGATTGCACACTAGAAAGAGATGCAACTGCACAGGCACAAAAACTCCTTAACCAGTGTTCACCCAAATTAAAATCTGGAAAATAAATTATACCTTTTGCTGGTTTGGGCCGGGGGGGCGCTGTAGTAGCAATTCACTATCTAGATAGAAGGAAGCAGTAAAAAATACTGCAGACGGATAGCAAATTCAGAGTGTGGTGATTACTGTGTGGCACAATGAAATGTGTCTGACTTGATGGCACGCGCACACACTCACACGCTACAGGTAATGCACAGAAAATTTAACAGCGCAGTACACTATATAACCAAATCTTTTAAACAGAATAAAAATATGCGCTGCACCACAACAAACAGAAAATAATTATCAAAAATCACTTCAAGTATTACTGTGTGTGCATAAACACACAAATACTGACATGCACTAGTATAAAACAATTAGAAAGACTGCCTTACGCATGTGAATCTCACTCCACTACAGATACGCCCCTCCCTGGAAGCACACTTCGACAGTGTCTGTCAGTACATAGGCTGAATGTTCTAAATTAACATTCAAAATGCACAGAAAAACAATCAGCACTCAATGATCTAAGCACAGGAGGGTTTCCTACAGTCAATGTACTAAATTTGGACCGAAACCGAGGTAGAAGACTTGGTTTGCTGGCCAAGGCACCTAGCTTCATCTGAGCTCTTTCCTTCTAAGACTGCTTGAAAGGCAGAGTAGAGAAACGTACCAGAGAAAGGGAAAAGGATTAAGACTTATTTTGGCTAAGCAGATTTACTGTGTGGTGTTGTTTTTATTTTTTACTCACAGGGATTGCTACTGCTTGTTGCTAACATTTCATTGTTTTATTTTTCTCTGTAGCAAAGTGTTTCTTACAGCGTATATCTTCTCTGAAATTATTACAGGTGGTGCTTTACAGGTTTTACAGTTTTATCTAACATTAGGATAAGCTTTCAGGTTACTGCATTTGTTGTTGACTGATTGTTTCTGCTCTTACCTCCTTGTTCTTTCGTCCGTGTTTCTTCTTTTTCGGCAGGGGAAGGGCCCAGCCACCCACCCCCATCCCCAACCACCCCACACTACACTCCTTTTATAAGGTACCACAGTTGTGACATTTCCTGTGGCAGAGCAGGAATGGGTGGATCAGTGGGGCCTCCACAAGGTGAACTCATTTACAGGGGCACTAGTAATTTAACTTGTTATAAAAAGTTAAACAAAACACAATCAAGCCATTACTTGCATTTTTTTTCTTTTTTTTTTCTTCTAATTACTCTGACTAGGTTATAAACCCAGCAACTTATCTGGAATGGATATCATTAACTGCAGGTACTGTGGAACAATTTTCAGAAGGACAGTCTTACAGGATTTAGGACACTGTCCTACATGCTGGGCCTTTGGAGATCTTAGGGCTCAGCTCCGGGCAGCATAGGCAGAGATTGCACACCTCAAATTTCATATTCAAGAGGAAATACATTATAAGAACCACCCGCCATTTCCCCAGCATCCAACAGAAAAACCTCGACCGCAGAGGATAGTTGGTCCAGGAGGTTGGCAGGTGGTTAGGAGGGGCAAATCGGGTGCCCCATCACTCTCTGCTCTCCAACATATTACCTCCAAAAACCATATAAACACTACAAACAGGTATCTGCCTCTATCTCTGAAATCAAACAAAGAGGCAGAAGACACTGCAGAGCAGGACACTGCAGCACAGGAGCTAGCACAACAAAACTCACCCAAATCAGGAACCAAAACAAAAAAAGCAAAAAGGAAATCCAAAAAACTTCTGATCATAGGAGACTCCATGATTCAAGGAGTTGATACCCATCTCCAGCCAGGGGTAATGGTCAGATGTCTGCCAGGTACATCAGCATGGAGAGACACTGACTGCATTGCTAAAATTGTTCACAAAGCAGGAGAAAACATTGATGTCCTAGTATACATAGGGACTAATGATCTCGCCAGCTGGTCAGTTGTGGAGACCAAGGAACACCTGACCAGGCTGGGTGACAAACTATCATCTATTTCGTCCAGCATCTCCTTTTCTGAGATCCTGCCAGTCTGGGAGAGGGGAGCAGATGGACGGAAGGTCAGAGAAGGGGAGATAGGGGAGCTAAACACGTGGCTCAAGGGCTGGTGCCAGGAAAAAGGACACAGGTTTGTAGAGAACTGGCAACAGTTCTGGGAGCGAAAGTTCTTTAAATTTGATGGACTGCATCTGACTAAGGAGGGAGTCAGTGCATTGGGGCAGAAGTTTGACATCTTTGCAGAATATTTAAACTAGCAAATGGGGAGAGGGGTGCAGCACACCATACGTCGAATGGGAAGAACACCCCTCCCCCCTCAGCTAGTGGTCAAACAGGGATTCAGCATCTTTGCAGTTCATTTGCATCACCAGGTAAGAAAAAAGGTTTGTCTCCCCACACAATGCACAGGGGTAATGTCAAACCTCACCCAACAACTAACACACCAAAATCTGGCCAACGGAAAATCATGTACACAAATGCTCACAGCCTGGGAAATAAGATCCCAGACCTGCAGGCAATAATGTCAGAGGCTAAACTGGACATAGTAGCAATTAGTGAGACATGGTTTACCAGTAACACTTAGGAGACTTCAGTACCTGGCTATGTATTGTTCAGAAGAGACCGAGGTGCAAAAAGGGGGGGGGGAGGAGTGACTCTGTATGTCAATGAAAATATCAAAGCTACAGAAATTCAGAATACACATAAGGAGCCAGAAGAACTGTGGGTCACCCTGGAAACAGGAAATGGGACAGCCATAAGAACTGGTGTTGTCTATAGGCCCCCAGACCAGGGGGAGAACATAGACACATTACTGTTAGAAGATATACAAAACATGACAGCTAAAGGTGAGGTTCTGATAATGGGAGACTTCAACATGCCGGATACAGATTGGTCAATACCAGCAGGAACATCTGCCAGAACTAGACACATAGTGGATTCCCTGCAGGGGGAGGGTCTCAAACAACTGGTACAGCAACCCACAAGAGACAGGGGCTATCCTAGATCTAGTACTGACTAACAGGGAAGGGATCACAGATCTCCAGGTAGAAGGTCACCTGGGGACCAGTGACTCACATGGTATGGTTCAATTTGGCTACTACATCTAAATCATCCCATTCCAAGGCAAAACTATGGGACTTCAGAGGAGCTGACTTTGATAAGATGGCCAACAGAGTTAAGCTAGCCCTGGCAAAAGAAACACAGGTGAGGGGTACAGGCAAAGTGGGCAAGCATTAAGGATGCAATACTTGAAGCAACATCCCATTGTGTTGGACAGAAAAGAAGTGCAAAAGAAGAAGGAAACCACTTTGGTTCTCAAATACAGTAGCAGAAAAGGTCAGAGCCAAAGGCTGGCCTTCAGGAAATATAAGGGAACACAGCGGGATGAAGATAGGGAGGCATACCAAACTGCCCTAAGGGAAGCAGGGAAGGCAGTAAGGCAGGCAAAGTCCCAAACTGAGGAAACACTAGCATGAACAGTGACAAGACTTTCTATAGATGCATTAGTGAAAGTAGAAAGTCCAGAGGGGGTATTGCTAAGCTTAATGGAGAAAAGGGAGCATGTGAAGAGGAGGACCCTGTAAAGGCATCTATCCTAAATAGATACTTTTGCTCAGTATTTACTGAAGAGAAGGTAGGGCAGGGCCCACAGCTCAGCATCATGGACACAGGGGGGAGGGAGGTGAGCACTACTTCCTTCACAAAAGAAAGGGTCCTACAAGAGCTTGCTAAACTCAGGGTGGATAAGGCAATGGGACCTGATGGCATACATCCCAGGGCACTTAAGGAGCTAAAGGTGGAACTAGCAGAGCCATTAGCAGAACTGTTTAGTGAGCCTCTGAGCACAGGAGAGGTCCCAGAAGACTGGAGAAGGGCTCATGTGATCCTGCTCCACAAGAGTGGTAGCACGGAGGAGGCGGAGAACTACAGACCAGTCAGTCTTACCTCAGTAGTGGGCAAGATTATGGAGGCACTCCCTTAATGAAAGGATAGTGCAACACCTGGAATCCATAGGGGCACAGGATCCAAGACAGCATGGGTTTACAAAAGGAAGCTCCTGTCAAACTAATCTCATAGATTTCTTTGACTGGGTAACCAGAGTAGTGGACCAAGGGGGGAGCAGTTGATGTCGCCTACCTTGACTTCAGCAAAGGTTTTGACACTGTTCCACTTAGAAGATTGATAAATAAGCGGGGTAGGCTCGGGGTGGGTCAGAAGTTGGTCAACTGGGTGGCAAACTGGTTGATGGGCAGAAAACAGAGAGTGGTGGTAAATGGTATACAGTCAGAAGAGATGCAAGTCACAAGTGGGGTACCTCAGGGATCAGTCCTGGGGCCAGTCCTCTTCAACATCTTCATTAGTGACCTTGCAGATGGACTAGAGGGTAAGGCTTGTCTGTTTGCAGATGACACCAAGATCTGCAACAGAGTAGATGATCCAGATGGAGTGGGCAGAATGAGAAGAGATCTGGATAAACTAGCAAAATGGTCAGAAGAGTGGCAACTGGGATTTAATGCAAATAAGTGCAAAATCATGCACATAGGGAAGAAAACCCTGAGCCACCTATAGGCTGGGAGGAGTTGCTAGCAGTCACAAAGGAAGAAAGAGACTTGGGCATCATCATCACTGATGACCTGAAATCATCCAAGCAGACCTCTAAAGCAGTAGGTAAGCTAGGGGGTGTTGGTGTATTAGTAGGGGTATCACAAGTCAGTAGAGGAGGTAATAATCCCTCTTTACAAGACACTGGTTAGGCCCCCATCTGGAGTACTCATGCAGTATTGGAGGCCACACCTTCACAAGGACATTAACCAAATTGAGGCAGTCCAGAGAAGGGCAAACCAAAATGGTGCAGGGACTGCATCAGAAGACATATGAGGACAGATTAACAGAGCTCAATATGTATACCCTTGAGCAAAGGAGGAGAGGTGATATGATCGAGGCATTCAAACACCTTAAGGGCATTAACAAGGTGAAAAGTCTAACATGTTTAAATGTAAGAAAAATAGCAGGATAAGAGGACACAGCATGAGATTAGAGGGGGGCCGATTAAGGGGTAATGTGAGGAAATTCTTTTTCACAGAAAGGGTGGTGGATGCATGGAATGGCTTACCACAAGATGTGGTGGCTATGAATACAGTGCAGGGCTTCAAACAGGCATGGGATAGGCATAAGGGAGCAATACAAATGACTATGAATAGATAGGCCACTGACAGAGCAAAGGCCGATGGCACATTCATAAGGTAGAAAAAGAAATGGGCAGACTGGATGGGCCTTGCGGTCCTTATCTGCCATCAACTTCTATGTTTCTATGTTTCTATAAGTTAATCCTTAACCAGAAAAAAACGAAGACCATGATTTTCACCAGCCACCAAAACAAGCACAAACACCGCCAACTCTCCTTAAACACCTGCCTTGGGGACTCCTTGGAGCAGGTTAACTCTTTCAGATACCTAGGAATCACCTTAGACCCACACCCGTCCTTTGGAACCCATATAACCAATGTCACTAAAACTGTGAATACTAGACTGGCTTACTTCACCAGTCACGGCACCTGACTAAAGAGGCCCTCTTTGCCGCAGTTCAAAGTTCCATCATCTCCCAGATTGACTATGGTCTTGTCATCTATGGCACTGCCATTACCACTGCATTCAGAAGGATTACTACCATCCTAAACAAGGCCTGTCGACTCATCACTGGGGCCAAACGGCTCACACACACCTGTGACCTCTACTCACAAGCTAACTGGCTTCAACTTGATAATAGAATTCAGTACCAGACCTGCATGGTTGCTAAGAAAATACAGTTGGGAACTGCCCCTCCCAGGGTCTGTTCACTCCTTCAAATGAAAACCAGCTCCAGAATTACTAGAGGATCAAAGCCACAACTTTTCCGTATCCATCGCTGCCGCACAGCCATTGGCCAGCATTCATTCGCCTACAGGGCACCCACTTGGTTTAACGATCTTGCCAATGATACTGTCAATACCACTGGGCTAGGGGCCCTTCAAATGCAGGCTCCAAAACACCCTGGTCACTTCCAGCATCTGCGACTGTCATGGGTAATGTCTATGCAACACTGCTCCGCTACCGCTCTTCCTATATCTAGCTCCTTACATAATGCACTTGCCCTAGTTTGACCTCTGCGCCATTCGCTCTACAGCACCTGACAATGCCACCTTCCTGGCTGCTTCACCCCACCCCCCTCTCCATATCCTTACCTACCCCCCCACCTCTCCTCTCTTCTCATTTTCTTACCTTCCGCCTTTGCCCCTCCCATTTCCTTCTACCACCGCCCCTCCCCCTTTTGTCCTCTTCCTTTCCACTTTACCCTCTCCCTGTCTGTTCAAAATTAATTTGATATCCTTTACCCTTATTTGTGTTAACAATTTTGTCTATTGTCATGTGATACCAATGTCTTGACGTGGAACCTTTGTAAAAGAGCCCTGGGCTCAAAGGTAATTGTAATCCTAGAATTGAAATACATAAATAAATAAAATTAAAAAAATACAAGTAATATTAGTGTTTAAAAGCAGTCAGTCATTTCTTTTTATGTTGGCGTGCGTGCACAGCCAACATCTTCTAACAATGTGGGGAGTTGGAGGCGCGGTCGCTGTTCGGTGAATGCAGGGCACGCACCAGTAGGTGCGTCCCACATTGCCCAATCAGCCTGCATGCCGGCGCCACACCATGCATACATAATGGGGTGAGCGCATCTAAGAAAAGGTCCACTGCAATCCGAGCAAAGCTCGTCAGATGCAGCTGTTCTTTTCTTGCCATGCTTGCAGCCATTATGTGCATGGTCAGCGAGCGGGCAGCAGCCTGACGTCTGCCAACTTCGGTGTTGGTTAAACCCCCTGCTGTCTTTGTGTGCGATGGGGGAGCCCTCCCCGTTGGCATAAACCCCATTGTTGAATGCTGAGGGGTGCCCAATCCCCCTCAGCTCGTGCCCCCATCTTTTTGTGCGACGAGGCCACTCCCCATCTGCATTAACCCCCAATTGTTGAATGCCAAGGGGATGCCCAATCCCCCACCGAAGCTCATTCTACGCTTTCTTTCTGTGCCGGCGGGGTGCCCAATCCCTGGCCGGCATTACTTCCTCCTCCCCGTTGTGTGCCAATGAGGGTGCCCAATCCCCGTCCAGCTACACGCACCCCCAAAACAGTTAGGTGGCACACTGGAGCCCACCCCAGCATGCCAAATGCCCTGCAAAGGAAAACTGTCCTCGATGTTTTTCCATTTTTTTACCTGTGAAATGAAACAGTCCCTCATAGTCTCGATGCCCCCTCCACCCACCGCACCCACCACTGTGCACCCTGCCTCCCCTCCCCCACCCCATACTTACCTCCAGAGTCCTCTTGCGACGATCTTCTGTGGACGGAAACACGTCTGCACTCTTCAAAGCCGACCGCGAACTGAGGAAATGCAGTAAGCTGTATCATGGAATGAATAGGGGTTTTTCAACTTTAATGCATGTCTTGGGCATTTTCGGGAATTTTGGTCCAAAATTTTCAACATGGGGTTTTTGGGACCCCTTCTCATGAATTCTTGCACTGTCATGGTGTTATTCGGTCCTGAAAGGTGATTTCGCAGTCACTGCGTGAAATCACCTTTCAGGACCGAGTAACGAAATGACAGTGCAACTGTTCATGAGAGGGGCTCTCAAAAAGCCTATGTTGCAACTCCCTTCCCAGCCTATAGATAGCTTCAGGGTTTCTCTTCCCTATGTGCATGATTTTACAATATTTTCATGCCAGATTCTCAAATTTGGCATTTTACTACACCTTCTTGTGAACTGTGCATCTGTCATTTTTCACATCCTTGCCAAAATGTGTTTCGCACTTTCCATTTTCGTAAGCGTTGGCTAATGCGAAATCAGTGTTCGGGACACATTATGAAAATAGCGGTGACACTGTTCATGAGCAGAAAGGTCCTAAAATGCCTGTGTTGAAAATTTGGTGACAATGCTCCATAAAATGACTGTGTTACGAGCGTACGTTGTGCAGTTTGCACGCACGCTCGTACGTTTGCAAACTTCTAGTATTCTCACTCCAGCTTTTCTACAGTGCCATTGTTCTGCATCTCCTTATGAACAGTACAGCTGTCATTTTTCACATCCTAACCAAAATCTGTTTTCGCAGTTCCTGTGCAGAATAGCGTGGTCGCTGTGGAAAGTCCGTGTTCGACACACATGATGAAAATGGTAGTGACACTGTTCATTAGCAGATGTCCTAAAATGCCTATGTTGAAAATGTGGGAACGAAAGTCGATAAAATGAGTGTTTTATGAGCGTGCATTGCACAGTTTGCATGCACATCCATGACGTTCTGAATTTGTAATACTTTCACTCCAGCTGTTCATCATTGGTATTTTTCCACACCTCCTTATGAACACTCCAGCTGCCTGAAATGTGTTTTCGGACGTCCGGACAGAATTGCACAGCCACTGAGCGAAATCAGTTTTTGGGACAGTTTGAGGAAATTACAGTGACACTATTCATGAGCAGAGGTCCTAAAATGCCTATGTTGAACATTTGGTGCCAAACCTCCATACAATGACTGTGTTGCAAGCGTACATTGCGCAGTTTCCACGCATCCTTGTAACTTCATCAATATGCAATATTTTCATGCCACATTTTCACCACTGGCATTTGTGCATGTCTTCTTATCAGCAGTCCAGCTGCCATTTTTCACAGCCTGCCCAAAACGTGTTTCCGCAACTGTGGTGCACAATGGCATGCTCGCTGTGCAAAATCACCTTTTGAGAAACATTCACAAAATCACAGCACTATGTGTCTCTAGCTACGCCACTCCCACTGCTAATGCCAGCTCAACAACATTCGGCATTGACAAATGCTTGTTATATCTGAGGTAGTTTTTCCCCCTTTGTTTAATTAGAAGATTGTTTACCTGATGTTAGTAGGTGTGATGTGAGGGACAACCCTCACTGACATATCTACCTCTATTCCCCTCCACTATTTCATCAGTATTGTCACCTCCCTGACTGTGACTTTACAGCTGCTTAGGAACAGCCACTCAGTGGCTGCCAGGTCAGTCACCTGTGATGTCACTTTCAGTGAGATCATAATGCTGATGACGTAGTGGGGTGACAGGGATAGATACTGTATGTCAGCGGCCAGGTTAAGAGCTGTTCCACACATCCAGCTGTTGTCGAGGCACAGGTCAGGAAGCATAGGAAAACCAGGAGCAGTTTCAAAATTCACAGATAGCATTTTATTTTTCTCAATAACAGCTAAATAAAAAATAAAAATTTGTGCAGTATAACTATTTACAAAGGCAGTACAAACAGAGAAAACAAAGTTCTTCTTCAGAGAGTAACTCTTAATTCCAAGTTTCAGTCTCCCACTTTCCTTGTCTCTCTAGCAAAAGCTTTGCTGTTCTTTTTCTAAGTTTTTGACTGGGAACTTCTTAAGAGAGCCTGTTTCTCACAGAATGTTCTTGTAAGTTTACAGAATGTTCTTGTCAGTTTCATTCCTTGCAGGCACAGCAAAAAGAGCATAGTGAGCCAGAACTGACCTCCTGCTTACAACTCTGAAAAGGGCTTAAAAACCTCCATCACAGGTTAACCTCTTGAGTTCCAAATAGCTATTTGTAATCATTTCAACAGTATAACTATACACAGTTTGACATTTCCATATAAAGATTCACATACATTTTTAGACCCGCAGATATGCAAGGGGGGGGGGAGAAAAGATAGAAATGGTAAGGAATGGCAGAGAGATGGTGAGAAGCAGAGAACTGTGAAACCATTAGAGTGATCAGTTCCTAGGTGTCACAAGAAAACTTGGCTGTGCAATCAGACAGACAAGAGACAGAAAAGGAGCGGATAAAACAGACCACTGTGTTTAAAAATTGTGAAACTGTTGGAGTGATCAGTTCCTAGGTCTCACAAAAAAACTGGACTGTGCAACCAGACAGACATGAGACATAAAATGAATGGATAGAACAGACCCTTGTGTTTAAACTCTTTCTGCATAATAAATGGGGCAGGGCCTTATTCAACACTGTCACACCAGCACAACATTATTTATTTTGTTTTTGTTTATCAGGTGGAGTGCAGTAGGCATACATTTGCCTATTTTCAGGCACGACTTGGGAGGTTACAAGGTAAGGTAAGGTAATACAGTACATATAAGGCAAGGTAATGCAGCTTACAGAGAAACTTTTCAAATAACGTAGTACAATTTGTAAGGGCTAAGCGATATAACTGTAGGTACAGAGGTACAAGCAATCGGCAATACATTTAATAGGGTGAAAAGCAAATGGCAGTTATATGATATATGACTAGAGGCGGGCGAAGTGTTCCGGCTTCGTTACGTGGGGCACTTCGTGTAATGTTCCTCAATCCACGTAGTACTCCTCAGCATGAAGCAAATTACTCCGCCTTCACATTTGAATGGGAAGTGTGTTGTTTCCAATGTGCTTCGCGCTACTTCGCCTTGTATTACAGCCTTCCCCTTTACTTTTAACGTGAAGTACCATTGATTTGAATAGACTTTGCTTTGCTTCGCCTGTTTATTGCTATGTGAGGTGAATTTTGCATTGATTCATGGGATGGCAGGTCACTGAGCTCTATATTGTCTTGCACAGCCTCAGTTCTGTGTAGTGTGTATAGTGAAAGGCTGGAGACAGTTTGCTCTCAGAGCTCTGAGAATCAAACATCGAAAAAGCTTTAAAAATCACTTTTGATCCAATTGTTTCATAGAAACATAGAAACATAGAAGTTGACGGTAGATAAGGACCACAAGGCCCATCCAGTCTGCCCATTTCTTTTTCTACCTTATAAATGTGCCATCGGCCTTTGCTCTTCAGTGGCCTATCTATTCATAGTCATTTGTATTGCTCCCTTATGCCTATCCATGCCTGTTTGAAGCCCTGCACTGTATTCATAGCCACACATCTTGTGGTAAGCCATTCCATGCATCCACCACCCTTTCTGTGAAAAAGAATTTCACATTACCCTTAATCGGCCCCCCTCTAATCTCATGCTGTGTCCTCTTATCCTGCTATTTTCTTATATTTAAACATGTTAGACTCTTTCACCTTGCTAATGCCCTTAAGGTGTTTGAATGCCTCGATCATATCACCTCTCCCTCCTTTGCTCAAGGGTATACATATTGAGCTCTGTTAATCTGTCCTCATATGTCTTCTGATGCAGTCCCTGCACCATTTTGGTTGCCCTTCTCTGGACTGCCTCAATTTGGTTAATGTCCTTGTGAAGGTGTGGCCTCCAATACTGCATGCAGTACTCCAGATGGGGCCTAACCAGTGTCTTGTAAAGAGGGATTATTACCTCCCTCTTACGACTTGTGATACCCCTACTAATACACCTTAACACCCCCTAGCCTTACCTACTGCTTTAGAGGTCTGCTTGGATGATTTCAGGTCATCAGTGATGATGATGCCCAAGTCTCTTTCTTCCTTTGTGACTGCTAGCAACTCCCCTCCCAGCCTATAGGTGGCTTCAGGGTTTCTCTTCCCTATGTGCATGATTTTGCACTTCTTTGCATTAAATCCCAGTTGCCACTCTTCTGACCATTTTGCTAGTTTATCCAGATCTCTTCTCATTCTGCCCACCCCATCTGGATCATCTACTCTGTTGCAGATCTTGGTGTCATCTGCAAACAGACAAGCCTTACCCTCTAGTCCATCTGCAAGGTCACTAATGAAGATGTTGAAGAGGACTGGCCCCAGGACTGATACCTGAGGTACCCCACTTGTAACTTGCATCTCTTCTGACTGTATACCATTTACCACCACTCTCTGTTTTCTGCCCGTCAACCAGTTTGCCACCCAATTGACCAACTTCTGACCCACCTCGAGCCTACCCAGCTTATTTATCAATCTTCTATGTGGAACAGTGTCAAAAGCTTTGCTGAAGTCAAGGTAGGCGACATCAACTGCTCCCCCTTGGTCCACCACTCTGGTTACCCAGTCAAAGAAATCTATGAAATTATTTTGACAGGACCTTCCTTTTGTAAACCAATGCTGTTTTGGATCCTGTGCCCCTATGGATTCCAGGTGTTGCACTACCCTTTCCTTAAGGAGTGCCTCCATAATCTTGCCCACTACTGAGGTAAGACTGACTGGTCTGTAGTTCCCCGCCTCCTCCCTGCTACCACTCTTGTGGAGCAGGATCACATGAGCCCTTCTCCAGTCTTCTGGGACCTCTCCTGTGCTCAGAGACTCACTAAACAGTTCTGCTAATGGCTCTGCTAGTTCCACCTTTAGCTCCTTAAGTACCCTGGGATGTATGCCATCAGGTCCCATTGCCTTATCCACCCTGAGCTTAGCAAGCTCTTGTAGGACCCTTTCATTTGTGAAGGGAGTAGTGCTCACCTCCATCCCCCCTGTGTCCATGATGCTGAGCTGTGGGCCCTGCCCTACCTTCTCTTCAGTAAATGCTGAGCAAATGTATCTATTTAGGATAGATGCCTTTACAGGGTCCTCCTCTTCACATGCTCCCTTTTCTCCATTAAGCTTTTTCTCCTTTCACTTATGTATCTATAGAAAGTCTTGTCAACTTCTTTTGCTAGTGTTTCCTCAGTTTGGGACTTTGCCTGCCTTACTGCCTTCCCTGCTTCCCTTAGGGCAGTTTGGTATGCCTCCCTATCTTCATCCTGCTGTGTTCCCTTATATTTCCTGAAGGCCAGCCTTTTGGCTCTGACCTTTTCTGCTACTGTATTTGAGAACCAAAGTGGTTTCCTTCTTCCTTCCTTTTCTGTCTAACACAATGGGATGTTGCTTCAAGTATTGCATCCTAATGCTTGCCCACTTTGCCTGTACCCCCTCACCTGTGTTTCTTTTGCCAGGGCTAGCTTAACTCTGTTGGCCATCTTATCAAAGTCAGCTCCTCTGAAGTTCCATATTTTGCCTTGGAATGGGATGATTTAGATGTAGTAGCCAAATTGAACCATACCATGTGATGGTCACTGGCCCCCAGGTGACCTTCTACCTGGAGATCTGTGATCCCTTCCTTGTTAGTCAGTACTAGATCTAGGATAGCCCTGTCTCTTGTGGGTTGCTGTACCAGTTGTTTGAGGCCCTCCCCCTGCAGGGAATCCACTGTGTGTCTAGTTCTGGCAGATGTTCCTGCTGGCATTGGCCAATCTGTATCCGGCATGTTGAAGTTTCCCATTATCAGAACCTCCCTTTTAGCTGTCATGTTTTGTATATCTTCTAACAGTAATGTGTCTATGTTCTCCCCCGGTCTGGGGGCCTGTAGACAACCCCAGTTCTTATGGCTGTCCCATTTCCTGTTTCCAGGGTGACCCACAGTTCTTCTGGCTCCTTATGTGTATTCTGAATTTCTGTAGCTTTGATATTTTCATTGACATACAGGGCCACTCCTCCTCCCCCCCTTTTTGCAACTCGGTCTCTCCTGAACAATACATAGCCAGGTACTGAAGTCTCCCAAGTGTGGTTACTGGTAAACCATGTCTCACTAATTGCTACTATGTCCAGTTTAGCCTCTGACATTATTGCCTGCAGGTCTGGGATCTTATTTCCCAGGCTGTGAGCATTTGTGTACATGATTTTCCGTTGGCCAGATTTTAGTGTGTTAGTTGTTGGGTGAGTTTGGCATTACCCTGTGCATCATGTGGGGAGACAAACCTTTTTTCTTACCCGTGATGCAAATGAACTGCAAACATGCTGAATCCCTGTTTGACCACTAGCTGAGGGGAGGGGTGTTCTTCTCATTTGACGGTGGGGTGCTGCACCCCTCCCATTGCTAGTTTAAATATTCTGCAAGATGTCAAACTTCTGCCCCAATGCACTGACTCCTCCTTGTCAGATGCAGTCCATCAAATTTAAGAAACTTTCGCTCCCAGAACTGTTGCCAGTTCCCTACAAATCTGTGTCCTTTTCCTGGTACCAGCCCTTGAGCCACGTGTTAGCTCCCTATCTCCCTTCTCTGACCTTCGTCCATCTGCTCCCTCTCCCAGACTGGCAGGATATCAGAAGGAGATGCTGAGACGAAATAGATGATAGTTTGTCACCCAGCCTGGTCAGGTGTTCCTTGGTCTCCACAACTGACCAGCTGGCGAGATCATTAGTCCCTATGTGTACTAGGACATCAATGTTTTCTCCTGCTTTGTGAACAATTTTAGCAATGTGGTCAGTGCCTCTCCATGCTGATGTACCTGGCAGACATCTGACCATTACCCCTGGCTGGAGATGGGTATCAACTACCCGAATCATGGAGTCTCCTATGATCAGAAGTTTTTTGGATTTCCTTTTTGCTTTTTTTGTTTTGGTTCCTGATTTGGGTGAGTTTTGTTGTGCTAGCTCCTGTGCTGCAGTATCCTGCTCTGCAGTGTCTTCTGCCTCTTTGTTTGATTTCAGAGATAGAGGCAGATACCTGTTTGTAGTGTTTATATGGTTTTTGGAGGTAATATGTTGGAGAGCAGAGAGTGATGGGCCACCCGATTTGCCCCTCCTAACCATCTGCCAACCTCCTGGACTAACTACCCTCTGCGGTCGAGGTTTTTCTGTTGGATGCTGGGGAAATGGCAGGTGGTTCTTATAATGAATTTCCTCTTGAATATGAAATTTGAGGCATGCAATCTCTGCCCATGCTGGCCAGAACTGAGCCCTAAGATCTCCAAAGTCCCAGCATGTATGACAGTGTCCTAAATCCTGTAAGACTGTCCTTCTGAAAATTGTTCCACAGTACCTGCAGTTAATGATATCCATTCCAGATAAGTTGCTGGGTTTATAACCTAGTCAGAGTAATTAGAAGGAAAAAAATGCAAGTAATGGTTTGATTGTGTTTTGTTTAACTTTTTATAACAAGTTAAATTACTAGTGCCCCTGTAAATGAACTCACCTTGTGGAGGCCCCACTGATCCACCCCTTCCTGCTCTGCCACAGGAAATGTCACAACTGTGGTACCCTATAAAAGGAGTGTAGTGTGGGGTGGTTGGGGATGGGGGTGGGTGGCTGGGCCCTTCCCCTGCCGAAAAAGAAGAACCATGGACGAAAGAACCAGCTTTTAACAGAGGTGAAGCCGTGTTGAAGGGTTTGTTGCAGGTGACTTGGGTCATGATGAGAGGCAAGAATCACTGCGTCATCTGCATTGAGTATGACTTGCTGAGAGGTGGAGTTGGGGAGGGAGTTGAGGAACAGGCTGAACAGCAATGGGCCCAGGATGGAACCTTGGGGGACACTGGAGTGAACCTGTTTAGTGTCGGAGACCACGCCTGATATTTTTACACATTGGGACCTGTTGTCAAGTTAGCTTTTGAACCATTTCACTGATTCCGCGGAGAGACCAATGTTCAGTAGCTGATGAAGCAGGAGGCGGTGGTGGACAGTGTCAAAAGCCTTTAACAGGTCGATGAATGTAGCTCCGGTAGGCAACCCTAATCAAGGGAGTTGTGTATGGCTCCCGTAAACTCAAGAAGTGCTGTGGTAATGCTGTGTCCTTTTCTAAATCCATGTTGCTGCTGGCAAAGGATGTTGTACTTGTCCAGATGATCAGTGAGCTGGTCTGCTACTATCCATTCCAGGGCCTTAGAGAGGGGTGACAGGATAGAGATAGGTAGGTAGTTCACATGGGAGGTCCGGTCACCACCTTTATGGATAGGTGTGACAGTTGCTGCATTCCATTTGTCAGAGAATTGGCTGAGAGAGAGGGAGAGATTAAAGATCCCGGTGAGAGGCCCCAGAACCTCGTCTAGAGTGAGGGACAGAAGTTTGAGGTCCAGTGTGTCAGCACTTGCTCTAGTGTTTTTGATGGCTTTGGAAATGTATTTCCTGATGTTATTTTTATTTCCTGCTCTGAAGTAGAAAGGGGGACAATTTTTAGGTGATGACTGATGGGTGGGAAGAGGGGGGTCACTGTTGTTGAAAAAGTCAGGGGGAGGATGCTGCTGAGGTCGGTGAAAGCATCATTAAAGGTGCTGGCTATGACTTTTAGGTCCAGGATAGTATTCCCGTTTATTGTGATAGCAGTAGGGGGTGATTTGGACTCCTTCCCAGTAACATCTTTGATGTTATTCCAGAATGCTCTTGCATTTCCCCATGTGTCATCGAGTGCAGTCTTGTAGTATTCAGATTTATGTTGGCGTATGGATTTGGTGCAATCATTTCTAGCTCTTTTGAAATTTTGGATGTCCGCCTGTTTTCCTGTTTCTCTGGCTAATTCCTAGAGGTGGTCCCTGTGTTTCAGCTTCTTTAAGAGGGAACCCGTGAGCCAAGGATTGCAGAGGGGTTTAATTTTTCACTTTTTTGGCTGGGCAAAGATGTTACAAGCTTCATTGAAAATGCGTATGAATTGATCAAAGGGCTGTATTTGCATCAGGGGCCAGGTTGATGGGGGACCAGTCTTGATTTAGTAGGTGTGATTTTAGGTGGGTTAGCTTCCCACGGGGTAGGACTCTGCTGAGGATGACCTTTGGTGGAGATTTCCAGAATTTGTTTGACCAGGTGCAGCTGATGGGGGAATGGTCGCTGAGAGAGTCAGGCAGTACGGCGAAGCTAGTGATCCGGGGGGGGGGGTGAGTAGTCAGGATCCAGTCCAGTAAAGTGCTGGTGCCGGTTTTGTAGTTCATTCTGGTTGTGGAGTACAATATCTGTGTGAGGTTTGCTGATGTGACCATATCCCTGGTGTCGCCAGCATCAGGTCCCAACCAGTTTGTGTTGAAGTCACCCAGTGTGATGACTTAGGAGCCAGGTGGGAGTGATTTGATGTACTCCAGTACTGCATGGATGCCCGGTACCTGTTCTTTTGGGGGGATATAAAAGATGATGACCGAGAGGACTTTGTGCTGAGCTCCAAACAGGATTTTGATATGCTATAGCTGGGCATTTGGTGTTGGTAGGTCAGTGTGGGCAGTGTGCCTCATCAGATTGTCTTTTAGGTAAAGGGCGCAGCCCCCTCCTCGTTTTGATTTTCGGTCAAGCCTAAAGATAGTGTAGCCAGGGATGGAGATTGTATGATCAGGAACCAAGGGGGTGAGCCAGGTTTCTACTACTGCCAGGATATCGGGCTGGTGGGCATTTGCAAAGGCAGTACACTGCACCTCTTATTGCTCAGTGTAGGTCTGGTGTTGAGACAGGGAGGTTATATCGTCCACGTTTTGTTGAGCCAGAGATTTTTACGTCTCCAGTATCCAAAATAATTTTATTAAACATGTTCTTAATTTCCATCAGGTCATCTGGAGCAGCTGGAGAGGCTTCCCCAGAGAGTACCATTTCCCACTGAAATTCTTTGGCTGTGAGGGCGACACTGAACTGCTAATTGCGATGGCAGGATGGGAATGCTCACAACAGAATGGACACCTGCAGAGACCAAAGTATAGTGACTGTCAGGTAGGGATCTTTTAAGAGCTGGATGGCTGCATTACTGCTTTGAATATACAGGATGTAGTCTGAGGGGAGAGAGAGCTCGCAGATCAAGTTGCCTTCTTGCCAGCAGTCGCAGCCACGCTCTGGCAAAAAATATAGTTTCAAGTATTGTTATTGTTGTTTCTGCCCAGACCAACCCTAAAAAGGACCCTCAGTTCAGTACACTCTCTAGGTTATCAAATACATAAATACATATTATAATATAGTATACAGAGAAATCCATATTCTTAAAGAACACATGAATGGTAGCATCACTCAGCTCAACTAAGTGTTGTTGATGAACAAAACATATTGCAACTATGGTATGCTGTCTGGAGCTTGAGCTGTTTGTGTCCCTGGGGATACCAAAGCCCATTAAAACAAAGTTCAGAGTGTGCACTACCTTGTTAGTAGTGCTGACATGTCAAACCAAACCAAGTCCATGAAAAGCAAATACACAGTGCTCTCCAAGTTCTGTGCATATCTTAACAGTATCACCAACCACTCCAGTGCTTTGAGGCACTCTCCCTCTTCTTTAGAACTTGGACAGCATAGTGTATTTTATTTCTGCCCCAAATTCCCAACCAGACCCCTTCTGGCAGTTATCCCACAAATGTCACCCTGACATCCCCCAGGACTTACTTGTCTGAGTCTTCTCCCAGGGCTTACCCCCCCGCAGAATTGTCAGCGTTCCTCAAATGCTACCATCAGTAGGATCCAGTGCACTGGACAGGGCCTGGATAGCCAGGTGTGGGACCCGTGGGTCACTGGTGTTATCCTATCAGCTGGGAGATTTCCTCATTATCTTCCCTGGAGGTGTGGACATGCAATGCCATCAGGATGCATGTTGCATGTGTAAGCCCCCCACCCCCATCATTTTGCAAATGACAGGTGGTATGCTGTTTGAATCTGACAGCAGTACCAGGTGGGGACTGGGTTTGGGGAGGAATAGGTTACTCGGCACAAGGGCTAGGTTTGGCTACTCTGCACAGGGGCACCCAAGTAACTCCGAACATAGGAAGCAATAACTGTAATGTCCAATACCAGGAATGGGATTCTAAAGTGTGGCTTTTATTCACATCCAAACAGAATAAACAAAGCATACTGTAGATGGCCCCCCACGGGGCTACATTCCTGGTAATGCAGATTAAAAGAATCAAGTACACTTCTTCAACACTTCAGCCCTCAGGCTCTGAACCCACCGGGCACACAGCCTGGACTTGCATGCTGCTTTGGGTACACAGCCCGAACTTGTACACTGATCTGGGATTCCCAGGCTCAGCTCCCTTGCCGCCCACTCGGACACCTTCCATATGTCATGGAAGCATTTGCTGGTGGCTCCCTAAACCACCTAAGAGCACCTCAGCTCTATCAGGAAAACTTCCTTTTAATCCCACATCTGGGTACTTTCCTCAGGCACTAGCCAAGTACCTGAGAGAAAGTAAAGGTGCCACAGAGCAAATCCGTAGAGGTGAATTTGGTTACTACTGATGGGGGGGTCTCCCACCTCTCGCTTCCACAACTCATACCCGGCCATTTCTCTGGACAATAAACATCTCCTACTGTAAAGCTTGGCAATGTAGATTAATGCTAAATGTATGTCACATTTCCTTTACTTGTCTTGCTTTCCCTTTGTGCTGGACTTGAACATACTTTTACTTGGCATAGCACATTGCTCTAGGCTCCCCACTGATTAAGCAGTCCAATCCCCACTTTACTTCACTCTTTGGTGCTGGACTTGAACCTACTTGAGTTAACCAGCAAGGTCTATTACACTAGACTTCCTACAGATTAAGTAGTCCAATCCCCACGTTCCAACAGTTCAGGTGAAAAACATTGGCCCTATGTCAGAGCGAACTCACCCTTTGGTTGCAGGTGCCCCACAGCCGATTCCTCCACAGGAATTTCTCTCTCAGATCTTCTGGTGCCGCAGCACAACTGGAAATAGGTAGCTTCTTCCCTTAGCCGGAACCAGGAGAGTTGCCCCTGGAAGACAGGCAAACCTTCCCCCCCATCCCCTCAGGGATGGGGCACTTAGACCAGTGACAGTGGTCTCCACCACTTCAGCAATCAGTTTCTGTGTCCCTTTTATGGTGGAAACACACACCTTCTTAACAGTAGCTCTGAAACAGAGTTTGAAGCTCTGAGATCCTGCACACAGACTGCTGTGCTGCTGTCTCTCTCCAAGACTGCACACAGAATCTGTTCAAAATCCCCAACATTCTATCCTAACTTCCAACTGCAGCACTCCAGTGTGGCTCATGCAGCTGCTAGAGTTCTATGGTGATGTCATCCCTCAGTCTCAGCTGAGACTGAGAACAGAGTGAGACAGTGTGAAATCCATTTAACTGGAGTTTCACAAGCTGCGTTCCCTGCCTACCACTAGTTCGTACTGGGATTCTAGTAACCCCGGGTAACAGGGGGATTACACATGCTTCTGCATGGCATGTGTCAACTGCCACCATGCCTCTGCACACTTCTGGAAACCCTGGACTGTCTTCTCTCTAGTTTCTGGTAGGGGTCATGTACATGATCGGTTCCATGTCCCCCCACCCCAGAGGAGGAAAGCTCTCCCATGGATGTTCAGTCCTCCTCCACTTTGTTGACCATCCAGCACCCCAAGTTTGCTTCTGAACCGAGGATGTCAGTGCCACAAGCGGAGGCACTACTGCTGTGCCAGTGGACCAGCTATGTGTATTTGTTTCTCATAAAAGAAAGTCCACCTCTAACCAGCAGAAAATTCTCCTGTTCTATAACACCATCTTAATCCCACCAGAGACAGGGCAATTTTGGACCTAGTACTGACCAATGGGGACAGAATCACAGACATCCAAGTAGAGGGACAACTGGGATCCAGTAACCACCACATAGTGTTGTTTAGCATAAGGACAGAGATACAGTCTAGTCACACAAAGGCAAAGGTCTTAGATTTTAGGAGGGCAGATTTTGCTAAAATGTGCAGTTGTATCAAAGAGGCCTTGGTGAGGGAGAGAGATAGGAGAGAAAGTTGAGGAGCAGTGGGAACACCTGAAGGGAGCCATAGAGGGGGTGACAAACCAATGCATCAGGATGTAATCAAAGGCAAGAGAAGGAGGAACTCACTATGGTTCTCAACAGAGGTGGCAGGCAAGGTAAGCGTCAAAAGGGCAGGTTTTTGGGAAATATAAGAAGACTCAGAGGAAGACAGGGAGGTGTACCTAAGGAATCTAAGGGAAGCAGGAAAGGCTGTAAGAAGAGCAAAGGTGCAGACTGAGGAAAAATTAGCAGAGACTACGAAGAAAGCAGACAAGACATTCTATACGTACACCAGTGAGAGAAGGAAAGCCATGGAGGGGGGTTGTAAGGCTCAAAGAAGATACAAGGGAATGTAAGGAGGGAGACTTGAAAAAGTCAGAAATACTGAACAAATAGTTCTGTTCTGTATTCACTGAGGAGGGGGAAGTTCAGAGACCACAGATGAGTAACAGACATGAAGTGGAGGAGAGTTACACACAGGTCCATTCACAGTGGAGAGAGTTCTGGAGGAACTCACAAAACTGAAGGTGTACAAAGCAATGGGGCTAGATGGCATACACCTGAGGATATTAAGGAAACTACGAAGAGAGCTAGCAGCACCTCTGGCAACCATGTTCGCTGAGTCATTCAACACAGGAGTGGTTCCACAGGACTGGAAGAGGGCACATGTAGTCCCTCTACACAAAAGCGATAGTAGGGAGGAGGCTGGGAACTATAGGCCGGTCAGCCTCACCTCAGTAGTGGGTAAGATCATGGAGGCACTGCTTGAAAAAGAACAGTGGCTCAGCTGAAATCAAACAGTGCCCAGGAATCGAGGCAGCATGGACTCACAGCAGGAAGGTCATGTCAAACGAATCTGATAGATTTTTTTGACTGTGTGATGATGGCAGTAAATCAGGGTGGGGTGGTGGAAGTCGCCTACCTCAGTTTCAGCAAGGCCTTTGACACTGTCCCACATAAAAGGCTGGTTAACAAGATGGGTAGTCTAGGCATGGGGCACAAGGTGGTAAACTGGGTTAGGAACTGGCTAATGGACAGGAAGCAGAAGGGGTTTTGAAAATGGGATCCAATCCAGAGTGGGGGTGACCAGCGGGGTACCAAAGGGATCAGTCCTTGGGCCAGTCCTATTTAATGTCTTCATTAGTGACTTTGCGGTAGGGCTGGAAGGAAAGGTCTACCTGTTTGCAGAGGACACCAAGATCTACAACAGGGTGGATACTCTGGAAGGGGGGGAGAATGAAGAGGGACCTGGGGAAGCTTGAGAAATGGTCTGAGGTGTGGCAGCTGAGGTTTAATTCAAAGAAGTGCAAAATAATGCACCTCGGACTAGGGAACCCTGGGGAGAGCTACAAAATGCGGGGATGGGAGTAGCTCATGATCACCAAGGAAGAAAGGGATCTTAGGGTTATTATTTCAGGTGACCTAAAGGTGTCTAAGCAGAGTACAAAGGCTGTAGGGAGGGCCAGTGGTATGCTGCTGTGCATAGGCAGAGGTATGACTAGCAGAAGGCAGGAAGTAGTGATGCTATTGTATAAGACATCAGTAAGTCCTCACCTGGAGTACTGTGTGCAGTTCTGGAAGCCGCACCTTCAAAAGGACATTGACAGGGTGGAGGCAGTCCGGAGAAGGGTGACTAAGATGGTACAGGGCTTGCACCAGAAAACATATGAGGAGAGATTAAAGGATCTCAATATGTACTTGTTGGAAGAAAGGAGGGATTGGGGGGACATGATAGAAACATTCAAATGCCTTAAGAGCATAAACAAGGTGCAGGGGGTAGACATCTTCCAATATACGAGGAGTACAAGAACGAGGGGGCATGATATGAAACTGGAAGGGGGTAGGTTGAGGAGAAATGTGAGGAAGTTTTTTTTCATGGAGAGTGTGGTGGACACATGGAATAATCTGCCACAGGAGGTGGTGGGAGTGAGCACAGTGGAGGGATTTAAGCATGCCTAGGACAGGCATAGGGGAACCTTAGAGGTGGGAAGGAGGGTTGAAGAGCCATTGACCAGGTAGGATCAGAGGCCACAAACAAGTGTAGGGCTCATGGGCAGATTGGATGGGCCTAGTGGTCCTTATCTGAAAACAGTTTCTATGTTTCTATGTTTAATTGCATTCATTTTACTCCCATTCATACACCAACCTTAAACTGTTCAAAGATAATGTCCTTGTAGCTGGATTCAGGATGCGTGGTACACACACTGGCCCTCATACCCTCTGGACTGACCCCCCACACACCTGCATGTTCATGATGCGGTAGCTTGTGTGATTCTTGTAGAGTGTCCCACTGAGGGATAGAACCAGGATTGCAATGTGGGTGCAGAGTATAGCATCCATGACCAGAATGAATTTTAGAATCCTTCCCTGGAGCCTCTCAATTCAGCCTCTAGTGGAAGGAAATGAATATACTGTAACAGGTCTCATTAGCAAGTATTGCACCAGCATAAGAATATGTGAGGCTAAGGACTGGTTTACCTCTATCCTTGCTTCTGTTACACACTGGAGTAATCCAGTAGCAAAGTGGGCCAGAAGACACATAACTTCTATCACCATGGAGAGCCTTCAAGCTAGACTTCAGCAGGTGGTGCACTGATTGGTCAGTTTATCTGGATTCACACTGTCAAGGTGCATCACATCCACTGATCCCAGGTTATTGATTCAAATTTGGGATGTATGAGTAATGAATTTTGAATACCCTGAACAATGAGATACTTAATACATGGATTCAAATACTAAAAATGTATTTGGGATATTCAAATTCAGGGGAAAAACACATTAATTTGGTTAAAAATTAAAAAAAGGTCCGTCTTTCCCCAGGAGCCAAGGTTAGTTCATGGCCAGCTACCTCCCCTATCTCAGTCATCTTCCACCCTCATAGGAACGTAAGTCAGAAGAAGGCTTGAGCCCATTGAGGCCATCCCCCACTTCTCAACAGATATATTCCTGCACGTTATGCAACAGGTGTAATTACACTGCAGTTACATGTTTGCTGCATGCAACTACATTGCAATTGCAATGCAGTTACAGTGTAGTTCACTTACACTTAAAGTGTCACCTAACAAGATATGCTCATCCAATCAAAGCTTGAAGCAATGAATGGTTTTGCTGTCAACCACCAAGTTTTGAAAGCTGTTTCATACATCCACTGCACTCCAAGTAATAAAATGTCTCCTCTTTTAAGATGAGAATATATCTCCTGTAGTTTGATATAGTGTCCTTGTAATGTTCCATTGCACTGTCTTTTCCAGAGATGCTTGCAGAGCTTCAAGAAGTGGTTCACTATTCATGGCCTTGTTCACCATGATCATATCTCCTCTTATCCTTCTCTACTCCAGAGTATATCATTTCAAATCAGCCAAGCTTGTCTCGTAGGTCATGTCTCTCAAACCTCCTACCATTGTAGTCACTCTCCTCTGGATGGGTTTCATTCTTGTTATCTTGCTTCTGAAAGGAGGACCATAATTGTACTGCGTATTCTAAGTGCTGGCAAATCAAGGATTGATATAAGTGCATTATCACATCTCTAGGTCTGCCCCTAAAGTACCTCTTTATACATACGCAATAAGACCCACCAGGTTGTGTAATTATGGGTCAATAATCATATACCTTAAGAGTGTTGTTAAGAAAGTGCAATTATTGACCATAATTACATGTTCTTGAAGTTTCTTATTGCACTTATAACATGGGTTTGACTTTAAAGTGTTTTTTAAAACATTTGTTTTAGATTTTTAATATTATAATATTATTTTCTGAATGGAATAGGAGTAGAAGACAAAAACAAAGTTCCAGTTTAGGCATGTTGATATTGTGGCTGAACCTGGTACACAAGCTGAACAAGTACAGGAGTGTAATTATACCCTTGTACATGACTTGTAGCCAATCCAATGGCTAGAATGGGTATGCCATCACTATGGCGACAACTTTACAACACCTAACACTACAGCGACAACAGCACCAGGTCACTGTAGTGTCTGTGCGGGACCCCGGCACTGCTTTCTGGGGGTATTGCACCCCCTCCCTGAAGCAACTCTGACTTGGAGTTGATTAATTAAGTAGCAGAGGGTGCAGGGGACAGAGATCCTGCATGGGGGGTTTGGGGGAGCAAAGCCCCCTGTAACTGGGTAATAAAATTACCTTACTAAGATTCTTGTTGGAACAGCACAAAGGAAGAGACAACAGACAAGTGGTGCACATGGAAATAAATGCAATTTATTATAGGTAAAAATAAAACAGGCTTATTACCAACAGTGAATACACTGGGAGAGCTTCCAGTTTTCCTTACCTACGTAGATGCAGTCTCTAGTCTCAGAGAAGCTACGTGCTGCAAGGGGTCTTATACCCCGATAATAACCATGCAACTGCTAAAGAAGATACATAAAAAGTATATAATTGGACAGTAACAGGTGGCATGAGTAACCATCCTAACTAACATGAGAAGTTGCTTAGCTTGCAGAGATAGCACAAACAATGGGATCTCTATAAGTCTCCAAGGTCACTTGCAGTTACAGTGATGCACGAGAACTAAAGGTGGCACTGTTGCCTTAATTATCATAATACAGCAACACTAGAGTGGAAAGCATCTTCCAGAACTAAGATACATTGGTAAAGCATAATGGAGCATAATATGCATTAGTAAAATACAGTAGAACACAGATCCTGACACTTATACTGGTACGATAAGTGTCTCTGCTCTAAGGTTTGTACATATACCTAGATATGTGTTGCTGTCCATGAGGTGGGGGTACAATCTGGGGTGCTGGACCATGGATAACAGTCCCCACCCGTTGCCTTCAGAAGAAAAAGCAACTACCACATTATAGTAGTGGGATGGAGATAAAAAGTAATTTACAAGCCCAACACACTGGCTTTCTAATAGAGTTCAAGTTGTTCTCGGTGTTGTGTTTGAGTACGTCACAGACAGCAAAGGGTTAGTATCAGAAAAACAATCAAAAATGCTTGAATAACAACAAAAGCTTTAAAAGTCAGTTCTAACCAAGTATTGGATAGAGCAGTGCTTAAATCACCATCATGAATAAGATCATTAAGAGCATCACCAACCTTAGAAATATTGTTGCTAATATAAATCAAGTGTGAATCTTTTCTAGCTAAAAGAGATTTCAAAGAAAGAGTCAAAGGGTCAATGTGCACGTTAAACATGGGCAAATATTAAGACAAGGCTAGCAAGTATTGCGGATCGGTATCAATAACATCTGGTTCAGGGAGAGGAACAGGAGTAATGACTGTGTGACAAATAACTGTTTTCTGCTGTGGAGTAAAACAAAAGTTAGGAGCTGAGATATCACAAGATTTTTGACCATAAGCAAAAAATTTATGATTTGCCACTACACAAAACTGCCCATCGGAATTGTAAGTAACTCTCACATTTGTAGATGAATTAGACAAGCAAAGGACTGGTTGGTGAAGTGAAGTGATGTATCTCTTCCAGCTAGCTTCAAGATGCAGCTGTTTCGGTGTCAGGCGCTGAAGATGCAGCTTGCGACGATTCAGATTCATCATCACACAGTCAGTCAGATTAAACTGCAGATCATCGCCCAAAGTGTAGGACCAGTCAAGATGTTCCAGGGAGTAACCGCAAACAGGTTTCACAATATTGAATATGTCACAGTGGCACAGGTAATAGTATCCTTTCTTGGCGCAACAGTTCATATGGGGTGCCACCTAGTCTTGGAGAACAGAATGGCAAACCAACAAGGAAGGGAGGTCAGTTCTTTCTCAATAGATGTTGTCATCAAGGTGTCCGATGGAATTTATTGCAGCCAACTTGTCAAAGACGGAAGTTTCTGGATCAAAGTGTGGTAGTGAGACAGTAAAGGTAATAAACATATTATCATGGATTGAGCAAGTCTTAGTAAAGTAGCAAGGTGCTTGGTTTGGATATCATGAGACATACCCAAGGTTTCGAGCTGTGGACATAGAAATGTTAACAGAATTTGTTAAACACATAGTAATGCAGCCATTCAATTTGCAAGGAGGACAATACCATATAGCCATCTTTCTATCATAAATAAGATAATGAATTTGTCCCATTTCCAAGTCCCTGAAGAGACTGTTAACAGTGGCAATTACATAAGAACCATAGGCGGAGCATAAAAGTTCACGGGCAATATATTGCTTGTCTGCCTCCTTGTTATTTTGAAAAATCAGTTCATTAATTTTATTCTTAGTATCACTGAACCCTTTATAGATTTCCTGCATGTTATAGACAGTAAAAAGTTCTTCCTTAATTAAACCATCTACACCATGTAACATATCATTCCTGACAGCTTACTGAAAATTAAGTGTTTGTGCTTTAATAGCAGCTATAGTTGCTCTATTCCAGATAGACGTGCCTGAGCCAAAAAGGCCAGAGATGGTGTCTGCTGCACCGGTAACATCTGCAGTGTCACGCCTAGTGCTTGGTCTAGCTTTAACATTAAGTGCAGGTCTAAAAACTCTTACATGATCAACGGTATGAGGTCCACTAACTGGATCGTTAGTGCATGTTTGGTAAGCAGCTACAATATCTGTAAGCATCATACTGAAAAAATTAGAAGTGTTGGTCATGTGACAGAGACCAATCTCAGCCATATTCCAATGTGTAGCATTAAAAATAACTGGGACATGCATAAATTGTACATTGTTAATCAGAGCTCCTGGAAGGGAAGTGGCGGTCAAACCACTAGGAGGACCATCCTCCTGGGCAAGGCAGTCAGTTATTTCTTCTTCGGTGGGTGTGACTACAGAAAGGAAAAGAACTTCAGTAGCTACATAGTTATGAAGACAGAAAGCACGTGACTCCTCAGAGGTGAGGCGGTCACACCAAGCAGGATCTATGACAGCAGTAAGGTTGTAGTGACCAGTATGTCTAGGAGAAGTCTGTCGAACAGAAAGTGTACTATTGGGAGAGATGCCTGTGTTGGGCCATCCGTGAAAAGTACCTTTAGATAAATGAGCTACTGGAAGTGTGTAACAATTAAGATCAGTTTCCCATTGTATTTGCAATGTGGACTTGTCTGGAACTATTACCATGGCATTAAGATAGGCATCTGAGCCTTCCTTAACAGGAATCATTTTGTTGGGCACATTAATATGAACTCCCACTGGGGCTGAGTGTTCAAGTTTGCTAAGCAAATGTTCTATACATTGTTTGTGTGCAGTCGATAGGGGTTTGTTCTGAGAATCAGTCAGAGAAAGTAGTCCCACCAGGATGAGGAGGTGCAAGATTGCTATCTTGCCAGTGTACCTGAAAGAAAACAGAAAAGGATTGTTAAGTGAGGGGTACTATTTCTGCCCTAAGTGGGTTAAGAAAATAAATTTTAGTCACCTTTGTACAACTTGAGCTGATTAGCATGGAACCACTTGTCGGTGGCCTGTTTCTGCTGTTTAACTCAGACCTGATAGACAGCAGGACTGAGTTTGTTGACAATGGGATATGGGCCTTCCCATTTGCTAGCAAATGAATGAGTTGGTTGTCTGTATTGGAGGAGCATAACTTGGTCTCCAACTTGCCAGTCGACTTCTTTGACATGCTTATCAAAATGAGTTTTAGCTTACTGTTGAGCTTTACCCATTTTATTGGCAGTGAACAGGTGTGTCTTCATGATATCCTCATGAAGCTTTTCAGAGTACTTATCTACAGATACTCTGTCTGCAGTAGGGGTGTAGAGGTCAATCAACAGGTGCTCAGGTAATCTCATGGCTCTACCAGTCATAACCTCATAGGATGTGCACTGAGTAGTTGCTGCAGGAGTGCCCCTGATTACCATGAGTAGTAGTGGCAAGAAGGAATCCCAATCCTTGGGATTGTCATTGATGAATTTGCATAACATCTGTTTGATTCTTCTGTTTGCTCTTTCTCCCCGGCCTGAGGATTGAGGATGGTAAGGGATATGAAAGTTTTGATCTGCTCCAAGCATTTGGAATGTCTGCTTCATCAGCTCAGCTGTAAAACTGGTTCCCTGGTCTGAGTCTACCTTAAGGGGTAGGCCCCCACCAGGAGAACAATTGATCCACCAGGATTTTGGCAGTTGTCTTTGCCGTGTTATTCTTGGTGGAGAATGCCTCCACCCACTTAGAAAACAAATCTGTGACAACAAGTGCATACTTGTTGTTCTTTCTTGAGTTAGTCAAGGGGCCAATGAAATTGATTTGTATGGCATTCCGTGGTCCAGTTTGCCTTTGTGGCAACAATTTGGCATTTCTCTTCACCGAAATTGGACTATTTTGAGAACACACTATGCAGTTGTCCACATAGTGCTGTACATCTTTGGCCATGCCAGCCCACCAGACAACGGTTTTGAGTCTTTGGAGGGTGTTGTCTGCCCCCTGGTGTCCACTAGTGGGGTATCATGAACCATGTGGATGAATTCAGTTTGCAAAAATTGTGGTGCAACTCACAGTTTGTCACCTGTATCTTCTTTTCGATACCAGATGAGTTTCTGATCACTAGACAAGTGTATGTTGTCAGAGTGTCTCTTGTATGGACTACCAACAGGTAGTGGTTGGTCAGTTCCTTGTCCAGGAATTTGAACACATCTTTCAGTTCTGGGTCAGATGTCTGTGCAGCAGAAAGGTCCAGTGGTGGTTCTGATACTGGTTTCTGCCTGGTGTTAGCAGCTAAGAAAATAGCTGCCACAGCTACTGGGTTAGTCATTGTCCATGTCTCCCCACCTCGAGCACCTGCTTTGGCAAGTGAGTCAGCTCGATCACTGAATTCATGGTAAGGGTCAGATTTACAGTGAGCCTTTACCTTGTGGATGTACAGTTTATGAGTAAACTGTTGTGTCAGGATCTGTATATACACAAATAGATCCCTGTATTTGACAGGTGTGCCATCAGAGGATGTAAAGTTATTTTTCCCCCAGAATGGTAGAAATTCAGTAAGGGAGGAGCAGACCCAATTGGAGTCTGCAAAGATGATGGCATCCTTAGTACCATGGGGCATGATCTCTAAGGCACAGGCCACAGCTGCCAATTCGGCATACTGTGAGGAGATAACAGTGCATTTCCTGGAAATGCACCTGAAATCGCCATCTTAATCTAATATGAGCACCCCAAATCCTGTTACCTGCTCTCCATCCACATAGGAGGCAGAGCCATCTGTAAAGATGTGATACATGCTGGTATCTGCTAAAACATTTGGTGTAGCCAGTAAGAATGATCCCGGCTCAGGTAAGTCAGGAGGATGGCGTGCACAGTCATGGGGCTTACCTGTGTAAAGTAGGCCATGAGCCAAGATGGATGGCATTTTTGCAGGTAGTACTTTGATGTCCCTGTCCTGCAAAAGCAAAGACCAATGGGTAAGTCTAGTGTTGGAGACTGAACCATCTTTTACTTTGTCTGAAAGCAAGAAGTCGGTTGGGGTGTGTCAGGTATGCAAGACAATAGGTGCATATCCAATGATGTACGTGAAATGTTTGACAGCCCAGAAGGTTGCTAAAAGTGTTCTTTCACAGAGACTATACTTTCTGTCTACTGGGGACAGCATCTGGGATGGATAGTCAATGGGTCTGAAGTACCCATTGTACTTTTGTGCTAACAGTGCAGACATGGCATCATCAGAAGTGTCAGTTTCCAAATGGAATGGGATTTTTGGGTTAGGATTGATCAGTGCTGGGGCTGAGGCTAAGGCCTGCTTGAGCTGTGTTACAGCTTCAATGTGAGTGGGACCCCATGTCCATGGGACATCCTTTTTCAGAAGTTCGTACAAGGGAGCAGCCTTCAAGGCAAAGTCAGGAATGAAATCCCTGGAGTAGTTTACCATTCCTAAAAAGCATCTGAGTGTTGCCACGCTAGTAGGACGTGACAGATCTTGTAAGCCCTGGATCGTCTTGACATCTGGGCATCTACCTTGGTCTGTAATGCATAGGCCAAGAAAGATGACCTCTTTTTCACACAATTGCACCTTAGAGAGGTTGCACTTGAGGCCTGCTCTCTTGAGGAGAGACAGAAGTTCATCTAGAAGGGCAAGATGATCTTCTTTCATGGTGGTTGCTAGAAGCAAGTCATCCACATACTGCAGGAGATACTAGGGTGTGGAGAACCCCAGCAGGGCATCCATCATGTGGAGATGGAAGATGGAAGGGCTGCTGTGAAAGCCCTGAGGAAGACAGGTCCAGGTGAACTGGTGTCCATTAAAGATTAAAGCAAATTTGTATTGGCTTTCCTGTGCTAATGGGAGTGACCAAAACCCATTAGAGATGTCAAGAGCTGTGAACCACTTTTTGTCAGGGGTCAACAGCTTGAGCATATCAGGTGCTGATGCTACTGTTGGGGCGCAACTGGGGGTAACTTGATTAAGTTTCCTGTAATCAATTGTGAGTCTCCAAGCTCCATTTGGCTTTTTCACAGGCCAACTAGGTGAATTAACAGTGGAAACACAGGTCCTAATCACTCCTTGCTGTAGCAGTGATTGGATGGTCTCCCTCAGTGATGGCAAGGCTTCAGCAGGGAATGGGTACTGCTTCTGCCTCACAGGGTCAGGCCCTGTGATTTCAATTGTAGTGTGCATCCTACCACAGTTGTGCTTGTTGGTGGCAAACATGTCAAGGTGTTTTTGCAGCAAGGGAGCAAGTTCAGAAAATAGACCATAACTTTTCAGCAAAGCCATGTCATCATATTCCTTGTTGTTATGGGAGATGCGTGCCACCACGTGCGAGTCTGGAATGGTGACAGCATGACATTGTCCTTTGATCTGGAGAAGCAGCCTGTGGGCTAGGTCCACCACACAGCCATGTAGTGCTAGAAAGTCAATTCCCAATATACTGGGGTGATGACATAATACCATGAGGTCAAAGACAAAATCAGTCCTGAGGTGACCTACCACCACAGGTACAGGAACGGGATTTTCAGGTGTGTAGATGGGTACCATCTACACCCTGGGCACTGGTCTTCCAGCCAATAGACCAGTTGGATGAGACTGGGTCCTCATCATGGAGGACTGACATGGCTGCTCCAGTATCCAGAAGCATGGTAAGTTGGCAGCCCCTGACTGTGGCCTTTACACAAGACCATCCATTTGTGTCAACAATCAAGTCACTCACAATCTGGACTGGGGCCTGTAATTGTCAATCACTGTTTTCAGAATCATAATCATCATCCTGTTCCTGGAATCTGAGGTCTGCAGGATCTTTCAAGGCCTCCTGGATGTCTTGCACAGGATACAGATGCACCTGTGATGTCACAGGCTCAACAGCGGCCTACACTTATGGTTTGTCCTTGGTTGTTGCATCGGCCTGGCCAGTAGCTGCTGACATGAAAGAATTCCTCCCTTGGCTGTTCATTTGTTCGGTGGCTGGAGGCAGGAAAGGATTCCCCTGACTGCATGGCTGTCCAGCAGCCGGAGCAAGGGCTGCTACAATTTGCGTAGGCTTAGCCACTCTTTCAGCACGGATCTCCTCCAACAATTTGCAGAAGGTCTCATTTTCATCTTTGAGGTTGGGCCTTTGTGGTTCTAGTTATACTGCTGAGTATTTGGATTTTTCCAATTACTTTTATCTCTATTTCTGTAGTTTTTGTAGTTCTGGGTCCCCCCCTTGTGCGACTGGTTGTCATCAGAAGGGGTATCATTTTTCTGGTTGTTGCCCTCCATGGTGTAGTGGGTAGGGGTGTCAGAGGTAGGCTGTACTGCAGCCATCTGTGCTGCCAGGACCTGTATTGCAGCAACCTTGTTGGTTTACCGGAAGCAAGGTTACGGAGGTAAACCAGGTAGGCATGCTCTGTTTTTGTAAGGATGTTCACAAAGGAATCGGTATTCAGGTAAACATTAAGTTCAACCTTTTCCCACAAGGCCAGAGTCATATTCTGGATGTACAAATCCTTGTACTCAATCTGGTCTCGGTCCTAAGTTCACCTGTTAGGCCTTTGCCAGTGTAGTATGCGAGCAATAACCATTGGTGGTAGGTTGCGGGGCTTTCTTTCACATTCTGTTTAACCTTGTAGGCCAAGCGAGCTCCTATGACGGCGATAAGGGCCACAGCTATGTCATCATAGACCAGAGTGTCAGAATTGCGTACTGTCTCTGGGAGTTTGGCCCAGAGGGTAGGTTCGATCGTCTGTCACAAGACTTGAACCTCGTACTCAGATTGGAAAGAAAACTTCTCGCGCAGGGAGTGCACTTTCTCCAAATGGCAACTGAGATTGTCAGTTGGGCCCATCTGTCTGATACTTTGGCCAATTTGCTGGACAGAGTGAACAACTTGCAAGGGATTGGAAGTATGAGTGGTTGCATTCAACTCAATACGTTCCATGGCACTGTGAAGTGCAGCTTCTGCTGCCACATCAGCGACTGCCTTGTATGCATGGTCCTGATTAACAGTTTATTTGAACATTTTGTCAATTTGTTCCCAGATGGCTCTCCTTTGGTCCTCTGGTATTGTGATGTTACTGAGAGCCTCTTGAATTAGGCCAAAAACTTCCGCCGGGTCTCCCTTGTTGGGAGGAGCAAGGGGAAACACATTACGGAATACAGGTCCTCTGCCTGTGTCATGGGGGCAGCCATCTTGGCATTGTATGCGGCTTCCACCATGTTTGTGTAGACATGGTGATGCACAGCGCGTGCTGATGGAAGCGCCATCTTGTGGATGGCTGGCAGAAGTTACACCACCACCACGGGTGTTGGACTTGTGTGTGATGTGGCATGCCTTGTCATCAAAGTCAGAGTCGTCATCGCTGGATGACGCAATCTCATTGGGTGTATACTGAAACCCGTTCATGGCCTTAACATGGCTGGCAAGAACCTCCCACTGATGGTGCAACTTCACCATCTTTTCTCTACACATCTTGTGACAAACTCTTGCAGTGCCCTGCTCAATGCCGCTCTCAACCTCACACTGCAACACTCTATACGTGCTGCCCAATTCAACATTTTCCCTAAGTTCTTTCTCCAACTCATGATTCACTCTCTCGTACTCCTCTTTCAGCTCAGAATTCTCCTCTCTCAAACCTTGATTCATACTCAGAATATCATTCAGATACGCTAACTGTTTCTTATCACATTTCAGCCTTTCACAATCATCTCTCAACATACAAATTTCTCGCTCAGAGTCTTGAGCAGTGCAATGCAACAGTCTGTTATTGGCATCAAGGAGTGACTGTGTCTCCTCTGCTAGTTTCTGTTCCTTTTTTGTAACTCTAATGCCTGCAAGCCCATCTCTTGTTGTAGAGTAGCATTTTGCAGTTCAAGGGAGGCACACCTTGCTGTGAGACTTTCAACAGCGGTATGTAGAGCCGCAACCAAAAGACCTTTAAAGCTGTATTTCTTGGCTGTTTGTTTGTACTCTATGTATTGGTCAGATATTAGCAGCAATGGCTATTCTGCAGATTTTGCATCTAGTGCAAAATCTGTCCATCTGCCATGGGACGTGAGGTAGTTTGAGACATCCAGTCTCTGTTCTGTGCACAAGTCAGACATAACAAAGAAGGGGTGCACAAACAAACAAATAAGCAGTTGGAAAACTGGACAAAATTCTTGGCGCCATCACCAACTGCTTTTAGGTCCCCGTGGGTGAATGGTGATGCCAAGGTGGTACGCTGTCACTCATAGAGGGAGTGTAAAGAGGTTCACTGTGGGTCTGCCATGCTTGAGACCAAGACAGAGTGTGTCCACCACAATCACTACCACTGTAAGCACGAGTAGTTCCAAGTAGGCGAAAGTCATAATATACTACTCAACATTCAAAATAAATTGAATGGAATCTTCTTTTGCACCTTCCAACCTGCACACAGTCACCAAATGTAACTGAGTAATAAAATTACCTTTCTCAGATTCTTGTTGGAACAGCACAAAGGAAGAGACAACAGACAAGTACAAGTTCCTTGGACCTTGGTTAGACCACACCTTGAGTACTGTGTACAGTACTGGAGACTACACTTAAAGAGGGACATACAGCTCCTGGACAGGGTACAGAGGAGGGCAACTAAGGTGATATGAGGACTAGGGGATTTGACATATGAAGACAGACTTGAGGAGCTCTGCCTGTTTTCACTGGAGGAGAGGAGAGACGGGGGGACATGACTGAGGTCTTCAAGTACCTCAAGGGAATAAATAAGGTAAACATGGAGGGGATCTTTAGACTAAAGCAGGGAGGTATCACCAGAGGGCATGGTTTGAAGTTGGAAGGTGGAAGGGTGAGGGGGAAAAGAGGAGGAGGTTTTTCACTGAGAGGGTGGTGGATCCTTGGAACGTGCTGCCTGGCGAGCTGGTTCAGAGATCCACAGTGGAGGGTTTCAAGAGACGGAGGGACAGACACAGAAAGTGGATGCATCAGATGATGGCCTGGCCCGGGGGGGTGGGGATGGATGATAGGGGTTTCTGGAACACAGGGGGAGTGCTCGGTACCCAACTAAGGATCTGAGGTTCAAGCAGACTCGATAGACTGTAAGGCCTAATCTGCTGGCAATTAGTATGTTAGTAAGCAGTGCACATGTGATAAATGTAATTTATTACAGGTAAATGATAATACAGGCTTACTACCAACAGTGAATACACTGAGAGTGCTTCCAGTTTTCCTTACCTACGTAGATGCAGTCTCTAGTCTCATAGACACTACGTGCTGCAAGGAGTCTTATAACCCAATAATAACCATGGTAACTGCTAAAGAAAATACATAAAAAGTATATAATTGGACAGTAATAGGTGGCATGAGTAACCATCCTAACTAACATGAGAAGTTGCTTAGCTTGCAGAGATAGCACAAACAATGGGATCTCTATAAGTCTCCAAGGTCACTTGCAGTTATAGTGATGCACAAGCGCTAAAGATGACACTATTGCCTAACTTATAATTATACAGTAAAAATATAATGGAAAGCATCTCCCAGGACTCAGATACATTGGTAAAACATAATGGAGCATAATATGCTCTAGTAAAATACAGTAGAACACAAATCCTGACACTTATACTTGTACAGTAAGTGTCTCTGCTCTAAGGTTAGTACATATACCTAGATATGTGTTGCTGTCCACGAAGTTGGGGTACAATCAGGGGTGCTGAACCATGGATAACACCCCCAAAGAAAACACAGTCCGAAGTGACTCCCTTTATGCCGACTGCAAATGTGGTCAACATAAAGGAGTCGCTGTAATGTCAGTCGACAACAAAATTGTCAACTGACTGTTATAGATCAACATTCTCATCTGACCACTCTTAAAGCAACTGCACTTGTGGACTTTAAAGAACAAAGGAATTTTAACACATTTTGTGACTGAATCAACATTTTTGTCTGACCTTTTCCAAAGGTATTGTACTTGTCTCTGAGGACTTTGAAGATCAAAGGAAACATACAGACAAAAGGATTTCACACATTGCATATGCCTACTGTCTGACCTACTCCCAAGGTATTGTACTTATCTCTGAGGACTTTGAAGAACAAAGGAAACATATAGACAAAAGGATTTTACACATTGCATATGCCCAGGCCACAGTTTATCACCTTTCAGGAACTTTAACATATTATGTGATCCTGGATCTCAACAGTACTATAGTACTTCTCTTAAACCCTCTGGCACCAAACCCTCCCAGTCTTTTTTTTTTCATTTTCTCTGTAGTTCATGCCATAGTGCTTAGCTATCCACCTTAGCCCACTAAAATCCGTGACCCCACCACCCTCTATTGCTGCCACCCCCGACTGCCTCAGCCCACACTACTTCTCGGCTCTCTCCTGCCTCGCTAAAAATGCTTTGGCTTAGTCCCCACCACCTGTTCCTGCTCACCCTCACCTCCTTTTCCCTTTATGCCAACTCCTCCGCCTACCCTACCCTCCACCAACTCTCACCTTTCTATACTACTACCGAAACATTGTACCATGGCTTTTACTCTGGAAGTCTTAAACAAACATCACCCAATTAATACCTGGGTGCAAAGAGCCATATTTCCTAATTGGAAACTGCCACATCATTATAACTCACTAACGATCACCCTCTACTGGGACTCCAGAAGACAATCCAAGACTCTTAAAAGTACAAGCAGAAACTCACTCCAACCTATTATGAACTACGAATGGCATCGCTGAAACTCCTGCTCCTCCTACTTTTAATATCTGGTGGGATACACCCAAACCCTGGTCCTGTTGCACTGAAGCTGACAAAACAGGGAAAGTTGGTAGTGGTCTCTCCATTATCACTCTAAATATCTGCAGCCTCCTTCCCAAATTGGCATCTCTTCAAACTCCGCTGGACAAAAAACCTGATATACTAGCCATTGTGGAAACCTGGCTATCTCCAGCACCGGATCATGTGGTCTCGCTTGAAGGCTACAATCTTTCAGACTCGACCGGCAAGCAAGAAAGGTGGGGCTGTGCTGTCTAATAAAGGACAACCTCTCCTGTCAACGCGGCAGCTTCACCCCACAAATACGCTGATGCAACTCCTCCCTATCAAACTGCTTCTTGGTGCACAAAACAAAGTTCTCACAGTGGCCGCAGTCTATATCCTCCAAAAGACCACCGCCACAGTATTAAGTCTGTACTTGATTTTGTTAGTCTGCAGCCCTCTGAAAATGAGCTCCTCCTCCTCGGGATTTCAACATAAACTGGCTCGCCTCTGACACTGGCTCTTACAAGATGACATCCTAGCAGCAAACCTGACTCAGATGGTAACCTCCCCACCCGGAAAAATTACAAAACTGGTACAAGCACCCTTATTAACTGGGTTCTCACAAATCACCCTGACCGATAAAAACATTAAAGTCCTCCCTGACTCCTCAGTGACCACTCCCCAGTGTCCTGTACCTGGTCTAATAAATTTCTCAAGCCACCCCCCAAAGTTATAACAAGCAGAGTATTGCTTTATGGGAATCTTATCAAGTTGAAAATCCATCTCCTACAACAGGACTGGACGCCAGTCCTTGAAACAACTGATATTAATACCGCACTAGAATACTTCATTAAATCTTTCAACTCTGCATGCGACTTATATGCCCCAGTAAAAAAAAGGTAAAATCAAAGCGCTATCAAATCCATGGATTACTGCCAAATTACTTGCCGAGCACAAGGTTCGGGACCACCTCTGGGCAGGTGCCAGAGACACAGGCTCACCTCATGATATCCTAAAATACAAGCAGGCACGAAATAGATGTACCTCACAAATTAGGCAAATGAAGAGTGTCTATTTCAAAAATGCCCTTGAATCCACCTGGGGTGATGGAAGAGCTTTTTGGGACAACATCCGAAACATAATAGGTAAACAATCAAAATCGTCACCTACCATTATGAAAGTTGATGGATCCACCACTCTTGACCCAAAGTCTATTGCAGATGCACTTAATAAGACATTCACAGACCTTAGGTGGGGTCTCCCCCCAGATTTCTTCTCGGACTTACCTGTGCCTAGCCTAGTATCACAAAACACCCCTCGTGACAAACCACAATTTTACTGCAAGAAAATCAAAGTTCACGAAGCACACAAGTACATAAAGGCCTGCTCCAAATCAAGAACAAGTAGTGACACACTAGATCTAAAAATCCTGTCTCTCACCCTGGATGAAGTAATTCACCCCCTTGCAAAAATTCTTAATCTGTCACTTTGCCAAAGTCAGTTTCCCAACAAATGAAAATCTGCCATAGTTACGCCAGTGCACAAAGGGGGGGACAAAACCTCAACAGGAAACTATCGACCAATATCAATACTCCCTCCCCTCTCCAAAGCACTTGAACGAATAGTGGCAGACCAACTCTCTGATTATCTGGACAAATACAATCTACTCTGTAATCAACAGCACGGCTTTAGGAAAGGACATAGTACAACAATAGCCTTACTTTATTTCTCTGGAGAAGTCCACTCAGACCTGGACAAAGGGTGCCAAACAGGTGCAGTCTTTATCGATCTTACAAAAGCTTTCGACTGCAGTCCGTCATGCGCCTACTACCTCCCTACTTCTAGCCTAGGCCTGGCCGAAGGTCCTTGTGCTTGGGTAAAAGTTACCTGTCCAATCGGTCACAGGCTGTAAAATCTCAATGAACTCTCCGACTTCAAACCAGTTCTCTCAGGTGTACCACAGGGATCAATTCTTGGACTGCTCCTCTTTAGCCTGTTCCTTAACTCCCTCCCAGATATCTGCCAGAGAAAATAATCTTATACGCTGATGATGCTGTAATTCTCTCTTCCCACAAGGATCCAAACTCCCACGAAAAAGCCTGCAACTTGCTTTCTAGTGTTGAAAGGTGGTTCCTGGATAGTAAACTTGTGCTAAACCACAATAAAACAAAAGCCATGCTCTTCTCCAATCACCAAAACAAAAATAGGCATACTCCACTCACCATACAAACCTCTATGGGAATTACACTGGACCAAGTAAATCACTTTCAAATACCTTGGCATCACCTTTGACCAAGGGCTCACCTTTGCAACCCACATTGACAACACTGCGAAAAACAGTGAACCAACGCCTTGGAATACTATTCCGTAACCATCAATTTCTAAATCAAGCGGCATTGAGAATAGCTATACAGAGTTCCATAATCTCAATCATTGACTATGGCCTTATTATTTATGGCTCAGCTACCCTCCACTGCTCTAAGTATCTCAATCACTCTAAATAAGGCCTGCCGGCTCCTCACGGGGGCTCAAGACTGACTCCACACGCTGATCTGTACTATGAATCAGGCTGGTTGAACCTATCAAATCGCCTTATTTATCTCACCTGCACAATGGCAAAAAATCTATCTTGGGACTGACTCCATTCTGTATTCAAACCTACTCCGACTGAATCCTGGCTCATGACCCTCCACCAGATCTGAACGCAACCTTTCCTGGTTCCGAGATGCCGGACTGCACAGGGACAAAGATCTTTCACATACAGGGCCCGACATGGTTCAATGCGCTTAGTCCACCTACTCTATCCTCAACCTCGCTTGAGCTTTCAAACCATGCTCTATGCCCACTTCACCACCACTAGCAACTGTGATTGCGCTAGATAAAGACTACTACTCCTCATGTCCATCCTCACATCTGAGGCCTCTTCTTCCCTGACTAATGAACCCTCTGGTACCTCTACTACTTCCTGTCTCCCACCCAAACTCACTCCCTCCTTTTTCCTGTCCCTCTCACTTACCTCCCGCTCACCACCTTTCCTCCTCTCTAGCCTCCTTTTGGCGCCTAATGATCACCCTCTCCCTGGAAGTTTCCTTAACCTCGAAATTGTCTACTCGCTTGAACCTGTTATAGCTTGTTTTTCTATGAAACTTAAAAACGTTTACTGCCTTAAACTGTTAATAGCAAATTTATGATGTAACTTTCCTGTCTGGTTTTACCTGTAATGTGTATCGTGCTTTGTTAAATGTTCTTTGTGATGTGGAACCTTTGTAAAAGAGCCCTGGCTCAAAGGTATTAATTCCTAGACTAATAAACTAAACTAAACTAAAATAGATCCAATGTTCTTACCCATGTTATAATATCTAGAATAACATTGCATTGCCTTACAGTATTTCGTCTATGTGCCTTGATGTTCAGTTTATTATCCAAAATCATCTCAAGATCTTCCTCCTGTTTAGTGGCCTCAGTCTTTATTCCATTTAAGTTGTATGACCAGTTCGGGTTTTTGTTCTAAAATACAGAATTGCCCTTTTCATCATTAAATTTAATTCTGGAATTTATTTCCCTATCCACCAATGAATCTAAATCTTCCAGTGGAGCCTTTTGTTAGTATTCTTCTGCCCCATCCTACCACACACGGATTTAAATGGAAGTGTCCAGGCACAGTTCCAAGAGCTGACAGCATGTTTTATACAACCCTCTTACTTAGCCTGACTCCCAGCCACAAAGGATCACTACTCAAAAGTGTGCCCCCTACTGACCTCTGATCTATGATTTGGGGTTGGGCCAACAGTAGTCAAAATCTAGGCTAGCACAGTCTTCTGCCCCCCCAACCTTCTGCCCACTCAACCCGCAGCTCCCCTATACTGTATTGAAGTTAGTGAACGGTGAGGATTGCCAAAGACCAGTGAGTGTCTGTTGTGGGGTACGACAGGCAGGGAAGAAACTGGGCAGGCTGGGTGAACCAAGCGGTCCTCTTCTGAAGACACATTCTATGTTTCTGTGTAAGTTACAGTCATCTGACTGAAGCAGCATGCACCTGGAAAGAAGACGGAGGAGCAGTCTCATCATTAACAACACTTCAGGTTGGACTGGCCAATCTGGGATGGCCCAGTTTTGAGAAATAACCCTTTTGAGGCCACAGGGGTGTCAGTCTAGGGGTAGAGATTTATTTAAACACACAGTGCCAGGAGATGGGTATATTTCATTAAAACTGTGTATATGGAAGATCAGAGGAGAAGACTGAAGTGGGGAGAAGTGGCCACGGGACTACCCTGCCCATTTGGAGATTTTTTTTTTGTTGTTGCTGGTTTGCTTTTCCCTAATTTTATTACTGAATACCAAACAATGACTTGCTGAAAATCTAGAGTCCTGAGTACAAGAACTCAGCAAGTATTTGGAAAAAGGTACTTGCACACTCCTAGCTCAGATATTGCACCATCTGTTCCATGAAGCATAAACAGAATAGATAACTGGCACCACTTATACTATATAGAACTTGACTGACAGCATCCAGCCAAGGCTACAGTACATTTAAAGGGAAATATTAATGTCCTCATCCCATAGCTCCCTGTCTGTGCATTTACTGCATAAGGGAAGTGTTTTCTCACCTCTTTTACTTTTAAATTACTTTTTTCTTTCTGATTCTGCTAGCATCTCCACACTGACATTTTTTTTCATTAATGCATTTTTTCCCTTCTGGTGTACACCTATTGCCCTGTGTCTGACCACCCAACTCCAACACCCAGCTCCCAAGGGACTCGGATCGATCCAGCCCATCTTCCATAGCTTCCCCCCCGCAGCTTCCCCCATACCTCCCACACATGGATGCAATGTGCTACAGAGGGCTCTGCCACCAGTGTTCAGCCAGTAAAGGACGGACCCCTCATACTCACAGTGCCTGGTTTTCTTCTCGAAGAGGTGCAGCAAGCATGCAGTGTCGTTCAGGACACTACTGTGCATGCTCCTATATGCAGGACTTTGGCAACTGCTGCTTCTCCTCCCTTCCCCTGTGTTGTGTGGTCCCTAGCTGCCTTTCCCCTTGCTAGTGGTCTGGTTTATGCTGGGCTCCACATCCCTCCCTCTCCAGAGGAGAACAGCAGTCCAATTGTTGCTCGATCCCACCTCAACTGACCGTATGACATCCCAAGTTCATGCCTGAACCTATGTCCATGATGCCACAAGAAGCAGCCCTAAAAGTGCATCAGCAGTCTGGCTCACACCCTGCCATTTAGTAGCACAAGGCACTCGGGCAGCTTCCTCCCATGGGTGACATCACGATCATGGATCAGTCACAGGAGATTCTATATGGGGAAATGGTATGAAGAGCTTTTAAAAGCTTTGACTCACTACTTGGTGGTCCCATTTATATCTCATGGTGAAGTACATGTCCCACAATCAAGAGCCTTGGAATAACCCTGGAACCACTGACTGGTCAGTCAGAGATTTTGAAAGTACTGTACTTCATACTATTTCCCCATACTGATTCTTCCCAATCACGGCATCAGCTGCTGGGGATTCTGGGGGGCCAACAAAGTAACTTGTGCCACAGATTTGGGGAGGCAGGGAAGCCACCAGGATCATCCAGATGAAAGTAATTTAAAAGTGAAAGAGTGGAGAAAAAAATGTACTTTGTGCACTATAAGTGCAAATCAGTGACTGCCCAGCACTATAGATGTGGAGCCAGGACATGGACATTCCCCTTTAATTAATTTTGCAATCACCTATGCTAATTGCCTGAGTTGGGGGAAGGGGGGGAGACTGGTACTGGCAGTCTCAGTGCTCAATTGCGCTATGAGACAGTACCATATAGTATGTACTTACATGACCCTATAGCTTTGTTTGTTATGCACATCTCTGAGGTTCAGCCATAGGGATCACTATGATATGCAGTGAGCTGATATGGCGGATGGGGGGAGTAACGGAATCGAGCAGAGACCAAGGTAAGCTACTTAAAATGTAAGTAATAAAAAAAAAATGGTAATCCCTGGTAATTTTTTTTATTCAGGACCGCTTGGTCTCATCTCAGTAGTATGTGGGATAAGGATTCTTGTTTAACAATGTGGGTGGGTATGGGTACCCACCCGGATACAAACACTTTCCTCCTCCCTTTTAACTGTTCACATTGGGCAATTATGCGAAAACAGTGCGGCAGCAGAACAGGCACTACAAATCGCAGCCAAAGAGACATCAGATGTGACTAGAATCCCTCACATTACAACATGTGTCACTGTCGTGTGTATCCCTGTAATTTACAGAGACCCGAGTGTGTGCAGCACTTTCTCTGGCTGCTTTGCCAGCATCTGCTCTCTAAAGTCCTGCTTGGTCTGCAGCTGTTCCCACAGACAGCTACCCTGCTTATTGCAGCTCTTGGAGCCCTCTTATCCTGCCTCTTTTTTCAATTCAATATTCTGTTTCGGCATGTAGTATAGCAAACTGGAAAACACACACACACACACACACAGTTGATTAATAAACATTGAAAAAAGCAAAGATCAATATCTTTGACTTCTACTAAACAACAATACACACAGAATTATATACACACACACATACTGTGCTCCAAGAAGTTCATGGGGAGTAGAAGGTCAAACTATTGGAGAGTAGAAGGTCAAGCTATCAACCTTTAAATAAAAAGAATTTCAGAGAAAAAGGAAAAAGAGCAGGGCATAATTTTCCCATGGGTTAATAATAGCCTACCAAGGCTTTGTACTTACAATAACACCAGCAAACCATCCTTAATTAAATAAATTCCACACAGGAATTACACACATCAAATAATTGGACAGAGACAGGCTTCTCTGAATATTTCCTAATATTATGTCAAGCCCGATATACAAAAGAAAAATGATATTGCTATTAAATCTCTCTTTGGGAAAATAATCATCTTGCATTACATTAGTATTCAGGCATCCTTAAGGTTGCACTAACCAGGTCTCTCTCTCTTGCTATGCAGCTGCCTACTACATGTTCCATGCATGACACGACCAGTGACACTGGACACCACAACAGGTCCATGTGTGTTATCACCCTGGAACCTAGAGGGTTTCTCTGTGATTAGATGTGGAACTTCCAGACTGCAAGGAGTTAACTCTGTGTAGCTTGGTTAATGAGTTTCTGCAGGGGGCATGGCTTACTGCGAGGAGGAAAGCTGCCCTCAGGTGCTAGTGACAGTTGGTGAGAGGGCACAGCTTGCCCAGACACTGAAACCTGTTCATCTGCCAGTTTCCCTGAGGACTGGAGTTTTCCATACCCCACTGAATCAGGGCACTGGCCTGAGAGTCATCTGTCCCAGCTGGGGAACAGCCTGCCAGTTTGTATGTATCCTCAGACTGGAACTGTGAGTAGAAAACCTGCAGCTTTCAGGAGGAAGTGAACTGTTTCACCCTTGGAAATGCTATTGACATTTGGGACTGTCTGGCTAGCTGTAGAGCCTGGACTTTTCCCTCTATGTTTTTCTCAAGATGTGAGGAATAGTAGAGTGGATCTGTGAAATGTCATCTGAAGAAATGTAAAATGTAAGAGACCTGAATTTGAAACTGTTTTTGGGCTTTAGCAAAGCTCTGCCACTAAGAACTGGTAACTGTCTGGGAGAGGGAGCAAGAAAATAAAATGTTTAAACTACTATTTAAATGCTATATTTCCCTCCCCCCTTGGGGGAGGGTGTCTCACAGGGTTTTAGATCTGCCTATAGGTTTTGTGCGAGTTTGGAAGGGGGTGTCCCTGTGAACCCTGTTGCCATCCTGGGTATGTCCTAGAGGCATGGAGATGGACCAGGCTCAATGGATTACATGTGTGGGGGGGAATCACCTTGGAGGTCGGATGGAGCTGTGCTTGTGTCAGGGCATATACATACATATGCATAAACATTTGTCTAACGTCGCTAAATGAATCCCACAAGCACAAAGAGGAATGATTAATACAATACACACTACCAACAGATTCACACCACTACAACATATACCAGTCACCAATCCAACTGATAAAACTGAACCTAACCATACACAAGGAGACAAATTGCACACACCTACTAACGTCACAGGTAAAAAGGCTACCAAAAAATCCCTTCTAATTCTGGGGGACTCTATGATACATGGTGTAGAGTCTCACCTACAAAGGAATCAAACCAGGGTTACAGCTTGATGCCTACCAAGGGGCATCTTCATGGAGGGACAAAGAATGCATAGAAAAGACTCTGCGCAACATTGGCACAAACACACACGTCCTAGTCCACCTAGAAACTAACGACCTCATCAGTCACTCAGTGGAGGAGACTAAACAAAATCTCACCGCACTAGGAGACAGGTTGGCTTCCCTTACGTCTGGATTATCCTTCTCTGAAATTCTGCCTGTGTCTGCGAGAAACAGAACAGCAGGCAAAAAGTAAGAGAAAATGAAATCACAGAGCTAAACATCTGGCTGAAAGACTGGTGAAGGACAAAAGGCCATCATTATGTAGGGGACTAGAAGGACTTCTGGGAATGGAACTTCTTTAAATATGATGGCCTACACCTTACAAAGGAAGGAGTCCATGCACTGGGCCAGAAATTCAATGTCTTTCATAGTCATTTAAACTAGGAAAAGGGGAGAGGGCATTAGCACCCCACACATCGCATGCGAAAGCTAATGCCCATCCCCTGTCACCTATCAGTGAATCAGTCTTTTGTCTGGACCGAGAACCCACTAACATATCACCAGGACAGGATAAAGATCAGACCGCACTAGCAAAATGGCACAACACCCGAGCCAGTCCATCCTCGGAAAGTGTATCACAAAATGTCAGTGGGAGCCAGGGAGTAAGGTCTTGAAGCAAGAATGACTGCAGGGTCCAGAGGCAGGTAGTGGAACAAGGTCCCAAAGCTAGGCAGGTAGTCTTTGGAACGAGTGAGGTCCAGAACTCTAGAGGCTTGCTAGGAGCCAAAAAATAAGGTCCCAGTGTTGTGTAGGCTGGCTGTTGTGGACTGAGGTCCAGACAGGTTGAGGCTCACTGGGAGCCAGGAGTAAGATCCCAATGCGGAACCAGCTGCAGGGTTCCAGCAGGCTGGTAGTGGAGCTGGTAGTCATGTGTATGTTGCAGTATGATGCCATAGAGGTGATGAATATGGAGCCAGTAAAGGGTTACCATTTGGGGATAAGGAATGAGTATAGATAAGCAGTATGATGAAGCTGATGGCGAAGCATACTGGGCCCTTGAGGGGTGAGGTTGGTAAGATGTCCAAGGCAAAGGGTGGTAGAAAGGCCAAAAGAAGCAAGAGGTAGAGAATGGCCATTGCTGCAGCCGGAGGGATCTGAAGGCAGGCAGTGCAGCCGGCATCCAAGGGCAACAGGTACAGAAGCAGAGACATGGAGACAAAGCCAGCAGGGAGAGAAGAGGAAGCCCCAGGTGCCCCAGAAGTGGGGCAAAGGAGCAACAGAAATGCACAAGCAACAGCAAGGGGGCGCAGATCAGCCTCCATAAGCACTTCATAGAGGCCAGTAGCAAGATGGGGGCACATGGAGAGCCCAGAAACCATAGCAAGACACAAAGCAAGCAGCAAGAGAGGAACAACCAGCAGGGTGTGAAGCCTAACCACAGGGCAGCAAAGCAGGGGAACAGGGCACCCTAGGAACATGGCACAGAGGCATGCCACACCAGCAAGGAGCAGAACACACAGAACAGCCCCATCAAAGGCAGCCAGACCAGGGGCCGAGGCAGGGCGGGGGGGGGATGGCCCCTCAGCCCCAAGACAGATGGAGTGCACTAGGACTCAAGAAAAGGAGGCTGAAGCAGCAGCAGTGACAGGGGAGGAGAGAGGAATAGCATGCCAGTCAAAAGTGGCCAAAGGCAGCAGCAGGAGCCAACTGACAGCCACAGCAGAAAGGCTACCATCCAGAGTCAGAAGCTGCCAGAAACATGGAACTGCCAAGCAGAGGCAGCCAATCACAGCCAAGAGCAGAGAATAGACCAACACTCAGAAGGAGGGGCCCAGGAGCAGGGGACCACCTGAGCAGGAAAGCAACAATCTGTGGCTGCACGGCAAAGGTAGTAAGGTTAGTGAAACAGCTGCATGGCCGCAGCAGCAAAATGAGCCTTCAGAGTATGTATAAGCATACGTGCTCTTAAAGCTCTCGTTGGGGGGCATGGAGGGGTTGCCCACTGCCCAACCGAACCACAGGCAAGCTGAAAATAGTACTCCCAGCATTCAGTTCTTTGAGAGCTTTGTAAATTCTAGAGATCACGCAGTCCTCTGGTATCCCTTGCAAGGCAGATAAAAATAGGATTACCGATCCCCCTGTCAATGCCCCTCATGAACTTGAAGATCTCTACTGTAGTAAGTTTGTTCTGTTGCATGAATTTATATGCCAGCTGACACCTTGTTGTACACAGTTCAGAGGTCATGGAATGCGATTGTACTCTTCTGTGGTACAATGATGTAACCTCCCCTACAAATGGGGGTTCCCGAAAAGTCTTCCTTAAGCTTGCCTGAATGCTCACTGCCAGGCTGGTGTCCTGCGTTTTAGCAGTTTAAATGTGATTGCCAGAGAGTGCCTGTATAGCCTTTGTGTACTATCTCTTTAAGAGCTGCCTAGATTGCAGTCATAAGTAATCTGAGAGGGAGCTCTGTTGAAATATGTAACTATTTGCTGAAAATCATTTAGAGTGATAATGATAATGTAGTTTGTCTAACCTGCCTTCTTTGCAGCAAGGACTGTTTTGTTTATCTCCACTATCTTGGTCCTGGACTGCTGAATTGGACCAATCAGTACTGGTGGGACCTAAAATGGAGCCAGACTACAGGAGCTGTCTGGAGTCAAAATCTATAGAAATTGGGTTTTTGGCGCCTTTTTGCACCCGAAGGGGGAGCCTTTGTTGTGACTGACAGACAGATCAGCCAACCAAACCTTTTGGATTCTGAGTAAAGTCCCAGGTTTGCTGGCAGTTGAGTCAGATCTAAGTTGGGAGCTGAAGAGGCAACAGCTTGAGACAGTCAAGCAGCCGTCGGAGTAGTTTCACGTGGGAGAACTGTGGAAAGGCCTGAGTTGTGGCCTGCATGTCTACCTGCTGCCCCTGAGACGGAGATTATTTCGGACTAAATCCAAGTTTGTGAGAACGAAGTATGCCACTGATTTTTTACCAGGCTCATACCAGAAGAGGACTAAAGATTTTGCTGGATGCGATCGGTCTGTCAGGATTTCCAGCTGCTTTTGAATCCCCGGTTTGTGCACGGACTTTGCGATCGTGACCGGAGAGCGGTTTGCCTGGTACAGTAGAATTTCCTTACATGTAAATGCGCTGTGTATTGAAAGTGGGCCGTGATTTGGTTCCCCACTGTGTGAACTGTGTTCTGCTTGTTGGTACCGTAGAATCCTTTACATGTAAATGTGCTGTGTATTGAAAGTGGGTCGTGATTTGGTTCCCCACTGTATGAACTGTGTTCTGCTTGCTGGAAGCTTTATCCAGCCTAATTGGACTGAATCCGCATTCATCTCCATTCAGCCTGGGTCATGCCACGCTGGCCTTGCCAGACTACCCCACTGCACAGAGAAAGCCACCGATGAGAGACCTGCCTGGGGATCAGCCCCCTGCTCCACGCTTGAACAGGAACGACGCCGCAGCGAATCATGTGGGCCCTGCTTCTCCTAGCAATCCAAATTAACCACCTGCTGTCTCGATTTTCATCCAGCCTATGTCTAGTCTTGGGTATTGTGAGTAATCATCAGGGTAGCTCCCTGCAACAACAGCCTAATCTAAAAGTGTGTCATCTGATTGTCTTGTTGTTTTCTTTTCACGAACTGAGCCCTCTGGCTAAGGATTACAATTAGTGTGTGTTGTGCATGTTGTTTTTCTTCCATCACAGGGCCCCAACCAGCTGCAACGTTCCTGGCTAGCCCACTGTTCTCCATCTTGGTACCCAAGGTGTGTGACTGTTTATGAACCCTGAAGTGCATGCATAACTGTTTGATTGATACAGCCTTTAAGCAAATTAACCTGATTACGCCCCTCCCTTGTTCAAGTCCCTTAAATAAATCAGATCTAACTCTTTTTTGCATTTACCCTAACTGTGGTTCCAGTTTGTGCAAGAGTACTGTACTACTGTTATTTGCTGTGTATAACCTTGTTTTACAGGAGGTCCCCAGGGCCAAGCCAGAGGAAAGCCCTGGTGGTAAGTGCAAACAGTGTGGATATTTGTGTATTTGTGTGGTGTATCAGGGGTATTGTGAAAGTGATTATTGTGTATTGTTCTGGCCACTGGTAAGGAAAGAGGGGGTTTACAGTGTCCTGGAGGGCTGTGCCCAGGTTAGCTTGACCACTACCAACCCTGACCTCCGGGTGGAGGCACCCGTTTCAGAACTCAGGCCCCTTAACCTGCTACTAGCCAAGCCGGCAGGTGTAGTAGCCCTTGGGATAGTGCCACCTAGGGATTACAATGAGATTCCAGCTGACTTGAAATCCTTAAGGCAGCTGGTGTTTTACACAGCGCTGCCACTCACACAGCAATCAGTTCATACACACATACGAACATACCAATGTGCCAGCAGAAACAGACCACCCGGTCTATCTAAGTCTGCTTGAGTGTGCAGCTAGCACCCCTAGTTTGCAGCTGCCCCACCCCTTCCCCTTTGTCATCCCACTGCCGCCCCCCCCACCTCCCCCAACCTCACTCTCTGGTAGTGTGCCCATTTTGCTACCACCCTCTGTGAAATAGTGTCTCCTCATTTCCTCCTAAATCTTCCCCTTCTGTTCTTAACAATGCCCCTGGTGTCCCTCCTTCTCCTTAAAGACCCCATCTGCCCCATCCTTATTGATTCCACTTAAATACCTGAATGTCTCTATCATGTCCCCCTGTCCCTTCTATCCTCCAGGGTGTACACATTCAGGTCTCCCAGCTGCTCTCATAGTCTCTACCCTCCATTCTACATATCATCTTCGTTGCCCTCCTCTGCACCCCTCCAGTAGCCTGATATCACGCTTCAGGTATGGCCTCCAAAACTGCACACAGTGCTCCAAGTGTAGCCTTACTAGTGACCTGTAGAGGGGCAAGATCACCTCTCTTCACCTAGAAGAAAGCCCCCTCTCTATGCACCCCAGCATTTTGTTTGCTTTTACAGCTGCTCTCCTGCACTGGGCAGTGTTGTTCATGGTCCCTGTTACCATTACCCCTAGGTCTTCTCCTCCTCAGTGATTCCCAGCTTAACCCCCCCCCCCAGCCAGTATTCTCTTCTTGGGTTCTTCACCCCAAAGTGCATAACCTTACACTTCTTTGCATTGTACCCCAGCTGCCACCTTTCTGACCACTCCTCTAGCTTGCTTAGGTCACCCTGCAGCTGCTTCCATCCCTCCCCTCCATCTACCACTGCCTCCATTTTGGTGTTGTCTATGAACAGACTTACCTTGCTCACCACCCCATGCACAATGTCTGATATGAAGAGCCCAAATAATACTGGTCCCAGCACAGAGCCCTGTGGCACCCGCTCGTCACCAGCTTTGGAGTTGAGAGTTCCCCTCCCACCACCACCCATTGCAGCCTCCCACTCAGCCAGCTTTTAATTCAGTTTGCATTTTTGCCCCTACCCCTACACCAGTTAGCTTCCCCTGAAGCCACCCATGAGGCACCGAATCAAAGGCCTTGCTGAAGTCCAAGTAAAGAACATCCTTATCCATGACCCTTATCCAGCTCACCTGTCACCCAGTAATAATACTGTATCAGGCTGGTTTGACCAGACTTCCCCAAAATGAACTCATGCTGCCTCACATCCTGGAGGCTGTTGTCCTCTAGGTACAACACCAGTCTTTCCTTTAGTATCATTTCCATGAGTTTGCACACTATGGAGGTGAGACTTACTGGATGATAATTACCCAGTGTGTCCCTTGGTCCGCTCTTGTGTAACGGCACTATATGTGCCATCCTTCAGTCCAGTGGCACACATCCCAACTCCAGTGAGGTGCTATACAGATCCAACAGCAACTCCGCCAATACCTCCGCCATCTCCCTCAGCACCCTGGGGTGGATACCATCCAGCACTGGTGCCTTGTCTACCCTCAGTGCCCTCAGTCCCTCTAGGACTCTACCTTCCTCAATTCTCCAATCTATCACCTCCTCTCCCCGTCCCCACCCTCCCAGCCCATGGTGGTAGTAGTCCTCCTTCTTCCATGAATACTAAGCAAAGTATTCATTCAGTGCTTCCGCCTATTCCTCCCCTTTCCATCCACCCCTACCCTTTTTTATCCTCACTATTGTCTCCTTGCTCTTCCTTTTCTCCCTGATGTATTTGAAAAGTCTCTCCCCCCCTCCCCATTAATTCTCTGCGCTAATCTCAGCTCCCTCTGAACCTTGGCTTCTCTCACTTTTCTGGTCACCTCCCTGGACCATCTTGCATACCCCTCCCTGTCCCCTTCTTTTCCTGTTCTCCTATACCTCTGGTGCACCTCTCATTTTGCCCTCACCACCTCCACTACCTCGCTGTTCAACCAGCATGGTTTCCTTGCTCTGCTCCTCTTACTCTGTGTCTTGGTGCAGGCTTCTGTTGCCCCTGTAATCCTCTGTTTAAAGGGAAACGTCCACGTACAGGCAAACCCCACCTCCATGTGAAGTGGGGCCCAATTAGTAGATGTAGTAGAAAAATTAAAAAATAAATGTACTTGCTTCTTATTTATTTGAAATTGTATCTGGTTGATCCTGTGCCCTTGTTGCCCTGGCATTTTAGGAAGCAGAGCCCTCCCCATCACGCCCACAAGCACGAGCAGCTGTCCCCGTGATGACGTTTCAGGCAGGGGGCAGCCGGGGGCATCTGAATACTTAATATGTGGCTCCTTTTTTAAAATAGCTCTGGTTTGGAGCTTGGACATTCTTGGGCATTTCTGATATGAGTACTGACTGACAAGTACCCTGCCAGTCAGTACTTGGTCTCGATGTAGCCCAGACACACATAGATTCTAGACCAGAGCTATTTGAAGATTTGGCAATATAGTAATCTGTATTGCCAAATTTTCAAATAGCTGCAGTTTAGAATCTATGTGAGTCCAGGCTACACCAAGACCAAGTACCGACTGGCAGGGTACTTGTCAGTCAGTACTTGTATCAGAAATGCCCAAGAATGTCCAGGCTCCAAACCACAGCTATTTTAAACAAGCATTTGTCAATGCTGAATGTTGATTGCATTGATCTGTTGAGCTCGCTCACTGCCCCTCTGTCATTCGCTCAGTCTGTTTCTCCCGGTGCTGCAGGCTGCTCTTTTGTACTGGGCTTCTGCCTTCACTGGCAGCTTTTTCTGCCCACTAAGAAATCCACAGCTGTCCTGACAGAGCTCAGTTGAAGTGGCTCATTCCCCCTCTCTCACTCGCTATTCTGTTTGTCCTGGCGCTGCAAGCTGCCCTTTTGTACGGGACTCCTGCCTGCATTGGCGCCTTTTTCTGCCCACAAAGAAATCCACAGCAGTCCTGATAGAGCTCCATTGAGCTCACTCAGTCCCCCTGTCTTACTTGCTTGTACTGTTTCTCCCACCACTGCAGGCTGGCCTTTTGTACTGGGCCCCTGCCTGCATTGATGCCTTTTTCTGCCCTCAAAGAAATCCAGCAGTAGCCTGACAGCACTCCGTGAGTTCGCCACTCCCTCCCTCACTCGCCTCGTTTCTGTTTCTCCCAGTACTGCAGGCTGCCTCTTGTACTGGGCTCTACGTTAGGGCCTTTTTCTGCCCACAAACAAATCAAACAGTCCCGACAGAGCTCAGTTGAGTTCGTCACTCTCTCTCACTCGCTCGATCTTAATCTGTCCCAAACACTGATTTCTGACAGCGACCATGCTATTCTCCGGCAGGAGTGCAAAAACATATTTTAGCCAGGGTGTGAAAAATGACAGCTGTACTGTTCATAGGGAGGTGTGAAAAATGCCACTGTTGAAAATGTGGCGTGAAAATATTACAAATTTGCGAAGTTACAAGGGTGCGTGGAAACAGTTCAACGCACGCTTGTAACACAGTCATGTTATGGAGTTTCCTCACCAAATTTTCAACATAGGGATTTTAGGACCTCTGCTCATGAACAGTTCCACTGTCGTTTTCTTGATCTGTTCCAAACACTGATTTCCCACAGTGACCGCGCTATTCTGCGCCGGAACTGTGAAAACACATTTTGGTCAGGATGTGAAAAATGACAGCTGTACTGCTCATAAGGAGGTGTGAAAAATGCCACTGTTGAAAATTGCGTGACAATATTACAAATCTTCGGTTACAGTGCGTGAAAAGTGTGCAACGCACACTTGTAACACAGTCATTTGATGGGCTATCATCACCAAATTTTCAACTCAGGCATTTTAGGACCTCTGCTCATGAACAGTATCACTGTCATTTTCTTAATCTGTCCCGAACAGTGATTTCCCACAGCGACTGCTCTATTCTGCGTCAGAAGTGCGAAAACACATTTCGGCCAGGATGGGAAAAATGACAGCTGTACTGTTCACAAGGAGGTGTGAAAAAATGCCAATGCTGAAAATCCAGCATGAAAATATTGCAAATTCACGAAGTTACGAGCGTGCGTAGCAACTGTGCAACACACGCTCGTAAAACAGTCATTTTTTTGATTTTTCAACCAAATTTGCAACACAGGCTTTTTGAGAGCCCACCTCACGAACACTGGCACTGTCATTTCATTAATCGGCCCCGAAAGGTGATTCTGGGCAGTGACCATGAAATCACCTTTCAGAGTTGATTAACACCATGACAGTTCCAGAATTCATGAGGAGGGGTCCCAAAAACCCCATGTTGAAAATGTCATGCCAAAATTCCAAAAAATGACTGAGATATGCATTAAAGTTGAAAAACCCATTTATTCCATTATACAGCTTACCGGCATTTCCTCAGTTTGCGGTCGGCTTTGAAGAGTGCAGGCGTGTTCAGTCCACGAATCGTGGTGCAAACTCCGGGTAGAGATGAGGTGAGGAGGGTGTGGGAGGCAAGGTGTGCAGTGGGTGGGCAGGTTGCAGGAGGGGGCAGGAGACCGCCGAGGACAGTTTCTTTTGACAGGTTAAAAACACAAAAGACATCGTGGGACTGTTTTTATTTTACAGGGCATGTACGCTGGGGTGGGCTCCCAGCATGCCGTCCAGTCTTTCTTTTGGGGGCATAACGGCAGCTGATGGGGATTGGGCACCTGTGGGCACACAATGAAAGGGTGACATTATGCCACACGGGATTGGGGCACCATCGGCAGACAATATAAGCGTTGGGGAAGACATAACGCAGACGGGAGTGGCTCTGCCGGCAACATAAACATTGGGGCAGTGAAGCCGATGGGGATCGGGACCCCTGTCGGCAAATAAACACAGGGGGGGTTAATATTGTTTGTGAACATAGCGGCAAACAATATCAGTGTGTCAAGATCCCACCCTGCAATGACGGGTTGCTCCCTCATTGCAGCGAATGGCTTACACTGCAATGATGAGGTGGACCCTGATTGCAGCGCCTAAATTTTTACAAGTTGATGGCACGCTGGCTGAACTAGTGTCAGCAGCAGCGTGCCATGGCTTTGGCGGACGCTGGACAAGCCTTTAAAGGCTGTGAGGGCATTGGCCACAACAGTGCCGCACCTCCACAACCTGCTTGTGGAGAAAGCTGCTGTAATATGTTTCTTTCGCATCCCAGCATGCCATCGGAGTCTTTCTTTTGGGGGGCAAACAGTAGCCGATGGGGGATTGGGCACCTCCGTTGGCACACAACAAAGGGTGACATTATGCCATCGGGTTGGGCACCCCGTCGGCAGACAATATAAGCGGGGGATTACATAATGCAGGACGGGAGGTCCTTCAGGCAGAATAAACATTGGGCAGCGGCCGATGGGGATCGGGCCCCTGTCGCAATAAACACAGGGGGTTAATATTGTTTAGAACATGGCGGCAAACAATATCAGTGTGTCAAGATCCCACTCTGCAATGACGGGTAGCTCCCTCATTGCAGCGAATGGCTTACGCTGCAATGACGAGGTGGCCCCTGATTGCAGCGCCTAAATTTTTACAAGTTGATGGCACGCTGGCTGAACTAGTGTCAGCAGCGGCATGCCATGGCTTTGGGGGACGCTGGACAAGCCTTTAAAGGCTGTGGAGGCATTGGCCACAACAGTGCCGCACCTCCACAACCTGCTTGTTGAGAAAGCTGCTATAATATGTTTCTTTCGCATGCGTGCAATCAACATAAAAAGGAGCCACATATTAAGTATATAGATGCCCCCGGCTGCTCCCCACCTGAAACGTCATCATGGAGACAGTCGTGGGTGCTTGTGGACGTGACGGGGAGGGCTCTGCTTCCTAAAATGCCGGGGCAACGAGGGCACAGGATCAACCAGCTACAATGTCAAATAAATGAGAAGCAAGTACATTTATTTTTTGTTTTTTCTACTGCATCTACTAATCGGGCCCCACTTCAAATGGAGGTGGGGTCTGCCTGTACGTGGACGTTTCCCTTTAATAATATCCTATTTCTGCTCCGCATCCATCTCCTGCCTTATGCCCTCCAGTTTCCCTTTCAGTACTTCCCACATCTTCCCAGAGTTCACACCCTGAAGTTTACCTCCTGGGTTACTGATTTCTGTGGCTCCCCGCACATCGTGATATTAAACCACATTGTTTGGTGATCGCTGACAGCTAGTGGGTCCTCCACCCTTATTTCCCTTACTGCCTCCCCAGTTGACAATACCAGATCTAAAGTGTTCTTTAGCCTAGTGGTTACACTGAACAACAGCATCAGGGGACCCTCCTGGATCATGTCCAGGAGAACTTGCTCCCTACCACTGGAGGTGGCTAGAATGCTCCAGTCATCCCCTGGCAAGTTGAAATCCCACACGATGACCACCTTCCCTTTTCTACAAACCTTTCTGATTTGTCCCACTAATTCCTTGTCAAGCTCCTCAGACTGGGACGGCCGCCTGTATGCCACCTCAAACCTCAATTTCCTACCCCTTGAGTCTAGGAGCTGCAGCCAGATTGCCTCTATTCTCCTTTCCTCCCCCTCATCCCTTGTGCATTTGATTCCGTCCCTCACATAGACTGCCACCCCACCCCCCTCCCCTCCTTACAGTCCTTCCTGTATAATTTGTACTCTGGGACTGCCAGATCCCAGTCCTGGTGCTCGGTTGCCCACGTTTCCATGGCAGCTGCAATATCCACCCTCCACACTGCCAAGAGTGCCTTTAGCTCAGCTGATTTGTTGCCTAAGCTTCTCGCATTCAGCAAGATCACCCTCCATCCTGCCCCCTTCCCTGCATCACCCCCCATCTCCTCCCTTCTACTCCCTCCCTTTTCGGCCACCCCGAGTCCTTCCCTGCTTGCCTGGGGGGTAGGCCGTGACTCTGCTCTATCAGATCCCTGCCTACCTGCTGTCCACTTGCCACCCTCCCATCTAGTTTAAATCCACCTTTGTCACAATATACCTCCCCAGTCTTTGCTTTAATACCTCCTTCCCCTCTCTGCTCAGGTGCAGCCTATCCCTTGCAAACAGATTGTTATTATCCCAGGTACTGCCCCAGCCGCCCACAACCCCGCACCCCTTAGTTCAACACCATTCTACCAACCGTGCATTCAACTTCCCAATACTCTCCTTTCTCATTGTGCTTGCACAGGGTACTGGGAGTACCTCAGAAGAGGCCACAAACTCCCCAGTCTCCTCGCACAACCTTCCCACTTCCTCAAACCTCTCTCGTGTTATCTTCACCGTTTTCCCCACTAGGTCATTTGTCCTCATATGTACCACAATGTGCGGTTTCCTCCTTTTCCTCCTTGTGCACCTTAGGATTGCCTGTCCTGCCTTGTCTGCCTTTAATCCCAGTATGGACTCCACCCAGATCTGACTGTGTCTCTCCCCCTTGCTGCCCCATCTGATCCCTTTGAGTATGGAGTCCCCCAACACCAGTACATCCCCCCTTTCCTTGTGCCCGTTGCCACCCCCCATCCAGGTTGTCATTCCCGGGGCCACTCAAGGCGGTGCTTTTACCATTTGCCCCAGTGTCTTCCCCCTGGCCCTCTCAATTGAGACCCCTCCTCCTGTTTGACTGCCAACCTCCCTATCAAGTTCTAAAACCAAACTGCTGGCATTTTCGCTGCTTCTGTGGAGCTCTGTGAAAGCACCTTTTTTTAAAAAAATAAATAAATAAAAAACTAAACAAAAAAAAATATACACTATAATAAATAAAACACTGATTTGGCAACCACATGCCAAACCAGTCCATGCTGCTACCTCAGGCTTCTGATTCCATCGGACCTCTCGAGCTTCACTGTCTAGGTCTGATGTAAACAAAACTCCTCTGTGGCAGCACAGGCTGGTTGAGCAAGGCTGGCCAACCAGCATTCTCTATAGCATGTTCCCTCCCTCCCTCCTGGTCTCCAGTGAGTACAGATTTAGACTCTCCAGTCCCTGCACATTAATTTTTTTAAAAGTTTTACCAGGAAGGCATACTGAGCAGACTACCGCTCAATTCCAGATGCGTCCTGGGCGAAGGGGGCATGGGAGACAAGTTGACAACACAGAATATATTACATCAGCAATGTGAAGCACAGCACAATACATACTTGAATATGGTAGGAAATTAATTACAGTACAGTGCAGTACATGCAATTCACCACAACGTCAGTTGAAATTCAGGAATACAATCAGGCAGAGTGAGTGGCCAGATCATAAAATGCTCAATTCGAGCTTCTAGTCAATGGGATCTGTCATCCCAGACACCAGGATTAAGAGTCACCAAGGGTAAGTCAGGGAATATGGGGAGGATTAGGTGCATGCACAGGCGGTGCAGAAATGGCCTTTGAGGAGAGAGTTGAGTTGCTGGATGGAGGGGGCATGATGAATGGCAGGGGAGAGAATTACACAGTTTAGGCATGTGATAAGAGAAGACAGCCTGGCCTGCAGAGATAGACATGTGAGGGACAGACAAGAGGCGAATGTCAGAGTTTCTGAGGGAGTGCAAAGGTGGGGGGGGGGCAAGGACAGGACAGTGGATAGGTACGGGGGCAGGGACTGGGTCCAGAACTTAGCCATGAGCCTGGCGCAGTGGAATTGTCTCCTATCCTGCAAGGAGGGGAGGCGCAAAGCCTGGTAGAGGCTGCAGTGGTAAGTGCTAGAGAGGACTATCAAGGGCAAAATGACAGAAGACATGGAAAAGTGTATCCAATCTGGCTAGGGTATGTTTTGGGAGTGGCACAATAGACTACATCACTGTAATCAAAGATTAAGAGGATCATTTTCTGTACAATTTCGCATCAGGTGGTAGTGGGATGCAGCTGTGGTTGCGGTACAGGGCCCCCAGCTTGGGGTGCAGCTTCTTGAGGATAGCCTTGATGTGTACAGAAAAGTCAAGGTGTTGGTCAAGCCAGACCCTGAGGTATCTAAAGGAGGTGCAGCCCTCCAGCATTGTCCCATCCAGGGTGCAGAATGAGGGGAGGGAGGGGAGCCGAGAGAGTCTCTGCCTTGTGCCAAAGATCGTGGAGACTGTTTTCTTGGTGTTCAGGAAGAGCTGATTAGAGTGAAACCACAGAGCTGGACATCACTGAAGTCATGCTACAATCTGGTTGCAACATCAGAGGTTGAGGGACTGGATGTATATGGGACAGTGTCATCCACATACATGCAGCCCTTCAGTTAAGTCTATCTTGGACGTATTTTACGTCCATAAATTAACTCAAAATGCCCAAAAATTTAGTCTCTGGAGTCACTGATGTCCAGTAACATTTCCATTGTTTAAGGTTGACGTCTCTTTTTCATTGTGTGGACTTCATATCTTTAATTTTTTTTTTCAGTCTTGTGGACTTGTTGCCAGTTGTCATGGCAATCTTTTTTTTTTCCAAAATTCTGGTCTCTGCTCTCTCCCCACTAATTGCCGGCAGCTATTTGCTTGGCGCGATATGTATGTACAGGGAAAGTCTATTTGGTGCCTGCAGCTATCGTGAGGATGGTGATTAGAGAGCAGCCTAGAGCAGACCAGACAAGCACGGGGTAAGTAGTAAGTGAGGGCCGGGAGACGGGACACCAAGTCTGAGAAAGACAGTTTACTCGTCCTCCTCTCTCATCAGCCTACACTCTCCAGATATAATGTGCCTTGCTAAAACAGCATGTAAATCATGTGACAGCATCAAGCAGCTACACCCAGTTCAGCTGCTTGTCTTAAAATGCTTGTGTTAAATTGCAAAAGAGGAAGGGAATCGTAAATGCCCCTGTTAATGCTCAGTTTTACCCTGGTAAGTCAGCCAGTGTGTGTGTACTGATAAAAAAACAAACCCATTTTTACTCAACTTACAGTGGGGCATGCAACAAACTGTTTCATGTGTAATTGTGGCCAGGGTGCTGTTGTGGACTCACTTTCAGTTCTCCAGCTTGTTGAAAGTGCTGGAATTAAAAAAAAAACATAGCTCAGGACTGGGAAGGTTGGTACCACCGGCAGCTCAGTGCTGTGATTTTGTTAGTTTAGTGGTAACCACCACCCACTGCAAATCATAATAAAGGGCTGTCGCCTTGTGTTCTTTTTGCACTTTTTCTACTGGTCAGCTTCAGCTTATAGCGGATTTCTTGATGCTTCTTTGTCTTTTGTCTGATGCATCCAGCATGCATCTTGGTCTCGTTTGTCGAGAAATGCTCACATTGTGTTACAATTAGTGCAGGTGCGGTGCTCCACAAATAACGCCCCATGAAACAGCTTTCCATAATCCACAAGACTGTTTCTTTAATTTCCCACTATGGAAGACAATGGCACATTTTATTTAAAATTCCATAGGATGGCAACTATTTGGTACACGTTTGTCTTCCTTGGGGTATTTGAAAAGTTACCTGTCTGTGTTTGTTTTTCTTGTTACAGTTACTTAGTAGGCAGCCCCGCTGAGCTATAACAAGTAACAACTCATTTTTTTGTGAGTCCCTGCTTCTGTCCATTTCTACTGCTGAGTGGGTTGGAGGAGCAGTGGGAGCCTAAGTGTTTAGCTCAAGGTCAGATAGTGATTATTTGACTTTCATGAGGTTTTAACCTATGAATCCCACTTCTCAAGTGTGTTCAACCCATGAGACCACACTGCCTCCACACAGTGTGTGTGTGTGTGTGTGTGTTGTGTTTTTATAAGATGGCAAGAAAAAAAACTTAGAAACTTTATTGCGTGAGAGACTTAAACTGCCCATGCATTAAGATTTTTTTTACTACAAGATAACCATTGGCTAACTACACTAAGCCTCTTCAGAGTGTGCAGCAAAGGATTAACAAAGCATTTTCCTGAGGCAATATAAGGATACTTGGCCTTTGGCCTTCTGCCTTACTATTCACCCCTGGCTGCATCCTTATTCCTTTTATGCACATCCAGTCTTGGCTTATTGCTTACTTATTTAATTGGCTGAAATGCAGAATATTTATGAGTATTGTGGATGTAAATAAGCCATTTGCTTTTGCAAATAGCTGAATTTGTATGCATCTGTATGTCAATTGGATTGCTAGCTAGCAAAATGGCAATACTGAGATCCCATTTGCAGGGTAAGCAAGAAGGAGCACAGATCTCTGAGAAGCAATCCTTTCTTAGTCATTTACAAATTGGAGTGGGTGCTTGATGGGACAGTTAAAGGAACAAAAGGTACCCTGTGCTCCAGTTGTGTCCACCACACTATCACAAGAAGAGAATTTCAGTGAAAAACTTTTGTTTAGCGTAAGCTTAGCAAGGTATTTGACACAGTCCCACACAAAAGATTAATATACAAGTTAGCCAGCCTTGGAGTGGGTCCCAAGGTGGTAGCCAGAGTTAAAAATTGGCTGGACAAGAGGATACAGAGGGTAATAGTAAATGGAGTTTACTCTGAGGAAATGGGAGTTACTAGTGGGGTACCGCAGGGTTCAGTACTGGGACAGGTCCTCTTTAATGTCTTCATAAGTGACATTGCTGAGAAGCTGGATAGGAAGATGTTTTCCAGATCAACCCATGGTTTTCCACATGGCAGTGCATATCAGCTTGAAACACTGAGCCAGGTTATGTTACCAAGTTTGAATCCCACCACAGCCAGTTACTCACTGTATGACCTTGAACAAGAACCTTGACTCCTGCAGCGAATGCCAATTAGTTGACTTCTGAAACTATAGGACTCGAAGTAGTCCGACTGCCAAAATTTGTCAAATGGAATTATTTTGACTTCCAAAAAATTGACAGCTGGAGTATTTTGACTCTAGTAAAACTCAAATGACTTCCAAATTTCAACCCATGGAAGTATTTGATTTCCATCCAAAAAAAATTATTTGAAGCACTGCATACATGTGAATGGATGTGTGTAGGCAGGCAGAGGTTAGGTCATTAAGGAAGATGGAGAACAGTAGCGGGCCAAGGATGAGCCTTGGGGAACCCCAGTCGAGGTTGGGAGGGGGAAGAGATGGAGTTTCCAATCCTGACAGATTGAGTTCTGCCCGCCAGGTAGGAGTGGAACCAAGTGGTGGCTTTGCTGGAGAGCCCAGTTAGGGAAAGCTTGGAGAGTAGGAGAGGGTGTGAAACAGTGTCGAAAGCCTTTGCAAGGTCAACAGACATGGCAGGGGTGATGTGGCCATTATCCATACCAGTGAAGATAGCATTGGTGAGCCTCGGGAGGGAAGTGGTGGTGGAGTGAGACTTCCTAAACCCAGACTGGTAGGGGGTGAAAAAGGAGGTGGAGTCAAGGAAGGAGGAGAACTAGGAGAGGACTTGGCATTCCTGGAGTTTTGCTAGAATGGGGAGAAGGGAGATAGGGTGACAGTTACCAGGGGAGGAGGGGTCACCACCCTTCAGAAGGGGGATGACAGTGGCATGCTTCCATTCAGAAGGGATAGAAGCTAGAGAGAAGGAAAAGTTGAAGACTGTAGCCGGGGGGAGGCAATGGCTAGGGCAGACAGAAAAAGCATTTTGGAGTCCAACCCAGTGGGGCATTTGCTTTTGGAAGGGTTTAGTGTAAGCAGGGAATTGTAAACATCAGCTGGGGTAACATGATGGAAGGAGAACTCATGGGGGGAGACTTGAGCAGGACATGGTGGAGTAGGTTGGGCTGGTGTAGTGGGAGGGACAGAGGACAGCAGAGCAGCAGTACAGTTAATGAAGAAGGAGTGGAACTCAGTAGCCACTGCTAGTGAGTCCTCTACAGAGGAGCCTTCTGTGTTAATGACAGGGGTAAGTGGTTGAGATGGTGGGGAGAAGAGCAATTGAACCACCTTCCAAAATTTAGAAGGGTGATTTATGTTGCTGAGGATGGTGGATTGGAAATAGTTTGATTTTGCCTGGCTGATTTGTTTAGTACATGCATTGCAAAGAGTGCGGTACTTCTGGTAGTCCGAAGTGGAGCTGGAAGCTTTAAGGGCCTTCCAAGACTGATCCCTGGCTCTGAGGCAGTTCATGAAATCAGCTGATATCCCGGGCAAGTGAGCCCCCCGTACACGGGTATGTCTAAGAGGGGCGTAGGTGTCCCATACAGAAAGGAAATTGGTCTTGAAATAGCCCAGTGCTGAATTGATTGAGGTGGCATGAGAGATGAAAGACCAGTCTATGTTTGCCAGGTCATTTAAGAGGGATGTTAGGTCCAAACATTTGTAGGACTGAACCAGCAGGGTCTTGGGTGGAGGGCCTTATGCCTATGGATTTTCCTTACCGAAAAAGTATTTATATCTCCCTGCTGCCTCTGAATCATCATTGTTGCCCTTCTCTGTACTGCCTCCAGTTTGTTTATGTCCTTCCTCAGGTAGGGATTCCAAAACTGGACACAGGACTCTAGATGCGACCATGCCAAGGTTCTGTACAGGGGCAGAATAACCTCCTTCCTCCTGCTGCAGAACCTCTTACCAATGCAACCCAGCATTGTTAGCTTTACCCACTGCCTTATCACACTGCACAGATGACTTGAGGGTGCTTGAAATTGTTAGAGCTGGAAAAGTGAGAGTTCAGCTCCTGTATATATTTAATAAATTTATTTTTACTTTCACCAATTAGGACAGCCAATGTTTGATGAGGTGCCCCCTCGCTTTCTCAAGCAAAATAAGCAGTGTTTTCACTACTAAGAGCAAAACACAATATTTTACAATCATGTCTTCAGAATGTATGTACTTACCCACTAAATTAGCAAACTGTTGCATCATATTTTATATATCTCAATTTATCAGCATCAAAAAATGTAATGTGCCTTTGTTTGTTTGTTTTTTGTTTGCTTAAAAAATATTTAAATTCCAATATACCAGTCAAATAGGGATATCACAGCTTTACTATATACAGAGTGCCCCCCAGTTGAGCCAGGTACCCGAGCCTCCTCTAAGAGTGCAAAACTGTTCATTGTCTAGATGGCATTGGGTTGGACAACCTCCCTTTGGCTAACCCTGCCTCCCCCTCCCCCTCCCTTCCCCCTCCTCAACACTCTCCACCCCCCCAACCAGTGGGCCTCTGTGGGAGTGGGAGTGGGAGTGTGGGCCTTGGGCTCCAGTTGAGCTGATGACACAGCTGAGATAGTTCTACCCTTGCTGCCACCAGCTGAGCATGGAGCTCCACCAGGGTCCTGCAGTCCCCCTCCTCCAGACCATATCCCAAGAGAATAGCACCTCACGGCCACTACAACTGATTCTTTCCCATCTGTACCTCATCCCTATACAGACCTATGAATGAGGCTATACTTAGCTGATTAGGATAGGTAACTATCAATGTCAAAGTTCACAGCATAAGAAAGTCAACCTGGCCTATTATATTAAACAAAAAGCAACAACTTCAGCAGCTTCATTACAAAACAGATGACTTTGTGCTCACCCAGATAGGTTAGAGCCGAAAGCATCAACATTATCACAAAAACAGATGACTAACTGTCCCCAGAGTTGCCCTGAAGTCAGATACAAATGGTGCTACTGTTTTGCTAAATTCCCTTCTCTGCCAGGCTAGAACAAATCCCTCCCTTTCAGCAGAGCTTCAGTTGCTAACTATTTCGGGGAGCAAATGTCTAATCCACCAGTTCCAAAATGCCCTTTGAGTTGCTCTAAAGTGAGACACAAGCAGTGCTGCTGTTTTGCAAAACTTCCTTCTACTTCTTTCTGCTGCAAAACCCCCTACCAATGCAACCTAGCATTTTATCTTTGCCCACTGCCATACTGTATTGTTCAGATGGCTTCAGGATGCTTGAAATTGCTGGAGCTGGAAAAGTGAGAGTTCAGCTCCTGCATATATTTAATAAGTTTATTTTTACTTCCTCCAATAAGGACAGCCGATGTTCAGCGAGGTGCACCATCGCTTTGTCAAGGCAAAATAAGCAGTGGTTTCCCTATTAACTACAAAAAGCAATATTTAGCAATCATGTCTTCAGAATGTACTTATGTATTTGCTCTCTATGGGCCCTATGCACAATCGGGTGGGAATTACATGCTGGAGGCACGTATCCCACCTGCGTAGCTCCACACCTGAGGACAGGTGCGCATTGCTGGTAGTCACCAACGGCCGCCACCTATCGGTGGCACCGTCCCTCCCAGCATGCAGTACTCCGCAGGGCGGCCGGGGGCAGAGTTACAGATCCAGCTGGACATCCAATGGGATGCCCAGCATGGGTCCAAGAGTAGCTCTCCGGTGCAGGAATAGTGAACGCAGGTACCCGGACCCACATGGCCGCACTGGCCACAGTCCCCCTACCCGAGCCCCACGGCCCCACTGATCTGCTTCCACCCAACACAATGCATCTCCACCCCAGATGTCAGAGGGCAACCACTGCCCCAACACAGTGCCATACCATCCTCAACCCTGTCTGTGATGCCCCCCAACACACTGCAGCCCCGGCCCCGGAGCAATACGGGACCCCGCCAAACCATCACATCCCCATCCCTGACTACAGTGTGAACCCCCCAAACCACAGCAGGGTGTCCGCGCATGGCACTGCCCAGTACAGCACACCCTGCCCACCCACTCCTCAGCCCCGAACCAGAATGCCCCTCCCCCGCAGCGGTGGTCTGAGGAGCCCCACTACCACAGCACCGAAACCACCGACCCCCATCCCCCGTATCATCCTGTCACTGCTGCAGCTAGGAAGGCCAGTGGCACAGCCCTCCACATTCCTCCTCAGCCATCCAAATGATGCTGGAAGCGAGCCCCTATAAATAGGCAACATGATCCCAGCATCAGTTGGATGGCCAGCGGCCGAGGAGATGTGTGGAGGGTTGTGCTGTTGACTGTTCCTAGCCGTGGCACTGACAGGATGGTAGGGGGGGCGCAGGCAGTTTTGTCAATGCCGTGGGGGGGTCACCACTGGGGAGCAGCCACCAGACACCAATGTGTGGGGCTGCCACTGACCCGGGGTGGTGGTCTGGGTCAAGATCGTGCTGACCGGGATACCTGTGTGTGTGTGTGTGTGCATGGGGGGGGAACTAACACATGGCTGCAGATCCTGTGGATGGGGGGGTGGGTGGTATGCTGCTGCCACCAGAGACCAGGGAGCACAAGTGTTGGGGGCAGGAGGGTTCTACTGCCCCACGGCGACTGGGCTGCTGTGTTGGGTGGTATGATGCTGCACTACGGGGATGGGGAACACCTGTGGTGGAGTGTGGGGGGTGACCACTGAGCACAGAGGGGGATGGAGCATCCATGTGTGTGGCGGGAGGGCTGCACTTCTGTTCTGGACCGGTGATCCAGTCCTGTGGAGGCCAACCTGTTTTGCTGGGACTGGAGCAGATGTCCATGTATGTGTGAGTGTGTGGGGGTTCACTACAGCTGCTGTGGCCCTGTGGAAGCTGGTGTGCACGGTGAAGGGCGCGTAGGACACTTATGGTAGGATTCCTCCTGGTGTAACCTGTGCCCTTCTCCACACACCCACAGTCAACAGTACGCAACTTTGTGCATGGTAGTGCTGCCACGCCCCACACCCACCCCGGGCGCATTGCTGTCCATGCAGTTGGGGGATCGGGTACATTGGGTCTGCGTACCTCAGGTTGTGCATCCTGCGTGGGGGGTGCAATGGGTGCTGAGTGGTTACGCACTGCGCATCTGTGTCGCATAGCCATTCCTCCCATTTGTGCATAGGGCCCTATATTAGCACAATATGTTACAGAATATTTTAAAAATCTCAGTTTATCAGCACCAAAAAAAATCTAACATGCCTTTGTTTTAATTCCAGTATACCAGTGAAACAGGGATATCACAGCTTCACCACATACATATCCTGTTACCCAGCAGCTGCCCGCAGAACTAACTGGATACATGCTTGCTGTTTATATTCTTTCCCATAATTGATCTACGTAACCATCATTTTAATGTGCTCATTTACAGGTAGGTCCCATATTATGCACCTTCTACCACCATGGCAAAGCCTATAGCAGTTTCTACGAGTAAACAGAGCACAGTCCCAGCAGGGATCTGGGCTTCATGTGACACTTTATGGGTTCAGTTCCCACATCTGGCAGTTGGGTTAATTTCCCAGTACTGACACTGTAGTGCAGCACGAGAGGGGTGCTGCACTTCTGAGGTGCCGTCTTTCGGATGAGACGTTAAACCGAGGTCCCATCTGCCTGGATTGGTGGTAGTTCAGGTGGATGTTAAAGATCCCACGGCATTTATCGAAAAGAGTAGGGGAATTTCCCCGGTGTCCTGGCCAAATTTCCCTCATTCACTAAAAATACCACCAACAGCTTAATCTGGTTCAAGGTCAGTTGGTATTCATCTGTATCCCCCTCCCCGGGTCGTGCCTGAAAATAGGCAGGATTTGTCTAGTGCACTTACCCAGTCAACAAAAACTAACTTTACTGCACTGCTTGAAATTGCTACCCCAATTCTTTTTCTTCTTCTGCCAACCCCCTCCACCACCAACCTACACTTAGCCCTTGGGGTTGTCCTTCTAGGGTGCCTGACCTTGCACTTCTTGGCAGTAATGCCCAGTTGCCTGGTCCCAGGCCACCGCTCCAGCCTTTCCAGGTCCTCTGTCATGGCCCTCATCCCCTGCTCACTGTCAGCCCTGATGCGGAGCTTGGTCTTGTCTGCAAAGAGGCAGATTTTGCCCTTGATGCCATCCCTGATAGCCCTGATAAATGTGTTGAACAGTACTGGCCAGAGTGCTGATCCCAGTAGGATCCCACTTGTGACTTCCCTCATGCCAAAGTGCTCCCCATTGACCATCACTCTCTGCTTTCTACCTCCCAGCCAGTTGCACATCCACCTGGCCATATTGTCTCCCACCCAAAGGTCACACAGCTTTTTGATTAATCTCCCATGGAGGACAGAGTCGAAGGCCTTACTAAAGTCCAGCTACAGTATGTGTACTGTCTGACTGCCTGGCTCTTATATGCAATATATGGCCCTTGTGACCCAGTCAGAACAGAAGCATATGTTAGTCACTTTGTTTTTCTTTTTTTCTTTTTTTTTTTTGTTTATCAGTGGGTGGGGGGTATTAATGACAACAGAAATGGAAAGGACCTGGGGGTAGCCATATCAGATGACCTAAAGGTAAGCAAGCAATGTGAGAAGGCAGTAAGGAGGGCTGGGTGGATACTGGAATGCATAGGGAGAGGCATTACCAGTAGAAAACAAGAGGTTGTTATCCCTCTGTACAGACAGTTGGTGAGACCCCACCTGGAGTACTGCGTGCAGTTCTGGAGACTCCATCTCCACAAGGACATAGAGAGGATGGAGGCAGTCCAGAGGAGGGCAACTAAAATGGTGCGGGGTCTGCACCAGAAGCCATACAAAGAGCTACTAAAAGAGCTTAATATGTATACCCTCAAGGAAAGGGGGTGGACATGATAGAAACTTTCAAGTACCTCAAGGGACTCAAAAGAGATGTGCAAGAACAAGGCGGCACAATTTGAAGACAGAGGAGGGACAACTCAGGGGCAACATGAGGAAGTATTTTTTCATGGAGAGGGTGGTGGACGCATGGAACTGCCTTCCTGAGGAGGTTGTCGAGTCAAAATCAATGGGGGCATTCAAGAATGCATGGGACAGACATAAGACAATTCTAGTGGGGGTAGGAGGAAGTAGGGTGTTGGTAAAACTAGGATCTGCAGCTTATCCAATAGATGACACCAGGATGGAAGCACTAAGGCAGAAATAAACTGCTCTTCATCACACAAGATATAAATGCAAATGCAGTGATTTATTACATAAAGAGCAAGCCAGAGCTACACCTCACTAACTCAGCTCTTTGGCAGTTAGGCCTTCCTCACCCCCTGAGGAAGGCCTAATCATCAAAGCGCTGGGGTTAGTGAGGTGTAGCTCTGGCTTGCTCTTTATGTAATAAATCACTGCATTTGCATTTATATCTTGTGTGATGAGGAGCAGTTTATTTCTGCCTGAGTGATTTCATCCTGGTGTCGTTTGTACTTGCTGGGCTGGCTGCCTACTGATTAAGCACCAACTTCCTTTGGAGCCGCGCAGCAGGTTCTGGAGCTTATCCAATAGGTAGGGAAATGGGCAGACTGGGTGGGCCAAGTGGTCCTTATCTGCCATCAAAGTCTATATTTCTAATGATGTTTTTGTGGTAAAAACATCTATATACCCATTTTCTTTTCATTTTCTATCATTCCTGAACTAAGACACAGGAGTTTGAAGTTTTTGAAAGCTCCTACTCCCATGCCATGCTCATCATCAAAAAATTAACCATCTTGGTACAGTGCTATGCTGCTTACCATCAGAAACATGTGGTAACACATCCTAATACATCCACAGTATGACTCTAGGATGTACATTCAACACAACACGTAAGCTCAGTGGCAGAGATTTTTAAAAATTGTGAGTGGTGGCCATCTTTAATGATGCAAGTCATTAATTACAAAATTAGCTATAAAAGCTGTTTTAAAAATATCTGAGAAAATTAAAAATACACTGAGGGCGAATCTAAGGATGTCAGATACGCATTTTGGCTAAAAAAATATATGATGGCACATTTTGCCGATTAACGACTACTTCTGCCTTGAGTTAGTGTGACATGATCTCCCTGCCACAGATCCATGCTGCTGGTGGTTGTTCTGCAGCCTATTTGCCTTAAAGGGACACTGTCATCCTCTGTTACTTTATATTATTTCTAGGTTAAAACCCACATTTTATGATTGGTTGCCTTCTCCAAGGCCCTGTCCACATTCCCGGTGCTTTTACAAAACGTTCTGAAAACTGTTTTGCTTAACAGTTTTCAGAACGTTGTTGGTGCAGCCACACTAGCATCCAACACTGAGGTTGCCCACTGGAGTTCCCAAGCATACTTGCGGCAATACCGCAAAGCACTGAGTGCATCCAAAGCATGCCGGGTTACTCACAGACAGGCATCCCAACCGATCAGAGTAAAAAAAAAGCACCAATTGATTCATGATATGACGTCGAGGTCAGGAATGTAAGTAAAATTATCCCCTTTTCCTTTGAGTGGCAAAAATTTGCCTCAGAAAGTCCTCGAAGGTTGCCTTAAACTGTTTTACACTACGGTTTGCATCCACGCTACTGTTAAATAGGTTTAAGGCAACCGTGTTGGTCTGAAACTGTGCTCGAAACCTGCTCCAATCAGGTTTCAAGCACGATTTCTTAAAATGGTTCAGAGCATTGTAAAACTGTGCTGTAATGTGGACGCAAACCATGTTTGCAGTTTTTGTAACATTACAGGTTACCTGAAACATTACAAAACCGCTAGTGTGGACAGGGCCTAAAATGCATTGAAGCTGTGGATTGTTGGATCTGCTTCCTTTCTTGGTAGAACTGAAATGCATTGGAATGGTGCAGTTACACCCAATCTTGTTTTGCTTCAAATCCTTGATCTACTCTTATTGCATACATACTGAACATTAAGAATACCCCCCAATAGTGCAGTCACTCATAATGCAATAGTCTCATCTCCTTCCACAGCATCATGAGTGGCTGCATTGAGTTAGGATCAATCTCAAATCCAAGATACAATGCAGCAGAAGTTGATCAAAGAATGTCAACAAACATGCTTTCATGTTATAATACCATATGGTGGACGGTCTGTTTTTTTCTTTTAAAAGGAAAAAAAAGGAATCAGAATCAAACTACCAGTTACATCCACAATCTCTACAGAATGTGATCAATCATAACATGTGTTTTTTAATCTAAGGATAATTTGAGGATTAAGAGGATTGACAGTGTCCCTTTAAGGAATTCTACCAGCCTCTTCTTTAGAATGGTTTATAACAGTTTGCTAGCTATCAGTGTCAAAGACACTGGCCTGTAGTTCTCCAACACATTCCCACCACCAGTGTTGTGTAGGGGTACCACATCAGCGGTCCTCCTTACCCTAGGCAGAACTCTGAACTCTAGGGAGCTGTTGCATAGGTCAGCTAGGAGTGTTACCAGTATCTGTTCCATTTCCTTCAGCATCCCAGGGTGTAGCCTATCTGGTCCTGGAGATTTATCTACCATCAGGGCTAGTAGCCCTTTAAAGACCCATCTGTGGAAATGCAAAGGCTGCCCAAGCACTGAAGCAGCTGGACATTTGTCTGGGGACCCCCACCCCTGGCCCAGGCCTAAGGGAATAAGATGCCTCCCTTCAGGAGTGGACAGCAGACCCTGGACACACCTCAGGGGGAGGTATCGCCAGGCTCCCCCGGGGGGGGGGTCTGGGCAGGAAGGAGTTGGAAGGTTAACTGGACAAGAATCCAGTACCTCTCCCTCTTTCTCCTTCAATTGCCGGAACAACCAGATATCAAGGAGGCCAGTGGCTAACACAGTAAGGGACTGTGCTGGGGCTAGGGAGTGGGGAGAAAGTGAGCGCATTGTGCTAGGATAGCATAGGGATTAAGAGCTCCGAGATGCCCTTGGGGAGTATTGGGTCTGAATCCTAGAGCCATCATTAGCACGCTGTATAATAAGGGGGGTCAAGAATCAGAGAAATCGGTTGGCAGTGGTGGCAAGCGGCCAGGAGCGAGGCCAATCGGCAGGATGTGGGAACAGGCAGGTTACTTTCCCCTGGGACCGTGTTCAGGCCTTTACCTCCCGTTCGGGTGGGTGCGGTGTCTGCTGACCCCTTCACCATCCCTGCCTCTTCACCTCACTGCCCCAGCATACACAGAGTCCATATTTGGCCTGATGGCTAGAGGTGCATGGGTTTGGTTGGTGATTCCCCCCCTTTCCCCCATTGTGCCTTTCCCCGGTAGAATGGAGGGCCTTACCTCAGGTCATCTTTTTGGCTGGTGGTTGCAGTACTCTTCCTGGGGTATTGATTGCACGGCCTTGGAGTGCCACCAGAGCATCCGGCGGGTAGCACTGAGATCAGGGGCAAGTGGCACCATGCGACATCAACTGCCCCCCTCTAGAGGCAATGGCTGAACATTAGCAGTTCTTGGATGAGCGAACTGGCCGGGGGGGGGGGACTGGAGGCTGAGTGAATGTGCTAACTTGCTGGCATCACTGAGCAGGTCAAGTGGAGAAAAGGAGACTTCTCACTGGTAGCTCATGATCTCATTAAATACACGATCTCAGCGGCTATGTTGGAAACGGTGGGCTAGGCCAACAGGGGGCCATATTTGCGGAATGCCTGTTTGTTGTCTTTTTTCCATCACTGGAGGCGAGTGGCAGGGGTCTAGTCACCTGCCATGCATGAGAGGAGTGGTTCGGCAGTGAGGCAGGCCAGGGAAAGGCTGGTGGGGGCGGTCAGCAGGGTCTCCCAAGATTGTAGCCACTCGGAGCCATTTTGTTGCGGGTGGTGGAGGCCTGTCTGAGGGTATCTCTTGAACATTAAAGTTTTGTAAAGTGATGGAATGGCCCAGATCTCTGTAGGGGTTAGTTGGGGGTTGGAAAAGACTGAGGTCAAAGGGTCCGGATATTGGGCTGAGTAACACCAGGACACGGCCTCGTTAGACTGGAGTCTTGGGGACCTGGGTTTGATTCTCATCAAGCCCCACTCATTATGGTGGGATCCTGAGCAAGTAACTCAACTTTAAAATTAATACTAGCGAGGATGGAGTCGGTTAGGCTTTGGGGTTCACCCTTCCCCTCCCTCAGGGGTTTGGCTACCTAGGTTAAAAAAAGAAAGTTAAAAATAATTTGGACAGTTAAAAAAAAAAAGGAAGTAGGCAAACAAGAGATGCCTGAAGGAGGGGCCTGAGGCATGGGTTCCCCCCCTTTTCTCCACCAACGTGCAGAAGGTTCTGGGGCAGGTATCGCCTGCTACCGCACAGGATGAGTAGGCATCATGACCAGAGGTATTAAAAAAAAGGGTGGGGAATCCTCTGATTCTTCTGAGTGGATTGGCAGAGTGCGATTCTGAGGTAAGACCCCATGGGGGTCGGTTAAGGCTTCATATCTAATGATGTTTTGTGGGGGGGGGGAATTCAGTTATCACTGCACAGACATGTCAACTCACAAGAGGAATCCTTCACCAAGAGCACTGGCAGGTGCCAAAGAGAAGCTGCTAGAGTTGTACAAGATGAAGGGAGCAGCATGGAGGCATGTCTGGAGGGGTTGGAAGGGCCATCAACTTCAGCAGCAGCAAAGAGGGTAGGAGGAGGAAAACCACTGTCACCAGCAAAGGTGCCTCACATGCTAGGTAAGTCTCAGCTGGAAGGGTCACAGGTAGGGGCCCATCAAGTAAAACAGGTTTTGGGGGCGGTGAGAGGTGATGAGTCCAACAGTGATTCAGACAGGTTAGAAGAGGGAGGTGTTTTGGAGGAAGACAGCAGTGAGTCACAGTCAGCACCGGACTTTTCCAAGGATGAAGGGACAGGAGGTAGGCAGCCGAGGGAAGAGACTAATTTGTGAGCAGTGGCAGACGAGTGGATGAAGCAGTTGGTCGGGGTAGTGGCTGACTTGGTAGTGGAAATCAAGAATAAAACATTACCGGGCCTGGCTGGTGGGGATGGCATGGGGAAGGAGGAGCCATCACCGGATAAGCCGGCATCACCCCCGCCAGAGAATCCTTACACCGGGCTTGATATGCCAGAAGACAACCATTTGACTGACAAGGTGAGGCAGCAAATTAGGAACTGGGAGTATGTGGACATATTTTCCCTCCTGAAGCAGCCTGCAGAGCCCATGGACGGTAAGAAAGAAAAAGGAGAAGAGCAGGAGTGCAAGAAGATCAAAGTTCCTTGGACGTATGAGAATTGGGTGGTGGCATTTATCATTTATGCCACTGTCCTCTTGCAGGTGGATGAGAAGCAAGGGGTGGAGTTGCTCAGTTATATGCACTGCATTTCGTCGATGCATAAGAAGAAAGGGGGGATGGCTTGGATTGACTACGACGAGGAATTTCATTGCAGGTGACAGGTAGATACAGTGTTGGGGTGGGGAAAGATAGCTATGCCCCTTTTGGTAGACGTGATGCAAGGGGGGTGCAGTGCAAGGATAGTGGCCTTCCCATAAAGGTATCCCCACAGAGGAAGACAGAGGGAACGGCACAGCAGACATGCTATATATATAATCAAGGCACTTGCATTCATAACAACTGTAAGTTTCACCATGCTTGCATGGCCTGTGGAAAGCAGCATCCCGGTAACCTATGCTTGCTCCCTCTATTCCTCTTCGAGGGGCCTCTTGGATGTTCCCAGGGTTCAGCTCAAGACATCGGGTGACCATGCTTTTTTTGTCACTAGTTCGACCTTGTGGAATTCATTTCCATCTACAATCCAGGAGGCTCCCTCGACTGGGGTTTTCAAGCTGAGGCTGAAGGCCCACCTCTTTAGCCTGGCTTTTATGGATTGATTATTCCAGCCCAACCATCCTAGTTATCTGAAGCTGATCTTAAAGCTGTTATTCTGAATCTTTTTATTAGGTAGAGTTGACTTCTCACTTAATAACCAGGTTTTGATAGACGAGATATTGAGTAAGGTCACCGTACTGGATAATGCTGGCATCCACATAACAGATAACAAATCCATTTTTAATCAGCAGAATTGTGAAATGAGTACTCTACCCCAAAAGGTCTGTGAAGATAAAAGTTCAGCTACCTTGTGTTTGTATGGCCTGGGCCGTACCAAAATTAAGACTTCTAATAAATTGCAAAACACTGTTCTAGACTTAGTTGAGCAACTCTTAAATATTTTTATTGAGGATCCAAATACCCTACTAGCTGAGAAAGAGGGCACAGATATGGACTGTGACAAGAGAATGGCTGGCTCCAATTAGGAGTTGTAGCCTGATTTGTTTACAAGAGACATGGCACAGCAAGACTCAAGATCTTGCACTGAATGGTTATACTATGTTTCATGTTCCAGGTATTAGAACTGCCAAGATGGGTAGATATGCTGGGGGTCTTGTAACGTGGATCAAAATTAATTCAGCCATTAGGGCTGATATTATTCTGGTCAATTCTAATTTTCAGGTTTTTTTACTCAATTTCCAAACAGATCTTTCTGTCTGATTAATCTTTATATAACTCCTCTTAAATCAAAAAAAATATTCACCTGAAATCTGGAAATCTTTAGAGGAAGTTATTCATTTGGCCTGGGCCAGCACAGATTGTGAGGAAGTTCTATTATGGGGTGACTTTAATGCCAGGGTAGGCAAATTTGATGGATTTGTGGATTGTAGTTTTCATCTTCTCTACCACCAGCAGACTTATAATTTTCCAAGACAGTCAAAGGACTGCAAAATTAACAATTTGGGTACTAAGCTTATTGAATTACTCACAACACACTACCTTGCTCCAATTAACGGATGTATTAAGGGTGATTTACAGGGTGAATATACCCATTTTTCTGCTAGAGGCCCTTCTACTATGGACAATTTTTTTGGAATAGTGACATGTCCTTATGGGACTCATGTCAGGTGCTCATGAGAGCTGGAAGTGACAATTTCCCTTTGATTTTTAAAATCTAAAAATCTTCCTGATGTTAATAAGCAGTATATTATATTAATCTTAGTGATATTCAAAAGTTTGATCAAAACACAGGCCTCAGTTTTTCTTTTGTGTGATTGGAAAGGGAACTTGAAATGTTTTAACTATGTGGGATCTCTGTTAGTTGTTATCTTAGTCTAAATATTTTTATTTAAATGTGATTCAATGTGTTATATAAGAAATTTTCAGTTTACAGTGTGGTTGTACAGTATATGTTATTTAAGATTCTTGTTATTTTCTTTTGATGACTAATTGTTTTGTATTGACCTATTTTTACGAACATACGAAATTTGCCAGCAGATAAAGGCCTAGAGGTCTATCAAGTCTGCTCGAATGTGCAGCTAGCACCCCCTTATTCTGCAGCTGCCCCTCCCTTCCACCCTTCCTCTTTATTAACTCTCCCCCTTGTCCTGTCCCATCCTCGTTTGAAGTAGTCCACTGTTCTACTGCATACCATTTCAGCAGGTAACGCATTCCACCCAGCCACCACCCTCTCTGTAAAAAAGTGTCTCCTCATCTCCCTCCTGAACCTTCCTCGCTCCAGTCTCATATCATGGCCCCTGGTGTCCCTCCCCTCCCTTACTTTGAACAGCCCCTCTGTACCTGTCTTGTTTATTCCTTTCATGTATTTAAAGGTTTCAATCATGTCACCCCTGTCTCTCCTCTCCTCCAGTGAGTACATGTTCAACTCCTTCAACCTCCTCTCGTATGATAAGTCCCCCAGCCCCTTGATCATCTTTGTCACTCTGCGCTGCACCCCCCTCCAGTAACTTAATGTCCCTCTTCAGATACGGACGCCAGTACTGCACACAGTACTCCAGGTGTGGTCTAACTAATGACCTATACAGTGGCAGAATCACCTCCTCCCTCCTCGAGGATATACCCCTTGCAATACAACCCAGCATTTTGTGGCTTTGCAGCTGCCTTCCTACATTGTGCCGAGTTGTTCATTGACCCCGCAATGAGCACACCCAAATCCTTCTCCTCCTCTGTCTGGGCTAGCCGCACTCCCCCTAGCTGGTAACTCCTCCTTGGGTTCTTCATCCCAAAATGCAGCACCTTGCACTTTTTGGCATTAAAGCCCAGTTGCCAGGTGTCTGACCAGGTTTCAAGCTTTGCCAGATCATCCTGCAACCCCTGCCATCCCCCTAGGTCATCCACCACCATGCCTACCTTGGTATCATCAGCAAACAGACTGATCTTGCCTTGATGTCCCATGATATGTCTGCAATGAATATCCCAAACAACACTGGTCCCAACACCGAGCCCTGTGGAACACCGCTCGTCACTGCCCTTGGGTGTGAGAGCTCCCCACCCACCACCACCCTCTGTTGCCTTCCCTGCAGCCAGTTTCCTACCCATCTCACCAGCGTTGCACCCGCCCCTGTGCCTACTAACTTCCTTCCAGCCTTCCATGTGGCACTGAGTCGAATGCCTTACTGAAGTCCAGATACAGGACATCCACTGCATGGCCCCTGTCCAGTTGCTTAGTTACCCAGTCATAGAACTCAACCAGGTTGGTTTGGCAGGATCTGCCATGTATGAAACCATGCTGTCTGCTGTCCTGTAGTCCTTTGGCCTCTAGGAGGGCCACCAGCCTCTCCTTCAGGATAGTCTCCATTAGCTTACCGACGATGGATGTGAGGCTCACTGGTCTGTAGTTTCCCGGTTCATCCTTGGGCCACTCTTGTGGAGGGGCACCACATGAGCCATCCTCCAGTCCTGAGGTACACACCCCGAATGTAGTGAGGCATTAAAGAGGTCTGCCAAAGGTCCTGCAAGGACCTCTGCCAGCTCTTTCAGTACCCTGGGGTGGATGCCATCTGGGCCTGGTGCCTTGTCCACCCTCAGTGCCTTCAAACCCTCTCGAACTCTGGTCTCCATGATTTCCCCATCTGTCACCACTTCCCCCACTGCTTCTGCCATTTCTCCCATCTTGGGTGTCACCCCCCCATTCTCTTTAGTAAATACTGAGCAGAAGTACTCATTTAGTGCTTCCGTCTTATTGCACCCTGCTTCCACCCAACCCCCCTCCTTCCTAATCCTTACTATGTGGTCCTTACAGCTCCTTTTCTCCCTGATGTACTTAAAGAAGTCCTTCTCCCCGTTCTTAATGCCTTGTGCCAGCCTGAGTTCCGTAGATGCTTTGGCTCCCCTTACTGCCCTTGTCACCTCCTTCGATTCTGTCAAGTACTCCTCCCTGTCTTCCCCCTCCCTGTTTTCTTGTACTTCCTAAAGGCAGCTCTTTTCCTCCTTACCTTTTCCATGACCTCCTTGCTCAACCAGATCGGTTTCTTAGCCCTAGCCTTCTTGCTCTGGGCTTTGCAGCAGGTTTTGGTTGCCTCCACTATCCCCAGCTTTATGAGCTCCCACCTCTGGTTAGTGTCCATACTGGGTTGAATTCTGGCAAGGTACCCTTTTACCACTTCCCCCATCCTCCCAAAGTCAGCCATCCTGAAGTCCAGCACTATTGTGCCAGATTCCACCTTCCTTGCCCATATCCAATGTGAGCCATACTGAGTGGTGGTCACTCCCGACAGCGGTTCCTCCACTGTAAGTTCTCTCACAAAGTCCCCATTTGCCAGCACAAGGTCAAAGGTATTCCTAACCTGGTTGGTTCACTGACCATTTGCAGCAGAAAGCTGTCCTGGAAGGCATCCAGCAGTACCTACTCCCTTCTGTTCCTGGTTGTTGGGGTGCTCCAGTCCACTCCTGGCATGTTGAAGTCCCCTGCAATCACCACACTACCCTTCTCGCAGGTCCTTCTGATCTGTCCCGCTAGTTCCCTGTCTAACTCCTCCATCTGAGATGGTGGGCTGTACACCATTCCCATTCTAAGAATCCTATTCTTGGAATCCTGGATTTGCATCCAAAGTGACTCTGTACTACCCTCCTCCCCTTCCTCCCTTACACACTTCAGACCTTCCTTCACATATAGTGCCACCCCCCCTTCCCAATCACCCTGTCCCTATGAAATAACCTGTACCCTGGTACAGACAGGTCCCAGTCATTGTATTGAGTGGCCCATGTTTCCGTGATGGCTGCAATGTCCACCTCTCCCTCTGCCATGAGAACCTGTAACTCTGCAGTTTTCCTCCCAAGGCTCCTAGCATTAAGGATAACCACCTTCCACCATTTCCCCCCTCCCATCCTGCCCTCCTTTACTAGCATCACCAATAGTACTTGCCATTTGTCCTTTGTCACTGTTATGGGGGGTAAGCTCATATGGTTTCCCAACCTGTGGTCTCTGCATCTCTCTTCCCCAACTGCCACCCCCCACTCCTAGTTTAAATTCCCAACTTCCTCTATGTACTGCTCCTTCCTCTGTTTCAACACTTTCTTTCCTTCCTTACTCAAGTGTAGTCTGTCCTTGGCATAGAGACTGCTGTCCTCCCAGGTCCCTCTCCCCCAACAGCCCATATCCTTTAGCACAACACCAGGTTCTTAGCCATCCATTAAATTCTTCTATTCTCAGCTTTCTTGTTGTGCTTGCCTTTGGCACTGGAAGTATCTCTGAAAAAGTTACTCATCTTTCTGCCCCCTCACATAATTGTGCTAGTTCCTCAAACCTCCTCTGGACTGTATCTACTGTCTTGACAGCCAGGTCGTTTGTCCCAAGATGTATAACTAAATGAAGCTTGTCCCTACCTCTTCTAGCATATTTCAGAACAGACTGTCCCACCCTTTCCGCTGTCATTCCTGTCATGGCCTCCACCCAAATGCGACTATGCTTCTCCCCCTTGCTACCCCACCTAATTCCTCTTAGTATTGAGTCGCCCAACACTAAGATTCCACCCCTCTTACTCCCTGCTTGCTTCCATTCATCTCCCTCTCTCATTTCCAGCTCCTCTTCTTCCTCCTGCACATTATTTCCCCCTTTCACCCCTGTTGCAATTCTCCCAGCAGAACTTCCCCCTGCTCCAGTTTGGTCCAGGCATTTATCAATTACTCCTCTAATTTCATCATTTCCCTCCTCCACCTTCTTCCTCTCTAGCAGAGCACAACTATTTTCTGAAGGCATAGAAACATAGAAACATAGAAACATAGAAGTTGACGGCAGATAAGGACCGCAAGGCCCATCCAGTCTGCCCATTTCTTTTTCTACCTTATAAATGTGCCATCGGCCTTTGCTCTGTCAGTGGCCTATCTATTCATAGTCATTTGTATTGCTCCTTATGCCTATCCATGCCTGTTTGAAGCCCTGCACTGTATTCATAGCCACCACTTCTTGTGGTAAGCCATTCCATGCATCTACCACCCTTTCTGTGAAAAAGAATTTCCTCCATTCCCCTTAATCAGCCTCCCTCTAATCTCATGCTGTGTCCTCTTGTCCTGCTATTTTCTTATATTTAAACATGTTAGACTCTTTCACCTTGTTTATGCCCTTAAGGTGTTTAAATGTCTCGATCATATCACCTCTCTCCTCCTTTGCTCAAGGGTATACATATTGAGCTCCGTTAATCTGTCCTCATATGTCTTCTGATGCAGTCCCTGCACCATTTTGTTGCCCTTCTCTGGACTGCCTCAATTTGGTTAATGTCCTTGTGAAGGTGTGGCCTCCAATACTGCACGCAGTACTCCAGATGGGGCCTAACCAATGTCTTGTACAGAGGATTATTACCTCCCTCTTCGACTTGTGATACCCTACTAATACACCCTAACACCCCCTAGCCTACCTACTGCTTTAGAGGTCTGCTTGGATGATTTTAGGTCATCAGTGATGATGATGCCCAAGTCTCTTTCTTCCTTTGTGACTGCTAGCAACTCCTCCCAGCCTATAAGTGGCTTCAGGGCTTCTCTTCCCTATGTGCATGATTTTCCACTTTTGCATTAAATCCCAGTTGCCACTCTTCTGACCATTCTGCTAGTTTATCCAGATCTCTTCTCATTCTGCCCACCCCATCTGGATCATCTACTCTGTTGCAGATCTTGGTGTCATCTGCAAACAGACAAGCCTTACCCTCTAGTCCATCTGCGAGGTCACTAATGAAGATGTTGAATAGGACTGGCCCAGGACTGATCCCTGAGGTACCCCACTTGTGACTTGCATCTCTTCTGACTGTATACCATTTACCACCACTCTCTGTTTTCTGCCAGTCAACCAGTTTGCCACCCAGTTGACCAACTTCTGACCCACCCGAGCCTACCTAGCTTATTTATCAATCTTCTATGGAACAGTGTCAAAAGCTTTGCTGAAGTCAAGGTAAGCGACATCAACTGCTCCCCTTGGTCCACGCTCTGGTTACCCAGTCAAAGAAATCTATGAGATTAGTTTGACAGGACCTTCCTTTTAAAACCCATGCTGTCTTGGATCCTGTGCCCCATGGATTCCAGGTGTTGCACTATCCTTTCCTTAAGGGTGCCTCCATAATCTTGCCCACTACTGAGGTAAGACTGACCGGTCTGTAGTTCCCGCCTCCTCCCTGCTACCACTCTTGTGGAGTGGGATCACATGAGCCCTTCTCCAGTCTTCTGGGACCTCTCCTGTGCTCAGAGACTCACTAAACAATTCTGCTAATGGCTCTGCTAGTTCCTCCTTTAGCTCCTTAAGTACCCTGGGATGTATGCCATCAGGTCCCATTGCCTTATCCACCCTGAGCTTAGCAAGCTCTTGTAGGACCCTTTCTTTTGTGAAGGGAGTAGTGCTCACCTCCCTCCCCCTGTGTCCATGATGCTGAGCTGTGGGCCCTGCCCTACCTTCTCTTCAGTAAATACTGAGCAAAAGTATCTATTTAGGATAGATGCCTTTACAGGGTCCTCCTCCTCACATCCTCCCTTTTCTCCATTAAGCTTAGCAATACCCCCTCTGGACTTTCTCCTTTCACTAATGTATCTATAGAAAGTCTTGTCACCTTCTTTTACTGTTCGTGCTAGTGTTTCCTCAGTTTGGGACTTTGCCTGCCTTACTGTCTTCCCTTAGGGCAGTTTGGTATGCCTCCCTATCTTCATCCCGCTGTGTTCCCTTATATTTTCTGAAGGCCAGCCTTTTGGCTCTGACCTTTTCTGCTACTGTATTTGAGAACCAAAGTGGTTTCCTTCTTCTTTTGCACTTCCTTTTCTGTCTAACACAATGGGATGTTGCTTCAAGTATTGTATCCTTAATGCTTGCCCACTTTGCCTGTACCTCCTCACCTGTGTTTCTTTTTGCCAGGGCTAGCTTAACTCTGTTGGCCATCTTATCAAAGTCAGCTCCTCTGAAGTCCCATATTTTTGCCTTGGAATGGGATGATTTAGATGTAGTAGCCAAATTGAACCATACCATGTGATGGTCACTGGCCCACAGGTGACCTTCTACCTGAGATCTGTGATCCCTTCTTTGTTAGTCAGTACTAGATCTAGGATAGCCCTGTCTCTGTGGGTTGCTGTACCAGTTGTTTGAGGCCCTCCCCGCAGGGAATCCACTATAGTCTAGTTCTGGCAGATGTTCCTGCTGGTACTGACCAATCTGTATCTGGCATGTTGAAGTCTCCCATTATCAGAACCTCCCTTTAGCTGTCATGTTTTGTATATCTTCTAACAGTAATGTGTCTATGTCCTCCTCTGGTCTGGGGGCCTGTAGACAACCCCAGTTCTTATGGCTGTCCCATTTCCTGTTTCCAGGGTGACCCACAGTTCTTTCTGGCTCCTATGTGTATTCTGAATTTCTGTAGCTTTGATATTTTCATTAACATACAGGGCCACCTCCCCCTTTGCACCTGGTCTCTTCTGAACAATACATAGCAGGTACTGAAGTCTCCTAAGGTGGTTACTGGTAAACCACGCCTCACTAATTGCTACTATGTCCAGTTTAGCTTCTGACATTATTGCCTGCAGGTCTGGGATCTTATTTCCCAGGCTGTGAGCATTTGTGTACATGATTTTCCATTGGCCAGATTTTGGTGTGTTAGTTGTTGGGTGAAGTTTGGCATTACCCCTGTGCGTCGTATGGGGAGACAAACCTTTTTTCTTACCTGGTGTTGCAAATGAATGGCAAACATGCTGAATTCCTGTTTGACCACTAGCTGAGGGGGGAGGGGTGTTCTTCCCATTCGACGTATGGGGTGCTGCACCCCTCTCCCCATTTGCTAGTTTAAATATTCTGCAAAGACGTCAAACTTCTGCCCCAATGCACTGACTCCCTCTTTAGTCAGATGCAGTCCATCAAATTTAAAGAACTTTTGCTCCCAGAACTGTTGCCAGTTCCCTACAAATCTGTGTCCTTTTTCCTGGCACCAGTCCTTGAGCCACGTGTTTAGCTCCCCTATCTCCCCTTCTCTGACCTTCCGTCCATCTGCTCCCTTCTCCCAGATTGGCAGGATCTCAGAGAAGGAGATGCCAGATGAAATAGATGATAGTTTGTCACCCAGCCTAGTCAGGTGTTCCTTGGTCTCCACAACTGATCGGCTGGCGAGATCATTAGTCCCTATGTGTACTAGGACATCAATGTTTTCTCCTGCTTTGTGAACAATTTTAGCAACGCGGTCAGTGTCTCTCCATGCTGATGTACCTGGGAGACATCTGACCATCACCCCTGGCTGGAGATGGGTATCAACTCCCCGAATCATGGAGTCTCCTATGATCAGAAGTTTTTTGGATTTCCTTTGTGCTTGTTTAGTTTTGGTTCCTGATTTGGGTGAGTATTGTTGTGCTAGCTCCTGTGCCGCAGTGTCCTGCTCTGTAGTGTCTTCTGCCTCTTTATTTGATTTCAGAGATAGAGGCAGATACCTGTTTGTAGTGTTTATATGGTTTTTGGAGGTAATGTGTTGGAGAGCAGAGAGTGATGGGGCACCTGATTTGCTCCTCCTAACCACCTGCCAACCTCCTGGACCAACTACCCTCTGCGGTCGAGGTTTTCTGTTGGATGCTGGGGAAATGGCGGTGGTTCTTATAATGTATTCCTCTTCAATATGAAATTTGAGGCGGCAATCTCTGCCCATGCTGCCCGGAGCTGAGACCTAAGATCTCAAAGGCCCAGCATGTAGGACAGTGTCCTAAATCCTGTAAGACTGTCCTTCTGAAAATTGTTCCACAGTACCTGCAGTTAATGAAATCCATTCCAAATAAGTTGCTGGGTTTGTAACCTAGTCAGAGTAATTAGAAGGAAAACAAATGCAAGTAATGGTTTAATTAGATTTGTTTAACTTGTTATAACAAGTTAAATTACTAGTGCCCTGTAAATGAGATCACCTTGTGGAGGCCCCACTGATCTGCCCTTCACAAATGCCCGCCTCTCTCTTCATAGTAACCTGTTATCTCCTTTCCACTCCATGACTTTGCCACTTCTTCGCCTCCCTCATAAGTCCCTATCTCCTTCCATTTGTCTTTTGTCTCCTGACCTGGTTTTCCGCAATTGTTCTTCTGGCATGGGCCCTTTGTCTCTGCTTCCCTTCTTCTGACCCTCTCCTCACCACTGTTGGCTTAAATCACCCTCCTCATCTCCCTTCTTCCTCTCTCCAGTATTGGGCTAAACCCACCCCAATCTGCCTTGCCTGTCTTAGTTCCTCCTGCAGACCCTCAATCTCCTTTCTAAGTTTTTCTATGTGGTTGCACACTAAACATCCTCCCACACTCCAGGCAATTTTTAGAAAGATTGGTGCACCACAGTTGTTGCAGCTTACCACCCTACCTATTGCTGTTGTTGCCCACCAGCGACCCCCCACCCTTCCAGATGCAGGATACCAAACACTCCCCCAAGTCTCCCCTCTCGCTCCTCTATCAGTGCAAAACATTTTCTTTATTTCCCTTACTGCCTTTGTTGCACACATTTAGATATATTGAGCAACTGCTTTTTATATTCCTATCCTTCCTATCCATACTCAAAAACAGATTTTAAGTAGCCATTGCACAACCTTCTTCAAACTCCTACTCCTCCTTTCCCCAATGCAATAACAATGCGAAGAAGTAATGATGAAAGCTCCTAGATTTGCATTTACTTCCCTTCCACTGAGAGAGCAGTCACCTTTTCGCTTGCTGCTGTTCCTTTCCTGGTATGCCCCTCCTACTCCACACCCCCTGCTATACCAAGTGTTTAGCTCATGTCAATCAGATTTAACAGGGCATATAATCAAGAGTTGGGGGAAGGGGGAATTTGCAGCAACCAAAGACAGCAAAGAATACACCACCACTATGTTTTAAATCCTCAATAGCCCAAAAACAATTCTAAGTAAAGACAACAAAGAAAGTACAGTGTCACCAAAGCCCACAATCCAAGTCTAAAAGAAAAACAGCAATTACCAGTTACTGTAAAGCATTGAATTGAATATGCTTCCTTCCCCTTCTGTCTTCTATAACATTCAAAAATACATACATTTCTATCTCAGCTCTTTACCATTACCATCAAAAGGTAACTACAATCACAATATTCTACCTTCTACTGATACAGATTCTATCACAGAACCAGAGCACAATGCAAAAACATCTGCTGCTTAGCAACAACAAACAGGTGACAACATACCAAGTTGATGTAGCTTTTTTATTAAAATAGAAAAAAAAAATGTAATCTTTTACACCAGTAGAAATCAGCAGTCCCCAAAACACCTTGAACCACAAGAAAGAACACAGTACCACACCTCTGCCACAATAACCAAACAGTTCTAAAACATTGGAGAAAGAAGAAGACTGCACAAAAAGATACAATATACTATAAAGTATTAGGCAATAGTATACTCAGTTGTCCAACAGAGAAAACAACGTACCCACCAAAACAGACAAAATACCCACAAATGACCCTTAGGTTCTCAATATCAGACACCACCAAAGGCACACACAGAAAGGGTTTAAACTATAGTGTTAAAATTAACCACATCAGAGTAGAAAGATCACACTAAATAAATGTGTTGATCCTTCTGACTTCCAACGAATATCTACCACACAAATTTTATATCTTCCTGGAGCCTACAGGGCTGTCTTTCACAATCACCTAAATTTACATAAAACAAAACAATTTTTAAACTGAAAATTATAGCAAAAAGCACTTATCTTTGGGAGCTCTCTCAAACACCTAATAATCAATAACAATTATAGAAAAAAAAAACAGTATACTACTTTACCAGCAATAGAAATTCACAATCAAGTAAGGATCAGTTGGCAGACTTCCAAGAGTCCTTAATCAAAACTATTCTTCAAAATAGTATTTCCTCACTGGACAGTTCAGGTTCAGATCAGCCAAATATTGTAGTCAACTAGAGAAGGCTTTTGAGCAAATAAGATTTCTTTTGACTGAGGAGCATGCTTGATCAACTATGTATCCTTTAAATCAGAACTGGTTTGACTCAGATTGCAGGGCCCAGATAGTCAAAGCTTTGCATGGTGCACAAACCATTTGCACAGGTTTAGCGCAGGAGTAGCGTGGGTCTGCTATATTCAAAAGGCCAAATAGCGTAAGCAAATCACATTAGCACTGGGCAAACCATAATTATATGCAAGAGGCACACTGAACATGAATACAGGCATTATGGGATATTCATTGGCTAGCGCCGCGCTAAGGTGTTTAGTGCAACTTAGAGCGACCCTTTGCACGGTACAAATTACCACCCAGGAAAAGCTGGTCTTAACCCTGGGCAAACAGCTTTGTATGACATTGTTGCTTTATGTGGTGTTTGTGTGGCTTTTGCACAGCTTGTGGGACCCTAACATATAAATATGACACTTAGAAAATGCCAGACATGGAGGACACAGGCTGCTCACTGATGGCACCACCATGATGCCAACAGCTGCCGCCAGTGCCAGCCATGCCAGGCAGTAAGGTGTGATCCAGCCCACAGGGGACATCATGGTAGTGTGGCCATACTGCACACATCTGCAGACCATACGTCTGTGGTAACCAACAGATGCCAGCACACACATGCAGCACTGTGGGCATGGTGACCATTGAGGGGAGGGTGTACAGGTGGCTAGACCTCACCACAGCCCAGGTGAGGCCACAAGGCTGGGACACATCATGCAGTGCACATGGGCCAGTAGTGGGAATACCCCACCACCTATGTGCCTGTTGGATCTTACGTGCCCCCCCAGCCACATACCATACAACTGTACAGATCCACAGCACACACAGCCAGCCATGTATATGTCACTGTGAGCATCCCATGCCATAGGTGCAGCATCTGTGGATCACACAACAGCGTCAGTATTGTCCACTGTCAGTAATCACCTGTAAACTGAGCCTGTCACTGTGTACAGTGCAGTGGTCATCACTGCCCTACATACCATAGGCATTGCCTTGTCCCTCACACTACCAGCCCCCTTGCTACTGTAGTGTCTGCTGTGCACTGTAGCATGACCTACAGTGTGACAGATGCATGCAGCACCACCACATGTGCCTATGCTGTGTTGTCCCCTGGGGTACAATATGCTATGCTATGCTGTACTGTTTACATGTAGCCTGCAGTTATCATCATGCACTGCCTGACTGACCTACAAGTGGACCTACAGTACTGTCAGACCTGGCTAGCCTCTGTACATCCAGACTGACCTACAGGTGGAGCTGTGGGACCCTGCAGTAACGCTGGGCAAACTGCATGCAAATCAGGGGATAATGAGATGCTAACGTGGCTGTTTGCCCAGAGACTACCTAAGTAGGCTTATTTGCATGTCACTTTTGAATATGGCAAAGTTTAGTACCGGGCAAACAGCTTAGCTCCGCACTAATCCCGTGCAAATGGTTCGGGAAATATTATACTATTTTACACACTGTACTGTCCCATAGGCTGCTCCCTGCAGCTGTACTGGGTTCACACATTTACTGGAACACACATTGGCCACATAGGTTGCCTCTACATACCTTCACGTCGCTGTGCACTGTGTTGCTGTTGTGGTCTGCACTTCCTGGTTGCTATATTCAGAGCTGTCATATTACAGGGCTATGTTTGCCCTGCACTCTGAGCCCAGTTTGCCTGGCCTCATCACCATGCTATATTCATGGGATGTTTGCCCTGGGCTATTCCTTTTGAATATAGCTTGCTTTGCACTCCGGGCTAACTTTGCCCACCAGGCAGTGCTAATTTAGCCCCAGAACATAGTTTTGAATATCTGGCCCCAAGGCAGCTAAGTCTCAACTGAATCAGCTTATTAGAAACTGCAGAACTAATGTTCACAATAAAAATATATAGGTTATTAAATAAGGCCAGAGACAGCTATAAGTATCTTTTGAAAACAAAGTGAGTTCAATTTCAACAAATACAGTGGAATAAGATGGCTGGATATTATTTATAGAAATGGCTTTCACTCTTACAGGTTTATGGTGGCCAAGGGTACAAATAATCTCAAATTTGAGATATACTTATATTTTGGTTTAGATACCTGGGTAATGTTTTACAGTGCCAAGTTCTATTCACCCACTACAGAGCAGAGCTTGCTTCTTGATGTTGACATGGCTAGGTTTACCTATTTCTCTAGAACAGAAGTATATTTCTCCATAGCCTCATTAAAGTGCAATAAGGCTTCAGGGCTGGACCTCATTCCTAATGATGTTTTTCTTGCTGAAGTTTCTGACTGGTCCACCATTCTAACACTGTTTCTCAATATTTGTTGTTATAAACTAGAGTTCCCTAGATCTTGGAAGGAGGCAATAATTATTTCTATTTACAAAAAGGGGATAGGTCGGATCCGTCAATGTATTGCCCTATAACCTTGTTACATAATCTAGGTTAAATTTTTGCAAATCTAGTATTAAAAAGACCACAGGAACAATTACAAACACTTGGGGGGTCATTATATTTACAGGCAGGTTTTAGGACTGAGTTTTGCACAGTTGACAATTGTTTTATCATTATGCATCTTTATGAAAAATACGTTCATGTCAGAAAACAAAAGCTTTATGCTGCTTTCACAGATTTCAGCTCAGCATTTAACACAATAGATGGATTTCAATTATGGCTTTGCATGAAAGAAAAAGGTGTCTCTCATGAACTAATTGCCATAATCAGGGAGCTATATAGTCAGACGTGGGCTCAAGTAAGGCTCGGTAGAAGTGGTCAACTTTTCTCTAATTTTTAAATGAATACCAGGGTCAGGCAGCCTGTGTACTTGCGCCAACTCTGTTCTGTCTCTATTTAGATCGACTATTAAATCAACTACAGTCTTCAAGAACTGACTCCCCCCCCAAAATTTGTAATAAGCGTATTGCCGTACTTGCATATGCTGTTGATTTAGTCTTACTTTCTCTTATTCAGTCTGGGCTGCTCCAAAAGCTTAATATTTTGGCCAATTACACAAATAATTATAACTTGAAGATCAATGAGCTTAAAAGCCAGGTTATGGTGTTTGGCTCAAATCGTATACATAAAACATGAAAAATTGGCCAAAAGTGTTTTAACACTGCTAAATATTACACCTACTTAGGTTTAGTGCTTTCTTGGAATGGTAAACGGGCCAAACACATTTACAATTTAAAGATCAGGCTTAAACACACCTCTGCCTCACTAAACTCCTTTAATAGAAAATTTGGGGGTAACGCCATAAGATCATTGTAAATAGCCACTAAAGCTAAATATTATACTCAAGTGGCATTTACCAATGAAATCTGGTCTGTATCAAATGGTGATTTGTTAGAGATTCCGTTAACAAAATTACTGAGATCTAGTTTGGGACTTGCTAATTCAGTCCCTTCAGCCATTATTAGAGCAGAATTAGGTCTAACAAATCTTCAGGCTACTTGGGCTGCTAGGAAAATACATTTTTGGATTGAACTATTACAATATGATCAGAATCGAATTTCTTGTCTTGCATTAGTGGAAAAATAGTCCTGGCTTAACTTAGGTAATTTACAATCAAATTGGCTCACGTGTGTTTTCCATACTCTTCACGGTACTGATTTAGAATACTTATACATGTATTAATCTAGGGTAATAAAAATTAATCTTAAATATCAGAAATTTGTGACTAACAGAATTGCTGCTAAATACAATATTCAAGATATTGATCACATCTCGAAATTCCATATTTCTCCATGGTTAATGACAGGTTACATAATTACCGACCCTATCTTGACTTAATCATGGATAACAAGCTGAGAATGCTGTATGCTAAGTATAGGCTGGAAGTTTTTCCAAGCTGTGTACGCTCTGCAAGATATCAAAAGAGTTCGAACATATACGATAGCTATTATCAATGCTCCTTCCAATATCTAGAGAATTTGTTTCATGTCTCACTTGGTACAATCAGCTCAGGGATAAATGGCTAAAACCTATCTTTGACCTTATTGCTGAAAATATTTTTTACAAGTGATGAAGCAATTGTATAGGCAGTTGCTAGGTACATTGAAGCAATCCATAGATTATGGATTAAGCTCTTTAAGCCTAGTTAAGGTTCCCAGGTCTCTTTCTTGATAAAATACTTATATCATTTCTATCTAATTTTTCTGGAGACAGCAGTATCGAGCTGTATACTTTTAAAGAAAACAATAGAATTTGTATCTTTTATTCAAAGTATACAAGATAGGTGCTTTTGTTCTATTTGTATTTATATATTTTGGGCTGGATATTCAAACTGCACCCAAAAAGTGCCCAATAGCAGGAGCAAGCACAAGTCCATTACATACATGCGCAATGGATGTGATATTCAAAAAAGGAGCAAGCCAAAATTGCACCAACAGCTAACGTCTGAATATCGCATAACCTGCGCCATAGCTCAACTAGGAAGGGGAAGCTGAGCAGATACGATGTGCAATGGTGCAACAAGGGCAGCCCAGCTGAGCAGCCCAGAGGCGCCATAGCACAAGCAGGGAGCCCCCCAGCAGCAGAGCAATGTAACTGCACAACCAGGGAGGTAGGTAGGGGCCCACCACCCATGCCACAGATGGGCACAGGAACACACAGCAGAACTGACAATGTGCCCGCACACCCTAAGCACAGCACAACTGGGGGAGGGCTGGAATATCCATCGGCCCATGGGGACAAGCAAACAAAGCACAGCTGGGCCATGGTGCCCCAGCACACCCACCGGCAAGCTGAGACTGCCACACAAGGAGGTCGGACCACCCCGTGCCACACCAGCCCCCCCAGTGCACAGCACACCCTGCACTGTGACCCCCAGATACCCCCCATGAGCAGCGACCACCACTGCAGGAAACCCCATGCATACCACCACCCCCACTGTCACAATGCAACCTCGTGTACCACAGAACCATGCAAACCAGCCCCATCATGAGCACCCAGCAGTGGGTGGCAGCACATGGCAATGCAACAATGGCAGACACAGTGCCAACATGCACAATCCCCCCTGAGGCACCGCTGAGAGACCGACCATGTGTTGGCACAAGAGGTACCCCACACGGGACAGGGCATGCCCCTGACATCACCACCATTGAGACAGCAACCTGCACAGTAGACAAGTGTCACATCCCAACCCACCACTAGCCACAGCAGCCAGCAAAGACACCCACAGTGGTGCGTGGAAGCATGCATCACACCGGATGCAAAACAGTGCAGGGGCAAACACACACCCATACCCATGGGGACAATAACACAGGGACGCAGTAGTGTGGCAACCAAGCCCCCAGTGTGGGCCCATGTAAACTGAGCACACACAGCCTGTGGTCCTCCATGGTGCAGGGGGTGACACCCACCCTGTGCATGCACTGTGGTCCCGTATGCCACCATCAGATGCCTAGAGCACAAGTCACAGACAGTGGTGCACAGCCCCTGCAACACACACAAGCCACAGCACGGAGGTGAGACATCAACTGTGGAGGCCACAGTGTCACCCGAGGCAAACATGCACCACACCAGTGACAGGAGGCAACCCAGCATTGTGACAGTCACAGTGGATGACCTGCAGGGAAAGCCACCACTGACAAGGCAGCAGACCTTGCAGGCCACAGACATGCAAGGGTGTCAACTGCACAGGCCAAGGATGGGTTGACAGGGGCACAATGGACACAGAGCATGCACCATGGACCACTGCACACAGTAATGCAATGCACAGGGAACAACACACACACCACAGACACCGACTGATAGCCACTCCCACACCATAGACACTTCCCCACGCACGCACACAAATACCCATGACTGAACCACCCCAGATGCCATGCACACCACTGCAGCTGAGCACCTATAGCCAGCTGCAAATCAGAGACTACCACAGTATTCATATCAAAATATATCTATTGTAAAATATAAAACACAACTATATACAGTAAACTATGTACAAATGGGGGAGGGACAGAAACAAGGTGGGGTGGGTAAGGGGCAGGGGTGAACATATGGGAGAGGGAAGGCGGGGTGTGAGGGTTGGTCAAAGGGGGGTAGTTGCAGGCAGGTCTTGCAGACATTAGCGGCCAGCTTGGTCCTCCTCTGCCTGGGGCTGTCACCTGGGCCATCTCCTCCTCCTGACCCCTAGCTGCTGTATGTCCCTCAATATGGTCAGGGACTCCGGTGCCACCTGCAGCAGCTCCTGAACAGCTTGCTGGATCCGCAGGAGTATCTGTTTACCTAGGATGATGGATCAGAGTCAATAGGTGTGACTGTCCATCCCCCTGCAGCCCACCCATTATGTTTGGCATACAGCCATGTGCCACGCTCCTGTGACAGTGTGCACCCACCCACAGTGACCGTGTCCACAAGACATGCCCAACCAGGCAGCAACAGCCATGTGTATCACTGCACACACCCACCACCCATGTCCATCACAGCACAACCAAGGCCGTACAGTAACGTGGCTATGCGGTGTGCAGGCAGTGCCACAGCCATGTGCCCAGTGCATGCATGGACCACCTTTGACGCACTCCCAGACATGCATTGCCACTGGACAGTGCTGACTGTCACAAGTCACGTGCATGGCAGTGGTGTCCATGGATGGTGGCCATGCCCTGCTCCCCACCCTGTTACACAGCATGCAATAGTAATCATGGTGTCATGGCACTCACCCTCATCGGGCCATTGTTGTTGTTGGTGGTGGTCCCCGACACTCCTGTGTGCTGCATCCTCCACCCTCTGCTGCTGCTCCACTATCCGCCGCCACTCGTCCACACCTGTGGGAGAAAAAAGGAGAGAAAAACATCAGTACAAACCCAAAGCAAAGTCCCCCTGCCCCAATGTGTGTGCCCACCCACCCAGCCAGACCCACCTACCCCATATCCTGTAAACACCACGACAGCCAACCCTAGACTATCCCTCCCCTATGTGCTGGACACATAAGACAGTGTTATCCACATGGACGATACAAGTGTGTAGACGTATCACCCACCTGGACGAGGCACCATGCCCCTCCTGGCATGCGACCGCAGACGGGCAAGTAGCTCCAGCTCCCTCCTCCTAAGGTCCCTGTAACAGTGCCTGCACTGCTCTGCTGTCCTCCTGCATCCAGTGGCCGCCTCCAGGTCGGTGGCCACCGCCTGCCAGACCTGGGTCCTGGCCCTGTCCAGTGCCTCTTCTCCAAAGAGTGGGCCATAGTGTGGCTCCACAATGGCCACAAGGTTGGCCAGCTCAAGGGCACTCCATTGTGGGTCTCTACTGCATGCCATCTCAACCACTATAGTAGGCAATATGGCGCTCTGCAGTGCGGCACCCCACGTGGAACTGCTGCGCGGCACAGCGCCGCCATTCCCTATCGCGCTGTTACCGAACAGCGCGATAGAGGTGCTGCCATGCCAGATGTATGGCGCCAAGGGGGCAAAGGTCAGGCACAGGGTCATGGGTCTCTGGTGCAAGGCCACGCACAGCGCCATCGGACGTCTATGCATCTAGCGCGATTGGTTGCCTGTGTGCCAGCGCCACAGCAAACTATCGTGCAGTTGTGCCACAGCGCCATGTAGTGACCCTCGCCATAGCGCCACTGGCACAATGGTGGCTGTGCCCTGCATTGCCTGCCATGCACAGCATGTCATCAGCATGGTAGACGCCTGCGTAAGCTACCTGGGCATGTGCAGTGAGGACATGCCATTGGCATGCGCCATTGGCTCAGCATGTTCAACACAATTGCACAAAGCGCAAGAGTGTGATATTCAGCCATCATATGCTAATCATCCGATCAGCCATGCAATGGTGCAGCAGCGCGATTTGCATCTCATTAAAGTTGCTCCTCACCTAATTTGCATGGATTGCACTATAAAAATGCGACACTGTTCTGCAGTGGCCATATTCGGTTACTGCAGTTTATTGGTGAGTTGCATGCTGTGTGGGGTTCTGGACTGTGGTAACAGGGACTTGCTTTGTACTGCACAGTCACAGGTAACCACTGTCATCCTTACAGGCTGAATAATGACCGAGCGAGTTCCGGGTGAGGAGGACAATGATGGTGGATGGAAGAGGAGGCCCAATTTCACTAAGGCTGAGACGGAGGCACTCTTCGAGGCCTACCGCAATCAGGAGCCACTGCTCAGTGGACAGCGGGGCACCCCTCAGGCCTGTGCTGCTGCATGGGAGGGGGTGGCACATGCCGTCAACCTGCACTGCAGCCACCAGCGCTCTGTTCAGGAGTGTAAGAAGAAGATGGGTACTGACAGGAGGAGGGTGAAGGAGAAGGTGGCTGCCATCAGGGCGGCACGTGCTGCAACAGGCGGGGGCCAGCCAGAGGTGGTGCAGCTGACACCGGCAGAGGACAGGCTTGCTGCAAGCATGCAGTGCAGTGCCATAGAGGGCATTCCAGGAGGTGGCTTCCAGACAGGTGGTAGCCCATCACTGCATGGTAAGTCATGGTCTGTCGGGGGGGCAGGGTAGGTCACATGCACTAATGTGACCTTACTTTCTGTTGCAGATCCTTCACGTCTGCAGGGGTCAGCAGTGGAGGGCCTGTCCACTGCAGACAGTCATCTGGAGTTGGAGGAGGGACCATCCACCTCCACAGGTATCCGTCGAGCATTGCAACAGTGGGTCCACCTGGCTATCCACACTGATGTCGTTGAGACAGGTGTGGGGGAGGCCCTTCCTGTGTCTCAGAGTTCTGGCATCCAAAGATGCCAGCATGCTGCGGCCGTGGCTGTGGCAGAGACCTGCACCAATGACAGGGACACAACCGTCATGGGCAGTGACATGTGTGTGCCACGGAATGGACACACAGAAGGCCAGCTCACACCCATGGACCTGGCTGGTTCTGACGTGTGTGCCAGCATGTCAGCACAGTCCCAGGCTGTGCCTGTCAGCACTAGTGGGGCAGCACTGGTGGCTGATCAGGACAGTGGGACTGTTACGGCCACAGCAGCAGAACAACTGATCCCTTGGGCACAGCAGGCGGAGGGGCAGCAGCAGCAGTCGCCCACCGGGACTGGGGGTTCAGGGTTCAGCGGTGGCATCTGTGCACCACCTGTGGACTTGCCCATACCTGGTCCTGGTGAGCAGTGCCCACCCTCAAGGGGTGCTGAACATCAGGCCCTTCCACACCCTGATGGATGGGATGCTGAGGTGGCAGTTGACCTCTTTGACGAGCACACCCACCTACTGCAGGCATCAGTACAGCAGCAGATGTGGCTTGCAACATCCGTGGAGGCACTGTGTGTGGCTCTTGAGTGGGTCGAGGAGTTACACAGCAGGGACACCGATAGGATCCTGTCAAGGATTGACCATTTGCGGAAGGATGTGACCACTGCCATTGACAGGCAAACACAGGCGTTCATCGCTGTCATGGCCACAATGGGCACACAGTCAGGTGCCCATGTGTCGCTCACACCGCGCAGTTCGCTATCCACTCCTTGTTCTCGGCGTCGTGTGACACTCACCCTGTCAATGCTGGGTTCAGCTGTGGACATCCCGCGCACTCCTGGTGCATGTATGTTCGGTGTGCTGCAGACCCCTGTGCAGGCACAGTCGCGTTCGCGCAGTGGAACCCCTGGTGGACCACCGGTGCCACCCCATGAGGCCCGTGGTCAGCCTGCCAGTGCTGCTGGGTCTCGGCGGGGCCACCCATGCATCCAAGGTGGATGTGGCACTGTGCTGTAGGACTGACCTGTCTCCCAACGCGGGCACTGTCTGATGCTGCCCTGTGTGCATTGTGTGTTTCGGTGGGCAGTGCACGGGTGGGTGCCCGGCCCTGCACGCAGACACACAGTCCACCTGCACACCCTCCCGACTGCTGTCCACAGGTATGTGTGCATGATGATGCCTGCATTGCGCTGTACACCAAAGTGCGATGGTGCCCTGCATCTGACACACGCACATAGACAGTCAGTGGACATGGTGGCCAGTGGACATGTGTGTTGCTAGTGTTTGCATTCCGGCTCTGTTTTGCACCTGACCCCTGTGCACTTTGTGCCTATTGTGTGTGCGTGTGTGTGTGTCCGTCCATGTGGCGTGTTACTGTTCACCCCTCCCTGGTTGGTGTGTGTGCTTCTGTGCCCTGCCACATCCCTTGCCAGCATGCACCCCTGGTGTGTTTCATGCAGTATGTGGGTTGTGCCCTAGCTACTACAGTGGTTGCACATGGCACCATGACTTACCTGTGTTGGCTGAAGTGCTCCTTGTGATGGTGTCCTGCAGTGGTGTTAGTCGACGTTCGGGGTCCCATCGCCGGGGTTGCCCATCTCCATCGTCACCGGCGTTACCATCATCCTCATCGCTGTCCTCTTCTATTTGTAGGTTATCCCATTGTTCATTATGTTGGTGATGCATGAGTCAGGGTCTTGCTGGTGTTTTGGGGCTGTATTGTGTACCGCCAGAGGTGTCCAGGCACAGAACGCATTTTTCAGCATCCTAGCCTCTTTATCGACGTTGGATGTTGGCATGTGCCCACTGGCGCGCGATGGTCGCGGGTCGCCGGTAGCGCAGAGCAGCCAGGATGGAGTAGTCCACTGTCGCCTGTGTGGAGATGGTGAAGGTTAGCTTGTTCAGGCTGTGATTTCTGAAGCTCTGTGGGCCACACCCATGGCACCCTCTGGCCATACCCTTGCCCACAATATGTCAGTTATACATAGACACTACCACTAGATAACCTGGTAGGGATGTTCCCACACTAGAATCAGTGGCACAGTGCTGACTGGTGCCAGGTGAAGGAATCATGTGCTCCCCCAGGGTGCGTGGCACAGACATTGATGATGCGCCCACTCGGCATCACACACTACCGCCAGTTGACACTGGCATATCCCTCACGACCATGTGCAGCCCATCGGGCCAGGTGGTGCATGGCCACATGGTGCAGTCTATCGCCCTAGCATGCCAGGCATACATGCTACCCTGTGGAACTCCTGTATGTTTGCTGTGCGCTCCGCCACAGTGCTGGGGAAACGGATGTACTCCACAGCATGTGGCAGCAGTGCGCTGAGGAATTGGGTGAGGATGCATGACATGGTCAACTGTGTTATGTCTGTGGTATCCCTTGTTGGTCTCTGGAAGGTACCTGTGGTGAGCAAGCACATGCAGGCTGTTACCTTTGTCTCCACTGACGGAGCATAACTCCATCATGTGGGTGCCTGCATCACATCACTGCACAGCTCACAGAGCTGCCTCAGTATTGCCCTGTTCAGGTGGTACCAGCCCACTATCTCAACATCAGTGTACAGCTCATAGCTGGTGCGGACTCAGTACTGCCTGTTGGGGGCATACCGCCGATGGGCCCTTCCGCGGCCACGTCCCCCTGCAGCATGCCTTCTCACCCCCCTCATTACGGCATCCATGTGGAAGGTGGCACTGTCCATGTCCCTGGCTTTGCTTCCCCCGCCTGATGTTGCTTTGTTCCCCGCCTGTTCCTGACTGCCACCTCCTGCACCCGGTACACCCACGGCCTCTGCCTCTGTGGCCCCACACACCTTCCCTTGTCCTCTTGTAGTGGTGTGGCTCTGGCCTGCCCTCTTCTCCTGTTCTCTGTGCCTGTCTTTCGCTTCTGTCTCATGTAGGCTGTTTGAGATTTTGCGCCTCTTCTTGCCTTTTATTTTGGCTCATTTCTCATAGGCGCAACTTCCGCCTGCTCCACTGCCGCGCAGTGCAAGTCTTGAACACCACACTGTATTCTTTATGTATGAGTTCCACTCTCAGTGCATGCTCTTCATTATCATTGGACTGTTAGTTCAGCATGTTTTCAGTGGTGCAACCGCCTCCCTGCTGAATATGGCAGAATGGCGCATTTTCTGACTTGCGCAGGTGCAACCCTATTGCGCATGGCGCAACCCTTTTGAATACCAAGCCCTTTGTATTTTTGTAATGTTTGTTCAACACTGACATGGAACCTTTGAAAATGAATCCTTAACTCAAAGGTATTAATCCCAAACTGAAATAAATATATAAAATAAATAAAATGCTGATATATTAGTGCACTGTTTTTAACTTATTGTCTGTATTTATTGTTATGTATTTATATTTTTTTGTGCTGTTATAAGTATGTGTTGTCTGTTTCTGTAAATCTGTAATGGTCTTTAGACTGATCAATAAAAGACTATGGGTGGATATTCAGTACAGCCATGCTATATTAGGTCAAGATACAGTCCCGAATTTGTGCCATTCCGCGATATTCATAAGGAGGCAGTTCAAGAACTGAAAACAGGTTGAGTAACAGCGCAATGCAAATGAAGGCATGCGCAACTGAAGGGGTGGATCCATGCATAAAGAGCGCAATGCGATATTCAAAGGTTTGCGTAATGTGCAATAGCGGAACAACCGGAAGGTGCGCCACAGCGGAAATGAGCCAAATTAAAAAGGCTCAAGTAAGAGGCGCAAGAACGCTACAGGGATGCCAAGTGAGACAGACAGAGACAGTCCAGAACAGGGCAGGCAAGGGAAGTTGTGGGCCATAGGCTGCAGAGGTCCAGTGGGGTACCTGCAGTGGAGGTAGCAGTCAGGACAGCGGGGGTAACAGAGCAACATCAGCCGGGGGTGGTCACAAGCCAGGGAGATGGACAGTGCCAGCTTCCACATGGAAGCTGTAATGAGGGAGGTGAGAATGCATGCTGCAGGGGGACTTGGCCGTGGAATGGCCCATCGGCGGTATGCCCCCAACAGGCAGTACAGTGCCTGCATCAGCTTTGAGCTGTACACAGATGTAGAGATCATGGGCCAGTACCGCCTGAACAGAGCAATACTGAGGTGGCTCTGTGAGCTGTGCAGTGATGTGATGCAGGCACCCTCACGACGGAGTCATGCTGTCGGTGGAGACCAAGGTGACAGCCTGCATGTGCCTGCTCACCACAGGCACCTTCCAGAGGCCGACAGGGGACACCACAGGCATCACACAGTCGGCCACATCACGCATCCTCACCCAATTCCTCAGTGCACTGTTGCCATATGCTGCGGAGCACATCCATTTCCCCAGCACCGCGGCAGAGCGTACAGCAAACATGCAGGAGTTCCACAGGGTAGCACGTATGCCTGGCGTGCTTGGGGCCAGACTGCACCCATGTGGCCATTCGCACACCACCTGGCCCCTGGCGGGGTTGCATATAGGAACAGGAAGGGCTACTCCAGTGTCAACTGCCAGGTGGTGTGTGATGCCACTGGGCGCATAATCAATGTCTGTGCCACACACCCTGGTGGAGCACATGATGCCTTCAGATGGTATCAGTCCGCACTGTGCCATCGAATCGAGAGTGGGGACATCCCCACAGGCCATCTAGTGGGTGAGTACGCATGTAGGAATTGCAAACGTGGGGCAAGGGTGGGAATGCCACAGGTGCTATGGTAGTGGCACACAGGGTTATTGGCAATATGGACCTGAACATGATACTCATCTCCACCATCTCCACACAGGTGACAGCAGATACCCACTCCGTTCCTGGCTGCTCACACCATACCGGTGCCCCATGACCCCATCGCAGCAATGCTATAATGAGGCGCATGCCGCCACACGCAACATCATCGAGTGGGAGTTTGGGATGCTCAAGGCATGCTTCCAATGCCTAGACACCTCCGGCGGTGCCCTACAGTACAGCCCCTCAAAGGCCTGTGGGATATTCCTGGCCTGTTGTATCCTGCACAACATGGCCAAAGACTGTGGGATAGCCATTCAGGTCGAGGAGGGGGACAGTGATGGGGATGCCAGCGGCACCAGTGATGATGGTGATGAGCAGCCCCACCTTGGACGGCGGGACCCCCGACTGATCCGGCAGGCCCAGGTACACCAGGACATCATCATGGAGGAGCACTGTGCATGACACAGGTAAGTCAAGGGGCCATGTGCAACCAACACTGTCCTGGCACAACCCACAGGCACACAGAGTGACCCACCAGGGGTGCATGACGGCAAGGGGAGTGGAAGGGACCAGGCACACTAACACACCATCAGAGAGGGGCGAACAGTCATATGGACACACACACACACACACCAGGCACAAAGCATACATGGGCAGGTGCACAGCAGAGCAGGAACAGAAATGGCAAACACACAGATCCACAGACCACACCCACCACCTGTACTGTCCAAGTACGTGTGTCAGATGCTGGCACCCTTGCACCTTGGTGTACAGTACAATGCAGGCATCATCATGCACACGCACCTGTGGACAGCAGTTGGGATGGTGTGCAGGTTGTCCGTGTGTCGGCATGATGGGCAGGGCACCCACCAGTGCACTGCCCACCATGACGCACATTGCACACAGGGCAGCACCAGACAGGGCCCACACTGGAAAACAGGTCAGTCATGTTGCACTGTTCCACGGCCACCACGAATGCGTGGGTGGCCCCGCCATGACCCAACAGCACTGACAGGCTGAGCAGGGGCCACATGGGATGGCACCGATGGACCACCAGGGGTCCCACTGCACGATCGTGACCTTGTCCGCACTGGGGTCTGTAGTATGCCAAACATACCTGCACCAGGGGTGCTCGGGATGCCCACAGTAGAACCAGGTGTTGACAGGCTGGGTGTCGCATGACCAGGGACCCTGGTTTTCCATTTTTACCGGTAACACCGGTAACAATCACGGAATCCTGCTTGGTTTGCGGATTTTGAATTCTTGTACCGGTGCCTCACGGAAATTGCATGTCACTGCACAGAATCTCTAAGATTTCAGTATTTTTTTTTATTTTCTCTTTCTTTGTCTCCTTCTTACAGCATTAGTCTCCACTTTTCAGGCTGAGTATTCCTTAGCTTCACCCCCAGGTAATGCTCAGGAGCTCCTGTGGTCCTGCCCCTATCCTGCCTGGGTTGTACCCCTGCCAGGTGGAAAGGGAGGGGAACCCAGGACCCTTTCATACTCCCTTAGTGTGTATCGGGCAGCTCAGTGGGTACCTCATGGAGCCTGGTTATGAAGTCTGAGGCACCTGGGTCCCTTCTGCCAGTGTCCAATGTGGGGGGTGATCGTTCCTGGTTTTCTGGTCTCTGTCCCTGAGGGCACTGCCACTATTTATTTATTATTAACTTTGGTAACCAGGTAAGTGCGTTAGGCAAACAATCCTGCCTATTTTCAAGCACGACCCGGGAGGGGAAAACTAGAGGAGATCCAAGGAGGGAGGGCACATGGAGACATGCCACTGCTCCACATCCTGGCTAGGGTCCTCCCCTCCTGATCACTCTGCAGCACCATTGTACCACCACCCATGGTAAAGCAGCAGGACCTGCAGCAGAACCTCCCTGGAGGAGGAGGAGAGCAGTCCCCCAGGTGCTCGATCCTACTCCCATGGCCAAACCTTCAGCAACTCAAGTTCGCTTCTGACCCTGTTGCTGGCATTGCAAGCACAGAGCTACTGCACTGCCAGCAGGCCAACCCAGATTTCAGCATCTTAAAATGAATGCTGCTGTGCTTTTGCATTCTTCTGCTTTGCTGCATATAGAGTCAGTAAGGAAATCACCCGCCTGTTTTGTTGTAATCAGCTATTCAGTTTAACCACCATGCCTAGTGGTTAGAGTAACAAGCAGTGAATGAACTGGGTACATCCAGCAGACTTGGGTTTGATTCCAAAACCTCCACTTGCATACTGTGACTCCAAGCAAGTCACTTAACCTCCCCAGTACTTCAAGGTCACTCCTGAAAACAGACAGTCCTGCCTAGTGGGCCTTACCTGCTTTCCAAAGAATATAAAAAATAAAATACCAACATATGTTTACTACATTATAGAATAGTAGTCAGGGTACCATGTAATTTACCTGAGTTTTACTTGGGCAGAAATGATTTTGTATAGGTAAAGATAAATGTTCAGATACATTTTATGTATTTTATAAACTTGTTTTTAGATTTTAGTCAGGTGTTGATTTTTTAGGTGAAGACATTTTATTTCAAAGAAGCAAATTCAAGTATTTTTTTGCACCCTGGCCATTCACTCCTTCAGGCCTGCCAAGGCCCCCTACCTTCCCTGCTGAGTGCCAACCACCATCCACTGCCTCTTACTGCTGTGCTACCAGGTAACCCAAAGTAACCCTTCATTGAGTGGCCTCACCCTGTGGGAGGCTACCAGGGAGGAGAATTGCCCAAAGAGCTTCCAGTGTATCCTGGACATGGCAGGGGTCAGAATGGACACATGTCTGGGGATTCTGGCTTATGGAGGGACCAACAGCTGTCCTTCGGTTGGTCAGCGGTGTTTTCCCATTTTCTGGGAAGCGTGACAAGCCACACATGTCAAGGCACAAGCTGATGTCCGCCACGCCCCTCCTGCAGTGAGGGCTGACATGTTGTCGTGCCTCTGGCCTCCACCACGGGCCAGCAAATGCTGAGCCATGAACCCACCCTCCTCCCAGGAGAAGGTGAGTGGTTGTTGGGCACCAAGCCTTCACCCACCAGCTGGCTCTCCAACACCCAAGTCTGCTTCCTAACCCTGGTCAGCAGTGTCACAGGCAGAAATCCAATTTAGGCAGGCAAATTATAGATAGGACAAAACAAAGGTAGTCCACCTTAATGGTGATGGTTCAGATTAATTCACATCCGAGTTCTAACAAGCAAGGAGACCAAGTCATTTGTAATTTGTGCATGTGGAGTGTGGGTGCTGAAGAAAGGGGATCATAGTGCTGTCACTACTGCCATCATCCCAGAGGGATGTGGACTGCATTGTTGCTACTGGCATCACACCAAAGGGGTGGGGACTGTAGCTTCTGCCATCACCACTGGTGGATGGAGAATGTAGTACTGCTGCTGTCCCACCTGAAGAATGGGGCCACAGTGCTGATACTGCCATCACACCGGAGGAATGGTGAATGTAGTACTGCTGCCATCACACCTATGGGATGGGAGCCACAGTGCTGCTGCTTCTGTCACACTTGGAGGGAGGGAGGTTGTAGTGCTTTTGCTGCTCCATCTCACCAGAGGGATAGGGGCCTGTAGTAGTCATGGTGCTGCCATCATACCTGAGGGATGGGGCACGGTAGTACTGCTTCATCACACCTTAGGGATGGGGGCTGTAGTGTTGTTGTTGCTATCACATCTTGTACCTAAAATAACTTTAAATTGGTACAAGGATGGAAGGATGTGTAATAGTGGAAATCAAAATTGCTAAAATGCATGTTAGCAGAGTTAAAATTGTTAAATGAAGTACACAAAACCAAACACCGTAAAAGCGGATTTTGGCTTAGCAGATACCGTGACAGTACCAGTTTTACAATGTGCAAAATGGAATATGCCTTTTCTCAATCCCGTAACCAGTGTCCCTGCATGACGCCGGAATGGGGAGGAGAGCATACTGTGGGTGCAGTACAGGGGCACCTGCTTCTGTGCCCAATGCAGCCACGCCAGCGACCAATGCCTGGGTCTGCCTGCCAATGGCAGCGGTCACATCCACCGCATATGGACCATCTCTGCAAGGATCAGAGCACAGTCCCTACTGTGCCACTCCACAGCCATGCACAGTGCCTCCACAGATGTTGTAACCCGCCTTTGCTGCTGTACTGATTCCCGCAGCAGGCGGGTGTGCTCTTCAAATGGGTACTGTGCCACAACGGCATCCTGTCCCCCAGGGTATGGAAGGTCCTGATGCTCAACACCCCTTGAGGGTGGGCGCTGTTCACCAGGACCAGGAATGGGCATATCAAAGGGCAGTGGGCATGTGCCACCGCTGGACACTGTACCCCCAGACCTGGTGAGTGACTGCTGCTGCCCCTCCAACCGCTGTGCCCCAGGGACCACTCGTTCCACTGCTGTGGTCGCAACAGTGCCAGACACCTGCACAGCCACCGGTGCTGCCCCACTGGTGCTGACAGGCACAGCCTGGGACTGTGCTGACATGCTGACACACACGGTGGAACCAGCTAGGCCTAGGGGCACATGCTGGCCTGCTTTGTGTCCGCTATGGACACACATGTCACTGCCCATTGCAACTTCTTCATCAATGGTGCAGGTACGTACATTGCCACAGTCACAGCGTGGCTGGCATGCTTGCATGCCAGACTGCTGAGACACAGGCTGTGCACCCCCACACCTGACTCACCAACAACAGAGTTGGCAGCCAGGCGGCATGCTGGTGCAGTGCATGCTGGCTGGCGACAGAGGTGGATGGACCCTCCTCCAACTCCAGCAGGTCTTCCTCACTGCCTGACCCACCACCACCGTCCCCTGAAGACCTAACAGGATCTGTAACAGAAAGTGAGGACATGTGAGTGCATGTGAACAACCTTCCCCAACACCACCACCATGTCATACTGCAGTGATGGGCTTCCACCTGTTCTAGAATCCACCTCCTGGTACACCTCAAAGCACTCCACTGCATTGATGCAGCCAGTCGGTCCTCAGCCGGGTCAGCTCCACCACCACTGGCTGGCCCCCGCTTGTGCCAGCACGTGCCGCCCTGAGGCTGCCACCTCTCCTTCACCCTCCCGCGGTCTGTCCCCATCTTCTTTTGCATTCCTGCACGGAGCGCTGGTGGCTTCCGCAGGTTCACTGCCCGAGCTACCCCTCCCATGCAGCCACACGGGCCTGAGGGGTGCCCGCCGCCACTCAGTAGTGGCTCCTCCTCCAGGTAGGCCTGGAAGAGAGCCTCTGTCTCCGCCTGTGGTGAAGTTGGCCTCTTCTCCGCCCACCATCCTCACCCTCACCTTGGCTCTGCTCGGTCATGTCGGTCTGTATGGGTGGAAGTGGACACCTGTCACTGTGCAGTCTACAGCGCTATCCCATGACCATTGTCCAGAACATCACACAGCATGCAACCCACCTGTCACCTGCAGTAACCGAATCTGGCCAGCGCAGCCCAATGTCGCACATTTATAGCGCAATGCATGCAAATTAGGAGTGGAGCAACTGTAATGAGATGCAAATCACGCCACTGCGCCTTTGAATGGCTGATCAGATGATTTGCATGTGTCAGCTCAATATCGCGCCGTTGTGCTTTGCGCAATACAGTTGAGCCGGCTAAGCCAATGGCGCATTTCCGTGACTGTGTAGTACACCACATTATGCATGCCCAGGTGGCTTACGCAGGCGTCTGCTGCACTGATGACGTGCTGTGCGCGATCATCAATTCAGGACATGGCCACCATTGTGCCAGTGGTGCTACAGCGCTGGGAACCAAATGGCTCTGTGGCAAAACTGCGCTAATAGTCCACTGTGGCACTGGTACGTTGGTGACCGCTCACACAGAATGTAGACGTCTCAAGGCATCAGTGCGTGGCCTTGCGCCACTGACCCTGACCTTGTGTGCATGACCTTGCCTTCTGGCGCTGTACGCTCTGGCATGTGTATGGCCTTATCGGGCTTGTTCAGTGACAGCGGATAGGGAATGTGGCGGGCGATACCGCGCAGCACTTCCACGTAAGGTTGCTGCGCTGTGGAGTGCCATATTATCTACTATAGCATTAGAGATGGCACGCAGGAGAGCTCCTCAGTGGGATGCCCTTGAGCTGGCCAACCTTGTGGCCACTGTGGAGCTACACTATGGCCCACTGTTTGGTGAGGTGCCACTGGACAGGGCCAGGACCCAGGTCTGGGAAGAGGTGGCCACTGACCTGGAGGCAGCCACTGGCTGCAGGAGAATGGCCGAACAGTGCAGGCACCGGTATGGGGACCTGAGACGGAGGGAGCCAGAGCTACTGGCACGCCTGTGGTCGCGTGTCAGGAGGGGCGGTGCCTCATCCAGGTGGGTGATACGCTCACACACTTGTATGGTCCATATGTAACACTGTCTCATGTGTCCAGCACATAGGGAGGGATGGTCTAGGGTTGGCTGTGGCGGTGTTTACAGGGTATGGGATGGGTGGTCTGGCTGGGTGGTGGGCACACACATTGGGGTGGGGGAATATGCTTTGGGTTTGTACTGATGTGTTTCTTTCCTTTGTCTCCCACAGGTGTGGACGAGCGGAGGAGGAATTTGGAGCAGCAGCGGGGTGGTGGCTGCAGGACCGGATCGTGGCGGTGAACAACCACAATGCCAGCAGCATCCCGATGAGGGTGAGTGCCATGACACCATGATTGCTATTGCATGCTGTATGACAGGGTGGGAGGCAGGGCATGGCCACCATCCATGGACACCACTGCCATGCACGCAACATGTGACAGTCAGTGCTGTCCAGTGCCATTGCATGTCTGAGAGTGCGTCAATGGTGGTCTATGCGTGCACTGGGCACATGGCTGTGGCACTGCCTGCTCACCGCATAGCCATGTTACTATATGGCTTTGGTTGTGCTGTGCTGGACATGGGCGGTGATTGTGTGCAGTGGTACACATGGCTGTTGCTGCCTGGTTGGGCATGTCTTCTGGACACGGTCACTGTGGGTGGGCGCACACCATCACAGGAGCATGGCACATGGCTGTCTGCCATGCATACTGGGTGGGCTGTAGGGGGATGGACAGTCGCACCCATTGACTCTGATCCCTTGTCCTAGGTGTGCGGATACTCCTGCGAATGCAGTGGTCCATCCAGAACCTTGTGCAGGTGGTGCAAGAGTCCCTTGCCATCCTGCGGGATCTGCAGCAGCATGGCATGAGGAGGAGGAGGCTACCCAGACAACAGCCCCAGGCAGCAGAGGACCAGGCTGGCTGCCAGTGAAGAGAGACAACCTCTCCCCTTTGACCAACCCTCACACCCCGCCTTCCCTCTCCCATATGTTCACCCCTGCCCTTACCCACCCCCCACCTTGTTCCTGTCCCTCCACCCCATGTTTGTACATAATTGTAAATAGTTGTTGTTGTTATATTTTTGGAATACAGTTATTTTGATATGAATACTGTGGTGGTCTCTGATTTGCAGCTGGCTATAGGTGCTCAGTTGCAGTGGTGTGCATGGCATCTGAGGTGGTTCAGTCATGGGTATGTGTGTGTGTGTGTGTGCATGGGGAAGTGTCTCTGGTGTGGGAGTGGCCATCAGTCAGTATTTGTGGTGTGTGTGTTGTTCCCTGTACATTGCATTACTGTGTGCAGTGGTCCATGGTGCCTGCTCTGTGTCCATTGTGCCCTGTCAACCCATCCTTGGCCTGTGCAGCTGACACCCTGCATGTCTGTGGCCTGCGAGGTCTGCTGCCTTCTCAGTGGTGGCTGTCCCTGCAGGTCATCCACTGTGACCATCACCATGCTGGGGTTGCCTCCCGTCAATGGTGTGGCATGTTTGCCTCGGTGACATGGCCTCGCAGTTGCTGTCCCACCTCCATGCTGCGGCTGTGTGTATTGCAGGGGCTGTGCACCACTGTCTGTGACTTGTGATCCAGGCATCTGCTGGTGGTGTACAGGGCCACAGTTCATGCACAGGGTGGGTGTCACCCCTGTGCCATGAGGGACTGCAAGCTGTGTGTGCACAGTTTTCATGGGCCCACACTGGGGGCTTGGCTGCCACACTACTGCGTCCCTGTGTTAGTGTCCCCGTGGGTATGGGTATGTGTTTGCCCCTGCACTGTATTGCATCCAGTGTGCTACATGCTCACACACCACTGTGGGTGTCTGTGCAGGCTGCTGTGGCCTGCGGTGGGTCTGGCTTGTATGGTTCTGTGGTACACGAGGTTGCGGTGTGGCAGTGGGGGGTGGTGGTATGCATGGGGATTCCCGCAGTGGTGGTCACTGCTCATGGGGGGTGTCTTTGGGTCACGGTGCAGGGTGTGCTGTGCACGGGGGGGGCTGCTGTGCCATGGGGTGGTCTGCCCTCCTTGTGTGGCAGTCTCAGCTTGTCGGTGGGTGTGCTGGGGCACCATGGCCCAGCTGTGCTTTGTTTGCTTGTCCCCATGGTCCGATGGCTGTTCCATCCCTCCCCCAGTTATGCTGTGCTTGGGATGTGGGGGTACATTGTTGGTTCTGCAGTGTGTCCCTGTGCCCATCTGTGGCATGGGTGGTGGGCCCCTGCCTACCTCCCTGGTTGTTCAGTTCCATTGCTCTGCTGCTGGGGGGCTCCCTGCTTGCGCTATGGCACCTCTGGGCTGCTCAGCTGGGCAGCCCTTGTTGTGCCATAGCGCATTGTCTTTGCTCAGCTTCCCCTTCCTGGTTGCGCTTATAGTGCAGGCCAGCGATATTCAGATGCTGGCTTGTTGCGCACCTATGCTTGCTCCACTGTTTGAATATCACGTCTCTTGCAAATGTGTGCAAGTGACTTGCGCTTGCTCCTGCTATTGCGCACTTTTTGGGCACAGTTTGAATATCCAGCCCTATCTATCTAAATCTTTTTATTCTGAAAATTTTTTATTGTCTTACATTTTGATAAGTTTTGTTAGGTGCCCAGAGCCCCAGGGAATGGGCATCCTATAAGTAAAACTTGCCTTGCCTTTCTTCAGTGCTACTCATCACGAGGGGGAAGGGAACTTACGGGGAACACAGGGTAACTTTCCCAGATCCCAGGGTGGGAAACCTTCCTACCCTAATATGGATAAAAAAGATTAAGTCATGGCTTGACCAGTACCTGGACAGAGCAGCCACTGACTTGCCAGAGAGACAGAGTTCTTGGAGGGCTTCAGGATACCATACTCAGGCACAAGGAGGGCATATGAGGTGGACAACTTGAAGTTCGCCAGGAACTGGCCACAAGTAGTCCAGGAAAAACTGGAGAAAGAAAGGCGGTTGGGGCAAGTGAGCAGGCCATTCACAAAGCCTCCTTGGGATAACTTAAGGGTTTCACCAATTGGCCTAGTGCCCAAAAAGGTACCAGGGGAGTTCTGGATGATCAGTTACCTATCATACCCAGAAGGGGATTCGGTGAATGATCATATCGATTCTCTGTACATATCAGTGCATTATCAATCCTTTGATCAGGCTATAGAGGTGGTGCAATCGGCAGGGCCAGGGGCACTAATGGCAAAGGCAGACACTGAGTCTGCCTTCAGACAACTGCCAGTAAACCTGGAGAACAGAGTGCTATTGGGTATGACATTTGTGGGTCAATACTATGTTGATAACTGCATGCCCATGGGATGCTCAGTGGCATCCACAGTTTTTGAGTAGTTTAGCACTTTTCTGCACTGGGTTACCCCGCAAGTGGTGCAGAACAATCCCATAGTGCACTACCTGGACAATTTCCTGTTTGTAGGGCTGGCAGGGACTCCAACTTGTTGGGGGGACTTTGTCGGCTTTTGAACAGGTGTGCAAGGAATTCAGGATACCATTGGCAGCAGGAAAGTCAGAGCCTCCAGGGATAGTGCTTACCTTCTTAGGCATCAGAATTGATTCTGGGGACCAGCTATGTTGATTACTGCAAGACAAGCTGGAGACTTTATGGGGTCTTCTGCACAATGTAGAGGGAGTTAAAAAAGGGACACTGCAGGACTTACAGCAGTTGGTAGGATACCCTAATCTTGCATGCCATGTCATTTCCATGTGGGACAGACATTCATGAGGAGGTTGGCAAAGTGGGGCCAAGGGTGTACAAAACCTCATCATCGGATAAGGGCCAAAGAACAGTGCAGGAAGGACATACAGATTTGGTGGATATTCCTGGACCATTTCAACAAGGTGACCAAGTGGCACGTTTCCTTGGTGGAGAGCAACTGGAGCTTTACACCTACACAGCAGGAGGGCTAGGATTTGAAGACTATTTCTAGGGCAAATGGTGCACAAGGCAGTGGCCAGCATGGTGGCTAGTGACAGGACTGGGGAGGCAGATCACACTGCTGGAATTCTTACCAATGGTGGTGGCGCTTTGCACCTGGGGGCCTAGGCTGAGTGACAATGTGCTACACTTTAAGTCGGATAACATGGGCATGGTGCACACCATCAACCAGCAGTTATGTCCAAAGGGCCCCCAGGGGACTTGATGAGGGTATTCATGTTAAAATGCATGCTGTTTAACATTAATTTTAAGGCAGTGCATGTACCAGGAGTTGACAATGGAATTGCTGATGCTTTATCTCATTCACAGTGGCAGAGATTCTTCAGTTGGCACCAGCAGCAGAAAAACAGCCACGAAGGATTCCACCATTTCTGTGGGAGGTGATGATCGAGAGACTAGGAGATGCATAGGTAATTCCATTACACCAAGAACCAGGGAGGCTTATTGCCCGAGGTGGGGGTGGCACACTACATTGCCACACAGGAAGCCACAGGTTGGGTGGATGTGTGGCCCATTCTGGTGGACCAATTCTGCAGGTATATCATGAGAGGGAAGAAGGCAGGCTGCTCACCTGGGGTAATGGGATCATATCTGTCAGGCTTGTCTTTGCTTTCAAGGGTTTGGGATTTACGGATAACACAACAGCCTTCAATGTATAGATGCTTCTAGAAGGTCAGCGGAGGGGGATAGCTAGCCACCCAGGTGAGAGGCATCCCATTACCCCGGCGATCATGACTTGTATATGGGCAGCTCTGCCCAAGGTATGCTGGAGTGCATATGAAGCAAGGCTATTTGAGACATTATTCCTGATGACTTTCTGTGGAGCATTTAGGGTATCGGAGTCGACACAGGCCATGGGGAGCAAAGGGGTTTCTGGGTTGTTTGCACAGGATGTTGTCACTGTGGCACAAAAAATCTATATTCAATTGCGGAAGTCGAAGACCGAGCAGTGAGGGGCAGGATGCTGGTACAAGGTGAGGGCACCAGTGGGGTCTGGTTGGCCGATGGGATGCATGATCAATGAATATCGGGCGTCCTGCCCCAAGCTAGGGGAAAGCTTTTTTTTGGCATCAGAATGGTAGGCCAGTGATGGCATATCAAGTAAGGTTCATTTTGAAAAGGGCTATTCAGCATGTGAGGCTGAATGAGCAAGAATTTGGTACCCATTCCTTCTGGATAGGAGTGGCAACAAATGCCAGGGGAATGGGCCTGTCTGATAGAGAGAGAGATACAGGCATTGGGGCAGTGGAAGTCCCAGGCATTCTTGCGCTATGTTCAACTGTACTTGCAATAACTTAATTTTGTCTCTTGCAGGCTCTAGAGACGACATCAGGAACATAAGGATATGCAGGCACTCCTTCATTTTGTGAGCAGTGAAAAGAGCAGTCTGCAAGCCAGGGGAAAGCAACCTGATGATTCCACAGTAAGTAGCCCAGATTTGGTGGCTGTGGGTCAAGGGCATGCATTGGTGGAGTTTGCTTCTGAAGCTTCGAGTTAAGGCTGGCAGGTGGAAGGCGCCGGACATCTTATTGATTCACTTGGGCAGTGAAGACCTGGAACACAGGAAGACAGTGAATCTGCTGCTGGCAATGAAGGAAGATTTGCATTCCACTAAGGTTTGGTGGCCCATACAGTTCTCATTTGGTCACACATGTTGATGAGGGAGCATTGGCTGTATGCATAGCAGGGAGTGGCTTTGAATAGAGCTTGCATGAGGATTAACAGAGAGATGAGGGTTTCTTTGGAGTCCGGGAAGGGGTACTGTGGTGAGGCATGATATGATTTACAACACCCACTGGGGCCTGGTGGTGGGTGGAGAAGGGCAAGTGCAGGTAGAAGATTTGGATTACTTATTAGAGGATTTTAGAAAGATCTTAGAGGTCGAAATTGACGGAGTGGCTTGGGGTTTGGACTGGGTCCGGCCTGTGGCATCTCGGGAGCAGCACAAAAGGAAGGTAGTGGCACTAAAGGGAATGAGACCAATTCTTCTGAAGGACTCATTGCCCCGGTCAGCGTGAGGATGGTGGACTGCAAGACCTTGACCCGCTGGGGGGGTCATGGTCCAATCCCAGTAGTAGATACTGAAATGTCAGCAATGCTGGATGGGGGGGCGGGGGCAGCCACCGGAGCCATGGCTATATGACCTACCCTGTAACCACTGGAGATACTTCAGCATGCACTGTAAAGGGATTCCCAGGTTAGTGGGTGGTGCGGGTGCCTGAGGTATGGTGCATCCTCCCGGCAATGCACACTGCTCAATTATAATAAGAACATTAATATCAGCATTAATATTTGGAAAATGTAAAAATAAACATTGCTGTGGCCATTTCCTTTGAGATCTGTGTGTGTGTCTTTATTGAGAAAGGGGGGAAATGGGGGCTACCGGACAATGGGTTCTGCACACATCTTTGTTTCTCTCTCCCTCCCCGCCCTTTTCTGCCCACTCCTGTGGGAGCACTACCTCCTTCTCTTTTGTAAATTATGAGCAGAAGTATTCCTTCAGTATCTCTGCCTTTCTTTTATTGTCCTGCATCCATTCTGACCCCATTTCAGCTTGACAATGCTGTCCTTTGTTTCTCTCTCTCTCTCTCTCTCTCTCTCTCTCTCTCTCTCTCTAATATAACAAAAGAAGGTATTGGCCCTTTCCATGATGCCCTCTGCTATTCTTAAATCTGCACCTGCCATGGCATCTCTGCTTGCCGCCTTCAGTTTCTCAAGGTAGCCCTCCCTACCTTTTGGCTCCCCTTGTATTTCCTGAAAGCAGCCTTTTCTTCCTCACTGCTCTTCTATTTCCCCTGCGAACCAACTGATTTGCAGTGTCTTCCCTGCCTCCCCATCTGTTTCAGATGGGAGATGTCCTGGAGGTTGGTGTTTAGAGATAAACAATCCTGATTGCCTAAAAATTATATCATGATTTACAATAAGTTACTTTATATACTGCAGTGGACCAGGTCTCCATTTCTGAAAAGCCCGTGTTTCATCCACTGCGTCACCATAGTTCCCAACTTTTAACTGGCTTGTTCTTGTCTTTGATCAGCTGTTACTCCTCAAACTTAGATGAGGGCAACTCCTTCCTTCAGAGATAGTGTCCACAGATCAAAACCTTTAAAGTCATTTATCAGCTCGCAAAAGGGAAGAGTCCCCTAGCAGACAGCCCGCCTGCTGAATTTTATAAAGCAGCGTTAAGCTTTATCTCCTTTTTCCACAGGAACTGCTACTCTGTGCTTCCACAGTTGATTAGCATTGCCGATGATAAAGTTCCAGTTAAAGAGACTGTCTTATCTTTTTATTTAAATTTTTTCATGGTGACATTAAGTACTTCTATTTAATCTCAAAATGAGTAAATACAGTTGCACTCTGAGACAGATTTACATACTGTGAACTGTGCAGCACCAAAGGATCCCAAGAGGAGAAGGCCCTCTAAGAAGTTGTAATCTAGATGACCTTACTACTGTACTTCCTGGTTTTCTGTTTTTCTCTCTCTCCCTGTACAGTTTTTTGAAAGAATCATTACTAAATTTGTCAGTTTCCGAATCCTGTAGACATTACATTAAAATTCATGGAGACTGCAAGAATTGGCAAAAGCCCTTTGCAGTGACGGATCCAGGATTTTGCAGTGGGGGGTGGTGCTGAGGTGGTGTGCGTACTTGATTTACAATTTTTTAAATCCTTTATAGTGTATTTTAATATGTTTTTCATTACATTTTTGAATAAAAAGATAAACATAATCTATAGTTTTGCATATATATTTTCTTACAGTCAATAAAGTTGACTTATTTAACAAAGTGAAATGCAGCAGCCCCAAGCAAGCAAGTCAGAATGGGGGGTGCAGCCTTCCCCTTCACTCCCAGATCTGCCACTGACCCCTCGCTAAACTAAACAGGGAGCTATAATGGGGCAATTACAAGGATATTGCAGTTTCTTGGGCCCCACACCACTCTAGTAGGGGGCCACATTAAGATGGTTGACACAGGGCCCCTGGATCTCTAGAATCAGTGACGGTGTTAGCCTAAAACTTGCCCTTTACTCTTGGCCAGAGATCACGTTAAGTCATTGAAAGGGTAGCTGTTGCACTTCACATCTGACCGTGAGAAAGGGGGCCCCCATGCCCATTGTGAGTGTGCAGATTTTGATGAAAACTGACACCTGTCCACTAGAAACTCAATTGAGACTGTTGCAGATTATTTCTGTAGAACCCCCACCAAAGAACCAATGGTTAGTAATGTTTTATTTTCAATCACCGCGCCCTAGCCAGATTAATTCAGAGACATACAGTATAGCTTGCATTAACTTCTCCCTCCAATGAATTATTTTGCATTGCTCAGTGAGCTTCACATTGCTGGATCAAGCACAAAATATTGCAAAAACTATTGTTAAAGAGTTGCAACTCAGGTTTGGATCGCATCATGTGAGTGAGCTGAATATGCACTCTAGCCGAGTTGTAAAAATATTTCCGAACAGTTGGTCTTGAGCTGGCCAAGTGGTGCAGAACAACACAATGTAAGCTGCCTATCTATTACAGCTTTAGAAAATAATGCAGAACCAACTCATTGGTGTTAGAGTGCAATGCAACTGTACTGTAGAGGTGAAAGGCTCTGGAACTCTTCAAATCGTCAAGTACTCCATGTGTTCATTTTCATTAATCAGGTTTTTCTTGTGTGTCTCGGTTCCCATAATGGACTCTCTAAATATGTGAAACCATAGTATAAACAAGATATTGCATGTCAGCCAAAGGATACAGCCATCTGTCTGTCTGTCTATCTATCTACAGGATATATATATATATATATATATATATATATATATATATATATATATATATATATATATCTGTCTGTCTCTATCAATCTATTATCTGTCTGTTTGTCTGTCTGTCTATCTACCTATCTAATTGCCCATCTATCTTTCTTTTCACCTGAAAAGCTCAATATACAACAGGAGTGGTGGTGAAAATGACAAGATAAAAATATATCTTACTTGGTGACATCAGTAACAGCAAGATATCAAAAAATATCATTGTTACTGTGGTCACAATGGATATCTTTTAAGTTACTGTCATCACAGTGGAATTCTGAACCAATCCGAGAGTAGCTTCTACAGTGCTGATGACATCACAATGCCTAGTGCAGCACTGAAACAAATAGTTAAAATCAAAGAAAAGCAGCAACATTTTTAAATAAACTGCAGATTTAAAAGCTATAACTTGTAAACTACTGCTGTATATATCAAATATGCAATAGCCTGATTTAAAATAGACAATTTATCTTCACTTGTGAGTGGGCAGGACTTTCATAACTCACTCGTGGCTCTGCCACTCGTGAGTTATGGTCCTGCCCCCTCACACTTGAAAATAAATTGCATATTTTGAACCAAGCTATTGTATATCCTATATTTCCAGATGTGTCCCTGGGGATGTGGACAAGAGCGTACTGGAAATAACAAAGGTACGAATGACTGACGATGCCATATTTCTGATGTGCCATCCAGCTGCCTAAACGTTGTGTCTTTTTCTTTTTCCTCAAACTTGTGAGTCATAGCAAATGCATACTTTAAATGTGCTGTGTGCATTTCCATCTGTTACTTCTAATAAAACTGAGTTTAAAAAAACAAGGTACAAGAGGAGCACAAGATTATAAAACCAGTGCAAAAAAATACAAAACAGCTGCAAGTGAGTAGAGACCAATGTAAAATAAGTGTATAGGGGCTCTAGGAGAGCCTCTTATGTATATAAAAGTGTTAACTTGTGTGTTCTTTTGGCAAGAGAACTGCAAACCAAAGATGAGTAGTTCTGGTGCCCTAAGGATGCAAGAAGAAACTCTTATATCCAGAAGAGACCCTCCTAGCACCCCTTTATAGACAGTGCCACTATTTAAAAAAACAAGACAAAACCTTTTCATGATCCCTTTCTGTGGCACGAGCAATGGTCATTGAGAAGCCTGTTACACTGCTCGGCATGTGAGCTACTCCTACAGCAATAAGAGTACCTCACACACAACTGAAGAAAGGGCTGTGACTGGTCGGGGAGCATCACCTGATCTATAATAGGAAACAAAAGTGCAAAAAGGTAACTACAGGGTTAAGTGAAACAGTAAACATTTTACACTGAAACTACTTAAACTTATACACGTGTGCATAGTACATTGTGCAAAAAACAGTTATAAAATTGTTCATATTATACAAGAGTAAAAAATAAATAGTAAAACGCATTCTATGCAAAGTGTATATTTTCTATTATAAAAACCTCATAGTGTTATTCTATGTCTGATACATCTAGTTGGCCTGCAGCCTTCATACCACAGAGTCTGATCCCATATGATCACAGAAGCTAAGTAAGGTCAGGCCTGATCAGTAATCACCTAGGAGACCTCCAAAAAACACCAGGTGCTGTAGGACCTGGTGTTGGTAGCTGCGGGGAACTCTCTCATTGGTTATAAGTAGCCATGCTGATGAACCAGTATGGTGTCTGGGGGACACAGTGCTGTTGTGAGAACTGTCTTTTGGATGAGACAGTAAACCATGTTTCTGTTTGCCTTTTCTGATGCTTGTTCAGGAGGATGTTAAGATCCCTTATAAAATGGGTAAAAGAAATCCTTCACCCTGATTGGTCAAAAGGAGTGTCCTTACCTGTCAACAAACTGAAAGGTGGCACTACTTTCCTAATATCTTAGCCTCCATAGGTGAAAGGGCAGCAATATCATTGAGCAACTGATATCTTCCATCAGTCCCTCTGCAACCAGAACTGATCTTCCATCACAAACATGGCTGCTACCTTTACACTGTAAAAAACCTTCAACTGGGCCCTCAAAATAAAACTACCTTAAATAAAAAATAAAACAAATTAAGTAAATGTTGTTTCCCTGATCATCACACTCTCCTTACACACATAAACAAATTAGAAACATTAAGTATTGTTCGTAGTTTTCATTACAACTGTTTCTTTATTAACAGTGAAAATCCCCCTTCTGTCTTTATCTGCTCATCAGGGAAATCTCTTCTGCTTGTCTTGACAGTGAGATAATTGAGTCATTGGCTGTAAAACAGGCCTTTATTGTCTGTGTGTACAGTATGTTGGGAGAGTAACATTCTACCAGTGGAGCTGAGCAGAATTTTTAATCCTCATATTCCATGCTAAACATTCTGGGCTGGATAGTCAAACTGCGCCATTCATAGGCGCAAGCCCTTGCGCTGCGCAAAATAGTTGTGCAGGGGTGTGTCCGGGGTGATATTCAAAGGAGTTGCGCTATTGAGCAACTCCTTTGAATATCACCCCCCAGCCACAGCCACTGTGCATGGCGCAGTGGAACTTGCGCCACCGCAAGTTGACAAAGTGGAGCATTCAACTTGCGGTGACGCAAGTACCATTGCGCCATGTGCAAAATCCCGATATTCAAAAGGTGACATGCAAATGGGGCTATAATTCATGCAAGGCAGGGGTCATTTGCATCTGATTATGGCCCCATTTGCATGCCATTAGCATGCAGGTGCGCCGATCCCCGAGGACTTGCACCTGGTGCCCTGCCAGGTAGCAGCCATCGGGGAACGACGCCCCCTGCAGCCCAATCGCGGGCAAAAAAGCATAAAAACCCCACCACCACCACCCCCCACTGGCCCAATCATGGGCATAGCTTATATACCCCCGCCTTACCAGCCCGATCGCGGGCAGCAATATGTCTCCCCAACACATCCCTGGTGGTCAGTGAACCGATAAGCCCGATCCACGGGCTGAAGTAATGAAACACCCCCACCTCCCGAATATATCCCTGGTGGTCCAGTGGACCCGATAAGCTAATCAGCGGGCTGGAGTTTTCAAACACCCCAACTTCCCGATCATATCCCTGGTGGTCCAGTGGACCGAAAATCCCGATCGCGGGATGTGGTTATCCAACCCACTGAACACATCCTGATGACCTGTGTTCCCCTACCCACCACCCATGAAGCCCCACCACCCGCTCTTCCCACGCTGGCGGGCGGCAGCATCTCACCTGCCGCCCTGCCGCCCGCCGCTCGCCTGACTGACTGCTCAGTGGGCTGCACGCCCATTGGTGCAGAGTCAAGAGCCACGGGCATGCAGCCCATACTGTACCAGACAGTCCAGTTTTGTGAATGAATTTTCATTGCTCTGCACCAATGGGCGGCAGCCCTACTGGGCAGTCAGACAGCGGGTGGCAGGGTGGCAGGCGGGTGGGATGCTGCCATCTGCTGGCTGCGGGGAGTGGGTGGTGGGGCTGTGGGTGGTGGGGTCAGGGACACTAGGTCACCAGGGATGTGTTCGGGGAGGGGGTTGACAACTACATCCCAATGATTTTTGGTCCACTGGACCACCAGGGATATGATCGGGAGGTGGGGGTGTGTGTTTGAAAACTCCAGGCCACTATCGGGCTTATCGGTCCACTGGACCACCAGGGATATATTCGGGAGGTGGGGGGGTGTTTCATTACTTCAGCCTGTGATCGGGCTTATCGGTCCACTGGACCACCAGGGATATATTCAGGAGGTGGGGGAGGTGTTTCATTACTTCAGCCCGTGATCTGGCTTATCGGTCCACTGGACCACCAGGGATGTGTTTGGGGGGGACACATTGCTGCCCGCGATCAGGCTGGTGAGGGGGGCACAGAGAGTGGGTTGAGGACCAGCCACAGGTGGTAGCTGCTGTGTTGTGCCCTGCAATGCAGCAGCTCACCTGTGAGTGGCCCTCAACTTGATCCTTTTTTTTGGTTCAAAGTTGTGCAGGCGCAGGTTGGGGGTTGCGCCTGCACAACTCTGCACAGCCCGGCTGAATATCGGGCTGTGCAGTTTATGCATGATTCCTCCTCTTCCAGTTCAGCATGCATTCATTTGCATTGTGCTGTTGCTCAGCATGTTTTCTGTGGCGCAACTGCCTCCTGCTGAATATCGCAGAATGGAGCAAGTTCGGACTTGCACAGGCGCAACCCTATTGCGCATGGCGCAACCCTTTTGAATATCTGGCCCCCTGTGTCTTGCATGAGGGAAAAAATAGAGAAAAAAAACAGGATGAAGAAAGTAGGCAATACAGTAATACTTTATAAACAAAAAGAAAAGGTGGGAAAACACAGTTACAGAGGCAGACTCAAACTGCTCAAATAATACATTGCTGTCCCTCCAACGCACTGGTTTAGCATTTTTCAGCGAGTTGCTGTTCAATCAATTTTACCACTCCTCTGCCCAAGTCTGGGGACTATTTTTCACCATATTTAAATAAAATAACATACTATTATTAAATCTTTAGTAATGCGTCCAGAGTTTTGTTAGATTGTTACAGAAATAGTTGTTACCCATTTTATAAGAGCAATAAGATACTTCAGGGTGTGGGTGGTTGATTGATAAGAGCACTACCCAGCTGTTGTAGTCACTCAGTGCAAGCGCCTCGTGCCTAACAACACACCTGGGGGCGTGCTCTTATCAATCAACAACCCACACCCTGTCATGCCTTATTGCTTTCATGTCATGTATCAAAAGAGTATGTGAATTTTTAAGCTCCCATTTTGCCAGGTTATAGAAGGATGTCACAGCATAGAATTATATCTACTAAAGTATATAATAGATCAGATACTGAAACAAGATGTAATCCACCAATATGTCATGTAACACGGTACTGGCAAGACAGGGGTGAACATTGGCCATGTTCAGTGTCCAAGGCCCCTGGTATTCTGTGATTCCGCAGCAACAGAAATTTTCCACAGTACTAGCACCATGCCACAGAATAGCTGTAGTGCCACAGAACAGAACTCATTGCTTTTGGTGATTTTTAATTAAAAGACAGTTTTTGATAATACCTGGCCTTCTTCCCTTCCTTATTTATCCTGAAGTCCCTACTCAATGGTCAGCATATGATGTCATCAGTGACATCATATCATATTTTAGCCAAAGGCAGGACAGCATTCTACCACTGAAGCAAATAATTTATGCCACACTGGAATAAACAAACATTGTCACAGAAGAATAGGAGCCACGCCACAGGAATTAAGACTGAAGTGCCACAAAGAACAAGGGCCTGTCAGTGACAGCTGATACACAAACCACATACTGCATTGTAAAACCCACTGAGGAGGTCACCATAGTGGTGAGTGTGCATCCCATTGGTATAAACCCTAATTGCCATCATGAACCTGATTGGTTCAGATAAAGTCATGATTTTAGAGGAAGATGTTATTTCCTTTGTGAACATTCAAACCCCTTCCCAAAGGGGGGGTTTAGCTCCCGCTGGGGGTATGTTGCCTTCTTCCTAAACCCAGCTGCTGACCCCCTCCCAAACCTTGCTCCCAATCACCATGGATTGTAGCTGGGGACCAGACAGCACAGGTGGCTCCTCGTCTTTGTGCCCCGAGATGCACATTGATCTTCCCAGCCAAAGGCCACAGGTGAGTACTGGAAGAGCTAGTCTAATAATACCAGTAGGGAACCAAAACCTAAAAGAATGTGGCTCCCTGCCATGCAGCAGGCAGGGAGTGGACAAAGAAATGACCACATGGAGGAGAGCACCATAGCACTCACGGGTGCTCCTCTCACCTTGATTTTCAATGAGTTGGGCACCACTGTGCACTGGCCAGATCAATTAATTAAGTGCCCCATGGCTCACATAGAAGAGCTGGACAGACTGTTATTTTTAAAATAAGAACCTCCTTGGATCCAACACTTACACCCAGACTCAGATAAATGCAAAATCGGTCAATTAAGTCTGGTTCCAAATCCATGGGTATAGTTGCTGGAGTTCACAGCAGTCTGGTCAGGGTGGGGGACATGTGGAGAAGGGATGCAGTGGGTAGTGGGGAGGAGAGGAGTGGTACTGGGTAACACAGGAAGGAGGGCGCTAGCCGACACAATGGGCCATTTGCATGTCGGCAGTAGCTAGCCAATAACATTAGCTGACAAACAGAATGGGTCATGTGACTGCTCAACAGTACAAATTCTGCTGCACTACCAACAGTCACAGATAGAAATAGAGACTGTGAGCGGTGGCCTGGGCAGAGCGAGATGAGAGGTGGAGAGTGTTAGAGAGATGATGGAGTGTGAGCAGAAAGGAGGGCCAGCCCACTAAAGAAACAGAAAACTACTACTAAATAAAATAAACAAAGCAACAAACTTAGTTGGTGGTTCTGGCTGGTTGCTGAGAGGAGTAGGGGAGAGAGAGAGGCAGACAGATAGAGGATATTGACCACCGTGGGCGAGAGGGTCAAGGTTGCAAAAAAAAAGATTACTAAATAAACAAAGGAAGTTGCAATATAAAAAAGAGACTTCTGGCTGCTGAGGATGGAGTTGGAGAGAGAGAAAGAAATAAAAACAGACAAGAAGATTGTGCTGGGGGAGAGGGCCTAGGATCCAAAAAGCAAGCAAACTACTAAACAATAAAAAATACCCCTTAACATAACAGAAGTTTACATTTCACAAAATAAATATCCCTTAACAGTGGCTTCTGGCTGCTGAGGATGGAGAGAGAGAGAACATATTGTGCTGGGTAGGGGGAAGTAAGCAAACTACTAAACAAAAGTTACCATTTTAGAAAAAACAAACTACCCCTTAACACTGGATTCTGGCTGCTGAGGATACAGCAACAGACAGAGGATATTGTACTGGGAGATACCATTTTATGAAAACTGTCCCATCCCCAATATAAAAGTAGCCTCTGGCTGCTGAGAATGGAGCTAGAGAGCAAGAGGAGATTGACTTCTGTGCTCAACAGATTAAAGCACAACAAAGGGATTAAAGATGGAAAAGAGAGAGAGAGAGAGAGAGAATGAAAATGGGTGGGGGACAGATAGCACTGCTTTGCGGCTGCCTGGCTTCCAAAAAAGTATAGAAGCACAGTGATGCCTGACTGTGCCTACCAGCAGGCTGCAAAAAATACAGACTTGGCAGCAAATGTGATGAAATAAAGAAGGAATCCAGAGAGCAAGAGAGAGAGAGACAGAGACAGACAGAGCGACAGAGAGAGAGACAGAAAGAGAAAGGAGAGAGAGAGAGAGAGAGAGAGAGAGAGAGAGAGAGAGCAATCAATGACTATTGTACTATGTACAGTGAAGCCCACCAGGATGAAGCGCAGCTCTGCAGAATTCTGCAGTTGAGTTACTACAGCAAACAATGCAATTTCAATGGGATTTAATCCCTTTTTTCATACAATAAACCTGTGACACTGTGCTTCATCCTGGCAGGCATCATTGTACTCATCCTGATGTGTAGCAGACAATTTTTATTTTTTGTTGCTGCAAAGAAGGAGGACTGGTCTAAGGATCCTTCCCAACCACTGGTTGGTACCCTGAATATCCATATTGCGGGACAGCCCATTCCTCCTACCTTTTGCCTTCCACTGCAGCATGCTTCTTTGGGGTCTTTTTACGGCTGCAGTGGGCGTAGCCCTGCAGATGTTTTGCTTTGAGAAAAGGACTCCCTGCATAGATTAGTTTGCAAACAACATGATAGAGTGTTAAAAATAATGTATTTTGCAAAAGCCTCATTACTACGCTGCTTGTGTGTGTATGGGAGCTTGATAGCACTTTTCCTCTTAGCTTAAGAAGTTAATTGAGCCCTCCCCAGTACTGCCTTTTTTTGCAAGTTGAAACCTCCTCCAACAATTGAGCCCTAACCAGTAGTGTCTTTTTTGCAAGTTGAAACCTCCACCAAAGAGTTTTATGGGCTTTTTCTTTGTTTGTTAAGTTTCAGTGCTTAATTTACTACCTTTTGCAAACTGAGAAACTCCTGCTTTGCTGGTATCCCTTCCCCCACTCATCCAGAGATGTGAATGTTTTTGTTTCCTAAACATGCTGGTTGGTTTTACTTGCTTGGTATCCCACAATATCAAAGCCTCATGTTTTGAGTAAATGATCCAACCACCTCAGTTTACCCTCTTCCTCCACCACATACCAACACAAGTAGAAACCATATAGCATCTGGCAGCATGTACACAAATGGGAAGAATATGCCACTAGAAAGCAGCTCTTTAAATATTATAAAGGTCCAGCTAATATCATACTAGCTGGTTTTAACAATAAAACCTGAAGAAATCATGCAGAGGGCTCCTGGAGTTGATCACATAAACACAAACAATCCTGAAGCCTGCTTAGACATTGGATGACCACAGCTGCGATTTTTTTTATTTATTTAGTTCTTGTTTACTGGGTAGGTGCACTAGCCATAATAATGACTATTTTTAGGTGTGACCCAGGAGAGTACAGATACAAACTTCAGGAAACATTATGGCACAGAATTCGAATGACATGTAAAAGTTTGCAAGCTAAGACAGCAGTAAATTGACAAAAATAGAAGTAGCATGTACAACACATCATTAAAATTTACATGTAGCAATACATTTAAAGCAAGGATAACGTGACTAAACAAAATACAACCAATGGAGGATAAAGTGCAGAGAGGGCAATGGAGTAGACAAGCAGAAAAAGGTGTTGGTAAAACTTAAAGAAACAGGGAGAGGAGTTGGAAGTCAGAAGGTTGGAGGGTGGAGATTAGGATGAGATAAATACCAGGTTTACCAGTATGATACAGTAGGAAATAGTTAATGATACTAGAAATTAGACATTGAGATCGAGGGGAAGTGCTGGATGGAGCTAGAGGGTGACGGGGCTAGGGTGGTTTGAAACATGAGCATTTGTAGTAGGAGATGAGATAGCAGTGTAGTTCTTTCTTAAAGGAGATGTGGGATGTTGCTTGTCATAGAGTTAGTGGGAGTGAGTTCCAAAAATTAGGAGCATGACAGGCAAAGGCACTGGCCTCTTTGGTGGTGTGGCATCTTGGGATGTGAAGAGGGGCATTGTCCTCAGAGCACAGGCCATAGCTGGCTGTCTGGCTTAGGAAGAGACACACAAGGGGTTTAGGAATTTGGGATCTGATAACATTATCAGTGATAGATCCCAGTGCGTAAGACCTTAATGCTTGGGGAGGAAGCCATTCCAGATCTGCATAGAGAAGACAGTGATGTTTCAGTTGGGGGAGGAGGATGCACAGTGACAGATGTGATCATAGGAAACATCCCACTTGTGTAGACTTGAGTGACAGGTAGAAGCATATGCAGCAACCCCATAGGTGAGAGAGGGGAGTAGTGTCCCCCAAGCAATGGCAAGCCTAGCTGAGGGGGTGAGCGCATAACTACTACGGTAGGCGATGCCAGGTTTACAGTTTACCTGCTTACATGACACTGAGTGTGGAGATCGAAGCTTAGAGTTGGGTCTAAAGTGACATCCAAATATTTGAAAAAGTTTATAGGCCCTATAAATGTGCCATCAAGGGAGGAGATGTTAAAGTGTGGTTGGGAGAGTTTAAGTTTGAGACAGGAGCCAAATAACATAGATTGGGTCTTAGATTTATTTAAAACAAGTTTGTGATTGGCTAGCCACCTTTGAATAAGCTGAAAGTTCTTTGAGAGCCGTAGGTTAATGTCATCAATGCTTTTGGAGCTTGTATACAGTACAATGTCATCCGCATATAACAGGGAGGAAGTACTAAGGAAGATTTGAGGTGATGTTATTGATGAAAATTGAGAAGAGCACAGGACCAAGGATAAACCTTTGTGGAACTCCTATGTTAATGGTAACCTTGTCAGAGAGGGTGAGTTATATTTCACGAATTGTGACTTATCTGTCAAATAGCTTTTGAACCAGTTAACAATGGTAGGCGAAAAGCCAAGAGAGTTGAGGGAGGCTGTGAGGACAGAGTAGTCTACAAGACTGAATGCCTTAGTCATGTCAATGAAAATGGCCCCAGTGAGCATGCCAGAGTCCATGGCCACTTGGCTGTCAGATATAAGTTTAAGTAGGACGGTAGTGGTGCTGTGTCCCTTTTGAAAACTGTGTTGAGCATCAGTTAAGAGATCATGCTTCAGAAGAAAGTCAGTTGTTTGGATTGCAACAATTTTCACAAGTATTTTACTTAGGGCAGACAGGATGGCAATAGGTCTGTAGTTTGATGGGTGAAGAGGGTCACCTTTCTTGAATACAGGGGTAATTCTGGCCATCTTCCAAATATCTGGAACAGAGCTTTGACACAGAGAGAGCGTGAAAATCTTTGCTAGGGGAGTAGCTATGTGAGGGGCAGCTAATTTTAGCAACTTGGGTTCAAGGTTATCAGACCCTATGGCTGCATACTCTGAGATGTTCAGTAGTAGTCTGAGAACTTCACTTTTTGAGACGGACTTAAAGTGGAAAGTGGGCCCCATGATGTCAGATGTAGCAATGGGAATCAATGGGGTAGGGAAGGTGGAGGTATACTGAGTTAGGTCAGTGAATTGCACATTAAAGAAGTTTGCAATAGTGTGGGGATTATTATAATGGATGCCATTTAGAGACATGTCTTTAGGTGTTGTGGATGGGTTGGATCCCAGGAAAGACTTAATATGGGACCAGAATTTTTTTGAGTCCCTTGGGAGTTTATTAGCAGGTCTTTGCAGTAGGAACTTTCAGCCTGCTTAATTTCTTTCTTACAAGAATTTCTCAGTGATCTATAAGTGTTAAAATCTTCACCAAGACCAGATTTCTTGAACTGAAATCAGCTTTTGTCTCTCTGACGTAGCTTAGAAAGTAGATCAGATTTAAGCCAGCAGGTTTGCCTATTTCTTACCCGCTGGGTAACCGGATGGCAGTGGTTGTCTTGTAGAACTAGGAATTTGGTCAAAAAGAGATTTAGTGCAGACTGAGCGTCAGATGAGTTAAAGAGACAAGACCAGTCCGTGCGAGCGACATCAAGCAGAAAAGCCTGTGAATTAAAGTTTGCATAATTGTGAAAGGTAAGAAAGCAGGGCTTCATAGGATTAGACCTGCCTTTACCCCAGATACAAAAAGTAAGGGAGTGGTTGGTGATGGCATCAGGTAGTACACCACCATCAACTAGGTTTTCTGGGTGATTTGTCATGACCCAGTCCAGCAGAGTACTGGTATTTGAGTGTGGTGCAGTTCTAGTGGGTGAAGAGATAAACTGGTGCAGATTGAAGCTTTGTAATCTGGACAGGTATATGATTTGTGTATTGCCCAGCCAGTTGATATTAGCGTCTCCTAGCAGAAGAACTTCATTTTCCCCTGAGTGAAACACGGTTTGGCCTAGTAGCTCATAAAGCCCTTTTAGGCCACTGATAGGGGGTTGCAAGCACAGACAATATGCAACTTCTTTGTGCCAAGGGTGAGGAGGAAATGAAGAGCCTCACAGTGATTTAAAGAGGACGAGCCGATGACTGTGAGCTGGAGATGTTCTTTGAAATAAATGGCTGTGCCTCTCCCCCCCCCCCCTTTTTAGGGCAGATCTATAATTTCTCAGCAGATTACAGGATGGTAGGGAGCACAGTGAGTCAAGGGTTGATGGTTTCAGCCAGGTTTCTGTAAGGCAGAGGACATCTGGTTTATAGAGGGCAGTCCAGGATTCAAGTTCAGCAAAGTTGCGCTCGAGGATCCTAATATTGTGGTGAGCTATTATAAGTCCTTTGGCATTGGTTATGGGAGTGCCTGTTTGTTTTAAGAGCCCAGGGTTAGGCTGTATATCCCCTGAGAGCAGTTTGGCCAGCAAGAGGAGATACCATAGTTTATGATTCAAGAAATGGGGATAGGGCACTAGTACGCAAGGGGCAGCATTTGTGGGCATAGGCAACCAAGTGGATCCAGGCCCTGTTTAGTAGTAAAGGTGTGGAGTTGCAATGCAGTGTGGGTTCCACTAGGAGATTAGAGAATCTGAAGTCATATGGTTGAAAGTGTGAAGGAGCTGCTCCAGCAAGGGGTGCAGCTATTACTGATAGGTGTAACAGAGGCAAATTGGATATTAGTACAAGCAGCCACAGGTGAGTGTTCATTTTTCAGGCTTCAACTAAGAGATCTATGTGTTGTTTTGTTGACCCGGTAAGCCCACTGGGCATAGAACTCCCTTTTTCAGGGGCAACTGGGGGATACAGATGGTAAGCAACTGAAATTGAACCAGATTAAGCTGTTGCTGGTATTTTCTGTAAATGAAGGAAATTTGTCCAGGACACTAGGAAATTCCCCTACTCTTTTCGATAAGTGCCATGGGATCTTTAACATCCACCTGAACTACCACCAATCCAGGCAGATGGGACCTCGGTTTTAACGTCTCATCTGAAAGACGGCACCTCAGAAGTGCAGCACCTCTCTCATGCAGCACTATAGTGTCAGTACTGGGATATTAACCCAAGTGCCAGATGTGGGAACTGAACCCACAGCCCTCTGATCTCCTGGCCTCAGAGGCAAGTGTGCTACCCACTGAGTCGCTGACACTGTTATGAGTTGATGCAGCATAGTAGGGTTTATTAATAAGAGGGAGACAGATGACTAATACAGGTCTAATATCTAGGGATAAGCGGTCCGTTAGGACTAATCCAGGTGTGTTTCCTGTGGATAAGCAGTCCGGGTTAAGCGAGCTATAAATTACACCACTGCTGCGAGCGCTTGAATATAACCATAATTAACTGACTCAGACAGCTTGTGTTAGTGCTGATATATAGGCAGGGAGCCGTGTACACCTTGATAATACCATATCTGCAGTACTTAACAATTGGGAGCCCTGGTATCCACGTACTGGCTAGAGAGACAGTAGTTTAATAGGGGATCTCCCAAACTACATAAATGTCTAGCTATGGTTTTTTAAAAGTGATTTTACTAAGCTAACTTCACTTTAAGCACTGAGGTCATGCTGTTGGTGTGTTTATTTAATGCAATACTTTGTTTTGTTTTTAAACTTTAAACTCTCGCATGACTCTGAACTAGCGAGGACTTCTAGGTTAAGCAAGCTATAAATTACACCACCGTTGAATAGGGCAAGCGGAGTAAAGAGACATGTGGAGATGCGCACAGAGACACCCACATCTGTGTGTGTCTGCTGTGTCCAGTGAGGACACAGAGGACCAGGCCCAGAAGCTTTCCCAAGACTAGGCAGAAATGGAAACTATATGGAAAGGTATTAAAGGTTGGTAAAATACAAATAAAGGAATATGTCGCAGGGTAAAGGAAGAGGGAGGAAAACTCTAAAACAATGCAATCAGTGTAAAATGTTCCTAGAAGGATCAAAATGCAAAGAATTTATATGTGAGAAATATTTGTTGATTGAAAGCTAAAGGGAAGAAATCTTTCAACTTCAAAAAAGAGTGGAAACCTAGAAGGAAATAGGGGAACTTGAATCTTTTTTGGACACTATAGTGGAGAACCTAACTGCTCAAGGGCAAGGGCTCAGAACCAGTACACCCACAATCAAGGGAGATACTAAAATTTATAAGTTAGAAAATTGGGAATCAGTAAACCAAAGCACACAAACAAAAATTAAAAATAAACAGCAAAACAAAAAACAACTAATTCCTAAGAGGAAACAAATATTACTTCAGAATAAGTATGATCTTTTATATACAGAAGTAACAACAAAGCCCCGAGAGGCTACAAATGTACATAGATACATACATAGATACATAGACAGTGTCGGCAGATAAGGGCCTATGGCCCACCTAGTCTGCCCATTTGAGCTTGTAAGTTCAGTTTGTTTTCCTAGAAGTCTATTTCCCCTTACCCCTGACCTCTAGAATTCCTTTATGTCTATCCCATGCATTCTTAAATCCCGTGATTGTTTCAGCCCCCACCACTTCCTCTGGCAGGGTGTTCCACTTGTCCACCACCCGCTCTGTGAAGAAATTCTTTCTCATGTTTCCTCTGAATCGTCCTCCTCCAACTTCATCCCATGCCTCTAGTCCTGAAACATCTTTTCGCTTAAAATAGTGTTTTCCTGCACCCTGTTCCTCCCTGTAAGATACTTGTATGTCTCTATCATATCCCTCTCCTCCTCTCCTCCAGGGAGTACATGTTCAGTTCCTTCAACCTGTCTTCATAGGATTTGTGATGCAACCCATGCACCATCTTTGCTGCCTCCTCTGAACCTTCTCTACCCTGTCTATGTCCTTACGTAGGTATGGTCTCCAGAACTGTACACTGTACTCCAGGTGGGGCCTCACTAGTGTCTTGTATAGCGGAATTATGACCTCCTTTTCCTGCTGGTGATGCCCCTGCCTATACATCCCAGCATCCTATTTGCTTTACCTGATGCCTTGTCACACTGTTTCTACCTTGAGGTCATCAGAGATGACAACCCCAAGATCCCTTTCCTGCTTGGTGCATGCTATATCCTCACCCCAAACTGATATATTGTGCCAGGGTTTTGTGCCCCATATGCATTATCTTGCACTTCTTGCATTGAATTTCAACTGCCAAACCCTTGACCATTCTTCAAGTTTCTGCAGGTCCTTCTCATTCTGTCTCACACTCTCTGGTGTGTCTACTCTGTTACAGAGCTTTGTGTCATCAGCGAACAGTGAAATTCTGCCTCTATATCTGTGCAATGTCACTGATGAAGATGTTGAATAGGACCGGTCCCAGCACTGATCCTTGTGGTACCCCACTGGTCACTCTTCCCTCTGTGGAGTGACAGCCATTTACCACCACCCTCTGTGTCCTGCCACCCAGCCAGTTACCTACCCACCACACTACTGTCCTGCCCACACCCATATTCCCCAGTTTGTGTAATAGTCTTCTATGTGGCACAGTGTCAAAGGCCTTGCTGAAGTCCAGATAGGCCATGTCCACTGCCCTCCCCTGATCCACCTCCTAGTCACCCAGTCAAAATTCAATGAGGTTGGTCTGACATGACCTCCCCTGGTGAAACCATGCTGCCTTGGGTCCTGTAGTCCATTGACAACCAGATGTTCCACCAATCTCCCTTCAGTAGTGCTTCCATGATCTTTCCACTACCGAATTGAGGCTGACTGGTCTGTAGTTCCCTGCTTCCTCTTTGTTCCCACTTTTGTATAAGGGGACTACATCTGCTGTCCTCAGTCTTTGAGTTCTCCCTGTTTCCAGTGATTGGCTGAACAGGATAGCCAGAGGTTCAGCCACCACCTCTCTTAGTTCTTTAAGGGACCCTGGGGTGCACCCATCTGGCCCCATTGCTTGTCAACTCTGTTACTTCCAGTTCCTTCAGGACCCTTTCGTGTAAAGGGACTTGTGTCCATTTCTGCACCATTCTCCCTTTGTATCCCTTCAGACCCATTACCCCTCTTCCTTAGTAAAGACTGAGCAGAAATACCTGTTCAATATGTCAGCTTTACTGTTGTCATCCTCCACGCTGCTCCCATCCTCCCCTTCAGTCTAACTATCCTCCCTTTGTCCTTTTTTTTCACTTATGTACCTGTAAAAGGTTTTGTCCCTTAACCACTGATTTTGCAATGTGTTCTTCTGTCTGAGCTTTGGCTTCCCTTACTGACTTCCTGCCTCCTTTGTTTCTCCTGGTACTTCTCCCTATCCCCTTCTGCCTGTGTCTTTGTATTGCCTGAATGCAGTCTTTGGCTTTCACTTTTTGCTACCTCTTTGGAAACCATAATGGTCTCCTCTTTCTTTTCCTCTTGCTAACCTGCTTAATGCATAATTCTGTTGTTCTTATAATCCCCATTTTAAATACTGCCCACTGTTCCTCAATCCCTGATTCCTGTCCCATTCCCTTAATGCCTCTTTCAAGCATCTCCCCATTTTCCCAAAGTCTGCCCCCTAAAATCCAGGATAATGTTTTGTGTGGTTTGGTTCTGCTCTTTCTGTGATTTCAAACCACAATGACTGGTGGTCACTGTTACCCAGGTGCTCCCCACTGTTACCCCCATCACACTGTCCCTGTTTGTGAGCACAAGGTCCAGTATTGCCTTCTGCCGAGTTGGTTCCATGACCAGTTGCTTGAGGAAGGCACCCTGAAGGGAGTCCAGGATAAATCTGCTCCTAGTTGATGCTGCTGCTGGGATGCTCCAGTCCACATCTGGTATATTGAAGTCTCCAACCAGTACTACCTCACCCTTGTCAGCCATCCTTTGGATGGCTAGCATCAGCTCCCTATCTGTTTCTTCCTCCTGGACACTAGTTTAATGAATATTGTAGACCAGAGTCTTATAACCATCCCCCATGAAGTCTTAGTGAATAATAGACCCCTGGAGGATAATGAAATGAGTATCAAGCCAAATTCAAAAACTGTGGACCACCCCCCTTAGTACCTAAGTAATATGATTATGGTCTAGTATTGTTTTTTTTTTATTTCATTTCCCTCTCCCCCATTGCATTTCATATCCACAGTCTTTAACTTTGGCTTGATATTAAGTTCATTATCCTCCAGGGGTCTATTATTCACTTCAGACACTTTGTGGGGGGTAGTACTGTTGTGAGGTGATGCATCTCACAGCAGGTATCTAGACAAGCTGTCAGCCTGAACCCTTTGGTGGACACATTCAGAGCCGGCCAGATGCATGCGCAAAATGATGCGCCGCACAAATAAAATGGGTTGGCCAGTTCTGGTGCCATATTCAAACAGATTGTGCAATCTGAGCAGATAATGCAATCTTTGAATATCGGATCCTGGATGCATGGAGCACAACAGGGACGCCAAGTTCAGCCAGTGCATCCAGGATCTGGAGGCTGAGGACTGCCCATAGAGATATCCTGACACATAAGTGGTATCGCCGCAGCCCCCATGGGCAATATTCAGCCCAAACATGCAAATGAGCTCATTGGCATGCATGGCGCTAAGGGGCCATTTGCATGCCCATTATGGGCTCATTTGCATGGCTGTGCCTGGAGGAATGCACCAGGCTAGCCCTTCCCCAGCCCTGCTGGTCATAAAATTAGAGAAGTTTGCCCAGTCACCCTAGTATCTAGTGTGACCCCTCCTCCCCAGCCCCGATCACAGTATTCAGGAAAAACATCCTGATTCCATTGCTCTAATAGTCTAGTGTGACCCCCTCCCCAGACCCGATCACAATAATCAGGAAAAAAAAAACAATTCTATTGCCCTGGTAGTCTAGTGTGACCCCCTCCCAAGCCCTAATCACAGTATTTAGGAAAAAAACAGCCTATCCCATTGCCCTGGTAGTCAAGAGGTCCCCCCAACCCAATCACAGTATTCATACAAAAAAAACTCTGATCCCATTTCCCTTGTAGTCAAGTGCCCCCCCAACCCCTATCATAGTATTCATAAAAAAAATCCCATTTCCCTGGTAGTCAAGTGCCCCCATTAGTTAGTGACCCACCACCCTGTCCCCCTCCCCACCCGACCAGAGCCGGTGACTGGCACAGCCCACCTCACACCGCACCGGTCACCCACTGACTGAACTGTACAGGAGCACTGTACAGTATATAGTACACACCCATTGTTTTTTTTTAATACTATAATCAGGGTTGGGGGGAGCCACTTGATTACCAGGATGGGATTGTTTTTTTTTTTCCTGGGGAGAGGGCTCACACTAGACTACTAGAACAATGGGATTGTTTTTTTTTTTCATGAATACTGTGATCGGGGCTGGAAGGGGGGTCACTTGACTACTGGGGAAAGAGGATTATGTTGTTTTAGTATGAAATCTGGGATCATGGCTTGGGGGGGGTTACACTCAATTACAAGGGAGATTGGCAGATATTCTATTTTGTGAGGATCAGGGCTGGGGGCACTGTGTGGCCAGCCCTAGACTGTGCGTAGGACACCAACCTACTCTGCTCATAGAAAACATATCTTTGTGCCAGCGCTATGAAGGGGGTCACACTAGACTATCTGGGAAATAGGATTTTTATTTTCTTCTGAATACTGTGATCGGGGCTGGAAGAGGGGCCACTTGACTGCTGGGGAAAGGGGATCATGTTGTTTTAGTAGGAAAGCTGGGATCATGGCTGGGGAGGGTCACATTAGATTACAAGGGCAATTGGGGGATAATCTATTTTGTGAGGATCATGGCTGGGGGGGGACTGTGTGGCCAACTCTAGACTGAGTGCGGGGCACCAACCTACCCCGCTCATAAAAAACATATCTTTGTGCCAGCGTTATGAAGAGAGGTCACACTAGACTACCTGGGCAATAAGATTGTTTTTTTTTTCCCTGAATACTGTGATCGGGGCTGGGGAGGGGGGCCACTTGACTACCGGTCAAAGGGAATTGTGTTGTTTTAGTATGAAAGCTGTGATCAGGGCTGGGGATAGGGGTCACACTAGTCTACCAGGGCAATCAGGGGGATATTCTTTTTTGTGAGGATCAGGGCTTGGGGGGACTCTGTGACCCACCCTAGACTGTGGGCCAGACATCAATCTATCCTGCTCATAGTTAAAGTAGGGTTTGAAAAACGTATCTTTGCACCAGCACAGCCAGCCATGTCTTCGCTGGGGGGGGGGTCAATATTGTGATGCGCAGTATACGCATTAAGGACCCCTCATTTGGATAGGGATATCACAATATTGTGCACGGCGGCACAGTCGGGGTTGCATAACACATCGGTGGCCTTTGAATATGGCAATGCCCGAACAGCCCCGGTAAGTCCAGGGATGCATGACACAATCAGGAATGCGCTGCGCATCTCATCTGAATATGAGGCCCTCCAGGTCTGCAACTGCAAATTTGGCATACTTAGCTGATAATTCTTGTGGGGGCAGTGAAACACAGTTTGCTTTTCTAAGAAAATTTTATCTTCCATCTGAACACAACACATACAACATCAATGAGAAGCTCAAACAATCAATAGCTCAGAACACGGGGACTGTCCGTGGTTTGATTATTTATGTATGTATATATGTACTGTATGTATAAATGTACGTATACTGTATATGTATGTCTGTATATATGTATGCATTTATGTATGCATATATGTATGCATTTATGTATGTATATATGTATGTATATATGCACATATTTATGTATGTATGTATATATGTATTTATGCATATATGTTTGTATTTATGTATGTATATATGTACGTATATATGTATGCATTTATGTATGTATATATGTATTTATGTACGTATATATGTATGAATTTATGCAGGTATATATGTATGTATTTATGTATGTATATATGTATGTATATATGTATGCATTTATGTACATGTATATGTACGTATATAAATATATATATGTATGTATTTATGTATGTATATATGTACATACATATATAGGTACATATTTATGTATGTATATATGTACATATATATGTATGGATTTATGTACGTATATATATATATATGTATATGTATGTATTTTTGTATGTATATATGTACGTATATATGTACTATATATATGTATGTATAAATGTACATTTTTATGTTCGCATATATGTATGTATTTAAGTGTGTATATATGTACGTATATATGTACATATTTATGTATGTATATATGCATGTATTTAAGTATGTATATATGTACATATTTATGTATGTATTTATGTACGTATTAAGTACGTATATATGTATGTATTTATATATGTATTTATATATGTATGTATTTATGTATGTATATATTTATGTATTTATGTACGTATATATGTATGCATTTATGCATGTATATATGTACATATATATGTGTTTATGTATGTAGATATGTATGTATTTATGTGTGTATATGTATTTATGTACATATATATGTATATATGTACATATATATGTATTTATGTACATATATATGTATGTATATATGTATGTATTTATGTATGTATATATGTACGTATATATGTATGTATTTATGTGCATATATATGTATGTATTTATGTATGTATATATGTACATATATATGTATTTATGTATGTATATATGTATGGATATATGCATGTATTTATGTATATATATATGTACGTATATATGTATGCATTTATATGTATTTATGTATGTATATATGTATGTATTTATATATGTATATATGTACGTATATATGTATGTATTCATGTATGTATGTATGTATTTATGTATGTATATATGTACGTATTTATTTATTGAAAACGTTGGAGATTACCTTTGTGCACTGGTGCTCATTTACAAAGGTTCCACATCAAATACAGTCAGAAAAATTATTACAAGTACAATAAGCAGTTCCAGAGGAAATGCAGTCACGTCAGGCTCAAAGCACTTAAGACAGATAGTTACATACAGTTTGGAAAAAATCCAGTAGATCGTTGTACAGAAAGCCACAGGATGTCTCCTCCCTGCTACTGTCGCCGATTTTATCGTCGCAGGGATCGATCTGGGGCACATCACGGCTGCCATTTTCATCGATCTGGCCAAAGCATTTGATTCGGTGTCCCACCCACTCCTCCTGGATAAGCTGAGCTCATCTGGCGTCTCAGCTCCTGCCATTGACTGATTCTGCACTTACTTTACAGGCCATCAGCAGTTGGTCCAGGTTGCAAACACCTTATCGCCTCCTCTTCCTATCAGGAAAGAGTTCCACAGGGCTTCATCCTAGGCTCTGTCCTGTTTTCCATTCTGCTAAATGATCTCCCATCTTCCTGTGCCAACTCACATATACAAATGAATGCATATGATGCAGTCATCTTCACCTGCAGTCTCTTCACTGCATCTGTGGAAGACCTGCTTCAGCAGGATTTTCCTAACATCCTGCGTTGGTTCCAATCCAACCATCTTCAAGTCAGTGACAAAAACAGCGTCCTTGACCTTTGGTACCAGCCAGAAATTGGTCTGGCTCTTGAGACTGCCAGTTTTTCACATGCTGGACAGCAGCCCTCTCAAAGCGGTACAGTCCTTTAAGTGCCTCAGCATGTAGCTCGACAGCAAGCTTGATGTCTTGATCCATATCGATGCCATCCATGCAAAGCTATGCCTGAAGCTGGGTGCCTTTTACCATGTGGAGGGGTTGTGGGACAACAGATGGACCAGACACCAAACTTTAAGTTCAACACACAATCTCTGTGTGATGTTTATTCAAAATACAGGGGATAATCTTAGCAATGGCATATCCCTTCTTCAGTACATCAGTTTGCAGCAACAGACTATGTATGTCCTTTCTTTGCACTTAGCCAGCACCTACTGGCACTGATCTCTGATCTAACTTAACAGTTGAGATTCAGCCTCCACCCCATGTGGGCCTTGTTTGCTTGGGTAGTGGGAGCTCAAATAAAAACCAAAAAACAAAACAAGCTAAAAACAAAGAATCTCAGTGCAGAAGCACCAAAACATGGGTTACCCCACTGGGCATTGACAATAAGCCAAGTTTCAAAGAAACACAACATCACACATACTTCTGTGATGCAAAGCATCACGGGATATAGGCAAATCACCATGAAATTTCAGACCTGTTCAGTTTACAGCAACGTACATGCATTTTAAATAGCACAACTAACTTAATTTCTATAATAGTCACCTAGTACCTTTTACCATTATCAAAAACTCCTAGTGCCATGGTATTTTCAACATTTACAGGTTTCATAAACGTAAGGTATATACATCAAGGTATTTATTTCTTTTTTTTTTAGTTTTTGTTGACCGGGTAAGTGCACTAGACAAATCCTGCCTATTTTAAGGCACGACCCGGGGGAGGGGGATACAGATGAATGCCAACTGACCTTGAACCAGATTAAGCTATTTTATGACATAGTAGTATTATTACATACTAAATCCAACAACGATATACAACCTGTTGTATTACATATGCTCGGAGGTCACCACAATAACCTCCCTGTACGGGACCTGAGAAGGATAAGGAAAATTAAAGAGGACACTATAGCATAGTCAAGAAAGGGAAGAGGGTGCCAATAGGTGGCCAACCTTATGGACTAGAAATTGTAAAGGATAGATTAGGCTAAGAAATAGAAGAACTGTTGCAATAGATTTAAGAAAAGATTAGTCCTCAAGAGTGGCAGGTGTTCCCTGTCACATACTGTGAAGAAGACTACCTTCCTCTGCTAGTCCGCCATGAGCTGGTCACAAAAATGGTGCTCTCGGTTTTCTACTATGCCAGTGTGGTTTATGGAATCATCTCTTCCACTTATCTAGCCAGACTCGACACCCTCTATGATGCCTTTTCTCATTTTGCTACAAACTCACCTCCTCATATGCAGCATTGTTCCCTCTATTCCTCCCTTTCCATCGTGCCCTTACCATCACACTCACAGTCCCATTGCTCCTCTTTCATAACAAAATATTGGTTTGGTTCCCTTCCCTCCCATCTCTCATAACTCCTCTCCCCAGTTACCCAGGCTCCATGTTTTCTCCACTCCAGGTAACCACAGACTCTTCTCCACTCCTCCCCCTCACTCCTCCGCTGAGCAGTCTGCCTTCCCCTCTCATCTATGCTATTTGGAACACTGGCAAAAATCAGAACTTGCTCTGTGCCACTGACAGTTGGTAGTGAAGATGGGTTCCCATTGAAGGTTTTCAATTCCATAAAATACCTGGGACCCTTGATTCTCAACTTGATTGCTCCCCGCACATTTGAAATATGAGCAAGGCATCCAACAGTGAACTGGCCTGGCCTATAGAGCGAAGAGTTGTCTCACATTTGCAGCATGTCATGCCCAGGCTAAAGGTATACTCCTCCCTACACTTTGAGGCATGAGTGAAGGAAATGAGCTTGTAGAAAAGACCAGTCTGTCCAAGTGGGATGTTGCTTACAATAATATTTGATGATTTGCCCTCTCTGCTCCCTGACCTACTTGCTGTTGTGAGTTATATGACAGATGGAATGGCACTCTCTGGCAAACCACTGTATGTTTGCGCTGGGCTGCTTCACAGCCAAAATTGTCAGAACTGCCACTCCTTCTGTCCTAGCGGCGCTATTAAAGCCTAATAACTCAGCCTATCTTCTCAGGTCAAATGACTCATCTCTCTTCCTTGTCCCAAAAACCAGAACACTTGTGGGTGATCGAGCCTTTGCTGTGTGTGCACCTCGGACCTGGAATTCTCTGCCTGCACATGTTTGCAGTGTTACCTCTTACAATAGCTTCAAAAACTCCCTATGGAATCATCGAAGGCTCACCATGGCCTGTATCTGCACCTAAAAATGTACCCTCCATTTGTGTCTATGAATAGCATTTCACTGTTCCTGTATGGTAACCGGCTCAGGCTGGCCCAAGTCTGTGCCTGAACATAAACTCTGTCTGTTACCTATTATGTTGCGACTATCTGTAATACTGTTTACATTATACTGTCTATGCTTGCTCCATTGTTGTACCTTGCATTGTCTGCACACCCCTTAAAGTCATGCTTTATTCCTCTGTAAATCTTGTCTTTTGTATGAATATTCCATGTACTCTCCCGGATCGCACGTAAAAACAGACATATATTAGTCTAGTGTGCTTACCTAGTCAACAAAAGCTAAATAAATAAATCCCCCTGTGCTCTGGAACTAGTTTCCCTCTTCCCTCCACCATCCCACTTCCTCAGGCTCCTTCAAGCACCTGCTGAAACTCCTTCCACCCACAACTTGCATGTGTCTTCTGTAGGAGACATTCCTTGTTTTGGCCTAGTTGTGCAGTGTCTAGGTTCTTCTCATTCAACATATTTCTTTTCTCTGGTGCACTGTGTGTTACTGTACTACATTTAATATCTCATATTGTACTAGTACTTTGGGAGACTTTTATCCAGAAGCTGCACTTTTAACTTTGCACCTGCTATTTACCTGTGATTTTTTTTTTACTGCAATGTAATTTATGCGTGTACTTCTTGTACAATCATATGTTTGTATTATGTGTACTCTGTTTTCCTTTCCTGTGGGTCGCACCCGGAAATGAGCCTTGGCTCAGTGTGCTTTTTCCAGTCACCAATTTTCAAACAAATAAATAAATAGGCAACGTACAGAGAGAAACTGAATAAAACAGTTTAATGGTGGCAATTGCATTGGACTGCAAGGTGTCTTTATAGTTGCAGATAATGGGTCAAACGTAAGGAAGGCTTTGAAGGAGGGGAGTTGCTCACATCCGCCGCTTTGCTCATTGTTACAGTTTAATAGTTCACAGTTTTCTTGATGAGGACAGGAAAATTAAGACTCATGTTAGCACTGCTAGAAGAATCTGCACTCATTTCAATCACTCAAATCCTGTCACTTATTGAAAAAATGCAGGCGTAGCACAAATTACCTTTGCACAGACTGATCCAAGACATTTCTATTAGGTGGAATTCGACCTTTTTTATGTTCCAGAGGCTGCTGGAACAAAAGAAAGCTGCCAGGCAGTGCATCTAGGAAAATGAAACTGGTGATGCAGACATTTATATCACTCCACTGCAGCGGACCATGCTGGAGTTTGTAATTTTTGTTCCCCTGTCATTTGAGGAAATTACCTGTGAGGTGAGTGCAAACACAGCAGTTCAGAGCTAGGTGATACTCTTAATAAAAATGTTAAAATATTGCTTGACTCTAATTAGGGACAGTTTAGAGAATGAAGGCAATTCCCATCCCACATGCTGCCACTGCTAATACAAACAGGTTGCCCACTAGAATACAAAAATATCTGACCAAATGTATGATCAAACAAGTTGATGAAGATAAAAAACTATGTAAAATGCTTCAGCCTGACCACTACATTAAGGCAACAATCTTGGATCCACAATACAAAAAAAGCACAGCTGTTGAATAACGATAAGACTTCTTTAGAGATAAACAGACAAGAAATAATTGGTGAAGTGCATGCTATCATGGAACGCAGTACAGAATCAGATTCAGAACAGTCTTCTTCACAATCCAGCACAGCATCAGGTGGCCTCTTCTCTGGTGTTCTAGTAGTCTTCTCTTCTTCCTCTTCTTTGGCCACTGCGCCAGGGTCTTCCTCTTCTTTGGCCACTGCACCAGGGTCGTCTTCTTCAACACCATCAAAAAAATAGCAGTGTCCCAGATTCCAAGTTTAGCTTCAGGTCTTTGGAGTCACTTTTATTCCATACAGGTGTTTTTCTGCCTGCGTTCAGAGGGGCAGCCCCTTCAGCCCATTCTCTGGTCCCCCCCGCACGGGCTACCCACCATCCAGTCATCTACTTGGTCTGAAGTTTCCCCATGAGCTTTCTGCTCATGGCATGGTCAAGAGGGGAGGATCACCCTCCCTGCCCCAGCACAACAAATCTGAGCAGACCAGAGTAGGGACCTGTGGCAGCGTGGGTACGGAGACGACCACGCTGGGCTTCATTATGCCCCTCCGATGTCACTTTCCTCTCTTTAACTCCCTTGTACCCATAGCAGAGCACCACACATGTGCATGGAGCTGCATTTGTGCAATGTACTCCTGTAGTTCCCACCTGTGTGTGCCTCCCTGGCACTGATCTGCCTCCAGGCCTCCACTTTAGGGTAGCTTGGGCTGGGCCAACTGACCTCCCCGGGAGAGGAGAGCAGTACCTGGGATGCTCGAATTTCTCCCTCCCCAGGTGACTCCCGATAGCCTGAGCCCATTCCTGAACCCTAGTCGCCAGTGTAGGAAAAGGTAATGTGCAAGGTGCCTCAGCCCTCTTTGCCACTGGGCTGACTTAGGTCTTTGGAGTCACTTGCGAGATGTCATTGTAACCTCTTCATCCACTTCTAACACAGCCTCAGCCCAGACCATTGTTAAAATGTACTTGGCACAACCCAATATTGATTAGAAAGCAGATCCCTTGAAATACTGGAAAACAAAACAAAATATGTGGCCTGCTTTAGTACAAATTACTATGAAGTCCTGTACTTGAATTGTCCTCCTATTAGCGTTTATTCAGAATGATTGTTTAGTTCATCTGGTAATGTTCTTACTGACTCAAGATCCTGTTTGTCACGAGCACTTGGCATTTATAAAAATCAACATTCCTTACTTTAATTTCACATGTGATACCTGAATGAGTATAAACATATTGATTCTGAGGCCCTCTCCATGAGACAGTTTCTAGCATTGTGCCTGTGGCAAAAATCTTTTGTGAATAGGGTCTAGCGATACTGTAGGTAGGGGAAAAATGGGCAGACTGGGTGGGCCAAGCAGTCCTTATCTGCCATCAAATTCTATGTTTCTACTTATTACATGAGGCATGATATGATAGTGGCAGTGAGTCAGGGCAGGCCAGGCCAGATTACGTGAATGAACATAATGAGTACAGAAAAAAAATAAATAAATAACATCAGTGGCTCCTGAGAGTCCATATACAACTGCATTTCATGTCCCAGAACTTTGTTGGTACTAATCTGATCCGGATGGTAAAGTACTGCCCACTACTACTATAGTACTACTTGTCAGTAACTGTGGAAAATATTATTTTACCACCTGTAGTATGATGTTAATTCTGCTGTTACTCTTTTACAACAGATGGCTTAGCTGCATGCCCTTCTTTGGATAATGTATTCACGTCCCTCCATATCTGACTATGATTACAGAGAAAAACGTTATTATTCATTCATTCATTGCTTGCAGTATGATGTACAGTAATAATACATCTCAGTTACAGTGACTGGTTGGGCTGAGATTATGTTTTTTTATATATACTTATAGTATGTGCCAGCAATTGGTTGTTGGAACTAGGAAGGATATAGTACGTGTGTAATCAGGTGCACACAGCACGCTGTGTATTGCTGACTGCACTTCACTTACGTGACTGCACGGGTGGTAGTCAGTAAGATAGCTTTCATTTCTTGTTTAAAAGATGTTGTTGAGTAGAAGTAGAAAACAGTACCACCTATTGGACCAGGTAGGGTACTGTACCATAGTACATGGGACATGTAATATCACATGGGTATTATGGTTGGCCTCCTATTGCTGCTCATTTGCTCATTTGATCATTCTTTCATAGCTGTTTTTTGGCCTGGCCTCCTCTGGCACAGCCAGCAAAAGATTACCCAACCTAAATACAGAATATCTTAGCTGCTTGGTATTGGTAGGTAGTAGGTACTCGCATCTTGCGCTCTCTCTGCACCATATCATCAGAGTCTTTTGTCCCAAGGATTCAAAAAAAGATAGCTTGAAACTATTCTGTTAATACTGTACACTGCACAGTACTTTAATTTTAAGAGAGCTCTCTCTCTCTCTCTTTCTCTCCCCCTCCCTCACCCTATCTCTCTCTCTTCTCTCCCCATCCCTCTCCTCAAGCACTCACAAGGGCCCAAGCAGGTATGCCACTGAGGGGAGCCATGAAAGAGCTACTGACTGCTTTGCTAATTGCTACATCATGTATCGCAGTTGTACTTCTGTCTGGCTTGTTTTTATGGGAGGGCTTTAAAGCCCGAGGTTCAATGGACAGAGCAACAATGTCACTCCTCCATCAGGCTTAAAAGGTCATGCATCCTGAAGCCTATTCAAGATTTGTTTTTCATTGGCAGACGGAGGCGCTGCTTTCTGTCAACCTCCTGCCCTCAGCCTTCGCTTCTTTCTCCCATTCTAGCCTAACCACCATCATTCCTACCTGTGCTGCATCTCCATCTCTTTGGTGCCTTGGGCTGCCAGTTCCTTCTTCCTCATTCTGAACCCCCCCCTCCGCTGTGCTCCATTGCTATGGGTTTTCACAGCTCGCTCCTGTGCCCCTCTGCTGCCTTGCTTTTTGGCCGCCTGTTGTCTGGGGCTGTCTCTTGCTCGCCCTCTCTCTGCTGGCTCTGGAGCTCTGCTCCCGTCCTATGTGCTGACCTGCCCTACTGGATTATCTGGCTTGCTCTCTGGGGGCTGCTCGCATGTTCTGTATTCCTGCCCTGAGTTTCCTCTCTGGCTCCCCAAGTTGTCTCCGGCTTCGGAACCACCCGTCCCTTGCCTTGCATTCTCACCTTTTGGCTCCCATTGCTTCCAGTCTCCTTCATTTTCTGTGCTCCCTCTCGCTAGTGCTGGCATGCCTCTGCTTCTCTTGCTCCTCGTTTTCCACTGCTTGCTTGCATCACTGTTTTATCGACTTGGTATTGCCCGGTGCCTTGCTCTGCTGCCGCCGACACTGTACCTCTTCGTTGTTATGACCCTTGATTCCACCTGTCTCAGTTTGGAGTACTGCTGTCCTTGGTCTTCGCTTTTGCTTGACTTCCGTATATACAAGGATTCCAGTTTTCCCCTCGTTATAATCAATTTCAGCTACTGCCTCATTTGTTCTGGATTTCCGTACTGACTTGACCCACTGCTATTTAGTTGCACGGCTTCAGGGGAAGGCAAACTATGGGACATGTTGCTAATAGGGACATTGATCCTTTGCCTCGGGGAGGGGGTGTTCCCTGTTTTGCCTTAGCAATTTTTTTATTTTTTTAGTACGTGTACAACTCCCGTGCTTCTTACTGATCTGCTGTTCCTCACTTAACACTGTCTGGCATTCCCATACATTTCTGCTGTTTTATTAGCTGCTCTGCATGTAACATAATTGGAAGCCACTGCTATCCATTGCTTCCTTCATTGTCTTTCCACCGCTTGCTCCTCTGCACACTGCAGATTCTGCTGTGCTCCCACATTTCTCCACTAGATGGCGATACATCTTTGGTCACAAGGTCTTTCTTCATATGAATGCCCTGTTCTGCAGTTCGTGCTCTGTCTGGCACCCTAGCCCTGCATTTCAGCAGCACCACTGTGTGGCTCGCGGCAGCTTCCCCTGCACTTTGCCCCATTCATTATCATGTCTGTGCCCCCTCCTTTCCACTTTTAGCTTTGCATGATGCACTTCGGTTGCTGGAAGTTTCCCTCTCCTGCCTCTTCTTTTTGGGGTTCTACTACCCTGCTCTTATTTAATCCTTGCTTATCCGACCTCTAAATGGGTCCACTCGGTCACATCAACTACTACAGCATAGTCCTCTCGGGTCCACAATACCTCGCCTCGACCTGCTCATCTATTTCAATCGCTCACTCTGTCTGCCTCGGCTGACTCTGTCTGCCCCCCCCCCTTCGAACCGCAGCCTTCATCTTATCCAGCTCGCCCTACTGCAATTCTCAGCCCATATCGGCTGGGTCCTATGCTACCACATTGCCTTCCCTACCATCCTTTGTCCTTTCTTACCTCGCTTTCCTGTACCAGCCTCCTTGGCTTCTGTCCATCATCATACCTTCTCCGTTTCCTACACTTTCTCTTCCTTGTCCTAGCACTTTTTCTAGTGCCAGCTATCTTGGCTTCACTCCACTCTTAGTGTAGCTCCTCATGATACATCATCCAGTTTTGCTCCTCGATCGCTCAACCTGAGTTGCCGCTGGTTCCAGTTATGCCTTCTTGGCCTCGGAGTCTACCTCTTTTCGAGGAGTCTATTTCCTTTTTCTTTCCTTTGTACAAGTTCATTTTCAAGTTCATTCCTGTCTCCTCCTCTTCTGATTCCGTCTGGCCATACAGGATTCACTCCACTCGTGGTCTGCTATCGATATTTCATTTTGGGCATACCTATCCTGACTCCTATGCCACCTTATCAACCCGCGGCCATTCTGCAGCACGTATCGCGTTCATAACTCCAGTCATCATTCACTCAGCCTTACCTCAAGGTGCATCTATTTACATCGCTTACTCGGACATTTCTATCATTGTATCCTATGGACTCCTATGCTTCATCGACTACAACTTCAGGGTCTTATCGTTCAAGACAGTCTACTCATTTGCATCGCATAATCATGCCTTATTGGCCTCAGTGTCTACTTACTTGCCTCACTCACTCATGCATACCTCTCATTGGATATTATGCTACCTCATCGACCTGCTGTCCTCCTGCAGTGATCACTATCAGTGTTCATCATTGCCTCATGTTCCTTTGATCTATGCGCAGCCTCATGTTCCCTCTACGATCTGTGCTTTCTATTGGGGATTTTCCCTATTCCATCATTATCCTCCTACTCATGTCCTCTTGTTACCATACCTTCTTTCACATTAATGAACGTTCTCTTTACTGACATCGTCCTCAAATCAAATGTCGTCAGCCTGGGGGAAGGCGACCTAGGCCATAGATCCCCAGAGGTTTCCTCCTCAAAGGGGTTTTTCCTCTCCTCCATGCCAATGGTCATAATATTAGTTAGAGTTGTGCTTTCTTAGGTTAGTTAGTTAGTTAGGTTCCTCTGTTGGATGGAGGCAGAAGGTGGCACCAGCCTTCCCCTCTCTCATTAGGAAGTCAGCCCTTATCATCTTCTCAGAATTCATTCATTCATTCATTCATTCATCATCGCCTCTTCAATGCTCGACACCTTTAGGCATTCTTTTTGGGCTTCTTCCTAACCTACCTTTAGCTGAGGCAATCATTCTTGTGGCACCTGTGGGGGGGGTGGAACCCTCCTCTAGGGTTCCTTGCGTCGTACCCCTACAGGGTGGTATATCCCACAGACAGAGAGGCGGAAAGCCACATAGCAAATCAAGTTACACAAGCATAATCTCATATCATCTCATCAGGTTGCATAAGCACATTGAATGGGAGGGCTTTAAAGCCCGAGGTTTGCTAGGCGGAGCAACAACGTCACTCTCCTATCAGGCTTAAAAGGTCATGCATCCTGGAGTCCATTCAGGGTTCGTTTTTCATTGCCCACCATCCACCCCTTCTCCTCCTCCAGTGGCTTGTCTCTCTTAACCGTGGGCTTCTTCCTAACCTACCTTTAGCTGACACAATCATTCCCATGGCACCTGTAGGGGGGAAACCCTCCTCTAGGGTTCCTTGAGTTGTACCCCTACAGGGTGGTATATCCCACGGATAGAGAGGTGGAAAGCCACAAAGCAAATCAAATTACACAAGCATAATCTCATATCATCTCATCAGGTTGCGTAAACACATTGAATTATTTGTTTATTTAGCTTTTGTTGACCAGGTAAGTACACTAGACAAGAAATATCTATTTTCAGGTACAAACCCGGAAGATTACAAAGGAAAGAAATAAACAAACAGTATAACAATAAAGAGATATACATACACAAGTATAAGTAGAGATGGCCAGATTAAACAATGGATTATACTGTATAATACAAAGGTACTGTAGGCAAGGCCAGAAACATGCAGCGTACTGTACATAATCTTGAGGCAGAAAACATTAGGGTACAGTGTGATTAGTGGGAAATAATTGTTGAGATGTCAAGATATTGCTAGTGTGTTTCCCACATTAGCAGTTTTACTTTATTTTTCATACAAATAATGAATTCAAGTATTCCCTTTGGCCCTCTGTATTAAATATTATGGAGGTTGGCCCCTTTTTATGTATTTTAACATATTTATTCGGATATTATAAGTAATTAGAACGAATCAGAACTAATCAAGACTAATCAGAATTCCCCTTCCACACGTATTTAGAAGCTTATTTAATAAGGGTCAGAACTTTACCGAGTTCTACCAGCCCTAACATATACAGTAGCTGACCAGAAGCCATGCCGAGGGCTAGATGGAGTAAAAATAAATAAGGATGCCCAGAAGGCAACGGAACCCACCATGTTTCTTGATAGTGACCCCACAGGATTATGGCAAGGGGCCAGAGGTCAACCAACACAGAGAAAATTAAATTGGTCAATCAGAAGGCTTAGCAGCATAGTGGGCTGAGCATATATACTGAATGAAGCATGCATGAGATTTTGCCCTTGCAATTGGACCAATCAACACTGAAATTTGAGAAGTGGGCTGTCCGTAGAATGCCAAGTAGATCAGCCAGCCTTTTTAGATTTGCCTGAGACAGAGGAGAATACAGATGTGCCTTCGGCAGGTCAGCCTTTTTGAGTGAGCTCCTACCAGAAAAGAGAATCCCAGTCTGAAACTGATGTGCCAGCCCGGGACCTCATTACTTGGAGCAGGGGTTGTCTCGCTTAAGCTCCATTTATGCAAGAGTGGTCATCAACTGCTCTCAGCAGAACCTGCTGCCAAGATTCATCCAGATAGAGGATCTTAATACTATGGCCCATGTGGCTGCGTACCCTTGTGTACGTGAAGAACAGGCCCTCACGGAGTAAGGAGGATCATCAAAGGAGTTGCATAAGAAGTATTTCATGGCCAGCTTAGTAGCATGGCATTGAGTTACTGCCAACTATGCTGGTGAGCCGGGTTTGTGAATGGACTCAGGTCACTCAGGTGCTGTCCGGGAAGGAAAGGAGGACTGAGTGCCACTTGGACAGCTCTCTTCCCTCGGGAAGGGGGGAACATGAGTCCTTCTGGTCAGCTGCCACCTGGAGGAATCTAGATGCCAGTGCAGCAGGACTATAGATGCAAGGGAAGGGAACGCATGTGCTTTGATGCCAAGGCAGATGCATGGGCAGAGGGAGTAAAATGGAGGAAAAACACCTCCAGCCATCTCAGCAGGGTGATGGCCCGGTCCCCCATATGCTCCTCACTGAGGACTGGGCTCCTCCAGACAGGTCCTGTGGAGAAGACACACCAAAGCACAGGTAAATCCAAGAGAAACTGGGTGATGGAGCTGGGGGGACCAGTCCAGATGGGGGCCCTTTGGGAGGGAAAAAGGAGAGAAATTCAAGATTGAAAAAGCAAGGAAAAAAAGAATGCAACTCACACCCTTCACTGCCGGAGGTCCAACAGTGCAGTTTATTTTTATTTTATTTATTTAGTTTTTGTTGACCAGGTAAGTGCACTAGACAAATCTTGCCTATTTTCAGGCATGACCCGGGGGAAGGGGATACAGATGAATGCCAACTGACCTTGGACCAGATTAAGCTGTTGGTGGTATTTTTTTTTAGTGAATGAGGGAAATTTGGCCAGGACACCGGGAAAATTCCCCTGCTCTTTTCGATAAGTGCCATGGGATCTTTAACATCCACCTGAACTACCACCAATCCAGGTAGATGGGACCTCGGTTTAACGTCTCATCCGAGAGACGGCACCTCAGAAGTGCAGCACCCCTCTCATGCTGCACTACAGTGTCAGTACTGGGATATTGTTTAAGCTGGCAGTATAGCTTAGACATTAGAGAAAGCTGGCAGTATAGTCTAGAGGTTAGAGTAAACTAGCAGTATAGCCTAGAGGTTAGAGTAAACTAGCAGTATAGCCTAGAGGTTAGAGTAAACTAGCCGTATAACCTAGAGGTTAGAGTGAACTAGCTGTATAGCCTAGAGGTTAGAGTGAACTAGCTGTATAGCCTAGAGGTTAGAGTAAACTAGCAGTATAGCCTAGAGGTTAGAGTAAACTAGCCGTATAACCTAGAGGTTAGAGTGAACTAGCAGTATAGCCTAGAGGTTAGAGTGAACTAGCAGTATAGCCTAGAGGTTAGAGTAAACTAGCCGTATAACCTAGAGGTTAGAGTAAACTAGCAGTATAGCCTAGAGGTTAGAGTGAACTAGCCGTATAGGTAACCTGTGAACAAGGCGACTGCAATTGAGTGCCTACAAAAATGGCAGCTCAGTTACGACGCCTGTATTCAGGGCTATCTGTCAGGGAGGCAACCGGATACTGGGGTGGGCGAGGTAGGGTGACAGAAAGTACACACGCGGACACGTGAAGGTGTGGGAGAAGCATGGGAGGGAAGGTATGTGAGAGGGGATGTGGCGGGCAGCTGCCGAGCTGGTCCACTAGTGTGGTGGAGAGGATGGTTGGTTGGGAGGTGCAAGGTTCAGTCCAGCATAGTGTTTTTTTTTTGGTTTGTTTTTGCGGCAGGCAACTTTTTATTTTCTAAGTTTTCACCCCCGATGCACCCCTGGAGTTGAGAATCCATTAAGAGGTACAGACCTCTGCATTAAAAAAAAATCCCATAGATCTCAATTGCAGATCACAAAACCCCTCTTGCTCTTGCCACGAGTGTGAATCGCCGAAATTCATTTTTGGTGATGTACTGTACACTCGCCCAAATGGCGATCGATATTCCGCAATCACCGTTTTGACATAGAACCAGTAGTATTGCCTAGAGGTTAGGGTAAACTAGCAGTATAGCCTAACGGTTAGAGTAATGTGGCAGTATAGCCTAGAGGTTAGAGTAAACTGGCAGTATAGCCTAGAAATTATGGTGAGCTGGCAGTATAGCCTAGAAGATCGAGTAAGCTGGCAGTATAGCCTAGAGGTTAGAGTAAACTAGCAGTATAGCCTAGATGTTAGAGTAAACTAGCAGTATAGTCTAGAGGTTAGAGTAAACTGTCAGTATAGCCTAGAAGTTATAGTAAGTTGGCAGTATAGCCTAGAAGTTATAGTAAGCTGGCAGTATAGCCTAGAAGATCGAGTAAGCTGGCAGTATAGCTTAGAGGTTAGAGTAAGCTGGCAGTATAGCCTAGAGGTTAGAGTAAGCTGGCAGTATAGCATAGAGGTTAGAGTAAACTAGCAGTATAGCCTAAAGGTTAGAATAAAGTAGCAGTATAGCCTAGAGATTAGAATAAGCTGACAGTATAGCCTAGAGGTTAGAGTAAACTAGAATACCTTGCCTACCTCTCGGTCACCTACTCCCCCTGCCACACCTCACCCCTCACTCCTCATGGGAACTCTCCTCTCTTGGCCTTGTCATCACCCTTTCTTTTCTCTCTAATCTAGAATGTCGCTTAGTTGGCTACTACCTGCCCTCCCTATCTTGTTCTCTTGCCGTCCTTTCCTGCTCCTATATACTTCTACTATCCCTCCTTCTCCTAGCCGGAGACATTGAATGCAACCCTGGTCCACCTAACTCCCACAGCACCCCCTCCTCCCGCATCTGGACAAATGCCCTGGGGCTGAAAATTGCTTGCATCAACATATGCAGTCTTCCCTTCAAGTTCACTGGCCTGGAATCATGGATTGAGCTATACAAGCCCCATGTCTTGGGACTTTCAGAAACCTGGCTAAAGCCTCACCTTGCTGACACCACCTATCAACTACAGTACCTAGGTACTCCTCTCTCCGTCTCGATAGGCCAGGCAAAATAAAAGGGTGGCGGTATTGCACTGTTCATCAGGGAGCCCCTCTCAACCAACATTGCTCTCTGCTCCAACCTCACCTAGTGAATGGCTCCTCTCAGAACTTACTCTGGGAATCAGTAAGAAACTCTGCATAGGGTACTGTTACAACCCTCCCACCACTGGAACCGAGGGTCTAAACAGCTTCTTCTCGGGCCTGAGCTACTTATCCCCACATGGAGACTCAATTCTTCTCGGGGACGTCAATTTAAATTGGCTTAGTACCCACCAGTCTGACTATGCCTCCCACCTGAAACAACAAAACTTGGTCCAAACCATTATGCTTCCCACCAGACAAAACCCTTGCATGGCCACTCAGACCCTTCTAGACTGCATCATCACTAACAGGGATGATCATGTACTACATGCTGGTACTATGGCGGACTCCATTAGTGACCACTCCCTCATGTATCTTCTCTGGTCATCTAAATTTAAATGGCCCCCTCCCAAATACCTCTCCTTCCGTAATTTCAGGAGCCCCTATACCCCAAACCTCCTCGCGGAGGCATGGTCGCTTGACTGGTCTGCTCTTTTCTCACTTTCCAATGTGACCCAGGCAGTAACCCTTTTCATATGGACCCTGATGACCTTACAGGACCGTCACTTTCCGATCACCACTAGAAGGGTCAGTGGTGGCTGCTCATGCTGTGTCACAAAAGACCTCCTTACTCTAATGAAGGATAGAGGTCGTGCCTGCTCCACCTACAAAGCATCCCCTTCCCAGGCCCTCTGGGATGCCTACAGGTGTCGCCACCGGAGGAATTTATGCAAACATTTAACAAAATCCTTTAATCAGAATAATTTCCATAATCTCCAACCAGCAAATGTTGGTGACCCTAGGAAATTCTGGGCATCCATTGGCTCCCTTCTAAACCCCTACTCCGGTAACTCATCCCTGCAACTAAACTCTGCTGACAGCTTTATTACAGACCCTCTGGAAGTGGCCAAGGCTTTTAATGACAAATTCTCTGACCTATCCATGTATCTGAATAAACTCCTGAATGGCCAGCAAAACAACTCGGTCCCCCACCCTACCCCCCTGCCAACCTCCGCTGAGCCTACTACCCAGCCCTAAATTTCCCATTTTTTCGTCAAAGCTCTCTCGTGTGCTGATACAGCAAACTCCTCAAGATCCTTACAAATCATGGCTCCCCTGGAGCTGATGACCTATCCCCTGTCTTCCTTATGCTTATCTCCCTAGCCATCATCACACCACTCACTTGTATCTTTAACCTCTCCCTTTCCACCTCCTCCATGCCTGATTCCTGGAAAACTGTAAAGGTGATTCCCATCTTCAAAGCCAGGGATCCTCTATCCATGGACAACTATCATCCGATCTCCATCCTACCACACCTTAGCAAACTACTCGAGAAGGCCGTCCACCATCAGCTTGCTGACTACATAAGCAAATACAACCTCTTGTGTAGTCAACAGCATGGCTTTCACAAGAACCATTCCACCACCACCGCCCTCACACTTCTGACTGATCACAGCCTCATAAACATGGATCATGGTAACGCCACTGGCACAGTCTTCATTGACCTCTCCAAAGCTTTCAATATGGTCAACCATGCTTTTCTCTTCCTCAAATTTTGTTGTCTTGGCTGTTCTCAGGAGGTTACCACCTGGTTCAAGAGCTACCTCACCGATCGCTCCCAATTTGTGTGTGTTGGCCCTGCCTGCTCCCCCACACTGCCCATCTCAACAGATGTCCCCAGGGCTCTATCCTGGGCCCCCTTCTATTCTCTTTATTTATGAACTCCCTTCCTTTGGACAGTCTATGTTGTCACTCAGTCCTCTATACAGATGACCTCGTGCTCTTCTGCAGTGATAAATCTCCAGTCTGCATTTCCTCAGCTCTCTCACTAAACTATGCGGAGGCCTGTAACTGGTTTGCTGATAACCTCCTCCTGGTCAATGCCAAAAAAACAAAATCTATGTTGTTCGGATCCAAACCCTTCTTAGCCAAATCCAAAACTGACTCCCCTCTAAACATTGTATCCTCTAATGGTCAAGCCCTTGAAGATGTCAAGCATTTCAAATACCTGGGAGTCATGCTCAACCCTTCCCTCTCTTTTTCCGAGCACATAAACTCATTAGTTCTAAGGTTCCACCAAAAAACTAGGTGCTGCTTACAGATTCCAGTAATACCTCACCCTGGAGGCCTGATTTGCCATCATTCAGGGTAATCTTCTCCCTATCCTGGACTACTGCTCCCCTATCTATGCCAGGACTTCTGCAACCATCTTGGCCAAGTCTCTTCTGCCTATAATAGTGCCTGTCAGTTCACCTTGTTGGCACCTTTCACTATACACCACTGTGTCCTTTATAATTCACTAGGGTGGCTCCCACTACAAGGCTGCTTCGACCTCACCCTGTACTGCATGGTAGATTCTGCCATCCATACTGGCCAGGAATCTCCTCTTGCACCCCATCTCACTGTCTGTACCTCACACTGCAGCCTCCGCTCAAACAGTATCCCCCCTCTGAACATTCCCAGGGCATCCACAAATATGGGCGGTAGAGTCCTGTCAGTGGCAGCCCCTATGCTGTGGAATAACCCTTGCAGGGTCCCCAGCATCCTGGAGAGTTCCTTGGATCAGGTCTCATCCCCTCTCAGGTGTTATTTGTCATTCCCGCCCTCTCACTATCCCTCTATAATTACAATGCCTAACCACAGGAGGGTTTACAATCGCCTGAATTTCCCTGCTCCCATCACAGCCTGAAGGGTTCTCTTTTTGGGTCAGGCCTTATTTCCCCTCCCAGGTCTCTCTCTCTCTCTCACTCTCTCTCTCTCTCTCTCTCTCTCTCTCTCCAATCCCTACTTGCAGGGTTCCCCGCATCCTGAAGGGGTCTCTCTGGGACATGACTATGCACTATCTGTCATCTCGTCCTCTTTCTCTCCTTCACCCCTTATTTCACAATAGCACTTGTTCACTTATTACCATAGCACTTATTAATTGTTCTCACAAATTACATATGCATCAATGTAGCTCTCAACAAAGCCTGCTGACTGGTCACAAGCAGTGATAAATTAACCCATACGTGCGAGTTCTATAAGCGAGCAGACTGGCTGTCCTTTGAAGGGAGACTAAAGTACCACACTTGCTTCCAAGCAAAAAAAGATCCTAATGAGTCTTGCACCAATGGGTCTTCACCCCCTCATCCAACCTTCCCCTCATAGGATCACCCCTAGGCACCTGGCTAACACCCCACTCCTAGTCCCACACTGTAGGACTATGCTAGGGCAAAGGTCCTTCTGTTACCACGCTCCCCTCTGGCTAAATAACCTACCTGCCTCCATCTCCCTGGCCCCTAGCCTTGGCCTATTTAAAATGGCATCAAGCGACTTCTCCTTAACTCAGAGAACTGTGGTTGTCACCACCAGTCCCCCCTAACACGGTAGGTGTTAGAAAGCTAGCATTTTCACATAACTCCAAACCCAGGCCAACTTAACTAACTGTACCTAAAACACTAACTTCAGCTTGGTGCTGGCCGCTGAATTGGTAACCAGTCCCATTTCACCTCAATTCCACAGTCCACAAACAACGGAAGAGATACTAACCAAGCACTGTAAATTATCCTGGATGGAGTAACCATGTATAAATTGTCTTAATGTAATGTCTTGCTTTGTGAGAAATGTACAATCTGTCTTTAAGTAATGTTTCTGTTTTGTATTGACATGGAGCCTTTGCAAAAGAATCTTTGACTCAAAGGATTGTAATTCTGAAATTTCAATAAATAAATAAATGTAATCAACACTGTAACAACTGTCTTAATTAATTGTATGCTATGTTGATCTTTGTAACTTGAATGTAAAATGACTTATCCCTATTGTACCCCTTCCCCCAGGTCACACCAGGAGACAAGCAACCTGTTGCTCAGTGTGCCATCCTGGTGAAACATTTCAATAAATAAAAATAAGTAAATAAACTGCCTGCTGAACTATGCTCCATCGACACCCACTGCCAGTACAAAACCTGCCTCAAAGACTGGCTCCTCATGGCGTCCACCTGCCACTTCTTCTCTGAGTAGTCCCTCTTTTCTCGACCACCCATACCACATGACTTAGTGTCTATATAGTCCCCCTTGGTTAAATCGTCCTTTTACCCTCCTCCTCCTCCCCCACACCTCCCACTTGCCACACCTCACCTTTTGTTCTATCATCTACTGTTGAACTTTGATTTTCCTATGCAACCTGATTGACTTTGTTGTATATCTATTCTCTTAATATTGTTTAAGCCTATCAGATATATATTTCTGCAACCCTGTATCAAGTGATTTATCAATTTTTTGCCATTTGTATTCCAGTGTACTATTGTAACCTTCTTATTATTTGTAATATTGTTCTACTGTTCCATGCCTTGCTGTTGTTACATTAACTCTGCGCCACAGTTTGTGGCCCGGGTCTTGCCTGAAAATGGTCCTTGAGATCAGTGTACCTACCCTGCTACCTACGTAATAAATCAATAAACTAGCAGCCTAGTCTAGAGGTTAGAGAAACGAGCTGTGAATGAGCTTGGTACATCCAGCAGACCTCAGTTAGATTCCCACAACATCTACTTGCCACTGAACCACCCCATTGCTCGCAGGTCGTCTCTGAAAACAGGCACTTGTGCTTAGTAGGCCATACCCGGTTACCAAAGAATAAAAATGAAAATACGAAAAAAAAATAAGATTGCACAGACAGTTTCACTAAGGAGGATGCTCCAAAGTTACTGCAACAGCTGCCTGAACATAGGAAAAGCCTACCTGAATAGTCTACATGAATAAAAAAGGTGTCTAAGACGATATTGGCCCTGTTTTTCAAAGGTTGACATGGGACTTTAGTACAGTGGGTGCAGCTGAAACAGTTTCCATAATTTATGGCAGCTTGTGCCAAAGATTTGACGCAAGCCCCGTAAAAAGCGTCCCCTAAAAGGTGCAAGTTAGACCAGGAGGAGCTGGTCTAACTTGCGGCATTTGGCATGCGTAACAGAAAATCCTGATCTGTGCTGACAGAAGGCTGCAAGTCCCCTGCACTGTATGTTCGGGACACCAGAGGCTTGTGGCATTCTCAGGCCAGTTGAAAATTGTGCCCACTGTCTTTCTTATCCTGTTTGTTCATGTTATGATTAATTTTTATGTTGTATGTGTACTTGTTTTGTTATTTCCAGGTCACCCATGAAAATCAGCATTTGGTTCCCTTGTTATTGCTGTTTACACCTTGTTCTGGGATCCCAATTTGCAACAGCTGCGTATCAGTGTCAATAAAATAAACCAGCAGGGAGGCGGTATGGACAGACTAGGTGGGCCAAAGGGTCCTTTTCTGCCAGCAAATTTCTATGTTTCTATGTTTCTCTATCGTGCCTGCCACCTTCCCTGTTTATGTGCTCACTAAAAAGGTTATGGGAGCTCCCAGTAAGGACTTTGGGGCTACTGGTGCACCAGTAGGGAGCGTATACATATGTATTTATTTATTCTACCTGGTGGTGGGAGGACAGATTTAGTCTGGAGAGTCATACTTATTAATGCTTTATTGTTGCAGTAACTTCATTGTTTCGTAGACTCATAAGAAACATAGAATTTGAAGGCAGGTAAGGATCACTTGGTCCACACATTTGCCCATTTTTATGTTGGCTCGCGCTTGCGTGCCAGCCAACATACTGCAATAGTAGCAGATTTGGAGGCGCGGTCACTGTGGGTGAATGCAGGGCAAGCATCAGTAGGTGCGTCCCTCATTCCCCAATAAGGCAGCATGCAGGCACCACACCAGCAACACATAATGTTGCAAGCACATCTAGGGAAAGGTCCACTGCAATGAGAGCAAAGCTCATCACACAGCAGCACCTCCCAATGTACCCTTGCTGGTGAAGCACTTCCCTAACAAAAACATGGCGGCACTGACTGCCATAGCCACTTCATTTGTCGACGGGGGATCCCACTCCCCGTTGGCATGATGCCCCCCTCCCATTCTATGTGTGTGCCAAGGGGGTGCCCAATCCCCCTCGACATCATGCACCCCCCCAACAGTCTTTCCTTGCCCGGCGGAGCCCAGCAATCCCCATCGGCTTCAGTCCCCCTGCCTAGTTTAATTAGCCGATGGGGGAGCCCACTCCCCGTCGGCATAATGTCCCCAGCCCCCGATGTGTGCTATGTGCTGAGGGGGTGCCCAATCCCCCTCGGCATCATGTGCACCCCCCCACCCATTTCTGTGCAGACTGGGGCCCAATCCCCATCGGATGTGGTCCCCTTCCCTGTTATGCAGGTGGTACACTGGGAGCCCACCCCAGTGTACCAAACAAGCACCTGCAAAAGAAATTGACCATCATTGTCTTTTTTTAACCTGTAAAATGAAACGATCCTCGCAGGTCTCTCCTGCCCCACCCCCAACCCCACCCAGCCTCTGCATACCCTGCCTCCCCACACACCTCACCCCATACTTACCTCCGGAATCTGGTGCAATGATCTTCAGTGGACCGGGAACACGTCTACACTCTTCAAAGCTGACCACAAATGAAGAAATGCCGGTAAGCTGTATAATGGCATAAATAGGGTTTTTTCAACTTTGGTGCATATCTCGGCCATTTTGGGGAATTTTGGCACCAAATTTTCAATGTGGAGTTATTGGGACCCCTCCTCATGAATTCAGTCACTATCATGGCGTTATTCAGTCCCAAAAGGTGATTTCGCGGTCACTGCGCAGAATCACCTTTTTGGACCAGTTAACAAAACAACAGTGCCACTGTTCATGATGGAGGCTCTCAAAAAGCCTATGTTGCTAATTTGGTGAAAAAAATCCAAAAAATTGCTGTTTTATGAGCGTGCATTATGCAGTTTACACGCACACTCGTAACTTTGTGAATTTGTAATATGTTCATTCCAGATTTTCAAAATTGAAGTTTTACCGCACCTCCTTATGAACAGTACAGCTGTCATTTTACATATCCTGGCCAAAATGTGTTTTTGCACCTCTGGCACTGAATAGGGTGGTCACTGTGCGAAATCAGTTTTTGGGACAGTTTGAGAAAATGATGGTGACACTGCTCATGAGCAGAGGTCCTAAAATGCATATGTTGAAAATGTGGTGATGAAAGTCTATAAAATGACTGTGTTACAAGCGTGCGTTGCGCAGTTTCCATGCACCCTTGTAACTTTGCAAATCTGTCATATTTTCATGCCAGATTTTCAACATTGCCATTTTTCCACACCTCCTTATGAACAGTACAGCTGTTATTTTTCACATCCTGCCCAAAATGTGTTTTCGCACCTGTGGAGCACAATGATGTGGTTGCTGTGGGAAATCAACTTTTGGGACAGATTAATAAATTCACAGTGCCACTGTTCATGAGGTGACTTCCCAAAATGCCTATGTTAAAAATGTGGTTAAAAAAATCCCAAAAATAATTGGGTGGCAGATGTGTGTTGCACAGCTTCTATGCATGCTCATGACTTCACTAATTTTTCATATTTTCACTCCAGATTTTCAACGTTGCCATTTTTGTACACTTCCTCATGAACAATACACTTGTCATTTTTCACATTCTGCCCAGAATGTGTTTTCGCCCCTGTGTCGCCAAATGGCATAGCTGCTGTGCAAGACCACCTTTTAGCCAACAAACTGATTGTGCTGCTCTTCATGAGGTGGGGTCACAAAAAGCCTATGTTGAAAATTTGGAGTTAAAATATCAACAAATGCCTACGACGTTAGTGTTTTCAACTGCAACACCCCACCCTGTAGAGACTGACAGGCATCAGGGGTGTGACTTGGGATCATTGGCTGTAATGCTCACGCCATTCCACCCCCACCACCACCCTGCAGCCAGTGACAGGCATTGAGGTGTGCCTTGGAGTGCTCTGCCCTAAAGTTCACCCCATTCTCCTATTCTGCACCTGTTTCAGTGTATTTCCTTATGGAATGGGGTAAGTAAAAGGCCCAAAGACCCCAAAGCACACCACGACACTTGTCAGTGTCTACAGGGTAGGATGAGGTATAATGGCATGAGCGTTATAGCTGACAACCCAAAGGCACACCCCAATGCCTGCCAGTCTCTGCAGGGTGGGGGTGGGGTTGGCGTCAGTTCAATACTTCACTGCCATTCCTATTATGCATCTCTAACTCCTGCACTACCAGTACTAATGCCAGCAAGACAATATTCGGCATTGACAAATGCTTGTTTCCCCTTCCTACAGTATCACGGTAGACCCTAATTGATCTCCATCTCTTTCTCCCCCCTTCCTTTCCACTAAGATACCTTTATGCCTTTCCAATGCATTTCTGACAACCCCCCCACACTGCCTTCATCCCCATCACTTTCACTGGGAGACTGTTACAGGAATCCAGCACTCTTTCTGTGAATAAGTACTTTCTTCTATCTCTCCTGAATCTGCCCTCCTACAGCTTCATAGCATGTCTCCTTGTTCTTGAACTCCTCTTTCTGATAAATACTTCCCTCCTGCACCTATTTACCCCTTTGAGGTGGTATTTAAAGGTCTCTATCAAATCCCCCCTCTTCCAGGGTGTACATATTAAGGTCTTTTAGTCTCTCATTGTATGGTGTTTGATGTAGTCCCTGCACAATTTTAGTTGCCCTCCTCTGGACTGTTTCTACTCTATGTCCTTCTGAAGATGTGGTCTCCAGAACTGGACAAATTACTTCTGCAATAACTTCACTGTTTCTTCCCCATGATCATGATCTTGTTCCCATACCCCCTAATAGGAAAAGTTGTGCATTAAAGGATTTTAATGATGCCTAAGGGGGGTGAGGCATGAGGTGATGGTTGAGGTAATATTCTTCAAGTGAAACTACTGCTGGCTGGAAGCTGCAATACTGAACATAGGATTTGCAAGAAAGCAAGTTGTGCTCACAACAGAGGGAGGTGAACCTTACAATTGTCTTTGGTTTGTAGCAGATATTCTGCAGGTGGAGGCTACTTCTAACTGAAAGGTAAAATAAGGAACTTAGAATTATCAGGAAAAGACAGTCTTTCAAGCAACAGAGGGAGGTGGATCTAGCTTTACTTTTGTTCCAGTTCTTAAGATTTTCAGTGCAGGAAGAGTTTAAACCCTGGGCTAAGAATTTATCACAAGTCCTGAAATAAGTGCAGGTACAGGTTGTGTATTTGACCCAGACAGTGCCCTAGGGGGTGGAAACTGTTTTTTGTGTTTATCTGTGTGTGCCTTAAAAGGCCAGACCAGACTTTGTCAGGAAGTGCTTACATCACAGCTACTTATCAGCCAATAGCTTAGGTAACAGACCTGAGAACAATAGTATTATAAGCAAGTGTTTTATAGCAAACTCATCAGAACAGCTAATATTCTTCAAGTGAAACTACCTCTGGCTGGAAGCTGCAATACTGAACATAGGATTTGCAAGAAAGCAAGTTGTGCTCACAACAGAAGGAGGTGAACCTCACAATTGTCTTTGGTTTGTAGAAGATATTCTGCAGGTGGAGGCTACTTCTAACTGAAAGGTGAAATAAGGAACTTAGAATTATCAGGAAAAGGCAGTCTTTCAAGCAACAGAGGGAGGTGGATCTAGCTTTACTTTTGTTCCAGTTCTTAAGATTTTCAGTGCAGGAAGCGTTTAAAGCACAGCTGACTTATTTTGGGGCTGACTGCTTTCAGAGCACAAACCACCAGGCTGTTTTGGGGCTGGGAGGTTTACCTGTGTCTGACTTGGATGTCTGGATTTTTCTCTGTTTGATTAGCAGGGTATTTTCTCTGTCACATTGTTGTGTAGGGCATCTTGCTGACAGGAAGGCACTCATCGCAGCAGTGGGTCAGAGCTTTTAGCTGATTGTTTTGTGAGGGCACAGTTTAGGCCAACCCTTCCAACCCTCACCCCACCCACCCACCCCTGGACATAGTTCCTTTATACCTGGGGTTCTGACATCATTTCCTCAAGAGTGCAAGGTGCATATCACTGTCATATCCTCTCTAGCACACTGCACTGACAATATAAGCATACACATTGTATAATATATATATTTCTATATAACAAACCAATCACACACACACACAAAAAAGTAGATAAACATGTGGGGAGTAGTGCAATGTAATGGCTGTGGGGCAGCAGTCTTCCGGGAGTCTTTCTGGAGGCTGAGATGCTGCCCTATTTGCAGACAACTCTCTGCCCTGAGGGAGGAAGTTGCCCATCTTCAGGCCACACTGGACAGTAGGAAGGGAACCTCCCCATCCAGGGAGCACCAGGCCACCACCACTACCTCAGAGGTTGCAAAGCACAGCAGTTGGACCACAGTGGGCTCAGGGAGGGTGAGGATGGTGGAACAGAGGCACACCCAGTCAGTTGTTCCTCCACAATCCATACACCATTCTGGGGAGCATAGCTCCCTATGGATCACACCACAAAGGAGACTAAGGAGGCTGAGGACAACTGCCACAGGAGGCCCACAGGAAGGAGGCAGAGGACACCACAGGAAGGAAGCAGCTCCTGGTGGGGACTCAATTATTAGGGGATGAACTGGGGAGCAGGAAAACTGAAGTAAGGTGCCTACCTGGTGCCGTGGCTTGGAGGGACAGGAAGCGCATCCTTAGGATCATGAGAACAGCTGCACGGGAGTCTGAGCTGGACATCATTGTCCACCTAGGGACAAATGACTTGGCTCATCATGAGATTACAGCAGTGCAGAAGGACTTTGTAGAATTAGGGAGGGGCCTAAGACAAGTAGCACACACAGTATCCTTCTCAGAGGTGCTGCCTGTCAATGGCATGAGTGAGGTGAGGGTACTTTGCACCATGCAGTTTAATGAATGGTTGAAAAAATGGTGTGGAGCACAGTGGTTTGGCTTCATTGGGGACTGGGGTTCCACCTGGAGGGACACCAGCCTATACTGGCAGGATGGTCTGCATCTGTCCAGGAAGGGAACAAGTCTTTTCAGCAATCAGTTTAAATGCTTCATTGGCAAGCTTTTAAACTAGTCAAGGGGGGGGGCACTGATAAGCAGCAGGAAAATCCCAGCATCTCCCTACAAAACAGGGTACTAAATGAGAAAAAGACCGAGGTAGAAAGGTCAGTGGGGGATGCTGCAACAGAAGGTAAAGCCAGCAAAAATGGAGAGCAATGAGTACCAATGCCCGTAGTCTGAGTAACAAGCTTCCTGAATTAGTGGCCTTGGTGGAGGAGGAACATCTGGATATCGTGGCAGTCACAGAAACATGGTACACTCAAAACCATGACTGGGATGTAAACATACCAGGATACACTATCTACAGAAGGGACAGGGAGGGTAAAAGAGGAGGAGGAGTAGCTCTTTACATAAGGGAAGGAATCAAAGCAACAGAACAAAAGAGTAAACAGGGAGGAGAAGAAGCACTGTGGGTAAATTTGGAGACCGGCAATGGCACCACAATCCGCATGGGGGTTGTATACAGACCCCCTTCTCAGGGGGAGGAAATGGACAAGGAAATGATAGAAAGTATACTTAGAATGGCAGAAAAAGGGGAGATATTGCTGATGGGTGATCTGAATATGCCAGATGTTAACTGGAGTGCAGTTGCAGCAGTCGCTTCGAAGAGTGGAGTTATTCTAGATGCCCTACAGGGGGCATGCCTTAGACAACTAGTATTGGAGCCCACTCGGGAGGAGCAATCTTAGACCTGGTTCTCTCAGATGGAGATGAAGAGGATCACAGATGTAGGGAGTGGGTAGCCATCTGGGAACTAGCGACCATTGAACAGTATGGTTCACAATAAACACAGCAATAGAGGTCAAGCCATACAAAGGAAAAGTACTGGACTTTAGGAGGTTAACTTTGCCAAAATGGGTGAGTGCCTAAGGAATGCACTAGCAAATGGGCAGGAAGGAGGGTGGAAGAACAATGGGAATAATAAAACTGCCATCCAGAGAGGTAACAAGCCTTTGTGAAGCAAATAAACAAACAAAACGATGTAAGAAACCACTATGATTCTCAAAGGAAGTGGCAGTGAAGGTCCAAGAGAAAAGAAAGCATTCAGGAAGTACAAGGAATCACAGAAGGAGCAGGACAGAGAACTGTATCAGTTAAAGCAAAGGAAGCTGGGAAGGCAGCAGAACAGCAAAGGCCCAAACCGAGGAAAAGATAGCCAACTCAGTTAAGAGGGATAAAACCTTTTATAGGTACATCAGGGAGCGAAGGAAGACCAAGGGAGGGATAGTGAGGCTTAATAAAGGGGAAGGAGGGTGGGCAGAGGGTGACTGTGAAAAGGCAGAGATACTAAACAAATGTTTTTGCTCAGTATTTACAAAGGAAGAGGGGGAGGTACCTAAAACAAACAGTAGAAACACTCTGGATACAGAAGTTGATACCATCCCAATTTACAGAAGAAAGGGTTCTGAAAGAACTCTTAAAACTGAAGGTGGACAAAGCAATGGGGCCTGATGGGATTCATCCCACAATTCTAAAAGAACTAAGGGTAGAACTAGTGACACCACTGACTACCCTCTTAAACAAATCATGGGAGGATGGGGTGGTACCCGAGGACTGGAAGAGGGCAGATGTGATTCCCCTTCACAAAAGTGGGAGCAAGGCAGAAGCAGGAAACTACAGACCTGTTAGTTTAACCTCAGTGGTAGGGAAAATGATGAAATCACTTCTGAAGGAAAGAATTGTCGCTATCTAGAGGCCAGAGGGCTGGGGTCCAAGGCAGCATGGATTCACAGTGGAAGGTCATGCCAGACAAATCTGATAGATTTCTTTGACTGGGTGACCAAAGTAGTAGATCAGGGAGGGGCTGTGGACATGGCCTACCTAGACTTTAGCAAGGCATTTGACACAGTCCCACACAAAAGATTAATATACAAGTTAGCCAGCCTGGGAGTGGGTCCCAAGATGACAGCCTGGGTAAAAAATTGGCTGGAGAATAGGACACAGAGAATAATAGTAAATGGAGTCCACTCTGAAGAAAGGGGGGTTACTAGTGGGGTACCACAGGGTTCAGTATTAGGACCGATCCTCTTCAATGTCTTTATAAGCGACATTGCAGAGGGACTGGAAGGAAAAGTATGTCTCTTTGCAGATGACACAAAGATCTGCAACAGAGTTGATGCACAAGGTGGGGTGGAAAGGATGAGAAGGGACTTGGCAAGGTTAGAGGAATGGTCAAATGTATAGCAGCTTAGATTCAATGCTAAGAAGTGCAAGGTAATGCACCTGGGAAACAAAAACCCAGGGGAGGAGTACACAATGGGGGGTGAGATACTAACAACAACAAAAATGGAAAGAGACCTGGGGGTAGTCATACCAGATGACCTAAAGGTGGACAAGCAATGTGAGAGGGCAGCAAGGAGGGTTGGGGGGATACTGGGATGCATAGGGAGAGGCATCACCAGTAGAAAACAGGAAGTTATTATCCCTCTGTACAGACAGCTGGTGAGACCCCGTCTGGAGTACTGCATGCAGTTCTAGAGACCCAATCTCCGCAAAGACATAGACAGGATGGAAGCTGTCCAGAGGAGGGCAACTAAAATGGTGCAGGGTCTGCACCGGAAGACATATGAAGAGAGACTTAAGGAGCTTAATATGTATAGCCTCGAGGAAAGGAGGGAGAGGGGGGACATGATAGAAACTTTGAAGTACCTCAAAGAAATCAACAAAGTCCAAGAGGGTAGCATCTTTCAAAAAAAGAGGTGTGCGAGAACAAGGGGGCACAATTTAAAGATAGAGGGGGCGGCTCAGAGGTAATTTAAGGAAGTATTTTTTCACAGAGAGGGTTGTGGATGCATGGGACGGCCTTCTGGAGGAGGTTGTGGAGTCAAAAACAGTGGTGGAATTCAAGCATGCATGGGACAGTCATAAGGCAATTCTAGGAGGTGGGGGTAGGAAGAAGAAGGCTTCTGGTTAACTAGGATCTGCAGCTTATCCATTAAGTAGGGAAATGGGCAGACTGGGTGGGCCAAGCGGTCCTTATCTGCCGTCAAATTCTATGTTTCTACGTTTCTATGCCCATGAGCAGTGTATTCATATCCTTTAATACACTCCCTAGAGTCCTTCATTGAACTTATAAAATCATTTGTTATGCTTAGGTATTATTGTTAACTTTTAATATGATTTTGTTTTACATAAAATCATAAGTCTAAATAAATTTAAATGGAAAAATATATATATTTGGGAGGCGGTCGCACCCCTATAGTTAGGATTGAGTAGGCACTTTAATGTTAAACCTCACATTTTGCACTTTAATAACTTTGCGACTGTTAAAACAGATTGGCACACAGTTTGGCATGCACTGTCTTGTGGGGCAGATCCCTTGACATGCTAAGTTTTGTTCCAGTCAGATGTGCGGATTCTGAGATCCAGATAGTGCAAAAATGTAAAAATACGTCCTTTTTTGCAGTGTGTTCCTTATCACCTTGCACCCAGATGGTGTAGAATTTTGGTGTGACATTTTTACGGTAGGAAGAGCCTGGGTCACAGAACTGCTTTGCTTTGGTTTGGTGAAAAAATATTAAACTGTTCCAAAGTTATTTAATTTTTAAATTCCCATTATTTTCAATGCTACTATCATTCTCCAGGATAGCTTCCTGGAATGAAAACAGAATTTGATGTTACAAAAAAAGGATTCTTTTTCACAAGTGACCAATCCTTTTTCAAGAGACAAAAGTCCTTTTTCACAAGCTGCCATCTTGTTTTCACTTTTCCCACACAAGAAACTGTCATAACTCTGCAAGGCAATGTCTTCTGCAGACATCCAAACACGTATCTTGCTCATCGGGAGTTGATGAGCTTCATTTTGTAATGTTTAGTACCTCCCAAGGGCCTGGACCATTTTTTTAAAATAATTAATTCCTTTTTCATGACTCGCTAACTTCTTTTTTCATTCTCCTGGAAAAGGAAATCAGCTCGCGAAAAAGGATTTTGAAAAAAAAATAAGTCCAAAATCCTTTTTCACAAGTTGATTCCTTTTTCGCGAGAACAAAAAAGGATTAGCGAAAAAGGAATCATCTTGTGAAAACAGATTTGTAAAAAAAAAACTACTGTAAGTCCTAAATCCTTTTTTGCAACATGAAGTCCTTTTGTACGACCACAGCAAAGGATTCGTGAAAAAGGATTCCCCATCGCAAAAAAGTATTTCTTTAATTGTGCAATCCCCTTTATTTTAAAGTACCTTTGGTGTTCAGTGGCACCCCTCCACTCCCATCTCCCTATTGTATATCCCTGGTGTCTAGTTGTGTCTCGTGGCACCCCCACCCTCCAATTCCTATACATTTTTTTTTACACATTGGTGTCCAGTGGTACCCTCCACCCTCTGATTTCCATATATGTTTAATTTAATACTGCACCAGTTAGGACACATCTCATTGGTGTCTAGTGGTACCCTCACCCCACCCTCCCATGTCCCTCTTAATGCTATTATAGCATTGGTGGCTAGTGGTACTCCCACCATCCCATGTCTCTGGTAATCTGTAAATTAGAAAACCATCAATCGATGTCCTTAGTTTTGTGTTTTTAAACCTGTTAAAACAAAACACCACCGCTCACACCTGCAACCCCCCCACCCAACCTCCCACAGTACACCCATCTCCCTGCACCCCCTACATCCTCCCACACACCCTCAGTCACCTGACATGCTCACAGTGTGAAGATCCACTCTCTGACTGAAGACACGTCTTGCTGTTGGAACCGGAGACTGCTGTATGACAGATAAGGTAACTGTGGTTCAGTTCCAACTGCAGTTACCTTACTTGTCATACAGCACACCATGAACTTAATTCTGTGGATAAGGGAGGTTTAACTGGTGCAGTGTTTGTCAACCTAGCTGAGGCATTTGTTTTGGTCAACATTCTTATGACTGGATTGCAACAGCTCACACTGTTCCCTAATTCTGTCTGCTGGTTGTCAAACTACCTGAATGAAAGAATGGAATTTGTACGTATTGACAGTTTGCTATCTGTCTCCTTAAAGAGGAATGTCCATCTTCTTTTCTACTTAAAGAGATTCACCAAGTTATATTGTGCTGCCCCTGCTAAATTGATGCCTTACCGCCACAGCATGCTTAAATTGTGCAGTTGTCACAAACGTATTCCAGAGATAAAAAGTTCTAGCCCTCATAAAATTACTTAAACCGGGTCCCAAGGACTTCCCATTTTTTTGCAGCTGCCTGTGTTCAGCCCCCACGCTCACTAACGTTATGATGAGATGCTAGGAAGAGCAACAGGGTGCACTCTATTATAATCAATAGGCAGTGGCTTTATGGTCTTTTTTAAACATTATATTGGCCACTTGGTAATGAAACATGGGCACCGGTCGACTAACAAGGGCCTTGTTTGTTGACTGGTGCCCACGTTTCATTACCAAGTGGCCAATATAATGTTTAAAAAAGTAATTGTAAAGCCACTGCCTATTTATTGTAATGGAGCATGCCCCATGCTCACTCTAGCATTTCGTCATAGCGTTAGTGCTGAAAGGGCAGAGCATATGTAGCTGCAAAACGGGAGTCCAGGACTTAAAGTAATTTACTGAGAACTATAACTTTTATCTCTGGACACACTTGTGACAACTGCCAATTTAAGCATGCTGTGGCAGTAAGGCACTGATTTAGCCGGGGCAGATCCTGTTAAATCTCTTTAAAGAGAAGCATCCATCTGCATTTACCCCATGCCTTAGTGTGGGGCATCCCCAGATTAGGCTTTTGCCTATAAAAGTGAAATGTTACCGTAATATTTGTTGCTGTAATTTATTTTTTATCTGGTTGATCCTGCCATTCCTCCCACCCAACATTTTGTGACCTGTGCCTCTAGGGGCGCATCCCAGAGCCACTCGATGTTGACGTCAGTGCAGGGGATCAGCTATGGGAGAATATATTGAACTCTTAATAGTAGGAGCTATTAAGAGTTCTGGTTTGTATGTTACTGATCCCAGTGCCATGCCCAGAGTAAATATGGACTTTCACAGAGCCCCACTGTAAAATACAGTAGCAGGATTCAATCCTGGGGTTGGAGTTCAAAGTTCTACTCTCCTGAGCTATACTGCCTGTGAATCATGACATAGAAATACACAGCAGGTGAGATCTTGAAAGATAATAATTATGCTTGAGTCAGACTTTGATGATTTTTGTGATCTATAGTCTGGGAGTGACTAATGCCCCAAGTAATGCTCCCTCAAATAAAACAATATCCAGCAGTGAGATGAGAATGGTCCAGTGGGATACAGCCCCAATTCCCAGTCCCCACGTGGACATAACTGCACATATTTGCCCAGTATGAAGCCCCAGCCCAAGCAAGGTTCTGTGCCTAAAAAGAAAAAGCAGAGATGTAAGCATCTGCCCAATTCTCAGCTCAAGAAAGCAAACATCTAAGCCTAGAAAGCAGAAGTGTAGAAATCTGCCTAAGCATGTTAAGGTCTCTTAGCCTGAGATATTGTTCCAGAAAGATGCCCATTGTGAGCCTTTGACAGAGTTGGAGGTCTCATTGCAGGCGAAGGAGAGTTGCAAAAATAAGCACAAGCACTGCCTGATTTTAAAACCCTGAGCAAGAATGTCCTTATTGTTTGTGGCTGTACTTGACTGTTGCAAAAAATATAGTGATAAGCATTTATCCCAACTAGACACATTGCCTGAGCCTGAAACAGAATTTCCACTTTAGCATGCATCTACAACTCGGGTCCAGCTCAAAAAGCACCAACATAAAGGCAAGGACTTATCTGAGCCCAAGAGTCTACCTGAACAAGCTGCTCATTCTGAGTCTGAAAACTGAGGGCACTCATGAAAAATGCAAACCTAAACACAGGAATCAGCTCTAGCCTGATACCATGCCGGAGTCTTGAGTCCTGACTGAGCAACGGGCCCCCTTGGAGCCTGCATCTGTATTCTTATTTTTATGTCATTGAAAACATCTGGAAAATACCTTAGAGCTCAAGTGCTCATTTACAATGGTTCCATATTAAATACGTAGTCACAGAAAGCATTTCCAGTACAATAAGCAGTTCCAGAGAAAATGTGCACAAGCATGGCTCAAAGCACTTAGGACGTATCAATTACATACAGTTTGGAAAAAAATCGATACAGAACGTTGGATAAAAAGTCACAGGATATGTACAGAGAGAAACCAAATAAAACTGTCTAACAGTTGCAATTGCACTGGACTGCATAAGTAGATCGCAAAGATCTCGTATACTGATTAACCTTGGGGAAATTCATGAGTGGATCAGGCAGCTCATTTAACCAATTAGCAGTCCTGACAGCAAATGATCACTTGCCCAGCTGAGTATGCTTGAAAGGAAGCTTAAGGGCATTCCTGGCCATGTTCCTGGTGCTGTATTGGTTGGGAAAGGAGTGGAAGCAATTTGTTAAAAGCAGGGGGTGTTGAGCCCAGAGAGGACCTTTTTGGTTAGCAATCTGGACTGGAGCTTTATTCTGCTGGGTAAAGGTAGCCAGTTAGTGAGTACGTAAAGGGTACAACTATGAGTGCAGTTATCTGCACCAAGTACAGAGCAGCACACTGTATGACAGATCAGCTTTACTCTTTTTAGCACCATGTCACAGGCAGCCGCGTAGACGGAGAGGCCATAATCTATAAGTGACAGAATGAAGGCTGCCACAATAAGGCATCTTGCATCCCTAATGAGATTTTTCCAGTTATGGTACATGCTGCCCAGTCTTCTGTTAACTATGGCCACCAGACTGTCAACACAAGGGGCAAAAGATAAGGAGCCTGATTCCAAAATGACTTATGCATTGTGCAAGGTGCTTTACACCTGACCCTATGGCATAAATCGCACCTTGCTCCATGTGTTCCACAAGTTGGTATTCCAAGTTGCATCTTGTGCCATGCTGCATGCTGGTTGTGCCCAAGGTGGGCTACACCACCCACTATACCCGCAACCTGCTGCGGCATGGCACAAGGGTGGGTTATGGCAACGACTGCACCCTATTCCGGAAGGGCGGCTGCCGTAACCTGCTAACGCCATTCCAAGTCCCGCAATGGCACTGTGGACTTAGATCAGCATGGAGGTGGTCTAATGGGCATCTGTCCTTGCAAACTGATGGATGCCCACTCTGCAGCACTGTGGGAAGCACATAGCCCTACTCTACTCCCCCCCCCCAGCAAGGTCATGCCCTCCACTCCAGAATGTCAGGGACTCCTGGAGTCCATTTCCCACACTGCCCCCCCAAATGCCTGTGCCACCCGGTCAGTCTCCCCATGCCCCCAGGTGGTTGCGGGTACATTTCAGGGTGGGGGCTATGGGGAGGCAGTAAATCACAGGCGACAACTTGCGGCACCCAGGGTCATTGCGCCATTCCTGTGGCTGCCACAAGTCGCTGGTTGTAGGTGCCGGTGACCCTGCCTGTCTTGGAATACGGTGCAGGGTCCCTGGCATAGTGCCGCATGGCGCAACTTGCATATACCCGTGAGTTGCACTGTGTGACTTGGATTCAGGCCCAAGGTGTCATCCAGAGTTACTCCAAGGTATTTAAAGGTCCCCACCTGTTCAAGGTTTTGTCCCTGGCTGTTTCAGATGACAAAGGGCAGAACTTTTCTCTTCCATGGGAGGCTGCAGAAGAGCATGGTCTTTGTTTTTTTTGTAATTAAGGAAGAGTTTGTTGTTGGAGAACCAGCTTTCTACTTCAAATAGGATGGTGTTTGCAATGCAGGATGGGAGCAGTAACAAAAAGTGCAAGCATCTGCTGCAACCTGAACTAGATCCCCAGCTTGAGCAAGAACCCGGCAGCCAAAACAGCACCAAGTGCAGGCATTTGCCTTAGCCTGACACCTTACCTGAGCCTGATACTCTGACAGAGAATGATACCCTGCCCCTGGGAGACTACAGGTTTCTCAGTGGGGGGGGGGTGGGGTGACACTCTGTCAGGGGTGTGTGCTTGGGTGGTATTACTTTTGTTTGTCTCCCTTGAATTCCCTCATGCCTCATGACTTGTGCGCTGGGTTGCGATGTGTGCTTGTCTTGCAGGGATCTAAAAATCAATGGATTATTGTCAGTCATCTTAGTTAGTATCTGATGGCAGCCATATTATTAAAGGAATAATGCCTGACAGGGTGGGTGCTATGCTGGGATAACATCCCACCTCGGTGGTTGGGCCTGAGGCCACTGGCTGAGGGTGTCCAACACTCAAGAAGGGATGTTATCCCAGCATAACACCCACCCTGGAGGACGTATTCCTATTATACAATGTCTCGTTGTTTCATACAGAAAAAAAATTATTTTAAAGAATGCTTTTTAGTGTTTCAAAATATTTTTTTAAGAAAAGATGCAAACAATCTATGGGGGTCATCATCTAAATGGTCAGCAGTGATGTTATGCCAGGATAACATCCCTGCTGTGATGGCCAGCTGACCAATCAGGAGCCAGGATTCTTTCTTGCCATTGTATAATACAGTGTAATCATCAGTTGTGACTCATCGAGTAGAAAATATGAGGAAAAGAACAGAAAGAGACAGGGCTGCGGGGGTAGGAAAGGTAAAGATAAAGGTTCCACCATGCCAGCTCTACAAAATACAAGTTTAGCACCACCAAAGATGCAGATTGTCATGGTGGATATGGAGTTGGAGTCACTGTGCTGTAGGGACTGCTGGGTGTGGGACAGTACAGCCAAAAAATCATGATTACCCATTAGTGGGACCAGTGATTTCCCAGATACGGAATTTTGCAAATTTTGGTGAGATATCATTTGAGATAACCCCGGCTGTACTAGTTGCTATAGGTATCATATCAGGAGGGAGCCCACTAATCCTGGCTTAGTGGCAGGTTGCCAGGCTCAGAGTGGTATTGGTTCCCTCTGGGGTTCCTTGGGCACTGTTGAGGGATCCGCCGATCCTGGCTTAGTGACAAGGTGTCAGGGTGGCATGGAACCCCTTGACAGGATTTCTGTACCTGTAACATCTGGGGGGGGTGGAAGGATCTGGAGTTTGGACACCCAAGGGGTTCTGCTAAAGGGTGCAAAGGGGATTCAACTGCCATACATGTAGCTGGGCTAGATCAGACTGAAGCCCCTTGGAGGAGTGGTAAAGGACACTGGTAACCGGACACACGTGCATCTTCACCAGGCACCAGGGGATTAAATCATGGGTTGTTGGCATATACAAGCTACTTCTTTGGTCTATCAGGTGAGATTTCTGGGTGACAGGCTTTGGTTTGGATGCCTCTGGGCAGGCAATGAGGGCAGTTGGGTAGCAGTACAGGTGGGCCAGGAAGCAGCACTATCAATTCAGGATGGCAGTAGTGGGTTCCCAGGTGGGCATCCTCTCAAAGGATGTGCATTGATGGCCTTTGGGCCTGGAGGGTTTCCCTGTAGATGCCGGGGGAGCAGTATGAAAAAGAAGATGTGACTGGTACAGAGATAAAGGCGCCATCGCTAACAAGGACTCCAGAGGAGGTAATCATCTGAGGCTGTTGCTAGATTAAGGTAATGAGCATGTATCCTATCACTTAGGAATGAGCTGAGGCTTGTGGAAGGCACCACTATCCATAAAGGGGCACCAGGATCCCAGCTAAACATAGTATCTGAACAAATATCCATGTGAAATAATTGTAGTTCCCATATCAGCTGAAATGTAGTGTAGGCTTGCCGAGATTATCTGCAAGGGATAGGAGAGTCTACATAAAGATTTAGGACACATGAACTGGGATTGTGTGGAATAGTCACATGAAATATGAGCCTAGGTACAGATGAACTATAACACGGAGCACTAACCCCAACTGTGCTTGAAATAACTTGTGAAATGCATGATCTGAACTACCAGTGAACTGCAGTCCCTTAAGTGAAACAGATCACAAATGAACTGTCAATCTGGTGTAGCATGTGTTTATTCAGTGACATTCAAAACTGTTTTTGAGACCTGCAGAAACCAGAAGAAAGAGACTGTATATCTCTAAGTGTCTGCAAGGGGAGAGGGGTCATCCCAGCAAGTTATAACACTAAGATACCCCTAGACATGGGAGTCACCCTGGGCCATGCTCAGATGCGACACAGCAGAGCAGGCCAGGGTGAAATAGGATTTGGACAGAATGAATTACTTCAAGTTATGTAAACTGGAGGAAAAAAGGCAGCTTTGCAACCATGTAGAGAACAAGCATTTGTCAATGCCGAATGTTGATTGCGTTGGTGTGTTGAGCTCGCTCACTGCCCCTCTATCACTCTCTCAGTCTGTGTCTCCCCGTGCTGCAGGCAGCTCTTTTGTACTGGGCTCCTGCCTGTGTTGGCACCTTGTTCTGCCTAGCAAGAAATCCGCAGCTTTCCCGACAGAGCTCCGTTGAGGTGGCTCACTCCTCCTCTCTCACTCACTCATTCTGGTTCTCCTGGCGCTGCAGGCTTCCCTTTTGTACTGGGTTCCTGCCCTCTGTTGGTGGCTTTTTCTGCCCACAAAGAAATCTGCATCAGTCCCGACACAGGTCTGTTGAGCCTGCTGACTCCCCCTCTCTCACTCGCTCATTCCATTTCTCTCGGTGCTGCAGGCTGCCCTTTTCTATTGGGCTCCTACCTGCGTTGCTGCCTTCGTCTGCCCACGAAGAAATTTGCAGCAGTTACAGTAGAGCTCCACTGAGCTCACTCACTCCCCCTCTCTCACTCGCTCATTCTGGTTTTCCCACCACTGCAGGCTGCCATTTTGTACAGGGCCCCTGCGTGCATTGCTGCCTTTGTCTGCCCACAAACAAATCTGCAGCAGTCCCAGCAGAGCTCCGTTGAGCTCACTCACTCCCTCTCCCCTCACTCGCTCATTCTGTGTCGACTGCTGCTGCAGGCTGCCCTTTTGTACTGGGCTCCTGCCTGCATTGGCGGCTTGTTCTGGCCAGAAAGAAATCTGAAGCAGTCCCGACACAGCTCCATTGAGCTCGCTCACTCCCCCTCTCTCACTCACTCATTCCGTTTCTGCCGGTGCTGCAAGCTGGCCTTTTGTACAGGGCTTCTGCCTGCATTGCCGCATTTTCTGCCCACAAAGAAATCCACAGCAGTCACAATACAGCTCTGTTGAGCTCACTCACTACCGTGCTGTCACTCACTCATTCTGTGTCTATTGGCACTGCAGGCTGCGCTTGTGTACGGGACCCCTGGCTGCGTTGGCACCTTTGTCTGTCCACAAAGAAATTCACAGCTGTCCCAACAGAGCTCAGCTGAGGTTGCTCAGTCTCCCTCTGTCACACGCTCATTCTGTTTGTCCTGGCGTTGCAAGCAGCCCTTTTGTACAGGGATCCTGCCTGTATTGGCGCCTTTTTCTGCCCACAAAGAAATCTGCAGCAGTCCTGATAGAGCTCCTTTGAGCTCACTCAGCCCCCTGTCTCACTCACTCATACTGTTTCTCCCACCGCTGCAAGCTGGTCTTTTCTACTGGGCCCCTGCCTGCTCTGATGCCTTTTCTGCCCACAAAGAAATCTGCAGCAGTCCTGACGGCGCTCTGGTGAGTTCGCTCATGCCGCCTCCCTCACTAGCTCTCTCGTTCTGTTTCTCCCAGTGCTGCAGGCTGTCCTTTTGTACTGGGCTCTTGCATTGGGGCCTTTTTCTGCCCATAAACAAATCTTCAGCTGTCCCAGCAGAGCTCAGTTGAGCTCGGTCACTCCCCCCTCTCACTTGTTCGATCTTAATCTGTCTCAAACACTGATTTCCCACAGCGACCGTGCTATTCTCTGGCAGGAGTGCAAAAACATATTTTAGCCAGGATGTGAAAAATGACAGCTGTACCATTCATAAGGAGGTGTGAAAAACTGCCACTGTTGAAAATGTGGCGTGAAAATATTACAAATTTGCGAAGTTACAAGGGTGAGTGGAAACAGTACAACGCACGTTTATAACACAGTTATGTTATGGAGTTTCATCACCAAATTTTCAACATAGGGCTTTTAGGACCTCTGCTCATGAACAGTGCCACTGTCATTTTCTTAATCTGTCCCAAACACTGATTTCCCACAGCAACCGTGTTATTCTGTGCCGCAACTGTGAAACTACATTTCAGTCAGGATGTGAAAAATGATAGCTGTACTGCTCATAAGGAGGTGTGAAAAAATGCCACTGTTGAAAATCTGGCATGACAATATTACAAACCTGTGAAGTTACAAGGGTGTGTGGAAAGTGTGCAATGCACACTTGTAACACAGTCATTTGATGGGCTATCATCACCAAATTTCAACATAGGCATTTTACGACCTCTGCTCATGAACAGTATCACTGTCATTTTCTTAATCTGTCCCGGACAGTGATTTCCCACAGCGACTGCTCTATTCTGTGCCGGAAGTGCGAAACCACATTTTGGCCAGGATGGGAAAAATGACAGCTGCACTGTTCATAAGTAGGTGTGGGAGAATGGCAATGTTGAAAATCTGGAGGAAAAATATTATAAATTCGTGATTGCACGAAAGGCATGCGGTAAGCTGCGCAATGACATTCGTAAGACAGTCATTTTAGAGAGTATTGTTACCAAATTTTCAACATAGCCATTTCAGGACCTCTACCCATGAACAGTGTCACTATCATTTTCCTAATCTGTCCCGAACACTGATTTCCGACAGCGACCACGCTATTCTGCACCGCAAGTGCGAAAACACATTTCCGCTGGGATGTGAACAATGACAGCTGTACTGTTCACAAGGAGATGTGACAAAATGCCAGTGTTGAAAATCTGGCATGAAAATATTGCAAATTCACGAAGTTACGAGCGTGCGTAGCAACTGCGCAACACATGCTAGTAAAACAGAAGTTTTTTTGAATTTTTCCACCAAATTTACAAAATAGGCTTCTTGAGAGCCCACCTCATGAACACTGGCACTGTCGTTTCGTTAATTGGCCCCAAAAGGTGATTCCGCGCAGTGACCATGAAATCACCTTTTGGGGCTGATTAACACCATGACAGTTCAAGAATTCATGAGGAGGCATCTAAAAACCCCATGTTAAAAATTTGGTGAAGGAATTCCCAAAAATGCCCGAGATATGTACTAAAGTTGAAAAAACCCTATTTATTACATTATACAGCTTACCGGCATTTCCTCAATTCGCGGTCGGCTTTGAAGAGTGCTGACGTGTTCCTGGTCCACCGAAGTTCGTCGTGCCAAGCTCCAGAGGTAAGTATGGGGTAGGGGGGTTTGGGGAGGCAAGATGAGCAATGGGTGGATGCGGCTTGCAGGTGGGAGGGCCGGGAGACTATGAGGGACCGTTTCCTTTTTTACAGGTGTAAAAAAAAAAAAGACTTTCGGGACTGTTTTTATTTACGGGCATGTGCGCATGGGGTGGGCTCCCAGGTGCCACCAGAGTCTCGTTTTGGGGCAGCGTGTAGCCAATGGGGATTGGGCACCCCATCGGCAAACAACAAAGGGGAATTTCTTTCTGCTGGCGGGGTGGGCACCCCCGTCAGCAAACAACAAAAGGATTCCTTTCTGCTGATGGGGATTAGGTACCCCATGGGCAAACAACAAAAGGGGGGATTCCTTTCTGCCGATGGGGATTGGGCACCCCCATCGGCAAACAACAAAAGGGGTGGAATTCCTTTCTCCCAACAGGGACTGGGCTCCCCCGTCGGCAGATAAACATGTTGGGGGGGGTAATATTGTTTGTGAACACAGCAGCAACCCACCGCCGTGTTCACAAACAATATCAAGCTTGCTAGATCCTGCCCTGCAATGATGAGTTGCTCCTTCATTGCAGCAGATGGCTGATGCTGCAATGACGAGGTGGCCCCTGATTGCAGTGGCTGATTTGTCACAAGTTGGTGCAAACATTCCAAACTTGTGTCACCAGCAGCCTGCAATGGCATTGGGGGAAGCGGGACAAGCCTGACAAGCCGTTGCAGGCTGTGGGGGCATTGGCCACAACAGTGCCACGCCTTCACAGCCTGCTGCTGAGTAAGCTGCCGCAATATGTTTCTTGTGCTGAGCACAATCAACATAACAATGGGAACCAGAATGTGCCTGTTCATGTGCACCGTGAGCTTAGTGAGAAAATCCTGTGTTGTGCAACAGGGCAGTCAAGAATACATGCATGGAAAGTGGTGGTGCAGATGAAATTGCAGTGCTACATGTGCAACAGTTCTGCCTGGCAACAAGGTGACAGCTGTGTAATGTGAACATTTGCATGGGCTAATCAGGATGCAGCCTGAATCTAAAGAAGTGCATTTATTGTTTCCTGAAATGGCAGCAAAGCACAAATAGGTGCAGTTTCGAACTATGCTATGCAGGCCTGCAGCTCAGAATTCTCTCACCCAGTTCACAGAGTGATGACTGGATCTTGTCATGTGGAGAGCTGAGTAAATGGTCATTCATTGTCCACAGAGAAGAAGAGGTAGGTCATTTCCCTTGGTGCCTTAAAAAAGGGAAATCAGTGGAAGCCTGACAGTCAGCTTCTCATTCTGGCCAGGGTAGTTATTACCTAAATCACCAGTTAAAGGAACAATGGCAGAAAGAGAACCAGAACTGAGTGTTTCAGACATTGGGCAGGGGAAGAGGACTGATGGTGAGAGTGACTGTGACATTCTGTCTCGGTTCTGAAAGTGAGCCAGTGTGGGGGATGCGGACAGTGATTTGGGCTCTGAAGTACCAGATATGCAATCAAAGGGGCAGAAACACTGAACTTATACATTCCTGCGAGCTATGCAGAAAAGAAGTTTTGTATGAGCGAACTTCCCACACCAGTAGCCAATCACCCATACCGGCACCCAGGGTCAATCAGGCAGTAGAAATGCTGAAACTGGACAGAGTTGATTTATAGGAGGAAGATTAAGACGTGACTCACTTTATGGTCATTGATGATGCTGAACCAATGTTTGCCTCATGAGCCCCGATGCATCTGCTATGGAGGAATCAGTAGCAGAAGATATGATGCGAAACTAAAATGGGAGACCGGCTGTGCAGTTGGACCCAAAGAATCAGAGGGACCTGTTCTGGGTGCCTTGTTCCTAGTCAATCTGACATTTCCTAATAGCAGCACTGATGAACCCCAGGAGAAGTGGTTCTGATGAACAGAAGCAGAGAAGGGAACTGTGACCCAGTCAGGGGGCTCGTATCCTGCCTTTATGGCCTGTCTTGGCATGACAAGTCCAAGCCTACCTCCAGCACCTACTGCCCTGCTACCTTCACCTTTACCACCAACAATGACCAAAGAACTAAACACTTCTTAGGAGATGGACTTTGAACTGCTTGAGTGGGGGGAATTCCCCAGCCTGTTGTCCATTCCACTACAGGAATTGTACACCTCATCTCCACCACTGAGGTACCCCAAACAGGGATGGGCACTTATTCCTCCCATATACCAACAGAGTTTCCTGGATGATTCTGTACCCATGTCCGCAGGGCTCACTTGTGAAGAAGACACTGAACTATGGCTGTGGCCTGGTAAAGAGAAGGATAACTTGATGAAGCAATGTCAAGATGACTGAAAAATCAATTATCTGGGAGATGGAACTACAAATTTCCCTGTTACCCACTGTGTCTCTGAAGAATGGTGGAGAAACATCATTAAGCTTGGCTTGGAGAAAAAAGCCAAAGACCACATCCAGAATTTAAAGTCTGCCAGCTGTAACAATTGGGAGGCCAAAGTGCAGGGAGTGCTACGGGCATGGTGGATTATGGGAAGTATCCAAGACCGGATGCATCATGTGATCTATACATCACCAGAGGAATGCTGTACCCAGAAACCGATCAAGTTTTGGTATAAGTTTATAGGGGTGCTAGAGGGGCCTCTTATGGATATAAGAGTGCTGCCTCATGAGTTCTTAGGGCAAGAGAACTGTGAACTGAAGATGTGTAGTTCTGGTGCTCTAAGGATACAAGAGGCAACACTTAGTCCTATATCCATAAGAGGCCTTCCTAGCTCCCCTACAAAGTTATTGTAGATTGTGCCATCATTTTTAAAAAAAAGGTACCTCTTTTGTGGTACCTTTCAGTAGTGCGCTGGTGGTCATCCAGAAGCCTGTTGCAGTGCTCAGCACATGAGGTACTCTTACTGCAATAAGAGTACCTCTCACGCAACTGAAGGCAGTGCTGTGATTGGTTGGGGAGTATCACATGATGCTCCCATGATCTACAAGACAGAAACAAAATGCAGATTCTAGTCAAGCCCCCTCTATCCCAGTACAAAACCCTGGACAATTTGTGGCTGTGAGTAGCACCCAGTAACACAAACTGTTTTCTCTTCTGTGCTGGGTGTGCGGGATAGTGCAGACTGAAGACATTGTTCTGATAGATGCCCCATTGGCAACCTACTGTTTACTGTCATGCAAGTACAGGACATTGAACGTTTCATATGGACTTGATTATCATATTGCCTTTGTATTGTATGTTTTTCTCCACAGCTTGTGAAAAGACCAGAGGTGGTGCACATAGTTGATCACCCACTGCAGGTATAATGTAATAGTCAAAATTATTTCTATTTGAATATGCCCTTTAGAGGACTGCATAACAAACTACAAAACCGTATTGTTGCAATCATGATGCTAGCCAAAATGAAAAAAGATGCCAAGTACTGTGGCGCCAGTCCAAAATGTACCAAGCTTGCCAAGGTTTTGCACTACTTACACAGTAAAATATACATTTTTTTAAAGTTCAGTGTGACACTCTCTTCTCTTGTGGGAGGGGTTGTACATGTGACCTCTAGAGGGCCTGTTAGGTAGAAGGAGTACCCTGTAGGTAAGTAAAAGTACCATGCTGTGTACAGGGGTGGGTTACAGTGTAGTGGATCTCTGGAGTATGCATATGCTTATGTATGTGGAAGGATCTGTTCCTGGTTGAGAAGGTTGGGACAGGTCACTCTGTGCTGCAGGATGAGGAGACTGAGTCCGGAACGGGAAAGTCATGGGACCAAGAGTGGTCCTGGTGGATAAAGCTTGGAGTTGTCAAGCTGGTGTGGTGGATAGGACCCCGTGACTGACTGATAAGATCAGAAGGTAGGACTGTATCCTCTGGTGTGCCAGTCAGAGTGTCGACTGAAGTATGGTGGGTATGTGTGTGAATGGGAACCTGCGTTGTGGCACTCATCCTTGGCAGGAGGGTGTGAATGACAGTTAGGGGCTCTGTTCCTCTGCAGACATTAGGGTAGTGGGTTGTTTTGGGTTTGTGTTCAGTTGGGTGGGATTTTGTCCTGGGGAGATTGGACCTGTTGCAGGTGTCCATGTGGGTCAGGTGGCACTGGATGGCCTGATCAACCTCTTCATGTAACAGGTGAAGTCTTCTCCATCATCCCCCTTCTCACATTTCTGGGGACAGCTACATTTAATAGGGGAAGAGAGTATAATAACCATTTCCCCAGGAAAGTGGGTTGTCACTAGAGTGCCCATCAGAGCACTGAATGCCCATGCACCAATTGTTTTGTCCTTTAGCTGGTGGGGTGGAAAGATAAATAGGAGGTTTTGGCAGGAGGAAGGTAGTCTCCCAGGTTCAAGAACTTTGAAGTTGACTAGGAGGGATTAGGTAGCATCAATACCAGTGCCATCATATAGGTTCAGGCCCAGGTGCTGGGAGGGAGGCTACAGATCCTGGCTCAGTGGCAGGGTGACAGGCTCGGAATGGCATGGGTTCCTCTGTGGTACCTGGGGTGCCATTGGGGTGGGAGAGAAAGTGCTAATCCTGGCTCAGTGGCAGGGTGTCAGGATTGGGGTGGCACAGAACCTCTTCTCAGGCCTTCTCTGCCTGTAACACTTGGGAACAAAAGATCTTGGATTTGGCCATTCTACAGGTTCTGCTGGAGGGTTTAAGAGTGATTCAGTGGCCATGCATGGCAACACAGACAGAGACTGCACTTAGAAATGGGTGCCACCAGACAGACTGTCAAACATAGAAAACAAAAACATTCATGGCACTCACTACCATAGATGCCGCTGATTTAAAGGCTGATATGTCTAAACAACTTTATTAAGTGGTCCAGTTCAAAAGTAATTACAAAAAACTCTAAACAAAAAAGCTGTGTGATGCATTTCACAGATCTCTATCTGCTTTCCAAATGCAGGATGCCTTGGCTGTGATGTGCTTTTATGCAGCCATTAGTACTGGGGTGGGGCTAGTCCCTTGCTCTAACTGCTAGCCAGGTATGCAAGGGGAACAGACACTAACAAGTAAATACAATAATAAATTAAGTACTAATACAAAAAGTTAAATAAAAGTTAAAAACATCTACTTACAACTATTTTACTTCAGTACTAATTCAAGATTACTGCAACTATTAGCAGATTTAAATTTAATTTACTAAGTGAAATATTTTAACAGTGTCATTATTTATCAAACTGCTGCAGACTTCAGAGTTCAAAGATTCACTTACAATGGTCTTCACAAGGTGGTTTTGATGAACCTCTGGATTTCTATTCCTAATGCATGGACAGAGATAGAAAGCTAGAAAAAGAAAGACAAAAAAACAGTGATAATGTATACACACATAGAAAACCTCATAAATACTTAATCTTTTACTAACATCACTACGCCTACAGTGAAACACACACAGCTAGGAAGCCCTCTAACATGGCTCAGTGGCCATACATGTGGTTGGGCCAGATCAGTTTGAAGTCCTTGGAGGAGGGGTGAAGGATAGTGGTTACCAAACACAGGTGCTCCTTTGTTAGTCATCAGGGGACCAAACTGTAGGTTCCACACATATACTGACCACCCTCTTGGGTCCATCTGGTGAGATTTTGAGGTGACAGGTCTCAGGTTCAGATGCCTCTAGTTTGGCAGCACAGGTGGTTGGGTAGTCTTATGGGGGGGCTGGGGAGGATATATGTCATGGGTATAATGGTGTGTTCTGTAAAAGCGTATTCCACTTCTGTGACAATATGAACAGCTTACCAAAGATTTCAGTACAGAATCAGTATCCCTTAGCATGGTCTTTCCCATGGTGAATCTCTGGAAATACCAAATATACTGTTATTTATGATCTTCTACAGAAATCCAACAAATCAAGGCTGGCAGTGGTAGAACTGGCAGCACTGGTTGTGGTGCTGATGATGATCAGAATAATAGTGGTGAAGGAAGTGGCACCCCTAGTTCATGTGCATCATCTTAGCAGCAGTACCAACAGCAGCAGGATGCAATACTCATTAAAGAAGTGACAGAGGTATTTTTGATACAACTTGCTGACAGGTTTGACAGCATTAGATTGTTCATTGGAGATACAATTTGGCATGGCAACACTTCTGTATCCCAGACAGAATGATGTATACATTCCATCTGGGAACATAGACTATATCAAACAGAAAGAATATATCAAACAGAAACTGTTGCATACATTTATGGTGCACCAGAAAAAATGAACTTGAAGAAACCACCAAGAAAGTACATGCTACATGCAACCTGCTGATCATAATGTTTCTCTACCATGGTCTTATCATGGCACCGGTGCCAGGCATGAGCATGTCCTCAAAAAGTTGGATAGTGATAATCCATACATAACCAAAACAAAATGGTTATATTAAATGCACGCTGAAAATAGAAAATAGAGTTAAAAATCTACATTTCGACCTTAGGTCTTCTTCAGGAAATATCTAAAAGAGAAAAAAAAAAGTTAGTGTCAAGTTAGTGGTTTTTTTTTTTCTCTTTTAGATATTTCCTGAAGAAGACCTAAGGTCGAAACGTAGATTTTTAACTCTATTTTCTATTTTCAGCGTGCATTTAATATAACCATTTTGTTTTGCTTTTAGACCACATGCTGACGCAGCGCCTTGTCTTTGTTTTCATACATAACCAAATACATTTTGAAGCAATTGGATACTGAATGCCGGTGGCGCTTGCACATTTTGGTGGAGGACCTGGATGTGCTACCATAGTACATAATGAAATCTTATTTAGCAGGCCACTGTGCAGCAGAAATGCTGACCCAATTCAATTCTGCCCAAACCGTCACGTTCTACCATGACGTCTGGTTGTTTGGCTTGCTCACATTGGAATTTCAGTCTGAAAACTAAGAGAATTCCTTTTCTATGGAGATAAAAGTAAGAAAATAGCCAGTTCAGGCAGTACAATGTTTTACTTCTCAGAGTTACTATGGCAGAGGGTGGGGTGCGATGGACTTTGTCTGTTTGTCAGTTCTGGCAAGCCAGGCAAGTCATCTGGCCTCCAGTGGCTAAAGTGGCTTTGTATTTTCTCAGATGCCCTCCGACTTCAGTTGTTTCTGAAAGTTTATTTTCAGTACAACTCAGGATATTGACTCATTGCAACACTCAGTACTAGAGCCAGAGACTCTTGAATTCTCTACATTTCTCAAACAACTTTCAAATGGATAACTTTCACTATCCATTTGATTATTTACATGTTCAACAAGTGACATCTATAGTTCCACTCATATACTTCCAGGTGGCAAATCCCCACGAATTCCGACAGGCATCACAGTCTGGCTCACCATTCTAGGCAACAATGCAACAAGGACTACTCTGGTATACACCACCACTGCAAGTCCTCCTGATGTGACGATAATGACTTTGACATTGTCACCAGTAATGACCACAACACAATCAGGTGTGTCTTTCATACAGGGTTGTCACCATTGAGCAAGGCCCCACAACAAATGGGAGAGACAGGGTAAGTGACTATGCACAGGCCCACTCTTCTACTCATGTACTCAGCTGACTACACAATTGACTGGCAGTGGGCAGAGGCTATCACTGTGTTTAATATATTGTAAACAATTAAAACATAAAAAGAAACATTTTAAGTCTACTGTTGGTAAAATATTTTGAATGACAAAATGTCCTGAATTAGGTTAATTTCATCTTTATTTTAGGTTTCTTAAAGCTATTGTTTTTGGGTGGGGGATATTATTATATTATTCAAAACTGTATGGGGCCAGGGAGAATATAGTAAATCGCATGGAGGTATATCAAAGACAACAGGGGTAAAAGCTGGAAAAATGCAGTCAAGGAAATTCACTTTGTGAAGTATTTTGTGAAATTTCCTTGATTTTGCTTTGAAGGGGGGTGCACATTGCGTGCTTTTCACCTGTGGAAGTACTAATCTTTGCCAGGTGAAGAATATGAATCAAGGCAGTTGTGCAGTGAAAGTGTCGTCGAAGTGTCACCATGAGTAGTTTTCAACAGATGAAGTAGCACTTCACTGGCAGAAACTAATGCAAAAGCAGTTTTGTAATTCAGAGCTGCTTTCAAAAAGAAAAAAAAAACAGCTTGTGTCCCTTCCCCACTTGCAAACCTTCTTGCTCCCACCTCCTTCCTACCCTCACAGACCCAAAAAAGATTAGTCACTTTCAAGTGGAGCCAAAGGCGCTGAAAGTACTGTGCTTCCCCCCCACCGATGTGCACATGTCAAACATGGTGAACAAACACCCTGACCATACCAGTTTCAAGCATCTAACTTTCCTCCTCTCCCTCCTCCTCCTCCCAAGCCCCTAAAAAGCAAAGGATATGCACCACCTGTGCTTGTGCTTCACAGGTGCCTGTGAAGTAGAAAATTGTCTCATGCTGTTCAGTGTCCTGACTCCTGGCTTCTACTGAATAAATGAACAATGACATCTCCCTTATTGTAATAAATGATAGGAAGCTTGTTGGTACCAATGGCTCCACATTGAAATTGACTAGACTTTGCTGGAACTATAGGGGAGGAGAGATGTGTGTGTGCTAGCAGGGATGCTGGGTAAGGGACTCAAGTTAAAACAGGCAGGGGGATGGTAACTGTTGGGCACAGTAGATTTGAGGGTGGGTTGTTCTTTTTAGAAGTGTTTCATTTTCTGAAAAATATACTTCACGGTGGAAAGTTGGGATGAATCAGGAAACTTCACTTCACTACGCACAGCTTGAAGTTCCTGACTTCACACCACCTTCACCGGCAAACTTTAAATTCACTGCATCTCTAGTATACTCCTTGAGGTCAGCAATGAATATTAATATCTTGCTCTGCTCTGGGCTGTGGCAATCTTGCTGGGCAGCAGACTCTATCACAACATCACACACATATAAATCCACAGCTGTGGTGGGCCTACACCACCTGCCAATAGAAAGCAAGAGCAATAAATATCCATTGCTGACCTCAAGGCTTTTATTTATCACCCTCCGCTGGATTCTCAAAGTGCTGTGAATGCAGCAAATCTTGGGTGCGCCGAACATATAGTGCACAGCGCTTGAAGCATTCTCCTGGCTGGCGATTGGGATTCTCGATCCTGTGTGCCACCTGTTGCAAGTTAGACCAGCTTTTACTGGTCTAGCATGTGGCAATCCTGGGTACCCTTTTTACGGGCCTTATGCCAAATATTTCCCGTTCTCATACTCCTTGCCCTCCCTCACTCCCACCCTTCTCCCTAGCTTCTCCCTCTCAACCACTCATTCCTCCCTCCCTTCCACTTTCCTCTACCCATCAGCCCTCTCCTCCCACTTCAAATCCCTTCTACACTAGTTCTCTACTTTCACCCTCTACACTCTACGCTCTACTGCCATCACCGATATGCGGTTCTTCTCCCGATTCCAAAGGGATATGCCTCCTGCCCTGGCCTTTTGATATTGATTTTTATTGCTTATACACTCCTAATAAAGAAGCTTTGCACTGATAATTTAAATCTCTGTACTATGTTCCGTGTTACTGTATAATCTACGTTACTGTTCTATTATGAACTAATTCCCCATCCCCTTCCCCCAGGACGCATCTGGGAACATGCTATTTTTAGCTCAGTATGCCTTTCCTTGTAAAACTTTTGAAATAAATAAATAGATATTTGACACAAGCTGCCAAAAATCTGGAAGAGTGTCATAAATGCACCCAATCTACTAGAATCAGGCATAGTGTATGGCAAAGTTGTTGTCACAGCTGCGTCACCAAATGGGTTTGACACGGGGTTTCTCACATGCCCTGCGTCACCCTTTGTAAATCCAGCCTACTACTTCAGTCTGGTTTACCCCCACACCAATTATCGCATTGGGAACAGACATAGTTCAGCTGAATAGAGAAAGCCAGACTGAATTCATGGTGTCCAATTCAAAGCCAAACTGAATTTTCCAATTGACCACTTCTCTCAGCCTTAGATCAATATAAGCATTCCAGTATGCTGCGTGGCAACAGTGGCTAGCTGCCAATTTGCTTTGTTTATGTTACTATCAGTATAAAAATACAGCAGCCAAAATATGATAAATCGTCCTTGACAAGTAGACTTGAAATTATTTTAAGCTGAAATATATTTTTTTTTAATATTTTCACAAACACATTTCCTGACCCCAGGGGAAAGGAAACCCTGTTAAGCATTGTAATGCCAAATGTATTAAGAAGAGACACAGGCATCCCTTTCTGAGTGCAAGTAACTGCTGGGTTTATTTTAAAATGGCCACAGTCCAAAAGGCAATGCCATTTTAATTACATTGTTCTGCTTGAGAAAACAAATAAAATGGTTCTGACCAGCCCTCCTCCACCACCCCCACCACTGCTGTCTTTAGCGACGAGAACCTGTCTCTGGTCTTTGTGACTGAAATGAGAGCTGAGAAATGATGACTGACAGTGCCTCTTTAATGAAGGTCAAATCTCTAATTTATAAGGCAGTCACAAAGCAGCTTCCTAGATCGATACCCTCTCAGCCATACATAAGAAAAATATTCATTTACGCTAAATGGGCTCTCCCTCAAAGGAGAAACAACAGAATATAATGGAGTGATATCTACATCTTATTTGGCACAATTCCCAATCAGTCTGCATTTTTTTAAGACAGAGTAAAATTACCATCCCATTTACTGTACAGCAGTAACCTTTTTTACATGGAACATACTATACGACTAGACTACCTTGGATAGACAGAGAATAATGTATGGACAACAGTGTGTAACAAGTGTGTGATACCTAGTACTGAAAACTGAAAAAGTTCACTGGGGTATCCACCACCTCTGATGTAGGATCAAACATACCTTATAGGGGTTGGGGGTGGGCACGATTCCCTATTTTATACTGCATTGTTACATATTATTTAGTCTGTTTTAGATTTTCTGTGTGGGTTGGGGGTCATTTTGCACAGGGGCAGTCTTTTCCAGTTTCACTCCTGGAACTGAGTTCCCTTGGGTCCCCACCACATTTCCACCAAATAAACCACACAACTGAAGGCAGGGCCATTTGTAATGGTATCTCACAGCAACAGTGTGTCAAAATTAAAAAAATATATTTTTATTGTTGCCTAATGTAACCCCTAGGTGGTGCTATCCCAAGGGCTACTACCCCTGCCTGCTTGCCTAGTAGCAGGTTAAGGAGCCTGAGTTCTGAAACGGGTGCCTCTACTCAGAGGTCAGGGTTGGTAGTGGTCAAGCTAACCTGGGCACAGCCCTCCAGGATGCTGTAACCCCCCTCTTTCCCCACTAGTGGCCTAAACACTGTACAATAATTATTTTCACAATACCCCTGGTACACCACACAAGTACCCACACTGTTTGCACTTACCACCAGGGCTGGTTCCTCTGGCTCGACCCTGGGGACCTCCTGTAAAACAAGGTAATGCACAGCAAATATCAACAGTACAGTACTTTGAGCACAAACTGGAACCAGTCAGATTACATACAGAAAAAGTTAGATCTGATTTATTCAGGGGACTTGAACAAGGGAGGGGCAAGATCAGGTTAATTAGCTTAAAGGTTATATCAATTAAGCAGTTATGCATGCGCTTTGAGTCCCCCAACACAGTCCATCTCTGGGTACCCAGGTGGAGAAGAGATGGGTTAGCCAGGACCGTTGCCCAGGGTTGCAGCTGGTTGGGGCCCTGTGATGCAAAACACAACATGCACAGTACACAATATTTGTAATCCGGAGCCAGAGGGCTCAGTTCGTAAAGGAAACGAAACAACAAGACAATCAGATGACACACTCAGATTAAGCTGTTGTTGCAGGGAGCTACCCTGGAATTATTCATGATACCCAAGACTGGACACAGGCTGGATGAAAATCGAGACTGCAGGTGGTTGATCTGGAATGCCAGGAGAAGCAGGTCCCACAAGAGTCGCAGAGGTATTGTTCCTGTTCAAGCATGGAACAGGGTGCTGATCCCCAGGCAGGTCTCTCATCGATGGCTTCTCTGTGCAGTGGGTAGTCTGTCTGGGTCAATCTGGCAAGGCCCAGACCGCATGGAGACAAATTCGGATGCAGTCCATTTTGGGCTGGATGCAGCTTCCAGCAAGTAGAACACAGTTCACACAGTGGGGAACTAAATCACAACCCACTAGCAGCTCATAGCACATTTACATGTATGAGAATTCTACTGTACCAAGCAAAGCACTCCCCAGTCACAATCGCAAAGTCTCAGCACACATTGGGAGCTTAGGGGTAGCTGAAACTCCTGACAAGCCGATCGCATTCAGCAAAATCTTCGGACTTCTTCAGGTTGAGCCTGGCCCACTTCAGTAGCTTACTTTAGTGACACAAACTGGGATTTAGTCCACAATAGTTCTCTTCTCTCCCTCTCAGGAGCAGCAGGCAGACACATAAGCCAAAAACTCAGCCTTTTTACAGTTCTCCCATGCGAATCCACTCAGGATTGCTGCTCAGAATCACTTCAGCTCCTCTCATTTCACTTCCCAGCTCAGAACTAACTGAAAACTGCAAGCAGCCCAGGACTTCCCCAAGATCCAAAAGATTTGGTTGGCTGATCTGGCTGTCAGTCAAAGCAAGAGCCCCCCTTCAGTTGCAAAAAAGGCACAAAAAAAACCCTCCAAACTACAGTTCCTACAGATTTTGAATTCAGACAGCTCCTGTAGTCTGGCTACATTTTAGGCCCCACTAGTAGTGTTTGGTCCAATTTGCAGTCCAGGACCAAGACAGTGGAGACAAACAAAACAGTCCTTGCTACAAAGAAAGCAGGTTAGACAAACGACATTATCATTATCACTTCTAAATGATTTTCAGCAAATAGTTACATCTTTCAGTAGAGCTCCCTCTCAGATTACTTAAGCTGCAATTAGGCAGCTCTTAAAGAAACAGTACACAGAGGCTATATAGGCTCTGGTAATCACATTTAAACTGCTAAAACGCAGGACACCAGCCTGGCAATGAGCATCTAGGCAAGCTCAAGGAAGACTTTTTGGGAACCCCAAACTGTAGGGTGGTTACACCAATCTTTACTTGTTTGCAATTACTGGTAACTGAACTGCTGTCAGTAAGTAGCAGTGGATCCGATCAAAACCAAAGATACATTTGATTGCAGCAATTGTGTCTCTCACACACAGTACTGTGTGTGAGAGTGTAGCAATTCCCCATTACACACACAAGTGTGTAACACAGTATTTTAGATAGTAGTTTCCTTACCTGGGATTGCTCAGCAGACATGCACCATCTCATTTACAGTGGGGTTCTGCTTCTGCCCATTCCTGCAGCTGGGCAGATTGGAGCACTGAGAGGTTCGGTGATGTGCCCAGGCATACATGGTGAGTATTTGGCTCTAGGAGATCTAGTGGGAGTTTGACCTGTGCTCCTGGTTCCAAACCAGTAGTTCTCCAACTACTAGACTGTACGGACTCTCAGATATTAGGTCCTGCTTTCTTCTATATTCACAGCTGAGCAAACTGGAGCACAAAGAGGTTCAATTACTTGTCTGGGATCAAACAGTGAGTATTTGACTCTAGTAGGAGTTCTACCTGCAATCTCATGGTAAGAAACATAGAAACTGATGGCAGATGAGGGTCACTGTGCCCACCTAGTCTACCCATTTTGTATTATGCCTGCAGTAGGAGGAGTCTGCAGTTGTGTTGTGATCAGCTGGAAGAACGATTGACCTGATTCCTACCACAGCACAAATTTGGAGCTGCAGCACAATCTTGTCTGTTAGCAAAAGTGCTCTGCTGATCACGCATGGCTTCTGAGCTCATGGCGCAACAGTCTGCTGTGGCCAACATGGCTGCCACAGCGCAATGTGCATGTGTGACTTCCTCCGCACATTGTGTATGTGCACTGAGCTCATGGCGGAACATTCCACCATGACCAAGATGGCCACTGGAACTCAGTGCGCATGTGTGAGCTCCGACGGCCATCTTAGCCACAGCGCACTGTTCCACTATGAGCTGAGTAAGTGCTATAAAAGCACAGCTGCAGCCGTGTTAGCTCTGGCCAGAGTTTGTTATCCTCATTTTTGCTGCAGACACTACTTGATCTATGGTGCTGTCTCTTCGCCCTCTTACCCCAATGATTCCCTTGTGCCTATACCAGCCATTTCTGAACCCCACCACTGTTATTCACCCCCACTACATCCACTGGAAGACTGTTCCAGGAAACCACCACCCTTTCTGTGAAGAAATACTTCTTCACATCTCTCTTGAATCCACCTCCCTCTGCTTCACAGCGTGTACCCTTGCTCTGGAGCCTATTTTTCTCTGAAAAATACCCTCTTCTGCCAGCCTGATGGCACTGAGGGTTGAGGTGGTGCATGCCACACCTCATGCCACGATGGCGTCCCGGGTTTGGATGCGAGCCCGGGGTGCTAAGGGTTGGCAGGGGAGGGATGGGATCGAGCATCTGGAGGACTGCTCACCCATCCCGGGATGGGATCCGGGGAGCCACTGCTCTGTAGCGGCCCCTAGTGATGACCAGGGGCACTACTAAAATGGTGCAGCAAAGGGGTGGAGTGCGGCAGATGTCAGCGCACTGTGACATCTTGCATGCTCTCACGCCAGGGACAAAAATAGGAGGAAAAACATAGCAGCACAAGCCCAGAGCAGCTTGACAGCCGCAGCTTCACCGGACAGTCAATGCCTGTATAGAGACATGTGCTGGTATTGGATCCTGGCCGGGGCACAGGGGCATCAGAGGGGGCCCCCTCTCAATGGCACAGATGAGTATGCCAGCTAGGCACGCACAACTCCAGGGTTGGCGGTGAGGAGAAGCGGTGGCTGGAGGTAATCATGGACTGTGGCTGCAGGAGGATAAAGAATAGTAGTGATAAAAAAAATATACCTTCTTCCTGTACCTTAATTACCTCCGTGAGGTATTGAAAGGATTTTATCATATCCACCCTCTCCTACCTCTCCTCCAGGGTGTACATACTGAGCTCTTTTAGCCTTTCTTTGTAGAGCTTTTGATGCAGGCCCTGCACCATTTTGGTAGCCCTCTGGCCCCTTTGGTATAGAACCACCTCCATTCTGTCTATGCCTTTCCTGAGATGTGGTCTCTAGAATTGGACACAGTACTCAAGGTGGGGTCTTACCATTGATCTATAAACAGGCATTCCCACCTTCCTCTTCCTGCTGGTGGTACCCCTACCTATGTACCCTAACATCCCACTTACCCCTACCCATGCACCCTAGCATCCCTCTAAACTTCCCGACTGCCTTGTCACACTGCCTGGCCACCTTTAGGTCATCTGATATGATTACCCCCTGCCTGGTCACTATCAGTATCACTACCCCCATTTTGTACTTCGTCCCTGGGTTTCTATGGCCCAAGTGCATTATTTTGCTCTTTTTTGTAGAAAACACAGCTGCCGTACCCTTGGTCACTCCTCCAGTTTTTTCAGATCCCAGGCTGGTGGTCTAAGGTTCCACGTGATGATAACGATGGAAAAACAGCAATCACTATCATATACATTTCTCAGTCCCCTGCACCCCTCTTACGAAGGATTCTCAACTCCGGGAAGGGGGGTGCAACTCGAGGAAGGAGCAAAATTCTGTAAAAAAAATAAATAAATCAAGTACACAGCCGCAAGCTGCTACAAAATTATTTCCCCCAGCAGGTCCCGAACCCAGTGCCTACTGCACCATAGACAGCCAGCCATCCTCACCACCACACCACTGCGCTGGCTCAGTTGCAGCAGGCTCCCCTATCCTCCTGAACCCTCCCTCCCATGCAGCTCCCCATCCCTCCCCTTATGGTCACTCTAGATGCTATTCTATCGCTACTTTTGCAGGGTAGCGGATCATGATAGAGCTATAAATGAGTCGCTGTTTCTACAGTTGCTCATTTATAAGTGCTATCATCACGGGCTTCCATGGTCTAGCCACTAGACCTCACTGCTTTTCGATGTATTACTCTTATTGCTGCATACATGTTCGGCTACCAAGAATGTCAGCCATAGGGAACACCTCCAGATTGATTTCACATTTCTGGGCCAGGTTGTTGCTCTGCTCCAAACCCCCTCAGCTCCAGTCTTTCTAGAATAATGATGTTCTATGTCTTTCAGATAATGCAGTATATACTGTATAGATCATGGATGGGACCCCACCTTGAGTACTGCGTCCAGTTCTGGAGACCACATATTAGGAAGGACATAGACAGACTGGAGGTGATCCAGAGGATGGCAATGAAACTGGTACAGGGTCTACATCAGAAGATCTATGAGAATAGACTTAAGGACCTCAATATGTACACCCTGGAAGAGAGAAGAGCAGCAGCGGCTCTAGCCACAGATCATTACCAGGGCACAGCTGGCGCACGACCGATGGCAGCCAGGGCACTTATATATTATTACTATGGGGGAAGCTCTGCACCATATGGGGCACCAACTGGGGCACAGCATTTTTTAACCGGGGCACATGCCCTGGTGGGCCCTGGTGTAGAGCCGCCACTGGAGAAGAGTGAGGGGGATATGCTAAGACCTACAAATAACTTACAGGGGTAAATAAGGTACAGGAGTAGAGTATTTTTCAGAGGAAAATGTAACTAAAAGGGGACATGCATTGAAACTGGATGGGGCTAAAATCTTTGTGTCCTTTCAATTTCTGAGAGATTCCCATTCCCTACCCCGTGAGTGTTTTGGGCAATATTTGCAACTTCGTAGCTTATACAACACCTGGGTTAGATCTAAATGTACTTGTATGATGTGTGGAACATGAGTGGGGCCCCTCAAAGAAGTGTTCCCTCTGACCATGTGGTCCCAAATATAGCAAGGGGCTAGCGGCTAGGATCCAAGGCTGGGCCAGGGATGTTCTACCGGATCTGTCCCAAGCTGCTAAGGTACAGTGGGAAAGGATGTTAGGCACTACATTTTCTCCCCGTTAGTGGACAAACTGTTGGAAGGTAGCACATAAGACCTGTGCGGATCAAAGAAGTCTCCTTATTAAAAATAAAATAATCCACTTGTGGTATAGAACCCCTCTACAACTTCATAAAATGGGACTGACCCCTCATGACCTTTGTTGGAGATGTCAATCGCCAGCAGCAGATTTACTCCATATTCTGTGGGGGTGTAACCCTCTTTAACCCTTATGGGAAAAGGTAATTCAGTTTTGTTCAACTACCTTAGCCAGAAACCTGCCCCATTCTCCCTCTTTTTGGCTGCTTGGTATAACATTTGATGAAGGGACATAGTCTCAAAGGTTATGGCTCACCCAAGCATTTGTTGAGCTCCTTCGGCTCATTCTTATGAAATGGAGAACGTCAGTACTTCCCTCATTCCAAGTTTGGTTAGAAGCAATGGACTCACTAGTCTCTCATACGCATCTTATTTATTTTGCAAAAAAAACAAGTGCAGCTTTTATGAAAATATGGGTGCCATATTTAGGTCAGGTTACCAAATCTCATGTCTCACCACTGGTATCTTATGCAAAAGACCTATTAAAGCCACTGTGAGCCTATTAGATTCATGATTTAGGATGGATATAATGTACTGCTTGTATAGGTATGCTAGTTAACAACATTTCTATATAGAAGGCTTCTAGTTTTATGTAAATTCTTACATATTAGTTTGTAATGTCTTTCTTTTACGCAATATTCTTTGTAACCACTAATTGCGTATAGTTTACTTGTAAGTGTGTATAAAAGAAGCTTTTATTGCACTGTTATATGTTACCTGCTGTGTCAGGAGTTCTGATTCCTCAATAAAAAGAGTAACTGCAAAAAAAAAAGAAACTGGATGGGGCTAAATTCAAGAGAGATGTGAGGAAGTACCTCTTCACTGAAAGAGTGGTGGATGCCTTGTACACTCTTCCAGTGGAGGTGATGGGGGCAAAAACAATGGTGGGCTTCAAGCATGCATGGGACAGACACAAGGGAATCTTAATGGCAAGTAAGAGGGAAGGGCAACAGAGATCAGGTAGGGTCTGCAGTGACAGTACAGGCAGAAAAAAAAAGGGCAGACTGGGTGTGCCAAGTGGCATTTATCAGCTGTCAAATTCTGTTTCTATGTTTCTAGCACTTATTTCACTGTGCAATTCAACAAGACTGATTTTCCCCAGCTGGCTTTGCAATTAATATGACCTATGCGTTAAGGTATGGATTGCCTATGCACCATGGATCAGTGGTGTGCAGGTAATCCTAGGTGTCAATGCCATACACCAGCGGTCCCATAGGCCCAGGCCCCTGCACAGATGCACAAAAGGGACATGTGTTCCTGCTGCACTGGATCTCCTGGCCAGTCAAGTAACTAAGCATGCGGCCAGTCTGACGGCATGTTGGGCTTGTGCCCGCACTCCATGCCATTCACTTAGGTGTACAGTGCTGAAAAAAGGGGGGCACAGGATACAGCAGTGGGGACTCTGCTGCATCTTTTCCACACACATCCCAATCTCACCCACCAGCTGTGGCAGGGCAGGGACTTTCTCCACCATGCTGTCCTGGCCCACTGAGCTGTCAGCGAGAAATGGGGCAGCAATTCGGGCACTTGCCCATATTTTACAAATATAGTGGTCCTGTGCATTCCCAGAATCCCCTGCTTGTGCAGAAGCAGAGGATCCACTTCGGGACCCAAGATGCCTTCCTGTGTCCCTTGAAGCACCCCCCAAACAACTTCATGCTGGGGGGAGACAGGGCCGTAGACAGGCACCCTGTCGAGGCACACAGTTGTGCATACCCGGCTCACCTTCATGATGAGGGCCCATTGTTTGTAGTAACAGTCAGCTGCCATGGTGTACTCTACGATATCATAAACAACGGCACTTTATAAGATTAGTTGGAAACAGATCATTTTTTAAAAAAAAAAACCTCTTAGGCTACTAAGCTGTGTCATAACCCTGGAAAGAAAAAAAAGCTTTACAAAAAAGTAGTTCTCTAGTGCAGTGCTGTAGTTAAATGTGTATACAAATTTGTATGCTGAAGTATAGAGCTAATCATTTGGGACTAGCCGGCATCTTTTTTGTTGGATCTTGCTTACTGATGGCTTGTACTTCAATGCTTCTCTGTAATAAATACACAATAAGTGTTTCGGCAGTTAAAGAGCAGTTGATGCCTCCAAGAGAAGTTTTTGGACACAGTTTTTTATACTTCACGTTGGATCTATGTTTCTTCTGCCCATTATTTATGACTGAGGTCATGTGCATCAAAGCACGTTTTTTTGTTTCCTGAGAGTTCATCATTTTCTACCACTTAGTTCCTACTGAGTGCCATAATGTTCTGCTTGTGACATCACAGTCAGTCCCATGGCAACAGTCTGCTGCATTACAACAGAGGATTATGGCTGCAATTTGGGAACATACTGGAGGGACAGATGAACTGTAAGGGATAAAGAAAGAAAGATCCTGTTTTCATACAAATTTCCTCAATAGAAAATGAGGGGAAGGAGAAATGTATAGACAATATACGAAATGCAAGCCGAATTGTGCCCAAATATTATGTTTTCCAAAATTTTCTTAGAGTTGTCATCAGCTTAAATATGGCAGTTAGTGCATAAGAGATGAAGATGAGTGAGAGAAGAATGGAAGGATCAAACGATCCATTTACACACATACACACACACACACACACACACACACACACACACACACACACACACACACCGCAAGCATGCATGGTTGCACAAGCACACACATATGCACACAAATGCACACATGCATGCATACACAAGCATATACACACACACACACACACACACACACACACAGGCACACAGGTAGTACCTTACATTCCTGGGGCAGGATTTTCAGCCGGTTTTTGGACTAAGTCCCATTTCTCAGCTGCCAATGAGGAAAATAAATCTAAGCATGGGTGCCAACCCTTAATTGCCACATGTGTGGCAGGTGCAGCTGCAGTGGGTGTTATGCCAGCTCCAATCAGGTGTAATATTTTAGCATAGCTCCACCAGAAAACAGCCACAACCTGCTGTAAATTGCAGATGGAGCTGGTCCCAAATGGCTCTGTGATCAAAAATATGGTGTGTGCAGAAAAACCTTGCAGACCCAGGAGGTTTATCCACATGGGCACCAAAATCGAATGTCTTTGAAAATCCAGCCTCTGATCCCTGAATTTTGTCTCCAGAAAGAATGACAATATGTTAACCCATTTTAGTTACTAACAGCCACCTTCCACTTCCAGATATTTGTGCAGAACATATTAAAGCAGCAATGCATGTTACGGTGAAAATTTTGACTTGTACTTTTTTATGCTATTTCAAAGTGCCTCTTACCTATTGTTTCCCCACTCTGAGTCTACATTAATACTTTTCTGTACATTTGAAATGTTTAAAGGAGTGCTTCTTCTGATTTGGTTTGCACTAGGATTTCATCTATTCTCAACTGTTTTTTTGTACACCTATTGTCCTGTAAGGTCAGGGAGACTGATGCATGCTAGTTCCTCTGAATCACAAGAAAAGAGATGTTAAGCAATGTGTGTTCAAAAAGAACAGACACTACTAGTGACTGGTGTAAACCTGGATCAAGCTATATTAAAAAGAGCATTCCTTTTAATTTCAAATATAAAAAAGTTCTAAAGCAAACTCAAAATGAGTAAAAAATATGGGTATCAAACAAGATCAGAGATATGGGGTAATCTGAAATTGAATTAAAAAAAATACAAGTCAAAATTTTGACTGCTAGCATGCTAGATTTCATCAATGAGGGCAGTTAAAGGTTCACGTTTTTTTTCTCCTTTGCACTCATAGTGTCTGCCCTGGATAACTCTAACCATCTGCTAGCCCTTTAAAAAAATTCTCACCTCATGAGAAATGGTGCTGCATTACCCCAGAATGACAGCTTTGATGGATTGTGCTATCACACATAGCCCTGTGAGTGGGAGTATCTCCTGAGATGCTGTTTCCATTTTACCCACAACTCTAGTGCAAAAGACTGTGATGCAGAGTATCAGGCTGTTCTACGGCACTTTTAAGAGGATGGATTGCGGGAGAAAATCATCAATAAAATAAAACAAACCCCATTTTGTAATCACATTTCCCTCTCTTTGTTTCCACTCTGAGACACAGAGATGTTGGCTGCTAGTTATTAAGCAGTGGCAGTACTGGGAAATGTAACTTTATCTGTGAATGAAGGCTGAACAAGTCCTGAAAAATGAACCTACCAGGCCTGAAGCCAAAATATAGTAAAAGTAATTATTGAAATTGAGGTGGGAAGACTAGCTCTGTGTAACATGACCCCCCCCCCGAATGGCCCACTTCATCTTGACTTTGGAAATAAGAATCATTTGCAACTCAATTGTAATTTTTATTTTATTTATTGAAAACTTCAGAGAATACCTTTGAGCACAGGTGCTCATTTACAAAGGCTTCATGTCAAACATGTAGTCACAAAAAAAACGTTACAAATACAGTAAGCAGTTCCAGAGAAAATGCAGTCGAGGCAGGCACCAGGCACTCAAGGCCAATCAATTACATACAGTTTTGTAAACATCCAAACAGGTCACTGTATAAAAAGTCACAGAATATGGACTGACAGAAACCAAATAAAACAGTTTAAGAGGTACAGTTGCAATGGACTGCAGAGGCAAACTGCACAGGTCTCAAACTGATTAATCTTGGAGAGATTCAGCAGTGTAACAGGCAGTTCAGTTAACCAATTGGTTAACTTGTTTAGGTAATTTGGCTTAGTTCAGTCTATTGAACAGATTTGGGTTATCAAATTGTTCTGTTCTGACCCGGTCCTGATAATGTAAGCTATTTGGGGAACTTCATTCCATTAAAAAAGACAAATTAGTTGACAAAAATATTTAAAATTTTGATTGACCTAAAGAAAGGACCTATAAAGATTGTGAAGAGGTAACTGATTTTGCCACTTGGCAAAGTCCAGATCTACCTCTGACCCAGTTTTAGACCAGTCAGGAAAAAATACCTGTCTGGGCAAACCATAGTAAGTCAGAGTAAGTGAGAGCATTTTAGGAATAGATCAGAGTCAGAATTTGAACCAGGTCACAGCTGATCATCCCAGGACTAGTTGAAATGCTAGTTAGTAGGGCAAGCTGGTGGCCCTGCAAAAGCATGGTGGGCTTCCATACTGGTGACACAGGTTTAGAAGCCTACTCATGGAGCCAGAGTTGGGTGAACAAGGGCTGCTGGTGCTGCCAAGAGCAACACCAGCCAGTCTGGGTGGAGTGCCATTGTGTGCTCCCAATGCAGTGACCTCTTGTGGAGATTAGTGGAACTTGTTCCCTTGTGAGGGGTGGAATGTGCACACAAGTGTCCTGCATTAAACAAGGCCATCAAAGGGTCTGGGAGATAGGAGGGAACAGGAAAATAAACAGAAGAAACACCACTCCCCATGAGAATGACAGGGCTGGTACACTCGAGCAGATGAAATGGTGCCTTCCATAGGTCTGTCAGTGGATGCTTGTGCTCATGAGGGGAAGGACATCCCTCCCTCAAAGACCCACCATGGGAGTTTTTTTTTAATTTATTAAAAAATTGGTTACCAGGAAAAGCACACTGTTCTGGAATTCATTTCAAGGGGCGACCCAGGGATTGGGGGAACAAAGGGGATACATGGTGAATACAAACATGTTACAATGTGCCAGAATGCTAACAGGAGTTGTAAGTAGCAGTAAATTAATTTGTTTAGCGTCAATTCCTTGGGGTTCAGAGCACTTTAAATAAATAGAACATACCGAGCACATGAAGAAAATGACAGTTAAATATCACAGACTCATAATAAATGTTCAATTAACTAAATACATAAATAAAATATATAAGATAAAAAATAAAATAGCAGCCAGTTAAGAAGGCAATTTACTGGCCCCAAAAGCCTCCCTAAACAAGTAAGTGTTCAGGCTCACCCCCTTTTTTCTTTTTTTCCTCAAAGCTTTTTACTCCTTGGGCTGCTCCTTCAGCATCCTGATCCCATCTCCCCTGGGCCAGCACCCATTTTCCCAGGGCTTTCCTGGAGTGCGTCTTCCACAGATTTCCCCTATGGTGGGGCTGGGGGGGCAGTCCTTCTTCCCCAGAGGACTTATGCAGTAGCTTCAGGTGTCTGGGCGGTGGTCCGGGCCCAGGGAGTTGGGAAGGAGCTTCATCCATCCCGTGGATCCTGATTTCTGTTTTCTTCCCTCTACCCCAGCTGCGATGCCACATCAGTACGTGCGCATGGAGATGCACATGTCCAGCAGATCCATGGCCCCACACATTTGAGCGCTCATGCCTGCACTACCACTGGGCCTCCACCTGGGGGCAGTCATTGGCTTAGATGAGATGACTAGTAACCCCTCCCCAGAAGAGCAGAGCAGTCCCCTGGACTCTCAATCCTCTCCCATCCCGCTGGCCCCTGGTAACCTTTCTTCATTTCCGAACACAGGTTGCTGGCATGGCAGGAAGTATGGCGTTCCATGTCTTTGCCTTCCACACCAGCAGACATGCCTTCCTCAAGCCCATCTTAAAGGCCTCCACTGAGGGGGGGGGGTTATCTCAAAGACCTTGGGTGCGAGTTTCACAAGGGTGAGCTGGAAACTTCAAAAGCATGATCACCCAGTGACTTTAGCCTGGTCCTGGAAACTGCTAGAAGATCACCCTCGGAGGAACAGAGAAGGGGAGGGCTGTGGTAGAGAGTAAGCAGCCACTCAGATAACCTGAACCTAGTCCGTTTTGGGCTTTATAGGTTAGCAAACCGAACTTGAAGTGATTTGTCACTTCACCGGCAGCCAGCACATGTAATGCAGAACCAAGGTTACCTGACAGGACATCGAGAGGCCGGTCAGAAACCTGGCCACTGCATTCAAGTCTCAGCAAATCAAAACTAAATTCATGAGGATTTGTAAATAAGACATACAAAACGGCCGTGTTGCAGTGGTATAATATATTATATACAGAAATTGCTTAAAGCAGCTAGTTAAAATTGTACATAAGTTGCAGATCAATTAATACCCAGTCATTTAATCCAAGAGGCCCATAGACTGAAACATCAGAATAAAGGCAGGTAACCCTAATCCCTAGCACAGAGGAGGGACCAGGGTAGAAACAGGAGGGGAAATGTATGTTTACTAAGCAAGCAATAATTCCCGACAGAGTGGGCAGTATTGGTCAATACCGGACTGCCCAGGGGTGTAATGAGGCCCGATGCCACAGGTGGAGGGCCTTATAGCCCCTGGAAGGTCTGGTATTGCCCATACTGCCCACCCTGGAGGGTATTATTGCGCTTGGAAAATGGGCCCAGTATCTTTCTTTATGTTTATGTGTGAAAAGTCTTAGGGCCAGATATTCAAACCACAGCGCGACGTGCAAACCATTAGCATGGCAATAGCGCCGGAATAGCGCGGACCCGCCATATTCAAAGGACCAGTTAGTGCACGCTAACAGCATTAGTGAAGGGCAAACCAGTAATGTATGCAAGGGGCAAAAGGAAGGGGAGGGTCAAGAGAGACGTGCAAGGGGATATTCAAAGGTCCAGCGCTGCGCTAGGATACATAGCACGGCACCTAGCGCGACGCTAGTTACCGCCTATAAAAGGCTGGTCTAAACACAGGGCAAAACACAGAGGAGGAGGGACCAGCACAGGAAGTGGGAATGTGTGCAGTGCTAGTAGCCGTGATCCTGCCATTGATGGCAGCTGTAGTGGAGGAGGAGGAGAGGGAGCAGGCACAACATGGGCCACAACGCAGGCCAAGGAGACTGTATGCTGCAAACAGTCTGTACCGACCCAAGGTCTCCTTTGAGACCCTGCCTGATGACCACATCATTGGCCGGTACCGGATGAACAGGGGAATGTTGAGGCTGCTTTGTGAACTCCTGCATAAGCAGCTGCACCCAAACACCAGACGCAGTCATGCCATGAGAGTGGAGGAGAAGGTGACAGCAGCGATGTGCTTCCTTGCCACAGGGACATTCCAATGACCAACGGGGGACACCATTGGGGTAACGCAGTCTGCCACCTCACGCCTCCTGACCCAGTTCTTAGAGGCTCTCCTGCCACATGCTGGGGAATTCATAGTATTCCCCAGCACGGCAGCAGAGCGCAGAGAAACAATGCAGCAGTTCCATCGAGTTGCGCACCTACCATCTGTACTGGGTGCCATTGACTGCACCCATGTCCCCATCCGTGCACCACCTGGCGATGGCAGTGACATGTACATCAACAGGAAGGGGTACCACCCATCAACTGCCAGGTGGTGTGCGGCGCGGGCATGATCAGCAATGTCTATGCACAGTACCCCAGCAGTGCCCACTACTCATCTGGCACCAGTCCCAGCTGTGCCAGGCCTTGAGGAGGGCAGGATACCCAGTGGGCAACTAGTCGGTGAGTTGTAGCATACAAGGCAAACACACAACAGCATGGATGTGGGCAGGCATTGCAGGCCAGGGAAGGGGTGTGGGAGGGCCACAGAGAGGTGGAGAACAGCAGCTGACAGACCGCAATACAGCACTAACAGGTATATATGTCTTGACAGGGGACAGTGCCTATTCCCTGCGACCCTGGCAGCTCACACCAGTACTCCGACTGGCCACAGTGGCCGAGGAGCTGTACAACGAGGCACATGCCAGAACAAGGAACATCATAGAGAGGGTGTTTGGCATCCTGAAGATGCGATTCAGATGCCTGGACACATCAGGTGGTGCCCTATAATATACACCTCAGAAGGTATGCCGTATCTTCCTAACCTGTTGTATGCTGCACAACATGGCAATGAACCGTGGGATACAGGCACCTGAACCTGAGGGACAGTCTGACAGTGAGCCAGAGCCAGTGGTCAGGGGGATAGTGGAGCAACTTGAGAGGAGGGACCCTCGTATGGCACGCAGGGCCATACAGCACTGGGACAACATCATCAGGACACTGCAACAGACCAGAGGGTAAGTACAGACTGCACAACAACCTGAAAGAGTACAAGTGATTAGCAATTTAATGTGCACAGACTAAGATAACAGGGAAAACAACAATCACATCAGCAAACAAACCCAGTGTAATAGACAAATAGTGTGTGCATGTGGTGTGAGTCCATGATTGTGCAGCACATATGTGGGGGGGACACACACAAACGGTCTAATCATGGTGGGGAGGTGTGATGTGTGTCGTGAGGGTAAGGGGGGCAACTGTGTTGGTGGGAATGTGTGTGTGTGTGTGTGTGTGCGCACACGTCTGCTCATGCATGAGGGAGATGCATGCAGAGTACAGCAGACAGCCTGTGGGCATCACCGGTGATGACACCCATGCATGCAGCATGCACCCGTACCAGGGGTTATGGACCCTGGGGTGCTCTGTGCAGAGGACACACAGCTGAAGTGGAAGGTGAGGCAGGTAGAGTTGACCTCCGGTGCCCCCGGGGGATGGTGGAGGCCGACAGGGTGGATGGATGGCCACGGCGCCGCTGGGTTGCAGGCAAAGTGCGTGATGCAGTGGAGCTGGTACCAGTGGCAGCCCTGTGCCCACGGTGTGCCTGCCTGTGTGCCCCTCTGCCATCTGCACCATAGCCAACTAACTCATGCTGGCGACCAACAGGCACACCACGCATGACATTACCAATTGCCACCACTGCAGCAGTTAACCCAGAGAAGCCACAGTCTATGGTACCCACCAGGTGGCCCAACCTGTCCTCTGCTTGCTGCTCAGCACGTGCAAAGCCCACTGATATTGCCTCCCGTATCTGACCCAACTCATGTCGCAGCTCACGCCGCATGGCATGCAGGTCCAGATGGGCCTCCTGCTGTGAGGTGACAGCAGCCTGCAGGAGTGGCCAGCCACCATGGCCTTCGTGTACCAGAGGCACAGGACCCCCAGCAGCAGCTGGCAGTGGTGCCTGTGGCAATGGAGCAACTGCTACATCCGGCTGCTGACTACAACTGGCAGTGGTCTGTGGCACCATATGGACCGTAATCCCAGCATGTGTCTGACAATGCACGACCTGCTGTCCTGCAACACCACCCACACCACCCACCACCATGTGTTCAGCCACAGCCACACTGCTGACACCTACGGAACCAACCTGACCTGTTCCATGGCCTTCAGCAAGCCCCACCCCTGCATCCCCTGGCACAGGAATGGCCAGCTGCTGTGAATATTTGGAGACATCAGTGTCATCCGCACTGGTGACAGTGACCAGCAGTACCTCTCCCACCCCATCATCCTCAGTTTGTGCAACATCCAGGTGCCCACTGTACCCTAACACCCCTAATGAGGTGTGACCCCCCCTCCCCAGGCAGTTGCACGCCCTGTCCACGGGAATGCCAGACATGCATTGGGTCCATGCGGCCCTGATCTTGACACAGTCCAGATGTTGATGGCCATTCGTCATCAAACTCCTCCACGACCTCGGGAACCTCGCTGGACATCCATGGAACATGCCATGGTGGTGCAGGCCTGTCTGAAAGTGCTGTGGAGAGAATAGGGACAGGGTCAGTCACCCATCCATGGACACTGTGGCAAAACACCACCACCACTACCACCACCACACCATGCAGCCCTCAGGACAGGTACCCACTTCACACAAGCCTGTGACAACATGCACCCACCCACCCCACAGTGACCTTGGCCATGCCAGGCATTGGTTCAGCAGGATACAGTGCACCCTGTGCAGGACACCAACAGCAGGACCGTGCACCCTTGCCTGCACCACATACAGGGGTTACACATTTGAATACAGACCTGGCCTTGGAAGTGTGAAGGTCGTCTCGCAACCACCACCCGGCATGCCTGTGACTGCCACCATCCGCAGTGTTGACGCCACCACCACCATGTGTGGCTCCTCCACATGCTGCTGGTGTTCAGGCGGACCACCACCAGTTCTGGTCCTGTCTCTGTGTCGGTGTGCCTCCTCCTCCTTTGCATGCCGCAGAGGTCATTCCATTGTTTCCGGACTGCCTCAGTTGATCTCCCACGGCCTCTGACCACATTCACAGCTTCAGTCACCTCCTTCCAAGCCTGCCGCACAACAGCATCGGTGACCCTGTGTGTGCGTAACATGTGTTCTCTTTCCTTCACCTCATGCAAGGGTGTTCAGCTCATCTTGAGAGAATTTATGTGCATGGATGCTCTTCTGTCGGGCCTGCACACCTATGGGATAATCAAGAGGGGACAGGTGTCAGTGGCTGTGTCAGTGCTGCACTGCATCACACAGTGGACATCACGATATCATCCCCTACAGTGCCACAGGCCACATGGACATATCAGATCACTGCATGTGTCTATACGGTGTACACGCCCACATTGCCACTGTCTGTCCCATGTCTGGACAGTGAGTGGTGTACACACATGTGCACTGCTGTGGCCTGTGTCTGCCATGAACCCCCATGACTGTATTGTGGCCCATTTGAGCATCACCGAGTATGCGAGGACAAGTGCGCTAGCAATGTCAGGACACCATGACGCATGGGAGCGCACATTGCTGGTACACTGTGTACGCCCTGGGGGGGGCACAGGCCATCACGCCACACATCCAGGGAGACAAGACGGTGCACTGTCATGGTACAGCACCAGTGCACCTGGCTGGCAGACACAATGTGCATGCATTGGCACATGGCACAGTTAACTGCAGGGGAATGTGCACAATGCAGTGGACGTTTGTGGTCCCACGGTGGTCATACATACCTGCCTCTTGCTGCTCATCCCCCTGTTGCATATCTCTTTCCATGTTGTACACTGCTGTATTCCCGCCGCAGTTCCACAACACAACACTGGTGGTGCACTGCTTGCCCTTTTATAGCCCACCCAGGCAATCCTGCCTGTTAGTCATGTAAATGAGCGCATAATGATATGCTAATCACACGGTTTGCCCCATGCATACACAAGTACCCTCATTTGCATACACCCATTGAATATGGCTCTGAATAGCCCCACGCTAGCACAGCAGCACTGGGAAAAGGCCAGTGCAGGGCCAAATGAGGGTCAGCGCCATGCTAGCCACCTAACGCTGCACTATGTGCAGTGCGCATGCTCATAGGGCCCCTTATCCGCGCTATCACCCTGTCATAGCGCGGTGTAGCGCTGCGCTAACCAGCTTTAGCACGGCGCTACATGCATGCACGGTACATCAGCCCAGGATCATGGTAGGGGTCATGCACGTGCATTGCAAACACTTCCTGTTAGCGCGGCGCTACGGCATACATCAGTGCGGCACTAGACTTCAGTTCTAGTGGATGTCAGGGTGTATGGACAGTCATTGTTTCACTGTTTAACCTGGTTATTTGCCCCCTTCCACAGCACCAATGTCTGTGAGATGTAGGCAAAGGGCAGTGGTGGGCCATGACAGGCGGTGGGATGAGGCTGAGATGGCCAACCTGGTACAGTTGATGGAGAGGTGCCATCACTGCCTATTTAGACCTGTGCGGGAGGGAGACTTGCCCCGTAGACAGGTCTGGGCTTCCATTGCCCGTCAACTAAGTGCCATCACAGGTATTCCCCGTGATGGTGAGAAGTGCCGCCATCACTACGTCGACATCAGGCGCAGGCAGCGACCACTGCTTGAATGCTGCAGGGCCATGGTTCACGAGGGAACTGTGCCTGTGCCAGGTAAGTGATGACTGTAGCGCCACTGCTGGCATGGGTGGTGGGGCTGTGTGTTCCGTGGTGTGCTTATGTGCATGTGTGTTGCTGCGCTACACATGTTGCTCATGGGGTCCACCCATCCATTCGGTGTGTACTGTGTGGGACAGGGTAGACGGTGTGCACTGACCCATGTCATGCTTGGCATGGCTTTGGTGGTGCACTGCACCCATCCCACTGTTGCGTGTGTTGTGCTACACCACTGGGGTACAGGTGGTCTTGAAAATCGTGGTATGATATTGTAGTAATGCTGCTGTACCTCTTCCCACTGCAGAGCGACGAGGACACACAGACAGGAGGAACATGACGCAGGCTGGACAGGGGCCATCAACCGACAGGCACAGGGTGCCTCCAATGGCACAGCGTGCAGCGGAGAGCAGTGATGGTGACAGGGGTGTTTTGCGTGAGTACTGTGTGATGTTATGCTTTTCCACTATGTGTCTGACTTTACAGGGCAGGCAGTAGAGCAAGTGTGTAGCCAGGCATGCGCACTGTACACATTTGTGTCCAGTTTTGTGTAGTGCATGTCTGTCAACAGTTCCTAGGTACACCAGACATTTAGGGTCACTGTAGGCCACTGGGGTGTGGCCCTGTTTGACTTGCTGTTGTGTAGGAGAGAGATACTTGTATAACCTCATTAGAGAGTAAGGGAATCATCTGACAGACATACCCTTTTGGAAGGGGTGTACCATTTAGAGTTGCTGCATACATCATTTGTAAGGGGAGTGTGGCTGTTGGGGATTGTGTGTAGAACATGTGAATGTCTGGCTACACCCCTGCACTACAGTGCTGTGTCGGGTGTTGTGGCCCAGTTGGCTAGGTATTCCAGGCCAGATGTGAGATGGCTGCATGCAATTCTGTAGTTCCCCCTTGCCTCCACTGCCTTTCCTGCTGCTGCGAGGCCTGAGCATACCTCTCAACCTCCTGCCTCAAAAATCAGGGACAAGTCTTAAAAAAATCAGGGACAAAGGACTAAAATCAGGGACACATCTTCAAAATTGGTGGTATCCACTCAGGAAGCTGGTAGAATAAGGGATGCTGTGTAAAATGGATTTTCTAAGGAAGAACAAGTCTGTAGTTTTAATGTTTGACATTATTTTGTGCTTACAACCCCAACGGTTTGGACACAGAAACACAATTTTTAGGAGGGACAGACTAAAATTTTGAGGCAAAATCAGGGATATCCCTGAAAATCAGGGACAGTTGAGAGGTATGGGCCTGAGACATGGCTTGCTGTGTGTCTTAAGTATTGTTGCCATTGCCGCCATGTGTACTGATATCTGCCTTGTACTGCCATGTGCATCATGTTGCTGTTATGCCCACCATTGTGGAGGGATGATGCATGTCTCTGCATGGCTGTGGGCCAGTCGTCATGCCTGGGGGGGATTACTGGGGTCGGCCTGTCATGCCACCTGTTGCTGCTGCTGATGATGTTGTCCTGTCTGCCATGGCAACAGTGTACTCCACCTCTCATGGCATGTGTCATTTACAGTACCACGTATGACATGTCAGTATCTGTGCAGGACATGTGTGCACATACCAGGGCCATGCACCTCATGTCATGTGGGGGGATACTGTGTCATGTGGTGCAAGCATTTCCCTGGCAGTGTACTGTCATGGAGGCGTGGACACGGGTATGTTATTGTGTGTCCTTGTCCGACCTCCATGGCGGACATGCATGGGGCTGTGTGGGAGGGGTCTTTTGGGACTGTGGTGCCACACGGGTCTGTGTGGCTGTACATTGCATGTGTGCCTGTTGCGGCATGTGTGTTGGCAGGCATCCTCCAATCACTCAATGGTGGGCAGTTTGATGTCTGGTGGGGAGTTGGCCAATGGGCATTGAACTGCTTACTTAATGTCTGACACCTAACAACTGCAATGTTGTACCTTTCTGTGTTTAATTTATTGTGGTGTACGCTAGGGGGACTGATCACTATGACTGTCTGTGTATCCCATGGCCATTACAACTGTACAGGTTGTGGGCTTGTATGTGGGTGTCTTGGGGAGCAATGCATGGCTTAGTATTTACACATGCAGGGCAGCGCCCATTGTCATGGGTTTCATGAATTGTATCTTGAAGGCCACTCATGCAACTGACACAGTCATGGTGTAGCTTGTTATGTTTTCAGGTTACATCTGGTGGGGTAGCCCACCCTAACAGTGGGGAGGGGGTGTCAGTGTGTCCACATGGTGTGCAGTTGTGGCCTCCTTGGCTACACCCCTGCCTGTGGGCTCATGCTCTGATGTGGGGGCCATTGTCCCCAAGAGGGTGCTGTCCCTCTGTCCCTGTAGTGCATGGTGTTTGTGCACATGTTATGCAGGTGTGCTGCAGGAGTTGTTCTGTGGTAGCATGGTGTGCTGGTTGTCAGCCCCTATGGCAGATGCTGCTCCCACATGTGTGTGTGTGTGCCTTGCCATGCCTTGACCACCAGGGTGACACTGTCCTGTGCATACCTTTGGCCTACCGCTGCAGTGCCACTGGTGGACCATGCCCGGTGTCTGTGTTTCACATGTGTGTGTCTTCTTGCATGTGCACCTTCACGGTGCTGCCACTATGGGTGGTGGCACGGCAGTGTGCCATTCTCTTCACCACTGTGGGCCCCTCACCCTTCTGTTGCGGCAAGTGGTGTGGGTGGGCATTGGCACTTCCCCTGGTTGTGTACTGCTTGGTTACCTGTCCTGCAGTCCCTACCATTCTGTTGCCAGTGTCGTTGTCCTCTGTGGTCATTGGGTCTCTGTGGTCCATGTCGAGTCTCTATCTGGGTCACTTGCCACTGTTGCACACTTATGTCAGTCACCCACCTGTTCAGGGTTTCCTGTCATCATTTGTACAGCTGCTGTGTTATGGCATCATGGGTGGCAGTTTGGCTGGGTGTTTACAGTTCTTGTGGAGGGCAGCAGTGAGGGTGGGCCACTGTTGGGGGTGTACAAGACAGGCATGTGTGGTTACACACGTGGTTGGGGCTGTGGCACCTTCTCCAGTTGGTGTTATCTGTATTGTGTATCATAGCTGTGTGACCGTGGGCAGCATGTCCCACCATGTGTCATCCCATGTGCATATCATTCAGTGTCCACTTGTCGTTCACATCTCTGGGGGTGGCTGTCTGTTTGCACTGTTACAGTCTGCACACCACTGTGCTGGCTGGCCTCCACGTTGTTGGGTTTCTCAGCATACATCCATGCATATCCATGTACATTGGGGTGTTGCATGCTGTCTGTTACATACTGGCTTGTCCTGCAGGCACATGCAAGTGTGTGTGTTGTGATTTGTTACATACTAGCACATGGGCATGGTTGTTGGGGCGTGCTGTCCACCGTGTGGTGGTACATGGTGCCTTTGTGTCATTGTCATGCCCTGATGTGATCACCCTTTCTCCTGTAGGTCCCCGGCGGTCATCACTGTGGGCCACCCATCTGGAAGAGGGTGAAGGCACAGAGGAGCTGTTGCGGAGGCTGGTGTGGCAACAGCATACCCTGATTGAGCAGCAGGCAGTTATGATTGCTGAGACACGGTGAGTTGCAGCCATCCTGGAAGAACGTCTACCAGCACCTGCCCGCACCTAAACCCTGCTTCCTTTTCCACTAGCCTGCTTCCTATCCCTGGCCCACTGTCCCTAGCCCTGTATCTGCCATCCTGTTCCCCTCCATTGCTTCCTATTTCCACAGCCCTCTCCCATCCACATTCTTACCCCATTGTTCTGTTGCTATATTTAAGTTTTGCCTGTTTGCGATATTACTGTTGTTTTCCCCATTGTTTTCAGTTCCTTTGTTATGCCAGCCCTTTTCCCTTTCATGATGTTTTGCTTGCACCCCATTTTTATGAACAGTGTTCTGCTCTGTTTTGGTTATTTTTGCTTAATATATGTTCATATTGCCTTTGTGCCTTAGATGTTCACATTTTGCATTATAGTTTATTATGCTTGACATTCCTGTGTCCTGTGTCTTTTTGGGGTGGACTTGGAATTTGACAGTGTTCTGTGGTGTTCTGGTTTCACTTGTGGTTCCAGGTTATTCCATTCCTTTCACTAGTACTGCAGTTGTGTCTGGCTGGGCTATTTTGCTTTCCTGTGTTCCTGGACAGCTGCTTACACCTCTGACACTTTGTTTCTGTGGGTGTTTGCACTGCCTCTGTCTGATTGTTATATTCAGTGCTGTCTTCTCTGCTATATTCAGTGCTGTCTTAATCCTGGGCAATGTTTGCCCTACACTCCTGGGCCTGTTTGCCTGGCTTCCTTCGCTTGCTATATTCAGCTGGTTTTGCACCGGGCTATTCATTTTGAATATAGCTATGTTTTTGCTCTGGGCACAGTTTGCCCGCCGGGCAGTGCTAATTTAGCCCCAGGGCAAAGATTCGAATATCTGGCCCTTAGTATTTTGATTTTTTTTCATTAAATAGTTCCTCCGCCGCCATTTGCATGCTGCCTTTTTTTTACTTAAGGAGATGTGCCCTAATGGAGCCTCTGTAGTTCTGAGTTTGTTGTCTTGGTTTCATGGGTGCGCGTCTCCTCCGCACCCCCCCCCCGAGTCACAGGAATTTATCTGTCTTTGTTAAATGTTCAACTTTTTAAAGCTGTGCATTCAGTGGTTTATTTTATTGTGGCAGCCGTCGGAAGAGTCTGTTGGAGGAGTGGTGCTGGCAGTCTGGCGAGTTGCAAGGGACTTCATGAATAACAAGCTTGTTGTGCAGAGAGGTACTTTTTTTTAACTTTAGTTTTAAAGTGTGGTGTTAGCAGGGGTACAATAAAAAAAATAAAAAAACAGTAAGTCCTTTGGTAAATCAGCAGTGGCAGGCAGGCAGTGGCATTGTGCAGGAGTGTACTATGGATGGAAGGTCCATTGATTTTTTTTTGAGACCCTTTCAGCTTCAAAATGCCGGAATATCTTTCTCTCACTTGCCAGTAATGGACACAAAAAATAAAGGACTAAATTACATTTGGGAGGGCTGTGTGGTGGTAATAAAGCTTCTGTACCTACTAATCTGAGGCAGCTGAGTTTTGGGGAGCGAGCAACCAGCTGGAGGAGGGAGGACTCCAAGTAAGAGCTCTCTGTGAGTTGCACTTCAGAGATTTATGGGCATGGCAAAAGCGTGTACTATTAAAAAAAAAAAAAACACAAGAAAAAAAAAAACGTGAAAAATGGCTAAAGGGAGCCTGTGTGCAGTTTCCTGAGGCAGCTGTCAGCAAAGTACTGAGCATTGAGGGTCAGTGTCTTTCCATAAGTGAGAGAAAAAAATGGCCGGGATTTTAAATTGAATGGGGTGCTTTTCACCAATGAGAAAGCAGGGTGGGGACAAAGATACCATAGTGGGTGAAGGGGCACTGGCACTGGAACTTTTTATTTCCTGGGCATCTACTGAAGTTAATGTACCCCCCTTGCTGGGGTACCAGCCAATCAGAGCCCAGGAAATAAAAAGCCCATTTTCTGATAGAGTTTTACTGTAAGAGATAGATAGGAGGAGGTGAGATGAAAGGGAACTGTGAGTTTTATTCCAAATTACTGGAGCCAAACAAAGAAAGTGGATTGCCCTGAGGCAGTCCAACATGCAGGGCCAGAAACATTTTGACAGTCAGAAGAGTAGTGGAAATAGTTTGAAGAGAGGAGAGGATATAATATAGTTATAACAACATAGTATTCTGGGTTTACTAGGTAATAATCAGACCATGGATAATAATCAGCCGAGATGTTTATTAACCCAACTGGTCTGGTTATTAATGAAGAAACCCAGACCACTATGGTTGTTATTGCTATTATACTAAAAAGAAAACAATTTTTCAAAAAATGGATGGAAAACTGAAACTGTTTCTCACAGACTTATTGCAGCATTGCTAGGTGTCTCTGATTGGCTGCTGTGTGTTGAAGTGGGAGGGCAGACTGGGCTCACTGTCTGACTGGCTAAGTACAGCATGCAGCAGCCAATCAGAATGCAGAGCCACTGCCCCAATATTGTACTTAGCTAATCAGAATGCAGAGGGGCTATCGCATTGTTCAGCCTACAGTCCAGTTATCACAGAATAAGGGGAGAGTAACTTTGCATTCTGATTGGCTAAGAGGAATCTTTTCCAATATAGTAGACAAGTAAGGTAAGGGGAGGGTGAGGAAAGCTAGGATTCAGACTGAAACAAGGCACGGTGTAGCAGATGCGTGTGGTATGCCATGGTAGTAAGGCAGAAGATGCAGTGAGTACATAAATGATGGTACTCTCTGTCGCTTCCAGTCACTTAACGGAGCAATGGGGGCTAGCTGGGACATAAAAACATACAAGGAGAAAAATAAATGCTAGTTAGTGCCTGGAATAACGTCAGCATGACGTGAAATGTTGGCAGTTGTAAGGGTGCTGCTGTATGTTTCTAGCATTACAATAAATGTGTTTTTAACGTCACCTATCTATAGAGGCTTTGTACTTTTGGTTGGCACACTGTGTTGCCAAACTTCTTTGGATTTATAGTTAGTGTTTTGTTTCAATTCCTGTCATCAAATATGACTTTGAGTCTGTTGAAAGTTTAGTTATTGAATTTTGGTGACTGGGTCGGCCCACTGAGACAAAACCACCCCCTTTTTTTTTCACTTTCTTTTTATCCCTCCTTCTTGCCCTCAGCGTTCCATTTCTTCAGGCATTGTTCATGCCATCCATGCCTCCTTGACCTTGAGTCTGCCCCCTAGAGTGCCTTGGTAATTCCTTTTTCTCTCCTCCTACCTCTGTGGAGCACCTGCACAGCGGGGGTCTGCCCATGGTTCCTAGACTAGATGGCGTGGAGCGGCCATCATCTATGCCCGCTGAGGATTTTTTTCCTCTTTTCTCCCTTCCTTCCCCCCTCCTCCCCTGAGGACGTCGGCTCAAAGTGCCTAACAACGTCCTCCACTCCCCAACTCCAGCCCTCTGGAGCTGCCAATGCCCCGTGAGAGTCGGTGCTCCACCGGCCCCCAAGGACATTGGGTGCATACAGCACCCCGGTAACCCACCCTGAAGGAGGAGAGCATGCATTGGGATGCTCAATCCTCCTTCCCCTGCCGACCCCCGATGACCCGAGTCCATGCCCGAACCTGGGTCGCCAGCATGGTGCGAGGTGTGGCATCCAGCACCTCAGCCGTCAGCACCACCAGGCAGGCTAAAACCTCCCCTTTTTGAGTTGCGACCTGTAAAGTACATTACATTGGAAGTGCAAATTGTAGATACAAAACAAGTTATACACAGAGGACCAATTACAATAATAAGAACAACAAATGTGCATAAAACATCATGACACATTGCATCACAAAAATAGTACAATCCTTGACACCTACATGTTATACAATGCGCATGATTCCTACAATAAAGAACCCTTAGTAAAGTTACAGCAAATACATACATCAGGCCTTAACTACAGACAATAGAATACAACATTCATTTGCAACCCCTACGTGGTGCTAACCTATGGGTTACTACCCCTGCCTGCATGACTATGCACAGGTTGAGGGGCCTGAGTTCTGTGAATGGGTGCCTCCAGCCGGAGGAATGGTATTAGGGTGGTGTAGTTGCTTTGGTATAGCCCTCCGGGATGCTATAACCACCCACCAACCCTTCTAGTGGCCTGAACAGTAAAGCAATAGAACATTTACATTCATCAAATAACAGTAATAATATGCTCACACTCCTTGCACTTACGACCAGGGCTGGCTCTTCTGCAACTGCCCTGGAGACCCCCTGGAAAATAAGACCAGTGATGCAACAATACAATAATGATACTGTAACCCAACCAATAAGGTACACAATAGCCGGGTTAAACATGAAAATCCACAACCTGGTTTATTTAGGGGAAGTGAACAAGGGTGAGGTATAAATCTAGCAAATGATTAGCACTTCTGATTTGATTCAGATTGATTCAGCATGCACTGTAAGTCCCTTTGAAACAGTCCCACAACTCTTGGTACCCAGTATGTTAAACAGGCTAGCCTGAAGCGTTGCCAGGGTAGGCCAGCTTGCAGCTGTCATTGGGGCCCTTAGGAAGGAAAACAGTTAACATGCACACAACCCAAATATTTGTAATCCCGAGCTGGATGACTCAGTCCTTTGCAATGAACCCAGATCAAGATAATGAGATGGTACACAATGATTGCAGCTGTTGTTGCAAGGAGCTGCCATGAAGTTACTCATGCTACCCAAACTAGGATGCAGGACCGGCAAGATGAAGACCTTGTGGTGTTGCGCTGGATTTGCCAGGGGAAGCAGGGCCTACATGACTGACCTCCTGGTCATCGCTACCTGTTCGGTGGTGTTGAATAGGGGGCTGAATCCCCAAGTGGGTCTTTCACAGAGAATGTCTCTGAACTGGGAGTAGTGGCCTAGGCTGAGGTGGTAAGGCCCACTCAGGAGAAACAGTTTGGAAAATGTCCGGGGTTGAATGCCGAAAAAGCCTCCAACTGGCGTAACAGAACTTTGCCAGGAGGAACCAAATCACGACTCACAAAACACATTCAGCACTTTTACAACACTTACTTTCCTAAGCCACAGGTCAGATATAGTCTGTTCGCTAATTACAGTTTCACTGCGCGAACCTTTCAACCCGAGGTTTTCCTCTCTCATTCAGGCAGGCCGATCGCTTGTGGAGCAAGTCTTCAGTCCCTCTTGCAAATAGTAATAAAACACTTTCTTTCCTCAGCTGCAGGTCCAAGATGGCAATTGGAAAAGTCTGGCTTCTGCAATAGGCAGTTTCCTCAGGCCGGAGAATGTGGCAGGCAGGCCAGCAGAGCCATCCCACCGATTCCCCAATTCTCCTAGAGGAGCAGCTGCTGGACAGCTCGAGCTGTTCACTCTTCAACCTCCAACAATAACTGAGACACTGCTTCAGGCAGTTCTGGGGATTTCCTTGTAATGCAAAAGGTTCTGTTGGCTGAGGGAACTGGCAGTCACAGTATGGGTTCCTCCTCCAGGCCAGTTTAGGTGCCAACACTTAAAATTACAAAAAACTACAGAATTCCTTCTCACAAGACCCCAGGGGCCAGTCTCCATTTTAGGTCCCCAGAGGTTCGATTGGTCCAGTACTGGAAGTCCAGTACCAAAATGGTGGCTCGTATTCAAAAAATCAAGCTGCAATTTAAAGCAGGTTAGACAAACTCCTCTATCATTATTATTATTATAGCAGATAAACAGTAAATAATCACTTTCCCTGACAGGGCTCCCTCTATGCAAGTTGCAACTGCAGAATGCAGCAAAACAATGGACTGTCTGGCTGGTCGCAATCCTTAAACCACTTGGACCCAGCCCAGACTAATTTTCTAACATAGGCTAGATGTTCTCTTAAAGAGACAGGCATGGAGGCTTACTAAAGCACCCTCATGCAGACAAATAGAACTACTGCAGACAGGACACCATCCTGACAGTAGGCATTTTAGGAGCCCAGGAAGACACTTTAGTAAACCCCATTTGTAGGGGGGTTACACATTGGTATACATTATTTTAAGCCAGTGATGCTAAGCATACAGGTTGGAGAGAGTTGGCTAGTTTGGAAGTCAGTGAAAGCAGGAGCAGGGTGGGGCAGCTAAGCGGGCTTGTAGTAAGCATTGAAATTGAGAGAGTGAGGAGCAGGACAGGATTGAAGGAGGAAGAGAGTTCTGGGAGGACACAGCAGAAAAGGCGAAAGACCTCCGGGTCACCGAGAGCCGTAGAGGCCGATCTGAGAGTACACATTGAGAGACAACGTTGGATGATGTCAGTTAGACATGGTGGGCTGAATTGATGGACAAGCTTATAAATGTTGGTTAGGGTGCCATACTGTGGATTAGCATCGTAGGGCATCCAACCCAGGGCAGATAGGGCATCACAATGATGATGCCGAGCATTGGTCCCCAAGGCAAACCTACCCACTCTATGGCAGACCTGCGATAGGTGAGATGATGTTGTTGCAGAGGTCAAGAGGAGTAAAAGTGCCCCATACATGAGGAGAGGGGGAAGAGTGGCATTCACAATCCTGCGGCAGGCAGTTGATGTGAGGAAGGGACAGATACGGTAGAGGACCCCAATTTTTTGGGTAGGGGTTTTAGTCAGAGTTGCTACATGTACATTCAGAAACAGAGAGGAATCCAAGGTGACTCCCAGGTATTTAAAGGACTTGACAGTTTCAAGAGCAGCCCCAGTATGAGACAGTACAGTCAAGAGGGGGAAGGGTGCATGCAGCAGAATGGGAGAACAACATGCACTTAGTTTTCTTGGTATTACATACAAGTTGCTTTTGGAGGAACAAATCCTCAAGGGTGTTAAAGTCAGATTCCAGCACTAAGTTGAGCCAACCTAAGTCTGAGGAAAAGCAGTAAAGGATAGCATCATCTGTATAAAGGTGGACCGAGACACCACCACAGTTCTTAGGAAGATCATTAATATATAATGAGAAGAGTAGTGGACCCAGTATTGAGCCCTGTGGAACACCGTGGGTAATGGGCCTTGGATTAGATAGAGAGCCTGACCATTTCACCCATTGCATGTGGCCAAAGAGGTAGCTGTGGATCCATGCAAGGGTGTTGGTGTCAATGCCAAGGTCTTGCAGCTGATGTAATAGCAGATCATGGTTGACCAAGTCAAAAGCCTTGGTCAGGTCAACGAATATAGCACCCATGGCACGGCCTTGGTCCATTTCATGGAATATGTCAGACGTGACTTTAATAAGGGTTGTCAGGGCGCTGTGGTTTTCCCCAAAACCATGCTGGGAGATTGCAAGCAGCTGGTGGAGGGCTAGGTAATCCTGCAGACGGTCATAGAGTATTCATTCTTGTATCTTAGCAAGGAGACATACTATTGAAATAGGATGAAAATTTTTGATTGTAGAGTTGGGTCCTCCCTTATGAATGGGGAAAACTACCACCACCTTCCATTTCGCAAGGACTGTACAAGAGAAGAAGGTTCAGTTAAATAGATCACGAATTGGGTGAGTAAAGGCATCAGCTCCTAACTTAAGAAATTTAGGTTCGAGTGTGTCATGCCCTGGTGAGCTGTCTGCTTTCAGATTCTTGAGCAGCCATCAGACTTCCTTGAGTGTAGCTAGTTTTAGGTGAAAGGCAGGGCATGCCATGGAGTTGACTGGTGGCAGGGTGTCCGGTGGGGAGGTGGAGGAAGCATTGGCAAAAATAGAAGTATATTTCTGAAGATCCGTAAAGAACTCATTGAAGTCTGATGCAATGGAGGGAGGATCACTGAGGATGGCACCAAGGGCATCATGGGAGCTAGGGATCTCAGAGGTGTTACTCTTTGAAAGGGACTTAACCTGCCTCCAGAATTCTTTTGGATTGCTGAGGTGCTCTGTTTGGAGTTTCTTGAAATGAAGGCATTTTGCCTTCTGGATGGCATTCTTACAGCTCTTCATTAGCTGCCTGTAAGAATGCCAATCAGCAAGTAGCCCACTAGCCTTGTAAATCTGCCAGGCTCTATTGTGCAAGCACATGAGCTGCCTCAGTTCTTTAGAGAGTTAAGGAGCTTTGATGCCTTTTGTCCACATTCTCTTCTTAGGAGCGTGGAGGTTAACAACGTCGGTGAATTTTGTCACAAAGAAGTCTAGAGCTAAATTAACATTTGGAAGGGTATTTGTTGGACTCAAATCAGTACTTTGAATTGCCTCCAAAAAGACTTTGGAGTCAAATTTAGACATGTCCCAGACCAGTATTACCCTAAGTGGGGGGTTAGGGAAGTTATTGTGCCAAATACAGTGTTGGAGAGTGGCCGCTTATCTTGTCAGAGAGGACCTCTACTGATTTTATCTTACAGGGACAGTTAGTAGCCACCCAGTCGAGTAATGTGTGAGTACCAGGCTTTGAGATGATGCGCGTGGAGCCACCAACAATTTAGACCAAGTTGGAGTCAGTGAGGGAGGCAGTCAATTTAGCAGAACCAGGCTTCAACCAATCAATATTGAAATCACCCCCGAGCACCAGGTCATGTTGCAGAAGTTTCATGAGGAAGGTAAGGAAGGAGGGGAGACATGAGGATGCTACCTTATGGGGCAGGTATACACATCCTACCAGTAGTTATTTTACTGAGCCAAGGGTGAGAGAAAGGAGTATTGCTTCCACCTCAGTGGGCTCAGGTCCAGGCACATAGATTTGGATAGTCACAAGGTTGTATCTGGCATACATACTTAAACCACCAAACCTCTTTTTCTGGCAATCCAGTCTGAAACATTTGTACCAAAATAGGGCAACCTCATGTTGCCTGATGCTTGGTTTCAGCAAAGTCTCAGAGAGGTCTAGAATGTCAGGAGAGTGATGATTGACCCAGGCATCCAGCTCTGGCATTTTTTGTCTAAGGCTGCTCATACTTAAACATGCAATTTTCAGTCCTCTCTTTACCTAATGTGATACTGCCATAGGGTGGGAGGCAGGGGTATGAATTGCTGGCCCAGGATTAAGCTCAACATTGCCCACTAGGACTAATAGCAGTAGAAAGAGAAGTAATGGTCTGATGGAGGAGGCAAGATGTTGTTTGAATTATTTAGTAGCAAATGCAGATATTCAAAGCCTTTTGGCTAGCCAAAGACCTAGGTAGGCTACATTACATTTTGGCAGATAGGGGACAGGTGAGTAAGCAGACAGGGATTCATGATTCAAATGATATGGAGTGTCTGACTCACAATGCAATGGGGGGTGCATAAGGGCTAGGGCTATGAGGTAGTTTGCTGTGTAGAGAAGCAACAGGCTGGATGAAATGCATAGAAATACTAGCCTGGCCACAGTGGATATAGCTATAGCCTGTTTAGCTATAGTAGAGTTAAGATCATCTGAGGAAGTGGTAATACCCTTCAGCCAATGAGAAAGCTAGAGGGGTATAGGTGAGAAGCCAATGTAGATTTATCTGAGGCCAGGGGCGGGGGTAGCCAGGCGGGAGAAAAATTCTGGCCGTGGAGAGCTTTCAGAGTTGGCAGCTTAAGGCTGCATTCAGCTCCTGACCCCGAGAACAAACTTGTTGTTTTTGCAGGAACGGCCAAAATTTAGCATCTGACACAAATCTTTTTGGTGCAGTTCCCAGTGGTCAGGCTAACAAGCCTGTAACTCCACACAAACAACTTCAAGCCCCTGTGGCCCAGAAACTTTTAAGGGCAGCCTGCAGAAGTACAGAAATTAGCGCTGTATGTTTGAATTTTGGTCACTGGAGAGCAAGAGGAAGGAGATTGGATGCAGCTGAGAATAGCATCCAATAGGGAGCCGTAACACTCACCTACGGAGCTAATCAGTTTAGTGTGTTAGAAGCCAGAATTCTGTACCTTCTTGGTCTGAGGTCTAGGTGGGTTGGAAGGGGAGGGCACTTCAGCCAGCTTCAGTCCAGGCCAAGGCACTCAGCGGTGGGCAGCTCATGCAGGGCAGTGCTGAACCTTCTTGGTCCGAGGTCTGGGTGGATTGTCAAGGGAGGGGGGCTTTGGCAGGCTTCAGTCCCAGCTGGGGTGCTCAGCGGTGGGCAGCCCATGCAGGTGAAAGTAGCTGTGTCCAGGTACCATGTTCTCCGCAGGGCATACAGTATTCCCCAGCAGTGCTTTCCCTATCCATTGGCCTAATCCTCAACAGCCCAATCCCCCTTTCACGTGTGGAGGGAGGTTTGTGAGTGGTTGTGGTGTGCAGAGGTCCCACATTGCAGATGCAGGGACCTCTGCACATCCACAGCCCTGGTAGCTGGTCCCTTCCACACCTAATCCTGAGCCAGGCACATGGCTATATGGTGGCTGGGACAGGGGCAGGCCAAGGGGCAAGCATGGACATGCACCTCATTCTGATAAATATCTCCATGATGGAGGGGGCGTCTGCTACTTCTGCCTTGTGGCATCATTAGTGGCTACATGCCCTCCTCTGTATTGCCATGTCACTCTCATTCAGGCCCAATCAGTGCCCCTCACCTCTTCTGTTCCCCAACTCTAGGAGCCTCCACGGTGGACAGGAGCCATTGTTGGAATCTGCCAATGTGTTGTTCAGCTAATCCTCTTATTTCAGTGGGGATACAGCACTCCTGGTGGACTGCCATATTCTGACATTCTGTGCACCCTGCACAGGCAGTGATTCACTGGTGGACTGGCATGGATGTCCATTTGGATGACCCATGGTCTGGACCAGCTCTGCTCACCCCAGCCCCAACACACGGATTGGCACCAAAGGAGAGCTGTGAAGAGGAGTTCTGGATTTCGTCCATTGAGGATCAGCATCTGGATGTGCAGAGATATGGCTGAGATGTGCACACTTCAAATGTATCCTGGCCACATATGTTGCTTGGGCCCTTACTGTATATGGAGCAGTGCAGAACTCTGTGGTGCATGCAGTGAGAGCAACAGCGGAACACACAGTGCACGTCAACAATAAAATATGCATCTGACAATTGGTTACATGACTGTGATGGGCTACTGTGTATCTTTCTCTGTCTCCTTCATCTCCATCCTTGGTACAAGTTGTGGGACTATAGTAGCAGCAAGTCACATCATTACAGCAACTGAACAAGAGATGCTGGCCACATTCTGTATATTGTATGTCTGACTGACGAAGATCATCAACCTGAAAAGCTTCTGGAAAAGTTGAGCAGAATATTTTGCTAAGTGTCTGACATCTAACTCACAGACATCAGAGTCTTTTCAATGTCAGGAAATGCGTCCAATATCCTGAAGACCAGCAGGCTGGGCAGAACCATTCTAGGTTGAGAAATGAATTTCAACTCTGAGGACATCCAAACGTCACCACTTCAGATCCTTGTTTTAGAGACATCATTAAAGGAAAACTATACCCTCATATCTTCTAAATTTTATTTGTTTCCATGTCAACAGACACCTCTTTTCATCTAGCTGTTACAGATGCATGCAACTGCCTTAGTCTGTTTTCACACTTCATACTAGGCCTTGTAACTGTTCAGGGAGGCTCCATTTGGTGGTTGTTGAAATCTCATTGCCCACGACAGCTGCATTAGCATATGAGAACATGATGCGTAATCAACCTTTAAACTCTCCAGTATGCCTGCCTGCTTAATTAGTCTTCAAAGAAACAAGCTGCAAGAAGGTATGAAATATAACATTTACCTTTAGTGAGCTTTGCAAACTATCCGAGTTGTAATTCAGGGTTTTTCCCTTTAAACGTCAATCAGTTTATGTGTTTCCATAGAGTTTTTACAGGGTATGTGTTCTTTCAGCATAGAGATACATGATATAAATGGTTTATCTAACATCATGTTCTTAAATTTTTATTTTGTATTTATTCATTGAGAAATCAGAATTACAACCCTTTGAGTCATTGACTCTTTTGCAAAGGCTCTTTGTCAATTAACATGGAGTACCAACAATAGCACAAAATACAAACAATAAACAAGGGTGAACAATAAAGGAGCATCACTATCAGTCAAATAAACAGAATAATATTACATACAGAGGGCAGAAGAGAGCCCAGAGTCAGCACGAAACAAAAGGTACCGAACATAAGCATATGTTCATCCAAAGACATTATTAAAATGCAGAGAATAGTGCACTAGGTGAAATTACAACAGTGATAGGGTGCTAGTACCATAATACAAATAACAAACAGTACAAATATATTAGGTGTCGAGGAGGTGGGTGGGGGAGGATAGCAGTGCTGGTAAAGAGCGATATACTAGTAGCAGTTACACATGGAGTTCTGGGCAAGAAAGTCCTTGAGTGAGGTTTTGAAAGGACCCATCTTAGTGCCCCTAGTGGGTGCCTCTAGTAGGCTATTTAGCCAGTAGGGGGCACAGTGATAAAAGGATCTTTGTCCCAGGGAAGTTCTGCAGTGGGAGACCAGAAAGGGGGCATTAGAGGAACTCCTGGAGACTCTTTGGGGAAGGGAGGGTTGGATGAGACAGTGCAGACTAGGAGTGGCGTTTCCACTGGATATTGATGGCCACAAGGCAAGTATGATATTTAAGATGGCATTCAAAGTTTAGCCAGTTTGAGCGACTGTAGAGGTCACATGTGTGGGTCATCCTGTCGCAACCTGTCACTAAGCGACTTGCTTTATTAAGAGCTGTCTTTATGCGATAAAGAGCAGTGTCATCAGCTGAGCCATAGAATACAGTTCTGTAGTCCAGCACAGAGAGGACAGAGGAAGACACGGCAAGGTGAAGCATGGGCAGGCAGTGTTTGAGCCCATAAAGGAGGCCAATTCTGGAGTTGATGATGGAACAGAGGAGGTGGATGTGTGCATGATAGGTAAGGGAGGGGTCAAGGGTGATGCCCAGGTATTTGAAGGAGTAGACTTGCTCGAGCGGGGAGCATTGAGAGGTATGGACAAGTGATGAGGCACTATTGTAGGGGTTTTGGCGGTGAGCGAAAATCAATGTTTTTTTTTTGTTTTGTTTTGTTTTTGATGGCTTAATACAAGCCTATGCTCTATAAACCAGGCTTCTGCATCAGAGAAAGATTTCTGGAGGGCATCCTGCAGGGGTAGAGGCTTGAGTTTGCTCCAGAAAATGACAGCATCATCAGCATAAAGAAGTAACCGACCAGTACAGGCCCTGGGCAAGGAGTTCAGGAATAGGCTAAATAGAAGGAGGCCCAAAATGGAGCCCTGAGGAACCCTGGACCAAACTGGTAGGTAGGAAGAGAGGGCAGAGTCGATTTTGACCTGCTGAGACCTGTTAGTTAAATAGCTCTCAAACCAGGACATGGCCTCGGAGGTCTAGTGCAGTTCTCATGGACAATGAGATTTCAATAAACAATGAAATGTAGACCCCTAGGGCAGTCACAGTGGACTACCATGTGCAGTGAAAACAAATTAAAGGTAACACACATAGCCCTAACAGCTACAGGAAAGGAGTTGTCTGTTGGCATGGAAACAAATAACATTTAAATGATATGAGGGTATAATTTTCCTTTAATACCTTCTTTTGGTCTGGGGAAGAAGACCTACATATATAACAACTATCTGATGTCCAGCATGTTGACATGCGTGGTACAAATAACGTGTAATGTAACAACTTTTGATGCCATCACATGAAATGGCATGGTTGTCACTGGAGCTGTGTGGATTTTTCTTAAATTCTGCTTATTCTGCAATTCTAGGGAATTTCACAAATTTTGCACAAGTATGCAGAATTCTAGCAGATGTGGAGTTTCAAAATTCCTAAAGCAGATTTGTTTTTCAATTGTGAATTAATATCCCACAGTTTCCATAAACTGTGAAAATGTATTCAGTGGTTTACGAAAACCGTGGAGTCATTTCCTACAAACCATGGAATAATATTCTTTAGAAAATGGGGATTTTACTTGCTGTCATCTGTTTGGCCAGTACCCTTGGCACAGGGGTACATTAAGTTTCAATAGATGACCAGCAAATAAAAACTCCCAGTCACCTGACCAAAACACCAGCTGTGATATCAAAGAGCCGCAACCGCAAGTTTCAAACCTGGTGAGGCGAGGGAAAACTCAGCTGTCAAGTAAAAATTTCAGACCAGCTCCCAGTCAACTTTAACATCATAAATATTCTTAAATGTAACAATATACTCACTGAAGATGACTCTCCACCAACTGAACCCCCAAAAAAGCTGGCCTGCAATCAAAAAAGACCAAGTAAGTGAACATTTCCTCACGGTCAGTGGCCAACAGCTAGACACAATAAAATGTGAGTGACAGGAACAAAACACTAAAAAACATGAAATGGGCCATAGCAGTATTCGAGGAATGGGCCAAACATGACAGGCTTAAAACTGAGTGGCAAACAATTGAAATGCAAACACTAAATGACTACCTCAGGCATTTCTACGCCGAGGTCCGCACAGCAAAGGGTAACGAGTACTCAATTGCCGGATATTGTGCTCTGTGAGCAGACATAAACCGTCACTTAGGCACCACGGAGGTCAGGTGGCCCATCAGCATAATCGGGAATACAATATTCAAGCCCTCCAACAATGTTGTATAGGCACTTCTCAAATGGTTACGCAAACAACAAAAGGACACATCATCTCACTACCCTGCAATCACAGAAGCAGACCTAGAGAAGTTACGCAACAGCCCTGCACTGGATCTGGAAACCGCACCTGGCCTCGTCAAAAAAGTTTGGTTTGATGTGCAACTGCACATGGCCAGGTGCAGCAGGGAGGGAGTCAGGGAGCTCAAAAGGGACAGTTTCCTAATAAAAGAAGACAAAACTGATAATCGATATATCATTCTTAGCCAAAACTAAGACAATAAAAACCATAAAGACCCACAAGGGCTAAACAGGGAAAACATGAGGGGCTTCATCTTTGAGATTTGAGCAAAAAGACAGTCCACTCCGCCCTGTACGCTCATTTGTCAAACATTTGGAGAAGTGCCCACCTGACACCAAAAGCTTTTATCTCCACCCAAAATGACTCCCACAAGAACAACTACAACAGCAGCTCTACCGGTACTCAAAAGAAGCAATGGGGAAAAATTATTTAGGCTCCTTAATGGCAAAACTAAGCGAGGAAACAAATCTTGAAATGCCTGAGTTAGTCATTTAGGCCCAGATATTCAAAAGGGTTGCGCATGGCGCAACAGTGTTGCGCCATGCACAACCCACTGATGCACCACGGTGCGATATTCAAAAGGGAAAAATGTGCTGCACAAATCCCGATGCGCTGGAGCGCATCAGTAATGTATGCAGGCACAGGTGGGGGGGGGGTGTGCCCATGCATAACCTGCACAGCCCGATATTCAGCCTGGGATGTGCAGAGCCATGCATGCGCAACCCCTACTTGCGCCTGCACAAAGTTAAGCAAAAAAAAAAGGAACAAACGATGACCACCCACAGGTGAGCTGCCACATTGCAGGGCGCAACACGGCAGCTGCCACCTGTGGGTGGCCACCTGAGTTCCTGCTGCACCTGGCAGCACCCCCACATGCCCCATCATGGGCATCTGTTTAAATAAACCCCCCTCCAATATCCCTGGTGGTCCAGTGGACCACTATGTGCCTGATCGCGGGCATGTGTTATAATAAAAAAGAAATCCTTGTCCAATAGCCCTGGTGGTCCAGTGGACCGATTGCTGCCCGATCACGGGCATCTGTTAATCTTCCCAGCTAATATCCCTGGCGGTCTAGTGGACGCACTCTGCCGATCGCGGGCATCTGTAAAACATACAACGTCCTATTACCCTGGTGGTCAGGTACCCCCTCCCCACCACCCACTGAGCCCACCGCCCTGCTCCCCCGGTCAGCCAGTGGGTGGCAGCACCCCTTCCGCCTGCCGCCCCCCGCCCGCACTGACACCTCAGTAGGGCTGCATGCCCATTGGTTCTGGCGTGAGCCAATGGGCATGCACCCATTCTCTACACATTCCAGATATGTGAAATCATTCACATATCTAGAATGTGTAGATGGTATGGCTGCATGCCCATTGGCTCACGCCAGAACCAATGGGCGTGCAGCCCACCGAGGTGTCAGTCAGTGGGCAGCGGGCGCAAGTGGTGGTGCTGCCACCCGCCGGCTGACCGGGAGGAGCGGGGGTGGGGGCTCAGTGGGCGGGTGGGGAGGGGGTACCCTAGACCACCAGGGTAATAGGACGTTGTATGTTTTACAGATGCCCGAGATTGGGCAGAGTGCGGTCCACTAGACCACCAGGGATATTGGCCGAGGGGAGGTTATTTCAACAGATGCCTGCGATTGGGCAGCAATCGGTCCACTGGACCACCAGTGCTATTGGACGAGGATTTCTTTTTTATTATAACACATGCCCGCGATTGGGCACATAGCGGTCCACTGGACCACCAGGGCTATTGGATGAGGATTCCTTTTTTATTATAACACATGCCCACGATCGGGCACATAGCAGTCCACTGGATCACCAGGGATATTGGACGTGGAAGTCTTTTTTTAGACAAATGACCATGATCGGGCTGCAGGGGGCGTCAGTCCCCAATGGCTGCTGCCTGGCAGGGTGCCAGGTGCAAGTCGTCGGGGATCAGCTCACCTGCATGCTAATGGATGCAAATGGGGCCATAATGACATGCAAATGGCCCCATGTGCACCTTGCATAAATTATGGCCCCATTTGCATGTCCCCTTTTGAATATCGCAGGTGCTGTGAATGGCACAATGGCACTTGCGCTAGCTCATCTCCATGCTCCACTCTGGCCACTTGCACTGGCGCAGTGCCACTGCGCCATGCACAGTGGGGGTGGCCAGGGTGGGATATTCAAAGCTGCTGAGCCATAGCGCAGCTCTGTTGAATATCGCCCAGGCCACGCCCCTGCACAGCCAAGTTGAGCTGAGCCCAGGCTTGCACCACAGCCTGGCACAGTTTGAATATCTGGGTCTTAGTGTTTCCATTTCAATTGTTTGCCACTCAGTTTTAAGCCTGCTGTGTTTGGCCCATTCCTTGAATATTGCTATGGCCCATTTTGTGTTTTTTACAGTGCTTTGTTCCTGTCGCTCGCTTTCTATTGTGTCTAGCTGTTGGTCAGTAACCACGATGAAATGTTCACTCACTTGGTTTTTTGGGATTGCAGGTCGGCTTTTTTGGGGATCCATTGGTAGAGAGTCATCTTCAGTGAGTATATTGTTACATTTACTTGACAGCTGAGTTTTCCCTTGTCTCACCAGGTTTGAAAACTTGCGGTTGCGGCTCTTTAATATAACAGCTGGTGCTTTGGTCCGGTGACTGGGAGTTTTTACTTGCTGGTCATCTATTGAAACTTAATGTACCCCTGTGCCAGGGGTGCTGGCCAATCAAATGACAGCAAGTAAAATCCCCATTTTCTAAACTAACCATTATATACTGTACACGCCACTACAGTGCAGCTTCTTTCACGAGCAGGACTCAGCAGCAAGGAAATCGTCTCAGTGACCGGCCATCGCTCCGAACAAAGTCTGGTGACCTGCTGGGCCCATCAACCTCAGACCGCAAAGTCTGGTGCTCAATCCTGATGGCAGCTAATGCTAAACAAAAATCAGAGATCGCCACACAGGCAGCACAACAAGAACCACATCAGAAGGAAAACTCTAGCATGTGCACCAGCCTGCCACCTACAGACAATGCAGCAATTGGAACACACAACATATTTCTGCCCTCCAACTGCACTTTCAACAGTCCAATCAACTTCATAACATACCAGAAATGAATTTAACCCTCACCAGTTTTTATTTTACCCAAACCCTCAGTTAAAAAGTAAAAAAAAATATGTTTAACAGCATTTCAGTTTCTTTCAAGCATCCCAAAAAGGGACTATTTTTTTTCTTTTACACAGTACAAATTATTTATTTAATAAAATAAAAATAATTTACTGTTCAAACTTAAAAACCTGACTCTAATTGCAACAGGTGCCCATTTTCTAAGTGCAATAATGCCCTCCAGGGTGGACAGAATGGGCAATACCGGGCTGCCCAAGGGCTATAAGGCCCTCTGCCTGCGGCATCAGGCCTCATTATGCTCCTTAGGTGGTCCGGTATTGCCAAATACCACCCACCCTGTCGGGCATTATTGCTTGCTTGGATTATGTGACCCTCAGGACATTGTGCCCTGGTTTACATGGAAATGCTTTTTGGAATTCCACAAAATTAAAAAGGAAATTCTGATAAGCGTTTTGGAAGTGGAATCACCATTACGCGTGAATTTTGCTAGCAGAATTCCGCATTCGGTGCAGAACTACTTGTCACTGCCCAGGACCCTTGAGCGGATTGTACCTTAAGATGACACAAAACAATTAATTATGTTGCTGTATTGGTCCTTGTGACAAAAGATCCAGAAAAAAAGAGACAATTTGATATCTTTTATTGGCCCAGCATAGATGTTACAAAAGAAAACAGGTGCTTAAGCTTTCAGATGACATATAATCCTTCATTAGAAAAATAATAATTGGTTTGGAATAACACACTTTCTTGAAGTCCAGGTCACACATAAAACAAACAAACAGATAAAAATTTTTTAAAAATCCCATTGGCTTAAACTGCTTTTTAACAAGCATTTGTCAATGCCGAATGTTTGCTTGCTGGCATTGGCATTGGCAGTGTAGGAGTTAGAGAGCTGCATAATAGGAATGGCAGTGAAGTATTGAACTGAAGCCAACCCCACCACCACCCTGCAGAGACTGACAGGCATTGGGGTGTGCCTTTGGGTCATCAGGCATAACGGCCATGCCATTTCACCACACCCCACCCTGCAGACACTGACAAGTGTCACGGTGTGCCTTGGGGTCTTTGGCCCTTATGCTCACCCCATTCCATCAGGAAATACAGTGAGATGGGTCCTGTATAGGAGAATGGGGTGAACTTTGGGGCCGAAGAGTCCAAGGCACACCTCGATGCCTCTCACTGGCTGTAGGGTGTGGAATGGTATGAGCATTACAGGCGAGAATCCCAAGTCACACCCCTGATGCCTGTCAGTCTCTACAGGGTGGGGCGTTATGGTCGGAAACCCTAACATCTCAGGCGTTCGTTGGCATTTTCACTCCAAATTTTCAACATGGGTTTTTTGTGATCCCCACCTTATGAACAGTGGCAATATCAGTTCGTTAGCTGAAAGCTGATTTTGCACAGCAACTACGCCATTTGGTACCACAGGTGCGAAAACACATTTCGAACAGGATGTGAAAAATGACAGCTGTACTGTTCATGGAGAGGTGCAAAAAATGGCAATGTTGAAATTCTGCAGTGAAAATGTTAAAAAAAGTGGTGAAGTCACGAGCATGCATAGAAAATGCGCAATGCACCCCCGTAATGCAATTAGTTTGGGGATTTTTTACAGCAGATTGTCAACACGGGGATTTTGTAACCTCTGCTCATGAACAGTGTCACTGTGATTTTCTTAATCTGTCCCGAACAGTGATTTCCCACAGCGACCACGCATTTCTGCACTGGAAGTGCGAAAACGCATTTCAGCCATGGTGTGAAAAAATAACAGCTGTACTGTTCATAAGGAAGTGTGTAAAAATGCCAGTGGTGAAAATCTGGACTGAAAATATAAGAAATTCATGAAGTTACGAGAGTGCGTGGAAACTGCGCAATGGTCACTAGTAACACAGTCATTTTATGGACGTATTTCACCAAATTTTTAACATAGCCATTTTAACACCTCTGCTCATGAACAGTGTCACAGTGATTTTCTTAATCTGTCCCGAACATTGATTTTGCACACTGACTGCGCCATTGTGCGCTACATGCGTGGAAACACATTTTGGGTCAGATGCGAGAAGTGACAGCTGTACTGCTCATAAGGAGGTATGGCAAAATGGCAATGTTGAAAATCTGGATTGAACATATTGAAACTTCGCGAACTTATGAGCGTGCGCAAGAACAGCACAACGCATGCTCGTAAAACAGTCATTTTTGGGAATTTTTTCCTAAATTTTAACATAGGATTTTTGGGGGCCTATCTCATGAACTGTGACACTGTTATTTCATAATCAGCCTCAAAAGGTGATTCCGCACAGTGACCACGAAATCACCTTTCGGGGCCGATTAACTCCATGACAGTGACAGAATTCATGAGGTGGGGTCCCAAAAACCCCATGTTGAAAATTGGGTGAAAAAATTCCCCCAAATGCCCGAGATATGCACTAAAGTTGAAAAAACACTATTTATTACATTATACAGCTTACCGGCATTTCCTCAGTTCGCGGCCAGCTTTGAAGAGTGCAGACGTTTTCCCGGTGCACCGAAGATCGTCACGCCAAGCTCCGGAGGTAAGTATGGGATGAGGAGGGGGTGTGGGGAGGCAGGGTGCGCAGAGGGTGGGCGCGGGTGAGGGAAGATTGGATCAGGACAGTCAGCGAGGGAAGGTTTTCTTCTTTCAGGTTTCTTTTTTTAAACTTAGACGATGCAGGACTTGTGCCATGCTGGGAAGGGCTCCCAGCATGGCAGCTGGAAGGCTGTTTGGGTGGGGGGGCAATGAGCCGACAGGGGACTAGGCACCCCCATCAGCCATACAATCTGTTGCCACGCTGGGGTGGGCTCCCAGAGTGGCACCCTGTAGTCTCTTGGGGGGGACAGTAGAGCCGACAGGGGATTGGGCACCCCCGTTGGCCATACGATCTGTTGCCACGCTGGGAAGGGCTCCCAGTGTGGCATCTGGAACTCTGTTGGGGGGGAGTGCAGCACAGCCGATGGGGGATTGGGCACTCCGTCGGCTATACAGTGTGTGCGTGGGGGGTGAAGCACGAGCATGCAGTATGCGTGTGTGTGTGGGGGGGAGTGCGCATGAGCACGCGATATCTTATCGTTGCTCACTGAAGTGTAGCTCTCCCTTTCAACTGCACGGCACTGCATTTTGAATCATCGCACTATGTTTCTTGCACATGCTTGCAAGCACACATAAAAATTGCCATGCTGCTAGATGACTATAGAACACATTGCAACATCAGCCTGTCCCATGTTAAGTTAATTTTTCTTCCACCAAACACTACTTCAATAATCCAACCCATCAACATGGGTATCATCTGAAATGTTAAGCATTTCTACCACTGTAAGGTAAAGTAACTTAAGTACACTAACCCCCTTTATCACACTGACACCCCTCCCCCCACCAGAAAAAAAACACCGTCCCTGGCTAACCTGTTCTGAGCTCTCAGATGATGACATGGAGTTGACTGAACATACTGGGGGCTGTGCACCCCCACCACAGCGGATCCGTTAGTTCTGGGGAGGGAGCCCCCGGAGTCCCCCTCACCACAGGATCCCCTACCTTCAACTGCTACTGTGCTCTGCTAACAGTTTAAAAACCAATGAGATCTTATCTGATGATGGTGAAATCTCGTTTGGCATAACCGTACCTGAGCCAGTAAAGGGCTTAATAGTTTCTGGGGGATAGCAGTAAGGCAGGGAGCGAGTGGTGTAAGGATGTACAGGAGGGTGAAAACCCAGTTTGGACACTAGGTCACAGTCTACAGTAGGGTGAAACTGGGCAGACTGGATGGATCAATGATCTTTTTATGACAACCTTGTCTATATTTCTGTGATATCAGGGGTTCTTTAATGATGTCCCCTCTTGACCCCAAGGATAGGGAAAAAAACAAACGATTTTCCTTATGCCTCTACTCCACTGTTTGCAAGATTTTAGCAAAAGACAGTAACAAGATGTTTTTTTTTTTTGGTGCAGTATTAGCCACTGCTAAGCAATTTAAATAAGAAACTTTAGTGAGAAACAAATGTGACCCCAAGACATGCAATAACAGAGAAAGTGTGTTTGGGAACCACAGTTACAACAATGTCAGCCTGTAGCTCACTGGTTAGAGCACCGAAGTGGTATTCTGAGGCCTTGGTTCAGTTCCCAGTAGATCACATGAACTGTTTCTCACTACAATGTGAAGCAAAATGATTAAAAACTTAATGACAAAACATTGCACACCAGCAAAACTACGCGTTTAAAATAGAAAAGGGAGTCCTGTGCATAAATCTCTAAATTTTAGCTCCTGTGAATAGTTAGAAGCTTATTGACAAAGCACCGCACGCCAGCAAAACTGCACAAAATGATAGAACAGAGAGGAACAGAGAGAGTCCTGTGCATACAGTCTCTGAATTCTATTATCCTGTGTATTCACTTCCGTATATAGAACTATTAGTTCAGCCTAAGTACGTTCTATGCTTCCATATGACTAGGACTCCGCCATATCCTTGATGGCCAAGAACGGCATTCCACGTGACCAACCCCGTGTCCATGGAGACAGCGGTCAGCAGGTTCCAGTGCAGTGGATGCATGGTGCGGGTCGTGCGTATGGGCTGGACAGTGTAGTTGCGTGACTCACTTGCAGCTGGCTGTTGGTTCTTGTACAAGTACTAGCCAGGAATTAGGAACAGAGTGACACACTGTTGCCATGGCAACATTAGCACCAACTGGAGGTACCGAAATGGAGGAGACCGCCTTCTACTTAGAGCGTATCCTGTACCAGTTATACTTTTTTCCTCTCGGGGTGCTACTTATACTTTGTCAGGGGTTGGGGGCTTCACAGCCTGGTGATAAGGGGTTGCTACTACTAGGATTTGCAGTGGTGGTCCTTGTCCTTCCGAAATGAAGAATAGTATACTTTAAGGGAAAGTTGCATGTGTGTGTGGCGGGGGGGGCGCGCATGAGCACGCGATATCTTATCACTGCTCACTGAAGCGTAGCTCTCCCTTTCAACTGTATGCCACTATTTGCCCTGCTCTGTCAAGTGCATCCTCTTAAATGCCAACACCTCCTGTTCCTCTCTGATCCTACTGCTATGATCTATATCTCACACATTGAACCCCCAGCTCCCATTCGCAACCATTCACTCCAAAGACAGGGTCAACCAAATAAATTGCTGAATTTTGAAAATAACAATAGACAAAAACAAACACCACAGTGGCTCTCTCGCTAAGCAGGAAAAGGAGCCACCATGTTTAAGAAACTCTCCAGCCACCCACACGCATCCGGCACCAATCAAAACACACACCAGAGACATAAGGACCGACAGAACATCCAGGCGTCCTTAGCAACAACATAGGAAAAGCACAAAAAGTCCACAGAGCAGGTTGGTAGTCAACTCTTGCGTGTTACACACCCAAACAATTAGCCTGTACCCTGTGTCCTGTTTCTGTTTTTTTATGTGTTGTCTTGACTTGGGGAGTTGCTGTCCAGGAGGGTTTCTTTCTTACGCAGGCTAGGAACAGGGGAAATAAATGTGCTGTCTTGACTTGGGGAGTTGCTGTCCAGGAGGGTTTCTCATGCAGGCTGGTAGCAGGGAAAAAATGAAGAGAAGCACCGTGAAGCCTGAGTCTCAGTGACGTCAGTTACAGTAATCTGACTCGGGCTTCATGCGCTGGGCATTGGTGCGGTTGCACTATCCTGGAATCTTTCAGGCAGTGTGCATGTTCCCATCTTAGTCCGTGGATCTGCTGTTCTCCCATTTCGGCTGTAACTGTCAATCTTGACAGAAACATGGCACACAAACAACAGATCCCTGTCAGACTACCGCACTTGACAAAAAAGTATTTCTCAATCCACAGTGATCCCCGCTGGTATTGCTGTAGCACTGGGTCTTTTTTTTTAATGTTCACACTATGTATGTACCCTGCATACAGCAGGTAAGATGAGGTATCTCATTTTCAGTGGTGTCCTCCCACGATAGCCTTAGCTGCCTGCGTGGTGTTATTCATTCTTGCCAGTCTCAATTAATACTGATCAGGACGCCCTCTATGAAAAGTAAAATGCAGAATACTGTGGAAGCATTGCCGCAGTCACTTTAGAAATAAACCCAGTGGCAACTTCGGTGAGGATGGCAGCTTCAGCTTTTCACATATGGAATAGTCGCCAGTAGGGAACTGCTATATACCACCTTGAGTCTGCAATTGTGCAAATCCACTTGTGGTATTTAAAGACAGAGCGGAGCAAGATAAGATATTTTTTCCTTAAAGTGGAGACTGCAATATAAATCAGTAGGATGAAGTTAGAGCACTCTGTTGAGAGGGGTCTGGAAGCGGAAAGCAAAGAAATGGCAGTGGGGGGGCTGAACGGAGCAGCGAATATGGGAGGGGCAATGACTTCACTGAGACTCAGGCTTCATGGCACTGCTTTTTGGTTTGTTTATCCCCTGATCCTTGCCTGCATAAGAAACCTTCCTGGACAGTAACTCCCCAGGTCAAGGCAGCATATAAAAAAACAGAAACAGGACATAGGCACAGGATAATCTTTTATTATTAACAATTCAAAAATGGATCTGTGACACACCGAATTTGACTACCAACCTGCTGTTTAAAGCGCAGGTTGCAAGTCAAATGAGGTGTGTAACAGTATTGGTTTTCAGATGCTGATAATAAAAGAGTAACCTATACTTTCTATTCTACATGTATTTTTATGTGATATGGTGTTTGGGACAGCTCTTGTTAGAGCAGTTCTCTTGCTCAGGCTGGGAGTGGTGTACAAAAATGACGGATGACAAGTGCTGTGAAGTCAGAGTCTCAATGACATCAGTTACAGAAATCTGACTCAGGCTTCACATGCTGGTCAATGGTGCAGCTTACACAATGGATCAGCTGTTCTCCGACCTCGGGTCAAACTGTCAATCTTCAGAGAAAGTCGGCACTCGAACAGTCGATCACTGGCAGACTACCGCCATTTGTCAAAAAGGGAGCTGGACTTTGGGAAAAAAAATTCCAGCTGCAGGCATGATATTTTACTATAACTAACAAATAGCCATTTTATTTATTCTGACTTTAATTTCTCTCTCCTCTCCCCTTCCCCCCATTCTCCCATATTCAGTTCTTTCTATTTGAGCTTCCATATGACTAGGTCTCCGCTGTATCTTTGACGGCCAAGAACGGCATTCTACATGACCAACGCCGCCCGTGTCCATGGAGACAGCGGTCGGCAGGTTCCAGTGCAGTGGATGCATGGTGCGGGTCGTGCGTGTGGGCTGGACAGTGTAGTTGCGTGACTCACTCGCGGCTGGCCGGTGTTGGTTCTTGTACAAGTACTAACCGGGAATTAGGAACAGAGCGACACACTGTTGCCATGGCAACACTAGCACCAACTGGAGGTACCAAGATGGAGGAGACCGCCTTCTACTTTGAGCGTATCCTGTACCAGTTATACTTTTTTCCTCTCGGGGTGCTACTTATACTTTGTCGGGGGGTGGGGGCTTCACAGCCTGGTGATAAGGGGTTGCTACTACTAGTACTATGATTTGCGGTGGTGGTCCTTGTCCTTTCCAAAATGAAGAATAGTATACTTTAAGGGAAAGTTGCCTGTGTGTGGGGGGGGGCGCGCATGAGCACGCGATATCTTATCGCTGCTCACTGAAGCGTAGCTCTCCCTTTCAACTGTATGCCACTGCATTTTGGATCATCGCACTATGTTTCTTGCACATGCGTGCAAGCAAACATAAAAATCAGCATGGCACATACAACAGCTCTGTTGTCTTAATATGGTTCCATGCTGATTTTTAAAAAGCAGTTTAAGCCAATAGGACTTTTAGCAATTTTTTTATCTGTTTTTTTATGTATGATCTGGACTTTAAGAAAGTGTGTTCTTCCAAACCAACTGTTATTTTTCTGATGACAGATTCTATGTTATCTGAAAGCTCAACATCCATGTTGGTCCAATAAAAGGTATAAAATCATCTATTTTTTTCTGGACCTTATGATGATGTATGGTTTGATGTTTCCGTTAACCTGTATGGGTACAAAACGTTCCCCTCCTGGAAGTTGTGCACTATGCTGTACTGAGTGTTTTATGCTAATGAGTGGGATGCTGGTCTGTTTCTCTGTGGCTGCACTCTGCGCAGTGGCAAAAGCAGACCATGACTATGACCTTTACTCTTTGAGTGCTGAGTATGTTTGGACATGTATACTTTTAGGATGTATAGCTATGCCCGCAGTACTGTATTTCTCTGGAGGGATTGAAGATGGTTACCGCCTACTGTGGTCAGACATGTCTTCTCTGTGTCACATTACTGCACTCTCTATTACCATTTCAGGTTCCTATAGGGCACTCCTAGCTACTTAAGCAGAGCATGATGTACTGTAGCCACACCTAATGAATCAGCTCACAAAGTGGCACTATGCACTTCATTTTCTGAACCCCAGAATCAAGTCATGCAGACTACAACATGAGTAAGTGGTTATGGCAGGATTCAAACATAGGTCTCAAGGTTCACAGCTTTATCTTCTAAGGTTCTCAACCTATGGAAGCATGCAGAGACACGTCTTCAAAAAACAAACAAGCAAAAAAAAAAGAACCCCATAGAACTGGGTCAGATGGAAAATGTATGTAAGCCATCCCTTCTTGGGGGGCTTACTAAATGTTACCTTGCTCTCCTTCTGTGGGTCGGCCCGGTTAGGAGGGGTTTAGCAGTTGTTGTTTGACCTTTTGGGTGTGGTTGTTCAGGTCCTTCAGCTATAAATGGGGGGAGGTAGATCATTCGAGAGGCCAGCAGTAGTTCAACGTACATGCTGGGCTGGGGTTTGAACCCCAGCCCGGAAGTTGCAGACTAAGCCCTGTGGCACTGCTCCAGGCTTGGGTACTAGTGTGGTAGTCAGGGAGGGTGGCCATGGGCTGGGACTCCATTCGTTGTTGTGGGAGCCGCAGCCTGGAGATGTATGTTTTGGCCCACCCTGTGCTCTGTGGCACCAAGGTGGGTCGGAGTCTGTTCCTAATTTGTAAGGAGAACTGGTAGTGGGGGCGCTGTGGTGGTGACAGAGCTGCCACATGGCCGTTCTGGTGGTGGCAGCATCAGGAGGTTATACCCATGTGACATGCTGCCTGGGTCTATCTGGCAGCCTGCTGGGAAAGTGTTTTGCTAGACCCATGTACCCATCAACCTGACAGTGTACTACCTTGTAGTGGGTGGGTTCTGTTTTTTGCCTGTTACCGCAGGTTGTTGGAGTAACTATAAGGATGGAGCTGGTCGTCTAGTTGTGCTCCCTGGGTTTAAGTTCTGTACATGTGGTGGCTGGCAGGTCAAGTTTGTTTAAGCCATATTTGTGTTCAAGGGGTGTGTGTGTTCTGGAGAGCCCTGGTGTTGGGGTCCTTGTGTTTGCTGCTGCAATTGCGCCCCCCCCCAGTTTCTGAGCCTTTTAGGCTCGGCAAGTGCTGCGTGGAGATCATTTCCTAGCCTGCTTAGGCCTTTGTGTTAGCCACAGTGGTGTGCAGCTTTAAACTGCCTGTAACCTCATGCCTGTGCTCTGTTGTGCCTCCAGCCCCATGGAGCTGTGTATTTTATTTTTTATCAGTTAATCAATTAAATATTTTTTTATTTCCTTATAAGTGGCACTCCTGTTCATTTTTGTTGCTGCTCGTGCTTTAACGAATCCTGCCCCCAAAGCTAGTTCGAGCTGCCTTCTTTTCCTGCCTCCAAGCCCTGCTTTTGCTCCTCTGGGTATCAACTATGTGAGATGGTACCTGTCCTGTACTAATTTAGTGTACAAGTTAAGAGAGATGTTTATTCCAACTTATGAGTCCTGTGTGTGTTTTTCCTGGTTTGTGCCCCCCCAGCCCTTAACATCAGGACCCCTAGACATATGCTGAAGGGAGGGTTACATTTAGAATCTAGAAGGCCCTCCTCTGAAAAAGCAGTTTGAGTGGCTCAGAATTCATGGTATAATATGCAAATAATATGCAGATTCCCAGGTTAGTAAAGAGTAGGGTTGGGAGGATCGGTTGTGATCCAGTTCCGGTTCCATTTATTTATTTATTTATTGAAATTGTTTCACCAGGTAAACATACAGAGATACAATAATAATCTCATTTACAGATGCGACCGGTGTGAGGAGGAAGAGGTAGGGAATCACACAATCAGAGAAGAAACAAACAAAAAAAGCAACATGGACAATAAGACTGTACAGGGATTACATAGTTACAAGACATTAAGCAGCAGTGCAGAACAGCAGTGAAAGTTTTGACCTATACATTTTTAATCTATTTTAGAGCGCTCCTTATCTCCTGACTTTTACAGTACCCTTCTTTCCCCATTCTGAGGCTGCTTTACACTTTTTTCACATTTGAAATAATAAATGGAGCACTTCTTTTAATATGGTTCTAGCCAGGTTTTCATCAGTATTCTCAGCTGCTTATGTACACCTGTCATTCCTTGAGGTCAGGGAACAGTGTCTGCTGCATGCTAGTTCATTATGGTCACATGATAAGGGATCTTAAATAATGGGGGCTCGGTTTTCAAAGCACGCCACAAGGCTTGTGTCAAGCCCTGTGCCACGACTCTTAGGTTCTGGTGGTGAGGTGAACCCCTTTGCCACAACTGTACCTGATTTTCCAGTCTTGGGCACAGTTGTGACAGTTTCCACATTTTACAGTAGCTTGCACCAAACAGCTGGCACAAACTCCGTAAAAACAGCCTCCCTGGAATTTATTTTGATTGATTTGCAAAGCCCCCAATTGCCTCAAGCCCCAGGTGCACTGAAGATTTGGCGCCTGGGGCTTGTGGCAATCATCCGGCTGACAATTGGGATTTTCAATCCCATGTGCCAGGTACCACCCCTTCCAGCACTTAGAGTGCCGGCATTATGGTGCCAGGTAATCAGGGGCGCCAAATGCAGGATGTGCCCCCCTCCCCAAGGTCTGCCCACCCACAGAGTTGGAATCTATAAGTGTGGGGGGGTGGGGGGTGCAGCGACATTGGCGACATTGCCAATTGGCACCCTAATTGCCCGGTGCCAGATCGTGGGCGAGTTCCAGTGGTGAAACCAGGTACCGCAGGTTCGACCAACTTTTTCTGGTCTAGCTTGTGGCAGTCAGTGTCAGTGGCTCAGTAGGTAGCACGCTCACCTCTGAGGCTGGGAGATCAGAGGGCTGTGGGTTTAGTTCCCAAATCTGACACTTGGGTTAATATTCCAGTACTGACACTGTAGTGCAGCATGAGAGGGGTGCTGCACTTCTGAGGTGCCGTCTTTCGGATGAGACGTTAAACCGAGGTCCCATCTGCCTGTTCTGGTGGTAGTTCAGGTGGATGTTAAAGATCCCATGGCACTTACCGAAAAGAGCAGGGAATTTCCCTGGTGTCCTGGCCAAATTTCTCCCATTCACTAAAAATATCACCAACAGCTTAATCTGGTTCAAGGTCAGTTGGCATTCATCTGTATCCCCTCCCGGTCGTGCCTGAAAATAGGCAGAATTTGTCTAGTGCACTTACCCAGTCAACAAAAACTAAGTGAATAAATAAAATTAAAATAAATACCCTTGAGCAAGTGGACGCTGAGAACATGTCCCTCTCTAGTCCCCCATTCTAGCATGCCAGAAAATGCTTCATTTGGGAAGAAAAACATATTTTTTTACTTCAGTTTGCTGGTGACCTACTTACACTGTAGTTAGCAAAGTAGTTGCCGATTTTAAAACCACACTTGGTTATTGGATGCAGTCAGGACCCCACCCCCACACACACACACACACGCACACCACACTCCATTCCTAGAAACACATACAGCATTTTTGTGCACCTGTTTTTTTTTTAGGCTGGCTAATAATAATAAAAAAATGTTCATTTCTGGGGTGTGGCCTGACTGCTAAGCAGAGAAGATGCATGTTGACTGAGCTCCAGCAAAGATATCTGTCTAATTGTTTTAAACTGATATTATCTTCAGAAAAATTTCAGTTCTTTTAACGCTACCAAAGAATGAACTTTTAGATTCATCTGGGCAAGAAATCTTAGCATGATCAATGATGGTAAAGCCAAAATGCCAGCAGCAACCCAAGCCCCAGAAAACGAGAGCACAAAGCTCGAATGCCACCACGGAGAGGGACCTGCCAACCGCATCAGCAGGGAAGTCTTCTCTGTGCTCCTTGTTAGTAGCAATCTAATCCTTAGACAAATAAATGGGAGACTTTAATGTGAGGATAGCCCTCCTTGAAAAGAAAGCAGATATAGCCCCGAATTATGCTACAAAAGCAAGTTAAAGAGCAAAGTAAGAATTGGTAACGTGCACGGGGTTAGTGAAGGAGAACTCTATGCTGCGCGCTTGCTTAGAACAATTACAGAACTTTTTCCGGGCAGCTAACATTCAGTTATTGGGGCTGCCTAAGTCCTCAGAAGGAGTCAAATTGAAGATTCATGCAAGACTTGCAGGCAAGGGCCCTTTCTCTTCAAGCAGACCTAAACTTAAAGAGTCCCTATCAGATCATCTCCAGAAGGGCCCCATACCTCTCAACCTCTTGCCTTATGAATCACGGACAAGGCTTAAAAAAATCAGGGACAAAGACCCCAAATCAGGGACACATCTTAAAATCTGGTACTATTCACTCAGAAAGCTGATATAATAAAGGGATTTGTGTTAAGATGCATTTTCTGAAAAATAACAAGCCTGTAACTTTAATGTTTGACATTATTTTTTGCCTTTAATCCCCACTGTTCTGTCACAAGACCAAAAATTTTACGAGGGACAGAGTAAAAATATGAGACAAAATCAGGGACAGTTGAGAGGTATGAGGGCCCCTACCTCAGGGGAGTCAGCAAAAAATGTCTTAATGATAACTGGGAGTGCTGAAGAAAGGGACAGGATACTCCTTGACACTTAACCACATTTTTCTGCAGATCACTTGTTCTGGAGCATCAAGGGTTGGAGGACAGAAGGAAGCAGGTGGTGGTGGTCATGTGACACCCATGAACCAATTTGCCAGCTACTAGGAAGTAACTTTGAAGGCTTTTAAAATTGTTGATTCTTTTACTTGGTGCACATTCTTACAGTGGGCTAGCGCTGGCCACAGAGGGGAAGCAAACATTTTTTTTTACATTGTGCTGCTGTAACTAGGGTGTTGCTAACTAATCTGACATTTTTCTGCAGATCTCTCATTCCAGAACAGGTTGGGATGGAGTACAGAAGGAAGCAGGAGATGGTCATGTGACACCCATGGACCAATCACCAGCTACTAGGAAATAGCCTTGGGGCTATAAAAGGCATAACACCTAATGTATCCTGCATGTTTGTGTCCCAGCAAGTGAGTAGAACAGCGAAGGAGTGGAATGGGTGTAAAAGTGGCATCTTAAGCATCTTAGGAAGCAAGGAAGTGGGGAGCTGTACTGGTTGACTAAGGTAAGGCAATTGTTTGCTCCTCTTGTTGCATTCACTGTTGGAAAGAGTGGAAGAAAGAGCCAACCCAGTGGCACTGAGGGTTGAGGTGCTGGATGCTACACCTCGCGCCAAGCCAGCAACCAGAGTTCAGGAACAAGCCCGGGTCATCGGGGGTCATGGGAATGGGGAAGGATCGAGCATCCCAGAGACTGCTCTCCTCCCCCAGGGAGGGGGGGGTTTCTCTCATGCCAATGCACTAGCAACCTCTTGTGGTGGCTGGGGGATTGCAGTGCTCGGCCGACAGAATGCAGGGATTGGAGCTGCGGCAGACGTCTTTCGGGTGTGCGCTGGAGCGTGCACACGCTGAGCAGGATGTCATTGCATGTCCGAGCTCCTGGGTTGAAAACCTAAGAAAATACCCCCTGTCATCAGGTGAGGCGACGGTGACCATCGGTAGCCCCGGCCACACGTCCAATATCAGCTGTATCTCCGATTCTCCCCTGGGGATTCTGTGGCTTCTCTGTGGGGTCAGGAGAGCCTGGAATCCTGAAACCGATGTAGTATCCGGAGAGCAATTCAGGTGGGCGGTGGAGCCGTAGGAGCTGTGCATGGGACACCTGAGAGATGCCCCAATGGTAAGGTGCATAAACAAAGTCTACAAAAAAAAAAGAGTCGAAGGAAAAAGGTAGATCTAAACTGAGAATAGGAGCAAGACCCTATCTAGGGTTGGAGTACAATGGGATTCAAAACCAGATATGGGGGAAACACAGGTAAGCAACAAACAAAAACTCTGGCCAGAGCCAATAGGGTCGCAGCTGAGGAATGTGGTCAAAAATATTGAAAATTACCAAAGTTACGAACCTGAATTAGTAAAATGCAATGTAGGCTCATAAATGTCAGTGTCAGTGGCTCTGCAGGTAGCACACTCGCCTCTGAGGCCAGGAGATCAGAAGGTTGCGGGTTCTATCTCCACACCAGACACTTGGGTTAAATCCCAATACTGACACTGTAGTGCAGCGTGAGGGGAATGCTGCACTCCTGAGGTGCCATCTTTCAGATGAGATGGTAAACCAAGCTCCCATCTGCTTGTTCTGGTAGTAGTTTGCTGAATGTTAAAGATCCCATTGCACTTCTCGAAAGAGTAGAGGATTTTATTAGGGAAAAGAAAATCAAATATATACATCATCACAAAAATGATACAGTAGGGAAACAAAACATACCTCAAGGGAACAAAAAACAGAAACTGGGTGAAAAAAACATAACTTTAGTATAGAAATCAAATAATAATCGAAAATTAACACAAGCTTTAACCTCAGCTATGGAAATAAATATCAAAAACTGGTCAATTTTTATATAATAAATACATCATCTAAAAGAGAAAAGAAAAAGGGAACTAAAGAATCACAAAATAACAATAGGTAATAAACACAAAGAGCATGTGTGTTATAGGGACATCAGAATCACTGACCCATGGTATGTTTTGCCATGCTGCCCTTAACACCCTAGCCAACATATTCTTAGCTTCTTGCTTATGTATTTGTCTCAGTTCTGATGTAATTTTCTCTATAAGTTCAAGATGTGGAATCTGTTTCTGCTGTAAGCCAAATAAGCACCTAGTATTCAGATAAATCATTTTATACATAGCAAAACTATATGCAATTAACTCTTGTTCCGGTTGTTGTTTTTTTCTGTAGACTTTCTTTATTCCTCCTTCACTGGTCCCATAGGTCTCTCTCCAGCTCTGCCCCCAATCCTGACCCATTATCCCGTTCTGTCGGAGACCCCCTTACCGACCTTACCTCCGACCAGGCCCATTCTCTAATTCCTCTTCCAGCTAACCGACTACCCATTTCTGAGTCCCCACGGGTAAGGACTGCCAACTCCTCTGGTGCTCTATCTAAGCACCTAGTGGCCGCCAGAGAGCACAGAGGAGCCGGAGTTCAGATGGGTGGGCCCAACATTGAGTGTGGATGGGTCAGGTCTTCGCCTAACCAGGTGCCAAGGTTTTTCTCATTTCCTTGGTTCCTGGGGACTCAGACATGCAATGACGTCAGTGTGAGCCAGGCACGTCCCGCACCTGCTCACAGGACGTCCGCCACAGCCCCCATACCCAATTGTTGTGGTCTCCACAGCAGTGACTCCCACCCACTACCAGAGGTTTCCCAAGCTGCAGAAGACTATAAAACCACCCCCAGGAGAGGAGAGCATTCCTACGGATGCTCAATTCTTTTCAGCCTTTTGCCAGCCCCTGACGACCCGAGATCATTCCCGAACCCGGGTCACTGGCATGGCATGAGGTATGGCGTCCAACGCCTCAACCCTCAGTGCCACCAGGCCGGCTCTTGTTCCATTTGTTAATCGAGCCATGGTATTGTCCATACATTAAGTCTTCAAAAGTAACAGAAGAGAACCATGGTTCCTTCCAAGCAGTAACAATTTCACTCCAAAAACCAGTAATGTAAGAACAAGTAAAGAACAAGTGATCCAGAGTTCCCAATTTTTGTACACAGAGGGGTCTGTTACAGATCCATTCCTCAAGTGCCTTGTGCTTATGGTTGTCTTAAACATTGATTTTCAAATGACAGCTAAGCCAATGAATGTCCCACATTTTAACTGGGATATGCAGTTCTTTTAACAGGAGATGTAGGACAGACAAATATTGGGAGGGAGGAATTTTGGAAATGTTTCTGGTTCTCTATAGTTGTTTTCCTGTATCCAGTCTTACAACATCTTCCTAGGTTTGGCCAAGGCCATTAAGCTGGTCCAGCTCCTGAGTTTCACAAAAGTTTCTCTAATGTACAGAGGAACTAGTGTGTGATGGCTAAGTGGGCCTAATCTACCCCTTTCCCATTGTTGATACCAAGCGTGGCATGAAAAATAAAAGATTGGTACCCAGCTTTGACATGTGTGCTGCAACAGGGGCCTTATATTAACATATAAAAAAGCCATACAAAAAACGATAGGATTTACCGTTCCCAAGCCTCCCTGTGTGATAGGTAAATAGATAATGTTTCTTTTTGAAGGATTTAGTCTGCTACCCCAGACGGCTTGGAAAAACACACTGAGTAGGGTAGTTTCCAAGCTCTTTGGGGGAGGGAAAACATAGCTAATGAATAAAAATATGGGCCCTTAATACATCTTAACCAAGTATATTCTCTTCTTTTTCTCTAACTTCTACTTCTTCCATTGAGCCACTAGATTTTTCCCTTGTTGTAATTTACTATTCCAATTTTCCAAATTATTCTTTTGCATCCCAAAAGTAATCCCCAACAATTTAATTTTTTTCCTTACACAAACTAATCCCTGCTACTGCATCAGAAGGCACTAGGGACCGTCCCAACTCAAACCCAGAGCACTTTTGGATGTTTAAATTTGCCCCTGAAACTGAGCTGTAATATTGACAGATAACCTATGCTTCTTGCATGGACTGGACATCAGGTACTATTCTGCAGAGGTCATCTGCGTAAGCAATGGCTACAAAAGGAACTGTATAATCAGGTGCGTCTACTTGATTAATAATGGGGAAGGAATTTAGAGCACACCACAGGGGGGTCTATACAAAACACATAAAGTAGTGGGCTCAATTGGCACCCTTGATGAACCTCCCTTAATACTGGGACCATTGGGCCCAACCACTCATTTATCACTGGGGTGACCATGGCATATTATATAGACCTCTGCGCCAATGTATAAAAATCTAAGGAATCCTGTAATATGCTAATACCACCCATAGGAAGGAATGACTGACTGAATCAAATGCCTTTTGTTGGTCCAGGGATAGCAGAAAGCCTGTCAAAGTTCCTGCATGATGTTGCTCAAAGAGCTCCCACAGAAAGATTAGATGTTCAGTTATAAAACACCCTGGAAAGACACAGGTTTGTGCCTTTCATATTAGTCCTTTTGCCACCACCAATAATCTTTTATTCAACATTTTTGATACTATTTTAAAATCTATATCAAGGAGACTAATAGGTCTGTAATATTCTGTAAAACTAATAGTTTGTAATGTCCTGCCCATTTCCTTTTTTAAAAAGAAAAATAAGTCTACCATTCATGATATGTAATGAGGGGGCATGATGATCTAATATGTGGGAATATACCTCTGCTAATTCTGGGGCAAGTTACTTTCCCATGCACTTATAAATTTCCCCGTGAGCCCATCACCTCCAGGAGTCTTATCATCAGCCAAGGATGAAATGGCAAACACAGCTTAACCTGGGATGATAGGTACAGTCAACTGAGTCTTGTTTTCTAGGGATATATTTTATTTATTTAGTTTTATTTAGTTTTTGTTGACCGGGTCAGTGCACTAGACAAATCCTGCCTATTTTCAGGCACGACCCGGGGGAGGGGGATACAGATGAATGCCAACTGATCTTGAACCAGATTAAGCTGTTGGTGGTATTTTTAGTGAATGAGGAAAATTTGGCCAGGACACCGGGGAAATTCCCCTACTCTCCTGTAGGTGGATGGGCTGTCAGTCTGCGTGATGGCCACTTTGGGAGAGTCTCCAGTGAAGGAGGACGTTGGCTTGGTGGGGGGAAGGCCTCTTCTCTCACCACGCAACAAGCCGAGGCTGTCCAGGTAGATAATCTGGAAGCCGATTTTGAAGAGGTTTTTCACAAAGCATTTAATTCACTGGAAGAATTGCAGACTAATAGCAAGTACCGCGAGGTAAAGGGAGCAAGAGCTACCGATGGAATGAATTCTTTCAAAGCTGATACGCAAGCGGAGTTTCATTTGGCTTAAATGAATAAAGTTTACCAGGAACCAATCCCTCAGCTCCTTGAGTCAACAGCTGCTGCAACTGACAGGCCAGTGGAGAAGCCTGACAGCAGCATTGATGACGCAGTACAACAAGAACGCCTGCAACCGTAGGGTGAGTTTTCTGACTCTGTAAAAACAAAAGACATGACTGCTAAAAGATCTGAGGCTGGCAGTTCAATCACTAGTAAAAGCGAGTGCCGAAAGTCTATTGAGTCTTTAAAAAATTCTCCTACCAGTGAAATTGATCCTAAAACCCCAATGGCTTATAGCAAATGCAATATTACCCTGCCTAAGAATGTACAGCAATTATCTTTTGAGCAAAAATCCCACTTATCCAAAGAAGCTGGATTTGTGTTTAAACCACCAGCTCCTCGAGGAAAAGGCTCTGATACAGTGTCTCATGTAAATTATCAAACAGATGGAGAACAGCAAACGTGAGTCACAGAATTAAGTTTTTTGCATTCACATAAGACCATCAACACTCCATTGAAAGGGGACATTCTAGGAAATCATTCGAAGGAGCTCCCATTAAATATTTTAAATAAACAAACAGCACAAACGACATACAATTCAAGTGTGAAAGAGTTTGCTAATGCTGACAAGCATGATGATTCATGGTCACCTCAAAAAGCGCTCCTAGAGGCAGGCTGGGAAAAGACAACCACAGGGTCTTGGTCTCCTGACGCACTATGGGATTCTACTTTTAATTTACAAGCCGCTTCCCCTGAGCGGAAGCCAAAAGCTGCAAGTTTCCAGACAACGGGCGACAAACAAATTCTTACTATGCCTATAGAAAAGGTTATGGGATCTGATTTAACTATACCTCCTAGGACTAAAAATACTACGCTTCCTTTACAGCATAACGTGAACTCTCTCCCACAGGATGGAGACAGAATTGGTGACAAAAGCTCTTCAACTACACCTAAGAAACCACTAATGTCAGAACTTTTTTCCCAGTCTAAAAGAGAAGCAGTGCCCAGATGAAATGCAGTCCGCATTCGCTATAAAGGAGGACTAGATGAATGTCCAAACAGACATTATGTGGGAAAGTGTCTCATAAAAGATTCATTACATTTCTCCCCTAGAGATGTGTTTGCCTTTATAAATATCTCAGGGGAGGATAATTTTGACATAAGTTTCAGAACATCCTATGCTTTGGATTTATTTTGGGAACACTATGGGCAGGTAATGTTTTCCCCCCACATGGACCCCCTTTTTAGTGATTCCACTGACAAAACCATTGATTAAAAATGTTACTATAATGTTTAGAAATGAGTGGGTCCATGTGGAGGGCATAACATACTGGCTATCTCAAAAATGCGAAGTCCTCAGTGAACCTGAACCAATCTTGGATTCGGAACAATTCTGGACTGGGGGCTGGAAGTACAAAGTCAAACTGAGACAATCCGACACAGGGGTAGAACATATTCCTAATGCTTTCCTATTGGGGAGGGATGGGGGGTATGTTTTTATGGTGGGCAGCCAAGAGCTTGCTATAAATGCGGGTCACAAACCCACCTATCTAGCATCTGTGACCAACCTAGATGTGATAACTATGGTGAAGCAGGCCACGTAACAATGCAGTGTGCAAACCACACAAAATGTGACCCTTGTGAGGAATATGGCCATGCATTTAGGGAATGCCCCTGGGCTGCAAAAAACAAAACCTCTTGTGGTAGCCCAGATTTATTGATCCAAGAGGCCCAGGAAGCTGCTGCAAAGCAAGCAAATTTGCCCTCTGAGAAGCCCTCCAGTCCCCAGCTACAGGAAATTAAAGAAACAGCTCTACCTGAAAAGACCCCTCCTCTAATTTGGAATCATCTGACACTGTTAAGATAGCAGGTGAACCTTGCCCAAAAAATTGTGATCAGAATGGGAGTCAGGAAGGGGCAGAGATGTTTGAGCCAATGTGTTATAAAGATCCAGAAAGCTCAGGCAAGACACCAGTCAAGGGAACCTCCCTTTCTCCTTTACCCCCTAGAAGATCAAACAGAAATATTAAAGCAAAAGCTTCCCCCTCCTCTATGACTATTGAAACCCCAAACTCCTATGCGGCTTTATTCACAAATTGAGGCAACTCAGAAATGGAGGTAGGTGACTCAGACTCCCAAAAATCTGTACAGGAGTATATGGGAGAACCAGCAGAGGAATATAAGGAAAAGAAAAAGAAAAGAAGGAAAAAATAAAAGGATTAAAGGCATTCCAAATAAACAATGGTGGTGCAAAAATGGGGCCCATTAAACACTCACAGTATCTTAAATAGTATGAAAAGGCAGTAGGTGTTTCAGTATTTCCATGATAATAACATTTCTGTGGGTTTTTTACAGGAAACAGGGATGTTCTCATTTGGTCAGATAGCCTCTTTTAAAAGAGACTGGCCATGGGGACCTTCCTACTGGTCCTTCGGTAGGGACTGTGCAGATGGGGTGGGCATTTTATTTAATTCCTTCCAATTCTTACTCTATAAATTGATTGATTTGATCCCAGGCAGAGTCTTAATTTTAGATGGGAAATAGAATTCAAGGGATTGCAGATTCATAAATATTTATAATCACCAAACTAAGGCACATAGAATCGATTGCATGAAAGCCATTCAGCCATATTTGGTAACCTCTCACAAGATCTTTTGGTGCGGAGATTTCAATTGTAGTTTGAAATCAAATAAGCTAACCAAAAGGAAAATTTATTGTGATTCAAACTATCTAGAGTCCATTATAAAACTAGCTGATCAAACAAAGTGTGGTCACCATCAGAAATCTGGACCTAGTTGTACCTTTATAAAAGGGAACATATGTTCTACAATTGATTATATGTTTACTGTATATCTAGTTCAGTTCCTGTTGGAAAATTTCAAATAGTGCCAGTTGAACTGTCTGACCACTTACTTTTGCAGTACTCAGTTGGAGAAACTAACATGGTTATAAATAGGAAACCTCGATGGAAGTTAAAATACTTCCATCCTCTCTGATGAACATGTAAAAAACTCTATGTTAGTCATTCTAAAAGCTAGGCTATCAGTTGCTTTCTTATACACTGACCTAGGGGTTTGGTGGATGGAGATGAAAAAGGACTGTAGTAGCTGGTTTAAAAAATATGGTACTCATCAGAGGAATTCAAAATTCTTCTCTTACTTTAAACTTAGGAATTAGTTGCAGCAGTTGATTTCAATAGCAAATACATCTAGATTAGACTTCTCTGAACAAATTGAAAACATCAAAACTCAGATGAAGCATTTTCAATATGATAGAGCTAAAACACTTCAGGCTCTTTTGTCAATCCATACAAAAAAATCTGTAGTAGGAGACCCCTTCAAAATATGCAAAACCATAAAGGAGTCCACAGCAATGTATTTTTTAAATTCTAAAGGTAACAGGGTCGAGGATGAAAGAGACATAGGTTCCATTATAGAATCTCATTTAAAATCTCTTTACCCTGAGGCTCCCATCTCAAGTGCAGAGATTAATGATTACTTAGCCCCCCCCCCCTTCACCAAAGGAGACCATGACTTTACTAGAGCCCTTTTCCCTTAAGGAAATAGAGTTTGTAATTCAAAACCTAAAAGACAGTGTTTCACCTGGGTTGGATTGACTACCCAATACATTTTATAAAACATTTAAAACTAAATTAATAGCTTGTCTACATTTAGTTTTTCAGTTTTTTATGTTCAGTAAGGCAATACCTTTATCTTTTATGGATGGATTAATGATCCATATTTATAAATCAGGTGTTATAGGAGATATCAAAAACTGGAGACCCATCACAATCCTAAACTCGGATTACAAAATATTTACCAAGCTATTAAATAATAGATTAAAAGTTTATGCCAAAAATATGATTACACCATGTCAATACTGTGGACTACAAGATAAGCAGATACAATCAGCTCTTATGATTATAAGAGACTCTATTGAATATTTATCATTAGAAGGTAGGACTGGGTTTTTGATCGCGGCTGATTTAGAAAAAGCATTCGATAGGGTAGACCACACCTATTTGTTTAAGGTTCTGCAATTTTTTGGGATTCCCCTTTTAATAGTAAAAATCTTCAAATCCTTACATACCTCTGCCAAAGTGTACCCTTTTATAAAAGGGATATTAACTAAAGGCATCTACTTGGAAACAAGAGTTTGTCAGGGATGCCCTTTAAGTCCCCTTTTATATATTTTTTCATTAGAACCTCTTATTAGAGCTTTGGCCCTAGTACCTAAGTGGGAAGGGATAAGAGTGCCTCATTTAAAAGTACAGTTAAATGTACAAGCCTATGCAGATGATGTCTGTTTATTCTTCAGTAACCACGAACAAATAAGAGACTTTTCTAAGGAATTTGACTCATTTGCAAACGTTTCTAATGCCAAACTAAATATAACCAAATCTAGGGGTTTAATTATAGGAGATAGTGGTCAGACTGCCATTAACTACAAAAATATTGCCAATTCCTCCGATACTTTAAATATTTTAGGTATACAGTTTGGCTCGCAAAACCTCCCGGAAGATAATTGGGATCAAGTCTTAAGAAAGGCTGAACTTAAAGCGCCGGGGCTTCGCTCCGCCATCGGGCGGTCGGCGGCACCTAGCCGAACTTGGGAACCACAAGGTCGGGAGGAACAGCGAGGGAGCAGTCAGGAAAGGTGCAGCCAATTGGTAAGCGAACGCTCCACCAGGCACAGCAGCCGATTGGCTCTCCTGCCCCATTGACTTACACTGGCTCAGTTTGCATTGCTGAAATCTGTGTGGGACTTGAAAATTTGTTTTGCTTTTTGTCTTTTACTCTTCCCCTGGTGTTTTACTGCAAGTTTCCCAGAAGAGCTGCTTCCACTCTGGTGAGACATCTATAGAGGGCAACTGCTGTTGATTCTGTTGAATTCTGCTGGACTCTGTTAGTAGCAGTGGGCCAGACGCTGAGGCGCCACTCTCCTTCTAGTTTTATATGTGTAAATCATCAAAAAAGTGCTGTTATCCACTATTGTATTGTAAGGGGAAACTACCGTTTTACTGCTCTTTAAAGTAATTGCAGCTCCTTGTCTGAATATGTAAGGTGGGCCCAGGCAGCTGAGGCGCCACAGGACCCCCCCCACAGTCCTTTGTAGTGCAGATTTGGTCAGTGACGCTCAGAAAAAGGCTTGCTACTGCCTTTATTAATTGCTGCACCCTCCTCTGTCTCTCTCCAGCCTGCTTTCTTCAGCCCACAGCAACCAGCTGAGCGCCGGGGCTTCACTCTGCCAGCGGGCGGTCAGCGGCACCTAGCCGAACTTGGGAACCACAAGACTGGGAGGAACAGCGAGGGAGCAGTCAGGAAAGGCGCAGCCAATCGCCTGCTTCCATCAGCCCACAGCAACCAGCTGAGCTCCAGGGCTTCGCTCCACCAGCGGGCGGTCGGCGGCACCTAGCCAAACTTGGGAACCACAAGGCCAGGAGGAACAGCGAGGGAGCAGTCGGGAAAGGCGCAGCCAATCGGTAAGCGAGCGCTCCACCAGGCACAGCAGCCGATTGGCTCTCCTGCCCCATTGACTTACACTGGCTCAGTTTGCATTGCTGAAATCTGTGTGGGACTTGAAAATTTGTTTTGCTTTTTGTCTTTTACTCTTCCCCTGGTGTTTTGCTGCAAGTTTCCCAGAAGAGCTGCTTCCACTCTGGTGAGACATCTATAGAGGGCAACTGCTGTTGATTCTGTTAAATTCTGCTGGACTCTGTTAGTAGCAGTGGGCCAGATGCTGAGCGCCACTCTCCTTCTAGTTTTATGTGTAAATCATCAAAAAGTGCTGTTATCTACTATTGTAGTGTAAGGGAAACTACCGTTTACTGCTCTTTAAAGTAATTGCAGCTCCTTGTCTGAATATGTAAGGTGGGCCAGGCGCTGAGGCGCCACAGGACCCCCACAGTCCTTTGTGAGTGCAGATTTGGTCAGTGGCGCTCAGAAAAGGCTACTACTGCCTTTATTAATTGCTGCACCCTCCTCTGTCTCTCTCCAGCCTGCTTCCTTCAGCCCACAGCAACCAGCTGAGTGCAGGGCTTCGCTCCGCCAGCGGGCGGTCGGCGGCACCTAGCCGAACTTGGGAACCACAAGGCCGGGAGGAACAGCGAGGGAGCAGTCGGGAAAGGCGCAAAATTTTGCCCACCCGCCCTTTCCCCTTCTTGTGTGTTAATTTATAGGCATCTTCCTGCCGAAATCTCTTCCCCGCCCACAGCACTTTTCTCTAAACCAACGAGAGTCACACCAGCTTGCTGATCAGCCAATCAGCAACTAGCTACTCCCTATTGCCAACTATCAATATCCCCTCAGAATGGGGAGCTTGCTACTGATACTCCTGTCACTATCAGCCATAGGGTTCCACAATGAAGATGACCCTATTATACAATCTAAAGTGGTCAACCCGACTAGTTTCTCTGGAACATCCCCTGTGGCTGACACCCAAACCCTCACATATGCCTTGCCATTGCTGCATCGACTACAGTGGTACAATCACCATAAAGTTACACATATCACCACATATATGTCTCAGCTAAGGCCCCACTGCTGGGTATATAGATCCCCACTAAGCCTACTCGTCAATCTGCTAATTAGTATCCTGACACACTACCTTAAATCCACAGGGAGCACCCAAAACAAAGAGTGGCAATGGAATAAAAAAAGGAGGACCAAAGACAGCCCCCTCTCCCTATCACTGGCAGCCCTTATGAAATTACTGATCTTCCTATTGCTCTGTATTGGTAATGTGGAAATCAACCCTGGACCTCTTGAAAGTATCACCTCTCCATCAGACCTAACCTCAACTAAGGCCTCAGGTTCCTGCATATTAATGTATGCAGTCTGTTGAAAAAATTTACATTGCTACAAGCCTGGGTTGCCCATACCTTGCCAGACTTTCTTGTGATAACTGAGACATGGCTCAAGACCACCACAATGGACAGGGAAGTTAACCTACCTAACTACCAGCTATTCAGAGCTGATCGCCAAACAAGGGGAGGTGGAGTAGCCAAATATGTAAAAGCTGGTTTAGTTGTATCCTGTACTGCTGCAATATCTATGCCCAAGGAATTTGAGTGTCTATCTCTAAAAGTCTCTCTCCCCAATACAGCAGCTTTCCATTTAATTGGATGCTACAGACCCCCCTCTGCTGAACACAAGCTCTTATCCCACCTGGGAAACCTGGTCATGTCCTGTACTGAAGAGTCATTATCATAGGGAGACCTGAATTTCAATGCTCACCCAGGCAGCTACACCTCTGGTATCATTCTGTGACACCTATGGGCTCACACAGTTAATTAATGAACCAACAAGATTAAATGCAAGGAATAGTAGTAACAGTACTCTACTTGACATCATGCTAGTGAGTAAACCACATCTATTCACACATGCTGGAGTGCTCCCATGTGACATAGTGACCACTGCCCCATCGCAGGGTAAGATCCAACACATTAAAACAGATCCTGCAAAATTCCTCATGAGGAGATCCAAGAAAAACATCAATATTGAAGGATATCTGCATGATCTAGCCTACTCTCCACACTGGCAAAAGTTATATCTGCACATTCTGTAGAAAAGCTCAGCAGGTGCTAAATAGCATTATAATAAATGCCTTAACACCCATGCCCCAATCTCTAGTATCCGAGTAAAAACAAATCCTGTCGCTGGTTTCAGCTGACCTCAAAGCTGCACTGCTGGAGAGATAAACTTTGGAAAGTAGCAAGAAAAACTAAAAATATCATGGACTGGATGATCTTTAGGAAAGCCAGGAATAAATGCACCAGGAAAGTTAGGGATGCAAAGGCTGCCTACTACCTGGCCGAGCTCGACTCCTCTTACCATAATACTGCTAGATTTTGGGGCACCATCAAGGGTATGATGGGCCAGGATGTTAACAACCCCCTTCCAACCCAATTACACAGTAACTATGACCCCATTACTGGCACAATGGAAATCCTGTATGCATTCAACAACCACTTCACAACAGCTGGCCTTGCCTTTGACTCCTCCCCAGCTAACCTATTAAGGGATCAATTAAGCTCCCACTATACTGGTGATCAAAGAGTTGACTCCTCCTTTAGCTTCAAACCTATACTGTTGAAACAAGTTGAGGATCTATTATGGCATCTGGATACCAAAAAAAGTGCAGGAGCAGATCTTCTGGACCCATTCTTTCTAAAGATTGCGTGTCATGTGCTTGCAGTCCCCCCTAACTCACCTCTTTAACCTTTCCCTAAACTCTGGCTCTATTCCCACACTGTGGAAGACAGCCCAAGTGGTCCCCCTTCTAAAATCAGGGGACCCTATGGATCTTAATAACTACAGGCCCATTTCCATCCTACCTGTGTTATCCAAGATGCTGGAGAAATTAGTGAGTATTCAGTTAAGGGAATATCTGGACAATGCTAATCTATTAAATCCAGCTCAGTCTGGATTCAGGGCCAAACATAGCACTATCACTGCATTAGCCAAGGTCACCAATGATTGGCAAACCAAATTGGATAAAAAGAACAATGTCTGTGCAGCATTCCTGGACCTGAGCAAAGCATTTGACACTGTGGACCATGAACTGCTACTCTCATCCCTACACTCCATTGGCCTAGATCCATCCTCCCATAAGTGGTTCAGATGCTACCTCTCCGGTAGATCACAGCAAGTAAAAGCTGAAGGTGACCTATCCCCATTAAGACCACTGTCAAGAGGAGTCCCCCAAGGCTCTATTCTGGGTCCTATCCTTTTTTGCCATTTATATAAATAACATTGATTCAACCCTTACCAAGTCCTCAGTACATCTCTTTGCTGATGACACTGTACTGTATGTTAGCAACCCTTCGCCTAAAGTTGCTCATGAAATCCTACAAGCAGAATTCTCCTGTTACAACATCAGCTTCTCGAGAAAAGCTTCTGCTAAATGCAAAGAAAACCAAGCAATGATGTTCACAACCCAAAACTCCACCAACACATCCTCTTCAATCAATCTCCCCAGCTATGCACTATACTTGGAGAAAATCTGGAGTATGTTGAAAATTTCAAATACCTAGGTGTGTGGATTGACAACAGACTTGACTTTACTCAGCATCTAGAACAACTGCTGAAAAAGCTTAGCCTAAAGGCTTGGCCTCCTCTACAGATTAAAACCCTTCCTTAATAGAGATTCAAAAGATGAGGTTAGTCCAGGCCATCTTTCTATCAGTCATTGACTATGCAGACTTCCTCTATAGTCCTGCCCCACTCCCTACCTTCAAAAGTTGGATACCTTATATCATAGAGCAATAAGGTTCATTACAGACCTGCCATATAATACTCACCATGGTTCTCTCTATGACTGTGGATGGGTTTCCTTCATGTCAGGAGGAGCAGAAATGCAGCTCTATGGATCTGCAGAGCTTTATCAAAACTCCCAAGCTATATCCTGGACTGCTTCAACCTGACCACTCCTAGCTCCTATGCCCTAGAAGCAACAATATCATCCTGCTCAAATTGCCCAAAGTCAACACCAAAATAGGGAGGGCAGCAATCAGCTATTCTCTAGCCATAGCATGGAACACCTACAAAATTCCTTAAACTGTCCGTTATCATTCCATTTACATCCTTCAAGCATCACTGTACAGCCTTCTTCACAGAGAAATGCAGCTGCTATCGCTAGAGATAGAATAGTCATCCCACAAAACCATATTCCAATCACATATGGCATATTCCTTCCAGTCAGACACCGCCAGTATATGGCACCCAATATTCCCTTCTGCATCCTTGTACTCATTATGTGAGTGACTGTCATGATCCTCATTGAGATATATATATGTACTGTACATATTGTAGATGTTAGTTTAACTTTCTCTTAGCCAAGCTTTAACATGTGAATTCTCTGTATATTATTGTGTTATAAATAACATTTTCCTTTCTTCTGTATGTATAACTGTCTCATAAGTATATTATGTAATTGCTGTGCATCAACTCAAAACTTGACCTTATCAGGTCCATCTTGTAAATGAGCCTTGCTCAATGATGATCGCCTGAATAAATAAAGATTTGATTGATTGATTGATTGATTGATTAAAGTGAGCAGATGGAAACAGTATACATTTTCAAAACAGAAATGAATTCACATTCTCAAACAATTCATAATCCCCTGTTTACAATATGTTGCTATGCTCTTCCCTCTTCCTCCACAATATGAGACCAGATTTTATAGCTGCTTTTTCCAGATGCTATGGGGAAACAGGTTAAATCCTGTTAAGAGATGCTATACCTATTTAGAAAAGGGGAAAGGTGGTTTAGGAATGACTGACCCGATTTTATTCTTTCATGCTCTTTTCTTTACCCAAACTATTAAAAGAAAGCTTACACAACCTGACAGCAGGGACGGTATTTGGATAGAGATAGTATTAGGCCACTACTTAAAAGTGTGGCATAATAGTGCTTCAAAAATCAACCCACACATTCATATTCCAGCATATTTTCGACCAGCAGCTCAAAAATTATATAAATGGCAGATTTCCAAACAACAAATTAACTCCAACATGTCTAAATCTTTGTACAAGGCAATAATGGGCCAAATACACCCTATTAACCCTAGCTTTAAGAATTGTCCTACAGCCCAGAATTATTGTATTCTAGACCAGTTAACTAACCCAGAATACCAACCTTCATGTGGGAAACTCAGTGGCTCATCATGTATGGTCATTCAAATGTGAGGGGTACAGCAAAATATAAAGCTAAGGAAGAAAAGAACTGTCCTTACCCTGACTGTATAAACCAGGAAGAAACAATGGAGCATTTCTTTTTATACTGCTCTTATGCACAACCATTGTGGAGGTACATTGTGAAAAAAATGAACTTGCATTGGTTATTATATATAAATTATGATACTTTGGTGATAGGTAATTATCCACACAGCTTACAATCATATAATTATAGCACTTTAGTGTTTTTTTTTTTGGGTGTTAACGTTTTTATTTATGGCAGGTGAGATGCCAATGGGTAATATATCAAAGAAGAGTGTCCTACGAAAGGTACTGTCAGTGGGTAAAAAATGAATTACAGAAAGTGTATTTTAAAGATGTGCAATTGTATAATGTTACCAAAGTCAAAAACTGGTGGAAGGGTTTTTCACATATCATTAAGTATAAATGATGTTAATGATTTGACTAGTGAAATATAATCTTGAATTGTCTGATACTAAGTGTACCTTACGATTTGTACAATACCAATATTGTAATTTTTATGTTGATTGCGCACAGCACAAGAAGCATATTGGGCAGCTTGCTGAAAAGCAGGCTGTGGAGGCAGGGCACTGTTGTGGCCAATGCCCCCACAGCCTGCAAAAGCTTGTCCCACTTCCCCCAATGCTGTCGCAGGCTGCTGGTGACACAAGCTTGGAACGTTTGCACCAACTTGTGACAATTTAGCCACTGCAATCAGGGGCCGCCTTGTCATTGCAGCATAAGCCATCCACTGCAATGAGGGAGCGACCCGTCATTGCAGGGTGGGATGTAAAAACCCTGATATTGTTTGTGAACATGGCGGCAGATTGCTGCCATGTTTACAAACAATATTAACCCCCCTCCACCATGTTTTTCTGCCAACAGGGGAGCCCACTCCCTGTCGGCATAATGTAGCCCTCCCCCTGTTTAACTGTCTGCCGACGGGGTGCCCAATCCCCATCGGCAAAAAGGAATCCCTCCCCTGTTTAACTGTCTGCTGACGGGGTGCCCAATCCCCGTCAGCAAAAAGGAACCCCCCCTTTTGTTGTTTGCTGAAGGGGGTGCCCAATCCCCATTGGTTACAGCTGGCCCCCCCAAAAAGATAGCTGGTGGCACACTGGGAGTCCACCCCAGCGTGCCACATGGCCCTGTAAAGGGAAAAATGGTCCCGTGAAGTCTTTAGTTTCTTTTTGTACCTGAAAAAAAGGAAACTGTCCCTCATAGTCTCTCAGCCCTCCCACCTGCAACCTGCATCCACCCACGCCGCACCCTGCCTCCCCACACCCCCCACCCCATACTTGCCTCCGGAGCTGGGCGCGACAATCTTCGGTAGACCGGGAACACGTCTGCACCCTTCAAAGCCAACCACGAACTGAGGAAATGCCGGTAAGCTGTATAATGTAATAAATAGGGTTATTCCAACTTTGCTGCATATCTCTGGCATTTTTTGGAATTTTGACACCAAATTTTCAACATGGGGTTTTTGGGACCCCTCTTCATGAATATTGTCACTGTCATGGTGTTAATCAGGCCCAAAGGGTGATTTTGCGGCCACTGCACAGAATCACCTTTGGGGGCCGATTAATGAAACGACAGTGCCAGTGTTCATGAGGTGGGCTTCCAAAAAGCCTATGTTGCAAATTTGGTGGGAAAAATCCAAAAAATGACTGTTTAACGAGCCTGCTCTGTGCAGTTGCTACGCACACTCATAACTTTGTGAATTTGCAACATTTTCATGCCAGATTTTCAACATTGGCATTTTGTCACACCTCCTTGTAAACAGTAGAGCTGTCATTGTTCACATCCTGGCGGAAATGGGTTTTCACACTTCCAGCGCAGAATAGCATGGTCGCTGTCAGAAATCAGTGTTCAGGACAGATTAAGGAAATGACTGTGACACTGTTCATGAGTAGAGATCCTGAAATGGCTATGTTGAAAATTTGGAAATGATACTCCATAAAATGACTGTGTTACGAGCATGCTTTGCGCAGTTTGCACGCACGCTCGTAACTTCGCAAATTTATAATATTTTCACTCCAGATTTTCAACATTGCCATTTTCCCACACCTACTTATGAACAGTGCAGCTGTCATTTTTCCCATCCTGGCCAAAATGTGTTTTTGCAGTTCCGGCACAGAATAGAGCGGTCACTGTGGGAAATCACTGTCCGGGACAGATTAATAAAATGACAGTGATACTGTTCATGAGCAGAGGTCCTAAAATGCCTATGTTGAAAATTTGGTGATGATAGCCCTCGAAGAGGAAAAAACAAAGAGCACCAGGAGTAATGCGGTGCTATATACGGTCCAAACAGTAGAAAAACTAAATACAAGCACCCGCTCAGCACAATAAAAGCGTCTTGTGAATGAAAATCCTGATTTTATTGCAGACCAGAACATACACACCATTACAGAGACTGACGTTTCACTTGGCTGACTACCAAGCTTCCTCAGAGATGATAGCCCATCAAACGAGTGTGTTACAAGTGTGCGTTGCACACTTTCCACACACCTTTGCAACTTTGCAGATTTGTAATATTGTCATGCCACATTTTCAACAATGGCATTTTTTCACACCTCCTTATCAGCAGTACAGCTGTCATTTTTCACATCCTGACTGAAAAGTGATTTCACAGTTGCGGCACAGAATATCACAGTCGCTGTGGAAATCAGTGTTCGGAACAGATTAAGAAAATTACAGTGGCACTGTTCATGAGCAGAGATCCTAAAATCCCTATGTTGAAAATTTGGTGACAAAACTCCATAACATGACTGTGTTACAAGGGTGCATTCAACTGTTTCCATGCACCCTTGTAACTTAGCAAATTTGTAATATTTTCACGCCACATTTTTAACAGTGGCATTCTTTCACACCTCCTTATGAACAGTATAGCTGTCATTTTTCACATCCTGACTAAAATATGTTTTTGCAGTCCTGACGGAGAATAGCACGGTCGCTGTGGGAGTGACCGAGCTCAACTGAGCTCTGTCGGGACTGCTCCAGATTTGTTTGTGGGCAGAAAAAGGCCCCAACACAAGAGACAAGTACAAAAGGGCAGCCTGCAGCACTGGGAGAAACAGAACGAGAGAGCAAGTGAGGGAGGGGGAGTGAGCGAACTCACTGGAGCGATGTCAGGACTGCTGTGGATTTCTTTGTGGGCAGAAAAAGGCATCAATGCAGGCAGGGGCCCAGTAGAAAAGGCCAGCCTGCAGAGGTGTGAAGAAACAGTACGAGTGAGTGAGACAGGGGGACTGAGTGAGCTCAATGGAGCTCTATCAGGACTGCTGCGGATTTCTTTGTTGGCAGAAAAAGGCGCCAATGCAGACAGGAACCCTGTACAAAAGGGCCACTTGCAGCGCTAGGACAAACAGAATGAGCGCATGACAGAGGGAGACTGAGCAGCATCAACGGAGCTTTGTCAGTACAGCTGCGAATTTCTTTGTGGACAGACAAAGGTGCCAGCGCAGCCAGGAGCCCCGTACACAAGCGTTGCCTGCAACGCCAAGAGAAACAGAATGAGTGAGTGACAGAGCACTTCAAAGGGGACCCACAAAGGATGAGTTTTCAAGGTACAATATTCTCTCAAGAATTTTTGTAGCTTAGAACTCAGCTTGAAGCTGAGATTAAAAGTCGCTTCACCAGACACATGTATCAGGGCATACATCTCAGCTGCCAAAAAATCCATAGTTTCTTTCAATAAAGTTCTATCCGCAAATTTTCTGTCCGGGAAAGTCTCCATACCTCCCCTGTACAATAGGAGTACAGCATTGTGCCGCTTTGCAGGATACGTAGGAGCCCGAAAGAAAGAGGCATAAGATCTTGGCCTAGCACCCTCTGTACGAGAAGGCCCTTGATTTGCATCTGGTGCCTCTTTACCAATTTCAGTAGGCCTATAACGCAGCGATGGTCCAGCCTGAGACTCATCACCCTGATTCTGTGAATTTCTGTGTTCCAACTGGAAAACAGGAGTATGGGGTAATTGTAGGCATTGAGTAAGATGCAAGGGGGAAGATACACAAGCAGTGGGAGCCACATTTATGCCCTGCATGCCCATTCCATCATTATTTTTGTCTGACTGTAAAAGTACAGGCACAGCTGGAGCTGCTGAAGTGCATGCTTGTGGCATTATGATTGGATGGGATCCAGCCACCCATTAACCAGCCTGCTCTTCCCTTTCCCATCCAGCAGATCAAAATGCTGACTCAGCAGACCAAGGTTGGGCGCTTGCTGGCTCAGTATGTGCAATGATATCCCGTTTTAAGCAGGGCATAATATTGCCTGCATATGCCATTCCCAACAGGACAGTCTGCAACATTTTATGTTTATTACCCTTGAATTCAAAAAGTGGTTCACCGCTTGTACCTGCAGTAAATGAAAAAGTTTGGGCTGCAACTCCTCTTTCCTCCTGATTAGGGTCTTGCCTTGAGTTGCCAATTTCTACTGCTTCCGTGAAGCACTCCTTCTTGCCATCCAGAGCCACAGTTGCGTTGTCCACTGCATCAGCAGGTTGTTTCTGGGCCTGCACAGTCCGGTTGCTAAGCAACACATCGCTCAGTCCCTGCTTCTCCAACTCACAGGCTGCAAGCGTTGCTGAATTTCTTGTTTGTGCTTTAGGAAGTGCTCTTCTTCAGACAAAAGTAACTGTTCTAGATCCTGAGAACCTCTGTCAATAGTCAATACAGTTGGTATTCCTTCACCATTATTTCTCGGCACAACTGTAGTCGATACAACTGGTGATTGTCTCTGCTCCATGGTCATGCATGTAGGGCTTTTTTGTGGAAGTGTTACAGCTGCCTCTGGTGCCACTGATACCGGTGCATCAAAATATTGCTCAGCCTTTTGAGGTAAGGAGGTAGAGGAGGAGACCTGCTCTGCCACCTCCCACATGTCCATCCTCTCCACAGCTCCAGGAGAAGTGGCCATCCTGAAAGTCAGCAGTTCCCCCTACAGGACAGTAGGGGAATTTCCCCTGTGCCCTGGCCAAATTTCTCCCCATTCGCTAAAAATGCCACCAACAGCTTAACCTGATTCAAGGTCAGTCTGCATCCATCTGTATCCCCCTCCCTTGGTCCGTGCCTGAAAATAGGCAGAATTTGTCTAACGCACTTACTCAATCAACAAAAACTAAATAAATAAACAAATAAAATTTGTTGTTTTGTAATATTTTTACACCAAACTTTCAACATAGCCTTGTTAAGACCCTGCCTCATGAAGAAGGGCAGAGCAAATAAATGTTCAGCTCCTGCTAGAAAGGTGATTTAGTGCAGGGACTGCGAAATCAACTTTTGGGATGCAAAAACACATTTTGGGCAGGAGCTGAAAAATAACAGCTGTCGCATTCATGAGGTGCTGTAAAGAAATGGCTATGTTGAAAATTTGGGTAAAAATATTAAATATTACCAAACTTACGAGCCTTAGTTCACAAAATTCCACGTAGGCTCATAACATTGTTGTTTTTTTAATATTTTTACACCAAATTTTCAACATAGCCTTCTTATGACCCCAATTCATGAACAAGGGCAGAGAAAATTTTCAACTTCTACTCAAAAGGTGACTTCGTGCAGGGACTGCAAAATCACCTTTCAGGATGTAAAAAAACATTTTGGCTGGGATTTGAAAAATGACAGCTGTCACATTCATGAGGTGCTGTAAAGATATAGCTATGTTGTAAATTTGGGATAACAATATTGAAAATTACCAAAGTTACAAGGCTCCGCTCGCAAAATTCTATGTAGGCTCATAACTTTGTTGTTTTTTAAAATTGTTAAACCAAATTTTCAACATAGTCTTCTTATGAGCCCACCTCATGAACAAGGACAGAGAACATTTTCAACTTCTACCCAAAAGGTGATTTCATGCAGGGACCGCAATATCACGTTTTTGGGACAGATTTGGCTAATGCCAGTGTAATTATTCATGAGGTGGGATCCCAAAGAAGGCATGTTGAAAATCTGGGCCAAAAATATGCAAAAAATGGCCAAATTATGCAGCTAAGTTCAAAACTCCATTGAAATACACTGAACCACATATCTGTTTCTTCAGTTTGTGGTCCAGCTTTAAAGAGCCAAGACGTGCCTGCAGTACAGAGAGGATTATGGCATTGGACCCCGATGGGTAAGCAAGGGCTTGGGGAGGCGGGGTCATGGTTGATGAGTGGGAGAGTCAGGTGGGGGGTCAGGAATGGCTTCCAAAGACATCGATGGACAGTTTTCTTTTTAGAGGTAACAAAAAAAAAAAATGACAGAAAATCCCCATTGTGACACTGGGGATTGGGCACCCCAGTATTACTGTTATGTTTCTGGGCGTGGGGTGGGATGGTGGTGCTGAGAGGAGGGTTGGGTGGGGGTAGAAAAAAATATATAAACAAACAAAAAAAAAAGGACCGGCGTGGTGCTGCGATTGCGACACTGGGGATTGGGCACCCAGTGTCATTGTTATGTTTGTGGGGGTGGTGTGTGCTGAGAGGGTGGGTTGGATGGGGGGATATTTATAATAAAAGAAATCGGAGGTAACAGTGGAACACGGCACACTCCACCATGTCCAATAAGGCCACTGCATGCTACTGTGCATGTGTGGCTACTAGCGGATGTGCAGTAGATTGTGGTGGCCATCTTGGACATGGCGGAGTGTGCCATGTTCTGCTGTGACCGCTGACAGAGAAATAAAATAGCACAGTGAGACTGCTAAGGGAGACAACGAGTGGAGTGCTTAGCAGAGGCAACTGTGTTGCAACTCCAACATTTTCAGTTGGTAGGAATGCACTGAGTCTTTTTTTTATAGCAAGAGGTCTGCCGGGCCATGCCCACTGCAGCTCTAAAAAGGGAAGCTAAAAACATCCTATCAGGGGTAAGGGTACATAAGTAATCAGCAGTAACACAGGGAGAAAAGAAGTTAGGAATGTTAGGAGTGGTGCAGTGTAGTGGCTGTGAGGTGGCAGTTTTCAGGGAGATCTTCTGGAAATTGCGGTGTTGCACTACCAGATGTGAATTGGAGCCTCCCAGATGCACCTTCAGCTAGAAGCAAGGACATCCTGTACTTCCTGCAGGGGCCGTTCCTCAGGCAACTAGTCAGTGAACCCACTCGTGATGGGGCAATACTGAATCTGATAATCATTAACAGGGACAGGTCAAAGACATCAAGGTGGGAGACCACCTAGGGACCTGTGATCACTGTACAGTGTGGTTCAACATAAGGATGGCCTTGAAACTGAACTACACAAGGGCAAGGGTTGTGGACATCATAAGGGCAGAATTTAAAAAGACGGATGAATGCCTCAGGGATGACCTGCCAGGGGAGATGGCCTGGGTAGGGTGGAAGAACAGTGGGCAAAGCTAAAAGAGGCCATAATGAAGGCAACAAGCCTCTGTATCAAGCCAGTGAGCAAAAGCAAGAGGAAAAAGAGACCGCTATACATAGATATATAAATACTGTTGACAGATAAGGGCTGCCAGACCCCTCCAGTCTGTGTTCCTTGAAAGATGTTGCAGAAAAGGTGAAAGCTAAGAGGTAGCATTCAGAAAGTATGAGGAGATGCAGATGAAGAAGGATAGGGAGCTGCATCAGCGGAAACAGAGTGAAGCAGGGAGAGCAGTAAGGAGCACGAAGACGCAAACTGAAGACGAATAGCTCAGGCACTAACAAAAGGGGTCAAGACATTTTTTTAGGTATGTAAATAAAAAGAGGAAGACCAGGGATGGGATTGTAAGGTTAAAAAGGGAAGGGGGGACTGTGCAGAGGGGGACTAGGAAAAGGCAGACATCCTGAAGAAATACTTTGGTTCAGTGTTCACGGAGGAAGGAGAATGGGAGGGGGCCATAAAAAAGTATCAGCAACATTGGAGGGAGGGATGGAGGTGGGTACTAGTCCATTTTCAGAACAGACAGTCCTGAAGGAACTCGCAAATCTGAAACTGGACAAAGCAATGGGGCCAGACGGGGTGTATCCCAGAGTATTTTGGGTCACACCTGGAAATGAGCCTCAGCTTAGTGTGCCTTTTCCAGTTACCAACCTTCAAATAAATAAATAAATATTGAGGGTGCTCAGGGAGGTACTGTCTGCATCTCTGATAGTCCTATTTAGAAGCTCTTTGGAAACAGGATTAGTCCCAGAAGACTGGAGGAGGGCAAATATGGTCCTACTTCATAAAAGTGGTAGCAGGGACGAGGCTGGCAATTATAGGCCAGTCAGCTTGACTTCGGTGGTGTGAAACTTAATGGAATCACTGCTGAAGGAAAAAATTGTGGAATATCTTGAATCCAATGAGTTACAAGACCTGCGATAGGATGGATTCATGGGGGGGAGGATATTACGTCAAATTAATCATAATTGCTGGCCCCCTTAGCCAAAATCAGAACAAGGAAAAGGTCTTGCCCTTGGTTCACTAATCACCTAAAACTGAGTGCGTGAAGCATGCCGGGCTGGGCGTGCTGTTGGCTGTGTTAGCAGCTAGTTGATGCGATTAATCTGACGCTTGAAGTTTGATTTTAGTTTTATTTGTTTTATTTTACGTTTTTGCTGTGTTTATTTTTTAGAACATATATTTTACTTGGTAACATTTGTCCGAATTTTGCCCGAGTGGAAAATTTGCTGATTTTGACTGACTGTGAATGACTTTTGAACGAAACTGGATTGCTATTGAGGTGTCCTGTAATGACTTGAAGTGCGCAAGCAGGTTGTTTTGTCTTGGCCCGCTACTATTTAAAAATCCTGTTTTAAGTTCTGACTTTATGTTGGATTTATCTTTTTCTATTTGGATTACTCTGGATTTCCTATTGCTTGTTGAAGGTTTTGAATATCCGGAAGCGCTCTAAAGATGCAATGAATTGTTGGGGGAGTTTAACTCAGAAGTTGGTCAGATTATTGTTTGTGGACTTTTGTTTTCTGCTGCTGATGAACTTAATAGTCCTCTGGGACTAAGTTATCCGGTGAAGTTTCGACCCCAACAGCAATGTACCAGTAGGAGTAGGAGGTCTAATTACAACTTACTGTTGCTGCTGAATTGGTGGTCCCGATCCTGCGAAGGGCCTGCCTGCTGAAGTCAATAGCTACACGGGGACGGGGCCTTGCTAGCCAGGTAGCCGGCAGGTAGGGCTGTTGGTATCTGGGTTTCTTTGGGGAGCCAACTGGTGGGTTGGTCTTGGCAGAGACCCATAGTAGTGGCTGCAGGCTTTGGTACTGTTGGTTTACCTCTTGGGTTTCCTTTGGGGCCCCACTCCTGTGTTAACCTAATCATTGTGGAAGTGATATTTGTCCTACAAATTTCTCTGCCTAATCTTGTCTGACTACAAATTCTGTGAAGGCAGTGAGAGTGCCATACTGTTTCAGTCTCCCTCACAGTGAGAGGGTTTGGGGGCTGATTAGCTGTCTATGGACACCGAGAAGTGATATCTCCTTTACAAATCTTTTTGTTTAGTTTCATCTGACTACAAACTCTGTGAAGGCAGTGAGAGTGCCGTACTGTTTCAGTCTCCCTCACAGTGAGAGGATTCGGGGGCTAATTAAATGTTTATGGACATTAAAGAAGAGACATTATCTTTCATTTAATTCTCTGCTTAACATTATTTTGATTACAATTATAACCTGAAGGCAGTGAGAGTGCCTTGGTGGTCGAAATAATAACTGTTGGTGATAAACTTTTTCTATTCAGGGAGTGAGAGTCCTTGTATTTCAATTATTTCACTACGGCGATGAGAGGGTTACTAAAGTACTGAAGATTTTGTTTTTGATCTTGATTTAATTTTAATCCTGTATGTTGAGCTGCAGCTGAAAGGAATTTACTATTTATTGTATAGCTGACACTGTACTTTGATCAAATTTGTAGCCTTGGATTTGAAGCTGAATTATTTTTACTTTAGTTGTATTTTATGATTCGTTTGTATATTTTAGGCTATTGGGGGTGGGTAATTTGGATCTTAGGTTTAGGAGTCTTCTGGGTTATTTATTTAAAAAGTTGTGGGTTTATATTGTGTTAGTTTCTATGGTAATTATTTGATTGTTAATTATTATTAGTTTTTGGTTGATTAGTGTGAACTGTGATAATCTGATTGTTAGAATGTTTCAGAGGCCTGCCCCCACGGTTGTGCACTATTCACCCTCTGCTCTCCACACCCTCCGTCCCTTTTTCCCTCCCCCATTACAGTTCACAGCTTACCAGCACTGTAGGACGCTGGGTATTGTTCGTAGGGAGGGGAGGGGGCGAGGGGGCTGCGAACAGTGGAGTGTGACTGAGCGGGGCTACCACATCAGGGTTGTGAGATCCAGGAGACGCCCTGGGGTGAAATGGAATCTAGCACGTGGTCCTCCATGTCTGGTTTCCATACCCAAGGGCACCACCAAAATTGGTGGGCAGGTGGCTCGGTCGGCCCTGGAAGTTCATCCAACTCGGGCTGTGTTATGCAATGCCAGATCCATTAAAAACAAGACTGCAGTTATTGCAGATCTTGTAGAAATGGTGGATCTGGTTGCATCACCGAGACCTGGCTGGATGAGAATTCTGGCCCCATTCTAGAGGCCTTAATTCCAGCTAGGTACTCGGTAATTTACCACCCGAGTTTGGATCGCAGGAGTGGGGGGGTTGCGGTCTGTTTTAAGACCAAACTCAACCTCACGAGTGTACCAGTTGAGGAGACTGAATAATTTGAGTGTACTGTGGTAGCAGGTGTAAGCTGTAGGATCGCCTTTTTCTACCATCCACCGGGACATGAGAAGTGGTTCCTCCAGGAAGTGGCGGACTTCGTCGTTGACATGGCGTTCAAGTCGTCCAGACTGATGGTACTGGGCGACTTCAGCACCTGGGTTGATGATGAATTCTCGCAGTTTGGATGACATTTCCTCCAGCTGATGTTATCTCTGGGCCTTACACAGATAGTTACCACTGCTACCCATAAATGTGGTCACTCCCTTGATTTAGTCTTTCTCCTGGGGATCGAGGCCTCTGTTCTGGGGGTGGAACCAGTTGGATGGTCCAATCACTACACCGTGGGGTTTAGTTTTAGTGCCCCCCTTCACAGGTCTATACCTGTGGAGATGGTCAGGTATCATCTTTTACGAGATGTTAGCTCTGAAGGCCTGGCAGCAGTTCTTGACCTATCATCCTTTCCAGTGGCAAACAGCGACCCAGATGCCCTCGTGGTAGCCTATAATATGGCTATCTCAGCAGCTCTGGATGTCATTGCTCCTGTCCGTGTTCGTCCTCTCTCCCTTCATCCTCAGTTCCCATGGTTTGATGGGACCTTGAGGGAGATGCGGCGACTTGGATGAAGGTTAGAGCATTGCTGGCAGAGGTCCTACCTTGATGCCGACCGCCTTAGATTGATGGAGCACTATCAAGCCTATCAATCTGCACTCACCCGTAAGAAGGCAGAGTTCCTGTCTGGGGAGATTGCAGTTGCTCAGAATCGACCAGTTCAGCTCTTTCGCACTGTAGACAGACTGTGCAACCCAGCCTGCCTGCTAGTGTGAAAGGCTTTTTCGCAAATAGAGTGCAATGAGCTTGCTCGATTCTTTGCAACTAAGGTGGCCGACATCAGGGCAGAATTCCAACCAGCTCACTCTAAGGGTGTTGATGTGGATCAGCGCTTGGCCGCTGCTCCTCTGTTTTCCTGGCGTACCTTCGACCAACTGGAGTTCATGGATGTCATGTGGATTATTCGGGGTGCGTGCCTTACGTGCTGTAGTTTGGATCCTGGACTAACCTTCCTGATTTTGGGTTGCATTGATTCCATTGGTCCAGTCCTAGCATGGATAGTCTGGTGCTCCTTGGAAACAGGTGAGTTTCCTAGCTCCCTGAAGGAGGCAGTGGTGACACCCCTCCTGAAGAAAGCTTCTTTGGACCCCGACTGCCATGCAAACTACAGACCAATCTCTAACCTCCCCTTTTTAGGGAAGGTGATCGAGAAGGTAGTGGCTGTACAGCTGGAAAACCATTTGACCATCCATGATATCTATGAACCCCTCCAGACCGGTTTTCGGAAGAAGCATAGTACTGAGACAGTGCTGGTTCGGGTGCTTAATGATCTCCTGATGGCTAGGGATCGTAAGAACCACTCCATCTTGGTTCTTCTTGATCTCTCATCAGCTTTTGATACTGTGGACCATGGGGCACTACTTGAAAGCCTGAGGTTCATCTGTGGACTATCTGGTGTAGTCCTCAGGTGGCTTACATCTTACCTCACTGAAAGAACACACAGAGTGGTTTCCGGGGTTTATTCCTTGGACCCAGTTTCTCTGTTTTGTGGGGTTCCTCAGGGCTCTGTGTTGTCCCCCATGTTGTTCACAGTGTATATGTTGCCCCTCAGAGACATTGTAAGAAGGTAAGGGCTGAGGTTTCACTGCTATGCTGATGATACCCAGCTCTACCTTTCTTTTGCACCTGACCAGGATGGAGCTGTCTCGGTCTTTAATAACTGCCTCAAAGAAATCCAGGAGTGGATAGACTCGAGTTGGCTGAAGTTGAACTTGGATAAGACAGAGGTGCTGGTCGTGGATCCAGTGTGCCGGATAGGGAGGTTGGGGGTTGGTTTACCCTCCAGGCTGTATCTTCAGGGTGTCTCATTCCCAACCTCGGAACAGGTGCGTAACCTGGGGGTAATTCTTGATGATGGATTGACTGTGCATTCCAGGTGTCTGCCGTCGTCAAGACCTCATTTTACCATTTGAGGAATATCTCCAGGATTAGGCACCTTGTTCTGTCAGGCGATCTTCCTATACTGGTCCATGCCTTTTTGTCCTCGCACTTGGACTACTGTAACTCCCTTTACCTCGGGCTTCCTGGGGTGGAAATCCACCGCTTACAGGTGGTGCAGAACGCAGTGGCCCGACTTTTGACTGGTACCCCCCCAGTCTAGTCATATTACACTGGTGCTGCGCGGGCTGCACTGGCTTCCAGTACAGTGGCGGATCACCTTTAAAGTCGGTCTTATGACTTTCAAAGCCCTACATGGACTTGGCCCGGATTACCTGAAAGAACTCCTGGCCCCTTACTGCCCAGGGCGATCGCTCCGCTCAGCTGACGAGGGGTTGCTAGAGATTCTGAGGGTGCATTTGAAATCTTCTGGGGCTCGTACATTTATGTACATGGCCCCTACCCTCTGGAATTCTCTACCCCATCAGTTACAGGAGTGCATGACCGTGGAGGGATTTAAAAAGGCCCTGAAAACATTCTTATGGACTCAAGTGTTTAATTAGTGAATCTGTCTATTTAGTTTGTTAATTGTTTTATATATTTTAAGATTTTAATGTCTGAAGTGTTTTTAAAATTTGTAAGGTGCCTTGGCATTTGAAAGGCACCAAAGAAATGAAGAATATTATTATTATTATTATGATAAATTTCTTTGACTGGGTGTCCAAGGAACTAGACCAGGGTGGAGTGGTGGAAGTAGCTTATCTAGATTTCAGTAAGGCTTGCAACACTGTTCCACATAGGAAACTAGCTAGCAAGCTTAGTAGCTTAGGAGTGGGTGCAAGGGTGGTAAACTGGGTAAGAAATTGGTTAGGGGATAGGCGGCAGAGGGTGGTGGTAAACGCAGTTCACTCCGAGGAAGGGAGGCTGACCAGCGGGATGCTTCAGGGATCAGTGCTGGGACCAGAACTCTTTAATGTCTTTATAAGTGGCATTGCAGAGGAGCTGGAAGAGAAGGTATGCCTCTTTGTGGGTGACACCAAATTCTGCAATAGTGTAGACACACCAGGGAGGATGGAAAGCATGAGCAGTGACCTGAAAAAACTTGAGGAATGATCAAGAGTATGGCAGCTGAGTTTCAATGCAAAAAAGTGCAAAATAATGAACTTGGGGCACAGAAACCCAGGGGCGGAGTATCAAATGGGTGGGGAGGTACTGATGACCACCAAGCAGGAAAGAGATCTGGGGATAATCATATCTGATGACCTAAAGATGGCCAGGCCATGCAACAAGGCAGTCAGAAGAGCTAGTGGGATGCCTGGGTGTATAGGGAGGGGTATCACCAGCAGAAGGAGGGAGGTGGTGTTGCCTCTGTATAGGTCACTGGTAAGACCCCACGTAGAGTACTGTGCCCACTTCTAGAGACCACATCTCTGGAAGGACATAGACAGAGTGGAGGCAGTCCAGAGGAGGGCAACTAAAATGGTGCAGGGTCTGCATCAGAAGCCCTATGAGCAGAATAGCTAGGAATATCTTACATCTGCCCAGAGAACAGGGAGGTCTAGCATTACCGGACTTTTGGCTATACTACCTGGTGGCTCAAATGGGCCACGTACTTTCATGGGCCAAACAATGAGTTTCTTCAGGATGGTATGAGATGCAGAACGAAACCTCAGGAGGTGATCCTCTTTTTACTCTGTCACTTACCCCAGTAACACCAGAATACCGAAAGCAGATAAGCAATAAATGGGTAAACATGGCCTATACATCCTTGCTAGGGTGAAAAAAATAACTGCTACCTCAGAGGGCATAGGTCCTTTGTCACTCATTCACTACAAACCAGAGTTTTTTCTTCCCACCTTGGATTTGGGATATGCTAGATGGCAAGCCAGAGGGATAGTTTGCTTTAACCAATTTATAGAGAATGACCAATGCATCTCTTTTCAGAAGGCAAAATAAAAATTCCAGTGGGGGAACAAAGAGTTCTTGAGATTAATGCAAGTTAGGCATTTCATTAATTCCTCAAATAACAGGTTAGGCCTAACCAGACCTCACTTAGACTGTGAAAATTACCTGTATGGGCTGGTTGTGATCACAGGTAAATTCAAATACATTTCGAACCTACTTACACTCTTACTCAGAGCTAGGGGTGCTTTGGTGCAATCTCAGAAGAAAGCATGGGAGCAGGAAGCACAGATTGCCTTACAAGAGACAGACTGGCAGAGAAGACTTAAAATGGGGTGGCGGATAACTTCTGCCCCAGTGTGGCGGGAGTTCTATTGGAAAATATTATTGAGATACTTCAGAGTACCCATCATCACACAACATTTTGGCTCATCAAGTACAGATAACTGCTGGAGACTCTGTGGGGGAGTGGGAGACCACTGACACATCTTTTGGGCCTGCCCCCACCTCATAACATTTGGACAGCCCTACAAGAGGCAGTACAAGGGATATTAGGCATTCTCACCCCCCTCAAATTCGAGGAATGGGTTCTGGAAATACCCACGGTAACACATCTTAAGGGGGACGCATGAAGAGTAGGCTTGGTCCTGCTAGCAGTAGGTCTAAAGTGCATTACAGCCAGGTGGCTTAGCCCGGATCCACCTACAAGCAGGGACTGGATAGGGAGAGTAAGGGAAGTGGTTACAATGGAGGCCATGACAGCAAAAATAAGACTCCAATCAGAAAACACGTTCAAAGATGGCAGAGTTGGGAGGCCTGGCTCATAGAACAGGGATATAATACTATTTAATTGTTCTTTGAGATGGGGTGAGCTACTGGAGCAGTGTTGCAAACACTAACAAAATCATACACGGGTTCCTGGTGGTTGTAGCCCAGGGGGAGACTGTTAGAATGTCAACAGATCTATGCAGCACATTTACTATCTAAATGCAGATGAGAGGAAGGAAAGTGCAGCTTCTTAGTTGGGCCTGTTGGCCCTTTCTAATCAGTTTTATTGGTGAATCATATCAGAATTGGTATTAATTTTTTACAAGGATGTAAATTGCTTTTGCTGAAGAGTCTTAATGGACTGATTACACCAAACTTTATGTAACCCCCCTGCAAATGGGGGTTCCCAAAAGACTTCCAGGAGCTTGCTTGAATGCTCCAAGCCTGAATGGTGTTTGGCGTTTAAGCCATTTATCTGTGAGTGTTTTTAGAGCCTCTGGTACTGTCTCTTTAAGAGCTGTCTGCTTGCAGACAAAATTAGTTTGTATGGGGGGGACTGTGTGTTTCTTTGCTTGAGTACCACTCGAGCTGCTGCCAATTCACTCCATTTTTGCAGTCACTAGGAGTGCAAAGGGAACCTATCTGAAAGATGTAACTGTTTGCCAGAAATCATTTAGAGTAATAATGAAAATACAGTTTCTCTAACCTGCTTTCTTTGCAGTCAGAACTGTGTTTGCCTAGTTCCCCATTCTAGTTTTGAACTGCTGAACTGGACCAATCAGTGTGGGTTAAGGTAGCTTTAAATGGTGCCTTGGACGAATCAGAACTTGACTCGAATCTGAGCCAGCCACAAGAGGATTGTATGGGCAGTGACTCTGGGAGATGTAGTTTGGACTTTGGCGCCTTTTTGGACCAACAGGGGCAGTCTATTGTGAGTGATAGCAAATCCAGCCAAGAACTGGGAGGAACTCAAAGGAAGTGCCCGGTTTTGTCTGCTGGAGTTTCAGTTGAGCTCTGGCAGTGAAGAGGGAAGGAGCCCTGTGCTTTTTTGGTGTGCAGTTTTAGTCGGGAAACGTGTGTAAGGCCCTGAGTTCCGGTCTGCAGCTTGTGTAACTGCTTGTTAGGACTGAATCCATCCTGTGAAGAGAATCAAAGGATATCTGAAGAGTAGAAACCAGGTCACCCTGTAGAAGACTGGAGAAATTGCTGAATTGCGCTTGGTCTGTCAGGAACTGAATCTGCTGTGTGTTCTCCCGGGTATTGTGCAGTAATTGCGATCGGGATAGAGAAGCAGCCTGTCTGGTATAGTACTTTCTGTTTACCATATAAATGTGTGAAGAGGCTTGTGTACCTCAAGTGAATCCTGCTGCCATTAAAGGACTTTTGCCTGTTACTGTTTACCATATAAATGTGTGAGGAGGCTTGTGTAGCTCAAGTGAATCCTGCTGCCATTAAAGGACTTTTGCCTGTTACTGTTTACCATATAAATGTGTGAAGAGGCTTGTGTAGCTCAAGTGAATCCTGCTGCCATTAAAGGACTTTTGCCTGTTGCAGTTTGTCATATAAATGTGTGAGGAGTCTCGTGGAGCTCAAGAGTAGCCCTGCTGACGTTGAAGGACCCTATCTTGTTTGGAGGTTGTGAGTACTAATTCAGGGTCGCTCCCTGTTGAATTGCCACATTAAATCCAAATGGAATTACTGTACTGCTGACTGTTTAACTAATTTTTCTTTTCTCTGTGTGAAAGACCCTACCAGCTGCCACGGTTTGGACTAGCCACTAGGGCTTGGGTACCCAGGGACAGTAACTGGTAGGGATAGGCCTGTGCACAGAGCCATAGGTAGATGAGTAAAGTGATAAGCTAATTAACCTGATTTCCCTGTCCTTGTTATATTCCCCCTAAATAAATCAGAGCTGCTTGTTTCAGCAAAGTTATACTGCCTGAGGTATTTGTCTATGTTAAAGTATTGTACTGTGATTGTTGCACTGTATCTTATTTTATAGGAGGTCCCAGTGCCTGAACCAGTCCTGGGGGTAAGTGTATACTGTGAAGGTAATTCTGATATATTGTGTGGGCCACTAGTGGGAAGAAAGGGGGGTTGCAGTGTCCCAGAGGGCTGTGACCAAGTTAGTTTAACTATTGCAAACCCTGACCTCTGGGTGGAGGCACCCGCCATTGGATCCAGGCCCCCTCAACCTGTTAGTGGCAAATCAGGCAGGGGTAGTAGCCCCTGGGATAGCGCCATCTAGGGGTTACATTTAGTTTTTAGTTTAATGTTTACTGGAAATGTATCCAGACAAGCTTTATTAGCCATGTCAATGGTTCATTAATTGTCTACGGTCACACTTTTAGCATCAATGAGATGTGCTATGATGATCATATTACTGCTTGTGATACCAGCCCATGCAATAAAGCTGAGTTAAAAAAAAAAAGAAGCCCTATGAGCACAGACTAAAGGACCTAAATATATAGACCCTGTAAGAGAAGAGCGAGGAGGGGGGGTTATGATACAGACCTTTAAATAACTCATGGGGGTAAATAAGGTACAGGAGGGAAATATTTTTCAGAAAAAAATGGTGTTCAAAAACAAGAGGCAGATTCAGGAGAGATGTGAGGAAATACTTCTTCACAGCAATGGGGGTAGATTCCTGGAACAGCCTCCCAGCAGAAGTGTTGGGGGTGAAAACAGTGGTGGGGTTTAAGAACTCATCAGACAGGCATAGGCATAAAGGAATCTTAGGGAAAGGGAAGGTGGGGAAGGAAAATGGGCCAAAGATTAAGTAAGATCTGCAGGATACTATAGGCAGGGAAAAATGGGCAGACTAGGTGGGATAAGCCATCCTTATCTTCCAGCAAATTCTAAGTGTCTATGTTTCTGAGGCTGCCAAACAATCTAAGAGTATCAAGCACAGAGCCTCCATAATCAAATTATATCCGGACATTAGTTTTAGCACCCGCCAGTGGTGGAAAGAATTTGATGGGGGGGTTATTCCTGCTAAAAGAATTAAGTGTAAACCACTATTTATTGCTGCTGGAAAGATTTAAAGTTCACTGTTGAGGAAAGTTCTTGTTTGGAGGCAGTATAGTTTTATAGTGTATAGTAGAGCATTGTTTCGTATAGAATTCCATCCCTTTCAAAATGCTGTTGTACCACAGTTCAAAGGTCATGGACTATGATTGTACCCTTCTGCAGTTCAACAGCATTCTGGAACCTCTAGAGACTTCATAAGTCAGTTTCATTCTGAAAGTTAAAGAACTGCTTTGTGCACATTTCACGTAATACTATACACTATAAAAATACAGGATGAGCAACTTTATGCACAACCAGTGTGTTCTGCCACCTTGGGGTTCTGATTCCCATGGACCTCTCTCTCGAGCTTCGCTCTCAAAGTCAGAGGGAATCAGAACCCCTCTGTGGCAGAACACACTGGTTGTGCATAGTTGCCCATCCAGTATTCTCTTTGTGGTTTAGGGCACTGAGCTGCAAACCTGGATACCAGGGTTTGAATCCCACAGCCCCTACTTGCATACTGTGTGACCCTGAGCAAGTCACTTAACGTCCTTGTGCTCTCAGGTTGCACCTGGAAACAAGGTTCTGCTTAATGTGCCTTTCTTGGTTAAACAATTTCCCCTTTCCCTTTCCTGCTTTCAGAGCCCTCAGATGCCTGAAAATTGGTGGAAAAAAAACTAAAAGAATGCTCTGCAACAGTGGAGAATGATGCCTTGGAAACACACTCTGAGCAATAAAGAAGCAGCTTTATGGCACATATGTTTACCAGTGCATTGCTGTTAATGTGCACCTTCATTTCTTTGGACTGGCTTAAATAAATGTTCATGTTTAGCTTTTAAGGGTGTGGAAGGCTGCCCTGGAATAGGGAAGGGATCCGTGCTTGATTGACCTGGGCATGCACTGACCTTCTAAGCAATGAAGTTATTTTACTTATGTTGTGGCCGCATGGCCCAAATGGCACTGTGCCAGTCTTGGCACACCCCCCCGCCCCAGCAGATAAGAGACAGCATGGCTAATAAGATGCTGAACGATGGGTTGTAAACATTTTAAAACCAAATGGTTCCATTTATTATACACTATTGTAGTAGTGTTGGTGGATTTTATTTATTTAAGGCACGCTTCCCCGAAGGCTCAGGGTGCCCTTACAGCAAAAAACATCATAAACATTATAATAGATCAGATGATGCAACTAACATCACGAAAATAATAAATATAATAAATAATTGAGCCCATCTGTAATTATGTTCCCTACACTCTCAGCTAATAAAGATAATAAGACTCTGTTTACTCTGTTAATCCCCTAAAGCTTGTTGAAATAAAACATTTGTAATCCTCTTTTAAATATCTCAACAGAAGGGGCCTCCCTCAGGTGCCCAAGTAACGAGTTCCAGAGGATCGGGGCCGCCACCTCAAAACACCGATGCCCCAATAATTTCAGTCTCGCCCTTGGCACCTCCAGGAGCCCCCCCCCTCCACTGACTGGAGAGAGTGACTGGGGTTCTAGGGATGCAGCAGCTCTACCAGGTAACTTGGATCCAGTCCTTGTATGGCCTTGTAGGTCAGTAGACCTATTTTAAAGGAGATGCACCAGCACACCCGCAGGCAGTGCAGTTCACGCAGCACTGGCAAAATATGACACGATCTCAGACAACCCATCAATAGCCAGGCCGCTGCATTCTGCAGCAACTGCAGACACTGCAGCACACTTCCCTTGACCCTGAGGTAGAGTGCATTACAGTAGTCAAGCCACGAGGTGACAAATGTGTGTATCAGTGTGGCCAAACCTTCAGGTGGGAGAAGGGATTTTTTCTGGGCAACATTCCAGAAATGGTAAAATCCATTCCGGATAACTACCGACACCTGGGCATCCAATGTCAGCTCATTGTCCAGAATGAGGCCCAGATTTTTCACCTTGGTGGAGTCCTCCAGTTTGGATGTCCCAATATGTGCCCCAAATCCTCCCACAGGCCTCCACTCTCCCCCTCTGACCCAGCTCCACCACCAACATTTCAATCTTACTTGGGTTGAGGTCCAGCCAATTTGACGACATCCAAAACTGGATCTCGACCAAGCACTTGTTCAGTACATTGACCACATCTGTTCTTCCTGGTATGAAAGACAGGCAGAGCTGGGCGTCATCAGCATAGCAATGAAACCCCCAAGCTCATACCACCTGATGGCCTCACCTAGGGGCAACATATAGACTGTAAAAAACATGGGAGAGAGGACAGAACCTTGGAATACTCCACAGGACAGGGCCACTAAGTCTGAGGAATAATTCCACAACACGACATTCTGGGTTCTGCCCTGGAGGAAGGACGCAAACTAGCCAATGACCTTGCCGGTGAGTCCAACGTACTCCCTCAGTCTGTCCCACAACAACTCATGATCCACAGTGTCAAACGCTGACAAGAGGTTGAGGAGGATGAGGATAGATTGTTCTCCCTCATCCCTTGCCCTGAGCATATCATTCATGCCCCATACTAGTGCTGTCTCTGTGCTGTGCATAGCCCTAAACTGAGACTGGAGAGGCTTGTAAATGTGGAAGTTTGTGAGGTGAGTCTCAATCTGCTCCACAACCACCTTCTCAGTAATCTTCCCTAAAAAGGGAAGATTCTAAACAGGTCGGTAATTTGCCATGGTGTCTGAGTCCGAAGATGTTTCTTTCAACAAGGGCCTCACCAGAGCTGTTTTAAGAGACTCTGGGAGAACCTCTGTTGCTGAGGAGCACCTAACAATCTCGGCAAAAACCAGGCCCAGAGCTCCGACGCGATCAACAAGTAATTGCATCAGGACCGGGTCCGGGCTGCAGCATGTTGTTCTCAGGCTCAAGATCACCCCACAGACCTCCTCCATCATCAAAGGCAGGAACTCTCCCCAGGAAGGCTGACTGCAGATGTCAATCCAAGGCTCAACTCTGTTGGGTTGTAACATTCCGCCTGGAGAAATCCCTGCCCTTATGGAAGACACCCTGTCAGAGAAGAACCAAGTGACAGCCTCACTCTTTTGCTCTAAAATTGCTCTGATGGGCTCCAGACAGGATGGATGCAAAAGTCAGTCCACATCCCAAAACAGCCGAGCCGGATGGTTCTTCCCAGCTGCAATCGACCTAGACTGGCTTTTTGCAGGCGATTGTATTCTGGTACTCATCACAATGAGCCATCAAAACCAGTTTGTCCTTCTGGGCCCTGGTCTTTCTCCAACGCCACTGCAACCTCCACCCCTGGGGCTGGATTTTCAAAGGGCCCATAGAGCCACACAAGCTGTGTCAAATAAGCAGCTTGAGTCAGATTTAGGTGCATCAAATACTGTACGTCATATTTTGCCAGAAAAGCGTTCTCTGTGACAAAGTCCCCCAAACTGACACAATATGTCCACTGCATCAACAAAATGGCATAAGAGATGAGAATGACACAAACTGGATCAAAATAAATGGTGCAAGTTGAGTCAAAAATGGTGCAAGTTGAGTTAAAAAAATGACTCAAGGAACTAAAATAATGCAAACTGAGTAAACAAAAAGGTGCAAACTGAGTAAAAAATGGCGCAGCTGAGTCAAAAATGACTGAAGGAAGGAAAATGATACAAACTGAGTAAAAAATGGTGCAAACTGAGTAAAAATAGTGCAAACTGAGTCAATAAAATAGTGCAAGTTAAGTAAAAAATGACACAAAAGATGAGAATGACGCAAGCTAAGTAAAATAAAATGGCAGATGAAATGGCCAAGACTAAGCCCCCACAATGTTTTAAACTAGTCCTGCAGGAGAATTCTGGCCCTTAATAGTAGCATAGTCAGGTCTGACCACCTGCAGTGGGTCTCTTTATATTCTCTAGTGTCCCTTAGACCAGATCTGGCTGGTCTAACAGCAACATGCATCTTAGGCACAAAGACAGGACTGGCATTCTTTGAAAATCCCAAATAAGTGGATGGTACATCATTTCAGTGATGCAGGCATCCCTTCCAACATTGTGCAGGCATTGTTTTGGTGCAAACATGGGGCAAGTCACTCTGGCGCATGCAGACCTGTTTTTGATGCAAGCTCCATTTGAAAATCTGAATTGGTGCAAGGTCTGATGCATCCTGCTCCTTGCATCAGTTGTTTTTGATGCAAGCACCCTGCGTCATTCTCTGGCCTTTGAAAATCTAGCCCCTGGTCTTCAACTCTTTCAACTTGCTTTCCAACCAAGGCGAGCCAAAATGTGACACCAGTTGGCATACATGGACCGGCACCAGAAGGTCCAGAACAGCCATGACAGCTCTATTGTAGGCCACCACAGCCTCCTCTGGACCCTCAGCACATGCTTCCCACACAGACGAAGTTTCCAGCTCCGCCAACAATCCCTCTGTTTGTAACCCTTTTAAAGGGCAGAACTGTACCATTTCCACAGGGGAAGGGATATAAGGGTTAAAAAATTAAATGTCAGTTACTTTGACCATTTATACTGTAGGGGCTGGATATTCAAAAGGGTTGCGCCATGCGCAATAGGCTTCTAGCACTCAAGAGTCCAAATTGCACCATTCTGCCATATTTAGCAGAAGGCAGTTGCGCCCCAAGTCAAGCTGAGCAACAGCGCAGGTGCAAATGAATGCATGATGAACCGGAGGGGAGGAACTATGATAAACTGCACAGCCCGATATTCAGTGGGTTGTGAGAGTTGTGCAGGCGCAACCCCAACCTGCTCTGCACAACTTTGAGCCAAAAAAAGGAGTAAGTCAAGGGCCACCCACAGGTGAGCTGTCGCATTGCAGGGTGCAACAGAGCAGCTGCCACCTGTGGGTGGCCTCAACCTACTCCCTGTGCTTCCCCTGCAGCCCAATCACGGGCATATAGTAACCCTCCCCGACTGGTCCGATCATGGGCATATGTTTAAAACACCCTCCCCCAACTGGCCTGATTGCGGCATATGTTGAAAATACTCCTCCTCCCGACTGGGGTCTGATCAGGCATATGTTGAAAATAACCCCTCCCCGACTGGCCCGATCGCAGGCATATGTTGAAAACACCCCTCTCCCCCAACTGGCCTGATCGCAGGCATATGTGTAAAACAGCCCCCACCTCCTCGACTGGCTCGATCAGGGCAAAAGTGAAACATAAACCCACCCCCACCAGCCCGGATCAAGGCACCAAGGTGTCCAACCCCCCAAGACCATATCCCTGGTGGTCCAGTGGACCGCTAAGCCCGATCAGGGCACCAAGTGTTCAACCCCCCAAGAACATATATCCCTGGTGGTCCAGTTAACCGCTGTCGGATTGTGGCACCAAAGTGTTCAAACCCCCCAAGGACCACCTACCCTGGTGATCTGTGTCCCCCACCCCACCCACCCACGAAGCCCCACCACCCCGCTCCCCGGCAGCCAGTGGCGGCAGCATCTCACTGGGCTGCTGCCTGGGCCGCCCGCCACTGATTGCCCAGTAGGGCCACGCATTGGTGCAGAGCAAGAGCTAATGGGCGTGCAGCCCATACCGCATAAGATAGTCCAGACTGCCTTTGTACGGAGTGGGCTGCACGCCCATTGACTCTGCTCTGCACCACTGGGCGGCTGAGCCCTACCGGCAGTCAGTCGCTGGCGCGGGCGGCAGACGGTGGATGCTGCCGCCCGCCGCCGCCGGGGAGCGGGTGGTGGGCTCGTGGGTGGGTGGGGGACACTAGATCACCAGGAAGGTGGTCCTTGGGGGTTTGAAAACTTTGGTGCCGCTGATCGGGCTTAGCGGTCCACTGACCACCAGAGATATGGCCTTGGGGGTTGACACTTTGATGCCGTGGATCGGGTTGGTGGGGGTGGGTTTTATTTTTCACTTTGCCCGCGATCGGCCAGTCGGGATGGGGGCTGTTTACAATATGCCCACCATCGGGCCAGTCGGGGAGGGGGTAAGCCAACATATGCCCACGATCCGCCAGTCGCGAGGGGTGGGGATTTTAACTTATGCCCGCGATCGGCTGCAGGCGCCGGTCCTCGATGGCTGCTGCCTCGGCAGGGCACCAGGCGCAGTCCTCGATCGGCGCACCTGCATGCTAATGGCATGCAAATGAAGTATAAATAGATGCAAATGGCCCCTGCACCCTTGTACGAATTATGGCCCCATTTGTATGTCACCTTTTGAATATGGGAAATTTGCACATGGCGCAATGGTACTTGTGCCACCGCTAACTGAAATGCTCCACTCTGACCACTTGCGGTGGCGCAAGTTCCACTGCACCATGCACAGTGGCTGTGGCCGGGGGGTGATATTCAAATGAGTTGCTCAATAGCACAACTTCTTTGAATATCGCCTCGGCCACACCCCTGTGCAACTATTTTGTGCAGCGCAAGGACTTGCGCCACAGAATAGCGCAGTTTGAATATCCAGCCCTAGGTATCTAAAGTTGACTTATATTTAAGTGATAACTTTCATTTAGCTGAAATATACGAAGCATACAAAGCAATAACCAGTTTCTGTGGGTGATTAAATGCTGAGGCCTTAGGCAAATGTGTTTAATCCATGACAGAAGCCAGTTATTTGTGAGTATGCTTCAATTAAATGAATGTTATTATTATTATAATACCTGTAGGAATTACATTTTTTTGATCTAACTCCTAGTGAAAAACAAGTGGTATTACAGGGTGAAGTTGTTCTTTGAGAAGTAATGCTGTGACTCTGGGCATGTGCATTAGCTCTGGTAGTAATGCACATACAGAGAGTCACAGCTTTACTTTTCAAAGCCTGATTTCACCCTGTATCACGGCTCGTTTTTCATGAGGAGTGGGATAAAAAAATTCAGAAGAGAAGGTAGTTTTATGAAGCAGATTTAGCTGGCTGCAGTTTGAAAATGTAAAACTCATTCTTGAATGAGTTTTCTGGCACCTGTGCTCCTCCGCATACTGTGAGTGTCTCTGAAAATATGGATAACCTACTGTGGAAGTATTTAAAATGTGGATAAACTACTGTAGAAGTGTTTAAAATATGGATAACATACTGTGGAACTACTTAAAATGTGGATAACCTACTGTGAGCATGTTTAAAATATGGATAACCTACTGCAGGAGTGTTTAAAATATGGATAACATACTGTGGGAGTGTTTAAAATATGGATAACCTACTGTGGAAGTGTTTAAAATATGGGTAAGCTACTGTGGGAGTGTTTAAAATATGGATAACATACTGTGGGAGTGTTTAAAATATGGATAACCTACTGTGGACATGTCTGAAATGTGGATAACCTACTGTGGGTGCGTGTAAAATATGGATAACCTACTGTGGGAGTGTTTAAAATGTGGATAACCGACTGTGGACGTGTCTGAAATGTGGATAACCCACTGTGGACATGTCTGAAATTGGTTAACCTACTGTGGGAGTGTTTAAAATATGGACAATCTACTGTGGGAGTGTTTAAAATGTGGATAACCTAATATGGGTGTGTATAAAATGTGGATAACCTACTGTGGGCACATAGAAAATGTGGCTGTGGTCGTCTGTAGGATAATAATTGACAGTTTCCCCAAGTTCTGATTGGCTAAGAGTAGATACCTGTGGTATAACTAAGCAATAATACATGACAGGGTGTGGTATATCATGACATATTGTCATGCCTCGGGTGTGTTATGAGACACGAGGCCACAGGCCAAGTGTTTCATGCACCCAAGAAGTGTCAATATCTCATGATATACCACACTGTCATGTATTATTGTGATTATAAAATGGCCCTAAAGTGTCAGTAAATGGCTGATCTTGGTAATCAAGTATTAGACTGTGATGATATTGTCACAAGTGAAAAACTGCTTCAGCCAATCAGTTTCCAGGATTTCTCCTCTCCATTTTATAATTATGCTTATTGGTGCTGTAGAATGCATCCAACTGAATACTTTTTCTTATGGTACTATCACAAAGATTATAGTGGTTCTGTTTATATCAATTTGAAATCCTGTTTGAAAAGTCAATATGATTTTTATATTCTTAAAAACTTAAAGAAGGTCTGGGGCACCAAGCCATAGAAATGGCAATAACTTCATATTTAAAACTTTCTACTTGCAACTTCTAGTGCCCATGCCATGCACTGTCTAAATAATGTACTGAATCTCGCCTCTTATGAAAATGCACTTTTTGTACTTTATCTAGAATGCAATAAAAAGAAATTAAAAAATGTAAATTTCTGACAAAAGACAATTGCCCTTGGGCTTGAGCAGGTTATGAAAAGTGTTCAGAAAAGGAGGGATTTGCATGCTCAGCACAAAGTGCATAGAAAATAATTTCATGATAACAGCACCATGTTCTGTGAGTACAAATAGTAATTTAAATAAAATGTCAGGATGTTTTAGACAATAGACTCCATCTTCCATGGGGTCATTTGCTATGCAATGCAAGCACTTAAAAAAAAAACTGACAAAATAAAGTATGTTTATTCTGTTAAAACAGAGAGAAGAGAAACAAGGCGGGGGATCAGGAAAAAGAGGATAAGTTACTTGCAGTATACAGGCTTACTGGGTTGGAGCTGAGAAACAATTGTAAATGCTGCCCCATCTGTTCTTTTTCACATTGACTTATTTCTCCAATTTCTCCATGGAAACATTGTTACAAGGATTGGTGGAGTAACTTCCCCCAAATACTAAGATTATTTGTTTATACAGTAACTGTTCATTTTTACTTACTTAGGTTATGAGTTCCTTAAGTATGGGTTTATCTGCTTATTTACCTTTAGGTTAAGTGTATGTGTTTATTGTATTGATGTATTTCTTGCATATTGATTGTTTTATTTTTGTTGTAACGTTCTTTAACTCAATAAAATTTTATTGATAAAAAAAGTTTATTCTGTTGCAGAACAGACATTAGAATCTCCCGATGATTAAAGAACAACTCTGCACTTCAGCATGTGCCTTTGTTAATAAGATGTTTCATCTGTTCGCATTTACTGGAGAATACTTCTTTCCCATTTTTAATGTTTCTTTCCAAGATTTACAGCACATCTTGGCAGTCCATCTAAAAGGTCTGTACAGAAAACATTTGCCTTTCCCCTGTTAACCTTGCAGTGCCTTTGTTTATAACATCATAGTGTTCACCATGACAACAGAACAGACGGTGATGCCACAGACAGCAGATGTGTGGTTAGCAGGGGACAGTCAGATACATTTTGAAAGACCCGGTGGAATGATTACTGTATTATTTACAATATTTAGTAGACCAACAGCAGGGGGGGAATAAAAAAATTGCAGAAAACAATACAATTAAAACATAATTGGCATAACTCTAGTATTTTCAAGCTTTTTATTGTAATAGAGAGTTGCTCTTTAAGAAGGCTGTGTGATAAGGTTCAAACCCCACTAAAGCTACATACTTACTGGGTGATCCTGGGCTAGTTGCTTAACCTCCCAATGCTCTAGTCTACCTAGAAGCAGAATCCCACCAGAAGTGAGATGCTGAATCTCATCTGCCATGTCCTGGTAAATAAACTGTAAAAACATAAAATAACAAGCATTTGTCAATGCCAAATGTTTGCTTGCTGGTATTAGCATTGGAAGTGCATGAGTCAGACAGATGCAGAATAGGAATGGTGGTGAAGTATTAAAGTGACACCAACCTCACCCCCACCCTGCAGAGATGGACAGGCATTGGGGTGTGCCTTTAGATTGTCGCCCATAATGCTCATGCCATTTCACCTCACCCTATCCAGCAGACACCGACAAGTGCTGAAGTGTGCATTGGGGTGTTCAGTTTTACAGTTATCCCATTCCATAAGGAAATACACTGAAATGGGTGCAATATAGGAGAATGGGGTGAACTCTGGGGCCGAAGAGTCCAAGGCACACCTTGATGCCTGTCACTGGCTGAAGGGTGGGGGTGGGGGTGGAATGACATGAGCATTACAGCCGGCAATCCAAAGGCACATGCCTGACACCTGTCAGTCTGTACAGGGTGGGACGTTATGGTTAGAAACCCTAACGCCCTGGGTGTTTGTTGGTATTTGCACTACAAATTTTCATCATGGCCTTTTTGTGACCCCCCACCACATGAAAGCATTTGTGATCTCTACTCATGAACAGTGGCACTGTGATTTTGTTGATCTGTCCTGAACGTTGATTTCACACAGCGACCACACCATTCTGCGCCAGATGTGCGAAAACACAGTTCAGGCAGGATGTGAAAAATGACAGCTGTACCATTCATAGGGGTGTGTGAAGAGATGGCAATGTTGAAAATCTGGAGTGAAAATATTAACAATTTTCAAAGTTACAAGTGTGTGTGGAAACTGTGCAAAACATGCTCATAACGTAGTCATTTTGTGGACTTTTGTAACCAGATTTTCAACATAGGCATTTTGGGACCTCTGCTCATGAGCAGTATTACTGCAATTTTCTTAATCTGTCCCAAAAATTGATCCTACAGTGACCGCGCCATTGTGTGCCAGATGTGTGAAAACACATTTTGGCCAGAATGTGAAAAATGACAGCTGTACTGTTTATAAGGAGGTGTGAAAAAATGCCAGTGTTGAAAATCTGGAGTTAAAACATTAAAAATTCTCGAAGTTATGAGTGTGCATGGAAACTGTGTAATGCATGCACATAACACAGTCATTTTTTGGAATTTTTTCACCAAATTTGCAACATAGGTTTTTTTTTAAATTAAAAAAGTTTATTAAAGATTTTACAATGCAATACAAAACAAAACAGATGGTCCAAACCAATATTTGATACACTTGTCATAATTAAGATAAATGAGGGGCCTTCAACCCCCTCTGCCAAAACTCTCCCCCCCCAAGACCCATCCCATACCCCAACCTCTCCCTGCCACCACTATCCCAAACCCCCACCCCAGACCCAGCATAGTGTCAGCTTTATGAATTAGCTGGGTAGCTATGAAAGATGTCTGTATCATGAAAAGTTAGAGAGAGTACAAAGCGTGAAGGAGGCCCCAAGTTTTTTCAAACCTGGCTTGTTGGTTATGAAGGCTAGCAATCATCTTTTCTGGTCTGAGGTTGGCTAGTAGTTCGTGTAACCATTCAGAGTAGGCGATTGTGTCAGTATCTTTCCAGTGTTTTAGCACAAGTTTCTTGGCAGACATGGCTATGAGGGACATGTGATATTTCTGGTTACGGACACCGATCTCTGTGAAATCCCCTAGGAGGCATATTTTTGCTGCAAATAAGTCTTCAAGTCTTAACAGTGGGTCCATCTTTTGCCTGATGCAAGCCCATAAAGGGGCCACTTTAGGGCAGTCCCAGAAAATATGCATCAGAGTTCCAACTGCCTGGTTGCATCTTATTATTAAACTTAGCCAGTTTCTCTGGAGAGTAGTAAATATTATGAAGGATGTAGAACTGCATTAAGCAAAGTCTATCCTGGGTTACAAATTTATGTCAGCCTTTCCATAATGCAACCCAATTGATAGGTGACTCTGGGAAATGGGGTGGCCAATAAGCTGTTGGGCCCATATGTTCTGGATACAGCCCGTTGTACATGACCCCAAACATTTTGGAAACAGCATGTGGAGATCCAGCAAGGGGACCCAACTCTGAAAAGATGTGAGAGCTTGGAGGTGCTGGGGGGAGGGGCAACCCTGAAGAATTGCACCAAGATGTGTCTTAGTTGGTAAATCTTGAAGATACAAATATTGAGGATACCAGTTTTGGATATGATCTCTGGGGACGATAACCAACCACCTACTTCATTCAGAAAGTATGTGGGAGGAAAGGAAGTTAGGCAGGATAACCAAGTTGGTGAGAGCAATTTATCATCAATTTTGAAATTAGGATTACCCAAAAGGGGCTGGGTAATGTCATGAGTATGGTTATATTTGAGAAAAGTACATAATTGGGAGTGGACCCTTATGGAGGTGCCTATAGGCGAGGACCGCAACTAGTGAGGAAGAGAGTTAGGCTTTACATGGAGAACAGCAGCAGGAGATAGACTGTGAGATTGGATCTGGGCCTGCTCAATCTGAAGCCAAATGGGCAATATGAGGGTGAATCATGTGCCATTTTTGGGGCTAGCCATTAAAGATATTTACTGGCCTGGCTTGCCCAGTAGTAAAGGCTCAAGTGGGGAAGGTACAGGCCCCCTCTAGGTTTGGGGGCAGCCAATTTGTGATAAGCAAGACGCGGTCTCTTACCTGTCCAAATAAGATCTGTGATAAGGCCATGAACTTTTTTTAAACCAGGAGAGAGGGAGCCAAATGTTGAGGAGGTTAAGAGGATAAAATAAGTGACAAAAGACATTAATTTTTATCAGGTTGATCCTGCCCCAGAGGGAAATGGAGGAGAAGAGACCGCCTATTCAAATCTTGGATAAGTGTTTGGAGGAGGTTGTCCAGATTAATCTTTCTGAGATGAGATTCACTTCTGGCAAGGTCAATTCCCAAATATCTAAGGGTGTTGGGTTCCAAGGAGAGTCCAAGAGCAGTGATCACTGTTTTTTGAATTTTATAATTTAGGAGGAATACTACCATCTTATCAATGTTTAACTTATACTTCAATAGGGCACCAAATTCTTTAATAATATCTAGCATGGGGGGTATAGAGGTGGCCGAGTAGGCCAGCTGGAGGAGAAGATCATCAGTATATGCAGATACTTTGATTTCATGGCCATCTATATTGATGCCTTGAATCATTTGGCATTACGTTAGTCTATGGATCAGAGGTTCTAGATATAGATTAAAAAGGAGGGGGGATAGGGGGCAGCCTTGCCTAGTACCTGACTGGAGTGGGAACAGTTCTGATAGCTTCCCATTACTGTAAATATGGGTGGTTGGATTGCTGTAGAAGGCTTGGATCCCTTGCAAGAATTTGGCAGGGAATCCAAAGGCCTGCAAGACTTGGAAGAGAAAGGACCAATTAACTCTGTTGAAAGCCTTCTCGGCGTCCAGGAAGACCAGTACTGCTGGATATTCAGCATCCCTGGATGCCGAGAAGACATGAGCCAGAGTACGTAGGTGGTCCACAGAAGATGTACCCCTCATAAATCCAACCTGCTCAGAACCAATTAGGTTGGGGAAAATTAGATTAATACGGTCAGCTATGAGTTTTACCAGAATGTTGATGTCTTAGTTAAGGAGGGAGATTGGTCTGTGGCTTGTGACCAGCTCTACATGTTTGCCAGGTTGGGGCAATAGAATAATTAAAGCTTTGAAAAGGGATTTATCAGACTCTGCACCCGAGAGGATGTGTTGAAAAAGGGACTGTAATAGTGGAGCCAGTTGATCAGCGAAAGTGTTGTAAAAGTTGGAAGTGAAGCCATCTGAACCTGGGGCTTTATCTGTGAGAAGATCTTTGATTATTTTTAGAATTTCTGATTCCAAGATAGGGGACAGGAGTGTCTGTGCTTGAACCCTTGTAAGAGAAGGAAGGTGGGAATCTCTGAGGTAGTCTTCAAGGATTTGAGGGGATGCTGGGTTTGCCATGGGGCCATACAGTTGTCTGTAATATTTCTCAAATTCAGTCACAATATCTGTAGGGGATGTCTTAAGGGAACCATCCTCAGGGGAACAAATGGCAGCGATAAGTCTGGATGGTTCTTGCTGCTTAATTCTTAGGGCAAGCAATCGACCGGCTTTTTCCCCATGGTCAGTATAGCTGGCCTTAGCCTTCAAAATAACGCACTCTGCCTTCTCTCGCAGGAGCTCTAAGTAAGTTTCTTTAAGTTTAATGAGATTTTGCCTAAACTGCTCTGAGGAATGGGATGAGAGCTGAGCTTCCCTACTTCTAATTTCAGAAAGTGTATTTGGTAGACGCTCATCTATCTTGCTCTTGCGAGAAGAAGCTAGACCAATAAGGTCACCCCTTAGGTATGCTTTCAAGGCATACCATTCTACATCTACTTTTCCAGTGGAGTCACTATTAGTAGTAGTAAATTGGGTGATGTGGTCGGAGATAAACTGAATTGACTCAGGGTCTTTCAATATTTGGTTTTTTAGCCTCCAGCAGCTACCTGGCTTGGGTAGGAAGGAAAGAGAAAGCTTACACGTGACAAGAGAGTGATCTGAAGGGGGTCAAGGGTGAATAGCTGAGTCCATTGCACCTGGAAGGAGAGTATGGGAAAGGTAAATATAGTCAAGCCGAGAGGATGTACAATGTACTGGAGAAGTAAAAGTGTATTCCTTGGACAAGGGGTGTAAGGTTCTCCAGATGTCACATAAACCTAGGTGGTCCACCATGTCTCTTAATGCTCTTTGTGCTGGAGATAAATGTTTCTGGGAATACCCAGAATGATCAAGTTGTGGGTCAAATATTAAGTTCCAGTCCCTTCCCCCAAAATCATTGGAATAGTCAAAAAAGGGGTTAAAATGTTTAAAAGTTGCATGAAGAAGGGTGGGGAGTCCATTTTAGGGCTATAAACACTGCCTAGCAGAATCTCTGTGGTGTGCAATAGGCCTTTAATAAATATACAGTATATCTGCCTTGGGGGTCACAATAGCTTGAGTGGGATCAAATGGGATTGACCTGACCAGAAAAATCATCACTCCACAACTTTGCATGGTACTGCCTGATCAAAAGACTTGCCCAGTGTACTGCCTTCTTAGTTTAGATGCTTCCGAGCTGAGCAAATGGGATTCTTGGATAAATATTATTTCAACCTGGAAGAGATGCAAAGGTTTTAACAACTTATATTGTTTAGTTTTATGTCGTGCCCCATTAACATTCCAGGTTGCAAAGGAAACATGCCTAGTCATACCCTTGGAAATGGTAGGGGATGGTATTTAAGGAGTACTGTCTAACTACCTCTGTCCAGAAAGCCATAGTGCAATACAGAGCCATGCTAGGAACCCTCCCTCCCAGTGCCCCAAACCCCCATATCAACCCAGCAAAACCAACCAGGTGGTAAATAAGGATGAATGGTCCATATGGATTCCCTGAACCCCTAACCCCCTGCCCCCCAACCCCAAACTGTCATTGCTCATGACAAACAGTCCACCAGGTTTAAGCCCTCCCTCCGACCATCTAAACCCCCAAAACAATTTGAAGCCAATACTATAATCCTAAAAGCAGTTATAACTCGCTTAACTAATATAACTAACCAACAATGGAGATAAATTGTAAGATGACAGGGCTGCTGCATTAACCTAGGTGCCCTCTCTCAACCATTTGTGGATTAAATCCTTCAGCAGATGGTCAAGAGTAAATTTTGTATTCCTGCTCAATTAAACCTTTAAAACAGCAATGTCTATCTAACGGAGGAAGGAGAAAAGCTTCTTTTTTCAAGTGAATGCAGTCTTGCCTCATTGTCCGAGATTCTTTTAGTGATGTCCTCAAGAGTATGTGAGAAGGGCTTCATTTCTGCTGCAATAGATTGAAGTTCTTCTCTAAAGGGCTTAAATTCTGCCAAAAATCTAGCCAAGGTGAGGGGTTCCCGGTCTTGGGCTGATGCCGTCGGGGTTTGGGTGTCCGCAGTTGTAGAGGCCTTAGGCTTTTTGTTGGTCTTCTTGGGAGTTTACAGCGAAGTGTGCTTTGGTAGGAATTTTTACATTTCCACATCCACTGACGCAGGGAACCCCGTCAGGAAAGCACAGCAGGGTTGGTGAGCTACTTAGACCGATTTCACCGGGAAAAGGAGTCAGAAAAAGTGAGTTTATAAGTTATTTCAGAGTCAGGTGGTCAGAGCTGAAAGGGAGAGTTACTATCCAGTGCTCTGCATCACGTGACACTGCAACATAGGCTTTTTGGGAGCCCACCTCATGAACAGTGACATTGTCATTTCGTTAATCAGTCCCGAAAGATGATTCCGTGCAGTGACTGTGAAATCACCTTTCAGGACAAAATAACCACATGACAGTGACTGAATTCGTGAGGTGGGGTCCCAAGAACCCCATGTTGAAAATTTGGTGCCAAAATTTGCAAAAAAGGCTGAGATATCCACCTAAGTTTAAAAAAAAAATTATGCCATTATACAGCTTACCGGCATTTCTTCAGTTCGCAGTTGGCTTTAAAGAGTGCAGATGTGTTCCCACTCCACTGAAGATCATCATGCAGGGCTCCAGAGGTAAGTATGGGGTGAGGGCAGTGTGTGGCGGTGGGGTGCACAGAGGGTGGTTGCAGGTTGGGGGAGGGGTCACTGGAGACAACGAGGGACAGTTTTCTGTTTTCACAGATAAGAAAAAAAAAGACCTCACAGGATGTTTTTTCATTTACAGGGACAATTGGCACACTGGGGTGGGCTTCCAGCATGCCACCTGGGTGTTTGTTGGGGGGTGGCCTGTAGCCAACGGGGATTAGGCACTCCATTGATACATACAATGTGTCTCTGTTTTGGGGGGTGCATGAGCCAAGGGGGATTGGGCACCCCCCACAGCACACTACTAACGGGGGGGGGGACAATATGTTGACAGGGATTGGGCTCCCCATCTGCAAATTAACTAGGAAGGGGGCATGCTGACAGGGGCATTGGGTACCCCCGACATCGGTTGGAAATCTGCACCACATGTAAATGCACTATGTGAGAGGTGGATGGCAACAGCTGCTGCCATGTTTATTGAAATGTTACACCACATAAGGCACCACCCTGAAATGATGGGTCACTCCCTTATTGCAGCAGGGAATTCATTTCAAGTTGGTGGCACACTTGATGAACTAGTGTCAGCAGCAGTGTGCCACTGCATAGGGTACAGATGGCCAAGCCCAAAAATGCAGTGGCGGCATTGGCCACCACAGTGCCGCATCTATGCATCCCGCTTCTCTCCTAAGCTGCCACATAATGTTTCTTGTGCATGAGCGCAAGCAAACATAAAGATGATTAACAGTATTTACATTTTTTGTAAACTGCATTGTTTTTATTTGAAATCAAAGAGAAAGTTCTTTTTAAATACAAACAGAAGATTTAAAGAACTGCTGACACCTCAAAGAAAACTTTGAAAAACATAATATTTAGGTACAATTTAGCTTGCATTCCATATATATTGTATAGACTTCTCTTCCCCTTTATTCATTACTGAGAAATTTGCATGACTACCTGTTCTTTACCCCTTAGAGTTTATCTTCCTCTGTAGCTTGCTCCCTACTTGAAGCCATAACCCTCTGTTGTGACATCACAGTCTGTTGCCATGGGAGTAACTGTGATGTCACAAGTAGTGCATTGTGGGGGATAATCTCTGAGGCACTCCACATTCATGACATCATGGGTTGTGTACACCTGATAGGTTGCCTGATGCGCATGTGACTTGAAGAAAGTCCATCCCCAACCTGAGAGGGGGGTCTGCTCTCCTAAGGTCAGTTCTTATGTGCATCAAAAACAGGTTGCAGCACACCCTAGAGCTCCAGTGTGTTTCTCGTAAAGAACAAATGTTTATTATAAAGAACAGCTTCATTACTAATGTAAGAAGCCACCTGGCTAAGCCATTTATTAATATCCTACAACAAAGATCAAACAAGACCACAAGAGTATGTTTCTGCAGATATGCAACTGTTTAAAATTCAAAAATGGCAGTCTTAGAAATGTTAGCACTGTGGCTTCTACTAGCGTCGGTTGTCTAGGAAAATGTTAGCTTAGAAATTGCCGGCACAGTATTCAAATTATGAACATTATTGAATTGTACAACTATAGAGATTATTAGCTACCTGAACACCCCTGCTAGCACTGCCAGGAACTAAAATAATATCTGACCCACATAATTGAACACAGAATCTATGCAGTGATTTACATGAGGTAATATAATAAATAAGCAACCTGGTTGCTGAGTTGTATTAATCACCAACAAGAATCTGATGACTCTGCTAGCCCCACTAACGTGTAAAAAGGTACTATCAAACTCACCCAGAAAAGCTTCCTTGCACTGGAAAATGTTTAAAATGCCTGAGCTGGATTCAGACATTACTGGAGTTCAGTGGCACTAAATCAAAGCACCCGCAACCACCTTGTGCTATTTTCTACACAAAAACAGTCACACAGAGAAAAGGAAGTTCTATGGACCAAAATGGAGCCATCCAAATGTTTCTTTATGGCCCCAGTTTCTCAAAAAATTCCTATCAGCATGACCATCCCCCCTACTTCTTTCCAGTTTACAAATCTCCTGATACATGAGAGCTGCAAGCTGACTGGCTCTCAGCTCTCACGAGATTTTGGCCACCATCTTAGATGAGGATAAACAAACTAGATTTGACTAAATCCAACATATGTTGCAGTGGAGAATGGAGGTAGCAATTGCTACAGCTGCTCAGGGCAAAGTCCCCTAACTTACTGACCATAAGAGAGAACTGAAAAAACATGTTTTACAGAACAAAAAATGCTTCTGCCCCAAACTGTATCCTATTACAATAGCAGCCAGCAATGGAAATATCCCTCACTCAGTTTACCACAGCCAAGGCAAGTTTTAGCTAAAGCAGCCTGCCCGCCCCCCAAAGGCACATGCCTACTTTATCCCAGAGATAACCAAGGCATACAAAAAGGGCCAAAAATGATACACAGCACTGTTCTATATTGGGTGAACATACAAAGTGGTTTGATTAAAATAACTATTTCGAAAATAGTGAACTTTAATAGTCATTTCTTTCACTAATATTCAGTTGCTTTTTCTCTCTTAAATGCACAATCACATATTAATTAAGGAGCTGCTACTATGTACTGTGTGTGACAAAAGTAATATATACCAATGTGAATGCATGACTTGGTCCTATTAATTTAATGAAAAAGGGCTGGAACAAGATAATTTATCACATTTTTGAAATTTAAGGGAAGCTAAATTTAAAGGATGCTAAAATATCAAGTAATGTTTCACAGTTCACCATTACAAGCATAGTAGCACCTGAAGTGCTCACTCAAGACATTACTACACAACAGTCTCTGAAGCAATTTCTCAGTCCCTCTGTGTCTCACCTCAAAATGACATGTTCTCTAGACCTTTTTATGACACATTATGTCTTTTAAACTCACCACCCTTCTTCTATCAAGAGGTAGAGGAAACTCCTCTATCATATACCTGACCAAAACACCATAAACAAGTAGGTCTAATGAGGAGGAGGAGCATTGAGAAACTAACCTAACTTGCTTATCCAGATCGGCAGCCGCAAGAAAGAATATTGTGAGACTTGCTGCTGTGATCTCGGAAAGGCTCTCCACTCACCCCTTACCCATGCAGGATTAAGGGTGTAGGTGGCTGCCAGACAGGAGATTGACTGAGAGTCACTGATGCCATCTTGCAGAGAGCATAACTATGCTCATAAACATTCAACCAGCACAGAGCACATTTGTTAAAAGCACCAACTGATCTGCAACAGCAGACCACAATGTGAATAATTAAATGTAAGGACAATGATTTTCAAATCAATTAACAATGGGGAAAATACATTGGGGGCAACACCATTACCACAGCTATGGGCAAGGCAGCATAACACTGAGCCCCTCAGTCACGCTAATCACATTTAAAGGGACAGTGCACACTTTAACGCACAGGCTCAGCAACAGCCTGCGCAGTGCAGAACATTATTGATTACTGTGCAGGGGAAGAATTAAAAAAAAAAAAAAAACCTCTCATGGTACCTTCTCAGCTTACTGCAGGGCCAAAACAAAGAGCCGCAGCTGAACCAAGGTTGCAGCATACCCTACATCTCCAGCATATTTAACCAAATCTAGAGACAAAGGTAAGACTCATAATATTTCAGTATAAGCCATACATACAAAAATTATAGGACAATTGTCACTAAATACAGGATGCTATCAAAATCCTGCATTCTGGTTATCAGTTTGTGCTTATACCACTAGAATATACCAGGCAAAAAGTACAGAAAACTAATGCATGATGTATAGATTCTGAGTATATTACAACATCGGTTTACAAGGCTTTTAAGTAGAACAGTGCAAGTTACAAGTAAGGAGACTGACCACCTGGAAGCCCCTGCTAGCGGTTCCAGGAGCAAACCACCATAAAGTATACACTGGGCCTTATAATGTAAGGAAAATGACTACCTGGATACACCTGCTAGCGGTTCCAGGAGCAAACGTCCCTGAAGTATCCACTGGACCTTATAATGTAAAGAGATTTGACTACCTGGATAACCCTGCTAGCGGCTCCAGGAGAAAACTTTCATAAAATATTCACTAGGCCTTATAATGTAAGGAGATTTGACACCCTGGATATCCCTGCTAGTGGTTCCAGGTGCAAATGTCCATAAAGTATCCATTGGGCCTTATAATATAAGGAGATTTGACACCCTGGATATGCCTGCTAGCAGTTCCAGGTGCAAACATCCATAAAGTATCCACTGAGCCTTATAATGTAAGGAGATTGACTAACTGGATACCCCTGCTAGTGGTTACAGGAGCAAATGCTTCCAAAAAAAAAGGGCTCATCAAATGACCTGTACAAGGACAGCAAGGCAAATATCAACCTGGCACCCCTTAGAGCAGTGTCTCAGTGAAGGACAGTGGCCTTCCTTCCATTCCAGGTATCCCAGTCTCTGTGGCATGTCACCATTCAAACGGCATCTAGCTCCATGGTGGAACCTGACTGAAATGCAGCTTTCCACGACCTCAATGCTACTGACGTACCCCATACAGGATATTTAAGACTGCGGACCAACATGGAGCTGACCAAAATGTTTTTTTTATGGCCCCCATGTCTGTAGAAATGCCCAAATGACTTGCTCCTCTTCCCCTCGTCTCTTCCGGACTGAGATCTCACTCGACGTGGGAGCAGCCCTTTGACTAACTCCCATCGCTCACGAGACCTCGGCTGCCATCTTTCTGAGGGGCAAAACAGCGGGATCTAGCCATCTCAGAGATCCCGCAATAACTACCGCCTATGCCCCCAGCACAATGAAATACAGCAACATTTCAGCTCCACCAAGTGCAAACAGGAGTCAAACAGACTGCTCGGTTAAGGTCTAGAAAGATACCTCAAGGTAAAAGATAAGATACTAAAGACCAGTCAAACAGATCCACTTATCTTCCAGCTAGACAAACATACCGTTCTCAGTCCTTTCAAGACAAGACGGGGCAATTACAACTACAGGCTACACTACTACAGGCAGCCATACCCACAAAAAAAATTGCATCAGATATCGAGCTAGAAGGGTTCCCAAGCAAGGTAGAGGAAACTACTCCCCCCACAGAACCCAGTTGAAACAACAACTACTATTCCTTCAAGCAATACCAAAACATTCCAGTCGGTGACCAACTACTACTCTTCATGCAAGCATGGGAGCAAACCACACAAGACAGGTGGGTCCTACAAGTAATAAGACTAGGATATGTGATACAACTTTCTCACATAACAACAAAGAACATTCTAGTCCTTTTTTCTGTGCCGAAAAACACGTTACCCCAACACAAGTCCAAACAGTACTGGCAGACTTACTGCACAACAAAACCATAGACAGGGTAACACATTACAAAACAGGGAAAAGGAGGATCCTCCATATTTGACAAGGTACCCAAAAAGGGACCAGAGGGCTACGCCCAGTTCTGGACCTTAACAATTCTGTACAATTCAAACCCTAGAAATGGAAACAATCGGGCCCACCCTCACGGTTATAAGCTCAGGAGATTTCATAACTTCACTACATTTGTAGGACACATACATCACACTACAAATTCCGTCAATTTCACATATTGGGAAAACAATATCAATACAAGTGTTACCATTCAACCTACCATCAACCCCTAGCGTGTTCATGATGGTAAAAGAGTTAAGGGCATACAAGTAATACCCTATTGAATGACCGGCTGATCATGACCAGAACAGTACAGCAGTCCTTTCAAGAACAAATGCAGTAGTACACTGCCTACAAAATCACAGCTGTGTAATAACCTATCAGAATGCTACCCATCATCCTCAGCCAGTCTATAGATAGTCTAGGCTCACTGATCGACACAAATCCGGGTTTCGGCAACCCATTAAATGCCCAAGTCCACTCAATTATTGCACAGACTACACACTTACAGAAACACAGAAATCCAGAACTTCAAGCAGTTTCACAAGTATTGGGAGTAATGTCATCACTGATGGACATAGTGCCATGGGCCAAGTACAACATGAGACCTCTCATACCATTCATGAGCAAACAGGACCCAGAACATGACATAGGCTTGGCACAGACATTAACACTTTCCTCTCCCTGATGGCACTAGTATCTGCCAGATGTGGAAGAGAACTACAGGCACACTCATGCAGATGCATGCAGACTGTGTAGCCTAGTGGTTAAAGCACTAAGCTGTAAACTGAAATTCCCTTTACCTTTCCTAACATTCTACACTGACAGAATATCCCTTAGACCTATAATGTCATTCTGACCAATTGTATCATTGACAGTCCACATCAACCAAACTATTGAAATATCTGCAGAACCCTCTCAGTGGGAAATACAAAATAACCCTCAGCTTAAAATACGGGGTACGAAAAGGATACTTAGCACATTCCTATCAAGGACAGAGGAAATATACAAAACAGACTGTTTGTAATGCTGCATGGAAAAGGAAAACCAGCTTCAAAATCTTTGATTGCCATGTACCTTAAAACAGCAATCACGGAACCATACAGAGTGAATAACTCGACTGCACCAAGAGATCTGAAGGCTCGCTCTACCAGAGCAATCGCAACTTCCTGGGCAGAGAAAAATGGGAATACCGCGGAGGAAATCTTTAACATCATGTAAGGACTAGGTACAAGACAACACGTCTGACCCACCCTAGCAGAGGATTACTGCTTTTTAATGACCCATGATGTCATGAATGGGGAGTGCCTCAGAGATTATCCCCCACAATGGTAGTTTACTCACCTGATAAAGGTGATTGTGGGGGAATACATCTCTGGGGCACTCCACATCCAACCCAACAGACGTGTGAAAGACTCAACAAGTTTTCATACATTGTATGAATGTATGATACTCGCTATTACAAATTAGCAGGTTTGGACATCACCAACGTCTATATGTATAGTGTAATAACAAAATAAAGTTACACAACAGTTTTCTACCACTGAGTGGTTACTACATATCTACGCTCATTAACAGCAAAGGTATTAACAGATTATTGTTACAGATACAGCTTTGGAATACATCGAACTGACCTTAGGAGAGCAGACCCCCCTCTCAGGTGGGGGATGGACTTTCTTCAAGTCACATGGGCATCAAGCAACCTATCAGGTGTACACAACCCATGATGTCATGAATGTGGAGTGCCTCAGAGATGTATTCCCCCCCAATCACTTTTACTAGGTGAGTAAACTACCATTATGACCTCAGGTAGGGAGAAAGCAATAGGAATTGCTTAACATTTGAACTGTTGGGGCTAGAAACTTTTTTTTTATGAAAGCTTGAAGTCAGTTTGATATGTGCAAATCCTGTATATCCAGTTTCCATGTGTCAATACAGGTTTCTTTGTATCAGTATAATATGTGGATAATAAACATACTGTTTTTGGCTACTTTTTGAACTTTTCAAAGGTACAGTAGTATTAATATAGTACTGTCTTTTCACATACATAATGAGAAATTGTGGCTATTTCCATATATCAATATACACATTTTTATATTGATATTTATACAAGGGGAGGGGTAAGACAAAAATTTACAGATAAATAAAATATTTACATGGCAGTAGAACCTGGAATAATGTATAGAATAATACATGGATGGGTGTGTGTAACCAGAATTTTACATACATCCGAGGTGTGGGATGCTACATAAACCCCAAGAGCAAAGCTCAAGGGGTTAATACAAGCATCCTACACTGAGGGTGTTCAAAATTCTAGTTACACACACCCAACTATGTTTTATTTTATTCAATTAGTGGTCCTCATTTTTTCTTTCAACACACTTGAGTAAGTTAGTGTAGTACCTCTGTCAGAGACAGAATAAGACATACACGCACACTGCCTCTCACTTTTCAGTACAGGCATTCATTTGTTTTTCTTTTACTTTTTTATTAATTATGGTGCAAACCACAATAAGTTAACTTGGGTAGTAAGCCGTGGTCCATTAGCGATGCAGCTGCTCTGTGTCTAAGCGCCACTCGAAGGGTCCGATTGGCAGGATCAGCTAGATAGATTTTTCACATTGTGAAGGCAGGTTCAACCAGATAGTTGTTTAAAAATATTAGAAAATGTTACCTTTCATTACAATTTGAGACAAAGGATGAGTGCGGGTGCTTGTTAATGGAGCAACAGAGCCGCCACGTTGGCTGAGATGTTCGGCCCGCCTACACACAAACTAAGCACAAGTGAGGTTTCTGCCCCGGAGCTTGACGGATGGGCACTGATTACAACCACTATGTAATTAATCAATAAGCCACGAGGGGGTGTGGGTTATCAGGGGATTTACCACAGCTGGAATGGTTTGCCCACGAGGTGCAGCCGGCCATGGTAAAGCCCCTGATAACCCACATCCTCCAAGTGGCTCATTGCACTTATATCAAGGTTAATTTTTTTACTATAATAAAATACAAATATTAAAGAGGTTGCTTTGTTTTTTTATTTTTATTGTATTTATTCCTGTGCTGCTGATGCATTGGATTATAATCTCATCAATAGCCATTGATTATCAGAGGATTTACACAGGTGGTAAACTGCCAGTCTGATGATTTCATTGACTGTTCACTTACAGTATGTCCATGGTATAATGCAAAATATCAACCAGGCAGTTGTAATGTGATTTAAAAGTCTGGTTATCCAGAGTTAAAAAATGAGGACCAGTAATTAAAAATCATTTATCATTACTAGGGGTAGGTCATCACCATTTATCATCACTTGAGGTTGGTCACAAAGGCACTCTTAACCAATGGGAGAGCATCTTGAACAATGCCTGACAACATCATAGTGACCTTAGCTGCACTCAAAGCAGAGCAGTGACATCAAATAGAAACAGTTTATGCTTCATTAAAAGAACTAATATGAAAGCTTTACAATTTAAAATACACTGTATAAATTGGACACACAATGGCTTCACTTGAATATGATGTCATTTACCACCATACTGAGGGGGCAGGACTTTCATAACTCACTTGTGGCTCTGCCACTCCTGAGTTATGGTGCTTCCCCCTCACTCATGATGATAAATGGAATATTCTGAGACTGGCCATTGTGTATCCCATATATACTGCTGCAACAATGTTTATGTATCGGTATGAAAAGTGAAATGTTTTCAGAAAAATGTTTGAAAATATTTTTACATTTTTATTGAATTTTGGTACTTTAACACCTTACTTCATTAACAACTGTGTAGTTATAGTGGTAGCCATTGTCACAATGAATGATACTAGATGTTACGGTGTGCTATGAGAAGATATCATTCTCTTCAGTGATATGTTACCCAATGAATTGAAAGCGATATCAGCAAGCAACGTGACCCGACATGGCCTGTTATGGCTACCAATGGCGCTGGCTACCACTGTACTATGCATTCAATGCATTATTGGGTGGGAATGGGGTGCTTTCATTGTCAACTCGTGGTGATGGTGTTTTTTCATGGATGCAGAGAAGGAGGGGGCTGCTCTCGTGGATGGAGGGGAGGCAGGATGCCACTGGAGCACAAGGCATAAATTAGTGTTGGAGACTTGATTACCTGCCGTTGCTAATCCAAATAGAAAATGATTAGCAACTGGTCAAAGTTGATTAGCGGGGGGAGGTCCAGAATGTGGGGGGAGATGGCTTAAAATAATGAAAAATAATGCCAATTGCATATTCCAAGCCCTGCGGCCCTGAAGAACTTAAATTAACACCAACTGCAAATCAAAAACTAAATTGATTCGCAATTGCCGGTTTTTGATTTGCAAATTGTGATGCAAACCCACTTATTTTATACCTTGCAGCAGCCCTCCCTTCTCTGTGCCCTTGGAAAACCACCATGACCATGAGCTGGCCTGACTGTCAATGAATGAGCGCATGCTCGTACAAGCATGCGCTAATTGATTGATAGCTCAGTGGGCTGCCAGCCATGGAGGAGAGCAGTGGGCTGTGTCAGTGGCCTGCTCTATTTGGGATAGGGGTAGGGTGGAACACTACCTGACAGGAGCGGGGGCAGGGCACTACTTGACTATTGCTATTGCCATATTACCATTAGTACACCAGGGGGAATGGGATTTTGGCAACTAAGCACTGAAGGAACAAGTTTAAAAAAATGCTATTTAAACATATGGGGAAGAGATCGGGGATAGGAAGGGAGCGGGGTTCATTATCATTAGAACACCAGGAAGGATATTTTACTAAATATGGGGGGGTTACTACAAGTATGAATCTACTAGTCCGCCCACAGGTGGGTGATCAGGTAGGTGGGATGAACCACTAGCCACCAGGGTATTTTTTTAATATAATTGGATGGGTGGTGATCTGTGACCAGCGGGGGGGGGGGGCACACTAGCCTTGGGAGATATTTAAAACATAGGGACTGTAACATAGCCACCTGGGGTATTTAACACATTGGTGAGGTGGAACAGGGTAAAATTTTGCCCTAAACATTTGGAAGTTTTCTGATCCACCACAGGCGGAGGCTCGGAAACTTCAGCGAAAGTTGCCACATTTCACGGAAGTTCCGCTAATGCAGAAATGGCAACTTTCGCACACCTCTAACTTGCACCTTATTGAACTCTTCCCCCTGTGCTGGAGGTCTGTTGATCACACCAGTGCAAATAGTGACTCCGTTCCCCATCTCCAGGGTGGGCCACAGTACCTCTGCCCTCCCCCGTATTACCTGTCTCTCTATCCCTTTTATGCTTTCCCTCATATAATGCACAATGCCACCTCCTTTCTCTCCTGAACAGAGTATATGCTGGTATGGCTATGTCCCAGTCATGGTTTTCAGTGTGCCATGTCTCAGTAATAGCCGCAGTATCCAGCTCAGCCTCTACCATTATAGCCTCTAGGTCCTGAATCTTATTTCCTAGACTTCTATTATTTGCACACATGGCCTTCCAGATTTTATTACCACTCTGCTTGTTGGCCCCCTTTCTTCCTTTTTATGTTGATTGTGCACAGCACAAGAAACATATTGCGGCAGCTTTCTCAGAAGCAGAATATGGAGACACGGCACAGTTGTGGCCAATGCCCTCACAGCCTGCAAAGACTTTTCCTGCTTCCCCCAATGCCTTTGCAGGCTGCTGGTGACAGTAGTTTGGAATATTGCCATCAACCTCGGACAATTTCGCCACTGCAATCAGGGGCCACCTCATCATTGCAGTGTCAGCCATCCGCTGCAATGAGGGAGTGACCCGTCATTGCAGGGCGGGATGTAGGAACCCTGATATTGTTTGTGAACATGGCAGAGGCTTGCCTCCATGTTCACAAACAACATTACCCCCCCTCCACCATGTTTATCTGCCGATGGGGGAGCCCACTCCCTGTTGGCATAATGTAACCCCCATTTCATTGTCTGCTGATGGGGTGCCCAATCCCCATCAGCAGAAAAAATCCTTTGCTGTTTGCTGACTGGGGTGCCCAATCCCCCATGGCTACAGCTGCCCCACAAAGCAAGATTCTGGTGGCATGCTGGGAGCCCACCCCAGTGTGTCACATGCCCCTGTAAATAAAAAACGGTCCCACAAAGTCTTTTTTACCCTATAAAAAAGAAATGGTCCCAGTAGTCTCCAACCCACAACCTGCAACCCGCACCAACCCACTGCACACCCTGCCTCCTCCCCTCACCCCATACTTACCTCTGGAGCTCGGTGCAATGATCTTCGGTGGACTGGGAACACGTCTGCACTCTTCAAAGCCGACTGCAAACTGAGGAAATGCCAGTAAGCTGTATAATGTAATAAATAGGGTTTTTCCTACTTTAGTACATATCTAGGGCATTTTTGGGAATTTTTCACCAAATTTTCAACATGGGGTTTTTGGGACCCCTCCTCATGAATTCTTGAACTGTCCTGGCTTTAATAGGCCCCGAAAGGTGATTTTGCGGTCACTGCACGGAATCACCTTTCGGGGCCGATTACCAAAGTGACAGTGCCAGTGTTCATAAGGTGGGCTCAAAAAGCCTATGTTGCAAATTGGTGAAACATCAAAAATGACTGTTTCTGGCAAGTTGCTGCCATTTGCTACACCTCCAGTAACTTCGTGAATTTGCAATATTTTCATGCCAGATTTTCAACACTACCATTTTGTCACACCTCCTTGTGAACAGTACAGCTGCCATTGTTCACATCCTGGCGGAAATGTGTTTTCGCACTTCTGGTGCAGAATAGCGTGATAGCTGTTGGAAATCAGTGTTCGGGACAGATTAAGAAAATGACAGTGACACTGTTCATGAGTAGAGGTCCTGAAATGGCTTTGTTGAAAATTTGGTAATGATACTCCATAAAATGACTTTGTTAAGAGCGTGCATTGCGCAGTTTGCACGCACGCTCGTAACTTCATGAATGTATAATATTTTCACTCCAGATTTTCAGCATTGCCATTTTCCCACACCTACTTATGAACAGTGCAGCTGTTATTTTCCCCATTTTGGCCGAAATGTGTTTTCGCACTTCCGGCGCAGAATAGAGCAATCGCTGTGGGAAATCACTGTCCGGCACAGATTAAGAAAATGACAGTGATACTGTTCATAAGCAGAGGTCCTAAAATGCCTATTTTGAAAATTTGGTGATGATAACCCATCAAATGACTGTGTTACAAGTGTGCGTTGCACACTTTCCACACACCCTTGTAACTTCGCAGATTTGTAATATTGTTATGCCAGATTTTCAACAGTAGCATTTTGTCACACCTCTTTATGAACAGTACAGCTGTCAGTTTTCATATGCTGACTGAAATGTGGTTTCACAGTTGCGGCACAGAATAACGCAGTCACTGTGGGAAATCAGTGTTTGGGACAGATTAAGAAAATGACAGTGGCACTGTTCATGAGGAGAGGTCCTAAAATCCCTATGTTGAAAATGTGGTGATGAAACTCCATAACATGACTGTGTTACAAGCGTGCGTTGAACTGTTTCCACGCACCCTTGTAACTTTGCAAATTTGTAATATTTTCACACCACATTTTCAACAGTGGCAGTTTTCACACCTCCTTATGAACAGTACAGCTGTCATTTTTCACATCCTGGCTAAAATATGTTTTTGCATTTCTGCTGGAGAATAGCACGGTCGCTGTGGGAAATCAGTGTTTGGGACAGATTAAGATCGAACGAGTGAGAGGAGGGAGTGACCGAGCTCAATTGAGCTCTGTTGGGACTGCTACGGATTTGTTTGTGGGCAGAAAAAGGCCACAACGCAAGAGGCCAGTACAAAAGGGCAGCCTGCAGCACTGGGAGAAATAGAATGAGAGAGCGAGTGAGGGAGGGGGAATGAGCAAACTCACCGGAGCGCTGTCAGAACTGCTGCAGATTTCTTTGTTGGCAGAAAAAGGCGTCAAAGCAGGTAGGGGCCCAGTAGAAAAGGCCAGCCTGTAGCGGTGGGAGAAACAGTATGAGTGAGTGAGACAGGGGGCTGAGTGAGCTCAATAGAGCTCTATCAGGACTGCTGTGGATTTCTTTGTTGGCAGAAAAAGGCACCAATGCAGGCAAGAGCCCCCTACAAAAGGGCCACTTGCAGTGCCAGGACAAACAGAATAAGTACATGACAGAGGGAGACTGAGCGACCTCAACCGAGCTGTATTGTGACTGCTGTGGATTTTTTTGTGGGCAGAAAATGCAGCAATGTAGGCAGGAGCCCAGTACAAAAGGCCAGCTTGAGAGCGCCGGCAGAAACTAAATGAGTGAGTGAGAGAGGGGGAGTGAGCGAGCTCAATGAAGCTGTGTCAGGACTGCTTCAGATTTTTTTCTGGCCATAATAAGCCACCAATGCAGACAGGAGACCAGTACAAAAGGGCAGCTTGCAGCGGCAGGAGACCCAGAACGAGTGAGTGAGTGAGTGAGCTCAATGGAGCTCTGTTGGGACCGCTGCAGATTTCTTTGTGGGCAGAAAAAGGCAGCAATGCACGAAGGGGCCCAGTACAAAAGGGCAGCCTGCAGAGGTGGGAAAACCAGAATGAGCAGAAGTGAGAGAGGGTGAATGAGCTCATGAGGGCTCTATGTGCCAACTGCTGCAAATTTTTTTTTGTCGGCAGACAAAGGCGCAAGCAGGCAGGAGCCAATAGAAAAGGCAGTCTGCAGCATTGGCAGAAACGGAATGAGCGAGTGAGAGAAGAGGAGTCAGCAGGCTCAATAGACCTGTGTCGGGACTGCTGCAGATTTCTTTGTCGGCAGAAAAAGCCACCAACAGAGTTAGGAGTCCACTACAAAAGGGCAGCCTGTAGCGCCAGGAGTACCAGAATGAGCGAGTGAGAGAGGGGGAGTAAGCCACCTCAATGGAGCTCTGTCGGGACAGCTGTTGATTTCTTAGTGGGCAGAACAAGGTGCCAATGCAGGCAGGAGCCCCGTACAAAAGAGCAGCCTGCAGCACTGGGAGACACAGACTGAGTGAGTGACAGCGGGGCAGTGAGCGAGCTCAACACACCAACGCAATCAACCTTTGGCATTGACAAATTCTTGTTGTCCTTGACATTGTAGTAAATTATAACTGTAAACTACCAGGTTTTTGTGTGGCAACACCAGCATGGTGGACAGTCAGAAGGGAGGCGGATGCAAATAGTATACGTCAACAAAGTCTGCACAAGGTGAATAACCTGTTGTTCAACCTAAGGGTTATTTGAGGCCAGGGTTGGGGGGGGTTGAAAGTGTTCCTTTCATGTTTAATCTGTTTCTGTTACCTGTACATATGTTATTCTGATTTGTCTTTAAATTTTGATTATTCTCATGATGCATTGTATTAGCTGTATATGATTTTCCTGCTCTCCCCTACAACCAAGACACTTCTGGAAATGAACTGTCATCAGCACAGCATGTCTTTCCTGGGTAATTTGGGGGAACTATTTATAGTCACAGTACTATGACTATTTATAGTCATAGTACTGTATCATCCCAGTTGGTTATCCATCTTAGGAACTGCAGACCACAGGATATCATCCATTGTTTCTGGCACACACACACGCACACAACTTGGCAAACTCAGAGACACTGGGAGAATCCACCTTCATCATACAAGCATTATTGAATATAAACAAAATACATGATATAAAACTTCTCTTATGGACACCAGAACTCTCTGTATCCATTCTGATATGTTCCTTTCACAGAGCATTTGAACATGTCAGGCCAGATATTCAAACTGCGCTATTTTGGGGAGCAAGCCCTTGCACTGCACAAAATAGTTGCACAGGGGTGTGGCCAGAGTGATATTCAAAGGAGTTGTGCCCTTGAGCAACTCCTTTGAATATCACCCCCCCAACCACAGCCACTGTGCATGGCGCAGTGGAACTTGCCCACCGCAAGTGGTCAGAGTGGAGCATTCAACTCACGTTGGCGCAAGTACCATTGTGCCATGCGCAAAATCCCGATATTCAAAAGGTGACATGCAAATGGGGCAATAATTCATGCAAGGCGCAGGGGGTCCATTTGCATCTGATTATGGCCCCATTTGCATGCCATTAGCATGCAGGTGCGTCGATCCCCGAGGACTTGCACCTGGCGCCCTGCCAGGCAGCAGCCGTCGGGACCCGGCACCTACAGCCCAATTGCGAGGCAAAAGGTGTAAATCCCACCACCACCACCCCCCACTGGCCCGATCGCAGGCGGCTTAAATCCCCCCACCAGCCCGATCGCGGGCAACAATATGTCTCCCCAACACATCCCTGGTGGTCCAGTGGACTGATAATCTCGATTGCGGGATGGAGTTGTAAACCCCACCTCCGAATATATCCCTGGTGGTCCAGTGGACCAATAAGCCCGATCGCGGGCTGGAGTAATGAAACACCCCGAACATATCCCTGGTGGTCAGTGGACCGATAAGCCTGATTGTGGGCTGGAGTAATTAAACACCCCTCCCCTGAACATATCCCTGGTGGTCCAGTGGACGATAAGCCCGATCGTGGGCTGGAGTAATTAAACACCCCCTCCCCGAACATATCCCTGGTGGTCCAGTGGACTGATAAGCCCGATTGCGGGCTGGGGTAATTAAACACCCCCTCCCCCTGAACATATCCTGGTGGTCCAGTGGACCGATAAGCCCGATCGTGGGCTGGAGTAATTAACCACCCCTCTCCCGAACATATCCCTGGTGGTCCAGTGGACCGATAAGCCCCTTCGTGGGCTGAAGTAATTAAACACCCCCAAACATATCCCTGGTGACCTAGTGTCCCCACACCCACCCACGGCTCCACCACCCACTCCCCTCCGACGGAGCGGGCGCAGCATCCCACCCTCCTGCCACCCCATTGCCCACTGACTGACTGCCAATGGCGCAGAAGTTACATTATATAAGACAGTTCAGATTTGTGAATGAATACATTCATTCATAAACTGGACTGTCTTAGTGGTATTGGCTGCATGCTCATTGGCCTTTGCTCTGCACCAATGGCATGCAGAACTTCACCGGCAGCTGCCGCTGGGGTCGGTGGGGATTGGGGTGTCAGGGCGGTGGGATGCTGCTACCGGCGGCTGCCAGGGGAGTGGCTGGGGCTTCATGGTGGGTGTGGGGTAGGGGACACCAGGTCACCAAAGATATGTTAGGGGGTGTTTAATTACTTCCTCCCGGATTGGGCTTATCGCCCACTGGACCACCCAGGAATATGTTCGGGGGAGGAGTGAGTGAGTGCTTATTACTCCAGCCCACAATTGGGCTTATCGGTCCACTGGACCACCAGGGATATGTTCAGGGGGTGTGTTTCCATTACCCATCCCATGATCGGGCTTATCGGTCCACTGACCACCAGGGATATGTTCGGGGTTTATAACTCCATCCCACAATCGGGATTATCAGTCCACTGGACCACCAGGGATATATTCGGGAGGTGGGGTTTACAAACTCCATCCCGTAATCGGGATTATCGGTCCACTGGACCACCAGGAATGTGTTGGGGAGACATACTGCTGCCCGCGATCAGGCTGGTGGGGGGATTTAAGCATGCCCACGATCGGCCAGTGGGGGTGGTGGTGGGATTTTACACTCTTTGCCCACATTGGGCCGTGGGGCACAGGGTAGGTTGAGGGCCAGCCACAGGTGGCAGCTGCTGTGTTGCACCCTGCAATGCAGCAGCTCACCTGTGGGTGGCCTCGACTTGATCCTTTTTTTTGGCTCAAAGTTGTGCAGGCGCAGGTTGGGGTTGTGCCTGCACAACTTTGCGCGCAGCCCGCTGAATAGCTGCCAGTAGTTTATGTACGGTTCCTCCTCCAGTTCAGCATGCATTCATTTGCATTGCACTGTTGCTCAGTATGTTTTCTGTGGCACAACTGCCTCCTGCTGAATATCGCAAGAATGGAGCAAGTTCGGATTCTTGCGAGGCGCAACCCTATTAAGCATGGCGAACCCTTTAAATATCTGGCCCATCATCTTTATATTGATTCAAATACAATTTAGAGATATTTTCTTGCAATGTATTTGTTTTACTGTTCAATTTGACTGCACAATCTGATCTAATAGAGCTGGATCTCCAAGGGCTCTGCCATGGCTAGAATTCATGTTGTACTGTTTTTTTTTTATCCTTGTATTTTGCCAATAAACTTTTTGCAGCTAATCTTTTATTGTGATTATACATACAATGCACTACATTCTCCAATATACACTTACATAAATTCTTAATAGGAGAAGGAAAATACATGTTGTCTGAAGTATTATACAATGATATTAAAGGGAAAACAAATGTTGAGAAAACAATATGTAGCAGTACAATCTGTATGATAGAGAGAAAATATGGCAATTTATGATTCAAGGGTAAAAGAAGTAGATACAAACAAGAAATATGAGCAGTCATGATTGTACTTCTATTATGCCGTAATTTAGTACAAGTATGTAAGATTGTATAAAGGAGAACATAAAAAGAGAAGAATATCTAAGAAAGTGAACAAGAATGAAGAAGAAAAGGGAAGAAGAAAAGGAGATAAAAGATAGAAAGAGAGGAGATGAAGAAGGAACAAAAGAGCTAGAAGTGAGATTCCAATGTGAACATATAACAACCCATGGATTAAGTGATGATATGTAGACGTGTTTAAATATTTAAAATAGTCCTGCCAGCATTCATTATATAAATTAAGTTGGTCAGAGGCTAAGTGTAACACACGATCAAGAATGAGTATTGAGATAGTTGTTTGAGAATATCTGGGAGGGTGGGAATGATGTTGGATCTCAATGCATTAGTATAAGGCGTTTAACTTGAAGTAATAGTAGGAATAACCACCTATTCTGAGAATAGGATATTTTTTATGAATGAGCATTGAAAATACCAAGTATGCAATGTTTTGGATCTAATGCAAAGGATAGACCAATCACTTTCATTGCAAAGAAATGAATATGGCGTCAAAAGATTGTGTATGGGAGGACAATGCCATAAAATATGTAGCAAATTGCCATTGGGGAGTTACAGCACCAACATTTATTGTTGTTCATTAGCTCATTTTTTGAAAATCTCAGGAGTTCTGTACCATAGATGTAGAATTTTGGTTTGTATGAGTGAAATGCGATTATCCTTAAAATATTTATGGCAGGATAGCCAGCAGTTATGCCATTGTGAATTGTTTATGTTATAATTTAAAGGGTACTCCATTTATTTTTGCAATGATAGATTGATCTGGAATTGTATTTCTAATATGATTGTAAATGATACTATTTAATTTAGAGTTTGTTTTGATCCTTTTAGAAATAAAGTATCATATATAGATTGATGAGGAATAGTAGAAAGATAAAGGTTCCATGGCGTGCGTAATTGTAAATATTTCCAGAAATCATGCTGGGAAGATTCCATTGTTTGTGCAGGTCAGAAAAGGATTTTAATTTGAGAGTCTGCAGTATAAGTATATCCTCCAAGAAAAAATGCCCCTGTTTTCCAATTACAACAAAAATTGGGTGATTATCAAGAGTGATGTTGTGATTCCCCAAACAGGGGCATATATGAGAGAGGTTGGGTTGTGTTTAAGGCATTTATGAATTCTTTTCCAGTAGTATATGGATGATGCTATAGTAGGGTGAGATTTTAAATTGGGGGAGGGTTATAAATGAAGGAAGTAGTGACATTGCCCAGACAAAGAGATGTTTCCATACTGATCCACAATGGTGATTTATTGCTGGGTTTATTAAACCATTTTACAGTTTGGGCAGCGTGGAAGGCCTAAAAAATGCTTGGAACCAGGGGCCGAGCCCCTTTGGACCAGTAGGAATGCAGTTTGTTATGACTAAATCTAGGAATTTTGCCTTCCCATAAAAATTGCCAATTATATCATCAATTCTGACAGAAAAGAAAGTAGGAGGTTAAAGAGATATTAGAAAATAGATACTGTATTTTGGGAGCTATTGACATCTTGATAGCAGACATTTTCCCATTAAAGAGAGGTTAAGCAGTTTCCATCTGTTGAGAGTGTTTTTAATATTTGCTAATAATGGGAAAGATTGTCATCTCATATCTTGTCTAATTTAGAGGTGATCTGTATTCCAGGTAAGAGATACCTTGAGGGACCCAATGAAAACCTAATATTGTATTCATAGAAGGGTTACAAAATTGTTCAATGGCATTGTTTCTGATTTGTTTAGATTCAGAGCTAAGCCCAGAAAGTGATAAAGTTGCTAAGTAACTTAATTAAGGGTAGTCCTGAAATTTTCAAGATTTTTGAGTAGAATATGAGGAGGTCATCAGTATAAGATGTAGTAGTATAGCAGGAATTACCGATAGGGATACCTTGGATCACGGAGGATTGATGAAGAGCAGCTGATAGGGTTCCATAGCTAGAATAAAAGAGTGGGGAATAAGGGCACCCTTGCCTGGTACCTCTTGCCAGATGAAAGGATGAGGACAGAGTCGAGTTAGTAAGAACCCAGGCAGAGGGAGGGTTATAGTAATTGAATCCATGTACAAAATTTATTACTGACACCAAAGTGGGATAGAACACGATACAAATAAGTCAAGTTGAGAGAATCAAATGCCTTTTCAAAGTTGATGACTATAGCTGCAGCAGGTGATTTAAGAAATTTAGTTTTGTAGATTAAATTAAATAATGAGCGGAGATGATCAGAATCAGTTCTATTTTGATAAATCCAGCTTGGGAGGTGTGGACAAGTTTCAAATTATTGATTCTAAATGAGTATTTAATATTTTGGCAAAAGTTTCCCGTCCGTATTAAGTAATGATATCGCTCTGCAACTGGATGGAGAGAAGGGTCTTTATCTTTTTTGGTAGGATGGTTATAATGGCTTCTGTCATAGAATAGGGAAGTTTACGTTGAAGATGCTCTTTGAAGACCTTAAACAGTAAGGGGCATAAGATGTCAGCTAGGTTTATAAAGTCTACTGAAAAACTGTCACTCTCAGGAGCTTTACCAGATTTAGGGAATTTAGTGCTGATTGTATCTCTTTTAGGGAAAAGGTTCATCTAGCAAAGCCATATCTTGTTGGGAGAGGTGTGGTAACTGTAAATTGTCCAGAAATTGTTGTATATTTTCAGGTTGTGGGGGAGGGTGAGAGTATAATTTTTGGTAGAAGGATTGCATAATATGGTTAATTGAGGGATTATCTGTGTGGATTTTGCCTGAAGGATATTTCAAACCAGCAATATGTCTCCATCTGTTGATTCTTGAGTTGATAAGCAAGCAGCTTTCCACATTTATCCCTTGTTCCCAGTAACGTGTTTTGAGTCTAAGGAGGGTGAGTTCAGCTTTCCTGGATATTAATTTGTTGATTTTAATTCTAAGTTGAAGAATTTCAAGGTGAAGTTGTGAGTTATTATCTGGATTTTTGTTTTATAATATTGGGTTTCTTTTTCTTTAAGAGATTTTTCTAATCAGCCAATTGCTGTTCCTTAGTTTTTCTTGTGTGCTGCATAACTTATAATTTTTCCGCTAACTGTTGCTTTAAGTGCTTCCCAGATGGTACCTTGAGATACATCAGGGTGTTGTTAAAGGAAAGAAATTATTAGTTGGGATCTAATCCAAGGTAAGAAATGGGGTCTTTCAATAAGAGTGGGTCTAAACTCCAGGAGGGATTTAGATGGGGCAGGCCCCAAATAAGATGTAATTTATAGAGAATGGTCTGATATAGTAATCAGAAGAATAGTTGTGTCGATAATTTTTCAATGATGAATGGGAAGAAAACCAATAGTCAATTCTGCTATAAGATTTATGAAGTAGTGAGTAAAAAGTATAGTCGCGCTGTCTAGGATGGTGTAGTCTCAAATGTCGGTAAGACTAATTCACTTTCATAGTAATTAATAGTGCAGAAATACTTCTGGGGTGGGAATCACATGAAGAGTTACTTCTATCTAAATGTGCTTCCAGAGCTAAATTGAAATCCCCACCTACAAGTATAGGAGAATTGTTAAAAGCTACTGTTCATAATTTCTTGGGCCATATTATGAAAGAATTCAGGTGAATCAGAGTTAGGCATAAACATTGGCTAACACAAGGGGCCTGCAGGGTATTTAGTGCTATAATCCATCTGCCATCTGAATTGGAGATGGATTTGATAAGGGTCCAGTTAAAGGATTTATGTAATAGAATAGCAACCCCCCATTTTTAGAAGTAGAGGAGGACATATATACTTGACTGACCCAATCCCTTCTGAATCTGTTGACATCCTTTATTAAAAGTTTGTTTCTTGTAAGAAAGCAATATGAGTTTTATGCTTTTTGAGGTAAGAAAGTATTTGCTTGTGTTTACAAGGTGAGTTGAGACCCTTAACATTCCATGGATGTAGAATTAGATCACTCATGTTAATGGGAGATGAGTATGAAAACACAAACAGGAAGAAGGGACGCATACTGAAAGGGCTAGAAGATGCTACAGACTCAGAAGGGAGAAGACAAGCACAGTCAAATGTGTGCAAGATATTTAGTTTGTAGAAATACTTAAATCCTGGGTGAATGTTTCCATTGGATCTCACAAGGAAGAGAGGTAGTAAAGAGAATACAGGAGACATATATATATATATATATATATTTACTAAACAAAACCTATGCATGTTATACTAACACACTATGAAGTCTTTAGGTAATATAGCAAGATATGAGTAGTGAAATCCCCAAGACTCTCTCTCTATACCACAGAGCATGCAAAAAGTAAGTAAATCTTGGAAGAAAATTATCTTAAACCCAAGATACAAACTGTAAACAATTATTTCTATCAAGTTATAACTGTGGCTAGAACTAAAGTGAACGTAATAATTTCCTGGGGACCATGAACATCTTACCATATACGAAAAGGGGATTACAGAATATATATGCAATCCCAGACATAATAATAATATCTTGAACCCTAAGTTAGACTGGAAAAGAACTGAGCTGAAACACTATTACGGCCACACAAACAGTATGTCACCATGGTTGGCTAAGTTCTAAAATTATAAGAGCAGCTGTACTTGTGCCATCTACTATGTACTTACTCACATAATCATAATGCTTAGACACAGAAGTGTTTACGTAGGAGGAGTGTTCAGGTAAAATGGGCGAGTAGGGTCCAAATAGTATAAGGATTTATGGGGTGTCGAGGCATTACAAGATCCAAATTGTATGGGGGTATCTAGTGAAAGTCTTGTACCGAACAGGAATACGAGTCATTCTGGTAATATGACATTTATAAGAGTAGAGTTTGTTCAGGCTTCGAGGACTGCATATATTATTGATAAGTACTAGGTATTTAATAGTAGCACAGACCCAAAAATTGCCCCTACAGAAGGAGTTGCTTTAACATTGTGAGAATTTCAAGACCTGAGATGGTTGAGCGAGCTCAGCTATAAGATTACAACACAGGCTTAGAAAGCCATATCATAAGGGCTTCGAGTCAGACTGCTATCTATTATTGATTGAAGCACATTGAGTAAAATAATAAAGGTAAGACACCTCGAAAATAGCCTGCAATGCCTAATTGTGAGGTAAAACTGAAGACTAAGTGATAGATAAATAAAACAGTACAAGAAGTTGGTATACTGTGGTTAAAGAAAAGGGATTTAAAAGTTAGATAAAGGCGGGTTGGAGTGGGAAGGAGACTAGAGAAAATATTAAAGTGTTAAATGTTAGTCTGGGATGTAGTAGCGGACAAAGGAATAACTAGCTGAGGACCTCATTAATATAACCCCAAGATACTGTAAATGTATAATGTTTATATATGGTAACAAATGCGGGATGAAGCTGGATCACAAATTAGTTAAGCAGGTAACCTCCTTAATGGTTATGTGAGAAGGACATACTGATAAAAAGATGATAGACACCTCTAAATGAATACAGAAAATCATTGAGCACATATGAATTAGTCTAACATTATATAAGAACTGTCCCTTTAAAAGAAGAATATAGCCCAACATTAGGGATACTCAAAACTGACATTATGAGTAATATATGCAGAAATAACTGGATGTATAATGTAGCAGACATTACATTGAGATAGAAAACTCCAAGACTGTCACAATGAGATGCCTAAATAATATGACATACTATTAAACCAAAAAGCCTGCAACCGCGATGTACAGCTTATCGCTTTCCAAACCAGCTGGGTGAGATAGTATGCACACACAAGGAATGCGCTGCAGGTTGCAGGGCAGACAAATTTGATAGTGAATCAGAGAGTGTCGAGGTTATTAGGCACTAACCTTGAGAGGTACCAATATATACACATGCCCAGACATCATTTATAGGTTTGATTTATTTTGAGCTTCCCCTTCCGTTTCTTTTTAGGAAGCTCTACCGATTTGAAAGGGGAGCTGGTCACCAATTCAGCCCAAGAGGAACTGGGAGATCTGCCCTGTAAAGCATCTCCAAGGTTATTGCCAACAGGTTCCACAGCTGATTCGGAGGTCTTCCTGAGACAAATTTAAGTCCTCTTGTAGTAAATAAAACTTATTGGAGAGGTTAGGGTGTAGCAAAGCCAACATGTCACTCATGCTGAGAGGTAGGCCTAGAAGGAGTAGTATCTGCACAACAGGCATGTTTAGAAGAAGGTGGATTCAAGTTCTTTTGTCTAGCAAGCGGGCTGAGATTCGACAGGAGGTGCTGCATCAGCCTGGAAGATCAGGGTTTCTCAGTGCGTTCATGATTTGAAGCCATAATGTGGGTGTGCTGGTCTGATTGAGAAGTTGCAGAGACAGTGGAGAAGTGGTCACATCAGTATTTCCTAACTGGGCAGCTGGAGGCTGGGGCTCACCAGAAATGCAGCCAAGGCTTGGGTGTTGAAATCTTTGGTTGAGTCACCCAGAAACAGGCGCATGATGGCAGGATAAGCGCAGAGCAAATCTGATCCCTTGTTGGGGTAGGGTAGTTTTAATAGGATTGAAAGCTCTGCTTTTATTAGAGAGTTCCTAGAGAAGTTTCTAAAATAGAAATTCTATGATATTGCCAAGTAAGTGTTCCCACTTGTTTTGCTCTATTGATAATCAGTTCAGTTCTATTGATAATCAGTTCAGTGTGGACATAGTTTAAGAATCTTGCAATTATAGGCCTAGGTTTCTGATCTGGACAAGGCCTCCAGCAAAAGTACAGTGTGATCTCTCAATAGTAAGGTCTTGACCAGGTGGGAGTTTGAGCAGGGCTGGCAGCACATGTAATAGAAAGCACTAGTGTCTCCGAGATCTTCACCTTCAGGAAAACCCAAAAATCTCGGTTATTGAATCTGTTTCTGTTTTCAATGTCATCAATTTTATCTTGTAGGCTTCTGATAACTCTGTCTTGCTCTCTGATGGTGGCTTGCAGGATGTTAATAGACCTTTCATTTTGAGCAACTTTAACTCCAGCATCGTTGATTTTTGGTCTAACACATGCATGTTAGTGATGTTTTGTTGAGATGTTATTTTTAAGTCATTAATTTCACAGATGAGCAGTTGAAACCATTTCCACTCTGCTGAGGGAGCTGTTTTGCAGGAGTTGCTCAGCCATTGTAGTAGGCCTTCACAGAGAAGCAGTATAAATGCAGAAAATTATAGCTATTGAGTTATGATATAGAGAAAATAATTTACCAGAGTTGAGCTATGATGTTGGTAAAATTATATTTCACTTGCTGGTAAACGCTGACAATCTGGGATCAGGAGGATGGATGATGATAGATGGTAGTCCCAGGAGAAGCAGAATTAAGCAGCCATCTTCAGCACAGCCAGGCCATGCCCTCGCCAATAAACTTTTAATTATAAAAAAAAAAATTGCACAGTATATGCAGGGTCTCCACTTGCAGGTAGTGTAGAAACTCAGTGGGAGGAACAAGAAGGTCCTGCACACTGCATGAATGCATGCTCCTTTTTTCACTGCATACCCTTCTTGTGTGTCTTTTTCAGTTGGGGTGGGCGTTGGAAGTCCTGTGAGCTGGGAGTGCCCAAAGCGGAGGTCTGTAGCCATAGAATGCACCAGGAATATTTTGGTGCCATGTTGGTTTCTGCGGAGGAGAAATGCCACAATATCTCATCATCCAGAAAGAATGGTGTTTCTTTTCTTGCTTCTTGTTTGTGCATGACACTGTTGGTTGCAGCAAACGTGCTGGGAGCTCTGTCGAGGCTGGCATGCTGCCATTTTGATCTTGACTGCTTGGGAACCAATTCCACTGGTAAGTCGGTATCCGAGGCAGTTCCCATTTTGAAATCACACTGTTTCTCTCCTGTGTTTTCATCGATACAAATGATGGAATTACTGTGCAGAATTCTGACTGCTGTTTAAAGATCTCACTTGGAGGCTCTGTTTCCTTGGTGGCAGGGCACTGCATAGTGCAGTTGGAAGTCTGACGTGCAGCCACAGGGGCTGAGTAAAATCCATAAAGGTGTCCATTACTCAAATGCGGCTCTGAGACAAAAAATCATTAGCAGGCACATTTTCTGTCATTCTGATACCTAGAAACAGGATATTTGCAGGTACATGTCATCAGTGAATTTTACACCATGCAGAGCTGAAATGCACTGCAGGAGACATGTTGCTGTTGTTAAACCATCACCAGCTCCTTTGTGAAGGGGTAGGGTACCCGAGATGCTAGCATAGAAACACAGAAACGTGGAAACATAGAATTTGGTGGCAGATAAGGACTGTTTGGCCACTCAGTCTGCCCATTTCCCTACCTAATGGATAAGCTGCAGATCCTAGTTAACCAGCAGACCACTTCTTTCCACCCCTCCCCATCTACCCCACCCTCTAGCAGCATTGTTTGCACACCAATAAAACTTTGCTCAGCTGGCTGGCTGGGGGAGAAGGATACAGTGTCCCATGGACAGTTCTCCTTCTCTGGGGGTGGAGAAATGTCCGCCATGTGATGGACCTCTAGTTGGGCCGGGGTCCCACAGCTACCGCACTCACAGCTAATGGAGGCAGGGCGGGCGCTGGACATCATTGCACATCCCACCTCCCAGAGGAAAAAACAAGAAAATGGAGGAGGAGAGCTTCTGTCACATGAAGCCCTCCCGGGCTTCACAACCATTGTCACTGCACTCCCAACCAGTCACTTATCCTGTGGTGCCAGAATTAGGGAACCAGTGCATGGCCCTGCCCTCTGGGGTAAGCAGGGGTAACCAGGAGTTGCGGCAATGGGCAGTTGGTAGGAGCTCGGGGTCATGACCAGGGTGGATAAACAGGACGAAGGTCTCTCCGGAGAAAAATAAAAAAAGTAAATAACTTTGCACAGCCTAATTACTAAAGGTTTGTGCTCTTTTCTTGTTTTATGTTTGCTTGCCGCATGTGCAAGAAACGAAATGCCATCATCCGAGTTTTGGAGGTGTGTCACCCCTCTTCCAGTTCAGTCAGTGTGTTGGCAGGCACGGCCCCAGTCCTCAATCCCTGCTGGAGCTGTCTATGGCAGCTCAAAATGCAGTGGCGTACAGTTGAAAGGGGAGCTATGCTTCAGTGAGCAGCGATAAGATATCACCTGCTCATGCGCGGCTCCCCTACACACCACACATACACATACACACGCCGCGCATACTGCGTGCTGCCCCCAAGCACACACTGTATAGCGGCGGGGTGCCCAATCCCCCACGTCGCCCCCCCCAAAGCCTTCCACATGCCACGCTGGGTACCCACCCCAGCGTGGAAAGTCATCGTATAGCCGATGGGTGCCCAATCCCCCATCGGCTCCACTATCCTCCCGAGTACAGGGTGCCATGCTGAGGAGCCCACCCCAGTGTGGCAACTTTGTATAGCCGGCGGGGGTGCCCAATCCCGTTGGCTCCACGCTCCCCCAACCAGCCATCCTTGTGCCTACGCTGAGCCCACCCAGCGTGCAAGCGTCTGATCGTCATGTTGGTAAAAAAGCAACCTGTAAAGAAAAACGGTCCCACGCAGTCTCCCTGCCCCCACAACCCGCACCCACCCACTGCACACCCTGCCTCCCCACCCCCTCTCCACCCCATACTTACCCTCCTCCGAGTCCGGGCGCGACGATCTTCGGTGGACCGGGAACATGTCTGCACTCTTTCAAAGCTGACCGCTGAACTGATGAAATGCCGGTAAGCTGTATATAGGATAGATAGGGTTTTTCAACTTTGTTGCATATCTCAGGCATTTTTGGAATTTTGCACAAATTTTCAACATGGGGTTTTGGGACCCTTCTCATGAATGATGTCACTGTCATGGCGTTATTTGGGCCTGAAGGGTGATTTCGCAGTTACTGCGCCAAAATCACCTTTGAGGTCCAAATAGCAACGACACTGCCAGCGTTCATAAGGTGAGCTCTCAAAAGCCATTTTAAAATTTGGTGGAAAATCTAAAAATGACTGTTTTGACTGCAGCGTCGCTATGCAGTTCCTACGCACTGCTAGTTCACAAATTTTCAATATTTTCACCCAGATTTTCAACATTGCCATTTTACCACACCTTCTTATGAGTATTACAGCTGTCATTTTCACATTTCACCCAAAACGTGTTTCCACCCATGTAGCACACAATGGCGCAGTCTGTAAGTGAAATCAATGTATGGAACAAATTAAGAAAATCACAGTGACACTGTTCATGAGCAGAGGTCTTAAAATAGCTATGTTGAAAATTTGGTGAAAAATTCCTAAAATGACTGTTTTACAGGCGTGTGTTGCGCGTTCCTATGCACTCTCTAAGTTCGCAAATTTTCAATATTTTCATTCCAGATTTTCAACATTGCCATTTTACCACACCTCCTTATGAGCAGTACAGCTGTCATTTTTCACATCTTGCCCAAAATGTGTTTCCGCCCATGTAACGTACAATGGCACAGTCGGTGTACCAAAATCAATGTGTGGGACACATTAAGAAAATCACAGTGACACTGTTCATGAGCAGACATCTTAAATGGTTGTGTTGAAAATTTGGTGAAAAATCCTAAATATGACTGTTTCACGGCGTGCGTTGCGCAGTTCCTATACACGTTAAGTATTTTGCGAATTTTCAATATTTACAATCCAGATTTTCAACATTGCCATTTTATTACACTTCCTTATGAGCAGTACAGCTGTCATTTGTCACATCTTGTCCAAAACATGTTTCCGTCATGTAGCGCACAATGGCGCAGTCGGTGTGTGAAATTAATGTATGGGACACATTAAGAAAATCACAGTGACACTGTTCATGAGCAGAGGTCTTAAATGGCTATGTTGAAAATTTGGTGACAAAAGTCCATAAAATGACTGTGTTATTGAGTGAGCATTGCGCAGTTTCCACGCACCTCGTAAGTTCATGACTTTTGTAATATTTTCACTCCAGATTTTCAACATTGCCATTTTATAACACTTCCTTATGAACAGTACAGCTGCCATTTTTCAGATGTCGCCCAAAATGTGTTTTGACATGTAGCGCACAATGATGCAGTCAGTGTGCGAAAGCAATGTATGGGACAGATTAAGAAAATCACAGTTACACTGTTCATGAGCAGAGGTCTTAAAATGGCTATGTTGAAAATTTGGTGAAAAAGTCCATAAAATGACTGTGTTACGAGTGAGCATTGCGCAGTTTCCACGCACCTTTGTAAGTTCATGACTTTGTAATATTTTCACTCCAGATTTTCACCAGTGACATTTTCCACACTTCCTTATGAACAGTACAGCTGTCATTTTTCACAACATGGCCAAAATGTGTTTTCACACTTTCAGCGCAGAAATGCGTGGTCACTGTGAAATCATTGTTCGGACAGATAAAGAAAATCACAGTGACACTGTTCATGATCGGAGGTCCCAAAATGCCTCTGTTGACAATCTGCTGTAAAAATCCCCAAACTAATTACATTATGGGTGTCGTTGCACGGTTTCTATACACAGCATGACTTCACCAGTTTTTTAATATTTTTACTACAGATTTGCAACATTGCCATTTTTACACCTCCCCATGAACAGTACAGCTGTCATTTTTACATCCTGTTTGGAATGTTTTGCGCCTGTGGTGCTAAATGCCGTAGGCGCTGTGCATAAGCAGCTTTCGGCTAACACCTGTTCATGAGGTGGGGTCACAAAAAACATGTTGAAAATGTGGGTGAAAATACAACAAATGCCTGAGGTATTACGGTTTCCAACCATAACGCCCAACCCTGTAGAGAATGACAGGCATCAGGGATATGACTTGGGATTCTTGCCTGCAATGCTCATACCATTCCACACCCTGCAGCCAGTGAGAGGCATCGAGGTATGCCTTGGACTCTTTGGCCCCAAAGTTCACCCATTCTCCTATACCACACCCATCTCACCGTATTTCCTGATGGAATGGGAGTGCGCATAAAGCCAAGACCCCAAGGCACACTGTGACACTTGTCAGTGTCGGCCAGGGTGGGGTGTGAGTGAAATGGTGCGGCTGTTATGCCTGGCGACCAAGGCACACCCCAATGCCTGTTACTCTCTGCAGGGTGGTGCGGGGTTGGCTTCAGTTCAGTACTTCACTGCCATTCCTATTATGCAGCTCTGTAACTCTACACCACCACTGCCAATGCCAGCAAGCAAACATTCGGCATTGACAAATGCGTGTTTGAAATGTTGTAAGTAGATCTGCTCCTGAGGGAATGATTTTGAGTCTAGTATTTTGTTTCTGCAATGGTATAGAGGGCTTGCTGTGGCTGGGTTCACAGGGCAGTTTATATTGGTGCCAGTTTGCTGTACAGAACTGGAAAAGAAGACTGGATTGTTCTGTGCAGTGTAGATGGGCAGACTGGTCGCAGGCAGTACAGTTTCTGGCTAAGAACACTTTTGGGTCTCGAACAGTTTGGAGAATTATAGGATTTTCCTTTGTTGTACCAGGTACAGACGTACTTGATGGCTGATGTAGAATGGTACTTCATTGCTGTCTTTCATGAAAGGATGGCTGCCAATAACATCTGACTTGAGGTTTCAGATTTGTGATCAGTTACATTCATCATTTGTTTTGCGTCTAATGCTGCATTCGATAGGATTTGGACAGCGGTAGTGCTAATACAGTAGTTTGTGTAGATGACTGGACGATTTGCTTCCTTTGCAGATTTTTTGCAGGAAAAATAGTTCACCTAAAAGGATCTCAACTGTACCACATAGCCTGGTTGTCTAAAACTGCTGTGGTGCCCTCAGTGGATGACAATAAAATGCCAGAGTATCTGGTGGCAGTCCTGAAATACATAACTTTAGATAATTTATTGGGCATAATGGATCCTCAGGCTGAGCAACCATAAGCTTTTCTTTTGTCTCTTCAGTGAGTCGCTGTGGTTTTGGTGGGCTCATTAAAGGAAAAAAGAGGTGTATTCAACACCATTCTCATTGGCTGTAATTGTAAAACAGTTTGGCTTCAGTTTTGCAGTCCTTCTTTACCACGACATGCAAAATGCAACTGTATGTCCAGCCACACTTTTCAGGGCAGACCTGGAGCTGTGTCTGGTGAAAGAACTCCTAATTTGTGAAGCATTGTAGGTGGATTTCCAAAATTGCAGGATGATGTTTTGTGCCATCTTTCCTTTCTCTTCTTAGCTGTTTCACAGAGACCACAAAACATTATTGCTGATGTTAAAAACTGAATCTGTCATCAGGCTGAAAGGTCTGTTGAAGGGACCTTCATTCAGAAACCTGTTGATTCCTGTCCCAAGAAAGACACTGGCAGGTGTTCTATATTCTTCTCCTTGCCAGTTTAAACAGTTCCATAGAAATCTCTCAGGAGGTTTAGATTATCTACTGTGATTGTTTTAAAGTCAATTTCTAACAGTTTTTCTTCAAGCCAGTCATTCAGAACATTAAATGCCCATTTGGTTTGTCTCTTGCTATTAGCTTCATTCTTACTTCGCTCTGGTTAACTATAAAAGCTTCATTTACCTCAGCACGTTGACTCAAGGTAGATATTTTTCTTTTTCTTTGATATTTTCAGAGACTCAATCCAGTCTTCAAAGATTTTCCCTCAAGGAATTTGAATGTCACCTCAGGAAGTTGATCCATCAGAAGGTGAGTGGTTGTTGTAGTGACAGGCTTTGACAGGGTGCAGGATATCACGGTATGTAAACAGTGTCTACTCGGGACTCTTGTTTTTACCCATTCCTTTATAAATGAATATAAGGTGCTTTGGAACCCCACTCCATGCAGATTGGAGCTCCTGTCATCTTTTCAGTTACAAAAAGAGCCTTTGAACCCCACCTGTGTGGATTGGAGATCCTGCTATCTCTCCAGTCACAAAGACAGTACTGAGCCTGGACCTCACAGACTCGCTTAGACCCTGCAGCCCTCTTGCTTCAGCCCATTCTTAACTTGGTGCCTGTCTACTTGTGTTCCTCCTCTGATTCTGTGATCCTCCTCAGCCTGCTATATATCTAATTTACCTGGTTTAAGTATTTTTAAGCATATCCACAGAACATCTCCCACTTTCCCATTTGCAAGTTATACATCTCTACCACTTGAGGCACTGTTACTACATCTCTTTCTGACTAGGTTAATTGTGATTACTCACTAGTTCAGTGCTGTCAGGATGATCTAATAGTGCCATGCTGATTTAAGTGTCTTAGGGATTGTAACACCCACATATCTAGTATCCCTCATAAACTGAAAGGTAATCCTAAAACTATATTGACTATTACTGCCCCTCCCTAATAATTACTATATCTTCACTACACTGGCCCCTCACTCTACCATGTGGTGTATTAAATGTCTAGCACCCTTTGCTCTCCTGCTAGCAACCTTACCCTCCCAGTATCTTCCCCACCAATTCCCCACTAGCCCAACCTCTGTCTTTCACACAAGGCATACCTAAAGCCTCTGAAATGTCCAGCAACATTCCAACCCATTGCTCTACTCTACCTAATTCAGACTCTACCTTAACCCAATGTCTCAGCCCTCTCACTCTCTCACTTCTACCCCACCTCAACACACCTCCTCTGTTCACAATGCACAGTAAGCCACACAGACGTAAAACATCTGCCCAACTTAAGCTGTTCAAACACTTTCTAATCTGGAATTCCTGCTACCCTGCTGATGTAGGGAATGTACACCTGAACAGGCCCTGCTCATTAGTTTCACTCTGGCAGCAGCAGACTGGGAGTTACTGACTGGCCTCAGTTAACATTAATGATGTTCTACAAGATTGATCTCCTCCAAGCATGGGTGGCTCAGCATAAACCTCCCAAGGTGCCTGACACTGCCTTCTCCCTAGATGGCTATACCTTATTCAGAGAAGATAGGGTTGGGAAAAGGGAGGTGGCTGTGCAATATACCTGAATGACTCACTCCAGGGTTACACTCCCAAAAATAATCTCTAACAGCAGTACCCAAGCCCTTGCAATAAAACTAATCCTAGGGCAAGGTTACAGCACTCCACAATTCTATCTATCTACATCCCCCTCATGACCCGATCAATGGTTTCTCCTTTGTAATGGACTACCTCTCCATGTGCCCCAACACTCTGAAGCAGTACTTCTCAGGGACTTCAGTGTTAACTAGCTTGCCCCTGAAGCCAACCCTTCATATGATGCAGTAGCTGCTTGACTTCATCCAAGTAGTTACAACCCCTACCAGAGTCAATCACAGGACTGGCAATAGTACTCTGCTGGACCTAAGTTTTACAAACTGCCTTGATAGGATCACTGGCTCTGAGGTCCTCCTGACTCTCAGTGACCACTCTCATTTTGTTTGCTTTTGGTCAAACAAAACCCTAAACAGCAGGGAAAAGTGTCTCACCAATGTGTTCTTAAGAAAGGTCAGCTTCAACATCTCAAGCCCATCTCCTAAATTGTGACTGATCACCCTGGACTCTGCAACAAATATTGATTTTGCTCTGAATTTGTTTATAACCATCTTTAACAATGCCTGAAATGCATTTGTCCCTACAGAAAAGGAGGGCCAAGGCTGTCAGTAACCACTGGATCACCCTCTCCCTCCTAAACCTGATGACTCACAAGAGATCACCTCTGGCACAAAGCTTGTGCCACAGACAGTCAAGTCGACTGGGATTGGTATAAATTAGGGCTGCTCAGATAATATCCTGAAAATTAGGATACCAACAGATACCTCATTTAGCCAGATAGTTGCACTGGTAGGATAGCAGTGCTATCTGACCATGGATCCTGCCATCTAGGATCCAGTACATGGATCCTACACATATTGTGGATCCAGTGGATCCTAGCAAAGATCCAGCTCAAATACTAACCATCTGACCTCGGATCCCTGGATCTGACTTAGGATCCATTGCTATCTGACCCTGGATCCTAACTATCTGACCTAGGATCTCTGGATCTGATCTAGGATCCATTGCTATCTGACCCTGGATCCTACATCTACCCTGGTAAGATTTCTGGTAGGATGCTAGGTAGGATACCAGTGCTATCTGACAGATAGTGATAGGATCCACAAAAGCACTATCTGAACAACACTAGTGTAAAGCCACCAGAAACACTTGTACTTGGGAGATCAGACTGGCTAAATCTGCACACAAGATGTGCTCTCACACTCTTGGGGTGACAGTTGGAAATTTTGGGATAACCTCAAAGATCTCACCAGCAAGCCCAACAGATCCCTCCCACCATGCTTAACATTAATACGGGTAACAATCCAGGACCCGCAGCTAATAGGTGACACATTCAACTCTGCCTTCACTGACCTCAGTGGCTTACTTCCCTTGCCTTCTTTGATAAACACTTTAGCTCATATAACCCCACCACAGCAGACTCAGCCCTGAATTTATTTATTTATTTATTGAGTCTTGGATTACATATACCTTTGAACCAGAGATTCTTTTACAAACTTTCCAGCGTCATTTCAATAAACAGTAAATAAGACAAAGTAAATAGTAAACATCAAGAGTAGATCAATAAAAACATGAGTATAGATGTAACAGAGCAGCATTTGCAGGAGGCTTACAGGCAAGTTGTGATAAAGGTAATAAATATTATAGTAATATGTCATAAATATGTAGATAGGGTAAGGTACCTACTGTACATAAGGTAAGAGAAGTGAGGAGAAGGGAAGGATGCATGAACAAGGTTGTATTCAGGTGAAAATGTGGAAAAAAGGCATAAGTGGTCAAAGATAACCTTGTCAAGTGAGAGCATTGGAGAAGAGGCGGGGGAGGGAGGTAAGGAGTAGGGTGGGCATGGAAAGGGAGGGTGTGTCAAGCAGCCAGTAATGGCATTGTCAGAGAGAGAGGAAAGGAGCAAAAGGTTGGGGAGAAGCAGGGATGGTGGAGGAGAAAAGAGTGGCCAAGTAAGACTTGGAGTAAGTGGGCCAAGCCGGTGGCATTATGGGTTGAGGTGCTGGACACACCCGCCCACGCTGGTGACCCGGGTTCAAGAGCGAGCCCGACCACTGGAGGTCGGCAGGAGAGACAGAGAGAGGACTGAGTGTCCGAGGGACTGCTCTTCTCTCGGGGGAGGATCAGGGCGGCCAGTGTGTGGCGGCCCCAGTGGAGACCGCGGCACTGCGATGCACTAGGGCCTTACAGGCTTGGGACAGACTTTGGGCAGCCGCCTTCCAGAGGTGAGTGGGAGCACTCACGTCAGGGCTGGGTGGCTGCATGTCCCACATCGGGGCATAACCTAAATACCCTCTGGCCCCGGATAGGCAAGCAGCCCTTCCAGAGCCCTGCCACCACACGCCCTCACACTGGAGCCCCCACCACTGCCCTTCAATCTCCTGGGACCCTTCATCCCCTCAGTGCCCAGGAGAAAGTGATGTCCTTGAGGTTGGTGGGGTTCACAGTGGACGGTAAAGCGGCACCAGCCAGAGAAGAGGCCCGAGAGAGTTCCGGAGTCGGTAGGAGATAAAACATAGTTGAAAAAAAAGACTTGGGGTAAGAGCCAGGAGAAGTGGGAGAGACAGCAGCAGTAGGTAGAAGAGAGAGGGGTGAACATGGGTATAGGGAGCTGCTAGGAGGGGATATTGTTGGGCTGGGGGTGGAAGGGAAGGGGAAGAACAAGGGTGGGAAGTAAGGGAGGGGAGAGACATAGAAAGTGGGTGCTTCAGGGGCAGAAGGGGAAGGCCCACTAATGGGCACAATCACACCTACTTAGGGCTGTAAGGTGCTTGTGAAGCTTGAGCTTGAAGGGATCTAGTTTGGTTCATTTGTAATATCGGGGTGGGGAGTGCGTTGAGCCCTGTGGGAGCCCTGTAGCTAAAGGTGCACTGGGCCTGGGAAATCCTACAAAAGGGACAGCGAATGTTTGTTTGGAAGCACTGTGGGTGAAACATAGGTTAAGAGAAGGCTTAATGAGAGGCAAGGCTACAGGAGGGGTTAGTCCCAGATGAATTTTCTTGGCAAATAAGGTTTGGTAGTTAATCCTACCATTCAGGTGGAACCAGTTTGTCTGTATGTAACCCACATGCCACTTATAGCAAGTAGGACACTCCCATTTTAATCTGGCACTGGTACCACATATGGCACCATTTACTTTTAACATACACTTCAAAGGTTGGCACCACCTTTGCGCTTAGGATGTAAACCATGCTCATTTCTAGAGGAAGAGGGGTGGGTGTACAAGAACAAAACACATGAGCCATTTGTAAAATTTCAACTCAGGTCCAGGGTGGAGGTTGCTAGGCATATGCTAGATTTAAACTGCTGAGGGGCCCCAGGATCCAACACCAGAAGCAAGAATCAGAATGTCCAGAACAGGAACTGGATTGTGCAGTATGGCTTTATTTAACAGATGGTAAACTAAAGCAAGTAGTGGACCCCCATAGGTCAGTCAAGGCAGGACAGGTTCATTTCACAAACTCTCCTTGCATGCAGTACAGTTCGAGAACAAAAGAAACATCTTCCCATTTCCCAAATGGTGCATGTAATGGACACCTGACCTCCGACCGAACATTTTCCTCCCATGAGTGCACACATGTGAAACTAAACCACACACTCAGAACTCTTCTTCTAAAATAGGTGCAATTAAATGAAACTCAGCCTGCCTTAAACCTGCAGCACTGGCCTTTGCTCAGGTAAAACTGGCACCCTTTATAAACCAGTTAGCCCTGCCTTATAGGCATCCAGATGTCATTCCTCCACCCTTTGCCCCAACTGACAGTTTCTGTCATTCCTTCAGGGTTACACCATTGAAACTCCCATTCCCCACTGAAATGCTAGAGGTCCCACATTTTACATTTCTGTCACTCACGGGTGACCACAGTACAACTTCACTCTCCTGGGTGAACATGGTGCAGAAATTCACTCTTCTGGGTGAACTAGGGGCACTGACAGGTGCAATCTAGCCTTATCTATGGGCACACACACCCCAGAAATGATTCCCTAAATGTGTGAAGAACCTGTCTCCTAAAAACAGTACTTACTGACCAGTTATTCCTTCCACTGGGCAGGGAGCAACTAAAGACATCTTTATTTGGTAGCAAAACAGAACAGTCTTTCACAAGTTCTTTTCCAAAAGCAGCTGAAACACACAAAGGATCTTCAGGGATTGCCCTTGGACCCACTGAGAAAAGCTGTTCCTTCCACTTCACTGAGAATAGAAATCAGGAAATCCTGCTATAGAAAGGTCTCCACCACATCACTGGAAGCTGGAAATTGTACCCACACTAGGGAAGAAGTTCTGGGCCCTCGCTCAGAGCCCACTGGCAGACTTCCTGCCACTCTCATGCCACACTTAGCACAACTGCTACTAACTCAACATTCTAAGCTCCACAGAGCAGCTGTACACACAAAAGAGTTATGCTGCTGTGAGGGTTCTGAATAAATAATCACCTTCTCTCAGGCTAGCTGAGTAAACAATGATATCATTGTGTAAGAAGCCCCTAATGAGTTCCTTACAAGCTGCCGCCGCATAATAATTCTGATAGGATGCTAGTAACTCCAGGGGACCGGATGGTTACATGTACATAGATCACAAGTGCGCATGCGCCTGTCAGCATCAGAGACCAGTCTACAGGATTTGTTTAGTGCGATTGTAATTCTATTAAGGGTAGTATCTGTCACCGCACCATAAATGATTAAACCATTGTCAATAATGGATATAATTGAACTGAAAACTATTTGTTGGAGGACATCAGGGTCATGCAATGTCTGTGTCGATACAGGACGCCGATTCTAGAGTTGACCTCCTTAGAGATCTTACTGACATGCAGTGCATACATTAGTGGGCTATTAAGAGTGATGCCAAGGTACTTGAACTTGTTTACTTGTTCAAGGGGCTGGTTGAGATTGTTATGATGTTTAGGCAGGCAGAATTATGTCTGTTTTGCAGGTTTGAGAAGAGCATCACTTGTTTTTGTAATTCATTACAAGTTTATGTTGGTTAAACCAGGATTCCACTGATAGGAAGTCAGCTTGTAGGGCATTTGAGAGAGGGATGATTGTGTGGTACTCAAAGAGAACAGCATAATCAGCATAAAGAATCATGTTAGTTCTGCAGGCATGAGGGAGGTTGTTTTATTAATTTATTTAGGATTCAGATCATACCTTTGAGCTCAGAGCTCTTTTACATAGGTTCCACATCAAACAGTGACAATGACAAGAATAACAGTCTATATACAATACTTGAATAGTAGATAGCTAGTATACAATAAGGTTACAATGTCATTCATAGTACCAATGGTGATAGTACAGCATCAAGAGCATTCAACTAGGGTAAGGGCCTTGTTTGTATGCAGCGTAAGGAGATAAAGAGGTGACACCTAGTGTGAGAGTCCGAGGAGGAGTTAAGGTGAGGGGAGGGGAGACTGGGTGGCCAAAAGAAGTGGCTTTGTCTAGGAGGTTGGGAAGTAGTGGTAGTAGGTTGGTTATAAGGTTGATCCAGTGGAAGAAAAGGCACCGGGGAGAGGAAGACAGAGGATAAGGCAAGGGGAAGAGTGGGGTTAAAGGAAGGGAAGGAGAGCATGGGTGAGTGGACATTATGGGTGTCAGAGTCCTAGTGGCAGTCACAAACTGTCCTAGTAAGAAGGTGTTGCCTTTAGGCCATTTTTGAATTGTGAGATGCATTGGTAGTTTAGAATGTGCACTGGGATTTCATTCAGCCATTGAGGGCCTTATAGCTGAAAGCACACTGTCCCTGCACAGTTCGATGGAAAGGTGTTGATAGGCCCTCCATCCTGCCTCTGGTGGTATAGCTGATAGCACTTGGTGTTAGGATGCTAGAAATGCATGGGGGTTTTACCCTTTAGTGCCTTTTTTTCCAAGGAGACATGTTTGAATATAATCCTGTTCTTTAGTGGCAGCCAATTGGTCTGCCCTATAAGGAGTAGGTGTGTGGGTATTTCATCTGCAGCTATTGTGAGCCTACATGCCTTGTTGAGGACAATGTGAATCCTTTTAGTGCAGTGTCTGTTGCTGCGCCAGAGACCACCAATCCATAGTCAATGGTAGAAAGGATGTAGCTGGAGATTGAGAGACAAGGGCCTCTGGAGTGAGATACTTTTATGCCTATAGATTACACCCAGCTTGGTGTTCACTGCCTTTACCACTGTGATGATGTATTGGGTGAAGGTGAGGCAGTCATCAGTGGTGACCCCAGGTACCTGAAGGAGTGAACTTGTTCTAGCAACTCACTGACTTTATTGGAGATGGTGAGGGAGGGAGCTTCTTTTGTGCTGTGGACTGGCTGTGAGCATCACCTTGATCATTTTGTAGTTTAGTAGAAGTTTATGGCTACAGAACCAGTCTTCCAGCTTGTAGAAGGACGCCTGCAGCTCAGATTGGGGCAACTATTGATGAACTGCTGGTGAGAAGTACAGCATCGTCTGCGTAAGTATCAGTTTAGTGTCACAGGTTTCAAAGAGATTATTGTAAAGAAGCGAAATAGTAAGGGCCCAGTGCTTACCCCTGTGGGACCCTAAAGATACCCTCATTGAGCTAGATACTGTGTGCCCAATTTTTACGCATTGGCTTCTGTGTGTTAAGTAATCCTTGAACCAGCAGACAGCAGTGGTTGCAACCCCAGGTTCTGTAGTTGAGTCAGGAGGAGAGAGTGATTGACAGTGTTGAAGGCTTTAGTGAGGTCTAGTAAGACTGACCCAGCAGTTTTCCTTCATCTAGTGCCTTGTGCAAGTAGTCAATGTAGTCCAGCAAGGCAGTGGAGGTACTATGATTCTGCCTGAAGCCATGTTGGTTGGGACATAATAGGTTGTATTTGTTGAGGTAATCTGTGAGTTGGGCAACCACAATCTTTTCAGGGCTTTTAGATAAGGGAAAGAGGATGGATATTGCCTATAATTGTTTAGAAACAGGCTGACTAGTAAGAGACCAAGGATAGACCCTTGGGAACACCGAGCTGACAGGAAGGCTACAGAAGAGGGTATCACCGATTTTGACTTGCTGAGTGCAGCTGCCAAGGTAGCCAGAGAACCAGCCAATGACTACACTTGAAAGACCAAGGGATGTAAGTGTAGTGAGCAGAAGGGGTGGTGAATGGTATCAAAGGCCTTAGTGAGGTCAGTGAATATTGTCCTCACTAACTGGTTACAGTCTAGTGCACTATGTATGTAGTCAGTGAATTCAAGTAGGGCTGACATCATACTATATGCTTTCTGAAACTGCTGCTGTACTGAATCTCATATTTGGCTAGGTATTCTTTAAGTTGGTCTGCAACAATCCCTTCAGGGCTTTGGAGAGGGACGAAGGATGGATATGGGACGGTAGTTAGTGCGTAAAGCTTTGTCACCACTGTTGTGTACTAGAGTAACAGTTGGCGGCCTTCAATAGAGATGGGAACAGCCTGAGAGAGAGAGAGAGATTTAAAAGCTTGGTTAGAGGTTTTAGGACAACATCAAGGAAGAGGTATAGTAATTTCAGGTCAATGTGTCACTACTAAACCGGGTGTTGCAGAAAACCTTTGGAGGTATTTCTGGTTTCAGCCTGTGAATCCATTTGAAATAACAAGGGGGCCCTTGGGGAGGAGTTGATGGGACAGTCTTTTGCATGTGACATGATAAAAAGTCCTGGGGAAGGACACTAGAGAGGTCAGTGAAGGTCCGTTGAAGGAGTCAGCTGGAGTCTGTTAGAATAACCTCTTCTATTTTAAGAAAGTCACCCTAAGGGAATCAAAAAAAAACTCCTGAAAGTACTTACAAGTCTCACTTCAGTGGTGACACCCTGACCTGAAGTTGCTATACCTTACCCTAGATGCAGTTCTGCTGCTACTCACCAAAATCCTCAACCTGTCACTTTCCCTTAGATAGTTTCCCCAATGGTGGAAAGCTGCAGTGGTGACTCCCATTCACAAGAGTGGGGACAGGGCCTTACACAAATTAGCCCTGGGCGGATCGTTTCAGACTAACTCTCTGATTACCTGGCCAAGTACAGCCTCCAATGTCCCCGAGCAGCATGGCTTTAGAAAGGTTACAGTATCACTTTTGCCTCCTAGAATATACTGACTACATTCACATAGCACTTGGTCGGGTCACCTAGTGGATCAATATACACTGATCTCACTAAGGCTTTTGACACAGTCAACCACACTCTCCTTCCTCAAGTCACCCCAGCCCAAGGGATCTCCAGTGGTGCCACGACTTGGTCAAAAACTATGTGGATGGCAGACCTCAGCAAGTAAAGCTTCGGACACCCTTTCTGTTAGCCTCCCAGTATGCTCGAGTGTCTCCCAAGGCTCCATCTTTCTTAATACCCTCCCCAAGTCTGATCAATAATCTTCTCCTCTATGCAGATGATGCAGTTTATTTAACTAGTCAGCCTGACCCACTCCACCCTCCTCCTGGGGCTGTGTGGGTGGCTGTTTGTGCTTGTCTGTGTCTGTAGGTTAGTTTTGTTCATTTACATGTTTTTCTGCTTGGGAATATCTCGCCATTCTTGCACACAACATTGGTGAAAGTCTCCTGGACTGAATTTCTGCAAATCGCCATCATCAGGTATCAGCTTTTAATTTTAAATCAACCTTCTTGAAGCCTCCCCAAGGAAGCATATGCCTTACAACTAGTCTTACAAACATGGTGATGCTGGGTCCTGCAACTGAATCAACATTTTCAACATTCTCATCTGACCACTCTTAAAGCAACTGCACTTGTGGACTTTAAAGAACAAAGGAATTTTAACACATTTTGTGACTGAATCAACATTTTTGTCTGACCTTTTCCAAAGGTATTGTACTTGTCTCTGAGGACTTTGAAGATCAAAGGAAACATACAGACAAAAGTATTTCACATTGCATATGCCTACTGTCTGACCTACTCCCAAGGTATTGCACTTATCTCTGAGGACTTTGAAGAACAAAGGAAACATATAGACAAAAGGATTTTACACATTGCATATGCCCAGGCCACAGTTTATCACCTTTCAGGAACTTTAACATATTATGTGATCCTGGATCTCAACAGTACTATAGTACTTCTCTTAAACCCTCTGGCACCAAACCCTCCCAGTCTTTTTTTTCATTTTTTCTGTACTTCACCATAGTGCTTAGCTATCCACCTTAGCCCACTATAATCCGTACCCCACCACCCTCCTATTGCTCGCCACTCCCGACTGCCTAGCCTACACTACTTCTCGGCTGTCTCCCTGCCCCACTAAAAAATGCTTTGGCTTAGTCCCCACCACCTGTTCCTGCTCACCCTCACCCTCTTTTTCCCTTTATGCCAACTTCCCTCCGCCTACCCTACCCCCTCCACCTACTCTCACCTTTCTATACTACTACCTGAACATTGTACCATGGCTTTTACTCTGGAAGTCTTAAACAAACATCACCCAATTAATACCTGGGTGCAAAGAGCCATATTTCCTAATTGAAACTGCCACATCATTATAACTCACTAACGATCACCCTACTGGGACTCCAGAAGACAATCCAAGCATCTTAAAAAGTACAAGCAGAAACTCACTCCAACCTATTATGAACTACGTAATGGCATCGCTGAAACTCCTGCTCCTCCTACTTTTAATATCTGGTGGGATACACCCAAACCCTGGTCCTGTTGCACTGAAGCCTACAAAAACAGGGAAAGTTGGTAGTGGTCTCTCCATTATCACTCTAAATATCTGCAGCCTCCTTCCCAAATTGGCATCTCTTCAAACCTCTGCTGGACAAAAACCCTGATATACTAGCCATTGTGGAAACCTGGCTATCTCCCAGTACCGGATCATGCGGTCTCGCTTGAAGGCTAGCAATCTTTCAGACTCGACCGGGCAAGCAAGAAAGGTGGGGGCTGTGCTATCTACATAAAGGACAACCTCTCCTGTCAACGCCGCAGCTTCACCCCCGCAAATACGCAGATGCAACTCCTCCCTATCAAACTGCTCTTGGTGCACAAAACAAAGTTCTCACAGTGGCCGTAGTCTATATCCTCCAAAGACCACCGTGCAGTATTAAGTCTGTACTTGATTTTGTTAGTCTGCAGCCCTCTGAAAATGAGCTCCTCCTCCTCGGGATTTCAACATAAACTGGCTCGCTTCTGACACTGGCTCTTACAAAGATGACATCCTAGCAGCAAACCTGACTCAGATGGTAACCTCCCCAACCGGAAAATTACAAACTGGTACAAGCACCCTTATTGACTGGGTTCTCACAAATCACCCTGACCGGATAAAAACATTAAAGTCCTCCCTGACTCCCTCAGTGACCACTCCCCAGTGTCCTGTACCTGGTCTAATAAATTTCTCAAGCCACCCCCAAAGTTATAACAAGCAGATATTGTCTTTATGGGAATCTTATCTGTTGAAAACCCATCTCCTACAACAGGACTGGACGCCAATCCTTGAATCAACTGATATTAATACCGCACTAGAATACTTCATTAAATCTTTCAACTCTGCATGCGACTTATACGCCCCAGTAAAAAAGTAAAATCAAAGCGCTATCAAATCCATGGATTACTGCCAAACTACTTGCCGAGCTCAAGGTTGGGACCACCTCTGGGAAGTTGCCAGAGACACAGGCTCACCTCATGATACCCTAAAATACAAGCAGGCATGAAATAGATGTACCTCACAAATTAGGTAAATGAAGGAGCTTATTTTAAAATGCCCTTGAATCCACCTGGGTGATGGAAGAGTTTTGGGACAACATCCAAACATAATGGGTAAACAATCAAAATCGTCACCTACCATTATGAAAGTTGATGGATCCACCACCTTGGACCCAAAGTCTATTGCAGATGCGCTTAATAAGACATTCACAGACCTTAGTGGGTCCTCCCCAGATTTCTCTCGGACTTACCTGTGCCTAGCCTAGTATCACAAAACACCCCTCGTGACAAACCACAATTTTACTTCAAGAAAGTCAAAGTCACGAAGCACACAAGTACATAAGAAAGGCCTGCTCCAAATCCAGAACAAGTAGTGACACGCTAGATCTAAAAATCCTGTCTCTCACCCTGGATGAAGTAATTCACCTTGCAAAATTTCTTAATCTGTCACTTTGCAAAGTCAATTTCCCAACAAATGGAAATCTGCCATAGTTACGCCAGTGCACAAAGGGGGACAAAACCTCAACAGGAAACTATCGACCAATATCAATACTCCCTCCTCTCCAAAGCACTTGAACGAATAGTGGTAGACCAACTCTGATTACCTGACAAATACAATCTACTCTGTAATCAACAGCACGGCTTTAGGAAAGGACATAGTACAACACCAGCCTTACTTGATTTCTCTGGAGAAGTCCACTCAGCCCTGGACAAAGGGTGCCAAACAGGTGCAGTCTTTATCGATCTTACAAAAGCTTTCGACACAGTCCATCATGGCCTACTTACCTCCTACTTTCTAGCCTAGACCTGGCTAAGGTCCTTGTGCTTGGGTAAAAAGTTACCTGTCCAATCGGTCACAGGCTGTAAATCTCTAATGAACTCTCCGACTTCAAACCAGTTCTCTCGGTGTACCACAGGGATCAATTCTTGGACCACTCCTCTTTAGCTGTTCCTTAACTCCTCCCAGATTTCTGCCAGGAGAAAATAATCTTATACGCTGATGATGCTGTACTCTCTTCCCACAAGGATCCGAACTCCCCACGAAAAAGCCTCAAATTTGCTTTCTAGTGTTGAAAGGTGGTTCCTGGATAGTAAACTTGTGCTAAACCACAATAAAACAAAAGCTATGCTCTTCTCCAATCACCAAAACAAAAATAGGCATACTCCACTCACCATACAAACCTCTCATGGAATTACACTGGACCAAGTAAATACTTTCAAATACCTTGGCATCACTTTTGACCAAGGGCTCACCTTGCAACCCACATTGACAACACTGCGAAAACAGTGAACCAACACCTTGGAATACTATTCTGTAACCGTCAATTTCTAAATCAAGTGGCATTGAGAATAGCTATACAGAGTTCCATAATCTCAATCATTGACTATGGCCTTATTATTTATGGCTCAGCTACCTCCACTGCTCTAAGGCGATCTCAATCACTCTAAATAAGGCCTGCTGTCCTCACGAGGGCTCAAAGACTGACTCACACGCAGTGATCTGTACTATGAATCAGGCTGGTTGAACCTATCAAATCGTCTTATTTATCTCACCTGCACAATGGCAAAAATCTATCTTGGACTGACTCCATTATGTATTCAAACCTACTCCGACTGAATCCTGGCTCACGACCCTCCACCAGATCTGAACGCCAACCTTTCCTGGTTCCGAGATGCCGGACTGCACAGGGACAAAGATCTTTCGCATACAGGGCCCCGACATGGTTCAATGCGCTTAGTCCACCTACTCTATCTTCAACCTCGCTTGAAGCTTTCAATCCATGCTCTATGCCCACCTCACCACCACTAGCAACTGTGATTGCGCTAGATAAAGACTACTACATATGAAGAGAGACTTAAGGAGCTTATATGTATAGCCTCGAGGAAAGGAGGAGATGGGGACATGATAGAAACTTTCAAGTACCTCAAGGAATCAACAAAGTCCAAGAGGGTAGCATCTTTCAAAAAAGAGGTGTGCAAGAACAAGAGGGCACAATTTGAAGATAGAGGGGGCAGCTCAGAGGTAATTTAGGAAGTATTTTTCACAGAGAGGGTTGTGGATGCATGGAATGGCTTCCGGAGGAGGTTGTGGAGTCAAAATCAGTGGTGGAATTCAACATGCATGGGATAGTCATAAGGCAATTCTGGGGTGGGGGAGGAAGAAGTAGGCTGCTGGTTAACTAGGGATCTGCAGCTTATCCAGTAGGTAGGGAAATGGGCAGACTGGGTGGCCAAGGGTCCTTATCTGCCATCAAATTCTATGTTTCTATGTTTCTATGTTACTCCTCATGTCCATCCTCACATCTGAGGCCTCTTCCTCCCTGACTAATGAACCTCTGGTACCTCTACTACTTCCTGTCTCCACCCAAACTCACTCCCCTTTTTCCTGTCCTCTCACTTACTGTCCCGCTCACCACCTTTCCTCCTCTCTAGCCTCCTTTTGGCGCCTAATGATCACCCTCTCCCTGGAAGTTTCTTTAACCTCAAATTGTCTACCGCTTGAACCTGTTATAGCTTGTTTTTCTATGAAACTTAAAAACGTTACTGCCTTAAACTGTTAATAGCAAATTTATGATGTAACTTTCCTGTCTGGTTTTACCTGTAATGTATCGTGCTTTGTTAAATGTTCTTTGTGACATGGAACCTTTGTAAAAGAGCCCTGGCTCAAAGGTATTAATTCCTAGACTAATAAACTAAACTAAACTAAACTCCCCTTGTTAGTAGTCTCCAGTATAACTTCTCAGCAGTTGAGTCCTAGTTTATCCAGCATAAATTGATTATTAACTACAAAAACTAAGACTATGCTCTTCGCTAGTCCCCATAACAGGCAAAATCAGCCACTCTTACCATCTTTAACAATTAGAATGTCCCCATCAGGCAAGTCTCTACCTTTAAATACCTAGGTATTACACTTAACAGTGCCCTGTCTTTTGCCCTAACATGTCTGCCTTATCTCAAAGTGATCTACTCCAGAATTGGAATCCTCACCGACACAAGCACAACATGACTCCTGGAGGCATTATGGTTAGCTGTCACCTAGTCAATACTCTCTATAGTGGACTATGGCTTAGTCGTGTATGGCTCCATCACTGACACTGCACTTAAAAGAATAAGTATGGCACTCAACAAATCATGTCACCTAGTCTCTGGTGCTCACAGTCATACCCATATGTGTGACCTATATGCCTTGACCAACTGGTTGCACCTTAAAGGAGGATTTTGTATCAGACCTGCCTGCTTGTGAAAAGATCAGTCTAGGACTCACCCCACCAATCACCTAGCATCTTCTCATATGCATGCCTAACTGTAGTGCACCAGGAGTGCGTAAGCACACCTTCCTGGTACCTTTCTTGGACCATCCAGGCTCAACATTCTTTCATGTTCTGAGCTCCTAGTAGCTTAAACAACCTCCCCAGGATATCCTCGAACCGATGCTTGGTTTCTTTAAACGTAAACTCTGACAGCACCTTACTACACTTAACAACTGTGACTGTCCCAACTAGCTTTTCACCCTAGCAGAACATTGCCACCCTATTCCTATTTTGTGCTAGCACCCTACTACTCCTCCCTCTCAGCTCCCTTCCTATCACCAGACACCCCTCCCCCACTCCCCCATCCTCACCCCTGACAGCTCCCAGATTTTCTACACTCTCCCTGATCCTTCTCTCTGTCACCCCATGTCCTCTGTGCTCCCTCCTCCTTCCTTCACTCCCTCCCATACCATTCCACTTCCTCCTTCAACCCTCAGCCCGATAGTCTCCTTGCTGACTGCTTTGCTTCTGCCCTCCTCCTTCTCTCTCCACTCTGTTACTTGACGGAACCAATAGTCTGCCTGCTCAGACATTGCTGCATCACACTATTGGTGCATCAACCTGTAATTTGTATTGTAAACTTGTATTTTCTACCTGTAATCTCCTTATCTGTTTCCTATACATGTTCACGCTGTTACCTTTCCTCGTTTTTTATCAATTTTCACTGGGATTGGAACCCCATGCTCTTTGACAATGTCTCCTCACTGGTGGCTCATATGTCACCTAATGTTCTCATTGTCTGTGCCCTCTCTTATCATCTGCACCCACTGTATCCACACATGTACACAATGCCAGCTGTTATCCAAATGTGTATACATTCGTTTACCACAAAATTATGCCTTGTGATTCAGTATCCCATTGTCTGTACTATTTATTGTACTTTGTATTCTGACCTATTGTATGCTCAGACATGGGGCTTCTGTAAAAGAGTCTCTGACTCAAAGGTTTTGTAATTCCGAGAAATAAAATAAATGAAACCAGTATGGGCATAGAATGCTACAGCCAATCAGATTTCAAAATGTTCCTGTCCGCTGTATAATCCAAAAATAATCTGAGTTTTAAATGGGAACATTTTACATTTTTCTGAGTAAATGCTACCCTCTTCACAAAGTTTCTAGCATGTAAAATAAAAGTCTGGATCTACCTCTGCTGCCACTGGCTAACTGTGTCCCTTTCGGGAAAGTCATCCACACTCCCGTGCTTTGAGCTTCCCAGCTGTAAAGAGAATTGGGTGGAAGCAGTCACTGAAAATGAGGTGTCAGACTTCAACTGGGCTACCCTAGCAAAATAAACTGTTTAAAAATGTAAGTGTGTGAGTAGCTAGTAGCACACTTTGCAAGATTACAAACTAATAGCTTGCGGCTGGCTAGTGCTTATTAATTTAGTGAACTTTTCATGCGCACTTCACTTGAGGTTATATTGAAATGAGGGACAGGCATTTCTTTTCCAGTTCTAAAAAGGCCAGGCTTTAGTAGTGCTCTAGAAGGTGTTGGTTTTTAAACCTTGTAATTTCTATATGTGAGGCAGCAGTATAGCATTGTGGTTAAGAGAGCTGAGCTGCAAACCTGGAGAACTGGGTCTGAATCCCACAGCCACCACCTGCATACTGTGTGACCATGAACAAGTCACTTGACTGTACTGTGCTCCCAGGACATACCTGGATACAGGCATTGGCTTAGTGTGTCTTTCCTGGTCAAATAATAAAATAATACTTATATTTTACATGCATACACATTACTCATTTGATAAAAAAACAGTCAAGCTGTTTTACAGGTGAGATCCTTTTGGTTCAAAATTTTGAATTAGTGAAAAGCATCTAAGGTTGGAATTCTAATGAGGAGGAGGTTGGATGGAGCCATGGCAAGAACCCTCAATAGTACTATTCAGAATTTTCAAATTACAGCAGAACTGGTTTCTGTGGAGTTTTTGAATATTGCCTTATTCCATGGAATTCTGTTGGTAAGCAGAATTCTGAAATTTTGACAGCCAGAGGTATTTCGTGGACTAATTTACATAAAGCGAGATTCCTTTTCTGCAGTCTGCAGAAATTATTCTGGATGATGAAAGGAAGCACGGGAGACAATAAAGGTAGCCAGCAGAAAGGTGAGGGAGGCCAAGGCTGAGATGGAACTCAGGCTTGCAGTGGGAATGAGGCAAGGGAAAAGGCATTCTTAGGGACATCTGGGAGAAGTGCAAGGTGAAAGGGGGTACTGCAAGGCTCAAGAGTGAGGAAGGATGGCAGGAAAGGGACAAAGGGAAAGCACAGATACTGAACAAACATTAACTGAGCAACCCCTGCCCCTAGCAGAATAAATCGGTCCATGGCTCTGTTTCCATCACCCGAACACTGAAAACTGGCACTAAGCTCTGCAGCCCCTCCACTTCCACTGCTGTTCTCCAGTAAATAATTCGTGGACCTACAGTACTTACATTTACACAACTATAAAATAGTAAAAAGCACTACTGTGCTGTGAGAGAAATTGAGAATGAGAACAGGACCAACAGTCAGAAGCTAGCAGCATTACTCACACGTACCAGAGCTATTGTTTGTAATAACGCTCTGCACAACGCCACCTCTAAAACTCTCTTGAAACCACCAAAACTCCAGAGCTGCAAACCCAAACATGCAGGGGGAACCTGGCAGGGCACAGAGTACTATGCATCACATTAGTGTAATCTCTCACCTCAGGCTAGTCTTACCTGCCCCACTCTTTATGCATTTTAAAAGAGGCTCAGAGTCTTCTCCTGGGTACTAACACCCTGCCACTGCAATCGCTGACCAATTGCTCACTTGGTGTACATTACATGAATTATTACTTACTCCTCTATTTGTCTACCTCTCTGAAAATACTATGGAGAGCAAAGGATGGGTAGAGGGTTATAAAGAATTTTACACCCCCAAGGGGTGGGATACCACATAAACCCCGAGATCGAACCTCGAGGGGTTTATTCTAACATCCATATCTCACAGGGTGTGTAAACCAAGTTTTAAACCCCTACTCATCCTTTTATTTTGTATAATTGCTGAGGATCGCTTTTTTGCAACAGCAATTATACAAAATAAATGGGTTTCTTTCGAGCTGTGGACAGTTGGGATTTCAGCGCATGGTCTGTGGTGGCTCATAGTGTTTGTTTTTTCATTTCCACTGCAATGTAGATTCTGTGTCCAGTGATATTTTGTTCCCCAAAGAAAATAACTTACTGCCGACTGCTTGGCCAGGCAACTGGAGAGGGTGCAGCTGAGGAAGCGACAGGCGGGGAACGATGGAAGATCATGGTAGGCGTATGTGCCAAAGTAGGGAAACTGGCGCGTGTTTGTCATAATAACCACCTGGTTATAATGATAGAATTATAACCCGGTTTTCCTATGGGAAAAATGGTCACCGGTTATTATAAGCTGTTTATTCCGCTGCACTCCATGACCTCTAGGTCCTTGGTGTACCTTATTTGTAATTACATGCTGCTTTATCTGTCTATTTCTCTGTAAATATTGTGAAATTTAATTTATTTAATGTGCATAACTAATACCATTGTACCTTGTATGTATATAAATTGATATGCTTTCTGTAAATGATGAAAAGTTTACTGTACTACTGTGCATAATTAACTCTTGGTCACTCTTGAAAAAGGGATTTTTTGCTATTTAAGCGGACATTAGATGAAGTGGAGCCAGGGATCAACTAAAAAAGGCAGTATAGTGCAGTGGGTTAAGGCTCTGAGCTGCAGATCTGGAGACCTGGGTTTGAATCCCACAGCCGCCTAGATGCATACTGTGTGATCCTGAGCAAGTCACTTAACTTCCTTGTGCTCCCAGGTCGCATCTGGAAACAAGCTTCAGCTTAGTGTGCTACCCTGGTTAAACAATGTTCCCTATAGTTGACCTCTGGCCCTAATTTCATCAGATGTCCACTAAACAGCAAAAACAGTGTTTGGAAATGACGCTCCATAGATTCAATGGAGAGCACCCCATGCTCTCCCTATAAAGATGTCATAAAACATCAGAGTGTGGGGTGGAACAGGCTAGTAGGAAATGGAAAGGATCATGCAGCTACCCTCGGGGCATATTACAGTCTCTTCCTTCCTTGGGGCTGTTTAAAATTTAACAAAGTGCCACAGAGGAATTCCCATTGAGGTAAGGGAGCTTCCTGTTTGTTGTTTGACTGATCAAAAAAGGTTCACTTTAAATCTTATTCAGCAACTTCTCTTAGGGAGTAGATCGATAATTGCCCATTTAGTAAGAGCCTAATTTTAGTTGGAAGGATAATCACAGCCATATGGCTCTCATTGCTGGCTAGTGTCAGCTAGTAGCAGTGTCAGTGGCTCGGTGGTAGCACTACGCCTCTGAGGCTTGGAGATCGAGGCTGTGGGTTCAGTTCCCCAGCTGGCACTTGGAGTTAGTATCCCAGTACTGACACTGTAGTGCAGCATGAGAGGGTGCTGCATTGAGGTGCCCTTTCGGATGGGACGTTAAACCAAGGTCCCATCTGCCTGGATTGGTAGTAGTTCAGGTGGATGTTAAAGATCCCATGGCACTTATCGAAAAGAGTAGGGAATTGCCCCAGTGTCCTGGCCAAATTTCCCTCATTCACTAAAAATACCACCAACAGCTTACTCTGGTTCAAGGTCAGTTGGCATTCATCTGTATTCTCGGTCGTGCCTGAAAATAGGCAGGATTTGTCTATGCACTTACTCAGTCAACAAAACAAATAAATAAATAGTACAGGGCTGTGTATTGAATGTCCTCATCCTCACACCATTGAAAAGGCAGTAGCCACTAGCAAGCACCAAAGTATCAACCACCACCAAAACTGTGTAAATAATCAGAAGTAAATAAACTGCACTGCAGTCCTTTACAACCAGAGTTTTGTGTCTTTCCTGCTACTACCTGATACTGAAATGTGCAGGATTCTTCACAGTATCCCCACACACACACACACTACAGTAACTCAGGCATGCTAGAGCAGATGAAAAGCATACAATCTGGCAATATAAAATTTCTCTGGTATGTTACCTACATGCCTGTAGAAAACTATGCCAGAATAATCATGTTTAGATAAAGACTGGAGTCAGTTCTCTAACAGAAAACTGCAACAGCTTCAGAGATCTTTCTCTGTTGCATGCCTCATAGATTCTTTGAGATTGAAAGGTGCATGTGGATCACATGGTGTGGAGATACAGAGCTGGATATTTGAAATCCCAAGATTACTGCAAACCATGGTGCGCCAAAGATATGGAACACTGGGCTTGCAGCAATCTAAAGGGATTTTCTATCTTGTGTGGCAATCTAAAGAGATTTTTTTCCCATCCATTAATCTAAAGGGATTTTTTATCCTGTGCGGCAATCTAAAGGGATTTTTTATCTTGTGCAGCAATCTAAAGGGATTTGCTATCTTGTGCGACAATCTAAAGGTTTGCTATCCATGCGGCAATCTAAAAGTTTTCTATCCTAGCGCAATCTAAAAGGGATTTTCTATCTTAGCGGCACTCTAAAGGGGATTTTCTATCCTGTGCAGCAATGTAAAGGATTTTCTATCCCATGCGGCAATTTAAAGGATTTTCTATCCCATGCAGCAATCTAAAGGGATTTTCTATCCCTTGTGGCAATTGACACAAGATAGGCCCTTTTTGTGGCCTAATTTGTGTCAATACCAGGGATCATTTTCACAGAGCATGCACCCGAGATTTGGCACAAGCTGCTGTAAAGAGGGTAAACTATCATAACTGCACCTAAGATTGTAAAATTAGGCACAGTTGCAGCAGCTCTGTATGGCCCATAGAAAAGGTCTTATGCTGCCTGCAGCACCTTTGATAATCTGGCCTTGTATCTCAAAGGCAACCACCTGCTGTCATTAACTATCTATGGAATGCATTCTGCTAACTGATCTGTTCCACAGATTACCCAGTGCATTTAAGGAAACAAGACAGCTTTATAGAAAAATGTCAGAATACAGTTCCACAGTTTACATTACATAGATACATAGAATGTGGCAGCGGATAAGGGCTGCTGGGCCCACCAGTCTGCTCAATTGTATTTATTTTTTTATAATAACTGGCTCCATTTTTTCCCATAGAAACGGGTTATAATTCCAGTATTATAACCTGCTGGTTATAATGACATTCATGCACCAGTTTTCCTACTTTAGCGCATGCTCCTGCAGAAACTTCCTGCTCTCAGTGCTTTCTGTCCTCTCTCTTCAGCTCTGAAAATGTCCCCGACAGAAGTCGGCAGAAGTTCTTTTTCACCTTAACAAAATACAACTGGGCACATAAAACAACTAACTAATCATCCGCAAGTCAGAAAAAATAAAGCTCCTTCCATTTACGAGCCAGCAGCTATGGACACGTTAAAACCCCAACGGTCCATGGCTTGACTCCCATAAAAATCTAGTTATTTTATATAATTGCTGGGGCAAAAATGACCCCAGCAATTATCTAAATAAATAGATGGGTAGTTAGTTAAAACTCAGATTTATACACCCTCCTGTGGATGCCGCCGATAACCCGAGCCGCCTCGGGTTTATGTTGCATCCCACCTCGGGGTGTATAAAATCCTTATTATAACTAGCTACCCATCCATTATTCTCTGTGTTATTATTAATATTGTTATTATTAGTTTCAGTTTATTAGTTATACGGAAAGGCATGTGAGCAAAAGCTGCTCGTTTTCACAAGCATCCAGTTTAGGACAAATACAAGAGGAGGTTACAAAACTGAGGGCAAACAGAGGATCACAAATTGAGGAAATAAGGAGGTCAGATCTAGGACAACTGAGCTTGAGATATGATACCAACAATTTTAGAAAAAGTAAGTGCAATTAAAGTGCTTGGCATACTTAGACCTGGAGATCCTGCCTCCATGGTGTAAGGGTGGGATTCAGTTGTTAGGTGGAGGAGAAAAGAGCACTGAAGGGAATATCACTTCGAGGACATTTGCAGATGGGGACCTAAGAAAGATGAGACTCTAGAGTATGCCTAAAGGAAGCCGAAGAGGTACTGAATGATGGCAGGGGAAGACTTTGAACAGCTTAGGCCCTTGTAGAAGAAGGTGTTTTGACCATGTGTGGTGCAACAGAAAGGGTTGGAGAAGGAGAGGGTAGAGGACCTTCTGGTGGTCCAGGAGAGGGCAGACATAGGGAAGAGGAAAGAAATGCGATCAGTGAGGAGTCCCAGGGATAGTTTGTGGGAGAAGGTGAGTATTTTGCTGTTTAGTCTATCCTGTAAGGAGATCCATTTGGAGATCTTGAGCAGGCCACAATGATGGGTATGTCTGGAAAGACCGGAGACAAAACAGATGATGTTGTGATAGGTGGAATGGAGTTTCTGGAGGTTACTCTAAGTAAGGGATGGAAAATAGACTAGAGCGCCGTAGTTGATAAGCGGGGAGCAGAAACTGGTAGCAAGCAGAGTCTTGGATTCATAGATCAGGAATGGCTTTACTCTGTGGCGTGCCTAGCCATAGGTGAGTTTCTTTAATTAGCTGATTTCACATTGAGAATCAAAGTTGAGGCAGCTGTCAAGCAGCAGTACTAGGTATCTAAATTAGCTGACTCTTTCAATTGTATTATCGTAGTTGTCAGAAGTGTGAAATCAAAGGAAAGAGGTTTCCGCGAGCTGGAGATAACCATTGATTTGGGGTTTTTTCACTTTCAGCACTAGCCCTTTGGACAGGAAACAGGTGTGAAGGCTATTGAAATCATTCTGTAATTTGTTAAGTAAGGAAGAGGGTCTTTGTCTTTGCTGAAAAGGACAGCATCACAGGCACCAGGGTGAGTTAGTTGTTCACGCAGATTTTAGGAAGAGAATTGACAACCAGGAGAAATGGGTTTACAAAGGAAGGTCCTGTCAAACTAATCTCATAGATTTCTTTGACTGGGTAACCAGAGTGGTGGACCAAGGGGAGCAGTTGATGTCGCCTACCTTGACTTCAGCTAAGCTTTTACACTGTTCCACATAGAAGATTGATAAATAAGCTGGGTAGGCTCGGGTGGGTCAGAAGTTGGTCAATTGGGTGGCAAACTGGTTGACAGGCAGAAACAGAGAGTGGTGGTAAATCGTATACAGTAAGAAGAGATGCAAGTCACAAGTGGGTACCTCAGGATCAGTCCTGGGGCCAGTCCTCTTCAACATCTTCATTAGTGACCTTGCAGATGGACTAGAGGGTAAGGCTTGTCTGTTTGCAGATGACACCAAGATCTGCAACTGAGTAGATGATCCAGATGGGGTGGGCAGAATGAGAAGAGATCTGGATAAACTAGCAAAATGGTCGAAGAGTGGCAACTGGTATTTAATGCAAAGAAGTGCAAGATCATGCACATAGGAAGAGAAACCCTGAAGCCACCTATAGGCTGGGAGGAGTTGCTAGCAGTCACAAAGGAAGAAAGAGACTTGGCATCATCATCACTGATGACCTGAAATCATCAAGCAGACCGCTAAAGCAGTAGAGTAAGGCTAGGGGTGTTAGGGTGTATTAGTAAGGGTATCACAAGGCCGAAGAGGAGGTAATAATCCTCTTTACAAGACACTGGTTAGGCCCCATCTGAGTACTGCATGCAGTATTGAGGCCACACCTTCACAATGACATTAATCAAATTGAGGCAGTCCAGAGAAGGGCAGCACCAAAATGGTGCAGGGACTGCATCAGAAGACATATGAGGACAGATTAACAGAGCTCAATATGTACACCCTTGAGCAAAGGAGGGAGACAAGTGGATATGATCGAGGCATTCAAACACCTTAAGGGCATTAACAAGGTGAAAGAGTCTAACATGTTTAAATATAAGAAAATAGCAGGACAAGAGGACACAGCATGAGATTAGAGGGGGGCCGATTAAGGGGAAATGTGAGAATTCTTTTTCACAGAAAGGGTGGTGGATGCATGGAATGGCCTACCTCAAGAAGTGGTGGCTATGAATACAGTGCAGGGCTTCAAACAGGCATGGGATAGGCATAGGGAGCAATACAAATGAGTATGAATAGATAGGCCACTGACAGAGCAAAGGCTGATGGCACATTTATAAGGTAGAAAAGAAATGGGCAGACTGGATGGGCCTTGCGGTCCTTATCTGCCATCAACTTCTATGTTTCTATGTTTCTATGTAAAAGAAGGGGACCCAGTATGGACCCTTGGGGTACTCTGAATTTTATGGGGCAGGGTTAGACAGAACACTGTTTACAATGGTTTGGCGTGACCTGAAGCTAAGGTAGTTTCAAAAACCAGTTGGTGACTTTGGGTGAGAAATGAAAAGTCAGATAGGGTGGAGAATAGGATGTTGTGGTCTACAAGGTTAAATGCTTTTGCAAGGTCCACAAAACTGATCCAGTATAAAGTCCTTCATCAATTGCTTAATTGATAAAGCTGGTGACTTTGATATGGGCAGTCTCAGTGTTGTGGCCTGACCTGAATCGATGCTGGGCTTTTGTCTGAAGATCATACACTTTGAGAAATTCAGTGGTTTGTTTATGCATGTTTTTCCAGAATTTTGGACAAAGGGCCAGAAGGGAGATGGTCTAAAATTAGAGATGTTATTGTAGGCCCTGTTTTGTGGAGGGGTTTGATTATGGCACATTTCCATTTGAGAGGCTAGGACCCAGTGCAGAGAGTAGTTGAAAATATTAACGAGGGGAATGGCAGTGGAGTTGCAGACCAATTTGAGGATCCTGTAATTAATGTTGTCAAGCCCAAAAGGGGCTTGGGGTCATTGGCCTTGATGAGTTTTACTACTTCTGAGGGGTGAGTTAATGAAAAAAGAAACTGGGAAGGGTGTTGGGGGAGGCGAGGTGTAATACCTTCTATCCTACCCCCACAGTTCCCCTTGTTGCCTATCCCAGCCATTTTGAATCCATTTACTGTTTTGCCCACTACCTCCTCAGGAAGGCGATTCCAAGTGTCCACCACCCTTTTGTGAAAAAGTATTTCTTCATATCCTCCTGAATTTAACCCTCCAGCTTCATATTATACCTTGTGTTTTACAGCACCTTTTCCTCTGAAAGGTACTCCTCCTCTACCTTACTATCCCCGTAAGGTATATTAAGGTTTCTATCATATCCCTGTCTCCTTCTCTCCTCCAGGGTGTACATATTTAGCTCCTAAGTCTTTCCTCATAGGGCTTTTGATGCAGACCCTGCACCATTTTGGTAGCCACCTCCAGACCACCTCCACTCTGTCTATGTCTTTTCTGAGATGTAGTCTCAAAACTGTACCCAGTACTCAAGGTGGGTCTTATAAGTGATTTATATAGGGGCTGAATCACCTCTCTCTTCCTGCTGGAGATACCCCTACCAATGCATCCCAGCATCCCACTAGCTTTCCCAATTGCTCTATCACACTGCCTGGCCACTTTTAGGTCATCTGATATGATAACCCTTAGGTCTTTTTCCTGACTGTTCTTTGTTAGTATCACTCTGCCTATCTTTTACTCTGCTCCTGGATTCCTACATTGAGAGTCAGAGTAAATGGAGGCCTTAGGGACAGCTTTAGAACAGACAACAGGCCAACAAGATATTGTAATAGAACCCCAGGCAGGTGTGTAAGGCCAATAGGAAACACATGGTTAATTTCTGTATTTGCTTATAATGGTAATGAAGTTTCAGAACTACAGCCTGGGCACATCATTGTTCCAAAGCAGAAATCTGCCATTCTGCTTTCAACAGAATTAGTCAGAATTTCTGAATTCCGCAGAACTCTGTTCTGATGGACTTTAAATAGTCACAAAGCACTATTACCTTTACAATGGAGCACACCAGGAAGATATGCAATATCTCAGATTCCTGCAGGACAAAATGAATTTGCTGCCATTGGAACTGCCCTGTTCCTGCAGTAAGTCTACAGTATTCTGCATTGTATCATGGTGGGCTCCACTGTATCTCCAGGCAGATTAATAACCCAACTGAAGTTGTATAACTAGATCTTTTAAGCTGACATAGCCTACACATAGAAACCATATCACAGTATCCAAAATATGCTGAAATGTAACTGGTATATAGAATAGTCTTGCACAAACTATCACATCATAACAAAAAGTACATTCAATTAATATAAAAAGATGCTTTCAACTAGGCTTCACAAATTGACAGTTTCTCTCGGGCATTAATTATTTAGCCTGTAAATGATAAACCAATTTTCTACTGCAACAGCAAATTTTGCTACAGTGTAGCGGCTTGGATCTGGTCTGAAATCAGCTATCAGCTCCTTCCAGGAGCCACTGTAAATGAGCTTTGCTCAACTGGCTGTATGACAGCTATTCCTGTTTTAAATAAAAACCTGAACTGTTCAAATACCAGTGTGTTCTGCATTTCTTTTAATAGGGACCTATCCATTTCTCCCTAGAGGCCTGGAACAGTGTGCACATTAATAAGAAGTGTTTCAAGTCTACAACCTACTGCTAATCACAGGGAAGAGTTTCAAATTAAATGTTCTCCACTTTCTGCTTATTACCACTGCTGATAGTATCAGTTGGAACCCCAAGTTACTATAAGCATTCTACAGCTTTACTTCTTTAAACAGCTTGAATATTATATAGAGCTAAAAGCAGATAAGGCTCTGGGACTAGATGGGATGCACTCGGCGTGTAGCGAGAATTGGCGGGCACTAGCTTTAACCTGGTAGGGCTATTCAATAGCTTAATCCAGATGGAGTAAAGCCTAAAGACTGGATGGTAGCTGATATAGTCCCACTCTATTGGGGAACAAGGAGCAACTGGGTAAACTACCTGTCAATTATCTCTGTTGTGTATAAGCTGATGCAGACACTAGTCAAAGACTAGCTGGAAAGTTATTGAGTCCTGTATAGTAAACAGAGAATGAGTTCATAGCAGGGAGGTCTTGTTAGATGAATTTGATATTTTCTTTGCCTGGGTAATGAGGTTGGGAATAAGGGTCATGCTGTGGATTTACTACACTTCGATTTCAGCAAGGCTTTTGATTAGGTGCCTCACACAAGCTGCTGAAGAAGTCAGAGGATGAAGGGCAGCAAAGGACATAGTCAGATGGACAGAAATTTGGTTGGAAGGAGGCAGCAGATGGTTGTAGTTAATGGAGCCAAATCAGAAGAGAAGGTGGTCACTAGTGATGTGCCACAGGGAGTGGTCTTGGCCCTGTCCTTTCAATATTTTCTTCAGCAATATAGGAGAATGAATTCCAGGCAAGGTGTGTCTCTGCAGATGACACTAAGCTCTGTGGTAGGAGTGAGACAGTGAAGAGAGATTAGGGGATGTAGAGGGATCTACAAAGGCTTGAAAGGTGGTCCAAGTGTAACCCCTAGATGGCGCTATCCCAGGGGCTACTACCCTGCCTGATTTGCCACTAACAGGTTGAGGGCCTGGATCCAATGGCGGGTGCCTCCACCCAGAGGTCAGGGTTTGCAATAGTTAAACTAACTTGGTCACAGCCCTCTGGGACACACAACCCCCTTTCTTCCCACTAGTGGCCCACACAATATATCAAATTACCTTCACAGTATACACTTACCCCCAGGTCTGGTTCCGCACTGGGACCTCCTGTGAAATGAGATACAGTGCAACAATCACAGTACAGTACTTTAACATAGACAAATACCTCAGGCAGTATAACTTTGCTGAAACAAGCAGCTCTGATTTATTTAGGGGATATAACAAGGACAGGAAATCAGGTTAATTAGCTTATAGCTCTAATAATCTACCTATGGCTCTGTGCACAGGCCTATCCCTATCAGTTACTGTCCTGGGTACCCAAGCCCTAGTGGCTAGTCCAAACCGTGGCAGCTGGTAGGGGCCCTTTCACACTGAAGAAAAGGAGAATTAAACAGTCAGCAGTACAGTAATTCCATTTGGATTTAATGTGGCAATTCAACAGGGGCGACCCTGAATTAGTACTCACGACCTCCAAATAAGATAGGGTCCTTCAATGTCAGCAGGGCTCACTTGAGTACACAAACCTCTTCACACATCCATATAAAAGAAAGCACTATACCAGGCAGGCTGCATCTGTATCCCGATCGCAATTACTGCACAATACCCGGAGAACACACAGCAGATTCAGTTCCTGACAGACTGAGTGCAATTTTCAGCAATTCTCCAGTCTTCTACAGGGTGAGCCTGGTTTCTACTCTTCAGAGATCCTTTGATTCTTTTCACAGGACGGATTCAGTCCTAACAAGCTGTTACACGCTTCAGACCGAACCTGGGGCCTTACACACATTTTTGACTAAAACTGCACACTGAAAAGCACAGGGCTCCTTCCTTCTTCACTGCCAAAGCTCAACTGAAACTCCAACCGACAAAACCGGCACTTCCTTTGAGTTCCTCCCAGTTCTTGACTGGATTGGCTGTCACTACAATAGACTGCTGCTGTTGGTCCAAAGGCACCAAGTCTAAACTACATCTCCCAGAGTCACTGCCCAAAATCCTCTTGTGGCTGGCTCAGATTATGAGTCCAAGTTCTGATTCGTCCAAGGCACCATTTTAGAGCTAGCTTACCCCACACTGATTGGTCCAGTTCAGCAGTTCAAAACTAGAATGGGGAACTAGCAGACACAGTTCTGACTGCAAAGAAAGCAGGTTAGACAAACTGTAATTTCATTATTACTCTAAATAATTTCTGGCAAACAGTTACATCTTTCAGATAGGTTCCCTTGCACTCCTAGTGACTGCAAAAATGAAGTGAATTGGCAGCAGCTTGGTGGTACTCAATCAAAGAAACACACAGTCCCCCATACAAACTAATTATGTCTGCGAGCAGACAGCTCTTAAAGACAGTACCAGAGGTTCTAAAACACTCACTGATAAATGGCTTAAATGCCAAACACCATTCAGGCTTGGAGCATTCAAGCAAGCTCCTGGAAGTCTTTTGGGAACCCCCATTTGCAGGGGTTACACAAGGTTTAGTAGTGGAAATTCAACAGCAAAAAGTGCAATGTGATGCACTTAGAAACAAGAACACCAGGACAGAATTCTGGATGGGAAGGAAAAGCTGGGCACCACTGCTGAGATAAAGAGGCCCCTGGGTCATCTTCATCCAGTGTCACCCTAAAAGGAATCAAGCCAGTGTAAATTGGCCTACAGTAAGGACAACAGGATGCTGGGGTGCCTAGGATGGGTACTGACAGCATCAGAAAAAGGTAATACTACCTCTCTATAGATCACTAGTTATGCCACACCTGGAGTATTGTACCCAGTTCTGGATTCCCCACCTAAGAAAAGATAAAGACAGGCCAAAATGGTGCAAAAGGGTGACCAAAATGATTTAGGGCATGCAGGAAAGATCACACAAAGATCCACTTAGGGAACTGGACATGTACTCGCTGCAATCCAGATGATAGAGAGTAGATATGATAGAGACCTTCAAGTTCTTGAAAGGAATAAACAAAGTAAACTGTAACTATTTAGTGTAAGAAGTGGAACAGAAACAAGCTGTCAGGAGAAGGCCTCAAGAGGGGTTTGAGAAAACCTCACTTTACTGAAAGGGTGGTTGAATCATGGAACAGTCTGCCACCTGATGTGGTTGGTGCCGAACTATTAATGGTTACAAACTCAGCTGGGACAGAGTGAAGAGGCTTAGTGGCTGCTCAGAGTGGTAGCTGTAGGGTAGAAGCATGGGAATGGATGGTGTAGGATAGATCCCTGTATGGATAATCTGTCACAAGGGTTTGATAGCATGCTACAGGCAGACTGGATGGACTATTTTTCTTATTTCTGCCATCATTTTCTGTGTTTCTATATACTGTAAAATGGGTTAATTTTACCTCAGTTGTACTTGGTGCATGACGTTAACTGGCTGAAATAGTGCATATTATATTTTGTGCTAGCCTTGAGGAAAGGCGGGAGAGGGGACATGACAGAAACTTTCAAATGCCTCAAGGGAATCAGCAAAGTCCAAGAAGGTAGCATCTTTCTGAAAAAGATGTGCAAGAACAAGGGGCACAATTTGAAGATAGAGGGGATGGCTCAGAGGTAATGTGAGGAAGTATTTCTTCACAGAGAGAGTTGTAGATGTATGGAACAGCCTTCCTGAAGAGGTCATAGAGTCAAAAACAGTGGAGAATTCAAGAATACATGGGACAGACATAAAGCAATTCTAGTGGGGGTAGGAAGAAGTAGGCTGTTGGTTAACTAGGATCTGCAGCTTATCCATTAGGTAGAGAAATGGGCAGACTAGGTGGGCCTAGCGGTCCTTATCTGCCATCAAATTCTGTGTTTCTATGTTTTAAACAATTAGTGCTCAATTCACATCTATTGAAAATGCACAATTTCTACCAACTGGTGCCATTTATTTTTGCAGTCATCACACTGAGTGAACATAGTAAAACTAAACTACAGTGGAAATACCCAGTTTCACAGTAATTCTTGCGAATGTACACGTCAGTCTAGCATACACCAGACATATTGTAGATATTGATACTTTACCCATGTCTGTTTTGGATATCCACTTCCTGTGTATGACTATCATAAATCTTTGTCCAGGCATATTAGTTGCTATATCAACAAATTTCTGGGCATCATGCTGTGTCCATGCCTTTGCCATGCTCTGGTTTGCTGTGTGCTGGGGCCTGCTGGACACCATATTATTGTCCATACCTTTGCCATGCTCTGGTTTACTGTGTACTGGGCCCTGCTGGACACCATGCTATTGTCCATGCCTTTGCCATGCTCTGGTTTGCTGTGTGCTGGGGCCTGCTGGACACCACGTTATTGTCCATACCTTTGCCATGCTCTGGTTTGCTGTGTGCTGGGCCCTGCTGGACACCATGCTATTGTCCATGCCTTTGCCATGCTCTGGTTTGCTGTGTGCTGGGGCCTGCTGGACATCATGTTTGTCCATGTCCACCATGCTCTGGTTTGCTGTGTGCTGGGGCCTGCTGGGTACCATGTTATTGGCCATACCTTTGCCATGCTCTGGTTTTCTGTGTGCTGGGGCCTGCTGGTACCATATTATTGGCCATGCCTTTGCCATGCTGTGGTTTGCTGTGTGCTGGGGCCTGCTGGACACCATGTTACTGTCCATGTCCTTGCCATGCTCTGGTTTGCTGTGTGCTGGGGCCTGCTGGGTACCATGTTATTGTCCATGTCCTTGCCATACTCTGGTTTGCTGTGTGCTGGGGCCTGCTGGACACCATGTTATAGGCCATGCCTTTGGCATGCTCTGGTTTGCTGTGTGCTGGGGCCTGCTGGGTACCATGTCATTGTCCATGTCCTTGTCATGCTCTGGTTTGCTGTGTGCTGGGACCTGCTGGACACCATGTTATTGTCCATGTCCTTGCCATGCTCTGCTTGCTTGCTGTGTGCTGGGGCCTGCTGGACACCATGTTATGTCCATACCTTTGCCATGCTGTGGTTTGCTGTGTGCTGGGGCCTGCTGGACACCATGTTGTGTCCACGCCTTTGCCATGCTCTGGTTTGCTGTGTGCTGGGGCCTGCTGGACACCATGTTACTGTCCATGTCAATGCCATGCTCTGGTTTGCTGTGTGCTGGGGTCTGCTGGACACCATGTTGTTGTCCATGTCCTTGCCATGTTCTGGTTTACTGTGTGCTGGGACCTGCTGGACACCATGTTATTGTCCATGTCCTTGCCATGCTCTGGTTTGCTGTGTGCTGGGCCTGCTGGACACCATGCTATTGTCCATGTCCTTGCCATGCTCTGGTTTGCTGTGTGCTGGGCCCTGTTGGACACCATGTTACTGTCCATGTCCTTGCCATGCTCTGGTTTGCTGTTGCTGGGGCCTGCTGGACACCATGTTACTGTCCATGTCCTTGCCATGCTCTGGTTTGCTGTGTGCTGGGGCCTGCTGGGCACCATGTTATTGTCCATGTCCTTGCCATGCTCTGTTGCTGTGTGCTGGGGCCTGCTGGGTACCATGTTACTGTCCATGTCCTTGCCATGCTCTGGTTTGCTGTGTGCAGGGGCCTGCTAGGTACCATGTTATTGTCCATGTCCTTGCCATGCTCTGGTTTGCTGTATGCTGGGGCCTGCTGGACATCATGTTGTGTCCATGTCCATGCCATGCTCTGGTTTGCTGCATGCTGGGGCCTGCTGGACACCATGTTATTGTCCATGTCCTTGCCATGCTCTGGTTTGCTGTGTGCTGGGGCCTGCTAGGTACCATGTTACTGTCCATGTCCTTGCCATGCTCTGGTTTGCTGTGTGCTGGAGCCTGCTGAGCACCATATTATTGTCCATGTCCTTGCCATGCTCTGGTTTGCTGTGTGCTGGGGCCTGCTGGGTACCATGTTACTGTCCATGTCCTTGCCATGCTCTGGTTTGCTGTGTGCTGGGGCCTGCTGGGTACCATGTTACTGTCCATGTCCTTGCCATGCTCTGGTTTGCTGTGTGCTGGGGCCTGCTAGGTACCATGTTATTGTCCATGTCCTTGCCATGCTATGATTTGCTGTGTGCTGGGGCCTGCTGGACACCATATTACTGTCCATGTCCTTGCCATGCTCTGGTTTGCTGTGTGCTGGGGCCTGCTGGTACCATGTTACCGTCCATGTCCTTGTCATGCTCTGGTTTGCTGTGTGTGGGACCTGCTGGACACCATGTTATTGTCCATGTCCTTGCCATGCTCTCTGGCTTGCTGTGTGCTGGGGCCTGCTGGACACCATGTTATTGTCCATACCTTTGCCATGCTCTGGTTTGCTGTGTGCTGGGGCCTGCTGGACACCATGTTATTGCCATGCCTTTGCCATGCTCTGGTTTGCTGTGTGCTGGCCCTGCTGGACACCATGTTACTGTCCATGTCCATGCCATGCTCTGGTTTGCTGTGTGCTGGGGTCTGCTGGACACCATGTTGTTGTCCATGTCCTTGCCATGTTCTGGTTTACTGTGTGCTGGGACCTGCTGGACACCATGTTATTGTCCATGTCCTTGCCATGCTCTGGTTTGTTGTGTGTTGGCCCTGCTGGGCACCATGTTATTGTCCATGTCCTTGCCATGCTCTGGTTTGCTGTGTGCTGGGCCCTGTTGGACACCATGTTACTGTCCATGTCCTTGCCATGATCTGGTTTGCTGTTTGCTGGGGCCTGCTGGACACCATGTTACTGTCCATGTCCTTGCCATGCTCTGGTTTTGTGTGCTGGGGCCTGCTGGGCACCATGTTATTGTCCATGTCCTTGCCATGCTCTGGTTTGCTGTGTGCTGGGGCCTGCTGGTACCATGTTACTGTCCATGTCCTTGCCATGCTCTGGTTTGCTGTGTGCAGGGGCCTGCTAGGTACCATGTTACTGTCCATGTCCTTGCCATGCTCTGGTTTGCTGTGTGCTGGGGCCTGCTAGACACCATGTTATTGTCCATGTCCTTGCCATGCTCTGGTTTGCTGTGTGCTGGGGCCTGCTAGGTACCATGTTATTGTCCACGTCCTTGTCATGCTCTGGTTTGCTGTGTGCTGGGGCCTGCTGGACACCATGTTATTGTCCATGTCCTTGTCATGCTCTGGTTTGCTGTGTGCTGGGGCCTGCTGGACACCATGTTATTGTCCATGCCTTGCCATGCTCTGGTTTGCTGTGTGCTGGGGCCTGCTGGGTACCATGTTATTGTCCACATCCTTGCCATGCTCTGGTTTGCTGTGTGCTGGGGCCTGCTGGACACCATGTTACTGTCCATGTCAATGCCATGCTCTGGTTTGCTGTGTGCTGGGGTCTGCTGGACACCATGTTGGTGTCCATGTCCTTGCCATGCTCTGGTTTACTGTGTGCTGGGCCTGCTGGACACCATGTTATTGTCCATGTCCTTGCCATGCTCTGGTTTGCTGTGTGCTGGGCCTGCTGGACACGCTATTGTCCATGTCCTTGCCATGCTCTGGTTTGCTGTGTGCTGGGCCCTGTTGGACACCATGTTACTGTCCATGTCCTTGCCATGATCTGGTTTGCTGTTTGCTGGGGCCTGCTGGACACCATGTTACTGTCCATGTCCTTGCCATGCTCTGGTTTGCTGTGTGCTGGGGCCTGCTGGGCACCATGTTATTGTCCATGTCCTTGCCATGCTCTGGTTTGCTGTGTGCTGGGGCCTGCTGGGTACCATGTTACTGTCCATGTCCTTGCCATGCTCTGGTTTGCTGTGTGCAGGGGCCTGCTAGGTACCATGTTACTGTCCATGTCCTTGCCATGCTCTGGTTTGCTGTGTGCTGGGACCTGCTAGACACCATGTTATTGTCCATGTCCTTGCCATGCTCTGGTTTGCTGTGTGCTGGGGTCTGCTAGGTACCATGTTATTGTCCACGCCCTGTCATGCTCTGGTTTGCTGTGTGCTGGGGCCTGCTGGACACCATGTTATTGTCCATGTCCTTGTCATGCTCTGGTTTGCTGTGTGCTGGGCCTGCTGGACACCATGTTATTGTCACGCCTTGCCATGCTCTGGTTTGCTGTGTGCTGGGGCCTGCTGGGTACCATGTTATTGTCCACATCCTTGCCATGCTCTGGTTTGCTGTGTGCTGGGGCCTGCTGGACACCATGTTACTGTCCACGTCCTTGCCATGCTCTGGTTTGCTGTGTGCTGGGGCCTGCTGGATACCATGTTATTGTCCATGTCCTTGCCTGCTCTGGTTTGCTGTGTGCTGGTGCCTGCTGGACATCATGTTATTGTCCATGTCCATGCCATGCTCTGGTTTGCTGTGTGCTGGGGCCTGCTGGACACCATGTTATTATCCATGTCCTTGCCATGCTCTGGTTTGCTGTGTGCTGGGGCCTGCTGGGCACCATGTTATTGCCATGCCTTTGCCATGCACTGGTTTGCTGTGTGCTGGGGCCTGCTGGGTACCATGTTATTGGCCATGCCTTTGCCATGCTCTGGTTTGCTGTGTGCTGGGGCCTGCTGGTACCATGTTATTGGCAATGCCTATGCTGCGCTCTACTTTTGTGTGTACTGGGCTGCAAAGCATTGTTACTGGCCATGCCAGTGCTGTGCTATGGGTTACTGTGCTGGGGCCTGCTGGGCACTGAGGCATTTTCAGAGCTGTTTCCTGTGCTCTTGTGGTTTTGTGCATGCAGAACCATCAGTGGCTGTGCTGTTGTCAGCCATCTGTGACTACACGCCTCCCTGCTACGCACTGTAGCTGGTAACATCTAGCAGTTTGCAATTATACCAATGATGCAGTGGGGGATGCTCTCCATCTGAATATACCATGCCATGGCCTTGTGAGCTATTTCTACGTGCAGTTTCACTTTTGTACATCGGTTTTCATGCAAGCTGAAAATGGGGTCCAGGCCATAATGTAGTGCCCAGTTACAGAATTGCTCCCAAATTCTACTACACAGAGGTTGCTGCGGTTCAGCCACTGTTCTGGTTTGAGTTGTGTGCTGCTGATTATCAATTTCATTTTTGTTGTTGCAATTCTGTATTGCTTTACCTGCATACGTATTTATGTAAATATTGTGCAACCCTGTATGTGCTGTATCCTTGTATCCCCATTTCATTGCATTCCTCCCCTTCCTTAGGTCACACCTGGAAACAGATTTAGAGGTGGGCAAAGTTGACAAAATTCACTGTGCTAAATATTTCACGAATAGTGCTCAATTCACAGAGTGCAATTAGCAAAATTAATCAATTCGTGAGAGCGGATCGATGGTGAAAGTGTGAATTTCGCATGCAAAATTCCACACTTTGCTAAAAAATACTGTTTGCCCCACCTGCCGATTACCTGCCCCAGTTAAAAAAAATATATATATATATATATATATATATATATATGAAGATCCCTGGGTAGTTCCCTCCCCACCAATCTTTAGCCGCAGTAAAAAAAAAAATATATATATATATATATATATGTGTGTGTATATATATATTTATAAAATGGGTAGGGAAATTGTTATTGCTCCATTGGATCCTGAGCATCACATGACCATGCGTATATCAGAGCGTGACCGCACACCTGCACTTTTACCCCCAAAAAACAATTTTGACATTTTATAAGATAGATATACCACTCTGAGGTGTGCAGTGGCACTCTGATACTCGTCGTCTTGGGCGGTTGGCGCGCCGACGCTCGTCCTGCGTCTGCGCGCCTGCCAAAGCGTCTCTTAAGCCGCCATCGACAGGCTGCCTCATCTCCACACCCACACATACACATACACACATATATATATATATATGATCCCGGTGTTAGTGGACCCTTCTTCCTGCCAATCACAGCCCAATAATAAGTAAAAGTCCCTAAATCCTTGGTGTCTAGTGGATCCCCTCCTGCCGATCCTCAGCCCCAATAAAGAAAATCCCTGGTGTCTAGTGGAACTCACCTGCCCCCCCACCCATCAGGTAGTGCCCCTGCCATCACTCCCCCAAGTCTGACTCTGTCCCCAGATGGCACTGGCACAGCCCTCCACTCCCGGCCCGGCAGCCCAACTGACTTTCTCTGAATGAATGATTACGTGCTTGTACTGTACAAGCACACACTCATTCAGTCAGTCAGTCAACCAACTCATAAATGTATGGGACATTTTCAGGGGCTAGAAGGGAGGAGGGCTGCTCCAGTCTTCCACACGGGTGAGATGGGGAATTGGCACTGTGACAGGGGCCACAGCACTATTCCCCATCCCACTCCCCCACAGAAGACTGGAGCAGCCCCCCTCTCCCTCTAGCTGCCTGGAAAACAACCCCTACAATGATGAACTGGCTGAGTGACTGAATGAATGGCGTGTGCTTGTACAAGCACGCACTCATTCATTCAGAGAAGGTCAGGCCAGGCTGCCGCCGAGGAGGTGAGTGGAGGGCTGTGCTTGTCTCCGCTTGGGGACAGGGTCAGGTGATTTGGGGAGTGAAGTGGTGGCAGGGGACCACCATGACGGTGGGGAGCAGGGAGTTCCACTCAAACACCAGGGATTTTTTATTGAGGCCAGCGATTGCAGGGTGGGGGTCCACTAGACACCAGGGATTTGGGGACTTATTTCTATTATTGGGGCCGGTGATTGGCAGGATAGGGGTCCACTAGATACCAAAGATTTGGGGACTTATTTCTAGTATTGGGGCTGGTGATCATTGGGTGGGAGGACCACTAGATACCAGGAGTTTGGGGACTTTTATTTATTATGGGGCCGGTGATCAGTGGGACGGGGATCCACTAGACACCATGGATTTTGGGGCTTTTTATTTATTATTAGGGCCAGCGATTGGCAGGGTGGGGGTCCACTAGACACCAGGGATCTTATATACATATACTTTTTTTTTAAACTGAGGCTAGCGATCGGTGAAAGGAGGGCTACTAGACACCAGGGATAGATAGGAGGTAGTGCTGGAATTCCCATTTTTAATCTCTACTTACTTTGGGTTTTAAGTGCAATTTGCACTTTGAAAACCAAAAAAACAAAGCAAAGTCACAAATGGGGAATTTCGGTTAATTTTGGGAAATTACGCAAGGTGCTCCATGGAGGTGAATTTGGTGACTTCGCTGCATATTTGCCGTGGAGAAAAACTTTGCTGCATCTCTAAACAGGTTTTGCACTCGATTAACCTGGCCAAACCATTTAAATAAATAAATTAGCTTGTGCTTTGGTGCAGGCCTAAAATGGGACACCAATATATTAATATACAATGGTCTTAAGGAATAAAGAAAAGTAACTGGCTGACAGCCGTTATAAAACCAGATCTAAAACAGTTAAAAAGTTCCAGGCACAGATCTCATAACATAAACAATAAATCACTACACTGCCATTTTCGTCAGATGAGCTTATATTGGATGGTTACAGCATTACAGGCATGCCTAAGGTAAACACAACTATCTAATTGTCAACTTGTTTTGTGACATGTTACGTTAAAGTTGGGACTCTTTTCCTCAACTAAATTCTACTGAATTGAAAATTATGACTGTTTCAAGTCTTCTTCTTCATTGTATAATAGCAATAATATACTCCATAGTGTGTCATATCAAAGGATTTTGTCACTTCTTGGGTGCACAACTTAATGCACCTGAGTTGTGATGATATCCCAAAATATACCACACCATGTTCTGTATTATTATTTAAATTAACCACCCATCTAGCATCGAAAATACAAGTGTAGAGGTGAAATTCAGTTCCAATGCAAAACAGTCTTTTCTGTCCAAATGTGTTAGGGTTAGCAATGTAAATTAAGACTCACAAAGACTGCATCTTTCTTTATTCAGAGGAGGCACTGTTTGGGAACAGTCTAGACAAAGGTTACATTCAGTATTAGATGGCATAAATGAGGTATCAGATGGTTAAGCCATTGCCACGAGTTTCCAAAGTGGCTGTAAGTCCGTTGCTAGAGAGCAAAATTCAAGGAGTTGTCCAACTGAGAGCCAGTGATTCATAGGCAGGTAGTTATAGCCTCAGAGAAGTGAGTGAGTAGAAAATTATAGGTCTTCCATGGAATGAGGCTGCGCTCTTGCCTTTGAATCATGTGCTTTGTTACTGAGTTTGTCAGCAAAATAATTAGTCTCAAGCTGAGTGGCATGTATCCGAACACTGCAGAATGGCTTGTCAGTTGTTGTTGCTGGATTACAGCCTGTGGGTACTGTTTGTTTATTTTTACAATTCACACAAGATAGCCTAACTGACATAAAACAGTGCACTTTCAGTTGGGTCTAAATATAGTATGGCTAACCTGGTGTTTTTGATTCTGACTAATGGTACCCTAAATGTGTAGCAGAGCAACTCTAGTCACTTAAAGGGGTACTGTCAAACCGCTTAGGCCTCAGAGAGTCTCGATTTCAAACAAGCATTTGTTAATGTTGAATGTTGTCTTGTTGGCATTGGCATTGGTAGTGCAGGAGTTAGAGATGCGTAATAGGAATGGCAGTGAAGTATTGCACTGACGCCAACCCCACCCCCACCCTGCAGAGAATGACAGGCATTCAGGTGTGCCTTTGGGTTGTCGGCCATAACGCTCATGCCATTTCACCTCACCCTACCCTGCAGACACCAACAAGTGTCATGGTGTGCCTTAGGGTGTTTTGCGCCTTATGGTTACCCCATTCCATAAGGCCACCTGACCAAATACTCATAGATGGTAGCCTCACCACCGACCCTCTTAGGATTGCATCGCCCTAAACACTGCCTTCACTGATCTCTCCCAGGTGTTGCCCCAGATTTCTTCGACCCCGCCGCCTGTATCACCCCAATCCCCCTTGTCTGCCTTTCTACCAAGTAGTCCTTACACCAGAGACCGCCTAAACCCTACCTTACAAAAGCTATAAGTAAAACCACTACAGTCACGACTCCCTGGACCTTAAACTCCTCCGCCTCACCCTCCAGGAAGTCCTAACCCCACTCATCCACATTCTAAATTGCTCCTCTGCCAAGAGAAATTCCCTACCCACTGGAAATTGGCCTCACATCACACCTATTCATAAAAGTAGAGACCGCACATCCACAAACAACCGCCCCAACTCTATCCTACCCCCACTGTCCAAGGCACTAGAACGCATAGTCACACCAACTCACTGAACACCTAAACAAATATAGCCTGCTATCCAGACAGCAGCATGGCTTTCTAAGGCCACAGCACCACTACCGCCTCCTCGAGCTTACCTCCCATATCCACTCAGCCCTAGACCAGGGCCACCTCCACTGGCGCCATCTTCGTGGATCTATCTAAAGCATTTGACACGTAAACTATGCCCTCTTACTCAACACCTTGGCCTATACAGGTTTCTCAAATGACTCCCTAAACTGGTTCACCAGCTATCTCTCTGATAGAACGCAAATAGTCAAGGTAGGCTCTGTCCTATCACCCCGCCTCCCAGTCCGCCTCCGGTGTCCCACAGGGCTCCATACTGCCCCTACTTCAGCCTGTTCCTCAACACCTCCCATCCTCATGCCCCGGAAATCTGCTCTTTATGCAGATGATGCAGTCTTGTTCACCTCCGACCGGCCCCTCAATCTCCACAAATCTCTCCAGCACTCTTTCCATGAAATCGAAGACTGGCTTATCTCCCAGCGCCTTATTATCAACTATAATAAGACCAAAGTCATGATATTCCCACCCTCAGAACCCACAAAAAATCTCTGCCCCATTTCCTCACTGCAAATCAGACCCCCTTGAACAAGTAAACTGCTTTAAATACCTAGGGATCACATTAGACCCTCCTCAGTTTTAATCAACATATCCTGCACCTATCAACTGCCCCTAGCTCCAGATTAGGCGTGCTCTACCTACAAACACTGCCTCACCCCCAAGCACTCATACTTACCATAAACTCCTCGATCCTCTCCCTGCTAGATTACGGCATCCTAATATGCAGTGCCGCCCCCACAAACCTAAACAGACTCAGGATCGTGCTTAACAAAGCCTGCCGTCTTAGCCTGGGATGTGATCATTTCACTCACTCCTGCTCCCTTTACAGCTCCACTAACTGGCTAACCCTGGACAACAGAATCAGATACCACAATGCCTTATGACAAAAGTACTATTGGGCCTCACCCCCCACATCAAATTATCCTCCCAGCACCTCCAGGCAAACAACCCGTAGCTCAAGCAAATGGCTACTATGAGTTCCCATGGCCGGACCTCCCAATACCAAAGTACTTTTAGTTTCAGGCCCCTCCTGGACAAACTCCTCCCTAGTCTTATAACGGATGAAACAGGCTGGGCCCTTATAAATCTAAGCTAAGAGAATACCTTCTGCCACAAACCAATGTGACTGCCGTTGACACCTGACCAGACGGTGCCTCCTCAAAGACGCTATTAGCAGGGCAATGTACCTAATGAATCTGTGAAACTACATGATTAACAAGCCCCTGCTGTTTTTTTCTGTAATTTCTCTTTCTTCTTTATGTTTGTTTGTATTTTTTTTCTTTCTGGCTGCGACACAGTACCCCAGCCACTGTTTTACACCATCTACTAATAATGCTATAAAAGTAATGTTATCCATAACTGTGCTGCAACCTGTATCTCAAGTCTCGCTCCTGTACCATTTGTATGTATGACGTGGAACCTTGTAAATGAGTCCCTGTACCTTTTATGTATGACGTGGAACCTTTGTAAATGAGTCCCTGACTCAAAGGTCTTTACTGAATATTTCACAAATAAAAAATAAATAAATAAATAAAAATACACTGAGATGGGTGCAGTATAGGAGAATGGGGTGAACTTTGGCCAAAGGTCAAGGCACACCTCGATGCCTGTCACTGTTTGCAGGGTGGGGGTGGAATGGTATGAGCATTACAGCCGACAATCCCAAGTCACACCCCTGACGCCAGTCAGTCTCACAGGAAGGGCATTACAGTCAGAAACCCTAATGCCCTAGGCATTTGTTGGTATTTTCACTTCAAATTTTCAACATGGGCTTTTGTGACCCCACTTCATGAACAGTGGCACTATCAGTTTGTTAGCCAAAGGTAATTTTGCACAGTGACTGTGCTAATTGACGCCACAGGTGAAAACACATTTCAGACAGGATGTGAAAAATGACAGCTGTACTGTTCATGAGGAGGTGTAAAAAGGCAATGTTAAAAATTTGGAGTGAAAATATGAAAATTGGTGAAGTCACAAGCATGCATAGAAACCGCGAAATGCACACCGTAACACAATTATTTTGGGGATTTTTAACCGAATTTTCAACATAGGCATTTTGGGACCTCTGGTCATGAACAGTGGCACTGTGATTTTGTTACTCTTGTCCTGAAAGTTGATTTCCACAGCGATCGTGCCATTGTGCACAAGGTGTGTGAAAACACGCTTTCAGGCAAGATGTGAAAAATGACAGCTGTACTGTTCATAAGGAGGTGTTAAAATGGCAATGTTGAAAATCTGGAGTGAAAATATTAAAAATTGTCAAAGTTACGAAAGGCATGGAAAGTGTGCACGCACGCTTCTAACACAGTCATTTTGAATTTTTCACCAAATTGAAACAAAGGCTTTAGGATCTCTACCATGAACAGTGGCACTGTTGTTTCATTAATCAGTCCTGAAAGGTGATTCCATGCAGTGAACGAAAATCACCTTTTGGGACCAGATAAGAAGAAGACAGTGCATGCATTCATGTGGTGAGTCTCAGAACCCTATGTTGAAAATTTGGAGCCAAACTTAAAAAATGGCTGAGACATCCACCTACGTTGAAACCCCATTGATGCCATTATACAGCTTACCAGCATTTCTGCATTTTGCAGTTCAGCTTTGAAAAGTCCAGATATGTTGCCGCCCACCAAGATCATGCGCCAGACCTCCCGAGGTAAGTATGTGGTGGGGGTGGGGAGGTGAGGTGCATAGAGGGTGGGTGTGGGTTGGGGGAAGGGGTGCTGCAGATGAGGACAGTTTCTTTTTCAGGTTAATAAAAACAGAGACTTCGACATAGTGTGCTACACAATGGGGCTGGAGGGAACATGCCAACACGGTCGGCTGTGTGAGTGGCGGCACGCTGTGGTGGGCTCCCAGTGTGCCACACAATGTGGGGGTAGAGGACATGCCTACATGGAGATTGTACCCCAATGTTGGCTTTGTTTGGGATTGTTCTGCCACCGCCATGTTTATTGGAAATATTTCACCAGGAAAGGCATGCACTGAGAAGCAGTAATATCTGTGCCGCTGCATGACAAGCTTGTCTCTGATTGCAGCGGCACATTTCTTTCAAGTTGGTGGCACTTTACATAATTTTGCATCAGCGCTAGCATGCTGGATAATTGGGGAATGAGGGACGCACCTACTAAAGCATGCCCTGCATTCGCCAACACTGACACACCTCTCACTGAGCTACTACTACTAAGATGTTGTTACGCGCAGCGCAAGACAACATAAAAATACATTTTAAGATTATTCACATTCTAAAGAATTTGCTGATGTGGCTAGTCACTTTGATTCTGATTCCTTTTATCATTTTAAATGTGAAAACCAGACTGCCCACCATACTGTTGTTTTAAAGAAAATATGTTTGTTTATAGTCCTTGATCAACTCCACTACATCTTTCCTGGACTTGGGAACACCTCCAATATAGTCCAGCCTCCCAGGATGCAGTGGAAGGAGAGGAGAGTATTGCATCATGAGTGGCTGCACTGTTTGGGGTGTTTCAGTAAGAATTGTTCAAGGATTTGAAACAAAACAAGGTTGGGTATAATTACACCATTAGCATGAATTTCAGTTTACTAAGAAAGGAAGCACACGAAACACCCAAAAGCTGAACATATCTTACAGAAGGTAAGCATTCATGAAATTTGTGTTTTCAGCTAGAAATAATATGATGCAAAAAGGTTAGACAGTGTCCCTTAATAGCTTTTAAACTCTAGGTCATCAACATACTGTAGATTTTGCAGCTCCCTTAATGAGGTCTAGTATGGCTCAGAAATCATTTGTTTGTTGTAGTGCAACTATGAAACTTTTACTGTCTTAAGAAACTTAAAACCCCATGAAGCATTTAAATCACAACTAACCATGCTTACTTGGTAACATTTCTTGCAATTGTTACTAATATTAATTTGACAGTTGTTAACACTTGTTAATTACTGATAAATACCCCCACCCTTTGGTTGTAGTGCCAGGAACGTTTTTGCCAGTGTTTTCTTACCTATGTGCTTCGATAAATACTTTTGCTATCTAGAAATTGCTCAGGATCACATATTCAGTCAGCTGTCTGTTTCCTGAGTGCAACCAAGTTTTCTGAGACATACAAACATGAACCATGATGCAGGAAAAGACCAGAGGTCCATCTCTCTGCCCATATTCCCTATAATCCCTGGAACCTTCCCTAGAATATGTTGTTCATCCAGGGTACTAACCCGTCCTGTCCTATCCCCATTCTCCTCCCTCATCTTGTCTCCCTAGGTGACCACTATTCCTACATTCCATCCAATGCCTGCTTGAATCCCTGACTGTGTTTCCACCTACCACCTCAGCCAATAGACTGTTCCAATGTTCCACCACCCTTTCCATAAAGATGTACTTCCTAAGCCCCTTCTGTTAATTTCCACTCCTTGACCATGTGACCTAGGGTAAATAATTCCCCACCACCTTTGTCATTCCTTTAAGGAACTGAGAGGTCTCTATCATATCTTCCCTCCTTTTGGTTTTCTGTGAGTACATATTTAGTGCCTTGAGGTGCTCCTAATAGGATCTGCCCTGCAGCCCAAATCATTTTGTTACTCTACACTGCAATGTTTCCAACCTATCCCTGTCCATTCTGAGGTGAGGGCTCCAGAACTGTATGCAGTACTCAGGTGAAGCCTCACCGGGATCTGTACAGGAGAAGTATTACCTTTTCTTCAGCTATCAATAACCCTCATAATACGTATTAACTATTGGGTGTTTCACCTTCAAATGCCATAAAACGAAGTTGAAACATCGAGTCGGTATTATATTTTCAAAATGCCCGCTCACCCCGATCACAATATGTATGTTGTTTGTTTTGTTTTTGTTTACTTATCTGGTTGATCCTGCCATTTCTAGCATGCTTCTAAAACAGGAACTCTGAGCTGACTGAGCTGTGCTCCTCTTCTGCCCGCTGCATCTTTATTCATGACCACTCTATGAGTTGCTGCTTATATTAGAGGACACTGTCAACCCTTTTGCATTATATTATTTCTGGTTGAAACCCCACATTTTGTGATTGCTTACCTTCTCTAAAATTCATTGATGCTGCTGGTTGTTTTATCTGTATCTTTTCTTAGTAGAACCGAAAATATGCTAACGGTATAATTATACCAAACCTCGCTTTGTTTCAAAACCTTGGCCTACTCATACTGCATACTTCCTGAACATTAGGAACACCCCCAAACAATGAAACCACTCAAGATGCAATACTGTCCTTCCACTACAACACAAATGTCTAGACAGTGTTTGGGGTGTTCTCAAGTCCAGGAAAGATACAGAGGAGTTGATCAAGGACTATAAACCTGTTGTGTGTGTTAACACCACTATAGGTAAGCATCTGTTTTCACTTTTAAAAAGAAAAAGGAATCAGAATCAAACTACCTGCTACATCAGCAATCTCTACAGAATGTGACCAATCAGTAGTGTTTTTGAGTTTGCACGCGCGCTGCAAACTCCTTGGAATAGTGACTTTTGAGGGGTGTGACACTGTCTGTCCAATGCAGAGTTCACTGCAAGGGCTCGACAGTATCGCACCAGTCATCAGCCAGGCTGGTCCTGGCGCTGTTTTGCCTGAAGTGGTCTGCTGCGTGGAAAAAAAAAGCAACACCAATCATGTGGCGGCTTTTTCCTATCATCTGCAGGTCACCACAGAGCAAACAGCTGTTTGTGTCATGACGCTCTGACTGGCCACCCACTGGTCCCTGCCTGAAAGGTGGGAGGAGGCCTTTCCTCACCTGCCTCCACCATGTCCCGCTGTCTCCATTTCTATATTGTGTCCCACCGTGCAGAGCAGGCCACAGCCTAAGTTCCATACGGGCTGGGAGTATTCAGTGCCTAAAGGGAATCACGATCGATTGCGCTAAGTGGTCCTCGGCCTGCCAACATTGGGGTGTTCAATTCCCGAGTCAGCCTGTATCCCCCTCATCCTTTAATGTGGCACACTGGGAGCCCATCCTAGTATGCCGAAAACTGCCTGTGGTGTTTCCAAACCAGTATGCCCACTCCCAGTGTCGGATGCACCCCACGTCCCTTATTCTCCCGACCTTGGGGTGCCCAATCCCTGGGTCAGCATTGATCCCCAAGTACTCTGGCACACTGGGAGCCCAACAGAATGTGCCAAAATCCATAAATAGTTTGCCCGTAAAAAGAAAACAAACCCACAACATCTTTTTAATTCCTGAAAAAAGAAACGGTCCCTCATCATTGTCGCCCCTCCCTTTGCACAACCTCTGCCCTGCACCCTCCTCACCCATACTTACCTCCAGAGGTTGGGAGCAGCCAGCTTCAGTGAACCGTGAACACGTCTTAACTCTTCAAAGACCAACGGGAACTGAAGAAATGACAGTAAGTCCTATAATGGCAGTAAATGGGGAGTCAATTTGGGTTGATAGCTCAGCCATTTTGTGGAGTTTGATCTCAAAATTTCAACATGGGGTTCTTGGGACCCCACTTCATTAACACAGTCACTGTCTTTTCATTTCTCAGTCCCAAAGGTGATTTCGCAGTCGCTGCTAGAATCGCCTTTTGGGACTAATTAACAAATGACAGTGCCACTGCTCCCATTTCAGCCATTTAACATAGCCATTACACCTGCAAGTTCTTTCAGTTCATTCAGAAAGTATTTCCAACGTTCAGGGCACAATTTTCCTGTTGCTACCCCTAGTCTTCCACACTTTTCTTTAGCACAGTTCATTTTAAAAGCAGGCAAAACACTGTAAACAATTGATGCAGGACAAGGCACACTCTTTGGCTTTACTGCTCCTTGGTAAACAGTTGACATTTTAAACAGCAGCATAAGATCCACAGCACACAGCAAAACACTAGTTAAATTGCTTCAGCTTTTGGGCTACCCACTGCCAGATAGCCAAAACGCTAGCCCTTGCCCAAGCACCTTCCTCCCAGAATTAAATCCAAGCGGTGCCTCCATTTTGTAACCCTCACCCCTGCCTCTTTAGCAAAATGACAGGTGGCATGCTGTTGAAGCTGACAGCAGTACCTGGTGGGGACTGGGTTCGGGAGGATGAGGTTACTCGGCACAGGGGCCTAGGTTTGGCTACTCTGCACAGGGCACCAAGTAAATCTGAACACAGGAAGCAATGACTGTAATGTCCAAAACCAGGAATGGGATTCTACAGTGTGGTTTTATTCACATCCAAGCTGAACAAACAAAGCATAGATGGACCCCACGGGCTACATTCCTGGTAATGCAGATTAGAGACAACAGAACACTTCTTAGCATTTCCAGCCCTCAGGCTCTGAACCCACCAGGCACACAGCCCGGACTTGCAAACAGCTTTGGGTACACAGCCACCTTGTACACTACTTGGGTTTTCCCCATGGGCCCGCTCCCGCTGGCCACTTGATCCGCAGTCCATTTTGGAAATGAACCAGTTATCCTGTTGTGGCTTCCCAAACCACCTTAGAGCTTTTGAGTCCTAGAGGAATTTTCTTCCAATCCCACCTCTGGGTACTTCCCTCATCACTGGCCAAGTGCATGAGGTAAAGTAGAAATCCACAGAGTAAATCCGTAGAGGTGGACCTGGTCACTAAAGATGGGGTCTCCACCTCCAGCTCCCACAGTCCATACCTGGCCATTTCTCTGAAACTAAACAACTCTTTTCTGAAAGATTGGCAATGTAGATTACTGGGTAGATATGTCACATCTCCTCTACATGTTTTGACTTCCCATAAGTGCTGGACTTGAACATACTTTTACTTTTGGCTAAGCTTATTACTCTTGGCCTCCCACTACTTCAGTAGTCTAATCCCCACTATCACACACAAGTCCCAGGGTGAAAACATAGGCCCTTTAGGAAGAGCAGAAACTGCCCTCCGGTTTGCAGGTGCCCACAGGCGATTCACAAAATCTTCTTGTTTCCCAAAACTCTTGAACAAATAAGGCAGCTTCTCCACTAGTAGAAAAAAGGGGTAGCCCTGGAATATGCAGGAAACCTTTTCCTGCCCCATCCCTCAGGGATGGGGCACTGAGACCAGAATCAGCAGTCTCCACCACTTTAAAAACTATCTTCTGTGTCTCTCTTTTTGTGGAAACACACACCTTTTATGTTCGCTTGCGTGCATGCGTCAAGAGACGTTTGGGAGAGTAGCACACTTTGGGGTGTGCCTCTCCCATTCAGTCCAGTGCTCTGTTGAGCAGGCATGGCGGTCCTGCACCAATGGTGCGGGAGCTCTGTATAACAGCGGTGGTCTTCACTTCAAAGAAAACCACGCTGTCATACCGGTACCGCATCACGCTGCCCCTCTCACGTCCTGCGCTCCCCGTCGCGGCGTCATGCCGTCCCCAAAGCTTTGGTGCCATGCTGGAGCCCACTCAGCATGGCAAATCTAGCCTGCCGAGGTGCTCAACCCCGCCGGGTTCCACAGCCCCCAGTTATCTCTGCCACGCTGGGAGCCCACCCCAGCGTGGCAAACCTCCCGCTTGTTTTGCCGACGGGTGCCCAATCTCCGCCGGCTCCTCAGCCCCCATCCATCTTCTGCCACGCTGAGAGCCCACCCCAGTGTGGCAAACATCCTACGAGTCCGCTTTTTAAAAACCTGTAAAGAAAAAGCGGTCCCATGTAGTCTCCCAGTCCCCTCCCACAACCCGCACCCACCCACTCGCACAGCCTCCCCACCCCCCTCTCCCCATACCTACCTCCAGAGCTCGGGCGCGACGATCTCGTGGACCGGGAACACGCCTGCACTCTTCAAAGCCGACCGCGAACTGAGGAATGCCGCTTGCTGTATAATGGGCTAGATAAGGGGTTTCATCTTTATTGCATATCTCAGTCATGTTTTGGAATTTTGCATCAAATTTTCAACATGGGGTTCTGGGACCCTTCTCATGAATGATGTCACTGTCATGGCCTTATTCAGGCCAGAAGGGTGATTTCGCAGTCACTGCACAGTCACTGGCGAAATCACCCTTGGTATGTTTTTGACATCGATATGAATAATCCCATGTTGAAAACCATGTAGATAGTCAAAAGCTAAATACTGCTAACGCTGCGTTAGCAGTTCCTCACGGGATCGTAAGTTCGTGAATTTTCAATATTTTCACTCCAGATTTTCAACATTGCCATTGTATCCACACCTCCTTATACGGAGCAGTACAGCTGTCATTTTACATCCTGCCCAAAACGTGTTTCCGCCCATGTAGTGCACAATGGCGCGGTCGGTGTGCAAAATCAATGTATGGGACACATTAAGAAAATCACGGTGACACTGTTCATTAGCAGAGATCTTAAAATGGCTATGTTGAAAATTTGGTGAAAAAATTCTTAGAAATGACTGTTTTCGGCGTGTGTTGCGCGGTTCCTCACATGCAGCTCGTACGTTTGCAAGTTTTCAATATTTGCATTCCAGATTTTCAACATTGCCATTTTACCACACCTCCTCATGAGCAGTATAGGTGTCATTTTCACATCCTGCCCAAAACATGTTTCCGCCCATGTAGCACACAATGGCACGTTGGTGCTCGAACTCAATGTATGGGACACATTAAGAAAATCACACTGGCACTGATCATGAGCAGAGGTCTTAAAATGGCTGTGATGAAAATTTGGTGAAAAATTCCTAAAAATGACTGTTTTACCAGTGTCTCGTTCAGCAGTTCCAATGCACGCCGTAAGTTTGTGAATTTTCAATATTTTCACTCCAGATTTTCAACATTGCCATTTTACCACACCTCCTCATGAGCAGTACAGCTGTCATTTTCACATCCTGCCCAAAACGTGTTTCCACCCATGTAGCGCACAATGGCACAGTCGTGTGCAAACTCAATGTATGGGACACATTAAGAAAATCACAGTGACACTGTTCATGAGCAGAGATCTTAAAATGGCTATGTTGAAATTTGGTGACAAAATTCCTAAAATGACTGTTTCACGAGTGTTCATTGCGCAGTCCTATCGCGCTCGTAAGTTTGTGAATTTTCAATATTTTCACTCCAGATTTTCAACATTGCCATTTTACCACACCTCCTTATGAGCAGTGCAGCTGTCATTTTCACATCCTGCCCAAAACATGTTTCCGCCCATGTAGCGCACAATTTCACAGTCGGTGTGCAAACTCAGTGTATGGGACACAGTAAAAAAATCACAGTGACACTGTTCATTAGCAGAGGTTTTAAAATGGCTATGTTGAAAATTTGGTGAAAAAATTCCTAAAATGACTGTTTTATAGCATGTGTTGCATAGTTCCCATGCACGTCAGAAAGTTTGCGAATTTTCAATATTTTCACTCCAGATTTTCAACATTGCCATTTTACCACACCTCCTCATGAGCAGTACAGCTGTCATTTTCACATCCTGCCCAAAACGTGTTTCTACCCATGTAGTGTACAATGGCGCAGTCGGTGTGCGAACTCAATGTATGGGACACATTAAAAAATCACAGTGACACTGTTCATTAGCAGAGGTTTAAAATGGCAATGTTGAAAATTTGTGAAAAAATTCTAAAATGACTGTTTACGAGCATGCGTTGCACAGTTCCACGCATGCGCTCATAGGTTTCAATTTTCAATATTTCCACTCCAGATTTTCCACATTGGCATTTACCACACCTCCTCATAGAGCAATACAGCTGTCATTTTCACATCCTGCCCAAAGCGTATTTCCGCCCATGTAGCGCACAATGGCGCCAATCCGTGTCGCGAACTCAATGTATGGGACACATTAAGAAAATCACAGTGACACTGTTCATGAGCAGAGGTCTTAAAATGGCTGTGTTGAAAATTTGGTGACAAAATTCCTAAAATGACTGTTTCACAGTGTTCATTGCACAGTTCCTATGCACTCGTAAGTTTGCGAATTTTCAATATTTTCACTCCAGATTTTCAACATTGCCATTTTACCACACCTCCTTATGAGCAGTGCAGCTGACATTTTCACATCTTGCCCAAAGCGTGTTTCCGCCATGAAGCACAATGGCACAGTCGCTGGAGTGAACTCAGTGTATGGGACACATTAAGAAAATCACAGTGTCACTGTTCATGAGCAGAGATCTTAAAATGGCTATGTTGAAAATTTGGTGAACAAATTCCTAAAAATAACTGTTTTACAAAGTGCGTTGTGCAGTTCATGGCACAGTCGGTGTGCAAAATCAATGTATGGCACACAGTAAGACAATCACAGTGACACTGTTCATTAGCAGAGGTTTAAAATGCCAATGTTGACAATTTGGCGAAAAATTCTAACAATGATTGTTTTACGAGCGCAGTACTGCACAGTTCACGCATTCGTGAGGTTTGCTAATTTTCAATATTTCCACTCCAGATTTTCAACATTGCCATTTTACCACACTTCCTTATGAGCAGTACAGCTGTCATTTTCACATCCTGTCAAAATGTGTTTCCGCATGTAGCGCACAATGGGGGTAACAAAGGTCATACTGAAAATTTATTGTGCAAATACCAGCAATCGACAGGGCATTAGGGTAAGCACCATGCATGCCAAACACCACTGCAAATACCTGTAAGCTTAACGCTCGCATTGACAAATGCTTGTTTTAACTGTAGCCCTATGTCAGGGCTGAGGCTCCACGAGCTACAGAGCTGCTGTGCTCCTCTCAGCAAGCTCCAAACTCCAACTGAACTACAGACTACTGTTCAAACCTCCCAACATTATATTCCAGCTCTGCTGCAGATTCCACTGTGGCTCATGCAGCTGCGACAGTTCTATGGTGAAGTCATCCCTCAGTCTCAGCTGAGACTGAGAACAGAGTGAGACAGTGTGAAATCCATTCAACTGGAGTTTCACAAGCTGCCTTCCTTGCCTACCACTAGGTCTTACTGGGATTCTAGTAACCCCAGGTAACAAGGAGTTACATAAGTTCTGCTGTATGCAGACAACACAGTAATCTACACCAAGAACTCTGATTGCACAGTTATTAGGATAACTACAGGATAATTTCATGAAAGCAGAAGACTGGTTCCTTGAAAGAAAACTTGTGCTTAACTACAAAACAAACAAATTAATGATTTTCCACTCCACTCACAGCAAGCATCGGTCAGTACCTCTGACAATCAGTAATTGCTCAGCACCATTCTTTCAAGTACCTTGGTGTCACCCTGGACCCCACCCTGTCTTTCAATAACCACATTGACCTTGTCGCCAAATTAGTGAATTCCTGGATTGGTCTTCTCAACAGGCACAAATTCTGCCTCACTGATCAAGCCCTCAGAATAGCCATCCAAAGCTCCATAGTTTCGTTAATTGACTACGGGCTGGTGATCTATGGTGCAGCTACTGTCACTGCATTAAGTAGACTATCTGTGGCCTTAAAATAGGCCCTGCAGATTCCTGTAAGGCCCGCACCTCGGACGCATACCTGTGACCTCTATGAACAGGCAGATTGGCTGCAGCTGGATGGCCATATCTTCTACCATACCAGTCTCACAGTAAGGAAAGCCTCCATTGGACTACTGCCCCTGGAGTGCAGAATCTCATATCCCCTCACATAGCTTCGGCACCAGAGATCTCAGACAACTCCTCCTTTCAAGTCCCCAGGTATCAGTAGTTCACAAGGGCAGTGGTCTGCTTGCCTTCAGAGACCCAAAATGTGTTAATTCTCTGCCAAGGGAAATTACTGGCATGGCTACCCTTGGCCCGTTTAAATCAAGCTCTGGGACTACCTTGTTATCACAGCCTCCTGTGACTGTTTCACCTAATCCTAGGTCCTTCCCGTTTGACTACCATCTCCCACTCCCTTGCCCTTACTAATCCTAAATACTGTGGCTTCCTAGCTACCTGTGCCTGTTATGCCTACCCCTTGGTCATTCCTCCTTCTCTCTCTGCTCCTCCCTGCCCCTCCACTCCTTCCCATTATGCCTCCCTTCTCCCACCCCCTCAAAGCCTCCTCCCCATCCCTATTTTATTCCTCACCTGCCACCCCTGCTCTCCTGTTCACTCCACTTCCCTGTTATCCCCCAGCTCCTCCCTCTCATCCCCATTCTAGTCACCTCCGTTCCCCACCCTCCTCTCTCCTCCTCTGATCCCTCCTCACAGCCACCTCTATCATCACTCACTTCTACCTCCCTCCACTCTCTCTTAACTCCAACTATCCTCTCATGCTATTCTGTCCATCCTCCCAGCTCTATATCAACCCACTGGTGATGTCCCACCTCCTGTCTCCACTCCTGACACTGTTGTGAACCGTGCATTTAGGCTCTGGTCCCTAGATACAGCATCCTGCTTGACAATGCCTCTGGCTGCACCACTGTATAATCTTGTGCAACTCACGTGTAAAAAAAAAAAATGTGTTTCATCCTCATGCTGTTGTATATACAATTCTTTTCTCTTATGACTGATATGATTTTGTTACCTGTATGTTTGTTTAATCCTACCTTTCTGTACTGTACCCTATTGCCCCTCATATATATGTCTTTGACGTGGAACCTATGTAAAAGAGCCTTTGGCTCAAAGGTGTCAATCAAAATGAATAAATAAAATAAATTAATACTCTACAGGGTAAGTGATATGGGCTATACCAGATCTTCCATGGCTACAATACCTTCTGCCTGTGGTGTTAGGACTCATTACCCCCTGGACAGTCCATTATAACCCAATACCACCCACCTGGTTGGTGTTATTGCTTACAGAGAGACCAGGAAATAACATGTCCCTTGAGCGTGTCTCACCACCAAGTAAATCATTGTGTCCCAAAAGTTTTCAAAATTGAAAAGCAGCCTTTTTCCTGTTTTACCAAGTGACTGCCCCCTAAAAACAGAACATGAGTCCATAAATCAGAGGTGTACAACATACGGCCCCGAGGGGGTTTCTGTGCCCATGGAGACCTCCACCAGTTATCATTTTTTAGCGTGTTATCTGCTTGTTTTTGCTGCTTTCAACATCTGGGTTGGTGTACGATACAACACCATTTATTGTTTTCAACAAGTTTTTAGGTCAGGTTAGCTCCTTTGCATATACATTAGCTTTAGCCTTAAATGAGCTCTTAAAATCACACAGCACACAACATAATTAAGATTTGCGTTAGAGCCTGAGTTATGCGGTCCTGCAATCACGGTGCATAATCTAACAAAGCTCTGAAGACTTCTCTGTTCATGGTTGGGAACTGGAGCACAATATCGATGTACCATAAGCTCTCAGAGCAGTTGGAAAATAAGATTGGTGCACATGTTAGTAATCTCCTCTGGCGCTAAATCTAACCATGCTACCACTTGCCAATCAGTTGTTCCCATGGTGTTGTCATGGCTCCTTAATTCATGAAAAGATTAGCACTCCTGATGAAAAGTGTTGGGAAGCTGAACTCACTCATTATTACTCAGTATTGAAGTTATGGTGCTGTTGGGGGTGTTCTGCACCTTGCTATTTACTTCCAGTCACCTGCTTTTAACGTTCCTGATCAAAGGTGTTGGGAAGTTATGATGCTGTTGTGGGGAGTACTGTCTCCACGGTCTCCTCCTTAGCTATTTACTTCAGTCACCTGCTTTTAGTAAAATAATAATGGCATCAAAACAGCATGTAAAATGGGGAGTTGCAGTACACATGCTGAGGGTTGCTGTGTTAGTGGTGTTTATGTGGCTGACTGGTATCTGAGGTGTGGTAAACTTGGTTTCTACTTTTATTGTTCCTTTATTAACAAGTTCATTAAATAAAATAAAATAGAATAAAAAATATGTATATTGTATTTACTTTTCAAATGTAAATGTACAATCACTGGAAGTGTCGTCATCCTCCAGTGGCCCTTGGCCAGTGGCCCATGGCATTGACAGCAGAATCTGGTCTGTCCCCTCCAAAAAAGTTGTTCACCACTGCCTAAATGATTCTAGCACTAACTGCACCATTTTTTAAATTCTCTAAACTAATACACAAAAGACTTCTTTCTTTTTACAATTGCAGCATGCAGGCTCCCTCACTCATTTGAGCCGTGCCATTCCGACCTGTGGCTGCCCATTCATAAACAAAACATTTAAATTCTGCTGTTCACACAGTTCTTGGCAAAAATAAATCATTTTATACCTTTACATTCAACGCAGTTCTCCAGTGCCAATGAAACTCTCCTGAATCTCCTCCACTCTGCTCCTGTCCACTGCCGGACCACTACCTGCCCGGCCACGAACACTGTGCCATCCCAAACTCTATGCCATCCTCTACTATGGCATACGGAGACTCCGACTACTAATAAAAACATTTACAACCACAGAAGTAGTCCAGTATAGAGACAGAGAGGAGGCCTATATACACTTCTCCCAACAGCCTTAAATAGCACCACTATTCCAATCCCACTATCACTCTTCCATTCTCACCCAGTCAGTCCCTCTTAAAAAAAAGAGAGACGGAGTACATTACTGGACCAAATAGGAAGTCATAAAAGCTCTACTAGCAAGGCTTCTGGTGGTGTTGGGGTGGAGGGTGGGAGAGGAGCAAGGAAACAAGCAGTCACACATGAAAGGCACAAAAAATGTGTATTCAAAACAGAAGTGCCCTTTACTGGCAGCTATAACAGTAGAGACTACTTTACAACACAATACATTTCTATTAATTGATACCAGTTTTAACAAATTCATGACATTTTTCAATTATTTTATAAAGATGTCACAAACAACTATTTTCTTAGTGCCATAATACCCTCCAGGGTGGGTGGTATTGGCTATACTGGACATCCATGGGCTATAAGGCCCCTCCACTTGTGGCGTTGGGCCTCAGTATGCCCTTGACAATGTGGTATGTAAGCATAAAAACCATGACAGGCATGGTTCTACTGTCGCATTAATCCATGGTTGGGGTGGTTGGGGCACCAGGCCGCAGGCCAGAGTGTGACCTAGCAACTTATCGGATTAATGCCACAGCAGAACCATGCCCTGAGTAGTTTAATGTGCTTGTAACATGGCAAGCATTTATAGAAAGAAGGCAATTTATTATTTACTGTAATGTAAACAACAGACCCACAAAGTGATTAGGATTCTTATGTTTAAAACTGTATTGATAGTACAAGCTGCTGAATGCAATCTTTCCTTCATATATTGTGGGTGTAGGAAGCATTATTTTATAACATTATTTCAGTGCATGGTGTTATTATTGGAAAATATACTGTTATATGTACCTTTTCTCTAACTTACTGTCTCGATCTGTGCTAAGTACCCGATTTTCATCTGTGTATTACAAGTGTAACCCGCTACAAATGAGGGTTCCCAAAGTCTTCCTTGGCTTGCCTAAATGCCCACTGCCAGGCTGGCGTTACGTGTCCTAGCAATTTAAGTGTCTGCATGTGAGTGCCCTGTTAGCCTCCATGCCTGTCTCTTTAAGAGCTGCCTATTTCGTAGTGTCAAATTAATCTGGGTAGGGGCCGAGTAGTTTCAGGCCCGGAGTCCCACCCAGGCTGCAGTGCTATCATGCCATCACTAATTGTGCAGAGGGAGCCCTACAGGGATCTGTGACTGTTAGCTGATTATCTGCTGTAATAATAAATATATTGTCATTTGTCTAACCTGCCTTCCTTTGCAGTATGGACATTTCTGTTAATCACCACCATCTTGGTTCTGGACTGCTAGTTTGGACCAATCAGTACCTTTGGGACCCTAAAATGGAGTCTGTCCCCAGGGTTCTTGTGGGAGTGAATTTCTGTAGGAATTGTAGGTTTGCCCTTTGGCACCTAAATGGACCTGGAGGGGAACTCTAGCTGCAACAGACAGATGAATCGATGAATCAAACCTTTTGGATCTCTGGGAAAGTCCCAAGCTGCTTGCAGTAGAGAGTCAGTCTGAGTTTGGAGTTGGAAGAGTGAACAGCTTGAGACATTCGAGCAGCTGCTCCTGCGTAGTAGTGTGGGAAATGGGTAGGAAGGCTGTATTTGGCCTCCTGCCCCTTCTTCCCTTGTGAGGAGTTTTCAGTATAAAAGAGATCGGACTTCATCCAAAAAGTGTTGCAATCTGAATTATCGAATTGTGACTGCCAGTTGCTGAAGAGGACCGAAGATTTGCTTCTCCGCGATAGGCCTGTCAGGTCTTTCAAAACTACCGCAGAAGCATACGGTTTGTGCAGAGACACTGTGTATTGCAACTGGACTGTCATACAAGCTGGTATTTCTTTATCTTTACTGTAAGTGTGTTGAATGCTGTTAGTGGGTTGCAGTTTGGTTCCCCACTGCCTGATTGTGTCACGCTTGCTGGAAGCTGCATCCAGCAACTACCGGACTTTTTCCAAACTGATCACCCAGTCTGGGCCCTGCCACTTTGGCCCAGGCAGCCACTTATGCCACAGAGAAGCCACCAATGAGAGACCAGCCTGGGATTTGGCTCCCTGCTCAACACTATGAAGAGGAGCGACACCACGGTGAATCATGCGGACCATGCTTCTCCTGCAAACCAGCATTTCATCCTGAAGTCTCCATTTTGTCCATCCTGTGTCCTGTACTGAGTAGCATGAGTAAACACCAGGGTAGTTGCCTGCAACAACAGCTTAATCAAAGTGTGTCATCTGATTTAATTGTTTTGCCTGATTATCATGAACTGAGCCATCTGGCTCCAGATTACAATTATTGGGTTAAAGTGCATGTTGTGTTTTCTTTTCCTAAGTGCATCAACAACAGCTGCAATGCTGGCCTACCCCAGGCAATGGTTCAGGCTAGCCTGTAACTCCAACTGGGTACCCAGAGTGTGTGTAACTGTGATAGAGGGACTCTTAGAGGTATGCATGCTTAAACCTGATTTAATCAGTAATAGAATCAAACACCAGATTATGCTCCTTCCTTGTTCATGCCCCCAAATAAATCAGATCTGAATCTTTTGCATTGAAACTGGTTGTGGTGTACCTCTGTACAAGCAGCATTGAAATACTGTTGGTTGCTGTGCTAAATCTTATCTTACAGGGAGTCTCCAGGGCCGAGCCAGTTGAATCAGCCCTGATGGTAAGTGCAACAAGTGTGGGGTTAAAACTGCTGTCAGATGTTAATTGCAATTGTGTATTCTGTGAACCATGTAGGCCACTATAGGAAATGAGGGGTAACAGTGTCCCTGAGGCTGTACCCAGATCAACCACGCTACCACTAACCCTATCCTCCGGTGGAGGCACCATATTCAGTACCAAGGCCCTCAACCTGCACTTTGTCATGCAGGTAGGGGTATTACCCCGGGATAGCACCACCTAGGGTTACATCTTGGAGGCACCGCTGGGATTTGCATCTTCTAATGGTCAGAAGTGGGTACTACAACCCCACACTTAAAAATTGTAATAAAATGGGCGCTTGCTATGCCTAAGTTTAAGATTGTCCCTCCATAAGCTGTTAGTGCACCGTATGATGGGGTGAAGTGAGGCTGAGGGTATACCCAACAGGCCATTTTGTTAATGGACATCCCATTAGGGACCACTAATGCAACTATTATAGAGACTGTTGAACAAGGTAAGTGTTTGGGGAAGGTTGAGGTGAAAGGAGGAACTCGGATCTGTTTGACCAAACCATGGTGGCCCTCCTCTCCTGTAGCCTCCCCATAGATCCTGAGAGAGTGCCCCTATCATTTTGACCTGAAGGGTCCCAGAAAGGGTGGTGGGTCATTCATTTGCATAGTGACCCGGCTGCTCCTGTGAGATCCCCAAATGTAGAGGGGTTTAAAGGCAAATTGCTTAGACTGCTAGCCACTGAGGGGTGATCCACCAAAGAGTTAGTGAAGATGTTAGATCTTTCTGAGAACACCACTCTCTTGCAGACCCTAGAGCATCTCCTGCTACCCCTAGAGCTTCCCCTGTGGTGACCTCACCTATTGTGATACCCTTAGTGCACTTGAACTCTTACTACAGACTAAGAATCTTCTCAGGCATGATCCTGGTGCCCATGGTGGAGGATGACCTGAAAATGGATAGACTATGCCACCCCTGGTCCAGGAGTGGCAGTGCTCTGAGTAGAGAAAGAAAGAGGCTCATGGAGAGCTTGAGGGGTCCTGCACTGGAGGCTATCAGCTTTCTTCATTCAACCAGCCCAGAGGCCACTGCTGCCAAGTACTTTTCTGCCCTGGAGGGTTTTTGGTAGCATTGAGTCGGGGGCACGACCTGATGTGGAAATTTAAATCTGCTAAACAATGGAAGAATGAGAAGCTATCCATGTTTGTTACCAGAATTGTGCAGACTTTGCAGACAGCCCATAGAAAGGGGAGTGCCTGCCAGTGAACTGAATCAAGTCCAATTATAGCATGTTTTGAAATCTGCCAGGTACTCTAGTGGGATGATGTTGAAACTGAAGTTGCAAGATAGGAGGGAAAGTCCTCCTGAGTATTGCTACCTTAAGAAAGAGATTTGTGAAGTGGAAAATGATGAAGAGGGTGGGAGCCCTATGCTGGGGTTGCCGTACCAGTCAGACACCTGATCAAGTGATGAGTCTGAACTACAACAGATGAGAGAACTGATTAAAGAACTGAAAGAGATGAGAGCCAGCCAACAAGCACCCAAGGCAGCCAAAGATGTAAATTCTTATCAAGTGCCTCTCGAACAAAGAGTGAGATCCCACCTGGAGGGTGGGGATGCATGTCATTTCCTCTGAAACCCGGATGGAAGTAATCTGATGGAAGAAGTACAAGAGTTGAGAGCCCTGGTAGGAGACCTCATGGGCCGCTCAAGTAGCTGACTCCTGGAGAGCTCAGAAAACAGGAAAGCGAACCCCAGATCAGAGAGGGACTCGGGACTTGCCTACCATGCCTAAACAGGAGAGTGGTTCCCTTCCCTAGAGACTCTAAAGAACCCATCTTTTGTTATCAGTGTGGGGAAGATGGGCATACCTGGCCCAACTGCAGCTTGCCTGAGAATCTGAGAAAGGTTACTACAAGGCTACTGGCTTTAGTTCAGCTAAGAAATATAAGGCCTCAGACTGGGCCTGTGAAAAGGCTTACTCCTCTAAGACTGCCATAAAACAGACGACTAAGTCCCTTCACCTGATTGGACCGAGGTGGTAGGCACATCGATGCAGACCACTGTAACAGTAAATGGTGTATCTACAAGGGTCGTACGTGACAGCGGATCACAAGTGACCATAGTGTTTCAAGATTGGTACTGAAAACACCTGCCTGATGTGCCCCTGCAACCCTGGATGGTCTGCATGTGTGGGGTTAAGCGAGAAGTCCTACCCATACTTGGGATATATTCAGATCTGGCTGTCTTACCCCTACTGTGGTGGCGGAGTGGATGAACAAGTAGAGGCGCTAGCTCTGGTGTGCCTCCTATGGGACTATATGATGGAGTTCCTTGTTCATTGGAACCAATGCCCACATGTATGGAAGACTAGCACAGTTGTATCAAGAGAAACAAGGGCAACAGACTGGGTGGGCCCTGAGAATTCCCACCTTGATAAAGAGAGCCTATGACTTGCAAAACGGACTACAGATGCAGACAGAGATGAGCCAGTGGGGATGGTGTGGAAGAAAGATCCCAATTCTCTGGTACTATCACCCAATGCTCAGTACACCATTCATGGAGAAGTTTGTCTTAGAAAGGACATGAAAAATAAAATATTGATGCTGAATGTACCGCGAAGGAAATGCCAGAAGGGTTATTGATTAAACCCAGCATCTTACCTCCCATGCACATGCCTATGCACGTTGAGTGATGGTCCAAATCCAGAATGTATCTGATCGAGAAATTAGAGTGAACAGGGGTGTCGTTAGCTATGGTACACTGTGCGGACACTGCAGTACTGCCTAGCAACAAATATTCCATTGAAAAGGAGGAGGTGACCCTAGACTTATTCGACTTTGGTGAGTCCCCATTGTCTGCTGAATGGAAGACTCGAGTCAGTAGGAAACTTGCCCAGAGGGACCAAGTGTTTTCCCTAAAGGAATGGGATGTGAGGTGCGTCCATGGTGCTGAAGCATACTATCAAGCTTCACGATGACAGACCTTTTAGAGAGTGGTCCTGCTGCCTTGCCTTAGCTGATATAGACAATGTTTGGAGGCACCTACAGGAGATGCTAGCTGCTGGCATTATTCAAGAGTCAAGAAGCCCCTATGCGTCTCCCATCATAGTCGTGCAAGTGAAGAACGGGTCCGTGAGGATATGTGTAGATTATAGGGCCCTAAACAGACAGACTGTACCAGATCACTACACCATGCCCTGCATACAGGATGCCCTGGACTGGCTGAAAGGGAGTCAGTGGTTTTCAGTACTTGATCTACAAAGTGGGTATTATCAAATCCAGATGACCCCGGAGGACCATGAGAAAACAGCCTTTATTTGTCCCTTGGGGTTCTCACAATTTCTGAGGATGCCTCAGGGGACTTTGGGTGCCGCTACTTTCCAGAGGTTGATGGAACGTGCAGTAGGAGATATGAATCTGTTAGAAAGTCTAGTATACTTGGATGATGTCATCATCTTTGGATGCACCTTAGAAGAACATGAGACCAGATTATTTAAAGTTCTTGACCACCTGGAAGAATTCGCCCTCAAACTATCTATAGACAAGTGTCAGTTTTTCCAAACATCTGTAAAATATGTGGGACATATAGTGTCATCTGAGGGATACAGACAAACCCCAGTAAAGTAGAGTCCCTTACCACCTGGCCCCAGTCAACTAACTTGAAAGAACTGCAGCGTTTCCTGGGGTTCTGTGGCTATTATCGGTGGTTCATTAAAGACTATTCAAAGGTAATCCGACCACTTCTCAATCTCACTCAAGGCTATCCTCCTACCACCTGCAGGTATGAGAAGGATCCCATAAGGAAGAAGAGAAGGTGTATTTCCAAACAGGTGAACCATTTGGAGCCCGTTGGACCCCTGAGTACTGAGTAGAATTCTTTGAGATCATCTATCAGCTTACACACACCCCAGTACTTGCATATGCTGATCCTACCAAGTAATATGTCCTGCATACAGATGCCAGTCTGAAGGGTCTTGGGACCATGTTGTATCAAGATTATGAAGATGGCCTGAGACCTGTGGCCTTTGTCAGTCGAAGCTTGACACCATCTGAACGAAATTATCCTGTTCACAAGTTGGAGTTTCTCGCTCTAAAGTGGGCCATAGTCGACCAATTTCACGAGTGCCTCTATGGGGCTAAAGTATTGGTAAAACTGATAACAACCCTCTGACATATGTACAGACTTCAGCAAAGCTGGACGCCACTGGGCACCGTGACTTTCTGCCCTGTTGACGTACAATTATGCGGTTGAATACCAGCCTGGACTGAACCTTATCAATGCTGACACTCTTTCACGGTGGCCAAGTCCCAAAACAACTGGGTGAGGCTGTCAGAACACTCTATTAAAACATTGTGCCAAACATTTGACAAAGATGACAGCCATCCGCAGATACAGTGGATTGTCTGGTGGACTGTTTGGGCACCCTGATACTTGCATACCTGCAGCCTATTGTCATTTTCTGCATTGGGCATCAATGCCTACCTCAGTTTGATAATGACAGTATTCAGTGGGCTCAATCCCAAGATCCCATGAGCCAGCTCACACTTGATGCCCTTCGTGAGGGAAAGATGTGTCTAAACTATGTTTTACCTACTTATGAACTGCATTACTATTTAAGGAATGCCCTGACTAAAGTTGCGAGACCAGTTACTCTGTTGAGAGACAGTAGATCATCACAGTCAGTTGGACAAACAGCAGTTGGTGCTACCCACAGTTTTCAAGCAGCTAGTACTGAGGTCCTTACACAATCACATGGGACACCTCAGTATTGATCAGACCTTTGACTTGGTGAGTTCTCAATTCTACTGGCCCAAAATGGGGTTTGATGTTGAAAACCATGTCAAGACTTGTAGTCGGTGCCTTCAAAGAAAAGCTTTGTCCCAGACAGCTGCTCCTCTTGTTAACATTTCAACCAGTGCCCCATAGAACTGGTTTGCATTGACTTTCTGTGTTTGGAGCCTGATCAAAGAACACTGGCAATGTACTAGTGGTAACCGATCACTTTACCTATATGCACAAGCTTTCCGACCAAGGATCAGAAGGCTTCTGCAATGGCCAAAGTGTTAGTAGAAAAGTTCTTTGTCCATTATGGTACACCCAACATATCCACTCCGATCAAGGAAGGGACTTTGAAAGCAGATTGATTAAGGAGATGCTCTCCTGTAGGGAGTGCGAAAGTCTAGAACCACTCCTTGCCACCCTCAAGGGGACCCCAGCCTGGAACGCTTCAACAATACTCTCCTGGATATGTTGGGCACTTTTCATCCTAAAGACAAGCCTAAATGGAGCCAGCAGATTAGCACCTTGGTACATGCTTACAATTGCACCAAAAGTGATGCTACTGGGTTCTTTCCCTATCGCCTCATGTTCAGGAGGAAGCCCAGTTGCCCGTAGATGTCTGCTTTGGAGTCTCCCAGATGGGGTCAGAGCTGAGAACTATTTACAATATGTGCAGAAACTAACAGCTCAGTTGAACCATGCTTACCAACTGGCTTAAACAATGGCTGCCAAACGAAACCTTGCTAACAAAGAGAGATATGATCGATGGGTGAAGGCTCAGGAGTTGTTGCCTGGGGATTGAGTGCTATTACATAACTTGGGACTGCATTGCAAGCATAAAATCACCAATAGGTGGCACCATCTTCCACATGTGATAGCAAGTCGGATGATTTACCTGTGTACAAAGGGCACCCGGAGAATGATACTAAAGCTGTCAAGACCATGCACAGGGACCACCTACCGCCCATTGGCCAAGTGATCATTGATGCTGAACTATCAGACATTGCCCCTCCTGGGTCAGTGACTCTGCTACTGCTAAAAGAGTAAGAGTCAACCTGCTCCAGTTGTTCCAGACCCAAGGCCTTCCCCAGCAGGCCCAGAATGATAGTGACTGTCAGTCCACCTCTGATGATAGTGAGTGTGACCATTCTTATTACCCCTCCTATGAAGCGAGTCAATTGTTTTGAGGTAACCTATGTATAATCATGGGGATGGAGCTGGGCCTTCGAGTTGCCTAACCCTCCAGCTTCTTCCTTGGAGCCAATGCACCCTGAAAGTGAGGTGCAGAGTATTACGTCTGAAGCAGCAGATTCCTTGTGCCTAGTAGAACTATTTAAACTATCCGAGGAGAAATCTGATGTAGTGAGTCTTTCTGGTGACATACCAGCCTTGGAGAATCATATGAAAGTGTTGACAGCACCTCCAATGCCACAAAGTCCAATTGTGTCAGAGTATCCTCAGGATGAGCAACCTGGGCCCTCTTCAGAAGATAATAATGAGCAAAGTATTGTGGAAACAGAATCTACAGAGCAAGGAGTGACAGTACTCTGCATCTGGACATTTCAACCAGTGCAGAGGCATCCTCACAACAGGAGAAGAAATCAATGCCAGTGTTGACTGCCCAGAGCCTGTGTCTGTTCCCCAGAAAGTCTGGATGAGCTGTCAAGCCAGTGATGCGCTTTTGTTATGACTCCCTGGGAGGCCAGTGGATTGCCTCTCAATGTTGTTCACAAGGGTGTTTACATTTCAAAGAGCTCACTGCCCAAACTGAGCCTGTCTGCCACTTCTAAGTTAATTGTTCTTCCCTTAGAACATGGTGCCCGTCCCATCTAACCCTACGTTAGCTGATAGGAATGGGTCCCCATCTATGTCGTTTAAAGTGCAAAAAACTATTACATGAATAAGTACAGTAATATTATTGAGTAAATATAGTGGAATCAGTACTGAATGTATGAAAAATGCAAAGCTGTTGTCATTATGAATATGGTATATGTATGTAACCCCCTGCAAATGGGGGTTCCCAAAAGACTTCAGGAGCTTGCTTGAATGCTCCAAGCCTGAATGGTGTTTGGCATTTAAGCCATTTATCAGTGAGTGTTTTTAGAGCCTCTGGTACTGTCTCTTTAAGAGCTGTCTGCTTGCAGACATAATTAGTTGTATGGGGAGACTGTGTGCTTCTCTGAGTACCACTGAGCTGCTGCCAATTCACTTCATTTTGCAGTCACTAGAGTGCAAAGGCCTATCTGAAAGATGTAACTGTTTGCCAGAAATTATTTAGAGTAATAATGAAATTACAGTTTGTCTAACCTGCTTTCTTTGCAGTCAGAACTGTGTCTGCTAGTTCCCATTCTAGTTTTGAACTGCTGAACTGGACCAATCAGTGTGGGGTAAGCTAGCTCTAAAATGGTGCCTTGGACGAATCAGAACTTGGACTCATAATCTGAGCCAGCCACAAGAGGATTGTATGGGCAGTGACTCTGGGAGATGTAGTTTAGACTTCAGTGCCTTTTGGACCAACAGCAGCAGTCTATTGTGAGTGACAGCCAATCCAGTCAAGAACTGGGAGGAACTCAAAGGAAGTGCCAGTTTTGTCGGTTGGAGTTTCAGTTGAGCTTTGGCAGTGAAGAAGGAAGGAGCCCTGTGCTTTTTCAGTGTGCAGTTTTAGTCAAAAGCGTGTGTAAGGCCCAGAGTTCGGTCTGCAGCTTGTGTAACAGCTTGTTAGGACTGAATCCGTCCTGTGAAAAGAATCAAAGGATCTCTGAAGAGTAGAAACCAGGCTCACCCTGTAGAAGACTGGAGGAATTGCTGAAAATTGCACTCGGTCTGTCAGGAACTGAATCTGCTGTGTGTTCTCCGGGTATTGTGCAGTAATTGCGATCGGGATACAGATGCAGCCTGCCTGGTATAGTGCTTTCTTTTATATGGATGTGTGAAGAGGTTTGTGTACCTCAAGTGAGCCCTGCTGACATTGAAGGACCCTATCTTATTTGGAGGTCGTGAGTACTAATTCAGGGTCGCTCCCTGTTGAATTGCCACATTAAATCCAAATGGAATTACTGTACTGCTGACTGTTTAATTTTCCTTTTCTCTGTGTGAAAGGGCCCTACCAGCTGCCACGGTTTGGACTAGCCACTAGGGCTTGGGTACCCAGGGACAGTAACTGATAGGGATAGGCCTGTGCACAGAGCCATAGGTAGATTATTAGAGTGATAAGCTAATTAACCTGATTTCCCCTGTCCTTGTTATATCCCCTAAATAAATCAGAGCTGCTTGTTTCAGCAAAGTTATACTGCCTGAGGTATTTGTCTATGTTAAAGTACTGTACTGTGATTGTTGCACTGTATCTCATTTCACAGGAGGTCCCAGTGCTGGAACCAGACCTGGGGTAAGTGTATACTGTGAAGGTAATTCTGATATATTGTGTGGCCACTAGTGGGAAGAAGGGGGTTGCAGTGTCCCAGAGGGCTGTGACCAAGTTAGTTTAACTATTGCAAACCCTGACCTCTGGGTGGAGGCACCCGCCATTGGATCCAGGCCCCTCAACCTGTTAGTGGCAAATCAGGCAGGGGTAGTAGCCCCTGGGATAGCGCCATCTAGGGGTTACATCTTGGAGGCTCACCGCTGGGATTGTGTGTCCTCTAGTGGCCATATTTACGAACCACTGTTAAGAAAAAAATGGGTACCCGACAGAAGTGGCTGTGCACTGGCTGGTGGAGTGGTGTACTGGGAGGAGATCGACCCCCAAAATGCTATGCTTATCCTGGACATCCCTGGTATCAATATGGACACTGTGCAGGAGTACTTTCCAAGGTGGAAGGTTTACAAAACCCTGTGGTGGTGGGTCGGCATGCTAATCTGCTCACCCACACTTTCCTGGCCCTAGTAGGTTTAAGGATCCCATAGATAGCTCCAAGTGCCACAGACCATTACCCCAGAGGGAGCCCTCACTGCTTGGAGAGTGATAACTAGGACAGTAAAGACCGGGGAACAGCTCCCACCACTATCTGAAACTTTGAGGAGAAATTTGCTGAATGGTTGCTGGGAGAGGGAAAACTGTGGAGGACTTGAAGAAACTATTCTTGCCACCTGGGGTGTTCTCCCAACACCCTCTCCTGCTCCAGTGCCCGTAGTGGTGGCTGAACCAATGCAGACTCCTATTTCTGCACCTGCCATTAGTCACGACTCTTACGAAGGTTGAGGATCTTCTCTGGCACCTCCCACCCCCAAGGGGAGGATGACTGGGAGACCTGGATAGACTATGTTGCCCCCAAGTGCTAGAATGGCAATGCTCGGAAGGCGAAAAGCAAGAGGGTTAGTGAGAGCCTCCGAGGTCCTGCCCTGGCTACCATCCGTGCTAAATGGGCCAGTAACCTGAAGCGACTGCAGGCCTATCTTGAGGCCTTGGAGAATGTGTATGGGAGCCCAGATTCTGATGAGGACCTATGGTGGAGAGTAAGAAATGCACAACAGTACCAAGGGAGTTGTTGTCTGTGTATATCTCTCGGCTGGAAAAATTGTTGCAAGAATGCCTCCAGAAGGGTAGTTTGCCAGCGATTGAACTGGACCGAACCAGACTGGACAGAATCCTTAAGTCCCCCCTTCTCAGAACTGCTGTTGCTTCAGTTACACCTGGCAAATCGACTGGAATCCCCACCCTCCTATGATGAGTTAATGAGAGAAATTCGAGGAGTTGAGAAAAGGCGACCCGGAGGTACCTGCACCAACAGCTGTAGCTACGACCGAGTGACTGAGGGTGACCCATCAAGTGAAGTTCAGGGCAGAGGTTGACAGTCAATGAGTGCTCTGACAAGGAAAAATATATGCCACAATGGGGCGAACTGTTGAGAGAGATCCGAGAATTCAAAAACAGTCCCTTTATGAAGGCCACGCCTGCAAGTACGGGCCCTGACCTATATCCGACTGCATCTGCTATGGGGTGGGGTACCCACCCATGTATCTCCTGCTGATAACAGCTCCAAACTCAATTCCTTGACCATGGAAGTGGAGAAACTGACGAGATGTCTCCAAATGCTTATCACGCCGCAGACAGAGATGGCACCCAGGTTTCCAGTTAGTAATACCCGCCCCTGGCTCCCAGTGTGGCGCCTCGGCCAGCTCAAACTCCAGAAAGTATGTTTTGCTATAATTGTGGGAAAGATGGGCACATGAAAGGGAATGCCAGTCCCCAAAGACACTGACAAAGTTGCATATAGGCTACAAGGAGAGCTTCGGAGAAGAAATCAGTGGTTAAGAGGTGCACGACATGATCCCAGTGAGGGCACCAAAATGCTAATTCACGTCCTTTTGTGGCAAGGTCAGTTGCCCAGGCCCCACTACCGCCTCTCAGACTGTTCCAGAATAGTGGGTCCCTCCATGGAGACCACTGTAAAGGTGAATGGAGTGTCTACAAGAGCTGTATTAGACAGTGGCTCCCAAGTGACAATTATGTTCCAGGATTGGTATCAGAAGCATTTGTCAGACGTACCACTTACAACCATTAGAAGGACTGCATGTATGGGGTTAAGTGAGAAGGCCTACCCCTATTCCGGGTATATCCGAATTTGGCTGTCTTTCCCACCTCCGTGGCTGGAGTGGCGAACAAAGTAGAGACCCTAGCCTTAGTGTGTCCCCCACTGGACTGTATGATGGTGTCCCTTTGTTGATTGGAACAAATGCTCATATGTTCGGAAGGCTGGCACAGCTGTGTTATGAAAAACAGGGGTCAAAGACTAGTAGAGCTTTAAGAGTTCCGGCTTTAATTAAGAAGGCCTATGAGGCACAGAGAGATGCTGAAAAACAGAACCAGAGGAACCGGTCGGAATTGTATGGAAGAAGAATCCTGAGTCTCTGATCCTGGCGCCAAATGCCCAGTGTACCTTACAGGAGAGGTCCGTATCAGAAAGGATGTTAAGAATAAAATATTAATGTTGGATGCACCAGGTGATGGAAAATTGCTAGAGGGACTGCTGGTCAAGCCTAGTATTTTGCCCGCTAGAGCCCATGCTTATGCCAGAAGGGTAATGGTCCAAGTTCATAATGTGTCTGAAAGAGACATTCGGTAAACAGAGGTTGCATCCTGGCTAATGTGCATTGTGCAGACACTGCAGTGCTACCCAGCAGCAAAGTTCAAGGAAGAATGACAGAGTAACGCCTGACTTGTTTGATTTCGGCGACTCCCGCTGCCAGCTGAATGGAAAGTGAGGATCAGTGAGAAGCTTGCCCAGAGAGACCAGGTGTTTTCTTTAAGAGAATGGGATGTAGGATGCGTGCAAGGAGCTGAGCACAATATCCAGCTGCATGACGAAGAGACCATTTCGTGAGAGGTCTCGCGCCTGGCACCTGCTGACATAGATGATGGAGACGGCATCTGCAAGAGATGTTAGCTGCTGGTGTAATACAAGAATCCAGAAGCCCTTATGCTTCCCCATTGTGGTAGTGAGGAAAAAGAATGGAACAGTAAGGATGTGTGTGGATTATCGCACCTTAAACCGGCGGACTATCCCTGATCAGTACACAATGCCCGCATTCAGGATGCTTTGGACTGCCTAAGCGGGAGCAAGTGGTTCTCTGTGCTGGATCTCTGCAGTGGGTACTACCAGATCCCGATGGCCCCAGAGGACCGTGAGAAGGCAGCCTTTATCTGTCCGCTTGGCTTCTATGAATTCATGAGGGATGCCTCAAGGGATTTCAGGTGCCCCAGCCACTTTTCAACGATTGATGGGCGTGCAGTGGGGACATGAACTTACTAGAGTGCCTGGTATACCTAGATGATGTTATTGTGTTTGGAAGCTCACTGGAGGAACATGAGAGCAGATTATTTAAGGTATTGGACCGACTGGAGGACTTTGGCCTTAAACTGTCCATTGATAAGTGTCAATTCTTTCAAACATCAGTAAAGTATGTGGGACACATAGTATCCACCGAGGAATAGAGACCGACCCAAGTAAAGTTGAGGCCTTGACCACCTGGCCACAGCCCAAAAATCTAAAAGAACTGCAAAGATTCCTGGGATTCTGTGGTTATTATCGCGCTTCATCAAGTACTATTCAAGAGTGATCCGCCCTTACTTAACCTTACTCAAGGGTATCCCCAACCCACAAAAATACCAAAGTCAGCGTCCCTCAAGACTGAAAGAGTGTATTTTCATCCGAGTAAGTATTGGGGCCCGCTGGACTCCTGATTGTGAGACTGCTTTTCATGAGATCATATATCAACTTACCCATGCTCCAGTGCTGGCCTATGCCGATCCAAGAAAACCTCACGTCCCTGCACACTGATGCTAGCTTGCAAGGGTTGGGGGCTGTGTTGTACCAAAACACGAGAATGGCCTCAGACCAGTGGCCTTTGCCAGTAGAAGCCTGACCCCATCCGAAAAGAACTATCCTGTACATAAGTTAGAGTTCTAGCTTTGAAGTGGCTATTGTTGACCAATTCCATGAGTACTTGTATGGGGCTAAAATACTAGTAAAACTGACAATAATCCTTTGACCTATGTGCAGACCTCAGCTAAGTTGTATGCCACTGGCCATAGGTAGCTTTCTGCATTATCTACATATGACTATGCTCTCGAATACGAGCAGGTCTGAACCACATAGATGCTGATGCTCTCTCCCGGAGGCCTGTTCCCCAGAATGATTGGGTCAATTGGCAGAACCTGACATTCGGGCACTCTGCCGGAAGTTTGACAGGGAGGAACAAATGTCCACAGACGGGGACGTGGACTGCATGGTGGATTGCTTGGGACCCTCTGAGAATTGCATACCTGCTGCTTATTGCCACTTTTCTGCAATAGACATTGGTGCACTGCCTCAGCTGGACAATGACAGTATTGGCGGCTCAATCCCGCGATCCCATGATCAAAGCAGCTTAGAAGCCCTCTATGCAGGAAAAGATGTGTCCAAATTACGCTCCACTGATTTGAGAACTGCACTGTTATACAAAGAAGGTCCTAAGTTGAAACTGATCAATAAACTGTTATACAGAGAAACAGTAGACAGAGGGGACAAGTAGACAAACAACAACTAGTGCTGCCACTGCCTTTCGAGACTCAGTACTGAGGTCCTTGCACAACCATATGGGGCACCTTGGTATAGACAGAACACTTGACTTGGTGAGATCCAGATTCTATTGGCCTAAGATGGGGGCTGATGTGGAGCAACACATTGAACTTGTAGTCGCTGCTTACAGAGGAAAGCTTTGCCCCAGAGGGCTGCCCCTTGTTAACATCACCACCAGTGCACCCATGGAGCTGGTCTGTATTGATTTTCTGAGTTTGGAGTCAGATCAAAGAAATATCAGTAATGTGCTGGTGGTCACTGACCATTTCACGAGATATGCCCAAGCTTTCCCCACCAAAGACCAGAAAGCATCCACTGTGGCCAAAGTACTTGTAGAAAACTTTTTGTTCACTATGGGGCTCCACAAAGAATCCATTCTGATCAAGGGAGAGACTTTGAGAGTCATCTGATCAAAGAGATGCTTTCTCTGTGAGGTGACGAAAGTCCAGAACCACTCCTTACCACCCCAGGGGACCCACAGCCTGAGACGTTTCAACCGCACTTTGCTAGATATGCTAGGCACCCTGCACCCAAAGGACAAGCCTAGATGGAGCCAACAAATTAGCACCCTGGTACATGCTTATAACTGCACCAAAGTGATGCCACTGGATTCTCCCCTACCACCTGATGTTTGGAAGAGAAGCCTCGACTACCAGTAGATGTGTGTTTTAGGGTCTCTCCTGATGGGGTTCAAACTGACAACTATTTACAGTATGTGCAAAGTTAAAGGCCCAGCTAACTCATGCGTACCAACTGGCTCAGACCATGGCTGCCAAAAGAAATCTGGCCAACAAAGAAAGGTATGATAAAAGGTGAAAGCACAGGAACTCCAGGAGGGAGATCGGGTATTGCTAAGAAATCTGGGACTGCATGGCAAGCACAAGATTGCTGACAGATGGCACCATCTCCCTCACATTGTAGTGGGCAAACTAGATGATCTGCCAGTGTACAAAGTGAGGCCTGAGAATAATTCAAAAGATGTAAAACAATGCATAGAAATCATTTACTGCCCATTGGACAAATCTTAATTGAGTCTGAGCCCTAGAAGATGCCCCCTCTGGACCAGTGACTAGAGCTGCTGCTAAGAAAAGATCAAGAAAGTCTGCACCTACAGAAGCAAAGTTAAAGTGTTCCCTCCACAAGTCCCAGTTGAGCATGACTGTCAGTCCATATCGGAAGAAAGTGAGAGTGACTTTGAATACTATCCTTCTTACGAACTGAGTCAATTGTTTGGGGCAATCCCTAGTCAATACTGGAGACAAAGCTGGGCCTTCTGGACTGTCTAAGCCCCCAGCTTCATCCCTGGAGCCAATGCTCCCAGAAAGTGAAGTGCAAAGCATCAGATCAGATGAAATGGAATCATTGTGCATGGTTGAACTGTTTGAGCTTTCAGGGAGAAAATGATAGATTGGGGCAGACTGGTGATACACCCGAACAAGAAGAGTATTTTGAGTGCCCTGACAGTCCACTGCCAGTGTCCGAAAGCTCTCCATGCGAGCCAATTGTTGTGGACTCAGAAACTGTAACTCCTGGAGCTGAAAGTGCCCCAAGTTCTAGCCTCTCTACCCCCATGGAGACTCCTGACAAGTGAGGACAATGCTGAAAATGAGGCTCAGAGTGCAGAGACTATAACAGTTCCCCCTAGAAAGACTGGTCGAGCTGTAAAGCCTGTGGTGCACCTCAGTTATGATTCACTTGGGAGGCCTGTGGACTTGCCTCTCAATGTTGTCCATAAAGGAGTGTATGTGTCCCGAGCTCATTGCCCAAACTGAGCATCAGTGCTAACTCCAAGTTACTTGTGTTGCCCTCTAGTATGGTGCCCTTGCCCCATCCAGCCCCAAGGTAACTGATAGGAAGGGCCCTCTCTTCAGGTTTCATGTACAAGAGGTAATAACTTAAGTTATGGTACAATGTGTATGTAATACTGTGTAAAGAGTGACGTACTGCAATGTTTCAGAAATGTGTTCTTGGTAAAATGATATATTGACTGATGATTACATGTGCGAGCTAATGCAAATGTATATGGTTGCAGTTGAAACTTATGGTACTTGCTTGTGTGGACGTCAAGCTTTCCCAAGCCAGGAAGGTGTAACCCCTGCAAATGGGGGTTCCCAAAGACTTCAGGAGCTTGCTTGAATGCTCCAAGCCTGAATGGTGTTTGGCATTTAAGCCATTTATCAGTGAGTGTTTTTAGAGCCTCTGGTACTGTCTCTTTAAGAGCTGTCTGCTTGCAGACATAATTAGTTGTATGGGGGACTGTGTGCTTCTCTGAGTACCACTCGAGCTGCTGCCAATTCACTTCATTTTGCAGTCACTAGGAGTGCAAAGGGAACCTATCTGAAAGATGTAACTGTTTGCCAGAAATTATTTAGAGTAATAATGAAATTACAGTTTGTCTAACCTGCTTTCTTTGCAGTCAGAACTGTGTCTGCTAGTTCCCATTCTAGTTTTGAACTGCTGAACTGGACCAATCAGTGTGGGGTAAGCTAGCTCTAAAATGGTGCCTTGGACGAATCAGAACTTGGACTCATAATCTGAGCCAGCCACAAGAGGATTGTATGGGCAGTGACTCTGGGAGATGTAGTTTAGACTTCAGTGCCTTTTGGACCAACAGCAGCAGTCTATTGTGAGTGACAGCCAATCCAGTCAAGAACTGGGAGGAACTCAAAGGAAGTGCCGGTTTTGTCGGTTGGAGTTTCAGTTGAGCTTTGGCAGTGAAGAAGGAAGGAGCCTGTGCTTTTTCAGTGTGCAGTTTTAGTCAAAAACGTGTGTAAGGCCCAGAGTTCGGTCTGCAGCTTGTGTAACAGCTTGTTAGGACTGAATCCGTCCTGTGAAAAGAATCAAAGGATCTCTGAAGAGTAGAAACCAGGCTCACCCTGTAGAAGACTGGAGGAATTGCTAGAAAATTGCACTCGGTCTGTCAGGAACTGATCTGCTGTGTGTTCTCCTGGGTATTGTGCAGTAATTGCGATCGGGATACAGATGCAGCCTGCCTGGTATAGTGCTTTCTTTTATATGGATGTGTGAAGAGGTTTGTGTACCTCAAGTGAGCCCTGCTGACATTGAAGGACCCTATCTTATTTGGAGGTCGTGATTACTAATTCAGGGTCGCTCCTGTTGAATTGCCACATTAAATCCAAATGGAATTACTGTACTGCTGACTGTTTAATTTTCCTTTTCTCTGTGAAAGGGCCCCACCAGCTGCCACGGTTTGGACTAGCCACTAGGGCTTGGGTACCCAGGGACAGTAACTGATAGGGATAGGCCTGTGCACAGAGCCATAGGTAGATTATTAGAGTGATAAGCTAATTAACCTGATTTCCCTGTCCTTGTTATATCCCCTAAATAAATCAGAGCTGCTTGTTTCAGCAAAGTTATACTGCCTGAGGTATTTGTCTATGTTAAAGCACTGTACTGTGATTGTTGCACTGTATCTCATTTCACAGGAGGTCCCAGTGCTGGAACCAGACCTGGGGTAAGTGTATACTGTGAAGGTAATTATGATATATTGTGTGGGCCACTAGTGGGAAGAAAGGGGTTGCAGTGTCCCAGAGGGCTGTGACCAAGTTAGTTTAACTATTGCAAACCCTGACCTCTGGGTGGAGGCACCCGCCATTGGATCAGGCCCCTCAACCTGTTAGTGGCAAATCAGGCAGGGGTAGTAGCCCCTGGGATAGCGCCATCTAGGGGTTACATGTATGCAGAATACTAAATAAGTATAGTAATGTGATAAGTTTATATTTTACTGATGCATCAGTCATTGTCTTGTCTTGCATAAGTAATGTCACATATATATCGTATAGTATATTGTCTTTTTCCATCTATTGTGGTATAGACTTGACCCAGGTGCTAAGTTCTTTCAAGGCGGGGAAGGGTGTAACCCCCACAAAATGGGGGGTTCCCAAAAGTCTCCTTGGGTTGCCTAAATGCCCACTGCCAGGCTGGCATTATGTATCCTAGCAATTTAAAAGTGTCTGCATGCAAGTGCCCTGTTAGCCTTTGTGCTTGTCTCTTTAAGAGCTGCCTATTTCATAGTGTAAAATTAATCTGGGTAGGGGCCGAGTAGTTTTAGGCTAGTCCCACCGGGCTCCAATTTTATCCTCCATTCTGCCATCCTAATTTCACAGAGGGAGCCCTACAAGAAGCTGTAACTGTTCGCTGATTATCTGCCTTAATTATAGTAATATAGTAGTTTGTTTAACCTGCCTTCCTTTGCAGTATGGACATTTCTGTTAATCACCACCATCTTGGTTCTGGACTGCTGGTTTGGACCAATCAGTATCATTAGGGGACCTATGTGGAGTCTGTCCCCAGGGGTCTTGTGGGAGTGAATTTCTGTAGGAATTGTAGTTTTTGCTCTTTGGCGCTAAATGGACCTGGAGGGAGCTCTAGCTGTGACAGACAGATGAATCGACTAATCGAACTGTTTGGATCTCTGGGAAAGTCCCAAGCTACCTGCAGCAGACAGTCAGTCTGAGTTTGGAGTTGGAAGAGTTGAGACATTCAAGCAGCTGCTCCTGCATAGTAGCATGGAAACAGGTGGGAAGGCTGTGTTTGGCCTGCCTGCCCCATCTTCCCTTGTGAGGAGTTTTCAGTATAAAAGAGCTCGGACTTCATTCAAAAAGTGTTGCGACCGAATTACTGAATTGTGACTGCCATTTGCTGAAGAAGGACGAAGATTTCCTTCTACGCGATCGCCTGTCAGGACGTCAAAATGACCACAAGCGTACGGTTTGCATAGAGACACTGTGTTGCAACTGGACTGTCATCCGAACTGTGGTATTTCTTTATCTTTACTGTAAGTGTGTTGAATGCTGTTAGTGGGTTGCATTTGATTCCCCACTGCCTGATTGTGTCACGCTTGCTGGAAGCTGCATCCAGCAACTACCGGACTTTTCTCAGAACTGATCACCCAGTCTGGGCCCTGCCACTTCAGCTCAGACAGCCACTCACGCCACAGAGAACCCACCGAGAGATCCACCTGGGGATTCGCCCTGCTCAACACAACGAACAGGAACGGAATTGTGTGGGCCATGCTTCTCCTGCAAACCAGCATTTCATCCTGAAGTCTCCATTTCATCCATCCTGTGTCCTGTACTGGGTGGCGTGAGTAAACACCAGGGTAGCTCCTGCAACAACAGCTCAATCAAAGTGTGTCATCTGATTTAATTGTTTCGCCTGATTATCATGAACTGAGCCATCTGGCTCGGATTACAAATATTGGGTTAAAGTGCACGTTGTGTTTTCTTTTCTAAAGGGCCCCAACAACAGCTGCAATGCCGGCCTACCCTGAGCAACGCTTCAGGCTAGCCTGTAACTCCAACTGGGTACCCAGAGTATATGTAACTGTGATAGAGGGACTCTTAGAGGTATGCATGCTTAAATCTGATTTAATCAGTAATAGAATCAAACACTGAATTCGCCTTCCTTGTTCATGCCCCCAAATAAATCGATCGGAACCTTTTGCATTGAAACTGGTTGTGGTGTACCTCTGTACAAACAGCATTGAAATACTGTTGCTTGTTGTGCTAAATCTTACTTTACAGGGGTCTTCAGAGCCAAACCAGCTGAACCAGCCCTGGTGGTAAGTGCAACAAGTGTGGGGTTAAAATGCTGTCAGGTGTTAGTACATTGTGTATTCTGTGAACCATTTAGGCCACTAGAGGAAATGAGGGGTAACAGTGTCCCGGAGGACTGCCCAGATCAACCCGCTACCACTAACCCCTAACCTCCGAGTGGGAGGCACCGTTTTCAGTACCCAGGCCCCTCAACCTGCACTTGGTCACGCAGGAAGGTGTAGTACCCCTGGGATAGTGCCACCTAGGGGTTACACAAGATATGGGCTGCACTGCATGTTGGGACCATGCAAGGTATATCTTCATGTTTTGTTTCTGCAGTTTCCTTGGCAGGCCAACCGATGGCTGTGATTGCTGATAACTGTAATACTGTGAGTACAAACTGAATGATTTTCAACCAGTAATTCTGTGCATGTTAGCTTTACATTTACTAATATATGGTACTTTTCCTCTAACTTACTGCCAAGATTGGTGCTACATGCTTCAATTTTTCGTCTGTGTGTATTACAAGATGTGGGTTGCACTGCATGATGGGACCATACTAGGGTGGCGCTTCATGTTTTGTTCCTGCAGTTCCTTTGGCAGGCCAACAGATGGCTGTGAAACAATGCTAGCAGCACAGTACTGTTTTACAGCCATCTGTTGGGCTACTCATCAAGGCTACACTTGAGCTAAAAATTGCTGGAGCAAGCATGGATTACACTGGTATTACACAAGCAGCCATGGTTCTACAGCTCAATACCACCCACCTTGTCGGTATTATTGCTGGCATAGTGGTCCATTACAGGGCAGGGGCCATATTCATAGTGCCTTGGTCCATGGCACTCAGTGGATAACACAGTGACATTGAATACACCACTGAACTATGCTATGCAAATGAGGAACTGTGTTACACATACAGACGCGGTGGCATATTCAGCTCATTTTAGAAGTGGGAAAAGACTGCCCTGGAAGTACTATTTACCACTTTCAAAATCCTGCCTTTACCAATATGCACAGTGATGCACAATGCCCCTAGTGGCTCTTGCCCAAAACACTGACATTGCACATCCCCTCCTGCTTGATCCTCAAGATACTGTAGTCAAATCCCTGGTAGTGTATTGGTCCCCCCCATTCCCAAGATAAAAAGTTCTCAAATCACTTGCAGTCTAGTTGTGCCCCATCATTGAGATAAGGTCATCAGATCCTTGGTAGTCTAGTGGTGCCCCCATCATTGAGATAAAGTCATCAGATCCTTGGTAGTCTAGTGGTGCCCCCATCATTGAGATAAGGTCATCAGATCCTTGGTAGTCTAGTGATACCCCCCATCATTGAGATAAGGTCATCAGATCCTTGGTAGTCTAGAGGTGCCCCCATCATTGAGATAAAGTCATGAAATCCCTGGTAGTTTAGATACCACTAAAAACTGTGAGCTGAAAAGGTTCTCAAACACAGCAGTGCCTCTAATGGCAAGTTTACCAGTAGGGGCTACTTTACAAAAAGGTGACTTTCAAATCATTTTACTCATATTTTTATTTACTTATTTATTTTAATATTTTACAAAACGTCACCTATAACCAATTTTCTAAGTGCAATAATACCCTCTGGGTTGTGTAAGATGAGCTATATGTGCACTTCTAGAGGCTATAAGGCCTTCACCTGCAGTGTCGGGACTCATTATGCCCTGGGTGAACAGGTATAGCCCAATACCACCCACCCCGTTTAGTATTATTGCTTACATAATCTAGGGTTGGTCAGTGGTCTCTTGACATAACCCATAGGCTACCAGTAGATTTAGAATGTGTAGAAATTTAGGACATGTATAGAAGAATAGGGCAACTGTATCTGTGTTTCATGCACTGAAATTGACAGTTTCTTTTGAAGCTTCGCATGACCAAGATCTAATTTCTGGGGTACTGTTCTATCATTGATCTGATGTTAGACTGATGAACAAAATTGTGATGTCACTGTTCTCCTTTGGGAAAAGTGACCAGCCATACAGTATAGCACACTCTGTGGTGTACATTTATTAAACAGTTAGACAAGGCAATGTTTATAGGGTGCCAACTACGAGGAGGGGCTGGGTGGCTGAAGCCCCGGGAAGTTGAAGTGAGGGTTCTGCCCTCCCAGGCTGGACAGTTTTATTTTTTATTCAATCTGCAGTGCTCTTTAAATTTCAGCCAGACCAGCAGTGACAGCCTTGCTGGGGGGGATCTTAGCTCGGCAACACTGACTACGTTTTCTTGTTCTTTTATTTTAAATTAAAAAGTCAGGTGGTTGGCTCAGGCAGGGTGGCTGGCATGCCCTGACTTGTGGTGTTATAGGTAGAGGCGGGGTGGTGTGTTCTCGAGTCTCCCACATGCACCGCACACCATGTCTTTGGCACCTGTCTCTCTCAGAGCCACCACCATTTTGTGCAGCAGACAGATAGTAGTGGCTTAGGCACATGGCATGCCAGCCCAGGCCAGAGCAGAGGATTCTAGACATGAGAGGCTAGGCTAGGGAACAGTGCTGTCTGCTATGCACCACTGTTGTTGTCAGACGGACTCTGGAGCAGAGGCAGTGGGTGCCAGACCCAGTTTTGTGCAGCGAGTGAGCCGAGCACGGCAGTCTGACCTGGTCCGACTTAAAGTAAAAGTTGAGGCAGCACTAGGCTGGGCAGGGCACTGGGCAGCAAGGCAGTTCGGCTGCAGCGGTTGCAGAGGGCAGAGACAGGCAAGCACTGCACCCACAGTGAAGTGACAGAGCAGCCAGCAAGTGGAGAAACTGGGGTCCTCCTAGCCTGAGTCGCTCAGTAGGGCAGTCGGGCCTGGCGGCCGGGGCAGAACAAAGGGACGGTCAGGTGGTGGGCTCGGGCGCCATGGTTATCATTGGGTTGGGGCCCTGGGAGGGTCAGGGTGTGACTGAGGTGAGGCCCGCCCTGCTACTTTAATCTCTGCTGTGCTGCCTGCTGCTGTCTAATTCTATGTGGGTGGGTGGGTCACTTAGTGAGTCAGTTGGACGACTGCAGTGGAGCCTGGCTGGAGAGCAGGAGCATGAGGAGGCTGAGCAAGCAAGCAACCAGCATCCGTCTAGCGACAACGAGGACATGAACTTGTCTTTGACTCTCCACAAACCAGTCCGCTGCCCAGCTGTACAGTGTTGTAAGTAAAGAAAATCCTTTATTCTGAGTGTCATTATTGTGATTTTTCTTAACACTGTTCAAGTTCCTGCCTAGAGACAGAGTTCCTTCAGATACAATTGTAACCTAAAAACTGAAAAGCAAACAGATGGAAAAGGAATAGATGAGGTGCTTCAAAGTCAATCAAACAATCTCTTTTACAGCCAGTGGTACTGGTACAAATGGCTCTTTATTCTGCTCTTTGATCTGTGATTGTTGAATTGATGCATAGCTGCTGATGCTGAAAACAGATTTTGCTAATTGCTGTCATTATTTATAATCTGCCATTTAACATGCAGTTCAAAAGCCAAGCTGTGTCTGAATACTGTACCTCGGTAGCCATCATATTCAGCTGTAGATGTTCATATACAGGTTAAAGGCAAAACAGAATATCTACAGGATTAGAATATTATTGTATTTGGTTTACAAATAGAACATTGAAACATAGACTTTGACGAGATAAGGACTGCTTGGCCAGTGTGCCCACCTAGTCTGCTCATTTCCTACCTACTCCACTGGATAAGCTGCAGATCCTAGTTAACCAACAGCCTATTTCTTCCTACCCCCACAAGAATTGCCTTATGTCTGTCCCATGCATTCTTGAATTCTCCCACAGTTTTAGACCTACAACCTCCTCAGGAAGGCGGTTCCATGCATCCACCACCCTCTCTGTGAAAAATACTTCTCACATTGCCCTGAGCCATCCCCTTTTCAAAATATTTGTATCCCTTGTTCTTGCACATCTGTTTTTCTGAAAGATGCTACCCTCTTGGACTTTTTGATTCTAATGTAAGCCAACAATGCTATGGAACTGTGAATGATAGTTTGCGGATCCTATCTGCCAAGAGCCAACTCGTTAAACATGTTCAGCAATTTCTGAGCCTGCAAAAAAGTACATTCCGTACAACCAGTAATGCAGTTTTAATTTAAAAATGAACTTTTTCACAATGCATTCAATATACACTGTATATTGAATGCATTATATTAATAATATGTATTTATTTATTTATTTTTGTTTACGGGTAGGTGCACTAGCCAGAAAGACTATTTTCAGGCACGACCGGGAGAGTACAGCGACAAACTTCTAAAGAAGATCATAATACATTGTACAAAGTGCAGGAAATTGATACATATTACAGATTACATAACAGCAGCAAATGTGATAAAGAAACAGAGGTAGTTTGACCAAATTAAGCTCTTTAAGTTAGATTAGGACAAAATACGGCAGGTCAGTATAGAAAAATTGAGGTAGTAAGATCAAAGTACAGTGATTAATATTTACACAAAAAATACACAATAAGGTCAAAATTATGCAGCAGGAATTTATGCAAGTGATTAAGGAAAAGGAGCTGTCTGATGATAGCCCCATTTGTAGATTGATAAGGGGAAGCTTGGGAGAAAGGTGAGAAAGATGAGTAGGACAGCCAGGAGGAGAGAAGGAAGTGGGGTAATGAAGTGAAAGAAAGAGGAAGTGAAAGTGGAGAAGGAGTTTCACAGACAGGGGTGGGCCTAAGCTCCTATAAGATGACAGGCTGAGGATAGGGTTGGAGAGAAGGCCTAGGAGGTTTGAAACAGGAGCATGTGTGGAGGAGGGGATGATGTCAGAGTTGTTTCTTAAAGGAGTAGTGGGATATGGATTGGCGCAAGGTTATGGGCAGTGAGTTCCAGTAGTGAGGTACATGATAGGCAAAGACCTGACCACCTTTATTTGTCGCGATGTCTCGGGATGATGACAGGGATGTTTGCTGAGAGCACAGCACATAGTGGGTTTTCTGTAAGGGAAGGAGATAGGCCAGTGAATTTGGGATACAGGACCTGATAATGTTATCAGTAATGGACCCAGGCGCATAAGACCTTAGTTCAAGTGGTGGAAGCCATCCTAGATCAGAATAGAAGACAATTGTGTTTGAGCCGGGGGGCTGGATGCAAAGTGACAGATATTATTGTAGGTAATGTCGCATTTTGAGCTCGAGAGGTTGCTGGTGGAGACATATGTAGCAACCCGTGGGTAGAGAAGAGTAATATTCCACGGGCTATAGCGAGTCTAGCTGAAGGAGTGAGCACATAGCAAATGCAGTAGGTGATCCCGAGTTTGAAGTTTACCTGCTTGCAGATATTATGAATGTGGAGGTCAAAACTCAAGGATGGATCAAGAGTGACCCCAAGATACTTAAATGAGTGTGCCACACCAACAGGCGAGCCATCCACGGAGGAGACAGTAAAGTGCATTTGGGAGTATTGAGCTTAAGGCTGGAGCCAAATAACATGGCTTGTGTCTTAGTTGAGTTTAAGACTAGTTTGTGGTTTTCAAGCCACTGTTGTAAAGTTGGTATTCACTGGAGAGTTTGTGTTTATGTCCACAATGTTATTTGAACTGCAGTACAAGACAATGTTGTCTGCAAATAGTAGGGAGGAGGTATTGAGGAGATTCGTAGTGATACTATTAATGAAAATGGTGAAAAGCAGAAGACCTAAAATAGACCCTTGAGGAACACCAATGTTGATGGTAGCCTTATCTGAGAGGGTGGAGTTGAATTTCACGTACTGAGTCCTGTCAGACAGATAGTTCTCAAACCAGTTTACAGCATTGTCTTGTGAAGCCAATAGAGTTTAGGGCACCGGCGAGGATGGAGTGGTCAACAAGGTCAAATGCCTTGGTCATATCAATAAAGATGGCCCGGTGAGTCTGCCAGAGTCCATAGCAACTAAGGTATCAGATGTGAGTTTGAGTAGGGCAGTGGTGGTACCGATGACCTTTGCAGAAACCATGTTGGGCATCAGTTAAGAGGTCATGTTTCAGTAAGAAGTCGGTGGTCTGGATAGCAACTATTTTCTCAAGTATTTTACTGAGAACAGATAGGATGGCAATAGGACGGTAATTTAATGGGTCAGTGGGTTTAATGGACATGGTACTAAGCTTCTACCCTTGTATACACAGTACTAGTGTATTCAGTTCTAAGATATTGAATAGCTAGGATATCCATGCCGTCTCTAAAGCAGCCTGACCATGACATCATCTGGACTGGCTTATTCTGTATCATTAGGTATTCAATACTTTTCCTCACTGTGCTGTCTCCTGTAACCCCCCTTTACTTGACTCTCTTAACACCTGCCCTCTGGGCCCCACAGTCTCTAGCCCTCTTTTACTGCGTTGTTGTTTTCCTTTTGCACTGCTTGCTGCAATGGTTTTACATCAGTTTTGCACTGCCTCGCTGTACTGTCTATTGCACTTTTTCTACTTGTGTCCCCTAATACTGTACCTTTCCCTCAGGCCATACCCAGAAACAAGCTACAGCTCTGAATCTTTTCTGGCCAAAATGTCAATTAAATAACAAATAAAAATATGAGTGTGTGGCTTTTTGTAAGCAGGGTCCTTATGGAGTCCATGTTGCATGTGTTGAGGCAGAAATGTGGGCTTGGAAGTCATAAAATGTACAATTTCCTGCAGCACAGCATCTCTCTGTATCATGTTGGAGTGTGGAAAAATATTTAGGTTTTCTCCAACAAGAATTTCAACTCAGTCCTTCAATCTGGTGTAAGGATGCTGTGTGCTACAACACACTGGCCCTCAACAGCGGACAGCCCATATCCACGGGCTGTTAGTCAATACCTGTAAGTATATCTCTTGACATGATTTGAGCTTACACAAGCATACTGAAAGTCTGCTGAGTGCTGACTGGTGCTGCAGAAGTGTGAAGAGATATACTTACAGGTCTTGACTAACAGCCTGTGGCATATGGAGCTGCTCCGCTGTAGAGGCCAGTGTGCTGCAGTACACATCAATTCAACATTTTTGAAGAAGGATGGATGTATTTGAGGTTAGGTTTTGCTATGCTAGTCTGAGTCTAGAGTTGCTTTTAAAAATCATTGGAGCTAATAAATATTAAAAATCATGTCTGGGTCAGGCGGCTGCTGCTATTAGTAGACTTGCTAATGTTGTAAGGCTCACTGAACTCGTTTCCTAACTGGGCCTCTTGCACTTGACTTGACATTTTGCAGGCTACTAGAGATTAATAACAGTTACACATTGTAATCTGCTCTTTGGTGTGTGGGTCAGAATAATATAAGAAAAGGGCACAAGGCGCACACAAATATATATTATAGATTTATATATGCCAGTCTGACAGCCACTACTACATGATCAAACTGCAGTAGCCACTAAAATGGTGATGGGCTGGCATATTGACATTAGTGGCTTCCCCATGTTGTGTACAGCTCTGAATTTTGGAAGGATGACCAGCTCAGGAAAGGTCAGTGGTGATGGTGGTGGTGGGGGCTATTCCGTGGGTGGGAATAGCATGGGAGGAGTCCAACTGCAAGGAGAGTGGGTGAGGCGAGGCTGTGAATGTGAAGTGGTCTAGGGAATGTGCTCAGCTTGGGAGGCTGGTCATTGTGCTGGAAAGAGGTACAGCTACAGAGAGGGTGGGGTGTTACAGCTGCAGAAAGATTTATCGGAAGCTGGTCTGGGGACTAGCAGAGTGATCCAACTGCTGGGGATGGGACTAGTCCATAAGCAGAAATGGTGGTTTGGGTGGGTCCAGCTCTAGGAGGATGAGAGAATATCTGGGAGGGTGGTCCAGCCCTGGGAGGTGCTCAGGGTTGGGGATCTGTGGTCAGGAAAGGTATAGCTGATGGGACTCGGGAGGGTTGTCTGCTGGGAATGCTGGTGGTGAGTAGCATGGAAAGGAGGTCCAGCTACGAAATGGGGGTGCAGTCTGGTGAATGGAAAGGTCCCAATGTAGGGCAGATGGTTGGGCTGTGAAGCTTGTCCAAGGCTTAGGGTGGGGCCAGCTGTAGATACAGTGGTTGACTGGGGTGGGTGCTGCTGTTTGTGTGATTGGGAGGACAGCTGCACTGGGGTCATCTTAGGCGGGAAGATAGTCTGGGGACTTGGGATGGGGATCCAGCTACATGGAGGTTGCATGGCATGGGGCTGGATGCCCTCATGCCTACACTCTGGTGCAGAGACAATTGGTCTAAGTGGGGTGTTGTGGCAGGTTCAAGCATTGTGACCCGGACCCCTAAGTGGCCATAGATCTGCCACCTCTCACATGGGAACCCATGCTAAAATTTCCTACTTGCTGTGGGTAGCAGTGGATGGGCGGGTGGTGGGGTGCTTTCATTCAGTGGACAGTGTCGTTCCAGTCCCGAACCCCTGGGCACAAGTGAAGACCTTTCTCTGGTACACAGCAACCCCCACACACACACACACACCACACACACACATATGTGGTGCTGGCAGATGCCTGGCTACACTGTTTGTGGCAAGGCAGGTGACAGGGCTGTTTTGCTACCTGAGGTCAGGATAATTATGATCTGCCTATGTCTTCACACTGGACAACAGATGCTATAGACCACTGATGTTGAGTTGAGTATGGAAGCTGACAGCTCATCTTAGGAAGCTGCTACCACAGCATTACTCAACAAAATATCAAGGTATGTATGCATCAACTGATGCAGTCAAGAGTTAGACACATTAGTTGTTTAATGACAAAATGTTTAATGCTGTATCAACGCTCTTATTAGAACAGAAGTAAGATGAACCACAGTAATACAGGCAAGTTTTGGTACCATTCTATAATGTCAGCAGTGCTGTTTATACTGTGCAATCTGTTAAGTATAACTGTCAAAATGCACCACAGAACACCAAAAACCCTAGAGCTTATGGAGGGCCTTGGCGGCCCCAAGACCCCAACCATTAGTTGAGCCCCCACAGGAAAACAAAAGTCAGCTGCTATGGCAATGTTTATATTATTATGGGATTAGTGGCATGCCTCAGGAGGTGAGGCATGAGAGGTGAAGCTGAGGTCTTACACCTGAAAGTAATATCTTACAATAGCATACACACTGGAGGCCTTGTTGCAATTACAAAATTGGTTGTCTAAGTTTTAATTTTACACTTGAGTAATGAGGTATGGCAATTAAGTATTTCTGACCTGCTTTGCTATGCTAGAATTACTCACGGTCATGTGACTGGATTCCACGAATCACAGCCCAGGATCATTTCAACACATTATAAGCTAAGTTAACACACTTCCTGTGCACTAATAACAATTGCTGTTACCTGATGCCTCTGCACCCAGGATGTGCTTTTATTAGCTTCACACACAACTTATTATTATTGTTGCATACATAATATAACTTCTATATGAAAAGTGCTAAATAAATCTGAATTTTTATGTTTGCTTGCAGGCATGCCAAGAAACATGTTACAACAACTTGCTGCAGAATCAACTGTGGAGGTGTGACACTATTGTGGCCAATGCCCCCGTGCCTTTTGGAGGCTTGGCCCACTTTCCCAATATGATGGCACACTGCTGCTGACACTAGTTCAGCCAGCATGCCACCACCTTGAAAGGTTTTGGCGCTGTAATCAGGGGCTGCCTCCTCATTATGGCGTCAGCCATTCGCTGCAATGAGGAGTGACCTGTAATTGCAGGGTGTACCTCACAGTCCTGACCCAGTAATTTCCAGGCGGAAGCCCACTCCCTGTCGGCATTGTAACCCCTCCCATTTGTTGTTTTCTGAGGGGTGTCAACCCCCTCAACTTCATCGCCCCCATGAGTCTTTCTTTGCGATGGGGCCCAATCTATCGACTTCAGTCTCCCACCCCTGTTAAATTTGCTGATGGAGCCCACTCCCTGTTGGCATAATGCCCCCTGCGATTTGTTGTGTGGCAAGGGGTGCCCAATCCCTCTGCTCTTCCCCTCCGTGTGCCGTTAAGGTGCCCAATCCCGCCCATTTACAGCCCACAAGCCACTCAGGTGGCATGCTGGGAGCCACCCGCATGCTAAATGTCGCTAAAGAAAAAATTAACAGTCCCACAATGTTTTTTAACCCTGTAAAGAAAAAATGGTACCTCGTTGAGTCCGTGGCCCTTCCCCAACCTGCACCCACCCTCTAGCGCACCATGCCTCCACACCCCCACCCCATACTTACCTCTGGAGCCCAGAGCAATGATCTTACGGTGGACTGGAACACGTCCACACTCTTCAAAGCCAATCATGAACTGAAGAAATGCCGGTAGCTGCATAATGGCATAAATAGGGTTTTAAACTTTGGTGCATATCTTAGGCATTTTGGGAATTTTAGCATGCTCGTAACTTTCGAATTTATAATATTTTCCTCCAGATTTTCAACATTGGCATTTTCCACACCTCCTTATGAACAGTACAGCTGTCATTTTCCACATCTTGGCCAAAGCGTGTTTAGCACTTCGGTGCAGAACAGAGCGGTCACTGTGAAAATCAGTAAGAAAATTACAGTGATGCTGTTCATGAGCAGAGGTACTAAAATCCTATGTTTAAAATTTTGTGATGAAAGTCCATAAAATGACTGTGTTACGAGCATCGTTACTAATTTTCATGCACCCTTGTAACTGCAAATTAGTAATATTTTCACATCAGGTTTTCAACACTGGCATTTTTCACAGCTCATTATGAACAGTACAGCGTAATTTTTACATCCTGGATGAAATGTGTTTTGCACTTCTGGCACAGAATAGCGCAGTCACTTTTGTGTTTGGGACAGATTAAGATCGGCGTGAGGAGGGCAGTGACCAAGCTTAACTGAGATCTGTCGGCACTGCTGTGGATTTCTTTGTGGGCAGAAAAAGGCACCAAGCATGAGCATAAACCCAGTACCAAAGGGCAGCCTGCAGCACCAGGAGAAACAGAACAAGCGAGTGAGAAGAGGGGGTGAGCAAGCTCAGCAGAGCTCTGCTCGGGACTGCTGCGGATTTCTTTGTTGGCAGAAAAAGGCACCAATGCAGGCAGGAGCCCAGTACAAAATGGCAGCCTGCAGCGCCAGGAGAAACAGAATGAGTGAGTGAGGAGGAAGTGAAAGAGCTCAGCGGAGCTCTGTCGGGACTGCTGCAGATTTCTTTGTTGGCAGAAAAAGCGTCCAGGCGCAGGCAGGGCCCTGTACAAAATAGCAGCCTACAGTGCCAGGAGAAAAGAATGAGTGAGTGAGAGAGAGAGAGAGCAAGCTCAACAGAGCTCTATCAGGACTGCTGCAGTTTCTTTGTTTACAGAAAAAGGCGCCAGCACAGGCGAGTGCCCAGTACAAAAGGCAGCCTGCAGCGTTGGGAGAAACAGAGCAGTGAGTGAGAGGGAATGAGTGACCTCAATGGAGCTCTGTTGGGACTGCTGCAGATTTCTTTCTGGGCAGCAAAGGTGCCAATGCAGGCAGGAGCCCAGTACAAAAGGCAGCCTGCAGTGCGGGAGAAAAAAACAAGCGAGTGAGGGGGAATGGCGACCTCAAAGGGCTATATGTCGGGACTGTTGTGGATTTCTTGGTGGTCGAAAAAGGCCCCAACACAGGCTGGAGCCCAGTACAAAGGGCAGCCTGCAGCTGGGAGAAACAGAATGAGCAAGTGAGAGGGGGGTGAGGGAGCTCAACAGAGCTCCTCGGGACTGCTGTGGATTTCTCTGTTGGCAGAAAAAGATGCCAATGCAGGCAGGAGCCCAGTACAAAGGGCAGCCTGAGCGCCAGGAGAAACAGAATGAGCGAGTGAGGAGGAAGTAAGCGAGCTCAGCAGACTCTGTCGGGACTTGCAGATTTCTTTGTGGGCAGAAAAAGGTGCCAATGCAGGCTGGAGCCCAGTACAAAGGGCAGCCTGAAGCACTGAGAGAAACAGAACGAGCAGGTGAGGAAGGCGGAGTGGCGAGCTCAACACAGCTCTGTTGGGACTGCTGCAGATTTCTTTGTGGGTATAAAAGGCGTCAGTGCAGGCAGGGCCCAGTACAAAGGGCAGCCTGCAGCGGGAAGAAACAGAATGAGGCAGTGAGGGAGGAAGTGAAAGAGCTCAACGGAGCTGTCGGGACTGCTGCAGATTTCTTTGTTGGCAGAAAAAGGTGTCAGCGCAGGCAGGGGCCCTGTACAAAATGGCAGCCTACAGCACCAGGAGAAAAGAATGGTGAGTGAGAGAGGGAGAGGCGAGCTCAACAGAGCTCTATCAGGACTGCTGTGGATTTCTTTGTTTACAGAAAAGGCGCCAGCACAGGCAGGTGCCTAGTACAAAAGGCAGCCTGCAGCGTTGGGAGAAACAGAGCGAGTGAGTGAGAGAGAATGGTGACCTCAGCGAGACTCTGTTGGGACTGCTGCAGATTTCTTTCTGAGCAGCAAAGGTGCCAATGCAGGCAGGAGCTCAGTAAAAGGGCAGCCTGCAGCACCAGGAGAAACAGAATGAGCGAGGTGAAGGGGGTGGCGACGCAACAGACCTTTGTGGGACTGCTGCAGATTTCTTTGTGGGCGAAAAAAAGCGCCAGCAGGCAGGAGCCCAGTACAAGAGGGCAGCCTGCAGCGCCAGGAGAAACAGAATAAGCGAGTGAGAGAGGGGTAGTCAGTGAGTTCAACAGAGCTCTATCAGGACTGCTGCAGATTTCTTTGTGGACAGAAAAAGGTGACAGTGCAGGCAGGGTCCAGTACAAAGGGCAGCCTGCAGTGCCGGACTGCTGCAGATTTCTTTTGGGCAGAAAAAGGCGCAAACACAGGCAGGGCCCAGGACAAAGGGCACCTCAGGCGCTGGGGAGAAACAGAATGAGCGAGTGAGAGAGGGAGTGGCGACCTCTGTCGGGCAGCTGTGAATTTCTCTGTGGTTAGAAAAGGTGCCAACACAGGCAAGATCCCAATACAAAGGGCAGCCTGCAGCTCCGGGAGAAATGGAATGAGCAAGTGAAAGAGGGAGTGAGCAAGCTCAAAGGAGCTCTGTCGGGTGCTGTGGATTTCTTTGTGGGCAGAAAACAGTGCTAACACAGGCAGGAGCCCAGTACAAATGGGCAACCTGCAGCGCTGGGAGAAACAGAATGAGCGAGTGAGAAAGGGAGTGAGCTATCTCAATGGAGCTGTCAGGGATGGCTGTGGATTTCTTTTGGGCAGAAAAAGGCACCCAAGAAGCGGGAGCCCAGTACAAAAGGGCAGCCTTAGCGCTTGGGAGAAGTAGAAACAACCGAGTGAGAGAGGGGGTGAGCAAGCTCACTGGAGCTCTGCCAGGACTTTAGAGTTGCCTACCCTCCCCCTAGGGTCCTCTGTGGTTCTGTATTACAGCAGGGTCTCTGGAGTGGAGACAAAGCAATGATTGGATACATTTAAGATTGCTGTAATAATACAGATTTAGTTGTTCTGTTTATTTCTCTAACTGAGCTAAATATCGAGCTATCTTGTTACGATTTCTGTAATAATACAGATTTATATGTTCTGTTTATTTCTCTAACTTAGCTGAGTAATACTTGGAGTGCAATAGGATTTCTAACTGGGCTAAGTGAAACTATGTGAGAGCTGAGAACAAAAAGTATTGTAGCTGCGGGGTGAAAAACAGACAAGGGGGTTTAGGATTGCTACAGTAATACAGTATCTAATGGATGAGATTTGAGACTGAATTAACCTGTCGGCAAGGGGCAGTAGGGGGACTAGTGTGGGGGACCAGGAATTTGAGTAAATAGGGCTTAACAGTTGTAGTAGGGTACAAAACCTGGGAGAAAGAGCCCGTAACATAAGATGGGGGCTAAAATGGGGCAGGTGCCACATGTCAATAGGGTGGGCATCTTTGGAAGGATGGTGGGGTGTGCAGGGTGTGGGTCCCCGTGATCCTGGACTGGGCTTGGAGGATGGGGTGGTGTATGGTCTGTAGACAACTGGCTGAGTTTGAGGGAGGAACTGTGGAGGTTAGGGAGGAGTATAAGTGGCAGGGCAGATGAGTATGGTAGGCATCCTGGCTGGGGAGGGGACAGGGGATGGCAAGAGGGATGGAGGAAGAACAACTAGAGTGAACCTGAACCCAGTATCAGTGGCACTAACAGAAAAGAGGAGAAGGAGGGTGTGTCCTAGGTGAGGGAGGCCTCCTGATGGGGAGGAGGAGACCACGAGCAATACCAAAGGAGAGAGCAGATGGCTTACCAGGGGTGGGACCAGGGTGTACGGAGGGAACAAGAGGAGGGGGGAACTGATAGGAGGAAAAGATGAGGAGGGGTATCAACTAGGAATAGATCTGAACCTCTGCTATGGGAGAGAGAGGGAGACAGGAACATACTGAAGGGAGAGGACAAGCGGTGCATGAGAGGGATGGCAACAGGTAGGGAAGAGATAGCGAGGATGAAAGGGTAGAAGGGAGCTAGTAAGGAAGGAGGAGATGACTGGAGGAGAGAGGCTAGGGAAAGGGAAGGATGGAGAGGCATCACTATCGGGGTAGAAGGGAATGGGGCTCTAAATCAACAACAGTGGGGATAGGGAGGGGTTGGAAATCAGCAGGAGGGAGGTCGACATGGGAAGCCCAGTAGGAAGTAATCAGGCTGGGAAGGGTTCAAGGGAATGGGAGGAATAAGGCAGAGAAAGGGGTGAGGTGGAAGTAGGGTTACAGATACAGAAGTCACAGAGGAACAGCTGGTGGGGGTAAGGGACAGGAAGAACAAATACTGGTTTGGTGTAAGGGCCATTAGAAGGCACAGGGGTAAGTGAGGGGGGACTTGTCCTGGGGATTCTATACTAAAAGGGTGAGATGAGGCGGCGGAGGGGTGGAGGCACAGCAATGTTTGGGTTGCAGCTATACCCAGATTGACTGCAGGAGGGGGCAGGGCAGGCACTGCTCAAGTGTGCAGCCAGTGGGAGGAAGAAATCTCATTTAGTGTAGCAGATGGGTACAAACGACTTAGCGGGGGGACTGTGGAAGTAGTGAAGGGAGGTTTAAGTAGTTGGACAGGCAGTGTGAGGGGTGGGGAGTCAGTGGCATTCTCGGAGGTACTGCGGTACCATATGCAAGCATGGGGAGGAAGGGTAGGCTTGAGGAGTTCAACAGTGGCTGAGGGATTGGTGCCACACCAAAAATATGGGTTAGTGACTAACTGCGGTAGGATCTGGGGGAAATAGTGACTTGTACATGGGAGACAGAGTACACTTGAGCAGGAAGGGGGGGGAGTATTAAGGCAGGATTAGAGGGGTATAATTCTGCTAAGGTGGATTAAACTAGTGGGGTGGCCAAAAGACTGAAGTTGGTAGAAAGGTCTGGACAGGGAGCCTAATGAGCTCACCCCAGATATAGGTAAGGCGGAGGCATAGTAACCCAGGAGGGCGGGCAGGTGGTCTGAATGTAATACAGAAGGCACCACCACCTGAAAAGAATAAGGAGGAGAAAGGGTGCGGACTACTGGGAGGAGGGACACAGGCCAAGGAGGAGGAGGAGAAGAGTGAGGAGAAGGAGGAATGCGGGTGAAGGTGATCTGACTAAATAGATAGAGAACTGGTTACAGGGGAGAGTGCAGAGGGTGGTGGTGGTGGGGTAGCTCTCGGCACCAACAGCAGTGACAAGCGGGGTGCCGCAGGGGTCAGTGCTAGGCCGGTGCTATTTTGGCTCTTTATCTCCGACATAGAGCACTGAACTGGGGAGCAGGGTTAGTCTGTTCGCATTATACCAAATTGGGGTGGTGATGGACTAAGAGGATGGATGGGAAAAACTGGAGGATCTAGCAAACTACAGACATGGTCAGTGGAGTGGCAGCTAGGATTCAGTGCAAAGAAGTGTAAGGCGATGCACTTCAGGGCTAGAACCAGAAGAGGGACTACTGGTTGTAGATCCAGAGGAGGAGAAGGACCTAGGGGTGTTGGTAACTGGGAGCATGAACAATTCAGTCCAGTGCAGGAAAGCAGCAGTGAAGGCAAGCAGGATGCTGGGATGCATCACAAGGGGTTCTCATCAAGACACAGAGGATGTAATCCTACCTTTCTACAGATCATTGGTCACACCACACATGGGGCTGGATATTCAAACTCGCCATTCTGTGGTGCAAGCCCTCTGCGCTGCTCAAAAAGTTGCGCAGGGGGTGTGGCCGAGGCGATATTCAGCGAGAGTTGGGCCACTGAGCAACTCCTTTGAAAATTGCCCCAGCCACAACCACTGTGCATGGCGCAGTGGAACTTGGCCACCGCAAGTGGTCAGAGTGGAGCATTCAGATGTGGTGGCGCAGTTCCATTGCACCACGCGCAAATTTCGATATTTAAAAGGTGACATGCAAATGGGGCCATAATTAATGCAAGGCACACGGGGGTCATTTGCATCAATTACGGTCCCATTTGCATGCCATTAGCATGCAGGTGCGCGATCTCTGGCGACTTCAGCCTGGTGCCCTGCCGAGCAGCAGCCATCGGGACCGACACCCCTGCAGCCTGATCGCGGGCAAGATGTGAAATCTCCCCGACTGGCCGATCGTGGGCATAATGTGAAATCCCCGACTGGCCTGATCACGGCCAGAATGGAGTTCACCCCAAAGACCAATATCCCTGGTGGTCCAGTGGACTGAAGCCTGATTGGGTATAAGGTCAAACCCACCCCAAAGTCCAATTTCCCTCATGGTCCAGTGGCCCCACCACCCACCCATGAAGCCCCCACCCCCCGCGGGCGGCAGCACCACTCGCCTGCCGATCCGCCGCCCGTCGACTGACTGCTAGATAGGGTTGCCGCCCATTGGTTCCAGAGCAAGAGCCAATGGACGCAGCCCAGCATACCGTCTGCGAGCGGTCAGATATGAATGAATTCATTCATTCACAAATCTCGAACTGCACTCGTCTGTTATGCATGCCATAACTCTTGCTCTGGCTCAATGAGCTGTCTGAAACAGTCGGTCGACCCGCGAAGGTGGCGGGCGGCAGGAAATGAGCTGCTACCGCCCACCGGCAACGGGGGTCGGAGTGGTGGGGCTCCGTATGGGGTGGAGTGGGGTGGGGGAGCCACTGGACCATGAGGGAAATTGGACTTTGGGGGTTGACTCTTATGCCCGCTGATCGGGCTGCGGTCCACTGGACCACCAGAGATATTGGTTTTTGGGGTGACCCATTCTGGCCAACGATCTGGCCACAGTCGGGGGAGATTTCACATTATGCTCACGATCAGGCCAGTCGGGGTTACTATTATGCCCGCGACCGGCTGCAGGGAGGGCACAGGGAACAAGTGGAGGCCACCCACAGGTGGCAGCTGCTGTGCCCTGCAATGTGGCAGCTCACCTGTGGGTGGCCCTCGACTTAATCCTTTTTTTTGGCTCAAAGTTGTGCAGGCGCAAGTAGGGGTTGCGCCTGCACAACTCTGTCACTGCCGGCTGAATATCGGGCTGTGCAGTTTATGCATGGTTCCTCCCCTCCAGTTGAGCATGCCTTCATTAGCATTGCGCTGTTGCTCAGCATGACTTGGGGGTGCAACTGCCTCCTGCTGAATATCCAGGAAGGCGCAATTTCGGACTTGTGCAGGCGCAACCCTATTGCGCATGGCGCGCCTTCGTTGAATATCCAGCCCATAGAGTACTGTGTGCAATACTGGAGCCTGTACCTGAGGAGAGATATAAAGTTACTGGAGGGGTGCAAAGGAGGCAAAAAAATGTTAAAGGGGATGGAAGGAAAGGAATATGAAGTTAGGCTGAAGGACCTGAACATGTACACACTAGAGGAGAGCAGGGATAGGGGATATGATTGAAGCATTTAACTACCTGAGGGGCAAATAAACCTAGCACTGAAGGGGTGTTTAAACTGAGGCGTGGAAGAGAGATGGGGCACAGACTAAGGTGGAAGGGGATGTTTCAAGAGGGAAATGAGGAGGCATTACTTCTCTGAGAGGGTGGTGCCTAGTTGGACTGCACTGCCAGAGGGGTAGTGCGTGTGGACAGTCAATAGCTTTAAGTAGGAGTGAGATAAAGCAGAGAAAGAGTCGAGGTGCAGGAGGCGGGAAAAGCGGGGAGGAGGCTGGGGCAGCAGCAATCTAGGGTGCTAGCTGCACACTTGGGCAGACTTACAGAGATCGATTGGTGTGTTCTGCTGGCAGATTTGTATGTTTATATGTTTGTATATAAAATCACAGTGACGCTGTTCATGAGCAGAGTTCTAAAATGCCTATGTTGAAAATTTGGTGACAAATGTCCATAAAATGACTATGTTACAAGCGTGTGTTGTGCAGTTTCCATGCACCCTCATAACCATAAATTTGTAGTATTTTCACTCCAGATTTTCAACACTGCCATTTTCCACACCTCCTTATGAACAGTAGAGCTGTTATTTTCACATCCTGCCCAAAATATGCGTTTACACATCTGGCGCAGAATACTCGGTTGCTGTGGGAAATCAATGTTGGGACAGATTAAGAACATCATAGTGATAATGTTCATGAGCAGAGGTCACAAAATGTCTATGTTGAAAATTTGGTGAAATAATTCCACTAAATGACTGTGTTCTGCGCATGGTCTATGAGTTCCATTACACTGGACTTTGAGCATTTTTAATATTTTTCACTACAGATTTTCAACATTGCCATCTCCTCACACCTCCTATGAATGGTACAGCTGTCATTCTTCACATCCTGCCCGATCTGTGTTTTCATGCATCTGGCGCACAATGGCACGGTTGCTGTGAAAACTCAAATTTCGGGACACATTGACAAAATCACAGTGCCACTGTTCATGAGAAGAGGTCCCAAATGCTTTCATGAGGTGGGGCCTACAAATGGCCATGTTGAACATTTGTACTGCAAATACCAACAAATGCCAGGGCATTATGGTTTCTAACCATAACGTCCCACCCTTTACAGATGACAGACATCAGGGTGTGCCTTTGGAATGCTTGACTGTAATGCTCAAGCCATTCCAACCCACCCCCACCTCCACCCACTGACAGGCATTGAGCTGTGCCTTCGACTCTTCAGCCCCACAGTTCACCCCATCTTATACTGCACCCATTTCAGCATGTCCTTATGGAATGGGGTGACTGTAAAGCCGAACACCCAAGGCACACCTCAACACTTGTCAGTATCTGCAGGATGGGTGAGGTGAAATGGCATGAACGTTATGGGGACAACACAAACGCATACCCCAAATGCCTGTACATCTCTGCAGGGTGGAGGTGGGGTTGGCATGGAGTTCAATACTTCACTGTCATTCCTACTCTCTATCTGTCTCACTCCTGCATTTCCAATGCTAATACCAGCAAGCAAACATTCGGCATTGACAAATGCTTGTTTTACTCTATTCTGCTATACCTGTACCTTCACTAATTAGCTTCCTTCTAAGGTGCTCAGCCTGGTGAAAAGGCACATCAATAATATATTTTATGAGTAATATTCTTTTCCATCACATTCTTTCTTTGCTACTCAGGATAATGTATATTATAAATCAATGGTGGGAGATTGTACTCAGGGGCTACAACGTTGGCCACTATGTCCAGTCTGCTGTAGGTCCCAATAATTTTACCAAGAAGAAATTCAATAGACAGGACTGATGCAGAATAGACCAGCTGGGAAATCTATGGATGTAGTCATCCATGGATGGGCAGTTCATCATTGTGATAGAGCACCAGCCAGAGGCGGTAAAATTCCAGGACCAGGACTAGACAGAACCAATCTCGCAGATCAGATGGCTGGCTTTGAAGCTGTGGGGTAAATCCACTGCAACATTTCCAGTAAAAGTCAATTGACACCCCACCACTAGTTTAGAACCGAAAAGGTAGCGCTTGCTATCATAGCAGGGCCTTTCTATACACCTGCTGTACAGCTATATCTCCCAGAGGGCTGTAGGGCATCAGTTTTGAAAATGCACGTGGCACAATTATTCAGCAGACCTGTCTGCTTGGAGGATTGCTAGGGCTATTAACTGAGCTGGAAATTGAATTAGCCAAGGAATAATAAAACAATTAGTAGTCAGTATTACTCTACACTCCAAAATACCGGAAATAACTATCCTACAGTGAAATTGTTAACTATTCTTTTGGCCAGTTATGGATTTACAGTAAGCCACGCAGAGCCATTTGGAGTACTGTATTTGACTCACTAGTGAACTGGCCAAGTAGCCTTTAAAGGGAACATTGCCCAGAAGGTAAATGTATCCAGAATGGCGATCTGGTTTCAAGCACATTTTGTCTCTTTAGGGTACCTGACATAGTTCACCTTTCCTTGTCTTGTTTCACAGATTCAACATTTTGTAACACGAGGAACATTAAAGCTTGTTTTCTTTAATGCCACTGGCAGTACAGCCTATAGGTTGAGACTAATGAGCTGTGAATGAGCTTGGTAAATTCAGCAGACAGACCTGGGTTTGATTCCCACAACCTCCACTTGCAAACCATGTGACTCTGAGCAAGTACTTAACCTCCCAGTGCTCCTGGGTCTCCCTTGAAAACAAGCACCTGTCGTGGTGGGCCTTACCTGGCTAACAAAGAACAAAATAAAATACATTTTTATTTACTTATTTTTTGTTCAAGTATGTATGCTTGATATATTTTCTCTCTTAGTATACTTTTTGACTCTACATATTACTGATCCTACATGTTGCTTTGTTATTAACTGCCTCTTGGGTATGCTGCCTCCAAAGCGTACTAAGGTCCTGTAACCACTGGGTCCAAACTTAACCTGGTACTTAGCTGAAACAGTCACCACACAGATGAGCCTAACAGGATGAAAAACATATCTTTTGGTTTTCAATAATTACTGATTAGGGATGATTACAATCGAAACCAGTACCTCAAATTATCTGTACACACTCCGTTATACACATTTGTGCATAATGGAGAACCCTCTCATACAGGCGCCATGTGCTTTAAACACTGAATCTGAGACACAACAGTACTTTTATTTTGATTCGCTCTACTAGTGTCGCTCTGAGCGTGGAACTACCCACGTGTTCTGCAAACCAGTAATTATAAAAATAAAAACCATGGACAGCAGCAAAACTCTTTTATTTTATTTTTTTTTTACAACTTACATATGCAGTACTAGTATAAATCACTTGTGCTTTGCTGTTGTGGTTTCGTGGTATCGTGCATTGAATGTGTGTTACAAAAAAACTGTGGTAACCCTCTTCTGAGCCAAGCAGGATCAAGACCGTGATGAGTAGGCATCATATGCTGACCCTGGTGGGAGGGTGCTGAGCATCCAACTTGCTGAGAACCACCTGCAGGAGGGAAGAGGAACTGCCTTGATGCTGTGGGTGACCGCGAAGCACTGGGGCTCCCTGCCTATGGGTTGGTGCCACAGGGACTCATTGACTGTATGTGCCAGGAAGGTGGGAGGGCCTAAGTTGAAAAATCCTCTGAGTGAGCAATATGATAGCTGGGGTGTCCAAGCCCCTCTTTGCTACCAGCCATTCTTCCCTGGTAGGTGTCTCCCACTACATTAGCAGGGAGTATGTGTGGGGTATTTCTACAATGGGCAAAGCCCCACAATGGGGGTAATGCTGTGGGATCAGGGTGGGGAAGCACAGGAGATTGAGATGGGTGGAGTTAGACCCGAGTATAGGGATGAGAACATCACACCAAGAGGAGTAAAATGTAAATTACAAAAGAAAACACTTGTTACACACTGCTGCACATACATTATTATCTATCTGTCATTCTATACTAGATGAGACATAACAGCCTGTCAAAGACAGTTTCCAGCTCAGGGAGAGAAAATAGAGGAAAGAAAATGCTGGGCTATGCCGCACCTCTATAGGCCTTCACATGGCCGACATGGCTGGCCACGCACCAAAATAGGGTCTTGTGTAAGTGGTGGATAACCAGTAACTCCGTGAGAAGGTTGCTGATGGGGCTGGGGTAGTCGAGCAGACCTGGCAGGAGGATACAACACTGACTGAAAAACTAAAAGGCAATTTCTGTACAGGTGAAGATTTGTCAGCCTGGCTTGCCCAATAATTTACATACCCATGATACCTTGCGCTGGATGTGAAATTTTAGAATACAAGTGCTTGGTCTGGAGAGATGTTCGGAAGTCAAACTATTTACCCAGGAAAACCTACTGGGATGCAACATCTCATTTTCAGTGAGGTCTTGCTTCAAGCCAGCCCACTGGTGCAGCGGTAGGATTACCATTTGCAGCGCTGGTGACCGGGGTTCAGGAGCAGACACTTGTCATTGAGGGCAGCCAGGGTGAGAGATCGGCATCCCAGAGGAGCATCCTGGAATGAGAGATCACGCATCCCAGAGGGCATCCTGGGTGAGAGATCATGCATCCCAGAGGGGCAGCCAGGGTCAGAGAGGCGTGCATCCCAGAGAAGCATCCTGGGGTGAGATCATGCATCCCAGAGAAGCAGCCAGGGTGAGGTCACACACCCAGAGAGGCATCCTGGGATGAGAGATCATGCATCCCAGAGGAGCATTCTGGGGTGAGAGATCACGAATCCCAGAGGGGCATCCCGGATGAGAGATCATGCATCCCAGAGGAGCATCCTGGGGTGAGAGATCATGCATCTCAGAGGGGCATCCTGGGTGAGAGATCATGCATCCCTGAGGAGCATCCTGGGGTGAGAGATCACGAATCAGAGGGCATCCTGGGATGAGAATCATGCATCCCAGAGGGCATCCTGGGTGAGAGATCATGCATCCCTGAGGAGCATTCTGGGGTGAGAGATCATGCACCCAGAGGGGCATCTTGGGGTGAGAGATCATGCATCCCAGAGGGGCAGCCAGGGATAAGAGATCATGCATCCCAGAGGGGCATCTTGGGGTGAGAGATCATGCATCCCAGAGGGGCAGCCAGGGATAAGAGATCATGCATCCCAGAGGGGCATCTTGGGGGTGAGAGATCATGCATCCCAGAGGGGCAGCCAGGGGTGAGAGACCATGCATCCCAGAGAAGCAGCCAGGGTGAGAGGCCACGCACCCCAGAGGGGCACCCTGGGGTGACAGATCATGCACCTCAGAAGGGCAGCCAGGGTGAAGATCACACACCCCAGAGGGCAGCCAGGCTGAGAGATCATGCATCTCAGAGGGGCAGCCAGGGTGAGAGATCATGCATCCCAGAAGAGCATTCTTGGGTGAGAGAGCTGTGTCCCTGCTGTTGTGGTGCCACCTGGGTGGCTACAGGTGACACTATAGACACAGGCACAGCTTTGGGGTAAAACGATGCTGGTTGGTGCTACACAGACATACTCTTCTTGTACATGCATGTGTGTTTGTCATCAGAGTGAATGGCATCTTTGTGGGAGAAACAATAACAGAGGAAAATGGCCCTCTGACTGTGGGCGATGGACTTCACTACATCATAGCATTGGCCCCCACCACCCACTACCTTACAAATGGATGCTGACAGAGGTATATCCTTCCACCTAACTTCACCCTGGCAGCTGTCCAGGCATGATAGAGGCAGGTGAGTGTAAGGGAGTTGCATGGAGGGGGGACTGCAGGGTGCTTTGGGGCTCTTGAAGGAGATGGGCACAGGGAAGGAGTAAGGTTTAAAACTACAGATAAAGCCAGCCCAGTGGCATGTTGGCAGAGGTGCTGGTCATCTTATCGCCTGCCACACTGGTGACCCAGGTTCAGGAATGGACCAGGGTTGCTCAGCAGCCAGCCGGATGAGGAGGATTGAGCATCCCAGGGACGGCCTCCTCCTTGGGGGTGGATCTTGTCTCTGCCATCTGAACTGCAACCTGACAGAGGCCATGTGGCAGCAATGGTGAAAACAGTCACACTTGGTGGGGGACATCGTGGGCATGGCACATATATCGCTTACTGTGCATAGACATGCACACATGTCATTGCGCCGACATCCTGGGGATAAGAAAAACAAGAGAACAAGCCCCAGACTGCTTGGTTCCCCTGCAGGCCCTGCACCAACCTAAAGCTGAAGGCCACCTACCAGTATGGCTCTGTGCAAGTGATGGATAACCAGTAAGTCCACTTGATGGGTTAGTGCCAGGGTTTGGCAAGTGCCACTGGGATTGGGGACAGAGGCATACAAAGCATTAATGAATTAAAAAAAGTACAGATACAAAAAAAAGAGTTTCTGCTTCTACCCAATCTGACTCCTCATAAAACCAAAGCACAGGAACATCAAAGAAGACAGAACCCCAACATGGAATCCAAACTTGGGGTCCCATTCTATGTTTCTGTGCTCTGACTACTAGGCACACAATCTTCATTATAGCAGCAAGTCTCAGAAAGAGAAAACATATGGTGACACAGCAACCCAGAGAAATTCTTCTCTAAAGATGGACGAGCTGAGTTTGTTTAATGACTAACACAATGATGTATAGGAGCTCAAAATCCATTGTCTGCTCAAATGTGACAAATTTGAATTCTTCAGGCTCTCCTGGAAATAACGAATGGTTTGCCCCGGCAACACAGACTTCCTGCAATGATTGATAGCAGGTTTGCGGCACAGTCTGTTACACTGCTATGATATGAGCGAGTCAGTGATGGTGAGTGAGGGTCTCTGAGCACCACTGCTGCATCCCTGGATCTCAGAGGTCAACGGATTGAATCCCAGCTCTGTCAGGGGTGCTGAAGTGTTCTACCTCATGTTCTGACTTGGCAAGCTGCCTACTGGAGCATGGGAAGGGAGGTCGTTACTAAAGTACTGAGTCTCTTGCCCTGTATAGTATATGACTAGCTACTGGTTGTCATAGGTTGGAGTGAAGGCCACTGACTTCACCAGCAGGGGTCACTGTGAGGAAAATTGCTCCAAGTATGGTCTGGGTTCTACTGAAGTTACTGGCTGAGAAGAGATAACTAATAGCAACTTTTCTGTACTCATCAATCACAAAATTAGGTAAAACATTACAGAAGGCCACCTTTCAAAGCATCAATGGTGTAGAGTGTATAAATGTTTTGAAACTATTTTAGGGGCAGAAAGATCCATCTCCATCTTCAGAGAACCCAATCTTTGTTGCTCTGTTGCTGGAGCAGGTTAGGTGACTTACAAGTGACACACAGATGACATACCCACAAAATAAGCAGTGATCTTGCTGTGTCCAAGGGGCCTGAATCTGTTCTGCAGCTTCTGGGGCAGCAGAACTACATGATCCTGCCCCCACTGTGCAGTGTTGGGTAAGTTACTTTTCTATTACTTTCTATTACTTTGGAAACTTGTTCCAGGAAGCTCTGTGCAGTCACTAGCAAGGATGGAGAAGTACTAGAAAAGTAATACACCTTACATTACAGTTACTTCTTTCTTTTATACAAAAACAATACAAAAGTAATAAATAACTGTGTAACCCCCACTACAAAATGGGGTTCCTAAAAAGTCTTCCTTGAGCTTGCCTAAATGCTCACTGCCAGGGGGTGTTCTGCGCCTTAGCAGTTTAAATGTATTGCCAGAGAGTGCATATATAGCCTCTGTGTACTGTCTCTTTAAGAGCTGCCTGGATTGCAGTCATAATTAATCTGAGAGGGAGCTCTGTTAGAAAATGTACCTGTTTGCTGCTCATTTGTTAGAGCAGTAATAATATTGCAGTTTGTTCTAACCTGCCTTCTTTGCAGCATGGACAGTTCTTTTGTTTCCATCATCTTGGTCCTGAACTGCAGAATGGGCCAATCAGTACATTTGGGACTCTAAAATAGAGCCTGCCTACAGGGACTTGGTGGGACCAAAACTTGTAGGAGTTGTAGTTTTGGGCTTTTGGTACCTAAAATAACCTGGAGGAGCCTTGTTGTGACTGACAGACAGATCAGCCAACCGAACCTTTTGAATCTTGGGAAAGTCCACATTGCTTGCAGTTTCAGTTAGATCCGAGTTGGAAGTGAAGAAGTAACAGCTCGAGGTAGTTTGAGCAGCAATCCATAGTGGATTCACGTGGGAGAACTGTGGAAAGGCCTGAGTTTGTTCTGCATGCCTGCCTGCTGTTCCTGAGAGGGAACTTGTGCTTTTCGGACTGAATCTGAATTTGGAGGCGAATTAAGCCACTGAATTGTGACCAGGCTTTAACCTGAAGAAAACCAAAGATTTGCTGAATGCGATCGGCTTGTCAGGACTTCCAGCTACCTCTGAACTCCTGGATTGTGCAGAGAGACTCGTAATCGCGACGGAGAGCCATTTGCCTTCTACTGTGGAATTTCCTTACATGTGAATGTGCTGTGTGCTTAGTGGGTCGTGATTTGGTTCCCCACTGTGTGTCTGAACTGTTTTTGCTTGCTGAAGGTTGTATCCAGCTCCACAGACTAAATCCACATCCATTTCTGTTTGCCTGGGCCCTGCTACACTGGCTCAGCCAGAATACCTGCTATGCAGAGAAAGTCATCAACGAGAGACCAGCCTGGGATCAGCCCCTGTCCATGTGAACAGGAATGATGCCTCGGTGATCGTGTGGGCCCTGCTTTTCTGGGCACTCCAGCTTAACAGCCTGCAGTCTCGATTTCATCCTGCCTGTGCCCAATATTGGGTATCGTGAGTAAACATCAGGGGTAGCTCCTTGAAACAACAGCTAAATCTAAAGGTGTCATCATCTGATTGTCTTATTGCCTTTTCTTTCACGAACTGAGCCCTCCGGCTCTGGATTACAAATAGTCTGTGTTGTGCATGTTGCTTTCTTCCATCACAGAGCCCCAACCAGTTGCAACATTCCTGGCTAGCCCACCATTTTCCTACCTGGGTACCCAGAGTGTGTGACTGTGTAGGGACTCTGAACTGCATGCACAACTGTCTGATTAATATAGCTTTTAAGCAACTCAACCTGATTATGCCCTCCCTTGTTCAAGTCCACTGAATAAATCAGATTTAACTTTGTTTGCATTTAACCTGACTGTGGTTCCAGTTTGTGCAAAAGTATTGTACTGTTGCTATTTGCTGTGTTTAACCTTGTTTTACAGGGATCCCCAGGGTCAAGCTAAAGGAACCAGCCCTGGTGGTAAGTGCAAACAGTGTGGGTAATTGCCTGGTGTATAAGGGTCATTGTGAAAGTAATTATTGTATATTGTTCAGACCACTAGAAGGGAAGAGGGGTTACAGTGTTCTGGAGGCTGTGCCCAGGTTAAACAACCACTAACAACCCTGACCTCCTGGTGGAGCACCCATTTCATTACCAGGCCCTTAATCTGCTACTAGCCAAGCAGGCAGGGGTAGTAGCTCTTGGGATAGCGGCACCTAGGGTTTACAACTATAACAGATTACATTTATTTGAAAATAATAGGGTAGTTACTTTCAAATAAATGTAATCAGTTACAGTTACATATTACTTTTGTATAAAAGAAAAGAAGTAACTAACTGTAAGGTGTATTACATTTTCTAGTACTTCTCCATCCTTGCTAACTGCACAGAGTTTCCTGGAACAAGTTTCCCAAAGCAATAGAAAGTAATAGAAAAGTAACTACCCAATATTGCCACTGTGACAGTGCATACGTTAATACTTGGTGAGTCTCAAAACAGCAATGTTTTGCTAATATTTTCTTTTAACAAAAGTACAAACTTTTAGTTCCTCTCCCATTAGTGTTTCACAGTCCCTACTCTCGGACATATAGTGTTGGCTCCTGTACCTTCTCACCTCGGGATGTTGTTATTTTATTGTACAGTCAATGAGTGATATAATGTAATTAACTTTTCTAATATTTTATTGTAGTCTTTTGTAAGCTGTTTATTGCACGTATGCCTGCACATTGTGTGATTAAACTGCATGTAATGCTATACTATAACTGCCTGCTTGATCCTGTGCTGCCCTCCTCAGGAAGGAGCAACATTTTGTCTTTTTAAAGACCTACAGTGGTCCAACAGGAGCAAGCACAGAATCCTGCAGAACTGTTGCAGGAAACAGTGCAAATCAGTGGTAGTTAATCCCATTTGTCATGCAGAAATCTGTCTTATTCTTACCACTGTGCTTTGTCCCAGTGGATGCCACTGTAGTCATGTGTGGGCCACGAGCAGCTCAAAGCATGTCCATAAGTACAGGAGGAGCATCATGTCCTGCTATAATATGCAGACTGGTGTCTATGCACCATTCGGGCCAGATATGTGTGACAAGTGCATAACAGGTCCGTGCAGCTCGGCACTTGTGGACAGGTGTATGGTGGTTTGCATTCACGATTGCCGCCAACACAGGGTGCCAATCCATGGCTCCACCCCCTTGGCATAGGGGCAGATTGGAGGACACAGGCGGTCATCCAGTTAGATGCCCAACCTGGACCACAAGTGAATGCCCTGCTTCATGTGAAACAGGGTATTGTGTATGCTGCAGTCCTATATCTAAAAAGTAATGGGTGAGTGTCTGAATGGCTACCCCATCCCTGCCTGCCTGACCAGAGGGTTTGGGAGGCAGTGGCATCAGGGGTTAGGTACCCTGCAGCTGGCAGGTGTGTTATGTTGGGGCATACAGCTGGCATAGCCAATGCCATCCCATCCCGGCACTCCACACCATAGTGAATGGTGTGAGTGAGGGCACACCCGATGCTCCCCCAGCCTGTCTATGTGCATAGCAATGTGAACAGCCAGGGATCAGGCACAGATGGGCATGCACCACTGTAATACATGCCGCAGGGGTTCACGGGACCCCAATACATGGCTACTTGACTTAGGTTTGCCTACATGCTGCATATCCGTGGCATGCAGGCATAGCGCATGGGTCACCGTGCATGTACTAATATATTATTTACACTGGTCATTAAATGATAGCCACCGAAAAGCATGGTAAAATTGCAACGATGGGGACATCTATTGACCTTACAGATAAACGACATTCCCAATTATATGATATGTGGACCCTTGATAGTGCAATGTCTAAAAGCTGCGGAATGCACTAAATTTCTCAAACCAGTCAGAGAAATTAATAAACTCTGTATAGCTCAGTTTCTTGTTTTGAGTATAAAATAGCTTCAAGTATGACAGAGCACACCTAAGCACATACAGAATAAGCTGATTTTATCAATGAGTCCATATGTTCACAGAAGTTCAGTGTGCTATTAAAGGTCAGTCCCAAACACCTGAAGTTACAACATACCTATCACATTATGTAAAATGCAGATTTCTAATGACATATCATTCTTAACCCTCTTTTGCTACTGCTAAAAAGCTTATTAGCATTGAATATTACACTTGAGCATGGGCTGGGGTGGGGCAGCTTGGTGGGCCTTTTCCTTTAGTTCCTGGTTTTCTTGCTGAGGGTACCGGCATGCAATGATGACACACATGTGCTTAGCATCCAGTGGCTGCTCCTCACCCCATCTAGGTGCTCCTACAGTGCTACCCCTGGTTCCTACTGGGGGCAGTTAATTAGTAGGATGCAGCACCCCCATCCCAGAGGGAGGTCAGCTGTCCTTAGGATGCTCAAACCACCCTCTCTTGACCAGCCCCAAGTGACCCAAGTCCATTCCCAAACATGGGTCACTGGTTTAGTGAGTGGTAGTGCAATCATTGCACTATCGGGCCAGCCCTTGAAACATTATTTGTGTCTCTAAAGATATGCTGAACTGGTGTTAAAAGTTCCTAACTCCATTGGAGAAACTTTTATAAATGCAGGACTAGATTTTCTAAACATTAGGGGCTATGTCCCACGCCACAGCCACCACTGCAGGACAAAACCTCCACACCTGCAGAAGCTTGTATTTTCAACTGGTGCAGCTGTTGGGGATGGTACACCTGGCCCGACAGAGTAACTTTTCCGCGCAGCTGTGCCAAAAAAACAGCCACAAGCAGCCATAAATCTATGAGCTGGTCATTTGAAAATATGGTGCATGTATGGAAAACTAGCTCCATAGTAAAGGCCCACATGCAGCAGTTTTTCCCACACCTGTGCTTATTTATTTATTTGCTTTTGTTAACCGGGTAAGCACACTAGACAGCCAGTACCTATTTTCAGGTGCGACCTGATTTTGGATGGGCTGAAAATCCAGCCTGTAATCTTTAGACACAAATCGTTTTGTATTTCCTGAAATTTGTTTTCCCTTTCTTTATTACTAGGACTGTTTAATGAGGACAGTACTCACTGACCCTCTAGACTCCACCTGCTCTGACTGCTGGCGGCACCTGACATCATGACCCTTGTTCATGACATCATAATTATCTCCACAGCAACAGACTGTGATGTCATACACAGAATGTCGATGTCAAGTGTAGACATGCAGTCAGAGCAGATAGGGTGAATATGCTGTTTTCATGCAATTGGCTTTAGTAATAAATAAGGGTGAGAATTCAAAACAAAATACAAAACATAAGCTAAATTGTGTCTAAATATTATATTTTTAAAGCTGATCCAACATTGTGAGAGGCTCTTTAACAATACAATTCTCACTAAACCTTTGAGTAGTGGTGATCATAAAGGCATGGGATGATAGTTATACGTGCTCTTGATTTATGTATAGGAAGTGCAGTTATCTGCTTCCAAAGTGTAGGAATGGAACACGTGTATAAAGATAGATCGAACAAAATGCAAAGAGGTACCACCAGTTCCTCCCTGGCCACATTTACTAGACATACATCAACACCATCTCCACCTGCTTTTGTTGTTAAATTCATAGTAATCAGATATTCTAAACCAAAATATCAGCATATACCCAGCTAATGCAGGGCATCATGGGAAGCATATGCAAATTACTATGAAAGGACTAAGGCTGGCTCTGCTTTATGAAGGACTGAATGGTGCAAAGACACCTCATGAGAAATCTGCCACGGCTGAAAACAGTGGATACAGACACTTGGACCTGTCAGTGTGCCACATCGGTATCCCAGCCCAGATGCGAGAAGAGGGATCAGCCACATGATACCGCTTATTTGTATCATGGTGAGTCCAAACTCGAAAATAATTTAAAAGACAAGAACCTCTGAGAGAAAACCGAGGCAAGGTTACCCAGGATGGGCACTGCAATATTATTACGTGAATTTCTACATTTACTGTGCTGTGAATCACTGAGCATAAAGTGTGAGTGATACACTTAAAAAGGAGGCTAGGCACACACTGTCTAAGAGAAGTTAAATAGAACACATTTATGAATCACAAAGAGCTTTACTAAGGATAACAGTGCTACAGACCATAGTGCTCAAAGTGACAAAAATTCAAAAAGCCATACAAACATATTGTGTCAAATTCAGACACTTTTATATATTTTATTTATGTTTTTGGTAACCAGGTAGGCAAACTGATCTAAAGGACCATTTTCAGTTGTGACCGGACCCATCGGTGGCAAACAAAACCGGGTCAAACAGTAGGCACATAGAGGATTGTCTATGAGGAGCCATTCACAACAAGGATATTCTTGATGCAAGGTCTCCTTGGCAATGTTAGACCTCAGAGTGAAGCTCGAGAGGTCATCCGGTGGCCAAGGAGACCTCGAGATCAGAGAAGATCCTTGTTTGTGAATGACTCCCCATAGACAATATTTTATAGTGTATGGGGAGTCTGTGCATTACAAAACAGTGAATGGATACAGAAATAAACGTTGACATTTTAAATCAAGCCTTACTTGGCGTCAATGTTGTAGCTCACTCTGGCACTACTCGCTTCCTCACTGATATGGCTGTTACATGGCGCATGCGCAGATAGATCGATCATGTTGTGCTGCGCACTGGTGATGTACCAGTGCAGCACAGCAAGATCATGACGCACTGAGGCAAGCAATAATGCTGCTGGGAGCATAGATTTCCATGCTCAACAGCTGCTTCTACCATATTATAAGTTAATATACAGTGGTGTGTATCATACATTGAGTACAAAGGAAAATCAAAACAGTGATACATACACAACAAGTCTAAGAGTGAAGAACAAGTTTCATAACAGATTCAACAGTGCCTGCATGATCACAGATACTCAGTCCAATTACATGGAAAGCAGGTCAAAGGCATCATTTAACCAGTCAGGGTATGCAACAGTGCATGGTGGAATTATTACAAAGAATCAACGCTATACAAAGCAAACCAAAAATGCCAAGTAGTATATTTACTGGTCAGCCTGGAAGTAAGTCACAAGATACAGTTTTGCCTCTAAGGCAGCTTTCTGGCCATGGTGTTGCCTAGGGAGCATGTACAGGTGGCCTGGGACTTGAGCCAATCTCTTTGCTTCAAACTGAAGGACTGATGAGTGGCGCCATTCTGATGACATGTGGAAGTCTGTTTCAGAGAGGGGCAGAGATGGAGACAGTCTTGCTCCCATGACAGTAGATACATGGGGACAACTGGGGGGAATGGAAGAGTGTCTGAGAGAATGAGTAACCACCTGGGTGGTGAGAATTATGAAGAAATGGGACTTCTGTGAGTTCCTGAGAGAGTATCGACTAGACTGCCCATGGCATATTCATAACAGCCATGCATAGAGAGCCAGCCTAAGGACTGATATAGAGAGCAGTGATGAGTGGAGAAGGGACCCAAGGCAAAAGCGACAGATGGAGTTGTGTGATGCTTAGATGAGAGAATGAGGCTCATGTAGAGGAGAAAATAGGAGAGCAGTAGTCAAGAGAAGGGCAGGAGAGTTCCCTGGGCAATAGCAAGGTGAGCCTCAGGGTCAGGAGGTGGTTAACACGTGAGGCTGCCCCAACTTCTGGTGGACCCTTTTATAATGGTTCAGTGTGGACAATGTAAGTAAGGGAGGGATCAAGAGTAACTCCTAGGTATTTGAAGGCTGATACTATGTCAAGAGGAGGCCTGCAGGGGTTGGTATGTAACACAGTGCTTGTTTTGGTAGCCTTTGTAAGGTATGGCTTGGAGCCAAAGAACATGGCTTTGTTTTTTCTCATTTACCAGGAGTTTTTGGAGAGGAACCAATTTTGAGTTGATCCATAGTTAGTGGAGATGGTGGAGGATATGACTTTGAGGGACCTGGTACTATGGTAGATGATGAGATCATCAACGAGAGGTGCATTGCAGTTTATGCTCTCCATGGAAAGATCATTTATGAAAAGTGAGAATAATAGAGGCCCCAGTATGGAGCCTGGGGTACACCAGTGTTGATGAGCAATGCGGCAGAAATAACTAGTGCCTATCTTAACAGACTGGGATCTGTTTGCAAGGTAGCTGCTGAACCAAGCAGCAGCATCCGTGGAGCAAACCAAGGTTCAGCAGGGTGGAATTTAGAAGGTGGTGATCCACAAGGTTGAAGGCTTTTGATAGGTCCACAAACACCGCACCTGTGGTGCCCGTGTCCATGTTTCTAAGGACATGGTTGGAAAAATGGTCAAGACAGAGGAGGTGCTGTGTTGTTTGTGGAAGCCGTGTTGAAGTGGTGTCAGGAGGTTGTAATTTTCAAGACACTTGGATAATTGGTGGTGAATGATTTTTTCTAGCAGTTTGCTTAGGTGCAGGAGAAGGGAGATGGGACGGTAGTTTTCTAGGGCAGTCGGATCACCAGATTTGAAAATAGGCACCATATGCATATTTCCATGAGTCAGGCATGTTGGATGATAAGAGGCAAGATTAAATATGTGGGTCAGTGGTCTTACGAGGGCTGGGAGAGGATTTTCAAAAGGTGGGATGCAGACCGTCGCTGCCTGGGCTGCCTCTGGAGGTAGCGTCCTTAGAATTTGCCAGTGACCCTGTGGTCAATGGCTCTTAAGTAGAAACAGGGCCAGATGGATGAGGATGGCGTGGCTGTTTTTCTGGGCAGAGGGAGACTGTGAAGGATTTTGCTGGTGTAGGAGGTGAGGTCAATGAGCATTTTGTTTAGGGAATCGCACAACACCGGGATCGGAAATGGGGCCAGAGGAGGATACGAGTTTGGTTAAACGTTCTGCCACTTCGGGTGGAGGAAGGTGTTAATGGAGGCCCAAAACTTCGGGGTTGCTAAGAGACTCATTTGCAGATTGGTATAATATTTATGTGTAAGTGATTTCACAGCCTGCTCACGGAGTTTCAAAGTGCCCAGTATGTATTTCATAATTAAGGGAGGGGGATGCATTGAAGGTTTTCCATGTTTTGCCCTTGTTTTCCTTTAGGGCCAGGAGTTCATGTTATAGCCAGTGGTGTTGCCACCTCTAATTCTCCTGGTGGTGACTGGGAAATATTTATCCTGAGGTTGCAGCGCTCCGTGAAAATCGCCACTGCCATCTTCGAATAGGTAAAGTGAGGACCAGTTTATGGTCCAGGCACCCCTTAGCACTGGTCTGAGTTGAAGGCTTTACATTTCCTAAAGATAGTAATTTGTGAGGAGGTCGTGTAGATTTGGTGGTTAAAACAATATACATAGGGGTGTGGTCGCTGATGGAGTCGGCCGTGAGTGCCCACTTGGAGGACTAGGTTCGCGAGTTGGTGGTAATCCAATCAATGGTGGAGTGGTTGGGTGAGCTGGGTTGTGTCTGGTGGGAGAGGAGATGGGTTGCTCAAGGTGCTGTGACTTTAAGAGGTGAGCAAATTCAGGTGTTGGTGATTCAGTCCAGTGGAGGTTAAAATTCCCAATTATGATGGTGTCCCTGGAGGAGGGGCAGAGGCAAGGCCATTCAATAAGTTTGATAGTGCCTGTGCTCCTCCCGAGGAGGATTATAACAGCAGCCTATGTACCATTTTTCGATGCATCCAGAACAATTTCAGCAATGAGCCATTCACTGGTCACGGAAGGTGAAGAGTGGGCAATAGTGGTGGCATTAATATGGTCTTGACATATAGCGCAATGCCATAACCCATCTTTCTGCCGGGCCTGTTGAGCCGTAGCAGTGAGTAGCCAGGAGTTGGTAGGAGGCATCGCTGTGGTAAGGCTTAAGCCATGTTTGGGATAGACCCAGGGCATGTGGTTTCTATAGGCACACCCAGGCTTTGAGTTCAGAGAACTTAGTTGGGAGGCTGCACCGTCCAAGTGTGCCATCCTGAGGCTGCAGCGCCCTATCCAGGCACAGCATTGGCATGGTCAATATGCATTTGAGGGACCTGGGTTGGTTTCACATGCCCTGCTAGAAGGATAAGTAGAGGAGGTGGCAGGTAGGGACAGTATAGTGAGAGAGTGGAGAAACAATTTATTTGTTGAAATAGTTTCATCAAGAAAGGCACACTGAGCAACAAGATGCTCGTCTTCCAGTGTGACCTGGGGGAGGGGTACAAGGGTTGGATAACATGCAGGTTATCAACTGAGCAAATAACAGAGGCAAATAGCAGCATATGGATACAATTGCATTAAACTACAAGCAACAACACATGAAGTACATTGGATATTGTATGGAATATATAACAATTACCTGACATATAGCAGCAAACAAACCAAGGAGACGATGATCATGGTTAGTCAAGAGGGTCAGTATGACAGAGCCCATGGGGAAAAGCTGATGTTCTCTGGCTTTGTAAGGGGGCATCACTGAATAAGGGTGTTTCGGTAAAGATTGTAAGCAAGCCTGGTCTGAAGCAAGGATGATGGTACAAATGTTAGTAATGAGCAGCAGGCCAGTCATGGTCATAAGGTAATAATGAACACGGGACAGCATATTTGTTGGTATTGAGAGTTGGAAAAATGATTTCTTGGAGACCAGCGAGAGGACAGCTGCAAGGAAATGCAGTATAGATTAGGGGCTAGTTAAAACAGAGACACAGAGCTGCTAAGGGAAAACAGCAATACCATTTGACCCTACAGCTGCAGCCTGTCTCTTTAAGGGAGTTGGAGAAAAGTGAGAGGGAGGGGGAAGATTTCCAGGGGTGGTGCCCTAGGGAGAAATGTATTTAATAAAGGTAGGAAGAGAGGTGGGCGGAAAAACACGTGGAGGAATGCAGGCAGAAAATAAGTTTTAAAACAATCTTGCTTTGGCGCCCAAAAAGCCGATTTGGAGTGGTGTAATCTGGATAGGCTGAGAGGCCTTGGAGGGTGCCGACCAATGTGGGGCAGGGATTCTGAGGTGGGCCATCAATCAAATCTGTGGCTTACAAGTCTAGGAGAGTGGCTGTACCTGAGAGCACTGAAAGGGTCCAAAGCGGCTGGCTCACCCTTCTGAGCAGGGCCTCCAAGCAGCGGTGCACCCTGAGGGGTGGGGTCCGAGATTCAGCTGTAAGGAAAGAAGAGTGAGCAGTTAGGAACAGCGCCAAGCTAAGTAGGCTAGCTGAGTGGGGGGGGCGGGTTGGTACTAGAAAACAAAGAGAAGGGGTGAGTGTGGAAAGAGGGGCTGGTCGGAAAAAGGGCTTATTGGGACAACAAGGAAGTGGCACCGATCCATTTCAGGCAGTCTGGGACGACAAAGAAAATGGAAATTAGCAGGCTGGGGGTGGAGAAAGAGCAGCCGCTGAGCTGATGAGGGAAACTTTAGAGCTTGTAAACACTGTAACAGTAGGGGATTTCAAATAAAGGCAGGCGGGGCTGGGATGGTGAGAGAGCAGATTTGCAGATCGCCCAGCGGGTTGGAAATAGTGTCAGAGAAAAGGGGAAGAGCAAGAAAAGAAAAGAGATATAAAGGACAAAAACAAGCAGGTATGGTGTCGGGAGGTTGGTGCTAGGCAAAGGATTGAAAGATGACTCCAGAGCAAAGCCTGTGAAGGGCTAAGACACTCGGGTCAGGAGGGGCTATAGGTAAAAGTAAGGGACCAAGGAAGAGGGAGCTGAGGGGTGGAAACAGTACAAGTTTACATTGAATACACAAATAACAGTTTAAAAATAGTAAAACGAGTGTAAAATTGGCTACTGCAGGCAGAAATACAAAGCTAAAGGATTAGAACACAGTAATGAAAGCAGCAGACTAGGTAAGTACACTGTAAGTGTCCAAAAGTGGCTGGCTCATCCTTCTGAGCCGAGGTCGCCAAGCAGCAGTGCAGGCCCTGAGGGGCAGGGTCCCAAGATTCAGCTGAGAGTGCTAAAAGGGTCCAAAAGCGGCGGCTCATCCTTCTGAGCAGGGCTGCCAAGCAGCAGTGCGCCCTGTGGGCGGGGCCCCAGATTCAGCTGAGAGCACTGTAAGTGTCCAAAAGTGGCTGGCTCATCCTTCTGAGCCCAGGCTGCCAAGCAGCGGTGCATCCTGAGGGGCGGCGGTCCCAAGATTCAGCTGAGTGCTGAAAGGGTCCAAACATGGCTGGCTCATCCTTCTGAGCTGTGGCCGTCAGCAGCGGTGCGCCTGAGGGGCAGGGGTCCTGAGATTCAGCTGAGAGTGCTAAAAGTGTCCAAAAGCAGCTAGCTTGACCTGCGCTGGGACCACCAAGCAGTGGTGCGCCCTGAGGGTTGGGGGTCCTGAGATTCAGCTGAGACCACTGAAAGGGTCCAAAAGCGCCCAGCTCATCCTTCTGAGCCAGATCCACCAAGCAGCGGTGCCTGGCGGGGAGGGGGCCTGAGATTCAGCTGTAAGGAAAGAAGGACTGATAAAGCATCTGAATTAGACTCAATATGTTGATGAGGCTTTTCTGCACTTTTGCACTTTAAGCTTAAAGCTCTGTAGTACTTTTAGCCTTAGTGAAGCTCATGGTGATTCAAAGACATCTGTGATGTATAATTTAAATGTTATTATAGGGTAGTCGAGGCTGTGCAGCAGTCTGCCAGCAAGTGATATGTGCGATAACCACTGGGGACTTCAAGCATGGCTGGGACAGAATGAAGGTATAGTGATTGCTCGGGGTGGCAGAAACTAGGAGGAGAATGGGGGATGGGAGGCTAGGACCCTGGAGGAACAGTAGGTCCCAGGGCTGAATAGGGAACTCAGGCAGACTGGATGGACCATTGGATCTTTTCTGCCATCATTGTCTATGTTTTTATGCCTGCAGTTCAATGGGTGGGAGCTACCAGACACATACCCTTTCCAGAGCTATGTAAGTCGTCTTCCTCCAGCCTCATTTGGAAGCATTGTTTCTTTGTTGCAGCTGCAGTATCAGCTGGGGTTCTGCGCCCCCGCCTTCTCCTGCTTTCCCTTTGTGCTGCTGGAATTTTTGTTCAGTTTCTGCCTTCAGCAGCTTTCTAGGTCAGTATTTTGTTTTTCTACCTTTTCTGGTTGCAGCTTATGCATCCTTTCTCCAGTCAGCTACAATTGCTTTCACCTGGCCTCCTAGCAGAGCAGCCACTCCCACTTCCACTACTGTCCCTGCTGCTCCCTGGTGGTTCTTCCCTTCCCTCCATGTGAAGGCTGAGCAGAAGTACCTGTTCAGTTGTCTGCTCTTCCTGACCCTCTTCTGCACACTCTCCCCTGCCACTCTCTTTATCCTCTCTATTGCTCCCCTAGCATCACTCTTCTCAGTTATGTACCTCAACAAAGTCTTAACCCTTTAGACACCCCTTTGGATATCCTTTACTCAGAATATCATACTAATTCCTGTTATCTCCTGAACCTTGCTCTTATGCTGCAAGATATGGTACAGAAAGGATAGATAGATAGATAGATAGATAGATAGATAGATAGATAGATAGATAGATAGATAGATAGAATTTAGTTTTTTATATCCCTTGTTTAAACAAGGCCATTTTATATGGCCTGAAATGCATTGATTGACAGCAGCTCTTTAGTGAAGTCAGCTGTGCCCTGGGAGAATATGAAGCAAGGATTCTTATGTTGGGTTCCACAAATCATGCAGGCCTTTTAGTAGACATCCTGGATCCCGAAGCATGCTGATTTATGAACCTCACTGTCCTTTCAGGCTTGCTTTTAAGTTTGATTAAATAGAAGCAGAAGGTTGGATCTGCAGCCTAGCAGAATTTTAATACAATCCATATTTCTTGCCACAGTTATGAATGATCTTTTCCCAAGGACTGGCATTTCAATTTTTTCTTTTTATGTCTCAGTATACCCACCATTCATTTGGTAGTATCTCCTGGTCATCAAAGCACATAGCAACTGCCCACTGCTGGTAACAAGGTTACAACAGCACTTCTGGCCTCTCACAGAAGCGATGGGGAGGTGGAACACAGGCCTAAGCAATCAAGGCTATGCAGCTTCATCAGAAGCTAACCAATGTTCTGAAAAAAAATCAGAATTTTAAGACCCAATTCTCAAGTGCTGCTTCTCTGGCGTAATATGCTGAGAAATAAGATGTGGCAAAATCTGCAATATCATGAGGTAATGGCACACATTGGGAAAGGAGGTTTTGTACGTGTCTTACTTGCCTGAGATGTGCCATTATCCCACAATTACACACAACCTGGGTGCCTTATAAAGATTGTAAAATGGCTCCCGATTCTTATTCTAAGTTAATAGGTTATCTGTGAGACTTGTCTTATGATATAAGGGGCTCTAAGTGTGAGGTTTGGTTAGAGGATTACATAGCAAAGCTGAGTAGCTCTGGTGTCCAAACCTCACAAGAGGAGTGGCTTATACCTCCATGAACAACGTGCCACAGAGGCCCCATTAACTTACTATATGTCACCTGAGTTAGCTAGTGTGATTTATAAGTTTTAAGTATTTCTGTTTCATTTCTGAAAGATTAATGAAAATGTGCTTTTTCTGGTTTTGAAGGGGAACGACTCAGTCCTAATGTTCTTACACAACAGACCACTGTACATAGAGGCACAACAGGCTCTGTGAGCTGATTGGTTGAAATCATGTACTGTAAGTAATATTTCATTTTAAAATTAAGTAAAAGGTTCTGAAAAGTAAGTATTTCTGACCTGTGCTATTGTGCTGTAATAATGCACGATCATGTGATCAGGTTCCACCAATCACAGCACAGGATTTTTCCTATCCACTTTACAATACAATGTTATCACCTGGGATGCAGTGTGCCATCATCACCATGCAGGAGCATTATACCACAATGTCTGGGGTTGTGGCATGTATATATTATGACTTCATGAATGAGGATTTAGCACATCAAAACCAGATACTACATTAGAAGCAGTGCTAATGTGAACAGAGCCCACATTTTGTGCGAATACAATCAGTCAAACCCAGATGTCTACATTTTTTGCCATACCGAATCATTCAAACACATAGGGTACAACCTAGATGGGGAGGTAATTAAAGTAACAGAACAGGAGAGGGATCTGGGGATCAGTATCTCCTTGAACCTTAAGGTAGGAATCCAGTGTAGCAGGGCAGGGGAAAGGCCAATTAAATGTTGGCATGCATAGGCAGGGCATTACTAGCAGAAGAAGGAGGTAATAATGCCCTTTACAAAGCCATGGTGAGGCCACACACCTGGAGTATGGGGTTCAGTTCTAGAGGCCACATCTCCACAAGTATATAGATGCATTGGACAGGGTTCAGAGAAGGGCAACCAAGATGGTGCAGGGTATGCAGGAAAGTCATACGGGCAGAGTGTAAGGAGCTGGATCTGTTCATGATGGAGACAAGGAGGAAAGGGGAGACATGACTGAAACTTTTAAATATGTAAAGGGCTCAATAAAGTGTGAGAAGACGGTTTACTTAAGAGGAAGAGGGATCAAAACTAGAGGCACAGCCTCAGACTGCAAGGAAAAGATACGGGCAATGTGAGAGGCGTTTCTTCACAGAGAGGGTGGTGGAGCCTGGAACAGACTACCAGACAGAGTGGTGGAGGCTAAATCAGTGGAAGTATTCAAGAGGGCATGGGACAAGCATATGGGGCTGAATAGCGGGGAGGGGGGCTGGCAGGGAAGGGAGATGTGGGGAGGGCAGACTAGATGGGCGGGATGGTCCTTTTCTGACGTCAAGCTTCTATGATTCTATGAGGTTCCCACTTTTAAATGAAATGATCAGTTTAGAGATGCTGGGAAAATTATAGGATACTATACTCTGTGGGATAATCTGTTGTATCCAACAGATACCCCAGATAGTGGCTATTGGTACAGTTGCTTCAATTATCCTTTGTTAACTTTGAAGAATGGATCAAAGGAATTTTGGTGTGGAATAGACAAAATGTTATCTATTCTGAGTTCTGAAAAGTCAGTAAGGCACATAACATCCCTTCCCTATCAGAGACCCTGGCCTGGCCTCCACAGTCCCTTATTTAGAGGTTTGTCCCCACCCATTACTGGGGTTGACCTGGGCCTTCATCCCTCCACCCTTTATTCCCATACCTTAAGTAAGCAGTAACACATGATGGGGGATGGGTTAGTCCAGATAAACTCATGCCTGGGGCGGAGTGAGCGACAAGTGCCCTTACTGCCCCTAGAAGAGATCCATTCAACCAAGTCCTTCCTCAGAAGCAATATTTCCATATTTTGTTTAGTAAATGAGGCACATTGATTTACAATAATCAGTAGTGATGTTTATTGTATTATGGATTAGCAATGTGACATCAGACAGTTCTGACAGCCTACTACTTAGTGTCTCCCTTGCACTGACCTGCTGGAGCTAGACAGTGTCAGATTCCTGCATCTAGAAATGAACATATGCATACACTTCTGAAGAAGGACCTGGTTGGTCCAAAGCTTAGCCACACTTTTCTTTTTGTAACATCTATGTTGGTCCAATAAAGGTATCAAACCATTTGCTTTTGGATCTGTTCTTACAAGGACCAATACAGCAACTGAACTAATTTTGTATGCCCTAGAAGTGCATCTGTCCAGACTCAGGAGTGTGTTATTGAGCTTATAAAATGAGTATATATTTATGAACATGATGCAGTTGAAAAAAAATATAATTAAATAAAATGCTAATCTTGTTTTAGTACATAGCCCCTCTGCTCTTCTCAATGCTTGCCGTTGCCCGGATTTTTCACTAAGAAATTTACTCTGTATAGCTATGTGACAAAACTGCTGGGTCCCTATGCCAGCTGCTGGTAAAACCACAATTTTGTTTCAGTCTTGCTAGCAGCACACTGCCATCTGCGGTAGCATGTTCTGTAAAACTCCCACTGGTCTCACTATCAGCAGGTTAGAAGTGAAAGCACCATGCACAAGTGAGTGCTGTAAGAGCTGCAGGCCTGGAGAGTGAGGCAGATAGATGCTTTTAATCAAACTAAACACATAGATTCATAGATTCATAGAAGCAGCTGGAAGATAAGGACCGCTTGGCCCATCTAGTCTGCCCATGAAGACCCCAAGCAGCATCCATCTACTGGGAGCCCTCAAACCTGTCCCTCCCAATTCCAGGATACCCATATGCTTATCTCATGCATGCTTGAACTGCTTGGTCGTATCCACCCCACCACCATCACTGGCAATCTATTCCAGTTATTTACCACCCTCTTGGTGAAGAAGAACTTTCTCACATTTCCATGCACCCTGCCTCCTAACAATTTTATACTGTGCCTTCTAGTGTAAGAACCCCTCATCTGAAACAGACTCTCCACCAGTGCTTTATTAGTCCCTTCAAATATTTAAATGTCTCAGTCATATCGCCATTTCTTCTCCTGTCCTCTAAGGAGTACAGGCTTAATTCCCTAAGTTTCTCCTCATAGGACATCCCCTGCATACCCAGCATCATCCTGGCAACCCTCCTCTGTACCGCCTCCAACCTGTCCTTGTCCTTGCGAAAATGGGTCCATCCAGTACTGGCCCCTGTATTCGAGGCTGTCGTACCAATGCTACATAGAGAAGCACTCTCTCTCTCCTGCTGGTGATCCCCTTCCTATCCAAGCATTTGGTTTGCTTTCTCCACCACTTTTCCACACTGCTTTGCCACCTTGAGGTCATCAGTAAGCATTATTCTCAGGTTTCTCTCTTCCCTTGTGGCTTCCAGCAAACCCCCCAAGTTTATATTCCGCATCTTGGTTTCTGTTCCCAAGGTGTATGATTTTACATTTCTTAGTATTGAACCTCTTTTTCCACCTCCTGGACCACTTCTTCAATTTCCTCAAGTCAGCTCTCACCTTATCCCTCCCCCGAATGTCCACCCTATTACTGAGTTTGGCATCATCTGCAAACAAGCATATTTACCTCCCAGACCTTCGTTGATATCACTGACATAGACGTTAAAAGCACTGGTCCAAAACCAACCTCTGAGGCACCCCACTGGTATCCCTCCCTCCTTTTAGCATGCCCCATTTATGACCACCTTCTGACTCCTATCCCTGAGCCAATTTTCCACCCAACTCCCAATCTTAGTTCCCACCCCCAGTTCCTCAGCTTCATTACCAGCCTCCATTGTGGGACAGTATCAAAGGCCTCTCTGAAGTCCAGGTAGGCCACATCCTCCACCCCACCCTGATCCACCTCCCTAGTTGCCTTATCAAAGAAATCAGTGAGGCTGGTCTGACAGGACCTACCCTTGGTGAGCCCATATTTTTTCTGGTTTTGCAACCCACCTACTTCCAGGTAATCCCCAGTCCTTTCCTTGACAAGTGCCTCCATTACCTTGCCAGCCGCCAAAGTTAGGCTTACCAGCATACCGTGTGTTTTCCTGCCACGTGCTCTTTGTTTTGTACACTTTGACCTGAAGAGAGGAAAGTGCCTGCCAATCACTAGGGGCAAAAAATGGCAGCCAAATTAGTTTTTTAAATGCGGTCACTGCTCAAGGATATCGGACTACACTAAGAACACAGGTTCTGGTTTTATTTTATTACCTGTGATTTAGTGCAATAAGACAAAGGTAGAAGCCTGTCTTAGTAAATCAGGATTCAGGACAGTTCCTACCGATTTTATAACATAGTTCATGTTACCACCTGCATTCAGCTGCCTCCTGTCACTGTGTGCCCATGTTGGGAAGGGAACAATGTTGTGTCAGGCTTTACCAGGTCCTTTGGGATACTGAGGCTGCCTGCCCTGGCAGGGATCCTACAAAATTCACTCATGTCAATGCTAGGGAGCCAAACTCTTGGAGGGGTTGTCCACTGCAGAAGAAATAAAACGAAGGTCCCTCAGACCATCTCTGGTAGCTACCTGGGTAAAAGTTAAAGATCCTACTGCACATTTTGAAAGAGAAGGGAGTTATTTCTGGTGTCTTGGCTAACATTCGTTGTCTCAATAACACAAGCTTTAAGTGATGCAAATTGGGTGTGAACCCACAGAAATCAGTCCTCTCTCTTACAAAATCACATGCGAGTCCCTGCATCATTAACACAATTTTCCATTGAATACCAATGTGTTCTACATGCCATAGGTGACAGTGTTCATTCCAACAAATCTATTTCTCGTATTAGTAAGTATAAAATTGACAGAAAAAATTCTGGAAGCTGATTGGTGGAGAGCCAGTTTCATCCATAATGTCATCCCAACACAACCTCACAGGTGAAACTAGTACTCACAAACTGCCCACCAGAGCAGCAATAGCGCTACCACCTGTGGCGCTGATTACCCATGTTTGGTAGTGAGCACAGAGCATCAGAGGGTTGGTCAGGGGATGTTGGATGAGCGTCCTAAGGACTGCTCTCTACCTCTGGAGGGGTGGGTTGTGGTCTCCCAGCATGCTAGTGACACCCATTGGAGACTGGGTCACAGTAGCCAGGACCATCTGGCACTATGGAGGCATCAGTGGACGCCTATGGGATGGATGTGGGCGCGCACCCATCCTACGCTGTGTCATTGCACATCTGCAGCTCCTGGGGAACCACACAAGGAAAACCCTGGTCGCTGGAGCTCTGTGGATGCCCCTGGACCACCTCCCAAATGACAACTCAGATGTAAGCTTTAGTTGGGGCCTTGGGTGGATTTGGGCCTCTTTACAGCCCTCGGAGAAGCCCTGCTGTAGGTGGCAAGCTACAGGCCACCCAGCCAGGCAGCCTAGAGCAGGATTGTAGGATGACAGTCCAGGCCCTGATAGGGGTACGTCCTCTGCCCGTAGTCCGGAAACCTAAAAACAAAAACAGTCTACGTACGAACATCCATACATACTGAAATGGATCGATTTTATAAACATGTTAAGGCACTACAGGGCATGTGTTGCTGGGATAACGTCAGTTCTTAGATGACTGAAGAAACTCAGCATATGACTTTGTGCTGCACAACACACCTGAGGTGTGACATCAGTCCAGCAGGACATGTGACTTGGCATTAGAGCTGCATGGAATGCAGAATTCTGCCATCAGAATTTGTGTGGAATGACAATTCGGCTTCCAAAATTCTTGTCAGAATTTATTTTGAATTCTGTAGAATTCAGAAATGTGTTTCTATGTGAACTGCAGGATCATTTTCTGCAGATCACGTGAACCATGGCTGTGGCTTGCTGAAAGAAAAATCCACTGTTTATTATGTAAACTGCAGATTATTAATCCAAGAACACCATTTCAGTTTTGAAATATGGGAATTCCACTTCCTGCAGAATTAGGTGGAATTTTTATTGGGTTTGACTGTTCTATGCAGCACTGACTGACACGCCTTATTGCTTAAATGAATGCTGCATGCATGATGCAGGCAGTCCCTGCACTACCATTGTTTAATGCCTTGCTTTGCAATTTGCTATGGGATGCGGAGGCTCAATTTTCAAAGGGGACGGAGGGCTTGTGTCAAGCCCACTGTTTAAGTGCAGCTGCTAAGCTCCTTTAATGCAGCTGCACCTGATTTTAGTACATGGGGTGCGGTTGCGACACTTTCCGCGCTTTATGGCGGCTTGCACAAATATTTTGTGCAAGCCCCGTAAAATGATCTGCAGAATGCCTCAAGTTAGACCAAGGGGAGCTGGTCTATCTTGCAGCAATTGGGCGCTGAGAGTGAAAACTTGATTACGCCATGAGAAAGCTGCAAGCCCCGTGGTGCCGTATGATCGGCTACACCAGGGACTTGCAGCATTGTCAGGCTTTGAAAATAGAGCCCAGTACGCCTGAAAGGCACTCTGTAGTTGAACGGTGTCAGTGGCTTGAGGTTGCACACTCACTTCTAGAGCTGGAAGATCAGACGGTTGTCTCTTACCAGGAACTTGGACTAATACCATATATACTGACAATGTAGTGTAGTGCAGTACTGGGGGCACATTTGAGGCCCTGCTGTTTTTGAATGAAACTTTAAATTAAGGTCCCTGTTGCCTATCTCTGGTGGCCTTTCCTGTTGAAGTCAAAATATCACTGTGCTTATCATAAGTGCTTACCTAAGGACACAGGTGAATATGGACTCAGTTCTTTGAATCTGGTTCCCAGTGCATGGAGAAGCTGCTGCTGTTTCACTGGTTCACCTACCTCCCCATTACAATGCGCATGAATGCTACCAGTTCCTCTGCTCCACCCGATCACACTCCCAGGCTCTTCTCATAATTGATGATGCTGCTGGCATGCCACACTCTACATAGAGCGTCAGCAGGCAGCTGGCAGCATACAGTGGGAAAGCTGCAGCAAAATGGGTGTCGTGACACCATCTCCTATGAGACTGTGAGGGGTTGGGTGGAGAGCTAGAGATGTAGAGCAAGAACAGACTGAGAGGCCGGGAGGACCATGAGGAGGGACAAAACAAACCTAAAGCCTAAAGTTTTATAAGTCTAAAGTAAGAGTACTACACCAGACCCTTTCCTAAACAAAAAGGAACTTGCTGGTGGTCAGTGCTGTTTGTTCCCTGGCAGCAGGCAGTGCTTCTGGCAGATGGTCTGGCCTGGGGAAAACAAAACCGGCAGTTTGCCTGCACGTTGCTGATTGGGAGAGAGTGTGACAGAGAGAGAGACCATTTTATGGCAAAAGCAAAACGGATTTATAAATTATAATTTTTTAACAGAAGAATTTGAAGAATAAGAGGCAAGATCACCGTGCAGGCAAGCTGCCTGCACAGGGTGTAGCCAGAAATTTCTGCTTTGTACACAGTCTCCAACTGTTGCACCCCCAATTAAAAAAGTACACATCCTCTCCAAATGGTACCACCTTCCAAACAAGTCAGATTGTTGTCAGATGATTCTTCTAATCTCTAAAGAGGTCATACATGTATCTGTCTCCTAAACAACAGAAGTTTGAATAGAGACTCCTCAGAGGCCTAAACTACCCCAAATACTACAGATTAGAATGAAAATGTTAACAGAAGGGCATATGGTTTGTGAAAGGCACTCAACAAAACTGTACTCAAATGTGTACAGTGAGTATGCCTGTCTACACCCTTGCCTGCCTGACCATATCTGCTGTGCTCTGTGCACAAGCACAACCAAACAGATAAAAGGAAAAGCAGATTGGAGAAATGGAAAAAGATCAGACGGTGCCGCTGTGCTGTGCTGCCTGTGCCTGGCTTCCAAAACAATACAGCAGCACAGTGGTGCCTTTGCCTGCAGCCTGCAAAAACAATAATAAAAGAAAGGCTTGGCAGCAAAATGGGCTTAAGTGGAGGATGAAGGACCCCACTAGTTGTTCCGTATATTGCTGCACAACCAATCCCATAGTACTCATAGAACTAGTACACTGTCTATTAGCTCGATGGCCTTACCATGGGGACAGAGTAGATGCACACGCTGTGTTATACTATACTGTGCAGGCAGTAGCGATTGTAGTGGAGAAAACTGACCCCCTACCCAATTTTTAAAACATTTAACAACTCAGGGGATGAGGCAGAGCTCGACTTCAACAAAAAACCAATACGTTTTAGGTTTTTGGTTTTATAGTATGGGGCTCTGCCACCCACACCCTGTAAGTGGTCAGCCAGAGCCTGGTATGGACTGCAGAATGCTAATACCATAGCATGGCATGCACATAATGCCTATGGTGGGGTCCTCCACTTATGCTCAAAAATGATTAAAAATAATGAAACGAGAGAGAAGAGACAGAGAGAAAAAGCAAGAGCAGACCGAGAGGTGTGCACTGCTATACAAGCTGCCTGTGTGCTGCAGAGGTTGCGAAAAAAGAAAAAACAGAACACAGTAGTACTACCCTGTGCCAGCCTGCAGGCTGCAACAAATCAAAATAAAATATAGACTTGACAGCAAAAGAGATTAACAAATATAAAAAAGCAAATTAGAGAGAGACAGAAGCATTAAGCACCATAACATCAGTCTTTTCTAGAACCCATGGGAACCCATGTGCAGTACTTGAAACAGACAGATAGAGCTATCACTGTCTCTTAGCACTCATAAAGGCTCAAGCAGGTACGTCAATGAAGGATGCCACAAAGGAGCTACAGTATGCTGCAGAGTGTGCCACATGTATTATTGTTGTACCCTCGTGTCTGGCTTGTTTGTATCCCTTCCAACTTAGCAGTTTGACTTTTTCATACAAATAATGAACTCAAGTATTCCATTTGCTTCTCTGTGTTAAATATTACAGAGTTTGGCCCCTTTTCATGCATTGTATCACATTTATTCCAATTATTATGGAGGCAGTATAGCACAGTGGTTAAGGTCACTGAGTTGCGACCTGGGTTTGAATCCCACAGCCTCCACTTGCATACTGTGTGACCCTGAGCAAGTCTCTTAACTTCCTTGTACTCCCAGGTCACACCTGGAAACAAGCTCTGGCTTAGTGTGCCTTTCCTGGTTAAACAATTTCCCTTTCCTTTCCTTTATTCAAATATGTATAAATAATCAGAACTAAGCAGAATCAATCAGGACAAATCAGAACACCGCCCTCCCCCCGTATTCTGGTTCTTATTTAATAAGGGTCAGAATTTAATCGAGTTCTTCTAGTCCTACTCACAATACAGGCTACTTTTTCTGGTCAAAATTGCAAACAAATAAATATTTCAAATTTGAGTTTATTCTGTAAAAGAAAACATTTCTCTCTTTATTATGCATGGTCATGCTTACTTATTTAGTATGCTTTGTTGCCCCTAACCAAGTGGCCCCATTGGTCCCTACCCCATCACCCATCCCATCACCGCCTTCTCTGGGACTTACCTCTGCTGTCGAGTGCACCCTGGCTTACCCCCATGGCAGGGCCAGCAGGGTGGCTGTCCAAGGGGAGGCCTGAAGCTGATAGATGGAGAGGGCAGCGTTGACGGTGTGGGTCCTGCAGTGAGGGTGGAAGTCGCTCTGCTGCAGTTGGTGGATTTTCCACTTTTCCACCCACCCCTGCTACCCGACATTTGCACACAATTGGCATGCATGCAGGATGGGGCATGCTGACATCCTCCCTCCTCAATACATCAGCTCCTGTCCTGCCCCCTGTGCACAGCCAGGGGCAGTAGTGCTCATGAACACCTTCCCTCCCCTAGATGAGAGACATCCCACGGGATGCTCATCTCCCTCCCCCTCCCGGCCCTCCGATGACCCAGATTCATTCCCTGAACCCACGTTGCCGATGTTGTGGGAAGTAGCACTACCACTGTGCTGTCAGGCTGGCCTGGTCCTGCTTTATTTAGAGTAAGGAGGACCCAAAGAAATATAGAACATCGACTTTGACAGCAGATAAAGACCATTGGCCCACCTAGTCTGCCCATTTCCCTATCTAGAGGATAAGCTGCAGATCCTATTTAACCAACAGCCTATTTCTTCCTACCCCCACAAAATTGCCTTTATGTCTGTCCCATGCATTCTTGAATTCTCCCACAGTTTTAGACCCCACAACCTCTTTAGGAAGTCTGTTCCATCGTCTATCACCCTCTCTGTGAAAAATACTTCCTCACATTGCCCTAGAGCCGTCTCCTCTATCTTCAAATTGTGTCCGCTTGTTCTTGCACATCTCTTTTTCTGAAAGATGCTACCCTCTTGGACTTCGTTGATTCCACTGAGGTACTTAAACATTTCTATCATGTCCCCCTCTCCCTCCTTTCCTCAAGGGTATACATATTAAGCTTCTTTAGCCTCTCCCCATATGGCTTCTCTTGCAGACCCTGCACCATTTTAGTTGCCCTCCTCAGAACTGCCTCTATCCTGTCTATGTCCTTGCGGAGATGGGGTCTCTAGAACTGGACACAGTACTCCAGATGAGGTCTCACCAACTGTCTGTACAGGGGGATAACAGCTTCCTGTTTTCTGCTGGTGATGCCTGGCCCTATACATCCAAGTACCCCCCATCCCTCCCTACTGCCTTCTCACATTGCTTGCCAACCTTAAGGTCATCTGATATGATTACCCCAGGTCCCTTTCCATTTTTTGTTGTTACTACTACCTCCCCCATTGTGTAATCTTCCCTGGGTTTTGTTCCCCAGATGCACTTTTTGCATTGAATCCTAGCTGCCATACTACTGACCATTCCTCCAACCTTGCCAAGTCCCTTCTCATTCTTTCCACGCCTTCTTATGTATCAACCCTGTTGCAGATCTTTGTGTCATCTGCAAACAGGCATCTTTCCTTTCAGTCCCTCTGCAATGTCACTTATAAAGACATTAAAAGGACTGGACCCAGCCCAAAGGGGCTAGGTTTGGTGGGCTGAGCGCATACGACTCATCACATGTGGATACTAATTCCCAACTATCTAACAATCAAGGCAGGAACTTAGAGGATTCTCCTCACTCTCTCTCACTATCCTGCCCAGAAACATACAGTGCAATGATGATAACCTGGCTAGCTGCCTAACTAGACATACTAGAGGATCTGTATGTGAGGAAGAGGCTGCAGTCTTGTTAGATGTGGAGTCAATGGAATGTCAGTAAGCCAAGGAGATCTTGCAGAGGTGACATGGACAACAAATGTAAAGGCAAACTCAGTTTAATTACTATTTCCAATATCGTGACGAACTCTCTCCTTCTCAGCTCCCTCCTGAACTTGTTCTCATTATACACAACCCAGGAATTGGAACAACTTGATATTCATGATATATCACAACATGGTTTTAAATCTGGTTTCTTTGCACAACTAATCTTATATCATTCTATCAAAAGATTACTAAGTTATTGGATAATAACATTCCTGCAGATGTACTATTGTTTGATTTTAGCAAAGCATTTGATCATGTGTCACACTCTTGCTAATCAACAAACTCCATAACTTGAGAATTTCTTCCCGATTGGTTAACTGGATATCTGAATGGTTATTTAATCGTACCCAATTGGTTAGAATTAATGGAGCTTTATCCTTTTCTGGTATTGTCGAGTGGAGTTCCCAGGGTCCATGTTGGGACCTGTTTTGTTTAATCTCTTTATTCATGATATGGTTATCAACTCTAACAATTGTTTATCAAAGTTTGCAGATGACACAAAACTTGGTGGTAGAGTTGGCACTCTAGCTAACTACAAACTTCTCAAATAGGATTTGTATTCCATTGAGCAATAGGCCAATGAAAACTCAATGTTTTCAACATTGATAAATGTAAAATTTTACACTTTGGTAGGAATAACCCATTTTACAAATATTATTTAAATAGGCAAGAACTGGAAGCATCAAGCTGCGAAACAGATCTTGGTATTTTTAGTTAATAACAAACTGTCATCAGGTGATCATTGCAGTAAAGTAGTCCGAACAGCCAACATAATAATGAGACAAATCAAAAAACCTTTATTAGCAAATCTGAACACTACTTGGTACCCTTGTATAGCGCTTATATTAGACCACACCTAGATTACGGTTCTCACTTTTGGAGCCCTTATCTTAAACACGATATAAGTCGTCTTGAGCGAGTACAAAGGAGATTAACTAAATCTATCCCCAAATTAAGAAATAAATGGTATGAGACTAGGCTTGGAGACAAAGCTTTATCCACTGTCATTGAGAAGGCAAAGGTGAGATTTGCTTCTTAATTATAAACTAGTCCATAATCCTATGTTGTTTAATATATGTGGGCTATCATTAGCCAATAACAAATTGTGGAAAGATTACACCCTAAGCAATTAAAAATTGAGTGGATAATAATAAAAATATGAACATTTTTCAACATTAGAGCAGCAAAATCCTGGAACTCCCCTCTCACTATTGTAGAGGCATATAATTTGATTCCTTTAAAACTAGGCTTGATTCATGGTTACTCGCTCAATAACTTTAAAAAACTTTAATACCCCACTGTTGTGGGAGGACAATCGGATGGTCCTTGTGCCTTCTTTTGTCCTATTTTATCCAGTATATCCAGTATCCAGGAACATTAAGTTACTGTTGAGAAAACACTGACATAGATATGCTCACTGACTGCTCAGTCGGGGCCAGCCATGATGGAGAGCAGAAGGCTATGCCGGTCACCGGCTTGAGGTCGGATGGAGGGAGTGGGGTGGTGGGACATTATCTGCCAGGGTGGGGAGGTGAGGGGTCCACTAGACATCAGGGAAATATGTATTGACTTTATGGGCAGATTGGGGCTAGGGAGGGGACCGCTAGACATCCAGGGAAGTATACATTTTATTGTAAGGAGGATCAGGGATAGGGACGGGGGACTACTAGACCACCAGGGAATGGTTTATCTGTAACAGAGAGGGATCAGGTGGGGGAACCAGTGGACACCAGGAAAGTCTAGCTTGTATATCAGGCCAGCGATCAGTGGAAAGGAATCACTAGACACCAGGGACTACTGTGTTGGAGGTTGGGGGCTCCGCATTCTTCCACCAACTGCTGGGCTTGCGGTGGAAAGTTGAGGTTTCAATGGTGGTATGTGTGCCATGCAAGGGGACTGTTAAAATGGCCTTGCACAGCACACACATACTCAGAATATTGGACTGTGCCACTGTTCAAGCCCCCACCCTTCATTTACATTGCACACTCCTCTAAATATTTCCCAGGTGCAAAGCCTGTTTGCCTGTGCTAACTGGACTTTCCAATATTGCACATCCACACAAAACCCAGTTTGCATGGGCAGCCAGTTTGCGCCTGGGAAATCTTTTGAATATCTGTCCCCTGGAGTCTCAGATTCAACATAGAAAATGTAAGGTGCTAATCTTGGAAAGAAAAACAGTGATATGAGGTACACATTGTGTGGGGCTCATCTTTCTCAGTGGAGGACAAAAAGGACCTGGCGGGCATTAAATACAATGGGCTAAAGCATGACAAGGATGGCCACTGTCAAGAGAACTGGCAGAATGCTAGAATGCTTCAAAAGGGAGATGAGCGTCAGGGCAGGAAAAATAATCCTGCCTCTTCACAATTCTCTCATCTGGTCCCACCTAGAGTGCTGCAGGCAGTTCTGGAACCCTCAATATTTTATTTATTTGTTTAAAAGTTGGTAACCGGAAAGGCACACTGAGCCAAGGCTTGTTCCAGGTGCGACCAGGGATAAAGTCACATACAGGGAGGAACACAGATGGTACAAAGTAGATATAGAAACAGTAATAAACATGATCCAAGAGGCTGCATTTTTACAAGCATATACAGTAGTAACACAGGTTATACAGTGTTAACAATATTTACATAAATAATTTCTGACATAGTACAGTATAGACAGAGCAATTGGTAGATTGAGACAATTCTGAGTCTGATGAGGTCGGAGATGATTAGGTAGAAATTAGTGAGAATTAAACAGTAAAGTGTAACCCCAGGCGCTATCCTAAGGGCTACTACCCCTGCCTGCTCAGCTAATAACAGGTTGAGGAGCCTGGATCCAATGGCGGTGCCTCCACCCAGAGGTCGGGGTTGAAACAGCCAAATATGACCTGGTCACAGCCCTCTGGGTCACTGCAACCCCCTTTCTTTCCACTAGTGGCTCACAGCGATTCCCACACTATCGGTTCAACACCCTTACCCGAGGTTGGGGTGGCCAACGGTGCTGAGGACCCCTGCAAAATAAGGTGCAGTTATACAATCATCCATGCACAAAGGGTATCACAAACATGCAGTTCAAACAATGTACCTTGCAACAACAAATCTGGTTTTATTAAGGGAAAGTAACAAGGACGGGGAGATCAGGTTGATTAGCTTACCACTCTAATATATATATCTAGGGCACTGTGCACAGGCCAAACCTAAGTATCACTGTCTCTGGGTACCCAGGCAATGAAGGCTAGCCTCTCATTGCAGCTGGTTGGGGCTCTGATACAGAAAGCAAGCATTTGATTCCTGGGGGGATTAAATAGAGCCACGCAGGCTCAGTTACGTATAGCCAGTAAAACAGCCAGACAAATCTTGCCCTCACTATGCACATCTGCCAGGAGCTACCCTGATTTAGTACTCACGACTCCAGCAGAAAGATCGTTCTGCACCACTCACAGGACCGAGCCTGGAATTCAACACTTCTCCACACATTTATATGAAGAGCAGAGGGTACCATACCAGGCAGCTGCTGTATAGTCCGATCGCATTCACTGCACCACGGGCCAAACGACACAGCTTCACTTGTCCTGACAGACCAAGCACGATTGAAGCAGATTCTCCAGTCCTCTACAGGGGATCCTGGTAGGTAGCTGTAAACGTACAGCCTCCTCTGCTTGCACTCCTCCACGGATCTTGTCCGCTCCTTCTGGCGATGCTGTCGCCCAACTTGGCCGGCCATCGCTTCCACACAAAGACTTCCAGCAACGAGGAGCCAGAGCTCCTTCCACCTTCACGATCCTCAACGACTCTGACCCTGGGCAGTTTGGGCAGAGAATCCAGTTTGAGGCGCCACCCGATCCCATTGGTGGGATGCAGATGCCAGTTACTCACTACTGCCCTCATTGGTGCAAAAGGCACCATAGTCCAGACTGTAATTCCCAGAAATACTAGCTGTATCCCCATTAGTCAGCCGGCTCCATTTAGAGTCCTGATTCTGGTTGGTCGCTATTTACTCCATTTCAGATGCCCCCTGCTCCTATTGGACCCCTCAGACAGTCCTGGTCCAAAATGGAGGGCACAGCACATAGAGTCTCAGCTGCAACAAAGGCAGATTAAACAACTGCAATTTCGCTATTACTCTAAATGATTTCAGGCTAATAGTTACATCTTTCGAGTGGGCTCCCCATGTGCTTCAGCGATGGCAAAGGGGGCAATTACATCCTAGCTCGAGCAGGACTTGAGCAGGGAAACACACAGTCCCCCTCATAAGCACCGACTATGTCTGCAAGCAGACAGCTCTTAAAGAGACAGTCACGTGAGGATCTACAAGCACTCACAGAGCCATTCAAGCGGCTTAGGTGCGGCAGCCAACCACCAGGGGAACACTTAGCGGCAGCCCTGGGCGACTTTAGGAACCCCCATAGGTATGGGGTTACAAAGAAATCAAACTCCTTTGTAAAAGGATATTGAGACAGTTAAGAGGGTGAAATGCAGGGCCACCAAAATGACCTGGGTATGGAAGACAAAATCTAGGAGGAGAGGTTGGCGGAGAAAAGTGTGCTGAGAGGAGATTCAGCTAAGTGTTGTGCATACTCAGGGATATCAACAAGATGGAACAGGGTTGCCTGATCTGGTGGCCTCCAGTAGATCACTGGGATGTGCTTGAAGCACAGAAATGTAAGCATCATATTGGGAAACTCTAATTATTATTTGTTTCAGACCCTCCCAGTTCCTATTCCTGAACAATGGGTCAGTTAATAAAAGCTGTTTCCCATTATCTATGGGAAAATGTTCACCCAAGAATTTAAGTTGCAGTATTAACTCTTTCCAAAGGTTAGCACCACTAAGCTTGGAAGAATATTACTAAACAGCTCAACTGCTCACCCTAGTCTTGTGCCAGATGCATGATTCTGGTCCCAAAGTTTCCAACCTGAATGGTATCCCATGTACAAGGTGACCACAATTGAGTACTTTCAAAGGGTGACTCAATCATGGCACCTGTGCAAGAGCTACCTAGCAGGAGTAGTGACGGATACAGGGGTAGGTGAATATAGCGACAGGATGTCGTTATGTATACAGGTGTGGAGGGAAGGACCACGCCATGCAACAGGCGGAAAGGGAGGGAGGGTTTTTGGGGTGTAGTGCAGTGGTGGGCTGCCTTGCTGGCCATGTGGCATGGTGGGTTGGTGGCAGGATGGGATTGGGAGGGTGCGAGTTCATTTCTGGGCACGATTGTATTTTTGTGCCAGGTCATTTTTTCTAGGTGAATATAGCAAAGGGATGTGCTATGTATACACCTGCAGAGGCCACACCGTGTGACAGTTGGAAGGAGATTGGAAGGTTTGTGGGGTGTAGTGCAGTGGTGGGCTGCTGAACTGGCCATATGGTGTGGTGTGGTGTGGTGGGTTGGTGGCAGGCTGGGGTTGGGTGGGTGCCAGGTTCGGTTCAGGGTGCAATATGTTTTGCATGGGCTAGGTTTTGTTGTTTTTAAGTTTTGCACCGTGCCGACATGCACCCCCTGGAGTTGAGGATACTATGAAGGGGTGCGGTGGGCACAGCCCCTCACATAAAAAGAAAACCGTAGCTCGGTGCCCTCTTGCAGTTTGCCACGAGTGTACATCACCAAAATTCATTTCCGGCGATGTACACTCCCCAAAAGTCAATCGCTGTTCTGTGATCACCATTATCACATGGAACCAAACTGAGCATGCCCAGTTCACTGGAAATAAGTGGATCTGCACTGTTTTGCAGACTAGTTTTGGATAATACCCATAGGGTTTGGAGGAGCTTATTTATTCGTTGATGCTTTATGACGATGTAATTTGCCTTTTCCCTTAATGCATCACCCAATCCTGTGTGTGGCTGACTTGTGCCAGGCCTCCAATTTGTCAGGCACAAGGTCTCTTGTACTTACATCAGATGTATAGGATGGGTACCTACTTCACTTTATAGAGTTTCATCAGCAATTTGGCTTGAGAACATGGGACCATTACCCATATCTACAATTCACTGTTAGACCACAGTGTAAGTCTCTTCAGATCTCCACCCTCTTCTACAACTTCTCTTGTCATGCTTTGTAAATCCCAAAGGTAGACAAATCTCCACTGTATGGGGTTTTCCAGGAGGTAAGAGGTAAGGAAGCTGCCTTCATACTTGATGAATAGAAGCAAAGAAAGCGTAGATGACAATAGTAAAGACCGGTGGTCCATCCAGTCTGCCTGTAGTATCCTATCATACCCCAGGATCTATTGTCGCTGTGGGGTCTGAGCTACAATATTCCCCTTGTTATCTGTGCTTCCCCTCACTTCCCACTAAGTAGCTAATATCCGCTTGACTCAATCCCAGCCATATGTGTTTGATACCATTTATGGTTTGGGCACTCATCACCCTTGCCAGCAGACCATTCCATGGCTCAACTAATTTTCTGACTCTGGCCGGTGTCACTGAGGGTTGAGGCACTGGGCCTCACACCTCTTGCCACACTGGCGACCCGGGTTCAGGAATGGATCTGGACCACCAGGGGCTGGCAGGGGAGGGAGAATTGAGCATCCGATGGACTGCTCTCCTCTTCGAGGAGGGTTCAGGGTTTGCTTGGCATCTTAGCAGCCCCAGTGGAGACTGGAGGTACTACAAGATGTCGGGCGAATAAGGAGGAGAGGCGGCGGATGTTAATAGTGCGCCTGTGCAGACGCTATTGCATGTCCGTGCTCCTGGGAAACTACAGGAAAATCCCCAGTCTCGGGATAGGTGAAGGCCCTCCAGTGCCACAGACACACTCCCACAGTCGGGCTTGCTTCACCAGGGGCCTTCCTCCAACTCCAGCCAAGCGCATTAGATTGTAGATAAATCACCAGGGGGAAGGTGGCCCCACCTTGGGAGTTCAGAGCCAGGGGATTCATTGGGCTGAGGCGGACCTGGTAGGAGACAGCTTCAGGCAGGAGGTAGAGTTGTTAGTGTGCGGGGAAGCTGGAGAGTTCCCAGTCGGATCAGAAATAAAATATACAAAAAACCTACTCTTTCTGTAAAATAATACTTTCTCACATCCTTTTAAATTTCCCCATTGTTAACCCTCACTCGTGACCCCTAGTCCTAGCTTCTCTGTTCCAGATAAATAGTTTGTCACAGTGCCCTTGTTAATTCTTTTCAAAACATGAAGGTCTTTATTATATCTGTATCCCCCTCCCTCAGTCATGCCTGAAAATAGGCAGGATTTGTCTAGTGCACTTACCCGGACAACAAAACTAAATAAATAAATAATAAATATATGCTGGCAGTATAGCCTAGAGGTTAGAGTAATGACCTGTAAATGAGCTTGTTACATCCAGCAGACCTAGGTTTGATTCCCACAACCTCCACTTGCATACTGTGTGACTCTGAGAAAGTCACTTAACCTCCCAAGTGCTCCTGGGTTGCCTATGAAAACAGCACTTGTGCCTAGTGGGCCTTACCCAGTTACCAAAAGAATAAAATAAAAACTGAAAATATCCTCCCTTTCTCTTCTGGTTTTGAAGGATTACATGGTTGTTGCCTTTAGCCGATCCTTGTAGGGTGTGCCTTCCTGGCACTGAGTCATCTTGGTCATGCTACATTGCACCTTCTTTAACCTGCCCTATCCTTTTTAGGTGGCTGCTCCAGAACTGGGTACAGTACTCCAGATGTGCCCCACAGCGTCCAATACAGTGGTAACAGTACTGCCTGACTTCTCTTGTCAAACCCTCTCCCCATGCACCCTAGCATCCTGTTAGCCTTGCTGAAGGCCTTGTTACATTGGCTGGTTTGTTTAAGGGAGTCCCTCTTGATGGCTCCTAGAGCCTTTTCCTCTGATTTGTGTCCAGCTTAACTCCCCCCACCACCACCACCACCACCACCACCATCCAGTACTCTGTTCTGGGATTTTGTTTCTTGAGTGCATAACTTTAAACTTTTGGCATTGAATTTCAGCTGCCAGACTTTTGACCAATTATCAAGTCTTTGCAGGTCTCCGAGCAGCCCCATTATTTTTGCCATGTTGTCAACCCTATCGTGAGTTTAGTGTCATCTGCAAATAGAGACAACCTGCTCTGGAGTCCCTCTCTCAAGTCACTGATGAACATAATGAAGAGAACAGGGTCCAGAACAGTCCCTGTGGTACTCAGCTAATGACCTCTCCTTTGTCTGATGAAGAACGGCAAACTGAAACAAGACTTGTGCTCCCCGTCTTAGTTAGGTCTATGATTTCGGACAGGGTACAGGTGGTATGCCCCTGTACAGCGACTATTACAGCAAAAATATCAATGCCAACAACATTGAAGTTTTGCTGTAATAGTCCACCTGGGACCCCAGCATCTGTCTCCGGTCCTGTAGCCCCCATCCAACTCCAACTCGGGTAAGAATCCTATAGATCAGAAGGTGTGGGGAGCAGAGACCCCCACATGGGGGTTCAGTAACAAAACCCCTGATGAAAAAACAGCAGGGGCCTCCAGTCGGATTTATACGAGCCGCAGTTGCGATCGACATAAATCCATTGCTGCATGGTCGTACAACTTGTTGTTGAACCGGCATCGAGAGCCGGGCCCCATCCGCAGACATGTCTGAGTTTTTGTGAAAAATCCAGTATGTTTTTTTCTGAACTTGTGTAATTACAGCTAAATTTAATACGCTTATGGTCTGTTGGAGATCTTACAGAGATCAGAGTATAACTACACATACACAGTCTGTGGGCATGTCCTAAGCTCTGACCATTTTTTTAGCTGTTGCAGCAGAAAGTGAAAAGATCTTTTCAGTTTCATTAAACCTCATTTATACCTTTTCTATTAAATCTAGATCATTTACAGGATAAATCTGCACAACACCATTTGAATGTTCTAATAGCAGCCTGTAAAATATTCATTATGAAATTATGCCTTTAAGCACTGCCTCATGAACTAAGTACCTGAAGAGGGATTATTTCTATAATGTATCATATGGAGAAAAGCAACACAGGCACTTAATGATCAGCTTGTGAGCTCTTCTGGCTGATGGGACAGATGTTATGCAACATGATGCAGATTGTGTGCCTTAGATGGGGATGTGTACATCTTGGATAGTTTCTGTATTACCCTGGAGCTATGATGTATTGTATGCCTTTTGCTTTTTAATACAATGTTATTTCAAAAGATAAAAAAGCTGTTCTACCAGAGTTTATAAAATGGGTAGAAATTACTGCATCCTGACTGGTTAATAGACACAAATTGTGAGACCACTACCTAAAAAATAAAGCATTTGTCAATGCCGAATGTTGATTGCGTTGGTCTGTTGAGCTCACTCACTGCCCCTCTGTCACTTGCTGAGTCTGTTTCTCCCGGTGCTGCAGGCTGCTCTTTTGTACTGGGCTCCTGCCTGCATTGGCACCTTGTTCTGCCCACTAAGAAATCCATAGCTGTCCCGACAGAGCTCCGTTGAGGTGGCTCACTCCCCTCTCTCACTCGCTCATTCTGTTTCTCCTGCACTGCAGGCTGCCCTTTGTACTGGGCTCCTGCCTCTGTTGGTGGCTTTTCTGCCCACAAAGAAATCTGCAGCAGTCCTTACACAGGTCTGTTGAGCCTGCTGACCCCGCCCCCACTCACTTGTTCCGTTTCTGCCAGTGCTGCAGGCTAGCCTTTTGTAGTAGAGCTCCCCTGCATTGCCACCTTTTTCTGCCAACAAAGAAATCGCAGCAGTCATGATAGAGCTCCATTGAGCCCGCTCACTCCACCGTTCTCACTCACTCATTGTGTTTCTCCCAGTGCTGCAGGCTGCCCTTTCATACTGGGCTCCTGCCTGCATTGGCACCTCTTTCTGCCTACAAAGAAATCCACAGCTGTCCTGACAGAGCTCCGTTGAGGTTGCTCACTCTCCTGTGTCACTCACTCATTCTCTTTCTCCTGGCACTGCAGGCTGGCCTTTTGTACTGGGCTTCTGCCTCTGTTGGTGCCTTTTCTGCCCACAAGAAATCTGCAGCAGTCCCGACAGAGCTCCGTTGAGCTCGCTCCTCCCCTTCTCTCACTCACTCATTCTGTTTCTGCTGGTGCTGCTGGCTGCCGTTTTTATGGGGCTCCTGCCTGCGTTGCCACCTTCTGACCACAAAGACATTTGCAGCAGTTACAATAGAGCTCTGTTGAGCTTGCTGACTCCCCTCTCTCACTCATTCATTCTGGTTTTCCCGCCACTGCAGACTGCCCTTTTGTACTGGGCCCTGTGCATTGCTGCCTTTTTCTGCCCACAAACAAATCTGCAGCAGTCCCAACAGAGCCCATTGAGCTCACTCACCCTCCCTCACTCGCTCATTCTGTGTCTCCCGCTGCAGGCTGGCCTTTTGTACTGGGCTTCGCCTGTATTGGCTGCTTTTTCTGGCCAGAAAGAAATCTAAAGCAATCCCGACAGCTCCACTGAGCTGCTACTCCCCCTCTCACTCACTCATTCTGTTTCTGCTGGCGCTGCAAGCTGACCCCTTTTCTACTGGGCTCCTGCCTGTGTTGCTGCATTTTCTGCCAACAAAGAAATCGAAGCTGTTCCGACAGAGCTGCTGAGGTCGCCTCAGTCTCCTCTCTCTCACCTCATTCTGTTTGTCCTGGTGCTGCAAGCTGCCTTTTGTACGGGCTCCTGCCTGCATTGGCACATTTTTCTGCCCACAAAGAAATCTGCAGCAGTCCTGATAGAGCTCCATTGAGCTCACTCAGCCCCCCGTCTCACTCACTGCATTGTTTCTCCCACTGCTGCAAATGGCCTTTTGTGCTGGGCCCTGCCTGCATTGACACCTTTTCTGCCCACAAAGGAATCCGCAGCAGTCCTGACAGCGCTCCAGTGAGTTTGCTCACTCCCTCCCTCACTCCACAATGTTGAAAATCTGAAGTGAAAATATTATAAATTAGTGAAATTACAAGTGGCATGCAAACTGCACAACGCATACTTGTGACACAGTCATTTTATGGAGTATCACTGCCAAATTTTCAACATAGGCATTTTAGGACCTCTACTCATGAACAGTGTCAGTGTCATTTTCTAAATCTGTCCCAAACACTGATTTCCCACAGCAACTGTGCTATTCTCGCCGGAAGTGTGAAAACACATTTCCACCATGATATGAACAATGACAGGTGTACTGTTCACAAGGAGGTGTAAAAATGCCAGTGTTGGAAAATCTGGCATGAAAATATTGCAAATTCATGGCGTTACAAGCATGCGTGGCAACTCGCGCAATGCACGCTCATAAAACAGTCATTTTATGGATTTTTCCACCAAATTTGCAACATAGGCTTTTTGAGAGCCCACCTCATAAACACTGGCACTGTCATTTCACTTAATTGCCCCAAAGGTACTCCACTCAGCTGACCATGAAATCACCTTTCAACATTAACGCCATGACAGTTCGAGAATTCATGAGGAGAGGTCCCAAAACCCCATGCTGAAAATTTGGTGCCAAAATTCCAAAAATGACTGAGATATGCATTAAAGGTGGAAAACCCCATTCATTCCGTTATACAGCTTACCGGGCATTTCCACAGTTCGCAGTCGGCTTTGAAGAGTGCAGATGTGTTCTCGGTCCACGAAGATCATCACGCTGAGCTTTGGAGGTAAGTATGGGGTGAGGGGTGGGGAGGCAGGGCACATAGTGGGTGGGGCGGCTTGTGGGTGGGGGCAGTGAGATCGCCGAGGACAGTTTCCTTTTACAGGCTAAAAACAAAACAACATCACGGGACCATTTTTACTTTACAGGGCATGTGGCATGCTAGGGTGGGCTCCCAGTGTGGCACTGACTCTTTCCTTTGGGGGCAACTGTAGCCAATGGGACTAGGCACCCCCTTCAGCACACAACACAAGGGGGGATCACCTTATGCTGACTGGGATTGGGCACCCATTGGCAGACAATGAAGAGGGCTTTGACATCATGCCGACAGAGTGGGCTTCCCCCCGGCAAAATCTACAGTGGGCCACTGAAGCCGACTGGGATTGGGGACCCCGTAGGAGCAAATACACATGGTGGGGTGATATTGTTTGTGGAACATGGTGCTGGGCAAGCCGCCGCCATGTTCACAAACAATATCAGGCTTTCTGGCATCCCACCTTGCAATGATGGGCTACCCTCATTGCAGTGGATGGCTGACGCTGCAATGACTAGGCGGCTTTTGATTGCAGCAGCTGAATTCACAAGTTGGTGGCACGCTGGCTGAACTAGTGTCAGCAGCAGTGTGCCACAGCATTGGGGAAGCAGGACAAGCCTTTGCAGGCTGTGAGGGCATTGGCCACAACAGTGCGCACCTCCACAACCGCTTGTGGAGAAAGCTGCATAATATGTTTCTTGCGCATGCGCAATCAACAAAAAAGTGCTGTCAGTCAGGACACAGCACACTAACATATCAATGCCTTTTGTAAACATTCTGGTTTCCATTATAAACATGTCTGCCACCTTTATGCTAACTAAAAAGTCAGCTAGGCCCTAAAATGAAACTCCCTCAAAATTTGAAAAAATAATTATGTTAGTTCCTTTATAATCCTCTGCAGAAGTTACACACATACTGTACACCAATTTTTAAAAATGAAGTACTGCTCATAGCTTTACTTTCTTGAGCAACTTTCCTGACCATAAACACCCCTTCCTGTCCTTACCTGTCTACCAGGAAAATCTTTGCTGCTTACTCTGCCCAGATAAACTTGAAACCCTGGCTTTATTAGCTCTTTAGTAGGTCTTTCAGAGAATCTCTTCCTCTAGGCCCATGCTGACCCTCCCTCCATCCCCTAGAGTGACATGCAAGATTTCTGAATTGGTTTTCTATATGGTTATTTCATCCAGCACCTTCTCTCACCAGATCTGCTGGCACTCTGAGTCTAATCTGTGGCAGGAAACTCAGAGAGATAGGCCACCCATAGTCATATACACGCTGACTTGCAATGCCATTGAGGGTGGCCACAGCTAGCAAAAGTTTCCTTGTGGTCCTATTGCCTGACAGCTGTAGTTCCAAAGGAGGGCGGTGTTTATCATATGACTACTCACACCTCTTGTGTCTTACTGCTTACTCAGTGATATGTGGAATTGTGAAGTTCTGATTCCACTGAATTCCATGGAATTGTGTGGTTTTGCTGAAATCCAATAATTTGAAATCCACAAATTCTACTCCATTTTCACGTGAAATAGCAAAATCCACAGTTTTCATTGATGTAATTTCTACATGTGAAAACAAAATTGCAGAAAGCATCCACAGTTTACTTTAACTTTAGTAAAATTTCCAAAGTTCAAATTGATGTCTATTCTATTATGTATGAAAAACTGCAAGAAGGAAATCTAATGTTTACAGTAATTTTAGTAAAATGTTCCACAGTTTGCATAAAATTCTGCAATTTACATAATATTAGTGGAATGTGGTGGACTTTAAAAAGAAATCTGTGGAACATTTTGAGGGTATGGCAGTTCTGCTAGAATTCTTATCATTCTGCACACCTCTAGTGGTGAACCTTTGGAACACTCTGTACATCTCTGCTGGTCCAATAAAAGGTGGCAATTGTGACACTTGGACAGCTGGTTCTGATCACTGTATCATTTTTGTAATATAAAATGTGTTGTGGACTGTCTCTCCTGAGAGATGCTGAGACAGCATGTGAGATCACACACACACACACACGCAGATTTTAGATACAAGGTGTTACCTAGAAGGCCAGAAGCTAATTTCAGGCTAGAAGATACCTAACTGCCAAGATAGATCATAAACTTTTATAACACTTAGAGGAAGAAGAGCAGGTTGTGACGTTTAGTGCAAAGTCATAAAAGATGCTTTGATGTCCTGAAAGGGGAAGCTGATCATAAGATCAAATAAATGTCATTTGAAAAGAAAATGAGTTATGTTGAGGTTACAGAATTTAATACTTGGAAAATACATCCTGTTTTTATATAGATATATATTTTATATATATATATTCTGACAGGAGGAGCTAGTGACCTCATGCAAAGAGGTGGGCAAAGCCAGCTTTTAAACAGTATTCTGTTTTCCATTTACACACAAATGTTTGGATTCTGAAAGCTACAACATCTACAGCACTGTGAGATGAGAATACCTTAGAACAGACAATTCTAAGTGTACTAGTGGTAGGAATCTGCACTTTCTAAAACCTTATTCTTTTAAGTGATTTGTATGTTTTGTGATATATGGTTCTGTATTTACATGTTACATATTTTATCTATTTTAGTAAAACTCTATTTTAGAGCCTACTTGGTCTGTCTTTGATTTCTTTTCTTTACAAGTGGAGTATATATGGTTAAAGCAGACACTGTACATAAGCTTGAATGGTGATACCAAACTGGAAAAAAGTAAGCATTTTAATCTGAGGACTTTTATTACAGTTTTTAAGGGTTCATTTCTGTCACACCTGGTTAGGTGCCCATAGGCAAAGATATCTGGCCCCCAAGACAAAATGTCTGAGCCTGTGCATTGGGTACACTAGCAAGAGGTTCACAGTTTGAATCCCTCAGAACTTGAGACCAAAGGTTGATTCAAACCCACAAAACAGATAGGAGGGTTACCCTGTTTCTGTTAACTGTTCACAAGACCGTGCTCAGAGGATGCCACTTTGGGAGTAGAGGGCTGACCTGCTGAGTGGGTTTGTGACAGATTGGTTGGCAGTGGTGCAAAATTTTGGTATCACAAGCTTTTATTGTTCAGCATGTCAGCTTGAGACCTTCAGCTCACTTGCAAAGAAAGAAAAAGCAGTATTCTTTTAGAAAGGAGACAGAACTATATCACTTGGCGACAGTCAAGTTCCTACTCATTTTATTTTTTCCTAAAGTGCAAGTCAGAGTATCAGTAGTTAGGAAGATGACTTCCAACTACAGCAGGCACACTGTAGACTACTTAAGGCAGTTGTGCGAGGACAGAGGAGTCCCATTGAGGTGAAAGCCAGGAAGCAGAACCTCATAGACGCCCTGATGGCAGATACCCAGAGCAGCAGTCACGGACCATGACTGAAAAGGACCAGACCTCGAGTGTGGCAGGGCTAGTGGCCAGTGCAGTGTTCAGATCTGATGAGGAGGGCAACAGGGCCACTGTCAGTGAAGGGCCACAGCAGCAGGGGAAGGTCACCAGTATCCTGGATCCAGAAGTACTCAGGCTGCAAATTGAGTTGCGCAGGATGGAGCTGGAGTTCAGAGAGAGAGACCATGAACAGCGGGAGGTGGACCATGAGGCAGAGTGAGAACGCCGAGAGGCAGTCCATGAGGAGTGGAGCTCCAGAGGTAACATGAACTGGACAAGCTACGACTCCAACCAGAGGCACCAGAGCAGGTACGGGTTTGAATTTAACTGGACTACAGGACTGGGTTACAAATTGAATTCCAAATTAATAGCCGAATTTAAAGAGGGAGGATATGGATGCCTTTTGAATTCTTTTGAAAAGTTTGTATTCAGGCTAAAATTCCTAGAGAGTCCTGAGCTTCCAGCTATCCCTGCTACTTACCGAAATCTTGGGATGCATTGGGTCAAATGAACAATGAGGACAGTGATGATTACAGCAAACCTAAAGCTGCACTGTTGAAGAAATTTGAATTAACTGCTGAATCATACAGAGCTAAATTCCATAAGCTCAGGAGAAGCCCTGACATGAGCTATGAGGAGCTAGCCACGAAACAAAGTCAGTTTTAAAACGTTGGTGGGAAGGAATTGAGGCAATCTCTGTTGATAAAATTGAAAATGTGATTCTGTTAGAACAGTTTTTCTGGCGTGCCCAGCAGAGCTGAAAACCTGGCTGGAGGACCGAGATCCCAAAACAGTGCAAGAGGCAGCTGAATTCTTGGACCACTATGCCAAGAGCAGACCTACTCTGAGAGTGAATGGGGTGGGCATGGCAGTGCAGAAAGGAAAAGCGTGCCTTTAGGGCAGTTTAAACCCTCACTGCCTCCACCGAAACCAGTTAGCCCCAGGTTTAAGAGAAAAGATTTCTGAGAGAAGAAATGAATGTTGTTGTGTAAAGAAACTGGGCATATTGCCAGACAGTGTCCCAAAAAGGCAAGCAATAATACACAACAGGGTGCTAGAAAAGAAGTGGGTTGTTTGTGTGTCCCTGGAAGCATGCCAGTGAACATGAGGGATCACATGCACCCAGTCATGGTGAATGGTGACAGGCAGGATTAATGGACACAGTGGCATCCTGACCTTGGTAAAGGGGATCTGGTACAGCCTGGTCAGCTTATACCCAATAAATACGCCACTGTACAGGACTTTGCAGGTGGGGAGAAAACATTGCCACTTACTAGTGTTCTCTGAGACTGGGGATAAACAGGAGGAACTGTTCCACAGGTGGCTGTAGCCAAAACCTTAGCAGTGAATGTGATCCTGGGCAATAATTTCCAACAGGGGATGGTATGTGCCATTACCCATAGCCAAGCGGCAAGGGAAAATTGTAGTTCCCTGAACCCCACAGAAGCCATTGTGGAAACCACTGAGAGGCTGGTTCCCAGCCTGTGTCTCCAGATGGGGAGACTAATGAAAAGGGGTAGAAATTTCCCCAGTAGCAAGTAACCACACAGCTACAGAGGTTACTCTGAAGAGGAAGGGTGACCCATTGTCAGAGGGTTGGGATTTACAGTGATCCTGAGTGCCCTGATGCTAGTGCTAGGGACCCAAGTTTAGTGACTGAAGGGACCTGTCCCATGCCTTGGGAATGTGTGAGGGGTTTGCAGCTGCTCAGAGGAGTGACCCTAGTTTAGAGAAGCTGAGGGCTTGGGCAGACTCTGATGGAGTGCAGGAAGGTGATGGCAGACATACGGTTTATTGAAAAATGGACTTATTTATACTCAGGCTGTGCAGACAGAGGGAGGGAAGGATGCTAGGCAGGCAGCTTGTCGTTCCCCATGGGTATCGTGAACAGTTGCTCAAGATTGCACATGATATTCCCTTGTCTGGTCATCTGGGAATGTGCACACTAGGCAGCATTTGGCCCAGAATTTCTATTGGCCTAACTTCACCCAGCAGGTGAAGGAGTATTGCCAGACTTGTCACCTGTGCCAAGAAATAGGGAAGGCGGCAAGAAAACCCAAGCTGCCCTAATTCCATTGTCCATAGTGGAGCAGCCATTCCAGAGGTGGGAATGGATATTGGGGTCTTTAACACCCCCAGCTTCTCAGGGAAGAGATTCATCCTGACTGTGGTGGATTATGCCACCCGCACCCAGTGGCAGTCACCCTATCTTCACTAAGGACAGACAAAGTGGCAGATGCCTTGCTTGGGATTTTCTCCCATGTCGGGTTTCTGCAGGAGGTTATCACCGATCGAGGGGTTCCTTCATGTCAGACCTGATGAAATGTTTATGGGAGAAGTGTGGGTGGTGCAGAGATGCATGACACTGTGATCACCCACAAGCCAATGGGCTTGTGGAAAGATTCAATGGTATCCTAAAGTCAATGCTCCAGGTGTTTGCTGAACAGCATGAGAGGGACTGGGAGAAATACCTTCCCCACCTGTTGTTTGCATACAGGAGGTGCCCCAAAAGTCGACAGAATTTTCTCCCTTCAAACTCTTATATGGACGCCGGTACATGGGCCCCTAGACTTGATCCAGGAGGACTGGGAAAGCAAACCGCCACCCAGGGAACTCCCATTATGGATTACATCCTTAGGTTTAGGGAAAGGCTGAAGGAGCTTATGGGGACAGCCCAGAGCAACCTGGCAGCTGCCCAACAGAAACAAAAGTGTTGTATGACCACAGAGCTAGAGTTCACTTGTACATGGTGAGTCAGAAAGTCATGGTCCTTATTCTGGTCCAGAAGGACAAGTTGCAAGCTGAGTGGGCAGGACCGTACAAAGTGGTTAGGAAGGTAAATGATGTGAATTGTATTGTAGAGTTACCTGACCAAAGACAGACAGAAAGGATGTACCATGTCAACATGATGAAGGCATATACAAATAGGGCTGACATGGTGTTTGCAGTGTGTAGTCCTGGGGAGGGGACGGATGAAGGAGACCACCTTCTGGAATTGCTGGAGGAAAGTAGCAGTAGTCCTCTGAGGAGGCAGTAAAATTGTCTCCCAGCTGATCCCGGATAAGATCCAGGAAATAAGGAAGGTTTTAGCAACACTTTGCCTCGTTTAGCGCAAGCCTGGACTAACCCTCTTAGTGACTCACGATGTGGAGACAGGGACACAGGCGCCATACGGCAGACAGCATATCGGGTGTCAGAGGCTGTCCAAAAGGACATTAGGAGGAAGTGGAGGAGATGCTGGATTATGGGGTAATCCAGAGATCCCACACCCCTGGGCCTCACCCGTAGTCCTTGTGCCTAAGCCAGATGGCTCTACTTGTTTTTGTGTGGACTATCGTGGACTGAATGCAGTCATGGAGTCTGACACCCACCTGATGCCCTGGACAGATGAACTCCTGGACAAGTTGGGAGGGTGACCTACCTTATGACCATTGACCTGACAAGGGGTATTGGCAGGTAGAGTTGACAGACAGAGCTAGGGAGAGTTAGGCCTTCATCACTCCGATAGGCTTATTTGAGTTTAAAGTAATGCCTTTCAGAATGAAGAACACCGGACACTTTCCAAAGGTTGGTGAACCAGGTGTTAAATGGTGCTGAGGAGTACGCTGTGGCATACCTGGATGACATTGCCATCTTTAGTACCAGCTGGGAGGAACACCTGTCCCACCTTAGGGAAGTGCTGGGCAGGATACAGAGGGCTGGGCTCACTGTCAAAGCTGAGAAGTGCCAGGTGGCCATGGGAAAAGTGTTATACCTCGGGCATGTGATAGACCAAGGACAGCTCCGTCCTAACCAAATAAAAATAGAGGTAATCCAGGCATGGCCCAGACCAGAAACACAGAAGCAGGTCAGGAGTTTTCTTGGGACAGCAGGGTACTATAGAAAATTTGTACCTAATTACAGTACCCTGGCTGCACCCTTATCTGACCTGACAAAGAAAAAGATGCCAAAATAAATTACCTGGGGCACAGCTTGTGAGGAAGCCTTTTCAAACTAAAGGAGGCACTGTTCAGTGCTCCTGTTTGACAAGTCCTGACTATAGAAAACCTTTATAGTTCAGACTGACGCCTCAGACGTGGGTATTGGGGCAGTACTGAGTCAGACATCCAGCCAAGGGAGGATCACTCAATAGTCTACCTGAGTAAAAGTTACTTCCCATGGAGCAGGCATACTCCACAGCCGGAAAAGAGTGTCTAGCCATAGTGTGGTCCCTAAAGAAATTAGAGCCATACCTATATGGGCAGCATTTTGTGGTGCAGACTGACCACAGCCCCTGGTTTGGCTGACTCAGATGGGAAAGAACAATGGTAGAGTGCTAAGATTGAATCTTGCTTTGCTAGGGTATGATATGGCAATATTACATAGGGCTGGAGCCAAAAATCAGAACTCAGATGGGAGGCCTAGGGTCTATGAGGAGTGTACTGATTTGGGAAGCTCATCCCATGCAGGGATAGAGCCCCAAATTTAGTCTAGGTGGGGAAGAATTGTGACACTTGGACAGCTGGTTCTGATCACTGTATCATTTTGTAATATAAAATGTGTTATGGAGTGTCTCTCCTGAGAGATGCTGAGAGAGCATGTAAGATCACACACACACACACACACATTTTAGATACAAGGTGTTACCTGGAAGTCCAGAAGCTAGTTACAGGCTAGAAAATACCTAACTGCCTAGATAGATCATAAACTTTTATAACGTTTAGAGGAAGAAGAGCAGGTTGTGACATTTTAGTGCCAAGTCATGAAAGATGCTTTGATGTCCTGGAAAGGGGAAGCTGATCATAATATCAAAGAAATGTCATTTGAAAAGAAAATGAGTTATGCTGGGGTTATAGAATTTAATACTTGGAAAAGACATCCTGTTTTTATATAGATATGTATTTTATATATATTCTGACAGGGAGGAGCTAGGTGACCTCATGCAAAGAGGTGGGCAAAGCCAGCTTTTAAACAGTATTCTGTTTTCCATTTACACACAGATATTTGGACTCTGAAAGCTACATCTACAGCACTGTGAGATGAGAATACCTTAGAACAGAGAATTCTAAGTGTATTAGAGGTAGGAATCTGCAATTTCTAAAGCATTATTCTTTTAAGTGATTTGTATATTTTGTGATATATGGTTCTGTATTTACATGTTACATATGTTTATCTATTTTAGTAAAACTCTATTTTAGAGCCTACTTGGTCTGTCTTTGATTTTTTTTCTTTTATAAGTGGAGTATATATGGTTAAAGCAGACACTGTACATAAGCTTGAATGGTGATACCAAACTGGAAAAAGGTAAGCGTTTTAATCTGAGGACTTTTATTACAGTTTTAAGGGTTCATTTCTGTACACCTGGTTAGGTGCCCATAAGCAAATATATCTGGCCCCAAGACAGAAATATCTGAGCCTGTGCATTGGGTACACTAGCAAGAGGTTCACAGTTTGAATCCTCCAAGACTTGAGACCAAAGGTTGAGTCGAACCCACAAAAACAGGAGGGTAACCCTGTTTCTGTTAACTGTTCACAAGACTGTGCTCAGAGGTTGGTACTTTGGGAGTAGAGGCTGACCTGCTGAGTGGATTTGTGACAGCAATCACCTATTTTGTGTACTGTAGATGAAGACAGTATATTCTATCAGGGTAAGCCTGGACAAATTTCTACTTTCCAAGGAATTGTACAGTACTCTGGGTGGTACAGTTGGTTGGGAACCCCCTTTACATTTGTACATGCTTGCATAGAATATTATTCCTACCTGCTATGAATCAGGAGTGGATATGACAGTCATCCTTCTGACCTTGACTTACTAGATTACAATCTTACACTCATGTCATGAATCTAGTGGAGGCTACGCTTGGAAAGGAAAACAGAGGTGGAGGCTCTGGTTTCAGTCATTCGAGGAGAGTTTGTTGTTCCTTGCAAGAGGGTCGCTTTCCATTGCATTAAAAATGGTGGCAGTGAACCTCTCCTGAAGAAACCATCTTTGGACCCCAACATCCACACAAATTACAGGCCTGTCTCAAACCTTTCCTTTTGGGGAAGCTAACGGAGAAGATAGTGGTGACACTACTTGATGTACATCTTGAATAGTATAGTATCTATGAGCCCCTTGTTTCAAAACTAAGCATTGCATGGAAACTACACTAGTTCAGGTGGTGAATGGCCTTCATGTGGTGTGGGAAGGTGGGTTGGATGAAGACACAGAAGGCAAGACAAGTTCTTTAAAATGTCCCATAGGGCAGTGCAATTTATTACAGAAGGACTTCACACACTTGGCAATACCATAAACAGTTCAACAATGCAGATCTGGAACTTCTGTGTTGCTCATACTGATTGACTAGTCAGGATTATCTTCAGCAACTGTAATAAAACATGGCTTATAGGGCTGTTGGTTCCCACTCAGCCAGTAGGCTCACAGGGACAAATCCAGTGCCTGAGGGTGGTCCTACTTGAACCTGCAGTTTTGCAGCCAATACTTGAGGAAGATCAATCACCCCTCTAGCTTCTCAACTCAGCTCTGGTTCAAAATTCCCAGCCTTGACTAGAACCACCACTGGTCAGTCTTTCTGAGACTGCTTCCAGCACCAACTACTCCTGTCTTGCACCATCTTATCTTATCTGCCAGACTCTGCTCAGCCAGCTCCTTTCATAGGGCTGAAGATCATGTGACCTGTCAATCATAGCTTTAATGTTAATTAAATGTTTGCAACAATTTTAAATATGTCTATTTCATACAGAAAAGTAAGCAAACATGAAAATAATAGTTTAACATAGATCAGCGTTTAAACAATCAAAAATAAAGCAAGAAAATAAAGAAAGGAACTTCCTGGCAGGAAATCCCACCTTTCTTGTTCCCAGACTCCCTCATGCTAGAGCCCTATAAAGCCCACAGATTTCAGCCGACCTGAGCCCTAGTAATCTACAAAATGGATGCCAGCAAACTAAAGCACATGGAGTCAGGCATTTCCCAAACAGGTAAATTTTCCTCAACATATAGAAACGTGTACAGTTCTGGCTTAAAGAAACATTTCATCTAATATTAGGAAAATGCAAATGAAACCAATATAAAGCAAAAGACATTGCTAATTCATTGTTTGGTAACAGTCTGTAAAACATGTGTTTGGTACATTTCAAACAGCAAGAACTTTGAGATTCCTAATTCCTTCCATACAAAACTAAAGGTGGTTTATTGTAGTTCTTCAGTACTTTATATTTTATAGGCCAAAACCATTTTCTTCCCCAGGTTCACTATTTTGCACATGGAAATTTAACAGGGGAATACAGCACCAAAGTACACAACATTTCTTTCACCCTAATCGTGCTAAGACAGCTCTTGTATACTTAATGCTAGCTGTGTATGTGTGTGTGTGGGGGGTAGAAAGAGAAAAGAAAAGTATTGAAGTTTCAGTGCTGGGAGATCAGTCCAGGAGAGACAAGATAGAACAGTAGCATGGAAGAAAGGCTGCAGCCAAAAGGATAGGAAAGAAACATTTATGTTGTCCTGCTGTATGACTATTCCTGCACTGAATATTTCAGGTCTCAGCAGGCTCTCATTTTATTTGATACCTTAAATCAGACTTATTGCGGCTGCCGACTTTCCTGCAGCCCCTTAAACAAGCATTTGTCAATCCCGAATGTTTGCTTGCTGGCATTGGCAGTGGTAGTGTAGAAGTTACAGAGCTGCGTAATAGGAATGGCAGCGAAGTATTGAACTGAAGCCAACCCACCACCACCCTGCAGAGTGACAGGCATTGGGGTGTGCCTTTGAGTCATCAGGCATAACAGCCATGCCATTTCAGTACACCCCAACCTGCAGACACTGGCAAGTGTCACGGTGTTCCTTGGGTTCTTTGGTCCTTATGCACCCCATTCCATTAGGAAATACAGTGGGATGGGTGCGATATAGAAGAATGGGGTGAACTTTGGGGCCAAAGAGTCCAAGGCATACCTCATTGCTTCTCACTGGCTGCAGGGTGTGGAATGGTATGAGCATTACAGGCAAGAATCCCAAGTCACACCCTGATGCCTGTCATTCTCTACAGGGTTGGGCATTATGGTTGGAAACCCTAATACCTCAGGCATTCGTTGTATTTTCACTCCAAATGTTCAACATGGTTTTTGTGACCCCACCTCATGAACAGGGGAATATCAGTTTCTTAGCGAAAGCTGCTTATGCACAGCGCCCTGGCATTGCTTTCACAGGTGCAAAACATTCGAACAGGATGTAAAAAATGACAGCTGTACTGTTCATGGGAGGTGTAAAAATGGAAATGTTGTAAATCTGCAGTAAAATATTAAAAAAAATGGTGAAGTCATGGCGTACATAGAAACTGTGCAACGCACACCATAATATAATTAGGTTGAGGATTTTTACAGCAGATTGTCAACTCGGGCATTTTGATGCCTCCGATCCTGAACAGTGTCACTGTGATTTTCTTCATCTGTCCCAAACAATGATTTCCCACAGCGACCATGCATCTCTGCGCTGAAAGTGTGAAAACACACTTGACCATGTTGTGAAAATGACAGCTGTACTGTAAATAAGGCAGTGGAAAATGCCACTGGTGAAAATCTGGACTTAAAATATTACACAGTCATGAAGTTATGAGGGTGCGTGGAAACTGCAATGCTCACTCGTAACACAGTCATTTTATGGACTTTGTCACCAAATTTTCAACATAGCCATTTTAAGACCACTGCTCATGAACAGTGTAACTGTGATTTTCTTAATCTGTCCCAAACATAGCTTTCACACACTAACAGCACCATTGTCGCTACATTGTGAAAACACATTTTGGGACATATGAAAAATGCAGCTGTACTGTTCATAAGGAAGTGTAATAAAATGGCAATGTTGAAAATCTGGAGTGAAATATTAAATTTGCAAACTTATGAGCATGCATAGGAACTGCGCAATGCATGCTTGTAAAACAGTCATTTTAAGATATTTTCCACCAAATTTTCAACATAGCCATTTTAAGACCTCTGCTCATGAACAGTGTCACTGTGATTTTCTTAATGTCTCATATATTGATTTTGCACATCGACTGCGCCATTGTGCGCTACATGGGCGGAAACATTTTGGGCAAGATGTGAAAAATGACAGCTGTACTGCTCATAAGGAGGTGTGGTAAAATGGCAATGTTGAAATATGGAGTGTAAAAATTGAAAATTCAATTTACGAGCATACGTAGGAACTGCTAGCACTTGCGCTTGCAAAACAGTCATTGTTTAGAATTTTTCACCAAATTTTCAACATAGCCATTTAAGACTTCTGCTCCATGAACAGTGTCACTGTGATTTTCTTAATTTGTCCTTACATTGATTTAGCACACCGACTGCGCCATTATGCATACATGGGCGGAAACACGCTTTGGGGTGAGATGTGAAAAATGACAGCTGTACTACTTATAAGAAGGTGGTAAAATGGCAATGTTAAAAATCTGGAGTGAAAATATTGAAAATTTGTGAACTAACGAGCGCATGAGGAATTGGCGAACGCACGTAAAACAGTCGTTGTTTGAAATTTTTCCACCAAATTTTCAAAATAGGCTCTGAGAGCCCACCTTATGGAACACTGGCAGTGTCATTTCGTTAATCGGTCCCGAAAGGTGATTTCACGCAGTGACTGTGAAATCACCTTCAGGCCTGAATAATGCCATGACAGTGACATCATTCACGAGAAGGGTCCCAAAACCCCATGTTGAAAATTGGTGCAAAATTCCAAAAATGCCTGAGATATGCAACAAAGTTGAAAACCCCTATCTAGCCCATTATACAGCTCCAGCATTTCCTCGGTTTTATGATGCGGCTTTGAAGAGTGCAGACGTGTTCGAGTCCACCGAAGATCATCGCGCCAAGGTCCGTAGGTAAGTATGGGGTGAAGGGGTGGGGAGACAGGGTGCGCAGTGGGTGGGTGCGGTTGTGGGACGGGGCCAGGAGACTAGTGGGACCATTTTTTCTTTACAGGTATTTTTTTGTTTCCAATGATGACGTGGACGTTTGCCACACTAGGGTGGGCTCCCAGCGTGGCACAAGCTTGTAGTTGAGGGGCATTCAGCCAATGAGGATTGGGCACTCCGTCGCCCAAAGCATCGATTGCCACACTGGGTGGTCAGCGTGGCACCCAGTACTGGGGGAGGACAGTGGAGCCGAAGGGGATTGGTACCCCGGCTATATCATGAGTTGCCACACTGGGGTGGGCACCCAGCGTGGCATTTGGAAGGCTTTGGGGGTGGGGCGCAGCACAGCCCGACGGGGATTGGGCTTCCCGTCGGCTATACAGTGTGTGCGTGCGTGCGGGGCGCGCGCCTGCGTGTGCATGTCTGTGTGGGGGAAGCTGCATGAGCAAGCGAGATCCTATCGCTGCTCACTGAAGCATAGCCCCCTTTGAACTGTATGCCACTGCATTTTGGAGCTTGTCATAGACAGCTCCATCATGCATTGGCTTACAGGGCCGGCCTGCCAACACACTGATTGAATTGAAGAGCGGGTGACACACTCGAAATCTCAGATGATGGCACTATGTTTCTTGCACATGCGTGCAAGCAAACATAACAAACATAAAAATGTATCTTAATTTTTGAAGACCGTTTTTTTTTTTTTTTGTGCTTGCATATGTGGACGTATGAATGAGGATCCACTCACTGTAGATCAAGGGAGGATGTGAAATGGTGCAGATACATGGGGGGTGAACAAAGTGGTAGACAGTAAGCCCTACCAGAGCTTCAGGCTGATGTAGCACAGTGATACATTGGGGGTGAACAAAGTGGTAGACAGTAAGCCCTACCAGAGCTTCAGGCTGATGTAGCACAGCTGGACTAAGGCAAGGGAGGATGTGAAATGGTACAGGTACATGGGGGGTGAACAAAGTGGTAGAGAGAAAGCCCTACCTGAGCTTCAGGCTGATGTTGCACAGCTGGACTAAGGCACAAGCACCCACGGCATGTTCTTATAGTCCCCATTTATATGTCCATTTATGTTCTTACAGCGCTGATTGCCTAACTGAGCCAAGATGTAAAACAGATACTAAAATGTCAGGTTTATTTCAGGTGACCAGGATCGTAGTGGGGAGAGGGGCAAGTGAAACAATGTCCTGAGAATGTGCTTAAACTTATTAACCGTTGCTGTGCCACGGAGTGATACACCGTCCAGAATCCTATACGCTCAAATTATGTTTGCAGCCTAAAGGTGCTTAGGTGGATTAGCATTTACATTACTCAGCGGCAAATCTTTTTCATACTTTTTGTGATCATCGGTTAAGATATAACCACTAACTGATGAGACACTTGGGGGCATGAAACTGTGCTACCAGCAAAGTTGCATTTGCAAAGCCCTGAATATTTGTCTGTTGATAATGAAATGAAAACTGTCAGCTGATAACATTCAGCCACTGTCCATTGCACAGAATAGACATCTCACTGATAGATCTGGAGCAAAGGGACATGCACTTGCCAATAACACTACTACAGCTCCAGACACGGAAGAAAGAAGTTCATGCACTTTCATCGCTGTTAACTTTTTTCAGCATTTTAAAACAGTTACTTAGCATCTGCACTAAGATGTTACATGTCGCTGAACTGAATTGTGACACCAGAATCCCTGCTATCAACATTTGTCAGAAAAAGTGAATTGAAAAATCAATAGATGTATAAAATGGTAAGTGACATGAGTCAATAACAACATATCTGCCGCTGTAATACTTGCGCTTAAAATTTGAGCACCACCATATTCAAGCACCACAGCGTCAAACAGGGATGCCATTTATAATTCAGCTAATGTCAAGCAGTTTTCGAGCCATAAAAAAGTATTACTGTATCAGTATGATGGCAATACAGGATCAGAAATTATGAAATAAATGCAACAGCACCCGTCGGCCATATGTTGTGTGGGTGGAAAGTGCATAAGCACCAGGGGTGGGCTGTTAGCGCTTCAGATTCACGGAGAAAAGGGTGGATTCGATTGTGAGCTACGGTTGAATTTGTGTTTTCTTTTCTATACCTAGTTTTGGCTATTTTGTTAGGGCACATGTCCAACCCTAAGATGTTTAGGGTCCAAGGTGATGTGACTTCATTGAGCATCTGATTTGAGAAAGAGCTGAGTGATTCTATCTAAATGCCAGCTCACGGCAATTCAGAGAAAAAAATATTTTGAAGCTGCATTACCAGACTAAGTGTGCAGTTTAGTGAATTATCACACAGGGTGTGTATATGACAGCACTAAAAGCGCATTAAAGTGCTTCAGTCATGAAAACCTCCCCACTGGCTGCTGCTGAAATGCATAGCAGTATGTTCTCCCTTGTGCATTCTGGCAGTTCTTTGCTTCAGCTGCAGGTAGTACAGTGCGCTCAAGTTCATTTGCATAGGTTTTAGCAGGAGTTCACATTGACAGAGTCTAGTAGAAAACGCTGGAATTACACATACAACGAAGTCTGAGTTTTCACATCAAATGCTGAGGTATTTTTTTCCTGGAGGATTAGAACCCATGGAGTCAATGAAGGTGTGCTTTGGAGAACTGGCGTGTGTAAGGACTGTTAGGCACCCAAACATTTTGGTGGTCCTGCTTGGCAGAGAACAGTTTATTAAAGTAATGATGTGTGGCTTGTCTCTCTAAGCTAGACAAGACTACACCATCCTATCAGGCAACCAACACAGTTGATCTGTGTGTGTTTGTGGGGGGAGGCTGCTCACTGAAGCGTAGCTCCTCTTTCAACTGTATGCCACTGCATTTTCAACTGCTGTCATAGACAGCTCCAGCAGTGATTGGAGAACTGTGACCACACCTGCAAACACACTGACTGAATTGGAAGATGCTGATACACCTCTGAAAAACTTAGATGATGTCACTATGTTTCTTGCACATGCGTGCAAGCAAACACAAAAATGGATTCTCTATTTTCATTAATCCAAAATACAGTAGGAGGATTTCACCCTGCTACATGTGGTAAGAGACAGAAGAGAATGCTCAGTTGTAGTTCTTGATCTCTCATTGGTGTTTGTTATTGTGGGTCATGAGGGTTTGATTGGTTGCAAGTGGGTATTATGGAGGACTCACTGGGAGGGTATTCAGGTGACTTGAGTTCTTCTTATCTGTCAGATCTCAGCAGGTTGTTATGGGAATGTGTTCCTCTGTGAGATGCCACAGGGATCAGTTCTGTCCCTAATATTGTTTGCTGTATACATGCTGCCATTGGGAGGTCATTCAATTGTACAAGATAGAGTTTCATTACTGTGCAGATTGAACCCAGCTGTATCTGTCTTGCACCAGACAAGCCAGATCTGATTTCTATGCTAGACCAATGTCTTAAGAAAATCTTTGACAGGATGACTTCCAGCTAGCCGAGCCTTAATCAGAGTTGATAAAGGTGCTGCTAGTGGAAGCAGCAGGTCAGAGTGGGTTGGCTAAAGGGAAAGGGGACATTGTTTAACCTGAAAAGGCACACTAAGCCAAAGCTTGTTTCCAAGTGTGACTTGGGAGCACAAGTAGTTAAGGGACTTGCTCAGGGTCACGCAGTACGCAAGTGGGGGGCTGTGGATTCAAACTCAGGTCTCCAGGTTTGCAGCTTGGAGCCCAAAACCACAGTGCTATATTGCCTTTTTAAAATGAGTGCCTTGCCAGTAGTTCCCTGTGTAAATGGCTTACCCCATGAGTCATGGGTAAGGTGAAGGACAACAAACAGTACCTAGAACATCCGACATTACAGTTGGACTGAAAGGATTTGAAGCGGCGCTTCGCAGATGATGTGAAAATCTGCAACAGGATGGACACACTGTGGGCGGGTGGAAAATGTGAGGCAGGATCTAAGGGCACTAGAAGAGTGGGCAGAAACCTGAGAACTAAAATTCGACATCAGGAAGTGTGCAGTTATGCACCTGGGACACGATAACCTGAGGACAGAGTGCAAATGGGAGGAGGAAGGAAATCAGAGCAACGGAGCAGGAGAAGGATCTGGGTGTCATAGTCTCTAGTGACCTTAAGGTGTGGAAAAAGTGTACTAGGGTGGTGGAGAAGGCCTATGGGATGCTGACTATTACTGGCAGGGGAATCACCAGTAGAAGGAAAGAAGTCCTAGTGCCCCTGTACCAAGCTATGATGAGACCGCACCTGGAGTACTGGGTCCAGTTCTGGAGGCCTCACTACGAAAGGACATAGACCTGACTGAAAGGGTTCAGAGAAGAGCAACCAAGATGGTGCTAGGGATGAAGGGCAAACCATATGAGCAGAGATGTTGTGAGCTGGGGCTATACACCTGGAGACTGTAAGGAGAGAGGGACATGATAGACACCTTCAAATATATCAAGGGGTTAAATAAAGGGGCCCAGGGGCTTATTCTAAATAGAAGGACAGTGCTACTAGAGGGCATAGCCTGAGACTGCAAGGGGGACACTTCAGGGGAACATGAGGGGGCGAGTCTTTATGGAGAGGGTGGTGAATGCCTGGAACAGGCTTCTGGAGGAGGCTGTGGGGTGGGGACAGTGCTGGGATTCACAATGGGTTGGAACAGGCATAAAGGGCTATGGGGAAGGAGTGGGTTCTCAGGAGGGAGGCGGTAGTCTAGGGAGGGTTAAGGCAGACTGGATGGACCATGGGGTCTTTTTCTGCCATCAGGATCTTTGATTCTATGATCTGGTGGTGGCAGCAGCCACAGCAGTGGATTTTTCCAATTAAGGAATATCGCTGGATCAATCGCTGTCTGAGGGCAGAATGACCTGTTTACCCTGGTACATGCTTCATGACATCTGGTCTTGACTACTGCAAAATTCTGTACTTGGGGCTATCTGAAGGTTAATGCACCCAATGCAACTGGTGCCGAATACTGCATCTAGGTTGATTGCCAAAGATCTCAAGGCATATCACTTATGTCTTACATGAGCTGCACTGACTGCCAATCTGGTGGCACATCCCCTTCAAAATTGCATTTTTTTTTATATAGGTTTTCCCCTGTGGAATATGGGCAGGCAGTGCGGTCCTCTCAAAGGATCTCAATCCACCCTGTTGGCTGCAGAACTTCATTTAGCCTGCCTCAGTGCCCGATTTTTCCATTTCCTCCCTACTAAGCCCAGGACCCCAGAATACAGTCACGCATGTGCTCTGTGGCTTGGTAATGGCCCCTTCCTTCCAGCCAGTCTAATGCCGGGTTCTTTGTGGCTTGGTGCTGCCACCCAGCCTGCACTGGTGGGAGCCAAGAGCCAGGAAACCTGCATCACTCCCTAAGAGATGGGAGCTGCCCCAGCAGCTCAGTCCAGCTCCTTGCCCTCCCCCTGGCTGATTCCCAAACCAAGTCACCGGCCTGGGAGAAGGTAAGGCATCCAACACCTCAGCTCTCCATGCCACTGGGCCAGCTACAAAATTGCATTGTTAACTTACGAAGTCCTGCATGGTCTGGGTGATGACTACCTAAAAGATCTCTTAACCTTACATATTCCTCGGGCCGCCCACTTGCCCACCAACGTGAATAGGCTTGTTGTCCCTAGATCCCGCTTTGAGACAGAGGGACACAGAGCTTATCTATTGGATCTCTGCTTATTTGGAATGTTTTGTCTATCAGGCTGTGCGCCTCCCTTGGCACTGTCATTTAAGAAGGGATTAAGTCCCATCACTTTAAATAAGCCTTTGATAATGTCCTGGCTATGCAAGTCTCGAAATCAGTTTTCTGTTTCTTTCAGTAGTTGTGCAATTTATCATGGAATTTTACAATCTGCTTTCCTAGTACTATATGCAAAGTTATATGTTTTATCTGTTCACGTTTTAAAGTAATGTGTGTGACTGACCTGTACAGTAACCAGAGCCTCACGATTGGTGCAACAGTACATGACTAAACTTGCCTTTCCTTGCCTATTATGGGTGATCAACTATGGTTCCACATCATGACCCAAAAACAAAGACAGCGTGGTCACTAACAGCACCATCAATAACCTGAAAGTAAAAACTATGCCTGTGCAAAATAGAGAAGAGGAAAAGCAGCATCAATGAAACAATACCACAGAATTCCATACATAACTAAAGAAAGTCTGCTATTTGCTATAGGTCATAATTTTTTTTTTTTTTTACTTTTTCCTTCACCACTTTTCTGTTATGCGATTCTGACAATGTGCAGCTAAATGAACTCACTATTATGAGGTTGGAAGGGGATAGACTAAGAGGTAGCATGAGGAAGTATTTCTTCAGAAAGGGTGGTAATGCAAGGAATAGACTCCAGCGGAGGCTGTGGGGAAAACACAGTGGGGAATTCAAGCATGCATGGGACACTCATAGGGGAACCCTAGCAATAGGAATGGGGAAGTAAAACCGGAGATCAAGTAGGGTCTGCAGCTTTTACAGGAGGCAGGAAAATGGGCAGACTAGATGGGTCTAGCAGTCCTTATCTGCTGTCAGTTTCTCTGTTTCTCTGTTTCTATTTCACAGTCACATGCAGTCACTATTTTGTATCCTTTGCTGTTCTTTCTTCCGTGATTCAGACGCGTGATTTGCACCATGCTTGTTTGCAGAATGCGGTTTTGACGCCGATACCACTATTGTGCTATCATGACACAGCAGCAGCTCCACCAGTAAGTTTACAATTGTATAATCCCTTGGCTTAGATGATGGTGTTTGCAGAATTGCTTTAGAAGTCTCAGGCTGCCTCTCAAATTTGGGGTCTCTTCTTACAGTTTGAAACTCTAGCCACTGTTCATGTGGGGAGGGGCAAGTAGTGATGGACAGTGGATGGAGACATAATGATGGGCTGGCAGAGGGTCCCGACTTTAAAATCATAACTTGAATGGACATGGCAGAGCACTTACTTCTATATATGAGCTCTTGTTCAAACTTACATTATGGAAAGTCAAGCCAAACCCTATAGGTTGGTTTTGTTTTTTTTTCTTTTCTGTTTATGCCCTCCTCTCTCCTGGTGACCCCACCCTTTGGGCTCTGACAAGTCCTTCCCAATCCCCTGCTAGCCCTGCCCAAGCTCTCTGATCCTCAAGTCACAGGCATCCCTAGGATATCCCAGACATAACCCTTCACTGGTGGGTCCCCTCCTCAGGGAAGGCACAAAGAGGTGGTTCCAGCGCACTACTCGATAGGGCCCAGGGGATGCTGCTGAGGAAGGAGGCTCACTGAAGGCATCGGTGATGGAGAGCCATCATCTGGTGGCCACCAGGTGGCATGTCTGCTTTCTGGGTCCCCTTCACTGCGTCAGCTCGCATAGTGCCCCTAGCCTCCACTGGGGCTGCTGCTGAGCGATGAGTTCCCAAACCCACCCCAGGACAGGAGAGCAGTCCCTTCAGATGCTTGATCCTATCCTCCCTGCTGACCCACAGCACCCCAGGTTCATTCCGAACCTAGGTCGCCCGGCGTGCGGAATGGGAGGCGCCAGCGCCTCAACTCTCTATGCCACCGGGCCGGTATAGGTTGGATTTTAAAGCGTGGTAACAGGGCTTGCACCAAGCCCTGTGCCATGACACTTATGTTCTGACAGTGTGCCAAACCCATTCACCCCAACTGCACCCAATTTTACAATCTCAGGAGCAGCCGCAACAGTTTCATAATTTACGGCAGCTTGTGCTAAATATCTGGTGCAGGATCTGTAAAAGGGTCCTCAGGATCGCCACAAGCTAGACCACAAAAGTTGGTCTGCTGTTCTCAGCCTTTGCTGATTGTATTGTGAGGCCTTCTGGCAACATACAGTTCTGCTTAAAGTTGAACCAGTCCCAATTACTTCATGGGCATTTGCACATGCTTTTTATTATTTTTTTTTTTATTTATTGAATTGTTTCATCAGAAAAGATACACTGAGCAACGTAATGCTCGTCTCACGGTACATCCTGGGGGAAGGGAAAGGATATACAGAGTACAAATATACAGAGTACCAGTTCAGGTAAATACATACTGATGGTGTAATTGTACATACAGTTATAAAACAGGAACAAGGCACATGAGACAATATAGGCTGCTGTGGAGTTTCAGTGCAAGCAGATCTTAGGAGCAGCATACAAAGTAGAATCAGTACAGGTATCGAGCAATAGGTAACCTATCTTCATTCATACCTTTAATTTTACCCCAGTAATTAGCACCTCATTACCAATCTTACATTTAATGGAAGCATACCAGACTCTAACACAAAATCGGAGGGACAGTCCCTAGGTAAATTCAGTATTAATTTAAGAAATCTATTCTGTGCTACCTCAATATTATCAAAATTATCAGGGTACATCCCCAAATTTCCCCCCATACAAAAGTTGACTAACTGTCTTGGCCTCAAATGTTGTTCTTAATGATTTAAAACTATTTCCTGCAAACTTATTTACAAATGCCAGAATGGCACTAGTTGTTTTGTAAGACTTATCTTTAATTTTCCTCACATGTGCATGCCAGGGATGTTTTCGCCAACTATAACCCCAAGGTATTTATATGACTGGACAACCTCGAGATTAATGCCATTTATATTCCAGTGCTTTCTTTTGTCATTTGTTCTGCTCATTACCATAATTTTAGTCTTCCCTATATTCAATTCCAAATCCAAATCTTTTAAAGTTAACATTACATTAATGATCCTCTTTTCTTGATAAAAATATTGCATCATCTGCATACAGTAACAACTTTATTTCTTCCTTCTCAACAATCTCTGGGAGATCAGAGGGCTGTGGGTTCAGGTCCCACATCTGGCACTTGGGTTAATATCCAGTACTGACACTGTAGTGCAGCATGAGAGTGGTGCTGCACTTCTGAGGTGCCGTCTTTCGGATGAGGACGTTAAACCCGAGGTCCCATCTGCCTGGATTGGTGGTAGTTCAGGTGGATGTTAAAGATCCCATGGCACTTATCGAAAAGAGTAAGGAATTTCCCGGTGTCCTGGCCAAATTTCCTCATTCACTAAAATACCTCCAATAGCTTAATCTGGTTCAAGGTCAGTTGGCATTTATCTGTATCCCTTCCCTGGGTCGTGCCTGAAAATAGGCAGGATTTGTCTAGTGCACTTACCGGTCAACAAAACTAAATAAATAAATAGGTGCAAAGGTGTCAATATCCTTTAAACTGTTTATTAAGATTTCAATATATAAATTAAAGTTGGGCTAACAGGCACCCTTGTTTCACACATCTTAAAATATTTATTTGTTTAGTAAAGGCTCCATCCTTGGTATAGCATACCCTTGCTGTAGTGTTATTATGTAACATTTTAAGAATATCCATCAGATGCAAATCTATATGCAATTTCTTTAGAATCTCCCATAAGGTAACCCTACTGACTGAATCGAAAGCCGCTTTTATGTCAATGAAACATGTATATTGGGGTTCTTTCCTTCTACATAAAAAGTCCATAATATAATTCGGCATAAAGATTAGATCTAGAGTACTACATTGTTTTTAAATACACATTGCTGTTTGGAAATCAGTTTATTCTCATCCACCCAAATATTTAATTTATCTAGAATTAACCTGGTATACAATTTTGTACTATTGGAAGAAGTGTAATGGTTATATAATTTGTAGGGTCTTGTTTATCTCCATTCTTTAATAATAGTATAATTACCTCTTGGTTCCAATCTTGTGGTAATATCAAACATTGACTTATCGTATTAAAAATTAGCACTAGAAGCCTGCATACCAAGCATGGGGTTATGGAAGAATATCTCAGCCAACAAACCATCATGTCCAGCTGCTTTATTCCTCTTTTGGTTTAAAATGGCTGCTCTAACCTCGCAACTGAAAATACATAGGGACAGCTTAACTTATTTTCCAAAGAATATTCACTAACTTCTACCCACTCTGCTTTTAAGTTACTATTGTATATATTTTCCAAAATATTGAACCCATATACTTTCCGATATCATACCATATAGATTATATCTCATATTATTTTCATCACAACCATAGGCAACAAGTGTCCAAAATAATTTTGTGTCTTCCTTCCATATAGCCTGTTGTAAATGAGACCATAGTCCATGCTTCTACATTTTTCTTTAGTTACTAATAATTTCATATACTCTCTTTCCAATTTTTCATAGCACAAAGAACTGTGGGCTTGTCAATTTCAAACTTAGTTTCCCAACTTTCCTGATTTCTTTTTAATTTTTCTACATTCCTTATCAAACCAGGGTTTATCTGTTCCAACATTATCATTATACATTGGACGCTTTTCATTACATAATTGACTACTACAGTTTTCCATAAACTGGTCAAAAGTTCTTATCGCATTATGACAGTTCAGCTTATGTTTCAGCTTATTTTCCCACTCCAGTCCAATAGTGCTTTTAAACATTGATTACAATCTATAATTGTATCCACTGTTGACTTGGTATACTCATTCCATACAATTTTGTTACTCTGCTTTATACACATTGAATGGTTTATTTCCATCACACATTTCTTGTTTCTATTAAATGTACAAACTATCTTACTTTTACATTATAAAGGAAAATGGTCACTGTCCCATACTCTATGTATTTTAAGAAAATCTACATTTGATATAGAGAAGCATCTATTACAAAATAATGTACAGTACAACCCGAGATCTGAACCTCAGTAATCTGAACTATTAGGTCAACTGAATGGGCATTCCCCTACCACTCCCTCCATCAAAATTCATCTCGATTAGCTAATTAGCAAATCACTATCACCCGATATACATTCAGCACTATAAAGCTGCTATCACCATGGAATCAGTAGTGCTAACTGGGTGTTACAAGCAAAGCAGGCAAAGAAATGAGTTCGCTATCTATTGACACAAAACTAGAAATAATAACAAAGCTTGAACATGGGGTGAGCCTCGGTAGTGTTGTTGATGAATACGGTATCGGTAAATCAACTGTACTTGACATAAAAAATTCCACATAGCCGTGCTGTGGGCTGTTTTGCTGTGTGCGTTCAATGGATGGAGTAGCAGCCCAAAGCAACCCCATGAACCTGATGTTGCTTCAGGAGTTAAGAAATCTGGCTGCTAAAAGCGCTTGAATGGACTGAAGCAGAGCGATGACTAGTTTTTTAAAACTGCTGAATCTTAGCACAGAACTGATCTTTTCCTACTCTTGATAAATAAAATTAATTTTCAGAGTCTAAAACACAATATATTTGCCATTTTGCTTTATTTAGTGATCTTTCAAAGATGCAACATTTTCACAGATATGAACACCGTTGATTCCCATGGTGTTCAGATCTTTGAGTTTGTACTGTATTACACTACCCCATTAACTGATGGAAATGTTTTTCTCCCTCCCAATCATTCCTAGAATGGCCATTTAATAATCAGAAATTATTATTTCCTAAGAACTATATCGAGCCTGCCACTTCCTGTAATCTTTTGTCCTTTGATTGTCCAATTGGAATATTAAAACATCATTTATACCCCACTCATTTTTTTGTTCTTCTATCAGATTTTCTGTACATGCATTCAGATCCCCAGCCAAAATAAATTCAATATCTGGATATTGTACTCTGACAGAATCAATATCACCATCCAGAATCTCAAGTATATGTTTTACTTGTGGGGAATATAAATATTAAAAGGTGTAATGCATTTAGTTTCAACCTTCAAGATTATATACATAAAAAATCATTACACAAACTCAATTCAGTACACCACAACAAGTGAATTATCAATAAAATAGCCAATCACACTTATTCCTTCCAAACCTACTTTGTTTAACAGCAGGAATGTGCCACATATTATATCCTTTGATTAAGTAGTCATCCAGTCTAACCATCCAAGTTTCCTGGAATATTAAAATTGGGAGTTGCATTAACCATTCCAGAATACCTTTGTCCTCTATTTTAGATCTCAAACCTGCCACATTCCAGGTTAACATGGATGGATAGCTTTCTTTCCCTGAATTGCTAAGTCAATTATAGCTATCTTCCAGGGATATTGTACTTGCCTGGGGTCACTTTGTACAGTTATATTATCTACACTCAAGGAACCCTCCATACTGATAGTAGGATCTAATTCCAATATCACACTATTATTAATCCTATTCCCTAATGTTTTCCTTCCTCGGATATAAATTGGATCTTCTAGTCACCTTCCATACTGATTTCAGTTTCTGTTGGTTTCATAGATGCTGTAATTCTAGCTTGTTTAACTGTTTTACCTTCTTTTATTTTCCTTTCCTTCACCCGACATCCAATTTTGCAAATTCCTTTTCTCTTTTGAAACTATAGGCAACTCCTCTTCTCTAATTGTGGAATCAATAATATTCCCAATACCTGAAATTCTCTTTTTCTTTCATCAAACATAGCCTTGAGTCTGCTTTTCTCAGCACAAACAGACCCATCCTTTAAAAGGGCTAGATTTATATCTATAGACAGATATAATATCCTGCCAGCCAAATTTATTACCCATAATACCTTTTACCAAATTATATATTGTTAACTTCAGAGTATACAGATTTTCATTTCTTCCTTTTGGTACACCTTTTAGGAATACTGTAGGTAACATTTCTCCAACCCTAATCAACCTGTCTTTCACATCTTCAACCGCTACAGCTATTTTACCCTCTTTATATTACTTTGTATGTTTTGTTAGAAACAACACTTTTCCTTACATGTACCTCCTCATTATCTAAGGTAGCTCTTTCTGATGTCTTAGTTTTCTTTTACCTAGTGGCTTTTCCTTAGAATTCTCCAAAGTACCCTTTTCCTGAAGTTTACAATGTTCACTAAGTTTTTTTATGTTCCGTCCTTAGCTGTTGTTTTCTCTGATTTAATTCTCAAATTAAGAGATCTGTTTCCTAGCTCTTTATCAGCTATTTCATTTGTTATAGTTTTCACTGATTTTGGTTCTAGACCTTCAGTTATCTTTATATCTCCTTTTCTTTGCATCCTGTTTACACCTATTCCCTTTTTACATCTTTGGAATCAATAGCCCTATTTTTCCTTTTCCTGATTCTGCCTGCTTCTCTGATTATCCTTTACATCTCTACCTTCTTTCATAATAAAGGTTATTTTTTCTTGCATATTGGAACTTTTCACAAAATATTCCACAAATGATTTAAACAAACACCCAGTTCCACAAGCTGTGCATTACCAAAACAGATCTCTTTCTTAATTTCATTAAGTTTATCAATAAGGTCATTACCACTATCTTGGGTTACCAAATTACCATTACTGGCCTCATAATTACCAATATCTGAGCTTTGTTGACTCACTTGTAGCTTCTTCACTGGGACCTATATATCTTACTTTATAAATTGGGTTCTTTAAAATTTCTTTATGCCCATGTTTCACATGTGGTGTAATAAAGAGTTGAAATCCTCAAATAGGATCCACTTCACAATCAAATCTCTCACTGTCAAACTCCCCAGCCCTAACATTCTGGTAAGTATCCACAGCTTCTGGAATTAACACAGATACATCCAAACCATTCCTACTGTTATCAGCATCACCTGTATCATTATTACAGTTCCCATCAATATCATAACCATTCCCACTGTTATCACTGTCGGCTTCATTCCTCATAACTGATAAATTACTCCAGGACTTCAATTTATTACTTTTTCCCATGTTTTTATTGTTATCCTATTTCTCCCTCATATTCTTTTCTGCATTTTCTCCTTTATAGTCTCTTCTTTATTCATAATTCCTTTCATTTTAGACTTATCCAACTCTGAGCTGATTAACTCAGAACCAAGCTTGTGGCTCTCAACACTTCTATACTCCTTAACAGATAATTTTCTTCAAGGATTCTAATTTCCTCTAATAAAGGCTGCTCAGTTGTACATGACTTCTTACTCCTCATGCTAAGATGAGGGATAACATAGATCTTGGTTAAAAAAACTCTGTTAACCGTCTTATTACCCTTAACTCTATCGGCCTGAGACTGGTCTCATAAATTTATTTTTTTCAAATATCAGACAGAATAGTGCTCTTTAGATCTTTTGGACAGCTTAGATATATTTCATAGTTTTCCTTGCTTAGTGGAATTTTTTTGCTTTAGGTTTTCATTTTTTTTTTTGACATTTCACTGGCCACTAGTGCCCCTAAATATTAGGTTTCAATTGTAAAGCAACAAGCAAGATAATATAATTATAAAAGGGTCTCAGAAATGTTACAATCTGATTGGCTGTTAGGATTCAAACAGCCTTACATTAATCCATGTTATACTGTCATGTATAGCCTGATCACCATAGCACACAAATTCTTCCTGTCAGCATTCCATCCTCTAGCACTGCTGAATGACTGGAATGATGCATTCTGATTTTGAACCAGCATTCTTAAACTGTTGGTGAAATAACTATTTTATTAAAAATCTTCCTTTTAAATGAGGAAAACATTAAAAGTATACTTCTAATACTTTTCTTTTGGAATTTTTTATAATAGCAATAAGGCACTCCTAGGAGTTAGATTAACAGTCAGTTAATCACCCTAGGCAATATGGCACTCAGCTCTGCCTCATGCCACATTACACTCTCGGAGGTGATTAACAGACTGTTAATCTAACCCTGGTCATGCCTTATTGCTTAATTACTATTGCAGATAAAACTTGATATAATAAAAATATTCCCCAATAGTAAATAATTCAATTCAATTCACTTAATCAGCTAATCAGATCAAAAGGATGGATACCTGATCATTACATAAAAATGCCCAATTACTGAAAGTCATTAATTTCCAACTGGTTTCACTGCATTCTTTATCTCTTTCCTTCTCCACAAGATTTCCTTTTGAACTTTTAGACCATTGTATATTCCTCCGTTTTCTTAACAAAAGTTACAAATAGATCACAATTGGAAAAAATAGCAAAGCTATAGTAATTGGCCATGTTTTCTTCTTGTACTCCTTAAATCCCTCATAATTAAGCCAATTAATAAGCATTTCTGTCCACTGATCTGTGTATATTGTCCAGGCACTGAAAAATAAAACACAAACAATTGCAAATACCAATGATTTAAGACAAAGTTTAAAATTAACATCAAACCGCATAAAATCTCAAAAGAAAACACGTAATAAAATAGCTAAAATTATAGCAAGTAAGTAATTTTACCCCCATAACTCTTTCTATTAAAGTAGAAAACTTACTTGTCTAGCTTTAGATTCAATTTGGAAAGAACTGAAAAAGCCTCTATACATAACAAGCATGTGCCGAATGTTTGCTTGCTGGTATTAGCATTAGAAATACAGGAGTTAGATAGATGCGAATAGGAATGGCAGTGAGCACTGAACTTCACATGAACCCCACCTCCATCCTGTAGAGATGGACAGGATTTGGGTAAGGTTTTGGGTCATCACCTATGACGGTCATGCCATGTCACTCACCTTATTCTGCAGACACTGACACATGTTGAGCTGTGCCTTAGGGTGTTTGGCTTTACAGTCACCCCATTCCATAAGGACATACGCTGACATGGGTGCAGCATAGGAGAATGGGGTGAACGCTTGGGACAAAGAGTCCAAGGTACACCTCGATGCCTGTCAGTGGCTGGAGGTGGGGGTGGGATGGCATGAGCAGTACAGTTGGCAATCCAAAGGCACACCCCAATGCCTGTCTGTCTGTACAGGGTAGGACGTTATGGTTAGAAACCATAATGCCTCAGGCATTTGTTGGTATTCACAGTACAATTTGAACATGGCCTTTTTGTGACCCCACCTCATGAAAGCATTCAGGACCTCTTGTCATGAACGGTGGCAGTGTGATTTTGTCAATGTGTCTTGAAACTGACTTAACAGTGACAGCGCCATTCTGCACCACATGTATGAAAACACAGATCTGGCAGGATGTGAAGAATGACAGCTGTACCATCCATAGGGAGGTATGAAGAGATGGCAATGTTGAAAATGTGTAGTGGGAATATTAAAAATGCTTGCACGCCTGAGCATATGTGGAAACTGCGCAACGATGTGTGTAACACAGTCATTTTATGGAGTTTCATCACCAGATTTTCAACATAGGCATTTAATGACCTGTGGTCATGAACAGTGTCACTGTGATTTTGTTACTGTGCCTGAACACTGATTTCCCACAGCAATCATGGTATTCTACGCTGGAACTGCAAAACAAATTTCAATCAGGATGTGAAAAATTACAGCTGTACTGTTAATAAGGAGGTGTGGGGAAATGGGAAAATCTGGAGTGAAAATATTACAAATGTGCAAAGTTATAAGCGTGCCTGGAAATTGTGCAACGCACACTGTGAATACAGTCATTTTATGGACTTTCATCATCAAATGTTCAACATAGGCATTTTAGGACCTCTGCTAATGAACAGTGTCACTGTGATTTTTGTAATGTGTCCTAAGCAGTGATGCCCCACAGCGACCATGCTATTCTGTGCTGGAAGTGCAAAAACACATTTCGACAGGATGTGAAAAATGACAGCTGTACTGTTCATAAAGAGGTGTGGAAAAATGGCAATGTTGGAAATATGGCGAAAATATTGTAAATGTGCGAGTTACGAGTGCGTGGAACCTGCACAATGCACGCTCGTAACATAAGTTAGTTTATGGACTTTGTCACCAAATTTTCAACATAGCCGCTTTAGAACCTCTGCTAATGAACAGTGTCAGTGTAATTTTCCTAATGTGTCCCGAACATGGATTTCCACAACGACCATGCTTGTCTGCACCGGAAGTGCAAAACACATTTGGGCCGGATGTGAAAATGACAGCTGTACTGTTCATAAGGAGGTGTGGCAAATGGCAGTGTTGGCAATCTGGAGTGAAAATTTTGCAAATGTGCGAAGATACAAGCGTCGTGAGAAACTGTGCAATGGACACTGTAACACAGTCATTTTATGAACTTTTCTCACCAAATTTTCAACATAGACATTTTAGGACCTCTGCTAATGAACAGTGCCACTATTATTTTCTTAATCTGTTCCAAACATTGATTTCGCACACCAACTGCGCCACTGTGCTACAAGCGAGAAACACATTTTAGGCAAGATGTGCAAAATTAAAGCTGTACTGCTCATAAGTAGGTGTGATAAAATGGCAATGTTGTAAATCTGGAGCGCAAATGTTACAAATTCATGAGCTTACGAGCGGCGAGGAACTGGCGTAATGCACACTCATAAAACAGTCAGTTTTAGGAATTTTTACCAGATTTTCAACATAACCATTGTAAGACCCTGCTCATGAACAGTGCCACTGTAATTTTCTTAATCTGTCCCAAACAGTGATTTCACACACCAACTGCGCCATTGTGCGCCACCTGCACGGAAATGCATTTTGGGTGAGATTTGAAAAATTACAGCTGTACTGCTCATAAGTAGGTGTGATAAAATGGCAATGTTGAAAATTTGGAATGCAAATGTTACAAATTGATAACTACGAGTGCATAGGAACTGCAATGCACGCCAGAAAAAGTCATTTTAGAATTTTTACCAAATTTGCAAAATAGGCTTTTGAGAGCCCACCTATGAACATTGGCACTGTCATTCTGTTAATCAGTCCCAAAGGTGATTTCAACGCAGTGACAGCGAAATCACCCTTCAGGCCCGATTAATGCCATGACAGTGACAGAATTCATGTGAGGGTCCCAAAACCCCATGTTGAAAATTTGGTGCCAAAATTCCAAAAGTGCCTGAGATATGCAGCAAAGTTGAAAAACCCTATCTATTCCATTATACAGCTTACTGGCATTTCCTCAGTTAAGCGGAGATGGGCTTTGCAGAGTACAGACATGTTCCCGGTCCACCGAAGATCATCGTGCTGACTCCGGAGGTAAATATGGGGTGAGAGGTGGGGAGGCAGGGTGCGCAGGGTGGGAGCAGGTTGGGGAGAGGTGTCCTCAGACCGTGAGGGACCGCTTTTCTTTGTGGGCTCCCCAGCATGCCAAGGGACTCTTTTTGGGGGGCAGCTGTAGCCGATGGGATTGAGCACCCCCATTGGCACACCCAGGAAATGGGCGGGAATCATCATGCCGACGGGATTTGGGCATCCAGTCAGCAGGCAACAAAATGGGGTGGGGTTTACATCATGCCGCTGGGGAGTGGGCTCCCCTGTTGGCAGACGACAGCAGGTGGGTTACATACACACGGAGCAAGCCCCGTCACAACAAAACATTGTGGCACCTGCCAGTGGGGATTGGGGCCCCTGTCAGCCAACAAAGACAGTTTTGGGGGCACATGCTGTCTAGGGGAATGGGCACCCCTCGGCATGGGAGGTTGCCTAATACTGTTTAGAACGCGGCGCAAGCTGCCCGCCATTCACAACAGTATTATAGGCTAGTTAACGCTCCGCCTGCAAAGACAGGTCACTTCCTCATTGCAGCACAATGACTGATGCTGCAATGACGAGATGGCCCCTGATTGCTGCGGCGGCAACGTTAGAACTTGGTGCACTTTTGGAGACCAGTGTCATTGGCACACTGTGCCTCCATTAGTCCACCAGTGCCAAGCCCCAAATGCAGTGCCTCCTTGGCTGTAACACTGCTGCGCCTCCACAACCCGCTTCTATCCTAAGCTGTCACATAATGTTTCTTGTGCATGCACGCAAGCAAACGTAAAATGAGTAGAGAACATTCCGAGAGGCAGCGCAGGATGCGCAACACCAAAGGCATGCTGGGCTCACTACATTTAGCACCAGAGCGTTATTTTACAAACAGGCATCCTTGCATAAACCCCACATAAAAGATTAAGGACCAAGCACAGGAAATCGTTTCAATGTACAAGAGTAGAAAATATAGAGTTTCTGCTCAAACACAGATGACAAAAATAAAGCAGACTGCTCTTTTCTACTACTTAAAGTAGATAAAACCGAAGAGCCAAACAAATGCCCGTAATGGCTCACAGGTGTTCCAGATGTTCTGAGCAGAGAGTGAGCTAAGGGAGAATTCAGCACATGCGCCTTTTAACTAGGTAGTGAATGATTAAATGGGTCAAACACGTGAAAAAATTGAACATTTAATTAAAAAGAATAAAAAGTAAAATAGCCGCATGTATGAGTTTAAAACTTAAAATTCAACCCACAAAGCTCACAATTCTCCAGGTTATCAGAATTATCAGAATCATTAATTGATGCACAGATTTAGAACTCCATTCTAATGCAAACCCTAAACAAACTAAACAAAGTTTGTTTAAACTAACTGCACTGTTACATACCACTACAGTGTAAAATTGCACCAATTTGTAGCATAACCTAACAGTAATCCACGCGGTACATACTCATAAAATTGTGAAAGACACAGAAGCACAAAACTACAAGTAAAAAAAAAAAAGGGTCCAATTTTCCTCTTTTTTTGTATAATCTGTTTATCCCCTCACTCCTGCTCGGGTGCCCGCCACCTCTTCGGGCCTCCTAGGGTCCTTCCTGCTTCTGCCATCCTCTCGAGTCCTGGCTCCCCATGGGTCCACATAGCAGCCCTCCTGCAGTATCCCGCATTTCCTTCACCAGGTGGGTCCCTTCCTCCGAGGGGGAATGCACCAGTGGTGGGGGAACACACTAGCACTTACTTTGTTAGGCTGCAGGATGCTGCTGGCACCCACGAGGAACGGCTCCCTGGGGATGCAGAGGTGCAGAGGATCTAGAGACCGTCATCCAGTGAGCTCCCAGCCATGTTCCCTTGTTCTGTTGAGGGCAGCGTAGTGGACGACATGGCATAATCCGACGCCCACCTCACCCAGTTAGCATTTGAGCCATGCATCCTGCGCTTCTCCCAGCCTTCACTGGAGCCATCAGGCACGGACCCAGTCCCTACCCTCCCCCTGAGAAGGAGGCTGTAGATGGGTTGCTCAATCCTTCTCCCCCGCCCCCCAGCCGACCCGGCCTGCTCCTGAACCCGGGATCGCTGGCGACACAAGCTGAAATCCAACTGCTGTGCCAGCAGGCCCAATTTTCCCTCTTAATCAGATGAAATACTCAGCTCCTCAGATTTTATTGTCCTGGATCTAAATTCTTCTGGGTTCCAGCACTCCAAGACACCAATTTCTGAGCCCCAGAGCTAAAACAAATCTATAAGCACTCGCAGTAAGCACCCTTCTATTGGAGTAGAACGAAAAATTCCTGGGCTTTTTCTTTTTCTTGGACTCCTGGGCACGGGTCACTGGGCACCGGACTTCAGATGCTCATTCCAAGCGAACAGCTTATACACAATCAGGGCTTTCCAAGGCCGCTCCCCGATTTCAGCAATCCAACCAGGCCCACTGCATGGGTCTTCTTCCTAGAAACAAAGGAGACGAAGTAGCAAAATGAAGAGGACAGCAATACGATAGACTAGCAAAGACTGCAAAACTCAGGCAAAGATGGTTTACCTTTTATTTCTTTATAATAGAGCTTAGTAGTTCTCCTGCAGAGCATTTCTCCACAACACTCAGAGTTTAAGCAGTTCTGTTAATGTATGTTTTATTCGTTACCTTTATTTTATTTCCTTCCACCCCCCCTTCACCCAGGACACATCAGAAAAATGGGGACATGTCAGTTCATCCTGGTGAGTTCTGTTTAAGGCCAGCTCACCTCAATCAATCAACCAATCAATCAAAATCTTTATTTAACCAGGTGGACACCATTGAGCAAAGCTCATTTTCAAGGTGGACCTGGGTTGAACATGTACAAGATAACAAGTTAATACACAACAGTTACAATACAATAGCATAATCAGCAAAGGCATGGACAGTATGGGTGAGAGTGAATGCAGGTTAAAGTACAACAATATTATACAATCAAGCAATGTGTACGAACAAACAGTGTTGCAGATACATTCAAACAACTGTGATGTAGATAGGGAACAAATAAAAGTGTTCCATCATCCATAGGTGCAGGAGAGGAAGGTGGGAGGGGGAGAAGGACATATGTGGAGAGAATAGTGGATAGGGATTGATAGTCCGTAAATGAAAGATTGTGTAGTATGATCATTTAAGAGGAACAATACAGTGGGAACAGGGGTAGGGTAGGCAGGTACAATACCAGGACCAGGGTTCAGGGGAGTAGTGAGAAGTAACATTAGCTCCAGGGTCAGTTGGCTCTGCAACAATTGGCCCCAGACAGTTCACTCCTCACATATCCTACTGTGCTCTAAATAAAATTTATTTATTTATTGGAATCTCAGATAACACTGTTGAGCTAAAAGCTTGTTTACAAAGGTTCCACGTTGTAAGGCAATAGACAAGGTATGTAGACATTACAAAACAGATAAGGGTATATACAGAGCAAGTACATTATGGTACATACAGATACAGATTCAAGCAAGTACAGTTAAATACATCAGGTAGGAGAGGTCAACTTTATTGCAATAGTACTAAGAGCATACCTAAGGTGGACAAGCAATTTATAGTGGTACCTGAGCTTTAGAGCATGCAGGTAGAGTTATGGAGGGTCAGAATGGTGGTGACCAAAGGAGAGGGAGGACAGAATACATGAGACCGGGGAGGGTGGGGCAGAGACAAAGAGGGTGACAGAATAAGGGATTGAGTAGTCAGAGGGGTGGGATTGGATAGGAATCTACCCAGGGTTATGTAAGTAGGTGATAGGGCAGGGCTGGGTGATGGGGGGAAGAGGGATAAGGGAAAGGATTTTAAAGTAGGGGGTGAGGTGAGGGGAAACCGGGAAGGGGTGAAAATGGGTGGTATTAATATTTGTGAAGAGAAAGCAGGAAGGCAGGGGATAAAGAGGGGGCGGGGGTAAGTGCTCAGTGGGGTCACACAGGCAGGGGAGCAAGTGGGGGAGATGGGTGCTATGCAGGACAGATAAGCTATCAGTAACAGTAGGATTATGCACAGGTGACACAGTCACTGTTACTAAGAGTGGCCAGGTACTGTAGCAGCTTGGCCTTAAATGGTAGCATGTTTCGTTCTCTCAATCAGCTCAGAGTAAAGTGAATTTGAACAGTAGGGGGCCTGTATTCGAAGGCCTGTTGCCCTATTGAGGTCCAGCAGAATGGGATAATAAAGGCAGCTTTACTCGATCCTCTTGTTAGTCTGGAGAAAGTGAAGTTTCTTTTTTTTCTATTTTCCCTCTTTTGACCCCTCACTTTCCGGGCAGGGTCCTCCGTGGTCACGGTGCCCCTAAGCTTCCACAGTCTTGATAGCCACCTTACTCCCAATTACCCTGGCTTGCCCCCAGGAGGTGGAGCATGGCACCACGACAGGAATTGGTGCTGTGTATTGTAACTGGTTGGGGAGTGGCCAGGCAGCTAATTGAAACAGGGGCAGGACATCATGAAAACGTCTACTGAGGAGGGAGTTTTTGTCCCCCTACTGGCTGGGGTGGAGACGTGCAATGACGCCAGCATCTGTTCCGCCCAGTGCCTCCCTCTTCGACCATGTATCGGTGCTCAGGGTTATACACCCAGCTTCTAGGCGCCACCTCGCACTAAGCACAGAAACCTCTCTGGAGAAGGACGGACAGCAGTCCCTGAGACACTCCATCCTTCTCTCCCTGGCTGGCCTCCGATGACCCAGGCTTCTTCCTGAACCCGGTTCATCGGCATCGCAAGCAGAACCCCACCACTCGCCGTGGGCCGGCTGGAAGTGAAGTTTTAACAGTTGCCTCACTCCAGGAGGAGCAAGACCTAGGGGGATTTTTTTCGCTACTAGACAGACTTGATACTGAATTCTACTATTCAGGTTTAACCAGCCAGTGCTTGAGTATAGTTCACAAGTGTGAGTTAAACAGTCCACACCCAGGACTAGTCTGCAGGCTTTGTTTAAAATAATCTTGATTCACCCAAGTGCTGTATCGGTACCAGCTCCATAGACTGCCAGTCCATAATCTATGATAGAGAGCATGGAGCTGTTAACTGCAAGCTTGATGGCACTTTTGGTGAGGCACCGCTCTGCGCCGGTAGAGCTGATCTAGTCTGGCACTAGCTGCCTTGGCAACATGGTCTATGTGCTGGCTGTAGGAGAGAGAGCTGTCAAGGTAGACACCAAGGTACTTAAAGGTGGTGACCATTTTGAGTGTATCAAACTTGTTATTGCAGATATTGAGGTGATGGGACTTAAGACAGTTTTGATGGGAGGCAAACAACATTGTGTTAGTCTTAGTGTAGTTGAGCAAGAGCTTAGACTGAAGGAACCATTTTCCACAGCAGTAAAGTCGCCTTGCATGCCTTTTTCCAGCTCCTCCGGAGTAGAGTGACACGTGTAGAGAACAGCATCATTTGCATATAGAAGGATCTTATTCTAGCAGAATTTGGGGAGTTCATTTAGAAACAGGCTGAACAGCAGGGGACCCAGAATGGAACCTTGAGGCACCCCAGTATTGACATGCCGATGGTCAGATAAAATGTCAAGAATCTTGACCTGCTGGGTCTGTTAGAGAGGTAACTCTGGAACCAGCCTAGAGAGACAGAGGATATACTGTACCAATGTTAGAGAGTTGTGTGAGAAGCAAGTCATGGTTGACTGTGTCAAGGCCTTGGTGAGGTCGATGAAAGTGGCCTCCACCAATAGCCTCAGTCAAGTGCTTCATGGACATGACTGTAAACTCAACCAATGCCTTTGAAGTACTATGTGCCTGTGTCCTGAAAGCCATGCTGTTCCTGGCTTTGAAGGTTGTACATATCAAGGCACGCACTCTAACTGATCATATACTATCCTCTCTAGTGCCTTGGAGAGGGGGCAGAATTGAGATTGGCATGTAGTTGGCCAGGCAGGTTCTGTCCCCACTTTTAAAGACTGGGTGACCACCGCAGCTTTCCAGCACTGAGGGTAAATGCCAGTGGTTAGTGAGAAATTTAGGATCCAGGTTAGTGGGGAGAGTAATACATCCTGGGTGAGAGCCACAATCTTTAGGTCAAGCGAGTCCCCACTGGATCTAGTGTTCACGAGAACTTTTCCAAGTAATTTTCCTCAGTTGTAGAGATTACCTTCAGGTATAAGGGAGGTGCTGTGTGTGTTGGAGGGATGTCGGTACAATTAATGGCAGAGCTAGGCACAGGTCGGAGATAGTCTGGAGGAAGGACCCCACTAAGGTATGAAGGCCTTGTTGAAGCATCTGTGATAGTTTTGGGATCCTGGGTAATCGCATCCTCAAAGTTTATTTGTGATGGTGGTGATTTACTTGCTCTGCCTGTTAGGAGTTTTTATATTGTTCGAGAATCTGTGCTATTGCACCAAGAGTTGTCCAGTTCACTTTTAAAGTGAGATCTTTTGCAAGGTGGATGGCTTGAGTGAACTTAATAGGTACTATCTTTGTATTTCTGTAAGTCAGAGGGGACCAAGTGCTCTAGCCCTATGCCACAGGTTATCCCTGACCCTGAGCTCAAGGAGCTGTGGTGTGATCCAAGGTTTGCTGGTTCCTTTGATTTTACTCATTTTAGAAGGTTAAAGATGTTGCAGGTCGAAAGTTAAACTTGTCGATAAAGTACCAGAGCAGCATTCACGCTGGCGGTAGAAGATAGACCCTCCCAGTCTAGCTGGCGGAGGTGGGATTTTAGTGAGGCAAGATATCCAGCTTTTATAATTCTGTAGGTTATTGTTTTGGGAGGGGTTTCAGGGTCTTGTTTGTCCAGGAGCATAAGATTGGCAAGCGTCACTGATAGAGTTGGCTAGCACAGTGGTTCTAATTATTCTTTGTGACCAGTTGATTAGTACCCAGTCTTGAGAGTACTTGAGTCAGTGAGATAGTTTACATGAGTGGGGGATTGAACGAGTTGGACCATGTCTATGGCCGCTATTGCATCCTGGTAAGGTGCAGCATCTGGGGATAGCCAATTTAAAGTCCTCGAACATTATGATTTCAGATTGATGGTGATTACTAGATAAATAATCAAGTGCTAGTTTGAAAAAGCCTCTTGATCTTTAGGGACATGTGCACCGAAATTATAGTTAAACATTTTCCTGGGATCCAAGTTGACCCTGGATGGAGAGAATTTGTGATCTTCCACCCTGGGTAGGATAGGAAGTGCCCTGCACTGAATTAAATCATTAACATAAATGACACATCCTCCCTCTCGTTTCCCTCACCTGTCCACCCTGAAAGTTGTGTAGCCCTCAAGCTGATAGCAGAGTCAGAGGTTCTAGGAGTGAGCCAGGTCTCCATGACTGAGATGACATCTGGTTTATGTTGGGCCATCCATACCTGGAGAACATCAAATTTTGCTAGCAGGCTGCATATGTTAAGAGATGCATAGTTATTGCACCAGCCCTGCGGTCTGTTGGTGGTATTGAGGCACTAGTACTAGGTCCAGGGTTTGGGGAGAATGTTCTGAGAGTAGAAGGAGTAGCCAGGTAATTCTAAGAGCTTGCAGCTTTAAATGTTTCATAAGATAGGACTTGCTGTGGAGTTGACTATTTTCTTCTTCACTTTTGTGGTGACTATCAGTATTATCTAGCTTAGCTGGCAGATAGCGGACGATGTTTAACTGCGCCCCTGCCTTGTGGGATGGCAGAGGGTGGCATAGTGACTGCCAGGTGGTCTCAGAGCTTTGTAGTTGGGGCGGAAGTTGGATTGCATTCCACATTATTTGGGAGAAGGATAAGTCAACTGTATGATCCTGCCCATTGCTTAGGAAGGCTTTGTTTGGTTGTTTGCCTTGGACACTATCAAGGGCAGCGGTGTGGGAGTTTGGTGGGCAGTGGAAGTTGATCAGAGCAGATACTACCCTAGCAGAGAGGGTAAGAGGGTTCTGCTTAGAGAATGTTGGGCAGTAGGAGGTGTGAAGGGGTTGGAAATGTAAGGATTACTGCCTTTTGAGGGCGTTAACTGGGTGGCAGACATCGCTATTATTTCCAGTCCCACAGCAGTATTCAGGCTGGATGAGTCTTTCCTGGGGTCTGCTCCACTGTTAGAAGGAGGATGTAGCCAATGAGGAGAGAGGGCTGTGGAAACTATCTCTTAGATTTATTACAATAGCTAATGAAACAGTACAATCTAGAGCTATAAAACCACAGCCAGGGAAACTGAGAGTAGGGCTTTAACAAGAAAGTGTCTTATAGTGAAGATGCCTATAAGAGGAGGGCAGGATCAACAAAGATCAACAGAGGGGTGGGGAGACAGAAAGCTTTAAGCTCAGAGCACTAGTACTGGGATCCAATGGGGAAGGATGGGGTAGGGAGGAGGAGCTAAGTGATTTAATGGTGGCCTGGGAGGGGAGGAGGAGTGGGCAAAAATTTGGCGGCTGGAGCTGTGTAAGGCTATATCTGATGCTTGATTCCAAGGGCTGGTGGCAGCAGGCCCTTGGTGCTGAGAGAGGCACAGAGTGGTGTCCAAGCATGCAGGAGTGAACATGGTGTAGAATGAGTGGGCTACAAGGATGCCTGTTGGAAAAGGGACAGAACAGGGATTTATAGCCCTGCAAAGGGGTGGGAATGAAACTAAGATTAGCACAGAGACAAAAGAGCTGCAATTTACTAAAAGAGGAACAAATAATGGGTCAAGAAGCAGACAGATAGGTACTAGCTCTGTAACTGAGATTTGAAAACAGTGGGGTGGGGGGCAACTAAGGAGAAATTAAAATGGTAGCTGCACTGGATTAAAATACAACAATTCTGTATGCTATGTAGACTTTCAGCTAAGAAATCTTAAACTCTGAATCCTGACTCTAAATTCTGTACATTAATAAACATAGACACAGCAACTGAGGTGACAGGTTAAATACAATACAAAAAACACTGCGATAAAAGTACAGTGAAAATTACAGTACAACTTCCCTTCTACTGCCCTTGAGCACATTGTCTCATGTGGTGGGTGAATTACGTCCACCTGGAGTTTATTTTATATTATTTATGTGGGGGTGCCAATTGTCTGGGAACAATTGTTGTAGGCACCGATTGATGCCGGAGTAAACGTGACAGAGACCGTTGTCTTGTGACAAACTCACCAGGATGAACTGTCTTGTAGCCCTGGAAATGAGTTGTTAGCTCAGTATGTCTTTCCAGTTAAACTATTGAAATAAATAAATACATACATAAAATTACATAACTAAATACATAAAATTACATAACTAAATCAATCAGTTAATAACTAAATAATTAAATTAATTAATAATATCACCTCCATTCTTTTATTTACTGATGCCCTGGCCATGTACCCCAACATTCTCTTTGCCTTTCCTACTGATTTAGTACATAGTGCTGTCTGCTTTACAGGAGATTATCCTTCACCACTCCTAGCTGTCTGACCTCTGTTGTATCTTTTATTTTTACCCCCACCCCATCATGTAAACCAGCATTGAGATGTTTTATCCGCTACATAATAACCTAACATTTTTCTGATCTTGGATCATTTCTCAAAGTTTTTCCAGGTTCTCTTTAAGTGATCTTACACCTCATCACTGTTTACTATGCCACATCCTGGTATCATCTGCAGAGAGGTTTATCTTAGAATGAATTCCTTCCCTGTGTCATACAGAACAAAACATTAAAAAGTACTGGACCAAAATCTGATACCTGGGGAACCCCACCACAGACCCCCACTCTTTCTTCCTTGACTTCTCCACTTAGAACAAACTCTGTGCTCTTCCCACAGCCAGTTTCTGATCAATAAAGTAATTTATTCTTCCACTCTAGGTCCTTCAATATTACATAAATACATGCCTACATACACACAGGCACACATTATGGGAGGAAAGATGACTATTTGTACATTGAATTTTACTCCACCAACTCAGTAGAAGTACCAGGTATACCAAACCTCATACAAAACTCTCATATCTTAAACAACACCCTGCAGAGGATCTATTAACATAATATAAATCACTGGCAGTAGCTGGACTGATTTATAATATTTTTTTACTTTAAATGTTAATGAATCCCACCCCCAGCTCTCATTTGGAATGTTCCACTCTATGTTTCTGCATGACAGACCACTGCATGCAAGATAAACAAACTCTGGCCAGAGCTGATAGGGCTATGATGAGCTGCCAAGTGAGCAAAGTTATACGTGTGTGTAGAAATTATTGAATGCACAGGTGTAACTTGACCACTTTTGAGGTGTTGCAACAAATTTTCAACCTGGCCCTTTTGGGACCCCTCCTGAAGCAGCCACTGTAATTTTGTTCACTTGTCCTGAAAGGTGATTTTGTAGACTGACCATGCCATTCTGTGCCACAGGTGCGAAGGTATGCAAAATGGCAATGTTGAAAATGTGGAGTGAAGATATAAAAATTGGCAAAGTTAGGAGCGTGCATAGAAACTGTACAATGCATGCTCATAACACAGTCATTTAATGGAATTATTTCAGAAATTTTCAACATGAGCGTTTGGGACCCCACCCTCATGTCAATTGCCATTTCAGGATTGGTCCCAGAAGGTGATTCTGTGCAGTGACTTCAAAATCACCTTTTGGGACTGAGTGACAAAATGACAGTGAAAGTTTTCATGAGATGGGGTCCCAAGAACCCCACGTGGAAAATTTGTGGCCAAAATTCTAAAATGGCTGATTTATCAACATAAGTTGAAAACCCCATTGAATGGCATTATAGCATGCTTACATTTGATTCTTCAGTTTGTGGTTCTGCTTTAAAGAGTGCAGATGTATCCCGATCCAGAGAAGATGACAGTGCTGACCTCCAGAGATAAGTATTAGGTAAGGGGGTGGAGGAGGTGGGTGTTCATTGGGAGGGTGGGGTGGGGATGGGGAGGGGATTGTGGCAACAATGAGGGACCGCTTTTTTATATAAAAACCGGCAGTCCAAAGAAGATGAGTGCTGACCTCCAGAGGTAAATATGGAGTAAGGGGGTGTGAGGAGGTGGGTGCCTCAGTTTGAGGGTGGGATGGGAGGGGTACTGTGGTGACTGTGATGACGATGAGGGCTGTTTTCTTTTTACAGAAAAAGAAAATATCAGGGACTGTTTTCTTGATTTACAGGGGAAAAACAGACATTTGGGCACAATGAAGTGGGCTCCTAGTGTGCCACATGAGTCAGCAAGGGGCAGGGATCAAAATACATTTGGGGACACTGGGTGGGCTCCCAGTGTGCCACATGAGGGGCTGGGCCACATAATGCCGACATGGGGATTGGGGACCCTGATGTCGACTTGGTTTCCTTTGTTGCCTGTGCTGGCAGCAATGCAACTGAGTATGCGAGACATTGGCGCATGCACAGTTGCGGTGAAGTGGAATGTTGCTATTCACAACATGATGGCACCAGCAGAACTGCGCATGCATGTGACTCCACATGTGCAGTTCATGCTCAGAATGCGGAAGTAACAGCCAAAACAGTGCGTTGTTATTTTGGCTGTTATTCCATAGTACAATTGTGGCAGAGATTTCAAGCTCTGTTGGGCTTTCAAAAGATAGTTCAAAAAATCCAACAGATGGTTTCATGGTCGGGTCATTTTACAGCAACTGAGCGATCCCAAAACATCTATAGGCTCTGCCCACAGCCATAAAAATATAGTGGTTCTGTGTGCTGATTGGCTGAAATTTCCTAAATAAGTTTATTTTTCTTGCAAAGTATCTTTTCAAAGAAAAACTTAACTGGCATTTTAGCATTTGTTTGTTGTCAAAGCAGCCGTCTTAGAAATGGGAGGACCATCTGTGTGTAGAGATCAGACCCCGCCCCACCACCACCAGACTGGCCTGACTTAACTCAACCCTGGCAATTGCAGTAATTTGTGATTTAACATGAAATTTGTCTCAACCAGTTCTGACTCAATCAGGATAACACAAGTGATTTGGGAGCTTTATTCCTGTTAAAAGTTGAAGAAAATCAGGGGAAACATAGAAACTGTTTTAAATATTAATTGACATAAAGGAGAGGCTATTAAGGGAGTAGGGATAACTTGATTCTGTAATTGCTCCCAGTCTGGTCATTCATCTAACCCAGTTCTGGTCCAATATGGAAAAATGTACATGTTTTGGCAAACCAGTGTAATGAGCACCTTTTGGTAAAAGATCAGTCACAATCATAACCAGGTTACAGATGACCCTTCCATTCCTAATCTCTGCAGCCCCACAGTGGGCTGGCAGTATAGCCTAGAGGTTAGAGTAATGAGCTATGAATGAGCTTTGTACATCTAGCAGACAGACCTGGGTTTGATTCCCAACCTCCCCTGCATACTATGTGGACTCTAAGCAAGTCACTTAACCTTCCCAGTGCTCCTGGATCGCCCCTAAAAAACAGGCACCTGAGCCTAGAGGACCTTACTGTTACCAAAGAATAAAATAAATACATAAATGAAACAATGTGCATGAGTTTCCAGACCATAGGCATAAACAATCAGATGTTACATACAACATCGGCTCGCTATGAAAGTAATCACACTTACAACATGGCCATCTTTGTGAGAAACCCATGCATTATTTCAAATGGCTGCAGATTTCATAGCAATGAAAAGGGTGGGTCGTGGAAGGATGAGAGTGAGTACATGAACGCAGCAGTTCAAAAAATTTGTCAGAATATTTGACCCTACCCTTTTTCCCTATAAAAGAATCAAGGCATCTTCCAGCTGGTGGTGCAGTTTGTGATTCCACCAAAATTTGAGTTTTTATATAATGTTTTAATTTACTTTTTTCTCAAGAAAAATATGGCTGCCATATTTTGCATAGAAACAGCATTGCAGACCTGCCAAGGGTTAGGACTAGAAAAATAAACAAGCATTTGTCAATGCCGAATGTTTGCTTGCATCTGCTTTGTAGTTGTTGGGCACAGATAGCACAGAGGCAAACAAATGAATAATAAGAGTTATAATAGTGAAATTGCCACAATTGGTAAATGAACAGGGTCTGTGACTCAACACACCACCTGACACATGGCTCGACCCCATCCTCCTCCTATGGGGCAAACCAAGACTGCATGGGAAGTGCAGAGATTGAATTAAGGTGAGGTGTGACTGGTTGTGGAGGGAATCTGAAGAAGGTGGGGTGGTGTGCAAGGTACATAGATCCTTTAGGAAATAATAACTGAATATAATCACAAATATAGAAAACATTGAAAATAAAGTATTTTTTTATCTGTGTGTCAGTCTGCATTTCTGACTCTAGTTTATGCATTCTTCTGATTGCTACCCTTATAAAAGGCTCCAATTTTTCTCCAGCACTTTGGGACCAAGTCCTGTGGCAGGGTTACCATTTGCTGCAGAATGTCTGCACCAGTGCCACATTGCAGTGTTAGCATGTCATCCTGACACCATGTCCATAGCAAATGCTATGCCAACTGGAATGGGAGAATACACAATACCAGCTGCTCACTAAATAAACATACAGACTTTTAAAATAATGTTTCTTTAAAATAGCAAAAAAAAAAAAAAAACTGGCACACAAAGTCCTATCCTATTGCCTAAATGAAATAGGCAAGAGGGCATCTTGTGTGATAAATGATTTCTCTATACTCATGCTGTTTTATGCCATATGCGAAGTTACCCAAGGTCAAAGAGCACTTGTATAGATAAATCATTTATCACACAGATCCCCACTGCATATCACCTATTTATGCAATAAGGGTGGGCATAAAAGGTTGCTAACCAATCAATTTAGCAGAGAAATATATGAATAAATCAGAGACCACTGATTTATACATGTACTAAGTTTATCATCACAGATTTATACACAGAGTTACTTTGTTGTAGCCTTGTGGTCACTGTCCCCAGCATCCACCCATGGGCCAGTGCTACTTACACTTTTGTTTCCCTTCCCAGATCAAAATGTCTCTTCCCTAGTTGAATCCCATCACCCCACTTGCATACTGTGTGACCCCGAGCAAGTCAGTTAACTTCCTTGTGCTTCTAGGTTGCACCTGGAACAAGCTCTGGCCTACTGAACCTTTCCTGGTTAAACAAGTTCCTTTTTCTGTAACAGTTTTCTCTTCCATATATGCTTGTTACAGTCACACTTCTTTTTAAAACCCCATCTGTTTTGGTTTTTGTACCTTCATTTTCTTTAACTACAGCAACATCTCCACTAATTGTGCCTGCTCCCACTCACTCAATGAAAACAGTCTCAGACCCAAGATCTTCAGCTGCCCTGCACGCTCAACAATTTAAGAGCACTGTGGCGTTTTTTGTATGGTCCACCACTAAAGACCCCTTACCTTCTCTGTGGTCTGCCAGCCCTTCGGTTGCTGCTGGTGAGGACCCCATCTGGACCGTGTGAATAACTAGTCGACGCGATAAATAAAGAATAAGGCAGGTTTATTCAGTTCAGTAGGTGTTCTCTTCATGAGGACAAGCCTGACTAAAACTCTGACTGACAGACCAACATGGCACTGCCAGACAGTGCAACAATTAGATACATGCAGTTCGTGCTCTTAAAGGGGCTGCAGCTAAACATTAAGCCCCATGCTGAATGTGTGCTTCACATCACCGCCGGAACAGTGAACGTGAGCACCACTCGAACAAGCAATAATCTGTACGCTTCTAAGAATTTTTAAGTAAATAATTTAAGGCAAAAAACATTTTCATGCATTACAAGGCATTAGATTTCACAAAACAACATTACTCCACTGCGGGGTGGTGGAGAACCTGGACTACCCTGGGGACCAGTCAGAGTAGCACCAGAGAGGAGGAAACACAATAGTACTTGAGACTTGGTCATGCCACAAGCGCTAAAGTGTGGGGGAAGAGAGGAAGAGAGGAAGGGTAGCAGCAGGAGGATACCCAGAATGCAGGTTTACACTTTAATAACAGTTGCATAATCAACAGGTGGATTGTCCATGTAAAGAGACATTCCTAAGGGAAAATCGTTAGTGCAGGAAATAGTACCATAGAAACTGTTGCATAAAATGGGTACAAGAACATTTACTGCAAAATAATTAAACACATGTAACCCTCACCCTGCCTTTTGCCAAAATGACAGGTGGCATGCTGTTGAAGCTGACAGCAGTACCTGGTGGGGACTGGGTTCGGGAGGATGAGGTTACTCAGCACAGGAGGACCTAGGTTTGGCTACTCTACACAGGGGCACCCAAGTAAATCCGAACACAGGAAGCAATAACTGTAATGTCCAGAACCAGGAATGGGATTCTTCAGTGTGGCTTTTATTCACATACTAGCCGAACAAACAAAGCATAGACGTACCCCCATGGGGCTACATTTCCTGATAATGCAGATTAGAGACTACAGAACACTTTATCACCATTTCCAGCCCTCAGGCTCTGAACCCCTAGGCACACAGCCGGACTTGCACGCAGCTTTGGGCACACAGCCCGACTTGTACACACTTGTGTTTTCCCACTGGCCCGGCTCCTTGCCAGCCACTTGATCCAAGGGTCCATTGGACGAATATACCAATATCCTGTCGTGGCTCCCCACACCACACTAGAGTCTGCGACTCTTAGAGAGAATTTTCCTTACAATCTCACATCTGGGTACTTCCATCACTGGCCAAGTGCCTGAGGCAAAGTAGAAAACCACAGAAGAAATCTGTAGAGGTGGACCTGGTCACTAAAGATGGGGCCACCCACCTCCAGCCCCACAGACCATACCCGGCCATTTCTCTGGAAACTGAACCATTCCTTTGTTGAACTTCTAAATGTAGATTAAGGGTAGATGTCTGTCATATCTCCTTTACATATTATTTGCATCTCTCAAAACTCTGGGATTTGACACTACTTTTACTTGCTTGGCCCATTTCTCTAGGCTTCCCAATATGTAGTTCAATCCCTAGATTTTCACACAAGTCCCAGGGTGAATAAAACATATGCCCTTTTAGAGCAGACACTCACCCTTAAGTTGCAGGTGCCCCAGGCGACTCACAAATCTTCCATCTTCCAAAATAAATCCTGGACTAAACAGGCAGCTTTTCCTCAGCTAGCAGAATTTAAGGGATTGCCCAGGAATCTGCTGGGAATCTTTACATCCCCAGAGGGAGGAGGCACTGAGATCCGAAAACAGCGGTCTCCACCACTTGAGTACAACTTCACTCACTCCAGACAAACTGCAGACTCCCACTTTGAAAACTCAAACGTTCTATCTAACTCCCTTTGCTGCAGATTCCAATGTGGCTTATGCAGCTGCGAAAGTTCTATTGGTGATGTCATCCTCAGTCTCAGCTGAGACTGAGAACAGAGTGAGACAGTGTGAAACCCATTTAACTGGAGTTTCGCAAGCTGCCTTCCTGCCTACCACTAGGTCTTACTGGGATTCTAGTAACCCGGGTAACAAGGGGTTACACTCGCCTGACCAGGAAATGACTGTCGCAGTCATTATTTACCGACCTTAGGCCATCCCACCTATGTGCTACCTGCGGAGGGGTGATCAGGCCCCTCCTCTGAGTGTGCAAGCACAGGCAGGCAACACTAAGGGCCTAGAGGCCTGTGGCTGACATATCAGCCTCTACACTATCCACTTACTATGGACACCTAGTGGCTCTGGTAGAACTATCCAGAGCACAGCCCTGATAGATCAGCACTGCGGTCCCTGCTGCAGGTCAGGGACACAGCCTGTCTATCCCCTAACCCTCTAGGGAAAATCTATCTGCCTTTAACCTAATACCCCCAAAGAAAAACAACCGGGGACCTCCCTGACCTTGGGCAACCTGCAACCACACACCATTAAAATACCACATTATACCATATTACTGTCTCTTCCCTACCCCACAATCACAGCTGTGGAAGGAAAGGTTAATACAGCAATAACAATAACACCACAGTACTTTAAATTTTTACACACTAAAGTACTAATGAGGAACACCGATGAGCCCTTCTCCTCTTCTTGTCTTCTCTTCAGTCTTTCCAGGAACACCTGTAAGAAAAGAAAGACAAACACATGCTCTAATCTGCATACACAGTCTACCTAGACCCCTACCATCAAAACACTGAATAATCCCAAAAGATTTTTTAGAAAAGGTAGAAAACAGTATTTACATTAGAAACAATGACATTATTTACAATACACATTTGGGGGATGGAGTGCCCTAAAAGTCCCAACTAGTGACCACAATGCCTGAAGGCTAGTCCAATAAAGAGTCTCTCCTGGGCGGAGCCGGTGAAGCACAGTTCTAACAGGCCAAAGTCCCGAAGGAGAGTCATTTGCAGACAGTTCGCATTTTGAAGTCTGTTAGTGTAGGGTGTACTGCAATGTCATAAAGATAGAAAAGTTCGGACTTACCAGCCACTTGTAGTACGAAAATTCGACACCGACCTGCACCTCTGAACGAAGACTCTCCTGGTAGCATTTCTTCCGATACAGCTGGGCGGACATCTTCCGGGAACCACATGAGGGCACATCTGGGAACTGCTGGGAAGATGTCATCTCTGGAGATGGAACCTTAGAACAGGAACAAAAGAAAACAGCTGGTCCGGCGTCATCCGATTACCAGGCGATGAACAGGATACAGCTGGGCTGGTGTCCTCTCTGGATCTGAAGTCATCTGGTAGGCCAGTCGATGGTTTCTGGAAAGAACAGTACACTGTAGACTGATGAATGTGGCACCTGAGTCCTGGATATTCATATTGGCGGATCAATAAAGGCACTTCACAGTCTGGTGTGGCAGTATTGACTACCACTGATGGCTCTCCATTTTGTAGGCATGGGCACATTTGCTGAGAGGTCCTTGCACGAGGCCAATAGTACCGGGGATCAGGGGCTTGATTATTACCCCATCTGGGTGCACATAATTCACACAGTGGGAGATTTCACGTCCCTCTCCATCCACTATTCTCACTCTGTCTATAAACAGTGTCCTGCCTCTCTTCCACTGGATATACTTTTCGTGGAACAGTCTATTCTTTACGTGCTTGTTGGCCCCAGGATGCACACTTTTCATTGCTTCATCCCAGATCCAGGATTTCCTGCAGTTCTCAATCTCCTCCCAGACTTTTCGAGGAAAGGTAGGAAAGGTCATACCATAGATCTCATTTGCCTTTCTGAACCAGTCTCTCCTCTTTACTTGCTTTGGTCAATCTGAGACCGCTGACCTGGCTTGGGGTGGCCAGTCCTGGTTCTGCCAATCGCATCCTTAAAGAAAGTAGAAACAGATCCCGACTTCTTCCTCCTAGAAGCCAGGCAGTGGCATCACCACTTTCTTCCATAAATTCCTCCAAGGCAAGATCTTGAGGCTGTGTACCCGTTCCTTTTCACAAGGCCACATACTCTTCACTGAGGATCTGAGCCCAGGAGTGAGCAGTCGTTCTCACTTCTGAGACTATCCACTTATCACTAGGCTGGAGGTTGACACCTCCACTCAAAGGCCTCCACATCTCATCTTCACCTAAGAGACTTGGGCTGGGCCCCCCCAGGGGTCTATTGATGCTTTATCCGAACTTTCCTTCTGGGATCCAGCATCCAAAACTTCAACTTCTGGTTCTGTCTCTAACTCTGCACCTCTAGCTTTGTGCCACACTCCCGAGGGGCCTTCCACAGGCTCCACTCTGTTGTGCTGCCAACTGCAGATTCCTGAATTTTTGTCTATGTGAGAGCCAAACGAATTGGCAGTTTTACAATGCCTATATCTTTCTAGGCATCCAGCACAGTGAGGAATCATGAAGGACGTCCCTTCAGCTCTCAAGCATATTTGCATACATGCTCTGGAAGTGGGAATACGCCACATGAGGGAGGCAGTTGCCCTCATAGCATCACTTTTCAGTATTCTCAGTCTAATTACTGCTGTTGTTACTGCAACCCAGGCATGATCCGGGTAACGAGCTGGTCCTGAGGCCATAACCGCAGAAAAACAAACAAAGGTTCACTGTAACTGAAAGTCCCACTTTACTGAACACATCTCTTTAGTTGCAAAATGGCTCCTCTGCTGCTGTGTTTACTTTACTGCCCACCCTGTAATGGCGTGACGCACTCACCATGCATCAACATTTAGAATCTGGGTCAAGCCACTGCGCCTCGATTACACAAACTACTGATAACTTTTGCTCAAACTGCACAACTTGCTCTGTTCTGGCTTTAAATTCATTTACAGGATTTTCACGGACTTTTCACATGCTGATATCATTTCTTTTATTACAGTCCTTAAAGCTTCAGGTTTTAGCACGGGATTGCCTGTGTTCTGGTGCTGCACTTTGCTACAACCCACAGTCTCTCTCTGGCTGCAAACTTTAAACTGAGGCTAAATTCATTACTATGCATACAGTCAGCGACTAAGAGGTATGCTTGCTGGCAGGACTTTACAGTCGTTACTTGTAAAGTGACTACACTGCTGCACACACATTTATATGGCATAGGGCTGAAAATCACTGTTTGAGCAGTTTTACAGGTGGCTACTTACTGTTATCAGTAGCAGTTTGCTGCGATGGGGAAAAACGGCCTGCAGCCAGTTCTTGAAGGCCTCAGAACAGAAACGGGCGGCAGTCCTACCGATCATCTTTCAACCACCAAACTTGCAATTTGGACGATCGATTAGCGGGTTGAGCCGATTTTAAACAAGAAAGTAAATTTTTAAACTGTTTACAATGATTTTAACACTCGTGATGCTCCTCCACTGCCAGTACGCCTCCACTCACACTCCCTCTCGATGCTGGGGCGGTCTCTGTAGAGCTGGCTGAGGGGCGGACTGATTGCAGCCTGACCAACCACACGGCGCCATGCAAATGAGCCTCTTCTCTTCCTCATGAGGGCTCTTCTCCTCATGGCGATCGCCGAGCAGGCAAATTTAAACTGCAGAATGCAACCTTTTTTTTTTTCACTGACTCCACGGCGGGAGCCCATTTCAGCCATTTAACATAGCCATTTACACTGCAGTCTCTTTTCATTCAAAAAGCATTTCCAACGTCCAGGTCACAATTTTCCTGTTGCTACCCTAGTCTTCCACACTTTTCTTTACCACAGTTCATTTTAAGCATTTCCAGCGTCCAGGGCACATTTTTCCTGTTGCTACCTACTCTTCCACACTTTTCTTTACCACAGTTCATTTTAAAGCATTTCAAACGTCCAGAGCACAATTTTTCTGTTGCTCCCTAGTCTTCCACACTTTTCTTTACCACAGTTCATTTTAAAGCATTTCAAACGTCCAGAGCACAATTTTCTGTTGCTACCCCTAGTCTTCCACATTTTCTTTACCACAGTTCATTTTAAAGCAGGCAAAATGCTGTAAACAATTTGATGCAGGACAAGGGCACACTCTTGGTTTTACTGTCCTTGGTAAACAGTTGGCAATTTTAAACAGCAGCACAAAATCCACAGCAACACACTAGGAAATTGCTTCAGCTTTTGGGCTACCCACTGCCAGATAGTCAAAATGCTAGCCCCTTGCCGAGCACCTTCCTCCCAGAACAAAATCCAAAGCGGTGCCTCCATTTTTGTAACCCTCACCCCTGCCTTTTGCCAAAATGACAGGTGGCATGCTGTTGAAGCTGACAGTACCCGGTGGGGACTGGGTTCGGGAGGATGAGGTTATTCGGCACAGGGGACCTAGGTTTGGCTACTCTGCAAGGGGCATCAAGTAAATCCGAACTCAGGAAGCAATAACTGTAATGTCCAGAACCAGGAATGGGATTCTTCAGTGTGGCTTTATTCACATACTAGCTGAACAAACAAGCATAGACGCATTCCCCATGGGGCTACATTTCCTGGTAATGCAGACTAGAGACTACAGAACACTTTATCACCATTTCCAGCCCTCAGGCTCTGAACCTCAGGCACACAGCCCGGACTTGCATGCAGCTTTGGGTACATAGCCCGACTTGTACACACTTGGGTTTTCCCCACTGGCCCGGCTCCCTGCCAGCCACTTGATCCATGGGTCCATTGGTCGAATGAACCAATTATCCTGTTGTGGCTCCCCACACCACACTAGAGTCTGTAACTCTTAGAGAAATTTTCCTTACAATCCCACATCTGGGTACTTCCCCATCACTGGCCAAGTGCCTGAGGCAAAGTAGAAAACCACAGAAGAAATCTGTAGAGGTGGACCTGGTCACTAAAGATGGGGTGCCACCCACCTCCAGCTCCCACAGCCCATACCCGGCCATTTCTCTGGAAAACTGAACCATTCCTTTGCTGAACTTCTAAATGTAGATTAAGGGTGGACGTCTGTCACATCTCCTCTACATATTATTTGCATCTCTCAAAACTCTGGGATTTGAAACTACTTTACTTGCTTGGCCCATTTCTCTAGGCTTCCCAATATGTAGTTCAATCCCTAGATTTTCACACAAGTCCCAGGGTGAATAAAACATATGCCCTTTAGCCAGAGCAGACACTCACCTCTAAGTTTGCAGGTGCCCCACAGGCTACTCACAAATCTTCCATCTTCCAAATAAATCCTGGACTAAACAGGCAGCTTTTCATCAACTAGTAGAATTAAGGGATTGCCCCAGGAATCTGCTGGGAATCTTTACATCCCTCTGAGGAAGGGGCACTGAGACCGAAAACAGCGGTCTCCACCACTTGAGTACAACTTCACTCACCAGACAAACTGCAGACTCTCACTTTGAAAACTCCCAACATTCTATCTAACTCCCTTTGCTGCAGATTCCAATGTGGCATGCAGCTGCGAAGTTCTATCGGTGATGTCATCCCTCAGTCTCAGCTGAGACTGAGAACAGAGTGAGACAGTGTGAAACCCATTTAACTGGAGTTTCACAGGCTGCCTGCCCTGCCTACCACTAGGTCTTACTGGGATTCTAGTAACCTCGTGTAACAAGGGGTTACACAGATACTATCACCAAAGAAAGAAGATTCAGTCCCAAAACACACTGAATCTGGCAGCAAAAGTTCAAGACCGCTATCAACTTTTCCAGTCAGTGGGAATGGAGGCATGCATGGACTGCACTAGTTCCTAACAGGAGGGGTTCAGGTCATTAAAAACGACCCAGGAGTTCTGCCCACTATCGAATCCACACCACTTTAGTCTGTAAGTCCAGGATCCATTGACAAACTTCTTTCTTAGGATCTTCTCGATCTGGTACACTGGGGTGTGTGGAAGAGAGTTCTGAGAGAAGAAGAAGATTGAGAAGAGAAATCCCGGGTAAATCCTCTGAAAAACAGAATCCAGCTGGAGACTGTCAGGAGTGGGAAGATCTGTAGGAACTGGCTGCAAGTTATCTGGGGAATCTCAGCTTCAGAGAGGATGGCAGGCTCAAGGGCAGCTTCATTTGTGGGAGGACTGGGGTCATCAGGAAGGTTGTTAGTTGAGGTACCCATGCTTTAGTCAGTTTATATGGACTTTGTTCTGTACCAACTTCCATCCGACTTGCGTCAGAGCGAACATGGACCAGAGGAAGCTTTTCTACAATGTAGAAGGACCAGTCCAGGGGCAAAGCAGTTTCTTGGTGGCACCCAGAACAAGAACAGGATGGTACAAATAGACAATGTCCCCAACAGAGAATGAAGGCTGCGTCTTGGCTGCAGACATTTTCTTCATTGCCGATTTTCTCTGGCCCAATGTGGTGATTGCAACTCGTTGGGCAAGTTTCAAGCTGTTCCAGAAGAGGGATGATAATAAAGGAGAAGCTGACTTGGCACCTCTGCAGCGAGATCCCTGTCCAGTGGAGTTCTTGGGTGGCGTCCATGGACTAAGAAGGGGTGTATTCTGTGCTATCGACACAAGGGCTGGTATTGTATGCGCAACTGCACAAAGGAACAAACCAGTCCCAGGTGTCGTGAGTCTCATCCAGATACTTGGAGAGTGTGCTGAGAATGGTGGACATCAGTCTTTCACTCTGTCCATTGCATTGTGGATGGTAACTTGTGGTATGTGTCTTTTTATGTCGAGAAGTTTGCAAGTTTCTCAGAAAATGGTGGACAGGTAGTTAGTGCCTCTGTCTGAATGTAGATACGATGAGGTACCATGATGACAAATGACTGTGTTGAGAAATGCACTGGCCAGAGTGGTGGCTTTAATGTCTCTTAGGGAATGAGTTCCAAATACTTTGTCAGGTAGTCCACAAAGACAAGGATGTACTTGTTACCAGAGTCAGAGCATGTTGGCAAGGGCCCAAGAATGTCACTGCTGACTCTTTGGAATGGTTCAGTGGCTACAGGCATTGGGATGACATCTGCCTTTGCTGGTTTGGCGGAGGCTTTCTCTGGGAGCAGGACTGGCAGGATTTCACGAACTGGATGATGTCTCTGTTCATGTGGCCAGAAGAAGTGAAGCCTTGTCTTTTCCAGAGTTCTGTGAATTCCCTATGACCTCCAGAAAGTGGGGAGGCATGAGTGGAGAGAAGAACCTGAGGGATGAGAGAGGCTGGCACAGCTAGCTGTACATGAGTTCTATCCGTGCGATCACCCTTGCCTTCCTTGCTCCAAATGTGAGAGAGCACCGTCCTGAGGAAGTACTGCGAGGCAAGGGAAAGTACATCTTGGCGATGTTTCTTTGGTTGCGGTAATGTTCCAGACTCTAAGTAGGTGACGATGTCCATAAATTGAGTGTCAGTTCTTTGTTTCATTTTAACATTTGCCAGGGACAGATCAGATGCAGAGGAGATGAAAAGCTCTTCAGCTGCTTGTAGTAACTGAGGATTTGTGTGTTCTCTGAGCAGGTGGCAGTTGGTAGCAGCAAAGCAACTTGAGGTGTTGAAGGAGTGTCCACAGGAAGCATATCTGTGGCATGGAAGGAAGAGCTTGTAAACAGGATTAGTCATCTGTTGAGGAGGATGCAGAGGGATATCGTCTCCGGCTTACACCATCAGCATTTGAGTGAACTCGAACTGGTCTGTATTGGATTTTGAAGGTGTAGGATTGCAGCATGGTGATCCATTGGGTGAACTTGACTACTGGCTCCTTCATTTCAAATAACCACCTGAGGGCAGTGTGATTGATGATAGCTATAAGGAGGAGTAGCAAAGGTAGCAGTCAAATTTTCACAGCAAATACCATGGCTAGACATTCTTTCTCTGTGATGCCATAGTTCTGCTCAGCTGAGGAAAAGAGTGCCGGCATAGGAGACAACTCATTCTGTTCCATCTTGAATTTGACAGAGCACAGCACCCACTGCAAAGGAACTAGCATTTGAGTAGAGCTTGAATGGTTGATCGAACCTTGGGTAGGCCAGTACTGGAGAAGAGATTAGGTTTTGTTTTAAGGTGTCAAAGGCCTCTTTACATTCAGAAATCAATTATAGTCACATCCCTTTTTGTGAGGGGCACAGTGGAGCTGCAATCTTGGGTAGTGGTGCAAATGAACTTCGGTGGTTGCCAGACAAGCCAGGAAAGCTCAAGGTCTTGAGATTATTAGGCTCTGGATAGTCTTTGACTGCTGAGAGTTGTCTGGATCTGGAGATGCCTTGAGAACTAACCATATGTCCGGGTAATGAATTTGATGCTACATAAAACAACACTTTTCTGGGAAGCTTTAGATTGGCTTGTCTGAGACATTCGAACACTTCTTGAAGATGTTGGAGGTGCTCTGCAAAGTTCTGCTGAAGACTATCACATCATCCAGTAGACTAGGCAAGATTTCCAAGACAACCCACGTGAGTACGGCTTCCATAACACGTTGAAATGTGGCTGGACTGTTCTGAAGACCCATAGGCAGATGTTTGAACTGGAAAAGTCCCAAGTGCAGCACCATGCTGTGTATGGACGAGAAGCTGGATCAATTGAAACTTGGTAGAACCCACTCTGAAGGTCTAGAGTGGTGAAGTAAACAGGACTGGCCGCACCAAGACTCTCTAACGCATCTTCGGTTTGTAGGCAAGGGATGAGCATCCTGCACCGTGTAGGCATTGAGTTTTCTGTAGTCTACCACAAAACAATACCCTTTGTCCTTCTTTACCAGCAAGCAAGGTGCAGCAGCCAGGGACTTGTAGACTCTTCGACTAAGTCTTGGTCAGCATGTCTTGGATTATGTCCTCGAGACTTGTTTCTGGTTGTGCCCCCTTTGTAGGCTCGTTGGCGGATTGGTTTCTGGTTGGGCAGTACTCGATGGTGTGGATATCACAACATCCGAGCTTGTTATCTGAACCAACAAAGACATTCGGGTAATTTTCCAGAATTCAAAAGTTGTTGCTTTTCTGTTGGAGATGCTGGAAGTTTGGAAGAGGATAGTTGCTGGCTGAGGGTAACTCTGTTGAAGTGGGAGTGGTCGTGATAGTAGTGACAGGAGTAGTGTTGGTGGAACCAGGCTAAGGTTCTGCATGAGATGAAGCTGGTCCCTGAAGACAAGCAGACAAACTTCCCAATGTTGGCACCTTTGAAATGACCACTGGCTCATCTGTGAAGTTGCAGCATTTTTGGAGGACTACCATATATGCACCGCGATAAGGTATTTCCTGGAAAGAGACCTGACTAATGCAGCGCTGGGGATCCTGTGATGATGCCAACAACATCTTGTGGAAATGGTTCACCTCAGATCTTGGCAATCAAAACCATTTCTGACTGAGGAGGCACGTGACTGAGTCTATAGCTGTGAGTTGCCTCCAAGGATCTAGCGACAATTTGCTTGGAGGCAAAGTCTAGGATGGCTTTGTGAGCTTTGAGAAAGGTCAGGCCTAGAATTATTGCAGGTTAAAGATCAGGCACAATATAAACTTGACAGTAGCTTTGTGAGCCAAAGTGGAACTTGAGATGGACCATGCCTGTGATAGGTACTGTGTCTGTACTGGCTGTGATAATGTACTTTATGTCAGCTGGAGAGACATTAGGTATGTGACGTAATAGCTTGATTGCTTAAAATACTGCTATTGATAACTGAAATTTGTGCTCCAGTGTCGACTCAAGATGTGTGAGACCAATCTCCGATGGTTACAGGTACATAGTTCGCTAGAAGAGGTGAGCGGATGACAGGTACCTTTGCCCCATGAAGTGAGAGTGTGCCAGAGTTCGCAGTTGGAGGAAGAGTTTTGTTTGATTGCGAGAGTCAGAGGGGGTGGTCAGTTGCTGTGTTCACCTGGTGCTGGGAGTAGTTGCAGTTATCTTGCTGATTGTGCAGCGGTGGGCTTGTGGTTCTCTTGATTTCTGTTGTACTTTAGCTTTCGCAGACAGCGGCAGTATGCCCCTGAATCCATACCACTGGCAGGTCACTGGTTCTCGTGAAGGAGGAGGTGGATGAGGTCGCTGTCGAATTGGGTGAAGGACATTGACAGAGGTAGTAGAAGCTGCAGCTGAGCTGCCTTGCAAAGTATTGATACTTGTAGTGAGCATCTCTATCACTGTTTGCTGCTGCTGGACACGTTGCAGTGTGGCTAACTGCACGACTGAGGTGCTTGTACACTGGTAGCCTGGGACATTGCTATGGATTGTTGTGCAAGTCATGCCGCTTGGATTGTGTCCATCCAGGTTGCTGGTTTCTGCTGGATGACATAAAGACGGAGTTGAGGAAGCAGTCCCCAATAGATATTGTGATTTGTTCTTTCTCAGGTTTCTGTAAGCGTTTGCAGTGAGACAATGTCCACTATGGAAGGCTTCAAGAGATTTGATGGGTTGCATTGTACGTTCCTACAGCTGTTGCTCAATAATCAGGGTGGGTGTGCTTGGAGAAAATGGGTTTTGAAGTTTGTGTACAGTGTGGCAGTATCTCCTTTGACTTGGTCTGGAAGTGCGTTGAACCAGGAAATGGTAGTCCTCTCAGAAGCAAGTGCAAGGCATTGGAAATACGTACAGGATCAGTCCAACCATGCAAGGAAATCCAGGCTTGAATTGTTCCAGCCAGTCGACAGCTGCCTTTGGTGAGGCAAGGCTGAGAAGGGTACTGGTTGTAGGCTGGTATGGACCATGGACTGTGGTAGAAATGGCTTTAATGTAGGCCAAGTCATCTTGAATAGCTTGCATAGCTGGTGCTCCTTGAGTGGAAATAGAAGACTGGATGTCATGGAGGATTGTTTGATTTTGTAGCCCCAGGCCCTTGAGGTAGGTGAAGGTAGGACTCTGGATGCTCCTGCGCCCATATCTGTGTCGTTGTCAGACATTGTGGTTGGAGATGGGCTTCATTTCACTTAGCGAAGGTTATACGGGTGAAGGAGTTGCTGTCATGCAGGAGACAGGACAGCGTGTCGTAGATGAATTGCCGAGCAAAAATTAATTTTGTAGACAAAAGTACATGTATTTTTTGTAGCAAAGTTCATCAATGACGCTCTTAATAAAGGATTTCCACTCAATTCTGTGTTGTTTATTATTTAAATAAAGGTTTTGTTGCAAAAATCAGCTATTTGTTTCAGTGTCCATTCATTTCAATAGGAATCCCATTGTGAAAATGGAGTGAGGTCAATTTGTGCCCTTCCCAAGATGGTCGCGAACTGTGACATGCAATTACTGTGGGATTTGACTGGTCTGACTGTAGCAAGATGGCCGCCAGCAAGGGTCAAGGGTCTCTTCCTTTCTTGTTGTTTTGCTGTGCTCAAGATGGAGGATTTCTTCCACGAGGCTGCCTGGCTGCTTCGCGATGATCAAATGGCAATTGCCACGTTTGTTGACCTTCTTCCTGACCCTGACAGGAAAATGGTGGACTTTTTTCTGTGGTGAGTGAAAGTGCTGGGGAATTTTATATTTATTTGCTTGCTACCCACTCTGCCTTTTCTTTTCTTTTATTTAGTTTCAGGCTTGTGCATTTGGTGCTCACTTTTGTCTCAGTCCTTTTATTGTAGTGCCCTGCCTGGCTTTGCTGGTGCATTGCTGTGTTTTGGTTCCTGCCCCTGGTTTATTATATTATTTAGTCATTCCTTTTCTTCAATTTATTTATTTTCTGCCCAGTTTTGCAGGGATCGAATTGCTCAGTGGCTGCTGGAGGAAGAGGAGCCTAGACTGTGTGTTGGTGGGCTGCAATGGCTGGTGCTCCGTGCGCTGGTAGTTCGGGAGGAGTGGAGCTCTGTGCAGCTTTGTATAGAACCTGGTCAAACTCTGTTTGTTTAATTTATTTTATTTTGTGTGTCCGAGTGGAGCGGAGGCTCCGATTGTGGAAGAGTGATATGGAGCAGGAGCAAGCGGGAAGCAGCCCATTGCACCAGCTGTAAGCAGGGATGTGTGGTGGGTGAACTACTGCTGCATAGGCTCCAGCGACAGGGCTTCGCTTGCTTGGGAGAAGTTGAGCCGCTTTGAGGAAGCTGCTGTGTGGGGGGATTGCAGTTGCCAGGAGGCTGTGTGGCTGGTTGGCTTATTTTCTGTTGCTCCGAGGGAGAGGAGCTCCGTGCTATACAGTGCAGCTGTCGGGAAGAGCTGTAGCTGTTGGAGTGGCTGATAGTGGGGCAGGCTAGCTGGGGAGCAAAGCTGGAGGGCCGAGAGGCAGATATTGGCTCCATGTGGCAGGGAGGCTGAGTGGCTTGCTTGGGTAAGAGGCAGCAGGGCCAAGTGTGGAGCGGAGAGCACTGTTTTGCAGTAGAGGAGCCGGAGGGAAGTCGCGGTTCGAGTGGCTGAAGGGATATGCTGCGATGCAGCCCTGAGCCGTGATGCTCATGGGGAGGCTGATGCTGGTGCAGTAGGACACGGGAGCGTGCAAGGAGGGCAGCGTGGAGCTGTTGCAGGAGGTCCAGACAGAAAGGCTTGCTCAGTGCAGGTTTTTTGTTTGTTTTGTTTTTTTTTTTCACTGTACTCTCTTTTATTTATGTATTTAGCAGTCCATTCTGGAGCAGCGTTTACTTGTGAAGCTGCTGTAGTGGAGCTGGCTGGGGTAGGCACTGAACCTGCCACAAAGCTAGGGGGTTACAGTTCACAGTTTTGTCTGGCATAAACTCTGACTACTTTTATATTCAGCTGGCTAGCATGGTGAACAGTGCTGCTCTTGATGGTCCTATTACAGTAGGTGGACTGCAGGTTGTTGTAGAAGATGGGAGACAGTTTGTTTTTTCCTCTGGCAGCCAGGACTGTATTTAAAGTAGCATTCAAACAATTCAAGCATACTGGAGTGAGGACTTTGGGGTACCCAGAGACGCAGACAATGCGAGATGGGGTCTGGACAGAAGAAGGGCCGCATTCTCCACCATGTGTGGTGTTTTTTGTATGGTCCACCACTAAAGACCCCTTACTTTCTCTATGGTCTGCCAGCCCCTTTGGTTGCTGCTGGTGCTGCTCCCATCTGGACTGAGCGAATAACTAGTTGGACGCATAAAATAAAGAATAAGGCTGGTTTATTCAGTTCAGTAGGTGTTCTCTTCATGAGGACAAGCCCCACACTGACTATACTCTGACTGACAGACCAACATGGCACTGCCAGGCAGTGCAACAATTAGATACATGCAGTTCTAAGTGCTCTTAAAGGCGGCAGCTAAACATTAAGCCCCATGCTTAATGTGTGCTTCACAGCACTATTTCTTGTTACAGAAGGATGACACCGAAATACACACAGCCAGTCACCACTGTATTTGGCCCTTTTATTTACTGCCTCAACAACTGTGGTACTTTTCTCCACCCAGGACCTCCACTTGCACCTTGTTCCTCTGCCACAGCTGAAACCTACCCAGCAGGCTTGCTCGCCCACATGGTCCACCATAAAAAGAAAAGTTAAAAAAGGGGCTCAAATTAGAATCCTGAACCATGACTGCACCAACAACAAATCTAAGTCGTGGTCAGTTTGCCTGCCCTCTTGCTTGCAAACAGGTCCCGCCAACGATATTCAAAAATGTAAAGTAGCCATAGAAAATCAAATGATACAAAAGCATGACAGTGCATCAAAGACTTCAAGATGTTAAAGCATCCTTAGCAATCTCTACCAATCACTCCTGTAAGGGTAACAACACAAGAGCCACAACGTGGTTCCACCTATACAGGATGCTGGCGGCACTGTGCCCAGTCATTAGGGCACCACATCCTAATGTCACCGTCCCCTTTTGTGGGGATGTGCCTCCACACCCTCTTCTAAATATTCTAACTCTGGGGGTGTGAATTCCACTATGTGGTGCACTAATGACAGGCGACTGCCACCAACTCACAGATGGCTGGAAGGGCCACAGCATACCTTCATAACTTTTTTAAGATTATGACCCCACATTTTTCACACAGCCTCTTAATGACCCCACTTCATGAACCTGGTTGATGAATATATTGAATTTTTTCCAGGTCCTGTCCAAAGGTGATTTTACTGACGGACTGTAGAAATCCCTTACTGGCTGGATTTGAAAATGACACCCATCACATTCATGAGGTGGTGTGAAAAAATGACTATGTTGAAAATTTGGGGCAAAATATTGAAAATTACTAAAATGATGAGTGAATATTGAAACTTTTCAGCAAACCTTCACAACTTTTGTGATTCTGTAAGATTTTCAACCCCAAATTTTCAACAGTCTTTTATGACCCTACTGCATGAACCTAGTAAGTGAGATTTTTCACATCCTGCTTGAAAGGTGAGTTTGAAGTGACTGAGAAATCAACTTTTGGGCCAGATTTAAAACATTTCACCTCTTGTTCATGAGGTGGGGTCCAAAAAAAGCCATCATGAAAATTTGGTGGAAAAATGTTAGCAATGACAAAGTGATGAGTAAAAGTTCAAGACACATTGAAAATATACACTGACTGCACTGAAGTTGTTTCTTTAGTTCCCAGTCGGCATTTGAAGCAGGACAGGTTTTCTTCACATAGTGGATTTTGGCACTGGACTCTCTTAAGGTGAATAAGGGTTGTGGGTGTGTGGGTGAAGGATTGGTTGGGAAGGCCTCAAAGATGTTCATGTACAAGTTTCTGCTTTTCAGGTGCAAATTGGAATAAATATAATATAATATAGTATAATATAATAGAGTGACCAAGGGTGACACTGGGATTAGGTACCCCACTGGGTGAATATCGGAATATGGGAGGGGGTCGTCTTAGTGGGGATGTTACTGCCGATACAAGAGTTCTGCCACCTAAACATTTCCAATGTAAACACTGCGATCTGCAGAAGGATCTCCCTCTGATCTGCTTGCTTCTTTCGGTACTACACTTACTCCAAGTTCTTCTTTCCTAAGTGCACTGCACTGTACTTCTCAACATGAGGTTTCTTTGCCATCTACTTTCCACCACTCCCAGTTTGTCCGGTCCTTATATACCTTACTAACCTTGTTCTGTGTTGTGACCCAATTCTGGTAACAACTTGCCAACGTAGCTGCTGGTATTCATAAGTCACTTACAGTAAACTGTTTAATCACTTTTTAGTACTCTGTTAACATAGATACAATAAAATCTTGTCTCATTTAATGCATAGTTATTCAAAACGTAAGCATCAAAAGAAAGAAATGTTTTGCAAATGTACTCTGATTTAAAGATGGGGATCTCTACCCAACCCCTCCTTCCACTAAATAAAATGAACAGACTTGTCTCTGAAGACTACAGGTGAATCAAGAACAGTGCAGATGTTATGTTTGTTATGACTGAGCTGTTCCACCTAAGCAACAAAAAATGTACAAATGGCAAGAGAAAGATCCCATTCATTGAAGAATAAAATGGTGAGGAACAATAAGGGGGAGGGATGAGGCGAGAACATTAAGAAGGCAATGCTCAGAGGAGATCTTTAGCTGACTGCAGGGTTAGCCTTACTAGCTTGGGAAAGGTGCATGTGCTACTGTAGTATCCTGTAATATCCTGCTGCTGTAGATGCAAAAGTCTCTTTCTCTCTCTCCTTCTCACACAAACACACACACTATATAGATAGATAGATAGATATATAGACATGCAAATGACACACTCCCTCTTGTTTCTAGTCATGGTCCAACATAGCTCATTACTCTAACTTCTAAACTATGCTGAGCCCGGATGATTTTCCTGCTGTCCCTGTATCATTTTATTGCACCTCTTGATAGACTCTATATGATCTGTTCTCTTCTGATGAGAACTCCGGAACTATGCACAGTATTCTAGATGCAGCCTCACCAGGGACCTATAGAGGAGCAGAATCACTTCTTTCCTTCTGTTATTAAAACCCTGCCTTTGCACTCTAGCATCTTGTTGGTGTTTCCTTGAGCCCCATTTTAAAACTGTCCAATTGTGCCATGCACCCATTAGCGGTGTCGTGAAACAGTGCACTGCTGTCCTGGGAGACACAGTCAGGCAGGTAGCATGTTACGACCACTGCACGCTGTCTGTCCGAATATGGGCTGTGTTAGCTCCACACACAGTGTAGAAAACTACAAAACAGACTCATTCTCATCCACCTCCCTTGTCCACTTCAGCTGGTTGAAAGTGGTTAACTGCTACCCTTACTGAATGAACAGGACCATTTCCAGTTAGTGGACTACTCATACAGGAGTAGTTGACTGAAAACTACTGCTGCTGCTGATGTCTCAAGTACAAGGCTATGGTTTTCACACCTGAAGCTTTAGTGAATATTTTCTGTTAATCTGCTTTATATTGTATCGAGCAGTAATTTTTTTCACTTGATTTACTCAAGGTAGCCCAGTTGAGATGCAATATCTCATTTTCAGTGGGTGCTGCTTTTACACATTTGTACAGCAGGGAGACTGAACACTGAGAGGTTAAGTTACTAGCACAAGGTCACACAGTGAGTACTGTAAGTAGCTGTGGTGGTATTTAAATCTGCATCTCTGGTTCCCATGCCTTTGCTCTAACCACTAAACCACACTATCTGACTGTAATTACGCTCTCTGTACTATCTATAGTATTATTTATTCATTTGTTTTATGCCCTCTGCTTGTTCCAGTCTGGGTGTGCTCTGTGGAAACACTGTTGACAGAAAGCAAGACAATCACATGGAAAGCTGGTGGTAAAACAAAAATGTGTCAGAAATGTTAGGAATTGTTTTCCAAAGACATATGTGTTCCACAAACAAAGGAATGTTATTTTAAAGTAATGCCTTATGCCTAAATGTAAACAAGCATTTGTCAATGCTGAATGTTTGCTTGCTGGCATTAGCATTGGAAGTGCAGGAGTTAGACAGATGCAGAATAGGAATGGCAGTGAAGTATTGAACTGATGCCAACTTCACCCTCACCCTGCAGAGATGGACAGGCATTGGGTGTGCCTGTGGGTCATCACCCATAACACTCATGCCATTTCACCTCACCTACCCTGCAGACACCGACAAGTAGTCAAGGTGTGCTTTGGAGGGTTCAGGCTTTATACTCACCCCACCCATAAGGAAATATGCTGAAATGGGTGCAGTCTAGGAGAATGGGGTGAACTTTGGGGCCAAAGAGTCCAAGGCACACCTCAATGACTGTCACTGGCTGCAGGGTGGGGTGGAATGGCATGAACATTACTGTCGACAGTTCAAGCCACACCCTGACTCCTGTCAGTCCCTACAGGTAGGCGTTATGGTCAGAAACCCTAACACCCTGGGCATTTCTTGGTATTTTCACTCCAAGTTTTCAACATGGGCTTTTGTGACCCCACCACATGAACAGTGACACTATCATTTTGTTAGTCGAAGGTGATTTTGCACAGCAACTGCGCCCATTTGGTGTCACAGGTGCAAAACACTTTTCAGGCAGGATGTGAAATGACAGCTGTGTTGATGAGGAGGTGTAAAAATGGTAATGTTGAAAATCTGAGTGAAAATATAAAAATCGGTGAAGTCACAAGCGTGCATAGAAACTGCACAACGCACACCTATAATGCAATTATTTTGGGATTTTTTCACCACATTTTCAACATAGGCATTTTGGGACCTCTGCTCATGAACAATGGCATTGTGATTTTCTTAATCTGTCCCGAACATTGATTTTGCACAGCGACCATGCCCATTGTGTGCCACAGGTGCGAAAACATTTTCAGGCGGGATGTGAAAATGACAGCTTACTGTTCATAAGGCAGTGTGCAAAAATGACAATGCTGAAAATCTGGAGTAAAATTATAAAAATTACGGGTTACGAAAAGTGCAGGGAACCATGGAACGACACTGGTAACACAGTCATTTTTTGAATTTGTTCACCAAATTTGCATCATGGGCTTTTGGGACCTCTCCTTATGAACACTATCACTGTGATTTTCTTAATCTGTCCCAACATTGATTTCACACAGTGACTGTACCATTGTGTGCCACATAGCGAAAACACATTTTGGGCAGGATGTGAAAAAATGACAGCTGTACTATTCATAAGGAGGTGCAGAAAAATAGCAATGTTGAAAATCTGGAGTGAAAATATTAAAAATGTTTGAAGTTACGAGCGTGCGTGGCAACTGCACAATGCATGCTTGCAACACAGTCATTTTTTGAATTTTTCACCAAATTTGCTACATAGGCTTTTTAGAGGCCCACCTCACGAACAGTGACATTGTCATTTCATTAATCAATCCTGGAAGGTGATTCTGCACAGTGATCTTGAAATCACCTTTCAGGAATGAATAATGACATAACAGTGACTGAGTTCATGAGGTGGGGTTCCAAGAACTCCATGTTGAAAATTGGGGTCAAAAAAGTCAAAAAATGGCGAGATATCCACCTAAGTTGCAACTCCCCCATTTATGCCATTATACAGCTGCACGGCATTTCTTCAGTTTGGCGGTCGGCTTTGAAGAGTGCAGACGTGTTCCCAGTTCACCAAAAGATCATCACGCCATAATCTGGAGGTAAGTATGGGGTGAGGGTGCAGGAGGGTGGGGTGCACAGAGGGGTGCAGGTTGGGAGAGGGACCAGACAACAAGGGACAGTTTTCTGTGTTTCAGGTTGTAAAAAACAAACACTGCAGACCGTTTTCTGTTTTTCACAGGTGTAAGAGTTTGGGGGTTATGTTAGGCACACTGGGTAGACTCCCAGTGTGGCACACTAACATGGGTGGGGAGAGGGCAGGAAAATGCCAACACAATTGGGGGTTAAACATGCCAACAGGGGGATTGGGCACCCCATCGGCAAGCCTGTCTGTGTTTGGGGGAGATGATGTCGAGGGGATTAGGCACCCCTTGGCAGATTTGGGACAGGGCACTGAATCTGACAGGATTGGGGCCCCTGTCAGCAGCGTGTCTGTGTTTGGGTGAGGATGATGCCGAGGGATTGAGCACCCCGCCGCAGACAAAACACAGCAAAAGGGCACATATGCCGATGGGGATTGGGCTCTCCCGTCAGTAAATGAACTGGGAGGGGCATGCTGACAAGGAATTGGGCACCCTCGAAGTCGGCTTGCTGGGGACTGTGAGAGGCGGACGGCGGCAGCCACCGCCATGTTTATTGAAATGTTACACCAGACAAGGCATGCCCTGCAATGAAGGGCACTCCCTCATTGCAGGCGGCCCAGCTGGATTCAAGTTGGTTGCAGGCTTGCGGACTACTGTCATAGCCAGCGTGCTCCTTCACTGGTGACACACAGACAAGCCCGGCAAAGCAGTGGTGGCACTGGCCACAACACTGCGCATCTCACAACCTACTTCTACAGCAAGCTGCCACAACATGTTTCTTGCATGCGTGCATGCACATGCATGCACGCAAGCAAATATAAGAATGACTTGTGGTGCCATAAGATGTTCCTAGATAAGTACATTTAACAGGTATGCTAATATTTTTCTTAATTGTAGCTAAAACTTGAGTTTTTGAAAAACATTTTTGTTGCACTGCTGCTTTTACTATTGTGAGCAGGAGTTGATATTGCATGCAGAGAAATTGTTTCCAGTGATACATAGCTTTGTTGCAATTACCAGGACAGAAAATGGATTTTATTATTTTATATATTTATTGATATTTCGGATTGACACCTTAATAAACTCTTTTAAAGAGATTAACTACAATGTGTTTATATTAGACGGAAATTATTCTGTCTGTACTTGGCTAACCACAGAGACTGATACAGCAAGGAAAAAGGAACTGTGACACTTTGAAACACTTTGAAGAATTGTTCTATAAGCAGGGTGTTATAACAAGTGGCTGTGCAGTAAGTACTTCCTAACTCGCACACCAGTACAATCTAGAGTCTCAAAGCAACTGCCAACACATGACTGATTCAATGGTGCTTGTAATTGAAAAGATTTTTTTCCTGTTATGCCCCACTGCCAAAAGTTTTGCAAACAAGATAAAACTCTACTTCTATTATTTCAGGAGGGATAAATGAACTTTGCTTAAGGAGAACTGTATTTACCAGTGAGTCTGTATTTTCTGTAGAAGCTGGTTTTCAAATACTGGTTTCCATTTCTGTCTTGTTTCATCTTTACTGACCATGTAATAAATTCAGTGGGTATTTGATTTACACTAGTGGTGAGTACTATTTTATAACTGTATGATTTAATGCTCTTGATCATCTCTTAGACTGTTATCACAGCTTCTGTATTCTAAATTATGACATGGGTAGAAAGAATGCTGCCTCCTGATTGGCCAAGAGGTACTTTCAGCCTGGGCATTATCCCTGCACAACAGCCTGGCTGAAAGTAGCTCGACAAAGATATGTTTAAAAAATATATCCAATTTACTGAAAAGGATCAATTTCATCATCATAATAAGGCACTCCGGGGTGCATTGTGGTGGCTAATGGCTCTTCTCAGGTGGTAGAGGGTGGTAGAAGCACTGCCGAGTCATGCTTCAACCCACCAAGGTGGGTCATTATCCCACCATAAGCACCCCTAGCATGCCTTACTGCTTAAACAGAACTCTGTGGTTGAAAGGGTTGTATGCCGGACTTCAATGTATACCACATTAGTAGCAAGTAAAACATTATTTTGGAGAAATATGTATTTTCATTAGAATACATTTTACTTAGAATGGACTATTACACTTAGAATATATTATTTCTACTTTGAATGTAGAAATAGAACACCGAGGAAAAAAGGCCAGATAGAAAGTTTACAATGGAAGGCAAGGCAATTTTAAACAAACTCAGTAAAACGCTAATAAAAGCATTATAGATAATGTGGCATATATCAACCACATGATGGACTGCAGTGGAACAGCAAATTTATCTCCACCAGTGAATAAGACCTTCATAGCCGGATCTAACCACTGACTAAATGAGATGTGAACAACAACATATGACAGGGTGTGCATTAAAGATTTTAATGCATGTCCCAGGAGTGAGGCATTAGGACAAAGACCGAGTGTCCTTATGCTCCTGAAGTGCAGTCAAAACTTTAATGCACACCCTGGAGATGCTTATTGTGCTTATAAAATGGCTCACTGCTGTTGTATATTATATAATTTGAAAAATGTTTTGAATTTACATTTTACATAAATCATATGTTTGTATTTTAAATAACAAAATTCATACATGACATAGTTCCTGATTTTGTAGGTGATGGGGCTTTTGTTCTTGTAATAAGATCCGGCACCTGACCATGTGCTACTAGGAATTTAATGCATAGTCTGGTGCCATCTTTAAGCCAATGAAGTTTCTAGATTTGTTCTTGCCATGTTACAAAAACAAGTTACTCCACTGCAACCAATTATATATTATCACCCATTTCAAAAATAGCACTTATTACCAGTTTGAGAAACAGAAACAACCAGTAAGTTTAGTAAAATAATAAAGATTGGCCATCAAAAGAATCCAATCTGTTGTGTAATAAGCAGCTTCTACAGGAAGAAATTACTAACAGGTGCAAAACAGACTCCTTTAAAGGGATACAGCCAGCTGTGAGACTTTGTATATTCCTGTTTTCTTCCTTTTCCCTGATAATGGGAGATGTGTGGCTGCACCTTCTCTAGCAAGAACAGTGATTAATCAGCTGCAATCACAGTTTGCACCAATGCCACAGCCTACTCACATGAATCAGCTGACTTTGCAGGCCACACCATTGCCACACCTTAGTCACATGATGGAGGTACACAAATCCTGATTGGTCTATGCCCCACCTCTCCTTAAGCTGAACATCTGACCTCTATGACACATCTGACCCCATCACCCCAACTGGCCTCGCATAGAATTTCAGAGATCACATACAACCCCGAGATCCCAGGAAGCAACACTATGTGGCCGGCACCACACCATTCAGTCATCCCTTTAGGTCATTTTAGCACAAAGTGCACCTTTTGGGGTTCAGTATTTAAAACAGAAGCATTCCTTATTTATTTATTTAGCTTTTGTTGACCAGGTAAGTACACTAGACAAGACATTTGCCTATTTTCAGGGGCGACCGGGAGAGTACAATGAAATACAAGTTCATAGAGAGGACAACATTATACAAGTTAGGCATTACACAGAACCATAGTCATTATGTTGCTTTTAATTGTTAAAATTTTTATTAGTTGAAGGAGCAAGCACCACTCAAGCACTGAGAAACAAGATACAGACAGGATCCAGTGTCGTATCACAACATTTGGTACATCCAGATCTCCAATGCCAAACCTTAACACCAGGTACAGTAACATTATCTGAAACAGCTGTGCACAGTAGGATTAGAATGAATCCATGCTGGAACTATATAATGGAAAGAAAAATATATAAGTTATATCCTGGCTGGGTCCTTCATAAAGGCACCTCTATCGGACCCTGGCCTCATGGTCTATACCAGCGTAAGTACATAAAGAACATATAAACCTGGACCCTGTACATACACTTTAGGGTCAAAGTGGTGGGTTCTAGTAATAATATGTTAACTAAGAAGAACTATATACAAAAGGTAATCCGAACTAGAGGAAGAGTGAAACAGTTAAATACCACATAAAACTCATCTAGGAGGGGACAGAATTAGAAGATACAGAGGCTAGGTTCAAGGAACATCATGACAGAATCTTGAATTAAGAAAGGGCTGCCAGCATTCTTCAAACTGGGAGATTAAGCCCCTGCCACACAGGAGAGTCTCTCTAACATAACCCTTGAGGCTACAGCCAGAAGGAATTCCTGAAATGTAGGGGTACCAGGGCTCTCCATCTCATCAGGTTAATCTTTAGCGATAGCCCCTATACTAGTGATCCACTTGGCCCCAGGGGAGCCTTTAGGAGTGGACAGGTTCCCACACCTCAAAAGAAGAAGAGAAGGGTCAGGGGCAACCAGAGGAAAAATTTGCTGACAGCACGTCTGGATTGAGAGCCAGAAGAGCTGAAGCGAGGACAGGACCAGAGAATGTGGAATAAATTAGCCCTGGATTGCCACATCTCCAACAATTATCAACCAGAATAAGACCCATACACTTGGTGTATGTAAGTTTGGTGGGGTCCCTATACCACCAAGAAGGGTCTTATTCATAATGAGATGGTATGGCCATCTCTACATGCTTTATGGATCCTTATCCAGCCATGTGCCCATTGGCACTCAGAGATAGAGGTCTGTGGGTCCAATTCCCACTGAACCTAGCAGTCCGAGTAGGGTCCTTTGTGACATTTCTAAGGTCAAATAAATCTTACTGGCTCTATTTTATGGAGCTTGCCCACATATCTGATAGGGTGGGATTCTTGAGGGTCTCCTTTGTGTGCGGAGCATTGGGTAAATGGTAGATAGCATCCCTGATTTGGACGTATCTCCAAAAATGGGATGTAGGCAGATGAGAGCGAGTTCTCAGGGCTGCAAAGGGTTCGAGTAAATATGTACCTGGAAGTAGGAGGTCCTGAATCAGAGCAATACCTTGAGCTTCCCAAAGTCGCCAGTGGGGCATTAGCACAATTCCTATTTTTAAGGCAGGGTTATTCCGCAGAGGGTAAATTCCATGGGGACGGTTCTGGCCTAGGAGGCCAAGCTCTCCTCAATACTAACAGAAATCCATATAGTGGGGAAATCCCAGAAGGAGGATTTTTTCTTGTACAAGGCTACTGCAGGGGATGTAGCATTCAGCAAGAAAGCTAGAAAGCTTCTAGTGGTAACCAGGAGGAGAGGACTGATCAGTTGTAGAAAACCATTTAATCGTCTGAGCAGAAACATAGGCCATGTGGTACCCTTGTAACCAGAGAAGTCCCCGGCCCCTCTACTCCAGTGCTGTCTCAATTTTAGTTTGCTAAATCTGGGACGGTTCCTTCCATAAAAATTGCCCATAAGGGTCTCCAATTTCTGAAACCATTTCTGGGTTATGGGCACAGGTAAGTGAGCCAAAATATATAACATCTTTGGGCGGCCATCATCTTGATTGAATCAATTTTCCCGTTAATGACAGTCTCAGGGCCTTCCATCTGTCAAAATCCAGTCTGAGAGAGTCTATAAGATTGGTGAAGTTAACAGAGAGCATTTTGTCTAGGTCCAAATGCAGGATTATGCCCAGATATTTGATGCCATTTGGGGACCATTTTAAACCCAGAGCCGTAAAACTGTCCTTAGGGGTATCTGAATTTAATGGAAGGACCTCAGTTTTAGACTGATTAAGCTGAAGACCTGAGACCTGAGAGAACTCAGCTAATAAAGTGAAAATGTCCTTTAACACTTGGGGAGTGTGCTCTGTAGTAATGAGGAGATTGTCAGCATAACGAAATGTTTTGACAATAAAGTCCCCACCCATACCCCAGGAATCCAGGGGACTCCCAGAGGGCAATGGCTAGGGGCTCCATAGCCAGGACAAATAAAAGCGGCAAGAGAAGGCAACCCTGCCTCGTGCCTTTCTGAAGGTGGAAGGGCACAGACAGGTGCCATTGGTCAAGACAGAGGCCTTGGGGAGGCATAAAGGAGTTTGACCCAGGAGATGAAGTTGGGACCAATTCCCATAGCAGAAAGAGTGTGGAAAAGAAAGGGCCACTCGATCGAATCAAATGCCTTTTGAAGTCAAAGGCCAGGGCAACAGCCGGTGTCTAGATGATTTAACCAGGTGCATCAACGAGATCAAAGTTCTGTGATGATCGACCAAGGCGCCTTTGACAAAGCCAGCCTGTGAAGGATGTATTAATCCCGGAAGGAGATGTTCAAACCTAGCTGCAGAACCTTAGCCAGAACTTTAGCATCAGTGTTGATAAGTGATATAGGGTGATAGCTACTGGGGAACAGCAGGTTTTCCCCTTTTGGGAAGGACCATGATAGTAGCTTCTCTCAAAGTAGGAGGAAGTAGGAGGAAGTAGGCCCACTGAAAGGTAATGACGAAAGCATGAACTAGGTATGGGGCCAGATTAATACCTGGGGTTCTATAAAAATCTATGGGCAACCCGTCTCTCCCTGGGGCCTTGTGGAGGTTCATGGACCTGCCGCCCCAGCCACTTCTTCCTCTGTGATCTGGGTGTGTAAAATTTGGGAGTCCGACTCTGGGACTGGGGATAGGTAATGTGGCTAGAAAGTTCTGAATTTTGAATAGATCAGGAGGATTGGAAGAGGCATACAGCTGTTCATAGAACCGAGTCATGATCTCATTAATCCCTTTTTGGGAGTAGCATAAACTCCTTGCTTATCTGCTAGGAATGGATCATCGGAGAGGCTTGTTGGTGTTTCAAGCGGTAGGCTACAAGTTTACTAGTCTTCCCCCCTCCCAGTAGGCATGCGAATTCTTACGTAAATTCAGTTCCGCTTGGACGGGTAAGGTGGGCATTAAGTGAGATTCTGGTACTAATCAACTGGGCCATCAGGGTCTGGAAAGGAGTTTGGGATTTAGGTGCCTTATATTGAGACTCAATGAGTAAAGTTGTTTGTTAAGGGCTCGCTGGTCAGCCTCCGGCGTCACCTTCTGGCAGAAGCAAGGCAATGATTCTGCCCATACCGATAGCGTAAAGGCCTCCCAAAGTCGAGTCAGAGACCTCTGCATTGTCATTATGCTCCCAATACTCTGCCACCTCAGGTCCAAGCCACGCTGGAATTCTGCATCCTCTAACAGGAGAGGTCCAAGCGCCATGTAGAAGTTGGAGGGAGACCTGCCCGATTGATTGTATGTTCTAAGGGTGCATGGTCTGATATAATGATTGGGTGAATGTATGAGTGGACCACAGATTCATATAACCTAGAGGAGATAAGCCATAAATCTATTCTGCTAGAAGACCCATGCACTGGAAGAAGTAAGTAAAATCATGATCCCCAGGATGCTGAGCCCGCCATCATCCAGCATAATGTGTTCACTCATGAGCCAGCTGAACAGCCAGTCTGGCTCATCTGTGGGTCTTATTCCTTCTATCCTGTGTATGGTCTAACATCAGATTGAAATCTCCACCCAGTAATACTGGAGCTTGGTTAGGATTAAAGTCAGAGAGATTGATTTAAGGCATGAAAGTATTGAGGGAGACTTGGTTGGGGGCATAAATATTAACTAGAATCAGTGGGCCCTCCAGAGTGTCCATCTCAGCCATAGCCCACCTGCCTTCTTTATCATGAATAAATCTAGTCAGTTTCCAACCCAAATTTTTATGTATCAATATAGAGACACCTGCCTATGGGAATCAGCCACACTATGTACCTCTTCACCTACCCAACCTCGTTTAAGCTTCTTAGCCTCACGGAAGAAAGATTTGTTTCCTGAAGAAATACTATAAGGGGACCCAGTTTCTTTGGATGCAGGAGTACCTTCTTCCTTTTAACTGGGGAATTAAGCCCCTTAACATTCCAGGGATTAGTTTAAGTACCATCGTCCTTGGGGTATATATGGCTGAAAATAGGCGGATAAAGGAACAGTGTGTGCCAGGATGGTGTCTAGAGTTAGTGGCTAGCCAACCTGTGTCCCCCTGTGACACCAATAATGAAACCTAATCCCTACCTGTGGATTGCCGTAACTAGAAAGACCTCTAGATGGTGCAAACTGACCACCTAGTATCACAAAATTTTAAACATACAAGTACAAACCAACTTTGAAACAACAATTACAAACTTATTTACATACCTCCCCCACCCCTCCCACTTCTCATGAACATCCCAAAGCAAGACCAGCCTCTGCTGAAAGTAACAGCTGGTACACAGCCCAGATACCAGCAGCAGTCGGGGTGGGAAACTAAAAACAATAAAGTGTAGGAGGCCCTTGAGCACCAAGCTTCCCCAGTGACCCCAAAAAGAAAACAAAAAGAAAATAGCCAAACGCTAGGAGCACTCCATAATCTTCCCAACAAACAGGGACTGTCTGAATAAGTAATTGTATCACGCAGGTCAATCTTTAAACCCTACAACCCTCCTCAGATGTGGGGAGTAAAACTTGGTGAAAGAAAAGGGATGCCTGCTCTATAGAGCAGGAAATGTCTCAAGGCAGACAAGGAGGAAATAAATGAAGGGCCCATTACAGCACAGGAGGAAAAAAAAGGAAACCACCCGTAAAAGGGAAGATCCGACACCAAATACAACCTTCTCTCTGCGAGGCAGCATATACTTACTGCCTCTAGACAGGTTGAATACAATGGGAAAGGCAGATCCAGGCTGGGAGGAGTCACCGACCTACAGGTAACCAGTGAAGAAAAAAAGGAGCCAAGGACAGGCCTCATACTGGAAGATTAGACTCCTGCTCAACCCATAGAGCTTGAGACATCAAACTGTCCTTCAAGTAAAGATTGACCAGAGAGTGCTGAGGCCCCAGAGGGTAGGACACTTGTCGACTCGGTCCAGGGTGGCCTCTGGCAGATTGAGGCTTACTATTTTATGAGGTGAGTTCTGAGGAGGCTTGGTACATCCTGCAGAGGGTCATCCGTTGGGAGATCTTTCAGAACGCTGAATTTATTACTCAAGTCCAATAGGCTTTGTGATGCCCCAGTTCAGGCTATCACTCTGACTTCTAAAGAGAGTCAAGGTGTCTTATCAACATGAGCTTCTTCTATCTGTTCCTTATGTCTGTTCCTCCACTTGCTGCCTGGGGTTTTCCTGGAGGGTGAGGAGTTAATGATTGCAGCTGCATGGGGCTTGAGTGACTATGACAGCCCCTGATGCCCGGATTCCCTCTGGGAAGGAGAAGTGACTGCAGACCCAGGATGAGTAGAGTCTTTAAACTTGCCCCAGTTCAGCTTGGGGACTGAGCTGCCAGGAAGTTCTCTGCTGCTAATTGTCATCAAAAGTCTAGGGGTACCATTGAAAACTATTCTGAAAGAGGCAGGGTATCTTAAGGAGTATTCAAGCCCCAGCTCAGCACAGGCTCTGCATGCTGGGGTAAGGCCCGATGTCTCATGGTGACCTCCTGTGAGTAGTCAAAAATATCTGAATATGATGACTTTGCCAAGAAAGCTCTTTTTTAATCCCGGCAATCTTAGTAATATTCTCCTTGTCCTGAAATCAGAGGAACCTGGCAAGGATAGTGCGTGGGTGGCCCCAGGAGCGGAGCCGAGGGCAAGTGGTGATGAACCTGATCAATTTAGTGGGGCTCCAGTATGCCAGTCAAAATGTGGGGTAATGCAGTCTGTAAGAACTGAATGGTGTCTGACCCTCACAGCTTTCAGGAAGCCCAACAAACCGCACATTGTTCCATCGGCTGCGGTTTTCAATGTCCTCCACTCTGGCCCAGAGCTGGCTGATCTTCCTATCCTGGTCTTGGAGCCTGTCTCTCATTTATGGCAACTGTCCTCCGCTTCCAGCCAGCCTTTGCTCAGTAACCCCAGCTCTTTGAGACAGATCCTCGATATCGGATGTATTTTTGTGAGTGGCCAGGTCCAAGTTGCCCATCTGCTGCAAAATTTCGGCAAACATCTGCGAATTTCAAAAAGATCCCCTCTGATCCCGTTGGTAAGGTGGCAGGCTCCATCCCATGCCCATAAGGAAAGCTAAGGCCTTGCAGATAAGAAGTGATGCACTGTGACTCAAGAACAGAAATCAGCAGCCAGGAAACAAAATAATGGGTGGTAACTGAGCACTGCTTCCCTCTCACTAATGGACATGTTACAGTCACACGACAACTTGAGGAGGAGGCCGAATTGCAGGGTTTTGTTGGGGGTCTACAGGAGCTCCGTGCTCAGCGACCGTCTCGTTGGGTTGTTGGCCACGCCCCCATTATGTTGCTTTTAAATATTTATATACCAGTTGTTCTTTACATTTTCTTTCATTCCAGAACTAAGATACATGGATTTAAAGTTTTTAAAAATTCCTGCCCCTATGCCAAGCCACTGTGAAAAAATTAAATACCGTTGCTTGGCGTGTTGCCACTACCATCAGAAACATGTGACAAAATCCTAATAATACATCCACAGTATAAATCCTGTGTTTACAGTCAAAAGGTACCCTCAACGGAAGAGATTGTTAAATATTGCAAGTGGTGGCCATCTTTAATGACTTCAGTCATTAATTAAACAAATTATAAAGCTGTTTTTATTACTACGAGAAAATTGAAAAGATGCTGGCTCTGAACCTAAGGATGTCAGAATACATTTTGTTAATCAACTGTGTTTCAAGATCAAGTTTTTTTTTTTATTTGAAGCATAAATAGATGGTAATCAATTAATTGAGCAAAGCTAAGTTACAATGGCCTCCTGAAACATTTCCAACAGAATATGGTGCAGAGTACAATATAACTATAGATCATTACAAAATCTTACAAAATAATTAAGAACATTTCCATACATAGAATTACTTTAATTTCTCCAGCAGATTATGGTCATCCAAGATCACAAGTTACAGAACAGCAAAGCTCACAAATTCATATAAGCTTACTCATTTCTGTAATGCTCACACATTCTACAGAGTCGAGTTTGTAACTGTATTCTTTAATCTGTCTGTTATTCCATGCCTTGTATCATCTACCTCCCTCCAGGACACATCTGGAAATTAGCTATTAGCTCAGTATGCCTTTCCTGATCAAACGTTTAAATAAATAAATAAATAAAACAAGGTACTTAGCAGGTAGATTAAATGCATTTTTTTAGTGCACAGAAAAGGAAGATTGTCACCGTTAGCACGCAGCTCACATGGAAGAGTATTCCATAACTTGGGTCATATGTATGCAAAGGATAATTGACCTATATAGGAATGCATTCTGGGTACATTAAGTTTAAAATCCCTTTTCAGACCTGAACCAGTTTTTAGGGTATGGTAAGGAAGCAAGTCAGGAATGTAGATGGAACTTTTGTTTGACCCAATTCCACGTAAAATTAGTACATGTAGTTGCCTCAGCCAGTGGATGGCCTTAAGTAAAGTGCAGTAATGCATCTGCCTGGGTGCAAGCTGGACAAATCGTGCAATTTAAAATACACTATGCCTAGGTTCTGGAATAGGTTTTCAAAAGGCCTTCACAGACAATGGGCTCGATTCTCAAAGGTTGGTGCAGGGCTTGTCAGTTCTACTTTACAGTTAGTTAGTTAGTTAATCAGTTCAAAATATTTACCAGGAAATAATAATGAGCTGAAATGGCTTTTTCCAAATGTGTCCTGGAGGAGGGAAATGAGGAGAGTACAGCAATAAGTTACAACACTCGGTTACCCAAATCAGAAATGTAGACTAAACACTTGAGTGGCAATAAAATGAACAAGATGAGCGAGGCAGAGCAGCTAAAGAGCAGCAAGTAATAGAAGTGCCAACTGGAACACAACTGGAGTGTAAACAGGGCACTGCTAGGTGCAGTGCAGATGACAACAATTTGCAATTGTCATTTTGTTCAACCAGGAAGGATGGAGGAGATGGGGGTGGGGGCAGTGGGACATTAATTAGGGCAAGGACAGTGAGGGGATGGGAATTGTAGGGTGGAAAAATACAGGACATGATTAGAGACACTTGAAGAAGTGAGCAGTGAATTTATGGAGGAGTGAGTGAGTGAGTGGAAGTAGCAGTACAAATGGTAATGAGCCTTTCAGGACCTACAAGCATGCATAGAGCTTGTACTTGTCCTGGCCCACTTGAGGCAATGGACCAGACTCTTTTATTTGTTGATTGGTTGGTTGATTTGTTTATTTATTCATTTCATGTATTTGTAAGTTTTGTGCTGGGACAGATAGTTTCCAGATGCATCCTGGGAGTAAGGTATGCCACAAAGATGAGGCAGTAAAGTTAGTGCAGAGCTCGACAGTCCAAAATGACAGGCTACAATGGTATCGATCCTACAGTAGAATCCTAAAATTGGCAGCAACACAACTGACAAACCCAGTCATGACGCTCTTCAATCTCTCCCACCTACAGGACAGATTCCCATCTACTAGAAAGATGCCGCTGTCACTTCTCTACTCAAATCAGGCTCCCTCTTGAGTTCTAAACTACTGACCCATCTCAGGCTTGCCTGTACTATGCAAATGCCCTGAAATACTAGTACACAGACAACCGCTAGATTACTTACTCCTCCACAACATATTTACCAAGGTGCAATCAGATTCACCTGTGCTTCCCTATTAAAAGTACCAAATAACCTAGCATCTGGTCTTGAATCTGGCTTTCACAGTGGTGCAGTTTTCACTGATCTCATAAAGGCCTTTGACACCAACATACTCCTACACAAACTGCATTTGCTAAGGTAAACCTGGAACTGGCAACCCCAATTTTCCAGTGTATGCAGACCCTGAGCAAGGCTCCATAAGTGGAACATGACTTGCTTTGGCTTCTGCGTACAGTCCTATGGACATCAACACCACAAGGGATTAAAGACAGCCATGGTGTTCCTGGCCACCCTTACCTCAATATCTGCCACTCCTCTGTAATGCAGTCAGCTAGGGCTTCCTCCTGCCTTTCTTGCTATCTTCAGTCCCCCACCTCTCTCTCTCTCTCTCTCTTTATTTCTCAGCCCACACCATATACCCAGGGACCACACAATGTGAAGACCAGCCTCATAACAAGGGAGACCAGCCTGACAGGACCAGTAACCCCAAATGGGAGGAAACAGTAATGAAAGTTTTACCTGTTATAGGATTTGCTCTTCAACCTTCATTCAGGATCAAAACTCTATGACCACTATACTACAGAAGGCAGATTGAAGCAGCCCTGAATATTATAGGTTACATAAACCTTGAATTTTTCTGGTCAGTGATGTATAATACAGATACATTGAAGAACTACTGAACTAGGTAATTTTCTGCTGTTATCGCTGCCTGATGAGCTTTTACCATCATGGACAAATCACGCATTTAAAAACAACATGCAAACTGACATTTCTGTATTTGTATCAGCAGTTCCCCAGCCCCTGCTGGCAATAGGAATAGTACCATAGAAGCAGGGTCCCAAGCCCTGTCTCCTTGATGATGTTTAAGGAGAAGCAATGCCATGGACAGCCGTGGAGGGTCCTATGACAAAACTCTGTTTGTACTCTTTCACATCTATGAAAAACTTAGTATGAAAAGCCCATTGATATATAAGTTAATAGGGCACCCACCCACCTAGTATAATATGGAACTGCCAAGGAGGTCCACAGTGAAAATGCCTACCTCTGCTGCGATGGCACAATACCAACACAGGTATTGTGCCTTCAATAATGAAGTGTTTTCTGTAGGGGCTGCATCTCACTTACCCATGCAGGGGCTTTGCCCCTGCACCCCAAAATTAAGATTATCAACTCCAGGTCGGAGTTGTTCCGAGGAGGACAGAACACTGGGGATGGCTACACTCGAAATGGACCATTACAGCGACTGTCACTGTAATGGTCTTTTTCGAGCATAGCTAATCAAGCTGGAGGGGCACCGTATAATATAAGCCACACATGAGGTTTGGGCAAGAGGACCACACAGCAAAGATGAACTGTTGTGGTTGCCGTAACTCACACAAGGACTTTCTTATGCCATAAGAGTCAGACTGCCTATTACCTATTGTAATGTACAGATATTCTCAATAACAGTATCAAAACTACAATAAAAAACACCTCATAATACTATCACTGAAATCAACTGATAGTATTACGAGATCTTGCAATACAATTGATCAATGAACATCCAACAATAATATTATGGGATTCCACACTCACTCACTCATGTTGTACAGTAAGCCCAGCTAAGTGGTACCCCATCTGCAGGTCTGGAAGTCTGATGCGGGCACACCTGCCCAGAGCTGCCATTTGCCCTGGCACTGCCTTCCATGCCCACTTGCTCAGTGTCCCATGTCAATTGTAGGTGTCCCCACACAGGTTTGACTTTGCTGTATTGGCTGGTCTAAGCACAGCTGTGAGTTGTGGCCACTGCGGGCTTTCAAACTCCACTTTAGGGATGCTGCAGCCCCACCATGGCACTAGACCCCTTCCTCCATGGTGCACCATTGCAGCTGTCACAAGTATGTCACAGGCCTGGTTGGCACAGGGAGCCTCCACCCAGTGGCACATGGTCCCTTCCAGAATTTGGACTGGCGCAAGGAGCCCTTTGTGCCATTTCTCCTTGCCAGAGCCCCTTGCCCCAGTCCTGACTTTTGAAAATCGAGCCCCATGAATGTTTATAGAGTCTAAAATTTTCTCTATTTAAGTTTTTATTGATAAGAAAAGAGAAATGGGGAAAGTGGATATCCCTGTCTTGTACCTCTACTAAGAGCAAAGAAATCCATTTGGCTGTACCCAAACTATTACCCTAAGCTCTCCCTGTTAGAAATGTCTTTTCAACATCCCGTGACACTTTCCCTCATTATTCCACATAAGCTCATATACCACTTAGCCTACCCCTACATAAATCCTCGGTGAGCAAAATTCCTCTGCCAACCTCCTTTCACCCATCGTGAAACTGTGGCACCTCCTCCTCCTAGCATTACTATTAGCTGGGGACATCGAGGCTAAACCGGGACCCGTAACAACAAACTGGCCACCTAATAATGCAACATGGCTAGACTCCAAGGGACTATGAATTGTGCACATGAATATTAGGAGCCTCCCTCACAACCTAACCGAACTTGAGGCATGGGTTGCACAGAACCACCCTGACATCCTCTGCCTGTCTGAGACCTGGTTAAGACCCTTACTGCTGACCCCCTATGTGCTCTACCTAACTACAATCTCATCAGGCAAGACAGGGCCACTCTCTAAACGCAGGGGTGGAGTTGCCATCTACTACAAACAACACCTGCTGCTAGTCCAAAATGCACTACCTACCCTATCTCTCTGTGAAGTGCTCCATGCAACGCTTCTACTTGGCTCAAAGAAGTTACACATAATTTGTGCCTATAACCCTCCTGCAGGAGGGACAAAAAGCCTAGAAGATCTCCTCTTACTAGTAGACAGCACCATAGGCCATAACGAAGTCCTCATACTGGGTGACTTAAACTAAACTGGGCTAGCAAATTGAATCAGGCCTCCCACACCCTAGTACAAGGCCACAACTTCATCAGCTGATCTCTGACCCTACCAGGGTTATGGCTCCCCTCGGACTAGCACGCTTATTGATTAGATCCCTACAAACCGCCCTGACAGCATCCGTTCGCCCGGTACTCTTCCAGATGTAATCAGTGATCACTCCCCAATCTATTGCATCTGGCGCTCAAATAATAAACCATCTCCCCCAAACTCATCACATTCTGCAATCTCTATCTTCAATCCTATTCATTTTACACACGACCTCTCAGCAATTGACTGGATCTCCATTCACATTGCATCTAATATCCAGTCTGCCCTTGATAGTTTCCTTGCAAAATTTGGTCAGCTCCAAGACACCCATGCCCCACAGATCACCAGGCGCTTCGTGGGTACCCAGACTAAGTGGCTAACATAAGATCTACTAACCCAGATAAGGGCCAGAGACAAGGCCTGGCATTGTTTTAAGTCCACAGGATGCAATCTGACTACTGCCACTTCACGCTCACTGAGAAAACGCTTGCAAAGAAACATCCATCTATCCAAAAGCTCTTTCTGCAGGACCTTCTAATAAAAGCCTCTGGGGACTCCAAGAAATTTGGACCACCATAAAAACTCTCCTGGTTCTAATCACAAGGCCCATACAAATGACATGCTGTTAAATGGCATACATTGTAACAACCCGTTAACCATAGCTAACACCTTCAATCACCACTTCTCAGATTTAACAAGCTACCTGACCTCCTTCCCAACTGGTCTCACTGCTCCACCCAATGCGACACCAAACCTCCACTCTGAACCCCCTTTAGGTTCCGGAGCATTCAAAAAGAGAAGTACTACAATTGCTACTCTCCATTCCTGTCAATACCAGACCAGGATCGGATGGTCTTGAACCTAGGCTCCTGAAGGTTGCGGCCCCTTCATAGCTTCCCACTAACCAAAATCTTCAATAGGTCCCTATGCTGTGGTACAGTTCCAAATATATGGAAATTGCTAAAGTCACCCCTATTCCTAAGAAAGGAGACCCAAAGGAAATCAAGAACTATCGTCCCATCGCTATACTCTCTGTACTAAGCAAAATCCTTGAAAACTAGTTGCCACCAAAACAATAGAATACCTCCAAAATACAACCTCCTTTCTAGCTCCCAACACGAATTCCAGTAAAGGTCACAGCACCACCACTGCCTTGCTAAAACTGACAAGTGACATCTATTCCTCCATGGACTTAGGACTCATGACAAGCGCAGTTTTCATCGACCTAACTAAAGCATTTGACCTGGTCAACCACACACTTCTTCTTGCCAAACTACCGTATTTGGTTTCTCCTCAGATACCATTACCTGGTTCAAAAAGCTACCTGACCGACAGACAACAGGCTGTTGTCTTCAATTCAGCCATCTCAGATCCTGCACAGATCCACGTTGAGTACCCCAGGGCTCCATACTTAGTCCTCTGCTTTTCACTATATTAATAGATGACATCCCGTTAACTGCACCGAACTGCTCATCTCTGCTCTATGCAGACGATTTGGTTATCTACCACAGTGCAAAAACTGCGATACGCCTAAATCATCCCCTTGCTGTGGACTTGGCGAGTATCCAAACCTGGCTCACTGATAATAAACTAGTCCTCAACTCAGCAAATCCTACTCAATGCTGTTTTGGCTCGCCAGCCAGACTCAAATCAAATCTAAATCCCTTACTATCTCATGCGGACAGCTCCCCTCTACCCTCTGCCAAATCCTTTAAATATCTTGGTGTCACCCTGACGAATCTCTTGACCTCGACCTCCATATCTCCACTATCTGTAAGTCCGTAAACACCAAGCTAGGAAGTGCCTATCGCACCAGCTACGCCCTCACCCCTCAAGCCAGATTAGTTGTGGCTCAAGGCTTCCTTCTACCAGCTCTAGCATATGGCTCTGCAATCTACCTATCTGCATCTAAATCCTCCTCCATAAATGGGATACCACTTACAATAGCATCTGCCACTATGCCTCTGCATCACCGCGTTTCAAGCACCACTGCCAACTCTATATGGACCTAAAATGTCTTAGCCCTCCCCTCATCGCCTCCAGTCCTTTGGATCATTAATTGACTCTTTCACCAGAACAGGCCTCCCCTATCCTTTTCCTCTGCTCTGGAATTACAACCTCTCACCTATGAACCATGATCAACTGAAAAGCCCTTCTGCACATTCCAAGATGCAGAACAAACATGGCGCTGCGCCTTTTCTCATTCAGCTCCTAAATACTGGAACTCTATACCCTTCTCTATCCGTCAAGCGACCACCCATGCTACCTTTAAGAAACTACACCGTGAACACTTGCACACCATAAACTCCTGCACTTGCTTTAACCCACCTTGAACCTTCACCCCTCCCTGCTCTCTTCTACATCTCCAGATAATTCACCTCCTTGATACTTCTTCCCCTCCTCTCTTAGTCCTAGCATGCCCACTCTCTTACCCTCCTCTCTCCTACTTTTCTCTCCTTCCTCTCCACAGTCTTGGCACTTATTGTACTGTACCTCACTACCTATTCTCCTTTTGAATTATTTTCCTGTGTTACCCATTCCAATCTGTAACTTGATTTCACAGTACTTTTACTTTCATTATTCATTTTGTCAATGCGCTTGTATTTACTATCAAAACATTGTTTTTACCCTGATTTGTACTGCTTTCATGTGCTGTGTCACATGTATATTGTTTGTCTGTAAACTGTCTTCTCCCGGTCATGCCTGAAAATAGGCATTGTTTGCCTAGTGCACTTACCGGTTACCAAAAGTAAAATAAATAAATAAATAAATAAAAGTGGAGAGATCATGCAATTAGTTACTATGGCAGACTTTGGTATAATGTAAAGAACTTGGGGGAGATTTCAAAGCCTATGTCACAATACAATTTTCTATTGTACAAGTTTGGGCTAGTCAGAATTACCCTAAGTCCAGTTTTCAAAGTTAGGACATAGTTAGCCTAATTTTCAAAACTCTGACTTATTTATGTCCAGTTTGCAAAGTTTAGGTGTAAATATGCCTGGACACAATTTTCAGACCAAGTGTAATCTGTTTTATTATTTACATCTTTGTCAAGCATTTTTTATCAAAAACCTGGATGTAAAGTCCTATAAAACAACTATTATTCTGCAGATTATTCCAACTTTAGAAAATAGCCCTGTGATTTGACATTAGAAAATTCCATCCAATGTAACCTGAGTTTTGTGAATTTTTGACTTTCAAATATCCCATCCCTTTAATCCAAGTGTGGAGATTAGGACCACAATTGTACTGTTCTAAAACTTTAGGAAGCTATGTCCATTCAAAAGTGTCAAAGGCTTTGCTAATATCAAGTAAAAGGATTGTGGAAGGTATACTGTGTTTCTTGGAAGTCCAAATAATGGAGAAGAACCATTTTAAATTGTCCGAGAAATTTCTATCCCTCATAAATCCTACTTGTTCTTTTCCTATCAGATTCTGTATCTCACGTTGTATTCTATGGCCAGAACCTTACCTGTTATTTTATAATCTATGCTGAGCAGAAAAACTGGCCTATAACAGGAACGATCCAAAGATCTTTGTTCTTTTTAAGCAAAGAGAAATGTACATGTTATTCATTGCATTAGTAAGAGATCCAGCATGAAATGATACTGGACAGGCCAGATGTAGACATTTTGTTATTTTTGGACAAAGATGTTTGTATACTTCACTGGAAAAGTCATCTCAGCCAGGTACATTCCCAGGGACAAAGGAATTGATAGGCGCAGACAGGAAAATTGGAGCCTCAAATGAGTGTTTTCTGCATCTGACAATTTAGGTAACTTGACAGCTGAGAAGAAATCTTGATGCTTAGAGGAGTCATTACCTTCATTAGTACTATGAAATGTGGAATAGAAGTTTTGAGACATGTTATTTATTTCGTGTCATGTGTGAACTTGTTGTTATAAATGCAAATTACATTAATCAGTCTGTACGTGGTTTGTTTTTAAATTGACACTCTAGAAGTTTGCCAGCCTTTTCACTGGAATCCCAATATCTCTGTCTGGTATAAAAGTGTATATTCTGCTTTGTGAGGCAAAATTGTATTTATCTCATATTTCAGCTGAACAGTTTGATAAACCAGATTATGCCTGTCAATGGATTTTGTTTATATTGAGACTGCAGTTGTGCCAGTTAACTCTCCTTTTCAATAAAGCTCCTTTTGCTTCATATTCTATTTTATCAGCAGAATAACAAGTCATGAGCCCTCTAACATAATCTGTGAAAGCTTCCCACAGGCATAACTTGGAGGTTTCTGCATTATCACTGATCTCAAAAATAAGGATATTTCTTTACTAAAGCAAGCCTTAAAGTCAGGGTCAAAGAGGAAAGAGTTATTAAACCTCGATCTGGGCTCCTTGCTATAAGTACTGTCAATATACATTGCATAATTTAGTATGCCATGGTCAGAAAGCAACACATCCTCAGAATTAATAGAAACAAAATTATTCCACATCTTCAAAGGCAGAAAATATAATCCAGTTGAGTGAATGTCTTATGCCTGGCAGAGTAAAAGAAAAGTCTCTATCCTGAAGATGGGGTATTCTCCAGGCATTGACCAACCACATGTCTATGTCAAACTATGAAGGGCTTTCCTGGATTTAGTGTCAGAGGTCAGTTTGCAGGAGAAGACATATCTAATATGGGTCACAAACTTTGTTAAAGAGCAACTATCCTGCTTACTTACCCCCATTTCAAATGCTGCTAATCTTTCCAGTTTCATTACCCTGTTTTGGAAGGAAGGATCGTATTTTGGCTCCATGGAGCTGAGCCATACTGATCTGTTCACTTCCTGGTACCTCCGAAACTGTGATCTGCCTCTGATCTGCCTCTGCGTTAGCACACTTTGTGAGGTCACTGTATGGAGGGTGGGGGCACGCTCCAGACATGAATGGGCTGTTTTAAAGCTGATTTTTTGTACTTTATATGGCCATTCAGAACAAACCAAGGCCACCACTCGATTATCAAGGTCCTTGTTAGTTAAGCGGTGGCCTTGAATTGTTCGAATGGCCATCTAAACTACAAAAATCAACTTTAAAAATGGCCCCATTCATGTCCATGGAGTGCACCCCCACGATCTCCATAGAGTGACCACAAAACATGCTAGCGCAGTGCAGATCGCAGTTTCAGGAGGTTTCAGGAAGTGGAAGGATCGATGCAGCTCGGCTCCATGGGGCCAAAATAGATCCTTTCCTTTCTAAAATAGGGGCAATTACAAATTGAAAGATTAGCAGCAGTTGAACTGGGGCAGGTAAGGGTTCTTTATGCTTCTTGAGGGGAGCACCAGTAAAGTTAATCTTTACAGTCTCCAGTTAATATGAGGTCAGAGTCTGAGAAATTACCGTGTTCTAGAGAAGCTGATTTGATTTGTTTGGTGCCATATTCAATGGCTCAGGACACATTGCAAGAATAAAACAGTAGGAAACAATTACATGAAACAAATAAATTTATGAAATGGGCTTAAGATTTTGAGCCCTCTGTTTGTTCATAGCCGTGCACTGAAAATGTCTAGTGCACAGCTAAAATCAAGCACTGGCAGCCTAGGCTCACCGCTTAAAAAAAAAAAAACATATTAATGTATGTTTGGAATATTGTAAATGTTAAGAATCTTAATGGCTGCCATTTTTTCTTTAATCCCCTATGAAATGTACCTAAAAAACAACCAGAAATGGTGCCATACAGTGCCATTTCCTTCATAAACAACATAATTCAGTACATTTCAAAATCATTTATTTCTCCGATTTAAATTCACCCTGTTTTCTGGTGCGATATACGCCCACCCGCCTGCTTGCTCACTGACTCACTCTCCAGCCTGCTGACTGCTTCCTAGCTCCCTCCCACTCACTGCTTTGGCAGTCACTAACCTGTAGTTATTTCTTTACAGGCTCTGACCTCTCTCTCTCTCTCTCTCTGACTCTAACTGCTGTGCCGAGAGTCGCACTGTGTTTCCACATCTCCTCACTAAGTGCTGCAAAATCAGCAACCTCTCCAATGTGCACTGCCCACTATGAACAAAACTACAAATGAATTTAAAAATAAAATTTATTTTAAAACAGGAAAGAAAAAACAGGCATATTTTGTGCCAATCCAGAGACCAGATTTTCAAAACATCACAAAAATGAGACAGTGTGTGTGTGTTTGGGGGTATACTGTCATGTCAACCAGTTGAGGAAACCTGCAACTGCAGGGCCACAGCAGGACAAAAGTCCTTAATTCAAAAAGAAAATACAGTACAGTAATGAAGGTGAAGGAACTATTTTATTTCAAATTAAGACAGATATCAACTTTTATTGTGCTTAATCCTCTGAATTCTAATTTTCACAGACATGAACAGCTAAGGTGCCCATTTCATAAACACAGTAAGACACTCCGTGGGTGTGTGCAAGACACTTCTAGCACACAGCCAGGGGCTGAAGGCACTCAGCCTACAGCCCAGTGACTTACTACGCCCTGGCATGCAACTGAAGTGTCTAGCATACACCCTGTCATGTTGTATTGCTTATATAAGTAATAAACAGTAAGCAGTTAAATAAATTACTCTGGACAGGCCTGTACAAATAAATATGTCTTTGACTGATGTTTGAAAGCTGGTAGGAGTTACAGAGAAAAGGGGCAGCAACCCTAAAGGCCCTATCCCCAAATTAAGAAACAGGAGTGAGGGACAATACAAGCCACAGCGGTAGATTATAAGGGTGAGTAGTTGTGTAGGATATCAGAAGGTCTTTCAGGTAGCTCGGACCCAATCCATGTAGGGACCTTGAATGTTAACAAGCCTATCTTGAAGGCGGTACACCACCACCACACAGGCAGCCAGTACAAACCTGAAGCACTGGCATGATGTGGTCCTCTGAGAAGTTCTGGTAGTTGACTGTAGCAGAGTTTGCTTGCTGGACCCAGGGTCATCAGTGATGAGAGACCCCGATATTCGTGAGGAGATGAAAACAGGAAAATGGTGATATTTTAAAATTCCAATGGGAATCGTTTGTCTGGAATAAGTTCTAATGAAAATGATCTCAAAGAGCCCAAAACAGAAACATTTTAAAAATACTGAATGGACTTTTGTTCATGGGGTGTGAAACATCGTGCCTAGGTGGCCAATTTCTCTAGTGTGCATGTGCAGTTCCCTCGGACAGGCTTGTTGGAGGAGAGTAGGACAGAGTTCAGGAAGCATGGCAGCAGCCAGCAAAATATATGTTTGTGTTGGATATGGAGTCCAGCTGGCTTGTTAAGAAGGAGGACAGAGCTTGAGAGCTTCGAGAGAGAGAGAGGAGAGGAGAGGGAGGGAGGGAGGGAGGATATATAGTATATATATATATATATATATATATATGTTCCAGCAGTACACCTGTGAAGATATAAAGAAAAAATCATGAGATACCAAAAAGATCATTTTAATATGTTCAGATTACCTGTGAAATAAAAAAAAAAAACCATTAAAGTTCATACTTACCATATACTAGAGTTGGCACTAGTGATGTCCAGAAAGTCATAGCAGCCAGTGACTCCAGTAGAGAGGAGAGAGGCTGGCAGCAGCCAGATGTATGTCTGTGAAAATATAACGGGGAAAAATCATAAGACAAACTATGCATAATATGCATTACATTCAGTGCAGATGCATTAACTGTAAAAATCCTTGCCATCAGTTTATCACTGGGATTTGCATTAGAGTGTTATCTGTGATTGTCACCAGCAGCAGAGGAGGAGGAGGAGGGAGGAGGAGGGAGCATTACAGTCATCAGTGGAGCATCAGCATCAGGGGACTGGCACCGGGCAGACATCGCAGCAGATTCGCACCGATCAGGTCTGGCATTTATGCTGCATAAAAAGTCTGGGTTGTCTGGAGCACCTGATGGAGGTAGTGACATATGTTTTGCTTACAGGTGAGGGCTGGAGCAGGCCAGAGTATGGAACATCATCAGTGAGGGCAGGTACGGCAGCAGGTACACATTTACTGGGTCTGGCATTTATGCTGCCTAAAGAGTCCGGGATGTGTGGAGGTCTCAGATGGTGGCAGTGGCACGTGTTATTGTTTACAAATGAGGACTGGAAAGCCAGAGGATGAAGTATCATCAGTGGGGCAGGCATGGCAGCGGTTCACATTAACTAGATCTGGCTTTATGCTGGATAGGGGCCTGATTCTTATACCTAATTGGGTCAAAATGTCGTACGACAAAACCCGAAACTGCAACAGTGCATTATAACACAGTGAGAGGTGCAATACCACAAATGGATCTGTGCACAGTACTGCACCCTCTCACTATCCCAGGCAGAGGATAAGACCTCTGCTGGGACAGGGTTCTGCCAAGCAGCTGCTGTAGCTCGATGGAGTGAGCCACTGGTGGCAAGGAAACCAGGCAATGCATTTGGGACTGGGTTCAATTCCTGGTCCCAGACACATGGACATTTTCTTTTTTTTTTTTGCACTTTGTGTGATATTTCTATTAACCCCGGAGTTAGTTATTTAGTCAGCCCCACAAAAAAAGACATTCCACATGGCATATATCGCTGTTTGGCAGCACGGTATATGCATATTGGCATAATGTCTTGCAACATTATGACCTGCCGATTCTCATACAAGGTAGAATGCCACAAGCCTCAAAGTGCATGGAACACACGGAATATGGGGCTTGTGGTATTCCCTGGCTGGAAATCAGGATTCTTCATCCTCTGTGTCACATGCTCCTGAATTAGACCAGCTTTTGCTGGTCTAACTTTGGGACCATATTATGGGTTTGCACCACATATATGGCACAAGCTGCCATAAAGGGGTGGAGTGCCGCAAATGCATGTGATCTTCATGAACCAGGCACAAGGTGCGCAATGTGTTTGTGGCAGTGCAGGGTTTGACGAGGACTTATGAACACCTTCCGTCAACCTTTGAGAATCAAGCCCACTGAGTACAGGTTGTCTGGCACAGTGTGTGTGTGTGTGTGTGTGTGTGTGTGTGTGTGTGTGTGTGTGTGTGTGTGTGTGTGTGTGTGTGTGTGTGTGTGTATATATATATACACACACACACACACCCCACAGAAGGCATCCTTGTCACTCATGCCCTCATCAAACTCCTTCTGCACCTGCTCCAGTCTATGCTATTCACTCATCCACTGAAAGAAAATTCAGCTTCCAGCTTATGTTCACCAATGGAATCAGCAGCACTGCCTTCCTTCCTCAGGCTCTGATTTTGTGAACTGCCTGTGCACCTTAGTCAGCTTATTTTGTGGAATGCAGTGCCTGTTCATTTTTCATAAACTGAGTATGAAACAGGAAAAGAGCAGCAGTGACACCAGGCACATACAGTAATCACAGTTTATTTCAGTGAGTGTAATAACAACAAACACACTTTACAAGGTGCAGTAACACAATGGATACACAGGACACTAGCAAAGACCCCGACCAGTTTTGTGCAGGAGCAATCAGATATAGTTATTCATGCAATCTTATAATTGTTGTGAGATTGCATGAATAACCATATATGTTTCTGCATTTTGGGGTACTTGCACTTTGCACTTCAGAATATTGGTACATTGTGTCTTTAAATGCTAATTACTATATAAGAACACAAAGAGTGCTGGGACACCTCTCCGAGGAAGTGCTGATGCATGAAACTGGTTGGGGCCTTCAGCAAGCATCCTGTGTATCCCATTGGGGAGCTGCACTTTGTGAGTGTGTTTCATTATTTTTACACTGCACTGAAAGATACTGTGATTACTGTATGTGCCTAGTGTTGGTGCTGGTCTTTCCTTATTCCTGACTGCATATTGTGGAGCTGGACAGTCAAGACTGGAGAACCTTCTCTTGGTTAGACATAAATTTAACATGACCACATTTCTTGGGGAGAGGTTTGTCTGCCTGTCTAAGATATAATTATATGTGACATGGGGCGGATTTTCAAAGGGCCTTTAGATCCATGCAAGTTGCATCAAACAACCAACTTGTGTCAGATTGGTGCACCAAATATTACACTCTATATTTTGCAAGAAAATCATTCTCTGTGACAAAGTCCCCAAACTGACGAAGAGGTCCACTTCACAACAAAATGACTTAAGGAAAGAAATGAGGCAAGCCGAGTCAAAAAATGTTGCAGGTTGAGTCAAAAAATGGTGCACATTGAGTCAAAATGATGCAAAGGACGGAATGATGCAAGTTAAGTCAGAAAAATATAGCAGATGAAATGGCCAAGACTAAGCCCCAAAATGTTCAAAACTAGTCCTGCCGGGACTATTGGCATTTAAAAGTAGTATAGTCAGGTATGACCGTCTGTTGTGAGACTCTTTACATGCTCTAGTGTCCCTTAGATCAGCTCTGGCTCGTCTAGCAGCGACATGCATCTTAAATCTGAGACAGGACTGCACTTCTTGAAAATCCATTTTGTTAATCAGGCATCTCTTCCACGACATAGGCATGAGCATTTTTGGTGCCAAGCATGAGCAAGCCAATCTGGTGCATGCAGACCTGTTTTTGACACAAGTACCTTTTGAAAATCACAGTTGACGCAGGTTTGATGCAGCTTGCTCCTTGTGTCAGTTGTTTTTGACGAACCACCCTACGTCATTCTCTGGCCATTGAAAATCCAGCACCTGCAGTTTTGTCTGATTGATAGAAATTATTTATATATTAGTGCATGTTAGTTATTGTTATATATTTGTATTTATATGGTTGTCTGTATATATATTTGTTTTATATGGTTGTCTGTATATATATTTGTATTTATATGGTTGTCTATATATATATATATATATATATTTGTATTTATATGGTTGTCTGTATACAGTATATATATATATATTTGTATTTATATGGTTGTCTGTACATATATTTGTATTTATATGGTCGTCTGTGTATATATTTGTATTTATATGGCTGTCTGTGTGTATATATATATATATATATATATATATATATATATTGTATTTATATGGTTGTCTGTATATATATTTATATATATATATATTTGTATTTATATGGTTGTCTGTGTATATATATATATATATATATTTGTATTTATATGGTTGTCTGTATATATATATATATATATATATATATATATATATATATTTATATTTATATGGTTGTCTGTATATATATATATTTGTATTATATGGTTGTCTGTCTGTATATATATATATATATATATATATTTATTTATATTTATATGGTTGTATATATGTACATATATTTGTATTTATATGGTTGTCTGTCTGTATATATATATATATATATATATTTATTTATATGGTTGTATATATGTATATATATTTGTATTTATATGGTTGTCTGTATATATATATTTGTATTTATATGGCTGTCTGTATATATTTATATGCTGTTTGTTTGTTGCTGTTTGTCCCTTTGGGAAAGGGCACCCAAAAAGAAATAAAATATACTACTTCTGCTTTTGCTATCTATTATAATGGCCCTGTGTTACTAAACACCCTCTCCAAGTTGACATTGGCGATGGACAGATAAGGTGTTTATTAGCCAAAGATGCCAGTGGTGGCCATTTTTAACTTTACTGGCCCAGTAAAAGCAGGGGTCATTATCAAATTCAGCTGTTTAATGTCAACTAGATAGTCTTCCACCACTTCCTCTGCTTTCCACAGACAGATCTCTTCTTCTGATCTGCTCTCCTTCCTGGTGTGTAGTCCAAGCCCACCTGGGATACGAGTGTCCGTAAAGGATTTGACCAAATACTGGGATCCTTTGCTTTATTAGTACTGGGTAATGCCTCTCTAGCCAGTTCTGTACCCTGATACCTGTTGATGGCCATGGCATTCTTGGATTTGTTGCTGTGGATAGCTTTTTCTTGAAATATTTGCCCCATTCACATGTTTGCTTAGGTAAAATTTTGAACCTGCTCCTGCTCCCCAACTCCAGATTGATGCAATGCCCCTTTTATACCATGGATCCAGCATAGTTGCAATACCAAACTCTGCTGATTGTAGTATGGCAGTCAGGTGTGTGTTGCAATAAAGGATATAGATACACAGACACTGTCGGCAGATAAGGGCTTATGGCCCACCCACATTCTGCCCATTTGAGCATATAAGTTCACCTTATGTTTTGTAGAAGTCTGTTGCCCTACCTGACCTCCAGAATTCCTTTATGTCTATCCATTGCATTCTTAAACCCGTGATTGTTTCAACCCCCACCACTTCCTCTGGCAGGGTGTTCCATTTGTCCACCACCCTTTCTGTGAAGAAATTCTTCCTCACGTTCCTCTGAATTGCCCTCCTCCAACTTCTTCCCATGCCGTCTAGTTCTGGAACAACTTTTCACTGGAAAATAGTGTATTCCTGCACCCTGTTCCTCCAGTAAGGTACTTGTATGTCTCTATCATATCCACTTTCTCCCTCCTCTCCTCCAGGGAGTACATATTCAAGTCCTTCAGCCTGTCCTCATAAGACTTGTGATGCAGTCCCTGTACCATCTTTGTTGCCCTCCTCTGAACCTTCTCTGCCATATGCAATACATGCTCCATTATTGCACAGCTAGTGAAATCTCCAGTCATCTAAAGCACACAGAAGAGCGAGGTCATGTGGCTGATGCAAGCAGTGCCCCATTCACTGTTGCATGGCATGCTGACATTGTTGCAGGATAAACATAAGATCATCCATGAGATGTCACTGATCGGTCTCCATGGACACAGACACTGCTGCACTGACTCAGATGGTATGCATAATCAGTGTGGTTTGCGAAGTTCTCCAACCTCATGCAGTTAGGCAGTTTGCACATCTCTAGTTTTAAGTAAAAAGAAAATGTTATATCTGAAATGTGAAGCTAGCCATCCACCACTGACTTTGATGTGGAATGCTCCTCTCTTAGTGGTCCTGCATGAGACATCGCTATATGGATGATAAGAGGTGCTGTGGTTCTGACTGATGATATCACTGAAATCACATTAAGTGGCTTATAATTCTATTCCAAGGTATCTCTTTAAAGAACAAACTTAATTGCTCTTGAGGTGAGAAATACCATTTGTAGTCTTCAGTTAGTGTCAAAGCATCCATCTTAGTGTTGGGAGGACTGGCTTTTTGTCAGGTCAGAATCCCTGAATTGGACTGTAATGACTCAACTTTGGAAATCAGTCTAATTTGTGACATGACTCTGATTTGATGAAAACAACTAGTGCTCTCTCGCTCAACATTAGATAATAGAAATGGGCAGACATGATGGTCCACTGGACCTTGTCTTGCCAATGTATTCTGTGTTTGGATGATTTCACCCAGTACAGGTCCATTAACCTCCCATCAGTCTGCAAGGATCATAAGGGTCACAAAGCCAACATTCATCCACATGGCTGTACACTAATGATACCATTATCTTTGCACTCTGGAGCAACCTGTGTAAGTAATAACACAGCGCAGGGTGTGGATTAGTCTGGATTAACACATATCTAGGGGCGTAATAAGGCTTAAGGCTGCAGGCCAAGTGCCTTACTGCCCCTAAATATGTTTATCAGATTAACCCACCGTGCAGTCTGTTTGCACTTATATAATGTATATAGAGACAAATATTTAATTGTTTCAAAAGTGTAAAACATTTTTTTAAATTCACCTTTTGGTGTAAAATAGTCCCTCCGCTTAAGTGCTGTCACTAGGGACACTGTGTCCCAGGATGACTGACAGTGAGAGTGCTGGGGTAGGAAGGAGCAGGTCACTAAAGGTTACAAGTGTTTTTTTGTTATTACTTGTTTTAATACAGTTGTGGCTTTGTTGAGTGGGAGGGCGAAAGTGCATGCCATTACAGTGACCATGGGGGTCTCTCTGAGGCGCCATCAAGATGGAGATTTCCTACGGTCTTACCAGAAGCATGCTGCCATCTGCATTAGCTTGTTTTACAAAACTGGCGCAGTCTGGCCCTTGCTGCCAGAACTGCAGGTAGGCAGGGAGCGAGACTGCAGGCCAATAAGTAAGAACCAGTCAGGTCTGTGGATGGATGGGAGGAAAGTGCTAAGGATTTTCAAAGAAAATATATATTTTAAATGTTTAAACAGCTGGGTTTTTCAGTGTCTGGAGCAAGACTGTGTCGCGGTAGCAGAGAAAAAATGGAGGCCATAATTAGGCTTTCAGCCTCAATCACTTTCTGCAGGATTTCATTTGGTAAACAGGAGAAGGGTGCCAGGCCGTTTATTTTCTCTGTGCTATAGAGGAAATGTGAGGAATACCTCTTCACAGAAAGAGTGGTGGATTCCTGGAATAGCCTTCCAGCGGAGGTGGTGGGGCGAAAACAGTGGTGGGGCTCAAGAATGCATGGGATAAGCATGAGGAAATCATAGTGGAAAGAAAAAAAAAGAAAGAAAGAAAGCAGTCTGCGGTAATAGTGTAGGTAGGGAGAAATGGGCAGATTGGATGAGCCAAGTGATACTTATCTGAGATCAAATTCTATGTTTCTATATAAAGATCATAGCCAGAATGGTCTGTTAGCCAATCAGGATTCAGGACAGTCCTTATCCATTTTATAAGTCTTCAACAAAAGGAAAGGAGAGTCTTCAATAAAACTCCGCCTGGATGGATAAAAGAAAGTTTTCTTAAAAAACAGCAGAACTAATGCCATTACATTTCATGGAGGTAGCTCCTCAGCTCACTCCTTGTAAATATGACCTGGCTCAGACAACCCACGTGAAACTGTGCAAACCTTTAAGTACCTTGGCCTATGGCTGGACTAGAAATTACGCTACTTGGAACACATTGCAAAACAGTCAGATTGACACACCAAAACTTGGTGCAGTGTATCGTGTCTTGTCCCTGTCTTTCTCCATTCACCAAGAAGCTTATAATTAAGCAAACACTACTTCCAACCCTGGAGAATGGCAGTGAAATTTATAGATCTGATTCAGACCTCTCACTGAACAAAATTACAACAGCATTCAAAAGTGTCTGCAGATTTGCAGAGGTTGTCACAAAAGAATTCATCATTGCTTGGCTTGCTACATGACAATCTCAATCTCCAGACTCCATAGAAGAGATGTGATCTGAAGTGGACAACCACAATATACAAAAGCATCCATGGGCAGTACCCACCTTACCATAGTTGCCTACTGATAGTTCTTTAACATCCACTTATGTACCCAAGTTTCAAACAGAGCTGCCTAAAGGGGTGGAGGAGTTCCAGGAGGGTAGCAGAACAGTAGGGGAGAATAAGGGAGGCATAACTAAAGCAACCAACCAATGTGTGAAGGAAGTAAGCAAAATCAGAAGGAAAAGGAGAGCATTATGGGTCTTCAAGGAAGTGGCAAGGGTGATAACAGAAAAGATGTTACATTCAAGTGGTATAAGAAATGCAGAGAGTGGAAGACAGGAAGGTATACCTAGAAAAGCAGAAGGAGCAGGCAAGGTGGTGAAGGGAGCAAAGGCACAGACAGAGGAAAGAATTACAAGGGGTCCCCTACAAGGGTAAGACATTCTTCAGGTAACGTAAGTGAAAAAGAAAAACAAGGGTAGGGACACTAAGAATTGGAAGGACTGAGGGGAGACTGTGTAGAAGGAGACCAAGAAAAGCCAACACTTTAAACAGATACTTCTGCTCAGTCTTCACAGTGGAGAGTGGAGAGCATGGACCACCAGAGAAGCAGGGATGGGGAGCACAGGTATATTTTCAGAGGAAAGAGTGCTAAAGGACTTTCAACTCTGAAGGTGGACAAGGCTGTGAGACTGGATGGGATTCCCAGGTTACTAAAAGAGTTTCAGGAGGTTCTGGCTGCCCTACTGACAGCTTGTTTAACAACTTACTAGAAACAGGAGTGATTCCAGAGGACTGGAAAAGGGCTGATGTTGTCTCACTATACAAGAGCAGCAGCAGGAAGGAGGCTGGCAACCCTAGGTTGATCAGTCTCACTTCAGTGGTGGGGAAATTAATGGAAACAACTGCTGAGAGAAAGGATTATAGAGTATCTGGAATCCAGTGAACCGTGAGACCACAGACAATGTGGATTTATGGGGAATAGGTTGTGTCCAATGAATCTAACAGATTTCTTTGACAGGGTGACCAGGGAATTGACCAGGGAGAGCAGTGGACATGGTCTATTTAGACTTTAGTACAGTAAGCCTTTGACGTGGTGCCACATAGAAGGCTGATTGGAAGGTGATCAAAATAGGAATGGGATTCATAGTGGTAAATTGGATTAGGAACTGGTTAAAGGATAGGAGACAGAGAGTGATTGTTAATGGCACACTTTCTGAACAGGGGAGGACAAGTGGGCACCACTGGGCTCGGTACTGGGCCCAGTCCTCTTCACTATCTTTATATGGGACATTGCAGGTGAACTGGAAGGAAGTTATTCCATTTGCAGATGCTACCAGAATCTGCAATAGGGTGGACACTCGGAAGAGTGGAAAATGCACAGGGATCTTTGGAAACTCAAGGAATGGTCAAAACATAACAATTAGGGTTCACTGCCAAAAGTGCAAAATAATGCACCTAGGGCATAGAAAACCAGGTATTGGGTATATGATTGGGAAGTAGTAACAGTCACTAAGCATGGAAGGGATGTTTGGGTTATCATATCCGAGGAACTTAAGGTGGCAGGGCAGAGCGACAAGCCAGTGGGTAAGGCTAGTGGAATGCTGGATTGCACAGATAGGGTTATGTCTAGCAGCAGTAGGGAGGTGGTGTTGATATGACATCACTCGCTGGTGCAGCTACACAAAGTACTGTGTTCAGTTTGGAGACTGCACCTCTGAAAGGACATAGACAAAGTAGAGGCGGTCAGAGGACAGCAACTAAAATGGTGCATGGTTTGCATGAGAAGCCTTATGAAGACAGATTGTGGGATCACAACATGTACACCTTGAAAAAAGGAGAGAGAGGGGGTGTATGATAGAGTCCCACAAGTACCTCAAAGGGTGAACAGAGTACAGGTGGGGAGTCTCTTTCAAATGACAATAAGCACCAGGACCAGAGGACATGCAATGAAGCTAGAGGGAGGCAGTATAGCACAGTGGTTTAAGGATCTGAGCTGCAAATCTGGAGACCTAGGATTGAATCCCACAGCCTCCACTTGCATATATTGTGTGACCCTGAGCAAGTGCTCCCAGGTAGCACCTGTAAACAAGCTTTCAGCTTAGTGTGCTATTCCTGGTTAAACAATTGGATAAAAAGGGGAGGAATTCAGAAGTGACATAAGGAAGTATTTCTTATGAGAAAGCGTAGTGGATGCCTAAAATAGATTGTCAGCAGAAGCTGAGGAGGCTAGAACAGTGGGGGCTTACACATGCATGGGATAAACACAGATATATAATAAATAGGATGCAGGGAGGTGGAAGGTTTAACAGAGACCAGTTAGAGTCTCCAGAGACAGAATAGGTAGGAACATCTGGGCAGACTAGGTTGGCTAAGCAGTCCGGTTTGCTGTCAGTTTCATAGGCACCCATGTTTCATAAACCCAGAGTTTGCAAAGCCATTGGAATGGCAGCCTTTGTGGTAGCCACTTCTACTACCTGGCATGCCCCTCCAGACATGTTAAGGAAGTCACCAGTATTGCTGCACAAAAGTGGTGATAAGTCACTGCCTGGTAACTATCGCCCCGATATCAATACTACCACCTCTCTAAGGCCCTTGAATGCTTGGTGGCAGACCAACTTTCTGACTACCTGGAAAAGCACAACATCCTATGCACTCAGCAGCATGGATTTAGGAAAGGGCACAGCACATCGACTGCTCTACTTGAATTCTCAGGAGCAATCCACAATGCCATGGACAAGGAAACCTAACTGGAGCAGTCTACATTGACTTAACCAAGGCATTTGATACAGTACACCATGGCCTACTTATCAAACAACTACTATCCCTAGGGCTCTCGTGAGGTCCTGGTGACTGGGTAAAAATTACCTTGCTCGGCACTCTCAATCTGTAAAAGTAGCTGGAGTTCTCTCAGACTCAAAACCGTTCACTCAGGAGTTCCCCAGGGATCCATCCTGGGCCCCTCCTTTTCAGCCTTTTCCTAAACTCCCTCCCCAAATCCTGCCTGAACAAATAATCTCTATGCACGACGATGCCGTGATTCTTGCCACTCATAAAGATCCGAACCTCTTACGCCTCAACCTTCAGCATGCTTTTCCAAAGTTGAGATGTGGTTCCGTGAACATAAGCTGGCTCTAAACCACAAAAAACTAAATCCATGCTCTTCTCTAACCCAAAACAAGAAACGCAAGTCCCACTCACCATTAATACATTCCTGGAAATACCATTGAACAAGTGCCAATCTTCAAATATCTTGGAATCAACTTTGATCAAGGTCTAACCTTTGCAACTCACATTGATAGTACAGCATAAACTATTAATCAGCTTAATTGGGATTCTGTATCGAACCGACAGCTCCTTACCCATTCTGCACTGAGGATTGCCATCCAATCCTCCATCATCTCAGTCATTGACTATGGCTTAGTTAAATACGGATCTGCCACTACTACAGCACTTAGTCGCATTACAACATCCCTAAATAAGGCCTGTCGGCTGCTCACTGGTGCACATCGACATACCCACACATGAACTCTATGCTGACTCAGGTTGGTTGCAACTCTCAAATAGGATAAAGTACCTTACCTGCCTGATGGTGAAAAATCCACTCTGGGCCTCACTCCATCTTGTATCCAAGACCTGTTATGCCGAGCAGCAACTCCGTTTTACCAGAAGATCAGAACACCAGCCTCTCCAAGTCCCCGATGCCGGACTTCCCAAGGACAAAGATCATTTGCCTATCGTGCCCCAGCTGGCTAAATGCCCTCAGCACTCATATTACCTCCTCCACCTCTCTAGGTATTTTCAAATCAAGGTTGTTCTCTCACCTTGCCACCTCCAGCTCCTGTGACTGCCCTGATTAAACCTCCTATTTTCTCACTACCCACCTGTTCCGTTATTTGACAAAGACATGTTTGAAAACCTTTTCTCCTGCTATTGTCTGCTCCCCATACCTTTCACTTACCCTCTCTGTTCTGGACTTTTCCCTATTTGTTTCTTCTAATCTGGCATGACCTCTTTCTTGTAATAATAATGTGATTATTGATATATCATGTCCTTTTGCACAAATGATTTGATATGTATTTGTATATGTTTTCTGCTCTTGACACAGCACAAATTGTTGTGTTATCTATGTAACCTTTTTGTACTGTACCTAATTGACATGGAACCTTTGTAAAAGAGCTTCTGGCTCAAAGGTATTAATTTCTAGAACAATAAACTAAACTAAACTAAACAAGCCATGTTTGCATACCTCAGTAACCCATGCAACTGCTCCATCCCCATGCTTCTGATCCTCCAATCACCTAGTCATCTGTCCTTTATCTCTAAATTCTCTCCCTTGACTGACACACAAAATCATAGGTATGTATTATGCATTGAGAGGGGCATAAGGAGCAGGTCAAGGAGGTCAACCTCCTCCTACAAAGGTCTTGATTAGGGTGCACCTAGAGTGCTGTATCTAGGTCTGGTCACAACAGTACAGAAAGGATGAGGAAGAGATTGAGATGGTTTAGCACAGCACCACCAAACTGATTAGAAGCGTGGGGCAATTTCTACAAAGAGAGATTGGACATGCTGAAACTATTACATTTAACCTAAGGAAGAAAAGGTAAATGGAGACAGTATCACAGTGTTTTAATATTAAAAGAAATGTACAGCGTGGAGTAAATACAGATCCATGCATTTGTGAGTGGCACTAGAACAAGAAGCCATGAGGGAATGTAGCATAAGACAGCAACATGGAAATTTACTTCACTGGGCAGGGCCCTGCATGAAAAGCTACAACAGATAGTGTTGGCAATGTGGCAAGCCATACTTCTCTACCGTTGAAGGCAGCACCCTATGAGCAAGTATTACTGAGTGCATCAGTATGGGCGACTCAATAATACCACTCCCATGCACAGCAGTAGAAAAAGAGCACTGAACAGGTAAAGCTAGTGTAGCACTGAGGAAGAATCATTTAATTTCTGAGGACCGCCCCTGTTTGTGGCTGATCTCTAAATCTAAGTCGTCCTTTAGACATAGGCGAGTTTGCATTGCTCTTTGTGAGTGGCGCAATAATGGACTCGCCTTATCACATAAAACCCCTTTGAAGAGTGAATCACTGTGAGACACTGGCTTGGAGCTGTACCTTGTGATTCAGACAGGAGGCTATGGCTGGGGTGGGAGTGGTCATTAGGGTTGACAATCCCAAGGAGACCCCTCCACTGATTAGTCAATGCTCTAGAGACCTAAGACCCAAAACCCTAATGTTTTCATCCCCTGTTTGTTTATTTTTTTATTTTATTTATGACAATTTCAGATAACACCTTTGAGCAAACAGTGCTCTTTTACAAAGGTTTCACGCCGTGGACAATGGACAAGAATAGACAAGAACAGGCAGGTAGATAACAATTAATACAATTACAGTACATGAGCTGCCAGTGGTTTTGTCAAGATAAGACAAAAGAATTAGTAACAGGTAAAACATGACAGAATGCATGAGCTGCCAAAGGCTTTGTCAGGTGATCTAACAAGTGCATGAGAGGGCCAGAGGTATTTGGTGAGAGGATAAGGTAGTAGGGAAGGCAAGAACTGACGGGTGGGGGATTGGAGGGATAAGGTTGGTGTGAAGGAGGAGCAGTGGTGATGGAGGGAAACAATTAATATACATACAATACATGATTGACTCTTTCCCCATAGGAACCACTATTGTGTATTTCCCTGTATGCCTCACCAATTTAACCTCTAGGCCATCCAATTACAGTTGTATACCTCCCTATTAAAGCTGTATACTTCTAGAGGATATCTGTGTACCTCCAGAGGTGTACAGCTATACCTTCCAATAAAGGGAATAAAAGAATAAAGAATTGATAAGGCTGTACCAGTATACCATGGGAAAAAACTCCCCTCCCATCCTGAAGCCCCTCCTGTCCAGGAGAACTCAATTAGTGAAAAACAAAATGTTTGTAGACAACACTCTCCCTCCTTCACCCCCAACCTAGAGCTCCCCAAACCTAAAACAATAGTTGAAGGCCAGCTGCAGGAAATACACCAGGAAGCAATATAGCACAGTGGTTTAAGGCTCTGAGCTGCAAATCTGAGAGATCTGGGTTTGAATCTCAGCCCCCACTTGCATGGTGTACCATCACTGCAGAGAAACCCGGTAGCGAACACCACCTCAGCGGCAGGAATCGGGCAAAATCTTTCCGTCACTGTGGTGGTCAGTGTCTCGATCAGGACTGTCTTGCTGGGTGATTGCCCCCGGTCCAACTCTGACTCGGAGTTAGAATTCTAGAGACCGGGGGTGTGAGGGCGGACCCCGCATGGGGGTGGTTGGGGCACAGTCCGATTGTCCAGCGCCGACATCCCATAGCTACAATACTGATGGTTGGCATTGTAGCTGTCGCTGTAGGGGGGATGTCAGTGCTAGCACTGTCAAAGCACTATAGGTAAACCCACTTGCATACTCTGAGACCCAAAGCAAGTCACTTAACTTCCCTGTGCTCCCAGGTCGCACCTGCAAACAAGCTTTCAGCTTAGTGTGCCACCCTGGTTAAACAATTGGAAAAAAAAAAAAAACCTCCCCTAATACTACTAACAGCCTTTTCTCTCTGAAGTTCCAACTCACTCTTTGACTGCAATGTACTGCATTCTGCTATTGTCATTTGAGACTCCAGGACAACTTACTGCACTGGCACCATGGTCCCCTATGATACGCACTGCTCCTCGACCACAAACCATTTTGTGGGCTGTCCACCCACTCCCTTCAAACCGATGCATGCCGCCACACACATCTGCAATCCACTAACTCACCAATGAACTGAAGGCTGACCTGCCCAGATGTGCCCCTTTTATAGGAGAACCCTGCATATCAGAAAACCTAACAGACCAAAAGAGCCCAATATCGCAGCACCACTGCACTACAGAAACATACAACACGCAACATCTGTTGACTAATGTAATAAAACATCTCTGGTTGCTACCTGATGTGGTACTCGTGTACCTATATTGTAACTACTGTGATCTACCTATTACCAAGCGTGGACCACCAGTGAATGCCTGTAACACTGGTTGCTCTTTTAATCTAAGCGTTATGTACTGTACTGTTTGTTTGGTGTGATGTATTGCTCTCTTGACGAGGTGCCTTTGTAAATGAGTCTATGACTCAAAGGTCTGTAAACTGATGATCTAATAATAAATAAATAAAATAAACACAGGACCAGAAAGGGACATGGCAAACACAAACATGTCCCTAACAATGCTCACCAGAAAATGGACCCGGTCCCACACAGCACATACAAAAAAAAAAATACTATTTATTATATAAAGTGACTGATGGGTAGATGTGGCATACAAAGCTATATACCCACCTTGAGGGGAATCAAATAAAAACCTCACCCTTCGGGTTTGTAACCTTATTATCTAATTAGCCACCTTGGTGAGGCATATTTCCTTGTATACCACACGTATCAACATTTATTTTCTCTCTCTCAACTATATATATTCTTTGCAAAACAAATTTTGTTAGTGCACCAGTTAGGGTTTATATTAATGCCACAACAGTAGAGAATGTGTTATTAGGGTTTCCAACCTAACTCCCCACCCCGAGCAGCAAAAAGGAATAAACATTAGGGTTTGGGGTCTTTGGAGTCTTGGTGATGGCAAGTCAGTGGTGGGTGGGATCTTTGAGGTACCAGGGTGGGCACCCTGGTGTCATCACGAGTAATTAACGGGCGGGAGCAACCTGAGTGGAGGAGGGCAACAGAAGATGTACCAATCCACTTCAATACATAGGTAATAATAATAATAATATAATAATAAAATGTATTTGTATGGCGCCTTTCCAATGCCAAAGCGCCTCACAGTAAAAACAAAGATACAACATAATATAATCAACACATACATAAATAACAGATACCTCTGTAATCATTAATCAACTCAGTTAGCTTAAAAAGCTTTATTATACAGGTAAGTCTTTAAACCCTATTTAAATTCCTCCACAGTTACACACTCAGTAACTGCGAGGTAGAGAATTCCAGAGGGTGGGGCTGCATAAGCAAAACTTCTACAACCAGATGACTTCAAATTCACCCTCGGAATCTCTAACAACCCCTCATTGGCCAAAGGAGCAACTGACCGGGCAGTAAGAAACCAGAAGCTTTTCAGATAGTCCTGGGCCTATCCATGTAGGGTTTTAAAAGGCAGTAAACTGACTTCAAAGGTGATCTGCTACTGAACGGCAGCCAGTGCAGTCTGCACAGCACGGGTAATATGACAGGATCGAGAGGATCCGGTCAAAAGCCGTGCTGCTGCATTCTGCACCAGCTGCAAGCAACAGATTTCAACCTCAGAAAGCCCTAGATAAAGGGAGTTGCAGTAATCCAAGCGCAAGGACACAAAGGTGTGAACCAGAGGTGGAAGGTCATCAGACGAGACCAGATGCCTAATCCTGGCGATATTCCTAAAATGATAAAAGAAATTCTTGATGACAGCCGACATCTGCGAATGCAGGGTCAGTCCATCTTCAAAAACTACCCCAGGTTGCGCACCTGATAGAGGTTGGGATTGAGACACCCTCCAGAAAAATTTCAGAGGGTACACCAACACCTGAACCCCTTATCCAATGACTTGAGTCCACAGCCAGTACCTCAGTCTTATCTGAGTTCAACTTCAACCAGCTGGAATCCATCCATTCTTGGATTTCTTGCAGATAGTTGTTAAAACCGAGAGGGCTCCATCCTGGTTGGGTGCAAAGAAAGGTAGAGCTGGGTAACATCTGCATAACAGTGAAACCTTAGCCCATATCTTCTTACAATGTCTCCGAGGGCAGCATATACACTGCAAACAACATGGGTGACAGCACTGAATCCTGAGGCACCCCACAAGACAAAGCAGTTGGGCCTGAGGAAAATACCCCAGACACAACTTTTTGTGTTCTACCGTGAGGAAACATGTAAACCAACTGAGGACTGTCCCCAGCATTCCACAGATATGCCTCAGGCATCCAATCAACACCATTTGGTCCACGGCGTCAAAAGCTGAGGAGAGATCCAGAAGAACCAAGATGGAACGGTTCTTCTGATCTCTCGCCATCAGGAGATCATTGAGCACCCAAACCAGCACCGTCTCAGTACTATGTCTTTATGAAAACCGGACTGGAGTGATTCATAGATGTCATGGATGGTCAAATGGTCCTCCAGTTGTGCTGCCACTACTTTCTCAATCACCTTCCCTACAAAGAGAAGGTTAGAGATAGGTCTGTAGTTTGCGTAACAGTCTGGGTCCAAGGTAGCTTTCTTCAAGAGTGGTATCACTACCGCCTGTTTCAGAGAACAAAGAAACACTCCAGATTCCAAGCAGCACCAGACTATTCATGCAAGGATTGGACCAATGATGTCAATGCAACCCAGAATTAGGAGATCAGTCCAGGATCAAACTACAGCATGTAGGGCACACACACACTGGATGATCCTCATGACATCCATGAACTCCAGCGGCTGAAGGTACTCCAAGAAAACTGAAGTACGGTGACCCTGTACTGATCACAAACAACCCCCATAGAGTGTGCTGGATGAAGATCCGTCCTGATGTCAGCCACCTTATTTGCAAAGAATCGATCAAGCTCATCACATTCTAATTGCGAAAAAGCTTTCCGAGCATGCAGACAGACTGGGTTGCACAGTCTGTCCACAGTTCAGAATAGCTGAGCTGGTCAATTCTGAGCAACCACAATCTCCCCAGACAGGAATTTTGCCTTCTTATGGGTGATTGCAGATTGATAGACTAAATAATGGTCCATCAATCTAAGGCGGTCGGCATCAAGGGTGGACCTTCGATTAAGTTGAGAGAGTGTCCATTTTTATGAGTAGCAGTGAAACCACCTGCGTAAGGCCTAGAGATGTCATTAACTGGAGGAAGTGCTGACCAAATTGAGGGTTGTCATCAACCCAAGCATTAAAATCACCCAGAACCATCAATCTGGCGATTCAAACGCTATGTCGACGACAAAGTCTGCCACTTCCTTAAGAAATCGCTTCTCATCGCTGGGTGGATGGTAAATGAGGACAATTCAGTAGCCTACACCTGCTACTACGAACACTCAAAAGACTCAGCCTCCTCAACTAGTACCCTGTGAGGTACAGTTCGAGTCTTGAAACAGACCGCACCCCCACTGGTCCAATCTCGGCAGAGTATTACTAAGTACCTGGCTGGAGTCATAGCCTCCAAAAGGGGCCAGAATTTTCATCCAGCCAGGTCTCTGTAATGCATGCCAGGTCCACTGTTTCAACAAGATCCATAATAATTGTGGTCACCGCCTGAATTGGAATGAACCTCCCAGGCCTTCTGCCTACCACAATCCGTGAGTGCCCTTGGGTATGGGCAACAGACATGATAAACCATGATCAGGATTCCATTTCACCCAAGGGTGTCTTCTGGGTCTTATCACCCCAATTCGGTGACCCTCCTCATTCATCCTCCACTGTTCGCCCCCAGCCCTCCTCCTCTTCCTATGCATAATACCAAGTGCTCTACCAGCACTGGTAAGTCACATATTGGAGGGCAGAAGAAATGAAAAGGCGGGAGGCACCAGAAGCAGAGGATGAGTAGCACACAACTGTGGGGGCTGCATCCAATACATTTCACTATAAACTATAAACACCAATAATAAGTAATAAAAACTAAAACACTTCCAAATAATATAAAATTACTTAAAAAATATATGTATTACCCCACCCCACATGTACTGTCTCATTTAAATCCTGCACTCAGTTTCATATAACCATTGCAAACATCAAAATATCATACAGCAGTACAAAAGAAAAGTCATCTGGCATTCTCACTGCCGAAGAAGTTTGAAAAACATTAAAGTCCGCCAGTCTCTTCATGAAGCTGTATCCCCCAAAGTCCTCTCATGACCAGGGGTAGGGTTATAAACACTCTCACTGTCCAAGTTCAAGAAGCGGCTCAAAAAGTAAATACAGACAACAAAAGAAAAATAACTCAGAAAATTGTCAACAAAAAGAAAAGAAAAAATGGACACCTGGTCCTCACCACCAGGGATCCAATTTGAATGACACCATGCAAGATCACAGACTATTGCTCAATGTCCACACACAGCAGAAATTTCACAGTCCAGTGCAGGGTTGGGTAATATATCCACAGCAGTTCCCAAGGGCAGCTATAGAGAGATCAGTCCCAGAATCTGAAGTTAGCAATCAAGTTACAAAAGTTCTTATCCGAGGAATGAGATCCAGAAATAGTAACCAGCTTACAGGCATCACACCGCTGACTTCTTTCTAATATCCAACACCAGCAGGACAGGGATAAATCTAGGAAGGAACCTAAGCAGAGAGCCCTCTCAGATGAACAACATCCACAGGCCTCACCCACTGACCCACCCGGCCCACAGCTATGACCTCCCGGGACCCAGCCACAAAACTCAACCCACGGGAGGCCTAGCAGAGACATGAAAAACCCTCCATTTCCTGAAGAATCGCACAGGCCCCGCTGCCTGGTCGTAGTGATGGCTAAGCAAAAATGGCCCCAGCACACAAGAGGAGCCCCCACCTTCTGTCCTTCACAGTCTTTGATCCCCAGCTGCAGACGATAACTACACTTGCCACAGTATTTCAGGGAAAGGCTAGTTCCTCCCATCGCCCTACTTGGAAGTGAAACCCCAGCGATGCAATTTAAGGAGCCCAAACTCCGCCCACGTCCTGCTTGTAGTGTTCTCAAGCAATGCTGGACTATGGGACCCAACCTCAATATTCCTTTGCACAGTCCTAGGCCCAAAGTTTACTCACAAAACTCTGCACCTCATCTCACTCAATCCAGTCAGTCCACCCAAGCCTGCCCTCTCACTGCAGGTTGAGCGCGATGATCGCTAAAGCTGGATACCAAGTCAGAGTTTTAACTCACTGCCACTTCAGATTCACAAAATCAGTCATTCTCAGTGGCCATATCACAAACTCCAGGAAATGGCTACAAAACAAGGGCGTCAGCTCACTCGCCAATAAAACAAAAGATAAAATAAAATGAGCAACGCATAAAACAAATAAACAAATAAAACACCCCAAAATCGAGCATTAGACAGAACAGCTCTTGGGTGGCACATACTTCACCGCCATCTTGTAGAGAGATAGGTAGCTAGAAAGAGAGAGAGAGAGAGACACAGACAGACAGACGGACAGATGGTGGTGTGGTGGAGGCAGATCAGTGATGGACTTTTTGTTTGGAGAAGATCAGCAAGGATTTTTATAATATATGATCTGCCCATTTTCCAGACACAATCAATTTGTTGAGGACGTATCTGGAAACGAGCAACACTGCTCAGCATACCTCTCAACTGTCCCTGATTTTCAGAGATGTCCCTGATTTTGCCACAATATTTTACTCTGTCTCCCTAGAATATGTGTTTCAGTGACTGAACAGTAGGAGTTGTAAGCACAAAATAATGTCCAACATTAAAATTGCAGACCTGTTCTTCTTTAGAAAATGCATTTTAAACTCAATCCCTTATTCTACCAGCTTCCTGAGTGTATATCACCAATTTGGAAGATGTGTCCCTGATTTTGGTCCTTTGTCCCTGATTTTTAAGCCTTGTCCCTGATTTATGAGACAGGAGGTTGAGAGGTATGCTGCTCAGTATGCCTTTCCTGATGAAACTTTTAAAATAAAATAAATAAAATAGTCACCAAATTTTCCGGAAGTCCAGAACATTGTTGGGGTCAGGGAGGGGTTGCTGCTGGATATACTACGATATGCGAAATGCATTGGCCCGATATTCCACTCCACACCCAGGCACCCAAAACACGGTTGCCGACATCGGGATTTTACTTGATAGGAAATGTTTCAGGGCTTGCCCCCGCACTCCACTGTACTTTAGAATTCACCTCACCGCAGGTAAAATCCTGGATGTCGGGCAACCATAGCCTGGGCACCGGGTCGGAGTGGAGCGTCGGGCTGATGCATTTCAGCATATCAAATGGATCCTTGCTGCCAATGCCAAGGAGTACCCAACAGCAATTATTTAAGTTCCCAAGTCAATGAGGATAAAAGATGATTGTTCAAATATGATACCCTTGTCTCCATGGAAAGACATTCTTCATTTTCCAAGTCATTCTACATGGTTGTATGAAGAATGGTTTTCAGAAGAGACCAGCAAAAGGGCTTAGTCTCTGTTGCAAAACATTACATAACACAGAGTGTCATTAACAGTTACAATAGCTTATTTGCAGAGGTTGTGGAAGCTAGCATAGTTCAAGTCTTCAAAGCAGAACTAAACAGATCACTTAGGAGAGTGACATTGAGGTTTATACATCATAATTGGGGTAACATTCCAGATGTTAAGGCTGGATCTGTTCATAGTCAAACTTAGTACAGCAACTGCCATACAGCCAGAGAGGTGACAAGATAGAACCTAATTCCTTTCACCACCACAACACTGTGGTATGATGTAAGTTCTTACTGAAATCAAAACCTTTGGAAAATTCAAAATTATCATCAACTCCTAAAATAAACAGAAACTAAAGTAGCTTTCTGAGAGTGTGTGTGTGTGTGTGTGTGTGTGTGTGTGTGTGTGTGTGTGTGTGCACACCTTTGGCCCTATTTTCAGTTTCTTTTACACTAACTCATCTTTTTCCATGATACTGAAATCAAGATCCCTGTACCTGTTTCCATCCTGTCTACGGGCCTTTACCCTATATTTTGAGAAGGTGCTGCCATTACTTTGCCCATGTTGGAGTGTGCTTTCAATAACCTTGTCTCAGGGCACCAGTTTCTGAGGCACTCTGGGGTCCTGTCTTACAGATACTCCACTTTCTGTGCTTTTTTTTTAACAGGCATCACAAGGAGGTTTCTGCATATTCTTGAGCTCCTCGTCCTGCTGCAGAAGCCTTCACTCCCTGAATTGACCCCCACCCTCACTTGCCCTGATGCTTGCATTAAATACAGAAATGATTGGAGATCCTTCCCAAGCGAGCCCTTTCTGAGGCAGTTTGAGGATGACGGGGTAGTGAAGAGTATTAAACAGGGTGAATATTTGGAATAAAATTGGACCCTAGAAACTCTGCATACTTGGAACAACAAAGACAGTTTTGACTTTATTCGAGTCTGCCTAACTTCTTTATATTCAGTGGGAGTTATTTTTACCATACTGGTAAGTATTGAACCCTTCTTATGGTAACCTGGTAAGGCCCACTAGGCACAAGTGACTGTTTGCAGGGGCATCCTGGGAGCACAGGGAGGTTAAATGACTTGTTCAGTCACACAGTATGCAAGTGGAGTTTGTGGGAATCAAACCCAGATCTGGTGTGTGTACCAGACTCATTCACAGCTCATTACTCTAACCTCTTGGCTATACTGCCTACTGAACCCTGGTTTGGTGAATTAAGTAAATGGGGCTACTTTGCACCAGCACCTCAAGAAAAAGAAAATGCTACATTACTTAAAGGGAACTACAGTCAAAATTTACAAAAAAAGTTTTGCAGAATGTTTTAATTTGTAGGTGTACTCTTAGTAAGTCCTTCCCTTTGTTTGATGTCTCCTTCCTTTTGTTTGCTGAAAGGGTTTTTGCCACATTTGTTTGCTGGTTTTATGGCGGTGGGGATCTCCATGTTAACATGTTTTTGGCTCTTCTTGTTCCTCGATGCCTCCTGTCCCATGTGACAGTGATGCAACCAGGACCATTGATTCAGGGAGTAATAACTGCTGTAACAGCGATCAATTGTTAGAGCCTCATATTCTGGCTTCAACTAAATAATTCTGTCTTGTCCATACTTTCTGTTTTCTAGATATGTGTCCAGATCTAGCCAGCAGAAGGACCGTTTTGTTTTAAAATTTTTGTTTTATCAAACTACACACAACTATTACAAAAATCACACCCGTGTTCAGGGAACGAGCATGGGCCACTGAAAGGTCAGCCAGGGAGGAGAAGGATTGAGTGCCAACAGCTGCTCTCCTTCTCCAGGGGGGGTTATTCTGCACTCTCCCACCAGAATACCACCTAGGGGAGCCCAGGTGGAAGGTGTGGTAGGAGGGAGTAGCAACATTGGATAGGGCAGATGTCAGCAGAGGGGTGGAGCAGGGCATGTCTCAGCATGCCTTCACGCTCCTTAGCCCCTCATTGCACGCTACATCGGGGAGCGAACAAGGAAAACACCCTCCTCCCTAGGTGACAACTCCTGCTGTGTGTGGGTCCTCAGGCTCGCCAAGGACCCCTGCTGCACCAGCCCACGTCACAGCATGTATGGTTTGGAGGAGGTAAAAGCGGAAGAGTGCCTCCTCACCCCTACCCAGGGTCATCACAGGGCACCTAGGTTAGTGAGACTGTGTACTCTAGTGGCAGACTCTGACGAGGAGAAGGATCGCACACAGGTTGAGGTAGTCTGAAAGTGAGAGAGAGGGGCAGTTAGGAGGAGCATAAATACAATAGTAAAAAAAATCACACAAATCAAAGTCAAGATCTTTATTAGGGTCTTCAGTAGGGTCAGAATAGTTCCAAAAGAAGGCCTTCCGATTCACTCTAAGGGTGTAAAGGCTTACCCACACCTGTACACTATAAGCACAAACTAACTGGCCCTCACTGCAAGACAGAATCAGGTTCCAGATGTGTCTCTAATAAAGACAATGCTCATGGACTGCTCCCCCAACCTTACAAGCTTTTCTACTCCCAATGGACAACCTGGACGCAGCCAGGAGTAGGGAAAAGGAATGCACTCAGCATGCCTTTCTGCAGACCTAGCCAGGCCCAGGGCTCCTTTGCCTTCAGAGTTCCCCGTTGGCTGAATGAGCTCCCTGAAACACTGCTGAGCCTTCCCAAACTGGGGCAGTTCAAAGGGAATTAAAAAGATACTAGCACCAGAACGAGTTGTGACTGCCACTTCTGATTATTACTGTATGTCTGACTTGCCCTGCCTCTCTTTGTTTAAAGCTTAATATGTATTCTGTTGTCAGTGTATTACCTTAAATGACAATGTACTTGCTTAAATATATTATGACCAACTATTGAAACTGATTAACTCCAAGACAATGGTCCACTGGAGCTGCCTCCTGTACTCTACCCACAGATATCTTACTGTGTGCATCTCACATTATTGAACCTTGTATCTCTGTGATAACACTCCCCTGGAGCCACCTCCTGTACTCGAATCTTAGATTTTCAATTGCTTGCATTGATCTTTATGTGCAACCAATACTGACATAGAATCTTTGTAAACGAACTCCTGAGCTCAAAGGTGTAATGTCCAAATGAATGAATGAATGAATGAATGAATAAAAGTCACAAATGTTATAATTAGTGATGACTATAGCTGTTTCCTTATAGAGTAGCCCACTCAGTTATCTCTCAGGCATTTGCAACTGTAAATGTAGCCTTCATTAGAAATCCCTGGACAAGGATATTTACTTAAAATTACTGTAAACTTGACAACAACAAAAAAAAAACAGTTAGTTGATGAATTAATGGTCCTGGATGCATCACTGTCACATTGGACAAGAGGCATTGTAGGAACACAAAGAGCCATAAAAAAATGCAACATGGAGATCCCTAGGGAGCATAAAACCTATGAGCAAATTTAGAAAAAACTCCTTTCAGCAAACAAAGGGAAGGACTTACTAAGATTACACCTGCAGATCAAAACACTTTGCACAACATATTATTTTTGTAAATGTATCTATGTATTGAAATGTTTCACCAGGAGAGGCACACTGAACGACAAGTTGCTCGTCTCCTGGTGTGACCTGGGGAAGGGTACAATAGGAATGACAAGATCATTATTACTATATAGTTGTAAGGCAGGTGTTACAAACAGTGTTACAACAAGTGTTAGTCAAATAGGGTGAAAGATTGGACAATAATAGGTGCCGGGTTGATAAGTAAACAAGTGCTTACATGAAAGAAAAAGGGAAAGGCGAGGAAGGGGTGAGGTGGGGGAGGGGAAGAGTTGTTTCCTGGAGACCCCTTCAGTATGAAGGGAACCCTGCAAGAGGACTGGGAGGACGAGAGAGAAGGGAGTAAGGCAGTGTCCCAGAGAGACCCCTTCCAGGATGTGGGAAACCCTGCATGGGGCTGTGGAGCTAGACAGAAAGGGGATAAGGCTGTAGGGATTTAAAGAGGAAGGAGATAAGGAGGAGGTGGACTTAATGCTAGGGGGAAACAGGACCTAAATCAAGAAAGGACCCTTCAGGATGTGGGGTACCCTGCAAGGGAATTGGGGAAGGTCAGTAGATAGGGATTAAAAGAGTGATAGGAGAGGAGTGAGTAAGAATTGAACCATTGAGGGGAAGAGAATTTGCACCTTGGAGAGGAGGGGCTTAATCAATAGTCCATCAGGATGCATTGGACCCTGCTAGTAGTCATGGAAAGTCAGTATAGTGGCTGAGATAGAATAGGGGAGATATGCTTAGGCTCAGTTTGATCACTTCAGGATGCTGAGAACCCTGCAAGAGAACTGTGATGGCCAGGAGAAAGGTAGATGGGGAGGGAAGGAGAGGAGACAAGACTAGGCACAGTAGGACCCCCCTCAGGATGCTGATAACCTGCAAGGAGGACTGCAAAGACTAGGGATAAAGGTAGATGGGGAGGGGAAGGACATGAGACAAGACTAGGCCCAGTAGGACCCCTTCAGGATGCTGAAAACCCTGCAAGGGGACTGCAAATGCTAAGGAGAGAAGGTAGAATGGGGAGGGAAGGAGAGAGACATGCCTAGGTGCAGTAGGGCCCTTCAGGATTCTGAGAACCCTGCAAGGGACTGGGAAGACTGAGAGGGACAGGTAGATGGAGGAGGGGAAGGAGAGGAGACCAGTCTAGATGCAGCAAGACCCTTCAGGATGCCAAGAACCCTGCAAGAGGACTGCAAGTCTAGGAAGATAGGAGGGATGGTGGGGGAAGGGAGTAGGTGAGAGATACAAGCCTTGGGGGAAGGAGAGGATCCATGGAGAGCATTCTGGGTCCCTTACATTCTGTGTGAGATCAAGGAAGCCAGTAAGGGGAGCAAATTTGTGGAAGGGGTAGAGCTATAAATCTGGTGGGAGGGGTCACAGGGTAAAAATGAGAAGTGACAGTAGAGGTGCAGGGCTTGATCAGAGCTTAGAGGAGAGAATTAAGGAGGAGGACATGGCAGAAGCAGCTAGGTGTAAAGTATTGAGGGCAGAGCTGATGAGTAGACAGAGGATGAGTGCTGGATTTGGGGATTACTAATTTTGGGAGGCAGTGAGAGTAACCAGATTGGCCGATTTGGTGGATCCGAGGGTGACAACCAGGTTGTGAGAGTCGATTGATCTAAGGGAATGGGAGGATGGGGTGTTATAAAGGAGGAGGTGAAGTAGAAGGGAGCTCACCTAATCAGTGCTTATAGGTGAATTTAGCACAGTGGGACAGTTGCCTATTTGTAAAGAGAGGGAAGGATAGGCACGATAAAGACTGCAGTGGTGGGTGCGTGGGGGGCATCCAGGGCAAAGCGGCAGAAGGAATTGAAGAGGTGTCCAGTCTGGCCAGGAGGGCATAGGGCAGCACCACAGACTACATCACAATAGTCAAAAATGGGTAGTATCATCTTCTGAACAAGTTCACACCTAGCCATAGGAGGATGCAATAATAGTTTCTGAACAGGGCATCAAGCTTGGAGCAGTTTTTCTGGATGGCGCCAATATGTCCAGAGAAGTTTAGGTGCTGGTCCAACCAAACACCTAAGTACCTGAAGGAGGATGTGTCCTCAAGCAAAGTCCCATCAAGGCTGTGGAAAGTGGTAGGAGGGAAACCTAGGAGTCTCTGCCTTGTGCCAAAGGTAATGGAGACAGACTTCTTGGCATTGAGGAAAAGTTGATGGTTAGCAAACCAGATTAACCTTGTCGAGAATCTTGCTGTAAGCTGGTTGTAACCTCAGCAGACAGGAGCCAGATGCATACAGGACTGTATCATCGGCATACATATGTATAGCGGAGGAGGGGAGCAAACAGAGGGAAGGTCATTTAAGAAGATGGAGAATAGAGGGGCCCTAATACAGAGCCCTGGGGATGCCAGTGCTAATCAGGAGAGGAGGGAAAGTGGTGTCCAAGATCTTAACTGATTGGGTTCTGCCATTAAGATAGGCCTTGAACCAGTTTGTGGCAGAGTGAGATAGGCCAGCTGCCAGGAGTGAGTCGAGGAGAAGGAGTGAGAGATGGTACTCGAAGGCCTTGGCCAGGTCGACAAAATGGCAGAAGATTAATTTGGCCATTATCCATTCGGATAGGATGGAGTTTGTGAGCTGTAGGAAAGAGTAGTGGTTGAGTGTTTTTTCCTGAAACCAGACTGGAAAGTGTGAGAAAGGAGGTGTCAGATAGAAAAGAGGTGAGTTGGGAGAGGGCAATGTGTTCTTGAAGTTTGGCAATGGTAGGAAGAGAAATGGGCAAAAGTTGCCAGGGATGAGAGGTCACTCCTTTTATTGATTTTGTTTTCCTTTAAGCACTGTGTTCTCAGCATACCAGTGTCACATGCTTATTTATCTTCCACCCTCACTAACTCGGCATGATTCAGTTGCTAGAGGATTTGCCATTGCGATGTCATGGATCAGTCCAGTACACCATATTGATGGCCTTGCACACATAACCAACGTTTAGGCGTATTGTAGAAAGACCAAGGGGTTAATGGAATGGATGAGTCCATCAGTAGATTTTAATAGGGAATTACTGTAATTACTACAGCATACTTACAACAAGGACTGGATTTGTAGGAGATCTTAGTGTTTGCAAATCCTTGAAGATACTTCAAACACAAACATTAGCTTGTGGCACTGCCGATTGTTCTGGGTTTGTATTTCTTTTTGTTTGTTTGTTTTAATCTGTTTTTCCTTAGCCAGTGCAGGTTATCCCATTTAACAAGCCCCCAGTCCCATCACCCAGTATCCCAGGGACTTACCTTAATCCTGATGCTTACCCATGGCTTAACTCCCGTGATGGGGGTCAGCAGCTTACCACTATGATGGATCTGGTTTTCGGGACAGGGCCTCTAGCTGGGGTGCAGCTTGTGAGGGTCGGTATCATCCTGTGCTGTATTTGGGCATTTTCCTCCACATTTCTACCCTGGAGGAACAGACATGCAATGCCATCCAGGTGTACCTACGCATGCTCCTGTGTGTAGGACGTCACTGGCTGCCATTCTTCCAGTCCCTAGGTTGCAATCCCAGGCTGCCTGCACCCCTAGCCACTGCTAGAGGCCAGACGTGTGCTAGGAACTGCATCCCTCCCTCCCCAAAAAAGGAGAGCAGTCAATCCTCCTCTTCCCAGTCAACCCCAGCAACCTGACTCCATTCCTGACCCCATGTCTGAGGTGTGGTGGCAGGTAAGGCACAGTGGCTCAGCCCCTGCACCACAGAGCCAGCTCCGGGTTTGTATTTTCTATTTCCCACTCCTGTAACACACTGTCCCTATTAGACATGTTCTGGGAACTGCCATCATCTGTGACTCCTTCAGCCAGAAGGTAGACAACTTCATTATACTTCCTATATGTGAAAATATGGAGAAAAGGAGGCTCTGGGAGGACATGATCTCAGTCTTCTGCACACTGAAGATCACTGACAAGGTCGAACAGATGGAGGTACTGTATAACCCTTATTTTAGCTGAAAAAAATATTCGCTATATCCGCTGATAGCTATTCGACCGCTGAAATACTTTTGACAGCTAACATTGTTTGAAAGAGAAAAATAGTGTTACACTTCTAGATGAGTGTAAAACTGCATCAGAGCACAACTAACGGCAACCAGAATGACAGCATTAAATTTGTTCTGTCACACAGCAAAACAGTAACCATTCTCATGAGGTTATATGAGGTTATATTGCTTACTGTATCACCAGCTTCTTCTATGCCTCTTGCTGATTCCCTGCCCTGCCCTCGCTCACTTGTCATTTATTTTGGCTTTATACAGGACTTACTGTATATTTCTCCATCTGAATCCCTGTACTGCCCCTTCGCAATTTGAACAGCTGCAACTCTAAGAGGTTCATTGTACCTTTCGGCCAATGCCCTGCCCTCGCCTCGCTCATCTGAATCCCTGTACTACCCCTCCACAGGTTCACAGTACCTCTCACCGATGCCCCGCGCTCACTTGCTCATACTATCCCTGCCCTAGTCCTTGTTCCAGTCCTTCAATCAGCTAGAATCAAGCCACTCTCTTGGTTCTCCGTTCCGCTACTCTTGCAACTCACCCCCCATCATCTACTGTATCACCAGCTTCTTCTGTACCTCTCGCCAATTCCTGCCCTGCCCTCACTCGCTCATCATTTATCTTGTCAGACAGACACACAAACAGCAATGAACACAGGCGTCTATTTGTGTGCAATTGACAGCTGGCTTCCATGTTCCAAAAATCACTGCCAAAGCGCTTAATATAAGGTAACGCAGTTAGTCTTGAGATCCAGACTGCTGGAAATTTGGCTACGCTGATATTTTGTGTTATACAGTATTTGATCACATGTACTTCAGCAGGATGTGGGGACTTGCCCTGATGTTCAGAGATGGTAAATGTAAGGGTAACAATAGGAGACACTTCATCTCCTACAGGGTGGTAAACCAATGTAACTGCCTACCAGCAGACTCAGTGGACATGAATACAGTACAGGCTTTTGAGGTAATCCTGGACAAATGTCTGCTTACCAAGGGACTCACAGGGTATTGTGGGTAATAAGGTGGGTGGGAAGTCACTATATATTTATGTATTGGCAAAAAAAATCTTGGTCTCTGATTGGTCAGTCTGGGACTGGACCCTGATGTTATCCCAGCACAACATCATGGGTCTAGTCTCATCATTATAGCTGCTCTATTCTTTTGCATCTCCTCTTAAGAAACAAAATATTTTTCCACTCTAATAAAGACATTCTTTAAAACTATTTTTTCATTTTATACATAACAGCAAGCCATTGTATAATAATAATGTCCTCCAGGGTGGTGTGTCATTTGGGATAATATCACGCCTCAGGTATTGGATGCCTCGGCCTCGGCCTCATCCTAACCCTGAGTGGTGGCGTTATCCCAGCATGTTACTACCTATCGAGCATATTAGCAAAATACATGTTGGCACAGCATAATTGTCAGTTTCTGATTATGGAGCAGGGACAGACATGCTGGACCTATAGTCCTCCAACCCTAAATTACCATCAGTGTGGGTATAATGCAAGGAAACTGGTTTGGTAAATGCCCTGTTGGTGGGTGCAGTTGTGCTGTAATTAGCTACCCTACACAGCCATAATGCTCCTTTTTCTAAAATCTGGTCCATGCTGTATACAGTACTTCCCTTAAATTTGCATGGAGCTCAGCTGAGCACTCATGAATGAGCTTGATGGCACTACAGACCTGAAGCACTCTATTGACTTGAGCAGTACAAGCCCCTCTAGTAAGGGTTGTATTTGTCTGCAAAATGCAATATATTGTTCTCAAAACAGCAATATTACCTTCTGAAGCTTTTGCATGCATAGCTGATAAAAGCAAAATGGTTGTAGGTCATTAGAATGCAAACTGAAATGTTTGTTACATGATTAAACCTATTAAAGAGACACTATCATCCATATTTGCATCATATTATTTCTAGCTAAAACACATTTTATGATTGCTTACCTTCTCTGTAATTCATTGATGTTACTGGTTGTTTTATCTGTTTCCTTTCTTAGAAGAACTAAAATGCATACCAATGATGTAGTTATGCCCAACCTTGCTTTGTTTCAAATCCTTGATCTACTTTTTATTGCATACTTCCTAAAAATTAGGGGCCCAGACAGCGCAGCCACCCATGATGCAACAGCCCTCTCCTTTTCTGCATCATGAGTGGCTAGACTGTATTGGGGGTGTTCCTAAGTTCAGGAAAGATGCAGAGGGTACTGATCATGGACTGTAAACAAACATGTTTTGTGTGGAACACCACTACGGTGGGTAGTCTGTTTTCACTTTTTAAAAGAGAAAAGGAATCAGAATCAAACTCCCAGCTATATCAACAATCCCTACAGAATGTAACCAATCATTAATGTGTTCTTTTTATTAAACAAGAGACACTTTGAGGCCTAAGGGGTTGACAGTGTCCTTTAAGCATCATTGAGCCATCTTAAAAATGAGAATAAGAACCCTTTAAAATGATGCAATGAAGACAGCGAATAAGGAAATGGAATAAACTTCAGATGGTTTGCAGGCTCCTTTGAGGAGCACTTGGGAGGGACACTGGTACTATAACTGTTTATCTTTAAAAATATTACAGATATGTAAAGACATATAATTACTGGTAGCTTATTTAATAACTGGGATGGCAGCAGTTGCCAATGCCATATTGCTTGGCTTTCACGAAAATAACCAGACAGTTATTATGGAAGAGCTGTCAATCAAATCTATTCAAGTAAAGAAAACACTTTTTCTCATGCACTTTTAAGCTATAGTAAAAAAATCACCATTAGCATGTTTCTCAAAGGGTGGCATAGGGCTTGCATCAAGGACTGTGACACAACACAGTGAAATCTCTGCTACACAAATCCCTGTTGCTGCAACTGCACCTGATTTTCAAAGGTTAGATGCAGTTGCAATGTTTATGTATGTATGTATGTATTGTTTACTGAGTAGGCACACTGATCCTCTGGACCATTTTCAGGCTGGACCTGGGTCATGTAGATGGCACATAAGTACATACAGAAAAGTTATACAAATAAATTGGCACATGTGTACACACACAGAGGTACAGTAATACAAGTAGTAAGGTGACAACAAGTTACAACAGCAGCAGTGAGGCAACTGCAAGAAAACAATTACAATAAATGCACAATCCCAGTAAACGTAATGCAGTACAGTCCCGGTGGGAAGACTACCAAGGGCAGGTGCACATTGTGGTGGCCATTAAGGCGCTTTTGAGGTGAGATTTAAAAGTGAGGTGGGAGTCTAGAGAGTGGAAGTGGTGGGCAGCCTATTCCACAGCCTCGTGGCCCAGAGGAAAAGACTTTGCCTGCTATGCAGGTGGTGATCTGGGGACTTCCAATGGAACCATGCTGGAGTTATGTAGGTCGCGGGGGTGGTTTTCGGCTGAGAGGGAGGAGAATGGGACCAGTCCCCAGCTCTGATGACACTATCAATGGTGCAGCCCAAGCAATAGTCACTGTGTGCCTGAAGGGAGCCATCCAAGGACTGGTAGGGGAACAGTGATGAGTGGAATATACACCAACCGCTAAACCCACAGATGTTATTGTAGGTGGAAGTGAGTTGTGCGGAAGTTGGGAGGATGTTTGTCTTTGTAAATAGGGACACATCAAAGAGAGGGGAACCGCACCTGCTTAAAAAGACAACACTATAATTGTGTATGTTCCAAACAAGCTTCTGTGAAGCAACCAGACAAAATACTGTTTTGGTGCAAAAATGCTTAATTCTTTAATCTTTTGTGTACAGCAAAACAATGGCGAGTAAAAGCACTCACACAGATCATTCAGAGTCAAAAACATCTGTAAATTTCACTCAAAGTCCATTGTAAAGTCTATGAATGTCCAGAATATTAAAATCAACGAGCCTGAGTAAAGGCTGGCAACAAGCTTCTGCAGCAAGGCTGAGGGCCACTCCATGTCACCTGACGTGTTTCACAATTAGCTTTCTCAAAGGCTGATGTACGAGGATTGCTACCATCCATTTAAATGTGTCCCTTAAAGAAACAATATTAAAGTGCATTATATGTATAAAGTGCAGCAGTTCTCAATAATACATAAATAACAGTATAGTGTCAAAACACATCTAAGTGTAATAAATAACATCCCTAATGTCTAACCAGCATGCAAAGAGGTAAGACAAAGAAATAAACTGTGCCTAATATACTTAATATGGCACCAGTTAAATATTGTACATAAACTCCTATGAGAATATCACAAGGCAACTTATATTCTTCATGTGGGGCTGACTTTACCCTGGTAGGTCAAAGTAAGTTTTGTGCAAAGCTGCAAGATAGAAAAGAAAAAGTTAAAATACCACAACACCAGTGTAAAACAACATAATAACATAGAGGTGACAAGTTCCATCTTTGATTTATCTTTTATTTTTCAAAATGGTTTTATTTCTATTTTTCATTTGAACCAGGGGCATGCATTGCTCTTATGGCAAAAACAATATTGCTTTCTCCTGAGAAGCAGGTTATTGTAGTCCCAAACTCTTTTTGTCAAAATTGTTTTTGAATAGCAGTGAACATAAAATTATATTTCACTTCTATTACTTGTTCTCAAAACATGTACAGCTAGGGCATTTGTGGTGTCACTGTATACAATTGCCCTGGTATGCTCTCCTATCCTGGTTTTGAAAGGGTGCTTAGTTTTCCCTATATAAAATCTACTACAGCTACACTCCACCATATAAATAACACCAGGGTGCTACATGTGACTGAACCTCTGACCTTAACATTTTACCTGTGGTGCAGTTTTGAAACCATTTGTATTTTTGCCAAAGGCAATACTTACAATTTCTGCACTTATTGCATACCTCCCCGATCTGATAACCAATTCCTGGGTGTATCGGGTGGGTTGAATGAGGGTATCACTATATCTTTAATGTTCTTGCCCTCAGTATACCATTTGGGACCCTTCACATTAATATCTCTTTGTTTAGGGTCCATCGATACCAGATGCCAGTGCTTTTAACAATATTAGCAACTGCTTGAGCCTGTGGGCTATGTGTGATAACAAAGCTCATCTTGGGATCACACTTTCTCTCTCTTGTTTATTCATTAAAGGTGTCTCCCTAGGGGTAGCATCAACCTCTTACTTAGCTTTTGCAATAATCTCAGAGCTGTATCCCATCTAGTAGCATTTCTTACAACTCTTGTGCTCTTTGTCATACTCTACTTGATTACTGCAATTTCTTTTGTGCATAAACTGTCCCTTAGGTATTGCCTTCACCATGTCTAGGATGGATAGTGGCAGCTAGCAGGAGTGTATTGTGGTCAGTCTCTTTTCTAACAAGATCAACACTGACCCCTCCCTTACCTTCTTTTAGAATTCTTAAGTCAAGGAAACTAATTTCAGTTTTACTGAGACTTGTACTGAAACGTAAGTGATTATTACTGTCTTCCAAATATCAGATGTACTCAAATAGTTCTTCTTCACTTCCTTCCGCACCATGAAGAAGTCATTAATAAAACATCTCCACAGATCGGATTTTTGGCAGGACGGGTTGTTCTCACTTCTCACTGTTTCCAGTTCCCATCTGGTCATATACACATTTGCATAGTTGGGTGCTATACTGGCACCCATTGCAGTCCCATTTTTTTGCAAGTAGAAATTATTTTGGTAAAAAATGTGTTGAACTCTAAAACAAATTTTGTCAGTTGGACCAGTACATCTGTAGGTGGCTCCTTGGTTGTTCTTTTATTCAAACAGAACTCAAGGCTTCCAAGCCACCACTGTGCAGAATATTGGAATACAGAGATGTGATGTTCAAAGTTACCAGAAGACTGTCATCCTCAATTGCCAACTCCTCCAAAACATTAATGATGTCACCTGTGTCCTTATATAGGAAGGCACTTCCTTAACAAGAAAAAAGATCAACCTATTTAGCCAGTGGTTCTGTGAAACTATTATTGCCTGTGTGGGTGAGGGAGCCATAGTGGAAGCTGGATATTCATTTATCTTTTCTACAGGCATTGTGAGCAGCTTTCTAGAAGTTTCTGTCCTTCTCAGCCAGGACCAATTTACAGCTCATTGGGGCTTAAATACCAGGGCTTCTCACATAGCAGTACTGCAGAAACAGTTGGGGTCTGGCAGAGGTTATCTGAACCTTCTTTTGCTGAGCAGTTGGGAAAAGGATTTAGTTGCTGGATAAGCTTTACATTCTTTTTCAGTCAGTGGACTTTAGGGCAGTAGTGCTGACTTGTTTATTAGTGTTGTGTGGTGGGGATTCATAGCGACGCTGGATATTCATTTATCTTTTCTACGGACATTGTGAGCAGCTTTCTAGAAATTTCTGTCCTTCCCAGCCAGGATCAATTTACAGCTCATTGGGGCTTAAATACCAGGGCTTCTCATATAGCAGTACTGCAGAAACAGTTGAGGTCTGGCAGAGGTTATCTGAACCTTCATTTGCTGAGCAGTTGGGGAAAAGGATTTAGTTGCTGGATAAGCTTTAAATTCTTTTCAGTCTGTGAACTTTAGGGCAGTAGTGTTGACTTGTTTACTACAGTGTTTGTATGTGTGGGACCTACCTCCGGAAGAGGTTGCAGTGCTTGAGGTGCACTAAGGGGCAGATATAGGGCTGATACACCTCATGAGAGTCGGTTGTGGGTCCTAATCCCACCTTCCCCACCACTCCCTCCCAGAGCACAGCTCATTTATAGGGAACACCTGCCCTGCAGTTAGAGGAAGGGCTTCAAGTGCAGCTCATGTAGTTCTATCCAATAATGCAGCCACAGGGCAGGGAAAAAGCATAGGTAGGTCTCAAATAGGAGTACAGCATCCACAATGAATTGCTGATTAGTGTAATAGGTGAATATTGTGGAGGGCCTTCAACTGGAATATATCAGGTAAAATTTCTGTTAGAGGCTGGGCTTGGATTAGTTAATTCTACTTGCTGTAGGGATAGTTAGTGTGGAAGGCTGTATAGGTGGTGTGGACCATGGGTAGGATTGTTGGTGCAATGGTTGTGGGGCAGCAATGCGAATGAATATACTGTGGAGGCTGGGAGGTGCCCAATATGCCACAGGATAATGAGGCTCAAGGAAGAGGTTCAGTGGCTTGGCAGGGAGCTGGGGAAGTTGAGGGATGAGGGATGATTGCGTTGGTAGGAGGGTTGACATCTGAAAGTATTGTGGGCACCACAGAGAGGAACAATGGGTCAAGGGAGGGGCAAACTAGACAGGAAGCCAGCTGACGAAGGGTGGACTCTAGTAGGACCTAGAACAAGAGGAGCAGCAGTAAGCAGGAGGAAGAGAAAGCACATAGTAAGGCAAAGGGATAGGGATCATGTTTACTTTACTAGCAACACATGGGAAAGAGGATGCAGGAGGTGATTGCACAAGGGATAGCGCTCACAAAGAGAGGGAGTGAGGGGCATTGCTAGTGAGAGATTGAGCATGGTGTGGCAGGGAGGATAATACTCGGAGGTGAGGAGGGAGAGGAGGTTGGCAGTCAAACAGGAGGAGGGGGGGTCTTTATTGGGAGGGACAGGGGAAGACACTGGGGTACATGGTAAAACACAGTCTTAAGTGGCTCCACAAATGAGAATCTGGGTGGGAGGTGGTGGCGGACACAAGGAAAGAGGAGGGTGTACTGGTGTTGGGGACTCCATACTCAAGGGGATCAGATGGGGCAGCAAGAGGGAGAGGCACAGTTGGATATGGGTGGAGTCCATACCAGGATTAAAGGCAGACATGGCAGGACAGGCAATCCTAAGGTCTGTAAAGAGGGTATGAGGAACCACATTGTGGTACATGTGGGGACAAATGACCTAGCGGAGGAAATGGTGGAGGTAACAAGGGAGAGGAATGAGGAAGTGGGAAGGTTGTGCGAGGAGACTGGAGAGTCTGTGGCCTTCTGTGAAGTGCTCCCCAGTACCTCTGTGCAAGCACAGTGAGAAAGGAGAGATTAGAGAGTTGAACACATGGTTGGTAGAATGGTGTCGAACTAAGGGGTATGGGGTTGTGGGCGGCTGGGGCAGTACCTGGGATAATAACAATCTGTTTGCAGGGATAGGCTGCACCTGAGTGGGAGGGAAGGAGGTATTAAAGCAGGACTGGGGAGGTATGTTACGACAGGGTGGATTTAAACTAGACATGGGGGTGGCAATGGACAGCAGGTAGGCAGGGATCCGACAGAGTGGAGTCACAGCCTACCCCCAGACTAGCAGAGAAGGACGGGGTGGCCAAAAAGGAGGGAGCAGAAGGGAGAGATGGAGGCTAGTGAAGGAAGGGGCATTATGGGTGTGGTCTCATTGAATGCAAGAAGCCAAGGAAACAAATCCGCTGAGCTACAGGCACTCTTAGCAGTGTAGAGGTGGATATTGCAGCAGTCACAGAAATGTGGGCAACTGAGCACCAGGACTGGGATCTGGCAATCCCAGGATACAAATTATACAGGAAGGACCGTGAGAGGGGTGGCAGTCTATGTGAGGGACGGGATCAAATGCGCAAGGACGAGGGAGAAGAAAGGAGAACAGAAGCAATTTGGCTGCAGCTCCTAGACTGTCCCAGTCTGAGAAGCTTGACAGGAAGTTAGTGGGACAAATCAAAAGGTATGTAGAAAGGGAAGGTGGTCATTGTGGGGATTTCACTTGCCGGGGTTGACTGGAGCATTCCGGTCACCTCCAGTGCTAGGGAGCAAGTGCTCCTGGATGCAGTCCAGGAGGGTCTCCTGACACAGTTGGTTACTGTACCTACTAGGCTAAAGAACACTTTAGATCTGGTATTGTTGAATGGGAGGCAGTGAGGGAAATAAAGTAGAGGACCCACTAGCCGACAGCAATCACCAAATGGTGTGGTTTAATATCACGAGGTGCGGGGAGCCAGAGAAATCAGTTACTTGGGTGGTAAACTTCAGGGGGGGACTTTGGGAGGATGTAGGAAGTTCTGAAAGGGAAACTGAAGGCGAAGGCAGGAGATGGACATGGAGCAGAAATGGATATTATTAAACGGGGGTTACAGAGGCACAGAAGCCTGCACCAAGGCACAGAGTAAGAGGAGCAGAGCAAGAAAACTATGCTGGTTGAACAACGAGGTTGTGGAGGTGGTGAGGGCAAAACAAGTGGTGCACCAGAGGTTTAAGAGAACGGGAAGGAAGTGGACAGGAGGAATATGCAAGATGCTCCCTGAGGTGACCAGAAAAGTGAAAGAAGCCAAGGCCCAGAGGGAACTGAGATTAACACAATGAATTAATGGGTGGGAGAAAGACTTTTCAGATACATCAGGGAGAAAAGGAAATGCAAGGAGACAATAGTGAGGATAAAAGGGGTGGGAGTAGGCGGAAAGGGGAGGAGCAGGCAGAAGCACTGAATGAATACTTTCACTCAGTGTTCACGGAAGAAAGGGGGGACCGCTACCAGTATGGGCTGGGAGGGTGGGAATGGGGAGAGGAGGCTACAGATGGAAGAATTGAGGCAAGTAGGTTCTAGAGAGACTGAGAGCACTGAAGGTAGACAAGGCACCAGGGCCAGATGGTATCACGCCAGGGTGCTGAGGAGATGGTGGAGGTGTTGGCGGAGCCGCTAATGGATCTGTACAGCACCTCACTGGAGTGGGGATGTGTGCCACTGAACTGGAGGATGGCACATGTAGTACCATTACACAAGAGCAGGCCAAGGATGAACCGGTAATCATCATCTGGTAAGTCTCACCTCCATAGTGTGCAAACTCATGAAAATGATACTAAAGGAAAGACTGGTGTCATACATGGAGGACAATGGCCTCCAGGATGTGAGGTAGCATGAGTTTGTTTCAGGGAAGTCTTGTCAAACCAGCCTCATACAATATTATGACTGGGTGACAGGTGAGCTGGATTAGGGTCATGCGGTGGATGTTCTTACTTGGACTTCAGCAAGACCTTCATCTGGTGCCTCATGGGCAGCTTGGGGAAGCTAACTGGTGTAGGTAGGGCAAAATAAACTGGATTACAAGCTGGCTGAGTGGCAGGCTGCAATGGGTGGTGGTGAGAGGGAGCTCAACCCAAGGCCGGTGACGAGTGAAGTGCCACAGGGCTCTGTGTTGGGGCCAGTATTGTTTGGGCTCTTCGTATCAGACATTCACATGGGGTGGTGAGCAAGGTAAGTCTGTTTGTGAACGACACCAAAATCGGAGCAGTGGTGGATGGAGAGGAGGGCTGGAAGCAGCTGCAGGGGGACCTATGCAAGCTAGAGGAGTGGTCAGAGAGGTGGCAGCTGGGGTTCAATGCAAAGAAGTATAAGGTTATGCACTTTGGGGTGAAGAACCCAAGGAGAGAATACGGGCTGGGGAAGGCTAAGCTGGGGATCACTGAGGAGGAGAAGGACCTAGGGGTAATGATAACAGGAACCATGAACAACACTGCCCAGTGCAGGAGAGTGGCTGCAAAAGTGAACAAAATGCTGGTGCAGAAGCGAGGGGTTTCATCCAGGCGAAGAGAGGTGATCTTGCCCTTCTACAGGTCGCTGGTAAGGCTGCACTTAGAGTATTGTGTGCAGTTTTGAGGCCATACCTAAAGTGTGATATCAGGCTACTGGAGGGAGTGCAGAGGAGGGAACAAAGATGATATGTGGAATGGAGAGGAGAGACTATGACAGCAGGCTGGGAGACCTGAATATGTACACCCTGGAGGATAGAAGGGACGGGGGACATGATAGAGACTTTCAAGTATCTGAGGGAATCAATAAGGATGGGGCAGATGGGGTCTTTAAGTTAAGGAGGGGAGAGTCACCAGGGGCACGGGCTAAGAATGGGGGAGATTTAGGAAGGAAATGAGGAAACACTATTTGACAGACAGGGTGGTAGCAAATGGAATGCCCTACCAGAATGGATGGTATCATGTAAATCTGTGAACAGCTTCAAAAGGGCATGGGACAGGGAACAGGGAGAGTGAGGGTGGGGGAGATGGGGTGGCAGTGGGATGACAAAGGGAGAGGGTGAGCAGCTGCAAACTAGGGGTGTTGGCTGCACACTCGAGCAGACTTAAATAGACCAGGTGGTCTGTTTCTGCTGGCACATTTGTATGTTTGTATGTTCGTATGTAATCGGCCTGCCGGGAGGGGGGATTTAACCATATCCTTATGGATCTTGAGAGTAATAAAAGTAGCTTTGTAGGATGTTCTACTGTTAAGAAATCATACACCTGCTTGGTTATTAAATTTTCCTCCTGTACGTCTTATCAAATAGGTGTCAATTGTCTTTAAAATGAGCTCTTATCAAATTTCAGCTTTTCATAATACATTCCACTAGATTGCTGTCTCATAATGTCCTGGTCATACTTCCCACTATCCATGGCAACTGTTGCTCCACTCTTGTCAGCTGTCTTTATGGTAATACTCTTATTATTGCCTAATTTATGTCATGATTCTTGTTACTGTCTACCATATTACGAAAATAATGCAAATCATCATTATTATTTAAAAGTTCCAAATCTGCCTCACAGCACTTGTTAAATATTTGTAAAGCTGCTGCTGGGGAGCAAAAATCAGACACTGGCTTAAAAACATTTTAGTCCCAGTTTGTTGTTCATTATTTGTTCTCTGATCAATTTCAGGTATATCTACTTGTAAAATTGAATCCTCTACCTAAGAAAAAATGCTTTCAAATCTAAATTACGACCAATCTATTTAAATCCAATACAGTCTCAAAATGATTAAACTTTTAGTTGGGGTAAAAGAGACCCTATTAAGTACCTTAATTTCCAAGTCACTCAGTTGGTACTCTGAAATATTCACAATGCTCATTGGAATCTCCCTTGTCTCGTCTTCCTTTCCAGCCCCTGTTTGGCATTCTCTTCTTAAACCTCTTTCTGCCACCCGTCTTGTGCGTTTAAATTTCCCACATTCTGCTTCTTTACTCGCTGGTCCTTCTAAGGCACCAAAGGTGGGGGTCCGCATAGTAACACATGCTTCTTCCTTCCCTAAAAACTATCCTGTTGTTGCTCAATTTCTGCAGATGTAGTGGGAAATTTATTTCTTTTATTTACTTATTTAAACATTTGGTAACCTTGAATGGCACACTGAGTCAAGGCTCGATTCCAGGTGTGACCCGGGGAGAGGGAAGAGAAATATAAAACATAAACTACTTACAATAAGCTGCATACAGCAAGATTTGATGACAGCAGGTAGTAAAGTAAAGAAAAAGTAAGTAACTTTTATTTATATGAGTCACCCTTCCAAGGCTCAGGTTGCTGTAATGTACAGTCCAAAAGTCTTTCAACAATACATAAAAGCAAATAAAACCTCTACAATCATTCAATGAGTCCCGCAAATGCTTGGTTGAACAGATATGTTTTAAGGATTTTTAATCCTTCCATGGTCAGACTTTCTCGTATCTGGTGAGGTAGAGAATTCCACAGTATAGGTGCCATAAAGGCAAAAGATCTTCCACGCAGTGTTTTCAGGGATACCCTGGGAATTCTAGCAATCCTCACCAGAGGATAAGGAGTGAGGGTGACAGTAAGAATACAGGAGTTCTTTCAGGTAGAGGGTCCCAGCTCATGTAGGGCCTTACAGGTCAGGAATGCGTCCTTGAAGATGATTTGCCACTGTGTTGGCAGCCAGTGCAGCTCCACGTGGCTGGGTGTTATATGACTGGATCTAGGGGTTCAGTCAACAACCTTACCGTCGCGTTCTGCATTAACCTGGCGGTGAATATCCACCCTGGTAGCCCTAGGTGGAGGCGTTGCAGTAATCAAAACAACTGGTGACAAAGGCGGGACAAAGGTAGGAAGATGTTTCACTCAGGCTATATTCCTTAGATGGTAAAGGAAGATTTGACTACAGCTGAAACTTGCGCCTCAGGGTCAGGCCTTCATCAAATATCACACCCAGGTTACGCGCACCTGGCTCCAAGGCAATAAGTGGGGTCCCCCAAGATATAAACCTGATGGTTTCCCACCCATGCCCCTGTCGCCCATAACCAGGGTCCACCACCATACCTCTGTTTTACCCGATTCAACTGCAGCCAGCTAGCACTCATCCAGTTCTGTATCTCCAGCATGCAGTTATTAAACACTGTGACAGAATCTAACTCTTGTTCAGGCACAAAAGACATGTAGAGCTGAGAGTCCTCAGCATACTGTATCAATGAAAACTCAACCCATACCATCTTATGATGTCCCCTAATAGGAGCATATACATTGCAAATAACATGGGGCACAGCACTGAGCCCTGTGGAACCCTGCAGAGCAGCCAGTGAGGGACTCAGGAATGAATCCCAAAACCACTCTCTGGGATATGCCCTCGACAAATGATCAAAACCAACTGAGACCACCCCCCTCAGTCCACAGAAGAACCACAGGCCGAGCAGCACCCCACAGTCCACGGTGTCAAATGCCACTGAGCATCAAGGAGAACCAAGATGGAATGGGCTCTCCACTCTCGCCATCATAATGTCATTTAGTACCCACACCAAGACTGTCTTGTGCTATGCCCTTTCCTGAAGCCAGACTGAGAGGGTCATAGATATCGTAGTTGGTTAAATGATCCTCCAGCTGCAATGTGACCACCTTCTCAATAACTTTCCCTACAAAGGGCAAGGTTCGAGACTGGTCTGTAGTTAGCTGGGCAGACAGGATCAAGGAGTTTTTTTTCAAAAGGGGCCATACTATCGCCCCTTTAAGGGATCTGAAAGATCCTCTCTCCAATGAAACTGCCACTATCTCAGTAAGGACCGGGTCGATAACTCTACACACCCCACTAGTAGTCATGTAGGGCCTGGATCCAAACTACAGTAGGTTGGCTGCAAAGTCTGAATAATCCTCACTATATCTAGGACTGCCAGTTGGCTAAAGGTGAACCAGGTCAATTGGACATTCGTACCACCCGATTGATTAGTGCAAGGTCCAATGGAAGGCACTGGCTGATCTCATCCCTGATTGAGGACACCTTGTCAGCGTAAAATTGCACAAACTCCTCACATGGAACTTGTGATAACGCATGACCAGACTGAAGACAGGCTGGATTGCACAGTCTGTCCACAGTGTGGAAGAGCTGGGCTGGCCTATTCTTCACTGTAGCAATTTCCTGGACAGGAGCTCTGCCTTCTTATGGGAAATTGCTGATTGGCAGATCTTGTAATGATCCAACAATCTAAGTCTATCCCACTCCAGGCGAGTTTTCCACCAGTGTCTCTCTAGCCTTTGTCCTTGACTAGAAAGGTAGAAAGGCAGTTGCAGTTCAATAGCTTTAAACGCATGATAAGATTACATTTTAGTAGACATAAGTGCTGAGGTTGACCACAGAAGCTGCATGGCGTGCGAGCTGTTTGTAAGTACTTTAAAGACAGCGGTCAAGAAAGACAGTAGGGAGAACTGTATTGGTTCAATTGTGACAGAGACAGGGGAGGGAAGAGGCGCAGTTGTTGCTTGATGGCAGGATGGGAGGAGGAGTTCCTGATGAGGGGGAGAGTTTGTTCCATAGACTGGGTAGCTGAAAGGAGAAGGCAGCTTTGCCAGCCGAGGAGGAGGGACGGGCAGGGTGAAATATCTTCCATTTCTATGCCTCAATTCATAAGGGGACTGAGAGTCTGGGGAGAGAGTTTCCATTAGTTAGAGGGAAGCATATTAAACCAAAATTTAGATATGAGATTGAGGGAGGTATATACCATCTGTGGGACAGCTGAGTGAGTCCAAGAAGAGAGTAAAGATCACAGTGGTGAGTATGAAGAGGGAATTTGTTGCAAAATGGCAGAAGGAGTTAAGTAAGGTATCTAGCCAGGACAGGGTGGATGCTGGGGCAGTAGACTACATCTGCATAATTGAAAATGAGGAGGATCATTTTAGACAAGATTTCACACCGGTAGGTAGAGGGAGAGAGTGTCTGTGGCAATACAGCATGCCAAGTTTGGGAGTGAGTTTAGAGGTAGTGGCATTGATGTGTGATGAGAAGGATAAATGGGGTCCAGCCAAATGCCCAGGTATTTTATTGGTAATCTGATCAAGTGGGGAGCCATCCAGTGAAGTGATGGGGAGGGGGGATGATCTGCACAGTTTCTGTGCTGTACCAAAACCATGGACACAGTTTTGGAGGTGTTTACTTTCAATTGGTTTTGGCTGAACCAGTGCTGAATCTTGATGAAGTCATTTTGGTGGGTAGCTTGAGCTTTGAGTATTGAAGGACCAGAGGAGAAAAGAATAGTGTCATCACCATACATGTGTATACTGGAGTTGGTGTAGGAGGAGGGAAAGTCATTTATGTAGAGGGAAAAGAAGATGGGACCAAGAACAGAACTGTGGCACACTAGCTGTGATAGGGAGGGGAAGTGATACCAGTGATTTTGATGGATTGGAGCCTGTTGGAAAGATAGGATTTAAACCATTGAATGGTGATGGGGCGAGCCCCACTGCCTCAAGTTTAAGTAGGAGGAGGGTGGAAACAGAATCGAAGGCCTTAGCCAGGTCGACAAATACTGCGGCAGTTAAGAGGCCTTGGTCAGTGGCCGTGAGTATGTGATTAGTGATTTGCAGAAGGAGGAGATAGTAGAATGCTGTTTTCTGAAGCCAGATTGATGGGGAGAGAGGAGATTGTTAGTGGTGAGATGATCTGACAGTCTTGAGGGGCCAGGGATTCCTGAAGCTTGGCTAAGGTTAGGAGGAGGGAGATAGGCCTGTAATTACCAGGCATGGAGGGTCTCCACCTTTGTGGAGAAGGATAACACAGGCTGTTTCCAGGCCTGAAGGACCAAACCAGTGGAAAAGGAGAGATTAAGGATGTGATTCAGGGGTTTGAGGATAGCAGGAGTCAAGTTCTGGAGGATCTTGGGGTGGATCCCATCAGGGCTAGATTTGGCAGGGTTCAGCAAGTGAAGAGCTTTGAGGACTTCATGTTCGGAGATGGGGAGGAATTGAAAGTTATTGTTGCAGAGGGAGAGGGAGTGATGGAGATGGAAGGAGATAACTGCCTGTCTGTTACCAGGTGCTCGGCCTTGTTGATTCTCAGCAGTACTGCTCACTGGTGAAGTCTAGTTGAAAACCCTTCCGCTTTTTGTAATCCTTCTCATCCCTGTCAAACTTGACTTCTTGATGTTGTTTATTTTCTCATCGCATTTCTGCACATTTTCTGTGAAGTTTTCCAACTGCTATAAATAGTGTGGTGTATTTTAAAAGTATTTAATTTTCTTATCCTGTTTATTCAACTCTGCTTCTGTTTCTTGCTGTATTAAGGAGTTCTACACAATTATCAGTTCCATATACTGCATGGCCCCTTTCACTGATCTTTCTCCATTTATCAATAAAGCCCTCTCAGTTAAGGCTACAGGTTGGATTTTCAATACCCGTAGCTCCCATGGGCTTCATTCCACATCCAAATAAGCTTTAAAGGAAAGCTGTCATAAACTCTTGTGCCAATCACTAGGGCTGCAGAAATGCCCGATTACACAATCTTCGTGTTTTTTAATTTTGCAGCTAACATATGGTATGCAATTGTAATCTTTTTGCCTTGATGGAGGTTGCTAGGGCTGTCCTGGAAGTGCCATTCTGACAGTGCTGCCACACGGAAGAGCGGAGCTTGACCTTGTGGGCTAGTTGGTGAGCTTGGTTATCTTCCTGTTGTGTGCTGGGCAGCTGCTTCATTGACGATTGGGCCATGTTTTCATGAAGCAAAAAAGAAACATTGTGCTTGGTACTGTAGTATTCTTTAGGCTCTATTTTTTAGAAACAAACCCTTTCGAAAATGGAACAGTCTAACCCTATCTAATTCTGTTTCTGAAAGTTGCATCTCTGAGTTCAGGCATGCGCTGTAGCACCTAGCTCTACCACGCATGCCCAAACTCAGAGCTGCAAATTTCAGCAACAGAATTAAATAGGTGAGACTGCTCTATTTTCGACAGGGCTTGTTTCCAAAGGTAAAGCTCAAAAATACTAACAAGCACAACGCTTCTTTTTGCTTCGCGAAAAACACCGCATCATTACAAAGCAGTGTTACGCACACAAAAGGAAGATAAGGATTCTAATTTGCATGCAGTTTGCAGCTCTTGCCACTACAATCCGTGACATGGCGCCTCTCACTCCGGGACATGAAAATGCAAATTTTAACTGAAAGACATGCCCTACAACAGACATGAAACTCTCTCACTGCAAGTTGGCAGGTGAGTAGTGGCTGCCAGGAAAATAGGGTTCATGACAGCTTTCCTTTAAGTGAGATCTCCTCCCCTGCAGGCGCTTAAGTTTAATTGTAGTTTTCAAAGCTGCTGAATGCTTGATGCCTGTTAATAGATCCAAGCGACAGCGTAGCACTGTTCAATAAATTAGAAAAACTGGTCTCATTTGCGGGTATTTTTTAAACCAAATCCTTAGGGGATCGTGTACCCTCAGCACGCTGTTCCGCTGTTGTATCAGCCATTCAGTACACGTGATAGCAGGAGCGCTATTTGCTGCAGTACTAAATGGGGAGTATCCTTTTCCTTATGAAACCTTGTGCAAGTCACAAAAATTTAAATGTGGCCCTCAGCCTTGCTGCAGAAGCTTGTTGATTTTAATATTCTGGACATTACAATTGACTTTGAGTGAATTTACAGATGGTTTCGACTCTGAATGATATATGTGAGTGCTTTTACTTGCCATTGTTTTGCTGTGCACAAAAAGATTAAGGAATTGAGCATTTTTGTACCAAAACAGTATTTTGGCTGGTTGCTTCACAGAAGCTTATTTGGAGAATACACAATTATAGTGTTGTTTTTTTAGCAGGTGCCGGTTCTCTCTTTGATGTATTTTACATTAACCAGGCACTGCTTTCTTCACTGGTGCAGTCACACCAACAAACACAACACATTTAAATAGGGGCACAGTAGTCTAGCAGAGGAAGGAGGTTACACTGAGCTATGGTGAGCAGTGCAGTTTTATCAGTAGGCTAAGTAGGCTGCAGCCTGGGGCACCAGCTGTTAGGAGTGCCTGAGAAATTCTTGATGTAATGAAAAAAAGCATGAACATTGCCAGCTCAGAAAAATGCCACTATGCACTATGTATCAACACAGGCACAACTGCTGGAGGTGAACAAATGGCCATTAACATCACACCAATGCTCGTACACAATGAACCATTAAAACTTTATTTCCTTCTATAAAACCATTTATGAAAAAATTAGTAAATAAATACAGTAACAATCAGTAAATAAATAAATAAATACAGAAAGAAACAGCATCAAACGAGCAGATACGAAGACCATTAGACCTATTCTGCTGGCATTTTAGTATGTTAGTAAACGTCAGTTGTGGGGAGCTGAAACATAAGTAATTCTCCATTCTCCAAGTCTGAAGTGCTCTGTAATGAAATAGAAAAAGAAAAATCACTGTAGTAACAGCTGGAAAAAACAACTGTACTAAATGACTACCACTACAGTATCAGTTTTGTACTCACCAATTCTGACATCCAAACATCTCTCGTGCACTCCAGAGATCCCAGCCTTCATGAACTCTCTAACACAGTCTTCTCTTCTCAGTTTCAGTTTATTGAAAGTTCTCTCCAGCCACATAGCATGTTTCTCCTTTAAAGTGTACATTTTTAAGTCAATCTTTACTCTTCAGATTCTGTCGGAGAGCTGATCTGATATTAGTCCTGCATACTAGGATGTGAAGCACTGCTTCATATCATCCTTGAAGAGTTTGTTTAGCAAGATGTCCAGGGGTTTCAATAGGTCGGTGCAGGAAGCTGGCACAAAACAGGAATGAATCCTGCCTCCTCTAACTGCTTGAGTACTGAAGTAGTCGTATGAGCCCTGGAAAGGTCTATAATGAGCAGACATTTCTGGTCACTTGCAGCCCCAGAGCATGCTTCATGGCAGACAGATGTGGAACCAGCACAGCATCTATGTAGTGCTGGGTTGTCACTTTGTTAGCCCAGTGATTGGGTGAGGTGTGATACACCAGTCATTGGGAAATTTATGGACGGGGTGACAAGCAGAAGTTTTCCACCATAGATAACCTGAGGTGGCAACAAATCTCCTGCAAGCGTGCAGCACGCAAGGACTAGGGACACCTGCCTTTGTCTCTGAATATCCTGTGGCACTTGTCTTGATCCTGGGGAAACCGGGACAAGATTTACCCCAGTTTCATCAATGTTCACCGCCAGTTCAGGGGAATCAACTCCTGAGCCACTGCTTTTGATATTCTAGTCAAAAACCCTCCTTTAGCCGGATAAAATCTAGTGGGGTTTTGTGGGTGGCTTTGGTGGTCTTACTGCGCTGTAACCCCATCCTGTTTAGGAACCCCAGGTCCATTTGGTGGTGATGTTAACACTGCCACCATCTTCTACAAGAATCTGCAGGCTATTTGCTTTTACAATTCCAAGGCCATGGCACGCACCACCATTCATTCACCATAGCACCCTCAGATCTGAGGCTTGTAATGATGAATCTTAACTCTCCTCTACCTCCTCAATCAGAAAAGTAGGTCTGCCACAGGGTTTTGTTGGCATAGTGGGTTTTAAAATGTGGGGTCAGGCGTCAACTGAAATCTTTCTTTATAGTCCATTTTGAACTTGCGGATTATTGATTCATTGGTGTTGCGGCCGTACTTGCTGGTGTAGTATCAGACCACAGACGTCACCACATTTTCTGATGCATAATGTCAGATCTCAAATCAGACCTCACCAATGTACGATGTAGGTAGATGGGCAGCTCTTTTGTGAGGCGGGGAAGAGCACTTAGCTCTGATGCAACAGCACTGGCGGTGTCCATGTCCAGGCCAGTTCTTGTTGCCAGCTGCTCAGAGGAGACATCAGTCAGATCGAGGGTATTCTCTTTTTGCCTGGCTAGCACTTATCCAGCAGAGGATGGACATGATGACCAGCGATTAGGGTGATCAGAGCTGAAAAAAGATGAGGTATGCAGCAGCAATAGCTACAGTCAGGTTGGCATCAGTAAGAGGCAGTTACTCAAGAATGTTCAACATGGGCTTTTGGGACCCCACCTCATGAACAGTGGCACTGTCATTTCATTACTCGGTCCTGAAAGGTGATTTTGCGCAGTGACCGCAAAAATCACCTTCAGGCCTGAATAATGAAATGACAGTCATATGTTCATGAGGTGGGGTCCCAAATGGCCCACAATGAAAATTTGGTGAAAAAATACTTAAAAATGGTAACAATATCAACATAACTTCAAAATGACATTGAAATACATAATACAGCACTTGCTGTACCTTGATTCTTCAGTGTGCAGTTCAGCTTTGAAGAGTGCAGACATGTCCCATCCACAGAAGATAACAGTAGACAACCTCCAGAGGCAAGTATTGGGTAAGGGGTGTGGGGTGGTGGGTGCTCAGTGGGAGGGTGAGGATGGGAGATGGGATGCTGGGGCTGATGAAGGACTGTTTTCTTTATTTTGTGACCACTAAAGCAAAAATACATTGGGGACAGTTTTCTTCTTTACGGAAACAAAAGAACCATTTGGTCACACTGGAGTGGGCTCCCCAGTGTTCCACACTTTAGGGGTTGCAGTGCCAGCACGGGATTGGGCCCCTGACCGTCAATTAAAAAAAAAACAGAAGGGACTAAGTGGAGGGGGCATCTGACATCGGGGTGGCCTCCTAGTGTCGGAGTTAATGAAATAAATAAATAAATAAAGAGGACGGTGGGTGTCACTAGACACCAGGGAGAGGAACAGTGTCCAGTGATTGGTGGCTGGGGGTACCACTAGACACCAACATTTTCAGACAGCAACACAAAGCTGTTTCTGAGAAATGGCTGCAGAAAGAAATGGTGAGAACATGTAAATTTAGGATTTATTTAGAGTCTGTATATCTCAAAAACACACAACAGATGCACATACGAAATTTGGTATATTAAGAGACATACTGTACCACTAGAGATTATGCATGGCAAAATTTGTGCAAATCCATTGAACGGTTCCACAGTTATTAAGATTCAAAATTCATGATGGAGAAGGCTACCTGCAATACTATGTAACCCTGCCTGCAAAAACAAGATACTTATGTGTGAAAACAAGATACCTATTTACAAAAACAATATGTATATTTGTGAAAAGAAGCTTGTTTTACTTTCACTTTACACTTATTTTTTCCTCATAGGAAATAATGGGAAATTAAAACTTTAATACTATTTCAAGGGATCAACTTTTTCACCAAACCTTCAAAAGGCACATCTGTGTGGCAAAGGCTTTCAATCCTGACAATTTCAGACCACAAGAAAAGTCGTTTCTGAGAAACAGCTGTTTAAAGAAATTGACAAAACCTTAACATTTTGCATTTTTCACCACTCTGTATCTCAAAATCCACAAAAGGGATGTACACAAAATTTGTTATGTCAAGAGACCTTACCCTAGCCACAAAGTATGCCAAAATTTTGTATGAATCTGTTGTACTGTTGCACTGTTGCAACATTATTAAACTGCAAAGTTTGAAGTTTAACATTAAACTGCCCAGCCAACCCTAATACACTGGCACTACTATATACTGTATATAATTGAGAAAAATACATTTTTGGGGTGAAAATTGTCATATTTTCTAATTTGTAAACAGAAATAAAAATATTGAGAATTGTGTATAAGCAACCATACACAGCAAGCCTGTTTTTGAATCAAGAAGTTTTTGTGGTAACACAAGACCTCAAGATTCAAACACAGGCTTGTGATTGCTCTTACATAGTCTTTTATAGTACATAGGCAACCACAGGACTGAAAGATGTCCTGCTGACTCAACCCACAACTCAGTCCTGAAAACTGTCTATAGTCCACTTCATGAACACATCAACTCAGCTGACTCACTGAAGAAACTAGGAAAGCCATCCACCAACTCAGCTGACACCAAATCCATGAAGGATCAAAATAGTTATCCACCAAAATAGCAAAGCTGTCTGCTGATGGGAAAAGGTACTTTACGCCTTGTGAGTCATAACTACAACAACTGCAGCACAGCAGGTTTAAAGTAGGGATTTGAAACTAACAAAGCCATCTGCCATACATCGACTTGGCTGACTCAGCTCTAAATCTTCTAATCAGAGTCATAGATGACTTGTTTACCGTTAATTTCGTTTTTATATTTTTGTTGTTTTGTTTATTTATCGAACTTTGTGCTATTTGGTGCCATTGGTGCTTTTCTATGAGTAGCGGCCCGGTGGAGTCGGAGGAGTTGGTGAAGTCGGGAGTGATCATACCCTGAGGAGCCTAGGACGACGGAAGCCTCGGCTTACTGTTCAATATTTCTGCTCCACTCTGTTGTATATATCAGGTGCAGAATGAACCGAGGAATATTTGACTGAAGTCTGGACCTTATCCTCCGCCCATTATAGGAGTTTGGGGTCAAGGAAGTGCTTGTCCTGGTGACCAATTGCCCGAATCCTGAGTTGGGCGGAGAGCAAACTGTAGGATGGTGGGACCGTCAGTTAGACATGGTGCGTGGAGTAGTTGAGGGATTTTCCTGGCTGTAACTGAAGTTTTTCCTCCCACCCATTGTGAGACTCTTTGGGCTAAAGGAAGGTGTTTCTGCATGCTTGATGCCGGAGTGCTTTGCCTAAATTGGTTTGGAACCTTGAACAGAATGTGGGATTTGTAGTTCCATGACTGAAGTACTATTGGATATTATTTAACGAGGACTCTCCTGGACTCTGGATTTATTTGTGGTCCTTTTGCTTGGCTTTGTCGGGCTGCTCAGGATTTGTGCTTTGTTACTGGTTATTGTCCTTGGAAAAGGAGCAGGGTTTCATTCATTTTATTCTGGACCCCTAGTATACATAGAGCCTCTGACTCAGTTTGAGTTATACTACCCACTGGGTTTCCACTTGATTTGTGGTCTGAAGAGGGCATTAGGATTTTGTGGCCAAGGAATTGGCTACTGTTCTGTGCCCTCATGACTCCAGGTTGGGCTTCTAACAAGGCCTGTCCTGGGTGCTTTATTAGGCCACATTATATCTCGTGGTGTCTGCCTAGTTGGGAGGGGCCTTATTTCTTGTTCATGAGAAAGATCTGATTGTCCTGAGCCCTGATATTGCTTGAGTCCTGTGGATAACCTGGTCTGCTATATGGATTTTGATGGACTTGGATTTTACTCACCTGTGAACAAATGTGACTCCTTCCTAGCAGATTGAAGACTTTTATTATTATTTTATGATAAATTCAATCTGGACAGCGAGGTGGTGAGAGGACCTTGTGTCCATTTATCTTATTTATTTTATTGTTTTCTCCACTCCCTGGTCATGAGAGGATGGGGGATGTGTTATTTTACGTGTTAAGTCTGAATTGTTTGATTTTAAATATTTTGCAGTGAAAGTGCTAAAATATTCTTCCAAAGAGCCCTCCAGTTGTGAGAGAGCTGGAGGTTTTTTATTTTATTTACTGTCTTCCTCCACTCCCTGGTCATGAGAGGACTGGGGGAGGAGTGCTATTGTATGTTCTAAGTTTGAACTGTTTTGATTTTGAATGTATCTATATTTATTTTATTTTAAGAGTCTTCTGCTGGGTTTGACTTGATTTTCTTCGAGGTGGGGTTGGTAATTTATTTTGGTTTAGTTCTGGATTATATGTTTAATTAGATTTATATTGAGGGGTTATTGACCTAACTTTTAAGTTTAAATATCCTGTATTATTGTTTTTGGTTTAGTTGTACTGTAGCGGCATGTGTCGGCCTACAATCCCCACGGTGGTGTGTATTCATCCTCCTCTCTTGTGCCTCACCCTTTTTATCTTCCCTGTCTCCATTATAATACATATCAGCTCTGTAGAGCACTGGGAATTGCTCGAAGGACAGGGATGAGGTGGGGGGCTGTGAACAAGGGAGGATGGACGAGGGGCTTTATCAGGGTAGCTAGATCTAGAAGGCACCCTGGGAGTAAAATGGAATCAGACTGTGGTTTGCCATGTTTGGTGCCCATACCCAAGGGCACTCACGGAATTTAGTAGGCAGATGGGCTTGACAGCCTCTGAGGTTCGTTCAACTCGGGCAGTGTTATGCAATGCTAGGTCTGTCAGAAACAAGACTGGCATTATTGCTGATCTTGTTGGTTCGGTGGACTTAGTTTGCATCCCGAGACCTGGCTGGATGAAAATCCAGGCCCCACGTTGAAGCCATGACCCTGGCTGGGTGTGGTGATACACCTCCTGAGATTGCACTGCAGAGGTGGGGTTGCAGTCTGTTTTAAGACAGAATTGGGCCTCACGGTGTGGTAGTTGGGGAGACTGAGTCCTTTGATTGCACAGTGGTAGTGGGTGTTGGCGTTCGAATCGTATTCATCTACCATCCACCAGGAGATGGGAAACAGAGCTTACAGGAGTGGCAGACTTCATCACTGACATGTCGTTTGAGTTGCCCAGATTGATGGTTCTGGTAAATTACGCCTGGGTTGATGATGAACTCTCGCAATTTGGTAATCACTTCCTCCAATGAATGGCTTCTTTGGACTTTACACAGGTGGTTTCCACTGCTACCCATAAATTCTGGGCACTCCTTGGACTTAGTCTTTCTCCTAAGGATTGATATTTCCAATTTGGGGTGAAACCAGTCGTTTGGTCAGACCACTACACCGTGAGGTTCAGTTTTAGCCCTCACCCGAGAAGGCCTACCCCTGTGGAGATGGCGAGGTACTGCCCTTTACAGGATGTTACTTCCTAAGGCCTTGCAGCGGTCCTGACCTCTCGCCCCTGTGTTGGTGAGCAGTAGTCCAGAGACCTTGGTGATGGCCTATAATAGGCTGTTACAGTGGCTCTGGATACCATTGCTCCTGTTCATGTATGACCCCTCTCCTTCACCCCAAGGCCCTTGGTCTGATGGGACATTGAGGGAGATGCGGAGACAGGGGCTAAGATTAGAACGCTGCTGGTGCAGGTCCGCCTTGATGCCGACTCACCTTAGATTGATGGACCATTATTCTGTCTATCAATCTGCAATCTCCCATAAGAAGGTAGAATTCCTGTCCAGGAGATTGCAGCTGCTAGGAATCGACCGGCTCAGCTTTTTCAAACTGTGGACAGGCTGTGCAGCCCAGCATGTCTACAAGTTTTAAACTTTTCGCAATTAGAGTCTCTTGAGGCTTGCTCGCTTCTTCGCCAAATAAGGTGGCCGACATCAGGCGGATCTGCGTCCAGCGGCTACTTAAGGGGATGCTGTTGAACAAAATGAGTTCACAGTACCTGAATTTTCTGGAGTTCTTCAGTCGGTATGATTTCATGAATGTCATGAGGATTATCCATTGTGTGGCGCCTACAAGCTGTAGTTTGGATCCTGGACCGACCTCCCTAATATTGGGTTGTAGTGACATTATCGGTCCAACTTGTGCGAATAGTCTGGTGCTCCCTGGAATCGGGTGAGTTTTCTAGCTCCCTGAAAGAGGCGGTGGTGACACCTCTCTTGAAGAAAGCTACCTTGGACCCAGACTGTTTCACAAACTACAGACCTATCTCAAACCTACCCTTTATTGGGAAGGTGATTGAGAAGGTAGTGGCGGTCCAATTGGAGAACCATTTAACCATTCATGACATCTACGAACCCTTCCAATCCGGTTTTCATAATAGACATAGCACCGAGACTGCACTGGTTCGGTGCTTAATGATCTTCTGAGGGCAAGAGACCAGAAGAGACATTCTATTCTAGTTCTTCTTGATCTCTCGTCAGCTTTTGACACTGTGGATCACGTGGTGTTGTTAGCACGCCTGAGGCAGATCTGCGGAATATCGGAATCGTCCTTCGATGGTTTAACCTCATTCCTCACTGGGAGATCACAAAGAGTTGTGTCTGGGGTTGTTTTCAGGTCCAACTTTTTGTTGTGTGGATACCTCAGGGTTCTGTGCTATCTCCCATGTTATTCGCAGTGTATATGCTGCCCCTTGAGACATTATAAGACAGTATGAGCTGAGGTTTCACTGCTATGCAGATGATACCCAGCTATACCTGTCTTTCACTCCTGACCAGGATGGAGCTCTCTTGGTGTTTAACAACTGTCTGAAAGAAATCCAGGATTGGATGGATTCTAGTTGGCTGAAGTTGAACTCAGAAAAGACAGAAGTTTTGGTTGTGGATCCGGGCTGTTGAGACTAGAGGCCGCCTGTTGGTGCACCCTCAGGAATTTTTAGCGTGTGTCACTTCGACCCGAACGGGTGCGTAACCTAGGGGTTATCTTGGATGACAGGCTGTAACTACAGTCACAGGTGTCAGCAGTTGTCAAGACTTCCTTTTACCATCTTAGGAATATCGCTAGAGTGAAGCACCTTGTTCCGCCTGACACACTACCAACGTTGGTCCACGCCTTTGTGTCCTCACATTTGGACTACTGCAACTCCTTGTACTTTGGGCTTTCTGGGTTGAAATCCACCACCTTCAACTGAGTGGGTACAGCAGCCCGGGTTTTGACTGGGACGAGCAGGTCTTGTCATATTACCCTGCTGCTGCACGATCTGCACTGGCTTCCTGTTCAGTGGCTTGATCACCTTTAAAGTCTGTTTACTGACTTTCAAAGCCCTACATGATCAGGGTCCCGCCTATCTGAAAGATCTTCTGGTTTTTGATTGCCCTGGCTTATCAGTTCGCCGGGTCAGGGACGAGGTTGCTAGAGATTCCAAGAGGAGTTTAAATTCATCTGGCTGTAGAGCTTTTTTTATGCTGCACCCACTTTTGGAATTCTCTACCCCATCGGTTACGGGAGTGCACCTCCATGGAGGAATTTAAGAGGGGCTTAAAACTCATTTTTATCAAATTATGTTCTTGGAGTATTGATTGTGTTGAAGCTGCTGATTATACTGTAGTTTTATCTGTGTTTTATATTGAATTTTAATGTTTGATTTGTATTATTTGTTTTGTACAGTGCCTTGAAAACTGAAAGGCGTTTAGAAATAACATTTATTATTATTATTTTATAGGAGGGGAGTTGCAGAGATATTTGCAAAGACAGAATCACAAATTTAAAAAGAAACTGGATGGCAATTTTAGTCTTAATACTGACGTGACTTAACAGGAAGGCAGCTGCACAATGATTTTCTATGTTGTTGTACTGCAGTAGTGATATCCCAACTGCAGCACAACAACATTTTGATGTCACCACTGCAACACAACAACATAGTCCAAGGTATGAATTTACTGTTGAACAGTACTCTACCATACACTTTATATTGATAATAATGGAGAAAATATCATCCTCTGAAATAAAATAACAACAGTAATAAATATCAGCACTGTTATGTGTGTCAACAAAATGTTTTAAACAATTGAAAATGAGTAATAATACATTGTGAGGATTGAAAATGCTTGAAGCTAAACCAGTCCATCAACATGGCATAAGTGGTGCCACTCATGATGCCAGCAGTCTGGGTTTGAATAGAGAGAGGCCATCAAGGGATGATGGGAGAAGGATTGAGCACCCCTCAGGATGCTGTCTGCTATCCTCTCCAGGACAGGAGGTTGTCTGATGCTGCTCCTCAAGTACAATGTGGGTGACCACAGATGAAGAAGCAGGATTTAATGTGCCTAGTGAGAGTGAGACACTGGCTTGAACCATGCATTAACATGCCTCTGGGTGCCTGCACATACACAGCCTAGTTGCTGGTGTCCTCAGGATGGGGAGGCAGAAAACATGAAAAATACACAAACCTGGCAGGATAAGGCCAGCGTCTCACAGGTCCTACACCGCAACTCTGCACACTCCTCCACTGAACTTTGGACACTGAAGGGGTTTGGGGCACCTGATAACCATCCATGGGGGGGTTAAGCATGGAAGAAGAAGGTAAGAAGCCCAAGGGAAGGGAAGGTGGGTGATGGGTCTGGGGCCACCTAGCAGAAGGAGGTTAGATGAATGAGAGAAGGAGGCTACAACAATAATTAAAAAAATGTTTGGAAGCTATAGTGTAATCTCCATCAAGAGGTTGTGACAGGAGCACCTGCCACTCTTGAGGAATGACCTTTTCTTAAATATGTTGCAACAGTTCTTCTATTTCTTAGCCTAATCTATTCTTTACAATTTCTAGTCCATAAGGTTGGCCACCTATGAGTACCCCTTCCTTTCTTGACTATGCTATAGTGTCCTCTTTAATTTTCCTTTTTCTCAGGCCTCATACAGGAAGGTTATTGTGGTGACCTCCAAGCCTATGTAAAACAGGTCATGTTTATTGTTGTTGGATTTAGTATGTAATAGCACCATGTCATAAAATACCTTGATGTATATACCTTATGTTTATGAAACTTGCAAATGTTGAAAACACCATGGCACTAGGTGTTTTTGATGATGATAAAAAGTACTAGGTGACTATTATAGAAATTAAGTTAGTTGTGCTATTTAAGATGCATGTAAATTGCTGCAAATTGAACAAGTCTGAAATGTCATAGTGATTTACATATAGCCCATGATGCTTGCATAGGGAAGTATGCGTGATGTTATGTTTCTTTGAACTTGGCTTATTGTCAATGCCTCTGGGTAACCCTTGTTTCAGTGCTTCTGCACTGAGGTTCTTTGTTTTAGCTTGTTTTGTATTTTTTTTTTATTTAAGCCCCACTACCCAAGCAAACAAAGGCCGCTTAAAGGTGGAGGCTGAATCTCAACTGCTATGTAGATCAGAGATCAGTGTCAGTAGGTGCTGGCTAAGTGCTGAAAAGGATGTACATAGTCTGTTGCTGCAAACTGATGTGCTGAAGAAGAGATATGCCATTGTTCAAGGTTATCTCCTGTATTTTGAATAAACATCACACAGAGATTGTGTGTTGAACTTGAAGTTCGGTGTCTGGTCCATCTGTTATCCCACAACACCACCATAGACTTAGTGTCAGTGGGTTAACTTGCTGGAAGTGTCTGGACTGGCTGAAGAGGACGTTTTCTAGTGGATATAGCCCAGATATCCCAGGTGAACCGATGACCAGGAGCTGCCAGAGGAGAACCCGGAGAAGAAAGTCATGTAGTTCTGACCAGAACCATGGTCACAGACTGAGAGAGAAGTTGCTGCCTGGACTGGACCTGGGAGCTCTGAGGATGGCCTCCTGAAGATAATGAAGAAATGCGAAAGGGATGAGGAGCGACTGTGGGGTCGAGGCAGACCAGAGATGCAAGATGACATCCCGATGGTGGAAAACCTGATAAGGTTAATACGGTGGATTATTGGGCAATGGTTGGAGGCAGACTGACTATGCAGAGAGGCAGAACACTGGTGCCAGATGCTCGAGAGGTCCCTTCCAGACAGTTTGGATAAAGAATCGTGAGGAGGATTTTTCATGGGCTCAGCTGGAGGATGACCCCTAACTGAGCAGGATATTCCTTTGTTGCCTGTGTTCCCAGGATGTTACCTGTTGGAGGTCAGAGATGCAAGTATGGAAGAATGTGAGACCCCAGGTAAGACTGTGCCTAGCAATATTGTGCTGGGGTTGAAGACTGCAAGTAAGCAAGAAGAAGCCTATGAGGCTGAAGGGACTTTTTTGTATTGATGAAGCTAAACCTATTAACAGTATTGACTGGGGTATACTGCAGGCTAAATATGCTAATATTGCCAAAATGTTACAATATGTTAAGATCAAGGAGGTGGTACATGTGTTTTGTTTTTTGATGAAAACCTACAAAGGAGAAGGTGGATGGAAAATAGATTGGAACTCATGCTAGTAACACCCAGAGTGTCTACCCTCAGGTGTCTATATCAGTAGCAAATGAAAAGAATGAATCAAGAGACATAGTCGGTTTATGTAGAGGGGTTGAACCTAGGACTGGGCTCCTGCTTAAAACTGACATGTCTGGTGGGGTTGAGCAGGTAATTACTCACCCCAGAGAAAGTCTATCTATGGTACTGGACTTTACAGTCATCCAGATTTTGGTTAAGAAATATGATGGACTTTCCCTAAAAGGAGATGGGAAAGTACCATTAGTCTCTGTTGAGAAATGTGTTAATGCCTCAGGGTAAAACATGATGATATCCACTATGTTTATGATAGAATGTTTATCATTAATAGGACCCTAAGACAGAGTGTCTGAAGAAGGATGACTGGAGCTCCAGTCCTTCCTGGGACAGGAAGGTGGTAAGCAATCTGCAACAACTGCTTCCTCTTAAGGTGGAGGATATGTGACAGGGAGCTCCTGCCACTCTTGAGGACTGACCTTTCCTTAAATCTGTTGCAACAGTTATTCTATTTCTTAGCCTAATCTATCCTTTACAATTTCTAGTCCATAAGGTTGGCCACCTATGGGCACCCTGTTCCCTTCCTGACTATGCTATAGTGTCCTCTTTAATTTTCCTTTACCTCTCAGGTCCTCACAGGAGGTTACTGTGGTGACCTCCAAGCCTATGTAAAACAGGTTGTGTTTATTGTTGTTGGATTTAGTATGTAATAGCACCATGTCATAAAATACATTGATGTATATACCTTATGTTTATGAAACCTGTAAATGTTAAAATACCATGGCACTAGGTGTTTTGATAATAAAACGTACTAGGTGACTATTATAGAAATTAAGTTAGTTGTGCTATTTAAGATGCATGTGAATTGCTGTAAATTGAACAAGTCTGAAATGTCATAGTGATTTACATATATCCCATGATGCTTTGCATTAGGGCAGTTTGTGTGATGTTGTGTTTCTTTGAAACTTGGCTTTTTATCAATGCCCTTTGGGATAACCCTTGTTTCAGTACTTCTGCACTGAGGTTCTTTGTTTTGGCTTTTATTTATTTATTTTTTCTATTTGAGCTCCACTACCCAAGCAAACAAGGCCTGCTTAGGGTGGAGGCTGAATCTCAGCTGCTAAGTAGATCAGAGATCAGTGTCAGTAGGTGCTGGCTAAGTGCAGAGAAAGGACATACATAGTCTGTTGCTGCAAACTGATGTACTAAAGAAGAGATATGCCATTGCTTAAGGTTATCCTCTGTATTTTGAATAAACATCACACAGAGATTGTGTGTTGAACTTGAAGCTCGGTGTCTGGTCCATCTGTTATCCCACAACCCTCCACAGGAGCAACACAACTTTATCTAGTCGTCTTCTTTCCAAGAGTCAAAGGACACTATATTCAGAGTGCCCTTAAGTGTTCTACATTTTGTAACTAACTTGTTTGAATTTGATGTTTGAGGTGGTTTTACCAATTTGTTGTACCTTGTCATATTTTGTAACAATGCAACCCTCTCTGTTTGCACTATGTATCCTAAATGTCTGTATTACGATCTTACACATCATGGCAATAGAATGTATGTACCTCTTTTTATAACTAATTCCAGGTCACCCTTGAAAATGGGACATTTAGTTCCAGTGCGCCTGCGCGTTAATGACAACAAATACCTAAATAAATCATGGGTATATTTTAGTACTTTAATAAGTTAAATTTATTGAACCAACAGCAGCACACAGAAAGGCTCCATGTCAGAACAGTGATGTAATTTTGGTGAACGTCAAAATGGCAGAACAGGCGGCCGAGTACAGAATCGGCAATGCCAAATAATGGTAACCGACAATATAAGTAATTTCAGCCACATTTTTACAGAACAACACATCTTCAATCAGGCACACTAAAAACCATTGGAAGAAAAATACACCAGCTTGAAAGCTGACCCAGCTACTACCAGCTGTGTGGCGAATCTTCCGTCTGAACCTCGTTTCATCAACTAAACCCTCTTGTTTTCCCAAACCTCCTTGAGTCAGGAAAGCAAATACATTCCCCTACTGTGCTATTGGTTATTTTAAATGGCTTGTACCTTCTTTCATTTCTTGTTTTAATCCTTAAGTCACTTGGGGCTCCCTTAATTCACTTGGGGCTCCACCTCTCACATGGGGCGTGCCCCTGAGCCCCTGTTATTTCTAAATATGCAGCTCTGAGGTGCTGCTTGATAGTGACAATTGCTATACCTGTGGAATAGCCTTAATTACTTGGTCACTATTATTTGTATGTCGCCGTTCATGCGATCACCATTATTGACTCACCTTTTGACTTCATTGATTGACTTAGCCATTTTGACATGCCACCCTCAGAGACACCAAAAGGCTGCCTGTTAAGGTGATAGAAAGCTGAAGCTGCAACATTCTAGACATAACAAGTAATTACTATCAAAGATTTATTTCCAGTTTGTTATTTTAAGTTTTCATTGCTATACTCAATTGCAAGTGTAATCTGACATATATGTATTTAGTATTACAATATTTATATTTGTAATATATTATATTTATATTTGTAATGTGACTGTTTATTTGCTATTCCTTAATAACATTTAATTGACAGAAAAACAGTATGGGAGATGTTGGTAAGCAAATATTTTGATGGGCAATCTTTGTTTAACATTTATATACCTAATAAAGACTTACAAACATAAACTTTTGAAAAAAAGATTATTGGTCCCACAAGTTCTTTCCCCACCTACTCATTGAGAATACCCTATCTCCCTTTTCTTCAAAGGACCTGTCAAGTGTAATTTTTGAAGTAGTTACTGTATCAGTTAATACCACCTGATTTGGGACTGGGAGTCTGGTCCCCATACTCACTATTCATTCTGAGAAGAAGTAGTAGTAAGATGTTTATTTTTATGCATGATATAACTGTTAGGGCTAGAAGGCCTGTTTACAAAGTTGCCCTGTCACAGTGGCATTGTTGCATAAATCTCATAGAGTTACAGAGTTACAGTTTAAATAAATCTAAGCAAGACCTGGACTGTACATTACAGTAAGGTAAAATGATACATTGATGGTATACAATTATTTGTAAGTACACAGATACATGTTTTATGGGAAAATGATGATGCCTCAATTTAAAAGCAGTTGCATGTTTTGGACAGTTCCTTGTTTATGGTAGTTTTAAAGCACCCAGTAGTTTTTCCTGGTATTTCACAAATTGTTTACTGCACCAAAAACATCTAATTGCCATCTGGTATTTCTCATGAATTTTCCTCCTTTCAGTTGCATTTTCTGTGGCATCCTTGGCCATCCTGAAGAACGGTGAAGGATCTGATGGTAGAGATGTGCAGAATTATAAATTCTTCAGGTGGAATTGGCACACCACTGCGATTCTGCTTCACGCGAATTTTCAGCCAATACCAGATCGGATGTACAAGTCTGTTTAAAAGGCGATAGGCTAGATTTTCAAAGAGTGGTGCAGTGCTTGGATCAAGCCCTGCGTCCAGCCTCTGTTCCTTGGCGCACCTGAGCAAACTCCTTTGATGCAACTGCTCCCGGATTTTAGCGCATCAGGCGAGTTGCGACACTTTTCTACACTTTATGGCAGCTGCATCAGATATTTGGCACAAGCCCCATAGAAATGGTCCGCAGCATGCCAAAAGTTTGACCAGTGGGAGCTGGTCTAGTTTGGCGGTAATGCAGCGCAAGTGGAGGAAAATCCCAATCCGCACCTGGTGAATACCGCAAAGCTCTATGCACCATATAATCAGCACAACGGGGCTTGTCTCATTCTCATTCTCAAGCTTTTGAAAATTGAGCCTAATGTCTGATCTGGCAAAGCCTGTCAGCCTGCTTTGGACAAAGATATGCCTACATATGATGCCTTGCTCTGGGATTGGGACTTTGGAGCACGGGTATGGTTTGGACAGATGTGTAAAACAAAACCATTTGGATATTTCTTCTCTCGAGCAACGTTTCACAGATTCTATGCACTATTCCTGCATGCAGATTGTCTTTGACATGCTAACTCCAAGGCCCAGATATTCAAACTGTGCCCAAAATGTGCGCAACAGCAGGAGCAACAAATCAATCTGCATATGCGCAACAGACGCAATATTCAAACATGGAGCAGAACAAATTGCGTAGCAGCCAACGCCTGAATATCGCAGACAACTGGCGCCTAGCTACACCAGGAAGGAGAAGTTGAGCAGAAAGGTTGTGCTATAGCGCAACCAGGGCAGCCCAGCTGAGCAGTCCAGAGGTGCCATAGCAGCAGAGCGCCCCCCCGCAGAGCAATGGAACTGCACATCCAGGGAGGCAGGCTGGGGCCCACCGCCAGCCATGCCACACATGGGCACAGGAACACACTGCAGAACCAACAAGACACCTGCACCCCAAGCACAGCATCACTGGGGTGGGACAGATGATCTACTGGCCCATGGGGACAAGCCAACAAAGCACAGCAGAGCCATGATGCCCCAGCACAACCACTGGCAGGCTGAGAGTGCCACACACAGGGGTTGACAACCACAGTGCACATCAGCTCCCGTGCACGCACAGCACACCCTGCACCGTGACCCCAAGACACCACCCATGTGCAGTGACTGGCACTGCAGGAAACCATGCATCCCCTGGCACACGCCAACCCCATGCAGCAGAGAGAGCATACAAGCCAGACACACCCTGTGCACCCAGCAGTGGGTGGCAGCAGACAGCAAGACAACAGAAAGTCACTGCCATGCTGGAGATACCTCCCATGCACGCACACACACACACACACACACACACATACCCAGGACCATACCACCCCAGATGGCATGCACACACTGCAACTGAGCAGCCATAGCCAGCTGCAAATCAGAGACCAAATACAGTATTCATAACAAAATATAAATGTATTATCAAAATGTAAAGCACAAAACAATCAACCATAACTATTTACAAGGGGAGGTAGAGGTACAAGGTAGGGGTGGGCAAGGTGAGGGATGAACTTGGAGAGGGCATGAGGGTGGCAGGGATGGGTGAAGTGGGAAGGGTAATCAGGCCTAAGGCCCAGCAGGCTGGTCCCTTCCACCCGGTGCCGCTGTTCCGGCGATGCCTCCTCCGCAGGCCATGTCGATGGATGTCCCTGAGGATGGCCTGATTGTCCAGGGACACTTGCGCCAGCCCACGTATCTCCTTGTGTATCCTCCTGAGAACAGTGAGGCCTAGGAAATGGGAACACAGTCAATGCCTGTGACTGACCACAACCCTGAACACCACCCAACCTGCAAGCCATATAGCCCAATGTCCCGCACCTGTGATGGCATACACCCACCCACAGTGAACATGCACATGGCCATCACAAACAGGCGGCACCAGCTATGTGCACCACTGCACACACACTGCCCATGTCCATCACAGCACAAACAAGGCTGTCAAGGACGTGGCAACATGGTGCGATGCCAGTTACACAGCTATGTGCCCAGTGCATGCTGGACCACCAGTGACGCATACACAGACGCGTGCTGTGACACTGGACAGTGATGCATGTCGCCTGTGTCGCATGGTTGTGTTGTGCATGGCTGGTGGTCTTGCCCCCCCAGCATGCAATAGCATCCATGATGTAATGATACTCACACTCCTCAAGCAGCTGGGTCTGCCGCTGCTGCTGCTGCTGAGGTACCACCCACAGCACCACCGACTGGCACCGGGGCCCTGGCACTGCCCCTCCTCACCCGGTGCCTGCATCCTCATATCCCGCCTGTGGGAGACATATGTTGAGAAAAACATCAGTGTGACTCCAAAGCAGACTGCCCCTGCCCCAGTGAGAGTGCCTGCCCACACAGCCAGACCCATGCATCTCACACCTGCACACACTGACACAGCCAACCATGGCAGAGCCATCACCTATGCACAGCCACCAAAACACACTCACACCCCTACAGAGAATACAGGTGCATAGATGGTACACCCACCTGGCCTAGGGACCACGCCTCTCTGGCATGTGACCGTATCCGCTCCAGAAGCTGAGGATCCTCCCGCGGAGGTCACTGTAACGGTGCCGGCACTGCTCAGCTGACCTGCACTGCCCAGTGACCCCACCAGGTCACTGGCCACTGCTGCCAGACCTGGGTCTAGCAATGGTGAGGTCACCTCACCACTACAGTGCCCCATAGTGGGCTCACGAGGCCACCAAGTTGGCCACTTTCACGGGCTCCATTGCACTGCCTCTCGCTGCCATGGTACCAACTTTACAGCAGGCAATATGGCGCCCGCTGCGCCGTAACCTGCGTGGAGATGTTGTGCAATAGACCACCATAGGTTCCAATCGGCGCTGTTCGAACAGCGCCCGTCACTTCACATAGCGCTGTCACCAGACAGCGCAATAGGGCTTCTACACATAGGCAGCCAAACAGCGCCAGGGCAAAGATCAGACACCAGGTCATAAGCATGACGCGGTCCTCGCACAGCGCCATCTGACGACACGCATCCCGCACGCATCACCTCCCTGCATACCAGTGCCACAGTGGACTATTGCGCAGTGCCACAGCGCCATATAGTGCCCAGTGCTGTAGCGCCCACTGGCACAATGGTGCCATGGCCTGAATTGCCGATCGCACACAGCACATCAGCAGCGCGGCAGACGCCCGCGTAAGCTATCTGGGCATGCACAATGCGTGTACCACACAGTCACAGATCTGCGCCATTGGCTCAGCCGACTCAACCATATTGGCGCAGTTTAACTGCGATATTCAGATACATGCAAATCATCTGATCAGCCATTCAAAGGCGCAGTGACACAATTTGCATCTCATTATAGTTGCTCCACCCTAATTTGCATGCATTGCACTCATAAATGTGCGATATTGGGCTGCTGGCCAGATTCGGGTACTGCAGGTGAGAGGTGAGTTGCATGCTGTGTGATGTTGTGGACAATGGTCATGGGAAAATGCTGTAGACTGCACAGTGACAGGTGTCCACTTCCCCATACAGATCGCCATGACCGAGCAGAGACAAGGTGAGGTGAGGATGGTGGCATAGGAGGAGGCCCAACTTTACCCAGCAGAGACAGAGGCCCTCTTCCAGGCCTACCTGGAGGAGGAGCCACTACTGAGTGAACGGCGGGCACCCCTCAGTCCCGTGCGGCTGCATGGGAGGTAGTTTGGCCGTGAACCTGCACAGAAGCCACCAGCGCTCCGTGCAGGAATGCAAGAAGAAGATGGGGACAGACCGCGGGAGGTTGAAGGAGAAGGTGGCAGCCTTCAGGGCGGCATGTGCTGGCACTGGCGGGGGCCAGCCAGCGGTGTTGGAGCTGACCCGGCTGAGGAGAGACTGGCTGCATCAATGCAGCGGAGCGCTATTGAGGGCATACCAGGAGGTGGATTCCAGACAGGTGGAAGCCCATCACTGCACGGTATGACATGGTGGTGGTGTTGGGGGAGTTGTTCACATGCACTCACATGTACTGTCTTTCTGTTACAGATCCTGTTCGTCTTCAGAAGACGGTGGTGGTGGGTCCAGGCTGTGATGATGACCTGCTGGACATGGAGGAGGGTCCATCCACCTCTGTCACCAGCCAGCATGCACTGCAGCAGCATGCACGCTGGGCCGCCAACCTGGTGTCAGTGATTCGGTGTGGGGTGCACAGCCTGTGTCCAGTAGTCTGGCATGCAAGCATGCCAGCACGCTCGTGACTGTGGCTGTAGCACGTACTCCGCACCATTGATGATGCACGGACTGCAATGGGCAGTGATATGTGTGTCCCATGACGGACACACAGCAGGCCAGCATGTGCCCCTGGGCCTTCTGATTCCAACTTGTGTACCAGCATGTTGGCACAGTCCCAGGCTGTGCCTGTCAGCACCGGTGGGCAGCACCAGTGGCTGTGCAGGTGTCTGGCACTGTTGGCGGCCACAGCGTGGAACGTGGACCCTGGGGACAGCGGGTTGAGGGCAGCAGCAGCAGTCACCCACCAGGTCTGGGGTACAGTGTCAAGCGTGGCACATGTCCGCCTTTGATCCGCCCATTCCTGGTCCTGGTAAACAGCGCCCACCCTCAAGGGGTGTTGTGCATCAGGATCTTCCACACCCTGGGGACAGGATGCCATTGGGGCACAGTACCATTGGATTAGCACACCCGCCTGCTGCAGGAATCAGTACAGCAGCAGAGGCGGGTTGCAATGTCCGTGGAGGCACTGTCTGTGGCTGTGGAGCGGCACAGCAGGGAGTGTGTTCTGGACCGCAGAGCTGGTTCAGATGCGGACGGATGTGACCGCCACCATTGACAGGCTGACCCAGGCAGTGGTCTCTGTCATGGACGATTGGGCACACAGTCAGGTGCCCCTGTACCGCACACCCCAAACAGTTCACTCTCCACTCCCGTTCCCGCATCGTATGACACAAGGCCTGTCGATGCTGTGTTCTGCTATGGGCATCCCGAGCACCCTTGGTGCAGGTTTGTTCGGCATGCTGCAGACCCTGTGCAGGCAAGGTCGCGTTCACGCAGTGGGACCCCTGGTGGTCCAACAGTGCCACCCCATGTGGCCCCTGCTCAGCCTGCCAGGGCTGTTGGTCACCGCCACCCACGCATCCACAGTGGCTGTGGGACAGTGCTACATGACTGACCTGTCTCCCAGTGTGGACCCTGTCTGGTGCTGCCCTGTGTGCAATGTATGTCATGGTGGGCAGTGCACTGCTGGGTGCTCTGCTCAACACGCCAACACACGGACCACCTGCACACCTCCCAACTGCTGTCCACAGGTGTGTGTGCATGATGATGCCTGCATTGTACTGTACGCCAAGGTGCAAGGGTGCCCAGCATCTGACACACGTACTTGGACAGTACAGGTGTGGGGTGGTCAGTGGTTCTGTGTGTTAGCAATATCGTTCTGCTGTGCTGTGCATCTGCCCATGTACGCTCTGTGCCTGGTGTGTGTGTGTCCATATGAGTGTTCACCCCCTGATGGTATGTTTGTATGCCTGGACCCTTCCACCCCTGGCCGTCATGCACCCCTGGTGTGTTACCCTGTGTGCCTGTGGTTTGCGATGGACAGTGTTGGTTGCACATGTCCCCTGACTTACCTTGTTCTGCATAGTGCTCCTCTGTGATGGTGTCCCGGTGCAGCTGGGCCTGCTGGATCAGTCGGGGTCCCGCCGTCCTGGGGAGGGCTGCTCATCACCATCAACACCGTGCCACTGGCGTCCCCATCGCAGTCCCCTCTTCAACCTGTAGGGCTATCCCATAGTCTTTGGCATATTGCAGGATGAAACAGGCCAGGAATATCCCACAGACCTTTTGGGGCTGTACTGTAGGGCACCGCCGAGGTGTTCTAGGCATCGGAAGCGTGCCTTGAGCATCCCAAACACCCGCCTATGATGTTGCGTGGAAGCATGTGCCTCATTATAGCGCTGCTGCGATGGGGTCATGGGTGCCGGACAGTGAGCAGCCAGGGACAGAGTGGGTATCCGCTGTCACCTGTGGAGATAGTGGAGATCAGTATCATGTTCAGGTCCATATTGCCCATATCCTGTGTGCCACTACCATGGCACCTGTGGCATTCCACCCTTGCCCCGGTTTGCATTCCATACATGCACTCACCCACTAGATGGCCTGTGGGATGTCCCCACTCGAATCGATGGCACAGTGCGGACTGATACCATATGAAGGCATCATGTGCTCCACCAGGGTGTGTGGCACAGACATGATTATGCACCCAGTGGCATCACACACCACCTGGCAGTTGACACTGGAGAAGCCCTTCTTCTTATATGCAGCCCCATCGGGCCAGGTGGTGTGCGAATGGCCACATGGGTGCAGTCTATGGCCCTACACGCCAGGCATACGTATACCTGTGGAAACTCATGCATGTTTGCTGTATGCTCTGCCATGTGCTGGGAAATGGATGTACTGCGAGCATGTGGCAGCAGTGTGCTGAGGAATTGGGTGAGGATGCATGACATGGCCAACTGTGTGATGCCTGTGGTGTTCCCTGTCAGCCTCTGAAAGGTGCCCGTGGCGAGCAGGCACATGCAGGCTGTCACCTTGGTCTCCACCGACAGAGCGTGACTCGCGTGAGGGTGCCTGCATCACATCACTGCACAGCTCACACAGCCGCCTCAGTATTGCCCTGTTCAGGCGGCACCGCCCACGACTCTACCGCCTGTGTACAGCTCAAAGCTGATGCGGCAACGTACTGCCTGTTGGGGCGCATCACCGACGGGCCCTTCCACGGCCACGTCCCCCGCAGCATGCATTCTCACCCCTCATTACAGCTTCCATGTAGCTGGCACTGTCCATCTCCCTGGCTTCTGACCCTCCGGTGTTGCTGTGTTACCCCCGCTGTCCTCACTGCTACTCCCACTGCACCGGCACCCCCTGGCCTCTACAGCCTGTGGCTCATGCTTGCCTTGCCTGCCCTAGCCTGTCACTGTCTGTCTGTCTGTCTGTCTCTCTCTCTCTCTCCCTCCCCACTTGGCATCCTTTAGCATTCTTGCACCACTTCCTTGAGCCTTTTTTTTTGGCTCATTTCCGCTAGTGCAATTTCTGGCTGTTCGCTGTTGCGCATTGCGCAAGTCTTTGAATGTCGCATTGCGCTGTTTATGCATGGATCCACCTCAAGCTGCGCATGCTTCATTTGCATTGCTGTTGCTCAGCATGTTTTCGCATGCTAATCAGTTTCCTCTGAATATCGCAAAATGGCGACTTTTGACCTTGGCGACAACCCTTTGAATATCTGGGCCCAAGTGTACTAAATTACAAATCTGATCATATGTTACAAAATACACTGCTCTTGCTAGACATGAGTATGTCAACTACCATTGCTCAATTGCCCAATTTAAGGAATCTCCCATTCAGGAGCTAGGCAGTTAGCTTGCCAGATTTGGGTGAAACATGGGTCCTTTTCTAGGGGGTCCCACAGAAGAACTACCCAGATTAGAGGCATCAATGGGGAAAAAGTAAGCTCTCACAAGTATCTACAGTAGAGACAGGTCATCCACTGGCTCCACCACTGGATGCCTGTATCAATTAAAAACTTCAGGACCTGAACATGTTCCCTGGATGTGAGAGGTTCTATGTAGCTTCCCAAACCACTGATGTAGAGAGGAAGACTTGCTGGTTTAGTGACTATTCCCCTCAATGCATTTCTTGGAGAATGAGTCACCGTCTGGGAATTCAGCTCCATGCTAGATGAAATACTAAGAGGGAGTCTAGATTTTCTTCCACTTAAATGAGTACTTTGTACACCTAGTCAGCATCATTTCTGTTATTGTCATTGCTCGTTTTCTAAGCTGAATGTCACTGAACTGAATCATTAGACTTCTATTAACTGTGGACTGATCTGCTCTTTGAAATAAAGCAACCCCAATAAATGGCTTTTGTTTCTAGTATATTTATCTGGAGGGTCTGTTGCCTTCTAGACAGAAGGCATTGCACCGCATCTGGTCTAGTACCTCACCCAGCCTGTCAGAATCCCCCATACATCTGCATGCCTGTGGTGAGTACCCCCTCACCCCCACTGAGTCAAGAGTTGTGTAATTTGATTTGGGTGTATCAGCTGCCTGTCTCTTCAAAGTCAAAACAAAGATTCTTTTCTGTGACATATCTCATTGAGATAACTTAGAAGGGATCACTATAATTTTATCTCTTTACATAGATACATAGATACATAGACAGTGTCGGCAGATAAGGGCCTATGGCCCACCCAGTCTGCCCATTTGAGCTTGTAAGTTCAGTTTATGTTTTCCTAGAAGTCTGTTGCCCTTACCCCTGACCTCCAGAATTCTTTATGTCTATCCATGCATTCTTAAATTCCGTGATTGTTTCAGCCCCCACCACTTCCTCTGGCAGGGTGTTCCACTTGTCCACCACCTGCTCTATGAAGAAATTCTTCCTCATGTTTCCTCTGAATCGTCCTCCTCCAACTTCATCCCATGCCTCTAGTCCTGGAACATCTTTCGCTTAAAAATAGTGTATTACTGCACCTTGTTCCTCCTGTGAGATACTTGTATGTCTCTATCCTATTCCCTCTCCTCCTCTCTCCAGGGAGTACATGTTCAGTTCCTTCAACCTGTCTTCATAGGACTTGTGATGCAATCCATGCACCATCTTTGTTGCCCTTCTCTGAACTTTCTACCCTGTCTATGTCCTTACATAGGTATGGTCTCCAGAACTGTACACTGTACTCCAGGTGGGGCCTCACTAGTGTCTTGTATAGTGAATTATGACCTCCCTTTTCCTCCTGGTGATGCCCTGCCTCTACATCCCAGCATCCTATTTGTTTACCTGCTGCCTTGTCACATTGTTTCCCTACCTTGAGGTCATCAGAGATGATAACCCCAAGATCTCTTTCCTGCTTGCGTATGCTATATCCTCACCCCCAACTGATATATTGTGCCAGGTTTTGTGCCCCATATGCATTATCTTGCACTTTGCATTGAATTTCAACTGCCAAACCCTTGACCATTCTTCAGGTTTCTGCAGGTCCCTTCTCATTCTGTCTACACCTCTGGTGTGTCTACTGTTACAGAGCTTGTGTCATCAGCGAACAGTGAAATTCTGCCTTCTAGGTCCTGTGCAATGTCACTGATGAAGATGTTGAATAGGACTGGTCCCAGCACTGATCCCTGTGGTACCCCACTGGTCACTCTTCCTCTGTGGAGTGACAGCCATTTACCACCACCTCTGTGTCCTGCCACCCAGCCAGTTACCTACCCACCACACTACTGTCCTGCCACACCCATATTCCCAGTTTGTGTAATAGTCTTCTATGTGCACAGTGTCAAAGGCCTTGCTGAAGTCCAGATAGGCCATGTCCGCTGCCCTCCTGATCCACCTCCCTAGTCACCCAGTCAAAAATTCAATGAGGTTGGTCTGACATGACCTCCCCGTGAAACCATGCTGCCTTGGGTCCTGTAGTCCATTCACAACCAGATGTTCCACCAATCTCCTTCAGTAGTGCTTCCATGATCTTCCCCACTCACCGAGGTGAGGCTGACTGGTCTGTAGTTCCCTGCTTCCTCTTTGTTCCCGCTTTTGTATAAGGGGACTACATCTGCTGTCCTCCAGTCTTTGGGTACCTCCTGTTTCCAGTGATCAGCCAAACAGGATAGCCAGAGGTTCAGCCACCACCTCTTAGTTCGTTATGACCCTGGGCACCCCATCTGGTCCCATTGCTTATCAACTTTATTACTTCCAGTCTTTCCAGGACCCTTTCGTGTAAAGGGACCCAGTCCATTTCTGCACCATTCTCACCCTTGTACTTCCTTCAGACCCATTACCCTCCTCTTCCTCAGTAAAGACTGAGCAGAAATACCTGTTCAATATGTCAGCTTTACTGTTGTCATCCTCCACGTGCCCCATCCTCCCCTTCATTCTCACTATCCCTCCCTTTGTCTTTCTTTTTCACTTATGTACCTGTAAAAGTTTTGTCCCTCTACCCACTGATTTTGCAATGTGTTCTTCTGTCTGAGCTTTGGCTTCCTTACCGACCTCCCTGCCTCCCTTGCTTCTCCTGGTACTTCTCCCTATCCCCTTCTGCCTGTGTCTTTTGTACTGCCTGAATGCAATCTTTTGGCTTTCACTGTCTTTTACAATTTTGGAAACCATAATGGTCTCTCTCTTTTGCTCTTGCTAACCTGCTTAATGTATAATTCTGTTGTTCTTGTAATCCCCATTTTAAAAACTGCCCACTGTTCCTCAACCCTGATTCCTGTCCCATTTCCTTAATGCCTCTTTCAAGTATCTCCCATTTTCCCAAAGTCTGCCCTCTAAAATCCAGGATACGTGTTTTGTGTGGTTTGGTTCTGCTCTTTCTGTGATTTCAAACCACAGTGACTGGTGGTCACTGTTCCCAGGTGCTCCCCACTGTTACCCCCATCACACTGTCCCTGTTTGTGATTACAAGGTCCAGTATTGCTTCTGCCGAGTTGGTTCCATGACCAGTTGCTTGAGGAAGGCACCCTGAAGGGAGTCCAGGATAAATCTGTTCTAGTTGATGCTGCTGCTGGGAGTCCACGTCTGGAATATTGAAGTTCCAACCAGTACTACCTCACTTTGTTCACATCCTTTGATGGCTAGCATCAGCTCCCTATCTATTTCTTCCTCCTGGGCTGGTGGTCTATAGACCACACCTGTGCAGATGCTGTTCCATTTTCCTTTCCAGCTTAACCCACAGTATCTCTCCCCATTTTGTTCCTCCTGGATCTCTGTGGCCTTATGTCATTTTTCACATACAGTGCCACCTCCTCCCTTCCTGCCTGCTCTGTCTCTTCTGAATATGTTGTAGCCAGGTATGGCCATCTCCCAGTCGTGGTTATCATTACACCAGGTCTCAGTGATGGCCACAGTGTCCAGGTCTGACTGCACCATGACAGCCTCCAGATCTTCCATCTTGTTGCTAAGGCTCCTGGCATTTGCACACATGGCTTTCATGATTTGACCTCCTAGACTGTTTCACTGTTCTACTCCAGCCCCTTCCTTGTTGTCCTTTATACCTGGTTCTCCTTGCTGTCTGCCCTTCTGCTGAATTTTGCCCCTTTTCTGCCTATCCACCTCTTGGGCACTAATCTCCATCTTTTGCACACTGCTTTGCAGAGATAGCCATCCTCTGGTTCACTGGTTCCACTGCTAGCTGTGGGGGTGAGCAAGTAGAATCCCTCCTTGCTGGCCTGCCACCCCTTTGCTAGTTTAAATGCTTGTCATGTAGCATTTAAACTTATCATTGAGTGCTTGGATTCCCTCCAGGATAGATGCAGCCATCAGGCTTGAACAAACCTCCATCCTCCAGGTGGGTCCCCAGTCACCAATGAATCCAAACTTCTCACAGCACCAGTTCTTCAACCATGAGTTAAAGTTCCTGGTGCATGTTCCTCCTTGCTTCTTGCAGGTAGTACTCTGAGAAAGTGACAGAAGTAGCTACTTGCTTGAGACCCCTCCCAATTTCCTAAACTCTTCCTGAACTTCCTTTGGCTCCCCATTTGCCAGGTCATTAGTACCTAGGTGGATAATGACATCCAGCTCACCTCCTGTCTTGCCTTCCCAGTGATCCCCAGGATCTTCGCTCCATCCCTCCATGCCGTGGCACCTGGTAGGCACCTCACATCCCTGTCCTCCCTTCCTGTGTCCCTAGATGGATCCTCTTATGATGGAGTCCCCACCAGGATTCGCTTCCTCCTCCTCTGGGGTCCACTGCTTTCCCACTGAGGTCACCTCCTTGGCTAACCTCCACATCCTTTCCTTCCACTTCTCTGGGTACCTCTATTTGGTTGTCCTCATTTGCCAGTGTGGCATAGTGAGTTCTTGAGTGAATAGGATCTGATGTGCCTCTGCCTGACCGCTCTAACCTCCCTGAGCCCACTGTCATCCAAGTGCTCCTCGTCTCGGCATCCTTGAGGCAGTTGCATTGGACTGGGTGGTCTCTGGATAGGGGTGATGGTACTCCTGACCCAGTTTACTCCGCTCTGAGTCTGGCTACCGCATCCCGCAGTCCAGAGATGCATGCAGATAGGGCAACACCTCAGTGTCCAGAAGGTCTGCCTGAATATGGCTGCCCCACAGCCACTGCATTGCACCACTCCCTCATATTATACTGCAATTCCACTACTTGTCTGCTACTGAAGCTCTCCTAGTTCCCTTTTTATTAATTTTCTGTCCTAAAATCCTGCCACTGATCCTCAGATAATTTTCTTTAAAAAAAAAGGAAAGAAACCCATAAATAAATAAATGAGTCAACACACTTGTCGTGCTGAGGGTGGGCTTCTTCCTCTTCCACTGACAAATTAAGAACCGGATGTTCCTGCCCTGGACAGCTGGCTTTCTATGTTACAGGAGCTGAAAAACTAGCATTGATCTTGCTATTATAGATTGTGGGAGTGTCAGGATGCTCCTGACTAATCACAGTGCTTCCTTCAGCTGCACATGAGGTACTCATATTTCTGTAAGTATGCCTAATGCACTGAGCCACTATAAACAACTTCTCACTAACTGCTCATGCCATCAACATGGAGAAGAAAATCGGCCAAAAAAAAGGTAACAGTTGCTCCTGATGCCGGTGCTTAAGGGGTTTTGGCCAGCATGCTGGCAACTGGTTTGCACCCTGAGCCCAGGTGTCAGGAGGAAGACCAGCAGGGAGGGAGTTCAGAGCATCCTTTGGATGCTTCCCTCCTAGGGGGTAGGCAGGCCTTGGACACCTAGCAGTGGCTTAGGTGATGTTCTGGCGGCATGATGCCTGCGACACGCCGCTGTACATCCCTACCCCAGGTTGCCATCATGACCAGCCCATTGATGGAGAAGGAGTGCAGAATAGTGGAAAATTGCTCTGGTCAACCAGATGGTGGCCGCCGGTCCCATCACCATGAGCCCATAAGTGTCCGAGCTGACCCAGCTGCACCCGGGACACATGTCTGCACCTATGGGCACTTCTCCTCCAGAAGGGAGGACCCTCCCAATGAAGGTTATAGTCGGGTTACCCACGAGCTGCTGCACTGTGGGTGGTAAATGGCGATGGGGCAGAGTGATGGCTGAGAGCCTAGGTGGCCCAAAGGAGTGGCCAGCCAGGAAGGAGCAAAAAAAGGTATTAAACTATAATAATTTTGTATGGGTCCAGTTGGCATGCCATTTCGGTTCTCGATCCTTTCATCCAATGACCGTATGAGGCGATAGTCATATTCATAAGTTCTCTGCAAACTGAACCCAGAAACTTATAGTATAGAACAGGAAGAATATACCATATGAGGTTGTCTGACACTTTTATGGTGCACTTGCATTCCTTATGTATGTTAATACCTTCACTGAGATCATGCTTATGGTTGAAAAAGTGGTCTCATGTGCATTCTTACGGTATGAGAACTGCGAACCGCAGGTGAACGCTTTGATACCCTAGATGTAAGTGAGACCGCTGTTAAGAGTGGTCTCAGCAGTGCTATTAATATATTATTGATTGAGATAGGTAGTGCACAGACAGTTAGTGCACTTCAGCCAGAACATGCAGTTTAAATATGGGGTTGTGGCAACCAAAGTTTAAAAATTCTAACTCAATGTTTCTATAAAAGGTAAGACAGTCACCATATAATGCATGCATCAACGTGTCATTTCTAGGACGAAGACCAACATCGGAAGAGTGAAATGTTATGAAGCAAGAAATGAAGTTTTATAACCACAAACAATATCCATCTTCTTTGCAAGAAGCCCTCCCCAACAATTTGTAAAGCAATTTGCTGTAATATGTGTTCTACAGCCCAGAAGCTGATAGGTTCAAAGTAGTCATGTACTGTAGCAATGGACAAATCTATACATATCACTGTTTGTTTCTAAGTCCAATTTGAGGGTTTATAAGATTGCAATTTGGCAAAACACCTCACCATTTGAATGGCAGTGTGGTCTAGCAGCTATAACACAGACTAAAGAACCAGGAAACCAAGGTTCAGCTCCCACTCAGAGTCACTTACCGCTGTGTGGCCCTGAGTATGTTACTTAACCTCTTAGTGCATCTATTCTGCCCAGCAGTAGAAGTGTATAAAAAGCAGGATCCCAACTGATACTGAGATACTGCATCTTAGCAGGGCTGTTTTGAATGAATCACGTTAAAACATGTAATTGTATTAAATGGAAAAGAGGAAACAAAATATATGAAATTTGGATGAGGTAAAAGTGGATACCTAGTCATTGGCATCATAAACTGAGTGCTTAGAATGGAAGTCAGCAAAATTGTATTCATGTATACATATCTGCATAGTCATACACACACATACACCAATTTGAAGAAATATGGGACCTATCCTTGTGCTACTTTAAGTAAATTGGATCTAAAGATTCCTTGAAGGGTGGAATAATACTTTCTCCTGTCATGTGTGAGGCTAGACTGTTTAAATGTGGCTTATAAAATGGCAAGAAAAAATCTAGAAATATCATTGATTGAGAAATGTCACCTAACTGTACATTGAATCTTCTAAATGCATAGTCAGGTGCCAACTCATTTCCTCTCAGGAAAAACCTACTTAGTCATTTTATAAGTAGTAATCCCCTCAGGGTGTGCATCATAGGATTTTAATGCACTTCCCAGGGGTATAAGGACAATCAGCCTTGGGCCTCATGCCTTAATCACACCTGGGGCATCCATTAAAATCCTATAATGCACACCCTGATGTGGCTTATTCCTGACTTATATTGTAGTTATTTGAAAGATAAAAAAGTTAGAGCAATATTGTACAGAAGCTAACTGCCAACAAAAGACTGCAAGAAAGTTAATACACAATACCTAAATGTAGAACTGTTATGATTGTAGATTCAGTAACATAGATTTAACAGGCACTAATTTCTTGTATTGTATTTGCTTTAGAAATGGCTCATCCATGACCCCTGTTGCTGTATATATTTTAACTCTAATTATGGTACAAATGTTTTCTCTTTTATTTTGCTGAAAACTAATAAACATTTATGAAGTAAAAAATACATATACACATACAAACATACATATATTCACACCCATACATTATACATGCATGCATACGTTACATCATATATACATATACATGCATATATACATACATGCATATGCACAAATATGTACTTACACACTCAAAACACATACATGTATACATATGCACATCAGTACATATACAAGCATACATCATGCACACAGAGATATACATACAGATATATAATATGTACACACACATATAGATACACACATACATACATCTACATGCATACATTTGTACATACAGTTGGTTCAGTTCTGGGTTACCCAGGAAGTAAGGAAAAGAGGTTGTCCTATAGAAAATTCAGGGAGACCAAAAGAGAGGTGGATAGGGAAAATTACCTAAGGTTGGTTAATGAGGCAAGTAAGGAAGTCCGCGAGCAAAGGCACAGAAGGAGCTGCAGATAGTTGAAGGAATTAAGAAGGGGAGAAGGCTTTTCGCTATGTAAGTGAGAACAGGGACAAGAAGGAAGGGATTGTTAGGCTAAGAAAGGGGTGGAGTGGGCGGAGGATAATGGGGAAAAGCAGAGATACTAAATGAATACTTCTGTTCTGTCTTCACCATGGAGAAAGACAGACCGTGCGTATGGGAGGAAAAAAGAGGAACAGGGGAGGGAACACAGATGTAGTGATAGTGGAGAATAGAGTAAAGGAGGGGCTGCTGGCATTGAAGGTGGATAAATCACCAGGCCCAGACAGAGTACATCCAAGGGTACAAAGGAACTGGCTGGGAGTTGGCACGGCCTCTGGGCACATCTATTTAATATTTCACTCAGAGTCAGGCATGGTACTGCAGGACTGGAGAACAGCACATGTAGTGCCCGTCCACAAAAGTGGTCCCAAAGATGACCCAGGGAATTACAGATCAGTCAGTCTGACCTCCATTGTGGGCAAGCTCATGGAGACCATACTAAAGAAAAAGATGGGTGGAATATCTAGAGGAGCATGGTCTCCAGGATGTGAGGCAGCATGGGTTCGTGGAGGAGGAGATCATGTCAGACGAATCTGATTGACTTTTGACTGTGTCACTAAGACAGTAGACAGGGGCCAAGTGGTAGACATCCTGTATCTTGATTTCAGCAAGGTCTTTGACTCTGTGCTTGACAAGAGTTGGTGGCTCGGGTGGGAAAAGATGGCCAGATGGGTGGAAAATGGCTAGGGACAAAATCCAGAGGGTGGCTGTGGGTGAGAGTTATCTGACACCAGAGAGGTAACCAGTGGGGTCCTGCAGGGCTCAGTGCTGGGGCGTGTTGTTCAATGTCTTCATCAATGACATTGGGGATGGCATTAAGGGCAAAATGTGCCTATTCTGCGAGAGTGTGGACACAGCTGAAGGTCAGGACCTACAGGGAAGATCTGAAAAGCCAGGAGGTGGTCAGGATCTGGCAGCTGTCAATGCCAAGAATGCAAAGTTATGCATATTTATTTATTTATTTATTTAAAAGTTGTAACAGGAAGGCATACTGAGCAGAAACACTGCTCAATTCCAGATGTGTCCTGGGGTAGGGCAGAGTACAAGGACATTATAAGTACAGCATTGAATAGCGAGGACCAGAACACAGTAATGGAGTACAGAATGCATGAAAAATACATACAATATAGAAGTACCAGGTACAGTGTAAAATAAACAGTGCAGCAGCTGGAGGTTAGAGCAGGGTAGTTGGAGAGACTAAGCTAGGATACCCACATACATCATAGTGCTGCAGGACCGTGCTTATTCTGACAATTTGGAGAGGCTGGCCTTAGGTGGGTAGAATATTAGAGCCAGGAATCCCAGGACAGAGTACTACCTGGATGGAGTCAGAGTATCTGCATCAGAGGAGGAAAAGGACCTGGGAGTGATGATCACTAGTGACCTGAAGCACTCCATGCAGAACAAGCAGCAAAGGCAAACAAGATGCTGGGATACATATCTAGGGGGATCAGTAGTAGGTGAGAGGAGGTTATACTGCCTTGTACAGGTCACTGGTAAGGCCAATCTAGACTATGGAGTTCAGTACTGGTGCCCACACCTCAAAAAGGACATTAACCTGCTGCAGAAGGTCCAGAGGAGAGCTACAAAGATGACAGCAGGTCAGCATGGTAAGGCATATGAGGAGAGGTTGAGGACACTGAACATGTACTCCTGGAAGACAGGAGAGAGGGAACATGTTGGGACCATCAAGTACTTGAAAGGGATAAATAAGGTTGATAAGGAGAGTCTCTTTAAGCTGAGTGGCAATCATAAACGAGGGGCACAGTCTAAGCTGGAGGGTGGAGGTTTAGGAGGGATGTCAGGAAGCACTTCTTCACAGAGAGGGTGGTGGAAACTTGGAATGTGCTGGCGAAGAGGTAATCTCATTGAAGACAGTGGGCAGCTTTAAGAGAGGCTGGATAGGCATGGGGAAGGTAAGGGTCACCGGTAGGAGGGAGGGAGGCAGGACAGTAGCCTGCTGTGGACCCTGCAATATGAGCAGACTAGATAGACCAAATGGCCTCTTCTGCTGGCTTTTTCATATGTTCGTATGCATACATACACACCATGCATACATCCTGTACATATATACTATGTACATACAATAGATCAGGGTGGAGTGGTGGACCTAGCCTACTTAGACTTTAACAAAGCTTTGACACTGCCACATAGGAGGCTCATAAGGACACTAGGAAGTTTGGGGTGGGTCCTAGGGTGATAAACTGAGTGTGAAATTGATTGACGGATAAGTGATAGAGGCTGGTGGTAAATGGCACTGGGAGTAACCAGCGGGTACTTCAAGGCTTCAGTACTGGGACCAATTCTTTAATGTCTTTATAAGTGACATTGCAAAAGGGCTGGAAGGCAATAATGCTTCTTTAAGTTAAGTTTATTAGCAGGAAGACTTCATTGAGCACGCTCATTTTCAAGGAGGTCCTGTAAGGACAACATTAAACAGTGTACAAAAAAGTGATGACATAGCATACAAGAACAATAATTAGTTGAAAAAGGTGCATATCATCAGTAAAAACAATAATAAAACAGATCAGAATCTTCTGGCAAGCAGAGGTGACACACCATAAGGTAACAATAACTGGCAGGAAATACATACAGGGTGAAAGAAAAGAAAAGTACAGTGAAGCATCTAGGAACCAATTATATTAGGAGGCAGAACAAAAGCAGTATCAGTAAGAAGTTGAACAGTTGCCGCCAGCTGAGGGTGCGGATGGACTAGGGAGGCAGGGGTCAGGTGGATAGGGAGACGAGGGAGAAGGATGCAGGAAGTCAGAGGGTGCTCACATGACAGCAGTGGCAGGAGACTGGCATGATATGCTACGATCTATGGCAGTGACAGAGTACTGGGAAGAATTTGTGGGTCAGGGCTCTGAAGAAATTTCAATGAGACAGTGCTGGTGAGCCTGAGTGAGGTCTGGATGAGATTCCATGCCGATGGGATGGCATAGCTAATGGCACCCTTTTGTAGGGAGGTACGCGTCCAGGGTACGCCAAGGAGGATTTAAGCAGGTTTTCTAAGGGGAGTAAGTATAATGGAAAATATTAACTAGTGAGGAGATATAGGTCAGTAATTTGTTTAGTAGACTTTGAGGGCTCAGGTACCTAAATGGAGTAGCCTGGTTGTGAGGGGTTGCCAGCCAACTTTTTATATAAGTCACAGTGGTGCATCCTGAATGGTGCTTTAGTAATGAAGCGCAGAGCCTGATGGAACAGTGTATTGAGCTTGTGAAGGTTGGAAGCAGCTCAGCAGTTGTAAATGATGTCACCGTAGTCTAGGAGTGGCAGGAATGTGGCCTGTACTAGTCTCACGTCTAATGTCGGTGGGAAGAATACTCTGTTCCTGAAGAAAAGACGAGCTTTGCTTTCAACTTACTAGAAAGGTAGTCAATGTGTGCACTAAAAAGAAAGTTTGCTGTCTGTCCAAACGCCCAGATATTTGAATTGATCAATCACATCTAGTGATTCACCTAGGATGGTCATGATGGGTACAGGTGATGCTCTGTGCTGAGGGGGGCCTATTTCTACTAGGGTGCAAAATAAGGACCTTAGTTTTTTCACGCTGAGTAGTAACTTGGAGTTGATTAGGTTGTGCTCTAGCTGTGTGAAGTCAGCTTGGAGTACATCACATACTTCGGATAAGGTTGGCTTAGAAGTATATATAACGGTATCGTCCGCAAAGAGATGTACTTTGAAATTGCTAGTATTAGAATCTAGCGTAGTTTATGTAAATAGAAAATAGTATAGGCCTAAAACGAAGCCTTAGGACACCTCGTTTTATGGGGAGGAAGTCGGAGACCTGACAGCTCGCTTTGGTTTTCCGAACTCTACCTGTAAGGTAGCTTGAGAACCATTGAAGTGTGGTGTCAGTTGTGCCTAGTTTACTGAGACCACTGAGGATGAGGTTATGGTCAATGGTATCAAATGCCTTGCTGAGATCAAGGAATATGGCACCTGTGACTTGTCTGGAATCATGTGCGGTCAGCCAGATGTTGGTGATTTTAGCTAAAGCAGAGGTGGTACTGTCTTTTTGTCTGAACCCAGACTGGCAGGGTTGAGAAGTGAAACTTTTCAATATGGTCTTTAAGCTGGTGATGGTTGAGTTTTCTAGCAGTTTGGATGAGACAGATGGAGATGGGCCTATAATTTTTTAGGTCACAGGGGTCACCTGATTTGAACAAGGGCAAGATATGAGCTGATTTCTAACAGGAGGGAACGTGGCTGAGGAGATGGAGATTAAGGATAGGAAGGATTGTTGCAGCTAGATAATAGTAGCCTAGCTTGATGAAGATGGGATCGATGCCATCTGCTTTACAACTTTTATTAAGAGAGATAATAGATGATGCAAATATTTTCATCTCAAAGCCATTGTTCAACCGGGGGTCCATACTTCAACCAACCCATTCTGGAATGTCCTGGTAGTCGCTCTAGTGTGCCTGATTGCATTGGTTGCAGCAGGATTTAAGCTAATATTTTTTGAGCACAGACTGGTAATTCTTCTTTCTTACCATTATGCAGTAGTCTACAACTTGAACCTAGTACTAATCTACATAATATAGAATGTTTCTTTTTGAACTTTTTCTTATTCCTGTTTTCCTGACTTTTTCCAACTTTTTCTTTCTTTGAGAGATGGTGATCTGATGTTATCTAAATTTCTCTGCTATTGGGTGATTTATGACAGGAAATAATAAATTAAAAATTGTCACGTGGAATGTTAGAGGTCTGAATCACAAAGTAAAAAGACATTCTGTTCTAAGGCATCTTAAAAACTAGACACATCAATAGCCTTTTACAAGAAACACATCTTAAAAAGGATCATTACAACCTAATGCAAAGAGATTGGTAGGACAAGTATTTGGGGCTGGAAATAACTCCAAAAAGCGGGGTAATGATATTGTTCAGAGGGCTTACACTTTATTTTAGAGCCAATTATAGAGGACACGCTAGGTCATTTTATTATCATCAATGGTAGCTAGAAGAGGAACAAGTCACATTCATAGAGATATATGGACCCACTTCCACTTCTCATAACATATTTAATGTGGTCCTTAACAAGGTTGACAATCTATTGGGTAGCACCATTATTATAGCAGGGGACATGAACAGCACTTTAGATCCTTTGCTTGACAGGACAACACATAGGCCTCATAAGTTGAAGGTGACAAGTATTTAAGTGATCTCACTGACAATCTGGGTCTGGTTTATGCATGGTGGGTTTTAACCCCAAAGGAAAAGAATACACTTTCTGGTCTCAGTGCAATAATTCAGGCTCTGGTTAGATCACATATATACCAGAACTTTCATTTCAAGAATTATTAAAGTAACTATTTAGTTGCAGGTTGTTTAAGACCATTCACCTGTATCTCTGAGATTTGCTACCTTGAATAATCTTCATAGAACAAGGACGGGAAACTTAACAATTTTTATTACAGAATAGTGAAATTACTGACAAGGTGAACAATGATGTAGAGGAATTCTTATCTTTTAATGATCCAAAAGACACTTCATGGAATACTACATGGGAGTGTCTCAAATGTTACTTGAGCGTACTAATACAAGAGGCAGCGGTTTAAAAAAAAAGAATAAACAAAACACCAGGAGGCACTAGGAAAATTAAGGGTATTGAAAGAACACTAGATAACACTAGCCTATTTGAAGATTGGAATACTTGGTTCAGACTCAAAATGGAGCATAATGAATCACTTAGGAATGAAGCATTGCTTGCTATCAGGAAAGCTAAGTTAAATTATATAGATTCGGGGCCCAAAGCATCCAAAATACTTGTTATTTGACTCACTAAAATAGCAATGCTACTGACATCAAAGCTATTAAAGGCAAAGAAAAGGTAATATAATAGTAAATCATTGTCAGATAAATGAAGAGTTTCGGAAATGTTATAAAGACTTATATCACAGGGAAGAAGGTAACTTAATAAATTCTTGAGAATCCTTTGTGAAGGCATTAATATTCCTTAGGTGCCAGACTCTTATAAAAAGGGATTGGGTGCATTAATAACACAGGAAGATATATCTACTGCTATTAAACTGCTTAAAAAATAAAACACCAGGTCTTGATGGCTTTTCCCGCTTAACTTTCTTTGTTCGCTTGATAAAAAATTGGTGCCTATCTTTTAACGGAAGTTTTTAATCAAGCATTGGTGGATGGTAAACTCTCCCAGGTGATGATAAAAGGCCTGATAACTTTCACACATAAACAGGGTAAAGAGCCTCTGGAATGTGGAAGCTATAGGCCAATATCCCCAATTAATTCAGATGTCAAGATTCTTGCTAAAGTACTAGTGAATAGACTGGAAATAGTTGCTCACCTCTTGGTATTCAAATAACAAACAGGTTTTATGAAGGAAGAAATTCAGCAGATATTACACGGAAACTTTTTCATGTCTTACAGGTGGCAAATAATCAGTTGATTCCTAGTGGTTTAGTATCTCTCGATTGGAAAGCATTCGACCGAGTTTCTTGGACCACATTTTTAATTCCTTAAGATATATGGATTCCCAAGCTCTTTTATAAATTGGGTATGGATTTTATATCAACATTTCTCCTCTGCAGTAGTAACCAATGGGTTATTACTCCTTTTTGAAATAGAGAGAGCACTAGACAAGGATGTCCAGTATCTCCTCTATTGTTTAATATCATCATTGATCCCCTGATAAGATTAATTCATGAGAAAAATATCATAGGTATTAAAGTGGGTCAAAAGGAACAATTGGTTGTGGTATATGTGGATAATATTCTACTAATGGTGTCTGAACCTCTGTCTCTTTACCCTATGTATTTGAGGTAATTCATAGTTTGGAGAGTTCTCTGGACATAAATTAAACAAAGAAAAAAACAAATTCTTGTCTCTCAACAAATATTGTGTTAAAGAAGAGATAGATACAGTAGGCATTTTGTGGCAAAGGCTTATTTAGAATGTTTAGAGATTCATGTCTACAGAACAATTAAAAGACGGTCTCCAACAATCTATCAAAATTAGAAAGTTAGAGAAGATCTAATTAGATGGAACAAGCTACCCTTGGGCTTATGGGGAAATTAGAGTCTGTCAAAATGAACCTGTTACCCAGGTTACTATTCATATTCCTGATGATTCCTGTAGCCTGACTAAAAAATGGATTCAGGGTATCTCTGCTCAGACAGCACATTTTATATGGAGCTTTTAAGAGACATATAATGGCTTATACCAAACTATGCAGAGCAAAAAACAAAGGAGGTTTGAAAGCATCAGATTTTATCTTTATTCTCAGCTGCCAGAGCAGCACAGTTGGCACTGTGGTTCAGACTTGGCACAGAGCAGATATATATATTCCAGAGTGGGTATACATTGAACAGAAGACTATGAGTGTACAAGGCATAGTCATTAGATCTATTTCTTTTCTAAACCAGTTGGTTCTTATAAGAATAAAATGTTAACATACTCATTCAGACAAATCGAACAACTTTCTAATTTGCTGGTTTGAACCTATCACAAGCTACATTTCAACCTATTTGGTATAACTCAAATGTTTTAATTAATTGGGAAAATTAATAATAGAGAGTGGTGGTTAAAGGTATTCACTCTATACAAGATGTTACCAATAGGATTATTTTCTTCCCTTGACATCTCTGGTGAATAAATTTGAGATTTCTTGGTCAGAAGGCGATTACTATCTGTCTATACAGCAGGTAATTAAAAGAAGATAGATTTGTCTATCCTCTTAATGAAAACTCTCATTCTATACTTGGATGTCTAAGGCTGTCACCTTCATAGCCACTTTATATTCGCTCTAGTAGATCTGGTCAGGGTTCGCAATTGAATCAATCAGATGGTGGTCACAGGCACTGGGGACACACACAGAAAATTGGGATTGGGAAAATATTTGGTCATTGCCCTACAATACATTCAATATCATTGATCTCAGACTGATTCATTTTAAGACTACATAATCTTTATTATACTCCTGTACAGAGATATAAAATGGGTTTGACCTCTTCTCAATTTTGCCATAAATGTGAATCCGGTAGTGGTACTCTCTTGCACATGTTTTGGTTTTGCCCTAAGATCCAGTCTTTATGGAATGATGTGGTAAATTATTTCAGGATGTTCCACTATCTCACCTCATATTCAATTGAATACCTGCATTTTGGGACATTTTGAGAAAACTATTCGATGGAATAAGGAGCAGAAACATACCCTCTTCTTATAGGGGTGACTGTTAGACATCTCCTTTGAAATACTGGATAGAGGATACCCACCAACCATCTTTGAATGGAGGAACAGTACACTAGAGTTTCTTAAGTTGGAAAAACTAGCTTTATCCTTAAGAGATAATACATATAAATCGTTCAAAAATGGGACATTCTTTATAGAACACTATGTCTTGATACACATTCAAGGCCTACTATTTGAAACAGAGATCGGTGACATCTAGGTTTCAGACCTCATTAGAACAGACTGAATTTATATAACTGTAACCCCACCTAGGTATGCTGTTCCTATCTTGACAGCTCTACCTGGGAGCTGGGTTCGGGAGAAATATGTCACTCAGCACATTGGCTAGGTTTGGCTACTCTGCAACAGGGGCACCCAAGTAACTCAGACAAAGGAAGAAATAACTGTATTGTCCAATACCAGAAGTGGATTCAAAGTGTGGCTTTATTCACATCCAACAGAATAAACAAAGCATAGATGGACTCCACGGGCTACACCCTGGTAATGCAGATTTAAGGAGACCAAAACACATCCTCATCACTTTAGCCCACAGGCTCTGAAACACACTGGGCACACTGCCCGAACTTATACACTGCTCTGGGTTTTCCTTGGCTTGGCTCCTTGCAGCCACTTGGACACTTTCCATATAGCATGGAAACATTTACTGGTGGCTCCCTAAGTCACCGATGAACACTTGTTCCACAACGAATCTTCCTCATCAATCCCACGTCTGGGTACTTTCCTCAGTCACTGGCCAAGTACCTGGGAGAAAGCAACAGGTGTCCCAGAGCAAACCAGAGGTGAATTTGTTGCTACTGATGAGGGTCTCCACCTCTCACTCCCATAATTCATACCCAGCCATTTCTCTGGACTGTAACACCTCATCCTTTAAAACACTTTGCTGTGTAGATTCTTTTAAATGTATTCCACATTCCATCTACTGTCTTTACATCCCATTTGTGCTGAACTTGAACATACTTAATAAGAGGCTGTGTCCATTACTCTAGACCCCACAGAGTTAAGCAGTCCAATCCCACATCTTCCAAACTGCACTTGGCTGTCTTTTCCTGACCCCACAGTAACAGTCCTTTAGTTTCATCTTGATTCAGGTGAAAACACTGTCCCTTTAGCAGAGCAACTCACCCCTTGGTTGCAGGTGCCCCACAGGCATTTTCTCCTCAAAGAACTCTCATCCAGAGCTCTGGTGCCTCAGTATGAACTTAAAGCAGGCAGCTTCTTTTCCCTAGACAGACTGGGGGATGCCCCTGGAAGCAGACTGATTCTTCCCCATCCCCACAGGGATGGGGCCCTGAACCACTGAAAGCAGTCTCCACCACTTCAATGTGCTCTTCTTTGTGTTCCTCTTCAGGTGAGAACACACACCTATACAACAAAAATAGCTCTTTGACAGAGCTTAGAGCTCTGAGGGCCTGCTTACAGTAGAGCACCTCTTCTACTACTGACTGCAACAGAACTCTACTGACTCACTTCAAAATCCCCACTGTTCTACTCTAACCTCCAAATGCAACATTCCAGTGTGGCTTGCAGCTGCGACAGTTCTAAATGATGTCATCCCTCAGTCTCAGCTGAGACTGAGAACAGAGATTGACAGTGGAAATCCATTTAACTGGAGTTTCACAAGCTGCCTTCCTGCCTACCACTAGGTCTTACTGGGATTCTAGTAACCCGTAACTGGGGGTTACACTCACCTGGCCAGGAAAATGACTGTACCGCAGTCATTAGTCACCTGGCTTAGCCATCCTCCCCATGTGTTGACTATGGGGAGGTAATGCTACTTTCTTCCCTACCATGTGCCAGCACAGGCAGACAACACTAAGGGCCTAGAGGCCTTTGGCTGATGCATCAGCCTCTACTCTCCCGCTGACTATGGGTACCTAGTGACTCCGGTGGAATTGTCCAGAGCATAGCCCTAATAGATCAGTACTGCAACCCCTACTGCAGGTCAGGGCCACAGTCTGTCTATCCCCTAGCCCCTAGAGAAAATCTGTCTGCCTCTAACTTAGAATTCCTGAAACAAAACAAACAGGGACCTCCCGACCCTGGACACCATGCAACCACACACCAGGAGCTAATACCATACACTATGCATTACTCCCACATTCCTCCACAACCATACCTGTGGAAGAAAAGTTACACGAGTGACAACAACAACAGTACTTAAAACACTACACTCTAGTACTACTGAGGAACTCCACTGAGTCCCTCCTCCTCTTCTTCTCTTCTATCTTCTTCAGGAACACCTGCAAGAAAAGGAAAGACAACACACACTCGAATCTGCATACACAGTCTATGTAAACCTCTACCATCAAAACACTGGAGAATCCTAAAAAGTTTTTTTTTTTTTTTTAGAAAAGTAAAAACAGTATAAACATTAGAAACAGTAGAAAACAATGACATTATTTACAATACACAATATTTGGGGATGGAGTGCCCTAAAGTCCCATCTAGTGGCCACAGTGCCGAAGGCAAGTCCATTAAAGAGTCTCTCCTGGGCCGGAGCCCAGTGAAGCACAGTTCTAGCAGGCCAAAGTCCCAAAGGGAGAGTCTTTGAGGACAGTTCAAACATCTGGAGTCTGCTAGAGTAGGTGTGTACTGCAATGTCATAAGAATAGAAAAGTCAGGACTTACCAGTTCCTTGTAGAATGAAAAGGGTACCACACCTGGTCCTCAGCTGAAGACCTCCTGGCAGCATTCTTCCAATACAGCTGAGGCGGACATCTTCTGGGAAATGACTGGAGGGCACATCTGGAAACTGCTGGGTTGATGTCATCTCTGGAGATGGAACCTTGAACAGGAACAAAAAGGAAAACAGCTGGTCTGAAGTCATCTGATACCCAGGAGATGAATCAGGATACAGCTGGGCTGGTGACCTCTCTGGATCTGAAGTCATCTGTGGCCAGTTGATGGATTCTGGAAAGCCAGTACACTGTAGAACTGATGAATGTGGTGCACCTGGTTCCTGGATGTCAGACTGGCGGAACAACATAGGTACAGCAATGGCTGGAGTGGCAGCACTGTCTACCACTGCTCTGCTTTGCATTTGTTGAGCCATGGGCATATTCACAGGAAAGTCTTTGCATTGTGGCCAATAGCACACGGGTCAGGCGCTTGAATTATTACCCCATCTTGGCACTCATAATTCACGCTGTGAAAGGTTTCATGTCCCTCTCCATCCACAATTCGAACAGTGTCCATAAACAGTGTCCTGCCTCTTTTCCACTGGCTGTATTTTTCTTGAAACATTCTGTTCTTGACATGCGTGCTTGCACCAGGATGCACACATTTCATTGCTTCTTCCCAAATCCAGGATTTCTGCTTTTCAATCTCTTCCCAGACTCTCCGAGGAAAGGTAGGAAAGGACATCTCATCGATTTCATTCACTTTTCTATGAACCAGTCTCTCCTCTTTACTAGCTTTGGTCAACCTGAGACCTCTGGCCTGGCTTGGGGTGGCCAGTCCTGGTTCTGCCAGATACATTCTTTAATGACACAAAAATGGATCCTGGCTTCTTCTTGCACAGCCAGGGCAGTGGAATCACCACTGTCTTCCATGCATTCCTCTGAGGCAAGAGCTTGAGGCTGTGTACCAGTTCCTTTTTCACAAGGCCACATAGGTTCCCCTCTTCTTCTTCTTCTTCTTCACTGAGAATCTGTGCCCAGGAGTGAGCAGTCGTTCTCACTCCTGAGACTGTCCATTCTTCGCTGGGCGTAGAGGTGAAACCTCCCATTCAAAGGCCTCCCTCATCTCATCTTCACCTATGAGACTTGGGCTAGGCCCCTCTCTCAAGGATCTACTGATGCTCTTCCTGAAATGTCTCTGCGACTCAGACTCTGAAACATCAGCACATTGTTCTGTCTGTAAATCTGCACCTCTTGCTTTGTGCCACACTCTGAGGGGCTTTTCCAACAGGCTTCGCCTGGTGCTGTGTGCTGCCAACTGCAGATTCTTGAACTTTTGTCCATGTGGGAGCCAAATGAATCTTGGGCGCTTTAAACAAACCATATTTCTCTAGGCACCCAGAACAGTGAGGTACCATGAAGACGTGCTTTCCAACATTTAAGCACATCAAACATACTTGCACTGGATATCCAGGAATCACCACATGAGGAGGCAGTCATCCCTGTAGTAACATCTCTCAATGTCCCATAACTTGTTAACTTCTACTGCTATCACAGCCCTGGCATAATCCGGGTAGCGGGTGGTCCTGAAGCCATGACTGCAGAGGAAAAACAAACAACGCTCACTGTTATTTCAAGTCCCATATCACTGAAAACTTTCTTTCTCTTTCAAAATGGCTTCTCTGTTGCTGTGTTTACATTACTACCTCACCCTGTAATGGCGGCGGCAGCACTCCTACACATCAACATTCTGTAATTGAGTCAAGCCACCGCGCATCCGATTTACATACTCTACTGATAACTTTGCTCAAACTGCACAAGCTTGCACTGTTCTTTATCCTTGCACATTTATATGATTTACTACAGACTTTTTACTCACTGAAGACATTGCTCTAGCTTACAGTCCCTTAAAGCCTCAGTATTTCACAGCACAGAATTGCCTGTATTTTGCTGCATATCTGACACAACTCACAGTCTCTCTATGGCTTTGAAAATTATACTGATGCTGAACCTATAATTATGCTCACAGCTGATTGCTTAGAATTCTTGCTTTTGCTGGTAAAACTAAACACAGTCCTTCTTTGCCAAGCGATTACACTGCTACACACAGATTCAGCTGGCTTTTGGTGAAATCACACAGTTTGAGCAATTATTTCTGTTGGTACTCATTGTTATCATTAGCTGTTTGCTGCGATGGAAAATGACCTGCAGCCAGTCTTGGAGGCCTCTGAAAGAAGTGGGTTGGCAGTCCTGCCGATTGTCCCTCTGAATACCACACTCATGGTCCAGTCGACGAGATGCGGGTTGAGCCCAAATTCAAACAGAAAAGTCAGTTTTTGAACTTTTACAGCACTTTCAGTCACCGCGACGCCCTCCTGGTAAGCCAGTTCGCACACTCCACTCACTTTCCCTCTTGAATGCTGATGCAGTCGCTTTAGAGCTGGTTTGGGGTGGGACTGATTGCAGTCTCACCAATCACTGATGCCATGCAAATGAGCCTCTTCCTCTCGTGCTCTTCTCCTCACGGCGATCATCGTGGAGGCAAATTTAAACTGCAAACCACACTTTTTTTTTTCAACTGACTCATGGCAGGAGCCCATTTCCACGATTTTTCATGGCCATCAAGCACAACAAGTCTCTCAGTTCACACAGAAAGCATTTGCAACATCTAGGGCACAGTTTTCCTTTTGCTACCCACAGTTTTCCACACAATTTCCTTTGTCACAAGCAGTTTTAAAGCTGGCAAACACTGTAACTTTGATGGGACAAGGGCATACACTCTCAGGCTTTACTGCTCCTAGGTAAATAGTTGGCATTTTAATAGTAGCACATGGATAACAGCACACAGCGGCACATTAGTTAAACGTTGCTTCAGTTGTTTTGGGCTACCCACTGCCAGACAGCCAAAATGCTAACCATTGTCCGAGCGACCTTTCTTACATTCCTCCCAAATTCCAAACCCAAATCCTCAGCGGTGCCTCCATTTTTGTAACCCCGCAGGTATGCCATTTCTACCTGGCAGGCTGGGTTCAGGGAGGAATATGTCACCGGCACCTTGGCTAGGTTGGCTACTCTGCAACAGGGCACCCAAGTAACTCTGGACAAAGGAAGCAATAACTGTAATGTCCAATACCAGAAGTGGGATTCTAAAGTGTGGCTTTTATTCACATCCAACAGAATAAATAAAGCATAGATGGACTCCCATGGGGCTACACTCCTGGTAATGCAGATGTAAGGAAACCAGAAAACATCCTCATCACTTTAGCCCTCAGGCTCTGATACACACTGGGCACACAGCCCGAACTTGTACGCTGCTCTGGGTTTTTCCTGGCTCAGCTCCCTTGCCAGTCACTTGGACACTTTCCATATAGCATGGAAGCATTTACTGGTGGCTCCTAAACCACCTATGAGCACTTCTGCTCCATAAGGAATCTTCCTCATCAATCCCACATCTGGGTACTTTCTCTGGCATTGGCCAAGTACCTGAGAGAAAGCAACAGGTGTCCCAGAGCAAACCGTAGAGGTGAATTTGGTTACTACTGATGGGGGGTCTCCATCTCTTGCTCCCATAATTCATACCCAGCCATTTCTCTGGACTGTAACACCTCATCCTTTAATACACTTTGCTGTGTAGATTCTTTTTAAATGTGTTCCACATTCAATCTACTGTCTTTACATCCCATTTGTGCTGAACTTGAACATACTTAATAAGAGGCTGTGTCCCCCACAGAGTTAAGCAGTCCAATCCCACATCTTCCAAACTGTACTTGGCTGTCTTTCCTGACCCCACAGTAACAGTCCCTTTAGTTTCATCTTGATTCAGGTGAAAACACTGTCCGCTTAGCAGAGCGAACTCACCCCTTGGTTGCAGGTGCCCCACAGGCGTTTCTCCTCAAAGAACTCTCATCCAGAGCTTCTGGTGCCTCAGCATGAACTTAAAGCAGGCAGCTTCTTTTCCTAGCCAGACCGGGGTTGCCCTGGAAGCAGGCTGATTCTTCCCCCATCCCCGCAAGGATGGGCTCCTGAACCATTGAAAGTGGTCTCCACCACTTCAATGTGCTCTCCTGTGTTCCTCTTCAGGTGAGAACACACACCTATACAACGAAAAATAGCTCTTAGAGAGCTTAGAGCTCTGAGGGCCTGCTTACAGCAATGCACCTCTTCTACTACTGACTGCAACAGAACTCTACTGACTCACTTCAAAATCCCCAACGTTCTACTCTAACCTCCAACTGCAACATTCCAGTGTGACTTATGCAGCTGCGACAGTTCTAAATGATGTCACCTCAGTCTCAGCTGAGACTGAGAACAGAGTGAAACAGTAAAATCCATTTAACTGGAGTTTCAGCTGCCTTCCCTGCCTACCACTAGGTCTTACTGGGATTCTAGTAACCCGGTAACTGGGGGATACATATCTATTTTGGCAAAATTACCTTTGAATTACATCTACACAGATCATATCTCTTTCTTTCTTCCTTTTTTCTCTCTTTTCCTCTCTTTAACTCTTCTATTGAATATAAATTATTTCCTTACAAATATAGACTTGTTTAAATACAATAGGTTATGGTTTATTCATGTTCATTTATTTATTATGCAGTGGATAGGGTATAGTTTTGAGTGTTTGAACTAAATTGTTATATGGACATAATGTTCTTCTTTGATTTGTTTGGTTTATTTTATGTAAACTTCATATTTTAGGAATGATCTGTCCAATATATATGCTGTTTACCTGACTATTATTACTTTAGGCATAAGAACACTTTATTGTACGTGTCAGTAATGAATTCATGTAATATTATTAGAAGAGATTAGATGAGATAATATGTAATGTAGTTAACTAAGGTATTGCATATTTGAACTGAGTAATGCATTTTCTGTAATTGTTTTCTCTTATTTAAAGAATAACAATTTTAATGACAAAAAAAACCTTTATTAATGTTGAGTTTACTAAGATGGTCCTCTACTTGTTTGTAGGTCACAGGGTGAAGCTGAAAGGTAGTGAGGAAGCAGGGGCTCACGTGGATTGTGGGGTGAGGTGAAGGTGTGGTAGCCCTGTATGAGGATGAATTCAAACGCGAGACCAGCAGTGGCGAAATGGGTATTAAGTTTTTCTAGGATGAGGTCACATTTAACATATTCGACTCCATTAATCTTTGCAGATGACACCAAAATCTGAAATAGTGTAAACACTCCAGAGGGGTGGAGAGAATGTGTAGAAATCTGAGAAAACTCAAGGATTAGTCAAGGTATGTCAGCTGGCTTACAATGTGAAAAGTGCAAAATCTTGCACCTAGGGCACTGAAATCCAGAGATGGAGTATAAAATGGGGAGGAGTATTGATGGTCAAAACAGGAAATGGACTCCAGTAATCATATCAGATGACCTCAAGGCAGCAGGTAGGGCCAGTGGGATGCTGGGTTTCATAGGGAGGGTATAACCAGCAGTAGGAGAGAAATGGTGTTATCACTGTATAGAGCATTTCACGAGATCCCACCTGGAGTTTTTGTCCCATTCGAGGCCATATCTGAGGTAGGGACATAGACAGGGTGGAGGGTCTCTGGACGAATGCGCTTAAAATGGTGCAGGGACTGCATCATAAGTCCTATGAGGAGAAACTGAGGGATCTCAATATGTACACCCTGGGAGAGAGAAGGGAGATGGGGATATGAAAGAGACCTATCAGTACCTCACTGGTGTGAATATTGTACAGGTGGAATATTTTTCAGAGGAAAAGATGCATGAGAACAAGGGGCAAGAAATGAAGTTGGAAGGGGGAGTTAGGAGGATGTGAGGAAGTACTTCTTACTGAAAGAGCAGTTGGAGCCTGGAACAGTCTTTCAGTGAAGGTGGTGGGTGCTAAAACAATGGTGGGCTGCAAGCATGCATGGATAGGCATACATGAATCTTGGTAGGTAAGCGGAGGGGTAACTGGAGATCAGGTAGGGTTTACAGTGACAGTATAGGTAGAGACAATTGAGCAGAATGGGTGGACTAAGCAGTCCTTATCTGCCATCAAATTCTTTGTTTCTGTACAAGCATATACAGCACAGTCCTCGATGAACGGTTTAAATGTTACTTTGATAGGTATTTAAACTAGCTAAGGGGTGTGTGACAGAAACAGGAGACATAAACTGTACCCCCCAAACTGAAGTAGGCAGTAGGGAGAGACCTAAGGGAAAGAAATCCTCAAGGGTACCCAACAAAAAGAAACAAAGTGATAGAAGTGAGGAAAGATGGGACTGAGAGCAGAGGAAGTAGAGAGATGGCAAAAGGGACAGGGGATGATGACAAACAGGGTGAGTCGCACATTCTGTAGGCCATCTGTGCAAATGCTTGAAGTCTGGGAAACAAAATCCTGGACCTAGAGGCCATCATGGCAGGCTGACCTGGACATTGTCACCATTATGGGGCAGTGAGAACCATGACTGGGATATAGTCATACCAGGTAACACTCTATTCAGAAAGGACAGGGTAGAGAAAAAGGTGGGATAAGTGTCTCTTTATGTGAGGGATAGCATAAAGGCTATTGAGATACAGGGATATCAGGAAGGGGTAGAGGTACTGTGAGTCACCTTAGAAAAGGGAAGGGAAGGAGCAACTATTGGCACTAGTGTGATCTACACACGCTAACACAGGGAGTTGCATAAGGTTCTAGTGGAACCATCCAAAAGATGGCAAACAAGGGAGAGGTGCTACTGATGAGGGACTTCATTCTGCTGGATGTAGCTTGGAGCATCCCAGCTGCATTTTCAGCTAGGATCAGGACATCCTGGATTCACTTCAGAGGGCATACCTAGGGCAACTAGTAAAACAGCCCACTCCTGGGGGCGGTTTCTGAACCTTGTATTCACCAATGGAGATAGTGCTGCAGACATCACAGTGGGTGGTCACCTGGGGACCAGTGACCACTGTACAGTATGGTTCAATGTAGTTCTGCAGCAGCACTGAACCACACAAAGGCGAGGTCCTAGACTTCAAGAGAGCCTATTTTAAAAGATGTGGGAATGCCTCAGGATTCCTGGCAGGGGGAGGACATGGGTGGAGTGGAGGAATAGTGGGCAAATCTAAAAGGAGGGACAGAGAGGGCAACAAACCTTTGTATCAGGCAAGTAAGCAAGAGCAGGAGGAGAAAGAGACATCTATGGTTCTCGAAAGAGGTGGCTGGGAAGGTAAGGGCAAAAAGTTAGCATTCAGGAGGTATAAGGAGACAAAGAGAGGAAGACAGAGAGGTGTACCAGGAGAAACAGAGAAGTCAGGAAAGCAATTAGGAGTGCAAAGGTGCAAACAGAGGAGAAAATAACCAGGCAGTGCAGAAAGGGACAAAGGTATTTTCAGGTAAGTGAAAAGAGAAAGACCAGGGAGGGATAGTAAGGCTTAGGAAGAAAGGAGGGAGTGTGTGGGGACCAGGAAAAAGCAGACATCTTGAACAAGTACTCTTGTTCAGTGTTCTAGAAAGAAGGGGTAGGTGAGGGACCGCATATAAGAGCCAGGATCAGTGAAGGAAGGGAGGTAGATACTAGTCCATTTACAGAGGAGAGGTACTAAGGAACTCACTAATCTGAAAGTCGACAAGGCAATGGGGCCAGAAGGGTGCATCCTAGGATATTGAGGGAGCTCAGGGAGGTGTTGATCACGATCGATAGTTCTGTTCAACCACTCACTGGAGACGGGAGTGGTTCCAGGGGACTGAAGGAGAACAGATGTAATCCCACTTCACAAAAGTGGAAGCTAGGAGGAGGCTGGCAACTACATGCCAATCAGCCTGACTGGTGGTGGGGAAAGTAATGGGATCATTACTAAAGGAGAAGATTGGAATATCTGGAATCCAGTGACCTTCAGAATCCAAGGCAGCATGAATTCACTGGAGTGGAAGAGCATGTCAAACAAATCTGATAGACTTCTTTGACTGGTTGGCCAGGAACTGGATCAGGGTGAAGTGGTGGATGTGGCCTCACCTAGATCTCAGTAAGGTATTCAACACTGTTCCACATAGGAAACTGTAAACAAGCTGGGAAGCCTAGGAGTGGTCCTAAGATGATAAACGTGATTGGGAGACAGGAGACAGATGGTGGTAAACAGAGTTCACTCAAGGAAGAGAGGGTGACAAGTGGGTTGCCACAGGGATCAGTACTGGGACCAGTCCTCTTTAATGCCTTTATCAGTGACACTGCAGAGGGGTTAGAAGGAAGGTATGCCTCTTTGCAGATGACACTAAATTCTGTAATAGGGTAGGCTCTTACAGGTGTGTGTGGAAAAATAGAATAGTGATCTAGAAAAGTTGGAGGAGTGGTCAAGGGTGGCAGCTGAGTTTCAATGCTAAGAAGTGCAAAATCATGCACTTGGGGCACAGAAACCCATGGGTGAGTACAAAATGGGGATAGTATTAACCACCACCAAACAGGAAAGGGACCTGGGAGTAATCATATCTGGTAACCTAAAGCTGGCCAGATAGTGTGACAAGGTAGTGGGAGAGCTAGTGGGATGCTAGGGTGCATAGGGAGGTTTCACCAGCAGAAAGAGAGAGGTGGTGTTGCTGCTATATAGATCACTGGTGACACTCACCTAGAGAACTGTGTCCAGTTCTGGAGACCATCTCTGGAAGGACATAGACAGGGTAGAGGCAGTCCAGAGGAGGGCAACTAAAATGGTGGAGGGTCTGCATCACAAGCCCTGTGAGAAGAGACTGAAGGACCTCAATACGACACCCTGGAGGAAAGACGGGAGAGGGGGATACAATAGAAACATTCAGATACCTCAGGTATAAATAAAGTTCAAGATGGAAGCATTTTTTTTAAAGATGCTCAAGAACAAGGGACATGCTATGAAGCTGGGGGAGGGACTCGGGGTGGGAAATGCGAGGAGGTGCTTCTTCACAGAAACAATGATGGATGCCTGGAACAGCCTCCCAGTGGAGGTGGTGAGGGCAAAAATGGTAACAGTCTTTAAGAATGCATAGGATAGGCTTAAGAGAACTTTAGAGGTAGTTTGGGGAGGGCGGGATAAAGCTGGAGCTCAAGTAGGGTCTATGGTGTATAGTAGGTAGGGAAAATGGGCAGACTAGGTGGGAACAGTGGTCCTTATCTGTCATCAATATCTATGTTTCTATATGCAAACAGATTATTAAATTCTTGAAATCTCTGAAACTTCATTCTCATTCATGTGTAAAAAGCAAATAATTTAAATAGATATGATACAAGTCATAAGAAAGTCATAGGCATAAAAACAAGAATATGGTTGAAGTACATTAAATGTTGTGCAATGTTCAACACAAACCAAATTCAACCATTATATAGTGTATATCATAATACTGTCAAGGACAATACATGCAACGTGCTCAATACATGTCCAGTTCTATGCAAATAGAAATTAGGACTTTGGTGCATTTCAAACTTCTTTTTGTGGGATGCCGACAGGAGCTCCTGTCCCTCCCGGAGGACTCGTCCTCTGACCCTATAGCTGAGTCATCATAGACCCTGTCAGCTCCTGATTTTGCTCTTTTTCCCCAGGCCCATGGCTGTGCAACAGGCGGAGTGACTGGTTCCGTGGAGGCAGACTAACGCCCTGGACATGGGCCCTCCCGGTTCTTTGGGCACCTGTGCTGACACCCAGCCACCACTGGGTGTCAGTCTACAGCATGCCATGCAATTCCTCCCTGTGGAAGGAGAGCTGTCTACTGATGCTTGATCCTTCCTTTCTCTGCCAACCCACAAGCAACCCGAGTCCAATCCCAAACTCGGGTCACCAGCGTGGTGAATTTCAAACTTAAACATACAGTAGTTGCTACAGATGTTCTGTGCCAACTTAGCCAAAAGTTGTTATGGCCTATGGTATCAGGCTTTCCTAAACTTCTTAGTTCTCCCTATTACTTTTTAAAATTTCAATTTCCTGTTTGTCAGAGGGTAACTGCACTGGACCTATTCAGTCAAAAGTGCATGCAGTTTACACTCTCACATTACCATTTTATTGGACACATTTTACACATTTCAGACCTCATGCAAGTGTCTGTAACCCACTCAGTTCCAGACATTTTATCTGCAGTAGGTGTCGGAGCATGGGAAGAATACACTGCATACCTCAGGGCAGGATGGTCCAGTGTCTGGTGGTAGAAGGGATATGAACTTTGGATAGAACTGGGGAAATCAGTCTGGGCTGTCACATTAAATGATGGTTACAATCCACCTCGATGGGCATCTGATGCCTAAAGCTCCCAACCTTCCCCATACACCAGCATGCAGAATAGATGCTTCCTCTAGTGGCAGAAGGCAACACCCCTCACCCCATGATGGAATAGATCAGAAGCCTCCAGTGTTGGCCATCATGGTATCTTTAGAAAACATTCAGAGATCAGCAGAAAGCACAGACTGGTAGAACAGTTCAGATGAGCCTAAGGAAGAGAGGGTATAGCAAAAAAGCAAGCATTTGTCAATGCGAATGTTGATTGCATTGGTCCATTGAGCTCGCTCAGTGCCCCTCTGTCACTCGCTGTTCTGTTTCTCCTGGTGCTGCAGGCTGCTGTTTTGTACTGGGCTCCTGCCTGTGTTAGCACCTTTATCTGCCCACAAAGAACTCTGCAGCTGTCCGACAGAGCTCCATTGAGGTGGCTCATCAGCTCTCTCTCACTCGCTCATTCTTTTCTCCTGGTGCTGCAGGCTACCCTTTTGTACTGGGCTCCTGCCTCCGTTGGCCTTTTCTGCCCACAAAGAAATCTGCAGCAGTTGCAACACAGGTCTGTTGAGCTTGCTCACTTGCCGTCTCTCACTCTTCATTCGCTTCGCCAGCGCTGCAGGCTGGCCTTTTGTACTGGGCTCCTGCCTGCATTGCTGCCTTTTTTCGCCCACAAAGAAATCTGCAGCAGTCATGACAGAGCTCCACTGAGATCACTCACTCCCCTCTCACTCATTCGCTGTGTTTCTCCCAGCGCCACAGGCTGGCCTTTGTACTGGGCCCTGCATGCATTGCTGCCTTTTTCTGCCCACAAAGAAATCCGCAGCAGTCCCAACAGATCTCCATTGAGCTCACTCACTCACCCTCCCTCCCTCACTCGTTCTGTGTCTCCAGTGTTGCAGACTTGCCTTTGTACTGGACTCCTGCCTGTGTTGGTGACTTTTCCTGCCCACAAAGAAATCCACAGTAGTCCCAACAGAGCTCAGTTGAGCTCGGTCACTTCCCCTCTTTCACTTGCTCGATCCTAATCTGTCCCAAACACTGATTTCCGACAGCGACTATGGTATTCTGTGCCAGAAGCGCGGAAAATACATTTCAGCCAGGATGTGAAAATGACAGCTGTACTGTTCATATGGAGGTAAAAAAATGCCAGTGTTGAAAATCTGGCCTGAAAACATTACTAATTTGTGAAGTTACAAGGGTGCGTGGAAACTGCACAATGACACTAGTAACACGTCATTTTATGGAGTTTCATCACAACACTTTCAACATAGGCATTTTAGGACCTCTGCTCATGAACAGTGTCAGTTTGATTTTCTTAATGTGTCCCAAACACTGATTTCCCACTGCGACCTGCAATTGTGCGCTGGAAGAGCGAAAAACATTTGGCCAGGATGTGGAAAATGACAGCTGCACTGTTCATAAGGAGTTGTGGAAAAATGGCATTGTTGAAAATCTGGAGTGAAAATATTGCAAAGTTGGAAGGTACAAGCGTGCATGGAAACTGCACAACGCACACTGTAACACACTCATTTTATGGACTTTCATCACCAAATTTTCAACATAGGCATTTTAGGACCTCTGCTAATGAACAGTATCACTGTCATTTTCATAATTTGTCTCTGAACATGGATTTCACAGCGACCACGCTATTCTGCACCAGAACTGCGTAAAACAATTTTGGCCAGGATGTGAAAATGACAGCTATACTGTTCATAAGGAGGTGCAGAACAATGGCAATGTTGAAAATCTGGAGTGAAAATATTGCAAATTTGTGAAGTTACAAGTGTGTGCGTCAACTGCGCGCTGCGCTCATAAAACAGTCATTTCTAGATTTTTCCACAAATTTGTAACATAGACTTTTGAAGCCCACCTCATGAACTCTGGCACTGTCATTTCAGTAATTGTCCTGAAAGGTGATTCCGCGCAGTGACTGCAAAATCACCTTCGGTACTGATTAACACCATGACAGTGCCTGAATTCATGAGGAGGGGTCCTAAACCCCATGTTGAAAATTTGGTGCCAAAATTCAAAATTCATGAGATATGCATCAAAGTTGAAAAAACTATTTATGCCATTATACAGCTTACTGGCATTTCTTCAGTTCATGGTCGGCTTTGAAGAGTGCAGACGGTTCCCGGTCCACGAAGATCATCATGCCAGACTCGCAGGTAAGTATGGTGTGGGAGGCAGGATGCGAGAGAGTGAGTACGTGTTGTGGGAAGGGCAGGAGACTGCCTAGGGACCTGCTTTTCTTTTGTACAGGTAAAAAAAAAAAAAAAAGACATTGCGGACTTGTTTTTACAGGGCCATTTGGCACGCTGGATTGGGCTCCCAGCATGCCAACTGACTGTTGGGGGCCAGCTGTAGTTGTTGATGGGATTGGCCACCCCATTGGCACAAAGCGGAGGGGCACAAGAGCCGAGGGGATTAGGCACCCTAGTCGGCACAACTCTCCCGCTACTCTTTGGGAGACTTATGCCAACGGGAGTGGGCTCCCATCGGCACATCAAACTGGGAGGGGGACATAATGCTGACAGGGAGGAGCCCCTGTTGGCAAGTCAAATAGCACCGGGATGGAAGCCGACGGGTATTGGGGCCCCAACGGCAAAACACGCTGCTGTGGGAGGGGACATGCTGACGAGGGGATTGGGCACCCTCGGCACTGGGAGCTCACTAATATTATTTGTGAACATGGCAGCAGTGGCTAATATTACAGCACCAACGTTCCACCCAGCAATGATGGGTTACACCCTCATTGCAGTGGTTCCGCTTGATACTGCAATGACGAGGCAGCCCCTGATCGCAGCGGCTGAAACGCTTCAAGGTGGTGGCACACTGGCTGAAGTAGTGTCAGTAGCAGCATGCCACCCATTGGGGAAAGCTGGTCAAACCTTTAAAGGCTGTGGGGGCAATGGCGACAACAGTGCGCACCTCCACAACCTGCTTCTGGCAAACTCGCGTATGTTTCTTGTGCATGTGCTAATCAACATAAAAAGAAAGGAAAAGACAAGATAAGAAGGTTCAGGTTTCAGGATAGAAAGCAGGAAATGGTTGCTTATACAGAGATAAAGAACTAGTAGTGCAATGTGGTAATCAGTGCTACCCTCTTAAGTTCTTTTCTCCATTGATCAGTACTTTAACTCTTTAATGAGATTGTGTACTGTCTGAAATTAATATTATTTTCAAAAGTAGTGAAGTATTACTTTTAAAATCTGAAGGATTTATTTTATTTTCTAACTCTCCATCTCTCCCAACTCCTCTCCTTCCAAGCACTTGATACCCTACCTGCTCCCCTCTTTGACACTCCTTCTTACCCTAATCTCCTTGCCTTCTCTCTCCCTTGCAGGGTTCTCAGCATCCTGAGGGGCCCCAGGATTGAGTCCCCTGCACTCCTCCTACTCCTTATCTCTAGCCTTTCCCCACCCCTTGTAGGGTTTTTAGCTTCTTGGATGGGCCTCAGGGTTTGGCTCCCTTCCTCCTCCTGCATCCTACAGGGCCCTCCTCCCTCCCTCCCTCCCCCGTCTCTTCCAGTGGCACAGTATCATGAGTGTTGCCTTTCATACAGTTTATTGGTCATGAGGGTCCAAGAAGTATTTGGTAAAAGACTGAAAATAATTTTCTTATTTTCTTAATTATATTTGGTACCCTTCCTGACTTCCTAGTTCAGTGATGCACTACTGCAATATTGGTGAGGGTTATATATTTATTTTTTTATTGCTGTTAGTCTTAGCAGCAGTAATATTGTGGTTCTCGTACTTCACGAAGGGCATGGGAGACCACTACAATCATAATAGTGATCTCAGTGATGGTAATAACATATAGTACTCTACCTGGAGGCTGACATGTCTAGTTCCGTTCCTCCTCATAATGTTTCAACATCACTTTCATCAGAGCTCTGACCACACTGTCTGTGACATCACATGTGACCAAGAGGAGCTAAAACCTGCTGCCAAGTTGGTCCCTTTGATGTTGCAATATTCTGCTGTGTTGGCTGAAATTAGTACACGTAATAATAGAAATATTTCCAGAAAAGAAATTCAGGTAAAAAGGGAAATTCACTGCTGCAGATATAATTAATCCAACTGATGAAAATGAAGAAACAACACAACCAGAAAAAGAAAGAATGTTGGTGGTCAGAGAGGACCCTTCTTGAAGTGCCCCACAGCCGAGCTGGGCCAGTCCCAGGCGGTGGTCGGCATCCACAGCCGACGCTCAGAACCACCAGACCGAGGGACTGCCAGGAAAGAAGAGGACCTTGCCAAGTGCCCACAGCCGAGCGCGGGCCAGTCTCCACCAGTGGGCAGTCGGCATCCACAGCTGATGCTTGGAACCACCAGACTGAAGGGACTGCCAGGAAAGAAGAGGACCCTTGCCAAGTGCCACAGCCAAGCACCGGAGCCAGTCTCCGCCAGCGGCGGTCAGCATCCACAGCTGACACTTGAACCACCAGACCAGAGGGACTGCCAGGAAAAAGAAGAGGACCTTGCCAAGTGCCCACAGCCGAGTGCCGGGGCCAGTCTCTGCCAGTGGGCGGTCGGCATCCACAGCCGATGCTCAGAACCACCAGACCGGAGGGACTGCCAGGGAAAGAAGAGGACCTTGCCAAGTGCCCACAGCCGAGTGCCAGGGCCAGTCTCTCTGCCAGCGTGGCGTTGGGTATCCACAGCCAATGCTTGGAATCACTAGACCAGAAGGACTGTTAGGAAAGGTACGGCAAAGCCGCAATTTTTATGCCCACTTGCCCTTCCGCCTCCTGTAGCCTTTCTTATATAGACACTTTCCCGCTAATAACATAAATCACGCCCACTGCATCACACTGTCCTGTAGCCTGCTCAATATCCCTTGCTAGTTACCAATCAGCAGATTCTTTTTCTGCTGTATCACGCTGCCCATACTGTTGAGCCAAACTTGGCCACTGTATGCACTTAAGCATCAGAGTGAGCAATACATACACTAGGCACCCCTACTGTGATATTATATCCTTCTCCCTCAAATTACACTCCCTTATTACTTAAGTTCTACTCCCCGACGATAGCTGGATAAGTCATTTATAGTAGCAATCTATTAAGGGCACCACGAAAGACACTTGTTATAGTACCATCCGCATACCAGTTATACATTTTATAATGGGGGATTTCTCTGATTCTTCTTGCACTATTACTGTATCCCAGCGCGCTAAAAATGCTATGTCTCAAAGGATACCTCACAGGAGACATGTTGCATTACTAGATGTAACCCTAGATGGCGCATCCCAGGGCTACTACCCCTGCCTGATTTGCCACCAACAGGTTGAGGGGCCTGGATCCAACGGGCGGTGCCTCCACCCAGAGGTCAGGGTTTGCAATAGTTAAACTAACTTGGTCACAGCCCTCTGGGACACTGCAACCCCCTTTCTTCCCACTAGTGGCCCACACAATATATCAGAATTACCTTCACAGTACACACTTACCCCCAGGTCTGGTTCCCACTGGGACCCCCAGAAATGAGATACAGTGCAACAATCACAGTACAGTACTTAACATAGACAAATACCTCAGGCAGTATAACTTTGCTGAAACAAGCAGCTCTGATTTATTTGGGGATATAACAAGGACAGGGAAATCAGGTTAATTAGCTTATCACTCTAATAATCTACCTATGGCTCTGTGCACAGGCCTATCCCTATCAGTTACTGTCCCTGGGTACCCAGCCCTAGTGGCTGGTCCAAACCGTGGCAGCTGGTGGGGCCCTTTCACACAGAGAAAAGGAGAATTAAACAGTCAGCAGTACAGTAATTCCATTTGGATTTAATGTGGCAATTCAACAGGAGCAACCCTGAATTAGTACTCACGACCTCCAAATAAGATAGGGTCCTTCAATGTCAGCAGGGCTCACTTGAGGTACACAAACCTCTTCACACATCCATATAAAAGAAAGTACTATACCAGGCAGGCTGCATCTGTATCCCGATCGCAATTACTGCACAATACCGCGAGAACACACAGCAGATTCAGTTCCTGACAGACCGAGTGCAATTTTCAGCAATTCTTCCAGTCTTCTACAGGGTGAGCCTGGTTTCTACTCTTCAGAGATCCTTTGATTCTTTTCACAGGACGGATTCAGTCCTAACAAGCTGTTACACAAGCTGCAGACCGAACTCTGGGCCTTACACACGTTTTTGACTAAAACTGCACACTGAAAAAGCACAGGGCTCCTTCCTTCTTCACTGCCAAAGCTCAACTGAACTCCAACCGACAAAACCGGCACTTCCTTTGAGTTCCTCCCAGTTCTTGACTGGATTGGCTGTCACTCACAATAGACTGCTGCTGTTGGTCCAAAAAGGCACTGAAGTCTAAACTACATCTCCCAGAGTCACTGCCCATACAATCCTCTTGTGGCTGGCTCAGATTATGAGTCCAAGTTCTGATTCGTCCAAGGCACCATTTTAGAGCTAGCTTACCCCACACTGATTGGTCCAGTTCAGCAGTTCAAAACTAGAATGGGGAACTAGCAGACACAGTTCTGACTGCAAAGAAAGCAGGTTAAACAAACTGTCATTTCATTATTACTCAAATAATTTCTGGTAAACAGTTACATCTTTCAGATAGGTTCCCTTTGCACTCCTAGTGACTGCAAAAATTAAGTGAATTGGCAGCAGCTCAAGTGGTACTCAGAGAAGCACACAGTCCCCATATAAATTATATGTCTGCAAGCAGACAGCTCTTAAAGAGACAGTACCAGAGGCTCTAAAAACACTCACTGATAAATGGCTTAAATGCCAAACACCATTCAGGCTTGGAGCATTCAAGCAAGCTCCTGGAAGTCTTTTGGGAACCCCCATTTGCAGGGGTTACACCCTTCCTGGCCTGGGAAGCTTGGCGTCCGGCGTAAGCAAGTACCCATAAGTTTCAACTGCAACCATATACATTTGCATTAGGCTCACATGCATATCATCAGTCAATATATCATTTTACCAAGAACACATTTCTGAAGCATTGCAGCACGTCACTCTTTACACAGTATTACATACACATTGTACCATAACTCAAGTTATTACCTCTTGTACATGAAACCTGAAGAGAGGGCCCTTCCTATCAGTTACCTTGGGGCTGGACGGGCAAGGGCACCATACTTAGAGGGCAACACAAGTAACTTGGAGTTAGCACTGACGCTCAGTTTGGGCAATGAGCTCGGGGACACATACACTCCTTTATGGACAACATTGAGAGGCAAATCCACAGGCCTCCCAAGGAATCATAACTGAGGTGCACCACAGGCTTTACAGCTCGACCAGTCTTTCTAGGGGAACTGTTACAGTCTCTGCACTCTGAGCCTCATTTTCAGCATTGTCCACACTTGTCAGGGGAGTCTCCATGGGGGTAGAGAGGCTAGAACTTGGGGCACTTTCAGCTCCAGGAGTTACAGTTTCTGAGTCCACAACATTTGGCTCGCATGGAGAGCTTGGACACTGGCAGTGGACTGTCAGGGCACTCAAAATACTCTTCTTGTTCGGGTGTATCACCAGTCTGCCCCAATCTATCATTTTCCTCCCTGAAAGCTCAAACAGTTCAACCATGCACAATGATTCCATTTCATCTGATCTGATGCTTTGCACTTCACTTTCTGGGAGCATTGGCTCCAGGGATGAAGCTGGGGCTTAAACAGTCCAGAAGGCCCAGCTTTGTCTCCAGTATTGACTAGGGATTGCCCGAAACAATTGACTCAGTTCGAAGAAGGATAGTATTCAAAGTCACTCTCACTTTCTTCCGATATGGACTGACAGTCATGCTCAACTGGGACTTGTGGAGGGAACACTTTAACTTTGCTTCTGTAGGTGCAGACTTTCTTGATCTTTTCTTAGCAGCAGCTCTAGTCACTGGTCCAGAGGGCATCTTCTAGGGCTCAGACTCAATTAAGATTTGTCCAATGGGCAGTAAATGATTTCATGCATTGTTTTTACATCTTTGAATTATTCTCAGGCCTTACTTTGTACACTGGCAGATCATCTAGTTTGCCCACTACAATGTGAGGGAGATGGTGCCATCTGTCAGCAATCTTGTGCTTGCCATGCAATCCCAGATTTCTTAGCAATACCCGATCTCCCTCCCGGAGTTCCTGTGCTTCACCTTTTATCATACCTTTCTTTGTTGGCCAGATTTCTTTTGGCAGCCATGGTTTGAGCCAGTTGGTACGCATGAGTTAGCTGGGCCTTTAACTTTTGCACATACTGTAAATAGTTGTCAGCCTGAACCCCATCAGGAGAGACCCCAAAACACACATCTACTGGTAGTCGAGCTTCTTCCAAACATCAGGCGGTAGGGGAGAATCCAGTGGCATCACTTTGGTGCAGTTATAAGCATGTACCAGGGTGCTAATTTGTTGGCTCCATCTAGGCTTGTCCTTTGGGTGCAGGGTGCCTAGCATATCTAGCAAAGTGCGGTTGAAACGTTCAGGCTGTGGGTCCCCTGGGGTGGTAAGGAGTGGTTCTGGACTTTCGCACTCCCCACAGAGAAAGCATCTCTTTGATCAGACGACTCTCAAAGTCTCTCCCTTGATCAGAATGGATTCTTTGTGGAGCCCCATAGTGAACAAAAGTTTTCTACAAGTACTTTGGCCACAGTGGATGCTTTCTGGTCTTTGGTGGGAAAGCTTGGGCATATCTCGTGAAATGGTCAGTGACCACCAGCACATTACTGATATTTCTTTGATCTGACTCCAAACTTAGAAAATCAATACAGACCAGCTCCATGGGTGCACTGGTGGTGATGTTAACAAGGGGCAGCCTCTGGGGCAAAGCTTTCCTCTGTAAGCAGCGACTACAAGTTCGAATGTGTTGCTCCACATCAGCCCCCATCTTAGGCCAATAGAATCTGGATCTCACCAAGTCAAGTGTTCTGTCTATACCAAGGTGCCCCATGTGGTTGTGCAAGGACCTCAGTACTGAGTCTCGAAGGCAGTGGGCAGCACTAGTTGTTGTTTGTCTACTTGTCCCCTCTGTCTACTGTTTCTCTGTATAACAGTTTATTGATCAGTTTCAACTTAGGACCTTCTTTGTATAACAGTGCAGTTCTCAAATCAGTGGAGCGTAATTTGGACACATCTTTTCCTGCATAGAGGGCTTCTAAAGCTGCTTTGATCATGGGATCGCGGGATTGAGCCCGCCAAATACTGTCATTGTCCAGCTGAGGCAGTGCACCAATGTCTATTGCAGAAAAGTGGCAATAAGCAGGTATGCAATTCTCAGAGGCTCCAACAATCCACCATGCAGTCCACTGCGTCCGTGGACATTTGTTCCTCCCTGTCAAACTCCGGCAGAGTGCCCAAATGTCAGGTTCTGCCAATCGGACCCAATCATTCTGGGGAACAGGCCTCCGGAGAGAGCATCAGCATCTATGTGGTTCAGACCTGCTCTGCATTCGAGAGCATAGTCATATGTAGATAATGCAGAAAGCCACCTATGGCCAGTGGCATCCAACTTAGCTGAGGTCTGCACATAGGTCAAAGGATTATTGTCAGTTTTACTAGTATTTTAGCCCCATACAAGTACTCATGGAATTGGTCAACAATAGCCCACTTCAAAGCTAGGAACTCTAACTTATGTACAGGATAGTTCTTTTCGGATGGGTCAGGCTTCTACTGGCAAAGGCCACTGGTCTCAGGCCATTCTTGTGCTCTTGGTACAACACAGCCCCAACCCTTGCAAGCTAGCATCAGTGTGCAGGACGTAAGGTTTTCTTGATCGGCATAGGCCAGCACTGGAGCATGGGTAGTTGATATATGATCTCATGAAAAGCAGTCTCACAATCAGGAGTCCAGCTGCCCCAAATACTTCTCGGATGAAAATACACTCTTTCAGTCTTGAGGACGTGACTTTTGTATTTTTTGTGGGTTGGGGATACCCTTGAGTAAGGTTAAGTAAAGGCGGATCACTCTTGAATAGTCCTTGATAGCGCCGATAATAACCACAGAATCCCAGGAATCTTTGCAGTTCTTTAGATTTTTGGGCTGTGGCCAGGTGGTCAAGGCCTCAACTTTACTTGGGTCGGTCTCTATTCCTCGGTGGATACTATGTGTCCCACATACTTTACTGATGTTTGAAAAATTGACACTTATCAATGGACAGTTTAAGGCCAAAGTCCTCCATCGGTCCAATACCTTAAATAATCTGCTCTCATGTTCCTCCAGTGAGCTGCCAAACACAATAACATCATCTAGGTATACCAGGCACTCTAGTAAGTTCATGTCCCCCACTGCACGCTCCATCAATCGTTGAAAAGTGGCTGGGGCACCTGAAATCCTTGAGGCATCCTCATGAATTCATAGAAGCCGCGGACAGATAAAGGCTGTCTTTTCACGGTCCTCTGGGGCCATCGGGATCTGATAGTACCCACTGCGGAGATCCAGCACAGAGAACCACTTGCTCCCGCTTAGGCAGTCCAAAGCATCCTGAATGCGGGCATTGTGTACTGATCAGGGATAGTCCGCCGGTTTAAGGTGCGATAATCCACACACATCCTTACTGTTCCATTCTTTTCCTCACTACCACAATGGGGGAAGCATAAGGGCTTCTGGATTCTTGTATTACACCAGCAGCTAACATCTCTTGCAGATGCCGTCTCACATCATCTATGTCAGCAGGTGCCAGGCGTCGAGACCTCTCACGAAATGGTCTTCCGTCATGCAGCCGGATATTGTGCTCAGCTCCTTGCACGCATCCTACATCCCATTCCTTTAAAGAAAACACCTGGTCTCTCTGGGCAAGCTTCTCACTGATCTTCACTTTCCATTCAGCTGGCAGCGGGAGTCGCGAAATCAAACAAGTCAGGCGTTACTCTGTCATTCTTCCTTGAACTCTTGCTGCTGGGTAGCACTGCAGTGTCTGCACAATGCACATTAGCCAGGATGCAACCTCTGTTTACTCGAATGTCTCTTTCAGACACATTATGAACTTGGACCATTACCCTTCTGGCATAAGCATGGGCTCTAGCGGGCAAAATACTAGGCTTGACCAGCAGTCCCTCTGGCAATTTTCCATCGCCTGGTGCATCCAACATTAATATTTTATTCTTAACATCCTTTCTGATACGGACCTCTCCTGTAAGGTACACTGGGCATTTGGCCAGGATCAGAGACTCAGGATCCTTCTTCCATACAATTCCGACCGGTTCCTCTGGTTCTGTTTTTCAGCATCTCTCTGTGCCTCATAGGCCTTCTTAATTAAAGCCGGAACTCTTAAAGCTCTACTAGTCTTTGACCCTGTTTTCATAACACAACTGTGCCAGCCTTCCGAACATATGAGCATTTGTTCCAATCAACAAAGGGACACCATCATACAGTCCAGTGGGGGACACACTAAGGCTAGGGTCTCTACTTGTTCGCCACTCCAGCCACGGAGGTGGGGAAAGACAGCCAAATTCGGATATACCCGGAATAGGGTAGGCCTTCTCACTTAACCCCATACATGCAGTCCTTCTAATGGTTGTAAGGGCACGTCTGACAAATGCTTCTGATACCAATCTTGGAACATAATTGTCACTTGGGAGCCACTGTCTAATATAGCTCTTGTAGACACTCCGTTCACCTTTACAGTGGTCTCCATGGAGGGACCCACTATTCTGGACCAGTCTGGAGAGGCGGTAGTGGGGCCTGGGCAACTGACCTTGCCACAAAAGGACGTGAATTAGCATTTTGGTGCCCTCACTGGGATCATGTCGCACCTCTTAACCACTGATTTCTTCTCCAAGCTCTCCTTGTAGCCTATATGCAACTTTGTCAGTGTCTTTGGGACTGGCATTCCCTTTCATGTGCCCATCTTTCCCACAATTATAGCAAAACATACTTTCTGGAGTTTGAGCTGGCCGAGGCGCCACACTGGGAGCCAGGGCGGGGTATTACTAACTGGAAACCTTGGTGCCATCTCTGTCTGCGGCGTGATAAGCATTTGGAGACATCTCGTCAGTTTCTCCACTTCCATGGTCAAGGAATCGAGTTCGAGCTGTTATCAGCAGGAGATACATGGGTGGTACCCCACCCCATAGAGATGCAGTCGGATATAGGTCAGGGCCGTACTTGCTGCATGGCCTTCATAAAGGGACTGTTTTTAATTCCGGATCTCTCTCAACAGTTCGCCCCATTGTGACATATCTTTTCCTTGTCAGAGCACTCATTGACTGCCAACCTCTGCCCCTGAACTTCACTTGATGGGTCACCCTCAGTCACTGGTCGAGCCGCAGCTATTGGTGCAGGTCCCTCCCGAGGTCGCTTTTCTCAACTCCTCGAATTTCTCTCATTAACTCATCATAGGAGGGTGGGATTCCAGTCGATCTGCCAGGTGTAACTGAAGCAACAGCAGTTCTGAGAAGGGGGAGACTTAAGGATCCTGTCCAGCCTGGTTCGGTCCAGTTCAATCGCTGGCAAACTACCTTTTCTGAGGCATTCTTGCAACAATTTTTCCAGCCGAGATACATACACAGACAACAACTCCCCTTGGTACTGTGTGCATCTCTTACTCTCCACCATAGGTCCTCATCAGAATCTGGGCTCCATACACATTCTCCAAGGCCTCAAGATAGGCCTCTGCAGTCGCTTCAGGGTTACTGGCCTGCTTAGCACGGATGGTAGCCAGGCAGGACCTCGAGGCTCTCACTAACCCTCTTCGCTTTTCACCTTCCGAGCATTGCCATTCTAGCACTTGGGGCAACATAGTCTATCCAGGTCTCCCAGTCATCCTCCCTTGGGGTGGGAGGGTGCCAGAAGATCCTCAACCTTCGGTAAGAGTCGTGACTAATGGCAGGTGCAGAAATAGGAGTCTGCATTGGTTCAGCCACCATTACGGGCACTGGAGCAGGAGAGGTGTTGGGGAGGAACACTCCAGGTGGCAAGAATAGTTTCTTCAAGTCCTCCACAGTTTTCCCTCTCCCAGCAACCATTCAGCAAATTTCTCCTCAAAAGTTTCAGATAGTGGTGGGGGCTGATTCCCCGGTCTTTACTGTCCTTAGTTATCACTTCCAAGCAGTGAGGGCTCCCTCTGGTAATGGTCTGTGGCACTTGGAGCTATCTATGGGATCCTTAAACTCTACTAGGGCCAGGAAAGTGTGGGTGAGCAGATTAGCATGCCGACCCACCACCACAGGGTTTTGTAAACCTTCCACCTTGGAAAGTACTCCCTGCACAGTGTCCGTATTGATACCCAGGGGATGTCCAGGATAAGCATAGCATTTGGGGTCGATCTCCTCCCAGTACACCACTCCACCAGCCGTGCACAGCCACTTCTGTCGGGTACCCATTTTTTCTTAACAGTGGTTCAGAAATATGGCCACTAGAGGACACACAATCCCAGCGGTGCTCTCCAAGATGTAACCCTAGATGGCGCTTATCCCAGGGGCTACTACCCTGCCTGATTTGCCACCAACAGGTTGAGGGGCCTGATCCAACGGCGGGTGCCTCCACCCAGAGGTCAGGGTTTGCAATAGTTAAACTAACTTGGTCACAGCCCTCTGGGACACTGCAACCCCCTTCTTCCCACTAGTGGCCCACAATATATCAGAATTACCTTCACAGTACACACTTACCCCAGGTCTGGTTCCGCACTGGGACCTCCTGTGAAATGAGATACAGTGCAACAATCACAGTACAGTACTTTAACATAGACAAATACCTCAGGCAGTATAACTTTGCTGAAACAAGCAGCTCTGATTTATTTAGGGGATATAACAAGGACAGGGGAAATCAGGTTAATTAGCTTATCACTCTAATAATCTATCTATGGCTCTGTGCACAGGCCTATCCCTATCAGTTACTGTCCCTGGGTACCCAAGCCCTAGTGGCTAGTCCAAACCGTGGCAGCTGGTAGGGCCCTTTCACACAGAGAAAAGGAGAATTAAACAGTCAGCAGTACAGTAATTCCATTTGGATTTAATGTGGCAATTCAACAGGAGCAACCCTGAATTAGTACTCACGACCTCCAAATAAGATAGGGTCCTTCAATGTCAGCAGGGCTCACTTGAGGTACACAAACCTCTTCACACATCCATATAAAGAAAGTACTATACCAGGCAGGCTGCATCTGTATCCCGATCGCAATTACTGCACAATACCCGGAGAACACACAGCAGATTCAGTTCCTGACAGACCGAGTGCAATTTTCAGCAATTCTTCCAGTCTTCTACAGGGTGAGCCTGGTTTCTACTCTTCAGAGATCCTTTGATTCTTTTCACAGGACGGATTCAGTCCTAACAAGCTGTTACACAAGCTGCAGACCGAACTGGGCCTTACACGCTTTTTGACTAAAACTGCACACTGAAAAAGCACAGGGCTCCTTCCTTCTTCACTGCCAAAGCTCAACTGAACTCCAACCGACAAAAACGGCACTTCCTTTGAGTTCCTCCCAGTTCTTGACTGGATTGGCTGTCACTCACAATAGACTGCTGCTGTTGGTCCAAAAGGCACTGAAGTCTAAACTACATCTCCCAGAGTCACTGCCCATACAATCCTCTTGTGGCTGGCTCAGATTATGAGTCCAAGTTCTGATTCGTCCAGGCACCATTTTAGAGCTAGCTTACCCACACTGATTGGTCCAGTTCAGCAGTTCAAAACTAGAATGGGGAACTAGCAGACACAGTTCTGACTGCAAAGAAAGCAGGTTAAACAAACTGTCATTTCATTATTACTCTAAATAATTTCTGGTAAACAGTTACATCTTTCAGATAGGTTCCCTTTGCACTCCTAGTGACTGCAAAAATTAAGTGAATTGGCAGCAGCTCAAGTGGTACTCAGAGAAGCACACAGTCCCCCATACAAACTAATTATGTCTGCAAGCAGACAGCTCTTAAAGAGACAGTACCAGAGGCTCTAAAACACTCACTGATAAATGGCTTAAATGCCAAACACCATTCAGGCTTGGAGCATTCAAGCAAGCTCCTGAAGTCTTTTGGGAACCCCCATTTGCAGGGGTTACATAGACATACTGCATTATTGCAACAGTCCCAAGGGACTGGGTATGTATATCGACTTCCCAATGCCACCTCACCCATGGACCAGATACTATGAAGGGACTCAGTTGGATTTACTATCTTATGGTACCCTGCTTCAATTCTACACAGAAAAATATTCAATGCTCCTGTCTGCAAGAGTAATAATCAGCACTCTGACAAGAGACCAAAGCTCCACATCCAGATGGCAAACAAGGTGGTATCAGAATAAAAAGCAGGCAGCGGCAAGAATCTTTAGCCTATCTCTTTATGCAATTGTGAAACTACTGATATTATTATTAATATGCTCAGGAAATGTAGAACTTAACCCAGGACCCCCAGAGGCCATCACTGCACCAACAGACTTAGCCAAGATTAAAGGACTAAGCTTTCTCCATATTAATGTATGCAGTCTACAAAAAGATCACAATGACCCAAGCCTGGGTTACCCATACCCTACCAGATATACTGGTAGTGTCCGAGACATGGCTCAGGCCTGCCACAGCCAACAAAGACATAAACTTACCCAACTATCAACTATTCAGAGCTGACCACCAATCCAGGGAGGGTGTGAAGCGATATATGTAAAGGACAGCCTATCTGTAACCTCCCTGCCCTCATCTTCCATGGCAAAAAATTTGAATGCCTAGCCCTCAAAGTGGCTCTCTCCCACACTACATCGCTGCAGCTAATCGGCTGCTATAGGCCTCCCTCAGCTGACCTCAAGCTATTATCCCATCTGGGTGACTTAATCAAAAGGGACGGAAGAAACTATAATTATAGGAGACCTAAACCTAAACTGGCTCTCCAAGGCAGCTACAACCTTAATATCATTCTGCGATACATATGGGTTTACACAGCTCATAAATGAACCTACCAGAATCAACAAAAGAATACAAGCAACAGCACACTATTAGATGTTATACTAGTGAATAAACCTCACCTTTCTCGCATGTTGGAGTGCTATTCAATGACATCAGCGACCACTGCCTTATTGCGGGAGTAAGATCAGCATGCAAGCCGTCATCCCCACTAAGTTCACAATGAGGAGATCAAAACAAAATTCAACATTGAGGCATATCTGAAGAAAGAAATCACTCCACACGATGGCAAGAGTTTTACTTAGCAAACACAGTGGAGATGGCATATAAGGTGCTAAATGACATTATTACAGGTGCCCTTAATATCCATGCACCAGTTTCTAAAGTACGATCAAAAATAAAACCTGTCGTTGGTTCACTCCTGACCTTAAATCCACCCTCCTTGACAGAGACAAGCTATGGAAAAGGCACGAAAACTAAGATATCAACTGATTGGGAGCTGTTCAAAAAGTCAGGAATATCTGCACCAGGAAAGTATGAGACGCTAAGGCTGCTTATTATATGACTGAACTAGACTCCTCCTACCACAACCCTGCCAAGTTCTGGAACACTATAAAAGATATAGCAGGACATGATCCAAGTAACTCACTCCCAGCCAAAATACACAATGGAAAGGGAACCATCTCTGATAGACTGGAAGTCTTGGAATCTTTAACAATCACTTTACAACTGCTGGTCTAGCATTCGACACCTCCTCGGCTAACCAATTATGATCCCAGTTAGGTATAAAGAACACTGAAGCATGGGTAACTGACTCCACCTTCTCCTTCATACCAGCCACACTGAAGCAGGTGGAAGAACTAATATCACAGCTGGACATCAAAAAGTGCAGGTGCAGACTCCTTGACCCTATTTTTTAAAATTGCCATACAAGTATTAGCAGTGCCAATAACACACCTATTTAACATCTCATTACAGTTATGATCTATTCTGTCAATCTGGAAAACCACCCAAGTTATTCCACTATTGAAAGCAGGGGACCCATGGACCTCAACAACTACAGGCCAATCTCCATTCTCCTGTGTTATCCAAGCTACTGGAAAAATCGTGAGCACCCAACTAAGAGGATACCTTGAATAGGCTAATCTTTAAATCCAGCACAATCTGGATTTAGAGCCAAACACAGTACCATCACAGCCCTGGCAAAAGTAACCAATGATTGGCAACTTGAACTGGACAAAAAATTGTGTCTGTGCTGTATTTTGACCTGAGTAAAGTATCTGATACGGTCGACCACCTAACTGCCCTCTCTCCTCGAACCATAGGACCTCGACTCAAACTCCATTAGATAGTTTAATAATTATCTCACAGGAAGGACCCAGCAGGTGAAGGCTGAAGGAAACCTAACCCCACTCAAACCACTACAAAGAGGAGTACCCCAAGGATCCATCCTCGCCCAATCCTATTTGCCATCTATATCAATAGCATCGACAATAACCTTACCAAAGCCACTGTACACCTGTTTGCAGATGATACAGTATTGTATGTCAGTCACCCTCTCCTGTAACAGCATGCATAGAGTTACAAGCAGAATTCAACCTATTACAACACCAACTACTGGGAAAAAACTTCTGCTAAATACAAAAAAACTAAGGCAATGTTTTTCTCCCCAAATACAAGCAAGACACTCCATCCCAAACAATCTCCTCACGTATCCACTGTTCTTGGTGAAAATCTTGAATATGTCACAAAATTCAAATATCTGGGTATCTGGGTAGACAGCAGACTCGACTATTTAGAACATCTGGAAGATTTGCTAAAAAACTCCGACAAACTTGGACTCTATTACAGAATAAAGCACTTTCTCAAAAGCGATTCTAAAAGAAGCTGGTCCAGGCCACATTTCTATCAGTAATAGATTATGCAGATTTCCTATATGGTCACTGCCCCAACTCATATCTGAGCAAACTGGATACACTTTACCATAGAGCCTTGAGGCTTATTACAGATCTTCCTCTCAGCACTCACCACTGTTCACTCTATGCTGCAGTTGGATGGACCTCGCCCAATTTAGAAGAGACAGGAATGCCACACTATGGACTTATAGAGCACTAACCCAGATGCTACCAAAATATGTCTCAGCTTGCTTCACACAAGCCTCATCAAGTAAATATGCCCTAAGAAGTCAAACTTCATCATGCTTAAAGTGCCCAAATTCAATTCTCGATATGGTAGATCTGCCATCAGCTATGTGTCATCTGCCTTATGGAACACGATGCAGAAGACACTGAAAGTGAACAGACACATTTCAATTACATCCTTCAAATATATGTATTCTAGGCTTATCAAAGAAAATGTAATTGTTTCCACAAACAGTAGAGTATTCCTAATCTTATCCATCTCCCTCCCCATATAGCCGACTCACCCACGGAAGATATCCACCTTTCCCAAGAGTCGCCACCCTCACACTCCATACACCTCTCCTTCCATCCACCTCCCTTAATCCCTTATTATACATCACAGCCCTAATACCCCTGTTATACACTTCCCCAATGCCGGCCTCCTTCCTTCTTCATAGGCCCACAGTTGATCCCTACCACAGTATCGGCCTCCCCGCCTTCCTCCTCCTCCACTAGCCATGTACACCACTTCCTCCCCTTCCTCACCCTGATTACTACTACACCTGAAATTAGTGTATAGTCTGATTAGAATGTATCCTTAGAATGTGTGTATACTGAATTATATTATGTACTTATGTAAATTGAACCTTGACCTTACCAGGTCCATCTTGCAAATGAGCTGTGCTCAAAGATGTTCGCCTGGATAAATAAAGATTTGATTGATTGACTGATTGATTGGTGAATCCCTGATCAAAGTAGTGCAGCACTGTCGGCATTGCTAGAAAAATCAGATAAAATACAAAGGGACATATTTGGTGCTGGCTGGTTGTGCGGCTAACAGTGCATCATACCAAAACAGAATCGCCTGCCCGGCACAGTTGCAATATTCAAACAGTCTGCGTGGATCGGTACAGATCACGCATCCTGTATGAATATGGGACCTGGATGCATGGCACAAAGCAGGTGACTGCCATGGTGGGTGCAGTGCATCCAGGGTCGGGGCTGAACACCGCAGATGGGGGAATGGGTGGCTCAAACCTGAATGCATCATATCCCCCATGGGCGATATTCAGACGCAATATGCTAATGAGCTCACTGGGTGCATGGCGCAAACAGCCTCATGCATGCCCATTATGGGCTCACTAGCATGGCTGCACCTGGCTGAATGCACCAGCCAGCCACCTTCCAGCCCTGACTATCACCGGAAAACCAGTCCTCCTACCAGCCCTGGCAGTCCAGTGGTACCCCATCTCATCCCCCATCTCCGTTCATATTATAATGCCCTCCCTAACCCTTTTCGATGGTGCAGGACCCCTCCATGTCCTCCCTCTTAATCCTGATCAAAATAGAAATATGCCCCAATCCCATTACCACAGTGAAGATACCCCCACCCATTCCCTATCTCTGATCACAATAAAAACATCCACCATATGCTGTACAGGGTGGGGTGTGTGGGGCCACTACATTATGCAACAGCATGTGGTGAACATTTATATTGTGATCAGGATTGGGAACTGGTGAGGGGTAACTCTTCACTGTGGTAATGGGATCGGGCATATTTCTATTTCGATCTGGGATCGAGCATGGGGGGTCCCTGCACTAATGAAAAGGGTGGGGAATGATTGTATTCAAACAGGAATCAAACATGGGAGGGGATCCCTGCACAATGGAAAAGGGTTAGGAGGCATTATAGTATGAACGGGGATGGGGAGGAGTTCCACTAGCATGCCTGGACTGGCAGGCTGCTGTGCCTGCCTGCACTTCAGCAACCTGTCTGTGGGTGGCTGGCTGGGTTAGGCCAGCTTTCGAGGCTTATCTGTGTGTCACACATTACTCGGCCTGTGAGAGGCGCATTCCTTGGATATACGCTGCACGGCATATACATGGAATGCCCCCCCACTTGCACAGCATACATTATTATGCACCTGGCCCATTCCATTACAGCTGGTATCCCGCCTTTTGAATATCACGCTATGACATTGTTGGAGTTGTGCAGCACATCTCCTTTTCCACCAAATGCACTGTGCATCGCTTTGAATGTGGGGACCAACATAGTAGCTGTGACAGGGTAGATTAGAACCCTGTCACATTTTTGGAGAAAGTGTAAATGCAAGGATCTGTATTCTTTCCTTTTCTCTCACTTCTGTCTGGTTGCGCAACTAAATTTTCCTGTGAGACCTCGGACTTGATCAACCCAACCAGTCTCACAATCCTTTGCCTCTCACTGTCTCTCTGTATTCTCTTGCTTGTTTTTCCTCCCTTGCATATCTAGATCTGGTAATGTAAGAATATGTGCAAATCAATATATGGAAATGAAACTGATAATGGGATCACTTTTGTTTAGAAAATATGGTGTTACTGTTGAAATGTATATATATTTATAATTTGAGATAACTGTAAAAAGCTAGAAGTTACGTGGTGCAAATACCTGAGCCTTTTGCAGTTGCTGTGGAGACCTCAGGAAGTTCTCAATGTTCTAGCAGCTCCTGAAATTTACAAAGAACAGGATGGATGGATGCAAAGGATGGGGTCGAAAAGACATAAAACAGCTAAGCTGAGCTGCAAGGGAGATTTTTTACAAGAAAGATTTTATTTTTGTGTCTGTACATAGTTATTCTGAACAGGTTTATTTTATGTTACTACTATAATAAATAAAGTTTTGGTGATTTTACAACTGCTCCTGGGTTTTCCCTGTGCTTCCTGACCAGTGCCTCAATGACAGTAGCCAAAACACTGTTAGACCTAGAAAGTCAATGGTTAAGGAAAAGGCACTGTCTAGTGTCACTAGACGTGGCCCTCCACGATATGCCGCTAATGCATATCTGACTCCTTCATCAGAAAGCAGTGCCTCTGATGAAGATGTTGTAAATGTACAGAAGCAAGATCACAATCACGGTGTATCACAGTTACACTCTTCCAAAGGTGATCAGAATGTGATACCGATGAGGTAGAGGATGCCACCTGGGTTCCCAAACCCAACAAGAAAAAAAAAACACATACAGCAAGTACCACCACTAGCCATAACTACAGTAGTGAAAAAAATTGGTAGCAATCATAATAGCTCTTCTGGGGATAGCCACAGTGTGCATGAATCAGGGTCAGAGAAACACCAGCCATCAAAATTACTGCAGTTCCTGGCATGAAGACAAAACCTCCACCTCAGTTGTGTGGAGCTATTTTCATATAAGTCCCAAAAATGAATGTTTTGCTGTCTGCACCTTTTGTCATTGGGAAGTTAACAGGGGGAAAGTGAGGGCCAGTTCGGGACAACATCACTAAAAGGCATTGGCAAAGAACAGATCCAACCATTCGACCAGGTAGCAGTCCTGAGCAAGGGAAAAATATCTGTGATTACAATAATCCTACAGACAGTAGTGATGGTGAAGAGACTGAGAGACAGCAGAAAAGGAACATGTGCAACTTCAATGACAGAAGTATTTGGACAAGCTACAGCATCGCCACTGCAGTCACGTGGTTTTTGCCCCGCCAACACGGACTAAACAACAGACCATTACTGTGATGCTTGAACAAAAACTGCCTAAAATAGATCAGATCAAGTCACATTAAAAATTAATCAGTTAATAGCTGAATTTATTGCCAAGGACCTGCAACCATTTTCTGTGGTGAAGAATGAAGGTTTTAGAGCCCTTTTAAAATATTTTGCTCCACGTAATTTACAACATAGCAGGTCGAAATATTTTGTAACTGCTGCTGTTCCCGAAATGTACGACTACAAATGTACAGTATGCCAAATAAAATAAAATTGGCTGTTAAAGAGAGTGAACGTGGTGTTGTGGACCCGACCACTAACGTGATCAGTTCTCAAACCACTGATTATGTGTATCACAGCACTTTGGGTGTCGTATTCATCTTCAAACACCACTACATGCAGCGCTGTACAGGAAAAGAAGACAATTAATGGAAGCTCTTGTTACTATGTTTGGTAAGCATCATACCACTAACAATATTTTGGAAGAGTTGCATGACAAAATTTCTGGGTGGTTAGAGCCCTGGGAATCAATACTGGATTTGTGGTTTTAGACAGTCATGCCAATATTGTTAGTGCATTGAAATGTGGTGGTTTTACTCACATTCTGTGCTTTGTTTGCACACTCATTAAATCTGTTAGTACAAGCCTTCCTGTCCAGTGACAACAGTATAGAAAGTAACACTAGTGGGAGCTGCAAAGAAAATCTGTGGTCTTTCTTAGTCGCTCTGTAAAACCACGTGGTATCTTGACTGACCTCCAGAAAAAAAACGGCTTACCAATACAGCAACTAAAACAAGATGTTACGACAAGATGAAACAGAACGTTTTACATGTGTGAGAGACTTCTTGCACAAAAGAAGGCAGTCCGAGTCTAAAACTGCTACAGAAAGACACTGACAAAATAATTTACTTAAACATGGATGTGAAACAGAAGATTTTGGCCTAGATATTCAGACTTGCACCAAAGGCAAGCGCAAGTCTGGCACAGTCAGTTAGATGCGCCATAGAGGAACAGATGCCATATTCAGAAGATGCATCACCAAAATGTGTTTGCGCAACCAGGCTGAATATGGCAAAGATGCATTGGCACAACCAGGAATGCGCTGGAGCAGGCCAAAACACACAACTCAGTGGGATGAGCAAGGACAATAGGCCACAGGGATGCACAGGCAATGGAAGTACAGGGGCATAGTGTCACAGCACCCTCCAGCATGGCACAGCACAGTACACAGATGCAGAGTCCCAGAGACAATACAGGAAACCATGGGATGGTGCACACGACCCTGCCCACCAACTGTGGCACAAGCATCAGGCCAACACAACAGCACCAGAGGCATGCCAATGGCACACCCAGGCATAGGAGACCCATGAGGCAATGCTGCAGGGTGGCAGCCATTATGCCAGGTGACCACAGAAACACAGAGGTCCAGAGCCCATGGGTGAGGGAGGCATAGGCCACCTATGGGCACACAAGCCACAACCTGGAGTGGGTCGAGGCACAGCACCATGGGCCACACTGGAGCTGGATTGCACAACTGGCGAACAGAAGGGCAGCCAACAAGGTCACAAGGTGCATGTGCAGACCCATGCAGTAAGTAAGGCAAGTCAAAATTTTTATTCAAGACACCCATTCCCAGAGGCTTTGGGCGCCATATAATAAATTAACACATATTCAAAAACATCAACAAAATAACAAAGTATAATTACACTTGCAAAATTATTAAAATACAGCAAATAATCAATTAAACTCTAGTTAAAACCTGAGTTCAGACAATTTCAGTTTAATCCAAAATGCCTTTGGTGAATAGGGGGCCTTAAGGCAAGCCTTAAAACCTCCAACGCCGGGGCCTCCTTAACCTCAAGGGAGCGAGTTCCACAGGACCGAGCAGTGACACTAAATGCCCTGTCACCAACTGATTTCAACCTCGACCTGGGAACTGATAGGAGGCCCCCATTGGAGGAATGGAGGATGAGCCGAGACAGCAGGAATCAGAAGGTCTAACAGGTGACCAGAGCCCTGACTGTGTAGGGCCTTAAAGTGAGAAGCCCCACCTTAAAGAGGATCCTCCACCTGACTGGCAGCCAGTGCAGGTCACACAACACCGTGTAATGTGGCAAAATTTAAACTGCCCAGTAGTAACCATGCAGCTGCATTCTGCACTAGCTGCGGTCTGGAGAGATCCTCCCATGACCCTGAGACAGACCATTACAAGTAGTCAAGCCTCGATGTAACTAAGGCATGTATCAAGGTAGGGAGGTCCAGAGGCGGAACAAGGGGCTTTATCCTGGTGATATTTCTAAGATGGAAAACAGATTGGACAACAGAGGAAATCTGTACCTCCATAGTCAAACTCCTATCAAAGATTTTGCACACTTGAGGAAGCCTTCAATGAGACAGACCCCAGAACTAGTCAAGTATCTGAATCAATGCTCAACCTATCATGCACTCTGTTTGACTCCACTACCAGTACCTCCATCTTATTGGGGTTCAGTCACAACCAGCTGGATGCCATCCAGTCATTAATCTCAAGGCAGCTGTTTAGCACATCCACCAGGCTGGATGTTCCTGTGCAAAGGACAAGATAGTTGTGCTATCGGCATAACAATGAAAACCCAAACCATACTTCCTAATGACCTCTTCGGGGCATATACACTGCAAACAACATAGGGCCAAACCCAACCTTGGGAATTCCACAAGAAAGGAGACTAGCGGAGGAGGAGAAGAAATTCCCATCACAACTTGTTGTCTCCTATTGGATAAAAAGACTCAAACCAGCAGATGACAGTGCCAGTAAGTCCGCAGAGTTCCCAAGATGGTCAAGCAACACACCATGGTCTACAGTGCCAAAAGCTGAACAGAGAGCCAGGAGAACAAGAACAGTCTTGTCTCCCGATCTCTAGCCCTGAGGAGGTCATTCTGCACCCAAACAACCTCGGTTTCTGTGCTATGCCTTGCCTGAAACTCTGACTGGAATTGTTTGTACAAATCATGGGTCAAGAGGTGCTCCTCCAACTGAAGCACCACTCATTTTCTCCACAACCTTCGCTAGAAAAGGAAGGTTGGAGATAGGTCGGTAATTTGCCCCAATCTCAGGGTCCAAAGATGGTTCTTTAAGAGTGGTCTCACCAGTGCCTCCTTCAAGGCATCAGGAAAGACCCTCTCAGCCAAGGAACACCTGACTATCAGGGCAAACACCGGGTCAATGGTGTTGATGCATCTCATCAAGAAACACGTTGGCACTGGATCCAGTTTGCAAAAGTGGGCCTCAAGTTGGTCACCACCTCAATAACCTCACTGGCATCCACTGGTTTAAACTTCCCCAACCAGGTGGAGTGCACTCAGGATACCTCTGATGACCACTGCCAACTATAACATTGTTGACTGGAGGAACACCCTGCTGAATACTAGAGACACTGTCCAAGAAGAACCGAGCAAACTGTTCACATTCAAAGTCTGAAAACCTTCTTCAGCTGCAGACAGGCAATATGAAGTAGCCTATCTACAGTCTGAAAAAATATAGTTGGTCGGCTCTTCCCAGCAGCAATCTCCCTGGACAGGAACACTGCCTTCTTATGGTTGATTGCCCTTGGTATGCATTTTAATGCACACGCAGGGCCAGTTTGTCTGCATCCAGGCCAGATTTCTCCAGCAGTGCTCTAACCTCCAACCCTTCCTCTTCATCTCCCTGAGGTCAACATCAAACCAAGGAGACCTCAGGTATGAAGATTTGGGACGACATGGACAGATGCGAGGAGTCAGTGGCATCAGATAGAATCCTATTATAAAGTCTACCATGACATCAACGCCTCGACGCATACATTTCTACATCAGATAGATCAGCTGCCACCAAAACCCTCTGGGGTCAAACCCTGTAAAGGGCAACAGCTCATCATCTCAGTAGGGGAAGGCATCCAGTGGGAGCCCTGAACGGAACTGCACGTGCAATGATTGGACCAAACCACCTGATCAATCCTGAGATTATCTATCTCGAGCCCCAGTGAGAACACTAGATCCAATGCGGCCACTCTGATGGGTCTGTTACTGCAGGATACACAACACAGGGCCACACACAGGACAGCCACACTGGGAACATGCCTGGGGTACACATGTACGGTGGCCCAAGGGGACAGTGGTGACACCAGGACATGGTCAAGCACAGCACAACAGACACTCTGCATGGCTCCACACATCAGCCACAAAGGAAGCACAGACACAGTGATGTAGCGAGGAAAAGGCTTTACTAGAAAAGGTATGACAAAACAGGGCCAACTTGGCAACAATGAATAACACTGAACAAGGTACAGGGAGGGCCATGGGGTGCAGGGGATAGGGCCAGGGGCTGTACAACTGGATGTGGTGATGGGTAGGGCAACAGGGGAGGGAGGAGAAAGACAATGGGGCTATATACAATTATAGGCCTCAACACCAAGCACAGCTAGCCTCCACCAGCCAGTGGACAGCACTCCGAATATCCACTGTGTTGTGGAGAAGGAGAGCCATCTGTCTGGACAGGCACCACTGCTGCACGAGGATGTGCCCCAGGGCACACACAATCCTACCTCACTGCCTCCCTGACGGGAATCCTGGGAACACCTAGGAGAAGAGACAGAACAGGCAATGAGTGACCTGTCAGAAGGAAACCCAGACCATCCACAGTATGTAATGGACAGCGGAGGCGCACACCACAGATGGACCACACAGGGACCGTGCATGGAGGCCACACCAGCCAACCACACAGTAAACCACACTGGTGCAGACAGGCACACAGGGCCGTGCAATGTTCACAGTGGTCCACAGACATGGCACAGATGCGGACCACAGTCACCTGTGTGAGCACACACAGTGGCAGGCATGCGCACACACAAACACCCTCCAGCAGCACAGTGTGCTCTGACACACTGCACGCACAAGCAGCACAACACCGGCATGCCCACTGGACAGCATGTCCACCACAGCAGTGTTCAAACAGGACTGTGGCTACTGTGCCCTTCAGAGACCCACAGATACACAGTACATGCAGATGAACATGCCTACCTTGCCGCCGACGTGGTCGTGAACTGCAGCTCTCCACTACCTCCCTTTGCACTGTGGATGTGGCCACCCTGGCCCTCCTGTGATCCTCAGGTCCTGTGGAAGAAAAGGGAGGGTGGACATGAGTGAACACATCAGCAGAGACAGCCCCCAGCCCACATGGAGCAGGGTAGGACAACCTTCCCTGTGTCCCTGGCGCCTTGCATGGCTGCAACACATAGCAGCACTGTGCATGACAGCCATGCAGGACATGCAGTGACTGCCAGGACTGTGCAGCCACCGGCAGCAGCAAGCGGTGTGCAACCAGACACCTGTGACACCCGATGTCGTGTACAGGTGCACACCAACTGGCTGTGGCACAGCCCATGTTGGGCATGTGCCTGCAGGTGACGTGAGATGTTCCAGGTCCCTGCGCTGCAGGTCGAATATTTCTGTCTGCGCTGTTCAGCACCTTTTGGCACACCAGTCCTCCACTCCAGCGTGGTGGCCACAGTCCACCGCGCCCACATCGTGCCGTGGTTGTTGCAGGGGATCTGCCCAAGCGGCTGGGCCTCAAATGGCATAACAAGTGCAATCAGATTGCACATCTCAATGTCTGACCAGTTTAAAGCCCGATGGGTGGCACCAGTGAGCAAGATGCTGATGCCTTAGCAGGTGTAACTGGAGATCTGGCCTACACAACCCTCACATGCATGGGAATGCGGGAGTTGTGCGATGGGGACCGTAGTGCAGTTCCGCAGCCTGTGGATGCATGATTGGAAAAGAGCCATATGGTTCATTGCGTGCATTGCCATGTCCTGGCAGGTTACAGGAGTCACGTCACGTGACCTCAAGGAGCACATGGCATGACCCTGTTGCCTCGCATGTAGCCAGCATGCACCATAGCGCATCATGGGCACATGCACAATAGGTGTGCGACATGGTGCACACATGCTACTGAGTGTGCCAAGCACTATATGCGCAATGGGAGCATGTTGCAGTGCTCACGGTTATTGCAATAGGGCCTACTACGTGTGCGCATACGTGCACTACAATAAGTGCAAGAATACTCCATGAGGAAACATACGCCTATACAATTGCTCCGACGCAACATAGTTGAGCATGGCACAACAGGCGATATTCACTCACCATATGTAATTGTCTACTGAGCCTATGTGTGTTTGGCTAATGGTGATCATTAGCATATCATTACCATTGCGCCAGGCTCATTTGCATGTGATGCTATATAAGCGCCCATAACACTGCACAGGCAAGGACCGTATTACAGCCAGATTGGTAAGGAGTAGCCATGGATGAACAGGCCAGGAAGAACACTGCAACACACTGCTGACAGGTGCCATGCTGCAACTGACCTGCTGTGTTGTAACTGTCCACAGGTAGCAGAATGTCCGATCATGAGAAGAGGAGGCTGGTGGGCCTGCCCACACATGTGAGCCCAACTTCACAAAGAGGAGCAGCAGGCCCTGTTGGGAGCCTACCTCAACAGGGAGGGCTGTTGAGTTGTGCCAAGGGACAGCACAGGAGCGGGCCGTCAGGTGGGACGCAGTGGCCGATATGTCACTGCTCATGGCAGACACCACGCATACCCCAGCAGCAATGAAGAAGGTGGCACTGACCGGTGCCACTAAGAAGAAGGTGGTCTGCCATCAGGGCATCACACACCAGGACCAGTGGCAATCCACCCACTGCACTGTCCCTGACAGCCACTGAGGAGCTGGTGGCCTCCACCATCAGTCGTGCCGCCGTGGAGGGCGTGCCAGGCAGTGGGTTCCAGATGGGTGGCAGCTCCTCACAGCATGATGAGTCCAGCAATGCCATGCGTGGGTGGTGGGTATGGGCCACAGCATGCAGACATGCCTGCAGCCATGCAACATGGCACCTGTGCACCGCATGCAGCCATGCATGGTGCACTGGTGGATGGTAGTCACAGCAGCTGTCATTCCTGGCCACAGGCACTGCCTGCATGGGTCATGCAGCTACACTGACACTGTTTTCCCTTGTACAGTGCCATCATGTCGCCATTGCGGCGGCCCACGAGGAGTTGAAGGAGGACGCTGACATGGCCCCGGGAGGAGGTGGTGCTGTCAACATCCACAGGCATATGTAGTGGAGACAGGATGCACCATGGTGGTGAGGGGCTGTTGAATGACCTTGGGCTGGAGTCAGACAGTGCACTGTGGAGCTCCTGCTGGCGATGGCCTGCCTGAGCTCTGCGCAGGCACCTGGCTCAGAAGCATGTCCAACTCCAATAATGATCTGACACTGAGACTGTGCAGGGCATGTGGTGCCAGCCAAAGTCTAGGGCCTGGCACAGGCAACATCAGGGCCCTGCACCATGACTGCGCTCGCAGCCGCCCACTGCCCACATCGGCACAGTGTTGTGCACTGCCACCACAGTACCTGGTGTGGTGGGGTGCTGTTGTGGATGCTCCAGCACTGGGCATGGACCAGCAGACTGTTATGCAGTGGCAGTGGGATGTGGACACCACCAGGCAGCGTGACACAGGGCCACTGCCAGTACACCCATTTAAAATGTACCCACAGAGCAGTAACAGGCAGTGTCCACCTGAGCAGGGTGCTTGACACTGTGCTGCATGTCGCCGCAGACAGCCAGCGTCAGGGACTGGTTGTGCCTGTTGATGGCTGTCTGGTAGAACACCTGGCTGCTGCGGGTGCCCATGGAGAACTAGATGATGCTTGCCACAGAGATCCGTGCACTGCGGGCAGAGGTGCATCAGATAGCCGAGTGACATGACAGTGGGTGTGTGCAGCTGATTTATGAGCTACACCAGCTGCAGGAAGTCATGACTGTAGCAATGGACTGTATGACCAGTACCACTGCAGCTGGTTTTGCATTGCTGGCAGCCTCTGGGACCAGCCGTGTGCATAGGACCCCTCACAGTGCATCATCAGCTCCACAGTCCCAGCGTCTTGAGACTCCTGGATGGAGGATGCAGGGTTCTGAGTGTCCATCCCAGACACCCCTGGTGCTGGGCATCTTTGGCTGGCTGCCTCACGAGAACGATCACATTCTCAGGCCTCCACCCTGCTAGTGCGATGGACACATACCCCATGGCCATTGCACAGCCTGCGACTGCTGATCGGCCTGGGCATGGCTGCCCACGTGGCCATGGTGGCCGTTGGACTGCTGCGTGTGCTCTGATGTGTGTGCTGCCCTGCTCTGCTGTCTGTTGCTGCTGCACGGTGCACGGTGGGTGTTGGTGCCGCATGCATGTGCTGTTGTGCATATATGGTGTTGCACTCACCCTGTGTGTGCATTCCTGGCTGCTGGGCCTTGTGGCATGGGTGTCATGAGAGCAGCACCATGCCGGCTGTGCCTGTACACCGTGTCCTGTGTCTGATCCATGCCTTGTCCTGCAGCCCGTGTGTGTGTGTGCTGGTGCTGCTGTGAGTGTCTGTGTGGTCTTGTGGTTGGCATGCATGCTGTGTGTGCCTGTGTTCCTCCATGAAGCCCTGTGTGCCCCGTTCAGCCCTGTGTGTAGGATGTGTGTACCTGCAGCCTCTGCATGCATGGCATTCCACTTACGTTCGGTCTCCATAATGCTTTTCTGTGATGGTGGCCCGATGCCTCTGGGTCTCTGCTGTGAGCCTCAGGTCCCACCTCCCAAGGGTGACTACACCCCCTCCGGCCCGTCTACACCTTCCTCCCCATTGCTGTCACCCTCATCCACCTGGACAGCTAGCCCAAGGTCAATGGCCATGTTGTGCAGCATGCAGCAGGCCAGGAATAAGCCACAGGCTTTCAATGGGCTGTATTGTAGGGCCCCACCTAACCTGTCTAGGCAATGGAACTGCATCTTCAGCATGCCAAAGACCACGCTTTATGGCGTTGTGTGTTGCGGCATGTGCCTCATTATCTCTCTCCAGCGGGGGTGATGGGTCGCCAGTGAGGGTGAGCAGCCATGGCAGCAGGTATGCACTGTCTCCTGTGAGGGAAAATGGCATGGTTATCACTGTGCTGTGCTTGTTCCACCCATGGACCCTGCTGCCCACCACCCCAATGCCCAACCCCTGTTTGTGTGTGTCTATGTCTTCCCATCCAGCGCAATACCACCCGCCTCCATCCCTGTGCCTTGCTCACCTATCAAGTGCCCTGTGGGGATATCCCAGCTCGTGTCTCTGGCACAGGATGCTACTGTGCCAGATGTAGGCACTTGTGCACTCCAGGGGTGTGTGATGCAGACACTGATTATGCACCCGTGGCATTGCACACCACCTGACAGTTGATCGAGGGTAGATCTTGCTGTTCATGTATGCAGCTCCTTAGTACCAGATGGTGTGTGTGTGTATGTGCGTGGTGGTGCAGTCTATGGCCCTGATCATACCTGGCATGTGTGTCACCTGTGAGCCTGCATGTTTGCTGTATGCTCTGCCTGTGTGCTTGGGAATCGTATGAACTCCAAAGCATGTGGCAGCAAGAGCATTGAGGACCTGTGTGAAGAGGCATGTGGCCGACTGGGTGATCCCATGGTGGCACCGTTGGTCTCTGGAAGGTGACCGTGGTGAGCAGACACATCACTGCTGTCTCCCTGGTCTCCACTGACATGGCATGACTCCGTCTGGTGGGAGCTTGCAGCTCATCACTGCACAGCTCACTGAGGTGCCTCAGAATTGCCTGATTCAGATGGTGCCGCCCACAATCTCCACATCACTATAATCCTCAAGCGTGAGGTGGGCACGATACTGTCTGTGTTGGGCATACTGCCAATGGGCCCTTCATCGGCCACATTGCTGTTCCTCCACCTCCTACACCCCTCATTACCTCATCCATAATCAATGGTGCACCATCCATCTTTCTCCTGTTGCTAGGATTGCGCATCTGCTGTGTCTGTATTGAGCCTATTTTTATAGGCTCACGTCCCATGTGCGCCAACTTCTGTTCTGTTCTTGATTTGACCATGGTTTTGGGTTGAATATGACATTGCACTGCATATTCATGGGAACACCCCTTGACTTGCGCTGCGTGCCATACATTTGTGCCATGGCGCAATGGGACGCCTGCGCCAGCCGCGCAATTAGAATGTCACTCTGTGGCGCACTTCTGTGGTTGCATCAGTGCAACTCAGTTGCTCCATGCACAAGTGCTCTGAATACCCAGCCCACAGTAAGCAAAAATGGTTGTACCCCAAAATTAAGTGGCATGATTCATAAGAATCATGACTAAATGACATGGACCAGATGATTCCACGAACAGGGTTGCATCCAAAGATTAAATGGCATGATTCATGACAACAAACATGAAATGGAAGATTCGTGTACAGGGCTGCACCCAAATATTATGTGGTACCAACCAGAAGATTCAATAATAGTGATGAAAGTCACTAAAACTGCTACAGAAAGATACTGACAAAATGGCTTACTTAAACATGGAAACCCAACTGAGAAAAGAAGTTTAAAACCTGTGAATTCAGTAGTCATCAACAGGGGTGATTTATATGTTGCTATGCTATCAAAAACATTTGAGTTTTATTTAACTTTTAAAGTTTTATGGACTCTATAATGAAAAATGATATACTGGTATGCAAGTTTAAGTTTACATTGTAATTTATATAATAAGTGTATGTTTAACATAGATATAGCTATATATGTATATTTTATTCTTTGGTAACTGGATAAGGCCCACTAGCCAGAAGTGCCTGTTTTTCAGGGGTAACCTGGGAGCACTGGGGAGGTTAAGTGACTTGCTCAGAGTCAAACAGTATGCAAGTATAGGTTGTGAGATCAAACCAGGTCTGCTAGACATATCAAACCCATTCACAATATCTTCCAGATTAGACTGCTGGCCATATAAAAATAATAATGAGTATTAAAAATTTCTTTATTTTCAATGGTTTGGGAGCTGGAGTGAAAAAAATAATTTATCTCGAGCTCCAGCTCAGAGAACATTGAATGTGACAAGCAGTAGTTCAGGCACAGAGAAGGGCAACACAGAGCCTGAGACATGAGCCCCCCTTCACAATCTGTATGGCACTAGGACACAGTAGTAGTTAAGGCACAGAGATGGGCAACACAGAGTCTACAGCAGTATGACATTTCAGGCAGCACAGAGATGGGCAACACAGAGTCTATGGCAGTATGACCTTTCAGGGCAGCACAGAGATGGGTAACAGTCTGAGATGTGGGTGACACCTTTCAAAATCATGTATGGCACTAAAGTATAAGCCCCCTCCAAAATACTAAGGCACTAAGACCTTCACTCAGAGTCCTCCTGTCCTGTCTGACTCCGCTTCCCTTAATATTTTTTCTGCATTCTGCTATTGTCTGCTGTTGAATTCGTTGGTCTCTCTCTCTCTCTCTCTCTACTCTGACGAGAGTGTTTTTTTATTGTGAAGTATGCAACATCTGCATTCTGCTGCTGTCTACTCTCTCTGCTGTTGAATTAACTGGCTTCTCTTTACTCTCTGCCTTTCTAATGAAAACAAATATTTTTTTAACAGAATACTCCACAGTCTGCTGCAAGGTTTGCACTCTACTGTTTGTTCTCTGCTGTTGAATTTGCTGGCCTCTCAGTCTCTACTCTCCTCTCTAACACAATGAAAAATGTTTTCACTGTTTTTTTGTGGGAGGAACTCTTCTACACACACACACACACACACCGGACTGTCTCCATTGAATGCAGAGCCGAAATGCGCTTGATACACTGTTTCCTAGGAATGTTCTGTGGTGACTGACTCAGAGGACTGGCCTAGAACATGAGCAATCACAAACAAAGACCATCCTTGATTGGCTCCTTCAGTGCCCCAGGATCACCAGTGTTTGCCTTTGTTGGTCATGTGATGGTGCAGGGACTTCAGAGTCTTCCTCAGATACAGGGAAAAAAAAACACTTTTTTAAATGTTCTGCACCCTGCCCTGTCTTTTCCATGTAGTACTGCTGGTGAGAGTGTTATTCCGGACTGGACGCACTTCCAAACCAGGCCAACTCAGCAATTGGGTTGAGCCACAAAGACTTGATTTTCCCGGTCAGAGCTGAGTTGGCCCAGAATGGGGGTTCCAAACTGCACCACAGCCAGTTTGCCTGTTCCTAATTTATATACATAGTGTAAGCTTTACTCTCTTCCCTAACATACGGACAACCAGATCTTAATTATTACATATGAAATGAAGAAACTGCCATCTGTCATGTACAGATATTATTTTAATGCTGTCCTAATTGACAGTTTCACAGAAAATCCCTCAACACTTTAGACCAGCTAGCAGAACCTGGGGTAAGTACTAATGTCATTCACCCAAGGTTCTGCCAGCTGCTCTGAGAATGTCTAAGGGGTTTTATGGGAAACCATCATGTAAGACATGCAGTAAAATAGCATCTGGACATGTGAAATGAGCAGTTCCTGCACTTTACTTCCAATATACTGTATGTGGACTGTTTGGTCTCATGGTGAGCACATAAACATGTTAAAGCATTTTAAAAACATTGCAATTGATCTTTCAGCTATTGTCAGCGAAGGAAAGGAATCTAGGAACAACTTGCAGTGGTGTTACATTACCTCCTCCTTTTGGGTCTTTCCACCACCACCACTTCCTCTACCACCAGCTCCCTACTAGAGAAAGATCTACTGGGAAGTACCCTAAGCTACAAAATCAACATTTTAAACAGTACCAGAACCTTATTAGGACCTGAAAAAATTTTCTGATAGTTATTTTACAGACAATGGCATAGGTTCTAAGTGGTTTCACACTTATCTAATCCAGTTCTTCTACCCCTAGTCACAGTGCTTATAAGGCATGAAGAGGACGAGAATGAGCTATTTCAGTCTCCAGCTAAAGCACTGCTCTTCATACTAAATTTAATGCTATCAGTGTAAAATCCCTCTAATGACCAAATAGGAAAAGAAAAACTACTTCAGAAATAAAAAGTATTAAAAGCATAGGAACATTGACATTGCTGACAGAAAAAGACTGATGGTCAATTCAGTCTGCCCAAATAACTGTCCCAGCTTCACTCTGTGACCTACTGTCCCACCCTGAGTAGTAATTTACTGCTTTTAAAATGATTATGAGACAGAGGGCTCACCAGAAGCCCTCTCCTCCAGATGAGGAGTAGCCTTCAAACCCAAGGGGAGGAAACAGACTGGGGTGGAGGTTTCAGGAGGAGCAGAGAGGATGGAAGGATGGAAGTATAAGGAACCTGGGTGGGGTTCAGCAAAGGGTATCAGGGATAAGGGGTGGGGTTGGTGTTAGTAAATGCCAGGAGCTTGGCAAACAAGTTGCCAGAGTTCCAGGCCATGCTATTCAGGGTGGATGTGGCGGTCCGCGAGGAGACCTGGGCCAACAAAAACCATGAATGGGACCTAAGCGTGCTGGGGTACACTATGCTTAGGAAGGATAGAAAGGAGGGCAGAGGGAGTGGGTAGCTACGTTCATTAGAGATGACATAGAAATTGCTAGGGTAGATGAGGCAGAGGCATTGGAGGCCTTATGGGTCACCTCGATCCCCAGCAGGAGATAAGGTCAAGCTGGGTGTAGTAGATACACCCCTGGGATGGTGATATTCTGGAGGATGGTTTGCTGGATAACATCATTGCCCAGTGTGAACCAAAAGGGAAGGAGTGATGTTGATGGGGACCTTAATATGCCAGGTACAAACTGGGGAACCATGTTCTCTAAGGTGGCCAAGGAGCAGAGGCTGCTGGATGGCTTCCAGGATGTGTTCTTAACACAGCATGTGATGGAGCCCACAAGGGAGGGCATGTCCTGGATGTGGTTCAGGCAGATGGGGATCTGGTAAGGGACCTGGCTGTAGAGGATCCCTGACTGGGAGTGACCATAATACTGTCTGGTTTCAAATAAGCATGGGGGAGGGGTGAGATCTAAGACACTGGCAGTGGACTTCAGGGGCAGACTTTGTGGGCATGGGAAATATTCTCAAGGATCATTTGAAGGGATTACATCAATGACAAATGTGGAAAGGAGATAGGAGGTCATAGACCAGGGGACTTCATGAGGGCAGTCAGGACCTGCGCTAAGGTGAAAGCGTAAGGAGCAAGGTCACATAAACCATGCTGGTGATCCAGTGAGGTTCAGGTAGCGGTCAGAGAAAGAAAGTGGCCTACAAAAAAATAAAACAACAAGAGGGATAGGGATAAGGAAATGTAGCATCTTGCATCTAGAACGTCACCCAGATGGTGAGGGGCAAAGTCCAGTAAACAGCAGCAGCTGGCACAGGGGATACATGGAGGAAAAGGGTTCTTCTGGTACATTGGGAGCAGATAAAAACTAAGGCCATCTCAGCAGATTGAGATCAGAAGGAGGTGGGTGGAAGAGGTGAGGGACAGGCAGAAGTATTTAATGAGTACTTTGCCTCTGTGTTCCTAGGGAGGATGGGATGTCTACAAAGCAAGGCACGATGGGGATAGAAGCGGCAGTGAGTGGGATCAGGGGAGCAACAGAATTGGGCAGAGAGGGAGGAGGAGAGGTACCCCAGGGTGTCACATCAGGATAAGGATAAAAAGTTCAGTAAGGTGGAGGGGCAGGATGATGCTATCTCCGCCAAAAGGGTTGGTTAGCCCTCAAGGCCCTAAAGAAAGACAAATCTCCTGGGCGGATGGCATTCATCTGAGAGTACTATGGGAATTGGCAGACATTCTGGCTGCACCCCTATGGAGCTCTTCAACAGGTCACTCGAGACAGGGAGGGTACCTAGGGATTGGCGAGAGGCACATGTGGTGCCAATCCATAAGGGGGTCGAGGGAAGTACCAGGTAACTATAGACCCATCAGTTTGACCTCGGTGGTGGGAAAATTAATGGATAGTATACTAAAGGAACGATTGGAGGTGTACTTGGAGGAGGTAGGAGGTCTGGATAATCGGCAACATGGGTTTGTGCCAGGTAGATCATGTCAAACCAATCTTGTGGAGTTCTACAAATGGGTAACATCAGAACTGAACAGGGAAAGCCTGTGGATGTATTCTTCTTGGACTTCAGTAAGGCGTTTGACTCTGTCCCCACAATGGTCTGGTGGAGAAACTAATGGGGTTGGGAGTAGGCCCTTTGATGGTCAGATAGATTAAAACTGGCTAGCTGGATGCACCCAGAGAGTAGTGGTCTGTGGGGAGCTCTGAACCCTAGAGATAGTGAGTAGAGTGCCGCAGGAGCTCGGTCTTGGTCCGATCCTGTTTAATGCATACATATCGGACATCAGAGAGGGTATAGGGTGTGAAATGAGTCTCTTGCTGATGACTCCAAGATGGGAGCAGTAGTTGAGGGAAAGAGGGAGGTTGGCCCTGCAAGGACCTGGACACCCTGGAAAGCTGGGCTCACACATGGAAATTAAATTTCAATATCACCATGTACAAGATGTTACATCTTGGGCAGGAAACCTAAACACAGGTACACCCTGGGAGGGAGGAGCTGGAGGCCCCAATGGGGAAAAGACCTAGGGGTCATGGTGGATGCATGTATGAATAACTCTGAGCAGTGCAGGAGTGGCTAGCAAGGCAAACAGGATGTTGGGATGCATCGTAAGGGGGATCACCTCTAGGAGTAAGGAAGAGATTCTGACACTGTACAATGGACTGGTTAGACCACACCTTGAGTACTGTGTACAGTACTGGAGACCACACTTGAAGAGAGACATATAGCTCCTGGAGGGTACAGAGGAGGGCAACTAAGATGATACGAGGGCTAGGAGATTTGCGTATGAGGACAGACTTGAGGAGCTCTGCCTGTTTTCATTGGAGGAGAAGAGAGACAGGGGGACATGATTGAGGTTTTCAAGTACCTCAAGGGAATAAATAGGTAAACATGGAGGATCTTTAGACTAAAGCAGGGCGGTATCACCAGAGGGCATGGTTTGAAGTTGGAAGATGGAAGGGTGAGGGGAAAAGAAGAGGAGGTTTTCACTGAGAGGGTGGTGGACCCTTGGAATGCACTGCCTGGTGAGCTGGTTCTGAGATTCACAGTGGAGGGCTTCAAGAGAGGTGGGACAGACACAGAAAGTGGATGTATCAGATTATAGCATGTCCGGGGGTGGTGATGGGTGATAGGGGTTTCTGGAACACAAGTGGAGGGCCTCGGCACCCAACTAGAGATCTGAGGTTCGAGTAGACTCGATAGACCGTGGAGCCTAATCTGCTGGCAATAATGTGTTAGTATGGATCTCTGGAGGGCAAAAGTGACAGTAAGACATCCCGATAAGGTATGTCCTTTGTACTATATATGTTTCACCTGTTGGGAAATAAATAAACATGATACTGGGAAAATTGTTATCAAATAGGAGAAAGAATGCTGGCCCCTGACTGGCCAAGAGGTACTTTCAGCTGGGCTCTTAACCCAGCACAACAGCCTGACTGACAGCAGATGAACAAAATGTATTTTAAAATGCATCCAATTTACTAAAAGGACCCATTTCATAATTGCAGTAAGGCCCTCTGGGGAATTTTAGTGGGCTAACAGCCCTTCTTGGAGTGGTGAAGCATTTAACTTTACCCGTGTTTCAACCCACCCAAGGTGAGCTGTTATATACCACCATAACACACTCTGGTCATGTTTTATTGCTTAGAGCAGCAGTGCAATGAAAAATGTTTTCCCAAAAGCTATTTTTAACTACAGTCAATATAAATTTTAGCATACCTGTAAAAGTTACTTTTATGTTTGCTTGCGTGCATACATAAGAAACATTATGTGGCAACTTGGGAGAGAAATGGATTGTGGAGGTGCGGCACTGTGGCAGCCAATGCTGGCACTGCAATGTTGGGCTTGGCATTGCTCGGCCAATACAGGGCCAGTGTCCTAATGACACTGGTTCTGCAGAGTACCACCAAGTTGTAACGATTTCGCTGCTGCAATCTGGGGCCACCTCATCATTGCAGCATCAGCCATTCTGATGCAATGAGGGTGACCTGTCATTGCAGGGTGGTACCTTGCCTGGTGTAACATTACCAGGAGCGTGGCGGCTGTATGTCACCTTCAGGCGCACAGAAAGCTGGCGGGGGTTCCCTAATCACCTGTCAGCAGGCCCTGACCTAGTTCATTTGCTGCCAATGGAGAGCCCACTCACTGTTGGTGGATAATGCCTCCCATTTCAGTTGTGTGCCAAGCGTGCACAATCCTTGGCATCATGCGCCCCATGTTTCTGTAACGACAGGGCCCAATCCCATCAGCTTCAGTCTCCCCTTTCCAGTTCTAGTTGCTGACGGAGAAACCTCCCCCATCAGCATAATGGCCCTCAATGCTTGCATGCCTGTGCCAAGGGTGCCCAATCCCCTCGGCATCATATGCTCGCCCCACCCATTTCTGTGCCAACAGGGCCCAATCCCCATTGGTTTCAGTCCCCTCCTCACAAATGCAGGTAGTACACTGGAGCCCACTCCAGTGTACCAAACACACTAGAAAAAGAAAACCAACCCGCATTGTCTGGTTGTTTTTGTTTTTACCTGTAAACGATAAAACAGTCTCTGAAGTGTTCTGGTGCCCCTCCCAACAACCCGCACCCACCCTCTGTGTACTCTACCTCCCACACCCCACTCACCCCATACTTACCTCTGGAGGCAGGCATGATGATCTTGTTGGACCAGGAACACGTCTGCACTCTTCAAAGCTGACTGTGAGCTGAAGAAATGCTGGTAAGCTGTATAATGGCATAAAAGGGTTGTTTTTTTTTTTTTTTACTTTGGCATATCCGGGCATTTTTGGAATTTTGGCATCAAATTTTCAACATGGGTTATTAGACCCCTCCTCATGAACTCAGTCACTGTCATCTGGTTATTCGGTCCTGAAAGGTGATTTCACAGTCACCATGTGGAATCACCTTTTGGGACTGATTAATGAAACGACAGTGCCACTGTTCATGGTGGGCTCTCAAAAACCAATGTTGCAAATTTGGTAAAAAAATTTTAAAATGACTTTTCGAGGTGCATTGCACAGTTTCCATGCACGCTTGTAACTCGTGAATGTGTAATATTTTTACTCCAGATTTTCAACATTGGCATTTTCCCACACCTCCTCATGAACAGTACAGCTGTCATTTTACACATCCTCTCCGAAATGTGTTTTGCACTTCCGGCACAGAATAGCATAGTCGCTGTGGGAAATCAGTGTTCTGGACAGATTAAGAAAATGACAGTGACACTGTTCATGAGCAGAGGGCCTAAAATGCCTATGTTGAACATTTGGTGATGAAAATCCATAAAATGACTGTGTTACAAGTGTGCATTGCACTATTCTATACCCTTGTAACTTCGCAAATTTGCAATATTTTCATGCCATATTTTCAACACTGGTATTTTTTCACCTCCTGATGAACAGTACAGCTGTCATTTTTCACATCCTGGCTGAAATGTGTTTGCGCACTTATGGCACAGAATAGTGCGGTCGGCATGAGAAATCAGTGTTTGGGACAGATTAAGAATGAGAGGGGTAGTTAGCTCCATGGAGCTCTGTCAAGACAGCTGTGGATTTCTTTGTGGGCAGAAAAAGGTGCCAATGCAGGCAGGAGCCCACTACAAAAGGGCAGCCTGCAGCACCGGAGACACAGAGCAGTGAGTGAGAGAGGGGAGTGGCAGAGCTCAGCAGAGCTCTGTTGAGACTGCTGCAGATTTCTTTGTGGGCAGAAAGAGCCAATGCAGGCAGGAGCCCACTACAAAGGGCAGCCTGCAGCACTGGGAGAAACAGAATATGTGGGTGAGAGATAGGGTGAGCGAGCTCACAGAAGCTCTATCAGGACTGCTGCAGATTTCTTTGTGGGCAGAAAAAGCAATGCAAGCAGGAGCCTAATACAAAAGGGCAGCCTGCAGCACTGGGAGAAACAGAATGAGAGAGTGAGAGAGGGAGTAAGTGAGCACAACAGAGCTATGTCGGGACTTTGGGTTGCTCACCCTCCCACCCAGGGTCCTGTGGGTCCTATATTACAGCAGGGTCTCTGGGGTGGAGACCAAGCAATGACTGGATACTTTTAGGATTGCTGTAATAATACAGATTTAGTTATTCTGTTTATTTCTCTAACTGAGCTAAGTACTGAGCTATACTGTTGGGATTGCTGTAATAATACATATTTATTTGTTCTGTTTATTTCTCTAATTGAGCTGAATTATACTTGGAGTGCAATAGGATTTCTAACTGGGCTAAAATGAAACTATATGAGGGCTGAGAACAAAAAGTATGGTTGCTGAGGGTGAAAATAGACAAGGAGGCTGTAGGATTGCTACAGTAATTCAGTATCTAACAGATGAGATTTGAGACTGAATTAACCGGTTGGCAAGGAGACAGTAGGGGGACTAGTGTGGGAACAGAAATGTGAGTAAATAGGGACCTAACAGTTGTAGTAGAGTACATAAACTGGGAGTAAGAGCCCGTAATATAAGAAGGGGGCCAAAATAGGGCAGGTGCCACATCTCAATAGGACGGGCATCTTTGGAAGGGTTGTGGGGTGTACAGGGTGTGAGTCTGCCATGAATCTGGACTGGACTGGGAGGATGGGGTTTATGATCTGTATACAACTGGCTAGTTAGGGAGGAACTGTGGAGGCTAGGGAGGAGTCTAAGTGGCAGGGCAGATGGTGTGGTAGGAATTCTGGCTGGAGGGGAATGGGGGATGGCAAGAGGATGGGGAAGAACAACTAGGGACTGAAACTAACCTCAGTATCAGAGGCAGTAGCAGAAAAGAAAGAAGAAGAGAGGGGTGCCGGCGAGGAAAGGGCTTCCTGATGGGGAGAGAAGAGACCACGAGAAGTACCAGGGAGAGAGCAGATAGCTGCAGGTAGGGAGGGACATGGGGTGGGACCAGGGGGCATCGAGGAAACAGGTAGGAGGAGGGAACCGATAGGGGAAGAGATGTAGAAGGGGTATCAACTAGGAATAGATTTGAGCCTCTGCTATGGGGGAGAGCAGAAACATACTGAAGTGGAGAAGACAAGCAGGGCATGAGAGGGATGGCAACAGGTAGGGAAAAGATAGCGAGGACGAAAGGGTAGAAGGGGGCTAGTAAGAAAGGAAGGAGGGTGACTGGAGGAGATAAGGCTATGGGAAGGGAAGGATGGAGGGGCAACACTATCAGGGTCAAAGGGAATGGGGGCTCTAAATCCACAATAATGGGGATAGGAGAGGGTTGGAAATCAGCAGGGAGGAAGGAAGTCAACATGTGAAGCCCAGTAGGAAGTAGTCAGGCTGGGAAGGGTTCAAGGGGATGGGAAGAATAAGGTAGCAAAAGGGGTGAGGCAGAAGTAAGGGATGCAGATACAGAAGTCACAGAGGTGCAGCTGGCGGGGATAATGGGCAGGAAGAATGAAGACTGGGTGGTGGAAGGGGCATTAGAAGGAAAGTGGGTAGGTATGGGGTACTCATCCCATGGGATTCTACACTGAAAGGGGTGAGATGGGGCGAAGGGGAAGGCACAGGCCGTATTTGGGGTGAAGCTATCCCTGGGTTGACTTGAGGAGGGACAGGGCAGGCACTGCTCAAGTGTGCAGAGAGGGTGAGAAAGAAACCTCATTTAGTGTTGCATGTGGGTAGAAATGACTTGGTGGGGAGACTGTGGAAGTAGTGAGGGGAGTTTGAGGAGTTGGGCAGGCAGTGTGAGGGGTTGGAGTCGGTGGCATTCACGGAGTACTCCTGGTACCATGTGCAAGCACGGGGAAGAAAGGTAGGATTGAGGAGTTCAATGAGTGGCTGAGGGATTGGTGTCACACCAAAATTATGGGTTAGTGACTAACTGGGGTAGAGTCTGGGGAATAGTGACTTGTATGCGGGGACAGGCTACACTTGAGCAGTGAGGGAGTATTAAAGGTGGGATTAGAGGGTATAGCTCTACTAAGGTGGATTTAAACTAGTGGGGCAGTGACCAAAGAGCTGAGGTTGGTAGAAAGGTCTGGACAGGGAGACTAATGAATACCCCCCACCGATATAGGTAAAGGTGGAGGTAGTAACCCAGAAGGGGCAGGCAGAGTGGTCTGAGTGTAATACAAAAGGCACCACCACCACCCATTAAGAATAAGGAGAAGAAAGGGGTAGACTACCTGGAGGAGGGACACAGGCCAAGGAGAAGAGTGAGAAGAAGGAGGGTATGAGGGAAGGTGGTCTCTCTCAAGCAAGAAGCCTGGGGAACAAAACTGCAAAGCATCGTGTGCTCCTTTCAGAGGGAAGGTGGACATTGCTGCAATGACAGAGACTTGGGCCACAGAGTACCATGACTGTGACTTGGCAATCCTGGGATACAGAATATACAGGAGGGACTGGGGGGTTGGAAGAGGTACACTCTATGTGAGGAAAGGGATCAAATGTATAAGGAATGAGGGAGAAGAGAAGAGAAGAGAGAGAGAAGAGAAGAGAAGAAGAAGAGACAGACAGAGGTGCATTGGGTGCAGCTCCTGGAAGGTGCATTGGGTGCAGCTCCTGGACTCCAAGGGCAGAAAGATGAGGCTGGGAATGGTGTGCAGACCACCAGCCCAATCCAGAAACTGGATGGGGAGTTCGCAGGCAGATAAGGAGGCTGTGTAGTAGGGGGTGTGGTGATAGTGGGTGAGTTTAACCTACCAAGGGTTGACTGGAGCACCCAGTCACTAGCAGTACCAGGAGCAGGTGCTCTTGATGCATTCAGGATGGCCTTCTGACACAATTAGTGAATGGGCCTACAAGGCTTGGTAGCATTCTGGACCTAGTACTGGCAAATGGGAGGTGGTGAGGGAGGGTAGGGTAGAGGACCCACTAGCTGGTTGTGACCACCAAACAGTGTGGCTCATTCTCGTGCTGGGCAGGGATACAGGAGGCACGGGCACCAAGGTGGTGGACTTTAGTATGGTGGACTTTGGGAGGATGGGAGCAATACTGCAAGGAAGACTCAGGATATAAAGCCAGGGGTGGATGCAGAACAAAAGTGGGAGTCATAAAGACTGGGCAAACAGAGGCCACAGTAGCCTACACCAGGGACAGGAGTAAGAAAAGCAGAGCCAGAAACCATGCTGGCTGAACAAGGAAGTGCTGCCAGGGGTGAGGGCAAAGAGGGCTGCATACCAGCAGTACAGAAGAACGGGGAAGGGAGGACAAGAGACTTATGGGAGTTGGTCAAGGAGGTGGCCAGAAGGGTGAAAAAGCTAAGGCTTCCAAGAAATTAAGGTTAGTACTGGGCATAAAGGGAGGAAAATGACCTTTTGAGGTATGTCAGGAAAAGAGGAAGTGCCAGGAACATATTGTGAAGATAAAGGGGAGAGGATTGGGTGGAAAAGGGGAGGAGCAAGCAGAAATTCTAAATGAGTACTTCTCCATTTTCATGAAGGAGAAGGATGGTCCACTACCAGCATGGACTGGTGGGGTGGTGAAAGGAGGGAGGAGATGGCGGACAAAGTGATCACAGGGAGTAGGATGCTAAAAGGTCTGAGTGCAGTGGGTAGACAAGGCACCAGGTCCCGATGGCATCCACCCAAGGTGCTGAGGGAGATGGGAGCTGAGCTAGTGGCTGGCAGAATCTGTTCAACACCTCCTGAAATGGGTGTGTGCCCCAGGACTGGAGGGTAGCCCATGTGATGCCCATACACAAGAGTGGACCTAGAGGAGCCAGAAAATTATCAGCTAGTCAGTCTCACGTCCATAGTGGGTAGCTTATGGAGGCAATACTGAAGGAGAGGCTGATAGTATTCTTGAGAGTAATGGCCTCTAAGATGGGCAGCAACATGGGTTCATTCAGGGAGGTCTTGTCAAACCAGCCTAATAGAGTATTATGACTGAGTGACAAGGAGTTGGACTTGGGCCATGCGGTACATGTCCTGTACTTGGACTTCCAGTAAGGCCTTTGATAAAGTGTCTCATGGGAGACTAGGGGAAGCTGACAGCAGTGGGGTGGGAAAAAGCTGACTAAATGGATAGAGAACTGGTTACAGGGAGGGTGCAGAGGGTGGTGGTGGTGGTGGGGAGCTCGGCATCCAGAGCAGTGACAAGCGGGTGCCGTGAGGGCTCAGTGCTGGGCCCGATGCTATTTGGGCTCTTTATCTCTGATGTAGCACATGGAGTGGAGAGCAGGGTTAGTCTGTTTGCAGATGATACCAAATTGAAGGTGGTGTTGGACAAAGAGGATGGATGGGAAAACTGCAGGGGACCTAACCAAACTAGAGACATGGTCGGTGGAGTGGCAGCTAGGATTCAATACAAAGAAGTGTAAGGTGATGCACTGGGGCTAAGAACCAGAAGAGGGACTATTGGTTGGGGGTGAGGTTGAGCATCACAGAGGAGGAGAAGGACCTAGCGGTGTTGGTAAATGGGACCATGAACAACTCGACCCAGTGAAGGAGAGCAGCAGCGAGGCAAACAGGATGCTGGGGTGCATTGCAAGGAGGTTCTCATCCAGAAACAGGGATGTGATCCTACCCTCTACAGATCATTGGTCAGACCACATCTGGAGTACTGTGCAATACTGAGGCCATACCTGAGGAAAGAGATAACGTTACTAGAGAGGGTGCAAAGGAGGGCAACAAAAATGTTAAAGAGGATGGAAGAAAAGGCATATGAATTTAGACTGAAGGAGCTGAACATGTACACACTGGAGAAGAGGAGGGATGGGGAATATGATTGAATCATTTAAATACCCGAGGGGCTAAATAAACCTAGTACTGAGGGCTGCTTAAACTGAGGAGTGGAAGAGAGGCGAGGGGCATGGCGAAGGTTGGAAGGGGATGTTTCAAGAGGAAATGAGGAGACACTGCTTCACTGAGAGGGTGGTGTCTAGTTGGAATGCACTACCAGAGGGGTGGTAACATATGGGACAGTCAATAGCTTTAGGAAGGAGTGGGATAAAGCAAGAGGAAGAGTTAAGGGGCAGGGACTGGGACAAGCGGGAGGAGGCTGGGGCATCTGCAATCTAGGGTGCTAGCTGCACACTCGGGCAGATTTAGATAGACCAATTGGTTTGTTCTGCTGGCAGATTCATATGTTCATATGTGTTTATATGTAAAATCACGGTTCATGAGCAGAAGTCCTAAAAGCCTATGTTGAAAATTTGGTGACTAGCGTCCATAAAATGACTGCGTTACAAGCATGCATTGTGCATTTCCACACACCATCATAACTTTGCAAATTTGTAGTATTTTCCTCCAGATTTTCAACATTGGCATTTTTCAGACCTCCTTATGAACAGTACAGCTGTCGTTTTTCACACCCTGCCTGAAATATGCATTTACACCGTGGCGAAGAATAGCCGATTGCTGTAGAAATCAATGTTCAGGACAGATTAAGAAAATCATACTGACAGTGTTCATGAGCAGAGGTCACATAATGCCTAAGTTGAACATTTGGTGAAATAATTCCGCTAAATGACTGTGTTACATGCATCGTTGCACAGTTTCCACGTATGCTTGAAAGTTCGAGCATTTTAATATTTTACGACAGATTTTCAACATTGCCATCTCTTCACACCTACCTATGAATGGTACAGGTGTCATTCTTCACATCCTACCCCATCTGTGTTTTCGTACATCTGGCGCACAATGGCTACGGTCACTGTGGAACTCAAAGTTCGGGACACATTCACAAAATCACAGTGCCACTGTTCATGAGAAGAGGTCCCAAATGCCTTCATGAGGTGGGGTTACTGAAAAGTCATGTTGAAAATTTGTAGTGCAAATACCAACAAGCGCCGGGGTGTTAGGGTTTCTAACCATAATGTCCCACCCTGTACAGACTGACAGGCATCAGAGTGTGCCTTTGGATTGCCGACTGTAATGCTCATGCCATTTCCACCCCTGACAGGCATCGAGGTGTGCCTTGGACTCTTGCCCCAGAGTTCACCCATTCTCCTATATTGCACCCATTTCAGCGTATATATATCCTTATGGAATGGGGTAACTGTAAAGCCGAACACCCCAAGGCACACCTCAACACTTGTCTGTGTCTACAGGACAGGTGAGGTGAAATGGCATGAACATTATGGGTGACAACCCAAATGCATACTCCAATGCCTGTCCATCTCTGCAGGGGTGGAGGTGGGGTTGGTGTCAAGTTCAATACTTCACTGCCATTCCTACTCTGAATCTGTCTAGCTCCTGCATTTCCAGTGCTAATACCAGCAAGCAAACATTCAGAATTGACAAATACTTGTTTAGTTACTGCCTGTGCTGTGCACCAGAACCTTTTATTTTCTTGATCCTAACCCTTATCAGATTTGCAATGGTATTTCTAAACCAAATGTAACAGGCATCTTTTTGTTTTCTTGAGACAGAAACTAAATGAAAACATTTATAAAACACTCAAATTTTTGTAGCACTAGAAAATTCTACAACCAATTAAAACTAGAAGATGCCTGGATTATTTTATAGTGAAAACAAAAGATAGGGTCAATCTTTTGCTCAATTTCATTGCACCGCTGCTTTTAGTAACATTTTCTGCCTACTACCTTTGTGCTACTAGTCAGTTTTAACCCTTGCTGTGTGGCGGGCTGATATATCTGTTCAAGATTCCTATATATTCTGATTCTGTTGGCAGCCTAAAGGTTAATAACTGGATTTCTCCTGAGGCTAAAATGTGATGTCTCAGCTTACTTTGGCAAACATGAAGATTTCTTTTTAACAGCAGTGATGTTTTCAGTCTTCATACTGTATGTCAAGTCACAAGGCAATTGTTTGACAAGAATTAAAAAAATATCTATTAATTTAGGATTTGAGACTTACAGGAGCGCTCTGCAGGAACAAAACCAAGTTCGCATCCTCTGAACCCTCCTGATATTACTGGAAGACTCCTTTTCCTTAATCTCCACTGCATACAAAGGAATCTCCCAGTGGAACCTCCTCCTACTGTGATTTCCATTAATTATATTATTCTATCCAATTTGTAGCGTTTATGCTTCAGCACAATAATTATAATAATACAGTAGCTGACTGATAATTATTCAGCGTACTATTTCATTTACAAGATTTTTCATAATTCTTTTCTTTTATGCAGTTTAGTTCTTAGAGGTTTTTCATTCTTTTCTATATTAATTTCCTCTGCAGGGAAAGGTCCTTAACACAATAATGGTTAGAGAAGGGCAACTACCTGCTATAATATACTTGGGAGGGAGTAACTGTGAGGCAGGTACGGAAAGAGGGCTGAAATAGGTATGAAATAAAGGTAGTGAAGAGTGAATTGCTAGCATTTAAATAGACTCATCTTGTCCACCAATTCTACTGTAATGGGTGACTGATACCCAAGCTGTGTATCATGATGAAACATACTCAGGGACTGATAACCCTGCTTAAGGCTTAAAATTCTGTTTATGTTTGGGAGGAAATCCCACAGGGACTTACAGATGGGTATCCCTGTGTGCTTCCTGAAGGTAATAATATAACAAAGGGCCATAACAAAGAACTGGAAAGGGAAATGTTCAGGGTAGAGGATAGGCAGAAATAATGCTACTCACAGAGGGTGGTGGCTGTATGGAATTCATTCCCAAGTAGCATTGTAAATTTAGAAAGAAAGTAAACATCTTCATAAAATTAGATAATTATTTACTGAGTCAAAATAGACAGAGAGTAACACTGAGAAGTGGGGAAGCGGTCTCAGTAGGCAACAAGCCTTCTTCAGTTCTACCAGTTGTATGCTCATCTCTTAGTATGTAACCACTCCCCATTTCTCCCTCCTCCTCTCTCTGTCTCCCATACCACCCTCACCACCACTCTTCTTTCTCTTTCCCACTAACCCACTCCTAACAAAGCTTCACTGAGCCGCCTATGACTTGTACTGTATAATTAACTCTCAACACAATTCCTTGACAATGCCTTTGGCTGCTATTATTGTAACCTTATTTCTTTTTTTGTTAAGTTCCATTGTAATGATCATGTTACGTTTTCTACATTACCTTATTGCCTTGACGTGGAACCTTTGTAAAAGACCCTCATCTCAAAGGTGTCCCCGAAATACAAATAAATAAAATAAATAAATTCACTACTACGTGCATGACAGGCAGGACAAATTCCTCTCCTTAGAGGTACATAACATTATTTTCTGTATTACTGCATTCTTTGGGGTGGGTTTCTGTGTGTGTGTGCTACTGCACACAAGGGGTTAAACTATGTCGGTCTTGACCAGACTGGGTAGATTATATTAAGTACCTTTATGATAACTCTCAGAGTACTTACTAGAAAGCCACACACAACTCTTCATGAATCAGAGGGTCCCAGGCATGTTGGTCAAAGTGAAAAGACCAGCAATTCCTGCTCAAATATGAAGTGGCATGCTAAATGACTAGCATAATGACCTGCAGCTAGTTGATATTGGGAGCAGTCTCCCAAAGGAGAATGTCAAACACAAGGAGAGTGAAATGAAGCAACCCATTTTCATTTCATTTTGTATTTGTTTGCCAGGTAGGTACACTAGCCCAAACGGTCCATTCACATGCACAACTCGGTGTTTAACAAACCACAATATTATCTAACACATATTTAAAATGTTCATCATAATACAAAGATACAAATTTCACACATTTATATATACAAATACGTTTCTGTCGTATATGTGTCACTAACAATTGCAAAGACTCAGGGATAATAAATCAGTCAGTAATCTATCCATAAATAGTTATAAAGAAGAAGCAAGCGTATCTCAGCTGGGAGATTATCCCTTTGTCTTATTGCCTGATAAGAAAAGGCTATTTTGTCTGATGATTGTCCTACTTGACGGGTTACCAGCAACCACTGGTCTGATGATCTTAAGCCCCATATTAAACTACATTTAATCACCAGATCTGCCAAAAGACGTCTACCACTTAACATGACATTCTTAAGAATTAATTGGAACAGATGGAAAGCATCTTTTATGCACATGGTAACCAGGTCAATTTCACATGCATTTTGCAATGCTGTTCTCTATATGAGCTGCTGCTGGCAAGATGCAAATGACTCAGACTCATGTTAGTGCAAGGCTATTTAATCTTGGGATTCTGAGGCTTAAGTTCAGTTAGTCCTGGAATCAGATCAGTATTGTGTGATCTCTGCTAAATCCTGCAACACAAAGTTAGTTCAGAGACTAGGTCTTGCAACAAGTTGGCCTTTCTCATACCCTAGATGGAAAGTATAACTTGTGAGCAGGAATCTGTTTTCAAGGAAAGACCTGTGAAGGTAAGAATCTAGACTTAGTTTATGTTAGTCCTTTTCTTCTGTTTGTAATTCTTTCGTATACCTGTGTATTATGTATTTCCCCATCAGTTGTCAGTACATCTTGTATATTGTGTAAATATTAACTAACTTACATTCAATTCATCTGGGACTGTGCAATGTTTTGAGGGGTACAGGTAATAAAATTTTCTGGCAACTCTGTGTTTCGCCTCTGAGAGCATATACCAAAATAAAGTGATACTGCTTCTAATACAGGAGCATTTTCAGGAGTGCTTGAAGCAAAGTGGGATACTAGTCTCCAGAGACCATGTGCCATGTTAACAAGGATGTAAATGTAATACAAAGGGAACAGCACTGGCGTGGCAGCATTGGTGAAATGTGGTAAGCCAGTTGTTAGTCATGGGCTCTGTGACACTAGATGTAAGGGATACTTTTACTGAATTCAGTTGTTATGTATACTAATGCTTGACCTCAACTTTTCCCTAGTTCTGCACCTTTTCTAGTCCAGACAACTGCAGCAAAACATGCCAAATTGTGGAAGACATTTACTGCAGTTTGGGACAAAATTACCACAGTTGCGGAAAACATTAGAACAATTGTATTAAAATGTGCCAAACTGCTGATCTTTACTGCAGTGTGGCATTTTTTCTGTAATAGCAAATTTACCCACCTAGGGGAACTGCAATAGTGGAAGCACTATGAAAATAGCACAAAACCTAGAATCTGCCCACCGGTCACACAAACACCTGAAATTGAATTCTGCCCTGCTCTGTCATGCTTTATAATGCACAACAAAGAGGAATATATGGTCTCTATCCGTAACAAGTTTGTAAACTCTTCGAGAGGTCATCATGGCGACGCTTGGAACCGAGCGAAGCTTCTCGAGAGGTTCAGTCATCATGACGCACCTCGAGAAGATTTTTTCAACTTGTTACGGATAGGGGACCAAACATTGTCTTTATAGTGTATGGTCACCATCTAATGTATTTCAAGTCTGATCCGACGCGCTGCCATGACCTCCGACGTGACCTGCAATGAGACAAGTAAGAGGGACGTGGAGTCAAAGTTCAAAGGACGTAATTTTGTTACAGGAAGGTGTCACAGGAGTTCGTGTACTCACAGTTCATCGGTGTCCACATTGCAGTTTTGTGATGACTGCCTGTGAGGTAATTAATAATTTTTACATTTACAGCTCCCTTGTTGAATTTGCCGCTCGGGTAAATGGCAAATGTTCTGAGGGTAAAGCTTGACAACGCTGCTCACGCTTTGGAATGCAAGGAAGGTTCTAAGTTGTTATGCTGCAGTAGCTACGTGCCTGGTGCAGCATAACAACAAGCTACTGCAGCATAACACCTTTTAGTTGGTATGGATTTTATGCTTAACAGCATTCTACCATACATTATAATTGAGATAATGGAGGAGCTGTGCAGAGTATAACATTCTGCCCACAAAATGCCCATGGAATGACCATTCTGATTCTGTGGAATTCTGCAGAATTGTCATGAAAATTCTGTGGAATTTTGCAAAATTTAACATTTCAGTTAGTTCACTATAATCTTAAAAGTACATGTCCAACTAACACCAGATTTGGAACTTAGGTAGTATGTATCCTATGGCTTTATACAAGTGCTCCAAATTTCAGAGTTGTAGATAAAAAGGAGCAGAGTTATGGGTGGTCAAACATTTAATCAAAATTTAATTTTCAGTTATTTCAAGATAATTTTAACATTTCTTCTCAAAATTTCTTCACAATATCAGGAGTTAGAGAAGCTCATAGAATGCATATATGCACCATGTTTTAAGTCTCAAGATTTAATGGGAGCTGAGTTATAGGTAGTCAAATAATTTGCCAACATTTGATTTCTGTAACTTTAGTAAAACTTTGATAATATTCATTGAAATATTACAAAATTGCCAGGTATACAGGTTATCACTATACTTGTATATGCACATAGTTTCAGATTTCTAGCTTTAAATGAGACTGTGTTATATTCTGCCAAACACATTGTCAAAATTTAAATTTCAGTTGGTTCCTTTAATTTTAAAACTACATATCCAAATTTAACCAGAGCTGAAACATTCAAACTATTATACTACATGGTCATTTCTAAAAAAATCATAATTTCAGTTTTAAATGGGATTAAATTAAAAGTAGTCAAACTTTCACAACATTTAAAAATTTAATTTTGTAAGAATATAAACTACAAATTTATAACCCCTGAAACTTTAAAACTAGAGAATGCAATACCATTAAATTTGGCAGATTCATAGACCTTACAAGGGGACTGAGTGTGCCAATTGTATTAATTGCTTGCTAGTAGAAATTGCAAAATAACATCTGTAATGTAAGTCAAATCCCATGAGTCTTTGTGAAAATTGCAGATTTCATGAAAAATTCTAAAACTGGAATTTTCTAATTTCACTCAGCCTTATCTGGGGGTCTAATTAAAAGATAGGGCTATAAGAGAGGTAGTGCAGGGGTCACTAGGTTTAGGAGTTAGATGCACAGTTTTACCAAGAAATGGATGGCTGAGCTGGTCAGCAAAACAGTGGTAAACCCTCAAGTTGGAGCATGACAGCACAGAGTATCAACAATTCCAACCTGAATGCAGGATATTTAAGGATCACATCCAGTAAATTTATGATCCAGGGAGCCTGTTGCACATGCAAGTCTAGGACTTAGAAGTACTCAAAAGGTGTAGAGGGGAAGACAATGTCTTGGGCAGCAGGAAGGAAGAATTCTGGCTATTCCAACAGGGTACGTTGATAGGAAAATGAGCAGGTGACTCACATTTTAAGAAAGTTTGTCACTGTAAAGAACAAAGAGGATATCAGTGGATCGAGTCAATCTGTCTATGCCAAAAGAGAAGGGAGGGGGAATAGTCACCCTGTGAGGAGCAGCAGGATTGCAAAAGCTCAGCCCAGCTTATCAAATGAAGTAGTGATACATGCATTGTTAATGTTAAATTCCACAAAAATTTTGGATGCTTCATCTACAGAACACGCTATCATAAATATGTGAGAAAATGTTACTAATCTTGTTTTTCTTCTGCAAAATTAAAACTGCTTAACCAATTTATCCAGTTGTGTTAGACACCAGGATACACTGACTATGGATATGCATGTCAAATGTTAACTCTATGCATGCAAGAGAAGAGAAGTTACATTCACATTTCCGATAGTTGTCAGAAAGTTTTGCAAATATTTACATAGTAAGGTTTTGAACCCCTGTAACTTAAACATCTCAGGCAGGATTCTCATAGAACAGTAAAATCCCACAGCTGTGGGAAAAGCTTGCAGCAATGCTGAAATGCAGTTGTAATATTCTTAAAAAAATCCTGCAGCTGAGGGAATTCCACAAGTGCTGCAAATCTGCAGCTGCAAATCCACAGCTGTGGAAATGGCTAAGGAGGCACAGCAATAGTACAACAAGTAGCTGAAGCAGCATACATTAGCACTGCTGCTATAGTATGAGGCTGACAGCACCCACAAAGATACCAGCAACCAGTCCTCATCTGGGACCATCGCAGCACCACAGGTACTGGCAATACCATGGCACCACAGTGGCTGACTGTCACTGCTAGTCATCCCTCCCTGGGGCATTCCTGTTGCCTGCAGGGTAACACTCCTGCAGGCTGGTCAGGATCTATAGCCTGTGGGGCTCTGCCGCGGGCCGCGCTGGGTCTGGTGGTTGTTGCCTGTTGCCATAGCATGGCAATATGTGGTTTTGTTGCTGTAACTTCAGCCACTGCTATACTATCTGGGATGCTATTACCTGTGCCTCGCCTCCACCTTAATTGATTCCTAGTGCTGGGGCACTACTGAGTTTGCAGAGGTAAAGTTATACCTTATTCCACTGTGTGTAACATTTTTACGCAACTCGGAAATAAACTGGCTGGCTGAGAACAGCCCTTCAGGGATGTGCCTTACTTACCTCACATCTTTTTTCCTCAGGGACCCCGCAGCTGCACTTTTCCCCACAGTCCATAGTGGTTTTTTACCGCAGCTGTGGAGGTTTTGTGAATAGATGTAATGCAATCTCCCCTTTTTCCATAGCTACGGCAGTTTTGGGGACTCAGGAAGGTTTTGCACCTTCTGAAAGCTTTGTGAATCCAGACCCTCTTATCTAATCCTCTCTATATTTAGATCATTCTACATGCATTATAAAAGGTTATCTTTACTAATTTACACATGTCTAGCTCCAAAGGTGCCTTTTGAACACACATAGTTTTGAGACGACACGCCATATTGTCATGAAATCTGGCACACTGTTAGAACACCTATCATCAAGAAATCATGCCAAATTTAAGATCCCTGATCCAATAGACAGTTAAGGTATATGCAGATAAGAAATGTTCAGGAAATTTCGTACAAAAATAAAATGACAACATTCAAGCACTGATAATTTTGAAACTATCCACCAAATTACATGACATTTGGCATATTTGGAGCCATAGTCTCACAGGGTATATTTTGCAATTTTCAGAGCTCAAACTTAAATGTTTGTTGAGTTATAATCAAATGACAGAATGTTAAAATATCTACGAAAGTTCAATGAAATTCTGTGGAATTTAGTGAAATTCACTAGATTCTGAATTTTCCCCATTCCACACAGCTCTAGATAATGATGAATGGGTAAAATAAATGCCTGTAATGGTGAGAGAGACATGGAGTAACTGTGACAGTGATAACCATTAGACCTGCCCGCAATGTCCAAATTTGACTTTTACCTATACTCATCAAAATTTTAAACTTTCATGACACGTCAATGTTTTCTGAAGTTAGAAAAGGGATTTTTTTCAAAAGCTTATTTTTTCCATGACTGTTTTTTGTTTTAAAGCAGCAGTACTACGAAATCAGGAAGTGACCTATCAAAATTTGTTTCTCGCTATAAGCATGCAGCCAAAAGTCCAGTTTCCATACCTATAAATGTTTTTTCCAATCGTGTTTAGTTTTTAGATATTTGCAATTTATTTGAAGTGTTGTAGCACTACAACAAATATGGCAGCTGACTAATTTCAGCTGTGCTTTTTCTTCAGGTCACATCATATCTTTTGACAACAGCAGAGGGACCTTCTGCTGACCATTCCCAATGTCCCTGCAAGTCACAGATGTGCAGTTGGCAGCAGGGGGTTTCCAGTGCAACATGCTTAGTGGCAGACATGTAAACAAAAGCAGAGAATAACTAAGCAAATTATTTGGTGATAGTACCAGCTCGAGCAACACAGAGTACCAGGTATATGATTAGCAGGGCACAGGGAATAAACTGTCAAAAAAGCACAATTTTTTTTTGTAGTACTGCTGCTTTAACTTGGGAACATTGTGAATGTCAGAAAAAATATTTTTTCTCTTGAGCAAGTAAAATCACCTCAAAATGTTTTTCCCCAGGTAGCTTAGGAACTTGTAGCAGGGTGAAAGTCTGTTACATATTTTTTTCTGGTTTTTTTGCTCCACCCACACTGGTCATTCTCTCCTTTGGGCCCTATATGGACCAATTCCCTCCCAGTTGTCCCCCAACCCCCATTGACCCACATTGCAGCCAGCCCATGGTACCCTGATGTATCTCTTCATAGGAGGTCCCCTACCTGTGCAGGAAATGAGCCTTACCAGCTTCCATGGTCCTGGGTGCTGCTGAGGTGGTTAATGAGGGCTCGGGTACTCTGGCAGCAAGGATCCGGTGGGGGGCCATCACCCGACTGACCAGTGTACCATTTTCCCTCATTTCTCTGGCAGGAGCATGATGTCTGGGACACAAGGTAGACACCAGTGTCAGTCAAGCTCCTTGGCTAGTGGGGCCAGGCACACTGCTGTACCCCGGCCTCTGACAGGGGTCAGTAGGCACTGGTCCTCTACCCCTCCCCTTACAGAAGGCGGCAGTCAGCAGATGCTCCAGCCTTCTCTCTCCCGGCTAGTCCTCCAATGCCCGAGTCCATTCCCGAACCCAGGTTGCCTTTTGTTGCAGCGTAAATCTTTCCACTCGCCTGTGAGCCAGCCCTGTTACATGTTTTAATAAGTTTTGTGAAATTCCAAGGATGGGAAGTAGACAAATTTTGCATGCAACAAATGTTTTACAGCAATCATGAGAGGGGATAAAATAACTGTGTAATAATGACAGGAGGTGGGGGCAACTGTTAATGATTTTGGAATTGGAGTTAGTTTGTGATACCGATGAAAAGAATCTCACATTTATATAGACTACACATGATATGCTGTAGTGGGTTTAGTTGAACCATGTATTCCAAGTCTTCTGCCTTCAAAATGTCTGTGATACATCCTATGCCTCTATAGCAATAATAGTATCATGGTGGGGACATAGAGGTGATAACCTATAAACATGAGAATTTGTTGGCAGAATCTGGACCGCTTGGCCCACCCAGTCTGCCTATTTTTCCTGCCTATACCGTCATTGCAGACCCTGCCCGATCTCCATCTACTCCCCATGCTTTATTACCAGGATTGCTTGGTGCCTGTCCCATGCATGCTTGAAGCCAACCACTGTTTTTCCACCACCACCTTTTGCTTGAAGACTATTCCAGGTGTCTACCACTCTTTCACAGAAGAAGTACTTCCTCACATCCCTCCTATATTTCACCCTTCCCACTTTATTGCATGCCCTGTGTCTTGTGCTCCTTCTCTTCTGAAAACTTCTCTCCTCCTGTACTTTATTCATCCTCATGAGGTATTTACAAGTCTCTATCATGTCCTCACCCTCCCTTCACTCTTCCAGAGTGCACATATTGAGATCCCCAGTCTCTTCTCATAAGGCTCATGATACAGCCTCTGCACCGCTTTAGTTGCCTCTTCTGGACAGCCTCTACTCTGTCTGTTCTTCCTGACACTGGTCTCCAGAACGGGACACAGTACTCCTGGTGGGGTCTCACTACGATCGATATCACCTCTCTCCTTCTGTTGGTGATAACCTTCCCTATGCACCCAGCATCCCACTGACCCTGCCTACTGCCTTTGTCTCACTGCCTAACCACCTTCAAAATATATAGAAACAGAAAACAGAGAATCTGTTGGCAGAAAAGGATCACTTGGTCCACCCATTCTGCTCTGTTCCCTGCCTGTCCTGTCCCAGAAAACCCTAACAGGTCTCCAGCACCCTATGTTGATCCCATGCATGTTTGACCCCCAATTTTGCCCCTACTACCTCCTGTGGCAGGCTATTCCAGGCATCCACCACTCTTTCAGTGAAGTAGTATTTCCTTACATCCCTCTTAAATTTCACCCTTCTGGCTTTGTTGCATGCCTTCTTGTTCTATTGCGTTTTCATTTGAAACAGGCTCCCACCTACACCCTGCTTACTCGTTTGATGTACTTATAGGTCTGTATCATGTCCGCTCTCCTTCCTCTCCTCCAGTGTGTACATATTGAGAACCCTCAGCCTCTCATCGATCGGTTTCTCATGCAACCCTTGTACCATTTTAGTTGCCTTCCTCTTGACTGCCTCTTCCTGGCCCTGTCTATTCTAAGATATGCCTCCAGAACTGTACACAATATTCCAGATGTGGTCTTACTAATGATCTATACATTGTTAGAAAATGGGCTTAAGAATTTAAGAACTCTGATTGGCTGGCATGGGTACATTAACTTACAGTGAGAGCCCTGTAAGTAAAAAGTTCCAGCCCTACCACCTGCCAGCCTCATTTCGATATCCTAGGTCTCAGCTCCGTGTGATAATTGGCTCAAACCTGCCAATTCAATTTAAAATTGCTGCCATTTTTTCATCATCATCATCAAATCTTTATTTATTCAGGCGAACATCATTGAGCAAGGCTCATTTACAAGATGGACCTGATAAGGTCAAGGTTCAATAGTTGATACACAACAGATACATCTTACACTTATATAAGACAGTTATACATAGGGGACAATAACGCTTATAAACACAGTGATGTACAGTAAATTCACATGATAAAAACGGTTACAGGAAAGTTGCTTAATATTTACAGTATGTACAGTATATACATATCCCAGTAGTATGGCAGACACTCAACATAATGTAATACTAGGATGGTGAAGGTATTACTAGGTTGCCATAAGATGGGTGTCTGTCTGGAAGGAATATGCCATATATGGTTTGAGGAGATTTGTGAGATGACAATTTATTTATTTTTTATTTATTTAGCTTTTGTTGACTGGGTAAGTGCACTAGACAAATCCTGCCTATTTTCAGGCACGACCCGGGGAGGGGATACAGATGAACCCAACTGACCTTAGACCAGATTAAGCCGTTGGTGGTATTTTTAGTGAATGAGGGAAATTTGGCCAGGACACCGGGAAATTCCTTACTCTTTTCGATAAGTGCCATGGGATCTTTAATATCCACCTGAACTACCACCAATCCAGGCAGATGGGACCTCGGTTTAACGCCTCATCCGAAAGACGGTGCTAGCTCTAGTGGTAGCAATTGCATTTCTCTTTGAAGAAGACTGTACAATGCTGTTTAAAGGATGCAATGGAATGATATTGGACAGTTTTAGGGATTTTGTAGGGTGTTCCATGCTATAGCTAGAGAATAGCTGATTGCTGCCTCCCTAGCCTGGTGTTGAATATGGGCAATTTGAGCAGTATGATGTTGTTGCTTCTTAGGGCATAGGAGCTAGAGAGAGGTCTGGGTGAAGCAGTCGGATATAGTTGGAAGTTTTTTGACAACACTCTGTAAATCCATAGTGCTGCATTTCTGTTCCTTCTGAGGTGAAGGGAAACCCACCCAACCACAGCATAAAGAACGCAATGATGAGTATTAGATGGCAGATCTGTAACGAACCTTATTGCTCTATGATATAAGGTATCCAACTTGTGATGGTAGGAGATGGGGCAGTGACTATAAAGGAAGTCTGCATAGTCAACAACTGATAGAAAATGGCCTGGACTAACCTCATCTTTGAGTCTCTGTTTAGGAAGGGTTTTAATCTATAGAGAAGGCCAAGCCTTTGGCTAAGCTTTTTAACAGTTCTTCTAAATGATGAGTGAAGTCAAGTCTGTTGTCAATCCACACACCTAGGTATTTGAAGTTTTCATATACTCCAGATTTTCTCAAGTATAGTGCATAGCTGGGGAGAAGATAAATGAGAGATAACGCTTCCCATCCATACTACCAGACTCCAAATAGCAGCTGCCAATCCAATTTGCATAGAACTTCAGCTGAGCTCTTTTCTAACATTTCTTTATTCTTTTTTCTTTTAATATAGTACCTTTTGTATCTGGACAGCTCCTTCAGTACTCCAGCCAGCAACCTGCCCACTGCTACCGAAACGGTTCCAGTAGTCTGGGCAACTAGATGAAATATCAAGGCATTCCCACCACTAGTGAGAACCCCCCACCAGCCAGCCTTACCTTAAAAAAACAAAAAAAACACTTGGCCATAAAAACAAAAGGAAAACTTGAATTACAGAGAAGCCGTAACACTGATTGGCTCACGGAACCACCTGCTGTTACCGTGTTTAGAAAAGTGCAGCACGAGACCTCACAGCAGTTGAACTAAGAAATGCTGCTTGTCTCGCCTTTACTTTAAATACACCCTACCTCCAAGAAACACATAGAACAAATGTTTCTATGTACGAACTGCCAGCACCCAAAAACCTTGTGCAATCTTACTGCAGTCACGACTGGGTGCTCCATTAATGTATTTCCTCTTTCTATTCAGCAACATTCCTCTCGCAGCTCACTTCCACTGAAAGAACTTCTCAAAATAAATAAATTCCATCAATGGGTGCAATGACAAAACACAGAAAGGGACACATTAATGGGGAGGAGTGAAGCAGCACAGTAAATAAACATAACAGCGCCTCTACTGCCAGTAGCAAAGGGACTACTTTACCAAACAAGATCTGGCAGTGCCACCACGACTGTGAATGCATTAACTAGATAAGGGTGTTTCATGGACTTAAACATAAACATTTATTTATTTCAAAATATCAGATTTACAAACCTTTGAGTCAGAGGCTCATTTACAAAGGCACCTCATTGAAACTAATACAAAGGCAGTACAGTTAACAAGTCCAAAACAACGGCTCAGAGAGGAGACAGTTATAACAATCATTCACTGGAGATACATGGGTAGCAGTAGATAAACAGATTACATAGTTTAGGCACACAGGCACCACATCAAGATGACCAATGCAGTTCAAACAGTATACAATAGCCAAAGCAAATAGACATCAGAGTCAAAGAAGCCCAGAGTGTTCACATGAAGGCTGTTGCATACACTAACTGAATCAAAGTATAGTACATTGAGAAAGCGCATATTTAAGCAATAAGAGCGCGACAGAAATTGTGTGTTATCATGTAATAACATCACTCCTGGGGTGTGTTGAAACATGAGGCGAAGACAAGTATTTATTTATTTATTTGCACGTATTTATTTGATCCACTGGATCAGCAATATTTGCACAGCTGTGTCCAGTGCAGATTTTACAGCACTGGTCCTGGTCTGGTGATGTGGGTTTTACCCATACCACACTGCATATGGCTTAGTGATATACTGTCAGATGGCTGCAAAGTCTAACCCTTGAAGGCTGAAGTTTCAGAAAACCATTATGTTACAAATATCAAGACTCACTCCGTCCCTCACCCCCAGTTATAATTAATCCTTTACCAAAGTCATGCTTAAATACTGGTGCCTCTACATCCATGCCACTAAGCTTTTAATGCCAACATGCTTCTTCTGCTGCTGTGAGTTAAACTCTTTATTTAAAACATTTTGTTGAGACATTTTTGCTTTAGTATATCCATGGTCAGGAAAAATGAATTTGTAAAAGAAACCAAAATCCCCATTCATCAGTTCATTGAATCACAATACAACATGTTATGCATTTTTCAGATTCTATGTACGTCATACCCTACCTATTTACCACATATAAACTCAACTATATTAAAAAAAATAATTCTAGGCACTTTTATTTTTTTACCAAGAGAAGACACTAAGCTGAAAGCTTGTTTACAGGCGTGACCTGGGAGCACACAAAGTTCAGTGATTTGCTGAGGGTCACACAGTATGCAAGTGGGGCTATGGGAGTCAAACCCAGGTCTCCTGGTTTATAGCTCAGAGCCTTAAACCACTGCCTGCTTAACCATTTACAACACGGCTATTTAGTAGCTGTTGTCTTACAGAAACCCCAGTTAACTAGCTCTCCCTGGACTGGAAAGGGAGAAGCCAGAGAGGAGGTGGAGAGCAAGGTCAGCTCCCAGGGTGGGGACTGACCAAAGAAGACACGAAAGCCCGCTAGGCATTTTGTGGTAAGTAGGCAGTAGGCTGGCATTTTGTATGCTAGTATACTACTACACCAACGCCATGAACCATAAAACAGATGACTGCCATAACTAAGGAGGCAGTATAGCACAGTGGTTTAAGGTTCTTCTCTGTAACTCTGGAGATCTGGGTTTTAATCCTACAGCCCCCACAGAAATGTGAAATATCTTTTTAAGAAAGTATAAAATACTGTGAAATTATTTTAAAGCAGTGCACATGCTAAATCCTACTGCCACATTCAAAACATCATACCCTGCCTACTTACCACATATAAACTCAACTATATTAAAAAATAATTCTAGGCACTTTTATGTTTGCTTGCATGTGCAAAGAAACATAGTGCCACCATACAAAATTCATAGGTGTGCATCCCTACTTCCAGTGCCCTGCTGCCTTTTTGCAGGCACATTACATCAATGAATGCAAGAGCTGTCTATGACAGTTTGCAAATGCAGTGGCATACAGTTGAAAGAAGGCACTGCAACATGCAGGCAATTTGCATACTGATGTCGGCAGTAGGCAAAGTGCCTACACATCACAGCACTGCAGTGCAAGAGCTGTGATGAACCGCTCCTCCCCCCACAAACAAGTAACATGCTGGGAGCCCACCCCAGCAAGCTCACGGGCTCTCCCCACAGTATAGGCCAACGTGGGCGCCAATCCCGCCAGCTGCACTGCACTCCCCTCAGCAGAGTTTAGGTGCCACGCTGGGAGCCCACCCCATTGTGGCAACAATCTGTAAGGCCGATGGGGTGCCCATGCCCAATCCCTGTCGGCTCCACTGGCCCCCAAACTGCTTTAAGTGCCATGCTGGGAGCCCACCCAAGCATGGCAAATGTCCATCTGCTCCCCAACTCACTTCCAAGTGCCACGCTGGGAGCCCACCTCAGCATGGCAAAATCTCTATGCTGATGGGGTGCCCAATCCCCATCAGCTCCACTGGCCCCCAAAAACCTTCCAGCTGCCATGCTGGGAGTTCACTCAACATGGCAAACATCCCATGTCATCTTCCTGAAAGGTAAAGACATAGAAAGAAATAACGGTCCTTCACTGAGTGTCTCGAGTCTGACCCCCACCCACGCACACCTGCCTCCCACACGCCCTCACCCCATACTTACCTCAGGTCCAGTCTGATGATCTTGGTGGACCAGGAATATGTCTGCACTCTTCAAAGCTGACCACGAACTGAGGAAATGCCGTAAACTGTATAATGGGTTAAATCGTTTTTTCAACTTTAATGCACATCTCAAGCATTTGGGGGCATTTTTTACCAAATTTTCAACATGGGGTTTTGGGACCCCAACTCATGAATTCTTGCACTGTCATTTTGTTATTTGGTCCTGAAAGGTGATTTAGCGGTCACTGCTTGAAACAACCTTTTGGGACCGATGTACTAAAATGGCAGTGTCCAGTTCATGAGGTACTGCCCTAAAACCCTATGTTGAAAATTTGGGTAACAAATTCCCAAAAATGACTGTTTTACAGTCATGCTATGCAGTTCCTATGCACGCTCGTGAGTTTGCAAATTTTTAATATTTGCACTCCAGATTTTCAATATTAACATTTTACCACACCTCCCTATGAGCAGAATAGCTGTAATTGTTCACATCTCGCCCAAATGTGTTTCCAAGCATGTAGCGCACAGTGGCACAGTCGAGTGTGAGAAAACAATGTTTGGGACAGATTAAGAAAATCACAGTGACACTGTTCATGAGCAGAGGTCTTAAAATGGCTATGTTGAAAATTTGGTGGAAAATTCCCAAAATTACTGTTTCACGAGCGTGCATTGTGCAGTTCTACACACGCTCATATGTCCAAGCCAATTTTAAGATTTGCACTCAGATTTTCAACATTGCCATTTTACCACACCTCCTTATGAGCAGTACAGCTGTCATTTTCACATCTCCCCAAAATGTGTTTCCACATGTAGCACACAATGGCACAGTTGGTAGGCTAAGTAATGTTTGGGACAGAGTAAAAAAATCACAGTGACACTGTTCATGAGCAGAGGTCTTAAAATGGCTATGTTGAAAATTTGGTGACAAAAGTCCTTAAATGACTGTGTTATGAGCAACCATTGCGCTGTTTCCACGCACCTTGTAAGTTTGTGAATTTGTAATATTTTCAGTCCAGATTTTCACCAGTGGCATTTTTCCACACTTCCTTATGAACAGTACAGCTGTAATTTTTCACAAAATGGCTAAAATGTGTTTTCACACTTTCTGCACAGAAATGCATGGTCACTGTGGGAAATCAGTGTTGGAAAAGATTGAGAAAATGACAATGACACCGTTCATGAGCGGAGGTCCCAAAATACCTGTGTTGACAATCTGCTGTAAAAATCCCCAGTAATTACATTAAGGGGTGTGCGTTCGCAGTTTCTCATACGGCTAAATGACTTATGATTTTTACTATTTTCACTGCAGATTTTCAACATGGGCATTTTTACACCTCCCCATGAACAGCACAGCTGTCATTTTCACATCCTGTTCGAAATGTGTTTTCGCATCTGTGGTGCCAATGCCGTAGTCACTGTGCAAAATCAGCTTTTGGCTAACAAACTGATATTACCAGTGTTCATAAGGTGGGGTTCACAAAAAACTCACTGAAAATTTGGAGTGAAAAACAATGAATGCCTGAGGCATTAGGGTTTCTGTCCATAATGCCCCACCCTATTGAGACTGACAGGCATCATGGGTGTGACTTGGGATTGTCACCTGTAATGCTCATACCATTCCACACCCACCCACACTCTGCAGCCAGTGAGAGACATCGAGGTGTGCCTTGGATTCTTCAGCCCCAAAGTTCACCCCATTCTCTATACTGCACCCATCTCACCGTGTTTCCTGATGGAATGGGGTGAGCATAAGGGCCAAAGACCCCAAGGCACACCAAAACACTTGTCGGTGTCTGCAGGGTAGGGTGTGGTGAAATAGCATGGCCGTTATGCCTGACGACCCAAAGGCACACTCCACCTATGCCAGTGACAGCAAGCAAACATTCAGCATTGACAAATGCTTGTTTTTTTTACCAGGAGAGAGACACTAAGCTGAAAGCTTGTTTACAGGTATGACCTGGGAGCACAAGGAAGTTAAGTGATTTGCATAAGGTCACTCAGTATCAAGTGGGGCTGTGGGAGTCAAACCCAGGTCTCAGGGTTTGTAGCAGAGCCTTTAACCACTGCCTACTTAACCATTTACAACACTGGCTATTTAGTAGCTGTTGTCTTACAGAAACCTCGGTTAGCTAGCTCACAGACATGCCTGTGCAGTGAAGAACAGTACAGAACAGAACAGAAGATATTTAACCATTTACAACATGGTTACACTTATATATAATACATACTTCTCAAACTTGAAAGAAAAATACACTTTATCCTCAGTCTGTATTTACCAAGTACTGTGCCCATGATTAAAATAATTTGAACCCCCTCAAAAAAATGTGCCCTGACATGAAACTGCATGTTTAACTGTAAAGACAATTAAAATGTTTTTCTAAATGCATTGGGAGGGGCATGAGATACTACTCTATGGAAATAATTATTGTACATTATGGGTGAGAGATTGGGGATCGGGGTGAGACTCTACACAGTGGAAATATTTTTACTTAATGTCAGGCCTGTGATTGAGGTAAAAGGAGGGCACCACTAGATCTATGGGGAATAAGTGCTGCTGGGTGGCTTGGACTGGTGGGGGACCACGCACCACCCCATTAATGACTTGTAATGAGCCGATAATGGGCATGCTCATGGCCACTAGTGCCTCGAATGCCCAATGGGATCATTTGCATGGTCCTTTGTAAATAGAGGTTTTGTGCAGTGATGCTGTTGCTGGCAGCCCATTCACCTAGCTGACTGGGGGCAACGTTACTGAGGTTCCCAGTGCTTTTCCTGGGTTAGCATTGCCCTGCTTGCAACTATTCACAATTGGATAGTGCGTGCGCTATCTGATTATAAGTAGCAATTTTGACACCTGCACAGTGGCAAGGTATGGCTTCAGACTTTGTTCTACACTTTGCCCTTTTTGTGAATCCTGCCCCAAGTACTTAATCTAGACAGTAAAAACACCCAAGAAAAACTGGAGTTCCTGATGAATCAACATATTTACAGAAGTCCCAAACAAATCCTGTTGAGGTGCTGTACTTCATAGGCACAGACCCAGATACCCTGCAGGGGAACCCAGGGGAGGGTAGCAACTCTGATTGCCACAGCAAAATCACCCACAGTGGGCCAGCCAAACCCTGCAAGGAATTTTCTGCAACTACTGGGCCACATGTCTGTCTCCATGGCTCTGGTCCCATGGGCCAGGTTTTAGGTGAGGGACATTCAGTACTACCTATGAGACAACTGGTCTCAAAGATGGGACTCTCTCTCAGAACTAGTGCTGATAACAAAAACTGGCCAGAGCACTAGATTGGTGGAAGGAAGAAAGCAACCTCAGAGGGCATTCCCACCTTACAGTAAGTGGCATCTGGAGCCCATAGTAGAGCCAGGAACACATGATCTCCTGGAACTCCACAGTATTTCTAGCAGTGCAAGCTTGCTCCACCCAGCTGCAATGTCAGTCTGTCTGCATCAGAACGGACAACAACACAACAATGCATTACAGAAGGAAGCAGGGAGGCACAAATCCTCAAGACTGTGCACAGAGACAATGAGGACCTCAGACCTGCCTTGCTTCCTAGATGCAAAGATCTCTGCAGTACACTTGCCAGGCAAATACAATGTCCCTGCAGATTCTCTAAGCAAAATCAGGAACAGAAACCACAAATGGACCCTGAACCAGTAGGTTCTGGCCACAATTTTCTGAATATTCAAATCAAATCAAATCAAATCAAATTTTATTTATAGTGCTTTTCAGCATATCAAAGCGCAAATACAAACAACATCTTACATAATAAATACAGACATAAAACATTAAAAGCAGCAATAAACCTATGTAAATGCTAATTTGAATAAATAACTCTTCAGGGACACCTTAAATGATTCCGTGGACAGGCACTATCTAGTCTGACGAGGTAGAGAATTCCACAGGGTTGGGGCCATGAAAAAATGTTCTGGCCCCAGATGACTGAAGAAGCGAACCCTGGGAATCTCTAGCAATCCCTAAATCAGCAAGCGGAGTGGGCGGAGAGGCGGTAAGGTGAAGGAGATCTTCCAAGTAGCCAGGTCCCAATACTGGGCACTCCGTAAACAGAACTGTTTGTATCCTGTGAGAATAATCAGCTCCCAATGTTTTCTTGCAGACCACCAGCAGAAGCACAGTCCCATAGGATGCCCTGGCCTTAAAGTGGACAGGGAGTTTTTCTATATGCATTTGCACCATTCCCATTCATACAGAAAGTACTCCTGTAGCTCAGGAGAGAGCCTGTTAACAATTATCCTATATAGCTGCAGAAGGCTAAGCAGGCCTGGTACTCAGTATGCCTGGCCCACTCCAGCAAAAACCCAATCAGCCTGCCACTAAGTTACAACCTGCTCACCCTATCTTAGGGCAGGATAACACTCCCAGGCCTCAGAACTTTATGCCTGAAGGCATTGTTCTTGAAGATCTAGAATATTCTGGATGGAATCTAACTGAGGAGGTCCTGAGGGTGCTTAAAATTTCTAGAAACCAGCAATCAGGAAAGCTTATGTCTATAAGTGGAAGAGGTTCTCATACTTGTGTGCTCCCAGAAAGATAATCCCAATGCAGTCAGGGTTGCCTGTCTTAGACTACCTAGTGCACTTTTAGTCCCTAGGCCTGAGGGCCATCAACAGTAAGGTGCATCCAGCAGCAGTGTCAGCCTACACATCAGCGGGCAAGGTCAAGTCATTGGCCTCTCAACCTATTTTTAAAAATTTTTAAAGGTCTCAGCCACCTATACCAATATGTGAGGGAACCAGTCCTCTCATGGGGCCTGAGTACCTGCCTTGCCCAACGATGGAGGCCCCCTTGAGCCTATGGCTACTGAGAAATATGTAACATGGAAAACCATTTTCTGATTGCCATAACATCTGCTACTCACAAACATGGTTACTCTCTTGACCTAGTCTTCCTCCTGGGGATCAAGCCTTCAGTTTGGGGTGGAACCTGTTGGATGGTCTGATCACTACACTGTGCAGTTCAGTTTCTGTGCCTCTCTTCATAGGCCTATCCTGTGGAGATAGTCAGGTAACGCCCTTTAAGAAATGTAAGCTCTGAAGGCCTGGCAGCTATACTTGACCTAAAGGTGCTTTCTGGGGCAAGCAACAACCCAGAGTCTTTGGTTTTGGCTTATAACAAGGCCCTTATGCAGCTCTGGATGCTATTGCTCCGTCCGTGTTCATCCTCTCTCCTTTAGCCCTCAGTCCCCTTGGTTTGATGGGCCTTGAGGAGATGCGGTGACTATGATGAAAGTTAGGCGTTGCTGGTGGAAATCTGCCCTGGAGGCCGACCACCTTAGATTGATGGAACATTACCAAGTCTGTCAATCTGCAATCACCCGTAAGAAGGCAGAATTCCTGTCCAGGGAGATTGCGGCTGCCCAGAACCGACCAGTTCAGCTCTTTCAAACTGTGAACAGACTGTACAACCCAGACTGCCTGCAGATTCGAAGATCCTTTTCACAAGAGGAGTGTGATGAGCTTGCTTGATTCTTTGCGGCTAAGGTGGCTTACATCAGGGAGGAGCTCCAACCAGCACACTGTATGGGAGATGCTATGGATCGGCGCTCGGTCACCCCGTCCCTCAATTTTCCTGGAGTACCTTTGACCGGCCGGAGTTCATTGATGTCATGTAGATTGTCCAGGATATGCACCATACATGCTGTAGTTTGGATCCGGGCCCAACTACCCTGATTATGGGTTGTTGCGATATCATTGGCCCAGTCCTAGCACAGATAGTCTGGTGCTCCTTGAGATAGGTGAGTTTCTAGCTCCCTGAATGAGGCAGTGGTTACACCCTCCTGAAGAAAGCTTCTTTGGACCCAGACTGCCCTGACAACTACAGACCAATCTCTAACCTCCAGTTGTGGGAAGGTGATTGAGAAAGTAGTGGTCCTACAACTGGAGAACCATTTGACCATCCATGACATCTATGAACCTCTCCAATCCGATTTCCAAAAGAGGCATAGTACTGAGACTGCACTGGTTTGGGTGCTCACGATCTCCTGAAAGAGATTGGAAAAACTGTTCTGTCTTAGTTCTGGATCTCTCATCAGCATTTGACACTGTAGACCATGGGGTTCTTCTCAAACACCTGAGGTTCATCTGTGGCATGTCTGATACAGTCCTCAGGTGGTTTAAATCCTTCCTCACTGGCAGAACTCAGAGGCTGGTATTTGTCGGGATTTATTCCTCCGACCCAGTGTCTCTGTCAAGTGGGGTACCTCAGAGTTCAGTATTGTCCTCCATGTTGTTCGCAGTGTACATGCTACCCTGGAGACATTGTAAGAAGGTATGGGCTGAGGTTTCACTGTTATGCTGATGATACCCAGCTCCACCTGTCTTTGCACCGACCAGGATAGAACTCTCTCTGTATTTAATAACTGCCTCTCTGAAATCCTGGGTTGGATGAATTCGAGCTGGCTGAGGTTGAACTCGGAAAAGACTGAGGTGATGGTCATGGACTCCAGTCGCCGGATAGAGGGATTGGGAGTGGGTTTGCCTTCAGGACTTTTCCTTGGAGGCCCCAGCTCCTCACCTCTGAACAGGTGCAAACCCGGGGGTGATTTTGACGATGAGCTGACACTGCGATCGCAGGTGTCGGCAGTCATCAAATCCTCTTTTATTATCTGAGGAACATCTCTGGGGTTAAGCACCTAGTTCCATCCGGTGATATTCCTATGCTGGTCAATGTCTTCATGACCTCGCACCTTGATTATTGCAACTCCCTTTATCCAGGGCTACCTGGGGTTGATATCCGCCACTTGCGGCTGGTGCAGAACTCCGCAGCCCGGTTACTGACAGGAATTCCCTGGACCTGTCACATCTCTCTGGTGCTGCCCGAACTGCACTGGCTGCGGTGCAGTGGCAGATCACCTTTAAAGTCTGAGTTCTGACTTATAAAGCCCCTACATGGACAGTGCCCGGCTACCTGAAAGAGCTTTTGGTTCCTTACTGCCCCGGTGATACGCTCCACTCGACTGACGAGGTTGCTAGAGATTCCAGAGATGCCTTTAAAATTTTCGGGGCCCATGCATTTATATATGCGGCCCCAGCCCTGTGGAATTCTCTACCCGTCAGCTCGGGAGAGTGTGTGACCATGGAGGATTTAAACAGGCCCTAAAACCTATTTGTGGCATCTTGCCTATCCTGTGTAATTTTATTTGAAGTCTGAATTTTATGAGAGTCTGCATTTAACTGTCTTTTACTGCACTTTGTTTTATCTTATTGTTAAGGTGCCTTGATTTTTGGAAAGGCGTGTTATAAATAAAGTATAATTTATTATTATTATTATTATGATTATTATTTATTTCATTAAGTGAGCTGCAAGCCATCAGCATAGAACCAAACTATACAATCTTCCACTTGGAAAGGTAGTTCTTATAACCAATAAGGAGTGCCTATGTAAGGTGGTATCAGAATTCACTTGAACCAGTCAGTTGCCTTTCCTGTACTCTGCCTGATTTCTAAAGCCCAAGTGAGCAGAAATAGCACAGGCAGGACCGAAGCAGTATTAGGCATCCAGCTGGATGAGATAAGGGATGTCAGGTCTCAGGTCACTCAGCTTTTGTTACCTATGGTGAGGTAGGAAAAGATATACCCAGCAATCAGGGTACTATCTCTGTCTGGTGAGTGTCCTGCATACAGTTTTGCTATGAAAAAGCTGGGAAAATACCCCCAGAAGCCTAAGGTAACATTCCAGAAGGGGTACCTCTGTCTTTGTAGCATCCACGAGGGCACCCCACTATTGGACATTTGCAAAGCAGCTTCATGTAAAAAATACACACCTTCTCAAAGCACTATTGTCAGGACATACAATATAGAAGGGATGCCAGCTTTAACTGCTGTCTTGCAGAACCTTTCCTAAGCAGGTTCTGGACCCAGCCTCCCAAGATACTGCTGTAGTCAGCTAAGTATAAACACCAATTGAGGGATTACTGGGGTTAAAGGAAAAAAATTACTCACTGCAGTAATGTTGTTTTTCTTAGGATCCCATACTGTATTTATACTCCCTAACCTTACCTGACATTCCAGAACCTGAAAACAGGTTCACACAATAATCAATTATTTTTATTGAGGTTGCTTGAGTATTAGGATTGCAGTTCCTTGACAATTGTAAAATGTGGTTAGTTAAATATTTGTCACTGTCTTTAAATAGTTTTCTGTATGTCTACCTCAGATCTGTTTTGTGTTTTCAAAATTCTATTTAGAAATTGTTAGAATTTTGGTAGCCATTTAACTAGTTCTGGCAGTCACAGCTCCCAATAGCTGTGGAAAAAATCTGATGTTAGGGGCTACCGTACTACAGAATTTGAACTACATTTCAAATTCCATAATTTACATAAGGTTCTATCTCTGGGGCATCTCTCTATGCTGGGAAGAAGCTAAATGTAAACATATTGAGTGATTACATGAGAAGAAACAGAATTACTGTAATTTTTTCTTGTGAAAAATATTGGTGAAAGAAGAGTGGAGCAGCTGTTTCATAATCATGGAACTAAATAGAAAAAGTTAGAAACTTTTACGAGAATGACAGAAATGTGTAGCACTGAGATCATGATCTGAGGTGGTGACATAACAGTGAGCGGGTGACTGCCTCCTCCTGCAAGCCACGGGAGTCGCTCCTGACCCAGGCAGCTGTTCTGCGCTGACCCTCCCGCCTCACAGCCTACAACCAGGCATCCTACCCTAAATGGGTGACCACCTCCTCCTGCAAGCCGCAGGACCCACTGTGACCCGTGGCTTTTCTTTGCTGACTCACCCACCTCACAGCTTACAACCAGGCATCCTGCACTGAATGGGTGACCGCCTCCTCCTGCAAGCCACAGGAGCCACTCTGACCCCAGCGAATGTTCTGCACTGTCCCACCCCTCAGAACCTACATCCAGGCATCCTGCCCTGAATGGGTGACTGCCTCCTCCTGCAAGCTGCAGGAGCTGCTCTGACCCCAGCAGCTGTCCCGCGCCCTGCCCACTTCACAGCCTACAACAAGGCATCCTGCCCGAACAGGCGCACCATCTCCTCCTGTAAGACACGGAGCCACTTTGACCCCAGTGATTGTTCTGTGTTGACCAGCCCACATCATAGCCTACAGCCAGGTACAGATTTTGAATCACAGCCCAGAGCTGCTGCCAGGATTGAACTTGGCACTTCTTGCCTTTCTGGCCAATTGGCTGCACTACTACTGCTCCTGAGCTCTGAGTGGGCACTCTGCAATTCCCTTTCCTATTGATTCTTGCCTCTACCCTTTTAAGCTATCTTGTTTTAATACAAAAACTGCTAATGCTGAGTTTTCCAGTGCTGAATGTTTAGTAGAACAGATTGTTAAAGTTATAGCTTGTTGATTTTTACCGTATAGGATTGTTAAAACTGCAACTTGCAGATTTTACCTGCACAGAGTATTAGACTGTCTGCATTCTTCTTCCTCTAACTAGCTCTAAAACCTGAATTCTTTTCCTCTAACCTACTCAAAATACCTGTCTACTTTCCCATTTGCAAATTATACTGCAAATCAGCTAGAGGGCAACAAAGCAAGGAGGTTGCAATCCTCTTCCCACTGCTCTCCCCTAACACTTCTAAAACATGCATCACTTCCCCTTGGGCTTCCTCCTTCCCTCTCTTATATTTTTAAAGCCCATTGACCTCATTAAGGAACACCCAGTGCTGAGAGTGCATCTAAATTTCAGCTCAGACAGGGCTCTCCAAGAGTCTTGCTGCCCCCACTCCTAACTAAGTTAGATCTGTCACCACACCAGTTCTGTTCCCTTGACACTGCGTATCTTGGACACATGGAGTATTTTCAAACTGCCTTGTCCTTCCCCTATATCTATGAGTCACCAAGTATCTCTTTTCACATGGCACTGTATGTTCAACCCTCTTTGACAATACATAGTCCCTCTTTTATCCACTCCTAGAATCCCTCCCCAAATGGGGTCTTCTGCTCCTCAATTTCCTACTTAATAAAGCAACTTTTCTTATTACTGCTACTGTGTTCTAGTAACATTGAACTAAACCCTGGACCCCTTTGCCTGTTGTGACACCTTCCGACTTAGCTCAGCTTAAAGACATCAGTTTCCTACACATCAATGCATGCAGCTTACTCAAAAAGTTGGATTTAATACCATTCTGTGTCCTTCATGCCTCCCCAGACATACTAGTGATTACAGAAACATGGCTGAAAGCATCTGTCACTGATCATGCCATCAATATCCCTTCTTACAGCATACTCAGAGCAGACAGGTCCTCCAGGGAGGGAGAGGTTGCAATCTGTGTTTCAAATAAACTCTGTTTCTGTCTTTGACTCCCATCCACACCTAAAGAGTTTGAAAGCCTCACTCTAAAATCTCCTTTCCCACTAATAAAACCATCTTAATCTCTGGTTGTTACAGACCCTTTCAAGAGATCTTGAGGTAATCCCTCACCTCCATGAGAATATTAGAAGCCACCAACTCCAGATGCTTATTCATGGAGATTTTAACTTAGATTGGAACTCCCAGCATTCCAAGCCTTTAAAAAACCTATGCAATGGACATGGTCTTACTCCGCTAATTGGTGATGTCGCCCACCCGACACCAAGAACCAGATCACAGTACCCTCCTCGAACTGATCCTTGCTAATAAACCCACAAAATAACATACACATGGGTATTTCACAATGATATTAGTGACCTTGGATCATAGCTTGTGAGGCTTCTACCCAAAACCACCTACTCACCGACCTTCATACTTAAAAGGAGTTACCGTAAATTCAACTCCCAGATTTTCTGGCTGATATAAGTATGATTAGATGGCAGGACTTCTACCTGGCCCCTACAGTCTCTAGAGGCTTTTATCTAGTTTCAGAACCTTGTCTTGCAAGTGAACAGTAAATATGACCTATGATAAAGTTAGAGCATGGAAAAGAACTTGCCCTTGGTTCACCAACACATTAAAAACCTTTACAGCATAGAGACATGTTATGGAAGAAAGCCTGTAAGACTAAATCAGACTCTGACCAGACTGCTTTTAGAGCCATGAAGAACCACTGAACTTGATTCATTCAGGCCGAAAAGGCCAAATATTTCCAGTCAGCACTGGAGTCATCTAAAATAATGCTGCCAAATTCTGGCAAGTCCATGGGAAGTCGAAGGACACAAGACCATCATCCCTCCCAGCTAACACAGTCTTAGGTGCCAGTACCTCTACAAGTAACCATGATATATCAGAGTAACTAAACAATCATTTGCCACCGCTGGGCTAGCTTTCGACCCCTCTCCTGCTAGTAAGCTACTCCCTCAGCCCCCATTGGTGACCCCTGTGCTTGACTAAAGCCCACCATCACCCCGCTCAATTCAGCTTCAGGCTAGTTACCCTCAAACAGGTAGAGGATCTCCTAATTGCTCTGGATGTCAAAAAGTGCTGAAGCTGATAAGCTTGAACCCTTTTTCTTAAAATTAGGCTATTATTTCCTGTCCTCTCCAATCACTCACCTCTTCACCTTGTCCCTCGCTCAAGATGCACTACCCTCTGACTGAAAAATAGCACATATTACTCCACTATTCATATCTGGTGACCCTAGTGATCTTAATAACTACCAGCTAATCTCCTTGCTGCCTATCTTATCCAAACTTCTCAAAAACTAGTTAATACTCAAAGAGCACCTGAAAACTGCAAACTTACTAGACCCCTCAATCTGGGTTCAGGCCCAAACCTAACACAGTATCTGCTCTGGCTAAAGGCACTCATGGCTGACAAATTTCTCTTGATGCCAAAAGTCAAGTCTGTGCTCTTTTTTCAGACTTGAGTGAGGCATTCAACACCATGGACTATCAATTATTATTAACCATGCGAAATAATCTTGGGTTAGATACGCTTTACTGAATACTTTTGAAATAGTTAGTCTTTTTAAGTGGGATAGATAGATTTTGAATACTCCCAGTTGAATTTTATTTGTGTGTTTTTTTGTATGATTTAAAAAAAAATTGTACTGTTTTATATTGTACAGTGCCAAGAGTCCTTGGAATTGGGTGCTTTAGACATAACGAATCTATCTATATATCTATCTATCTATCTATCTAGATGACATCACTATAAACTGGTTCTCCTGCTACCTCATGGGCAGGCAGCAACAGGTAAAGCCCATGGTGCCTTTCCTCCCTTAAAACACTACGGAGAGGAATCCACAGGGGTCCATCTTGGGACCATTGTATTTTCCTATATACATCAGTGGCACTGATTACATCAGTTCTCAAGCGTTCACCTCTTTGCTGGATGAAACTGTGTTCTATGTCAGGCCTTTCCGCAACTCATCTGCCTTGAACTACAGTGTGAATTCGACCACCTCCAACATAATCTGCTCCATTTGAAACTGCTACTCAATGCAAAAAACAAAAAGAAAAACAAAGTTATGCTCCATTCCTCTCACTCTAAAGAACCAATACCCAACCAACTAAGTACGAATTACCAGATCAGAACCATCCTGGGGAGCTACTCGAACCAGTACAGAAATTGAAATGCCTAGGCTTCTGGATTGACTGTAAGCTTCGTTTGTCACTCACATCAAGGAAGTAGCCAAAAATTATGTCAAAGACTAGGACTTTTTATCGCATTAAGCATCTGCTTACTTACAAAGCTATATTAAGATTGGTCCAGATGACCTTCCTCCCTTAATCGATACGTGGATGTCCTTTATAGTCACTGTCCTAAATCAGACTTAAGTACTCTGGACAGGCTTTAGTACAGAGTATTATGATTTATCCTAAGCATACATCTAATACACACCATTGTTCCTTTAAATGCAGATTGTTTGGCCTCCTCAATACTAGGAGATGGCGTAATGCCTCCCTCTGGATGTACAGAGCCATTACTAAGAAAACTCTCGCCTATATCTGTAATGTATTCAAATGTACCCCCTGTGTGTATTCTCTCAGAAAATTCTCATACATTACATTTGATATCCCTAGGATAAGAACCCACTGTGGTTCCTCATCGATAAGCCATGCCTTACCCATCCTATGGAATACCCTACAAAATACATTTAAACTCACACATACTGTCAGGATGTATACCTTTAAATCTCTGATTAGACTCACTTTGAAGGATGAGTGCAGTTGCAGTCATAACTTCACCTGCCTCAATGAGGATACCCTTCCCATGGTTGTTACCTTGCACTTACTTGCCACCTTGACTTGCTGTTTTGGTGTTCTGTTTGTATTTAATCTCCCTACGAGGATCCCTCCAGATTCCCTTCTTACTCTTTCACTACCACAACATACCTGACTAATTGCAACAACTTCCCTATATTCCATCTCCCAGTCATGTTGCTCCTCTACCGCCTCACCTCTTCCCTCTCTGCTTCCTTCCACCAACCCTACCACACACCTTGTTTCATTTAACTCTAACCCCCTCACCTTCCATGGGTCCTATTGTGTACATATACTGGCATGGATATTCAGACTGCACCCAGCAATGGCACAAGTGTTGGTGCAGTGCTAGACTGGGTGCACCGAGGCCAGGACCAAGTGATATTCACGGTGATGTGCCATGGCACAGACTGCACATGGTGCAGTGGCACTGAGCAATGGCACAAGTGTTGATGCAGTGCAGCTGGGCTGCACCGGGCCAGGACAAGTGATATTCAATGGTGATGCACCATGGCACAGCACCATTGAATATGGCACAGACTGCACGTAGTGCAGTGGCACTGTGCATGGCACAAGCCACAGATAGGAGCTAGGGATAAGCCAGCACAAACACAGTTGTGCTGGGCACAGCACCCATGATATTCAGAAGAGGGCATGCAAATGAGGCCATAATATATGAGTGGCACAACTGGGGCCATTAACATGTCATTATGGCCCCATTTGCATGTGTTGGGCAGGGCTGCCCAGCAAATTGTGCCTGGCACTCCTGTATAGAATGATGTGGTGGCCTTAGGGGGTCACTGGGCAACCCCACCCCGTAGCCACAATCATGAGTAATCATATATCAGATACTTTCCTGTAGTCTAGTGGTACCCCCTTCCCGTAGCCCCAATCGCCAGTAAAATGAAAGACAGACAATCCCTGGTAGTCTAGTGGTACCCCACCCTCCTGTAGTCACAATCACCAGTAAAATGTAATAAGACAATCCCTGGTAGTCAGTGGTTCCTCCCTCCTTCCCCAGGCTGCGATCACTGGTACAGTGCAATATGTACACTGCCTGGTAGTCTAGTTGCCCCCACCTAGCCCCGATCGCGGGTATAATGAAACATTGCACCCTGGTAGTCTAGTGGCCCCTTCTCCTACGTCGCCCCAACAGAACATACCCCTGGTGGTCAGTGGCACCCCAGCCCTCCCACCCACACAGGACCCCTGCCCCCAGCACCCCCGTCATCAGCGGCTACAACCTGCACACATACCACAGCTGCCCACTGAATGACAGATTACAGCATGGGCTTGCAGGGCATACTATACTAGACAGCCACAAATAGACAACCATTCAGCATATTTGTGGCTGCCTAGGACAGTATGCCCTGCTGCGCATACTGTAATCTGTCATTCGCAGGCGGCCAGGTGGTATGCGGGTGGGGTTGCAGCCACCCGCTGATGATGGGGGAGAGTTGGGTGGCAAGGGGTTCTGTGTGATGGGAGGGATGGGGGCCACTGACCACCAGGGGGTATTGTTCTGTTGGATCTACCCACAACTCGGGTTATGGGTGGGTGGAGGGGAGAATCACTGACTACCAGGGATTGTCTTATTACATTTTACCAGCAGTCGTGGCTACGGAGGGTGGGGAGTACCACTAGACTACCAGGGATTGTCTGTCTTTCATTTTACCAGCAATCAGGGCTATGGAGGGAGGTACCACAAGGCTACCAGGACCAGTGTGGGTGCTTGTGGATGGTGTTCCGGTGGGCGGGTGGCCACCACAGCTGGTGGCTGCTGTGTTGCACCCTACAATACAACAGTCGCCTTTGGGTGGCAAGGAGCTGTTCCTCCTTTTCATGGGCTCAACTTTGAGCCTCCCCATGCAGTGTAATGCAGGGTTGTGCCAGCACATGCGCCGCACATCATGGGCTGAATATCGGATGCTGCATATGTATGGGCATGCCTCTGCATTTGCACCGTATACATTACCATTGTGCCCCAGTGTATCGAGATTTGCACTGCGCCTGGCAGCCTTTTGAATGTCCCACCAGGGCGAGGTACAGTGTTGTGCCAGGCGCAACCCCATTGAATATCTGGGCCATTTTGTATATTATGTATATAGTGTGCTACATTATTTGGTGACTCTATACTGCTTTGGTATTCACTGCTACTTCATGTGTTGTGAACATTTTGCTCTGTGATGTTTACTGACTCCAAACTGTTGTTTCATTGTTGGCTTATGTGTACCTTACCCAGGTCCGCCATGTAAATGAGTTCTTCTCAATCTTGTTTCACCTTGTAGAATAAAGACTGATTGATTGATAATGTATGAGGTCCCATACCTCACACACAACTAGGGCATGCAGATATCCTATGACTAAAGCCCTGGAATTCTTTTCTTATAAATAATAGTTTATTCAACTGTTTTCTTAAAACAGATGGACATACAGACATTACCATGTATGTGTAGAGATATAATAAAATAAGGTTGTAGGTTACATAAATTGACAATTAATAAAATATCTATGTTACTTATCACCATTAGTCCATGTTGTATTCATGACCTCTCAAATTCTATAGCTCCATAACTGTAGCATTTACCATAAACTTGTCTCATTCTGCAGAATATATGTAATGCTGCAGAATTCTGTGCTTTTGGTGATTTTTCATTCAAATATATAGTTTTCTACAGAATCTGGGTCCTCCCTTCTTTATTTATCCATAAACTCCTCTGTGCTCAGCATGTGATGTCATTGGTGACATTACAGTATTTCAGCAGATAGCTGGACTGCATTCTGCCACATAAATGTATAATTCACACAGCAGAAATTAACAAACACTGTGGCAGACGTCTAACAGCCCTGCCAAAGAAATCAGAACTGAAGTGCTGCAGAAACCTACATGCCCAGTCTGTAACAACCAATGCTCTGTCATGCCGTATTGCATGCATAATCCATATATAGAAAGCAAGGTCTCAGCTATGAATCTGCTTGGCTGCTTGTCAACCAGGAGACACTATGTCTGTGAAAACAGGCAGTCCAGCTGCTGGATAATATGGTATAAAATGACCTTCAGTTTACAATCAAGTCAGAGATACAGAGTGATAGAAACTTATAAAATATGGAATCATTTAAACTTTTAACAGCACCTGTGTCACATTCTACAAATGACGATCATTTGTGGAAGTTGATAAGAACTCGAAACAAAAAAGTTAAGAGGCCTATGACCAGGCATCAGAACAACAGTAAAATTCAAAATTCTGAGGCAAGAACCAAAAACAGGCACTGGCGTGCACCCCAGCTTCCTACAGTTAATGGACATCTGAATATTGTAGATGTAACTCTAAGAAATTCTTTTAAATTTAACTTCAAAAGCATTATAGCCAAAACATTTAGTAAACAGGTAAAGTAGCAGGCAGCCATTTAGAGACAAAGTTTCAGACTCTGGCTAGCAGCACATTTAAAATACACCAGTTTGAAGTTTCTGCTTATTTGCAAGCTGCCAAGCAGTCGTGATGCTGGTGACAATTGACAAGAATAATGGGACAAGCGGAGTGGGCACTCTACAGCAGCTTCAAGCGTGACACGACACAAATCAGATCTGGCATCTATAAGGAGGTAGCAGAAGGTATAAGGAGACGGAGATGAAGGAGGATAGGAGGTGCATCAGGAGCCAGAAGGAAGCAGGGAAAGCAGTAAGGAGTGGAAAGGCAGAAACTGAATATGTAGTCCAGGAGGTAAAGGAAGGAGACAAGGCATTTTTAGGTATGAAAGAGAAAAGAGGAAGACTGGGGTGGGATTGTAAGGCTTAAAAGGGAGAGGGGGTCCAGAGGAGTCCAGGAAAGGTGGACATTCTGAACAAGTATTTTGTTCAGCATTTACAGAGGAAGGAGAAGGGAAGGGCCTCCAAAAAGTAACAGGAGCTTGGAGGGAGGGAGGAGTTAGACACTAGTCCTTTTTCAGATGAGACAGTCCTAAAGGGACTTGAAAATCTGAAAGCAGAGAAAGCAGTGGGACCAGAGACAGAGTGCATTCAAGAGTATAGAGGAGCTCAAGGGGAACTGGCTGCACCTCTGACAGTCCTGTTTAAGAGCTCACTGGAAACAGGAATGGTCCTGGAGGACTAGAGGAGGGCAGATGTAGTTCCATGCCACAAAAGCGTGGCAGGGAAGAGGTTGGTAATTATAGGCCAGTCAGCCTGGCATCAGTGGTGGGAAAGTTAATGGAACGGCTGCTGAAGGAAAAGATTGTGGAACATTTTGAATTGTGTTACAAGACCGAGGCAGCATGGGTTCATGGTGGAAGGTCATGTCAAACAAATCTAATAGGTTTCTTTGACTGGGTGACAAAGAACTTAGATTAAGGCAGAGCAGGACATGGCCTACCTAGATTTCAGGAAGGCTTGTGATACTATTCCACAAAGAGGACTAGTAGGCAAGCTGGGCAGTTTAAGTGAGTCAAGGTGGTAAACTGGGTGAGGAATTTAGGTGACAGGAGGTGGTGGTAAACAGAGTTCACTCTGAGGAGGAGGGTGACCAACAGGGTGCGTTAGGGATCAGTGCTGGGACCTGTCCTCTTTAATGTCTGTCTCTTTGTGGATTACACCAAAATCTGCACTAGAGTGCAGATTTTGGTGTAATCTGGGAGGGGTTGCAAGGATGAGCAGAGCCCTGGAAAAGTGGAGCAAAGGTCAAGGATATAAGCACCTGGTTTTCAATGCAAAAAGTGCAAAAAGAATACCTAGGGCATATAAACTCAGGGAAAGAGTGCAAAATGGGTGGAGTGGTATTGATGACAACCAAGCAGGAAAGAGAAACTGGTGTTATATCTGAAGACCTATAGGAGGCCAGGCAGTGTGGAAAAGTAGTGGGGACTACTACCGGGATTCTGGGGTGCATAGGAAGGGTATCACCAGCAGAAAGAGGACATGGTGTTGCCTGTATAGATTTCTAGTAAGACCCCCACCTAGAGTGCTGTTCCCAGTTCTGGAGATCACATCTCCGGAAGGACATAGAGAAAGTGTATGTGGTCCAGAGGGCAACTTCAAATGGTGCAGAGTCTGCATCAAAAGCCCTATGAGGAGAGGCTAAAGGACATCAATATGTACATCCTGGAATGGGGGTGTGACAGAGGCCTTTATATACCTTATGGGGCAAATAAGGGCAGGAGGAAGAATTATTTTCAGAAGAAAAGGTGCCTCAAGAATGAGGGGACATGCATAAAGCTGGGGAAGATAGATTCAGGAGAGAAGTGATGGAGCACTTCTACAGTGAAAGAGTGATGGATTCTTGGAATACACTTTCAGTGGAGGTGGTGGAGAAAAACAGTGGTGGGGCCCAATAATAAAGGGATAAGCCAGGGGATCATAATGGAAAGGAAGGGGAAGGAGAAAGAGCTGTAGATCAAGTAGGGTCTGCGGTGATACTGTGGTAGGGAAAATGGGTATTTTCTGTCAAATTATATGTTTCTTGAATATGTAAAGCCATTTCAATTGGCCAGGATGACATTAAAGCTGAAATACGTGAACTGAAGTGTGTTATAAAATGGGCAAAAAAAAAAAAAGTGAATGCTGATTGGCTGGAAGGCCATTTCTTATCAGGACATAACGTTACAATGTGCACTACTTGTGCAAGGAAGACATAGTACAGTGGGAAATCAGTTTGTGGCACCACTGAGCTTCTTGGCTAGTAACCAAAGGACAAAACAGCTCACCTGGGAGAATAATGGCACCTGCAGAGAAACAAACAAAAATGCCACTCTGACTCCAGCGTTCCCCTTTCTGCACAAGCTGTAAACTTTAAAGTTTTCCACAAGGTACCTTGTTTCACTCATAGGTGTCTGCCACTGCAGATGCAGTTCTACTCCTTCAAAAAGATCCACCCAGTACATTAAGCATTTCTGCCATCTCTGGGTTGATGCCTTCCCTTCGTCCAAGTGCAACAACCCAGAAGTTGCCGTGTAAAATGGAAGGAACTGCACTACTGACACCAGAGACAAACTATTTTCCTTTTTCCCTCACTGATTCTCCAGTTTTACAGCCCGACACATGGCGTGACTGGCTATGGCAACCCGTTGATGGACATGCTCACCCCGACAACCAGCCTTCAGTGTAAAGGAAACTAATAAAAGTAACTGTAAACAGATAAAGTTTTACAGAAAAACAATCTACAAGTACACAAAAATAGTTTGTCTACAGCAGAGGGCAAATACATACATTATCAATATGGGACCTGCTCGCTCCTGCTCACTGTAACAAACTGACTGGGCAAAGTAAGAAATATTAAACAGAAAGGAAAACAAAACAAAGACACAGTTATGAGTGTTTGCATATGTGTGAGTGGGGGCATTAGACACACAGGCACCAACATCTTAAAGAGTTCCATTACAACACAATGACAGGGACTATTTTTCTCTGCTGATATGTTGATATTGTTTATTATTTTATATACACTTTTTGCTGTTTTTAATTAACATCTTTACTGGGGGCATTTTGTAAATTCAATATGACACCGAGGTGTCGATTATGGCCTGATAAGAGCACTTCCCAGGTGCTAAAGGCACTTGATGCAAGCACCTCATGCCTTATAATGCACACTCTTATCAGGCCATAACTCACACCACACCTTGCCGTGTCTTATGCAGGCTTATAAAGGAAGTAAAAAAAGATGCGTCTATAGCCACGTTTACACAGACACAGCATTATTTCTTTCTTGCCACTCCTTTCCTGCTGTGCTGTGTGTTTCACCAATGTTTTCAGTTTACACTGCTCGCTCTTGCTGCAGTGCAGGTCACACTGCTGAGGGGGTTGGACTCCTGGAGCAGGTTTGGATGGCAGGGAGATGGCTTCATAGCGATTGAGAGCAGAAGAGAGTTTGTATTGCAGCTTGATATGCTCAATCCACTACATGTCCCCACTCCAGAGTCTGAGTCAAAATGGATCTGTAGCGCTCTTAATGTGCACTGGTAAGTGTCCACACCATTGTATGTGCAGCGTATCAAGCGGTGCACACCGGTTGATGCACTGCAAACACGGCGGTGTAAACAAGGCAAAGAAAAATACGGGTGAGTCAAAATTACCTTCTAAAGAACTGATGACACTCAGGATTTGGGTTTCGACTTTTATTTCTCTTCAGATATTCTTATTCCGACATCCCAATGTTTCGGCTGTTCTTTTCAGGCTTTTCAAGGGGACTTGTTTGTTTTCCTTTCTACAACATACATCATAAAATATGCACAAGTATAATATCATACAATGAATTTTGAAAATCTAATGTTTAAAGAATATCTTTATAAAATGCAACACTACCTTGAATTTGCTCAAATCTTAACATATATTGTTTTTCCTGTCTAAAATTCTTAGTGCACCTGCTCATCAAAAGATAACAATAACTATCAAATGTATATGCCTGCATGAAGAACCTATAGTTAAAATCTGCTGCCGATTCTGAGCTGCCCAGTATCATACCTCTAAAATGCATAATTAATGCTACTGCCCCATAACTCTAGCTGAGTGCTCATTCACTCTAATTTTAAATGTACTTTAATGCAGTAACCCACTTCTTGCAGGAAATAATGTATATCCATTATTATAATAAAGCTGATATATCTTTCAGAGTTCAGAAACATTTTAAATAGACTTTTAGCGTAGTAAATCATCTCCTACAGCTATTTTTCCATTGAATTAATTTCATGTGCTGACATACTATTCTCTCTTCGTTTCATAACTCACAAGCATTCCTATCATGCTCAATTGTATCTCAATTTAAAGTATATAGATCTATTAGTATTTCATTGTATAGCATTGGCATGCTGCAATTAGCTTTTTATTTATTTCAACATCACTACAAAACATATATCATGAGACACAGTACCTCGGCACCTGTCAGCGAGCATACGGTGCCCTTATGGTCTCTGTGCAGACTGCTGCCTGCTAAAGATGAGAAACATAATGAACCAAGATCAATCCAATAAACATTTTGTATAGACATATGTTATATATGGGTTCAGTGATACTTCTCTTTAGACTTCTTCAAGTCTTAAAAGTGTTACTGCTTACCTCGTTACTCGGGTCATAGTACGTTTCTCAAAGATTGCCGATCCAGCTAACGTCTTCTTGTACTCATGTGCGGATCCTGCAGAGGTGACAGTGACATCACATACTTTCCTCCCTGGCAACCAGAAAGAAGCCGATGAAGGTTGCCAAAGGCAACCATACAGAACTCTTCAACACATTCTAATGTGTCAGAGAGGGAGCCTTCATGCACAAGCACCAGATACTGGGAGTTTAAAACCAGGAAACTATGAAACACATGCCAAAAATAGTTGAAACATGGTCCATGCACAGTATTAATGGCCTGCTAGCCCTCAGTCCCTCTAAGGGTAAATTCACCTCGGGGTTGGATGCCAAAATGTCTACCTTTCTCTGCCATCGCCATTCCTCTACAACTAGTGCAGCTATCCCTCAGATTGGAAGCATGCCACAGTCATTCCCTTCCTAAAGGTGGTGACCCATTCTCCTCTGGTAATTTCTGCCCCATCTCCCTCCTCCCATTTTAGCCAAAATCCAGGAACATCTAGTCCTCTGGCAGCTTTTCTCCTTCCTTGACTCCTCCTCCTTCTTTACTCCCTACCAGTCGGGTTTCAGGAAATCCCACTCCACTGTCACTTCCCTCCTCAGACTCACTGATTCCATCCTTACAGCCATGGACAAAGGCCATGTCACATCTGCCATTTTTGTCGACCTAGCTAAGGCATTCACAGTGTCTCTCTCATGCCCTTTCTCTCATCGGCTCTCACAAGCAGGGCTCTCCAGTGTGGCCATCAGCTGGTTCAAATCATACCTGGCAGACAGGTCCCAGTCAGTCAGGAATTGGTACATCCACTTCCACTTTCCTTCCTGTCACCATCAGCATACCACAAGGCTCTGTCCTTGGCCCAATTCTGTTCTCCATCTTCCTGAATGACCTGCCTTCAGCCTGCCCCATATATCCATACACATATGCTGATGACACAGTGTTGTATACCTCAGGCCTCTCCCTCTGGAAGTGGCACTCAGACTCCAGCAAGACTTTGATGAGGTGCAGCTCTGGTTCACTCAAATAAACTTACTCTTAATGCCAAGAAAACTGTTTCATTAACCTTTGGCACGAGGCAGAGACTATCCCGTATCCCCCATTCCTACCTTCAAAAACCCTAGTTGGGGCTCCTTAGAAGTTTGCACCTCCTTCAGATATCTTGGGTTCTGGCTGGAGCAGCACCTCAACTTTTCTGCACATATCAATGCTACCCACAACAAACTGCACCCCAGACTGGGCGCCTTATACTGTAACCGTGGCTGTATCCCTCTGCCAGCCCGCAAGACAATTGTGCAGAAAATGATCCTCCCTATTTTGACCTATGGGGACATAGTCTACAGTCGCCCCTAAGTTCACCCCTAGCTCGACTGGATCCTCTTTACCACTCCTTCTGTTGTTTGCTCTGGACTGTACACCTCCACCACCACTGCAACCTCTACAGTCCCTTAACTCCCTTCGCTCCTTGATAGGTGCCAGTCCCACTGAAACAGGCTCACAGCCAAATTCTGGGCCCAGTTATGCCCCCTACCTCACTTCTACCCTAACTGCTCAAACACCCCTGCATGCTCACGCGGGAACTTTGACTCCGGCTCCTTCAAGTACCTTACATGGTGACCTCTGCTGGTCAACTGGCCTTTAGAATTAGCATGCCTAAGCTATGGAACTCCCTGTCAGCAGACATTCACGCTCCACTCTCTCGGAAACTCAACTCCCTCCTCAAAGGGCACTTCTCCTCCAACTGCACATGCAGTCTAAGCTCACACTAGTCAAGGGCCTAGCTCTTAAACCAGCTTCAGGTATGGTTACTCCTATTTTTTCTCTGACCCTGCCAATTGTCAATTGTACTTTCTGCCACATTGATGCCTTATTTAACTCTGATGTTCTGTTGTGCTTGCTATGTACATACTGTATAAATACCTGTATATATTTATGTATATATTCTGTCAAATTTCTGTACTATGTATGTGATAATGTATCTCTACGTCCCAACAACCCCAGGACGATCTGAAATAGAGCAGTAGTCTGCTCAGTATGCCTTTCCTGGTAACACTTTTTAAATAAATAAATGGGCAACAAAAAAGAATTGCAATATTCTCACATATATTAATAATTTTCATTGAAATTTGTCATTCATAATTAAATAAAGGAATGTTAAAGACCTTTTATTCCCTTGACATAGTACATAATACACACAACCTATACTTCATACTTCAGCATTACCAGCAGGCAAGACCCTTTAGTCTTTGTGTTCATAATTGAAAGGCTTGCCTGTAATTCAGTGGCCAAGCAGCCAGCCACTCCACTTCCTGAACTATATAAGCAGTTCCTCTCAGCCTCACTGTGAAGCATTTTGTCTTTGCAGCTGGAGGCTATGTTGGTTGTCCTCTGAGTTGGCTGGGGCCTACCCCCTGCCTGCTGTTTCTGTGTGTTTCTGCTGGACTTCAGTGTTTGTTTCCTGCTTCTGGTTTGTATCTTTCCTCCGGCTGTGTGCTTCCCTGTGTTTTGTTTCTTGTTTTTGGGCCTTTCCCTGTTTTCTATTTTGCTGTGTTTGGTTTCCTCTTTTTTTTGGGGGCTTTTATTTTAAAACTCCTAGCATACTGCTGCTACTACAGAGCTCATTCTGCTTGCTTTCAGTTACAACTTTCAATTTACTGCTGCAACTGCAAACCTACTCAGAGCTCCATGCTACTGCTTTCAAGTTACCTACAACTTCAGCCACTGCTGACTGTTTACTTTAATTACTATTGTACCCAGCGCCTGTGTTTTAACACGGTACTCATTTAACTACTGCTGTAGAGACCCACTTGCTTCCTGCTGCTGCATTGTTTACACCATTCCTATTCTACCTTGTTTACTCTGAGGTTAGCTGAAGCTCCTGCTGAGGCTATTAAACTAGCTTTATATCTGCATGTGGTTCTTGGCCTTTCATCAGCTTCCTTGTTTGTCCTCACGGTGGGGACTGGGAGGTGTTCGGGGGTCGTGGCCTATGTGGTTAATTAATTTTGTTCTAAATCCTGTCTTAAGCATAAAAATCCTCAGAGTTTGTCACCTTGATTTGGCTATTCATGTCTGGCTGGCCTGCCCCTAACTCAGTGCTATTTACTTGCTATACAGTTGTTATGCAGGTCCACCTATTACTACTTCTGCTTACTGACCTATCAGGTCCACACTTGCTTATGCAATCATTGCTTCATACCTAGTGCCATCCTCGGCTTTGGCCGGGATTCTCCTGCTCTCAATCTGCATTCGACCTTGCAAGGTCTCAGCACTCAATGCTCATTACAATCTCAGCATGCTGTGCTCATTCAGTGCACCAGCTTTGCAGCTCTCAGTCATTTCTGGGGCATGCCAGCCATTCTAATCTTGCAGATTCCTGCAGCAGACTGTCTCGCTCTGCATTTAGTCCGCATCATCGGCGTGTGTCCAACTTGGGCAGATCCTTCTCACCCTGGCCCTGTGAGAATGTCCTCACCCGGGCTTGGCTTTAGCTGCCTGCTACATGACAGCAGCTCTTGGTGTAGAATTTAAGACTAGCGGTGAAGGGTGGTTCTGACGATCTCCTTTGGCTCTAGTGTTCCACTATAACAGTTGGCCATTGACTTTAGTGGTTTCCCTAGCAAGGCACCTTCACTGCATTCTCCCACGACTGCCTCTGGTTCACCTGGTTTGATTTAGGGTGGGTAGGCCAAGTGAGTGCCTCAGCAGTTGTTGCTCTCCTCCTGTGCCTTGGATGCTCGTATTGTTGCAGAGTTTCTACTAACCTTCACGACGTTCCAGCTAGATGGTTTGAGTGAGCCTTCCTCCAAATTGGAATATTTTCCACCTCCTTTAATTGGGTTTCAAATTGCAGCATGGCGCCGTCACTAAATACATTTTCCCAAGCCTGGAGGAAGGTGATCTAGGCCTTGGATCCCAGAGATTTCCTTCTCATCGTTTTTCTTCTCTCTCCGTTGCCTCAGGTCATAACACTTAGCATAGTTGTTCCCTAGTTTCCTTAGGTAGGTTCCATTGTTGGATAGGTGGAGGATGTCCTGCCATTCCCTCTCTCCAGGGGATTCCCTTCTCATGCTAGCCATCACTATTCTTCTCATTACTATTTTCCAGTTACTGCTTCTATGTCATTGTTATTGCTTGCTCATACGCATCATGTTGCCTCCTTTGGGGATGATACTACATTTCTTTTGGGATTCTAAAATTGCCTTTAGTACGGGAACTGTCCCATGGCACCTCTAGGGCAGAACCCTCTCTGAGGTTCATTGCTTCATACCCCTACAGGGGTGGTAATTCCTCTGGAATAGAGAGTGCGATTGGCCACAACCAAAACTAACACAGTTACACAAACATAACACTATACTGGCTGAATAGGTCAGTGAATTGAAAAGCTTGCTTGTAATTCAGTGGCCAAGCAGTCAACCACTCCCACTTCCTGAGTTATATAAGCAGTTCCTCTCAGCCTCACTGTGAAGCATTTTGTCTTTGCCCCTCCTCCTCCTCCAGCGGCAGCACTCTCTCCTTAGGGGATTCCTAAGGTACCTTTAGCCACGGAACCGTCCTTGCACCTTTAGGGGCAGAACCCTCTCCCAGAGTTCCTTGCTTGTACCCCTACAGCGTGGTAATTCCTCTGGAATACAGAGTGCTAACGTCACAACCAAAACTAACACAGTTACACAAACATAACACTATACTGGCTGCATAGGTCAGTGAACTACAGCTGGCTTTCTACAACCTCTAGTTCAAAAATCCATGTCAATCTTATCTAAAGGTTTGGTGAAATCTCCTCCATGAAGTGGTTTCTGGATCACCTCTAGTCCCAAATCTGATCCCTGATATCCAAATTCCTTAAAATGTTTAGCTACTGGTGATCTTTCATCTGGCACAGGGTCATGTCACCTAAAACAAAAACAGCGTGGCAATAGATGTCACAGGCAAAATGGCATGCACTGAAATAAGGTCAAGTTGAAACACTAGCCTACACAAACAGTGCACACTGTTCACTACAATTGGCTTCCTTCTGTTTTTGTGGGGGGCTTTGCCCGTACCTCAGATGTGGGAGGCTTCACCACCCACCCCAAATTTATATAACAAACTCCGGGGTGGACTTAGGATGGGGAAAACCTCGGGAGGAACTTTTTTAAAGAACCTGCAAAAGTATAACACGGGAAGACCTGGGAGAGAATCGAACCAGGGTCACAGGTCTTCCGATTCCACCTTGTGCTGGTGCCTTAGCCACTTCACCATGGGAGTGGCTTGACCAGGCCCCAGCACATGGCAACTTGATTCCCTACCACTGTTATACCCCTGTCGATGTAATCCACAAATGCGGCTCTACACTGCGCGAGTTAATGCCAGCTCTGTTTCCTCTACGGCATTGACCTAGTACCTTTCAGCTTGCCTTGTGATATCTCCCTTATGTTCTGTATTCTAGTTTTCTAATCTCTGCTTGCCTGTTCCACATAAAAGTGGTCACATGGGCATTGTAAACATAGATTACACCCTCTGTCGTACAGTTAATATAGTTCCTAATGATATATTCCCTTATCATTGTGTGGGTTTTAAGCACTTTTCCTACTGGTGTGCCGCATGTTGAGTACCTACCACAGGGGTACATTCCAGGTTGTAGTGGACCAAGAATCAGTTGCTTAGTTTTTTATTTTTATTTATTTGTGTCTAGGATTACAAAGTACCTTTGAGCCAAGGCACTTTTCCAAAGTTCCACGTCATGCTGGTTACAGGGTAACAGACACTAAAACATAAAACAGTTACAGGTACATGGTTTTAGACAGTAACTTTGCTTGACAAAATCAGACTGAGTGATGAGTAACTCAAGAAACAATAGGAGGAAGAGGGCAAGAAGGAGAGGGCTGAGGTAGGGAAGGCATAGGTGTACAGGGTCAGGGTGAGGCAGCCGAGGGGCTTGTCAGGACAGACACAGGGCAAGTGCATTAGAAGTTGCAGGGACAGGTAAATGCAAGAAAAGAGGACAAAACTGACACTATAAGGTCAGAGAGGCCATAGTTTCATCCCTATAACTTAAAATTATAGAATGCACCAATCTGTCTTTCAGATTGCATGCTCTTTTGCTGTGATAATAGGTTTTTCCTTGAACAGGGTAACATTGGCTTCACCTCTTTGTAACAAATACAGTGCTTCTTAAAAATCTTACGTATTTCTTTAACTTATGACTGTGTTTTGTTGCAAATATAAGATAATTAGTCTGCTCTGTTTGGGACCTCCCTCCAGAACCTGTTGCCTATTTTCATACTAATCCTCTGGTTGGCCTTTTAAGTGTCCTGGAACCATATCCTGCACCTGAACCTAGCGTTTCAGCTTTGTTTTTGTTTGTTTTTCAAAATCTGAGGGCTGGATTCACAGAGGTTGATGCAGGTTTGCATCCAGCCCTGCATCACAGCTGGTGGTCAGAGTAGCTACATGGAGCATTTGCCACAGAATACCCGATTCAAAAAGATTAGGTGCATATATGACAGGATTTTCTGCTTTATGACAACTTGTGTGAGATATCTAGTAGCATCCTCACAAAACAGATACGTGGAGGTTGCCACAAGCTAGACCTGAAAAGCTAGTCTAACTTCTGGCAATCGGCACATGGAATTGATAGTCCTGATCACCAGAATGGGAATGTCACAAGCCCAGTGCACCATATGTTCCATGCACTCAGGACATTGCAATATTCTCAGGACTTGTGAGAATCTTTACTACAATTTCTTCTGTTTCTTGTAAACTAAGAGTTTGCAATGCTCTCAACCTGGGCTCATGAAGAATAGTACTTCTAGCAGTGTGTTTTCTATACAAAGAGGTGATAATCCTGTTATTTTCCAGAACAATTCTCAAATCCAGATAAATGCTTCCTTCTGACTGTATTCACATGAGAACCATAAGTAAATAACAAATCTATTAGCCTACAGTTGGAAATGGCCCCTGGAGATAGAAAGGCCACACAGGCAAAAACCCAGACAAGGAGTCCCATCGACCTATAGTGGTTAGCTTCCTTTGATTTACAACAAAACAGGAAAGCCTTAAAGTAGCGAGAGAAAGGGAGCTTAAACTGGAAAAGACACAAGGCTGACATTTTCAGAATTTCTCGAGTGAAAGTGTTAAAAAAGAAAAGCTTTTAATGACATCAAGCTGTGTACAGAAGTTAGGGTAACATACAGAGTAAAAAAGCCAGCGATTTTACTGATTGAGCATAGCGGTAGCACTACACTCATTTGGGAACCCTGAACTGGCATGGGAATTTTTTAACAGTCACTTCAAAACCATTAATAGCCATTATTCAAAGACAAACTAACATTCTAAGAATTCCTCAGAGAGTGCAGGCCCAACCGCACAACCACCTCCTTTAACGCTGTCCTCAAACACGGATGTTCAGCTTAGTGCAGATCCCAACATGGGCACTGCAGGCTGTAAATGTAAATCGTTAAACAACTTTTCCCTTAGAAATCTGTCCAGCAACTAAAATACATTTAATAGGAAAAACAAAAGTACAATCAGAACTCGTCCTAAATTCACTTGCTTCCCTCTGAAGAATGCATCAGAAAGAAAACAACCATTTGTCAATGCGAATGTTGATTGTGTTGGTCCGTTGAGCTCGCTCACTGCCCTGTGTCACTCCTCATTCTGTTTCTCCCAGTGCTGCAGGCTGCTGTTTTGTACTGGGCTTCTGCCTGTGTTGACACGTTTTCTGCCCACAAAGAATATGCAGGTCCTGAGCAGAGCTCTGTTGAGGTGGGTCCTCCCCTCTCACTCGCTCATTCTGTTTCTGCTGGTGCTGCAGGCTGCCCTTTGTGCTGGGCTCCTGCCTCTGTTGGCAGCTTCTCCTGCCCACAAAGAAATCTGCAGCAGTCCTGACAGAGGTCCATTGAGCTAGCTCACTCACCCTCTCTCACCGGCTCGTTCTGTTTCTGCGGGCTGCATGCTGGCCTTTTGTGCTGGGCTCCTACCTGCGTTGCCACCTTTTTCTGCCCACAAAAATCCACAGCAGTGACAATAGAGCTCCGTTGAGCTTGCTCACTCTCCCTCTCACTTGCTTGTTGTGTTTCTCCGGGCGCTGCTGCTGCCCCTTTGAACTGGGCTTCTGCCTGCATAAGCACCTTTTCTGTCCACAAAGAAACTGCAAGTGTCCCGACAGAGCCTGCTGAGGTTGCTCAACACTGTCTCACTCGCTCATCTCTGCTGGCACTACAGGCTGCAATTTTGTAGTGGTCTCCTGCCTCTGTTGGTGCCTTTTCTGCCACAAACAAATCTGCAGCAGTCCCGACAGAGCTCAGTTGAGCTCGCTCACTCCCCTCTCTTACTCGCTCATTCCAATTCTGTTGGGCGCTGCAGGCGGCCCTTTTATGCCGGCTCCTGCCTGTGTTGCTGCCTTCTTCTTGCCACAAAGAAGTCTGCAGCAGTCACGACAGAGCTCTGCTGACTCACTCCTCCCTCCCCTTCCTCTCCTCTATCGTTCTGTTTCTCCCGCCCGCTTGCAGTCTGCCCTTTGCACTGGGCCCTCCGTTGCATTACTGCCTTTTTCTGCTCACTAAAATCCCAGCAGTCCCAACAGAGCTCCATTGGCTCATTCACTGCCCTCCCTCACTCACTTCGTTCTGTGTCTCCTGCTGCTGAGGCTGCCCTTTTGTACTGGGTTCCTGCCTGCATTGCGGCTTTGTCTGCCCACAAATATATGTGCCACAGTCTGACACAGCTCCGTTGAGGTCACTTACTCCCCTCTCTCCTTGTTTGTTCTGTTTCAGCCTGGGCTGCAGGCTGGCCCTTTTGTGTTGGGCTTCTGCCTGCGTTGCCGCCTTTTCTGTCCAGAAAGAAATCCATGGCAGTCACAAGCAGACCTCCATTGAGCTCGCTCACTTCCCTTCTCTCACTCGCTCATTCTGTTTTCTCCCAGTGCTGCAGGCTGCCCTTTTGTACTGGGCTCCTGCCTGCGTTGGCACCTTTTCCTGCCCACAAAGAAATCTGCAGCTGTCCTGAACAGCTCGCTTGAGGTCGCTCACTCCCCTGTCTCCTCCTCATTCTGTTTCTGCTGGTGCTGCAGGCTGTCCTTTGTACTAGGCTTCTGCTTGTGTTGCCACCTTTTCTGCCCACAAAGAAATGCACATGTAACCCCCACCCAGGTATGCCATTTTCTATCTTGACAGCTCTACCTGGTGGGCTGGGTTTGGGGAGGAATATGTCACTGGGCACATTGGATAGGTTTGGCTTCTCTGCAACAGGAGCACCAAGTAACTCCAGACAAAGGAAGCAATAACTGTAATGTCAATACCAGAAGTGGGATTCTAAAGTGTGGCTTTTATTCACATCCAACAGGATAAGCAAAGCATAGATGGACCCCAAGGGACTACCTCCTGGTAATGCAGATTTATGGAATCAGAACACATCCTTATTCACTTTAGCCCTCAGGCTCTCAAACACACTGGGCACAAGCCCAAACATGTGTGCTCTCTGGGTTTGCCTGGCTCTGCTCCTTGCCAGCCCTTTGGACACTTTCCATATAGCATGGAAACATTGCTGTTGGCTCTAAATCACCTATGAGACACTTCTGCTCCATAAAGGAATCTTCCTCATCAATCCCACATCTGGGTACTTTCCTCAGGCGCTGGCCAACTACCTGAGAAAAAGCAACAGGTGCCCCAAAGCAAACCCATAGAGGTGAATTTGATTTACTACTGATAGAGGTCCACCTCTCGCTCCCATAATTCATACCCGGCCATTTCTCTGGACTGTAAACACCTCATCCCTTAAAAGCGCTTTGCTGTGTAGATTATTTTTAAATGTATTCACATTCAATCTACTGTCTTTACATCCCATTTGTGCTGAACTGAACATACTTAATAAGTGACCGGTGTCCATTACTCTAGACCCCTACAGAGTTAAACAGTCAATCCCACATCTTCCAAACTGTAGGCTGTCTTTTCCTGACCCCACAGTAACAGTCCCTTTAGTTTCATCTTGTTTCAGGTGTAAACACATGGCCCTTTATGAGCGAACTCACCCATGGTTGCAGGTGCCCCACAGGCATTTCTCCTCCAGAAATCTCGTCCAGAACTTCTGGTGCCTCAACAGAACTTAAATCAGGCAGCTTCTTTTCTCTAGCGGAACAGGGGTTTCCCCTGGAAAGCAGGCTGATTCCTTCCCCTATCCCTGCAGGGATGGGCGTGATCACTGGGAGTGGGTCTACACCATTCAATGTTCTCTTCTTGTGTTCTCTTCAGGTGAGAACACACACCTATATCAAAAATAGCTCTTTGACAGAGCTTAGAGCTCTGAGGACCTTCCTACAGCACAGCACCTCTACTGCAGCTGCAACAGACTCTACTGAGACTAACTTCAAATTCCCACATGTTCTACTCTAACCTCCAACTGCAACATTCCAGTGTGGCTTATGAAGCTGTGACAGTTCTAAAGCATTGTCATCCCTCAGTCTCAGCTGAGACTGAGAACAAGGTGAGACAGTGTGAAATCCATTTAACTGGGTTTCACAAGCTGCCTTCCTGACTCCACTAGGTCTTACTGGGATTCTAGTATCCCCGGGTAACAGGGGTTACACTCAGCAGTCACGATAGAGCTCAGTTGAGCTTGCTCCTCCCCTCTCTCACTTTCTCATTCTGTTTCTCCTGGCGCTGCAGGCTGGCCTTTTGTACTGGGCTCCTACCTGCGTTGCTGCCTTTTCTGCCTACAAAGAAATCACAAGCAGTTACGATAGACCTCGTTGAGCTCACTCACTCCCCCTCGCCTGCCACTCGCTCATCTCTGTTTCTCCCAGCGCTGCAGGCTGCCCTTTGGACTGGGCTCCTGCCTGCATTGCTGCCCTTTTTCGCCCACAAAGAAATCTGCAGCAGTCATGATAGAGCACTGTTGAGGCTCGCTCGCTCCTCGCTCCCTCCTTCTCTCACTCATTCATTTTGTTTCTCCCACGCTGCAGGCTGCCCTTTTGTACTGGGCCCCTGTGTGCATTGCTGCCTTTTTCAGCCCACAAAGAATCTGCAACAGTCCCAGCAAAGCTCCATTGAGCTCACTCACTCCCCTCCCTCACTCGCTAATTCAGTGTCTCCAGCTGCAGGCTGCCCTTCTGCTGAGGTTCCTGCCTGCGCTGGTGGCTTTCTGACCACAAAGACATCTGCAGCAGTTCTGACACAGGCCCGTTGAGCTCGCTCACTCCCCTTTCTCACTCGCTTATTCCATTTCTGATGGCGCTGCAGGCTGGCCTTTTGTGCTGGGCTCCTGCCTGCATTGCTGCCTTTTCTGGCCACAAAGAAATCTGCAGACAGTCACGATACACCTCCATTGAACTTGCATCTCTCCACTCTCTCCTTGCTCATTCTGTTTCTCCTGGCTCTTCAGGCTGCCATTTTGTACTGGGCTCCTGCCGATTGGCACCTTTCACTGCCCACAAAAGAAATCTGCAGCGGTCCTGACAGAGCTCTGTTGAAGTCGCCCTCCTCCTGTCTCACTTGCTCATTCTGTTTCTCCTGGCGCTGCAGGCTATCCTTTTGTACTGGGCTCCTGCCTGTCGGCATCTTCTTCTGCCCACAAAAGTTTGCAGCAGTCCCGACAAAGCTCATTGAGCTCACTCACTCCCCTCCTCACTCGCTCATTCTGTGTCTCGCTGCTGTAGACTTCCCTTTTCGTGCTGGGTTCCTGCCTGCGTTGCCGGCTTTGTCTGCCCACAAAAGCATGTGCCTTGATCCCGACACAACTGAGGTTGCTCTACTCTCCCTCTGCACTTGTTCATTCCATTTCAAGTCAGGGCTGCAGGCTGTCCTTTTGTACTGAGCTTCTGTCTCCATTGGCATTTTCTGCCCATAAAGAAATCTGCAGCAGTTCTGACAGAACTCCGATGGCCTCACCTCATCCCACTGTCTCACTCGCTCGTTCTGTTTCTACTGGTGCTGCAGGCTGCCCTTTTGTACTAGCTCCTGCCTGCATGCCACCCTTTTCTGCCCACAAAGAAATCTGCAGCAGTCATGATACAGCTCCCAGTTGACCTCTCCTCCTCCCCTTCTACTTTCGTTCGTTCTGTTTCTCCCACCGCTGCAGGCTGCTCCTTTGTACTGTGCCCATACATGCATTGCTACCTTTTCTGCCCACAGAAATCCACAGCAGTCCCATCAGAGCTCCGTTGAGCTCACTCCTCCCCTTTCCCTCCTCCTCATTCTGTCTCCCGCTGCTGCAGGCTGCCCTTTTGTGCTGCATTCCTGCCTGCGTTGGGTGGCTTTTCTGCCCACAAGACATCTGCAGCAGTCCGATGCAGCTCAGTTGGATTCACTCACTCCCCTCTCTCCTCATTTCATTCCCTTTCTCCAAGCGCTGCAGGCTGCTCTTTCATATTGGGCTTCTGCCTGCACTTGGCACGTTTACTGCCCACAAAGAAATCTGCAGCTGTCCCAGCAGAGCTCCGTTGAGGTGGGTCCTCCCCTCTCTCACTCCTCATTCCGTTTCTGCTGGTGCTGCAGGCTGGCCTTTTGTACTCGGCTCCTGCCTGTGTTGCCCTTTTTCTACCCTGAAGAAATCCACAGCAGTCTCGATAGAGCTCAGTTGAGCTTGCTCACTCCCTCTTTCTCACTCATCATTCTGTTTCTGCTGGTGCTGCAGGCTGCCCCTTTTGTACTGGGCTCCTGCCTCTGTTAGCTGCTTTTTCTTCCCACAAGTAATCTTCTAGCAGTCCTAGCTATAGGTCCATTAAGGAACTCACTCCCCTCTCTAACTCACTCATTCCATTTCTGCTGGTGCTGCAGGCTGGCCTTTTGTACTGGCCTTCTGTCTGCATTGCTGCCTTCCTACCCACAAAAGAAATCTGGCTGTCCTGAAAGAGCTCCGTTGAGTGTCCCCCTCACCATCTCACTACAGCTCATTCTGTTTCTCCTGGCACTTCAGGCTGCCCTTTTGGACTGGGCTCCTGCCTGCATTGCTGCCCTTTTCTGCCATGAAGAAATCTGCAGCAGTCATGTTAGAAGCCTGTTGAGCTCGCTCACTCCCTCCTCCCTCCCCTCTCACTCCTTCGTTCTGTTTCTCCCGCTGCTGCAGGCTGCCCTTTTGTACTGGGCCCCTACGTGCATTGCTGCCCTTTCTGCCCACAAAAGAAATCTGCAGCAGTCCCATCAGAAACTCCGTTGAGCTCACTCACTCCCCTCCCTCCCTTGCTCATTCTGTGTCTCCGGCTGCTGCAGGCTGCCCTTTTTGTACTGGATTTCTGCCTGCATTGGCGGCCTTTTCTGCCCACAAAGACATCTGCAGCAGTCCTGGCCACAGCCCGTTGAGCCTCGCTCCTCCCCTCTCTCACTCGCTCATTCCATTTCTGCTGGTGCTGCAGGCTGGCCTCTTTGTACTGGGCTTCTACCTGCATTGCCGCCTTTTTCACAGCCACAAAGAATTTTGCAGCAGTCCACGATACACCTCATTAGCTCACTCATTCCCACTCTCTCTCACTCATTCTGTTTCTCCCGGCACACAGGCTACCCCTTTGTACTAGGCTTCTGTCTGCATTGGCACCTTTTCCTGCCCACAAAGAGTCCGCAGCTGTCCTGACAGAGCTCTGTTGAGGTTGCTCATTCTGTTTCTCCTGGCACTGCAGGGCTGTCCTTTTGTACTGGGCTCCTGCCTCTGTCGGCATCTTTTTCTGCCCACAAAAGTTTGCAGCAGTCCCAATAAAGCTCCGTTGGCCTCCTCCACTCCCCTGTCTCACTTGCTCATTCTGTTTCTGCTGGCGCTGCAGGCGGCCTTCTGTACTGGGCTCCTGCCCTGCACTGCCCTTTTCTGCCCACAAAAGAAATCTGCAGCAGTCATGATAGAGCTCTGTGAGCTTGCTCACTCCCTCTCTCTCACTCACTCGATTCTGTTTCTCCCACTGCTGCAAGCTGCCCTTTTATACTCAGCCCCTACATGCATTGCTGCCTTTTCCTGCCCACAAGAAATCTGCAGCAGTCCCAACAGAGCTCCGTTGAGCTCACTCACTCCCCTCCCTACACACTCATTCTGTATCTCCTGGCACTGCAGGCTGCCCTTTTGTACTGGGCTCCAGCCTGCATTGTCTTTTCCTGCCCAAAAAAAATCTGCAGCAGTCCTGACAGAGCTCAGTTGAGCTCTGTCATTTCCCCAGTCACTCGATTCTAATTTGTCCCAAACACTGATTTCCGATCTCGACTCGGTATTGTCGCCGGAAGCTTATGGAAACACATTTCGACCAGGATGTGAAAATGACAGCTGTACTATTCATAAGGAGGTGTGAGCAAATGCCAGTGCTGAAAATCTGGCGTGAAAATATTACCAGTTTGCAAACTTACAAAGGTGCGTGAAACCTGCACAACACATGCTCGTAACACAGTCATTTTATGGAGTTTCATCACAAAATTTTCAATACAGCCATTTTAGGACCTCTGCTCATGAACAGTGTCTTTGGGATTTTCTTAATATGTCCCAAACACTGATTTCCCACAGCAACCGCGCGCAATATTGCGCCAGAAGAGCGAAAACACATTTTGGCCAGGATGTGAAATGGCAGCTGCACTGTTTCATAAGGAGGTGTGGCAAAATGGCAATGCTGAAAATCTGGAGTGAAAATATTGCAAAGTTGCGAATGTCTGGCGTGCATGGAAACTGCACAATGCACATTCGTAACACACTCATTTTACAGACTTTCATCAAAAAATTTTCAGCATAGGCATTTTAGGAACTCTGCTAATGAACAGCGTCACTGTCATTTTCATAATATGTCCTGGACACTGATTTCCCAGCAACCATGAGATTCTGCGCGGAACTGCAAAAACACATTTCGGCCAGGATGTGAAATATGACAGCTGTACTGTTCATAAGAAGGTGCAGAACAATGGCAATGTTGAAAATCTGAAGTGAAAAATATTGTTAATTTGTGAAGGTAGGCGTGCATGCAAACTCGCAATGCACTCATACACACAGTCATTTTATGAAGTATCATCACCAAATTTTCAAGCATAGGCATTTTGGACCTCTGTTCATGAACAGTGCCACTGTCATTTTCTTAATCTGTCCTGAGCAATCACGCTATTCTCGCCAGAAGTGCAAAAACACAGTTCAGCCAGGATGTGGAAAATGACAGCTGTACTGCTCACAAGGAGGTCTGAAAAAATGCCAGTGTTGAAAAATCTGGCACGAAAATATTGCAGATTCATAAAGTTCTACGAGCGTGTAGCAACTCGCGCAACCCATGCTGTAAACAGTCATTTTTTTTTCCCACCAAATTTGCAGTATAGGCTTTTGAGAGCCCATTCATGAACAGTGGCACTGTCAGAAATAGTTAATCGTCCCGAAAGGATCTCATGCAATGACTGTGAAATCACCTTCGGGCCGAATAACGTATACATGACAGTGACAGAATTCACGAGGATGGTTGGTGCCAAATTCTAAAAATGCCTGAGATATTCATCAAAGTTGAAAAACCATTTATTCCATTATACAGCTTACGGCATTTCTTCAGTTCGCAGTTGGCTTTGAAGAGTGCAGGCGTGTTTCAGTCCACTGAAGATCTATGCACCAGACTCCAGAAGGTAAGTATGGGGTGGGGGGTGGGGAGGCAGGGTGCGAGTGGTGGGCATGGGTTAGGGGCAGGAGACTGCCGAGGGACCGTTCCTTTTACAGGTTAAAAAAGACATTGCGGGACCGTTTTTATTTCACAGGGCATGTGGCACACTGGGGTGGGCTCCCAAGCGTGCCAAAGGAGACTTTCTTTGGGGGAGCTGTAGCCGACAGGGGATTGGGCACCCCATCAGCACAGAATAAAAGGGGAGGTTTACATTATGCCAACGAGGATTGGGCACCCTGTCCAGCACAAAACAATGGGGGTGACATTATGCAGACAGGGATTGGACACCCCATTGGCAGAGAACAAAACCGGGAGGGTTACATAATGCTGATGGGGAGTGGGCTCCCGTCGGTAACATTACTCTTGTGGCACTGAAGCCGATGGGGAGTTGGGGCCCCGTCTGCAAATAAACCGCGGTTGGAGGGGTACATGCTGCCACGAGGGATTGGGCATCCCGGCAGGGGTTAATATTTTTGTGAACACGGTGGCAAACCACCACCATGTTCTAAAACAATATCAGTTTTTCAAGATCCGCCCTGCAATGACGAATTCGCTCCTCATTGCAGCAAATGGCCGATGCTGGAATGACGAGCGCCCTGATTGCAGCGATTAATTTTTACTAGTTGTGGCATGCTGGCTGAACTAGTGTCATCAGCAGCATGCGACGGCATTGGGAGAAGCAGGACAAGCCTTTAAAGGCTGTGGGGGCATTGACCACAACAGTGCGTGCCTCCACAACCTGCTTCTGGAGAAAGCTGCCACAATATATTTCTTGCGCATACGCGCAATCAACATAAAAAGGATCAGATAGGAGTGACACATACTGTTACCTCAGCCCTGATGTCACACAGTAATATACCAATATGGAGCAAAAGGAAGTGATGCAACAATCAATGAGGAAATAGCTATTTCCTAATGAATTAGAAAGTGGAACTCATCCAAATAATCCAGATACACACTAGTGCTGTGCAGAATTTTCAAATTCCTTAGAAAAGAAATTTACAGAATTTTTGAAATTTCGACAGAAACAGAATGGCAGAATTCCATGGTAGAAAAATGTGGAATGAGATTTTCCACAGCATTTCTGTGGAATTGTGTTTCATCGGATCTCAATATTTTCCACAGAAATGGCTGCGGAATGATTTTCCACAGAAAAATGCTGTTCTGGAATATTTTCCACAGACCACAGCACACAAATTCTTCAGAAGAACCAGTGAAATTCCAGCAGAAATTCCATGGATAGACTGGTCATTCTGTGTTAATTTCACTGGCAGAAGTCCGCATTCCACAGCACTAATGCATACATAAATCATTCAGGGAAGTTCTAATCCCAATAGAAGGTTGAATGGCCTGAAAGTAACCACTTTAATAACTCTTTTATTTTACATCCGTTTAAGAGCTTTGAAATTCTACACAGCAACCCTTGTCAAGACAAGTGGAACACTGAGGCAAAACTGTTGTATACAAGAACTGGGAAGCCTCCTTTCCCACTCAGCACTGCATATTGACTTGCTACATTTCTTATAATGCCACCAGAAGTTTAAAATTAAATAAATTATTAAAATAATTTTTGTGGGAAGGTAAACCAGCAAGATTAAATATGGACAAATTAAGATCACCAAGGAGAAACAGAGGGAGGAGTAGAGAGGTGTATCAAGGAAAACAGAGGGAAGCAGGAAAGCAGTAAGGAGTGCAAAGGTGCAAACTGAAGACAGAATATCCGAGAGGTTCAAAATGGGAAAAGACATTTTTAGGTATGTAAGTGAAAAGAGGAAGACCATGGGTGGGACTATAAGGTTAAAACGGAAAGAGGCATGGTATGCTGGCCACCCGAGTTCGCGCCTTGAGCCCAGCCGAAAGGGGCATGGTATGCTGGCCACCGGGTTCGCGCCTAGCCCAGCCGGCATGTGCGGAGGCCGGCGTGGAGAAGTAAGAGCATCCTATGGATGCTTCTCTCCCGGGGCAGTGCTGGACTGCTCCATTAGCAGCTCCTGAAGGTAGCTAGCGGAGGCATTCTAGGTAGCATGGACACGCATGTTGCGAATATCCAGCCCCAGGACACAAAATTCAATATTAGCAATTCTCTTGTCTATTTTCATTAAATCTAAAGTTTACTGAAAATCGACAATGAATTGCTGCTATCACTGAACTTTGTGTATTTGAATTCATTTCTAGTAACTGTAGCCCCGCTGAAGAGGAAATTAGTCCTCGAAACTTAGGCAGTGGTACAGTAATGTAACAGATTGGCAAAATAAATCACTGAAAATATTTTCTGGTGAGTGAGTTTCATTCTCTCCAGAAACTGTACAGCACTGTCAAGGTTCTTATCTGGAGTGCACTCCTCCGCTGTGTTTTACATTACAGATGCTGGGCCACACTGAACTCCTAGAGCCAGATGGGGCATAGCCAAGGGTGTTGGTGCTTAAGAAATATGGTCTGCACCTCTGACAGTTCTATTTAACAGCTCACTGGAAACAGAAGTGGTTCCAGTGTAGTGTATGTAGTCCCACTTCACAAAAGTGGTAGCAGGGAGGAGGTTGGCAATTACAGGTCAGTCAGCCAGACATCAGTGGTGGGAAAGTTAATGGAATCACTGCCGTAGAAAAAATTGTGGAATATCTTGAATCCAGTGGGTTACAAGACATGAGACAGCATGGTTATACCGGAGAAAGTAATGTCAAATGAATCTGATAGGTTTCTTTGACTGGGTTACAAAAGATTTAGATCAGGATGAAGGGGGACAGTGCCTACCTAGATTTCAGTAAGGCATTCAACACAGTTTCACATAGGAGACTGTAAGCAAGCTAGGTAGCTTAGGAGTGGGTCAAAGGTGGTAAACTGGGTAAGAAACTGGTCAGAGGATAGGCAACAGAAGGTGGTGGTAAACAGAGTTCACTGCAGAGGTCCGTGAAGCGTTGGAGCAGGTATGGCGTGTTCCTTTCAGCTCCACTCTCAGCCCAAGTTTCCACATTCTTCACCCCTAATACGCTCCGCATTGGGTAAAATAGCAACAGTACTGCACCAGCTTAGTGGTCTGATCCTCACCTGGCTATTCATCTAGCGGTGCTAGTGAGGTACTAGAGCGCGACAATGGAATCTGAAATGTGGACTGGGTCCTTCCCACCCACCGCTCACTCGGAAAAGGCCAAGGTTGCTAAGAAGGCAAAAACGCGCTAGCAGCTGCTGCCACTAAACTCTCAGTCACGCCAATACCACTGTCGGAGGACAAGTTTCTTCTGGAGATTTCCATAAAGAAAGCTCTTTTCAGCATCACCAGGCAATTGACCTCCCTCCAGAAAGTTTCAGAGGCCTTATCCCAGTTAATTGGGGACACGGAGGTGACAATAAGCTCTCTCAAGGATTGGAGGACACAGCAAGAAAATGAAATGACTTGCAGAGGGAATGCCAAACTGGAGGAGAACATTGAGGACTTGGAGGGTCATCGGCGTAATAACCTCCTGCTGATAGGCCTTCCAGATGGTGAGAAAGGCCAAAATCCACTTTATTCATTCAAGTTCTGTGCCAAAGTTGCAGACCCTTCACCCAATGGCCCTAATTATGTATTGAGTGGGCCCATAGGGCGCTGAGACCCCTATCAAACTCCCACCCAGACCATTGATTTTCAAGTTGCTTAACTTCAGGGATAAAGTGTGCATCTTAGCCAAACTCAAAGACTCTAAGGATCTGCTGTGGGAAGGCCACAAACTTCAGATGACTCAGGATTTACCCGCTCCGTGAGGTCAAAAGCGCGAATTCAACCCGGTCATCACCAAATTCATGGCGGTGGGAATCTGCTTTAAAATGCTTTATCCAGCCCATCTACAAATAAACCACCAGGGAATATGAAAACTTTTGAGTCGGTAGCCCAAGCTAAACTGGAGTTGCCCACCTTGTATCGGACCTCTTTCAGGCTCCAAAATGACTGATCATTTGAATTTTCAGTGCCTATTGTTTTGGCAAAGTCCTATAGCATTTTGTAGTGGGAGTTTAATTGCTATGGTTTACAAACATCATTTCTGATCTGAGCTTTTGAGGCGCTGTCCTGTGGCCTCATAGGCCTGATTTGTGCTGCTGCAGCAGGGCAGCTGTGAGTGTGTCATGGTGCATGGAACCTCTGGGGGTCTCATTGTCATCTGCCTTTGTAGCAGCTGGATCGGGGTAAGTCTGCTTCTTTGTCTATGTTTGGGGTGTGAGTGGTTATGAGGGTTGGCAGGGTACACCCGGCTACTCTTCGGTGGCTCTCTGGGTTTCCTCGGCAGCTGCACAGGAGCTTTACTATCTAAAGGGCCTAACATACTCTCCCTGAGTGTTCTGGGGAGTGCCGCTGGTGGTGGAAGGTCTAATGCTTGATAGTCCTTTGACGAGAGCCTGGGGTGATGGAAGGGCAGTGCAAGACCCTTCTGGGAGGTCCTGATGTTGGCATTGACATTAAAGGGGTGGGGTAGGAGATTAATTCCTCTTACCTCCCCACTCAACAAAAACCCTAAATACTGCATGTGCCAATTTACACTTTTGTTGCAGGGCTAGGGGTCATATGCCATATGGTAGGCAGAAATCAGCCCTCTTCTTGCTTTCTGCATGTGGCAGCCCCAGCCTTACTGCACATTTGCTTTCTGTTGGGTATGCTGGTGCAGTCCTCTCGTATCAGCCCAGGTCCTTGTTATGCTACCTGCAGCAGGGTCTCTGAGATGGGGATGTAAGCCTATGAGAGCCCTGGGGATGGTGGAGGTGTATGGCTAGCTGCCTGTGGCCCACTTTCGCCTCAGCGGGAGGGGAGGTGGCTTGCCCTGCCCATGCTGTGTTGAGGTACAGAGCATTGCTAAGGTGGCTTTGGTCACCTTAAGCTTCCATGGATTATGTGCACTCACTTGGGTAATTGCTGCAGTCAATGTACAGCATTCTGTTTATACACTATGAGACTCACTGCTACTAACTTTTGGGGATGGGGTGGACCTGTTTATATGTGGGCACTTGTTTTTCATATCATATTTCTGGGTTTTTCAGAGTGTTACTATGTTTCTTGATGTGTTAAATTGGGGAGGACTTGGGCTGGGGGGCCTGCTCTGAGGAGAGTGTTCATCACGGGCAGAACTTTGCAGGAGTTTCAGTCTTTGGGACTGGGGAATGACTTGCAATAGAAGTGGTATAGAGATGGTAACCATGGTATTGTTAACTTTTTTTAGGGGAGAGGGAGGGAGGTTGGGGGAGGTTATAGGGGTAGCCTTGGGCTAAGTTACTGCTTTACATGTATTGAGTTTGTGGGAGGGTATGGGTGGGGGAAGAAGGCTTGCTAAGGGGTGGTGTGGGGAGGTGGGCTGGAGCTACATTGGCTCCAACCATACAGAGACTTGGGCAATGAGACTATACTGGAGTGCGCATGGGGTCTATATTTAAATTCATCTCTTGGAATGTCAAGGGGGCAAATGACAAGTACAAACAGTACATGATACTGCAACACCTTAACAAGTATCAACCTGATGTGGTCTTTTACAAGAGACCCACCACAAGTGAGAAGATCTGCATTATCTCCTAAGGAAATGGATAGGCCAAGTACTCAGAATGGGATGTTCTAGTAAGCGGGGTGGGGTGGGCATCCTAATAAGAAGAGGTACCCCTTTCAGAGTGATGAGGAATATCTGGACCCAGAAGGGTACTTCCTGCTCATAAATGGTTGGCTAGGCCTCATGGACATTCTTTTTGGGTGGGGTTTATGTTCCCAACGAACTCCCCAGTCTTCTTCTTGAACCTGCTATCCTGCATCTTAACCTTTCCCCTCCCTTATAATCCTGGGTGGGATTGGAATCTAGTATATCAGGTGGATGTTGACAGATCAGGAATGCATTGGAAGGGGCTGTCACTGGCTCAAAGGTGTCTTGGAAGCTCATAGACACCCTAGGCTGAGGGGATCCATGGCGTATTCTGCATCCAGTTGAGAGGCAGTACACGTTTATTCCCACCCCATAAATCTTTTCTCATACTGACTTCTTCTTGACCTCCACTTCAAGTTTCTTGGGTTAGTGTCATGTCAGATTTTGCCCACGGTGGTCTCTGACCATGCCTCAATTTATATGGAGCACACATTGGGGAGGGGTTGGGAGACAGGGAGTAGGTCATGGTGCCTTAATTCAGGGCTTCTAAAGGACCCCCAGGTTGTTAAGTCCCTAACTGATTTTATTCTGAATTTTTCAGAGACAAAGATAACTCTGTAGCTTCATAGTACACGCTATGGGGCAGTGAAGTGTGCAATTTGTGGAAAGTGTATTAGGTTGGCCTCCAAAATCAAAAGGACTAGGAAAGAGTCAACTAGGCAGTTGCTAATTCAAATATGTACTCTAGAACAGGATCTCTCAGCTGACTGAGCAGGACTCTTGGACCAAATTGCATACACTCAAGGCTCAATATTTCGGCTCCTTGCTGATGGGGCGGACCTAGCCCTACAGAGGATGAAATTTTAAATCTGGAATCAGATGAGAAGGCAGGAAGCTCTTTGGCCCTGGGTTCAGACAGCTAGATAGCCAGAACATCATTCAAGGGCTTCAACCCATCCCCTTGGGGACCCAATCTCACCCACCCTAGGGACTTGGCTGAAGTCTTTCGGCAGTATTATGAAAAGCTCTACACACCTGAAGACACTGTCTCCCTTGATACTGACCCTATCGAGAATTTCTTGGACACAGTCACTCTGCCTACTCTCACCCAGCTGCAACAAATCTTCCTACAATCCCCATCTCGAACTGGAGGTCAGAAAGACAATTGGACAAATGCCTAAAGATATAGCTCTGGGACCTGATGGTTTTAATAATTTGTTCTATGCCACCTTCATCGACAAACTGGTGCTTTTTCTTACCTGGCTCTTTAATGATCTGCATGCCTCTGGTCTTTTGGATAGTTCCTTTATCCAAGCTTGGATCACGATTCTTCCTAAACCAGGTAAATCACTCCTATCACCGGGAACTATCGCCCATTTCACTTCTTAATTCTGACATAAGGATTCTTGCCAAAATTCTGCCCAACCACCTTCTTCATGTCTGGTAGGGCCTAGTAAGCCACTCCAAAGTAGGATTTGTTGCAGGCAGAATGTCGCCGGATCACACGCAAAAGATTCTTCATCTCATCGCATGTGTGAAAGAAAAGCCGATCCTTCAGTCTTGGTGTCCCTCGATGCTGAAAAGCATTCGACCGGGTTTCATGACCTTTCATGTTTGAGGTCCTAGATTTGGCTTCCCTCATTGTTTTGTGACTGGCTAAGGGTTCTGTACTCAAATCCCACAGCCAGAGTTTGTTGTAATGGAGTCTTCTCACCCCACTCGCTCTAGCCGGGGAACAAGACAGGGTTGCTCCCTTTCTCCTTTTCTTTTAATCTTTATTTAAAACCTCTTATTCAGTCTCTGCATTCATGTTGTGATGTTCAGGGTATCTGGGTGGGTAAGCTCTCCTATTCTTTGTCGGCTTATACGGATGATCTACTGCTACATCTTGAAAACCCACAAACCTCCATCCCAGCAGCTGTGGATATCATATCTCATTTCTCCAAGGTTGCGGGTACAAATTAAACTGGAGAAATCTAGTGTCATGCCCTTAACCATCTTGTACAGAAGCAGTGGATAGTGAGCTTAGGCTAGCCTGGGAACCTAAAGTCCTCACGTACCTAGGTATCAAAATCTCTCATTCCCTGTTGGATATGGTTAAGCTAACATTTCCCATATGCCAAAACATTAGGATGGACCTCCTAACATGGAAACACCTCCTCTCTCTCTCTTTAGGGCCGAGTAAATGTGATAAAATGAATATTCTGACGTGGCTCCTCTACTCGCTAAGTATGATTGGCTCTTACCTTGCCAAAAGATGATTTACTCAGTTCTAGTCTATGCTTTCAGGCTTCCTTTGGCAAGGTAAGGTGGTGAGAAGGTCTTACCGTAGCTGACATTCCCAAAAGAGCTGGGTGATCTGCATCTTCCTAATCTCTTTTATACTACTGTGCTATCCACTGTTGCAACATTTTCCGTTGGAGCTCTTTTAATGCTGGCATCTCTGGCGCTGCATATTTTCCACAATGGTTATCCCTGGAACACCAGCTCTGCCATACCAAGGGTCTCACCCTAAAATCCCTTCTCTACATTAAACCTTCCAACCTCCCTAATTCACTACAGGACTCTCCGCTATGGTGGTCGACTAAAGCACTCCACCAGATTAGCTCTTTTGCAGATGACATTATACAAAGATCTGGATCAACTTTTGGTGGGCAACCCGACTTTAGAACTGCCCAGCGTACTATCCCTAAAACCTTTTGCCCAGCACTTTCTGGCATCTCATTTTCCTCTCTGTTAACCGAGGGAAACTTAGCTCAGTGAAAGATCTCCAGTGCAGGTTCTCATCTCTTTCCTTTCATACTTTTAAATTTCTGTAGTTGAGCAGGATGCTTTCCTCATTCCTAGGTCCACCGCCTTGGATGCCCCTTGTTACTACTACAAAACAGCTGTTTCTGGACTAGGCTACTCAGCCCCACATGATTTCCTTGTACTATAAGCTTCTTCAGCTTCATAGGCCCCACCTCCCTCGAGGGATATGCCACTACTGGCAACATGCACTGGATCTATCCCTTGAGGACAAGGACTGGAAAAGGGTGTGGCAAAGACTATATAGATATATCAAAGCAGGACCGTTATTTTGCAATTCAGAGTACTACATAACCTTTACTTCTCCCTTCACGTCTTTTCAGGATGGGGAGACTTCATCTCCTCTTTGTACAAATGTGGGAAGCAGGATGGGACTCTGAAGCACATCCTTTGGGTTGTGACTGTTACCCCTTTCTGGCAGGAATCTGGGCTTCCCTGGACCCCTTGCTGGCCTTGGGATCTTATTTCACCCACAGATTTGTTTGCTGGGTCATTTTGCTGGGGAGATGATGTACATCTGTCAGGCCCATATGTCTGTTATCTCTGTAGTGGTGAAACTGGTTATTACCCATCACTGTCTAGACCAGGATGGTCCATCTTTAAGAGGGTGGCACACAGGGATTCTTCAAGCGTTAGAGCTAGAGAACCATATTGCCTCAAGGCATAATTGTCAAGAAACATTCAGGGTTAGATGGGACCCATTGCTGGCATTGCTATCCACTCAGTGTGGTGGTCCAACCTCAATGAGACACGTGCGGGGGTGGGCCCTCTTCAGTCTAGGGATACTTGCCAGTCTCATACCTCTCTCTCATATGGTATAAATTGCTCCAGCCTCTGTCAGGCAACTCGCTTATTATTATTTGTCTAATACCAGTGGCAGGTTTCTTCATCTCAAACACCAGGGTGGGTTGGTGGGTGGTAAAATTTAGATGTTAGATATGGATAAGTTTCCTTTCTTTTTCCCTTTTTATTTGTGCTTCCTGTTTAACACCGGGCTCGGTCTGGCTGGTTTAGTTTTCCAGTGACTTTCTTTATGAAGGCCTTACAATTGTGCTGGATCAGCTCTCAGCTCCAATGTGGGACATTTACCATGTATATTTTGTACATAGAGAGATACATTCATGTATGGTATGCACTGTGTTCTGTATTTCTCTTTACAAAGCTAATAAAGTATGTTAAATAAAACAAGCATTTGTCAATGTCAAATGTTGATTGCGTTGGTGTGTTGAGCTCGCTCACTGCCTCTGTGTCACTCGCTCAGTCTGTTTCTCCCAGTGCTGCAGGCTGCTCTTTTGTACTGGGCTCCTGCCTGCATTGGCACCTTGTTCTGCCCACTAAGAAATCCACAGCTGTCCTGACAGAGCTCCGTTGAGGTGGCTCACTTCCCCCCTCTCACTTGCTCATTCTGTTTCTCTTAGTGCTACAGTTGCCCTTTTGTACTGGGCTTCTGCCTCTGTTGGTGGCTTTTCTGCCCACAAAGAAATCTGCAGCAATCACAATAGAGCTCCGTTGAGCTCGCTCACTACTGCTCTGTCACTCACTCGTTCTGTTTCTCTTGGCTGTAGGCTGTGCTTCTGTATAGGGTTCCTGGCTGTGTTGGCACCTTTGTCTGTCCACAAAGAAATCCGCAGCTGCCCCAACAGAGCTTGTTGAGGTTGCTCAGTCTCCCTCTGGCGCACGCTCATTCTGTTTGTCCTGGCGCTGCAAGTGGCCCTTTGTACAGGGCTCCTGTCTGCCTAGGTGCCTTTTTCTGCCCACAAAGAAATCCGCAGCTGTCCTGATAGAGCTCCATTGAGCTCACTCAGTCCCCCTGCCTCACTCACTTGTACTGTCTCCCACTGCTGCAGGCTGGCCTTTCTACTGGGCCCCTGCCTGCATTGATGCCTTTTCTGCCCACAAAGAAATCCACAGCGCTCCGGTGAGTTTGCTCACTCCCCTCCATCACTCGCTCTCATTCTGTTTCTCCCAGTGCTGCAAGCTGCCCTTTGTACTGGGCTCTTGCGTTGGGCCTTTTTCTGCCCACAAACAAATCCACAGCAGTCCCAACAGAGCTCAGTTCAGCTCAGTCACTCCCCCTCACTCGTTCAATCTTAATCTGTCCCAAACTCTGATTTCCACAGCGACCGTGCTATTCTGTGGCAGGAGTGCAAAACATATTTTAGCCAGGATGTGAAAATGATAGTTGTACTGTTCATAAGGAGGTGTGAAAAAATGACACTGTTGAAAATGTGGCATGAAAATATTACAGATTTTTGAGAGTTACAAGGGTGCGTGAAACAGTTCAACACACGCTGTAACACAGTCATGTTATGGAGTTTCATCACAAATTTTCAACATAGGGATTTTAGGACCTCTGCTCATGAACAGTGCCACTGTCATTTTCTTAATCTGTCCCAAACACTGATTTCCCACAGCGACGCATTATTCTGTCCTGCAACTGTGAAACCACATTTCAGTCAGGATGTGAAAATGACAGCTGTACTGCTCATAAGGAGGTGTGAAAAATGCCACTGTTGAAAATCTTGCATGACAATATTACAAATCTGCGGTTGTTACAGGTGGAAAGTGTGCAACGCACACTTGTAACACGGTCATTTGATGGGCTATCATCACCAGATTTTCAACATAGGCATTTTAGGACCTCTGCTCATGAACAGTATCACTGTTATTTTCTTAATCTGTCCTGGACAGTGATTTCACAGCGACCACTCTATTCTGCGCCAGAAGTGTGCAAACACATTTAGCCAGGATGGGAAAATGACAGCTCTACTGTTCATAAGTAGGTGTGGGAAAATGACAATGTTGAAAATCTGGAGTAAAAATATTATAAATTCACAAAAGTTACGTGCGTCAAACTGCATAACACACACTCGTAACACAGTCATTTTATGGAGCATCGTTACCAAATTTTAAACATAGCCATTTTAGGACCTCTACTCATGAACAGTGTCACTGTAATTTTCTTAATCTGTCCTGAACACTTGATTTTCCACAGCAACCACACTATTCTGCACGAAGTGCGAATACACATTTCCACCAGGATGTGAACAATGACAGCTGTACTGCTCACAAGGAGGTGTGAAAAATGCCAGTGTTGAAAATCTGGCATGAAAATAATGCAAATTCACAAAGTTACAGTATGCGTAGCAGTTTCATAGCACACTCGTAAAACAGTCATTTTGGGATTTTCCCACCAAATTTGCAACATAGGCTTTTTGAGAGCCCACCTCATGAACACTGGCACTGTCGCTTTGTTAATCCCCCGAAAGGTGATTCTGAGCAGTGACAGCGAAATCACCCTTCAGGGCTGATTAGCGCCATGACAGTTCAATAATTCATGAGGAGGGTCCCAAAACCCCATGCTGAAAATTTGGTGCCAAAATTCCAAAAATGCCTGAGATATGCATTAAACTTGACAAAACCCTATTTATTCCATTATACAGCTTACCGGCATTTCCTTAGTTAGCGGTCGGCTTTGAAGAGTGCAGGCGTGTTCCTGGTCACGAAGCTCATCATGCTGGACTCTGGAGTACGTGTGGGGTGGTGGGGTGGGGGCAGGGTGTGCAGTGGGTGGGCGTGGGTTGCGGGGGACAGGGGAGACCTCCGAGGGACAGTTCCTTTTTCAGGTTTAAAAAAAAAAAAAAAACATTGCGGGACAGTTTTTTCTTTCGCACGGAACAATGGCGCGCTGGGGTGGGCTCCCAGCATGCCAATTGACTCTTTCTTTGGGGGAGCAGCAGTAGCCGATGGGGATTGGGCACCCCGCCGGCGAGACAATGAAAGCAGGGGGTTACAGAATGCTGACGGGGTGAGCTCCCCGTCAGCAAAATCTACATTTGGGCACTGAAGCTGATGGGGATTGGGGCCCCATCAGCAAATAACACATGGTGGGGGGTTTATATTGTTGTTTGTGAACACGGCGCCATGTTCACAAACAATATCAGGGCTTTGGAGTTCTGCCCTGCAATGAAGGTCGCTCCTCATTGCAGCGGATGGCTGATGCTGCAATGACGGAGGTGGCCCCTGATTGCAGCAGCTGATTTGTCTCAAGTTGGTGCCAATGTTCCAAACCCTTGTCACCAGCAGTCTGCAACAACACTGGGGGAATTGGGACAAGCCTTTTGCAGGCTGTGGGGGCATTGGCCACAACAATTGCCACACCTCCACAGCCTGCTTCTGAAAAGCTTGTCCCAGTATGTTTCTGCGCTGTGTGCAATCAACATAAAAAACAGTTCACTGCAAGGAAGGAGGTGACCAGCAGGGTGCCTCAGGGATCAGTGCTGGGACTGGTCTCTTCAGTGAGGCCACCCTGTAATTCAATGGGTGGGGATTCCCTCTATAAGAAAATACCTACACACCCAGCCCTCCTGTTTAGCATTCACAGTTTTGAGCGCTGGGCGGGAATGGTTCTTTCCTTTGCTGGTGCTTACCTGCTACCTTGTTCGTTTGCCAGCGCATTTCTTCTCACCGCTTTCAGCAACTCTTGGTGCTTCTCCTGCCATATCTCCTCCTCATTCCCCTTCTCTGCCTCCAGGTTTGGTTGTTGTTTGCCGATTCACTCTCCTTCTCCTCTCCTCTTCCATGCCCTAGCCTTTCAAAGTTCGTCCAAGTTGCTTCCTGCCTGGTCCAGCTGTTGTTTGGTCCCACATGCTGCTGGCTTCATCATTTGCTGTGCCGCTTTCCTGGTGGTTCCTTGAATTGTTTCGCTCTTCTGGATTCATTTCCTTGCCTTGCCTGCTGTTGTCCTGGGCTTCCTTGGTCATTCCTCTGGGATACCTGCTGGTTTCCTTCATATATATATATATATATTCCAGCTTTGGGCTGTGTTATTGCCATTCCTGTTTCCAGCTCTTAGCCTCCTGCCTGTTCTTCCAGCTCGTTGGTAGCCTCCTTGGATCCTCCTGCTCCACCTGAAGGCCCCCGTTCCTTGGTAGAAGTCTGCAAAGTCTCAACATTCTTTAAAAGACTGGACAGTTCCTTGTCTCCTGGACAGAATTAAAGATTCTGGAGGTCCCTGTTCCTGCTGGTGCTAGAAGCAGGAACTGTATGATTATGGCTCGAGAATCAGGATCTCAATCTACGTCCTATACCAGCTGGTCCTACTATCCCTGCTCCCGATGCCTTTGCTGAATTGATGGATCTGATCTGTCATCTGGCTTCATCTGTGTCTGATCTTTCCAATCACCAGGATGTTATGGAGCGTCGCCCAGGCTCTGGATGCTCCTCAGCCTGCTCGGCCCCAATGCCTCAACCATCTCCTTCCGTGCCTGCCATTGCTACCACCTCAAGTATTCTAGCTTGGGTTCCTCTGTGCCTGCTGTCTCACCTGTTCATCTAGTTCCCACTCATCTCCACAGGGATATCATTGAAGGGAAAGATGTCAACCTTATCTCATTGCTTATTTCTTCCCACGATACCACTGAAAACAGAGTCGCTCCTGTGGTGATTACTCCATTGTTCTTTGTTCTAAGGACCCTAGGCTTTCAAAAAATCCTGACTATTCCTGAGTTTATTTGGCCTTTAGTGTGTTCTACTTTTCCATCTCACAGGGAGGAGCTGGATACCTACCTGTATCTAGTTGTTGACCTGGCATCCGCTATGGTGGTACTCATTTTTCGATTACCATAAATCTTTTTCGACTAAAGCTGCTGCCTTTTCTCACCTGAATGTCTGACTTCACTGGGGCTTACTCGACAATGAGTTGTTTTGCTGCCATTTCGCTGGTCAACAGGCTCTCACTTGCCAGATCTGGGCTCCCTTTCCCATGCCGCTTCTTTCTGCCCTTTATCTGTGCCTGATTGTCTACATCCCATGCTACCACTTCAGGCTCCACTATTACCAGGACTATAAGCAACCCTATTGCTATACTCGCTTGTCCTATGATAAACATGGTCATCCTATTACTTTCGTGGCTGGTAGATCTGTCTGTAATAATTTCAACGATATGGGTTGCTCCCTTCATCCCTGAAGTCTGCTGCTCTTTGCAGTCATTGTGGTGAAGCTCATGCAAAATCCATCTGTCCTAATTTAAGAAGCAGAACCTGACTATTGCATCATCCTTCTCTCCTGTTAACATCAGCGAACCATCCCATCTGCTCGCCACTCATCCATCTTGCTCATTAGTGCAGTTTCTCCTCTCCATATTTACTTTTGGATTCCATACTGGCATCTGCTCTCTTCCTGAGGACTCATATGAATCTCTAATTTACAAATAGCTCTCACTCAAACAGACTTGATCTCCTCACTTTTGCAGAAGGAGCTGGACAACGCATATATCATCAGACCATTCCTCCATCCGCCATTTCCTCTCATTCATGTCAGCCCTATTGGCATTGCTACTAGCAAATTCTCAAGGGAAGCAGCTCCTTATTTTCAATTTATCTGCTCCACCTGCCACTTGCATTCCCAGTATCAACTCTCTTATCCCTTCTCAGGATTTTTCTCTGGCCTATGCCAAGACTGACGACGCCATGTTGACTATCAAACAAATGGGAAGAGGTGCATGGCTCTCTAAAGCTGACATTGCCGATGCGTTTAAACTCCTTCCTATTCATCCATCCCTTTGGCATCTCTATGGCATCAAATGGGAAGATTCCTACTACTTTGCTGTGTGGGTAGTTTTCAGTTACAAGAGCAGTCCAAAACTGTTCGACATCTTTTTCTACGCTTTGCTGGTTGTTGTTGAATCATTGTCGGGTAACCTCAGTGATCCACTTGCTTGATGATTTTCTTCTCATCGAACCTCCTTCTGCGCCTCCAGCTGCAGCCCTTTCTGCCTTATGCCGTTTATTTCATCAATTAGCTGTACCTGTCTTGGAGGAAAAGACTTTTGGTCCTGCCACTTCCTGGAATTTTTGGGCATCATTCTCGATTCTGTTTGCATGGAAGCCAGACTCCCTAAGGACAAGCTAAGCAGAATCAAGACTCTGGTTCTATCATTCTCCAATCGTTCATCCTGCACAAAACACAAACTCTTGTCTCTGCTAGGTTCTCCCCTTTGCTACCGTATAATTCCTCAAGGATGTACCTTCACAGCATAGCTGCCTGATCTGCTTCCTTCGGCTTCAGCTCTCCACCATCACATTTCCATTACAGCTACTGCAAAATCTGACCTTGCCATGTGGTTCCTCTTCCTAAACCAATGGAATGGTCACTCTATATTCTACAAAGACATCTCCCAAGATTTTCTCCTCAAGTATTCAAGGATGCTTCACCTACTCACGGATTGCTGCTATTTTCCATCAGTCATGGATCTTTTCTACATGGCCTTCAATTTCTACAATTGCCTGCAGCCACGACCTCTTCCCTTTATTTGAGATATATCCTGTAGTTGCAGCAGCCTTCACTTGTGGTCATCGCTGGTCTTTGTCTACAGTGTTAATATATACAGATAATCAAACAACAGTAGATATTATTAACGAAGGCAGATCATTTTCTCCTATAATTATGCTATTCTTACGGAGATTAACATGGCTTTCTGATTCATAATTTTTGCATTCAGTGTTTTCATATTCCTGGTCATCTCAATACAGCCCTGACTACCTTTCCCATTTTCAATTTCAAATTCCATATTCTCCTTCCTACTGCAGATCCTTTACCAACTCCAGCTCCTCGTTTCAATAATCTGGTCATGCCATGATTAATTACCTTACTACAACACAGAACCTCATGTGGTCAGCCTTATCAATCAGCACACAATCAGCTTACAAAACAGCCTGGAGAAAATACAATTCATTCTTCTCCATGACAGCCTCCTCTGCATTTCGATTTCTCTACCTACCATATTAGCTTTCACGACCTATTGTCATATAACCAGTAAATTATCTTACTCTACCATTCACCAATACTTAGCTGGCATTCAATTTCACTTTTGCTTACAAGATCCAACTTCTGTCTCCTTGACATCATATCCTGCAGTTAAGCTTCTTCTTACAGCAATCCAAAACTCTCATTCAAAGGATGCCTACTCATTTGCTAATTAATCTACTGAAGTCCGAACCTCCTACTTACACTCCACCATTCTACTTGCAGCTATCTGTCTGGCATTTTATGGTTTCTACACCTGGAGAATTCACAGTTTCATCAATTTCTGCAACATCCTTTGTCAAGGTCAAACATCTTACCAAGCAAGCTGACTACTATGTTCTCCATCTTCCTGCATCAAAATTGGACAGGCTACGAGAAGGCGTGGACATTCAGTATTTTCCTACAAATACTGCTTGGTGCCCCATCTATTTCTTGAACCAGCTATGCAGTTTTCATAGTCAATCCAGTCCTGAATCTCCTCTACTAACCTCTCATAATAATGCACCTCTAACCACAAAGAATTTGTGGATTCAATTCGTTCACTACTACAATGCCTGGGACTTGATCCTTTTGCTTATTCTGGCCATTCATTTAGAATCGTTGCTGCTACCTCTGCCTCACAAAAGAAAGTTCCAGCCTACATCATTAAACATCTGGGAAGATGGACATCATCTTGTTTGAGACATACTTTTCCTAATCCCGAGCCGGAAATCGTTCGGCTTTTCTTTCCATCTCCTCGTAGTATGCCTAGAAGGAAGACAACTTAGTAGCCATGGTTCCTCAGAGGTTTCCTCTGTTAAAGGGTTTTCTCTCTCCTGAGTGCTGCCAGGTATACTCTCCATGAGTTGGAGGAGGTGGATTCTATTCTTTTGGGCCTTCCAGCTATCAGCTCATACACAAGATGGGAATGATTAAGGCCAAAACAAATCAATATGTACAAGTGGCACCAAGCACAATTCATAACATTATTCCACAGTGAATTGAAGGCCCACCATAATTCAATGGGTGGGGATTCCTTCTACAAAAAATACCTACCGCTCAGCCCCTCCTGTTTAGTGTTCACAGTTTTCCACCCTCCCTCCTCCTTCTCCGGAGCTCTTCCCATCTTTAGGGCCTTCCAGCTATCAGCTCATACTCAAGGTGGGAAGCAGTAAGCCAAAACAAATCAATATATACAAGTGGCACAAGCACAATTCATAACATTATTCCCTTTGGTGAATGTCTTTATAAGTGACATTGCAGAGGAGCTGGAAGGAAGTTCTACCTCTTTGTGGATGACATCAAAATCAGCAATAGTGTGGCACTATGGAGGGTAAAAGGATGAGCAGAGACATGAGAAAACTAGAGAAGTGGTCAAGGGTATGACAGCTGGATTTCAATGCAAAAAAGTGCAAAATAATATACTTAGGGCAGAGAAATCAGGCAGAGTACAAAATGGGTGGAGTAGTATTGATGACCACCAAGCAGGAAAGAGACTGTGGGTAATCATATCAGATGACCTAAAGGTGGCCAGGCAGTGCAGAAAGGCAGTAGGGAGAGCAAGTGGAATGCTGGGATGCTTAGAGAGGGTCCTGCAGCAGAAAGGAGGTGGTGATGCCTCTGTATAGATCACTGGTAAGACCCCACCTAGAGTACAGTGTACAGTTCTGAAGACCACATCTCTGGAAGGTCATAGACCAACTGGGGGCAATCCAGAGGAGGACAACTAAAATGTTGCAGGGTCCTCATCAAAAGCCCTATGAGGAGAGACTAAAGGACCTCAGTTGTATACCCTGTAACAGAGGAGAGGGGATATGATAGAGACCTTTAAATATTTCACAGAGGTAAATAAGGTATAGGAGGGAAGTAGTTTTCAGAAGAAAAGGAGCTCAAGAATAAGGGGACATGCTATGAAGCTGGAAGGAGATAGACTCAGGAGAGATGTGAGGAAGCACTTCTTCACAGAAAGAGTGGTGGATTCAGGAACAGCTCTCCAGAGGAGCTGGTGGGGGCAAAAACAGTGGTGGGGTTCAAGAATGCAAGGGATAAGCACAAGGTAATCATAGTGGAAAGGAAGTGAAGAGGAGAAAAGAGCCGATGGGCACAGTCCATGGTAATAGTATAGGTAGAGAGAAATGGGCAGACTGGATGGGCCAAGCGGTCTCGCTGCTGCCAAATTCTATATGTTTCTATTAGAAAGAGGAGAGTTAGGGTTACTAACCTAAAGGAAAGCTATTTTATATTGAAACACTTAAGCTACTGGTTTCTTCCAAAGCAAAATCAACCAATGGGTCCCATTTGAACTGAAATGGTCCATCGATGTTTCCTAATGCACATAGTTTTCAAGTCCCAAATGTACTTAAAAAGTCTCACCTTGGCATTAAATCATTATTAAAGATAACATCTCACTATAACAACATTCTGGACTCACCCAATTACCTATAAAGTTCATGCGACTATGGAACTCTGTGTTTATATGGAACACCATGCCACTTGTTCAATAGGGAAGGGAAGGGAAAGGAACATTGTTTAACCAGGAGTAGCACACTAAGCCAAAGCTTGTTTCCAGATGTGATCTGGGAGCACAAAGAGTTAAATGATTTGGTTAGGATCACACGATGCACGCATCTAAGCGGCTGTGGTACTCAAACCAGGTCTCCAGCTCAGAGCCTTAACGACTATGCTATACTGCCTCCAAATGCAATACAATACAACAATAAACCTTTAAAAACAAAGAATGGGAAGCAAAAGGGATTAAATATTTAGGAGATGCCCTGGATCCAGCTAATGGAATATTATACTCTTTCTTAGACCTATAACAAATACTCACTACCCACTACTCAGTTTTGTCAATATTTACAGTTAAAGACAGCTACAGAAGGAATTGTAGATGACAAGACATATAATGATAGAAATAATAAATGGGAAACGTTGTTCATAATAGCAAGGAGACAGGAGGAGTTGGCAAATTGTATAACCTACAACTAAATTCAGAAACAGATCAAACAATAAAAGCTGAAGAGCAGTGGGAGGAAGATACAAAACTAAAATACCATTGGAGGCTGGGAGCCTAATGTGCCAAAACACTTACAAGATAAATTTATTATTTATTTTATTTAGTTTTTTAACCAGGTAAATACACTAGACAAGACAATTGCCTATTTTCAGGTACGACCCAGGAAGTACAGGATATACAAAGCAGAATAATTCAATGTAAAATAATACACAGATGGCATTACATGCCGCAGAATCTTCCTAAAATGGGATTAAGGGAAAGAAGAAGAATGTTGGAGGTATAATTCAAAGCATGCAAATTTACTTCATATGCTCTGGGCTTGTCCTGTGGTGGCCCCTGCTGGTCACTACTTAGAAACATTTATTCATGAGTACTAAACCAGAATAATGATTCTGACCCCAAATTTTCAATGCTGGGGATACCACTCCTTATTTAATTATGATGAGAAAGAATAGGAACCCTTGGCAGCAATGTATCTCAAGAGATTAATCTTATGTAACTGGAAAGAAAAAAAACATAATTAAATATGAATGATTGGATTACATATACGTCCAGTATAGCACGAAATCAAAGAATGAGTCATATAGTTAAGAATGCTTATTCATTCTTTGTATGACTAGATTCTGGGTAATAAAAGGAGTACTGTAACCATGGCTAGATAGAAAAAAAGAAAATTACTTGTAACCTAATGGAAATAACCTTAACCACTGTGTTTTAGTAGGACACTAATTGTATAAGAATATATTGAATTTATATTTGATGTTAAGAAATATGCAGAGAATGTTACTATATTCTGTATTTATTGGAATAACTTATTGGTATATGTTTGCATGCTAAAAATCTGAATAATAACTAAGAAAAAAACAAGAATCAAAAACATTAAGAATTTGTGAAGAAAATCACAAGCTTTTCATGCTGGCAGTTCCCACAAGAGAGTGCTTTTCTTTCTCTTATTTTCTTCTTACTTTCACTCTCATCTTCTTTTCTTTTTCCTTCTGAGTTCTTTTCTATTACTGTATCTTCTCCTTTTGCATTCTTGGTCTTATCCTCTTTCTTTTCTCATCTTCTTTTTTCTCTCTCTCTTCCTTCATATTTGGATTCTTTTAATACATTTGGGGCCAGATATTCAAAACTTTGCCCTGGGACTAAATTAGAACTGCTCGGTGTAAGCTAAATAGCCCAGACCCAATAGCCCACTATATTCAAAAGAGATAGCCCTGGTGCTAAATCTGCATTAGCATGCTAAAGGAAGCCGGGCAAACTGGGCTGGGAGTGCAGTGCAAAATAGCCTGGGAATAAAACAGCTCTGAATATAGCAACCAGGAAATGCAAACCACAACAGCATCCCAGTTCACAGCAATGTGAAGGAAGGTAGAGGTGAACTATGTGGCCAATGTGTGTGCTAGCAAAGGACTGAGTCAGTAAAGCTGCAAGCAGCAGAGCATGTGAAATTACATTGTGCAAAAATGTAAAATATTTCCGAAATGTTTGTGCAGCACAAACACATTTGGGCAGGTTTAGTGCAGAGCTAAGCCATGTGCCTGGCCCAATCATGTTTGCCCAGGGCAAAACTTTGCAATATTCAAAGTGAGATGCAAATGAGCCTACTTAGGTAGTCTGTGACAAGCATCCAGATTAGCATCTCATTATGACCCAATTTGCATACAGTTTGTCCAGTGCTATTGCAGGGTCCCACAGCTCCACCTGTAGGTCAGTCTAGAAGTACAGGGCTGGCTGGGTCTGCCCACAGCTCCACCTGTAGGTCAGTCTGGGATTGCATGGTGGTAGCTGCAGGCTACATTTTACAGGACAGCATAGAATATTGTGCCCCATAGGGACTACACAGCACAGGCACAGGTGGTGGTGCTGCATGCAATTGTCAAACTGTAGTTCACACTACAGTGCACAGCAAGACTACAGTAGCAAGGGGCCAGTAGTGTGAGGGACACAGCAATGCCTATGGTGTGTAGGGCAGTGATGACCACTGCACTGTACACGTGACAGGCCCAACTTGCAGGTGTTTACTGACAGTGGACATTACTGTTATGCTGTTGTGTGACCCACAGATGCTGCACCACTGGCATGGGGTGCTCACAGTGACATATGCACAGCTGGCTGTGTGTGCTGTGAGTGTCTGTACCGATGTGCGGTATGTAGTGTTGTGTGAAATTGGAAAATTTTGCCCAACAAAATATTTTTATGATTAGCACATTTCATGAAATATTTTGCTGGGTGAAAGGTGAAATTTTGCCTGCAGTTGAAATTTCACCCCAAGCTGGTGAAATTTCGCTCACAGGCAAATTTCCACCACCATGGTGAAAATTCGCCACCTGTGGGAGTAATTTCACCTCCTACAGCGAAATTTAGTGGTCACTGGCCAAAGTTCTCCCTGGTGTCCAGTGGTCCTTCCCGCCAATCACTGGCTGTAATTTAATTAATAAGCACCCCCTCCAAAATTACCCTGGTAGTTCAGTTGGGGAGTGAGTGTATGTTAGGAGTTAGTTTTTTGTTTTTAGATAGGAAGTGGCCAGGTACACCTGTAACTATTACTCCTGTTTGAGACACCATCAACTAACCTGCTGCAGGTGACTTTCTGCTGCTGGACAGTTGCCTGGAGGCATTGGGGTTGGTGTCAACCCTTCAGCGGACCGAAGACAGGAGGACCTGCTTTCCACCTTAGGGCTGAGTGGTGTTGTGTTTTGTGCACCACTTGCGAGTCTGGCTGGCAGGATGCATGCTGCAATGTTGATTCAAGCTGCAGTTGTCTGCTTCGTGGCTTACTTTGATTCGTGGCTGATGCTGTGCTGGTTGGTGGCTGGGGAAGAAAGGATGCAGCCTCCCTTCATTTGAGGACTGAGTTGAATTTTTTGCATTGGAGTGCCATCTGTTTTGGTGTTTTCATCTGCCTGCTGACTGTGCTGCACTGTGGATCTGGTTAATGGCCGGGGAGATAACAGCAGTCCAGAGAACTACTATAGCTGGGAGTGTGGGTTGCCTCTTAATTGAATGAGGATTACATTCTGGAACTTGACTGAGCACCTGAAGGTACTGCTCATTGTGTCTTGAATTTGTTTAATACTGGTTCCTAGAGTGGTGAGAGCACTCGAGGGAATAAAACTATGTTACAAGCAGTTTTCAAGGCTGTGCGAGCAGGCTGTGCATGGACCCGCTTGGAAATACATCTCCTGTACTGAAGGGACTGAAGGAGTTGAGAGCCCTGTAGTCTTTTCAGGAGTCTTTTTCTATTGTGGGTGGTAGGAGCCCCATCAGGGTAGGTTTTTTGTGTGTGTGTGTGTGGAGTGTGTTTAATACAATTTGCGGACTTCTGATGTGGCCAAGCGTGCATGTGAAATTCACCACAATTTGTGAAACTGCCAATTTTGCATAATTTCACCAGTGAAATTTTTTTCACTGCACCTCTAGCAGTATGTGGCTGGGTGGGGGCACATACCATCAGACAAGCACATTGGTGTTGGGGTATTCCTAACATTGGCCCATGTGCACTGCATGGCTTGTCCCAGCCTTGGCAAGCTGCACCCAGTCTGCAGGTGCAGCCTGGCCACTTGTACACCCTCCCCTCAACACCCTCCATGCCCACAGTGCTGCATATGTGTGCTGACTTCTGTTGGTGTCCACAGAAGGGTGGTCTGCAGGTGTGTGCTGTATGGCCACACTGCCATAGTGTCCACTGGGAGCCAGGTCACCACTTATTACCTGGCATGGCTGGGACTGGTGGCAGTTGATGGCATCATAGGGATGCCATCAGTGAGCAACATGTTTCCTCTATGTCTGGCTTATTTCTATGTGTCATACTTACTGGTTAGGGTCATGCAAAGCTGTGTAAAAGTCACGAAAAGCCTCACAAAGCCACAACGTCATGCAAAGCTGGTTTGCCCAGAGTTAAGACTACCTTTTCCTGGGTGGTAATTTATGCTTTGTGCAGCGCTGTTCACTGAATACAGCATTGTGCCTGTATTCATGAACATGCCCCTCAGTTTGCCCTTGCATATATTATAATTTTGCCCAATGCTAATGCAGTTTGCAAGAGCTATTTGATCTTTTGAATATAGCTGACCCACACTATCTGGCACTAACCCTGTGCAAACAGTTTGTCAGCGCAAAGTTTTGAATATCTGGCCCTTGGTGTTTTATATTTTCTTAAATTATTAATGTCATATTGTGTTTTCATTTGGTAGGCAAGGGTTTTTCTGATGTTTAATTACTATGCTATACATATTCTGTTGCTTAGTGTTTCATGTTACTATCAACCCATCCTGGTTATACACTTTATTCCCATGACCCATGCTCCTTCTCCCTCCTGCAACCTCACTCCCAGTCTGGTAAGTTATCCTTTGTCTTCAGGCTCCCTCCCTGTGGAATAATCATCCCCATGTGGTCAGAACCTTGCCTACGATTTCAGCCCTTAAAAGCACCCAAAGCCCTTCCCTCCTCCTGCTCTTGCCTCCTTCCTCACCCCCTTCATGTGGGCCTCACTTTCCCCCTCTCTTCCTCCCCTCCCCCTCTGCCACCTACTCGTTGCACTTCACTTATTTCCTGCTGCTAATTCACATGACATCATACTCTCCAATTTTATTTATTTGTACTTATGGTGTTCTGATGTTTCTCTTTACCTTATTGTATGTAGCTTGTACAAAATTCTAATGTAATTGCTCTGTATCTACTGCCTTGCAGTCCACCCTGTATTGTGTCTCCTCACCCCCTTCCCCGGTTGCACCTGGAAACAAGTCTAGGTTCAGTGTGCCTTTCCAGTTATCAAATTTTTAATACATAAATAAATGTTAGCTCTATAGTTATTATTCCTACATTTATTGTTTACTTTCTTTTCTTTCTATTTTTTGATATAGTGCTTAATTGTGTTTTGACCTTTTCTGTAATCTTTTAAGTAATAATTCTTCAATAAAATTAATTAACAAAAAGAGGAAGATTTGTCCTTCCGTCTTAACAGGATGTAAACACAGCCTTTCATGGTAGGCATACCTGTAATGTGAATAGGTAGCAGCAGAAATCCTTTTGAAACAGAAGATGATATAATATTTGTTTTACAAAATAACACTAAATTATTATGTTGTAAAATATAAATAGTCTGTAAAAAACACAGTAAGTCAAAAAGGAATATGTTTGCTTTCTAATATTCAAAACTTAAAAATCAGAGGTGGCCAGCTGTGTGCTGCCAGTCAGTGGGAATCTGCCCAGCCTGATGGTAATCTGGATTCATGGCAAAACCCTGGGCAACAGGAGCAGAGTCCAACAGGAGTGCAACAAAGCAGCTGTGGGATCACTCACCCACTAGGGCAACAATGCAGCTGTGGGGCACTGTCCTCCTGCAGCAACAAAGCAGCTGTGGAGATACCCTCTTCTGGAGCAACAAAAGCAGCTGTGAGGACACTCTCCTCCTGGAGCAACAAAGTAGATGTAGAATGCTTTCCTCCTGGAGCAACAAAGTAACTGTGGGACACTGTCCTCCTTAAGAACAAAGCAGCTAGAGGACACACCTCCTGGGGCAACAAAGCAACTGTGAGGACATTCATTTGGGGCAACAAAGCAGCTATGGGGATACTCTCCTACTGGAGCAACAAAGCAGCTGTGAGGACACTCACCTCCCAGGGCAACAAAGCAGCTATGGGGATACTCACCTTCCAGGGCCACAAAGCAGCTGTGGAGACACTCACCTTCCAGGGCCACAAAGCAGCTGTGGGATGCTCTCCTCCTGAGGCAACAAAGCAGCTGTGAGGACATTCACATTTGGGGCAACAAAGCAGTTGTAGGATACTCTCCTACTGGAGCAACAAAGCAGCTGTGAGGACACTCACCTCCTAGGGCCACAAAGCAGCTATGGGGATACTCTCCTACTGGAGCAACAAAGCAGCTGTGAGGACACTCACCTCCCAGGGCCACAAAGCAGCTGTGGGACACTCACCTTCCAGGGCCACAAAGCAGCTGTGGGGATGCTCTCCTCCCTGAGGCAACAAAGCAGCTGTGGGGACACTGTCATCCTGAGGCAACAAAGTATCTGTGAGGACACTCTCCTCCAGAGGCAACAGAGCAGCTGTGGGATACTCTTCTCCCAGGGCAACAAAGTATCTGTGAGGTCACACACCTCCCAAGGCAACAAAGTATCTGTGAGGACACTCACCTCCCAGAGCAACAAAGCAGCTGTGGGGCACACTCCTACTAGGGCAATATAGCAACTGATAGCAGAAAAGGGCTTGATGACCCATTCAGTGTGTGCCCAGTCCTATCTGTATATGATGTTCACCCTATTGGCCCACTGACTCTTCCTATCCATGTGCCTTACTACCCACTTTCACTGTCTTCTTATGTCTAATGAAACTTTGCTTAAATCCCACACCTGTCTTGGCAGAGACCACTACCCATAGGCTTGTCCCATACCTCCACCATCCTCTCTGTGAAGAAATACTTTTGGAGCATCCTTTCTGAACTTTCACTCCCATCAGGTTCAGACAATTACCACTTGTCAGTGTCTGCACTCAGTGTGAATGAATTTTCAGTTCTTGTAAAGGTGGAGTGGTACATCACTGGGAGAAGAGGCTCTTGAAGATGGCATAGTAGTGGTGCTGTGGGCTGATGAGCAACCATATGCTAAGCGGATCTTTTCCACCAACACTGGTGTACTCTGGTGGGAAGTGGGCAAAAAGAGGACCAGAAAATTGAAATGCCCACATGACATGCTGGATTACAGCCCACATTCTTCTATGTGACCAGACCCCCCCCACCCACCATGGTCCTCCCAACCAGTGTCCCAATAACCAAGGCCAATCCTCACCTAATGGCTGCAGGGGAAGACCCGGAAGTGTTATCCTAGAATGTGTGGTGCTGTAGGGTGTGGAGAGGCCTGGTGACCATATGCAACAAAAAATCGTCTAGTGGGCAGTTGGGTGCAGGGCCAAAATGAGTGGGGTATGAGGGGGCAGGGAAGGAGCAAAAGATTGAAAGAATCATTTCTCAACTGGTTTCAGCTAGTAGGGAAGTATCAAAGGTTTGGGCCTCAATAAAATTGATAATTGTTTCCAGAAGTGGATATAGGGAAAGACATACATATTCTTTAGCAACTTGTAAAAAGAAGGAACATAGAAACAGGGAAAAAGAACTGCAGTTCAGACTGAGAGACAGGCATAGATATTCTCATTACAAGACTATTTATAAGGCATTGTCAATGAAACAAAAAACAAATCAATAATTCATTTGCAAATCTAGTTATAAAAATAATGCAAGAAATTCCATTAGGCATCTGCTCTGCAGCTCTACAAGCCTGTACATATAACCTAAATCTGAGGGTCTCCGACTGAAAGGGCAAAAGTGCTTAAAATGACTGCCTACAACCATGCTACTATAATGGTCTCCTCTCATGGTGCATTTAGGGACAAGTGCTGAAGAGATTGTTATTGAGTTATAGGGGACCCTGCTCTACTACGGATGACATGGTATATTATCAGTAAGGATAGTATCTTCTCCTGACAATGAAGACCTGTTTGCTTTGTGTGTGATCTCTTGTATTTTGTAGGCGCTAAAGTAGGGCAGAGGCCCTGGACCTCTCATAATTTCTGATGCTTTGTCAAATACTGCAGAAACTAGCAGGATGGGCCCAGGTAGGATATGTTTGTATGAGTTAGCTATAATGCAATGCACCAACTGCTAATACTTTCAAGTTAATCTGCAGCTGGATAGGTGTTGTACATCCAGGCACAGAGTATTATCCTACTACTTACCTGGCTAGTATATTCAGTTTGTTACTATTTGGCCAGCATGTTCCGTTCTCTGTTTCTACAGACATATGTAACAGTCTGAAAGATCTTTGCAAAGTATCCGACTGTTTTAATGTTTATATCATCTTAATAAGTCAAATCAATAAAACTTAACCACACAAAAAAATGACTGCCTAATGAACAGTAAATACATTTGGATTAATGTCTGTCTAACACAAACTCAGAATTCTGGAAAGAATCTGCTGGGAAAGTATGGGTCTGGCAGTGTAGCCTGGAGGTTGCATACTAAGCTGTGAATCAGCTTGGTGCATCCACCAGACCTGGGTTTGATTCCCACAACCTCCACTTGCGTGCTGTGTGACTTTGAGCAAGTGATTTAACCTCCTCAGTTGCCCCAGAAATCTGATGTTGTGCTGAATGGGTTTTACCCTTGTTACCAAAGAATAAAAGTGTAACTAGATGCTTTGAAACAGTGGCTGTATTAAAGAGCCAGTGACATCTCTGGGAAAACTTTAAAACAAAATGCGTTACATACAGTTCTGTTGTATACAATGGCCATGGGAGTGGATGCAATGAATTTAAATGTTCCCATTGAGCTCATGTGGTTCCAGGAACTGTAAGCTATATGTAGTGAAGGTCATGACTTTTGCCCAACATTGCTTGGTAAAGTTATTTAAAAAAAATTTTTTGAAGATATACTCTACTCTCCAACCCCCACCCATTGTGGAACCATCTCCCACCTTCCAGATGTGTAAACTAATTCCAATCACCCTGCCACCTGCTAGCACCCCCCACACATGCACGCACACACACACACACACACACACACACACACACGTCCCATGAAATTCCTTATACTAAGCATAATGTCGGTGGCACCTAGAAAAATATCTCCCTCCCAAGCCAAATCAAATGACCACACCTCCCCACCTCAACAAATCCCCTGACTCTCTTTCATGTGACAGCTCCCACACTGTACACTCTATAACACCCAGTCTCCATCCTCACTCACAAGCCCACGAAGTTTAAGGATATGTTAAGCGCCTAGATAAAGGAGGAATTAGTTCAGTCCCTCGGATGAGCTGTCTGTTCTCTTTAGTATTGTTCAGTACATGACTGAATAATGACATCCTCCAAGTAACACCTGATTGGCTGATATCCACCCAAGGAAGGAGTGAGGAGGATCCATGACTTCCAGTGAGTGCAGTCATTGACCTCAAGACCAGAATAACCACTGGCCCACTGGGTGCATAGAGACGGGGAACTAGGTAGGGTGGAGATTTAAGCAATAAGGAATGACAAGGGTATGTTTATCATGTAATAGAATCACTCCTGGGGTGGGTTGAAGCACAAGGCAAAGCTGAGTGCTTCCACCACCCCAGGAGTGACATTATTACAGAATAACACACACTTTGGAGTGCCTTATTGCAATTATACAATGGCTCGATGTTATACAAAATAAAATAAAAATTAAAATGTTTTAGTACATTTTTGTGTTTCTGAAGAGACACCAGCAATCAAAAGCTCAAATAAATCCATACAGTGATGTTATTGTGTAATGACATTACTGTCTCAGAGCACCCACTGACCAATAAGAATACAGGCAATGTCATTGCCATTGTATAATAAGAGTTAGCATCTCTTTGCAACTGCTATGCCACTGTTGCTTATCAACATGTTGGTGCAAACCCAGTTTGTACCACTAGCATCCGGTTTTCAAAACTGCATTGTGATGCCATCTTCAGAACACTCCTCTCCTTGTTGCAGCATAACCAGCTCAATGTATAGTGCAAGTAGATACTAGCACAACAGGGCAAGACTAAACCATCCTCCACCCCATCATCCCACTGCTGTTTTGTGCCAGCATCTATTGCAGCCTGCAACAGGTTTTAAAATAGGTTTTAAAGCAACTTAAAATAGCTTATCTCAGTATTTGGAATCTGATGACTAACCATCTACAGCTAGAAGACTGGGTGTTCCAATACTGTACAATCCTAATATCTTGGCATTACTGAATCATGGGTTAAACTTTCTATACCTGACTCAGCTTGGTCCACACCTATTGTAATTATCGCTTTTATGGCCTGAGTGTTCTTCCTCCAAAAGAGGTGGAGGCATTGTGATTTTCTACAAAGGACACTTTTAACTCATAGCCTTTTATATTTCTAATGCGTCCTCATATGCTGCCCTCTATTTCACTTAAGTGAAGCAAAGGAAGTTATCATAGTATGTACTTACAACTCTCCATAGATTGGGTTAACTGACCTTAAGAAAACTGTTGAACCTACCTATTTGGGGATTTTAATCTCAACTGGTGTGGAAAGCTTGTTAAACTCTAAAGTCCCTCGAAACAAGCATCACTTTACCCAGCTTATCTCTAACCCAGCCAGACCTCTTACAAGTCACTACACTCTGAATTGGGTCCTAATAAGCAGAAAGGATAGAATTACAGGGGTTGGTCTCCTTGCCAATTCTGTTAGTGATGCCAGTGTTCTGTATTTGAAGAGCTTGCTTGCCTACCTCTCCACCAAAGAGATGTTTATTCAATACTACTCAGATGAAGCTTCATACCTTCTTCTGTGACCTGATGTATTGATTTATTTATTAGAAAAGTCAGATTTACAACCTTTGAGTCATGGACTCATTTACAAAACACCTAAATCACAGGGGGATAAACAGAGTTACATAGTGTGGTTACAACAATGAGAACAGTACAGGTGCAGAACATTAAATACAGAGTACACATAGGTATATAATAATGTTACTTATAATAGGTTACAGTCATATACAAGGTACCCAAGGTTACATTGGGGTGCAGTCCTGGACATACCTAGATAATACCTGGAGAGGGTGCAGGTAGGGATGGGGAGTGGGATGGGAGGGAGGGGAGAGGATAGGCTGTCAGGAGGACATTGTCAAATCAGGAGGCCTGACAGGAGGATCCCACAGTGGGATGAATTAGGTGCATCACACAGCAACGAGCATCGAAGAGATGGTTCCGAGGCAAATTTGAAGGGACCAATTCTGGCAATGTCTGTGATGCAGGGTGGGAGGGAGATAAACCAAGCAGGGGCTCAATAATGCAGACTGACTGGACCCCACTGTGTCACACCACTTGATGTAACCGAGACACTAAATTATTTTAGTTCCCAGTTAAGTGTTCACAAAGAAATATATATTGCAAAAAACTTTGTTAATGCATCAGTTAGGGTTCAACTCAATGTCTCAAAAGTACAGAAATGTGGCATTAGGGTTTCCAACCCTAACTCTCCACCCCAACCCTCAAGCAGCAAAGGAAAAACCTTAGAGTTTTGGGTCTTGAAGTCTTGGTGAACCAGCGGTGGGTCTTTCTTGGGGTTGTCAATGCTAATGCTCCCCTCCCCTCAGCCTGTAGCCTCTTGTTGAAGCACAAGGTACAGCTGCAAGCTAGTACCTTGTAGTACACTCTTCAAGGTAGAGGACCGTGTCTTACCACATGTTGCCAAAACAATTTGTAGCTTTATTCATGCAGCACCCAGCAAAGGAGATCACGTCTGATGTTGTTGCTTAGGGAACAGGGTGGCCATTAGTGGTGACAACTCCAAGGAAGACCCCATTACTGATTTGCCAAGATCCAGAGACACACAATCATAATGCATTTTCCTTTTGCTGCTTGTGGGATCTTGGTGGGAGGCTAGGGTTGGAAACCTTAATACCACATTTCCTACTTTTGTAGCGGTATACGTTGAACCCTAACTGGTGCATTAACAAAGTTTTGCAAAGAATTTCTTTCTTTTGAGATAGTGGAATCATATCCTCATTTACACAGGTGTGAACAGATGCAGATGTGCATGACATTTTAGATCCCAGCCTAGGAAATCTCCATCCACGCAGAAGTGCAGTGATAGATGTTAACAAATCAGGGGGTATCTGGTGGGCTACAGAAGCAGAGGGTCCGCTGGTCCCTGCACTTCTATGTGGCCACAGATACAGACTCATAGGGCAAAGAGTCTCTCAGTCATCCATCGTACAGGGCCTCTACCACCCACAGGTGCAGAGGTGCAGGATCCTTTACCAAGAGGAGAGTTGTCTTCAGTATATGGTACCCAGGACTGTGTGGACAACTCTGCAACTTTCATTCCTTGACTGAGGAAGTGTCCCATAGCAGCCATCCCACAGCCAGCTGGGCCACTGAGTTCCACCCTGAACTCAGCTCGCAGCTGATGGGATCACAAAGTATGCCCACTGGGGTCAAGACTGGCACTACACACAAAGGTTCTTAACAATTTTATGTATTTTTTCAAATTTTGACACCAAATTTTCAAGATAGTTGTTTTATGGCTCCTTTATATATATGACATGCAACATTTATAATATATTGGCCAAAATGTTATTTTGCACTAAAAGTGCAAAAACACATGTTGTCCATGATTTAGAAAATGTCACCTGTCACATTTATGAGGTGGTGTGAAAAAATGGCTATCCTGAAAATTCTGGATGAAAATATTTAAAATTATTGAAGTTATGAGCAAGCGTAGAAAATTTCAGTGTACACTCGTAACATTGTCAATTTTGAATATTTTGACCCCAAATTTTCAACATTGCCTTCTTATAACCCTCACGTCATGAACAAGGGCAGTGAAAAGTTTCACATCCTGTCCAAAAGGTGATTTCACAAAGTGACCACAAAATCACCTTTGGACAAATTACATAATTCCATCACCATTGGTCACAACAAGGCGTCCCAAAAAGGGCATGTTCAAAATTTGGTGCAAAAATATTCAGTAATGACAAAGTTATGAATCAAAGTTCAAACCCCACTGAAATACATTATACCACACTTGCCTTAATTTCTCATATTGCAGTCAGTGGTTCCTGCAGCAAGATGTATGGAGAAGAGCCCATATAAACAGTAAAATCCTGGTTTTTGTTCTAAATTGCTGTTTTCACGTGATTATTTTTTTCAAGCAAACACCTCTGTTTCATTTGTATAGTGCCAAAAGATGTACAGATTTACCAAATGAAAAAAGGCCAAATCCATTCATTATTCTGATTAAAGCAGCATTGCAACAAAACTGGGCAAAAATGTGACCTTACCTTTTTTCCACTATAAAAGATTCCAGACATCTCCCAGTTCCATGGTGGTAACCTTTTCTATACCATTCAGCCGAACCTCACTAGGGCAGCGTGCTTTCTCCTATTGGGCCCCCTCTGGATAAATGAACTCCCATGAAATTACAAACAAACAACAGCCTATCTTAATTCAAAGTAGACCTCAAACAGCACCTAATGTCTAATTCAAAATGCACTGCTTCTCAGGCCCCACTTGATAGACAGGCCTACCCCAAGGTAACACCCAGCAGGGCTACCTAGAGAACCCTGCCTCCATTCCAGCTTCAGCCAAGGGCTTAAGTAAGCTATCAGTCCCCTTTAAACACACTTGGGCTGCTCCTCCCAAACCCCTCCCACACACACCATACTCGACAAAGCCCTCTGGAGCTGCTCCCCATCACAGCCCCGGTTTCACTATCCCCCACCTCTCACTCTCTGCAGTTGGTTTCAAACCCAATCCCCTTGTTTCACTGTCACCCAGCCTCTCGCCATCTGGGATAGCATTAAACCCTATGCAGTTACTCTGCCATAGTCTATCAATGGATTTGAGGTTTCCAGGGTGTGCTACCTAGGGCAACCGATTAGAAATAGCTTAGTATTCAATTACAACTGCTCAGTTGTTTCTTTTCTATTTGTCTAATTGTCATATATTCGCCTTTAATGCCTAATGATCAGGCCTCTGTAACCACTGAATATGTGTATTGTCTTATTGTCCACCCTGATGTGGAACTTTTGTAAAAGAGCTTATGCTCAAAGGTCTTTCAAAATACTAATTAAACAATTAAACAATAGTTCTCCCAAATTTAAATATTTTATAAATGGTTTAATTTTTTTTCAAGAAAAAAGATGTCCAACACATTTGGTTAAGAAACACCATTGTAGACACGGTAAGGGTTAGGATTGAGAAAATAAAAAAACTCATGGTGCAGAGCAGAGGAGGTACCTAGATAAGCAGATTTCATAGGTATGCTAATATTTTCATGAGCTGTAGCTGAAACTTGCTTTTGAAAAAATGTTTTTCATTGCATTGCTTCTTTAAGACCTATGACATGAAACTGACCTTCAGCATGACTTTGCATGAGAAAAACAAATTTGGCTAGTTGTACATACAGGACAAGTGTTATGGTGTGTGGGGCAAGGAAACATAACTGAGACATAATTTAAAATGTGCAGAAGAGAAAATACGTCAAAAGCAAAATCAACATATATGTTAATAATGTTATTAAGTTCAGCAGCAAGCTGTTTCTTTAAGGAAACACAAATGCACAGTAATTGTTGTAAGTACTATATATCAAATCTGCAGTCACTGTCAGCTGTAAGAACATGATGATGGCTGCAGACAATATTTATTTATTTTAACATTTATTTGTTCCCATCGTGTAAGCTAAATGGAACCAAGTCCCTTTACAGAAATGAGCCAGCTGTTACTACTGTAAAATTCAATATTCTCACTTAATTCACCTTTGGCAAGTCCTTCATACTGGCTGACTAATTAAGTCCACTTAGTGGTTAAAATGACACCAAATATTGACAATGTGAAAAAATATTCTATTTTTTAAATATGATTTCTTGTCATCAGGATTTCCTTTTCTTCAGGGAATGAAAGTCTTTTTTCTTAATATACAACTCAGTCTGCCCTAGGGGAACTATTAATTTTACAAGACAATTTTTGATAGTACCATTCATATACACTGCTGGAAGATCAGACTGGAGGACCAAGCTGGAAAAATAGACTAGGATTGAACAAACTGAGAATATACTTTGCAGCCCTTGATTTTTTTTTTTTTTGAATTGGGAGTCTCAAAGAATGTAATATTCAAATTTGTCTTCAGCAGTTTCTTAAACCTCAGTGGGAAATATGGGAGCTTGTACTTGTTGACTGGTCCTAAATCTGGCTAGAGGGAGTGCCTATTGCTAATGCTGCCCCTAGGCAGGTGCATCCACAGCCCCCTAGACCACACCAGTCCTGCCCTCCCTTGCAGCAAAACATACAAGTATAACATCAAGGAAGCTTGCTCCCACCACAGGGTGTCGCTACATGCAGTAAAGTCACACAATGGAGTACACACAGCAAGGAAAGGAGGGAGGAAGCAAGGGTGAAACAGGAAACAAAAGTTTGTTTCTATGATGGCTAGGGGCTCCCTGTGCTGCCCCTGGTTCTGGGTGCAAGCCTATGGAGAGTGTCCATCCTCCTTGGGCAACTGGCACTGAGGATGAACCTATGGGAGGTCTCAAAGGCTTTGGGTATGGGGCCAAGAATGGGACAGTGGAAATGTTGTAACACAAGGCTACATCCTGTACAGACACTGAAAGGAAAAAGATCTACTGAAGAAGGTAAGCTCCTGAAGGGCTGGTCCAGTGGCGTGGCGGTGGTGCTAACATCTGCCATGTCAGCGACCCAGAATTGGGCGTGGTCTTGGGTTGCCTGGGGCCAGCCAGAGGTGGAGGAATAGAAGCTTCTGGACTGCTTTCCTATCCTGGGGGCCTGCCACTTGTTGAAGGACTGCCACCAGGTGGAAGCCTAGTGGCAGTGCAGGTCTGTGAGTGGCAAGGAAGCAAGGGTCCTGTGGGACTGCAAACGTGTATGTACCTCCACATGCATGCGTTGACATATGCACCCCAGCAATGGGATTGGGGAGAAAATGTAGGGAAATACAGTGAGGCAGGTTTCTATGATGAACTGCACACTGAGACCTCACCCCCTCGCTACCAGACTGAATACACCAGCTACACTGGATTTGGACTTGGGGGACTGTCCTGTCTATCCTGACCCCACTGGGGAGGAGGGCACTCCATGGGTGCTGTGGCTGGCCAGGTAAACCCAGGGAAGGTGATGGACAGTGGGGTCAGTGTGGCAGGGCAAATGGGAGCCTAGCCTGCCTTGTCCAGAGTACAAAAACAAATTATGGGAAAAAAGTAAGCTATTGTTCTGATAGAAGGTGTTGAAATACTGCATACAGTGTATAATAACCAGCTAGTTAAGACACCAAGACAAAAAGCTCTTTGTAGGCAACGGTGAAGGTTCGAAAATTCATAGCCTATGTGCCTGATGACATAACGCCTCCCACTGAGGATATGTTCTAGTCACCTTGGGATGCACAGCAGCACAGGAAGAGCAGTAGAGAAGTGGGGGTTAAACAGTAACTCCGCTGGTTGCTGGAGTGACAGTGATGCTGGCAAGGGTGGGCAGTATTAAAATAAAAGAAGTACATGAACTGACAACTGTGGTGAATTGCATATACATGACACATTGCAATTGTATACCATCGTACACATATGATAATTATTTTATTGTGAAATTACATTGTCTACAAACAGAGAATTAAAAAGAATGCATATAACAGAAATATTTAGATATATTTTTGCCATTGTCTCTGTTTCTACTTCTTGGAGGCATCCTGCTCATTATATGTACAGTACAGCAAACATAGGACTGTTTTGTACATTGCAGCAATTAATAGCTAGAAATGAAGGGAAAACAGGTACGTAATATGCAATAATACTTCATTTATTATTCATTTACGTCTATATATAAATACGTACACATATGGCATTCAGAAATGACATTTCTGTAATAACAATAGCTGCAGCTCTCAGCATGTCTGAGCTGCCCGATTTATTTTATTTATTTATTTAAGAGTTTTACCAGGAAGACATACTGAGCAGTGTACCATTCGATTCCAGATGCACCCTGGGGAATATGGGATAGGCAGGATACAGTAATAGTAGAAGTTACATGAGAGTATACTGGTCTAAGTACGTAATGTGTCAGGCACAATAAAAGGGTTTTATTAGTGAATGCAGAGTTTTTATGTTGTGCCATTGCCTAGGAATTATGATGCTGCAACAGACTGCAGCACTCCTTGCAGACTAAGACTTCGCCTCTCAAAAATACTCCCATTCTGCATTCCATTTTATCAGGCTGCTGCACTGAGTTTTCCCAGTCAGCTGCTGACTGTGCTACAAACAATGACATCATCAACAGGTGCCGGAACTCAGCAGTGTGACCTGCAGTGCACCTCATAGAGATCTATAGGTAAATTGAGAGAAGCTAGAGTGCGGATTGACGCTGGCTCAACTGAGCCGTGTGTCTGCCATATAACCAGGGGATTGAGAAGCCGGCAGACAGCAGGAACTGCATCGTGTGCAGTGGGTGAGAGTGAGAACGCTGTGACCAGAACCCCAAGGTAGGCTACTCCTGTGACTTGCTCCTCTCACTCAGATCCACAAGAATTTGGAATAACTGACACTTAGGTACTCAGGTAACACTGGTCTTACAACTATCCAAGTAAGGCACTGCTGATCTGGTTCTGTAAGAAGCACCATTGAAAGCACAGAAATGATGCACCAGATGCACACTGTGGTGAATAGAACAAGGTATGCTCATTTTTCTTTTGCTTGTCTAAGCAGCACCGTCCTTGGATTGGTGTCAGACCAGTGTGCTGGTGCCAGCTACCTAAGTGTCAGTCATTACAAGTTCTCATGCATCTTGGTGAGAGGGATTGAGGCACAACCCCAAGGCACATCTCCAATGCCTGTCACTGTCTGCTGGGAGGATAGGGTTGGAAACCCTAACACCACATTTCCCTGTTTTTGTCACTTAGGTAACCACCCTAACTGATGTATTAATGACGTTTTTGCAATAATATATATATATATATATATATATATATATATATATATATGTATATGTATATGTATATGTATATATATATGTATATGTATATGTGTATATATATATATATATATATATATATATATATATATATATATCATTTCAGAAAACTCAGTTAATGCATCAATTAGATTGATTCACCAACACAAGTCTGGAGATTTGATGTTAGTGTTACCAACTCTACACCTCACCCCCACCTACACCAACAGGTGTCAGGTGTGCCGTGGGGTCGTCCAGCCTAACTCTCACCCCATTCCATGTGTAAACAAGGTGCGATGTTACAGTATAGGAGAAAACAGTTAGAGTTAGTCTGATGACCCCAAGGCACACCCCGATGCCTGTTGGTGTGTGGAGGGTGGGGTGGTGGGTGGGGTGGTAGGGTTGGTAACCCTAACATCGAATATCCAGACTTTGTTGTGTGAAATCAACCCTAACTGATGCATTAACAGAGTTTTTTTGCAATAAATTTTGCTTCTTTTGAGAAAGTGTAATGTTACTCATATCTATACTATATGGCCCTCTGTACTCAGCGCCCCACCTACATATAAGTATAGAGACATATTGCAGGAGGGCCCTGTGCTGCCACTTTTGCAAAATGGTACTCACAGGAGGGAGTGTGGTCCCGCGCCCACCTACCCATAAACCTAGAGACATAGCGCAGTAGGGGCCCTTTGCTCCTTGTTTTGCATAATGGTATCCATATGTGGTAGCATTGGCCTCTGGGCCTTGTGCTCCCACCCACCCATAAGCATAGAGACATAGCACAGGAGGGCCCTGACTGCCGGTTTTGCAAAATGGTATCTACAGCTGGATGGCCTTCGGGCCATGCACTCCACCCACCCACCCATAAGTGTAGAGATATATACACAGGAGGGCCCTGTGCTCCCAGTATTGCAATATGGTATCCATAGGTGGGAGCACAGGCCCTTGGGCCCTCAAGTGCCTCCCACTCACCCATAAGTGTAGAGCGAGTGCAGGAGAGCCCTGTGCTCCCAGTTTAGCATAAATGGTATGCATACAAGAGAGCATGGGCCCTGCATGCCCACCTACCCATAAGTACAAGCACATAGCACAGGCTCAGACATTCCAAGTAACCCTTGTACTGCAAATGTGGCAATAGCTCAGTAACTATAGCAACTCTGCAAAAATTTCTTCACAGTTGTATTCATGACCTGATCACCTCCATGCATGCTTAGGTGTACTAAGCTGTGCTTAGCAAAACATCTGTATCTCAAACCATTTTCAAAGATATAGCTGCGGGAAATGTGCGTGGCCATACAAAGTTATCCTCACGGGAAGATTTGCAATTTTGGAGTGCTGTAACTATGGAACCATTGTAATTTGTTCACCAAAACAGCAAAAGGCACATCTGTGGGGCAAGGGCTTGCCACCCTGCAAATTTCAGCCCAAAATCCAACTTTTTTGCTATGAAGTGGCAAAGAAACTGTTTTTGAGTATGCTTACCCATGGAACTATCGTGATAAATTCTGTGCACTTTCGACACATACCATTATTTACATGCAGAACTTCTGCACTAGTTCTGCACATTCTCGTAAAAGTCCCATATGTAAACCAATGGCACTTTTGCACACATTTTCAAGGCATAACATATTTTTCCCCAACTGTTGTAGTTCATGCCTATCAGTATTATAGTCCTACTGTGCAGTTCCTGCCATTCTTAGTGGGGCCCGGGGTAGTGTGTTCAAGTCCGAGAATGGGGATGACTGCAAGCAAGTTCCTCTGTGTCTGAGTCCATCTGTCTACACCGGAGTATTACAGTGGCAATGAGGTGAGCGACTCCACAAGTGCCAGAGGAGGTTGTGGCATAACAGAGAAATTGCAGCAAATAGCAGAGGCACTGAAACAAAAGAAAATAGTTTTTATTCCTGGACAGTGGAGCTATGGAGCAACATGCCACCAGTGTGATGCTGAAGACAGCACTTCAAAAAGTCATTGGGCTACATATCACACAACACTGTTGAATTACTGGTGCCATGGCATCAATTGGATGAGTGCCAGAATTCAACAAATCAAAAGAGGACTTTGATTCTTACTTGGAATGCTTTGAATGCTGGTTGCTGGCAACAAAGTTGCTGATGACAAAAGGTGAATGTCTTCCTGGCAGTTTTGGGACCTACAGTATATGAACTCCCAAGAGTCTGACTGCACCTGCCAAGCTAGTGGACATGCAGTATGCTCAACTCACTGAGACACTTTCACGGCATTTCAAGCCCAAGCCAGTTCTTATTGCAAAACGTTTCCGAATTCATTGTTGGAACCAAGAGGTGGGGGAAGCTGTTGCTGACTACATCATTGCTTTGAATCATCTGACAAGTACCTGTGAGTTTAGCCGGTTTCTGGATGATGTCCTATGGGATCAATTTATCTGTGGTCTGAGAGGAGAAGGCTATTACAAATGACTGTTGTCAGAAAGGGACTTAACCTTCAAATCACCTGTGATATTGCACTTGCTTTGGAGCTCGCCGGAAGAATACTAGGGAGTTAGCAGAACATTCTGAACCACCAAGGAATGGGGTTTACAGAGTCACCTATATGCCAGGAGCCAAGGGACATTCCAGACCATGACGTGATCCACCACCCTTCATCAGCAACTACAAGATAAGGGCAAAAAGTTTGCATTTAGGAGGTATAAGGAGACAGAGAGGGAGGATGATAGGGAAGTGTATCAGGAGAAGAAGAGGGAGGCAGGAAAGCAATCAGGAGCACAAAGACAACACAGAGGAGAAAATAGCCCAGGCAGTGACAAAAAGACAAGACATTTTACAGGTATGTAAGCAAGGGACAATGAAAACTAGACATCCTGAACACATACTTTTGTTCAGTGTTCATGAAGGAAAGGGAAGGAGAGGCCACAGATAAATTTCTAGGGGCATTGAAAGAAGGGAGGTAGACACTAGTCCATTTACAAAGGAAAGACTCCTGAAGGCACCTCACAAATCTAAAAGTGGACATGACAATAGGGCCAGGTGGGATACATCCTAGGATATTGAGGGAGCTCACAGAGGTGCTGGCTGCACTCTCTGACAGTCCTGTTTAACCACTCACTGTAGATGGAGAGATACCGAAAGACTGGAGGAGGGCAGATGTAGTCCCACTTAACAAAAGTGGTTGCAGGGAGGAGGCTGGCAATTACAGGCCAGTCAGCCTGACTTTGGTAGTGGGGAAATTAATGGAATCACTAATGAAGGAAAGGATTGGAAATATCTTGAATCCAGTGGCTTACAAGATCTGAGGCAGCATGGATTCACTGGGGAGGCCATGTTAAACAAATGTGATAGATTTCTTTGACTGGGTGACCAGAGAAGCAGATCAGAGTGGAGTGCTGGATGTGGCCTACCTAGATTTCAGTAAGGCCTTCAATTTTGTTCCATGTAGGAGACTCATAAACAAGCTGGCCAGCCTAGGAGTGGGGCCAAGGTGAACCGGGTACAGAATTGATTGGTGGAATAGGTGGCAGATGGCAGTGATAAATGAAGTCCACTCTGAGGAAGGAAAGGTGACCAGTGGGTGCCATAGGGCTGGGTATTGACCAGACCCTCTTTAATGACTCTATTAGCTTACATTGCAGAGGGGTTAGAAGGAGGGCATGCCTTTTGCAGATGATACTAAGATCTGCAATATGGTAGACACTCCAGGAGAGGTGGAAAAATGAACGGGATCTAAGAAAGCTTGAGGAATGGTCAAGAGTGTAGCAACTAAGTTTCAATGAAAATCATGCTCCTGGGTGCAGAAACCCAGGGGCAGAGTGCAAAATGGGGAGTGGTACTTGTGACCACCAAACAGGAAAGAGACCTGGAGATACTCATATCTGATGACTTAAAGGTGGCCAAACAGTGTGACAAGGCAGTGGGGAGAGCCAGTGGGATGCTTAGGTGCATAGGGAGGGGTATAACCATCAGAAAGAGGGAGGTGGTGATGCTGCATATAAATCACTGGTGAGACCTTACCTAGAGTACTGGGTACAGTTCTGGAGACCACATCTCTGGAAGAACATAGACAGGGTAGAGGGGTCCAGAGGAGGGCAACTAAAATGATGCAAGGTCTGCATCAAAAGCCCTATGAGGAAAGACTGAAGGACCTCAATATGTACACCCAGGAGGAAAGGATAGAGAGGGGTATATGACTAAGACTTTTAAATAACTCACAGGTATAAACAAAGTTCAGGAGGGAAACCCTTTTGAGAGAAAAAGATGCTCCAGAACAAGGAGTCATACTATAAATCTGGAGGGGGTAGACTCAGGGGAGATGTGAGGAAGTACTTCTTCACAGAAAGAGTGGTGGATGCCTGGAACAGCCTCCAGCGAAGTGGTGGGGCAAAACTGTAATGAGATTCAAGAGGGCATGGGACAGACATAAGGGAACCTTAGTGGTAGTGAAAGGGGGCAGATATCAAGTAGGATCTGCGGTAGTTACAGCAGGGTATGAAAAATGGGCAGAGTAGCTGGGGCCAAGCGTTATCTGCCGTCAAATTCCTATGTTTCTTTGTTCTCTACTGTATATGGTCATTGGAAGCCAACACCATAGGCCAGTTCCACAAATTCCAAACAACTTTGATACCATTGTGGGGGTAGCTATCAGCAAAGCACATGCAGATTTTGCCAAGAAAAATGCCACAAGTGTGGGAAAGTATGTCATCTACAGAGAGTGTGCAAAGTGCATCATGTGCACCGGATGAAGAGTTGTTTATTATCCACACAACTTGAGGGAATAAGTAAGAAATTTACCTCCAGATCAATGCGGGCAGACCATTAGCATGCAGCTTGACACTGCAGCATCCATATCTCTTGTGCTGGAGCACACCCACGCGAGAATCTCAGGAAGTGCCCACTGCAATCTGCTGCATATTTAGCTCACATCTACATGTGAGACTGAATCCCTGTTCTGGGAGATTCCGGAATCAGTCACTTATGAGGGAGGAGCATGGACTCTACCTCTAGTGGTAGTGCAAGGAGAGGAGATCTGCATTACTGAGTAGAAACTGGCTTGAGAAGACCGTTGAACTGGGAAAAGATATTCACATTATGAACTGCACGGTCGCTGCTTTTGAAGACTGGCGTGACCAGAGCGGAGTTCCACTGTCAAGGAACTGCGTGAACGATAGAAAAGTTAACAATTTTGAGATGGGATATGAAACCTTTTACTAGCAGAGGAAATAATTTCATATTAACTCACTATTATCTGGTGGCCATTTGTGTCAGGTAAACAATGGATAGTTCGGACTTCATATGAAGCTATTGGAGATAATGAGTTAATCGAGTCACCCCAGCCCTAGTTTTGCCAAGCACACAATTGATGTATTTGAGATGTCTAAGACTTGCACAGTTCTTAAGTAGAATTTATGGTAACTTGCTTGAGGTCCAACAGCAGGGAGGCTTCAGGACTAGGTCCTCTGCAGGCTCACTAGCAAATACTAAAATGTCCAAAATAGGAAAATAGAAAAGAAATGGACTAATCGACAACACAAGTGGCTCAGAGATGCTTGGCAGTAATAACAACATATTTAATTATGAAAATAGCACCAGATAAGAAAGAGGTAACTAGTGGTAAGATGGCCTCACTTTTTGTGAAGCAGGAAAGACAGTGGAAAAGAAGAAAGGAGGATCCGCAACCAGATCCTGCAATTTAGAAATGGGTCTAGCCAATGTCATAGCCACTAGGCACAGTGTCTTCCAAGAGAGGAAGTGCAGCTCACAAGTAGCAGCAGGCTTGAACGGAGGGGCAGTGAGGGTCTCCAGAACCAAATTAAAAGTTCCACACTGGAACTGGATCACAGACCATGTGTGCATGTGCAGAAGTAGGATACCTCTGAGGAACCAGTGAGAAAATACAAGATGGCATACTGTCTTGCCAGTGAGTGCATCAAAGCCAACACCATGGCCAAGTGGGCCTTTATGGAGCAATACCCAAGGCTCGAGTCCATAATGGATAAGAAGTAATTAGTCAAAAGACTGACTGGACATGTAAAGGGTCCAGCTGATGGGCAACATACCATACGACAAAATGTTTCCATTTCTGTGAGTATGTATACCAAGTAGACAACTTCCAAGGCATCAGTAGAACCACTGCAACCATCAAGAAACCCCAAAGTGGGAGGCTCTACATCATCAGGAGGCAGGCATGAAGGCATAGAGATCAAAGATACAGATACACCAGAACATCCTGTTCCAGTGACAGAAGTCCCATTCATAGAGGCAACAAGACAGGGGATCCACTGCCAGTTGCTGAAGCAGAGGAACCAAATGTGTTTGGTCCAGTATGGGGCACCAAACTCAGGTTGCCAACTTGGCCTTCAATTTGATCAGAACTCTCAGTATGAGGAGAACAGGGGAAAGGCAAACATGAACCTCTGTTTACATGAGAGGATAATATGACTCACCATAAAACTCAGGCCCTGGAGCAAGTGAGCAGAAATGCAACAGTTTTGTGCTGTATGGAGACACAAAAGGTCTGCCTCAGGCTAATCAAACATTAGGAAAAGATTGTCCATGATGTAGTCCAGTAGCTCCTATTTGTGCTATGGCACCTGTGAGTGGCTGAGATGATTTGCAAGGATATTGAGGGTACCACATAGAAAGACTGCCAACAAGAGCATATGCATTCCATGGCCCAGTACCAGACTCTCACTGCCTCTCTGCAGAGAGGATATGAGTGGACACCGCCTCGACAGTTTATGTAGTACATCACAGATGTTAGCCATATTTATCAACAGCTGACAACCCAGAAGGAGGGTGCAGAAGGCTTGTAGGCCAACCAAAACTGCCCCCATCTCCAGAATGTGACTGTGCAGAAACATATCCAAGGGGAACCATTGACCCCTAGTCCAGAAGGGACCCAGATGGTCACACCATCCTGAACTGGCAACATCAGTCGCCATCACCAAAGAGAAGACAGACAAAGAAGGGTGGTCCTGTCTCAAGGTTGGAGCAGTCCATTCAACACAGCAGGGAGTAACGGAGTGGAGGGTCACTCTATGAGACACTCCAGCTTGTCAGACTGCTGAGCTCACTGGGCATAAAGGAATCATTTCAGAATCCTCATATGCAGATGTGCCAGTGAGGCAGCCAGAGTGGCAGCAGCCATGAGGCCTAGCAGACATAAGAGACATCTGGCTGAGACATAGTCGCTGGAAGAGACCAGCTGATCCTGAGCAACCAGCACCATAACATGGTGTGAGGCAAGGAAAGCCGACCCAAGCCCATGGCCAGAACTGCTGCTATGTGTTGGAGACATGTCCATGGGACATGCAGATTGTGATAAGTATTCTTCATATCCAGAGCAACCTTGCGGGTGCAGGAAGAGGGTCTAAGAGAGACCATTCAAAGTCACTTGTATTCGACAAAAAGTTGAGGCCTTGGTGGTCTAGGACGTGCAAACCCTCAGTCCAGTTTGGTACCAGGAAGTACTGAAAATAATAGCTCAGGTTCATTTTGGCAACTGGAACAGGCACTCTGGCCCTTTTGCTGAGGAGGGTTTGAACCTTCATCAGCAGGAGGCCAAGATGTCCCGGAGGATAATGATGTGGCAAGGGATGGTGCACCAGAGACAGAGAGAAGTTCTAGGGCATGTCCGCTGAACCACCTCCAGCACCCAAGCATTCATCATGCTCTCCCTCCCTTTTGGTAGAAAGAGGTAGCTGGAGGAAGGGAGAGTCAGGAGGTGCTGGGAGCAGTGGGAACACTGCTAATATCCCCACTTTGTGGGACTGGCATGGGCACAGGGAGGCAAACTGACCTGAGCGAGGCCTGTGGCTGCTGAGAGACATGGTCAGGATCCCTAGAGTAACCCCTACAATGGCAGGCACAGGGTTTGCATAAGGAACCCCAGTCCCTATCTCGATGCTTAGGATTCAGAAGATGCAGGGACCACAGGGCTATTTTTGATTTCTGGATATCTCTCAGGACATAATTAACATTGGCGCTGGAGAGTTGCTTACCTCTAAAGGAAGCAATAAGGACCAATTGCTTTACATCAGAGACAAGGCAGGCAACACACAACCAGGAGTGGTAGGCGCAGGCAAATGTCAGAAGCAGTCGCACGAGCACGAGCAGCTGCATTTGATGCATCATAAGCTGACTGTAACAGGTGCTTACCAATTCACCAAAATATGCAGCTGAATTCTTCCACAACGTAGTTTCTTCTATGGCGCTTGTATTAGGCACCAACATCCCTCTCTACATTTCACCTCTGTTAAAGGCTTCCTCAGGAGATTGTTTAGGCATACTAAAAAAACAATGTTTGCAATTAATAAATCACATATTGAAAGAACTAACAGAACCACACACAATTTCTATGTGTTTTGTAGCGATAGTAAATTACTTACAATTTCTTGTATTTAAGTAAAGATTTTGAAAGCAGCTTTTTAGCAACATGTTTTCTTTTATGTACTGGAGTAAGTGCATAGAATTAGACTCTTATAATAGAATAACATATTTTCAAATCAACTCCAGCCACAAGATAACGATATGGCAAGCTCACCATGTGTCACAAATTGACTGACAGTCAATCCTTCCACCTAAAACAAACTGATATTTGACCAGCCCCTACCTGACCACTGCAAACACAGTATTAAACACACTCTCAATGGTCTGTGGACCCAAATCTATCAAAGAGGCGTGAAACAGCATTTCTTTAAAAGCGCTATTTTTTTTTAACTCTATTTCACTCTGGTCACGCCCAGCGGAGCCTCTCCAGACATCCTTCCTGTTCCTGCCCACCTGGAGGCCCCTCGACCTGCGCCTCCTCTCACCCCCTCCCCACAGACAGCACCCCAGCTTAAGCCCTCTGGGGTGGGTCCGCCTCTCCTCTTTGAGAGCACTTACTAGTCAGTCTTTGGCTGCAGGTGAGGACCTAGGTGAAGGAACTGGAAGGCCAGGTGAGGTGGACCCAGCACAGGGCATGGGGTCAGGCCCTCCGCCTACCCCATGGGTCAGGTTTTTCCTTGTTCTGGTAGCCCTCCCCTCATGTGGGCACCGACACAATGACACATATGGCAGCCTGCCTCGTCAGCCACGCTGTTCAACATGCAGCCACGCACTGCAGTGCCCCGCTCTCCACCAGTGCACGGGCCATCCCCCACCCTCCTCCCCAGGAGGAGAGTATCCCTGCTGGTGCTCAATCCTCTCCCCATCCCTGCCTACCCCTGGCACCTGAGCTCACTCCTGAACTCGGGTCATCAGAGTTGCACGAGGTGGCATCCAGCGCCCAACCTCAGCGCCACCGGGCCAGCTATTTAAAAGTGCTCTTGTTATTTTAAAACTCTGCCAGTCAATAAATAGAGAATAATGCCAATGCAGGTGTGCGTTATAAAATTTTTCAGACACCTAAGGTATGTGTTAATCCCTCGAGGGGTTTATGAGATTATCACACACTGAGGGTATGTGAAAAATCCTCATTATAACACACATCTTGCACAGGCTGAAGGTACTGGAGCAGTTCTGTGTCACACACACATGCACACAGTCTTTTACTTTCCAGTACATGAATTTTAGTTTTTGTTTTCTTCTTTTTTAACATAAACTGTGGACTCATAAGGAGTGAGACTAGTCAGCCTCAGGAGTCGGCTCACGGTCTGTTCCCGATTGTCAGTCGCTGACTCCTGAAGCCCCACACAGGATATGAACAGCAGGATCTACCAGATAAATATTGAAAAGTTTCATAATTTACCTGCAAGGACACTAAGAGGCAAGCGATCAGTGCAATCTGCGCTAACATAAAAACAGAGCTGCCATGTTTGCAAGCTCTTCAGCTCACCCACACGGAATAAGAAACAATGAGGTAGTGCAATGTTTGTGAGTGACAGAGAGTTTTCAAAACACAATAATAGCCAATTCTACTGGTTATTATGGCTTTTGAAACAGAGGTTGGCTCTGTGTATTAAAGGGGCACCGTAATTATACAATGCAATACTGGCGTTTTCTGAATAAGTACATAATAACTCACAGATCTTATTCAATTTTGTTAACCAGGTAGGTAAGTACTGTTGCATTTTCCATGGTATGTTTGTGTGTTTGGGCAGCCAGACTGAACTAGGCATCCATTGATTCTTTGTGCTCACTGTTGCAGCCCTATGCATGATGATGTCAGTGGTGCATGTGAGGCACTGAAATCACGCTGATAAGTTGCGAGACAATCAAACACAAACCAGAGCTGGAGATACAGTTCCAGTTCAGGGTAGCAACAGTGAGTCCCAAACCAGGGCTGAGCTGCCTAAAGTGGATTTATTAATCTGCAATTAAACCATCTTTAAAGAAGCATTGTCACCATAGAATAGTATCCACTAGTTTCATTTAACATTTTGGGGTGTTTACATACAAGGACAGTTTTGTGTAATTCAGCAAAATTACAAATGAACTAAGCCATGGCAAACTATAGATAAGTTGATACCGTACATTGTTTCTATACATTTATACCCCACGGTCCCTTATTTAACCAGTAGGCACACTTCCCATACTTTTTCTGTCTAGGGAAAAAAGAGGGGTGGGGTACAAAGAAATACAACAGAAACACAAAGTGTATACAAGACACAGACAGACTTGTGCCAAAACCCAGGTTCTGAGGAGAGAACTTTTGCTGAGGGGCTATGCTAGGCTTGCTACTTCTGGACAGGGTGCCGGTAAATCCACACAGGAAGCAGTAACAAGATAGTCCATGCCAGGTTAGGATTCTAGAATGTGGCTTTATTCGAAACAAAGTTGGAACACAAAAGCAAAGATGGACCCCATGGGTTTGCACTTTGTGGCACAAGGCAGTGCAGAACACATCTGTAAAAACAAAAACTTGACCTCCAGTATAGCATAGGATTAAACATCTGGAAGTGTGGAACTAGCCACGATGAAAATACACAAACTTCCTCTGGAAGTGGCACTAGAGCCATTACTTAGAACAGTTCTCATATGGCATAGGATTAGCAAAAGGACTGTGCACACTGGCCATGATGGAGCACACAAGGACTCAAGACTAGAAAACCGACATGTAATGCATCCCAGAAAGCCTAAAATCAATAAATAGATTAGGGGTTCACAGGTGCTCAGGGTACCTGCTGTGGGTGTAGAGCAGGATACCCTTAGCTGCCAGAAGATTTAGAACGATAGGTTTTAGACAAGATATCTTGTCTGGTGCAGCCTAGGGGTTACAGGACCCCTGAAAATAAAGATTCACCCCTTATAATGGGAAACTGTAAAATAATGCAGAAAAGTGCCCTGTGCACTTTACAGTATGGTCAAAAGCAGATTTAATAGCAATATATGTCACAATGGCTTGGATGGAATGCTGTGCTGAGTGGCTAATGCACAGCATTCCACTCCAGCCAATTTAGAACCCTGGGGGTCTCAAGTTTAAAAATAATCCTTCTGTTAGTCAGTTGATCCTGGGCAGTGGTTGAGGAGACAGGACACAGAAGTCAGGGGACAGTTTAGGGCTTACCTTGAGTTGAAGCCGTCCCGCTGGGCTTGCTGTGGTCCTATGCTGCCTCCCTGCTTGAAGACTCCTTGCTCTGCAGTCGGTGGTGCCATCAGGGCACCACGAAGAAGTAAAACGTCCGTTTACGTGGTTTGGGCTTGTAAGCTCCGTTGTTTTATTATTTTACCCCCCAGTTGTTTCAAAGTTTAATTTTCGGTCCCATGTCGGCAGCCCTAGCGCGCACTGTAGCTTTCCTGTCGGCCTGCGAGGCCTCCTAGTCGTCCCCCAGCCATCTGTGCATCTCCCTCCCACTGCCAGCATCCCTCCACCTCCTGAGCACAGCAGTCCTCCTTCTGCCTTGAGCGGTGAGTCGGCAGCACACGCTGTGCTGTCCGCCCATTTCAGGGAGAATCTGTATTTGGCTGTCAGAAAGCGCAGTAGTGCATAGAAAGGCCGAGCCAAGAGGGGCACCAGGGTCGCTAGGACCCTTAATTTAATATTCAGAAGGGGTGGAATAATGATGCCCAAAGGAGGGGCTTACCATCGAGGCCTTTATAGTGGCCTTTGCATATTTATTAGGGGCGGGGTTCGAGGCGGGGTCTCAGTTACTGGTGGCAGCAGCTCTTGGAGAGCTGCATATTTAAAGGGCTTGCCATTTGGGGCATAAAGGGGCAATTCAGGCCCCAGTTAAAGTGGGGCACCAGGCCCAAACTAAAGAGGGGCACCAGGCCCAATGTAACGTGGGGCACCAGGCCCAAGATAAAGTGGGGCACCAGGCCTAATATCAAGTGGGGCACCAGGCCCAAGATAAAAGTGGGGCACCAGGCCCAAGTTTTGGTTTGGGAGGCGTCAGGTCCGAGGTAAGCGTGGGCATTGACCCGAGGTAAAGCGTGGTACTATAGGGAGGCCCTGGCCTAACAGAATAGGGCAAGCCAGCCTAGTGGTACTATAGGGAGGCCCGGCCTAGCAGAATAGGGCAAGCCAGCCTAGTGGTACTATAGGGAGGCCCAGCCCTGGCGGAATAGGGCAAGCCAGCCTAGTGGTACTATAGAGAGGCCCCGGCCTGGCGAATAGGGCAAGCCAGCCTAGTGGTGCTATAGGGAGGCCCCAGCCTAGCAGAATAGGGCAAGCCAGCCTAATGGTACTATAGGAGGCCCGGCCTCAGCAGAATAGGGGCAAGCCAGCCTAGTGGTACTATAGGGAGGCCCTGGCCTAGCAGAATAGAGCAAGCCAGCCTAGTGGTACTATAGGGAGGCCCCAGCCTAGCGGAATAGGGCAAGCCAGCCTAGTGGTACTAAAGGGAGGCCTTAGCCACGCGTCCAGAAAGAGATCCTATTCCAGAAGACCCTACCTTTAGAAACAGGGTTCATCTAAGAGTGCTCGATTTGCCTATATTGTGAAGCTACTCTCACTTCTGTACTGCTTATGCCATGGCTATTGTCCTAAGTACCTGAACTATTGCTCTAAGTACCTGAACTATTGCTCTAAGTACCTGAACTATTGTTCTAAGCACCTGAACTATTGCCTAAGTACCTGAACTATTGCTCCAAGTACCTGAACTATGGCTGCTTAAGCACCTGAACATTGGCCCTCATCAGTAATAATTACTCCTGAAGTTATAATTTGCCCTCGTCCAGCAAATTATTGTATCATCCACAGTTCTTTGGGCATTTTCAGTTATATGGTTACTACTGTATGAAGACAGTTTCAATCTTCTACACACTGTAGTCCCATAGTGTGGTCTGTAACACCAGCACTCAGAATCAGCCTCTACTCAGAAGAAAGCGTCCTCTCAGCATTCTTCACTCCTGGGAGATCATCCATCAGCTTATCACGTCTGTCTGTGTTGTCCGCTGAAGTCGAGTCTGTCGCTATTTACAAGTCGTCCGCCGTTTCTAGTTTTCACAGCTTGAAGGTACATCCACTGAAAGCACATCACAACAACCATGCCAGTGTCATTCCATTATGGTTCCTGTTCCAGATGTCCCAAAGTTGTCCACCCTCTACAGAAGAGTGAAGCTTATCCTGGAGAACCTAGTCTGTGCCCTTCCTGAGTGGATTACTTTGAAAGTCGAGATCGTCGAAGCCAATCTGAGACGCATCCGCCGTTTCTTTGTTTTGTGTTAGTTCCTGATCCTAGGGATTGCAGAGTCAACCATCATCTCTTCAGATTCTTATGGTTCCTGGTCCTGTCAGAGTTCCTTCTGAGTTTAGCTGGCCTTTGGTGCCGCAGCATCAATCAGGTTGTGGTAGTCCTCCTTCTGATTCATCGCCACGCAGATCTTGATCTATCTTCATCCTTGGCAACCCTGGAAGTGGGTTTTGGCGAGGAACCCTTTGTTTTCAGTGTGTTATCTCGAGGAACCAGTTGCTCTGGTTCTACATTCTGGCAGCCTTTGAGAGAGTGGGCTTTTGCCGGCGAAACATATGGTCTGTTTACCAAACCTCTCACCACCCAAGTGGCCTAACTAGGTCTTTGCTGGGAATTGTGATAGGGTTCTACAGTTCTGATTTGTTTCCTTGTAGCTACCAATGAAGAGCGATGGTGTACACGAAGATGCGGATCTCTGGACTCTTGTAATAACTAGACTCTGATGGAAATGTGTGGTGATAATTACCTAGTACAGTTCTGAGTAGCTTATGTTACCTGATCCTCATCTAAGAGTATCAAGTGTAGAATAATTTCAGAATAAGAGTGGCAGTAGGCCTAAAGTCTATTCTTGTGCTAATAATCTTAGTAGTGGTAGATAAAATATTTCTCTGTTTATTGCCCTATTGTTCTCGGGCAGCCCCTCCTCCCTCTTGTGACTGTCTCTCTACCTTTTAGCACAAAATAAATGCCCTCTTGTGTTGAAGCACTAAGTTGACTCCTGCCTCTCCTTGTCTGGCAGGCATATCCTATCCACATAATTCAGACCTTGGTGCCTCGCTCATCTCTTTTCACCACATTTAAGTAGAGCACTTCACAGAGCACCTCTAGACCATTGCATCGGGCACCACACATACAAGGGATAAACTTCTTCAGGCATTGGCCACATGCACTGACAGAAAACAGGCACCCTTCCAGAACCAGAAGTGCTGAACTGGTCACTCCAGATTGGGGGTCTCCCACCTTTGCTTCCTCTTCCATACCCAGCCATTCTTTCAGAGTTACACATCACAAATACTGAACTGTAGAAATGATGCAATCTTCAAATGTTTAGCACATTTTAGCATCAGAAAAACACCACTAGGGTGTAAAGTTAAAGTTCTGAACAAAGGGCATAGTCGCATATGGGACATCCACTATTGTCAGCAAACTTTAAAACAATCTTCTTGATAAAAACCTCACAGATACTGGGTGAGTGGGTCCTTTATCAGAGTGTCACCCACAGAAAACAATGCAGGTACATATCCTGGGTAACTCTCATACAGAATCTACTTACAGTTTGTACAACAAAAGCAGCTTCAAAATGTTCTAGATTGGATCAGGAGTGCCCTCAAAAATCTCTGCAGTCCCCTCTCATCCCACTGGAAATGAGGGCATCAGAAAGTCCTGGAGATGGTTTCCACCACTCACAAATCAGGCAAAAGATATCCTAGATGGGTGAGAAATACAGACTCTTCTCACTCCCTAAGCTGCTCACTCTCTGAGCTGCTACTGGAACTCAACTGCTCCACTCACAGACTACTGCAGAACTAACTGAAAATTCTAATGCTCCCCCACACTCACAGCCAGCTGTAGCTTATGTTGCTGTGAGAGTTCTAAATAGCATCACCTCTTTGCTCGTAGCTGAGACCAAGTAAACAGAGAGAGAGCAGGTGAAAATCCATTTAACTAGATAGTCACCAGCTGCCTTCTCTACCTACTTTGACAACGATGGAATTCTAGTATCCCCAGGAGACGGCGGGGTTACACTGCGCCCTAGCAGGTAAATAGACTGTTCCGCAGTCATTCCTTTACCCACACCATGCCGCCCTCCCCTCTGTGTTACCTACGGGAAGTGATCAGGCCCTCTCCTACCATGTGCCAGGCATAGGCAGGCAACACTAAAGGCACAGAGGCCAGCTGTCGAAACTTTAGTCCCTATCCTATGATCTATCTATGGAAAATCAGTGGCTTCAAGAAAATTGCCTGAAGCATGCCCAAAGAGACCAGAACTGAGGCCCCTACTTCTGGTCAGAACCACAGCTTGTCTATCCCCAATCCTCTAGGGAAAATCTTTCTGACCAAGCTGCCCATTGGGAACCTCCCCTCAAACCTAGGATGCCTGCAAACCAAAACACCAGGAAACAATACATTATAATGTATTACATTTCCTACACTTTCCCCACTACACCTGTGAAGAAAAAACCTTGTTAACACCTGTTAACAACAATTCTAAAACTCTAGGAAAACAAGAGGAACTCAGATGACCTCCACATCCTCTTCTTTTCTTCTCTGTTTCTTCCTTTCTTCTTCTTCAGGAACACCTGCAAGAAAAGAAAAGCACCACATTCTACATACTACAGTGTCTAAACCTCCATCTGAACACTAAAGAATCCCCAAAAATATTTTTTTCAGAAAAGTATAAAAGTAGAAAAATAGAAAAGACATTTATACATTACATTTCAGGATGGAATGCCTAAATGTCCATACTAGTTACAGAATGTTGTAACTCAAGGGCAAGGTCCATAGAAGAGTCTCTCCTGGGCTGGAGCCCACTGAAAACAGTCCTGGAACAGGGCAGGGCCTGAAAATCACTTCAATCCATGGGAAGAGTCTTTAAGGACAGTTCAAACAATTTGTGGTAGTCTGCCAGATGTAGGGTGTGTTGTGCAAAGTCAGTAAAACATAGAAAAATTGGTCTTACCAGTTCGTTGAAGACCAGAAACAAAGATCACCATACTTCTCCAAGCTGAAGACTCTCACCCACCAGGCAGCATCTTGGATACAGCTGGGTGATGTACTCTGCAAAACCAGGTGATGAAATGGGAAAAACAGCTGGGTTGATGTCATCTTGAAAACCAAATGCGGAACAGGAAATCAGCTGTGTTGATGTCATCTCTAAGGCCAGGTGATGGAAATGGGTAAATACTGCTGGGCTGATGAATCTAGATGTGCCTGAAGAAAATTCCTGGAACACCAGTAGAGCTGCAGCTTCCTCCTGGATACTGCTGCTGCTGGATGACAGACACTGCACTGCCACTACTTTGCTTCCCTCTAGGCATGCTGGCATATTCACAGGAGTGGCACCATTAAGGGTAATACCACTCGGGTGAGGTGCGAGAACCATGGCACCATCTGGGTGTTCAAAGTTTGTTTGTTGAATTTGTTGACCCAGTAAGCCCACTGGGCACTGGGCCTAGAAGTCCCTTTTCAGGGGCAACTGGGGGCAGATACAGATGGTAAGCAACTGAGATTGAACCGGTTAAGCAGTTGATGGTATTTTTAGTGAATGAGGGAAATTTGGTCAGGATGCTGGTGAAATTCCCTACTCTTACACCAGGGGCTCTTCTTCCTGTGAGCAGGGATGGAGGAGCCAAGTTTGGAGCCGGACAGAGGAGGAGGAGGAGGAAGTGCTGATGTGGCAGGGTGATGGCCTCCTCCCTGTACTCATGGATACAATGGATACTGCTTCAAACAAAATGCATTCTAGTGATGTACTTACGGAGACTCAGGTTCTGAAATCTGCAGATTTGTACTCACGGAGGAGGAAGAACATCTAGAAAGAAAAAAAACAATTGGAGCTTGCTCTAGCAAAATCTACCAATGGAACAAGGACTGTATCTGGTTCTGAGAACACACTGATGTTTGCTGCACATCGTGCTGAGTTGCCGAGGACTCCGGCTTCTACAGTCAAGATTCAGGTACCACCTCCACTTATTCAATATCAACCTGTGCCTGGGCAACAAAATAATGCTACGGTATTTACCTTTACAAGTTCAAGGCAAGCTGCTAAACATGTAATAGAGCTGGAGCGCTCACTTATTTCCTTACCATGAGTGTCATTCTCTGAGTCCTTATGGATGGCAGGGAGGGAGCAACAGTCTAATTGTCAGGTTTCTTCTGTATTAAAGGGGATACGGAGATGACTTGGGAGATGGTGCAGTTAATGGAGTTGGGCCTAAATGTGTCACAGCTCAGATCCCTGATAAAGCCCTGAACATGGATATGGGTAATGTAACACCCTTGCCCCTCAATAAACTAAACAAAGGACAGACAGATTACTAGATTGGTATGATATCCGAAAGGATGGGCTCCTCCTCTGAGATTACTAATCAGCATGGGGTTCCTGATATTATCCTCTATTCTCCCTCCTCTGAAGTGTTCTTCTAGGCCTCTCATGAAGGAAATGCCAGGGGACAGCAATGCTGTGCATAAAACTTGCAGTGGAGGGTTGGACAGAGGAAATCAGATGATTCACAAAGAAATGAGAATCATTAGTTTTGCAGCACAGGTATATTGTGATACCAAGCACCAAGGGTATAATGCATAGTGTTTCTCCTTATAATTTTGACCCCCTTTATCAGCGGCTGCAATAAAGCAGGCTTTGGGTTGGAAGGACATGTTGGAGATGATAATCCTGGACATAGTCCACACTGAAAGAGTGGGTTGGATCAAAATGAGTTGGGGCAATGGGTTCCTGAACCTAAGTGGGATGTATCCACTTTTTATCAGTCATCTACTTTACCAGATTGGTCTCCTACATTGGCAAATGTTCGAGGGAGCAGGTCTTGATGCATACTAAACAATGTATAAACCAGCCTCTGGCCCACAGCCCTGATGTGTCGGTACCATTACAAGAGGCTTCCAAGGAACCTGCTCAGCCAGAGACAACATCACAAGGTATCTCACCTCCGCCATCCTCACATCTGCAGCAAACTATCAGTGTGGATCTCCCAGTGGTACCAGCTTTATTGCCTGGAACATAAAAGCAGGCAAATAGTGAGGACCCTGAGCACAGTTCCCAATCTTCTCCAATAGAGGACCCTCCAATAGAAACAACTCTTGTCTGAACTTTTTAAACTGAATCGACAGAACCCCTTCCGAGAAACATGCAGTCCACCTCAAATATAAAGGAGGCTTGCATGTTCACCCTGATCGACACTATGTGGGGAAACTTTAAGGATTCGCTGCGTTTCTATGCTGCTGATGTTTTGCCTTTATACATATTTCTGGAGAAGATATTTATGACATTAGTTTTCATTCAGCGCTCTTTTGGATGCCTTTTGGTGAAATACAACCAAGTAAAGAGCTCCTCTATGGCCCCTTTATGGCGATCCACCGATGAAGCCACTTATGAAATTAGTCACAATCATGTTTTGTAATGAAAGTGCCCCAGTGAGAGACGTAGCTGGCTCCGACAAAAATGGCAGGTTCTTAGCCCACCAGAAGCTATACTGGATAAGGAACAATTCTGGACTGGAGGTGGAAGTTTCAAGTCAAACTGCTTCAGACTGATGATGGGATTCTTCATATCCCTAATTGATTCTTTTGGGACATGATCAGGAGTCTGTTACTACTCTGGCCAGCCTAGGACATGCTATTGTTGTGGTTCCCGGACCAATTTGTCCAGTGTGTGACAAACTCTGATGTGGTTTGTGCAATAAAGTTGGACACATCAATTCCAGATGTACAAATTTCTGCCAATGTAACCTCTGTGAAGAAAAGGGCCATCTTTACAGGGTCTGCCATGGGCAGCAATGAATACTACTCAGCCCTTCGATCCAGAGGACCTCATTAATAAAGCCCAGGCCGATGAAAATTTGAAACCCCCACCTCCAGCATGACTGGATTTACTTAAGTCATCTTGGTGGATGTTGTGGGCCCCTCCATTCCTACGGAGGCCAAGGTACAGCCCCCAGCATAGATCTCTATCTTTATCACAAAATTTGATAGCGGTGGTCCCACTCTTGCAACCCATTTGTTACACAGATTCTGTGGACCTGACATCAGAAAAACATCTGAGATATTACCCTCTGCAGTGGATCCTGTTCCACTTACCCAGAAGGGTCCTCCAGGAGACTAATAAGGTTGACCCTCACATGGGGTGGAATCAAAAACCCTATGAGATTCTCGGTACTTCTGAGTGGGGGACTCAGAACAGGAGCCCAGACTCTAGGAAGCAGATGGAAGTGGTGAAAACTCATACCTCACCACCTGAGAAATTATATACAGAAGAAGAAAAAGAAAAGGAAGACAAACTAATTTTGGTTCAAACTGATGAACATTGGTATGTCTAAAGTGGCAACTATTAATTGCCACAGTCTTATTAATCTCAAAAGAGACATGCTGTTTTCAGTTAATTTAGTATCTTAATGTTGATTTGTTTTGTTTTTGCAGGAAACATGGATGTCATCAGTGTCTCATCTTCAGGCCTTCAAATCAGAATGGCCATGGGGCCCCTCATACTGGTCCTTCGGGACAGACCGGGCAGATGAGGTGGATTTCCTCTTCACGGGAATCATTTTTCTTTATTTAGAATCTTAGACCTCATCCTGGGAGGTTCTAATATTGGATGGTTATTGAGATGCTGAACCATGTAGGCTGATTAATGTCTATGCCCCTCAACTGAAAGCTGAGAGGACTAATATGTTCTCCATCATTCAGCCTTATTTATGTACAGCTAAACTGGTCCTTTTGGTGGGATTTTAATTGCTGCCTGACGGTTCCTAGCAAAACAACTCCCCATCCAAGGTATATTGTGATTCAGTAGCTTTTGCACAATGTATAGTACTGGCAGAGCTCTTAAACTGCAATTCTTATATTGTGCCACCTAAGTATTTACTTATAAGTGGGTACAATTCACTCCAGTCATTAATTACATGTTTATTTCAAAGCACTTGATAGTGCATGATGCTACTATATGTTCAATTAAGTTTTCAGACCACCTTATGATTATTACTTCTTTCAGTTCAGATCCTCACCATATCAGCATGAAGACTAGATGGAAACTGAATGTACAAATACTTCAGAGTCCTCACCTTCAGCATGCTATCAAACAACATTTGGTGACTCGGGCCTCTGTGCTTGATCTATATGAGGACTTTGGGGAATGGCGGTTACAAACGACTGACATTTCCCTGGTCCTCCAGAGATATGGCAAGATAAGTCTCGATATCAATATTTCAAATAATTAACTACGTAAAAATTTCAACATCTATTATCCCTATCCCTAGGAGGTCAAGATCTTGCTTCCTGAATAGATCCTGTAAGATGTGCAATGCAGGACTTACAATATGACAGAGGCCAGCACCATCAGACACAACTATCCTATGAGATACAGAAGTCCCATGTTTTGGATCCTGTGACTTGCAAATCTCAGCGAGTGGCATCCACTCTATCTAGCCTTTAACGCCTGATGGTACCTTAGTTACTTTGGTTAATGACCTCTTTCAGATAATTACACAAGTAGAGAAAGGGGATGCATCCTTCACAGGGACAGCTGTCCTACTTTTCTACCTTAGGACAGTATCCACTCCCCCTTCTAAATTGAATTTTCTTACTCAAGCCATGTCTTCTCGGGAGATTCTGAATGTGATTCACACCCAGAAACTAGGCGGCCCAGGTATAGATGGTCTCCATTTGAATTTTATAAGACTTTGCTTCAGAACTAGCATGTTGTCTAGAACGAGTTTTCATTTCCTTTTTCACAGAACTTAGTTCCGGCTCCTTTTTATGGACTCTAACAATATTTTATTCAAATCAGGAGACCGATCCTTACCCAGAATTGGAGGCTGATCAGCTTGTTGAATGGGGACTTCAAAATCCTCTCTCAAATTCTCCATCTTTGTTTAAGTGCTTTGGCAGTACATATACTACATCCACTCCAATTTTGTAGCCTCCAGACAGATCTATCCATCACCCTCTGATCATTTTAAGAGAACTCTTGGAATTTAATCAGACTAAACATTACAATGGCTGGGTAATTTCCTTGGACCAGAAAAAGACTTTCGATCTGGTGGACCATAGTTTTTATTTTCTGTACTGGAAACATATGGAATCCTGGGCTCTTTATTGACAAAATCAGAATGTTACATCCTAACGCTAATTGGTGCCCTATATGTAAAAGTGGTTATTGGTCCAGTTGCAAGGTTCATACAGGGGTACATCAAGGGTGCCCCCTGAGCCCACTATTACACATTTTTCTTTTCAATCCTCTGATACAACGATTATGAATAACCCAGGGATTCAGGGTTTAACAGGACACACTCCAGGGATGAGGTCAAGATCCTGGCTTATGCAGATGATGCGTGTCTGCTTCTTCAGGATTTGGACAGTATCATGGAGGCCAATAATGAAATACTGTGTTTTTCTGTTTTAGGGGCATGGTTGAGTGTTCCTAAATGTAAGGCAGTTACAGTAGGTTGGGATCTGCAGCCTCACCCCTCCCTGTTGGTGGAAACATTCAATTTTCTCCCAGACTCTATGAGTAAAGGTAGGAAAGGACCTTCCACATATGGCGTCAGCCCTCCCTCGTGCCAGTCTCCTCCTTGCTACTCTTAGCAGTGTACGGCTCATGGCTCGGCTTGGGGGTTGCCAGTCCTGGTTAAGCCAGTGCCACATACTTAATGAATGAAAGAACTTGTCCCCAATCACCTCTGTGAGAGGGGTCTGGAGCCTTCTTCTTCAGTCTCCAGCTCCTCTGAGGCATGAGCTTGAGGCGGTCACTGGGACCTTCAACATGAAGATACATCTATTCATTCTCCTCTTCCTCACTCAGGATCTGAGCCCAGGGAGTGAGCAGTCATCCTCACTTCCGAGACAGTCCACTCCTCACTGGGCACAAAGTAGACACCTCCCAGTTCAATGTCTCTCAAAGTTCATCCTCCCCTACTAGGATAGGACTAGGACCCTCCTTCCATGGGTCCACAGATCCTTTTGTTTGCAGATGATACCAAGATCTGCAACAGAGTAGATGATCCAGATGGGGTGGGCAGAATGAGAAGAGATCTGGATAAACTAGCAAAATAGTCAAAGAGTGGTAACTGGGGTTTAACACAAAGAAGTGCAAGATCATGCACATAAGGAAGAGAAACCCTGAAGCCACCTACAGGCTGGGAGGCGGAGTTGCTGGCAGTCACAGGGAAGAAAGAGACTTGGGCATCATCATCACCGATGACCTGAAATCATCAAGCAGACCAGGAAAGCAGTAGGCAAGGCTAGGGGGATGTTGGGGTGCATTAGTAAAATTATCCACAAGTCGTTGGGGAGGTAATAATCCCTCTTTACAAAACACTGGTTAGGCCCCATCTGGGTACAGCGTGCAGTACTGAAGTCACACCTTCACAAGGACATTAACCAAATTGAGGCAGTCCAGAGCGGCAGCAAAATGGTGCAGGGACTGCATCAGAAAATGTGAGGACAGATTAATGGAGCTCAATATGTATACCCTAGAGCAGGGGTTCTCAAATGGTGAGGCCAGCCTCCTGGGAGGCCCCAACCTGTTCCAGGGAGGCTCAAGCAAGTCTGAAAACTACTGTCTTTAAATTTTGGGTTTATATATTTTGTGTGAATAGATGAAGCAAACTGAAAGAGGATAATAATAGTAGGTGAATTTTATGTATTTATTTACTAATAGGTGACAAGGGAAGGATGAATGAGCCAAGCTCATTTCAGGTGTACCTAGGAGGGTAGGGAGTGAATACATTTCAAAAGGTAACTACAAAACAATCAAGAAATATACAATGAGCAATAGTGCAAATAAATATGAATACATTAATAATGAGTGGTGGTAATTGATCAATTTGTAAACTAATGACAGAACAGCCAAATACAAGGGTTGAGCATAGAAGTGCTAAGAGCAATAGCAGGAAGAGACAAAATAATTCCTGAGATGTTGCTTAGGAGCAGAGAAGGAGGGGTGAGGCAAAGTAAGTAGGAAGGTTATTTCATATAGAGAGGAAACAGAGGAAGAAGTCTGACCCATGAAGTTACTGCAAAAGAGGTAACAATGGTTCAAGAATGAAAATAGCAGAGCAAGTACTTGGCCTGTTGGGGGTTACAGTAAGCTGAATAATAATATTTGTTTATTTTATTTATTATTCAGAAAACACCTTTAAGCACAGGAGCTCTTTTTCAAAAGTTCCAAGTCAGTATAAGACAAAGAACTGAATATGAGTTAAGTATTCAAAGGGGTTCATTTTATTCATGGTGTACTGCACAAGTACAGTACGTTATTTTTCTTTGGGAAGCCCAAGATTATTTCAGTTTTTGGGGAGGCTCAAAATCATTTCCATGGATTGGGGAGGCTCACTGGGGCAAAGTCTGAGAACTACTGCCCTAGAGCAAAGGAGGGACAGAGCTGCTATGATCAAAACATTCAGACACCTTAAGGGCATTAACAAGTTGAAAGAGTCTAACATGTTTCAATATAAGAAAAATAGCAGGACAAGAGGACACAGCATGAGATTAGAGGGAGGCCAATTAGGGGTAATGTGAGGAAGTTATTTTTCATAGAAGGGTGGTGGATGCATGGAACGGCCTACCTCAGGAAGTGGTGGATATGAATACAGTGCAGGGCTTCAGACAGGCATAGGATAGGCATAAGGGAGCAATACAGATGAGTATGAATAGATAGGCCATTGACAGAGCAAAGGCCAATGGCACTTCATAAGGTAGAAAAGAAATGGGCAGACTGGATGGGCATGTCAGTCTTATCTGCCATCAACTTCTATGTTTCTATGTTTCCATCACACTGCCCATTTGGGACATTGGCGTGGAAACATCTCTAGGTGTCTGCCCTTGTAGTAGATCCATGCTATCTCCTTCTGTGCCACACTCTATGGGACTTTCCCCAACAGGTTCAGCCTGGTGCTGCATGCTGCTACTTGCAGGGTTTCCTACTTTGGTCCAAGTGGGAGCCAATCAAATTTGATATCCCTCTCTGGCAGTGCACCCTGCTCATACCATACTTCACTAGGCAATCAGAACAGTGAGGCATCAAAACACATCCCTTCTAGCCCTGAGGCACATAGCGTATAATCTCACTGAATAACTAGGAATACTTAATGTCTGGAGGCAACCCTTCACCATAAAAAGTTCTCTCTATTTCTCTTAGTGTGGACACCTCTTCTGCTATCATAGCTCAGGCATGATCCAGGTAGCAGGAAGCTCCAGAAGCCATGTCTGCAATTAAAACACATAAAAAGTTTGTAGTTACTATTTGTTTACTAGTCTCAGTACAGTCTCAAAAATGGCTCCCTGCTGCTGTGTTTACTTTGCTAACCCCACCCTGTAATGGCAGCGGTAGCTCTCCTTATGAATCAAATCTGTTTCTGACTCAATGACTGCATCCAACCTCTTCTGTTACTGATTTTGCTCAAACTGTATTGATTGCACTGCTTGTGTCTTTCTCAGCACATTCATGTGATTTTAGGACTTTACTGTTAGAACACGAATTAGACTATTTACACATGGTCAAAGTCACTTACAAGCCACAGTATTTCTTTTCACAGGATTGCCTGTTTGCTGTCGCATAGTACAACTCACAGTCTCTCTTGCTTAAGAACATTTTACTGTTGCTGAACCCATCATAAATGCTTGCAGTCTGTGCTCAGAATTTTGTTTGTTGCACTTGCTGTTTTACAACTCACAGTCCTCTTTGCAAAATACTCTCACTGCTTGCCACAGAATCAGCTGGCTTGAAAATCACAACACAGTTTGATGCTGAGTTGTTTGGACTTGTACTCACTGAAATCAGTAGCTGGCTTTCTCCAGTGGAAATTTCAACCTGGTGCCAATCCTGAAAGGCCTCTGGGGGTGAAATGGGCTGGTGATCCGTCGATTGTTACCACAAATGCCACGCTCATTTTCCAGTCGGTCAGATAATGGGTTGAGCCCAAATTTGTATAGAAATAGTCTGTTTTTACAGATTAGAATGTTCTGAGCCCTCAGTGGTGGCTCCTGGTCTGACCAGCTAGCATGCCACTCGTTCTCTCCTCCTTACACTCGGCTGCACTCTGAAGCTGGTTAGAGGCGGGACTGATTGCAGTCACACCAATCGCTCAACGCCATGCAAATGAGCCTCTCTCTCTCGCTCTTCCTTCACGGCGATCATCGAGCAGGCAAATTTAAACTGCATACTGTAACTTTTTCTTGGCTGCAATTTCAAGGTGGAAGCACCGTTTATTATTTTTATTTTTTATTTTATGAGGTTCAGTCAGCATATTAATGGGTCTAAAAGTTTTTCTGATATTCACTTCTCATCAGATAAACACCCAAGATTGTTAGTTTCATCATCCCTTCCTACTCTACACTAACCTATTGGGATGATCCAAAACTAGTTAAACCTCACATTTATTGGAATAAATATTATTTTACTTAAGCATAAGTATTACTTGATAGTAATGTATTAAGTGGTTGCCATATCTTTTCAAAAGTTTCTTTTGTTCCTCTTTCATATAGTGCAGCCTCTCCAGATTGATGACTTCCACCATCAGGTTCAACTAATTGCAGAAATCTGGTGGTTTTGTATCCTTCCACTTCTGAAGAATAGATTTTTTAGCAATTGTGAATGCTATAGAAACAAAAGCTTGTTGGTACTGATTCAGTAAGTTTTGTTGTTCTAGTAAACCAAACATAGAAAATAATAACCTAAATGATATATGTTTATTTAAAGATTTATTAATTGTATTATATATTTTTGACCAAAATGAGTCAGATATGGCAAGCATGGATTAAGTGGATTAACGTATCAGAGGTATGTGAGCATCTGGGGCATTTATCCGGGAGGATTGCACTATATTTATGAAGTTTGTATGGGGTTAAGTAAGTCCTGTGAAGTATATTGTGTTGTATTTGTCTTAATCTATGGATTTTAAATTTCTAAAAGTTGTATCTAATATCTGGTTCCATAGCTCATCCTAGATTTCTTCTATTAAGTCAGAGCATAAATCTGTCTGCCATTTTTTTAATTTCTTAATAGCCTCAGAGTATCTGAAAATAAGGACATATACAGTACTGAAATTAATTTTTGTTTTCCATTTGTTGTAATATTTTATCTAAAATTGGAGTAGAGCATAAGCCCAAAACTCCATTCGTTGATTTGATATAATGTATAATTTGTAAGTATTTAAACATGTGAGTATATGGAAGATTAAATTGAGCTTTCAAAGTATCAAATGATAGAAAGCCAAGTTCACTAAAATGCTGGCCATATTCAAATAGACCCGTTTTTCCATTCTTTAGTGATCACATCATTTATAGAAAAAGGACAATTCCTATTATTATCAGTAGGAGTAAATCTTGTTATCCCAATATTAATTTTAATAATTTATGAAGATCATACCATACCATGCCTTCAGTACTGTATATAATGCTATAGGGATTTTTATTGTAATCTATGATCTAATGTTTGCCCAGAAAATAAAAAATTCATTAGTGAAGGGTAGTCAACAGAAGCCATCTCCATTTGAACTGACATTCTTTTTCTTCCTGAAAATTCAGCCAACTTCATATAATAATTACTTGAGAAGCCAAAAATACTTATACAAATTGGGTAAAGCTAACCCTCCATACTCGATAGGGAGGACCAACTTATCATATGCTATCCTTGGTTTCTTATTCAACCAAATAAAGTTTGTAATCACTTTTTAATGATTTAAAAGAGAAAATGGAACTTCTATAGATAAGGCTTGAAATATATATATAGTAATTTCGGTTAGGGTTGTCAAAACCCTCTGAAGTTCTGGGTTCTAGTCTAGAACTTTTAAAAAGTTCTAGGGTTCTAATCTTTTAGAACTCAAACCCTATTTTTTAATTGTGCTGCCAATAATGAAGATAATGCAAATACACGTGAAATTGAACACACTTGCACTGGCCGGTGGCGCTGAGGGTTGAGGCACTGGACACCACACCTCGTGCTACACGGTGACCCAGGTTTGGGAGACGGACTTGGTTTGTCAGGGAGCATGCTTGGGGGAGGTTGGGAGCAAGATTGAGGTGCCTAACAGCAGTTCTCCTATCTCAGTGGGGTGCAGTGCCACCACCTCCCGGTTGGAGGTCGGTGGTGGTGCAGGTGGAATAAGGGTGACTGGTAGGGTAGGGTGGGGTGCCTGCAGTGCATGGTGCATGGTGCATGCATGCCTCCACATCACACACCATGCCAAGGACATGAGGGTGGACAAAATTGGGAAAATGGCTAAACTAATCATGGAAAAAAACTGAGCACATGCTGCCAATAATAAAGATAGTGTTATTTTATTTATTTATGCCTTTGTTAACCGGGTAAGTGTGCTGATCCAATGGACCATTTTCAGACATGACCGGCCACAAGGTGACACCAACATAGCTCAACAGCCATAAATTTATATAGACAGTAGTAGCTATTACACAGTGATGAGCAATAGACAAAGGTCAAAACACGAGTCAGACATTTCTGTACAAAACCTCAGTATGAGGTCAATAGAGTGCAATGTAAACTGAGCTGAAGCAGTGGTAACAACTCAGGTTACAGAAGATAAATGGTACAAAAATAACCAGCAGTGACTTTTATAATTAGAAGCAAAACATCCATTTCTCCTGAACTGGCTGACAGACTAACAGATGGACTTGATAAGAAGACCTTGTAGGTCAAGGAGAAAGGAAACCAGAGACATACACCTGAAAATGAGGACAAAAATAAATCTGTTCAATGTAAGGAGAGAGAAATGTTCGTGTATGACTTTGATATATTGGGTACAGTACAGCAATCAAAGTGTAAACAGCAGGATGATGGCCAGTATGCCATGTAGAGTCTCACACACCATGGTACAGTGCAGCTGTCAAAGGGCACACGGATGGATGATGGCCAGTACACCACGTGGAGATGGAGTGCATAAGATGCAACACACAATTTTTTTGGGATAATGAGTAAGTAAGTAATCTATCAGCTACATCAGCACCATCTTCAGAATATGATCAGTCATAAAATGTGTTTTTTAACATAAGGCTGCACACTCCATTGCTATCAATTTGGTACCTTTCACAAGAAACAAATTCACTAATAAAAACACACTATGATGGCTGAACTGTCTTAATATTATGGTTTTGAAAGTTTTCCCCAGGCGTCATTAACACTTAATGCAGAGAAATTAAGACCCAGTAAAACAAGTTATTCAAATTTACATGACTAATTCCAGCTTCAAAACTTGACAGATGGGTCACTGATTTAAATAACTATGCACTGAACTGCCTTTTAGATGTTAACATCAGTGAACACTGAATTGGGGAGGATTTGTATTTCAACTGAGTGGTTCTGCAAATTATTAACTACCCTATTAACTTCAATACAGAAAATGCAGAAAAGCAATATACATAAGTCTCTCCATGAGGGTCTGGAGTAGTTGCTTCAGACCCTGTCACTTCTGGGGCACAGATTGGAATTTTGCCTTGGTCAGTAGTGACTTAACAGCTGCTCCAATAGCTGTTTGGAGTGCAAAGCAAAATGAGTCATGAAGTTTCAGTCCAGTTCACAGAGGGCAGGTGTTCATGCCACCAAAACACACATGGCACACCAGTTGCACCAGCATCTCACAAAATCAAAGACTGAATAACGGAGTCTGAACTTCCTTCTTTCACTAGCTGGGAGCCACTCCATTATAAGGCTGAGGTACACTGGTGAACAGCATTGCAGCCATCCATACCTTGTACAATGTCTGTGAATCAAATGGAAATGTATTTACAGTAGCTATTTCCACTCCTCCTGCCTAGTCCTCCACCTTCTTAGTTGCTCCTTGCAAATACTTAATAACCAGAGCATAATTGCCTTTCTCCAGGAACAACTTGAACAAGAGTACACAAAATATTCCAGACACTTGACACTAAGTCAATATAAACATCACTACACCAACCCATCACCATGTTTATCATATCCCTTCTATGCACCTTTCCTACAATGCCATCCTGAACCTCAATGCACCTTCTCCTGCCCCCCAGTTCCACACACCTATAATTTAGTGCACTTCTGCACTTTGCCTGAAACCTTTACTGCACTGCTGGGCTTAGTTCTGCTTCCATCAAAGCAATTTGCATATAACTGATTAATTGTATGTCTGTTGCCTCTGTACTGCTGCATCACATCCTGTCTTCTACCCTGCTGCTGGCGCTCTTAGCTGTTCCCCTACTTCCTAGCCCCAAACACCAAAAGGCCCAAACTTAAGCCCACCAGATAGAACTGATTGCTGCTGCTGACCTGAGGCCCAGTGCGATGCAACTCCTGCTCCCTCTCCTGTCACTCCCGACGAGTTGCGGTGACTGTTGCCAGGTCAACTTGGCAGGTGGGTGACAGGTCATCTGCTCCTCTCTCTCCTCCAAACATGTGAGGGTGTGAATGCTGGCTGGGTCTGGTCCATGCTACTACTCCCTCCTCTGCCCACTGGACTACAGCAATGCCGGCAATGACCGCAAGTTAAAAGCAGCGTGCAGTCTGGAAGACTCAAACTGCCCAGTACATGCATATCCACAGGCCACCACGAGATGATTGGCAAATGGCAAATGCAGCAACTGCCTTCAGCATCAATCATCATGATGGCGGCAGGCACACTCAGAACAGGAAAGCAGCCGTGGAAGGCAAGAGAGGAGGCCATAAGCCCACCTCCACCACCTTTACTTGTAACTGTTTGCCAAGCAGCAGATGCCATCAAAGTGGGCAGATCCCACCTCCTCATCACTCATTGGAGATCTGCTGCTGCTGTTAGCTAGATCTGTCGGCTGACATTGGCACCACAGTGTCCCCTGACTGCCCGTCCCTTATCAAGATGGAAAAAAAGATCCGAACCCTTTTGTGAACCCTCTGGTGTTCGAGTTCTAATTTAGAACTCAAACACCAGAGTTCGAAAGCACAGTTCAAATTTTTTAGAACTAGTTCTGACAACCCTAATTTTGGTAGTGTTTGCATTTTACTAAGTTGATTCTCCCTATCAAAGTGAGCGTAAGTGATTTCCATCTTTCTAGTTCTACTTTTATTTTTGAAAGATTTTATCATAATTTGCAGAGTAAATCCCATCAAGGTTTTTGTTATAGTGATCTCTAAATAGTTAAATGAGTCTACCCTGAGCCTAAGGGATGACAAGATTGTGATCTAGAGTCTGATGTTTTAATGAATGCCAACTTCTCATAATTAATTTTAAAGCCTGAAACGTGACCATAAAGTTTAGATGACTTAATCAGTTCCATAATTGATGTTTGTTCATTATTCAAATGCATATAGACTGATCTAATGTTCCACCTGGCCATTATAGACACCTTTAGTACAATTATATCTTTTAAACTCGCCCAAGGTTCAATACACAAAGCAAAAATCAAAGGTGAAATGGGCAACCTTGACGTGTTCCTCTAGATAAATGAAAACGGTGATAAAAGGTTATTTATTTTAATTTGAGCGGTAGGGGAACAGTATATAATTTTATTCAATCAATAAAGTTAGGGCAAGTTCATTCTATGAATCACATCAATAATGAACTCCCATTCAACAGGTCAAACACCTTTTTGCATCCACCGTTATTAATTTGAATCTTGCTTGTTCTTATTTTCTAATGTAACCCCTGCAAATGGGGGTTCCCAAAAGACTTCAGGAGCTTGCTTGAATGCTCCAAGCCTGAATGGTGTTTGGCATTTAAGCCATTTATCAGTGAGTGTTTTTAGAGCCTCTGGTACTGTCTCTTTAAGAGCTGTCTGCTTGCAGACATAATTAGTTGTATGGGGGACTGTGTGCTTCTCTGAGTACCACTCGAGCTGCTGCAATTCACTTCATTTTGCAGTCACTAGAGTGCAAAGGGAACCTATCTGAAAGATGTAACTGTTTGCCAGAAATTATTTAGAGTAATAATAAAATTACAGTTTGTCTAACCTGCTTTCTTTGCAGTCAGAACTGTGTCTGCTAGTTCCCATTCTAGTTTTGAACTGCTGAACTGGACCAATCAGTGTGGGGTAGCTAGCTCTAAAATGGTGCCTTGGACGAATCAGAACTTGGACTCATAATCTGGAGCCAGCCACAAGAGGATTGTATGGGCAGTGACTCTGGGAGATGTAGTTTAGACTTCAGTGCCTTTTTGGACCAACAGCAGCAGTCTATTGTGAGTGACAGCCAATCCAGTCAAGAACTGGGAGGAACTCAAAGGAAGAGCCGGTTTTGTCGGTTGGAGTTTCAGTTGAGCTTTGGCAGTGAAGAAGGAAGGAGCCCTGTGCTTTTCAGTGTGCAGTTTTAGTCAAAACGTGTGTAAGGCCCAGAGTTCCGGTCTGCAGCTTGTTAGGACTGAATCCGTCCTGTGAAAAGAATCAAAGGATCTCTGAAGAGTAGAAACCAGGCTCACCCTGTAGAAGACTGGAAGAATTGCTGAAATTACTCGGTCTGTCAAGAACTGAATCTGCTGTGTGTTCTCCGGGTATTGTGCAGTAATTACGATCGGGATACAGATGCAGCCTGCCTGGTATAGTGCTTTCTTTTATATAAATGTGTGAAGAGGTTTGTGTACCTCAAGTGAGCCCTGCTGACATTGAAGGACCCTATCTTATTTGGAGGTCGTGAGTACTAATTCAGGGTCGCTCCCTGTTGAATTGCCACATTAAATCCAAATGGAAATACTGTACTGCTGACTGTTTAATTTTCCTTTTCTCTGTGTGAAAGGGCCCTACCAGCTGCCACGGTTTGGACTAGCCACTAGGGCTTGGGTACCCAGGGACAGTAACTGATAGGGATAGGCCTGTGCACAGAGCCATAGGTAGATTATTAGAGTGATAAGCTAATTAACCTGATTTCCCCTGTCCTTGTTATATCCCCTAAATAAATCAGAGCTGCTTGTTTCAGCAAAGTTATACTGCCTGAGTATTTGTCTATGTTAAAGTACTGTACTGTGATTGTTGCACTGTATCTCATTTCACAGGAGGTCCCAGTGCGGAACCAGTCCTGGGGTAAGTGTATACTGTGAAGGTAATTCTGATATATTGTGTGGGCCACTAGTGGGAAGAAAGGGGTTGCAGTGTCCCAGAGGGCTGTGACCAAGTTAGTTTAACTATTGCAAACCCTGACCTCTGGGTGGAGGCACCCGCCATTGGATCCAGGCCCCTCAACCTGTTAGTGGCAAATCAGGCAGGGTAGTAGCCCCGGGATAGCGCCATCTAGGGGTTACATCTTGGAGGCTCACCGCTGGGATTGTGTGTCCTCTAGTGGCCATATTCTACGAACCACTGTTAAGAAAAAATGGGTACCCGACAGAGTGGCTGTGCACCGGCTGGTGGAGTGGTGTACTGGGAGGAGATCGACCCCCAAAATGCTATGCTTATCCTGGACATCCCCTGGGTATCAATACGGACACTGTGCAGGAGTACTTTCCAAGGTGGAAGGTTTACAAAACCCTGTGGTGGTGGGTCGGCATGCTAATCTGCTCACCCACACTTTCCTGGCCCTAGTAGAGTTTAAGGATCCCATAGATAGCTCCAAAGTGCCACAGACCATTACCCCAGAGGGAGCCCTCACTGCTTGAGAGTGATAACTAAGGACAGTAAAGACCGGGGGGAATCAGCCCCCACCACTATCTGAAACTTTTGAGGAGAAATTTGCTGAATGGTTGCTGGGAGAGGGAAAACTGTGGAGGACTTGAAGAAACTATTCTTGCCACCTGGGGTGTTCCTCCCCAACACCCTCTCCTGCTCCAGTGCCCGTAATGGTGGCTGAACCAATGCAGACTCCTATTTCTGCACCTGCCATTAGTCACGACTCTTACGAAGGTTGAGGATCTTCTCTGGCACCTCCCACCCCCAAGGGAGGATGACTGGGAGACCTGGATAGACTATATTTGCCCCCAAGTGCTAGAATGGCCCGTGCTCAGAAGGCGAAAGCGAAAGAGGGTTAGTGAGGAGCCTCCGAGGTCCTGCCCTGCTACCATCCGTAAGCAAACGGGCCAGTAACCCTGAAGCGACTGCACAGGCCTATCTTGAGGCCTTGGAGAATGTGTATGGGAGCCCAGATTCTGATGAGGACCTATGGTGGAGAGTAAGAAATGCACAACAGTACCAAGGGAGTTGTTGTCTGTGTATGTCTCTCGGCTGGAAAAATTGTTTATGAGAATGCCTCAGAAAGGGTAGTTTGCCAGCGATTGAACTGGACGAACCAGACTGGACAGAATCCTTAAGTCTGCCCCTTCTCAGAACTGCTGTTGCTTCAATTACGCCTGCAATCGACTGGAATCCCACCTCCTATGATGAGTTAATGAGAGAAATTCGAGGAGTTGAGAAAGCGACCTCGGGAGGTACCTGCACCAACAGCTGTGGCTACGACCAGTGACTGAGGTGACCCATCAAGTGAAGTTCAGGGGCAGAGGTTGACAGTCAATGGAGTGCTCTGACAAGGGAAAAGATATGCCACAATGGGCGAACTGTTGAGAGAATCCGAATTCAAAACAGTCCCTTTATGAAGGCCACGCAAGTCAGAGCCCTGACCTATATCCGACTGCATCTGCTATGGGGTGGGGTACCCACCCATGTATCTCCTTGATAACAGCTCCAAACTCAATTCCTTGACCATGGAAGTGGAGAAACTGACGAGATGTCTCCAAATGCTTATCACGCACAGACAGAGATGGCACCAGGTTTCCAGTTAGTAATACCCCGCCCTGGCTCCCAGTGTGGCGCCTCGGCCAGCTCAAACTCCAGAAAGTATGTTTTGCTATAATTGTGGGAAAGATGGGCACATGAAAAGGAATGCCAGTCCCCAAAGACACTGACAAAGTTGCATATAGGCTACAAGGAGAGCTTGGAGAAGAAATCAGTGGTTAAGAGGTGCACGACATGATCCCAGTGAGGGCACCAAAATGCTAATTCACGTCCTTTTGTGGCAAGGTCAGTTGCCCAGGCCCCCACTACTGCCTCTCCAGACTGGTCCAGAATAGTGGGTCCCTCCATGGAGACCACTGTAAAGGTGAATGGAGTGTCTACAAGAGCTGTATTAGACAGTGGCTCCCAAGTGACAATTATGTTCCAGGATTGGTATCAGAAGCATTTGTCAGGCGTGCCCTTACAACCATTAGAAGGACTGCATGTATGGGGTTAAGTGAGAAGGCCTACCCCTATTCTGGGTATATCCAATTTGGCTGTCTTTCCCCACCTCCGTGGCTGGGTGGCGAACAAGTAGAGACCCTAGCCTTAGTGTGTCCCCCACTGGACTGTATGATGGTGTCCCTTTGTTGATTGGAACAAATGCTCATATGTTCGGAAGGCTGGCACAGTTGTGTTATGAAAAACAGGGTCAAAGACTAGTAGAGCTTTAAGAGTTCGGCTTTAATTAAGAAGGCCTATGAGGCACAGAGATGCTGAAAAAACAGAACCAGAGGAACAGTCGGAATTGTATGGAAGAAGGATCCTGAGTCTCTGATCCTGGCGCCAAATGCCCAGTGTACCTTACAGGGAGAGGTCCGTATCAGAAAGGATGTTAAGAATAAAATATTAATGTTGGATGCACCAGGCGATGGAAAATTGCCAGAGGGACTGCTGGTCAAGCCTAGTATTTTGCCGCTAGAGCCCATGCTTATGCCAGAAGGGTAATGGTCCAAGTTCATAATGTGTCTGAAAGAGACATTCGAGTAAACAGAGGTTGCATCCTGGCTAATGTGCATTGTGCAGACACTGCAGTGCTACCAGCAGCAAGAGTTCAAGGAAGAATGGCAGAGAGCGCCTGACTTGTTTGATTTAGCGACTCCCGCTGCCAGCTGAATGGAAAGTGAGGATCAGTGAGAAGCTTGCCCAGAGAGACCAGGTGTTTTCTTTAAAGGAATGGGATGTAGGATGCGTGCAAGGAGCTGAGCACAATATCCGGCTGCATGACGAAAGACCATTTCGTGAGAGGTCTCGACGCCTGGCACCTGCTGACATAGATGATGTGAGGCGGCATCTGCAAGAGATGTTAGCTGCTGGTGTAATACAAGAATCCAGAAGCCCTTATGCTTCCCATTGTGGTAGTGAGGAAAAGAATGGAACAGTAAGGATGTGTGTGGATTATCGCACCTTAAACAGCGGACTATCCCTGATCAGTACACAATGCCCGCATTCAGGATGCTTTGGACTGCCTAAGCGGAGCAAGTGGTTCTCTGTGCTGGATCTCCGAGTGGGTACTACCAGATCCCGATGGCCCCAGAGGACCGTGAGAAGACTGCCTTTATCTGTCCGCTTGGCTATGAATTCATGAGGATGCCTCAAGGATTTCAGGTGCCCAGCCACTTTTCAACGATTGATGGAGCGTGCAGTGGGGACATGAACTTACTAGAGTGCCTGGTATACCTAGATGATGTTATTGTGTTTGGCAGCTCACTGGAGGAACATGAAAGCAGATTATTTAAGGTATTGGACCGACTGGAGGACTTTGGCCTTAAACTGTCCATTGATAAGTGTCAATTCTTTCAAACATCAGTAAAGTATGTGGGACACATAGTATCCACGAGGAATAGAGACCGACCCAAGTAAAGTTGAGGCCTTGACCACCTGGCCACAGCCCAAAAATCTAAAAGAACTGCAAAGATTCCTGGGATTCTGTGGTTATTATCAGAGCTTCATCAAGGACTATTCAAGAGTGATCCGCCCTTTACTTAACCTTACTCAAGGTATCCCCAACCCACAAAAATACCAAAAGTCAGCGTCCCTCAAGACTGAAAGAGTGTATTTTCATCCAAGTGAAGTATTTGGGGCCCGCTGGACTCCTGATTGTGAGACTGCTTTTCATGAGATCATATCAACTTACCCATGCTCCAGTGCTGGCCTATGCCGATCCAAGAAAACCTTACGTCCTGCACACTGATGCTAGCTTGCAAGGGTTGGGGGCTGTGTTGTACCAAGAGCACGAGAATGGCCTCAGACCAGTGGCCTTTGCCAGTAGAAGCCTGACCCCATCCGAAAAGAACTATCCTGTACATAAGTTAGAGTTCCTAGCTTTGAAGTGGGCTATTGTTGACCAATTCCATGAGTACTTGTATGGGGCTAAAATACTAGTAAAACTGACAATAATCCTTTGACCTATGTGCAGACCTCAGCTAAGTTGGATGCCACTGGCCATAGGTGGCTTTCTGCATTATCTACATATGACTATGCTCTCGAATACCGAGCAGGTCTGAACCACATAGATGCTGATGCTCTCTCCGGAGGCCTGTTCCCCAGAATGATTGGGTCCGATTGGCAGAACCTGACATTCGGGCACTGTGCAAGTTTGACAGGGAGGAACAAATGTCCACAGACGCAGTGGACTGCATGGTGGATTGCTTGGGAGCCTCTGAAAGTGCATACCTGCTGCTTAGTGCCACTTTTCTAAAATAGACATTGGTGCACTGCCTCAGCTGGACAATGACAGTATTGACGGGCTCAATCCCGCGATCCCATGATCAAAGCAGCTTTAGAAGCCCTCATGCAGGAAAAGATGTGTCAAATACGCTCCACTGATTTGAGAACTGCACTGTTATACAAAGAAGGTCCTAAGTTGAAACTGATCAATAAACTGTTATACAGAGAAACAGTAGACAGAGGGACAAGTAGACAAACAACAACTAGTGCTGCCCACTGCCTTTGAGACTCAGTACTGAGGTCCTTGCACAACCACATGGGGCACCTTGGTATAGACAGAACACTTGACTTGGTGAGATCCAGATTCTATTGGCCTAAGATGGGGCTGATGTGGAGCAACACATTCGAACTTGTAGTCGCTGCTTACAGAGGAAAGCTTTGCCCAGAGGGCTGCCCCTTGTTAACATCACCACCAGTGCACCCATGGAGCTGGTCTGTATTGATTTTCTGAGTTTGGAGTCAGATCGAAGAAATATCAGTAATGTGCTGGTGGTCACTGACCATTTCACGAGATATGCCCAAGCTTTCCCCACCAAAGACCAGAAAGCATCCACTGTGGCCAAAGTACTTGTAGAAAACTTTTTTGTTCACTATGGGCTCCACAAAGAATCCATTCTGATCAGGGAGAGACTTTGAGAGTCGTCTGATCAAAGAGATGCTTTCTCTGTGAGAGTTGAAAGTCCAGAACCACTCCTTACCACCCCAGGGGACCCACAGCCTGAGCGATTTCAACCACTTTGCTAGATATGCTAGGCACCCTGCACCCAAAGGACAAGCCTAGATGGAGCCAACAAATTAGCACCCTGGTACATGCTTATAACTGCACCAAAAGTGATGCCACTGGATTCTCCCCTACCGCCTGATGTTTGGAAGAGAAGCTGGACTACCAGTAGATGTGTGTTTTGGGGTCTCTCCTGATGGGTTCAAGCTGACAACTATTTACAGTATGTGCAAAGTTAAAGGCCCAGCTAACTCATGCGTACCAACTGGCTCAAACCATGGCTGCCAAAAGAAATCTGGCCAACAAAGAAAGGTATGATAAAAGGTGAAAGCACAGGAACTCCAGGAGGAGATCGGGTATTGCTAAGAAATCTGGGACTGCATGGCAAGCACAAGATTGCTGACAGATGGCACCATCTCCCTCACATTGTAGTGGGCAAACTAGATGATCTGCCAGTGTACAAAGTAAGGCCTGAGAATAATTCAAAGATGTAAAACATTGCATAGAAATCATTTACTGCCATTGGACAAATCTTAATTGAGTCTGAGCCCCTAGAAGATGCCCCTCTGGACCAGTGACTAGAGCTGCTGCTAAGAAAGATCAAGAAAGTCTGCACCTACAGAAGCAAAGTTAAAGTGTTCCACTCCACAAGTCCCAGTTGAGCATGACTGTCAGTCCATATCGGAAGAAAGTGAAGTGACTTTGAATACTATCCTTCTTACGAACTGAGTCAATTGTTTCGGGCAATCCCTAGTCAATACTGGAGATGAAGCTGGGCCTTCTGGACTGTCTAAGCCCCCAGCTTCATCCCTGGAGCCAATGCTCCCAGAAAGTGAAGTGCAAAGCATCAGATCAGATGAAATGGAATCATTGTGCATGGTTGAACTGTTTGAGCTTTCAGGGAGAAAATGATAGTTGGGGCAGACTGGTGATACACCGAACAAGAAGAGTATTTTGAGTGCCCTGACAGTCCACTGCCAGTGTCCGAAAGCTCTCCATGCGAGCCAAATGTTGTGGACTCAGAAACTGTAACTCCTGGAGCTGAAAGTGCCCCAAGTTCTAGCCTCTCTACCCCATGGAGACTCCCCTGACAAGTGAGGACAATGCTGAAAATGAGGCTCAGAGTGCAGAGACTATAACAGTTCCCCTAGAAAGACTGGTCGAGCTGTAAAGCCTGTGGTGCACCTCAGTTATGATTCACTTGGGAGGCCTGTGGACTTGCCTCTCAATGTTGTCCATAAAGGGTGTATGTGTCCCCGAGCTCATTGCCCAAACTGAGCATCAGTGCTAGCTCAAGTTACTTGTGTTGCCCTCTAAGTATGGTGCCTTGCCCCATCCAGCCCCAAGGTAACTGATAGGGGCCCCTCTCTTCAGGTTTCATGTACAAGAGGTAATAACTTGAGTTATGGTACAATGTGTTTGTAATACTGTGTAAAGAGTGACGTACTGCAATGTTTCAAATGTGTTCTTGGTAAAATGATATATTGACTGATGATTACATGTCGCGAGCCTAATGCAAATGTATATGGTTGCAGTTAAAACTTATGGTACTTGCCTGACGCCAAGCTTTCCCAGGCCAGGAAGGGTGTAACCCCCTGCAAATGGGGTTCCCAAAAGACTTCCAGGAGCTTGCTTGAATGCTCCAAGCCTGAATGGTGTTTGGCATTTAAGCCATTTATCAGTGAGTGTTTTAGAGCCTCTGGTACTGTCTCTTTAAGAGCTGTCTGCTTGCAGACATAATTAGTTTGTATGGGGGACTGTGTGCTTCTCTGAGTACCACTCGAGCTGCTGCCAATTCACTTCATTTTGCAGTCACTAGGAGTGCAAAGGAACCTATCTGAAAGATGTAACTGTTTGCCAGAAATTATTTAGAGTAATAATAAAATTACAGTTTGTCTAACCTGCTTTCTTTGCAGTCAGAACTGTGTCTGCTAGTTCCCATTCTAGTTTTGAACTGCTGAACTGGACCAATCAGTGTGGGGTAAGCTAGCTCTAAAATGGTGCCTTGGACGAATCAGAACTTGGACTCATAATCTGAGCCAGCCACAAGAGGATTGTATGGCAGTGACTCTGGGAGATGTAGTTTAGACTTCAGTGCCTTTTGGACCAACAGCAGCAGTCTATTGTGAGTGACAGCCAATCCAGTCAAGAACTGGGAGGAACTCAAAGGAAGAGCCCGGTTTTGTCGGTTGGAGTTTCAGTTGAGCTTTGGCAGTGAAGAAGGAAGGAGCCCTGTGCTTTTCAGTGTGCAGTTTTAGTCAAAAACGTGTGTAAGGCCCAGAGTTCCGGTCTGCAGCTTGTTAGGACTGAATCCGTCCTGTGAAAAGAATCAAAGGATCTCTGAAGAGTAGAAACCAGGCTCACCCTGTAGAAGACTGGAAGAATTGCTGAAAATTGCACTCGGTCTGTCAGGAACTGAATCTGCTGTGTGTTCTCCGGGTATTGTGCAGTAATTGCGATCGGGATACAGATGCAGCCTGCCTGGTATAGTGCTTTCTTTTATATAAATGTGTGAAGAGGTTTGTGTACCTCAAGTGAGCCCTGCTGACATTGAAGGACCCTATCTTATTTGGAGGTCGTGAGTACTAATTCAGGGTCGCTCCTGTTGAATTGCCACATTAAATCCAAATGGAATTACTGTACTGCTGACTGTTTAATTTTTCCTTTTCTCTGTGTGAAAGGGCCCCTACCAGCTGCCACGGTTTGGACTAGCCACTAGGGCTTGGGTACCCAGGGACAGTAACTGATAGGGATAGGCCTGTGCACAGAGCCATAAATAGATTATTAGAGTGATAAGCTAATTAACCTGATTTCCCCTGTCCTTGTTATATCCCCTAAATAAATCAGAGCTGCTTGTTTCAGCAAAGTTATACTGCCTGAGGTATTTGTCTATGTTAAAGTACTGTACTGTGATTGTTGCACTATCTCATTTCACAGGAGGTCCCAGTGCGGAACCAGTCCTGGGGTAAGTGTATACTGTGAAGGTAATTCTGATATTGTGTGGGCCACTAGTGGAAGAAAAGGGGTTGCAGTGTCCCAGAGGGCTGTGACCAAGTTAGTTTAACTATTGCAAACCCTGACCTCTGGGTGGAGGCACCCGCCATTGGATCCAGGCCCCTCAACCTGTTAGTGGCAAATCAGGCAGGGGTAGTAGCCCCTGGGATAGCGCCATCTAGGGTTACACTAAGATGTTTAAATACGTCTGATATTTTCCATAATTGTCCTTCCTTTTAGGAATCCTGTTTGGTCTTGATTTATCAAGCCTTGTAAAACCTTTTCTAATCTTTTCAAAATTTTGGATAAAATCTTATAATCCGAGTTCAATAATAGAAATCGGTCTGTAGGATCGTAACATTTTGGATTTTTATTTTGTTTTGAATACCAATATATGTGATCCATAGAATGAACTTAGAATCTTCTGGGAATCTATAATATTATTAAGTATTTTCACCAATATGGGAATAAAGATACTTTTAAATTGTTTATATGTTTCTATCTGTAACTCATCAGGTCCAGGGCTTTGCCTACTTTCATTTCTTCAATGGCTAATTCTACTTCATTTACCATAATAGGTTGATCCAGATACTCTTTTAGTTCAGAAGTCAGTCTTTTAAATTAACTCCTTCTAGGAATGTAGCTTGCCTGTTATAATCCCTTGTGAGGAGTATAATGTTTTGTAATAATCCATGAATGTATTTAATATTTCCTGTGGAGTTTTCTTTATATTCCCATTTTTATCCTTTATTTGATTAACATTGTTATGGGCCCGATCTATTCTGGTTTGCCATGCCATCAATTTAAGGGCTTGTCAGCATTTATATAGTAATTTGCTCTGGTTTTAGAATTTGATTTTCCGCCCTTTCTGTAGCTAGTTTATTATAGAGATCTCTTTTTTAATCAACAATTGAATACATTCGGATCTTGATTAGAGGCATGTAATCCTTCTAATACACGATGTGTTCTTCTAATTCCTTTGCTGATTAATCCATTTTTTTCCATTTCCTAATAGTTGTTGAGCTAAACCGCTAAACCAGGCTTTGAAAGAGTCCCATAATGTCATTATATTAACTTTCTCCATTTGATTTCTTTAAAGAATTCTTTAATTTCAAATTCCATGTACTGACAGGTTTCTATATGTGTTAATAATGATGGATCCATTTTATTTAGTTAGTTAAACATCAGTTTAGAAACCTTTGAGCCAGAGGCTCATTTACAAAAGTACCTCGTCACAAAGAGGACATCAGAACAGTAGTACAAGGGACACAGTACTTACAAACAAAAAGTTACAGTTCACTTACAGTTTTGTTACAATAGAATACAATCTCCAACGAAGCAAAAGATAACAAAAGGTGCAAAACTTATGGTCAGGAGAGCTGGTGGGAGTAGAAGGGAGGAGATAGGGAGGAGGAATTAGTAGGAAAGGAAGGGGGCAGCTCAGTGAGCATTGTCAAACAGAGTATATATATATATATATATATTTTTATACTAGGCTAGCGGCAGTTGCATTCGAGAGCTAAGCAGGAAGTTTCTGAGCCTGGGCTTAAAAGCAAGCTAAGGTTAGTGAGTTTGAGACACTGGCAGGGAGGGAGTTATACCAGTGGGGCGCCACGGTAGAGATAACCCTCGACCTTGAGAGGTCCTGGCTCTGGAATAACTAGGGTAGCTCTTGACAGCGCACGTGATCAGGATCGGTGCAGTATGGTGAATGGAGTTGGATAGACCTATGGGGGATAGGCCACGCAGGGCTTTAAAGGTGAGCTGGCATGTCTGATACATGAGTCACTCTTCCAGGTTGAGTAGGATAGCCAGGGTGTACAGCTCACATGTGTGAGTGAGTCTGGGAGCACCAGTGATAAGTCTGCAGGCCTTATTAACTGTGAGGCGAACCTTGTTGAGGGCAGTCTGATCTGCTGAGCCATAGACCGAAGGCCACAGTCAATGAGAGACATGACAGAGGAGGTGACAGCCAGGACGGAGGGCATCAGGAGGAGGCATTTCTTGTGCCGTAAAGAATGCCTAGCCGTGAGTTGGCGACAGAATTTAGGGCAGATATATGTCCATGGAATGAAAGTGCAGGGTCAAAGGTTATACCAAGATATTTATAGGACTGCACCTGGTCAATGACGAGATTGGTGTGGAGTGGACAGCTAAGGAAACTTGCTGTACTTATTTTGGGGTGGGAGAAGAGCATCGTTTTGTTTTCTTAAGGTTGACAACAAGTCGGTGCTCAGTGAACCAGGTAGCTGCAGAGTCAAAGACTAGTTGGAGGGAGTTCTGTAGCAGCATGGGGTCATTGTGGGAGGCAATGAGAACAGCATCATCAGCATAGAAGGCATCTTACCCGTACAACTGCTGGGTAGGGAGTTAAGAAAGAGTGAGAATAGTAGGGTCCAAGAATTGAGCCCTCAGGCACCTAGGCGAATGGGGCATGTTTCAGAGAGGTACGTTGACTTTCACACATTGGGAGGCGGCGGAGAGATAGCTGGTGCACCAGGAAACAGGTCCTGAGGCAAAGCCTATTAGGTCGGGGTGGAGAGCAAAGAGGATGCGAAAGCAGTGTCGAATGCTTTAGACAGGTCAATGAATATAGCACCAGCCAGGGCACCAGAGTCCAAGGAGGCATGGAGGAAGTTGGAAAATTCCAGGAGTGCTGTATTGGTACTATGAACCTCCTCTGAACCTGTGTTGTTCAGGGCAGAGAACATTATACTTACAGAGGTAGTCAGAGACTTGGGATGCCACAATTTTCCTCTAACACCTTAGAGAGGGAGAGGATTGAGATGGGTCGGTAGTTACCCGGAAGAGTCCTGTCACCATCTTTATGGACAGGGGTAACTGTGGCAATCTTCCAGGCAGAGAGGATTGTCCGAGACAGAGTGATTTGTTGAAAATGCACGTAATAGGTGAGAGGACCTGATCCAGGACCTGACGTAAAAGGCGAGGGATCAAGTGAGTCATTACCGATGGTGTTACCTTTTAGGGCTTTTAGCAAGTAAGGCCTAGCTTCTTGCATGGTGACACGCGCAGGTGGAAAGAGGGGCGGCAATGGGTGGTGGTACAGATGGAGGTGAACTGAAAAAGTTACCAGGAAGTACTGAGCTAAGGTCGGTAAAGGAGTTATTGAGGTGGGTGGCAATGAGGGCAGGGTCCAGAGAAGCGGTACCATTGATGTTGAGAAGAAGAGAGGGGGACTGGGAGTGACCATTCAGTTGCTTGATGTTGTCCCAGAAGCACTTGAGGGTTCCCCCAGGAGGAGGTAAAGAGGAGCTTGGTAGTATTCTGCCTTTGCTGCGGATGGCCCAGGTGCACTGGTTGTGGGCGGCAGCATAGGACTGCCTGTCAGCTGACGGCCAGTAGCAACAGCAAGGTGCCAAAGATTGTCGCGCCATTTTCCAGCCTACATTCCTTATGCCTGGAACACCAAGTTGTATATCTATCAGGCAGGGTGAGTGGTCTGAGATCACTATTCCTGGATATGAAATATTTCTTACCATATATAATAAAGATTCTGAAATTAGAAAAAATCTAGCCTTGAATATTTTGAGAAATGAGAAAATTGATGAGAATCCTGATTGTTTTGATCCCATGGATCCACTATATTAATTTCTGTCATAAATGCCTTAATAACTTTAGTTGCAGAGTCAAAGTTATGGAGGGATCCTGATGTCCTGTCTTTTTTATTTAATACTTAGTTAAAATCACCTCCAATAATATAAGGGTAATTAAATTCCATTAATTGTAAAAGAAAAATCAGAAAAGAAAGAAGGACAATTTTAGTTTAGACCATATATACTGCCAAAGTTAAATGTAATGATTCCATCTTAAGTTCTGATATAACAAAGCTGCCATTTAAGTCCCTATATTCTCTCAATATTAATTGAGATAGCTTTTTCTTATGAAAACATAGCAACCCCTCTAGCACATGATGAAAAAGAGGAAAAGATTTCTTTCCCCATTTTTTTCTGGAACCATGAAAAATCTGATTCAGAAAATGGGTTTCTTGGAGAAGAACATAGCTGGTTTGTTTATTGTTCAGATAGTTAATAATTTTAACCATTTTAGATCTACATCTTAAACCTTTAACATTCCACGTTGGAAGCTTATATAATGACTTACTTTACTGTTATTAATTTAAATAACTGGATCATCCCAATGAAAAGTATTCCTTCAATCATAATTACAAAATGAGAAGCTCTTTTTCTATAACCCTTTATGTTATTATTTGCATTAATAAACTTTGCCTCCTACTAGTATTAATCTTTTTGTGCTTCCCTTATACACCCATAAATACACCATGTGCTCCTTATTAAACCCTCTAAATCCCCTAAGGGAATGCTCAAATTCCCTCCTCCCCATTCAAGCAGGAATGCACACATTGGCATCCCTTGCATGTTCATGCTGCAGTCGAAGGAGAAACACTTTACTTGCCCATTAAATGATTGATTCTGTTCTAGTTGTTCATTAAAATGTTTTCATTTTATTTTGTCCTTTTGTCTTCCCCTCCTTTATTCCCTTTTCTTTTTCTTTCTTTAAGCATTCTTATATACACTCATATACACCCTAAGTTAGAGAATTCCATAGTAATTATCTTTATTTTTAAGTTAGTAAATATTTAAACCTTATTAATAAACCAAATCCTGTAATTAGATAAAGTGCTGAGAAATGAAGGGCAAAACATAGTAGGCAGCCCTGAGAGAGAAAAAAAATTGTCACTTCTTTCTCGTTTCTTTTCTTCCTTCTTTCTTCCCTCCCTCTTTCTTTTCTCTTTTCTTCCTCCCTTTTCCTTTCTTTCTCTCACTTTTCTTTCTTTCCTTTCCTTTCTTTTCTCCTTTTCTTCCTTCCTTCTCTTCTTCTTTCCCACCCTTTCTCTTTTCCCACCTCTTTTCTTCAACTTCTCTGGCTTTAATAATTTCATCTAAAATTCCATAATCCTTTGAGCAAAGATGATAGATATAACATAATGGGTAACCGTCCAAAAGGGGTCCCCTTTGGGTCCATAAGGATCAAGATTTCTCTTTTTCTTTCTTTTTCCTTCTCTCTCTCTTCCTTTTCCTTTCCCTTCTCTTTTCCTCCATTTTCTTCTGTGTTTTTTTTTCTTCTTCTTCTTCCTTCCCTTCTTCCTTCCTCCTCTCTGGCTTATGACCCAGTTTTGCTTTGTCTCAGTTTATTCAAGTGGATGTGATCTATCTGACCTAGGTGAGGATACATCCGGCCCCCCATCTTGGCTCTTTAGACATAACATTTTTAAAAGCCTCCTCGGCGTCTTCATGGTCATCAAATGTGACCATTTCCCATTACAATGAAGCGTAGTTTAGTAGGAAATTGCATTGTAAACGAATTCCCTGCTCTTATAATTTTTTTTTACAGGGTGAAAAGCTTCCTTTTGGCCATTGTATCTGGCCATAAGTCAGGATAGGCATTATAGGTTACGTATGCATATTTAAGGCCCTTCTCCTTTTTGTCTTCTGTAATATCAATTCTCTATCTTGAAAATTGTGCAGTTTTATCAGCACTGCATGTGGATAGTTAGCATTTACATTATAGAATCTGGTACCTGTCACGATGAACTCTGTCTAGGGTGATTTTTGATCAGGTATTTTTCCCCATCAGTTCAGTAAGCATTTTTAAAAATTTCCAGTGGGTCCCCTGCCCTTTAAGAATTCTGGTATATTTTCAAGCCTTATGTTTACTCTTCTTGGTCTGTCTTCTAAATCAGCCACTTTCTCCTTTAATACTTTAAGTTGTTTATCATGTTGATTTTGTATTTTGAGTAGCGTCCTTTTAAATCCTCTACATCTGAGACTATATGCTATTCTGAGTGTGTGTAGTTAGTGAAGCCAATTGGTCAGTTAAAGAGGATATAGAGTCTGAAATCCCTTTTATAGAGTGCCCCAGTTCTCCTATGGCATTTAACATGTCTTCTGTCAGGGACTGTACGCATCCGTTAGACCATTTACTACAGTGGTCTGATATGGCTGTGGTGGTGGGGGAGGCTATTTCTGCACTTTTTCAACCTGTATAATTTCTTAGTCTATGCCATCTTCTTGTACTAGGTTTTCACAATGTATATGGTTTTCAGCATTTTCTACTTGGCTAATTAATCCTTGCTCTGAATTTGTTTCCCCTCATATGCAATTTCTACATTTATGCGTCTCCTGTTCGCAGACAGTGGCTTTATTATTAACAGTTGATCTCTAGGTGTTGCTGTATTGCTCACAGCAGCTAAAACCATATCTTTATTCTTACAGTACTGTGTGATTTTGCCACTTTCTTTAACACTCATTTGCTTCAGTTGACAAGGAGGGGTTATTGGTAATTGAGAAAGCAGAGGTTCACTTACCCAATTTGTGGAAACTCATCACTGCTTGATGTAAAGCGGCATCACCTCCCCTCCTTATCCACACTGTTCATACCTTTATCTGATTTTTACCTCTCTTAAATACTGCATTATTTATTTTACACTTCTGAGGGATTTAGACATTCCTCACTAACCCACAGCCTCTTCAGTTGCCCTATTATGAGATTGTATAGTTAGCAGTTTGTCTGGATAGCTTCAGATTGTTAGCAGATTAATTTAGCCATCAGATCATGGGCAATTCAACTGCGTGACCAAAATAGAAGGCTACTCTGAGTTTTACAAAACTGTTGGAGTAGGTTACCATTCATGAGGAAGGCAAAAAGAGCTCTTTAATACTTCTAACACAAGGTATTATTCTAATGAACTTTGAAAACTGTCGCCATCCTTCCGACCGTGTCCACCTTCGGCGTCTCGCTCAGCTCCTCTGAACTGGAACTGCATCATTATCTACCCCATTCCCGATCTCTCCTGGGAGCACCATTTCTGACCATTTCCTCTCATAAACTTGGCAATTTCTTTAGCGACTCCCCAATTTGCACACAAAGCACATGAAACATTCAGGGCACATTTCTCTCTTTGTTGCCCAAAGTCCACATTACTTTTGACAATTAAAACTTGAGATTTAAAAGTTCTGCAAAATGTTCTGGATGCAGAGACAAGGACATACACTTTCTGGCTTTACAGTCCATTGTTAGTTGGCACAATCACACAGCAGCACTGTAATAGCAGGCACACAGCAGCACATACAGATGGCACTCTGCTGGGCAAGATCCTTTTGTGCAAAGCTTCCTTTCCTGCTTTGGGCTACCACACTGCCAGAAAGACAAAATGCTAGTCATACCTCAACAAACATCTCTTGCTCTCTCCCAAATTCAAACAATATCCCGGCGAGCCCCCATTTTTATAACCCCCCACTGGCCACTTATTTAACTAGTAGGCACACCTCCCATACATTTTCTGTCTAGGGAAAAGAGAGGTGGGGTACAAAGCAATTGCAACAGAAACACAAAGTGTCTACAAGACACAAACAGACCTATACCAAAACCCAGGTCCTGAGGAGAGAACTTTTGCTGTGGGCTGTGCTAGGCTTGCTACTTCTGGACAGGGGTACCAAGTAAATCCACACAGGAAGCAGTAACAAGATTGTCCATACCAGGTTGAGATTCTAGAGTGTGGTTTTATTCTGAAGCCAAGTTGGAACACAAAAGCAAAGACGGACCCCCAAGGGTTTACACTTCATGGCACAAGGCAATGCAGAACACATCTGTAAAAACAGAAACTTGACCTCTCATATAGCATAGGATTAAACATCTGGAATTGTGGAACTAGACATGATGAAAACACACAAACTTCATCTGGAAGTGGCACTAGGCCATTACTTAGAACAGTTCTCATATGACATACGATTAGCAAAAGGACTGTGGCACACTGGCCACAATGGAGCACACAAGGGCTCAAGACTAGCAAAACCCACATACAAGGGATAAACTTCTTCAGGCATTGGCCACATGCACTGACAGAAAACATTCACCTTCCAGTACCTGAAGTGCTGAACTGATCACTCCAGATGGAGGGGTCTCACACCTTTGCTTCTTCATCCATACCCAGCCATTCTTTCAGAGTTACACCTCATAAGTCCTGAACTGTAGAAATGATGCTATCTTCAAATGTTTAGTACATTTTAACATCAGAAAACACCACTAGGGTGTAAAGTTAAAGTTCTGAACAAAGGGCATAGTCGCATATGGGACATCCACTACTGTCAGCAAACTTTAAAACAAACTTCTGAGAAAAACCTCACAGAAATGGGTGAATGGGTCCTTTATCAGAGTGTCACCCCACAGAAAACAATGCAGGTACATATCCTTGGTAACCCTCAGATAGAATCTACTCACAGTTCAGTACACAAAGGCAGCTCCAAAATGTTCTAGATTGGATCAGAGATTGTCCCTCAAAAACCTCTGCAGTTCCCCCTCATCCCACTGGGAATGAGGGCATCAGAAAATCCTAGAGGCAGTTTACACCACTTCACAAATCAGGCAAAAGTTATCCTAGACTAGGGTGAGAAATATAGACTCTTCTCACTCCTTAAGCTGCTCACTCTTTGAGTTGCTACTGGAACTGAACTGCTTCACCCACAGACTACTGCAGAACTAGCTGAAACTTCTAAAACTCCCCACACTCACAGTTAGCTGTGGCTTATGTTGCTGCAAGAGTTCTAAATGACATTACCTCTTTGCTCTCAGCTGAGACTAAGTAAACAGAGAGGGAGCAGGTGAAAATCCATTTAACTAGATATTCACCAGCTGCCTTCTACCTAACATTGACACTGATGGGATTCTAGTAACCCCAGGAACAGGGGTTTACACAAAACTGTTTTTGTCAAAGATTCTATACTAGGTACTGATACAAATCACTGCAAGGAGAAAAGAGATTTCTACTCCAACTCACAGGGTGAAAGACACACAGCACTCACTGTCTATACTAATAGATTGTCATGGGTTAGATATATTTTAGCCTGTCCATTGGGAAAACCAGACTGTACAAGGGAGCCAATGTAAAGAGAATAATCAGTGACCTAAACTATATTGTTATTTGTAATATGTAAGTATGCTGTCCTCCCACTGTGATTAGAATGGAGTGAGGGTGTTGGTTGCTAGACTATAGGCATAATTCCTGCACTATACATAAATGACGGGCTGAGTTTGGTGTGTATGTATTAGCAGCATAGTCAGTTTGTGTCTTTATTCATCCCTACTCTCATTTAGGGTGTCTAGCCCAAAGATTCAACACAACTTAGCTCCTCTAAGGTCTTGTTGATTTCACGCTCCTGGTTGGAGGGATAGTCCTTCCAGTTCCCAGTGCCTGAGTGGCCTGGTTCAAACCCTGGCAGATGCTGCAGGCTTTCACGTTGTGAGCAAGATCTAAGTAGCAAATGCACATGGTGTGGTTGTTGCCTTTATGAGCTTAACTTTCCGCATCAACAATAATGGAACAGTGGTTCCTGTCTTTTGTCAGCAGTATAAATGATTAAGTAATTTAAAATAACAAACACAGAAGCAGTAGCATTAGTGATACTTGCAAAGTTTGATGGAGTTCTTTAGCAGTGGTTGACAGTGGGAGAAAGAACTGAGACATGAAGGGCCACGCGACGTTATATAGGCAATGACTGTGGACAGCCCCAATAGTAACATTTTCCAGGTGGTCCAGATGCCAACGGCTTACAGTTCTATAATGTAGCTCAATGGAGGGAGATAGCCTCAAATATAGGGGTGGGCAAAAGTTGTGAATTCCGCCTTGGCACAACTTTCGTGGAATTTCCAAAATTCTGCTAAAGTTTTAGCACTTTCGCCTGTGGTGAGATCAGAAATGTCCAGCCATTTTCTATGGATTTTCACTCTTTCCACGAAAATTTTAGTATGAACTGCGTAATAATACATTAAACTGCAGAAATTTATTTCATCTGCGGTTTAATGCATTATTTAGTGATACAACTCCCTCCCCACCAATTGCTGGCCCCTGGTCTGGTTTCTTATGCCTCCCACTGATTGCCAGCCCCATATAACAAAATTGTTGTGTCCTGTTCCCCCACCCACCCACTGATCGCCCCTCAATATACAAAATAATATCCTCAATCCCTGGTGTCTAGTGGCCTCACCTGCTGATCACAGCCCCATATAAAAAATACCCTCAGTCCCTGGTGTCTAGTGGCCCCTCACCACGATCACCAGCCCCATAGAAATAAGACATTTTGGTATCCAGTCCCCTGCGGATCACACCTCCATATAAAAAAATATTATTTTCTCATTCCCTGGTGTCTAGTGAACCCCCACCCTGGCAGGTAGTCCATCACCACCACCCCTCCTTGCCCATCCCAACCCCAGCGGTGATCAGCACAGCCCTCTTCTTCTCCTCCATGGCTGAGCACCCACTTGACTGAATGAATGAATGAGCACACACGCTCATTCATTGCAGCTCTCAGTCATCTTACAGCATAGTTTTCAGGGGTGGGGGCTGTTCCAGTCACTTGCAGGCAGGCAGAATGGGAGAATCGAGTCCACAATGCAATTCCCCATCCCGCCACCCCCACTGGTGACTAGAACAGCCCCTCTCCTTCTCTACCCCAAAAACTGTGCTGTAAGATGACCAGGAACTACAACAAATGAGCGTGTGCTTGTACAAGTATGCACTCATTCCATGCAGCTCAGTGGGTGCCAGCTGTGGAGGAGAGGAAAATGGTGGTCACCCAGTCAAGGTAGGGATGGATGAGGCGGTGCTGAAGCTACCTGGGGGTGGGGAGTCCACTAGACACCAGGGAATGAGAAAAGAATATTTTTATGTGGAGGGGCGATCCGCAGCTGGGGGACTGGACACAAATGTTTTTTTCTATAGGGTCATGATCTGCGGTGGAGGCCTTTAGACACCAGGGAATGAGGGTATTTTTTATATGGGGCAGTGATCGGCGGTAGGGGCCACTAAAACCAGGAATGAGGATTGAGGATATTATTTTGTATATGTAGGAGCAATCAGCAGGTGGTTGGGGGACTGGACACAACAATTTTTGTTACATGGGGCTGGCAATCAGCTGAGGGGCACAAGAAACTAGGAGCCAGGAGCCAGCAATTGACAGGGGTTAATGAATTAAACTTGGGATGCAGCAGAACTGAACACTGGCAGTGGCAGTTCTGCGGATTTCCCTCAGTTTAATACAGTTTTTAAACAGAATTTCTGCGAATGTTGGCAAAATGATTTCTGAACTTTCTTGGAAGCAAAGTCCGGCTTTTGCTGAAATTCTGCAGGTGGAATGTTTTTTTTTTGCATACCCCTACTCGAAGAAGATCTAGATTTTTGAGGGAAAACATTTTTGTTGCGCTGCTGCTTTAAAAAGACAACTCTTTTGTTATTTCAGATGTCAAATAAAAGTGATAAAGTAAACTCAAAATGGAGAGAAAGATACCTTAAAAGATAGGACAAGGGCTATCTAAAAAAAAGAGTAGGCCAATAGCTGGCCCAGTAGAACAGTGTTTGTGCTACCACTTGCCACACTGGCAACTAAGGTTTGGGAGGCTGGCCAGAGATGAGAGTATCAAGTGTACAAAGACTGCTGTCCTCTCACTGGGTGATGGGGAGGTGCCTCTTGTAAAGCACCTGCCACCTAGTGGAGACTGCATATCATGGCAGTAGGAGGCCCAGAAGGGTGTGGGATGTCGATGGACCCTCCTCATCATTGCAATTCAATATCCCAGGGCAGAAACAGAGGTTGGGTGAGGTAAAGGATGCCTACCCCAACAGGCCAGGCATGAAAATCTGGGCACCCATTTGGATCCTGCTTTGGAGGAGCAAGGAAAACAAGTATTTATTCACCTTTCTGTGGGCTGGCATGGTGGTACAGGTTAACGACTTGTAGTTCACACTTAAGAGGAGCTCTTACAGCAGTGGGGGTAGTGACAGGCAGCAGTGTTGGGCGCTTGTCACTACCTGATGAGCCAACAGCTGCTGGCAGCTGAAAGTACTCAGGTACTTCTTTTTTTTTTACTTACCATTTATGCCTCCCTTCTGCTCCACGTTGTCTCCTTTCTTCAGGGACCCCTAAGGCACCTATCTGGCTTCTCGCCAGGATTCTAGGACTTCTGCCCCCCATGAATCCTCTGACCGTAGTCCCTCAGATAACCCCTGAGTGGGTGGAGAGGAGACCCTCATCAACCCTCCAGCCATCCTCCAGTGCTGGGGACTACACTGTGGAACTTCTTCCAGGGTCTCTGATCTCTGATGCCTGGGCCTGTCTCTAGGAGCCGATGTGGGGTATTTTCCAGTTTTCTGGTCTCCAACCCCTGCAGACACTGGTACATATGGAAGGTCCAAGGGCGAAGGCATGTTGAGATGTGCTTCCCGTGCCGGGCCTTCAGCTGACTTCCGCCCCTCCCTCCTGCCATCCCATCTGCACCCTCCACCTGTGGTCACCCAGGTGGCGATATTGCAGTGGGACCACAGCCCACCCTCCCAGAGAAGGACAGCATCCTCCAGGTGCTCACTCCTCCTCCCCAGCTGGCCATCCAGCAGCCCCAGCTCACGACCAAACCTAGGTCACTGGCGTCATGGTGATAGCACTACCCGCTGCACCAACAAGCCGAGACTCCAGGTACTTTGTAGTAGTGCAGTGTGTCACCTGATCAGCAGGGTTACCATGGTGGCCCCAACCTCTTGTTCTCCTAATGGCTCGCTTGCAGCACTTATACTGTATGAGTTAAACATGTTATATTTAGAGAATGATTTCAGTAGGTTATTTAATATGTGTGCATTGGTGATGGAGCTTCAAATGATACAGAAAAAGTAAATGGATGTTTTATGTTGGCATTGCAGTGGTGGGTATGAGCAATGATACACTAATATTAAAATTATAATGCAAGTGGCACACAGTGCATTTATTTAATTTCACAGTGTATGTAGCTAGTGGGAGGGCAAATTGTGGCCATGTGGCTCTGTAGTGACTAGTCGAGTGTTGTTTTGGGTGTGGGAGTGTGTTTGCTCTAGGCTTGGTACTGTGGAATGCCAATACTAACTCTTTGTGGGCAACACTGCTTTTCTCTGAACTGATTGGCTGGTGATGGAGCGGGTTGGTGAATTGGGCTCACAGCTCTGGCATTTAAAGGGATGGATGGAAACAGACAAGCAAGAGTTGGTCTCAGGCAGGCAGAGAGAAAGCAAGTATTTTTGTGTGCAAGTTGATGGTTGTTTTGCTGTTTGAAGGATCGCAAACCACCACACCAGAAAATCATAAAGTCACTCAGCTGCTTGCCGGCTGGCTTTATGCAAGTGAAAGTACTAATTGGAGCACTTGGTCCTTTCAACTACACAAACTTTCCATCCATCAAACTATGACCAGTGTCTGCTTGCGAGTCATTGGTCTGTCACTGATGAGCCCAATGCAGCTTGAAATGCTCTGGGCTAGTCAGTGAGACACCTCTAAATTGCCCCTCATTGTAACAAAATGTTTCTTGCACACACACAAGCAAACATAAAATTAGCTTCTCCAAACACCGACCTACAGGTCAAATGCAGTTCTCCTTCAACACCATGGTGTACAGCAACTTGCAGGTTGGCCCTCACAGCTAGGATGCCGGGGTCAGAGTCCAGCAGCAGTGGCTTGCACAAATAGCAAACAGAAAGAAGGGCACAGTGGCAGAATGAAGGGCTGGGGTGAAGAAATCTCTCAAGCCAAAGGCTCCTATATCCTAATGGAGGCTCTCAGATTTCCCCACAGAGACTGTGAGGCACAATGCATGCAACACTACAGTGGGGAGCAGGCTAGAATGGCAAACGGCAGAAACTGCCCTGAAATCTGGAAGCTATATGCAAATAATACAACAGAAAATAAGAGAGAAACAGCTACGTAAAATATTAATGGATAGAACATTATTTTTTCAAAGCTCTCCTGGGGCATCAGCAGCTCTTCAAAGGACTATAAAAATGCACATTAAATATACCATCTCATCTTCTCTTCTTGCCCAGTAAACACAGATTGTTTTTTTATCATCATAATATGAGTTCTCAATAAACACAGACACACACAATTTATTCTGCTATTATCAAAGAAAGACCCCAACAGAACCAGCATAGTGTGGATAATTTTCTTTATTTACTTTTATTTCTTTTTTTTTTTGCATTTACTGTATTTTTCCTTGAACTCCAATGAGCCACCCACAGCCCCTGCTCTGCCCAGCATTGTTATCCACCATCCCTGGGACTTACCTTGCTCCCTGTACCTCTAATGATGATGGCCCATAGAAAGGGCTGCCGGTGGCCACCCTCACCCATGGACAGAGTTACAGTGTCAGTGGGGAGAAACAGTCTTCGTTGACAGTACAGGACCTGCAGCAGGGTAGCAGGGGCATCCTACTCAAGGTTTTTCATGATTTCTACCCCACTCTCGAGCATCGTGGAGATGATGTGTCTGACACCAAGAGGTCAGGTGACAACACTCCCTCCCTGGGTTCTGGCTCCAGCCTGCAGTGCCACCTGTAGTCACCAAGGTGGCAGTATTGCAGCTGAGACCAGGATCTCTCCCTCCCTATGGAGGCAAACATCCATGGGACACTCAACCCCCACCCCAGCTGGGCCACCAACAACCCAGACTCATTCTCAGACCTGAGTCATTGGCATTGCAGGTGGTAACACTACCGCTGTGCCAGCAGGCTGGCTAAATTTACTCTTATTAACAATTTGACTGAAGTAACATTTTTAATCCTGTTTATCCTCCTGTGACCCATGCTGCTAAACTCTACCAGGCGATTGCCCAGCTCCATCCTGCTTCTTCTCAGGCACTTACCTGTCCTTATGGCATCAAAGAAGAATTCTGCCTCTTGGGGAATTCCATCTAGGTCCTGACAGGGAAGTAGTAGCAGTATTTTTATTTAGCGTGAGCTCTATCACATAGATTCAGGGTATCTGACATAAATATAGCAGATCAGATATGATCCTCAATAAACTACCAATACAACAATAAATATAAATAGTAAAATATTATACCTGCAAGGGAATGTATAAAGACCCTGGTAACATGGTCAACCCGGCATCAGAGGTAAACTGGTTAATCCAGAATAGCCAGGGGAAAAGATGGTGCTTTAGCCCCTTTTAAAAGCCTCAGCTGAGGGGCTTCCCTGATGTACCAGGGCTAAGAGTTCCAGAGGACTGGCATTGCCACTACAAATTCCCAGTCTCCAGAAAATTGTAAGCATAATCTGAGGACCATCAGGAGGCCCAACTGGGCAGAGTGGAGAGGCAGTCAGGAGCATAGGGACAGAGGAGGTCACTCAGGCAGACTGGGCCCAGATTATGTAGGGCTTTGGATGTTTACAAATCTATCTTAAGGAGATATGCCACATCATTGGCATCCAGTGCAATATCTGCAGCACAAGAGGACAGGCTTGGAGTAAGAATCTTTGGCAATCGACCTGGCTGTGGCATTCCACACCAGCAGCAGGCAGTGTATCAAGCCTCCATATAGTCTGAGATATAGAGCATTGCAATAGTCCAACCGTGACATCACAAATGTGTGTACCAGTGTCTTCAGATCCTCAAAATTTATGGTAGGTAGGGTTTGATCCAGGTGATATTTCTTAGATGGAAAAAGTCATTATGGACCACAGCTCACACCTGGCATTCTAGTGCCCCTCCAGTCCAGGACATGTGGAGGACAGAGGCCAGTCAGAGTGGTGGGACACAAGTGTGCCGGCATCATGCTGCCACACTCGGATCTTCCAGTTAGACTCTTCCCAGCCCCAAGGATGCAGCCAGCAAAGGCTACATGGTGTGCATGCATTCACATGCAGGGCTGTTCTCCTGAAAGTGGCTGTGCCCTCCTCCCACAAGCTCCTCCACTGGGAATGCCAACTGCAGTCACCCAGGTGGCAGTATCACACCAGGGAATGCTTCCTGCCCTCCTCAGATCAGGACAGAATCCTGTGGATGCTGGATCGTCCTCTTCCTCCCGATGCCCCAGGCTCATTCCTGAACCAAGGTCACTGTTGTTGTGACCAGTAACTCTTCTGCTGCACCAACTGGCTAGCTAAATTAACAGCTTTTAATTAAAAAATCAACTCAAGATGAAACAAACATGATCAATGGTTAAAAGACACAGGCAGAAAACATATTTGAATTTAGGGTTGGGGCTGCATAGGGCTAATTTTGGTATCTGTATATGTCTCTGTTATTTGTATCTGCATTTGTACATTCATATTCACTACAAATATATTTTTGCATTTCAGACTTGCTTCTGTTGTTAAAGATGGCACAAGACTAAGGGGTTTAGAGTTATCAGTAAAATATGTAGATTTAACAATAACATAAGCAGTAATGCAATGAGCAGTAGTAGTCGTATGTGTGTCACGAGCCTCAGCACAGGTCTAATACTACTTTATATGACCTAACACAAATACAAATATTTAAAAGTGATATTTGTGTTTGTAAAAGTGCAGTGTGTATGTGCATTTGTCCTGAATAGTATTTGTATTTCATATCCATGAGTTCTATTCCAAGGGCAGCAGGCATTGCCCCATTACCTCTAGCCCCTACAAGGAGACATTTTGTAAAACCAACTATTTCTCTAACCATCTCTCCAGGTGTGTACATCCTGGCTCTTGCCTCAGGTGGTTTCTTATGGTGGGGTGAAAGTCAAAAGACTACTGTTGTTGCACAGTGGACAATGCTGAAACTATATAATGGCCAGGACAGATTGGCTGCTGTTAGGGTCTCACTACCCTTGCCAGAATATCTCATGTGCACGAAACAAAACTAGCCTATAGTATGACCTTTGGGGCCTTTTCTATCCTCATCCTTTGGTATCTCTCAGCTCCCCTCTGGAACAAGTGGAAGAGTGACTCCAGTTTATGGAACATAAATACCTGTCAACTCTGCCCCCATTGTCTCCCCTCCCTCCTTGTCCCATGTAGGGACCTCACTATAAGCGGACTCTGGATGGCACACCTGGACACCCCAGACCCTCCTCCCCTAGGTATACTTGCCATCATTCTTTCCTTACTTTACTTTACTCCCCCACCCCAGCCAGCCTGTGTACTAGTGGCTTCTTTGAATAACACTGCAATGTGTATTTCCCTGCTTATGTATGCAGTATGGCTACAGTACAGTATGTTTATGTAGCTGGACTTCAGTTCTTTGTTTATGTACTATGTACAATGAATGGTCTCGAACAGTCTGCATAACTGTCGGCACTAATTGTCTATTTCTGCTCTTTCTTGTAACTTTTCTTTTAGAAATAATGTGGACATTCCTGTTATTATTCAGGTAGTTGTTTTGTTGACATTTATTATTGTTAAAAGTGAAATTTTCAATAAAAGAATTTACTGCCCCAAAAATAAAAAATAAACTCAGTCTCTAACTGAATTAAAAGAATACAGAGTAGGAGAGGGAAACCCAGGGAGACCTCAGAACAGGCTCTTTCATTTTTTCCCTGATAAAACAAACCAGTCTACAAATGACTTCTTTGGCTGGGTAACTCACACGCTGACTGTGGGGTGGTGAGTGACTTCTAATGGAATCTGACAATTAATCATTCAGAGGAATGTGATTGGAATCCACTAGAAGATCATTGAAATTCACCCAGAGTAGGGATGGGGAGGAGGGGAGGAAAGCAAGAAAAAGGAACAGGGACTGACAACTGTGGGCTGTGCTTCCCTAGCAGCACTGCAGCCTCCCTTTCTTCTAAACCAGATTAAACAGATTAATGAAACACACGTGGCCCAATTAACAAAGCGTCCACTCCAGTGCAAATTTTGCACCACTTATTTTAGAGGCTGCTTAGAGTACCCAGCAAATTTCTTGTGTAAACTCCAGAGCAGGTCTGCAGGAAGAAACATGAAAATTACACCGTGAACAATGGATTATTTTTGTGTTGCCTCTGCCCAGTGCTCCAGGTAATACTAAACATACATTAAACAGCCACCGATGCTTCAAGAAGAACTTTAAAAAACATAATATTTGGACACAAAACAGCTTCTATTTCTCATTAGCTCTGTATTTCTTATCACCATATTTATTACTGAGGTCATATACATGAAAACAGGATAGTTGTAACTTGAGGGTTCATCAGCTCCTGTTACTTCTTCCCAACCTGATGTCAACAGAGCATTATGATTTCAAGTAGGAAATAAGCTACAGGGGCAGAAGAACTCTAAGGGATACATATTTTATTTTCTAGGAATTAATTCAGTAATAAATAATGGAGGAGAACTCTACAGAAAGAGAACTCTACAAAAGATACTGTACATGAAATACAAGCTGAATTGTGTCTAAATATTACATTTTCAAGAGTTTTCAAAAGGCGTCTGCTGCTCTTTAAGGGTTCTGTATATACACGGGCAGCAGAATATGGATGCTGCTGTATAATCTGGTGCTGGAGACAAGATGAGAAAACCAGTAAGCCTGTAACCAGGAGAGTGAAAATGCAGTTTCGTGCACAAATCAATACAAAGGCAGTAGTATGGCTAATCAGTAGAGCTGAACAAAGCTGGGAAACTTTGCTACTCATAGCACTGCACTTTCCTGACTTCACATATCAAGAAGGGACCCTCTACACAATTCTTCACTGGGGAATTATCAACTTTGGTTAACCTATTTGTAGTGGCACTGTTCTAGGAAATGTTAGAGCAGTGCCACTATATGTAATTTACTTGGTCGAGGTAACACAATGTAAAAAAACTATCCAAAGTACTGTACTTCTAAAAAAAAGTTGTTTCAAAACAATAATCCACGCCACCCACAGGGCTTGAAATTCTCCATTATTTGGTGTTCCATCGTACCAGAATCATGCACGGAACACCAAATTCAGCCTCTCAGTAATCCACGGTGTATACCACTTTAAGGGACTGAGTTCAAGTGGCACTGTCATTTGGACTCAGGAGACTTTGTTTTTGTATTTTGTTAGCTCTGGTCATGATATTGCACCATTTCAGATGCTGCAACCAACCAGATCCTTCTGCTCTGCCCCAAGACTGATTGAAATGTCATGGTGTGAGACTTCCATCTCGGGCTGGGCTGTTACAGAGTGCAGTTCTCTTTCTCACTTCGAGCAGCAGCAATGCTGACAGGACTCTCTCAGTCTTGGCTTCAACACCACATCACTGCTGCCCTAGCTGGGTCTGGTAATCAGGGGTGGGGTGGGAGTGGCTGGTTGAAATGACAGGGTGCAGGGAGAGCAGGGAAAGGTGTAGGAAGAGAGGATTTTGTGAGGAAACTGGTGTAGGGAGAGAGGATTTTGTAGTTGGTCTGCAGGGAGATGATCATGGGTGAGCTTTAGAAAAAGATTAGAAGGGGCCTTGGAGCGACAGTGGAGGTCAGAAATGAAATAAAATGATGGTTCTGACATGCTTGGGCAGACTGCATTTTGCAGAGGAATTTCTTTGCAAACAGACTGAGGAGGACACTGTCCAGAAAAAACAAAAGTGCAACAAGGGAACAGAATCTTTTGCCTTTGGGTACACGTTTACAATCAAATCTGTGCTCTGACTTGAGAGGCAAATTCAAATCATTACTTTTCCCTTGATCTGCCAGAGGCTGTATATTTGTTGCAAAAAAAAAGAACAATTGTGTGCCCAAGGACACCAGACATTTCTTTCACGCTTTTATTTACAACTAGAGAAAAAAGACACTGAGGTGCACAATTGTAACTAGCATTTCGCTGTTCAAGCTCCCCTCAGGTTTGGCAGCTACACTCCATGTGGATTCCTAGCTGCAGGCCAGCACAAATTGTATGGGGCACTGATCTTCTCATTAGAAAACTGTAATTGAATGATAGTGACTTGCACTCACCTAGAACAGAAAATTTTACCTCTGAGTTCAGAAATCTGGTGGGGTAAAAAACAAAATCAGAGTCTACTGGGGTGTGGAGTGGAATTAGTGCTAAATTACAAGTCACCCTCATCTGTTGCATCTACTGGCCCTTGCTTGACTGTATATGTCCTGGTAGTACTTGGCAAAATAAATCAGTCTGCAGCTGAAATATGGGCAGTTTTGGAATGGAGTAAGAACCCTAAAACCATAGCAGCAGAGAAGGAGGCTCTTAGGAAAGAGAAAGAGATGCTGCTGTGACAAAGTAAACGAAGCGCATCTTTTCAAGAACACTGGATTGCAAAGTACACTTAGGTTGAGCTTGACCTTGAAAAAACATAATGTTTTCTAAATCCTTTAGAAGATTCCCAGAAATTGCTGATACTACATCCAAATAATATGAAGGGAGCTGCAGTAATTTCACTGAGCAGTTCTTTACAAAAGCATACCAAGTCTAAGAAGCATGCCCTTGCCGGCGCCTGGTTTATAGCTGAATCCCAACAGGCATCGGCTGCTGAAAGGGCAACTGAAATGTTCAAGTCCAGTGTGGCAGGCTGTGCGCAGCTGTTAATTAGAAATGTGCATGCCTTGGCCAAACATGAGGCCATATACAGACTTCCAGTGGATGTGTGAACTTGACACGTGTAAAGAGGCTGATGCTGGGGACCTATCAAAATGACAAATCATGAAGAATGTCCATTATAAGCATTTAATTAAAAAGACTCTAACACATTTTAAATTTAACATTAAAAATACATCCATTCACGAATAGGTACTTAATTCTCCTTGACACATATATTGCACAATTTATATGTTACCCTGCTTCCATCTATGTTTCTTGCTAATTTCTTTCATTGCATTATTTCTTTTTTTATGCAGTTTGTTTTCCTCATTTTCCTACAATATTTAGCTAAATTTAACAACTCCCTATTTCTGGTCATTAAAAAGATATGTAGCCTGCAGAATAAGGGGTGCTAGCTGCACATTCGAGCAGACTTGATAGACCTCTAGGCCTTTATCTGCTGGCAAATTTTCGTGCTAGTGTTTTTCCAAATATAGCTTTCTTTCAAGGCCATATAAAGGCACAAAATCAACAAGTGAGTCTTTTTTTTTTACCAATTATTTTACCAGGTGAGACACACTAAGCTGAAAGCTTGTTTGCAGGTGCAACCTGGGAGCACAAGGAAGTTAAGTGACTTGCTTAGGGTCACACGGTATGCAAGTGGGGCTGTGGGATTCAAACCTAGGTCTCCAGATTTGCAGCTCAGAGCCTTAAACTACTGCGCCATACTACCTCTTTCCCAAGCTGACATTTACAGTTCCTTCCTTTCATCTTATCACAGATACCCCTTAGCCATTGGCTGTCATAGCATTTGAATCTAAATCTAGTAAGGGCTTTCCAATTTTATGATCTTTCAGTATATTTAAGTAAGGTTCAATCTTCTTATCTCTTCTACTTCTTTGGGCCAACCAAGAGCTAATTTTACATTTTTTTCCCATCTCCATTCTCTGGAGTAGGGATTATCTCTTATTCTCTCTTTAATATACATTTCCTGTGTATTTTTTAGGAATTATTCCACTTTCATATAAGCAACTCAGTAATCCCTGAGGTTTTAGGATGTTTTCTAAGACATGAGTACTTGGGAAAGATAATCCAGTTTGCATATAATTTATTGCTTCCTCTAAACAGATTCTTGATAGTCTTTGCTCCTTCATATTACATACTTTTAACCAGTAAATGGTGATTCTTTGATCAATGATACATCTGACTGGCAACTGACCCAATTCTAGTCCAGTTAATACAGATGATGTCCCTTTAGGAAGACCTAGCAATCATTTATAAAATATATTTATCGGTGCTTCTAACTGATCTGTGTTCTGATGCCCCAAATCTCAGCCCCATACAATATCTGACTTTTATTTTGGCATTCAGTGTCCTGATACATCCTTTCACAGACTGTCCCCAACTCTATATGCAAATCTTTCCACTATTGGGCCCAGTGGTGCTGAGGGCTGAGCCACTGGATGCCTTACCTGCACTACTACGAGTGACCCATGTTTGGAAATTAGCACGGGCCACTGGGGGTCAGCAGGGGAGGAGAAGGATCGAGCCCGATGGCTGCTCTCCTTCTCCAGGGTGGGAAGGACTGCAGCCCCTCACTGCAATACCACCACCTGGGGAACTCAGGTAGAAGGTGCAGTCAGAGGCAGCAAGACATGATGGGAGGGGTGGACATCAGCCGAGGGCGCAAGGCATGTCTCACTGCGCTTTTGTCTCACTGGCCTCTAGTGCACTGACCCCTGCAAGGGGTGGGAGAAAAAGCCAGAAAACACCCGTGGTGGTGCTGGTAGATAGGTTCCAGTGCCGGTGATCAGGAAACCCAAGAACAACAGCGCAAGGTGTTCGCTCCAAATCAAGGTCTGGGAGAGTTAGGGGACTCCTCCACCCCAGCCGGGTGGGTCATCCAGAGTGCTCAGAGTCTAGGCAGGGCACCCATATGGGCTGAAGGACCTCAGAGGAGCTTTGACACAGGACGATTGGGTCCCTGAAGAGGGGGCCACTGCAGTACATAGGTGGATAAAGACAAGGTTAAAAAAAAAAATCTTTCCACTATTGGCGAATCTCTTAGTTTTTTTACTGTATATTGCAGATGTTTATTCCATTTCAAATTGTTTGTAAATATAATTCCTAAATAACAAAAGCTATTAACCGTCTCAATTTTGTTATTACTGCATATTATGGTCACTCCCTTTCTTGACCCAGATTTGAGGCATATTAAATATTTTGGGCCTGATTCTAGAAGAATGGCACAAGTCACCACAAAGGTGACTTGCACCAAACCCAGCTGCAACATGGGCCCTGTGCCTGATTCTAGAAGGGCAGGGTCCCCACGTCTAAGTCCTGCAACTTGCGACATCCGTCCAGGTATGCCGAACAGAGGGCATACCTGGCGAGGATGTTACAAGCCACAACCACTGTCCTGCATGGTGCAAGTGCCCCCTCCATGCCAGACCCCTGGAAGAGCTCCACAGGGCTAGAGGCCCCTACCCTTGTTGTGCCACCTTGGTTCCCCAACTCCCATTCGGCTCCCATGACAACCATGTGCACTGTACAGTATGTACGGTACACACAAAATCCTAGCAGTCTAGTGTCCCTCCCACCCAGCAGTGCCAGTCCACCCTCACCCCTGGCCCATCCCCAGCTGGTGGCTGGCACAGCCCACCTCTCAGCTCCATGGCCAGCCACCGACTGAGCTCTGTATGGCGCTTACTGTAAATATCGCTCAATGAATGAATGTACCCATTCATTCATTGAGCATATAATGACAATAAGCGCTCATATGGACTCAGTTGATGCTAGCTATGGAGGAGAGAGAGGAGGGCTGTGCCAGTTGCTGGCTGGGGATGGTCACGGGTGTGCAGGGGTGACTGGCACTGCTGGGTGGGGGATACCAGACTGCCAGGGATCATTGCGGATACAATTATTTTACAGATTGCTGTCCTTCATGGACCTGGGGTTGGGGTCGGAAATGAGTCATGGAGGGGTAAGAGCTGCCCAGTGGGGCACTTACAGTTGGGGGATTGGGGACACAGCTTTCCTGTGGGGCACATGCAATTGGGGATCGGGGGCTGGGGGTGTCACTGTAGCCCATGCATTTGCCAACAGGGGTTTGGGGGCTAGGGGTGAGAGCTGCCCTCTGGGGCAGCTACTGTGGTGTTCTGGGGCAGGGGTGGGCACATGGATCAGGTGCTGGTCTGCTGGCAGGTCTACAGAATCCCTGGTGGGCGTGCTTACAGTTATACCAGCTAAATGCTGGTGTAACTTATGTTGATGGTTCTCCTCTGGGCGTTGTTGTAGAATCCTGACATTGGGGACATTGTTGCTGCCCTTCCAGACTAGGGTGCAACTGCTGCCATAAACCCCTAGCACCATGTTGCAGGGGTTTAGGGTGTATGTGCTGGCATATGCCACTTTGAGCAAGTGGCCTGCAGCATGTCGCAGGACACTTTGTAGAATAAAAGAAAACCAAATTAGTGGCACACAAACTGAGTTGTGAAATTGAAATAAATGCAGGATGCAGAAAATGTCAGGTAATCCTTTTAATCTGCAAAATAATGGTTCCAACATGTACAAACGACCACCCAGTGCTTCGACTCCTCACAAGTCTTCCTCATGGGACTTTTTGGCGCAAGTCAAGTTCATGCCAGTCGTAGCCTTTAAGAATCGGGCCCTTTGTCTTTTGTAGTTTATCTCCACTGATGCCTCAATACAGCCTTCTAAGAACAGTAAACAAGGGGTGTCTGGTGTTTATTTTGTGTCAAGGAAAATCCACATGAAGCCAATGCAGCATCAATCACAGCATCTATCAATCAGGCTATTCTGTCACAGACAGGGCCAACAAACTGGAAAAACAAATTGGTGTGGGCTTACCACTGATGGGGCAGCAGTGATGACTGGTAAAGAGGGGGTTGGGTGCACTACTGAAAAAGATTGTCCTCATTTTGTCACCACACACTGCAATGCACATAGGCTGGAGTTATCCCTGAATGAAGTTTTAAAAACATAGCCTGTCACAAAAAGAATCATCCAACTACTTCTAGGGATATATCTGTTTTATCATTTTCACCACTTAATTCCAAAAGTCTGAGAGACCTGTCAGACTGCAGGAGTTAGATGCTTGATTCAACCAGAGTGGGAGGAACCAGGTGGGCACAACACACCAACAGAACTGAAAGTCATCACCATGAACTACCCCGGGATCCTGCTGCACTTCCAACAGGTACTTGCCTATCACATAAACATAGCTTGTCACAAAAAATCGACCAACTACTGCTAGGGATATATCTGTATATATATATGTATTGTTGTCTTACTAGGTTTTAAGCCATGAATGTCAGCCTAGTTGAACTGCAATAAAGCAAGTGTCCCATTTTATTCTCATAGATGCAACATGGCAGATCCCGAAGGACCAAGCAGCGAAGGCCAAGGGCTTCCTGAAGACAGGCACACCTGAAGATGCCTACACTACATGCATCTTCAGGTGGACATCCTGGAAGAGTTCACCAAAGTCAGCCTACTTCTACAAGCAAATGATACCTCAGTGGGAAAGGTGTTTGAATCTCTTCAGAACCTGAATGACTGTCTTGTAAAGGTGACAACAAGAGAAGTTTTTTTTGTAAAATCTAGATTCATGCTTGATTAGTGCCCTTTGTCCAGATAATTTGTCTCCATTGATCTTACTATTTGAATCATTCTTCACGGATAGCCATCTGTACAAAGGAGGTCAGAGGGATGAGTTTATTTTTATTTTATTTAGACCTGGAAAGCACTAACAAAATCTTGACACTTTGAATGTATCAGAATTCCATGGACACCCTATCTCAAGATGAAATGGACCAGTTCTCCAGTGAGAGAGAGACACTACTGACAGCCATGATCTTAAATGTCACTAACAGATTTGAAGACATGCAGCAGCAGGACTGCATTATGGTAGCCATGAACCACATTGTGAACTTTAAACTGTGGCCAACAAGCCATGTGAACTTGACAGATGTGTTTAGGGTGGGCAATTAAGATTGGTGGGAAAAATCAGTAAAGTAAGGAGGTGAGGCAGCATTTTTTCCAGTTTGTTTCAGATTATGCAGAGGATGCAGTGGCTGCTGTTGTAGATGAGAGCAGACCAGTGCTAATAGAACAGAAAATAGTTTCAGGCATGTGTGTAGCTGAGTGGACTAAATTAAAAAATCACAGAAACAGAAGATGAATTCTTCCACCACCCTACAATTGGTTCATTCTCAGTGTACTGTGAGACAGGTCAGGTACAGTCATTTTTTCCCCTAAAAGCAGATATGCCAATGCTGTAGAAGCAAAGTGGTCAGATATTCATCATGTTGCCAAGAAAATGCTACAACATTTTGGGACTAGTAACTTACATTTGGACTCTACCAGCAAGTACAGTTGATTGTGAATGTGATGTTAGCCTAATGAAAAGAATAAATCTGATTAGCAAAGTTCATTAGGAAAGATAATCTGATCGCTTAATCAGGATTTCATTACATACACCGTGGAACAGGAATTTGATCCTGTTCCAGTCGTTAAGTATTGGTTAAAAAGTGGTAAACAGAATAAAAGTCTTTCTTTACAGCCATATGGTCCACGGAGCAAAAACAAAAGAATGAGGAAGAAGAGGAGATAACTATTCAGAATCAGAACTAGAACTAGACGAATCTTCCACAATATCTGAAACTAATTCTGAAAAATTGTCTGATGATGAATCTCTTGTTATATCAGAAGGAAAGAAGCAAGGATGCTACCATGTCAGTGTAACTGTTGTGCCCTTCGAGGTAAGCTGTAACCAACTGGTGGGGGTAGGGTTTGTGTCAAATCTTGTTATCCTAGTGACCTGTCAGTTTTTCCCACCTTTAGTCAGGTTGGGTAATCTCATGTTTTGCCTTTGCCATGCTTAACTGTTTAGATCTGCAGTCCCGCTTGGATTAGTGTCTCTAAAATTCAGTTTTACTGCTTTGAAGTTTCCAGTTTTCCATGTTTTTGCAGAAAATGTTAGTAATTGTGGTCACTCCTCCAGGTGTTGGTGGCAAACAACTGCCTGCCATTAGTGAATGGTTTCTCTACAGTTTTCATCATGACTGCTGTTTTACTGTTACCTAGTATAATCAGATCCAGAAGCAAATGGTTTGATACCTTTATTGGACCAACATAGATGTTACAAAAGAACAAAGTGCTTAGCTTTTGGACTAACAAAGTCCTTCCTCGGAAGCTTAAGCTTAAACTTCCAAGGAAGGACATTGTTAGTACGTAAAGTTTAAGCACTTTGTTGTTTTTTGTAACATTTATGTTGGTCCAATGAAAGGTATCAAACCATTTGCTTCGGATCTGTTCTTACAAGGACCAATATGGTAAAACTAAATCTAGCATAATCAGTCATATTACATTCTGTCAGCTGTTCTAATTTCATTTTTGTCATGTGACAGTGACATGCTCAGTTTCTGCTTAAGCAGCAGTACAATAAATTCTGAGAAGCCAGTCTTAGCGCAGTCCATTAACATGCATGCAGTGAGTTGGTGAGCGAAAAATGCACCTAACAGGTTCTATTTTATTTTTATAATATTTTGTGCCTGGAAATCTGAGAGGGAAGTAGCACCAAAAAGAAGTTCGGAACCTGGCTGTGTGGATTTTATAACTACAGTATATTTCTGTTGCCATTAACTTCTCTCAGCAGACTTAACCCTGAGTACCTACTCCCACCACGAAATATGTGACAAAGTGCATAAATAAAATGTTTGAACAACTAGGTGACCACTGCCTGGCAGTGGCACAGCAAATATAAGGACCATTGGATGCCAGGGCACAGCACTTAATAACTCACATGAGAAAAACTTTGTACACATCTGGCCAAATTGGATCTCATGGAACAAATTCTAAAAGATACAAACCTTGGTTTAACTGGTTATACAAATCTGGCCAAATTGGGTGGCAGAAATTCTAAACAATCATGAACTTTCTCACGTCTTGGGTTCCCATACGAATTTTGCCATTCAGGTTGAATTTTCAATTTTTTCCTCCTGTCTGTCACGGGTAGTAAAGTTGAGACAAAAGGACACTTAATTAGGAGTGGTGTGTGAACTGCTGCTTTATTTTGAGCTGCATTCTGGGCTCACTGTGCATGGTGATGCCTAGCAATGTCACGGTTTGGTGCACATACATTTGTCTGATTATGCTATCTTTGAAGACACACACCATGCTGTCTTAATACTGCATGGTTAAATAAAACCTTTCTGCTTTTGCTGCTTGTGTCAACATGGTGTGATCTTGTAAAACAGTGTCTTTTGCTGCTCAGTGCTGCATGCACTTGTAACCTTTGCATTCTGTGCATTCCTTTTTTTCCTGTATTGTGCACAGAACTGCTCAGAAACTGTAACACCTTGCCTATCTGGTTAGAAAGAAAATAGGAAATTAAATGCCAAGAAGGACAATTCTAGTTGTACTTGCATTTATTTTACTGAAACAATGACGTACATGATGGTTGTGCCATTTTGATAGCAGTATGCAAACAAAGGGATTGTATACCAGTTTTCAGGATGGAATACCAAATCTTGGGAACTGGTAATCCATGTGGAACATAGGAACATAGAATTTGACGGCAGATAAGGACGCTTGGCGCGCCTAGTTTGCCCATTTCCCTACCTGATGGATAAGCTGCAGATTCTAGTTAATCAACAGCTTACTTCCTCCTACCCCCACTAAAATTGCTTTATATCTATCACATGCATTCTTGAATTCTCCCACTCTCAGGAAGGCTGTTCCATGCATCCCCTACCCTCTCTGTGAAAAATACTTTCTAACATTACTTTTGAGCCATCCCCTCTATCTTCAAATTGTGCCCTTGTTCTTGACATCTCTTTTTCTGAAAGATGCTACCCTCTTGTACTTTAATTCCTGAGATACTTGAAAGTTTCTATTATGTCCCCCCTTTCCTCCTTTCCTCAAGGTTGTACATATTAAGCTGCTTTAGTCTCTCCTCATATGTCTTCAGGTGCAGACCCTGCACCATTTTGTTGTCTCCTCTGAACAGCCTCTACTCTATGTCTTTGCAGAGAAGGGGCTCCAGAATTGCATGCAGTACTCCAGATAGGGTCTCACCAACTGTCTGTACAGAGGGATAACAACTTCCTGTTTTCTACTGTTGATACCTCTCCTTTGCATCCCAGAATCCCCAGCCCTCCTTACTGCCTTCTCACATTGCTTGCCCACCTTTAGGTCATCTGATATAATTACTCCTGGGTCTCTTTCAATTTTTGTTGTTGTTATTATCTCAAGCCCCATTATGTACTCTTCCCCAGAGTTTTTGTTTCCCAGGTGCACCACTTTTTAAAATGAATGTCTAGCCATGAACCACCACCCAGACACTTTCAAGTATGTACTCTCACCCTAACCACCCTCTATTACTCTACTCCCTCCTCCCACCCCACATTTCTGCAGCGTTTCATTTCTAAGAGGCATACAATTATTATTTATTATAGCAGACAGCAGCCCTAAAGTGGCCATTCTTCCCACCTGGCATGTCATAATAACACCAACCCACTCAACTCCCTACCCCATCCTGAGTAAACACATCAAGTCATAACCCTTCACCCACCCTCTTGCACCCAACTTCTCTCTCCAAGCACCCATAGTAATAAACAAACCTGTAAAAAATAGTAAACTGTCCCATGGTGGAGCAACCATGTTTATTCTACTGTTCACAGCAATTGAATGAATGAATGATGATGTCCTCATGTATTCTACCACCTGATTGTGTGACTGTCTTAGAGTGTACAGGGAAAGCACATGTTTAAGAACTTGAGTGAGTGGGTGGCAACAAAACAGGAAGAACAAAAGTCACCATTGGAACCAAAGTGACAAAAGGGCCAGCCTCACCCAGATCCATCAGGCACACAATGCAGAAAGAGGCAATGATAATTAGAAAATAATTTGTTCTTAAACAGAACAACCACTAGTTCCCTCTGACCACTTCCAGAAATAATCTTATAACATATTTTATGATGCTTGAAATTATATTTTGAAAGCTGTGACATTGTAACTGATAGGTGTAGAAACTTCATTTTTGTCTTAATTGAAAGTTTGGAGTACAGTCAACATGAATAGATCCTAACAATACATTTCTTATTTGCCACTACATGTCTGTATATATTTTTCTAAATGTAAGATTAATTTTTGTGATATATAGTACAACAAATTAACCAACAATTCATGATCATTACTATCATACAACAAAGGAACAGAAATAAATGAAGAAGAATAAATAAAAAGGAAATAAGGAATACAAAAGAAAAAAAACACAAAAGCAAACACACAAAAAAATTGTACTAATTCAATCCATTCTACAGTACACAGCAAACTACGATATTGGGATAGTAACATATTGCACAGCTATCTTAGGAAATTCCAAAATAGAGTGACAAGTATGACATTTCTGTACAGAACATTTCTGAATATGCTGAATATTTGTTGTGTGCTCTATTAAAGAGGACAGGAAATTATCTCTAATTGGTAGCTGTTTACAATGTTCCAGTTTACAGAGATGATATCCATAAGCTTAAATGATCCATATGTAACTGTACCTGAATAAAAAGTGATGTGAAAACTGTATTTTGCATTGTTTTATTTTTTATGGGCAGCGTTTTGTTGCAGTTCTCTCCACAGAACCAGTGTTCTGGAGTTTTAACTATGTCATGGTTTGAGGAAAGAACTCTAAGCATGGTTCTGATAGGACATTAGCTAATGTTTAGCATTCTGTACTCAAACCATGCCATAGTAAACACTCCAAATTACTAGTTCCAGAAAAGAACTGTTGAGAATGTTGTTCATAAAAGACAGCAATTGAAAACACAGTTTTTCGCATCAATGTTTATTAAGGTGCAGTTAAATATGGTTAATTTGGAGACAAGTTTATCATTTTGATTACTAGGAACATTACTAACTGCTGCCAATTAGGACAGATTTCCTGTCCTTTTAATCTTTCTAAAATTAGAATTTGCCTAAATTCTTGCAGCCAATATGTTTGTCAAAAGCAGGTAATGAGAGAGAATTCTAATAACTTAAAATGAGTCTTTTAATTTTCATTGAACCTAATATTACGATTCTTTGAATGTGAGCACTGATATTATTGTCAGTGGAGTCACTAAATATGAATAAGTCACATGACAAGGAAATTTGTAAATTCAGAAAGTTGTGTAATTCTATTCTAGTAGTTTCCCACCAAGGGAGATTTGTGGAAAGTCCAAAACTATGAAAGAGTGTTAGCTCACCCCAACACATATGCTAACATTGTCTAACTTATCCTTCATTTCAAAAATCTTAGTGGGGTGAAGTAAGCTCTATCATAGATTTTAAATTGTATGGATTGACTTTTGCATAGCTAATCATTTTGACTGAAGATTTTCTAAGTGAAATCCACTTTGGCCTAGAGATGGGGTTACCAAGAGATAAACTCAATTTTTCCCTGGTGTTCTTGAAAAGGTCTATTTTATTATCAGTGTATCTCTATGTAAACAAACTGTTCCAGATCTCTGGAAAAAGTGAAAGTTATTCTAGCATACAGAGGAGGCATACCAGCCAGGCAAACAACTATAGGTCTATATCTCTTTTATCACTGGTTGGTAAAATTCAAGAACAATTATTGCATGTTAAAATAGCACAGTACTTGAAAGAATATAACATATTAACAGTAGTTCAGCATGGGTTCAGAAGGATTGTAACATGGCACCTGCCTTGGTCAGGTTCGTCAACAACCTGCAGGAAAACATGGAGAGGCCATGTTGATGGGGCAGTGTTTGTGCACCTGACCAAGGTATTCAACCTGGAGAATCATTCCTCCTAAAAACACAGCTGAGCAAAATAGGTTTTGGCATACCAGTGGTGAACTGGATTGAGTATTACCTAAAAAATAGAAACCAGCACATTAAGGTGAATCGAGTTCTGTCAGAGCTTAGCAGTATGGGGTACCACAGGGATCAATACTAGGTGTTATTTTTCCTCTGTTTATAAACAATTTCCTACAAGCATGTACTAAGGTAAAAACAGTTTTATACTCAGATGATGCGTGATATATGAAGCTGACAAGGACATACTTTCCTTTAACAAAACAATGGATCTGGAATACAAGAAATTGGCAGATTGGTTTACCAAAACAAATGCAAAGTTAACAAGAAAAACTAAAGCTATGGCATTTTGTTTGGGCCAGAAAAAAAACATGGTTACAAATATGTTTCAGGTACTTCTATAAGGGAGGGGAGGAATGAAGTGGTCATTGAGTTCAAGTATCTGGGTACTTTATTGGATACACATTTAAACCGTAAAAGACATGTAGAGCAGACCTCTATTCAACTGAAAAAATGGGAGCTTTGTATTCTGTCAAGGATTTCTTGACTGAGGAAGCCAGAAAAATGCTGGTCACAAAGCTGCTTACTACTTGCAATGGATTATTGAAGTTTAGTATGATTGTGGTATCATAAAAATATTTAAAAAGTGTACTGTATCTCCATGTATAATGCAATATGTAGGTTCGTTCTTGCAGCCAAGCATCGAGAATGCCATTGTAAACTACATGAGACATTAAAGTGGTTACCAGTTTAACAGGGAGAAAAATTAAACAAAAGTTGTTCTGTGTTTAAGGCCATTCATAAGAGAAAGGATGGTCCTCTAGCTGGAATGTTTGCTCCTAAAATCTCTTGTCAGATCACTGAGATTGGATGGCTCAATAACATTAAAATACCTTTCTGCAAATCATCAAACAAACAAAAAGCTTTCAAGTACACAGCAGTTAAACTTTGGAACTGTATTGATCCAAATATTAGAAAACAGTAAATATACATAATTTTAAATTCACTATAAAGAAAATTTATAGACTGAAGCTAGCTGCTCTTGTTTCTAGCATAGTTTTATTAGAAACATAGATGGTGATGGTAGGAGGGGATCTCAAGGTCCATCTAGTCCCTGTTTATAAATAATCTCCCACAAGCATGTAACGTTAAGATGTATTTACACTGCAATTAGACTAATACCATATCTTGAATGCGTGTATATTGCATACAAATATTTATTGATCATATTAATGTATTTTATTGTAATATGTATTGTGACGTGCATAAAATGGCCATGTGGCCCAGTGCTTTTAACCTGGTCAACAAAATGTTAAATATATATAGATATAGATATAGATATAAATATAGATATAGATATAGATATAGATATAGATATAGATATAAAATGTGGTTTACCTGTGACTAAATGTTGATAAAACTGAACAACAAAACTAACATTTTTCCTCCAGGCAATATAATCCATGATGTTTCCTGATAAAAAAAAGTTTCAAAATTCTGATGCACTACCTATTTTTAATTCTAAGAATTTATTATGTAAGTGTTTAGTAAGGTAACCACATTTTCAATATCCCTCCCCTTTATTGTGGTTTGGAATAATTCCCAAGACATAAAAGAATAATTCTTAGCTAAATCAATCCAGTTCAAATGCATCATCTGTTCTAGATACTATGAAGTGCATGCTATGTATCCTTATTAGCCTAAATATTCTTATTATAAAAATAGAGGATAATAAGCCAAAATGATGGTTAGTGATAGATCTCTGACACTGAACAATAGCAATCAAAGGCCCTTTTATAATAATATTGTTAATGTTTTGGAAGAAGATGGAAAGGTTAGTAAATTTTGGATGGATAAGTTATCCATTTGTAAATTAATCAAATGTTGAATGGATGTTGTATAAAACCAACCGAGTCTGTGGGTTTGCCCATAGGCATGGACCAACGAAATACTTGTTTAATTTTAACTGCTATATAATAAAGGAAAGGTTCAGGGAATCCCATACCCCAGCACTTTTTAGAATAAGTTCATCCAGGCAATCCTATGAGATGCTCCCTACCCCAAAAACTTTATGAAAATCCTCTTTACCTAGTAAAACCACTGTGGACTGATATAAACAACAGTGCTTGATATAAGAACAATAAATGAGACAAGACACTCATTTTCAAAGACTCTATTTTGCCCTCAAAGAGAGACGACAAGTTCTTCCATTAACCAAGACAAGATGATAAGATGTATACCATTCAACTATTTAAATGTATCATTAAATCCAAATTGTTAGTAAAAGCATCAGTATTTGTTAGTCACCATAATTTCATTTAATTTAATTTCTTATTTGTTATACTTGTAAGCCTGATGAGCATTACTGTCCGCTTTTACAAGTGCCAAGTGGAAACAAATAAACACAAGCACAAATAATACAATTTAACAAGCATTAAAGGCAACAATAAATGCAAATAAACAATACAAATATTATAACAGCAAATACATATGATATCAACAAGTACATTCCTGTTGGAATTGGAGGTACTTTTAATCTAAATTTAAAATTCAAAAATGTATTGCAGTTCAAATATTCAGATGGGAGGAGTTAACAAAGAGAGGGACTCTGTATAGGAAATATTATATATTTTTCAGCCATAATGTTCTTCCGGCAGAAATATCAAGTTATCCATTTTCTTTTCATTTGCTTTCATTCCTAAACTAAGACACTGGATTTTGTAAGTTTGTAAAGTTCCAACTCCGTACATGCCCACCATGAAAAATGAAATATATTGATACGTGCTATACTGTTTTCCATCAAACGTGCTGCACTATCCAAATACATCAGCAGAATGAATCTAGTGGGTACATTCAACATGTGACATTGGCAAAAGTGATTTTTAACAATTCGAGTGGCAGTAATCTTCAATGATGTGAGTTATTACAAAGTAGCTAAAAAGTTATTTTTTAAATAGCCTAGAAAACTAAAAACTCACTGTAGATGAATCTAAGGATGTCAAAATACATTTTGTTAAAAAAAACACTATATGATGATTTTTGTCGACCTAGAAATACGGCTGCTTTAAGCACAAATATTTTAACTGAATTAAAATTTTCATTGGGAATAAGACAGAATGTCAATGGATAAAGGAATAATAGGCACAGTTACTATATTAGACTGATTTAATTCACAACCAGCCTAGTTGTGAGAACCTGTCAATCTCCCCAATATAGCAGGACCTGAATGGATTGTTTCAGAAGGAAGTAACATAATATAATTGGCGTACAGTATATGCTCAGTTTTACCATTTCAGTTCCAGTTACAAAGTCTTTAATCTGTGCATTCAGTCTAATAGCATTCAGGAGGTATTCAGACATGAAACAAAAAGGACTGTGGATAGGGACATCCCTGATGAACACTGTTATGTAAATGAATAGGATCTGAAATAAACTCATTCATCCTAAAGGAGGCAGTGGGAGTCCTGTAAATCAATTTATAGACCAAGTGCAGTGGTTTTCAAAATTAAAGAGGTAGCACCACTCAATAAACATTGCTACAAAAACTATGTGTGTTCCAGGTTTTGTAACAAATGGTGCCAAATATGTACTTTTCAGCACCATTTTGGTGTGAAATATTTCTCAAGGTTTCTGGATGCTGAGTTAGCATGACTTCAAGCTGCTGATATAATTTGCAGTACTACCCTACTGCACCTGTTAAAGTTGCATTGCTACTAATGTTGTAATGTTGATAACTTCTCTGCTGTTAATCAGTGTCTGCTTTACAATAAGTTATAATATCTGTGTTATTTCCTACTAGGGATGGATGTATTAGCCCTGGTAAAGAGATCATTTTAATGTGGTATAAAGAATAGCTGAGCCAGAATTTAGGTCACGTAAAAGCTACCAGGAAGAAAACACTGGGCTTTAGTAGTTCTGACACTTCGTCATAGTAAGCCTCCCCAAGCCATGCAATTAACATAGCATTATGCTCTTTCAGTTTGCCTCATCCCTTCACATAAAATATCTAAACTCAGAATTAGTGCTGTGTGGAATTTTCAGATTCTGGCAGAATGAAATTTCACTGAATTTTCAAAATTCCACGAATTTCACCAGAAACAGAAGGTGGAATTTCACTGCAGAAAAATGCAGAATGAGTTATTCTGCAAGATCTCAATATTTTCCACAGAAATGATTGTGGAATTATTTTCCATGGAAAAATGCTGTTATTGCAGAATGATTTTTCATGGAAAAAACTGTTCTACAGAATATTATTCCACAGATTGCAGCAGATGAAATTCTGCAGAAGAACCAGTAAAATTCTGGTGTAAATTCCACCAGTGGAATGGTCATTCCATGCTAATTTTGCCAGTGAAATTCTGCATTCCGCACAGCACTACTCAAAATTTCAATGCAGTACTTTTCTGATTTGCTTGAGCCTCCCCTAGAACAGGTTGATGCCTCCTCAGGGAGGCTGGCCTCTCATTTGAGAAACCATGGGATAGTGCATAGAAACTCTTAAGACCAGTTTACACTGCCACATTATGGCCATGTTGACACTTACCTGATAGTGGTAAGTTGGTCCTTGCTCCTCTCCCAGAATCGCTACCAAGCTGGGGATGCATTTGGGAATGAACTGTGTAAGCAACTTTGTAGACAGCCTGCACCACTTGCTCCACTGTGAGATGGATGCCCCAGGATCACCGGCACCTCCCATGATGCACTTTCAAAACCTGGAACTTTTGGTCCAGTTTTATGGACAAGCCAGCACCTGTAGAACATAGAGGAAACCACACCTCTACTGAATAAATGTCTGCCTTTTTTCGATTGCAAACTGCTATGGTTATTTTTCCACAACATCACTGGGTATCATGGCATACTGTGGATGGAAGGCAGAAAAAGAAAGCTGCAGGCTGAATTGAGACCAGATTAATAACATATATAGTAGTGAGACTGGGAGGAGGGGTAGTCTGTACTGGAGTCCCCAGTCTGACCTGTCACTATGATATTGTCAAACAACTGACTGCCCCTCTGACTCATGGTCCCTCTGAGTGTGGCTTGACTTGGCACTAGAGGGGCCATAAATGTCACCAGGTCAACTCAGAGGTCAGGGCAGCTCTGGAGTGGACCACAACTTGAATCACAGCAACTATGTAAACAAGCCTAGTAAAGTTTTAAAACAGCATTACTTCTCCCACCACCATTTACAGGATGATGGAATAATTGTTTCAGTGCCATCCTGAGAAATCACCTCTACTGAATGTCAAGTCTGAACTAGTACAGCAGTCATTAATATGACAATAGGACTCATGCCTTTCACCACAACAGAAAGATTATATGCCATGTTTGCAGCTGAACTCACTCCTTCTTTGCAGCATTGCAGGCTGTCACAACCTAAAAGATGCTTGTCTAATGTGTCTACACAGACCCCTCAGTGCCGATGTAGATGCTCTGGAGAGGGGCTGGGAGTTGAGACAGTCAGCTGATGCAAGCACCTCGCAAGTGAGAGTGAGCGTGCAGCCTGTCTACACAGCCGCTAAACCACTCACTCCCGACGCGCCCCCAGACCTTCTGGGACAGCAAAAAGGAGTGGCTTAACATGATTTGGTAAGTAGTCTAGCAGAGTTTTGCACAGCAGCAACCCGAAGCGCTAGGGTTGCGGCAGTGCAAATGTCCTATGAACACACTAAAGTGTGCGAAATCTTATAGCAATGCATTACTCTCCTGACTTCTGCACTTGTGCATTACTGTCATTGAACATGACAAACCACAATCAAATAGCTGTCTTTCAATTTCTTGCAACAGGCACAGAGCAAGAAAAATAATCTTATCTTTACATATCTCAGCAATGTGACAATCTCCATGGCTTCTTCATTGATGAAGAGAATAGCACCCAGATGACATCACCAGGGTGGGGACATGCTGATTACCACAGGGAACAATACATCTCAGCATCTAGCAGTGTGGCTGATGCAGAGCATACAACAAATGGTATGAAATGGTAGATTTACATATAGAACACCAGGCAGGCACTGTTTTATAACAATATTTAATGAATGATGCTGACAGTTTGAATTTTGTAAATTTTATCACACATGGGGCCTGATATTGAAAAAAGCACAGAGCAGAGTGCAAAGGTCTGCGCTGCACTTCCTAAGTGCCCAGGGAGTCAAGGATGCTATATTCAGTGGGATGGTGCACCAGCACTATCCGATTGAATATAAGGTCATCAGTGCACCCGTTAAGGTGTGTAGTACTGCCCCAACATGGATACACGGCAGCATTATCTGCAATTTTCAGTGGGACCCATGCAAATGAGCCCAATGGGCATGCAGGTGCTAAAGGGCCATTTGCATGCCCATTATGTGCTCATCTGCATGAGAACCCATGGAAGGTTAGCACATTTCAGCCCTCCCATTGCCCAGTCCCATTAATGTCTGGAAGTCGTTGGTGCCCAGTGGTTCCCCATCTCTGATCACCATCCTGTGACTTAGTCACCATATCCCTGGTGCCTAATGGACTTCCTCCCTCCGATCACTGGCTCAGTATTATGTTAACTGACCCATGATGCCTAGTGTTTCCTCTCCCCAACTCAGTACTCTAACACTGTGTCCCTGGTGTCCAGTGTCCCCAACCACCCACTGATCATTGGCCCTGTAAGCACCATACAGTGCCCCGTGGCTAGGGTCCCCTTCACCAGTTGTCAGCACTGTTACAACATCCAAAGTCCCATGGCCAGAGATCCCACTGCTCTGATCACCAGCCCTGTCCAATCATGGTGACAACCATTGAACCATGGCCTCTCCCCACTGTCCAATCCCAACCCCAGTACACAATGACAAAAGGACCACCATAGCATGCCTGCTGTCCACATCTGAATCCAGTGTACTGTACTGTACTGTGCTGGACAGAATGTACAAACTGCCCTGCTTTCCTAAGATTCCACCCCCATGACCAATCCTGTTCCTCTGCAATTGTCCCTCATGTCTAGCTGTCTCCCCCTATCGCACAGCTGGCACTGTCCCCCAGCATGCTTAACACCCCCCACTGAGAAGTGCCAGTTCTGCAGACAGCTATGGCAACTGGCACAGCCTCCTCACACCTCTCAGTCAGCCACTGAATGAGAAGGCTGGGTTCATGTGTCCTGGTGTCTAGCACTGGGCACACAGTCGCTCTACTGTATACATCATGTCATGTTATATGACTGCAATATCAAACTCCAGCTCAGTAATTTTGCATTTTGCCCACTAGTCCTCTCTGGTGCCAGGTCAGAAGATTATGACCTGTGACTACAGTGAACTTCCACCCATACAAATAAGTTTGCAGCTTCTGAAGTGCCCACTCCATCCTGAGACATTTCCTCTCAGTTGTGGCATATGACTCCTCCACAGGCAGCAGCTTCCAGCTCAGATACACTACAGGGTGCTCCTCCCCTTCGTGTAACCTGGCTCAGAACAGTGCCAGCCTGTGGTCTGAGGCATCCATGTACACAGTGAACTTTGGGTTGCAATTGGGACTAACAAACATGGTGACCCACATAATGCCTTCTTCAACTTCTGGAAAGCAGATTCAAGTCGCTCATCCAGAGAACTTCTCTGGCAGTATCCTTTTCATCAGGTCTATTAGGGCTTGGCCACATCACTCTAGTGAGGAGCAAACCTCCTGTAGTACCTTTCTGTACCCAGAGATGGGTTTACCTGTCTCTTTGTGAAAGGGTGGGCCAGGCCTAGATGGCATTAACCTTTGCAGGCTCTGGACGGATGCATCCACTGCCAACCCAGTGCCAAAGGTTAGACACCTCCACCATACCTGTCTGGCATTTTCCATCTTAACTGTCAGTCCTGCAGCCTTCAGTTGGCAGAACACCTCCCACATATGCATCTCCATGATCCTCCCATGTCTGGCTGTAAATGGCTGTATCATCCATGTATGCCTGCTCAAAGTCACCTACCTCAAACTGAATGTGATCCACAAGTCACTGGAAGGTTATGGGTGCATTCTTGATCCCAAATGGCATTACTGTACTTGGAATTCAAATAAACCAAATGGAGAGACAAAGGCTGACCTCTCCCTGGCTGCAGGGGTTAGATGTACCTGCTAGTAGCTCTTTGTCAAGTCTATTGTGATCAGGTACTGGTCTCTTCCAGCCTTTCTAAGGTCTCATCCTTTCTGCACATGGGGTAGGCATCTGACTCTGTACAGCTGTTGAGCCTCAGGAAGTTCAGGATGTACTACACAACAGATTCCCTTGGGGAAGGTCATCCTTCCATTCATCCATAATTAAATCTAGAACCCCACCCCCAGCCTGTGACCAAACACAGAACCTTGTGGTACCATCCTTCTTGGAGATCAGGACCATAGATGATGCACAGGGCTACTAGAGTCCTGGATTACTCTGTCAGCTATTATCTCTGAGCTCCTCCTGCATGGTCTGCTTAATCCCTTTGGTACCCTGTATGGGACTGTCTCAGCGGCACTTGGGTCCCAGTGTCCCTATGGTATTCAGTCATCATGGTGTACTCTACTTTCCCTGTGAACATTTCCCCAATACTTGCACACACCTCATCTCCCTCTGTTTAAACTAGTGTCAGTTGCTCTGAGAGGGTGAGGTTATCCAATGAGGATTCTTCCTGCACCTCCCTGAGGAGGTCCACCAGTGGATCAGCCTCATTTCCTCTTCTGAGGTGCTGCACACAACGAGGACCATTGCCTCCTTCTCTATTAGGGCTTCATTGTGTTAACATGATGCACTTTCTGCCTGCACCTTCTGTTAGGCAGTTCTACCACATAATTGACCTCACTCACCTTCCTGACTTATTTATTTCAAAACATTTCACTAGGAAGACATACTGAGCTGCTAACAGCTCATTTCCAGATGCGTCCTGGGAGTAGGGATGTGGAAAATCATATAAAGCAAATACAACATATCAAGGGCATAATCAAAAACTGAAGACAATTCAATATAACAGATATGTGTAATAGAGGAAAAAAAGTTAAGTGATGGAACTACTCTTACAGAACAATAAACAGGTAGCAATGGAAACAGATTGCCATGGCAAATTTTGGTGGGGGGATCAGAGTCATGGACAGCTGCAGGAGGGAGGAGAAGAATAGTCATGAAGGACAGACTTTAAGGAGAAAGCAGGAGAGGCAGAGTGAATTGATAACAGAAGGGAGGACCAGAGTTTAGGAAAGCAGTATGAGAAAGCAGATTGACCAACAGTAGATTTTCTAGAAGGGATAGTGAGGGAATGGGAAGTATTATTATGTAGAGGGTAGTGGGAAGTTGAAGGAGAGGATAAGAGGGATGTTAGGTAGGAAGGAAGGGAACCAAAGCAGAATTTAGGTATAAAGGAGTCACAATGGGAAAGGCGCCTGGCAGTAAGAGAAGGGAGGAAAGGGCAGAGTAGAGAGAGCAATGATGGGTAGAAGGAACAGTCTGAAGCAAAATGACAAAAGAGTGGAAGAAGGGTCCAGTCTGGCAGGGAGGATTTGGGGCTCCACCATAGACTGTGTCACCATAATCAAAATTGGGAGAATCATTTTAAAACAATCTCTTGGCAGACAGGAAGCAGAATACTCCTTTGTTCCTGTACAGGGCACAAAGCTTGGGTGGCGTTTGGTTTATACTAGTGGTGCTTGATAGTGCCCCCCGTGAATCCGACTGTGCTCCTTGATGGTGGCACTATTCGACAGGGATCTGACCCAGGATCCAGCCAAATTCATAGGTTGGATCCCAGGTCAGATCCCGCATTATCCAAAGCCAGATTCAGGGATCTGATGCTGGATCCCAGTGCCAGATCCCTGATCCGTGCCGTATCTCTGGATCCAGCATCAGATAACGATGATCTGACCTGGATGCAGGGTCTGATCTATGGTCAGATAGCTGCTGCTATTCAATGGATCCACTGTCCTGACAAAATGGCAGGTACAGTATTTCGTGGATCCGGATTGCTCAGGATGCTATCTGAGCAACACTAGTGTATATCATCAATATGAACCGAGAAATCAAGACGATGGTCAAGCCAGACCTCATGGTACTTAAAAGAGGATACAGCCTCAATAATAATAGCACTATCAAGAATGAGAAATGAAGAGAAAGTGGTGAGTCTGAAAGCCTGATGCAGCCAAACGTCATGGAGACTGTTTTTTGACATTGAGGGATAGTTAGTTAGACTGGAATCAGTGCTGAATACTGTAAAACTCCAGCTGAAGCAGTGAGGTAAGATCATGGGAAGAGGAGACAGATGCAAAGATAACTGTATCATCAGCATACATATGAATGGACACAGAGAAACAGGCAGAGGGAGGTCATTCAAGAAAATGGAAAAGAGAATTGGACCCAGAACAAACCCTTGTGAGGCACCTGAGCAGATAGACAGTGGTGAAGAAATGGATCTACCCACCCAGACAGCTTGATATCATCTCTCAAGTTAAGAATGAAACCAGTTGACTGCAGAGTCAGACAGACCCACTGCTTTAAGCTTGTCCAAAAGGAGGATGTGCCATTGTGTCTAAAGCTTTAGCAAGATCATCAAAATGGCAGACATGATCAGACCCTGATCCAACCTGTGTGGATGGAGTCAGTGAGCCAAAGGAGGGAAGAGGAAGTGGAGTGGAATTTCCAAAACCAGACTGAAAGGGATGAAGAAGAAGGAGTCAAGGAAAGAAGAGAGCTGAGATAATACAAAGTGTTTCTGTAACTTAACTGGAAAAGGAAGAAGAGATAGGATGGTAGTTACCAGGAGATGAGGGATCACCACTTTTCAGGGATAGGAATGACAGTAGCCTGCTTCCATACATCAGGAACAGTAGCAGAGGAAACAGAAAGGTTGAGAAGCAGGGTAATAGGTAGTGCAATGGCAGGGGCTCAGAGAAGTAGAAATTTGGGATCAAGGCCATCAGGGCTACCAGATTTGTGGTGATTAAGAGCAAGCAAGGACTTGAGGGATGCAGAGGTGGAGATTGAAGAGAAGAAAATAGAGATTTAAAGGAGGAGAATGTAGAGAGAGGGAAGAAAGGGAGGAGAAGAAGGAAGGAATGAGACAGATTACAGACGTAGTAAAAGCAGAAGTTAAAGGAAGAAAAGAGTCAGAGATGAGGGAGACATCATCCCTGAGAACAGGAAAGGAGACAGAGTCAGATGACTGGATAGCCTTCCAAAACTTAGAGGGATGATTAATGTTGTTCTGGAGTATAGATGTAAAATACTCAGACTTTGCAAGTCTTATGGCTTTGGTGCAGGCGTTACGAGAGGAGGTGATAGTTTGTCAAAGCAGCCATGGAGCCAGTGACATTAAAAGAATACCAGGCAAGGTTTCTAGTACGGAGGCAAACCATAACCTCAGATGCAATCCAGGGAAGATGACGGCCCATACTCTGTTTTTATTCAGGGAGCTCAACGGTCCCAAGCAGCCATAATTTGGACTGAAAATATTGAGGGCAAAATTTATATTTTTGCTGTTGAGATTGGGAAGCAATCAGCTGCTTCTAGGTCAGCTAGAGAGAGGACAAGTCCAGTAACCTAAAGTACCTGAAATGAATATATTTAGGGGGCCTTAGGATGATGTATCTTGCACACACAGTAAACCATACGATGGTCACTGAGGGATCAGGAAAGATTCCTGCATCCACAACACTGTGAGGACGTGATGAGAGAAGCCAATCTAACAGAGTAATTTAAAGATTTAAAGTTTAGATGAGCGGGTCAGAGATCAACTGAGTCAATTGTAGTGACTTTACATTTTGAAACTGTTATTTTTAATGGGGATGAACCAGTTTATATTAAAATCACTGAGAATATAAAGTTCACTTCTGGAAGAGGTAAAATAGATTGATGAAAGGAGCTCAATAACTAAAGCAGAGGAAATACCAGGCAACAGTATACATCAGCAATAAAGATGGGGACTGAAAAGAAGGAGAGTTTGAGTAGGAGCAGCTCATAGGACTATGGAGAATAAACCTCCCATTCCGCCTGCAATTTATTTTGTCAAACTGGGATGAGTACCATCACTTGCTGTCCAACTTTGTACTCCTGGACTTTGGCCCTACGGTTGTACCAGGATTTCTGCCATGGTCGTGCAGTGGTTAAGTACTCCTGGGTAACCTCCAGGAGCTCCTTAAGCTAGGTCCTGAAGTTCAGGATGTACTCCACAACAAATTCCCTTAGGGAAAGGTCACCCTCCCATTCATCCCTAACTAAATCTAGGGTCCCCACACTGTGACCAAACAGGAACTCGAAGGGCAAGAACCCTGTGGACTCCTGTGGAATTCTCCATAAGCAAACAGGAGACGGGCAAATACTTGCCCTCTCCCTCTTGTGGTGGTCAGCAAATGTCCTGAGCAGAGTTTTAGGACCTGTTGAAAATCTCAACCAGGCCATTAGTCTTGGGGTGATAAGGTGAGGCACAGAGCTGTTTTACCCACACTTCTCCCACAGACTGGTCATGAGTGAAGACATGAAATTGGTCCCTGGTCTGACAAAATCTCCTGGGAAAACCCCACTCAGCTAAAGATTTCCAGGAGTCACCCCACCACTTTCTCTGCCTCAGTGGAGGACATAGCCACTGCCTCAGGGTACCTGCTTGAATAGCCCATGACAACCAGTAGGTACCTTTTGCCCATGCAACTTGGGGTGCTGAGGGGCCCTCTATGTCCATGGCTACTCTCTTAAAGGGTTCATTGATAATAAGTAGGAAATCAAAGCTGCCTTAACCTTGCCCCTCCTTTTCCACCCTCTGGCACTGTGGACAAGTTAGACAGTAATTTGCCACATCTATGTACGTACTAGGTCAAAAGAAATTGTTGGCAAGCCACTTTTTGTGCAGCTAATATCCAGATGGCCTGGGAAAGGGATGTCATGGGCCAGGGCAAAAACTGCTTGTGGTAAGCCCGAGGGACTACCAGCTGCTGGAGTACCTCTCCCTCTGCTTCCCTCTGTGGTTTACACTCCTGATAAACAGCCCATCCTCACAGTAAACTAGGTTTTACTCCCTTGAGAGTCATCAGCACTATCAGCTATCTCTCAGTTTCTGAGAAGGATCAGCCAGCTGAGCTCTGCCCAGCTCTTCCCATCTGACCCTCCGGCTCCCATTCTGAAGGAAATCTGCCTAAGATTGAGATCTCCTTGGTTTGCAGATGGGGCCAGAGCTGCTACTCTTAGGTAGCTCCCTAGCCACACAAGCTGCCTCCTCAGGTGCTGTAGGAGGGATGAACCCAGACTACATTGCCCCTCCTTGCCCTCAGGAGCTTGCTGTTTTGCTGACTGGGTAGTAACACACACCAGGGTTTCCCTTTGGTCAGAATCCTTCCCCATTATCACATCCACAGGGAGATCAGGTACAACTTCCACCTCCTGTACTCCACATGGCCACTTTCCAGCTCAGAAAGACTGGAGCCAATGGTACTTGGACCACTGGACCCATGACTCCCCAAACCTTAGAAAATTGCCTAAAAGCTGGCCCATCGGTGCTGCAGTTGGATTTTCGGTTACACGCCCATGACCCAGGTTTGGGAACAGACCTGGATCACTGGAGGGCTGGCCGGGGAAGAAGGCTTCAGCATCCAGAACCACTCACCTTCTCCAGGAGAGAGGGTGAGGATGAGTTCAACACCTGCTGACTCCTGATGAAGATCAGGGGTGCAGCAAGTGCACTGACCAACTGACTGGGCTGGGCGTGGCAGACGCCAGTGTGTGCCTAGACGTCATGGCACACCATGTCCCCAGGAGAATAAGAGGATAAACTCTCCTCCACTCAACTGGATGATGCCCATCCGGTCCCCGCCAGCCACAAAATGCCCTGGTTGGGCACTAGAGACCACCACAGCAGCACCCATGGGGCCAAGAAGTTGCACTAGATGGCCCCCACTGTCACCTTTCTCAGCGGAGGTGGAGGATACATCCAATGAGGGGTTACACCAGGTTACCCCAAGGGTGGCTGCCATCTGAGGTGGTGGACGGTGGCAATGGGCGGGACATGAGTGAGTGGGAGGGAGAGACCATAGATGGCCTGAATGAGAGGCCAACAGGGAGAACTGGAGGTGGCAAAAGAAAAAAAAAAGAAAATTGCCCAGGCAGAATCTGCTCTGCCTGTATTAGATCCTACCTCACAATGGAGATGTAAGCACCAGTGACCCTCAAGTCTGGTATTATGGTCCCATTAACTAGGTCAGCGTGCATATGTATGGAGGAGTTAGGTGGTACTACAGTCTGTGAGCAGGCTACTAGTTGTTGGCATGGTCTTGATCACACCCTTTCCTAATGCTTTTGCCCTTGTTCATATTTTAGGGTAGTCATATGACAGGTGCCCCACTTTCTGACAAATAAAGCATTTCTTTCCCTGGCTCCATGTTGCCCTTAGGACTGGTGGGTTGTGTTTTGGGCTTGAGTGCAGACTGGTTTACTTTAGGCTGCCTACCCTGTGTCTCTTGGAAACCATGTGCTATTCCCCATTCCCCCCATTGTTCCTATGCAGTGTGTGTGGTCTGCTGGCCACACACAGATCAAGTACTCTGCTGCCTTCTTCAAGGAGCTGCATGCCCAGTCCAGCAACCACCGCCAAGATCCTCAGGTACAGCTTTAACTCTTTGAGTGCTGAGTATGTTTAAACATGTATAGATTCTGAATGTACATACACTCCTACAGTCTTCTAAGGGTTGAGAAATTGTTCCAGTACAAATAAAGCTTTTATTTGCTCCACAGTTCTAGCTTTAGCCTCATCCACCCAGCGGTCTAGATAGGATTTGAACATGCAATTCTACATAGCTGTCTCCTGTGCCCATTCTTAACTTCCTTTTCACCTATAAGACTCCAGAGTTAGCTCAAAACATTTCAATAGTACCCTTTTGACTTGATCACAGTTCATACAGTCCTGATCATCCATTCTAGAAATGCCTAGTTCAAATAATTGAATCACCAATCGGGCAAAAGTATTCTAGCCCTACATTAATATTCAGCACAGATTATCCAAGACTATGGTAAACTGTCCTTTGGGAGGCAGTGACCATTACATAATCACTTGTTCTAGTAACTTAACTGTAAAAAAAACAACACTAGATCTATTATCAATAACTATAATAAAGCAGATTTCAATACAATTCAAACCTCAATGGCGGAAGTTGACAGGAATCATTGCTTGAGAATAAGTCAACAAACATCATGTGGAATGTCTTAAAAACAAAATATTAGAAACAGAGCCTAAATATGTACCAAAGATATCGAAATTCAATAACAAGGGAAGAATTCCACCTTAGCTGACTAAATCTGTAAAAATACTTATCAAATTGAAGGAAAAAGCCTATAAAAGACTGCAAAAATTAAACTACAGAAAATGATGATAGTTATAAATCAACACTAAAGGCACTTTAAAACAGATACACATAGAAATATAAAAATTGAATTAAAAATATGTCATACTAAAGGTAATAATAAAGGCTTTTTATTCCTATGTGAATTCAGAAGGAAACATTATAATGAAATTGGCCCAATCATCAAAATAATAACAAAATCACTGATGACTACATATTGGAAAACACCTTTAATAAGTATTTTTGCTAGCTCTATAATCCCTCTAGACACACTTCAAACTCTACTATCGCTAATCACTCAAAAATAACTACCGTTTCCATACAGGAGGTTCAAATGGCCATACGTAAGCTAAATGTTAACTCATCTCCAGGGCCTGATAATATTAACCCAAGATTAATGGTTGAGCTTTTCTCTATTCTCTCAATACCCATATCATTAATATTTAATATCTATTTCCTCTGGTGAAGTGCCCACTGACTGGAAAAGTTCAGTTATAATCCCCTATATAAGAAAGGTTCCAGAAATTCACTATCTAATTACCAACCAATAAGTCTAACATCAGTAATCAGCAAAACCATGGGGCCTGATCAAATCAAAATTGAGGATGAACTAAACTCATTGGGCTTTAAGGATACTTACCAGCATGGCTTCACAAAAATCGTTCATGTACAACAAACTTACTAACTTTCTATGACCATGTTGGAACAAGTTTAGTCAATAAAAAGCCAGTAGATGTCGTACTCTTTGATTTCGGTAAAGCATTTGATAAAGTGCCCCATTATGAACTATTAAACAAGCTCATAAAATTAGGTCTAAGTTACACATTAACTAGATGAAACACAGGAACATAGACTTTGATGGCAGATAAGGACCGCTTGGCCCACCTAGTCTGCTCATTTCCCTACCTATTGGATAAGCTGCAGATCCTAGTTAACCAACAGCCTACTTCTTCCTACCCCCACCAGAATTGCTTTATGTCTGTCCCATGCATTCTTGAATTCCCCTACTGTTTTGACACCACAACCTCCTCAGGAAGGCATTCCATGCGTCCACCACCCTTTCTGTGAAAAGAATATTTCCTCACATTGCCCCTGAGCCGTCCTCCTCTATCTTCAAATTGTGTCCTCTTGTTCTTGCACATTTCTTTTCTGAAAAATGCTACCCTCTTGGACGTTGATGATTCCCTTGAGGTACTTGAGTTCTATCATGTCACCCCTCTCCTCCTTTCCTCAAGGGTATACATATTAGCTCCTTTAGTCTCTCTTCAGATGTCTTCTGTTGCAGACTCTGCATCATTTTAGTTGCCCTCCTCTGGACTGCCTCCATCCTGTCTATGGTCTTGCAGAGATGGGATCTCCAGAACTGCATGCAGTACTCCAAATGGGGTCTCACCAACTGTCTGTACAGAGGGATAACATCTTCTTGTTTTCTACTGGTGGTGCCTCACCCTATACATCCCAGTATCCCCCAGCAATCTTACTGCCTTCTCACATTGCTTGCTTACCTTTAGGTCATCCAACATGATTACCCCCAGGTTCTTTCCATTTTGTTGTTGTTAATACCACCCCCACCGTATACTCTTCCTCTGGGTTTTTGTTTCTCAGGTGCATTACTACAGGTAGATAGAAAACTGGCTCCCAGCAGAATACAGAAAGTCTGAATTGGAGAAAACTATCCACAACAGGTGTAGTGACCAGTGGAGTCCCCCAGGGTCAGTCCCACTGTTTAACTTATTTATTCATGATATTAATCAAAATCTCAAACATTTCACAACAAAATTTGCCCGATGACACGAAGGTGTTTGGTGAAATGAGACACATTAGAAAACTATGGAACTCTGGCTAAAGATCTAAAAAATATTGTAGACTGGACCAAGACAAACAAAACGATCTTGAATGCTGATGAATGTATGGCAATCCATAGGGGAAAAATAATCAAACTATAATTATTACATTACTACTACCACAATCAATTCATCAGTAAAGGAAGAAACCTGGAGGTTATCATTAATGACAACCTAACAGCATTAGATCATTGTGAAAAAAATGCACTCACTGCTAATACTGTTACTACTAAACAACAGCAAAAGAACATCTGTAAATAAAAGCTCCCAGTGCATAGTCCCTCTAAATCCTACGCACATTAGGCCCACCTCGACTTTTTGTTCTCCAGTATGGAATCCTCATCTAAAACAAGATATTAAACTCCTAGAGCAAGAACAACATAGGGCAACTAAAATCATTCTTAACATAAGACACCTTCTTTACTATCAAAGATTAGAATCTACTGGTCTAGTCAGCTAAGAGGACAGAAGAGTCAGGGTGATCTTTTGCTTCTTTTTAAAATCTTATAGGACCCAGACCTAATAGCTCAATGGGCATCCAAATTGCAGAAAAAGGGTAAATACTAGGAGTCAGTCTGTATAACTGGTAGTTCCAATGGCCTTCTCTATAAAAAGAAAATAGCTTTATTATTAGAACTGCAAAGGCTTGGAATAGGCTACCACAAGAAGTGGTCGAAGTCAGAGAATTTGCAACATTTGAAACAAAACTAGACAATTATCTAGATTGAGTCTTTTGAACATAGTAATACACCCACACAGTTGTGGAGGCATTCTTATGGGGTAACACCTTCTTATGTCTACCAATAAACCTAGTAAACCAGTAAACATGCAGTTCTACATAGCTGTCTCCTGTGTCCTTTCTGAACTTCCTGAATTTTCACCTGTAAGCCTCAGGAGTTAGCTCAAAACATTTCAATAATACCCTTTTGACTTGATCACAGTTCATACAGTCCTGATCATCCATTCTAGCAAATGCATCCAAAGCACTACCAGTAAGCAATGGTGTAAGGTGGGCCATCCATGAAGCTCAGTCCAATCTAGACTGTACACATACCTGTACCCTCTCAAATGATTTTAAAACAAATCAAGATCATCCCTCAGTACTGAGGAACAATTTTAGAATTAATTGTGACTTTGTGGGTTTAACCCCTATGCCATTGTTACAATTTACTGCAGTGCTTTCTGGTGCATTTCACCATCTCTTTCTCGTGTTGGCATTCCTTCTCTCTTTCATGTTGTTTTTGGATCTAGATGCTAGCATTCTTTCTCTCTTTCCACTTGTTCCTTCTCTCTCTTGTTGCTTGTATGAGAACCTCATGTTGATGCTGCTGCTCTCTCCTGTTGCATCAGAATCCTGTGCTGTCATGCCTTCTCTTTTCCCTTAGCCTTCAGCCTTACTCTTTCTCTGTCTTGGCCTCAAGCCTTGCCTTCTGCAGTTTGCCTCTTTCAGCACAAGCTCTGTTTCAGGAGCTCAAGCTGATTTTGACCCTCTGCTGCACCAGTTCATGACTCAGGTTTGGGCTGCACTGCTTCACCAGTTCAAGGCTCAAGGTGCCCCTCTGGTTCAGCCACTGTGACTTCACTCTTGCTACTTTGGTCATCTTCATCAGTGACTGCCTGCTCTAACTGCATTTGGTCATACTCCTCAGTGACCACCTGCCTCCCATACATTTGGTCATACCCTCAGTGACCACCTGCCTCCCTTACATTTGGTCATACTCCTCAGTGACTGCCTGCCTCCCATGCATTTGGTCATGCTCCTCAGTGACCCTGCCTCTCATGCATTTGGTCATACTCCTCAGTGACCACCTGCCTCCCATGCATTTGGTCATACTCCTCCGTGACCACCTGCCTCCCATGCATTTGGTCATACTCCTCAGTGACCACCTGCCTCCCATGCATTTGGTCATGTTCCTCAGTAACCACCTGCCTCCCATGCATTTGGTCATACTCCTAAGTGACCACCTGCCTTCCATGCATTTGGTCATGCTCCTCAGTGACCACCTGCCTCCCATGTATTTGGTCATGCTCCTCGGTGACCACCTGCCTCCATGCATTTGGTCATACTCCTCGGTGACCACCTGCCTCCACGCATTTGGTCATACTCCTCAGTGACTGCCTGCCTCCCATGCATTTGGTCATGCTCCTCGGTGACCACCTGCCTCCCATGCATTTGGTCATGCTCCTCAGTGACCGCCTGCCTCCCATGCATTTGGTCATACTCCTCAGTGACTGCCTGCCTCCCATGCATTTGGTCATGGTCCTCCGGGGCTTCTATGCATCCATCTCTAGTAAGGCCCTTATAGACAATCCTCTCCCTTTGCACAGCTGACAAGCTGAAGCATAAGAAATTTGTCAGATAAGGAGAGATCATGCTTGTTAGCTACACTGCACTAAGCTGTGTTTCTAGAAATAAAAGAACAGAATAATAGATGTAATCTTTTGTATATCCTGTTTCATGACTGTTAAGGTAACTTTTCTACTGGCAATCTCTGCTTCTCTGTGTGCCAGGTAAGACTTTATCTCTCTCTTTCTCTCTTCTGTTCCACTGAAAGCACCCTGCCCACAAGTTCTGGCTTTAAATGTGTGCACTAATCCCACCGCTAACACCAGTCTTACAAAACTTATTTGGGCTGTATCAGCTTCTGGGGAGTTTTTATCTGGATCACCTCCTGCTGCCACCACCTGGTTATACCATGAAAATACCTCTGTCTTAGGACAGGGACTTGAAAGGTCAAACACAGTAATATTTGGTAGCGTGCCCTTTGGAAGGCAGAGTTTAAAGGGACACTGTCAACTCTGCTATTCAGTTTCTTGTCATCTCTGACCAGTTTGCCTCTTGGGCAGAACTTGGTAAAATAAGTCTGTGAATGACCAATATATATAAAAAAAAATCTAATCATTATTACCTTTTTAGGCACTTTCTTTTATCATTTTCAGATCATGTAGCGTGCTTCTTCTCGACCACGGAAGCATCACCCACCACCCCAGCGACGCATGTCAGCGAACACTCTTTATGACGCTTAATTTTTCATGTGTTTTAACTAAACGTATAATCAAACCCAGTATTTGCTGTTAATGTAGTGTGTCTCTAAATAAAATGAGCACTGATAGTGCTGTAAATAAGTTTAAAAGACAGAGCCGAGATCTTGTGTGCTAATGTGCATGTGCAAGGTCTTGGCTCCATCTTTCAAACTTATTTAACAGCACTATCAGTGCTCATATAGCTTAGAGACAGACACATTCGATTGAGCAGCAAACACTGGATTGATCATATGTTGGTTAAAATACATGAAAAAATTCAGCATTAAAAGTTCTCTGCCAAACACATGTTTTGCGGTGGGGAATTATACTTCCTGGTGACCCGTTGAAGGTGCGGACCGCTAGGTCTAGAAAATGACAAAGAAAGAGTCTAAAGGTAATGATAATTGGTTTTCTACATTTTGGGGCATTCTAAAGACTTACTTACCAAGTCTGTGACCAGAGGCCAACTGGTCAGAGATGATATGATGACATGACATGACAGGACTCAGTGCAACACAACACAACATAACATAATAGGTATGCATAGTGGCTTTACTCTGAGTGTGACATTTATATTCAGGATGGCTTTACTCAGAATATGACATTTATCTTCATGACTGAGAGGGCAGGACCATATGAGTTGCAAAGCCACAAGAGGTGTGTAAGTTCTACCTGCTCACAAGTGATTATAAGATGCATGTGCTGAGCCAGGTCATTGTGCATCTAGTTTATGCAATGTATTTTGAATTGTAAAGTTTTTCAGTTAGTTCATTTTATACAGATTTAGCTGTTTCTATTTGATTTTAATACTCAGTTTTGAGTTCGGCAGATGTCATTGTGGTGTCAGCAGGCATTGTTCAAGCTGCTCTCCCATTGATTAATGATTTCTTTGTGACTGGCCAGAAGTTGAGATGCATAGCTTAAATGAAGATAAATAATTTATCTTTATTTAGAATGCTTCAGTGGCTAAAACAAAATCATTTATCAGTAAGGTCTGACTCTCAGTCTCATCTACATTATATAAAGTTTCTTATCACAGCTGCAGAGGGCCGGACACTAGATGAAACTAATCAACAAGAACAGGAAACTGGGATCATCAAGATATGCATCAGTTTTCTTTGTCACCACTGTCTGAGAGCTAAACTAAGAAGCAGCGCTGCATTACTGATGAAGCCCTCTACATAATTCAAAAGACAGCTCCAAGTACAGTGCAGTTCGTATTAAATGTATAGTATTGTGCAGTCAGTTTGCAACCCATTCTCTTTATGTGATTGCAATGAGTTGCCAACTAGTTGGTTAGTGTTTCTCCACTCAGCTGTAAACGGTGGCTTTCAACTTAAAGTACATTCCTACAGCTCATTCAGAGCTCCTGAGAAACACGCTAACAGCCAGAAATCCATAAATAAGACACTTCTGCCATGCAGAGCTTTAATAGCCCAGATGCTAACAGGTTGTAGACGGATGCGCAGTAAGTGTAATGTGAACAGTACTGTACTTCTTGCACAACAAGTTATTTCTGATGCTGAAAAATGCAACAGTATTTTCACATGATGTGACAATTGTGCAGAATTAAAAGTTGAACTAATAGGCCACAATTTCACACTTTCAATAGGCGTGAATTAGACTCTAACCACAAAACATGAAAATAAATTTGCACAATTTCAGCTGATAAGCGCCATGAATGACATATGATTTATATAAACATAAATAGTTTTACAGTAATTTTTATGACTTCTGAAAAGAATAAAGTAACCCTAAGTAGCAACAAAAGTGTTAGGACAGAAGAAACTCCCTCACTTATTTAAGCTTTGACTTTGAAAACACTACTGTAGTGATCATTTCCCAGATTTGCAGCAACCAAGAGGTAAGCTATATTTAAGCAGGAGGCATGACAAGGTGGCTTTGCATTGGGATATATTACGCCTTGGTGGGTTGAAGCATGAGGCTGAAGGCTGCAGACTGAATGCTTCCATCACTCCCGAGAAGTACTGCTGTCCCAGAGAAGCACACCCAGCCATGCCTTACTGCATTAATGAAATGTGTCCATTAGGAATGATAAAGAAATAATTTAAAACAATTAATTTAAATTTGTAAAAGAAGTAAAAAAAGAGCAACAGAAAACAGTACTCCTGTTTAGCTGTTTGTTGTTTTCTGTTTGAGTCAGTAGATGGCAGATGCAGATTTTAAATACAAATATGTTAACTGAGTGTGCTGATATAGTTGTGCCTGCTTTATGTAAAGGTCAGTGAGGTTACAGATCTTTTCCAGTGCAGCTGTGCTGGGGTGTCAGCACTAAGTTCGAGCTCTTCAGACCCTCAGATTTCTGGATTTTTGTTCCCATTTCATATTGCAACCCTAGAGGATAATGGATGATCTTCAGGTAACAACCATGCTATAATCACTTGAGAGGTTGTCATGACGCCCGTAAACCCTAAAGCTAAGCTTGAGAGGTTTACTGCTGTCATGGCAACCTCAAGAAGTGATTGCAGTGTGGTTGTTCTCAAGACCATTCATTGGCTTTTATAGTGATGGCCACCAGTTTGTATTGAATTCACAGTACAGAATGTTACATAGTGAACATTCCATTTTGTTATACCATTGTAATAACTGTCATTAGTTTTTACTTTGGAAAATGAGTTATAATTCGCCATTATAACCAGCGAGTTACTTGGTGAACATATTATGGTTTCTCTCACTGTCAGCGCCAGAACAATCCAGTGGACAACTCCACTGAAATTAAATCTACCATTTTCTCGCCATGTCAGTCAGTAGGGACCAAACTCTCTGCTGCACAGATACACTCAGCACTCCAAAATTATACCACATTTCCCCAGAGTAAATGTACCTTAAAATACACTGACCTTTCATTTTATCTCTAAACCTGGAGCTCATCCTCAGCCTAACTGCAGCTGCCCTTGACCGCCCCTAATCTCTCTTACCACCTCAACCACTCCGTCTGTCTTCAGCTAATGGAAACAACAGGAATAAATAAAGTAAGTAAAACAATAACCTAAAACAAAATGAAAGCCAGGGCTCCACAGCTAGAGACTGTCCCCACAGTAGCACCATCTAGTGGCCAGACAGTATTACAAATCACACAAAATTCAGAGCTAAAGGCAAAAACCCAATGCCAGCAATTACATAAAATAACACATGGGGGCTGAAAACTTAAATTTAATGTCCCCCCCTCGATTGTGGGGTGCATTGATAAACCCTCGGCCGTCCTCGGGTTTGTAAAGCATCCCACACCTCAGGGATGCATTAAATTCTCATATACACTCCCCATGCATTATTCTATATGTTATGACATAGTGAAGAGGATATAGCAACAATATGATGTCATATCAATGATATAACAACATTGTAAAAGTGCGAATTTAGTTAATAATAAGCCTCTCACGTGCATTATATACATACAAAGTGATCATACTGGATCAAAGGATCTACATGGGGTGAGTCTATTGAGTCCAGTGCTAAAAGCAGTTCAGCAGTCCCTCTTGGTCAGTAGGAAAGTGCTCATAAGCAGTCAGAGTTTGCTGAGAAGTTCTTTATTATCATGGTATTCCTCAAGGAAGATGGCTATACCATCACAATGATGACGGAGTTGGCAAATTGCACTGGCGAATTCCCAAGGTTGACAATGTCACATTTTCAGCAGGGGAAGTTGCACTTTTCCAGTGAAGTCATGCAAATTCACTGGTGATGTTGCCACTTTGTGATGACTTCTCCTGAAAAAGTGCCACTTTACCAGGAAATCCCATTGCAAAGTGGTGAAGTGTGAAGTTTGGGCAAGTGGGAACTTCACCGACTAATTAAAATTTTGCAGCATTTCACTGGTCTGGGAAAATTTGCCTGATCAGACAGGCTCCTTGGAATTATGCCTGCTTTTGACAATAAGAACTTTTCAGCATACACTGCCTGGTGGGATTACTTCAATAATTACCGAGAAAGATTAATAAACTGCCTTTATAAAATGGCAGGAAAAATATAGAAATTTCATTGGGTAACAGACTTCACCTGACCATGCATTAAATCTCTTTAGAAAATGGTCAAGAAAAATCCCAGTCTTTGATTGGCTGAGCAGCCCATCTAAGGCTGCATTTATTGTCAAAAGAGACTGGATAAAAATGAGTCCCATGCCAATCTGTATGTGTACCAACTAAAATTACTCCCCAGTTTCAAGTGCTAAACTAGCTTTATCTTGATTCCTCACTTAGAGTCAGAGCCCCCACATGCAACTGCCACTTTCTCTAATTTCCTCCTCCTCCTTGCCACCCACCACCCCAAAAACATTAAAACATTCTGCAACTCTAGCACACAGTGCGAATATCTCTAGCGCTTACTCAGCACTACTGCTTAGCCAGACCTTCATCCTCCCACCCACTTTCTTTAATGCTGCAAGCTGGCAGTATCTCTCCATCTGTGGAGACAAACTAAAGAAAACACAGCTGGTCTCATCATTGAGTGAGTGCTACAGTCTGGTGCTGTCCGGTCTTCGCCTGCTCCCTTATGGCTGCATCTAAACTGCATCAGGGACAATCAGATTTTAAAACACAAAAGATCACACTTGTGACACAAAGAATATTACCCTGCCTAGTTTTAGACAGTGATCATTCTACGGTTGCAACTATGCTTTGTCTGGTATCTGATCGTGACTGGTCTGCTGCTTACAATACCTCGTCACCATACTGGCACTTCGGGAAAAGGAAGGTGAGTGGAAATTTTACATTTGAAAGCCATCAGCCACTCTGCCAGCTAACACATAGGCATTGCTAACCAACATACTAAAGATAGGGAAGGAGGAATGATGACCACAATAAGAAATGTAATAGGATCCAACACCAACGCACTCTACTGGCAATTGTGTCACTTGAGGGACTACTTCATAATAAACACACTTTTTACTAAATTGTATTTATTTTATAATTTGTTTTAATTTTAAAATATCTGAATTAAAATTTGATAAGCAACCCATTTTCTAAGTGCAATAATACCCTCCAGGGTGGGTGGTGTGGGCTATACTGGACCTTTCAGGGGTATAAGGCCTTCTTTCTGCAGCGTTGGGCCTCATTCGTCCCTGGGTGCTCCAGTATAGCCCAATACCAGCCACCCTGTCAGCTATTATTGGTAGTATAATGCACACCCTGTCGTGGCTTATTACTTATTTAATACCTGATTCGGACTGGAGTACCCAAGGCTTTCAGGCAAACTATCTTTGTGAACCCACCTGAAACATGTAGCAGCACTGCAAAAATGTATTCCTCTCCATTCACATCTAACTTGTTTAGTATCTATGTAAGTTTAGTAACTCTTTTGTAAAACCTTGCAGGGCAAGTCTGTAAACAGGGCTATAAAAAGTCCTATTCATTATCTGACTGTGCCACCTACAGAGTAAACAATATTTCTATTACTGTGTAGCCTCATTTATCCAAACTGTCTGAGTGACATTTTTGAAGTTCCGATAAACTGGAGGTTCATAATAACAGGGCTGATTTTTTCCAAAGTAGGGTTGATCATTTACTGTTGCCAACTGTGTTTCTGTAGTTTCATGTTGATTTCTGTGTGTTTTCAGGGTTATGGGAGGATTCACGTGCTTGTGCAGTACATTTATAGGTACAGTACAACCTGTGCTTGGTTTCTTACTGTATACAAGTGATCGAGTTAGAGATTCAGCTCTGACAAGATCATTGAGCCACTGATGCATAAAAGGAACAACACGTGATCGGGCAACACTTAAACACTCCCAAACAGCCTAAGCTGTCAGATACCATGGCGTTCCTTAAAGCAATCACGCCATTAATCACTTGCCATGAAGCTGCCACGATCACCACCTGCATTCTAGTGAAAGTGGAGGGTGTTCCGTTTTAGGACAGGGCAAGAGATCAGTGTCCCCTTCTCCATCTCATGAAAAAACACAAGTAAATAGCCTTGTCATGCTCGTTCTTTACAAGAGTGCATGTTTTGCTCTTCTCCAGCCCTGATGACCCCTCCATAGCCATTGCAAAACCTTTCAGTTTTTTTCTAGCTTCTAATATCATTCATTGTGATTTGCCTACTCCGTGTTCTGTGATCAGAGCAACAGCATGCTCTTCCCTTTACTAAACGGTAGAGAATACTTATTTTCTGTCGAGCATGAGCACTGTTCTTTTCTTTTTTTCAAATTGAATGAACTTTATTCAAAGAGATGAAGTGACAAGTTACATATCACTGACAAATGTCAGGGTACAGACACAAAAGGAGTTTAGAAAAGATAACAGAACATTTTGTGTGATATATATCAACCTCCCCCAACCACCAACTGAGTCTGGTCTATACATGTAAAGTACCAAGGAGAAAGTCCAAAATATGCCATTTTACCTAGTCAAGCTCTGAAGCCCTATCAAGTAGGGTTTCTTATTTAGGTTGTCAGCAGAACGTATAAAGGTTCCCAAATGTGTTTGTATCTATAACTCTTGCCCGACATATTGCCCATAAGATGTTCTGCTGAAGTGCAAATAACACCTCCCTATACCATTCTAGGTACTGGGGAATGCTCTGATCTAACCAGTGCTGAAGAATTACCTTTTTCGCACAGGCCACTATCAGAGCTACATGTGAGTTAGGTTACCAATCAAGTTATCCCCATAATCACCCAAAAGACATATTTCTTGGGAAAGCATATGATAAACCAAGCAGTGGATTTAACCATGTTTGAATTGACTTGCAAAGGGAGGGCACTGTTTCACAGGACCAGAAGATGTGGAACAGGGAGCCTGGTTCCTTGCCACATCTGGGGCAGGTATCATTTGGTAGCCTACCCATCCTATGCAACTTAACGAAGTATAGTACAGGTTATGCAGGATCTGAAATTGTATAAACCTATATCCGGCCCACTTCACATGTTTATATAAATTTTACCAGATCTTTGGCCAATTCAGGCGTGATTGGTGATCAGGAATTCTTGGTCCAAGTAGTAAATCTAGGTGCGCTCCTTGAGTTGAGTAGTCTCTCAGAAATCGATAATAATATGATATGTAATGGGAAGTGGGGCAGATTTAAGCAAGGGAAAGACCAAATTCCAAAAGGGCTATACCAGGGTCCCAGGGCCAAAAACTGATAGAACATGTGAGTAACCTGGAAATAGAAAGAAACATAATGACAGCAAGTGTTATAGGTCTCTTGCCTCTTGAAATGAAAGAAGCTTTTGAGCTTGGACCAAGTCTGCAATAGTATCCACACCCATGTTAGTCCAAAACCACTCTGAAAGCATATGCCCAGCTATCTGAAGGTTAGAATACCAAAACGATGGTTGGGAAATATCCTTATTCATTGTAATCTTTAGTATAGAGCAAAGTTGTAAGTGAGTTTGAAGGAAGCCTCCAAAGGGATGCCTTTCAATAGCTGAGAAACTTTTCCTGGGGAGATATCAAAGTGAACTAATATCTAGGGCAGTACTGGAACATGAGGAATACTCCATATCTAACCACCTTGGAACATAGGAATCCATATTGCCCTTCTCAGAAACTCTAAACCAATGAGGAATCTGGTGCAGTCCATTGCCAAAAGTACAGGAACAGGTTGGGAACCTGTAGGCCCCATCTTGTTTATGCGCATTAACCTGGACAAGGCCCGATGGGCTGCTTTGCCCTGCCACAAGAAGGAAGTGAAAAGTCTGTGAATTTGGTTAAACCACAATTGAGGTAGTGCCAAATTACACATCTGTAAGGGTAAAGTATCCAGAGCAAAATATTCATTTTAAGAATGCTTAACCAGCCCTATAAAGAAATAGGAAGGAGGACCAAAGATCCAGATCTGCTTTAATACAAGTCAAAGTGGAATCAAGGTTAAACTTCCTCATGTTATTGGGTGAGGTACTAAGGAAAATCCCCAGATATTTTAACTTATCCTTGACCCAAAGTAACCCAAGGTGCTCAACATCCGCTTTTAAAGTGATACTGTGGCAATACCTCTGTTTTAGTTAGATTCAATTTATAATTGAAAATAGTTCCAAATTGAGATATAATATGTAGGGCAGCTGGCAGGGACATGGTGGGAAAGAATATGTGCAACACTATATCATCGGCATATGCCGATAATTTATATTCACAGGGACCTATTGTAATACCTTGGACCCATGGAGAATTATTAAGTTTATGGATCAAGGGTTCCAAGAAAGATTGAAAAGATATGGGAAAAGAGGACATCCCTGCCTGGTACCCTGCTGGAGAGCAAATGGGCTAGAGAGAGACACCATTACACAATATACATGCCAAAGGGAAGAGTAAAGTATCCTGATCCATTTTATAAAATCTTGGGGATACCGTATATAGGAGGAAGTAAATAAATAATCTCACGAAACTCTGTCAAATGCCTTTTCCAGTATCCAGGGACACCAAGGCTACAGGGGTAAGGGAATCCCTGGATGGGGAAATAAGGTATGACAGCTTTCGGAGATGATCTGCCAACAATCTACCTTTCACAAACCCTACTTGTTCCCTACTTAAGAGGAGTACCACACTTGTCCCAATCTATCTGCCAGGATTTGGGCTAATATCTTAAAATCCACATTGATTAAAGAAATCGGCCTGTAGTTGGCTACCAGCAGAGATCACGGCAGGGTTTGGGAAGTACCACTATAGCGTCCTCGGTTAGCGAAACATCTATCAATCCAGTTGTAAAGATATAATTGTAAGTACCTAATAAGATACGTGTCAATTGGGATTTAAATGCCTTGTAGAAATTAATGGTAAACCCATAAGGGCAAGGGATTTATCTAAAGATAAAGAGTCTATTGCTTGAGATTTCCTCTGTGATATGGGAGCTTGCAAAATGGGAGTAGAAGGGTTTGACAGCTTGGGAGGGGTAATGTCTTGAAAGAAAGCATTGAAGACATCAGGAGAAGAGAAAGAGAAGAGGCATACAACCGCTGATAGAGCTTTGAATGCCTCAACAATATCCAGCTGTGAGGTTAGGAGCTGACCAGCACCAGTGCGAATAGATGAAATAATCCTGTCCGCCAACTGAGAATGCAATCTGAGGGCTAGAAACTTCCCCCTCTCCCCTGATGAAAGTATTTCATCTTGGAACATAATAATAAGCGCTCCACCTTTTCCCCAATAAGTTGTTATATCTAAGGTTTTCACACGTTCCCACTCTAATTGAGGAGAAGCTTATGAGATACCCTTTTCTAAAGCCCTGATTTCTCTCAGCAAAGTGGAGCCTTGTAACCTGTTGTTTGTGTCTGGGTTGCTAAAAGTATTAGTTCTCCTCGAAGGGTGTGTTTCAGGGCGCCCCATAAGAAATCAAGTTTAGTCGTAGAGGGTATATTGGTTGTCATATAGTACTCAATGAATGATTGGGTATGCTTTATGATGTCTACAGATTTAAGCAGCTGGTTATTAACCCACCACACTTTATCCCTTGTTGAGGAGGGAAAGGTTAGGGCACAATATTATAGGATGATTGTCTCATATTACTTTAGTGGAGTAATAGGAAGAGGAGGTCCCAGGGAGATGTTCTGCACTAAGTAAAAAGTAATCAATTCTGGAAAAGGAGCTATGAGGCAAGCAAAAACAGAATATTCTTGGAAGTCCAGAGACAAAACTATCCACAGATCCACCAGGCCCAGGAGTCCATAAGCTCACGAAAGGGCCATTTGCTCAACCGACAAGGACTGATGGGTCCATGTAGATCTATCTAGGTCATTGCACTGCACCAGGTTCCAATCTCCCAAGAATAATTGGGAGGAACTCCAGAAAAACTAGGGACACTAATGAGGTGAAAAATGTGGGCCATCTGTATTAGGACCATAAATAGGTCCCAGTACAGGATTTATTTAACTCTAAAATTGATTAGCGTTTTGCTCATAAAGTTCTAAAACATTGTGAAAATGCATAGCACTTACCTCAATGTGTCTAACAAACATAACACTTCTAGAAAACCTATATAAATGCTTTCTTACAGTTAGCATTGTACCAAGAAAAACGGCTAAACAATTATTTAAAACCCTGCAGTATCACTTTGAGATGACCAATCAGTGTGCAAAGAAAGAGGTACCAGCCTGAAAGATCCTCTATTTCCTGTAAGAGGTGGAAGGGATTCTTCTAGCTATCAGAATAGCTGTGCCCTTCCTACAGGAATCAAACTCTGCCCCAAAAATCTGCCCCACCCAGGATCTTCTGAAAAGGAGCACTTGGGATGAAAGCCGTGAGTCTCTTGTAAGAAGGCCACATCTACCTGTAACTTAACTCTTTTGACTAGGGATTGAGCACCTTTAATATTCCACGAGCAGAAATTATAAACTGCCATTATATTTCAGCTGTAAGTAATAAGAACCCAAACAACATAGACCAAATTTAAACAGGCTATCCAGAAGAAAAACCCAGTGTTGGTGGCATTCACCTCCCACCCTCCTCCCCCACCTCCCTTTAACCCCCTACAGTAAAATAGATAAGAGGCATAACCTGTAAACCACAGCTTCATGAAGCCCCCAAACCTCAGAAAGAAATGTAAGCAACAATGTACAGAATTAAATGAAATACACCCCTTCCCCACCCACCAGATGCCCCAACAACACTTATACTTACATTTTCTTTAAACCCACTCCCTCCAAGAAGAAAGAATCCCAATGTGGGACCTGAAAACTAAACAAATCCCATCAATGAATAATATTAGGATAAAACATCCACCCAACTTCTCGGCTTGCCATCCCCATCCTTAGAGCGCAATACCCCATACACCACTCCCACCACATCCTGAAAACTCAAGAAAACTACCCAGAGAGGGAAAAGAAAAAAAACTAACTTTTAAATGGGCATCCTCCCATAAAGCACATCCCTCAGTAGTACAATCATTAATACCTTCCATACTAAGAATTAGTTTCTTATAGTAGAATACTATTATGCCCCAACATGTATAACAAATTCAGTCATTCTTCTCAAAACAAAAGAATTCACCAAACTATAACCATTAATAAGGTAAACTTATCACATTCCAGTGTCCAACAAGATTCTTCAGAAACGGAGTTCCAAGTCCTCGACTGTAGAGCACAGCATCATTCGCATAAATAGAAAAGGAAAGGTCCCATAGAAAGGAAATATATACCTCCTTAACTGCACCAATCCTCCTTTAAATAATGATGGTGTTGTGGGTAAAGTCCATCTGGTGCAATACAGCCTTTATATGACAATGGGGTGAGTAACCAAATTAATGTCTATGACCACCCTGGTTCAAGGAAGAGGAAAGAAAAACGTAGATCCCAACAACAGCGATCCTAGCCAAAGGTTCAAATGTTCAGGGTTCCAGGTTCAAAATAAGAATACTTAAGGGTATCACGTCCCTTACATCAAAACTCATCTCCAAACAGGTAGGTAAAACTTCTGAGGATCCCCTGTAGACCAAATCAATGTCAGGTTTCAGCAAGCAAGTCAGGTAGCAGTCGCCTCAGTTCTTTAGGTCGCCTGGTCCACTGATTCAGAAGAGTGCCATGAATCTTACAGTATACCTGGAGCCTGGCTGGATAGGACCCTGAATAGGATAGATGCTGCTAACAGTTTGACCACTTTTGGGTGAAAGGCAGCTCTTTTCTGGTGATTAACAGCGGGCAGGTCTTGGGAAATCCTGATCTGGTGCCCTTCCATGTGATCTCCTTCAACTCTCTTATTCTTTGGAGAATATGATGCTTGTCTAGAAAATTCAATAGTTTCAGAAGAAATGGCCTGAGGGAAGAACCAGGTGGTGGCCAGGTAGCTACAACCTCTGAGCTCTTTCCACAATATAGTAGGAATTATTAGTGAGGTGCCACAATGTCTTCAAGCAATTTCTGGGCAAACTTGATTGGAGTTGTAGCCTCCGTATCTTCTGGCAAGTCAAAATAACTATATTATTTCTCCTGCTCCATGCTTCTAAGTCCTCTAGTTTGTTTTCCATCTTGTTGAGCTTCTGACGGAGCAAGATGACTTCCAGGGTCAATGCGATCTCTCCAGTTATCCAAGGAGGTTGCCCATGCTTCCAAGTCCCCCACTCCCGAGTTGTGGCCATTAAAGCCATTCTAAGAGTGTTGGCTCCTCAGACATTGTTTTGATATAGTCTTTCAAGGGCTGCATCTTGGCAATAAATTTTATTCAGTGAGCGAGGAGGAGCGAAGCAGTTGTAGAGGAGTGCCTGGATGTAGTGTTCTGGGCCTTCAATTTTTAGAACTCTTGTCCAGGGTTGGCGGTGGCATGTGGTGCAGCAAGGCCTGCCACATTTCAGCTTCCATCCTGGGAGCATACTTAGTCAGATCTAGTCGGAAATGCCCTCTGGTGAGTCTAAAATAGTTTTCCCAACAGTTTTTGGGGCTTAGGCATATAAGATCAAGTAAAAAGCTTAAATAGAGACAATGCAGGCAGGAGGCGGTGAAGCATACAGCGCTGGCATGAGAGCATCCGTGACTCCGCTGTTCTTTTCTCTTCACCCAACTGTTGGCACCCAAGATAAAAGATAAAATACATATTGCCACAGTAGATCAAGGTACACAGAAGCAGTCTGGTGCTGGCAGCAACAAACTCAGAAAATAACAAGCGCTGGTCGACATGAACAGTTGATCTCTAACGGGCATATCTCTTAATTAACTGTACACATTATGAAGTATGTTTCTCATTTTATCTCTCAGAAACCCTCTGTCCTACATTGAGAAGGTAACATTCATACAGGGTGTGAAAGTCTATTTTGAGTCACTCCTCTTCTGACTTTATAGGTGTAACCCCTATAAATGGGGTTCAAAAGTCTTCCTTGGGTGTGCTTAAATGCCCACTGCCAGGCAGGTGTTCTGTGTCTTTACAGGTGTAAAAGTGCTTGCATCACGGAGTGCCATGTTAGCCTCCATGCCTGTCTCTTTAAGAGACATTATTTTTGTAGTGTATAATTAATCTGGATAGGGGTCCAGTGTTTCCAGGCTTAAGTCCGCCTGAGCTGCAGTAATATTGCTTTGTTCTGCCATCGCTAGTGTGTGGAGCGAGCCTGTTAGAACTGGTAATTGTTTGCTGATTAGCTGCTCTAATAACAATGGTATTATAGTTTGTCTAACCTGCCTTTCTTTGCAGCATGGACATTTCTGTATTGTACCAATCAGTACCTTTTGGGGACCTTAAAATGGAGTCTGTCCCCAGGGGTCTAGTGGGAGTGAATTTCTTAGGGAATTGTAGTTTTCACTTGGCACCTAAATGGACCTGGAGGAGTCCTTGCTTTGACAGACAGTTGAATCAACCAACCAAATCCTTTTTGGATCAGAAGGATGTCCCAGTGCTGCCTGCAGCAGAGAGTCAGTCTGAGTTTGGAGTGGAAAGTGAACAGATCCGGGGCATCAAGCTGCTGCTCCTGTGTAGTCATGTGGGAAACTGGTGGAAAGACTGAGTTTGGCCTGCCTGCCTACCTGTCCCTTGAGAGGGATCCCTTAGAGAGTGCTTAAATAACCAGACTGTATCTGAACCAATTGTGACAAAAGCCACCAAATTGTGACTGTACCATTGCCTGAAGAAGACCGAAGATTTGCTGTACGCAATCAGCCTGTCAGGACATCTTAGATCATAGTTTTGCTCAGGAAAGCTAAAATTGCAACTGGACTGTCATCCAACCTGTGGTATTGTGTTTTGTCTGAGTGCTGAATGCTGTTAGTGGGTCACAATTTGGTTCCCCATTGCCTAATTGTGCCATGCTTGCTGGAAGCTGCATCCAGCATTTACCGGACTGAATCTGAACTGTTCACCCGGCCTGGGCCCTGCCACCTTGACCCAGCTAGCTACTCCAGGTGCAGAGATCACCATTGATGAGAGACTCGCCCAGGGATCAGACCCTACTCAACCATCTCGAACAGGAACGACACCTCGGTGATTCGTGTGGGCCCTGCTTCTCCTGGCATACCAGCTTGTCAACCTGCAGTCTCCATCTCATCCCTCCTGTCTCTCATATTAGGTAGTGTGAGTAAATCCCAAGGTAGCCTCCCTGCAACATCAGCTAAATCAAAAGTGTTGTCATCTGGTTGCTTTGTTGTTTCCTTGTCACGAACTGAGCCTCAGGCTCGGATTACAAATTTTGTGGGTGGTTGTGCATGTTTTTCTCTCCATCACAGGGCCCGACCAGCTGCAACACCGGCCTACCCGGGCAATGAATTAGGCTAACCCACCTTTGTTCCAATTGGGTACTCAGAGTGTGTGACTGTGAAGGGACTGTAAAGTGCATGCATGATTGAATCAGTTACAGAACTAATCAGTCAAATTACACCCCTCTGTTGTTCATTCCCCTGAATAAATCAGATCTAATTCTTTTGCATTTAACCTGACTGTGGTTCCATTTTGTACCAGAAGCACTATAGTGTTGTTACCTGCTGTGTCTAACCTTATTTTACAGGGGTCTCAGGGAATTAGGACTGGTGGAACCAGCCCAGGTGGTAAGTGCAAACGAGTGGGGATTTGTATGCTGATTAGGGGTTATTGTAACTGTGTCTGTTGTACATTGCTTAGGCCACTAGAGGAGAAAGGGGGTTACAATGTCCCAGAGGGCTGTGCCAGGTCAGCTAAGTTACCAATAACCCTGTCCTCCAGAGTGGAGCAACCGATTTCCATACCAGTCCTTAACCTGCACCTCAGCTATGCAGGGTAGTAGCTTTGGGATAGCTACCTAGGGTTACATATGAAATAATGACAATGCCTCCCTGACTGCTTTACTTCCTGCTAAATTAGTTCCTTAAAGCCACAGCACTCACCATGTACTTTGGGCTGTACTAACTGCAATATGTACTCTGTATGAGATAGCTTACAATTGTAAATAGATCTCCCAGTGTCTGTACAGATTGCTTACTTACCCCACACTGTCCACTCTATCGTCAACCTACCTTTACTAGCTTTCGTGTCATAGGTCTCAGATGTCCAATCTGAGGGGGACTCAGGTGGTCCAACTAATAAGAAGAGGCATGAGGACTCTGACCTATGACCTTTATGACTGTCCTTTGAGCAGTTAGTTACTAGAGATCCCCTTGGTTGAAAGAGGTATTAATCTAAAACTGAATATTATATTTGGATATGCATAAAACTAGTTCAAACAGAATGTAAGTTTATATAATCCATTAAAGTGGTGGGAGGCAATATGCAAATCCTCCTAGCAGTTGCAGTTATGGAATGTTCGAGCGTAGCTATGGTGTTCCTGTTTACTTGCATGGTCAATGCTTGGATGCCTTACCTTGGTTGGTTGTACTTGGAAAAATTAATAAAATCTTATGTGGTAAATAGTCAGACCAATTGCTGTTATTTCTTGTATTTTTTGTCTCTGTACTTGTGCACCCATACTCTGTAACTACCTTTGTGTGTTGCCCTCCTGTCAAGATGTGGAACCTTTGAAAAAGAATGTTTTGCTCAAAGGTTATGTCCAAATGACAAAATAAATAAATAAACATTCCACATTGACACACAGAGATTTTAAGCAGAAAGTTATAATAATATAATATGTCACATTATCAGCAAACATTATACATATTAGTACACTTATTTCCACAGTGTTCTGATCTTCTGATCTTAGCGATGTCATGTTTGATGGTGTGCAACACATTTGTCCAGTTGTCACACATCTTGTGACATATTTGGGAAATGAAAGGTTAAGCGGTATGCTGACAAGTGGCAAAACCAAAGTTCACTAAATAGGGAGTTCAGGTAATTCGGGGATGGTTAAACAGGATCACACTGTAATTTATAACTCTCTAAATATTAATTTTCCTGCATTTCATTACCATGTTTCTTTCTCTTACGCTTCTATGGCCTTTCCATCAAGTTGCTAGTGTAATTTAATTTCATTCCCTCACCTCATCATGGTACCCATACAGAAATGACTAGCTCTTCAAAGGGGCCAACCAGGGTTTTCCTTGTGCCCTTGCAAGCGGTTAAAGGCTGCTCATAAAAGTCACCCTGGGATTGGATCCCTTGATCCAGTGTGATCACAATGTGGTGTAATGAATTAGAATCTAATGACAAAGTGTAAACCAAAACTAATTCCAAATACTACAGCATCTGTACAGTAATGAACTTAAAATCCAGAGCAGCAGCCAGTCCGATGCGATAAGCTAAAGTTAAGCCATTTAATGGTTCCCTCATCCTTACTGTTTGACGTGCTAGCCATTTAATAGTCCCTTCAAATTCAAACTTGTGTCCATGCTGAGAGCTATTTATGTTCCCTCTCTAAGCTGCTGAATTTTATAGCTGCAGAAAACTGGGCACAGCCAGTTCAGTTCCTAAACTCTTTAAGCTGAATTTACTAGCTTCAGAGAGGGCTGTGTTGGCTAGGAGAGTGTTGTGTAAATCCTATTGTATTTTTGTAACCCCCAGGCCACTTTTTAACTAGTGTGCACACACCCTGTTTTAAGGTGCTCACCCAAGGAAAAAGACTGGTGCCCATATACTGGCATCCCAATTTACTTTGCTAAAGGTAGGAACCACCCTTGGCTTTATGATGTATATCTGGCTCATTTTTATAAGAAGAGAGGGCGGGGTACAGAAAGAAACTACATGAACCTTGTGTAAATGACACAGCCCAGGTCCTGGGTGGAGGCGCTAGGCATATTCCAGATCTAACCTGCTGAGAGGGCCACAGTAAATCCACACAACCAGAAGCAATAATCGAATGTCTATAACAGTGACTGGGATTGTGCAGTATGGCTTTTCAACAGATGAATAATAAGAGCGAAGTGGACCCCGAGGGTTGGTCCAGGCTGAAAGAGCTACAAATTCAAGAAGTCTCCTTGCATGCAGTACAGTTCATAGAAACATAGAAGTTGGCTGACAGATAAGGACCATGGGCCCATCCACTCTGCCCATTTCTTTTTCTACCTTATAAATGTGCCATCAGCCTTTGCTCTGTCAATGGCCTATCTAGTCATACTCATCTGTATTGCTCCCCTTATGCCTATCCCATGCCTGTTTGAATCCCTGCACTGTATTCATATCCTCCATTTCCTGAGGTAGGCGGTTCATGCATCCACCACCCTTTCATGAACAACAACAGAACAATCTTCTTCCCAAATTCCCAAAAGGTTCATTAGTGGCCACCTGGCCACACACAAGCATCTTTCTTCCCATGAGTGTCATTTAGTGACTCCAAGCCACATACTCAGAACTCTTCTCGGACATAGGTGCAATATGTGAAACTCAGCTAAACTCCTTAACCTGCAGCTTGGCCTCACTCAGGTAAAGATATTAATGCCCTTTATGAACCAGGAAGCCCTGCCTTGTAAGCACTTAGATGGCACTCCTCCCACCTTGGCCCCAACCAACAATGTCTGCCATTCTTCAGGGTTACACCATTGAAACTGCCATTCTCCACTGAAATGCTAGCAGTCCTACACTTTACTTGTCACAAACTGGAGTGACAGAGAATAAACTGCACTCACTGGAGTACACAGTTTAACTTTACTTCACTCACATTGGTGAGACTAGGGGCACTGACAGGTGCGATCCAGCCTTATCTATGGGCACACATACCCCAGACTATCTAATCCCATAAGAAAATGTGGAGATCTAGTCTCCTAGAACAGTACTCACAGAAGTTGTCCCATCCACAAGGCATGGAACAATGAAAAAGGAAAGGCATTGTCCTGGGTAGCTGATCAAAACAGTCTATTTCCAGGTCCTATCCAAGGCAGCTGAAAACACCACAGAATATTCAGGGGTTTGCCCTTGAGTCCACTGAGAACAAGCAGTTCCTTTCACTTCACAGGGAGTAGAAAGCAGGAAATTCTGCTATAGCCTTGTCTCCACCACTTCATTTGAAAGCTGGAAATGGCACTACACTAGGGTGAAATCCTGGGCCCTCTTCAGAGCCCACTGGCAGTCCTTCTGTCACTCTCACCTCCTCACTCCACAACTGTCCACTACAGACTCTCCACACAGACTCAACTGAATATTCTAAGCTCCCCAGAGCAGCTATCCGCAGTGTGGCTTATGCTGCTGCGAGAGTTCTAAATGACCTAATCATTCTTCTCTCAGGCTAGCTGAGTAAACAATGATGTCATTATGTAAGAAGCCCCTAATGAGCTCCCTTCCAGCTGCCTGCTACCTTCCTAACAATAATACCGATAGGATTCTAGTAACCCAGGAACTGGGTGGTTACATTTGATTAAGTGGAACATGTGTATTTTCTGTGGCTCATCTGTTATTTATTTGGTAACCCTCTGTTCCTTTCCTTCTATTCCCTGCTACTCCACCCCTATCCTCCTTTGCTACCTCATCTCTACTAACCTGCCCTCTCCACCTTGTTTCTCCCTCTGTCTGGCTTTCCTACCTTCATATGCCTAAACTTTTTTTCCTTTATGTTCCAGTCATTGCCATGCTCCCTAGGCAAACTCAACAGTGGACATTGACATTGCAGCTGCTCCCGCCCATCAGCCAGCAGTCATCTCAGGTATGCTCTCTGTTCCCAATGAACACCAGGAGCCTGCCAGCACTCTGTTTTTTTTTTTTTTTTGTTTTTTTTCACAAAGCAGCTCCCATGTTCCCCACCACTCCCACCCTTGGCTGGTGTGATCTATATAGCTGCCCTGTGTCACATGTCTAAGTGTTGAATTCACCATCTGTAGGTTATAGTACTTCACCACTAGAGGGCCTCAGGCTTTATGTCCAACACGTAATTTTAGCAGGCTACAGTTGAATCCCTCACAGCCTTCTTCATAGTCTCTGCTCCACCAGCTATATTAAAGCTACCAACAGTCCCTATTTTCCCAGGATAGTCCCTGTTTTAGGCAGCATGTCCCAGTGTCCCCACAAGTTTTGCAAAATATCACTTTTGTCCTGGTTTTGCTTACTTGTCCCAGTTTTGTCCCTTTTTTTTGCTGACTGCTAATCCATGACTGACAGTTATTTCAGCATCCCTGTGGCGCTGCTTGAGCTGGACAACAGTTTGCAACTTCAACCTTTGCACCTATGTTGCACTGCAAGCATGTCAGTGGGAGCACAGTAAAGCATGTTCCTTCCTGTTAGGTTAGACTGGGTAGTAGTGCAGACAAGTGCATGTGGACATCTGCCTGCCAGCAGCTGAGAGGGACTCCAGACAGAAGAGACCAGCAGCAGTGAACTAAGATACCGAACCTGATCAGCTGCAGGAAGTGTGTGAAAACAATCTGGTGTGGTGGTGGGAGTCACTGAAGTGAAGTTTCCTCAGCAAATGAGGTGAGTGTCAGTGGGTTGTGATGGGACTGTCAGGAGGAGCAATACATGCAGCTCAGAATGTCTGAACACAGTTAAACACAGGTTTGCTTCTAATTAACTTTTCTGTACATCAGTCAATTAATCAAAACGATGTACTGTTTTAATCTGGCTGTTTGCTACTGGTGTTACTGTGGGGTGGCATGGCCAGAGCAAGCAGCAAAGTTTGACTGTGTGCAGCATTGTCTGCAGCGTGCCTGTGAGCGTGACACGGTGGGGGTGGGGGCATGGTCAGGATGGACTCTGTCCCAGTTTTAGGCCTCAGAATGTTGGTAGCTTTAGCTATACAGACACCCCAGGAACAGCAACTCCTACCCCTCTTCACTCTGTTCACCTTTGTCCTTTTGGCCTTCCTTCCCCAGCCCTCCTACCTTGCTGCCATAGTTGTGGATTTTAGTATCCTGCTAACCTGTTAGCTGAATAGTTTTTGGCAGGCTGCCCGTTTCTGCTGCCTTCTTGTTAGTTATGCCACAACATCACTGTTAATGCTGGCAGCATTGCTGCAAGCACTCTGTGGGAGTTTGACTCATGTGCCCTGGTGTTAGCACATGATCAAGAACACCTATCTTATTTCTCTGTAACCCCTCCACCCCTAGTTCTCCCCTTGTGCTTCTTAGGTGGGATGGGAGAAAACCTCTTTAGGCCCTCTTACCCTCCTGTTTCTCTTAAACTCGGAGTGCAGCCTGCTTGGCCTGCCCGTACTCCACCTCCATCTCTTTCTCTTGGCTGCGCTGCTCTTACCAACTACTATTCTACTTATGATTACTGCCAGCTGAATAAGTTAACTCGGCCCAGTGAATGCACCCATAACCTCCCCAACAGAATCTGGGCTCATCCACCTGGACTCAAGATCGCTCACATGAACATCTGCTGTCTCCCTTCAAAATTTCATGAGTTGGGAAGCATGGGTGGCTCTTCACAGCCCCTATTATCCTTGGTCTCACCGAAACATGGTTAAAGTCGCACCACCCCAATGCCTCATACCAATTGACTGGCTACACTATGCTGCAGCAAACCTGGTAAGAAAAAGGGAAATTAGCTATCTTCTAAGAGATCCCTCACTGCCACCATCTCTATCTGCTCTGATTCTGAGTCCTTAGTGAGTGTCTCATCTCTGAAGTGACTTTGGGTTCCACAAAGAAATTGTACATAGGGTGCTGCTACAACCCCCAAAGGGGACCGACAGCCTCCAAAATCTCCTGTCCGTTTTGGTTCTCTCTCCTCCCAGAGATACCATCCTTCTGGGTGATTACAACCTTAATTAGTTAAACCCCAAGAACTGGATTATGCCAGTCTCCTGAAACTGCACAATTTGGTTCAGACAGTCTCAATCCCCATCAGACACAACTCCTGTAACTCCTCCTCCTCCACCCTCCTTGGCTGGGTAGTAACTAACAGAGAGGACTGTGTTATTCAGGCAGGACTCTGGCTGACTCCTAAATGATCACTCTCCAACTTACATCATCTGGTCCTCTAGGACCTGACATCCCCTCCCAAGTATCTTTCCTTCTGGAATTTTAACTGTCCTGATCCTCTCTCCTCTTGGAGGATACTTGGTCCATAAATTGGGCTGGCTTCTACACCCTAACCATGTGTTTTCAGCAGTTACCTTTTCATGAATGCCTCCTACTCATAAAGACCTGCCACTTTCCCCTTACTACTTTACGCGTGAGAGGGGCACCCATTGATCTCTGAGGATCTACTGTCACCATGAAATCCAGGGACCACAAGTGGGCAGCTTACAAGAGATTCCCCACCTTATGGAATGAATACAGGCAACTCAGAAACCAATGCAAGCGCATGGCAAAGTCACTAAAGGGAACTACTACATTAATCTCCAGAAGGAGAGCCTTGGCAATACTAGGAAATTATGGGTTCCATAAGCTCCATATTAACCCCTGTGCCAGTAGTAAGGTTACCAAAGCTTAACTCCACCTCTGGCCCTCTCTCAGAGCCTGCTGAGGTATCACAGGCTTGCAACTTAAAATTCATTGATATCTCCCTCACCTCAGCAAGCTCCATGGTAACCTCACTGCCAATTCGGGTTCCTGCATGACCTCTCAGCCCTCTTTCCTCCTCCTCCTCCTCCTCCTCCTCCTATTTTCCTACCCACCAAGCCACCACCCCCCCTCCTTTCTATTTCCAAAGTCATCTCCCCAAGGACACTGCAAAACTCTGAGGAGCCTCCTCAGCCGGGGTAGCCCTGGTTCTGATGGCCTCCCCCAGCCTTGCTTAAGCTCATTGCCCTGCTATCTACAAACCTCTAACTTTCATATTCAACTTGGCCCCTGTACACCTCAACTATGCCAGACCCTTGAAATCTGTGATGGTGGTTCCATTCTCAAAGTCAGGGATCCATTATCCCTGATAATTACTGTCCTCTTTCCTACTCCTTCACCTAAGCAAGCTTCTAGAAAAAATGTCACAATCAACTGCTGGAGTACATGGAGAACATAACCTCATGTGCAGCCAGCAGCATGGCTTCGAAAAATGGTGTAGTGTTTGTCGACTTGACAAGGCTTATGATATGGTCAATCATGCCCTCCTCCTCTCCAACAGCTTGGTTGATCCCCAGATACTTCAAACTGGTTTAGAAGCTATCTCTCAGGGATGCTCCCAAACAGTGTCCATTGGTTCTGCCATCTCCCCTCCCAACCAGTCGTGGCTGGAGTCCCCCAGGGCTCTATCCTGTGCCCCTTCTTTTTCAGTTTTCTCAGTTCTGTCTGTTTGGCAGCCCTAAACTGTCATTATCTCTTACATGCTGATGATCTCGTCCCTATTCCATAGTGCCAAGTCTTGCTCATCCATCTCCACTGCCCTCACCTTGAACTGTGGCCATGCCCACTGCTGGTTTACATGAACCTCCTCCTGGTTAATGAGAAAACAAAGACCATGCTTTTGGCTCTAAACCCTACCTTGCACAGACTCTTAAATCATGCTCCACCTACAGATTTTCTCCCTGACGTCTTGGTCCTTGAGAACGTCCCCACCTCTAAATACCTGGGTGTAACGCTTGACCCTGCCCTCTTTTGTGGACCACATCAATATAGTCATTTGTAGGGTAAATCAGAAAATTTATTTATTTTTTATTTATTGAAGTAATCAGTTTTACAACCTTTGAGTCAGAGACTCGCTTACAAAGGTACCTTGTCATGTGGGTGGGGAGACAACAATAAGTGCAGTTATAGACAGAGGTTACATACAGGTGAGATACATACATACGCTTGAGTTACACGATCATTATATACACACAAGTTATTATATACACACAAGTTATTACAGCTGCAGTTGCTACAGTTGCCCAGTCATGGACTTGGGGGCTGTTTGAGACAGGTTGTGTTCCACTACAGGCATTACAGCACCGTCTGTTGATGATATGTTTTAGGAGGCTATTTTGAACCATCCAATCCCGGGGATCTTTGATATTCCCTCAGGAAGGTTGTTAAACCAGGTCGGAACTTTATGATGGAAGGATCTTTGGCAGAGAGAGGTCCTTGCCCTGGGTACCAGGAAGGTGGCTTTGTAGAGTTACGGGTATGCACCGCTTGGACGGCTGGTTGCAGGGATGCGGAGACCCCTGATGGGCATAACCTAGATAGTGCTTTTTTGCCAGAAGGCAGGTGTGGTATTTCAATCGTTCTTCAAGAGTGAGTATGTTGGTGGCAGTGTAAAGCAGGCAAGTGTGAGTTCTGCTGTGCGCCGGTCAGAGCCTACAGGCTTTGGTAATAGAGTCTGTGGACTTTGGTCAGGGGCGGACAGATCTGCGCTGAGTAAACTGGAAGGGCGTCAGTCACCAAGGACAGCACAGATGAGGTGATGGCCACCTTTAAGGCAGGTTCTGGGAGGCAGTCTTTGTGATGTAGAGGAGCCCGATCCTGGAGTTCATGGCTGAGGACAGGGTTTTAGGTGGGCGTGGAAAGTAAAGCCTGCATCAAAAGTGATGCCCAAATACTTATATGTTGTTACCTGTTCAAGTGGGAGGTGTGCTAGGGGTGATGAGAAGGGGTGTCCTTGGCATTGTTTTGCCGATGTCTGAACAGCATTGATTTTGTTTTTCAGGTTCAGGACTAGCCGATGGTTACTGAACCATTTTTCAGCTGGAGGAAGGTGCTTTGCAGCGTGCTTTGGAGTTGGAGAGGTGCAGGTGTGTTGCTAGGATCACGCATCATCCGTAAAGCAGTATTTTGTTGGAGCAGGAGCTTGGGAGGGTGTTTAGGAAGAGACTGAAAAGAGTGGGTCCAAGGATGGAGCCTTGCGGGACCCCTGAGAGTACCCGGTAGGCTGGTGGACAAGGTCCTATTTAGCTTAACTCTTTGGGATCTGTTGTGCAGGTAGCTTGAGAACCAATTTAGGGGCCAGATGAAAATCCCAGTTGGCTAAGGGAGTTTAACAGCAGGGGTGGCACACAGTATCAAAGGCCTTTGATAGGGTCGATGAAAACTGCCCTGCAAATTGACCTTCATCAAGCGCAGAGTGTATATGGTGGGAGAATTCCAGAAGGGCAGTGGATGTGCTGTGGCCAGGATGAAACCCATGCTGCTCAGGACATAGGATGTTGTATTTAGACAGGTATTCCATTAGCTGGTGGATACTATTTTTCCAAGGCTTTGGAGAGGGGAAGGATGGAGATGGGTCTGTAGTTATTTGGTATTGTATGGTCCCAGACTTATGGATGGGGTGACTTGACCTCTTTCATGCTTCGGAATTGGCCAAGGCATAGGGATCTATTAATGACACACGTGAGGGGGATTAACATGACCTCTAGCGTGAGGCTAAGTATCCTGGAGTCAAGAGGATCATTACTTGGATTTTATGAGGTGAGAGATTTTAGTAGGAAAGGTTTGGCATCATGGGGTGAGATTGTCCGAAGTGGAATGGGGCCAGGAGGCGAGTGTGTGGGAGGGCAAGGGACAGGGTCAAAGAATTGGGCAGGGAGAACTGCACTTAAGTCCGTGAAAGTTTTATTAAGGCAATCTCGATATATGATTGGTCTGTCGAGACTGCCCCATTGAGACAATCTGAGACGGAGGGGAGGGCGGTTTTGCCATTCAGTTCTTTAATATTGTCCCAGAAGGCTCTGGTTGAGCCCCAGGAGGATGTCAGAGCAGCCTGATAGTGTCTAGTCATTGCTTGACGGCCCAGGTGCATTGGTTACAGCTGCTCTATAGGCTTGCCTGTCTGCCACCCTACCAGACTCATTTGCTATGTGCCAAAGATTGTCTCTCTGTTTTAGTTGCTGGATCAGTGCAGGTGATATCCATGCTGCGGCCTGTTTTCTTTCTATTGTGGTGATGGGGCAAATAGGTCGCAGGCATTGTTGAAGGCCCTGGTGAGGTAGGTTAAAGCAGAGTTTATGTCAGATGCTAGGGTCATTGGAGTCCAATCGACTTGTGCGAGGTGATGTTTGAGGTTGTCAAGACCCTGGGGAGAAATCTGCGACGAGGGTGCTGCAGTGCTCGGCTGTGTGTGGGGAGCACCAGAAGCAGATGACAGGGAGTGGTGCTAAGTGAGTCCGATGAGGACTTCTACAGAATCCAACTTGTGTGGCGGTTGGAAAGAACTATGTCAAGGAGAGAGCTAGTTCCTTACTGGTTAAGTCTGGTGGGCTGGGTGACCATTTGAGACAGGTCAAGGGCTGCAAGCTGCCTCCTTTAAATTGTCAGATGAGGGGCTGAGCCAGTTGGTGTTTAGGTCTCCCAAGATCAATTGTTCAGCTTTTGAGGTAGGGTGGACAGATAGTCTAAGAGGGAGTTGATTGCAAAATTTTGGTACTCGGGGTATGTAAGCCGTGCTTAGGTATAGGGGGCCAGACGAGGGTGTGGGGTGATTTTTAGGGTAATGGCTTCAGCCCATATTTGAGCTCAGGGATTGGGAGTGCATGACCTAGGACTGAGTTACGCAAGTAGATTGCACACCCCTCCACGCTTGCCCATCCTATCAGCCCTGAAGAGGAAAAACCTGGGAGGGAGACAGCTGAGTCAGGTGTAAGCTGGGAAAGCCAGGTTTCCACTAGCATAAGAATGTCAGGGGAATATTGTGTAACCTAGCATTGGAGTGCTGTGCAGTTTTCTTGGGGAGACTACATATGTTCATAAAGCACCTGAACCCTTGCCAGAGGATTGCGAGGTATGGCAGAGTTGCCAGGCCCAGGGTTTGGGTGCACATTTCCTGAGAGCAGGAGAAGCAGGGCAATAAGGCGCCTCATAGAGGAGCAGTTGCTGTGGGAGGGCGTTTTGCAGCTGCCCTGTCATAGTATGGGTGGTGCACGGATGGGAGAGTGTTTAGTGCTGGAGACACTACAGAGGAGAGAGACCAATTGTGACAGAATTCATGAGACACTGGGTTGTGTGTTGGAGGTGGGTGGGTGGGGTAGAGTGGTAGTCTAGAGTTCGGGAAGGATTTGGGGGATGGATTGATAGGTGGACAGGCAGTAAGCTGTGGAAGACAGGATATTGTGTGTGGATGGACTGGGGTTCGGCATTGGCACGACAGTGGATGATATAAAGGTTCCATAGTAGACAGTGGGTGTTGTGGTACTAGGAGAGCCAGCATGGCAAGGATCATGATTAAGTGTGATTTTTCAGTAGAGAGAATAGGTTTAGAGAGCAGGCTCCCCAGTGTTAGAGAGATATAACCTGCAAATGGAAAAGTTGCTGATTGGTTCTGGCAGCCCATGTGATTATAACTATAAAAGGGAGGTCACCAAGGGTGGTGTGGTGGGGGAGAGCTTTAACGAGAAGCTCATGGGCTAGACTTAGCGCCGAGAGAGAGAACAGAAGCCGGTTCCCTTTTTTCTTCTGGAGCAGTGTGCAGGTATAAGAAAAGGCGCCAAATACAGGGTTTCAAAATGCCACAAATGTCCACAGTTAGGCTCGCTCCACAGGGACCAACAGTCGCGAAATGCAGCGAGCGTTGTTTTCACTTTAATTACCTAGCAGCACTGGCTTTCAAATAGCAGGGAGGGCTTCACAAGCAGCCTCGCGACCTCTGGCCCTCGGGGTTGCCTCAAACCGCAGCTCGGGCTTTCAGCTAGCAGGAGGGCTTCAGCAGGTAGCCCTCTCGACCTCCGCCCTCGGGGAGGGGGATTCGATCTAGCAGCACTTCGGGCTTTCAAATAGCAGGAGGGCTTCACAAGCAGCCCTCGCGACCCCTGGCTCCCTCGGGGTTGCCTCAAACCGCAGCTCGGCTTTCAGCCAGCAGGAGGGCTTCAGCAGGTAGCCCTCTCGACCTCCGCCCTCGGGAGGGGGATTCACCCAGCAGCACTGGCTTTCAAATAGCAGGGAGGGCTTCAAGTAGCCCTCGCGACCTCTGGCTCCTGGGGTTGCCTCAAACCGCAGCTTCGGGCTTCAGCCAGCAGGGAGGGCTTCAGCAGGTAGCCCTCCTCGACCCGCCCTCGGGGATCTGATCTAGCAGCACTTCGGGCTTTCAAATAGCAGGGAGGGTCTCACAAGTAGCCCTCACACCTCTGGCTCCTCGGGGTTGCCTCAAACTCGCAGCTTTCCGCTTAGCTAGCAGGGAGGGCTTCAGCAGGTAGCCCTCTCGACCTCCGCCCCTCGGGAGGGGGATTCGATCTAGCAGCACCGGGCTTTCAAACAGCAGGGAGGGCTTCGATAAGCAGCCTCGCGACCTCTGGCCCTCGGGGATGCCTCAAACCGCAGCTTGGGCTTTCAGCTAGCAGGAGGGCTTCAGCAGGTAGCCCTCTTGACCTCCGGCTCCTGGGAGGGGGATTGATCTAGCAACATGGGCTTTCAGCTGCAGGGAGGGCTTCAGCAGGTAGCCCCTCGACCTCCGGCCTCGGGAGGGGGATTCAAATTAGGTGACCCCATCGGCTATGTCGCTTCCTCACCCCAGAGGCTTGCTTAGCCATTGTCCAAGGTAACCTGCTCCCAATCTTAAATTATTGTTCCCATTTACTCTCAAGTATCTGTTGCCTTCAGAGTACATCTCACCTCAGTGTATAACAAGGCCTGCTGCTTTGCTCTTCTGGTCCTGCCACCATCTATCACTGTGACCACTATTGGGCTCTTGGCTGGCTTCCCCTGCAAGGCTGCTTTCACCTTGCACCTGAGGCATTGTGGATAACACCATCAGACATGGGATTGTGTCCCTTCTCATCTCTTCTAAAGTTTCATACCCTTCCTCAGTGCCTATGTACATTGGCCATCCCTACACTTGAGGTACCCAAAGTCTCCTCCAACATGGGTGGGAGAGCCTATTAGTTGCAGCTCCGTTTCTGTGGAATGCCATTCCTGGATCACTCCACTGTCCAACTCTCACCAGGTCTTTAACTCTAACCTCAAAGCCTGGCTCCTAGAGAAGGCCAGCTGTCACTGCTCACCAGACTAGCCTCCATCCCTCCCTCTCCTCCCCTAGTGGGACCTCCCTTATCCCTTCCCTCATTACCTTCACTGCAGTCATTCTCCTTGACTCCCGAACTCTGACCCTTCTCCTTTCCCCCTTCTCCAGACCCCAACTTTTGGCAACTTCTCCTTTTTCTTTCTCTAGTCTCTGCTCCCCTTCTGCTTGTCCTCTTGCCTCTGTATCTCCGGGATCATGTTCACACTGGGATGTGGAGGGGCCCTAATTTATGTTCACGGACTCTCTCACAACAACTGTACTTTGTATTCAGATCTGATGATCCTGGGATTGTGTAATCTGGTGTTGACTCCAGCATTGTTGGTTATATTAGCTGCCTGTTTTTCATTGTATTGCTGTGTAATGCTTGATTTGCCTGTATCCATATTTTTACTGTATTTGTTGTAACTCTTTGCCACTCTGTGGCACGGGTCATGGCTGAAAACGGTCCCTGGATCAGTGCACTTACCCAGTGATCAAAGACAGACATAAATAAAATAAATGATATCACAAGTCAGGGCTGACAACCTGAAGGAGCAGATGATGACTAATGGAAGGGATGCTTGCCTTCATATTAAAGAACTAGTGTGCTGTCAGAAATTAATATTGACTTTCAAAGGTGAACTATTACTTCTTTTATCTAAAGTATAGTTTATTTTTCCTTTGCAAAATAGATTTTCTACCTGACAGTACTTGCTGTGATGTGTAAACAGTACTCTGCCTGGAGGCTGACATTAGCTAGTTCTAATCCTCCTCATTCCTCATCAGCCCTATGACTCTCTGTCTGTGACATCACAGCTGACCAAGAACAGCCAATCCCTGCTGACAGATTGGTCACTTGTGATGTTACAATTAGTGAGGTCACAATCCTGATGAAGTCTGAAGAGAAATAGAACGTATATCAGTCACTAGGTACTGTACTGCTCTTTACATCACACCTATACTATCAGGTAGGAAATTCTAATGAGCAAAATACTTTAGAAATAAAAGTAACAACTGGCTACTTTTAAAATTAATGGCATTTTCTGCCTACTATTTTGAGGTGCTATGAGGGGCTAGCACTGCCCCATGAATGAGTAGCAGCATAACAGCAGAGCCAAAGCTCTGAGAGCCACTTGGGTGCATGCCAGCTGTTTTACTTGGTCCCAAAGTCTAGTGCAGTCAGCAGAGCCACAGCCAGACTTCAAGGAGTGCTAGAGGGATAAACTCAGAAATTATAAAAAACAGTGTATTAATTGGGTGTCTTATGAATTATAACACACACCTTGGTTTGCTCTCGGGTTTATGAGGCATCACAGTTCTAGGAATGTTTATTACACGCCCCTACCCATACATACAAACATATGAACATACCAGCAGATAATATGGTCTACCTAGTCTGCTTGACTGTGCAGTTCTAATGTGTTTACTAAGGAAACTGCAACCTCTCTGTTTTGCCTCATTTCCTCCCTCAATCACCCCCACCCTCCTGCTTGCAACTTCCTTCACCCTGTCCCATCCCTTCTTGAAGCTGTCCATCATTTTTAGGATACTGCCTCCTCTGACAGCTCATTCCACTTGGCCACCACCTTTTGGTGAATAAGTGCCTCCTGATCTCCATCCTGAACTCCCCCACCAGCTTGAAGCTGTGCCCTAGTGATCTTGCTCCCACTAAGACTGAAGAGGCCTTTAGTGCTCACCCTGTTTATACGTTTAAGGTACTTGAAGGTCTCAATCTTCTTCTCCTCTCTTCTGTCCTTGGGAGTACATTTGAGCCCCTGAGCCTCTTCTCATAGGTGTTGCCCTGCTGGCCTGGGTCATCTTGGTTGCCCTTCTCTGGACCATTTCCAGCAAGTTGATATCCTTCTTAAGATATGGGCTCCAATATTGCACATTGTCCTCTGAGTGCTGTCTTACCAGTGACCTGTACAGTGGCAGAATGACCTTCACCTTCCAGCTAACAATTTCTGGCTGTGCAGCCCAGCATCCAATTTGCTTTGGCTGCTGCTCTCCTGCAGTGTGTTCAGTGTTTCAGGTCAGGCATGGTATTACTCCCATGTCTTTTTCTTCCTCTGACCTGGTTACTTGCACACCACTCAACTAGTATATGGTCTCTGGATTCTTTGCCCCAAGTGTATAACTTTACACTTTTAGCATTGAACCCCAGTTCCTAAATGCAGACCTCTTTTCAAGCCTAGCCCCATTCTCCCTGAGTTTTTGCCTCTCCTCTGTGTCCACCTCCCACAGAGCTTGTTGTCATCTGTGAACAGGCAGATTTTACCCTGATCCCATCTGCAGTGTCACTTATAAAATACTAAATGATTGGCCTAATAAAGAGCCATGTGGAACCCCACTAGTCACAGGCCTAGCTTCTGAGAACCCCCTCCCCTCACAACTACCACCTTCTAGTTTCTGTCCTGCAACCAGCTCCTGACCCATTCCATGAACTTAGCTAACACCCACAGGTCTTCCAGATTCCTAACCAGTCTCCTATGAGGCACAGAGTTGAAGGCCTTGCTTACATTTCTCTTTATTATTACAATTTATAAGATAATGATAACCTCAAGCATGACTGGTCTAACGGAAGGGAGGCTAAATGCCGGGAGGGGGAGCATTAGCCTAGAACCCACTGTGCAGTATGAGCAATTTATATTTGAAGACAATGCCTGTGGATTTTCATTTCAGTAAAAGTGCCACAGACAGGGAGCGTTAAGTCCTAGCTTTTGGTATTTCCTTGAAAGAGCACTGACAACATTATTTAATTTGAATCCATGGGACCAAAGACCCATGAAATTAGTTTTGACTTGCTTGGTTAAAAATGAAATCCTTTTATCCCCAAATAGTTTCAACGTAGAAACCATCATGGAAAATGTATTGAAAAAAATGTTTGCATAGCAATAGCTGTGATACTTAAACCTACGCAATTGCACGATCACTTCAAGGAAAATCAGATAGGGAACAGGAAGCTGCTCACACATAACCAATTTTGTGTAGCAATTACTGAAAATATATATTTTTTTTTGCTACACTACTGTACCTGGTGAAATCTTCCTTGAAAACTATAGATATAAAACTGGTACAGAGATTATACATTCAGTACTATCCCGATCTACTAGGTCCCAGAAATTACATCATGTAAAATGCTTCACTACACAGTTACCTACACTCCGACCTGGCTGCACTTTACATAAGTTAACAGGGTCTCTGCAGGGTGTCTTATGGAATAGGAGACTGAGCACCCAACTTAGAGCGAATGGACTGTGAAGAGAAGTTGAGTGGTTCTGGCTGCCCAAACGTCATGAGAGGACTTTCTTATGGCAAACAAAAAATAGAAATATAGATTTTGTCAGCAGAAAAGGATCCTTAGGCCCATCCAGTCTGCCCTTTTCCTGCCTATTCCGCCACCACTGACCCTAGATGGTTATTGGTGTCACTCCTCCACCTCTTCCTCTACCTAATGAGTCCCTGTGCCTATCCCATGTGTCTGTGAAGCTCCCAAAGTCTACCTCCTCTGGCAGGCTGTTCCAGTCATCCACTGCCCTTTCCAAGAAGAAGTATTTTCACACATCTCTCCTAAACTTCTCCTTTAGCATCATTGCATGTCCCTTGTTCTAGTGCCTTCCTTTCTCTGAATAGGCCACTCTTGTACGTTGTTCACTCCTGCGAGGTACTTGTAGGTTTCAATCATGTCCTTTCTCACTATCCTCTCTTCTGAGGAGTATGCATTGAGTTCCTGCAGCCTTTCCTTGTTTGTCTTCTCGGCAACCCATTTACCATGTGTGTTGCCCTTCTGTACTACTGCTACCCTTTCAGTATCCTTGCAGAAGTAAGAACAAAAACACAAGGTGCTGCATCAATGTGTGGTCTGAAAACAAACAAAATGGTAACATTAAATGCACCCTGAAAATAGAAATAAAGAGTTATAATCAATGTTTCAACCATAGATCTTCTTCAGGAATTATCTAAAAGAGAAAAGCAAAGTTAATGGCCATGCAGGAGTGCAGACTCAGAACTAGACACAGTACTCCAGGTGGGGCCTCACCAGTCAGCAGCAGTACCACCTCCTCTCCTGTTAGAAACTCTCTCCTAATGCAGCCCAGCATCCTGCTAGCCTTTCCCACTGCTTTGTCACACTGCCCAACCACCTTGAGGTCATCAGATATGATGATCCTTACATCTCTTTCTTGCTTGATGACTGTAAGCTCCACTCCTCCATCTTATCTGGCCCCTGGGTTCTGTAGCCCTAAGTGCATAACCTTGCATTTTGGCATTAAAACCCAGCTGCCACCCCTAGATTATTCATTTAATTTCCTCAGATCCTTTGCATTCTCTCCACCCCTGCCTGAGTATCAGCCTTGTTGTAGATGTTTTGTATCATTAGCAAGAGGTACACCTTCTCTTTAAGCTCCTCCACAGTGTCGCTTATGAAGACATTGAAGAGGACCGTCCCAGCACCAAACCCTGTGGCACCCCACTAGTCACTGTCCTGTTGCCTGAGTGGCTACCATTTGCCACCACCATAAGAGACACCCATTGGAAGCCCTATAAACTTATGATAAGTCACTCAAGTTAGCTAGAGTGATTTATTATTTTTGAAGTATTTTTATTTATTTCAGAAGTTATAGCCTGTGGTCCCAGGTGTGAAGTAAGCTGGGCCTCCTCAGGTTTCTGTATTATAGATCGAGGAAGCACTCCTGACCAACTGAAGTGCTCTCTGCTGCACGTGACACACTCATTCTGTGAAGAATGTCTCACATGCAGCTGCCCTGGAAACAGGCATGTGCTGTTGTTTATTAAATTTTAATATATTATTGATTGATCTCCTTCAATAATATGTACCCCCTGCAAATGGGGTTCCCAAAAGACTTCCAGGAGCTTGCTTGAATGCTCCAAGCCTGAATGGTGTTTGGCATTTAAGCCATTTATCAGTGAGTGTTTTTAGAGCCTCTGGTACTGTCTCTTTAAGAGCTGTCTGCTTGCAGACATAATTAGTTGTATGGGGGGACTGTGTGCTTCTCTGAGTACCACTCGAGCTGCTGCCAATTCACTTCATTTTGCAGTCACTAGGGTGCAAAGGAACCTATCTGAAAGATGTAACTGTTTGCCAGAAATTATTTAGAGTAATAATGAAATTACAGTTTGTCTAACCTGCTTTCTTTGCAGTCAGAACTGTGTCTGCTAGTTCCCCATTCTAGTTTTGAACTGCTGAACTGGACCAATCAGTGTGGGGTAAGCTAGCTCTAAAATGATGCCTTGGACGAATCAGAACTTGACTCATAATCTGAGCCAGCCACAAGAGGATTGTATGGGCAGTGACTCTGGGAGATGTAGTTTAGACTTCAGTGCCTTTTGGACCAACAGCAGCAGTCTATTGTGGTGACAGCCAATCCAGTCAAGAACTGGGAGGAACTCAAAGGAAGTGCCCGTTTAGTCAGTTGGAGTTCAGTTGAGCTTTGGCAGTGAAGAAGGAAGGAGCCCTGTGCTTTTCAGTGTGCAGTTTTAGTCAAAAACGTGTGTAAGGCCCAGAGTTCCGGTCTGCAGCTTGTGTAACAGCTTGTTAGGACTGAATCCGTCCTGTGAAAAGAATCAAAGGATCTCTGAAGAGTAGAAACCAGGCTCACCCTGTAGAAGACTGGAAGAATTGCTGAAAATTGCACTCGGTCTGTCAGGAACTGAATCTGCTGTGTGTTCTCCCGGTATTGTGCAGTAATTGCGATCGGGATACAGATGCAGCCTGCCTGGTATAGTACTTTCTTTTATATGGATGTGTGAAGAGGTTTGTGTACCTCAAGTGAGCCCTGCTGACATTGAAGGACCCTATCTTATTTGGAGGTCGTGAGTACTAATTCAGGTTGCTCCTGTTGAATTGCCACATTAAATCCAAATGGAATTACTGTACTGCTGACTATTTAATTCTCCTTTTCTCTGTGTGAAAGGCCCCTACCAGCTGCCACGGTTTGGACTACGCACTAGGGCTTGGGTACCCAGGGACAGTAACTGATAGGGATAGGCCTGTGCACAGAGCCATAGGTAGATTATTAGAGTGATAAGCTAATTAACCTGATTTCCCCTGTCCTTGTTATATCCCCTAAATAAATCAGAGCTGCTTGTTTCAGCAAAGTTATACTGCCTGAGGTATTTGTCTATGTTAAAGTACTGTACTGTGATTGTTGCACTGTATCTCATTTCACAGGAGGTCCCAGTGCGGAACCAGACCTGGGGGTAAGTGTATACTGTGAAGGTAATTCTGATATATTGTGTGGGCCACTAGTGGGAAGAAAGGGGTTGCAGTGTCCCAGAGGGCTGTGACCAAGTTAGTTTAACTATTGCAAACCCTGACCTCTGGGTGGAGGCACCGCCATTGGATCCAGGCCCTCAACCTGTTAGTGGCAAATCAGGCAGGGGTAGTAGCCCCTGGGATAGCGCCATCTAGGGGTTACATCTTGGAGGCTCACCGCTGGGATTGTGTGTCCTCTAGTGGCCATATTTACGAACCACTGTTAAGAAAAAATGGGTACCCGACAGAAGTGGCTGTGCAACGGCTGGTGGAGTGGTGTACTGGGGAGGAGATCGACCCCAAAATGCTATGCTTATCCTGGACATCCCCTGGGTATCAATACGACACTGTGCAGGAGTACTTTCCAAGGTGGAAGGTTTACAAACCCTGTGGTGGTGGGTCGGCATGCTAATCTGCTCACCCACACTTTCCTGGCCCTAGTAGAGTTTAAGGATCCCATAGATAGCTCCAAAGTGCCACAGACCATTACCCCAGAGGGAGCCCTCACTGCTTGGAGAGTGATAACTAGGACAGTAAAGACCTGGGGAATCAGCCCCACCACTATCTGAAACTTTGAGGAGAAATTTGCTGAATGGTTGCTGGAGAGGGAAAACTGTGGAGGACTTGAAGAAACTATTCTTGCCACCTGGGGTGTTCCTCCCCAACACCCTCTCCTGCTCCAGTGCCCGTAATGGTGGCTGAACCAATGCAGACTCCTATTTCTGCACCTGCCATTAGTCACGACTCTACCGAAGGTTGAGGATCTTCTCTGGCACCTCCCCACCCCCAAGGAGGATGACTGGAGACCTGGATAGACTATGTTGCCCCCATGCTAGAATGGCAATGCTCAAGGTGAAAGCGAAGAGGGTTAGTGAGAGCCTCCAGGTCCTGCCCTGGCTACCATCCGTGCTAAACGGGCCAGTAACCCTGAAGCGACTGCACAGGCCTATCTTGAGGCCTTGGAGAATGTGTATGGGAGCCCAGATTCTGATGAGGACCTATGGTGGAGAGTAAGAGATGCACAACAGTACCAAGGGAGTTGTTGTCTGTGTATGTATCTCGCTGGAAAAATTGTTGCAAGAATGCCTCAGAAAAGGTAGTTTGCCAGCATTGAACTGGACCGAACCAGGCTGGACAGGATCCTTAAGTCTGCCCCCTCTCAGAACTGCTGTTGCTTCAGTTACACCTGGCAGATCGACTGGAATCCCCACCCTCCTATGATGAGTTAATGAGAGAAATTGAGAGTTGAGAAAAGACGCACCGGAGGGACCTGCACCAATAGCTGCGGCTACACCCGAGTGACTGAGGGTGACCCATCAAGTGAAGTTCAGGGCAGAGGTTGGCAGTCAATGAGTGCTCTGACAAGGAAAAAGATATGTCACAATGGGGTAACTGTTGAGAGAGATCCGGAATTCAAAAACAGTCCTTTATGAAGGCCACGCCTGCAAGTACGGGCCCTGACCTATATCCGACTGCATTCTATGGGGTGGGGGTACCCACCCATGTATCTCCTGCTGATAACAGCTCGAACTCGATTCCTTGACCATGGAAGTGGAGAAACTGACGAGATGTCTCCAAATGCTTATCACGCGCAGACAGAGATGGCACCAAGGTTTCCAGTTAGTAATACCCCGCCCTGGCTCCCAGTGTGGTGCCTCGCCAGCTCAAACTCCAGAAAGTATGTTTTGCTATAATTGTGGGAAAGATGGGCACATGAAAGGGAATGCCAGTCCCCAAAAGACACTGACAAAGTTGCATATAGGCTACAAGGAGAGCTTCGAGAAGAAATCAGTGGTTAAGAGGTGCGACATGATCCCAGTGAGGGCACCAAAATGCTAATTCACGCCCTTTGTGGCAAGGTCAGTTGCCCAGGCCCCCCTACCGCCTCCAGACTGGTCCAGAATAGTGGGTCCTCCATGGAGACCACTGTAAAGGTGAACGGAGTGTCTACAAGAGCTATATTAGACAGTGGCTCCCAAGTGACAATTATGTTCCAAGATTGGTATCAGAAGCATTTGTCAGACGTACCTTACAACCATTAGAAGGACTGCATGTATGGGGGTTAAGTGAGAAGGCCTACCCTATTCCGGGTATATCCGATTTGGCTGTCTTTCCCACCTCCGTGGCTGGAGTGGCCGAACAAGTAGAGACCCCTAGCCTTAGTGTGTCCCCACTGGACTGTATGATGGTGTCCCTTTTGATTGGAACAAATGCTCATATGTTCGGAAGGCTGGCACAGTTGTGTTATGAAAACAGGGGTCAAAGACTAGTAGAGCTTTAAGAGTTCGGCTTTAATTAAGAAGGCCTATGAGGCACAGAGAGATGCTGAAAAACAGAACCAGAGGAACCGGTGGAATTGTATGGAAGAAGGATCCTGAGTCTCTGATCCTGGCGCCAAATGCCCAGTGTACCTTACAGGGAGAGGTCCGTATCAGAAAGGATGTTAAGAATAAAATATTAATGTTGGATGCACCAGGCGATGGAAAATTGCCAGAGGGACTGCTGGTCAAGCCTAGTATTTTGCCCGCTAGAGCCCATGCTTATGCCAGAAGGGTAATGGTCCAAGTTCATAATGTGTCTGAAAGAGACATTCGAGTAAACAGAGGTTGCATCCTGGCTAATGTGCATTGTGCAGACACTGCAGTGCTACCCAGCAGCAAGAGTTCAAGGAAGAATGACAGAGTAACGCCTGACTTGTTTGATTTCGGCACTCCCGCTGCCAGCTGAATGGAAAGTGAAGATCAGTGAGAAGCTTGCCCAGAGAGACCAGGTGTTCTTTAAAGGAATGGGATGTAGGATGCGCAAGAGCTGAGCACAATATCCGCTGCATGACGAAAGACCATTTCGTGAGAGGTCTCGACGCCTGGCACCTGCTGACATAGATGATGTGAGACGGCATCTGCAAGAGATGTTAGCTGCTGGTGTAATACAAGAATCCAGAAGCCCTTATGCTTCCATTGTGGTAGTGAGGAAAAAGAATGGAACAGTAAGGATGTGTGTGGATTATCGCACTTAAACCGGGGACTATCCTGATCAGTACACAATGCCCCGCATTCAGGATGCTTGGACTGCCTAAACGGGAGCAAGTGGTTCTCTGTGCTGGATCTCCGCAGGGTACTATCAGATCCCGATGGCCCCAGAGGACCGTGAAAGACAGCCTTTATCTGTCCGCTATTTTATGAATTCATGAGGATGCCTCAAGGATTTCAGGTGCCCCTGCCACTTTTCAACGATTGATGGAGCGTGCAGTGGGGACATGAACTTACTAGAGTGCCTGGTATACCTAGATGATGTTATTGTGTTTGGCAGCTCACTGGAGGAACATGAGAGCAGATTATTTAAGGTATTGGACCGACTGGAGGACTTTGGCCTTAAACTGTCCATTGATAAGGTCAATTTTTTCAAACATCAGTAAAGTATGGGACACATAGTATCCACCGAGGAATAGAGACTCACCCAAGTAAAGTTGAGGCCTTGACCACCTGGCCACAGCCCAAAAATCTAAAAGAACTGCAAAGATTCCTGATTCTGTGGTTATTATCGGCGCTCATCAAGGACTATTCAAGAGTGATCCGCCTTTACTTAACCTTACTCAAGGGTATCCCCAACCCACAAAAATACTCAAAGTCAGCATCCTCAAGACTGAAAGAGTGTATTTTCATCCGAGTGAAGTATTTGGGGCCGCTGGACTCCTGATTGTGAGACTGCTTTTCATGAGATCATATATCAACTTACCCATGCTCCAGTGCTGGCCTATGCTTATCCAAGAAAACCTTACGCCCTGCACACTGATGCTAGCTTGCAAGGGTTGGGGCTGTGTTGTACCAAGAGCACGAGAATGGCTTGAGACCAGTGGCCTTTGCCAGTAGAAGCCTGACCCCATCCGAAAAGAACTATCCTGTACATAAGTTAGAGTTCCTAGCTTTGAAGTGGGCTATTGTTGACCAATTCCATGAGTACTTGTATGGGGCTAAAATACTAGTAAAACTGACAAAATCCTTTGACCTATGTGCAGACCTCAGCTAAGTTGGATGCCACTGGCCATAGGTGGCTTCTGCATTATCTACATATGACTATGCTCTCGAATACCGAGCAGGTCTGAACCACATAGATGCTGATGCTCTCCCGAGGCCTGTTCCCAGAATGATTGGGTCCGACTGGCAGAACCTGACATTCGGCACTCTGCCGGAAGTTTGACAGGGAGGAACAATGTCCACGGACGCAGTGGACTGCATGGTGGATTGCTTGGAGCTCTCTGAGAATTGCATACCTCTGCTTATTGCCACTTTTCTGCAAAGACATTGGTGCACTGCCTCAGCTGGACAATGACAGTATTCGAGCGGCTCAATCCCGCGATCCCATGATCAAAGCAGCTTAGAAGCCCTCTATGCAGGAAAAGATGTGTCCAAATTACGCTCCACTGATTTGAGAACTGCACTGTTATACAAAGAAGGTCCTAAGTTGAAACTGATCAATAAACTGTTATACAGAGAAACAGTAGACAGAGGGGGACAAGTAGACAAACAACAACTAGTGCTGCCCACTGCCTTTCGAGACTCAGTATTGAGGTCCTTGCACAACCACATGGGGCACCTTGGTATAGACAGAACACTTGACTTGGTGAGATCCAGATTCTATTGGCTCAAGATGGGGCTGATGTGGAGCAACACATCTGAACTTGTAGTCGCTGCTTACAAGAGGAAAGCTTTTCTCCAGAGGGCTGCCCCTTGTTAACATAACCACCAGTGCACCCATGGAGCTGGTCTGTATTGATTTTCTAAGTTTGGAGTCAGATCAAAGAAATATCAGTAATGTGCTGGTGGTCACTGACCATTTCACGAGATATGCCCAAGCTTTCCCACCAAAGACCAGAAAGCATCCACTGTAGCCAAAGTACTTGTAGAAAACTTTTTGTTCACTATGGGCTCCACAAAGAATCCATTCTGATCAAGGAGAGACTTTGAGAGTCGTCTGATCAAAGAGATGCTTTCTCTGTGGGAGTGCGAAGTCCAGAACCACTCCTTACCACCCCAGGGGACCCACAGCCTGAACGTTTCAACCCGCACTTTGCTAGATATGCTAGGCACCCTGCACCCAAAGGCAATGCTTAGATGGAGCCAACAAATTAGCACCTGGTACATGCTTATAACTGCACCAAAGTGATGCCACTGATTCTCCCCACCGCCTGATGTTTGGAAGAGAAGCTCGACTACCAGTAGATGTGTGTTTTGGGTCTCTCCTGATGGGGTTCAAGCTGACAACTATTTACAGTATGTGCAAAAGTTAAAGGCCCAGCTAACTCATGCGTACTCAACTGGCTCAAACCATGGCTGCCAAAAGAAATCTGGCCAACAAAGAAAGGTATGATAAAAGGTGAAAGCACAGGAACTCCAGGAGGGAGATCGGTATTACAGAAATCTGGGACTGCATGGCAAGCACAAGATTGCTGACAGATGGCACCATCTCCCTCACATTGTAGTGGGCAAACTAGATGATCTGCCAGTGTACAAAGTAAGGCCTGAGAATAATTCAAATGATGTAAACAATGCATAGAAATCATTTACTGCCCATTGGACAAATCTTAATTGAGTCTGAGCCCCTAGAAGATGCCCTCTGGACCAGTGACTAGAGCTGCTGCAAGAAAAGATCAAGAAAGTCTGCACCTACAGAAGCAAAGTTAAAGTGTTCCCTCCACAAGTCCCAGTTGAGCATGACTGTCAGTCCATATCGGAAGAAAGTGAGAGTGACTTTGAATACTATCCTTCTTACGAACTGAGTCAATTGTTTCGGGCAATCCCCAGTCAATACTGGAGACAAAGCTGGGCCTTCTGGACTGTCTAAGCCCCCAGCTTCATCCCTGGAGCCAATGCTCCCAGAAAGTGAAGTGCAAAGCATCAGATCAGATGAAATGGAATCATTGTGCATGGTTGAACTGTTTGAGCTTTCAGGAGGAAAATGATAGATTGGGGCAGACTGGTGATACACCAACAAGAAGAGTATTTTGAGTGTCCTGACAGTCCACTGCCAGTGTCCGAAAGCTCTCCATGCGAGCCAAATGTTGTGGACTCAGAAACTGTAACTCCTGGAGCTGAAAGTGCCCCAAGTTCTAGCCTCTCTACCCCATGGAGACTCCTGACAAGTGAGGACAATGCTGAAAATGAGGCTCAGAGTGCAGAGACTATAACAGTTCCCCTAGAAAGACTGGTCGAGCTGTAAAGCCTGTGGTGCACCTCAGTTATGATTCACTTGGGAGGCCTGTGGACTTGCCTCTCAATGTTGTCCATAAAGGAGTGTATGTGTCCCCGAGCTCATTGCCCAAACTGAGCATCAGTGCTAACTCCAAGTTACTTGTGTTGCTCTTCTATATGGTGCCCTTGCCCCATCCAGCCCCAAGGTAACTGATAGGGAAGGGCCCTCTTCAGGTTTCATGTACAAGAGGTAATAACTTGAGTTATGGTACAATGTGTATGTAATACTGTGTAAAGAGTGACGTACTGCAATGTTTCAGAAATGTGTTCTTGGTAAAATGATATATTGACTGATGATTACATGCGAAGCCTAATGCAAATGTATATGGTTGCAGTTGAAACTTATGGGGTACTTGCTTGACGCGACGCCAAGCTTTCCCAGGCCAGGAAGGGTATAACCCCCGCAAATGGGGGTTCCCAAAGACTTCCAGGAGCTTGCTTGAATGCTCCAAGCCTGAATGGTGTTTGGCATTTAAGCCATTTATCAGTGAGTGTTTTAGAGCCTCTGGTACTGTCTCTTTAAGAGCTGTCTGTTTGCAGACATAATTAGTTTGTATGGGGGACTGTGTGCTTCTCTGAGTACCACCGAGCTGCTGCCAATTCACTTCATTTTTGCAGTCACTAGGAGTGCAAAGGAACCTATCTGAAAGATGTAACTGTTTGCCAGAAATTATTTAGAGTAATAATGAAATTACAGTTTGTCTAACCTGCTTTCTTTGCAGTCAGAACTGTGTCTGCTAGTTTCCCATTCTAGTTTTGAACTGCTGAACTGGACCAATCAGTGTGGGGTAAGCTAGCTCTAAAATGATGCCTTGGACGAATCAGAACTTGGACTCATAATCTGAGCCAGCCACAAGAGGATTGTATGGCAGTGACTCTGGGAGATGTAGTTTAGACTTCAGTGCCTTTTGGACCAACAGCAGCAGTCTATTGTGAGTGACAGCCAATCCAGTCAAGAACTGGGAGGAACTCAAAGGAAGTGCCCGTTTCGCCAGTTGGAGTTCAGTTGAGCTTTGGCAGTGAAGAAGGAAGGAGCCCTGTGCTTTTCAGTGTGCAGTTTTTAGTCAAAAACGTGTAAGGCCCAGAGTTCCGGTCTGCAGCTTGTGTAACAGCTTGTTAGGACTGAATCATTCCTGTGAAAAGAATCAAAGGATCTCTGAAGAGTAGAAACCAGGCTCACCCTGTAGAAGACTGGAAGAATTGCTGAAAATTGCACTCAGTCTGTCAGGAACTGAATCTGCTGTGTGTTCTCCCGGTATTGTGCAGTAATGCGATCGGGATACAGATGCAGCCTGCCTGGTATAGTACTTTCTTTTATATGGATGTGTGAAGAGGTTTGTGTACCTCAAGTGAGCCCTGCTGACATTGAAGGACCCTATCTTATTTGGAGGTCGTGAGTACTAATTCAGGGTTGCTCCTGTTGAATTGCCACATTAAATCCAAATGGAATTACTGTACTGCTGACTATTTAATTCTCCTTTTCTCTGTGTGAAAGGGCCCCTACCAGCTGCCACGGTTTGGACTAGCCACTAGGGCTTGGGTACCGAGGGACAGTAACTGATAGGGATAGGCCTTGCACAGAGCCATAGGTAGATTATTAGAGTGATAAGCTAATTAACCTGATTTCCCCTGTCCTTGTTATATCCCCCTAAATAAATCAGAGCTGCTTGTTTCAGCAAAGTTATACTGCCTGAGGTATTGTTCTGTTAAAGTACTGTACTGTGATTGTTGCACTGTATCTCATTTCACAGGAGGTCCCAGTGCGAACCAGACCTGGGGGTAAGTGTATACTGTGAAGGTAATTCTGATATATTGTGTGGGCCACTAGTGGGAAGAAAGGGGTTGCAGTGTCCCAGAGGGCTGTGACCAAGTTAGTTTAACTATTGCAAACCCTGACCTCTGGGTGGAGGCACCTTGCCATTGGATCCAGGCCCCTCAACCTGTTAGTGGCAAATCAGGCAGGGTAGTAGCCCCTGGGATAGCGCCATCTAGGGTTACAAATATATCAGTACAGTCACAGAAACCACTCTTATAGTTGTAGAGTTGTCTCACTTACATACTTAGGTTATCAGAACTGCTCATCTTGGTTTTCTTGGTTTTCATACCCAAGAAGAGGAAATAGAAGTTGGGTGTAGGGGAAGAGTCAGGGCTACCTATGAGGAGGGAGCATGGGCAGAGTAGATGAGTCAGTGAGTCCTTTTCTGCTGACAAATTTTTAAGATTCTATGATTTGGAGTACTGTGTGCAATTCTAGAGTTCACACTTGAAAAGGACAGGATAGAGTTGAGGGCAGTGCAGAGAGGGCAGCAAAATGGATAAGGGCAGCAAAACAAGTCCTACATGTAGAGACTCAAGGACCTCAACATGTACAGAATACTCTGGCAATCAGAAGGAAGAGGAGGAACATGACTGAAGCATTCAAGTCTCTTCATAGAATACACAAGGGGGACAGCGAGGACCTGTTCACAGTGAGCAGAAACACTGGCACAAGGGAAACTCAAAGAAGCTGACAGGAGGGAGGTTCAGGAATGACATCAGAGTATTTCTTACAGAGAGGTCTGGGATAGGTGGAAATGATTTCAGGAGGGTGATATATGAGGCTGGTGAGGGCAGTAGGGGAGTATGACATGGGGGTGAGGGATCATTAGGGCATTCACATCTGCACTATAGACAAGGCCCCCAGTTCTCTGCTCCACTTCAGTACTGATTTCTGCAGCAGGGCTCACAGGCTTCTGAGGCAGCATTCATTCATTCCCGACATGAATTATTCACTTCTGTGCCAGAATGCAATCCTGGGGCCCCTGGGACATGAATATTCCAGATACAGCAGCTACAAGCTTGCCACCCATTCAGAGGTACAGCTGAAACTAAGTACTGTAGATCTGTATCTGGAATGCTCATGTGCTCCAGGGTCTTGCTAGATCACCACCTTGGGCTGTACCACTACACCAGCAGGGGAGCACATTTTCGATATGTATTCCCTGTTGACAACATGCAGTGATACATAAATGCAATTTTACGCAGAATAAAACTCAGACATTAATAAATACCCCAAATCTGTCTACACTTCTGAAAAGCCATGTTTAACATTTGTTTGAAACAAGGTTACATTCGAACAAAAGGATGTCCCAGGGTAACAGGTTCCAAGGACTAGGGCACAAACATCACAAGCCCTGCCTCCACAGTGGACAATCTAGACTTTGGTGCCTCAAGCAACCCTGAGCTCACGGACTGTTGGGGTACTGGGGATCAAAGGGATCAGCATGTTAGCATGGTAGGGCAACCAGTTTCCATAGAGAAATATAAATATATATGGAAGCAACTGCAGTTCTCACAGCGCAGGAGTCATATGATCAGATAATGATGTTTTCTCCTTCTCTTCCCCACACCCATTTGTTTCAACCCCTCCTCCACCACCCCTTTGCCTTCTCCTCTACTACCATCAAGGCCTCCTAGCTTTTAACCTACAAAAGGTGGAAGCCCCACAGTCTTGACCCCAAGCTCTTGTCTCTCCTTCTGGACTTTGTTCTTCCTATCACCCATCTCTTAAATCACCCCTTATCACTTGTCTCAGTCACTGAACTGGGGAAACTAGCAACGGTTATCCCTTCCCAAAGGGTGACCCTCCTCCTGGCATCTATCGCCTCTCTCTCTCTCTTATTTCTCTCTCTCTCCCTACCTTCCTGGCCCAACACCAGGAAAATCTGATCCTTTCCCAGCTCTCCCTTTCCCTGACAACTCCTCCTTCTTCATTCCCTGACAGTCTGGCTTCAGGAAATCCTACCTCCACCATGCTCTGTTCTTAGGCTCACTGACTCCATTCTTTCTGGCATGGAACAAGGGCAAGTCACCTCTGCCATCATTGTTGACCTGGCCAAAGCCTTTAACACAGTTGCTCTCCCAGCCTCCTGAACAAGCTGAAAGTTGCTGGGCTCTCCTCCTCCTCTCTGTTGAGTGGCTTTGCTCATACCTTGAAGGTAGGACCCAAGCTGCTCCTATATTGATGAAGCCACCTCCCCTCCTCTCCCTATCTGTTCTGGCGTCCCACAAGCATCTGTCCTTGGCCTATCCTAGTTTCCATCTTCCTAAATGACCACCATCTTGCTCTGCTCCTCTGTGTCCATTCACATGTACGCAAACATGGTTCTCTACACCTCTGGTTCCTCAGTCTCTGACCCAAAGGCCCAACTCTAACTGGATTTTAACAACATTCAGCACTGGTTTGGGGCCAGTCAGTTCTCCTCAATGCCAAAAACAGTTCCCATGACCTTTGGCACTTAACAAATTGGTAGTGACTTACCAAGCTCTCCATTCCCCTCTCCTTCCAGACCCTTAATGGTGTTAAGATTGAAGATGTTTCCTTATTTCAATACCTCAGGGTGTGGTTGAAACATAGAAACATAGAAACATAGACTTTGACGTGCACAGATAGGACTGCTAGGTCCATCTAGTCTGCCCATTTCCTACCCACAGGATAGGGGTCATAGATCCTAGTTAACCAACAGCCTATATCTTCCTGCCCCCCACAGAACTTCCCTTATGTCTGTCCCATGCATTCTTGAATTCTCCCACAGTTTTAGACCCCACAACTTCCTCAAGAAGGCTGTTCCATGCATCCACTACCTCTCTGTGAAATAATACTTCTCACATTGCCCCTTGAACCGCCCTCCTTCTATCTTTAAATTGTGTCCCCTTGTTCTTGCAAGTCTTTCTGAAAGATGCTACCTCTTGGACTTTGTTGATTTCCTTGAGGTACTTGAAAGTTTCTATCATGTCCCCTCTCCTTCTTTCCTCAAGGGTATACATATTAAGCTCCTTTAGTCTCTCCTCATATGGCTTCTCTGCAGACCCTGCACCATTTTAGTTGCCCTCCTCTGTACTGCCTCTATCCTGTCTATGTCCTTGCGGAGATGGGGTCTCCAGAACTGGACACAGTATTCCAGATGGGGTCTCACCAACTGTCTGTACAGAGGGATAACAACTTCCTGTTTTCTGCTGCTGATGCCTCTCCCTATACATCCCAGTATACCCGGCCTCCCTACTGCCTTCTCACATTGCTTGCTAACCTTAAGGTCATCTGATATGATTACCCCAGGTCCCTTTCCTGTTTTGTTGTTTTACTACCTCCCACCCATTGTGTATTCTTCCCCTGGGTTCTTGTTTCCCAGGTGCATTATTTTGCACTTTTTGCATTGAATCCTAGCTGCCATCGTCTGACCATTCCTCCAACCTTGCCAAGTCCTTTTCATCCTTTTCACGCCTCCTGTGTATCAACCCTGTTGCAGATCTTTGTGTCATCTGCAAAAGGCATACTTTTCCTTCCAGTCCCTCTGCAATGTCACTGATGAAGACATTAAAAGGACTGACCCACATTGAACCTCCCGCGGTACCCCACTAGTAACCTTCTTCTTCAGAGTGGATTCATTTTACAATTACCTTCTGTGTCCTGTTGTCCAGCCAATGTTTTACCCAGGCTACCACCCTGGGACCCACTCCCAGGCTGATTAATTTGACTATTAATCTTTGTGTGGGACTGTGTCAAATGCCTCATAAAGTCTAGGTAGGCCATGTCCACAGCCCTCCTGGTCTACTACTTTGGTCACTCAGTCAAAGAAATCTATTAGATTCGTCTGACATGACCTTCCGCCAGAACCCATGCTGCCTTGGATCCTGTGCCCACTGACCTCTAGGTAGTCAACTATTCTTTCCTTCAGAAGTGACTCCATCACTTTCCCTACCACAGAGGTCAGACTGACAGGTCTGTAGTTTCCGCCTCTGTCTTGGTCCCACTTTGTGAATGGGAATCACATCCACCTTCCTCCAGTCCTCGGTACCACACCATCCTCCCATGATTTATTAAAAGAGTAGCCAGTGGTTTCACTAGTTCCTTCCTTAATTCTTTTAGAATTCTGGGGTGAATTCAACAGGACCCATTGCTTTGTCCACCTTCAGTTTTAAGAGTTCTTGCAGAACCCTTTCTTCTGTGAAAGGACTGGGATCGACCCCTATCAAGACTGCTTCTGTTAATTGGATTAGGCACTTCCCTCCTTTTGTGAATACTGAGCAAAATATTCGTTCAGTATTCCTGCTTTTCACTGTCCCCTCTGCCCACCCACCGCTCATTCTATTCAGCCTCACTATCCCTCCTTTGTCTTTCTACACTCGCTGATGTACCTATAAAAGGTTTTATCCTTCTTAACTGAGTTGGCTATCTTTTCCTCAGTTTGGGCCTTGCTATTCTGACTTCCTCCCTGCTTCTTTCTGCCTTAACTGGTACAGCTCTCTGTCCTGCTCCTTCTGTGTTTCCTTATACTTCGGAATGCTATTTTTTCCTTCCTGACTTTCACAGCCACCCTCTTGAGAACCATAGTGGCTTTTCTTTCGTTTGATTTGTTTATTTGCTTCACACAAAGGCTTGTTGCCTCTGTGATGACAGTTTTGATAATTCCTATTGTTGCTCCACACCTCCTTCTAGCCTGTTTGCTAGTGCTTTTCTGAGGCACTCTCCTATCTTACAAAGTCAGCCTCCTAAAGTCCAGTACCTCACTTTTGTGCTGGCTTGACCTCTGTAGCTGAGTTTAACATGAACCACATTGTTTGATGGTCACTTGTCCCCAGATGGCAACCCACTCTAGATCTGAGATCCTCCTCACTGCCCCGTTTGAGAGCACGAGGTCTAAGATTGCTCTCACGAGTGGGTTCCAAACTAGCTGTCTAATGCCTGCCACCTGTAGGGCGTCAAGAATGGCCCTGCTCTTGGATGTGGCTGCAGCAAATGTGCTCCAGTTAACATCTGGCATATTCAGGTCTCCCATCAACAGTATCTCCCTTTCTCTGCCATTCTAAGAATGCCTTCCATCATATCCTTGTCCATTCCTTCCCTGACATGGGGTCTGTACACAACCCCTGTGCGGATTGTGGTGCCCTTCCAGTCTCCAAGGTGACCCACAGTGCCTCCTCTCCCCTGTTTACTCTTTTGTTCAGTTGCTTTTATCCTTCCTTTACATAGAGAGCTACTCCTCCCCTCTTCTCCCCTGCCTGTCTCTCCTGTAGGTTATGTACCCTGGTATGTTAACATCCCAGTCATGGTTCTCTGTGTACCATGTTTCTGTGACTGCTCACGATATCCAGGCATCCTCTTCCATTAAGGCCACCAGCTCAGGAGCTTGTTGCCCAGACTACAGCATTGGTACTCATTACCCTCCATTTCCTGTTGGCCTTACCCCTTTTGCCCCATCCCTGTCCTTCTTGCCTTTGTCACTTTCTCCATTTACCACTGCCTTCTCCCTATCGACACGTCCATGTTGGTGTTTGCCACACTTACTACCATGATTGTTTGGGGGCTAGGATTTCTGCTCCTTTCCAGTGCCTCCCTTGGCTGGTTTAAAGCTTCCAATGAAGCATTTAAACCTATCACCTAGGATCCTGGTTCCTCCCGGAAAGATGCAGCCCATCATGCCAGTATAGGCTTGCATCACTCCAGGTGGACCCCCAGTCCCCAATGAAGCCAAATCCTGAGCTCCACACCAGTTTTTCAACCACTGATTGAACCCATGGTACAGAACACCCTAGCTCTCCTATGCCATAGATGGGCAGCACCTCCGAGAAGGTTACCATGCGTGCACTTGACTAAGGCCCTCCCCAATTTCACAAACTCTTCCTGCACTTCTAACCTTTCTTAGCCAGAGCCATTTGTCCCTAGGTGGACAATGACATCCAGCTCCTCCCCTGTGCAGCTGCTCGGGCAATCCTGAGGATTCGGCCCTGTCCCTCCAAGCCATGGCGCCAGGCAGGCACCCACCTCCTCTCCCTTCCTTGCCCAGTTCTACCTTCCTAACAATGGAGTCCCCACCAGGAGTTGTTTCTCCTGCAGGGTCCCCTGCCACCTCCTGTGGGTCTCCTTGTGGAGGTTCCCAGCATCCTCCTTGGTCTCCACTGTAGGTGCTCCAGAGGAAACCACACTTACCAGAATGGCAGGAATTGTGGAGAGGTACAACTGGAGGATGTGCCTCTGTTCCACCACCCTCACCCTCCCTGAGCCCACTGTGGTCCAACCGCCTCTTTCTTGGCAACCTCTGAGGCAACAGCAGTGGCACTGGTGGTCCCTGGATGGAAGAGAGGTCCCACAAATTCTGGCCAACTCAGCCTGGAGATGAGCAACCTCCTCCTCAGCCCAGAGAGGTGCCTGCAGATGGGACAACACCGCATCCTCCAGAACATCCCCTGGAAGACTGCTGCCCACAGCCACTGCACTGCACCACTCCAATCATGTCTTATTTCTGGCCCTTAACTGTTTGCAATCCTTACTCTTTCCTCTGTTTTTTTTTCTCTCCTTACTTTCTGCCTGTGTGCCTTTAAGCTCCTGATTGTCCTGTTCTGAGACAAGAATATCCTATATTTCTCAGTAGACCACTTACTTGTTCAGAGGCAGACCTCCAGCAGCTAGAGGGTCCGGAGAGCTACTCTTGCTCTTCTAGGATGGTGGGTCCTTGGTGGTTCTGTGATCACTCACTTCCTGCCCCAAACAGGAAGTTCTGTTGTCAGTCAAATCCTGTGCCTATAAAATATAGACTAGCTTGGGTGGAGGGAGGAAGGAGGCAATATAGTCCCAGTAGAGAAGTTCAGTCACACAGCAGTCCTTTCTCCTGGTGTCTTCTGCCAAGCTATTAGCAGAATCTTGGATTGTCATCTTGACTTCGCTACTCTTGTGGATGTCATCCATCGGAAAGTGCACCCTAAACTTGGGGCACTTTACAGGAACAAAGCAAGTATCCTGCTTCCTGCCCATGGAGAGATTTTCATGAAAATGATTCTACCTATCTTCCATTACTGTGACATTGTATATAGCGTTGCTCCAGAGTCCACCTTGCCAGACTGGATCTGCTCTTTCATTCTTCTGCCACTTTACCCTGGATTGCTTCCCCAGAACCCACCACTATTCCCTATTCCTCCCTTCCTTGCTCCTTCTCTCATGCCAGGTACCTTGCTCATCGTGCCATCTTTTGTCTCCAAATTCTGGCTGGGCTCCCCCCCACTACCTTTTCTCCTCCTATCCTCCCTACTACCTCCTACTCCCTTCGCAACTCTGACACCTGCATTTCCACCCTCCTCCCTGTAAAATCTTCTGCTGGTCAAGCTGCCAGGTTCTCCTTCAGCTTCCCCAAACTTTGGAGAACCTTCCCTGTTGCCGTTAACAATGCTCCTCTTCTCTCTCTGCAATCCCTCCTCCATGATTTTACTACTCACATGCAGTTGCTACTGATCCTAGGCTAGTCCCACTCCTCTGCCCTCCATATTACTCCTTCCCTTACTGCCTTGACCTATCCGTCCACTATCCCCTTAGACTTGTCCCCATTGTACTACAGTCTCCATTCTCCTCATTTGCTGCCTGTTACACTTTTCTGAACTGTTGCTATTGATACGGTATGTTTTGCACTGCTTGAACACTGTGCTTCCTCCTAACTGTCCATCACGTACTTTTTATTATTGTTATTATAATTGTAGATTTACTGATTTAACTTATTACTGCACTTTCCTCTTCCCTTCCCCAGGACACATCCAGAAATGAACTCTTTAGCTCAGTATGTTTTCCTGCTGAAACTATTAAAATAAATAAATAAATGACATGTTTGTTAGCTATCTGCCTATAGCATTCTGGACTGACTGCAGGTACCAAATTGGCTTCTACAGTCAAGGAATGCATTGTCATAATTAAGCTGTAAAGGCAAAACAACATGCTCTAGCTACTCCAGATCACTAGCTGGATGGATCAGTCTTAATCAGGAGATATTCTTAAGATGTTACTATATCCTCCCTTAAACCAGGAACTAACTGGTCCTACAGGGTCAGCCACAACAGCAGTAGGGGTAGTAGGGGCTCTGCAAGTAGCACCGAGCAGCCTCTATACTCTATAGTATCTTGCCATGGCTCTACCCTTTCCATGATGGGACTATATGCCAGTGACTCAGTCCCTGTTCGGACTTTGATCAGAAAGAAGATCATGGCACTAATGCCACTGACTCAGATAGAGGTCATGGCCGCTATCCTCAGATTCAGCATGTTGCCCTTGGCCCTGCTTCCATTACTCTGGGTCTCCAATCTTTTGAGACTCCATGTGTAGATATTAGGAGTTTTTTTTTACCCTTCACCCTGCAGAGCTTTGACCACTTCTCCTGCATAGATACATAGACACTGTTAGCAGATAAGGGCCTATGGCCCACCCAGTCTGCCCATTTGAGCTTGTAAGTTCCCTTTATGTTTTTCTAGAAGTCTGTTGCCCTTACCCCTGAACCACCAGAATTCCTTATGTCTATCCCATTCATTCTTAAATCCCATGATTATTTCATCTACCACCACTTCCTCTGGCAGGTTGTTCTACTTGTCCACAATCATTTCTGTGAAGAAATTCTTCCTCACGCTTCCTCTGAATCACCCTCCTCCAACTTCATCCCATGCCTCTAGTCCTGGAACATCTTTTCACTGGAAAATAGTGTATTCTGCATCATGTTCCTCCCTGTAAGGTACTTGTATGTCTTACCATATCTCCTTTCTCCTCATCTCCTCCAGGAGTACATATTCAAGTCCTTCAGCCTGTCCCCATGGGACTTGTGATGCAATCCCTGTACCATATTTGTTGTCTCCTCTGAACCTTCTCTACCCTGTCTATGTCCTTACATAGGTAAGATCTCCAGAACTGCACGTTGTAGTCCAGGTGGGGCCTCACTAGTGTCTTGTATAGTGGAATTATGTCCTCCCTTTTCCTGCTGGTGATGCCACTGGCTATGCATCCCAGCATCCTATTTGCTTTACCTGCTGCCTTGTTGCACTGTTTCCTACCGTGAGGTCATCAGAGATGATAACCCCAAGGTCTCTTTCTTGCTTGGTGCATGCTATATCCTCACCCCCAACTGATATGTTGTTCCTGGGTTTTTGCCTATATGCATTATCTTGCACTTCTGCGTTGAATTTCAACTGCCAAACCCTTGACCATTCTTCAAGCTTCTGCAGGTCCTTCTCTATTCTGTCTACACCCTCTGGTGTGTCTACTCTGTTACAAAGCTTTGTATCATCAGCGAACAGGAAACTCTGCCTTCTAGGTCTTGTGCAATGTCATTGATGAAGACGTTGAATGAGAGCAGTCCTAGCACTGATCCCTGTGGTACCTCACTGTCACTCTTCCTCTGCTGTGGAGTTACAACATTATTGCCACCTCTGTGTCCTGCTGCTAGCCAACTACACACCATGAGTACCACAGGCTACCCAAAACATCCACTGACAACAGCATCATCAGGAAAAACTATAGGATGACTTGTCATAGCTTCTGTCACTTTAAATGGTGGCACTAACTGCCATCAGTATTGGCTTCAGGGTAACATTGGTATCAGTAGTGCTTAAAGTACAATTGTCACTTGCTGGGGTGGTGGTGGGACTGCTTTTCTTCAGTAACACACATGGCCACCTGTGCTTTCTTCTACTATCTTGGGTCCCAGATATCCATGGACACCAGGTGGAGGAGTTGGGAGCTTCTTGTTCCTCAAGCCACATTTGGTGGGTTGCTCTCAATTAAATTCAGAATCTATTGGTTCCACGCTGCTAACAGACTAGAAGTCTGCTGCCTCTGCTGCTGTGTGATTAGATCACCCTGTAGTTTGAAGGCTTTCATATTTGGACATGGTAATATATTCAGAAAGTTGTATCATAGCTTTTTAGAAGGGACACTGTCAGTCGCCAGTGGACTAACAGTGTCTCTAGTTTAAAAAGAAAAAAATTTTATGATTGCTTACATTCTGTTGAATGTGCCTGTAGTCTGGTCAGTTTGATTCTGATTCATTTGTTCTTTTTTGGGACTGTAGGATCCGAGGCGCATGGCTTCACAAGGGTAGATCTTACCAAATAAACCTGATAGAGTTTTTGACTGGGTTGCCAGGAGGTGGATCAGGAAGGAGTGCTGGATGTGGCATACCTGGATTTCAGTAAGGTCTTCAACACCATTCCATACAGAAGACTGGCGAACAAGCTAGGCAGCATGGTAGTGGGTCTAAAGATGGTAAAATGGGTACAAAGATGGCTAAGTAATAGAACTCAGAGGGTGGTAGTAAATGGAGTTCACTCAGAGGAAGGTAAGTAACCAGCAGGGTGCCACAGGGGTCAACACTGGGACCGTCCTCTTCAATGTCTTTATTAGTGACATCACAGAGGGGCTGGAAGGGAAGATATGCCTGTTCACGGATGACATAAAAATCTGCAAAAGAGTGGATAAAATGAGGAGGTGGAGAAAATGAAGGAAGATCTAGAAAACTGGAAGACTGGTCAAGGGTTTTGCAACTGGGCTGCAATGCCAAAATGTACAATTATGCACATGGGGCACAGAAACCCAAGAGCAATGTATCATTTGGGGGACGAGTTAACAACAACAGAATGGAAATGGGATCTGGGGATCATCATATCTGATGACCTGAAGGTAGCAAAGCAGTGTGACAAGGCAGTAGGAAAGGCTAGTAGGGTGCTGGGGTGCATAGGAAGGGGTATATCAGCAGAAAAAGGGAGGTAGTGTTTCCTATATAGATCAATGATGAGGCCACATCTGGAGTACTATGTCCAGTTCTGGAGGGCCCCCTGCTCAGGAAGGACATAGACCAGGTGGACACGGTACAGAGAAGGGCAACCAAAATGTTGCATGATCTGCATCAGAAGCCCTGTGAGGAAAGACTCTGGTAATTAAACATGTACTCACTGGAGGAAAGGAGAAAAAAGGGAGACATGATAGAAACATTCAAATAACTCAAGGGTATCAATAAGGTACAGGAGGGTGGCATCTACATAGAAAGAGATGCTCAAGGATGAGGGAGCATGATATGAAACTGGAAGGGGAGACTTACAGGGATGTGAGGAAATATTTCTTCACAGAAAAGGCGGGACTGTTGAAACAGCCTCCCACCAGGTGGTGGGTACCAAAATGGTAACAGGCTTCAAACATGCAAGACACAGACACAGACACAGTTACCTTAGTAACAGAGTTGGGGTGAGTTAAGGCCAAAGATCAATTAGGGTCTATGGTAGCACCATCGGTAGGTACTTTAGGGCAGACTAGGTGGGCCAACAGGACATTTTCTGCTGACAGCTTCTGTGTTTCTATGTTTAACAAGCATTTGTCAATGCCAATGTTACTTGCTTCTATGTGCTGTTTAGGTATTTGGAAGTCATTGGAGTGTAAATACTGAAAATTTCAGGACTCAGAAAGGCAGCATGAACTGCTAACGACGCTTCTAAAAAACAGTCATTTTAGATTTTTTTTCAATAAATTTTCAACATAGCCATTTTAAGACCTCTGGTCATGAACAGTGTCACTGTGATTTTGTTAATGTGTCCCATATATTGAGTTTGCACACACCGACTGCGCTATTGTATGCTGCGCTGCTTAGGCGGAAACACGTTTTTGGGCAGGATGTGAAAATGACAGCTGTACCACTCATAAGGAGGTGTGGAAAAATGGCAATATTGAAAATCTGGGTGGAAATATTGAAAATTCATGAACCCTTGAAAGCAAGTGTGAGAATCTGCAATGCGACGCTGTGAAACAGTAATTTTTAGGAATTTTTTCACTATACCTCAACATAGCCATTTTTGATCTCTGCTCATGAACAGTATCACTGTGATTTTCTTAATTTGTCCCTACATTGATTTCGACAATCGACTGCCATTCTGCGCTACATGGGCTGGAAACACATTTTGGGTGAGATGTAAAAATGACAGCTGTACTGCTCATAAGAAGGTGTGGTAAAATGGCAATGTTGAAAATCTGGAGTGAAAATATTGAAATTGACGAACTTACGAGCCTGCGTAGGAACTGCACAACGCACGCCAGAACAGTCATTTTTGAATTTAACAATTAACATAGCGGTCTCTTCCATGAATGATGTCATGTCATGGTGGTATTTAGGCCTGAAGGGTGATTTCGAGTCACTCGCGCAGTCACTGCGAAAATCACCCTTCGGCCCGAATAACGCCATGACAGTGACACCATTCATGAGAAGGTCCCAAAACCCCATGTTGAAAATGTGGTGCAAAAATTCCCAAAATGGCTGAGATATAAAGTTGAAACCCCCTATCTAGCCCATTATACAGCTTACCGGCATTCCTCAGTTCGTGGTTGGCTTTGAAGAGTGCAGACGTGTTCCCCGTCCACCAAGATCGCCGCGCCAGAGTCCGGAGGTAAGTATGGGGTGGGGGTGGGGAGGCTGGGTGCCAGTGGGTGGGTGGGCGGGTTGTGGGGGTCGGAGACGACCATGAGACCGCTTTTGTCTTACAGGTAAAAAAACAAAAGCAAAGATGTCGTGGGACCGTTTGCCATGCTGGGGTGGGCTCCCAGCGTGGCACAATGACTTTGAGGGGCGTCAGCCGGCGGATTGGGCACCCCGGCGCAAAAGACTGATTGCCACGCTAGTGGGCTCCCAGCGGCACCAACTACTGGAGGGGAAGATGACGCAGGCTCAGCCGACGGGATTGGGCACCCTGTCGGCTATACAGTGCGCGGGCGGGGTGCGACGCCGTGTGGAGCTGCGCTGCAGCAGCTTCTTATCGCTGCTCACCAAGCCGCAGCTCCCCTTTCAACTGCCACTGCATTTTGAGTGTCATAGACAGCTCCAAAATGCATTGGCTTACAGGGCCACGCCTGCCAGGACACTGCCTGAATTGGAGGAGGAGGTGACACACCGAAATCTCCATGATGGCATCTATGTTTCTTGCACATGCGCAAGCAACATAAAAATGAAAACAGACTGCCCACAAAAATGGGGTTACCACACAAAAACATGTTTGTTTATAGTCCTTAATCAACTCCCACTGCATCTTTCCTGGACTTGGGAACACCCCAACACAGTCTAGACACTCAAGATGCAGTAGGAAAAGAAGAGACGAGTGCATCATGATGGCTGCACTCTTGGGGCTGTTCTAATGTTCAGGAGGTATGCAATAAGAGTTGACAAAAGATTTGAAAACAAAACAAGTCTGGATATAATTAGGCCATTAGCATGTTTGTCAGTTTTACTAAGAAAGGATACAGATTAAACAACCAACAGCATCAATGAATTTTAGAGAAGGTATGCAATCCCAAAATGTGGCTTTTAACTAGAAACGACATGATGCAAAAAATGCTGAGAGTCCTTTTAAGGCAGACCACCTGTCTATGTGTTCTGCAGTTCATATAGAAAGGGATTGTTTATAGGGTGTACATTGTGTTTGGTGTTTTCATTTTCTGTTTTTGATTTCTCTTTTAGATATTGTATTCTCAATTGTTGTTCTTGTTATTTTATTGTTAGTGTTTTTCTTCATGATACTAATTGTTAGTTTTGGTATTTGTTATGTTTGTTTGATGTTCGTAAGTTGTATTTCTTGCTAAAAGTTCAATTAGCTTTATTTAATTGCAAAAAGAAGCCATGTGTGGCTATCGACCACCACAAAAAAAGCAATGTGTGCAAAAATATAATGCAGAATGGGTGAACTGTCCAATGTGCATTTTGAAAGGACCAAAATCACGACTTTAGAGACCTAAGTGAATCAACAGTGTATTCTGAAAGGACCAAAATCACAACTTTAGAGACCTAAGTTAATCAACCATCTAATTTCTAGTATCACAGCACAACAGCAAATCCAAACAACAGCACAAAACTGAATTTGAGAACTATTTGTTTTGATAAAGACAGTTTCAGTGTTACTGAGAAGAAGGAGCTTACTGTAACCTCAAAAACAATTGGGAATCATAAAGGTTAAAGAGCTGCTGATGCTAACAGGAAAACATTGCAAAATAATAATTACATGCACAAGATAATTACACTGTAGTTACATGTTTGTTGCATGCACCTACATGACAATTACAATGAAAAATACAGTGAAGTTACACTGTAATTACAGAGTAGTTAACTGACACTTAACTTGTAACCCAATTCAGCTTATATTTCATATATTTTCTACAGATTTCACCTCTCCGTTACTTATGGCTGAAGAAATGTTCATTAAAACAGGATCTGTATTCATTAGAGTTCATCTTCCTATACAATGTATTCCCTGTTAAAGTCATTGGCCCAGATATTCAAAAGGGTTGCGCCATGTGCAATAGGGTTGCGCTAAGCGCAAGTCCGAAAATGTGCTATTCTGCAATACTCGGGGAGGCAGTTGCACCCCAAATCACACTGAGCAACAGCGCAATGATAATGAATGTATGCGCAACTGAAGGGGAGGAACCATGCATAAATGGCACAGTGCGATATTCAACAACATGCCATGCGCAATAGGGGAGCAGCGGAAGTTGCGCCATAGCGGAAATGAGCCAAAATAAAAGGAACAAGTGAGAGGTGCAAGAACACTACAGGAAGCCACAAGTTGCTGAACTATAACCTGCCACATAGGCAACACACACACACACACACACACGCACACACACACGGCCAGGACAGTGAAGGGCACCTGGAACCCACAGGCTCAGGGAAGGTGTGGGAGCCACAGGAAGAGGAAAGTGCACACAGCAGTGAGGCCAGCACAGTCAGGTGTTCCCGTGCAGGGGAAGTAGCAGCCAGGACAGCGTGGGGAACACAGAAACAGCTGCGGGGTGAACACAAGCCAGAGACATGGCAGTGCCACCATCCAGATGGAGGCAGTAATGAGGGGGGTGAGAATGCGGCAGCAGGGGACGCGTCGGGAAGGGCCCATCGGGCAGTATGCCCCAACAGGCAGTACCGAGCTCGCACCAGCTTCGAGCTGTATAGTGATACTGAGATCATGGGCCAGTACCGCCTGAATCGGCAATTCTGAGGTGGCTCTGTGAGCTGTGCAGTGATGTGATGCAGGCACCACATGACGGAGCCATGCTCTGTCAGTGGAGACTAAAGTGACAGCTTGCATGTGCTTACTCACCACGGGTACCTTCCAGAGACCAACAGGGGACACCACAGGCATAACCCAGTCGGCCGCGACATGCCACCTCACCCAATTCTCAGCCGCTTGCCACATGCCGCGGAGTACATCCATTTCCCCAGCACACCGGCAGAGCACACAGCAAACATACAGGAGTTCCACAGGGTAGCACGTATGCCTGGCATGCTAGGGGCAATAGACTGCACCCATGTGGCCATCCGCACACCACCTGGCCCCAAGGGGGCCACATACATGAATCACAAGGGCTATGCTAGCATCAACTGCCAGGTGGTGTGCGATACCAGGGGCACATAATCATTGTCTGTGCACGCACCTGGGGAGCACACGATGCCTTCATCTGGCACCAGTCGGCACTGTGCCACAGATTCAAGAGTGGGGACATCCCCACTGGCCACCTAGTGGGTGAGTATGCAAACCACACTGACAAACATAGGGCTTGGGAGGCATGGTCAGAGGTGACATGGGTGGTGGCCTACATGGCCCGGTCAGGCGATGTTGATCACCAAACCAAACTCCACCCTCTACACACAGGTGACAGTGGATACCCTCTGTCCCTGGCTGCTCACACCACCATACTGGCGGCCCATGACCCCATCGCAGCAACACTACAGTGAGGCACACACCACCACATGTAATGTCATCGAGCAGGTGTTCGGGATGCTGAAGGCGCGTTTCCGTTGCCTGGACACCTCCGCGGTGCCCTACAGTACAGCCTCCCCTAAGGCCTGCAGGCTATTCCTGGCCTGCTGCATCCTGCACAACATGGCCAACGAATGTGGATAGCCGCAGTGTCAAAGAGGGGACAGCGATGGGGACGGCGAGGATGCCAGTGACAATGGTGATGGGCAGCCCCCTTGGGCGACGGGACCCCGACTCTCCGGCTGGCACAGCTGCACCGGGACACCATCATGGATGAGCACTTCAGCCAACCCAGTGTCATGGGGCCATGTGCAACCACCAGTGGCAAAGGCACAACCCACAACACACATGGACACACACCAGGGTGCATGCCATCAAGGGAAGTGGCGGGCATGGAACACACACACCGCCAGGGATGGTGGGGTCTAACATGGCACGTGAACAAACACACACACACACACACACACACACACAATGCACCAGACATGCACAAAGGGTAGGAGGCACACCAACCCAGAACACCACCGCTAGCCACACATGTCCACAGACCACCATGCCCACTGCCTGTTATTGTGTGTGTGTCAGATGCTGGGCACCATTGCACATTGGTGTACAGTGCAATGCAGGCATCATCATGCACACGCAACTACGGACAGCAGCTGGGAGAGTGTGCAGATGGAGTGTGTGTCGCGTGCAGGCCGGGTACCCACCGCGCATTGCCCGCTGAATGACACATTGTACACAGGGCAGCATCAGACAGTAGCCATGTTGGGAGACAGGTCAGTCATGCTCCACAGTGCCCTGGCTGCCATGGATGCGTATGGCCCCGCTGAGACCCGCTTAGCACTGACAGGCTGACCACTGGCCTCATGGGGTGGCACCAATGGTCCACCAGGGGTTCTGCTGCGTGAACGCGCCGTGCTCGCGGGAGTCTGCAGCACACTAAACATGCCTGCGCCAGGCATGCTTGGGATGCCCACAGCTGAACCCGGTGTCAATCAAGGAGGGTGTCGCACAACGCCAGGAATGGGGTGACATTGCACTGTGCAGTGTCTGTGCTGCATGGGCAAATAACTGTGTGCCCCTGTGGCCACAGCAGCTGTGATTGTATGTGTCAGCCTGTCAATGGCAGCGGTCACATCCTTCCGCATCTGGTCCATCCTGCCAGGAGCAGAGCGGTTTCTCTGCTGCAACGCCTCCTCTGCCCGCTCCAGAGCCACACTCAGTGCATCCACCGCCGACAAGCCGCATCTGCTGATTAACTGATGCTTGCAGTATGCGGGTGTGCTCATCCAAGAGGTCATCTGCCTGATTGCCATTCTGTCCCACAGGGTGTGCATGGCCCTGATGCTCAGCACCCCTTGAGGGTGGGCGCTGCACACCAGGACCAGGCCTGGGCATGTCCACAGGTGGTGCATTGATGCCACCCCTGACACTGTACCCCCAAGCCCATTGGCTGACTGCTGATGCTGCCGCCTCCCAGGTCTCACTGGTGCTGCTGCAGAGGCCGCAACAGTCCCACTGTCCTGACACACACCAGTGCTGCCCCACCGTGCTGACAGGCACAGGCTGGGACTGTGATGACACGCAGGCCTCCACAGCGGCACCACCCACAGCCATGGCCATGATGTTACCTGTTGTGTGGCCATCCTGTGGCACACACGTGTCACTGCCCATGACGTTAGTGACATCATCATCGGTGATGGACCAGGTACCAGCCCGAGTCACAGTATGCTGGCATCCATGGACCTTGGCATGCTGGGACATGAGCAGGGCCTCCACACCTGCTCCAACAGCATCAGTCTGGACATCCAGGCGGGCCCACTGTCACACTGAGCCATGTATTCCTGTGGAGGTGGATGGGCCTCCTCCATCTCCATCTGACTGGCCTCAGTGGAGAGGCCCACCACCGCTGACCCATGCAGATGCTCAGGAGCTGTAAGGGAAACAAAGTTGTGTTACTGCATGTGACCTACCCTGCCCCCAATAGACAGACCATGACCTACCATGCAGTGACGGGCTACCACCTGTCTGGAATCCACCACCCGGAACACCCTCAATGGTGCAACGCTGCATGCTGCCAGCAACCCTCTCCTCCTGTGGGGTCAGGCGTAGCACCTCCGGCTGTCCCCACCTGTCGCAGATCGTGCTGCCCTGATGGCAGCCACCTTCTCCTTAATCCTCTTCCTGTCTGTACCCATCTTCTTCTTGCACTCCTGCACGGAGCGCTGGTGGCTGCCATGCAGGTTCACAGCACCGCCACCTTCTCCCATGCAACAGCACGGCCTGTGGTGTTCCCTGGCATCCGCTGAGAAGCGGATCCTGGTCCAGGTAGGCTCGAACAGGGCATCCGCCTCGGCCTTTGTGAAATTTGGCCTCCTCCTCCCACAACTCTGTTCCTCTTCCTCCACAACTCGCTCGGTCATGATTCAGCCTGTGAGAATGACAGCTGTCACCTGTGACTGTGCAGTCCCATGCATGTCCCAAATCCACAGTCCACACTCCCAAACAGCATGCAACTCACCAATAGACTGCAGTAACCGACTATGGCCAGTGCAGCCCAATGTCGCACTTTTATAGGGCAACCCATGCAAATGAGGCAGGCGCATCTTTAAGTGGATGCCAATGCAGTGACTGCGCCATTGAATGGCTGATTAGCTGATTTGCATATGATGGCTGAATATCACGCTTTGCACTTTGCGCATTGTGTTGAGCGTGCTGAGCCAAGGGCACAGTTCTGTGACATGCGCAGTACACACCTAACTCGCGCATGACCGGTTGATGACGAGGGCACTTTGCCGCACTGCTGACATGCTGTGCGTGGAGGCAATGCAGGGCACAGCCACCATTGTGCCAATGGCGCTACAGTGCTGTTCACCAATATGGCACTGGGGCATCGTGGGCGCACTGGGGCAGCGTGGTAAGCCACTACAGGAGGTGGCACACAGGCACCAGTTGCACTACATGCATTGGGTTCCAATCGCACTGTGGCTGTCTGTGCGGAGACCCTTGACCCTGTGCCTGACCTTTGCCCCCTAGGTGCCATGCATCAGGCATGGATGCACCACTATCATGCTGTTCGCAAACAGCACGATCAGGGATTGTCAGCGCTTGTACCGCTGCAGCATCTGCACGTACAGAACCACGCTGGAGAGCACCATTTTGACTCTACCGAGCAATAGAGATGGCGGAGGAGAGCTGCCCAGTGGAGCCAGGTAGAAATGGCAAACTTGGCTGCCATTGTGGAGCCACTTGTTGGCCCACTGTTTGGTGAGGCACCCTGGACAGGTCCAGGACTCAGGTGTGGCAGGAGGTGGCCGACACCCTGGAGGAGGCCACAGGAATGGGGCAGATGGTGGAGCAGTGCCGCCACAGATATGGGGACCTGAGGCGGAGGGACCCGGACCTGCTTGCCGCCGCGAGCACGTGTCTGGAGGGAGCAGCGGTGACCACGGCCAGTTGGTGCAACAGCCATATACTTTTATCTTCCATATGGGTATCACGGTTGCATGTGTCTGGAACATGGGGGACCATCCAGTGTTGGCTGTGGTGGTGTTATCAGGGTGTGGGTGGTGGGTCTTGCTGTGTGGGATTGCACACATGGGGGCAGGGAGACTTTGCTACAGGATTGTACTGATGTACCACTCTCCATGTTTGCACCTTAGGCCCAGATGAGCGACGGCTGGCAAGGGAGAGGAGGTGCCAGCAGGAGGACCATCAGTCCAGGAGGGCGAAAGTCCACAGAGGCAGAGGGACCAGCCTGATGATGGTGAGTGCCATACCTCCATGATTACTATTGCATGCTGTATAACAGGGTGGGCAGCGGGCATGGCCACCATCCATTGACACCACCACCATGCACGCAACTTGTTACAGTCAGCACTTTCCAGTGGCACTGCATGTCTGGGAGTCAGTCAGTGGTGGTCCATGCGTGCACCGGGTACCTGGCTGTGCCACTGCCCGCACCACATAGCCATGTCACTGAACAGCCATGGTGGTGCTGTGCAGGACTTGGCCGGTGAGTGTGTGCAGTGGTCCGCATGGCTGTGTGTGCCTGGGTGGGCAGGTCTTGTAGACGCGATCACTGTGGGTGGTCACACCATCACAGAGGCATGTCCCATGGCCGTATGTCATGCACAGTAGGTGGGCTGCATAGGCAGTGCATTCACACCTATTGACTCTGCTCCTTGTCCTAGGTGGACGGCAGTTGCAAGCCATCGGGAGAATGCTGCAGGAGATACTACAGGTGGCCAGGGCCTCCCTTGAACTTTTAGAGGATTGACCGTGTGGAGAGTCAGGCAGGCGGCATGGTGGGATGAACAGCCAGAGTGGGAGCAGGGCTCCCAATGAGCCGTCCTTCTGCTCCCAATTTTTCCTACCCTGACCCACCCTCACACCCTCCTTCCCTCAACCATTTGTTTACCCCTGCCCTTACCCACCCCCACCTTGTTTGTGGCCCTCCCAACCTTTGTATATATCTGTAAATAGTTTTGTGTGTTTTGTACAATACATTTGCTTTGATATACCTAATGTGGTGGTCTCTGTTTTGCAGCGGGCTATGGGTGCTCAGCTGCAGTGGTGTGCATGGCGTCAGGGTGGTGCAGTCATGTGAGTGTGTGTGTCCGTGGGGAGGTGACTATGGTGTGGGAGTAGCTATCAGTCACTGTCTGTGGTGTGTGTGTTGTCTCATGCACTGGATGACTGTGTGCAGTGGTCCACGGTGCATGCTCTGTGTCCATGGCACATCTGTCAGCCCGTCCATGACCTGTGCAGCTGATACCCTTGCATGTCTGTGACCTGCACGGTCCGCTGGCATGTCAGTGGTGGCTGTCCATGCAGGACAGCCACTGTACCTGTCACAATGCCGGGTTGCCTCCTGTCACTGGTGTGGTGCATGTCTGCCTCAGGTGACACTGTGGCCTCCGCTGTTGTTGTCCCACCTCCATGCTGTGGCTTGTGTGTGTTGCAGGGGATGTGCACCACTGTCTGTCACTTATGCTCCGGGCAAATGCTGGTGGGCGTACAGCTCCACAGTGCCTGCACAGGGGTGGCTGGCACTCCTGTGCCATGAAGGAGTGCTGGTGGTGTGTCACGGTTTCCATGGCCACACGCTGGAGGCTTGGTTGCCCCGCTACTGTGTTCATTGTTGGTGTGCCCTGGGTAGTGGGTGTTTGTCCATGCACTGTGTTGCATCCTGTGTGGTGCATGCTTCCATGCACCACTGTGAGTGTCTCGCTGGCTGTTGTGGCCAGTGCTGGGTGAAGGAGTGTCCTTGGTAGGGTGTGCAGGTGCTGTACCACTGGTGAGTGGGGTCGGGGCATACCCTGTCACGTGTGGGGTACCTTGTGCCGGCGTAGTCGGTCTCTCAGCAGTACCTCGGGGAATGTGCATGGTGGCACCGTATGCAGTCATTGCATCGCTTGTGCTGCCACCTGCTGATGGGTGCTCATGGTGGGGCTGCCTTCATGGTTCTATGGTGCACAGGGTTGCATTGTCACAGTGGGGGTGGTGGCATGCATGGGGTATCCTGCACTGGTGGATGCTGCTCCTGGACAGGGTGTCTGGGGGTCACAGTGCAGGGTGTGCTCTGCATTGGTGGGATGGTGCACAGGGTGGTCAGCCCTCCTTGTGTGCGGTCACAGCTTGCCAGAGGTGTGATAGGGCACCATGGCCTGGCTGTGGGTTGGTTGCTGTCTCCATGGGCCAGTGTTTATTCCAGCCTCACCCAGTTGTGCAGTGCATAGGTGTGGGGGACGGTGTCTGTTCTGCTGTGTGTTTCTCTGCCCATCAGTGGCATGGGTGGTGGGCCCCTGCATTCCTGGTTGTGCTGTTGCATTGCTGCCCTGCTGCTGGGTGGCATCCGTGGTTGCGCTTATGGCGATCTGGACTGCTCAGCTGAACATCCCTTGTTGCATTATGGTGCATCAGATATGCTCAGCTTCACCTCCCTAGTTGCGCTATGGTGCAGGTGGTGTGATATTCAGTCGTCGGCTGTAGGTGCATCTTGGCCAGCACAGTTTTTGAATATCGCCTTGCGCATGGGCGCAATGGACTTGGCGCTTGTTCTGCTGTTGCGAGCACTTTTTGGCGCAGTTTGGAATATCTGGCCATAACCACTGCTGTGATGTCAGTCTGTTTAAATGAGATTAACTCTGGTGTCACAAGCAGAGTATTATTACATAAGGTTGGGAATAAGCAATGGGAGTGAATGAAATTGCAAGGAACAAATATCATTTTTCATGCAAATGATGTCTAAAAATAAATAATGGGAGGAGAAATACAGAGTAAATGTGAAATCCAAACTGATTTGTGTCCAAATAATTTGTTTTTCAGAGTCCTCCTTGAGGCATTGGCTGCCCTGTAAGCAACTCAGGCAGCTAGAGGATTGACAGTGCACTGTGCATATAGTCTTTTGGTGTAATGGTGGCTAACCTCCATTAGAGCTGCGGGACAGTGCTGGGCAAAATTATAAAATTAATTTTCATACAATTTTCACAAAGTGTGAACAGTTTTCATGTCATTTTCATTTCATTTGTAAAGTCCTTTGTCTTTTTTGCATAATTTAGAGTACAGTTCATGGAAACACAGAAATATAGACAGACGATACGGCAGTAAAGACTGAAGGTCCATCCAGCCTGCCCACATTACCCTCTCATGCCCTATGATCTATTGTCTTTGTGAGGTCTTCACTACACTATTCTCCCTTTGTTATCCATGTTTCTGCACCCCCACTTCCCCGCTGAGTAGATTATACCGCTGACTCGGGCCCCAGTCGCATTTGAAGTGATTATGGCTTTGGCATCCACCACCTCTGCTGGCAGACCTTTCCATAGCTCAACCACTCTTCTGTAAAATACTTCCTCACATCATTTTAAAGCTCCTCCACCCACCCCATTAACCCTCACTTGTGACCCTTGTCCTATCTTCTCTGTTCCTGGTATATGACTCCTCATAGTCCATCTTGTTAATACATTTCAGGAACTTGAAGGACTCCGCCATATCCCTCTCCCTTCTGGTTTTGAGTGAATACAATACATGTTCAGTGATTTTAGTCAATCCTCATAGACTCTGCCCTCCTGGCCCTGAATCCTCTTGGTCATCCTATATTGTTCCTTCTCTAGCCTATCCCTGTCTTTTTTTGGTGGGGACTCCAGAACAGGGTACAGTACTCCAGATGTGGCCTCACCAGCACCCTATACAGTTGTAACAGTACCGCCTGCCTTCTACTGTCAAATCCTCTCCGATGCAACCCAGCATTCTTTTGGCCTTGCTGGAGGCCTTGTTACATTGACTGGCTTGTTTAAGGAAGTCCCTAATGATGACTCCTTGGTCCCTCTCCTGATGTTGTGTCCAGCTTAACCTACCTTCCCATCCAGAACTCTGTTCTGGGGTTTTCCTTCCTAAGTGCATAACTTGCACTTTTGGCACTAATTTCAGCAGCCAGACTTTGGACCAATTTCCCAGCCTTTGCAGGTCTCTCTGCAACTACCTTATCCCTTCCACACTGTCAGCCCTATCACAGAGTTTCATGTCATCTGTGAACAGACACAACCTGCCCTGGATTCTCTCTCCATGTTGCCAATAAACATTTTGAAGAGGACTGACCCCAGAACATATCCCTGTGGTGTTCTACTAGTAACCTCTCTTTTCCTCTTATCTGACCCCATTCACCCCAACTCTGCTGCCTCCCTCCATCTAACTCCCTACCCACCTTATTATTTCCTTATCTTTCCCAGATCCCCCATCTTCTTCAGTAGCTTTTGATGTGGCACCGACTCAAATGCCTCGCTGAAGCTGAAGTAGAGTAAATCTACAGCATGGCTTTTATCAACTACTTTTGTTACACAGTCAAAGAATACTATTTGATTGGCCTGACAAAACCTCCCTGTCACTAATTTGTGCTGCTTCTTATCCTTAAGTCCGTTTTCTCCAGGTATTCCACTGGATCCTCCGTGACTAGTGTCTCCATCAGTTCCCCTACAGAAGTAAGGCTGATAGGTCTATAGTTGCTTGGCTGCCTCTTGTCCCTCCCTTGTGCACCAGAACCATGTCCACCATGCTACAGTCATGTTAACCCATCCCTTGCTGCACAGAGTTATTGAATAGCCTCATGAGGGATTTGCTGAACACTGATGCCAGTTCCCTTAGCACCTTCAGATGCATCCTGTCCAGTCCCAGGGCCTTATTTACCTTCAGGGCTTCTATCCCTTTGTGATTCTTTTGCCATTAAATTACTGCAGTTTCATTTTCAAGAGCCCTCTATCAGCTACCTTAGTGCCGCTGTCCGGCAAGGGCCCACTATCCCCAGTGAATACTGCAAGACGAGTCATTTAGCATAATTGCTTTCTGCCTGTCCTCCTTATTACCCTGCCCCACCTCCACTAACTTGACAATTGCCCGGCCTGTCTTTCTTTTTAACTTATACAGGGTATTAACTAAGCTGGGAAAACTGATTAGCAGATTTGCATGTGAAAGTGATAGTTAATTGTGAAAATGCATAGCACTTGCCTCAATGTGATCAGCAAAATTAAAAATGCTAAAATTGATATACATTTTTAAAATATTTTAACCTGTATACAATTCTTTATTAAAATTAACTCCGTCTTTGCTTCATCTTTTCGGTTCCCCAAAATGCACATGCACACACACAAAATCAGATGAGACACCAGCTGATAACAGCCCCAGTGCCATGTTGGCACCCCACACCATTTCAGTATCACCACAATCTCCACTCATGTTCCCTTTGCCAGGAACACCAAAACTCTCCTCCACTCATTTCAGTCTCCCCACCCATGTCCTCTTTACCAGGAACACCAAAACCCTCCCGACCCATCTCAGTACCTAACCAGCCTCCCACTTATGTCCCATTTGCCAGACCTCCTGCCAAAACCCTATCCATCTCAGCCATATGCAGACGCCTCAACATTTCGATAACAAAGTACATTACAGTGGCAAGTCGCTGTTGCTGCTGTAATGTACCCACGGGACCCGAACTGCTTTCTCTGGGTTTTGCCCTCTCACCAAATCAACTCTGATTCAGAGCAGACAATCTGGGCAGTAGAGCCACCCGCATGAAGGGTTTGGGGCAGAGTCCCCCAGAAAAAAAAAGATAGCCTCCCACCCATGTCCCTCTGCCAGAAACTGAGTCATGTGCCAAAGCCCTCCCCACCCATCTCAGCCCCACCACCTCCCCACCCATGTCCCCTTACTACTCACCCACAAGTGATTCAACAGTCCACTGCAGTGCACCACTCACAGTGTGTTAACAATTTCTCTGATGCCATATTGCATGTGTGAGTGATTGCTGGCATTCGGATCTGTGGTGGTAAGACTGTTAGCATACTATTGGCAATGCCTTGCAATGGATTGTTTAACTACTAGTGGGTGAGTATCTGTGTCTAAGGGGGCATGGATGAGGAGGGTTGTGGGGCTGAGATGAGAGGGGGAGGGTCACACCACTAAGACAATGGATTGCTTCTTTTGCAATCCGAAGTAAGATGCATTGCATGAGCAGTCAGTTTACATCACAAAGTGTGAAGCAATAATGACTATTTAATACCCTGTTATATACCTAAGAACTATTTTTCCTCTCCCTTGACCCTCTCTACAATTCACAGCTCTGTCTGCCTTTATGATCCTGACTGCCCCTAGGCTTCTCTGGTTTCTCCTGGTACTCATCCAATTCTTTATCCCCTGCTTTTCCTTGTATCTTATAAAGGTCCTCTTTAACTTTCATTGCCTCCTGACCCTTTGGAGAAACAGATCGGTCTCTTAGATTTATTTTTCTTTATTATTGTTCTCCTGCACATTTTGTTGCCTCAAGAACGTCCCTTTTTATAACCCCCTATCTTTTCTCCACTTCCCTGATGTTGTCTACCCCAGCTTACCTGTTCAGCACAATTTCTCTCATATGTTTGAAATCCACCCTCCTGAAGTCTAGCACATCACCCTTAGATGAGGGCTTACAGGTGTCCAGGGCCACCTCTAACCATATAGTATTTTGGTTGTTGGACTCCGTGGTTCCCCAACTGGTACTCATTCCAAGTTGGTGAGTACCACATCTAGATTGGCTGACTGTCTAGTGGGATCCCACATCTGTTGTACCAACATGCAGTCATACAAGACATCAAGCAGGGCCTGGCTTCTGCACTCCTGGTCACTGGGTTGTCCCAGTCAACATCTGGCATGGTGAGATTTTCCACTATTACAACCCCTTTTGCCACCTCCCTCTCTCTCAGCACCGGTTCCTTATCATTCTCTCTGTCTCTGCCCTTGCACCAGTGGCCTGTAAACCACCCCATGCGAGTTTTCCTACCTGACAACTCTGTGAGCTAAACCCACAGTGATTGTACCTCTTCTTCCCACCAATGGTAGCATCCTCAACTGACTCGATCCTTCCTGATGTAGATGGTCACCCTCCACTTCTACCCATCCCTCTATCATGCCTTTATAAGGTGTAGCCTAGGATTGCTATGTCCCAATCGTTGTTTGCACTGGGCTCAAGTTTCTTTTAACAGCTGCTAGATCCAGCCCAGAGTCCGCCACCAAAATCTGGAACACACTAATCTTATTACCAAGACTCCTGGAATTGAGACATATCATACTGTAAAACATGTGAACACACCTCCTTGATTCTCACTTGCCCTCCCCATCACCCTTCTCTAATAACCTTGGTGTCTGAGGCAGTATAGCACAATGGGTTAAGGCTCTGAGCTGCAGATCTGGAGACCTGGGTTTGAATCCCACAGTCACCTAGGTGCATACTGTGTGATCCTGAGCAAGTCACTTAACTTCCTTGTGCTCCCAGGTCGCATCTGGAAACAAGCTTCGACTTACTGTGCTACTCCTGGTTAAACAATGTTCCCTTTCCTTCCCCCACCTTCATGTCTGTTGTGTGTACCCTGCCTTGTCCCCTGGACTCTTTCTTCCCATTCTTCACTCCCTGAACACCTTACCCATGTCCGGGGAGTCTTGCCTAGGTTCACCACTGTTCTTCCCTCCACATTGGAATCCCAACCCCCACCTCCCCAACAGCTAATTTTACTGTCAGTCAATGTAGATGTCTAACTTCTTCCCTAACGCACTAGTCACCTCTCTTGTCAGGTGAAGGCCATCACCTTAGAAGAGTCTTCTGTCCCAGAAGTTCCTTTCGCCTATAAAGTGGTGCCCTGTTCCTGACACCACCATTTCATCCACCCATTGAACTCCTCAAACCCTGCTGTCCTTATTCTTTTCTTCCATTCTCCCACTCCAGATAGGAAGGACCTCAGAAAAGGCTAAGGAAGCTGATTGCTTCTTCAATCTGTCCCCAGCTTCTGGAAGTCCTTCTTCACCATCTCCACAGGCTAATTTGAAATATCATTGGTACCAAGGTGTACCAGCACTCCCTGCCCCCTCATCCACTATTTTCTCTATCCTATCCAATCTCAGATGACTGATCCTCCTTTCAGGCAACTGACCCCCTCCTCTTACCCCTGTTCCCACCACTCTGCCATCACTCTAGCAGTAGAGTCTACTATCACTAGACTCCTCCTTGATAACTTCTGCCACCCCTCCCATCTCTGGGTGTCACTAAGCCCCTTCCCATCAGCACCTACTGACCCATGGTCACGAAAAAGAAATGAAGAAGCACTCATGATACTCAGAAGTTTGATAGTGTTATTCACCAGCTTATTGTGTCCGACTGCCTGAACAATGGCCTCTCCCAGCACTTTGACCTCTAACACAGTGTATTCCTCAGGGGTAGGTCTGAGGAATTAAAAATTAAGTGTCTTAAATACAAATCAATTAAAGTGACACACACCATTGTGTTCACCTATACATAAAAATATATAACAATTAACATTTAAAACACCACAAACAGTTAATGAGCATCATTTTAATTGCTTCTCCTGCACACTTGACTGTATTTTTTTTTTTTTTTTTAACCTTTATTTTATACAGGATAGTAGGTGACAATTTCACATCATTAGGACGAATCCTATTTTCAAGATGGTCCTGTGTATAAAGCAAAATCTTATTTATTAAAGTATTTATTGCATATCCCAGTGTCAAAATGTATGTTGGAATAAAAGGAGTAAAGGGATATGATAGGTTTGCTGGCCAAGGCACCTAGTTCACCTGAGCTCTTTCCTTCTAGCTTGCTTGAAAGGACAGAACTAAGAACCTTAACAGAATAAGGGAAAGGATTAAGACTTTTGGCTAGGCAGATTTACTGTGTGTTGTTGTTTTATTTTAGACTCACAAGGATTGTTACTGTTTATTGCTAACATTTTATTGCTTTATTTTCTCTGATTCACATTGCTGTTGCTGGGTATACCTTATTCTGCATTACTACATGGTGTGCCTACAGGTGTGTGCTAGCAGATTACTGATTCAAATTGTCTTTGCAAGGTATATCTTCTGTTACTGCTTTATTTTCTCTGTAGCAAAGTGTTTCTTACAGGGTATATCTTCTGTGAAATTATTATAGGTGGTGCTTAAATTTTTGTGACTTTTATCATTAGGCTAAGCAAAATTACTATTTGCCCTATTTTATTTATTTCTTTTTTTGCTGAAAAGTTTTTTTGTCTCAGATGTGTTGCAGTCTCCTTCTCACATTGAAGACAGGGAGTGAGAAAGCAGCCACAGCTTCCTTGAATCAAGGAGGTTATTTTCTAGACTACACTGAACTGAATTATTACTCTTTGGACCTGTGTAAGTAATTAGTATTGATTCTGTTTTTGGGGTGGACTTTTCTTAGTTTTAACTTTAATTTGCCTGGGAGGAACTGTAGCTGGGAGATATTTGCAGTCATTTGTGACTAGACCTGTTACTTAGCCTTTGTGAAATAGGTGTCTGAAAGGAAGGAAGACACCCTGGGGTGGAGGGTAAGAGTTGTAGGTGATTGTTTCTGGACAGTATAGGTTTACTCCCACCCATCCCAAGCACATAACTTCCTTTATAGCAGGGCTCTGACATCACTTCCTCAAAACTGCTAACAACATACACCTGTTCATATTCTTAAAGGCACAGCACAGTGACTAGGGCGAGAGACACCACAAGTTTGCACACACTAAAACAAGAACAAAAACAAAAAGCATCTGTAACTGGAAGGAACACAGACATGTGAGGGAGTGATGCAATGCACTGGCTGTGGGCAGCAGTCTTCCGGGAGACAACCTGGAAACTGCATTGCCACTATTTGCAGGCACCCTCTGGTCTGAGGGAGGAGGTTGTTCGTCTCCATGCTGACCTAGCAACGATTTGGGAAACCTGCTCCCCACCCAGGGACCACCCAGGCCATGTCCACTACCTCAGAGGTTGCCAAGAAAGAGGAGTGGTTGGACCTCAATGGGCTTAGGAGGATAAGAATGGCAGAACAGAGGTGCATCCCTCCAGTTGTGCCTCTCCACAGTTCATTCACCACTCTGGTGAAGCATGGTTCCTCTATGGAGGCACCTGCAGTGGAGACCAAGGAGGATGCTGGGAACCTCCACAATGGAGACCCACAGGAGGGTGACCCAGGACCCCAGGGGAGGAAACAACCCTGGTGGGGGACCCAATTGTTAGGGGGTAGAACTGGGGGAGGAGGGGAAAGGGAGGTAAGGTGCCTGCCTGGTGCCAAGGCTTGAGGGACAGGAAACGAATCCTCAGGATTGTGAGCAGCGCAAGGGGAAGGAGCTGGATGTCATTATCCACCTAGGGATGAATGACCTGGCTGAGAATGGGATCAGAGCAGTGCAACAGGAGTTTGTGGAGTTAGAAGGGCCTTAGACAAGTAGTACACATGGTAACTTTCTCGGAAGTGCTACCTGTCTATGGCATGGATGAGGCTTAGGCACTCCGCACCATGGGATTCAAAGACTAGTTGAAAAGCTGGTGCAGAGCTCAGGGATTTGGCTTCAACAGGGACTGGGGCTCCACCAGGAGGGATGCATGCCTATACAGGCACGATGGTCTGCATCTGTCCTGGAGGGAACCAGGATCCTAGGTGATAGGTTTAAATGCTTCAGTGGCAAGCATTTAAACTAGCCAAGGGGGAGGCACTGAAGAGGAGAAGGAAATCCTAGTCCCCTCCCAAAAATCAGGGTAATTAGTGAGGGAAACACCAAAATAGAGCAGTCGATAGGGAGAAGGCAGGGTAAATGGAGAAAAGACAAAGGCAGTAGGGACAGGGTGGGGCAAAACAAATAAAGCCATAAGAAAATGGAGGATAATGAGTACCAATGCCCGTAGTCTAGGTAAAAGCTCCTGAAATGGTGGCCTTGATGGAAGAGGGATGCCTGGATATTGTGGCAGTCACAGAAACATGGTACACAGAGAACCATGACTGGATGTCAACATACCAGGGTACACAATCTACAGGAGGGACAGGGAGGGAAGAAAAGGAGGAGGAGGAGGAGTAGCTCTCATGTAAGGGAAGGGATAAAAGCAACAGAACTAAAGGGTAAACAGGGAGGAGAGAAGGCACTGTGGGTCACCCTGAGACTGGAAATGGCTCCACAATCCGCACAGGGTTGTACACAGACCCCATTTCAGGGGAGGAAATAGACAATGAATGATAGAAGGCATCCTTGGGATGGCAGAGAAAGAGGAGATATTGCTGATGGGGGGCCTGAGTATGCCAGATGTTGACTAGAGTACTTTGCTGCAGCCACATCCAAGAGCAGGGCCATTCTCTGTGCCCTACAGGGGGCATGCCTCAGATAGCTAGTTTTGGGACCCACTCAGGAGAGAGCAATCTTAGACCTGGTACTCTCAAATGGGGATGGAGAGGATCTCTGATCTTGAAGTGGAGTAGCCATCTGGGAACAAGCGACCACCAAACAGTGTGGTTCACTATAAACTTAGCTGTATAGTCAAGCCACACAAAAGTGAAGGTACTGGACTTCAGGAGGACTGATTTTGTCAAAATGGGAGAGTGCCTCAGAAAAGCACTAGCAAACAGGCAAGAAGGTGGGGTGGAGCAATAATGGGGAAACATCAAAACTGCCATCACAGAGGCAACAAGTCTTTGTGTGAAGCAAATAAACAAATAAAATGAAAGCAAAAACACTATGGTTCTCAAAAGAAGCGGTGGGAAGGTAAGGAAAAAAGATAGCATTCAGGAAGTATATGGAAACACAGAAGGAGCAGGATAGAGAATTGTACCAGTTAAAGCAGAAGGAAGCAGGTAAGGCAGCAGAATAGCAAAGGCCCAAACTGAGGAAAAGATAGCCAACTTGGTAAGAAGGGGTAAAACCTTTTATAGGTACATTGGGAAGCAAAAAGACTAAGGCAGGGATACTGAGGCTGAACAAAGAGGAAGGTGGTTGGGCAGAGAGCGACAGTGAAAAAGCAGAGATATTGAACGAATACTTTTGCTCAGTATTCACAAAGCAAAAGCAGGGAAATACCTAATCCGGTCAATAGAAGCACTATGGATAGGGGGTTGATATTAGTCCTTTCACAGAAGAAAGGGTTCTGAAAGAACTCTTAAAACTGAAGGTGGATAAAGCAATGGGGCCTGATGGGATTACTACAGAATTTTAAAAGAACTAAGGAAGAACTAGTAACACCACTGAATACTCTTTTAATAAATCATGGGAGGATGTGGTGGTACCTGAGGACTGGAGGAGGATGGATGTGATTCCCTTCACAAAAGTGGGAGCAAGACAGAAGCAGGAAACTACAGACCTGTCAATTTGACCTCAGTGGTAGGGAAATTATGTAATCGCTTCTGAAGGAAAGAATTGTTGAGTACGTAGAGGCCAGTGGGTACAGGACCCAAAGCAGCATGGATTCACAGTGGAAAGGTCATGTCAGACAAATCTAATTGATTTTTGGCTGGGTGACCAAAGCAGAGACCAGGGAGGGGCTGTGGACATGGCCTACCTAGACTTTGGCAAGGCATTTGACACAGTCCCACACAAAAGATTAATAAACAAATTAGCCAGCCTGGGAGTGGGTCCTAGGTGGTAGCCTGGTAAAACACTGGTTAGACAACAGGACACAGCGGTAATAGTAAATGGAGTCCACAGTGAAGAAAGGAGGGTTACTAGTGGGACCGCAGGGTTCAGTACTGGGGCTGGTCCTTTTAATGTCTTTATAAGTGACATTGCAGAGGGACTGAAGGGAAAGTATGTCTCCTGCAGATGACACAAAGATCTACAACAAGGTTGATACACAAGGTGGGGTGGAAAGGATGAAAAGGGACTTGGCAAGGTTGGAGGGATGGTCAAATGTTGGCAGCTTACAGTAGATTCAATGCGAAGAAGTGCAAAGTAATGCACCTGGAAACAAAAACCCAGGAAGAGTACACAATGGGGGTGAGATACTGACAACAACAAAATGGAAAGGGACCTGGGGTAGTCATATCAGATGACCTAAATGTGGGCCAGCAGTGTGAGAAGGCAGTAAGGAGGGCTGGGGGATACTGGGATGCATAAGGAGAGAATCACCAGTGAAAACAATAAGTTGTTGGCCTTCTGTACAGACAGTTGGTAAGACCACATCTGGAGTACTGTGTACAGTTCTGGAGACCCCATCTCCATAAAGACATAGACAGAGTGTAGGCTGTCCAGAGAGGGCAACCAAATGATGCAGGGTCTGCATCAGAAGACATATGAAGAAAGACTAAAGGAACTAAAGATGTAGAGCCTCGAGGAAAGGGAGGGAGAGGGGGACATGATGGAAACTTTCAAATACCTCAAGGAATCAACAAAGTCCAAGAGGGTAGTATCTTTCAGAAAAGAGATGGGCAAAACAAGCGGCACAATTTGAAGATAGAGGGGGACAGCTCAGAGGTAATATGAGGAAGTATTTCTTCAGAGAGGGTTGTGGATACATGGAACAGCCTTCCTGAGGAGGTTGTAGAGTCAAATCAGTGGGGAAATCAAGAATGCATGGGACAGACATAAGGCAATTCTAGTGGGGGTAGGAGGAAGTAGGCCATTGGTTAACTAGGATCTGCAGCTTATCCGTTAGGTAGGGAAGTGGGCAGACTAGGTGGGCCAAGTCCTTAATTGCCATCAAATTCTATGTTTCTATGTTGTATGATGAAACCAATGCATCATTTTCATGGCAACTGATTTTGTGCCCAATCAGTTAGTGACATCCTACAAAAGTTAATTAGGTTAAAGGAGCTATCTTTTGTAAACCTAACAGAGATCCATATACTGAAGGGCAAAATCCCCATATAATAATAAATGAAAACTACAGGAAGCTTGTTTTGAGATGTTTATGGTGTATAGGGAATAATGTTTGTTTATATTACACTAGACAGTGCCTTTTATGACAAGCAATCTTTGTTGTTTAGAATAATTATAGAAATACTAACAATTTCCTCTATTTTAGTGCACTATTAGAGAATTTTTATGATTGCACTGTTGGCTTAGCTATATTTATAAAAACAATGATAAGTAATCAATAGTAAGTAAAAAGGTAAGTCAAGTGTGCAGGAGGATGAATTTAAATTATGTTCATTAAATGTTTGTGGTGTTTTAAATGTTAATTGTTATATATTTTATGTATAGGTGAACACAATGGGTGTGTGTTACTTTAATTGAGTTGGTATTTAAGACACTTAATTTCTAATTCCTCAGACCTACCCTGAGGAAGACCCTGTGCTAGGGTCGAGCTGGGGAGAGGCCATTGTCTAGGCATTCGCCACAATAAACTGGTGAATAACACTATCAAACTCTGAGTGTCGTAAGTACTTCTTAGTTTCTTTTCATTTTAAATTTTGGCTGCCAACCCTTTTGAAGCACCAACTGCGTAAGTCCTGTGTGCACTAAAACTTGTGTTCTTTGACCCATGGTCACTCCTGCTGGAGTCAGGCACCTGCTCCTCTGCCAGGGGTACAATGCAGTTTGCCATTGGCACCTCATGGGAACAGTTGATTGTGCGATGACCATCCCTGTCACCAGTCTCCACCCCCCACTCCTCCACCACCCCTCCCAGACCCAGGGCCTCTGAGGAAGTGAGGATGCAGGGTGAGGCACAAGCTTAACTGGAGTCGTAGAGCTCAAATATTTCCTCCTAGATGCTGTCAGCTGAGCATGGTGCTCCTGAAGGTCCTACAAATAGGTGGTGTTCCCTTCTCCGAAGCATAACCTTGGAGGCAGATGCCCCACAGTCCCTACAGTTAACTACCTCTCCACTCACCCGATGCGCTATTCTAGTCAGATTCGTGCCTTTACTAAAATGCACAATTTTGCAAATATTGTCTTTTATGCAAAACGTGTTTTTCATGCATTTTGTACATTAGAAGTTCAAACAAAGCATTAAAAAACATGGGTTTAGAGGCAGTGTAGTCTAGTGGCTGAACGGTGTTTACAACAGTGAGGCTCCAATGAAAGTACTCTGTAATAAGCACAGTATGCAGCTGTGATGTTCCAACTCATCTTCTTGGGAAAATAAGTTTATCATCTAAACAAGGCTGTCCTGCAGTGCGAATCCAATAAATACATTTGCAGTTACTAAGACACTTTGAAACCCAGATGGGCCCAATATTAATCGAAGCTTCTTTCAATAGAAATTTCCATTAAGGAAATGGTGGGCATCCATAACTCAGAAACCACATTTGTATTTCTGATGTAGCATACGACTATTCATGCCTACAGAATAAGCAAAAACATATGTCAACTCCTCCCATCACAGACTGCTCAGGTTTTATACCAGCTGCTATACACTATGGCTTCAAACAGTGGAAATGGGCGGTTTAAAGAGATTAAGTCACATTTTACAGATGGTACCAGTAGGGATTTCTCCTATGGGATATGTTTGAACTGTGAGTATACATTTTTAGTCTGGCAGAGACAAACCTCATTGCAGAGCAGTGAAGCTTTGTGGAATGGATTTGTGCAAAAGCTTTAGTACTGAATGGGGCTAACAGCTATAGAACCGCAACACCCCTCCCCAGACATCTTACCTAGGCACAACATTAAGAAAACAAAATATATGGGATATATCTCTGCCTCATATAAGAGCACAAACACTTTTGTTGCAGATGTAGCAGCCACCATTATACACAAATGTAATGATAAGGCTGGCACTGTTACCCTTGAGGCAGAGTGGCAAAGCATCTGGGTAACGCCTACAAAACAACAGGTGGTGGGCAGAGGCTAGGCTGTGGATTTGCTCTGCTCTGAGTTCAGCGATGCCTTTTATTCCGTGCCATACAAGAGGCAGGTCACAAAGCTAGATGTCAATGGATTGGAGAAGGATTAGTGAACTGGGTGAGAAACTGGTTAAGGGAAAGGCAGCAGAGGGCAGTGGATAATGGGGGTCAAAGCTGGGAACATGGGGTCACAACTGGGATGCCACAGGGTTCAGTCTTGGGACCTGTCCTATTTAATATGTTCATTGGTGACCTGGAGGAAATGAGGACACAAAGCGCTGCAGCAGGGTAGACAGTGAGAAAGAGATAAGGGAGCTTCAGAGGGCTCTAGAAAGGCTTCAGAGGTGATCAAAGGTCTGGCAGTTGAGATTCAACACCAAAAGTGCAAGGTGATGCACTTAGGAATAAGAACCATGCAATAAGTACTAGATGGGAGGGTTAAGCTGGCCACTTCATCAGGGAAGAGAGAGAGAGATCTGGGAGTCCTCATCAATGACTTATTCAAGCAAACCAGCTGGTGTAACAAGGCCTATAGCAAGGCATCTCAGATGCTGGTGTGTACAGGAAAGGATTTTGAGTGGAGGAGGTGATGTTGGTTCTATACAAATCACTAGTGAGGTCTCTCTGAAGTACTGTGCTCTGGTGGGACTCCTCAACTGAAAAAAATGATATTGATAGGCTGGAGTCAGTGCAGTCAAGGGTCACCAGAATGATTCAGGCCAGCAGGGCAGATCATACAAGGAACGTCTGGTGGCCCTGAACATGTATTCGTGGGAGACTAGGCGGGAAGGGGGAACAGGATAAGAGACTTAGAAGTTCTAATCAGTATGAATAGAGTAAATTGTAAGGACCTGCTTGTTAGAACTAGAGATGCAGTCACTAAGGAGCACGATTGATAATTAGTGTGGGGAGGGTTAAATTTAAGAAGGATGTGAGAACATTTTACTTCACAGAATGGGTGGTGGAGCCTTGAAACAGATTACTTGCAGAGGTTGGGGGCACTCCCTCACAGCAAGTAAATATGTCCCCTAATGTGGAGCCACCTGTTGGGATAAAGGTGGAGAACAGAAAGCCCCACTCTCCACATATATTTTGGGCATGTCCAGCGTTGCAATCTTTCTGAGCACAACTCCAAACAGAACTTCAGAAATTTTCTCCCAACATTTGTATTCTACCCACATACCCTATTATTCTTCGATATGCCTGAAGGGTTTTGTAATCCAAGCACTAGGAAACTAATGGCTATATGGATATTAATGGTGAAAAGGCCATTATGAAAACTTGGCTGACAGACAAAGTGCCATCAGTCCTTGTCGTAGAACCCAGTGATAGATATGTATGGGATGGAAAAGCTGCAACTGAAGTTATACAGTCTCCCCAAATTTGGATTACTATGGTGTAGATGGGTATTGTACAGTATGGCAAAACATAGTGCCTTTGTACCTTATGTTAACTTAAAACACACTGTATAACTAGAGTACCGCTCAGGGACTGGGATATTGTATTGCAAAAGGGAAACGTACACCTCTGATATGTGAATGTAAACTGAAGTATGTTGCTGTTGTATGTTGTCTGAAGTATAAAACAACTGAACAAAATACAAAAAAAAAAGACCAAATCATGTCCCCTGGCTCTCCTGTCCTCTAAGGAGTACATGTTGGGGCCTTCAGCCTTTCCTCAGAGGGCTTCCCTGCTGTTCTGTATCATGTTTCATGATGGCTCATACCATAAAACATTGGCACCTAGTATAGTACAAAGGGGATGCTCTACTGTTGGGGTGTGCTGTCCTTCAGATGAGATGTTAAACCAAGGTCCTTTCTGCCTTTTCTAGTGGTTGGTCAGGTGGGTGTTAAGGATCCCATGGCACGCCTCAAAAAGATAGGAAATGTTCCCCAGTGTCCTTGCCAGATTTCTCCCATTCACTAAAAATACCACCGACAGTTTAATCTGGCTCAGTTTCGGTAGGTCTACATCTGCATTCCCTCCCCCATGGGATGAGGCAAAAAGCAGTATTGTCTATCTCCCTTTCCTGGTCAACAGAAACTAAAATAAATTTATCCTGTTTGCCCTCCTGTGCACAGTCTTCACCCTATCTATGTCCTTTCTAAGTTGAGGGCTCCAAAACATTGCACATTACTCAAGGTGGGGACAACCAATGACTTGTATGGAGGAGTATAATCTCCCACCTTCTGCTTGTTATCCCCTCCCCTATACAGCCCATCATCCCATTTGCTCTCCCCTGCCTTGAACATTAGGGCTGCTATTTCAGGCCATCTTTAATGATAACTGTGATATCCCTTTCTTCCAAGGTACATTTGATGACCTTCCTCCCATTCTGTACTGAGCTCTGGGTTGTTTGTGTCTAATGTACATGACTTTGCACTGTTTGGCACTGAATCCCAGCTGCCAAATTCTGGATGACTCTTCTAGCCTTTCCAGGTCCTTCCTCATGGCCTTCATCCTTCCATGGTGTCCACTCTATTGCAGATCTTGGTGTCATCTCCAAATAGACATATTTTTCCTTTAGCCCCACCCAGTACATTCCCTCTGAATATACTGAACAGTACAGGACCCAGTACTGACCCTGGGGTACTCCACTCATAAACCCCATTCCCACCCCCGAGGATTCCCTTTGGTATGTAGCCCAGGCACCATGTGCCAGTGGGTACTACCCCTGCCTGCTGGCTATCTAACAGGTTAAGGGGCTTAGTCCGCTATGGTGGTGTCCGGGGTCCCATCCCAAAGATAATAAAATAGCGTGGTGCCTCCATCCAGACAGAATTTGAAGTGGATCAGTTGACTGGCTGGCACAGCTCCTGGGATGCTGCACCTACCCACCTCCTACCAACCACCCCACACACTGGATACCCAACAATTCAGTACCACTATAAACCATGAACAGTAATACTTGACAGACTCAGAGAATTTATGTACGCACACAAACAAAATTGCAAAGCAGTAAACCACAGCTTTATTTGGGGGCTAGGACTATGGAATGGGAGTGCGGTACCAAGGATGGCCGTGGATAGAAAAAATGGTTAATGAAATAGCAAGACAGAAAACATTGGGGCCCACAGGCTGAACCCACACCCACTGGTACCACTGTTTCCACATGTTCTTAGGGTACCCATTAGGTGGAGGTCTGGCAAGGTACCGCGGGTTGACTGACTGTTCGGGTCCTGAAATATTTTAGAAATTTGAAAATGACTAACAAGCAATTCTTTCCTCCCAGGAGCCAGGTCCTGGGTACTCATGGTTGGAAGATCTCAGCACCAGGGGAAAATGGAGCTCCTTGGAGTTGTGCAGCAAATCGGGAAGCAGGCCGCCAGGATCCTCCGTCTGACTGGAACTTGCTTGAGGATCTTGCAACTGGTCACCTTGATTGTAGTTCTAGCTGCTTGTCACCTTCAGCTACTTCTGGCCCATTACAGAGCACTGTGGCAGGACAACACCAGCCCTAGAAGGCCCAGACCTGGGAGTGGCTCCACAGCCCAGTTCCCTGATCGGAGCACCCTAGCACTCAGGTGCAAGATCCGTGACCTCCTGAGATGGCGAGTCCCACTGGGATGGGTTCACAAGTTCCTCTCTGGCTTTGGTTGAAGACTTTCAAATGGTGGAGGTCCTCTTGCAGTCCCTGCATTGAGCTCTCGACAAGCAAGATTTTCTAGGCAGCCACTCCAATAAAGTCCAGTGCCAATTTGATAGGTGCTAGCCTCTGTTTCGATCAGTGCCAGTGCACTCCAGCAGGGGAAAACTCAGCAGCAACAGCCCCCTGCACACCAGTCTACACTTTCAGCTAGCATAGTCCAGCTCCTTTCTTTGGCTGCAGCAAGACCTCAATTCTCAGCCACTTTAAACAGTTCACTCAGGACACACACATTCCTGGCTAGCACTCCATGACCAGAGATGCTCTGCCTCTTCAAGAAAAATGCAATTTCAGTCCACACCAGCAAACAACCTTCCAGCAGCAGCAACTGTAGCACTCGCTAATCTGCTCAGTCCTTTCTGCCTAGCTCAATTTCCCAGTGCAGAGTGTCTGCCACCTTTAGTTTCTCCCAACACTAATAAAGCCACTTCTCAGTACTTGGAGCACCAAGATCACAGTTCAGTCTCTTTCTCTCTTCCCTTCTCACTCTGTTTCTCCAACACAGCAGTCTCCACTCTCAGCAATCTCCAGTTCAGCAATACAGCAATTCCACACAGGGCCTCGGTAAGCCCCTCACATCCAAAGTCCACTCTCACAAGGTACTCCTGATTTGTAAAGAGCCTGGGACAGACTGACTAAATCCCAGAAAATCCACACTGTTGCAGCCAAAACCCAGTGTTCTGATTGGCTGATGGAGCCTATCAATAATGAATAACCATAGTGATCAATATTTCTTGCTGATTTATTGGGGCATGATCTAGGCACCAGAATTAGTCTCCTCCTTTTCCCAGGAGTACCTCTGTGTCCAGTTTGGGTGCCTAGATCATTCATTGGCTTCAAGAAAGGGTTAAATGTCACCAAATATGTCAGCTCCAATATAGTTCCATGGAGTCCCATTCAGGTTATGCAGTCTCTCCCTTTTGACTTCTGCTGCAGCCCCACATGATACTTTATTAACACAACAACCCCACCAGGTTGTAGCAGCAATGATGCCTTTCAAGTGAGCCCAACCTTGCCCATTTACCCCAGTACAGTTTCTGTCACTGCCCTGAAATTCTGTCCCCTTAGGTGGCAGGCAGCAAGCTCATTAATATTCATGAGGGCTCATGAATGATTCATGATCCTCATTCAGGCTCCAATTCTGAGTTTTATTTTTAAAAATATTGCAGGGACTTGGACCCAACTCCTTCAGGTCTCCGTCCCCATTTAACACAGTAGGGCACCAGGATCGACAAACAGCTCCTGGTTCGACTGCAACAGCGGTTGGAGAAATCAAAGCGCCACTAGCGCATGTGCTCACTGGCAGCTCAAGAGAATGCCGGCGACCCATTCCTGTTGCTCCGTGAGCCCAAATGGGCCAAATGTAGCACATAAGGTGGCTATGGGGAACCCCGAGACACCAGGAGCAACCGGGAAAACAGGGATGCCGGCAAGCAAACGGGAAGTTGGGATAACATGGGGCAAGTCAGGTAAGCCCCCAAAGGGAGGTTACAGATACTATCCATGTTTCAGTACTACGAAAACATTTATTAATTCACAAATAATTAACAACACTAATCATCCTAAATTTTTCTTTCAGAATTTTACAGCTGAATTGGTTAGGGATTATGTATTAAAATATGACCTGCGTCCTAATATTGGCCCAGATGGAATTGATTTTAGGCTTATTAAGAAGGGGATTAATGAATTGGCCTCCCCATTAGCGTATTTATTTAATTATTCTTGTATTATGGGGTCTTTCCCAAGCTTTAGAAATTGGCAATTATAAAACCTAGATTTAAATCTGGTAGTAGGGAATGTGTTTCAAACTACCGATTGATTTTGTTACTGGCCCTATTATCAAAAATTGTATAAGATTATTTTGAACAAATAAATTGCCTGAAAAGTACAATCTTCTAACCAGTTCACAATATGCATTTAGATCAAAACATAATACTGAGATGGCCTTGGTGAGGTTCACAGCTGCATGCAGGGTGCCCTTGACAAAGGGCACTCTGCCATAGCAGTATTTAGGACCTCACCAAGTCCTTCACCTTGTAGATCATGGTTTAATGTTGGATTCTCTTGGAATTATGTTTTTCATCTGATGTGATAAAGTGGTTTGATAATTACTTGAGTAATAGGATGCATAAAACTAGAATTGTAGGAAGCCTCTTGGAATCCCAGCCAATTAAATGTTGGGTACCAGCAGGCCTCAATTTTAGGTCCCCTTCTTTTTCATTATTTATTAATTCTATCCCTGAATCATGTAAAGAATCTGGGATAACCCTGAATGCAGATAATGCAGTTATATTTAATAGTGGGGTACAGTCTGGGAATGTTCTGAGGAATGTGCAAAAGATTTCAATTAATTTCAGGAATGGCTTTTATCCAAGCATGTTGTTAAAATTAAAAACAAAGGTCATGATTTTTACAGGACCTCGAAGAAAACAAGTTCATTTCTCAACAGTAGATCTGGAAAGGAACCCACTGAAACAGTTGATAGTTTCACTCATTTAGGAACACTTTAGATAACAACCTTTCTTTTGAAATTCATGTTAGAAATGTTATAAAATTGTTCCATCTGTGAGTAGGGCTCTTATTTAGAGTTCAGCCTTATCTTGTACCAGAATCACAAAGACTACTGACATAGCCTATTGTTCAGTGCACTTGACTATGGGTTGATTGTTTATTCAGCTACTAGTGATAGAATGGTAGCAAAACTTAAAGTGACATATAATAATGCACTCAGATTCATGACCAATCTCCAAAGGAGAACATATCATTGCACTTTATTAAAAGAGGCAAATTGTCTATCATTTCAAAGAGAATTAATTTAAGGGTGGGTACCATGCTTCACAAAGGAATACTAGATCAGTTACCCCAAACAGTCCTGTCACTGATTCCTAGAGCTATAAATTTGCAAGGACTAGGTCCCAAAGTAAATATTTGTTTAGAATCCCACTATTCAAAAAGAGCAATTGTGCAAAAACAGTTTTATATAGGGCATCAATCTTTTATTTATTTATTTATTTATTTATTTATTTATTTAGTTAGTTAAACATCAGTTTAGAAACCTTTGAGCCAGAGGCTCATTTACAAAGGTACCTCGTCACAAAGAGGACATCAGAACAGTAGTACAAGGGACACAGTACTTACAAACAAAAAGTTACAGTTCAATTACAATTTTGTTACAATAGAATACAATCTCCAACGAGCAAAGATAACAAAAGGTGCAAAACTTATGTAATTGGGAGAGCTGGTGGTAGAAGGAGGAGATAGAGGAGGAGAATTAGTAGGGAAAGGAAGGGGAGCAGCTCAGTGTGCATTGTCAAACAGAGTATATATATATATATATTTTTTTTTTTACACTAGGCTAGCGGCAGTTGCATTTGCGAGCTAAGCAGGAAGTTTCTGAGCCTGGGCTTAAAGTAAGCTAAGGTTAGTGAGTTTGAGACACTGGCAGGGAGGGAGTTATACCAGTGGGGCGCACGGTGGGGAATGCCCTCTGACCTTGAGAGGTCCTGGCTCGGAATAACTAGGGTAGTTTGATGAGCTGCACGTGATCAGGGTCAGTGCAGTATGCGAATGGAGTTGATAGGCCTATGGGGATAGGCCACAGGGCTTTTAAGGTGAGCTGGCATGTCTGATACATGAGTCGCTTTCCAGGTTGAGTAGGGTAGCCAGGGTGTACAGCTCACATGTGTGAGTGAGTCTGTGAGCACCAGTGATAAGTCTGTAGGTCTTATTAACTGTGAGGTGAACCTTGTTGAGGGCAGTCTGATCTGCTGAGCCATAGACCGGAGGCCATAGTCAATGAGAGACATGACAGAGGAGGTGACAGCCAGACGGAGGCATCAGGAGGGAGGCATTTTGTGCCGTAAAGAATGCCTAGCCGTGAGTTGGTGACAGAATTTAGGCAGATATATGTCCATGGAATGAAAGTGCAGGGTCAAAGGTTATACCAAGATATTTATAGGACTGCACCTGGTCAATGACGAGATTGGGTGTGGAGTGGACAGCTAGGGAAACTTGCTGTACTTATTTTGGGGGTGGGAGAAGAGCATCGCTTTTGTTTTCTTAAGGTTGATAACAAGTCGGTGCTCAGTGAACCAGGTAGCTGCAGAGTCAAAGACTAGTTGGAGGGAGTTCTGTAGCAGCATGGGGTCATTGTGGGAGGCAACGAGAACAGCATCATCAGCATAGAGAAGCATCTTACCTGCATAACTGCTGGGTAGGGAGTTAAGAAAGAGTGAGAATAGTAGGGGTCCAAGAATTGAGCCTGCGGCACCCCAGAGTGAATGGGGCATGTTTCAGAGAGAGTACCTGACTTTCACACATTGGGAGCGAGGAGAGATAGCTGGTGCACCAGGAAACAGGTCCTGAGGCAAAGCCTATTAGGTCGAGGGTGAGAGCAAAAGAGGATGCAAACGTATCGAATGCTTTAGACAGGTCAATGAATATAGCACCAGCCAGGGCACCAGAGTCCAAGGAGGCATGGAGGAAGCTGGAAAATTCCAGGAGTGCTGTATTGGTACTATGACCTGCTCTGAACCCGTGTTGTTCAGGGCAGAGAACATTGTACTTACAGAGGTAGTCAGAGACTTGGGATGCTACAATTTTCTAACGTGTGAGAGGGGGAGAGGATTGAGATGGGTCGGTAGTTACCCGGAAGAGTCCTGTCACCACCTTTATGGACAGGAGTAACTGTGGCAATCTTCCAGGCAGAGGGAATTGTCCAGACAGAGTGATTTGTTGAAAATGCACGTATAGGTGAGAGGACCTGATCCAGGACCTGACGTAAAGGCAGGGATCAGGTGAGTCATTCACTGATGGTGTTACCTTTAGGGCTTTTAGCAAGTAAGGCCTAGCTTCTGCATGGTGACACGACGAGGTGGAAAGAGGGCGGGCAATGGGTGGTGGTACAGATGGAGGAGGTGGACTGAAAAGTTACCAGGAAGTACTGAGCTAAGGTCGGTAAAGGAGTTATTGAGGTGGGTGGCAATGAGGGCAGGGTCAGAGGAGACGGTACCATTGATGTTGAGAAGAGAAGGAGAGGGGACTGGGAGTGACCATTCAGTTGCTTGATGTTGTCCCAGAAGCACCTGGGGTTCCCCAGGAGGAGGTAAGAGAGGCTTGGTAGTATTCCGCCTTTGCTTTTGGGGATGGCCCAGGTGCACTGGTTGCAGTGGCAGCATAGGACTGCCTGTCAGCTGAACGGCCAGTAGCAACAGCAAGGTGCTAAAGATTGTCGCTGTGCTTAGCTGCCACAGTAGGGCAGGGGTGATCCAAGGGGCATGTTTCACTTTGGACCTCCTAGCAGTTATGGGAGCAAAGATATCACAGGCAAAGTTGAAAGTGCTAAAAGAAGGCCAGGGCCAAGTCAATGTTGGTTGCCCTCGTCGAGGGGACCAATCAGTGTGGGCAAGGAAGCGCTTAAGGCCTATGAGTCCCCCAGGCCTAGCCGCCTTCAAGAGGTGGTTTTGACTGGGATGAGGGCCGAGGGGTTTCCAGTTGAAAAGCACAGGTGAGTGGTCACTGAGGCAGTCAGGAGGATTTGGATGTTGTGGATGCGGATTGGCCTGTTGGTGAGGACCACATCCAGGAGGGTGCTTGTCCCCTAGGGTTTTTCTAGTAGGCTGTGTGACCAGTTGAGTTAGGTCAATTGAATTGAAAGCCTCACGGTGGAGGAGGACGAGGGCAGAGCCAGTTTATATTCAAGTCGCCACCAAGATTTGGTCCGACGAGTTGGGTAGGGAGGTGAGGTAGTCAATTAGTGGGCCCAGGGCCTGGGATTGGTTCTTGGGGTATGTAGGCTACGGTTAGGAATAATGGGCCTCTAGCTGGGTCAGGGGACAGCTTTAGAGTAAGTGCCTTGGCCTTATGGTCGAGGTCAGGCGGGGGAGTGGTAGCCCCATGAGAGAATCCTTCAAATGAAGACACAGCCTCCACCTCTCCTGCCGACACAGTCCAACCGGTGGAGAGTGTAGCCGGGAGAGACATGAGAGTTAGAGTGAAGGGAGACAGCCAGGTTTCAACCAGGGCAACAACATCAGGTTTATGAAGCGTCACCCAGCAGTGTAGAGAGTCCAGTTTTTCAGGAGGCTACAGATGTTCATAGAAGCAATGCGCAGCCCAGGAGATTTCAGGGAGGACCAGTGCTGCCAGGCCCGGGATTGGGGTGGACATTGCCTGACAGGAGCAGAGGAGGAGGGCTGATCTGGGGAGTGCACAATGCATGGATAGCTTTCGACGATTGGAGAGGGGTGATCACCATGAAAACAGCTACTAGAGAGCAGTAAATGTGACAAGTGAGGTATTGGGAGCAAATTGTTCAAACTTAATCCAACTTTTATAATTCAATACCTGAGGAAACTGCTAATTGTAGTTCTCAGAACTTTCAAAACCAGACTAAAACAATGGCTTATCTCCATGAATTAATGCACTTGTATTTAATGTTTGATGTTTGGGTTATTTTGTATTGATGTTATCTTATATTGTAGTTTATTAGGTGTGTATTGTTTGTATTAATGGTGTATTGTTTTTAAAACTTGTCGCTAGAAAATGGGCAAACTTGTTCATCAGCCAACCAGTATAAAAATAAAATGAAAAATTAAACTACCCTCTGGGTTCTGTTCCTCAACCAATTTCCCACCCATTTGGTTATGTTGTCCCCCACCCTAGGCCTTTTATCTTGTGTAGGGGACTTCCATGCAGAACTGTGTCGCAGGCCTTACTGAAGTCCAAGTAGGTCCCCCAAAGTCGAACAGTTCTATTAGATTCATCTAGCAAGGTTTCCACTGGTGAACATATGTTGCTTATGTCCTGTAATCCATAAGATTCAAGGAATTCTATGATCTTTTCAACAGGGTCTCCATTGGTTTCCCAGCACAGCAGTTAGGCTCACTAGCCTGTAATTTTCTGGCTCTTCCTGCTGCGATTTCTGTGAAGGGGACAACATTTACCCTTCTCCAGTTCTCTGGGACCACTCCTGATTCCTGAGAGCTGTTTAACAAATCCATCAGTGTGGCTGCCAGGATCTCCTCTAGTTCACGAGCATCATTGGATGCAATCTACCAGGGCCCATGGCCTTGTCAAACCTCAGCCTCCATGAGTCTTTCAAGATTTTCTCTCCTGAAAATGGTGTAGTGTCTATCTCCATTTCTGCCTCCCTTTCCTGTGTATACTCCTGTGGTAATGCACTCCCTCTCTCCATTGCAGATACTGAGCAAAAATATTTGTTTAGTATTCCTACCTTTTTCCTGTCTCCTCCACCCGTTTTGCCCCAGTCCTTGTCTCAACACCCTGCCTTTTGCCTTCCTTTCCTCACTGATTTATCTAAAGAATATTTCATCCTCTCCCTCTCCCCTCTGAAATCCTTTCCTCCATCTGTGGTTTTGCTCCCTTACTACCTTACCAGCCTTCTTTAGTTTCTGAAGGTAAACCTCCTGCCTTCATCCATCTTTTTCCTCACTGCAGTCCTAACCTTCCTTGAAATCACAGGTTTCCATCTGTGTTTGCTCTTGCTAACTTCCTGATGCACAAACTAGACACTTTGTATTACCCTGCCTATTACTGTGTAAGATGTCCAGAGCCTCCGGATTGGGCCATATAAATAAACATCATCTTACCTTAAAATATCCTTCCTTAATTGTGCCCCATTTATATTCCACTATCCCCCCAACCTCTCCGCTCCCTGCTTGTCCTTGAGCAGTTCCCTCATGGCCTAGAAGTCTGCACCTCTGACGTCCAACACCCTAGTCCTTGTGCAGTTTTTCATTCTAGTCCTGATGCGGATCCACACTGCCCGATGATCATTGTTCCCCAGAGATTCCCTTAAGGTGGCCTCAGGACCAGGTCCAGTACCACACCCTCTCTAGGAGGTTCTGTAATTAGCTGACTCAAGAAAGCCCCTGGAAGCAGATGCCACCATGGGTATGCTTCAATCCAAGTCCCCATCCTCCCTATTTCTTCCCTAATTCCTTGTACGCCTTTCTCCTGTTATGATGCCCTGTACACCACCACCCTGATACTTATTTGCTTCCCTCCCACCTCTGCCTGTAACCACAATTCAACTTCCCTCCTGTATATCTGGAAGTGCTACTGTAACCCCCTACAAATAGGTTTTCCTGAAAAGTCTTCCTTGAGTTTGCCTAAATGCTCACTGCCAGGTTGGTGTCCTGCATTTTAGCAGTTTAAATGTGATTGCCAGAGAGTGCCTGTATAGCCTCTGTGTACTGTCTCTTTAAGAGCTGCCTGGATTGCAGTCATAAGTAATCTGAGAGGGAGCTCTGTTGAAAGATGTAACTGTTTGCTGAAAACCTATTAGAATGGTAATGATAATGTAGTTTGTCTAACCTGCCTTCTTTATAGCAAGGACTGTCTTGTTTATCCCCACCATTTGGCCTGGGACTGTGAATTGGACCAATCAGTTCTGGTGGGACCTAAAATAGAGCTGGACTACAGGAGCTGTCTAGAGTCAAAATCTGTAGGAATTGTAGTTTTGGGTTTTAGCGCCTTTTGCACCTAAAGGGGGAGCCTTTGTTGTGACTGACAGACAGATCAGCCAACCAACCTTTTGGATTCTGGGAAAGTCCCAGACTTGCTGGCAGTTGAGTCATCTCAAGTTGGGAGCTGAAGAAGCAACAGCTTGAGACAGTCAAGCAGCCATCTGAGTAGTTTTGCATGGGAGAACTGTGGAAAGGCCTGAGATGTGGCCTGCATGTCTGCCTGCTGCCCTGAGAGGGAGAGAAGAGAATTATTTCAGACTAAATCCAAGTTTGTGAGAACAGTAAGCCACTGATTTTTACTGGGCTCATACCCAAAGAAGACCAAAGATTTTGTTGAATGCGATCGGCCTGTCAGGATTTCTAGCTGCTTTTGAATCCATGGTTTGTGCAGAGACTTTGCGATCGAGACCGGAGAGCGGTTTGCCTGGTACAGTAGAACTTTACATGTAAATGTGCTGTGTATTGAAAGTGGGTCGGATTTGATTCCCCACTGTGTGAACGGTGTTCTGCTTGCTGGAAGCTTTATCCAGCCTAATCGACTGAATCACGCTCATCTCCATTCGGCCTGGGCCATGCCATGCTGGCCCTGCCAGACTACCCCACTGCTCAGAGAAGGCCAGCAATGAGAAACTTGCCTGGGATCATCCCCTGCTCCATGCTTGAACAGGAACAACACCTCTGTGAATTGTGTGGGTCCTGCTTCTCCTGGCACTCCAGATTAACCTCCTGCTGTCTTAATTTTTGTCCAGCCTGTGTACAGTCTTGGCTATAGTGAGTAATCATCAGGGTAGTTCCCTGCAACAACAGCCTAATCTAAAAGTGTGTCATCTGATTGTCTTGTTGTTTTTTTTCATGAACTAAGCCCTCTGGCTCCAGATTACAAATAGTGTGTGTTGTGCATGTTGTTTTTCCATCACAGGGCCCCAACCAGCTGCAACATTTCTGGCTAGCCCATGGTTCTCCATCTGGGTACCCAGAGTGTGTGACTGTCTATGGACCCTGAAGTGCATGCATAACTGTTTGACTGATACAGCCTTTAAGCATATTAACCTGACTATGCCCCTCCTTGTTCAAGTCCCTTAAATAAATCAGATCTAACTTTTTTTCATTTACCCTGACTGTGGTTCCAGTTTGTGCAAGAGTACTGTATTGCTGTTATTTGCTGTGTATAACCTTGTTTTACAGGGGTCCCCAGGGCCGAGCAGAGGAAAGCCCTGGTGGTGAGTGCAAACAGTGTGGGTACTTGTGTGGTGTATCAGGGTATTGTGAAAGTGATTATTATGTATTGTTCTGGGCACAAGTAAGGAAAGAGGGGGTTGCAGTGTCCTGAGGGCTGTGCCCAGGTTAGCTTGACCCCTACCAACCCTGACTCCGGGTGGAGGCACCCATTTCAGAACTCAGGCCCCTTAACCTGCTACTAGTCACAGGCAGGGTAGTAGCCCTTGGGATAGTACCACTTAGGGGTTACACTACTAAATTACTATTTTATAGCAGAAGCTGGAAAAGCAATTGCTAGTCAGTGGTAACACTCTGCCTACACCACAGGATTGGCGATCAATTTGTAAGCAGATGGAGCCAGTGGAATGGATTACAGTCTTTCGTAAGACTGCAGAAAGATAAGCACAGTGGTAAATGGCTTTCTTCAAACTGATAGAGAAGGCAGGAGGTTCACCACAGTATACTGGAAATCCTGTGATAGAGTGTGGCAGAGATGAACTCCATTCCAGAGCAGAAGCTTAGTGAAAGAAGCAACTTTAAAAGTTTCAATAAAAGTTTAATGGGGAATAAAAGAAGCAACTTTTACAGAAAGACTTCTCAAAGAAACAGTCCACTTCTCATCTTTGGGCAGCATGCACCCCACGTGGTTTGGCTCCAGTGCCAATTGTTCTCCAGTGTTATTTATTGACCTACTCAACTGTTTGCTTCATCTTTGTTAGCTTTGGAAAATAACTCTTACTCTGAAGAGTGTAACACTACAGGGTGTCAGGAATGTTAAACTTCACACTCAAATGATGGAACTATGACTTACAAAATAGTATTATGTCAGAATACTCACAAATATATTTGTAAAATTAGCCTTGGCAAACTGAATGAGTGTAGTAGCCATAAACTGATTAAAGTACCATGAATGGCATGTTTGTACATTTATTACTTTAATAAAATACAATGTTATATATGAGATACACAATGGCCTGACTCAGAATATGCTATTTATCCTCATGAGAATCATGAGACCCTGAAGCGAACTTAGTAGCCATCATAGAAACTTGGGCCACAGAAAATAATATCTGGGACCAGGTTACACAATGTTTAGACAGGATAGAGGAATAGGTAAAGGGGTGCATAGCCCTATATGTTAGGAAGGATAATCTTATCTCCTTTTATAATTTCATAAGTGAACAATTGGATATGAGAGTTCCCATTGTTGTAATATTTCTGAATATTAGAAAAGATTTGGTATTGTCCCCATGGCCTACTCATTAGAAATTAGGCAACTTGGGACTAAATAAAATATATTGTCAGATGGATAGGAAGTTGGTTGACAGACAGAAAGCAGTCCGTGAGGGTTAACTCTACCTATTCCAAAGATGGTAATGTAACAAGTGGAATACCGAGGATCGGCACTGGACCTGGTACTATTTGGATTATGTATTTTGATATGGGTAAGGGCTTAGAAGTGTTGTCTCTAAATTTGCTGATGACACAGAACTGGGTGGTGGTGATGCATCTTCTGTACACAAACATCAACTTCTCTTAAATGATCTCCAGGCCATTGAACAATGGGGTGTTGACAATAAAATGAAATTTAATGAACAAAAATGTGCTGTAATACATTTTGGAAAAAACAACCCTAGTTATCAGTATTGCTTTAATGGTATGCCACTTAAATCTAGTTCAGGAGAAAAGGACCTAGGTGTATGAGTCGATTCAAACCTGTCCTCCTCAACCCATTGTCACAAAAATAGCCTGGAACTGCAATCAGCTTGTTAGTTCAGTAAAGAAAGCCTTTGTCTCTAGGGACAAAGACTGTATGTTGAAACTTTATAAAACTTATATTATTCCCCACCTTGATTACGGATATCCACTTTGGTGCCCTTCTTAATGAAAGACATTATTACCATTGAAAGAATACAGAGGAGATTAACCAAATGTTTCCAGGGTCTAAAGAGTCTTGATTATAAAGGAAGGCTGGACAAACTGAAACTATTCCATTGGAAACTAGAAGAATTAGGGGACTTATTAGTTATATATAAAATTACAATGGACCCATCAGTGATAATTCAATGCAGTATACAATTCCTAATTTAAAAAAATCTCAGGTCACACAGTAAGCAAATTGAAATACCGAGGATTTCCACTAATAAACGTTTCAACTTTTTCAACATACGCACTGCCAGAAGGTGGAATGCATTACCTAATCATATCATCGAGGCACATTCAATTAGCAGTTTCAAATATAGAACAGATAAATTTCTATTGGGTAATAACAGTAGACAATAGACCCACTATGAGTGGGAGACAATTTAATGGGCATTTAGCCTACTTTGTCTAACAACACTAAGTTAAACCAAGTCAAGCTAAGCACATCAGAGAAAGCAAAGGGAAACATAATCAGTCTGGGTTTACCTCACGATGCCCTCAGAGAAGAAAATACAGATGGGAGAGACCTACAGACCACCAGGACAAGGGAAGAGAGAGATAGGGAGCCTGGGAAGAGCTGGCAAGGGAGTGAATAAAGTGTCACTGTTAGGAAGTTCCCGCTTACTGGTGCCAGTTGCATGAAATAACCCATCACAGTTAGTGAGGGATGCTGGATCAAGAAACTAAGTGCTTGATCTTGGGTTGGGAGGACAAGGAACTCTCCATGCTTCCTTTAAAGGTATTAATTTTGTTCATAATGGGAGGATGTTATCTCCATTGCGGGGCAGTGTTTTGCCTAACTTGGTTTATGCTTCATGTTAGGGAATGTGGGGGTGGGGAGGGGTTTATGCTGTTACCAATCTGGGGAGATGGCTGTTCTACTTTATGCAGTGGTGAAGTTCGGGTGGATAGGTGGTACAGCATATGGGAGGAAGGGGTAGGGGCTGGTGTTTTGGGGATGCAGATGTAAAGCTTTGATACAGAAACAGTAATGTGATGCACACTGAGTCAAGTTTGAGCCCTGCCAGTGCTAGAAGTGCCCCATATAGTCCTTCAAAAGAAACCAAAAAGGTTGAAATGCTGAACTTTACCACCTGGTATATAAACAAGGTAAAACATTTTGTTAAAAGTGAAAAGTTTATGAGCTGGGTGAAGAAGCTTAAAACCAATGTTCTACTGTTACAAGAAATGCACACCATGATCACTGAGGCTTCCTGCACTTGTGTGGGGTGGAAAGGCACTTGACTAACTTCCTGCTTCACCTTTGGGGCACGGGGGATCTGGCTCAGGCCTGGATTTCTAGGGGCAGTCATCAATCCACCTGCTGACACACACAGGGTAGATTTGCCTTACCTCAGGTGTTTCTAAATGATAGGTCCAGCTTTTCCCTGGGGTGGTGTATGGCCCTAATGTGGAAGATGACCCTTCTTCCAGAAATTGGCACTGGAAATGGCTCAATACCCTGGCCTGCGGATTCTGGATTCTGTGGATCCTTACCAGTTCCCAAGTCAAAAATGCTAAGGGCTTAGAGGAACTTATGAGCACGCTTACCCTGGTGGACACCTAGCAACACAAAAGCCCTCCTGGGAGAGAATACTGCTTTCTCTCTCACTCCCATAGGTCTTGTGAATGCACTAGTGATGCTCAGATAGTGCCTTTGTGGATCCGATTGTGATCTCTTGGATAGTGGCAGAATCTGACCTGGGATCTAACCTAAGTCGAAGGTCAGATGCCAGGTCAGATCCCACATTATCCGAGGTCGGATCCAGTGTTGGATCCAGGATCCGACATCAGATCCAGTGGCAGATCCAGGATCCAACCATGGATCTAGGGTTCCAACCTGGATCCAGGACAGTAGATCCACAGTTGGATAGCGCTACTATTCAACTGGATCCACTATCTGGCCAAATGTCAGGTATCTGGTGGTATCTTAATTCACAGAGTACTATTTGAGCAACACTAGAATGCACAGACCTGCTCCTAATCTTGGCTGAACTGGAGCCCCTGGGAGGCACAGTTAACTTCCACCGGGCCCTGGGTCTGACCATTCCTCATTACATGCTTGGGTGGAGCTGAAAGGTTTGCAGCCTCCACCTAACTTCTGGACTCGATCCGTGCTCATAAGAGACACAAACTATCAGGAACAGTTGAAACACTATGGAAGAATTGCTGACTCATAATAACCATAGTGATACTAACATACTAAAAGCCAGCAGAGTAGGCCAAATGGTCTGTCTTGTCTGCTCGAAAGCAGCAACCCAATGGCTGCCCACCTCACCAGCCCCCGCCCCAAAGAGTGTCTTCTCTAGATTCAGTTTCCCTGTACCTTTCCGCCCCTTCTTGAAGCCCTCCACTGTGCCCTCCTCCACCAGCCTCTCAGGAAGCACATTCCATGGCTCTACCACCCTCTCAGTAAAAAAAATGCTTCCTATGTTTCCCCTGTAGTTTCCCCTCAACTTCCACCCATGGCCCCTGGTCCTCCCTCCTTCTTCAGCCTAAACAACTCCTGGTTCCACTCTAATTATTCCCTTTACATACTTGAAAACCTCTATCATGTCTCCCCTATCCGTCCTCTCTCCAGTGAGTAAAGCCCAAGCTCTTCCAGTCTCTCCTCACAAGGCCTCCCTCCATGCCCTGAATCATCCTGGTCACTCTCCTCTGGACCCTTTCCAGCAGTGCTATGTCCTTCTTCAGAGTTGAGTCTCCAGAACTGTACACAGTACTCAAGCTCGCCTGACCAAGGCATTATGTAGAGGGGATCACCTCCTGCTTCTGGACATAATTCTCCTGGCTATGCAACCCAATATCCTGTTTACCTTGGCTGTAATTCTTCTACAATTTTCAGAGTTATTCATTTTGACATCTACCACCACCCTAAATCCCTTTCTCCCAATGTGGCATGCAGTGTGATCCCTCTGGTGTATATATGGCGGGATTTTGACCCCAAATGAAGTATCTTACATTTCCGACATTAAATTTCAGTCCCCACCTCCTTGACCACCCCTCCAAGGTAGCCAGATCCCCCTGGACTGCCTCCCTCGCTTCTTCACTATCCACCAGTGCTCCAATTTTGAATCATCCGCAAAAGACTCAACCTATTCCTAACCCCCTCCCTATATCCGAGATGTAGGCATTGAACAAGAATAGCCCCAATACTAAACCTTGAGGGACTCCACTGATTACCTTCCAGGAGGAGGATATTATCCCACCCACCGTTACCCTCTGTAGATGCCCCGAAGGAAATTTTCAACCTAATTTAGCTCCTGTCCTCCCACCCCCATCTCCCATTTTTGCTATCAGTCCATTATGAGGTACTGAATCAAACACCTTGCTGAAATCAAGGTATAGGACATCCACTGGCTTATGTCTATCCAAGGCCCCTGTCACCCAATCATAAAACTCTCTGAGGTTGGTCTGACACGATCTCCTGGGACAAAGCCATAATGTTTATCATCCTGGTGTCCTAGCCTTTCCAATTGCCTCCCAAGCCTCTCCTTGATAAAGCCCTCCATTACTTTGCCCACTACAGACGTCAGACTGACCAGCCTATAATTCCCCATCTCCTCCCTAGACTCCTCTTTATGTATAGGTACTACATAAGCAGCCCTCCAGTCCTGTGGCACCCATCTCATCTGCAGAGAGATGTTAAAGAGGCTGTTTAGGAGGCAGTATAGCGCAGTGGTCTAAGGCTCTGAGCTGCACATTTGGTGACATCCAGCAGACCAGACCTGGGTTTGAATCCCACAGCTTCCACTTGCATACTGTGTGACCCTGAGCAAGTCACTTAACCTCCTTGTGCACCCAGGTCGCTCCTGTAAAAAGCTTTCAGCTAGTGTGCTATACCTGGTTAAACAACTAAATAAATAAAATAAATAAAATAAAAAAAGAGTAGCCAGCGGGCTGCCAGCACATCCGCCAATTCCTTCATAACCCTCGGATGTATTCCATCCAGTCCCAGTGCCTTATCAGTTTTCAGATTCTGAAGGGCCTCCTCACCCAATCCACTGTGATCACCCCCCCAAAAAAAAAACACACTCTCATGTAACCTTCCTTCTTCTCCATGGTCTGGTCTAGCCTGTGTCCCAGTCTCTTGCCATCCTATGGTCTCAGACTGAGACTGACCTCTCGCTTTACTGGCTCCTCATCTCTACCATCAGGCTGTAGGGATCCCTTATGACCCTCTGCAAATATTGAGGCAAAGTACTCATTTAGTACCTCTGCCTGTTCCCTGCTTCCTGAGCCCATCTCCCACAATCTTAATCCTGTTGATCTGTGTCCTCTCTATTCTCTTTTTTCTTATGTATCTATAGAATCCCTTCCCCTCTGGATATCCCTAGCCAGGTTTTCTCCAGCCTGCCTTAGGGCCCCTCACCACTCTGGTAACCTTTCTGGCCAATAGTTCATACTTCCTTGCTCCTTATCTCCCTGGAATGTTTGAAATATACGTAAGCAGCCTTTTATCCTCACCACCTCCTGCACCTCCCTGGTCCACCAACATGGCTTGCTGGTTCTACCATGCTTACGCCTTATTTTAGTACAGGACCTAGTAGCCTCATGTACCTTCTTTAATGGTCTCCCACAATCTTCCAGCATCCATATCCTGTCTAACCATGTCCACCCTCTCCTTAGAATCCTACCCAAACCCACAAAGTCTGCTCCCCTGAAATCAACCACTATTGTATGAGTGCATTCCCCTTCCCCAGTGGGCTGCACACCTCCAGGCCCCTAATTTGTTCACTGTCTGCTAGGACAACGTCCAATATCCGCCCGTCTCTAATAAGTTCCCCTACCTGCTGAACCAGGAAGGCATCCTGAAAGACATCCATCAGTCTCTGTTCCCTGGTTACAGAGGATGTCATTGTGTCCCAGTCCACCCCCCATACATCCCATGCAACTAGATGGGAGATTCTGAAAGCCTTTGTTGGGGGTAATCCATAGTCTGTGCTACGTACAAACAAAGAGGGGAGGTTTAGGAGCTAGAAAAGTTTGAAAGAAAAAAAGCAGAGGGGGCAGATTGTACATGGCTAACCCTCCCATACTCTGTACAAGCTACTGTAAAATGTGAATGGAAATTCAGTACTGGGGTAGTGCAACCACAGAGAGGGCCATTCTATTAAGCAATGCTGGGCAGTATGGTGATGGGGAAGCTGCTGGTCTGGCAGCTCACGATAGAGAGAGAGAAAGGAATATTTCAAAGATACATCACCCAGAGTCTGTTATCAAACCATCAGGAAGTGGGAGATGCCTTTACTAAACTCTACAAAGCCTTGTACTCTTCTCAAACCTTTCCTACTGTGGTGAAATAATAAGACTTCTTTCAAAGGCACCTATCACCCCATGCAACCCCTCTCAGATAAATTGTATGGAGCTACTTCTCTCAAAACAAGAGGTCTGAGCAGCAATTAAATCCCATGTAACTCCCTGTTACCTGGGGTTACTAGAATCCCAGTAAGACCTAGTGGTAGGCAGGAAGGCAGCTTGTGAAACTCCAGTTAAATGGATTTCACACTGTCTCACTCTGTTCTCAGTCTCAGCTGAGACTGAGGGATGACATCATTTTAGAACTGTCGAGCTGCATAAGCCACACTGGAATGTTGCAGTTGGCTGTTAGAGTAGAACGCTGAGGAATTTGAAGCCAGTCTTTGTGCAGTCTGAGTGAGAGACTGTAGTGTAGCAGAGTGTGTGCAGGCTCAGAGCTTTAAGCTCTGTTACAGAGCTACTTTTGTTAAGGTGTGTGTTTCCACCTGAAGAGGAACACAGAAACTGGTAATTGAAGTGGTGGAGACTGCTCTCAATGGTTCAGAGCCCCATACCTGAGGGGATGGGGGAAGATGTCAGCCTGTTTTCCAGGAGCAACCCTCCTGGGTCTGGCTAAGGAAATAAGCTGCCTGTTCGAGTTGTGCTGAGGCACCAGAAGCTCTGAGAGGAAGATTCCTTGAGGAGGAAACGCCTGTGGGGCACCTGCAACCAAAGGGTGAGTTCGGCTCTGAAAAAAGGGCCAAGTGTTTTTACCTGGAAACAGAAGGAAAACTAAAGTGACTGTTACTGTGGGGTCAGGAAAAAGACAGTCAAGTACAGTTGGAAGATGTGGGGATTGAACTGCTTAACTCAGTGGGGGGTCTAGAGTAATGGACAATGCCACTTGTAAGTATGTTCAAGTCCAGCACAAATGGAAAGAAAGAATGTGGGGATTGGACTGCTTAACCTGTTGGGGGGTCTAGAGGTCTAGAGCAATGGACAATGTCACTTATAAGTATGTTCAAGTCCAGCACAAATGGAAAGAAAGAATGTGGGGATTGGACTGCTTAACCTGTTGGGGGTCTAGAGTAATGGACAATGCCACTTAATTTAAGTATGTTCAAGTCCAGCACAAATGGGAAGCAAGACAAGTAGATTGAATGTGAAATACATTTAGCAAGAATCTACACAGCAAAGTGTTAAAGGATGAGGTGTTCACAGTCCAGAGATATGGCCGGGTATGAATTATGGGAGCAAGAGGTGGGAGACCCCATCAGTAGCAAACCAAATTCACCTCTACGGATTTGCTCTGAGGCACCTGTTGCTTTCTCTCAGGTACTTGGCCAGTGCCTGAGGAAAGTACCCAGATGTGGGATTAAAAGGAAGATTCCCTGATGGAGCCGAGCGCCTTAGGTGGTTTAGGGAGCACCAGAACATGTTTCCATGATATATGGAAGGTGTCCAAGTGCTGTCAAGGAGCCAAGCCAGGAAAACCCAGAGCAGTGTACAAGTTTGGGCTGTGTAACCCAAAGCAAGCGATACAAGTCTGGGCTGTGTGCCCAGTGTGTTGTAGAGTTTGAGGGCTAAAGTGATAAGGATGTGTTCTGTTCTCTTTTAATCTGCATTACCAGGAGTGTAGCTCCATGGGGGTCCATCTATGCTTTGTTTATTCTGTTTGGATGTGAATAAAAGCCACACTTTAGAATCCACTTCTGGTATTGGACATTACAGTTATTGCTTCCTGTGTTCGGAGTTACTTGGGTGCCCCGTGCAGAGTAGCAAACCTAGCCTATGTGCCGAGTGACATATTCCTCCCTGAACCAACCCACCTGGTATTGCGGTCAGATACAAATGGCATACCGGACTGGGGTTACACCTGCAAGGGGCAAAACACCACGGCTGGATGGCCTTTCCATCAGCTTCCTGAAGCAATTTGCTGAAGTCCTGGTTGACCTTATGTTTGATATGACTGAGGAGAGCTTGCCAAAGGAGGCCTAGCCCCTCTGCCTGGGTGGCACCTGTTACATTCCTCCCAAATCCTGGCAAGGACCTTGCTTTCTGTGCCTCATATCGCCCTATTTCCTCAATAACATCAGATTATAAGATCGCAGCCAGGATCATAGCTGCCAGATTGAGGGAGCCCTGCCCCACTGCATATACCCTGACCAGGCATGATTCTTCAAGGAGGACAGGGCAAGCAAAACATCAGATGTGCCCTCAACATAATATATAAATGGGCAAAATTTCCCAAAAGCATGGTGCAGTGGTTCTTTCCTTGGATGCTGAAAAGGCATTTGACAGGATGGAGTGGGGGTATATTATCGAGACCCTTCAAAGAGCTGGCATGAAGGAACAGATTATATAGTGGATAAGCACTCTTTATAAGGAACCATCTGCCAGAATTCAAATCAATGGGGTGGTTAACAGATGCCTTCACCCTCTCTAGAGGCACTCGACAGGGCTGCCTCTTATTCTACCTTCTATATGTGCTGTCTCTGGAGTTCCTAGTGGCTGCCATTAGAAACTTCCTGGGAATAGAGGAATGCTCTATGGGAGGGTGAATTCACAAGATGGTGCTGTTTGCTGATGACCTTTACTGCACCTCCAGAAACCTGCAGAGAGCCTCCCTGTGCTGCACTTACTCCTGGTAGAATATGATATATTGTCTGGGCACAAAATTAATTGGTCCAAACGTGATGCATTCCCACTGGATAGGCAACAGAAAATGGAGTGGTGAGCAACCTTATGGGATTGCAGAGATCCAAACTATCATATACCTGGGGTAAAGATTCCTGCTTGGATCTCCTGTTCTACAGAATAAACTTCCCACCCCTGCTGGCTGCCATCAAAACTGAATATGAGAGGTGGGAGCCTTGGCACCTCTGTCATCAGCAGAGTATGTATAATTAAAATGTGCATGTTGCCTAAATACATTTACCTGTTTCAGTCTCACTGTCTTCATCCCAAATGGCTTCTTTCCACAGCTGAACAGTATTGTGCACAGGTTTTATAGTGAGACAAGGCCGTTAGGGTACAAAGAGTCATCCTACAGATTGACTGCACTTTAAAATTACTTTGGGCATCTCAACTTAGCTTTCTCCCCACTGGAGATTCACCTGAGAACATGACCTGGATAGCTGTGAAGAAAGAACAGTTGGCTGTGTGTTCAGAATGGAGGTGCTATCGGCTAGCCTGAAACACTGATGATTCCTCAAATTGCCAACCTCTTTATAAGGGCTCCAGTCCAAATCTGGATAGCCCACAAAATGCTTAACTGGACCCAGGACATCTCAGGACTGACTTCTTGAGGAAAGCCTTGAAAAGGGCTGCCGCAGTACAATGTCTTCCTCCACCAGCTGCTACCTAAATGGGAAAAACAGGGCTTCAGCTATGTCAGTCAGTCATATGAAGGAGAAGGCCTGAAAGGCTTTGCCGGGCTGAGAGGGATTGGGGATTGGGCCCAAGTAGACTCTTTGCATACCTGAGGATTAGACACATGCTAAGTGGTTGGGCCTCTGATGGGTGGGGGGCTCAATCTGGTGCCCTGCCTCTACTTTCGCCACTGAAGGAGGGATTCAATGCCCCTCAGCCTCTCATGAACCATATACTATGGGGATGCCCTCTACTGCAAATGTACAAGTCAGAAGCAAGGAAGACTTGGAAATGTCCATCTCTGATGAGACCTGGGGAAGAGCAGCCACCCACTTGGCAAACTGTTCCAGAAGCAAAATCTCAGACAAATCCAACTTACGTACTTATACTGGGCCTACCTCACCCTGCTTGATTACACACCAGATGCCCTGAAAGATCTCCTGAGTGCCCAAATACCAGGTGGAGGATGGAACAGTACTACATATCACCCTGATGTGTCCCAAAGTTAGCCAGTCCTGACACACTGTTCTTGACATAATGAAATGTGCGTTACAGGTTAAACTTCCCAATCCCAAGTCCCCCAGAGTTACTGTTGAGAGGGACCAATGGCAGGCTGGACAATGCAGCTCCACCGTGGTCCCTCACACTCATAAATGCCGGTAAGACATAAGCTCAGCAGTGGATATCCTTCCTCACCACGATCCATCTCACAGTGAGCCAACATTGTGTGTAGCTGTCTAAAGGTGGAAGGAATACAGCTCTCAGCCACTGGTCAACAGATTATGTTTCACAGAATCTGGACCCATTATTGAAGACTATAGATCATAGAGTGACATCTCTAACTGAACCATACCATCCACCTTTGTATATTAACTAAAACATTGTGGGTGTCCATTGTTTCTAAGGGGTAGGGCAAATACTCTATTGTGTGTCAGAAACTCGGCTATTACCACATTCACAGTACTCTGTAACTGTATAGATAGCTTTCAACTATTGGTATTGTTTAACCCAGGCGATATAAATGTAATGGGATCTGGTTTCTTTTACTGTCTTCTTAACTGTGATGTGGATGTGTTTCACTATATCAATGTATGGTTGTTTGCTCATCAAATGCTGTAAATGTACTTAACCTTCCTCAATAAAATAGGTTTTAAAAAAAGTAAGTATAGCCTAGAAGATTGTGCATCGAGCTGTGAACAAGGAGAACAGATTGTTCTGGGTTTGACTCTACAACTGCCATTTGCATACCAAATAGTAGTACTTTGTTTATTCGTGACGCCTTTCCTGGAAGGGTGCAATTACAAAACGTAAAATGCAGGAAACATTAAAATGCATCAATAAATTAAACAGTACCCACTAAAACGGAACAAAAGTACAAGAAAACAATAGCAAAATGCGTATGTACAGAATGGATGGTTGAAGCAAGTTAAACACCAGAAATAATACACATAACCTCCCTGTGCACCCTTGAAATGAGCTTCAGCTGAGTGTGCCTTTTCCAGCCAGAAATTCAAAATAAATAAATAGCTATAGCACTTCAAACCATGCACTTACTGATGTACTCAAAGTTTGCATTACAGTAAGTCTAGCATTCTTTTCCTCTTGCTGGTGCTAATATTGCCCTCTGGTTGCATGGAATTTATTTAAGATCAAATCAATGTTCTTAATCTTTGGAAGGACTAGCTTTCTAAGCCAATACAACGGAAACCTCTCTTGTACTGAAATACAGCCATGTGAGTGATAAATGGACTACTGCAGTGCTAATGCTTGGGAAAGGCTCCAGCAAACTCTATGATCAACCCTTCAACAAAAGGAAGTGACTGCCCTCGAAAAGCTTAACTTCCAGAAGATCAGAACACAGCTAGACCTGGCCTGATCCTCTTTTGCCCCACAACAATGTTCAGTCATTAAAAAGTATCTCTATTGCAACAGCTGGCACCACTGAATTAAATATATGATACAGTAAAACTTAATTAAATACAATACACAATAGTTTTACGTAAGATGAATACAACACATTCATCATGACAATACACATAATAGGGTACAACAAAGAAGAAAAATTAAACTGGTGTCATCCGAATGCCTAGTCTCATTTTGAGTTTCAATTATTTTTAGAATCTTTAGCTAGGAAGGCACATTTGGCTGAAGTTCACTTCCAGGTGCATTCTGGGAGCACAGGAGGTCAAATGACTTGCTCAGGTTCAATCAGTATGCAAGTAGTAGTTGTGGGTTTCAGACCCAGATCTTTTTATTTATTTTTATTTTATTGAAATCTAGGATTACAAATACCTTTGAGCAGGAACTGCTCTGTTTACAAAGGTTCCACGTCGAAGGAATGGGGGTACACATACATACAAAGGTCAACATAATAATACATAGTTACACAATAACAAGAAGTAAGAGACGAGGCTTAGGAAATTCAAATTCAAATGTGCCAAATGTTAGGTAGCATGACACAACCAGCCAAGGGCAATCTTGAAATAAGCACTGCATGTGAGAGGGAAGGGGTATGCAGGCAGGAAGGCCATTGTCGGAGGTAGAGGGTGAGGGTAAGAGCTCTAAAGGGGAGGAGAGAGGTATAGAAGTCAGGAAATGCCCTGGGGAGGAAAGGAGAAGGGGCAAGAGGGCAGGCAGGGAAGGAGGCAGGGGAGATAGCTTTCAAGACTGAAGTGGAGGGCAGTGAGCAGTGGGCCCCGATTAGTGAGGCAGTCACAACGACTAGTTGAAATGAGATGAAGTCGGAGTTGTCTCTTAAAAGGGCCAAGAGCAGCAGCAGCAAGAGTTTCTTTGTTGAGATTGTACCACTGTGGTGCTCTGTGGGCAAAGGTCCTCTGGCCCATGGTAGTCCGTCATCTGGGGACAAGAAAGGTTAGTTGTTGTGAACTTCTAGTTCTCTGGGTGCTGTGGTGGTCAATAAGTAGCTTTTCAATGCCTGGGGCATGACCCGAGGAGGACTTTTGGGCTAAGAGGCAGGTTTGATACTGTATCTGGCTGATGAGAGGTAGCCATCCTGCCTGAGTGTACAGGTCACAAGTGTGTGTGTCGATCAGCCCCAGTTAGCAGCCTGCATGCTTTGTTGAGTGCAACTGTAATTCTCATGGAGGGCAGAGGTGGAGGCAGAGCCATAAATTGCTAGCCCATAATCGATGATGGAGGTGACAGAGCTGTTGATAGCCAACCCGAAGTGTCAGGAGTCATGCAGTGTTTGTGCCTGTAGAGCAGGCCTATACGGATGTTGGTGGCTTTGGCGACAGAATCTGTGTGCCGATGGTAGGACAGTGAGCTGTCCAATGTGACACCTAGGTATTTAAAATCAGGAACGTGTTCAAGTAAGGTCCCTGTTTGGTTTTGGATGGTGAGGTCAAGGGATTTGTACTTGCTCTGGCATTGTAGAAGGTCATGACCTTTTTTTGCTGTAGTTCAAGACCAGTTTGTGTGACTTGAACCATTCTTTAATGCGCATGAATTCAAGCTGTAATTGTTTCTCGAGGAGCTCTGCTTGGTGGTTGGTGAACATGACTGCATCATCAGCGAGCAGTAATTTCTGGTGGCAGACACTGGGAAGGTCGTTGAGGAAGAGGCTGAAGAGTAGTGGCCCCAGGATGGACCCTTAGGGACCCTGAAAGGACTGACTTTTCTTCCGAGGTAACACCGGCAATCCTAACCCGCTGGACCCTCTCCCCAAGGTAGCTTGAAAACCAGAGCAGTGCTTCATTGGAGAGCCCAATGTTTGATAATTGCTTGAGTAGGTGGGTGGTTCACGTATCAAAGGCTTTCGTAGGTCGATGAATACTGCCCCTACACAGTTTCCTTGATCAAGTGTGGTATGGATGAAGCCTGTGAATTCTAATAGTGCAGTGGTGGTACTGTGCCCTTTTCAGAAACCATGTTGCTCAGGACACTGGATGTCGTATTTTTCCAGGTACTTGACTAATTAGTCTGAGGCGATGCGCTAGGGCCTTAGACAATGGAGGGAGGATGGAGATAGGTCTGTAGTTGGAGTGCAGTGATTTGTCTCTACTTTTGTGTACGGTGTGATGGTCGCCTGTTTCCAGCGAGATGGGAACTGGGACATCCTTAGTGATAGATTGAGGACCTTTGTCAAGGGTTCAAGGACTTCTTCAAAGACAAGTGCTAACAATTTCAGGTCAAGGAGTCACTGCTGTAGCCTTCATTGTGAATGGCCTCTGAATATAGGTTCTGGCTTCATGCACTGGGATCTCCTTGAAGTAGAATTGTAGGTCAGGATGTAGGAGCAGAGTAGGCAGGAGGGTTACTACCAGAGGGCATCAAAGAAATTAGAAGGGAGGACACTATCCAAGTTGGAGAACGCATTGTTAAAGGTGTTGGTGATGGAGTACAGGTCAGTTGTTGGTGTTCCATTTATGTTTAGCATGGTGGGTGGTGACTTAGGTCCTTGCCTGTAAGGTCTTTCAAGTTACTCCAAAATTTTTTCCATCACCCAGGAGTTGAGAGAGTTTCTGAAGTATTTGCTTTTGGATCTCCTAACTGCCCGCGTGCACTCATTTCTGGCAGCTTTATATTTATGAATATCCCCAGGTTTGATGTTGCATGGGCACAGTGCCAGAGATGATCCCTATGTTTGAGTAAAGTGATTAGATCGGGGGTTATCCAAGGGCTAGCTCTGCCCCTGACCTTCAGCTTTTGAGAGGTGCAAAGATATTGCAGGCAGCAGTGAAGTGGCTGATGAAAAGGTCTAAGGCTTGGTTTACATCAATGGCAGAGTCGATTGGTGTCCAGTCCAGGTGGCTTAGGTGTGTCTTTAGTAGCTCAAGGTACCCCTGCTTAACACTCTGGTGTGATTATTTTAGGAGGGGCTTAATGAATTTGTTTGTCCAGGTACATGTGACGGTGAGTGGTCACTGATCCCATCAGGGAGCACTGAGACTTTTGAGATTCATTCAGGGTGATTATTTAGGATCCAGTCCAGAAGTGTTCGTGACCCTGTCCTATAGTTGCATCTGGTGGGGTGCTAACAAGCTGGGTGAGGTTCTGTGACGTGACAGCATCCTTGTAGTTACTAGCCTCCAGCGATAGCCAATTTATGTTGAAGTCACCTAGTACTATGAGTTCAGAGTTATGGTGTAATCCCTGTAGGTTTTCCAATATGCTCATAAATCCATTGTGCTGATCTTTAGGAGGTAGGTAACAGAGGCAATGGTGAGCTCCTGTTGTGCGCCTGAGTAGAACTTTAATAGCAAGAACCTGTGATGGTGGTTTGGGGTTTGAGAACGGGAAGACTTGACCCAGATAGGAATTCCTCAGGTAGATGGCACAGCCCCACCTCATTTGGAAACCCTGTCCTGCCTGAATATAGAGTATCCAGGGATGGTGACTGCAGCATCTGGTATCTTGGGGTTAAGCCAGTTTCACAACAGACAGTACATCAGGGCTATGTTGCTGGACCCAGGTTTGCAAGATGTCAAGTTTGTTAAGGAGGCTGCAGACATTGATTGAGGCTAATGTGAGGGACCTCCGCTTTTGTGGCATGGGGTGCTAGGCTGGTAGGCCCCGGATTAAGATGAACATTTCCAGATATCAGAAGTAGCATAAGTAGTATCCTAAGAAGGTACGCTTTAATCATTTTGCAGACTAGTTTTGTTGTAGGGCATCTAGTCCTCTTGGCCTTGCTGGTCTGCATTTGCCCTTGATATTGCAGAGCACAATATATAATGCCATGTTCTCAGAGGTGCCACGTGATTGATGAAAAGTAATCAAATCCACAAGAAATGGTGAAATACCTGTGACCAGAAAACTGCTATTGTAGCTCAAAGACCCAGAATGTGATAAATTCCTGAAGGGGTTAAATTCCTGAAGGTGATGAACATTGGCCTGGGGCATATGCAGGATGTAAAAATCCTTTGTTAGTCTCTTCCCTTTGTTCTCCAAAATGGTTTTGAATAGACCTCAAAGACTGGTACACACCTTTTAAGAACAAGTCAGACGGAAATGTGGATTCAATGCAGCACTCCACAACTCAGTGCTTGTATAACAGATTTACTGACCTTACTTTTGTCTTTGATGGCTTCCAAATATGATTTATGATGAGAATGCCAATACCTGGTGTTGATGTTTTGCAGTTTCTTAGTCCAGGAAATGTTCATAGATGTTATGTCCAAGAATGGTCTAGTTCCTCCAAGCAGAAACACGTGAAAATCACAAAACTAAACTACTGACAAGAGACAAACACAAACAGCCAGCCACACAGGCTCTAGTCAATTTTCTTCTGCATCTTCAGGTTCACAGCTCGAAGTTTTAACCCTCTACACGATATTGACTCAATTTGTTGGCCCCAAGCTGGATTTCAAACATCCCTGACAGGAAAACACCACCAGTTCCCACTTTGAGATTAACATAAATCCGGCACCAGTCTTTTGTGGTTGCAACCCTGAGAATCTGACGGCCCTCTGAGGTCAATCTATGGCATCCTTGACTGGTATCTTGAGGTGAGCATTCTCTATTCACTCCTGCAGTTGTTTCTGATTGGGGCGGACTCCTGTCACCTGCCTTCCACCACACACTGATAATTTGTGCTGCCCTCCCCGTTCATCATCACCCTCCCAGCTCCATATTATCGCTGTTACTCACTGTTGTACAGAATGTTCTTTTACCTGTTCGTAATTTACTGTACGGTAGTTGCTAGATGGCAATTTTATTCTTAAGCATTCTTGTAATTGTACATTTTATGTTTGCTTGCACGCATGTGCAAGAAACACAATGCCATCATCCAAGATTTCGGAGGTGTGTCACCCTCTTCCAATTCAGTCAGTGTGTTGGTAGGCGCTCCTGTAAGCCAATGCATGCTGAGCTGTCTATGACAAGCTCCAAAATGCAGTGGCATACAGTTGAAAGGGGAGCTATGCTTCAGTGAGCAGCGATAAGATATCGCCTGCTGGCGCGCAGCTCCCCACACACACAAGAAGCGCATGCTGCGTGCTGCCCTCCACACTGCCTGTAGCCGGAGGGGGTGCCCAATCCCCGTCGGCTGTGCTCCCCCGAAGCCTTCCAAATGCCACACTGGGTGCCCACCCCAGTGTGGCAAGTCACGATAGCCGACGGGTGCCCAATCTCTGCCGGCTTCACCTCCCGAGATAAGGTGCCACGCTGGGAGCTCACCCCAGCGTGGCAGAATGCATGGCTGACGGGGTGCCCAACCTCCGCCGGCTCCACACCCCACCCAGTTATCTTCTGCCATGCTGGGAGCCCACCCAGCATGGCAAACGTCCAGCGCGTCTTTTTATTTTTTTTTTCCTGTAAAGCAAAAGCGGTCCCACGGCGCTTCTCCCTGCCCCCCATAACCCGCACCCACCTACTCGCACCCTACCTCCTCACACCCCTCACCCCATACTTACCTCTGGAGTCTGGTGTGACGATCTTGTGGACCGGGAACACGCCTGCACTCTTCAATCCGACCAAAACTGAGGAAATGCCGTAAGCTGTGTAATGGGTTGATAGGTTTTTTTCAACTTTGTTGCATATCTCAGGCATTTTTGAATTTTGCACCAAATTTTCAACATGGGGTTTTTGGGACCCCTTCATGAATGCTGTCATTGCCATGCGTTATTCAGGCCTGAAGGGTGATTTCAGTCACTGCGTGGTCACGGCACAAAATCACCTTTGGGACTGATTAATGAAACGACACTGCCAGTGTTCATAAGGTGGGCTCTCAAGAAGCCTATTTGAAAATTTGGTGGAAAAATTCCAAAAAGCGACTGTTTTACAAGTGCAGCTAGTTCCTACTTATCACTCGTAAGTTCGTTAGGGTCTTTCAATATTTTCACTCCAGATTTTCAACATTGCCATTTTACCACACCTTCTTATGAGTAGTATAGCTGTCATTTTCACATCTCACCCAAAATGTGTTTCCGCCTATGTACGCATAATGGCGCAGTCGGGTGTGAAACCAATGTACAGGACAAATTAAGAAAACCACAGTGACACTGTTCACGAGCAGAGGTCTTAAAATGGCTATGTTGAAAATTTGTGAAAATTCCTAAAATGACTGTTTTACGAGCGTGTTATGCAGTTCCCATGCGTCACTTAAGTTCTAAATTTTCAATATTTTCACCCAGATTTTCAGCATTGCCATTTTACCACACCTTCTTATGAGTAGTACAGCTGTCATTTTTGACATCTCACCCAAAACATGTTTCCGCCCATGTAGTGCACAATGGCGCTGTTGGTGTGCTAAATCAATGTCTGGGACAAATTAAGAAAATCACAGTGACACTGTTCATGAGCAGAGGTCTTAGAATGACTATGTTGAAAATTTGGTGAAAAATTCTAACAATGACTGTTTTACAGAGTGTGCGCAGTTCCTATGCATGCTCATATGTTTGTGAATTTAATATTTTCACTCCAGATTTTCAACATTGCCATTTTATTACACTTCCTTATGAATAGCACAGCTGCCATTTTTCATATGCCACCCAAAATGTGTTTTCAGCATGTAGCACACAATGGTGCTGTTGGTGTGAAATCAATGTTTGGACAGATTAAAGAAATCACAGTTACACTGTTCATGAGCAGAGGTCTTAAAATGGCTATGTTGAAAATTTGGTGACAAAAGTCTGTAAAATGACTAAAGATGAGAGCATTGCGCAGTTTCCACGCACTCGTAAGTTCATGACTTTGTAATATTTTAAAGTCCAGATTTCACCAGTGGTATTTTTCCACACTTCCTTATTTACAGTACAGCTGTCATTTTTCACAACATGGCGGAGGTGTTTTCACACTTTCAGCGCAGAGATGCGTGGTCGCTGTGGGAAATCATTGTTTGGGACAGATAAAGAAAACTACAGTGACACTGTTCATGATCGGAGGCACCAAAATACCTAGGTTGACAATCTGCTGTAAAAAATCCCCAACCTAATTATATTACAGGTGTCGTTGCTGAAGTTTCTATATACGCCTTGACTTCACCATTTTTAAATATTTTTACTGCAGATTTGCAACATTGCCATTTTTACACCTCCCATGAACAGTACAGCTGTCATTTTTACGTCCTGTTTGGAATGTTTTGCACTTGTGGTGCTAAATGTCAGAAGTCACAGTATACAGCTTTCGCTAACAAACTGATATTCCCCTGTCTCGTGAGGTGGGGTCACAAAAAAATCATGTTGAACATTTGGAGGAAAATACCAACGAATGCCTGAGGTATTAGGGTTTCCAACCATAACGCCCAACCCTGTGAGAATGACAGGCATCAGGGGTGTGACTTGGGATTCTTGCCTGTAATGCTCATACCATTCACACCCTGCAGCCAGTGAGAGGCATCGAGGTATGCCTTGGACTCTTGACCCAATGTTCACCCCATTCTCCTATATAGCTTCCATCTCACCGTATTTCCTAATGGAATGGGGTGCGCATAAAGGCCAAAGATCCCTAGGAACACCATGACACTTGTCAGTGTCTGCAGGGTGGGTGTGGTGAAATGCGGCCATTATGCCTGACGACCCAAAGGCACACACCCCAATGCCTGTCACTCTCTGCAGGGTGGTGGTGGGGTTGGCTTCAGTTCAATACTTCACTGCCATTCCTATTACGCAGCTCTGTAACTTACACTACCACTGCCAATGCCAGCAAGCAAACATTCGGCATTGACAAATGCTTGTTATTTTTATTTTCATATTATTATAAGCATTTTGTACACCCTTGTATCTGTTCTGTTCTTTTCTTTTCTAGCCCCCTCCCACGAGGACACATCTGGAAATGAGTTGATACCAGCTCATTATGACTCTTCTGGTAAAATCTTTAAAATAGATAAATACATAAATTAAATACTTACATAAATAAATAAAATCCTCTGTTGAGGCCCCACTTGAAGTACTTGTGCACAGTTTTGGAGTTTGTGCTAAAGGGACACTGTCAACCCTTTTGTATCATATTATTTCTGTTTGAAAACCAAGATTTTATGATTGCTTTCCTTCTCTAGAACTCATTGAAGTTGTTAGTTGTTCAGTCTGATTCTGTTCTCAGTAGAACTGAAATGCATAGGAACAGTGCAATTAATACCAACCTTGTTTTGCTTCCCAAACAGAGCCCAGACAGAGGAGGAGAAGGGCTGGGTGTGCTCATTACAGGGTCAATGAACAACTCGACACAATGTAGAAAGGCAGCTGCAAGGCCAACAAAATGCTGGGTTGTATTGCAAGGGGTATATCCTCGAGGAGGAGGAGGTGATTCTGACACTGTATAGGTCATTAGTTAGACCACACCTGGGTACTGCGTGCAGTACTGGCGTCCGTATCTGAAGAGGACATTAAGTTACTGGAGGGTGCAGCATGAGCACAAAAGACGATCAAGGGGCTGGGGGACTTATTATACGAGAGGAGGTTGAAGGAGTTGAACATGTACTCACTGGAGGAGGAGAGGAGAGACAGGGGTGACATGATTGAAACCTTTAAATACATGAAAGGAATAAACAAGATGGGTACAGAGGGCTGTTCAAAGTAAGGGAGGGAGGGCCACCAGGGCCATGATATGAGACTGGGCGAGGAAGGTTCAGGAGGGAGATGAGGAGACACTTTTTACAGAGAAGGTGGTGGCTGGGTGGAATGTGTTACCTGCTGAAGTAGTATGCAGTAGAACAGTGGACTGCTTCAAACGAGGATGGGACAGGACAAGGGGAGGTTAATGAAGGGAAGGGTGGGGAGGAGGGCAGCTGCAGGAATAAGGGGTGCTAGCGTGCACATTCGAGCAGACTTGATAGACCTCTAGGCCTTTATCTGCTGGCAAATTTCGTATGTTTGTAAATCCTTGATCTACTCTTACTGCACACATACTGAATATTAGGAATGCCCCCAACAGTGCAGCCACCCATGCTGAAATAGACTGCTCTCCTACTGCAACATTATGAGTAGCTACACTGTGTTAGGAGCATTCCCAAGTCCAGGAAAGATGCAGTGGAAGTTGATCAACGAATATAAACACATTGTAGTGTGGTATCACCAGTATCGTTGGCAGTCTGTTTATTACTTTTAAAACAAAAATTAATCAGAATCAAACAACAAACTATGTCAGCAATCTCTGCAGAATTTGAGCAGTGATAACACATGTGTTTTTAGTTTAGGGACAGTCTGAGGCATCAGGGGTTGACAGCATCCCTTTAAAGAAGGAGAGAGATAGGCTGGAGGCAGTGCAGAGAAGGGCTACCAAGATGATACAGCGTAAGTCTCATGAGAAAAGGTTCAGGAACCTGGACATGTACACATTGAGGCAAGGAAAGAGAGGGTGGTGTTATGGAGACCTATAAGTAGGGATGGGTGAAGTAGCTAAAATTTGTTTCCCAAATACATTTTTGAAATCGGTAAAATTCACAGTAGACCAACTTGCAAATTTTCACTGAGCAAAGTAGCTAAATTTTCTTGTAAATTGACCCACATTCACCAACAAAGTTGCCATTTTGCCATAACTTTGTCTGAATTTGCATAGAAGTGCCACTTTGCCAGGAAAACACATTGGAAAGTGGCAGAGTGACAAAGTGGACATTTTGGGAAGTTATTTGTGAAGGTGCATTTTGTAACCTGCTAACTTCATCAGCAAAGTAAAACTTGCAACATTTCTACCTAAGTTTCTAAATGGAACAAATAGAATGGACTATACAAAATTTATTCACAGAGGTGCAGACACTGGTGCAACAGGTAACTCTATGAAATTTATGGAAGGAAGGTTCAAAAAGCAAGTCTGGGAGCATTTCTTCACAGAGTGGGTGGTGAAAAGTGGAACAGGTTTCCAGTGGAATCAGCTTGCAGCAAGACTGTGGCGGGATTTAAAGATGGATGGGATGGACACATGGGAATAGTAAAAGTGATGTTCTGCTGACATTTTCTATGCTTCTAGTTTCTATCTTGACATATCGACAGTTTGAGTGCAGTTTTAACAGTTAAAAGATAACCTCAACAGAGGAGATTTTAAAATTGCTAGTAGCGGATATATTTATTAACGTGTCATTCATTTAAAAACCTGTCAAAAGCTGTCTCAAAATATCTGAATTCAAAACAAACTGATTATGAGTCTAAGGATGCCAAAACAGCATTATTACTAAAAGAACTGTATGGTAACATTTTTGGCCAACTATCAAATATGTCTGCACTGAGGTATGAAACAAAATTTTCATTACCTAAAAGGGCACTCACAATGCTTTATCAAGTCTTCAGTAATTTCTTTGTAAAATGCTGCCTGCCACCATCTTGTGGACTGCAGTACTCTTCAGCTGACCGCTCTAGCTGCTGTGTGCTGCTAATCAGTGGCAGCACTGGCATTGTGCGTGTAAAGCAAAGTGCCAGCCAGACCTGTGCTGATGCCACTAAATGTTGTCAGGCAGCTGACCCTTCGTCACAGCAATCACGGCTGTTGCTTGCGCCGTTGATGACCCAGGTTCTGGAACAAGCATCAGGCACTGCTCAAGGAGAAATGTTTGAGCTACCCAGGGCAGCTCTCCTTTCTTGGTAATAAATTAAAAAGCCTCCATGGGTTGTCTCCTATGGGGTACCTGGTTAGAATTGTGCTACACGAACAGCGTCAGTCTACAGAGTGCTAGTTCATGTAGTGCTACCACAGACAGTGAGAGGGATTTACAGCACTTTCAGTAAGCACTCCTGGTTGCTGTCCATGGTGCTTACTGCACACAAGGACACCAGGATCCAGGAGGCTGGCTGCACTGCTCCATGGTATGGATGACTGGGGCATTGAGCAGCTTGACCAGCAGCATTAGAGACCAGGGTTCTAATCCTGGTCTCCAACTTTTGTGCTCTTCAGACTTAGACATTTTATGTGGGGCTGTGAAACAGTATTCACAACCCCACAAATTTTAACTTTCCTCATGATCCGCTCCCCGGAGTGAGAATCCTTCAGTCTGGAAGGTGCAGGAGGCCCCTATGTTGGGGAGTGCATGGAGGCACAGGTATGCCCTCCCCACAGCAATACTAATACAGTGACCTACCAACATGTCGACAAAATCAACAGGCTGCCGACAGGTTGCTGTGTTGGTGTGCTTGACACAGGGCATACTTGTCTCCCAGTCCTGCACCCCACTCGAATCAACTCCGACTGGAGTTGATAATCCAAAGATGGGGGCAGGGGCTCGGATCAAGCCCCTGATAAATAAAATGGACCAGGAGACACAGAGGAACTATGTCAACCATAACCTGTGGTCAATATAATTCCTGTCGGGGAGATACCGGTCAACAAAAGTGTTGTCGAACTGGCATCACAGAGCCTGAGGGCACAGCCCCCAACAAAAGACACTGTAATTGCTGCTTGGTTCTTGACTGTGCTATTATTGTCATCACTGTTCTGACCCAGTGCCTCTTATGGTATAACAGATTCCAGTCATGAGGTTTGGGTGGCCAGAACTGCTCAGCTATGCTTCAGTAGTCCTCTCACCCTTTGACTGAGTCTATCATACCATAAGAGACACTCAGCAGAGGCCCTATGAACCTATTGATTTACCTATAGTAAACTGATGATGAACTAAAATCTTCTCTTGACTAAATGGGATTCTACAAGTGCTGTGCACTAGCCACAGGCAAAGCAACAAGGAGTCTGATTTTATGAATCAGTATTAAGGCCACAACCACTGTATGGCTGGTGAGGGAGGGTGCTTTTTAGGTTCTGACTGATCTAGTTCTTCACACTGCTGACCATGAAAGTGGATCCTTCTAATGTGATGGACATGGGCCACTGACTGCAGTACTACAGCAGTCATTTGGCGTCAACTGATGCCACCTAGCATCACTGTGGTACTGCCATGCGTGAGTTTGTGGCAAAATAATACTCATAACTAGTATTGTAAACTGTGATGCATACCATACAGGTTGGTTCCAACAATATGATGTACTTCAGTCTGAACATGGCTCACAGAGAATTCAACTCCACCAAGCAAGGGTATGTATGGAAAAACTAGCTAGATACTCCAATCTAATAACTCCATTCTTACAATCTTTGTTACTTACACAGGAAACAGTTCATTCTCCCATGTATCTGACCTGTAAACTGACTCCAGACACAGGCAGTAGCAAACTGATGGCCTTATATGTTTTCTACCAGAGACTGGTGATTTCTTTCCATTTCTGAACTGCCTGAAAGCATTTGGCAACTGAGTTCTTACAACTTACTATCTGCTGCATTGTGGAATGTATCCCCATGGAATGTCCTGGTGCATTGTGGTGCTAAATTCCACCTAAGGCAATGATGTGTAACGTGGCACATTTTACACTACACCTGAAAAGATCACACTAGTTCATCTCCTTAGTCTGGGAGAGACAAAGAATAGCAAAATCAGTTTACACTTACAAATGTACACCAATGTGACTTGCCAAACCACCTACACCAGTGCAGAAAGGCTCAGTGTAAATGAAGCTCTAGCTGCGTAATACTGTCTACAACCCTTCCTTTGTGATGGCATTTTGAGAAGTTATTCAACTAATCTGTCACAGTGATTTTTCCTTTGTTAGGTTTACATGTAGTGGGAATAAATTACCTTATAAGCAATTCACTTCCTGTGGAATCCTTTTTGGTTTATATGCTGTTGGATTAATGAGAATGAACTGAACTGATCATAATGTGATTGATTCTCAATGCACGTGAACTCGAGCAATTGAAGATTTTGAATCAGATTGCATTCCTTTACTGTACTTTAAACAGACAAAATAGCAAACTTCAGTCCCAATCAGGTTTGCATGCACAAAGTAACTGGATTTACAACAGTCTGTGAACTTGGACCACTGCATTCAATCTGATTCAGATAAAAGCATGAACCCATCTCTCACTGAGTTTACATGACCATTCAATTGAGGATTACTGCATAGATTCCACAGAAATGGGAGTTTCAATTTGATTCCAGTGTGTATGTAAGAACATAAGAAATGCCAGCTTGCGATCCGTCTAGTCTACCCATAAAAGCTATCCCCTCACAGTTTCTTTACTGCCTTAGGTTTCCACAGTGTCTATCCCATGCTAGCTTGAACTCCCCACTGTCTTGCTACAACCTCTGGGGCAGACTGTTCCAGGGCTCCACCACCCTTCTGTGAAGAAACACTTCCTGCTGTTACTACCTCCTTCTGGCGATGTTGTACCCCTTGTTCATGTATCCATGTTTTCCCGAAGAGATCCTGTGTTTGTACTGAGTTGATACCTTTGAGGTATTCAAATGTCTCTATTATATCTCCCTGTTCCTTCTCCTCTCCAGTGAGTACATCCAAGATGGTTTAATCTCAATTGATATGGCTCTCCATGTAGTCTGTCTGTCATCTTTGTAGCTCTCCTCTTCATGGTTTCCAGGTGACCCTTGTCATTCTTGAGGTGCAGTCTCCAGAACTGGATGCAGTAAACATGGTATTGCTGCCTCTCATCATGGGAGGTGGCTTGGCTATGTAATTAAGGCATGGCTACCATTTTGATATAATGTGGGAAGTGGCTCTGTTGTGTAACACTACCACTGCTTTCTCCCCTTGTGATGCCAGCCAGGAGGGGTTCTGCTGTCTAAACCTGTCATATTCTCATGTCATAGGGAGGCTTTGTGGATCTGTAACCCTTTCACAACTGTCTCCTGACATCATGGAAGGAAGCTGAGATGTGTCATCTTGTTATAAAACTCTGTCTGTCTCTCACTAGCTCCCTCCCCACTTTGATGCAATTATAGGAAGGGCTTAGTTCAGTAATCCTTTCACAGCTGTTTCTTAGTGTGATGCCATCAAGAGTTTAGATGGACTTTATATGCCTCTGTCCCTCATTTATCAGCTTATGAGGAAGGCACTTAGAGACCTCCTCTCACCACCAAGGCTGTAGCATTGGAGAACAAATGTTGACACCCCAGTTAAGTCCCCAGTGCTTCTTCAGTGCTTTTACAGCAAAAGTCCCAACTCAGTTTCTGGAACTCTTTCTCTGTCCCATACTGTCTGTGTCTACTGCTTGGACTCTTACCAGCTCCTTCTCAGAACTCCTCTACCACCTGACCGAACTGAATCATTCTGGCAGGGGATTCTTTGAAACTAAGAGCAAGGCTAAGCCCCATGCTGTGCCAAATGGGTTATTTAACACCAAGTTCCACCTTGTAAAGACAGGTTTACTCACCTGGTAAAGGTGATTGTGAGGCTCTTCTATGGCACTCCACACCATTACATCACGGGTTATGTTCTCCTGATAGTCTGACAATGCACATGTGACAAACTTGATGCTTGACACCTTAGCCCTTGGCCATCTCGGTATCCTTAGTTCAATGTCTTTTGTAGCTGTAACTAAACTGTGTTACTTAAACAAGCAAACATATGCCCATTCCAATACATTCTATCTGGTACTTTAAGAGTGAAGATGTCTGAGACGGTATACTGCTACTGTACTTTTATTCTCTGATCACACATTCTAAAGAACCATCATGAATCATTGGTTGTGAGCATACTCATCATAAGCATAATCATTATGGCTTGTCCTGGCTTTGGAATAGGTCAGTCTCATCAGGAGGGCTCCAGAGTATCATAGAGAATAGAGAGAGATAGATAGATAGATAGATAGATAGATAGATAGATAGATACTTTATTTCAATAACACCCCATTCCAAAGACTCAGGCACTGTACAATACAGATCAGTACAATTTCTAAAAACATACAAATAGATAGATTAGTTGGCTAAAATGCTCCCACAATCACCTTTTCCAGGTGAGCAAACTTCCATTGTGGATCACATTCTCAATGGAACTTTTACAATCATTACATCATGAGTGTTCACAAGCAGTACCCTGAAATTATGTAGGTAGGAAAGAGTGACCAGTTACGGAGTCATGAGTTCTTAGCTGTTTGCAGTATTGCCTGCCTAATTCTCATTGGAGAGGCAGCATCATATCCAGTCTGTAAACGGTGTGCATGGTAGACCAGGTTGCTGCAGCACAAATGTTCTCCACTGAAGCTATTTTCACCTCTGCCCATGAAGTTGCAATTGCTCTGGTGGAATGGGCTTTGAAGTCTTTAGGTGCTGGTCAATTTTCAGCTTGATATGCTTCAGTGATCACTCGCTTAATCCAGCCACTGTGGTGGATTTGGATGCTGCCATTCCCATTTTGTGACCTTTGGTGAATACAAAAAGTCTCTTTGAGCATCCTATGTCTTTAGTCCTTTGTAAGTAAGTTAGTGTTCTTATCACTCTTTTCATGTCCAAGGTTGTCAAATGTGACTCCTCTTGTGAGAGTGATTCTGGGTCAATTGAAGGCAGTTCAGTGCTCTGATTTTGAGAAGTGCATGCACTTTGAGAATGAAAGATGGTACCATTCTGAGCCAGACTCTGTCATGGAAGAATATCAGGAATGGCTATTTAAGATAAAGTGTTGAGCTCACTGATTCTTCTAGCCAAGCAGATAGCCACTAGAAATACTGTCTTTAGCAATGCCCATTATAGATCTGTTTTGTCATGGACTCAAATGGCACTTTAGCCAGTGTGCTCAGCACTAGGTTAAGGTCCCAGGGTATGGTGATCTGCCTGGTCCTTGGTCTGATATTGTTTGCTTGCTCGTGAAACCACATCACATGTGATGTGGCCCCGTGGTGTATTGTTGATCTGATCTCTAGCTGCACCTATTGTAAATAGTTGTACCCTTCCTGACAACAAAGATAGGCCCTTGGGTCTTGCTGAAGAAAGAGAAGTATTTGTGGAACAGATGCCTGCTCTTGTATTATATGCTTAGCTGAGTACCACCTAGTGAAGACTCTCCAATGTCCTTTATAGGTTCCTGTAGTAATAATTTTCTTGATTGTAATAGGAAAGGAAATTGGAAATTGTTTAATCAGGAAAGGCAAACTAAGTTGGAGCTTGTTTCCAGGTGTAACCTGGGAGCACAAGGAAGTTAAGTGATGTGTTTAGTGTCACACAGTATACAAGTGGGAACTGATGGGATTCAGCCCCAGCTCTCCGGTTTGCAGCTCAATGCCCTTAACCACTATGCTATACTGTCTCCAATATATTGTGCTGATGACAGACTGGCAATATCCTTCCCTCATCAGTCTCTCCCTTTTTAGAAGCTAGGCCATCTGTTTGAGGTTTCATGGGTTTGGGTGGTATATTAGGCCCTGTGTCAATATGTCATGATGGTTTGGCAGGGTTCAATGGTCCGTGGCCATCAAGATTACTGTAGGAACCAGGAGTGTCTCTGCCAATAGGGGCTATTAGGATGACAGTAGACCTTGTCTGTCTGATTTTGCATAGAACTTGGAGAATCAGGGGTACAGTAGAGGTGGAAATGCATATGCCCAGTGGAAAGTCCATGGAGAGATAGGGCTTCTGTCCCTCTGGAGCCTTTGGCCTTAAAGCAGAAAAGAATATCAGAATTTGATTGCTTAGTGTGAGGCCATTAGATACATTTTGATTGGGATAGGACTTTATCTGGTGCTCAGGTTGCAAAATATCGAGGGTGCTGGTACCACTCCACGGGTAGATATATTGTCAGCTGAGCCAGTCCGCTGTAGTGCCTGATTTTCCCACTAGGTGAATTGCTGATTATGTGCAGGAGGATTTTCTGGGCCCAACTGACCACTTCTGAGGCCTTCTGCTGCATTTATTTGCTCCTTGTACCCCTTGTTTGGTGATGCATGCTGCAGTGGACATGTTGCCTAACAGACAATGACTGTTTTGTCTTTACCAGGGTCCTGGAAGCATGCCAGTGCATTGTACATGGCCCTCATTTCCTGTACATTGATGGAGAGCTTGCTCTCCAATGTGGTCCCTTTGTCTTGTGCTGTTTGTTACCTGTCGATGTGCCCCATCCCAGTAGGCTGGCATCTGTTTCTATTATGATGTTGAATTCTGTTCCAAAGGCACCCCTATTGACAGGTTGCTCTGGAGGGTCCACTATTTCAAGGATCACCTGACTGTTTGCTGGATCTGGGCTGACACCATTAGGTTGTTGTCGGTTTGAACCACCTTTTGTATGGACACACAGGGAGTTGGAGCGGTCTCATTCTCCACTTAGCCAACGGGACTAAGTCTATGCATGAGACCACTGTTTCCAGTAGTTGAAAGATGTGGGCTCGTGTGCCACTGCTGGCCTTTGATGGTTACCAAGCTTGCAAAATTAGTTGTTGATAATTTTGTTGAAGGTCTGACCATGCCACTTTTTCAGTTAAATTCTTTATTTTTCATAGGATAGAACTGTTAAGACCTTGCTGGTCCTGTTTACAAAGTTGTCCTTCAATTGTTCAGTTTCAGTATTCAAACGCAAGTATACAGTGTACATAGACAGGAACAAATATATGAATATAACTAAGAAGCCAGCAGAAGAAGGCCATTTGGTCCATCAAGTCTGCTCATACTGCAGGATCTATTCGATTATTTATTGAAATGTTTCATCAGGAAGGCACACTGAGTGACAAGTTGCTCATCTCCGGTGTGACCTGAAGGGAAGGGGTACAATAGGAATGAGACATTAAACATTCAAGTTACAAGATCAACATTAACATACAGTTGTAAGGCAGGTATTACAAACAGTGTTACAACAGTGCTGCACATAATAGGTAGAAAGAGTGGACAATAATAAGTGCCAGGTTAATAAGTAATCAAGTGCTTACATAAAAGAAAAGGGGAAAAGAGAGGGAGGGGTTAGGTGTGGAGAGGGGAACAGTTGTGTCTCTGGAGACCCTTCAGGATGTGAGGAACCTGCAATGGGACTGGGGAACCAGAAAGAAGGGATAAGGCAGTGCCCTAGATAGACCCCTTCAAGATGTGGAGAACCTGCAAGGAGGCTGGGGCTAGATAGAAAGGGGATACTGTTGTAGGGATTTAAAAAGGAGGAGAGATGGAAGAGTTGTAACTTAAATGCTAGAGGTGGAGCGAGGACCTAACCCAAGAGAGGACCTCAGGATGCGGGTACCCAGCAAGGGGGTTGGGAAGGTCAGTAGATAGGGGACTAAGAGAGTGGTAGGCGAGGGAGGGAGGGAGGAGAATTGAACCCTTGAGGGGAAGAGAATTCGCACCTTGGAGGGATGGATGGGGCCAAATCAGTAGTCCATCAGGATGCAATTGGACCCTGCTAGTAGTCATGGAAAGCCAAGATAGTGGCTGATAGAATAGGGGAAATATGCTAAGACTCAGCTGGATCCCTTCAGGATGTTGAGAACCCTGCAATGGGACTGCAATGGCCAGGGAGGAAGGAAGATGGGGTGGGAAGGAGTGAGACAAGACTAGGTGCAGTAGGATACCTCAGGATGCTGAGAATCCTGCAAGGGGACTGTGAAGACTAGGGAGAAAGGTAGATGGGATGGGGAAGGAGAGGAGACAGCCTAAATGCAGTAGGGCCCCTTCAGGATACTAAGAACCCTGCAAGAGGACTGCAATTCGAGGGAGATAGGAGGGTGGTGGGAAGGAGTAGATGAAGAAACAAGCCCCTTGCAGGGGTAGGAGAGGACTCATTGAGAGCATTTAGGGTCCCTTACATTCTGTGAGAGAGATCAAGGAGGCCAGTAGAGCAATTTGGGGAAGGGAGAGAGCTAGGGGTGGGGGTGGGGTGCACAGGGTAAAATGAGAGGCAATGGTAGAGGGGTAGGATTTGTCTAGGCTTAGAGGAGGGAATGAAGGAGGGACATGACAGGAGCAGCTAGGTAAGTGTAATTATTGAGTGCAGAGCTGATGGAGTAGGCAGAGGATGAGTGCTGGATTTGAGGGGAAGGAATTACACATTTTGGAGGCAGTGAGAGAAACCAGACTGGCCAATTTGGGTGGATCTGTGGGGACTACCAGGATGCGGAGTTGGTTGATCTAAGGGAATGGGAGGATGGGAGGGTGTTATAAGGTAGGAAGGAGTTCACCCTACCAGTGCTTGAGGTGAATTTAGCACAATGGGAGAGTTGCCTATGAGTAAGAGAGGAAGGATAGGAACGATAAAGATCACAGTGGGGGTGTGAGGGGCATCCAGTGCAAAGCAGCAGAAGGAATTAAAGAGTGTGTCTAGTCTAGCCAGGGAGGACTTAGGGGAAGCACCATAGACTACATCACAGTAGTCGAAAATGGGCAGTATCATCTTCTGAACAAGGTCATGCCTAGCTGTAGAAGGGATGCAACTATGGTTCCTGAACAGGGCACCAAGCTTGGGGTACATTTTGCTGGATAGAAACATAGAAACATAGAAATTGATGGCAGATAAGGACCGCTTGGCCCACCTAGTCTGCCCATTTTCTACCTAACAGATAAGCTGCAGATCCTAGTTAACCAACAGCTTGCTTCCTCCTACCCTCCTCCCCCACTAGGACTGTCTTATGTCTGTCCCATGCATTCTTGAATTCCCCCTGTTCTTGACTCCATGACCTCCTCAGAGACGCTGTTCCATGCATCCACAACCCTCTCTGTGAAAAAACACTTCCTCACATTACCTCTGAGCCATCCCCTCTATCTTCAAATTGTCCCCATTCTTCTTGCACATCTCTTTTTCTGAAAGATGCCACCTTCTTGAACTTTGTTGATTCCTTGAGGTACTGAAAGTTTCTATCATGAGCCCTCTCTTCCTCCTTTCCTCAGGGTATACATATTAAGCTCCTTTAGTCTTTCTTCTTATGTCTTCGTTGCAGACCCTGCACCATTTTGGTTGCCCTCCTCTGGACAGCCTCCACTCTGTCTAAGTCTTTGCGGAGATGGGGGTCTCAGAACTGCACACAATACTCAGCTGAGGTCTCACCAACTGTCTGTACAGAGGGATAACAACTACCTGTTTTCTATTATTGATGCCTCTCCTATGCATCCCAGTATCCCTCCAGCCTTCCTTACTGCCTTATCACATTGCTTGCCCACCTTTAGGTCATCTGATATAATTACCCAGGTCCCTTTCCATTTTTACTGTTGTCAGTATCTCACCCCCTATTGTGTACTCTTCCCCTGGGTATTTGTTTCCCAGGTGCATTGCCTTGCACTTCATTGCATTGAATCTGAGCTGCCTACATCTGACCATTCCTCCAACCTTGCCAAGGTCCTTCTCATCCTTTCCACTCCATCTGGTATATCAACCCTGTTGCAGATCTTTGTGTCATCTGCAAAGAGACATACTTTTCCTTCCAGTTCCTCTGCAATGTCACTTATAAAGACATTAAAAGGACCGGTCCCAGTACTGAACCCTGTGGTACCCGCTAGTAACCCTCCTTTCTTCACTTTGTACTCCATTTACTACTACCCTTTGCATCCTGTTGTCTAGCCAATTTTTATCCAGGCTACCACCTTGGGACCCACTCCAAGGCTGGCTAACTTGTGTATTAATCTTTTGTGTGGGACTGTATCAAATGCCTTGCTAAAATCTAGGTAAGCCATGTCCACAGCCCTCCCTTGTCTACTACTTTGGTCACCCAGTCAAAGAAATCTATTAGATTCGTCTGACATGACCTTCCCATAGTGAATCCATGCTGCCTTGGGTCCTGTGTCCCACTGGCCTCTAGGTACTCAACAATTCTTCAGAAGTAATTCCATCATTTTCCTACCACTGAGGTCAAACTAACTGATCTGTAGTTTCCTGCCTCTATCCTGCTCCACTTTTGTGAACAGGAATCACATCTGCCTCCTCCAGTCCTCAGGTACCGCCCATCCTCCGTGATTTGTTTAAAAGAGTAGTCAGCGGTGTCACTAGTTCTACCTTAGTTCTTTTAGATTTCTTGGGTGAATCCCATCAGGCCCGTTGCTTTGTCCACCTTCAATTTTATTAGTTCTTTCAGAACCCTTTCTTCTGTAAATGGACTGGTATCGACCCCTGTCTTCAGAGTGTTTCTGTTTGGTTTAGGTACCTCCCTCCTCTTCATTTGTGAATACTGAGCAGAAATATTCGTTCAGTATCCCTGCTTTTCACTGTCACCCTCTACCCACATTCCCTCCCTTTATTAAGCCTCAGTATCCCTCCTTTGGTCTTTCTTCGCTTGTAATGTACCTATAAAAGGTCTTATCCCTTTCTTAACAGAGTTGACTATCCTTTCCTTGGTTTGGGCCTTTGCTATTCTGACTGCCTTCCCAGCCTCTTTCTGCTTTAACTGATAAAGTTCTCAGTCCTGCTCCTTCTGTGTTTCCTTATATTTCCTGAAACATAGACTTTGACGGCAGATAAGGACCACTTGGCCCATCTAGTCTGCCCATTTCCTACCTACAGGATAGGCCACAGATCCTAGTTAACCAACAGCCTATTTCTTCCTACCCCACAAGAATTGCCTTATGTCTGTCCCATGCATTCTTGAGTTCTCCCACAGTTTTAGACCCTACAACCACCTCAGGAAGGCTGTTCCATGCATCCACTACCTCTCTGTGAAATAATACTTCACATTGCCCCTGAACCGCCCCATCTTTAAATTGTGTCCCCTGTTCTTGCACGTCTCTTTTCTGAAAGATGCTACCTCTTGGACTTTGTTGATTCCACTGAGGTACTTAAAAGTTTCTATCATGTCCCCATTCTCCTTCTTTCCTCAAGGGTATATATATTAGGCTTCTTTAGTTTCTCCTCATATGGCTTCTGTTGCAGACCCTGCACCATTTTAGTTGCCCTGCTCTGGACTGCCTCTATCCTGTCTATGTCCTTGCAGAGACGGGGTCTCAGAACTGGATGCAGTACTCCAGATGGGGTCTCACCAACTGTCTGTACAGAGGGATAACAACTTCCTGTTTTCTGCTGCTGATGCCTGTCCATATGCATCCCAGTATACCCCAGCCCTCCCTACTGCCTTCTCACATTGCTTGCTGACCTTAAGGTCATCTGCTATGATTACCCCAGGTCCCTTTCTCCTTTTGTTGTTGTTACTACCTCCCCCATTGTGTATTCTTCTCCTGGGTTCTTGTTTCCCAGGTGCATTATTTTGCATCTTTTGCATTGAATCCTAGCTGCCATACTTTGACCATTCCTCCAACCTTGCCAAGTCCTTCTCAAGATCTTTGTGTCATCTGCAAAGAGGCATACTTTCCTTCCAGTCCCTCTGCAATGTCACTTATAAAGACATTAACAAGCATTTGTCAATGCCGAATGTTTGCTTGCTGGCATTGGCAGTGGTAGTGTAGAAGATACAGAGCTGCGTAATAGGAATGACAGTGAAGTATTGAACTGAAGCCAACCCCACCACCACCCTGCAGAGAGTGACAGGCATTGGGGTGTGCCTTTGGGTCATCAGGCATAACGGCCACGCCATTTCACCACACCCCACCCTGCAGACACTGACAAGTGTAAAGGTGTTCCTTGGGTCTTTGGCCCTTTTGCGCACCCCATTCCATTAGGAAATACGGTGAGATGGGTGCGATATAGAGAATGGGGTGAACTTTTGGGCAAGAGTCCAAGCCATACCTCAATGCCTGTCACTGGCTGCAGGGTGTGGAATGGTATGAGCATTACAGGCAAGAATCCCAAGTCACACCCCTGATGCCTGTCATTCTCTACAGGGTTGGGCGTTATGGTTGGAAACCCTAATACCTCAGGCATTCGTTGGTATTTTCACTCCAAATGTTCAACATGTTTTTTTGTGACCCCACCTCATGAACAGGGGAATATCAGTTTGTTAGCGAAAGCTACTTATGCACAGCGACTTGGCATTTAGCACCATAGGTGCAAAACATTCAACAGGATGTAAAAATGACAGCTGTACTGTTCATGGGGAGGTGTAAAATGGCAATGTTGCAAATTTGCAGTAAAATATTGAAAACTGATGAAGTCACGAGCATCATAGAAACTGTGCAACGCACACCGTAATATAATTAGGTTGGGATTTTTTAAGCAGATTGTCAACTCAGGCATTTTGGTGCCTCCGATCATGAACAGTGTCACTGTGATTTTCTTTATCTGTTCTAAACAATAGAAACATAGAAACACAGAATTTGACAGCAGATAAAGACCACTTGGCCCACCAGTCTGCCCATTTCCTACCTAATGGATAAGCTGCAGATCCTAGTTAACTAGCAGCCTGCTTCTTCCTGCCCCACCCCCTAGAATTGCCTTATGACTGTCCCATGCATGCTTGAATTCCACCACTGTTTGTGACTCCACAACCTCCTCTGAAGGCCGTTCCATGCATCCACAACCCTCTCTGTGAAAAATACTTCCTTAAATTACCTCTGAGCCGCCCTCCATCTTCAAATTGTGCCCCTTGTTCTTGCACACCTCTTTTTGAAAGATGCTACCCTCTTGACTTTGTTGATTCCCTTGAGGTACTTGAAAGTTTCTATCATGTCCCCTCTCCTCCTTTCCTCGAGGCTATACATATTAAGCTCCTTAAGTCTCTCTTCTGTCTTCCGTGCAGACCCTGCACCATTTTAGTTGACATCCTCCTAGACAGCTTCCATCCTGTCTATGTCTTTGTGGAGATTGGGTCTCCAGAACTGCACGCAGTACTCCAGATGGGGTCTGACCAGCTGTCTGTACAGAGGATAATAACTTCTGTTTTCTACTGGTGATGCCTCCCTATGCATCCCAGTATCCCCCAGCCCTCCTTGCTGCCCTCTCACATTGCTTGCCCACCTTTAGGTCATCTGATATGACTACCTCCAGGTCCCTTTCCATTTTGTTGTTGTTAGTATCTCACCCCCATTGTGTACTCTTCCTGGGTTTTGTTTCCCAGGTGCATTACCTGCACTTCTTAGCATTGAATCTAAGCTGCCATACATTTGACCATTCCTCTAACCTTGTCAAGTCCTTCTCATCCTTTCCACCCCACCTTGTGCATCAACTTTGTTGCAGATCTTTGTGTCATCTGCAAGAGACATACTTTTCTTCCAGTCCCTCTGCAATGTCACTTATAAAGACATTGAAGAGGACCGGTCCTAATACTGAACCCTGCGGTACCCCACTAGTAACCCCCTTTCTTCAGAGTGGACTCCATTTACTATTACTTCTGTGTCCTATTCTCCAGCCAATTCTTTCCCAGGCTGTCATCTTGGGACCCACTCCCAGGCTGGCTAACTTGTATATTAATCTTTTGTGTGGGACTGTGTCAAATGCCTTGCAAAGTCTAGGTAGGCCATGTCCACAGCCCTCCCTGATCTGCTACTTTAGTCACCCAGTCAAAGAAATCTATCAGATTCTGTCTGGCATGACCTTCCCGCTGTGAATCCATGCTGCCTTGGGTCCCAGCCCCACTGGCCTCTAGATAATTGACAATTCTTTCCTTCAGAAGTGATTCCATCATTTTCCCTACCACTGAGGTAAAACTAACAGGTCTGTAGTTTCCTGCTTCTGCCTTGCTCCCACTTTTGTGAAGGGGAATCACATCTGCCCTCCTCCAGTCCTCGGTACCACCCCATCCTTCCATGATTTGTTAAAAGGGTAGTCAGTGGTGTCACTAGTTCTACCCTTAGTTCTTTAGAATTCTGGGATGAATCCCATCAGGCCCCATTGCTTTGTCCACCTTCCAGTTTTAAGAGTTCTTTCAGAACCCTTTCTTCTGTAAATGGGCTGGTATCAACTTCTGTATCCAGAGTGTTTCTACTGTTTGTTTTAGGTACCTCCCTCTTCCTTTGTAAATACTGAGCAAAAATATTTGTTTAGTATCTCTGCCTTTCACATTCTCCCTCTGCCCACCCTCCTTCCCTTTATTAAGCCTCACTATCCCTCCCTTGGTCTTCCTTTGCTCCCTGATGTACCTATAAAATGTTTTATCCCCTCTTAACCGAGTTGGCTATCTTTTCCTCTGTTTGGGCCTTTGCTGTTCTGACTGCCTTCCCAGCCTCCTTTGCTTTAACTGATACAGTTCTCTGTCCTGCTCCTTCTGTGATTCCTTGTACTTCCTGAATGCTTTCTTTTCTCTTGAACCTTCACTGCCACTTCCTTTGAGAACCATAGTGGTTTCTTACATCGTTTCATTTTGTTTATTTGCTGATACACAAAGGCTTGTTACCTCTGTGATGGCAGTTTTATTATTCCCCATTGTTCTTCCACCTCCTTCCTGCCCATTTGCTAGTGCATTCCTTAGGCACTCACCCATTTTGGCAAAGTCAGCCTCCTAAAGTCCAGTACTTTTGCCTTTGTATGACTTGACTGTATTGTTGTGTTTATTGTGAACCATACTGTTCGATGGTCGCTAGTTCCCAGATGGCTACCCACTTCTACATCTGTGATCCTCTCTTCATCTCCATTTGAGAGAACTAGGTCTAAGATTGCTCCCTCTTGAGTGGGCTCCAATACTAGTTGTCTAAGGCATGCCCCTGTAGGGCATCTAGAATAACCCCACTCTTCAAGTGGCTTCTGCAACTGCACTCCAGTTAACATCTGGCATATTTAGATCACCCATCAGCAATATCTCCCTTTTTCTGCCATTCTAGTATACTTTCTATCATTTCCTTGTCCATTTCTCCCTGAGAAGGGGTCTGTATACAACCCTGTGCGGATTGTGGTTCCATTGCTGGTCTCCAAATTTACCCACAGTGCTTCTTCTCTCTCCCTGTTTTCCCTTTTGTTCTGTTGCTTTGATTCCTTCCCTTATGTAAAGAGCTACTCCTCCTCTTTTACCCTCCCTGTCCCTCCTGTAGATAGTGTATCCTGGTATGTTTATGTCCCAGTCATGGTTTTGTGTGTACCATGTTTCTGTGACTGCCACAATATCCAGATGTTCCTCCGTCAAGGCAACTAATTCAGGAAGCTTGTTACTCAGACTATGGGCATTGGTACTCATTGTTCTCCATTTTTGATGGCTTTACCTTCTGTTGCAGCATCCCCACTGACCTTTCTACCTCGGTCTTTTCTCATTTAGTACCCTGTTTTGTAGGAGAGGCTGTGATTTTCTGCTGCTTATCAGTACCTCCCCCTTGACTAGTTTAAAAGCTTGCCAATGAAGCATTTAAACTGATTGCTCAAAAGACTTGTTCCTTCCTGGACAGATGCAGACCATCCTGCCAGTATAGGCTGGTGTCCCTCCAGGTGAAACCCAGTCCCCAATGAAGCCAAACCCTGTTCTCCACACCATTTTTTCAACCATTCATTAAACTGCATGGTGCAAGAGTCACTCACTCATGCATTGACAGGCAGCACCTCTGAGAAGGATACTGTGTGTGCTACTTGTATTAGGCCCCTCCCAATTCTACAAAGTCCTTCTGCACTGCTCTGATCTCATGTTGAGCCAAGTCATTTGTCCCTAGGTGGACAATGACATCCAGCTCAGACTCCGTGACAGCTGTTCTCATGATCCTGAGGATGCGCTTCTCTCTCTCCAAGCCATGGCACCAGGCAGGCACCTTACTTCAGTTTTCCTGCTCCCCCAGTTCTATCCCATAATAATTGAGTCCCCCACCAGGAGCTGCTTCCTTTCCTTGTGGTGTCCTCTGCCTTCTTCCTGTGGGCTTCCCTTGCGATAGTTGTCCTCAGCCTCCTTAGTCTCCTCTGGGTGCATCCATAGGGAGCTATGCTCCCCAGAATGGTGTATGGTTGTGGAGTGGAACAACTGACTGGGTGTGCCTCTGTTCCACCATCCTCACCCTCCCTGAGCCCACTGTGGTCCAACTGCTGTGCTTTCTTCACAACCTCTGAGGTAGTGGTGGTGGCTCTGGTGCTCCCTGGATGGGGAGGTTCTTCCTACCATCCAGTGTGGCCTGGGGAAAGGTTCCTACTACTGTCCAGTGTGGCCTGAAGACGGGCAACTTCCTCCCCAGGACAGAGAGTTGTCTGCAAATGAGGAGCATCTCAGCCTCAGAAAGACTCCCAGAAGACTGCTGCCCCACAGCCATTACATTGCACTACTCCCACATGTTTATCTGCTTTTTTTGTGTGTGTGTGTTTGTGTGTGTGTGATTGGTTTGTTATATAGAAATATATATATTACACAATGTGTATGCTTATATTGTCAGTGCAGTGTGCTAGAGGTGTGCAATGATTTCCCACAGTGACCACGCATCTTTGCGCTGAAAGTGTGGCTACACCTTTGGCCATGTTGTGAAAAATGACAGCTGTACTGTAAATAAGGAAGTGTGGAAAAATGCCACTGGTGAAAATCTGGACTTAAAATATTACAAAGTCATGAACTACGAGGGTGCGTGGAAACTGCGCAATGCTCACTCTCAGCTGAGTCATTTATAGACTTTTGTCACCAAATTTTCAACATAGCCATTTTAAGACCTCTGCTCATGAACAGTGTAACTGTGATTTCTTAATCTGTCCCAAATATTGCTTTCGCTTTCAACAGCACCATTATGCTTCATGTCTGAAAACACATTTTGGGCGCATATGAAAAATGGCAGCTATTACTGTTCATAAGGAGTGTAATAAAATGGCAATGTTGAAAATCTGGAGTGAAAATATTAAATTAGTAAACTTATGAGCATGCATAGGAACTTCATAGCATCGCTATAAAACAGTCATTTTAGGAATTTTTTCACCAAATTTTCAACATAGCCATTTAAGACCTCTGCTCATGAACAGTGTCACTGTGATTTCTTACTGTGTCCATACATTGATTTCAGATATCGACTGCGCCATTTATGCGCTACATGGCAGAAACACATTTTGGGTGAGATGTGAAAAATGACAGCTGTACTGCTCATAAGAAGATGTGGTAAAATGGCAATGTTAATTTAGATGATGTTAAATGCGAACCTGGCGTGCGTAGGAACTCGCCTAACACGCGCTCGTAAAACAGTCATTTTGGAATTTTTTCACCAAATTTTCAACATAGCCATTCTAAGATCTCTGCTCATGAACAGTGTCACTGTGGTTTTCTTAATTTGTCCCTACATTGGTTAAGCCCACGACTGCGCCCATCGTGCGCCATATGGGCAGAACCACATTTTGGGTGAGATGTGAAAATGACAGCTATACTACTCATAAGAAGGTGTGGTAAAATGGCAATGTTGAAAATCTGGAGTGGAAAATATTGAAAATTCACAGAATTTATGAGCAACGCGTAGGAACTCATGGCCTTGCCTCGATAAAACAGTCATTTTAGGAATTTTATCACCAAATTTTCAACATAGTCATTTTAAGACCTCTGCTCATGAACAGCATCACTGTGGTTTTCTTAATTTGTCCCAGTACATTGGTTTCATAGACCGACTGTGCCATTGTGCGCTACATGGGCGGAAACACATTTGGGTGAGATGTGAAAATGACAACTGTATTACTCATAAGAAGGTGTGGTAAAATGGCAATGTTGAAAATCTGGGTGAAAATATTGAAAATTCGTGAACTTACAAGCGTGCATAGGAACTGCATAGCACTTACTCATAAAACAGTCATTTTTGGAATTTTCCACCAAATTTTCAAAATAAACTCTTGAGAGCCCACCTTATGAACACTGGCATGTCATTTCATTAATCAGTCCAGAAAGGTGATTTCTGCAGTGACTGGGAATCACTCTTCGGCCTGAATAACGCCATGACAGTGAAAATTTGGTGCAAAATTCCAAAAAATGCCTGAGATATGCAACAAAGTTGAAAAACCTATCTAGCCTATTATACATCTTTCCGGCATTTCCTCAGTTCGCGGTTGGCTTTGAAGAGTGCAGGCGTGTTCCTGGTCCACTGAAGAGTGCGCGCCTAGCTCCGGAGGTAAGTATGGGGTGAGGGGTGTGTGGGAGGCAGAGTGTGCAGTGGGTGGAGTGCGGGTTGTGGGGAGGGGGCAGGAGAGACTGCTTGGGACCGCTTTTTTCTGGGAGACAAAAAAGACAATGCGGGACGTTTGGCCACGCCTGGGGTGGGCTCCCAGTGTGGCAGAAGGACAGCTAGGGGGGGCATGGAGCCGGACGGGAGATTGGGAACCCCATTGGCTATGAGAGTTTGTTGCCACGCTGGGTGGGCACCCAGCGTGGCACCCTGTACTGGGGAGATATGAAGCCGACGGGGATTGACACCCCTGTCGGCTATGCTATTGAGGTTGCCACTGGGGTGGGCACCCAGCTGTGGGCACTTGGAAGGCTTTGGGGAGCATAGCTCAGCCAACGGGGATTGGGCACCCCGTCGGCTATAGAGTGTGTGCATGGCGGGGAGCACGCAGCGCGGCGCTGTGGTGTGTGTGTGTGTGTGTGTGTGTGTGTAGGGGAGCTGTGCATGAGCAGGCGATACCTTATCGCTGCTCACTGAGCATAGCTCCCCTTTCAACTGTATGCCACTGCATTTTGGAGCTTGTCATAGACAGCTCCAGCATGCGTGGCGGTCGAGAGCGCCTGCCAACACACTGACTGAATTGGAAGAGGGTGACAAACCTCCGAAATCTTGGATGATGGCACTATGTTTCTTGCACATGAATGCAAGCAAACATAAAAGGACGGTCCGTACTGAACCCTGCGGTACCCGCTAGTAACCCTCCTTTCTTCATTGTGTACTCCGTTTACTACTACCCTTTGCATCCTGTTGTCTAGCCAATTTTTATCCAGGCTACCACCTTGGGACCCACTCCAAGGCTAGCTAACTTGTGTATTAATCTTTGTGTGGGACTGTATCAAATGCCTTGCTAAAATCTTGGTAAGCCATGTCCACAGCCCATCCCAGGTCTACTGCTTTGGTCACCCAGTCAAAGAAATCTATTAGAGTTGCCTGACATGACCTTCCCATCGTGAATCCATGCTGCCTTGGGTCCTGTGCCCCACTGGCCTCTAGGTACTCAACAATTCTTCAGAAGTGATTCCATCGTTTTCACTACCACTGAAGTCAAACTAACTGATCTGTAGTTTTCTGCCTCTGTCCTGCTCCCACTTTTGTGAAGGAAGAATCACATCTGCCTCCTCCAGTCCTCAGGTACCGCCCCATCCTCCCGTGATTTGTTAAAAGAGTAGTCAGCGGTGTCACTAGTTCTACCCTTAGTTCTTTTAGAATTCTTGGGTGAATCTCATCAGGCCCCATTGCTTTGTCCACCTTCAATTTTATTAGTTCTTTCAGAACCCTTTCTTCTTAAATGGACTGGTATCGGCCCCATCTTCAGAGTGTTTCCTTGTTTGGTTTAGGTACCTCCCTCCTCTTCATTTGTGAATACTGAGCAGAAATATTCGTTCAGTATCCCTGCTTTTCACTGTCACCCTCTACCCATTCCCTCCCTTTATTAAGCCTCAGTATCCCTCCTTTGGTCTTTCTTCGTCTCTAATGTACCTATAAAGGTCTTATCCCCTTCTTAACAGAGTTGACTATCCTTTCCTTGGTTTGGGCCTTTGCTATTCTGACTGCCTTCCAGCCTCTTTCTGCTTTAACTGATTAAGTTCTCTGCCCTGCTCCTTCTGTGTTTCCTATATTTCCTGAAACATAGACTTTGATGGCAGATAAGGACCATGGCCCATCTGGTCTGCCCATTTCCCTACCTACAGGATAGGCCGCAGATCCTAGTTAACCAGCGGCCTATTTCTTCCTACCCCCTCAAGAATTGCCTTATGTCTGTCCCATGCATTCTTGGGTTCTCCCACAGTTTAGACCCCACAACCACCTCAGGAAGGCTGTTCCATGCATCCACTACCCTCTCTGTGAAATAATACTTCCTCACATTACCCCTGAACTGCCCCCCTTTAAATTGTGTCCCTTGTTCTTGCACTTCTCTTTTCTGAAAGATGCTACCCTCTTGGACTTTGTTGATTCCACTGGGTACTTAAAGTTTCTATCATGTCCCCCTTCTTTCCTCATGGGTATACATATTAAGCTCCTTTAGTCTCTCCTCATATGGCTTCTCTTGCAGACCCTGCACCATTTTAGTTGCCCTCCTCTGGACTGCCTCTATCCTGTCTATGTCCTTGCAGAGATGGGGTCTCAGAACTGGACGCGAGTACTCCAGATGGGGTCTCACCAACTGTCTGTACAGAGGGATAACAACTTCCTGTTTTCTGCTGCTGATGCCTGTCCTATGCCTCCCAGTATACCCCAGCCCTCCCTACTGCCTTCTCACATTGCTTGCTGACCTTAAGGTCATCTGCTTTGATTACCCCAGGTCCCTTTCCTTTTTGTTGTCGTTACTACCCCCCCATTGTGTATTCTTCCCCTGGGTTCTTGTTTCCCAGGTGCATTATTTGCATTTCTTTTGCATTGAATCCTAGCTGTCATACTTCTGACCATTCCTCCAACCTTGCCAAGTCCCTTCTCATCCTTTCTATGCCTCCTTGTGTATCAACCCTGTTGCAGATCTTTGTGTCATCTGCAAAGAGGCATACTTTTCCTTCCAGTCCCTCTGCAATGTCACTTATGAAGACATTAAAGGACTGGACCCAATACTGAACCTGCGGTACCCACTAGTAACCCGCTTTCTTCAGGTGGACTCCATTTACAATTACCTTCTGTATCCTGTTGTCCAGCCAATGTTTTACCCAGGCTACCACCCTGGGACCCACTCCCAGACTGGTTAATTTGACTATTAATCTTTTTGTGGGACTGTGTCAAATGCCTTGCTAAAGTCTAGGTAGGCCATGTCCACAGCCCCTCTCTGGTCTACTACTTTGGTCACCCAGTCAAATAAATCTATTAGATTCATCTGAATGCTATCCTTTTCTCTTTAACATTCTCTGCCACCTATTTTGAGAACCATAGCAGTTTTTTTCCTTTATTGTGTTTTGTTGATTTGCTTTACATAAAGGCTTGTTGCCTCTGTGATGGCTGTTTTGATTGCACCCATGGTTCCTCCACCCCTCCTTCTTGCCTGTTTGCTAGTGCTTTTCTGAGGCACTCTCATTTTTCCCAAAGTCAGCCCTCCTAAAGTCCAATACTCTTGCTTTTGTATGGCTTGATTGTATGGCTGTGTTTATCGTGAACCATGCTGTTTGGTGGTCGCTTGTTCCCAGATGGCTACCCACTTCTGAATCTGAGATTCTTTCTCTGTCCCCATTTGAGAGTACCAGGTCTAAGATTGCTCCTCCCAGTGGGTTCCATTACTAGCTGTCTGAGGCATGCCCCTGTAGGGCATCAAGAATGACCCTGCTCTTGGATGTGCCTGCAGCAAAGGTGCTCAGTTAACATCTGGCTTATTCAGGTCCCCATCAACAATATCTCCCTTTTTCTGCCATTCTAAGGAAGCCTTCTATCATTTTCTTGTCCATTCCCTCCCCTGAGATGGGGTCTCTATCAACCCCATACAGGTTGTGGTGCCATTTCCTGTCTCAGGGTGACCCAGAGTGTCTCATCTGCTCCCTGTTTACTCTTTAGTTCTGTTGCTTTGATCCCTTCCTTTACATAGAGAGCTACTCCTCTTCCTTTTTACTCCTCCTGTCCCTCCTGTAGATTGTGTATCATAGTATGTTGACATCCCAGTCATGGTTCTCTGTGTACCATGTTTCTGTGACTGCCACAATATCCAGGCAACCATCTTCCATCAAGGCCACTAGTTCAGGAGCTTGTTACACAGACTATGAGCATTGGTACTCATCACCCTCCACTTTTGATGGCCTTACCCTTTTAGCCCCATTTCTGTCCTTACTGCCTTTGCCTTTTTTTACATTTACCTCTGTCCTGCTCCCTAATGACTCTACCTTGGTGTTTCTTCACTAATTACCGTGTTTTGTGAGAGTAGGCTGGGATTTCCTGCTCCTTTTCAGTGTCTCCCCTTGACTAGTTTAGGGCCACTTGAAGCACTTAAACCTTTCACATAGGATCCTGGTTCCCTGGACAGATGCAGACCATCACACCAGTATAGGTCTGCATCCCTCCAGGTGGCTTCCCAGTCCCCAGTGAAGCTAAAACCTGAGCTCCACACCAGTTTTCAACCATTCATTGAATTCTCTGGTGAGGAGTACCCTAGCATCACCCCTTGCCATAGACAGGCAGCACCTCCGAGAAGGTTACTATATGCCTACTTGTCTAAGGCCCTCCTAACTCTACAAACTCCTCTTGCACTGCTCTGATCCCATTCCTAGCCAGGTCATTTGTCCCTAGGTGGACAATGACATCCAGCCCCTCCCTCATGCAGCTGCTCCCATGATCCTGAGGATTTACTTCCTGTCCTCCAAGCCATGGCGCCAGGCAGGCACCTCTCCCTTCCTCCCTCATTTCTACCCCCCATGACTGAGTCCCCACCAGGAGTTGTTTCCTTCCTCTGTGGGGTCTCATGCCACCCTCCTGTGGGTCTCCTTTGTGAAGGTTCCTGCATCTTCCTTGGTCTCCACCGCAGGTACCTCCATAGAGGAACCACTATCCACCAGAAGAGCGAATGAATTGTGGAGAGGTACAGCTGGAGGGATGCAACTCTGTTCCACCACCCTCCTCCTCCCTGAGCCCACCCTGGTCCAGCCTCTCCTCTTTCTTGGCAACCTCTGGAGGTAGTGGCATTGGCCCTGGTGGTCCCTGGGTGGGGGAGGAGGTTTCATGAATCCTAGCCAGGTCAGCCTGGAGACAGACAACCTCCTCCCTCAGGCCAGAGGTGCCTGCAAATAGGGAAATATTGCAGCCTCAGAATGTCTCCGGAACACTGCCGCCCCACAGCCATTGCACTGCACCACTCCTATCATGTCTTATTTTGTGTCCTCTCCTGTTTCTCTGTATGCTTACTTTCTCCTCTCTCACAACTCTCACTCTTCCTGTTCTGGGACAGCAACTTCCTATATTCTTCAGTAGCCTCCTTCTTCCTTGCTCAGTGTCAGACCACCAGCAGCTGGGGGATGGTGTCAATATGTCCAGAAGTTTAGGTGTTGGTCCAACCAAATACCTTAGTACCTGAAGGAGGACGTGTCCTCAAGTAAAGTCCCATCAAGGTGTGGAGCGTGGGGAGGGAGGAGGGAAGCCTAGAGAGTCTCTGCCTTGTGCCAAAGGTTATGGAGACTGTCTTCTTGGCATTGAGAAAAGTTGATGGTTAGCAAACCAGAGCTGAGCCTTGTTGAAGTCTTGCTGTAAGAGGTTGTAACCTCAGCAGGAAAGGAGCCAGATGCATACAGGACTGCATCTTCGGCATACATACTGTATGTGTGGAGGGAGGAAGCAAACAGAGGAAGGCCATTTAAGAAGATGGAGAATAGGAGGGGCCTAATACAGAGCCCTGGGGATGCCAGTGCTTATCGGGAGGGAGAGGAAGTGCCATCCAAGATCTTAACTGACTGGGCTCTGCCAATAAGGTGGCTTTGAACCAGTTTGTGGTGGAGGGAAATAGGCCAGCTGCCAGGAGTGAGTTGAGGAGAAGGGTGGGAGATGGTGTCGAAGGCCTTGGTCAGATCGACAAAAATGGCAGTGGTAATTTGGTCATTGTCATCCTGGTTAGGAAGGAGTCTGTGAGTCAGAGAAGAGAGGTGGTGGTTGAGTGTTTTTCCTGAAACCAAACTATTGCAATTATTATAAAAATATGAAATGTACAACAGTCACAGTTATTAGCAGTACATTCAAAGTTCATTATCTGGGTCATCAATGCTTGTTTAAACACACTTATTGATGGGGTTTTCCTAGTGGCTGGAGCTAGTGTGTTCCATTCCTTAGTTATCCACCAGCTCATTCTTATCTCGCCATACCCTGTTGTTATTTTAGGAAGTGTGTACTCTCTGTTTTTACCTCCCTCAGATTGTGGGTCATTGATGGGGTCCATCAGCTCTACTGCACAGTTATTGAGGACACCTGTACATAGTTTGTAGGCTGTTGCCCTTAGTTTCTTACTTCTGGGCTCTAATGTATCCCACTCCATTTCAGCGTAAATTAAACAGTGGTGCCTGTCATGGGCGCAGCTTAGAGCAAATCTTGTTAGTTTGTTGTAGGTAGTGTTCAATTTAACTAGAGTGGTCTTGGTTAGCGTGTTAATAGACTATGCTGACATACTCTAGTGATGGGAGTAAGAGCTGTGTCACTACTTTTGCCTGGTTGATGAGAGTCCCCAGGTGCTCTATTTGCCGACTAGGAATGAGCAAGGTTTTAGACACATTCACCACTCGTATGTTTCACTGCAGAGTCTGCATAACTGTCCAGGTTTCCGTTCTGCTTGCTGGACTGACCTCGTTCTTTTAGTCATTCATCCAGGTACGGTACCACATGAATTCCTCTTTCTCTTACCTGAGCTGAGATTACCATGAAGACTTTGGTGAAGGCTCTTGGGGCTGAGGCCAGGCCAAACAGTAGTGCCTGGTTCTGGAAAGTGATGGCCTAGTTTGACAAATCTGAGGTGGTAGTATGCTAGATACACTGCGATGTGGGTATATGTGCCCTTCATATCTATTGATGTGAAGGAGTAACCTTGCTGGATTGCTTTATTGTCATCCTGATTGTTTTCATTTTCAAGTTCTTTGGTGTTATAAATCTGTTTATAAAATGGGTGGAAAGTTTTCTTGTCCTGATTGGCTGAAAGGTACCTCTGGCCATGTCCTTATCAGGGCATATTGTGCCAACCAGCATCTTTTCAGCCAATCAGGATGAAGAATGACATGTATCACATCACTGTGCCAGCTCCTACCTTAGAAGTGGAGCTGGCCGAAACTGGCTACTGGAGCTGAACAACTTCTCTTCTTGTGGCCGGAGAGTGACACATATACTGTGTGTGTGTCTGGGAGGGCCCAGACACACACAGTATCTGTGTCCTCCCCAACACACACACACAGTATCTGTGTCACTCACTAAGTCCCCAAATCAGTCTAGATCAAAACCATTTTAAAATAACTTCTGACCGTGTATTGTGTAGTCTGTTAAAGATGACCTCAGCAAAACAACTGATGTGCATTGCTCCAGAATGGGTTTGAATTTGCGCTACAGAGCCACTCCTCAGTAGTAGCTTTTCACATAAAAACAAAGTCCTCACCTTCACTGCTAGCTTAATGCATAAAGAAAAGGATTCAGCTATGTCAACCTATCAGATAGTAAGTGGCTCAAAGTTTAAACCACAATCTCATAAGCTCTATATGAAACGAGTAAGTACGGTGGCTGCTGTGGGACATGCTCGCTGTGAATAAAACTGGCTGCTGGGTGTCAGGCATCCAGCAATATGACTAGAACAGCTTGGCTTCAGGTAGGTCAGGCTTGGTTCTGGCATTCTTTTGGGTGGATCTGGCTCTGAATTCAGCCTGAAATCCAGCTGGAACTGCTACCTGTCACAGATAATGATGGCTTTCTTACAAATGGAGCTGTATGCCTGACTTAACAGAAGCCATAATAGTTTATTTTAGGATGGGCACTGAATCAAGCGTTTGTAAGTTGCAAAAACCCCATGAACAAAATGCGTGTGGGGCGGGGTCAAATGGTAATATAACCAGGAAGCATGTCCACACAACCTCAGGAATATACAGGAAGCCCCATACTGCTAATGAAACACATGTAAAACTAGTTTACTAAGGGACTATTTTTTACTATTTCAGCTATTAAAACCTTTTTCCTTCTATTTTGCCATTTTGGTTTGTTCTTTTTTGTTATATAATTACTTGGGAGATCCATTTATAAAAGCGAATAGACACTCCAAAGTTTGGTTTATAGATGATAAGAGCACTTCCCAGGTGCTGAAGGCGCCGGTGCAAGTGCCTTGTGCCTCATTACACACCTGGGGCATGCTCTTATCAGCCCATAAACCACACCTCATCATGTCTAATTCCTTTACTTAAGTATTTCAAGTTAAAGATGGGGTGTAAGCTTCCTCCTTTTTAGGGACTAGAAATAATATCAAATATACTTCCTTTTCTTGTTATGGCTCTGGTACTTCTGCTATTGCTTTCTTTGTTGGTAGTTGTCTTAGGGAGTCCTGTACTTGTGCTGGGGTGATTTTTTCTTTGACATTGGGGAAGATGATGATCCTGTCCAGCCTTGGCTTTTCCTTGAATTTCATGGCATAGCCTCATGATACTACCTTTAGTATCCATTTGTCTTGAGCTGTCCATTTCCTGTGGTGTGTTAAGTCCTGAAGATGTCCCTGTTGGTGGGATTCCCAGGCCTGTTCATTGTGTCTGGTTGTAGTCATTGTGTGCTGTTTCTGCCTCCTCTAAGGGAACTGAATCAGGAACTGAAGCAGCCCTGGTTAGAGGCCTCCTGCATCTGAATCTGTTATTGTTGTGGTTCTGGTATGGCTTGCAGCTAGCCCCTTTGTATGAGCTGTAGTTCATGAAATTTCCCTCTGCCACATTGGAAACCCTGTTTCGTACACAGGGGAGATAAATGGTATGTTATGTTTTTCTTTCCCAAGGTTGATGCCATGTTATTTTACCTTCAGAACTGCTCAAAGCCCTCACTGAAGAGCTTTGATCCTTTGAACTGTAACTCTGTAGGAGTACCTTAGAGTCTGTGTCGACTTCCCAAAGTTTGAACCATAATGTCCTGTGGGCTCTGTTAGTGAGTGCTGCTGTTTCAAAATTGATTTTAAGGACATCTACTGCCACATTGGCCAAATATTTGATTGTCTGGAGTGATTGGTCAGTTCTGCTTGAGAAGACTTGGTTCCAGTGACTTAGTTAGATCCTCCAACCATGTCATCTGAGCCCTGGTAGCATAAATTTCCATTGTGGCTACTCTAGTAGCCAATCCCACCAGCTTGAAGACCTTCTTTAACAAATCACCCATTTTGCAGTCTGTAGGATCTTTTAGGGAGCTGATCCTTCGGTGGGCAGAACCATTTTCTTACTTAACGAGGCTATTGGGTGGTCTATGTTTGCAGCAGTGCACCAAAGTTTTAATATGTCATTTTGTATGGTGTACTGTATATGTACATCTTATCCCAAGATTTTCTTTCCAGGGTTCTGGCCTGATCCACTGCCTCTCATTCCTTTGTGACTACCTCTTCTATTGCTTCACAGATAGGAAAGTGGTCCTTGGACTTTGGTGTTGGCTGGAGTACAGGAATCAGTTTGCTCCCATTGGCTGGAGGACAAGGTTTAAAGTCAACTGTGGCCTTGATGACTCTGACCAGCAGTAGGGCTGCATTGTACGAGCACAGTTCACTGTCAAGGACTGGAGGTCTACCTCCACCATGTCCTTGTGGTTGGATTCTTCCCTTCTGACCCCTAATTGCCTCATCTGGGTCATCAGGATTTAACAGGTTTGGGTGAAGTAAATCTGTTTCAAATGGCATGGTGCAAGGAGGCACCACAAACATGGCCAAAGGCAAGGCTAAAAGTAATGGCTAGATCTACAGATGGGATGAGGTAGTGGAGCAGGGTAAATCTTAGGACACCCCCACAATGAATTACCCAGTGAAAAGAATGTGAGTAGCAACAACAACTTTGGATGCCTAAGATAGGCGTGAGGTCTTATAAACATTTAGCACCTTTGACAGACAGTTGGCCATAATAGAATATTTGTGCTTCTTGCCCTAAAGCCACTCATTGTAGGGGCTCTAGGGGACACACGTGAGTCCAGCTACATACAGCCACCCACTATGAAAAATCAAAGCTGTGTTCATTATCCAGAAATCCAAAACTGCTGATTAGCAAGGTCTCCATGCATTGACCCATCGCTGCTGCAGTAGGGGCGATGGGTGCACTCACAACACATGCTGGCTCCACTATGGGAGATAGCAGGCTGGCATATTATAGGCATGTAGGCATGGATTTTAAATTTGAAACTCCCATATGTGGTGCACTGCAGTACATGGCTGACCTTGCTTGTATAGGTAACTCATACATAAGCAAAGAGAATCATGATGACTATCACGGGTCTGAGGCTCAGAGGGTATCAGGGAGCCCCAGAAAGTAGAAAATATAGGCATGCAGAGATTAGGTAAAAGATAAACAATCTAATATATATATATATATATATAAAATAAATACTGTGAGCACGTTAGCTACCAGCTGAGATGGCTTTTGAGGATACTGAACAAATTGCTGAAAATAAGCAGGAGTTAGGGTGAGTGCTGCCAGCCTACTCGATGCACAAAAAGAACAGAATACCTGAGGATACCTGAGAATACCTGAGGATACCTGAGATGGCCAAGGGCTAAGGGGTTGAACTTCAAGTTTATCACAGGTGTGTCGTCAGCCTATCAGGTGGGAATAACCCATGATGTAATGGTTCTAGGAGTGTTATAGAGAATGCTATCCACAATGTGTACTTAAGCAGGATCTGATCACACCCTGGACAGCTCCAGCTATGCACTTAAGCAGACTGTGCAGTTAGATCATGTGCACATATTAGGGTGTTTTAAACATGTGGGCATGTAATATGCATACAGGGTAAAATGAAAACTTGCAAAGTGTGCACTTACGCAGGATGTGTGCTTATTCAGTGCACAGTGAAAGTGGGTTTCACAGTATTGATTGAAACAAACAGTTCAAACCCTAAATTCTGATCCATGAACCTCAGCAACACTGCTGAAAGGCCTATGTGTTTTATGGAGTTTTCCTTGTGGGCTGAATCATTATGAGGTGCATGACTCTGTTGACACTTTTATAAATGAATACCCTTTACAAAAGATTCAACAAAATTGCCATGTAAACTCTTAGGTGCTTGGTGCCACTGCTTGTTTTTATTGTGTTCTGTTTTCAGTTGTTTTATAAGGACGATACCATATATTATAGTTCCTTTTAAAATGAGCAAGTTTAAGAACAGTATGATTTGTTTCAGGCACTGTGTCACAAATCTTTTGTTTTTAATCTGCACCAAACGTACGCTGACACCTCTTTAAACTTCTTTTGGTTGAATCATTCCTAAGCCCAGCAGAGCCATCGGATTTCTGTCTCTCATGAAACAAAAGCCTGTTCCAGAGGCGAAGGTGTGTTACCGACCTACTTATTAACTTGAGGCACCTCTTGGGCACAGGCAGATTTATTTTACACAAACAACTCCGCATACAAAAAAAGTTGGCAGTCTTCCTTGTGCTTTTCTCTATTAAATCGATGTAGGTGGAAATTGATTTAGTGAACATTTGACAAAAGATTTAGGTACAAATCCATAACATTTTCTACTCTACAATTTCATGCGTGGAGGAGGGATATATTACCGCATTACTCAGCTGATCAGGGCAAGAGAATGCATCAGTAATACTTTTATATTGCACCTTACTGACCCCTCCATCCTGCCCTTCCTTGTCACAGTATTGCCCCTCTATTCTTACCAATCCCCACTGTCACCTTGTCAGTTTGTAACATCCACACCACACCATTACCCTTATGCTTATGGGCTTAACCACAGTATGGTGACACCAATAGTATGACACATATTCTGTACAAAATCACATCCGAACCACTACTAATTAACTCAATTTACTTTTCACTGGAAAATAGAATTTTATCAAACAAAATGATTCATAGTTGGAAAAATATAGTAAACCAATAAAAGAAAACTAGTCTCTCAGATAATAACCATGCATTGTGTAATTTAACACAAAGTAGTTTCCTGTAAGCTCATTCCTGTTGTCACAAAATAAAACACCCCAAAACACAAATAATTTTGATAAACTGTAGAAAAGCTGTTTATGAACCTGCAGTTTTCTTTATTTGTTTGCTACAATTTTCTGAATTTATATCACTTTTCTTAGGAGTTCAGGTGTTACTTTGGAGAGAACATTTGTCACACTTGTGGTGTCACTATATTATGATCATGTCCACACTATGCCATGACATTACCTGGCCTTTTGTGCCATACTAACCCATTACTGACCACCACTTGTTTGTAAGGCACCTGTATACCTGTCCTTTTATATGCCGCACCATACTGATTCCAGTTCCTTTAATTCCATACTGTGCTGTTACTCTGTAAGTGATCAATAATCCACAACCAGTAATAAAGTTAGCTTTGTCTTACTGCATGCTCTAGGCATGTTGCAAGACATATGACTGCCTCATGTCCTGAACCACTAACAAATAACGATTTGTCTCATCCCAGAGCTAAGAGTTCAGTATCATGCTGATAAAGTGAGATGACTGACTAAGCAAGCCACCTTATAATTTCATAAGTTGAAGAATGTCACAAACCCACACATTTGATTGACAGTCAGGCATGCAGTAGGACAAATAGTACTACAAAGTCAGTGATATGATTTAGTTAAGCATGCTGTCCTCTAAACCCCATGCCATGCCATACCGTACCATACCATATCATATATCATATCATATCTCATATCACATCGTTATCAATCAATTTGTATTTTACTAGGAAAAACACAGTTGAGCAAGATCATTTACAATGTGGTCCTGGGTGGACAAGGTTGAAGCAAAATACAACACAAGATAGTATACATGGCAGGAATACAGCAAAATACAACACAAGATAGTATACATGGCAGGAATACAGCAAAATACAACACAAGATAGTATACATGGCAGGAATACAGCAAAATACAATTCAAGATAGCATACATGGCAGCAGTACAGGAGTCACAAAACAAGCAGTATCAATGTACTTTACATATGGAGACAGTACCGAAAAGTCACAGTAAGAACATGAAGGCATATTGCTATGTTAATCCATCCAGACAATACCTAGGGTCCATTAAAGGTACAATTTCATATCAGAGTCAAGGACAGGAGCATTAGAGATAGTAGCATGGTAAACATAGAGCAGGTTATAGTAGGGAGAAAAAGGTGGAGGTGAAGGATGAGCTGTGTGAGAGCAACCAAAAGGGTAAGGACAGGAAATGCTAACAAAAAGAATGGGGCAAGAAAATGATGGAAGGTGGGAAGTAGGGAGGAAAGATGTTAATTGAGGGAGCATTGGATCATTAAAACAAGGTAGCAGTTACCAATTGGAGATGGCCAATTTGCAGAGGGTAGCACTACACAATCGATCAGTATATAATATGGTATAGGTTCTTTAGGGACTGAGCGGGTTAGGAATAGCAATTGCATGTTTCCTTAAGTGCGAGTTTAGCAGAGATTTAAGAGAATAGCCCAATTATTTGGGTGAGTCTTAAGGATTTCTGAAGGTTATTCTATAACGTGGGAAGGCATGGCTTATGGAGGGGCACCATAACGTGTTCTTATGTTGGGGATATCATACCCTTATACTGTACTTTTACACCACATCATACTGGTACCCTACCAATTTACACAGTACGTACTGGTAGTATGTCTTTTGTGCCAAAACATACTGTTACGCTTGATATACCATATGCTTACACCGATCATTTTATGCCATACCTACTGGTATTCTATACTTTTATACCACACTGTTAAAAAGTCCCTGACGCTGTTGTGACAACTTTGAAAAATGTATTGTTTAGACACAATTCAGTTTATATTTAATATATAAGGGCACTTGCATGTGAATAGGATCGCTGCACTATCTCTTCTGATCACTTGCCCACAACTGATGTCGAGCTCTGTTTAAGACATCACCATCTGTTGCTGTGAGTAGAGATGGGCAAAGTGGCCTTAATTCACTCTGTGGAGTGATTCATGAGTGAAGGCATCGCAGAGTGCTCCGCACCAAATGGTGTAATTTCATGTTAAATTGGGTAACACCTAAGTCCATTGAAAACAATGACTTCACATTACTCCGCTTCCCAAATCACTACTTCACCAATTTTAAGGTGAAGTACATTGAAAAACAATGTACTTCCTCACTTCACCTTGTTTTTAAGTTCCAAAGGCAAATTTTGCAGTGATTCATGGGATTTCAGGTCACATGGGCTCTAGAATGTTCTGCACAGTCTCAGTTTAGGGTAGTGTGTGTAGGAAGCTGTAGGAGACAGTCTGCTCTAAGAGCTCTCTGTGATTCAAACCTTCTAAAAGCTGTTAAAAAGCATTTTGAGTAATTGTTTTTGCTGAAACTTTAGTTCATCGATTGTAGGAAACCCTCCTGTGCTCATAACATCGAGCATTTACTGTTTGTATGTGGATTTTAAATGTTAATGTACAACATTCAGTCTGTGTACTGAGAGACAGTGGAAGTGTGCTTTGGGGAGGGGCGTATCTGTGCTGTAGGTAGATTAACTTGGAGAAAAGACAGTTCTTTCTGTTTTGGTGGTATTTTTCTTGTATAACTGTGTTAATGTACACACAGTAATATTTTCAATAATTGTTGCCATTTTTGTTGATTGTTGTGGTGCAGCAGTGCATAATTTTAGTTTGTTTAAAATATGTGGTTATATTACTGAAGTTTTCAATTTGTTATGCATTACTTAGTGTGTGTGTGTGTGTGTGTGTGTGTGTGTGTGTGTATGTGATCGTGTCATCAAATCAGACACCTAATTGTGCCAATAGTAATTTCAGCAATGTGAACCTGCTATCCACTGTAGCTGTGTGATTTTGTACTTCTTTGTGGTATCTTTACTGGTGCTAGTACTAGTGACTGTTACTGCAGTACACTGCCCCCCACCGTGGCCCGCCCCAACCGGCAAAGGTATTCTTTCCAGATTTGAATTTCTGATGGTGAGCACTGGTTAGGTGTTGTGCCTTTGCGTCTGCATCTCTTCAGTGTGCAGCGCAATCTTAATCTGTCTGTGCATTTGCATCTCTTTAGGGCCCAATCTCCATCTGTAACTTAAATCACAGTTGTTTCTTTGGCTTCCTTCAGAGTACTGGACTGGTGTGGTGCATATCTCTGCATGAACATTGTACTCATTAATATGAGTTTTAAGTCAGGGCCATCATCACTCATCACTGTGATACAAATCACGTCTTCAGCATCACGGTCACAAACGCAGTCACGATTCATGATCACATCACAAAATTAATTTTTACTAGTTACTAGAATGTATTGTAATCCTGTTTTGTAGTATGTCTCCAGGCCTCACCACCCCACCATTGTACTCATTAATAAGAGTTTTAAATTGGGGAGTTTTGTGCTGCAGCTCATTGGGAAGTACAGCTTAGGCATTCGCGTTCCCATACAGTTTCATATTGGTTATCTCACACCGAATCACGTTCTTCATCATCAACAGTCACAAATTGTGATTCATGATCACGTCACAAATCACAAAATAAATTTTTTACTAGTTACCTGGATGTATTGTAATCCTGTTTTGTAGTATGTCTCCAGGCTTTACCACCCCACCACTGTACTCGTTAATAAGAGTTTTTAAATTGGGGAGTTTTGTGCTATAGCTCATCAGGGAAGTACAGCCATAGGCATTCGCTTCCCATACAGTTTCATATGGTTATCTCACACCTAATCACATTCTTCATCATCACGGTCACAATGTAATCACAATCCATGATCGCCATGAATCACAAAATAATTTTTTACTAGTTGTTTGCATGTATTGTAAGCCTGGTTTATAGTATCTCTCAGACTTCTCCCAATCACCACCACTGTACTCATTAATAAGAGTTTTAAATTGGTGAGTTTTACGATACAGACTCAGCTCATCAGGAAGTACAGACATAGGCATTGATGTTCCTTCCTGTACAGCATGTGAGTTACAGTGCTGTAAGTAATGGTAGGTGAAGTGGTCTCACCCGCTTCCACAAAGTATTTCACGGAGTAACGATTGGCTTCCACGATGTGAAGCGGAGTACTTCGCCTATACGAGGAATGCAAAGTCCATTGAAACCAATGACTTTGCATTATTCCGCCTTCCCCAAACCACTTCTAAACCAATTTTAAGGTGAAGTACATTGAAATCAATGTAATTTGCCGACTTCTTTGTAATTGAGCTCCAAATGAAGTTCTGTAGTGATTCATGGGATTGCAGGTCACATGGGCTATAGATTGTTCTGCACAGTCTCAGTTCTGGCTAGGTAGTGTATGTAGTGGTAGCTGGAGACAGTTTGCTCTCAGAGCTCATGGTTCAAAACCTCTAAAAGCTGTTTAAAATACCCATTTGAGTCATTTGTTTTGCTCAAAATTTAGTACATCGATTGTAGGAAACCCTTCTGTGTTCATATCATCAAGTGTTTATTGTTGTGAAAGGATTTTGAATCTTAATTTAGAATAGTCAGTCTGTGTACTGTGAAATGTGCTTTGGGGAGGGACGTATTTGTGGTCTAGGTACATTAACTGGGAGGCAAAGGCAGTCTTTCTGTTTTGGTTATATTTCTCTTGTATAACTGTGTTAATGTACACACTAATATTTTCAGTAGTTCTTAACATTTTTTGCTGATTGTTGTGGTGCAGCAGTGTATAATTTGTCTGTTTAAAACATTTGGTTATATTACTAAAGGTTTTCAATTTATGCATCACTTGTAGTGTGTGTGTGGGTATGTGTGCGCGATCGTGCAATTCAATCAGACACCTTTTATTGTGCCACAGACTAATTGCAGCAGTGTGAACCTGCTATCCACCGCACCTGCATTAATTTTTGGACTGTTTTGTGGTATCTTTACTGGTAGTGGAATGTTACTGCTGTGCATTAATCCCCAACTGGCAAAAGGTATTCCTTTCAGATTTGGATTTGTGACTAGTGAGCATTGGTTAGGTGTTGTTGTGCCTTTTCTTATGCATCTCTTGAGTGCGTAGGCGCAATCTTAATTTGTCTGTGTGTTTGCAGTGCACCATTAATTCTGGGAGACCGTATTTCTTGTTACGCTCTCATTTCATTTAGTCAGCAATGGGGAATTTTCTAGACACAAGACAGTAGCATTTTGGGTATGCTCATTAATTCTGGTGTCTGTATGTGATGTGACCACGTCCACTGCATGCATGACTGAGTGTGCCAATAATTCTGGGAGACTTTGTATTTCTTGTTATGCTCTCATTTCACTTCGTCAGCACTGGGGAGTTTTCTGGGCACAAGACAGTAGCATTTTGGGGATGCACATTAATTCTGGTGACTGTGTGTGTGTGGGGCACTGGGGCTGTCAATATTGTTGTCACCCCTTACTTCAGGTTAGATTGGAATGACAACATGACAATAATTACAAAGCGAAGTGAGCCTTTCCTATTGGCCACTTGCAGAGCAGAGTGACAATGCGGTGGCCATTTCGCTACTTCACCAGCAGAATTAATTTCGCTGCATCTCTAGCTGTGAGGATAATTATGATGTCATAAACAGGGATTATGATGTCAGGTGTAGGCAAGCAGAAAGAACAGATAAAGCCTAAGGGATAGTAATCCTCTTTCATGCAACTGATCTCGGTAATAAAGAAAACAAGGAAAGCATTATAGAAAATATATGAAATATAAACTGAATTGTGTCTAACTTTCACACTTCTTTAAAGATTTTCAAATGGTGTCAGGGGCTCTTTAACCTACTTGTATATAATGCCTATTACTCAATCCTTTCTACCATATCATAGTGTTGTCTATTAGTCCCATACCATACCACACGTGTTACCCTTTCTTAGTATATCATACCATAGTGTTTCCTTTTTCTTTTATATTGCACTGTACCTTTACCTTGCCCTTTGTCCCACATCATGCTGTTACTCTGTCTGTTTGTACAATATGACAAACTGTTTGGGATGGAAACCAGGGTACGTTACACTTCATTCAGCCCACCTAGTCATGTATCACATTCACTTGATACTAACAATCTACTTTATTCTCTCTCCACAGTGCCCAGCAGTCACCTTGGATAGAAACAAGTGGGGAAAGGCTATGCACTTCACCAGTGGACTCCACTTATGCTAGTATCCAGCATACATGTTGCCACTGTTGGAGACACAAGAGTTGAGGACACTGTCAATGTTGTCCTTCAAGAAATGAAGTCAGTCATTCAGGTTGGGTCAGCATCAGTTGGCAGGGACAGCCAGTAAATCATTAACATCATCAGACTGCCTGGAAGATTCAAGAGTATTTATCTATTGTTACTTGGTTTTGGTGGATTCACTTACTGATTAGGGCTTACTGCTCAAATAGGACATCTTGTTATCTATCTATCTGTCTATGTCTATCTCTCTAGCTATCTATTATTTATCTATCTAGCTATTTATCTATTATCTATGTATCTGTCTGTCTATCCATTCATCTTTCTGCATACAGTATTTATCTATATATCTATCTATATATCTATCTCTATCTCTCTATCTATCTGTATCTATCTATTATCTATCTCTATCTACTATCTGTTATCTATATATCTATCCATCTCTCTAGCAATTATCTGTCTATCTACCTGTATATCTAGCTAGCTATTTATCTATTAGCTATTTATCTATCTCTGACTGTCTGTCAGTCTGTCAATCTGTCTGTTATCTATCTGTCTGTCTGTCTGTCTGTCTATCTATCTATCTATCTATCTATCTATCTATATATCTATCATCTGTCTGTATAGCTGCAGTATCTATCATTTCTATTTATCCATACCTCTCAATGTCCTGCTCATAAATCATGGACACAGCCTAAACAATATAAGGAACAAATGACCAAAATCAGTTACACGTCTTAAAATTCATGATATCCACTCAGGAAGCTGGTAGAATGGGGCTTAGTGTAAATGCATTTTCTGAAGAAGAAGAGAAGCCTGTAAATATAATATCTGACATTATTTTGTGATTTGAATCCCTGCTGTTCAGTCACAGATACACACATTTAGAAGGAATGAGGAAAATGTTCAGGCCAAATCAGGGACTTCCTAAAAATCACTACAGTTGAGAGGTATATATCTATCTGTCTATCTGCTGGTCTGTCTGTCTGTCTGTTTGTCTTTCTATCTACTTATCTAGCTGTCTGTCTGTCTTTCTGTCTATCTATCTATCTGACACCCCTCTCTCACTCCTCCCTCTCTACTTTCTCTCTCATTCTCTCAAATAACTTTATTGGTAAGACAAGATACATAACTATTGCCAAACACTATACACTGAACTATTTAAATAACATAATCATAGTACAATTTGCATACATTAATATACATCAATGTTGTATTTCAGTGGTGGTGGAAGGATGCCATGTAGTTTGTAGCTACACAGTGGAGTCAGCCAGGGAGCAATGCTCTGTGATACACATCACACTTTCCTGTGTGACTAATTGGAATAACTACCATTGCATTACATTGTGTTTCTGCAGCATTCGGTAGCATGTCACTGGCAGAAACTGTGATAAGAACACTGCAGACAGAGTGAGAGAGAGAATGAATATCTGATGGCAGTTTGTCATTTACAAGGAGATAAGGAAATATTACCATCTAGGAGCTAACGAGTTCCTAAAACCATAAGTCTGAAGCATGAGTGGCCTTTATGATTGTTGGACTGTTTGTATCACCTCCACTTGTATGTTAATTCTAATGTACTGATTGCATGTATGAATGGTAGTACTATATGTAACACCTACACTTGTATGTTGATACTAATGTACTGATTGCGTGTATGAATTGTAGTACTGTATATATCACCTCCACTTGTATGTTAATTCTAATGTACTGTATGCTAAATCTCATGTATTGTATGTGCCACCTAGATGGCCTGGATCATTCCTGAAAACAGTCCTTCAGATCAGTGTACCTACCCAGTTATCAAATAAATATATAATGAGCTTGTTTGTTAATATTTTCCAAGTATATGGGACTTTGTCATCAAATCGTTATATACTTCATAAAGTTTTTTTAATGTTAGAGCACTTTTGTAATCATTTTCAGGGCTTGCCTTTGCATTTTCTTTCCTATTGTGTTTTCTGTAGTGCAGTGACATTCTTCGATATGTTAGTTTTTTTGTTCCCTTAATTTTTCCTAAGTTTAGGTACTCCTATAAAAGCAGGCATGCCTGCAATGGTCCACCCTTAGTTCAGCATTCAAGATCATATTGGGAGTGATGTGGCATCTTCAGTTCAGAGCTGATTGCATTATGTGGACAGAAGCAATGATCAGGAGGAGCATGCAGTTTGTGGTTGGGAGTGGTGTGACATGCCATGGAACAGCATGCAGTTTGTGGCTGGGAGTGGTGTGACATGCCATGGAACAGCATGCAGTTTGTGGTTGGGAGTGGTGTGACACCATGGAACAGCATGCAGTTTGTGGTCGGGAGTGGTGTGACATGCCATGGAACAGCATGCAGTTTGTGGCTGGGGTGGTGTGACATGCCATGGAATGGCAGGCAGTTTGTGGTCAGGAGTGGTGTGACACGCCATAGAACAGCTTGCAGTTTGTAGTTGGGAGTGGTGACATGCCATGGAACAATATGCAGTTTGTGGTCAGGAGTGGTGTGACACGCCATGGAACAGCATGCAGTTTGTGGTTGGGAGTGGTGTGACACCATGGAACAGCATGCAGTTTGTGGTCGGAGTGGTGAGACACACTATGGAACAGCATGCAGTTTGTGGTTGGGAGTGTGTGACACACCATGGAACAGCATGCAGTTTGTGGTTGGGAGTGGTGAGACATGCCATAGAACAGCATGCAGTTTGTGGTCAGGAGTGGTGTGACATGTCATGGAACAGCATGCAGTTTGTGGTCGGGAGTGGTGTGACACGCGTGAACAGCATGCATTTTGTGGTTGGGAGTGGTGTGACACACCATGGAACAGCATGCAGTTTGTGGTCAGGAGTGATGTGACACGCCATGGAACAGCATGCAGTTTGTGGTCGGGAGTGGTGTGACACGCCATGGAACAGCATGCAGTTTGTGGTCGGGAGTGGTGTGACATGCCATGGAACAGCATGCAGTTTGTGGTCGGAGTGGTGTGACACACCATAGAACAGCTGCAGTTTGTGGTTGGGAGTGGTGTGACATGCCATGGAACAGCATGCAGTTTGTGGTCAGGAGTGGTGTGACATGCCATGGAACAGCATGCAGTTTGTGGTCGGAAGTGGTGTGACATGCCATGGAACAGCATGCAGTTTGTGGTCGGGAGTGATGTGACACGCTGGAACAGCATGCAGTTTGTGGTTGGGAGTGGTGTGACACGCCATGGAATAGCATGCAGTTTGTGGTTGGGAGTGGTGTGACATGCCATGGAACAGCATGCAGTTTGTGGTCGGGAGTGGTGTGACACACCATGGAACATCATGCAGTTTGTGGTTGGGAGTGGTGAGACATGCCATAGAACATCATGCAGTTTGTGGTTGGATGGTGTGATATGTCATGGAACAGCAAGCAGTTTGTGGTCAGGAGTGGTGTGACATGCCATGGAACAGCATGCAGTTTGTGGTCGGGAGTGGTGTGATATGCTAGCTGGAACAACAGCATGCAGTTTGTGGTCAGGAGTGGTGTGACACGCCATGGAACAGCATACAGTTTGTGGCTGGGAGTGGTGTGACATGCCATGGAATGGCTTGCAGTCTGTGGTCAGGAGTGGTGTGACAGGCCATGGAACATCAAGCAGTTTGTGGTTGGGAGTGGTGAGACACGCCATGGAGCGGCATGCAGTTTGTGGTTGGGGAGTGGTGTGACACGCCATGGAACAGCGTGCTGTCTGTGGTTGGAGTGGTGTGACATGCCATGGAACGGCATGCAGTTTGTGGTTGGGAGTGATGTGATGCTGTGGAACAGCATGGAGTTGGCAGCAATTTGACAGTGGCATTAGCAGCACACAACTGTGAAAGGGAAATCTGGGACATCAAGAGACATGAATGTTTTGTGAGTGCAGCAGGAGGAGGTGTTGGGTTAGTGATAGGATTTTAAGCTAGGACAGGTTATGTAGGTAGATTTTGTTTCTGCTAGTTTTCAGGGGCTATATTTGTTAGAGATTGTGATGTGTTAATGTGCTAAAGAGCCAGCAGCACTTCTAGAAGAACTTTAAAAACACAATACTTGGACACAAATCAGCTTCTTTTTACATTAACTCTATATTTGTCCTCCCTGTTATTTGTTACTGAGGTTATATGCACGAAAACAGGATGTTCTCTCATTGAGAATTCACTGGCTCCTAGTGCTTATTCCCTACCTGATGGCATACTGCTCTGCTTGTGGCATCACGGTATCCAATGACATGCATTATTTTGAAGTAGGCACCTACCAAAATGGTGACCCACTCTGGGTGCATGTCGACAGAAGGCGACGGTGTAGGGAAGAGTGACGGATGGGGGGTACATGAATGGCGACGGGATGTCTCTGCATGCACATGCACGGGGGTGGTGGGGAGCGAGCACGCTGAGTGAGGGCGGAAGGGAGGGTTTTGTCAGGGGTTGGTGCTGCGTAAGCTGCCGAGCTGGCTCCATGGCGTGGTGGGTGGGTGTTGGGCTTTAGAGGCCAGGATGCTGGTTCGGGTCCAGGCGCAGGTGTATTTTGTTGCACCCAGCCTGAGTAGTAATATTTTTATGTTTTTAGAATTTGCACCCCTCCAACATGCACCCACTTGGAGTTGAGAATCCTAAAGTAGAGGGTGCTGGGGCACAGCCCCAGCAGAAAAGTAAAAAAATTACTATTCCTTGTGCTGTTTTCTGTGTCACTGGGAGTTGTACATCACCAAAATTGAATTTCAGCGATGTACACTTGCCATAAGGATGATGCCTTTCAGCGACCGCCTTTATGACATAGAACCGACATCACAGTTACTCCCATGGCAACAGACTACGATGTCCCAACAGAGATTATGGCTTCAAGATGGGAATAAGCTATAAGAAAAGATCAGCTCTAAGATATAAATAACCTGTTTTTGTGTCATTAATAAAAAGGAGAGTAGAAATCTATGAAATAAATAAGAAAATTAAAGCTTCGGTCTAAGTATTAGAGTTTCCTCAGTTTTGCACAGGCATCAGTGGCTCTTTTAAGGTGGTTGTTACATGTGTTTTTAAGGAGGTTGGTACATGTGTTAACGTGGTCGTTATGTGTGTTAATAAGGTGGTTACATGTTTTAATAAGGTAGATGCATGTGTTACTACACTAGTTACAGGTGTTATAAGGTGGCATTAAGGTACTTCATAGTGTGTTTGTCGGGTGTTAATGTGTCGTTAAGGTGTTCATAGGTTGGTAATTACATGGTGGAGGTTTATTGGAAGGTACACTGTAATTAAGCACAATTCAATATGGGACAATATCTAGGGCTGGATTTTAAGTTGGTCTGGGAACTAAGTCCCATGCCACAGCCTCTGCTGCAGAACGAAATCTCCACACTGCGGAGCTTTGCATTTTCAGCTGGCGCAGCTGGGGATGTTGTTCCTGGTCCCACCAGACATAATATTTTCCTGCAGCAAATGTCTGCAAGCCGCTGTAAATGTGGGGAGCTGGTCATAAATTGGCTCTACCTGTGGATGTACCATGGCTGTGGGAAAAACTATGGCTCCTGCAAGAAGCAACCCACTTGCCCCTTTTTTTCCTGCAGCTGCCGAACTGACAAGGGTTCAGAAAATCTAGCCCCTGATGGCTATCTCTTTGAGGAAGAGGTCCCCATCCATGATATATGTAAATATAGCTTGATGTTATATAGTTTGCTTCCCATTATCCTTTTCTCATATCCTCTTTTACCACGTCTTTCTGTCTTCCTCACTTTCTTTCTAGTACCCTCTCTTCCACTTTCTCTTTCTCTCTTCTTCTCTCACACATTCTCCCTCTCTAGCTTTTTCTTTTTCATCTTCTCCCATACCTAGTCTTCCTGGCAGTGGTGTGCAGTTTTGGGTGAAGTCATCATCTTTGTGATGTTGTGTGATTATTTATGTATTTATTGAAAAGTTCTGAGCATACCTTTGAGCACAAGTGCTCCTTTACAAAGGTTCCACATTAATAAACTTTACAAGGCAACATAACAAATATGTTAAGCGAGATCCAGTGGAATTAAATCAAACAAGTACATTGTAGTTGAGCAAGTATAATTTAATAATCTAGATCAATTGTATACCATTTTATAATAAGGCAGGTAAACTGAATCAGTGTAAAACAAGCATAATAATGGTACACGGCCTCAGAGCCAGAGTCTGACACAGTTCAAAGTGTATACTAGGAAGGACTTTAGTTAGGATGATTATCGGTTACAGTTGCAGTGAACTGTTAGGGTTACCCATAGTGCACTCTTAAACTGGTCAAATGTAGGTAGATTGGGCGAGGTATCAGGCAGCTCAGTGAACCAGCCAGTGGCTCTAACTGTGAATGAATGATTGTGTAGCTGAGTATGGCAGAGCGGCAGTTCAGGGGCATTCCGAGCCATGCTCCTGGTGTGGTAAAGACTAGCGACAGGACAGAAGCAGTGAGTTAGGGCCATGGAGTTTCATTGTAATAGCACATTCTTGGTTAACAGGCGGTCTGGAACTTAATTCTGCGAGTTTGGGTTACCAATTTGTTTAGGTTTAGAGGTGCAGCTATGGGTGCACTTTGCCAGCCCCAAGCACAAAGTAACACACCTTATTATAGATCAGATTTATTCTGCTGAAAATTGAGTCACAGGCAGTTGTGTAGACAGGAAGGCCATAGTCAACTTGTGGACAGTACTAAGCTTGCCACTATGAGGTGTCTAGCATCAGCAGTGAGGTTGACCCAGTTATGATACAAGGCTCGTAGTATTGGTGCATACTAGTGACAAAATGATTGATGGGGTTTTAATGAGCCCCCAGGACATGACATAGCTCCCATCCCATGTCACATCCGCTTCAGCTGGCGCGGGATATGGCGTAGCCCCCTACGCCCACATCCACTTCGCAGCACAGAAAATGGCGTAGCACCACCCGTGTGCCAGTGATGCAGTTCTGACTGTGCTGGATGTTACATAGTGTTCCCACCTCGGATATAATGCACCCCTTTTCTGGCACGGGCCTATGACGCACTTGTGGGTTAAATCTGGGCTTGTTCAGCTTGTCAGGCATGTCAGAGGGTCCAAACCAGACTTGATGTTGATGAAGCCACACACTGTTGAGTATCCATAGTCTACCTGCACCATGTTTTTCTCATGTATGTGTAGAGTTCCTGAGGAGAGCAGCAATGAGGATAACAATGATTCAGCAACTGGATGTTTTATGATGGATGAACCTAGCCGATGTTATCCTACACCTTCTGCTAGTGTCACACCAGAGGAGCTCAATTTGGTGGATTCTGGTATGCCCGATTTGATAGAACAATTCATGAACCTCCATTTGCAAGATACTCATGAGCTTGTTAATACAGAAGAGCAGTGGGGAGAGTCAGATGCTGGACACTGAGAAATGCTCTGACGAAAAGTCTGCTGTGACTGGGACTGCGAAGTTATGAACCACCTGAAAAGTCTATCATGTTGGGCCTGGTTAAGGGCACTTTAATACAACTACTGCAAGGCTTGATGGCACAGGACTTGAAGATAAGGTGTGAGGGCTGTGCAATTGATCACCCATCACAGCTAAGACATAGCTGTATATACAAACCTGAGGAGGGGTACTGGGAGCTTGTTTTTCCTGAACTCTGTGAGATTGCACCCCGACGGATTAAGCTACTAGTGGAATCTGCAGCATGGAAGCTTGGGTGCACAGCATCCTATTTGATACAGTACAAGCTGTTAATGATGTTGACAGAATTTAAAGCTGCCTTAGTATTGCTAAAGGCCTTGATGAACTGTATGACCAGTTGAGTATAACACTACAGAAAGCTGTTGAAAAAGCTGTTTCTTCAGGAAGTCGTAAAAATATTTTAAAAGCCCCTGCAAAAAGGAAGCCCTGTGCCCTATTACATGTACTTGTATGATATTGGAAGTTCTGATGAGGAACACATGGCCACATGGTGAGAGCCATTAAGATGGGTAACCTGTGGGAAACTACCAAAGAAACTTTGAAAAGCAGAAAATGAAAGATATTTTACAGACATTGATAACCATACAAATCCCAGACTATGCTACTCACCACCAATACAGTCCCATAAATGGTGATAAACTTGGTTTATCCAGATTTTAATGAATGACATTAAAAAGACTCACATTGGTGTGAAATAATGAAAATGACTGTGTGTATAAACAATAATGTGTTAGAAACTGTTCAAAATGTGCTACCACTAATATCTGAAAAACAGGAGTCTGTTTCTCACGGTCGTGTATTGGTAGCTATGGCCTACAGTGTTGAAATATGCTGTTCTTTTTAAAATGTCAAAGACAGCAAGATGTTAGAGATGTGATTGAATTCACATCAGATTTTCTTGTAACGCAGCAAAACAAGGCCTGCCTTTTCCTGTTGTGATGTTTTATACTATCATGTAGTGTAATTTTAGCACAGCTGCTATCGCATGTTTTGTGTTATATAATGTATGTGTACAATGTGTGTGCTTTCATAATAAAAAATATTAAGACTGAAAAACACGTGTCTTATTTGTGCTGTTTAAGAAAAATCATGGCTAAGAAATCCTTGAAAAAAATTTACTATGATCCTGTTTTGCCAGGTAGCTTAGGAGGCATCTCAAAGACTACATGACGCTGCAAAACAAGAGAAAAGGCTTACCCACACACAAGTAACACAGTGGTTGTCATTACAAGATGCCTACACTATGCACAAGCCTGCAAGGAAACGATTTTTAGAAACAGGGTAGTTGTTAACAACATTGATGCACAATGGCAATCTGATTTGGTGGAGACGAGTAGCCTTTCCAAGGAAATGATGGATTCCGGTTTATTCTGACAGTTATTGATGTTCTGTCAAAATATGCATGGACTAAAGTGTTAAAAATAAATCGGGAACAGAGGTGACAGAGGCTTTCAAAATGATACTACAAGAGGGCCGCAAGCCTGAAAAATTACAAACAGATGAAGGGACTGAATTTCCTAATGCTAAATGTCAATTATTTTAAAATCACAAAGTATACACCATTTTACAACATCAAATGATGTTAAGGCATGCATTGTAGAAAGATTTAACCGCACATTGAAAACAAAAATGTGGAGATATTTTACAGCATTTAATACATATAGGTACATAGATGTCCTTCAATCTTTAACAAGGTCCTACAATTATAGTTATCACTGGTCCATCAAAATGAGGCCTGTCGATGTGACAAATGACAATTCTTTAATTACCTGGAAAAATCTATATAAAGATCTTGCACCAAAAGTGAAAAGACCTTTCAAATTTCATGTAGGTGATCACATGCGTGTTTCTAGAGTTAAAAAACATTTGAAAAGGTTATGAACAAAACTTTACCAGTGAGATATTCATTATTTCTGAATGTATACCTAAGCCTATACTGGTGTACAAATTAAAAGATTATGATGGTGATGAAATAAGAGGTACATTTTATGATCAAGAATTGATAAAAGTCACAGACACAACAAACCGTGTATACAGGGTGGAGAAAATAGTCTCACAGAAAACACAAGGAAGAAACAGTTTGTTTTAGTGAAATGGCTGCTGGCCATCAAAATTTAACAGTTGGATAGAATCCAAACAGCTGAGAGATTTTAAATTATAAAGATGAATTCATGTTTTACATGATGGCAGTTACGTGAAGGCGTTAGTGGTAAAACAATGTCTGAGAATGGTTTTATGTTACATTGCCCAGCAATGCCTCTTTTGAAATGTTTCCCAACAACACAATATCAGATTATACTGTGAAACTAGCAAAACCTATCAATTTAGTGGGTTTATGGGAAGTTGGTCTGTCGGAAATACAGTACCCAAGGACATGGGACAATATTACATCACACGATGGGAAATTTTATGCTGGTGAAACTTCTAGGCCAATATTAACAATATCAATCCCAGAGGTTATTATCAAAATGTTGAAGATGTCACAGCAGCCATCAATGAGACACTGGAAAGCGTAAAGCTAGAATTGTGGCTAGAATATGACAGTCAGGCCGGAAAATAAAATTCCACAACATTAGTGGTAAATCTTTTATAGCTTGCAATAAGCTTGCTCATATTTTGGGGTACCACCTGGCATCCCACAAGTGCAGTCAAGCATTGTACCATATTATGCAGACATCAATGGTGGCTTTTATACACTGTTTATATATTCTGATATTGTTGAGCTCCAAAGAGTCGGAGACAGCCATGTCCCACTACTTCGTTGGATGGAAATATCTGGTAATAATTACATCATAACCATCCGCTATGATAAGCCAGATTATATACCAATCAGCAAACATCAGTTTGACACTATAACTACTGTAATAAAGAATGATCAAGACAAAAATGTGTTATTCTTGTTTGGCAAAGTGATCGTGAAGCTTCATTTTCACCCTGTTAAAGGAGCCTTCTGAATGCCTACAATGTCACAGAGGTTGTACAGCGACCCTAGCCTTTATGTGGCCTATTACAAAGCATAGGCTGGTCATGGCTTGTCTGGTTTTCATGGAGTCCCTGTTATGTATGGTCAGGCATAGGTGGTATATTTAGAGGCTTATTTAGAAAAGCTGTTCCACTATTACAAAAAGATTTCCAGATAGTGAAACCCCACCTAAATCAGCAGCTAAAAATATTGTAAAAGATGTAGTGGGAATGTTGTGAGTTCCTTTACAACACATGATCCAGAGAAGCCACAAGATGGGTCAGGAATGGTTGCTTACAAGAGAACCAATAAGAAAAGGAGAATAGCCCTCCCAGGGATCCGGTGAAAGCACTATTAAAAGGCATGCGGTTCAAAAGAAAAGAACAGTTGTGAAACGTAAGCGCAAGGAGGGAAAACAGCATAAAAGCAACAGACAAAGGGACTTATTTTAAATCATGTCTCTGGTACACTGCATGTCTCAAGAATGTGGAAAATCAGAACTAGACCTCTTCATGTTACCACCGACCCAAACCAGTACAGAGAAAACCTTTATGTCGAAATCCCACCTTGTCAGCCTTAAGTGATAGTGCCCTCTGGAGTTTTATGTGGCGGATAATGGTGAAGACTACGTTGACTTAAACAATACCTTGTTATATCTTTTGTGCAAGATCACTAAGGCTGATGGTAGTGACATTGATGATCAGCCTAGAGTGAGCCTAATTAACTACCATTTAGCAACAATCTTTTGCCAGGTGGATATAGTGGTGGGTGATCGCCTAAATAGCCAAAGTAATAACAGTTACCCTTACAGAGCAGTTATTGAATCACTGTTTAATTACAGCGAAGACACCCTGTCTACACAATTTTCATCTGGATTATTTTATAAAGATACACCAGGGCAGCATGAAAATACAGCTCTTAATGGGCCCAACGAGGGTTTTAAAAAGCGAGCAGCTTTACAGCAGTCAGTCTCATGGTAGAACTGGCTGGGACCGATTCACGCAGACCTTTTTTCCAGGAAAATTGCTCTTGAATGGAGTGGATGTTAAAATTAAACTTGTTCGTAACAAGAATGAATTTTGTTTAATAAGCGGTGATGCAAATGAAGCATATAAATTACAAATAAAGGCAGCATCTCTATATGTAAAAAGGGTAAAATTTCACCAGCTGTACATATCGGCCATGCTCAGGCTTTTACAGTCTGCTAATGCAAAGTACCCTATTGCTTGTGTTAGCATGAAAGTGTTCAGTATATCAGGTGGGAGCCGTATGTAACCAAGATAATCTGTTTCTGGGTCAGATACCTAAATTATTGGTGATGGGATTTGTTGATAATGATGCTTTCAGTGTGTGTATAATAAAAACCCATTCAATTTTAAGCATTTTAACATTAACTTTATAGCCCTCTATGTGGATGGTGAACAAGTCCCTGCTAAACCACTGCAGCCTAACTTTACAAGTGGTAATGCTGTCAGAGAATATATCAACCTGATCCACGCAAGAGAAAACATATGAAAGACAGCCCCTGCTGATAGACCGTGTAGGTTTTGTCAGGGTACACACTTTGCTTTTGACCTAAGTCCTGCCCAAGACTGTAGTGACCATTATTCGCTAATCCGCTCAGGCAACCTGAGAGATGAAATACAGTTTGCTGACCCACTACCAGCTACTGTGAATATGATGGTGTATGCTGTTTTGATAATGTTGTGGAGATTAATCAAAGACAAAACGTTGTGTTTGACTTTAATTAAACATGAATACTAACAACTGGACACATTTCTCCACAACAACTCTTCTACCAGAAATAGCTTTTGGGGGTCTTTGCAAGTGATCAACTACCTTCAGAGAGCTTACATGCATGCCAGCCTCTTTAGTTGCGAATACACAGCCCCAGTCTATGCCTGGTGAACATTGGTTAGCTATTTATTTACCTGACCACACCACTGGTGAATTTTTTGACTCTTATGGATTTCCTCCAGACTTTACATTTTTCCACCATCAGTTGTTACGTTTTCGGAAAATGTGAGAGAAACACTGTTTAACTCTAAACAGGTTCAATATGTAACACTATGACCTGTGGACACCATTGCATATTTTTCTTACATCATAGTTGCAAAGGTGTTTCCTTTAATGATGTGATTAGTCTGTATTCTGATAATTTAATAATGAATGATCGGAAAGTTTATAAATTTGTCAAGCAATGTAGAATTGTTAGAAGGCTGAAGCCTTCTTTTCTTTAAGCCCGCAGACAGTAATTTCTGCTGTTATGATTATAACCAGTGATATTACTGTTGATAGATCCACGAGCAATGCATGCTGTATTTTCTAGACAACATTATAGTTTGTTTTATAGTGTATAATTAATAAAGGTTCTGTTGTGAGGAGACAATAAACACAACCATTTGTGAATTGCATCAGAGTGTTTGTTTATTTTTACAATATGATAAAATAAAAGACAGCACATAGTTTAATTAATAAAATGTACAAAAACACACAACTAGGAGAACTGTGTAGGACATGGCATAGGTGTTAAAACATTAACCATTGTGGTTTCTTAAAATGGGTTTTTCTTATCCTTGTCACTGGTGATGCTGTGTAGGATTCAGATGCTGTCATTGCAGAAGTATCTGTTAGAACCTCTGACAGCTGTTTTTAGAACTCTGAATCTGTTTTGTATGTTAGGTACCACTGATTCAAGAGCATTAATTTCTACTAAAGCATTGATAAATTTATCCCACCCCTAGGTTTTAACATCAGTTATATATCTTTGCGAAGTAACAGCTCTGACTAAATCATATATGTGAGACCCTTTAATAGGTACACTACTGATATATAAATTCACCACAATCATTCCAATCTGTAACACCAGCAGACCTTTTAGTTTGTTTAACAACATTTCAGTGTTTTCGGGCATGCACAGAAACACCTTGTAATATGTCACTGTATATGTTATCAGTGCCAGGTAGCAGTGTGTTGTCATCTTGTGGCTGCATTAGCGCATGTGGTGTCAAAGATAATGACAAGTTTGCAACATCTTTTCACCCTCAGGCATAAATTGTGAGATAGCATTGTAGCACATTCCCATATACTTTAGCCTTCTCATATTCAGAGGTCAGTCTTTTGAAGAACAGCCTGCATCTCAGCATCCAGCTGGTGTCCAAACTCTTTCATGGTAGTTCTTCAGGCTGTGGCTGACCTCTTAGCATGTCCAGCTGATGTTTAGGTACCAAATACATTTTTGTGCATAAGCCATGCCTGACTCATCTGCTTGATAGAAGGCTAGTTGAAAACGGTATAGCCACACTGAGCAAGGTGCCTATAAAACCCCAGACTGTGTTACAAGATGCTTCTTATGTTTAAAGACAGTTTTTATTACTTAATTTTTAAAATGTTTCATCTCCTCTTTAGCTTCCTAATCTGATGAGTTGTGAGAGTATATTCCTTTAATAGCATTGAGTACCACCTCTGCAATTGCTGCTATTAAATCATCAGAGGCTAGACAGAGAATAGCTTTTCACTGTCGTGGTGGCCTCTTCACCAGCAGCTTAAGCACTGCAAGGTTTCTTTTCAGACGGCTGACATGTCCCAGGGCTATGACTATCTGGCTACAATGAACAAATGAGGCAGTTCTTATTTTGTGGTGCATTCTGTTTCATTATGTATGCAACAGGTAAAGCAGGTGGAAACAGACCAGACCTTAAGCGGTATGTTTCTGGTGTAGTGGGTTTAAATCCACCAGAAGATAACCATAGGCCTCACGAGTGGCATCTTCAAAGACCTCTTTAAAAATCTGGCCCTTCCAGGATACATCTGGCGGGCCAGTGTACTGATCTTCAGCTTATCTCTGGGATTTTAAATAAAAGTATATAATTAGCATTTAAATTTATGGTCCTGCTTTTTACCCTGGACAAACAAATTTTGTGTGACATACAGGATACTAACATTTCTGTGGTGGCAGTACTGTGTGAAACATTTCTGAATTTCACAGTTTTCAGATGCTGTTTCCATTAAGTCATCTACAATTAAAAGATTTACTTTTTGAGGTGGTAATAGTTCATCACCTTGTAGAGTGCTAGGAATACCTTCTATAAATCTCAGCTGAGAAATTTACTATGCAATTCTGTATACAAAGGTTGCCAACAACTATAACACCAGATAATATTTCTGAAATCTTGTTAAAGCACTGAGACCAGCTCCAGCATGCTTTTAATAAAATAACTTTCCCCACAGTTTGATGGTCCAGCTAAAATACAGGAAAAAGGTGCTGCAAACATATATCCATACCCATACTCATATCAGAAGCCATAAGGCAATGTTTTAAACTCCTCAGTCAAAACCCTTTTGTTGTAGACAACCCTGAAGGTTTTTTTTCTGGCCTGTTTTCAATAGTGATGCTCTTTTGTTTCTCACAATTTTTTCAGTCCAGTAGTAACTGATTGTACCCCAACACCTTCTTCTGCACCACCGTCCTTGACAAAATGCTGTACTAGTGATTTGAGACAACTGTAGTTAACCTTTTCATTAGTAGCCATATTTAGTGTTATGCCTTTTGCCTTCATGCAAATTTTACCATTGGTCAGTTTGTAGCCATAGGTTTTAGGACCACCAGACACAAACTCCACAATGTGTTCACCATGTGGTAATTCACTGGTCAGATCACCCAAATAGTCACCCAGTGGTGGATCCCAGTCACCCGCCTGCTGACAAATATGACCGAGTCTGTATCATGATATAAACAGCGGTCCTGCAGGCTTTCAAGTAAACTGTACAATTTAAGTCAAGCATAAGTGGTGGTAAAGGCAGCAATAACAACATTAATGTTGGTAGCATTTGCATAGTGGTTTTCAGTGTATTTCCATTGTACTCGAGGCTGTATCATCATTGATGAAATACAGACTAGATACATGGTAGCGATCCGTGAAAGGTACTTGAAAGAGTTCTTCAGCATCTTTGACAAGAGCTGTATTCATCAAGTCAGGTCGCTGGCCAAATTTTTCCCACAAAGAATTCAAAACAGCTTTGAAATCTGTCTTTGTGCTGGATTATTTGCTATATTTTCTGCTTCTAAACAACACCTTCCTTAGCATAGTACTGCCTGATGTATGCTTATGTTCTACATCAGATGTACACCAGTTTGGATACCCTGAAGCTTCCTGTTCCCCTTTAGGTGTAATTTAATATAGTCTGTAAAAAGACTGTCTGACCTGTCTTGGTAGTGCCAGACTTCATACACCTTGGCCACCTTATAACCTTTCTCTAAAGCCAGCTTTAGCTCTTCAGTACACCATGTGCCCACCAGAGATCATTGTTCATCTGAATGGATACATGGTTGTGACTCTGAACTGTCTCAGCACATGAGCGACTACAGTGTGAACACTAACTTTCCACCTATCCTGCTGGGCAGAACAGGCAAAAAGAGACCATGGGAGGATACACTTTAGCTTTATAATCCCAAAATATTGTCTGAGATCCTTGAAATTGTCATATATAACCACTGGGTGCCCTATGGGTATGTCTTGGTCTTGTTCACATAGGGATACAAACTGGTAAAATCATAATAATGGATTTTCTCACCAGGCTGTGCACTGTAATATAAACGCAGAGCATTTGTACGCCTTCATAAAGTGATTCACGGGATCCATGGGCTCAGGAAAATCAGCTACTTTCAAAAGGCCTGCAACTGAGGATTCTCACACACCAGCTGTTTCCATTCATGCTCCCACATAACACCTCATATTCATACCCTTTTTCATGCCTGAGGAAGTTTAATTTCTTGATAGTCATGTAATATAGGTGTTTGTAGGTTGTGCCAAGCATTGGGTTAAACAAATCTTCAAAGAAACACTCCTGCAGCCATGATAAAAGCAACCTAAAACTCAAATGCTGTAGGGACACCGTCTATTACAACATAACCATCAAGAAAGTAATTACCCACCTGCACTTCGCCACCATTCAAAGCATGCTGTATGGAAATATTTTCTTGTTTACTTATGTACATAAGCCACTGTATGGCAGGTGTGGAGTAACCCTTGCACTGGTGGTGATAGTTGTCAGAGGGTATAATCCCTATGGTGTCTGGCACTAAAAATTTAAATCGATACATGGCCATGCATACTGATGCTATAGTGATGTACTGAAAGGGGTCAATTTGCCCCCTCACCTCTGCAATGTCTTGAAACATTTCTTCTACACCATCTTGAAACATTTCACATGCCTGTTTTAGAATCTCTACATCTGACTTGCAGTAGCGGTGTAATTTCTTTTCAAAATGAAATATATCTTTTATGCAATTCATGCCACTCCAAAAACTGTTATTTTTCATCTGCCATCATGTAATCTATACCATAATCTTTGGGGTCAGGCATAGGCCTACATAGTTTTGATTTTCTGGTTTGTTAAGAGTGTGAAAAACCCTTTACTCCTTCAAAGCCCATCGCATGTGGCATAGCAGCTAGTCTCATAGGTAGGAAATTTAAACTGTCAATAAAATGGATTTTTAGTCGTGTTACAGTATAGACATCAGTTTACTTCCTGAGTCAGTACCTCCACCTCCATTTTCTTTTACAAGCTGGTTTAAGATGAAGTGGCTGTCATACCCTTTGCATTATGAGCTATAAAAGTGTACCCTTAAACCCTTTTTGAATAAACTTTTTACAAACTGTCAACACAGTCACTGCCTTCAAATTCCACATGTGACCTCTTTCAATGGCGAAGATATAATTAGGAATATGTCTAGAGTCACCAGCACTGACATCTTGCATGCATTCAAAATCATAAATATATAGCAGCTTGAACATGGCGGTGTCTTTAATGGCTGAATATAGCATAAGTGGGGTTCAAAAGAGTGTACATCTGTAAGACAGTTATGACACTTTGGCTGAAAACAAATATGCACACCTCCTTAGGTTTTCCACATGATTTGCATACTTTAGTTAAATGACAATTGGGGAATGTCAATTTATGCTGCCTGTAACAGTCTGTGGAGTTACAGTGTTTGTTGCAATCAGGGCACTGTACCACCTCACTTTGCACTTCACTGCAGCCAAAGGAGCTGCATGCATGGCACATGTTAGGCATGTGTGTGAACCTTGTGTGCAAAGGCATGACAATGTCACACACATTTCTGGCACCAAAAAGTCTTAAGATTTTAATACCATAATAATGGTTTTCTGGTAAAAGCATAAAACTGTATTAGCCCATTTATTAGGAGAACTCACAAACTTCTGCCATGCCCCAGCTTTGTTCATAAAGTAAACAAGGATGGTCACATTTAGCTCTGTCTCAAATAGGTGTATGTGACTCAAATCTACAAGTGTGTGTTCTGACAAGCCTACCCTGTTGTGTAAATCTTTAGCTTTTTGCTAATATCTGAACATCAACTAGTTGCTTGTGTAGCAAAGCAATTAAACTAGCAGCAAAGCATGATGTGTTACTTTGATTTACAATATTAACTAGGTGTCTTGCTTTTGCTTTACAATGTGGCTAGATAAGATGCTTCTGACATCCCTGAAACGCCCCCACGCACGTATCGCACAATTGTCACAACCAGCATTAATGTCTCATTAGCACACACCTCCATCTTGCTGTTTAATAAATTGGCAATATGTTCTAAAAATTCATCTGCATTTAATTCATTGGGGTTCTGACGAATGAGTACACAGGGTCATTTAAGCTATCACAACTCAGGTGTAGCTGTACAAAATCATTATTACCCAAAGTGGGCCTTATTCTGTCCAACAACTGTTCACAGCTGTGTGGATTGCAAAATAGTATTGGTCAATGGACGTTATTTGGTCTAGGTTAGCTAGCGAAACTGCTGTTGAAACTCGGTACCATTAAAATTATTTCTGGGTACTTCATATTCATTTATTAATTCTAAATACACAAGTTCTGGTACAGCATCTTCCTCTCCTGTGGGACCTCCTGACTACACATGTCTTCTTCATGGTCTGTGGTACCACCGCACCCTATCTGCATGTGTTCAGGTGTGTTGCTTTGAGAAGTCCCCATACATTCTTCACAACTGGACAGTTCCATACAAATATCAGAATTATCACTCTGTGCACATTCACAGTTTTCACTCATACAGCACACTGTTTCACAACCCCTATTTTCTTGGCTCCACAGGAGACTGCTGGCTTGATAAACACACACAAAGCAAGAACAAACAATCACAAACACAACTGTCAGAATTATCAATTGTGTTGTTTTGAGAAGGCATCATACATACCTCGCTGTCTGTCAGACCCTACAAATATCAGAATTATCACTCTGTGCACATTCACAGTTTTCACTCATACAGCACGCTGTTTCACAACCACTATTTTCTTGGCCCACAGGAGACTGCTGGCTTGATAAACACACAGAGCAAGCACACAAACAATCACAAACACAACATGATGTGTAAGACCGTTCCCCATGATTATGTTGTTGTGGCTTGTGTCTGTGCCAAGGACTCTGCTGTTTTTTCATTTGCTACAGTCAACCAATATTTTTAGACCTTCAATTCTACTACTAATATACTGGCTTACTATATTACGCCTAGTGTTTCTGATGACCCCCTTGTTGAACAATTCTATTAATAATTTTATTACACTCATTTTGAATAGTACACATTTTTATACCTCCTACAGCTAATTTTTGAATTAGTTTCCTAGTACCCACCATTTTGGTATACCAGTCACAGCTAACAGAATTATTTAAAATTGACTTATGACTATGATTCTGCAAGACTAACCACCTTAATTGTGTTAATAGAAATTCCAAATATTAGATTGCAACCAGCGGGTATCTGCATATGTGAAGAGTCTGTCACAGGTATGCCAAAATGCTCTAAATTGTAACTATATGTATACACAAGTGTACCACTAGTTGGGCCTTTAACATGTGGTGACACTTTTCAGGTATCAGTGTTCCAGGTGTAATTATAGGGTCAATATACTTACACTCACAGCTGATGATTTAATGCACAGCTGCTCTGCAGTTATACTATCAGTGGCACAGTCTAATGCAACAGGTGTTTTGTTTGTTTATTATTATGTTTACAGCACCTCTTACCCCAATCCCTGTCACGACAACGGTGTTTACGTTTTGCACTTTTGTTGGTAGAAGGTGTATGGCTCAGCTCTTAAAGACAGGCAAGAGGGGCCTGAAGAAAGTTTCAAAATGTCATTATTCTTTTGGGCTGCTGCCGTGGTTGCAGGCAATGTGTGTGAGGATGGTCCAGCCTTGTTAATAGGGTGCTTTTTCTGTCTGGATAGCTTGAATATGCGTGATGCCTTCTTTGCAGACTTTTGAAATACAGCTTCTATATAATTAAATTCGGTATTACCTAGTAACAAAAATTTGAGAACATAGATATATCAGCACTATACACCATATTGACTATATCCTGATTCAAAACATGCAATATACCAACATATTAAATAGGTTGCTACAATGAGTCACACATAATTTAAACTATAAAATCAGAAAAACTATGTGATTTAAAAACATAGCCATGCCCAAAACTTCTTAACAAATATTGTACAAACACATGGCAATATATTACAATTTTGTTACAAGAAAGCATGCTAAATTTATAAAAAAGGAAATATTTGCAAATACACCACAGCAGCCCCTTATCCATCTGCAGCACTGTAAAAATAAGTCATTAGTTTCAGTTAATGCCCAACACTATTAAAAACTTTAATACATACCCTCTGTTTTGTCTTCATTAATTGATGTTGTTTTATTTTCAGATGTGGACTCTGACTGACCAGTTTCTGTTAAAATCAATGCAGTATATATGTCACCACTAACCAGATAGTGTTTTCCAAGCATACTGTGTGCAGTCAAACAGCTATTACTTCTCTACACTTTAAAAACAGTATTAAGCTAGTTTTAAACTTCAGCCATTTTTTCATCTATCTACAAAGTGTAGGGCTCAATAAATCAGTTTGGTAGAGGGTTTAGAACCATGTGTAGACATTAATTGAAACAAAAACCTTGCAGTTGTCAATGAATTAAACTAAGGCTCACAGTGTAGCAAATTCAAATATTGTACAAACACATGGCAATATATTACAATTTTTGTTACAAGAAAGCATGCTAAATTTATAAAAAAGAAAATATTTGCAAATACCACCACAGCAGCCCCTTATCCATCTGCAGCACTAAAATAAGTCATTAGTTTTCAGTTAATGCCCAACACTATTCAAAACTTTTACACATACCTCTGTTTTGTCTTCAATAACTGATGTTGTTTTATTTTCAGATGTGGACTCTGACTGACCAGTTTCTGTTAAAATCAATGCAGTATATATGTCACCATTAACCAGATAGTGTTTTCCAAGCATACTGTGTGTAGTCAAACAGCTATTACTTCTCTACAATTTAAAAACAGTATTTAGCTAGTTTTAAACTTCAGCAGGTTTTTTTTCATCTATCTACAAAGTGTAGGGGTCAATAAATCCATTTGCTAGAGGGTTTAGAACCATGTGTAGACATTAATTGAAACAAATTACCAAAATGTATATTAACAAACCTTTATATTATTGCTAACCTCGCAGTTGTCAATGAATTAAACTAAGGCTCACAGTGCAGCAATGTGGCTACAACACTATCAAATAAATTAATTACTATACAATACACCATAATGTAAGCAACACAGGCAGAAAATCCACTTATGCATATGTTCTCATGCAACACAGTTATAACAGAGCAGGGCAGAGGGGTTTTATGATCTTGTCTGGACTTGCCACATAATTAAGATATTGGTACATTTAATTGGACATACCGTATGATGTGATGTGTGTGTGCCTGCAGAAGAGTTGCTTTGTATACACAGGGCGCAAACCTGAATTAGGAAAACTTAGTTATAGTCTTATAAGCATGATTTTAAGCAATCAAAATATTACAAACAATTAAAAGAGCACTCACCAACAGCTCCTTGTGGGTCTTCTGAATCTAGAACAAGATCATGAAAGCCAATCTGAGATAACTGTTTTTCAAAATAATTTGCCATTTTAATGTCAAGATAACAACAGTACTTTACAGGCTACAACTTTTCAAAAGCTTACAAAAGTTGCTTCAGAGTGGCAGAGACTCAAGCAGTCTAAAGCAACTCCTTTATATTGTCCAAGGGGTTGTGACACGCCCCAAGCATTGTATAGAGTGACAGCCTGTGTAGCAAAGACCCGTGAAAAGTTAAAAAATAAGTATCCAACTATTAAGCTGTAAATAAATAGCAATTTTCAGACACTTTCCCAGGTGTATCAATCAGCTATAGCATTTTAAAGTTAAAAGGTATTTTGTTTTAGGGTGGTGCCTTTGTGGCTATCCATTTTAGAAGAATGGTAAAAGACAAAAGTTAAAAATTAGGTATCTAGCTATTGAACTGTAAGTAAACAGCATTTTCCTAAATGTTCCCAAGCTTGTTGACCATTATCTTTTAAGGTCAAACTCAGACCACTGTGGCCATTGCAGAGACTGCACATATACCATCAACATAAATATCTGCTCGGAGCATGAAACACACACACATTTGCAAACCAGCTTCCAGCCCAGCAGCTTCTGTTCATTTTGGGTAACACTAAAAACATTTTGTAGAGTTTTAGATAACATTAAGCTTTTAGATACATACACAAAACAATATTTGATACAGGGATATGACTTTTGATAATCTGTAAACATTTTTGCAGCAGGACAGAATTTTTGTAAACCAGATTCAAGGGCATGATAACAGAAACAAAATAAGTTGTTTTATGATGCAGGTGACAAAAGTTTTAAAAAGTATTGTGTATGTGGAGAGAGAATTCTTATTTGCAGAAAGAAGCACTGCTCCATTTACAAAATCAAACTAAAAGTATAGGGTACATTTGAAACACTAAATCCCACTTTAGACTGACAAAAGAAAGAAAAATTATAAAACCAGTGAGGAAAAACCAACTGTTTAATTTGACTGCCACTATACTCACTCCCAAAATTTGAAAAACAGTATTTTAAAAATACATGCATTTACTGCAAAACCTTTTTAATCAAATGTGGTAGTTTCACACAATCAGTGTTTTGCTTTTTATTTATTTATCCATTCACAGAAAATATGCATCAAGTCTGGTTTGGACCCTCTGACATGCCCTGACAAGCCTGAACAAGCCCAGATTTGCCCAACCCATAAGTGTGTCATAGCCCTGTGCCAGAAAAGGAGGTGCATTATATCCAGAGTGGGAACACTATGTAACATCCGCCAGTCAGAACTACATCATTGGCACACGGGGTGGAGCTACATCATGTCCTGTGCCACGGTGGATGTGGTGTAGGGGTGGGGCTACATCATATCCTGCGTTGCAGAAGCGGACGTGACATGGGATGGGGGCTACGTCATATCCTGGGGGGTCATTAAACCCCATCAATCATTTTGTCACTTAGTATGCACCAATACTACTAAGGCTCCCAATCTTCTGTTTACCAAGGACAATAGGTGGTCAATGTGGGAACAAATGATCAAAGATATCATCCAGGATCATGCCTGTTCAACGATGTGTCCCAGGTGATTGTGGATGATGTGGGGTGGGGTATCTTTTTCTTCATGTGGGCTTGTGAAGAGCATCATCTTAGTTTTTTGTAATTTAGAACCAGTTTGTTTTGGGAGAACCATTTTCAAGGGCCTCAGAATTACCCTGGAGAACAGAGGTATGGCTGCCAAGGTTAGGGTTCTTCTTGGAAAAGATAACAACATCGTCTGCATAGAAGTATAGTTGCAGACCATACAGGCATCAGGCAGGTGGTTTTGAATAAACCAGATAGTAGGGGCACAGAACGAGCCCTTGGGAACACCAATGGACACATTCCTATGTCTGACAAGGAGCCATCTGTCTTAATACATTGAGTGTGACCTAGTGAGATAACTCTGAAACAGATGACCATGTCTTGTGACAGGCCTATGCCATGAAGTTTGTAGAAAAGGAGCTTATGACTGACTAAGTCAAAGGCTTTTGTCACGTCAAAATAGATGATGCCAGCCTTGTCTCCACTGTCAAGGGCCTCAAGGACAAAATTGGAGTACTCACTTAGTGCTGTACTGGTGCTATGCTTCTTTCTGAAATCCATGCTGTTGGAACAGTGTACTTCCTTTAGTTCAAGAAATGAAACAAGTTGATCGGACGCTTTTCTCTCAAGGGCTTTGGACGGACGGGGGTAATGAAATTGGCCTGTAACTGGAAAGGTTAGAACAGTCAATGCATTTAAAACTGGTGTAACCAGCTCAGAATTCCACTTTCAGGGAACTGGGAGTAAGCGCAGAGAGAAGCTGGAAATTTTGGAAATGGGGTAGGAGAGTTCCTTATCTACCAGGGCAAATAGCCTCATATTAATTGAATCACCCCAATTCTGGTTTTACAAGCACCTTTCTTATATAATTAGAGTGTCCCTTACTGAGACAGGTGTAAAATAGAATTTAAGATATCCTAGCTCCTGGTCCAGTGTTTGTGTGTTAGTAGGACCAGGGCCTCCACTGGAGGGCAAGGTTGTTTAGTACTTCCCATATGCAAAACAGACTTTGCAAAGTATGAGGCTTTGTGAAGTCACTTCCTGAAAGTGTGCATTGCTGACAAAGTTGCAAAACTCTCAGCCCAGTCAGTGACATATTACAGGTGTACCATGTGACCTCCTAGACAGCGGCTCAAATGGTACAACTTACTACAGCAAATCCTCATGAGAGCCTCTCTTCTATGCATTCCTAGTTAGAGTGTTCAACAAGTAGGAGCTGCTGAATCTGTATCCTCTTTAGAGCCCAGTTTCAAAATATGTGCTATATAAATAGCGATATCATTCAGTATTAGACACTGAACATTTGTGGTTCTTTGAGAGGTTTTTTCTTGATTTGTGGTTTTATATTTTGTTGTTTAATTGGTTTAATTTTCACTATTTGCTGCTGCCTCATGCTGTTTGGGGAGAGTTCTTCTGACTGAACCACTGTGTCTGTGTGCACTGCAGCTGCATTTCTTCTGGGCATTGAGAACTGCTGTCATGTGCTTCTATCTGTGTTTAGTTTCATCTGTATGTTTTAAATTTGTTGTAGTTCAAAGAAAAAGCAGTTTTCATGGGTCTCATTTATTATGGACCATGCTTTTACCCAGAGTTATTGTGATCTCTGACATTACTGAGTCTCAGTCTGAAATTATTCTGATTCTTGAAGTAGTATCAAAAGTCATAACTGACTTGTAATTTATATTTTAACTCACTTCACCTTCAATTGTGGGCAAGGTAGTGAGTGCACTGGTGTGGGCATGGCAGCTGTGCATCCAGAAATAGGAAAGGGAAGGTGGCAAAGAAGAAGGCCAAACAAGTCATGTCAGAGGTGGATAAGCCAGGTTCCAGTGGTGGACTAAAGTTGTGTGAGAGTGGAGTGTGTTAACAGGTTCTTAACTGCACTTGATTTGGGTAGGTAGGTAAAAATGTTATTGATCGGTCATACAACCATTACAATCATCATAAAATAGATCCTCAAAATTACGTAGTTATATATTATAACATATTCATATCATAAGTAACAAATCTTAAAAACAAAATTTTAGACTCAATATAAGGTCAGAAGAAAAAAAAGCATAATCATATCTCATTGAGAGTTGATAAAACAGTTCTATCTATGCTCTAAGTCACTTATATAAGTGCAGTATCGATGTATAATACATTGTATTACAGATTGAAGCATTTAAATGAAGCCCTCTTTGTGAAATTATTTTGAGAAGGGAGACCAGGGGAACAACATGTTGGGGTCATGCGATTTTAACAGGTAGGCCAGAGGGTTTTGAAGCTGATATTGTTGTTGGCTCAATAGACTTCCTAATAGGGTATGTCTGTATTTTTCATACAGTGGGCATAGTAGTATCAAGTATAGAAGATTATCTTGTCCCAATCCACAGTTACATAAAATCACTACCCATTTCCCTTTGTATTGCCCCTTTTGATGGTTTAGGAAATATTCAAACCTAAATCTTGTTAGAAGTGTCCTCTGTCTTGGATTTAAGACACAAAGATATCTCTCAAATTTGTGTTCTCTTTTATTTTTAGCCAGCCATAAGCATGCCCTGGAAAGTCTACAGGTCCAGGTTCTTTTGAATAAAGATGTCTCTGACTCCGTTGTTAACTATAATTTTAATGTTATCAAGTGGATATCTGAGACTATCAGTGAGTATATTTAGCAAACCATAAGGTTTAATAAAATTCTTTGCCACTGACATACAGGGGAAGATTATATTATGATGTTTGTAGTTTATAGCTTCCTCCAAACATAGATGGGAAAGCCTATCCGAGAGCATCCTAAAGGTCTTGATCCAATGGTTAATCTTTGGACACAGCAGCACTCGACCGACAGTTGACCTAACTCAACTCTGACCAGAGGCGAAGGGGCACTATTTGGAAGACCCATAATTCTCTTATAAAATTTATTTAAACTAGCATCCAAGATTCTTTAACAGTGTAGTCCCCAAATTTCTGCCCCATATAATAATTGGCTTTTAATCTTTGCACAAGCTACCAATTAATTTCCTTGTCAAGATTTCCCTCCATATTTGTGGGAGAAGGATAATAATACTGGAAGGAAGCTATTGGCTTCTGATTTTGCAATTTTCAAGTGAGCACCCCATTTTCTATTTTCACTAACTGTGATCCCCAGGTAGCAAAATTCCTTCACACTCCAGTTTGTGACTGTTCATATAATATTGATATGATGTTTTGTTGCCCCAAAGACCACAACTTTAGTTTTAATGTAATTTACTTGTAAATCTGCTTTCGAGCATTCAAGTTGAAATTTTTGAAGCTCCTTATCATGCCCAGATGGCTGGTAGGGAGCAATGCAACATCATCAGCATATGCAAGATATGATATTGCTTTTAGTCCGATATTTGGTAAATGAAATTCTGCAATACTGTGGAAAAATAAAGATTAAATAATAAAGGAGTCAATGTGCACCTTGCTTCACCCCAATATTATTTGAAACCAGCCACTTAATTCACCCGATTCATTATATCTAATACTGGTATAGTTATCCTGATGCAAAAGTGTAATTATCTCCAGTAGTTACTATTCAATCCCAAGTTCCTAATTCTTTCCCATAGAAGGTTCTATTGACCTTATCAAAGGCTGCTTTAAGGTCAATGAAGGTACAGTAAAGTTTTTTTTTCTTTTTCTCAATTGTCTTTCTCGCCTCCTCAATCCAGCACTTTCTTGGGCTATCCCCACTGACCTAACCGCTCTACTGTCCCCATCGCTCCCGTCATCTTCAAAGTTGTTATGACTCCTGAGGCCATGAGGGGCTAACTGCCCCAGAGAGATCAAAGGGGCAGTGATGGGAGACCAGTGTTGGATGTGGTGGCAGCGCTGGAGGAAGCCGTCACCCTATCTGGCTGAGGAGGATATTTTTTTCTCTTTTACACCCCTTAGTTCCCTCCCATGTGTGGGGCACATATCCTGACTACAGCACACAGCTGCCCTGCTGTGTCAGACCACACTGATATACATGTTGCCCAGTGCTCTGTGACACCCCTGATCTCCACCAGGGGTTCCCAGAGAACCGAGCCACCCAACACCCTCCCCAGGACAGAAGAGCAGCTCAGTGGGTGCTCCATCCTATCCCTGCCCTGCCAACTCCCAGCACCCAAGCTTGCTCCCAAACCTGGGTCACTGATGTGGCAGGTGTGGCGTCCAGTGAGTCAACCCTCAGCGCCACCGGCTGGCTCAAGTTTTTGGTTTTAACTACATTGTATGTATGGATTATGGGACAGTGTAAACATTGGTCAATTGTTGAGTGGTTGTTTCTGAAGCCTGCCTGTGCTTCATCTATTACATTATTGCTCTCAGCCCATATCATTAATCTATTGTTTAAAATTTTGAGCAAACCTTCCCAGAGTGTCCAAAAGGCTGATTGGCCTATAACATCCTGGGTCCTTTCTATAACCCTTTTTAAATATTGGGATGATGATATTCAGTTTCCAGCTATTTGGTATGTCTCTAGTTTTCCAGATATAATTAAATCATTTGTATAAGAAGGGACTCCAAAAGTATTTAGTTCTTACTATTGCAGCCAATCACCCCATCGGTCCTGGAGCTTTTCTTTTCTAAATGAATCTAAAGCACCCTCTATTTCATAGGGTGTAATCTCTGTTTCAGGGATGAATTTTATCCCTATGTGCTGGGAATCAACCATGCCAGATAGATAATCTGGGTCATCCCTGTAAAATAATTTTTTATAACTCAAGTTTATTAAAACAACATCATTGTACAACAACGTGTGGACACACATATGCCATTTGAGACAGTTAAAACTCTTAATACATCTATTACAATAACATATTCATGTCTCTGTGGTACCTTGCAAGCTTGATTTAGCCATATGGTTCCATTGCAGGGTTTAAAACTGTTTACAGACATAAAAATTAAAATCTAACAATAACATTAGGGAGAAATATGTAAGTAAAATGCTACACTGGAGGCCATTATATAACACTGATTAAAACATTTTTCCTCAGGAGGGTAGGGAATAAGGACAAGGGAAAATGAGATAGTGGGGAGGGAGAATGAAAAGAAGCATACCAATCAACAAAGAAAGTAAAATACTTGTTTGAACTGGTTAGCCAATATTTCAGGCTCAATATGGGTCTCGATGTAGTTATAATTTCTTGTACCAAACTTTACAATATTCCAAAAGTTTTACTGTCTTTTAATAGGACTGCTTTCTGAAGATCAGTCCATAATTGTCCAATATACTTCTGGTTATTCTTAAACAGAACCTCCCTATATTCCTTTCTTGCATGATTCATTAATGTATTATTGTTTCTATTAGGGTTTTGTTTAATTGCCTACATTTTATTTAACAGTCTTCTTGCACTTTTGCATTCATTATTAAACCAAGAAAAACTTTCTCTGGCCTGCACTGGGGTATCTTTCAGCAATATATGAGCGACTGCATTTATAATATTATTAAATTGAAATCAATAAGGGGCCACAGGGCTGCTCTGACAATTTTAAGAGGTTAGACAGAATCCCTTTGCTTGCAAGAAGTGCCATAAAATTTATTGCCTCACTACATTTCTATTCAATGCCTCTCCTGTTTCTTCTAATGGAAATGGCCATTCTTTTCCTTTTTGGGCATAAATGTTTCTGAAAAAATCTTTAGTTCTAGAGCCATATGTTGCCTTTCAGATCTGGGGACTAATTGTAATGAGAAACAGTTATTAATCAGGTGAAAATTCCTCCAGATATAATTGATCCTAGATGATCCATTTCCTCCCAAAAGGAGTATTGCCCATCTAAATCAAGTGGGGATCTTCCATTTAAGAGCAACAGGTTTTTTAGACAGAACTTCATTTATGTCTGTGTCTTTCTTATTGACTATTTTATCTTCAGAATTTCTCCTGAGTTTTAATTTTGTATGTGAGAGCAGTAATATCTTCCACTATATCATCAGAGCAGCCCTGAGATCTCTGAGTCTTGCATTAAAACCTCCCATTAAGACTATGTTTCCTACCGGACTATCGTTTTGTACCTCGTTAATTAAATCTCCTAGTGAGTTGAGATAATTGACATCCCCATTGCTGCTATCTGCTGGGTGGGAGTAGACATTAATCATGTATCATTTCTTTTATTTTTCTCTGTTATTTTAACAGCATACCACTTGTTTTTGTTGCTTTCTTACAGTATGAGGAATGACAAACTGCCCAGGGCCCAGGTTCCTAATTCCAATAATATGAATTTTTTTTTTTTTTTTTTTTTGGTTATTCTCTTTTATTGTTGTTTATCATTAGTGTCATCAGGTACAGACTTTACTTTACATACATTCATTTCAACAGTCTCTTGAAATAGTTCCAAAGGATGTGATCAATGGAGAAACCCAGTGCCTATAGATATGATAGATGTACAAAAAATAGGTAATTTCTATTCCAAATTATACAGATTACCTGGATTCACAAAAACTTCATCCTGTGGAGTAGCAATGCAAAATCTCCTATCCAGTTATATCAGAAAGCTTATTCCATTTCAGTAGTGATTAAAAGGGAAATGCAGCAATTTGCCTCTAATCTGTAGCAATCAGACATGCTATTAAGGACCAGTAGGGAGCCAGTTGGGATTTGTTGCTGTGCCTGAAATAGTCTAAGTATAAGCATTTGTTGTCCTTTCAGTTCTTTCCTTTCCTTCCTCTTTTCTTTCATTTACCTTTCCCTATTATTCCCTCTTTTTCCTTCATGCGTTTGCTTAGTTATTCTATTAGGGAATGAACATTGAATCCTTCAGTGCATAGTAGAATATCCATCTGTTCCATCTTGAGTTAAAAACCTCTACTCGGTTGTTCAATTTATAGGTTATTTTTCCATATAATAAATTTGCCTTATTATGATATGCCAGTCCTTTAGGGTGGAGAGGTAGGTGTCTTCAACGTTTGGTTATAGCTTTTTCCCTGAGGTGAGAAGAATAGCTAATAGGTATCGAATGTTTTGATCTTTCATATTTTGGAAAAATCAGGAGTATAAAAAGTTGTGGGATAATTGAGGATTCCTAAAATCAGTTGGATTTCGGATTGCAGGGCCTGAATAAATGGCGCCAATTTGGGACAACCATATACCACATGTGTTAAGTGGGCTCTATCTTCCCACACTGACGCCAGCAAGAAGTTGTGCTATTCCGATTGAAGTGACTCATGGTCACTGGAGTATAAAATATCTATTTAGAAATTTCCAAGTGAATTCTCACCATTGGTGTGGGAGCCAGTTGCACGTGTAACCTGCCTGCAGGCTTGTTGCCATTGCTCTGGTGCGCCTAATTGCGGTTGCCATTTCTGTCTAACTTTCTTTAAACTTTCTTGTTGCGAGAATATTAAGGATCTATAAAAGGTTGAAATTAAGTGCCTCTGATTTAGAGAGGTGAGCATGGATTGCATTGAGGTGATTAACTGGGGGTAGCTGTCAGGAGCGTAGTGCTACAAGGGTGACAAGGAGCTATAATAATGCCTTAATTGTAGATACCTGTAGTGATGTGAGTTAGGTAAATTAAATTTTGTTTGCAGTTCTGGATAGGACCATAATTTTCCAGCTGTTATCACTTGAAATAAATATCTAAGCTGATATCTTGTCCCAGAGATGTCCTCTGATTGTCTAATTTGTTGTGCTAGTGGTTCCATAAATAGGGCAAATAGTAGGGAGACAAAGGGCATCCCTGTCTAGTCCTCTATAAAGAGAGAAGGGGTGGAGTGATGCCCTGCAACCTAACCCAGGCCTTGGGGAAGTATAAATGTTGGAGATGACTTGTATAAGTGCCACTGGGAATCCCATTGACTCCATAGTTGGTACAAAAGAGGGCCAGTAAACTCTGTCAAAAGCCTTCTCATCGAGACTTACCAGAGCTGCTGGAGAGTCTAGGGCACCTCATCTCCCGAATAATTTGGTAGGTTCTTTTAATACTATCCGTCATAGTATGGCCTCCTCACAAAGCCCATCTGGTCTTTATTCACAGGCTGAGGAGGATGGCTTCAAATCTTTGGGCTATTATCCCCATGAATAATTTGTAATCTGTATTCAGTACAGAAATTGGGCGGTAGGATTCACATAATTGCGGGTTCTTTCCTGTTTAGGATAACCAAAATAGTAGCAAATGCCCAGGTTGGGGGGCAGTCACCCTGGAGGACCGTGTTGCATGTTTTAAGCAGATGGGGAAGGAGGAGAGCTGTTTGCTGCTTTATAAATTCGGCTCCATAGCCATCAGGGCCTGGGGCTTTCATAGTTTTACGGGCTACTACGATAGTGAGTTCCTGCATTGTAACCGGATTAAGGAGGCACTCACCTTTCTGTGTCATGATTCTAGGGAGGGCAAGATCATCCAGGAATTTTTAATGGAATCAGTGGCCACCGGCGTTCTGGGGTAAATAGGGCAGAATAGTATGTTGTAAAATGCCTCTATGATGTCATTTAATTTACACATAAGTGTACCCTTTACTGGGTGGAGAATAGATATTACAGAGGCCAACTTCCTTTGTTTTCTGGTTTGATATGCTAACAATCTTGTGGCCCTAGGGCCTACCTCATAATATCGCTGGCGAGAAAGGAGAGGCAATTTTGGTCGGCTGGAGAGCTAGTCTATCTAATTCTTGTTTAATTTGCTGAATTTGTGGGAGTACTGTGGTGTCACCTTGTTTATGCAGCATTTGGAGAAAATGCAATGTGTCCTCTAAATGACATTTATGTTCTTTACGGGCTTTTGCCTTTTGGGAGGTATAACTTATAATATGACCCCAAGGACCATTTTGATTGTGTCCCATAGTACTGTTGGGGAAAATTCTGGGTCGAACATTGTCCGATAAGATTCGGAGATCTTGTCTGCTATAAAGTCTTTAAATTGGTCAGATTTAGGTGGACTGGATTTAAGCGCCAGAATGAGTTCCTTTTTGGACACCTAACTTCCAGGAACTCGTTACAGGTGCGTGATCTGAGAGAACGATGTCCCTATCTGTATATTCTTTAAATAGTCTAAGTGTTCCACCAGGGTAAAAGTTAAATCAATTCTGGAATAGGTCTTATGGACAGCTGAGTAATGTGTATAGTTTCTATGATGGGGTACATAAACCTCCAAGCGTCACAGCCCAGCCACCTGTGATAGGACTCTATCAAAAACTTCTGTTGAGGAGTTTTCCTAGGGGAGACAGGATTGGAGGAGTCTTTCTCCGATTTAGGGAGAATATTAAAATCCCGGAGAGCAAAAGGATTCCTTTTGCAAATTGTGTAATTCTATCTAAAGGTTTTTCAGCTCGCCCACAGGTGAATCTGGTGGGATGTAAACATTTGCTAATGTGACCTCTACTTCCTCAATCCACCCGGAGCAACACTAGTCTGCCATTTGGATCAATCCACTTTGATTCATATTGCCAGGGACTCTCTTTGGGATTATTATTGATGAAATTGTTTTAAATAGTTACTTGTATCAGGGTCCCCAATTTTTCCTCCAATCCAGTTGAGTTACATGATAGAATTTTAATTACTTCCTGATTAAAACTTAATGATTTTCCAGGTCCCAAATTTTAAAATTACTTGAAGTCCTATTACTAGTGTCAGATCCCTTGCTCTCCCTCCCCCAAGATGGCCCTGTTGTCAATTCTCCAAAGAAGCCACAGTTTCATACTTATTAAAGATTTCAACCAGACTTTCCCACCTTTGGGAGCTCATTTGTATGTTTTTGTGTACCAGTAACCAACTCGAGTTCATTCTCTATACAAAAGTAAATCTCTAAATTATCCAGGACACTTTGCTTTCTCAAAATTTCCCTTACAATGTGTTCTTGGTTGACAAAAACATAGGATTTGACCATCATAGCCCTGTCTAGATACTTTACTTATATGATGGCTGCCAACCTGTAAACCAGACATACATTGAGGAAGTCAATCAATTTACCTTTTAGATTGAATTTGGTCTCATTTGATAGTTGTTTCAGTCCAAAGATGGAGACTTCGATTTCGGTCTTGCTTCCATTTAAATTTTGATTTCATAGAATTCAGGAAAAAGGTCCTACATCAGAGTAACCTCTCCTACTACAATATCCATGCCTGCTAGGCCTTTAGCTCTTTGGATTATTGCATTCAAAATGTAAAACTAGTCTGTTACCAACAAGACCAATTCAGTTCCATTTATTGGTCTGATGATACTAATTAAATATTTTACAGTTTGCAGCCATCAAGCAGTGAGGATAGTAAAGCCAGTTACAGATTCCAGACAGTTTTCATAAGATTCATTAGGAGACACAAAACCCTAAAAAATGGTAAAACAAAGTCAGAATCTAATATTTTTCCAAGAATGGTTTAAAATGTTCATTCTTTCTGGACTGTAATATTGCTTGCGTGAACCCTGTACATGTGGGTTCCACAGGCTCTTTGTCCCCTACTATTTGATCATTAATGTTATCATTATTTTCGGGAATCTTACAAGAGTTCACCTGACCTTTTGATTCTTGACACCTGTGTTAACTTGGGAGCTCTTTTCCTTATTTTTTAATTTATCATTGTCTTATTGAACTTTGATCTGGACCTCTTCCCTTTCCCTAGTTTCTGTTTTATTTTCTTTGGCCACTGTTGTCTAGCCTCTGTTCTGGAGCTAGATCTGGGTCTGGTTTGAATTCTAAAGTTTTCCTTCTTGGTTTCATACTCCTCTACTGAGACTTCATTAATTAACTTCTTTTATTTTTATTTCTCAGATATGAAAAATCGAATTCTCAATGTCAGAAAATTATGTAAATGGGCTTTGATTTGCTGAGGCATTACCCTTCTTAATATTAGGGGCAGTAAATCTCTGTTCCTGTGTTCCAGAGTCCATTTCCTGTAATTTTCCTTGCATGCTAAAACTGGATGGTCAGCAGCTGACTCTCTACAAATACTACTATCTCTTAAATCCATAGGTGGCAACATAATGCATTCAGATTGAAGGCTCAAACACACAGGCCTACCACAGCTGTTTCCTTAGATGATTCTTCAGAATTCACTGGGTATTTAACAGGGATTTTGGGGAAAGTAGAACCAGATTGCTATACAAAGAGTCTAATTTTCCTGGTAAAATTAACATTGGGCTTTTCAGAGTGAAATTTTGTCCAGTTACTTCCAATTTAATTCTATTTTCAAGACAACCTCTTTTATAAATGAAATATCCTGCTTGATTTTTAGTAGCTGCTTAAATAAGTGTATGTTGGAGTTAATAGGGTCTCTTAAAGCTGTTAATAATTCTCTTGATATGCCCTCAATATCCAGTATATTTAGACACTTGGGGCTCATTGTCCAGGAACTAGAGTTGTTAGATCCAGAAAATGATTTTCTGGACTCATTCTAATTTTACTTTGCTAAAATTCCCTTAGGAGTTATCCTCCCCAGGGAACTGGCTTTGTTCGATCCCATTCATTTCACAGTGATTTCTAGTGTCAGTAGGGGGTTTATCAACAAATAATTGGCTGGGAGCTGATCAGTTATGGATTACATCAGTATTACTTTCATTATCTTTATTTCCCAGCAGCAGTGTTTCTCTTATACTGCTAACTTCAGTATCTAAAACAGATAGATTATGGAAAATTTGAGAGAAATCAATCCTTCCATTGGAGAATTGTCCAATTTCAGGTTCTTGGCTTTTTCTCACCCTTATATTTGCATCATACTTAACTGGAAACAGTGTGTTAAGCAGGGGTAAGTCTGTTTGTTCTATGGGTATTGTTATTATCCTTATTGTAGTTAGGGGTATCTGGATTTGATCTAACAATAGGAGAGCCAAAAAATGTCCCCATTGCCTCCATTAGGTGTTGAAACAAGAAGTGTTGAAATCCTTTTTCCAAAGTCTGTCTGGTTTATGTATTTACATTTGTTTCTTCTTAATTTATCCTTATTGTATGATTTATCCTGAGTTTTACCAAGTACTTTCGTTATCAAGGTCTTTAATGAAAGGGGACCCTTAGTTTTAGCTCTACCCCTGATCTATAAACATTATTATTAAACATGCCTCTATATTTAGTAAACGAGCACCCTTGATCTTACTGCGCATGGTGGCTTGGCATGCTTTCCAGAATATCAATAGTGCCAATAATAATACTAGTAACAATACTAGTGCTGCTGCCGGCCTGTCGTGCAGCGGTGGGATTTCCGCATGACGGGGTGACCCAGGTTCGGGAATGGATCCGGTCGCCGGAGGGCGGGCCGGGGAGTAGGATCGAGCATCCGGCGGGCAGCTCTCCTACTCTGGGGAGGTGGGCAGCACTCAGTGTGATAGGGACCCCTGGTGGAGACCGGGAGTTCCACGCAACCTGACGCTTCGCTTGGGGGAGGAGGCTGGGCGGACGCTTGCATCATTGCCGTCCCGCCTCCTCAGGAGAAAATCTGGTGAAAAAGAAGAGCGGGCAGGACCACTGATCTATGAAGCCCTCCTGGAGAGCCTCACATTGCCTCCGTTGCTGTGGGACCCCACCAGTTGGCAGTTCCGGGTCACGAGGCTCGGCGGCCCTGCTCCTCCGGGGCAAGCCGGGGTGACTGTGGTCCCCTGTGCAGCAATTGACGGAGGTAGAGGTCTCTGGGGGCCGCGGACCAGGGCTGATGGCCCGCGGTGGTCCTGCCAGGAAAAGGGCAATTTAAAAAAAAAAATACTAGTGCTGCAATATTTTTATTTTGTACAGAAATACAATAAATAGCAAGGTAAAAGAACAAAAGACAACTAACTTAGATTCAGAAAAACAACCTGTCTCAGTTTCGGTTTCTTATCCCTTTTCTCCTTAATGGAAGGAAAGAACAATGGAAAAATAGTTAGTTTGCTACAGTACTGTAGGAAGAATTGGGGCAGTGGGGCAGCGCCCCAGGCATAACCTCCTAGGGCGCAGTTTCAATCAAAAGCTCACAGTACTATAAGTTCAAAAGTGAGTACTGCCACTTTAAATTTAAAAGAATGTAATTACTTTAACAGTAATTACTACTTGCTGCCACTAGTGGGCACATCTGAGGACCAGCAAGTTGGGGAGGGAGTCATATTGTGCGTTGCATCCTCAGCAAAAGAATTGTGTGTACAGTTTCAGACAGCCATGGGTTCAGCCAGCGGCAAGTACATGAGGTGAGAGAACGCATGCTGCAGTCTAGAACTGTTTGAGACAAGAGATAGTAGAGATAGAGAGAGAGAGAGAGAGAGAGAGAGATCGAGTAGAGACAGTGTTGTGCTGCAGGATTTTCAATGGCACGCCTGTTTAATAAATTATATTAGCGATTTGTGCTGTGGAGTGGGTTGGAAAAATAATAAAACAAACTACCGATCTGTTTAAGAAGGCAAAGAGATTAGGATAGGAATAGGATTATTTGACTAAGTGTGTTTGTTTCAATTGTAGTTGGACCTTGGGCTGCCTGGTGCAGCTCGTTCTCCCCGCATCCTGACTCCGTCCTCCTGATTCTTGATCCCGGTCCCCCATCTTGCTGACTACTGAGGTCAGGAGGCCTGCCCCCCACACTCGCTGCTTTGTAGTTTCCTGTTCCATCCTTTCTTTGGGTACTGTCTACACTGGAGGCCAGGACAGCTCTAAAATCCATTCTACCAAGTCCCAAGTGAAGTGTGAGTGAATAAATACATTGGGCAATTAGAAAGGGCACTACTAATGAGACTGAGTTAGTCTGTGATGACTTGGCTTGCTTTCAAGTTTTTCAACTGCCGTCTTGCTGAGCCTGATGAATAAAACAAAAGTTAAAACTTTTATTTCCTTGTGTGTGCCTCCCTGTGCGTGCCTGCCAGTGCCTGGATTTTTGGTGAATTGATCATCGTCACTGCCTTAGTTCGATCTTCTTCTTCGGATCTTTGACCATGGCAGGGGTCATCCGATTGAAAGAAAACATATAAAATTAATGAATTTCTGGTGTTTACAGTGTTTTAATTGTTGTCTGACTTTATCTCGGGGTAGGCTCCAGCAGAGCAGCAGGAGAGACAAGAGTAGTAATCATCATTACAAACAAAATGAACTTCCTGGCTAGAAGGTCTTCTTGGTTCATACTCTTTCTGTGTGAGTGTGCTGGTCCAGCACTGAGAAAGAGAGTATGAACCAAAATTTTCTAGCCAGAATTCAAATTTAATTGCAAATAACATATTGTTGCTATTTTGTGTTATTTGTAATTTTTTTATAGATTTTCTTACTTTTTGAAGTTCTGTATTTGTTTAATGTTTGCCCTGTTTAAATAAACTGCTTACTAGTCTGTAGCTACTAGACATCTGCCAGCAATACCAGTGTGTACCCTACCAGGTGTATCAGTCAACGAATTATTGTTGGGACTGAGATATATGATCTACTGTATCTGTTAGCCTAACAGATACAGTAAGTCAGTATACCAGTTACAGCAGTGTCTGCTCTGTTATATCAGTCTTTGCTTACATTTATGCTAGCATGGCAGTGTCCCACAACACATAGAAACATAGACTTTGATGGCAGATAAGGATCGCCTGGCCAACTTAATCTGCCCATTTCCTACCTACTGGATAAGCTGCAGATTCTAGTTAACCAACAGCCTATTTCTTCCTACCCCCCACAAGAATTGCCTTCTGTCTGTCCCATTCTTTCTTGAATTTCCTCACTGGTTTTGACCCCACAACCTCCTCGGGAGGCTGCTCCATGCATCCACCACCTCTGTGAAAAATACTTCCTCACATTACCCCTGAGCCAGCCCCTCTCTATCTTCAAATTGTGTCTCCTTGTTCTTGCATATCTCTTTTTCTGAAAAATGCTACCCTCTTAGACTTCATTGAATCCCTTGAGGTACTTAAAAGTTTCTGTCATGTCCTCTCTCCCTCCTTTCCTCAAGGGTATACATATTAAGCTCCTTTAGTCTCCTCGTATGGCTTCTGTTGCAGACCCTGCACCATTTTAGTTGCCCTCCTCTGGACTGTCTCCATCATGTCTATGTCCTTGTGTAGATGGGGTCTCCAGAACTGGATGCAGGACTCCAAATGGGGTCTCTCCAACTGTCTGTAAAGAGGGATAACAACTTCCTGTTTTTCTACTGGTGATGCCTGTCCTATACATCCCAGTATACCGCAGCCCTTCTTACAGCCTTCTCTCACATTGCTTACCTGCCTACATTGACTGTCAGCTGATATGACTACCCAGGTCCCTTTCCATTTGTGTTGTTGTTTATAACCCCCCATTGTGTACTCTTCCCTGGGTTTTGTTTCCCAGGTACATTACTTTGCACTTTTTGCATTGAATCTAAGCTGCCATATGTTTGACCATTCCTCCAATCTTGCCAAATCCCTTCTCATCCTTTGCACTCTTTCTTGTGTATCAGCCCTATTGCAGATTTTGTGTCATCTGCAAAGAGGCATACTTTTTCCTTCCAGCCTCTCTGCAATGTCACCTATAAAGACATTAGAGGACTGGTCCCAATATTGAACCCTGTGGTACCCACTAGTAACCTCCCTTTCTTCAGAATGTACCCATTTAGTTTACTATTACCTTCTGGGACCTGTTGTCCAGCCAGCTTGTCACCCAGGCGACTTCCCTGGGACCCACTCCCAGGCTGGCTAACTTGTTTGTTAATCTTTTGTGTGGGACTGGGTCAAATGCCTGCTAAAGTCTAGGTAGGCCACGTCCACTGCTCCGCCTGGTCTATTATATTGGTTACCCAGTCAAAGACTGTAGTTCCTCCAAGTTACAGTTAAGCAGTGTCTTGTTTATTGCAGCAGTTTCTCTTCCCACTCCAGTTACAATTATGCCAGTATCAGCTTCCTATTAACCAGTGTATCTTCCCAGTTACACCTGTCAGTATTTCAGTTACAACATTATCTCCTTCCTTTTATGCCAATGTCTCCTGAAACATAGAAACTTAGATTTGAGAGCAGATAAGACCACTTGGCCCATCCAGGGCAGTCTGTCCACCACTCTTCCTTAGTCTTATTTAAATAATAGAACGTGGCCTTAGTTTGCAGCTGCTTCCCACAAGAAAACAAACAGTATCTACAGTACTTTTGCGTTTTGTATATAAATAAATAGAATGTGATGGCATTCACCCACTGCGAGGGCAATCACCCCTACATTCTATTTATATAAAAAAGTACTGTATGTACTGTTTGTTTTCTTGTATGAAGCAGCTGCAGCCAAGGAGGCCAAGTTTAGTTGAAGTTAGTTGGCTGTTAGTACTATGTTGGAAGTGGAACTTGACCTGCTGGCAGCCAGGCGGCCAGCCCGCCTGACTTGTCTGTGTTTGCTCTGCTCTCTCTCTCTGACTGTTAGGGGTTGCCTGGACTTAGTTCATTATCTTGCCTGGGTGATCAGTGATTTACCTTGTGCATTCAATCCCCTGGGTGAAATGCCAGCAGTAAGTGTGCAAGTGGTGATGCACACAAGCATACAGATTGCAACTCTGTTGGTGTTCTTCTCCCCATATACCCCTTACCCCCTACTTGTGCATTGCTACCTGTTGTCTCACATGTGACATGTGGCACTATTGCACCAGCACTGACAGCCTTACACTCCCAGAAGAAGGAGGGAGGGTTCCCCATGGACCACTCGATCCTCCTCCTCCTCCTCCCTCCCTCCCACAACAAGCAGGTTAGCTCCCAAACTCAGGTCACCAGCATCACAACAGGTAGCTCTACAGTTTTGCCAAGGGCCAGCCATAATGTGTCTTTTTTTTTTGTCTCTAGAGCTACTGATGCCTCAGAGAAAACTTTCAAAACATAACATGAAATTTAGATTTTAGACACAATTCAGTATGTGTATTGCATATATCTGCAGAAATCTACAAGAACACTAGATCTTTATCCCTTAAAGTGAATTTCCAACTTATCCTATGGCAGCTACCACTCACATGGTGTGGTAGCTGCCCTCTGAACAGTCGTTTAGCTAGGTTAGAAATACTGTGTGCAGCTAATAATCCAGATGTTTTACTAGTAATTAGTTTTAGCATTGGCTGCCCGATGCATTTTAGAGCCCCATCCCCAATTGAAATGAATGGGGCTAGAGTTTTCATTCATTTTTAACATCAAGAATGGCCAGTAATATAATAAAGAAAGGCACTGCTTGACTAACGTGATCCTTGTTAGTCAGCCACTTGTCTACAAACAATGTGGCTGTATACTCTGATGCCAGCCAGCCAGTGTCTCCCACATCTCATATTCCATGGTAGCACAATATTCCCTGAAATCAAGGGGTGAGGAACATGTAACAAAAGTATGTCTTCAAGAAAAGCCCCAAACTCACCACAGGCACAAACACTTCAGAGCTTCTGGGGGGCTTGTAGCCCCAGACCCCGGTTATTGTGGGGTGGCACAAAATTTGTCTCTTGCCCAGGGCACCAAAAATGCCTTCCCACGGCACTGGTTTGCTAATGCTCCTAAAGAATAATATAAAAATAAGATAGCACGGGTGGGCAAAAACAGAACTGCTTAGTTAGTCCCAAACAGCGATTACGACAGGAGAGTTGGCCTTTGCATCACAGGAGATTCTGGTCCATCATGTCCATCTTGGAATCAAGAAATAACTCAAGTCATTCCAGGCAAAGAAATCCAGATAGTTAAATCATCCAGACTTTTTGTTTTTAAATTCACTAGGATAGTCCACTCCTGGCACACTTCAGGTTGGTGCTTTTTATCCAATATCAGTAACAGTGGCAGAATGATCCGTCTTTCACTGAATATTCATATAAGAAGGGAAAGGAAATAGGAAAAGAAGAAGAGAAAAACTTAGTGTTCCTTCAGATATGGTTAAAATCTTTAAAAAATCTACAAAAGAACAGTAGCTACTAAGAAACCGTATATTTAAAATAATTATCTAGATCTAATTCTAGGGTCAAACTATAGTACATCATGCAATATGTAGGTTTCTAAGAGCTCCAATATTCTTTACTATACTTTAGTATGCTTTAAAACACTCTAAAACATTTGGTACACACAGGAATAGAAATGAGATCTAAATAAAAAAAAGAAGCGACCTAGGGCAGCCTGTACTAATTAAAAACATTTATACAGTCTCACAAGCTGGTTAAATTTAATTTATTTTATTCTTACTTGTGTGTCCTCTTTTTAGTAAAGTGCAGCTCCCAAAATAATGCTGTAGATACTGTGGATACTGACAAGAAGTATCTTGTTACACAGTTGTAAATGCAGTCAACCCTTTGGGAGTTCTATCAGTTGGCAGGGTGCGGGCAAAATAACGACAAACAGCTCTCGACCACTGCCATGCTAAACAACACTGCATAAATGCTAAGCAACACCAAGCAACCAGTTAGACCCCCTTCGACTTACACACAGAAGCAAAATTAACAGCTGTAAAGTTGCTCAAGGTTCAAGCAACAAACAGGAGCGAAAAAATGCTAAAGTCAAAATAAATGGGATTTGTAAAAGCGTTGAAACTGTAAAGCTACCCAGCTCAGGAGTAGTGAGCGTTAGCATCCCTGAATATAGCAAATGTTCAAAGAACAGAGTTTTGAGCATCGCCTTTTAAGAGAGCGGATCATGTGCTCTTACAGCGAGAATTTTTAAAACAAAATCCTGTGCATCAAGATTTGGGGTTTGAGTACACTAAAGTGATCTAGAATTAACCACACTTCTTTTCAAAATACTCCTAAATACTAAATACTAAAAATGTGATTTAGTGTTGTGTATTTGCATACATCAGAAGCTCCCCTCTATATTAAAAACAGAACAATTGAAGATATTTGTTCAAACCCAATGTGTACCTAATGTAAATTCAGTGCAATCAAACTTTTAATCAAACAGTCAAAAAAAACAAAACGGAGAAAACACTCCCCTAGAAGAGTTGTTCACTCTCCTCTCCTTTCTTCCTTTCTTCCTTTCTTTCTTTCTTTCTTTCTTTCTTTCTTTCTTTCTTCAATTTTATAGGAATTTTACAGTAGATTTATGAGTTCTATATGGATTGACAAGTTCTAGGTCTTGCAGACTTGCAGTCTTATGGCAGGCAAAGAAACAAATACGTTGAGCTGCAATCTTTGCTCTCACAGTCGGCTTGTACTCTGTTTGTAAACAATTGGGCAGGCCAGGCAGTCCGATGGTTCACCACTTCACAAAGCTTCACAATACTCGTTACAGCACTCCTGAGCAGACACCATTGGCATTAATCAAATGGACGGGGAAACACGTTTAACTCCCTTCGCTATGACCACAGGCTCTCTCAATATTATGTCTTCCACCTACACAAGCCTCTGCCAGGCAGCCTGAAACTTCAGCTGCCGGTGGCTCTACCACTTGGACTCCTCTCGTTAGGCTGTAGAGGAACAAACAAAAGGGGACAGAAGACACCAGGAACCAGATGGCAAACAAGAAAGTCTGGAAAGAACAGTGGGTAAAACAAGGAAATGAGGCAATGGTGGTATTCCTGTTCTAATGGTGGTATACCTGTTCTAAAACATAAAACAGCTTCTCACTGCTCCTACTTCTGAGGCTCCTCCACAACAGCATAGTGTGCAGCCATCTTGGTCCCTCCTTGATTTGGCCTCTCTGCTTATAGAAGATCACAGCAGTGTCACTAATAGCAGCAGCAGCAGCAGCAGCAGAAAATCACAGAAATGCCAGTCTGATTCTGTACTCTGCTGCCACAAATACCACCACCTGCAGTTCAAGATGGGGGTAGTAGTGTTACTACAAGAGGTGGTGAACCTAAAATGAAGCAGGAAGCACTGGACATGCCACTCTAGACAAAAATAGTGAGGTTTTAGATGAAGAGGGGAGGAATGCATGACACGGGATGCCTGTGGGTTAGTGATGGTGGAGAACTGGAAGCTGAGCCAGGAAGGGGTGGAACTTCAAAGTTGGAGGGGTTGCGCCCGGCAGTTGGTAAGATGGCAACATGATTTAGATTCACCACTTTGCTCAACAGGAACCCTGTGGAACCCTCTCGAGTTCATCGTGTCACTCACTGTAATTCACAAAAAAACTAAAGTACTAACACTCCAGAGTTCAATAAAATTTGAAGAAAATCAGCTGCTTAATTTTTGTTTTGTCATATTTTTAAGTTCCATGGTTGACAGAGCTGATTTGGGATGCAGCAATGAAATTCACTTCACTAGAGAAACAGCAATTGATAAGCGGAGGTATTAGCACTAATAGGAGGAGCCGCCACTAATAGCAACAAAGCTGAGTTTGCCTCAAAAAAATATGTTTACTAACATTAGTAATGACATCACTGCTCTAAAAATTACAGTTGAGGCAAAAAAAAGAAATTAATAATATTACAGACAGGGTTGTGGAGGCTGAGAGCCACATCGTGGTTCTCAAAGGAACAAAAGCACGGTTGAAGAAACTTTAATGGCTCATTCATTACAAATAGAAAATTACAACAAAATAGATGATTTAGAAAATAGAGGATGGAGAAACAATATCTGTCTGGTGAGGGTCCCAGAAGGTGTCAAGGGCAAGGCATGAATTATTTTCTAAAGGGCTTCATACCAGCAATTTTTGGTTACCAGTGGTCGTGGCCCTTGGAGAGTGAAAGAGCCCATTCCTCTCTGCTACCAAGCTCAAACCTGGAACCAGACCCCAACCCATTGTAGCATACTTCCTCTGGTACTCGGTTAAAGAAGAAATATTTAAACTGGCAAGGGAAAAAGGGTTTTAATCTGGAAAGGACACAGGATTTCTTTATTTCAAGACTTTTCAGCAGACATAGTGGCAAAACAAGCTGAGCCATTTAAAGATGCTCTTGCCTCAATAGATATCACCCACATGGTTACCTCAACAACTCATATGAACTACAGCACTGGTCTCAGCTCCCTCCTTGAATGGATTCTCACCACCCACCCTAGTAGAGTCTCCAATGTGCAAGTCCTCAGCGACTCTAAGCAATCATTCCTGGGTACTCTGCAGTGGTCAACAAAGTTTAGCAAACCTAAAACCAAGTTCGCCTTCCACTGGAAACTAAAAATAGGGAGCTCTCTAATTTTAAGTACACTCACTATGATTGACTGGTCCCTCCCTTAGCAATATGACCTGCGATAGACAATGCGCTAAACTTCTTCATTAGTTGATTCAATGTGGTGTGTGATCAGTATGTCCCCACCAGAAAAATAAAACTAGGGAGTGTCAAACCCTGGATCACCCCTGCCCTACTTACAATGATGAAGAACAAGGATAACCTCTGGCACTGTGTCATGGCCTCTGGCCTCCACGCCAATATGCAACAGTACAAAGTTGTCAGAAACCAATGCACTATAGCAGTACGGAGAACCAAGGAAGTCTTTCATAAAGGGGTGCTTACTAACAGCTGGGGCAACAGTAAGGAATTTTGGGATAAGATAAGAAGCTTAACAAGTAAACCCAATAGATACCCCCCGTATGATTGAGATAAATGGCACTCTTACTCTGGACCCTAAATTGATTGCTGACTCCTGAATATCACCTTTACTGATCTAAGCGGAATACTCCCCGTGATTCCCCAGTCACCTGCACCCTGACCCCCCTGATGAGAATTCCTCACGCTTTCACCCAGTGTCCCTTCTACTTCAGGAAAATAACCCTTATTGATTGCAGATATCTTAGTAAGGTGCTTGGCAATCCAGATTTAGTAGCGACAGCCTTGACCTAAAGCGCCTCCACCTTTGCACTCTAAGTGGTCCTTCCTCTCACCAAACTCCTTAACCTCTCCCTTACCCTTGGACAGATCCCCAGGCTTGAAATCAGCCACTGTAATGCTTGTGCACAAAAGTGGAGACTGTACCTAGCATTCCAACTACCACCCTGTCTCTATCCTCCCCCACTCTCCAAAGCTTTAGAGCGCATAGTGGCTGATCAGCTGACAGAATACTTGGACAAGCATAACATCCAGTACCCACAACAACATGGTTTAGGAAGATGCATAGTATGACCACTGCCCTACTCAATTTCTGGCATGCGTTCATAAAAGCCCTGGACTCTGGACAGCTGCTTGAGGCACTGTATATAGACTTAACCCAGCGCATTCAATACCGTTAATCACCAGCTCCTGGTGCACACGCTCTCTGCCCTAGGCCTATCTGCTGAAGTAACCAGCTGGTTTAAAAGCTACCTGATGGGCATGCACCAATGAATTAGGATTGGTGACTCTCTCCTCTCTCTCTGACTGCCTTCCAGTGCACTCTGAGTCCCCGAGGATCTATCCTTGGCCTGCTTCTTTTTAAACAATCTCCCAGCAGCATGTTACACCAACATGCTCTTTTATGTGGATGATGCCATCCTCTATTCCATGTATACTAACCCAGACCAACTATCCGCTGACCTGCAATCCAGTTTTAACACAGTCGAGAAAGTGGTTTGAGCAGCATAAACTGTTGATGAATTACAAAAAAAACAAAGTCCATACTGATTGCCAGCTCACATAGCAGACACAGAATGGCTAACACACATTCTGAATAAGCATCTCCTCCCTCTGGAACAAGTCCATGTGTTTAAATACCTGGGTGTTACCTTGGGCAGTCCTCTCTCCTATTCCACCCACATAAAATCAATCTCCAGGCAATTAAGTCCAGAATAGGTACCCTCTACCAACATCGAACTGCATCAATGAAGAGGCAATGCGTGTAGCTGTTAACAGCTCAGTCATCTCTAATTGATTATGGACTGATCTTCTATGGAGCTGCCATGGACACCACCTTAAATAGAATAAGAACAGCTCTGAATAAGTGCTGCCACCTTTGTGACTGGCATGGGTAAAAAGAACCCATGTTTGTGAACTCTACAAACAGTCATCCTGGCTACACCTGCAAGGAAGGATTGCCTACCAGACCTGTCTGCTGGCTAAGAAATCAGCCTTGGACTTACTCCTCCCGCCATGCGTAGCCTCATGACAACTGCCACTTCCACATGTTGCACTCAGTATGGATAATGCTCTCTACCAGATTCCCTTCTGCACATCCCAAGCACAACACTCATTTTTAATAGGAGCCCAATCCTTCATGAATCATCTCCTCCAGAGGTCTCATCTGAGACTAGACTTGGCCCTCTCAAACACAACCTATGCCTGCACCCACTAATTTCAGCAACTCGGATTGCTCATGATAGTCTCCTACTGTGCATCTTGCCTCTAAGGCCTTCCCCCTTCCTATCCTTTTCTTCTCCTCCCCTCCCTCTATCCTTTCTATTCTCCACCTCTTCCTACCCTCTCACCCCATGCTCCTCCCCGACTGGTGCATTAATGCTATTCCACCTCCCAGTCTCCCTACACCTCAACCACCTTTATCCTCTTTACCAACCAATTCCACCTTTCTCTCTTCTTCCCATCCCCATTCCCTACTCCTTTACTCAGCTCTATATTGCGGATCTTACCATGCCCAGCCGCTCTCTGCCTTCATTTCCCCTGGCAGTTATCACTGATAGACAGCACTTATGACAAAGTCTAATGTCTGACCGCCTCCATACCTGTTCCTATTTTGCCACTGCAAACTTGTTTTTCTCTTTTTACCTCCTAATTATATGTACCATGTGCTATTTTCAAATCATGTGTTAAGCTTAAGTAACCACTGTATTCAGCTGTCCCAAGCATTGTTACTCAGGAAAGCCCTGCATTTTGTCTCATTTCATTTGTAATGTCTCCTCTGTTTTCTGACTGGAACCTTTGTAAATGAATCTCTGGTTCAAGGTAATTTGTAATCCTAGATCTCAATAAATAAATAAAAGCATAATGCTTTCATTGAAATCAGACAGCATCTGGGACAGCACAATGTGTTGTACCAAATTAAATATCCTGCCGTAGTACAAATAAACAAGAATGGAAGATTTCACAGTTTGAGACTGCAGATGAAGCCTGGGGCTTTGTGGAGAAATTCTGGTCACCATTACATAGTGAAGCTAACAGTCAGGGCCTGATTCTAAAAGTCAGTGCAAGCCACACCAAAGGTAGCTTGTGCCGATTACCGTGCACCAGGGACCCTGTGCCTGATTCTTTATAGGGTAGAGTCCCCACATCAAAGTCCTGCAGCTTGTGGAAACCTTAGCCGTATGCCAAACAGATGGCGCATTTTGAAGATGTGCCACAAACTGTGGGGCAGCCATGTGGCAGAGTAACATGGACAGCAGTCCATGGTGGCTAAAATTTCTTGCCCAGATCTCCATGTACAATAATATATGTAATGCCCTGGTAAATTAGCACCCTGATCCATGATCACCATGTAGAATATTTGTTAAAACTGTCCCTGGTAGTTTAGCACCCCTCCAGCCCTGATTCATGATTGCCAGGTAGAATAAATGTAAAACTGTCCCCAGGTCGTTAAGCGCCCCCCAACTCCGATCCTCGATGTCCCCAAACCACTGCATCTACAGTCCTGATGGTCTAATGGGCCCCCACCTCAGCAGGCAGTCCCCACCACCTCACTCCCCCACCATCCCGAGCAGGTGACCAGCACAGCCCTCTGCACACCTCCATGGTTGGCCGCTGACTGAGCTATCAATGAGTGCATACACAAGTATGCCCTTGGCTGGTCTAAGGTGCTTAGACCTTTACCCTCTGGGAGGTTTTGAGAATAGTAACTTAGGGAATATGGCGGCTGCCGTCTGCCTCAAGCCCTCTAGTACCAAGCACGCAGCCCATTTTTGTGGTGCAAGGCTGGCGCCTTCGTTTGGTGCAAGCAGCTACGTTTGACACAGGCGCTTCTTTTGAGACTCAGCTCAGTGGGCATTTTTTGTACCCTCCTCCAACCTGGTCAACCACTCCTTCAGGTCTCCCTAGGTCCCCGGCTGCTTGCTTCTCCCTCCACACTGGACACTTACCTCAAATTGTGGCCCCTGGGTAACCTCAGCATATCCCTTCACTGGGCTGGTCCCTCCTCCAAGAGGGAAGGCACCAGTGGGGCATCCAGCTCACTCTCCTTTGGTCTGGGTGCCGCTGAGGTAGGGTTGGATGTTGAGGCCTGGCAGCAGTGGGGGGTGTGAACCATCATCCAGCTGACCAGTGCAGTTTCCTGGTTTTCTCTCCAGGAATGGCATGCCACAAACATCAGGGTGTGCGCTGATATGCGCCCTCCAGTCCTCAAGCTCAGATGTCCTGCTATGCTGCAGGCCTCTGCCAGGGCCAGCAGGCACTGAGCCACATCCTGCCCTCCACTTGGAAGACAAGCCATCACTGAACGCTCCTTTCCATCTCCCCCGTGGCCCTCCAGCAACCCAAGTCCATTCCAAACACAGGCCGCCAGCTTGCAGAAAAAAAGTCAACAGCGGCACCAACAGGCCAGCAGGGTGCATTTTGATGCAAGGTGCCACTTGCATCATTCATGTTTGGCGCAGGCACCTTGCATCAATCTAATGGCTTTGAGAATCGGGCCCGCTATATTCAAATAAGGAACAACATTCCAGTGTCTCTAAGGAGGAACATTCTATCAGTTCTACGTGCTCCTGTGATTCATGAATCACAACCTGTGCCACGTAAGCACATCTACATTGAAAAAGCAACAAGCCACTACTGGAGACAAGTTCAAGTTCAAGTTTCAAGTTCAAGTTTATTGCAGGAAAACTCCATTGAGCAAGCTCATTCACAAGGAGGTCCTGTGACATAAACACTTAAAGTACAAACACAGATAGGTAATAAATATATACATGAAATGCACGTTACATGATACAGGCTGGATATACATACAAGGGTACCACATAGGGTGACCGTGAGGTGGTAAACATTGATGGAGTCAGGAAGCTACTTACAGGTTGCTATACTGATAAATGAAACATGATGAGTGGTGTGTGCAATACATATACAGTATTTTAGCAGCTAGAACAAACAACAGTCTACAACTGATATGGGGGAGGAGTGATTTGATAGAGTAGCAGTGGGCGTAAGCAAAGATAAAGCCAGGAGTAGAAGGGAAGGGTAAGCAGTTAATATGACAAATCAATTATACCTTACCAGTGGATAAATATGGCACACATGGGAAGGAAGAGACTTAATGACAGTTACAGGTGTCTTTTATTTTGGCTGAACTTAGCGATTTGTAGAAGTTTATTGAAACTGTGCTAGTCAGTTTCAATACGGTTTATAATTGGTTCCAAATGGAGGGAAGGGCATATACAATAGCGCGTTTACAAAGGAAGTCCGCGTCCTTGGTATGTCAAGCATAATAAAATCAGATTTTCTTAACGAGTATGCACTATGTGAGATACTAATAAGGGAAGAGAAATAGCTTGGCAATTTCTGCAGGAGCAGTTTAAGAGTCCATAGCCCAGCATGGAGCAGGTGTCTAGTAGTAAGGATGTCCAACCAACAGCTGCATATAAGTCACAGTGGTGCAAAGCGGTAAGGAGTTGGTAATGAACCGTAATGCACGGTGATAAAGGATGTCCAGTTTACTTAGATTTGCAAGAGTGGTGGAGGAATAGATTACATCGCCATAGTCGAGTAGGGGAGAAAAGTGGCCTGTACAAGCTTGTTTCAAGTTTCAAGGGAGAAAAGGGCCTATTTCTGTAGAAGAACCTAACCTTGCTTTTAACCTTCTAGAGACATCTTCGACGTGGTCACTGAAAGATAATTTATTGTCGATCCAGATACCTAAATATTTAAATTTGTTACAACTTCCAGAGGCTCTTTAGCGTGGTGACAATAAAGTCTTGGGCAAGGGTATTGGGGGCCTGAGACAGCACTGCGGGAGAATATCATCGCTTTAGTCTTCTTGGCATTGAGCAGAAGCTTTGCCTTTATTAGATTATGCTCAAGTTGTGAAGTCCTCTTGAAGCACTCCCTTGACTTCAGATAACGATGAGCCAGAAGTATACAACACAGTATCATCTGCAAAAAGTGCAGATTGAGCGTAGATATGTTAACATCTAAGTCATTAATGTACAGAGAAACAAGATAGGGCCTAAGATGGATCCTTGGGGACTCCTCTTGCAACTGGCAAGGCAGCAGAAAAAAGCCTTCGCCTTTACTTTTGGAATCTTCCAGTTAGGTAGCTAGAGAACCACTGGGTGGTATGGTATGTGGCATCCAACTTTGCAAGGCAATTGACTAATAGTTTGTGATCAACAGTATCAAAAAGCTTTGCTGAGGTCCAAAAGACTGCACCAGTTACCTTCTTAGCATCTATAGCAGAGATCCAATCATTGGTTACTTTTGCTAGTGCAGTGATTGTGCTATGATTAGCCGGAAGCCAGATTGAGCTGGGTTAATGAGAGAAGGTTTCAAGTGAGATTTTAACTGAATATGGATCAGTTTTTCGAGAACTTTAGAAAGGATAGGCAATATGGAGATAGGCCTATAGTTGTTTACATCGCATGGGTCACCAGATTTAAATAGAGGGAGGATATGTGCTGATTTCCAGCAGGGCGGCACAGATGTTGTATGGAAAGATTGAAGATGTGGAGAATTGGGGCAGTGAGATAGGCATAGCCTGACCTTAGGAAAAAGGGTTCCAAAGACCATGTCCCTGCGCTTTTTTGGTGTCTAAGTTAGAAGATAATCTTCTACTTCTTTAAGTTATCTCACACAGTTGGAAGGGGCTGGGTGCAGGACTAGATGTGGTGAGGAGGTATGCTGGCTCACCGCAGCACCAGCATAAGGTGACGAGTCAAAAGCTAATCCAGCTGTGCAAAGTGGGAGTTAAGTTCCTCCAGGATTAGGGACTTGTTTTCCACAATCTTGCCACTTGCAACTATCTTTGTTGGGACAGAGGGGCCATGGGCCGTCCTTCTATAGCTTTGATAGTCTTCCATATTTTATAAGGGTTACCTTTAGCTTGTTTGAGAGTAGAAATATAATAGTTAGCTTTAGCAGAGAAGTTTTTCACACAGTTATTCCTGGCTGTTCTAAAGGCCTGCCAATCCGAAGATTCTTTGGAATGTCTAGCTTTAGCCCAGAGCTTATCTCGATCTATAAGAGCTGCCTTGAGATCCAAGGTGAACCATGGGTTTGAATTGTTCCGTACCCTTACTTTGATGAAAGGGCATGCTTATTTATTATTGTAGTGAGTTTGTCATTAAGGATGCAAGCTGCCTTGTTGACATCTTTGCTAAGTAAAGATCTTGCCATCTGATCATGCTCAGGTCAGATAGGAAGTTTACTGCACTGAATTTCGAAAAGGATCTTTTTGTTATAAAGATGGGTTCTGAGACGGGACTTAATTTGAGATCTTATGCAAGCAACAATTCCATGATCACTCATGTCATTGTGAAACACTGCCAAATGAGATATTTTGTGTGGATGGGTAGTTAATACCACATCTAGAATGGAACTGTTGGCAGTATTTAGAGTCTGTTCCTAGTAGGTTCACTGACTAATCGCCCAAGACCTAGCTCATCACAAAGGATTTGAGGCTGTGTGATTTAGGTGACAGCCAGTCCATATTTAGATCTCCTAGAAATATTGTTTCAGTTTTTCATCTATGAATATGGATTTCAAAGATTAAGGACTTCATCACCACCAGGCGGGGGTCTATAGCCACCTAGGATAGTGATACATTCCGAGGAGGAGATGAAGGCTCAGCGAAACTAACTCAAATTCCTTGGCTAGAGATTTGCAACTAATATTGGTGACCAAGTACTTAGATTTGGCGTGAGATAACCACACCCCGCCTCTAGACTCTCTATCTGCTCTAAATAAATTTAGCCCTGCAGTGATATTTGTTGATCAGTGTTCGTCTTTTTAACCACGACTCAATAATTATGATAAGGTCTAGGTTAACGTGTGCAGCCCAGGCTTGCAGCTGTACAAGTTTTAGGCAGGCTTAAAATGTTGACCATCATCATTTTGAGACCTGTGGCCTCAGCAAAATCGATAGGTGAGGAAAGTTGTGGGGGCGGGGTTGAGCTCCACATTTCCTGAGCAGAAGAAGCAGAAGTATAACTTTCTTTAAGGAGCTTATAAGAATGGAGACTGCTTTTTGTTCTCGATGGCAACCACATATCGTACTGCAAGAGGCGGCACCACTGTAATGACAGTTGATCGTGATCAATGTAAGTGCTTGGGTGGACATAGGTGAGGACAGTAGCAAGGGGTGTAGGCTAACCCGGAATAGGCTAAAAGGGAGAGGAGAATGACATAGTGTCTGCATGGTAGACTGTTATAACATTAGGTATTGATAAGGTACATTGGAGAACTGAATTGCATTGAGGTACTTGAATTTCACTGTATTGCTGAAAACTCTGCACCTCAGGAGCAATAAAAACACAATAAGGAGAAACCATGGTCCCAGATTGAGTGGTCTTGTGATTTGTATTAGTGCAATACTTTCTAGGCAAGAAATTTGCCCACCTAGGTACTCACTTAAAACCTAGATGAGAAAATACAGCAGAAAGGGGAACAAGGAGAGCAGGAGCAGCTTAGTTAGTGGCCATCCACCCTTCAGACTCAAGTCCCTTGTAGCAGAACCGGGAAAGAAGTAGAATGATAATGCAGGCTATATTGCCCACGAATGAATACAGTGATTTATGTAGACGACCAAGAATCCCTCTAGTGGCAGGTCTGTATAACCTGCTAATGGAAAACTAGCAAAAAAAAGTAGTTAGACCAAGGCAGAGTGCTTGGATGGAGGGACTGCAGGAAGAGCAGTCAGACAGAAGAGGTGTAAGCACTTTAAAACAGTAGTAGAAATTACAATCCAGCTAATACAGTTGAAAAACTCCTAATAACACAGTTGAAATATGCTTAGTTCTATCGAAAATCTAACAAAGTGCCAGGTGTCTATAGCGGGGAAAACTCCTGCCAATCAGAGTGGGTTTGCTGGAAGCACCGGTGTTCCGATTGACGCGCTGTCCCATACCTTCCAAGGAGCTGCAGGCGGGAGTCCTGGTCTTGGGTCGGTGGCTGGCTGGGTGCCGGCCGACCGTGGGTGAGCTGGAGCAGCCCTGTTCAGGGACAAGCAGCTAGAGAAGAAGACAGAGCAGGTCTTAAATGGCATAGAGGTAAAGGGGGTTGATTTGAGCAGTTTAGTAAGACAAAAAGGTAGTTAGACTTTATCGGCACCAAGGCAGAGTGCTTGGATTGGGGGCTGCTACAGGAAGAGCAGTCAGACAGAAGAGGTTTAAGCACTTTAAAACAGTAGTAGAAATTACAATCCAGCTGATACAGTTGAAAACTCCTAATAACACAGTTGAAATGTGCTAGTTCTATCGAAAATCTAACAAAGTGCCAGGTGTCTATAGCAGGAGAAAACTCCTGCCAATCAGAGTGGGTTTGCTGGAAGCACCCGTGTTCCAATGGCTGCGCTGTCCGTACCTTCCAAGGGCTGCAGACAGGTGTCCTGGTCTTAGTGGGTGGCTGGCTGGGTGCCGGCCGACCGTGGGTGAGCTGGAGCAGCCCTGTTCAGGGACAAGCAACTTCCAAGGAGCTGCAGGCGGGTGTCCTGGTCTTTGTCGGTGGCTGGCTGGGTGCCGGCCAACCGTGGGTGAGCTGGAGCAGCCCTGTTCAGGGACAAGCAGCTTCCAAGGAGCTGCAGGCTGGTGTCCTGGTCTTGGTCAGTGGCTGGCTGGGTGCCGGCTGACCGTGGGTGAGCTGGAGCAGCCCTGTTCAGGGACAAGCAGCTTCCAGGAGCTGCAGGCGGGTGTCCTGGTCTTGGTCGGTGGCTGGCTGGGTGCCGGCTGACCGTGGGTGAGCTGGAGCAGCCCTGTTCAGGGACAAGCAGCTTCCAAGGAGCTGCAGGCGGGTGCCCTGGTCTTGGTCGGTGGCTGGCTGGGTGCCCGGCCGACCGTGGGTGAGCTGGAAGCCCTGTTCAGGTACAAGCAGCTTCAAGGAGCTGCAGGCAGGTGTCCTGGTCTTGGTTGGTGGCTGGCTGGGTGCCGGCCGGCCGTGGGTGAGCTGGAGCAGCCCTGTTCAGGGACAAGCAGCTTCCAAGGAGCTGCAGGTGGGTGTCCTGGTCTTGATCGGTGGCTGGCTGGGTGCTGGCCGACCGTGGGTGAGCTGGAGCAGCCCTGTTCAGGGACAAACATAAAACATTATAGCCTAAACTGTCATCTCCACAGAAATGGAACATGGTCCTCAGGAAAGCAGTTCTTATTCTAAAAACAATAAATATTTATCTGTACCCACCTACACATATATTAATGCACACAAAAGAATCAAATATGATGTTAACACCCCCAGAACTCTGACTTCAGCTTTCAGGATAAAGAAAATCCTTCAGACAAAGTAATAGAGAACCCTCCACTCCGACTCCAATGTGGGAAGAAATGTCTCCACAGCAATCTTTATGCAGCTAAACAATGCATTCTCTACATAGTGTATACTTTCTTAATTTATGAAATATTGGTATCTCACCAATATTGTTGCATCTAGTCACTTCTAGTGTATCTATCTCCTCAAAAGTTTGATACTTAAACATCTCCTAAAAGTGTTTACATGATGCTAACTCACACTCCACCTACAAAAACCTGGAAGTACTCTACAGGTCACAAATGCCTAATTTGAGTGTCTCCTGCTTACTTCCACCTTTGTGTAACATGAATTCATAAATAAGTAAATTATCTCATGTTTTATTCAGGTTTCAGGTTGTGATTCCACAATGGTTTCTGAATGATATAACACATGTAGATGTTAAACTGTATTCCAGGCTCAGACTAACCACAGCTTTACCTCTAACCCTTTATGTGAATTAGCCATCATTAGGAGGTTTACTTATATTTAAACAAATATGTCTTGAAATACCTAGCTAATATTCAGGATTTATTTCTATTCCGTATTTTCTACAAAATCATTCTTTTACAAACATTCCCCAACTCCCCTTACCCTCTACCCCTACTCCTCCCTCACCCCACCCCTCATTTTACAGCACAAATCGAAAGTACACTGAGAACATTTTCCTTATTTATCCTTCTCAACTCCTTTTTTCTTCTTCTTTATTCTTAGCAAACCATGTTAACACTATGAGTATTAATTAATTCTATAATTGTCTTATGAACCCTCCCACTCATTTATACCAAGGTGTGGGGGTAACCATTGCAACTCTTATTAAATATGGCAGTGCTCCCTTTTGACTGCTACATATGTGAGATGTGTGTTAAATTTGAAACTTTGATGGTAAGCTAGCACTCCTTAAAGAACACAATGTACTTTAATGCCCTCTTGTCTTATACTGGCACGTGGGAGAGGCTAGGCTTCATAAAGAGCCTCTCATATCAGTGGACCAGTAGGAACTAGTTGCAGATTCTGCTAGTGTTCCCTTGTGCCTGAGGGACAAAACAAAGGTCAATGATTTCTTCTTAAGGAAAATTTACATAGCCTGATCTTAAATGTGTCAAGAGGGTGCAACAAAAGGAATGTGAGCGTGAATGTGTGTATCTGTTCTATCAATAAGGAATCATTGCATGTCATTACACAACTCTTTTGAGCCTTTTGTCTACAATGTATTCCTTAGAGTATTACTGGCTCTCTCCTCTGTTTTTCTGGATGCTAACCAGTGAGGAATTCTTACATTTTAATAATATCATATACATTTATTTCTAGATACTATGCATTGTGGTGTTATTTTTTTGTCCTTCCCTCCCCTTTGCATACTCACTGTCTCTTTCACCCCCCATACTCAGTGTTTCTTCTATTATCTATCCTGATATGACACCTTGGACAGAAGAAGCCAGAAGGGAAGGAAGGAAACATATTCAATTCAGTGCTTTAGAGGAACTGGTAATTGCTATTTTTCTTTAAACTTAGATTGTGGGCTTTTAGTGACACTATACTTTCTTTTGTTGTCTTTACTTATAATTGTTTTTGGGCTGTTGAAAATTTAAACATAGTGGTGGTGTAATTGTGTGCTGTCTTTAATTGCTGCAAATTTTATCTTGGCTTGTCTGACTGCCCTGTAGTTGGGTGAAGGGTGTTAATTGTCTGGCCTCTGACCTCAGCTACGTGATAACTGGAGGTGGGGCTTAGTCAGAGTTAAAGTAGCAAGCAGAGTTTATTTTCTCAGAAGAAGCCAGAAGGGGAAGGAAGGAAACATATTCAATTCAGTGCTTTAGAGGAACTGGTAATTGCTATTTTTCTTTTAAACTTAGATTGTGGCTTTTAGTGACACTATACTTTCTTTTGTTTTCTTTACTTATAATTGTTTTTGGGCTGTTGAAAATTTAAAACATAGTGGTGGTATAATTCTGTGCTGTCTTTAATTGCTGCAAATTTTTGCCCCTTCCCCAACTCTTAATTATATGCCCTGTTAAATCTGATTGACAGGAGCTAAACACAGGGTATAATATGGGGTGAAGTAGGAGGAACATAAGGGAAGAAGCCCACCCTCAGCACGATAAGTGTTTTGACTCATTTATTTATTTATTGGTTTCTTTTTCTTTAAAAAAATCTGGAGGATCAGTGGCAGTATTTGTAGTACAGTAAATTAATAAAAGGGAACTAGAGAGCTTCAGTAGCAGACAAGTAGTGGAATTGCAGTATAATTAGGGGAGTGGTGCAATGCAGTGGCTGTGGGGCAGCAATATTCAGGCAGACCTTCTGGACACTGAGGTGCTGCCCTATCTGCGTGCATCTCTGGACTGTGGGATGAGGTAGCCAGACTCAGAGCGGAAGTAAACTGGGTCAGGAGTACCATCACCCCTATCCAGGGACCACCCAGTCCAATGCAACTGCCTCAAAGGATGCCGAGAACGAGGAGCACTTGGATGACAGTGGGCTCAGGGAGGGTTAGAGCAGTCAGGCAGAGGCACATCCCAGATCCTATTCCACTCAAGAACTCATATGCCACACTGGCAAATGAGGACAACCAAATAGAGGTACCCAGAGAAGTGGAAGGAAAGGATGTGGAGGTTAGCCAAGGAGGTGACCTCAGCGGGGAAAGCAGTGGACCCCAGAGGAGGAGGAAGGAATCCTGGTGGGGACTCCATCATAAGAGGGATCCAGCTAGGAACACAGGAGAGGGAGGACAGGGAGGTGAGGTGTCACCAGGTGCCAGGCATGGAGGGATGGAAGGAAGATCCTGGGATCACTGGGAAGGCAAGATGGGAGGGTGAGCTGGATGTCATTATCCACCTAGGTACTAATGACCTGGCAAATGGGAGCCAAAGGAAGTTCAGGAAGAGTTTAGGAAACTGGGAGGGTCTCAAGCAAGTAGCTACTTCTGTCACTTTCTCAGAAGTACTACCTGTGAGAGGCAAGGGAGAGCATAGGAGTGCATGCACAGGAACTTTAACTCATGGTTGAAGAACTGGTGCTGTGAGGAAGGGTTTGGATTCATTGGTGACTGGGGACCCACCTGGAGGGATGGAGGTTTGTTCAAGCCTGACGGCCTGCATCCATCCTGAGGGGAATCCAAGACCAATGATAAGTTTAAATGCTACATTGACAAGCATTTAAACCTAGCAAGGGGTGGCAGGCCAGCAAGGAGGGTACCTACTTGCTCACCTCCCACAGCTAGCAGTGGAACCAGTGAACCAGAGGAGGGCTATCTCTGCAAAGCAGTGTAAAAAGATGGAGATTAGTGCCCAAGAGGTGGATAAGCAGAAAAGGGGCAAAATTCAGCAGAAGGGCAGACACAAGGAGAACAGGGATAATGACAACCAAGGAAGGGCTGGAGTAGAACAGTGAAACAGTCTAGGAGGTCAAATCATGGAAACCATGTGTGCAAATGCCAGGAGCCTTGTAGCAAGTGGAAGATCTGGAAAATGTCATCATGAGTACACCTGGACACCTATGGCCATCACTGAAACCTAGTGTAATGATAACTGACTGGAGAGATAATATACAACTACAACTCAATTAGAAGAAACAGGGCAAGCCAAAGGAAAGAAGTAGCACTTATGCGAAAAATAACAAGGCAGGATCCAGGAGGAACAAATGGGGAGAATACGGACAAAGCTGGAAAGGAAAATGGGGACAGCCATCCGCACAGGTGTGGTCTATAGACCACCAGCCCAGGAGGAAGAAACAGATAGGGAGTTGATGCTAGCCATCCAAAGGATGGCAGACAAAGGTGAGGTAGTACTGGTTGGAGACTTCAATATTCCAGACGGGACTGGAGCATCCCAGCAGCAGCAGCATCAACTAGGAGCAGATTTATCCTGGACTCCTTCAGGGTGCCTTCCTCAAGCAACTGGTCATGGAACCAACTTGGCAGAAGGCAATACTGACCTTGTGCTCACAAACAGGGACAGTGTGATGGGGGTAACAGTGGGGAGCACCTGGGAAACAGTGACCACCAGTCATTGTGGTTTGAAATCACAAAAGAGCAGAACCAAACCACACAAAACACGTATCCTGGATTTTAGGGGCAGACTTTGGGAAAATGGGAGATACTTGAAAGAGGCATTAAGGGAATGGGACAGGAATCAGGGGTTGAGGAACAGTGGGCAGTATTTAAAATGGGATTACAAGAACAACAGAATTATGCATTAAGCAGGTTAGCAAGAGGAAAAGGAAGAGAGACCATTATGGTTTCCAAAGAGGTATCAAACAAAGTGAAAGCAAAAAGATTGCATATCTAGGCAATACAAAAAGACACAGGCAGAAGGGATAGGGAGAAGTACCAGGAGAAGCAAAGGGAGGCAGGGAGGTCAGTAAGGGAAGCCAAAGCTCAGACAGAAGAACACATTGCAAAATCAGTGGGTAGAGGGACAAAACCTTTTACAGGTACATAAGTGAAAAAGAAAGACAAAGGGAGGGAGGGATAGTGAGACTGAAGGGGAGGATGGGGCATGTGGAGGAGATGACAACAGTAAAGCTGACATATTGAACAGGTATTTGCTCAGTCTTACTGAGGAAGAGGAGGGTAATGGGTCTGAAGGGAGTACAAGGGTGAGAATGGTGCAGAAATGGACACAAGTCCCTTTACACGAGAAAGGGTCCTGAAGGAACTGGAAGTAATAAGAGCTGATAAAGCAATGGGGCCAGATGGGTGCACCCAGGGTCCTTAAAGAACTAAGAGAGGTGGTGGCTGAACCTCTGGCTATCCTGTTTAGCCGATCACTGGAAACAGTTGAGGTACCAAAGACTGGAGGACAGCAGATGTAGTCCCCTTATACAAAAGTGGGAACAAAGAGGAAGCAGGGAACTACAGACCAGTCAGCCTCACCTAGGTAGTGGGGAAGATTATGGAAGCACTACTGAAGGAGAGATTGGTGGAACATCTGGTGGTCAATGGACTACAGGACCCAAGGCAGCATGGTTTCACCAGGGGTCATGTCAGACCAACCTCGTTGAATTTTCTCACTGGGTGACTAGGAGGTGGATCAGGGAGGGCAGTGGACATGGCCTATCTGGACTTCAGCAAGGCCTTGACACTGTGCCACATAGAAGACTATTACACAAACTGGGGAATATTGGTGTGGGCAGGACAGTAGTGTGGTGGGTAGGTAACTGGCTGGGTGGCAGGACACAGAGGGTGGTGGTAATGGCTGTCACTCCACAGAGGAAGAGTGACCAGTTGGGTACCACAGGATCAGTGCAGGACCGGTCCTATTCAACATCTTCATCAGTGACATTGCGCAGGACCTAGAAGGCAGAATTTCACTGTTCTGCTGATGACACAAAGCTCTGTAACAGAGTAGACACACAGAGGGTGTAGACAGAATGAGAAGCGACCTGCAGAAACTTGAAGAATGGTCAGGGGTTTGGCAGTTGAAATTCAATGCAAAGAAGCAAGATAATGCATATGAGGGACAAAATCCCTGGCACAATATATCAGTTGGGGGTGAGGATATAGCATGCACCAAGCAGGAAAGGGATCTTGGGGTTGTCATCTCTGATGACCTCAAGGTAGGGAAACAGTGTGACAAGGCAGCAGGTAAAGCAAATAGGATGCTGGGATGTATAGGCAGGGCATCACCAGCAGGAAAAGGGAGGTCATAATTCCGCTATACAAGACACTAGTGATGCCCCACCTGGAGTACAGTGTACAGTTCTGGAGACCATCTCCACGTAAGGACATAGACAGGGTAGAGAAGGTTCAGAGGAGGGCAAAAAGATGGTGCATGGATTGCACACAAGTCCTATGATGACAGGTTGAAGGAACTGAACATGTACTCCTGGAGGAGAGGAGGGAGAGGGGATATGATAGAGACATACAAGTATCTTACAGGGAGGAACAGGGTGCAGGAAAACACTTTTTAAGTGAAAAGATGTTCCAGGACAAGAGGGCATGGGATGAAGTTAGAGGAGGACGATTCAGAGGAAACATGAGAAAGAATTTCTTCACAGAACGGGTGGTGGACAAGTGGAACACCCTGCCAGAGGAAGTGGTGGGGGCTGAAACAATCACGGATTTAAGAATGCATGGATAGACATAAAGGAATTCTGGAGGTCAGGGTAGGGTAACAGACTTCTAGGAAAAACAAACTGAACTTACAAGCTCAAATGGTAGACTGGGTGGGCCATAGGCCCTTATCTGCTGACACTGTCTATGTATCTATGTATCTATGGACCTGGGTATAGGGTTCAGGAGCAGAACATACTTTCTCTGAACTAGTTTTTTCAACACGACTTGGCATAAATAGTATCATCTTGAGAAAAGGTGGATACGCCGATGTTATGCTATTTATGCCTAAGGGTTTAGATTCAGCATGAGTCATCCAAAGAAATGTAAGCTTTACTTCTGTAATTATTTTGAATGCTTGTTTTTATATTATTAATTATCATCATACTAAGTTTGTTTTAGCTTTCAACAGTTACAATTCATTTGATTCTACAAAAATGCATATATACATATCTATATCTCTCTATCTGTATATATATATATATATATAGAGAGAGAGAGAAAGAAAGGTTTTTCTTAGATAGGACTTTTGATATGTGTGTTCCATATAATATACATAGTCTAAGTTATTTATTGATACTCTCATGCTCTAATCAGTTACGCTTTTGCCAGTGTTTTAAATGTAAGAATAACATTTTTATTTTATTTATTCACAGATGGCTTTAAGGATATACAACAAACAGAGCTATGAACCATACTTCAAACATTACTATTTATAATACTCTGACAAATTATTTCACATCCATAACATGCTACATGTTATTGTAAGCCTAGCAAAAACATGTATTACCCTTTATGACAAATTTTAAACTTTACAATGAATAATAAACATCATTTGGGTCTCAGAATTGTCTCCTGGAATGACAAAGGATTAAATCACCCTGTCAAATGGAAGCAAGTCTTGTCATACCTAAAATCATATATACAGACATTGTATAGATTCAGGAGACCCACATTTGTAACAGAAAATATTGAATGGCTAAGAAAGATGTGGGTAGGAAATACTGTACGTAGCTTCATTACAAAAAAAAGGAGTGGCTATTTTATTTCATAAAAACTTAACTGCAACGTCTTATAGACCTACAAACATAAGGATGGCAAGAGTTTTAGTCCCAGCAGAAATAGATGCTAAGCCCATTTGATAGGTAATGTGTATGACCCTAATTGTGATGGCCCTGAATTTTTAAGATTTTTAATCAAGTTTTACATGAAAATATTAATGAAAACTCAGCATTACTTATTGGTGAAGATTTCAGTCTGGTTCTAGATGAATATTTAGACTGAAGTAACCCAAGCGGGGAAACCCATGCAAAAACTAAGAGCGTTTAAACTCATTAATGCAGGAACTGAACTTAACAGACACCTGGTTGATAGAGCACCCATCCATTAGAGATTTCACATTCTGTTCTTTGCTACATGATTCTTACAGTCACATACATTATTTCTTAGCCATTAAACAAGAACTCCCATGTACAGGAGTAACAATATAGGAATCATTACAATCTCTGATCATGCACCTGTTTCCTGCCTTTTACAAACATGGAATTAATCAAAATCTCCTTGATGGAGACTGGACCAGTTGAACTTTCAAACATGTGTCAAAAAAGAAATGGAACAGTATTTCTCATTAAATGTTACCCCGATGTCACTTCCTCTACTGTCTGGGAAGCTTTTAAAGTTTAATATGAGGAAGGATTACAGGGTATGTGGTGGCACAATGTAAAAAAGAGAACAACCTAGAGTAGAATTAGAAACCAGGATATAAAGTCTCAAAGGTAAGTACAAAACAGGAAGAAACAAAACTGAGGAAGTCAAATCCAAAATTGGGGCAAAAATACAAACTAAATAATTTATTATATAAAAAACAGAGTGGCTTATTTATAATACTAAACACCTTTATTGGGAATCAGGGGACAAATATGAAAAATTATTGGCACACAAACTTAGAAAACAAAAGGCAGCATCTAATATTACTGCTCTTCAGGATAAATGTGGCAAAACACAAACTATTCCCCAGAAGATTAATGATACCATGAAAACCTTTATCAAAATGTATACACTTGAAGGTTACTTTTAACCAAAACACTATTAATAACTTTCTGAAAGGAGTTAACATCCCTCAACTGACTCCTCAACAAAGTAAAATAGTAGAAGCACCGGTCTCAGCGATGAAACTTCAAGCAGCTATTAAAAAGTTGAATAAGGGCAAAGTTCCGGCAGAGGTAGATTTCTGCCAGAGTTTTATAAATCCTTAATGCCAATAATCACACTGCATCTATATAACATGTATAACAAATCCCTAGTTAATAAAACTACTAATATTATTATATATTCTTATGGAGGAGAGGTAGCTGCAGTGTAAGAGTTGCTAACTGCACAATTGAGCAGATCAATAGACCATAAGGTCTTTATCTACTGGCAAATTTGTATGCTCATATCTACACTTAAATAGGCTATTATTGTAATACTGCCAAAGAAAGGCAAGGATCAGTTACAGTGTGAAAATGACCATCCCATCTCTTTGATAAATACAGATGCCAAGCTTATAACAAACATTTTAGTGTTGTGCCTAAGAATCTTCTACCTGTATTGCACAAATCACAGACAGGATTTATTAAAGGAAAACTGTGCAAATACTGACCTCCTCACCCCGAAAACTTACCCCGATTAAGCTTTTATGCAGAAAAGTCCCCTTTTTTCCTAGCAGCCACTTGCTTTATTTTTATTTTGTAAAGTCCACGAACTGGGAATATGGTGGACCATCGTGGCTCCATTTATTGTAAAAAAGTGGCGCTACCACTCACTTCATCACGTACTGCACTTTTACAATAAATAGAGCTGTGCAAGGTCCACCATATTCCCAGTTTGCAGACTTTACAAAATAAAAATAAAGTAAGTGGCTGCTGGGAAAAAGGGATTTTTTGCATAAAAAGCTTAATTGGGGGTAAATATTTTGGGCAGGAAGGTCAGTATTTGCAACTGCTTTCCTTTAAAGGATTGACAGCAGCAAGTAATGCCATAACTCTTTTAACTTACTTCAGTATTCTCAGCTAACTAAATTGACACATCATCAATCCTAACTGATTTTGAGAAAGCATCTGATTTGATTGAGTGGTCTTATTTAACCCTTGCTGTGCCACGGACTGATATATCCATCCAGAACTCCTATACGTTCTGATTCTGCTGGCAGCTAAGGGTTAAAACAAATATTGACAGCGTTCAACTTTGGTACTAACTTCTTAAACTGAATTGATGTCCTTTATAATGAACCCATAGTTTCAGTAATGACCAACCAAATTATATCCTCCCTTTTACTTTACAAAGAGGTACTCGTCAGGGTGTCCTTGTCCCCTCTTCTCTCTTTATTAGCAAATGAACCCTATTAATTTAAATTAGAACTGATCCAAACATACAAGGAATTAAAACAGATAACTCACATTATAAAACCTTAGCCTATGCTGATGATTTATTGATCATTGTATCAAATCCTAAACAATCACTTTCACGGTTATTGTCAGTTCTTCACCCTTTGCCTTATGTTCTGGATTACACATCAATACAAACAAAACTGAGGTATTGCCTATGAGTTCTTATAATAATAGTTCACCTATCTACAAATGAGACTAAAATGTAAACAAAATATTACCTATTTAGGAATTATTATCACCACACAGATAGTAAACATACCTAAGTTGAATATACTACAGATATACAGGACATCAAACAAGATTGATTCAGATGTTCCAAAATGAATTTATCTTTGGAGGAAAGATCTCAACTATTAAAATGATGGCCACGCTCAAAATCACATACCCTCTATCATATATACCATTAAAAATAACAAAAACTTTCAATAAATACAATAAAATTATTTCAAATGTATATGGGAAAATAAAACTCCATGTATTAATTGTAAAACCTGTTTATTCACTGGAAACAAGGAGGCTATAGTTTACCTTGGATTGAAGGGTACTACTGGCCATAAGTGATCAAACAAGCTCTACAATGGTTATATTGGGATCCAGTATACTCCTCCATATGGGTAGAGTTGAAAAAAGATTTGGCCAAAAATTTCACTCCACCAACCTCCTGTACAACACCTTAACCCCTCACAGCAATGTTTTGAAACTATTAATATCACTAGAAAAGCATGGCAGCACTGTCTGTCTCACTGTTTAGAAAACAATAAGATTCTACCACCACTAGAACTAATGTCACTATAGAGCAATAATAATATCTTAGTTAATGGTTGTCCATTGTATTGGCACCCATGGATTAAGAACCTTACCCAGTTACCAAAGACTAAAATAAAATAAAAAAAGAAGAAGAAGAAAATCTGGTTAATCAAACATCTTTGTACCCAATCACTGGCATATTTAAATCCTTTGAACAGATAAAGTGGGGATACTCAGTTTACAGGGTGGACTTTGAAGTTACTTGCAAATTAGAAGTTCCTTATCTCTGTTATTAGACTTTAACATGAAAGTACCGTATAACAGCTGGCCCGGTGATGCTGGAGGTTAAGGCATGGTTGCTACATCTCACGCCAAACCAGTGACCCAGGTTCAGGAACAAGCCCAGGCCATCAGGGGTCAGCAGGGGAAAGAGGATTGAGCATCTGGAGGACTGCTCTCTCTTGGGAGGGAGACTAGTCATCCTCGCTCATTGACTGCCCTCTGGCGGTGGCTGGAAGGCAGTATGGGTCAGGAGGCTTGATCTGACAACCTCACATTGGAAGGGAGGGGGACGGTTAAAATGGAGGAAAATGAGCCTGGCAGGCTCGATCATGGTCTGCCACTCCCGGGGCCATCCCCAGAGTCTGGACTGGGTCTCTGGGAGGAGAGAAGCCAGTAACCTCCTCCTGGCCCTGCTGGGGCAATCTGTGGGGAAGTACGGGGGCTGCAAATATGGCAGCAGCAGAATCAGAGAGACAAAATCCCTCCATCAGAAGGGCCGAAGCCACCTGCCAGGGCTCCAGAGGATAAAGAGATAATAGAAAAAAGAATGAAAAAGAAAGAAAGTACTATATAACCCTATCATGAATATCATAAACATTTAGAATTCCCAAAATAAAGGAAAGCATACCTATATACCATAATTTACTATTCTTCTAACCTGATGAATTTGCAGAAATATGTAGAACTAGGTCTTGGGAAATAACAGAGGACATTACACACAAGAGTGGTTTACTGTGTTTATCCACTCACAAACTGTGAGAAGGACATGAAAAATAAAGTGATACAATAAAAATATTTGTAGGTGGTATCAAAAACACCAAAGTGTTGTATGATAAGGGACTGTTATTAGCACCTATCTGTTGGTGTTGCAACTCCTGGAAGGTAACTTAACTCTTATTTTATGGTCTTGTCCTAAATTAACTCTTTTTGGGGATTCGCTTATCCATCTGCTCGAAGGTAACTTCATATTCCTGCCAAATACACCCAAACTTGTATTACTGGGCATTTTTCCCACTACTTGTGAACTTAACAATTTTCAGCAGGACTGGATGTGTACTATTCTAATTGAAGCAAAGAGATTGGTTCTGATGAACTGAGAGCCACCAAACTTTTCACTTTAGACTCTTGGACCGAATCTTTAAATAATCTGACTGTAAATGAGTGTCTCTCACACTTTGCTTTAGGTAAAATGGAACAGTACCAGAAGAAATGGAACAAATATCTATCCTCACATCTTTGACAGACTGATACTTTGAGTATTTAGATACAAACTAATTTGGAACACCCTAGTATTTAGTTATAGAACTTTCAGTTTTCTATTTTAGACACAGTATACGCTTGCTTTATATCTAAGGTTTATACATGGAGGGCTGGATATTCACTGCGCTATTCTTAGGCATGAAGCCCATGCCTTCTTAAAATAGTTGCTTGAGGGTGTGGCGAGGCGATATTCAAAGGTTGTGGTAGGTTCAGCAACCTTTGAATATCACCCCCCGGCCACAGTTACTGCGTGACATGCAGGAACCTTTGCGCCAATCGCGTTGTCAGAGTGGAGCATTCAACTTGCAGTGGCGCGAAGTACCATTACGCCATGCACAAAATCCCCATATTCAAAGGTGACATGCATATGGGGCCATAATTCATGCAAGGTGCAGGGGGCCATTTGCATCTGATTAGTGGCCCCATTTGCATGCCATTAGCATGTGAGTGCGCTGATCCCAGGACTTGCGCCTGGCGCCTGCCAGGCAGCAGCCGTTGGGACCAACGCCTGCAGCCCGATCGTGGGCAAAACAGTGTAGAATCCCCACCACCACCCCCAGTGGCCCGATCGCGGGCATAGTGCTCCCCCACCAGCCCGATCGCGGGCAGCAATGTAGCCCCCCAACGTATCCCTGGTGGTCCAGTGGACGAAATGCCCGATCACGGGCAGTGTATAATAAACCCCCTCCTCCCACAGTCATCCCTGGTGGTCCAGTGGACTGAAATGCCTGATCAGGGCAGTGTATATAACCCCCACAGTCATCCCTGGTGGTCAGTGGACGAAATGCCCGATAAGTGGGCAGTAAGTTTAATAAAACCCCTCCGAACATAGCCCTGGTGGCTGGCATCCCCACCCACACCACGAGCCCACCACCCGCCCCCGGCAGCATCTCACCCGCCTGCCGCCCGCTGCCCGCCGACTGACTGCCTGGTAGGGCTGCGCCCATGGTGCAGGCAGAGCCAATGGGTGTACGCCCTATGCAATATGACAGTCGGATTTGTGAATGAATCATTCTCAAATCTGGACTGTCATATGACATGCGCTACCGCACTGGCTCTTGCTCTCCAATGGGCGAGTGCCCTAACAAATGATCAGTCGGGCGGACGGCGAAGCGGCTGGCGATGGTCTGCCGCCACCAACTGCCAGGGGGAGGCGGGGTGGTGAAGCTTCATGAGTGGGAGGTGAACCACCAGGCTATGTTCAGAGGGGTTTATTCAGCTTACTGCCCAGCGATCGGGCATTGATCCACTGACCACCAGGGATGACTGTGGAGGGGTTGATATACGCTGCCCACGATCGGGCATTTCGTTCACTGACCACCAGGGATACATTCGGGGCACTGCTGCCCGTGATCGGGCTGGTGGGGAGTACACTGTGCCCACGATCGGGCCACTGGGGGTGGTGGTGGGGATTTACAGTCGGCTGCCTGCGATCGGGCTGCAGGGGGGCACAGGAGTGGGTTAGCCAGCCACAGGTGGCAGCTGCTGTGTTGTGCCCTGCAATGCAGCAGCTCACCTGTGGGTGGCTCTCGACTTAAGCCTTTTTGGCTCAAAGTTGTGCAGGCGCAGGTTGGGGGTTGCGCCTGACAACTCCGCACAGCCCGCTGAATATTGGGCTGTGCAGTTTATGCATGGTACCTCCCCACCAGTTCAGCATGCATTCATTTGCATTGCACTGTTGCTCAGCCTGTTTTCAGTGGCACAACTGCCTCCTGCTGAATATCACAGAATGGAGCAAGTTTGGACTTGCTAGGCGCAACACTTTTGAATATCCGCCCGTTAAGTTTTTAGCATTAACAATTTTGTTAACTTTGTTCTTTACAATATGAAATCCTTGATTGTTATTCTTTCTTTGTTGAAAACTCAATAAAAATTTGAATACAAAAAAGAAAGTTAGAGGATGGCAACAAATTCAGGCACTCACCACAAATTGAAGGGACACCAGGCAGCTTTGGCATAATTTAAAATATGACTCCTTGCGTTTCAGACTAAAACATCCTTTATCAGAGCCTTTGATAAAGGATGCTCTTAATCTGAAATGCATCAGGTGGGTACTGTTTTTAGGGTGTCAGCATACACTCTTGATGCTGCTTCAATGTAAATAAAATATTTTTAATGATGTTAAAGCTGCCTGGTGTCCCTTCAGTTTGGTGGTAAATGGACAAATCTGTTGTTTTCTGCTTTGGACCTTGTTTCTGAGCACCACCTTCCCTGTGCACATTTCTTTTGTTTGAAAATGTTGGAGGATGAAGATGATGTCCTATTCACTCTGCTGAGCCACCCCACTGCAGTACAAAGGGACCAGAAGGAGTGGCACCACCTCCACTGCCTCAGTTGTCACCTCCAGTGCACATGCACTCATGGTAGTGCCCTACCTTAAAGTAGGTGTGCTACCCACAGTACCAAATAACTGTACCATTTTCCCATGCCAAACAATTGTCATACAGAGTTTGCAGGTGACAACATTGTTGTCAGTGGATCCATCTTAAAATGCCCACACAAAGGACATGTATATGTGCTGCTCTAGAAGGTGAGAAAGAGATTGATGGTCACTGGGTATCCTCCTCACAGAGATCAGCCAGTGCACCATGGAGGAGGAGTTCATGGAGGTAAATCTGGGCCAACAGTGGTTGCTACTGCTGTTACATTCTACTGCTGCTGTGCAGTGAGGTGGGTGATGCTACCAGGAAAAAAGAAGAGGCCACTGCTGTTCCAGGCTTCTTCAGCCCTTGCTCTTGTACCCAGTGCTCTTGGTACCACCCTTGGTGTGTCCTGGAGATGGATGGGATGGTTGTCCCATCCGTGGACCGTCTCCTCCCCTCCCCTCTCTCATCACTGCAATTCCAGGTGCTCCCAGTCTCCCCTCCCAAAATGGCTCATTTTGATTTCAAAATTATAAATATATATATATGTATAGGATATGACATGGGTGAGAATGAGATATTAGAAATATGTCTATGGTGGTCACTGAACTCTTGATATTCCATGGTGGTGAACCTACAAGTGGGATATCAAGAGTTAAGTGACAGTGAGTGGAGAATATTTCTATTTCTATTAGGGTAGCATGTTTCAGAAAAGAGATGCGCCAGAACAGGGAACACAATTTAAAGATAGAGGCGGTTCATGGGCAATGTAAGGAAGTATTTTTTCACAGAGAGGGTGGTGGACACATGGAACAGCCTTCTGAGGAGGTTGTGGGGTCTAAACCTGTGGGAGAATTCAAGAATACATGGGACAGACATAAGGCAATTCTTATGGGGGTAAGAAGAAATAAGCTGTTGGTTAACTAGGATCTGTAGCTTATCCTGTAGGTAGGGAAATGGGCAGACTAGGTGGGCCAAGCGGTCCTTATCTGCCATCAAAGTCTATGTTTCTGTGTTTCTGTGTTACTATCTCATGGTCAACACATATCATGTTTGATTTGTATAACTGGTGTGGCTCTGTCTTCAGTCAGACAGGTCTAATAAGAAGTCTGTTGGAAACTCTGTTGTAGTGGCTGAGCTGGGAGACCCAGAACTGTGTGTTGTACTGTCCTACCTGCAGAACCCCACACCCCAGTAATAGTACTCAAATTATGATAGTTTTGTGTGAAAGCCATTCGCAATCTCCGTTAAGGAAGTGCTGCTTGTGATCTACCGAGTGCCCTCATGTGGTAGTAGGATACAGCCTTGACATTTAAGTTGAGACCCATGCCAGCACCAATATTTCTGGGATTACATTAACATGTACTTAACACTATGCTATCACCACAGGCAGCAAGTAGAAGTTCTGGGGCTTCTGTTTTAAAATGTGCTGCATCAGCGAGGCGTGCTGAAAAGGAACGCCACCCTGCAGTATAGCAGCTGAAGAGGGACACGTTCACTCCCTTCAGAATAGCTGCTTCTAAAATAAATTGTGTGTGTGGGAAGGGTTGGGAGTTATTTTGCTATGGCAGCATTGAGAGAGCAGACCAACTTCACACTGAGGTTTTCATTTTAAATGGGAGAAAAAGACTGTTCAGTGCGAAGCAGAAGCTTTGACAAGCTAGGTGTGCTAGCAGTGCTCCAGCTTGCTACTGTTATATACACAGCATGACAATATATCAGTGATGACGTACCCAGCTTGAAGATGTCACTACTATCTCACTAGTATCCCATGAGACAGTAGTGCTCTTCTTCATTGATATAGACCCAGACATGTTGTATATAGATAGACAGACAGGCAGGTGGGAAGACAGACAGATAGGCAGACAGACAGATAGACACAACTAAACAGCACAGAGGAAAGGAAGAAAATGGAAAAATCAAATTATAAAGATAAATCTAATAAGATTTATCAGAACAAGTCTGAAAAAGAAGTATGAGGAAAATACAGATATGAAGCTATGGATATAAGAGTAGAATATGAAAGAAAATCAGACCAAGACAAAAATAAATAAATACTACAGAATGTCAAGATAAAATACATATGCCTAAAATAAAATAAAAGTTGAAAAAATAATATATACACTTCCTCTCAAAGGCTTCAAAAGCAGCAGGTCTGTCCCTTTCTCACTATGACACAAACTACAAAAATGAGAGCACACTATGGACGTAGAGATGTAACATATGACCTGCAGGAGCTGTTCCATGTGACCAAGCCCTCACTTACCAGTAGCCCCAATCTGAAAGCATACCCCAATTCATCTTAAAGTGAAGTTTAAAGCAGATTCACAGGCAAAGTGTAATGCGAAGTGGACATGAAGTGAAGCAAAGAGTTGTCAGAAAGTGTCCCAATTTTGCAAACTGATTTGTGAAGGCAAAGTTGGCACCTCTCCTGAACCCGCCTGTGAGTTAAAACTAACTTTGCCTGTGAGTTAAAACTAACCCGCCTGAGAGTTAAAATTAACTGAGCCTGTGAGTTAAAACTTTGCAACATCTCTGGTGGTGTGGCTTTCTCTGGGTAGACAAGTACGGAGCCTAAGCTAACACAGGGCATGAGGATATGCATCAAGTCTCTGTTAAATCATAGGGTGGGCAAATAAGTCAATAGACAAGGTGTATCAGAACAAATTTATATGCAGCTAGTTTTTCTCAGTTTTGAAAAGAAATAATATGACCCTGCTTGTTCATTGTTTTGGCACTTTTGTTCTCCAACTGCTGCTCCTCAGCCAGCCAGTTAGCTTGTTCAAAGCAATTTGCCTTGCTAACACCCATCCAGTCACTGGCCACTCTCACAACCTGCCCAGCTAGACTTGGGCTATTGATACAGCCCTGGGCTCTACCTCTTCCAGGGATCTATGACAGTCAGTCAGCAATTCTTTTGTCGACCGATGTTATAGCGACTCCTTTATGTCGACCGCATTGCAGTCGGCGTACGAGATACCGCATCAAACTGTGTTTTTCTTTAGAGGCTTCACCCCAAAACCCCAAACCCCTGCATCCCTGCTAATATGGAGTTGTTTGGGAAGGTACAATACCCCAGAAAGCAGTGCCAGGGTCTCACGCTGACACTACAGTGACCTGGTGCTGTTGCTGCTGTAGTCTCAGTCATGGTAAAGTTGCCAAGGAAGCATTGGTAAATGCCTCTTCCAGTGGAGCCAGGGCTCAAGAGAAATGACACAGGAACATTTGTTTGCTAACTACTGATGCTGAGGAGGCATGAGGTTGAGCAGGACTGTGGATGTTAGTTTATGTTTACTGAGATAAAATAGACATTGGAGCAAAGCTCATTTCAGTTGCTCCCATCCCATGAATGTGTGGTAGGATGTAGCCATCACTGATGGATGCAGCATAAGGCAGGCATTTTTATTTGTCCTTTATTACCCAGTCCCTGTCACCTCCCTATGATGCCATACCATACCTCTCATATCACTCACACCAGCCTACAGGGAGTGACTGATATTGTTGGTAACCCATGATATCAAAGGCCTCTCAAAGTCCACAAGAGGCACTACATAGTGGTCTGTAACCTCCCTCCCCTCGATCTTGGGCACACTGCCGCACAGCATGCCCTACACCCCACCAGTCCAGAGCATGGATGTTCAGATTGGATTTGATCTCAGGTCTCTCTGTGTTGCAGTGCAGTGACTTACTAACCAGCTCCAGTGGGCTGTTCATGTTGCTTGTTTCTCAAAATAAATAAATCAATCATCATCTTTTACACCTTCTAAATAAACAGCCATTCAGTGAAATGATGGCATTTAAAATGTCTTGTGGAGTGACAACAGAAGGATACATTTGGTAATCCAATGGGAAGTAATAGATGAGAAAATGAAGATGGCTTTTATCAGCCTGAATGTTGAAAGACCTTCAATATGATTTCTTAGAGGTTTTTATATAAAGTCATTGAGAAAATGAACTTTTCAATAAACTTTGTAGGTTGATTTATAACATTAAATGCCAGCCCTAAAGCAAGTCAGTGATAAAATGTAATGGTGTGCACTCCCAGGAATTCAGTCTGTTGGAGTGGTAAACCAGAATTTCCTATGCCCTCTTCAATTGTTGTGTTAGTAACAGAACTATTCACACAATGGGTGAAACAAAGTGAAGAAACTAGAGCACATAAGTTGCAGATAGAGAGTATTACTGTACATCACTTTTTATGCTAATGATGCCCTTTTATATGGAAAATATGCTGAAAGATAAATTGGACAGTCGTTTACTTGGGAATAAACAATATACTGTAGGAAGATCTTGGGATACAAGGTGAATGTAGTTAAAACAGAGATGCCAGTGCTGACTCATGGTGTGGTAAATAAACACAGCATCAACACTGTGTAGTATAAAAAAGCATTGTAACAGTATATCACAGTATAAAAGGACATAGTAACAGTACCATGCAGTATAAGCTGAAGTTATAATGGTTTACATTGTACAGAGATGGTAACAGCACTGTGTTGTATAAAAGGAAATAGTAGGAGTATTGTGAGATATCAAAGGACATTGTAACTGTATTGTGTGGTATGAAAGGAAATGGTAAAAGTTTTATATATTTAGTTACAGTAGTTAGTTACAATAGTTAGTTATTATGTTGTGCTGTGCTGTGCTGTGCTATGCTATGTTAATGTTATGTTATGTTATGTTATGTTATGTTATGTTATGTTATGATCTTACTTTGAGAGGGTTCCGCAGTAGGTCTTCACATATAGGACTGCCCCATGGCGCCAGGTTCAAACGGCAGACCTGTGGCTAGCAATCATCACAGGACTCCCCCATCGCCAGGTGATGCAACATCATCTTGACTATAAGAAGGGGCAGTCCCGCGCCCACCCTCCAGTTCTTTCCTGCCATCACATCAGTTTGTTCGACAGACGGGTGGTAGAACAGGATCAGTTGCCCACTTAGTATTTGACGTTTTCTCTTTTCTGTACTATTTCTCCAAATTTTTCAAACGAGTGTATGTTGTCTCATCTTAAAAGAGTACTCCAAGTGCAGTGCCCGAATCCCATACAGGGATGACCACTCCCACTGCCTCTGACTGGGGCTCAAGCACAACTCGGCCGAGTGTTATTTGCCAAGGGTTCAACCAGGCCACACGGACCCGATGTAAGCAAACCCTCAAGGCCCACCTTTGTCCCAATGGCTGGCTTCTATGGAAAAGGAGCTCCAGGAGCTTAGGGAGAGGTCATTGTCACTGCCAGAAAAAGAAAGAAAAAGAAGGAAAGCGCTTGAAGAGAAGCCCGCTCACAAGTGAGACTCCTCCACTTCAGAACCATGAGTACCACTCTTATGGGCACCCATTTGCTTCTGCAGGCCGGACACCTTCTCCCTCCTGCTGAGGTATGCGGGCAGCCAGGGTTGCCTCTTGAGGTCTCTGTTAGTTCTCCCATTCTGTAGCACTGCCGATAAGTCACCCTCCGCTCTGCTGCCAGGTGCCTGGCCCAGACCAATAAGCTTGACAGTGGCCCTTCTTCTGCAGGCAGCCCGGTCGTGGCTGGTAAGTTGGACGATGGACCCTCCATCAACTGCACAGTTGTATCTACTCTCCCACTGGGCTCCTTTGAGGACCCATGCCAGGATTAGTGGTGCTCATTGGGGACCCTTCATCCCTGTCGGTCTCTACCCCACAGATTCGAGCATCCGTTCCGACCTTTCCTTTCCATCAGAAAAGCTGCTAGACCTGTCGTTGGGTCTCTTCCAGAGCTCCAACCTTCACCTGGTTCTTTTCCACTGCCAGATCCCCACCTCCCAGGGTCCGCGCCGATCGGGATCTTTCAGCTATGGACCCTCCTCCTTCTTTGGGACCCTCAGGCCCTGCCTGATCCCTGCAGCTGCTCAGTGGCCCTTCAGTACTTCCTGGCTGAGCCTTCAGCCCCTCCTGCTGGACCCTCTGTTGGTCTCCCAGGGCCAGACCCCATGTTCCACCACTGGGAAGCCCTTCTCTGGACCATTCTCATCCGATGCCAGGCCTGGTGCCTCCCACGCGGCTACCCGATGCTGGGCTACCCGATGCCAGGATTCCTGATGCCAGGATCCCCAACTCTGGGTTATAAGCCATCCTGATACCCACCGCCAGATTATCCTTCGGGTTTGCAGGGTACCAATACCCTTACTGGCATCATCTCACTTACCCTCCATTGGCCAGGTATCTTGGGTACCAGCCTCCACCTCCTCCTCCTCCACCTCCACCACCACTGCCTGACCATGAAACTATCCTGGCATGGTGGCAGGATGCTAGGATACAACTCCTTACAGAACTTAGGCAGTCCCAGCCACCTGGAGAATTCCTCTACCCAGAGCACCACCTCCCACTCCAGTTCCTTTGTGACGTGCTGCTGGTTCTCTTCCGGTGTGTGACATGGGTGGATCCCTCCTTCCTAGTGGGTCAGATTCCTTGGATTCAGGTGAGGACTCCAATATTGACCTCTCTGAACCTCGTTCACTGGTCGAACCTCATCCAAAAGAATCCCCAAATCCCTCTGGAGGATCCTGCTTTAGGGGATCTGTGAGGACCATTCAAACAGCAGGGGATGGCTGTCCAAGGAGGTAGATCCTCAGTGAAAAGGCTTACTGAACATTTGGACTTGTCCACTGTGGACCTCTACCCATCCCCCTTGATGGGCCTGCACAAGGATCTAGTTTCCATAACACGGCAACAGCCTTCTTCCATACCAGCTGTCTCCAGGAAGGCTGATAGAACCTACTTTCCCCAGAAGGGATCTATTACCTGACTTCTCACCCAAACATTGACTCTGTGGTCGTCCGCAGCTGTGCTTGACCAATTGGCTCAACCTAAACACTTCAGTTCCTCCCACCAGACAAGGACTCAAGACAACTTGACTAGTTTGGTAGGAAGATCTGTTCATCCACCTCCTGCACCATTCAGTCACTGAACTACATGTCCCACATGGTGGCTTTTCAGAGTCCTCTCTCAGAACTGGAGCAGGACCTTCAGGACATCCCTGATGAAAACCTCAGGGCTAAACTGCTGGACAAGGTTCACAGAATAAATCTTCCTGCTGTCATGCACTCAGGCCACTTACATTTCTTTGGACTCAGTGGCTCAGGCTGCAGCCTCAGGAATCTGCCTTCAGCACCTAACATGGCTGTGCTTCACAGGTTTGACACAGGATGTTCAGTCATCCCTCTTGGATGTGCCTTTCAGGGTCCCGTCCTCTTTGGCGGTGACACGAAGGACATTATTACAGGGCTGCAAGATAGCGGTAGGTCCCTCAGAGATGTATGCTCCATGTATTGGATGGGCCAAAAGGAACAGCCCTTTCGTCACCAAAGAAAATATAACATGAACCGGAACAAGCTTCAAGGCAAAAGACATGCCACTGGCTCTGGAGCCCAAGCTCCTCAGGCTAAGTTCACCAAAGCAGCCTCTGGAACCAAAGCTCCACTCCCTCAGCATCCTGACTCCACTTCCCCTTCTCCCACTCCTCCATCCTCCTCGGAGGAACCGGTGGGGGAGATCGGCCTCCACCTAGAGGGGTGGAAGGCCATCACCGCAGATGTATGGGTTCTTCAGCTCACGCAAAGAGGTCACTCAGTCGAGTTCCTGGAGATTCCACCTCAAAGCCTCTGAAAGGTCCTTTACCCATCGGGTCAGATCCCCATCGCTCATCAAGAAATCCAGGCCCTGCAACAAAAGCAGCACTAGAACCCGCCTCCAAACCAACTAGGAAGGGATTCTTCCTATTTCTTCCTAGTTCCAAAAAGAAGGGATCTTTTGACCTATCCTGGATCTCAGCATGCTCAACCTCTTCATAGAGTACAAGAGGTTCTGTAGGCTGACTCTTCAGAGACTCCTGCCCGGCTCCACCAAACACATGGCAGTACTCCCAGATTTGCAGTATGCTTACCTTCATATCCCAACCCTCCAAGCCCACCACTGCTTTCTTTGATTCTCCTTCCGGGAGAACCATTTCAATTCAAAGCACTCCCTTTGGCCTGTCCTCAGTGCTCTGGGTTTTCACCAAGTGCCTAGCAGTGGTAGCAGTGTTCTCTGCCTCGGGCATATATGTGGTTCCATACCTGGATGACTGGCTCTTTTCATCCCCATCCCCGGACAGCCTAAAGGAGTCTCTCTCCTTCACTCTGGATCTGTTTGCCACATTGGGCATTTTGGTCAACCTTCCTAAGTCTCAGCTAGTACCCTCTCAATGTCTCCAATTTATTGAGCGGTACTGCATATAGTGTAGAGCAAGGCCTTCTTACCATTAGATTGAGCCAAGACCTTGGTTTCTCATGCCACTTTGGTGGCAAAGCTCGATGGACCCTGGCACACTCAGTGCTCCATCTTTTGGGTCTTATGGCAGCGGACATTCCTACTGTCCCCTGGCCAGGCTGCACATGAGGGTTACCCAGTGGTCTTTTGAGTCCAGTGGATCAATGATTGTGTGACATGAACCAACTGGTCATGATCTCCAACAGCCTTCAGACAGCTCTCCTCTGGTGGCAGGACCTCACCAACTTGTTGGTGGGAGCCCCTTCCACTCTCTGGCTCCCTCCCAGACCCTCACCATGGATGCCTTCGATACGGGTTGGGAGACCACTTGGGGATCATAGAACTCAAGATTCATGGTCTCTCAGGGACAGAATCTTCATATCAACATCCTGGAGACCAGAGCAGTCCTCTATGCTCTCCAGGCCTTCCAGTCGTCACACCCCTCCGAGGAACACTTCTTGTCCAGACAGACAACATGGCGATTGTCTGGTACCTCAACAAACAGGGAGGTACCGGTCGTACCCTCTTTGCAGGTATGCAATGAGAGTATGGTATTGGGCTATCCAGCATGGCCTGTTTCTGACAGCAGTCCATATGCCAGGCATTCACAACGTCCTGGCCGACAGTCTCAGCTGACCAGTAGCCAGGGCTCACGAGTGGGAACTAAAACAGGAGGTAGTCAAGACCTGTTTCTTCAGTGGGGTAAGCCAGATCTTGATTTGTTCACCTCCCATTCAGCATAAAACTACCCAACTTTGCTCGCTCGTTCCCGGGCATGGTGCATTTGGTGAGATGCACTGTCTCTCTCCTGGACAGGAGATTTCTATACATGTTTTCTCCTTTTCTCTCATTCAGAAGGTTCTGTTGAAACTCCAGGAAGAGGGGCCCACTTGATTTGATTGTCCTTCTGTGGCCCGACGAATTTGGTTCCTGCTGTTGCAACAATTAGTTCTAGAACCGCCGGTCCCTCTGTCACTGTCTCACGACCTTCTGTCTCAGGAGCAGGGCACCCTGGTACATCCGAGTCTTCAGTCTCTCCATTTTCATGCATGGCACCTGTAGACATAGCGGTTTCTCGCTATGGAGTTTCCTCTTAGGTTGCTCAAGTCCTGGTGGAAGCCAGAAAACCCTCTACCAGATCCACACGCCATGAAGTGGAAGACATTTTCTATCTGGGCACAGCAAAAGCTTGGACCCTTTTTCCTGCTCGGCCTCCCAGGTGTTAGAGTACCTCTTACATCTTTCTGAGTTGGGCCTTAGTTACCCTCAATTAAGGTTCATTTCTCTGTGGTGCGGCCTACCACCTTCTGGTGGAGGGCAAACCTTGCACAACCAGAGGTTTCAAAACTTTCTTGAAGGGTATCTTTCACATCAAACCTCCAGTCTGGAACCCCTGTCCTGCCTGAGATCTTAATTTTACGTTGGAGAGACTTACTTTGTCCCTTTGAACTGGCAGCAGTTGTGATATGCTGCCCTGTCCTGGAAGCTGCTTTTTGGTTGGTTGCAGTTACTTCAACTTGAAGGGTCTCAGAGCTTCAGGCCTTTGTTTACAAAGAGCCTTATTTGATTTTCCACAAGGATCGGGTGGTTCTGAGGACTAATCCTTCTTTTCTTCCAAAGATTGTTTCGAGATGACTCTCAGCCAGAGTGTTGAACTGCTGATCTATTTTCCTCAGCATTTCAACAGGGGAATATCTTTGCACACCTTGGATGTGCATCAGATTTTGAGGTACTATACCTCCCGGATTAAGGATGTTCGAAAGTCAAACCAACTCTTTGTCGACTTTGCCTCCCAGTGCCAGGGCAAGGCTATCTCTAAACAGACGATTTCTAGGTGGCTGGCTAACTGTATTCACTACACTTACCAGAAATACGGAAAACCCTTCCGGGTGGTTAAAGGCCACTCCACCAGAAGCGGCCACTTCTACTGCTTTTTCAGGAATGTGTCCACTGCGGATATCTGTGCAGTGGCTACTTGGTCTTCCATTCACACCTTTACTAAGCAGTACAGTCTGGACATTGCCTCTAGGTGTCTAGCTGGTTTCGGCCTTGCAGTTTGCAAGGTCTTCTGTCTTAAGGCAGATCTTTAGTTAGCAGACATCTTCCTCCTCCTGGACACTCATCTCCGACTCCTCCTTTTGTTAGACTGCTTGGAATTCAGTCCTAAATGTGAAGACCTACTGCAGTAACCCTCTTGAACTAAGATATAGCAGTTACGTAAGAACTTACCATAACAGTAGATCTTTGAGAGGTTTCTTGCACGTCTAATTTCCCACCACCTTCCCCAGTTCCTGAGTTATTTCCTTTTTCCTGTCTAACCTTTTGTGTTCAGCCAAGGTACTGGGTACCAGGGTTGTTATCCACTTTTCTGCTCCTTTTCTCTAGGTGTCTTCAGTGAAAAGAAATGAAGGGTGGGCAAGGGACCACCTTCTTATAGTCGGGATGATGTCACATCACCTGATGCCGGGGGCGGTCCCCACTGATGATTAGTAGCTACAAGTTTGCCATTCAAACCTGACTCCAGGTGGCGCAGTCCTATATGTGAAGACCTACTGCAGGAACCTCTCTCAAAGATCTACTGTTAAGGTAAGTTCTTATTCAACTGCTATTTATGTTTTGTTAATAACCAGGTAGGTGCACTGGCCCAAGGTGCCTTTTTCAGGCATGACCCAGGTACTCAAAAGTGCCACCATATCAAATTACAGAATTAAAGGAAATTTCTAAGATACTAAAACTACAGTTTGGGCATTACAGTCCGGTACCTTAATGCCATGCTAGTCATTTCCAACCAAAATTAAAATGTTGTAGATGGTCCTGTTTGGGAGAAAGGATCATAAATAGTGCTGAACCAATGGCCAGTTGATGCCTTCCACTTCCTGGTCTGCTGGCAATGCCCTGCACTGAAACTTTTGTGACATCTATGGATAACAGCATGAATGAGAGACAGAATATATAGAGTGTATAAAGACCTTATGTCTCTAACTGGGTAAGGTGACCAGTGGGGTGCCCTAAGGATATGTCCTGGCTCCACACTGTTCAGTCTGTTTGTCTCTTCACTGTAAAACATCAAATAAATCATGTAAAGACAAAGAACCTCTGTGTGCAAACACTGAGGCAAGGGTTACCCTAAAGGCATTTGGCTGGGAAGCCAAGTTTAAAGAAAATACAAAATCACACATGCCCCACAATGCAAAGCATCATGGGCTGCATATGCAAATCACCACAGAATGTTATGCTGGTCCAACTTTAAGCAGAATTGCATGGTGCGAAAGACCTCTCACACAGTTTGCAAGGGTGCTAACAGAAGACATAGACACGTGTTCGTCCTACCAGGACTCATCAGTATGCCTCGTCTATTTGACACCCCTGGGATGGACCAGCTACCCTATAGGCAGTGTGCCTTGGATATATTGTGGTGAACCCATTAAAATAAAAAACATTTAAAGACAAAGAACCTCTGTGCGCAAACACTGAGGCAAGGGTTACCCAAAGGGCATTTGGCTGGAAGCCAAGTTTAAAGAAAATACAAAATCACACATGCCCCCACAATGCAAAGCATCATGGGCTGCATATGCAAATCACCACAGAATGTTATGCTGGTCCAACTTTAAGCAGAATTGCATGGTGCCGAAAGACCTGTCACACAGTTTGCAAAGGGTGCTAACAGAGAGACATAGACAAGTGTTGCGTCCCTACCAGGACTCATCAGTATGCCTCGTCTGTTTGACACCCCAGTGGAATGCCCAAAGCCAAATGCCCTTTGGGTAACCTTGCCTCAGTGTTTGCGCACAGAGGTTCTTTTGTCTTTTAAATGTTTTTTATTTTAATGGGTTCACAATATATCCAAGGCACACTGCCTATAGGGTAGCTGGTCCATTCCACTGGGGTGTCAAACAGACGAGGCATACTGATGAGTCCTGGTAGGACGAAACACGTGTCTATGTGTTCTGTTAGCACTTTGCAAACTGTGTGAGAGGTCTTTCGCACCATGCAATTCTGCTTAAAGTTGGACCAGCATAACATTCTGTGGTGATTTGTATGTAGCCCATGATGCTTGCATTGTGGGGGCATGTGGGAAATAAATCATGGATGAGCAAGTTTCAGATGACTGCAAAATATGTGCTTCAGTAAATAACATGCAAGCCAGAGCAAACCTCCAAGAAGGCCTTAATCATATAGGAAGATGGGCAATAAAGCACAAGATAGTGTTCAATATAGACAACTGTAGGGTCATACCCTCTATTTATTTATTAAATTTTGATGACGGGTAGGCCAGGCCCGAAGGTCACTTTTTCAGCATTACATGGTGAAATACAGAGAGGAATTGGTTACACAGTACATACAGATAATTGACAGGTTACTTTGGAAGGAAAAGCAGAAGCTAAATATTTCTTAAATAGTGAACTCTAAAGTACAAACAGTGATGAGTCATGTGATGTCTGGCTAAGGGAAGCAGCGCTCATCTCTCCCAGCTACATCGTACAGCTTTTCAGTTTCAAACTATACCAAAATTGGCTAGAAAAACTCCTTCTTTTTTACTGTCGACCTGCTTGACAACTAGATAGCACTCCATCGAGAACAGCAAACAGCAACTCAGGAATGGAGGCAGAGATGAGGCAAGAGCTACCACACCATACCGCTCCAGCTTCTCCCAAAAAGGCTGCTAAGAATTCCAAACAGCAGCCTGTAAAGCCAACAATCTCTCCTGTGTCTAAATCTACCACTATCCCACCACAGAAGAGTGCTTTCTGTTACAAATGAAGCCGCTCTGGGAAGCCTTACTAACACTGACAACAGACATTGCCACCTTAAAGCAGGACCTGAAAGAAATATCAAGACAAGCTAGAGACATGGAGGAAAGGGTGGTTTCACTAGTAAAGTGGCAGGCAGCTGTGGACCCAGAGAGACGTAGCCCTCTGAAAGCAAATGAGCAAATGGAGATTAAACTGGAGGACCTTAAGGGCCGCAGCCATCACAACAATCTGGGCATTATTGGACTACTGGAGGAAGAAGAGGGTTCCTCCCCATTGTCTTCACCAGAAGCTACTGGACAAAGTTGCTGGCCCTCACCTAATGGGCCTGCATATATTGTGGAGCGGGCCCATCGAGATTTACACCCCAAGCCAGCTCCTGGCTCACCTCCTTGGTCCTTCTTGCTGAAGCTACAGAATTATCTAGACAAGCAGCATATTTTGTTGAAACTATGGGTCATATAAGCTCTGATGTGGGAAGGGCACAAGATAAGAATTTCACAAGACCTACCAGCGTCCATCAGGCAAAGGGCACATTTCATTCTATGATATCTCACCTTGTCCCTGCTGGTGTCCACTTTTGGATGCTGTACCCTGCACAACTTCAAGTTCAGATGCAAGAGAAGTGGCATTCATTTGAGAAGAACAAGCAGGCTGTGGAGGAGCTGCAAGGGCTGTTGCCAGATTTGTTCAAAAAGTGACAAGGTATTTACTGTTCACATATTCCCTGAGTCAGCGATTTATTTCCTTTGTAGACACTAAGGCAGGGGAGACTATTGATTTCACAGCTTTTTGAGCTGGGCTGGCACATGTCCTCACAAGTGATCATACCGTGCTTTAAGAGTCTTACAACCCATGGTATAACTGGAGGGCGCGTCGATGTGCAGGAATAACCAATGCGAAACCACAGCCATTGGATCTGGCTCTAAAATTGTCTCCTCTATCCTACCATGGTGACTTTCAGGCTATTGAAGTGCAGCAGTACTGTTTATACCTTCTTTTTGTGTGCAGAGGCATAGTGGAGCAAGATGGACTGGTGCTCCTCGGAGATGCGCACAACCAAGTAGTGCAGCTGATCACTTAGCAGTGGGGCATCGGAGCGAGTGTGCAGCGATCGTGGAGTTGCAGCCAGCGTGATCAGTCTTGCTGCAGCTTCACAAAGAACAGTGCATTCAAATCGCAATCACAAGTACTGGATCATTTCCTAACTTTTAAGCTGCTGTTTATTGAAGACGGAAGGATTTCTCCTCAACTTTTTATTTTAGTTTGTGATGTTCACTATTCTGCCATTTGGGACTCTGCCAAGTCACCAACCACACAAATTATTATAAGGCAGCATTAAGTGGAGAGCTTAGTTAACTTCAAATCATCTGCCTCAACAATTTTTGTGATTTTTAGGTAGATAGGGGGCTGCTTGATGGGGTGATTTCTCTCAAAGTTAGTAATGTTTTATACTAGTTTCTTCATTCTAGGTTGATTGCTTGGATGTTAAATAACTTTCTGTAATAAACCAAACTGTTTAAGGGAGGGATGACAGCTTTATATGCTCCGGCTGTTAGCATTGCATACCATATTGAGGAGTGGGTAGACCTTTCATCATCGCTAACAAGCAATCTCTGTATTATATATGTTTGGGGTGAGAGGAATATTTTCGCATATTTTACTTAAGTGTTTCAGCTCAGATGTGAGGGGATCAAAGGGAGGGGGTCAGACATGGTTGGTTTTGTATATTGGGAGGAGGGGGAGGGTACCCACGGTATCAGTATAAAGGCTTAGTAGGAAATTTAGAATATATCACAGTATTTACAGAAGTTCGGAGAGTTATGGCTAGCAAAGTGAATACTGTATCTTGGAATGTCAAAGAGGTATGAAATAAACAGAGCGTTATAAACTATTGAAGCATTTTCGGATAGTTAGGGACAAATCTCTTTCCTGCAGGAAACCCTTCTTCTCAAATCGGAGGCCAAATTGCTGAGAAGGCTGCATGTGGGGCAAGTTTTTGCTGCTGGGTCCAGCTCACAGAGCAAAGGGGTAGCGATATTGGTGTCTAGGAATCTGGTTTTAAGTGCAGCCAGTGCATTGTGGATGCCCTGGGCAGATATGTCTTTGCAGTGGGGACACTGGAGAGGTCAGATATACCTTAGATCCATATACGGTCTGAATACAGACATCCCTCCTTCTTCATGGAGATCCTTAATCTTCTGTTGCCTTTCCTCTCTGTTCCGTTTCTGTTAGGAGGAGACTGGAACCTCCTTTCTCCCCGGACGTAGACAAGATGGGCAAACAGAAGGCGTTCTATCCCATGCTCAAAGGGCTATCAGGGAGCTGATAGACAACCTAGGATTTGTGATCTGTGGAGGGTTCTACATCCCAACCTCGGGAATATATGTTCCGGTCTTCAGTACATGGGACTTCCTCCCACATAGACTACTATTTAATAAGTAAACAACTTCTCTCAGGCCTTATGGCATGTCAAATTTCCCAGAAGTTATCTTGGACCATTCCTCAGTGTCTTGTACCATCTCCTGACCCCGTACCACCATGCGGAAACAGCTTGAGAAAATCAGTAACAGATTATTGAAAGATAAATGGGTACTAGATAAGTTAAAAGCCTGTATTGCACAATATCATAAATTAATTTAAACTCTCGGGTCATCCTGACTTGGAATGGGGGCCTAAAGCGTTGTATTAGAGGGAACTAATCAGGATTGCCTCTGTACAGAAGCACAAGAGGAAGGCCAGGCTAAAGAACTATTGGATAAAATTAGGCAACTGGAAGTACATCTCCCCATCATCACGGAACGCTCCATCAAGAGTTAGTCTGTATTAGGGCACAGTATAATGACTTGCTAGTGGTTAAGGCAGAATATGCACTCCTCAAAACAAACTCCACTTATATTGATCAAGGAGAAAAAGTGGGTCGTTTGCTAGCCATGAGGGTCAGAAAACAGGAAACCTTGAGGTTGATTAAATGCAGCCCATTCCAGGGCAGATTGTCTCCTTCTAACTAAGCCGAATGAAATTGCAGCCAAATTCCATACCTTCTACAGAGACTTATACGGGATCAGGCCAAACTCCCCTCAGTGGCCCAGATAGATGAATACCTGGGTACCATGAGTCTGCCCTTCCTGTCCAAGGAACAACAATCCCTTCTGATTTCCCACTTTCAGAAGACAAAATTAGAGTGGCCATTCGCAGTTTATCACTTGATAAAGCCCCAGGCCTGGATGGCTTCTCCGCTAATTTCTTTAAGGCATTGGAGGATGATCTGACCCCATGGCTGCTTCGTGTTCCAGACTATCTTGGTGGATCGTGCTGGAAACCACATCTCTTAAAACCCTAATAGTAGTATTGCACAAGGAGGGAGGGACCCAGAACAGGTATCGAGCTACTGCCCTATTTCACTCTTGATTATGACATTAAAATCTAGCCAAAATTCTAGCTAACAGGTTAGGCCAGGTTATACCCTCTCTGATTTGTGCAGAACAAGTGGGCTTTATGGTAGGCAGATCAGCCTCGGATCATGTGGGAAATTAGATCACATCTTCTCTACATCCCAGGCGATGCTGCTCCTGCTGTATTGATGTCCTGGACGCAGAAAAGTGTTTGACAGAATGGATTGGTGTTTCCTTTTAGGACATTATGTTGGTTCAGTTTCCCTCCCTCTTTGTGCAATGGATAAAGGCCCTGTACACTAACTCTACTGCCCACATATATCATAACAGAACTTTTTCCTCTTATTTCTCCCTCTATTCTGGTACTAGGCTAGGTTGTACCCTATCCCTCCTACTGTTTAATCTGTACCTGGAACCTCTCCTGGACGAATTAAAATGGACCCGTGATTAAAGGTGTGATGGTAGGTAGTCAGGAACTCAAAGTCTCAGAATATGCTGATGATATTCTCCTCCACCTTTCCAATTTGAGGGAGTGAATTATCAGAGTCTTGGACTTAATCCAAGAGTTTGGAATTCTGGCCAACTATAAACTGAATTTGGAAAAACATAATCTTCCCTCAACTTTCACACTCACCATAGGAAATTGAAGGATTAGGGTTACAGTGGGAACATAAAAATTAAATATTTGGGTATATATTTGACCAGGGAACCTAAATCCTTGAGACATTATAACTTGGATACCTTGGTTCAAGTAATTCAACAGGACTTAAATAGATGGAGGGCATTGCCAATATCCCTATGGGGGAGTGAGTCTAATCAAATTAATATTCTACCGGATCTTCTATCCCTCAATATATTGAACATTTGGTTACCTCAAGCCTGGTTTTCCAGACTTCACTCGCTGGTTAGGGGTTCCTGTGGAAGGGTAAACAGGCTCACAGGGCTTATGGAAAGCTCACAGTCCCTAAAACAAAGGGAGGATTGAGACTCCCCATTTCAAATTCTATTACTGGGCAAGTCATGCTGCGAAATATATGAGATGGTCAGAAAGGCTTGAAAATCCACAACCGTACTCAATATATACCTATATGGTTAAAGCTGGAAAGCGAGCTTATCTCCTCAATAGGCATTTCTGCCCTGCCCTTTATCATGTTCCACTCAAATCGCTTCCCCAGGCATTGTGGATACTCTGGTCGGTATTTCAGTTAAAGTTCACGCTCAGTTATGTGCGCCCTCACTTATAAACATACACAAGACCCACTCCAACCATTGGTAGGTAACCCAAACTTTAAGGCAGATGGGAGATTGGTGAAAGCCTCCTGGCTTTCCCAATTGCACATGCCAGGATTGCTGACTTATGGCATGATGGCCAAGTCAGATCAACAATAGATATCCTTAACAGATACCACTTAGGCCCCTACTAAGTTTCAAGGTGTTACAATTCAGACACATGCTGACTGCCTCCCAAATAAAACAAGCAACAGGGATGGAAGTAGCTTCCTGCAACCACTTAGTGCAATAGTCACCCAACAACATGTGTTTTCTAGTATATATAAGATATTAATAGAAAAAGCTTTCCAAATCAAGATGGGTCCTCTCGTTACTGGAACTCCCAGTTCCGGAAGTAACATTCAATTGGGAGAAGGTCTGGAAAGATACCCACTGATTCATATTGCAAGATAAATTATGTCTGATGCAATTTCAGATTCTTAAAGGAATTGTGTGATCCGACATGCTGGGCTTCATAGCCCACTACACTGGGGTAGCAATAGCCCGCTGTGTAAAAATAAATTGTTTACTCACGGGTGAAACTTTGGGAAGGATCATAATTTGTGCAAACTGCAGAGCTAGCCAATCCTTCCACTTCCTGAACTGCCTGCTCCACCCCGTGCTCTCCCATTTGTGATGTGGGGACCAGGGAGAGCACAGGGGCACTCTCCATGCAAGCCTATGGGCCCTATTTTCAAAACCTTTTAATACTTTAAACTACCTTTTGTTAAAAAGAAACACAGCTCAACTAATAGGGTCCCTGATAGTTGAGCAGTATCTTCTTTTATCAAAAGATAGTTTATAAAAAAGGTTCTGAAAATTATTCCCATAGGCTTGCATGGGCAGCGTCCCGGTGCTCTCCCTGGTACCCGTCAAAACAGGGGAGGGGCAGAGCAGACAGTCCAGGAAGTGGAAGGACCTGCTAGCTCACAGTTTGCACAAATTATGATCCTTCCCAAAGTTTCACCCATGAGTAAAAAAATTATTTTTACACAGCGGGCTATTGGCTCCTAGGTAGCAGGTATATGAAGTCCAAAGTGTGATTTCAGCAAATCACACATTTACTTTAACAATATGTATTGTACTCTGGTTAAACTAGCTAGAATGAATAAGTCCCTCTCCCCAAATTGTAGGCGTTGTATGCAGGATGTAGGCTCCTTATACCACATTTTCTGGGAATAGCCCAAAGTGGCCCTTATGTGCCCTTATGAAAAGAGAGAGTAGATCCTCTATTGGGTATTGTGGAGTATATAGAACTGGGGGCATGCCTGGTGGGTGACTACTCCTATAGGTGTTACTGAAAAGAAATATCATCTAGCAATGATAGCAATGTCAGTTAAAGGTTAGTACTCAAACACTGGTTAGACACGGATGCTATATCTTATATTCAGTGGTTGCAGGAACTCTTGTTCAATCTCTCGGTGGAGAAAGTAATTGCTAAGCGTACACAACAGGATGCCCAAGTTTGAGAGGTTTTGGAGTAAATTGCAAACTTTATACTCCCTTTAACAAGCATCATGAATGCTTAAGAGTACCTCCTATAGCTGACCTCACACCAACATTCCTGATACCATGGGCGGGTGGCTCGGGAGTGTGGGGGCTTATTTAGGATGTCTGTATTGTGTTGTTTTGTCTTGTTTTTTGCAACCATGTCATGCAGTAACACAGCTTTCTAAGGCTGACTGTACAAACTAAATAAAATATGTTGAATTTCAAAGTACAAACAGTGAGAAAGACCTGGGTATAATATTCATAAATGATCTGATATTCCATTATTCCATCATTAAAGTACAGAAGTGGCAAAGAAAGCAAATAAAATGCTATGGTGTATATTGAGAAATATCCGTGCTAGAAAAAGTTTTGTGTTGATGCCACTCTATTGGTCTTTGGTCAGACCATTGACTGAGTACTGTGCTAAGTTTTGGAACCCTCGCCATATAAGGGATATCAGGCAGTTGGAAAGAATTCAGAGAAGGGCAACCAGGAATGTTACTAGGAAAAAGGGTCTAAACCATGAGGAAAGATTACTAGACCTACGATCGTTTACACTAGAGTATTGTCAAATAAGAGGTGACTTATGCCTACAGTAGTATTCGCTGCCTTTAGAAATAGAGATCTCTGGGAATGCCTAGGATTGGAATCCAGGGTTAGTAACAGGATCACCAGAGCACATGGTTAACAATTAAAGGTGAAAACTACAAAACAAATAAAAGGGAGCCTGGATAAACCAACAGTGGTTGCCAAATGGAATGGACTATCTGATAAGGTGGTGTCAGGTGACACAATTGATACCTTTAAAAGAGATTAGATATGCAAATGGATAGTGCTTCTGTCCATTAAAATGGCCAGTCTATTTAGCACAAGCTATTGACTCGTACCCAAACCTATGAAATCTGGGCAAAGAGATCACAGGGCACATCTCATGAAGTCTATGGGAAGTTTTCAAAACATTTTAATTAAGCAACCTATGATGAAAATGAAAGCCACTGCTTAACTAGTTGGGACCCTATCAATTTAACTAATAGGGCTCCAATTAGTTAAGAGGTGGTTTTCATTTTGATCATAGGTTGCTTAAATGTATATTAAACTGTTTTGAAAAATTACCACATAGACTTTCTTGAAGGGCATACTCACACTCTCCCTGCTTAGATGGCACAAAACATCTCAGCATGGGGCTTGGCCAGCAGATCAGGAAGTGGAAGGATCAACTGGCCATTGACCAGCTAAATGACATAAACGTATTTGGAGCAATTCACAAACCTCTTCTTAACAATTTCGTTTAACAGTATTGTGTGGTATTAAAGGAAATTGCATGGTTTAAAAGACACAGTAGCAGTATTGTGTGGTAGAAAATTACATGGAAACAGTACTGTGTTTTATAAAAGAACCTAGTAATAACATTGTGTAGTATAAAAGGACATGGTAACACTACTATGCAGTATAAAATGACACAGTAACAATATTTTCAATAACAATTATTGTAATAGTATTGTATGTTATGAAAGGAAATGCTAGCAGTATGGAGTGGTATAAAAGGATATGGTAACAGTAATGTGTGGTATAAAGGAAATGGTAACAGTACTGTGTGATATGAATGAAAATTGTAACAGTGTTGTGTGATATGAATGGAAATGGTAACAGTATTGTGTGATATGAATGGAAATGGTAACAGTAGTGTGTGATATGAATGGAAATGGTACCAGTATTTGTGGTATAAAAGGAAATGGTACCAGTTGTGCTAGCTGCAGGAGACACTTTCATATCAGAACAATCCAGAATCATCAGGAGATTTAGTTACTGTCCAGCCAGATAATCTTTATTTAATTCCTTAATCAAACTTCACACATATTAGAGAAAACATGTGTACTGATACCAGACAGTTATTACACAGCACTTTTCAGTTTTCATGGCTCAATTACCTATTTCCGACATTTCCAAAGCTCTTTGTTTCAATTCAAACCAATCTTTCAGGCTCAGCAGAGCATTGCTGCTTCACTGTTTCAACAAGATCTGATAGCAGGGAAGACTGTGTGCACACCCATAGACGTGCTCTCACAGTTACTAACATTTGAAATGGAAACCATTCTGAAGGAGTGGTTTCCATTCCAAAATATCAGTAACTATGTGAGCATATCTGTGAATATGCACACAGCCTTTGTGAAAAAGCACTGTGTAGCAACTGTCTGGTATCAGTATTCATGTTTTTCTCTAATATGTGTGGCGTTTGAATAAGGAATTCAATAAAACATTATCAGGCTGGACAGTAACTAAGTCTCCTGGTGATTCTGGTTATGCTGATATAAAGAAAATAATAAAGAATGTTATGTGGTATAAAATGGCTCGGTCACAACCACAACCCTTAGATGCTCTCGACTGCCTTAAATAAGGCATGTTGGCTCATCACTGGTGCTCACTGTCTCACCCATACATGTGACCTGTACACCCAGACCGCTGGCTCTAACTATCAAACTGCATAAAGTTTTCACCTGCTCCATGGTGAAAAAATCTACCTTGGCCTTGCACCCCTGGGGTCTCAACTCTGTTACAACACTGAATTAACAAATGGTGCCTTTGGAGATCCACACTACAGTTACTGAAAGTCCCCCACTGTCACACTTCACAGGGACAACACTCTTTTGCTTATTGAGCACCACTCTGGTTCAAAGGCCTCAACCCCACCATCTCCTCTGCCCCAACAATTGGTATGTTTAAAACTAGGCTCCAGGACTATCTCACTACCAACAGCTCCTGTGACTGCCCAACTTAACCTTGTTTCTCCACTTCCCTGCCTGCTCTAGTGGTCCCCCTCCCTCCTCACTGGATTCTACCCTCACATCTTGGTATATCCAATGTTGCACTTTTCACCCTCTCCCACCCTACCTACATTCCTCCCCCACTCCTCTTCCCTCTCCCTATGACTCTGGCACTTCTTATCTGTTGTCTGTTTTCTCTGACAAATGCCACTGGCTGCCTTGCTTACAATGCTACCCTTGAATTGTATCAATTCTGTACTCTGTTTGCAATTTTTTACATTGCATTGTTGTAATGTCTGTCTTGATGTTCCCCATAATTTGTATTTCTCTGATGTGGAACCTTTGTAAAAGAGCCTTGGCTCAAAGGTATTTGTAATCCTAGACTTGATAAATAAATAAATCGTAAAATAAAAAAGGACATAGTAACTGGTGTTGTGTGGAATGTGGAATTCTGCTGGAGAAATTAGTGCAGAATTACCATTCCACCAGCAGAATTTCCACTGGAACTTCACTGGTTCTTTTGCAAAATTCCACCTTCAAACACCATGAAGTCTTGCTATATTAGGACTTATTGCAGTTAGCCACTGCACTTGAACTGCCCGGAGAGGAAAGAGTTAACTCCAGAGAATCTGGAGTTCCTAGCCTTGAAGGCGCTATACTAGCTCTATCTGGGCAGTTTCAAATGAAACTGTCAGATTCTTTACTCCGCTTCACTGAACAGTCGCTCCGGAGATCAGCTCCTTCAGCTCGGTTCATTTCTCGGTCAGCGAGTATTTTCGGTTCATTTGAACCGGCAAAAATAATTATTTTTACGCATTTCGGTTAAAGCTCTATCTAGTAAACCGTAAGTACAAAATGTAAAGTCTGTGTGGAAATTTAGTTATCGGTTCGGTTTTGAACCGATCGGTTTGCTTATTTTAACGTTTTAAAGTTTTGGGCTTTTAGAGTGCGGTACCGGTTCTTATTGGTTCTAAAAACCTTGATTTTAAATAGGGTTTTTCAAATACCCATGAAACGGTTAGGAACCGATAAGGGTGTCTTGCTGGCACGGCCATAAAAGGCAAGTTTTTTGGTTAGGCTGGCATTATGTCTGAGAAACCCAAAAGAAAAACTGGCCCACTGTTTCAACACTGTGATGTTGTGGGAAGCCTTTGCCAAGGCTGACCCACACACCACTGTGTTTATTGTCTGGGGCTGACCACCTCCTGTCAGACTGCCAGATGTTTAAAATTTCCTGCAGCCACCCTGAAAGAGAGATAGGGCGGCTCAGGGAACTATTAACCAAAGGTCCGCTGACCCGATGGCCAGCCGGTCCAGTACCCACTGGACCAGAGGAGTGCCCTCTGACCAGGGCTAGATTTCTCGGGCAAAAGGATGGTTCAGAGGAACCAGTTTAAAAAAAAAAAAAAAATGAATATGACAGAGAATCAGTAGGTTTGGAGTCCAAGATTGTCTCTCCAACTGCTGCAGAAGTAGTTAAGCCATACAGATTGTCCAGTCACTGTTTCTAGGTCCTGTCGAACCATCTACAGTTGGTAAAAGGTGGCTCGTTCAGTTCCAGTGGTTCAGGTTTATGATGTTGAGGAATTGTTATGAACCACAGGAGTGGGAGGAGGAAATTTGATCAATACATGTGTGGCTGGTAGAGTCTGGACATGCCCACTTAGCGGACATTTTCTCCAGACAGACTTTTAGAATCTCCTCCTTTTCTGTCTGAGTCCTTTTCTCAGTTTATGTTTTACAAAAGCTTGCAGAATCCCCCAGCTTCCTTTAGAGGAGGCTATGGATGAGTAAAGGGAGCCTGATTATGTAGGAATGATGGGCTGGGAGGTTGTCTTTCCTTTGCATAAGTCATTTAGGAAGTAAACAACAAAGATTTTATAAGATTCCTCTTTCTGTCCCTCCTGTAAGATAAAAAATGGACAGAAGGTGTATTTCGTCAGGCTCTGTTACAGACTTCCTCACTGAGCAGTGTAGTCATGTAGGTGTGGTACAAGCTGCAGCCTGTGTCAAGGCTAGTTCCCTGGCCTCACATCCTCCTGAATAGGATTCAGGAGGATTGATGCCATGACAAGAAAACAGTATATGGCAGCTTCTGTGGGACTCAGACAGGCAAGTTATATGGCTTATGTGGCTAGATTTCTGAAATCTAGGTGGGGCCTATTATTGCAGTTAGCCAAGCAGGCCCATGGCCAGCTGGCTAGCGGAGTTGGAACAGGTGGCTGCTAATGGCACTGAAGCCTCTAAGTTCAAGTTCATACTGCTGTTGGTGTTAATCTTGTTTTCTCTAGGGTCATGACCACTTCTGTAGCTTTCGTGGTTGGCATGGCTCAGATGCACTAATCTGTCCCAAGATACTCTGTCAAAGTCTATGGATTTGTTTCTTGTTGTGGGTAATTCTCTGTTTGAGGAACAAACAGAAAGCTATATGAAAAACAGGGATGATTACCTACAAAGTGCCCAGGTAGAGGCTCAGGCCTCCTCTGCTTTCGCCAGAGGGGCCTCTTCAGAGGCAGAGATAGGACGGGCACAAGTAAACCATCCCTCCCTTAGCCTAAGACTATTGCCAGCAGGCACCCTGATGGGGTGCCCAGGGCCGATTCTCCTATACCAGTGGGCAGGTTGGTTTTATTTCAGCCAGAATTGGGTGTCCCTAACTCGGACAAGTGGGTTCTGGAAGTAATAGGTCTGGTTCTCAGCTTCAAACAGTTTCCAAAGATGAGAGCCAGACAGGTCCACCTACAAATCCTTTGGAATCCCTTGCTTTGGGAGCAGAGGTTTCTTCTCCTCTGAACTGCAAAGCAGTAGAAGGGTCCTCCTTGCCACCGGGGCAAGGGGCTGTACTCATGATACTTTCTTACCCTTATAGAAGGCAGGAGATTGGCGCCCATCTCAGATTTAAGGTACCTGAACAAGCATCTTTTGAAAACAAAGTTAAAATGTTAACTCTGGCTGAGGCCAGGGACTGACTAGCTTTCCTGGACCTCAAGGATGCCTATTTTTTCATGTTTTGATCAGGCCTTCTCACCAAAAGTACCTCAGGTTACCCTCAGGCCACTACCAGTTCAGGCAATGCCCTCGGCCTTACCTCTGCGCCAAGGGTATTGAAATTCTAGCTGTGGTAGTGGCGTTCTTTTAAGAAGGCAAGGATTGCTTTGTTTTCCTGGATGACTGGCTCTTAGTGGGTCAGTCTCAGATCAAGTAAAATCCACTTGCAAGTCACCCAGAAGCTTCTCACCTTTCTAGGATTCCTGCTGAATTTACCAAAGTCAGTTCTCAAACCAGTTCAGGTACTAACTTTAATAGGGGCAGAGTTGAACACAAAGTTAGCCAGGGCATTTCTCCCCTCTGAAAGGGTAGGCAGTCTCTTTGCCCTGGCATCTTCCATTACTCTCTGAGTCTCTTGACCAACATAGCATTGCTACAACTACTAGGGCACATGGCTGCTTCCACAGCTGTAGTGCAGGGAGCAAGATTCCAGATGAGGGACATTAGTTCCATCTGAGGGCCTATTGGTCCCAAAGGAGGGATTCCTTTCCAAATTGGTTCTAGTGACCCAATCCCTGATCCTGCCTTACACTGGTGGCAGAATTGAAGCAATCTAAAACTAGGGGTCCTCCTCATTCCCTCACCACGGATGCTCCTGTGTTAGGGTGAGGAGCTGCTAGGCACCTGTCCACGAGGGAGTGTGGTCTCCCTAGGAATCTCTGCTCCACATCAATTTTTGGAACTCAGAGCTGTCTTCTAGCTCTTAGGAGTTTTCAGCTTCTGTCCAGAACAAGGTAGTTCAAGTCAGGACAGACAACACCACAATAATGTGGTACATCAACAGGCAGGGGGCACTGGTCATCAGCCTTGTGCACGAAGCAATGAAGTGGTGGTCTCTGGCTTACTCCCTGAACACCTCCCTGATAGCAGTTCACCTCCCAGGGAAGGACAATGCCCTGGCAGATGCCCTCAGCAGGATTCTCAGGGCATCACGATTGGGCTCTGAATCCTCAGGTGCTGGGTTCAGTCCTTGCCAGATGGGGCTCATTTTCAGATAGATCTTTTGCAGCCCCAGATAACCACTAACTTTCTCTGTTTTGTTGAGGCCTCAGTGCTGGGATCAGCCCCTCTGGACGCTTTTCACTTGGATTGGAAAGGGAAGTTTCTGTACACCTTTCCTCCTTTTTCCTTTCTTTCAGGGTACTAGTAAAAATCAGATCTCAGCCCTGCAAAGCGATTCTGATTGTTCCAACTGGGCCAGACAGCCCTGGTACCCATTGTCTCTGTCTTGACAGTCCACCTACCCTGAGCTTGCCCAGAGTCCATGACTTACTGGCCTTTGCACAAGGGAGAGTGTGGTATCCAACCTCAAATTCCTCCTTCTCAAGGCAGCTCTTGAGGAGTTAGAATTTGCTGATTTACACCTTTTTCAAGGTGTTGCAAATATTTTAAAGGCTTCAAGGAAGCTTTTCACTGGGGCCACTTACAATTCTAAGCGGAACAGGTTTTCAGTCTGGTGCGCTGGAGAAGCAGATTATACCACAGTCTGCTATCTGCCCATTTTCTGGACTTTTGGTCCATTTTAAATTCCTTAGGTCTTGGGCCAGCTACCTTAAGGGTTCCTCTGGCAGCTGTCTCTGTTTTTTCTGCAAGCAGGAAGCCTGCTTCCTTTTCTTCTCAACCTGTGTTTTCCAAGTTTTAAGGGGTTGCTTCACACCAACCCTCCTTTTTCAGGAACCAGCTCCTGCATGGAGCCTGAATGTTTGCATTGCTCAGTTAATGCAAACCCCTTTGAGACCTCTGTCCCCAGCAGAGCTCAAGCTTCTCACTTGGAAAATGTTTTTCTGGTGGTTTCACTTCTGCCAGACGACAAGTGAACTACAGGCCCTGGCAGTGGAAGAAGATTTTCTCTCCCCACAGGGATAAGACAGTCCCTAGGACTAACACAGGGTTTGTCCTAAGTGGTTTCAGGTTTCCACCTGAACCAACCCATCTCTCTCCCAGGATTTTTCACTGAGCATTCTTCCTCAGGTGAGAGGAGACTGCACAGCTTGGACATCAAAAGAGCCTTATGCTACTATTTGTAACACACCAAGGGTCACAGGTTCGAATCCTCCAACTCTTCCTTACCTAGGGCGAGGTTGGCAAAGGAACCTGTCACTAAGAGGACAATTGCAAGGTGGATTGTCTCTGTATCCATTTTTGTTATCAAAGACTAGGTAGGAGAGCCCCCTCAGGACTGAGGACTCACTCCACCAGGTGTACAGCTGCATCTCTAGTGGCTGCTAGAGATATTCCCATTCTGGAAATCTGTCGAGCTGTTACTTGGAAGACAGTTCACACTTTTACCAAGTATTATTCCTGGTTTCTGTCCAGGAGAGATGCTCGTTTTGGCACAGCTGTGCTTCAGAGCCTATTTCCTAAGTAGGTTCTGACCCTCCTCCATGGAGGTACTGCTGTGTAATCTGCAATAAGTCCTAATATAGCAAGACTTCATGGTGTTTGAAGAAAAATTACTCACCTTAGTAATTGCTTTTCTTCTCATGGAGTCTTGCTTATTAGACCACCCAACCTGCCCCTCTCAGAACTTCTACTAGGTGGGGGTGGCAAATTAGTGCAAGCACTGTGTCATGCCATTGTAGTTCTTCCCTTCACCCTCTTTTATTTAGGGTTAGGGAACTAGGGTTTTCTGTGTTGAGTGATTTGTTGGCCCCTTCCTGGACTTGAGTCTTTGGGGGAAGGGGGTCCTAATAGTGCTTGTCGGAAACTAATAATACCATTATTCATTCTTATTATTGTTATTGTTGTTCCTATTGTTGTTTATATTGTTGTTATTACTACTAGTAGGTAGCCATTTGGCTAGTGTGAGAGCTTTCCACACAGACTTGTTGCTTAGTGTTAGCTTAAGTAAAGATCTGACAGTTTCATTTGAAACTGCCCAGATAGAAACTTTGGTATAAGCGCCATCAGCACTAGAACTCAGATTCTCTGGAGTTAACTCTTTCCTCTCGGGGCAGTTCAAGTGCAGTGGCTAACTGCAATAAGTCCTAATATAGCAAGACTCCATGAGAAGAAAAGCAATTACTAAGGTGAGTAATTTTTTCTTCTGTGATATGTGGAATAATATTCCACAGAACAGCATTTTTCTGTAGAAAATCATTCCACAACCATTTAAAAATATTGAAATCCAGGGAATAATATTCCATGGAGCAGCATTTTTCTGTGAAAATTATTCCACGACCATTTTCATGGAAAGTGCTGAGATCCGCTGAATACAATTCCATGGAAATGTTGCATAAAACTAATTCTGCATTTTTCTTCCATGGAATTCTGCCATTCTGTTTCAGGCAAAGTTCGGTAGAATTTCGTGGAATTTTGAAAATTCCACAAAATTTTGTTCTCCAGAATCTGACAATTCTGCAAAGCACTAATAGTAACAGTACTGTGTGGCATAAAGGATATGGTAACATTACTGTGTGGTATTAAAGGAAATGGCAACAGTATTGTGTGATATGAATGGAAATGGTAAAAGTATAGTGTGGTATAAACAGACATGGTAACTGTATTGTGGTATAAATGGAAATGATAACAGTATTGTATGGTATCAAAAGAAATGGCAATAGCACTGTGTGGTAAAATGACATGATAACAGTACTGTGTGGTATAAAAGGACATCATATCTGTAGTTGGGCAAAAGTTACATATGCGTTGGAAGGTCAACTTACACTGGAACTGATTATTAATAGTGAGTAAAGCAAGGTTGCATTCTTGCTCCCTTGCTCTTCAGCCTCTACATTAATAATGTTCTACTATAATTCAAGAGGATGGTTTTATTCTTCTGTTTATGGGAGAAAGTTTCATTATTAGTGTATGCCGATGACTTGATATTGTTACCTGAATCCCTAATTGACCTAAAAGGAAATTAAAAAGACTGAAATATGTTATGAGAAATCATTGGTAATATATAATAATATTTAATAGTTCATTAGAGCCAGGAATGGTACTGCAGGACTGGAGAATAGCACATGTAGTGCCCTCCACAAAAGCAGCCCAAGGATGACCCAGGGAATTACAGACCATCATTTTGACTTCCATTTTGGGCAAGCTCATGGAAACCATACTAAGGAAAGGTTGGTGGAAAATCTAGAGGAGTATGGTCTTCAGGATGTGAGGCAGCATGGTTTCATGGGGGAGGGGATCATGTCAAATGAATCTGATTGACTTGTTTGATTGTGTCATTAAGACAGTAGATGGGCCAAGTGGCAGACATCCTCTATCTTGATTTCAGCAAGGCCTTTGTCTCTGTGCCCTACAAAAGATTGATTAGGACATTGGTGGATCTTGAGGTTGGGGAAAGGATGGCCAGATGGGTGAGAAAACTGGCTGAGGGAGCAAATGACCACTTGGCCCACCTAGTCTGCCCATGCAGGAGAGGTTGAGGGGCACTGAACATGTACTCCCGGAAAGACAGGAGAGAGAGGGACATGATTGGGACTTTCAAGTACTTGAAAGGGATAAATAAGGTTGATAAGGAGAGTCTCTTTAAGCTGAGTGGCAACCATAACACAAGGGGCATAGTCTTAAGCTAGAGGGTGGGAGGTTTAGGAGGAATATCAGGAAGCACTTTTTCACAGAGAGGGTGGTGGACACTTGGAATGCACTGCCAGAAGAGGTCATCTCTTTGAAGACAGTGGGCAGCTTTAAGAGAGGCTGGGATAGGCATAGGGGAAGATGAGGATCATGGGTAGGAAGGATGGGAGGAGGGGAGGGAGGGCAGGACATTAGCTCAAGCTGTGGACCCTGCAATATGGAAGACTTGATAGACCAAATGGCCTTCTTCTGCTGGCTTCTTCGCATGTTCCTATGTTAGTATATATACATATAAAAGTAAAAGTAATGATTTTCGGAAGATGCAAAAACATAAATGGGTTCTTAATGAAAGGGTCCTAGAACAAGTAAGCGAATAATGTTATCTCTGTGTTTTATTTACGAACGACCTGAAACGGACTAAGCACTGTAAGATGGTCTGTAATAAGGTAAATAAGATAGCACACTGTCTCTTAGGGTCAACTATAAGTATGAATGTTACTCGGGTAAAACCAGCTGTTAGTGGTTGGTGATGCTAAAATTGTCCCAATAAATGATTTAGGAGCCAAAGTATGGAGTTATTATTTCCAAAAATAACAGGATATGTATTTATATGAAATTATAAATCTTTATTAGCTATATCTATAACAAGACCCCAAGGTAAATAAGAGCAGAACTTGGGATATTGAAAGCAGATGTTCTTGTACATACAAGATTTCTAGCATACTGGATTAAGCTAGTGGCAATGGATCCTGAGAAATTACAAAGATTATATTATCAGGAAATGCAAAACATTTAGAATTAGCATATAAACCAAGTTAGTTATGCTTAGCGAAACAATTATTAGAAACATCAGATCTGTATACTGTATGTTATGGGGAACATTCAACTAAAAGAATTATCTTTAGAAATTAATAAAGAATTATCTTTAGAAATTAATAGATTCCTGTAATGTGTGTTAATACTGCTGCTGAGACTGCTGTTATGGTTGTAAAGTGATCTCACTCACATTCTTATTATATGAGATATGCAAACCAAAGCTGACCTGTTCTGATACCTAAGAATATGAGACTACTCTTACGACCATAAGAGTGGTCTCGAGTAGTTGTATTAATATATTATTGATTCAGCTGATCAATAATATATTAATTCTATTTTAAAACCTTAACTGAATGTACCCATTTCCAGGGTAGCAGTGCATGAGACACTTTTACGGAATAAGACAGTCTGACATGCAGAGGAAAGGAGTGCTCTGATTGATCGAGTGCTACCTTGATCTATAATTAAGCAACAGTTAGGTGACATAGCTAGACAAGATAATTTAAAACTGGTTCATCAACCAAAATATTCCATATGGTATCCTAGCATTAAAAACAACATATATATAATGGAGTCATGTTTACAAAGGATAGGAAATCATGACAAAGTTTAGGATGGATTTGTCCCATCTAATGTATAAACTTTACATTTACTAGAGGTTTTATAAATGTGGTTGCCTCTGAAAGGCAACCTAAATTTTCAGGGGATTCCTGGGAAAGGATGAAGTAAGTTAGATTGGAGGGGGAGGGACTGGGTTAACCAGGCACAGGTGTAGAAAAGGGGCGGGGTTATGAGGTCATCAGGTGGGTTAAATGACAAGGTGTGGACAAGAAGGGGCTTGGTTGGAGGGGGTTCAAGGGGTCCTTGGAGGTATAAAAAGGATGTAAGGTTAAGTTTACCCTTCTTTGCTGGCATTTCTGGAATTGTACCCACCCACACGCCTCTGTTTGATACATGATAGAGGAGCAGGGATAAGGGAAATGGAAAGTGAGGAAGGAGTGATAGTATGGGCAAGGGAGGGTTTAAGTGCAATTGGTGCAGGGTCACCAGAAGAGGGTGATGGAAAGAAATGAGGATGGTCAGATAAAGGCAGAAAGCAGTTGGCAGTAAGAGGCCAGCAGAAGGTTTCATGGCCATGCAGACCACAGGGAATGATGGGGAAGGGTTGCCTGAAGGCGCAACAGGACAAGGTAAGGGGAGGGGATGGGTAAGGAAGGGTAAGGGGTGCTAAGATGGGAGGAGGGCAGGGAGCAAGCATGGGCTGGGGTCAGGTGCTCCCGGCCTTGAATGCAGCAGAAGGAAGTTGAGGGAAAGAAGATTGTACTAAACTGGGGTTAGTGATTCAGTACCTGAACTCAGGTAGGGCAACAGCATTTGGAAAGAAAAGAAAAATGGTGTCAGGTTTCACACATCTGGACCCCGAGAAGAGTGATGGAAGAAATCAGAGACACTGGAGACAATTTATGTTATTGGGTGTGCGGATTTGAATGGACTTGATGAAATGCCTAATGTGAATACACTGAGATTATGGTGATTGTAAATATGTAACAAGAAATGATGGGTGACAAAGAAAGGATGTTTTGATGTGGAATATTAATAAAATAATTGCCAGTCAAGCACCCACAAAAAATGAGTCTGTGTGTCATTTCCAGGGAAGTCTTCCTCTGACAAATGCGGTTGCCTCTGAAAGCAACCTACATTGTCAGGGGATTCCATGGCAAAGGACAAAGTGGAATTAGATTTGAGGGAGAGGGGGCTGGGTTAGCCAGGCACAGGTGTAGAAAGGGAGAGGGTTAGAGATCATCAGATGGGTAAATCAACAAGGTGTGGGCAAGAAGGGGATTGGTCTGGGGGAGGAGCTGAGGCGGGTCTTTACAAGGAGTCCTTGGGGTATAAGAAGAGATGTAAGGTTAAGTTCACTCTTCTTTTGCGGATTTCTGGAATTGTACCCACCCACACCCGGTTTGATACATAGTAGGAGGGGCAGGGATGAGGGAAATGGAGAATGAGGAAGGAGTGATAGTATGGGCAAATGAGGATTTGTGCAATTGGTGTGGGGGTCACTGGAAGAGGCATTTAAAGAAATGAAGATGGCCAGATGAAGGCAGAAAGCGGTTGGTGGTAAAGGACCAATGGAAGGCTTCATGGCTGCAGGCCATAGGGAATGAGGGGAAGGGTTGCCTGAAGGCGCAACAGGACAAGGTAAGGGGAGGGGATGGGTAAGGAAGGGTAAGGGTGCTAAGATGGGAGGAGGGCAGGGAGCAAGCATGGGCCAGGGTCAGGCACTCCCTGGCTGTGAATGCAGCAGAAGGAAGTTGGGGGTGGGGAGAAGATTGAACTAAACTGGTGGTCAGGTTGATTCAGCACCTGAACTCAGGTAGAGGCAACAGCATTTGGAAAGAAAAGGGTGTCATGTTTCACGATCTGGACCCAGAGAAGAGTGATGGAAGAAATCGGAGACACTGGAGACAATTTATGATATTGGATGTGCAGATTTGAATGGACTTGATGAAATGCCTCGATGTTAATACACTGAGATTATGGTGCTTGTAAATATGTGACAAGAAATGATGGGTGACAAAGAAAGGATGTTTTGATGTGGAATATTAATAAAATAATTGCCAGTCAAACACCCACAAAAATGAGTCTAATGTGTCATTTCCAGGGGGTCTCCTTCTGACAATGCGGTTTCCGTAAAGGCAACCTAAATTGTCAGGTGATTTCCTGGGAAAGGACAAAGTGGGTTAGACTTGAGGAAGGGGACAGAGGGCTGGGTTAACAGGCACAAGTGTAGAAAGGGGAGGTTATGAGGTCATCAGGTGGGTAAAATGACAAGGTCTGGGCAAGAAGGAGATTGGTTTGGGGAGGAGCTGAGGGGTGTCTTTACAAGGGTCCTTGGGGGTATAAGAAGTGATGTAAGGTTAAGTTCATCCCTTCTTTTGCTGGATTTCTGAATTGTACCCACCCTGTTTGATACATGGCAGGAGGGGCAGGGATAAGGTGAAATGGAAAGTGATGAAGGAGTGATAGTATCGGCAAGGGACGGGCGTTTAAGGGCAATTGGTGTGGGGTCACCGGAAGAGGGTGATGGAAAGAAATGAGGATGGCCAGACGAAGACAGAAAGGGGTTGGTGGTAAGAGGCCGTGGAAGGTTTCGTGGCTGTGCAGACCCACAGGGATGAAGGAGGAGGGTTGCCAGAAGAGGGCAACAGGACAGGTAAGGGGATGGATATGAAAGGGTAAGGGGCTAAGATTGGGGGTGCAGGCAGGGAGAGCAGGGCACAGGCCAGGGTACTCCTAGATATGAATGCAGCAGAAAGAAATTAGAAGAAAAGAAAATTTAACTAAACTGGGAGTCAGGTTGGTTCAGCACCCAAACTCAGGTAGGGCAACAGCATTTGGAAAGAAAAAGGGGTGTCAGGTTTAACACATCTTTGCCCGAGAAGAGGGATGGAAGAAATCGGAGACATAGGAGACAATTTACAATATTGATGTAGATTTGAATGGGCTTGATGAAATGCCTAACATGAATACACTGAGATTATGGTGATTGTAAATATTGTATGTAGCAAGAAAATGATGGGTGATAAAGAAAGGATGTTTTGATGTGGAATATTAATAAAATAATTGCCAGTCAAGCACCCACAAAAATGAGTCTGTGTGTCATTTCCTAGGATCTTTCTCTGACAAATAGTTCACTGTGCAGTTGTAAGGAGGGTTTAGTGAAGGACCTATTTCACATTTTATTTGCATGTAAATGGTATTCAAAATATAGGAGAATACTGCTGATAAATATTTATTGGACCCACTGATCATATTTTTAAGAAATGTTCACAAATTAGAAAAATGAAACTAGGAAATGTAATAAGTTATCAAAGTACATTGTTAATAGTGTAAAGCTTTTATAGGAATGTTTTGTACAATTTCTACTTTACTGTACAATTACTTTTAAATCATATATGAATAAATTGAACTGAACAGTAGTGTGTGGTATACCAGGAAATAGTAACATTGTTGTGTATAATTTAAAAGAAAATGGTAACAGCAGTGCATGAAATAATATTGTGTGGTCATAGTACTGTGAGTAACACCTATATGAGTGCCTATTATTGAGCAACTCAATATGAGTGACTCAGTAATAACACTTGGAAGTAGAGCGAGTGGTGAAAAAGTCACTATATCCTATAGAGCGAGTGTAGCAGGGAGCTACACTTACAAGAGCAGGATATAGCATGATGGTTGGGCTAGCACTGCTGAGATGGCTATGTAGTGTGGCGTTATATACTACCGCCTCTGAAGCGAAAGTGACACGGTTCGGGTCTAGTGGCGGAAAGGAAATATTTTTGTTTTTAAATCTTTATGTTTTGCCCTAAGTCCTTGCCCCTGAAGTTGACTATATTTATTTTGGGTGTGCGGGGGTATAGCCATCCCCGCATAAAAATGCATATCTTTTCTTTTTTAGATACCATAAGTGACCATCGCTATTTGAGACGGTCGCCTATTGTCCATCGCCTTTTTGTCTGTTGGGCAGTTCTTGTCTCGCTCTTGTGGCCAGCATCCTTACGATCGCCTCTATCACATAAATATTGTGTGGTATAAAAGGACATGGTAGCAGTTTTGTGAAGTATGAAAGGATACATAGCAGTTTTGTGTAGTATAAAAGGACATGGTAGCAGTTTTGTGAAGTATGAAAGGACACGAGCAGTTTTGTGTAGTATAAAAGGATATGGCAACAGTAGAGTGGGTATAACAGGACATGGTAACTGCCATGAGTATAAAAGGGTATGGTAATAGTGTGAGATATGAAAGGACATGGTAACTACTGTGTAGTATAACAGGGTATGGTAATAATACTCATAGTATGGAAATGGTAATGATATTGTGGGGTATAACAGGATACAGTAACAGTATTGTATGTATAACATGATATGGTAACAGTATTGTGGGGTATGAAAGGAGATGGTAGTAGTATTGTGGGGTATAAAAGGACATGGTAGCAGTATTATGTAGTACTGAAGGAAACAGTAACAGTATTTTGTGATATAAAAGGGCATGGTAACAGTACTGTGTGATATAAAAGGAAATGATAGCTGTATTGTATGGTATAAAAAGAAATTGGTAACAGGTGTGTGATATAAAAGAACATGGCATCAGTACCATGTGACATTAAATTAAATGGTATAAAATATTGAGGTAACAGGACAAAGTGACAGTATTCATGGAATAAAATGAAATGGTAACAGGATTGTGTGGTATAAAAGGAAATAGTTACATTAGTGTGTGGTAGAAAGGAAATAGTAATACTGTATAAATAAAAACTAAATGCAAACTGAAAGCTGTAAAAATTCTTCCTGCCTGGACCTTCTATCTCTTTTGCATATACAGCAGGCAATCCGCAGCAGCAAAATGGCTGCACAGAGTCCACAGATCACTATGCCCACTTCAATGGTACAGTATGATATAAAGGGTAGAGTAAGTAGTACTGTATATTACAAAGGGAGTTAACGTTGCAAAGTGAACTAAAACAAGCATTTGTCAATGCTGAATGTTGATGCGTTGGTCCATTGAGCACGCTCACTGCCCGTGTCACTTCGCTCGTTCTGTTTCTCCCAGTGCTGCAGGCTGCTCTTTGTACTGGGCTCCTGCCTGCATTGGCATGTTTTTCTGCCCACAAAGAAATCTGCAGCTGTCCCGACAGAGCTCTGTTGAGGTGGGTCACTCCCCTCTATCACTACGCTCATTCTGTTTCTGCTGGCGCTGCAGACTGCCCTTTGCTACTGAGCTCCTGCCTCTGTTGGCGCGGCTTCTTCCTGCGCACAAAGAAATCTGCAGCAGTCTGACACAGGTCCGTTGAGCTAGCTCACTCCTCCTCTCTCACTCATTCCGTTTCTGCTGGTGCTGCAGGCTGGCCTTTAAGTACTGGGCTCCTGCCTGTTGCCGCCTTTTCTGCCCACAAAGCAATGCACAGCAGTCATGATAGAGATCTGTTGAGCTCGCTCCTCCCCCTCTCTCACTCACTCATTGTGTTTCTCCCGCACTGCTGGCTGCCCTTTGTACTGGGCTTCTGCCTGTGTTGGCACCTTTTTCTGCCCAGAAACAAATCTGCAGCTGTCCCGACAAAGCTCCGTTGAGGTCTCTCTCTCCGCCTGTCTCACTCCTCATTTTGTTTCTCCTGATGCTGCAGGCTGCTCTTTGTACTGGGCTTCTGCCTGCATTGGCACATTTGCTGCCCACAAAGAAATCTGCAGCTGTTCTCGACAGAGCTCAGTTGAGGTGGGTCACTCCCTCTCTCACTCGTTCATTCTGTTTCTTCCGCTGCTGCAAGCTGCACTTTTGTACTGGGCCCGGCCGCATTGCTGCCTTTTTCTGCCCACAAAGAAATCTGCAGCAGTCCCAACAGAGCCTCCGTTGAGCTCACTCACTCCCCTCCCTCACTTGCTCGTTCTGTGTCTGCCACTGCTGCAGGCTGCCCTTTAGTACTGGGTTCCTGCCTGCATTGCCGCTTGTCTGCCCACAAAGACATGTGCAGCAGTCCCGACACAGCTCCGTTGAGGTCGCCACCCCCCTCACGCCTCATTCCGCTTCTGCCAGGGTGCAGGCTGGGCTTTTGTTCTGGGCTCCTGCCTATGTTGCCGCCTTTTCCTGCCCACTAAGAAATCCGCAGCAGTCATGATAGACCTCTGTTGAGCTTGCTCACTCCCCTCTCTCACTCGCTTGTTCTGTTTCTCCAGCCCTGCAGGATGCCCTTTGTACTGGGCTCCTGCTTGTGTTGGCACCTTTTCCTGCCACAAAGAAATCTGCAGCTGTCCCAACAGAGCTCCGTTGAGGTCACTCACCTCCCTCCCCATCTCACTCGCCATTCTGTTTCTCCTGGTGCTGCAGGCTGCCCTTTGTACTGGGCTTCTGCCTATGTTGGCATTTTTTCTGCCCACAAAGAAATCTGCAGCAGTCCGACAGAACTCCATTGGCCTCACTCACTCCCCTTGTCTCACTCGCTCATTCCATTTCTGCCAGTGCTGTAGTCTGACCTTTCTACTGGGCTCCTGCCTGCATTGCCACCCTTTCTACCCACAAAGAAATGTGCAGCAGTCATGATACAGCTCTGTTGAGCTCGCTCACTCACTCCCTCTCTCACTCATTCATTCTGTGTCTCCCACCGCTGCAGGCTGCCCTTTTGTACTGGGCCCCTGTGTGCATTGCTGCCTTTTTTCTGCCCACAAAGAAATCTGCAGCAGTCCCAACAGAACTCCATTGAGCTCACTCACTACCCCTCCCTCACTCATTCTGTGTCTCTCGCTGCTGCAGGCTACCCTTTGTACTGGGTTCCTGCCTGCATTGGCGACTTTTTCTGCCCACAAACTCATCTGCAGCAGTCCGGCACAGCTCCGTTGAGCTCACCTCCCCTGTCTCACTCGCTCATTCCGCTTCTGCTGGTGCTGCAGGCTGGCCTTTTGTACGGGCTCCTGCCTGCATTGCCGCCTTTCCTGCTCACTAAGAGTCCGCAGCAGTCACAGTACACCTCCTTGGGATCGGTCACCCTCTCTCACTCGCCATTCTGTTTCTCCGGCGCTGCAGGCTGCCTTTGTACTGGACTCCTGCCTGCATTGGCACCTTTTCCTGCCCACAAAGAAATCCGCAGCTGTCCTGACAGAGCTCAGCTTGAGGTCGCTCACTCCCCCTGTCTCACTCGCTCCATTCTGTTTCTCCTGGTGCTGCAGGCTGCGCTTTATACTGGGCTCCTGCCTCTGTCTGCATCTTTTCTGCCCACAAAGAAATCTGCAGCAGTCCCAATAGAGCTCTGTTGGCCTCACTTACCCCCATCTCACTCGCTTGTTCCGTTTCTGCCAGCGCTGCAGGCTGTCCTTCTGTACTGGGCTCCTGCCTACATTGCCACCCTTTTCTGCCCACAAAGAAATCAGCAGCAGTCATGATACAGCTCCGTTGAGCTTGCTCTCTCCCCTCTGTCACTCACTGCTTTGTTTCTCCCCATCGCTGCAGGCTGCCCTTTTGTACTCAGTCCCTGCATTCATTGCTGCCTTTTCCTGCCCACAAAGAAATCCACAGCAGTCCCAACAGAGCTCGTTGACCCCTCCTCACTCCTCCCTCTCCCTCACTCTCTTCGTTCTGTGTCTCCGGCGCTACAGGCTGCCTTTTAGTACTAGGCTCCTGCCTGCATTGTCACGTTTTCCTGCCCACAAAGAAATCCACAGCAGTCCTGACAGAGCTCAGTTGAGCTCGGTCACTCCCCCAGTCGCTCAGTGCTAACTGTCCCAAACACTGATTTCCGACAGCGACTGGCGGTATTCTGGTAGTGAAGCGCGGAAACACATTTTGGCCAGGATGTGAAAAATGACAGCTGTACTGTTCATAAGAGGTGAACAAATGCCAGTGTTGAAAATCTGGCATGAAAATACTACTAATTTGAAACTTACAAGGCTGTGTGGAACCTGCACAACACACGCCATAACACAGTCATTTTACAGAGTTTCATCACAAAATTTTCAACACAGACATTTTAGGACCTCTGCTCATGAACAGTGTCAGTGTGATTTTCTTAATATGTCCCAAACACTGATTTCCCACAGTGACTGTAGGTATTGTGTTCGGAAGAGCAAAACACATTTTGGCCAGGATGTGAAAATGACAGCTGCACTGTTCATAGGAGGTGTGACAAAATGGCAATGCTGAAAATCTGGGTGAAAATATTGCAAAGTTGCAAAGGTACGCATCGCGTGGAAACTGCGCAATGCACATTAAGTAACACACTCATTTTACGGACTTTCATTACCAAATTTTCAACATAGGCATTTTAGGACCTCTGCTAATGAACAGTGTCACTGTCATTTTCATAATGTGTCCCTAACACGGATTTCTACAGTGACCACGCTCTTCTGTGCTGGAACTGCGAAAACACATTTCGCCAGGATGTGAAAATGACAGTTGTACTGTTCATAAGGAGGTGCAGAACAATGGCAATGTTGAAAATCTGGAGTGAAAATATTATAAACTTCTGAAGTTAAGAGCATGTGTGCAAACTGCACAACGCACGCCAGAATACAGTCATTTTATGGAGTATCATCACCAAATTTCCACCATAGGCATTTTAGGACCCTCTTCATGAACAGTGTCACTGTCATTTTCTTAATCTGTCCTGAACACTGATTTCCCACAGCGACTTCACTATTCTGCGCGGGAAGTGCAAAAATACATTTCGGCCAGGATGTAGAAAATGACAGCTGTACTGATCACAAGGAGGTCTGAAAAAATGCCAGTGTTAAAATCTGGCGTGAAAATATTGCTAATTCAAGAAAGTTACAAGTGTGTGTAGCAACTGCACAACAAACACTGTAAAACTTTCATTTTTGGATTTTTCCCAAGAAATTTGCAGTATAGGCGTTTTGAGAGCCCACTCTCTTGAACACTGGCACTGTCGCTTCGTTAATAGGTCCCAAAAGGGGATTCTGTGCAGTGACCATGAAATCATCTTTCGAGGCCGATCACGCCATGACAGTTTGAGAATTCATGAGGAGGGTCCCAAAACCCCATGTTGAAAATGTGATGCCAAAATTCCAAAAATGACTAAGATATGCAACAAAGTTGAAAAAACCCTATTTATTCCATTATACAGCTTACCGGCATTGCCTCAGTTCGGGTCGGCTTTGAAGAGTGCAGACGTGTTCCTGGTCCACTGAAGATCATCCCACCAGACTCTAGAGGTAAGTATGGGGTGAGAGGGGTGTGAGGGAGGCAGGTGCACAGTGGGTGGGCGGGTTGTGGGAGGGGCAGTGAGACCGCCGAGGACTGTTTCCGCTTACAGGTAAGAAAAAAAGACATCGAGGGACCGTTATTTACTTTTACAGGGGCATGTGACACACTGGGGTGGGCTCAGCATGCCAAAGGAGTCTTCTGTTGGGGGCAGTTGTAGCCGACGGGATTGGGCACTTGTCGGCACACACAAGAACAGGGGGGTGGGGTGTTACATTATGCCGACGGGATTGGGGCACCCCATCAGCAGACAGCATAAGCGGGGGATTATGACACGTTGACGGGAGTGGACTCTCTGTCGGCAACATAAACATTACGCCACTGAAGCCGACGGGGATTGGGGCCCCGCCGGCAAACAAACATGGGGAAGGGGGCAATGCTGCTGAGGGGATTGGGCACCGCTGGTGAATATTGTTTGTAGAACATGGTGGCCAGCTGTGGCCATGTTCACAAACAATATCAATATTTCAATTGTTCCGCCCCTGCAATGACAGGTCGCTCCCTCATTGCAGCAAATGACTGGCGCTGTAATGATAAAGGCGGCCCCTGATTGCAGTGGCTAATTTTACAAGTTGGTGGCCCGCTGGCTGAATTAGTGTCAGTCGCAGCGTGCTCCGGCATTGGGGGAAGCAGGCTGGTTACTACAGGCTGTGGGGGCATTGGCCACAACAGTGCCGCGGCTCCACAACCTGCTTCTGAAGAAAGTTGCCAGAATATGTTTCTTGTGCATGCACTCAATCAACATAAAAATGGGGAACAGTACAGTATGATATTAAGGGACAGAGTTGTACAGTATGTTACAAAGGACAGTAAAACTACAGTGTGAAATAAAAGGATGGGGTTCTTAGGGAGCGGCAATGAGTGGCACAAAAGGACAGGGTAATTATCCTGTGGTGAAAACAGTAATGTGCAATAGCAATGCACAAGCAAACTTCAGTACAATGTATCCACATTCCCTACATAGCATCATCAAAACATTGTTTAGGGCATGGGCTGCAGAACTTGGCAGCAATACATAAATTACGGCTGACTAGTTATGATCCATAGGAAAATAAGGTGAATTGCTTAAAACATGGCAACAGTTTCTTAAAACCTGCAAGCTGCTGTTTGGTAAGAATTGTCTGTCCGAGGGAAAAAGTTTGGCTGTTGCTTTTAATTTGTAAAGGACAAGTTAAAAAGTTTTTCATTTACAGGGAGGGAATGTTCTATCTTGAAGGGATTTTAGGGTTACAAAAGGTCATTTGTTTATCTATATGTACCCTTCTTGCTTAATGAGCCAGAACAACAGAACATTCTTGTCGATTCCTGCTGCTAGCCTATGATCTGTAGCTGCTGGACAAAGAAATTTCAGCTGGGAAGTAAAACGATTTGAGAAGCACTATGAATTAAAGGGGCAGTCCACTGTTCATAGTTCTGTTGACTAATAAAGATAATAAAGTAAGCTTAACATTGATAAAGTACATGGTAGTGCACAGTACTGGCAGACACTTCCCAAGGAAGAAAGTAAGTACAATTGAAAGAAAATCTTGGAATACATATATAAATGTAACCCCTGCAAATGGGGGTACCTAAAAGACTTCCAGGAGCTTGCTTGAATGCTCCAAGCCTGAATGGTGTTTGGCGTTTAAGCCATTTATCAGTGAGTGTTTTAGAACCTCTGGTACTGTCTCTTTAAGAGTTGTCTGCTTGCAGACATAATTAGTTTGTATGGGGACTGTGTGTTTCTTTGATTGAGTACCACTCGAGCTGCTGCCAATTCACTCCATTTTGCAGTCACTAGGAGTGCAAAGGGAACCTATCTGAAAGATGTAACTGTTTGCCAGAAATCTAAAATTTAGAGTAATAATGAAATTACAGTTTGTCTAACCTGCTTTCTTTGCAGTCAGAACTGTGTCTGCCTAGTTCCCATTCTGGTTTTGAACTGCTGAACTGGACCAATCAGTGTGGGGTAAGCTAGCTCTAAAATGGTGCCTTGGACGAATCAGAACTTGGACTCATAATCTGAGCCAGCCACAAGAGGATTGTATGGGCAGTGACTCTGGGAGATGTAGTTTAGACTTTGGCGCCTTTTGGACCAACAGGAGCAGTCTATTGTGAGTGACAGCCAATCCAGTCAAGAACTGGGAGGAACTCAAAGGAAGTGCCCGGTTTGTCTGTTGGAGTTTTCAGTTTTAGCTCTGGCAGTGAAGAAGGAGGGAGCCCTGTGCTTTTCAGTGTGCAGTTTTAGTCGGAAATGTGTAAGGCCCAGAGTTCCGTCTGCAGCTTGTGTAACTGCTTGTTAGGACTGAATCCGTCTGTGAAGAGAATCAAAGGATATCTGAAGAGTAGAAACCAGGCTCACCCTGTAGAAGACTGGAGAAATCGCTGAATTGCACCGGTCAGTCAGGAACTGAATCTGCTGTGTGTTCTCCTGGGTATTGTGCAGTAATTACGATCGGGATAGAGAAGCAGCCTGCCTGGTAGAGTACTTCTGTTTTACCATATAAATGTGTGAAGAGGCTTGTGTACTTCAAGTGAATCCTGCTGCCATTAAAGGACTTTTGCCTGTTGCAGTTTGCCATATAAATATGTGAGGAGTCTCGTGGAGCTCAAGAGTAGCCCTGCTGACATTGAAGGACCCTATCTTGTTTGGAGGTCGTGAGTACTAATTCAGGGTCGCCTCTGTTGAATTGCCACATTGAATCCAAATGGAATCACTGTACTGCTGACTGTTTAAACTAATTTTTCTTTTCTCTGTGGGAAAGGGCCCCTACCAGCTGCCACGGTTTGACTAGCCACTAGGGCTTGGGTACCCAGGGACAGTAACTGGTAGGGATAGGCCTGTGCACAGAGCCATAGGTAGATAGTAAAGTGATAAGCTAATTAACCTGATTTCCCTGTCCTTGTTATATCCCCTAAATAAATCAGAGCTGCTTGTTTCAGCAAAGTTATACTTCCTGAGGTATTTGTCTATGTTAAAGTACTGTACTGTGATTGTTGCACTGTATCTTATTTCACAGGAGGTCCCAGTGCCGGAACTAGTCCTGGGGGTAAGTGTATACTGTGAAGGTAATTTGATATATTGTGTGGGCCACTAGTGGGAAGAAAGGGGTTGCAGTGTCCCAGAGGGCTGTGACCAAGTAAGTTTAACTATTGCAAACCCTGACCTCTGGGTGGAGGCACCCGCCATTGGATCCAGGCCCCTCAACCTGTTAGTGGCAAATCAGGCAGGGTGTAGCCCCTGAGATAGCGCCATCTAGGGGTTACATCGTGGAGGCTCACCGCTGGGATTGTGTGTCCTCTAGTGGCCATATTTACGAACCACTGTTAAGTAAAAATGGGTACCCGACAGAAGTGGCTGTGCACCGCTGGTGGAGTGGTGTACTGGGAGGAGATTGACCCTCAAAATGCTATGCTTATCCTGGACATCCCCTGGGTATCAATACGGACACTGTACAGGAGTACTTTCCAGGTGGAAGGTTTACAAAACCCTGTGGTGGTGGTCTGCATGCTAATCTGCTCACCCACACTTTCCTGGCCCTAGTAGAGTTTAAGGATCCCATAGATAGCTCCAAAGTGCCACAGACCATTACCCCAGAGGGAGCCCTCACTGCCTGGAGAGTGATAACTAAGTACAGTAAAGACCCGGTGGGAATGAGCCCCCACTACTGTCTGAAACTTTTGAGGAGAAATTTGTTAAATGGTTGCTGGGGAAGGAAAACTGTGGAGGACTTGAAGAAACTATTCCTGCCACCTGGGGTGTTCCTCCCCAACACCCTCTCCCGCTCCAGTACCCGTAATGGTGGCTGAACCAATGCAGACTCTATTTCTGCACTGCCATTAGTCACGACTCTTATCAAGGTTGAGGATCTTCTCTGGCACCCTCCCACTCCCCCAGGGGAGGATGACTGGGAGACCTGATAGACTATGTTGCCCCCAAGTGCTAGAATGGCAATGCTCGGAAGCTTAAAGCCTAAAGAGGGTTAGTGAGAGCCTCGAGGTCCTGCCCTGGCTACCATCCGTGCTGAACGGGCCAGTAACCCTGAAGTGACTGCACAGGCCTATCTTGAGGCCTTGAGAATGTGTATGGGAGCCCAGATCTTGATGAGGATCTATGGTGGAGAGTAAGAAATGCACAACAGTACCAAGGGAGTTGTTGTCTGTGTATGTATCTCGGCTGGAAAAATTGTTGCAAGAATGCCTCAGAAAGGGTAGTTTGCCAGCGATTGAACTGGACCGAACCAGGCTGGACAGGATCCTTAAGTGTGCCCCTTCTCAGAACTGCTGTTGCTTCAGTTACGCCTGGCAACCGATTGGAATCCTACCTCCATGATGAGTTAATGAGAGAAATTCGAGGAGTTGAGAAAAGGCGACCTCGGGAGGGACCTGCACCAATAGCTGTGGCTATGACCCGAGTGACTGAGGGTGGCCCATCAAGTGAAGTTCAGAGGCAGAGGTTGGCAGTCAATGAGTGCTCTGACAAGGAAAAGATATGCCACAATGGGGCTAACTGTTGAGAGAGATCCGGGAATTCAAAAACAGTCCCTTTATGAAGGCCACGCCTGCAAGTACAGGCCCTGACCTATATCCGACTGCATCTGCTATGGGGGTGGGGGTACCCACCATGTATCTCCTGCTGATAACAGCTCCAAACTCAATTCCTTGACCATGGAAGTGGAGAAACTGACGAGATGTCTCCAAATGCTTATCACGCCACAGACAGAGATGGCACCAAGGTTTCCAGTTAGTAATACCCCGCCCTGGCTCCCAGTGTGCGCCTCGGCCAGCTCAAACTCCAGAAAGTATGTTTTGCTATAATTGTGGGAAGGATGGGCACATGAAAAGGGAATGCCGGTCCCCAAAAGACACTGACAAAGTTGCATATAGGCTACAAGGAGAGCTTCGGAGAACAAATCAGTGGTTAAGAGGTCAGAAATGATCCCAGTGAGGGCACCAAAAATGCTAACTCACATCCTTTTGTGGCAAGGTCAGTTGCCCAGGCCCCCACTATCGCCTCTCCAGACTGGTCCAGAATAGTGGGTCCTCCATGGAGACCACTGTAAAGGTGAATGGAGTGTCTACAAGAGCTGTATTAGACAGTGGCTCCTAAGTGACAATTATGTTCCAGGATTGGTATCAGAAGCATTTTCAGACGTACCCTTACAACCATTAGAAGGACTGCATGTATGGGGGTTAAGGAGAAGTCCTACCCTATTCCGGTATATCCGAATTTGGCTGTCTTTCCCACCTCCGTGGCTGGAGTGGCAGAACAAGTAGAGACTCTAGCCTTAGTGTGTCCCCCACTGGACTGTATGATGGTGTCCCTTTGTTGATTGGAACAAATGCTCATATGTTCGAAGGCTGGCACAGTTGTGTTATGGAAAAACAGGGGTCAAAAACTAGTAGAGCTTTAAGAGTTCTAGCTTTAATTAAGAAGGCCTATGAGGCACAGAGAGATGCTGGAAAAATAGAACCAGAGGAACCGGTCAGAATTGTATGGAAGAAGGATCCTGAGTCTCTGATCCTGGCACCAAATGCCCAGTGTACCTTACAGGGAGAAGTCCGTATCAGAAAGGATGTTAAGAATAAAATATTAATGTTGGATGCACCAGGCAATGGAAAATTGCCAGAGGGACTGCTGGTCAAGCCTTAGTATTTTGCCGCTAGAGCCCATGCTTATGCCAGAAGGGTAATGGTCCAAGTTCATAATGTGTCTGAAAGAGACATTCGAGTAAATAGAGGTTGCATCCTGGCTAATGTGCATTGTGCAGACACTGCAGTGCTACCCAGCAGCAAGAGTTCGAGGAAGAATGACAGAGTAACGCCTGACTTGTTTGATTTCGCGACTCTCGTTGCCAGCTGAATGGAAAGTGAGGATCAGTGAGAAGCTTGCCCAGAGAGACCAGGTGTTTCTTTAAAGGAATGGGACGTAGGATGCGTGCAAGGAGCTGAGCACAATATCTGGCTGCATGACGAAAGACCATTTCGTGAGAGGTCTCGACGCCTGGCACCTGCTGACATAGATGATGTGGAGAAGGCATCTGCAAGAGATGTTAGCTGCTGGTGTAATACAAGAATCCAGAAGCCCTTATGCTTCCCCATTGTAGTAGTGAGGAAAAGAATGGGACAGTAAGATGTGTGTGGATTATCGCACCTAAACCGCGGACTATCCCTGATCAGTACACAATACCCCGCATTCAGGATGCTTTGGACTGCCTAAACGGGAGCAAGTGGTTCTCTGTGTTGGATCTCTGCAGTGGTACTACCAGATCCCGATGGCCCCAGAGGACCGTGAGAAGACAGCCTTTATCTGTCCGCTTGTCTTCTATGAATTCATGAGGATGCCTCAAGGGATTTCAGGTGCCCCAGCCACTTTTCAACGATTGATGGAGCGGCAGGGGGGACATGAACTTACTAGAGTGCCTGGTATACCTAGATGATGTTATTGTGTTTGGCAGCTCACTGGAGGAACATGAGAGCAGATTATTTAAGGTATTGGACCGACTGGAGGACTTTGGCCTTAAACTGTCCATTGATAAGTGTCAATTCTTTCAAACTTCAGTAAAGTATGTGGGACACATAGTATCCACCGAGGGAATAGAGACCGACCAAGTAAAGTTGAGGCCTTGACCACCTGGCCACAGCCCAAAATCTAAAAGAACTGCAAAGATTCCTGGGATTCTGTGGTTATTATCGAGCTTCATCAAGGACTATTCAAGAGTGATCCGCCTTTACTTAACCTTACTCAAGGGTATCCCCAGCCCACAAAAATACCAAAAGTCACGTCCCTCAAGACTGAAAGAGTGTATTTTTGTCCGAAGTGATATTTGGGGCCGCTGTACTCCTGATTGTGAGACTGCTTTTCATGAGATCATATATCAACTTACCCATGCTCCAGTGCTGGCCTATGCCGATCCAAGAAAACCTTACGTCCCTGCACACTGATGCTAGTTTGCAAGGGTTGGGGCTGTGTTGTACCAAGAGCACGAGAATGGCCTGAGACCAGTGGCCTTTGCCAGTAGAAGCCTGACCCCATCCGAAAAGAACTATCCTGTACATAAATTAGAGTTCCTAGCTTTGAAGTGGGCTATTGTTGACCAATTCCATGAGTACTTGTATGGGGCTAAAATACTAGTAAAACTGACAATAATCCTTTGACCTATGTGCAGACCTCAGCTAGGTTGGATGCCACTGGCCATAGGTGGCTTTCTGCATTATCTACATATGACTATGCTCTCGAATACCGAGCAGGTCTGAACCACATAGATGCTGATGCTCTCTCCCGAGGCCTGTTCCCCAGAATGATTGTGTCCGATTGCAGAACCTGACATTCGGGCACTCTGCCGGAAGTTTGACAGGAGGAACAAATGTCCACGGCGCAGTGGACTGCATGGTGGATTGCTTGGGACCCTCTGAGAATTGCATACCTGCTGTTTATTGCCACTTTTCTGCAATAGACATTGGTGCACCGCCTCAGCTGGACAATGACAGTATTCGGCGGCTCAATCCCGGATCCCATGATCAAAGCAGCTTTAGAAGCCCTCTATGCAGGAAAAAATGTGTCCAAATTACGCCCACTGATTTGAGAACTGCACTGTTATACAAAGAAGGTCCTAAGTTGAAACTGATCAATAAACTGTTATACAGAGGGGACAAGTAGACAAACAACAACTAGTGCTGCCCACTGCCTTTGAGACTCAGTACTGAGGTCCTTGCACAACCACATGGGGCACCTTGGTATAGACAGAACACTTGACTTGGTGAGATCCAGATTCTATTGGCCTAAGATGGGGCTGATGTGGAGCAACACATTCGAACTTGTAGTCCCTGCTTGCAGAGGAAAGCTTTGCCCCAGAGAGCTGCCCCTTGTTAACATCACCACCAGTGCACCCATGGAGCTGGTCTGTATTGATTTTCTGAGTTTGGAGTCAGATCAAAAATATCAGTAATGTGCTGGTGGTCACTGACCATTTCACGAGATATGCCCAAGCTTTCCCACCAAAGACCAGAAAGCATCCACTGTGGCCAAATACTTGTAGAAAACTTTTTGTTCACTATGGGGCTCCACAAAGAATCCATTCTGATCAAGGGAGAGACTTTGAGAGTCGTCTGATCAAAGAGATGCTTTCTCTGTGGGGAGGCAAAGTCCAGAACCACTCCTTACCACCCCAGGGGACCCACAGCCTGAACGTTTCAACTGCACTTTGCTAGATATGCTAGGCACCCTGCACCCAAAGGACAAGCCTAGATGGAGCCAACAAATTAGCACCCTGGTACATGCTTATAACTGCACCAAAGTGATGCCACTGGTTCTCTCACCGCCGCCTGATGTTTGGAAGAGAAGCTCAACTACCAGTAGATGTGTGTTTTGGGTCTCTCCTGATGGGGTTCAAGCTGACAACTATTTACAGTATGTGCAAAGTTAAAGGCCCAGCTAACTCATGCGTACTAACTGGCTCAAACCATGGCTGCCAAAAGAAATCTGGCCAACAAAGAACGGTATGATAAAAGGTGAAAGCACAGGAACTCCAGGAGGGAGATCGGGTATTGCTAAGAAATCTGGGACTGCATGGCAAACACAAGATTGCTGACAGATGGCACCATCTCCCTCACATTGTAGTGGGCAAACTAGATGATCTGCCAGTGTACAAAGTAAGGCCTGAGAACAATTCAAAAGATGTAAAAACAATGCATAGAAATCATTTACTGCCCATTGGACAAATCCTGATTGAGTCTGAGCCCCAGAAGATGCCCCTCTGGACCAGTGACTAGAGCTGCGCTAAGAAAAGATCAAGGAAGTCTGCACCTACAGAAGCAGAGTTAAAGTGTTCCCTGCACAAGTCCCAGTTAAGCATGACTGTCAGTCCATATCAGAAGAAAGTGAGAGTGACTTTGAATACTATCCTTCTTATGAACTGAGTCAATTGTTTCTGGGCAATCCCCTAGTCAATACTGGAGCGAAGCTGGGCCTTCTGGACTGTCTAAGCCCCAGCTTTGTCCCTGGAGCCAATGCTCCCAGAAAGTGAGGTGCAAAGCATCAGATCAGATGAAATGGAATCATTGTGCATGGTTGAACTGTTTGAGCTTTCAGGGAGGAAAATGATGGATTGGGGCAGACTGGTGATACACCAGAACCAGAAGAGTATTTTGAGTGCCCTGACAGTCCACTGCCGGTGTCCGAAAGCTCTCCATGTGAGCCAAATGTTGTGGACTCAGAAACTGTAACTCCTGGAGCTGAAAGTGCCCCAAGTTCTAGCCTCTCTACCCCATGGAGACTCCCTGACAAGTGTGGACAATGCTGAAAATGAGGCTCAGAGTGCAGAGACTGTAACAGTTCCCCTAGAAAGACTGGTCGAGCTGTAAAGCCTGTGGTGCACCTCAGTTATGATTCACTTGGGAGGCCTGTGGACTTGCCTCTCAATGTTGTCCATAAAGGAGTGTATGTGTCCCCGAGCTCATTGCCCAAACTGAGCATCAGTGCCAACTCCAAGTTACTTGTGTTGCCCTCTAAGTATGGTGCCCTTGCCCCGTCCAGCCCCAAGGTAACTGATAGGAAGGGCCCTCTCTTCAGGTTTCATGTACAAGAGGTAATAACTTGAGTTATGGTACAATGTATATGTAATACTGTGTAAAGAGTGACGTACTGCAATGTTTCAGAAATGTGTTCTTGGTAAAATGATATATTGACTGATGATTACATGTGTGAGCCTAATGCAAATGTGTATGGTTGCAGTTAAAACTTATGGGTACTTGCTTGACGCGGACGCCAAGCTTTCCCAGGCCAGGAAGGGTGTAACCCCTGCAAATGGGGTTCCCAAAGACTTCCAGGAGCTTGCTTGAATGCTCCAAGCCTGAATGGTGTTTGCTGCTTAAGCCATTTATCAGTGAGTGTTTTAGAACCTCTGGTACTGTCTCTTTAAGAGTTGTCTGCTTGCAGACATAATTAGTTTGTATGGGGGACTGTGTGTTTCTTTGATTGAGTACCACTCGAGCTGCTGCCAATTCACTCCATTTTTGCAGTCACTAGAGTGCAAAGGAACCTATCTGAAAGATGTAACTGTTTGCCAGAAATCATTTAGAGTAATAATGAAATTACAGTTTGTCTAATCTGCTTTCTTTGCAGTCAGAACTGTGTCTGCCTAGTTCCCATTCTGGTTTTGAACTGCTGAACTGGACCAATCAGTGTGGGGTAAGCTAGCTCTAAAATGGTGCCTTGGACGAATCAGAACTTGGACTCATAATCTGAGCCAGCCACAAGAGGATTGTATGGGCAGTGACTCTGGGAGATGTAGTTTAGACTTGCGCCTTTTGGACCAACAGGAGCAGTCTATTGTGAGTGACAGCCAATCCAGTCAAGAACTGGGAGGAACTCAAAGGAAGTGGCGGTTTTGTCTGTTGGAGTTTTCAGTTTTAGCTCTGGCAGTGAAGAAGGAAGGAGCCCTGTGCTTTTTTCAGTGTGCAGTTTTAGTCGGGAAACGTGTAAGGCCCAGAGTTCCGGTCTGCAGCTTGTGTAACTGCTTGTTAGGACTGAATCTGTCCTGTGAAGAGAATCAAAGGATATCTGAAGTAGAAACCAGGCTCACCCTGTAGAAGACTGGAGAAATCGCTGAATTGCACTCGGTCTGTCAGGAACTGAATCTGCTGTGTGTTCTCCTGCATGTGCAGTAATTACGATGGGATAGAGAAGCAGCCTGCCTGGTAGAGTACTTTCTGTTTTACCATATAATGTGTGAAGAGGCTTTGTGTATTTCAAGTGAATCCTGCTGCCATTAAAGGACTTTTGCCTGTTGCAGTTTGCCATATAAATGTGTGAGGAGTCTCGTGGAGCTCAAGAGTAGCCTTGCTGACATTGAAGGACCCTATCTTGTTTGGAGGTCGTGAGTACTAATTCAGGGTCGCTCCTGTTGAATTGCCACATTGAATCCAAATGGAATCACTGTACTGCTGACTGTTTAAACTAATTTTTCTTTTCTCTGTGGGAAAGGGCCCCTACCAGCTGCCACGGTTTGGACTAGCCACTAGGGCTTGGGTACCCAGGGACAGTAACTGGTAGGGATAGGCCTGTGCACAGAGCCATAGGTAGATAGTAAAGTGATAAGCTAATTAACCTGATTTCCCCAGTCCTTGTTATATCCCCTAAATAAATCAGAGCTGCTTGTTTCAGCAAAGTTATACTTCCTGAGGTATTTGTCTATGTTAAAGTACTGTACTGTGATTGTTGCACTGTATCTTATTTCACAGGAGGTCCCAGTGCCGGAACTAGTCCTGGGGGTAAGTGTATACTGTGAAGGTAATTCTGATATATTGTGTGGGCCACTAGTGGGAAGAAAGGGGGTTGCAGTGTCCCAGAGGGCTGTGACCAAGTAAGTTTAACTATTGCAACCCTGACCTCTGGGTGGAGGCACCCGCCATTGGATCCAGGCCCTCAACCTGTTAGTGGCAAATCAGGCAGGGGTAGTAGCTCCTGGGATAGCGCCATCTAGGGGTTACATAAATATATTAAGTTTCACAACTATCGACTAATGCATCTTAAAATCCTCCATAATATGTACTTCACACCATGTAAGTTGGCAAAAATGAGGTAATTTATAATCTGAAAATTGTACCGGTTATGAGAGGGACACGGCACTTTATATCATTTATTCTGTACGTCCCTAAACTCAACTTGTGGGATGCCATTAAAGCCAAGACAACCCCACTTCTAGGTTTGGACCAGGCATGTATACCAGAAAATATATCTCATTGGACACTAAGAAAATAGACACATCCGAACACCTAAGTGCCACATATCTATAATTTCTGCCTGTGCTAAAAGGTATTATTAAAACTCATTCACCCCTGGAGCGTATAGTGTATACATGAGTTGACATGTTCTGTGCTCTACCTTATTTAATATGACCACCTTAGAAACAAAGAAACATAGAAATTGATTTGAAGATAAGGACCGCAAGGCCCATCCAGTCTGCCCATTTCTTTTTCTACCTTATAAATGTGCCATCGGCCTTTGCTCTGCCAATGGCCTATCTATTCATACTCATCTGTATTGCTTCCTTATGCCTATCCCATGCCTGTCTGAAGCCCTGCACTGTATTCATATCCACTACTTCCTGAGGTAGGCGCTCCATGCATTCAACACCCTTTCTGTGAAAAAGAACTTCCTCACATTACCCCTTAATCAGCCTCCCTTAATCTCATGCTGTGTCCTCTTGTCCTGCTAATTTTCTTATATTGAAACATGTTAGACTCTTTCACCTTGTTAATGCCCTTAAGGTGTTTGAATGTTTCGATCATATCACCTCTCTCCTCCTTTTGCTCTAGGGTATACATATTGAGCTCAGTTAATCTGTCCTCATATGTTTTCTGATGCAGTTCCTGCGTCATTTTGGTTCCCCTTCTCTGACCTGCCTCAGTTTGGTTAATGTCCTTGTGAAGGTGTGGCCTCCAGTACTGCACGCAGTACTCCAGATGGGGCTTAACCAGTGTCTTGTAAGAGGGATTATTACCCCTCTTCTGACTTGTGATACTCCTACTAATACACCTTAACATCCCCTAGCCTTACCTACTGCATTAGTGGTCTGCTTGGATGATTTCAGGTCATCGGTGATAATGATGCCCAAGTCTCTTTCTTCCCTTGTGACTGCCAGCAACTCCCTCCCAGCCTATTGGTGGCTTCAGGGTTTCTCTTCCCTATGTGCATGATCTTGCACTTCCTTGCATTAAACCCCAGTTGCCACTCTTCCAATCATTTTGCTAGTTTATCCAGCTCTCTTCTCATTCTGTCCACCTCATCTGGATCATCTACTCTGTTGCAGATCTTGCTGTCATCTGCAAACAGACAAACCTTACCCTCAGTCCATCTGCAATGTCACTGATGAAGTTATTGAAGAGGGCTGACTTCAGGACTGATCCCGAGGTACCCCACTTGTGACTTGCATCTCTTCTGACTGTATACCGCTTACCACCACTCTTCTGTTTTCGCCCGTCAACCAGTTTGCCACCCAGTTGACCAACTTCTGACCCACCCTGAGCCTACCTAGCTTATTAATCAATCTTCTATGTGGAACAATATCGAAAGCTTTGCTGAAGTCAAGGTAGGCAACATCAATTGCTCCCCTTGGTCCACCACTCTGGTTACCCAGTCAAAGAAGTCTATGAGATTAGTTTGACAGGACAGTCCTGTTGTAAACCCATGCTGTTTTGGATTCTGTGCTCCTATGGATTCCAGGTGTTGCACTATCCTTTCCTTAAGGAGTGCCTCCATAATCTTCCCACTACTGAGGTAAGACTGACTGGTCTGTAGTTCTCTGCCTCCTCCCTGCTACCACTCTTGTGGAGGGATCACATGAGCCTTCTCCAGTCTTCTGGGACCTCTCCTGTGCTCAGAGACTCACTAAACAGTTCTGATAATGGCTCTGCTAGTTCCACCCTTAGCTCCTTTAGTACCCTGGGATGTATGCCATCAGGTCCCATTGCCTTGTCCACCCTGAGCTTATCGAGCTCTTGTAGGACCTTTTTGTGAAGGACCAGTGCACACCTCCCTACCCCTGTGTCCATGGTGCTTGAACTGTGGGCTCTGGGCCTCACTTCTGTTCAGTAATACTGAGCAGAAGTATCTATCTTGGATAGATGCTTTTACATGGTCCTCCTCCTCACACCCCTTATCTCCTTTGATCTTAGCAATACCCCCTCTGGACTTTCTCCTTTCACTAATATATCTATTGAAAGTCTTGTCACCTTCTTTTACTGTTTGTACTAGTGTTTCCTCGGTTTGGGCCTTTGCTTGCCTTACTGCCTTCCCTGCTTCCCTTAGGGAAGTTTGGTATGCCTCCTATCTTCATCCTGCTGTGTTCCCTTATATTTCCTGAAGGCCAGCCTTTTGACTCTGACCTTTTCTGCTACTGTTTTGAGAACCAAAGTGGTTTCCTTCTTCGTTTGCATTTCTTTTCTCTCTAACACAATGGGATGTTGCTTCAAGTATTGCATCCTTAATGCGTGCCCACTTTGCCTGTACCCTCTCACCTGTATTTCTTTTTACCAGGGATAACTTAACTCTGTTGCTCATCTTATCAAAGTCAGCTCCTCTGAAGTCCCATATTTTTGCCTTGGAATGGGATGATTTAGTTCTAGTGGCCAAATTGAACCATACCATGTGATGGTCACTAGCCCCAGGTGACCTTCTACCTGGAGATCTGTGATCCTTTGCCTGTTAGTCAGTACTAGTACCTTGAGCTGGGTGACACTGCATGAACCAAGAAACTCCCAGCTTCAAGGGTGCCATGCTGTACTGATGTTTCCACTAAAAGCAGAAAAGATAGTTGCTAGTATGAGAGAAGGGATTAAAATGTTTCACAGAAATTGGGAAAAATGTACAGCCTGATGCAATCAATGTAGAATAGCCAGGAACTCAAGAGTTTATATGTCAGACTGAATGTATTTACTGCTGCTTTAAAGGGTTATTATGGAAAAATAGTGTAGATCATATAAATATGCCTAAATGTTTAATGAATTGTATAAACAACGTAGGGATATATCAAGATTTATATATGATGTAATCCTCATACCTCCTAGTTGGGGGCATGATAATGTCAGTTGTACGTATAGCCATACCTCTAAACATCTCAGTATTGAAATGGCTAGCACTGGTCTTCAAAATTCAGAGCAAGTGGTCAGATTGTGTAGCACGTTCTTATTTTAAAGAATAAGATGTCTAAGAATAGTGGCCCATATGTTTAGTGTTGCAAAATGTTTCCTATCAAGTTAGTTCAATGTTTTAATAGTTTGTGTGTTCAAAAGTAGCTATAATATTGGGCCTTCTACACTAAAGGGTGTGAAGTATGTGCCAGAGGTGCTTCTCACACCACGCAGCTCCACACCCATGAACAGATGTTCACCATTCGGTATTCACTATCGTTGTCCACCTGTTCATTGCCCAGCACCCCCATATGCAGCCACACATCACTGGATTGGGGCAATGCAGGGATGGAATGTGAGACCCAGGCAGTCATCCAATCGGATACCTTTCCTGGGTCCCGACGTGATGCCTTACACATGCCTGTTAGGGAACCTGGATGGCACAGAACCTCCAGAGGTAGAGGGACACTGTCAGCACCTGAGAGCTGCACTGACAGATGTCACAGGGGCAGGTGTTGCTCAGAATAGTAATGTGTACATGGTGACCGTATGTCAGTGTGCTACATGCTGTATGGGTTTAATTGAGCTGGCTGGGGGCTATGCAACAAATGGTGAATTGGTCATGATTTTGTACTATCCGCTAAGCGCTGGGGGTGCTGACTGAGGGCAGACGGTAATATTTGTACATATATGCACCTATATGTGTGCAATTGAATGGGATGGTTGGATGGACAGAATGGGGTGAGGGTTCCATGCAACTGTCTGCAGTGCAAGGTTCAGTGGTGTAGGTACCATGATGTTGCCACTAGCCATGTGGCGCATTCTGTTGATGTCCAACCCCTATTTTGCTACATCTATACATACCATTTAGGACAGGGTGGAAAACTGTTAGGGGCTGCAAAGCAGTAGTATGCTACTAGTGTGTTGTCTAACAATTGGGTACAAATACTTGGCTGGCAAATGCCAAAAAGATTACTGGGGTTCTGACTGTTCCCTCTGTGATGGGGTTGCTGTCACAGTGTTGTGTTCAGTTGACAAGCATCTATGCTATGGTGGTGGATAGAGATTATGGCTGTTTGTGTGTTTATACATATGTCGGGGCACCATGAGACAGGGCGTGCCAGTCATGGAGCTCTGTATAAGTGAGGGCTGCATGCATAACACAGTTATAGCAGGGTCCCCAGCCATAACTTCTGCACCCTTGTGCACAGCACTCTATGCCTTGCTAATCACATGGAGTGTGGGCATAACACAGTTATAGCAGGGTCCCCAGCCATAACTTCTGGCACCCTTGTGCACAGCACTCTATGCCTTTGCGAATCACATGGAGTGTGGGCATGCCCCTGACATTCGCCCCGGACCATCCACGGGGCATTGTTGCCCTGAGTGGCCAGGGCAGCCTGGTGCACAACTGACTGGCATATATGTGAATGTCAGTGGGTGTCTGTGGGACCCCGCTGCATGGCTTTCCCACATAGGTTAGCCTACATGCCTCACATATGTGGCAATGAGCTTTGTCATCGAGTACATTTTGTAGAATATCAGTAAACCTTCATGGAGCAAGGGTAAAAATCATAGTGTTATAGAAATTCATAGCAGTTGAGAGGTATGTGTATAGATGTTAGTGTATGATGGTTGGTTGTCTGAAAATCAATAAAATATATTAAATAAATTAGAAAAGAAAAGCATAGTAGTACAGTAATTTAAGGTCGGCAAGGACTCTAGGCCATTAAGTCTGGACCCCCAACTTCATAAGTAGAGATGATGTGAAATTTTACTTCACTGGCAAAGTTCAGGTGAAGTGAAATTTGCCTTTTATTTATTTTATTTATTTATTTGTTCTTGGATTACAAATATCTTTGAGCTAAAAGCTCATTCACAAAGGCTCCACATCGGTTGGACACAATAACATAACATACAGGCATATATGAATTAACAAGCATTTGTCAATGCCGAGCGTTAAGCTTGCAAGTATTTGCAGTGGTGTTTGGCATGTATGGTGCTTTACTCTAATGCCCTGTCGACGTGCTGGTATTTGCACAATAAATTTTCAGCATGACATTTTGTTACCCCATTGTGCGCTACATAGGCAGAAACATGTTTTGGGCAGGATATGAAAAATGACAGCTGTGCTGCTCATAAGGAAGTGTGGTAAAATGGCAATGTTGAAAATCTGGGTGGAAATATTGAAAATTCGCAAACCTATGAGTGCATTAGGAACTGTACAGCATGCGCTATGTAAAACAGTGATTGTTAGAATTTTTCACCAAATTTTCAACATTGGCATTTTAAAACCTCTGCTAATGAACAGTGTCACTGTGATTGTCTTACTGTGTCCCATACATTGATTTTGCACACCGACTGCGCCATTGTGCACTACATGGGCGGAACACGTTTTGGGCAGGATGTGAAAAATGACAGCTATACTGCTCATAAGGAGGTGTGGTAAAATGGCAATGTTGAAAATGTGGGTAGAAAATATTGAAAATTCATAAACTTGCAGGCGTGCGTAGGAACTGCACTAGCATACGCTTGTAAAACAGTTATTTTAGGAATTTGTTCACCAAATTTTCAACATAGCCATTTTAAGATCTCTGCTCATGAACAGTGACACTGTGATTTTCTTAATGTGTCCCATACACTGAAGTTCACACAGCGACTGTGCCATTATGCTGCACATGGGCGGAAACACGTTTTGGGCAAGATGTGAAAATGACAGCTGCACTGCTCATAAGGAGGTGTGGTAAAATGGCAATGTTGAAAATCTGGAGTGAAAATATTGAAAATTGCAAACTTACGGCAGTGCATATAGGAGCGCAGCAATGAACACTCATAAAAGTCATTTTTGGAATTTGTTCACCAAATTTTCAACATAGCCATTTTAAGATCTCTGCTCATGAACAGTGACACTGTGATTTTCTTAATGTGTCCCATACACTGAGTTCGCTGCGAACTGTGCCATTAATGCGCTACATGGGCGGAAACACGTTTTGGGCAAGATGTGAAAATGACAGCTGCACTGCTCATAAGGAGGGTGGTAAAATGGCAATGTTGAAAATCTGGAGGAAAATATTGAAAATTGCAAACTTACGAAGTGCATAGGAGCTGCGCAATGAACACTCATAAAAGTCATTTTAGGAATTTTTCACCAAATTGTCAACACAGCCATTTTAAGACCTCTGCTCATGAACAGTGACACTGTGATTTTCTTAATGTGCCCCATACATTGAGTTCAAGCATACCGATCTGCCATTGTGCGCTACATGGGCAGAAACATCGTTTGGGCAGGATGTGAAAATGACAGCTGTACTGCTCATGAGGAGGTGTAGTAAAATGGCAATGTTGAAAATCTGGAGTACAAATATTGAAAATTCATGAAAGCGATACGGCTGCGTAGGAACTGCATAACGCACACTCAAAAAACAGTCATTTTAGGAATTTTTCACCAAATTTTCAACATAGCCATTTAAGATCTCTGCTCTTGAACAGTGTCACTGTGATTTTCTTAATGTGTCCCATACATTGATTTCACACACCGACTGCGCCATTGTGCGCTACATGGAGTGGAAACACGTTTTGGTGAGATGTGCAAAATGACAGCTGTACTGCTCATAAGAAGGTGTGGTAAAATGGCAATGTTGAAAATCTGGAGTGGAAATATTGAAAATTCGCAGACCTACAAGCGTGTGTAGGAACTGCGCACGCATCTCGTAAAACAGTCATTTTAGAATTTTTCACCAAATTTTCAGCATAGCCATTTTAAGACCTCTGCTAATGAACAGTGTCACCATGATTTTCTTAATGTGTCCATACATTGATTTCGCATACCGACTGCGCCATTGTGCGCTACATGGACGGAAACACATTTTGGGCAGGATGTGAAAATGACAGCTGTACTGCTCATAAGGAGGTGTGGTAAAATGGCAATGTTGAAAATGTGGAGTGAAATATTGAAAATTCGCGAACTTACAAGCCTGCATAGGAACTGCATAGCATAGCTTTCGTTAAACAGTCATTTTAGGAATTTTTGCACCAAATTTTCAACATGGGGTTTTGGGACCCTCCTCATGAATGATGTCACTGTCGTGGCATTATTCCAGGCCTGAAGGTGATTTGTGCGAGTGACTGCGCACTGACTGCGAAATCACCCTTCGGACCGAATAACGCCATGACAGTGACATCATTCATGAGAAGGCCCCAAAACCCCATATTGAAAATTTGGTGCAAAATTCCAAAATGCCTGAGATATGCAATAAAGTTGAAACCCCATCTAGCCCATTATACAGCTTACCGGCATTTCCTCAGTTCGCGGTCGGCTTTGAAGAGTGCAGGCGTGTTCCCGGTCCACGAAGATCGTCATGAGCTCCAGAGGTAAGTATGGGGTGGGGGTGGGGAGGCAGGGTGCGAGTGGGTGGGTGCGGGTTGTGAGGGGGCGGAGACCGCGTGGGACCATTTTTACTTTACAGGGTTTTTTTACTATTGACGACACGGGACGTTTTCCATGCTGGGGTGGGCTCCCAGTGTGGCAGAAAATAGCTGATGGGGCCGAGGAGCCGGCGAAGTTGGGCACCCCGTCCAGCAAATAATCTGGGGACATTTGCCATGCTGGGGTGGGCTCCCAGCGTGGCACAAAGTCTTGGGGTGGGCGCGGCGTGATCGGGAGGGTGGGCGGGCGTGATATGGTGCCTGTATCAGCAGTGGTTTCTTTGAAGCGGCGACCACCGCTGTCATACACAGCTCCCGCACCCATTGGTGCAGGATCGCCATGCCTGCTCAACTGAGCAGTGGATTGCTAGAGAGAGCACACCTCCAAAGTGTGCTACTTCCAAAACGCTCTCGCGCATGCGCCGTAAGCAACGTAAAAATAAGAACAACAATGCATGAGTATAAAAAGAACAGAACAATTCAACAAGAACATTCAAGAAAACAACTGTACTTAGAATTTATGGGTTACAGTAAAAGATTAAATTCAGTAGATGCACAGTACATGGAATAGTGCCAATAGAAGAGAGGCAGATAGTAGAAGGAAGTAAATGAATTGGTAGAGGCGTGGCTTGGACGTCAACTAATATGGCCGCAGAATTGCATATCAGCGACCGACCAGAGCTCAATACTAGTTATTTAACTGGATTACCTGAGGGCTAATGACAGCTAATTTTTCTAAAGGTCATTGGACCCCACAACGCTCCCTCAGCGAGTTACAGGACTTTTGTTCATAGACTATGGGCAGCAACCGCAAACTCTTTCTGCCCGATGAACCGCATGGCATGCAGTAGCAAAAAGGCCATGTGCCTTCAATCCGAGAAATGTTCGCCTCCATCCTTAGCAGGATGAAGCGAGCTTACAATTGTCAGCAACAGCACTGCTGGCGCCCTGGCTAATCTGGACTCCGTATAGGGCTGGTGGAGCAGAAAACGTCAGCCAAGACACAGTAACGGCAGGGCACCATGCGATGCTGAGAGATCAGGGGTGCAAATCAGACACATGCAAGAGAAACTCGAGGATTTTGAGAACAGAAGCGAGGAATAACCTACACCTCCTTGGGTTTCTGGAGGGTGTGAAGAGGCAACCTTCACAATTTCTGCAAAGGGCTTTACCAAAAATCCTTAAGCTGCCTCCAGGCACCAGGATCCACGACAGAGTGGGCCCATCGTACATCGCAGGTGCGGCCTGCAGCTGGGGATCGACCAAGACCTATCCTAGCACCTACCAACTATGCTGAGAAAGAAGCCATCCAGGTGAGATCTAGGAGCTGGGACCCTTGGACTGGCAGGGCCACTGAATTATGTTGTTCCAGGATTACTCCAAGGAATTGGCAAGACGTAGGAAGGGATACACTGGGGTTCGGAATAGGCTGCACAACCAAACATCTCTTTGCTCTCTGATACCCCACAAAGTTGTGACTTACCCACAATGGCTCACCCTTGCAGTTTTGACCCTGGAGGCAGCAGCTGAGTTCCTAACAACTCCTTTCCAGAACCATCTAATAATCAGAGGAGCAGCCCTGTGCTGAGAGCGTCCCCAGCCCAAAACATGGACTATGAAGATCGGCACTTCCCACTCAAGCGCAACCAGCAGGCCACCGAGTCCACCTCTCAATGCAGGCTGTGGAACCAACCCCATAGCCCACTCCAAAAGACTGCATCCACAGGACCGGCGGAGGGAGCCCGTGACAGCAGTCCACTTCCCTTTGCAGACCAGAAAGAATGCCTGATGACCAGCCTGTACTTTACAAAAATAGATATTCCTGCTGCTGCTGGTCACCCCACCTAATGAATCTGCAGAGCTGCAAGAGATGGATGCTGAAACTGCAGAGTGGACCCCGGGATCAGGACGCTGCAGTCTGGACTGGGCTGATACAGCAGATCCCGGTAGCGGCCCTTCTGTGAGACACTGACAGCGCCGGCAGCTATGGAACAGTGACCGCATGGAAGGCCCAGTGACCATTAGAAGGATGAAGGCTGATTGCTCCCAGGCAGATGAGCTCACTTTCGGACTACAGATAAATACAATTTTTGTGGGGCAGCCACGGGGAAGTGTGAGGGTGGGCATGTGTATTGAAGGAGGGAGGATGTGGAGGGATGAGCACTAACTCCTAACGCCTTACCGACTGTGTTCAACTTATCTCCCTGCAACTAGTGGGTATTTGAACAGGGCAGGATAGTTTCTTCCTACCCCCTTTTCTGTACCGGCTGCCCGGCAAATTTCTTGTACAGTGCACAGTAAATGTATGTATGTATGCTGTAAGTCTATACTGCTGGGTGGGGTGGAGGTGGGAGAGATTGTTGTCACATGCATTGGTGTTTTCTGGGTGTTATGTCTCCTGGGTGGGGCAGGGGGATGGGGGATCCGTAGCATTAGGACCCATTACCCTACCCCCCCTCAACCGCCCTGCACTGGTCAAGTCATTTTACTGGTTTCAGAACACGGCAGTTTCCCCTTTTGTTATTTTCAGAGCAAGGGGTTGCCGCACTAAGTATAACTGGGCCATAGGCCCGTGTGGTACCCTGGTAGCAGTATCCTCGGAGCACTCCTGAGCAGGACTTACGCATATCGATGGTGGGATACGGGTGAGGATATACCATGGACATCCATGTGACAGCCAAGAAAGTGAGGAAGGAGGGATGGCTAGGAACACAATGCTCCTCTCCACCCCTCCTTAACTGCCAAGCTGGTGTGCTCTCCAAACTGGCTGTTGAGAACTGGTGAAATGCCCTGGGCACCTAATGTGCCAGATGGACTGGGGTGTTGTCCCCAACATATCAACGTCACCTACCCCCAGCACTTGTGAAAGGGTAGCCCCATCTCTCACAGCCGGCCTCCCTCCCTTCAATACTCTAGCCCCACCCCATCAGTGCTTGATGCTCAGGCAGCAGGGCCAGTCTGGCTGGCCACACCCCACCACCACCAAGCTACTAGCAGAGAAAAATTCTCCAGTCTGGCACAATTTAGGTTGCGGGTGGGGGCACAAAACTCTGATCGATGGTTTCACTGACGAATGTCAATAGGTTAGCCCTCAGGTACAGGACCTACCCTGCAGCTCTGGGAGGCTGTTCTCCCATTAGGTGTTCCATAGCAGTTAGAGTGTAGTGCCGCCTGGTGGCTCTATACTGGTTCTACTGCCATGCTGGCCATTTGGCTCAGACAAGCCACTCCTCAGGGTAGTACAGACCAGCCACTGGTTGCTGCTGCAGCCGGTTATAGTCTGTGCAGTGACCCATAGAGTATTTTGGGTTGGTTTGAGGTTGTTTTACATTACATTACAGTCTTACTGTGTCATTGTTGTGAGCAAAACTTTAAATTCACTGTCTAGGATACCTATACTGTGCTCAGTTAAGGTCCCTATCTGGCCCTCCTGCTACAGTGACTGTTCCTTAGGGTAGGAAACTATTACACACACACCCAGCATTCCCTCCCGGGGCTTCTCCTCTGGTTTGTCCTGCATTCCTATTCCCAGAGTGCGGCCTGGCCCGGTCGCCCGTCACTTTTTCTCCGGCGCTACTGGGGATCATTAGTGGAGACCCGCCAGTGACCAAATAACCAATAGGAAGATGTGCTCCATAACTGGAGCGTGCGGGGTTTGAATTCCACTATCAAGCGGAAGAAGGTCCTAACTTATTTGAAATGGATAAAGTCTCAAGAGGCCTTCTTCCAAGAAATGAAGCTCGCTGGATCCGATCATAATCGCACCAGGTCATAATGTCATAAGCTTAATAACGTACGGCATTATGGCGGAACCGGACCTGTGCGCTCCCCGAGTTGGACCCCCGAGTTGAGAATCTTTAGTGGGGAGTGCATTCCCCTGAACGGGGTGTGTGGGGGCGAGCCCCCATTAAGAACAAAGACATATGCCTCATGGCGAAATCGCACAGCATGATTGTGCCATGGCAATATGTCTTCATGGCTAATGACCCCGAGCCGATCATAATATACTTCAGAAAGACTGGGTGGACAGCTGGTGTATGCAGCGGTCTCATCTCGGAAGAGAGGGGTGGCTATTCTGGTGCATAATCTCTACCCTGGACACTGAAGGACAGCTGGTCTGATAAGGAAGGACAATGGGTGGTGGGCCTATATGACACCCCAACAGGCCCTATAGTGCTGAGGAACATATATGCCCCGATCAGGATGATCCCAGCTTTTTCACCATCCTGGCGGAAACACTTACCTCCTTTGCTCCATCCTGCAGTTCCCTGCTGATAGGAGGTGACTTTAACCTGACTCTGGTCCCACGTCTTGATAGGAATGATAAGGGTAATGAGTAGCATACCCGTGGAGGCGGGATCTGGGCCTGATGATGGAGGACATAGATCTTACTGATGTCTGGTGCCTCTTCCATCCCAAGTCTAGGACTACATTTCACTCAGAGTACACTCCTGTATAGTAGGCTGGACTTCTGCCTCGCATCTCAGGCCCTGCTGCCACAGGTTTACCGACTCAGCTATACCTCCTAGGGTATCTCTGACCATGCCCTGGTCCAACTAATTATGACCTCGGCCTTCCTAATACTCCCTCTCGCTTCTGGAAACTAGATCCACTTCTCATGCGTGACCCAGACTTCATCCCTGGGCCAGGACGGAGGCCTCTCTCTTCCTTCAGTCCAACCCTGTCTCTGACACCTCTCCTGGGAACACCTGGGAGACTTTTAAAGTCACTATGCATGGTAGCATCATGAGGCATGCCACAACTAAGCGAAGAGAAAGAGAGCAGAGATCGATGGACCTGGAGTCCAAACTCGTGTCAGTGGAGTCTAAATACAAAGATATGGCCACCCCTGACCCCCTCCTCTCCCACTGGCCGAGAGATCCTGGGGCTTCATTTAGAACAAACCAGCTCCTTAATAGGAAAGCTGAAGTTGCCATTCTGCCGCACACATTTTGGGAGGAGGAGATAAAGGGGCAAAGTGTTGGCATATCAGCTCAAGAAGCAACAGGCTACTAGACATATCCCAGGACTGAGCGATGGTGGGTGGGTACTTCCACCTCCTCAGTAGCAATCAATACAGTCATGGCCTCCTTCTACTCCAGCCTTTATCAGACCACCCACTCCACTCCTCCACAAGAGATGCAGCTATTCCTCAATGAAACCCTCTCCTACCCTTTCCACCTCCCAGGCCGATGCACTAGACTCACCTATATCAGTGTCAGAGATAGTGACTGCTATTAAAGGCTTGAAGAAAGAAACTCCTGGACGGGGATGGATATAAGGCAGACTTCTACCAAGCTTTATGCTAACCTCTGGCCCCCTTCTGACCAAGGTCTTCAGAGAGGCTGAAATCACGGAATTCTGCCCCGGACACTGCATGAAGCCAATATTATTGTCCTCCCAGAAAAGTAAAGACTGACTAACCCAGGTAGCTACCGCCTCAATATCCCTTATCAGTGTGGATAGCAGGTGTATGGCGATGGCCAACTGTCTGAGCCCCCCCTGCTACCCACCTGGTCCATCCATCACAGGTGGGTTTGTGCCAGGTCGCCAAAGCTCAGACCACCTGAGAGCCTTGTTAAGCCTGGATGCATGTGGCGTGGGGTTGCCAAAGCTAGTGCTGTGGACTTTGAGAAGGCCTTTGACTCCTAGAGTGGGATTAACTGGATGCCACTCTGGCATGTCTGGGTCTGGGGATGACTTTCGCTGATGAGGTGCAAGCCATATACCATAAACCAATGGCCAGGGTCTCCACTACCTCCCTCCCTCCCTTCCCACTAGAGTGGGGGACAAGACAGGATGCCCTCTGTCCCGCTCCTATTTGTGCTGGCAGTGGAACCCTGGCTGCCAGGGTTAGACACCACACAGACATTAAAGGTATACAGGTTGGGCAGAGCTCCTATCCAGCCCTGATGTACGCTGATGACCTGCTCCTTCCCTTACGGACATGTCATAGCATTACCCCCACTGCTGCATCTTCTGGAGGTATTTGCCCTAACTCGAGGCTTCAGCTGAACCAAACCAAAACTGAGATGTTGCAACTAAATGGTCATTGCACACAGCAAATAGCGGCAGACTCAGGCTTAAAGTGGGCCCCATCTGAAATTACATATCTAGGCATAATGGTGCCTGAAACTGGAGGCTATCTGGGAGCCAATAACACCACTGCTGACCGACCACCAAACTGGAATTTGAAAGATGGAAATTACTCCATCTTACCAGGGTCTGCCACTCTATAGGAAGCTCAATCTACTTCTTGGAGATTCTTCCAGTACCTAGAGGCGTCCGGGAGACCAAGCATAAACTTAGAGGGTGAACCAGTGACTCAGGGATTGGTGCAGGGCAGAAGGGTATGGGCTGGTGGGGACTGTGGGGATACATGGGAGGACAAGGGGTTATGTGTCAGGATAGGATACACCTCAACTTGGAGGAGGGAGCTCTTGAAACTAAAACTCGCTGGATTCATAGTTGAGAGGTGGGGTTTAAACATGTAAAGGGGAGGGTAAGTAAAAGAATGGATCCAGGAGGGCTGCTCAAGGGTCCAGGTCTAGGGCACCAAAGAGGTAGGTGACTGCGAAGCAAATCCATCCAGAGCTGTGCAGGAAAGGGCGAATAGGGATTGTGCAGGGCCGAGACGATTGGAGAGGGAGAGGGTCGGGGTGGAGGATGGTCCTGATTAAAGCTAGGAGCATGGGCAACAAAATGCCCGCACTCAGGCGTGCTGGCTGAGGGATCAGCAGATGTGGTGGCAATTACTGAGACATGGGCCACACAGAAAAATGATTGGGATCTAAACTTGAGGGCTACAAAATATTCAGGAGGGATAGAGAAGAGGGAAGAGGAGGGTGTAGCGCTGATAGTCAAACATGACATAGTGGTTAGTGGAGGGAGGAGGCTGTGGGGGTGGAGAGATTTGGGTAATCCTGCAAATGAGGGATGTAAAAGATTGAAAATAGGGTGGTGTACAGTCCCCCATGATGGAAGAGGCCCTGGAGGACAAACTAGTTGAGAACATCAAGGGGCACTGTGACCGTGGAAGAGGTAGGGTGGTGGTCATAGGGTGACCTTAATATGCCGGGCAGACTGGGACACTAGACATCTGCTGTGGCCAGGGAACAGAGGCTGATGGATGTTTCAGGATGCCTTCCTGGTCCACAGGTGGGGAACCTATTAGGGAGGGAGGATACTGGATGTTGTCCTAGCAGACAGTGACCAGATAAGGGGCCTGGAGGTGTGCAGCCCACTGGCAGGTGGCGACCATGCCATGGTCTGGTTTCTGCTGTGTCTAGGGGGAGGATAACCGCACTAATACAATAGTAGTGGACTTCAGGGGCGGACTTCAGGGCATGGGCAGGATTCTATGGGGAGCTTGGACAAGATTGGGCCAGACATGGATGCTGGTAGCTATGGGAGACCATTAAGAAAGGGGTACAGGAGGCTACTAGCTCATGTATAAGGGTAAGGCATAAGCATGGTAGAGCCAACAAGCCATGTTGGTGGACCAGGGAGGTGCAAGAGATGGTGAGGATAAAGGCTGTCTATGCACGTTTAAGCACTCTAGGGGAATAGGGAGAGGGTGAGTACGAGGTTGATGGCTGAAGGGTCACCAGAGTGGTGAGGGAGCCAAGGCATGGCTGGAGCAAAACCTGGCTAGGGATATCCGGAAGGGGGAAGGGATTCTATAGATACATAGGGAAGAAGAGAAAAGGAGGGCACACATCAGCAGGATTAGGACTGGGAGGATGGACTCAGGAGGCGGGGATCAGGCAGAGGTGCTAAATGAGTACTTTGCCTCAATGTTTACAGAGGGAGACAGGGATCCATCCAGCCGATGGGAGGGTAGGGAGACAGCAGAGTCGAGAGAGGTCAAATGGAGTCTAGAGAACCAAAAGAGGCTGGGGTACAGGCCTGGCCAAGTCTAGAAGGGGATGGGTGCTTAAATGTGGGGGTGGACTGGGAGGGAGAAATCACAGTGGATAGGTGAGGGAGGCCCTTTGGATGCTAAAAACTGATAAGGCACCAAGGCGGATGGGCTGCATCCGAGGTTATGAAGGATTGGTGGATGAGCTAGCATCTCCACCGGCTGCACTCTTTAATGCTCTCTGCAGACAGGATGGGTGCCTCAAGACTGGAGGGTGGCTCATGTGGTGCCTAGCCACAAAGCCGGGGTCTAGGGAGGAGATGGGGAATTACAGGCCTGTCAGCCTAACGCCTGTGGCAGACAAAGTAATGGAGGGCATTATCAAGGAGAGGCCTGGGAGGCAACTGGAAAGGTTGGGGCACCTGAATGACAAACAGTATGGTTTCATCCCAGGGAAATCGTGTCAGACCAACCTCAGATTTTATGATTGGGTGACGGGACCCTGGAACTGACAGAGACCAGTGGACATCCTATACCTGGATTTTCAGTAAGCCGTTTGATTCGGTCCCCACATTGGGTTGCTAACAAAGCTGGGGGGATAGGGTGGGAGGACAGCTGCTCAGATGGGTAGAAAATTGGCTAATGGGGCAAATACAGAGGGTAGTGGTTGGTGGGACAGTCTCCTCCCTAGGAAGGTCATCAGTGAGGTCCCCAAGGTTTGGTATTGGGGCCACTCCTATTCAAAGCCTATGTCTCGGATATGAGGAGTGGGGTTAGGAGTGAGATGAGCCTCTTTGTGGATGACTCAAAACTGGGAGCACTGGCAGACGGGGATGACGAGAAGACAGTCCAGAGGGACCTGGGTACCCTGGAGGGTGGTCAAGGAGGTGGGGACTGAGGTTTAATCCAGGAAGTGTAGGGTGCTGCATCTGGGGGTCAGAAACCTAGGCCCTTTATACACCCTGGGGGTCTCACTGCAAGCCACGAGTGAAAGGGATCTGGGGTGGTGGTAAATCTTTAAAAAAAAAATTCATTGGTACAGTATATCCGCCAAGGAAGCTTTGTCCAAGACAGGGGTGAGGTGGAGAGGGTCAGAGGGAGGGATAAAGGGTAGTTGGAAAGAAGTGGGAAAGTAGATGGCGAGGAGGAGCACCCTGGGGCTAGCAGTCAGGCTGTAAGTGTGTTAGTTGTGCAGTATAATGTTACTTACAGAATCCTGCTTAGGTAGGACAGTCACAGCCGCTGAGTGCTGTAAGGTGAAATCATAACTTTCTTTGAAAGGCCAAGCTTCATTACAACCATGATGTCAACAGGAGGGGTTGAGCCAGTTGGGGCCCACAGTACTCAAAGAACCCTTTGCCCTAGGGGGGTTCAGCAGAAGGGGCCTTGAAAGGTTTGCTGTTTGAACACCTGATTTGTCTGGAGTTAGTCATTGGGCTAGTAGGGTCTGGACACCCGTGGGGTTAGTCCCATGGATGACTTTTAGCAAGCAGGCATTAAGCATGTAAGTCACGTGTGTGTGTGTGTGAGTCGATAGGCTCCTGTGACAAGTCTACAGGCTTTATTTTAAGGGTGGAGTCAGAATCTGCTCCATAGACAATTAGGTGATAATCTTTTGTTTATTTTTTTTCCTTCAACTTTCTTTCCTCCAGTCACAGTTCCAGGAGCCTCTCTCGGGCATCCAACCTTGCTCCTGCCCTGCCTGAAGTCCCCTCTAACCGTGCCTTCCTCTCCCCACCCGTCTCACAGCTGGCACCCCTAGCTTAACCCCTCCGGGTGGGGCCACTCCCTGGGCGCTCTCACAACATAGACTCCAGCTGCAGACGTGGGCCTCGGGCGGAGGATCTGCGAAGGTCGGCAGAGTCGGACCGGTTGTGGACATGGGATATTGGTGCCATCACCTACCCCTGGAACCAGGTTTTCCTTTTCTCCCTTGCTTCCTCCTCCTCTCCCAAGGTGGGCACCCCAACCTCATGCACACGGCAACCCTGCCAATGTCAGCCACGTGGTCACGTGCTGTCTCTGCCTACAGCACCCCGATCTCCACCGTGAGCCGCTGGTGCGGGGACAAACCCCAGCTCACCCGGGAGAGAGAGCTATCCATGGGATGCTCAATCCTCCCTCCCCTGCCAATCCGGGCTCATTCCCGAACCTGGGTCGCGTGGCCCAAGGTGTGGCGTCCAGCGCCTCAACCCTCAGTGCCACGGACTAGTCATGATAATCTATTATTGATAACACTGAGCTGTTTACTGCAAGCCTAAGTGCATCATTTGTCAAGCACTGTTTGTGCCTGTAAAGTAGGTCTATTTTTGTATTGGCAGCCTTGGCTACTAATCTACAGTATGTGATATGAGAAGGATAGGTGCTATCTAGTGTAACCCTAAGTAGTTAAATGATTAGACCATGTCTAGTGCTGTGTTCTGGTCATTTGGGATTTTAAGCCGATGTGACCTGTGCTTGTTGTGGGAGAAGCAAACAGCATGATTTTTTTATAGTTTAAGAGAAGATTATACCAGGACTATCGTGGGTGTTCTGCTGCAGCTGCTTTTCAAGAATTATGGGGTCCGGGTTGCTTGTGAAGAGAACCACATCATCTGCATAGAGGAGGAGGAGGAGGAGAAGGAGTAGTAAATATTTTTTATTCAGCAGAATAAGGAAAAACATTCAGTTGAGCATTGCTTATTTTCAATGAAGTCCCATGTGTTCATAGCAGCAAACTTCATTTACAATATAAAAGAACAAAATAAAAAAAAAAAATTAGAAAATTACATAACATACCAACAAACTACAAAATACAAGCATCAAAATACACAATAAATAATAATCAACAAACATCAACAAACATCACATTCAGTATATTGAGGGAGGCCATTAAACCATCATAAACACCAGTCATTCAAATAAGGAATGCATTTAGTTAGGTTTGATTCACGTAGCCCTACTGGAATTTTATTCCACAATACAGCTCCCTATGGGAGACAGATGATCTACCTATTTTTAAATTGTATTTATCAATAGAATATTGTAAACCATGAGCTGTCATCAAATTATCTTTACCCTTCTTATGGAAAACATCTCAAGGATGTAAAGGGAACCACTTGTTTTTGATTTTATACATAAATTTAAGAACTCTGTCTTAGCAAGCAAAGGGAGGTGGTTAAGCAATAGGCTAAAGAGCAGGGGCCTAGGATGGATTCTGGGGACCCTGTGTGAACATTCGGTTTTCAGAAAGGACACCATTTAACTTTATCTGTTGGGCTCTATCAGTGAGGTTACTTAAAACCACCCCATGGAGTCTGATGAGAACCCAGTACAAGATAATTGTTCTAGTAGTAGTAGTGCATGATTGACCATATCGAATGCTTTGGTGAGGTCAATGAAGGTTGCCCTCACCAATAGCCCCTGTCTAATGCCTTGTGAATGTACCCAGTAAACTCAACTAATACTGTGGTTGTACTATGTGATTTTCAGAAGCCATGCTGTTGGGAGCATTGTATCTGATATTTATTAAGGTAATCCACTAACTAATATGATACAGTGCACTCTAATGCCTTGAGAATAGATATGGGGTGGTAATTGTGTGTGTATCACTGCTTTTATGTAGGGTGTAACCACTGCGCTTTCCATAACTGAATTTGGCAGTTCTTAACGAGAGATTCAAAATGTTGTCAGTGGCAAGAGTTATCTCAATGAGGGTGAGGGCAACAAGTTTGAGATCAAGTGTCTCCACTGACTCTTGATTTACCTAGTATTTGTTGTAGGTATTTTTGCCCTTTTTAGATGATTTTGAGGTGAAAGGTGGGTGGGGGTCCTGAGGTTGATTTGCACCAGGGAGGCAGTATAGCGCAGTGGTTTAAGGCTCTGAGCTGCAAATCTGGAGACCTGGGTTTGAATCCCACAGCCCCGACTTGCATCCTGTATGACCCTGAGCAAGTCATTTAACTTTCCAGTCTCCTAGGTCGCGACCTGTAAACAAGCTTTCAGCTTAGTGTGCACCCTTGTTAAATAATAATAAAAAAAAAATTAATTATCTGTGGTCTCAAAAAGTTCAGTGGCAGCACACTACTGAGGTCTGTGAAAGCAGTATTAAAAGTGCCTGCTATGACTTTCGGTCTTAGGTGATTCTCCAGTCTATGTCAAGCATAGATGGTGAAGTTTTGTTAGTTTTCCTGGTTAGGGCCTTCATGTTGTCCCAGAACTTTCGTCCTTCACCCCAGGAGTTGAAAAGTTCTTCTTTAAAGTGACGGCTTTTGGTGGTGCAGATAGCCCAAGTACAGTGCAATTATTCTGGGCCTTTTATAGTTTTGAATGTCAGACTGTTTACCTGTACTTCTGCATGGTGCCAAAGATTATTTCTGTGCTTTCATAAGTTCGATTAGGGGTATACAAGATCCATGACTTACTTGCCTCCTTAACCTGACATTTTCTATATGGGGCATAATGTAACCCCAATCTTCAGGGGCTTACCTTACATCTCCTGGGCTCCAATGATGCCCACTGCCTGGCAGATATCCAGAAAGGGATCCATGTACCAAGGTGTCCTGCTGTGGCTCTGTATGTATGCATATCCATGCTGCCATGCTATTCTTTAAGAGTTTCAGCCTTGTGTGTTGTGTAAATAGCCTGGGCTGGGTCCGAGTACAATGAAGCTCATGACCAGCTAGGCATCACCCTAATCAGCTCTGTTCTACTGTTGATTGCAGTCCAGAGGAGCCCTTCAATGTTCTGTAATTATTTACTTCTATATCATTGCTGTTTCTAAACTAAATAAACTGTTTAATCTGCCAGTATCAGTTCTACTGATGGAGCCACCATCTTTGGTCCTGGACTCCTACTTTGGACCAGTTGGAATCAAGGGTCCTCAAGTGGTCCTAATTGTAGTGCCTTATGGGAGAAATGGTGAACTTTCCATGTTGGCATCCAAAGGACCAATGGGAGTGCAGTAACTGTGATTGACAGCTCCCTTGGCCAACCAGAGTGCAGGAAAACTGGACAAGTTTAAAACTTTTTCCAGTTGTGTGCATTGCAGCTCAAGCTTCTGAACTCAGAGGAACCTGTGTGGCTCTCGTTCATTCACAGAGAGAGGCCTGTATTTCCTCCTGTGAGCTCATCTTCGGTCCAAAGAGGATCAATTGACTGGGACTGCCAGTTAAGCAGCCTGAGAGTGTTTTTCAGTAGAAAGCTGAGAAAGAACCAGATGTATACTGAAGAAGGAGAAAGTTTGCTGTTTGTCCTGCCACGCAACTGTGGCCTACTGCATATGTGCAGACATTGATCCTGGGATTACTGTGCCAAATCTGGAGCAACTCCAGTGCAGGAAAGACTTTTGCAGAAGCCCAGCTGGAGAGTTCACCAGCATGCAGACTAGCCTTTCAAAAGAACATTCCATTCAGCAGGGTATATTTATTAGTTATTATTTTTCAGTTTGGGATTAAATACCTTGAGCCAAAGGCTCGCTTACAAAGGTTCCAAGTCAGACATAGACAAGACAAATAAAGCACGACAGTAAATACATGAGTACAACTAGATACAATAAATGTACAAAATTACATTTGCATACAAATGATTCCTTCGTTAGGTTGCTCAGGTTACTTAACAGAGGTTATTCCTCATATTAAGTAAGTTACACTTTTGTTACTATCTGTTTGTAAATTGCAAGGGAGATTTCTACGGTCAGTTCAACAAGTAGGCAAGTATGATAGACTGCTTACTGGAGTAGGCTGCCCTGTGTTAAGTGCACAGATCAGCAGGGGATTTCAGGAACCCCATGCTTAGGCAAAAGTAAGGCAGCCAGAGAGAGATTTGGTTCAGGATGGGTAAGAGTGGCAGCCTGAAGAGGCTTTGTCCTGGGAGGTGGAGGGTCAAAGTGAGATAAAGGTGGATAGGAAGAAATGGGGTGGGTGGTTGAAGGGAAGGAGGTGAAGGGGAGGAGGAGGAGATGGGTGGGTGGGTGAAAAGGAGGCTAGGGGTGGAGAGGGAGGATGGTAAGGGTAGGTATCAGATTAAGGAGAGCACCGTGAAGGGGTTAAGGTAGGAGAGTGAGAGAAAGTAGTGGTAAGTGGTAGGTATTGGGTTGGGAGAGGGCCATGAAAGGGGTGAGTAAGGTAGAGAGAAATGAGAAAGTAGTGGTAAGTGGTAGGTATTGGATTAAGGAGAGGGCCATGAAAGGGGGTGAGTAAGGTAGGAGAGAGGAGAAAGTAGAAAGGGAGGTAAACATGGGGGTGAGGATAAGCCTATGCAAGTCTTACATAGTGAGGTCAGAAGGCTATAAGGGATTTCCTAGTGTTAGGAGGTTAGCATACAGGGTCATTCATGTGTTTGTAATGAGGTTAGGTTATGTTGGGCATTCACACATACAAGAGAGAGTTAGGTGTGCTCAGAGACCAGCTTTGAAGTCGCTGGACCTTATTGCATTCAATGAGGTTGGGGTAGGTCATTTATCCACTTGGTCCTCTAAAGGACAGGGACTTTGGGCTATTGAGGTATGCTTGAAAGGTACCACAAGCCCACTCCTGGAGGACCTCCCTGTACCGATTGTTGGTTGATCTATTTTGAATAGACAGGAGGGATTCAGGAGCTTGCCCAAGTATGGCTTTCTTTCCCAATAGGCAGGCCTGGTATTGGGACCTGAGGTGAAGGGGTAGCCATCCAGTGACTTTGTAGAGGTCACAAGAATGTGTCCAGCAATCTGCTCCCAGAACCAGCCAACACACTTTATTGAGAAGGGTTTTACCCTTTAGGGCAGTGTCAGTACCTGAGCTGTAGATGACATGGCCATAGTCAATGGTAGTTAGAACTGAGCAGCACGTGACAAGCTTTTAACACATCAGAGGGTATGCAGCGATGGGGTCGATAGAGAACACCTAGTTTTGCATTGGCTGATTTGATTACCAGGTCTACATGTGTTATAAAAGAGGGCATTATCCAGTTGAATCCCAAGATATTTGAAGGTGTTGACCTGTTCCAGAATATCCCTTTGGAGCTTTGTATCAGTAGTTTCCCAAATTTCTTTCTGCTCTCATGGAGCGTTAAAAGCATGCTCTTTGTTTTTGTAGTTGAGCAGCAGTTTATCACAGAACCACGCCTCAAGCCTGTGGAAATTAACATCAAGTTCATAGATGATGGTGGGTAAGTTTTCCCACACAGAGATGACCGCATCATCCGCATATAGCACAATGTGTGCTTGGCAGACAAGGCAGATGGTTGATGAAGAGACTAAAGGAGCGCCCAGTATAGAGCCTTGTGGGACTCCTAAGAGTCACCTCCATGGGTCAGATAGAATGCCATTGATTTTGACTCAGATTCTGCCAGATAGGTAGCTCTTGAAGTCAGGTGACCGTATGCAAGGACAGGCCAATAGAACGTAGGTATTGCAGGAGGAGTTGATGGCTGACTGTATTGAATGCCTTTGTGAGGTCTCAGTACAGTAAAGTAATCATTTGCCTTGATTTTGGCCTCCTTGTTCACGCTTAATAAATCTGATTTACTGTTTTACTGTTAACCTGGCTTGTGAACATATCATTATTTGGTTTGAAGTCAGTGAAAATATTGGTAACATATTCTGAAATGTTTGTATTGTTGATGCTGTCTTTTACAGGGGGTCACAGGGTGAATGCCAGGAGATCGAACCCAGCTTGTAAGTGGATGTTGCATGAGCAAATCATTAATGATGATATTAGTCTGTATGCAAAGTGTTAAGAGTTGTAGCGCTGAAATAAAGCATAAAAGGTCACTAAGTGGGATTGTAGGTGGTTATAGCTTCCCAGAGGGCTGTACCAAATCTGTTAGAAACCCACTTAAGCATTATTCTGGGTAGAGCATCATAATTGTGAAAGTACTGTGGGTAAGGAGACCCCAGTAGCAGCTAATTACAAACCCAGACCCCTCAACCTGCAGTTAGGAAGCATGCAGGAAGTCGCCTTGTATAACAGCACCAGGGTTACATAAATGTCATAAGCTGCATTGAAAATGGTTATAAAGTGGTCAAGAGCTTTGTCTACATCTTCAGTCTATAGTGGACCAGTCTTGCTGTCCGAGGTATAATTTTAGAGGGTCCAGTTGCCCTTTTTTAGTACCGAGTAGTTATTATTTTGCAGTTGTTTCAATTGCTTTGTTTGACCAGGTACACAGGATAGGGAAGTGACCACTGATTGCTTCAGGAAGACGATGGTGTTTGAGATTCTGTCTGGATGGCTAGTAATCATCCAGTCTAGAAGCGTGCTTAACCCAGTATGGAGTTTGTTCTTGTGAGGGATCCACCATTTGTGCCAAGTTGATAGAGGAGATTGCATCTTTGTGGGGCTGCCTCAGGAGAGCCAGTTAATGCTGAGGTCCCCAACCATTATAACCTCAGAGTTTGGTGTAAGTCGTTTAAGTAGTCTATGACAACTTTAAACCACTGGCCTGTTCTTTAGGGGTGATGTATACCGAGACTACAGTAAGTCATTTGCTGTGGGCCCCTAGCAGTAATTTAACTGCAAGCACTTGAACATTGTTCTCAGTGTCTAAGTTAGGAGTCGTGTCCCTGAAGGGTGTCCTGACACAGATTACACAACCCCTCCTCGCTACTGGACCTGTCACATCTGAAAAAAGTGTAACCTTCTATAAAGATTGCTGTATCTGGGATCTTAGATGTCAGCCAAATTTCCACTACGGATAGCACGCCAAGCCTGTGCTAAGTAACTCCAGACCTGGAGTGAACTGAATTTAGATATCAGACTACATATGTTAATGGGATGCAAGTGTAAGAGTCCCTTGCTTCTTCATGGGCCCTTTGTATTTTGTGTAGGGCCAGGTTGGGTGAATGCTGCCTGACATTAGCAGTAGTAGCAGCGTGAGTCTTAGTACTTGATTACTGAGGGGTTTTAGATTTGTTGTTTGTTTGCACCCGCTAACTCTTCCAGTTTTAATCTTGCAAGTGACTACGGGAGGGATGGAGGAATAGGTGGTATTAGCAGGTTGGGACATCTGCTCACACATGCATGATCCCTGCAGAAATCATCAAATACCGGACTGGACGATTTTTGAGCAGCTCTCATTTGTAACCACGATACTTTGGTTGGTATCGACATGCTATGTGTGAGATCCCAACCACTTTTGAGATGGTAGTAATATTAAGATAGTTAAATGAAACATTATATATTAAGTTCATTATTTTCTATATTAGCACCCCTAGTGGGCGCTATTATAGAATATGAAACACTTCATGAAGTTCCCACTTCCACTTCGCAATGAGTATTCTGGGGATGGGGCATTTTTCAGTGAAATCAGCTGAAGTCGTGGCAAAGTGGTGGCAAAGTAGCAACCTCACTGGAGAATTTGCATGACTTCATTTGAAAAGTTCCACTTTGCTGGCCAAAACCTATGTGAAGATGGCACTATGCACTTTGCAAGTTGGTACATACATCGAGAAATTACTTAGAGATGGTAAGTTTGATAATTTCTAACATCTCTATTCATAAACAGGGACCAGACTGTACAGTATGTTGTGCAAACCTGCTTTCATTTTCATAGATTTCCACCAACCCTGCTGCCCAAGGTATTGTGTGATTCCTCAGAACAGAAATTTGTTCAGGCTTACTCTTGAAGGCCTGTACAGGCTTCATATCTACTGTCTCTGCCGATAAGCCATACCACCGTTCACCACCATCTGGGAAAAGACATATTCAGTGCTTTCTGCCGCTTGCCCTTGATGCACCCCACCCCCACACCCACCACTGTAAGCTTCTCCTCTCACTGGCCCTCCCACCTCTTAACAACCGAGACTACTCACAGTGCTAAATTTGCTTCTAACTCTGGCTCGGTTCCTTCCACCCTACATCGCCTCCTCCCTATTTCTCCTCCAACCCTCCCATGCCCTCAGGTCTGCTGTCTACTGACTATTGGCTATGCCTCACCGGCCGGACCTCTGCAGGCTAATCAGCCTTCTCTCTACCATCTCCGAAGCTTTGAATGACCTGCTGGTCCAAATCCGCCATTCCTCCTCTAGACATTCTCTGTCCTCTGCCCTCCTAAACTACTATGCAGTAAACTGTTCATGTGCCTGACCTCCTCCAACCCTTCAGCCAACCCCTCCCCCACTCCTACTAATACCCCCCATCGCCCCCCTACATCCTGCACAGCCTGACCTGTGGCTTTAGCTACTGGCTATATATGCTGGCATATATTCCTGCCAACCTCCATACTTTCACCCCATACTGCACTTCTGCCTTGTCTCCTGTTAAATGTAGTCCCTTAGTCAGTGACTGTCACCCATGTATAGTTATCACAATCCAGGTCTAAACCTTACTCCTTGTTCTCCTTCGCTTCTAAACCTTCTAAACCTTCCCACACTGACTCCCTACTCATGTTCCCCAAATACAAGTCAGTTGAAGCCCTGTAAACAATGTGTAGCTCTAACCCGATTCAATGTAACTAATGTTAGTAATGGAAGTATGTAATCAGTTAGTGTAAATGTTATTCCCTAGTCATGTCTCCAATGTGTAACCCAATGCTATGTATCATGTACTCACTGCTCTCCTTTGTACCCCTCCCCAGGTTGCACCGTGAGACGCAGCATCTTGTTGCTCAGTGTGCCTTTCCTGGTGAAACATTTCAATAAATAAATAAATATCTCCTAACTTTATCCCTGTATTTATCACCTTTGAACTTAAGGATGTGTTATCACATCCTTCTGGAGCACACCAGGTCAAAACTCTCCATATTGTCAACCTTGTTGCTACCCTTCAGTATGTGGAAGACTAGGATCATATCCCCTTAGCCTCCTTTTCATGAGGGTGAACATGTTACATCCCTCTAGTTTCTCCACATAGTGTGAATCCCATATAGCTGATCAGTTTGGTGGCTCTGCCTTGCACCCTGTCTGCTGCCTCAATGCCCTTTTGTATTGGGGCCCAGCACTGCATACAGTACTCTAGGTGGGGCCTGACCAGGCCTCGTAAAGTGGTTTATTTCTCTGCTCTGCTGACCCCCCCCCGATGCATCTGAACATTTGTCCAGCATTCTTGATAGCAACTGGGCACTGCTTGTCATGTTTTGGACCTCTCTATTATGTCTCATGGTCCTTATCCTCAGTACATCAAATTGAGCCCTACTCAGTTTGTAGGTCCCAAAGCTGCTTCTCCTCCACAAGTATAGCACTTTGCATTTGGCTGAGAGAGACTCTAAGTATTTGAGCAGTCACTAGCTTCTTCCAAGTCCTCTTTACATTTGTCCCTATCCTCAGGGAGTCCAACACCTTGGCAAACTTAAGAAGGAGGGAGGTGGTGTTGCCTCTGTATAGACTGCTGATGAGACCCCATCTGGAATAGTGCCCAGTTCTGGAGACCACACCTTGGAAGGATATAAGACAGAGTGAAGGTAGTCCAGAGGAGGGCAACTAAAATGTGAGGGTCTGGCTTGTTTAGTTTGATCTCAATGGTAGGAAAATTATGGAATCACTTGAAAGAAAGAACTGTTGAGTACCTAGAGGTCAGCAGGGCACAAGACCCAAGGCAGCATGGATTCACAGCGGAAGGTCATGTCAGATGAATCTAATAGATTTCTTTGACTGGGTGACCAAAGTAGTAGACCAGGGAGGGCTGTAGATGTGGCCTACCTAGACTTTAGCAAGGCATTTGACAGAGTCCACACAAAAGATTAATAAACAAGTTAGCCAGCCTGGAGATGGGTGCCAGGGTGGTAACCTGGGTAAAAAATTGGCTGGACAACAGGACACAGAGGCTAATAGTAAACAGAGTCCACTACGAGGAGGGTACCACTGGGTTCAGTACTAAGATCGGTCCTCTTAATGTCTTTATAGGTGACATTACGGAGCAGCTGGAAGGAAAGTATGCCTCTTTGCAGATGAGACAAAGATCGCAGCACGGTTGATGCACAAGGTGGGTGGAAAGGATGAGAAGGACTTGGCAAGGTTGGAGGAATGGTCAAAAGTGTGGAAACTTAGTCAATGCAGAGAAGTGCAAGTAATACATCTGGGAAACAAAAACCAGGGGAAGAGTACACAATGGGGGGTGGTACTAACAACAACAAAAATGGAGCAGGACCTGGGGTAGTCATATCAGACAACCTAAAGTAGGCAAGCAATTGAGAAGGCAGTAAGGAGGGCTGGGAGGATACTGGGATGCATGGGAGAGCATCACCAGTAGAAAACAGGAAGTTGTTATCCTCTGTACAGACAGTTGGTGAGACCCCATCTAGAGTACTGTGTGCAGTTCTGGAGACTCCATCTCTGCAAGGGCATAGACAGGATGGAGGCAGTCCAGAGGAGGGCAACTACAGTGGTGCAGGGTCTGCAAACCACACAAGAGAGGCTGAAGGAGCTTAATATGGATACCGAGGAACGGAGGGAGACAGGGACATGATAGAAACATTCAATTACCTCAAGGGAATCAACAAAGTCCAAGAGGTAGCATCTTTCAGAAAAGAGATGTACAAGAATAAGGGGCACAACTGGAAGATAGACGGGGATGGCTCAGGAGCAACATGAAGTATTTTTCACAAAGTGTGGTGGACACCTGGAACAACCTTCAGAGGAGGTAGTGGGGTCAAAAGCAGTGGGAGAATTCAAGAATGCATGGGACAGAGATAAGGCAATTCTAGTGGCAGGGTGGGAGGAAGTAAGCTGTTGGTTAACTAGGATCTGCAGCTTATCCATCAGGTAGGGAAATGGGCAGACTGAGTGGGCGAGCAGTCCTTATCTGCTGTCAAAGTCTATGTTTCTATGTTTCTGCATCAAAAGTCCTTCACAGATGACCTCAATATGTGCACCCTGGAAGAGAGGAGGGACGGGGATTATGACAGAGACCTTTTATTTAATTTTTTTTTTTATTATACATTTCGAATTACAACCTTTTGAGTCCAGGACTCATTTCCAAAGGTTCCACGTCAGTTCTGGTGGATTCAACATTTAGACAGCAACACAAATGCAATATGACAGACAGGAGGTTACAGAGTTTTTGTTACATACCAAACAGTGAATAGCAAACAGTATTCATATATTTGCAGGTGTCAGAACAAACAACATAAAATCCGAGCCATCCAGTGCCCAGATAAGAGTTACAATTTACAATAGTAGTACAGAGGTCTATACAGTCGAAAGCTAGGCTCAAGGACAAATACAGTAAATTCAAATTGCAGCCTGAGATAAGGCGATTGTCGTCAAGAGTCTAGAAAAGGGGACAGGAGGAGGCGGGGCACCTATGGGCTAGGATCCCACTTGTGGAGCACATTCGCAGCTGTGGGTGGAGGAAATGAGGCTCTTGAGAGCTGCCTCTACAAGGACCTATTTTAGTGAGTGAGGAGATCGAGGAGAGGGAGGGAGGCGTTGAACCAGTGTGGTGCCCTGTAACAAAAGGATCTCTGGGCGAGTGATGTCCACCACCGGAACTCTGAGAGTGGCCTTAGTGGAGCCATGGGTAGAGGCAGAGGGGGTAGCAGGGTGGAGGAGGTGGACACCCTGGGAGGAGAGAGACCTAGAAGTATTTTTTAATCAGGAGACAGGTCTGATATTGTGACGCTCTTCTAGATTGAGTATGTTGGCTAGCAGTATAGAGTGCATACATGAGTCCATTTGTCTGCACCAGTGAGAAGCCTACAGGCCTTATTTAGGGATAGTTGGATTATCCTGAGGAAGTGGCATCAGCAGCAGCGTAGACAGGGAGGCCGTAGTCTTCAAGAGACAGGACAAAGGAGGAGACAGTCAATCTGAGGGCATCCGTGGGAGGCAGTCCTTATGATGGTAGAGAGGCCTATGCATGTTAATTACTGAGGTGAGCAAGTCGATCTGAGGTGAAAGGAGAGGGCAGAGTTGAAGGTAATGCCCAGGTATTTGTAGCTGCTAATTTGTTCTAGTGGGTGGAGTGAGCTGGATAGTATATGGAGGGCGAGTTTTTGTCTTATTTTGATGATGGGCAAACAACATGGCTTTTGTTTTTAATGTTAATGACCAGCCTGCGGTCGTTGAACCAGTTTCAGTTTGACTGAAAGAGTGCTGGAGGAGGCCTGAAGAGAGGAGGGGTCAGGGTGGGGAGAGGAACCGCATCATCTGCATATAGCAGGACCTTGCTGGAGCAGGAGTTGGGTGAGGCATTTACATAGAGACTAAAGAAGAGGACCCAGGATGGAGCCTGTGGGACCCCAGAGCGGGCGGGGTGGGTACTGGAGAGTGTGCTGTTTATTTTGACACACTGGGACCTTGAAGAGAGATAGCTAGAGAACCAGTCCAGTGGGCCTTGGGAAAAGCCTAGTTGAAGGAGAGTGTCCAGTAGGAGTGGGTGGCAGACCATATCAAAGGCCTTGAGAGGTCGATATAGACAGACCCTGCAAGGTGGCCTTTGTCAAGAGTTTCATGAAGGAAGTTTGAAAACTCCACGAGGCAGTGGTCGTACTATGACCTGAACAGAAGCCATGCTGCTCTTTGCATAGGAGATTGTGGGAGGCAAGATAGTCAGATAATTAGTCTGCCACTATTTTTTCCAGGGCTTTAGAGAGGAGGAAGAATAGAGATCGTCCAGTAGTTTCCAGGAGAGGTGTCACCACTTTTGAAGATGGGGTGATCACAGCCTTTTTCCAAGCTAAAGGGAACTGGTCCAGGCAGAGGGTGGTTGAGTAAATCAGTCAGGGGTTAAGTAGTACGTCAAGGACCTGCCGTAGGATTCTAGTATCTAGTGGTCAGAGGAAAGGCTGGTAACACTGAGGGCTTTTGTTAGATAGTGCCAAGAGTTTTGTGGTGAGATGGTCCTCAGGTAGAAAGGTGGGTGAGGGAGGGGTTGTGGCTGGGGGTAGGGTCAAAGAAGTTACTAGGAGAACAGCTCTGAGATCTGAGAAGGCAGTGTTTAGGCAGTCTGCAATATTAGCGGAGTCAGTGATAAGCGGTTCCATTAAAGTTGAGTAGCGACAGGGAGGGGTGAGACTTCCCATTTAGCTCCTTTATGTTGTCCCAGAAGTTCCGGTAGACCCCAGGAGGAGGCTAGGTGGATCTGTAGTAATCTGCTTTAGCCTCACGAAGTGGCCCATGTACATCTTTGGCCTGAGCGCTGTAGAACTGCCTGTCCCCAGGCTTGCCTGAGGAATTGGCTCTATGCCAGAGATTGTCTCTGTGGTGGAGCTGTTTGAGCAGTGATGTTGTGATCCATGGTGCACTATGTTTCTTAGTCGGGTTTTGACCAGCGGGGTAAAGATGTTGCAGGCCTTATTGAAGGAGTGGGTAAAGTAGTCGAGTGCTTCATCAATACTAGGGGCCCAGTTGATTGGTGACCAGTCCCACTGGGCGAGTACTGTAAGCCTCAGCGAGGTTACCTGGTTGGATAAGTCGGTAGGAGACCATGCTGGGCACAGGTTTTGGTAAGCAGGACCACGTGAAAGTTACTGGTGAGTGATCACTCAGGGAGTTTGGATGGACAACGATGTCCACAATTCTGTCGGGCGATTAGCAAGGATGATGTCCAGTAATGTGTAAAAGCCGTTGGATGGGTTCAGGCAGTAGAGCTGGGTTACCAGCTGTGTTAGGTCTAATGCTGCAAAAGCATCCTTGGCAAGGGCAGATGAACTGGCAAGCAAGTTGGTGTTGAGGTCACCCACTAGTATCTGCTCGCCCTTATGCGGGAGGCTGGACAGGTAGTCAGTTAGGGATTGGATTGTTGGGTTTGTTTCCATGGGGGAATGTAGGCTACCAAGATAGTCAGAGGGGCCTGGGGGTCTGGGGTGATTCTAAGTGAGATGGCTTGGTACCGTGGTCGGAGCTTGGAATTGGCAGAGCGTGGCCCATTAAGCAGTCACGTGATAGACAAAGAGCCTACGCTTACTAACCTCTATCTTCCCTAAAAAGGGAGGTAGCCAGAGCGACTGCAGAGTCCGGGGTAGATTTAGACAGCCAGGTTTCCACGATTGCCAGAATGTCAGGCTGATGTTGTGCCATCCAGCACTGGAGGGCAGCGTTTTTTAAGAGGCTACAGATGTTCATAGAGCTGTCATGTAGCCCTGATGTGAGGAGGGTCTGAGTTTGGCAGGGAGGCGGGCCAGGGTTGGGATGAATGTTGCGGATAGGAATAGAAGCAGAGAGATAAACCTGAAGAGAGGACATACATCGCTTGTGTGAGCTGTGGCGGTAGTAAGCTGAGCTAACAGGAAGAGAGCATGGGATGGACAGAGCACGTATGGTGGGGATAGCATGATAATGCATTGGCAAAGGTGTGTTGTGGAGACCAGATGTAGATGGAGCTGGGCAGGATGGGGTGGGGGAGGGTGATGGTGGTGGACAGGGTAGGGGTGAGAGAGTGGATAGAGGGGTAGGGAGAACCTCGGTAGGTGGGAGGGTGGATAGAGGGGTGGGAAACCTCAGGGATATTAGCGGTTGGCGTTGGTGATGGACAAAGGTGGGGAATAAAGACTGCTAGGACCAATAGAGGGACTGAGAGATTTGGTCTTAGGAAGAGGCCCATGGTTGTCAGTGGGCGATGTGAGTTCATAAGGAATAAAGTTGGCGAGAGCCACTCAGATGCGCCCCTACTAGTAAGAGGCGGTCAGAGAAGAGCTGGGGCAGAGCCACAGAGTATTTAATTAAGGAAGGGGTGGGAGATGGGGGGTGGGCGAAAAAAAATCAAGCAGGCAGGAGCTTAACCAAGAAGCTCCCTGATTTAAATTACAGTGCTGCTTGAAAAGGTGCCAAGTTTTGAAAAATAAAGTCTTGTCTGCAGTCTGATGTTCCGAGTCCCGTACCTTCTGTTATGGCAGTCTTTGGCTGCTTGCAGCGAGGGCTTGGGAGGGCTGTGAAACATCAAGCCCTCAGACCCTAGAAAGCAAAAAGAAACAACAGGGTCAGCATTAAAGTAAGAAGGAAAGCACTCTAGAGGCAGGAACTGCAAGGAGGGATTTAGAATTGGGAGCTGGCACTGGGGAGGGAGAGGGGAGAGGGACAGCCAGACTGGGCTGTTGCAACTACAAGTTCAGGTTACAAAGCCAGGAGGAACCAAAACAAAATAAATCAGAAATTCCATGCAATACTACAAACAGGGTCATATAGGAGACTTTAAAATCGATATTACTGAAAAATCAACAGGCAGGAGCTTAAACAAGAAGCTCCCTGATTTAAATTACAGCGCTGCTTGAAAAAGGTGCCATGTTTTTAAAAATGAAGTTCATCTGCAGTCTGATGCTCCGAGTCCTGCACCTTCTGTTATGGCAATTTCGGAGGCTTGCAGCGAGGGCTGGGAAGGGCTGTGAAACATCAAGCCCCCAGACCCTTCCGCTATGGCAGTTTTCGTGGCTTGCAGCAAGGGGCTGGGAGGGCTGTGAAACATCAAGCCCTCAGACCCTGCTGTTATGGCAGTTTCGGTGGCTTGCAGCGAGGGGCTGGGGAGGGCTGTGAAGCATCAAGCCCTCGGACCCTTCCGTTATGGCAGTTTTCGGCAGCTTGCAGCGAGGAACTGGGGAGGGCTGTGAAACATCAAGCCCTCAGACCCTTCCATTGTGGCAGTTTTTGGCGGCTTGCAGCAGGGCTGGGAGGGCTGTGAAACATCAAGCCCTCAGATCCTTCTGTTATGGCAGTTTTCGGCAGTTGCAGCAAGGGTCTGGGAGGGATAAGGAAACATCAAGCCCTCAGACCCTGGAAAGCCTTTAAATACCTCATGGGGTAACTAAGATATAGGGGGAAGTATTTTGAGAAGAAAGGGTGCTCAAGAAAACAAGAACATGCCATGAAGCTGGAGAGGGTAGATTCAGAGACGGAGGAAGTAACTTCACAGAAAGAGTTGTGGATTCCTGGAACAGCCTTCCAGCAGAGGAGGTGGCAAAAACAGTGCTGGGATTTAGAATGCATGGGATAGGCACAAAGGAATCATAATGGAAAGGAGGAGGGAGGAGAAAAATTTGTAGATCAAGTACAGTCTGCAGTAATAATGTAAGTAGGGAAAATGGGCAGATTGGGTGGGCCAAGCGGTCCGCATCTATTGTCAGATTCTGTTCTCCGTGTAATGTCATCAGCAAACTTAAGGAGTCTACTTGAGACTCCATCTTTAGGATGAAAATGTTGAAATGCATGGCCCCACCACCCATCCCTAAAGGATGCCATTGAGTACCCTCCACTCAGAGTAGTGCCTGTGAACCACTGCCCCTGCTTCCTGTCCCGGCCAAATTGGCATCACAACATGTGCATGCTGCATCGTATACCACACTGGTGTACTATAGCCAGAAGTTTATCATGACCACTGGGTCAAAGGCCTAAAATAATAATCATTATATAATATTTAAAGGAAAACATCTCACAAAACAGTTATTGGGTTTACTGCTGCAAAAATCCTGATTAGGGGTTTTAAGCGAGAAGCACCAAGGAGGTCGACAATGAAAATTCCTGCCTCCCCAACAGCGACGGCACAATATCCGCAGGTATTGTGCCACCCATGGTGAGGTTTTTCACGCCCGCACTCGGACTTTAGGGCTCATCAACCCAGGTCGGAGTTGGTCCGGGGTGTGGAACACTGGTGGAAAGCGAGGCCCCAAAAAGGACCATTACAGTGACTGCTGTCAATGGTCTTTTTTAAAGTTTCACCGTTGGGGTGTCGGCCTGCAGGGCTGCAAACGAAGTTTTAAGCATAGTTGAAATTCTTTAAATACCTTTCTCCTAGGTAAAAAGCAATGCTAGGTCTCGTACCATCCGCATCCAACACATGGTCCAGACAACAAGGTCCCAGCACAATACCAAGGGAACCTCACGTTGCTCACTTAAGGTACCCTTCAGAAGAACATCCCTAGGGCAATGCTCTTTCTCCTATAAGGCTCCTCAATGGATGAATGATCTCCTTATTCTCCTAACTGGTGCTGAAAGCCTGAAGATCTTCAAAACACTGCTGTTTCAGCACCTTACCAAGTTATCCACTTGCAACTGCCTCACGTAACTGAATTCCGTTTGGTGGATCCATTTCCTGCACTTATGAGCAGTACTAGCCTCCTACCTCTGACACCCCTTTCCTAATTAATTACCTTAATCTACCACAGCTGCCATGGAGGGTTCTGTTCCTCCCCCTATCCTATTAGTGCATAAGGGCCCATCTCATTCTAGCCAAGGCCCACAAAATATGTTTGTTAGGCTGTTGCTAAGGCTTCACAAAATATACTGTTTAGACTGTTCCTCCTTCACCTCCTCTCTCTACACCCCTTTCTATTTCCTGATCCTCTCAACCTTCCAACTTTCCAAAGACTCAATCCCCAACCCCTTCCCATGCCTGCTAGCTATCCAATCTAATTGCTCTACAATAGAAGCCTACATCTGGCAGCAGTGGGCTCTCTTACCTTCTCTGTAAGCCATTCTCTTCTTTCTATCATATCCATCGAGGACTTCAGACTAGTAATCTACGAGTGCAGCCCCATGTCATCCCTGCTTAGGATATCCATAGGTCTGAACAAGGCATGCAGATTACTCATGAGGCCGCCGTCTCACCCACACATGCGAACTGTATACTGAGACTGGCTGGCTTCAGCTTAGCAGGAGAATCCAATATCAAACCTGTCTACTCACCAAAAAGCTCTTCTTGCCTCTGGGCATGATAAATCTGCTTAGCCCTCACTGCAGTTCTCAGCATATGCGACGCCGGACAACCAACTTCACATGTTCCTAGATGCCAGACAACCCAGGGCAATGCTCATTTGCCTTCAGAGCACCCTTTTGATTCAACACACTTCACAGAGATGTATCAATCCTACCTAAATTGGGCCCATTCAAACTCATGCTCCATCAACATCTCACAGCCAACAGTTCATGTGACTGCTTCTCCTGAGACTCCCAATCTCATCTCATAGAGCCAAGCAACTGCCTACCTACTGCGCTCCCACTGTCACCTCAATTGATCTGACAATACATCTCCTTATGACTAACGGACAAGGCCGCTGGCCAACTCACCCCAGTTACCCTACCTACCTCTGCTGCCTCCTCCCACCTCACCCAGAGTTGTCAAGGCTTATGGCTGCCTCTTCCGACTTTCCTGGCCATCTTCTTCTTCTTTTCTCTCTCTACTACTCTTTCTTCCACCTCTTAGAACATTAATGCTGTACTACTTACAATTGTGTGAACATATTCACTTTATTTACTGTTTGCTAGAAACTGTGAATTTTTACCTCCTGTATGTTTTGTATGCCCCCACTTTGATGTGGATCCTTTGTAAATGAGCTGTTTGTGCTCAGAGGCATTGTAATCAAGAATGAGTAAATAAATAAAACAATCTTACTAGTTACCACTTTTGTATGCCATACTCTAACCCTTCAATGTCCCTGCTCATTATACTACATGTCGACAACAAAGTTCTTAATTTTGTAATTGTCGTACTATAGTATGTATTACAGATGAACATCAGAAGAAGCCAGCAGAAGAAGGCCATTTGGTCTATCAAGTCTGCTCATATTACAGGGTCCACAGCTTGAGCTAATGTCCCTGCCCTCCTCCCACCTCCCATCCTCCCTACCCATGATCCTTACCTTCCCTATGCCTATCCCAGCATTGTGAATCTTGCTTATGCAATTTTGAATCTGATTAATTGTGACCTTACTATCGATTGTACTGGATGCTCTACTATGACATGGAATCTTTGTAAACAAGCGTCTAGCTCAAGAGTTGTTTCTGAATCAAAAACAAATAAACATAATTAACACTTCATTAATATATGTCCGTTGTAACTGTTGATTGCCAGAGATGGTCGTGATCATCCTGTGCTCCCAGTCAGCTTCCTGTGCACTGGCTATACTGATGAGTGCCATCAACTAATAGAGAGGTCCACTGTCCTCATTGGCATATTGAGAATACTTTCCTTCACGTTCAGTAGCCTAAGGAATGATGGGTCCCTTAAGACTCTAAAAGCTGGATAATACAAACACTGAAACATAGAATTTGTTGGCAGAAAAGGACTGCTTGGCCCACCCAGTGGAGCTCCCAATTAGTTTAAAGGGTTTAAAAATTAGTGCCAGTGGGGAAGCGTGAGCACTTAACAGCATAGGGGGTAGAAGCAAGCAACAGGACTGTACATCTGGGGTTTTGGTGTAGACTACCATTAGTAAGCTACGCCTGGAAAACACCTGAAAAACAGCCCCAGGTTACATGTTATTTGGCTGTGCCTAGAAGGGCAATGGGAGAGCAACCATTATGTTGACTTAGGTTTGGTCTGGATGGGAATAGAAGAACCAGGCTATGTTCTACCATATTACCTAATTACCTAACCCCTTTCTTTTAGGGCCTACAAGTTAACCTAAATCAAGCCCTTGTTATTTTGTCTATAATTCAGGGTTCTCAAATGGTGAGGCCAGCCTCCTGGGAGGCCCCAACCTGTTCCAGGAGGCTCAAGCAAGTCTGAAAAGTACTGTATTTAAATGTTGAGTTTTATGTATTTTGTGTGAAGAGATGATGCAAACTGAAAGAGGATAATAGTAGGTGAATTGTATGTATTTATTTACTAATAGATGACAAGGGATAGTAAATGAACCACAGCTCATTTCAGGTGTACCTGGGAAGGGTAGGTAGTGAATACATTTCAAAAGGTAACTGAAAACAATCAAGAAATACACACGAACAATAGTGCAAACAAATATGAACAATAAACTAATAATGAGTGGTGGTAACTGATCAATTTGTAGACTGATAGCAGAACAGCCCAAATACAAGGGTTGAGCATAGAAGTGCTAAGAGCAATAGCAGGAAGGAGCAAAGTAATCCCAGAGAAGCTGCTTAGGAGCAGGGAAGGAGGGGAGAGGCAAAGTATGTAGGAAGGTTATTTCATATAGAGAGGAAACAGAAAGTAGTCTGACCCATGAAGGTACTGCAACAAGGGGTAACAATGGTTCAAGAATGAAAATAAGCGGAGCAAGTAGGCTGGCCTGTAGGGGGTTTACAATAAGCTGAATAATAATATTCGTTTATTTGTTTTCAGATAACACCTTTGAGCACAGGAGCTCTTTTCAAAGGTTCCACGTCAGTATAAGACAGAGAACTGAATATGAGCCAAGTACTCAGAGGATTTCAATTTATTCATGGTGTACTGCATAAAGTACAGTATGTTATATTTCTTTAGGGAGGCCCAAGATTATTTCAGTTTTAGGAGGCTCAAAATCTTTTCCATTGATTTGGGAGGCTCACTGTGACAAAGTCTAAGAACTATTGGTCTATATTAACTGGCTGGGTGTATCTCATTTATGGCATATAGGTGTAACCCCCTACAAATAGGGATTCCTGAAAAGTCTTTCTTGAGCTTACTTAAATGCTCACTGCCAGGCTGGTGTCCTGCATTTTAGCAGTTTAAATGTATTGCCAGAGAGTGCCTGTATAGCCTCTGTGTACTGTCTTTTTAAGAGCTGCCTGGATTGCAGTCATAATTAATTTGAGAGGAGCTCCGTTAGAAGATGTTCTTGTTTGCTGATCATTTGTTAGAGTAGTAATGATATTGCTGTTTGTTCTAACCTGTCTTCTTTGCATCATGGACAGTTCTGTTTGTTTCCATCATCTTGGTCCTGAACTACAGAATGGGCCAATCAGTACATTGGGACTCTAAATGGAACCTGCCTACAAAGGCTTGGTGGGGCCAAAACTTGTAGGAATTGTAGTTTGGGGCTTTTAGTGTATAAAATAACCTGGTGGGGAGCCCTTGTTATGATTGACGGACAGATCAATAACCGAACCTTTTGGATCTTGGGAAAGTCCCACACTGCTTGCAGTTTCAGTTAGATCTGAGTTGGGAAGTGAAGAAGCAACAGCTCGAGATAGTTCAAGCAGCAATCCATTGTGAATTTCGCGGGAAAACTGTGGAAAGGCCTGAGTTTGGCCTGCATGCCTGCCTACATTTCCTGAGAGGGAACTTGTGCTTTTGGACCGAATCCAATTTGAGAGCGAATTAAGCCACTGAATTGTGACCAGGCTTTAACCTGAAGAAGACCAAAGATTTGCTGAATGCGATCGACCTGTCAAGACTTCCAGCTACCTCTGAACTCCCAGATTATGCAGAGACTCTGTCATTTTGACCTGAGAGCCATTTGTCTGGTACAGTGAAATTTCCTTACATGTGAATGTGCTGTGTGCTTATAGTGGGTCGTGATTTGGTTCCCACTGTGTGTCTGAACTGTGTTTTGCTTGCTGGAGGCTGTATCCAACTCCACGGACTGAATCCATATCCATTTCCATTTGCTCTGCCTTGCTACACTGGCCCAGCCAGAATACTTCTACGCAGAGAAAGTCATCAATGAGAGACCAGCCTGGGATCAGCCCCTGCTCAACGCCTTGAACAGGAATGATGCCTTGGTGATTCATGTGGGCTCTGTCTCCAGGCACTCCAGCTCAACAGCCTGCAGTCTCGATTTCATCCTGCATGTGTCCAGTATTGGGTATCGTGAGTAAACATCAGGGTAGCTCCATACATCAACAGCTAAATCTAAAGTGTTGTCATCTGATTGTCTTGTTGCCTTTTCTTTCACGAACTGATCCTCCAGCTCCGGATTACAAATAGTGTGTGTTGTGCATGTTGCTTTCTTCCATCACAGGGCCCCAACCAGCTGCAATGTTCCTGGCTAGCCTGCCGCTTTCCTACCTGGTACCCAGAGTGTGTGACTATGTAGGGACTCTGAACTGCATGCATAACTGTCTGATTAATATAGCTTTTAAGAAAATCAACATGATTATGCCCTCCCTTGTTCAAGTCCCCTGAATAAATCAGATTTAACTTTGTTTGCATTTAACCTGACTGTGGTTCCAGTTTGTGCCAAAAGTATTGTACTGTTGCTATTTGCTGTGCTTAACCTTGTTTTACAGGGGGTCCTCAGGGTCAAGCTAGGGAACCAGCCCTGGTGGTAAGTGCAAACAGTGTGGGTAATTGCCTGGTGAATAAGGGTCATTGTGAAAGTAATTATTGTATATTGTTCAGGCCAATAGAAGGAAGAGGGGTTACAGTGTCCCGGACAGCTGTGCCCAGGTTAGCTTGACCACTAACAACCCTGACCTCCGGGTGGAGGTTCCCGCTTCATTACCCAGGCCCATTAACCTTCTACTAGCCAAGCAGGTAGGGGTAGTAGCCTGGGATAGCACCACCTAGCAAATACATGCTTGTGGGGAAATGGTTATTGCACTGCATGGGTTCATAAGTGGTTGATCTGTAAGGAGACGGGTAGGTACTACAACCCGGGTTTTACTATACTTACACTAGGCCCACTTGGTTATAAGTCTAATTAATTATTCATAACCCTAGTGAGGCTACTGGATTGATCATTAACGCCTCTGGAAGTGACTGATCCAGCTGCCAACTGATGCCGTGTCGCATGCACAGCTCACACCACAGCTAAAACCTAAATATAAGTAAAAGGAAAGGCAAAAATGAAAGTCGCTTGTGGTTAGACTCAAATAATCACAGTAATAACCTAGAAGATGGTCATTTCCTTGCATTAATGACTGGCTGGAGGAGGTGGCACTGCCACGCCTCATGCCATACATCCCACCACGCCTCATGCAACCCATCCCACCAACTGGTTATTAATCACTAGGAAATGGCCAGCTTCTGAGTTACGCTGCTTAAAAACAAACCCCCAATCAAGAGTTTATCCACCCAGGCCCCTCAGTCTTGTTTGAGCCCACAAGGCAGGGTAGTCTGACAACATCCACGGTGACCCAGTCACATTTAGAATACCAGAAATATCAATGCCAGAGCAGGACACAGCATAGTATGTACAGGAAAAGACAAAGACACAAGCAGCAGCATTGTATTTCTCTCAGAGAAACAGAAGTAAAAAAATGTCTCTAAGTGCATTGAGAAGTGTTTTAGTGCTCAAAAACAAAAGACAGTTATAAAGGCACTAAACATAGCAATAAATGGCTCAGATTGCATCTCATGCCACCAGAATGGTACCTGGAAAAAGGTGCCAGAAAAGGGCACAGGAAAAAACAGTACATGGAAAAAATGTCACATGAAATAAATGGCACCAACTAAGGGTGAATTGAAACTGTGAAGGTGAATTGATGTTACCAGACAATGTAATTATTGCATAGAAAGCCATGGGCACATGTGGCTTTGTGGCTGGTCCCATGGAAAGGTGAAGGTCTCAAGATTTGGGAGTGGAACATGTAAGGGTGATGGCGGCAGGTGTCGAGATCCCTGTGGATTAGGTGACTATGTCTCAGCTCCTGATTGCACTGTGTGGAGCCAATGTTGTCGTCTTGGGGGGAGGTTCTGAAGAGATGGCACTTTATGAGCAGCAGTAGTTTACGTTTAAGTCTGGGGGTTAGGTTTATGGTTGGTTTTAGATTAGGTTTTATTTTATTTTTTTATTTTTTTTTTAGCAGGAGAGACACACTAAGCTGAAAGCTTGTTTACAGTTGCGACCTGGGAGCACAAGAAAGTTAAGTGACTTGCCAGGGTCACACAGTATGCAAGTGGGGCTTGGGATTCAAACCCAGGTCTCCAGGTTTGCAGCTCAGAGCCTTAAACCACAGTGCTATACTGCCTCCTAACTTAGATTTAGGTTGGTTTAGGTTTATGGTTAGTAGGTTAAGGGTTAGGTTTAGAGGCTAGGTTAGGTTTAGAGGTAAAGCTACCAACTTTTCAGGGCCTAAAACTGGACAGTCCATCCTGACCATGACACCCCCCACCGTGTCACTCTCATGGGACTGCTGCAGATAACTTCACACAATCAATTAAATTTTGTTGCTTGCTCTGGCCATGCCGCCCCACAGTAACATCAGTAGCAAACATCCAGATTAAAACAATACATCATTCTGCTGCAGCAAGTTCCAAATCATGATGTACAGAAAGCTCATTAGAAGAAAACCTGCATTAAATTGTGATCAGACATTCGAGCTGCATATATTGCTTCTCTTGACAGTCCCATCCAACCCACTTACACTCACCTCATTTGCTGAGTAAACTCACTTAGTGACTCCCACCACCACACCAAATTGTTTTCATACACTTCCTACAGCTGATCAGGTTTGGGTACCTTAGTTCACTGCTGCCAGTCTCTTCTCTGTCTGGAGTCCCTCTCAGCTACTGCCAGGCAGATGTCCACATGTGCTTGTTTGCACTACCCAGTCTAATCTAACAGGAAGGAACATGCTTTACTGTGCCTTCACTGACGATGCTTGCGATACAACACAGGCACAAGGGTTGAAGTTGCAAACTGCTGTCCAACCGAGTAGCGCACAGTGGAACTGAAATTACTGTCACTCACGAATTAGCAGCTAGCAAAAAAAGGACAAACTGGGACACGTATAAAAAATCAGCACAAAAGGACATTTGCAAAACTTATGGGACACTGGGACATGCTGCCTAAAACAGGGACTGTCCTGGGAAAATAGGGACTGTTGGTAGCTTTATTTAGGGGTTAGGTTTAGGGTTAGGGTTAGGATTAGTGTTAGGATTTGATAATGCAATTCTCAAGATGAAATTGCAGGTGCTACTTTTTCCAGATTTTCATTTTGTGCCTTTTTTCTGGTGCCTTTTTCCCCAGAGCCATTTTTCCAGAGCCATTTTTCCTATAAACACTAAAACACTTACACTAATGAGTGCCTAAATTGCTAAAAGATCCATAGCCCATTTATATGAGGCGTGTGATGGAGTCTGCACCTCCCATTCTGCATCAGCCAGAATACTACTTATGTGCCTTAAGGCACGTTAGCATATTGCATTGAGTTAGAGACATAGAATTTGACTAGTGTTCATTGGATGGTGCCCCATAGATCTGACTGTGCTCTGTCAGATGGCGGCATATTCGGGCAGATCCAACCCGGGATCCGCATGAATTCAGAGGTTGATCCCAGGTTGATCCTGCATTATCCGACGCCAGATCCAGGGATCTGGTGCCGGATCTCTGGATCTGGCATCAGAAAACACGGGATCTGAGCTGGATCCAGGGGGCGGGTCGGATCCATGGTCAGATAGTTGCCATTGTTCGACGGATTCACTCTCCTGCCAAAATGGCATGTATTTGGTGGATCCAGATTGCACAGGACACTATCCGAGCAACACTAAATTTGACAGCAGAAAAGGACTGCTTTGCCCAACCAGTCTGCCCATTAGACTATTGAGCTGTTAAGGACCATTTCCCAGAAACTGATAGGGCTTAAGACTCTGCAGGGCTTCTCTGGTCTCTAAAATCTCCAGGTTTTTGATCTGGCCTTCTGTCATAGTAATACACATATTTACAGAGTAATGGCTGGGTTTGATCTGTTAGCAGAAAGTCAGGATGGTTTGTTTGGTACCTTTCATTTCTGTTTGTGAAAGAATGTGCAGGCTTTGAGCCGTAGGGTTTGTAAACTGTGTAACTAACTGAGTGCGGGTTTGTGTTTCCACAGCTAAGTGGCTGGAGAGCACCTGTGTAATGTATTTGCTAACAAGGATAGTGTTGCTTAAATATTGATTTACTGATTGAGGGGAGAGAGATTTATCCTAGCTACCTGTTATTACCAGCTCCTTTTTATTTGCAGTATCTTGTTAATTTGCACCCCCATCAAGCCCGGAAACACCTGAAATTAATTTTATCTCAGTTTGCTTTCCTGGGTTAAATAAGTAAATGATTGGCCAGCAGCAGAGACATTGTTAAGGGTTTGATTAAGCATAGTGGTGAGGAGAGACACTAGAGGCCGTGACATGAGATTGGGGGTAGATTCAGGAAGGAGGTGAGGAGGCATTTCTTAACAGAGAGGGTGGTGGCAAGTGGAGACACTACCAGCTGAAGTGGTGGCATGTACCACAGTGGAATGCTTCAAGAAGGTGGGACAGGGCAAGGGAGGTAAAGGAGGTAAGGGGTGGGGCAGCTGCTGAACAGGGAGTTAGCTGCATTCATGAGCAGTCTAGACAGACCATGATGGCCTTTTGCTGCTGGCAATTTTGTATGTTCGTATAAGAAGATGCTGACTATATTTGTCTTTCTGACAAAAACTAATAAACGTTTTTGTAATAGTACTGGGGTGTTAGGGGCCAGTTAAGGTATAATAGTATAAGAAGACTTGGTTAAACCACACTAATCAGATTCCTGGGGTTGGGGTTGGTTTTCAGATAATGTAGCTCTGGCTATGAGAGGAGGCAGAGAAAATGGGAATTTAACTGAATGGTTAACGTTGCCTCTGAGACAAGATGGATGCAAGGTTCAGTCCCAGCTGATATAGGCTTTCAGTTCTTTCTTTAATTCATTTTATACAGAAGAAATCTCCCATGAGCTTGCTACTGAAATAACTAGGAACTCTTTGTCTTTCTCTACTTAGGCTGGAGTTCAGCTCTCCAGAACCTATTCATTCTTATCTCCCTCTCTCTCTCTCTCTCTCTAGCTTTCTGCATTAGAGCTACACTTTTAAATCCTCCTCCCTCAGAGCTACATGTTTTTTGTCTTCTTAAAGTAAGAACAATCTTTGGCAATTCTCTGGGTCAGTGCTACACTTCTAATCATAAAGCAGGAATTGCCACCACCTAAGACAAAGTAACTCCTTTAAAAGTTCTAAAGTAATAATTAACTGGGCTGTTGGACTGAGCTCTAGTACCTTGTATTGTGCTTTCTCCACTTTCACCACCAGATGGCATCCTCTGTAGTTTGATTACTGGTTGTGTAAGGAGTAGGTCAAATCCACATCAGAAGAATGGCATGGTCAAAAATTGCACAGAATGGACACCAGGAAATAGGCGTTAAAAAGCCCACTAATATAAATAAACCAGCTCTGAAACTGCGATGCTGTAATGCCAGTGCGATTTTTGATCACGCTGTTTTTCCAATATGTTGTTGACTGGATACCGCTTGTGTACACACAACAATCCAAGCAAAGTTTTTTCTCTATGGTTAAACCTGTAGCTGCATGTAAATACATTTTACCTTAAAATCGATGCAGTTAAACAGATTTTTCTGCCCCAAATCTCAAGTTGTTGTGTCAACATATCACTCAACTTTTCTCACTAAAATGTGGGACACTGACACTCCGAAATGTGGGACACTGGCCTTAATGATGTATGACAGATCATCAAAGATGGAGGTACAGTCCCAGAACACTGTGGAAACGTGTGCCATAATGCCTTCATTTGTGCTTATGTAACCCACCCTCCACGGGTAGGGCTTACCTGGTCTGCCTCCCGGTGCTTGTTCTGCCCTCTTGCTGATCCCCAGCCCAGTTCTGTGATTCCTGTGTGCTTCTGCTGGCCCCCAGTATTTGCAATCCTGGTAGGGGACCAGAGGAGGAGGTTAAAAGTAAAACCATCCTCTCGGTGGTTCTGCAAACACCACACAGCTCAGTGTGTGCACATTCAAGCTGGCTGCTGCTTGAATGATCAAGCTAAGCAGTTCTGCTCACAATCCGCAGCATCAGGACTAGCTCCCTTTGTGTGCTTCAGCCCAGGGACACCAGGGCATTGGGAGGGCACTAGGAGACAGAAATAAAACTTTGCAAAAATGCTTTTAAGCACTATAACTTCAAGAGCAACTGAGTTTCTATGTGTAATGAAAAGCCCACCCTGCTGCCTTGGGGAGAGTGCTAACGGCACTCTACAACAGGCAGGAGTCCCTGTCAGCCCCACTCTGCCCCTGGACAACAGGGCAGTGGGGCAGCTAATGAACAATGTGGCAGCTATTTCTTAAAATAATAATACAGGAGCCCTGCAACAGACACTTAAAGTTGGGACATTAAACTGTCTGCTTGTAGCAGCATCTTTGTCACCCTGGTCCCACAAGCAGCCAATAGGGAGATTGAGGAGCCCAGAGGTCATCAGCAGTGGCTTCTGGATAAAGGGAGAGGGACAGTCTCTTGGCACCTTTTCATCCAGTCAATCAGGCATCGAGTGAACGCTCTGCATGCTAATTCTGTGTATCGACAGCCTGCTTGACCAGTGGGATGCTGCCCTGACCTCTTCAGACCCAGAGAGAAGATTCAGCTTGGTGCAGCCTTGTCTGAGCTCCCAGAGAGTAAGGAGAGCTCGACTGTGTGTCTATTGAAAGTTGGGCCCTGCCTGAGGTTTCCACAAGCAGGTATCAGGAGGTGTTACAGGAGATTTCCACAAACTACATCCAAGCAGTTTAAAGTGAAAATGCTTTTTTTTTTTTTTGCTGAACAGAGCCAGAGCACCTGCAAAGTATTGAGTATTGAGATACTGATTCCTGCCTACAGCCATAGGAGGTGATCCAGTTCAGCAGAAATAATTGAGCCACAGCTGCTAGCCTGCAGTGTTAAGAAAGGCTGTGTTCCTGAGATCCAGGAGGAACTCTCAAGCCAGTGGATAGTCTGGGGAATCAGCTGGTCAATGCCATCGCTAGGTGCTGGCGATCATCTCACCCTGAGGGCTGGATGCCAGTACGGTGGATGAGGCCCTGGTCCTGGAATCTGGTCCATCCAGTTTGCCTGCAAAAGAAGCAGAAGACATCTCAAGTCTGCAGAGAGAACTTGCCATTCAGTCAAGCCAGTGACACCTGCACCCATGGTCAGAGCCTCCCAGAGTGACAGTTGACAGAACCACATCCTGCAGAGACTCAGAGACTAGTAACTCCAGAACTGCGAATAGCATCAGGGTTTGTACTGCACCTGGGAAGTTTATAAATATTTTTTTCCACCAAAATTTCTGTTTTGGCCATCAGTCCAATTTACAAATTGTTTTCTTCAGAAAAACCATTTTTACAATTGCATGGCCTGTGGGGTTTGGGTTAATATATTGTTTAAGAGCACCAACGCCAACCAGCTGCACCATTATTGGGCCTGCACTGTTCCAATGGCTGGGTACCCAGCAAAGACAGTGGGAGCTCGCATTTATTTAACTTGGAAACTGGTAACAGTTGGAAGGTGGGCTGCACTGTTTACTGTACATTGCTGGTGGTGGGTGGGCACTGTGAATGTCAATGTTCTTTAGGCAGTTGAAAACAGTTAATCAGTTTTGCATTCCTTTCCCCTATACCTACCCTTTTTAATAAATGGTTTGTTATTTTGTTTAAGCCTGTCTCGTGAGCTTATTATTTGTGAGTATATTATTACAGATAGTTAATTATTATATGTGTACTGAAATCTTGCAATTTTTTTTGCATTCCATGTCTGGAGTGACTGCACAGGGGTGGATAGGGACAGCATCCCAGGGGGTTGTACCACTTAGTCACTAGGCCCATTTAAATTTAACTCCTGGAGGAGGCACTGTTATTTGTTATTTTGTTGGAATTAATCCCCGTTCAGTAAAACACAGCCCAGGCCCCTCAGCCTTGTTTCAGCCTGCAAGGCAGGGGTAGTAACTATAACATCCTTGACGACTCGGTTCCACTTAGTTTAAGTTTGATTTTGTAAATTAGAATATACATTTCCACTTTAAAAGCAGCAGTGTAATGAAATCAGGCAAAAATGTAACCCTACCTTTTTCCCTATAAGATTCCATGCATCTTTCTGCTTTATTTTGTAAATTTTTCTTGTTCAGCAAAATCTGAGTATTTTTAAATGTTTTAATGTAGTTTTTGTTCTCAAGAAAAAAAAAAAGTGGCCACCCCATTTGGCTAAGAAATACCATTGTAGATACTGGCAAGAGTTAGACTGAGAAAATAACTAAAACTCGTGTTGCTCAGCATAGGAGGCATCAAGACAGTCAAATCTGGACCGATAAGCTAATATTTTTATTAATTGTACCTGAAACTACCCTTTTGGGGGGCATTTTGTTGCTCTACTACTTTAAAGTTTGAAGCATGCTGTTCCGAACCTCTCTTGCAGCACTAGAGAACAGGCGCAAAGAGTTTGATGGACTCAGGAGTCGACTCTGGCAACAAAGGTCCAGCATGAGCTATTGCTCCCTGCAGAACTTTGCCTAACATGGCAGGGGTGTCAGTACCAGTTTAATGAGTCCAAGGATGCTGATAAAGTGGCCCACGCATCGAACAGGAGGTGGCAGGAGCAGCGGAAGATGGAATTCGTCAGGCGAGGACTGATGCTCTGTATCAGACTGTACTGTTAGTCTCGGACTTGAGCTAAGATTTAGTTTGTATATTAGACTGTTGCAAAGTGGACAGCGTTGATCGGCTTTTGGCAAGCCATTTTGAGATAACAATCTGGCTGATTACATACTGCTCGTGAGAGCTACATACATCCACTCCTGAGCTCTAACTGTTTTCATTTGCAGCGTGTAATGGGCCTTTCGTGCTTGGTATCATTGCTTGGGACTTTGAAACTTTTGTTCCGGGTGGAGTTGGGGCTGCTCTATATATCAAGTTTGTTTGTTTTATCTTTGCATCATTTTGATTTACTGCCTAGTGGACTTTCTGGACGATGCTTTTGCTGCCTTAAAATGCGGACATTTTGCCTGAGGATTTGTCCTGGCAGAGTGGGGAAATTTCATAGCATACAAAGTAAATGAATGCATTGGGGAATCTTTTGACCATTGTGTTATATGGCTTACTGTTATTCATATATTCTCTATCCTATGTTTGATTCCCATTTGTCCTTCCTCAGCTGCATACGATGGGATTGTCTTTATTACTGATAAAGTGTATTGTGTATATCCCCACTATGTTGTAACTTCGAGGGAGGTGTCTTACATGGATCCTTTGTAAGAGTATGATCTGGTCAAGAGTTGTACTGTTATCCTCCTGTGTGTTCACTGTTTTGTGAGTTCTGCTTGCAAAAATCAATAAATTTATTTATTTATGTTGAACAATATCGAATTACAATCCTTTGAGTCAGAGACTCCTTTACAAATGCTCCAAGTCAGTTAACAAACATTTTTATAACAAATATACATACATAATAACAAAGTGCGAAGCAGGGTAACATAAAGTAGGCATTTGTTACAGGCAAGGAATAAGGTGCAGCTCTGACATAGTTAGGCAGGATGGGGATCCCTTGTCATGAGTAGATGGTTGCTAGGACAACAAGCAGGGAAGTAGTCTAGGAATGGGCGGAGCTCGGGGGTGGGGCCCTGTCAGGCCAGGACAGTGGGCTAATGACATTCGAGGTTCGAGGCGCGGAGAGATGGTCCCTGAGGAGGGATCTGGAGCGACCAAGCTTGTTTTCCAAGGTGATGGAGCTGAGTAGAGCATTCAGCCATGCAGGGGCTCTATGACAGAGGATCTCTGTCCCATGGCAGTCCTACAGCCGGGGACAAGGAGAGTGGGTTTGGAGGTACTACGGTGGCTACTACCATAGGTGCAGATTGCAGGAGTGTGGAGAGGCCAGAGGGTGCAAGTTCACTGGGTATCTTCTTGGCAAATAGACAGGTCTGGTATCTCAACTTCTCATCAAAGTTGAGCCAGTTGCTAAGACTGTACAGTGTGCAGGTGTGGGCCAGCCTGCCACTGCCCATGACAGGCGGCATGCTTTATTTAGAAACCTTGATTCTGCAGAAGGCAGTGTTATCAGCCGCCCATAGACCAAGATCCCATAGTCAATGAGGGACAGAACGGAGGATGAGACAGCAATTTGGAGGGCATGGGGAGGAAGCTCTTGTGATGATAGAGCAGGCCAATTCTGGAATTGACTGCAGTGCTAAAGAAGAATATGCTCATGGTAGTTGAGAGTGAGTCCAGGGTAATCCCAAGGTATCTGAAGGTATCCACCTGCTCAAGGGGTTGCAGCCGTCATTGAGAACTTGTAGTCGGGTCCTCTGAATTTGTATTGGTTGTAGGCAAACAACATAACCATGGTCTTTTCATGGTTTAGAACCAACCGCCAGCAAACCAGGTTTCAGCCTCACTAAACGATTTCTGGAGAGATTGTTGTAGGAGAGAGGTCAGAGTGGGTGGCGAAAGAACCACATTGTTGGCATATAGGAGTAATTTCCCAGAACAGGCGATGGGTAGGTGTTTAGAAATAGGCTAAACAGAATGGGCCCGGATGGAACCTGGGGTACTCCAGATTTAACCGAGACAGTTAGAGAGTGTGCCATTTATTTTGACTTGCTGAGACCTGTCAGATGTGTAATCAGCAAACCATGCAGTTACGCCCTGGTAGATACCTGTGTAGGAGAGGCCAATAGGAGGAGGGAGTGATTAACAGTGTCAAAGGCTTTGACAGTTCAACAAAGACCGAGCCAACCAGGCACCCTTTATCAAGAGCAGAGTGGATAGCACTGGTGAATTCTAGTAGTGCAGTGGTGGTGCTGTGCCCTTGTCAGAAACCATGTTTCTCCCTACAGAGAAGGTCGTATTTGGTGAGGTAGTCTGTAAGCTGGTCAGAGACAATTTTTCCAGGGCTTGGGGATGAAAATGGGGCAGTAGCTTCCTGTGGAGGTATGGTCGCCACTTTGTGGATTGGGTGATGACTGCAGTTTTCCACACAGAAGGGAATGTACCAAGGTAGAGGGAGCAATTGAGTAGGCTGGTAAGAGGATAGGACTTCATCCAGGACCATGTGAAGGAGTCTGAGGTCCAGGGTGTCATTACTGTGGCGTGTTCTCTCTAAGGCTTTCAGGAGGTATAGCTAGCCTCCTGCAGAGAGGGTTTTGAAATGGAAAGGTGGGTGTGGGTGCGTGGGGGCTGGGGAGGGTATGGGGTCGAAGAAGGTGGGGGTAGCACACACTGAGGTCAGAGAAAGAGGAAATAAGCATGTCAGCAATGAGCTGCCGCTCAGTGGAGATAGAACCGCTGATATTAAGTTGGGAAGGGAGGATACAGTTTTCCCATTGAGTTCCTTCGGGTTGTCCCAGAACTTGTGGCCAGAGCCCCATGAGGAGGCAAAGGATGGTCTGTACTATTCAGCTTTGGTCTCTTCGTAGGACCCGGTGCACCTATTCCATGCGGCCCAATAGCACTGTCTGTCAGATAGCTTGCATGAGTCAAGTGCAAAGTGCCAGAGATTGTCTCTGTGATGCATTTAATCAAGGAGTGCTTACGATATCCAGGGATGTCAGGACCTTTGACAACATGTTTGACAATGGGTGCGAATAGGTCACAGGCAAGTTGAAGGAACAGATAAAGTAGTTGAGGCAGTGTCTATGTCGGGGCGTGGTTTATGGGAGACCAGTCCCAGCAGGCAAGGTGGTCTTTAGCTGCCCCAGTTTGCCTGATCTAAGCCAGCGCAGGAAGACAGTTTTGGGGCTGGCTTCTTTACCTTGCACGACCAGGTGCAGAGCACTGGCAATTGGTCACTTAGAGTGTAGGGAGCACAGTGATACCTGTGATTTTGTTGGGGCAGTTGGAGAGCACAAGGTCAAGTAGGGTCGAGTTCCATTAATGGGGTTAACACAAGTAAGGAAGTGATAGAGTTGGGTGAAGTCAATTGCAGCTATGGCATCCTTGTAAGGGTGGCAGAGTAGAAAGCCAATTTATGTTGTAGTCACCAAGTGCCATTAGTTCAGAATTGGGGGTAGTGAGAGATGTAATCCGGAAAAGACTGGAATGCGTGTTTCTGGTTCTAGGGGAATGTGAGCGGAGGTGATAATGAGGGGAGCCCTGGCCATGTCAGGGGCAACTTTCAGGTAGAGTGCTTGGGTGCCATAATTTAGCTGGGGGAAGCCTGACCTGTAGGGACTCATGGAGATAGATCACACAGTCTCCACCATGTTTCCTTACTCTGTCCTCCCAGAAGATGGTGTATCCAGGAACAGATATGGTCAAGTCAGGGTGTTCTTTGAGAGTCAAGTTTCTACAACAGACAGGATGTCAGGCTGGTGTTGGGCCATCCACCCTGGAGACTGACAAACATTTTCAGGAGGCTACAGATATTTATGGACGTAATGTGGAGTCCAGCAGCAGTGGAGCAGTTTCAAGAGGGGAAGGGGGTCCCAGGTTAGGGGTGTATATTCCTGGGTATCAATGGAAGGAAAGTATTCTAAGAAGTGTGCCGGCTGGTTGCCTATGACGGCCAGCACCGTGATCTGGGGATGGATAGGCTTAGAGTAAACAGCTGGGATGGGGAGGGCTCAGAGGAGAGGAATGGACATGTAGAGAGGTAGTCAGGGGAGCCGAATTGGTGGTGGCTTGATGTGTGGTGGGAGTAGGGGAGGGGTGGGGGTAGAGGGTGAGGGAGGCAACAGTGGAGTAGTATGGATGTACTGAAGGGTGACCAAGGGGCCGTCCATAAATAGGTAGGAGGGACCAATGTGATGGAAAGTAGGGTGAGGAGAAATATACTGAGGGGATGCAAAAGGTAGGGGTGGAGTTGGGTGGCCACGGCCAGCAGACATACAGTGGACAGAATTCACACAAAGCGAGGGTAAGAGATACAACAGGACACCCAGCAATGAGGCAGTCCACCTAGTGCAGTGGTAGTGTCATGGACTGTGGTGCAGAAAGTGTGGGGTTCAAGCCTGGAGGGGGTACTATGAGGAACAAGCCATAGAGAGAGGTGACAGGAAGAGAAAGGTGGGGAGAGGAGGTGGGAGCAGTGCTAGAGTGGCAGAGATGAAAAGTGGAGTAGCGGAGGTACAACACTACCTCCTAGTGGCCGAGGTGATAACCAGCTAAGGGAGGAGGGGCCGAGAAAGGCAGGGGAGAGGAGGTGGGTAGCAGAAGTAGAGTGCAGGAGAGGTAAATATGGAGTAGAGTGAGGCACAACACTACCACCTAGTGGTCGAGAGTGAGAACCAGCTAAGGAAAGTACAGACACTCAGAAAAATCAGCGTCACAGGACCGGATGATGTTAATAAATTAAGGAACGCCCCTGGGTGGGCGGTGGCTGGGAGTGGGTGGGGCAGTCAATGCAAAGCATCGGCAGGCTAACACCCCACCAGAGTAGCAGCAAGAAGGGAAGTGTAATTTACCTTCAGGGGCTCGGCAGTCTGTGCTGTCCCCAGCTGTGAGAGCTGTGTGTTGGCTTCAGTTATGTGGTGAGGATGGGATTCCGTGGGGCCTAAGTGCGGAGAAGCAGAACAAAGGAGTTATTAGTATGCAGCAGGAGGAGCTTACTGTTTCATCCACAGTACACTGAGTGCATTAGTCGCATGCTCAAGTTGGGGAATCTGCTCTGCTAGAGAGGAACAATGGTGCCTGGGCAGGAGAGCGCTAAGGTTGTCACAACCATGCGGTGAGCCTCTGGCTATCCCCACACCAGACACTGGCAGAGAGGTATAAACAACTGCACTGAATTGGGACTATGCTAGGCACCTGAGCTCCTGAAACACTGCTTGCACTAGTCACTAACCAAGTAAAGTAACAATAGTAACATACAAACAACTGCACTGTAATGGGACTATGCTAAGCACCTGAACTCCTGAAACATTGCTTGCACTAGTCGCTAAACAGGTCAATTAAAGGTATCGGAAGAGCGAGTTCCACAACAGTAGAAACTGGGAGAAACAGTTAGGGCGGCACATAAATCAAGGCAAGTTCAAACATAAAAGAACACAGAATATAGGAACAAGGACTGAACAGGCAGCATAAAAATGGTGGGTAGCAGCTGTCTTAAAGCTCCTCCAGAGAACAAGGGAAGTCCCAGGGCTTGCAGGCAGAAAGTCCAGCAGCAGAAACAATTAGTCACTGTCAGAGGACAGTAAAGGCCTAACACCCCACACCAGAGTAGCAGCAGAAGGAGGCAAGTTACCTTTAGGACTCTACAGTCTGCACTGTCCCCAGTTGTGAGAGCTGTGTGTTGGCTTCAGTTGTGTGGTGGGGATGGGGTTCCTGTGGGCCTTTAGGGGTCCTCGGTCCATGCTGTCCCCAGCTACGAGAGCTGTGTGTTGGCTTCAGTTATGTGGTGGGATGGGGTTCCCTTGGGGCCTTTAGGGTTCCTCAGTCCACGCTGTCCCCAGCTGTGAGAGCTGTGTGTTGGTTTCAGTTGTGTGGTGGGGATGGGGTTCCCGTGGGGCCTTTAGGGCTACTCAGTCCACGCAGTCCCAGCTGTGAGAGCTGTGTGTTGGCTTCAGTTGTGTGGTGGGGATGGGGTTCCAGTGGGGCCTTTAGGGCTCCACAGTCCACGCCTGTCCCATGCTGTGAGAGCCATGTGTAAATAAATAATGCAAAACAAAAGTCTGAGGCACAGCATCTTCTCTTTGTGGGCAGCACCTTTCTCATGAGGGACAGAGCGATTTTGAAAGAAAATGAGGGACATCCTCATAATGAGTGACAGTTGAGAAGTATGTATCAGCTTTAGCAACCGGCAGTGGCCAATGCAAGACCCATCTACACCTTAGCACATTGAAATGGGCCCCTCCTTGTCTTTGTTTGTCCTACTCAACCCATGCCACACTCTTGAGCAGGACTGAGTTTAATCATCCCTCGACTCAATTTAGAAAGTTAATCTCCATATTTAGTTAATGCTAATCCGTTACATCTGAACATAAGAACTGCCAGCAGAAACAGGCCTCATGGTCTATCAAGTCTGCTCGATTGTGCAGCTAGCCCCTCAACTTGCAGCTGCCTCTCCCTCCCTCCCTCCCTCCCTCCCTCCTCATAACCACCCCACTCTGTCCCACCCTCTCTTAAATCCTCCCACCATTCTACATGATACCACCTCCTTGGGCAGAGTGTTCCACTTATCTACCACCCTTTTAGTGAAAACGTGTCTTCTGATTTCTCTCCTGAATCTCACCCCCCAATCTCAGCCAATGTCCTCTTGTGTCCCTCCCTTCTGATCTGAAGAATCCCTTCTGTATTAATCCTGTTAATACCCTTTAGGTACATGAATTTTAAAAATGAATAGGAGAGGGAGGTTAGTTTGATACTTTTAGATTTATTTTAAATAAGCTAAAATACAGTTGTATTTTGTGTGCAGGGCTGTGCCAACAACAGTAAGGGGCTCCCCCTGCAAAATATTTTTGGGGCCTATCTCCCCCAATAAACATAATTAGCCATTAGCACAGATACAATATTTGTAGCTTAAATGCTTTTGTACCTGTCCTGCTGAGCATCTATAGTTTTTCATGCTGCCCCCACCCAATCTCTCTTGGCTGCACCACATCAAGAAACTGGGCAATGTAATTTGTCCCTGCTTCTCTGGGACACCACTGTTGAAATACACCTGGCCTGCCGCTTAACCTCGGTAGCTCTCCAAGGAGCCCCAGTAGCTATGAGAAACAAATGTGTTCAGTAGGGCTGGGGTCAGACTCACAGCCCCAGCAGCTGTTTTTTTTCACTGAGAACTCACATGTTAACCTCACATGCCTAGGAAAGAGACACTTTTGAGAAGGGATCTGTGCAAGGATATCACTGCAGTGGGAAGCAAAACAATAATGGGTCAAGGTCCCAAAATGGTTAAATGCAGCATTAATTACTTGAAAGACTAGATGTTTTTAAGTCCTGTTCAGAATTGTGTTCCTCCCTCTAGCTGGCACCAAGACTAGAGATAAACCAGGCACTCCCTCTGTCTGACAGCACATGGGAAAGATTCATTATTTAGAAGGAGAAAGGTCACAGGTGCTGCTAATTAAGACAACATATTTTCAGTACTATCTGACTGGAATCCTTGGTTCTGCTTTTGGTCCTAGGAAGAGGGGCAGCACGAGAGACAGTGAGGGCTCTTTGAACTGGATTGTCCTGTTAAAGGAGACAAAATGTTGCTGATCTAGTAAGTGTGCCTAGCTACCAGCCTGTAGGCAGCAGAGACTGTGTGAGAAAGCTTGCATTGGGACAACGGTGAAAGAAATACCTGCATCATTTACAATGTGGCAGTGTAGTCTAGCCTAGAGGTTAGACTAATGAACTGTGAATGAACTTGGTAAAGCCAGCTCAGCTGAGTTTGATTCCTACAACCTCCATTTGCCTACTGTGTGACTGAGCAAGTCACTTAACTTCCAGTGCTCCCAGGTTGCCTCTGAGACAAGGCACCTTACCCGGTTTACCAAAAAGAAAAAAAAATACTTGTACTGTCTTGCTGGCTGGCCTGTCCCTTTATTGCATAGCTGCTTAAAATCAATTTAAATGAGTTACTAGGCTTGTTTAGACACAAGAAGGCATAAGCCCATCGAGAGTGTCTCCCACTGCTAAATGGGTATCTTACTTATTCCTGCAGACTAATTTCCGGCGACCACAATCCGAGACGCAATGCCGAATAATTAAAATCCGATAGATTAAAATCCTGAAAACCAATATCCCGAGATTCTACCAAATTGCAGGCGTTGAACAGATGAAGAAGTAAAAACTTTATTTATTTATCCCGAGATTCTAACCTGAATTGCAGATGTTGCACAGACGTAGAAGTAAAAACTTTATTTATTTATAATCAGCCAAACTGTCCAACCTGAAATTGAAGACATTCCACAAACTTTATTTATTTACCACAAAGCAACAAAAATTCAGGAAACACAGTGCACTACCTGAATGAAACAGAGAAGAATCGATTTAGTTTTTGAAATACTTTGTGTATGTCAGCATAAAAAAAAACATCCTTACCGTCTTGCCAGTAGCCAGATCATGATGTAGTGCAGCATAGTTAAAATGTTAAAAGATGGGATTAAAAATGTCATATAATTAAATTATGGGCTATACCCTGATGTACTCCAAGGGAGGCATCTGCTCAGAGTTCTTCACCACAATCCTGAGTTTCTCCTCACGAGTGCATAGCGCTTTTGGGGAGATTTTGGTAGTCCACGCTCATATTTTCTATTGTGGTCTCTGTATTTATTTGTTTCTTACGGTTCAGAGATGAATCGGTGTAATCCTACATGCGATCCTCCTATAAGAGCTGAAAGTCTAAGATGCCATCCTTCGACACTATTCTGTGTTCTTGGTATGCCTTCTCCTAGCTGTTCACTGACTGACCAGAATGAAGGAGGGAAAGCTGGAGGATAGCGAACTGCAGTTTTATTCCTCATCTGCCTTCTGACACGTCCCAGAATATAATTGTCCTCAAACCACAGAATTAGAGGAATGCTTATATCAGGCATAATTTTCTTCAGCTCCAAGAAAACAGTTTTACTTCATCAGCTGGCAGAAAAGACAATGCAATCAACTGTCTCATTAGCAGGCTGAACTCAGCATCCTGTCCATACAGTGTTGAAAGCCGAAATTCTGAATTTTCTCCAGACTATTTGTCCAAAATGAAATAGGCAGCCCTTGTTTACTGAGTCTGGAAATTCAGACTTGCATGCATTCACTGCTGCCAGCTCAAAATCAGTTATAATCAGGGGCGGTGCTAAGTTAATATTGTCCTCATCTGCAAGGTCCTGCATGTCTTGAAAAAGATGTGTATAGCATTCTTGTGACGAGGACATTACCGCAAATAATAGTGGCAGAATTCGTTCATTAGGTGCAGTTCCAACGGTGCATGAATGGAATACAGCTGCATAAACAAATGAGGAACAGTTCAAAAGTTCCATCCGTCAGCCAGTATGATGCTCGATGTAAATGCTGTATGTTTTCTTTGGTGGTAAATATTAAAATATTATCCTCCCACATGTGGAGTCCTTGCAAACCAGTTATTGCCACTGACAGTTCGCAAATCTTCTGGGACTACAATGTCATCTAGGGTTAGGGGTTCAGCAGGCAAGTCAAGGAGTCTGGCTCGTTTCACTACCTGCTGCATTGCCTTTTTTTGGGAAGACTGTGCCGTACCTCCTCAGGTAGAGATGCTATCTCTGCCTGTATTATTCTTGTGAGGGTGTCGTGTGTGTCTACAGCTCACGTTTCATTGCTGCCATGACACATGCAATTGGGGCATCAGTTGCTGCTGGAGCATGGTTATGCTCCCTCTGGCTCCTTAGGTGGTGTTGACCACCGACTAGATTAGTGGAAGCCCTTCGAGACAATGCATAGACTTGTGGCTCTGACAGCACCAGTAGAACACATCACCACGATTTCTCTCTTTACCAATTAATAGCCTCCAATGCAGATTTTATCGTTCCTTCTGAGAAGGCACCACAGCACATACTTCAGCCATCGCTTGCTGTACCAGTAACTGCTCTAACAGAGTTTCCTAAATCAGGCATACAACAGTGATTTGCAATCACTGTTAATCACTGTAAGGCTACAAGTAATTTGCTACCATGACGAAATGATTAATCAATAATTGGAATAAAAATTAGTTGGACAACTAATTTGCTACCATGACAGCTGTCAAAAAAGGACAATAGGCTTCTCTGTTGCTGGCGATTGCATGGCGGAGGCTGATGGCAATCGCGATTAACTACTGTAATTTAGACCTAAATTAATGCATTTTTCTGTTTAAAGATCTGGAGACTTTAAAATGTACACATGATGTGATTGTGAAGCACATTTACATAAGAGGTGTGAATGCTCATTACTACAGTATACCCTAAAGTGCTTTTTAAGCAGTATCTTAATTTGAACCTGCATGTTCTGTAGTTGGCGACAGAATTTTAAAAGTTGGTCTCCTGCTGCGTCGGGATTTACAGCAGCAGGGAATATCGTGGTTGCAATTATTTTTAGGGAATTTGGAAATGGGATTACAAGCGTCGGGATTACAGTCTGCGGGATTTAGTACATAAATCGCTAAATGGGTGTATTATGTTTGTCTCTCTGAGCAACAGAGATAATTATCCAAGCGTTTTTAAACATGGAAAAATCTCTTGCCTCTACCACACATGTGAAAGGTTATTTCATAACCTAGCTGCCCGGATATTGAAGTAGTTATCTCTGCTCCTTGTGTTAGTTTTAGGGATTACAAGTTGCTTGTTATGACTCATAAACTAACATCTCTATACATGAATACAAGGTTACATTGAGCCTTAAGGGGTGGATTTTTAGGATTCTGTAAAGTTGAAGTAGATCACCCTGGTTCTCGTTCCTCAAGGAAACTAATCCTGTTCTTTTTCAGTCTATCTTCATATGGTAGATCTTTTAATTTAGTGATCATTTGGTTGCCCTGTGCTTTACCCTTTCTATTTGATTTACATCCTTTTTAGATGTGGATTCAAAAGGGTGCACAGAAGTCCAGATGTGTGCCTCACATCGTTCTATATAGAGGGATGATACAAAGGGAGGCAGTATAGCACAGTGGTTTAAGGCTCTGAACTGCAAATCTGGAGACCTGGGTTTGAATCCACAGCCCCCATCTACGCACTTTGTGACTCTGGAGCAAGTTACTTAACTTCTCTGTGCTCCCAGGTCGCACCTGTAAACAAGCTTTCAGCTTAGTGTGCCACTCCTGGTTAAACAATTGGGGGCACTCAAATTGCAAAACATGATGGTTTGGATACTGTAAATATTAGGGCCTCTATGGGTGTTTCTTATGGTAGAAGAGGCTTGATCATGAGGTTTGGGTAGAGGAGCACAAAACATAGTAAAGCAGTTCTGGCTGCTGCCCGAACCTCAAGAGAGGAGTCTGATTAACATAGAAACATAGAAACATAGACTTTGATGGCAGATAAGGACCGCTAGGCCCATCTAGTCTGCCCATTTCCTACCTACAGGTTAGGCCACAGATCCTAGTTAACCAACAGCCTATTTCTTCCTACCCCCACAAGAATTGCCTTATGTCTGTCCCATGCATTCTTGAATTCTCACAGTTTTAGACCCACAACCTCCTCAGGAAGGCTGTTCCATGCATCCACTACCCTCTCTGTGAAATAATACTTCCTCACATTGCCCTGAACCGCCTCCTTCTATTTTTAAATTGTGTCCCTTGTTCTTGCAAGTCTCTTTTTCTGAAAGATGCTACCCTCTTGGACTTTGTTGATTCCACTGGGGTACTTAAAAGTTTCTATCATGTCCTCCTCTCCCTTCTTTCCTCAAGGGTATACATATTAAGCTCCTTTAGTCTCTCCTCATCGGCTTCTCTTGCAGACCCTGCACCATTTTAGTTGCCCTCCTCTGTACTGCCTCTATCCTGTCTATGTCCTTGCGGAGATGGGGTCTCCAGAACTGGACACAGTACTCCAGATGGGGTCTCACCAACTGTCTGTACAGAGGCATAACAACTTCCTGTTTTCTGCTGCTGATGCCTCTCCTATACATCCCAGTATACCCCCAGCCCTCCCTACTGCCTTCTCACATTGCTTGCTAACCTTAAGGTCATCTGATATGATTACCCCAGGTCTCTTTCCTTTTTGTTGTTGTTACTACCTCCCACCCATTGTGTATTCTTCCACTGGGTTCTTGTTTCCCAGGTGCATTATTTTGCACTTCTTTGCATTGAATCTAGCTGCCATACTTTGACCATTCCTCCAACCTTGCCAAGTCCCTTTTCATCCTTTCCATGCCTCCTTGTGTATCAACCCTGTTGCAGATCTTTGTGTCATCTGCAAAAGGCATACCTTTCCTTCCAGTCCCTCTGCAATGTCACTGATGAAGACATTAAAAAGACTGGACCCAATACTGAACCCTGCGGTACCCCACTAGTAACCCCCTTTCTTCAGAGTGGACTCCATTTACAATTACCTTCTGTGTCCTGTTGTCCAGCCAATGTTTTACCAAACTACCACCCTGGGTCCCACTCCCAGGCTGGTTAATTGACCATTAATCTTTTGTGTGGGACTGTGTCAAATGCCTTGCCAAAATCTAGGTAGGCCATGTCCACAGCCCTCCCTGGTCTACTACTTTGGTCACCCAGTCAAAGAAATCTATTAGATTCGTCTGACATGACCTTCCCGCTGTGAACCCATGCTGCCTTGGGTCCTGTGCTCCACTGGCCTCTAGGTACTCAACTATTCTTTCCTTTAAGTGACTCCATCACTTTCCCTACCACAGAGTCAGACTGACAGGTCTGTAGTTTCCTGCCTCTGTCTTGGTCCCACTTTTGTGAAGGGAATCACATCCACCTTCCTCCAGTCCTCTGGTACCACACTATCCTCCCATGATTTATTAAAAGAGTAGCCAGTGGTTTCACTAGTTCCTCCTTAATTCTTTTAGAATTGTGGGGTGAATTCCATCAGGATCCATTGCTTTGTCCACCTTCAGTTTTAGGAGTTCTTGCAGAACCCTTTCTTCTGTGAAAGGACTGGGATCTACCCCTATCAAAGTGCTTCTGTTAATTGGATTAGGCACTTCCCCTCCTCTTTTGTGAATACTGAGCAGAAATATTCGTTCAGTATTCCTGCTTTTCACTGTCCCCTCTGCCCACCCACCGTTCATTCTATTCAGCCTCACTATCCCTCCCTTTGTCTTTCTCGCTCGCTGATGTACCTATAAAAGGTTTTATCCCCTTCTTAACTGAGTTGGCTATCTTTTCCTCAGTTTGGGCCTTTGCTATTCTGACTTCCCTCCTGCTTCCTTCTGCCTTAACTGGTACAGCTCTCTGTCCTTGCTCCTTCTGTGTTTCCTTATACTTCCGGAATGCTATCTTTTTCTTCCTGACTTTCACAGCCACCTCTTTTGAGAACCATAGTGGCTTTTCTTTCGTTTTGATTTGTTTATTTGCTTCACACAAAGGCTTGTTGCCTCTGTGATGGCAGTTTGATAACTCCCATTGTTGCTCCACGCCTCCTTCTAGCCTGTTTGCTAGTGCTTTTCTGAGGCACTCTCCCATCTTGCCAAAGTCAGCCCTCCTAAAGTCCAGTACCCTCACTTTTGTGTGGCTGACTCTGTAGCTGAGTTGCACGTGAACCACACTGTTTGATGGTCACTTGTCCCCAGATGGCAACCCACTTCTAGATCTGAGATCCTCTCCTGCCCCTATTTGAGTATGAGGGTCTAGATTGCTCCCTCATGAGTGGGTTCCAAACTAGCTGTCTAATGCCTGCCACCTGTAGGGCATCAAGAATGGCCCTGCTCTTGGATGTGGCTGCAGCAAATGTGCTCCAGTTAACATCTGGCATATTCAGGTCTCCCATCAACAGTATCTCCTTTCTCTGCCATTCTAAGAATGCCTTCTATCATATCCTTGTCCATTCCTTCCCTGACATGGGGGTCTGGTACACAACCCTGTGCGGATTGTGGTGCCTTTCCAGTCTCCAAGGTGACCCACAGTGCCTCCTCTCCTCCCTGTTTACTCTTTTGTTCAGTTGCTTTTATCCTTCCTATACATGAGAGCTACTCCTCCCTCTTCTCCCTGCCTGTCTCTCCTGTAGGTTATGTACCCTGGTGTTAACATCCCAGTCATGGTTCTCTGTGTACCATGTTTCTGTGACTGCTACGATATCCAGGCATCCCTCTTCCATTAAGGCCATCAGCTCAGGGAGCTTGTTGCCCAGACTCGACATTGGTACTCATTACCCTCCATTTCCTGATGGCCTTACTCCTTTTGCCCCATCCCTGTCCTTCTTGCCTTTATCACTTTCTCCATTTACCCTGCCTTCTCCCTATAAACACCTCTATATTTGGTGTTTGCACTTACTACCCGCGATTATTTGGGAGGGCTAGGATTTTCCTGCTCCTTTCCAGTGCCTCCCTTGGCTAGTTTAAATGCTTGCCAATGAAGCATTTAAACCTATCACCTAGGATCCTGGTTCCCCTCCCGGACAGATGCAGCCCATCATGCCAGTATAGGCTTGCATCCTCCAGGTGGACCCCAGTCCCCAATGAAGCCAAATCCCTGGGCTCCACACCAGTTTTTCAACCACTGATTGAATCCCATGGTGCAGAACACCCTAGCCTCTCCTATGCCATAGATGGGTAGCACCTCCGAGGAAGGTTACCGTGCGTGCTACTTGACTAAGGCCCTCCCCAATTCCACAAACTCTTCCTGCACTTCTCTAATCCCTTTCTTAGCCAGGTCATTTGTCCCTAGGTGGACAATGACATCCAGCTCCCTCCCTGTGCAGCTGCTCTGGCAATCCTGAGGATTCGCTCCCTGTCCCTCCAAGCCATGTGGCCAGGCAGGCCTGCCCACCCTCTCCCTTCCTCCCCCAGTTCTACCTTCCTAACAATGGAGTCCCCACCAGGAGTTGTTTCCTTCCCCTGCAGGGTCCCCTGCCACCCTCCTGTGGGTCTCCTTTGTGAAGGTTCCCAACATCCTCCTTGGTCTCCACTGTGGGTGCCTCCATGAGGAACCACACTTTGCCAGAATGGCATAGGGTGTGGAGAGGTACAACTGGAGGGATACACCTCTGTTCCACCACCCTCACCCTCCCTGGGCCACTGTGGTCCACACGCTCCTCTTTCTTGGCACCTCTGGGGCAGCGGCAGTGGCACTGGTGGTCCCTGGATGGAAGGAGGTCCACAAATCCTGGCCAACTCAGCCTGGGATGAGGCAACCTCCTCCCTCAGCCCAGAGAGGTGCCTGCAGATGGGACAACACCGCATCCTCCAGAACATCTCCCGGAGACTGCTGCTCCACAGCCACTGCACTACCACTCCAATCATGTCTTATTTCTGGCCCCTTAACTGTTTGCAATCCTTACTCTTTCCTCTGTTTTTTTCTCTCTCCTTACTTTCTGCCTGTGTGCCCTTTAAGCTCCTGATTGTCCTGTTCTGAGACAAGAATATCCTATATTTCTCAGTAGACCACTTACTTGCTCAGAGGCAGACCTCCAGCAGCTAGAGGGGCGGAGGCTACTCTTGCCCTTCTAGGATGGTGGGTCCTTGGTGGTTCTGTGATCACTCACTTCCTGCCCCTAAACAGGAAGTTCCTGTTATCAGTCAAATCCTGTGCCTATAAAAATAGAACTAGCTTTGGGTGGGGGCTGGAGGGAGGAAGGAGGGCAATATAGTCCCAGCAGAAGTTAAGTCACACAGCAGTCCTTTCTCCTGGTGTCTTCTGCCAAGCTATTAGCAGAATCTTTCTAAGGCAGTCTTTAAATGTAGCTTCCTTCTAGCTAAGCCACTCCCCTACTTACCAGATCTTTCTACAAGTAATTTAAACCTCACAGCAGTTAAGTCCTTTCAGTCACCTGAGATTTACACCTAGATAACTCTTCAGAGACCCATTCAGTTCAGTTAACCCAAACACACACTTTTTTTTTTTGTATGTTAATTTTTACCTAAATTAAAGGTCCAAGTACAAAGTTCTTCTACTTTAGTCCCAGCAGAGAAGTTCAGTCACATGGCAGTCCTTTCTCCTGGTGTCTTCTGCCAAGCTGATTGTCTTGTACCATATGAAAACCACAGAGGCTCTATTAACTCATTATTAACCACTCAAGCACACAACATAATATGGAAGTGGTGCACCTGACTTTGGATTCTTTTTGTCCTGTCTAAAACATGGGGTGGTGGGAGAGAATTCAAAGTTATGAAATAAGAGGAAAAGGTTTTGGTGAGCTGGTGTGGAATGGGTCTTTCATGATTCAGCATGCAGTAATCCATAACAGAGTGGTGATGGGCCTTATATAGAGATAACTGTCTGCCTAGGGGGTTGTAAGACTCAGGGCTGAAGGCAGAGGACCTTACATCCCTGGAAGGGTTGTTATCTCAGCACATTGGACACCCTGTTGTGTCTTGTTGCATTTACAAAATGGGTGATAGCCTTAGGTAGGATCTTTAGACCAGCATGTGGGGTTGTACTGGATCATGTTTTTCTGTTACAGCATCACGCACACAGCAGAGACACCACTAGAAATGTAGTAATCTGATAAGAATTTGATTAAATCTTGGTGAATGAACAGCGGTAGACACTTTTTCTTCACCTTGGTTTGCTAACAGGTTTGGGTGGGGAAACATGGCATCTTTTTGAAAATGTGGATTTCATATTGGCAGTGTGGTATTTGGGCGATGACCTAGGGGCAGGCTAGCACTGGTACATTTTCTTCAGATGGCATTATGCTATGCAGATGCTGAGATAAATGCCCTGGTGTCAGTCTGTCTGAGGCATCAGTAGCTTGGATTTTCTACCCATTTTATAGTCCTATATAATTACTTCCAGCTTTATTGTTCCTTTTCTGGGGGTTAACAAGGTCCATGCTTTACTTTTTTTGCACTGGTCAAGCTCAGAACGTGGTACAGACTTTGCATTCGTTCCCAGGGATTATTAGTCAGACATTAGTTTACAAATAAATAACATTTCATGCTCAAACATATAGTTTTCAGAAAATGCATTAAAAGCCATGTAACACAAGACCTTGCATTGTATGTTTATTTTTACTAAGCAACAATGAGTACACAAATCAGTGAGTACTATTTAGTGCAGTGTGCCTTCCATCTGACTTCGTTGGTGTGTTTACACACGATTTCAAACAACCACAGATGGTCCATGAACCAAACTTTTAGAGCCCCGGTAGCTCTGAAAGTATAATGCCAACACTGGGGACACCATAGAAACATAGAGACATATAGAAACATAGAAGCTGTCAGCAGAAAAGGACCTTGTGCCCACCCAGTCTGCCCTAAGTCCCTGCCCTTTGAGCTACCGCCAGACCCTAATTGATCTCGGCCTTACCCCCCCATTACTAAGGTCCCCTTGTGCCTATCCCATGCATGTTTGAAACCTGTTACTCTTGTATACCTACTACTTCTGGTGTGAGGCTGTTCCAGCCATCCACCACCCTTTCCCGTAAAGAAGTATTTCCTCACATCTCCTCTAAATGTCCCGCCTTCCAGCTTCATATCATGCCCCTTGTCCTTGAGCATCTTTTTCTGTGGAATATGCTACCCTCTTGTAACTTATTGATACCCTTGAGGTATTTGAATGTTTCTATCACATCTCTCCTTTCCTCCAGAGAACACATATTTAATTCCTTGAGTCTTTCCTCGTAGGGCTTCTGATGCAGGTCATGCACCATTTTGGTTGCCCTTCTCTTCACTGCCTCCAACTGATCTATGTACTCCCTGAGATGGGGCCTCCAGAACAGGACCACGGTATTCAGGTGGGGCCTCACCATTGATCTGTACAGGAGTAACACCTCCCTCTTTCTGCTGGTGATGCCCTTCTATCACCCCAGCATTCTATTTGCCCTTCCACTGTCGATTACACTGTTTTTGTTACCTTCAGATCATCACAGATGATGACCCCAGATCCTTTTCCTGTTTTGCAGTTGATAACATCCCCAACTGATTCGTTACCCTTGGATTTCTGTGCCCCATCTGCATAATTTTACACTTTTGGCATTGAGCCCAGTTGCCAGACCCTTGACCAGTCTTCTAGCTTTTCAGATCTCTCCTCATTTTCTACCTCCCCACCCCTGGTGTGTTTACTCTGTTGCAGATTTTCATGTCATCTTTGAACAGGCATACTTTTCCTCCAGTCCTTCTGTGATGTCCCTAATAAAGACATTGAAGAGGACTGGTCCCACTACTGGCCTTGAGGCACTACGCTGGTTACTTTACCTTCTTCTGAATGAACTCCATTTACAACCACTCTCTCAGTTCTGTTACTCAGCCAAATTTATACCCATGTTACCATCATTGGTCCCACCCCAGGCTGCTCAGCTTTCTTACTAGCCTTCTGTGTGGGATGGTGTTGAGGCCTTACTGAAATCCTGGTAGGCCACATCCACCACCCTCCCTGATCGACCTCCCTGTTAACCCAGTCAAATAACTCTATCAGGTTAGTTTGGCAACCCCTCCCGTGAAGCTATGCTGCCCTCAGATCCCATACTACCTGTTTCCAGGTATTCCCAAATCATTTCCTTTAGTCGTGTTTCCATGACCTTGCCCACTACTCAAATTAGGCTTATAGCTCTGTAGTTTCCTGCATCCTCCCTGTTCCCACTTTTGTGCATTGGGACAACATTCACTCTCCTCCAGGTCCCTGGAATATCCTCGGTCTCGAGTGACAGATTGAACAGGGGCGCTAGAGGCACAGATAGTTCCTCCTTTAGCTCCTTTAGAATTCTGGGATGGACTCCATCCGGCCCCATTGCCTTGTATAATTTTAGTTTTCCTAGTTCCTGTGGACTTCCTCCTCCGTAAAGGGCTAGTGTCCATCTGCCACCCCTTAATACCCGTTTTTCCTATCTGCAGCCCATCACCTACCCCTTCCTTTGTGAATACTGAACAAAAGCACTTGTTCAATCTGTCTGCTTTCTTCTGATCCTCTTCCACTCCCCTTCCCTTTTAGTCTTTTATCCCTGCCTTGTTTTTCTTCCTTCCACTTATGTGACTAAAGAATGTTTTGTCCCCTTTTCCGCTGACTTGGCAATGTTTTCCTCCATTTGTGCTTTTGCTCTCTAACTGCTTTTCCTTCCTCCCTTTGTTTCTCCTGATATAGTTCTCGATCCTCTCCCTTCTGCATCAGCTTGTACCTTTTATTTATTTAGTGTTTGTTTACTGGGTAGATGTACTAGACAACAAAATCATCCTTTTCTTCACCTTTTCTGCTACTTCCCTGGAGAACCATAGCAGTCTCTTTTTTATCTTGCTCTTACTGATCTGCCTGACACAAAGGTTGGTTGTCCTTTCAATTGCCTTCCTTATCCCTGCTCATTTTCCTCTACTCACCCATTTCCTCTAGTCCTGGTAGAGGTTTCCTTGGGGCACTCTCTCATTTCTTGAAATCAGCCCTTCTGAAGTCCAGGACCCTCATTTTAGTGTGGTTAGATCTGGCCTGTCCTTATGCTGTACCACACCATCACGATGATCATTGATCCAGGTGTGCCTTGGACTCTTGGCCCCAAAGTTCACTCCATTCTCCTATGCTTCACCATCTCAACATACTTCCTTATGAAATGGGGTAAGTGTAAGGCCAGATGACCCCAAGGCACAATCGACACTTGTCAAGAGTCTGCAGGGTAGGGTCAGATGAAATGGCATGAGCGTTATGGCCAATGACCCAAAGGCACACCCCAATTCCTGTCACTCTCTGCAGAGTGGGGTGAGTTGGCGAATCAGTTCTATACTTCACTGCCATTCCTATTATGTGTCTCTCTAATGCCTGCACTACCAATGCCAATGCCAGCAAGACAACATTGGCATTGACAAATGTTTGTTTCTACCCTGTCCCTCCTGAATTGAGCATACCCTGGTATGGCTACATCCCAGTCCAGATCTCGGTGATTGCTACTACATCCAGGTCTCCTGCTGCCTTGGTGGCCTCTAGTTCTGCCATCGTGTTGCCCAGACTATGAGTATTTGCACTCATGGCTCTCCATTCTTCACTTCCACCTCCTTCATTTTGCCTCTTTGCCCTTCCATACTGCTATTATTTTCTTTCCTCATTCTCGTTCCCTCTTCTGTTTGGTTACCTGTTTATGTTTGGTTTTGGGACTTCTCACCCTCTGTATTCTCACTATTGAGCCTGTGAGCATGTGTGTGGTGGGGGGGCAAAGTCAACCTGCCTTCTTCCACCTCCTCCTCAGTTAGTTTAAATGCCTACTGATGTAGCATTTAAACATTTCACTGATGATCTCAGTTCCCTCTTGGATGGATGGATGAATGGGTAGATGCAGGCTGTCATCCTTGTACAGTCCTCAATCTTTCCAGGTGGAGTCCCAGTCACCAATGAACCCTGAACCCAAGTCCCTCTTCCCCACACCACTTCCTCAACCATGAGTTGAATTTCCTGGTTTGGAGCCTCCTGTCATCCCCTTGTTCTGAACAGGTAACAGCTCAGACAAGGTTACAGATTGTGCTACCTGCCTATGACCCCTCACAACTCCCTAAACTCTTCCTGAATCTATATCTGGCCTCTCCTAGCCCAGGTCATTTGTCCCCAAGTGGACAATGACATCCTGCCTTCTCTCCTACTTCCCAGTGATCCTTAGGCTCCTCTTTCCATCCCTATGAATTGAGGTCCAGGAAGGCACCTTACCACCTCTACTCCTCCCTCCCTCCTCCCTCCTGTCCCCAATTTAAAGATCCCCCTCCTTGGATGGGTCCCCAACCAGGATAGTTCACTCCTCCTCCAGGATCCTCTGCTCCCCCAGGGTTCTCCACCATCGAGGACCTCCACATCCACCACCCCACTACCGGGTGCCAATTTGGAATACTACCACCTTGCCAGCATGGTGTAGGAGTTCCATAGTGGTATGGGATTTGGGATGTATCACTGCCCCACCACCCTAACTCTCCCTGAGCCCACTATTGTCCCGTGCTCTTCCTCCTTCCCGGCACCCTTTGAAGTAGTGGAGTGGACTTGGTGGTCCATGAGCTCATGAGTAGGTCCTCCTTACCCAAGCCATTTTGGCCTTGAGTCTGGCAACCTCCTCTCTCAACTCAGAGACATGTCTGTAGATAAGGCAGCACCACAGTCTCAAAGGTTTCCCTGAAGATTGCCGCCCCCTGACTGCTGCATTTCACCACTCCCATTATAGAAGTTTTTATTTACTTTTCTTGCTACCCTCTAATCCTTTCCTTGCAATAATAATATAGTCCCCCTACAGACTAACAACTCCTGAAGTACTAATTGCTCACACACCCTTATTTTTTCTTCCTCCTCCCCTTCCTCTTTTCTCTCCCTACCTGCAGATTACTGTCAATCCCTCATCAACTACTCTGATTTACACCCCACTGTACTGCTTGAACCTCCCAGAACCCGGCTAACAGCTCCTGACTTCTGTGTGCTGTTTACCACCCTCTTCTAGCTACTTCCTGCCCTGTGATGTCAGGATATGTAGCCTATATAATTATTGGGGGTGGGATGGAGGGCCAAAAACTGTATTAGCTGCGCTGTGTCCTGTGCTGTATTTACTCTTGTCTGCCCTCCCGAAATCACTGTAAGTAAATCAAGTTTAAATGACTTCCTCCCCTTAAGGCAGTCCTCGCTCCAGCCACCTACTGTAGAAGAGAGAGCAAACAAGTGAAAAGCAATCAGTTCTGCCCTCCAATGCTGCGATCTAAGGGAGAATTGAGATGTTATTTAAATGTCAAACCTTTTAAATCTAGCCAAGCACCAAGACCAGCACCAAAATTCAATGTTTAGAGTAATGGGCTCTATTGCTTCATTGTTCTGTACTCCACCCTCCCCACCCTGTGAAACTGGAGCTGAAATCTGCAGCACATATCCGCCGCTAACACCACTGACAGTCCTTATTTGAAATGGATAAGCAATGCACAAAGAGAAGGCTGAAAGTTTGTCTGTGATGATGAAAGTTTTTTAATACTGACCTCGGAGGTTGTGGGCCCCTGAGACTGCAGGCTCTACTGGAACCACAGCTCTTACATCCTCCTGGTCACACCCTTCTGTGTGTGCTTCCTATACTTCCTACCTCCTGCCTTTGCAAAGCAGGAACAGGACATAAACTGTCCCATGGACTGCCTCTCCTCTGATGCGTGGACACTCTTGTCCTAATTTCTGCCACCTTTTTTTCCTCTTGCCTCCCCTTAGTTATCTTTTGCTTCCTTTTCCTATAAATTATTCCCAGTAATTTTTGGCACTTCTCTGTACCTGTCCTTTTCCTTCGCTGCTTCTCACTCCTTCTTTACTGGTTATTTACTGCCTCGTGCATATTTACTTATACTGCACTCCTGCTGCCCAGTATTGGTCTGCCTGAATATTTCACTGTATATTTTGCACTGTGTGTTTTATCATCGCATTGCTGTATGTTTTGTCTTCCATTGTATACCTTCTGTACCTGTATTATCATGCCTACTTTTACTTTATTACTGTTATTTTGTGACGTGGAGCTTTTGTAAATGAGTCCCTGACTCAAAGATTTGCAATTCTGAGATTTTAATAAATAAAATAAAAATAAAAAATCAAGGTAAAATGAGAAAATCAAACAGGGACAAATCTAACAAAACAAAACAAAAGTGGCAATAGCAGCCAAAAGCCTACTACAATAGGTAGCTGGCTATCTTCTGTAAAACAAAACAAAAAACCTAATGAAGGGCAGAGAACAGAGCATAGATGCTTTTAGCTAAATGTGAAACACATTTTCTGATGGAGAACTAGTCTCTAATAGCACTTATTTTGACACTAATTTTATGCTTCAATTCCCTACTCATCAGTGACAGAAATGCCAGTTTTAGGAGGGTAGAGCAAATGTGTGAAGCCAAACCCGATGTTCCCTTAACATCAGGGGCAGTTCAGAGGTACAGTATGGGGCTCCCTGCTGCATACACCACTACAGCAACTATAGCGAGCACTGCAGCAGCGGCAGCCCAGCTCTAGCTGATTAGGAATCGTTTTCGCTCACGAAAGGGCTGACAGTTTGGAATGACGGCTCTGCTGCAAAGACAGAACCTCATTATGAAAACACAGCCAGCACCCCGCTTGGGCAATCCAGCAGTGTGACTGCAAACATTATCATCTCTCAAGGGGTGACAGGGAGGGACACTAGCTTGTGACGTGAGGTGGTTACCACTTTCACTCTAGTAGGGACTGCAAAACAATCAAAGTGGAAATCGCTGTTGTCTCTGAAATGCATTTTCTATAGCTCACTCTCTCTATATGTATATGTGTGTGTATATATATATATATATATATAGCCTGATGAAGGGCAGAAAACAGAGCATAGCTGCTTTTCAAGTAGCCAGCTGGGCTGATAACTTGCAGGTTCAACAAAAGGGATGCAGGGTCGGACTGGCCCACCTGGATACCTGAAATTTCCAGGCGGGCCCCCTCAGTTGGATAAGTGGTTACCTTCTGAACTCTGAAAACTTTTGCATTTATCTTCTTTTTCTAATTAAATGGGATATCTGGGACATTGATAAATGTAAGATGCAAACACAGCTAGTGTATCAGATTGAAGTGGAGTATTGATACGAGTGTGTCAACCTGGGCCCTCCTCTACTGATTTTCCAGGTGGGCCCTTGTATCTTCTTTCCAGGTGGGCCCTTTGTACCCCAGTCTGACCCTGAAGGGATGTGATACCAGCTGGATTTAAGAAAATGCAAAGCAAAAGCATGGTCTGTAAAGCCCAAACTCTTCAACATACTAGGAACATTTTGTTGATCAGTTCACAGTCCACTGGTGGAATGGTTCTGTTCTTGCAGGTCTTGTGGGTCAGGCATACAAATTGCTTATTTAAAGGCTGTGGCAATCCCTCAAAAGGAAAACCTGTCAGACTCATTTTACACATAAATCAAAATCACCTTGTCCTAAGTGTCTGCTTTCTCATTATGCAGCATGACATCATTCTTAGCCAATCAGTACTCCAGGTATTCTAACAACTGAAATGGGGCATTTCAGGCTAAAATTGTGAAGTTCTGTGTCTGGTTGACTCAATTTCCACAGAGGGTTTCTCTATTTTCTGCAAAATAAAACATGTTGATGTTAAATTCAAGTTGCATTTAAAAGGAGAGAAAAAGAACAGTACAGGTACAATTCCTGGGTCTCTATTGTTATACGAGTTTCTGCTCAAGTCCTTTGTGTGACAGAACTGCTCAGCTTTCCTCACAGTGCTCCCAGCAAAAAAACCAAAGACCCGGATAATGCACTATTGAATAAATTAACAGGTCCTCCATAGGGTGTAGATGATGGTATGAGAGAGTCCAAACTTGAGATTTGGGTGAGAGGACCGCAAAGCAAAGCTGGTTGCTAGTGGATCATGGAATGGAAAGGAGGATACGGTAAGGATTGCCAAACTTTTTAACCAAAAATGGAAGCAAGATAGACGGATTTTTTCAGACCCCCACCACCACCACCACCACCACCAGCAGTATGGTGAGCAGGGTTAAGTTGTTTTGTTATTCTAAATAAAAAGCCTTATTGTAGCTGTGATAGAAAATAAAAGAAATTATGGTGGGACGTCTTGGTTACCATCTTTAATTTTTTACCGTTACTTAGGATAACCTGTGGTCCTTCTCATTTACAGTTGAACAACTTGGCTCCTGCCTGCACCTGGTTTTACATTCAGGAAGGACTGCAGCAGGAATTTTATTTTATTTAGTCTTTATTGACCAGGAAAGGAGGGCTACACAATACTGCCTATTTTCAGCCTCATCCCAGGGGACAGAGATGCAAATCAACAAGAACTGTGAATGATATTTTTATTGAATGGGGAAATTTGGCTAGGAAATCCCTGCTGATTTTAAGAAGTGCCATGGGCTCTTTTAACATCTACCTGAGCAACCACCAGAAAAGGCAGACCGGAGAACCTTTATTTAATGTCTTATTTAATGGACGGTACACCCTGACAGTGCAACATCCCTTAGCACTGAATTTGGGTGGCAGCTATATGGTATGAGCCCAATCCCAGTGCGGGACTAGAACCCGTGACCTTCTGGCCAAGAAGGGCTCTTTTCACTTGAGTATAGAAGATTATAGGGGACATGTGCCTACTTTTTGTGCTCTGTCTGATAATGATCTATGGGAACAATTAGGTCTAGAACTAAGTCCCCCAGATACAGGACGCATTTTCATGTATCTGCAACAAGGAATTATGTCACTCTAGGAAGAGAAATTTGGTTCAGTCAGAGAGTGGTGGCTATTTGGAATTCCTTGCCTGAAGATGTTGTGGGGAACATGACTATATGACTGAGTTTAAGGAAAGCTTGACTCCTATTGTACCAACAACAATATCAAAGGGTACATGTAAAAACATGGCAAGCACAGTAGACAATGGTGTCTATCTTGCTCTGGAAATACCTATGAAGACATGTATGTTCTACCAACTGAGCCATGCTGACACCACAGTTGTCCATTGTCTTTCCCCAGGTCACTTGCTGAACCAGTGGCTACAGTGGGATCTGAACCAAAGTGCTCCTAGTACTGTGTATTCTAACTACCAGGCCTTACTGTCTTCTAATTTGAACAGCCCAGGCAGATGCTATTTTGATAGCCTGAAGCTCTAGAATATGTTTTCATCTCCTGACGGCCGTTGTTTAAAATGACATTACAGTAAGTGATGCTTCTCTTTATACAGAGCCAGCTGAGAACATGAGGAATAGCTGTCACATGTTCAGCAGAGTTGCCCTTTTCCATTCTCCCACTTGCAGTCTCGAAGTGCTGTGCCGCAGAAATGTGTAGGAAGGCATTCCTGGGGAACAGTGATGTGTAGCATTCTGATGCAGAAGACGCAGTGGCTGTCTCATATAGAATCTGCCATTTTCAGATTTTATGTAACCTATAAAGGTGAAGTATCTTACAAAAATATATATTTTTTACATTAGGGATGCAGTGAGTATATAAGAAGTACAGGGACCTCAGCAGTGGGAAAATATGAAATCTGAAATGTAAATCTTTACTGTAAAGGTAACTCCAGACCCATCCCATCTGTATAGATACCATTGCATCCAAGTAAGGATTTCAAGTATTGCAAAAACTAATTGCTAGGCAGAAGGCAAAGTCTGCAGTGAAACCCCTGATTTTAGTAACGAGAATATTGTGATGTCACACAAATTACAGCTTCTCTACCGAGGTGTTTCCCAGAGATAGAACTCTCCAGTATGGTCACGCTCCAACATTCCAACAGCAGATTTATTTCTCTCGGAACAGATCAGTCACCTCAGTCCTGCTTCATTCCATGTGGCTGTGTGTTCTTAATTTTGACACCATTTTTATTTTGTAAATATTTGGAGTTTATTCCATTCTCCATTAATTTAGCTTTATTTTATATATTTTTTTTCTCCCTAGTTCCTTTGTGAGTCCTACAACCAAGAGTGGTTTCTCTGGTTTCTTGTTCAGGTTCCCAGTTCCAAATCAAACAAAACTAAATTAAGAAGGGAATCCTGCACCACACTGTGCACCATTCCCGATTTCCAGACACCCCCTGCAGCAACTGGGAAAAAGCCTGCCATCAGACCTGTGGCGTCCTTGCAATGGACCACCGATGTGGCAAGGCAGAGCGGAGCTTGCACCAGGGCAGCGCCTGCAGTATTCCTTAATTGGGGTTCTGCAAACCCCAGCAATGTGTGCACAGGCCACCAAAGTTAGAGCAGCTGGGAGCTGGTCTAACTGCCCATGCACCAGTCCAAGTGCTCTGCCATGGTGGGAGGTGAACTGTGCCCCCATTGCTGCCTCTGTCAGTGGACATCTGCTGCACTCCCACACTTGGCCAAAGCATCCCTGTAATGTTGGAGCTGTGGCTGGTGAATTCCAAGGCCCCCGCTGCAAGTCATAGTACTCCCACCCAACCACTGTCTGCCACAGAGGGAGCCATGACAGTGTGACTTCTAGGGTCTGCCACTACCCCACCACCTCCCAGCCCACCCCAGCCTGCCCTCCAAAGGCCTATCCAGCCACCAGATACACAGCCAGCAGGCCCTCCCCACGGCTGCCACTGCTGTCCAAAACCCTCACAGTCTGTGCCATTCCTGCCCATCGCCCAGTTGTTCAGCGACAGGAAGACTTGCAGCAAACTCAGGAATCTGGCACCAGGACCCCAATTTTACAAAATCAGGCGCAGGGTCCTCTAGCACCTCAGTTTGCTGCAGTTGGGGTTTGACAGGAGTATGCTAATCTAATGGGGCTTTAAAATTGAGTTCCAGAGTACAGCCAGTCTGCCCATAGTCCTTATAATCTCTGTAATCTTGCTTGAACATTTTGCAATGTACAGGTCTGCACTTTCTATATTTCATACTGTGGTTTGCCATTTCCTGTTCCATTTACATTCCTTAACATATAGTCTTGGTCAGTTGCGTGGTCTCTGCTCTGTTTTGCTCTTCAGCTATAAATCTGCCATTGAAATGTTAAGGGAGTGTGACAGTGCTGCAGAGTTTGTACTTTACCATTCTAAAGTTCCGTTTATTTTGTTAGTTAGTTTTTATCAGGTAGATGCACTAGACAGAATGTTTGCCTATTTTCAGGCAAGACCTGAGAGATCAGAACAGTGGAGACTGACAACCATACATAAAATACACAAATATACAGCTACCTAAAAAGCAATACGGAGAACTAAACCAAAACAAAATACTGTATGTGGTAAACATGGTGCAAGGTACAGAGCAAGGTGCAATGATGAAGTACAGGTAACTAGTGCATGCCAGCCTGCTGGCATAGAGGCATGGTGGGCCATCTGCGGCACTGATGACCCAGGTTCAGGAACGGACCCGGGAGTTGGAAGGCTGGCTGGCGGGGTAGGCTTGAGCATCTGGTGGACTGCTCTCCTATTCTGGAGAGAGGTGGGTTTGAGTGGCTGACACATGATGGCCCTCTTGCAGAAGCCAGAAGTGTCACAGTGGCGGTGCCCACTGCGTTTGGGGTGGAAGCGGACGTGGGTTGTCATTGCACCTCCCTGCCCCATGGGGATTGCAGCATACAAAAATGCTGGCCCCCATTAATGAAGCCGGCTCTTTTGCTGTCTCCTCTGACCACCAGAGTTCACTAACAGGTGGCCTCACTGGGAGTAAGCCTTAGTATGAGGGGTGGCTGCCAGAGCTTGGTTGAGCCTATGGGGGCTTGGAAAGCACAAAATCAAGTACAGTGATGGGTTTCATACATATTTATTTAGTTTTTAGTTTTTGATTACTGGTAAGTGCTCTAGACAATAAAATTGCCTATTTTCAGACACGACCCTGGAAGAGTTACAGACTTAAAAACACATTACAATGGAGACAGACACATAATACCTGAAATCAGGAGATTAGGCTTAAATGTGGCATTTCAGCAATACAGGGAAACAAATACAGATTCGGGGAGATGATGGAGATCAGCTATATGTATAAGCCAGACAGTGCAAAGTAAATAGCATAGTATTCCAGACAGTTTCACAGTGGGAGGCCTCACATCTATCATTATAGTCTAATAAGTTAAGCTGCCTAAAAGGAAATCAAAATAGGTGGGCAAAATGAGGCGTGTCTAATTGGGTTATGGAGGGACAGGCAAAGGAAGCCAAGCTAGGTGTGTATATGACCCAGGGGTTTGGTCATGTGCATTTGTCAGAGACCAGGAGGTAGGCACAGAGCTCATTTTTAAATGGCAGGTGAGATTTGGAGTGTCTGACGGTTAATGGCAGGGCTAACATAGAGCTGATAATCAGCAGTACGAACAAGTGCAATAATTAAGAGAAATTACTTCTTATCCTACGCAGCTGATGAACGTGTACATGTCGAGGCCTTGAGTAGGAAGGAGCATTATCCACTCTTGAAGGCATGGCTAGATGGGCAAAGACAGGCAACAGCCGGGTTGGAGTTCCAGAGTGCAAGGGTGGAGTAAGTAAAAGACAAATCCCTTGCTTACTTTTAGTTTTGGGGTACTGCTAACAAACCGGGGACATTAGACCTCAGGGGACAGGATACACCGTGAGGTATGAGGAGTGAGGCTAGGGATGGTAAGGTTTGTTTAGACACAACATTAACGGCAATTCCTACAGTGAGTTTCGCAGGACAGAAGGTGGAAGCCAACCAAGTCTGGAATAGAGGGTACAGTGGTGAGTCTGTCTGTTCATGGCCACAGCAAACCTATAGATATTATTATAGGCCACATCCTATTTCTGAAGGGCAGTTTTGGTGACTGGGTAGTGGACAGACATCCCATAAGTAAGACCCACATAGAAAAGGCAGCTCAGGACTCAAAGCGACAGAGTCAAACAAAATATTGGCAAGAGAAGCAAAGGGAGAATTCGCTCAAAGTCCAAGGAGTCGATACATTCCAATGTTAGGGAACTATGAAAATGCATTTATTATTTAAAATGCATAAAAACACTGCTTGCTCAGATATGCTTTAAACAGATAGCATGTATCAACCCCCATATGCATTGCCTTGACATTTCATGTCACTCAGATGCTTTTTAATACCTTGCCAAGTCTTGAAAATGCATCAGAGTGACATGAAATGTTGACTCACTTGCACATGGTGGTGGTGGGTGCTACCTGTTTACAGCATACCAAAGCAAGCAGTGTTTTCTATGCATTTTAAACAATAATTCATTTTTGTTTGCTTGCACGCATGTGCAAGAAACGTAGTGATCATCTAAAATGCCGTGCCTGTACAGTGAGCAGCACTCCCCCACACACACACGCACGCACACAAGAACGCATATTGCTTGCTCATGTGCTCCTCCTCCCCCACGCACACACTGTATGGCCAATGGGTGCCCAATCCCCTGTCAGCTTCATCCCCCAAAAAGCACAGGTGCCACGCTTGGGAGCCCACCCCAGCTGCAGCAAAATTACAGGCCGACTGGGTGCCCACCCCCATCGACTCCAGGCCTCCCAACAGCCTTCCACTTACCAAGCTGGAGCCCACCCCAGCTCCAGCGTGGCAAACGCCGCGCCATCTTTCTAAAAAAAAAAAAAAAAAATGTAAACGAAAGTTCCCTCGGTGGTCTCCTGCCCACCCGCCCCACCATCTGCACACTCTGCCTTCCCACACCCCACCTCACCTCATACCTCCTCTGGAGTCCGCATGACGATCTTCAGTGGACCGGGAACACGTCTGCACTCTTCAAAGCCGACCCATGAACTGAGGAAATGCTTGTAAGCTGTATAATGTAATAAATAGGGTTTTTCAACTTTGATGCATATCTCAGCCATTTTGAGAATTTTGGCACTAAATCAATACCACTGCCATTCCTATTATGCAGCTCTGTTACTCCTACACTACCAATGCAATGCCAGCAAGCAAACATTTGGCATTGACAAATGCTTGTTATAGTTCTCTAACACTGGAATGTATCAACTCCTTGGATGGTCAGCCAAATTCTCCTTTGTTTCTCATTCTATAGTGGGTTTTACAGCATAATGCCATGGATGATGGCTATTTTGGGCTTAGAAGTAAGTTTGTTATTGATCTTTTAGGTGAGCCCCAACCTGATATTAACTGCCTCACAAACAGCTGCTATATGCATTGAGAAGTTCAGTGACGGGTCAAGTGTGACCTGCTGGTAGTTGAAGGAGGAAACAGTGTGAGACTGGATCCATTTTCACATGTCAACGTCAAGGTTAGATGCACTTTTTATTCTCAGAGCCAAGCCAAACAGCATCACCTGGATCTTTGAGTTATTCATGAGGAGCCTGTTAGACCAGAGCTATCTTTCAATTGAATGATTAGATCAGAGTACATAGAAACACAGAAATTGTTGGCAGATAAGGACCTCTAGGCCCATCCAGTCTGCCCGTAGGCCCTATACATTGTATGTGTCCACTGATCCTAAGTGATCAATGACTTTCATAACTCTGTCCCGAACAATGTTCCCTTGTGCCTGTCCCAGGCATGTTTAAATCCTCCACTGAGCTTGCCCCCACCACATCTTGTGACAGACTATTCCAAACATCCACCACCCTCTCTGTGAGAAAAGCTTCCTCATGTTCCTCTTAATCTGCCCCTTCTAACTTCATATCATGCCCCTACGTTCTGGTGTCCTTTCAACATTGGAAAGGTCCTCCACCTGCACCTTGTTTATGCCTTTGAGGTACTTAAAAGTTTCTATCATGTCACCCTTTCTCCCTCTCCTCCAGTGAGTACATATTGAGGTCTCTTAGTCTCACCTCATATGATTTGTAGTGCAAACCATGCACCATCTTTGTCACCTTTCTCTGGATAGTCTCCACCTTGTTTATGTCCTTTCACACATGTTCTCCAGTACTGTACACAGTACTCCAGGTGAGAGCCATACAGTGTTTTATACAATGGTATCACTACCTCCTACCTCCTGCTAGTAATACCTCTGACTATGAATGTCAGCATGCCACTTGCCCTCCCACAGCCTTTGTGCACTGCTTTGATGCCTTAAGTTCATCAGATATGATAACCCCTAGTTCCCTTTCCTCTTTAGTGACAGTCAGCACCTCTCCTCCATCCTGTAGCTCTCCCCAGAGTTACCCCTACCGGGTGCATGATCCTGCACTTTTTGCATTGAACCTCAGTTGCCACCCTGCAACCATCTTTCAAGCTTTCCAGGTCCCTCTTCATTGCCTGCACCCTGGAAGTATCCAACCTGCTGCAGATCTTAGTGTCATCTGCAAACAGGCAGACCTTTCCTTCCAGACCCTCTGCAATGTCACTAATGAAGACATTGAACAGGACTGGTCCCAGTACTGATCTCTGTGGCACTCTACTGGTCACCTTTCTTTCCCTGATTGGATCCCATTTACTGTACCATCACACTCTGCCTTCTGTCTGTCAACCAGTTTCTAACCCAATGTATCACCTATGCCCCATGCCCAGACTACTCATCTTGTTAACCAGCCTTCTGTGTGGGACAGTATTGAAGGCTTTGCTGAAATCTAGATAGGTGACATCTGCTGCCCTCCCTAATCCATTTCCCTAGTCAGAGAATCAAAAACAAAAGTATCTGATTAATTTGACATGACTCTTCCTGATGGAATCCGTGTTGCCTCAGATCCTGGGCACCACTGGATTTCAGGTGCCACTACTGTTTCTTTCAGCAGAGTCTCCATGATCTTCCCCACCACTGAAGTGAGGTTGACTGGCCTGTAGTTCCCTGCTTCCTCCTTACTACCACTTTTGTGCAGTGGGACTGCATGCACCTCCTCCAGTCCTCTGGAACTACTGTACACCAGTGTTGAGTGACTCGTGAACAGGGCAGACAGAGGTGTGGCTAATTCCTTTAAAGCTCCCTTAATATCCTTGGGTGTGTGTTGTTTGGCCCCTGGCATTTATCCACCTTCAGCTTTGTGAGTTCCTCCAGAACTCTCTCCACTGTGAATGGACTGCAGATGATTTAGATCAGAGACATTGTGAGAGCTCATAACAAGCATTTGTCAATGCTGAATGTTGTCTCACTGGCATTGGCGTTGGTAGTCCTGGAGCTAGAGATGCATAATAGGAATGGCAGTGAAGTACTGAAGTGGCGCCAACCCCCACCCTGTAGAGAGCAACAAGCATTGGGGTGTGTGTTTGGGTCATCAGCTATAAAGCTCATGCCACTGTACCTCACCCCTACCCTGTAGAACACTGACAAGTGGTATGGTGTTCTTTGGGGTCTTGGTGTTATACTTACCCCATTCCATAAGGAAATACACTGAGGTGGGTGCAGTGTAGGAGAATGGGAGTGAACTTTGTGGCCGAACAGTACAAGGCACACCACCGATACCTGTCACTGGCTGCAAGGTGGGGGTGGGGGGGGGTGAAGTGGCATGAGCATTAGAGCCGATGGTCCCAAGTCACACCCTGACGCCTGTCAGTCTGTACAAGGTGGGGTGCTACAGTTGGAAACCCTAATACCGTGGGCGTGTGTTGGTATTTTCACTCCAAATTTTCAACATGGGCTGTTTGTGAGCCCACTTCATGAAAGCGGCACAATCAGTTTGTTAGCGGAAAGGTTTTGCAGAGCGGCTATGCCATTTGATGACACAGGATGAAAACACATTTTGGGCAGGATGTGGAAATGACAACTGTATTGTTCATGAGGAGGTAAAAAAAAATGGCAATGTTGAAATTCTGGAGTAAAAATATGAAAATTGGTGAAGTCATGAGCATGCATAGAAACTACGCAAACACATCCGTAGAATCCAATTATTTTTGGGAGTTTGTTAGCCACATTTTCAACACTGGCATTTGGGGCCTCCTCATGAACAGTGGCACTGTGATTTTGTTAATCTGTCCAAAAGTTGATTTCCCACAGCGACCACGCTATTGTGTGCCACATGTGTGGAAACACATTTTGGGCAGGATGAAAATTGACAGCTGTACTGTTCATAAGGAGGTATGAAAAAATGGCAGTGTTGAAAACCTGGCATGAAAATATTACAAATTTGTGAAGTTACAATGGTGCATTGAAACTGCCAAGCATGCTTGTAACACAGTCATTTTATGGACTTTTGGCACCAAATGTTCAACATAGGCATTTTAGGACCTCTGCTCATGAACAGTGTCACTGTCATTTCCAAGAACTGTCCCAAAAACTGATTTTTGCACAGCGACCGTGCTGTTCTGCACAGACGTGTGAAAACACTTGTGGTCAGGATATGTAAAATGACAACTGCACTGTTCATAAGGAGTGTGGAAAATGCCAAATTTGAAAATCTGGAGTAAAAATATTACAAATTCACGAGTTACGTGCATGTGCGGAAACTGCACAATGCACGCTTAAAACAGCCATTTTTTATTTTTCCCACTAAATTTGCAACATAGGCTTTTTGAGAGCCCTCCTCATGAACAGTGGCACTGTTGTTTTGTTAATTGGTTCCAAAAGGTGATTCTGCGCAGTGATGGTGAAATCACCTTTCCAGACCAAATAACATCATGACAGTACCTGAATTCATGAGGAGGGGTCCCAATAACCCTTGCTGAAAATTTGGTGCCAAAATTCTCAAAAATGGCTGAGATATGCAACTAAGTTGGAAAACCCTATTTATGCCATTATACAGCTTACTGGCATTTCTTCAGTTCACGGTCGGCTTTGAACAGTGCAGGCGTGTTCCCAGTCTACAAAGATAATCGCGCCAGACTCGGAGTAAGTATGGGGTGAGAGGGTAATGAGGAGGCAGGGTGTGCAGAGGGTGGTAGCCGGGTTGTGGGAGGGGCAGGAAGACCACGAGGGACCGCTTTCTTTTACAGGTTTAAAAATATATATATATCACAAGATGGATTTTTTTTTCAGAGTTTGGCACACTGGGATGGGCTCCCAGCGTGCCACCTAAATGTTTTGGGAGGGTTATGTAGCCGACAGGAATTGGTCACCCACTGCACATACGGGGGAGACATGAGAGGGGATTGGGCACCTCAGTATGCAACAAAAAGTGGGGAGACATTATGCCAACGGGAGTGGGCTCCCATGTCAGCAAAATCAATGGGGACAGGGGATAAGCAGCCAATGGAGTTAGGCCCCCTGTCAGCAAAGAAAGAAAAACTGTCGGGGGCGCATGATGCTAAGAGAGTTGGGCACCCTCGGTATAAATTTAAAATGGGAGGGTTCAGTATGCCGATGGGAAGTGGGATCCCCGTTGGTATTGTGACAGGTGGTGGCGGCAGTCACTACCTCCATGTTGCCTGCACGTTGGGAGGCGTGTTGTGGTCTCGCTGCATGAGAGCTTCGGCCTCATTGCAGCAGAACCTTTCTTGTTCTGGTGGCTACATTAGGATGTGTGAAGTCCACCCTGCTGCTGGCTGATTGGGGAATGAGGGACGCACCTTCTGATGTGTGCCCTGCATTTGCCCAACAGTAACCGTGCCTTCAAATCTGCTACTACAGCAAGTTTTGGCTGGCGTGCAAGTACGAGTCAGCATAAAAGGACTAGATTGTCAACATACAAGATTGGAGTGCAGTGTGAGAGACTGGCATGGATTGTGTTTATATGAAGAGAGAGAGGAAAGGAGGGACAGCATGGATCCTTAAGGGACCCAACACCTCAGGACTGGGATGCTACAATTTGTATGACTCATAAACACACCCTGTAGCAAAAACATCATTTCTATGGTGAGTATTTTTTTTCTTCTTTCAGGCCATTGGCCCATAAAATGTCATTATCTAACTGTTTATGAATTTTAGTTAAAAAAGCTGCAAAAACATGTACAAACTCCTTTCCTTTGTTATCCATCGAGTCACTGTTTAAAATTGTCATGTTTATAGAAGTTATGTTGAACATTTCTAGGCTTTTAGCTTTGCTCTTTAATCAGGCCTATAAATCTTCCACATTAGCAAGCACTCAGTCCACAGTTTGTTTTAAAACCTTTGACTGGTTCCAACCATCTTCACAGTCATTGTGGCTGTGACATCACAGATTGTTATCATTGTGAGCACAGTTAGAACACCTTGTTAAAACGAACTACATGCTTTTTGGATTCCTTGGCAAATGTACCATACACCCTGGTTAGTACATGTGGAATTTAAAGTTGTAGTCTCTGAATCAAATATGGTACTAAATAAGATACTAAATGGGGTAGTTATTGTTCAACAATATAGAAATGCCTTATTTCTCCTTCAAAGAAAAACAGGATGACAGACACAACACTAGAACACAGTTTATGGGGATACTGACCATATAGCTCAAGACACAGCACTGAAGAGACAGGCATTGGACCTGACCAGTGTGAACTGCTGACTGCCAGTGTTTGGACTGCTGTGACAATATGTGGAGCTGTGAGCCATTTCAACTCAGGAGCTATCTTGTGGGCTGTCTTGGGGCTAGTCCTGAATTTGCCCTCTAACCACTTGTTTCCTCCAGTCAGGAGGTGCCCGGAGCTGTCGGCAGGACTAAATTGTTCTATTTCAGTCCCATTCTTTGCAGTCCTCCTCTGCGGTCCTGGATCTGAAGGGCATTAGCTTAAGAGTGACACACTTGAGGGGCAGTGTGGGGCAGCAGTCGGCAGGAGATGAGGTAAGTATGGGGTGAGGGGATGTAGGAGCAGGAGGTGTGCAGAGGGTGGAGTGCGGGTTTTGGGAGGGGCAGGAAGACCACGAGGGCCATTTTCTTTTACAGGTTTAAAAAATAAAAAACATTGCAAGATGTTTTTTTAACGAGGATTTAACTTACGCTAGGGTGGGCTGTCAGCGTGCCATCTAAGTGTTTTGGGGGTTCTATAGCTGACGGAGGATTGGGCATCCCCTTCGCACATACTGGGAGACATGAGCCGAGGGGATTGGGCACCCTCGGCATGCAACAAAAGTGGGGGAGACATTATACCAACGGGTGTGGGCTCCTGTCAGCAAAATTAATGGGGATAGGGGATAAACGCCAATGGCGGATTGGGCCCCTGTTGACAAAAGAAAACTGTCGGGGGACATGATGTTGAGGGGATTGGGCACCCCTCGGCAAACATTTAAAATGGGAGGGGTTCAGTATGCTGACGGAAGTGGGCTCACCCGTCAGCATGGTGACAGGTGGTGGCGGCAGTCACTACCGCCATGTTGCCTGCATGTTGGGCGTGTTGTGATCACACTGCATGAGAGCTTCGCTCTCATTGCAGCAGAACCTTTCTTTGTTCTGGTGGCCCACATTAGGGATGTGGTGCGGCGCCTGCTGCTGGCTGATTGGGGAATGAGGAACGTGCCTCCAAATCTGCTACTACAGCAAGATGTTGGCTGGCGCAAGCATGAGCCAACATAAAAGGACTAGATTGTCAGCATACAAGATTGGAGTGCAGTGTGAGAGACTGGCATGGACTGTGTTTATATGAAGAGAGGAAAGGAGGGACAGCATGGATCCTAAGGGACCCCAATGGCAACACCTCAGGACTGGGATGCTACACTTGGTATGACTCATAAACACACCCTGTAGCAAAAACATCATTTCTATGGTGAGTATTTTTTTCTTCTTTCAGGCCATTGGCCCATAAAATGTCATTATCTAACTCTTTATGAATTTTAGTTAAAAAGCTGTGAAAACATGTACAAACTCCTTTCCTTTGTTATCCGTCGAGTCACTGTTTAAAATTGTCATGTTTATAGAAGTTATGTTGAACATTTCTAGGCTTTTAGCTTTGCTCTTTCATCAGGCCTATAAATCTTTCACATTAGCAAGCACTCAATCCATAGTTTGTTTTAAAACCTTTGACTAGTTCCAACCATCCTCACAGTCGTTATGACTGTGACATCCTGAATTATTTTGTGAGCACAATTAGAACACCTTGTTAAAAACAAACTACATACTTTTTGGATTCCTTGGCAAAATGTACCATACACCCTGGCCAGTACATGTGGAATTTAAAGTTGTAGTCGCTGAATCAAATATGGCATTAAATAAGATACTAAATGGGGTAGTTATTGTTCAGCAATATAGAAATGCCTTAATATTCCTTCAAAGAAAAACAGGATGACAGATACAACACTAGAACACAGTTTATGGGGGTTACTGACCGTACAGCTCAAGACCTGACCAGTGTAAACTGCTGATTGCCAGTATTTGGACTTCTGTGACAATATGGGAGCTGTGAGCTAGTTGAACTCAGGAGCTACCTTGTGGGCTGTCTTGGGGCTAGTCCTGAACTTGCCCTCTAACCACTTGTTTCCTCCATTCAGGAAGTGCCAGGAGCTGTAGGCAGGACTCAATTGTTCTATTTCAGTCCCATTCTTTAGCAGTCCTCCTCTGCAGTCCTGGATCTGAAGGGCGTAGCTTAAGGGCGACATGCTTTGGGAGGGACAGTGTGGGGCAGCAGTCGGCAGGAGATGCTGTACCCTTGGTGTGACATCCTAAACTACACTATAATGGAAATTAAGTATAGTGAAAAATAAATTATATGTTTCTAACATTTACAAATGGCAGAAACTAGAACCAACTGCACTAGCACAGTAATTAATTTAGTAGATTAAATAGTATTACTACAGATAATTAAGCAAAAAGTGGGTAAAAGTAGGATTAATTGGATAAAAGTTAAAGGGTTAATTGTGATATATTTCTGTTGAAACATTATATATTTAGACAGTAATACACAAAGGTGTAGTATATCATGAGATATCGTCATGCCTCGGTTGCATTAGAGGCACAAGGTGTCTCATGCACCCAAGAAGTGACAATAAACCATGATATGCCACACCCTAGAGTGTATTATTGCTATTATAAAATGGCCCTAAAGTATTTGTAAATGGCTGATTTTGGTAGTAAGTTTTGGATTGTGACGATATTGTGAGATATCGTCACAGGTCAAAAGTCTGCTTCAGCCAATCAGCTTCTGGGATTCTCCTCCATTTTATAATTCTTTTTGTAGTACATAAGGGGCTCGATTTTCAAAGCCCTGATTGCTGCAAGCCCCGGGGTCGCTGGAAGATATGTCACAGGGTTTAGGCAATCACCCAGCCGACAATCAGGATTTTCAACCAGTGCACCAGGTGCCCAGGTTAGACCAACTTTTTCTGATCTAGCTTGCAGCAGTCCTTGGGGCTGTCTTTATGGAGCTTGCACCAGAAATTTGGTGCAAGCTGACGAAACATGGAAATGTCACAGCTGCGCCTAGATTTCAGAATCAGTCACAGTTGCCTCAAAGAGGTTGGTGCACCCCAGAACCTAAGTGCTGTGGTGCAGTGCTTGATACAAGCCCTGTGCTATGCTTTAAAACTCGAGCCCACTGTGTTGAGTGACCAATGGTCAGTTGATGCTGGGTGTGGGTGATTAGGAAATAGATACATTTTAGGAGCACTGTTTTAATTAAGATATATCATGAAACTCTGTATGTAATGTAAGGTACCATCTCTAACTCAATTAGCAGCCTTTCTCAGTTAATTAGTATCAGGTTGCATTAAGTAGAGGGAAGCAGGCAGCAATCAAACAGGAAGGATACTGAGGAAACAGGTCTCGAAAAGGGAAGGGTTAACCTATTAAAACACTTAGAGATGAAAACGAAGGAAGCATCCTATCTGAGGTAGGGTTATAAAACAAAATCCAGAAGTATAAGGAGGAGCAAAGCATAAGAGTTAAGGAAGGAGACATAAGAAGTCAGGATAGGTGCAGTGATAAAATAGGAAAGTGGGTTTAAGGGTTTAAAAGAATGCAAGCAGGTAGAGTTTCAGAGGCTGAAAGGGAAATAGGTTAGATTCTAAAAGGGCAAAAGGACAATCTGTTATCAGAGTGGAGCAGTGTAGCAGGTTGTGGAGTCACAGTGTTCAGTACTACATTCTGGAGACTGAGGTGCTGCCCAATATGCATACACCTCTCTGGGCTGAGATTAGAGGTCAGTGGACTCCAAGCTGAGGTAGTAAGGATCCAGAGGACCTCTGACCCTTCCAAGTAAGCCTCCTTTGCCTCAAACGATGGCTAGGAGAGAAGACTGGACCATGGTGGGCTCCAGGAGGGTGAGGTTGGTGAGTAGAGTATACAATCCTCAGCCTCTGCTATTTTGCAATTCTTTCTCCAGTCTGGTGGATGGGACAACTGACAGGAGGCAGCTCGGGAGATTTGAGAATCCAAGAGGAGGTCCCACAGTGGGTGAAAAGGCCTCCAGCATAAGGAAAACAGCTGCTAGTGGGGACTTCATTCTGAGAGGGATAGACATGGGGAAAAGTAGGGAGCAGAAAGGAGGTAAGGTACATACTGCATCTCAGTTCAGAGGGATGGAGAGAGGATATTAAAGGATCACTAGGAAGGCTGGCTATGAGAAAGATCTGGATGTCAGAGTAGACCTTGATCTAATGACCTAGTGAGGGACAGAGTGGGAGTTGTGCAGTGACTGCTCAGGATCTGGGAAGGGTCTTAAACAGGTAACATGAATGGTGGCATTCACAGAGGTGCTATCTGTATATAGCCAAGAGGAGGATGGAGAAGTCCACACCAAGAACGTTAACAGTTGGTTGAAGGTATGGTGTAGAGAAGAGGGATTCAGATTTATTGAGGACTGGGGCTGACCTGAAAGGATGTGGGCTATACAAAGGTGATGGTCTCGCCCTTCTGTGAAGGGAACCTTAGTACTGAATATAAGGTTTAAATATTACATGGATGAACATGTAAAGCAACAGAGGGGAGGTTGTATTACCAAGGAGGGCATAAATTTCCATCCCAAAGGTTAGAGAAACAGAAAGGGAGTTCCTAGAGGAGAAACATCCCCTCGAGCAAGGGAACAGAATGAAGGGGGTGTGGGAAGGGTAGTGGACAAGTGTGGTAGGGAAGAAAAAGCAAAAAGAGAAGTAAATTGTACAAGGAAAAAAGCAAGGAAGGGAATTAATGTAAAGTCACAGGATGCATCACAAAGAGAATAGGAAGGTAAGAAGAACTATAGACAGGGAGAGAGCAAGGTTTGGAGAGCAGGCCAATGCAAGAAGTCTAGGAAATAAAATTTCAGACCTGAGACCATCACAGTGGAGGAGGACCTGGATACAGGGGCTATAACTGAGTCATGGTGCACAGAAAATCACAACTGAGATATGGCCATACCAGGACACACTCAGTTTAGAAGGATAAGGAAGGGAGTTAGGTTATCCTGTATGTAAAGAGAGTATCAGGATCATGGAAGTACAAATACCAATTATGCCTGCTTGCAAAAAAAGTAGCATCTTGGATTGCTGCCCCTGGCGTAATGGCCCTTCTTTGCACTGTACGTAACCCGCCCAGTACCAGAAGCTCTGGCAAACAAGCTTTCAGAATCCCGTGGTGCTTCACTGCCTTTGGAAAACAAGCATTATACAGAGCTCTTCAGTGGTACAACTCCCTGCCTCCTGACATAACCAATGCTACTTTGCTGGGCTCCTTTAAAAAAAACTCCATCAGCATCTAATCTCACTGGCAACCTGTGACTGCTACCATTAATTTGCCTTTACCTTGCTCCTACCATTTGCAATCTCTGTGATCTGTAGTATTGATTAGTAAATGCTACACTTCACGTCCATTTCTTGGGCCCCTGTCAAGTTAACACTTTCATGGCTTTCTACTCCTGCCTAAATTATTTATTTTCCCTCCTACCTCCCTTCGCCTCCTCTTCCCTTTTTGCCCCTCCATCATTTCATACCTCTTTCCTCCCTACCACCTTAATTACATTTTCAACATTACCCCACACTACACCCACCTTCCTCCCTACTCTCCTCCACCCCTCCTCCCCCACCCTCCTCCCTCTTTATTCCACTTTGACTACATAGCTATTCTTCCTTTCCCCTCCCATCTATCCCCATCCTATCCCCCACCTCTGCTTGCCTTCTCCCTCGCACACTTTCTTCCTCCTCTCCTGTCCCTCTCTACTGGTACAAGACCTTCCTTCTTTCTTTGACTCAGGCACAATCCAATTATCTGCCCATGTTGTTAGCTGTACAATTCTCCTTTTAAACAAACATCCTCATGTTATGTTACCGTACTTAGTGAAACGTTAGCCTTTGTTTTGACTCTGCACCCTGTCGTTGCTTAGATTGAGTAGCTATTGTTAGAATTTATGCCTGGAGATAGTTTTCAATTGTTTCTTGCTGTATCTGTATCTGTGGAACATATCTGTATTCTTGTTTGTGTCGATTTAACGTGGAACCTATGAAAGAGCTTTCTGCTCAAAGGTGTTAATCCAAGATCTCAGTAAATAAAACAAGGGAACTAGTAACAGAAAAGGGCTGGAGGTACTATGGGTTACAGTGGAGACAGGAGCAAGGAGCCATTAATTGACATGGGGTGGTATACAGGCCTCCAGCACAGGGAGAGGAATTGAACAAGGCATTATGGGAAACCATCAGCAGGATAGGGAATAAGGGGAGGTGCTGCTAGTTGGGTACTTCAATCTCCTGTTGTGGACCAAACCCTTCCAGCAGCAGCTTTGACTAGAAGCAGATCAATCCTAGCCTCAGAATAGGAAGTGTTCCTCAGGCAGTTAGTAAGTGAACCCACTGGGGTACTGTTCTCCTGTTGCCCATTAACAGAGACAGAGTAACAAAGGTCACAGTGGGCAGTCTCCTAGGGACAATGATCACCGTACAGTGTGGTTTTGTATCAAGACAGGTACAGAAGCAAACCACATGAGGACGAAGGTCTTATACTTTAGAAGGGCCGACTTTAATGAAATGGAAAATTGCCTTAGAAACAGCTTATCTGTTGTAGATGGTCAGGATGGGGTAGATGAACAATGGAGACACATTAAGGAAGGTATAGTGAATGCAGCCAGCCTCTGTGTAAAAGAAATGAGTAAAAATTGGAGGAAAAGGGCCACTATGGTACTCTTAGGAGGTGGCAATGAAAGTGAAGGAAAAGGATGGTATTCAGAAGGTACAAAGAAACACAGAGGGACGAGGATTGGGAGAAGTACCAGGTAAAACAAAGAAAGGAAGGAGGGAGGGCAGTGATGCAAGCAAAAGCACAAACAGAGAAAAGGATAGCCAAAGGAGTGGAAGAAGGGAATAAGTCTTCTTCAAGTGCGTAGCGAGAAAATGAAGACAAAGGAGGGATAGTGAGGGTAAGGAAGTCTGTGGATGGTGACTGCACAGAGGATCATCCTGAGCAGATGCATCTATTCAGTCTATAAGCTGTACTCTGTTGAGGAAGGACCTGGTGGGAAGGAAAGGAAGGATGTGGTGTAGTGCAAAGTGCAGTGCTTTATAAAACATTGACGGAGATACCGCAAATACAGGGGAGGCTGAGATACTGTGAGTCACCATGAAGACAAGAAATGGGGCCACTGTTCATACTAGAGTGAACTACAGGCCTTCAGCAGAGGGAGGAATTGGACAAGGTACTAGTGGAAGCCATTGAAAGATGGCAGAAAAGGGGAGGTGCTGCTGCTGGTGTGGGAGGGCATCAACCTGCCGAATGTAGATTGAAGCCTCCCAGCAGCAACTTCAGCTAGAAGCATGGACATCCCAGAGTCTCTGCAGAGGGCATTCCTCAGGCAACTAGTCAGCGAACCGACTCATGAATTGGCAGTACTGGACCTGGTACTCACTAGCAGGGATAGCGTTGCAGACATCAGGGTGTTAGGTAGCCATGGGACCAGTGGTCATTGTAGAGTGTGGTTCAACATAAAGTCTGATGTGGCATCGAACTGCACAAGGGCAAGGGTTCTGAAGTTCAGGAGGGCAGATTTTATAAAGATGGTGAATGCCTCAGGAATGGCCTGGTGCTAAGGATGGCCTGAGTTTGATGGAGGAACAGTGGGTGAAGCTAAAGGAGCATAATAAAAGCAGCAAACCTCTGTGTCAAGCAAATGAGCAAATGCTAGAGGAAAAAGAGACTGCCATGGTTCTCAAAAGAGGTGACTGAAAAGGTAAAAGCTAAAAGGGTAGCATTCAGAAGGTATAAGGGAAACAGAGGGAGGAGGATAGGGAGGTGACTCAGGGAAATGGATGCTGGGACAGCAGTAAGGAGCATGCAGGTACAAACTGAAGAGAGAATGGCTCAAAGAGGTAACTAAAGGGGACAAGCCATTTGTAACCACCTCCATGCTACTACACAGTTAGCTTTCCTTGGTACCCTTAACTGGGCACAGACTACTGTGAAACACATTTAGAAATGGTACCATCCCTAGCTTTGGGAATGTATACCAGACTCATTACTTCTAGAGATCAAAAGGGGTGAGGGTGTTCAAAAGCAAAATGACATAAGGTATCTACAAGAACCAGGTCCTGAGGAGAGAACTTTTGCCAGGGCTATGCTAGAGCTATAATTCTGGAGGGGTACCCAGTAAATCCACACACAGGAAGCAATAACGTAACTGTCCAAATCATAGTTGGGGTTCTAGAGTGTTACTTTATTCCAAAAGATGTTCTCTAAAGCAAGGGTGGACCCTAAGGTTTACACATCATGGCACAAGGAATTTGCAAAACAACAAAATGACGGTATCTGACAGAACTCTACGTATTCCTATATTTCATGGGACATTTACTTTCTTCCAGTGGCACTGGCTACAACTAAACACACATTTTCTGACAGAACTCTTCCACCTTGTGTTCCCATTTTCAAAGAACAATTATATTCCTTCCAGTGGCACTGGCCACATTTGGAAATACTTCTAGTGGTACTGGCCACAACATATACATTGGCTAATTACTAGCACAACCCACTTCAGGGGTAAAATCCTCTCCAGACATTGGTCATATGTTCAAAGTAACCAGGTGCCCTTACTGAACCTAAAGTCCTGAACTGGTTACTGCAGATGGGCTGCCCACCCTTTACTCCCAAATCCATACCCAGCTATTCATCAGAGTTACACCTTAAACATCTTAAGCACACTTGGAAAATGCTTTAAGGAAATGAACTTTCACATCCAGCATTAACACACACTACACTGGTAGTGGTAAAACTAAAGTCACAAGCAATGTGAATTAGTCATAATTCTGGACATCACACTTGCAGCCAACTTTAAACTGAGAACAGTCTCAAACTCTGAACAGAAAATGTGTACATTTCCTCTTAGTCAGAGAAACACCACAACACTGGTACTTTCTTTCTGCAGCACAAAGTCAGATCTTACTCATTGTTAGAAAATTACAGGCAGCTTCAAAACATTCTGTATCAAGAAGGGATTGCCCTGGGATCCATCCTCTAGCAGTCCTTTTCACCCTCTGGGGATGAAAATCAGGAGATCCTGCTGTAGACAATGGTTTCCACCAGTTCTCTTGGCAGGCTGAAGAATATCAGGAATAGGTGAGAAAGCAGACTCTCCTCAGAGCCCTTAACTGAGCAGTTCTCACCTCACGCCGCTGGTGACACACACACTGCCTCCAACTGACTCACTAACTGACTATGTCTCAAGATTCTAAACTTCCCACCACAGCCACTGTGGCTTATGCTTCTGTGAGAGTTCTAAATGAGCTCATCTCTCTCATCTCAGCTGAGGTCAAGTAAACAAAAGAGTGAGTAAGTGAAAAACCTATTTAACCAGTTAATCGCCAGCTGCCTCTCCTGCCTAGCACTGACACTCAAGGAATTTAGTACCCCAGGGACTGGTGGTTACACATTTTTAGGTATGTGAATGAAAAGAGGAAGAGCAGGGGTGGGATTGTAAGGTTAAAACGGAAAGGGACTGTGCAGAGGGGGACCAGGAAAAGGCAGGCATCCTGAATAATTACTGTTGTTCAGCGCTCACAGAGGAAGAAGAAGGAGGGGGCCAAAACAATTAACAGAAACTTTGGAGGGAGGGAGGTGGACACTAGTCCCTTTTCAGAGAAGAGTCCTGAAAGGACTCACTAATCTGAAAGTGGACACAGCAATGGGGCCAGATGTGGTGCATCCAAGGGCATTAAGGAAGCTCAGGAGGTACTGGCTCAAACTCTGGCAGTCCTTTCTAACAGCTCCACTGGAAACAGAAGTGGTTCTGGAGGATTGAAGGAGGGCAGATATAGTCCCAGTTCACAAAAGTGGTAGCAGGAGGAGACTGGCAACTATAGGCCAGTCAGCCTGGCCTCGATGGTGGGAAAGTTAATGGAATCACTGCTGTAGGAAAGGATTGTGGAATATCTTGAATCCAGTTGGTTACAAGACCTAAGGCATCATGGATTCATGAGGGAGGTCATGTCAAATGAATCTGATCAATTTCTTTGACTGGGTGACAAAGGATTTAGATCAGGGTGGAGTGTAGACATGGCCTACCTAGATTTCAGCAAGGCTTTGGCACGATTACAACATAGGAGACTAGTAAGTAAGTAAGTAAGCTGGGTAGCTAAGGAGTGAGTTCAAAGGTGGTAGACTGGATAAGATCTGGGTTAAGGGATTGGCGACAGAGGCTGGTGGTAAATGGAGCCATTCCGAGGAGGGAGGGTGACCAGCAAGGTGCCTCAGGAATCAGTGCTGAGACCAGTCTTCTTTAATGTCTTTATAAGTAACATTGCAGAGGATCTGGAAAGGAAGATCTGCCTGTTTATGGATGACACTAAAATCTGCAATAGGTGGACACTCCGGGAAAGTGAAAAGGATAAGCAGAGATTTGAGAAAACTAGAGGCATGGTCAAGGATATGACAGCTGGGTTTCAAGGGAAACAGTACAAATAATGCACTTAGGGCACAGAAACCCAGGGGTGAAGACAGAAGGGATGGAGTGGTATTGATGACCACTAAGCGAGTCAGAGACCTGGGACCAATTATATCTGATGACCTAGAGTTTGCCAGGCAGTGCAACAAGACAGTCAGGAGGACTAGTGTGATGCTGGGGTGTATAGGAGGGGTATCACCATCAGAAAGATGGTGGTGGTGTTGCTCTGTATAGCTTGCTGGTAAGACCCACCTAGAGTATTGGCCCAGTTCTGGAGATCACATCTCCAGAAGGACATAGACTGAATGGAGGTGGTCCAGAAGAGCGCAACTAAAATGGTGCAGGGTCTGCATCAAAAGCTCTATGAGGGAGAGACTAAAGGACCTCAATATGTACACCCTGAAGAGAGTGGGGGGATATGATAGAGACCTTTAATACCCTCACGGTGGTAAATAAGGTACAAGAAGGAGTATTTTTCAAGAAAAAGAGTGCTCAAGAACAAGGGGACATGCTGCGAAACTGAGGGGGTTAAATTCAGAAAGATGTGAGGAAGTACTTCTTCACAGAAAGAGTGGTGGATTCCTGGACCAGCCTTCCAGTGGAGGTGGTAGGGGCCAGAGGCAAAAATAATAGTGGGGTTCAAGAATGCTTGGGCTGGGTAGAAGGGAACTGTAGTGGAAAGGAAAAGGGAAGGGAATCTCGAGCTGTAGATCAAGTATGGTCTGCAGCAATAATGAAGGTAGGGAAAATGGGAAGACTTGTTGGGCCAAGCGGTTCTTATCTGCTATCAAATTCTATGTTTCTATGTTTCACAGTGGAGAGGGAGGGAAGAGACCAACAAGGAGCAACAGGTACACGGGGAGGTAAACGCAAGTCCATTTGCAAAGGAAAGAGTCTTGAAGGAACTTACAAACCTAAAAGTAGATATGACCATGGGGCCAGACAAGATACATCCAAGGGTGCTAAGGGAACTCAGAGGAGCTTGCTGCACCACTGGCAGCCTTATTTAAAATATCACTGGAGATGGGAGAGGTGCCAGGGATTAGAGGAGAACTCAGTAGTTCTGCTCCATAAAAGCAGCAACAGGGAGGAGGCTAGCAAATATAGTGCAGTCAGTCTCACATCAGCGGTGGGGAAATTAATGAAACTCTGGTAAAAGAAAAGCTAGTGGAATATCTTGAATCCAGGGGTTGCAATACCAAAGACAGCATGGATCCATTAGGGGATCATGTCAGACAAATCTGATTGATTTCTTTAACTGGGTGACCAGGGAAATAGATTAGGAAGGGCAGTGAATGTGGTCTATTTGGACTTCAGCAGAGCCTTTGACACTGTACCACATAGGAGACTGCTAAGAAACTGGATAGTCTAGAAACATAGAAACACAGACTTTCATGGCAGATAAGGACCGCTGGCCCACCCAGTCTGCCCATTCCTAACTATTGGATAAGCTGCAGATCCTAGTTAACCAACAACCTACTTCTTCCTACTCCACCAGAGGAGTAGAGTCAAAGTTGTTAAAGGGAAAATTCATGTACAATGGCTGATATGGTTTGAAAGCTCATGAATCGCTATTTCAAGTGGCGTATTGTGCTCACCTGGGCAAAGCACTCCAGAGATAGATGACTGACTCTGTTCAACGTAACACTACATTTCCAGCTATTTGTAGGACATTGTGATTTTCATTGAGGAACAAGCTGTGTTTAATGACATTGAGTCAAGCACAGTTTGTTCCTCGATGACATCACATTGTTCTACAAATGGCAGCAGTGCAGTATTAATGATGAACAGACTCAGTCATTTGTATCTCCAGAGTGCTTCCGGCTGCAGGTGTACACATTACCTCACTGAAGAGAGATTTTCATGGGCTTTCAAACTACGATCACTGTTGGGCATTAATGTGTCCCTTTATTTAGATTTAAAAAATGGTTAATGGATAGCAGACTGAGGGGGTGATAAATGGCACTTATTCAGATGAGGGAAAGTGATCAGCAGGTGCCACAAGGTTGTGTATTGGGGCAGGTTGTGATCAATATCTTCATAAATGGCATCGCGGAATACCTAGGTTGAAGGTAGCCTTTTGCAGACAACACCAAGATCTGTAATATGGGGTGTCATGTGATGTCAGCAGTCGGGTAGGCAGCTTTCTCTGGAAGCTCCATTTTGGTCCATAAAACCACCAGATTAATCCCGGTAATTGCAACAGATTCTGACCTGCACTTCATCATTCAGGAATCAGATCCTTTGAAGAGCACAATAGTGACCAACGAAATGGACATTGCGCTTCACTGGTGAGACCTTTAGCCAAGACAGCAGACCCAGACGAGGAGCAAGCATGAGGCCTAGAAGCCAAACAGCCATCGGGAGTGACTCTTCGGTTGTCCCAACACCCTACTATGCCAGAAATTTCTCCTACCCAATTAGTATGGACCTTCGGTCATTAAGGAGGTGATCAATAAATTAGTCTCTGAGATGGCAGAAATTAAACCTACCTTGTCTGTCTTCACCACCAGGCTTTCAGATGCAGAGGCATGTATATCCTCACTGGAGGACCACCGAGAAAAGATTGACCTGGAACGTGCACATCTGAGGAGGACTGTATCTTTGTTGGAGACTAAATTAGAAAACCTCAAGGGTCGTAATCGCCGCAATAATATTGTGTTGATTGGGCCCCGGAGGGAGAGGAAGGCCCAACACCCTCTCATTTATGCAGCATTTTTGCCACAAGATTGTCGGGCCTTCGCCTAATGGGCCCAGTTACATTATTGAAAGGGCTCACCAGGTGCTCTGGGCAAAACCCTGCCCGAGGAGCCACCTGACCTATAATATTTAAGCTGCTGAACTTCCTAGATCGGAAACATATATTAAAAGAATCCATCAAGTTAAATGCAATTCAGTGGTCGGGTGTGAACTCCACATTGTGCCCAACATGACAGCCAAGACCAGACAAGCCTGTTCACAATATCATCCCGACTTAAAAAGCTGTGTGATGGCCCATATCCCCATCGATTCCTTTACCTTTCTCATCTGAGGTAACAACAGAGCAAGCCGTAAGACATATGATGCAGCTGCACAAGCAAGCAAAGAGTTGCCCCAAGTGTTCCCAGATTTGTTTAAATCCTCTACCAGCTAAATTTGCTTCTTTCTCGGGAATGTGTGGCTTAGAAGGACTGCCAACTGTGAAACTGCCTGTCTACAAGAGGTTTGGGGTGATTTACCAATTTTCTCTTTTAGTTAAGGTGTAGATTAAGGGTTAGCCTGGTGAGTGCTGTTCTTTTAAAGTACTTGCTGCACTCCTTTCTTGAGTTTTGAGCTGATTTTATTCCAACAAGGATCATTCTTACAAGTGCCACATGAACTCTGGATTCACCATTCTGAGAGATCGTATCAGTGTGGACCAGGTTTAATGAACACCAACTGTAATTTTGATCCTCCGTTGCAGCAGGGCTCATGGGCTGGTTTGCAAGCTCTTATCTTTTCCATTTAACTATTTACTGGTTGTCTTTTAAGCCTTCTCCTAGCCCGGATTTGTTTTCTGCTGCCATAAATCAAGTGCCTCTCTCCTCGTCCTACTATCATTTGAACATTCCTTTTTTTGGTGTTTATTTTCCTCTGTGAGGAAACCTTGGCAATGACTTGAGACTCACACCTCATTAGAACTTCCCCCAGCATTATGATTTTCTTTTTATCGTAGAGTACTTTCTCTATCGCAGAGCAGTTCCCGACCTTGACCGCTGGCACCGCACCTCGGACCTGGTCTGGCATGCAGTATGCTCCATCGCGTCAGGTTTGGCCATTCCCCAACTAAGGTGCCTCTTGTGTCTGGGGGCGCAGGGCACGCCATCAACCACAGAGCTCACCCTACCATTTTCCGCTTTTCTGGTCCCAGGGCGGACGTACAATAGCATCTGAGCACGTCGTGCTGATGCCTGCCACGCTCCCTTTCCTTCTAGGCACGCCACTGTAGTGTGGCTGGCCTCCGCCAGTCGCTGCTGCAGTGTGATGTGCCATTCCTTCCTCTCCTGCCAGCCCCTCAGTGGCCTGAGTCTGTTCCCAAACCTGGGTCGCCTTTGTGGTGCAAGGTGGCGCCCAGTGCCTCAACACTCAGCGCCACCGGCCGGCAGCATATGATTTTCTACATGACAATTGCAAGCAGGATAGTACCACCATGATCCTTATTTATCTTTGTTCTCAGTGTTCAGTATGTATTTCTTGTTAATAATGCCAGTTATGCATTGTTTAGAGACTTTACATTTTCTAATTTGAAAGACTGGAGGTGGACAATCTAATAAATGAGAAAACAGCATCAGTCAATTCTCTATGAACATTTCACTCTGAAGAATTTGGAGCCTTTGCTTCTCTTTTTTCTTACAATATATATGACTAGAAATAAGCTGGTACACTAAGGGTGGGGCAATATTTTAGCCCATATTATTATCGCTTATTTTTCCTTCTTTTCTATTGTCTGGGAAGGGCTATTATATTTCTTGAGGTGTCTACCTTTACCCCACTTAAGAATTACAGACACTATTTAATAATCGCACATGGTAGATCCTATTTAATTATCCTGCTGAAGGTACTTTTCTGTGCTAAGTGATACCTTTGTTGGGGGGTGACTTGTGTTCATTTGGTGGGAAGAGGAGAGGGGCATTTGGAGCTGGGGTTAGTTGTTGCATTTTTATAATTTTATGTAGGACCTTAATGGGACCCACCAGATAGCTACTCACGGGCATTAATTGTTTGGAGCAGGCTTCAGGCCTGGGTGAGTTCATTGTATATAGTTTTAGTTAGAATTGTATTGGATTGTTGTAGGAGGGGTATGTTTTAGTATGGTTTTCAGGGCGGACAATGGGTGGGAGGAGGGAGGGTGGGCTGCACTATTCCTGTATTGTAGAATCTGTCCCTTGTCATATCCTTAGCTCAGTATTATGGATAACACCTGACTTTTATTACATGGAATATAAAAGGGTCTGAAATAATCGGAAAAGTATGCCATTTGCATCACCTCTTCAAGCTTTGGCCCCATAGAGTCTTTTTCTTCAGGAGACCCACCTGGAATATAACCAGGTGGACTCATTGCAGAAATCCTGGGTGACTTAAGCCATTGGAGCCAGTAATAGTTCACAGCAATGTGGGGTGGCTGTATTACTAGACAAAGGCGCCTTTTCACTACAATTACCTCAGTCAGAGATGAGGAGGGCAGATATTTGCTTCTGCATGGCTGGTTATGGAACCTTTGAATTAATTTTGGGATCAATATATGGGCCCAACCAAGATTCACCTGCCTTTTTGTTGAGTTGCTTAGAACCTTACTTCCTTTCAGTCATCTACCAATTATTTTGGGGTGACTGGAACCTGGTCCAGTCCAATGCAGAGGATAGAACCTACCATACTAAACTGGGTCTTTCCTCAGCCCAAAGGGCCCTTGCTGAACTTACTGACCATTTGGGACTAGTTGTCCTGAAGGGTCCTGCACCAACTTCCCATGACTTTACGTTCTATTCCACCCCCATGAAGTCTTACCTTATATAGACTTCTTTCTTATAAGTAAACTATTACTTCCTTAGCTACAACAATCCCATATCCATAGTCGTGTTCTTTCTGTGAACTCCCAGTTTTAGTCTCTTTTGAAATACCTTGATTCCTATTCGTTCACGCACCTGATCCTTAAATGACCAGCTCATATTTGACCCTGATCAAGCTCGGCCACTCCAGCAACACTTGGTTCAAACTATCGAAGACAACCAGTGTTCACCAGTGTCTATTGAATCCATCTGGGGTGGACTTAAAGCCACCTGGAGGAGCGAACTAATATGCTAGCTGCCAATTGAAAGCGGTAGCTTTCTATACAATCTGAGGGTTGGCTTTCCAGAAATCGACATATTGAAAAATTGTTATCTGATTCTTCCCCGATTCTCTCCGGGAGGAATTGAGCCAGTTACAAGCTCAACATGCTGACTTCCTCTCTAGGGCAGGTTGACCGTACAGCAGCCCATCTTAAGGCCACATACATTGGCCAAGGAGCAAATCCGTAAACTGTTGGCATACCAGATCAAACAACAAAGGTAGACAGGTGGATTTCTTCCTTGACAAATCCAGTTACTGGTCAGCCGATCTACAGACCCCCAAGCATTGACATTGATTTTGTTGATTACTACTGAGCCCACTATTCATCCCCCACCTCAACTGTGAATAGCAAGGAATCCTTATCTGAGTTCTTTCAGAGCTTGGCCCTTCCCACCTTACTGGTCTCCAGCAATAATTTCTTCTTGGTAAACATAGAAACATAGACTTTGATGGCAGATAAGGACCGCTAGGCCCATCTAGTCTGCCCATTTCCCTACCTACAGGATAGGCCGCAGATCCTAGTTAACCAACAGCCTATTTCTTCCTACCCCCACAAGAATTGCCTTATGTCTGTCCCATGCATTCTTGAATTCTCCCACAGTTTTAGATCCCACAACCTCCTCAGGAAGGCTGTTCCATGCATCCACTACCTCTATGTGAAATAATACTTCCTCACATTGCCCTGAACCGCCCTCCTTCTATCTTTAGTTGTGTCCCTTGTTCTTGTAAGTCTCTTTTCTGAAAGATGCTACCCTCTTGGACTTTGTTGATTCCACTGAGGTACTTAAAGTTTCTATCATGTCCCCCTCTCCCTTCTTTCCTCAAGGGTATACATATTAAGCTCCTTTAGTCTCTCCTCATACGGCTTCTCTTGCAGACCTGCACCATTTTAGTTGCCCTCCTCTGGACTGCATCTATCCTGTCTATGTCCTTGCGGAGATGGGGTCTCCAGAACTGGACACAGTACTCAGATGGGGTCTCACCAACTGTCTGTACAGAGGGATAACAACTTCCTGTTTTCTGCTGCTGATGCTTCTCCCATACATCCCAGTATACTCCCAGCCCTCCCTACTGCCTTCTCACATTGCTTGCTAACCTTAAGGTCATCTGATATGATTACCCCAGGTCTCGTTCCTTTTTGTTGTTGTTACTACCTCCCCACCCATTGTGTATTCTTCCCTGGGTTCTTGTTTCCCAGGTGCATTATTTTGCACTCTTTGCATTGAATCCTAGCTGCCATACTTCTGACCATTCCTCCAACCTTGCCAAGTCCTTTTCATCCTTTCCACGCCTCCTTGTGTATTAACCCTGTTGCAGATCTTTGTGTCATCTGCAAAAGGCATACTTTTCCTTCCAGTCCCTCTGCAATGTCACTGATGAAGACATTAAAAGGACTGGACCCAATACTGAACCCTGCAGTACCCCACTAGCAACCCCCTTTCTTCAGAGTGGACTCCATTTACAATTACCTTCTGTGTCCTGTTGTCCAGCCAATGTTTTACTCCAGGCTACCACCCTGGGTCCCACTCCCAGGCTGGTTAATTTGACTATTAATCTTTTGTGTGGGACTGTGTCAAATGCCTTGCTAAAGTCTAGGTAGGCCATGTCCACAGCCCCTCCTGGTCTACTACTTGGTCACCCAGTCAAAGAAATCTATTAGATCTGGCCTGACATGACCTTCCGCTGTGAACCCATGCTGCCTTGAGTCTTGTGCTCCACTGGCCTCTAGGTACTCAACTATTCTTTCCTTCAGAAGTGATTCCTCACTTTCCCTACCACAGAGGTCAGACTGACAGGTCTGTAGTTTCCTGCCTCTGTCTTGGTCCCACTTTTGTGAAGGGAATCACATCTGCCTTGCTCCAGTCCTCGGTACCACACCATCCTCCCATGATTTATTAAAAAGAGTAGCCAGTGGTTTCACTAGTTCCTCCCTTAATTCTTTTAGAATTCTGGGGTGAATTCCATCAGGACCCATTGCTTTGTCCACCTTCAGTTTTAGGAGTTCTTGCAGAACCCTTTCTTCTGTGAAAGGACTGGGATCGACGCCCCCATCAAGAGTGCTTCTGTTAATTGGGTTAGGGACTATTATGACCAGGAGGTGAAAGCTGCTATTAACTCACTGCACTTACACAAAGCTCCTGGTCCTGATGGTTTTACCTCAACATTCTATAAGACCTATGCAAATGATCTGACCCTCTTTGGTCAACCTTTTAATTCCTGACTCGATCCCCACCTAAAGAGCCAACTCTATTTGTGGCCTCTATTGTTCTATTGCCCAAACCAGGAAAGATCCAGTGAAACCTGACAGTTATCAGCCAGTTTCCTCATCAACAATGATATTAAATTATACGCTTAAATCCTGGCCGCCCACCTGGGATCAGTTGCACTTCCTCTGGGGCCAGGACAGGCTGGTTTTGTCACAGGCAGATGTGCCGGGATCATTTTCGTATTTTCATCTTTTCTCTGCACCTGGGGACGCTAGTCATGACCGGCGTTGGTCTCCCTAGATGCAGAGAAAGTTTTTGACCATGTAGATTGGCACAATTTATTTACTACTCTTTCTCAGTTTGGCTTCCCGGGAATTTATAGCTAGAATTAAGGTGCTTTATACCTGCTAACAGCCAGGATCCTCTGTGACAATGTGGTTTCTGGACCTTTTACATTACACAGAGGGGCGAGACAAGGTTGTCCTTGTCCCCATATCTGTTCAATCTATATTTGGAACAACTTACCAGGACAATTAATTCCACTCCCTCCATTCATGGAATCACAGTGGGCACCAACTCTTACAAGGTGTCAGCCTTTGCAAAGGACATTTTGTTACATTTAGTGAACTGGACCCATTCATTACCTGAAGTTCTGTCTATTATTTCCCACTTTAGTTCTTTTTCAGGTTATAAACTAAACATGAACCAAACTGTTCTTTATCCACTATCTCCATCGTGCTCCAAACAAATTTGCATACAGTTGAGCTTGAATGGGAAACTTCTGCCCTGCAGTACTTGGCATCAAATTGACCAAAGAGCTCTCAGATTAAAAACATTAAATTGTAAAGTGGCTGAAGCTGAGGCAGACTTCATGGGTGCTCCGATGATGCAGAGCCTGCAGAGACAAGGCGTGATAAATAGATTAAAAAAAGACATTACATTTGGACCCCATTGTCACAAATAGGTGAAGATTTGGCACAATGGTGCCATCTCCACTATCCCTCTGGGAAGAGCCAGTCTAATTAAAATGTATGTCCTACCCAAACTCCATTACCCTTTAGTGTTTTCCTCCCAAAAGGGTGGCTTTCAAACTGCAGTCCTTCTGTTCTTCATTTCTTTGGCTGGGCAAACCACCAAGAAGGTCGTCGCCAAATTATGCAGACCATGACAATTGGGAGGATTACAGTTGCCAGACTTCTATCTATTTTACTTAGCCCTACAAGGTGCCAAATACTTCAAATGGGGAGCTTGTGTGGGGGGTCAAGGAGTCCTCGCCTGATTGGTTAAAGATAGAGCTCTCCTGGGCTCATCAGTTTCAATTCTCCCTGCCTTCCCTACTATATCTGCCCTTCTCATCATTACCCGTTGAGCTGAGAGACACTCCAATAGGGTGGAGTGTAAGACCACAGGTACAGCTTTGTAGACTTCTTAAGTCCCCTGCCTTTAAGGACTTAGGACAACCCCTGCTTTACAATTTAAATATCCGCATCGTGATAAATCACTTTCATTGCCCTACTGGGCCACCTTCTCCGGACTGCATCTGTCTGACCTAGTCACTGGGGATAAAGTTATTTCTTTTAATCAGCTATGTCAGTACCTGGGAACTGCTAGGATCTCTTATTTCCAATATCTCCAAGTTGCCCACTGCATTAAATCCTTTTTGGGCCCTCCCTTGGTCATGCCGAGCTAACGACTCTTTTTCAGCCCTTAATAGAAGAGGCCTACCAGAAAAGGCCATTTCTCTAGTTTATAAAGATCTGACAAACCATGCCTGCAGCATAGTCTCACCATCAACATTCTACTGGCAGAATACATTGGGGGAAAACAGGTCAAATTCTGACTGGTCTGTCCTGTGGGACAATATATATAAATATGTCCAACAGGTCCGCTTTAAGGTTGTTGCAATTCAATATCTTACATGCCTTATATCTTACTCAATATAAATTCTATAGAATGGGAAACTCACCTCTCAGATTGTACCCACTATCCAGGAGTTAAAGGCACCCTGTATCATAAACTATGGATATGTCCTCCGCCAAAACACCGTGGTCCTTGGTGCAAACTAAACTCTTACCTTTTTGGGGCATAATTACTTTAGTCCAGATGTTTGTCTATTAGGAGACTATTCTGGAATTCCTACACCCAAAAATAAGCACTATATGGCTCTCCTATCCTTGGTAACCAAGTTACTCATAGCCTGTCACTGGCTTGAGACTGGTCTCCTTGCTACTTAGAATGGGTACATGAAAGTCTCACTGCCCTGAATGCTGAGTACGCAGTTGCCAAGCTGTACAGCAATTACACCAGATTCCAGGCTTGTTGGTCAGACCTTTTGACTTTTGCATCGGTAAAATTCTGGTAATTATACGCACCCCTTTTTTTATTTCCATTATTGAGTGGAGTTTGGTAAAATTCAGCTATAGACATTCCTTTCTTTAATGAATCTTTTGGGGTCTGAATAGCGCATAGGGGATAGGAGGGAGGAGGTGGGTGGTTCTTTGTTTTTGTTTCTGATTTGTTGGGTGCAAATTATTGAATTGTTGTTGTTCGCTGTTATCCTTTTGGCTTTCTGTATTTTGAAAATGTCTAAGTATATTCAATTGCAAAAAAAAAAAGATCTGTAATATGGTGGATACCCAGGAGGAGGTGGAGAAATGAGAAGAGACCTTAGAAAACTTGAAGAGTGATCAAGGGTATGGCAGCTGGGGTTCAGTACCAACAAGTGTAAAATCATGCACCTGGAGCACAGAAACCCAGGAGCTGAGTTTGAAATGGGGAGGGTGGAATTACTGTCAATCACTAAGAAGGAAGTGGACCTAGGGGTCATAATATCTGATAACCTCAAAGTTGCATAGCAGTATGACAAGGTAGTGGGCAGGGCCATGTATTGATGGGGTGCATAGGGAGAGGTATTACAAGCAGAAGCAGGAGGTGCCATTACCACTTCAGAGATCATTGGTGAGACCACACCTGGAATACTGTGTACAGTTCTATGTCAGAATGCTACTACAAAACAGAGAATGTCAGTTACTGGATAATGCAGAATGACAAATTCTGCAATGTTCCCTATTTGTGAGGGCTGTGCCCCCACACTCCCCTTGTGAGAGCTATGCCGGCCCACACCCCCTTACTAAATATACTAACTCCATGGGGGCAGACTTGGGGAGAGGATACAGAGACTTTGCCAGAGTTCTCATTCAGCATTATCCACTGGCCCTTTGATGTTCACCGCTTTGTAGTGCCGCCTTCATGTGCTACCACTGTGGTACAGTTCTGGAGACCACATCTCATTGACAGGGTAGAGGTAGTCAGAGAAGGGAACTAAAATGGTGCATGAGTTACTTGAGAAACCATATGATGAGAGACTGAGGGATCTCAGCATGTACACACAGGAAGAGCAGAGGGAGAGAGAGAGAGGTGACCCTGATAGAGTCATAAAAGTACACATAGGGAGTGAACAGGGTGTGGGTGGGGAGCCTGTTTCAAATGCAAAAGTGTAACAGAACACGAGGGCATGAAATGAAACTAGAAGGAGAAATTTAAGAGGGATGTAGAAATACTACTTCACTGAAAGATTGGTGGATGCCTGGAACAGCCTGCCACAGGGGATAGTAGGGGCAAAACTGAGGGGTTTCAAACATGTGTGAGATAGACAAAGGTGAAACTAGTAAATAAAAGGGGTGATGGACACTGGAGATCAGTTATGGTCTACTGGGACAGAATAGGAGGAAGAAAACTGGGCAGACTGGGTGGGCCAACCGGTCCTTTTCTGCCAACAAATTGTATATTTCTACATATCTAATTCCTAGAAATAAAAGGCACACTAAGAATTTTTTTCCTCTCTCCTGGTTGGCCCTTCTTCTGAGGAGCACCCCAGCTCTATCACCCCAATATCTGTCACAATATATCTGACAGCCATCTTCCCCAGGGCTTGCCCTCTCTGGTGGGGTTGGCAGGAATCCCCAAGCCCTGATGCAAAACTAATCCATTTCTGGTAATCATGCCCAGCTGGTCAGGTGCGGGACCTGCAGGCACTCCTTGTCATCCTGCCGTCAGCATTTTCCTCTGGTTTTTGCCCCATGAGGCGTGATGTGTAATGGTGTCATGGTGCATACCACGTGCTCCCATGTGATGTGCATCATCTACCATGTCTCCTGAACTTTAGTCTGAGCTGTCATTCCCCAGCTTCTGCCAGGGGCGGGCAAACTTCAGGCTCTGCCCACCCTCCCCCAAAAGGAGGAGAGAAACTTACTGATGCTCAATCCTCTGCCCCTCGGCCGACCTTCTGACAAGCCGGATTCACTTCCGAACCCAGGTTGTTGGCATCGAAGTGGTAATGCTACTGCTGTGTCAACAGGCTGGCCACACTGAGAATTAAGGATGAGCAGAAACAGTTCTAAGAAACCTCCTAGAACCTGGCTCATTCTGTGATTTAGAACCAAATAGAACTTTCCTATGACAAAATACAACTCAGCAATTCATTTGTGATTAGCATATCATTAAAATGCAAATGCATGCAAACTACTTGATTAATAAATAAGAACCTTTTGGGACTGCATTAGTATCAGAAAAGCAATACTGCAATACTGTGAGTAAAGTGGAAGTACTGGGGGTTTTCTGTAGAAATCTATCATTAAGCTGCAGGTGACCCAGATTTGGGAGTAGATTCGGGTCATCAGCATCAGAGGTAGGCCAGGGCCTGAGGCAGTTGCAAAGTGCAGGTTATGAGAATGTTTGTTGGCACTGGATGATGAGTCACAAAAGAATTGTGTTTTAAGCAGTAGCCTGAGTCACTAAGCCTGCTATTATGCTCCATTTTGTGGCACAAGATTCTCCCTGAGATTCGAAGATGTGCAACTCCTTGGGGCTTTCAAAATACAAAAGTATTGAAACAAGCAGTGAGGCACCGCACCTTTTTAGCAAATGGAGCCTCCTGCAACTGCCATACGTTTGGGTCTCGGACATTTGGAATTAAAATACAGTAAGCTGGCATGGAAAGAAAATACCACTCTTACTGTAAAAGCTAAACCAGAGCTAAGCTTTTCAGGGCAGGAGCCCTATTTTGAGACATCGTTCCTTTAAGGCATTTACATCAACACTTAATTTACAATAAATAGTCTTCCTATGATAAAATATCCATGATACACACAGGTAGATCCATTAGTCCATGAACAAGAGTGCAAATTTCTCTGTCTGAAGCCAAGCTCCAAAGTCAATGATTATACTTCTAGCTTCTAAATCATTTACAGAAGAGTTGCTGATATGGATCCTGTGAGTTTATTTAATATTCCAGTATTAGTGTTTGAAAACTGATAATTTATCATTGGACCGGGAGGAAGACCAAGATTTGCCAGGGTTTCCCATGCCATTTCTTTCTGGGTTTTCATAGATGGGGCACAATAGCATGACATCAATCAATCAATTCATTAAAATCTTTATTTAACCAGGCGATCACCATTGAGCAACGCTCATTTGTGAGATGGACGGGCAAGTTAAAATACATATTATACAAAACAATACACATTATATAACACAGTGAATACATAATGTCAAAAAGAAAAGAAACAAATAACCAGTTTGTCCAGAAGCAAAAATACAGTGTACAGGGTAACAACAATGGCAAGGCCTTGATAACTGAACATACACATGAGTAGGTGATTTTAGAATATAATCAATGGTTAAACAAAATGAAGTCTAAGGTAAACAGGTATAAATCATTAAGCAAGGATAGGGCAAGGTTAAGATTAGGGGCTGTAGGGCAAATGGCGGGTGGCGGTAAGGTAAAATGGAGGGAACCCGAGAAGGTCCCAAAGTATGATAATGATGTCGGGGACAGGGTCCAATGGAGGAAGTAAGGGGGCAGTTGTCTTCTACCCCATTCCAACAGCCACAGATGGGATCCATTACTCCTTCCCTCTTATATGTCTATAGTATAAATTTTGGCAGTGTAAAGTTTCAGCTAAAATCTTGTAATTAACTGTCTGTGTTGGGGTTGAAATTTTGAGCAAATATGGTGCCAACTGATGAACTAGTTTAATTTCTTTATATCATCTATAATTGTTTAGACCCTGAATTCTCTTTAGATCTTTGTTGGTGCCAAATCCTAGTCCTTGTTTTAACCATCATAAAGACTTTTTCTTTGGTCTCAAATAGCTTTGTGCAGAAGGTAACCCAAATCTATTGGATAAAGTTCTTTTGAATTAATTTAATATTTGGAGAAATAAAACAAGATTTGCATAAGTAATTTCCTCTTCCAGACACCATCTTGGCATCCTAATTTCAAGAAGCTGGAAAAGTCCTAACATTCATCTTTCTAATACCATTGTTTCCAGTGAGAGCTGTCCCAACTCCATCCTTAAGACTTCAGAAGGTATAGATTGTGGCACCATCCAAATATAGTGTTATAATTTATTAATAATGCGTCAAGATCTTTTAAGTTAGTATCTCCCCATACTTCCATTGTATTTTTATTTATTTATTTGTAATTGGAAATAACCTTTGGGCAGGGCTCTTTTACAAACTGTTCCACATCATGAAACAGAATACAAAAAGACACACATATTGTAAAGATACAAGTTACAAGATGCAATACAAAGTGAATACAAAGAAAATAACAAGTAAGTAGACAGGCAGTTGCATGGGTACAGCTGATTCAGTTTGACTTTCAAGATGGCGGCCACATTAGGCCACGCCACGCCACAGTATTCTCATGTTTAGTGTTTTATTATGTTTTAGGTCATTTTGCTGTTTTATTTCATTCTTATTATCTCTGATGTGAAATACCTGCCAGTAGCAGTCGGCAGTAATAGTAGTGTACAGAATAGCATTGTGCGTTGTTAAGTCCAGAGACCTTTTTGGATCACGCCATTTAACAGTTGATGTTTTCTTGAGTCTCAGAATCTGGGATTGAGCTGACAGTTGGATTTTGCTGCTTTGAGGAAAGCCTGGAAGATGTCAGGTGGTGAGCTGACCATTGACTTGTGTTCCCTTGGATTTGAGCTGCGGGTTTTGTGGAAGAACTTTTAGACTTTAGCGATTTCCTCATTTAGCCCTACGACTGGCAGCATCTTTGGTGTTGTTTTTGGAACATTGGCTTATGGTGAGCAGGCTGAATCCTGCTCTGAACCCGGGTGGTTTGCTGGGGTTGTTAATCAAGGGAGATTTGGGCTGGTGCTGTTGGAAGACAGACCCAGCCTGCTCATGGTTTCTGGATTTTAGGCAGGCGTGCTGGAGAGCTAGCCTACTTGGACCTAGTTGTGTGTTGATTAGCCTAGTAACCGCTTGGGGATGAGTGGTGTGAAAACTTTTCAGCTGGGTAGCTCCCGTTGAGCGGAAAATTGATTTTAATCCAAGGAGTTTAATTGATTTCTTGGCTACAAGGCGGATTGGATTATTACAGAGTGACTGAGAGCTATTCAGGTCAGATTGTTCCTTTTGATTTATATATTTCTGGTGAAGCAGTGAAAGTGCTTCCTTTCCTCTATTAAAGACATTTGCACGATAGACTGAGAACTATGGAGTGACTGAGAACCATCTAGGTCAGACTGTTCTTTTTGTGAAGCAGTGAGAGTGCTCCTTTTCTTCTATCAAGAATGTCTGTGCTTTCTTTAGTCTCCTCAGGCTGTGAGAGGGCTCTGAGGAGCTGAAGATACTTGTCACTTTGATCTTTTTGAAGTATAAAGCATGGTATTTTACTGTGTTGTTTGAGTGATGCCCTGTAGTGTTCAGGCATGAACCCTGGACATATTTATTTATTTTAAAGGATTATAGTTTTTAAGTAGTCAGTAACTAGGAAGTGCTAGACTATTGGGATTTATAAATGAAGTAATGCTCTACTTTATTTTGTATAAGTATTTAAGTGTTTGATTATATATTTTTGCTTTTTCTTTAATGTGTAATAGTGTTTGGGTTTTTGTGACGCCCCGTGAGAAGAGTGGAGGAGTGAATTATTATTTCTGGTTATTTGATATTGATAGGTTTGTTTGTTTATTATTTCTGTTTCATTTTCTTTTTCCTCTCCAGTTTATTTGTTTATTTATAATGTGTTGGGGAGGTTCAGCGATGGTTAGGCATTATTCCCCACCAGACTCAGGGAATTATGTCCCTTTAGAATCCCCATTGCCATCCGACAGCTATTTTAGGTGTTGTGCTTTGGGCATTCTTAGGAAGTGTAAAAGAAGGTGGAGAGCTGGGCCTGCTGGGGACAGGAAGGGGTGAGGGCGGATTGGGTTGTGGGGTTCAGGAGATGCCCTGGGGCGAAATGGGGTCAGGATAGAAGTTATTCTTGTCTTGTCCCCATACCCAAGGGCTCCAATTTTAGTGGGCAGGTGCCGAGGTCTTCTCGACAGCTCATCCCACCTTGGCTGTGTTATGCAATGTCAGATCTATTAAAGACAAGACAGCTATTATAGCTGATCTTGTTGGATCAACTGATCTGGCTTGCATCATCGAGACCTGGCTGGATGAAAATCCAGGCCTTTATTGGCCTCTGCAACTCCAGCCAGGTTCTCGGTGATACACCACCCAAGGTTGGATCGTGAGGGCGGTGTGGCCATTATGTTTAAAGACTGAGCTGGGCCTTGTGGATGTGCCATTGGGAAGTGCCAGATCCTTTGTATATATCCTGGGAGAGGTGTAGGATGTGGGATTTTCCTCATCTACGTCCACCAGGTGACGGTGGAGAATTCCTGCAGGAGATGGCAGACTTCATCATCAACATGATGTTGAGGTCCCCAGATTGATAGTTCTGGGGACTTCAATGCCTGGGTCGACAATGAACTCTCGCATTTTGGTCAAAATCTCCTCCAGCTGATGATGATGCTGGGCCTAACACAGGTGGTTACCTCCTCGACCCATGTGGGGTCATTCATTGGACCTGATCTTTCTTTTGGGTATGGAGATCGCTGATTTGGGGTGGAACCAGTAAGCTGGTCTGACCATCACACCATAAGGTTCAGTTTCAGGGCCCCAATAGGTCTTCCCTACAGAGATGGTTCGGTACCACCCTTGAAGGGGTATTAACCCCAGTGACCTAACGCGGTACTGGATCTATCGGGCTTGTTGGGTGAATGCATGAGTCCATATGATCTTGTACTAGCCTATAACAAGACTGTGGGAGATGCTCTGGACAAGACTGCTCCTGTTCGTGTTGGCCTCTCACCCTTCATTCAAGGAGCCCTTGGTTTGATGGATCCTTGAAGGAGTTAAGGCGAGTTGGCAGAAGGTTGGAGAGAGCCCTGGAGGAAGTCCGGCCATGATGCTGACAGGCTTAGGTTGATGGCACATTATGATGGCTATCAATCAGAAATCACCAGTAAGAAGGCAGAATTCCTGTCAGGAGATTTCTGCTGCACAGAATTGACCGGCTCAGCTTTTCCGGACCGTAGATGGATTGTGTAATCCAATCTGTCTCCAGCCAGAGAAGCTTTTACTCAGCTGAGATGCAAGAAATTCACTAGGTTTTTGCAGATAAGGTTGCCAGCTTCAGGTCTGGCATCGGTCCGACCTCCCTATGAGGGATTGCAGTGGTCAACAGGAAGTGGCATGCACTCAGTCTGTCTGGTCAGATTTTCGGCTGGAGTTCACTGATATTGTGAAGATCATCCAAACTTTGCGACAAACTAGTTGTAGTTTGGATCCGGGTCCTACACCTCTCTTAGTAGGATGTGTAGAAGTTGTCTGCCCAATCCTTGCTGACACTGTCTGGAAGTCTTTGGAGAGGGGTCTTTCCTGCCCCTCAAGGAGCGGTCGTTCGACCACTCGTTAAAAATCCTCCTTGGATCCAGATTGTCTAGCCAACTACCGGAATATCTCTAACCTGCCATTTGTTGGTAAGGTTATTGAAAAGGTGGTCGCGTTGCAATTGGATGATCATCTTACAACTCACAATATCTATGATACTCTCAGTCTGGTTTTAGGAAGAAGCATTGCATGGACACTGCCCTTATCCGGGTATTGAATGACCTCCTAATGGCTAGAGATCAAAAGGCATGTACCATTCTGGTCCTTCTCGATCTCTCTGCTGCATTTGACACTGTAGACCATGGTGTGCTGTTGAGCGCCTCATGTTGTTTTGTGGGCTGTCTGGTACAGTCCTCAAATGATTTCATTCTTACCTCACGGACAGGTCTCAGAGGTTGCCACTGAAATCTATTCCTCTGGCTCCTCCCTGCCTTGTAGGGTACAGAGGTTCCATTTAGCCCCCATGTTGTTTGCAGTGTATATGCTGCCATTGGGAGAAATCATCAGGCTTATAACAGTTCGGGGTTTCACTGCTTTGCAGATGGTACTCAGCTGTATTTGTCCTTTCTGCCCAGTCAGGATGATGCACTCTCCATGCTAAATAATTGCCTTGCTGAGATCAGATCCGGATGAGTATGTCGCTCTTTACCTCCAATCAGGTGCATAATCTGAGCGTCATTTTGATGATGGTCTGACCCTAAAATCTCAGGTGTCAGCTGTCGCCAAATCCTCTTTTACCATCTGAGCAATATCGCCCGGTGAAACACCTGGTTCCCTCCGGGTGATCTCCCAACATTGGTCCATGCCTTGTCACTACCCATTTTGATTACTGCATTCCCTCGACCTAGGGATACCTGGGGTTGATATCCACCACCTGCAGCTGGTGCAGAATGCGGCAGCCAGGCTTTTGACTGGGACTTCTAGAACCAGTCATATTATTACACCTGTGCTCTGTGAACTGCACTGGCTGCCTGTTTGGTGGCGGATCACCTTAAGGTTGGTTTACTAACCTTTAAAGCCCCACATGATCAGGGACCCGTTACCTGAAAGATCTCCTGATACCCTACTGCCCCTCCGTCCTCTCCGCTCTGCCAACGAGGGATTGCTGGAGATTCCCAGGGTTCAATTAAAGACATCAGGATCCCGTGCTTTCGCTTTTTCAGCACTGAACCCTGTGGAATTTCACCTCGTTAGTTGAGAGAATGCCCAACTGTCGACAGATATAAAGTGAGGTTAAAGACATATTTATTTAGTTTAACTTTTCCTAGTTATGGATGATATGTTTTAATGCTTGTTTTAAAATCTTATTATTATGTATATGGTTTTTATGTACAGCGCCTTGGCTCTGAAAGGCGTATAAAAAATAAAGATGATTTGATTTGGATAAAATATACAGGACCTTCTTAGATACACAGAAGGAGTTATGAGGAAGACACTACAGCTGGGCAACAAAGAGGTCAGCAAGTGAAGGGGGAGATGGAGGTGCTAGGGTTACAGCCATAATGGTAGGTCTTGTCAAATGGAGAGGAAGACTTGGGGGATAGGTGAGGCAACTCGGGTTGGAGATGGGCTGAAGGGAGTCAACGAGAGGAGAAAGACCAGAGGGAGGTGGGGGTAGGGAGAGGATGAGTGGAGAGGAAAAAAGGAATAACAGCAGGTGGGGACTGGGAGGACACCTGGATAGGGTGGCTATCTGGGAGAGGACAATAAAGAAGTAGAGTGGTCAAGAGGAGGGACATCAGGTGCCAAACAGACACTCGCATGTATTCCTGGAGGCTAGGTGAAATTTCAGTTTAGATTTGAAGGCATAGAGACTGGAGGTATTGTGCAGGATCTCCGGATCTCATTGAGCCAGAGGGGGTTCAGTAGGAGAAAGATCGTTGGCCTAGCGTTGTTCTTTGGAAGGACACAGAGACAGCATTCTGCATTCTTCCTCTAGTCTTGTACTTAGCATCAGTCAAGAAGAAAATTTCAGAGATGCAAAGGGACAGAGCAGTTGATATTTATGAAGATAGTCATTGATTTGGTCTACCACAATCCTTTCCAGAGTTTTGGATGGGAGGAGAGGATAGAGATGGGCCTGTAGTATGTAATACTTGACATGTCTCCACTCTTTAAGACTGAGGTCACCAGAGCTTGCTTCCAGACTGGGGAATCTGGCCAGGGTGAGTGACTTGTTGAAAAGTTTGGTTATAGGTACAATAAGCTCATCAAGGGTAAGAGCAATCAGTTTCATATCTAGATCATCACTACCCCTGCCTGGTTGTTCTCAGGAACTTTTACATAAAACATTGTTTCTTTGATTGTTACCCATTTGAAATACAAGTTCGGGTGCTTAGACATGGTTAGATTTTTACCAGAGTCCATATTCAAGGGCTTGGATAGTCAGGTAGAAGAACATGGCTTAGATCTGCAAATGACGTGTTGAATGGCTCAGCAATGGTGTGAGGATCTCGATATTTGACCCTTGAATATTGAGCGCCTGGGGCTGTTTCTTCTCATCCTTCCCTAGGAGACATTTGATGTTATCCCAGAAGTTCCTTCCATCACCCCAACTCCTGTCTAAACTGGTCCTTGTGGAAGGTGGCTTTGGTCTGCCTTATCAGTTGCATACACCTGTTTCTGGATGCCCTATAGGTCTGGATGTCTTTTGTATTGCCAGAGACTCTAGCCTTTGATAAGAGGTTATCTCTCCCTCATCAGAGCAAGGAGCTCGCTCATGATCCAGCCATTGTTGCTGCCACAAGTCTTCCTTTTCCCAACTGGGGAAACCTATCACATGTTGTATTGAAGCTATTAGCAGAGTAACTTAGGGCAAGATCAAGATCTAGCAGGCTGTCAATGGGTGACTAATCAATGTGGAAGAGGGCTGTTTTGAGTGGTCCCAGTTGTCTTTTTCTTAGTACTCTTCTTTCAATCATAGCAGGGGTGGTTTCTATATTTATTGGACCACCTGAAAGTGATAGGGGAGTGGTCATTCAGGAGCAGTTTCACAGTGACCTCGGAAACCCTGGTGGGAACGCTTGAGAGAAGCCAACGAGGAATGTGCTATTTCCCTATCTGTAGTTTGTTCTGGTGGGTTCAGTAACTAGCTATGTGAGATAAGAGTTAGCCATGATGTCCTTCTGGAGTGTTAACTCCTTGCTGAGCCAGTTTATATTAAAGTCCCCAGCGATAATGAGCTCACAGTCCTTATTGAGGGAAGCATCAAGTACCTTGGCCAGGTCCACACAGACCCTCTTGGGAGGCTGATATATTGTACAGCAAGAGATTTGCTGTGCTGGCCAAACAAGAATTTGACAGCAAGTAGCTCATGGTCATCAGCCCATCCAGTAGTGGGGCACAGTCCCTGAAGGGAGTCCTAACATAGATAAGACAGCCGCCTCCCTCTTGCCTTTCTGGTCACCCCTGAAGACTTGGAAGCTGGGGAGAGCAACTTTGTCCTTGATCTTATCCATGAGCCATGTCTCAGTTAGGCAGATGATATTAGGGCTGTGCAAGGCTGTCCATGCCTGGAATTGCACAAATTTCAAGCAGACTGCAAATATTCATTGCTGCCATTTTCAGGCCTTTGTTGTTTTAATCCCATTTGTCCTGGCAGTGTTAGGTAGTCCAGGATTGGGATGCACATTGCCTGAAAGGAGGAGTAACAACAGTAGGGCTTTTTTTGTTGTGCTACTGAAAATAATTAGGATTTCCCTTTCATCATTTCCATTTGACAGGGAAGGACAGCTTGCTATTGTGAAGAGAGGCAAGAGGAGGGTTGGTGGCAGGTGTAGTGCAGTAGAACCATTGTACAGAGCTTGCTCAGTGACCACCAAAGGTGCCATATGATGTGTTAGCTTAAGGTAGTCCCCAGTAGTGGAGGTACCTGGTGGAACTTCAGCTGAGCAACAGATCCAGTACTGGTATCTGGGAAGAGTAGTGGAGGAATGGCATTATACTGCTCTACTGGCCCATTCCCAGAAAGAAGGTACATTAGCACCAGGGTGCAGTACAGAACATTTTGGACCTCTGAGTACAGGCGGGGATCCAAAGTCCAGTAGGGGCAAAAGCAGTGAGGGGAGTGCCTGTGCCGGGGGATGAGTGAGCAAGGTAGAGGTGTTGGGCTAGGGATGGACAGGCCAGCAAAGAGGGACAGGAAGGAGCAGGTGGGTGGAAGTGCAGAAGACTACGCTGGATAGAGCTAAGGACTTTGCTGGGGGAGGAGCAGGGCAGGAGCCCCAGTGCAAGGGACACAGGAAGGTTTAAGCAACCATGGGTGGGAGAGGATGGAAAGGATGTCAGTTGCTACAGGGACAGTGAGGATCCAGCAATGTGGATCAGAGAAGCAGAGGTGGCAAGGAGGGGGTAGGGCTGGGAGTACAAGGAAAGTTGCACCTTTAAGGCACAGTTTTAGGGGAGGGCTGAGCAATGATTGGGAAGAAGGAGAAAGTGGGAGAAGCTAAGCTGAATTTAATAGAGGTCGGGCCTGGGAGGGTGAGGAGCGGGACAAATTACCCTTATAGACAGAGAAGCAGGCAGAGAAAAACCGAGCCATCAGGCGTGGGCAGAGTAGTCCTGGAATCAGGATAGAAGGAGAGCCAATTGAGTCTTGCACCTGGTGGCCCTGGCCAATCAGTGGTCAGGATCACACCACAGGAGTGGCAGGAAATCAATAATAGAACCGTGACTGGCTGACCCGAGCAGCATTCCAGGGTGTTGGGGATGGTGGCTAGAATTGGCGCCACGTCCCTGTGCTGGTGGACTCAGTCAGAGTGCCCTGTTCAGGGTGATCTCCTGAAAGAGAGAGAGGAGAAAGACAGGGATTATTAAGAGAAAATGATGGGCGAGGTGTAGACAGGGGTAGTCAACAGGGTAAAGAGGCAGCAATTAGTGAGACAAAGGAGTGGAAAATGCACTGGGAGGATCCCTGAGGTTGGGGGCCTAGAGGTAGTGGAGGAGTTTGGTAACAGCAGCAGTGAGGAAAAAGACAAGCAAAATAGCAAATCTCAGCAGTGTTACAATGCAGGCATACAGTCAGAAATCCTACGGGCTGAAATCACTAAACACAGTGAAATCTGTGTCTCTAAATTTAGAATTAGGACAGCAGGAGTTGGGGAGAGAGACAAGAGAAAGCAGATCAGAGCAGATTTTACAAAGGAGCAAAACAATCAGAGATCCTAGGGATGTAATCACTTAAACACTGTCAGAATTTTTGCTAACACAGTTTAGATTATCATTGCTCTGAACCCCATAAAATAGTAAAACAGGCAGTCAGAAAAATTCCAACAAAAGTGATTACACTTTGCAGACAAATTACCACTTATAGACAGAGGAAGCAGGCAGAGAAAAACCAAGCCGCAGACTCGAGCTGAGTGAAGTTAAAGTCCTGGAATCAGGCTAGAAGGGAGAGCCAATCGGAGCCTTGCACCAGGCGGTCTCACAATCAGCGGCTTGGGACCACACCGTATATAATATTCTAGCCTTTAATTTCACATGTAAGACCCTATCAGTTCCTTTGACTGTTTCTTTACCCTATTTAGAATTGAACAGCCTTATTAAAGAGGCTTTATTTGAGGTTAATTTGTTCACATCCTTTGAGGTGCAACCTAAACCAGTCCACTGTGCTGTCAGTGACCCCACGCAATTCAGTCTGGACAGGAGAATGTCATGGTCCAGGGGTTAAAAGCTTTGACAGGCCAACAAAGATTGTGCCCATGGCTTTCCTCCTGTCCAGTTCCTCCTGAAAGTCTCTGTGACCTTGATTAGTGCTGAGGTGGTGCTGTGGAGTGGTCTGAAGCTGGACTTGAAGTCACTTAGAAGGTTTTCTGCTTTGAGGAAGTGTGTAAGTTGTGCACATACCACCCTCTCGAATGTTTTAGAGACTAAGGGCAGCAGGGAGATGGGGTGGTAGTTGTCTGTCTTTGTTTTTGGTGAGGATGTGTGTGATTGGTACCACTAGGAGTAGATCCCAGATTCAAGAACATGTTGAAAAGCTTCACCAGTGGGGTCCCTATAATTGGGGCTGCATATTTCAAGCGTGGCAGGGGATGCCGTGGGGTCCTACAGCTTTTCTTGTATTCACTGTTAGTAGCTCCTCACAGACTTGGGCTTGTGTGATTTTGCTAAATATAAAGGTGTTTTTGGTTGGGGTTATGGGCTAGTGATTTTGCTGGGGTGGATGGGCACTGTTTTGTTTAGCACTACAGTGTCCATGTTGATGAAGTATTTGTTGAATCTGTCCGCTATGTATTCAGATAGATAGAAATTAGGAGCGTTAGCCTTTGACCACCTTGGATCTTCTTCATCATTGTCCAAAATTCTCTTGGGTCTGTTTTTAGGTTGTCTGTCAGGGCTGTCTTGAAGAACTCATGTCTTTGTGTTCTTACTGCATTTGTGTATTTGTTTCGGTCTGTTTATACCTATTCCAGGCCTAGGTCTTTGATTGCTTTGCTGATTTCCAGGCATTCTCCTGTGTCATTTTAGCCTGTGGAGCTGGGTTTTGTACCAGGAGGGAGTTTTTATGCTTTAACTTTCTGGTATGCAGCGGGTGAATTTGTTGCAGCTGTCCATGAATTCATGGTAAATGAAATCAAATGCTTTGTCTACAGTGGAGATTAGCTCGACCCTGTTCCAGTCTTTGATTCAGGTCAGTCATGACTGATGACGCTTGGTCCTAACTGTTATAATTTTACTTCTGAAAACATTATGTGTGAGTTTTGTGACACGTGCTCATCCCATTCTTTTGTAATCTCCTGGGTCATGCCTGAAAAAGACCGCTCCTGTCTAGTGTACCTACCCAGTTAACAAACACTAACTAAGTACTCTCTTTCAGGTGACTGCAGTGCTATTCTGACAGCCCAGATGGAGAAACCAGAAATATGGTCTGCCTTTTATGTTATCTTGCGCACAGCGCAAAGCAACATTTGTGACAGCTTGCTGGAGTAGCAGGTTGTGGAGGTGCGGCCGTGTTGTGGCCAATGGTGCCACTGCTTTTTGGGCTGGTCTCTGTGGCACCAATGAATGAGCATGCTGTCTATGACAGCAGTTCGAAGCGCGGCCACCAACTTGAAAGAAATCCGCCACTGCAATGAGAGACAGGCTTGTCATTGCAGTGGCAGATCTCACATGCCTCCATTACGTGACCCTGATGAAACATTCCAATAAACATGGTGGCAGCTCCCACTGTCCACCTCTCACAGTCCCTAAAAGCCAATGTCAGGGGTGCCCAATCCCCTGTCGACATGCCCCAGTTGGTTTGCCTATGGGGAGCCCAATCCCCATTGGCATAATGTTCCCCTTTCTGCTGAGGGGTGCCCAGTCCCCTCGACATCATGCCCCCTGAAACACAGACATGCTTTCTTTGCCAATGGGGGCCCAATCTCCGTCGGCTTCAATCCCTGTCCTCCAGAAATACAGGTGGCACACTGGGAGCCCATCCCAGTGTGCCTAATGTAGTACCTGAAAAAGAAAACCTTCCTCCAAAGTGTTTTTTTTCCTTTTAAAATTTTACTTGTAAACAAGAAAACAGTCCCTTGCTGTCTGGGGTGCCTTCTCCAACCCACCCACCTTCTGTGTACCCACCTTCCTGACCCCCTCACCCCATACCTCCAGAGCCCAGTGCGATGATCGGTGCAGTGGGAACACGTCTACACACTTCAAAGTCGAGCCGTAAACTGAAGAAAATCACAGTAAGCTGTATAATGGCATCAGTGGGGGGATTCAACTTAGATGGCCATTTTTGTGACTTTTGGCTCCAAATTTTCAACATGGGGTTCTTGGGACCCCACCTCATGAACTCAGTCACTGTCATTTCATTATTCAGTCCCAAAAGATGATTTTGTGGTCACTCGTGGAATCACCTTTCAGGACAGTATAGCTGAGTGGTTTAAGGCTCTGTGCTGCAAATCTGGTGACATCCAGCAGACCAGACCTGAGTTTGAATCCCACAGCTTCCTCTTACAGACTGTGTGACCCTGAGCAAGCCACTTAACTTCCCTGTGCTCCCAGGTTGCACCTGTAAAAAGCTTTCAGCTTAGTGTGCTAGTCCTTGTTAAACAACTAACAAAAAAAAAAGGACTGATTAATGAAATGACAGTGTCAATGTTCATGAGGTGAGCTCCCAAAAAGCCTATGTTGCAAATCTGGTGAAACAAATCCAGAAAATTTTTTTATTTATTTACTGAATTCTAGGATTACAAATACCTTTGAGCCAAGGCTCTTTTACAAATGTTCCACGTCAAGAGAGTACACACACATTAGGCTAAGCTACATTGGCCTCTACATAGGCAAAAGAAAGCAATATTTTAAAAAGAAAAAGTATAAATAACAACATTAATTGGTTCAGGTGTTACATTGCAGAAACAAAGTAATGAATCACTTAGGTTGGGATAAGTTCAGAAATCTATAAGGAGTAGGGGGAGCAGTCGAAAAGAAGTTAGAGCAGATTGACAGCATTGTCAAAGAACAAAGGAGAGGGTGGCGGGCCACAAGAGGAGGAAGGAAGTTAGGAGAGGCAGTCACAGGAACTAGAGGCTGTGAGAAGAAGATATAAACTTGATTTGAAAATGCCGTGAATAGGTGGAAGTGATATAGGTGCTGAGGGCATTCATCCAGGTGGGGGCACGGTGTGCAAAGGATCTTTGATCCAGTGATGTGCAGCATCGAGGAACTTGTAGGAGCTTTGTTCAGACCCTCTGGTGTTACGTGGATTAGATATTGGGCATGGGAGGACTTGGACACTAGGTGGGGTAAGGCCCAAGGTAGTTTTTCGCCATCAGATGGTTAGGTACTTAATACAGTTTGTGAGTTGAAGCCATCCTGATTGAGCGTAGAGTTACATAGATACATAGACAGTGTCGGCAGATGAGGACCTATGGCCCACCCAGTCTGCCCATTTGAGCTTGTAAATTCAGTTTATGTTTTCCTAGAAGTCTGTTGCCCCTTACCCTGACCTCCAGAATTCCTTTATGTCTATCCATGCATTCTTAAATCCCATGATTGTCTCAGCCCCCACCACTTCCTCTGGCAGGGTGTTCCACTTGTCCACCACCCGTTCTGTGAAGAAATTCTTCCTCATGTTTCCTCTGAATCATCCTCCTCCAACTTCATCTCATGCCCTCTAGTCCTGGAACATCTTTTCACTTAAAAATAGTGTATTCCTGCACCCTGTTCCTCCTTGTGAGATACTTGTATGTCTCTATCATATCCCTCTCCTCCTCTTTCTCCAGGGAGTACATGTTTCCAGTTCCTTCCAACCTTTCTTCATAGGACTTGTGATGCAATCCATGCACCATCTTTGTTGCCCTCCTCTGAACCTTCTCTACCCTGTCTATGTCCTTACGTAGGTATGGTCTCCAGAACTGTACACTGTACTCCAGGTGGGGTCTCACTAGTGTCTTGTATAGCGGAGATTAGACCTCCCTTTTCCTGCTGGTGATGCCCTGCCTATACATCCCAGCATCCTATTTGCTTTACCTGCTGCCTTGTCACACTGTTTCTCTGCCTTGAGGTCATCAGAGATGATAACCCCAAGATACCTTTCCTGCTTGGTGCATGCTATATCCTCACCCCCAACTGATATATTGTGCCAGGGTTTTTGTGCCCCATATGCATTATCTTGCACTTCTTTGCATTGAATTTCAACTGCCAAACCCTGACCATTCTTCAAGTTTCTGCAGGTCCCTTCTCATTCTGTCTACACCCTCTGGTGTGTCTACTCTGTTACAGAGCTTTGTGTCATCAGCGAACAGTGAAATTCTGCCTTCTAGGTTTTGTGCAATGTCACTGATGAAGATGTTGAATAGGACCGGTCCCAGCACTGATCCCTGTGGTACCCCACTGGTCACTCTTCCCTCTGTGGAGTGACAGCCATTTACCACCACCCTCTGTGTCCTGTCACCCAGCCAGTTACCTACCCACCTCACTACTGTCCTGCCCACACCCATATTCCCCAGTTTGTGTAATAGTCTTCTATGTGGCACAGTGTCAAAGGCCTTGCTGAAGTCCAGATAGTCCATGTCCACTGCCCTCTCCTGATCCACCTCTCTAGTCACCCAGTCAAAAATTCAACGAGGTTGGTCTGACATGACCTCCCTGGTGAAACCATGCTGCCTTGGGTCCTGTAGTCCATTGACAACCAGATGTTCCACCAATCTCTCCTTCAGTAGTGTTTCCATGATCTTCCCCACTACCGAGGTGAAGCTGACTGGTCTGTAGTTCCCTGCTTCCTCTTTGTTCCTTTTGTATAAGAGGACTACATCTGCAGTCCTCCAGTCTTTGGGTACCTCCTCTGTTTCCAGTGATCGGCTAAACAGGATAGCCAGAGGTTCAGCCACCACCTCTCTTAGTTCTTTAAGGACCCAATTGTGCACCCCATCTGGCCCCATTGCTTTATCAACTCTTATTACTTCCAGTTCCTTCCAGGACTCTTTCTTGTGTAAAGGGACGTCGTCCATTTCTGCACCATTCTCACCCCTTGTACTCCCTTCAGACCCATTACCCTCCTCTTCCTCAGTAAAGACTGAGCAGAAATACCTGTTCAATATGTCAGCTTTACTGTTGTCATCCTCCACGAGGCCCCATCCTCCCCTTCAGTCTCACTATCCCTCCCTTTGTCTTTCTTTTTCACTTATGTACCTGTAAAGGTTTTGTCCCCTCTACCCACTGATTTTGCAATGTGTTCTTCTGTCTGAGCTTTGGCTTCCCTTACTGACCTCCCTGCCTCCCTTTGCTTCTCCTGGTACTTCTCCCATCCCTTCTGTCTGTGTCTCTTTTGTATTGCCTGAATGCAATCTTTTGGCTTTCACTTTCTTTGCTACCTCTTTGGAAAACCATAATGGTCTCCTCTTCCTTTTCCTTTTGCTAACTTGCTTAATGCATAGTACTGGCAAGGGCACATCACTCACATGTATGTGTGAGTCAGTGAGGCTCCAGTGAGCAGTCGCCAGGCCTTGTTTAGGGAGGTCGTTATGCACCTGAGGGCTGTAGTAGTGGCAGAGCCATAGACTATGAGGCCATAGTCTCTGACGGAGACAACAGAGCTCAGGATGGCCATCTTTAATGCTGCCTGGGTGAGGTGTTACTTGTTTTGTAGAGAATTCCAATGCATCCATTTACAACTCTGGCAATGTTATCGATGTGGGTCCCATATGACAGACAATGGTCGAGAGTGATTCCAAGGTATTTAAAAGATGACACTTGTTCGAGGATATGACCAGCACTTGTTTTGATATCAATGGGTATCACTTGTGATTGTTTTGTGAGCTGCAGAAAAGCATTGATTTAGTCTTTTGTGGTTTAAAACCAGTTTATGTAAAATGAACAAGTTTTCAACGGAGGAGAAAGCAAGTTGAAGGTTGTGAATTAATGGTTTTGGGGTTTTATGTGGAGTGAAAGCACTGCATCATTGGCATAGAGAATAATTTGTTCAGGGCAGGATTGTGGGAGAGAGTTTAGGAAAAGACTGAAGCCAGAGGGCCCAGTATTGAGCCCTGGGGATGCCAGAACGGACTGGCTTGGAGTCAGAGAGTAGACCTGAGATACTCTTTGTGAGTGCTGGTGTAGGTAACTATTGAACCATGCAGTAGAGTCCTGGGAGAGACTGGTATTCAGTAGCAGACTGGAAAGTAGGCCATGGTGGACAGTGTCAAATGCCTTGGTCAAGTCAATGAATATGGATCCAGTTAGATGACCTTTGTCCATTGAGTTGTGAAGGGCTCCAGTGAACACAAGGAGGGCTGTTGACATGATGTGCCCTTGCCTGAAACCCTGTTGTTGTGGACATAGGATGTTGTATTTGTCCAAGTAGTCTGAAACCTGGCCCGCTACTATGCTCTCAAGGGCCTTGGAGAGGGGCAGTATAGAGATTAGCGGTAGTTTCTCAGGATTGACTCATCGCCACTTTTGAAGACTGGAGTGACAATAGCAGGTTTCCATTTTGTTGGGAATTCACTGAGGTCGAGTGAGAGGTTGAAGATTCTGGGTAAGCGTGATGCAGCACTTCTCCTAGGGTGAGGGATAGCAGTTTAAGGTCCAGTGAGTCTCCACTGGCTCTGGACTTGGAGATAGCAGTTTTACGTATTTGTGGACATCATCTGCTTTGACTCTTTTAAAGTGGAAAGGTGGATGGCTTGAGGGGTAGGGAGGAAGTTGTTTCAGGAGTCAGTTTCTGAGAAAAAATCTGGGGAGGACACTACTGAGGTCCGTGGAAGGCTGCAGTGAAGATGTTTGCTATGATCACGGGTCAAGGGTGGTAGTACCATCAATAGTCAGTAAGGTAGGGAGGATTTGGACTGTTTCTGTAATCTCCCTTATATTGTCCCAAAGGCTCTCCCATTTCCCCAAGTGTTGGTGAGGAGGCTTCTTTGTAGTAGGTGCTCTTGCCATTCGTGTTGTTGAGTGCAGTTGTTGTGAGATTGTTTGTAGCTTTGAATGTCTGGTTGGGCGCCTGTTGGCCTGGCAACTGCCCAGAGGTGGTCTCTGCTTTAGTTGGCCAGTAACGCAGTGGTGAGCCAGGGATTGATAGTGCCTGACTTGCACTTTTTACCAATGTGGAGTCACAGGCGGCATTGAATGAGGTGATGAAATGATCAAGGGCCAAGCTCTACATCCTGCGCATTGAATATGGGAGACCAATCTTGTCACCTAAGACAGGGATTTTAGGTGGCCAGTTTGCCATGGGGTAGGACTCTGCTGGAGACAGTTAAAGGAGGAGGCTTGCAAAACTTATTTGACTAGTTGCAGATGACAGGAGAGTGGTCACTGAGGGAGTCAGGAGGACAGTGATGTTGTTGACATGGGTTGGGTGACTGGTAAGGACCCAGTCCAGGATAGTGCTGGTACCTGACTTGTAGTTCTTCCTAGTTGGGAGTCGATCATCTGCGTAAGGTTAGCTGAGGAGATAGCATCCTTATAGGTTCCTATGTCTGGTGCAAGCCAGTTGATGTTGAAATCACCAAGAAGGAGGATCTCAGAGCCAGAAAATTGGGAACTAACAAAAGTCCAAGACAACTCGGAGACCTGACCTTGGTTTTAGGTGGGATGTAGACAGGGACCACAGTGAGCGCTTTATTTGGGGTACCAAGGAGTAATTTGACAGGCAGGAATTGCAGAAGAGTTGGAGGGGGTAGTGGTGACAGGGTGCGCAGTGATGTTGTCTTTGATGTAGAGTGCACATCCCACCCCTTTTGTCATCCTATCAAGCCTGTGGATCTTATTGCCTTGTAGAGAAATAGCATGGTCAGGAGTATTGGGTGTTAGCCAGGTTTCAACAACAGATATGAGGTCAAGGTTATGCAGGTTGGCAAAAGTTTGAAGGGCAGCAAGCTTAGGTAATAGGCTGCAGATGTTGGGGGTGGAGATGATGAGACCCCCACTGATTCCCCGTTGCTGTCTGGGTTGAGGTTACCAGGCCAGGGTTCGGATGAACACTCCCAGACATCAGTAGAAGGAGGAGCAGGAGTTTAAGAGCAATCTGCTGTTGATTGTAGTATGTGAGGTTTCGCCTCCTTATCTTGCAGGGCCGGATCCAGCGCAAGTGCCGTAGATCCCAGTGTAGTGCAATAGATAGCAGCAAGGGTCGGTTTGCCAGGTTCAGATTTATGTTTGTAGCGAGAGGCCAGCCCTTGGTGGGGGAGCCTGAGGAGGTCAAGGTGAGTGGGCCAGAGTGCTATATTGGTGGTAGGAGATGAATAGATAGTAGGTATAGGTAGGAGAGGGGTGGCAAGCACCAGAGATAGCTGAGGGTGAAGAAGAAAGAGAGAGAACAGAAGGAGCAGGTGATTTTGGAAAGGCATGGTCAGTGGAGTAGTAGGTAGGAGGGAGGCAGGGTGTTGGCAAGAGCTAATAGGGGTGTGGGTGCAAGAGGCTAGCGTGGTGAGACCAGTGGGCGTTGCAGTCAAGTATGCACTAGGCAAGGACATATTGCCTAATGGAACCCAAGAACGTGGGTGGAGCAAGTGGGTGAAAGTAGAGGATAGGAGCTGAGATAGGCAGGGAGAGGTAAGAAGGCAGGTGGGCAGAGCATGGGTCTATTTAATTAAGGCTGGAGGTGGTGGGGGCGGGTGTAAATTTCGGCAGTCCGAGTGGTATTGAATGGGCACAGAGCCCAGATAGCAGCAACAGGGAGTTGTCCAATGAGGAGGCAGTGGCCTTAGCTGGAGACCAATCAGGTGAAGGAGCGGAGAGCAGTCAGCCCATGGCAGCCGATCACTGCCTCCCTGCCCAGGCTGTTTCCTTACTCGGCTTGCTGGGCGCTGAGGTGACTGAATGACTGTGTTACGAGTGTGCATTGCGCAGTTTCCATGCACGCCTCGTAATTTCAAGAATTTTTAACATTTTCACTCCAGATTTTCAAAATTGCCATTTTTCACACCTCATAATGAACAGTACAGCTGTGATTATTCACATCCTGCCTGAAATGTGCTTTCGCATCATCTGGCGCTAATGGTGTGAGTCAATGTGGGAAATCAATGTTCGGACAGATTAAGAAAATCACAGTGACACTGTTCATGAGCAGTGGTCTAAAATGTCTATGTTGAAAATCTGATGAAAACATTTCACAAAATGACTGTGTTACAAGCGGCATTGCGCAGTTTCCATGCACTCATAACTTCAAGCATTTTTAATATTTTCACCCAGATTTTCAACATTGCCATTTTTTCACACCCTTATGAACAGTGCAGCTGTCATTTTCCACATCCTGCCCAAAATGTGTTTTTGCACATCTGGCACACAATGGCACGGTCACTGTAGGAAATCAGCGTTCGGGACAGAGTAAGACATGCACTTGTCAATGCCGAATGTTTGCTTGCTGGTATTAGCACTGGAAATGCAGGAATTAGACAGATTCAGAGTAGGAATGGCAGTGAAGTATTGAACTACACACCAACTCCAGCTCCACCCTGCAGAGACAGAGAGGCATTGGGGTATGCATTTAGGTTGTCACCATAACGTTCATGCCATTGCACCTCACCCTATCCTGCAGACACCAACAAGTGTTGAGCTGTGCCTTGGGATGTTCGGCTTTACAGTCATCCTCTCCATAAAGACATACCTGAAATGGGTGCAATATAAGAGAATGGGGGTGAACTCTGGGGTCAAGAGTCCAAGGCACCTCGATGCCTGTCACTGGCTGCAGGGTGGGGGTGGGTGAAATGGCATGGAATGGCATGAACATTACAGTCAGCAATCCCAAGGCACACCCCTGATGCATGTCAGTTTGTATAGGTGGGACATTATGGTTAGAAACCATAATGCCCTGGGTGTTTGTTGGTATTTACACTACAAATTTTCAACATGGCCTTTTGTGACCCCCACCTCATGAAAGTATTTGGGACCTCTTCTCATGAACAGTGGCACTGTGATTTTGTCAATGTGTCCCAACTTTGAATTCCACAGCGACCGTGCCATTGTGCAGCAGATGTATAAAACACAGATTGGGCAGGATGTGAAGAATGACAACTGCACAATTCATAGGGAGGGTGAAGAGATGGCAATGTTGAAAATCGGTAGTGAAAATATTTCAAATGCTCGAACTTCTGAGCGTACGTGGAAACTGTGCAACACGTGTGTAACAGAGTCATTTAGTGGAATTATTTCACCAAATTTTCAACATAGGCATTTTGTGACCTCTGTTCATGAACACTGTCACTATGATTTTCTTAATCTGTCCTGAACATTGATTTTTCCACAGCAATCAAGCGCTTATTCTGCGCCAGATGTGTAAATGCATATTTCGGGCAGGATGCAAAGATGACAGCTGTATTGTTCATATAGAGGTCTGAAAATGCCGATGTTGAAAATCTGGAATGAAAGAACTACAAATTTGGCGAAGTCACAGGGTGCATGGAAACTGCACAATGCACGCTTGTAACATAGTATTTTATGGATGTTTGTCACCAAATTTTCAACACAGGCATTTTAGGACCTCTGCTCAAGAACAGAGTCACTGTGATTTTATATATGAACATACATACGAACATTACGAATCTGCCATTAGAACAGACTAATCGATCTATCTAAGTCTGCCCAAGTGTGCAACTAGCATGCTAGATTGCAGCTGCCCCAGCCTTCTGCCCCTCGGTTCCTCCTCCACTTGTCCCAGGCCCTGCCCCCTGACTCTTCCTTTTGCTTTATCCCACCCTTCTTAAAGCTATTGACTGTCCTATATGTTGCCACCCCTCTGGCAGTGCATTCCAACTAGACACCACCCTCTCAGTGAAGTAGTGCTCCTCATTTCCCTCTTGAAACGTCCCCTTCCAACCTTAGTCTGTGCCCCTCATCTCTCTTCCACTGTCTCTCTTCCACTCCTCAGTTTAAACACCCCTCAGTGCTAGGTTTATTTACCCCTCAGATATTTAAACTCTTCAATCATATCCCCCATCCCTCCTCTCCTCCAGTGTGTACATGTTCAGCTCATTCAGCCTAACTTTATATTCCTTTCCTTCCATCCCGTTTAACATTTTGTTGCCTCCTTTGCACCCCCCTCCAGTAACTTTATATCTCTCCTCAGGTATGGCCTCCAGTATTGCACACAATACTCAAGATGCAGTCTGACCAATGATCTGTAGAGAGATAGGTTCTCATCCTGTGTCTGGATGAGAATCCCTTGCGATGCACCCCAGCATCCTGTTTGCCTTCCTGCTGCTCTCCTGCACTGGGCTGAGTTCATGCTCCCAGTTACCAACACCTCTAGGTCCTCCTCCTCCTCCTCCTGTGATCCCCAACCTCACCCTCCCCAACCAGTAGTCCCTCTTCTGGTTCTTAGCCCCAAGTGCATAACCTTACACTTGTTTGCATTGAATCCTAGCTGCCACTCCACTGACCATGTGTCTAGTTTGGTTTGGTCCCCTGCAGTTTTTCCCATCCGTCTCCTTTGTCCACCACTGCCCCTAATTTGGCATCATCTGCGAACAGACTAACCTGCTCCCCACTCCATGTGCTGTATCAGAGATAAAGAGCCCTAATAGCATCTGGCCCAGCACAGACCCTGCAGCACCCCGCTTGTCACTGCTCTAGGTGCCCAGAGCTCCCTCTCCACCACCACCCTCTGCACCTCCCCTGCAACCAGTTCTCTATTCATTTAGTCAGCTTTTTTCCCACCCCACTGCCATCAGCTTCCCCCAGTCTCCCATGAGGCACTGTATCAAAGGCCTTACTGACATCCAAGTACAGGACATGTCCACATGGCCCCTGACAACTAACTTGTCACTTGGTCATAATACTGTATTAGGCTGGTTTGACAAGACCTCCTCAGATGAATCTGTGTTGCCACCCATCTTGGAGGCCAATACTCTAGAATGCCACCAGCCTCTGCTTCAGTATCACCTCCATAAGCTTACCCACTATGGACATGAGACGGACCGTCCGATAATTTCCTGGCTCTTCCTAGGCCCACTCTGTGTATGGGCACCACATGGGCCATCCTCCAGTCCTGGGCACACACCCTGCTTCCAGGGAGGTATTGGAACAGACCTGCCAGTGGCTCAGTCAACAGCTGCGCCATCTCCTCAGCACCCTGGGGTGGATGCCATCAGGACCTGGTGCCTCGTCCACCCTTAGTGCCCTCAGTCCCTCTAGCACCACTCCTATGATCACTTTGTCCGTCACCTCCTTTCCCCACCCCCCCAGCCCATGCTGGTAGTGGACCATCCCTCTCCTTAGTGAAAACAGAGCAGAAGTACTCATTTAAATTTCCACTTGCTCCTCCCTTTTCCACCCAATCCATGCCCCACTTTATCCTCACAATATGTTCCTTGCACTTTCTCTTGCCCTGACATACCTAAAAAAAAAAGTCCTTTTCCCTCCTTTATGCCCTGTGCAAGTCTTAATTCCCTGAAGCCTTAACTTTTCATCCTCCTGGCCACCTCCTTGACCAACTCCTGTAAGCCTCATTTCCTTCCTGTTCTCCTGTACTTCTAGTATGCAGCCCTCATGCTCTCAACCCTTGCAGCACTTCCTTGTTCAGCCAGCATGCTTTCTTGGCTCTGCTCTTCTGACTCCTGTCCCTGGTGCAGGCTACTGTGGCTCTGTTAGCCTAGTCTTTATGACTCCCCACTTTTGTTCTGCATCCATCCCCAGCCTTATATCCTGGAATCTCCTTCACAGTTTTGCTCCATCCTCCCAAAATCCACCCTACTAACATCTACCACCTTAGTGCATGTGCCTCCTGTCTCCCTGCCCAGTGCAAGAACGAGCCAACTGCTTGGTGGTCACTACCTGCTAATGGATCTTCCACCCTTACCTCCCTCACCGCCTCCCCATTTGCCAGTACTAGGTCTAGAGTGCTATCAAGCCTGTAGGCCCACTTACCAATTGTGTCAGAAGACCATCCTGAGTGCATCAAGAAGCACCTGCTTCCTGGTACTGCTAGTGGCTGGGGTGTTCCAGTCAACCCTGGTATGTTCAAATCCCCACTATCACCACACTCCCCTTCTACACACCCTCATTATCTGCTCTACTAACTCCCCATCCAGTTCCCTGGATTGGGCTGGTGGTCTGTACACCACTCCCAGCCTCAGCTTTCTGCCCTTGAGTCCAGGAGCTACACCCAAGCGCCATCATCCTCTCCTCTTCCCTCTGTCGCTATGCATTTGATCACTTCCTCACATAGAGTGCAACCCCACTTCCAAGGCCCCATTCCCTGCTGTATATCCTGTATCCCGGAATTGCCAAGTCGCAATCATGGTACTCTGTGGCCCAAGTCTCTGTCACTGCAGCAATGTCCACCTTCCTCTGAAAGGGCGCCTGAAGCTCTGCAATTTGTTCCCCAGGCTTCTTGCATTGAGAGAGACGACCTTCCACCCATACCCTCCTTCTCCTCACTCGCCTCCTTGGCTTGTGTCCCTTCTCTTGGTAGTCTGCACCCTTTCTCCTCATTATTCTTACCAGGTGATGGTACCTTCTGTATTACCTCAGACCACTCTGCCTGCCCCCTCCCAGGTTTACCACTCCTCCGTCTTTACTGCTATATCTGGGGGGTGAGCTCATTAGGCTCCCTGTCGGTCCTTTCTACCAACCTCAGTTTTTTGTCCACCACCCCCCACCACTAGTTTCAATCCACCTTAGTAGAGATATAATCTTCTAATCCCACCTTAATACTCCCTCCCTCCCTGCTCAAGTGTAGCCTGTCTGCAGCTGCAAGTCACTCTTCCCCACACCCTACCCCAGTTAGTCACTAACCCATAATTTTTGGTGTGGCACCAATCCCTCAGCCACTCGTTGAACTCCTCAATCCTACCCTTCCTCCCGAAGCTTGCACATGGTGCCCGGAGTACCTCTGAGAAGGCTACCAACTCCTCCAGCCCTTCACACTGCCTACCCAACTCCTAGAACCTTCCCTCACTACTTCCACAGTCTCCCCACTAAGTCATTTGTACCCACATGCAACACTAAATGAGGTTTCTTCCCCTCGCTGCACACTTAAGCAGTGCCTGCCCTGCCCTCCTGCAGTCAACCTGAGGATAGCTTCAACACAAATACGGCTGTTCCTTTCCTTCCACCCCATCTCACCCTCTTTTCAGTATAAAATCCCCCAGGATGAGTACCCCCATCCCTTACCCCTTTCCTTCTAATGCCCCTTCCACCACCCCAGTATTTATTCTTCCTTGCCCCTTACCCTGCCAGCTGCACCTCTATGACTTCTGTATCTTCACCCCCTACTACTGCCTCACCCCTTTTCTCTGCCTTATTCCTCCCATCCCCTTGAACCCTTCCCAGCCTAACTACTTCCTACCGGCTTCCCATGTCGACCTCCCCTCCTCCCTGCTGATTGCCAACCCCTCCTATACCTGTTGTTGTCAATTTAGAGCTCCCATTCCTCTTCGATTCTATAGTGGTGCCCCTCCCATCCTTCCCCTTCACTTAGCCTTCTCTCCTCCAGTCACCCCTCCTTCCTTACTAGCCCCTTCTACCCTTTTGTCCTCGCTATCTGTTCCCCTACCTGTTGTCATCCTCTCATGCTTCACTTGTCCTCCTCCTTCAGTATGTTCCTGCTCCCCTCTCTCCCATAGCAAAGGTTTGAATCTATTCCTAGTCGATACCCTCCTACATCTCTTCCACCTATCTGTCTCCCTCCTACTTGTTCCCTCTATGCCCCCGGTCCCACGTCTGGTCCTCCCTACCCGCAGCCATCTGCTCTCTCCCTGGTTCTCCTCGTGGTCTCTTCCTCCCCATCAGGAGGTCCCCTCACCTCAAGCACCCCTCCCTTCTGCTCTCTTTTCTGCTAGTTTCTCTGATACTGGGGCAGTTTCGGTTCCTAGTTGTTCTTTCTCTGTCCCCCTTGCCATCCCCTATTCCCCCAGCTAGGATGCCTCACCATACTTATCTGCCCTGCCACTTAGACTCCTCCCCAACCTCTACAGTTCCTCCATCAAACTAGCCAGTTGTCTACAGACCATACACCCCCATCCTCCAAGCCCCAGTCCAGGATCATGATGGACCCACACCTGTACACACCACCACTCTTCCAAAGATGCCCATCCTATTGACATGCGGCACCTGCCCAATTTTGGCCCCCATCTTATGTTACAGTCTGTTACTCTCGTTTTTTGTACCCTACTACAACTGTTAGGGCCCTATTTACTCAAATTCCTGTTCCTCACACACTAGACTCCCCTACTGCCCCTTACAACCGGGTTTAATTCAGTCTTAACATAGAAACATAGAAACATAGAAACATAGAATTTGACGCAGATAAGGACGCTTGGCCCACCCAGTCTGCCCATTTCCTACTCTACTGGATAAGCTGCAGATCCTAGTTAACCAGCAGCCTACTTCTTCCTACCCCACCCCCAGAACTGCCTTATGACTATCCCATGCATGCTTGAATTCCACCACTGATTTTGACTCCACAACCTCCTCCGGAAGGCCGTTCCATGCATCCACAACCCTCTCTGTAAAAATACTTCCTTAAATTACCTCTGAGCCGCCCCTCTATCTTCAAATTGTGCCCTCTTGTTCTTGCACACCTCTTTTTTTGAAAGATGCTACCCTCTTGGACTTTGTTGATTCCTTGAGGTACTTGAGCGTTTCTATCATGTCCCCCTCTCCCTTCTTTCCTCGAGGCTATACATATTAAGCTCCTTAGTCTCTTCATATGTCTTCCGTGCAGACCCTGCACCATTTTAGTTGCCCTCCTCTGGACAGCTTCCATCCTGTCTATGTCTTTGCGGAGATTGGGTCTCCAGAACTGCACACAGTACTCCAGATGGGGTCTCACCAGCTGTCTGTACAGAGGATAATAACTTCCTGTTTTCTACTGGTGATGCCTCTCCCTATGCATCCCAGTATCCCCCAGCCCTCCTTGCTGCCCTCTCACATTGCTTGCCCGTCTTTAGGTCATCTGATATGACTACCCCAGGTCCCTTTCCATTTTGTTGTTGTTAGTATCTCACCCCCATTGTGTACTCTTCCTGGTTTTGTTTCCCAGGTGCATTACTTGCACTCTTAGCATTGAATCTAAGCTGCCATACATTTGACCATTCCTCTAACCTTGCCAAATCCTTCTCATCCTTTCCACCCCACCCTGTGCATCAACTCTGTTGCAGATCTTAGTGTCATCTGCAAAGAGACATACTTTTCCTTCCAGTCCTTCTGCAATGTCTTAAATCTCATCCATTAGATACTGTATTACTGTAGCAATCTTTAAGCCTCCTTGTCCGTTTTCACCCCACAGTTACCATATTTTTGTTCTCAGCCCTCATGGTTTCACTAGCTCAGTTAGAAATCGTATTGTACTCAAGTATTACTCAACTCAGTCAGAGAAATAAACAGAACAAATAAATATGTATTATTAGCAATCCCAACAGTATAGCTCAGTACTTAGCTCAGTTAGAGAAATAAGCAGAACAACTAAATCTGTATTATTACAACAATCCTAAAAGTATCCAATCATTGCTTTGTCTCCACTTCAGAGACCCTGCTGTAATATAGGACCACACAGAACCCAGGGCAGGTGGGTGGGCAACTCTAAAGTCCCGACAGAGCTCTGTTCAGCTCGCTCACCCCCTCTCTCACTTTCTCATTCTGTTTCTCCTGGTACTGCAGGCTGCCCTTCTGTACTGGGCCCTGCCTGCATTGGCACTTTTCTGCCCACAAAGAAATCCATAACAGTTCCGTCAGAGCTCTGTTGAGCTAGCTCACTCCCCTCTCTCACTCCTCGTACTGTTTCTCCCAGTGCTGCAGGCTGCCCTTTGGTACTGGGCTCCTGCCTGTGTTGGCAACTTTTTCTGCCCACAAAGAAATCTGCAGCAGTCCTGACAGAGCTCCTAAGCTCGCTCACTCCCCCTTTCTCATTCGCTTGTTCTTAATCTGTCCCAAACACTGATTTCCCACTGTGACCACACTATTCTGTGCCAGAAGTGCGAAAACACATTTTGACCAGGATGTGAAAATGACAGCTGTACTGTTCATAAGGAGATGTGAAAAATGGCAGTGTTAAAAATCTGGCATAAAAATTTTGCAAATTTGCAAAGTTACACAGCTGCTTGGAAACTGCACAACGCATGCTTGTAACACAGTCATTTTGTGTACTTTTGTCACCAAATTTTCAAAATAGTCATTTTAGGACCTCTGCTTATGAACAGTGTCACTGTCATTTTCTCAATCTGTCCTGAAACTGATTTCTCACAGCACCAGCTATTCTGCTCTGAAGTGCAAAACACATTTTAGCCAGGATGTGTAAAATGACAGCTGTACTGTTCATAATTAGGTGGGAAAATGAAAATGTTGAAAATCTGGAGTGAAAATATTACAAATTGGGAACTTATGACCTTGTGTGTGGAAACTACACAATGCACACTCATAAAACAGTAATTTTTGAATTTTTTCCACCAAATTTGCAACATAGGCTTTTGAGAGCCCACCTCATGAATAGTTGCACTGTCATTTCATTAATTGGTCCCAAAGGTGATTCCGTTGCAGTGACTGGGAAATCACCTTCGGGACGAAAACACCATGACAGTGACTGAATTCATGAGGAGGGTCCCACTAACCCATGTTGAAAATTTGGTGCCAAAATCCACAAAATGCCTGAGATATGCACAAAGTTGAAAAACCCCTAGTTATACCATTATACAGCTTACCAGCATTTCTTCAGTTCACTGTCAGCCCTGAAGAGCGCAGACATGTCCCAGGTCCACTGAAGATTGTGGCACTGGGCTCCGGACATAAGTATGGGGGGTGAGGGGGTGAGGAGGTTGGGCACTGGTTGTGGGGATGGGCACCGGACATGTCGAGGGACCATTTTCTCATTTTACAGGTAAAAGAAACCCAAAAGACAACGTGTGTTGGTTTTCTTCTTTCACAGGTGTGTTTAGTACACTGGGGTGGGCCCCAGCCTGCCACCTGCATTTGTGGGGAGGGGACTGAAGTCAATAGGATTGGTTCCCATCAGCACAGAAACTGGAGGGGCACATAATGCTGAGGGGGACTGGGCACCTCCTTGGCACACAACAGAAATTAGGGGTGGGGACATTATGTCGATGGGGTGTGGGATCCCCTTGGCAAATTGAACTGGGAAGGGGGACTGAAGCCAACAGGGATTGGGCCCCCATCAGCAAAGAAAGACTGTTGGGGTACATGATGCCAAGGGGATTGGTACCCCACGGCACACAACAGAAATTCAGGGTGAGGACATTATGCCGACAGGGAATGGGCTCCTGTCAGCAAATAAAGTGGGTCAGGGCATGCCGACAGGGGATTGGGCACCCCCATCAGCTCTGAGGTGGCCACACAGAGCTACCATGTTCCTGGTAATGTTACACCAGGCAAGGTATGTCCTGCACTGATGGGTCGCCCTCATTGCAGCAGAGTTGTTGATGCTGCAATGATGAGGCGGCCCTCATAGCAGTGGTCAATTCACTTCAGGTTGGTGGCACTTGTGCAGAAACCTGTGTCATCAGGACACTGGGCCTGCATTGGTGCACACCACCAAGCCCACAAATGCAGGGGCTGGCACTGGCCACCACACTGCCGCACCTCCACAACCCGCTTCTCTCCTGAGCTGTCACATAACGTTTCTTGTGCATGCATGCAAGCAAACATAAAAATCATAATACCACTCTTCATGAGCAGGAGGTCCCAAATGCTTTCATGAGGTGGGGTCACAAAAAGCCATGCTGAAAATTTGTAGTGCAAATACCAACAGACACCTGAGGCATTAGGGTTTCTAACCATAACGTCCAACCCTGTAGAGACTGACAGGTGTCAGGTGTGACTTTGGATTGTTGGCTGTAATGCTCACGCCATTCCACCACCATCCCCACCCTGCAGCCAGTGACAGGCATCAAGGTGTGTCTTGGACTCTTTGGCCCAAAGTTCACCCCATTCTCCTATATTGCATCCATCTCAACATATTTCCCTATGGAATGGGGTGAGCAAAAGGCCTGATGACCCCAAGGCACAACGTGACACTTGTCGGAGTCTGCAGGGTAGGGTGAGTGAAATGGCATGAGCAATATGGCTGATAACCCAAAGACACACCTCAATGCCTGTCACTCTCAGGGTGGTGGTGGGGTTGTCATCAGTTGCATATTTCACTGCCATTCCTAGTATGCATCTCTCTAACTCCTGCACTACCAATGCCAATGCCAGCAAGACAACATTCAGCATTGACAAATGCTTGTTATACTGGTACCAGTAGAGGGGACATGAGAAGGTGAGGAATCTTACAAGGTATTCATTGCATAATTAGGTGGTAAGGCTCAGCAGCAGGAGTTGCTGTTGTAAATCCCATCCTCTGTATGCACCTGTGGCTCATGTGGGTCACTGTTGGGGATTATGGATTGGCAACCCACCCATGGAGTCACCTTAACACTACTGTGAGATGTAATAAGATGCTTCAGGAATATTGTTCTATTTGATAATAATTTATTTTCTGCTCCTGTGTGTCCGCCTGCCAGGGCACATGCACCTATGTGGCTACCATGTGATATTTACTTGGATCCCAGCCAATCAGAAGGCTGACTTTATGTGGCCAGTCTTCAAATACATTAGTAAGAAACGAGGATATTACGTGAGAGCTCTGTGCATGTCATATAAACTTGTTTCAATCTATGTCTTTCATTTGTCAATAAATATGTTTTCTGAATCATCACGTCTGTTTTTATCGCTACACTGCAGTAACATTGCACTTGGATTATTCTAGTGGAAAACAGTGTTTGCTTATGTGACATTGTCAATGTGTTTCAGTGTGAAAGAAGAAGAATTCTACATGATCTCACACCATTTTCAGTGCTTCTCAAGATGTACTCTAATCAGAAAGGTATATTGACTTGAACCCAGTGAAGCCAGAGGGCGCTCATTATGTTCTTTTTAATTTTAATATGCTTTATTATTGGTCTGTACCCTGCTTTCTAAACCTCTTCTTTCCTGCAATTGAAAAACCACCACTTCTCATCCTCAGTCTCACCCTTACCACTGCTACTGTACCCGACTCCTGAAACACGCTAACGTTGTACCGATATTCAAAGCTGGTGATCCTCTCCCCGCCAGCATTCACCCATCTCCCTCCTCCCCACCTGAGCAAGCTGCTTGAAAAATTCATACATCTCAGCTAACAGAGCACCTGGAAAAGTATCGCCTCCTATGCCCCTCGAACATGGCTTCTGTAAGCAACATAGTACCTCCTCTGCCCTGGTCTTCTTTTCTGATCATATACTAAGAATTATGGACCAGGGCAAACCCACAGGTACAGTCTTCATTGATCTGTCAAAGCATTTGACCTGGTTGACCACCACCTCCTCCATTCAATCCAGCTTCACCTTGGCTGCTCCCCAGGACTTATTGCCTGGTTCCGCAGCTATCTATCAAACAGGAATCAGACAGTTATCATCGGCAAGGCTTCCTCTGCTCCCCTTCTTGTACTCACTGGAGTTCCCCAGGGCTCCATTCTTGGACCACTGCTCTTTTCATGTTTATTAACCTTTGCAGGGTCAAGAGGGCCACAGACTGTATATCAGTCTAAAATTCCTATACATTCTAATTCTGTCTGCAGCCTAAGGATTAATACACTCCCCAGTGACAGCCTCAACTGCAAAGCTCTTCTGTACACTAATGATTTGGTCATGTATCATAGCGACAAATCTATTGATTCAATCTCATCCATCCTCACACAAAACTACTCATCCACCCATCATTTGTTCTTTTCAAATAAGTACCTAGTCAATGAAAAGACTAAATCCATGTTGTTCAATTCGAAACCCTTCCTATCCAAAGTCACCAAAGTCAACTCCTCCCTCCTAGTTCTCACCCCTGCTGGTCCTCCCTTGAAACTGTCACATCCTCAAAATATCTAGGTGTTACACTTGGCTCCTCCCTATCTTTCTCAGAACATGTCAATCATATGCTGCGCCAGATCCACAGAAACTAGGCACACGTACCACCACAAACATTACCTATCCACCAAAGCACACCTGGCCATTGTACATGGTAGCATGCCTCCTTGAATACTGCTGCCCAGTTTACTAGCACCTATCCACCACCCTGCTGGCAGCTGAACTCGACATAGAACTCTATCTGTTGATTCATCCTTCAAGCCCTTACTGCTCCCACCACTGCTCACTCTACCAGTCACTTGGGTGGCTCACCCTACAAGGTCACTTTGACTATGCAATGGGCTGTCTGGTGGACAACTCCTCAGGAACCAACATATGTCCCCTTATTCACCCTCCTGACAGGTACAGTGGTCCATAGGACTCTCAGGGCATCCTCAGCCCCTCCCACTAGAAGCACCCTGTGCCTCCACCACCATGGGAACCCAAGCTTTCTCAGTCACAGCTCCCTCCCTATGGAACAAGCTCTCTCTGTCTATGTGTTCCCTCCCACCTAGCTTTTATTTTATTTATTTATTTACTGAAATCTTAAAACTACAACCCTTTGAGTCAAAAACTCTACAAAGGCTCCACATCAGATTTACAAACAGACAGGTTACAAAAACAAGCATTTGTCAATGCTGAATGTTGCTTGCTTGTATGTGCTGTTTAGGTATTTGAAGTGACAGTTTCATGCCTTCCTCCCAAGACATCCACTGTGTCTTTCTGTTCAGTATTCACAGAAGAGTGGGAGGGGCAAGGGCTACAACAGTACAGCAGTTGCCAAGGGGTGAAGAGGTGGACAATAGTCCATTCAAAGGCAAAAGAGTTCTGCAGGAGCTCACTAAATTGAAAGTGGACAAAGCGATGGAACCTGATGGATTACGCCCAGGATATTAACAGAACTAGCAAGGGAGATAGCAGTACCTCTGGCAGCCACGTTCACTGAGTCATTCAACATGAGTGAATTGGAGGAGGGCATGTGGTCCCTCTACACAAGTCCGCAGCAGGGAGGAGGCAGGGAACAATGGGCCATTCAGCCTCACCTCAGTAGTGGGGAAGATCATGGAGACATTGCTTAAAGAAAGGATAGTGGGCATCTAGATGCCATCGAACCAGGACCATAGACAACATGGATTCACAGTGGGGACATCATGTCAGATAAATCTGGTTGATTTATTTGACTGGGTGACAAAGGAAGTGAATCAGGGTGGGCAGTGGACAATGCTTACCTTGATTTCAGCAAAGCCTTTGACACCATCCCATATAGGAGGCTGATAAACTAGCTGGGTAGGCTGGGCATGGGGAAAGGGTGGTAAACTGGGTTAGAAACTGGATAACAGACTGGAGGCAGAGAGTGGTGGTAAATGGTATGCAGTCTAGGGAGAGGGGTGACCAGTGGGGTGCTGCAGGGATCGGTCCTGGGGCCAGTTCTGTTCAATGTCTTCATTAGTACTATTGCAGAACATCTGAAAGGAATTTTTCATCAAATTTTCAACATAGCCATTTTAAGGCCTCTGCTCATGAACAGTGTCACTGTGATTTTCTTAATTTGTCTGTACAATGATTTCGCACACCGACTGCACCATTGTGCGCTACATGGGTGAAACACGTTTTGGGTGAGATGTGAAAATGACAGCTGTACTGCTCATAAGAAGGTGTGGTAAAATGGCAATGTTGAAAATCTGAGTGAAAATATTGAAAATTTGCGAACTTACGGCGTGCATAGGAACTGTACAGCGCACGCTCGTAAAACAGACATTTTTGGAATTTTTCACCAAATTTTCAACATAGCCATTTAAGACCTTTACTCATGAACAGTGTAACTGTGATTTTCTTAATTTATCCCGTGACATTGATTTCATGACACCGACTGCGCCATTGTGCGCTCACATGGGCGGAAACACATTTTAGGGTGAGATGTGAAAAATGACAGCTATACTATTCATAAGAAGGTGTGGCAAATGGCAATGTTGGAAATCTGGAGTGAAAATATTGAAAATTCAGCGAACTTCGATTGTGCATAGAACTGTACAACGACGTCAGAAACAGTCATTTTTGGAATTTTTCACCAAATTTTCAACATAGCCATTTTAAGACCTCTGCTCATGAACAGTGTCACTGTGATTTTCTTAATTTGTCCTTGACATTGATTTCACACACCGACTGCGCCATTGTGCGCTACATGGTGGAAACACATTTGAGTGAGATGTGAAAATGACAGCTGTACTACTCATAAGAAGGTCTGGTAAAATGGCAATGTTGAAAATCTGGGTGAAAATATTGAAATTCATCGAACTTACGAGCTTGCATAGGAACTGCGCAATGCAGCTCGTAAAACAGTCATTTTTAATTTTGCCACCAAATTTTCAACATAGGGTTTTGGGACCCCTTCTCATGAATGATGTCACTGTCATGGTTATTCAGGCCCAAAGGGTGATTTTGGCAGATGACTCGAAATCACCTTCGGACCTGAATAACGCCATGATAGTGACATCATTCATGAGAAGGTCCCAAAACCCCATGTTGAAATTGTGCAAAAATTCCAAAATGCCTGAGATATGCAACAAAGTTGAACCCCACCCATCTAGCCCATTATACAGCTTACCGGCATTTCCTCAGTTCGCGGTCGGCTTTGAAGAGTGCAGACGTGTTCCCGGTCCACCAAGATCGTCGCGCCAAAGTCCGAGGTAAGTATGGGGTGGGGTGTGGGGAGGCTGGGTGCAGTGGTGGGTGCGGGTTGTGGAGGGGGGCAGACTTGGGACCGTTTTTTTTCTTCATAGAAAAAATCGACGACGTGAGATCGCTTGCCACGCTGGGGTGGGCTCCCAGCATGGCACAAGGAGCGTTGGGGGGCATTCAGCCGACGAGGCATTGGGCATCCCGTCGGCCTAACGAATAGATTACCACGCTGGGGTGGGCTCCCAGCGTGGCGCTTACTCGGGGGACAGTGCAGGCGATGGGGATTGGGCACCCGTCGGCTATATTATTAGTTGCCACGTTAGGGTGGGCACCCAGCATGGCATTTTGGAAGCCTTTGGGGAGGAGGCAGGGGAGCGCAGCACAGCCGACGGGGATTGGGCACCCGTCGGCTATACAGTCACCGAGGGGGCGCACGCCTGCGTGGTGCGCGTGTGTGTGTGGGGAAGGAGTGTGCATGAGCAGGCGATATCTTATCGCTGCTCACTCAAGCGTAAGCTCTCCCTTTCAACTGTATGCCACTGCATTTTGGGCGTGTCATAGACAGCTCCAGAATGCATTAACTTACAGAGCATACTGCCAGCACACTGACTGAATTGGAGGAGGAGGTGACACACCGAAATCTCCGATGATGGCACTATGTTTCTTACATGCGCAAAGCAACATAAAAATTACAGTAGATTAATACAGTACATTATACACAGGATACGATTATACTAGTAATACAGTACATTAAAACATAAGTGCATCATAAATGAGGGCAGAGTGCATGGCAAAGAAACAAACACAGTGAGTAGATTTAAAACAGACAGGATATGAAACATTACAGGAAATTAATACAGTACAATACATAGGATAAGAGTATACAAGTAATGCAGTGCATTAAGTGCGTCATAACTGAAAGCGGAGTACATGATAATGAAACAAACATGGTGCAGGCAGTGCTAGCTAACTGAGTAAACAGACATCAAATTAAAGAAAAGAAAGGGAGACCAGAATGAAGTCAGTTAAGGAGAGTTGTGAGACAGCTGGGGGGTTAGGGAGAAAAGTTGAGTGGAGGGTATAAGGTGTAGAGAAGGCGGAATAGGAAAGAGTACAGGTAAGGATGAGTAAAGGTCTGAGGGGAACAGAGTAAGGAGGAGAAATTAGACCAAGATAAGGTGGGGAGGAGCAGGGGAAATTGAGGGACAAGCCATGAGCAGTCCCAGATTGACCAGTAAAAGCTGTTAAACATAACCTCAAGACCTGGCTCCTTACTGCTGCAAAATGTCACTGTTCCATACAACAATGCTAGGGTCTACAACTCGACTATGCTCTAATAGCACTCAGACTATACCTGATGCCTTACAGCACTTATAACCCTCTTGCCCTACTAGCCTACCCCTTTTCCCACCTCTCCTTCCTGCCCCCACCCCAAGCCTACCCCTGCCCCCTTTCCTTCTGTCTTGCCCTTTGATGTTATGAACTGTGATTGTTTTCCTATTTGAATTTTATTACAGCAACTGTTTTCTCACTTGTACTTGAACTGGACCATGTATCTGTATACCATTACTGCTTGTGTCTTGCACCGCCTGTATTATTTTGTCTGAGGCTATGCTTATGTACATACTGATAACAGCATTACCTGTCTACCCTGTCTGCACATTGTCACTGCATTTCCATTGTTCTCTCTGTCCACCCTTGCTGCCAGCTGTTGCGTACGTGTGTATCTTGTAATTGACTGTTTGTACCTGTACCTATTTTTTGCCACCCTGTGGCCCAGGTTATGACTGAAAATGGTCCTCTGGATCAGTGCACCTACCCAGTCACCAAAGATATACATACATAAATAAATAAATAAATTAGTAAATATTAAACATGACCAAGGTGAAAGAATCTAACATGTCAATTTGTTCTCCACACTACCTGTACGCTTCTGGGGTCCCACAGGGATCCATCCTGGGACCCCTGTTATTTAGCATCTTTTTAACACTCTGCCCAGCTGCTGCTCCAGAAACATTCTAATCTATGTGGATGATGCCATCCTTACACCTCCCACCCAGACCCTTCTGTTCTCTGGCTCTCCCTACCAGACTCTTTCAAGCAGACAGAAACCTGTTTGCTGACCACAGGCCAGTGGTCAACATCAAAAAAACAAAATCATGCTCTTTGCCCATCACCAAAACAGGGCAAAGGACTATCATCTGAACATCCTATCCAGCTCTCCTAACCCTACTTGATCAGGTCCAAACCTATAAATATGTAGCGTCACCTTTGACACCACCCTCTCATTTCATGAACATATCAAAATACTCTTCAGCCACTAATGCCTGTATAGGCCTTCTACAGACACAAGGACTGCTTATCCCAAGCTCTGCACCTGGCTGTAACTTCCTCAGTCCTGTCTCTCATGGATTATGGGCTCTATCTATGCTGCTTCCAACCCCACTGCACTCCAAATCCTAGTGGCAGTTAACAAAGCATGCCGCTCCTCATGGTGCAGACAATTGACTACACACCTGCACACTCTATGCGCCACCAATATTCTCTCACTAGAAGAAAGACTACTCATCAAACATGTCTTCTTACTCAAAAATCCACCTGGGGTGACCCCCCAGGTGTCACCACCTCTCTTCAGTCAACTACCTCTCCTCAGGCTACTCTCATTGCCACCAAGGCTATATGGAAGGTCCCTAGGGTCAGGACTGCCTTTAGCCCAAAGATCATTCCTCATCAGAGCCCCACCTGGTACAATGCCCTTCCCCTCCATCACTGCCATAGACAAACTAGGTCCCTTTAAAAGCGGCCTTGAAAGCCCACATCATATCCTCCCGGTTTGCCAATGCATCCGCTAACAATTCTATCTCAAATGGACTTCATTCCACATACTCCGACCTCACTGAGGCCACTCAAAATCTTCCCTTTAGTTCACATGTTAACCTCCTTGCGTCCCTGGGACATGACTCAAGACAATGCCTCCTGGAGGCTGCACTCCAGTACTCTAGCTGTACCCTGGCGTAATTTCTCCTTATCAACCTACTGTATGACAAATTAGCCTAACCACAACACGTATAGACTAGTTCATCACCTTCTCTTATTGCTGTACCTGTGAATACATTAGTCTGTGCATGCATATTCTGTGCTTATCTAATCTTGCCCAGATAACATTTATTGTATCCTACTGTTTAACCTGTCGTATTGTACTGTATGCTCTCAATTGTATGTTTGTTGTTCTGTTGCAGTACTTGATGTGGATTTTGGAAATGAGTCCTTGACTCAAAGGGTTGTAATTTGATGATATAAATAAATAAATAAATAAATAAATAAATAAATGTTTCAATATAAGAAAATAGCAGGACACAGCATGAGATTAGAGGGAGGTCGATTAAGGGGTAATGTGATGAAGTTCTTTTTCACAGAAAGGGTGGTAGATGCTTGGAACGGCCTACCTCAGGTAGTGGTGGATATGAATACAGTGCAGGGCTTCAACCAGGCATGGGATAGGCATAGGGAGCAATACAGATGCGTATGAATAGATAGGCCATTGACAGAGTATAGGCCTATGGCACATTCATAAGGCAGAAAAATAGGCAGACTGGATGGGCCTTGTCGTCCATATCTGCCGTTAACGTCTATGTTTCTATGTTTCTGTGTAAGATAACCAGCAACATACATAAAGAATCTGGAAGCACATTATAGCTAAGAATTGCATACACATCCAATATCCAAATACATTTTGCAGTAAAATTTAAATAGAACCACAAAAGGGAAAAGAAAAACAACCTCCCACCTCTACCTCTCCCCCACCCCCATACCCCCTTTCTCCCAGAGCACACTGGCCTCACTTTCCACCAAATATTACTAAAGTTAAAGGGGATAAAAGAACAAAAGGACATATCCTGAGACCAAGCAACTGTGAATAAACCCATAAGATCCCAGGTTTTGTAGAGTACCCCTCAGCCCATACTAGAACCGTATAAACTGCAAGGCTACTATTATCTCCAACAGATAAACCCTCGTCTCCAACCCTATATAAATCAAGATTCCTTTGAGATCAGCAAAAGCATCTGGAAGACTTCCCACCTTTGTTTGAATTGGCACATTATGTTCTTAAATGGGTGACTCATTGCCCAGTCATGCAGGGATGGTAGAACCTGAGGAGTGCTGTGCAGGCAGTACTACGTAGACCGTGAGGGGAGTGTGATAGTGCAGGGTTTTATTTAACTCTAAAAATTGATTAGCGTTTTGCTCATAAAAGTGCTAAAACATTGCAAAATGCATAGCACTTGCTTCATTGTGTTTAACAAACATAACACTTCTAGAAAACCTATATAAATACTTTCTGTACAGTTAGTTTTGTCCCAGGAAAAAACTGCTAATCAGTTATTTAAAAACCCTGTAGCATCCTTGCTACTACAGTGTCCTCCCTCCCAACAGAGATTTACATGGAATGGAATGTGATTGGAGACCCTGTGGTTTCCTACCTACTCCCAGGATGATTGCCACAAGGCTGCTTGAACATCATGGAAAGTGGGCAGGATGAAAAACAGCAAAAAATTATATCATTGCCATGCATGCCACACTGCACAACCACCATGCAAGCCCTATGCCTCCTCACATCCTCTGCAAGTGAACACATGTGACACTGGGAGTGCCTGTACCACTAATGGAATTGCTGGAAGGCAGGGGCTTTCACCCTGTGGTGTCTGCCAGGGTTAAATGCAAGTGGCATGTGAAGACAGAGAAAATAAAATAGAAAGGTATCTTGATGTTAACAAATAGACAAAGAACCTTAGTACAAATTCACTGAAACAAGGGTTACCCTGGAAGGGCCATGACAAAAAGCAGAGTTTCAGAGAAGTACAAAATCATACAAACCCCAAAAGACAAAACATCATGGGAAATATATGCAAATCACCATGAAAGACTTTAGGCTGGTTCTGCTTTAAGCTGAGTACATAGTATCAAAGGGCCTCTCAGACTCTCACAGAGGCTGAAAACAGCAGAACCAGACATTCATTTTGTCCTCAGGATTCAGTGTGCCTCATCTGTATCTCAGTCCAAGTGAAGGGGACCCACTCATATGATGGTCCTACTGGTTTAGGTCATGGTGAGCCCAAAATAAGAAAGCAAACTAAAAATAAAAACTCAGTGCAAATACATTGAAGCATGTGTTACCCTGAGAGAGCATTAGATGGGCATTGGCATGTGTTGCACTGATGAATCCTAAGGATGAAACATGTGTCTGTGTCTTGATTTTAGCCTTTGTAAATTGTGTGAGTGGCCTTTTACCATACACCAGTATCAGACAACATTCTTTCATGGCAATTTGTATAAATCTCTCATAATGCTTTATTAGAGTATGTGTAACATTTTTTATTTCTTTGATGTTAACTAGCCAATGAAAACTACTGTATTTCAGGCAGAAGAGCCTTCTTTCTAAACTAGCCCTCCTCCTTCTCTCCCCATGCACACTGCTTCCTCCTATAAGCAGCTCCATGGCTCCATTAAGCTTCTTGTTCTCTTGCAACTCCTAGTGGCAGGGACATCAAGCTTAATCCTGGTCCAGCTCCCAACTCACCTGTGCATCTTTCCAAAGGACTGTGGTTCGCCAACTTTAACATCCATAGCATCCTTCTGAAGCTGGATCTGTTACAGCCGCTATGGTAAACCTCTAGCTGGATGTTTTCATTATCTTGGAATCTTGGGTCTTCCACAAGGTCCAAGACTTGTAAACAATTACTGGAAAGGAAAAGGCATTAAGATACTGAAAGATACAGTAAGCGTAAACTTGTGAATTGTATACTTGCTCTCAGATAAGGCTGCAAAATTTAGTCTGCCATTTATGCAATTTCATAAATATCTACAGATATGAGAAGCCTTAATTATAAAACCTCTAAACAATGGGAATCTTTACCCAGAATAGCCACAGGGAAGGGAAGTGCAGGCAGAGTGTATAAATTAATTCACAGATAACAAAGAGGTCCCTCACTTGTTAAACAAAAAAAATGGGTAAAGACCTGGATAGACGGAGTCCCACAGATATGAGAATTGATTTGGAGAAGTGCATATCAGACATGCAAAGAAGTACAAGGGCATCTTGTACAATATAAAATACAACATTGTTACTATATGCTTCTATCAGATTTGAAAACAAGGGAAAATACCCTGAAGGCAGATGCTAGAGGTGTATACAGGAATATGCATCCCTGACAGGTATATTATGAGATTGCCCAAACTACATAATATATGGAAAGATGTCTGTAGTACATGATCTCTGATGGTTAATTATAGTCCCATTAAACCCCAGCTTGTTCATATTAGGGGACACTTCAGACTTATTCAGATAGTTAGGAACAGCCAACTATGGATTCTGGCAGCAGCTTTGGGACTTAAAAGGATTCTTCTGGCCTGCTGCAGAGATAAATAAGCATAAAAAGCATCAGTGTTACAAGACTGGATTAAATACATGGGGACTCTTGTGAGTAATGAAAGAATTAGCTTCACAATCCAAAATAAATCCAAACAGTTTGAAGCAATTTGGACTCCTTTTTCTCTCTGATGGAAAAAGATTATCCTTAAAACTGTAAGTCAGAATCCAAATACATATGAAGGTAATATAGAGAAAGGAGAGAGAAAGAAAGAAATAGAAAAGAGATGTTGCCTTTCTTCTGTTTATTTTTTCATTTTACAAGAATGTTCTGTAAATAATTAGTGGACATACTTTTCCTGATTTTCTTGGATACAGAATGCTTATATTTGATGCATGTGATGCCATTTACTAAGTTTAATACTGTTTTGTAATGGAATATTAACATTGTTAATGTATTAGTCAAATTAAGATAAAACCGTAAAACTTATAAAACAAAATTAGTCCAAGACTTTGCAGTGTCCAGACAAAATTATTTCATGGCATTTGCATACATGTCCCATAATGCACTGCGTTATTAAGGCGTGTGTAAACATTTTTATGTCTCTGATGTTAATTAGTCAATGAAAAAACTTTTGTATTTGAGGCAAAAGAGCCTTCTTCTAAACTAGTCTCCTCCCATCTGGCTCCCACCCCTTTGCCGACACCCATCCCCTCCTCTAAGCAGGTCTGTAGCTCCAGTGAATTTCTTGTTCTCTTGCTACTCCTAATGGCAGGGGAGATTGAGCTTAATCCTGTTCCATCTACCACCACTCTTATACAACTTCCCAAATGACTGCTGGTTTCCAACCTATATCTGTAGCCTCCTTCAAAGCTGAATCTGATGCAGCCCCTCATGGTAAACCTCCAACTGAGTGTTCTTATTCTCTCAGAGTCTTGGCTCTCCCTAGAGTCCAAGACTCTGCAGTTCCATATCTGACTACTCCATTAGCTGGACAGGACTGCCCAAAGAGAGGAGGAGGTGTTGTAATCTACCTCTCCTCTGGCATCGAACTTGTGCCCGTGCCAGCTGTCTCGTACCCCTCCGCCTAGCAGCTACTCCTTCTCAGAATCTCCCTCCCATACAGCCCCACCTTTCATTGCAGGAGGCACAGCTGCCCTAGCCTATTCCATTCTTCAATCACTGATCTCCTTCTTCCATCTGCTCCCATTCTTCTTCTGGTGAGTTGCTACTAACTTGAGATTTCAACACTAATTGTCTCTCGCCTCTGTACACAAACTTTTCCAGCATGTTAAATCTCTCCGCTATCCCATCTAATTCTTGACTCTGCCCATCCTAATCATCAATCCTCAAAACCACACTATACACTAATGGGTATTCTCCTCTCACCTTCACTGTACTGTGGATGCAGGTATCCTCCCAGATGCACTCAGTGACCATTGTGTGGTCTACTGTATGCTTAGGAGCCATCACCCAAAGCCACTCCTAAAATCATCCTCCTGCAGTCCTTTCTGGTAGCTGGATTTATCCTCCTCCATGCAGACCTTTCAACCACTGAATGATCCCATATATCTACAGCCACTGATATCAAATCGCTCTTGACTCCTTCCATAAGAAATGCATGACTATCTGGGACTACCACTTGCCTCCTCCCAAAGAAAACCAGAGTTGGAGGTTCTCATCTTCCCTGCATCTCTGCTTGAGCTACTGGCCTGCCTTTGAGCTTGTGATCCAGCCTAGAGGTCCTATAAAAGCACTGGTTCTTATGCCACCCTGTTAAATTATCAGACCCTTAGCAATGCTTGCAACAAAGCCACCAGGCTTGCACAATCTGATTACTTCACATCCACACTATAGAACAACCTTAATCACCCTCCAAGTTCTGAAATTTCCTCTTTCCCTCCAATGCAATCCTCCTGCCCATCCTCAAGGCTGGCAACTCCCACCTCACTGTTCCTGCTGCCTTTGTTGCATCTTTCAAGGCCTTCTTCCCACCCTCTCCCTATCTCTTTCTCCCCTTCAACTCTTTCCTTACACTTTGCCTTCTTCTTTTCTCCTACCACTCCTCAGCCTTTCTTAAGGCTCTTCTAGCTCTTACCCCCACAACAAGCCCAGATAACTTTGATCCCAATTGTCTCTATGGAGGAGGCAGTATTAGCATATGGAGGCAGTATAGTGTAGTGGTTAAGGGCACTGAGCTGCAAACCTGGAGACCTGGGTTTGAATCACACCAGCTCCCACTTGCATACTGTGTGACCCTAAGCAAGTCACTTAACTTCCTTGTGCTCATGAGGTCACACCTGGAAACAAGCTCTGGCTTAGTGTGCCTTTCCTGGTTAAACAATTTCCTTCCTTTCCTGTACCTCTCTGCACCAGCCATAGCCTTCCTTATTTCCCTCCTCCTTAACCTCTTCTTCCTCTCTGTCTCTGTCTCCGATGCCTGGAAGTGGGCTACTGTCATCCCCTCCTGAAAGGAGTGATCCTTCCTCTCCTGGAAGCTTTCATACCATTTCCTCCTCACACTGGCCAAGCTCCAGGCAATATTTTTGCTCCTCGCACAACTCACCCTCTTCTCGACTTATTCTCATTTTTCACTTCCTTTCAGTCTGGTTTCAGAAAGTACAACTCCACATCAACCTCCATTCTCCCATTCACTGACTCCATGCTACCTGGTATGCATCAAAGCCAAATTACTTCCATCATCCTTGTCAACCTGGCCAAAGTCATCAACACTGCCCCTTCTCCTGGACAAGCTTAGGAAAGTGGGGCCATCTGCTTCCTCAATCAGTTGGTTCCATTCCTATGCAGAGGCAGGTCCAAGCTGTCCATATTACAGACATTCTTTCCCCTCCACTTCCTATGTGCTCAGGCAACTCCCAAGGATCTGTCCTGGGCCCCTACTCTTCTCCATATGCTTAAATTACCTTCACTCCACTTGTTTCTCTGCATCCATCCATATGCATTCAGATGACACTGTGCTGTTTGCATCTGGCTCTTCTGCTGCTGACCTTGCTGTCCATCTCCAACAGGATTTTGTCAGTGTTTAACTTTGGTTCTGTCCAACCCTCTGTCTCTCATTGCCAAGAAAACTATCTCTATGATCTTTGGCTCCCAGTAGAGGCTTGCCAGATTCACTCTCTTCTCTTTCTTCAGCACCCTTGATGGTACTGTGTAGAGCAGCAGGAATGGGAAATACTGAATCCATGGAATTTTAATGCAGTTTTGTAAAATTGCATTAACTTTCATGGAATTTCATTGAATTTTGTGGAATTTTTAAATGTTGTAATTTGGTTATAACTCAACAAGCGTTCAAGCTTAGAGCACTGAAATAATATATATTCCTTGGTCTATAGCATACAAACATGCCAAATATCATGTAATTTGGTGGAATATGTTCAAAATCGTAGGTGCTTAAATGTTATTTTATTGTTTGTGTGAAATTTCATGACCATTTTATCTGCATACACCTTAACTTTCTGTTGGGTCAGGGATCTTAAATCTGGCATGATTTCATGATGATAAATGTTCTAACAATGTGCCAGATTTCATGAAAATATGATGCATCGTCTCAAATTATATGTGCTTGAAATCTCTCATTTATTTTTTTTCAGGAAATGTCATGAAAAATTTCATCTGCATATAACCCAGGCACCTTTTGAACTAGAACGTGTAAATTAGTATGGATAACCTTTTGTAATGCTTATAGAATGATCTAAATATGGAGAGAATTAGATAAAAGATTTTTAAGTTACAGGGTTCAAAACCTTAATGTGTAAATATTTGGAAAACTTTGTGAAAACTATTAAAAATATGGATGTTTGTAAATTCTCTTCTCTTGCATGCATAGAGCTAACATTTGACATGCATAACCATAGTCCATGTATCCTCGTGTCTAACACAACTGGATAAATTGGTTAAGCAGTCTTAATGGTGAAAAAAAAATGATTAGTAACATTTTCTCAAATATTTGTGATAGCATATGCTATAGATGAAGCATCCAGAAATTTTTGTGGAATTTAACATTAACAATGCACATATCACTGCTTCATTTGATAATCTGGGCTGAGCTTTTTCAGTCCTTCTGTTCTTCACTGGGTGACTATCCCCTTCTCTTTTGGCATAGCCAGATTGACTCAGTAGAACTACTGATCCCACTGTTATCCTCTTTGTTCTTTACAGTGACAAACTCCCTTAGAATATGAGTCACCTGCTCCTTTTCCTATTGACTTACCCTGTTGGAATAGCCAGAATTTTTTCTTCCTGCTGCACAAGACATTTTCCTCCTTCTTCATCTTTTTGAGTACCTCTAAGTCCTAGACTTGCATGTACACCAGGCTCCCTGGATCATAGATTACTGGATGTGATCCTTAAATATCCTGCATTCTGGTTGGTAATGTTGACATTCTGTGCTTTTGTGTTCCAACCTGGCAGTGTACAACTGTTGTGCTACCTGGCCCAGCTGTCCATTTCTTGGTGAAACTGTGCATCTAACTCCAGAACCTGGTGACCTCCTGCACTACTGCCTCTTATACCCTTATCCTTTAATTACAACCCCAGAAAAAGCTGAGTGAAATTAGAGAATTACAGTTTTATGGATTTTTCATGAAATTAAGCAATTTTCACAAAGACTCATGGGATTTGATTTTAAGTATAGATGTTACTTGCAATTTCTCGCAGTAAGCAATTAATATAATTGGCACAACAGTCTCCTTGTAAGGTCTAAGAACCTGCTCAAATTAATGCTATTGCAATATCTAGTTTTAAAGGACCTGGACTCCTTCAGGGTGCCTTCCTCAAGCAAATGGTAATGGAACCAACTGCAGAAGGCAATATTGGACCTTGTGCTCAGAAACAGGGACAGTGTGATGGGGGTAACAGTGGGGAGCACCTGGGTAACAGTGACCACCAGTCATTGTGGTTTGAAATCACAGAAAGAGCAGAACCAAACCACACAAAAACACGTATCCTGGATTTTAGGGGGCAGACTTTGGGAAAATGGGAGATACTTGAAAGAGGCATTAAGGGGAATGGGACAGGAATCAGGGGTTGAGGAACAGTGGCAGTATTTAAAATGGGATTATAAGAACAACAGAATTATGCATTAAGCAGGTTAGCAAGAGGAAAAGGAAGAGAGACCATTATGGTTTTCCAAAGGGTAGCAAAGAAAGTGAAAGCCAAAGATTGCATTCAGGCAATACAAAAGACACAGGCAGAAGGAGATAGGGAGAAGTACCAGGAGAAACAAAGGGAGGCAGGGAAGTCAGTAGGGAAGCCAAAGCTCAGACAGAAGAACACATTGCAAAATCAGTGGGTAAAGGGACAAAACCTTTTACACAGGTACATAAGTGAAAAAAGAAAGACAAAGGGAGGGATGAGTGAGACTGAAGGGGAGGATGGGAGCCGTGTGGAGGATGACAACAATAAAGCTGACATATTGAACAGGTATTTCTGCTCAGTCTTTACTAAGGAAGAGGGGTAATGGGTCTGAAGGGAGTACAAGGGGTGAGAATGGTGCAGAAATGGACACAAGTCCCTTTACCGAGAAAGGGTCCTGAAGGAACTGGAAGTAATAAGAGCTGATAAAGCAATGGGGCCAGATGGGGTGCACCCAGGGTCCTTAAAGAACTAAGAGGTGGTGGCTGAACCTCTGGCTATCCTGTTCAGCCAATCACTGGAAACAGGGAGGTACCCAAAGACTGGAGGACAGCAGATGTAGTCCCTTATACAAAAGTGGGAACAAAGAGGAAGCAGGGAACTACAGACCAGTCAGCCTCACCATGTAGTGGGAAAGATCATGGAAGCACTACTGAAGGAGAGATTGGTGGAACATCTGGTTGTCAATGGACTACAGGACCCAAGGCAGCATGGTTTCACCAGGGGAGGTCATGTCAGACCAACCTCATTGAATTTTTTGACTGGGTGACTAGGGAAGTTGGATCAGGGAGGGCAGTGAACATGGCCTATCTGGACTTAAGCAAGGCCTTTGACACTGTGCCACATAGAGACTATTACACAAATGGGGGAATATGGGTGTGGGCAGGACAGTAGTGTGGTGGGTAGGTAACTGGCTGGTGGCAGGACACAGAGGGTGGTGGTAAATGGCTGTCACTCCACAGAGGGAAGAGTAACCAGTGGGGTACCACAGGGATCAGTGCTGGGACGGTCCTATTCAACATCTTCATCAGTGACATTGCACAGGATCTAGAAGGCAGAATTTCACTGTTAGCTGATGACACAAAGCTCTGTAACAGAGTAGACACACCAGAGGGTGTAGACAGAATGAGAGACCTGCAGAAACTTGAAGAGCGGTCAAGGGTTTGGCAGTTGAAATTCAATGCAAAGAAGTGCAAGATAATGCATATGGGGCACAAAAACCTGGCACAATATATCAGTTGGGGGTGAGGATATAGCATGCACCAAGCAGGAAAGGGATCTTGGGGTTGTCATCTCTTGATGACCTCAAGGTAAGAAACAGTGTGACAAGGCATCAGGTAAAGCAAATAGGATGCTGGGATGTATGAGCAGGGGCATCACCAGCAGGAAAGGAGGTCATAATTCCTCTATACAAGACACTAGTGAGGCCCCACCTGGAGTACAGTGTACAGTTCTGGAGACCATACCTATGTAAGGACATAGACAGGGTAGAGAAGGTTCAGAGGAGGGCAACAAAGATGGTGCATGGGTTGCATCACAAGTCCTATGAAGACAGGTTGAAGGAACTGAACATGTACTCCCTGGAGGAGAGGAGAGAGGGATATGATAGAGACATACAAGTATCTTACAGGGAGGAACAGGGTGCAGGAAAACACTATTTTTAAGCGAAAAAGATGTTTCAGGACTAGAGGGCATGGGATGAAGTTGGAGGGAGGATGATTCAGAGGAAACATGAGAAAGAATTTCTTCACAGAACGGGTGGTGGACAAGTGGAACACCCTGCCAGAGGAAGTGGTGGGGGCTGAAACAATCATGGGATTTAAGAATGCATGGGATAGACATAAAGGAATTCTAGAGGGCAGGGTAGGAAACAGACTTCTAGGAAAACAAACTGAACTCTCAAGCTCAAATGGGCAGACTAGGTGGGCCATAGGCCCTTATCTGCCGACACTGTCTATGTATGTATCTATGTATGTAAAGTTTCAGGGGTTTATAAATCTGTAGTTTACATTCTTGCAAAATTAAATCTTTAAATGTTGTAAAAGTTTGACTACTTTTAATTCAGTCCCATTTAAAACTGAAAATATGAGCTTTTCCAGAAATGATCATGTGGTAATGTAGTTTAAATGTTTCAACTCTGGTTAAATTTGGATATGTAGTTTTACAATTAGAGGAACTAACAAAATTTAAATTTTGGCAGCATGTTTATCAGGCTATAAAGCAGTCCCATTTAAAGCTGGAAATCTGAAACTATGTGCATACACAAATATAGTGATGACCATATACCTGGCAATTTATGTAATATTCAGTGAATACTATCAAGTTATACTAAAATTACAGAAATCCTAATTTTGGCAAAATATTTGGCTACTCAGCTCCCATTAAAGCGTGAGACTTAAAACATGGTGTATATATGCATTCTATGAGCTTTCCTAAATCCTGATATTGTGGAGAAATTTGAATAAGACATTTTAAATTATCTCAAAATAACTGAAAATAAAATGTGATTAAATGTTTGTCCACCAATAACTGTCCTCTTTCAATCAATCTACAACTCTGAAATTTGGTGCTTTCGGTTGTATGCCATAGGGTGCTGTGTACATTCCAATATTGGTGTTATTTGGACATGCACTTGTAAAACTATAGTGAAATAACTGAAATTTAAAATTTTGCATAATGCCACAGCATTTTTGTGAAAATTCTGTGGAATTCTGTGGAATCAGAATAGTCATTGTACTGGAATTCTACAGGTAGAATGTTATATTCTGCACAGCTCTAGTACTGTGCTTGCAGTTGTCCCCTCCTTTAAGTACTTTGGCATCTGCCTGGACCAGTACCTCAGTTTCTCAGTGCACTTATGAAAGATCTGAATGATGCAGGTGGCAAATACCCAAATGGCATTCACATCATAGCAGGAGACTTCAATGCAAGATTAGCCAATTAGGACTGCTCAGAAATATTTGATTCATTGTTAGAAATAGGAGGCTGGGATTAAAAGAGTCTGGACAAAGTCACAAACACACAAGGAAAAGTGCTACAGCAAGGTGTTAGAACAAATCAATTATTAATTCTGATAATTCTGAATTCATTATTAAAATGGAAGACTGAAAGGTGATGAACAAGGAATACTACATATCATTCAGTACATGGACAAAGTGCAGTAGATTATAAATGTTGCTGTCCAGAAAGGTATCCATATTTTCATCCATGTGAGTGAGAATTAAATCTGAGAGTGATCATGCTTACTTAAATATTTTATTTGTACAGGGCATGAACCAACAGAAAAGAAACAGAAATTTCTATTTGCTCCATTATCCTCAATTGGGGAAAAATTAATCATAGCAACAACTGAGTCAGATTTCATAATTGATATTCTAGATAAATGGTATGAGGAGATTGAATTTGATAATTTAAATAAGATAATCAACTCAATGGCATTCCTGGAAAATATTAATAATTTTAACAAGAATCTAATTGATAAAATATATCTGAAGAATAATAATAAAAACTATAAAAACATGGTTCAACACTGAATGTAAAAATGAAAAACAAAGTTAAATAAATTAGTCAAGTGGACAAAAACTCACCCTTCAAAAGATAACTTTAAGAACTTAAAGAAGGTCAGAAAACAATATAAGATATTTTAAAAAGTAAAAAGGAAACCCAACAAACTAATATCTGGAAAGAAATATTTGAGGTGATAGAAAGAAGAGATGATAAAAACCCTCTTGCAACTGGTGAATAAAGGGATGAATAATGTTCAACCATCAATTGCAGTCCATAGGCAGATATTCAAACTTTTGCCCGAGGCTAAATTAGCACTGCCCAGCAAGCAAACTTAGCCGGACACAAAGCAAGCCATATTCAAAAGGAATAGCCCAGAGCAAACAGCTTCTGAATATAGCATGGGAATGAGGCCGGATAAACTAAGGGAATGCAGGGCAAACTTAGCCCTGGAATAAGACAAGCTCTGAATATGGCAGCAGGAAGCGCAAACCACAACAGCAACACAGTGCACAGTGATGTGACGGTAGGTAGAGGTGAACTATATTGCCAATGTGTGTGCCAGCAAATCACGTGGACCCAGTACAGCTGCAGACAGCAGCGGATGTGAAAATACAGTGTGCAAAACTGTAAAATATTCCCTGAATTGCTTGCACAGTGCTAACACGTTTGCATGGGTTCAGTGCAGGGCTAAACCGTTAGCCCGGTGCAAATCGTCTTGCCCAGCGCTAAACTTTGCCATATTCAAAAGTGACATGCAAATGAGCCTACTTAGGTAGTCTGTGGGCAAACATCCAGATTAGGATGTCATTATGCCCTGATTTGCATACGGTTGCACCAGGCTAACTGTTTAGCCCTACGCTAAACCCATGCAAACATGTTAGCACTGCACAAACAGCTTGGGGAATATTATACAGTTTTGAATACTACTTCATGCGCTGCTGCCTGCAGCTATACTGGGACAACACAGCATAGGCACAGATGGTGGTGGTGCTGCATGCAGCTGTCACACTGTAGGTCATGCTACAGTACACAGCAGACACTACAGTAGCAGGGGCCAGTAGTGTGTGGAGACAGCAGTGCCTATGGTGTGTAGGGCAGTGATGATGATTGCACTATACACAGTGAGAGGCCCAACCTGCAGGTGTTTACTGACAGTGGACATTACTGTTATGCTGTTGTGTGACCCACAGATGCTGCACCTCTGGCATGGGATGCTCACAGTGACATATACATGTCCAGCTTGTGTGCTGTGGCAGTTGTACAGCTGTCTGCGGTATGTGGCGGGGGCATATATTATCGAAAGGCACACTGGTGTTGGGGTATTCCAATACTGTCCCGTGCACTGCATGATGTGTCCCAGCCTTGTGGCCACACCTGGTCTGTGGCACAGCCTGCCCACCAATGCACTCTCCCTCAACATCCTCCATACCCACAGTGCTGCATGTGTGCTGGCATGTGTTGGTGTCCACAGAAGTGTGGTCTGCAGGTGTGTGCTATATGGCCACACTGCCATGCTGTCCACTCGCAGCAGGGTCATCACTTACTGCCTGGCATGGCTGGGACTAGTGGCAGATGATGGCATCATTGTGATGCCATCAGTTAGACACATCTTCCTCTATGTTTGGCTTTGTCTATGTGTCATATTGTTGTTGAATTCGCACAAAACCCATGCAAACACCGTGCAAAACCATAGTGCTGCACAAAGCTGATTGCCCAGGTTTAAGACAAGTTTTCCTGCTGGCGGTAATGTGCACCATGCTAAGTGTCACGTTAAGTCACGCCAAAACCCCTTACTGGCGGCACTAGTCGCTGAATATAACATTGCACCTGTATTCATATCAGTTTGCCCCCTGCATACAATTTGATTTTGCCTGGTGCTAATGCAGTTTGCCCGCACTATTTGGCCTTTTGAATATAGCAGACCCGTGCTAAACCTGCACAAACAGTTTTGCCTGGCGTAAAGTTTTGAATATCTGCCCCTATTTCTAAAGAACAGTGGGTAATATTTTTAAAGAGATCTTCTACAAGGCCTCAAACACTAAAACAGATGTGGGGAATCTTCCTGAAGATTGAAAACAGATTGTAGCCGGTCTGGTGGCGCTGAGGTTGAGTGCTGGGCGCCACACCCTCACTCGCGGTGACCCAGGTTTGGGAACAGACTCGGGTGGCCGGGGTCAGCAGGGAGAGGGAGGACCGGCGTCCCAACAGATGCTCTCCTCCCTCAGGGTGGGAGACCAAACGCATCTGCATTCTGCATCCCTTCATAGCTGGTGGAAGCACCGACAATTGAAGGGATGGGCGCTCCGTTCGCCGGAGCCAGGAGAAGATGTCGATGGCACATGAGGAGATCTGACATGCATCAGCACGCCATCACTCAGGACGTACGTCCCTAGCACTTGACGTCCCAGAGGGTAGGGGAAAACCAGGGAGAAATGGAAAAACACCTCTCGGCAGTCCTGGATGAAAGCCACTCTGGTTCCATCCAGACCACCAAGAAGGACAGACCCCACTGTGCAGGAGGAGAGAGGAGGCACTCTGGGGCAGATCTCATGGAGGTGGAATGGGGAATGAGTGGACGGAAGGAGGACTCCAAGAGTAGACAGGAGAGATAAAGAAATAAAGTAAAAAAGAAAACAGATTGTATTCCAATAACAATCTTAGAAAATGAAGTAGAAGAAGCAATTAAGATGTTAAAAACAAAAGGCACCAGGCCTAGACCTATTACCACCAGAAATATAAAATTAATACAGTGATTTTGGACACCTCCACTAACTAGATTTTTAACTCCTGTTTATAAGAAAATTTGTCCCACTCTCATGGACAAAGAACATAATCATACCACTACATAAAAAGGCTCAGTCTTATGTTCTTCAAATTTCAGACCGATCAGTCTATTAGATGTAAGTTCTAAAATATTCACTGAACTACTATTAAACAAACTTACTATTTGAATAAAACCAAAATGTCCACTTTCTAATGTGCAAGTGGGATTTAGGAAAACTATTTTATAACTGACAACATATATTGTCTGCATCATATTCTAGAAAAATGCATGCACACAAGAAAGAGCAAAGTATTCACTCCTATTGTGGATTTTAAGGTGGCTTCGATTCAATAAACTGAAACACATTGTGGAATATGTTATTAAATCTAGCGCTGACCCATCTTTAGTCATTCCAATATATTTATTATATACCAATGCCCATACAGCCATTCAGGTAGATAATCAGGACTTTAACAGAATACTTTGAAACCAACAGAGGGTTAAGCAAGGTTGCTTACTGGCCCTGCACTTTTCAATATCTGTATTAACGTTTTGCCACAGACCCTGAATTCTCAAATAGGGTTTCACCAAAAATTGGAAACTATACATGTGGCATTCTAGCATATGCAGATGATATATTGTTTCTGTCTTTATCCTATTTCAGTATGCAGAAAGAGATTAATAAATTATACAAAATATGCCAAAAATTAGAATTAAAATTAGAGTAAGATTAAAATGGTCATTTTTCAAGAAAATAAAAGCACTTAGAAAAAAATTATCTTTTTCTTGGAGAAAACAAAGTAGAAATGTTAAAGATTATATAGTATTTGGGGATTAAATTTTCATCTAATGGTTCAGGGCACTCCATCACGAAATCAAATAATAAAATAAACATAGTTAAAAGCTATTTAAAATTCAACACCAAGCCAGCCCTGTGGTGCTGTGGGCTGAGGTGCTGGATGCCTTACCTCGCATTACACCTGTGACCCAGGTTGAGGGAGCGGACTCAGGTCTTTGGGGTGCTGGCACAGGGGAGGTAGGAGCAGGACTGAGCACTGATTTACCACCCCCATAGTCCTGCTGCCACTGGGTGGAAGTCCGGTGGCTAAGCGTGGGTGGAGGAAGCATAGGAGAGCACCTTGAGATGTGGCATGCACATGCCTCCACATGCATGCACCGTCTGAGGCAGGGGACTGAGGAGAAAAATGGAAAAAGCACAATAAAGTATATATAGAAAGAAAAATTCAACACCAATTATGGTGGAAGCACTCTAATTCCTGCATTGAGAGTAGGAGGCAAAACAAAATCAAATTCTTTTTTACAGAGCAGAGGTTTGAGGTCATGAAAAAACCCACGTTTAGAAGCCCCTCTATCTGCTTTTTATAAAGCTTTGTTAAAGTTTCTATACCAACAGCCTCTGTCATGATAAGACCAGAATTAGGAATATCACCTTTGGAAACTCTAATAAAGTATTGACTTCCTTCATGTTGGTTAAAAATTATAAACAACCCATAATTCTTTACCTAAGGAGTGTCTGTTAGAAAAAATACAATGGTTTTATAAAGGAATAAAGTCCCAATGGTTAAGTGTTTTAATAGATACACTTGATAAATTAGATCTTGGATGTTTATGGCCTGATTATGAAAAAGAAATAAACATCTCAACACAATATAAAACATACCAAAATACATTTATTCTTTTATTATAAAAATCAAGACATACTGGTAATAAAATGCAAAAGTGTGCACCATGGTTCAGCAAAAATAAATTATCACATTGCATTGAAGATTATTTAATGATTTCAGTAATACCAGAACAAAGACACATGATAACTGGGCTAGATTTGGGCTGTTGAACTCTAGATACATTAGTTACAATAACATTTATATAAAATAAGGATCAGACTTATAAGGAATGCCCATGTAACACCAGAATGGCAGAATCCTTTGAACACATTATTAAATTCTGTCCACTCTATGATAAACAAAGGAAAGTGTTTTAGAAGATTTCCTCAAGAGATATTCAGATACCACATATGATCCAATATTTATCTTGTTACATCCAAGAACCATGGATAAAACTATTAGGATAACAAAATTTCAAGTAACTATTGTGAGATGGAAGAAGAAATATGATTACAAACATAAAATATGGAATTATTTCCTAAAATGTTTGAAATAATGGAATAATGTAAAATGTGTACTACAAGGACTGTGAAAACTGATATACTGGATTATTTATATGAATATTTATCATTTTAACTAGTTTTTTTCTTTTCAAGAAAATTGCAATGGCCTAAACATGAAACAAACTTGCCTGATCAATAAAACTAAAACTACCTAATAAATCATAAAGAGTGCATTTTGATGCTGTCCACCACAAGCTTCACTCCAAACTGGAAGCACTGTATAGAAACAGCCTGTATTCCTCTCCTGCCTGCAGGGAGCTCGTCAAGAAATCATCCTTCCTATCTTCGACTATGGTGATATTGTCTAGCGCTGCTTCTAAGTCCCTCTTGCTAGACTGGATCCTCTCTTCCACTCTTTCTGCCACTTTGCCTTGGTCTGCCCCTCCATACACACCTCTGCTCTCTCTACTCCTCCGTCTCACTCCCTTCCCTTGATGTCAGATGCCTCATGTTCTGTGCCATGATCATCTTCACTTCCACAGTATGGTTTGTCTCTCCCCTCTACCTCTTTGCCCTCCTTCCTCCACCTCCCTCTGGTACATGCTTCTCATTCCCTCTCCCTCCCCAGGAAAACTTCCATGGGCCAAGCTACCTTTTCATATTGTTTTCCTAAGCTCTGATCATCCTTCCCCCTCCCCATCTATCTGCTCAGCCTTGACCTTTTCCCTCAAATACTTTCTTTAAGACTTTGCCACCCCATCCAGAAACTGTTCTTGAACCCTGACCCTTGTATTCCTTCCTCTCTTTTGTTGATCACCCCCTAGCTGTGAGCAACTATGATCCCCAGGCTACTGTGACCATCTGGTAATAGTTTGCTCTTGAGCCTACCTCTTGTACTGACTTTGTTAGCTCACACCACAGCAGCAGTCTGGGTGATGGTAATCTGCTACAATCTGGCACTGCTCTCTGTATGTATAGCACTTGTATTTTAATTTGCATTATATGTCATCTCTGTGTGTATCCCTGAATATTCTGCCTGTAAATCATGACTATGCACTGTTATTTATTTTTAGTTTATTTTATGTATTTTTATTGAATTTTTTTTGCTACTGCATCTGACATTACTCATTCTCACTTGTGCATCGTGTAACTGCATGCACCTCTTCCTCACCTACAAGCTCAGCATGTTGAAATATGAAATAAATAGCAGCTCCATACCATAGATAATAAATAGGGTTACACTTCATCTTATGTGTCTGTTTCAATATAACTAATCATTAATTACATACAACAGGGCAATTACACGGTAGTTACATGTCTGTTGCATGCAACTACATTACAATTGCAAGGCAGTAACAGTGTAGTTAACTGACAGTTAAAGTTAAACCCCAAAGACCATGCAAAATATTACCACTAAATCATATCCTTAGTCAAAGACATTTAAAACAAAATTCACTTTTGAAGAAAATAAATATTTGTGTAGCAGCTCTGGTGATGGTCTGCCCACCATTTGACATGCTTCTCACAATCATTAGCAGCAAACTTCAGTAACTGGTAGTAACATGCAAAGTATTAATGGTACTTTTAAGCCAAGAAGAAAAAGGACCCAGCTCAACCAGCTCCCAATAGTTACATGCCTCCTGGGACTTTCAAACACAGAGCTAGTGGATAACTACTATGGTGGAGGTGAAATTCTTTAATGTATATTTCCCAGTTAAACACAAACTTGTCAGTTTTCAAAAATAATATATAGAATAATGCATGGAAGTGTGGTTAACAAAGTTTTATAGCACCACCTGGGGTGTGTGATGCCTCATAAAACCTGAGGGGTTTATCTTGGCATCACACACCAGAAGATATGCATAAAGTGAGTTCAACACACTTCCCCATGTTTTAGTTTTTATATTTACTGCTGGTTAAGCTGCTCAGAGTGAGTTTGCATGACTTTGCGTGACATAGAACTGTGGTTTATGGAATACCATAATTCACAAGTGTGAATTATGGAGTTTGAGGTCTGCCCACAGTGGTTTATTGACCTAACTGGTAAATACTGATAATTTATTCATGGATGGATTGTTCGTCAAACAGATTCATGTAATCAAGCATTTGTTCGGCCCTCAGACATATCTCAGGATTATCGGTTGAAATTATATATATGTGTGTATATAATGCATGGTTGGGCTGTCATCTCCATTAAATAGTAATTATTTATTTCCTTATACAAGTAGAAGCCACTTAAAGGGATGCAGTTAAAGGGACAGCCGCTTAATTAGCACGATCCCCATGGCACTGATTTTTGGCTAATGTTATTCAATGGGACCAGCTTCTGTTTAATTGGGATGGCCCTGTCGCTTTATTGGGACGATTATCTAGTCACAGGTGAGGGAAAGGTGTTGAAAATGTAATCACACCTCATTAATTGCTCATTAAGTGCCCTGCATTTAAGCTGTTTCTCATTCTCACCTGTAGCGTCTCTCTGGAGTGTGTTTAGTATCTCTGTTGAGTGTGTTTGGTTTGCAGTATGGCATCTAAAACCGATAACAAAATAATCGACCTCCACTGATTGAGAAAATAAAAGTTATCGAGAGCTTTACAGCTGCCTACTCCTCTCTTTCAAAAAGTAGCTAAGTGAAGTTAAGTGATTTTAATCAAAGTTCAGTATGTTGTTTTGACCAGTTAAATAAAGATTAAATCAAGAACCAAACCAAACATACTTTTACAAAAAGGAGCTGTAATCATAAAAAGTATTGGTTTCAGTACTTCTTGATGTTTCTTGTTTTCTCTCTTTTGTTCATTACTGTAACGTGTGTGTGTGTGTCTCATGAGCAATGTTTTCCGGTTGCGATGGAAAAAAGCCAGCTTCTGATAAATAGGACAGTTGCTTAAAGGGGATGATAAAGCATCCATGGAGGTGTCCCTTTAAGAGGCTTCTGCTGTATATGATGGTACTCATTTAGCATAATATGATGCCAGTTAACTAATTATACTGCATTAATGCAGTGTTAACTAGTGATGTGTGAAACTTCTATTTGCAATATCTTTATGAATTTCTTAGCACTTTGCAAAGTCATATTTGAAGTAGTGGCATCTTCACAAAGTTGCAAGTTTACACCTTTGCTGGAGAAATTCATTGGGACTTCAGAAAATGGCAGAGTCATTCAGTGCTGTTGCTGCACCATGTGACCTATAGATCACATGTTTACATGGCAACAGGAAAAGAGACCAGAAGAGCTGTGCTGTGTGTAGTTCTAGGAAGTGTGTTCAGGAGATAGGAACTGCACTGTACTTGGAGCTCAGTTTTAGCTTGGTTTGTACTCATGTTCATTATATCAAACAAACTTTGAAAAAAAACATGTTCTACTTGGTGTTCTGTATCAGCAGACTTAATTTTGAAAATTTTGTCTACAGCTTCATGAGATTTTCATACAGCATTTATGGACACTAATGTGAATTAAAACTTAGAAGTGCTGTTGCTGCGGTGCAGCCTGACTGACACAGCGCAGTGGCATGTAACAGTGTATATACCATAATCTCTGGAACATTAGACAAATAGGGAAAATGAGAATTTAAGACATACAAATTAATGTGCATTAATTGCTGTGGCCTGGATGGGAAGAGGGTGCTCCTCCACCACAGAGTTCCACCATTCCCTCAATCAGTGTCTTCTGGTTTGACAGCAGTATCTGAAGTGTGGCCTCCATGGACACATCTCTGCATCTGAGGTCCCCATCTCCCAAGGAGTTGTGCCACTTCATCTCTTAACTGAGATCTTGATGGAGGAGGATCTGCAGCTGGGGTCTCTTGTGCTCTTCCTGGCGGCCCCCAAGTCCAGCTGCATGTCCCACTTCCCTCATCAGTGCCCCCTCTGGCAACTGTGCACATTGCCATAACTTTCTGTACCCCCATGGCACAGAAGGGCCACTAGGATGGGCACTGCCTCCACCCCTCTCAGCTGCCTTCTTGTATTCCTCCCACTCACAGCAGTGCCTTACTGTAAAGTGGGTGTGCGGCCCATCAGTGCCCAAGTGGCTGCTCCATTTACCATGCTGAACAACTGTCTGGCACAGTTTGCACATCAAAGCATTGTTGTCGGCAGGGTTTACATCAATAAATTCCCAAACTAGGGACTTGTGGTGCTGCCTCTTGAAGGAGCCAGAGGTGGATGGTCTTAGGGGCTCCTCTTCATGGGAATCACCAAGTGGTGGCAGCAATACCACAGGGAGGGACCCAGGGTGTTTATTCCGTGAAGGCACTTCTGGTGGTGGAGCAGCAGTGATACACGGAGGCACTGATACTTGCTCCTGCTGCACTGTGTGTGTGTGTATGGGATCCTGCACACAAAGCCATTGCTGCTACAGGCTTCTTCCTGCCTTTTCCAACACTGGGTGCTGCTGGTGCTGCCCATGCAGGTGTCCTCTTCAGACAGGGGGATGTCGTGTCCCTTCTGTTGATTGTGTGTCCATCCTCTCTTCTCCATCTCCTCACTCTGACTCACTCCTCACCTCTCCTCTCCATTTCTACTCTTTTTATTTGAAAGAAATGGTGTGAAAAGTAAAATTATCACAAAGAACATGAATTTGGAAAGGCATAAAATAAAACAAAAATATATAAATAATACCTGAAGAAGAATACACAGAACCACTCTGAACACAGATATAAAAGAAAACTACGAATAAGAAAGCTATAGATAAAACTACAGAAATATTTATTTTATTTTTATGTTATCTAAAATTTGGTGACCAGGAAAGGTACACTGAGCCGAGCCTCATTTCGAAGTGCGACCTGGGTACAAGGTGTACAGAAGTTATGCAGAGAAAAGTACAACAAAATCATTTTACATGTAACCCCTTTGTTACCCAGGGTTACTAGAATCCCAGTAAGACCTAGTGGTAGGCAGGAAGACAGCTTGTGAAACTCCAGTTAAATGGATTTGACACTGTCTCAATCTGTTCTCAGTCTCAGCTGAGACTGAGGATGACATCACCAACAGAACTATCGCAGCTGCATGAGCCACAATGGAATCTGCAGCAGGAGTTGGAATAGAATGTTGGTAGGTTTGAACAGAGTCTGTGGTCAGTTGGTGTTGGGAGTTTGCTGTGAAAGCAGCACAGCAGCTCAGTGTAGGCTCTTGAAGCCTCAGCCTGACAGAGGGCTATTTTTTAGGTAAAAGGTGTGTGTCTCCACCAAAGAGACACAGAAGATAATTGAAGTGGTGGAGACCGCTGTTTCGGTCTCAGTGCCCCTCCCTCCAGGGATGGGGGCAGAAAGAGTTTCCTGCATATTCCTGGGGCAACCCCTAGTTCTGCTATTAATGGAGAAACTGCCTATCTGTTCCAGAGTTTTGTTTGGGAGAACAAGAAGATTTGTGAATCGCCTGTGGGGCAGCTGCAACCGGAGGGAGTGTCTGCTCTTCCTGAAAGGGCCTATGTTTTCACCCTGGGACTTGTGTGACATGTGGGGACTGGACTACTGAAATAGTGGGAGGCCTAGAGTAATAGAAGCAGCCAAAGAGTAAAAGTAGGTTCAAGCCCAGTGCTTATTGGAAATCAAAATGATATGTAGAGGAGATGTGACATACATCTACCCAGTAATCTACATTGGAAGCTTTCAGTAAAGGAACTGTTTAGTTTCAGAGAAATGGCTGGGTATGGACTGTGGGAGACCCCCATCTTTAGTGACCAGGTCCACCTCTCTGGATTTCTCTCTAGTTTCTACTTTGCCTCATGCACTTGGCCAGTGATGAGGAAGTACCCAGATGTGGGATTGGAAGGAAAATTCCTCTAGGAGTCGAAGGCTGTGGTGTGGTTTGGGAGACACAACCGGATAGTTGGTTCATTTCCCAAAATGGACCGTGGATGAAAGTGGCGGCAGAGGCCAGGCAGTGGGAAAAGCAAGTAGTGTACAAGTCAGGCTGTGTACCCAAAGCTGCATGCAATTCTGGGCTGTGTGCCTGGTGGGTTCAGAGCCTGAGGGCTGAAATAGTGATAAAGTGTTCTGTTGTCTCTAATCTGCATTACCAGAATGTAGCCCGTGAGGTCTGTCTATGCTTTGTTTGTTCAGCTTGGATGTGAATAAAAGCCACACTGTGGAATCCCATTCCTGACTCTGGACATTACAGTTATTGCTTCCTGTGTTCGGATTTACTTGGGTGCCCCTGTGCACAGTAAAACTAGGTCCCTGTGCAGTAACCTCATCCTCCCTGAACCCAGTTCCCACCAGGTACTGCTGTCAGCTTCAACAGCATGCCACCTGTCGTTTTGCTAAAAAGGCAGCGGTGAGGGGTTACATACAGACAGTATATACAACACTTCTTGGTTACAGACAGTTGGTACACATCTTAAGCTTACAATGCTAACTATTATCTTGCAGTATGATATAAACAAGCACTGTAATTGTATAGTAGAGATGCAGGAGTTTGTTTCAGTTGAGATTAGCTCATACTTCAGGAGGGCCGACTTTGGGAGAATGAGGAAGTGGTAAAGGGTACCTGGCCAGAATTCAATCTAGTATGGACACTAACCAGAGGTGGGAGCTCATAAAGCTGGGGATAGTGGAGGCAACCAAAACCTGCTGCAAGACCCAGAGCAAGAAGGCTGAGGCTAAGAAACCGAGATGGTTGAGCAAGGAGGTCATGAAAAGGTAAGGAGGAAAAGAGCTGCCTTTAGGAAGTACAAGAAAACAGGAGGGGGAGGACAGGAGGAATACTTGACAGAATCAAAGGAGGTGACAAGGGCAGTAAGGGGCCAAAGCATCTCAGAACTCAGGCTGGCAAAAGGCATTAATAAAGGGAAAAGGACTTCTTTAGTTACATCAGGGAGAAAAGGCTGTAAGGACCACATAGTAAGGATTGGGAGGAGGGTGGTTGGGTGGAAGCAAAGGTGCGATAAGGCAGAAGCACTAAATAGTACTTCTGCTCAGTATTTACTAAAGAAGAGGGGTGACACCCAGGAGGAGAAATGGCAGAAACAAGGGGATGGGGTGACAGATGGAAATCATGGAGGGCAGAGTCGGGAGGGTTTGAAGGCACTGAGGCTGGACAAGGTGCCAGGCCCAGATGGCATCAACCCCAGGGGTACTGAAGGAGCTAGCAGAGGTCCTTGCAGGACCTTTGGCAGAACCTATTTAATGCCTCACTACACTCAGGGTGTGTACCTCCGGACTGGAGGATGGCTCATGTGGTGCCCTCCACAACAGTGGCCCCAAGGATGAACCAGGAAACTACAGACCAGTGAGCCTCACATCCATCGTGGATAAGCTAATGGAGACTATTCTGAAAGAGGCTGGTGGCCCTTCTAGAGGCCAAGGACTACAGGACAGCAGACAGCATGGCTTCATATGTGGCAGATCCTGCCAAACCAACCTGGTGAGTTCTATGACTGGGTAACTAGGCAGCTGGACAGGGGCCATGCAGTGGATGTCCTGTATCTGGACTTCAGTAAGCATTCAACTATGTGCCACATGGAAGGCTGGGAAGTAAGTTAGTAGGCACAGGGGTGGGTGCAAAGCTGGTGAGATGGGTAGGAAACTGGCTCAGGGAGGCAACAGAGGGTGGTGGTGGGGGCTCTCACACCCAAGGGTAGTGACAGTGGTGTTCCACAGGGGCTCAGTGTTGGGACCAGTGTTGTTTGGGATATTCATTGCAGACTTATCATCGGACATCAAGGCGAGGTCAGTCTGTTTGCTGATGATACCAAGGTAGGAGGGTAGTGGATGACATAGGGGATGGCAGGGGTTGCAGGATGATCTGGCAAAGCTTGAAACCTGGTCAGACACCTGGCAACTGGGGTTTAATGCCAAAAGTGCAAGGTGCTGCATTTTGGGATGAAGAACAGGAGAAGTTACCAGCTGAGAGTGCAGCTAGCCCAGACAGAGAGGATAAGAATCTGGGGTGCTCATTACATGGTCAATGAACAACTCAGCACAATGTAGGAAGGCAGCTGCAAAGGCCAACAAAATGCTGGGTTGTATTGCAAGGGTATATCCTCGAGGAGGAGGAGGTGATTCTGCCACTGTATGGGTCATTGGTTGGACTGCACCGAGATGTGCATGCAGTACTGGCACCCGTATCTGAAGAAGGATATTAAGTTACTGGAGGTGGTGCAGCGCAGGGTGACAAAGATGATCAAGGGGCTGGGGACTTATCATATGAGAAGAGGTTGGGGAGTTGAACATGTACTCACTGGAGGAGAGGAGGGACAGGGGACATGATTGAAACCTTTAAGTATATGAAAAGAATAAACAAGACCAGTACAGAGGGCTGTTCAAAGTAAGGGAGGGAGGAGGGACACCAGGGACCATGATATGAGACTGAAGGAGGAAGATTCAGGAGGAAATGAGGAGACACTTTTACGGAGGGTGGTAGCTGGGTGGAATCACGTTACCTGCAGAAGTGGTATCCAGTAGAACAGTGGACTACTTCAAAGGGATGGGACAGGACAAGGGGGTTAATGAAGGGAAGGGTGGAGGAAGGGGCAGCTGCAAATAAGGGTGCTAGCTGCACATTCCAGCAGACTTGATAGAACCTCTAGGCCTTTATCTGCTGGCAAATTTTGTATGTTTGTATACTAATATTGATCAAATATAAAGAAAATTAGACCTTAACGCAACTAAGTAACTCCTTACAAACTTCTAAGACAAGGAAAGGTATGTAAAATACAAAACTCCTGTCAAACTTTGATGCACAATCTGTTTCTCAAGACTCAAAAGCAGCAAATTGGTCTCCTTCCACTCAGACTACAAAGTGAAACTTGAAGGACACTGTGTACATATAGCTGTATCATGTGACCTGCAGGAGCTGTTGCATGTGACCTAGAGGCACTTGTTCCGCTTCCTGAGGAAACTTCTCCTGAATTCACCATAACAATGTTTAAGGCAGTTATATGCAATGTGCCAGCAAGATTTTCAAAGTTAAAGTTCCTAAAATGGCCAACTTGCAAAGTGTTTCTAAAGCTGAGTTGGTGACTTGCTGAACTTCACAATCAAAGTAAACATTTTGCTGCATATCTTGTATTAACTTTCTTAACACATTAATACCCAACACACAACAAACTAACCCAATAACACGAGTAACAAGGCCCTTAATGACACATGTAGCAAGCCCTTCATAACACATGTAACAGGCACCCTACCCCTCATGCACCTGCAGAAACCTACCCTACCAAAGCAGTTCCTAGTATATCCCTGTCCAGGACCCTCCGTGCTGCTGCAATTCTAAACAGTCCTGGCTGGTCCCATGACCCTTTCATTATGCCCTGCCAGTAAAGGCCACTCCGCCATATGAAGAGCCACTCTTAGATTGCTCCCAAGCACAAACATGCCAAATGCTTCCCCAGCTGTGAGATCACCATGCACCACTCCTTTCATTGCTTTTGTAGAATAAATACTGCAACAACCAAGCCTCCTTTTATAGGAACAGAACTGAAACAGTTAAGGGGACAAAGCAGACAGTCCCTATACAAATGCACTGCACTAAGGGAAGACGCTACCACTACCACTATGAGAAAGCCCTAGGCTATAAAAACATTGGGCATAGCAAACAGTATCCAGCCTAATGCATTATATAAAACAGAAGCTACAAAATGCCTGTGTACTTGGGAAATAATACCATCTCAGAACTAATAAGTTCTACAGAGGCCACTCGCCCTTCAGACTTGTGGCTTCATAAAGCATTAGTCCCCTCAATAGTATTATTCCATCTACTCAACCCTTTTCTAGCATTTGTTCTCTTTCTATATATATATTTTAGGGCGTGCATGGGGATGATTTTTGATACGTGCATTTATGCCTCTGGTACTTGTATTTGTGTCTCTGTGTTTGTTTCATATTAGTGTTTACAAAACATATATATTTTTTACATTTCAGGCTTGTTACTGTTGTTAATGATGTGGCACAAAATCCGGGTCTGAGGTATTAAGTGAAATATGCAAAGATGTCAATATAATATGCATTTATATTATGAGCAGTGGTAGTCATGTGCTTGTCTCACCAGCCTCAAGACAGGCCTAACACTAAAGTTTCTGGTCTAACACAGATATTTAAGAGTGATATTTGAGTTTGTGAAAATTGTAGTATTTGGTGTGATTGTCACAAACAGTATTTGTTTTGCATTGCAGTAATATTAAATAAATTTATTTATACAACAAAAGAGGTGATACATTTTCCCTGCTAAACAGAGAATAATGCCTATGTAGGTGTGTGTTATGAGGATTTTTCACACACCCATGTGCCTAACTGTGACAGTTCTTTTTTTTTATTATTCTTTGGTAACTGGGTAAGGCCCATTATTTGTTTATCAAGTTATCTAACCTCTAAATAAACATTTATCTAGAGGTGCAATAAGTCACAGTCACTTTCCTTGACCTTTGCAGAACAGACCCAAAGGGTTTCTAACCTTAGTTCCATATAAGATCTAGTAATATGTCCCTGCTTGCTTTCCCAAAAGCTTGCACTACTATGGGAGATTACACCTTTGCTGTGTGTGCACCTAGGCTCTGGAACTCCCGCCTGCTATCTGTTCAAGGTGTATCATCTTACTACCTCTTTAGAAGTTCCTTATGGAACCATCAGAAAGGACCTCTGCCTACACTTGCAGTGGGTGACTCTTCCTAGGGGTTGTCAACCTAAAGCTCACCCATTCTATACACTCCAGAAATATACACCTAATGGGGTGAGCTTCAGGGCTGACAACCCCTAGAAACTCTACAATTTGCTTTAGGGGTGGCATTGGGGTTTTAGGGTTGGAAACTCTAAAGCCACATTTCCCTTCTTTTGTTGCTGTAGCCTCAACCCTAAGCGTTGCATTAACAGAGTTTTTGCAAATAATTCCCTCACTTTGGGAGATAGTATAATGGTATCCTTATTTTCCTGTTGGAGAACAGTGCCTGCATGCCCATGCACCTGTACCTCTTGAGACACAGAAATCGAATACTCATTTGTCTGACTGAACTGCCCTGTGCTCCATAGATGTGTACATGTATGTTTGTGAAATCACAGAGCCCTCAGACTCTCATGTGTACAACAGCAGTCAAATTGTCAACATAACCTTCCCATTACCCACCTCATCAACCCCAGTAGTAAACATTGTGAAATCTCCACCAAAATGTCACTCCATGCACCTCAATGTCATTGTGCACCAGGGGCATGAAAAGACATTTTGGCCAAGATTTGAAAAATAGTTAAAATATTGAAAATTAAGAAAGATACAAGTGAACATGCCAAAATGTCAACAGATGCACAGACTTTGCCATTTTACCATATTTTGACCTCAAATTTTTAACAAACCCTTCTTATGACCCCACGTCATGAACAAGTATGGTGAAAAGTTTGAAATCCTGGCCATAACGTGATTTTAGCAACTGACTGTGAAATTGCCTTTTGGACAGGATTTGCAAAATGATGCCAGTATTGTTCATGAGGTGGTGTCCCAAAAGGCAATGTTGAAAATTTGGGATCAAAATGTTGAAAAATGACAAAGTTATGCACAAAAGTTGAAAACCCCATTGAAATACATTGAATTGCATTTACGGTTACCTTAGTTTCTCATATTACAGCTGGCATTTCTAGCAGCAAGGCGTGTCTTCAATCAGAGAGTGGATCATGACCCTCCGACCTGTTCAGGTAAGTGAGGGTGTGTGGGGGAGTTCTGGGTGATGAGTGCTGGCGGGAGGTTGAGTGGGGGTCAGATCGGCAAGGGACCCTTTTTTTTTTTTAACAGGTTGTAAAAAAATAACAGACTGAGGACTGTTTTCTTTATTTCAGTGAGGAGGGCCAATGGAATGTGGGGGGTGCCACTAGACCACAGGGAAAATGAGACTTACAAAAGGGATGGCAATTGGATGGTCAGGACTGCCAGTAGACATTAGGGAAAATTAGAATGACAATGGGGAGGGTGATCGAAGGAGGTGGTGCCACCAGATGCCAGGGGACACTGGGGACAGAAGGAATAAAACAGGACAGTGATCCGAGAGTGGGGGTGCCACTAGACACCAGGGATAATGAATAAATAATGGGGATTACGATCGGAGGATGGGGATGCAACTAGACTCCAGGAAAAATTATAAAAGAACATGGACTTCCAGTGACATCATCATCAGCTATGGCTGCCTCATTCTGAAGCACTGAGTGCTCCTTGTGAACTTCAGCATAACTGGCCCTCTTAATTGCTGAAACCTAGATAGTGAATGCTTCGCTATATTGCTGGCGACAACTTTTCATGAAAAGAAAAGTTCTACCCGACACACTTCGGACCACTGAAAATGGACCCGATCAAAGCACGGCCTAGGGACAGTAGCCCTACGACCTCCCATGTGTCTACTTACATGGCAGGTTTGGGAGGAGGAGGAGATGATTATGCTTCTGGCGGAGGCGAGGAATGGGCAAAGCAGACTGTCAAGTAATCATGAGAATGTTGCATCATATAGACAGCAAGGTGTCTGGTATCCAGAAATATTTAAGAAAACTAGAAGTAAGCCTCTGAGATGGAGATGCACATGGACTCTCTGCAGCAGGAGCATATGGCTTTCGGGTGCTCTTTGTCATATTTGTATAAAGGGAGTGAGATCTGACAGCTTGGCTGAGGATACTGAAGCAAGATCAAGATGAAACAATATCAGAGTTTTGGCATTCCGGAGGGCTCTGAACAAGATGACACAGTGAAATTTATGGAATGCTGGCTCCAGAAAAGTTAGCTTTAACAGCTGATTCAGAACTGGGCATAGAGAGCTCATTGGTGGTGGTTCCTAAACCAAAACAGGGAGCCCGCCTCACTCAATAATCATAAAATTCCTCAGCTATCAGTGAAAGAAAGTGCTGATGCTGGCTTAGGCAAAAAATATCTAAATTTAGATGGCCAGTGGGTATACATGGATCAGGACTATCCCGGTACTTCTCGCTACAGGAAGAAAGTGCTACAAGTAGTCAAACAGCTTAGGAGAGAGTTCTGAAAACATAAGCGAGATACCCAGCTAGATTGTGGATCCAGGATAGAGATCAAATAAAAGTTTTATAACATGGGGTTACTGAAATACAGTTTGTGAGTGGCTGAAAGCAGCATACGTGAGTGATAATGCACAATATTTCTACAAGTGATGTGAATAGGTGGCGGTATATGATTCAACCTACCGGCTCTGTACTGTGGGGTCCGATAGAGGAAGCATAAAAGCAGCCATTTTTTAAATGTTTGGTAGTGTGTAGTAAACACACTAAGAAGTGCAAGAAATGAACCATTAAGTTGCAATATGTGAGGCAGCGGTTTGCATAGCTAATTACACAGAAATAAGTAAGCGGCATTGAACATCACATCAAAGTGTTCTGCAGCTGTTCATATCCAAGAGTGCAAAACTCCTTTGATGAAATGCATGATCATCACAGTAATCGGGTTTCTCAAAGTTAAAAGGAAGTGTTGTCTGCCAAAATCAGGGTATCTGTAACTTTGCTCAGTATACCTTCTAGGTGTATTTCAAGTAGGAGCAAAGTTTGAAGGCATGCCATGTATGCGTTGTCAGCTACATCTCAGGCTCTGTGCTGTGTAGAAGCAGACAAAACATTCCTTCCACTCAGTTGCTCACACAAGCAGAGCGGAGAGTGCTGGTCACAAAATGTTACAGTAAGTGAAAGCCCCTCAGATCCTGCAGTGAATGACATTTGAGCAAACAGTGCAGAATTACATTTTGTTGGAATGTCTTCCCAAAATTTTGTTTTTGTAATATTGTTCCCTAAGTTGAAAAGAGGACAGTTGCAGTGCAGTGCAGAGCAGCAAGGACAGAGGCGAGACACAGAGCAGCTCATCGGTACCTCTCGCTCTCTGTCAGCTTAGCCATGTGCGCTTGGAGAGAGAGAGAGAGAGAGAGAGAGACCGATATCTTTTGAGCATTTTTTTCTTAAACAGTCAGCCTTGTGGCTGTCTAATGAGATATCAGAAATCAAGCCACTTGACTTCTTACAGAACTAGAACTAGTTAAGCCATACAGGTTAACTGACCTTTTCTTTAAACCACTTCCTATGCCGCTTAGATCACACTCCATCCTCTCTGCAACAGTTTGGCTATTTAAAGCTGTGGCAGATAAACTCCATCCAGACATGATGCCCTTGGAACTATTCCCATTTGGGAGAATCCAAACTTCACCTGTAATGGCTCACAATTCACAAATGAGATATGGAATACAGCTGGATTAGTTGAGTAGGGATCTTTTGAATCAGAATCTGGAATTGTCCTTTCTTTTAATGAAATTCAAGAAAAATTCCATTTATCCAGACTGTAATTTTGGTTATACTTACAACTAAGGAAAAAAGTTAATTAATAGCTGCTAAATTTCACATTCTTCTCATGAAAGACTTGGACGGGACAAAATCTTAAAAATTGCTTTGAAGAAGAAAGGTTCTAGTTTTCTATATAAATATATTTCAGAATGTGATGCTGATATAACTACCTCAGCTAAGGTGGCCTGGGAACAAAATTTTAAAGTTAATATATCCTACCACTGTTGTGAAAACTACTGGAAAAATGCTTACAAATGTAGTAGGGAGGTTAATGGGAGACTTAGTTTAAAATACTCTATAGATACTATTTTCTCCAATGAAAGTAAACAAAATTTGCAATTCCAACAATCAAATATGCTGGAAGTGCCGTGCCCCTTCAGCATCATTAGGTCATTTATTTTGGAACTGTTCAAGAATACTTGATAAATGGAACTAAATACATTCACTATGCCAAAAGATTTTCAATGTTCAGATTCCCTTTTCTCCTCATACTTTCATATTAGGTGATACCTCACAGTTAGCTTGCTTATCCAGATCCTCTCAACGTTGGCTATTAAATCTGATATTGGCATATAAAGACTGCTACTCCAGAATTGGGAATCTCATAGTGTTCCTGTTTTAAGAAATTATTAGATTCAGTAGGGACCATATCTAATAATGAACAGATTAGCTACCTAATAGTAAATAGAATAAATACATTTAATGAAATATGAAACCCTTCTTTGACTACATAAGCTCATAAATGTTTTGTAGCGCTTACGAAAATTTTCTATAACAATACGTGTTATTGTCTTATGTAATTCTGTCTTATATGCATTGTAAGTTTGAACTAAAAAAAATTTATTATGCTTTATATATAAAATGTATGTACTTACTGGTTGTTAAAAAAATTTAATAAAACTTTAAACTAAAGAATTTGCTTTCTGAATGAAGGTGGGAGACAAGGAATGGGTAGGGCTAGAGGGTTAAAGGATTACATTTCAATGGTAAAGCAGAAATGGAGAAACTAATGATTTGTACTTGGAATGTTAAAGGATTAACACTGTGGTCAAAAGAACTAAAATATTACAAAAATTACAAAGAACTAAATGCGACATTGCCTGTCTGAAGGAAACTAAGTTGTCAGCTGCAGAGCGCTTAAAGTTACATCGAATGTTGGTGGGCAATGTATATGTTAACTTGAATCAGGTGGCCAAAAAGGTGGTGGCAATACTGATACATGGGGGCTACCCTTCCAAATAACACAGGTCCATACAGAAGGTTCAGGAGATTAGTACAGATTTTGGGATTTTAGTGGGCGTCCCCATATAGTGGCAGTTTAGTGCACTTACCCCTCTGACAGGTGAATTTTCAGGCGGGTATGCCAGCTTGTCTCGCACTGCTGGACTGGCAAACACTGTGCTTAGGAGACTGGAACTGCATAGAAGACCTGGCCCTGGATAGAAGTTTAACACAGGAAAAGGTCAGAAGGCATGCTCTAGACTGCTAGGGTTATTAAGATCAGAAGGGGATTTGTAGACCAGTGGAGACTCCAGAATCCAACTCAGAAAGAGTATACATTTATTCAGCATCCTTTAATTCCTACTCCAGGTTGGATAGGATGTATACTCAAAAGAAATGGGCACACACAGTTTATGATATTAAAACACACCCTATATCCTTATCGGACCATGCATTGGTCTTGTGTGAGTTAAGGTGAGGATCCAGCAACCAGCAGAGAGCTGGAGATTGATCGCTTGTCTCCTGCAGGATGAGGGGTTGTGAACTCCACAAGGACTGTGTTAACAACTTTCTTAGGCAAAATACTGAAAAATTCCTCCCTAAGTTTATTTGGGACTGTTTGAAAGCAGTAGTGAGAGGCCATACTATATCATATTTATTTATTTAGCTTTTGTTTACCGGGTAAGTACACTAGACAAGTAGTATGCCTGTTTTCAGGAATGATCCGGGAGAGCACAAAACATACAGTATACATACATGGCAACATTGGAGAAACAGCATGATACAGTAAAAACAGCTATAACAACGCTTGTATAAGGGCAGAGATACTGCCACACATAGTACAAATTGTTACAGGACATAGATAGACATTAGAATCACTGAATACATATTTCATAGACCATCATGGACTCAGAGTGGACAATAGTGGACTGCAGAGTATTACATTACAGAGACTAGGAGCAGTCACATCTTGTCGTTTGTTTAGGTGGGCCACAGGGAGGAGCAAAAGGTCCCATTGGAAGGGGCAGAGCGAACAGAGTCGGAATGGAGTTCCAGAGCCTAGGCACAAAAGCAGCAAAGTCACGATTCCCCATAAGGGTCCAGTAGGGGAACTTTAAGCAACTTCGGTCTGTGACCTGAGCTGGTAGGGGATGGCGTCCAGTTTTGGGAGGAGATCGCCAGTCCCGACGGGATGCCTGTGGAAAGCACTTTCCTGGTGAAGTTTCCTACACCAAGGATCAGGAATTCTGCAGGGGAGCCAGTTGAGTTTGTCATAGAGCTCACATCAGTGGGTGAGTTTGGGAGCAACAAGTGCAAACCGACAGATATCATTATATGCCATGTTCCACCGATTAAGATGGATTTGGGGTGACCTGGCAAATGGGTGGTATCCACAACTAAGGGAGGAGAAAGCACTCCCTACATAGAGTGTCAACACTCGCTCCTGGAGTCAGGTTGTATTTGGCCCTGTAGGCAAGGCCAAGCTTACACCTGGTGGCTCTGCAGATGTTTTGGATATGGCTTCCCATGTCAAGTTGTGGGTCAAGGGTGACCCCAACATATTTAATTGAGCTCGCTGTTGGCAACAGGGGCCTCCATCCAAGCTATTTTGAGCATAGCTGATGGGGCTTTTAACTTTGTCGTGGAACCAAAGAGCATGGCCTGAGTTTTGTTAGGATTCAATACCAGTCTATGGTTGGTAATCCAGGCGAGACTCTGCTGAAGTCTTCAGATAGGCACTGGTTGAGTCAGCATCATTACGAGCATGGGCCACTAGCACAAGGTCATCTGCATAAGCGTGACTTGGCAATGAGAGGTCACCAGCGGGAGTTGATTAATAAAAGTGAGAACAGGAGAGGTCAAGTACCGATCCTGGGAACTCCATGGTCACAGCCCTAGGCTCTGAGAGGACCTTGTTAAAGCAGGTGCACTGCTTTCTACCCGTTAGGTAGCCCATCATCCAACTCATGGCATGCGGAGAGAACCCAAAGCCCTGAGCTGCTCCCCAGAAGGTCATGGTTGACAAGGTCAAAAGCTTTTGACAAGTCAATAAATATAGCACCTGACAGTTTGCCCTGATCCATGGCAGATCTAATACTAGAGGTTACAGTAATCAGGGCAGTAGTGGTACTATGACCCTTCCGGAAACCATGTTGGGCCCCAGAAAGCAGCTCATGGGTATCCACATACTCGAGGAGTTGCTCATACAACCTTTTCTAGGAGTTTACCAAGGGATGGGAGAATAGCAATAGGGGCGATAGTTGTCAGAGAGTTTGGGATTTCCTGCTTCAGAACAGGGACTATCCTTGCCTCCTTCCAGATGTCAGGGATTATCCCGAGCTAAGGGATAGGTTAAAGATATGGGCAATCAGAGGGCAATGTAAGCTGCTCCCAGCTTGAGAAGCCTGGGCTCAAGGTTGTCAGGCCCTGCACTAGAGTGCTGGGAGAGGGCAACCAAGTGGTTCCGAACATCAAGGACAGACACGGACCTTAAGATTAAATACTCTCAGGAGGATGTTCACTCTGCATCGGAGGGATGTGCGGCGACCCCATCGGTCGTGGAAGCGAGAGGTGAGGGCGAGAAAGGTCGGAGAAGTGGAGATTGAGGTGGTCGGCTATAGTGTGGGGTATTGCAGGACTCCATCAATAATCATGTCCACGACACCAGTGAGAGGGCCCACTGACGAGGGATTTAATGTTCCTCCAGAACCTCCTAGGATCTCTGACAGAGCTAAGTAGTGCCGATTTACAGAAGTTACTTTTGGCAGCCCTAATGGCTTTTTACATGCCTCCTATAAAGAAGCAATACCAAGCCACCCTTATCAAAGCTGAAGAAGCCTTGTGGTAGCTGGAAGCTTAACACAAGAAGTCTAAGGGACCTAGACCTTTTTATCCAAACTCAGAAGGCAGGGAGGGTCAACAACATACTAAGTAGATGGACAGAAAATGCCCTCCATTTTACCAGGCAAAGGTAATATGTATGGGGAAAGGACAAGTAGGTTACTTGCCCTTCACTTAAGAAAACAAGAAGCTGATTGATATGTATCAAAATTAAGAAAGGTCGGGGATACTAGTATGGTGACTTCACCTACAGAGATAGTAAAATAATTTTTAAATATTACTCTCAATTGTACAGTCAGGAAAAACAGGAAGGTCATCTAGAAAGAACTGAACAATTTTTTGAAAATTACACTTCAAGATTGACCAAAGCACAATAGTAACTCTTTGAATCTCAGTTTGGTGAATCCCAAATAATGGGAACAATTAAATCATTTAACGGAGAAAGCACCAGGCCTAACAGGTTTATTATCAACTTTTATAGTACTTTTTCTAAATAACTGCTCCTTTACTTACCAAAATATGTAATCTGGCACACAAAGATGGAGCAATACCTGATACCTGGAACACGGCCATAATTTCAGTGTTGCCAAAGCCAGGTAAAGATGGGGCATCATGTGCCAGCTATCAACTCATCTCACTAATAAATCAAGATGTGAAAATATTTGCAGAAAGCAAATAGTATCTGAGTCCAGCAAATCATTCCCCTACTAGTACATCCTGACCAAACTGGGTTTATCCCAGGAAGGCATATTCAGGACAATATCCATCTTCTATTAAATGTACTAGACACAGAAAAAGAGTTGCCCTCAAATATTTTTCAGGTGATCATTTGGTCAATGCTGAAAAAGCATTCAGTCATCTAGACTGGCAGTTCTTAGATGAGATGCTGGGTAGATTTGGATTTGGGGCTAAATTCAGGTCATGGATTTTAAATCTCTACAGAGTTCCCACAGCCTAAATTAAGGTTAATGGGGTGCTGTCTGGTGCCTTCGACATTCAAAGGGAACAAGGCAGGGTGCCCCCTCTCCCACTTTATCTGCTCTTAGTATTGAACCTTTGGCAGCCCTCATTTGTCAGTCCTTGGAATTTAAGTGCATCAGAGTGGGAAGAGGAAATAATGGTATCATTATATGCAGATGGTACTCTTCTCTATGTTTCAAACTCAGACAAATATATCCCAATAGTTTTAAAACTTTCAAAGTGCTTTGGCTCAGTCTCGGTTTTAAAATAAATGAATCAAAGACAGAGGTACTGCCAGTGAGTCATGGAGGGCCTGCCACCCATCAAAGAAAGCTTAAGTGGGCTATGAAAGGATTCAAATACTTGGGGCCTGGATTCCGAGGGATATCAGTAAAATTTATCAGCCAAATCATTAAAGTTACTTCAGAAGCACAAGGGATTGCACAAGGTGGAAGGAATCACCACTATTACTTTTGGCAAAATAGAAGTCATTCGTATGAATTTGTTACCCGTGTTTGTTTATTTTCTCGGTCATTGGTGTTAAGCCTCCTAATGGATTCTGGAAGGCAATCAGAACCATGCTCACTAGGTTCATATGGGAGGAAGCAGACCTAGAATCTGGTAGCCTATTCTGGTTGCCCCAAAGAAAAGGAGGCCTTGCTCTTTCAGACTTTAAACAGTACAGTACTTCTGGGCAGCTTAGCTGCAACACTGTATACCTCACCTTCAGGAGAGGACCCACCAAAGTGGGTAGGCATAGAACAGGGGACAAGAGGCACTGCATATTTGAGAGACCTTCTCTTTATGGATGATAAGAATATCAAATTGTTGGACACAGCAAACCCTTGGGCCTTGAAACTCTGGCTAGAGGTATGTAAAGTATCAATTGTCACGTGGGATTACTACAAACACTCCATTAAGGGCTTGTCTAGATTTTTACCTTATAGATTGGATGGGGGTTCCAGAGATGGGGGTGACTAGGTCTGAATAGTATAGGGCAATTATACATAGGAATACATTTAAATCTTTTTCCAAACTTTGCCAGGAATATCAATTATCTTTAAGAGAGCATTATCACTTCTTACAGTTTAGACATTATTTATTGGCACACCAGGAAAAGACGGATTGAATAATATAAACAACCCACTTAAACAGTTGCTCCTGAGCTTAGCCAGCTCCCCAAAGACTAGGGGTAGGATTACATGGATCATTCAATTATTCTTAATTCAGAATCAAACTAGAAATCAGTCCAGGATAAGTGGCACGCAGAAACTAGCAAAGTGTTATCGGAGGAAGAATGGGAAATATTTGGACAGGGGTGTTTCATACAATGGCATCTTCTTCTTGGAGAGATTTAAGGCTGAGGTAGCCATCAGACACTTTTGTACTCCAGTTGTTACTAAACATTGTGATGCACACCCATCTGATAAATGTTGGAGAGGATGTATGGAGATGGGGACATATATTCATACATTTTGGTCATGTCCCAAGGTGATTAAATTCTGGGAGGAAATGACAATAGAGGTGGGAAGTATATTAGAAATTTCTATTCCCAGAGAATATCAGTATTAGATATCGGGACTCCCTCCACCAGAAATGCAGACAAAAGCAAAATGTTATTTATATAACATTTTGTAGAACAACCATAAGGCTCTTACTCAGAAGCGGCTAACCCCTACCCTACCCACAATTCTCAATTGGCTGGGAAACTGTACACGAATCTTAGTTATGGAATGAATAACTGCCAAAACAAGGTTCAAAATGATAAATTTATGAGCAGATGGCTCCCCTTTTTCCATTACTTGGCATTTAGACAAAATTTGAAATTCTAGCAGAACAAGACTAAATTGCCCATGGATGCATTCACCTCTTTATCCTATCCTTACTCAGAATTATAAATATTCATGCCAGATAAAGATGTTACTATCTTATAATGAACTCCTGGGGATGTGTTGTTTTATTATTTTATGTTGTGGGGGGGTGAGTGTTATTAAGGTGGTTATTAATTTTAACTATTATTTTTGTCTTTGTGTACTTTATTGTATATTTTAAGTTAAGTATGACATTGCATTGCACAGTGTGTAGGAGGAATAAATGTAATGTTTATTGATGTAGACTGTGTAAGCATGGTTGTATGTTTTAAATTAAAACTTCAATAACATATCATTTAAAAAATAAAAAGAACAGGGACAATGATGGTGGGGGCACTACACACAGGGAAAGTATAAATAATTATGGGGAACAAGATTGGAGGGTGGGGTGCTACTAGACACCAGGGAAAACATAACATTATCATGGGGGTGGTGACTGGAGGTGAGCTTGCCACTAGATACTAGGAAAAGGATACTCTGTCACGAAAAGGATCTTTTCTGACTTGTATACAAAGAAGAATCCTTTATCAGAGCATAAGCCCCCAAAAAGATTTATAATGGTAACAAAACAACATGTGAAGGTTTCTGCAACAGTTAAGTGCAAACTACAGCTAAGGGGCCATGATAAGCAATGTACATGTGTTTGTAGGTGCCCATAAAGTCATTTTGTTGGTTTTAAAATGTGAATGTTTGGGAAAATGGAAAACAACATGGCCAAGCGAAAAGTATGTTGCTGTCATGAAAAGGATGACAACAAAAGGAAAAATGATTCTTTTCTTTTCATACAGCTATCTTAAGGTGCCTGCTGAGCATGCTCAGAACCAATTAATTAAAATGTTAAAATGATATAACTTTGGAATGGATTAATATTTTTTCACCAAACCAACAAAAGGCACTTCTGTGGGCCAGCCCCTTTCTACTCTGAAAATGTCATGCCAAATTGCAACCGTCTGGGCCCTGTAGGTGTCAGATGAAAAAAACATTATAACCAATGGGAAAACACTGATGAAAATTTACTTTCTGCACTATCCGGATCTTGGAATCTGCAAATTTGACCAGAACAAAACTTGGCACATCAGAGATCTGCCCCACAAGACTGTGCATGAAAACTTACGTGCAACTCAATGAGCGGTTGTGAAGTTATTAAAGTGCACAAATTGAGTTTAACATTAAACTGCCTACTCAACCCATATATTATCTGTGACGAGGTACCTTTGTAAATGAGCCCTGGCTCAAAGGTTGTAAACTGATGTATAATAAATAAATAAATAAATATAGTGGCGCAACTGTGCCATTATAATATATACATATACATATATGTAATAGATAATCCACTCTTAGGTGTGTGGTCACGCTCTGATATCATACGCCTTGGTGTGCATTATGCGCATGAGGCCACAGGCGGTGCATCAACCACCAAGCGTGCGTATATCAAGCAGCGACACCACACCTAAATGAATTATCTATCTTACAAAATGGGAAAATATTTGGGCAGGGGAGGAGGTACAAAGGTAGTCCCTGTCAGGCAGAGATAAATGTTTAATTTACAGTAGGTTATCTGGCTGATCCTGCCATAATTGTGATGGGTTTGAAGTTTAAGGTGGTATTTATCTGGCTGATTCTGCCTTGGTTTAAATAATAAAGTGATGAAAATATGTATCTGGTTTATCCTGCTATTGTCAGAGTGTGTTACACTGTAATCCCTTTTAGTATTATTTCTGTACTGTGCGTGACCAGGTAGTGTAAACTGTAATTATAGGCCTGGTTGCAGGCGTTCAAAAACAATTACTTATTTTTATTTTTGAAAGAAGTGTCTGACTGTAATGGGGCTGAGGCGAGTGAGTCATTCATATCTGTATTGTGGCGTGACCCGAGTGGTTTTATTGGCAGTTCAGGGACGTGCTGGCACAGCTTCAAAGCGAGGTATTTTACTTGCAGGTACTGTGTAAACTCCTTTTTATTTTAAGATTGCTCATATTTCTAGAAAATGAAGCCGCTGATTGTACAGAGTGAAGAGCGGCGAGTCGCCCGGCTTCAGAATTGTAGAGCGGAGGCGAGGCGAGAGTTGCTATAGCTATATGTATAGTCTGCACCACCATGTCGTTATCCTTGCTTTTTCATTTGAGCTTGCGTTTCTGTTATTTTTGCCATTTCTGTCTACAGTACTGTTTATCTTTCTGTTTCACTTTACATCACCATGCCCATTGACATTTCTGTTTGCAGGCACCATGTTACTATGTGACAACACATCGCGTGGCAGACCGTTCCCATCTCGCCACCATGTGTGTTACCCTTTCTGTTCTCATTCGGCTTGTGTTACCATATGCGCCACTGTTAGCATTTCTGTTTGCGTTGCTGTCCTGTTAGTATGCCACAAGACATCAGTGAAGCGGTGCGGTGACGCAAGCATAAAGGGCAACAGTAACAGTAATGTAAGCGCTAAAGGCTGGTTTTCCCCAAGCTGCATAGAGAAAGACAGTGAGTACAAAGAATATATGCATAATAATGGATATCAGAGCAGAAAATGAGGACTTGGAATACTAAATAGGTTATATCTCAGGAACCGTATGACATAAAAAAAAAATTTAAAACTCATATTATTTACAACTGTCCTAGCTAGTTTTGTACTTAGCCCCCACTTTTTCTCTGACGAAAAGTCCGTATCTGCACCGTTTCCGGATACAAGCCTGAACGCGGCCGAGCCAGTAATGTTATCCTATGGGAAAAGAAGTTCGGAAGCACCATAACTTTGCCTCCCTGTAATATTTTTTCACCAAACTACCGAAAGGCAAGACATCTGTAGGCTGTTGGCTGTCTTCCTCCAAATTTCAGGAAAAAAGACCAAACCGTTATTTTGCAGCGAGGAGCCGAGAGTTCCTGTAATGTGTCGAGCGCCATAATGTTATCCTATGGGAAAAATGTCAACTTTGAGTGCCATAACTTTGCTGCGTGTAATATTTTTTCTATTTTCCTTTTAGAAGGCACATCTGTGAGATGTGGCTGCGTTCCCATCAAATTTCAGCCCAAAACTGCTTCGTTCTTTTGCAGCGCGGTGCCAAAAAGAATCGCTGTCACTTTCCCCACAGGTAGAAAACTATCAATGCAATTTGCGAAAGCTTTCGCAAAAAAGTTCGACACTTTCATGAGCACGGAAGTAATTTGTGAAAGTACTTTTTCCAGAAATTTGAAAAACATATTTCTGGGGTGTTTTACCACAAAGTAAAGACATGGCAAGCATCCTCAGGGTCCGACTAGGTGAATACAAAAAGAATTAGGTTACTAGATGGTCCGAAATTTAAATGCCAACCATTTTTTTGATCACCAACTGAAAACAAAATGGCTGATATGCTAAGTAACAGGCCCATTTGCAGTAAATAAAATGCATTGTGACACTGTTGAACTTTGTTAACTTTTCCCATTGACTTATATATGGAAATTGTTTTGAATAACTTTGAACCGTTTAATATTTTTCACAAATCTTTGAAAGGCATCAGGGACCCTGGCGCATGTTTCCTGAAGATTTCAGGCCGGTCGCGCAAACCATGCGACCTGTACGCGTGACCGTAGAATTCCAGAAAAAGCGTAAATGCGCGCAAATCAAATCATGCTTAATAACTCCACAGCTGTGTATCCAACTGGTACAAAACTTGGCAGATGCCAAGGCCTATGGTTCTTGATCATGTATTCCAAATTTCAGCCAAATCTGTCAAACAGTTGCAAAGTTATTAAGGTGCAAAGTTTTGGGGTTTAACATAGAAATGGCTCCTCAATCCTAACTATGGTAGCACTACCGTGTTACCATAATATATATATATATATGTGTGTATGCATTTTACTTTCACAAATGGGCCATTTTGTTTTCAGTTGGTGATCAGAAAAATGGTTGGCATTTAAATTTGGGACCCTCTAGCAACCTAATTATTTTTGTATTCACCTAGTTGGACCCTGAGATACTTGCCATGTCTTTATTTTGTGGTAAAACACCACAGAAATATGTTTTCCAAATTTCTGGAAAAGTACTTTCATAAATTACATTCGTGCTCACGAAAGTGTCGAACTTTTTGCAAAAGCTTTATAAATTGCGACAAGTTTTTCCATCTGTGGAAAGTAACAGCGATTCTTTGGCACTGTGCTGCAAAAGAACCATTGGGAGTTTTGGGCTGAAATTTGGAGGAACGGAGCTGACATCTCACAGATGTGCCTTTCAGTGTTGTATTGAAAAAATATTACATGGCAGCAAGTTACGGCACTCCAAAGTTGACAGTTTTTTCCATAGGATAACATTACGGCGCCTGAATGATCACAGAAATCCTTTGGATCCCTGCTGCAAAATAACGGTTTGGTCTTTTTTCCTGAAATTTGGAGGGAAGACAGCCAACAGCCCACGGATGTCCTTTTCAGTGGTTTGGTTAAAATATTACACAGTGGCAAGTTACGGCACTCCAAGTTGGCGTTTTTCCCATAGGATAACATTACTACTTAAGCGCATTACAGAAATCCTTTGGATCCCTGCTGCAAAATAACGGTTTGGTCTTTTTTCCTGAAATTTGGAGGGAAGACAGCCAACAGCCCACAGATGTGCCTTTCAGTGGTTTGGTGAAAAAACATTACAGGGAGGAAAAGTTATGGCGCTCCGAACTTTTCTTTTTTTCCCATAGGATAACATTACGGCGTTCGACGCGCCTTTCAGGGCCCGTATCCCGGAAACGGTGCGAGACACGGACTTTTCGTCGGAAAAATTCTTAGCCCCCCTAACTACCAAATTAGCCAGGACAGTTGTAAATAATATGACTTTTACATGTTTTTTTCTACATCGTACGGTTCCTGAGATATAACGTATTTAGTATTCCAAGTTCTCATTTTCTGCGCCGATACTCATTATTATGCATACATTATTTGTACTCACTGTCTTTCTCTATGCAGTTTGGGGAAAACCAGCACAATAAGCTGCACATTACTGTTACAGTTGCCCTTTCCGCTCTGAGTTCCGCACTGTTCACTTACTGTTGACGTCTGTGCCACCATGTGCGTTAGCCTTTGATGCTTTCATTTGCGCTTGCTTTTCTGTTATTTTTGCCATTTGTGTCTACAGAACTGTTCTCTTTCTCTTTCACTTTGCGTCACCATGCCCATTGACATTTCCGTTTGCAGGCACCATGTTGCTGTGTCGACAGCACAGTGCGTGACGAACCGTTCCGTCTATGCCACCATGTGCGTTACCCTTTCTGTTCTCAATCGCGTTGTGTTACCATGCGGCCACTGTTAGCACTTCTGTTTGCGTTGCTGTTCCTGTTACTATGCCACAAGACATCATGTGGCGGAAGCAGGGTCCGCCGCTGCAATACATTCACTATTTCTCGTTATCATTCTCAAAAGAGGAAATTAGAGGCAAAAACTCTGTTTAATGCATTAGTTAGGGTTGTTCACAGCGACAAAAGTGAGAATTGATTGTTAGGGTTGAAGACTCCTTGGACCTGCCCCCCTCAACCTGACGTGGGGTGCGCATTGGGATCGTTGGTCTAACTATCACCCCATTCTTCTATACTTCTGCTGCTTTACACATGTCATGGGGTGAGAGTTATGGCCGATGATCCCAATGCGCATCTCAGTGCTGGTTGGGGGTGAGGTGGGGTCCAAGGGGTTTTCAACCCTAACACCGAATTTCCCTCACTTTGTCGCTGTGGAACAACCCTAACTAATGCATTAAATGGAGTTTTTACCTATAATATATATATATATATGTATACATATATATATACATATATATATGTGTGTGTGTGTGTGTGAGAGAGACAGAGACATAGACCTAAGTGTGTACTACAAGGCAGTAATCCCATCAAGAGGTTTTGGGAACTTGGAACCTCGAGAGGTTCACAATGTCCCTAAAACCTTGAGATGGGATTACTGCCTTGCAATACACACTTATGTATTTGTTATTTTTTGTAATATATGCATCCAAGTAGAAAAAATATAGCTTGAGAATGGGTGCCCAACTACTTCAGTGCCAACTCACTCAACAACGGGCACCTGACTACAGTGAATAGTCACTCATGCCAGAATCAGTTTAAAAAAAATCCTCAGCTTGACAACAGGTTCCCGACCACTTCAGTGCACACTCGGTCGACAACAGGTGCCCGAACACAATGAACACTCACTCGTGCTATTTACCTGTTTTCTGCATAGGTGAGTGAATGCAGGATCAACCAGATAATGATGTTAAATTAAAAATGAAACAACAAAAAAATGCCTATCGTGGGCAGCAGGGGAAATTATTCTTGCTAAGCGAGAGATGGCCGCCATGTTTTGAAACGTGTTTGGCCCACCCACAGAGGAAAAGCGACCAATCAGAATGCATGGTTCCAGAAACATTGCATTGCGTGTCTAGAAAGGGCACTTGTCAGCATGGCAACCAGGTTAGTGTGGGAGGAAGTCCTGCGCTTGTGCTCTTCACTTTTTCTGATAATACTATTGCTCAGAACTAAAACGATAGTATTATCAACATGAAACCATGTATCGTCACCGCAGAAACCATGTATTATCATTGGAGAAACCATATATTATCACATTTGTGGTAGTGTATTACAGGAAAATTTTTGTATGGACTAAGATGGCATTATTATGGTATATCCATATATTACATATACATATATTCATCCAAGGAGTCCTCGGTTTGATGACTCCTTGAAGGAGTTGAGGTGAGTTGGCCGAAGGATGGAGAGAGCCTGGTGGGGGTCCGGCCATGATGCTGACAGGCTTAGGTTGATGGTACATTATGATAGCTATCAATCAGAAATCACCCTTAAGAAGGCAGAATTCCTGTCCAGGGAGATTTCTGCAGTGCGGAATCGACTGGCTCAGCTTTCTGGACTGTTGACAGATTGTGCAATATAATCTGCCTCCAGCCCAGAGAAGCCTTTTCTCAGCTGAGATGCAAGGAGTTCGCTCAATTCTTTGCAGATAAGGTTGCTAGCATCAGATCTGGCATTGGTCCAACCTCTCCTACGAGGGATTGTAGTGGTCAACAGAAGTGGCATGCACACAGTCTATCTGGTCAGATTTTTGCCGGTCGGAATTCATGGACATTGTGAAAATGCAGTATAGCACAGTGGTTTAAAGGCTCTGAGCTGCAAATCTGGTGACACCCAGCAGACCAGACCTGGGTTTGAATCCCATAGCTTCCACTTGCATACTGTGTGACCCTGAGTAAGTCACTTAACTTCTCTGTGCTCCCAGGTCACTCCTGTAAAAAGCTTTCAGCTTAGTGTGCTACTCCTGGTTAAACAACTAAAAAAAAAAAAAAGATAGTCCAAACATTAAGCCCAACCAGTTGTACTTTGATCCGGGTCCTACACCCTTTTAGTGGGATGTGTAGATGTTATCTGTCTGATCCTTGCTGAAATTGTCTGGAAGTCCTTGGAGAGGGGGGCTTTCCTGACCCCCTAAAGGAGGCGGTTGTTTGACCACTCCTTAAGAAACCCTCCTTGGATCCAGACTGTCTAGCTAACTACCGACCTATCTCTCACCTGCCATTTGTTGGCAAGGTTATTGGAAAGGTGGTTGCATTGCAATTGGATGATCATCTTACAACTCACAATGTCTATGATGCTCTCCAGTCTGGTTTCAGGAAGAAGCATAGCACGGAGACTGCTCTTGTCCAGGTATTGAATGACCTCCTAATGGCCAGAGATCAAAAGACACGTACCATTCTGGTCCTTCTTGATCTCTCTGCTGCATTTGACACTGTAGACCATGGTGTGCTGCTGGAGCGCCTGTGGCTTTTTTGTGGGCTGTCTGGTACAGTCCTTAAATGGTTCCACTCATACCTCGCAGGCAGGTCCCAGAGAGTTACCACTGGAATTTATTCCTCTGGTACTCACTCCCTGCTCTGAGGGGTGCCGCAGGGTTCCATTTTGGCCCCCATGTTGTTTGCAGTGTACATGCTGCCATTGGGAGATATCATCAGGTGATACAGTCTGAGTTTTCACTGCTATGCAGATGACACTCAGCTGTATCTGTCCTTTCTGCCCGGACAGAATGATGTGCTCTCTGTGCTAAATAATTGCCTAACTGAGATCAGATCTTAGATGAGCTTCAGCTGGCTAGGACTGAATCCAGATAAGACTGAAGTGTTGATAGTGGACCCAGTTCGTCCGGGGGTGGGTTTGGGGGCTGGACAACCATCAGACTTGTTGCTTGGTGATATACCGCTCACTACCTCAGACCGGGTGCATAACCTGGGTGTTATATTTGATGATGGTCTGATTCTAAAATCCCAGGTGTCAGCTGTCATCAAATCCTCTTTCTATCATCTGAGGAATATTGCCTGGGTGAAACACCTGGTTCCCCCAGATGATCTTCCAACATTGGTCCATGCCTTTGTCACTACCCATCTTGATTACTGCAATTCCCTCTACCTAGGGCTTCCTGGGGTTGATATTCACCACTTGCAGCTGGTGCAGAACGTGGCGGCCAGGCTTTTGACTGGGACCTCTAGGACCAGTCATATTACACCTGTGCTCCGCGAGCTGCACTGGCTGCCTGTTCAGTGGCGGATCACCTTTAAGGTTGGCTTGCTAACCTTTAAAGCCCTACATGACCAGGGACTCGGCTACCTGCAAGATCTCCTGGTACCCTACTGCCCCCTCCATCCTCCCCGATCCTCCGATGAGGGATTGCTGGAGATTCCCAGGGTACAATTGAAGACATCTGGTTCTCATGCTTTTTCTTTTGCAGCTCCGACCCTGTGGAATTCTCTACCTCATTGGTTAAGAGAATGCCTGACCATCGACAGGTTTAAAATAGAGTTAAAAACTTACTTATTTAATCTAGCCTTCCCTAAATATGGATGATCTGTTTTATTACTGCTGTTTTACTCATATTTAATTTGTTGTACTTAGTATTATGTACAGTGCCTTGGTTCTGAAAGGCACTATAAAAATAAAGTTGATTTGAATTGATTTGATTTGATATATGGGATATACAATGGACTGACTCAAAATATGCTATTTGTCTTCAAGAGTCGGGGGTTAGGGGGCAGGACCATAACTAATGAGTGACAGAGCCATGAGTGAGTTATGAAAGTCCTTCTCACTCACAAGTGATGTTTATTTTAACACAGTTTTGTATTTTAGCAACATAGAAACAGAGAAATCGTCGGCAGATAAGGACTGCCTGGCCCATCTAGTCTGCCCGTAAGCCCTCGTACTGGATTACTGCTTCCTTAATTTCGGTCTCTTGTTAATGATGCATGGTTACCACCCCATATTCATACTTTAAGTTTAATTGGAGAACGCAAATCAAATATAATTGGGAGTTTTTTGTGGAAAAAGCAAGTTCTGCAGGTGTGTCAGTGTAACCTCCCCCTCCCTGCACATCTACAGGCCTGATGGAGAAAAGAGGAGGGGGCACCACTAAGCAGCAGAACACAGAAATAAAGATGGAACATACCTGTAGTAGTTCTTAGGGTTTACAGGTGGTCACCAGTTGTGGCTAGAAATGGGGTGCTAGAAAGAAGGAGTCTTGGGCTGTAGAGGCAAGCTGGAGTTAGCAGGCAGACGTCAAATTTATTTTAAAGTGGTGAGGCCACGTTGGCATAAAATGTAAATAATAAAATTTATTTGTTTTGACCAAATAACAAAGCAGCTCCTGGGAGCACGGCTTTCAAGGAAAACAGTTCCTCTGTGGCAGAGAGCCATGACACCAAACTTATGGCTTAGAAGGCCTCAATGCTGGATCATGTGCTGAGCCAAGGTGCTCTGAAACATTTTAGCAGCAGCACAACCAGGCCAGTCTCCCATTACATCTCAGCCTCTCCAAACTCCAGCAGCTCAAACCAAAGCCTACTGCTCTGTCTCTCACACATTTGCGGTGGCACTAACCAGGCTGCAGCTTTTCCCATTCTTTACTCTTCATCATACAACACAGTGCCTTTGGCCCTGGGCCCCCAGCATTCTCATAAAACCTATACCGTGGGTGATTCGGGGAATGCACCAGGCACCCTTTATCTCTCCCCGCAGGCTGTCGTCAAGGAGTGGAGTGCCACATGGGTACAGTGAAGGCAGGCTGCCATCACCACCAACCCTGCTATGCAGGCTGCCACCATTGTGCTGCCCCCTCTGTTGCCCACAATCACCAGACTTCGCACCAGGAACTAGGCCCAACTCCCACCCCAGTGCCATGGTGCATGCGTAGGCCACTCTCTTCTTCTTCTTCCCAGGCTGCAGCTCCCATATGGATCCAGTCGCAGTCATGACACAGAACCCTAGGCCACCCCAACCTCCACTGAATGGTCTACATCATACAGTCACCAAGGCCTGAAACCAAAGCTAGGGCCAGCACCCCGGCCCACTAGATGCTCTCGAACGCTCTCTCCCACCAGCCACTCCTATGTAAAAAAGGAAAAACACTTATTAAATACCCTCCGGGGGGGGATGGCCCTGCCTGACCAGTAGGTAGCCCAGCCACCAATTCCAAAAATGAGCAAATGGGAGGCAGGGGACACTTTAGTAAGCATCTCCCAAAGGGGGTGCTTACGTCGGGATCTGAGTCAATGAGGTGGCTTGAAATCAGACAGCAGCCAGTACTAATTGATCTGGTTGATAATGTGGCTGTCACTACGCGCACTTTTCAAATCACTGTGTTGGGTTTGCCATTTTGATGATGCTGTGCTGCCAGCACCCCTGTCTCATCCTCTCCACATGACACCACTTCCAACTCCATACCTACTTTCCTTCCCAACTCGCAAAGGAACTTTCCCTGGTGATCCTCAGTATATTGTGTTTTTTGTTTTGTTTTTTTACGTAACCCGGCACCACCTCCCAATGGTCTACCACCTGCCTGTTGCCCTATGCAGGTTAAGAGGCCAGTGTTCTGAGTTAACCAGCACAAGGGACTCCAGTACCAAGAATTATGCTATTTATGTGGTGCCTCCTCCACCCAGAGAGTTCTTTAAGTTGGTTAGATGTTAAACTAGCACAACCCCTGGGAAGCTGTACCTACCCACAGCTCCAACCAGTGGTCCCACACATGGAGTTGTCCCACACACTTTACTACACATTCAATGGTACCATTATTGGTGTTGCTAATAATATGCTCACAGTAATCACACTTGCCAACAGGATCTGGACCTCTTGCATACACCCTGTGCACCTGTAGGGATGACTTGCAGCAACAAGTGGGGTCATGAGGGCCTGATCGGCTGCCCTCCCCAGGATTATCATGAAGGCCTCACAGTTGATGCCCTCCCCATCAGATCCACCACACAGAGCACCCCCAGTGATTCAAAGCTGAAGCGGGGTTGTGAGGGTCTGAGACGGCTGCCCTCCCTAGGATCATCATGAGGGTCGTGAGGGCCTCCCAGTTGACCCCCCCCTTCCCATCAGATCCACCACACAGGCGCACCCCCCCGACCGATTCAAAGCTGAATCAGGGTCGTGAGGGCCTGAGATGGCTGCCCTTCCCAGGATCATCGTGAGGGTCACGAGGGCCTCCCAGTTGACCGCCCTCACCATCGGATCCACCTCACAGGAACTCCCCCCTGAACAATTCAAAGCTGAAGCGGGGTCATGTGGGCCTGAGACGGCTGCCCTCCCCAGGATCATCGTGAGGGGCACGAGGGCCTCCCAGTTGACCGCCCTCCCCATCGGATCCACCACACAGGAGCACCCCTGAGCGATTCAAAGCTGAGCGGGGTCATAAGGCCTGAGATGGCTGCCACCCCCAGGATCATCGTGAAGGTTGCGGGGCCTCCCAGTTTCCCGCCCTCCCATCAGATCCACCACACAGGAGCACCCAGGCAATTCAAAGCTGGGCGGGGTCATGAGGGCCTGAAACGGCTGCCCTCCTCAGGATCATCGTGAGGGTCGCGAGGGCTTCCCAGTTGACTGCCCTCCCCATCGGATCCACCACACAGGAGCACCTCCCCCCAAGCGATTCAAAGGGATGGAGCAAGCACGGCCTCAGCTGCCACCATTTTGAGGAGTCAGCGTGTGATTTTAAAATTGGCACCAAACTATATTTCAAACAAACAAACTCAGACTTAGTTGCCTTTAAAGTTAATGTTGGCGGCATACCTCTACTGATTGTTTTGTGCATAGTTCAAGATATCAGCATTATAAATTGCAGTTCTGCTCCATGTACCTTAAAATTTGTTGCTTTAAAAGTAAAAGTACTGAATTTAGTCTCCTTCTCTCAGCCTGTGTTCAGTTAGACCTATTGTATTCAAGTTGCTGTGCTCTAAAGCTAAAGCTAGTTCCACGAGTCTCAGCAGTTTTTCTGCAGTCTGTACCATGCACCTAAGAATTTGCTGTTTTAAAGGATTTCATTTAGCCTCTTTCTGTCAGCCTGAGTCTGCATAGCCCAATTAGCAAGAACTTACTGTGCTGCAATAGTCAAAAGTTGGAATTGTTAGGTGATTTTAGGTCCAAGTACAATCGTCCTACATGAAAAGCAGCCCCACCCCTTCGGCAGCACATAACTTTAAATTCTCCTCTCTCATAGCTGAAGCGGGGTCGTGAGGGCCTGAGATGGCTCACCGCCCCAGGATCATCGTGAGGGTCACGAGGGCCTCCCAGTTGACCGCCCTCCCCATTGGATCCACCACACAGGAGCACCTCCCCCCGAGCGATTCAAAGGTGCAGAGCGAGTGCGGCCTTAGCTGCACCATTTGAGAGTCGGCGTGTGATTTAGTCCCACTCGGTGCTGTACCTTGACTCCCACTGCCCCACCACCACCCTTGGTCGGCTGTCAGTTATATAGTGGTTGTCAGGTGATCCAATAAAACCAATCGGCGCACTTTAGCATTTGCAGCTTATACGGACCCACCACTAGCGGCCGCAACTCCCAGTTTCCAGCTTGTTGCAGCAATCATTTTGGCACAATGCTCCTCTATCTCCTCCCATTTCTCTGCCTGGCATTTCCTCTAGACCATCTCCCCCCAGCAACCCAGCCCCTGCGGGAACCAAACCATCACCTTTATTACACTCTGCTCACTCCCCTGTCACCCTCATCTTCCTCCACCCTTCACCAATGGCCACATATGCCCACCCTTACTTGGGTGCTCTGTGCCTCCATCCTCCCTCCTTCATTCTTTCAGGGTCTATCTGTCCTACGAAATTTTGCAACTTCTGCCTCCCCTCCCACCCCACAAGATACCCACACCAGACATAAGTCCAGATCCCTATGGACTACTTCCATACACTACCTCACACTGCTACTCCTCTTGGCAGGTGATGTTGAAACAAACCCAGGTCCTACGCCTCCCACTGCCCCCCCAACGCTCCCCAAGGGCCTCCAATTACTGCACCTCAGCATCTGCACCATCATGAATAAATTTCTTGAGCTACAACTCACTGCCCTAACCCTACGCCCAGACATCTTCGTTATATCTGAGACATGGCTGAAACCACACCATGATGATGCAGCAGTAGCCATTCCTGGCTATTCACTCATCAGGCAGGACCGTTTGGGCAAGAAGAATGGAGGCAGCATTGCCATGTTCATCTCCACCAAGTTCCAGTTCACCCCGGTCCAGGTCCCCGGTCCTGTACCACAAGTTGAATCCTTGATGGTTAAGCTCACTCTCCCTCACTCTTCCCCGGTGTACGTCAGGGTGACCTACTGTGCCCCTGCCACCCCCTGGCCTGACATCTTAGACCACCTAGCCACACTAAAGTCTATTGTCACAAATGGCGAGCTCTACATCCTCAGTGACTTCAGTTTCAACTGGCTAGCGAACAACTGCTCAAAGCTACGGACCAAAGTTACCACCCTAAACCTCTCCCAACTAATTGACCAACCCACCTGATTAAACTCTAAAATGCTAAACCACTCCCTCTTGGACTGGGCTCTCATCCCCTCCACAGGATTAGTAAGCCGGCCTCCTCCTGACTCCTTGAGCAATCACCACTTGGTATATATGGTCAGGAAGGTGCACAAACCCGCAAAACACCCACCAGGATGATCCTCATGAGGTCCTATAAATCCTTATGTCTACCTTCCCTCCTAAATGACCTTGCTCACATCTACTGGTCCTTCATACAGAAGGCACCCACCATCGACCTCACCTTCGATATGTTCAGAAATAACTTTCTTGCTGTATGGGACTACCACGCCCCTCTAAGATGCACAAGAGTAAGGGTTCCCCATCTCCACTGGGTCACCGCTGACATCATTAGCAGATAACCGGTGCAGGGAATACAAAGAAAACATAAGCCATCCAGCACCCAAGTATCTCTACAAAGATACCGTACCCTCTACAACCCCTGCACCAAATCTATACGGCAGGCCAAACAAAATTATTTCAAGTCAGCTCTTTCCGCCAACCTTAACCGCCCTTCAAACTTTTGGAAAACTATCAAATTCCTACTCACTCCACCAGTCCAGCCACCAACCCCAACCCTCTCCATCCTTGGCAACATCGTCTCGGACCCTAGTGAAGTTGTCTCTGCCTTCAATACCTTCTTCACCAGTTGTGCTACGTCCCTTCTACCCAACCACCAGCTCACCCCTCCCACACCTAGCACTTCACTGAAATCCCAGAACTCCCCCTTGCCAATACTTTCTCCGTCCACCAAGTAACCCCAGCCAAAGTACTACAAACACTATGGGCCTCAACCCCAACAAAGGTAAATGTCCTTAGGCCTGGACTCCAAACTCCTCCACCTATCAGTACCAGCCATCGCCACCCCACTCGCTGACCTCCTGAACCTCTCATTCTCCCTGGCTAAAATACCAGCCTAATGGAAGCAGGCGGTTGTTATCCCCCTCCCAAAAGGTGGCGATCCCTCCATGCCTGGAAATTACAGCCCAATCTCCTTGCTCCCAATACTGGCCAAACTTCAGGAACATCTCGCTCTTGCTCAGCTCACACAATACCTTGACTCTACCTCCTTCTCCACCCCTTATCAGTCTGGGTTCCGTAAGTCTCATTTCACTATCACCACCCTCCTAAGACTCACAAATGACATCTCATCAGGCATGGACAAGGGGCACATCACCTCGGCTATTTTCATAGACCTGGCCAAGGCTTTTGACACTGTCTCCCACCCCAAGCTACTAGCAAAACTAACTGATGCAGGCCTCTCCAGCCTTGCCACTAGCTGGTTTCAGACCTACCTGACTGGCAGACTCCAATCGGTAAAAATTGGCTCCCAAATATCCGCCCCCTCCCAGTCTCCTTGGGGGTTCCCCAAGGCTCAGTCCTGGGCCCGCTATTATTTTCTATATTTCTAAATGACCTCCCACTGGCCTGCACAAACTCAGCCATACAAATGTACATGGACGATACCGTACTGTACACCTCCGGGCCCTCCTCCGGTGTCGTGTCCACTGCTCTCCAACAGGGCTTTAATTCCATACGCATTGGTTCAGGTCCAACCAATTAATCCTAAATGCTAAGAAAACTATCTCCCTCACTTTCAGCATGCAACCTTGACTCTCACGCCTAGCTGCTCCTCCCGCCTTCCATACCCTGGATGGGTCCCCCCTGGAATCTTGCACCTCTTTTAGATACCTGGGTGTATGGCTTGACCAACACCTAAATTTCTCAGCCCACATTGAATCGCTACACAAAAAACTGCACCCCAAACTGGGTGCACTACATCACAACAAAGGGTGCATGCCCTCCATGGTCCGAAGGGAATTAGTGCTTAAAATGATTCTCCCAATACTTGATTATGGTGACGTGGTCTATGGCACAGCATCTGCATCCTACCTGGCCAGCCTGGACACCCTCTTCCACTCTTTCTGTCGCTTCATCTTGGACTGCCCCCAATGACCCATCACTGTGACCTATACAGCTCCCTAGTCCTACTCACTTGCATCCTGGAGACTGATCCACGGCTCCAGAGTCACAGCAATTCTGGTCTGAATCCCTACCCCTTACCTTAACTCCGCTTTATCAGCCCAACCACCCTCGACCTGCCTCCCTCAAGCTCCGATTCTAGGCTCCTCCAAGTCCCATTCATCGTTCATCCAAGGGACAAGCAGCCTTCAAATATCACTGCCCAAACTTTGGAATGATTTACCTGCCGACTATTAGGCTCACCCCTAACCCAAGACTCCTAAACCCGCTTCTTCACACGCATTTCTCTGACTCATGCAACTGTTACCAGCACTCACGAGGCTATAGCCCCATGCTCCTCTTCTTTGTGATTGCTGTGCTTATTGCTCACTACTGCAGCTTAGGATCAGACATGTTCAAGTATTCTGTATTGCTTTGATGCTGTGGCCTGTTGCAGGTTTTCTCACACTGCCTGTGTACCTAATTGTCTGTGCTAGGTTAAACATTGTGAATACCTGTATACCCAAATGTTTATGTTAAAACCTGTAAATACATGTCCTATGTACCCTTTGTAACGGTCCCAGGTCGCATCTGGCAGAGTGGTCCCCGCTCAGTATGCCTGCCTGGTTAATCTAATAAATAAATAAACAACGATACACCCTTTGACTTTTCTAGTAACTCAACATTCAGTAATAATATGCTCAGGACTCAAGTTTAAATTTTAAACAAACTGGTTATTTGGGGATTTAAACAGGGGATGGGGTGCAAATCAATGTTTACCATAACGTAATTTATTAGGCTTTGGTGTTACAGGAACATTGAAAGGCATTCAACCCCTGACTAGGTTCGGTCACTGCACTCTGGGTACCTAGGATCTGATATGTTGCAGGCCTGCGTGTTGTCGTGGGTTGGCCAGTGTTGCAGCTGGTTGGGACCCTTAAACAAATAAATGATTATTAATTTCTTCACCTTTAGTTATTCCAATATTCATAAGCACTTTAAACCCAAGAAAATTGTAATCCTCAGGCCTGATGGCCTGCAAAAACAGTTATTTATTTATTTTTTTTATTTATTTTAAATTTGGTAACCGGGAAAAGCACACTGAGTCAGGGCTCGTTTCCAGGTGTGACCCAGGGATAAGAGTAGACAGTTACATACAGAGGATCCAAGTTCAAACATTAACATTCATTTACAAGTGCTGGTGGCAGTTGACAAGTGCAAGCAGTTAGGCAAGTATAGAACTCAGGGAAGAGACAAGTTTCGTAGGATGAGGTCGGAATCGTTACCATTGATGCAGAGTATGGAGTAATAGGGTAGGCCAGAAAAAAAAGTGTTGCCTGCAGATTTAAACACCGACATTAAACCACAGATTAAACTTTAAAGGCAAATCAGTTGGCAAACACTTTTTATTTTGTGCTGCAGGGTTAAAAACCCTGGTGTACTCACTGAACCATGACCTCGAGGTCTGGGATGATTTCCCGGCTGGCTCCTCTTGAGGAATGGCTCTCTGGTTGTTGGCTGCAGAAGGCAGGTCTCTTTCTACTCAACAGGGACCAGGGCTTGCACAACTCACCCCCACGTCAAGGCCTTTCCCCCAAGGGTGGCCGCAACACGCGATATTCTTCTCCACAAGAGCTGACTCCCTCAGCTGGTCTGTCAGCAGATTTTGTAGAACAGGCAGCAACAGACTCTTAGTAGAGATATTTTAATTTATTTATTTTATTTTAGTCTTTGGTAACCGGGTAAAGCCCACTAGGCACAAGTGCCTGTTTTCAGGGGTGACCTGGGAGCACTGGGCGGTTAAGTGACTTGCTCAGAGTCACACAGTATGCAAGTGGAGGTTGTGAGAATCAAACTCAGGTCTGGTCTGCTGGATGTATCAAGCTCGTTCACACCTCGTTCCTTTAACCTCTGGGATACATTGCCAGCCCTTCATACCTCATTTCTTTAACCTCTAGGCTATACTGCCAGCCCTTTTTCATATTTTGAATCACAGACTTTAACTTTAACACAGTCTCAGATAGGCTGCTCAGCTTACCCGCTTGCAAACTGCAGTCCTTGGTATGTATGCTGGCACAACAGCAGTCCAGGTCTCCCCTTTCAGCAGACAGGCTGGAGACAATTCTGGTAGCCCTAGACTTGAGATTCAAGCACAGTCCCTGGAGCAAACAGGTCTCTCACTGACACATAGCTTACGGATCTTTCAGACACTCTGATCCCATTTCCAATCTGGACAGTGTGCTCTGGGGAAATCACTTCTTATCTCCCCTTGGAGACTTGTTGATTTGATCTGCAAACTCGGCAGTCCCAGCTATTCAAAAGATGTTCAGGCCAAGGAGAGGTAAAGCAGACCTCTCCCCAAATCCCCGAGCTGAGAATACAGCCTTCTCTCAATCCAGAAGCTCGTGCCAGACTAACCGTTTTGCTATTTCTCTTGACTGAAGGAAAAATACATCTGTAATCTAGTTGGCTGCCCAAGCTGTCAGTCACAGTTGCAATGTCCTGACTGGTTAAAATGGGCACTAAGCACATATGAGCATATGAAATTTGCCAGCAGATAAAGGCCTAGAGGTCTATCAAGTCTGCTCGAATGTGCAGCTAGCACCCCTTATTCTGCAGCTGCCCCCCTTCCAGCCTTCACCTTCATTAACCCTCCCCCTTGTCCTATCCCATCCCCTTTTGAAGCAGTCCACTGTTCTACTGGATACCACTTCTGCAGGTAATGCATTCCACCCAGCCACCACCCTCTCTGTAAAAAAGTGTCTCCTCATCTCCCTCCTGAACCTTCTTCCCTCCAGTCTCATATCATGGCCCCTGGTGTCCCTCCCCTTCCTTACTTTGATCAGTCCCTCTGTACCTGTCTTGCTTATTCCTTTCATGTATTTAAAGGTTTCAATCATGTCCCCCTGTCCTTCAGCAAATACATGTTCAACTCCCTCAACCTCCTCTCGTATGATAAGTCCCCCAGCCCCTTGATCCTCTTTATCACCCTGCTCTGCACCCCCTCCAGTAACTTAATGTCCCTCTTCAGATACGGGCGCCAGTACTGCACGCAGTACTCTAGGTGCGGTCTAACTAATGACCTATACAGTGGCAGAATCACCTCCTGTCTCCTCGAGGATATACCCCTTGCAATACAACCCAGCATTTTGTTGGCCTTTGCAGCTGCCTTCCTACATTGTTCCGAGTTGTTCATTGACCCTGTAATGAGCACCCCAGATCCTTCTCTCCTCTGTCTGGGCTAGCTGCACTCTCCCCAGCTGGTAACTCCTCCTTGGGTTCTTCATCCCAAAATGCAGCACCTTTCACTTTTTGGTGTTAAACCCCAGTTGCCAGGTGTCTGACCAGGTTTCAAGCTTTGCCAGATCATCCTGCAACCCCTGCCATCCCCTAGGGTCATCCACCACCACTCCTACCTTGGTATCATCAGCAAACAGACTGATCTTGCTCTTGATGTCCCATGATATGTCTGCAATAAATATCCCAAACAACACTGGTCCCAACACCGAGCCTTGTGGAACACCGCTCATCACTACCCTTGGGTATGAGAGCTCCCCTCCACCACCACCCTCTGTTGCCTTCCCTGAAACCAGTTTCCTACCCATCTCACCAGCTTTGCACCTGCCCCTGTGCCTACTAATTTACTTCCAGCCTTCCATGTGGCATCGAGTCAAATTGCTTACTGAAGTCCAGATACAGGACATCCACTGCATGGCCCCTTCCAGTTGCCTAGTTACCCAGTCGTAGAACTCCACCAGGTTGGTTTGGCAGGATCTGCCACTTATGAAGACATGCTGTCTGTCATGTAGTCCTTTGGCCTCTGGAGGGCCACCAGCCTCTCCTTCAGGATAGTCTCCATTAGCTTACCCACGATGGATGTGAGGCTCACTGGTCTGTAGTTTCCTGGTTCATCCTTGGGGCCACTCTTGTGGAGGGACACCACATGAGCCATCCTCCAGTCCTGAGGTACACACCCCGAATGTAGTGAGGCATTAAATAGGCCTGCCAAAGGTCCTGCAAGGACCTCTGCCAGCTCCTTCAGTACCCTGGGGTGGATGCCATGTGGGCCTGGCGTCTTGTCCACCCTCAGTGCCTTCAAACCTTCCTGAACTCTGCCCTCCATAATTTCCCCATCTGTTCACAGTTTCTTCCAGTAGCCATAGTAAAGAAGGACCCATTAGGACCCCTTGAGTTCTGATTGGCTCACCAGCAGGGTCAAAGTAACATTACGGTGGCTGCATGACCAGAAAGTAAACAATCCCAACATTAAAGTTCATTTTTAAACACAATAGTTCAGATCCAACAATAAACAGTCACAGCATTCAGTAGGGATGCATCTATACATATAAGCGACTATACAAAGGAACCCATTGGGGTGCAGCCCAACCAGTCATGAGCTCCATTCCTCCCAGACACAGAACAGGCCATACACTACATACACAGACTGCTTCCCTTAAAGCTATAGAGCGGTGGCATTAATTTGCACACTTACACAGGAACCAGAAATACAACAACACTTTACTTCTGGGTTTATTATTTACAGTACTGGACTTAACCAGGCTCTTAAAGGCAGAGCACCAGTTGGGAACCTTCCAAGCAGAGAAACTGCAGTGTCAAGGAGGTAACTAAGGTAAGCCCACCTTTTTGGGGGTTACACTCGCCCTGCCCAGAAAACTAAGGTTACATTTAAGTAAACTTATCTTCCTGCCCTCAGCTCACAAATCCCTCCCTGAAGATCCTTGGTATGTTGTTTATAGCCAATCCTTTACTGAGCCACTTTCGGTGGTGATCATGCCTGTCCCTTTGGGATAGGCAGGAATTTCGCTGAGCTGAATTTGGTGGTGACCTTGCCCACCCCCTCAGGAGAGGGGGCATCCTTTGTAGAGCCATGCTTAGTGACAATCCTATTGTGTTTAAAAAAAAAAAGATTATGAATTCAATTCAATTCAATTCAATTCATCTTTATTTTTAAAAGGTGCTTTTCTTAAAATCAAAGCGCCTGTACAAATTCACATAACAATAAATACAATAAAGTTAAAACTAATATAAATCCTTAAGAGCTATATTAAAAAGGTGGGTTTTCAAAGCTCCCTTAAAGAAACTAAAAATTAAGAATAAGAATTAAAGAAACAAAACACAGTGGAAATGACTGGGTCCATTCATGTCTATGTTTTTTCCTTTAATTTATAATTTTTTGTATTTTAAATACTTTTTTCTGTTAAGGTCTTTGTAACCCCAATGCCAGCATCCACATCAAACACCTAATTCTGGGACCATTTGAAAATTTACCCTCATAGGGTTTGTCAGGGTTGGGCTACAAACAAATACATTTGTGTACTCGGCAGCAATCCACTCCATCGCCTCGAGAGAAAGAAGGCATCCTTACTAGAGCAGCACTCAGAGGCAATCTAGATACCATCCCCTCCACTGGGTGAGGGGGCACCTGTACAGGAGCTGTTTTCAGCCCCAGTGCAGCCTACCCACCTCTAGCAATCAAACATCATTGTCACTGACCAATGCTTGTTTACATATGAGTTCATGAACCTGGTGACACCAGTTGAGTGGAAGCCTACAGTGAAGCTTTGAGCTGTTGCACTGGCAACCTGGGTTCCAGAATGGACTCATGAGAAGATACCTGAGCAGCCAGGCTCAGCAGTTGCTGCTACCTGCAGGTCTTCTCAGTGCAGGAGGGATGATGTGGCTATGGAAAGGGACCTAGGAGTCATCATAACAGAGGACCTCAAGGTGTCTAGTCAGTGTGGTAAAAAAGTGGGTAAGGCAAGCAGGATGCTGGGTTGCATTGGGAGAGAAATAACAAGTAGAAAGTGGGAGGAAACTTTGCCCCTATATAGGTCACAGGTGAGGCCACACCTCGAGTACTGTGTCCAGTTCTGGAGGCCCCATCTCAGAAAATAAATCAACCAGGTGGAGACAGTGCAGAGAATAGCTATCAAAATGGTCCAGGACATGCATCAAAAATATTATGAGGAAAGGCTGAGGGGTTAAATATGTACTTGCTGGAGGTAAGAAGGCATGGGGGACATGATACAAACATTCAAGTATGCTAGAGGAATAAATAAGGTAGAAGAGATCAGCTATTTGCAGAAAAGCTTTTAATCCTGTTTAGACACAGGAAATACCTCATGCCTGATGCCCTGCGACTATCGATCACGAGTTCTGTACTGTCAGTGGTTGGTTATGGCCTAGTGGTATAGAGCGCAGCCTCTGACACTGCCTTAAAAAGGATCTCCACTGTGCTAAATAAGGCCTGCAGGCTTATCCTAGGGTCTGACAACCAACTGCACATGTGCCTGCTATATAATCACACAAACTGGCTCAACCTTAGGAACAGGATAAAATTCCAGTCCAGCATCCTAAGCAAAAAAAGCATTGCTAGCTCTTGTACCACCTTGCATCCAACAAATGTTCCAAACAACTAGTTCCCAGCACAATACTTGTGGGACTTCACGTTGAGCATTCAAGGTACCTTTCAGAAGAACATCCCTGGGGCAACGCTTCTTCTCCTAGAAGACTCCACAATGGGTTGAATGATCTCCCAATCTGCACAACTGGCTTACAGAGCTGAGGATCTTTAAACACAACTTAAACAGCACCTTGCCAACTTACCCACTTGCAACTGCTTTAAATAATACCTACTTCTCTATGGGAGATCCATTCCCATCTTAGAAGCAGCACTTAGCCTCTCACCCCAGCCACCCCTACCTATAGTAACAACCCTTACTCACAGCACTTGCCTTGTGAGTCTCTAATCCTCCCAACCCCATCCATTTGTGTATCTGAGGACCCCTGCAGTCCAGCCTAGGGCCTCACCATCTATGTCTGTGAGGCTGCTCCTCCCACTACCTTCTCCCACCAATTCACCCCACTTTTCCCTGGACACTTCCCCTCCCATTACACCACTAACTCCCCTCCCCCCCATCCTGCTTAGCTATATCACTAACTAAGCTCTGACAAAGCCTTCCTCTGGCACCACATGGTTTCTCTTTCCATCTCTATAATCCTTCCTATTCTTTACCATTCCTCATTAAATAAGATCATATAGTAGTCTAAATTATATATGTATTATGTCTCCGCTCTTTACACTAGAATATATAAACAACTCTAAAGTCTGTAACTGAGTGAAATTATTGTTTAGAACCTTGCCGAGTGACCTTGTAGTTGATTCTGGAGAGATTGCTATTTAAGCAATAAGGCATGACAGGGGTGTGTTATGATGGGATAACAGACACCTCAGGGTCGGGTTGAAGCATGAGGCATAGCTGAGGGCTTCCACCACCCGAGAGAAGGGCTGTTAACCCACCATAACACACCCCCAGTGCCTTATTGTGATTATGAAATGGATAATTTTTAGTAAATTTTATGCATTTTTAAACATAATACTTTCAGCTGGGTCATTGTGCTAGGATAACGGCCCAGCTGAAAGCAGCTCTCGGCCAATCAGAATCAGCATTCCTTCTACCCATTTCATAATTTTCTGTATTGTGTGTCCTGTCTAGACTTTGAACCTTTGTAAATGAGCTTCCAGCTCAAAGGTTGTTTCCGAATCAATAAACGTGAAACTTGAAAAGAATGAGCACTAGGACTAGGGGTCACAATATGCGGCTAGAAGGGGGGAGACTCAGAGGCAATGTGAGGAAGTACTTCTTCATGAAGAGGGCAGCTGAACCCTGAAATGCACTACCTGAGGAAGTGGTGGGGGCAAAAACCATGGGGGCATCCAAGCATGACTGGGATAGACACAGGGTACTAGTAAGACTAGGACAGAAGGGAAGAATGGAAACAGGTCCAGCAGGATCTGACGGAAGAAAGCAAGACATTTATTAAAGCTAAACCAGGACAGACTGAATGGACCTGGAGATCCCTTTCTGCCAACAACTACTATCTAACTATGTCTGATACTGTAGTGGCTCCTAGTGAAGAGCCAGATTGACAGGGGTGGTGGAGGGGAGGGGGGTCTTCCAGATAACCAGGGAATTAACAGTGCCATTATGACAGGGGTGATTGGGGAAAGGGGAGCCACTAGACTACCAGGAAATTAACAGTATCATTATGACAGGGACGATTGGGGGGGGGGTTGACTAAACTACCAGGGAATTAACATCAGCTTCCATCCGGTATGGGCTCTATGGTGCCATGCATACATGCAAATGAACCCATAAAGGGCATGAAAATAGCCCTTAGTGCCATGTATGCCCTATGGACTCATTTGCATACTCAAGCTGAATATGGCCTACAAGACCTCTGGTGCTGTCTCCTGTGGAATATGCAGCCTTGGGTCATGTTGGCACAGCCCATATCCATTTAGTGCTGCATCGACATGGCCCGATAGTCAGCGAGTTAGTGTGCTCTGTTAGTGTGCATGAAATGGCTGAATATAGCTCACTGCTGGCCATGTGCTATTTTTGGTGCAATTCTAAAGGCTACACAGTGCTATTGACCAACTCTGACTATGGGGCCCCTGAAGGTTTTGGTGTTGTGCTGTGTTGTTTGCCATCAGAAACATGTTTATTTATTTTATTTTGGTAACTGGGTAGGCCCACTGAGACTGTTACAGTCTGTTTTTCGGGGCAACCTGGAATTAATTACAATTAACAAATAGGTTTACAGAATAGGGCAAGCAGACAAAGCATTGTACTAGCATCATCCTAATTTATAAAATGCATGCTAATAATGTTGCATCTTGATTGGCTGAAACTTGTTCTACCTATTGGACTGGGACATCACAAACAACAGGTATGAAAAGTCCGGTACCAGTGCTGCTCAATTACTATAAATATCAGTGTGCAGCTCCTAGATGCTGCAATCCTAATCCTGGTCTCACTTTCATTCACACTGCTACCTGGATTGGTCCACTCACTCACTGAACCGAAAACACCTGAAGCCAATCATTTCCAGTTCAAGTCCACAGAGTAAAACAATATGAAGGTTTCTTTTCAAGTTAAAGAAACAAACATCGAACAAAACTGGGGGATGGGGGGGACTTCAAAAGACAGGTCACATAAAAAGCACACATACTGTTGTGCCTTTTTATAAGAGCAATAAGATACTGTAGGATGCTGCTTGCATTGGTACAACCTCATTTCTGGGGCTGGGGACACTCAGCCTGTGGCCTCATGCCTAACTGCGCCTGTGGTCATGCGGATGCGGCACCACAACCAACACCTCATCATGTCTTATTGCTTACATGTCAACCGTATGAAGCTAGTACTTTTCAGGTTTCAGGTTTCTCTATTAGGTGTAATGTTCATTATACCAAAACATTAAAAATACCACTTGTAAAAAAACATATAAAAGTATAAAGTTAATAAATAACCATGGCAGTGTAGGACAATAAAGGAGTAAAATGCACCCAAAGCCCCCTGTTGGTCTAGGAAGGAAGGGCGTAGAAACAGAAACAGAATCTGATGATAGATAAGGACCACTTGACCCACTCAGTCTTACCATTTTCTCACCTACAGTAGTATCACTGTAGACCCTAATTGATCTCTGGTTCTTTCTCCCTCCCCCTTCCTTTCCACCAAGATGCCCTTATGCCGATCCCATGCATTCTTGAATCCCACCACTGTCTTTGCCTCCACCATCCCCACTGGAAGGCTGTTCCTGAGATCTGCCACTGTTTCTGTGAAGAAGTACTTCCTCAAATATCTCCTGAGTCTACCCCCTCTGGCTTTATAACATGTCCCCCTGTACTTGAACTCCTTTTTCCTGAAAAATAATTCCCTCCTGTTCCTTATTTACCCATGAGGTATTAAAAGGTCTATGTCATATCCCCCCTCTCCCTCCTCTCTTACAGGATATACATATTGAAGCCATTCTCTCCTCATAGGGATTTTGGTGCAGACTACCCCATTTTACTTACCTTCTTTTGTACTGCCTCCACTCTGTCAATGTCTTTCTAGAGATGCAGTCTCCAAAAGTGGACACAGTACTCAAGGTGGGGTTTTACCAGTGATCAATTCAGGGGCAATGCCATCTCCTCTTTCTGCTGGAGGTATTCCTCCCTTACCAGACAGCTGGTGGAAAGGCATAGACAGGCCTCACAGGAGCAAGGATGTGGGTGCACAGGGCAAACTGTTTGCTCCTGGTATACAGAACTATAAAGAATCATGATATGCAAATGTCCACTTTGCCCATGTATGGGTCACAGATGATATTTGCATGTCAGTATAAGCTCACTGCAATATGAGGAGCAATCATTTGCTCCTCCAAACTCTCCCAGGCTGAGTTCTCACACTGCGGCCTGGGGTCAGCAGTGGTGCTGGATCAACAATGTAAGCAGTGAATAGTACAAGAGCTACCACACCCCTCCCATTATAACTCTCAACCCCGTGCCCCACAAATCAGGGGCAGGAAGAAATTAGAAACAAAAAGATCATCCTCCTGTGATCTCTGGACAACAGGGACGGGTGAGAGGTATATTCACTCCATAACCCCAGATACCCCTGTTGTCAAGCAATCCCTCCCTCACCCAGTCACTGAATCTCTCATATCTAATTGCTTACTTTGCGTCATGGTCATTTTGCAGGAAAAGCATATGATAACATTATTTTTCAGTAAGAGAAACACTAAACTATTCCAATAAACATATAACTTTATTTATCTATCTATTTGAAATTGTGTTATAAAGTTTACATACAGAGGTTATGAGACAATCTTGTTTACAGATGCAATGGGGGAGAGGACAGGAATTATGCAGGATAATAAACATAAGAGGCATGTATATAGTTTATTTCAAATGTTTTAGTAGGAAAGACACACAGAGCTGGAAGCAGCTCATTTCCAGATGTGTCCTGGGGTAAGAAGTGGAGAGAGCGGCACGGTATAACAAGGGAGAGCCATGGCTGAAGGCAACTTATAAAATGGTATGGGAAAATCCTGAAATCTGATTGGCTGTTGTTCATGTAGCAATTATGTTCCATGCATGGAAAATAAAAAGTGTTGCCAAATGTGCACTGATCACCCCTGGAATCATTACACTAATAGAATATTAAGAATTCAACTGCCATTGTTTTTTGCCCTGCAACTGTAAGCATCACCTATATGTGCACTGGGCCCTAAAATCAAACTACCTTAAATACAAAATAAAACAGATTTATTAAATGTTGCTTCCTGATCATCACATTCTCTTTACACACATAAACAAATTAGAAACATTAAGCATTGTTTATAGTTTTCATTACAACTCTTTCTTTGCTAACAATGAAAACTCCCCTTCTATCTTTACCTGCTCATCAGGGAAATCTCTTCTTCTTGCCCTGACAGTGAGATAATTGAGTCTCTGGCTGTAACAGAGGTCTTTGTTGTGTGTGTGCGTGTGTGTGTATGTGTGCATGGTATGCTAGGAGAGTAACATTCTAACAGTGGAACCAAGCAGAATTTTGAATCCATGTAGGAAGAAATAGGCTGTTGGTTGACTAGGATCTGTGGCTTATCCTGTAGGTAGGGAAATGGGCAGACTAGGTGGGCCAAGCAGTCCTTATCTGCCGTCAAAGTCTATGTTTCTATGTATTCCATGACATATTCAATATCTTTAATGTGGGGGAAAAACAGAGAAACAAAACAGGAAGAAGAAAGTAGGCAATAATACAATGACATCATCAGTGACATCACTTGCAGTGGGTGGAAGGACTAATTTATCATAAATGCACACATGTAAATCTATTGTTTCTACATATAAACATACTTTTCCCGACTGTAAAAAGTTTTTTAAAAAAGTGCCCATTTTATAAGCGCAATAAGGCACTCCGGGATTTGCATGGAACGCCATTTTACTGCACAGCCAGCAGCTAAAGTCACTCGGCCTGCGGCCTTGTACCTTCATACGCCCCTGACCATGTGGTAAAATGTGTTCCACGCAACGCACACCCCATCATGCCTTATTGCTTACATAATACACAAGGTCAGGAGTAACTGCAGCAGAATGTTGTGAAGTCATGGAGGACAAGCTTGAGGGAGTGGGGGGAAGAGGCAGAGTGGATCGGCAGAGGAGGAGAGGACCAGAGTTTAGGGAAGTGAAGAGAGAAGGCAGCTTGACCGGCAGTAGATTTCCTTGGAGGAAAGCAAAGAGAACAAGATTTAGTGTTCAGAAGTGAGTATAAGGAGGTGTGTGGGGAGGGTGAAATGACAGTGGCAACAAGATGTAAGTTAAACAATAGCAGATGTACCATCAATAATTTAACTTAATTCAGTAGACAGACAGATACGCCAGCAGCAAGTGCAAAGCTCAGTATGATACAGAGTGTAGTTTCAAGTAAACACAGGAGAAATGTTTCTAAGCAGTATTACACAGGGCCAACACAAATCAAGTACCCTTGCAGTGAGAAATAAGAACAGTCTCAAGCAACTTTTTGGCAGATGAGACACTGATAGGTAAGACAGGGCTGAGAGGTAAATTATCCCAAAGCTCTGGGAGTCTGTAATGGAGGGAAATACTCCAAGAATGTTTCTTTGGACAGTAGAATTCAATTTCTTTTTTTTTTACCGTAACAATTTTTATTAAGTTTCAGAAAGTTAAACATTACAGATACTTCACAATAAACAGAAAAGAATGCAAATACAATAAAACAAGAAATGAACAGTGTTAACAGAAGATACATAGATACATAGACAGAGTCGGCAGATAAGGGCCTATGGCCCACCCAGTCTGCCCATTTGAGCTTGTAAGTTCAGTTTGTTTTCCTAGAAGTCTGTTTTCCCTTACCCCTGACCTCTAGAATTCCTTTATTTCTATCCCATGCATTCTTAAATCCGTGATTGTTTCAGCCCCACCACTTCCTCTGGCAGGTGATCCACTTGTCCACCACCGTTCTGTGAAGAAATTCTTTCTCATGTTTCCTCTGAATCGTCCTCCCTCCAACTTCATCCCATGCCCTCTAGTCCTGGAACATCTTTTTCGCTTAAAAATAGTGTTTTCCTGCACCCTGTTCCTCCCTGTAAGATACTTGTATGTCTCTATCATATCCCCTCTCTCCCTCCTCTCACCCAGGGAGTACATATTCAGTTCATTCAACCTGTCCTCATAGGACTTGTGATGCAATCCATGTACCATCTTTGTTGCCCTCCTCTGAACCTTCTCTACCCTGTCTATGTCCTTACATAGGTATGGTCTCCAGAACTGTACACTGTACTCCAGGTGGGGCCTCACTAGTGTCTTGTATGGCGAATTATGACCTCCTTTTCCTGCTGGTGATGCCCTGCCTATACATCCCAGCATCCTATTTGCTTTACCTGCTGCCTTGTCACACTGTTTCCCTACCTTGAGGTCATCAGAGATGACAACCCCAAGATCCTTTCCTGCTTGGTGCATGCTATATCCTCACCCCCCAACTGATATATTGTGCCAGGGTTTTTGTGCCCCATATGCATTATCTTGCACTTCTTTGCATTGAATTTCAACTGCCAAACCCTTGACCATTCTTCAAGTTTCTGCAGGTCGCTTCTCATTCTGTCTACACCCTCTGGTGTGTCTACTCTGTTACAGAGCTTTGTGTCATCAGCGAACAGTGAAATTCTGCCTTCTAGATCCTGTGCAATGTCACTGATGAAAATGTTGAATAGGACCGGTCCAGCACTGATCCCTGTGGTACCCCACTGGTCACTCTTCCCTCTGTGGGTGACAGCCATTTACCACCACCCTCTGTGTCCTGCTGCCCAGCCAGTTACCTACCCACCACACTACTGTCCTGCCCACACCCATATTCCCCAGTTTGTGTAATAGTCTTCTATGTGGCACAGTGTCAAAGGCCTTGCTGAAGTCCAGATAGGCCATGTCCACTGCCCTCCCTGATCCACCTCCCTAGTCACCCAGTCAAAAAATTCAACGAGGTTGGTCTGACATGACCTCCCCCTGGTGAAACCATGCTGCCTTGGGTCCTGTAGTCCATTGACAACCAGATGTTCCACCAATCTCTCCTTCAGTAGTGCTTCCATGATCTTCCCCACTATCGAGGTGAGGCTGACTGGTCTGTAGTTCCCTGCTTCCTCTTTGTTCCCACTTTTGTATAAGGGGACTACATCTGCTGTCCTCCAGTCTTTGGGTACCTCCCCTGTTTCCAGTGATCGGCTAAACAGGATGCCAGAGGTTCAGCCACCACCTCTCTTAGTTCTTTAAGGACCCTGGGTGCACCCCATCTGGCCCCATTGCTTTATCAACTCTTATTACTTCCAGTTCCTTCAGGGACCCTTTCTCGTGTAAAGGGACTTGTGTCCATTTCTGCACCATTCTCACCACTTGTACTCCTTCAGACCATTACCCCCTCTTCCTCAGTAAAGACTGAGCAGAAATACCTGTTCAATATGTCAGCTTTACTGTTGTCATCCTCCATGCGGCTCCCATCCTCCCCTTCAGTCTCACTATCCCTCCCTTTGTCTTTCTTTTTCATATGTACCTGTAAAGGTTTTGTCCCTCTACCCACTGATTTTGCAATGTGTTCTTCTGTCTGAGCTTTGGCTTCCTTACTGACCTCCCTGCCTCCTTTGCTGCTCCTGGTACTTCTCCCTATCCCCTTCTGCCTGTGCCTTTTTGTATTGCCTGAATGCAATCTTTTTGGCTTTCACTTTGTTTGATACCTCTTTGGAAAACCATAATGGTCTCCTCTTCCTTTTCCTCTTGCTAACCTGCTTAATGCATAATTCTGTTGTTCTTGTAATCCCCATTTTAAATACTGCCCACTGTTCCTCAACCCCTGATTCCTGTCCCATTCCCCTTAATGCCTCTTTCAAGTATCTCCCCATTTTCCCAAAGTCTGCCCCCCTAAAATCCAGGATACGTGTTTTTGTGTGGTTTGGTTCTGCTCTTTCTGTGATTTCAAACCACAATAACTGGTGGTCACTGTTCCCCAGGTGCTCCCCCACTGTTACCCCCATCACACTGTCCCTGTTTGTGAGCACAAGGTCCAGTATTGCCTTCTGCCGAGTTGGTTCCATGACCAGTTGCTTGAGGAAGGCACCCTGAAGGAGTCCAGGATAATTCTGCTCCTAGTTGATGCTGCTGCTGGGATGCTCCAGTCCAGTCTGGAATATTGAAGTCTCCAACCAGTACTACTCACCTTGTCTGCCATCCTTTGGATGGCTAGCATCAAGCTCCTATCTGTTTCTTCCTCCTGGGCTGGTGGTCTATAGACCACACCTGTGCGGATGGCTGGCCCCATTTTCCTTTCCAGCTTAACCCACAGTATCTCTCCCCCATTTTGTTCCTCCTGGATCTCTGTGGCCCTTATGTCATTTTTCACATACAGTGCCACTCCTCCTCCCTTCCTGCCTGCTCTGTCTTCTGAATATGTTGTAGCCAGGTATGGCCATCTCCCAGTCATGGTTATCATTACACCAGGTTTCAGTGATGGCCACAATGTCCAGGTCTGACTGCACCATGACAACCTCCAGATCTTCCATCTTGTTGCTAAGGCTCCTGGCATTTGCACACATGGCTTTCCATGATTTGACCTCCCTAGACTGTTTCGCTGTTCTACTCCAGCCCCTTCCTTGGTTGTCATTTATCCCTGGTTCTCCTTGCTGTCTGCCCTTCTGCCGAATGTTGCCCCTTTTCTGCTTATCCACCTCTTGGGCACTAATCTCCATCTTTTGCACACTGCTTTGCAGAGATAGCCACTCCTCTGGTTCACTGGTTCACTGCTAGCTGTGGGGGTGAGCAAGTGATTACCCTCCTTGCTGGCCTGCCACCCCCCTTTGCTAGTTTAAATGCTTGTCAATGTAGCATTTAAACTTATCATTGAGTGCTTGGATTCCCCTCCAGGATGGATGCAGGCCGTCAGGCTTGAACAAACCTCCATCCCTCCAGGTGGGTCCCCAGTCACCAATGAATCCAAACCCTTCCTCACAGCACCAGTTCTTCAACCATGAATTAAAGTTCCTGGTGCTTGCACTGCTTATGCTCTCCCTTGCCTCTCACAAGGTGGTACTTCTGAAAGTGACAGAAGTAGCTACTTGCTTGAGACCCTCCCAGTTTCTAAACTCTTCCTGAACTTCCTTTGGCTCCCATTTGCCAGGTCATTAGTACCTAGGTGGATAATGACATCCAGCTCACCCTCCGACTTGCCTTCCCAGTGATCCCCAGGATCTTCCTTCCATCCCTCCATGCCGTGGCACCTGGTAGGCACCTCACCTCCCTGTCCTCCCCTCCTGTGTTCCTAGCTGGATCCCTCTTACGATGGAGTCCCCACCAGATTGCTTCCTCCTCCTCTGGGGTCCACTGCTTTCCCGCTGAGGTCACCTTCTTGGCTAACCTCCACATCCTTTCCTTCCACTTCTCTGGGTACCTCTATTTGGTTGTCCTCATTTGCCAGTGTGGCATATGAGTTCTTGAGTGGAATAGGATCTGGGATGTGCCTTTGCCTGACTGCTCTAACCCTCCCTGAGCCCACTGTCATCCAAGTGCTCCTCGTTCTCGGCATCCTTTGAGGCAGCTGCATAGGACTGGGTGGTCCCTGGATAGGGGTGATGGTACTCCTGACCTAGTTTACTTCCGCTCTGAGTCTGGCTACCTCATCCTGCAGTCCAGAGAGATGCATGCAGATAGGCAGCACCTCAGTGTCCAGAAGGTCTGCCTGAATATGGCTGCCCACAGCCACTGCATTGCACCACTCCCACATTATACTGCAATTCCACTACTTGTCTGCTACTGAAGCTCTCCTAGTTCTCTTTTTATTAATTTACTGTACTAAAAATCCTGTCACTGATCCTCAGATAATTTTTTTTTTAAGGAAAAAGAAACCAATAAATAAATAAATGAGTCAAAACACTTGTACTGAGGGTGGGCTTCCTCCCCCTTATGCCCCTCCTACTTCACACCCCTTACTATACCCTGTGTTTAGCTCCTGTCAATCAGATTTATCAGGGCATATAATTAAGAGTTGGGGGAGGGAGAGGGCAAAAATTTGCAGCAATTAAAGACAGCACAGAATTACACCACCACTATGTTTTAAATTTTCAACAGCCCAAAAACAATTATAAGTAAAGACAACAAAGAAAGTATAGTGTCACTACAAGCCCACAAGCTAAGTTTAAAAGGAAAATAGCAATTACCAGTTACTCTAAAGCACTGAATTGAATATGTTTCCTTCCTTCCCTTTCTGGCTTCTTCTGAGAAAATATCACTTATTAAACTACAATGAACAACAACGCGTACTATCAAAACAGATAAAACTCCATCAACTGAATAGTTAATGCCATGCTAATATCACACGTTCAACATTTGAAGAATGGCCTGGGTTTGTCGTGCATACCGAAAGAGGTCTCTATGCCTACTAGCAGTAGAAAGGAAAGGGAGACAGAACCAGATCTGTTGTTCTGTGATCGAAATGTATTCAATGCCAACAACATTTACTGCAAGGACCAGAAGGGGGCCCAAATATCTTGCAAAATATCCAGTTTATCAAGGAGTAACATATTCTTTCATTGTTGAATAAAAATACAGTCTGGTTGTACCATTCAGTAAGGGTAGGGACCAGGGTATTTTTCCACTTTTGTAGTATGTCTTTTTAATGAAAAGGAGGCATGTGAAACCCATATTTCTTGGCATTTGTTTAAATCAAGGGTTTCTTGAAATATGCCTAAAAGAAAGTGATAAGCGGGGAATGGTTTGTTCTGTGACTAAATTACAAATAGATAACACTGCATTCCAAATTGCTTTGATCCTGGGACAACTCCATAACATGTGGGTGAGGTTGGCGTTCTGCTTATCACACCTCCAACATTTGGTATCTCCATTAACCCCCAGGGTGTTCAATCTCTCTGGGCGTAGGTAATATCTATGCAGACTCTTAAACTGCAACAACTTACCTTGCAGTTCCTTGTGTGGTCTGATAGCCATACTCCATGCAGATTCCCATTCTTCCTCAGTTACATTTGTATGGAGCTCTTCCTCCCATTTCCTCTTGGCCTTGATGGTTAGACATATAGAGGATGGGTTGCTGGTTAAGAAATTGTTTAAAAGACCTGCTCCCTTTTTAAGTATTGATAACCAAATTAGTTGCTCACATTTTGGCATTGAGAAGTCTTAATTTAGTATATTAGAATTTTGAAGCATTCCCCTTAATTGAAGATAATAATGGAAGTAATGCCTGCGGATAACATATTTGGACCAAAATTCCTGAAAATGAAGCATGATTCTAGACTGAGAGTCAATCAGGTGTACAAGACTTGTCACTCCCACCTTAGCCCAGTCAGGATTTCTCAGGTTGTGCCTATTATGTATCAATCTACTATTGTTTCACAGGTGCATTATATCTATTGGAGAATGCTTAGGAATTATAATGGTATTTGTTTTCTTGAGTGCTAGTACTGAGCCTTGCAAACAATGGTTACCTATCAGATGGGCTTGTAGTGGAAGATATAGATGGTCAAAGAGACCATTAGGCCTGAGTAGTTCCTTTTCCATTGCCAACCATAAAGGCTGGGTTTCTCCATGTCTCAATGCATGTTTATGGATAAAGGCTAATTGGTATCTTTCCCACCAAGGGAGTAAAAGGTCTCCACAGACACACAGTGCCCTTAACTTTTTAACCCCAAGTCTGGGTTGTTTCTCTTGCCATAAAAAATGTCAGATGACCCTGTCTAATCTTCTTAACATACTTTTCCCCACAAGAATTGGTAGGTTCTGAAAGAGGTAAACTATCCTAGGCGCAATGTTCATCTTAGTTGCATTTATCTTTCCCCATAGGGACAGATTACGCTTCCCCCACCTGGACAGATCTAACTCAATGTCTTTAATTAGTGGTTCATAGTTAAGGGATCTTATGTCTTTAAGGTTAGTGAGAATTTGAAGGCCCACAGAAATAACGCTGGAGATGAACCATTTGTTGTCTACAGTTCCCTCAAGATAACTCCTGATATACTTAGTTACATTGTTATGCAGGATTCGGGTTTTATCTCAAATAATTTTAAGCCTGATATCCCCTCAAACTCTGAAAGTACTGCTTTCAAACTCAGACAGAAATGTGCTGGATTGTTGAAAGTTACCAAATGATCATCCACGAACGCGAAAGACTTAATGTTCCTTTTTCCTCACTTTTAAGGCCTCTAATTCCAGGATGTTCATCTATCATTTGTATAAGATGCTCAAACACTAAAATAAAGAGATAGCGGGAAAGGGGGCATCCCTGTCTTGTGCTGCAGGCTAACTCAATTTTTGGGGACAGTATACCATTAGCTAAAATTTGTGTGCCAGATTTTTCATATAGCATTGCTACCCATTTATTAAAATTCTCCCCACAGCCAAACCCAACTAGTGTTTGTGACATATGGTCCCAGTTAACTGAATCAAAGGCTTTTAGTATGTCGAGTGATAGCATTACATAAGACTCTTTGCTTTTATTTGTGGACCAAATCAAATTCAAAAGTCTAGGGATGCTATCTGCTGTGGGTCTATTTTGAATGAACCTTACTTGTTCTTGACCTACAAGGGTGGTAATAACTTTTTGTGTTCTTTTTGCCAAAATTGTTGTTAAAATGTTATAATCAGTGTTCATTAATGAGATTGGCCTGTAACTGGTGCAATCAAGGCTGCCCTTGTTTTTTTTGGGGGGGTCAACGTGCGATGATAAGCATGCCTCATTGTAGGGGGTAATGAGTTCTGCTCCCATGCTTCCAGAAGTGCTGCGTGTAGATGGGGAAGAGTTAAGAGACTAAGTTTTCTGTAGCACTTGCTAGGAAAACCATCAAGTCCCAGAGTTTTCCCTGGAGGCAAATCCTGCGTGGTCATCTGTACTTCTTCAAGGGTTATATTCTTACTTAGTTGTTCCCTATTTTGTTGACTGAGGGTTGGGAGTTTAATGGTTTTGAAAAAGTCATCCAGCATAGTACTTTGTAGGGTTTTCATATTTGTATAAATATTCTGGAAAAAAAACTATCAAAATTTCTTATTTATTTCATTATTAGTTGTAAGTAAAGTACCTGATTTGGTTTTGATTCCTGTTATAATGTTCTGCTGCTGAACCTTTTTCAGTCTCATAGCTAAAAGCCTGACTGCTTTATTGCTCGCTTCCCAGTACCTCTGTTTTGTCCTAAAAAAGATATATTCTGCTTTCTGTGACAGTATGTTGTTAATCTCCCCTTGTAGAACAGAAATCTTATGTAAATTATTGTCACTTGGTGTTAGGCATCTCTTTGAAAGGTTTAATAGGCTTGAAAGTTCCTTTTCTTTTCCCTCTAACTCTTTTCCTCTCTCCCTTTGCAGAATAGCTTACTATTTTCCCACTAATATAAGCTTTGTAAGCCTCCCACAGACACATGTTGGAGACCATCCCATTATCATTTATTTTGACATATTCTTTCATTTGCTCAGTAACCCATGTTAGGAACTATTTTTCCTTGAGTAGATTATTATTAAACTGCCATCTGTGGGATTTCTTCCTTGAGTCTCCTAATAATAACACATGACACTTGAGGAATCTGAAAGCTCTATTCTTGGGCCCCTGCTCTTTTCGCTTTATCTCAACACCTTGCCAAGTGCTTGTACTAGTAAACTCCTCCTTTATGCAGATGGTGCTGTTATCTTCGTTTCTGACCGTAACCTCACCACCCTCCAAGATTCCCTGCAATTATCCTATAACATAGATACATAGATACATAGATACATAGACAGTGTCGGCAGATAAGGGCCTATGGCCCACCTAGTCTGCCCATTTGAGCTTGTAAGTTCAGTTTGTTTTCCTAGAAGTCTATTTCCCCTTACCCCTGACCGCTAGAATTCCTTTATGTCTATCCCATGCATTCTTAAATCCCGTGATTGTTTCAGCTCCCACCACTTCCTCTGGCAGGGTGTTCCACTTGTCCACCACCCGTTCTGTGAAGAAATTCTTTCTCATGTTTCCTCTGAATCGTCCTCCCTCCAACTTCATCCCATGCCCTCTAGTCCTGAAACATCTTTTTCACTTAAAATAGTGTTTTCCTGCACCCTGTTCCTCCCTGTAAGATACTTGTATATCTCTATCATATCCCTCTCTCCTCCTCTCCTCCAGGAGTACATGTTCAGTTCCTTCAACCTGTCTTCATAGGACTTGTGATGCAACCCATGCACCATCTTTGTTGCCCTCCTCTGAACCTTCTCTACCCTGTCTATGTCCTTACGTAGGTATGGTCTCCAGAACTGTACACTGTACTCCAGGTGGGGCCTCACTAGTGTCTTGTATAGCGGATTATGACCTCCCTTTTCCTGCTGGTGATGCCCTGCCTATACATCCCAGCATCCTATTTGCTTTACCTGATGCCTTGTCACACTGTTTCCCTACCTTGAGGGTCAGAGATGACAACCCCAAGATCCCTTTCCTGCTTGGTGCATGCTATATCCTCACCCCCAACTGATATATTGTGCCAGGGTTTTTGTGCCCCATATGCATTATCTTGCACTTCTTTGCATTGAATTTCAACTGCAACCCTTGACCATTCTTCAAGTTTCTGCAGGTCGCTTCTCATTCTGTCTACACCCTCTGGTGTGTCTACTCTGTTACAGGCTTTGTGTCATCAGCGAACAGTGAAATTCTGCCTTCTAGATCCTGTGCAATGTCACTGATGAAGATGTTGAATAGGACCGGTCCCAGCACTGATCCCTGTGGTACCCCACTGGTCACTCTTCCTCTGTGGAGTGACAGCCATTTACCACCACCCTCTGTGTCCTGCCACCCAGCCAGTTACCTACCACCACACTACTGTCCTGCCACACCATATTCCCCAGTTTGTGTAATAGTCTTCTATGTGGCACAGTGTCAAAGGCCTTGCTGAAGTCCAGATAGGCCATGTCCACTGCCCTCCCTGATCCACCTCCCTAGTCACCCAGTCAAAAATTCAATGAGGTTGGTCTGACATGACCTCCCCTGGTGAAACCATGCTGCCTTGGGTCCTGTAGTCCATTGACAACCAGATGTTCCACCAATCTCTCCTTCAGTAGTGCTTCCATGATCTTTCCCACTACCGAGGTGAGGCTGACTGGTCTGTAGTTCCCTGCTTCCTCTTTGTTCCCACTTTTGTATAAGGGGACTACATCTGCTGTCCTCCAGTCTTTGGGTACCTCCCCTGTTTCCAGTGATCGGCTAAACAGGATAGCAAGAGGTTCAACCACCACCTCTCTTAGTATAAGACATAAAGACATGGAAGCCTGGTTTAAAGAACATAGACTGGTTATCAATCTTAAAAAGACCAAATCTATGATCTTCTCTCACCCCCAAAACAAAGCTAGTGATTTCCAACTTCAAGTCTTCACCAGCTCTATGTTCCCACTCGAACAAGTTTACACATACAAATACCTTGGGATAACCTTTGACCCTGCCCTCACATTCCATTCCCATATCTCCGCCTTAGCCTCCACCATCAATATTAGGTTGGGAATCCTTTACCGCCACAAGCACTGTCTCCCCCCCGTTGCCCTCCGACTCGAAGTTATGTCCTCCATTCTGTCACTTGTTGACTATGGCTTACCAGTCTGTGGGGCTGCTGACCAGACCTCACTAAACAAAATCCACCTCACCTTAAATAAGGCCTGTCGACTAATCTTAGGTGCTCCTAGACGTACACATACCTGCCATCTTTACTCCCAGGCTAATCTGCTCAATCTTGACGAACGTCTTAGGTATCAAACCTGCATCCTTACAAAAAAAAACTCTCCTTGGGCTCTCTCCTCCTGGTTTGATTGCTGTTATCCACTGTGTTAACTCCCTAGCTTCAACACGGTCCTCCTGTAAAACCAAGTTGAAGGTACCTAGGGCAAGGACCTCTCATGGAGAACGGGCTTTCCACTACCGTGCCCTTCTTGGTATAATTCCCTCCCTACCAGTATCTCAGACACCCCAACAATCTCTTGCTTTAAAACTACCCTCTGGAACCACCTTTTCACCACTCGCAGCTGTTGCTGTTTCTAAGCTATCTTGCTCACTCTCTGACAAAGCCCCCTGTTGGCTGCTTAAATCCTCTACCTTCTCTACCCTTGGTTCCTGTTACCTCCCTGTTGACTCCGCTAAAACACACTGTATTGATATCCTATGTTTTTCTGATATTCTAGTTATTTCCCTGAACAATGTTAACTTCACCAACCCTGTATGTGGTAAACTGTTGATCTCATTTGTCCTCCTGTATCCTCAAAAAAAAAAACTGTACACTGTTTCTCTGTACTAAGTTGTTATCACTGTATTGTCTTCTCTGTGATGAGGTACCTTTGTAAACGAACCTCTGGCTCAAAGGCTGTAAACTGATGCTTAATAAATAAATAAATAAATAAGTCTAAAGTGACCATGGTAGGGTCTGAAATAAGGTTCCAGTCAGTAACATTGCAGAACAAAATAAAGTGGACAAAAATAAATCGGCAAAAACAGTGTCACCATAAATATTGGCAGCACAAAATGTAGCGTGCCAGAACAATGCAGGTAGCAAACAACATCCACTGCATGGAGACACTGCACTAGAACACACAGCTGTAGGCACCCATGTAGAGGAACAGCACAGGGTTGCAGGGAGATGGAACAGGGTAGGGTGCTACCACCACTGGGGGAAGCAGGCCACTGGACCTACCATGCTAATCTAATGGCACAGGCACCCACATGGTTGGGTACCCCCCCCCAACCAGAATGATGATTGATGGAGAACGTGCACCAGGGTAATCACTGGAGGACAGCTGGACCATGGCCACCATGTGGATGGCCGTGTATAATGCAAGGGGCCATGAGCACAAGCCAGGATGTCCCCAGCAACACACACAACACACACGACAGGGGAGATGGCACGTTGGCTTGTTCTCCTGGCCCCTGTGGTTCTAATGCAGTGTCTCCATGTGGTGGACATTGTTTGCTACCTGCATGTCATGTGGCCTGCATTGTTCTGGCATGATACATTTTGTGCTGTCAATATTGATGGTGACACTGCTTTTGCCACTTTATTTTTGTCCACTTTATTTTTTTTCACGATGTTACTGACCGAAACCCTGAAATAACACTATTTTCTATCCTAATAGCTATAATATTTGTAATCAGGGAATCTGATACCAGAATGGAATCAATCGTACTATAGCTTAGGTATCTGTTTGAGAAAAAGGAATAGTCCCTACCAGTGGGTGTACCACTCTCCATGTGTCTGAAAGCCCTGTATAAACTAAATGTTTCTTGAAGGAATCTCTTGAATTAGCACTGAGTTGCATTGCTTTAGTAGAGGACCTACCCAGTGTAGGATTTAGCAATTCATTGAAATCACCCCCAAGGATAACTGCATATTCAGTAAAGGCACTGAGCGTGATCACAAGAGAACTAAAGAACTCAGTACGACCAGTATTAGGAGCATATACAGTATGTTGCAGAGTGTAAGTTTTTGTTCATCAAGCAACCCCATAAGGATCTGGTATCTCCCTTCTGGATCAGAATAATGACTGTGCTTACAAAAATTCACCCCTTTTCATATTAGAATAGCTGTGCCACATTTTTTTGATGAGAAACAAGCACTCTCAACTTGACCCACCCAGGATCTTTTAAGTTTTTCAGATTCCACAAGTGTCATGTGTGTTTCCTGAATTAGTGTATGTCAGCCTTTTTATGTTGCTTGCATGCATGTGCAAGAAACATAGTGCCATCATCGGAGATTTCGGAGGTGTGTCACCTCCTTCTCCAATTCAGTCAGTAAGCTGGCAGGCGCGGCCCCTGTAAGCCAATGCATTTTGGAGCTGTCTATGACACGCTCCAAAATGCAGTTTCTGATTGAAGGAGACTACACTTCAGTGAACACTGATAAGCGTAGCTCCCCTCCACCGCATAGGCGTGTGCGCCCGCACATCCTGTGTAGCCTACAGGGTGCCCAATCCCGCCGGCTGAGCTGATGTCATCCCCCGTGGCTGGTGCCACGCTGGGACCCCAAGCGTGGCAATCAGACCTTTGGCCGACAGGGTGCCCAATCCCCGTCTCGGCTGAATAGCTTCCATTCTTGTGCCACGCTTGGAGCCCACCCAGCGTGGCCATGAATCCACAATGTCTTTTTTGTTTTAAACCTGTAAAACAAAAAGCGGGTCCCGCTAATGGCGTCCGACCCCCACAACCCGCACCCACCCACTGCGCACCCAGCCTCTCCACCCCCACCCCATACTTACCCCGGACTCCGGTAGCGGCGATCTTTGGTGGACGAAGCGTCTGCACTCTTCAAAGCCGACCCTGAACTGAGGAAATGTCGGTAAGCTGTAGAATGGCTAGATAGGAGGGGTTCAACTTTATTGCATATCTCAGGCATTTTTTGGAATTTTTGGACCAAATTTTCAACATGGGATTTTTAGGAACCCTTCTCATGAATGATGTCACTGTCATGGCGTTATTCGGGCCCGAAGGGTGATTTCGTGCAGTGACTGTGAAATCACCCTTTGGGCCTGAATTCTGCTGTGACAGTAACATCATTCATGAGAAGGGGTCCCAAAAACCCCATGTTGAAAATTTGGTCCAAAAATTCCAAAAAATGCGGTTTCTACGGTCGTTGCGCGGTTCCTCGCACAGGTTCATGAAGTTCACAAATTTCAATATTTTCACTCCAGATTTTCAACATTACCATTTTACCACACCTTCTTATGAGCAGTACAGCTGTCATTTTCACATCTCACCCAAAATGTGTTTCCGCCCTTGTGGCGCAGAATGGCAATCGGTGTCTGAAATCAATGTACGGGACAAATTAAGAAAATCACAGTGACACTGTTCATGAGCAGAGGTCTTAAAATGGCTATGTTGAAAATTTGGTGAAAAAATTCCTAAAAATGACTGTTTTACGAGCGTGCAATGCGCAGTTCCTACGCAGGCTGGTAAGTTCACAAATTTTCAATATTTTCACTCCAGATTTTCAACATTGCCATTTTACCACACCTCCTCATGAGCAGTACAGCTGTCATTTTTCACATCCTGCTCAAAACATGTTTTCGCCCATGTAGCGCACAATGGCGCAGTCGGTGTGCGAACTCATTGTATGGGACACATTAAGAAAATCACAGTGTCACTGTTCATGAGCAGAGATCTTAAAATGGCAATGTTGAAAATTTGGTGAAAGAATTCCTAAAAATGACTGTTTTACAAGTGTGCATTGCACAGTTCCCACGTACGCTCGTAGGTTTGCGAATTTTCAATATTTCCACTCCAGATTTTCAACATTGCCATTTCACCACACCTCCTTATGAGCAGTACAGCTGTCATTTTTCACATCCTGCCCAAAACGTGTTTCCGCCCATGTAGCACACAATGCCGCAGTCGGTGTGCAAACTCAATGTATGGGACACGTTAACAAAATCACACTGACACTGTTCATGACCAGAGGTCTTAAAATGGCTATGTTGAACATTTCGTGAAAAATTTCGTAAGAATGACTGTTTTACGAGCGTGCGTTGCGCAGTTCCTACGCACGCTCGTAAGTTCGCAAATTTTCAATATTTGCACTCCAATGACTTCCAAATACCTAAACAGCACATAGAAGCAAGCAACATTCGGCATTGACAAATGCTTGTTTTGTATTGAGTTGACACAGTATTTGTTTTCTTTCGATAGGGGATCCCAGACCATTCACATTCCAAGAAATGATTCTAGAATGTGACATCCTCAAACAGTTTGTCTAGTGTTAGCCATCTATTAAGTAAAATCTCTCTCAAATGTACAGGAGCAAAACACACACAATAATATATAACAGTATATAACAATCAGAGTAAATCAGAAATCAGATTTGGTACTAAAAATACTTTCCAAACTACTTTATATTTTACTGGAGAATGACTAAAAAAAGGTATAATTTATGTGCCCAAAACTGACTTAATAATATAATGTAGTTATAGTAAAAATTATACAAACTTACTACTTCTATCTGATAAAAAGAGTAAGAAATGAAAAAAACACAGTTCCCCTTACTGCAAACTTTAAGTGATTCCAAGTAATTTACAGTCAACACTAATAACTAGTACAATTATGCTTATTTACAGGAGATATGGCAAAATGAAATATGTTCAGGTAAATGAGTAGCAGTAGGATGGAGACTACCACAAAACTTAACCAACAAAAGGGAAAAATATTTTAATAACACACATCAGAACCAACAAGACAAGTAGGCTGGAAGTCTACTTCAGGTTCCTACCATGTCCTGAACAGAACGTTCAAGGTACTGGGATTTTAGTGGTGATGACAACTGACAGGGGGATGCCCTCAGATGCACTATTTATAAGAATAATGCCAGTTACCAGTAACATACAAACCGTCAGCCTAATTATGGGCCATTAGCATGTCCCATGTTATTTTTGTTCTGAAACATCTAGCTTATTCATATTTGAAAACTTTTTAGCATCAGAAGTATACTCCAGAAGGAGAGAAATAGAAAGAGAGAAAATACATTCCAGCCAGAGAAATAAGAAGATTAGCCAAGGTACAAAAAGAGAAAGTCAAAGAGGTAAAATTGAATAGGAAAGTTCTGAACGCCCAAGTTCACCCCTTATTTTCCTGTGTCAGATACAGCTTCATTTAAGATTATTCAGGAACTATCCAACAGATAGCTTTTTTGGTTTTCATTGCCATTTATCTGTCCCTTAAAGGAATAAAGCAATAGCAGATATTTGTCATGTCAAAAACAAAAAAATGGTGATGTCCAGGCAGTTTAGGATCCAGCTCCAATACCACATATTGTATCTCATATGCAAAATACAGTGTGAAGTATTTACCTGTGAATATTGTCCTGCCAACATTTTTGGGAGGAACCACAGGCATAAATACAAGAGCAGGACAGCAAAAGGAGGAAAATATTTAAAAGAAAGTCAGGCACTAGAATCGTCCATTCATTTGTGATTCTTCCAAATTAAAAAAAAGCCCATTATAAGCAGGAGTATTGAAAAGGTGGCACTACACTTATAAATCTAAATTACCCTTTAAAATACACCAAAAAGATGCCCCCAACCTCTATATGTATCTTTCCTATACCTTTTGCAAACACATGGGAGATGCCCTTCAAAACAGCCCACCAATAAACATTTTTGGAAGAGAAAAGCAAACAAGAGGGCTAGATCCCATATACTTCTAACTAGTGGAGGCAACAAAATTCAACCCCCCAGCCTGTACTGCAAAAAAAAAAACAAAAAAAAACACTCAGTAAAGTTTTTAATAAAGCACAAGTAACAAGCATTCCACAACTGAAATCAACCAGGGAAATTTTTTTCCCAGATTGAATAACTTAAAAATAAAGGGTGAGTAGGAGCCATCAGTTTGAATGATCCTGTTAATTAAAGTCACAGCCAGAGATCGTGATAAATACAATTCATCGGGATAAGGCAGGCAAGAAATGATACATCCAGCTCCCCAAGTAGTGTATCCACTGATGGCTTACCTTGCAGGCTAAACAGTCCATGTTAGGAAGTTTAAAGATGAGAACCATCATGTAAGGATAGATCCAGCGAAATCCTGTGCACAGACTGGACAGAGTTCGGGCGACTTTCCAAAAATACAGGAAGGGGAGGGTCACACCACAGTAAAAGCTTCACTGACAAGGCCAGGTTAAGGGTCAAAGGGAAAGGACAGCCACAGGGGAGCAACCATGAGGCTTTGAGGGGGAAGTGGATCCAGAAGGTGGTGTCAAAGGGATAAGGTACTGAGAGCGACTACTATCTCTGCTCCTGGATCAGCTCCTGCTCCTGCAATTCCTAGAACGGAAGACCGGGAGCTGACTTTGCTTCTGCTGAGCCCTTGCTTTCCTCGTGATGACTGAGGCAGGTAAATCTTCAGCTATAGGAGGCTTTCTGGCAACTTCAGCATAGGGTGTGGAGTTGACACTTTGGTAGTGAGTTTAGAGACTGTGGCCAAAGATTTGGGGCTTCCAGTAAATAGATGGGTTGACTCAGAGGAGGTGAGTGGGTAAACAACATGTGCTCCTTGATCTCTGGCAGTGAGCTTTGGAGCTGTCTTGAGCATAGTTCACAATAGGGCTCATGCGCTGCTGCTTTGAAATCTGGTGATCGTTGGCATTTTTCCGGTGAAGGTCCTTCCCTGTGCCCTTCTATTTTTCCATAAATCCCATTGCTTTTCTGTGGCTACTAAGAGTGCACCATACCATTAGATTCCACAACATGTAGGACTGCAAGGTATTTAAAATAAGAGATTAGTCCCATCTTTGCCGGATACTGCTTAAAATCATAAAAAGCTCTACGCTTTTCAATAACAGTTGGTGAGAAGTCTTGTAAAATTAAAATTCTGTTGTTCTTCCACATCAGTTGTTGTTTCTCTCTTGAGAGCATGTGAATTTCCTCCTTTATTGAGAAAAGCAGAAAATAGGACAGTATAGGTCGGGGTCCCTGCCCTGGCTGAGGTCTGGAACCTTAGGGCCCAGTGAGCCCTTTCAAGTTCCAATGCCTATGTCCATTGACAATCAAGTAGAGCAGGCAAGAATTGCTGAAGAAAAGCCACCACATTTCCTCCTTCCAGACCCTCTGGCACTCCCAGTATCCTAGGATTATTCCTTCATCCTCGGTTTTCAAGGGCATCTACTTTTTCTAAGCGATAATGAATTTGTTTCCCATACGCCTCTACCTGATCTTCCAAATTAGAAATAGTGTCCCAAAATTGATCTAGTTGGTTTTCAGAGTAGTGCAGCCTGTCCATAACTTGAGCAGAGTCCTTTTTGAGCTCAGAAATGATTTCCAACGTCATATTTGCCAGCATTTCTTTTAAACTTTGAATATCCGTTTTATCAGCAGCTGATTTGGACCCTTCCGTGTTCAGCAGTAATTTCCCCAGCCCAACCAACATCATGACTGCCTCCAGTATTTTATGTGAGGATAAAGAAAAAGAAAATAGTGTCTAGTGCCTTCTTTTTGGTATCGACGGATTCTGGGAGTAGTAATGAAATGAATAAAATAATTTTTTTGTTTGTGACCGGAAACTAAAGGAAAATAAATAAATTAAATGTGCAGATCTGAGGAGCAGCACTGATCAAGCTACCATCTTCACAGCACCAGCACGTGCTCCTCGAGAATTTGATTTCCAACATGTGAACATGGGTTGTGCCATGTTTGCTCCTGTTGCTTATTCCCCAACTAAGGTCATAATACTGTGCTTTTTTCCCCTAAGTTTTTAGACTCTGGAGGCAGACTGGGTGGCCATCAGCCACATCCCCATACACCTACAGAATGTCCCCCACCTACCTTGAGACCGGGGAGCTAGTTCCTCCGTGGATATCCCCCCCCACTGTGGGCCGGTGGGGAGGGTCACCCCCCAAGCACAAAATCCAGAAATGCTCCCAAGTCCAAGTGGAAGGAGTGGGTCCAGGTATCTAGGCATGACTTCACTGAGCCCAGTCTGCTCAGTTTTTCTGCCTCTTTTCTTCCCCTCTAATCCTGGCAGCGAACTCAGAGGGCACATGCGTGTAGAGGTGCTTGTGTGCATTCCAGGACTGTGGCTCCTTTCTGCCTCCCCTGACCTATGGCTGCCTTCCTTGTATTGGCCCTACCACCGGGCCTCCACCTGGTGGCAGCCAAGAGCTGGAAAGGCCCAGCACCCAGATCCAAAAGATGAGAGCTGCCAGACAGCTGCTTAATGCCTCTCTCGGCCCTCCCCTGCTGACCCCAAGCAACCTGAGCTCATTCTGGAACTCGGGTCACCGGCATGGTAAGAAGTAAGGCATTTTGACACTTTGCCTCAGCCCTCTACACCACTGAGTCGAGCAGTACTGTGCTTTTTGACATCACAGTTTTCCCTATGGAAACAGACTGTGATGTCCCCGCAGAGTATCATGCCATCAAGTAGGGAATAAGCCACAAGAGGCAGATAAATGGTAAGGGATTAAGATCCTGTTTTCATGCAAATTTTCACAGCAATAAACAATGAGGAAGAGAAATTGATAGATGATGTATGATAGGACTGGTCTATCAGTGCAGTAGTAGCACAAGTGACTGGGGTGCTGGCGACTAGGGTACAGTAGTGAGCCTCAGTCTCTGGAGACCAGCCAGAGGGAGGAAGATCTATCATCAGAGAGGATGATGTCTTCCTATTGGGAAGAAGAGTTATTGGCCCCGTTACAACACTGTCACCAGGGAGACCACACGTGCCAATGCAGCAGAGGTAGAGAAGGCAAGGGACGCCAGCCAGGCTCCACTCAAGCACACTTGGCTTGCCTGTGCGTGGAGCCCCTAGAGTGCCCTCACAAGTCCTGGATCAACTGCTCCACTTAAAAGACAGGAAGAGTGGTGATCCAGATGGTCTGGACACCAAGATGCTGCCCCTGAAATTTTCAGGCCTCTAATCTACCTTGTTTTAGAGCTATCTTGTGTTCCTTCTGGCTGGAAAACCGCCAGTGTGGTGCCCATCCATGAAGGTGGTGATCTGTCAGCCTAAACAACTTCTGACCTACCTGCCTCCTGCCTGTGGTCTCCAAAGTACTAGTGCGCATACTGCACAAACAAATCATCAAATTCCTGAACAAAATCTCTAATGAACATATGAAGAAGCCAGTCGAATAAGGCCATTTGGTCTATATAATCTGCTCGTAATACAGGGTCCTCAGCTTAAGCCGCTGACCCTGCCTCCTCTCCGCAATTCACCCTTCCACTGCGTCTAACCTTTATTCTCCCCTAACTCTATCCCAGCTTCTCTTGAAGCTGCCCACCATCTTCAAGGAAACCACCTCTTCCAGAAGTGCATTCCAACTCAGCACCACCCTCTCTGTGAAGACATGCCTCCTAGCCTCCCTCCCAAACTCCCCCCCCCCCACCTGAAACTGAGAAGATGATGAGCAGGCCCAAAATGATGCAAAGTTTTTTTAGTAATGGGGATACCCTAAAAGCACAGTGGACAAAGCACCCTCCCGGGTCAGAAACATGACCCGTAACCTTGACCCCCGTAGGAAGGATACTGTCACACAGCAACAACGAATTCCACTAGTGCTTCCCTTCCATCAGAGTACACCTTCTTTTCACAGGATCATCACCAGTAACTTTCCTATCTTGCAAACTGACCCCAACATTGGTGCTTCCTTTACAGAACCACCTATTGCCTTCTACTGCCAGCCATTCAACCTGTGGAATCTCCTGGTAAGGAGCAGCCTACCTACTCCTAACAGTTCCTCCATACCAGGTACCAAACCTTGCAACAGAACTCACTGCTACACTTGCAAATTTATTTCCAGTGTAACTGGAATTTGGGGGCCTACAGGTGTTTTTCAAATCACCAAGGAGTTCTCATGCACCTCCACTAATGTGGTATATTGTATTCTTTGCAGGAAGTGTGCAGCTATTTACATCGGAGAAACTTGTAGACACGTTGCTGACCATTTCAGAGAACACTCAGGGCAGTCAGGAATGGAGACACTGATTAACCCATTGTATCCCACTTTATCTCCAGAGACCACAATGTCAATGACCTTTCTGTCTGTGTCCTTCAGCAGGGCTTCTGGGATTCAGACCATAGAAAAAAAACATGGAAACCAAGCTGAACATCCGCCTTGGCTCCCAGCAGCCCTCTGGTTTAAATGATAGATTTATTTTCTACTAATATATTTTAGCCACCCCTTCTTTTTCATAAAGTCTGTTTGTATCTGTACACATCTATTTTCTTTTTCCACAGATGTCTCCATCTATGTCTCCTTCCCCCACATTTGTCACCTTTCAGCCTTCTTACTTGGTCTTGCTAATTAGTCCACACCTGGGGACTTCTGTAACTCATGCACTGCTATTATGCCTTGTCACTCCCATCATCACCTTTTTGTTTTCCAGATTCTGTCCTTATCTTGCTATTTATCACTTCTTCTCCCACAGCCTCCCCCTTTTTTCTTTCCATATATATATATATATATTGATATTCCTTATTTTACCTCTCCTTAACATTGATTTTGCTTTTTCTCTTTTAGATATTTCCTGAAGACATATGATCAAAACATCGATTTTTAACTGTATTTTCTATTTTCAGTGTGTTTTTAATATAACCATTTTGTTTTGTTTTCAAACCACATGCTGACACAGCACCTTGTTTTTATATGACATGTAAGTGGAATTGTGTTTAAATATTATGTTTTCTGAAGTTATCTTAAAGGCATCGATTGCTCTTTAACTAGCCTGACCCTGCATGGTGCCTTGTAGGTCACCTAGATGTGCACAGTGAACAGTTGTTATTTTATTTCAATTGTTTAACCAGGAGCGGCACACTAAGTTGAAAGCTTGTTTACATGTGCAACCTGGGAGCACAGGGAAGTTAATTGACTTGCTCAGGGTCACACAGTATGCAAGTGGGGGCTGTGGGATTCAAACCCAGGTCTCCAGATTTGCAGCTCAGAGCCTTAAACCACTGTGCTATACTGCCTCCCATAACTTAACTTAACCAAGCTCAGACAGTCTCCAATTATTCTATACCCTTTTTATAGGTGTGCAGCCTTCCTTCCTTAATGTTTAGTCCTGCGAGTGGAGTGGCTGTCCGGCAAATAAATGATAATTGATATCTTCAGTGATGGGGGTGCCATTATTGCCATATTCTACAGCTAGACTCCTCCAGGCCCTTTCCTCCTAGACCTTTACTAGAGTGGAGGCTCATTATCTGGTGCAATTGTTTTTCATACAGCTTATTGATTACATTATGTTGACCAGATACTGACGGAAGCCTGTTATTGTATATGTAGTAGGTGTGTTTCACATGCTTGTATTATTATAACCCATAAATAAAAAGTTAAACAAAAAGAACTGTCTAATGCACACCCCAAGAGTGTCATATTGCACTTATAAAATGGGACTCTATATTTTACATCAATATTATAATTAAAATAAAGAGGTTTCAATATAAAAGTTAAATCCTTCTCCTAATTTTGCATAAAATAGTCCTCTATCCAGATGCATTTTTTTTAAATTTTGGACTTTTGTCCTGCTGTGGCCCCATAGATCTAGTTTTATGTCAATAAAGTACAATTCTGTAGTTTTTGTGTGCCCCCTCCCTTTCAGGTAAATGCACACAATTTTTTTTTGGGGGGTTAACATTTTTTAGCAGGATGTGTAGACACAGCAAGTGTTGAAATGGTAAATTGAGGCACTGACTGGTCTTTGAGAAGGCTTCAGTCAGGATTCTCGTTGTCTCCCATTAATGGCAGACTGGATGGGCCAAGCAGTCCTTATCTGCTATCAAACTCTATGTTTCTATGTAATGTCTTTCATTTTGTAGAGAAAGGAGGAGGAATCCCTATCTTGTAGCCAGCAGAAACCAGAAGGACAATGTACCATACAGATGGCTTAATAAAAAGGGTTTCCTTAATTGTTTATACAGACAGAGTATGACATTTGACAACTGTCGGGGGTTGAGGGAGAGGTATGAGCAAGGGTGTAGGCAGGCATACTCAATTTACACATTTGCACAAAGTTTTTTTTTAACTATCTACACACCTCTCAACATCTCAGCATTAAAAATCATAGCACTGGCCTTCAAAAATCATAGCAAAGGGCCAGAATGTGTAGCACTTTCTTATTTTAAACAATAATATGTCTACAGATAGTGGGCCCCATATACTTAGTGATAAGGAATGTTTCTGTCAACTTAGTTCAATGAATTAATAGTCTGTGTGTCCAGAAATAGATCTAACATCATGAGGAACATCAGTACACCTGTGCAGAGCCAGGGTAAAGCTGAGTGTGAAAATCACAGCGCTATGCAAAATTCATAGCAGTTGAGAGGTATGACTATCTGTCTCAAACCATATGCCTTTTTATGTTGTCTTGTGCGCGCAGAGCAAGCAACATTTTGTGACAGCTTGCTGTAGTAGTCAGTTGTGGAGGTATGGCCATGTTCTGACCAATGGCGCCACTGCTATTTTGGGCTGGTCTCTGTGGCACCAATGAATGAGCACACTGTCTATGACAGCAGTTCAGAAGCGGGCCACCAACTTGAAAAAAATCCACCGCTGCAGTGAGAGACAGGCTCGTCATTGCAGCGTCAGATTTCACATGCCTCCATTACCTACCCCTGGTGAAACATTTCAATAAACATGGTGGCAGCTGCTGCTGTCCACCTCTCACAGTCCCTACGAAGCCGAAGCCAGGGGTGCCCAATCCCCCTGTCCCCCTCCCCAGTTCATTTGCCAATGGGGGAGCCCAATCCCTGTCGGCATACTGTCCCCCTTGATTTGTCTGCAGAGGGGGGTTCCCAATCCCCCTCTGCATCATGCCCCCCCAAACACAGATATGCTTTCTTTGCTGACAGAGGGCCCTATCCCCATTGGCTTCAGTCCCTCTCCCCAAAAACACAGGTGGCATACTGGGAGCCCACCCAGTGTGCCCAAAGCAAACCTGTAAATAAAAAACCTTCCCATGATGTCCTTTTTTATGTTGTTCCTGTAAAACAGGAAACGGTCCTTGTGGTCATGACACCCCCTCCCCACACCGCACCCACCCTCTGCACACCCCACCTTCCCACACACCCTAACCCCATACTTACCTCTGGAGCCTGGCACAATGATCTTCATTGGAGCAGAAGATGTCTGAACTCTTCAAAAGCCAACCGCCAACTGGAGAAAATCACGGTAAGCTGTATAATGGCATCAATGGGGGGTTCAACTTAGGTGGATATCTCGGCCATGTTTATGACTTTTGGCTCCAAATTTTCAACAAAGGGTTCTTGGGACCCCACCTCATGAACTCAGTCACTGTAATTTTGTTATTCAGTCCCAAAAGGTAATTTCGCAGTCACTGCACGGAATCACCTTTCGGGACCAGTTGACAAAACAGCAGCATCACTGTTCATGGGGTGGGCTCCCAAAAAGCTGATGTTGTAAATCTGGTGAAAAAATTCAAAAAAATGACTGTGTTACAAATGTGCAATGCACAGTTTACACGCACACTCGTAACTTCAAGAATTTTTAACCTTTTCTCTCCAGATTTTCAACATTGCCATTTTTTCACACCTCCTTATGAACAGTGTGGTGGTCATTTTTTACATCCTGCCCAAAATGTGTTTTCACACATCTGGCGCACAATGGCGTGGTCGCTGTGGGAAATCAATGTTCGGGACAGATTTAGAAAATCACAGTGGCACTATTCATGAGCAGAGGTCCCAAAATGCTTAGGTTGAAAATTTGGTGAAAAATTCCACAAAATGACTGTTATGGCCAAGTAGCTCTTATGCATGCTCGCATCAGCAGAATTTTAATATTTTCATTCCAGATTTTCCACATTGCCATTTCTTCACACCACCTACGATTGGTACAGCTGTCATTTTTTCACATTCTGCCTGAAACGTGTTTTTGCACATCTGGTGCAGAATGGCGCAGTCGCTGTGGGAAATCAATGTTTGGGACAGATTAACAAAATCACAGTGCCACTGTTCATGCGTAGAGGTCCCAAATGCTTTCATGAGGTAGGGTCACAAAAAGCCCAAGTTGAAAATTAGGAGTGCAAATACCAACAAATGCCCAGAGCATTTGGGTTTCTAACCACAACGTCCCACCCTGTAGAGACTGACAGGCATCCGGAGTGTGACTTTGGTTTGTCGGCTGTAATTCTCACACCATTCCACCCCCCCCCACCCTGCAGCCAGTGACAGGTATCAAGGTGTGTCTTGGACTCTTTGGACCCAAAATTCACCCCATTCTCCTGTACTGCACCCATCTCAACATATTTCCTTATGGAATGGGGTGAGCATAAGGCCCGTTGACCCCAAGGCACAATGCAACACTTATAGGAGTCTGCAGGGTAGGATGGGGTGGAATGGCGTGACTGTTATGGCCAATGACCCAAAGGCACACCTCAGTGCCTGTCAGTCTTTGCAGGGTGGGTGGGTGGGGTTGTCGCTGGTTACATACTTCACTGCCATTCCTATTATGCATCTCTCTAACTCCTGCACTCTCAATGCCAATGCCAGCAAGACAACATTCGCCATTGACAAATGCTTGTACTGACTTGGTCGAAGAGAAACAATTTGTGCTTTAAGAAGAAAAAAGCAGCTAATTAACTGAACACCCATAGTGTGAAAAGAAAGTAGTCACCAACTTTAATTTAAACAATGAAATTAGTAACAAAAAACTCAAACTCATAAGAGTGGTACTGATCTTTAGCATATGAGGTATACCCTCTCAAACTGTCATCATCAAAATGCAGGAAACCAACCCTCAAATTTTGTTGAAATAGGAGACACCTCATGAAATCTTAGAGACAGAAGCTCAGTCTGCTGTTGAAATGTGTGCATTTATGTTCACGGTGTGTTCTGTATGTTTAGCAACGGAAATTCATATAACGTTTTGCTTTACAAACTTAGTTGAAAATGTAGGTCAGCACCTTTTCTGTGTTGGACACAGGGGGGTTCTGAGTGGTAAAATGAGGGATGTCCCCCCCCAACCACTAGTTAAACTGGACTCAGCCCATCCTGGCCATACCTGCCCTCAGCATCTTGGCCATCCCCTGTACTCTCTCTCCACCAGGTCCCCACACCAGGTCCAACGCAGCCGCGATGGCCATTGCAGCCCACTACTCAGACTAATCACCCTACTTCTTCTGCTCTCTGGGAACATTCACCCCAACCCTGGCCCTGGGTCATCTACCCCTCCTCCCCCCACTGGATGGGGCCTTCGCATTGCCTCAGAGAACATCTGCAGTCTTCCAAAGAAAACTGCCACACTCCAGTGCTGGGTTGTGCAACACAGGCCTGATATCATTGCCATAGTGGAGACCTGGCTCTCTGCATCAATCCCTGACTCAGCTGTCTCCCTCCCTGGTTTCACCATCTTCAGGGAAGACAGAGTTGGCAAGCGTGGGGGTGGATGTGCAGTCTACCTCCGTGACTCTCTCCTTAGCCATGCTCTCCTAACGTCGGAGCTCGATCATGGGGCCCAAGCTATCACCATAAAAATCTCCCCTGACCCGGGCAGGGGCCCTCTTTATCTCACTACTACATACATACCCCCACGAAACCAGGGACCAGCAGTCCACTCCCTCACTGACTACCTATCCACCCTGCCTCACAAAGCTAAGCAGCTCATCCTCGGTGACCATAATGTCAACTGGCTTAGCTCCACCACCATGCATATAAAGGACACCTTCGCCGCACTTGACCTCTCTCAATTAGTCACACTTCCAACCAGATTCAGTCAAGTGGCACCAACTCCCTCCTTGATATAATTGTCTCCAACCGCCCCCACAAAATAAAAGATGTTAATATCTTAGCTAACTCACTCAGCGACCACTCCCCCATCCTCTGTCACTGGTCTTCATCCACACAAAAACACATGCCCCAAGTCACCTCCCACCGCCGTTTTCACCCAGGGGACCTTAGTAAATTGAAGCAGCACCTATCTCAAACAGACTGGACCCCAATCTCTCTCTCAACCGATATAGACACCGTGCTAGCCTACCTCACTAGTGCTTTCTGCAAGGCCTGTGACCTCTTTGCCCCGTTTACCAGCACCATCCCCAGATGACAAAATGCCCCATGGATCTCCCCTACTCTCATTAAGTAACTGAGACAGAGAGACAACCTATGGCATATCGCGGTGGAGTCGGGCAGGCCTGCGGGCAGACAGGCCTATAACACTGCTCGTAACAAATGCACCTGGGCCATATGGCAAACAAAAGCCAAACACTACCAAACCACCTTGGCCTCCTCCTGGGGCTCTGCACGTGCATTCTGGGACAATATTAAGGAGCTCAATGGAAAAATCTGCTCCCAACCAACCCAGATAGTGGTCAATGGCAGTATCACCGCTGACCCCCTACATATTGCTGAATGCCTCAACATGACTTTCTCAGATCTCAGCTCAGTCCTACCTACCCACTTCTTTGACCCAATTATTCCTTCAATCCCTCCTGGCTTGGAACACCCCCCATTTCTCTTCTGCACCATTTCCCCCCATATAGCCAAATCTCTCCTACTAAAAGCCCTCTCCAGCCACAATCCCAAATGCGACCCAATCGACTCCAGGATTCTCCGGCTAACTCTGGATGTCATGCTAGCCCCTCTTACTGACCTGCTAAACCGGTCCCTTTATCTTGGTCAGTTCCCAAGTGCCTGGAAATCAGCTGAAATCACCCCAATTCATAAGAATGGAGATCGCACAATACTAAATAACTACAGGCCAATCTCTATCCTCCCCCCTCTCTCTAAAGCCCTTGAAAAAATAGTCTCCACCCAACTCATGGAATACCTCACCAAATACAACATACTGTGTCCAGAGCAGCATGGCTTCTGCCCTGGACACAGCACTATGTCGGCCCTACTGGAGTTCTCACAACACATACACTCTGCACTTGACTCGGGTGACGTTACCGGGGCAGTGTTCATAGACCTGCCTAAGGCCTTTGACACTGTGTGTCACCCCCTCCTGCTCGACTCCCTCCATAATTTGGGGTTCTTATCAGGTCCCCTTGCCTGGCTCTCTAGTTACCTCCGTGACAGATCTCAACGGGTCAAGATAAACGGTACCCTATCAACCGCACTACCTGTTCGCTCCGGTGTCCCCCAGGGGTCCATCCTGGGCCCTACTCTGTTCAGTATCTTTCTCAACACTCTTCCCAGTACCTGCTCCGGCAAAATGCTCTTACATATCCCGACGATGTGGTCCTTGTCATCTCCCACCCTGACCCTACCACTGTCCAGGACTCCCTTCAGATCATTTTCAGTCAAGGTGAAAAATGGTTCCATGACCACCGCCTGGTCCTGAACCTCAAAAAAACTAAATCCATGCTCTTCATCCACCATCAGAGCACCACCAGTAATGCTCCCCTATATATCCTTCCCAGCACTAAACACCCCATTGAGCAAGTTACAGCATACAAATACTTGGGCATCACCTTCGACTCAGCACTCACCTTCCATGCCCACCTCAAAACCCTGTCCAAAGCAGTAAACACCCGGATTGGTCTCCTATACTGCCACAAAGACTGTCTACCTCAGGCTGCCCTCCGACTGGCTATCACCTCCTCTATCCTGTCCTTGGTTGACTACAGGCTTCCTAGCTATACTGCGGCTGACAACACCGCCCTTTCTAATGCCCAGACCTCAATAAACAAGGCCTGTAGGCTCCTGACAGGTGCCCATAGCAGAACTCACACATGCCAACTCTACTCCTCCTCAAATCTACTCTCCTCCGAGGAGCGCCTGCGCTACCACTCCTGTATACTGGTAAAAAAAACACTTCTTGGGCTCTCCCCTCCTGGGGTTGCCGTGTCTTTAAAACCAGCCTCCCAGATGGTTGCCACCCGAAGCGTGGCCAAAGCCACCTTCCAGATTCCAAGAGCTAGGACCTCGCTCACCCAAAGGTCCTTCTATTACAGAGCACCCTCCTGGTTTAACTCTCTCCCCCCTCATATCACCAGTATCCCCAAAATAGGCCCCTTTAAGACTGCCCTCTGGAAACACCTCATGGATACTCGGATCTGTAGGTGCCCCTGACTGTCCTAGAGACTGCACTCTTTCTGGCTCTCTGTATCTGACAATGTCCTCTCGGACTGCCCCCCTCAAGGCCATGGTCCTCACCTTCCCCAGGTGCCTGCTCCATAGATACACTAGAGCAGGCCTGTTATACTGTATTGAGAATGTTTGGTCAAATCTGTAATTAATTGCAAACCTATTTGCTTCCATGTAATATCTGGAACTGCTGTGTATATTGCCGCTGCTGTACCACACTTGTATTGTCCTCTTTGTCTTTCACTGTCATGTGTTGTTTCGCGACGAGGAGCCTTTGTAAATGAGTCTCTGACTCAAAGGTTGTAAATCCAATTTATAAATTAAATAAAAATAAATAAATAATGTAGGATGATTGAGACATATGAATCCTGCTGTAAAATGCTGTACAGCACCCTATCTATGTGGGTCAGGGTGGTTTGAGTGGTAAGATGATGTCCCTCGTAATGTAGGACAGCTGAGAGGTATGAATCCCATTGTACAATGTGGGGCAGCACCTTCTCCATGTGGGACAGAGGGGGTTCTGACAAGTAAAATATGGGATGTCCCTCCTAATGTGGGACAGTCAAAGGGTATTAATCCCACTGTACAATATGGGGCAGCAGCACCCTCTCTAAGTGGACAGAGGGGATTCTGAGTTGCAAAATGAGGGATGTCCCTCCTAATGTAGGACAATTGTGAGGTATGAATCTCACTGTACAGTGTGGGGCAGAAGCCTCTGTGTGTGGGACAGAGGGGGTTGGAGTGGTAAAATGAAGGCTGTTCCTTCTAATGTGTGGTAGATGAGGTATGAATCTCACCATACAGTGCAGTGTGGGACAGTACCTTCTCCATGTGGGGCAGAGAGGATCCCGAGTGGTAACATGAAGAAAGTCACTCCTAATGTGGGACAGCTCAGAGGCATGACTCCCACTGTATCCTGTGGGGCAGCACCATCTCCCTGTGGGACAGAGAGGATTCCACGTGGTAAAATGAGGAATGTCCTAGGACAGTTGAGAGGCATGACTCCCAGTGTATAATATGGGACAGGCACTGTAGTGTATACAGAATCAGTACTCTAGTCCAAGAACGAGAAAAGAGCCCTTCTACACCTTGTCTGAAAGGAAGTTTCCCTTTAGCTGAATGATCAGAGCAGATGTACCCAAGACCAGGACTGGGGATGCAGTGATCGATAGACATGTTGAGCAGTAATTAAGTTTACAGAAGATGTCCTGCCACAAGTGAGGGTGAGGATATCACAAGCACCCTCTCCATGTGGTACAGAAAGGGAGCCATGTGGTAAAATGAGGGATGATCCTAATGTGGGACAGTTTATTGGTGTGGTGAGGTACAGGGCCTGGAATGGGGGGGGGGCACCACAATGCTTACTGTACTGAAACTGAAGGCACTGGGTCACATCACTATAGAGAATTCATTGAAAAGGCCATCTCCTCAGAAGAAGTCATTCCTGCTGTTTTTCCATCTTGTTTCTTTAGCTACGAGTGCTGCTTAGTTGCACCACAGTGTTCACTTGTATCACGCCTTCCATGGGTGGTCGCCATCACCTTACTGCCTCCTCCTGCCGTTACATCATTGTAAAGACATGATTCACGTATTCTGTAAATGTGTGGTCTCACCAAGGTGATGGCCATCACAGGTCTGGAAATGACAAGGTGATGGCATAGTCTGAGAAGGTGCTCTCTCCAGAATCAAGTTGTGCAAAGCACTGGTGAAAATAATCACCTTTGGTTTGCTATAGGAACAAGCATTTGTCAATGCTGAATGTTTGCTTGCTGGCATTGGCAGTGGTAGTGTAGAAGTTACAGAGCCGCGTAATAGGAATGGCAGTGAAGTATTGAACTGAAGCCAACCCCACCACCACCCTGCAGAGAGTGACAGGCATTGGGGTGTGCCTTTGGGTTGTTAGGCATAACGGCCACGCCATTTCACCACACCCCACCCTGCAGACACTGACAAGTGCCACAGTGTTCCTTGGGGTCTTTGGCCCTTATACGCACCCCATTCCATTAGGAAATATGGTGAGATGAGGTGCGATATAGAGAATGGGGTGAACTTTGGGGCGAAGAGTCCAAGGCATACCTCGATGCCTCTCACTGGCTGCAGGGTGTGGAATGGTATAAGCATTACAGGCAAGAATCCCAAGTCACACCCCTGATGCCTGTCATTCTCTACAGGGTTGGGCGTTTTGGTTGGAAACCCTAATACCTCAGGCATTCGTTGGTATTTTCACTCCAAATTTTCAACATGTTTTTTTTGTGACCCCACCTCATGAACAGGGGGAATATCAGTTTGTTAGCTGAAAGCTGCTTATGCACAGCGACTACGGCATTTAGCACCACAAATGCAAAAACATTCCGAACAGGATGTAAAAAATGACAGCTGTACTGTTCATGGGGAGGTGTGAAAAATGGCAATGTTGCAAATCTGCAGTAAAAATATTAAAACAAATGGTGAAGTGACGAGCATACATAGAAACTGTGCAACGCACACCCGTAATATAATTAGGTTGGGGATTTTTTACAGCAGATTGTCAACTCAGGCATTTTGGTGCCTCCGATCATGAACAGTGTCACAGTGATTTTCTTTATCTGTCCCGAACAATGATTTCCCACAGCGACCACGCATCTCTGCGCTGAAAGTGTGAAAAGACTCTTTGGCCATGTTGTGAAAAATGACAGCTGTACTGTTCACAAGGAAGTGTGGAAAAACGCCACTGGTGAAAATCTGGACTGAAAATATTACAAAGTCATGAACTTATGAGGGTGCGTGGAAACTGCGCAATGCTCACTCGTAACACAGTCATTTTATGGACTTTTGTCACCAAATTTTCAACATAGCCATTTTAAGACCTCTGCTCATGAACAGTGTAACTGTGATTTTCTTAATCTGTCCTAAACATTGCTTTCGCACACCAACAGCACCATTGTGCGCTACATGGGCGGAAACATGTTTTGGGTGAGATGTGAAAAATGACAGCTGTACTGCTCATAAGAAGGTGTGGTAAAATGGTACTGTTGAAAATTTGGAGTGAAAATATTGAAATTTCGCAAACTTATGAGCATGCGTAGGAACTGCGCAACGCACGCTCGTAAAACAGTCATTTTTAGGAATTTTTTCACCAAATTTTCAACATTGCCATTTTAAGATCTCTGCTCATGAACAGTGTCAGTGTGATTTTCTTAATGTGTCCCGTACATTGATTTCGCACACCGACTGCGCCGTTGTGTGCTACATGGGCAGAAACACATTTGGGTGAGATGTGAAAAATGACAGCTGTACTGTTCATAAGAAGGTGTGGTAAAATGGCAATGTTGAAAATCTGGAGTGAAAATATTACAAAGTCATGAACTTATGAGGGTGCGTGGAAACTGCGCAATGCTCACTCGTAACACAGTCATTTTATGGACTTTTGTCACCAAATTTTCAACATAGCCATTTTAAGACCTCTGCTCATGAACAGCATAACTGTGATTTTCTTAATCTGTCCTAAACATTGCTTTCGCACACCAACAGCACCATTGTGCGCTACATGGGCGGAAACATGTTTTGGGTGAGATGTGAAAAATGACAGCTGTACTGCTCATAAGAAGGTGTGGTAAAATGGTAATGTTGAAAATTTGGAGTGAAAATATTGAAATTTACGAAACTTATGAGCATGCATAGGAACTGCGCATACGCATCGCTAAATGAAACAGTCATTTTTAGAATTTTTCACCAAATTTTCAACATTGCCATTTTAAGATCTCTGCTCATGAACAGTGTCAGTGTGATTTTCTTAATGTGTCCTACATTGATTTGCACACCGACTGCGCCATTGTGTGCTACATGGGCAGAAACACATTTTGGGTGAGATGTGAAAAATGACAGCTGTACTGTTCATAAGAAGGTGTGGTAAAATGGCAATGTTGAAAATCTGGGTGAAAATATTGAAAATTTGCGAACTTCTGACGTGCGTAGGAACTGCATAGCGCGTACTGTAAAGAAATCATTTTAGAATTTTTCACCAAATTTTCAAAATAGTCTTTAGGAGCCACCTTATGAACACTGGCAGTGTCGTTTCGTTAATCATTCCGGAAAGGTGATTTCGTGCAGTGGCTGCGAAATCACCCTTCGGGCCCAAGTAATGCCATGACAGTGCAAGAATTCATGAGGAGGGGTCCCAAAAACCCCATGTTGAAAATTGATTGCAAAAATTCCAAGAAATGCCTGAGATATGCATAAAGTTGAAAAACCCTATCTAGCCCATTATACAGCTTACCGGCATTTCCTCAGTTAAGTGAGTCGGCTTTGAAGAGTGCAGACTTGTTCCGGTCCACGCAGATCATCGCCCAGTTCCAGAGGTAAGAATGGGTGGGGGTGTGTGGGGAGGCGGGGTGCACAGTGGGTGGGTGCGGGTTGGCGTGGAGGTCAGGGAGACTGCGTGGGACTGTTTTTCTTTTCAGGTTTTTTATTCAGATGGCTTGGGGCGTTTGCCACGCTGGGGTGGGCTCCCAGCGTGGCACAGAGCACGGCTGGGCGTGGAGCCCGACAGGAGTTAGGCACCCTGTCAGCCATACCAACCATTGCACGCTGGGGTGGGCTCCCAGCGTGGCACCCCTACTGGAGGTGGAGAGATAGTGAAGCCGACGGATTAGGCACCCCATCGGCGACAGCATGGGGGTGGGGAGAGACACTGGAGCCGAGGGGATTGGGCACCCCATCGGCCATAACATCATTTTGCCACACTGGGGTGGGCATCCAGTGTGGCACCCGGATGCTTTGAAGGTGGCGTGGAGCGCGGCGGGGATTGAGCACCCCGTCGGCCGCCTGATGTGGGCGTGGGGGGGGCAGCGCGGTATGCATGCAGTGTGTATATCTGTGTGTGTGTGTGTAGGGGAGCTGTGCATGAGCAGGCGATATCTTATTGCTGCTCACTGAAGCATAGCCCCCCTTTCAACTGTATGCCACTGCATTTTGGAGCTTGTCATAGACAGCTCCAGCATGCATTGGTGGACAGGGGCCGCGCCTGCCAACACACTGACTGAATTGGAAGAGGGGGTGACACACCTCCGAAATCTCGGATGATGGCACTATGTTTCTTGCACATGTGTGCAAGCAAACATAAAAATTGATTCTTTTTATGCAGATTTTAATCTTTTCTGCAACATACCAATGCTAAACAATTTGTTTTGCTTAGTTTCTTTTCATTACCAACTATATGTTGCTCTGTTGTAGAGAGTGTCTATACCACCACCCCATGCTGTTGGGTAGCATGGTGAGTAGGTAACACTGAGCGCATAAGAAAGAACCTGATGCTGTGTGTTTGTATGCTTTATATGAATAAAATGATGACAAAACTCTGGTGTTAAATCTTTTTGCTGTTACTTTTTATAAGGAAAGTTGCTTAGTTACTTTATTTTCCCAAAGTTCCATCCCCCTGTCCACTGCCCTATCAATGGAGGAAGTCACAACTGTACCCTTCCTCTGATCTGGAGGGTGGTGGAGGGGTATGGGAAAGCAGTGACATTCATAGCCAAAAAACAATCTTTATTTTTTTATTTAGTATGCTTTATGTCTTCTTCGCCCAACCTGCTCCTGTTGTGCCACTCCTCCAGTCCCATCGCTCTGCCATCTTTGGGACTCACCCAACCGGCTTAGAGTGCCCCATGGTTTACCCCCATGGCAGAGCACCCTAGAACTGCCCCCTTTTTATTGTGGGAGGGGCTTAATTCAGATGTGACTGGGGAGCATACCTGACGTACGGCACGGCTCCCAGCCAGATACAGTCCCGGCGGTCGGACCCCCGGCCTCCACAAGGGGTCAGTACTGTACTGACTCCCCCCCCCATAGGAGGAGAGCAGTCCTTGGGACGCTTGATTCTCCTCCCCCCAGCCAGCCCTCTAACTCCCTAAATCATTTCCCATCCTGGGTCATCTGCACTGCAACCGCTGTGCCGGTGAGCTGGCTGCCAAGAAACAGTCTTGCCCCCAGTGGGAAGCTATACCAGGGCATGTGCCATAGTAAAACAAAAACAAACAAAAAAAAACAATACACTGCCCCAGTTGGTTCCCCAGGTGTTGCAGATTTACTCCCATAGCAACAATATGAGCTCTTTGTATTGGTGTCCTGGATGCCAGCTGTTACGCCCCAGTCCCATGCCCTGGTAACCAGTAGGGAATGGAGCCACTATTGATTGCTTGTTGGTCAGCTTGCAGTGGTGTACAAATGTTAGGTACCTCCCTGAGAGCAGCACACCTCACCTCAAAGATATGCTCAGCCCCAGTTGGTCTTAATGTGAGTTTCAAGGGCATGTACACAAATACTAGTCCACCGTGTGAACAAACAACAAATTCTTCCTCCATTAATTACACGAACTGGGAAGGGAAATGCGAGCAGTGGAGCAGTAAACAGGTTAAGGGTTCCAGAATTATTTTCTTTTTTGTCTATTTTCATCTGCAAATCAGTATTTCAAGGCCTAGATCAGGATTGTGGATAGTAAGCATGCAGATTACTAGCATTCTGCGAAAGAGGGATGTTCTCAGGAGGCCCTAGCTAACTTTAGCAGGAGGATATAAAGTAGTCATGCAATTCCCCTGTCAGAGCTGCTGCTGCGAAGAGACATTTATCCTTTTCTGCTGACAGATGTTAAGTTTGTTTTATTCCTTTAGGTGTGTAATGTAAAATACTTCCCAGGATCAACATTTTGAAACTCAAAAGAGTCGCAATGAAAAACGTTTTGCAACTTACTGTGATGTAATGTATAAGTCATGATAACAATTAAAAAACAGACTGGACATTTAAAACATAATTCACACTTTAGAACACCGCACTTCTGCAGCACTCTAAACTGTGAATTACAACCTGTGGCTTCATCAATGCACAGCTGTGCTCTGCAGGTGCTTTTCAATCCCCTTCTGTGACACTACTCTGACCACTTCATCTTAAAACCACAACCATGGCTGCGCAGTTTGATATGCCAAAGGAAGCTGAGAGAGAAGAGTTTGCCAAAAACCATGAACATGCCAACCATATATAAACAAGCATTTGTCAATGCCGAAAATGTGCTTGCTGGCATTAGCATTGGAAGTGCTGGAGTTAGACAGATGCAGAATAGGAATGGCAGTGAAGTACTGAACTGATGCCAACCCCACCCCCACCCTGTAGAGATAGGCAGACATTGGGGTGTGCCTTTGGGTTGTTGCCCATAATGTTCACGCCATTTCACCTCACCCTACCCTGCAGACACCAGCAAGTGTCGAAGTGTGCCTTGGGGTGTTCAGGGCTTTACAGTCACCCCATTTCATAAGGAAATACGCTGAAATGGGTGCAGTATAGGAGAATGGTGTAAACTTTGGGGCCAAAGAGTCCAAGGCACACCTTGATGCCTGTAGGCTGCAGGGTGGTGGTGCGGGGGGGGTGAAATTCTGTGAGCATTACTGTTGACAATCCCAAGTCACACCCCTGATGCCTGTCAGTCCCTACAGGGTAGGGCATTATGGTAAGAAACCCTATTGCCCTAGGCATTTCTTGGTATTTTAACTCCAAATTTTCAACAGCTTTTGTGACCCACCACATGAACACTGACATTATCAGTTTGTTAGCCAAAAGGAGATTTTGCACAGCGACTGGGCCATTCGGCGCCACAGGTGTGAGCAGGATGTGAAAAATGACAGCTGTACTGTTCATGACGAGGTGTGAAAAATGGTAATGTTGAAAATCTGGAGTGAAAATATAAAAAAAGTTGGTGAAGTCAAGAGCGTGTGTAGAAACTATGCAATGCACACCCATAATGCAATTATGTTAGGGATTTTTTACACCAGATTTAAAAAAAAGGCATTTTGGGACCTCTGCTCATGAAAAGTGGCACTGTCATTTTCTTACTCAGTCTCGAATGTTGATTTCGCACAGCAATAGTGCCATTGTGCGCCAGATGTCCGAAAACGCATTTTGGACAGGATGTGAAAAATGGCACCTGTACTGTTCATAAGGAGGTGTGAAAAAATGGCAATGTTGAAAATCTGGAGTGAAAAAATTGAAATTTCTTGAAGTTACGAGCATGCATGGGAACTGCACAATGCACACTTGTAACAGTCATTTTGTTTTAATTTGTTCACCAAATTTGTAACATAGGCTTTTGGGGAGCCAACCTCATGAACAATGACACTGTCATTTTGTTAATTGGTCCCGGAAGGTGATTCCGCGTAATGACCACGAAATCACCTTTCAGGACCAAATAACAACATGACAGTGACTGATTTCATGAGGTGGGGTCCCAAGAATCCCATGTTGAAAATCTGGTGCTAAAAGTCACAAAAATGGCTAAGATATCCACCTAAGCTGAACCCCCCCCCCCCCATTTATGCCACTATACAGATTACTGGCATTTCTTCAGTTCACGGTCGGCTTTGAAGAGTGCAGACGTGTTCCTGCTACACCGAAGATCATGGCGCCAGACAGTGAGGGACTGTTTTCTTGTTTACAGGTAAAAAATAAAAACAAAACTTTACGGGAAGGTTTTCTTTTTTCCAGGTACATTTGGCAGGCTGGGGTGGGCTTCTAGTGTGCCCCCTGGGTGTTTTTTGGGGAGACTGGAGCCGACAGGGATTGGGCACCCCATCAGCAAAGAAAATAGGTCTGTGTTTTAGGGGGGCATGATGCCGAGGAGGATTGGGCACCCCCTCAGCAGACAAATTCAACTACAGGGACATTACGCCGATGGGGATTGGGCTCCCCCATCAGCAAATGAACTGGGGAAGGGGCATGCTGAGAGGGGGACTGGGCAACCCTGACATCCACTTTCATGGGACTGTGAGAGGCGGATGGCGACAGGCACCACCATGTTTGTTGAAATGTTACATCAGGCAAGGCACGCCTTGCAATGAGGGGGCACTCCCTCATTGCAGCAACAAATTTCTTTCAAGTTGATGGCATGCTTCTGAGCTGCTGTCATAGACAGCGTGCTCATTCATTGGTGCCACAGATACAAGCCGCAAAAAGCAGTGGCGGCATTGGCCATAACACTGCTGCACCTCCACAAGCTGTCACAGCATGTTTCTTGCACATGCTTGCAAGCAAACATAAAAATGGAATCTGAATTGAGATTAGTCCATACTTACTTCAGGGAAGCAGAAGAAACTCGTAAAATGAAAAATATTCCAGTCACAAAGCTGGACACTCACTTGGCCAATAATGTGTTCTGCGCCAATAGTTTTCATTGTTCTGTATTATCAAATTGACTAGATATTGGCCCAGATATTCAAAAGGGTTGCACCATGCGCAACAGGGTTGCGCCATGCGCAAGTCCAAAATTCGCCATTCTGCGATATTCAGCAGGAGGCAGTTACGCCACTGGCACCAGGTTGCGCAAGAGAGCAATGCAAATGAATGCATGCTCAACAGGAGGGGGAGGATCCATGCATAACCTGCGCAGCCGATATTCAGTCAGGTTCGCAGAGTTAGCATGCGCACCCCGCCGCGCCCGCATGCTTGAGCCAAAAAAAGGTTAAGTCGAGGGCCACCCACAGGTGAGCTGCTGCATTGCAGGTGCAACACAGCAGCTGCCACCCTGGCTGGCCCCCAACTCACTCCCTGTCCCCCACCAGCCCGATCGCGGGCAGTACACGCAGGTCCCCCCACATCCCACAGCCCGATCGCGGGCAGAACCTGTATAAACCCCCAGTGCCTGATCGCGGGCAGAACCTGTATAAACCCCCAGTGCCCGATCGCGGGCAGAATGTAACCTCCCCAACCCGAATAACTCCCTGGTGGTCCAGTGGACGAAGCCCGATCGCGGGCAGAATGTCACAGCACAACCCCCCAAACATCTCCCTGGTGTCCAGTGTCCCCCCCACCCACCCACGAAGCCCTCCACCGCCCCCCGCAGCCGGCGGGCGACAGCATCCCACTCGCCTGCCGCCCGTCGCCGATGATTGTTCGGTTAGGCTGCTTTGCGAGTTACAGCTATCGGCGTAGCCCATAGTCAGACATGACAGTCCAGATATGTGAATCGATCATTCAAATCTGGACTGTCATAGCGGTATGGGCTGCACGCCCATTGGCTGTAGCTCTGCACCACCGGGCGGCAGCCCTACCGGACAGTCAGTCGGCGGGCGGCGGGCGGCAGGCGGTGGATGCTGTCGCCCCGCCGCGGGGGGCGGGTGAGGCTTGGGTGGGTGGGGACACTAGACACCAGGGAGATGTTTGGGGGTTCTGTTGTGACATTCTGCCCGCGATCGGGCTTTACGGTCCACTGGACCACCAGGGAGTTATTCGGGTTGGGGAGGGTTACATTCTGCCCGCGATCGGGCACTGGGGTTATACAGGTTCTGCCCACGATCGGGCACTGGGGGTTTATACAGGTTCTGCCCACGATCGGGCTGTGGGTGATGTTGGGGGCGACATGTATGTGTTCTGCCCGCGATCGGCTGTGGGAGGTGGGGGGCATGAACTGTGATGCCCGCGATCGGGCTGTGGAGGTGGGGGCATGGGAACTGTGATGCCCGCGATCGGGCTGTGGAGGTGTGGGGGGTATGAACTGTGATGCCCGCGATCGGGCTGTGGGAGGTGGGGGCATAACTGTGATGCCCGCGATCGGGCTGTGGAGGTGGGGGTATAACTGTGATGCCCGCGATCAGTGTGTGCAGGCGTCGGTCCTCGACGGCTGCTGCCTGGCAGGGTGGCCAGGAGCAAGTCCTCGGATCGGCGCACCTACATGCAAATGGCATGCAAATGGAGCTATAAAGAGATGCAAATGACCCCCGCGCCTTTGCATAAATTATGGCCCCATTTGCATGTCACCTTTGAATATCGGAATTTAGCATGGCGCAATGGTACTAGCGCCACCGCAATTTGAATGCTCAACTCTGGCAACTTAGTGCGCAAGTTCCACTGCGCCATCTTGCCAAGTGCTGTGTTGCCGATATTCAAAGGAGTTGCTCAACAGCGCAATTCCTTTGAATATCACCCCGGCCACACCCCTGCGCAACTATTTTGAGCAGCGCAGGGGCTTGTGCCTCAGACTGGCACAGTTTGAATATCTGGGCCATTATATAAAATAAAAAATGGACCAGTTTTGAATTACCTGAGATTAATTCAGTCTTGGGGTTCTGGTGTCGCAAATCACTCAGGCTTCCCTCTTGTGGTATATAATGTCAGAAGGACTCATGGATTAAAATATACCTGTATAACTCACAGTTGTCCATCATTCATTCTATATGCATATACATAAATAAAATAAAAAAAAAATACCCTGTCTTGCAGAAAAATATTAAAGGAGCAGTGCAAGAATCCGGTGAAAATTTAAAGCTATACTTTTCTAATCTTTTTTTGGATGGCCCATATCTATTGACTTCTATGATACCCTTCTTTCCACAGTTTGAGTCTGCTTTAGTACTTTTTTTAAAATCTGAAATAATAAAAGGAGCGCTCCTTTTAATATTGCTCGGACCAGGTTTTCATCAGTATTCCCGGCTGTTTTTGAACAACTACTGTTCCATAAGGTCGTGAAGCACTGTCTGCTGCATGCTAGTTCATTCTAGTCACAACAGAAATGATTTTAAATAATGGATGTACAAAAACAGCCGAGAATACTGATGAAAACCTGGTCCAAGCCATATTAAAAGGAATGCTTTCCTCACCATTCATTTTCAAAATTTGTTTTCTAATTTTTGAAAGTCAAATCCTCCCCGATGGATTGAACAGAGCCCTTGCCTGCTGCCTCCGTGCACAATCTGGATGTTCCGCACAATGAACTCTGTTGCTGGGTTTTCACTTGGACCTCCATACCCATCACTGTGTCCTGCACAAAATAAATGGAACTAGCTGCATCCAACCAAGCGCAGGAAATAGTAGCATTGCTGCTTGGGAGAAACAAAACCAGTTTTAAACATGCCACTAGAACAACCTATCCGGGTCTAAAATCATGTTTAATAAATAAAGACATAGTTTAAAAAAGGCCTTGACTGAAATGGAAATTGGTAGTTAGCATGTTATTCACAGTAACCCTGAGTGGTTCCCAAGGCCATGTGTCATGGTAAAATGTAGGACCTGCACACAGTGGGGCTCCTCTTGCTGTAGTTGAGGAGGAAAAGAACTAAGGGAGCTAACAAACAAGGGGATTAAGCATGGCAAGCTATGTGTGGCTGTGTTAAGAGGGCTAGCAGAATGCTGGGGTGCATCAAAAAATGGGTGACCAGCAGAGGAGGAGGAGAAATAATCCTGCCACTTTACAAGACCGTGGTGATGCCCTACCAAGGGTACCATGTACAGCTATGGGCTCCTCAATGCAAAAAGGACATAAAGTTGGTCAGAAATGTACCACACAGCCAGACAGCCAGCACAACAGTACGGCTACCACTCGCCATGCCGATGACCCAGGTTTGGCAACGATCCAGGGCTGTCAGAGGCCCAGCCGGGGGGAGGAGAAATGAGAATCCCAACAGACACTCCTCCTCTGAGGAGAGGGGATCTGCTGATCTGCTCCTCTATTGCCACCTGGGTGACCACAGGTGGTGGTGCAGGAAATAGAGCAGACAGGTATGTTACAGAAACATAGAATTTGACGGAGCGAGTGTCGTGATCATGTGGAAGCATCAGCACGTGGACACCTGGTGATGAGGCATGCTCCTGGGGGCAGGGTGGGACTAAAAGGGGAAAATGGGGAACAGTTTGGGCAGATAAAGACCCTGTCCTCCCACCACACTGAGTGCTGGATTCCTCCCATAACCTGTCAAGGGGGACCCTCCAGGATTTTCGCCTCCTCTACAGGTGGCCAGATGGACTGTGACGAAGTAATGCCAAAGTGGCTGTAGGCATACAAACATATGAACATGTGAAGAAGCTAGCAGAAGGAGGCCATTTGGTATGTCTAGTCTGCTCATACTGCAGGGTCCACAGCTTGAGCTACTGTCCCCTCCCTCACCACTTCTCCCATCCTCCCTACCTATGATCCTTACCTTCCCTCTATGTCTGTCCCAGCGTCTCTTAAGGCTGCCCACCATAGCTGGCCCAGTTGCCAGTGGAATGGATTTCACTGTGCTAGACTGGTGGGGAGGGACTCTGGTAGCGGGGGTTCAGGCAGGGAGTGAGAAGCTCTGCTGAGTGACCACCTCGAAAGGATGCCCTGTATGAGAGGGTGTAAAAATAAAATAAAAAAAAAAAAAAGCTGCCCACTGTCTTCAACGAGATGACCTCTTCTGGCAGCAAATTCCAAGTGCCCATCACCCTCTCTGTGAAGAAGTGCTTCCTAAACTTCCCGCTGTCCATCTTAAGACTGTGCTCTCTCGTGTTATGGTTACCATTCATCTTAAAGAGACTCTCCTTATCCACCTTATTTATCCCTTTCAAGTACTTGAAGGTCCCAATCATATCCCCTTTCTTTCTCCTGTCCTCCAGGGAGTACATGTTCAGTGCCCTCAACCTTTCCTCATATGCCTTACCCTGCTGACCCATTGTCATCTTTGTAGCCTTCTTCTGGACCTTCTCCAGTAGGTTAATATCCCTTTTGAGGTGCAGGAACCAGTACCAAACTCTATAATCCAGAAGTGGCCTTACCAGTGACCTGTACAAGGGCAGTATAACCTTCTCTCTCCTACTACTGATCCCTGTGCCAGCACAGCACAGCGGTGAGATGCAGGTGGACCTCGAAGGTCTGGCAGGTATGTGTGGTGCAGTTTCAGATGAGTGGCATCAGGGCTTGGCAAGGTGCTAGAAGGAGGTCCCAACTGAGCACCCAGGGGGATAAAATATGTTAAAAATATGTGCAACACAAGGCCATCAAAATGATCAGGGGGATGGGGAATGTAAGCTACAAGGACAGGCTGGAAGCCCTTATTTTGTTTTATCAATTCTATTTATGCTCCTCTGTGTGGCAGAGATGGTACTGTGTCCCCCTAATGGCCCTGTACATGGACCCTCAACACTCCCCCGATCTGGCCTCCACCTCAGCTGCAAGACAGGGAGGACCGTGGTTTACCCCCATGGAGGGGAACGATGGGGAGACCGAGATCACCCTTGAGCCCCCCCCCCACAGCTTAGGTCAGGCTTTGTTTGGGCAGAAAAGAGTGGAAGTCTATCAGAGGCATCCTTACTGCATGCACAGAGGGGTTTTTCCATCTTGAACCCCCAGAGGCGCAGACATGTAATGATGTCCAGTGCGTAATGGGCACGCTCCCAAAGGACGTCCACTGATGCCTCCACCTGCTCTATGGTGTCCGAAGCTGCAGCACTCCCAGTCTCCACTGGGAGTCAAATGTTGCTGGGGATCCACAACCCACCCCTCACCAGGAGAGGAAAGCAGTCCTCTGGAGGCTTGATCTTCTCTTCCCCGGCTGACCCCCGATTACCTGAGCTGTCTCCCGAAACCCTGTTCGCCGGCATGGTGCGAGGTAAGATGTCAAGGGCCTCAGCCCTCAGCACCACCAGGCCAGCCCTGGAACACCTTATAATGTGCATCCTGGAGAAAAAGAGGCTGAGGGGACGTGATCTCCATCTTTCACATACTCAAAGAGTATTGACAAGACTGTCAGGGATGTCTGAAGTACTGTCCTGTAGCTTGAAGCAGGGATGTTCCCTGAAGCTGAGGGGGTGATAAATTCAAGGGTATTATTAGAGGGCATTTTTATGCCAGGGGGTGGTGAACCTATGGAACAGCCTGCCAGCAGAGACAGTAGATATGAAGGCAGTACAGGCCTTTAAGGTACAGTAAGCACGGAGAAATTTCTGCTTACCAAGGTATTTGCTGGGTACCCTGGTTAGTACAGTGGGTAAGGAATCTCTATAAACTGGTATGTGTTGCCACACATAGCAGTGGAGGGTGGATGTGACTGACCTATAGTGCCGTCCAGCCTTAAACTGACCCTTTGGCAGCCATGGGTCTTCTGGTGGGAGGAGCTCTGAGGCAGTCTGCCTCATTTGACATACAAGCAAACCAGCTACTTTGTCACAGTCTCTGCTCTGTCACAGTCTTGTAGCACGTGACCTAGGATACACAGACGCCACATTGAGCAGACTTAATAGACTGTGAAACCTTCTTCTGCTGGCATACTTATGTTCTGAATCTCTATGTTACTACAGAATGTTGGTGTGCATATTTTGTTACTTGCTTTATTTTCCATTGTGCTGTGCTTATGCTGGTGCCTTCCTCCATCTGCCACTCAGGGTCCCCATCAGAGTTATCATGGTCTCCCTGCTAGCCGCAGCTCATGCCCAATGGCTTGCTCCCCATGGCTGCATCCCTGCTTCCAGCTGCCCCTTATAGCATACTCCTAGGGATGTTCAAGATCTCTGTGTCATGCTCAGTGAAGGGAAGCCGTACTTTTTGCATGCCTTTTGGACATGGGTGGCATCAGGCCCCTCATCACTGTGCGCCCAGTGAGTTTTTTCTCCCTATTTTTTATCCCACCCTCCTCCCTGCCATTAATGTATGTAGCCACAATGCTCCAGGGAGGGGAATTGCCAGGTGACATGTCGTCACCCATGTGACCAATGGACTCTCCTCTAAGTCCCATCAAATGCAACTCCATGAGCTGTACAACAATGAAACCCCCCAGGAGAACAGAACCCATTCAGACCCTCTGCACTCTCTCTCTCTCTCTGCTGGCCTCCACTCCTGATGTCTCGGGCCTGGGGAGCAAAGCCGGTTCACCAGCATGCCAGAGTGGTCCTCCACCACTCAATGCCACAGAGTCAACCTTAAACACAAAGGTGTGCACTTGCTCTTGTAGTGAAGGGTTGGAGGCTGTGTGTGACCGGGAACTGTGTGGTACTTAGACTTTCACTTACGGTTGCAGCATCTCAGTGACCCATCTCCACTCCCACTGGATGTGGCAGGATACCTGTCTTTGAAAGAATTATTCAGATGGAGATGTGTGAAAGAGAAACTGCAAGTGCAGCTTCTGCATTTGTTAAACTCATTACAGCACCCTCAGGTAAACCTGGCAGTGATGATGGGACACAACCACCGTGAGATCAAACAGTCACAATGATATTTCATTGCATAGATGTGAAACAGCTGTAAAGTTCCTGATGACGCAAGCTTCAAATATTTAAACAAGTCTCCTCAGGCAGGAATTAGTGTTGCTCAGATAGTGCTTTTGTGGATTCTACCACTATCTGTCAGATAGTGCTGGTATCTTACCTAGGATCCTACCAGAAATCCTACCAAAGACAGATGTATGATCCAGGGTCAGGTAGCAATGGATCCTAGGTAGGATCCAGGGATCCTAGGTCAGATCCAGGGATCCAAGGTCAGATAGTTAGGATCCGGGGTCAGATAACAGTGGATCCTAGTTAGTATCCAGGGGTCCTAGGTCAGATAGTTAGGATCCGGGGTCAGATAGTGATGAATCCTAGGACAGATCCAAGGATCCTAGGTCAGATAGTTAGGATCTGAGCTGGATCTGTTGCTAGGATCCACAGGATCCACAATGTTTGTAGGATCCCATGCACTGGATCCTAGAGGGTAGGATCCATGGTCAGATAGCACTGCTATCCTACCGCAGCAACTATCTGGACAAATCGGAGGTATCTGTTGGTTGGTATCCTAGTTTCTAAGATACTATCAGAGCAACACTATCAGGAATAGTCCTACAGTAACCAGTACCTTTCTTCAGTCAGTGGTAATATGTTCTAGCTCCGTACTAAGTACTTGGGGAAATACCAATAACAGACACTGCAAGGTAGTGTGAAGCAGGTGCTGCGCTGTTAAAGTGCTGCTCTTCAAATGAGAAGTTAAACTGAGGTACCTTCTGCCCATCCCTAATCACTACCCGGGGGGGAGTTAAAGACCCCATGGCCCTTTTAGAAGAAGACTAGGGGAGTTCCCCCAGTATCATGGACAACATCATCCCTCCTCAGTAAATCAGGCCTATGTAACCCAACCCCCAGGACACCAGGAAATGAGCTATCACAGATTAATATGCATTTCCTGGTCAAAAATTATAAATAAATAGAATATTAGAGTGTCCAAACAACAAGCATTTACACAAAGCATGCCCATGAGTGCATGCACTCTACTGGAAAAAAGGTGATGTTAAATGACAGAAGCATAAAGACCAACACCAGAATCCCACCCTGCGCCTTGAGTTCCACTTGTGTCCTTGTACAAACAGGAATCTGTGATGCTGCCTTTCAGGACACTGTTTAGTTCTTTCAGACAAAAGGACAAATCCATTTAAACATTTTATTTACTGTATATCAGTCAGTCATTTTTGTAGTACCAGTACCTCTGGATCTCAGTCTTGGAGTCATGCTTGTTAGGTTTGACACCCTCCATGCTCAAGGGCTCAGCATGAGTTGCAAGACAGGCGACTGCCAGGATGACTTGGAATGACATTTTATTGTGGATGGTAACTCGGCAAAATCGCGACTGCAGAACGGTGATCCATGACTACCATGAGGAAATCACAGCACCGACACCTTTGCATGACCAATGGTTCCCCCCAGTCCCCGAGTGGTGCTCCTCCTGGAGTTATAATCCTAAAGAAGGGGTGTGTGTTGGGTGCATAGCATAGTTTCCAGCTGGTCACGTTGCAGGTTCAGCACCCTTGTCATGGGTTGCCATTCCGCAGTCACAATTATGACATGGAACTGCTGTGGACAGCAGAGACTGTAACAAAGTAGCCATTGTGGCAGATAGGGTACTCATGATACAATAGTCTACGCTACTCCCACTGCATAAAGAGTGGCTAGGTTGTGTAACCCTGGCACCATATCTAAGAGGGTTACTACCCCTGCCTGGGCAGCCACAAACCAGGTTGAGGGGCTGGGTTCCTATTTTGTATCTAAAACTGGTTCTTTCCCCAAGATAACATTATTGCGCAGTGCCTCCACCCAGAGTATACCTTTAAGTGGGTCTGATAAATACCTGGTATAACCCCTTGGGACACTGTACCCACCCACAATACCATATTGCCACCCCAGACATGGATTACATTAGCAAAACCCCAAATACCATATTTCAGAATTAAAGGTTCACTCTAATAGTATGCTCACGCACCAGATTTGTTAAAAAAACGGTTAATCAACAATTTATTTACAATGGGTGTGGGTTAGGATTGGATAAATGGAAGTATAGGTTAAACAACAGTTTGTTTGCATTTACACATTGGCATTCTTGACACTGCATAAACAATCAAGTCAGACACCCTTTTTATGTTGTCTTGCATGTCCGCAAACAACATATTGGATTAGTATGAGAAATGCAAAGGTATGTCAGCGTTTTTGAATGCAGGGCACACTTTAGAAGGTGCATCCCTCATTCCCCAGTCAGCAGTGGCGGCTCTACACCAGGCCCGCCAGGGCACGTGCCCCGGTATAAAAAATGCTGTGCCCCAGTTGGTGCCCCATATGGTGCAGAGCTTCCCCCATAGTAACAATATATCAGTGCCCTGGCTGCCATCTGTTGTGCCCCAGCTGTGCCCTGGTAACCATTTGTGGCTAGAGCCGCTGCTGCCAGTCAGCGAGCATGCTAGCACTGACACAAGTTTATGCAAAGTGCCACCAACTTGAAACTAATGTGCCGCTGCAATCAGAGACAAGCTCGTCATGCAGCGGCATAGATGACTGGCCTCATATGTGCCTTTCCTGTTGAAATATTTTAATAAACATTTTAAATGAAGGATACCTTCCCAATGTTCTGTACAGTTTGACTGAACCTTACTCAGTTAACGATTATGACTTGTATGTCTATATACTTTAAAGTTAATAAAAACGATTCCATGACAGTATAGCCTAGAGGTTAGAGGAACGAGGTGTGAACGAGCTTGGTACATCCAGCAGACCAGACCTGAGTTTGATTCTCACAACCTTGTCATACTGTGTGACTCTGAGCAAGTCACTTAGCCACCCAGTGCTCCCAGGTCGCCCCTGAAAACAGGCACTTGTGCCTAGTGGGCCTTACCCAGTTACCAAAGACTTAAATAAAATAAAAATGATAAAAAAAAAATAACAGCCATTTGCATTGTGTCTCTGCTTCGCCACCCCACTGGTCCCTGCTTTAAAAGGTGGGAGGATGCTCTTTCTTCACCTGCATCCTCCACCTCCCACTGTCTCTGGTGTGAAAGTTTCTCCCAGCCCTGTAGAGCAGGCCACAGTCTAAGCTCCGTATGGGCTGGGAGTATTCAGAGCCGAAGGTGCTTGTACTCTAAGTGTGATCTGATCACGCTGGCTGACCCAGCACCTGGTGACATCGGGGTGCTTAATCACCCCCAATATCCTTTAATGGGGCACACTGGGAGCCCACCCCAGTGTGCCAAAACCTGTTGTGGTGTTACCGACACCGGAATGCTCGCTCCTGGTGTTGGATGCCCCTCCCACATATCCTCCGACCTCGAGGTGCCCGATCCCCAGGTCAGCATTGATCCCCAGTACTGTGGCACACTGGGAGCCCACCCCAGTGTGCTGAAATCCATAGTTTCCCTGTAAGGAGATAGCAGACTTCATCATCAACGTGGCATTGGAGTCCCCCAGATGGTTAATTCTGGGGGACTTTAATGCCTGGGTCAACAATGAACTCTCACAATTTGGTCAGAATATCCTCCAGCTAATGACTATGCTGGGTCTTACACAGGTGGTTACCTCCTCGACCCATATATGGGGTCACTCGCTGGATCTGGTGTTCCTCCTGGGGATGGAGATAACGGATTTGGGGTGGAACCAGTCAGTTGGTCTGACCATCACACCGTAAGGTTCAGTTTCAAGGTCCCACCAAATGGACCTGCCCTATGGATATGGTCCAGTACCGCCCTTTAGGGGGTGTTTCCCCAGAAGGTCTGTCAGCAGTACTGCATCTATTGGGTTTGTCAGGTGAATGCATGAGTCCAGAGGATCTCGTACTGGCCTATAATAGAGTGGTGGGAGAGGCCCTGGACAAGATTGCTCCAGTTCATGTTCGACAGCTCACTTTTCACCCAAGGACCCCTTGGTTTGATGGTTTCTTGAAGGAGTTGAGGAGAATTGGTTGAAGACTAGAGAGAGCATGGCAGATGTCGGGCCTGGATACTGACATGCTTAGATTGATAAAACATTATAAGGGCAATCAATGAGAAATCACCCATAAGAAGGCAGAATTCCTGTCCAGGGAGATTTCTGCTGCACTGAATCGACTGGATCAGCTCTTCTGGACTGAGGGCAGACTGTGCAATCCAGTCTGTCTCCAGCCCAGAAGGGCATTTTCTCAGCTTAAATGCGAGGAGTTCACTAGATTCTTTGTGGATAAGGTTGCCAGCATCCGGTCTGGCATTGACCCTACTCTCTCTATCAGGGACTGCGGAGGTCGACGAGAGGTGACGAACACTTGGTTTGTCTGGGCGGACTTCAGCCAGATGGAATTCATGGACATTGTGCAGCTCGTCCAAATATTGCATCCAACTAGCTGTCATTTGGATCAGGGCCCTACACCCCTATTAGTGGGTTGTGTATATGTCATCTGCCCGATCCTAGCTAAAATTGTCTGGGGTTCCCTGGAGAGGGGTGTCTTTCCTGATCCCCTTAAGGAGGCAGCCATACTACCACTCCTAAAAAAAACATCCTTGGATCAAGACTGCCCAGCTAGCTACAGGCCTGTCTCTAACCTTCCTTTTGCTGGGAAGGTTATTAAGAAGGTGGTTGCGTTGTAACTGGACAATCACCTTGTGACCCACAAAGTCTAGGATGCTGTCCAGTCTGGATTTCGGAAGAGACATAGTACCGAGACTGCATTTGTCTGGGTATTGAATGACTGCCTAATAGTGAGGGATTGAAAGGCTCATACCATCTTTTCTTTTTCTGGGTCTTTGATCTATAGTAACAACAGTCCTGTGGATTTGATTATTTTTCATCATTTGTCTCCTGGTGGACAAGATTATTATATTACATCCTTGGGATTTACTTGCAGAGGAGAAGGGTGACTATACAGGCCACATTGGTGGCTAGGAAGAGTTAAATGATCTGAGTCGGAGCACCCAATAGGAAACCAGGGCACCATTTTTGGGACTCGTGGCTGGGCCTTTTAAGGGACGAGCCCAGCCGCTCTTGGGATACTTGGGACTTACTTGCAGAGGAGCAGGGGGACTGCGCAGGACGCATCGGTGGGCTGCTTCTCAGGGTCCAGAGGTCCTGTGGGATGGCACAGGCCACATCAGAGGTGAAAGAGCTGTTGCAGGAGCTGTATCAGGAGCAAATTTGGAGCCGGGCATGGCCACATCAGTGGCTAGGAGAAGTTCAGTGATCTGAGTCGGAGAGCCCAGTAGAAAGCCAGGACTCGTGGCTGGGCCTTTTAAGGGATGAGCCCAGCCACTCTTGGAATACTTGAGACGTACTCGCAGAGGAGGAGGGGGAACGTGCAGGCCGCATCTGCGGGCTGCTTCTTGGGGGTCCAGAGGTCTTGAGGGATGGTGCAGGCCACATCAGCAGTGAAAAAGCTGTTGCAGGAGCTGTATCAGGAGCAAATTTGGAGCCGGGGATGCCCACATTGGTGGCTAGGAGGAGTTCAGTGATGTGAGTTGGGCCCAATAAAAGCCAGGGTGCCATTTTAGGGACTAAAGTGGCTGGGCCTTTTAAGGGACAAGCCCAGCCACTCTTGGGATGCTAGTTTGCCACCCACCCACCCCAGCCCCGACCTCTATTAAATGCTTGGAGGAGGAGGGGCCAGGTGGAGGTAGGTCACTAATTGGTTGGGTGGCTATACTGGGGTTTTCTCCAGTCATGACTAACTATTCTTGGAACTGTTAGGGGATGTAACTCTGTTCATGCTCTTTTATTCTGCTTAGTAGCTTGGTCCAAGAGCTCTGTTTTTAATTTCACGGGCTACATCGCCCCATATGGCTGGCTGTAGAGGGTTGCGGGTAGGTCTACCTGGGGGTGGGAACCTGGTCATGGATGAACGTCCAAGAATGTTTGGAGAGGGCCTCTGGGGGTGGCCCCCAGCTACCAGGGCAGGCATCTTTGGCAGGATTGTGGGGTGCACTGGCTGTGGGGCAGGCATGGTCCTAAACTAGGCCTGGAGGGAGGGAGGCTGCTCAGTCTGTAGGCAGGTATTGCAGATCAGGGGGGGAGCTTGACTGGGTATGAAGGAAACTGGAGCTGGGGGGGAATAAACACGTCTGGGAGGGCCTGTGGGGAGCAGGAGGGCAGTAATAGAGTGCGACCTGGATCCGTTTCATCAAGCAGGAGTGGAGAACCTATGGTGCGTGGGCTAGTAACAAAGGGGGTAGCTACCTGGGAGATAACCGGTACAGGAAACAGGCTAAATCATGGGGGGAACAGGTGGGTTGGGACTGACAGGGGGCCTACTGGAGGAGTGGATAGCAGGAAATCAGGACAAAAAGGAGGTTGGCTTTCAATGCTATAATAAATTTGAGCCATTGAGTAAGTTGGTTGGAGAGGACATGGTGAGGGGGGTAGAGGAGGAAAAGAAGGGTGGACGAGAGAGGGATATGGTGAATTGGACAAGGGCGGGCATTGGTAATTCAAACAAGTATGCTAGTAGGGGGGGGCAAATCAAGTGTCAAAGAAGGGGGGTGGGGAACCAGCAGAGGGAAGGTGTGGAGGCTGCAAGTCAACTTGGTGAGAAAGGAGGAGAGATTCAGACAAGGGAGGGGCGTCCTTCGAGGGGGGAGGATCATACCAGAGAAAGGTCCAAAGGTAAGGGGGACCTGCAGGTGGGCATGGAAGTGGTAGTAAGGAGTCAGGAGTTCTTTCAGGTAGTGGGGTCCCAACCCATGAAGGGCCTTATAGGTCATCGATGTGACCTTGAAAGTGATCCGACACTGTACAGGCAGCCAGTGCAATTCGCTCAGCGTTGGTGTTATATGGTTGGATCTCGGGCTTCCAGTCAACAACCTAGCTACCACATTTTGCACCAGCTGCAAGCAGCGGATATCCACTCCCGGCAGCCCTAGATAAAGGGCATTGCAGTAATCAAGACGACTGGCAACTAAGGTGTGGACCAGGGTAGGAAGATCCTCCGATGGAACCAAGTGTTTCACCCGTGCTGTGTTCCTTAGATGGAAAAAGGATGATTTGACTCTGGCCGACACCTGTGCCCTCAGGGTCAGGCCCTTATCAAACACAACACCAAGGTTACGCATTTGGCCGGATGCCATAAGCGGGGTCCTCCCCCCAGAAATAAACCTGAGGGTTTTCCCGCCCATGAGCTTGACATCCTTACCCCTGGTTCCACTACAAATACCTCTGTTTTTCCTGGGTTTAACTTCAACCAGTTGGTACTCATCCAATTCTGTATCTCCAGCAAGCAGTTGTTAAACATTGCACTTGAATCGGACTCCTGCTCGTGCACAAAAAACATGTAGAGTTGAGAGTCATCAGCATAGCAATCAAAACTCAACCCATGCCATCTTATAATGTCTCCCAATGGCAGCATATACACCACAAATAACATGGGGGACAACACCAAACCCTGTGGTACCCCTCAGTGCAGGCAGTGAGAGGCCAAGGAATAAATCCCCAACACTGCTCTCTGAGTCCTACCCTGCAGGAAAGATTGAAACCAACTGTGGACCACTCCCCTTAGTCCACAGAGAAACCACAGGCATTCGAGCAATACTCCATGATCTACGGTGTCAAATGCTGCTGAGAGATCAAGGAGAACCAAGATACAGCAAGCTCTCTGATCTCTCGCCATCAGGAGATCATTCAGTACCCGTACAAGAGCCATCTCAGTGCTATGCCGCTTCCTGAAGCCAGACTGGAGAAGGTCAGATACTGTGGCTGGTTAAATTACAGTATCCTCCAGCTGCAAAGCGACCACCTTCTTGATAACCTTCTTCAAAAGGGGAGGTTCGAGACCAGTCTGTAGTTTTCTGGGCAGTCGGGATCAAGGGAGGGCTTTTTCAAAAGGGGGTGCACCACTGCCTCCTTTAAGGGATCTGGAAAGATCCCTATCTCCAATGATACCACCACTATCCCAGTAGAGATTGGCCCAATAACCTCTACACACCCCACCAACAGCTGAGTAGGGCCTGGATCCAAACTACAGCAGGTTGGATGCAAAGTCTGGATGGTCCTCACCATATCCATGGCTGCCGGCTGACTGAAGGTGAACCAAGTTAGTTGGGTATTAGTGCCACTCAGTTGATCAGTGCAAGACCCAATGCGGAGGCGCTGGCTGATCTCATCCCTGATGGTGGACACCTTATCAGTGAAGAACATCGCTAACTCCTCACATTGTATCTGTGACAAAGCTCGACTGGCTTGAAGACAGGCTGGATTGCACAGTCTGTCCACAGTCCGGAAGAGCTGGGCCAGTCTATTCCTCACTGTAGCGATTTCCCTGGGCAGGAACTCTGCCTGAACTTCTGGGAAATTGCTAACTGATAGATCTTATAATGATCCAGCAGTCTAAGCCTGTCCATCTCCAGGTGAGTTTTCCGCCAGCATCTCTCCAATCTTCGACCCTATCTCTTCAACCCACGGGTCTCCCTGGTAAACCATGGAGCCCCTGGGTGAAGGGTACAGGGACGAACACAGGATGGAGCAATGACATCCAGGGCCCCATAACTGCCCTATTATAGGCTAGTACTAGGGGCCCTGGGTCAGTACTATCCAATGGCAATCCCAAGAAGTCCAGCTCCCTCATCAGGTCTTCTGAGGTAACTCTTCCTAAAGGACGGAACTGTACTATCTCCTTAGGGGCAGGCCTCTTTCGGGGAGCCTCAAAACTAAACCTTAGGGCGTGCTGGTCAGACCAATTGATAGGCTCCACCTCCACATCGGAGACTTCCATCCCCATGCATTTGCGCCTGTTAATGTGCCCTTTCTAGCGACAGCTATTTAAATTTAAATTAGGGCTGATTGTGCCCGTTGCAACTTCTGTAGCATTAACTCCCAGGACACAGCAGTGCTCATTATTTATTCATGAGCAGCCTCGATTGCTCCTTAAAATTGCAGGTGCCCAATTAATTAATAGCACTTAAGAGCGCTTCTTAAAACATTTAAAGTATGCTCGCTCCCTTCTGCTCCCCAAGTGCCTCCGGACTCCCTTTCATTTATTTTCCCTTGGGGCTGGGGCACACACTAACAGGACCGCTGCCAACTGGAAAGAGTGGCTTTTACATACAAGCTCCACAGCGCTCCGCATAGTGTGAGATGGAGAGAGAGGGGGAGGAGCCGACCACAGCAGCTCACACAGTAGCTGTGCGGCGATCGGCAAACCCACTGCAGCATGCGGCTTTACTTTTATTTATTTCTTCGCTCTGCTGGACCCTACAGCAGGCAGAAAAACAGCGGGGCCAGCAGGAGCGTTCAGGGGCCCAATTGGACCAGGGACAAGGCGGTACTACACCAGGAGGCGTCATCTGGTAAGCCCTCAACCGCTGGGGGTTACATTGGTTTTACTGTCTGCTACTGACTCTATTTTACACGCCTTCTAAGTGAAGGGGTATGTACCATGGCTACCGTTCTTAAATTCCATGACTCACATATTTTTTTCCTCGTCCAGCGTCCTGCTGGCCAGCACTTCTTTTTAGCTGCATTAGACACTCCTAATACACAACTAACGACCAATCAGGATGCAGGATTTTCTCTTCTCATTTTATAAAGAATTGATAAACAGTAAGGTGCAGTGTGTCTCATCTAGTATACTCTGTACTGTTATGCTTCTGTCCCTTTGCATTTTATGGTATTTTTCTCCTGAAAAATGTATTCTTTCCACCGGCTATCAATACAATATAGGCCTGGCCCAGGGAAATCCAAAGCCTTCGTAAAACCAAATCCATACTAGTCCTGGATTTGGCAAATCCAAAACAAAATCCACCCTGGCTTTGCTCATCCCTAATGATTGACACTACACCGGGGGGGGGGACAGGGAGCCTTTTTCAACTGGAAGGGCTGAACAGGGAAAATAGCCTTGTTTTAGGGACAGAACATTTCTATGGCCTTATTTTCAAAAGGCTGTCTCCCATTCTGCAATCATGCATATACTGGTTAAATACAATTCATTTAACCAGAATAACCCAGCTGAGATGTAACATCTCATTTTCAGTTGGGTCCCACTTCAACCCATTTCCACAGATTAGTTGACTGGTGCAGGGGGGGTGTCTTGCTCAAGGTCACCTAGTGAGTATTTGGCTTAGATGGGGGTTGATCCTTTGATCTCATAGAGGGCTCTGACCACTAGACCACACTGCCTCTGCACGTAAAGCCCAGTTGGGTTCAGTTCTTTATTTCTTACATCTCCAATTTGGTTTGAAACACTGTAGAATGAAAAGGTTAGTTTTCTTTGGGAAGAGGTTAATGCACGTTATAATTTTATGAGGAACTAAAGGTTCCTAGAACTGCGAGATCATGTAAGCTGCTTGTTTCACTGATAAAGATGTCCTGGGTTCCTGAAATCAGTTTTTATCTTTATTGTTTTATTTTCTGTTTAAATGACACCGAATGTGCCACTTGAATTTCTTGGGGCGACTAACTAGCACTGAAAATCATTTTGTTTTTGTTTGTCACGACAGCACGCCAGGAGAGAGTACTGCCAACCTACATCCTCTTTATCTTGCAGTTTAGGGGGTAGTTAGAATTTCAGAGGGTGATATGGGGGGGGTGCTTGTTCTCCAACCCCCAACTCCTGTTTAATTTAGTTTATTGAAAACAGGAGTCAAGCATACCAATAAATTAGAGATGGAATTGTGTCTTAAACAGGCACTGACAACCCCTATGTACCAGTGTTGGTGCTTTTAAACTAATTTGGGAGTTTGGAAGCATGGAAACATAAAGAAATTGAGGGCAGAAGAAGACCCATGGTCCATCTAGTCTTCCAAAGAAAACCTGTCCTTACCTGTTCCTTATACCCTGTGTTCCAATCCTCCACTTCCCTGCTGTCTCCCCATCACTCCCCCCACCCTTTCTAAGGCAACACTTTTATATTGTCTTAAGCACAAAATTTGATTCTTTGCATGAGACCACTGGATAACTCCAAACTTTTTTAAAACAATTATTTTTAGCATAATTGCCCTAAGGTGTGGTATCTGAACTTGTTTATGTGCCACAAATGTATGCAATGCAAGTGAATGGGATGCATGTGTTTGTGTAGTACTACACCAGTGTGTGGCCTCATTCAGTGTTCTCAAATGTTATTAAAAATTGAGACCCCACTGAGACATTTTCAGCACATAATTAAGTTCACCTGCATCCCCCCCACCTGAGGGCCAAAATTGACCTGTGGAGGTTGCAGGGTCCCATTGTAGCAGCTATACGTGACATTTTAGTTTTTTTATTAAAGGGGACTATTTATGAGCAGTATCTCTCATAGTGTGAAAGCCTGACAGTCCGTCAGTGCAATGGCAGGATTACAGGTCATGATGCCAGCGACCCAGGGTCAGAAACGAGCCTGAGAAGTCTGAAGGTTGGGCAGGGGCAGAGCATCAGGCCTTCCAGAGGATGCTCATCTGCTCAAGGAGGGAGGGTTGCAAACTCTGCTACACTACTGCCACCTGGGTGGCCACGAGTGGCATTGCAGCTGGCACTGGACGCAGGAGTGGAACATGCACTGGCACAATTTTGCATGCGTGTGAGTCACTGAGCTTTTGTCATCGGCATTTTTTTGTGGAAGGGAGAAACACAGAAAAAAAATACCAGGGGGGCAAGATGAAGCAGGCACTCTGAGCTCCCACAATTTGACCGTCCACCACCTCCCAGAACTGTGTCTCCAATGGGGGCCCATACAGCTGGCTCCCCAGTGGCCCAACCTCCAGTTCGGGTAAGAGGAGGTGGGTAAGTGGAAGAAAAGGGTCAAATGGGGCTGGCTGTTACCTAAACAGAAAGGGGACACTGTGGTGACCAAGGAGTTATAAACAGGAAATCAAAAAAATAGTATGAAATCCCATAAAAAGTCCTTTAAATTTCGGTATTGGGTCTACCTGGTGCAGGCTGCATGTCGTTGATTGATTGATTGTTTATTAGGAATTACCATTGAGCATAAGCTCATTCACAATAGTGACCTAAAAATATCCAGAGATGCTTCAGAACAGAAGGTTCAGTCCATGTCCAGAGATACCCCTCCCTAATTTTGCCCTACTGTATGTTGATCCTTCATTGCCCCCACTCTATAGAACACTGTGATATCACTCAAGGTGAAGCTGTGCCTAACTACACTGCAGTCAGGCTCTGTTTCAAAATACATGACATTACAGTGTTGCAAAAATGGTAGCAATTAAATTGAAATATAGGTTGTGGGCGTGTCATGTGATGCTCCCTGACCAATCACAGTGCTTCCTTCAGTTGTGCATGAGGTACTGCTTATTTCCATAAGCGTACCTTGCACGCTCACACTGTAATGGCCTTCTCGATGACCGACACTTGCACTGCAGAAACAGACTGCAAGAAAAGGTATTTTGTTATTTTAAATGGTGGCACGAGCTATACTGAAGTTTATAGGGGCACTAGGGAGACCTCTTATGGATATGACAGTGGCTCCTCTTGCGTCCTTAGGGCACCAGAATGAATCACCTTTGGTTCACAGTTCTCTTGCCCTAAGAATGCACAAGGCAACACTTATATATCCATAACAGTCCCTCCTAGCACCCTTATAAACTTATAATTTAGGACGTCTCCAAACTGTTGCCAGCTCTTGGTAATCCCAATACCACATTTCAAAGAGGTGCATGTGGGCTTTCAGGCTATGAGGATCACCGTCCATAAATAATGTATTCCCTTTTAAGTTTTTTCCACATTTTGCACCTCAATATGTCCTTATCGCCCCCCAATGTGTGATGTGCACAAACTACTCTTTCTATGACCAATGCCATGTCTCATCTATAAGCTAGCTAGCTGGGAGGGGTATTTGTTTAGCACCCTCCAATCACTTCCAGGGAATTAGAAAGGAAAAACAGCTAACATTGCTAGACTGACTGTACTATAGGTCAGAGAGAACTGGAGAAAGGAAACAGGTCAAACACAGCACCCAGCCAGATTTGTTTGCCACACGCCAAAAAAATTTTCCAATTAATACCGATGTTTTTTAAAAACCTTAATGGAGTTTGAATGGAGTTTCCAACCTCTGTTAAGGTCCTTGAACATTAATTAAGGGAAAAAATAGTGGCAGCCGTGTTGTCCCTGACACGTGCTTGCTGTTTCAAAGGTGACCTTTCACGCTTCATCAAACTTTAAGAACATAAAAGACTCCTTGTACCTTTCTTGTATTTGTGGCTATTTTCCCATGTACGTTGCTGATTACTGAGGCACGGAGTTTGGGAAGGATCATACTGCGGTAAAGAGTATACCCCATACAGCCAAACCTAAAAAGAGCCTCTGTTTGGCTTCCACAGGCAAAACAATGAAAAATCGTAACATTTAGACACAGTTCATACACATATACATATTTATGGGGGGAAAAACGACCAGGGGCCAGTTATTCAAAAGTTGGCACAGGCATAAAATTTGCACTGTGCAGCTGATAATGCTTGCCCTGGCCCATGGTGCGCTATATTCAGAGGAACAGCACCAGCGCTATGCTGTCTGAATATAGGGCAACCATGGCACATAGAAACATAGAATTTGACGGCAGGTAAGGACCACTTGGCCCACCTAGTCTGCCCATTTTCCTACCTAACAGATAAGCTGCAGATCCTAGTTAACCAACAGCTTACTTCCTCCTACCCCCCCCACTAGGACTGCCTTATTGCCTTATGTCTGTCCCATGCATCCTTGAATTCCCCCACTGTTCTTGACTCCACGACCTCCTCAGGGAGGCTGTTCCACGCATCCACAACCCTCTCCATGAAAAAATACTTCCTCACATTACCTCTGAGCCGTCCCCCCTCTATCTTCAAATTGTACCCCCTTGTTCTTGCACATCTCTTTTTCTGAAACATGCTACCCTCTTGGACTTTGTTGATTCCCTTGAGGTACTTGAAAGTTTCTATCATGTCCCCTCTCTCCCTTCTTTCCTCAAGGGTATACATATTAAGCTCCTTTAACCTTTCTTCGGATGTCTTCTGGTTCAGACCCTGCACCACTTTGATTGCCCTCCTCTGGACAGCCTTCACTCTGTCTACGTCTTTGTGGAGATGGGGTCTCCAGAACTGCACACAGTACTCCAGATGGGGTCTCACCAACTGTCTGAACAGAGGGATACCAACTTCCTGTTTTCTACTATTGATGCCTCTTCCTATGCATCCCAGTATCCCCCCAGCCTTCCTTACTGCCTTCTCACATTGCTTGCCCACCTTTAGGTCATCTGATATAATTACCCCCAGGTCCCTTTACATTTTTACTGTTGTCAGTATCTCACCCCCCATTGTGTACTCTTCCCCTGGGTTTTTGTTTCCCAGGTGCATTACCTTGCAGTTCTTTGCAAAGTGCAAATGTGTGTAATGCACGCAGCACCAAGGGGGCACACAAAAGCACTAGCTCTGTACAGGATAGCAGGTACGAAGCAGCACAATGGGGTAGCTGTGGGTGGGCAGAGAGGGTGCCAATGACAAACACACAACATTGCTAGGTCAGTAAAAAAAATAAACTTCATAAAGAAAACATGGCAACAGGCAAGTAGAAAAACTGGAAACGGGGAGGGTAAACAGGGGTGGGGAGCAACATGGGGGTAGAGCAAGTCCAAATGGGGGCAAGAAAAAGGAGGCTGTGGCCAAGGCAAGCTCATGGTGCTGGTGAGGGTGGTACAGGAGGTACAGCCGGGCAATGATGTTGGACCACTGTCACCACTGCCTGTACTGCCTCACTGATGTTTTCAAGAAGGTGGAGGATGGGATGCTGCTGCCCGGCTATCCTTCTCAGGAGGTCATTCCAATTCTAAAATGTTAGGGTTACTGGTGATAGTCAGGACTCCACTGTACACCTATAGAGAGAAGGAAAAGGAAATCAACCAGCTGTGCGCACAGGATGGGGATGCAAGTCCTTCCCACTGGGCTGGATGTGACGACCCATGTATGACAAAGTGAATCCGTACACCGGAGGGATGCATGGCCATGGCTGTGTCAAAACGCACATGTGGTAGTCCAGCCATGGAATATAGACACCACTGGCAGGCAGGGAAAATGTATGCTAGTGGCACAGGCCCCTGCTGCTGCATTGTGCTAGGGTCTGCATGTCCTGGGGGCATGGTGGGGTGGCCACATACCTCGCAGCTGCTGACAAGGCATCCAACACCCTGGCACATCCAGGTATTCAGAACACAGACAGCCAGGATCCTCCCCAGATCCGCTCTAGGACAGAGCACAGGCACACACACACATGAGGCATACAAATACAGCTGCACATGGTTGGGACCCAGGATCTGCCTTAAAGATGGATGAACCAGGTGGCCACCTTGGGCGTCCATCAAAAGGGGGGGGGGCACCAAATTTTGAAAACAGTTCCATTGGGCCATTTAATTTTTTTTTTCTTTTTCTGGGTGAATGACCTGAAAACAGAGGACAAATCTTGTGCCATTCTGTGTGTGGTAGGTATGGCGGTGAAGACTTGTTCAAGGGTATCTGTCTGGTCTTTCTCCACTCCCCATGCCTGTGACTTGGTCCGCCCACCCCCCATGCCTAATAGTTCAATCAGCACCAACAGGGAGGCTGAGTACATGCGCAAAGTAGGAGTGGTTGGCAAGCAGTAGCAGTTGTTGCGGCAGCTCATAAGAGAATGATTGAAGGGAAGCAAGAGGACAGTGGCTCCAGCCTCTGAGGTTGGCTGCCCTCAGGGTGCCAGGGTGGGTAGCGTGACTGTAGGGCAGGGCTTCTAGGGGAGAATGCTGTGCTGCTGATGGGTATGGGCACCCATGCTTGCTCATTAATGGCTCTGGCTGTGGATCCAGTGGTATGTAGACATGGTGGTCTATAGTGTCTGCAGCACAGCCACAGCCAGCAGCAAGGACAACTAACAAAAAGATGAGTGAATGATGGAACTTCTGCTGCTCTGAAGCAGTGAGCTCAGCTGAGCAAAACAAAAAAAAAATTGCTGTGAGGTTTTGCAGTTGTTTCTCTTTGTTCCCACACTCAACCCTGAACTTCTGACTTAGTTACTCCAGTTAGGGTTTAGCCTCAGCTCACAGCCAATCATTGCTGGAAACGGTGTGAGGAGGGGGCACCCCCCTTGGCCCCCTTTTACAAAATTAAGCCATTCTGGGAATCTGGGCAGAAGTACTGTAGAGGTGCTAATAAAGCTTTAAATATACACTAACACTACCTAAATAGTATGCATCCACTTTGGGAATTGTGATCGTAGTCTGCAGCTTAAAGGGCTCTGAGGTGAGGGAATATAAAATGATGCCTCATGTCTGTAGAATTTAATGACTGCGGCAGCTCAGTTCCCCACATGGCACTCACTGGCTGCTTGCTTAATCTGTCTCACCAGTCCAGTTTACTGCCTTGTAGTAGGTTTCGTGGCTGGCTACAGGAACGCTGCATGCCACTGCCTGCTACTAGAGATAGGGGACTAAAACTAAAAGATTAGAAAGGTAATGAATACTCTGGCTGGGCTAGCCCATGTGGAATGTATACATTTGAGTTAAGGTTTCTCTCGCTTGCTGTGTGCCTTGATTAGTTTCCAACAAAAAAACAGACTGGAATTTGAAATTTGGAAATGGACTTTACTGAATAGAAAATCATGATATTTGCCAGAAATGCAAGCTTGGTACAGTTTTTTTTTTCTGCTCAAAGTTTTGTTTTTCTTTTTTTTTCTGAATAAAATTATGAATTATACAGTAACTGATAGTGATTCGTGTGTGTATATTTGTAATGCATAACTAAAGTAGCACTGTGATACAAAATCTAAAGTCCCAATGATTAGGGGAACTGAAATATTGTTTATGGATTAGAGGGGCAATGGTTTACACTTTCCTCTAATTTTTATTTAATTGAAGCATACAGTTCAAATCATGGAAAAATGGTAAATCACTTTTTTCCCCTAAGGAAATTGTTAACTTCCATTATGAATGTCATTTTTTAGGGTGGAGGAGATAAAAATTAAAAAAATATTCCGGTGGGGTAATTTGCAAGTTTCCCCAGGGGCACCACATACCCTAAGTCTGTCCCCGTTGGGAACAGAAGGCAGCACCATGCACAGGTCCACGGTATACATGACTGCCGAGGTGGTGTACATGGTAGGATGCCGGACCCATTGTGCACCTGTCAGCAGAACACTGGTATAGTGGCTGATGTCTCTGATGTTGCTGGTGCAGCATGAGTATAGTGTAGCCAGAGTGGACATGGCCACCAAGATGCCTTGTCACGTACACATGGACCCCCCGCATGTCCGTGGTGACCCTATATACCCTGAGGGTCACCACAAGTAGCAGCCACCCTGTACCTGACCAAGGTCTCTGGGTTACTGTAGCCACTGTAATGGTGTTGGCATGGCACTACAACAGCCCAGTGACACTGCCCATGTCTTACACTGTGGCAACCCAAGCCCAGCCCCTGTGGTCAGTCCCATGGGCCCTGTACACACTGTCCATCCTTGGCCCCCACCCTACACTGGCCATGAGATGTTCCCCACTACAGGACCAGTGCAGGGCACCAGTCACACATCCACGCCATGTCCAACGTGTAGCCAGTGGTGCCGTATGCATTAGGTTACCATAGCCAGGACAGCACAGTATGTCATGGACAGAGGCCTGAGGCATGCACACCTCGCCCCAGGATACACCACCCACCAGAGACCCCACTGCTCATCACCCCATGCCATTATGGCAGGCTGGCATTACACCACTGGGGCATGCCACAGACCACATGTGGTAATAGAGAGACCAGCAGCACAGGGGACACACCATGAGCGGCCTTGGCACCATACTGATCACACACAGATGGCTGCCTGCCACCACTGCACCCTGTGGCCATGGTCCTGGCTGCAGGATGTGGGGGTGCTACATCATGGCTAGTGTGCAGCAATGCCATTGCCCTGTGAGAGCCATCCGGTGACCCATGGTACCCATAGCTGCACAGTGGGGACCTTGCACACACACACACACACACACACACACTTACTTCACCGGGCACTGGCAACATAGCGCTGAATTCAGAGAGGTCCACCGCAAGCTGCAGCAATGGTAGCTTGCGATGACCTGCCCTGTGCCCTGGCCCCTGCACCTGATACAGGATTGGAGCGGGTGCAGCGGTCTACATCCTGTGACTTGCAGTAGCTGCGCAAGGTAGGATGCTACGCCGGGAATGCCGCAGGTCACAGGACAGCAGTTGCGCTGGGCAAGGGCCACCATGACACCCCCATGTCCACCTCCAAGGCCTCTTACAGTGTGGGCACCAGCCCCAAGCCCCCTTGCCATGGACCCCCAGAACAAAGACCCTTACTTGCCCTGGTGGCCCAGTGGTCCCACACCCCTCCAACACACAAACACGGCGGGTGCATTGGCGACAGGCCCAGGTGGTGAGGGAGGGCTGTGCCAGTCGACAGGGTATTGGGGGTGTGGGGGGCTCACTTTGTGGGGTGGAGGGCCACTAGTCTACCAGGGGGTTACGTGGATGTCAGGGGGGATCATGCCCCAGGGCATGGGGGGCTCGCACTGTGTGTGTGTAGGGGGTCTGGGCATTGTGGGGGTGCCACTCACCCTGCCTGGCACTGTGCATACCATGCCTGGGACCCAGAGCCCATGGGAGGTCCATAACCCACAGGGGTTGTGGGGCTGGGACTCAGTGGCAACCTCCAGTGAACAGCAAAGACCAGTTAGACCACCTTTTTGTCGGTGTAACTGATCTTTGACAGATGTTCACTGGTGGTTGTCTCTGAATCCCATCAGTGGGCGTAGTGGCCACTCTACCTGAATAGGGTGCAAATGCTGCCAGAAACACCCTTCCGCCATGTCGCAAGGGGGTTTCATGCACATAGGTGCTGTTGGGGGCAGGCAGCGTGCCGCATGTCACAGGCTACCTATGTGAATCCTGCTGGGACGCAACGCAGGACACAAGTGCGACTTGCACCATATGTTTCAACACAAGTTGCCTTGCATCCTGCATTGGCTTCTCTGAATCCAGTCCATAATGTGTACATGTGCAATACGGTGCATATAGCACTGTGCCAGGCATGGTAGTGTTGCAGCCTCCCTAGAGGCACCATCAACCCTGGAGCCAGGCCGAGGGTGACCATGGTCGGGGCATATCCACACCCCTGCCATTGTTCCTGCCCATTCACAATCCCTCCCAAGGTGCAGAACACCATGAACACTGGTTACTGGCACTCAGTGTGCTATAGCCCAGTAACACAGGAGCACAGATGCCGCCAGTTGCACACCTGGGGGCACCGCCATCCCCAGTAACAGTGGCTTCCATGCCACCATACACACATTCCAGCATCCCACTACCCCCTGACAGCCTGTGTGGTGCAACCTGTGACAGATCCTGTGCATGTACACGTGTAACCCCAGGTGCTAAGCACATGGCAGTCTACTCACTGGATTGCATCACCTCTGAAGGTCCAACCTGAGCCCCATCACAGCCCACTGATGCCTCTCGTGATACCTTTCTGCACCTCAGGCTCTGTGCTTGCTCCTCCTGGGCCTGTGCTGACTGTGCAGTTGACATCTGAAGGGTAGGAAAAAGGTGCAGTCAGTTTTCTGTGGTGGCACACAGTGCCTCACCCAGTATACAGTATGCCATAAAACAGCACATCTGCCCACACAGTGGCCCATTTGCCACATATGCCATGCATGGGGGCCAGGGTGGGTGGAACAGTGGTACCCCCAGGGGCCCTGGATGCCATGATGTGTGCCCACACATAGTCCTGTATATGGCTGGATCCCCACACAGTCAAGTCACATCCCCTGTGGACCCTGGATGCAGCCCTGTGGTCTTGTGGCATGCTGTGGACACTATATACGATACACAAGGGGACAGCACCATGTCCTGCTGCATTGAACACTGAGGGCAGTGACAGGGATGCCACATGAGGGTATCAACCTAGCCACCCCCAGCCAAGCTGCACACTGCAGGTGTGGTGCCACAGCACAGACATATGTCTGGGTGGGTGGCCCAAGGGTACGTGGGCCCTTGCAACTGTCCATCCCAGTTGGTCTGTGACCATCACTAGTACTAGGCACATGCATGGATGGGTCAGTTTCAATAGGCCTAGGGCTGCAGAAGGGCATGCATGTGAGGGACACATCCATGGTGTATGGTTTGGGGAGAGGGAGACTTATGGTCAGTTCCACTGTGTGCCATTGATTGTACTCCCCAGTCACCCATCTCGCACCCCTTGTCTGGCAGGTACCATGGAAGACATTGACAGACTATGGGCCCACCGCTTTGGTGCAAAAGAGTTGCAAGTGCTGGCAGAGGCCTACAAGGCCAGGGAAGATGTCATCCCATTGCAAAAGCACCAATGCATGTGTCTGCCGGACATGTGATGAGGAGATGAATTTCATCAGTGGATGAAACAAGGCTGTATAAGTGGTGAGGAAGCACTTCTGGGACTTGAAGAGACACACAAAGAAGGCCATGCTACAGGAGCACTGAGAGATGCATACCACAGGTGGGGGCCCAAGGGAAATGGGGGCCTCCTAGTCTCTACATACTGCACAGGAGGCAATAGCATCCACACTGTGGCCCATGGAGATGACTGGAGTGCCAGGTGGCAGTTATGAAAATCAGGTCACAGCCACCGAGCCATGTAAGTGACTGCCTGTGTGACCTCCCATTGGACACATTTATTGGGTGGTTGTCCATCAGTATGAGTGCATGTTGAGGCCATGGCAGGGTGGTGCATGGAGTGTGGGCAATACTACTGTGTCCCAGCCCCCCCAGTATGTGGCCAGCTGTGCGCATGCCCATGTCAGTGCCACCTGTGATGCTGTCTGTCTGCCTTCCATGGTGGAGATGTGTGCAATCAGGGATGCTAGGGTGTGCCAGGGTCAGCTGGGGTGTTTGTGCACTGGTGCTGCAAGTGTTTCCACTGGTGGTGGTGTGCTTGCCCACTGGTGCTTGGTGAGTGGTCACTGGTGGTGGGGTGTGTGTACACTATGGTGCTGGGTGTATGTACATGTGAGGTGTGTATACACACACTGGCGAGGGGCTGTGGTAACACTGGTGCTCTTCTGTGCCCCTAATGGTGATGATGTATGTGTTCTCTCTGTAGGGGTGTGCCCCTCCTTATGGGGTATGTGCTTCTGCACTGCACACAATGCATTGGCACATGGCACCATTCACTAGGGCATGCATGCTATCTTGGCCTATACACCACTTCATCTGGTAGGGCTCTATTTAATTCCCCTGTCATATCCCTACAGCACAGCCCATGGAGTCAGACACAGTGAAGGATGCTGCAGGGCCATCTTGGCATGTGTGGTGCCTGCCGCCACCCCCATCCACACCATCTGGAGGACAGCAGCGAGGAGGCCTTGGAAGATGACGACGACGAAAGCTACATTGAGAGCTTGGAGCAGGTGGCGTTGGCCCCAGTATAGGACAGGCAGTCCTCCACATTCAGCCCCTGCACCACTGGGGAACAGCTGCAGCCACTGCAAAGTCCAGCAGACACAGGGATGCTCCCACCTCTGTTCTTGGCACAGCCATGGCCGTGCCGCCCCAGGACCTCACTACCACCCCCACCATCCTTCCACCTCTCACTGTCACTGTAGTATGGGACACCACTACACATCCCCCTGTAGCCACCAGTGGCACATCTACGGCCCTGACACACTGGACCCATCACAACAGAACAGATATAACTGGCTCGCCATGCCAACCACGAGCTGCTGCACCTATCGCAGTGCAATCCCAGCCCATACAATGTCCCACTGGACAGTCCGCAGCAGCAGTGGGATGTGGCTGAGACCAGGCAGCTGCTGAGGTCCACCGTGGAAGCACAGAATGCTGTGCAGCAGAAGCTGACATGCCTCTGCTAAGTGCTGCGTGATGACATGCAGTGTGCCGAGCAGCAGGCAGTCATGACATGCTGGGCTTGTGGCTGTCCTACAGGACCGGTGTTGTGTGGGAGGCTGTAGCCATGTTGGCGGGCACTGTGAAGGCTGGTCACAGCCCAGGCCTGTCCAGTATGAGTGGTGCCACATCACAGCAGACACTGAGGTATACGCCAATGCCACACAGTGCCAGGTCGAGGACACCAAGTATACCCAGGACTCTTAGATCACCTAGGACACCGCACACACAGGTTGTGACCCACTCTCCTCAGGAGTGGTACCATGTGGGCCCAGAGCCAGGGTGGGTGACGACGACATCATGGACATCCCCATATCGAGGTTGAGGTGCAGTCCCCCACCATACAGGGGGCTGCACAGGCAGACAATCCATACCCAGCGCAGTGGTTTGGGACAGACATAGGTGGTACATGGCCACTCCTCACCACCAGGGCATCCCCAATATCCCCACTGTACCCCTGCATGACCTCCAGCTGCCCTGCGTCATGCCTACAGCCATCTGACCCCAACATGGCTGGCTTGGCATACAGCCCCCACTCTGCCTGGCTGGTGGGTATCCCTGTAGACCTCTCTATCACTCACTCGGCATGACTTATGGCTGTTTGTCCCTATGTGCTTCCCGCCTGCAGGTGCGTCAGTAGTGTCATGCACTCATGGTCTCCGGGGCTGGATGGCATCTATCTGTGCTTGCACCACTAAGGAGAACCAGCGATTGTGAATATCAGCACCTGTGTTTCTTTTTCGTGCCCCACCTTGCCCAGTACCATAGCATTTGCATTACACCCACCATGTTACCCCCTTGCCAAGCATACTGCACTGCCTGCATTCTTGTTGTTGGTGCCCTGTCTGTGTCATAATACATTACTGAATCATCCTACAGTCTCCTGAGTGGTCTGTACTCACCTGCCTGGTCCATAGGTATCACATATGATGCAGGCTCTGTACTCTTGGGCTCTTCTGGCCATTCTGGGATCACACCTGTCGAGCTGCTCTGGTATCCACTGCTCCTCTTGCTCTGAATCGGATGCAGACTGTATCTCTGTGGCTGTCAGGCATATCCCATGACTGAACACCATGCCGTGTAGTATATAACAGGCTAGGAATATGACACAGGCCTTGTGAGGGGTATATTGTAGGCACCAGTGTAATGTGCCAGGCACTGGAACTGCATTTTCAGCATGCCAAAGGCACGCTTGATGATGTTGCATACTGTGGTGTGTACTGTATTGTACCTGTCCTCTGCTATCGATGCAGGGCTGAGGACAGGTGTGAGGAGCTAGGGATGCAGGGAGTAGGCACTGTCTCCTGTGAAGGTAAAGGGTATAGGTTAATGTCTCATAGCAGCACAAGCACAAGGTCACTGATGACAGGCAACAAGCAGTGGCCCATCCAGTCTGCCATTGACCCTAGCATACCCAGCACCTGTAGTCCATACATGGTTCTACACCTTCAAGCCCAATATGGGACTTGTGGGGTTGTGCCTGTGGGGGAGTACTCACCGACAAGGTAGCCACTAGGGATGTCCTTACTTTCAAACCTCTGGTACAAAATGGAATTGTGCCACATGAACGCATCGTGGATGATTCCAGGGTACCATGCCAGAACATTGATGATACACCCTGTTGCATCACACACCACCTGGCAATTGATGAAGTGATACCCTTTCCTATTGAGATAGGCATCCACTCCATCACCAGTGGGTGCCTAAATGGCAACATGATTGCAGTTAATGGCACCGAGTACAGATAGTAGGTGCGCAACTTAATGGAACTGCTGCATGGTTGCTGTGTGCTCTGCAGGATGCTGGGAAACACAATAAACTCACCAACATGTTCCAGCAGGGCATCTAGGAATGGTCCCAACAAGTGCAAGGTGTTGACTGCAAGAAGTCAATGCTGTCTGAAATGTTCCTGTGGCTAGGAAACACATTGTGGCCATCACCTTCAGTTCCACGGACAATGCATGGCTGCACTGGGTCTCTTTCTGAAGCTGGTCTTGCAAGAGCTCACAGGGCTGTCTGAGCATGGGCCTGCTGAGCCTGTACCAGCTCTCAAGCTGGACATCACTGAGGACCTCGTATGTGACTCGTGGATGGTACGATGTGTGTGCAGAACAGCACCTCCATGGCCTGTGTATAAGCCCAGGGTGGGCATCTGCCCTCTCCTCCTCCAGTACAGCCTCCTGCAGCATGTACACTAAGTGTGCTCCCAGAACGCCATCCTGGACTGTTGCCTGCCTTGTCTCCACTCGTCTCAGGGGCTTGCCCAGGTTTTAGTTCAGCCTTTCTATGGGCGGTAGTTGCGCAGTCTTAACTGACCAGCACTATCAGACTGAATATCGTGTTGTGCTGGCATGCATGGTCCCACCCCTGCCTGTGTGCTTTGCATACATTTTTCGTAAAGGGCAGTAGTTGATTTAGTGTGTGCCGCACACCCCTTTGAATACGGAATTTTGATGTAATCCCCGCACAATGCAGGTGTACTGATTTTGCGAGCAGTGCAAACTTTAGAATATCTGGCCCCAGCTGTCTATTGAGTTCTTCCCTTCTACCAGCTCAGTAGGAAGGGGAGATGCTATTCCTAAATATGGAGCCACTCCTAAACCTACTATAAACAGATTGGGCCCTCTTTTCCACTCTTTTTGTTGTATTGTTGGTAACCCGCCATACATTGGTCCCTCTACTCCTCCTTCACTTTACCTTCTCTTGAGGGAAAATATCTCTTCCATTCTGCCTCTCTTGTCTCAAAGTTTTGGTTTGGTTCCTGCCTATTACCTCAGCTCTTTCCTCTCTTGTCTGCTCCCCTCTTCTTGTCCACGCCCCTCCTCTTACTCGCACTGTTACTCTGACATTTGCTTTTTCACCTTGTCCTGCACCAGGTCCACTCACAGGGCTGTCTAATCTCTCTTATTGGCTCCCCTGGTACACAGGTGCCGGAACCGGGAGGTGAAAGGGTGGTAGCCACTCCACTTTTATTTCTGTATGGCAAATACTGGTATAGAAAAAGTGCTCTTGTACCCTCATAAGTGCTCTTTGATTCTGAGCCCCTCAGCTTGTACTATCTCCGCACCTTTGACCTGGCACCACCTGTATTCTCCCACCTCCACCTCACACACTTGCTATCTCTATTCTGTGTGGCTGGGGGTATAAATATGGGCTTAAAATGTCAGGTGGCCATAAAGCCATGATGACACCTTTCCTAATGGTGCACTGAAGGCTTCAGCTTCAGCAAAATAAAGTCAGTATTCCTGCCATGTGTTAGAGGGAGTTTGCTTTTATGGAGATGGCCATGATTGCCTCTGTCTGGGGGTGCTGCACACATTCTCCTTCAGGGGTCGCTATTGAGAGAGGAAGGCAAGGTCTTTAATGACACTTGCTCCAACTGCTGTGAATTACAGTTTCAAAAGTTCGGTTCAGTGTTAACCAAAGTTCAGTTACTTTATCTATGTCAATCTGCCTGTTTTCCATTGTTTGGATCACAGGCAGCTGTTGCAGTCTAATGTGGTTGGTTAGCAGGAAGGATCTTCCCTGTGGAAGCAATTCTCCATACCTTTTGAGGCTGGGATACTACCATCTTATCTAGAAGGGTTTAAAAGTTAATTATACAATGCAACGATGTATTGTATCCAGATGCTTCATGTCTGTTGCCATTTTCTTTAATATCCCTAGAAATTAAACCGTCTGTGCTATGCCCCCCCCAAGTTGCATCACAAGTCCTATGAAGACAGGTTGAAGGAACTGAACATGTACTCCCTGGAGGAGAGGAGGGAGAAAGGGGATATGATAGAGACATACAAGTATCTCACAGGGAGGAACAGGGTGCAGGAATACACTATTTTTAAGCGAAAAAGATGTTCCAGGACTAGAGGGCATGGGATGAAGTTCGAGGAGGACGATTCAAAGGAAACATGAGGAAGAATTTCTTCACAGAACGGGTGGTGGACAAGTGGAACACCCTGCCAGAGGAAGTGGTGGGGGCTGAAACAATCACGGGATTTAAGAATGCATGGGATAGACATAAAGGAATTCTGGAGGTCAGGGGTAAGGGGCAACAGACTTCTAGGAAAACATAAACTGAACTTACAAGCTCAAATGGGCAGACCGGGTGGGCCATAGGCCCTTATCTGCCGGCACTGTCTATGTATCTATGTATAAGTGCTGTTAATCGAAGGGGAGTAACTACAGTGTAAATCATTGACTCTCTTCCTGAAATCACCTGCATTGCCACCCATGAGATGCAGTGCTTGCATTGTGTCATTTTAAAATAATAAAATATAAATAAAAAAACTAGAACTGGTGCAGGTGCAGGACTTGCAGGCCAAAGTACTCACTGTTACCAGGCCCAGCAGACTTCTACCCTAGAAACGCAAGTTGCAGAAGTGGGATTCCCACCTCCAGCTGAAGTCACTTCTCTTGGGCTCAGTCGCTCATGAGGCTGCAGTGTGATGGCAGTATTGGTGTTAGTCGTCAGCAGGCCTCTTTACGTCACTCTCACGCTCCTCTCTCTTTCTGCAGCAACTGTACATCTTCAGCTCAGGAGGCACACACCATCCTGACTAGCACAACTGTTCCCACAACCCCTAAATGGGCTATGGAGACCAAACATTGGCTGTGTAACTGGCTCTCTCAAACACTGACCTGTGATTCAGGGCTCTGACTGAACCATGTTGGTCTAAGAAAGTATGTTCCTTAGTCAAAGCATTTGAAATCAGTTCTCAAGGTCGGCAGTTTCCTTCTTATCAACTTTCTCTCTATGCTTCTCCTTCCAACGCAGGGGTATAGCCAGGGATTTCAGATCTGCACAGCAAGTGGACTCACTGCTAACCCCCCCACCCAGCCAGACAACATACAAATGTACAGCAGGACTGTGTTTACATAGAAACATAGAATTTGACGGCAGATAAGGACCGCTTGGCCCACCCAGTCTGCCCATTTCCCTACCTACTGGATAAGCTGCAGATCCTAGTTAACCAGCAGCCTACTTCTTCTTATCCCCACCCCCAGAATTGCTTATGACTGTCCCATGCATGCTTGAATTCCACCACTGATTTTGACTCCACAACCTCCTCCAGAAGGCCGCTCCTGCATCCACAACCCTCTCTGTGAAAAAATACTTCCTCACATTACCTCTGAGCCGCCCTCTATCTTCAAATTGTGCCCTCTTGTTCTTGCACACCTCTTTTTTGAAAGATGCTACCCTCTTGGACTTTGTTGATTCCTTGAAGCACTTGAAAGTTTCTATCATGTCCCCCTCTCCCTCCTTTCCTCGAGGCTATACATATTAAGCCCTTAAGTCTCTCTTCATACGCTCCGTGCAGACCCTGCACCATTTTAGTTGCCCTCCTCTGGACAGCTTCCATCCTGTCTATGTCTTTGCAGAGATTGGGTCTCCAGAACTGCACACAGTACTCCAGATGGGGTCTCACCAGCTGTCTGTACAGAGAGATAATAACTTCCTGTTTTCTACTGGTGATGCCTCCCTATGCATCCCAGTATCCCCAGCCCTCCTTGCTGCCCTCTCACATTGCTTGCCCACCTTTAGATCATCTGATATGACTACCCCAGGTCCCTTTCCATTTTTGTTGTTGTTAGTATCTCACCCCCATTGTGTACTCTTCCCTGGTTTTGTTTTCCAGGTGCATTACCTTGCACTTCTTAGCATTGAATCTAAGCTGCCATACATTTGACCATTCCTCTAACCTTGCTAAGTCCCTTCTCATCCTTTCCACCCCACCCTGTGCAAAAACTCTGTTGCAGATCTTAGTGTCACCTGCAAAGAGACATACTTTTCCTTCCAGTCCTTCCGCAATGTCACTTATAAAGAGATTGAAGAGGACCGTCCTAATACTGAACCTCATGTGTACCCCACTAGTAACCCTCCTTTCTTCTGAGTGGACTCCATTTACTATTACTCTCTGTGTCCTATTTTCCAGCCAATTCTTTACCCAGGCTGTCATCTTGGGACCCACTCCCAGGCTGGCTAACTTGTATATTAATCTTTGTGTGAGACTGTGTCAAATGCCTTGCTAAAGTCTAGGTAGGCCATGTCCACAGCCCCTCCCTGATCTACTACTTTGGTCACCCAGTCAAAGAAATCTATCAGATTTGTCTGGCATGACCTTCCTGCTGTGAATCCATGCTGCCTAGGGTCCTGCGCCCCTCTGACCTCTAGATACTCGACAATTCTTTCCTTCAGAAGTGATTCCATCTTTTTCCCTATCTCTGAGGTTAAACTAACAGGTCTGTAGTTTCCTGCTTCTGCCTTGCTCCCACTTTTGTGAAGGAGAATCACATCTGCCCTTCTCCAGTCCTCGGGTACCACCCCATCCTCCCATGATTTGTTAAAAAGGGTAGTCAGTGATGTCACTAGTTCTACCCTTAGCTTGTTTAGAATTCTGGGATGAATCCCATCAGGCCCCATTGCTTTGTCCACCTTCAGTTTTAAGAGCTCTTTCATAACCCTTTCTTCTGTAAATGGGCTGGTATCAACTTCTGTATCCAGAGTGTTACTACTGTTTGTTTTATGTACCTCCCCCTCTTCATTTGTAAATACTGAGCAAAAATATTTGTTTAGTATCTCTGCCTTTTCACAGTCTCCCTCTGCCCACCCTCTCTCCCCTTTATTAAGCCTCACTATCCCTCCCTTGGTCTTTCTTTGCTCCCTGATGTACCTATAAAAGCTTTTATCCCCCTTCTTAACTGAGTTGGCTATCTTTTCCTTGGTTTGGGCCTTTGTTGTTCTGACTGCCTTCCCAGCCTCATTTTGATTTAACTGATACAGTTCTCTGCCCTGCTCCTTCTGTGATTCCTTGTACTTCCTGAATCCTTTCTTTTTCTCTTGAACCTTCACTGCCACTTCCTTTGAGAACCATAGTGGTTTCTTACATCGTCTTGTTTTGTTTATTTGCTCCACACAAAGGCTTGTTACCTCTGTGATGGCAGTTTTTATTATTCTCCATTGTTCTTCCACCCCTCCTTCCTGCCCATTTGCTAGTGCATTCCTTAGGCACTCACTCATTTTGGCAAAGTCAGCCTCCTAAAGTCCAGTACTTTTGTCTTTGTATGGCTTGACTCTATTGTTGTGTTTATTGTGAACCATACTGTTCGATGGTCGCTAGTTCCCAGATGGCTACCCACTTCTACATCTGTGATCCTCTCTCCATCTCCATTTGAGAGAATCAAGTCTAATATTGCCCTCTCGAGTGGGCTCCAGTACTAGTTGTCTAAGGCATGCCCCCTGTAGGGCATCTAGAATAACTGCACTCTTCGAAGTAGCAGCTGCAACTGCATTCTAGTTAACATCTGGCATATTCAGATCACCCATCAGCAATATCTCCCCTTTTTCTGCCATTCTAAGTATACTTTCTATCACTAACAAAGAAAATACTGACCTCATGCATGGGTAAATACAAATGCCACGCATTGTTTCCTAAGACACCCACATGCCAGTCCAGAGCCTGTAAAGTTGTATTGTCCTTGGGATGCTAAGAGAATATTAGTGACCAGTCCTTCTAGTTTCGACTCCTATGAATAAAATTACAGAAAGGTTCAGTATTTTCTTTGTTAGTTTTCATGGAAAAAGGAAGCAGTTCAGAGCCTATCTGCTACCTCCCTTAAATAAAATTGCACACCATGGAGTGCTTGGAGTATGCCTGCCTACACCCATGTTCCAACAATGCACTTTTCTTGGGAGACATGCAGGTGCAGATGGACTGTCCTATTCACTGTCTCGGGTGTGTGAAGGAGTCTATACAACCTTCACCCAGGACCCCCTCTCCATGAAAACACTAGCAGGAGAACAGGATGAATTGGAAACCCAGCCCTGTTGATTTCTGTCCTAGCCATCATATGCATTGTCTGTATGCAGGCCTGGAAATCCCTGTGGGGGAAGGGCACAAATGAGCCTCACCTGTGATGCATAAAAAGGAAACCAGACAGAGCAACAGGAAGGACTTGAGGGATAGAGACTGCTGTGAACTGCAGAGCTGAACCAAGCTAAAAAGTATTATATTTTTGCACTGCCAAAATAAGCTGCTTTGAACTCTTGTTTGGGGATGAAGTAAAGCACTGGACTTTATTTGCCTGGAGGTTTTTTTTCCTAAGGATTCCCTCAAAAGTCCTGGCTTTTTAGAAAACTGTTACAAGGCGGTTAAGAACATCATGAAGTTTTGCATACTTTGACTCTCGGAGACAGCAATCTGCCTCCTCAGAATTTCCATCAGCTGACTCATTTCTAGACTCCCTAAAAACAGCCTGCAGACTTCCCCCTCATGACTGCCTGGAGCAGTGCCCTGCATTCAAGTCTAGCTCAGTCTTTTCATACTTTGATTAGTTTCGGTTATTTAAAGTAACTCACTCGGGAAGGAGCAGGCTTTTCTGCATAATTGACTTACATTATCCCAAGACAATTAATGAGTCTTCCAAGAGCCCATCAGTACTTGCGGCTCAGTTTCATATTCGAATCCTCTATTGACTGATGGCTCAACCTTCACCCTCGGACCCCATTGCCAAGTCCCAGGGATCAACAAGCACTCAAGGAGGCAGCCACCATGTTGCTTCACAGGCAATTCCAAAATATTTCAATTTACACACAGTCCTAAGTCCTGTAACCCTCAAAAGTACCTTGTGGATGTTAATACAGTCCCTCGACTCTCCAGCTTGGCTGAGGCAGTTGATGAGGATGAGTACCACACGTAAGGATTAACCCATGACAGAGCAGGGGTCTCTCAGGAATTCATGTATGGCTGGGGGGGAAGGGTGGACCACGAGGCCAAAGGTTGAGTTGTTCCAACCACCTAGCCATACATTAATCCCTGAGAGACCCACGCTCTGGAGTGGGTTCATTCACTTGTGACATTGGGTAGAACAAGCATTTGTCAATGCCGAATGTTCGCTGTTGGTATTGCTGTTGTACATGCCTCCCATATTTTTCTGTGTATATTCCTCTGCCTTGCTTTTTAAGACATCACCCATATCTTAGAAGGGATGTTGATTCGCTTGACGGTATACAGAGGAGCATAACTAAACTCATAGATGGATTTCAGAACATAAGCTATGAAAAAGGCTTATAGATCTAAAATTATATTCACTGGAGTTCAGGTGAGCAAGGGGTGACCTGTTACAGATGTACCATATCTCCAGAGATAGTCAACTAATTAGTGACTTGGGCTTAATAAATAACAATAGATGCATCACTTTGAGAAGTCATATTTATCAGCTAAGGTTAACATTCCCTAGAAGAAAAAATAGAAGATTATTCTATATGCAAAGAATTATACCTGTCTGGAATTCACTTCCAAAGAAGGTAGCGGAAGCAGAAACATTTCAAATATTTAAACGTAGATTAAATATTCATTTGTTGACTCCTTTGGGAATCATGTAACCCGCTGAGCGGGAGATGGACATTATGGGCCCCACCTCCTGTTCATCTTACAAAATCCTAGTATAAAATCCTAGTATAGAATCACTCTCAACACAAATTTCTTATGTTCTTCCAGCACTGGTTTACTTCATTAGACACCTGTCAGTCTGTACAGGGTGGACGTTACAGTTGGAAACCCTAATGCCTGGGTGTTTGTTGATATTTTTGCTCCAAATTTTCAACAAGGGTTTGTTGGGACCCCACCTCATGAACAGTGGCAGTATCATTTTGTTACTCAGTCCCGAAAGGTGATTTCACACAGCGAGTATGCCATTCAGCGTCACAGGTGCGAAAACACATTTCAGGCAGGATATGAAAAATGACAGCTGTACTGATCATGAGGAGGTGTGAAGAAATGGCAATGTTGAAAATCTGGGGTGAAAAGATGAAAAGTGGTGAAGTTCTGAGTGTGCATAGAAACTGTGAAATGCACGCTCATAATGCAGTCATTTTTACGTTCACTTGCACGCATACGCAAGGAAAGTTTTGGGATAGTAGCACACTTTGGAGGTGTGCCTCTCCCATCCAGTATACTGCTCCCTTGAGCAGGTGTGTTGGTCCTGCACCAAGGGGTGCAGGAGCTCTGTATGACAGCAGTGGTCTTCTGCTTCAAAGAAAACCACTGCTGCCATACTGAGCACCGCGTCACACAGCCTCGCGTCACGCGCTCCCCCCGTGTGCATCACGCTGCCCCCCCAAAGCTTTGGTGCCACGCTGGGAGCCCACCCCAGCGTGGCAATGTTGTTTACTGACGGGGTGCCCAACTCCCGTCAGCTCCACGGCACCCCTGTTAGCCCTGGCTTGCCACGCTTGGGAGCCTACCCCAGCGTGGCAAACATCTGCTTTGTTTTAGCCGACGGGGTGCCCAATCCTTGTCGGCCCTTGGCCCCCACGAAGTTTCACGACGGGTGCCCAACCCCCATCGGCCCTCGGCCCCCAGTTATCTTATGCCATGCTAGGAGCCCACCCCAGCATGGCAAACGCCCCACGTCGCATATTTTTTTGTTTTACCAGAAGAAAACGGTCCTGCGGCACGCCTACCAGTCCCCTCCCACAACCCGCACCCAGCCTCCCACACCCCCACCCCATACTTACCTCCGACTCGGGCGCGACGATCTTCGGTGGACCGGGAATACGCTTACACTCTTCAAAGGTGACCACTAACTGAGGAAATGCCAGTAAGCTGTATAATGGGCTAGATGGGGGTTCAACTTTATTGTATCTTCAGGCATTTTTGGAATTTTGCACCAAATTTTCAACATGGGGTTTTGGGACCCCTTCTCATGAATGATGTAACTGTCATGGCGTTATTCATGCCGAAGGGTGATTCGCGAGTCACTGCGGAAATCCTCTTCAGGCCTGAATAATGCCATGACAGTGACATCATTCATGAGAAGGGGTCCCAAAACCACATGTTGAAAATTTGGTGCAGAAATTCCAAAATATGACTGTTTTATGAGCGGCATTGCTGCAGTTCCTATGCACGCTCATAGGTTTGCGAATTTTCAATATTTCTACTCCAGATTTTCAACATTGCCATTTTACCACACTTCTTATGAGTAGTACAACTGTCATTTTTCACATCTCACCCAAAGCGTGTTTCCAGCCCGTAGCAGCACAATGGCACAGTCAGTGTGCAAATCAATGTATGGGACACATTAAGAAAATCACAGTGACACTGTTCATGAGCAGAGATCTTAAAATGGCTATGTTGAAAATTTGGTGAAAAAATTCCTAAAAATGCCTGTTTTACGAGTGTTCATTGCGAGCTCCTATGCACGCCATAAGTTTGCTATAATTTTCAAGATCCTAATTTTCAACATTGCCATTTTACCACACCTCCTTATGAGCACTGCAGCTGTCATTTTTTACATCTTGCCCAAAATGTGTTTCCACCCATGTAGTGCACAATGGCACAGTCGGTGTGCGAAATCAATGTAGGGGACATAGTAAGAAAATCACAGTGACAGTGTTCATTAGCAGAGGTTTTGAAATGGCAATGTTGAAAATTTGGTGAAAAAAATCCTAAAAATGACTGTTTTACGAGCGTGCGTTGCACAGTTCCCACGCATGCTCGTAGGTTTGTGAATTTTCAATATTTCCACTCCAGATTTTCAACATTGGCATTTTACCACACCTCCTCATGAGAAGTACAGCTGTCATTTTTCACATCCTGCCCAAAATGTGTTTCCGCCATGTAGCGCTATTAGCGCAGTTGGTGTGTGAAATCAATGTAATGGACACATTAAGAAAATCACAGTGACACTGATCATGAGCAGAGGTCTTAAAATGGCAGTGTTGAAAATTTGGTGAAAGAATTCCTAAAAATGACTGTTTTACGAGTGTGCGTTGCGCTGTTCCTTCGCATGCTCATAAGTTTGTGAATTTTCAATATTTGCACTCCAGATTTTCAACATTGCTATTTTACCACACTTCTTCATGAGCAGTACAGCTGTCATTTTTCGCAACCTGCCGAAAACATGTTTATGCCCATGTAGCGCACAATGGCGCAGTCAGTGTGCGAACTCAATGTATGGAACACATTAAGAAAATTACAGTGACACTGTTCATGAGCAGAGATCTTAAAATGGCTATGTTGAAATTTGGTGAACAAATTCCTAAAAATAACTTTTGCAATTGCATTGTGCAGTTCATGCTTTCGTAAGCTGAAATTTTCAATATTTTCACTCCACATTTTCAACATTGCCATTTTACCACACCTCCTTAGGAGCACTACAGCTGTCATTTTTCACATCCTGCCCAAGACGTGTTTCCACCCATGTAGTGCACAATGGTGCAGTCGGTGTGCAAAATCAATGTATGGCACACAGTAAGACAATCACAGTGACACTGTTCATTAGCAGAGGTTTTAAAATGCCAATGTTGACAATTTGGTGACAAAATTCCTAACAATTACTGTTTTACGACCGTGCATTGCACAGTTCCCACACATGTTCCTAGCTGCGAATTTTCAATATTTCCACTCCAGATTTTCAACATTGCCATTTTACCCACACTTCCTTATGAGTAGTACAGCTGTCATTTTCACATCCTGCCCAAAATGTGTTTCCACCTATATGGCGCACAATGGGGTAACAAAAGGTCATGCTGACAATTTATTGTGCAAATACCAGCAATCGCACAGGGCATTAGGGTACAGCACCATACATCACACCACTGCAAATACCTGCTGAGCGACGTTCGGCATTGACAAATGCTTGTTTTTCTGGAGTTTTCAACATGGCCTTTTTGGGACCTCCCCTCATGAACAGTGGCACTGGAATTTTGTTAATCTGTCCCGAAAGTTGATTTCACACAGTGACCGTGCCATTCTGTGCCACAGGTACAAAAATACGTTTCAGGAAGGATGCAAAAAATGACAGCTATACTGTTAATAAGGGAGTGTAAAAAAATGGCAATGTTGGAAATTTGGAGTGAAAATCTTAAAAATTGATGACGTTACGAGCTTGCATTGAAACTGTGCAACAGACACTCGTAACGCAGTCATTTTTGAGAGTTTTTTCACCAAATTTGCAACAAGAGCTTTTTGGGACCCCATCTCATGAACAATGGCACTACCATTTTGTTACTTGGTCCTGAAAGGTGATTCCATGCATCAACCACAAAATCATGTTTTGGGACAGAAAAACATAATGACAGTGACTGTGTTCATGAGGTGGGGTCCCAAGAACTCTATGCTGAAAATTTGGGACCAAAACTCCAAAAGGTGGCTGAGAAATCAACCTAAGTTAAAACACCCTATTGATTGCAATTATAGGGCTCATCATGATTTTCTTTGGTTTGCGGTTGGATTTTGAAGAGTGAAGACATGTTCCCAGTCCACAGAAGATTGCTGCTCCCAATCTCCAGAGGTAAGTATGGGTGGGGGAGGTGGGGAGAGCAGAGTGAGGGTGCGGGTTGGGGGAGAGGGGCCGGCCGGAACAATGAGGGACCGTTTTCTTTTTTTTTTTTTCAGGTTTAAAAAAAATATATGTCATGGGACTGTTTTCATTTTACAGGTAAACTATTCATAACACAGATTTCAGCACATTGGGGTAGGTTCCCAGTGTGCCAGAGTACTGGGGGGATACATGCTGACATGGGGATTGAGCACCCCGATGTCGGCAGGCGGTGGAGAGGGTCTGCTAGCGTGATCGCACCTTCAGGCACTGAATACTCCCAGCCTGTACGGAGATTAGGCTGTGGCCTACTCTGCAGAGGTGGGAGAAAATAATCAAAGGGAGACAGCGGGACGTGGAGAAGGCAGGCGAAGAAAGCACCTCCTACGACCTTCCAGGAAGGGACTGGTGGGGTGGCGAGGGGGGGAGGAGATGTCAGCCAGGCTGATCTCGATGAAAACAGCTGTTTGCCGTGCAGTGACCTGCAGATGAAAGGAAAAAAGGAAAAATCCGCCACATGATCGGTGAAGCTTTTTCTTTTAAAGTGCAGACCACTTCAGGCAAAACAGCATCAGGACCACCCTGACTGATGATTGGTGTGATACTGTGAAGCCCCTTGCAGAGCACTCTGCATTGGACAGACAGTGTCACACCCCTTAAAAGACACTATCCCAAGGAGTTTGCAGTGTATGCACAAACTCAAAATGGGTTCAGCTCACTTTTGAGAATGTTTTCTTCCCCATGTTACATCTTTAAATAGATTAGTTTTGTACTGGTCTGTGGTGCTGGCACACTTCCAGCTTCATTGTGCTGCAAGGAATATGAGTAAATCTCAGGCTAAACGTCGTCTGGTATATTTAAAAAATTATTGTTTCTTACTTCTGGTCTTTGCATCGGCTGGAATAGTGACTCAGCAGTGACTGCATCAGATGCAATACTGAGTGGTCGTGTACTGTTGTCTTCACATTCTGCCCTGATAAATTGCTGCGCTGTTATTCCAGTTTTCCGTTCGTTCCAAAGATATCCCCCTTCCAAAATACACTGCCGTGACATATGCCGAAAACACCTGTGGCTGTGCTCTTCTTCATGAAATCAGGGAAGTGAGTATTTTTGGCTGACAGTTCTGTCACAAGCAGTTTGTGTATTTTACAGCTTAGCTGGGTTGTTTCATAGATCTCTATTTATTATTGAAGGGTTCGCAACATGTAAGTGTACTGTACACAAGGTAGTGAACTCTCAACCTCTCCTTATAGCACTGCAGGATAAAAGTGTAATAATACTGCTAATTACCAGAAAGATTGTTTATTTGTTGTTCACTAGTACCAGTAAGGGTTTTCCAATGCTGAAAGGGTACAGGAAACAAAAAAGGAGGGGCAAGTTCGATAACAGGTTTAGGTACAAAAACGTCAATAACGATAACTAATATGTGACCGAAGAGTTTACTGCTGGCAAGGATCACTAATCTGGTTTGCTGCACAAACTTGAGACATGCTAGGGCTCCGGTGTTCATTCAGGTGGGTGGGTAGTAAGATCAATTCAGGTGTAGAGATCAAGATGCAAATAAACAAAAAGGCGCATGAACAAGACGGAAAGGTAACAATCTTTTATTTTACATGTTGAAGACAGTTCATGATGTCAGATTCATTTGCTGCAGTGCTGTTTCAATTGCTTCAGTGTCTCATAGCTAGCACCAGCTATGTAAGTTCGTTACTGTAGTGGTTTCTACCGATTTTACCGTGCGTGTGTTGGGCAGTGTAGGTACCGCACCATACATTAATTGAGTATGCCGACCATAGGTCGACACCACGACAGTGAAGACCAACACAACGACAGATTTTGCCCAAAATCATTGGGTCTCTGTGCTGGTCCCTACAGACACCAGCGGTGCATCTCCCAGTGTTGCACCCCCTTCCCGAGACAACTCTGACTTGGAGTTGTATATTTAGAGACTAGGGGGTGTGAGGGCACAGCCCCCCACATGGGGGGTTGGGGGCCACAGCCACCCGAGGAAAACATGCCAACAGCCCTGACAGTACAATGCCGACGCTCAGCATTGTGTTTGTTGCTGTCCGCGATGTCGGCATCCGTGTTGTTGCAGCACTATATGTAAACCACATTAATTGTAGCATGGGCATACATTAATTGAGAATTAATGTATCCCCGCCTGACCTTTAATCAATGAAATGTAACCTTTTTTCTTCTCCATGTTACAAAAGGGCATGATCAGGCTCTCTGTTGGTGACAGAGGAATGCACCATAGCTGAAGTCAGCAATCCTTAAAGGCACAGTAAACTGCTATCACAAAAGCCGCCTTCTTCACTCTACTTGGGCCCTCAGTCCAACAAACTCCAAAAAGGGGCTATATAGCAATCTCCAGTAGAGTTAAGGCAAAGGAAATCTTTAGTAAGTCCAACTCTTGTGTTTTTTTGCCAAGGGTTAGATCCCATTTGCCAGTATTCTTTAGAATTTTTAATGATAGCTTACTCACCTGGTAAAGGTGATTATTGTAGAGTATACCCATGGCACTCTAGTCCTTATCCTGTGGGTCGTAATGTTCTCCTGATAGGCTGCCAGATGCACATGTGATCACCAAATCAAATTTTGAATAACCCCTACCTAAGCCCCTGCAATCTCTGTCCTAGCTAGTTCAAACTTTTCCTCAGCTGTATATACTTTTTATTGGTGAAAGATGAAAACAAAAACCATCTGACTGTAATGATTCTTTTTATGGTATGCAGAGCATCACTGCCTTTTTAGCAATGCTATATCCAAATAAACATCTCAACACTGCATCATTCATATGTTGCTGTAGTTTGTATAGAAACTGTACTCAGCAAGTATGTATACATGGGGTTCCTTCCATGTTGCTCTCCGTTGTCGTCGGCAGTGGACTGCTATTGATATATTTCTAACATAATAACCTTTATCAGGTGAGTAAACTACCATTATGCTGTGAGTGTATCCACTTGGCACTAGTCCTTACCTTGTCGGTTACGTAATAAGTAATACCTGTTTAGAAGGCTGGGGAACAGCGACTGTGTTTGGAGCCCGAGTTTGTGGCTGTCACCAATACTTTTCTGGCAAAAGAAGCCCAGTCTGAGCCACATGTGTCTAGTCTGTAATGTCTACTGAGAGTGTGTAGTGAGGATCAAATCACCACTGTACAGATTTCTGCTACTGAGGCCTTGTTTCTTTCTGCCAAAGAAGTTGCTACTGCTCCAGTCGAGTGGACTATGACGTTGTCTGAAGGTGCCATGTCTGTCTTCATATGCCTTCATGATAGTTCTCTTTATCCATGTGGCTATTGTCATTTTGGATGCTGCCATTTCCTTTTTATGGCTTTGCGTGATGACCAAGAGTCTGTTTTATGGAACTGTTCTGTCTTTTGCAGGTATACCTTTAGTGTACATTTAACATACTGTGTGTAAAGTGATTTGTCTTCTTCGGTGAGTTGCAATGTAGTGAAGGAGGGGAGGACTAGTGTTTCACTTGTGTGGAACTGTGACACTGCCTTGGGGAGGAATGCCGGTACTGTTCTTAATGTCACTCCATGCTTGTGAAATTGTATGAAGGGTTCCCTACATGATAGGGCACCTAGCTCCCCAATTCTATATACTGACCATATTGTGACCAGAAAGGATGCCTGAAGTCACATCCAAGAATGGTCCTCTTCTGCGACTGGTTCAAAAGGCTGTGACGTGAGTGAGTTTAGTACCAGTGTGAGGTCCCATGGGCTACAGATGGTTTGCTTCTGGGTTTAATGATAGCTGCTGCTTCCAGGAAGTGGATTATATCTGCATGCGTGCTTGGTGCTGTATTACCCACTCAGCCTAGAGAGGCTGCTATGATGAATAGCTGAACTCTCTCAGTAATGCTGGTGACAACCCTTTGCTCAGCCCTTGTTTTAAGTATAACATAACTTGTGGTATAGTTATTTGCTTGGCTTGTATACCCAAAGCTGCATACTATTTGGTAAATATGTGCCACTGTCTGTTATACGTGAATGTGGTGGAGGATCCTCTGGATTGTAGCATTGTGTCAATAACTATTTTGTGATAACCTGCCCTCAGAAGTCTCTCCTTTTCAACAGCCATGCCGTGAGATGAAGGTTGTTGGGATTTGGGTATTTGCTTGGACCTTGTGTCGGTAGGTCCAATCTCTATGGCAATATCCAAGAGTCCAGTGCCATTGCCAAGACCATGGCAAACCATGCCCTCCTGCGCCAGTGCAGCGTGACCACTATTATTTTCAGTGAGGAAGTTGGGGTTCTGGTAGTCAAAACTGCATCTTTAGCATGCTGCAGCTTGCTATGGCATCCCTCCAGTGAATCACAGATGCCCAATTTGCTCCTGAATACTTCTTTCACTAGCATGTCAAACCCAGGAACCCAAACAGCTGATGGTTACCTTTGATGTGAGTCACCATACAGCTCCACTGTAGCTTTCATTCACTGCCATGACTTCCATGGGACATGGCTCTCTCTGGAAGCCCAATTCACAACACTCTCTCCCGTGGCTCTCTTATTGGCCACCCTGATAATTCTGTAAGCTCCACCTCTCTTTCCAGCTCCACCAACCCAAGAGACTCAAGTCATAATAATCATGTCTGCCACTTCCCCTACAGTCACACCCACCATACTGTTTGCACCACAGAAACTCAGCACTGTGAATAAGCTTTGCAGACAGGAGTTCTGTATCCCAACATCAGCTTCCCAGATTGTGTTAGGGAGTGGACTATTTCAATCCCCCCCACCCCGCCAGCAGTCCAGCAACAGGGGCTTTTACGATCTTATAGACCCAAAGGTCCATTACAGTGGTTTGGGGGTTAGGAGTTGGCAGAGGGAAGTCAGGGATGGGTTCATTTTATGAACAAAGGAGGTCTGTGAGGAAGACTCAACAGTGGGATGTTAGAGGGTTAGGGCTATTTTTGGAACCTTGCACTTTAACAACAGTCACATGGCCCCATAGATTAAAGAACTAGTATACTGTCTGAAATTAATATTAACTTTTTAAAGTAGTGAACTAAATTGCTTTCTATATATGAAGCTGTGACAACCTGCCCCTTGGGCCATACCAGCTTATGGGGCAGGTTTGGTATTCTGAGTCACTTAGCTGTTACCACCTGATTGTATCAGGAAATACCCCATTTGATCCAGCTCAGGACTAGGAAGGCCAAACACAATAATATCTGGTAGAGTATACTTCGGACGGCTGACTGTAAATAGAGGGCCGGATATTCAGACTGCGCCGGGCAGTGGCGCAAGCCTGGGTGCAGCACAACTGGGCTGCGCTGAGGCCAGGACCAGGCGATATTCAATAGTGATGCACCATGACTCAGCACCATTGAATATGCAAGGTCAGCACACTTACTGCACATGGTGCAGTGACACTGCGCCAGAGCAAGCCACAGAGAGGGAGCACAGGGATGCGTCAGCACAAGTGCAGTTGCGCTAGGTGCATCACCCATGATATTCAGTCAGGGGCATGCAAATGAGGCAATAATATATACAAGGTGCAAATGGGGCCATTTGCATGTCATTATGGACCCATTTGCATGCGTTGCGCAGTGCAGCTCCGTGGAATGCGCCTGGTGCCCAATCTAGCAGCTGACGTAGGGGGTGGGTCTCTGGTGAGTGAAAGAACCCCCTTCCCTCCCAGACACCAAATCGTGGGCATCCGTAGAAGTGTGAATAATACCTGGTGGTCTTGCGGCCCCTCCATCTTCCCGATTGTGGGTTGTTGTGAAGATAAAGCATTACCTGGTGGTCCAGTGGTACCCCCTCCCCACCCACCCAGCACCCCCATCACTGGCGGGTGACAGCACCCCACCAGCATACCGCCCAGCGCCTGCTGAATGACAGCATACAGTATGATCTGTATGCCTTGGTCCACAGTGTGGACCAACGGGCTTGCAGACCATACTGTACTACACAGGACCAGATATGTGAATGAACTGTGGACCAATAGGCATACAGATCATACTGTACACTGTCATTCGGCTGGTGGCCAGGCAGTATGCGGGTGGGGTGCTGCCGCCCACTGATGGTAGGGTGCTGGGTGGCAGGGGCCCTCTGTGGGTGGTTCGGTGGGGAGGGGGGTACCACTGGACCAGCAGGTAATGCTTCATCTTCACAACAGCTCGTGATCGGGTGTATGGGGGAGGTACCACTAGACCACCAGGTATATCTTTATATTGTACAACAGCCCACAATTGGGCATATGGGGGGGGTGATGCTAGACCACCAGGTAGATTTTTATATTGTGCAACAGCCCACAATCGGGCATTCCGGGGGAGTCCACTAGATCACCAGGCTTATGTTCATGCCTACTACTGCCCATGCTCTGGCATTGGGTCATGTCTAGTTACACTACTGCCCGTGATTGGGCTTTGGGATATGTGTCTTTACTCTATTGCCCGCGATCGGGCATTGGACTGTGTTTAATATTACTACTGCCCACAATCAGGCATTGGACTGTGTTTAATATTACTACTGCCGGTGATCGGGCATTGGAATCTGTGTATTCACACTACTTCCTGCGATTGGGCATGGAGGGTGGTGGGCACTGGACTACCATGGGGGACTGGGTGCTTGTGGATGGTGGTCCTGCTGGGTGGGTGGTCACCCACGGCTGGCGGCTGTTGTGTTGCATCTAGCAATTCAGCCGCCCGCCTGTGGATGACCAGCATTTGAGCCTGTTTTTTTCAGCTTAACTTTGAGCACCAGTGTGCAGCGCATGTAGGGGTTGTGAAAGCATATGAGCCGCACAACCTAGGCTGAATATCGGGATGTGCTGCATATGCATGGGCATGCCCCTTGCATCTGCGCTGCATACATTAACAATGCGCCCCGGTGCATTGGATGTTGTGCCGCGCAACATTCCCCTTTGATTATCGCGGCCCTAGAATTCTTTGTTGCCAACAGAAGCATTAAAATTACCTTTTCAGTAATGAGGCATAGTCACTGTTCTATAAACAAACTCTGGCCAGAGTCGATAAGGCTGCAGGAATTTGGAGTAAAATAGTGAAAATTACCAAAGTTATGAGCCTGCATTCACAAAAGTCAACATACGCTCATAATTTGGTTGTTTTTTTATATTTTTACAACACATTTTTAATGTAGCCTTCTTATGACCCCACCTCATGAACAAGGGCAGATAAAATTTTCAGCTCCTGCTCAAAAGGCAATTTCGCACAGGGACCATGAAAACACCTTTCAGGATGTAAAAAAAAACAAACATTTTAGCCATGACAGCTGTCCCACTCATGAGGTGCTGTAAAGAAATTGGCCATGTTGTGAATTTAGGGGGAAAATATTGAAAATAACCAAAGTTATGAGCCTGCCATTGCAAAATTCAACATAATTTCATACCTTCATTGCCTTTTAATATTTTTATACCAAATTTTCAACATAGCCTTCTTATGACCCCACCTCATTAATAAGGGCAGAGAACATTTTCAACTCCTGCCTGAAAAGTGATTTTGTGCAGGGACCACAAAGTCACCTTTCAGGACAGATCTGCTTAATGACAGTGCCATTTGTTAATGAGGAGGGGTCCAAAAGAAGGCATGTTGAAAATTTTGGGGAAAAATATGCAGAAATGGTCAAGTTATGGCACTAAGTTCAAAACCCCATTGAAATACATTGAACTGTATACCCGTTTCCTCAGTTTGTGGTCCGGTTTTGAAAAGTGAAGATGTGTCCGCTGTACACAGAAGATTACGGCACTGGACCCCCCCTGGTGGGTAAGTAAGGGGTTGGAGGTGTCGAGTGGTGGGTGCTGACTGGGAGGGTTGCTTGGGGGTCACTAACAACTGCAAAAGACATTGATGGACAGTTTTCTTTTTTCATGTATAAGGAAAAAAAAACAGACTGAGGATTCCTGATCACAACACAGGGGACTGGGAACCCCCAGTGTCAGCGTTATGTTTCGGGGGGGGTTGGGTGCTGAGGAGGAGAGTCATTTGGGCAGGAGGGATATATTAAAAAAATAAAACACATAAATAACCACACATGTGCCATAGTGTGGCGGGGAGGGGAGGTCAGTAAAAAAAAAAAAAGGACAGAGGATTCATGATGGCAGCACTCTGGGATTGAGCACTCCCAGTGTCCCTAGTATGTTTTTTTTTGGGGGGGGAGTGCTGAGCAGGAGGGTCAGGTGGGAGGGAATCTTAAAAAAAAACAAAAACACAGAGGAGTCCTGATATTGGGTACCCCCAGTGTCACTCTTATGTTTTGGGAGGGATGTTAAGAGGGAGGGTTGGGTGGGGGGATATGTATAATTAAAAAAAAAAGAAGAAATCAGCTGTCAAGGTGGAATACAGCACAGTCTGTCATAACCAAGATGGCTGCCACACTGTACTGCGCATGCACAATGCAGCTTGGCAGCCATTTTGGACACGGTAGAATGTGCTGTGTTCCATTGTAACCACTGAAAAACTAAAAATAGTGCAGTGCACCTAACAATAGAAACAGTGAGAGGAGTGCTTCACAGATGCGGAGGTGACTGTGTTGCAATTCCAACATGTTGTTCAGTTGGAAGGAATGCAGGAGTCTTTTTCTCATAGCAAGAGGTCTGCAGGGCTATGCCCACTGCAGCCCTAAATATTGTTTTTTTTACCATTAGATGCTTCAGGTAATAACAAATAAACAAGAAATAAACACAGCAAGACCAAAGATGTACACGTTTACTGGAAAGAAAGAAAAAAAAAACAGTTAACAGACAGATAATTGTTAGAAGAATTTCAAAAATCTAGTCTCTCCTAGAGTCTATATTTACCTGCCTGCTAACGGAAAAACACTCCCCAAGAACTGCCCTTTCCCCGCACAGATAGCTATCTAATGGTAGGGCCCCCCTTTCTTCACTCGATATAGAGTGTCAGAGAAAGAAAGAGAGAGAGAGAGAGAGAGATGGGTGTCCAACTCCCCAAATTATATGCACGGGCTGTGGGGGTGAGACCTCTCCCTAGAGTGACAGTCCCTCGGGCATCCCCACCCATGTGAATGCATATGTGTGTGCCTGCGTGCATGTGTTTGTGTGTGTGAGACATCACCTGTGGCTTTGTTAGTATCCTTATTCACAGTTTTACAACCCTGTTTTCTTCCTTCTTGCAGGCTATCTCCATGCCAGAAATAGCCCCCTCACATCTGTCAGGGTCTGTGCTAGATGAGCTCATAGAAAACTTAGCATCTTCTCAGCTGGCCAGTGTTTCTCCTGAGAGCTGCCTGAACATGTGACCTGGAAGACATTTGGGTGTCCATTCCAAACAGCAGAACTTATAAAAGAAAAATAATTACACTAACAAAAAAAGAATAAATTAATTTGATCACATTTCCTATCACAGAAGCATTTTTTGTCTTATCCTTTCACTAACTAGTAGAAGATTTTCTGCCTGGCAGTACGTGCTCTGTTGTGTGGAACAGCACTGTACCTAGAGGCTGACATAGCTAGTTCTGTTTCTCCTCAGACATCATCAGCCCTATGACTTCACTGTCTGTGACATCACAACTGACCAATAAGGCAAAGCAAGGCAAATTTTTATTTTTCGGGCACCCAATCCAAGGCTCCGGGCGCCTTTACAATCAAGCACCAAATTAAAACACAGTAAATAAAATGTAACATTCCAATAAATACTAAAATCCAAAACTAAAATGAGAGTCTAAATTGTCAGCAAGAATTTTTCAGATGCTGAATATAAATGTCTCAAGACATTGTCCAAACAACAGTGTCTGGGAAAGGTCTTGAGGCGGGCTTTGAATGTCTCTACTGAAGGGACCTCCCTTACTGATGGAAGAAGTGAGTTCCACAGGATGGGGCCAGCAACACTAAAGGCTCTGTCACCGGTGGTTTTTAACCTCATCCTGGGAATCGTGAGGAGGCCCCTAGAGGAGGATTGGAGGGAGTGGACCGGGGCTCCATCGAACAGGCAGCCAGTGCAATTCACGCAGCACCAGGGTGACATGACAGTATTTCAGTTGACCCATCAACAGCCTGGCAGCTGCATTCTGCACTAGCTGCAGTCAACGGAGGGTACCTCCAAAGACCCCGAGGTAGACCGCATTACAGTAGTCAAGCCTGAATGTCATGAATGCATGTACCAAGGTGGGGAGGTCCAGGGGCAGAACCAGGTGTTTGATCCTAGCAATATTTCTAAGATGGAAAAAGTTGGACCGGACAATGGATGACACCTGAAATTAAAATGTCAATCCGCTGTCAAGGAAATTACCAAGATCATGCACCCTAGAGGAGGCCTTCAATGGCACAGATCCCAGAACCAATCCATTCTCTGCACCAGAGGCCATCCTATCACGCCTCCTGTTCAATTCCACCACCAGTACCTCCATCTTATCAGGGTTCAGTCACAACCAGCTAGAAGCCATCCAGTCATTAATCTCAGCCAGGCAGTTGTTCGGTACATCCACCGCATTGGATGTCCCAGAGGCAAAGGATAGATACAGCTGGGTATCATCGGCATAGCAATGAAACTCTAAACTGTACTTCCTAATGATCCCACCCAGGGGCAGCATATACACAGTAAAGAGCATTGGTGACAAGACCAAACCTTGAGGTACTCCACAAGACAGAAGGCTGGGGGAGGAGGAGAAATTCCCCATCACAACCCTTTGCCTCCTGTTCGTGAGATAGAACTCAAACCAGCGGATGACAGTGCCGGCGAGTCCACAAAATTCCCTCAGGTGGTCGAGTAACACACAATGGTCCACCGTGTTAAAAGCTGAGGCGAGATCAAGGAGAACGAGAATTGTCCCCTCTCCTCGATCTCTCGCCCTAAGGAGATCATTATGCACCCGAACTAATGCGGTTTCCTTACAATGCCTGGCATGAAACCCAGACTGGAGCAGCTCATAGATATCAAAGGCCATGAAGTGTTCTGCCAGCTGCTGCGCTATAATCGTCTCTACAACCTTTCCTAAAAAGGCAAGGTTGGAGACAGGACGGTAATTCGCCTTGATGTCAGGGTCTAACGATGATTTCTTCAGAAGGGGTCTCACCAGTGCCTCCTTCAAGGCATCTGGGAAAACCCCCTCTGACAAAGAACACTGAACTATCAAGGAGAACACTGGGCCAACAGTGTCAACACATCCCATTAAAAACGAGTTGGCACTGGGTCCAGTTCACAGTATGTGTGCTTCATCCTTGAGACCACCTCAATGATCTCGGCCACCTCCACTGGCTTAAACTCGTCCTAACCAGGTGGAGTGCACCTCGGACAATCTGGGCTGCCACTGTCAGCCACCCTGTGGCTCACTGGCGGAATTCCCTGAATGATGGCGGACACTCTGACTGAGAAGAACCTAGCAAAATCATCACATAAAGCATCAGAAAACACTTTTTATGGCTGTAGACAAGCTGGATGTAACAGCCTGTCCACAGTCCGAAAAAGCATAGCTGGTCAGTTCTTCCTGGCAGCAATCTCCCTGGATAGGAACACTGCCTTCTTATGGTTGATTGCCCCGTGGTGAGCCACATAGTGTGCACACAGGGCCAGTCTGTCCACCCCCAGTCTGGTCCTCCACCAGCAGTGCTCCAACCTCCGACCCTTGATCTTCATTGCCTTGAGGTCCCCATCAAACCATGGGGACCTCAAAGGACAGGATCTTGGTCATACACGGACCGGTGCAAGGGAGTTGAGTGCCCCAGATATTGTCTCATTGTAGGTGGTTACTGCTGCACCCACACCCCCCATGCATGCATGCACTGCCCACACTAGATAGGTCTGCCACCACCAGAAAACCCTCTGGGGTCAAACCCTTCAAAGGGCGTAGCTTACCATCTCTGCAGGGGGAGGGATCATGGGGGAGGCACTGAGCAAGAACTGTACCATACAGTGATCGGACCAAATGACCCGATCAGTCTTGAGGCTGTCAATCCCAAGCCCCAGTGAGAAGACCAAGTCTAACATATTACCACCCTGGTGAATCATGGTAGAAACCTCTTGCAACAGGCCCAGAGATGCCATCATCTGGAGGAAGTGGTAACCCAGCCTATATGATTCGTCGTCGGCCCAAACATTGAAGTCCCCCAAGAGCCAATCACCTGCTTCACGATTGGTCACTTGTAAAGTCACAGTCAGTGAGGTCACAATGCTGATGAGGTAAGAAGAGGAATAGAACTAGGGACTGTAGGTCAGCTTCCAGGTAAAGCATTGCTCTTTACATCACACCAATACTGTCGGCAGAAAACCTTCTTTTTATTTAATTTTTTGTTTGTTCTTTGGCAACTTGGTAAGGCCCACTAGGCACAAGTACCTGTTTTCAGGGACGACCTGGGAGCACTGTGGAGGCTAAGTGACTTGTTCAGAGTCACATAGTATTCCCAACATGCAAGTGGAGGTTATGGGAATCAAACCCAGGCCTCTTGGATGTACCAAGCTAATTCACAGCTTGTTACTCTAACTTCTAGGCTATTCTGCCAGCCCCCAAAAAGAAAATCTCTAATAGCTAATATTATACAATGGCAAGAAAGAATGCTGGCCTCAGATTGTCACTCGGGGACCTGAGGCAGGATGTTATCGCAGCATAACACCCACCCTCTTGGGCATTATTCCTTATATAAGCAAATGGAAAATACTTCAGAATTAAAAAGTAACATCTAACTACTTTGAAAGCAGCAGTGCATGTCATGTACCCCTTTTACTGTATGCCGTTTTAGACTGCCCTTTTTTACGTCTTGTAAGATGCCCTTTTCTTCTCATTTTGAGACTACTTTAGAATTTTGCTTTGATATGACATTATTAAAAAAGGTCTCCTTTTAATATTGCTTTCCTTAGGTTCTTATCTGTATTCTGTGCTTTTTTTGAGCACCCATAGTTTTTTTTTTTACATTTTATTGCCTCCCTATGCCAACCAGTCCCCCTTCTACCAGCCCCCCCCAGCCCCATCACCCTAACGTCCACCAGGACTTACCTCGATGGCATGAGGTGCCCAGCCTGCCGGGTGCGGAGCCTGTGGGGGACCGGTATCGTACTACCAGTCGGCACCATTTTCTACCTGTTTTTGCCCACCTGTACCACAGCTACACATGTGTAGGTACGTGCATGCAGCGATTCTACAATGCCCTCCCTATTCACGCCACCCACCCACCTGCACTACTTTCAGGCATCCACCTGGGGGCAGTTGTACTGCAGGGGTGATAAGGTCCCTCCCTGGGAGAGAAGAGCTGCCTTTTGGTTGCTCAATCCCACTCCCTTCTCCACCCCTTGGCTGACCCCCGATGACCCAGACTTATCCCTGGACCTGGGTCGCAGGTGCAGCACAAGCTGTGGTATCCAGCACGTCGATCCTCAGCACCACTGGGCCAGCTGAGCACCCATTGTATAACATTACTTCTCTTGTGACTCAGATAAACTAGCATGCAAAAGACACTGCCCCCTTACCACAGGGGGTAATTTTTTTTTTGTTTTGTTTTTTAAAAAAAAGCTGATAATGAAATCCTAGGGATAGTCATATTAAAAGGAGTGATCATTTTAATACTTTCAAATCTTAAAATAACAATGTTAAAGCCGGCCCGGTGGCACTGAGGGCTGAGGCGCTGGACGCCTTACCTCGCACCATGCTGGCGACCCATTTTCTGGAATTAACACGGGCCGATGGGGGTTGGCAGGCTTGGAAAAGGATTGAGCATCCAAAGGACTGCTCTCCTTCTCTGGGGAGAGGGGACAACAGTGGTTCACACTTGACTGGCCCCTGGAGAAGCCTGAGGAATAGTGCACCGATGCTGCAGAAGAGGGGTGGAGTTGGGGCAGATGTCTGGAAGGAGCACATGCGGACACGTGCATGCTCCCTCTGTTGGCATCATTGCATGCTCCTCCCCGCAGGGGAGAAAATAGAAACCTCCTTCAGCAGCATGAAGGCTGCCCCGACGGCACCACCATGATCACGCCCAAGCTAGCTCCCTCCTGTGCCCGCCCTCTGGGTTTCCATGGTGGTGGGTTAAGTACCCGCTGGGATGTGACCTGGGGGGGGGGCTGTGGTGGGGAGGTATGAACTCTGACCGCGATTGGGGCAACAGTCGTGAAGGCAGGCTGGAACAGTGGGAGAACCAAAGGCACAACCCCCCCAGCCGAAGGATACAAATAAATAAACTAAAAAACAATGTTAAAGCAGATTCAAAATTGGGAAAAGAGGCATTTTACAAGTTAGGAGAAAAAGGCCAATCTGAAATAGAATAAAAATGTATATGTCAACATTTTTACCATAACCTGCACTGCTGTTGTAAAAATTAATAACGTGTCCTGACTCTTTTTCTTGGTGCAACTAGCCCCCCTTCAACTCCTGAATGAATAAACCTTATCTTGGCTCCTAAGATGTAGGGTCCTTCACACTCCTCCATTGCTGACCCAGTTTAAGTGGTAGTGGAGTGACTGTGGCTTGCCTGAGAGGGCACAAGGCACACATACACACACACACACCACTGCATGTACACCTTGTCATCTCAAGTTTGGGGTACTGGGTGAACATCCACAGAAACAAGACAAAAAAACACTAGTGGCCAGTAGCATGGCATTAGGTACTGTCAGGCCCACAAAACTGACAATCCACCACCCCACTAAGAAGACTTACTGTGAGGGGAACACTGATCCCCAAGACACTGGCAAGGGGAAAATTATTGCAGATCATTTAGGGTAACTCAGAGAGGAAATAAAGACAAGGCTAGAAGGGAACCTTACATCAGATGTGGGCAGCACTCGAAACCGTAGGAAAATGTTATGTTTATCTAAAAATGACAACACTCTCCTTCTTCTGGATGTGCTTGAGTTTGGATAATAATACTCCAAGCTTGTATAAGCCAGTCTGCTTTTCACCAGTAAGTGAGAAGGAAAAACTAAAGAAAAAGAGGAATTAAAGAAACTTAAAACTGCAGGGGCATAATATATTTTAAAATAGAACAGTATGAATGACATCCGAGAGGCTGTTGGCTTGCAAACACAAAATGAAGGGGTTTACAAATGAAGACTAAAAATGGAAAAGCCAATGGTTGAAATATGTTATTCAACCATTCCGTGGGTGGGATGTTTGCAGTCATGTGTATCGAATTGCATGTAGACTTGAGTGAGCTGTTCAGGATCGGTGCTAATGAGATCACAAATTGGTGGTAACAGCAGCAAACTGGTGCGAGCTTGACTGAGGATGGACTCTAGGAAGTATTGTTTTATGAAAAGGGCGATGGAGGAGTGGACTAAGCTTGCAGAGATGCCGGTTAACACAAAAGCTGTGGAGGTGTAGAGTTTTAAGAAAGGGTGGGATAGGCATAGGGGGCTGTTGAGTGTGGCAAGGGAAGGGGGGGGCAGATGGACATGAACCTCTGAAGAGCATGTACGTTCGCACTGTGCATTTGATAGACCACAAGGATGCCTTCTGCAGGCTCATTACTATATTTCTGTTAATGCTGAGAAATGAATGGTGTTGGACAACTATTTAAATTTCATTTTCTTTTTTTTTTTTTTCTCCTCACAATCTGTTGCCATGGAATGCCTGTGAAGTCACAAGCAAGGTGTTATAACTTCAGGTGGTGAACTGGCAATTACCGCGGATGAGCTCTTAAGGACCAGAGACCCTATTTTCAAACAAATGATGCCAGTAACAAATAACGAGAGAAGAACTATAGAACCCATGTAAAATACTGTATAAGCCACATTGTTTCTAAATATTATGATTTTTTTATGTTCTCCTGGAGGCATCAGCTTCTCTTTAATGAGGACTTACTTGGACATGGGACTGTATATGGATTATGTATCTCAGTGGGCTTTTCCTAAATCATGTATAAATGCTTTTATAAGTGAAACAACTATGTGCACAGAGCACCCTAGTAAATGAGCAGTTGGGGCCATAATGCTGCACCAGTGTATTGTGTGTGGGAGGCGGACCCCCCTAAAGTCATAACTTTAAAGCAAGGATCCTCACACTAGTATGCCTCAGGAAAGGGTCACTTCTCACACAGCAGCCTACCCCGAATGATGTGACTGGGGGGGTGGATTGGGGTTCTTATGCCACTGGAGTCAGGTCTAACTTCGGGGGTAGAATTGTGCGGAAACATGCAGCAATTGTTAATATGCACTGGTGATGAAAGAGAGTGATGTTCAAGGACATGAGAGTGGGTGGTGATTAATAAATAAAGCAGCTGGGAAACAGAATATTCATACTGACTGCCTCAGTCCCCTGTACAAAAGCAACACTTCCTCTAGCAGCAATTCACTTAGCAGGAAAATCAAAACAGACTCATTCATCTTAATTTTCTGAAATCAGACACCGATCCCCCCAGAAAAAAAAAAAAAAGATAATGATTCCTGACACTGCAGCGTAAATGAGGCCTCTTTGGTTGAAAAGGAGATTTTGAAATAAACACATCTTTTTATATTTCACAAAATGCAATGGGAGTTTCTGCTTCAAGGAGAGTGATGTGATCCACCCCCCAACCCCAGCCTCGTAGGACAGTGTTTACTTAGATTGGCAGCACAGAACAGTCATTTCCATTATGTTTGAACTGTTTGGTCAGACTGTTGACATAAGGGCTCAGCACAATGTTTGCCTGGCAGTAGGATGGTGTGTCAGCAAACATAGGGAGATGTCACAGTGCCTTCACCATGTGACTTCACGAGTCTCTCCTGCACAACTGACTCTATTATCTTACTTGTTCATGATCATGACTGCCTAGTGATCAGTATACATGACTGATTTCACAGTATCCAGGGAGGAAAGGGGGGAGAGTGACTCAAGAAGAACAAAACATAATAAACCCCACTGTTACCTTCTCCAGTAGTGAAACGTTATTTTAATTGTTGCTGTGGGTGTCTCACAAATAGGGCCCTCATTAATCATAAAAAATTGCTGGTTCCTGAAGTCACTCTGCCAAACTCTGACTAGCTGTCACCAGATTACACAGCTCAGCCTCTTCTCTACTCCCACAGTGACATCACAGTGGGAGAGAAGTGTCACTGTGACATGTCTGTTAGTCTCCTCCCAAGATGATATTACAGTGACAGACAGAAAGAGAGAGACAAAGAGAGACTTTAACAGGAATAAAGAATATACAATTGTTAGCTAAAGCCAACAGCAGCTGCCTTTGGATTATTTTAATGTTTAAAGTTGTATTTGTTGCTTTTTTATATAATTCTAGTGAGTAAAAATGAAAAGATAAAACTGATATTTTTGTATACGGTTTCAAGATATACAGGCTATACAATGACCTGATTCAAAGTATGCAATATGGGCCCTTTTCATTAACGTGGGAGAGAGTACGTGTGAATGGCACACACCCCCACATGCAGCTCCGCACCTGTGGGAGATCTGCATTCATGAACACCTGTCCATGCCTGGCTCCCTTATGAGGCTCTGCCCCCCTGGTGTGCGGGTTCGTGGAGGTGGGCAGATGCGGAGCTGCAGACCCAGCCAGGCATCCAGTCAGCTGCCCGTCCCCGGCACTTGCTGGATCCCTTGCACCCACTGGGTGCCATGATGTTGATAGGCGTGAACTCACCCAAAGCACCAAGGGGTGGGGGACCCCCAGATGGCAGTCCCCCAGCCCTCCCAATATTCCCAAATGACAGGGGTGACCACAGTGAGGGGCCCATTGACCTCTGCCATCCCTGCTGCGACCAGCAGCGGCATCCCACAGGTGGCACATACCCCTTATGGCTGCCTTCCCAATGGAGTAGCCATCACCCCCACCCTGTGCAAGGCACCCATGTCTTTGTGAATGGCATGGAGTGCAGAAATGCCCCCCCTGCACTGGTCCCCAGCTCACCCCCATGTGGAGCTGCGCATTCAGTCAGTGTGCCGGCTGCCTAATGGGGGCATTGTGGGGATGTGAATAGCGCATGGGGGTGCAGCATGCATGACCAGGTGCAGGTGGGCTATGCGCCGTGGTTACGTGGTGTGTCCCATCTGCACCTTTGTGAATAGGTCCCTATATTTTTATGAGAAAGGGGATGGGAGAATAACTTCAGAGTGTCAAAACGACAAATGAGTTGTGAAAGTCCTGCTCCCTCACAAGTGTTGAAAAAATGCAAACATTGAATCATTTGAGGCAGGGCAGGACTACTGCATATTTCATCTGCATAGTGAAAGCTGCCCTCTTATTGGTCCACTCAGCATTTACTGATGACTCCTTAATTATTACCAACCCCCCCCGGACTAGCACGTTACCTTATGGATCACTGAGGCTTCCGCCCCACTCGTTTCCCTTCTTTCAACACCTTCTCTCTCATTGTTACCAAATGTTTGCATTTTTCTTACTTCCAAATTGTATTGTATAGGCTGTAAACCTTTCTTTTATTTCTGTTTATCAATTTTTTTCTTCAGCAATGTATTTGTACCCTTGCATTCATGATGTAATTTATTGACTCTGTCTGTTCTGTTTTTTTGTTGTTTTACTCCATTTTCTATTATTTTCACAGTGGATGTTTGTGAAAACTGGCATTTTTCTCACACATACCCTCCGGTATACAAATAAAATTGATTGATTGGTTCTCAAACAAGCTCCAGCTGCAGAATGCATACTTATGGCATATGCGTCTTCCAAAATAAAGGAGTGTAAAATTTGCATTGTAATACATGTAGTGGTTGTATATGTCATAAGTAAAAGCTCATTTATTGGTGAACATTTCACTCCATCAGGCTTGTATAAAAAAAGCAATATGCAATGAATATGTCACATGTCTATCTGTTATTGTACTACCACTACATATGAATTGCAGCTGGTATCTATAGTAAAATAGAAACAGTATTACATATACAATAATGGATGGGGAAGTGTGCTTAATGAGAAATTAATGGTTGCCCGAGGTGTGGGAAGCTACATAAACCCCGAGGGCGAAGCCCGAAGGGTTTATTAAAGCACCCATACTGAGGGCAACCATTAATTTCGAATTTAAAAACACTTCCCCATCTTTTATTATTTATAATTGCTGGTCAGCAATTTTTAGCAGCCCTGAGTCTGAAACACAGTGATACACTGACACTGTCTCTCAGTCACACACACACACACACACACACACTGTGTTGCTGTCGGAAAAGTTTATTTCTTGTGAGGAGTATTTTTGTTAAGCCATTTTTGTTTTGTGTCTCTCAAAGTGCAGTCACACTTTATGTCTTATACTTGCAATAGCACTTACCTCCGAGAAGTGCTGTGGAGCTATTACTCGAGGCAGTGAAGCATTGTGGAGCCGTTTTGTAGGTGGGGAAGCTCTTCAGAGCATTTTTCGAGAATTCCTATGTGGTGTGAGTTCTGGACAGCAGGATCAACCAGATAAGTTGTTTTGTTAAAATAATATGATGAGACTCCCGGTGTGGCGGCTCCTCAGTAAGCGGAGCCGCCATGTTTGTGTCAGTGTTTAGCCTGCCCATGGGAAGTGAAGAGCCAATCAGGATGTGGCTCTTTCATGACTGAAGTGGCGCATGTTTGCCATTATAACCTGCGGGTTTTAATGGCAAATTATAACTCAGTCAGGCAATGGGAAAAATTGCTGAGCAGTCATTACACATTTTTTATTTTTATTATGTCAACTGTGTGTTTTATGCAGTCTGTTCTATTAAAAAAAGCATTTATATTACATCAAGACAAGTATATTAGATTTAAGAAAAATATTAAACTATGTTAAAAACATATAGGGCAGGATATTCAGATTGTGCCAGGCTGTGGTGCCAGCCTGGGCACAGCGCAACCTGGATGCGTAGGGGTGTTGACAGGGTGATATTCAACGGAGCTGTTCCATGGCACAATATCATTGAATATCACTCTCTGGTCACCCGCAGTGCGCATGGCACAGTGGCAATGTGTCAACGAAAGTGGCCAGAGAGGAGCAGGGGGATGTGCTAGCGTAAGTGCCATTGCGCTAGGTGCAACCACCGAGATATTCAAAAGTGCACATGCAAATGGGGCCATAATGTATGCAAGGCACAAATGGGGCCATTTGCATGTTATTATGCCCCCATTTGCATGCAGGTGCGCCTATCCCTGCGACTTGCGCCTGGCACCCTGCTAGGCTGCAGCCGTTGAGGACCGACGCCCCCTGCACATCGTGGCAAAGTGCCCCAATGCCCAATCGTGGGCATGTGTATATGAAGAACATGTCCCATATCCCTGGTGGTCCAGTGGACTGCTTGCAGGCCGATCATGGGCATACATATGTTTTCAATCAGTTATCCCTATCCCTGGTGGTCCAGTGGACCGCATGCAGCCCGATTGCTGGCATATGTATGTTTGCAATCAGTTATCCCTATCCCTGGTGGTCCAGTGGACCGCTTGTAGCCCGATCGTGGGTGTCAGTAATATCCATGATGAACCAAGCCAACCCTGATGGTCCAGCAGAACCCCCTCCCCACCCACCCACTGAGCCCCACTGCCCCACTCCTCCTCCCAGTCAGCAGCGGGTGGCAGCTCCCCACCTGCTTGCTACCGCCGCCCACTGACTGACTTTGTACAGTAGGGCTGTATGCCCATTGGTCCACAGCATGAGCCAATGGGCATGCAGCCCGTACCGTACTTCACAGTCCAGATATGTGAATGGACAGCCACCCTCCTAGAATTGGGCTAAGTTGCTGTCATAACCCGCACTTGCATCAGGTGTTGCAGGCTGTGGCGTAATGGGTGGCGTAACCCACGAACGTTGTAGCCTGCAGCTGCCATGGTGCATCTTGCAACTTGGAACAGGGGCTGGCATATCGCCTGGCGTAAATAGCGAGATACGCCATGGGGTTCAGCGTATCTCACATTATGCTGGTATATCCCCTCCTGGAGTTGGGCCCCAGGTGTCTTCTGTTGTCAAAAGTGCTTTTTACCACTTGATGAACATTGCCAGGATCAAGCCCCTCATTCTGCCTGAAGACGCCGACACTGGTGCATGCCTATGTTACCTTGAGGCTCGACTACTGAAACTCTCTGTACTTCGGGGTCATAGGAGTTACCCTCTGCAGGCTGCAACTAGTGCAGAATGCAGCAGTTCAGTTGCTGATGGGCTTGTCCAGGTCCAGTCATGTAACCCCATTCCTGCGGGCTCTGAACTGGCTGTCTGTCAGGTGGAGGGTCCTTTTTAAGGTGGGCTTGTTCATCTTTAAGGCCCTTTGGATGAGATGTTAAACCGAGGTCCCTTCTGCCCATCCTGGTGCTGTCCTGGTGGGTGTCCAGGTGGAAGTAAAAGAACCCAGGGCACTCTTCGCAAAGAGTAGGGAACATTCCCGGTGTCCTGGCCAACATTCCCCTTCCCATAAACCGGTTCAAGCACTTTGGATGTATGAAAAGCGCTATATAAATACTGATTCTTCTTCTTCTATATGGGCTAGGCCTGGGCTACCTGACTGAGCTCCTCACACTTACCACCTCGGTCTGCTGTCTCCACTCCTCATCCAGAGGCCTCCTGGATGTTTTCAGGGTTCAGCTTAAGACCTCCAGCGACCGTGCCTTTAGTATCACTGGGCCGTCCCTGTGGAACTCGCTACCATCTGCAGTCTAGGAGGCCCCTTTTATTGAGATGTTCAAGAGGAGGCTGAAGGCCCACCTATTCTGCCTGGCTTTCCTGGAGGAGTTTACCTGATTTGCTTGATTGCTGACTGAAAGTGATCTCTGCTATCATTAATATTTTAATCTTAAATGTGCAGACTATGTGTATCTTCTGTGTTTCAACTTTGTTATTTGTATTGCTTTTATTGTTAGGCTCCCAGAGCCTCTGGGATTGGGTGCCATAAAAATAAAAATTGCCTTGCCTTGCCTTGAAGAGGTTGACCAAATAGAGGGGGAACTGGTGGGTTCAGTCCTATCTCTCTCTGGCCCCCTCCAGGTGACCCACGTCCTGTGGGTGACCCCGAGGTTCCTGCCCCAGGGATGGTGCCAGGGCTAAGCTTCCACCCCTGAGGGTGGAACCCTACCTGCCTGACTACAGGTTGCAGGGAAGGGACACAGAGAAGGGGACGTCTGCTGCAGTGCTTTGGCAGACTTTGTATTCTCTTGCCCATAGTAAACGAAACACAGGTTTTCCACACTAACCTCACTTTGTCACTTTGTCAGTGGCTTTCTGTTCTCCAGAATCAAGTGCAGTCAACCAGTGAACCCCTACTCTTTAATTCCAGTTACTTCACTTGTTTTATTTTCTTTAGGTGCTTCCATTATTGGAAAAAAAGAGATTATTAATGTTGTTGCTGTTGATGTATGCGTTGTGTATATAGCTGCAGGGTATATAGCTAGTAAACACAGGATGCAGGGGAAGTGCTGATTTTGTTGTTTTGTCTAACCTAGTAAAATCCATATTTCAAAATACAATAAAAGTACAAAAGATGTTACAGTAGTCTTTGGAAAAAAATATATAACACATTTATGTTCTTTTTGTAAACAACTACTACTTACCTAACAACATTTTTTAAAACTATAACAGTAGGTATAGTGTTCTATATGTAGATTTTCTACAGAGTAAAACATTTGGATATTTGATTGAAATTAACAGTTGCATTATGTAAAAAATTCAAAAATGTACTGTTATCTTAAAGCAGCAGTGCAATGAAAATGAGTTAAAATTTGACCCCATTTTTTTTCTTCCTAATTGGTACCCCAAGTCTTCCAGTTTATGTTGGTGGTGAAATTTTCTGTTTTCATTATCATTTAAGAATTTTATGAATGTTTTAAAGTAATTATTTCCTCAAGAAAAAAAGACGTCCACCTCATTTTTGCACAGAAATAATACTGAGGACCCGAGGAGAATAAGAGTTCAGATAAAAATACAAATGTATAGTACACGGCATAGGAAGCATTCAGAAAACCCAAATCAATGGTTCTACCAATATTTTGTATAACTATAGCAGAAAATTAGCTTTTTGGAATAACATTTTTCATCACAGAGCTGCTTAAAAGACATTATGCTTGTTTTTGATAATAGAAGGTTGTATATTTACCTTAATGGCATTTGTTTGTAAGGGAAGTGAAGGAAAGCTACACTGTAGGCAGGTTGCTCAGAGATAGAGATGGTGGCGGACTGGGAAAGGAGATTACAGCAAAGCAAACTGGATTCAAGTGTAAGAGGGTTGATGGGAACATGGGAGAATGGTAGAGTGCAATAAAAGGTGGGATGTGCAGGCAGGAGAGGCAACCAGGGACAACTAACAAACAAGCATTTGTCAGTGTTGAACATTTGCTTGTATGCATGTGCCGTGCAGGTGTTTGGTACTGACAGTGCACAGATGAAGATGCCCTGCACCAAAGGAAGACTCAGTCCAAGGGCCCTGTACTTCTGTGCAGAAACAGATGTAAAGAATTCATGGGGCTGTCTGGTGGGCTGTGGAAGTGCAGGGCCCAGCAGTCCCTGTGCTTCCATGTGGTTGCAGATGCAGATGTACAAGGTAAAGAGTACATCAATCAGCCAATGCACAAGGCACTCTGCCATCCACGGTTGGAGAGATGCAGGGCCGTAAGCCAAGGGGACAGTTCTCTTCACTATATGGTACCTGGGCACATGCAGACAACACTGCACCTTTCATTCCCTGGCTGGGGTGGTGTCGCATAACAGTGCCATTTCCCCACCCTCTCTCAGTCCAGCTGGGTCACTGAGCTCACCCCTGAGCTCAGCTCACCAGCATAGGAACACAAATCATGGCTGCAGGGGTGAAGACTCACACTACACACAAAGATTATTAAACTATTATAATCTTTTTTTATTTTGACCCCAACTTTTCAAAATAATTGTTTTATGATTTGCCTTATAAACTTGGCATGAACTATTTATGGCATATTGGCCAAAATGTCATTTCACACCAGAGATGAGAAAACACGTCTCATCCAGGATTTAAACAAGCATTTGTCAATACCGAATGTTTCCTTGCATAGTTTATGTGTCCGGGGTGTATTGTGTTAGTTAAACTTCTGGTAGGAGGAAAAGCCTGCCTGAACTATGTTTTGACAAGCTGTTGTATTTTGGACAGCATTTGAAAACAGAAGCTTGGGTAATAAGAAGTCTATGTTGAAAATGTGGGGTGCAGATATTTAAGATTTCCACAGTTATGAGGATGCGTAGCGAAATTACAATGAATGAGCATAACATTGTTATTTTTTCATATTTTGACCCTGAACGTTGAACATAGTCTTCTTATAACCCCTCCTCATGAACTCTGTAGGTGATAATTTTCAAATCCACGGGAAAAACGGCATTCCAAGCCAAAGGTATGAAAACACATTTTGGGCAGGATGTGAAAAATGACAGCTATACTATTCATGAGGTGGTGTGATAAAATGGCTTTATTGAAAATTTGGAGAGAAAATATTGAAAATGACCAAAGTTACTCATGTGTGTAGAACATTTTAAGCAACTGCGTGTAACTCGGCCATTTTTTGGAGTTTTTTCACCAAATTTTCCACATGACCTTTTAGGGACACCATCTTATGAAGAGTAGCATTATCATTTTGTCCATTTGTCCTGAAAGGTAATTTTGCACAGCACCTGTGCCATTCTATGCCACAGGTGCGAACACATGTTTTGGGCAGGATGTGAAAAATGTCAGCTTTACTGTTCATGAGGGGGTATGAAAAAATGGAAGTGTTGAAAATCTAGTGTGAAAATATAAAAAATTGGTGAAGTTATGAGCATGTGTAGAAACTGCAAAACGCACGCTCATAACACAGTCATTTTTGCAATTTTTTTGCACCAGAATTTTCAACTTGGGCTTTTTGGGACCTCTCCTCATGAACACTGGCACTGTCATTTCATTAATCAGTCCCAAAAGGTGATTTCATACAGTGACCACGACTTCATCTTTCAGGAATGAGTAATGAAATGGCAGTGCCAGCGTTCATGAAATAGGGTCCCAAGAACCCCATGTTGAAAATTTAGGGTCAGAATTCCTAAAAATGGCTGAGATATCAACTTGAGTTGAAAACCTCATTGACCGCCATTATACAGCACTTGCCTTGATTCCTCAGTTTGTGGCTTGGCTTTGAAGAGTGCAGACATGTCCCAGTCCACAGAAGATCGCAGCCGCCACCCTTCAAAGGTAAGTATGGGGTAAGGTGGGTGCACAGAGGAGGAGACAGGGATGCAGGAGGGGAGGACAGTGGAGATGACGAGGGACCATTTTCTTTTTTTTACAGGCTTAAAAAAAGACATCGGGGACAGTTTTCTTTTCTTAACAGGGTATAAAAAATGTTTATTTTGGGACACTGGGAGTGGGCTCTCCAGTGTCCTGGGGGGGTAGATAATGCCAACAGGGGGATTGGGCACCCCAATGTCAGTACTGGGATGGAGAACTGAGGGTGCGGGGTGGATAGCATGCTGAGAGAGGGAGCGGGAGGACTTCATTCACATACCAGAATGGGGAATAAGAGCTGCAGGGAGGACAGCATGCAGAGGGAGGGAGTGGGAGGGCTTAATTTTGATACCGGGAGGGGAACAAAGGGTGCAGGAAGGAAAGCATGCAGAAGGAGTGAGTGAGAGGGAATGCAACTGATGCTGGGATGGGGAACAAAGGTTGCAGGGAGGACAGCATGCAGAGGGAGGGAGGGAATGGGAGAGAATGCAGCTGATAGCAGGATGGGGAACAAAGGGTGCAAGGAGGACAGCACGCAAAGGGAGGGAGTGAGTGAGAGGGAATGCTGCTGGTGATAGGGAAATGAAGAAGGCTTAATGCAAATGGCAGTGAAGAACAGGGGACAGAGCTGTCTGCTTATCAGCCAGTTATGCAAATGAAAGGCATGAAGCACTCTCATTGGAACACTTCATTTCTTTCAGCTAGAGAATGGCTTCCAGCTGTGAAACTGTGACTAGTGTCACAGTTTGGATGCATGCTCATTGGTCTGTCAAGTATGAGCCCACTGTATAGTACTGTGCATTGGACTTGTCCCTGACACACCTCCAAAATGTCATTCTGCCGCAAGATGTTTCTTGCACATGTGCACATTTATGAGGTAGTGTGGAAAATGACTATGTTGAAAGTTTTGAGTCCAAATATTGAAAATTAGCAAAACTATGAGTGAAAGTTGAAATACTGTAACAGTCATAACCTGGGCATTTACCATATTTGTACACCAAATTTTTAGCATAGCCTTCTAATTACCCTACCTCATAAACCCGCTAGGTGAACGTTTTCTAATCCCCTCCAAAACGTAATTTGGTACCGTTGAACCATCACTCCATGCCACAGGTGCAAAAATACATTTTGGCCAGGATTTGAAAAATGACAACTATCACGTTCGTGAGGCAGTGTCAAAAAATGGCTATGTTGAAAATTTGGTGTTAAAATATTACAAATTGCCTAAGTTACAAGCGAGTGTAGAAAATGTCAACGTATGCACATAATGTTACCATTTTTACATATTCTGACCCCAACTTTTCAACATAGCCTTCTTATGACCCCACCTCATGAACAAGGGTAGTGACACTTTTTAAATCCTGCTGGAAAAGTGATTTTGCAACATGGCCACAAAATCACCTTTTGAGCCTGATTTGCATAATTCCACCAACAATTGGTTATGAGGTGGGGTCCCAAAAAGGCCATGTTGAAAATTTAAGGCCAAAGTATGTAAAAATGACCAAGTTATGCACCAAAGTTCAAAACCCCATTGAAATACATTGAACCACACTTACTTAAGTTTCTCATATCGCAGTCACTGGTTCCAGCAGCAAGATGTGTCTCCAGTCAGAGAGTAGATCTTCATCCTGGGACATATTCCATTGAGTGAGGATGTGTGGGGGGGTTTGGGTTGGTGAGTGCTGAGTGGGAGGTCTGGGTGGGGTGAGGGGACTGATCGGTGAGAGATCGTTTTCTGTTTTACAGGTTGTTTTTTTTTTAATCGAGGGATGGTTTTCTTGATTTCAGGAATATTCTGTCACTGGGAATTGGGAACTCCAGTGTTGAGCTCGTGTTCAGCAGCACCTGGGTGGGCACCCTAGTGCTGCCACTTACATAAGAGGAATGGGAGCTGGTAGTCAAGTGAAGCGGTAGCAGGGGTTGACTCCCTGGTCTGCTTCTATATTAATTATAATTATATATAAAGATTGGAAAGAGCAGGTGGAGACCTGGAGGGGAGGGAAAGAAAGAAGCAGTACCAGGGATGGGCACTGTGGTCTGCCTGATAGATAGATAGATAGATAGATAGATAGATAGATAGATAGATAGATAGATAGATATGTTGCTACTGAGTGACAGAATCGGCTGTTTGCTGACTGGCTTCATGTAAATGAAAAGACCAAAGCCCCCTCTGAAAGGAGCAGCTTCAGTTCTTTCAACTACATGAATTTTCCACCCAGTAAGCATTGAGTAGTGTCACGACCACAGTGCATGGTCACTGGTCTGGACTGTCGAGCTCCTTCCAGCTTGAGCTTCAGTGGTTTCAGCAGTGACACAACCCTGAAATGCTGTTTATTGTAACAAAATGTTTCTTGTGAATGTGCAAGCAAATGTAAAAATAGTCCATTATCAGGAGAACAATAGCAGGAATAGAGGGTGGTGTGTGCTAATGCCAGAAGCCTGGGAAACAAAACCTGTGACTTCCAGGCAATAATGGCAGAGGTACATTTAGACATGGTGGCTGTAATGGAGACATGAGCGACCCAGCACTACTATTCTAGAAGAGATAGGATAAATGGCATGAGAGGTGATGTGGTGTTATATGTGAAGAAGGGAATCCTCACTTCTGAAGTTCAGGATGATTGCAGTGCTCTAGGGACTGAAACAATCTAGGTATGAACAATAGGAGGGGAGAAGGTAATTAGGAGAGACATGGTCTACAGGCCACCAAGACTGAGGGAGGAGGTAAGCAGTGAGCTGGGAAATGAGGCTACAAAGCTAGGGGAGGTTTTGATACTGGGGGACTTCAATCTGCCAGATATGGACTCAGACACCCCAACTGCAGCAGGTGCAAGCAGCCAAGACCTAGTGGACAGAATGCATGAGGCATATCTGAGCTAAAAAGTCATGGAATCCACTAAGGGAGGGCCATACTGGACCTTGCCCTTACAAACAGGGATAGAATAGGGGACGTAACAGTGAAGGAATGACTGGGGTCAAGAATAGTGTGGACTGAAGTCAAGCTTAAAGCTGAGAGGGTACAATTCAGGACCAAGGTTCTGAACTTTAGAAGGATTATTTTCAAGAAGATGGAGGAAGTGTTGGTGACAAATTAAGACAGGTAGAGGGAGCAGTAGGAGTAGCCAGAAAATAGGAAATAATCAAAAAAAGGAGTGTTAGAGGCAACAGGTCTCTGTGCAAAAATGGCATGCAAGAATAAGAGGGGAAGGAAACTATTATAGAAACATAGAAAGTGTCAGCAGATAAGAATCTGTAGGCCCATCTAGTCTTCCCTATTTTCCCTGCCTAACACTACACACTGCACCCTACTTGGTCACAGGTGTCCCTCCCTCCCTCCTCTCTTACTTCTATTCATAGCGCCTATGTGCCTGTCCCCTGCATACATGAAGCTCCCCACTGTCTTTGTCCCTACCACCTCTTCTGGCAGGCTGTTCCAGGCATCTACCACCCTGTCTGTGAAGAAGCATTTCCTCACATCCCTCTTAAATCACCCCCTTGAGTTTCATAGCATGCCCCTGTATACTGGTGTTCCTTCCTTTTTGAAAGAGGCTCTCCCCCTGCACTTTGTTCACTCCCATGAGGTACTTATAGGTCTTAGCCATGTTCCCTCTCACTCTCCTCTCTTCCAGGGAGCACATTCCCACCCCCCACAGTCTCTCCTCATATGGCTTCTTGTTCAAACCCTTCACCACTTTGGTAGCCCTTCTCTGGATAGCCTACACCCTGTAGATGTCCTTGCAGAGGTGCAGCCTCCAGAACTGGATGCAGTAGTCCAGTTGGGGTCTCACCAGTGAGCAATACAGAGGCAACACCACCTCCCTTCTGCTAGCGATTCCCCTCACTATGCATCCTGGCATCCAGTTTGCCTTGCCTGCTGCCCTGCTGCACTATCCTGCCACCTTAAGGTCATCAAATATGATCACCTCAAGGTCCCTCTCTTGCTTTGTAACTGTAAGTACCTCCTCTCATCTTATACACAGTCTCTGGGTTACCCCGCCCCAGGTGTATGACTTTGCACTTTTTGCCATTGACACTCAGTTTCCACACCCTATACCACTCCTCTAGTTTCTCTAGAGCCCTTTGCATTCTCTCCACCCCCACCTGGGTGTCCACCCTGCTGCAAATTTTTGGAGTAATTTTCAAAGACACACACCTTCCTCTCCACTTCCTCAGCAATGTCACTTTTAAAGATATTGAAGAGAACAAGGCCCAGTACCAATCCCTGAGGTACTCCACTGCTCACTCTCTCATCATTTGAGTAACTGGCATTTACTGGCACCCTTTGCCTCCAATCCCTCAACCAGTTTGATATCCAGTTTGCCACTTTCTCCCAAACTCCCGGGCTGCTAAATTTCTTTATCCACCTCCTGTGTGGTACACTGTCAAAAGCCTTACTGAAGTCCAGATAGGTCACATCCATTGCCCTCCCTTGATCCACTTCCCTAGTTACCCAGTCAAAGAAATCTATGAGATTTATTTAACATGGCATCCCCCCGTGAAGCTGTACTGCAGGTGGTCCTGCAGCCCATATGTCTCTAGGTACTCCATCAGTCTCTGCTTCAGTAGGGACTCCATTAACATCCCCACTACTGATGTAAGACTGATTGGTCTGTAATTGCTGAAGGGACCACATCAGCCCTCTGGAACCACCTCCGTCTACAATGAAGTGATAAATAGTATTGCCAGAGGGGCGGCTATCACTGTGCTCAGCTCCTTAACTACCCTTGGGTGGATCCCATTTGGTCCCATCACCTTGTTTTCTTGTAGGGCTTCCAAAGCACAATGGATTCTTCCTTCTGCAAATGGACTTTTGTGTCCACCCCCTTCCCCAGTGCTTGTTACTACATGTCGGCCCGTCCCCCCTTCCACTGTGAATACCAAGCAGAAGCATTTGTTTTAAATTTTAGCTTTTTCTTGATATTCCTCTGCACAGCACCCCCAGTCTCCTAATCCTCACTATACCACCCCTTGTCTTCCTCTTCTCACTCACGTACCTGAAGAAAGTTTTATCTCCATTCTTGACTTCCTGTGCAAGCCTTTCCTCAGTCTGAGCCATTGATGTCCTTTCCCCCTTTCATGCCTCCCTTTGTTTCTCTAGATAGATCTCTCTGTCTGCCTCCATTTGGGTTTCCCTGTACTTTCTGAAAGTTTTTTTTTTCTTCTTTACAACTTCAGTCACCTCCTTTGAGAACTACAGTGGCCTTTTTTCCTCTTCCCCTTGCTTATCACCTTTAAACACTTTGCCATTACCTCAGTTATTCCCTTCTTTATTCTATTCCATTGTGCCTCCACCCCTCCACAGCTATCCCCTCTTCAAAGTATTTTCTAAGGCAGTCTCTCATTTCTCCAAAATCTGCTCTCCTGAAGTACAGGCTATCATCCTAGTGTGGTGTTTCATCTGCCCAATTTGTATGCTAAACCACACTGTACTATGATCACTTGAACCCAGGGGCTACCCACTGTTATGTCTGCTATGTTGTCCTTGTTTGTAAGCACAAGATCCATCACTGCCCCATCTCTAGTGGCATCTGTAACCATCTGCCTGAGAAATGCCACTTGCAGGGAGTGTAGGATGACCCTTCTCCTAGTTGTCGCTGTGGTCAGGATGTTCCAATCCACATCCAGCAGATTAAAGCTATCCATGATTATTGCTTCCCCTTTGTTTGCCATTTTGCCTATGGCATCCCCCAAAACTCTGTCCAATTCCTCCCACTCTGTTGGTGGCCAGTACACCATCTCCACATATATTAAGGCTCCTGACCCAATTTCTAAGTCACCCCAAAGAACTTCCAGCTCCTTTCTTTCCCTGCTGCGTCCTTGTATATCCATGGCCTTTATACCTTCCCTTCCATATAAAATAATCCTCCCCTTTCCTTCCTGATCTATCCTTACAAAACATGCTGTAACCCAATACGGCCACCTCCCAGCTGATCCAGGCCCTCTTATGCAATGGTAGCCTCAATGCCTGGAATTCTATTACCTAAGCTCCTGCATTGGTGCACATGGTTCTCCACTCCTTTCATCCCTCCCTTCTCTTGCTTTGCCCTCTCTTTATGAGTTCATCCTTCATCCTGCCCTTTTCACTGGTACTGTCCTTCTCCTTTCATCCTCCCTCAGCCCACTCTCCCTAATATTTTGCCCAGCCACAGTTATACCTCTTGACCCTCCCATCCCTCTCCCCTTGCCCATTCTCCCCAATACCCCCAGGAATTTGTTTCCCATTGTTATGGTTCTCAAAGGGTGCTGCTATGGCAGTGTGGGAAAAAAGGAAACCATTCATTAAATATAAGGGACATCGGATGGACAAGGGCAGCGAGGTATACTAGCAAATTACAAGAAAAGTTAACAAGGCAGTCAGGTAGCCAAAGGCAGAAGCAGAACTAAGGCTGGTGGAGATGGTCAGGGAAGATGACAAAGTGCTCTTTCCCTAAATTCAGGAGCGATGGAAAACTAAGGGAGGATGGGCTGATGAAGGAGGAGGAATGGGTAATGAATGAGAAGGACAAGCCAATCTGATGAACAATTATTTCTGTTCAGTATTCACCATAAAGCAAATGGAGCCTCTACCAGATTGCAACATGCCTAATAGCAGAGGGTCACTCGTAGGACTCAGCAAGGAGCCCATTACAATTAAGAGATCGATGAAAAATGTTTAGGTGCTAAATTGAAATAAATCAATGAGTCTGATGGGTTGTGCATGGGGTTGTTAAGGGATGTCTAGTAATGGACCTCTTCAACTTCTCAACGTAGGTGAGAAAAGTGTCAAAAATTTGGAGGATGGATGGATGTTGTCCCCTACATAACTGGGGAGTTACTAAGGGCCATGCAACTATATACCAGTCAGTCTGACATCTGTAGTGGGGAAGATCATAGAATCTATTAAAAAGGACAGAATCATGGGATTTCTGGAGGCAAATGGGCTTCAATACTCTAGACAGCATGGTTTTATCAGTGGGGGTCATGCTGGATGAACTTGATCAACTTCTGTGATTAAGTGGCAAGAGCAGCAAACAGTGGTCAGGCTGTAGACATACTATTCCTGGATTTTAGTAATACCCTTTACTCCATCCACATGGAAATATGGTAAAAAAATTGGACAATTTGGGGACTTGTGAAAACATAACTAGGTGGGTAAAAAACAGTCTAAGTATGAGGACTCAGAGGGTAGTACTGAGTGGAGAGGCATTAGGTGTTGGGGAAGTCACAAGCAGTATGCCCCAGGGATTAGTCTTGAGTCTGGATTTCTTCAATATATTCATTTATGACATAGGAGAGGAAGTCCAAGACAAAATATGTCTCTTCACAGATCACACCAAGATCTCTGGTAGAGTGGATTTTGAGAATAATAATAATAATATTGTAATCTTTATTTATTATGCGCCTTTCAAACATCAAGACACATTACAAAGCTTAAAATAATGAATAAAACAACAATAATAAATACACAATAAAATCCAAAGATTAACCTTATTAGTCACAGTATACCCTGCTCCATAAATAGGTCTTCAGTGCCTGTTTAAATCCCCCCCCCCACCACGGTCACACACTCATGAATTTGATGGGGTAGAGAATTCCAAAGGGCTGGGGCTGTGTACATAAATGCCCGGGCCCCTGAAGATTTTAAAACAACCCTTGGAATCTCTAGCAACCCCTTGTTTGCTGAATGGAGCAATCACTTGGGGCAGTAAGGGAACAGGAGCTCATTCAGGTAGTCAGGGCCAAGTCCACATAGGGCTTTATAAGTCAGTAATCTGACTTTGAAGGCGATTGCCACTGAACTGGCAGCCAGTGCAGTTTGCGCAGCACCGGTGTAATACGGGACGTCCAAGGAGTCCCCATCAACAACCGGGCTGCAGCATTCTGCACCAGCTGCAAGTGGCGGATAGCAACCCCCGGAAGCCCAAAGTAAAGAGAGTTGCAATAATAAAGGCGTGAGGTCACAAAGGCATGGATCAGTGTGGAAAGATCACCAGACGGAGCAAGATGCTTGATCCTAGCGATGTGCCTCAGATGGGAAAAAGATGACTTAACGACAGCTGACACCTGAGATCGTAGTGTCAGTCCATCGTCAAGTATTACCCCTAGGTCTTGCACCTGTTCAGCAAGGAGCTGGGAACCCCCAGGAAAAGCCCCGTGGGTTGACCAGCCCCTGACCCCCCTATCCGGCAACTTGGATCTACAACCATCACCTGAGTCTTCCCTGGGTTCAACCTCAGCCAGCTGGAATTCATCCAGTCCTGGATTTCAGTGAGGCAGTTATTAAATACAGAGAGTGCTCCATCCTGGTCGGATGCAAAAGACAGGTAGAGCTGGGTATCATCAGCACAGCAGTGAAACCTCAGCCCATACTGGCTTACAATGTCTCTGAAGGGCAGCATATACACTGCAAACAACATGGGGGACAGCACAGAGCCCTGAGGAACCCTACATGACAGAGAGAGAGAGAGAGGGCCAGAGGAATAAAACCCTGACACCACCCTCTGAGTTCTGCCAGTGAGGAAAGACCTAAACCATCTGAGGACTGAACCAGTCAGGCCACAGATGAACCTCAGGTGCTCGAGTAGCACCCTATGATCCACAGTGTCAAAAGCTGATGAGAGATCAAGAAGTACCAAGATGGACCAGTTTTTTTCAATCTCTCGCCATCAGATCATTGAGCACCCGAACCAGTGCAGTCTCAGTGCTGTGCCTCTTTCAAAAACCAGATTGGAGAGGTTCATAGATGCTATGGATGGTCAAATGGTTCTCCAGTTGTATAGCCACTACTTTCTCAATTACCTTCCCCACAAAGGGAAGGTTAGAGATAGGTCTGTTGGTTGGGGGTAAGGTCCATTAAGCGGGATCTGAAGAAGCAGATGGGGTCATTTAAACTGGGGCAGTTTAAATTTAATGCAAAGAAGTGCACAAAGTTATGCACTTGGGGCCAATACCCTGAAATCGGAATACAGAATGGGAGGGGGTGGACAGCACTGTGGAAGAAAAGGATCTGGGAGTGTTGATGCTGAACATTTTTAAGGCATTGTCACACTGCAGTGAAGCAGTAGGGAAAGCAAATCAGATTCTGGGATGTGTAGGAGAGGGGCTCACTGGCAGGTGGAGCGAGGTGATGATTTAAGCAATAAGGCATGACAGGGGGTGTGTGTTATGTAAGCAATAATGCCCTCCAGGGTGGGTGGTATTGTGAAATACCAGACTGTCCAAGGGCATAATGAGGCCTGACATTGCAGGCAGAGGGCCTTATAGCCCCTTGAATGTCTGGTATTTCCCAATACCACCCACCCTGGAGGGTATTATTTTGCTTAGCAAATGGCCTACATGTGACAGTTTTAGAAAACAGGAAGAAGAAAAAAATAAGAAATGCATACTTATGACTAAAATACAGGAAAGTTGTTACAGTTGTAAAGTAGTACCTCTACTAGTGTTCTTCCCAGTAGAGGGCACTGCAGTCTCTCATGGTTTCTTTACAGTGAACTGTACTTTACTACTGCATTTCTTTTACTGTGTCATCTGCTTTTTGGTTTTTATTATTTTTTTTTGTGGGCACTCATGAATTGTACTTTACTGCTGCCTCTAACCCCATGCAAGCCCTGTTGCCTCCGTTTTACCTTAATTCATGAGGACTCCTATCAGGATCAGGCAGGGCAGCTGACAGAGACAAAATCACAAGGTTAGTTTTGTTTTTTGTTGTTTAATGTTCCAACTGCTTTTTTTCCAATGCTAGAAAGAGAAATGGCATGCAGAAGGCAGCAGGGCCAGGGGGAAGGAGAAAAAGATGGAAGAAATGGCTAGGCGGGAGACTAGCGCTGCTACAAAACGTTTTACTGACACTGAGGGTTTGCCGCTGTTAAATTGCCAATTCAGAGGAAAGCCACGAGCAAGGGGAAGAGATCTGGAGCTAGAGTGTGCCAAAAGTATTGTGGTACCTACCCTAAGTTTTTTTTTTTTATTTTAAAATAAAATTGAGTCTTGCCTTTTTTTTTTTTTTTTTCCAAGGAAAGAGGGGAAGATCAGCTGCTACTTTACAGCTCAAGCGAGTACCACTGTGTTTGTGGAATTTCAATTCAATGACAAGGGCAGAACGGAACATAAAGTATCTGATAGTAACCATACACATTTTTCAGTAATAAGCTTCGTCTGGCAAAAATTTCAAGATACACATTTTTCTTTTCATTTTCTTTCATTCCTGAACCAAGATATGGGGTCTTGAAGTTTTTAAAAGTTTCCATGCCCATGCCACACCCATCATGAAAAAAATAAATACTTTGTGCTGTTTACTATCAGAAACATGTGGAAGAACCATCCTAATGCAACTACAGCATGAATCTAGCATGCACATTCCACAAGTGACACTACAGGAAGAGATTGTTTTTTAAATGGCGAATGACAGACATCTTTAATGAAGTGAGTCATTAATTACAAAATCAGCTATAAAAAAGTCCTAACATCTGAGAAAACCAAAAATATACTGAGCATGAATCAGGTTGTCAGACATACATTTTTGCTAAAAAAAAAACTATATGATGATTTTTTTCACTGACTAACAAATACTGCTGCTTTAAGTTACAAGTTGCTGCAGCTGAGGTGCATTGCTGGGGAGGTCACTCAGTCACTAAAGAGAAAGTCTAACTGAATCTTTCCTGTAGCTAAGCGAGTGGGGGAAATGGCAGCTGCTCAGTTTGGGGTGCCCAATAATACCCTAAGTAATGGGGCACCCTGAACCGGCACTTATTTTTCACTGGGCTCTATTGAAAAATAAATGCATGTCTGACCATGGCTTTCAGGCAATCAGGATGTTTTATTTTTCAAGCACATTTTCTAATGTGGAATAACAGTACACCTTGGGAAGTGAAGCCTGAGGTGAAGCCGAGGGCTTTACACATCCGAGAAATACCATTATCCCTCAATTACTCACACTCTGGAATGCCTTATTGCAATTATAAAATGGCTTCACTAATTTTTTATTTTAGGGCCAAGCAATGAGGTTCGGAAAGTTAAACATTTCTGACCCATGCTGTTGTGCTGGGATATCAGCACGGTCATGTAACTGGATTCCACCAATCACAGTACAGTAGTTTTATTACCTATTTTATAATCCCCCGTACAGATCACTGGACCAGCATCATTTGGAGCACTGTGTACAATCTTGGTATCCGCACCTAAAGAAGGATAAGGACCGACTGGAGGCAGTACAAAAGAGGGCTATCACGATGATCTAGGGGCTACAGGGGAGGACTTACAGTATGACAAACACTAGTCAGTACCTGCATCATCACACAAAGTGCACTGTACTTATAGTGGACTTTGAGAGTGTCCCTGCAGGCCACTTATGAAGCAGCTATATGGTTAAACAAAGTGCACCAGACCAATAGTAGAGTGTTTTTTGCCATTAAGCAGTATTATTATTTTCCAAAAATAAGGAGCCATAATAGTATAGCATCAATAAATAGTACAGTAAGACTTCGGGATGTATCTAATACATTAAAACATCAAAGATTCAGATACATTTAGACAGCAGGTATGAGATACTGATTGTCTCTCTTCATAAGTACTGTATTAAGTGAACTTATATTGTAGAATGCAACTTATATTAAGCCTTGTAGCTACTTAGTCCTAAGGACAACTATACTCTTACAAATTTTGGAGACTGTAGCAGTGCAGAACTTACCTCAGTGTCCAGTAAAACATCTCTTAGCTGTGAAGAATAAGTAGTTAGTAGTAGGTATTATTATAATGAAAATATATATGAGTCTATGAAGGGACAGTTTCTTACTCTAATGTAATGTGGAGGCAGTATAGTGCAGTGGTTTAAGGCTCTGAGCTGAGAACTTGAAGACCTGGGGTTGAATCCCACAGCCCCCACTTGCATACCGTGTGACCCTGAGCAAGTCACTTAACTTTCTTGTGCTCCCAGGTCACACTTGTAAACAAGCTATCAGCTTAGTGTGTCTCTCCAGGTTAAAAAATAAATAATCTTTTCTAGATCAGAATTTTCCAATTAGATGCATATTGTTTTTTGTAATCTGAAAAGGGATCTAAAATGTTATTAAATGTTTCAGTCTGATCTGTTTTGAGAAAGTACATTCTCTCAGTTTCTGCCACTACTGCCAAACTGTTATACTATTCTCCAAATGTGGGACTCCTTGGAGTTTTCAAAGAGGACAATGAAAGTCTTTTTAGGAGAGCAAGGCTGCTAGAATCTGTTTCAGCTGGTAGGTGATTCCCAGAATAAAACTTCAGGGAGAAAGGCATTTTAATTTAAATTAATGTTTCACACATGCTGTATACTTTCCTCCATATGTCTAAGATTTTTGGATCGTTCCACAACATATGCATGAAACCAGCATTATGTTCATCACACCTCTAACAGGGGCCCTCAGGGAGATATATCGTATCTTCAAGCCTTTGAGGCATAAAGTATATTGATGGAGTATTTAAATTGAATAGTTCTGCCTTGTACTTCCCTACAAGCCTTGATATGCATTTGTCGATGTAGTTAACCATTCCTCAGTTTTTATGTCATGACCTAACTCCTTTTCCCATTTCATTTTAAATTACAGAGTTAGTCTACAGGGTCCTCATGCTGAAAATATTTTATACAGCCATGCAGCTGCTTTTCTCATTAATGCAAATGTGGTTATTTGTCACCAGTCCTTATGAGGAGCCGAAAGGCTGTATTCTTCATCTAACACAGTATTCTGTATGATTTCCTGACCTGTAAATAGTGAATAAATTGGACTTGTGAATTCTGTATTTTCCTTTAACTTCTTTGAAAGACAAAAGTATTTTAGTATTAGGATTAGTAGATCATTCCAGGTTGTACCTGGAAATGAGCCTTAGCACAGTGTGCCTTTCCCAAGAGAGGAAGGAAGGAAGGAAGGAAGGAAAGAAAGAAAGAGACATGCATACATAAAGTAAACATTGGATATCCCTTCTTTGCTCCATCACACATCTTCCAGAGGTTTTCTTTCAGACAGAGTTTCTGGATTTTCCCAGAGTGTATTTAGACCTTCAAGTAGGTGAGGAATTTTAACAAGACCCTGGAATTTTTTAATGTTTCTGAGACTGCTACTTATACACGGATTGTTTTGCGGAAGGCATTTAAATAGGTAGTCTAATAGTTTGCAGGGGCTTACCATCTGTCGTTCCACTTCCAACCATAAAGGCAAGCAAGTAGGGGAAGGAGGAAATATATGAAGTACTGTGTGCTCAAATAAGAAGGTAGTTTGGTATTTTTCCCACCAAGGGAAGCCAAAACCTCCTTCTTTCCATGTTGCTCTTAACTTGGATAAAGAGAGTCTTGGGGGCTTGAATCCCCATAGGAAGTTTTTGACTAGTACTGTTATCTAAGAGAATATAATTTTTATGAAATGTGACTGGAAGATTTTGAAATAAATTTAGGTGCCAGCATCATCATCTTGCCTGCATTTATTTTGCCCCATAAGGATGTGTTAATATTTTTCCATTTTATAAGATCCGCTATTTTTTTTAAAAATGGGTCTGTGTTTAAGTCTATTATTTTGGGGGGATCTTTAGATATCTTGTGTCCTAGGCATATTACTGATTTCTGAGCCCAACATTTCTTGTCCATACAGTCAATATTTGGTTGTGGTACATTATTTTTAGATATATGTATGACCTGTGTCTTTTTTCCAGTTGTTCATCAATTCGGTTATGAGGGTAAATTTCTGTAATTCCGCATTAAACAAGTTAACCCAGTCTTTGGTGTGGAAAGGGTAAGAAATAGATAATCTGCATAGGCAAATGTTTTGTTTATATTTTTTTCTGTTCTCACTCCTTTCATTTCAGATGATTCGAGCATTTTCTTAATTAGAGGTTCTATTGCTAAAACAAAATTGGTGGGTAACAAAGGGCACCTTTGTCTCGTTCCTCTAGACAAATTAAAAGGTGGGGTGATGATGCCATTTTTTATTAATTCAGCCTTTGTGAATGTATAAAGTATTGTTATCCATTTAAAGAAAATGTCCCCTATTTCAAATTTCTTTATCATTTCATAAAGACAGTTCCATTCTAGGGAGTCAAAAGCTTTACAAAAAGTTTAGAGAGAGAATAACCATGTTTTTCTTTTTTTTGGTGTTTTTTTTTTTTTGCAGCTTTACAGGTCCAGATCACATTTAACAATCCCCTCACATTCTCCATCCCTGATCGACCAGGGATGAAACCAATTTGTTCTTTACCAATTAAACTGATAATTAAGATCTTAAGCCTGTCTGCCAGTGTTTTTGTTAAACCCTTGTAGTCTCCATTAAGTAAAGAAATAGGTCTATAGCTTCCACATTGCTGATGATCTTTTCTATTTTTTAAAATCAAAGTAATAAAGGCTTTATTCATGGACTCAGGTAATGTACTGTCACTAAAGGCCTTCTCGAATAAATCTACTAGATATTTAGGGCTGTAAGGGCAAGGGCTTTATTCAATTCATCAGCAATACCATCAGGACATGAAGATTCATTATTAAGCAACTCTTTGATTGCGTGATTAATTTCTTCCATTGTTATCAGTTTATTTAGTAAGTTCTTCTTAGATCATTTAACACTGGTAAGTCTAGGTGTCCAAAGAATTGTTGTGTATTTTCTTGTTGATCTGTTGCTGTACTCGCGTATATGTTTTTGAAAGATTCTGTCAAGGTATTGTTTATATCTTTATTAGACACTTCAATTACATTGTGCTTATTCTGATATTCCAGGAATCATACTTCATGACTGTTTCTTTTTAAGCCTATATGCCAATAACTTGCCAGTTTTTTTGTCGGAATCCGAGAAAGTCTGACTCTTTACATGGCATATTCTGCTTTGGCTGAATAAATTTTATTGATGTCATATTTATGACACTAATGACACTACTGACATTAATGATGTTCAGGAGCTGATCAGGCATTAGCCCATTTGGTTAGCTCCTCTGAATTCAGGATAATATGACAGATTGCCACTGCTGGACATGTATCTGTCCAACCTGTTTTTAAAGACACTCTTAGATTCACCAATAACAATATTTTCTGAGAGATTGTTCCATACGTTAATAATCCCCTGTGAAAAAAAAAAATATCAGTATTGAATTTTGTAATCTGCGCTTGCAGAGAATGACCATGTGCATTATAAATATTTTGCCTGTAGTTTATATTTAACTACTCCATTAAGTGTTTATCTTTCACAACATAAAAAAAAATCAGTAAATTCCCTCTCTTCCTACGGTCTTCCAAGGAGCATAGTTTTAAGCCTGTTAATTTCTGAATGTATAAACATTCTTTATATTCTGTTATGATTTTGGTGGCACATCACTGCACTCTCTCTCTCTATTTGTGTATTTCCATTTTTCTATAAGGATACCACAGTTGACTACAGTAGTCCAAAAGTGATATGACATATGCCTTAAATAATGGCATAATAACTTGTGTATTTCTACTCTTGATGTTACTCTTGATGGCACCCATCACTTTATTTGCCCTTGACACTGCAGCAGTACATTGTTCCTTAAATTTAATGACGTGTTGATAATTATGTCCTGGTCTTTTTCAGACACGGTTGATTTTAAGACAGTGTTACATAGTATATACTGAGTCTGAGTGTTATGTATGCCCAAATGCAAAACATTACATTTGCTTAGATTAAAAGACATACTTCATTTGAAAGCCCAGATGCTGATAGTATCAAGTTCTTTTTGGATACATTATACAGTATTTGTTCTTCAGTACAGGCTGGGCCACCAATCTTAGTATTGTCTGCATACTTCACTATGAGAGTATTGATGTTATTATGCAAATCAGATATAAACAACTGAAACAAGATTAGACCCAGAATGAATCCCTGAGGCACACCACTGGTCACCCCCCCATATTTGACAGAAAGTCATTTATAGAGACTCTCTGGGTGCAGTTTCTTCAGCAATTTGAAATCCAACCCACTATAACATGTCTGATCTTATGTTTTATTAGTTTTCCACTATTGCCCAGTGTGGGATGGTATCAAATGCCCTAAGGATGTCCAATAAGATCACATCTGCTGAGTCACCTTGATCTAATATTGCACTTATTTTTTCATAAAAACAGCAGGTTTGTTACGCATGATCAACCTGCAGTAAAACTGTGCTGAGATTGATCTATCTACTGAGTCTGCTGACTTTAACTGAGATTTGATCTTATCCACAATTATGGCCTTAGCAGTTTTCCAGGCTTAGACGTCAGACTGAAGGGTCTGTACTTTTGCATGTTCAACTTGTTACCCTTCTTATATATGGGTGTAATTTTTGCTGTTTTCCAATCTTGTGGGATTGTCCCTTCCTTAAGTGATAGTTCAAATATAATTTTTAATGGAATACAAATGCTTTCCTTCATAATCTTTAACATTTGTGGGGTAATACTGTCATGTCTGGAGGCACTAAAGGGTTTCAGGTTATCAATCCTTTCCTGGATATCTTTTGGATCAGTAACATAGATATGTGTTTTTTTTTAGGAATGATGAAGACTTATTGGTCTGTCCTTATTGTATACAGAACAAAAGTAATTATTGAAGAAATAAGCAATTTTAATGGATCCAAAACAATATCATTGCTTTGCTGTATAGTGGTTGGTTTTGTATTGTTTCTTTTTAATGAATTTATATATCCGTAGAACATTTTACTGTTATGTTTTGAAGCAGTTGATGTTAATTTCTTCTCTATTTCTTTTGGATTTGTTTATGGCTTTTTTACAGTTTTTCTGAGCACTTTTAAAGTTTGACCATGTAGAGGGAGATTTGGAACGTTTGTACTCTGCGTAACGTTTCTTTTTTGTTTTAATTAGCTTCAAGATTTTACTATTCAGCCATATGGGTTTTATACCTCTTGTGTTGTACTTTTTTATTCTCTTTATGTGTTTTCTGCAGACTTCAATAATTTTATATTTAAGTATATTCCAACATCTTTAAAAAGTGCTTACCGGTCTTTATTACTAATGTCCTGATTAATATCTGCCTTATTTACTGTTTTATGGAAGTATATTTCTGCACAGGCAATTTGCTTCTGAGAACCACTCTGATGAACAAAAGTAATAGTAGAATGATTGCTGCTACAAAGTGGGGGCCAATTATATAATCTGTGATATGGATAGACCCACTATTGATAACTAAATCAAAAAAGTTATTTCCTCTAGTTGGTTCTCTAACACATTGTGTTACACTGAGTTCCTTGCATGTTTCTAGAAATATGGCAGATTGCTTGGTATGTGCTTTTAAGTTCATTCAATCAATGTTACTATAGTTAAAATCTCCCATCAGTATGGTTCTACCCATATCACATGTTGTTTCAAGTTCTTTTGTAATTGCTTCATTTGTGGTTTCATTACATTAAGGTGGTCTATAGCATAAACCCAAAGTTATGTAGTCAGTAATACTTACATTAACTCTCAACCCAAATAGTTTCAGTCTTAACTTGGTGAGACTTTATTTTCATGAAATGTTGATATGTAGAAATATAGACATTGATGGCAGATAAGGACCTACCTGTGTTAGTGCTTGCTGACTTTTCCTAGTCATCTACCTTGGCCACCCCCCACCGATCTCAATGGTTCCCTTGTGCCTATCCTATGCATGTTTTAATCCTGCCACTATGTGTTTTCCCACCACCTCCTGGGGCAGTCTGTTCCATGCATTCACCATTCTTTCAGTGAAAAAGGACTTTCTCACATTTCACCTTAAACGGTCCCCCTCCACTCTCATGTCATGTCCTCTTGTCCTAGTACTGTTTCTAAACTGGAAAATGTCTCTCCCTTTCACCATATTTATGCCTTTTGAGATATTTGAATGTTTTGATCATATTGCCCTGCTCTCTCCTCTGCTTCAATGTATACATATTGAGGTTCTTTAATCTTTCCTCATATGTCTTGTGCTGCAGACCCTGCACCATCTTTGTTGCCCTCCACTGCACTGTATCTATCCTGTCAATGTCTTTGAGCAGAAGCAGCCTCCAGTACTACATGCAGTATTCCAGATGGGGCCTCACCAATGTTTTGCGCAATGGAACCATCACCTCCCTTCTACAGCTAGTGATACCCCTCCCAATACACCCCAACATTCCCCTGGCATTCCCTACTGCCTTTGTGGTCTCTTTGGTGGCTTTCAGATCATCTGTGATAATGACTCCTACATTTCTTTTTTTCTCGGTGTCTGTCAGCAACTCCCCTCCCATTCTGTAGCTCTCCCCAGGGTTCCTACTTCCCATGTGCATGATGTTGCACTTCTTCGCATTAAACCTCAGTTGCCACACGTCAAGCCATCTCTCCAGCTTTTCTAGATCTATCCTCATCTTATCCACATCCTTACAGCAAAGGAGCAAGCACAAGGAACGTGGTGCTCTAGAAACTCACCAAGTACATATACTCACAGGTTTCTGGCACTCACACAACCCCTGAGAGGGATGCAAAAAAATATATTCTTCACCAAGTTTTGAAAAAAGGCATACTCAACTTTAAAACTGTGGTGCATAGGGAGAGGCATCACCAGCAGAAAACAGGAAGTTGTTATCCCTCTGTACAGACAGTTGGTGAGATCCCATCAGGAGTACTGCATCCAGTTCTGGAGACCCCATCACTGCAAGGACATAGATAGGATAGAGGCAGTCCAGAGGAGGACAACTAGAATGGTGCAGGGTCTGCAAGCGAAGCCATCGAGGAGAGACTAAAAGAGCTTAATATGTATACCCTTGAGGAAAGAAGGGGGCATGATAGAAATGTTTAAGTACCTCAGTGGAATCAACAAAGTCCAAGAGGGTAGCATCTTTCAGAAAAAGAGACATGCAAGAACAAAGGGACACAATTTAAAGATGGGGGGGCGGTTCGGGGCAATGTGAGGAAGTATTTTTTCGCAGAGAGGGTAGTGGATGCATGGAACAGCCTTCCTGAGGAGGTTGTGGGGTCTAAAACTGTGGGAGAATTCAAGAATACATGGGACAGACATAAGGCAATTCTTGTGGGGGTAGGAAGAAATAGGCTGTTGGTTAACTAGGATCTGTGGCTTATCCTGTAGGTAAGGAAATGAGCAGACTAGGTGGGCCAAGTGGTCCTTATCTGCCATCAAAGTCTATGTTTCTATATTTCTATTACTCCCTATTGCGCTTTGCACATGAGCTGCAGTGGCATAAGTTTCATCTTTATTTTGGATGGCTCTAATGTGTTCTCCCATTCTCACCTTGAACTGACGGGTGGTTTTCCCTACATAAAAAAGCCATACACCTGCAGGTAGCTAAATATATGACCTCCTCACTTCGAGCATGTCATGCACTGTCTGATTTCATAAGTCTTTTCGATATTACAGGTTGTGAACCCTTTCTTCTGTTCCACATACTCACAATGTACACATCTTCTACACATGAAACACGCCACTGACTGATTGACCCATGTTTTCTCCGTGTTGTTTTTAAAATGGCTTTGAACCAGAAGATCCCTGAGTGCTGGTGCTTGTTTGTAGCACATCCTGGGTCTAAATGATGCTATCTCTTTTAGACCTGGGTCTACTGATAAAACATGCCAGTGTTCATTTAGAATTCATTCCAGGTCTTTAGCTTGTGCAGAATAACTGGCTATTATAGTGAATCTGCTTCCTTCTGCTCCCTACTTGAACTGGTCCTAAAGATGTCATCCCTAGCTAGGCCCAAGACCTGTGATCTAGCTTAATTTATTTTCTCTTTCCTATACCTCTTTCCTCAAGTCTCAGGGAGAGTATGTCTGCTCCCTTCTCAAAATTTTCTACTGTTAAACAATAGCACTTTGTCCTCAAAAATTGCCCCTTAGGGATGTTCATAGTTACACGTGGTGGGTGGCAACTACTGGCAACCAATACTGTGTTGCCATCCACTTCTTTTCTGTATATATCACTCTCAATTCTATTCTCTCTATTCCTTGTAAGTCTCAGGTTGAGATAGGTGATGGCATCCCTATTAATAGTGTAAGTGAACCGTAGAGTGTTTTTGGTACTGTGGAGCCATTCTACAAATACAGCAAACTCTGATTCACTACCATGCCACACAATCAATATGTCATCAATGAGGCATTTCCAGGTTACTACCTTGTCTGAGTATGGGTTCACATTCTTGTTGCATGCTAGTGTGTTCTCCCACTTGCCTACAAAAAGATTTGCTATTGATGGGGCACAAGTGGCACCCATCGCTGTACCTTTCACTTGTACATTTATCTGGCCGTCACACAAAAATGCATTACATTTCAGTACATACTCAAGCAATTTCAAAATAAAGTGTATGGGTGGTCAGTGGCTTTGTTTAGAAAAAACGCCACAGCTTCCAAGGCCCCTCATGTGGGACATTTGTATATAAAGCCTCTATGTCCACAGTCACGAGGAATGTCTCTTCGTCTAATGTCATGTCTTTTAACAGATGTAGTGCTTCTGTAGTGTCTTTCAAATAGCTAGGCAAGGTGGCCACCATAGGTCGTAAGAAAACATTACAGAATTTAGAAAGTGGTTCTGTAATGGATCCAGTTCCTCTGATAATCGGGCGCCCTGGTGGTTTATCTAAAGTTTTGTGGACTTTTGGCAAGATATAAAATGTTGGTCTAACAGAATTATCTGTGGTTAGGAAATCCCTCATTTTTAGATCAATTTCACCCTTCCAATAAGACCCTTGTAATGTCTCATCAATGCTGTACTTGAAATCAGGGGTTGTATCATTCATGCGTTTTTCATAAAATTCTGTGCTGCCTAGCTGTCTCAAGACTTCACGTTTATATGCTTCTCTCTCCAATATCCACATCCTCTAGAGTATCTACTCTGTTGCAGATCTTGGTGTCATCTACAAACAGGCAGACCTTGCCTTCCAGCTCATCCGCAATGTCACTGATTAAGATATTGAAGAGAACTGCCCCAGGAACTGATCCTTGAGGTACCCCACTTGTGACCCTCATTTCTTCTGACTGCATTCCATTTACCACCACTATCTGCTTCCTGTCTCTGAACCAGTTACCAACCCAGTTCACCAACTTTTAGCCCACCCCAGACTACCAGCTTTCTATATGTAACAGTGTCAAAGGCTCTGCTGAAATCAATGTAGGCGACATCAACTGCACCCCCTTGGTCCACCTCCCTGGTCAACTAGTCAAAGAAATCTATCAGATTAGTTTGACAGGACCTTCTTGCTGTGAATCCATGCTATCTTGGATCCTGCACTCCTATGGATTCCAGGTGTTCCACAATCTTCTTTAAGGAGTGCCTCCATGATTTTCCCTACAACTGATGTGAGATTGACTGGCCTGTAATTCCCCACCTCCTCTTTGCTGCCACTCTCATGAAGTAGGACTATAGGAGCACTTCTTCAGTCTTCTAGGACCACTCCAGTGCTCAATGACTCACTAAACAGGACTGCCATGGTGCTGCCAACTTCATCTTCAGTTTCTTTAGGATCCTGGGATATATGCCACCTGGACCCATTGTTTGTCAACCCTGAGCTTTGTAAGCTTCTCTAGGACCCTCTCTTCTGAAAAGGGCCGGTGTTTGCCTCCCTCCCCTCTGTGAATCTGATACATAGCTGCGGGCCCTGTCCCTCCCGCTCCTCTGTAAAGACTGAGCAGAAATACCAGTAGCCCATGACATGAGCATCATCGATTGGACACCTACAATAACAGCGACCCAATCCCTGGAGCATGTCATTGGGGCTACAGTAGAGTAAGGTGGCTGGATGGGGGGGTTGCTGAATATAGAGATGGGATGTTGCTATACGTATGCATGCGAGGGGAGTGAACACACACAGCGAAGGGTGGGAGGGAATGTGAGGGTGGTGCTGTGGTGGTTGCCAAACCCGACCCATGGCGTGGTGGGTGGGTGGGTTGGCAGCATTGGTGGGCAGGGTACTGGGTTCAGGTCCGGGTGCTGGTGTGTTTTTGTTTGCCCAGCCAAACTTTCTTTTTTTCATGTTTTCACCCCCGACATGCATCCCCTGGATTTGAGAATCCTTAGGTGGGGAGTGCGGAAGCAGACTTCCTTTGAGAAGCTCACAGGCGCAGACCCATGCTGATAAAACTCTAAGTCAATGGCGCCTTTTGCTTTGTACCAGATGTTAGAGTGCTAAAATAAATTTTCGGCACTCTGACTTCGCGATAATGGCGATCACCTTTAGGCTTTCACCGTTATCACATAAACCCAGAAATACCTGTTTAGGATTTCTGCCTTCTCTAGCTCCCCCTCTGCACCCTCTTCCTTATCCCCCCTGAGTTTATCAATTCCTCCCTGGACTTTCTTCTTTCACTAATGTACCTGTAGGATGTCTTGTCCCCCTTCTTTACTGTCTGAGCTAATCTTACTTCACTTTGCGCTTTTGCGCTCCTTACTGTTTTTATAGCTTCCCTCAGACAATTCTGGTACATCTCCCCATCTTCCTTCCTTTGGATTTCCTTATATTTCCTGAAAGCCAACCTTTTGACCCTAACCTTCCCAACTACAGTCTTTGAGAACTAAAGTGGTTTTCTCCTCTTACCTTTGTTTCTCTCCCTAACACATTGGCCTGTTACCTGAACAACTGCCTCTTTAATACATGCCCATTTCCCCTCAATGCCCCCTCCTGTCTCTCCCCTTGCTAAGGCTTCTTTAACACTCTCTCATCTTAACAAAGTCAGTCCTTCTGAAATCCAAGATCCTTGCCTTTGTATGAGTTATCTGTATCCCAGTGCCCATTTTGAACCATATTATGTGGTGGTTGCTGGACCCCAAGTGATCTTCCACTTGGAGAGCTGTGATTCTTTCTCCATTGGTCAGCACCAGATACAGGGTCACCCTGTTTCTGGTGGGTTGTTGTACCAGTTGTTTGAGACCCTCCCCTTGTGGGGAGTCGACTATGTCTCGAGGCCTGGCTGAGCCCCCAGCTGGAATAGACCAATCCACATCCAGCATGTTGAAATCTCCCATCAGTAAAACTTTGCCCTTCCCTGTCATACTATGTATGTCCCCCAGCAGTATCTTGTCAGCTTCTTCTCCCTGAGCTGGAGGCTCGTAGACCACCCCTGTTCTAATAGCTGTTCCATTTTCTGGTTCAAGGATGACCCACAATTCCTCTGCCTCCTCTTGCCTGCCCTGAATTGTGGTTGCTTTGATCTCTTCCTTGATGTAAAGTGACCCCCTTTCTTTCTGTCCCTGTCCCTTCTAAACAGAGCATAACCTAATACATGTATATCCCATGTGTAGTTACTGGTGTACTATGTTTTGGTTATGGCTACTATGTCCAATTAAGCCTCCGTCATTACCAACTCCAGGTCTGGGATCTTGTTTCCCAGACTGTGGACATTTGTATACATGACTTTCCATTTACTTGCTGGTGGTTTGCTAGCTAAGGGGGAGGGATGACCTTTTCCCCATATGACGTAATCGGTGCCAAACCCCTCTCCCCTTCTGCTAGTTTAAATGACCTGCAAAAACACCAACCTTCTGACCCACTGCGCTGATGCCCCCCTCCGTTCTCAGGTGTAGTCCATTGAATTTAAAGAATTTCCTCTCCCAAAAATGTTGCCAATCTCCTACTAATCAGTATCCTTTCTCTTGGCTCCAGTCCCTGAGCCAGGCGTTTAGTTCACCTATTTCTTTTTCTCTGATTTTCTGTCTGCCACCACCCTTCTCCCATATAGGCAGAACCTCAAAGAAGGACATACTGGATGAAATGGATGACAACCGTTCACCTAGTCTGGTCAGGGGTTCCTTGGCCTCCTCTACTGACTGATTGGTGAGATTGTTTGTTCCTGGGTCAATCAGGATGTTCATGTTGTCTCCTGTGCTTCATATGATTTTAGCAATGTGCTCAGTGTCTCTCCAAATGGATGATCCTGGGAAACATTTGACCACCACCTCAGGCTGTCAGTGGGTATTGACTCCCTGAATCATGGAATCCCCTAAAATCATAAGGTTTTTTGTATTTGTTTTTAGCTTTTTTTGATCTGTTTTGATTACTGGGTGTCGCTGTTTGCTGCTGTCCTGCAGCATCCTCTGCCATGGTGTTTTGCTTGAATGCCAGAGGGAGGAACCTGTTTGTTATTGGTATTGGAGTTTTGGAGGCATTAAATCAGTGTGGGTTTTGTTTTGGTGTGCTTGTTTTGCCCTTACCAACCTTCTGCCACCCTCTGGGTCCAACTACCCTCTGTGGATGAGGAGTACCTACAAGGTACAACTACCTTCTGTATACGAGATGTACCAGTTTGGTGCTGGAGGAATTGCGGGTGGTTTCTATAGTAATTGCCTCCTTGTGTCTGGGTTTGGAGGTGGGAGATTTCAGCCCATGCTGCTCGAAGCTGAGCCCTTAGGTCCCCAAGTGCCCAGCATGTAGGACTGTGATCCAATTCTTGGATAACAGTCCTGTTGAAGACTGTTCCACAGTGCCAGTAATTGAAAATGTACATCCTGCCTGTGTCTGTGATGTATATATAGCAGACGAAAAATAGAAAAGGTGAGAACAAAGGAAAAAGTGTTTTTTTTTTTGTTAGTTTTGTTTTTACTTAGTTTGTCACCCTACCTGTATCTTTTGTTCACTTAGCTTATATTCTATATGTATTATGTAGGGGACATCCCATTTACCTGTGTTGTGTAAGTATCACACCAAGTGATGTTTCTACAGCGAGTCCATTGACTGGTCTGATCCCCTAATTACTAGGGGTGGTGTTAACCATGCAGAGCCTATAAAGGCAGCGTAGCAGGGGGTGGGTGGGGATCGGAGAGGAGGGTGGGACCTTCCTTCAGCCCTAGAGCATTAACAAAAAAGGAATCCAAGAAAAAAACTGTCAGTCACCTTGTGCAAAAGGGTAGAGTATCAGCCCACTTGCGTACAATCTCTTGGACAAGAAAAGAAAGGAGTCTGTTAGGTACAGTACAGATTTATGTAGCAGACTGTTACAAATGCTTTACCAAGTGTTTACCTAGTCTCCTATTTGCTAATTTCAAAACTGCAAATATGACTCAGGAAACCACCCGTATCCCCACACAAGCTCCTCTGTAAAGCACCCTTTCCCTTAGAATACCTCTCTGCGCCTCCTCTACCTGTGTAGCACTCCTTGATGTGGATGAAATCCAGGTTTACCTACAGGGGAGCCCTCAATTAGTTGACCGCACAGCTCTGCTCCACTCTCTGGTACGGCTGTCCTCTGATTACTATTCTGCTGTGGGATCCAGAGCCTTTTAAACATTCTAGGTTTGGTACACTTTTGCTGTTGCTTTTCTCCCTTTGTGAACTGCTGTGTTTAAATGCATACATACTGAAATACTATTTGAAATGTATATTGCAACTCCACCACCCTTAGCAATTTCCCTGTCCAACCTTATCAATTGGTATTCTGAGATATTTTTATTCCACATCTCCTTGTGCCCACCAAGTTTCAGTGATCAATGCAATATGTACTTCATTGTTTGTGTTTAGAATTGTTTGTAATTCACCCATTTTATTATTATTATTACTATTCAGACTTCTGGCATTAGTAAGGAAGCACGTGATATTTCTCAGAAGACTCACCTGTTTTTGGTAGTTACCAGCAGAGCCATTTTTTGCATGTCAGTTTGATTTCCCAACCCCCTCATACTCAGTTAAAAGGGACAATTTCTAAGTTTGCTTTTATGAGTCTTCCTATTATGTATGCCCTGAGTTTGTTTAGGTGCAGTCCATCCTTCCTATATAGGTGGTTTCTATTATAGAAGTGATCCCAGGTGTTAATGAATCTAAAGCCTTCCCGCTTGCACCAATTTTCCTGTCTTGAATTGATACACATTATTGTACCTCCGCTCCTTTGTTCTTAATGTTCTTACCCATTTCAATGAGATCAAAGCAGATGTCTTTCTCATGGTTGCGACCAACGTTATTTGTGCCCACATGTATATCAACAACTGGATTCCTTCCATAACTGTTCAATAGGTTTGGTACCCTAGTACTTAAATCATTAATCTTAGCCCCTGGGTAACAAACTGTAGTTGGGTTCTGTTTATTTTGTCTGGGCCACAAATCACAGAGTCGCAGTTTTGAATTATAGAGTCCCCTATAACTAACATTTGTCTAAGAGTCATGCGGTGTATTGAGCTATTATCTCTTGTAGTCTGTTATGTATTTTGTTCTTAGTATGTTTGTAATCCTGTTTGATTTGTCTGAGTCAGTTTTCTTTTTTCCCAAGTTCTTTCAAAGACTCTCTTTTATTAAGGCTGGATAACTAATTATTTTGCTTCTCAGGAAGGCCTTGAAGGCATCACATAGACAAGCATCTGAAGTTCCCCAGTGTCATTTGTTTCATTTTATCCCTGTGTCCCTCATAAGTAACATTTGTCTAGGAGCTTCATGTGGTGTATTGCACTACTATTTCTTGTAGTCTGTTACGCATTTTGTTATTATGTTTATAATCCTGTTCCATTTGTCTGAGTCACTTGTCTTTCTCCCCAAGTTCTTTCAAAGACTCTCTTTTATTAAGGCTGGAAAACTAATTATTTTGCTTCTCAGGAAGGCCTTGAAGACATCACATAAACAAACATCTGAAGTTCCCCTATGTCATTTATTTCAAAGAAGTCCTTAACAAATTTATCAAGGTGTTCTTTATATTTTTTGTCTGCTAACAATGAGATATTAAACCTCCATCTTAGCCCTTTAGTAGACTCTTTGTCAATAGTCAGGTTGAGGGTAACAAGCCCAGGGTCTGAGAGCAGTATTTTCTGAATCTCTGCTGAAAGGATGCTGGAGCTTTATTTATTTTATTTATTTAGTTTTTGTTGACCGGGTAAGTGCACTAGACAAATCCTGCATATTTTCAGGCATGACCCAGGAGAGGGGATACAGATGAATGCCAACTGGCCTTGAACCAGATTAAGCTGTTGGTGGTATTTTTCGTGAATGGAGGAATTTGGCCATTGCACTGGGGAAATTCCCCTGCTCTTTTCGAGAAGTGCCATGGGATCTTTAACATCCTCCTGAACTACCACCAGAACAAGCAGATGGGACCTCAGTTTAACATCTCATCCAAAAGACGGAAAGCTTGAACCATTGTATACCAGTAGGTAATCCAGCCAACTATAAGAATTGTGCCCATTAGAGTAGAAAGAGTAAAATCCCTCTTGTGGGTGGATTGGTATCTACAATTCCAAGATCTTTTCTTAAATTTGAGAAAGCATTCCTTGATTTAGATTTGGGACAAACCAATTTTGCATTGCTCCTATCCAAAAGGGGACTGTCACCTCATTAAAGTTAACTCCTCAAATAATTTCATGGTCTTTTAAAGTGCATAGTTGAATGGCTATATTATCAGAAAAGGTGGCTTGTTCTTTGTTGGGGCATAGGCACTGCAGATAATTATCTTTCTGCCATTCAGAGCACCTGCTACTGTAAAAATTGGAAGTGTCCTTCTGGATCTGCCAAATGGTTGCTTTTAATAGAATTTTTTCTAATTAAAATTGAGGTTCCCCTTATTTTTTAATTAAACTTGCTGAACTATGTCTGTCCTACCCAGTCCTTACTGAGTTTGATGCCTTCTTGGGCAATATGATGTGTTTTCTGTGGTAGGGCTGTGTCGACTTTTTCTTTTTGTAAATGGTTTAAAACCTTTTTACGTTTGATAGGTGATCCTAAACCTTTCACATTCCAGGAGGCAATGGTGATATTGGTTGAGACCATCCTGAATCCACTATTCCCAACTAAATGTATTTAATGAAATATAATTTTTGGTTTTGGTTCTACTTATGAAGAGAATGGAAAAACATTCACTATATATTACTTTTGACAGTGTCTATGAAAACTTCATGCTTAGGAAATCCTAAGTTGAAGATATAACATACTGGTGAATTATAAGTTTCAGCCATAAGTTTCCAAAGCAGTTAATTACTAAGATTATTTAGAGAGACTAATGATTGTTAAGCAAAGGGTTCAAAACAGTATTATAAACAACTAGAAAACCAGCATGTCATAAATACTTTATTTATTTATTAACTTCTCAGATTCATACCTTTGAGCCAAGAGCTCATTTACAAAGGTTCTATGTCGAAAGCCGAATACATTACAACAGATATCAGGGTCTTGTACAAAACTTCAACTTAACGAAACAGAGTACTTTACAGCTGGTAACAAGGTACAAGATAGATATTAATATTTTTTAATTTAAGGTTATTAAATTCTCGGATTGCAGACCAATGAGTCAGAGACTCTTTTGCAACTGTTCCATGTCAAATACAGCAATACAGTAAGTACAGAGAGAACAAGGAGTCAGATGCTCAATTAAACAGGTAATACACAATATCAGTTATTACAGTGACCAATACAAGAGCAGGAAGAGAAGCATACACTAATCAATGTGACACTTAAATATCTACGGTGTCTGTAGCTATTTCTTAACATTAAATAAGGTTAAAGAAAACAAGACTACTTATTCAAATCATTTTGGAAGGGACACACTTTTATGGACTTCTAAGAGTGATCTTGGTATTTTGGACACATCTGCCAAGATAGGTAACTTTAGCCTAAACCATCTGCTAACTGAAAGACTGAGGTAGCAATTAGTTATTCAGTACAATGTGCGTTGGTTACAACTGTCCATTTATTTTCTTACTGTACCCTTAATGTATATATATTCTGTGTTTTGGTATTGTAGTTACTATTTTTAATTTTAGTAAACTTTGTTTTTTCTTAAAACGCTGCCTGAGACATGCTCATTTGGGTGTGAATGGTGGAACCGTCTTAATATTCTAACACAGCTAACACAACATCTCAATTGAGTCTGCAGGGAGTTGTGAACCAGGTTGGTTGTATGACCACTGGATCAAGTATTGCACTGCTTTCCCTGAAGAGAGTGTGATCTTTGGACCTGTCACCTGGGTGTGCTAGCTAAAAAAGGTTCATTACTGACCCCAGGACTCAAGACTGGTAGTTGCTCAGACCCAAAACAAACAGGAGGGTGTCCCTGCTTGTCTCCTGTTCACAAATCACACCTAAAGGTTAGGCACTATGGGAGAAGAGGACCTGATCCCAGTAGTGGGTCTGTGACAGATTTGTATATGTCCCAGACATATACAGACATCTATATTCTAAATCTGTCACAAATCCACTCCGGGTTCAGGCCCTCTGCTCCCACAGTGCCCAACCTTGAAGTGCGATTCATGAACAGTGGACAAACAGGGACACCCTCCTGTTTGTTTTGGGTCTGAGCACACTACCCAGCCTTGAGTCCTGGAGTCAATTAAGAACCCTTTTTAGCTAGCACGCCTAGTTAACAGGTCCAAATATCACACTTTCTTCAGGGAAAGCAGCGCAATACTTGACCCAGTGGGCATACAACCAACCTGACCCACAACCCCCTGCCAACTCAATTGAGATGCTGGTATTTTCTTATCTTGCTGGATCTTTACACAGATCCTTGTTAATGAGGTTGCATATGGCGACACTCTAAGCAACTCAACAGTTATGTCAGAATTATCAATACTGTTCCACCATTCCCACTCAAAATGAGAAAATGTCTCAGCAGGTTTTAAGGAAAAACAAAGTCTACTAAAATTAAAAATAGTAAATAAATGCAGTACATAAAATATATACTGTGTGTGTGTATATATATATATATATATATATACACACATACACATTAAGGTTACAGTCAGAAAGAAATGAAAAATTTCAAATTAAAGCACCTTGTAACTGATTTAGCTAATTCTACCTCAGTGTTCAGTTGGCAAAGGGGTTCACATTTGAATTACCAGTCTTGGCAGAAGTGTCTCTAGGAGTCCAGAAATAGAAGAGTCTGTTTTGGATGACTAAACACAGAAGTATGCAATGTTCCCTCAGTGACTTGACAATATCACGGGGGAAAAGGGTCCCACCCAGCTTGTGAGGTCACAGCTCTGTGGTGATGTTGGCTGTGAGGTCACTCTCATTCCTGCATACTGAATTAGTCACGTGCCACTGCACAAGGCCCTACACCAGGCACTTGAGTTAAATCCCAGTACTGACACTGTAGTGCAGCATGAGGGGGTGCTGCACTCCTGAGGTGCTGTCTTTCAGGTGAGACGTTAAACCAAGGTCCCATCTGCCTGTTCTGGTGGTAGTTCAGGTGGATGTTAAAGATCCCATGGCAGTTCTCAAAAAGAGTAGGGGAAAATGTATTGTGAAATCAAAACCATTGAAAAAGCAATACAACAAAGTAACACTACAAAATCATGAAATCGGGTAAGTACAATGAATCCAACAATAAATAAAAAGAAAACAATCTAGAGTGTTCATAACTTAAGTCACAGCTGTGTCAGAATTTGATATCCAAGGAAGGTGCTTCCAAAGTTCCAATAGTTAATTTTGTGGAAGAGTGATGCTTTCTTTATAACACACAGTTTGCAAATCTTTCATAATTTTTCCTTTTAATTCTTGATATGACCCTTCTTGTTGTTGTAATGTAAACATACATCTACCCATCCAAATATGCCACTTATAACTGTAAAAATTAAACAGAGCGTACTTTTATGCCATTTGTCCCATGACTTGTTAAAGAATCCATATATTAACTTTTGGTAAGTTACAGTTTGGAAGAGTTGTTCGGACCACTGCAATGCTAAGTACTTCCAAATGTTTTTCGTAAATGAACAAGTAAAAAAACAAATGTTCCAGGGTTTCTAGGTGTTGGATACATTGTGTCCGACTACATATTCTTTCTGTAAACTGTTTATGTTTGTGATTAGCTTTTACATTCAGCTTTTCGTGACATGTGAGCCAGTGCGTGTATTCTAGGATTGCCTAGTAAAGATTTCAATGGACATGGTATGGGCTGTCACAATCTGTAATGCCCTTAAGTTGTGGAAATACAGAAAAAGAAGAAGCAATAAACAAATGAAGGGATTACAGGTGCCCAGAGTGCCCTGTTGATGTGCAGGCAGCATGGTACAGTCAAAAGGGGCCCCTCATAAGTTAATTTTCCCTCATTGGAAGGGAAATGCTGGTAAAAAAATAGAAAAGGTGCCCTGTGCAATAAAAGCATGTCAAAAAGACAGAATTAATATGCAACACCTGCAACAATGGTCTGGATGGAATGTTGCGCTGAGCTGCTCATGCACAGCATTCTACTCCAGCCATTCCAGAATGAGAAGATTTAGTTTTAAAATTTGTAGTTCAGTTGATAGTTCCTTGGTAGCTGTTGAGGAGAGAGGACACAGCAAGTCAAGGGAACTAGAGAAAAGGGCTTACCATGGGTTGAAGCTGTCCCTGAGGACTTGTCTGTGTGCCTGCTCTGCCTCCACTGTTTGAAGACCCGCAGTAGTTGTATGGCATGTTCGGTGGTGCCATCGAGGCACCACAAAGAAAGAAAAACCCTGATTCAGCCATTTTGGGCTGAGCCCCATCTGTTTATTTATTTTAATTTAAAATAAACTTTCTGGGTCCTTCATCGTGGCTAGCAAGGGACGCATCGCCAGTTTGTCTGTCAGCCTTCCAGAAGCCCCCTGGCATTTGCTGCATTGCCAGAATAGCGCCCTCCCACTGCCAGAATAACTCCTACCTCCCAATTCTTGCTGCAGAGCCCAGAAGGAGTGGTGAGTCAGCAGCAGCACTCAATCTGTGCTGTCCACCTCTAAAGAAACCAGGACTGTATTTATTTATTTATTCTCAGTAGTGCTAGGCACAAGGAAAGGCAGCTGAGTGCTGCAGGGAAGTCAGGGTGTTAGAACCCACATTAAATATTCAGGAGAGGCTGCACTAGTGACGCCCCTAGGGAGGATCCAGAAAGCATGGCCATTGAGAAGGCCTATTGAATATTTATTAGGGGGTCATCTTCCTTCCCTTGTGACCGTGTCTACCTCTCCTGTATAAGAATAAAAGCCTGTGGGCATCAAACTTCCAGATTGTCTCCTGTCTCTCCTTAAAGGGTGTTTCCTTTCACCCAACCCTATTTGAACCACAGTGTTGTCTCACCAGTCCACCTGCTTGAGGCGAGGCTGGGTGTGCAGCTGGGACAGGCAATCTTCATGGTCAGCACCCAGTTGACAAGATCACCACACCGTAAAAATAAATTGGGGTGTAGTCAGCAGGATTTAAATTTAAGGAATCCAAAGCCAGAGCTTCTACAGTAAAGATGCATGCAGTACCAGGTTGTGGTAGTGGATTGTCCAGAGGGGATAATGCATCCATCAGGAACGGAGATATAGAAATTGGGATGGAGGACCGAGAGAATATACCTCCCTCACCCCTCACAATGTCATATTAATTTGGGGCACCTTGGCTTCCCCAGTTCACGGGGAGAAGGATGGAAATGCAACCAGCAGTTTAGGGGAGTTCCATACCAAAATCAGACCATGTTCTTATTGTAACAAGTTCCAGAAAGACAGAAGGTGGACATACTTATTGGACAGTTTAAAGGGGCTGCTCACAGAGAGGTTCAATCATGGCCTGCAGGTGCAAAGACCATGGTTGATCAAATCTTGCAGAGGCTGCAGCAAATTTTTGAGACACACACTGTATCCCGTTTAAAATGAAAATTTTCTCCCATACCCAGAGGCCTCAGGAGACCCTCCGGGAGTATGCTTTGAGCCTCCAAGAGTTACTGAGGGCAGGTGAAAGAGTAGATGCCCAGGAGATCACCAGTGTGCACTTGGGAGAGGTGATCTTCATGGTCAGTACCCAGTTGATAAGATCACCAAACCTTCCACTGTCTTAGTCTAGTGAAAGTATATTGTATGTAACAGGGTATCATAATAGTATTTTTTACTATTTTGAATGTGTTGGCCTCCCATTGTAAAAAACATTGTTGGCATGTGTCAAATAACCATGCCTATCACCCTGTGTTCTGATTTAACAACATAGAGAATACTGGATGGGTAACCATGCAGAACCAGTGTGTTCTGCCACAGAGGGATCTGATTCCCTCTGACCTCAAGAGCAAAGCTCGAGAGGTCCTTGAGAATCAGACTGAGAGGTGGCAAAACACACTGCTTCTGCAAGGGGTTGCCCATCCTGTAGTTTTTATAGTGTATGGTATCCCTCAAATTATTTTTAAAACATTTTCATACTTAAAACATTTATTTGACTCACGGAGAAAGAATTGCTGACTCTCAATGCCAGGACACAGAGCTGTGTGGTTGCTAGGGACTGGGCGTCCTTATGTTAGCTGCGTACACTCTGATTGGTTGCCACTCTACTGTGGGAGTGATTTAGAAAAAAAAACAATGGCAGCCAAACATCTCACTTAGCGAGGAAAGAAATGGTCCAGAGGCCAAAACATGTGAGTAAACTGTTTCTCAGCTCAAATCTGGCTCTTCTGATTTTGTAACACTTAATGGTCCCATGGCTGAAAACCATCGTGGTCATCCTAGATCTGTTTACAGTGAATACTGACACGTGGCGGCTTTCTGTTTCTGACTTGAAAACAGCCTTGTGCTTAAAAGTCTAAATGAATGGAATGCTGTTCTGCACGTATAGTCAGAACAGCATTCCATTCATTTGTGCTACTGTGGCTGAACAAGAATTTCAAGTGGTGGAAAATTGAGTTAGTACAATGTTCCACCATACACTATAATGGTTTAATATAGGAGATCAGGAAGATGCTATTAAAAAAAGGATTGGGTTTATCATATTGACACCACCTTTATTTATGGATAGGTACGTGATATTTCTTTTAATTGGGTTGAGCCTTTTTCCCCATAATGCCTGAAAGAATAATCCCAGTAGTTTGGTTTCCATGACCCTAGGACACAGAAAAACTGCACTGATGCAAAGAAAGATGGGCAGTAAATGTGTTCTAATAAGGTACACTCTTTTCTTTTTCCCTAACTTCCACCTATTCCAACTGTCTACCTTCTGTTTCCCTATTTTAAATTTCATGTCCCAATTTACTATGTCCATATCCGGTACACCATATTGCATTCCTAAACTTGTAATCAGTCCTGCTCTTGTTTTTATTCTATTTACTAATAGTTGGGGTTGTTAACTAGTGTCCAGATTATACCCTATATATTTATCTATGTTCAAGGATGCCCCTGAAACATTTCCAAATTCTTCGCACTGGTGTAAGGCTCTTGTAATGTAAGGTATATTTGCTACTAAAAGACTTAAGTCATTCGCATATGCTAATGTTTCATGCGGAGTTATGCTGGGGCTGTAACTAAGTGGGGATATATTTTGTGCCCTATTTATTTTTCAAAGTTATGGGTCTATGAAAAAGACATATAGAATAAGGCTTAGTGGGCACCCTTGCCTCATAGAAACATAGAAACATAGAAGTTGACGGCAGATAAGGACCACAGGGCCCATCCAATCTGCCCATTTATTTCTACCTTATGAATGCGCCTTAAGCCTGTGCTCTGTCAATGGCCTATCTATTCATACTCATCTGCTTTGCTCCCTTATGCCTATCCCATGCCTGTTTGAAGCCCTGCACTGTATTCATATCCACCATTTTCTGAGGTAGGCAGTTCCATGCATCCACCACCCTTTCTGTGAAAAATAACTTTCTCACATTACCCCTTAATCGGCCTCCCTCTAATCTCATGATGTGTCCTCTTGTCCTGCTATTTTTCTTATAGTGAAACATGTTAGACTCTCACCTTGTTAATGCCCTTAAGGTGCTTGAATGATTTGATCATATCACCTCTCTCCCTTCTTTGCTCTAGGGTATACATATTGAGCTCTGTTAATCTGTCTTCATAAGTTTTCTGATGCAGTCCCTGCACCATTTTAGTTGCCCTTCTCTGGACTGCCTCCATTTTGTTAATGTCCTCATGAAAGTGCAGCCTCCAGTACTGCATACAGTACTCCAGATGGGGCCTAACCAGTGTCTTGTAAAGAAGGATTATTAGCTCCCTCTTACGACTTGTGATACCCCTATTTATACACCCCACAATCCTCCTAGCCTTACCTACTGCTTTAGTAATCTGCTTAGATGATTTCAGGTCATCTGTGATGATGAATGATGATGCCCAAGTCTCTTTCTTCCCTTGTGATTGCCAGCAACTCCCCTGCCAACCTATAAGTGGCTTCAGGGTTTCTCTTCCTTGTGTACATGATCTTGCACTTCTTTGCATTGAACCCCAGTTGCCAGTCTTCTGACCATTTTGCCACTTTATCCAGATCTCTTTTCATTCTGCCCACCCCATCTGAATCATCTACTCTGCTGCAGATCTTGGTGTCATCTGCAAACAGACTAACCTTACCCTTCAGTCCATCTGCAGTGTCACTGATGAAGATATTGAAGAGAACTGACCCCAGGTCTGATCCCTGAGGTACTCCACTTGTGATTTGCATCTCTTCTGACTGTATACTATTTACCACCACTCTCTGTTTTCTGCTCACCAACCAGTTTGCCACCCAGTTGACCACCTTATGACCCACCCCAAGCCTACCCATCTTATTAATCAATCCTCTATGTGGAACTGTACCAAAGGTTTTGCTGAAGTCAAGGTAGGCAACATGAACTGCACCCCCTTGGTCCACCACTTTGGTTACCCAGTCAAATAAATCTATGAGATTAGTTTGACAGGACCTTCCTGTTGTAAACCCATGCTGTCTTGGATCCTGTGCTCCTATGGATTCCAGGTGTTGCACTATCCTTTCCTTTCCTACCCAGGACCCTCAAATTTTAGCCAACGCCTTCAATGAAGCGTTCTCGGACCTGTCCGGGATACTCCCCCCAGACTTCTTTGAGGACTCACCACACACCAACACCAGTACTACTGATACTCACCATCAGCCTGCCCCCCACTTTTTTACTTCAAGAAGCTAACCCCTTCGCTAGTCAGAAAATACCTTTGCAAAGTGCTTGGGAAATCATGACAAAGTGCAGACACACTGGTCCTCAAACTTACTGCACTCACTGTCGAAGAAGTTCTCCTCCCCATAACTAAGATCCTAAACCTGTCACTCTGCCACTCACAATTCTCACAGGTGTGGAAATCGGCCATAGTGACTCCAGTCCACAAGAGTGGAGATAGGGCATTGCTGTCAAACTACCGGCCCATTTCAATTCTGCCACCGCTCTCCAAAGCACTAGAACGCATAGTGGCTGACCAGTTGGTCGAATACCTTGAAAAAATACTCATTTCAAAGCCCTGAACAGCATTGCTTCCATAAAGGCCATAGTATCTCTACGGCACTACTGGAATTCACTGGTTTCATACACCAGTCATTGGACCAAGGAACCCTAGCAGGGGCAGTCTTCACTGACCTCTCAAAGGCCTTTGATACTGTCCACCACTCACTCCTCCTAAACCAATTAACCTCCATTGGCCTCTCAGCAAAATCAGCTCTCTGGTTCAAAAGCTATCTAGGACAGCACTCACAAGGGGTGAAAATCAACAATGTCCGCTCCAACCATCTGCCTGTAAGATCTGGTGTCTCCCAAAGCTCCATATTAGGATCGCTCCTTTTCAGCATCTTTTTCAACAATCTACTACGCCACTGCCTACAACAGATGCTACTCTATGCAGATGATGCAGTAACCTTCACAAGCTGTCCAGACCCAGAGAAACTTGAGGGCAATCTGCAATGAGGCTTCGGGATAGTTGAGGAATGGTTCCATAACCATAAACTAATCCTGAACAGCAGCAATCAGAACAAGCAAAAGTCCTATGCACTTAACAGCTGTACCCACTCTGGAGCTCTGCTTGAATATATCCAGCACTTTAAATTTCTTAGGGTCACTCTAGACTGCTGTGTAACCTATGACCAACACATCAGCAATGTTTCCAGGACTGTCAACTACAAGACTGGTCTCCTCCACAGGCACAAGCACTGTCTCACTTCAGACGCCCTTAGACTCGCCATCAACAGCTCCATCCTTTCTGTAGTTGACTATGGCTTGGTAATCTATGGCACTGCTTGCCACACTGCACTCCGCAGAATATCAGTTGCATGGAACAAGGCCTGCAGACTGCTCACAGGGGCCACAGGTCTCACCCATACTTGTGACCTCTATGTTCAAATGGGCTGGCTCCAACTCAGTGGGAGGATACTCTACCAAACCTGTTTGCTCGCCAAAAATGCTCTACTTGGTATACTTCCCCATGGCACAGCTAACCTACTTCAACTTCACAGCAGCTACTCGCAACAGACAAGAAGCTGTAGCACCCACTTCTTCCATGTTCCACATCCTTGAACAATGCAGGGCCAACGCTCCTTTGCCTGCAGAGCCCCCCTCTGGTTTAATGCCCTCAGCTGGGACATCTCCAACCAACCTGCTCTGGGCCCTTTTAAAAGACTGCTTCGCCAACATCTTTCCACATCCAGCACCTGTGACTGCTACCCCTAGTCCCCATTGCCTACAGTCTCTGCCCTGCCACTTAGTGGCTCCCTGCATTTGCATGGTCCCTGCCTCCTCTACCCGCCTCCTTCACTGCCTCCCACCCTCTCACTGCCCTGCCACTTAGTGGCTCACTGCACTGGCTTGGCTACGGGTCACCTTCTACCCACCCCTCACTCCCTCCCTCCCACCCTCTCCACTGCCCTGACACTTAGCGGCTCACTGCACTGGCATGGCCACTGGCCACCTTCTACCCACCTCCTCACTTCCTGACACCTCTCACTATGACAATGTCAATGACTGCTGCCCCTTTCTTTCTAACCTCACTCACACCCCCCCTCCTACCCACTGCCTCCTTTAGCCCCTCTCTAATTCCTATCTGCCTATCTCCAACTATTTGTTTGCCAACTTATGGTGTACACAAACCTATGTTATTTTACCTATTAGTGTCATGCTTTTACACTCTTGCTGTATAACCTCTGTAATTATTGTCCATGTTTTATACTCTCTTGTTTGTATAATCCTTTGTAATACTGTCTTCCCTCCCACTGACGTGGAACCTTTGTAAACGAGCTCCCAGCTCAAAGGTGTTTAATCCATGATCTCAATAAACAAATAAAATAAAATAAGGAGTGCCTCCACCTCTTTCAGTGCGTATCGCCCCTTGTTGTCAACACCCCAACATCGAAACACAGAAAAAGACCATTATGGTGACATTCACGGTATTGGTCCTTTTCTGTGTTTCGCCTTCCTCCAGTGTTCCGCTCCCTCCCTAGACCAACTCCGACCTGGAGTTGGAATCCTATAGTCCTAGGGGTGCGGGGGGCTCATGGGAGGTGTGGGAGGCACAGCTCCCCACAGAGAACACCCATGTAAGAGGCGGCACAATACCTGCGTCGGTATTGTGCCGTCACTGTGGGGGAATTTGGCATTCTCACCGACGAGATATCTTGGTGCTTCCCTTTTAATGTGTATCATGGGCCCTTTCCAGCCATTAATTAGTGGGACCACCATGGCTGTTCTATGTAATCCTCTGATCCAAGCTACCAGAGTTGGTGATACATGATATTATTTTAGAACTTCCCATAGAAATTCATGATTAACAGAAATGAAGGCTTTTTTTTTGGTCTAAAGAGACCACATATAGATTCCCTATTGCTAAGTTCCATTACTTCACCAATTAATATAAGGTGGTCTGTTATCTGCCTGCCTGGAATGAAGCATGTTTAGGTCTCTGATATGACATAAGGAGCTATGTGCAACAATATTTTGCTGAGTATTTTGTTAAAATTTTAAAGTCTGTGTTGAGCATACTTATGGATCTTCAGTTGACTAGATGAGTTTTGTCCGCTTTCTCGTGTAAGTAAATAAGAGTGCCCATGATCATAGGACGTGGGGTTTCATTTACTTGTAGTAAATAGTTATATGTTTGGGCTAGTTCAGGAACTAAGTCTGGGTCTAATTTTTTGTACAGTTCGTTCATTAAACCATCTGGGCCTGGTGTTGTACCAGTTTTAAGGGCAGAGATTGCCTCTACATCTTCTGTTTCTTTAATTGGTGTGCTGATTTGTTTTAGCATGTCTAGAGGAGGCTCTGGAATATGAAGATTCAGAAAAGCTGGTTCTGTTTGTGTCTGTTCTGTTAGTAATGGGACATACAAAAATCCTGTGTATGTTGCAACTAGGCGTAATATATCCTTTTTTGGTAATACAGATTGCCCTGGTCATCAACAAGGCAGTTTATTTCTTTTCATGTTTGCTTGTACGCATGTGCAAGAGACGTAGTGCCATCATCTGAGTTTTCGGAGGTGTGGCACCCGTCTTCCAATTCAGTCAGTGTGTTTGCAGGCATGGCCGCAGTTCTCCAATGAACGCTGCAGCTGTCTGTGACAGCAGTTGAAAATGCCGTGCCGTACAGTTGAAAGGGAGAGCTATGCTTCAGTGAGCAATGCTCCCCCCCCCCGCACTCACACCGCATATTATGTGCTCATCGCTCCCCCATGCACACACTGTATGGCCGACTGAGGTGCCCAATCCCCTGTCAGTTCCGCCCCTCCCCAAAAACTTTCCAGGTGCCATGCTGGGAGCCCACCCCAGCGTGGCAAGCGTCAACGTTGTCTTCCTAAAAAAAAACAAAAAAAAAACCTGTAAACAAAAAAGTCCCTCGGCGGTCTTCCTGCCACCGCACCCACCCTCAAGCCTCCTACCTCCCCCACCCCCCCTCACCCCATACTTACCTCCGGAGGCCGGCAAGATAATCTTCGGTGTACCGGGAATGCGTCTGCACTCTTCAAAGCCGACCGCAAACTGAGGAAATGCTGGTAGGCTGCATAATGCAATAAATAGGGTTTTTTTCAACTTTAATGCATATCTCAGGCATTCTGGGGAATTTTGGCACCAAATTTTCAACATGGGGTTTTTGGGACCCCTCCTCATGAATTCTGGAACTGTCATGGCGTTAATTGGGCCTGTAAGGTGATTTCGCAGTCACTGCGCAAAATCATCTTTTGGGACCGATTAACGAAGCGACAGTGCCAGTGTTCATAAGGTGGAGCCTCAAAAGCCTATGTTGCAAATTGATGTAAAAAATTCTAAAATTACTGTTTTCTGAGCTGTGTTGTACGTTCCTCACTGCCGCTTGTAAGTTCATAAATTTTTAATATTTGCACTCTGGATTTTCAACATTGCCATTTTACTACACCTCCTTATGAGCAGTACAGCTGTCATTTTTCAAATGTTGCCCAAAATGTGTTTCCCTGCATGTAGCGCACAATGGCGCAGTTGGTGTGCGCAATCAGTGTTTGGGACAGATTAAGAACATCACAGTGACACTGTTCATGAGCAGAGGTCTTAAAATGGCTATTTTGATAATTTGGTGAAAAAATTCCCCAAAATGACTCTTTTAGGAGCACAAGTTGCACAGTTCCTACATACGCTTGAGGCTATAGTCTCACATAGCCGCCTCCAACTCCTGTGACTGCCTTGATTAAACCTTTATCTATCATTTACCCACTCTGGTCCATTACTTGACAAAGGCATGTTAGAGAATATTTTCTCTTACTATTGCCTGCTCCCCTCACCACTGTCTTACCCCCTCTATCTATACACCTCCCAAACTTGATTTTCCCTCAACTGGCTTGATTTTTTGTATGCTAAGTGTTTATTGGTATTACCTGTCCTTGTACATATGTTTGATATTTATTGTCTGTGTTTTCTTGCTACTGTCACAACACAATTGTAATGCCATTCTATTGTAACCTTTGTCTGTACTTAATTGACGTGGAACCTTTGTAAAAGAGCCGTTGGCTTAAAGGTAATAATTCCTAGAACAATAAACTAAACTGAAAAAAAAAACGCTTGCAAGTTTGTGAATTTTTAATATTTGCACACCAGATTTTCAACATTGCCATTTTATTACACTTCCTTATGAGCAGCATAGCTGCCATTTTTCACATCTCGCCCAAAATGTGTTTCCGCACTTGTAGCTCACAATGGTGCAGTCGGTGTGTGAAAGCAATGTTTGGGACAGATTAAGAAAATCACAGTGACACTGTTCATGAGCAGAGGCCTTAAAATGGCTATGTTGAAAATTTGGTGACAAAAGTCATAAAATGACTGTGTTACCAGTGAGCATTGCGCAGTTTCCACGCACCCTCATAAGTTCATGAATTTGTAATATTTTTAGTCCAGATTTTCACCAGTGGCATTTTTCCACACTTCCTTATGAACAGTATAGCTGTCATTATTCACAACATGGCCGAAATGTGTTTTCACACTTTCAGTACAGAAATGCGTGGTCGCTGTGGGAAATCATTGTTCAGGACAGATAAAGAAAATCACAGTGACACTGTTCATGATTGGAGGTCCAAAAATGCCTGTATTGACAATCTGCTGTAAAAAATCCCCAAACTACTTACATTATGGGTGTGCATTGCACAGTTTCTACGCACGCTCGTGACTTCAGTTTTTTTAATATTTTCACTGCAGATTTTCAACATTGCCATATTTTACACCTCCCCATGAACATTACAGGTGTCATTTTTCACATCCTGTTAAGAATGTGTTTTTGCACCTGTGGTGTTAAATGCCGTAGTCGCTGTGCAAAAGCAGCTTTTGGCTAACAAATTGATATTGCCACTGTTCATGAGGTGGGGGTCACAAAAAAAACATGTTAAAAATTTGGAGTGAAAATACCAATGAATGTCTGAGGCGTTAGGGTTTCCAACCATAACGCCCCAACCTGTAGAGAATGACAGGCATCAGTGGTGTGACTTGGGATTCTTGCCTGTAATGCTCATACCATTTCACACCCTGCAGCCAGTGAGAGGCATCGAGGTGTGCCTTAGACTCTTCTGCCCCAAAGTTCACCCCATTCTCCTATACTGCACCCATCTCACCGTATTTCCTGATGGAATGGGGTGCGCATAAGGGCCAAAAACTCCAAGGCACACCGTGACACTTGTCAGTGTCTGCAGGGTAGGGTGTGGTGAAATGGCATGGTCGTTATGCCTGATGACCTAAAGGCACACCCCAATGCCTGTCAATCTCTGCAGGGTGGTGATGGGGTTGGCTTCACTTCAATACTTCACTGCCATTCCCATTACGCAGCTCTGTAACTCCTACACTGCCAATGCCAATGCCAGCAAGCAAACATTCAGCATTGACAAATGCTTTTTTATTTACTTTTTGCATGCAGTATTCAAAAGGGCAAACTGACACAGCTGGGCCAGATGTTTCAAATTTTTGTTGTTGGTATAAGGTGCATGATTTCTGACTATGAAATTGCAGTAATTCTTTCTTAATTAGCTGGATTTGCTGCGATAAATCTTGATTAGTATTATATGAGACTGTATGCAGTTTTTGTAAATGCTGTCTTTTATGTAAGTTCTATATGAGTCAAGACATTTAGTTTTACTAAATCGTTTTGTCATTTTTTGTCTCATATTTTTTATCTTCCCGCCATAATAGGGGGTTCTCAAAGCAAATTAGAACTGACTTTCTAGCTTCTAGTAAGTGGGAGAGGGCAGTGAAATATAAGGTATCAGATAGGAGTGAGGTATTAAATTTCCACAGCCCTGGGCCTTTTGTTATGGTGTTTGTGTACCCTATCATGATCTTTACTATGTTGCGATCCATAAACTCAGTAGGGCTAACTTGTGCCCCTTTCAAAGGAGTATTTTGTGAGACAAAGAAATAATCAATTCTGGTCGCTAAGAGTCCTTTATGGAATGTGGGGGGTGTTAATTTGTGGAGGATAGATTGGCGTCTTTCAACCTTGCTGTTTTTAAGTTGACTTGCCCTTGCACACAAGCCAACATCTTGCGGTAATAGCAGATTTTAGAGGTGCGGTCAGTGTGGGCGAATGCAGGTCATGCATCAGTAGGTGCGTCCCTTATTCCCCAATAAGCCAACATGCAGGCACTGACATCAGCACTATTTAAAGTGGTCAAATCTTCTAAGAAAAGTGCCACTGCAAAGAGAGGCAGGCTCGTCATGCAATGGCACAATAACATGCCTCCCGATGTGCCTTTTCTGGTGAACTATTTCAATAAACATGGCTGACATGGCTGTCGCTGTCACTGCTGCTGCCGCCTGCCACATAATGCCGACTTCAGGGGTGCCCATTCACCCTCTCGGCATGCTAAATAACCCCGCCAAGATTGTGTGGCACACTGGGAGCCCACCCCAGTGTGCCTCCCCATGATGAAAGATGACCATCGTCGGCATGTTGATGCCCCGCCCCATTCTGTGTCACACTGGGAGCCCACCCCAGTGTGGCAACATCACCACCCCCCAAAATCATGGCGCACACTGGGCGCCCACCTCTGTGTGCAGAACACTTTTTATACACCTATGGAAAAAGAAAACTGTCCTTGGTGGTGGTGTCCCCCCCCCCCAAGTACCTAAAAGAGAGAAAATGATCCCTCGCTGTGGGGTCCCCTCCCACAACCCACAGCCACCCTCTGCACACCCCACCTCTCCACACACCCCTCACCCCATACTTACCTCCGGAGCCCTGCGCAATGATCTTTGGTGGACTGGGAACACGTCTGCACTTTTCAAAGCTGACCACGAACTGAAGAAATGCCGGTAAGCTGTATAATGGCATAAATAGTTTTTTTTTTTTCAACTTAGGTAGATATCTCAGCCATTTTTTGGAATTTTGCCTCCAAATTTTCAACATGGGGTGTTTGAGACCCCACTTCATGAACATATGCACTGTATTCTTTTTACTCAGCCCCAAAAGGTCATTTCGTGGTCACTGCGTAAAATCACCTTTTGGGACTGATTAACAAAACAACAATGCCACTGTTCATGAGTTGGGGTCCCAAAAACCCTAACTTGCAAATTTGGTGGAAAAATTCCAAAAAATTACCTTATTATGAGCGTGCGTTGTGCAGTTTCAACGTACGCTAGTAACTTTGAAAATTTTTAATATTTTCACTCCAGATTTTCAACATTGCCCCTTTTCCACATCTCCTTATGAACAATACAGCTGTCATTTTTCACATCCTGCCTGAAATGTGTTTCCGCGCATGTGGCGCACAATGGCAAGTTCGCTTTGCAAAATCAATGTTCTGGACACATTAACAAAATCACAGTGAGACTGTTCATGAGTGGAGGTCCTAAAATGCCTATGTTGAAAATTTGGTAAAACAAACACCAAAAATAGTTGCGTTATGGGCGTGCACTGCGCAGTTTCTATGCACGCTCGTGACATCACCAATTTTTTATATTTTCACTCCGGATTTTCACCACTGTCATTTTTTGTACACCTCCTTAAGAACAGTACAGCTGTCATTTTTCACATCCTGCCCAAAATGTGTTTTCGTATATGTCACGCAATGGCGCGGTTGCTGTGGAAAATCAATGTTCAGGCCACATTAACAAAATCACAGTGATACTGTTCATGACCAGAGTTCCCAAAATGCCTATGTTGAAAATTTGGTTAAACAAATCCCCCAAATAATTGCATTATGGCTGTGCATTGCGCAGTTTCTACGTGTGCTCTTGGTGTCACCAATTTTTCATATTTTCACTCCAGATTTTCAACAATGCTATTTTTTTACACCTGCTCATGAAGAGTGCAGCTGTCATTTTTCACATCCTGCCCAAAATGTGTTTTCGCACCTGTGCCACCAAAATGCACAGTCACTGTACAAAATCACCTTTCAGCAAACAAACTCATAGTGCCACTGTTCATGAGGTGGGGTCACAAGCGGCCTATGTTGAAAATTTGGAGTGAAAATACCAACAAATGCCCTCAGCATTAGGGTTTCCAACTGCAATGCCCCACTCTGTACAGACTGACAAGCGTCAGGGGTGTGAGTTGGCATTTTCGGCTGCAATGCGCAAGCCATTCCACCCACCCTGCAGTCAGTGACAGGTGTCGAGATGTGCCTTAGACTCTTCTGCCCCAATGCTCACCCCATTCTCCTACACTGCACCCATGTCAGTATATTCCCTTATGGAATGGGGTGAGCATAAGGCCTGAAGACCCCAAGGCACATCACGGCACTTGTCGGTCTCTGCTGGGTAGGGTGAGGTGAAATGGCATGAGTGATATGGCCAACGACCCAAAGGCAAACCACAGTGCCTGTCACTCTCTGCATGGCAGGTCTGGGGTTGGCATCAGTTCACTACTTCACTGCCAATCCTATTGTGCATCTCTCTAACCCCTGCACTACCAATGCCAGTGCCAGCAAGCCAACATTCGGCATTGACAAATGCTTGTTACCATCTGGGTTAGGAATTGGGAGTCACCAAAGATTTTTTGAGTTTTTGTTTGGTAGCTTCTATCTAATGAGGACATGCTACAATTAAAATCCCCAAATAGTTTATGGTATGATGTATAGAGATATGGCTTTATCTGTTTCAGGATGTCTATTGTTAGTGCTTTGGTCTGTGGTGCATATAGACTGATAAATCTATATCTAATAGATTGTATTTGTGCATCAATAATCAAAACTCTCTCTGGAACTAAGTTATAAAGTTTTATCACTTTAATTTCAGGTATCCTAAAAAGGATTCCTACTCCTGAACTTCCTTCTGGTCCAATAGACCAGTACGAAGAGCCCATGTGCCAATCTACCTGTGCCTGGTGGATTTCTTGCAAGGTGTGAAAACACGTATCCTGTAAGAAAATAACCCCAAGTTGCAGATATTTAAACAAGCATTTGTCAGTGCCAAATGTTGCTTGCTTCTATGTGCTGTTTAGGAATTTGGAAGTAATTGGAGTGCAAATATTGAAAATTTGCGGACTTACGAGCGTGCGTAGGAACTGCGCAACGCACGCTCATAAAACAGTCATTTTTAGGAATTTTTTCACCAAATTTTCAACATAGCCATATTAAGACCTCTACTAATGAACAGTGTCACTGTGATTTTCTTAATGTGTCCCATACATTGATTTAGACACCAACTCGCCATTGTGCGCTACATGGGGGAAACAAGTTTTGGGCAGGATGTGAAAAATGACAGCTGTACTGCTCATAAGGAGGTGTGGTAAAATGGCAATGTTGAAAATCTGGAGTGAAATATTGAAAATTTGTGAACTTACGGCGTGCGTGGGAACTGCATAGCATGCGCTAAATAAAACAGTCATTTTGATTTTGCACCAAATTTTCAAAATAGGCTTTTTGAGAGCCCACCTTATGAACACTGGCAGTGTCATTTTGTTAATCTTTCAGAAAGGTGATTTCACACAGTGGCTGTGAAATCACCCTTTGGACCCAGTAATGCCATGACAGTGACAGCACTCATGAGAAGGGTCCCAAAACCCCATGTTGAAAATTTGGTGCAAAATTCCAAAAATGCCTGAGATATGCAATAAAGTTGAAAAACCCTATCTATTCCATTATACAGCTTACGGCATTTCCTCAGTTCCTGATCGGTTTGAAGAGTGCAGAGCGTGTTCGGTCTACTGAAGATCGTCGCGCCTGAGCTCAGAGGTAAGTATGGGGTGGCAGGGGTGTAGGAGGCAGGGTGCGCAGTGGGTGGGTGCGGGTTGTGGGAGGGGGGCAGGGAGAAGCTCCGAGGGACAGTTTTTCTATTTACAGGTGTTTTTTTTATTTAGAGACAATGAGGGACGTTTGCCACGCTGGGGTGGGCTCCCAGCGTGGCAGCTGGAAGGCTGTTCGGGGGGGCTGGAGCCGATGGTGGATTGGGCACCCCCGTTGGCTAAACACATTTTGCCATGATGGGGTGGGCTCCCAGAGTGGCACCTGGATGCTTGGGGGGGAGACAGAGACAGTGGAGCTGATGGGGGATTGGGCATCCCCGTCGGTGACAGCATGGGGGTGGGGAGAGACAGTGGAGCCAAGAGGGATTGGGCACCCCATTGGCCATAACATTATTTGCCACGCTGGGGTGGGCTCCCAGCATGGCACCTGGATGCTTTGGGGGGGAGCATGGAGCCGACGGGAGAAATGGGCACCCCCGTCGGCTGTACAGTGTGGGGGGGAAGGGGAAGGCGCATGAGCACGCTGCGTGCGTGCGTGCATCTGTAGGGGGGGAGAGCTCTGCTCACTCAAACAGAGCTCTCCCTTTCAACTGTATGCCACTGCATTTTCAGCTTGTCATAGACAGCTGCAGCAGTGATTGGGGAACTGGGGCCGCGCCTGCAAACACACTGACTGCATTGGAAGACGGGCTGACACACCTCCGAAAACTCGGATGAAGGCACTATGTTTCTTGCACATGTGTGCAAGCAACATAAAAAGGAAAAACCTAATAACTTTTTGTTTAAGTTTTTTACACTGTTTACATTTATAGTGTAAAAGGATAAATCTGCATACATTGAGACATCCAAGTGCGGGGGGTGGGGCGGTTACATAGTTCTTCCCTTCCTATAAGATTTCTCGTTTTTTAGCTTAATTTTTGCTTTTCTTTTCACTGCTGTTCCTGACATTTCTGTGTCTGTAGTAACCTCAGGGAGGGAAGAGGCTACCGATGAGGAATCTGAATCATCTGCAGAGCCTTCTGATTGATCTAAAAGGATGTCAAACTTATTTGAGAGTGGTACCCCTTCTTTTTAAGTTTGTCATGCGTACTGGCACAGATGAACTTGATGACATGAGAGTTGCTAAACAGGGGTGTGAGGGGTGCCAGCCCAATGGCCAGTGGAGCTGCAGGGCCAGTCTGTGGCCAGAAAATCAGTAGGCAGTGTCCTGATGACACTGTTTTGCTTAGGGGACTGGTCTCAGCAAACATTCTGAAGGAGAGAGCCAATGCTGCACTCTGTTCTTTGAAATGTGAGCCCTTCAGCTATGGCTTAGTGTGTCTTTCCTCATTAAACAATTTCCCCCTTTCCTGCAGCCCCTCAGTGTGTCTTCCCTGGTTAAACAATTTCCCCGTTCTCTGATGCAGCTCAGTGCATCTTCCCTGGTTAAACAATTTCCCTGTTCCCTTTCCGGCACCAGGATGCCCACTTCCAGTGTCAGATTGCACCCTTCTACATCCCTAACCAACATCGGGGTGACCCATCCCGCATCACTACCCCCCCCAACCACCACTATTGTAATTTGTGGCAGACTGGCAGCCCACCCCAGTGTGCCTAAATTTATAGGTATTCTTTTTACCTGTAAATTCAGAAAACCTTCCCTCGCAGTTTTTACTATTTTTTTCACCTGTAAAACCCTCGTTCTCTCCCCGTCCCCCTCCTGACCCTCCCTCTGCGTACTCACCTCCCCGCACCCCCCACCTCATACTTACCCTCTGAGGTTGGGGAATGTGATCTTCTGCAGAGTGAGACACATCTGCACTCTTCAAAGCTGACCGGCAAACTGAAAGAATTCAAGGTAAGCAGTACAATGGGAATCAATGAGGGTTTCAACTTACCTTGAGATCTCAGCCATTTTTTGGAATTTTGGGCCCAAATTTTCAACATGGGGTTCTTGGGACCCCCACCTAGTGAACATGCTAGTATCATTTCGTTCCTCAATCCTGAAAGGTGATTTCATGGTCGCTGCACAGAATCACCTTTTGGGACTGAGTAACACAATGACAGTACCACTGCACTGTTCATGAGGTGGGGTCCCAGAAAGCCCATGTTGCAAATTTGGTGAAAAAATTCCAAAAAGTGACTGCATTATGAGCATGCCTGGTACAGTTTCTGTGCATGCTTGTAACTTCACCAATTTTTTATATTTTCACTCCAGATTTTCATCATTGCCATTTTTTCACACCACCTTATGAACAGTATAGCTGTCTTTTTTTCACATCCTGCCTGAAATGTGTTTTCATGCCAGTTGCTCAGAATGGCATGGTTGCTCTGCGAAATCAACTTTCAGGATGGAGTAACAAAATCACAGAGCCACTGTTCATGAGAGGAGGTCCCAAAAAACCCTTGTGGAAAATCTGGTGAAAATATTCCAAAAAATGACCGTGTTACAGGCGTGCATTGCACAGTTTTTATGCACGCTCATAACTTTGCCAATTTCTCATATTTTCACTCCAGATTTTCAACACTGCCATTATTTCACACCTCCTCATGAGTAGTACAACTGTCATTTTTCACATCCTGCCCAAAATGTGTTTTAGCTCCTGTGGTGCCAAATGGCGAAGTCCCTACATGAAATCATCTTTTGGGATTGAGTAACGAAATGATAGTGCCACTGTTCATGAGGTGGTGTCCCAAAAAGCCCATGTTGAAAATTTGGAGTGAAAATACCAACAAACACCTGGGGCATTAGGGTTTCCAACTGTAAAGACCCCACCACCAATGTAGAGACTGCCAGGCATCGGCGTATGCCTTGGGGTCATCAGCTGTAATGCTGACACCATTCCGCCCCCACCCTGCAGCCACTAACAGGCATTGAAGTGTGCCTTGGAGTCTTTGGCCCAAATGTTCACTCCATTCTCCTATGCTGCACCCATCTCAGCTTATTTCATTATGGAATGGGGTGAACATTAGATCCAAAGACCTCAAGGCACACCATGATGCCTATCAGTGTCTGCAGGGTGGGAGTGGAATGGCATGAGTGTTACGGCCAATGACCCAAAGGGATACCCTCAATGCCTGTCAGTCCCTGCAGGGTGGTGGTGGGGTGTAAGGGTTGGAAACCCTAATGCCTCAAGGAAGTAAATCAAAGAAGGGACATTTGATGTCACCTACCTTGATTTCAGCAAAGCCTTCAACAACATCCAACATAGAAGGCTGACTAACAAGATGAGTAGTCTGGCAACGGAACACAAGCTGATAAACTGGGTTAGAAACTATCTGATGGACAGGAGGCAGAGTGTGATGGTAATGGGATCCAATCCAGGGAGAGGGGGTGACCAGCGGAGTACCTCAGGGATAAGTCCTGGGACCAGTCTCCTGTTCAATGTCTTCATTACAGACATTGTAAAAGGGCTAGAAGCAAAGGTCTGTCTGCCTGTTTGCAGATGACACCAACATCTGTAACAGAGTGAATACTCCAGAAGGGGAGGAGAAAATGAGCAGGGACATGGAGAGGCTTGAAAAATGGTCTGAGGAGCAGCAACTGAGGTTCAATGCAAAGAAGCCCAAATAATGCACCTGAGAAGAAGGAAACCTGTGGAGAGTTACAGGATGGGGTGGAGATGCAGTTGATCACCAAGGAGGAAAGGGACCTAGGAGTTATCAGTTCTGATGACCAAATGGTGTCAAAGCACAGCACGCATGTTGCAAGGACAGCCAGTGGCATGCTGGGATGCACAGGTAGAGGTATCACTAGCAGAAGGAAAGAGGTGGTGATGCCATTGTATGATGTACTAGTGAGGCCCCACCTACAGTACTGTGTACAAATCTGGAGGCCACAAATGCGCAAGGACATTGACAAGATGGAGACAGCGCATGGAAAGGCAACCAAGATGGTACATGGCTTGCAACACAGAACATATCAGGAGAGATTAAAAGGACCTCAGCATGTACTTATTGAAGCAAAAGAGGGAGCGGGGGACATCTTTCAATACATCAAATGTTCAGCATTGACAAATGCTTGTTTTTTTATCCTAAAAAAAAAAAGAAAACCATCCATCATTGTTTGCTGTGTAACCCACCCTCCCCTAAACAGTAAACAAACACTGAGAACACCCAGTCCCCCAGTATCCTTATCTGTCTGTCCATTGTTGTGCCCTGTGTAAACCCCCCAAACAGTATGCAGACACAGGGGGTGCCCAGTCCCCCAGTGTCATCTGTCCATCCATTGTTGTCCACTGTGCAACCCCCCCCAAACAGTATACAGACACTGGGAGTGTCCAATCCCCCAGTGTCCTCATCTGTTCAGCAAATTCCCTGAAAAAAATGAAAAGTGTCCCTTGTCATTTTTTTCCCCTCTAAAGAAGAAAACCATCCTTCGTTGTCCATTCCGCTGTTACCCAACCCCCTGCCCTCCCACTCAGGACCCACCACCCCACACCCCCCATGCCCCATACTTACCCACCGGAGGGCCGTTGCCATAATCTACCTTGGAATGCAGGCACGTCTTCTCTCTTCAAAGTCCAACCACCAACTGAGGTAAGCGCTTCAATGTATTTCAATGGGGATTTTGGCGTCAATGTATTTCAATAGGGTTTTCAACTTAGTAGCATAACTTGCCCATTTATAAATATTTTTGCCCCAGATTTTCAACATATGTTATTTGGGACCCCACCTTACAAGCAACTTCACTAAACCAATTTTCAAACATCCCCACTCCCCCATGACACCAGTGCACACAACATACTTTTGGCATTGACAAATGCTTGTTTAATTATCTGTGGTGCTGGGGGAATACGTTTTGTGCCCTGTCTTGTTACCTTCTTTCCTTTTCTACCTCAGAAGCTGGGGAGGGGGCATTACATTTGTTTCCAATCTTTCTGCTTCTTTAGCTAGTTCGGACCCCAATGCAGCACTTGGGGGAAGGTCCTGAGTCTGTTTAGTAGGCCTGGATTCAGATACTGTATCTACCACCATTGAGGTTGTGGCTTGGGGAGGGACTAGGTTCTCTAACCTCCTCTGGGCATGCCTTTTCAGCTGCCACTGTGGCTACAATGACTGTGCTTATGCTGGCTTGTTGCTTCATCTTAGTTCTTTGCACTAGGGTGATATATGCTCTTTGTTCCATGCCATCAGCATGTTCTGGGTGGTTGTGGGCTGCTCATGTACAGTTCTGAAAGGTATGGCCTACCTCATCACATAAGTTGCATTTACTGTCATTCAAACAGTCTGAACCAGTATGCTCCAGTTCCCCACGCACCGTACACTTGATTTTGTCACAAGCACTACTTAAATGTGCTACTGAGCCACAGAAGTAACAAGCTTTGGGTTGTCCTGGGTGAAACAATACTCCTCTATCCCTTTTCAGAAAAAAAGGAGTTTGGGAGGTGCACCACTCCTGTATTTGTGGTTTTTAGTGACACTTTCACCTCCCCCCCCCCCCGTCAGATACTTTCAGAGTCTAAAATAGCCTCTGGGTCCCCAACACTGTACATTTTTGTTTACGCCAGTATGTTAAATCGTTAACACTCACTCCCTCACTTCTAAACAGTACAGTTACAGTTTTATGAGCTGGTTTTGTAAGTGGAGTTGCTGTAAATGGAGTCCATAGTGTTGTATTCTTTAGTCTATTGTATTTTACCCAAAATCGTTCCAAACCATTAGTAGATTTGAAACTAATGTCAAATGTTGCATCACCAGAGACATGAATCAAAGCATACATTTCATTACCAAAGAACTTCATGGAATCCTTTAATAATGAGCGGGCCACAAATAACCTCTCAGTATGTAAGGCGTGCTGCGTTGTGTCTTTTTCCCGGCTGAATGGGGAGTTTACATAACGATGCAAAGGATCTGTTAGTAGTTTTCTTAAGGATGTTTAATGGAGCTTCAGCTTGTGGCCTTGAAGGGCCTGGTTGCTGGTTGTCCAGTTCTACAGGGGTCCCTATACTTTGTAAACGTGCTCCTGGAATATTCAGAACTGGGTTCTGTGTTAGTGCTAGCTCTGTAGGTATTTCTAAATCCATAGTTTCTATGGGTTCAACATTCTGATGATCAACAAAGTCTGCAGGCGACATTTGGATTGGGCACACCCCTGACCCCCAAATGCCTGCGTTATTATCTTTTTCCCAGCCAGTGGCCTGTAAGGCATTTTTCACAGACCAGATTGTTTTGCAGTTTCTTTTTCAACCATATCGGGTCGTTGTAGGCTAGCCTCCTCTGAGGTTATTTTTGCCTTTCCAGACATTTCTCCTGGTTGATTCTCAGTTGATAAATTACGGTTTCTACCTTGTCACTTTGTGCATCTGTATAAGTGGCCATCGCTATGCATCCCACAGCTGTTACAGCCTCTGCCCAGTCAAGCTTCACTCCCTTTGATGTTGTTTCATCAGCCGGCAGCTGTTCAGCACTGACATAATGCCTTTGGCTGTCATGCTGCAGCTGTTTGATTTTTTTCCGTTTCAGCCTGTATCGATCCTGGTGCTTTCGTTCCTGTCATTTTTGTGCTAGTTTCCCTGTCTAATCCTGTTGACTCATCACCTGAAAAAGTTTCAGAAAGGTCTGCTGCTATTTCTGCTTCTCTGACTCTCTCACCAGCATTCCCAACAGTTCATACTCAGGTATGGCATTTTTGGTTCTTTCGTTCTCCTGTGGGTCTGTTTCTGATGTTTTCCCCGTTTCTGCGATCTCTCCAGAGTTCAAGATAGGAGAGGAGACCTGCTCCCCCACCTCCATGTCTTCCACCTCCAATCCAGGACTCGTCATCTTGGCTAGCAACCAGACCTGGGTTTGAATCCCACAGCTTCAACTTGCATACTGTGTGACCCTGAGCAAGTCACTTAACCTCCTTGTGCTCCCAGGTCGCTCCTGTAAAAAAGCTTTCAGCTTAGTGTACTATACCTGGTTAAACAACTAAATAAAATAAAAATAAAACAACCAAGACTTGCTCACAGGAAGCAAGGCCCCCAACAGGAAGAGTAGGGGAAAGTTTTATTGAAAAGAAATCAGAATACAACCAAACAGTATAATATTTACAGTCATTCTAACAATCCATATTATAGTCCATAACTTATTACAAAAAACGAAAAAAAAAGAAAAAGACATAAGTAAAAACAGAGGAGAGAAACAAAAATGGACCTTTATAAGTCTCAGGTTTCAGTTTTATATTCCTTCATGTTATCGGGACATCTGAGTCTGTAACCCAAGGAAATCCTTTTCATAATTCTAGAATTTTAATATTAGACATTTTTTTATATTCTGATACATCTTAAATAGATCCTGTCTGATTTTATTAGCTATTTCTGTGTATGTACTGTCTTTTTGCTGCAATATATACTGCCAAAGGTTTGATATATAGGCCCAAACCCCTGTGGTGTAAGAGCATTCAAAAAACAAGTGTTCAATAGTCTCTAATGTATTTATACACTGACGTCTGCTACAAATTCTGTCATGAAGTTGTTTATGTTTGTGGTTGTTTTTGATATTAATTCTCTCATGGCAGGACAGCCAGTGGAAATCCTACATATGAGCTGGAACTCTAGGTAATTGTAATAGGGCTTTAAGTGACGGTAAGTGAGAGCTAGGACACTTCTCAAAAGGTTCTATAATATGGTACATGACATCTAAAAAGCTTTTATATAACATTTTATGGGTCTGAGTAGAAGTTATCTGTTGAGGCGTGAGGTGTCATTGTTTTAGTCTTGAAAACATTTCCTTCAAATAGATAGAAGCTATGGCAGAAGCTCTCATACTCTGTTATGTGTTTCCTTCCCACTGTCGAAACCAGACTTGACAATTTTCATAAAACCAGTGTCCCCACCCTCTTTGTGTATTAATGAGCATGGGCTTTAAGTTTGACATGAAAAAAATACTGTTGAAAAATAAAATTGGGGTTATCATATCCTGACCTCCTCTCTTGATCGGTAAATATGTCACTTTTCTTTCGATTGGGTTGAGGCAACTGCCCCAAACTGCTTGAAAAAATAGGCTCAACACTGCTGTTTCTAATGTTTTTGGTATTGGAAATATGTAACTTAGGTATAAAAAGACAGGGACTAGAAAGGTTTTAATTAAAATACTCTTTTCTTTTTCCCTATAGTGCTTTTATTCCATTGAGCTACCTTTAATTACCCAACCTCTCATTTCTCTTCCCAGTTTATACTTCCAGTGTCTTTAGGCCCAAATTTAATGCCTAGAATACTTATTGGTTCATCCACTAATCTGATATAGCCCATAGCCCTTCCTGACATGGCTGAAGTCCTTAGAGCAAATCCTGTGCATTTCTCTAGATTTAAAGCTGCCCCTGAAAGGGAGTCGAAAGTACTACAGCTTTCTATAAGTTCTTCAACTGACTGTTGATTTGCTACCATGAGACACAGGTCATCCGCATAAGCAATAGCCTTTGGAGATGTAAGCAGAGGTGAAATGCATATTGGTCGGATGTTCTGTGCCCCATTTAGCTTCTGAAGCAGAGGATCCAGAAAAAAGACATATAGAAGGGGGCTCGTAGGGCATCCCTGCCTTACCCCTCAATGTATTGGTATCATGGGCCCCACCCATCTATTCACTATTGGGACTACTGCGGCTGTTTTATAGAGTGATTTAACCCATCCTATTGCTTTCAGAGGCACTCCGTAATGTTGTAATACATCCCACAAAAAATTATGATTAATAGAGTCAAATGTTTTTTTTTTGATCAAGGGAAATTATGTATCCTGGATCAGTCATGGATGAACGATGTGTTATAATTTCCCTTATCAATATTAACTGGTCTTGAATTTTCCTATTTGGAACTGAACATGTTTGGTTTTTGAAATAACAATTTCTGCTAATGAGACTAAGCATTTTGTTATGATTTTTGTTAGTAATTTACTATCTGTATTTAACATACGTATTGGCGACCAGTTACTTAAATGGGTTTTTTCACCTTTTTTATGTAGGAATAATAGTGTCCCTTTGTTCAAATTTAATGGAACGTTTCCAGAGTCTAACAATTCATTAAATAAAGTGACTAGTTCTGGCCCTATGTGCTCACCCAGCATCTTGTATAATTCACTGGGTAAACCATCAGGACCAGGTGTAGTGTGATTTTTTAGTTGCTGTATGCATTCTTTCACTTCTTATAGAGACATTGGTTGAATAATCTTGTTCACTATATGGGGGGGGGGTTCAGGAATTACTATATCTTAAAGGTATTCAGTTCCCCTCGCATTCTCTGTTTCTATAGCTGTAAAGGAGGAAGTAACATACTCAACAACTGTCATCATTATTCCTGCTTTTGAGGTATGCTGTATACCGAAGGAATCTATTAAGGTATATATTTTTATTTTCCCTATCCGGTTAGCAGTATATTCAAAGGGACATAATTCCTGTGTCGTGCCTTGCATACCAAACTGCTGTTGATGGTATAGTTGCCTTGCTTTTTGTTTCAGGAAAGTTACCAATTCTTTTTGTGCTAGCATAATTTGCTTCCCCAAATTTTGACCCGTAGTTTCAGATATGGTAAACAAATTCTGCAAATGAGCTCTTTGTTAAAGATACTGTAGGTATGCAGCATTGCATTTTACTTTACTATTTTTTTTAAGAAATTACTTGGATCTAATTTTGTATCTTCCCACCACATGAAGGCGGAATCATAACAGATTATGACTGACTTCCGGGCTAATATAAACTGCACTGGCTGATTTTTAAATGCTATGTCCAATAAGAGGCTAGTGTTGAGCTTCCATGCCCCAGGGCCTTTAGAGTACGAAGGGTTTACGTCCAATGAAATAAGAACTACTCTATGATCTGAAAAAAGTAAAAGATAAACTTGTGCAGAGAATACTGGGAAGGTTTGGGATATAAAACTAAAATCTATTCTAGTAGTTAGTGCTCCTTTCTGAAAGGTAGGGGTACGCTGTTTTGTTATCTTTAAATAAGCATCTTGCAAACGAGTTGTATTAAGTAAGGTTTTTAAGGTATTTGAGTCACAATATATTTTTTTGGTTTTTGCATGCTTACTTTTATCCTGTAAACTGAGACCACAATTGAAATCCCCTGAAATTATAATATTTAATGAGGTATGTAGGTATGGTTGTATATATGATAATATTTTTATTCTATGTGATTTTGTTTGGGGGGCATACTGATTTATAAGGCGGAAAGGTATATTTTGTATTACTACATCTAATATAAGGACCCTGCCTGGGACTAAATCAAAAAGTTTTAATAGCTTAAAATTCTGACATTTTACCATGATTCCTACACCAGAGCAGGCTTCCTGGCCTATAGACCAAAAAGAAGGTCCTGCTGACCAGTCTCTCTCTGGGCTTGTCTGATTTCACGAGTGGTGTGAAATGAATATCCTCCACACAAATTATATCCTGCATTAATGTGGAACAATAGGAAAAAAATATGTGCCTTTTCTCTTTCCTTTGTACACTATTTACATTTATATTGCAACAGTGTAGTGCAGTCAACAACATTATATACCAGAAAAAGGTAGATTCCCCCATAGCCAACATATACTCTCCCTTTATTTTTTCCTCACAGTATTCATTGGCCCTTTCCCTTTTGATCTGGCTTTCCATTTTTGTGAAACCCTGCCTTTTGTGCTGATTTCTGTGTCCATGGTACCTTCAGGGTGAAAAGAAGATATGGAAGACATGTCTGAGTCATCATCTGAATGTGCTGAATTGTGTCTTGTAAGAGCTCATACTGGTTAGATGGGGGACAGAAATTATTTTTATGGCTTTGGGGGGGCAGCTTTCAGTTTTGCCCCTTCAAACCACCTCTGTGCCACAGGTTCCTTAGGAGGGGGCATATTGGATGAAGTTTGTTCTAAGGACCTGGGAGAGACAGTATGTGAATAAGATGCCCATGAATTATCTGCAGTTTCCTGAACAGCAGAAGTGATGTTCAAGGTCTTGGGAAGAGGATCTTTGGGGGGATCCTAGGGGGGGAGAAGGGGTTACAGATGGAGGGGGCTGATCAGGTCCTGGCCTATTCCTTGTCTTCACTTTTTGTGCCTGTGAAATGATGAAATGTTGGTCTGCTCCTGCATCATGATGTTCCCGGTTGCGTGCTGCCCAGGTACAGTTCTAAAAGGTATGGCCTACCTTGTCACGCAAGTTACATCTACACTTGTTCAAACTGTTTGCACTTTGATGCCTCATTTCCCCACAAAGGGTACATTTTATTTTATTGCAGGCACTGCTCAGGTGCAAGGAATCTCCGCATCTGTAGCATGCCTTCAGTTGACCAGGATAAAAAAGTACCCCCGTCTCTTCCTAATAAAAAAGAATTAGGCAGGTGTATCACCCCAGTATTCTCAGATTTCAGCAGTACTTTCACCTTCCATTCCCCTGTCCATATATTTTCAGCATCTAAAATTGCCTCAGGGTCCCCCAATACTGTACACCATAATTTCAGCCAATATATCACATCAGAAATATCTAACCCCTCAGTTCGAAACAAGATGGCAATAGTTTTTTATGCTGGCTTTGTTAGTGGTATGGCCAAGAAGGGGGTCCACAAAGCAGTCTTTTTTAACATGTGATATTTGGTCCAAAAGCGCTCTAAACCTTGAGTAGTTTTAAAACTAATGTCAAAGTTGGTCTTTCCAGAGATGTGTATCAGAGCGTACACTTCATGGGAAAAAAATTTCATAGAGTCTTTTAACAGTTTGCGTGCCACAAACTGCCGGTCTAGGGGTTCACGTAGTCCTCCTATATAGGAGAGACAAACTGCGTTATGTCTTTGTGCAGGTAGTACTGGCAGACGGAATAATGAGGAAAACGTATTCCTTTGCTCATTAGACCTTATATTTAATGAAGCTGCAGCCTTTGTTTGTCACTCCAAATTAGCTCCATTTTGCATGCATTGTACAATGGGCCAAATTTGTAAGACTGGGTGTTGTGTCAAGGCCAAGGTAAGGCTAGTGAATCCACTGAGGCAGTAGAAGGAACACCCACTGCTTTGTTTTTTTGCGGTTCTGGAAAGTCACTTTCTACCGGCATTATAATGAGAGAAGAGCCTGAAGTCCAAAGATACGAGCTTGCATTCCTCTCCCACCCTGCAACTTGTAGTACACTTTCAACAGACCATGATCATTTGGTGTTTTCCCCAGCTGAAGGCAACTGTTCAGTAGCTTTTCCAATGCCTGGCTTTGTTCCAGAGTCATGAGTACTCACTGTGGGGATTTCCTCAGACTGCGTAGTTTTTCTTTCATCTGGTCCTCTGGCAGGCGGGTTCTGCAACAGCTGTTCTTGTCTGACAACGTCAGCCATGCTGTCATTCTGTAGATGCTGGATCTTCTGCTGCAGAGTCATTTTCTTAAACAAAAACCTCCATTCCTCCAATTCAAGCTCTCGGTACTATTCTAATGCTTCTGGAGTGGTATTGTGGGAGACAGGCTAATTTTCTGCTACTGAACTTTCGCTGGCATATCGCTCTGTGTCATTGTCATGCTGGATATTTTTCTGTACTCCTGTATGGTCTTCCTCAGTAAGTTTTTGCTCAGTGCTCACATTCATATTTTAGCTTTCTTGCTTGGCTGTTTTGTCATTTGGAATTACAAGGAGAGGAGCATTTCCTTTAGGCTCCTCCACTTCCATCCTTTCTCCAGGACTACTGTCCATCATCTTGGCCAGTTGCTAAGCAGCATGGCCCCCTACAGCAAGGTAGGGGAATTTCCCCTGTGCCCTGGCCAAATTTCCCCCCATTCACTAAAAATACCACCAACAGCTTAATCTGGTTCAAGGTGAGTCGGCATTCACCTGTATCCCCCTCCCCCGGGTCGTGCCTGAAAATAGGCAGAATTTGTCTGGTGCACTTACCCGGTCAACAAAAACTAAATAAATAAATTGAATAAATCCAATGGGACAAGAGCTTTCAAAAACAGTCCCTAAGATTGTGGTGATGCAATTTACAAGAAGGATCCAAGTTTTTAGCACGTCTGCAAAAACAAGTAACAAAGTAACTACAAAACAAACAGGTAGTGAATTTGCCAGCACTTGAAATACTGTTGTTCTCTACCTAGATTAAGGATATCCTTATACCACAACATTGAATTTTGTCAGATCGCGGGGACCAGGACATTGCTCAGAGATGCAAGGAGTTTCATTTAATAAACAACAACGAATCTCGCTTACAGGAGCCTTCAGGAACTAAGCTGATGTTTGCAGCATGATGGTTAGTTTGAGTAGCTAAAACATCAGTACATGTGGTCCCTCTGGCCAACCAAGTTCCCTTGAGGTTTCAGGGGGATGCAACAAAATACAAGTTTTAAAGAAAGGGCTTATATCCCAGTGTGCAACTGTGTTGTCTGAGGCTGCAGAAGCGGAAACGATGGTTGTTTAGTGAGCTACCTCCCTGTATATTGCTTGGCACTTTAGTTACATCTCGAGAATCTTAGTGAAAGTCAGTAACAGCAAGTAGGTATTCGAGATACTCGGACATTGTTCTGAACAGAACTGGAAATAATTAAAATGGATGGAAATCTCAGACTTGCTAAGTGCAAATAATTAGATTCATGGAAATTTAGATGCAGTCCTGCATTAAATGTAATATAGAAAAATGACAGGTAACATGAGAAACTCAGTCTTAGGTGAATATGCAGGCATGTGTAATAAAAAACAAACAAAAAACACTGAGGCCCAGATATTCAAACTGCACCAAGCTGTGGCGTAAGCCTGGGCGCAGCTCAACTTTATTGCGTAGGGGTGTGGCCTGGGCAATATTCAACGGAGCTGCGCTATGGTGCAGCAGCTTTGAATAGCTCACCCTGGCCACCCCCACTGTGCATGGCGCAGTGGCACTGTGCCAGTGCAAGTGGCCAGAGTGGAGCATGGAGATACGCTAGCGCAAGTGCCATTGAGCCATGCACAGCACCCGCGATATTCAAAAGGGGACATGCAACCTTTACCCCATCACCGTTCAGTTTATTTACCCAGGGTAGCCCTACAGAGATGTAACATCTCATTTACAGTTGGGCCCAGGTGTTATCCAGTTTTACAGTTGAGGGGAATGAAGCCTGCTCAACATCATATAGCAAATGGACCTGGCAGGATTTAAACCTGGGTATTTCTCAGGAATATTGAATACTACAAGCCTAAAATGTCTCAAGAGCACTATTATAGTGCTCTCATGACACTTTAGACTTGTAGTGTTCAATATTGGAAAGAAAAGTGTTCTGTGAGGAGTACAGTTTGGTAGGAATTTTTGGGGGGAATCAGAGAATGGCTATGCACTGAGCTGTTCTTTTTAGGAATTGTCACCCAAATTACATAGATACATAGATACATAGACAGTGTCGGCAGATAAGGGCCTATGGCCCACTCAGTCTGCCCATTTGAGCTTGTAAGTTCAGTTTGTTTTCCTAGAAGTCTGTTGCCCCTTACCCCTGACCTCCAGAATTCCTTTATGTCTATCCCTTGCATTCTTAAATCCCGTGATTGTATCAGCCCCCACCACTTCCTCTGGCAGGGTGTGCCACTTGTCCACCACCGTTCTGTGAAGAAATTCTTTCTCATGTTTCCTCTGAATCGTCCTCCTCCAACTTCATCCCATGCCCTCTAGTCCTGGAACATCTTTTTCGCTAAAAATAGTGTTCTCCTGCACCCTGTTCCTCCCTGTAAGATACTTGTATGTCTCTATCATATCCCTCTCTCCCTCCTCTCCTCCAGGAGTACATGTTCAGTTCCTTCAACCTGTCTTCATAGGACTTGTGATGCAATCCATGCACCATCTTTGTTGCCCTCCTCTGAACCTTCTCTACCCTGTCTATGTCCTTACGTAGGTATGGTCTCCAGAACTGTACACTGTACTCCAGGTGGGGCCTCACTAGTGTCTTGTACAGCGGAATTATGACCCTCCCTTTTCCTGCTGGTAATGCCCTGCCTATACATCCCAGCATCCTATTTGCTTTACCTGTTGCCTTGTCCACACTGTTTCCCTACCCTTGAGGTCATCAGAGATGATAACTCCAAGATCCTTTTCCTGCTTGGTGCATGCTATATCCTCACCCCCAACTGATATATTGTGCCAGGGTTTTGTGCCCCATATGCATTATCTTGCACTTCTTTGCATTGAATTTCAACTGCCAAACCCCTGACCATTCTTCAAGTTTCTGCAGGTCCTTCTCATTCTGTCTACACCCTCTGGTGTGTCTACTCTGTTACAGAGCTTTGTGTCATCAGCGAACAGTGAAATTCTGCCTTCTAGGTCCTGCGCCATGTCACTGATGAAGATGTTGAATAGGACGGTCCCAGCACTGATCCCTGTAGTACCCCACTGGTCACTCTTCCCTCTGTGGAGTGACAGCCATTTTCACCACGCTCTGTGTCCTGCCACCCAGCCAGTTACCTACCCACACTTTTCTGTCCTGCCCACACCCATATTCCCAGTTTGTTAATAGTCTTCTATGTGGCACAGTGTCAAAGGCCTTGTTGAAGTCCAGATAGGCCATGTCCACTGCCCTCCCTGATCCACCTCCCTAGTCACCCAGTCAAAAATTCAATGAGGTTGGTCTGACATGACCTCCCCTGGTGAAACCATGCTGCCTTGGGTCCTGTAGTCCATTGACAACCAGATGTTCCACCAATCTCCTTCAGTAGTGCTTCCATGATCTTCCCCACTACCGAGGTGAGGCTGACTGGTCTGTAGTTCCCTGCTTCCTCTTTGTTCCCACTTTTGTATAAGGGGACTACATCTGCTGTCCTCCAGTCTTTGGGTACCTCCCCTGTTTACAGTGATCGGCTAAACAGGATAGCCAGAGGTTCAGCCACCACCTCTCTTAGTTCTTTAAGGACCCTGGGGTGCACCCCATCTGGCCCCATTGCTTTATCAACTCTTATTACTTCCAGTTCCTTCAGGACCCTTTCTCATGTAAAGGGACTTGTGTCCATTTCTGCACCATTCTCACCCCTTGTACTCCCTTCAGTCCCATTACCCTCCTCTTCCTCAGTAAAGACTGAGCAGAAATACCTGTTCAGTATGTCAGCTTTACTGTTGTCATCCTCCACGCGGCCCCCATCCTCCCCTTCAGTCTCACTATCCCTCCCTTTGCCTTTCTTTTTTCACTTATGTACCTGTAAAGGTTTTGTCCCCTCACCCACTGATTTTGCATTGTGTTCTTCTGTCTGAGCTTTGGCTTCCCTTACTGACCTCCCTGCCTCCCTTTGCTTCTGCTGGTACTTCTCCCTATCCACTTCTGCCTGTGTCTTTTTGTATTGCCTGAATGCAATCTTTTTGACTTTCACTTTCTTTGCTACCTCTTTGGAAAACCATAATGGTCTCCTCTTCCTTTTCCTCTTGCTAACCTGCTTAATACATAATTCTGTTGTTCTTGTAATCCCCATTTTAAATACTGCCCACTGTTCCTCAACCCCTGATTCCTGTCCCATCCCCTAATGCCTCTTTCAAGTATCTCCCCATTTTCCCAAAGTTTGCCCCCCTAAAATCCAGGATACGTGTTTTTGTGTGGTTTGGTTCTGCTCTTTCTGTGATTTCAAACCACAATGACTGGTGGTCACTGTTTCCCAGGTGCTACTGTTCCCCCATCACACTGTCCCTGTTTGTGAGTACAAGGTCCAGTATTGCCTTCGCCGAGTTGGTTCCATGACCAGTTGCTTGAGGAAGGCACCCTGAAGGGAGTCCAGGATAAATCTGCTCCTAGTTGGTGCTGCTGCTGGGATGCTCCAGTCCACGCCTGAATATTGAGTCTCCAACCAGTACTACCTCACCCTTGTCTGCCATCCTTTGGATGGCTAGCATCAGCTCCCTATCTGTTTCTTCCTCCTGGGCTGGTGGTCTATAGACCACACCTGTGCGGATGACTGTCCCCATTTTTCTTTCCAGCTTAACCCACAGTATCTCTCCCCTATTTTGTTCCTCCTGGATCTCTGTGGCCCTTATGTCATTTTTCACATAGAGTGCCACAAATTGCATTCTCTTAGCTGGCTTAGTGGCAAAGGGGGCTGAGGTGCTCTGCTACCTTTTTCCGTGCTGGTGACTCGGGTTCAGGAATGAGCTCGGGTCACCGGGGATCAGCTGGGGAGGGAGAGGATTGTCCAGAGGACAGCTCTCCTCTCCTGAGGTGCGGTGGTTCACCATCTTGGCCCTTGACTGTCCACGGGTGGAGACCTGGGGTAACACCAGCAGTCTGAGCGACAAGAAGGGAGGGGCCATTGTTCCATAGGCATGTGTGGCCCTACACACACACTTACATGCCACGGTGGCTAGGGGAAAAAGGGAGAAAAAAGTAAAAGGGCTGATGTGGGGTAAATGAAGCCCTGCCCACTTACCTCTGCTCCCCACTATTGGCTGGTTACTGCCTGCCCCATCTAGATATGTGTATCCAGAAGAGGGGAGGAAGGTCCTTCCCTTCCTGGCCTCGCCATAGGGAAAATCTGTGGGGGATCTCATGCATGACGGTCCAGTGTGGCGGCTGCTGGGGGAGGGGAGTCGGGGACAGGGCCGAGAGCCCGCCCACACCAACCACGGGACAAAAAACGTCTGTGGCAAATTGCATTCTCTTCAATCAAGTTATGAACAGATCAGCTGTTTTGTCAAACTGGTTACTATGAATTTCTGTCCACCAAATAAAACTTTCTGTCATACAGCACATTTCAACTTCTTGGCATTAAATTGCATAACACTGGCCTTCAAAACTCAGAGCAAATGGCCAGAATGTGTAACACTTTCTTATTTTAAAGAATAATATGTCCATGAATAGTGGGTCAATATGTTTGGTGTTGAGGAATGTTTATGTCAAATTCGCTCAATGTTTTAATAGCTTATGGATCCAGAAATAGCTCTAACATTATTAGGAACATCAGTAAACCTTCACAGAGCAATGGTAAATTTGAGTGTGAAATTCATAGCAGTTGAGAGGTATGCCTTCAGCAGTGTATTGGGAGTAAATTCATATTGGGACCAGTTGTGTAGGACCTTGGCAAAGTTACTGTGACTGAATTCTCACTAGCAGGTTTGTGGTCTGGTAAGAAAAACATACATTTTTAAATGCCCCCCCCCCCACAAAAAAAAAAATTACCTACTGTACACTACTCGATAAGGTTCCCTAGACAAGTAAATGACGATTCTTAGATATGACATGGGAGAGTACCTCAGGGTAGAACAACACAAGAAGAATACATGCTGCAGATAGCAACCAGGGTCAGCTAATTAAGTAACAAGGTATGACATGATGTGCATTATGGGATTTTAGTGCACACCCCAAGGGTGTAGTAAGGTATGAGGCCGAAGGCTGAGTGTCTTTATACCCCCAAGGAAGTGCATTAAAATCCTATGATGCATACCCTGAGGGGCTCATTACACTTATAAAATGTCTGTAAGTAGTTTTTAGGGGGGAGGAAAATGAGATTCAGCACCTGACCGTGCGTTTATAGAGATTTAATTCACAGTCAGGTGACATATCTCGGCAAATGAAATTACTAGATTTTTTTCTTGCCATTTTATAATCAAAGATAAACAATGAAATCATGGAACAAGCAGGTTTGAAAGGAATGCCTTTTCAGTTTTCTTTTCAGAAGAGGATATGCCATTTGATCGTCGATTAGCTGACCATGGCTGCTATCTGTATCACGTAGTCAGCTTGTATTATAATATTGTACCCTGACATACTCTCCCAAGTCATACCTGGAAACTGAAAAGTGTGCTGCATTGAGGTAGGCAGACAACAATATGCAGGCCACTTTATTTTTGAGGAACTGTGTGAAACAGAAGTGTGTGTGTGTGTGTGTATGTGTGTATAGTTCTGTAGTTTGGTTGAGGTTTGCACTTGTATAAAAAGTAAGGCTCACAGGAATGAGTCTGCCTTTTCCTTTTTTACATAAATTTGTTTTACAGCCCTTCTAGACAGCACCTCCTGAGGTAACATTGAATTAGGGTAGATTGAATGGTCCAATGGTCTTTTCTGCCGACATTGTATGTTTCTGTGCTAAATAAATCTAAACTTGTTGGATGGCCTGGCTGAGCTAGTAAGCAAGCCACTTTGTTTTTTGTTTTGAGGAATTGTGTTCATTAATGAACCAGAAATGGTTGTGTTTGTGTGTGTGTGTGTGTGTATGTTTGTTTACTTTGTCAAAGTTTGCACTTCACAGCAGAGAATATTTTTTTCCCTTTTCACATACATATTTTTTAATGAATATAAACTTGTTGGATGCCCCCTAGGCTACTGCCTGCTGCCATAATTAATTTGTGTAACAGTACCTTGGTACTCCGTGGCAATTTCCAGTTGCAAACTGGGTAAAGTGTTGGAGTTTCAGGGCGAATGTAACCTCCAGAAGTTTGGGGGAGTATGGAAATGGGATGATATACAGTAAGGGCATGGCTTCTACTTTGATCCAGCTCCCTCCATTCCTGCCTGCACGATCATGGTATTTTGGGGGAAATATTTGCTTGAATAATACTTTTGCAGGGGAGGTTGGGTGTTTCAGCAATCCAGTCCTTCTTGCTCCTGCTTATGGTATATTTTTTAGAAGTCTACAATATCCACTGGTTGCTAAGTTAAGGAGGTAGCAGCTCTTGAGGACTCATGTCCTTTGCACTGAGTGTTCTGGGCTTCATATGTACCATCTAAACAAGCATTTGTCAATGCCGAATGTTCATCGTGTGCACTGGTGCCATGGGGGGGGAAGGGATGCTTGAAAATTGCTTCAGTGAAGTTGTTTGTGAGGTGGGGTCCCAAAAAAATGTATGTTGAAAATTTGGGGCAAAAATATTTAAAAATGGCCAGGTTATGCCACTTAGTTGAAAACGCTATTAAAATACACTGATGCCAAAAACCCCATTGAAATACATTGAAGAGCTTACCTCAGTTCACGGTTGAGTTTTAAAGAGTGAAGATGTGTCTGCAGTCCAAGGTAGATTACAGTGACAGTCAGACCTCCAGTGGGTAAGTATGGGGTATGGGAGTATGGGGAATAGGTCCTGAGTGGGAGGGTAGGGGGTTGGGTAATGGCGGAATGGACAACGATGGACGGTTTTCTTTTTTATACAGGGAAAAAAAATGACGAGGGACGGTTTTCTTTTTTTCAAGGAGTTTGCTGAACAGATGAGGACACTGGGGGATTGGGCACCCCCAGTGTCTGCATACTGTTTGGGGGGGTTACACAGCGGACCACAATGGACAGACAGATGAGGACACTGGGGGATCAGGCACCCCCAGTGTCTATATACTGTTTAGGGGAGGGGGGGTTACACAGCAGATAATGGTGGACAGTTTTCTTTTTTTTAGGATAAAAAAATAAGCATTTGTCAATGCCGAACATTTGGTGTATTGTAAGATGTCCACCTCTGCACCTTGTTTACTCTCTTGAGGTACTTGGATGCATCTATCATGTTCCCCCACTCTCTCCTTTCCTCCAGTAAGTACATATTGAGGTCCTTTTAATCTCTCCTGATATGTTCTGTGTTGCAAGCCATGTACCATCGTGGTTGCCTTTCTGTGGACTGCCTCCACCCTGTCAATGTCCTTGTGCATTTGCGGCCTCCAGAATTGCACACAATACTGTAGGTGAGGCCTCACTAGTGCATTATACAATGGTGTCACCACCTCATGCCTTCTGCTAGTGATACCTCTGCCTATGCACCCCAACATGCCACTAGCCATCCTTGCAACTTTTGTGCTCTACTTTGACACCTTTTGGTCATCAGAACTGATAACTCCTAGGTCTCTTTCTTCCTTGGTGATCATCAGCACCTCCACCCCATCCTGTAACTCTCCCCAGGTTTCCCTATTCTCAGGTGCATTATTTAGGCTTTTTTACATTGAACCTCAGTAGCCACTCCTCAGACCATTTTTTCAAGCCTCTCCATGTCCCTGCTCATTTTGTCCACCCCTTCTGGAGCACTCATTCTGTTACAGATGTTGGTGTCATCTGCAAACAGAAAGACAGACCTTTCCTTCTAGCCCTTTCGCAATGTCTGTAATGAAGACATTGAACAGGACTGGTCCCAGGACTTATCCCTGAGGTACCCCGCTGGTCACCCCCTCTCCCTGGAATGGATCCCATTACCACCACCCTCTGCCTCCTGTCCATCACCCAGTTTATCAGCTTGTACCCCGTTGCCAGACTACTCATCTTGTTAATCGTCCTTCTATGTTGGACGTTGTTGAAGGCTTTGCTGTAATCAAGGTAGGTGACAGCAAACATCCCTCCCTGATTTATTTCCTTAATGAGGCATTAGGGTTTCCAACCCTAACGCCCCACCCCCACCCTGCAGAGGCTGACAGGCATTTGGGGTGTCCCTTTGCATCATCAGCCGTAATGCTCATGCCATTCCACTCCCACCCTGCAGACACTGACAGGCATTGCGGTGTGTCTTGAGGTCATCGGCCCTAAAGCTCGCCCCATTCCATAATGAAATAAGCTGAGATGGGTGCAGTATTGGAGAATGGGGTGAACGTTTGAGCCAAAGACTCCAAAGCACACCCTGATGCCTGTCACTGGCTGCAGAGTGGGGGTTGGGGTTGAATCATGAGAGCATTACGGCCGATGACCCCAAAGCAACGTGCCTGACACCTCTCAGTCTCTACAGGGTGGGGGAGTGGGGTGTTACAGTTGGAAACCCTAATGCTCAAGCTGTTTGTTGGTATTTTCACTCCAAATTTTCAACATGGGCTTTTTGGGATGCCACCTCATGAACAGTGGCACTGTTATCAGCAGCTTATCATACTTACTCAGCAATTACAGGTGCTAAACATTTTGGGCAGGATGTGAAAAATGACAGTTGTACTGTTCATGGGAGGTGTGAAAATGGAAATGTTGATAATCTGGAGTGAAAATATGAGAAATTGACAAAGTTACGAGCGTGCATAGAAACTGTGCAACGCACACCCGTAACGCAGTAATTTTTTTTTTTTTAATTTTTTCACCAAATTTTCAACAATGGCTTTTTGGGACCTCCCCTCATGAACAGTGGCACTGTGTTTTTTGTTACTCCATCCCAAAAGTTGATTTCGCACAGTGACCATGGCATTCTGTGCACATGGTGCGAAAACACATTTCACGCATGATGTGAAAAATGACAGCTGTACTTTTCATAAGGAGGTGTGAAAAAATGGCAGTGTGGAAATTCTGGAGTGAAAAATATTAAAAATTGGCAAAGTTATGAGCATGCGTAGAAACTGTGCAATGCATGCTTGTAACGCAGTCATTTTTTGGAATTTTTTCACCAAATTTGTAACATGAGCTTTCTGGGACCCCACCTCATGAACAGTGGCATTGTTGTTTCATTACTTGGTCCCAAAAGGTGAGTCCGTGCAGCGACCGCAAAATCACCTTTCGGGATAGAGGAATGAAATTTCAGTGACATGTTCACGGGGTGGGGTCCCAAGAACCCCATGTTGAGAATTTTGGGCCAAAATTAAAAAAAAATGGCTGAGATATCAACATAAGTTAAAACCCCCCATTGACTCCCATTATATGGCTTACCTTTCATTCTTTCAATTTGCCAGTCAGCTTTGAAGAGTGCAGATGTGTCCTGCTCCACAGAAGATCATGTCCGCTGACCTCAGAGGGTAAGTATAGGGTAAGGTGGGGTAAGGGGAGGTTGGTGCACTGAGGGGGGAAGTAGGCTGTTGGTTAACTAGGATCTGTAGCTTATCCATTAGGTAGAGAAATGGGCAGACTAGGTGGGCCAAGTGGTCCTTATCTGCCGTCAAATTCTACGTTTCTAGGGTCAAGATGGGGGAGGGAGACAGAGGAGCCAACGAGGGATGGTTTTCATTTTTGCAGGTGAAAAAAAAAAAGACCATGAGGGAAGGTTTTCTTCATTTACAGGTAAAAAAAAAAAATTAAATGTAGGCACACTGGGGTAGACTCCTAATGTGCCACAACAGTGGTGGGAAGGGGGGATGCCGACACAGAGGTTGGGCACCCCAATGTCAGCTAGGGATATAGACGGGTTGGGGGGTGCATCTGACACTGGGAGTGGGCATCCCGGTGTCGGAAAGGGAAAGAGAAAGGGGACATTGTTTAACAAGGAAAGACACACTAAGTGGCAGCAGGGAAAGGGGGCATTGTTTAGCAAGGAAAGCCACGCTAAGCCGCAGCTGAAGGGCTCACATTTCAAAGGACAGAGCTGCACGCATTGTCAGCTTTGTCCTTTGAAATGTTTGCTGAGACATGCTCCCTCAGCAAACCAGTGTCATCAGAACACTGCCTGCTGATTTGCCAGCCATGGACTGGACCCTGCAGCACCGCTGGCCATTGGGCTGTCACCCCTCACACCTCTCTCTAGCAACTCTCATATCAACATGTTCATCTGTGCTTTCGCACATAATGAACACAAAAAGTAAACAAACCCACCCATCCAAACATCTTTCCCACCCAGTACTTCAAATACCTTATATGACAAAGTCAGCAGAATAAGGCCATTAGGTCTATTGAGTTTGCTTGTATTGCAGGGTCCTCAGCATCAGCTACAGACTCTGCCACCCCCCCCCCATCTGCCCTATACAAACATATGGTGAAGCCAGCAGAAAAGGCAAAGAATATCCCACTTAGTTAATTTTTTTATATTATTTACCATCCAACACAAAAAGTTCTTCCTCAATCACAATATTCGGGCCCAGTGCTTAGAGGGAAGACAATGATCCTTGCATTGCATTGGATGGTATCTTAATTAAAAAAAATAAACACGTCGTAGAAGAGATTCAAAGGACTGGGCAGGGAGGGTAGTGGGAGGACACTGATCCTCAAAATGTTGGGACACATCATCAAACATGGAGTTACAAGCTTGGAGTGCTGTCACAAGCAATTACATTGCGAAAATTAATTTATCATATTAGAATATTATTAATTCTGTTTGTTCACAGATTTTTGTCTGCGTTGGCAGCTGTGCACCATTCCATGTGGGATGCTTATAAAATAGGCAGTTCCAAGGGGTGAAATGAGGACATCTGAGATGTTAATGTTCTGGAGGCAGTATAGCGCAGTGGTATAAGGCTCTCAGCTACAAGCCTAGAGACCTGGGTTTGAATCCCACAGCCCCCACTTGCATACTGTGTGATCCTGAGCAAGTCACTTAACTTCCTTGTGCTCTGAGGGTGCACCTGTGCACAAGCTTTCAGCTAGTGTGTCTTTCCTGGTAAAATGCAATCAAACTAGATGTCTTAAATGATGTAGCATTTTGGCTAATTAGCATAAATGCATTACATAGAGGATTTTTTATTTTATTCTTTTGGCAATCGGGTAAGACCCACTGAGCACAAGGCCTATTTTCAGAGAAGATGACCCAGACTGGGAGCACTGGGGAGGTTTAATAACTTGCTCAGGGTCACTCAGTTTGGAAGTGAAGGCTGTGGGAATCAGACCCAGATCTGCCAGATGTACAATGCTTATTCACAGCTCATTACGCTCTAGGCTGTACAGCCAGCCCAGAATAATAGAGAATAACAAACCCCTAACTGTTAAGAACAAGCTGGTACTCCTTACTGAGTTAGTCTGGTGATATTTGACTGGTAAGGTGCAGACCAGGGGAAAACAGAATCCCCACAGGAACACGAGCAGGGGAAATGGAAGTATAGGGAAAGGGTGGAAGGTAGTCCTGCTAAATGCCAGGAGCTTGGGCAATAAAATGCCCGAGCTCCAGGTGACGCTAACTGAGGGAGAGGTGGATGTGGCAGCGGTCACTGAGACCTGGGCCACCGCAGGGCACGACTGGGACTTGAACCTGGAGGGTTACACCATGTTCAGGAAGGACAGGGAGGGGGGGAAGGGGAGGAGGGGTAGCAATAATTCAAAAACTGCATTGCCATAGGATAGGAGGAGTGGAGAAGGCGGAGGGAACTGTGGAGGCGATTTGGGTGACCTTGATAACAAGGGGGGGCAAGAGAGTAAAAATAGGAGTGGTGTATAGACCCCCTGTGCTGGCAGAGGAGCTGGAGAAGTGTCTGGTGGCAGATGTTGGGAGACACTGCAGATTGGGAAGGGGAAGGGTGGTGGTGTTGGGGGACTTAAACATGCCAGGAACAGACTGGGAGACTATGATATCCTTGGTGGCCAGGGAACAGAGGTTGTTGGATGTCTTTCAGGACGCGTTCCTAACTCAGCAGGTGGGGGAACCGACCAGAGAGGAGCAGATACTGGATGTGGTCCTGGTAGACAGTGACCAGATTGGGGGCCTAGAGGTAAGGGACCCATTGGCGGGGAGCGACCATGCCACCGTCTGGTTCTGCCTGATCCTAGGAGGGGTAGAAGGCTGCACAAAGACGGAAGTAACTGACTTCAGGAGGGCAGATTTCAAGGAAATGGGAAGGATCCTTAAGGAGCACTTGGGTGGGATTGGGTCAGACATGGACGCTGACAGTAGGTGGGAAATCATCAGGAGGGAGGTGCAGCACCTGAGACTAGGGGGGGACCTGGAAAAGTTCGGGTGCTTGGATGATAGACAGCATGGATTCGTCCAGGGGAAATCATGTCAGACAAATGTTGTGGAGTTCTGTGGCTGGATGACGAGTGCCTTGGACCTGGGTAGACCAGTGGACGTCCTCTTTCTTGACTTCAGCAAGGCGTTTGACTCTGTTCCTCACGGGGGCCTGTTGGATAATCTGGAAGAAATTGGGGTGGGGAACCAGATGATCAGATGGATAGGCAATTGGCTCCAGAACCGGACCCAGAGGGTCGTGGTTGATTGATTGATTGATTGATTAAAAGTTTATTTTTTCACAGGAAATTCATTTGTTAGGACAAAGTCCCGTTTACAACAAAGTCCTGCATGTAAATTCTAATACAATTACCAATTAACAATTGACATTTAACATAAGTAATACAAACACAACTAATACAAACAAATGTAATGGCACTCTACATACATACATTATTTAAAACACACACATAAAAAATACAAACTATTAAACAATTCATTTTTAAATTTAAAAAAATCTAAATTTGTTTTCTGTGATTCAGTCAAACCATTCCAACTTAATGCTACTCTATTCTGGAGCATACCATCCCCTAGTCTATTAAAGCTTCTATACATTGGGATATTGCTTAATGGATTCTTAGTCTTTATATACGATTCATTATTTATCTTTCTTTTTAATTGCTTATACAAAGGATGGTTATACTTTTTGTGAATTATCTTATGGCATATAGTAAGCCAGAGATAGTTTCTTTTTTCTTCAGGTTGAAGCCAATTTAACTTATTATAAATTATACAATGATGCTCATTTTAATACTTCAGAAGCAAATTTACCTATCCTATAATATATTTGATTAACCAAATTTAAAGCAGTTTTAGTCGAATTCATGTAAATTATAGAACCATAATCCAATATGGGTAACAGCATCTGTTTTGCTAATCGCTCCTTTGCCACCAAAGGTAAAGCTCCACTAACTCTTCTAAGGGCCCCTAATCTTTTATTCACTTTCTTTACCTGAACTGATATGTGATTTACATATGTCATTCTAACATCTACTTGAAACCCTAAGTATCTGTATGTTAATACATTTTCAATCTTTGTACCAGCTTGTAAATGTAATTGTGGTTTGGGCTCTTTTCCTCTATATGAACCAATCGAAAACAACATAGTTTGTGTTTTTTTAGCATTCAAAAGAAGACCAGATTTACTGAACCATTTTTGCATTTGTAACAAATCACTTTGAAGTGAATCCATCATATCCTGTGAGACTGTCAGCAGACTCCACTAAAACAGTGTCGCTCATGACAGTCTCACCTCTCACTATGTTTAATTTCATGAACCAAATTATTAACATAAATATTAAATAATAATGGGCTCAAATAGAGCCCTGGGAACACCTCTCTAGTTTCCCAGGGGCCGACATCATTGTACCACATTGAACACACTGATATCTATTTGTCAAATATGACTCAAGCCATTTTAATATTTGGCCTTAATCCCTATGGCCCTTAACCTAGTCAAAAGCAAATCATATTGAACTAAATCAAAAGCCTTACTGAGATCCACAAACACCGCCTGTGTACTTTCCTTTGGTTCATAGATGTAGCAACCAGGTCATTAAATTCCAACAGGGCAGGTTTCAGGATCTCCCTTTATAAAACCATGTTGTTCATCTACTATTACAGTATTTGTATCTAAATAATTATTTACCTGTTCATAGACTTTACGTTCCAAGATTTTAGATAAAATTGGTAAAAGGGCTATTGGCCTATAATTTGAAGGAATAGTTCGATCCCCAGACTTATAAATGGAATAATTTCCCCATCTTCCAAATTTCACGAACAGTAGAAGATACTCAAACTCCAATTGAACAACTAGGTCACAATAGGATATTACATGTGCTCCAATTTTAAATATTGGGCCTCAATCCCATCAATACCTCCTGATTTACTTTTATTTAAATTTTTTAGCTCTTTCAATATATCCCTCTTTTAAAATTTAAAACTTAAATATTCCTATATGGGCTACCAGCGTGTCTGATAAAGTAGAGAAATCCATTCCATTCACATTCAAATCTGGCAACTTTAAATCCGGTAATTCCAAAAAATACGTATTAAAAATATTCGCTATAACCTTTGTATCAGTAACTAGTTTTCCATCTTGTACCAAAGTAGGACTTATGGAGTCTTTATTTGGGGATTTCAGCTCTGTTATAAGCTTCCAAAACTGCTTGGAGTCAGAGGAATTATTTATTTTATTCTGATAATATTTATTCTTTATATTTTAATTATATTTTTACACTTATTCCTCCAAAACCTGAAGGTATTCCAATCTGCTTCTTTCTTTGTTTTTCTCGCCTTTTTCCATATCCTATCTCTAATCCTTAAATATTTTTTAATCTTATCGGTGATCCATGGGGCTTCTTTATTCCTTTTAATTTTTCTTATTAATGGGGCATGGTACTGTATTACATTCAAAAACATGTCATTAAACTCTTGAATAGCCAGTTCTATGTCTGGTATCAAATAAATTCTATCCCAACGGATTTGCCCTAGATGATTTACAAAGGATTGCTCATTAAACCCTTTAAAATCTCTGCTCCAATAAATAGTTGATTGTTGAGTAATGCACTGTTGTAACTCAATAGTACAAGTAACAGGATTATGGTCCCCCAAATTTAAAGGTAATACTTCCCAGGTTTTTACTATGTCCTGGGATGCAAAAAATAAATCTAAAAGAGAACCGTAAGTTCCATTTTTTGTATTTCTTGTAGATTTTTGTATTATTTGGTGCAAACCCAGAATTGAAAAACTACTCTAATTTTCTCCCTCTAGTCTGAAACCAATCTGCATTAAAGTCCCCTGTTAAAACTACTTGTTTGTCCTTCATTTTTTCTAAAATTAACTCTGCTAGTACATCAAATGTTTTACTTTTTGTTTTAGGGGTGCATAAAACACTCCTACCACTAATTTTATCGCAATTAATTCAATAATAAGACAGTCAATTCCTTCCTTGTTCATACTTAACAGTACTTTATAGGGGCCAAGAGTATTCTTAATAAACAACATCACCCCCCCTCCCCTTTTACCTCTATCTGCACGTTCTATAGAAAATCCTGAAAGTTGTTTCTGATGCTGCTAATAAATCGTACTCAGTTTTAGTTGCCCATACCCTATACTCGTCCATTTTATGGACTATGCTTCTAACGTTCTCATGAACCATCGAAAGCTGCTTAATTTTTTTACAATTAGGGCCCGGATTTAACTCAATATCCCCACTTTGAATTAACAGCATTAAACATAATATATTTGTACTTCCTGTTACTTTTAACCCACAAATACCATGCTTAACACAAGAACTCTTTGATAATATCGATTCATTTGTAAAGTGATTCCTCTCCAACGAATCCATCTTCACAATTGAATCGAACATTTCCATAAAATGCATACCTGATAACTTCATCATATCACCTCTAACTTCCTTATCTTCAAAGGTACTCATGATTATTAATCCCCATACAAACCAACCCCCCAAACATATATACAAAACAGACCCCATAATTAAGCTTCTTACTGCCAAACAAGTTAAAACAATTTCTCTGCCGAGTGGCGCTCGCGCCACTCACGTTGCTCATGCCACGGCGCTCATGCCAGTGATCGGCGCGAGGTTTTATAGTGCTGGAGCCCCTAGTTCATTCAATCACTGACCCCCTCATGCAGAATGACAGAGTTTCAGGTGCAGTTCATTCAAACCCAGAGTAAAAGCAGGCACTCAGTTAGCAGCAGTAGTAAAAAGTACAGCTTGTAACAGGCATTTAGTTCAAGCAAAGCAGTTCTCCCAAAGAATGTCCCAACTGGATATTATACTGGCATTTTATGCAGCTCTCACCTGCCGCCTTCTTGTTGGTCTCACACAGTCACTGGGCACCTTCGGGGGGGATCAGAGCAAGGCTTTATAGTGCTGAAGCCCCTAGTTCATTCAATCACTGACCCCCTCATGCAGAATGACAGAGTTTCAGGTGCAGTTCATTCAAACCCAGAGTAAAAGAAGGCACTCAATTAGCAGCAGTAGTAGTAAAAAGTACAGCTTGTAACAGGCATTTAGTTCAAGCAAAGTAGTTCTCCCAAAGAATGTCCCAACTGGATATTATACTGGCGTTTTATGCAGCTCTCACCTGCCGCCTTCTTGTTGGTCTCACACAGTCACTGGGCACCTTCAGGGGGGATCAGAGCAAGGCTTTATAGTGCTAGAGCTGGAGCTGGAGCTGGTTGATGGGATAGTCTCATCCCCAAGGAGGGTCATTAGTGGAGTCCCTCAGGGATCAGTCCTTGGGCCCCTCCTGTTCAACACCTACTTCTCTGACACAAGGAAGGGTATCAGGAGTAAGATGAGTCTCTTTGTGGATGACTCAAAATGGGGGGCAGTGGTGGATGGGGAGATGGGGAGGGTGGCCCTACAGAGGGACCTGAAGGCTCTGGAAAGGTGGTCTAGAAAGCGGAAGCTGAGGTTCAATGCAGGGAAATGCAAGGTACTGCACCTGGGAGCCAGAAACTCAGGCCAAGTGTACACCCGGGGAGGGGGAATGCTACAAGTTTCGATGGCAGAGAGGGACCTGGGGGTGGTGGTGGATGTCAAGATGAACAACTCAGAGACTTGTAGGAGGGCAGTGGCAAAGGCCAACAGGATGCTTGGATGCATCACTAGGGGGCTCACCTCCAGAAGGAGGGAAGTGATACTCTCAGTGTATAACTGCTTGGTGAGACCACCCCTCGAGTACTGTGTGCAGTTTTGGAGGCCACATTTAAAGAGGGAAATTGAACTCCTGGAGAGAGTCCAGAGGAGGGCAACCAAAATGATTTGGGGCTTGGGGATAGGACCTATGGGGAGAGGCTCGAAGAGCTAAATATGTACACATTGGAAGAGAGAAGGGACGGGGGACATGATAGAGGTCTTCAGGTACATGAAGGGGATAAATAGGGGAGGAGCAGTTAGGGTGCTCTGAAGGAAGGGGGCAACTAGAGGGCATGGGTGGAAGCTGGAGGGGGGAGATTCAGGGGAGAAAGGAGGAGGTGCTACTTCACTGAGAAGGTGGTGGAGCCATGGAATGCACTGCCCAGGGGGCTGGTGGAGGCAGAAATGGTGGAGGGGTTCAAGAGGGGGTGGGACAGGTACAGGGGAAGGGTTCTGGAAGCAAAAACCAGTGCAGCGAGAATATCTAGGACTGGGGAGGGAGAGGGGGGCAGCAAGGTCAGCTCCCAGGGTGGGGGCTGACCAAACGAGCAAACACGAAAGACTGTTAGGCCTATTCTGCTGGCATTTTAGTATGTTAGTATATTATTGGCATGTGAGAGAAGTCTGAGTGTCCTAATGATGTCACCACACTAACAAGGTGTGGAGTACCAGTGAGTTCTTAACAGTTAGGTTTTATTTTAATTGTAAATAATATTACAGTAAGTATGTTTCCCAAAGTAAAAGGTTAGTTATTTTTATGTTTGCTTGTGCGCATGCTCAAGAAACATTATGCGGCAGCATAGGAGAGAAGCGGGTTATGGAGGTGCGGCAGTGTGGCAGCCAATGCCAGCACTGCATTTGTGGACTTGGCGGTGTGCACCCAATGCAGACCCAGTGTCCTGATGACACTGGTTCTGCAGAAGTACCACCAACTTGAAATGATCTGGCTGCTGCAATGAGGGGCCACCTCGTCATTGCAGCATCAGCAATTCCGCAGCAACGAGGGAGCGACCCATCATTGCAGGGCGGTACCTTGCCTGGTGTAACATTTCTGTGAACATGACGGCGGCTATGCCACCACCTCACAATCCCATGTAAGCTGACGTGGTGCCCAGTCCCCCTGTTGGCATGCCAAGGACCCAATTCATTTGCTGACAGTGGAGCCCACTCCCCGTCAGCATAATGTCCCCCCCATTTGTTGTGTGCCGAGGGAGTGCCAAATCCCCCTCGCATCATGCCCCCTCAAACAGTATTTATTTTCCGACAGGGGGCCCAGTCCCTGTCAGCTTAAGTCCCCCCTTCCCCAAAATGCAGGCGGCACACTGGGAGCCCACCCCAGTGTGCACAAATGAAGCCTGAAAAAAATAAACCTTCCCACAGTGTCCAGTTTATTACCTTTGTCCCTGAAATAAAGAAAACAGTCCCTTGTGGTCTGTTCTGCCCCCTCCCACAACCTGTGCCCACCCTCTGCGCACCTCACCTCCCCACACCCCCTCACCCTATACTTACCTCCAGAGCCCGGCATGATAATCTTTGGTGGACCGGGAACACGTCTGCACTCTTCAAATCTGACCGCGAACTGAAGAAATGCCGGTAAGCTGTATAATGGCATAAAAAGGGTTTTTTCAACTTATGTGGATATCGCGGCCATTTTTTGGACTTTTGCAACCAAATTTTCAACATGGGGCTATTGAGAACCCTCCTCATGAATACAGTCACTGTCATGGCGTTATTTGGTCCCGAAAACTGATTTCGTGGTCAATGAGTGGAATCACCTTTTGGGACCGATTCATGAAACGACAGTGCCACTGTTCATGAGGTGGGCTCTCAAAAAGCCTATGTTGCAAATTTGGTGAAAAAATCCCAAAAATGACTGTTTTACGAGCGTGCATTGCACAGTTTCCACGCTCCCTCATAACTTCATGAATTTTTAATATTTTCACTCCACGGTTTCAACATTGGCATTTTTTTCAGACCTCCTTATGAACAGTATAGCTGTCATTTTTCACATCCTGGCTGAAACGTGTTTTCGCACTGCCGGTGCAGAATAGCGCAGTCGCTTTAAGAAATCATTGTTTGGGACACACTATGAAAATCACAGTGACACTGTTCATGAGCAGAGGTCCTAAAATGCCTAGGTTAAAAATTTGGTGACGAAAGTCCATAAAATGACTGTTACGAGTGTGCGTTGCGCAGTTTCCACGCTACCTCGTAACTTCACAAATTTGAAATATTTTCACTCCAGATTTTCAACATTGCCATTTTTCCATACGTCCTGATGAACAGTACAGCTGTCATTTTTCATATCCTGGCTGAAATGTATTTTCACCCTTCCAGTGCAGAATAGCCTGGTCGCTGTGGGAAATAAGTGTTTGGCACAGATTCAAAAAATCACAGTGACTCTGTTCATGAGCAGAGATCCTAAAATGCCTGTGTTGAAAATTTGGTGACAAACGTCCATAAAATAACTGTGTTATGAGCGTGCATTGTGCAGTTTTCATGCTCCCTTGTAACTTGCAAATTTGTAATATTTTCACTCCAGATTTTCAACATTGGCATTTTTCACACCTCCTTACGAACAGTACAGCTGTCATTTTTCATATCCTGCCTGAAATATGTGTTTATACATGTGGCGCAGAATAGCACGGTCGCTGTGGGAAATTAATGTTTGGGACAGATTAAGAAAATCATAGAGACAGTGTTCATGAGCAGAGTTCACAAAATGCCTATGTTGAAAATTTGGTGAAATAATTCCACTAAATGACTGTTACACGCATGCATCGTGCATTTTCCACGTACGCTTGGAAGTTCGAGCATTTTTAATATTTTCACTTCAGATTTTTAACATAGCCATCTCTTCACACCTCCCCATGAGTGGTACAGCTGTCATTCTTCACATCCTGCCCAATCTGTGTTTTCGTACATCTGGCACAGAATGGCACGGTCGCTGTGGGAACTCAAAGTTTGGGACACATTAACAAAATCACAGTGCCACTGTTTATGAAAAGAGGTCCCAAATGCTTTCATGAGGTGTGGTTCACAAAAAGGCCATGTTGAAAATTTGTAGTGCAAATATCAACAAACGCCCAGGGCATTAGGGTTTCTAACCATAATGTCCCACTCTGTACAGAGTGACAGGCATCAGGGGTGTGCCTTTGGATTGCCGACTGTAATGCTCATGCCATTCCATTCCCACCCCCCACCCTGCAGCTAGTGACAGGCATTGATGATGTGCCTTGGACTCTTCAGCCCCAGAGTTCACCCCATTCTCCTATACTGCACCCATTTCAGCGTATGTCCTTCTGTAATGGGGTGACTGTAAAGCTGAACACGCCAAGGCACACCTCAACACGTGTCAGTATCTGCAGGACAGAGTGAGGTGAAATGGCATGAATGTTATGGGCGATGACCCAAACGCATACCCCAATGCCCGTCCCTCTCTGCAGGGTGGAGGTGGGGTTGGCGTGAAGTTCAATACTTCACTGCCATCCCTATTCTGCATCTTTCTAACTCTTGCATTCCCAATGCTAATACCAGCAAGCAAACATTAGGCATTGACAAATGCTTGTTTATTTCTGGTCTCAGAGTGGGAAATACTTTGTGTACTGTTTTTTTAAGTGGAAATTATTTTAAACCACTCACGGCTTCTAATGTTCTACTGTTTGTGACAAGATAATTTGGGATCCGTATTTGAAAAATTGGGTCCCATGTTAAAAATTGGACCCTTCCTTTAAAAGATTTCTGGGATGAGAGTTCTGGGACTAGTGCACAAGTGAATTTGAGTTGAATGATTCATTTAAACAGTGTAAGGGTTTTTGGTTTTACCTGCAATCTGCCCTGCAATCAGCAACTGTGGGCAGTGAGTGGTCATATGCAAAGGTGATGGTGTGGAAATAAATTAATGCAAGAAGTATTCGTTAGCAAAAACAGTTTCTTGTGGTATTTTTATCATTTCTGGCAACAACTTCAATATCCACTGTGCTTTTCATTATATTTACTCCTGACCTGAGGGTTTTTCCAGCCCAGGAGTCTTATTTTGGTCAGTCTCCCAGTGCATACCTTACTATTGTGCTGCAAAAGTATCTCTTGGCAAGAGTCAGGTCACAGCTGACTGCTTAGTCCTCAGTGTGGGGAGGTGCTAGAGTGACACACTTCGATGCAACAGGCAGAAAAGTACACATCAAGCAGATCCACAGAAATGATATACAGGGTCGGTTTGCTACATAGTTCATTAAAGGAAAGCAGTCATAATGTTAGGTACCCCACCCTCGAAAGGCTTACCCCCAATTAGTGGTTTCACAAATAAAACACCTTTTTTCAGGTGTATGAACTTACTTATTTTTATTCTGAAGAAGTCCAGGGCTCAGCAAAATGGCGGACGCTGCATGCTTCCATTTCAAAGCTATGAGTAGTTGCACCGCCTCAGCTCCCATACACTTCTATAGAGCTGAGCAGTGTGGCACCACGCTAGCTTTGAAATGGAAGCACGCAGCATGCACCATTTTGTGGAGCCCTGGACTTCTTCAGAATAAAAATAAGTAACTTCAAACACCTGAAAAAAGGTGTTTTATTTGTGAAACTACTAATCGGGGTGGAGTAAGCCTTTCGCGAGTGGGGTATATAACATTATGACTGCTTTCCTTTAATTGCAGTTTTGCAGTGAGAGGGGAGTACAGAGTACTTTTATTTCTTTATTTTGTAACCCACATACAAACATGGGGTTTACTATAATGTCTTTCTGGGCTCCCTAATGCCAGGGCCCCTAGTGTTCTGCGGCAGAATTTTCTGATTTCTGCGGCAGGGCTCCTTGACTTCAGCGGCAGCATTTTCTGATTTTGGCAGCATGATTTATTCATTTCTCTGGCAGAATGCAGTCCTGTCATTGGCTAAATATAATGTGATGTCATCGATGACATCATATGCTGAGCATAGAGATGGGGCTTCAGGATAAACGAGGTGGGAAAGAAAGCCTGACACTTTGGAAAAACAATATACTGTATTTATATGAAAATTCACCAAAAACAATGAATTCTGCAGCACTATATATATTCTGTGGCATGATGCAAATTCTGTGGCAAATTCCGCAACCGCAGAACTGCAGAATTCCAGGGTCCTTGCCTAATGCCGACTGTCAGACTGGTTTCCTTTCTGCATAGTTCTATTTGTCTGCGTGAGAGTGTTTTAGCGAGTCTTCACGCCTGTCTCTTAAAGAGAGTGCCTATTCTGTGTTTGGAAATCAGTCTGGGCTGGATCCGAGTAACTAAGGCTTGCGACCAGCCAGACCATCTGTTATATTGCCCCATTCTGCAGTCACTATGCATGCAGTGGGAGCCCTGTTAGAAGATGTGTTTATTTGCTGTTTATCTGTTATAGTAATAATGATAGAAGAGTTTGTCTAACCTGCTTTCATTTGCAGCTTGAGCATTTTGAATAGGAGACACCATTTTGGTTCTGGACTTCCAGTGTTGGACCAATGAAACCTCTGGGGACCTAAAATGGAGACTGTCCCCAGGAGTCTTGTGGAAAGGAAATTCTGTAGTTTTGTAGTTTTAAGTGTTTGGTGCCTAAATGGACCTGGTGGGGGAGCCCTTTCTGTGACAGATAGTTCCCTCAGCCAACCAAACCTTTTGGATTACCAGGAAATCCCCAACACTGCCTGAAGCAGTAGTCAGTCGAGAGTTGGAGCTTGAAGAGTGAACAGCTCAAGCTGTCGAGCAGCTGCTCCTAGGAGGAGCACTGAAGAATCGGCGTGAAGGCTCTGTTCACCTGCTTGCCACGTTCTCCTGCCTTTGAAATGTCCAGAGCAGTAACTGGACCTTTCTGTTACCCACTTGCTTCCGCAGCAGAAGAAAGAAGAGAATTGTTGTGGTGACTGAGGATTTGGACTGAAGACTTGCTCTGGAAGCGATAGGCCCACCTGATGAGAGAAAGTAGCCTCGGAGAGAAAGATTTGTGCAGTAAAGCTGTAATTAGCAACTGGACTGTATCCAAACTGTGGCTAAGAGAAATAACTGATTTAAGTGTGCTGAATGTGTTTTGAGGGTCGCAATTTGGTTCCCCACAGTGAATTCTGTTACGCCTGCTGGAGGCTTTTCCAGCAAAACATCATAAACTCTTACAGATCTGTCTGTCCTGCTTGGGCCTTGCCATCTCAGCCTAAGCTGCTGCCCCCAGTTCAGAGATCATCTCGGTAAAAGACCCGCTTGGGGATTAGGTCCCCTGCTCAACAGCATCGAACAGGTAGCAACCACCAGGATGTGAGTCGTGTAGGCCCTGCTTCCCACTGGCCCACCAGATCGATGCCATGAGGTCTTCATCTTGCCTGTCCTACACCTTGGTCTGGGAAGCGCGAGTACAAATCAGGGTAGCTCCCTGCAACAACAGCTGCAAATCAGTGTGTGCATCTGATTTTTTTGTTCTGGGCTATTACAAATGAACTGTGTCATCCAGCTCGGGATTACAATTATTTAGGTTGTGTGCATGGTAACTGTTTACCTTCCTAAGGGCCCCAACAACAGCAGCAATGCTGGCCACCCCGAGCAATGCTTCAGGCTAGCCTGCATGTCATACTGCATACCCAGGGTCGTCAGACTCTTTGAAGGGGACTTAAGAGTGTATGACTTACCAACCTTAATGAAATCAGAGTGCTGATCATTTCTTTAGATTCACACCCCTTCCTTGTTTTATCTTTTTTCACATTTAACCTGGCTAGTGTGCATATTATTAGTTGGGTTACAGTGGCAATTTTGTACTGTTGCATTGCTGATCTTATTTTCCAGGGGGTCTTTCAGGGCAGTTGCAGCTGATCCAGCCCTGGTGGTAAGTGCAAGGGGTGTGAGCAGATTATTACTGTTATTCAGTGGATGTAAATGTTCTATGGTGTTACTGTTCAGGCCACTAGAAGGGTTGGTGGGTGATTATAGCATCCCAGAGGGCTATACTCAAGCAGTTAAGCTACCCCAATACCACTCCTCTGGGTGGAGCACCCATTCACAGAACTCAAGCCCCTTAATCTGTGCATATCCATACAGGCAGGGGTAGTAGCCCCTAGGATAGTGCCACCTAGGGGTTACACTTTGATAACTGGATAAGTACACTGGTTCCAGGGGCCATTTTCAGGCACGACCTGATCCATTTAGATGGCACATAGGACACAAGTCTTACAACAACAGTAACGGACAAAAGAGAGAGACCGGCAAGATATGAAAGCAAGATAAGTGCACAGAGGAGAATCTTCAAACCACAGCTAGTGGAACACAAAAAGCACAGTGACATGATATGACAAAGCAAGAGCGCAGAGGAGATAATGCAAGAGAATGGATGGAACTGGGAGCCACTAAGGGGATAGCTCGTCTAAGCAAGAACTAAGAATACAAGAGCAGATGAGAGACTCAGTGTGTGTCGGGCAGCTCCGTGGGTACCTCATGGAACCTGGTTATGAAGTCTGGGGCACCTGGGTCCCTTCTGCCAGTGGCCAATGTGGGATGATCGTTCCTGGTTTTCTGGTCTCTGTCCCTGAGGGCACTGGCACTAGAGGAGATCCAAAGAGGTAGGTCACATAGAGACATGCCACTGCTCCAGATCCTGGCTAGGGTCCTCCCCTCCTGATCACTCTGCAGCACCATTGCATCACCACCCATGGTCATACAGGTGGTGGTAAAGCAGCAAGACCTGCAGTCCACCCTCCCTGGAGGAGGAGAGCAGTCCCCCGGGTGCTCAATCCTACTACCCTGACCAGACCTCCAGCAACCCAAGTTTGCTTCTGACCCTGTGTCACTGGCATTGCAAGGCAAGCAATAGTGCTACCGCAGAACCAGCGGGCCGACCCAGATTTCAGCATCTTAAAATGAATGCTGCTGTGCTTTGCATTCTTTCTGCTTTCCTGGATATACAGTCAGTAAGGAAATCACCCGCACTGCTTTGTTGTAATCAGCCATTCAGTTTAACCACCCATGCTTAGTGATTAGAGTAAGAAGCAGTGAACGAACTGGGTACATCCTGCAGACTTGGGTTTGATTCCCACAACCTCCACTTGCATACTGTGTGACTACAAGCAAGTCACTAAACCTCCCCAGTGCTTCTAGGTCACTTCTGAAAACAGACAGCCCTGCCTAGTGGGCCTTATCTGCTTTACAAAGAATATAAAAAAAAAATACCAATATATGTTTACTACATTACAGAATAGTAGTCAGGGTACCATGTAATTTACCTGAGTTTTGCTTGGGCTGAAATGATTTTGTATAGGTAAAGATAAATGTTCAGATACATTTTATATGTTTTATAAGCTTGTTTTTAGATTTTAGTCAGGTGTTTACTGTATTCTTTGCATACAAGCATCTAGGTTGTAGATTGCTAAATGCAGGAACACTGTTACCAACTAGCTTATTCAAGTTTATATCCAGTAGGACCATCCACAATCCTCAGTTGTTGGAATGAAAACATGTTCACAAAGAAGAAACGGTCTTACTACTTATGAAAATACTTCACAGTTGTCACCCCATATAGGTGAATTGGATCATTTGCAGCTTTTCTCCCACCTACTGTTTCAGTCTCTGTGACAACAAAAGGTTTTCTGATGGACTGCTTCAACAAGGCGAGGCAAATTTTATTTAAAAGGATGCCTATCCTGGAGGCTGTGGGCGCCGTACATCAATCAATAAAAACAACACAACACAATACAATCACTAAAATATACAACTCCAAACAGTTAAAACATAATTTACTACACAATTGGTTTCATTCTCCAAAGCTTAAATAAACCTTAGAGAGTTAAACAATATAAACTATAAAACATAGTCAGGGAATGCCTGATAGAATAAAAATGTCTTTAGTCGGGCCTTAAAAACCTCAACAAATGGGGCCTCCCTAACAACTATAGGAAGCGAATTCCACAGGACGGGAGCGGCGACACTAAATGCTCTGTTGCCTGCAGTTCTTAACCTCGTCCTGGGAATCGCAAGGAGGCCCCAAGAAGAGGAACGCAGGGAATGGACAGAGACAGCAGGTGTAAGGTCATTCAGGTAGCCTGGTCCCAGGCCGTGTAGGGCCTTAAAGGTGAGCAAACCCACCTTAAAGAGGACCCTCCACCTAACCGGCAGCCAGTGCAGATGACGTAGCACTGGGGTAATGTGACAAAAGCAAATGTTAAGTATTTAAGTGTACTTATGTTTGGCCAGTGGATTTTGAAAGCACAGTCAATGACCTACAGAAGGAAAGACCCCAGGGGCTATATGATGCTGGTGGGCAGAGTAGTGCTCAATTCACATCTGAACAAAGACATGAAAGCTGGGAGACACTGTTTTCATGGACACCAAGGGGAAAAAAAAGCATCCACATGTCTGGTAGATGCATAAATCCATTTGAACGTCCTCCACTAATTACGTGTGGATTTTTTAGGTGAAGACACTTTATTTCAAAGAAGCAAATTCAAGCAGTTTTTTACCCACTGGCCATTCACTTCTTCAGGCCTGCCAAGGCCCCTTACCATCACTGCTGAGTGCTGACCACAAATCCACTGCCCCTTACTGCTGTGCTACCAGGTAACCCAAAGTAACCCTTCATTGAGTGGGCCCCTACCCCTGTGGGAGGTTACCAGGGGAGGAGAATTGCCCTAAAGAGCTTTCAGTGTATCCTGGGTATGGCAGGGGTCAGAACGGACACATGTCTGGGGAGTCTGGCTTATGGAGGGACCAACAGCTATCCTTCAGTTGGGTCAGTGGGTGTTTTCCCATTTTCTTGGGAGCATGACAGGCCACACAATGTCAAGGCACAAGCCAATGTCCGTCACGCTCCCTCCTGCAGTGAGGGCTGACATGTTGTCATGCCTCTGGCCTCCACCAGGGGCTAACAAATGCTGAACCATGAACCCACCCTCCCTACCAGGAGAAGGTGAGTGGTCATTGGACACTCAAGCCTTCACCCACCAGCTGGCCCTCCAACACCCAAGTCTGTTCCCTAACCCTGGTCAGCAGCGTCACAGGCAGAAATCCAATTCAGACAGTTAAATTATAGCTAGAAAAAAACAAAGGTAGTCCACCTTAGTGGTGATGGTTCAGATTAATTCACATCTGAGTTCTAACAAGCAAAGAGACCAAGTCATTTGTCACTTGTGCATGTGAGGTGTGGGTGCTATAGAAAGGGGATCATAGTGATGTCACTACTGCCATCACCCCAGAGGGATGTGGCCTGCATTGTTGCTACTGCCATCACACTGAAGGAGTGGGGGCTGTAGTGCTTCTGCCATCACCACTGGTGGATGGGGAATGTAGTACTGCTGATACTGCCATCACACCTGAGGAATGGTGAGCACAGTACTGCTGCCATCACACCTAAGGGATGGGTGCCACATTGCTGCTGCTTCTGTCACACCTGAGGGAGGGAGGTTGTAATGCTTTTGCTGCTGCCAACACACCAGAGGGATGGGGGTTGTAGTGCTGTTGGTGCTGCCATCATAACTGAGGGGTGGGGCCGTAGTTCTGCTTCCATTACACCTTAGGGATGGGGGCTGTAGTGTTGCTGCTGCCATCACATCCTGTACCTAAAATAACTTTAAATTGGTACAAGGATGGAAGGATGTGCAATAGTGGAAATCAAAACTGCTAAAATGCATGTTAGCAGAGTTAAAAATTGTTAAATAAAGAACACAAAACCAAACACAGGTAAAACTGGATTTTGGCTTAGCAGACACCAGTGACAATATCAGTTTTTACAATGTGCAAAACGGAATATGCCTTTTCTCAATCCCGGTAAACCAGTGTCCCTGCTTATCATGGCAGCATCCAGAAAATGAGGTCCCGAGCAGCAATCAACGTTTAATTTTTTCAACAAAACAAAATTGCTGAAGAATCGTGCATTGAGGCTATGTATGGCCTGCAGAAAGCTTGGAGAACAAGGGAGAAATTATTTTATTTAGGGATTTTAATAATCACATATTCATCTCATTCAGATATAAACTTGTGTTCAGAAACTTTTCAGTTTCATTAACTACCTGGGCTAATCTATGTCTATTGGTAGAGAGGACTGTGATGTTTTTCCTGGGGCCAGGGTTTTGAGTTTTAGTAAGATCTTATTTCTTATTACAATCTGTTAATTTGCTAAGCAATTGTTACTGCCACAGTGTCCAATTAGCTTTCAAACTGAATTGAGTGGTTACGCTCAGCCCCACAACAAGGCAACTCTGCACAGCTAAGGTCTTTCTTTTCCGCAACACATAATACGCTACACATGGATGCTCTAAATAGTACTCATGTTGCAGGACCTTGCAAGCCTGACGCATGAGAAAGTCAAACAAATCACTTTTAAAATGAACCTTTATTAGAAAAATCTAGCCTCTCCTAGGTTATAGCATTCCACTGTTGCTGAATGATTTGCAGCATTGAGCACCGCAGTATGGTACAACTAAAATTCTCTGTGGACCTTCTTTTTTTTTTTTGCATCTGTGCTCACATCTTCATTGTGTCTCAGTCTCTGAAGTATCTCTGGTTCACAACTTTGCATCTGTGTGTGCATCTCTGTTGTGTTTGTCTGAGAGTCGCTCTTGCCTTGATTCTCACCTTCTTTGTGCTCAGTATCCTTGTACTTCTAATAGTCTTTCAGAGTATGTGCAGAATAAAAAGTCTAATCCTTGGTTACGCACAGCACCATATCAAAGTCACCAGGCTTCTACAGTGATTTCACATGGTGAAAACTGTTGCTATATATATATATATATATATATATATATATATATATATATATGCAAACCTGGAGACCTGGGTTTGAATCCCACATCCCCCACTTGCATACTATATGACCCTGAGCAAGTCACTTAACTTCCTTGTACTCCCAGGTCACATCTGTAAACAAGCTTTCATCTTAGTGTGTCTCTCCTGGTTAAAAAAAATACTTACTTCATTTTGCTTAATTAGATTTTTATTTACATTTACTCTTAGTTACAGATGCCTTGGGAAAACATTGAAAAACAAATATTGAGACACAAAGCAGTTTATATTTCTCATTAGCTCTTTATTATTTTTTGCCCATTCTTTATTACTGATGTCAGATGCATGAAAACAGGAGAGTTGTTCCTTGAGTGTTCATCAGCTCCTATAGCCAGATGTCATAACACTTTGCTTGTGACATCACAGTTATTCCCATGGCAACACACTGTGATGTCTCAACAGAGCATTATAATTTCAAGAAGGGAATATGATACAAATGGAAATGAATGCTAAGGGATAAAGATCTTGTTTTTCTGGGAATTTCTTCAGTAGTGAAAAATAGGGAGGAGAAATCTATAGAAGATATATGAAATACAAGCTGAAGTGTTTCTAAATATGGCATGGGGTCATTACCACACAGACAATAACAGTGTGGTAATAAACACCACAAGCAACACAGCACGGACCGAATTAGGGTCAAACACACCACCAACAGAAACACAAAGAGTGCGCTCATTGCAAATAATGGGAATTTCTGGTTTTTGCCCCCCGCACTCCCAAACATGGTGGGCTTTGCACCCCCCCACACCCCCCAGACTTTTAATAACTAACTCTGAGGGTGTGTGGACTTCAGGGATGGGGAGAAACTCAGGAGGGGGGAAAAATGTATTTCACAAAAGAAAAAAAACAAAGAAAAAAGTACGAATGCTAAGAGACTTAGGGGGAACCAAACCACGGTCCCAGGTCTTCTGACCCTGCCGGGTGCTGGTACCTTAGCCACTCCACCACAGGAGCAGCTCAGTGAGGCATCCCAGCACACGGCAACTTGAGCCCTCCTTAGGTGAAGCGTAGAGCAACAGTGGTAGCAGTAATTCCCTACCACTATTATACCCCTGTTGCTTTAAATGCAGGCACGCTGTACACCACATGTCTATTCTTGCACGCTTTTTGTTTAGCTGTTTTGACCTGGTATTTCTACATATTATGTCTGCAAAGGTTTCCCAAAGCCGTCAGCTGCTTCCTAAGGTACAATGACAGAGACAACCCCACATGATGAAAATGACACCATAACATCAGAGAACTTTTTACATGAAGCTGTGGATACCCTCATAAAGTTTATTGGGCCCTGTCAATATGCTTAATGAAAATCTCTCCAGCACCGGCAGCAATGGGGATTCACACACTGACATAAGAGACCACATCTCAAGATCGAATATTACAGATGATGAAAAATGCTTTCTAAAAAAAACATTGCAAGCCATATATTAGTTACAATTTTCCATCAAAAAGCTTTGTTGACAAAAGAAGAAAGTCTGGCAGTTCTCGAAGGCAGTGTTATCCAATTTGATTACATAGCATATTCAATTAAATATGATGGCTTGTACTGCTTAGCTTGCATCTTGTGTCTCGCACCTGAACAGGCTGGCCATGCAAAACTTCTCACTGAGCAGCCATATGCAGCGGGAAGCACGTCAAAGCACATACTGTCAAACACTCAGAGTTAGACTACCACAAGAAATCGGAGGTGAAACTAACTAAATATATCAGCAGAACTGGGAACCAAGGTCAAAGGGTGAACTTTTCATTCTCAAAGTCAGCCCAACAACAGGTTGTAGAAAACTTAATTTTTTTAACCTCCATCTTCAAGTGTTTGGAGTACTGTGTGAGGCAGGGTATTGCACTTCGAGGTCACAGGGATGAATCAACATATGACTCAAATAGCAATCAAAGAACCTTTTAAAGCTTTAATTAATGTCTGTGTTGATGCTGGTGAAAAAGAGCTACATACCGGTAGCCCGTGAGGAGGGCGCACGGAGAAGGGTGCCTTCCGTAACGGCGACTTGTCCACAAAATCCCTCACGGTGATGGGAGGGTAGGACGACCGGATAGGGGTGGATGAAATGGGTGACAGGATGTTGCTATATGTACACGTGTGGGGGGAGCGAGCACAGCAGGCATGGGCTGGGAGGGGGCAGAGGAGCTGTAGGGGGTGGAACTACTGTGGGTTGCCGAGCTGTGTCATGGCATCAGGGGTTGGCCTGTGATTGGGGTGGGTGAGGTACCAGGTTTGGGTCCGGGCGCTGGTGCGATTTTATTGTGCCCAGCCCAAACCTTTAATTTTACATGCTTTTACACCCCAACATACACCCCCGGAGTTGAGACCTTTAGTAGGGGATGCAGGGGTGAAGCCCCCCGCTTGGGGTGTGTCGGGGGGGTGCAGCCCCCACACACAGAAAACACTGAAAGTTATGTTCCCGGCACCATTGTCCTGTGCGCCGGTGGTGTCAGAGCGCCAAAATGTTTTTGGCACTCTGACTGCGCGATAACGGTGATCACCTTTAGGCTTTCGCCATTATCACATGCAACCTACAAACCCACCTGGAAACATGCCAAAGAAATGCAAGGTACATTCTCAAGACTTCCCAAAATTAGCTGCTGAATTGCATGAAACAATATATTCAGCAGCAGATAGTAAGGCACATCCAGTAACAACCTGTGGAGGATTTTATTCCATTCAAGTAGACAAGACTGTAGATATCAGCAAGTGGGAACAACTTGGAATTGTGCTTAGATACTTGAAAATGGCCAGCCAGTGGACTTTTGTTGAATTCATTGCATGTGAATCAGTGACGGATATATATATATATATATATATATATATATATATATATATATATGCAGCAATCTGCAATCTTGTCTAACAAATATGACCTTGGATCCCAAACAGTGCAGAGCTCAAGGGTATGACGGTGCCTGGAACATGGCTGATGCACAAAAGGGTTGTGCTTCTCTATTTCAAAAAGTGACTCCGCAGGCAATATATTATCATTGTGCTAGTCACCAGTTAAACCTGGTTCTTTCAAAAGCTTGTTGGCTACCAGAAATAACCTGTATGGTGAGTGCTGTGAAGCAAGCTGGGATTTTCTTCAGATTTGCTCCAAAATGCCAAACACATCTGGAGCAGTCATTTCAGAAGATGGACTCCAAAAAATCTGAAAATGGTGAAAAGCCACTGTGGAGAAACAAAATCTTAAGTTACTGCATCATACCAGATGGGTTGTGAGGCATACATCCTTTGAAGATTTTTAACCCCTGTACAAAAGTGTGCTTATTGTCTTGAAAACATTTATTTCAGCCAACAGGGAAAACAGTGGGATACCAATAGTGTTTCTGAAGCCAGTGGGCTCTACAGTTCCATCATAAAGCCCAGTGTCACTGATGCATTTCAATCAGCAAGACAGTCTAGAGGCCAGAGGGGCACAGGACCCAAGGCAGCATGGATTCACAGCAGGAAGGTCATGCCAGACAAATCTGATAGATTTCTTTGACTGGGTGACCAAAGTAGTAGATCAGGGAGGGGCTGTGGACATGGCCTGCCTAGACTTTAGCAAGGCATTTGACACAGTCCCACACAAAAGATTAATATACAAGTTAGCTAGCCTGGGGTGGGTCCCAAGATGACAGCCTGGTAAAAATTGGCTGGAAAATAGGACACAGAGAGTAATAGTAAATGGAGTCCACTCTGATGAAAGGGGGTTACTAGTGGGGTACCGCAGGGTTCAGTATTAGGACCAGTCCTCTTCAATGTCTTTATAAGCGACATTGCAGAGGGACTGAAGGAAAAGTATGTCTCTTTGCAGATGACACAAAGATCTGCAACAGAGTTGATGCACAAGGTGGGGTGGAAAGGATGAAAAGGACTTGGCAAGGTTAGAAGAATGGTCAAATGTATGGCAGCTTAGATTCAATGCTAAGAAGTACAAGGTAATGCACCTGGAAACAAAACCCAGGGAAGAGTACACAATGGGGTGAGATACTAACAACAACAAAAATGGAAAGGGACCTGGGGGTAGTCATATCAGATGACCTAAAGGTGGGCAAGCAATGTGAGAGGGCAGCAATGAGGGCTGGGGGGATATTGGGATGCATAGGGAGAGCCATCACCAGTAGAAAACAGGAAGTTATTATCCCTCTGTACAGACAGCTGGTCAGACCCCATCTGGAGTACTGCGTGCAGTTCTGGAGACCAGTCTTCGCAAAGACATAGACAGGATGGAGCTGTCCAGAGGAGGGCAACTAAAATGGTGCAGGGTCTGCACCGGAGACATGAAGAGAGACTAAAGAAGCTAATATGTATAGCCTCGAGGAAAGGAGGGAGAGGGGACATGATAGAAACTTTCAAGTACCTCAAGGAATCAACAAAGTCCAAGAGGATAGCATCTTTCAAAAAGAGGTGTGCAAGAACAGAGGCACAATTTGAAGATAGAGGGGCGCTCAGAGGTAATTTAAGAGTATTTTTCACAGAGAGGTTGTGGATGCATGGAGCGGCCTTCCGGAGGAAAATTGTGAGTCAAAAACAGTGGTGGAATTCAAGCATGCATGGGACAGTCATAAGGCAATTCTAGGGGATGGGGGTAGGAAAAAGTAGGCTGCTGGTTAACTAGGATCTGCAGCTTATCCAGTAGGCAGGGAAATGGGCAGACTGGGTGGGCCAAGCGGTCCTTATCTGTCGTCAAATTCTATGTTTCTATGTTTCTATGTTAGTTATTTAGCTTTACCAAGGCACTTGGAAAGTTATTACAAGGATCTTCTCAGGATACTGTGTATGCTCTTTACCATCTTCAACAGTGTAAGTGACAAATACGCCCCTCTCAAAAAAATCAGGGTTAAGGGACATGTTAATGAATGGGTATCATCTGACATCATTAAATTGATGAGGACCAGAGACAAGGCATGGGCCCGTTACACCAAGCACAGAGACCCTGCCCAGCTCTCCCTCTTCAAAGCACTCTGAAACAAGTGCAAATCAGTCATCAGAAAAGCCAAAATTGACTTTTTCCGTAATAAACTACTCGAGGAAACATCCAACCCCCATCAACTTTGGGTTACACGCAACTCACTACTCAGGAATTACAAGACTACCGAACCTTCACTCTGTCCATGGTGGCAAGCAGACCAACGACCCCTCAGAAGTAGCAAACATTCTTTGGTGACCTTGATAAATACACTCTCCCCTTCCCCACTCATCCACTCTCTACCCCCCCCCCAATACTGCATCCAAGCCCAGCCCCAGATTCTATCTTAGGGTCCTAACACCCTCGGACACTATAAAGCTCATCTGAAGTAACAACCCTAAACCCAGCAAAGGAGCGGACGGAATCAACTTTAAAATCCTTAAACTGACCATTAATTAATTAGCGATTCCCATCACCAATATACTAACCTGCTCACTTTGCTCCAGCTATTTCCCTAGCACCTGGAAAATTGCCACTGTCAAACCATTGTTCAACTTTGGGTCAAGGAATAAAGTAGGGAATTATCAACCTATCTCCTTCCTTGCTCCCCTCTCCAAAATCATTGAAAAAGTTGTTCATACCCAGCTCACAGCCTTCCTCGACCGTCATACCTTGCTCTCTGTTGCCCAGCATGGTTTCAGATCTGGACATAGCACCAAAACTGCCCTGGTCAGGTTCACCAGTGATATCCTCAAGGCAAGAGATAAGTACCAGTGCACAGACTCTGTCTTCGTGGACTTGACCAAGGTGTTCAACCTGGTCGATCATTGCCTTCTCCTGGACACCCTCAAGGGCTTACACATATCTGAAAACGTTGTCAAATGGGTTGGAAGCCACCTCTATGGCAGATCATAGAAAATTAATACCAATGGTCATTTTTCTGCTGAATGTCCAATTAATTGTTTACTTTTAAGTATGAACTTAGGAAAACTTTGTTAGAAAAGTCAAACTGTAAATGTTACGTGTAATGTGTATTTATATTGTGTTATTGTTTAACTTATTTGTATGTTTGTCTAAACTGGTCATTTGGGAAAATGGGCTTGTCCCACAGACTTACCAGTATAAAAATAAATAAATGAAATGAAATGAAATGAAATGTGGGGTACCCCAGGGCTGTATTCTGGACCCGCTCCTGTTCTTGCTCTTCGTCAATAATCTCCCATTCATCTGCCAAACTACCCAACCAGTCCTTTACGCTGACAATGTGGCCTTTACTGCAGTAGAGATGCAGCGATGTTTTAATTTGCAGGTGAATATACCGCAAAGTCAGCAAATTTGCCCCACCTTGCACTTTGTGTAATTTTTTTAAATGACCCGAAATACACCATTTGTGATTTCGCCTTGTTTTGGGGGTTTTTAAATGCAAATTGCACTTAAAAACCTCAAAGCAAGTAGAGATTAAAAATTGAGAATCCCCCAACACCACTTCTGATACAGTGGCGTGAAAAAGTATTTGCCCCCTTCCTGATTTTCTCTATTATTACATATTTGTCATACTGGATGTTTTCAGGTCTTTAGACAAAATGTAATATTAGATAAAGGGAACCTGAGTGAACAAATAACACTTGTTTTTTTTTACTTATTTCATTTATTTAATGAAAACAGTTAACCAACAGTAACTGGCACTGTGTGAAAAAGTAATTGCCCCCTTACACTTAATAACTGGTTACGCCACCTTTAGCTGCAATGACTGCAACCAAACGCTTCCTATAATTTAATATCAGTCTTTCACATCGCTGTGGAGGAATTTTAGCCCACTCTTCCTCAGAACTGCTTTAATTCAGTAACATTGGTAGGTTTTCGAGCATGAACTGCTCGTTTCAGGTCCTGCTACAGCATCTCTATTGGGTTTAGGTCTGGACTTTGACTAGGCCACTCCAAAACTTTAATTTTACTTCTTTGCAGCCATTCTGATGTGGACTTGCTTTTGTGTTTTGGATCATTGTCTTACTGAATGACCCAACTATGCTTCAGCTGACGGACGGATGACCGGACATGCTCCTTAAGAATTTTCTGGTACAGAGCAGAATTCATGGTTCCTTCAATTATGGCAAGTCATCCAGGTCCTGAGGCAGCAAGCATCCCACCATCACACTACCACCACCATGTTTGACTGTTAGTATGATGTTCTTACCGTGGAATGCTGTGTTTGCTTTACGCCAGACATAATGGGATCCATGTCATCCAAAAAGTTCCACTTTGGACTCATCTGTCCATAGAATATTTTCCCAAAAGGCTTGTGGATCATCCAGGTGCTTCTTGGCAAATGAGAGATGAGCATTTATGTTCTTCTTGGTTAGCAGTGGTTTCTGCCTTGCTACTCTCCCATGAAGCCCATTTTTGCCCAGTCTCTTTCTGATTGTGGAGTCATGAACACTGACCTTAGCTGAGGCAAGAGAAGCCTGCAGTTCTTTGGATGTTGTTTTAGGATCCTTTGAGACATCCTGGATGATTTTATGCTGCGCCCTTGGAGTAATTTTGGCAGGCCGCCCGCTCCTGGGAAGAATCACTACTGTTCCAAGTGTTCTCCATTTGGAGATTATGGCTCTCACTGTGGTTCGATGGAGTTCCAGAGCCTTAGAAATAGCTTTGCAACCCTTTCCAGACTGATAGATAGCAACAACTTTTTTTCTGATCCTTTCAGGAACTTTCTTTGATCGTGGCATAATGTGCTTGTTGAATCTTTGTGCTGGCAACATGACTCTGATGGTAAGGGTCAAAATAAGTGAGGTTTATATTGAGCAGGGCTGGCTGTAATCAAGCCTGGCTGTATTCAATCAGCTGACTCTAATTATCCCTTTAATTGGGTTGATTTAACTAGGGGGCAATTACTTTATCACACAGTGCCAGTTGGTGTTGGTTAACTTTTTTCATTAAATAAATGAAATATGTAAAAAAAAACAAGTGTTATTTGTTCACTCTGGTTCCCTTTATCTAATATTACATTTTGTCTAAAGACTTGAAAACACCCAGTGTCACAAATATGCAAAAATAGAGAAAATCAGGAAAGGGGCAAATACTTTTTCACACCACTGTATATCCCTGGTGTCTAGTGTCCCCCCCAGTCACCAGCCCCAGTTTAAAAAAACGACATATGTGTCTATATACTGTATATATACATGTTAACTAAAATCCCTGGTGTCTAGTGGACCCCCACTTCACTGATCGCCAGCCCAAATAATAATAAAATAATCCCCCCCATTCCACCAACCCTGTGGACCACCGGAGCAGCCCTCCTCCCTTTTCTAGCCCCCTGAAAAATGTCCCCGATACTGACGAGCTGGCTGACTGATTGAATGAATGAGTGCATGCTTGTACAAGCACGCGCTCATTCACTTCAGTACTGAAGAATTCAGTTGGGCTGCCAGCCATGGAGGTGAGTGGAGGGCTGTGCCAGTGGCCCACTCGGTGTCGCGATGGGGGCATGGTGGAATAGAGTGGTAGCCAGGGGGGGGGCACCACCTGAATGGGTGGGGAGGAGTGGGTCCACCACTAGACACCAGGGATTTCTATTATTTTTTATTATTATTGGGGCTAGTGATCGGCGGGGTGGGGGGGGTCCACTAGACACCAGGGATTTTGATTATTTTAATATTATTTGGGCTGGCGATCAGTGGGGTATGGGGTCCATTAGGCACCAGGGATTTTGATTATTTTAATATTATTTGGGCTGGTGATCAGGGGGATATGGGGTCCACTGGACACCGGGGATTTTGATTATTTTACTTTATTATTATTTGGGCTGGTGATCGGAGGGGAGGGGGTCCACTAGATACCAGGGATTTTGATTATTTTTGTATATTTGGGCAGTGGGGAGAATGCAAACAGTAGTTTTTGGGCTTCAACTCTGCGAGTTGGCAAATTTCACGAATTGCGCTCTGCAAATAGAGAGCAATCTGCAAAATATTTCACGGAGCGAATTTTATTGACTTCACCCACCACTATATTGCAGCAATTCTAACCTGGACAATGTTGAGTAACTTGCAGGTTGACTTCAGCAAGCTACACACTTGGTTCTCTGCCAAAGACATGGTTCTCAACTCCAAGAAGACCAAGTTTCTGATCATCTTTTGCCCAAGAAAAGCACCGGTCACAGGCTGATCCCTCTCAGACAATGTTGGTAACATCATAGAACAAGTCTACGAATTCAAATACCTTGGAGTGCACTTAGACCCTCACCTGACCTACAATATCCATATTACCAACCTCATCAAGAAAATCCATAAGAGGCTAGGTCTCTTAGACCGAATCCGAAAGTTCCTTATCCCCATTCCAGAGTATGCCTCGCCAGCTCCCTTCTCCTGCCCCTCCTTGATTATGGCTCTGTTGTCTACTCCCCTCCTCAACACATCCCCCCTTTTCTCTAAACTCAGGACTACATACAGTAATATTGTATGCTCTGTGACTGGCCTCCCCTGGATGACCCATCACTGTACCCTCTATGCCTCCCTCAACTGGCTCACCCTTGAAGGTAGATTCCATCTTAAAATGCTCTCTTTCCTAGACAAAGTTCACTATAACCTACTGCCAATCAACGTTGACTTCCTTTTCCCCTTATCAATTCCCAAGCACTGTACAAGTGGGGCCCACCTGCCATATCTTCAACATCTCTTCTTACCGCACCAAGTATGCACAGAACTCCATCACGTACAAGAGCCCTAAGTTTTACAATAAACTGCTCCCTGAACTTCAGGCCTGTAGTTCAATTGACTCATTCACCTCCTCCCTCAAGGACCACCTCCTCCAATCCACCACTTGTGCCTGCCCCGGTAGGCAACCCCCCTGAATGTCTACCAGCCCCTGAGTTGCTTTAGAGTTTATATGTATCTGTACATTGGCTCTATTGTTGTGTGCTCTGTATTTTTTTTTCCAATCTAGATGATCCTGTCCTATACACTGCTCCTATTGTAAATACCATAACATTTTGCAAATATTGTTTTGCCTTTTTCTCTGTATCATTGATTTTCTGTACCACTGGACATATGTGAAAATGGGCATTTTTGCACACATACTTTACAGTATAAAAATAAAATTGGATTGAATTGAATGAACAAGTTAAACATGTGCTTCATGAGTTTCACACAGTTCACAAAAATCATGAAAAAGAGTTCCAGATCCTCTTTAAAGTAATGGCCGATATGTGCAAATTCTGTGATCAGGAAGACTTAAAATGTTGCTGCAACCGCAAAACCCAGGGGAACAATGTAGAGGCTGATACCTTAGAGGTTTACTGGAGGAGGGCCATATTCACTCCCCTTCTTGAGCACCTTATTTCAGAACTGAGCAGCAGATTCACAGTTATGTGTTGCACAGCTGTACAAAGCCTCCCCCTCATCCCAACAAACCTAGACGGCCTAACTCACAAAAAAAGAAAATGAACTTAAAATATTTGGTGATAACCTGCCTTGCCCATCAACCTACCAGGAGCTCTAATTATGGAAAATAAAATGGGAATCTATTGTTTTTAATTAATAAACTTGATTAAACTATTTGCATATAACGCATAACACAGCAACAATCAAACAACAACCAAGACACTACAAAAACATTACCCCATCACTCCAGGCCTATTACCTGCTGACTTGAAGGCCACCTTTGCACAAACAGATGCCCACATGTTTCCAAACACAGCATTTATGCTTAATATTCTTTTAAGTCCAGCCACAGCTGCTGGAGGAGAAAAAGCAAATTCTTTATTAAACTTTATTAAGTCAGAACCGCATAGCGCAATGGGACAGGATCGCCTACATAACTTACTATTGCTCTTTGTACATGCAGATCCAAAAACAAATGGTTTGATACCTTTTATTGGACTAGCATAAATGTAACAAAAGAAAACACTTTTTTGAAGCACTGTTTTCTTTTGTTACATCTACGTTGGTCCAAAAAAAGGCATCAAATCATTGTTTCTGGATCTGTTCTTCACGAAGTATACGTGATATGGCGAAAGCCTAAAGGCAATCGCCATTATCGCAGTCAGGATGCCGAAATTTATTTTGGCACTCCTGACACCTAGCGCCACAACAAGCGGCACCAGAGACTTTATTTTTAATGTTTTATGTGGGCGGTGCCCCCCCACCTCCACCTACTTAAGGATTCTCAACTCCAGAGAGATGCATGTTGGGGGGAGGGAGCGGGTGAAAAAATATAAAAAAAAAAGTTCAGGCCACGCACAACAAAAATGTACTAGTGCCGGAACCGAACCCAGTACCCTGCCAACCAACGCTGCCAATCCACCCACCACACCACCGGGTTGGCTCGGCAACCCATCATGTGCCACCCCTCACATTCCTTCCCACCCCTCACTGTGCGTACTTGCTCCCCCCACACGCATACATATAGCGACATCCTGTCACTATATTCACAACCCCCCCCCCCATCCGGCCGCCCTACTCTATGGTAGCCCCGGAGACATGCCAGGGATTGAGTCACCGTTATTGTAGGTGCCCAGTCCCCAGTGCTCATATCTCATGCTACCGTTCTTACAAGAACCAAATGTCAACTATTTCTTTGTGCATGGGGAGATCCCAATAGACTACTGTATAGTTATTGACTTATGTGCTAAAAACAAAATCCAAGATGTAGGCTTCTCCTGAATCCACTAAGTTAAATGTTCGATATTACACAATGATAAGCTTATCAAAAAATAACTGCTTAGTTGATCTGTAATTCTGGCAGAACAGTGTATATTCTTTTTTATTAGATGTTAATGTTTTGCCCTTAATTTGCTTTCCTTAAATCAAATTGATATAACTTGTAAACAACTACACGTGAATTTTTTTTTCCATAAGCTTCTCTGTTCATGTCCTTTTCAACTAAGCCCATTTCCTAGTTCCTTTCTGTTATAATGCGTTAACAAGTTGCATCACAGAGATGGGAGTGAAGCTGGGGAAGATGCCTGGTTGTTCTGGTAGAAGAAACATCTCCCTCAGCACTGACTGGATCCCTAGGAGGCATTCATTGTTGTTTGCAGCAGCTCTGTGATGGAAAGGGAACTTGGAGACTGGGACAGATCAACACTTCGTTCCTGAAACTGGGGCTAAAATGCACCATTTCACCTATTGCATTTTCAACATTTCATGGGGGAGCATGCCCCCAGACCCACCTAGAGCGATTTGGCTTTTCACACCAAGTACACTCCCCTTCTGTAAATTGCTGGATCCGCCACTGCTTTGTACTCTTATGTTTATTATTTCCTTTCACTGGCAGTCTGCCAAGACTGGAAAGCATGGATATGTCCCACATCCTAGGAGGAATCCTTTTGTCTGTCATTAAACTCAGAATCTTAGGTCTTCGATGACAGGCAGTCCTCATAAATTTGTGACTCAGAAAAGAAGGATTCCATTAGAAACATATACAGCCCTTTCCTAGATAAACTAGTCAATACAGAATGAGAGACATCACATTTTTATGTTGGCATGCTTGCGCAGCCAACATCGTGAGACAGTGCAGCTTTAGAGGCATGGTCATTGTTGGGCGAATGCAGGGCATGCGCCAGTAGGTTCGTCCCGCATTCCCCAATCAGCCTGCATGCCAGCACCACACCATGCATACATAATGTGGTGAGCACATCTAAGAAAAGGTCCGCTGTAATCCAAGCAAAGCTCGTCAGACGCAGCGGTCCTTTTCTTGCCGTGCTGCCACCATATGTACATGGACGGACACTGGCCGTGAGAACTGCTGACTTGGGTGCCCAATCCCCTGTCAGCTGCCCTGCTCCCTGTGAATGTGCCAATGGAGCCCACTTCCCGTCAGCATAAGCACCCCCAATTGTTTAATACCGAGGGGTGCCCAATCCCCCGGCTCTGCACCCCACCCTTCTTTGTGTGCCAGCAGGGGTGCTCAATCCCTGTCAGCATAAATCCCCTTTTTGTTTCGAGACGAGGGTGCCCAATCCCCGTCGGCTACAGACACCCTCAAACAGTTAGGTGGCATGCTGGGAGCCCACCCAGCATGCAAATGCTCACAAAACAAAAACTGCCCACTAATGTTTTTCTTGTTTTTAACCTGTAAAATGAAAAGCGGTTCCTTGTAGTCTCCGTGCCCCTCCCCACCCGCACACACCTCTGTGCACCCTGTCTCCCCACACGCCCCACCCAGCCTCACCTCCGGAGGTCCAGCGTGACAATCTTCGGTGGACCAGGAACAGGTCTGCACTCTTCAAAGCTGACCCGAACTGAGGAAATGCTGGTAAGCTGTATAATGTAATAGATAGGATTTTTGTAACTTTGCTGCATATCTCAGGCATTTTTGCAAATTTTGGCCCCAAATTTTCAACATGAGGTTTTTGGGACCCCTTCTCATGAATTCTTGCACTATCATGGTGTTATTCCATCCTGAAAGGTGATTTTGCAGTCACTGCACGGAATCACCTTTCAGGACAGTGTAATGAAATGACAGTGCCACTGTTCACAGGGGACTCTCAAAAACCCTATATTTCTAAATTTAGTGAGGCATCAAAACATGACTGTTTCTGATGTGCTGGCAGCAATTGCGCAACGCTCACTTGTAAGTTAGCGAATTCGCAATATTTTCATGCCAGATTCTCAATATTGGCATTTTACCACACCTTCTTGTGAACCATAGAGCTGTCATTTTTCACATCCTGGCCGAAATGTGTTTTCGCACTTCCGGCACAGAATAGTGCGGTTGTGGTGTGAAATCAGTGTTTGGGACACATTACGAAAAATACAGTGACACTGTTCATGAGCAGAGATCCTAAAATGCCTGTGTTGAAAATTTGGTGACAATACTCCATAAAGTAACTATTTTATGAGCGTGCGTAACAACTGCATAATGCACGCTCATACGTTAGCGCATTTGCACTATTTTCATGCCAGATTCTCAACACTGACATTTTACCACACCTTCTTGTGAACTGTACTGCTGTCATTTTTCACATCCAGGCCGAAATGTGTTTTCGCACTTCCGGCACAGAATAGTGCGGTTGCTGTGTGAAATCAGTGTTGGGGACACATGACAAAAATGACAGTGATACTGTTCATGAGCAGAGGTCCTAAAATGCCTGTGTTGAAAATTTGGTGACAATACTCCATAAAATGACTGTTTTACAAGGTGCATAGCAACTTCACATAATGCCTTCGTAATAAGCGCATTCACAATATTTCCATGCCAGATTCTCAGATTTGGCATTTTACTACCTTCTTGTGAACTGTGCAGCTGTCATTTTTCACATCCTTGCCGAAATGTGTTTTCGCACTTTCGGCAGAGAATAGCGCGTTTGCTGTGCGAAATCAGTCTTTGGGACATATTACGAAAATGACAGTGACACTGTTCATGAGCAGAGGTCCTAAAATACCTGTGTTGAAAATTTGGTGACAATACTCCATAAAATGACTGTGTTACGAGCGTGCATTGTGCAGTTTGCATGCATGCTCGTACGTTCGCAAACTTATAATATTCTCACTCCAGATTTTCTACAGTGCCATTGTTCTGCACCTCCTAATGAACAGTACAGCTGTCATTTTTCACATCCTGACCAAAATCTGTTTTCGCAGTTCCAGTGCAGAATAGCGTGGTCGCTGTGGAAAGTCCATGTTCGAGACACATGATGGAAATGACAGTGAGACTGTTCATTAGCAGATGCCCTAAAATGCCTATGTTGAAAATTTGGGAATGAAAGTCAATAAAATGAGTGTTTTATGAGAGCGCATTGAGCAGTTTCCATGCACGTTCGTGACTTTGTGAATTTGTAATACTTTCACTCCAGCTGTATATCACTGGCATTTTTCCATACCTCTTTATGAACAGTACAGCTGGCTGAAATGTGTTTTCACACATCTGGCACAGAATTGCACGGCTGCTGTGCGAAATCAGTTTTTGGGACAGTTTGAGGAAATGACGGTGACACTATTCATGAGCAGAGGTTCTAAAATGCCTATGTTGAAAATTTGGTGCCGAAACGCCATACAATCGAATGTGTTGCAAGCGTATGCTAGCAGTTTCCATGCAACTTTGCAACTTCGCTAATCTGCAATATTTTCATGCCACATTTTCATACCACTGGCATTTGTGCACATCTTCTTATCAACAGTCCAGCTGCCATTTTTCACAGCCTGCCCAAAACGTGTTTCCGCAGCTGTGATGCACAATGGCGTGCTCGCTGTGCAAAATCACCTTTTGAGACACATTCGCAAAATCACAGCACTATGCATCTCTAGCTACGCCACTCCCACTGCCAATGCCAGCGCAACAACATTCGGCATTGACAAATGCTTGTTTTAGTTTAAGGAAAATATCTTGACTATAGCTTGCAGCCTGACATACACTCTTCTCTTTCCTAGTGGTGCCTAGTTCCCTTCTTTGCCAGGCTTCCCAAAAAGGGCCCAAACTAATCCCATACCCAGGGCCCCAATGATTTTGCAGTTTGTAAAATGACTGGAGTAAAGTCACTACTTATAATAATACTAGCCAGGAAAGCTATGGGATTGATCATCCCTAAACTTCCATTAATCACAGCTAAGTATATTACATTTCTTTTGATAGGATTAAGGTGACTGCCAGAAAATAGCTGAAAAAAATAGGCTATACATCTGAGTCTCTTAAATCACAAAAGCATAGAAGTTATCGGCAGATAAGGATCTCTTGGGCCATATAGTCTGCCCTGTTTTCCCTACATGTTGTGCCACCACAGACTCTATTTGATCTCGAGTCCCCACCCTTTGCCTTATTACTAAGGTCCCTTTGTGTCTGTCCCATGCATGCTTGAATCCTGTTACCATTTTCACCACCCTTTCCATGAAGAAGTATTTCCTCACGTCTCCTCTCCAAGTCTCCCCCCTCAACTTCATAGCATGACCCCTTGTCCTTAAGCATCTCTTCCTATGTAAAATGCTACCTTCATATACCATAGTAATACCTGTGAGATATTTGAACACTTCTATCATGTCCCCCATTTCCCTCCTTTCCTCCAGAGAGTGCATATTTAATTCCTTGAGTCTTTCCCTGTAGTGTTTTTGATGCAGGCCCTGCACCATTTTGGTTGCCCTCTTCTGTACTGCCTCCATCCTATCCATGCTCTTCCAGATATGCAACCTCCAGAACTGGACACAGTACTCGAGGTGAGACCTCACCACTGATCCTTACAGGGGTAACATTGCCTCTCTCTCTCTTTCTGTTGGTGATACCCCTCCCTATGCACCTGAGCATTCTTCAAGCTTTCCCCACCGCCTTATCTTACTGCTTTGCTACCTTCAGGTTGCAGAAATGATTACCTCAGGTCCCTTTCCTGTTTTGTGGTTGAAAGTACCTCCCTGCCCAATTGGTATGTTGTCACAGGTTTCTGTGCCCCAAGTGCATGATTTTGCACTTTTTTGCATTGAAACCCAGTTGCCAAATTCTTGACTAGTCTGCCAGCTTTTTCAGATTGTCCCTCTTCCCTCCGTGTGTCCACTGTATTGCAGACCATGTGTGTCCACTGTATTGCAGATTTTTGTGTCAACCGTTAGCAGGCATACTTTCCCTTCCAGCCCTCCTGCAATGTCGCTAATAAAGACATTGAAGAGGAGTGGGCCTAGTACTGACCCCTGTGGCACCCTACTGATCACCTTGCCTTCTTCAGAGTGAATACCATTTACTACCACCCTCTGACTCATTGGTGCCGGAACGGTTTGAAAAGTGGTAGGGCCAAGGATGTGAGGGATAAATTCGCCCCTATTAGATACATTAACAGGATTGCAAAAACTGAGAGGGCCACTTATGAAAATGGCAGAGCCATGGCCCTAGTGGCCCTCCCCCCCCCGTTCCAGCACCTATGCTCTGACTCCTGTTGCTTAGCCAATTTCTTACCCATTTTAGTACTTTTGGACCCCAGTCCTTGGCTGTCCAGTTTGCTCACCAGTCTTCTGTGTGAAACGGTGTTGAAGGCTTTACTGAAATCCAGTTAAGCCATATCCACCTCTCTGACCCGATCCACTTCCCTGGTCACCCAGTCAAAGAATTCAATCAGGTTTGTCAGGCAAGTTCTCTCACCTGTGAAAGCATGCTGCCTTGGATCCAGTAATACACCGGACACAAGGTATTCCCTAATCCTTTCCTTCAGTAGTTATCCTGTTACTTTATCCCCCACAGAAGTCAGGCTGACTGGTCTGTAATTTCCTGCCTCTTCCCTTGTGACAGGGAAATCTTGCCACTCTTGAGGACTGACCTTTTCTTAAATATGTTTCAACAGTTCTTCTATTTCTTAGCCTAATCTATACTTTACAATTTCTAGTCCATAAAGCTGGCCACCTCTGGGCACCCCCTCCTCTTTCTTGACTTTGCTATAGTGTCCTCTTTAATTTTCATTTTCCCTCTCAGGTCCTCATACAGGAAGGTTATTGTGGTGACCTCTGAGCTGATGTAAAACAACAGGCTGTGTTCCTCATTGTTGGATTTAGGATGCAACAGCACTATGTCATAAAATACCTTGATGTATATATCGTATGTGTATGAAACCTGTAAATGTTGACATACCATGGCACTAGGTGTTTTTGGTAAACGTAAAAAGTACTAGGTGACTGTATTATCGAAATTAAGTTACCCGGGGTAGAGCTATCACAAAACCCCTTGTAGTGTTGTTAAATGCATGTAAATTACAGATTGTTTGAGAGGCCCTTTTGGTACCATGCATTCCTGCAGTAAACTGAGCCAGTCTGAAATTTCATGAAGATTTTCATATGCATCCCATGATGCTTTGCATTATGGTGTTATGTGTAATGCTGTGTTTCTTTGAAACTTGGGTTTGTTGCCAGTGCCCTTTGGGGTAACCCTTGCTTCAATGCTTCTGCACCAAGTTTCTTTGTCTTCAGCTTGTTTTGGGTTATGTTTTTACTTCAGCCCCCATCACCCAAACAAACAAGACAAACATAGGGATGAAATGGTTTTCACTAAAAAGTTAGATCAGTAGGTGCTGACTAAGTGCAGAGGAAGGTTATGCATAATCTGTTACTGCAAACTGATGTATTGAAGAAGGGACATGCCATTACTGAAAGTTATCTTCTGTATTTTAAATAAACATCATGCAGAGATTATGAGTTGAACCTGAAGTTCTGTGTCTGGTCTGTCTGTTATCCCACAACATCTCCACATCCTTATTACCACTTTTGTGAAGTGGGACCACCTCTGCCCTCCTCCAGTCCCCCAGAACTTCCCCCTGTATCTAGTTATAGGTTGAACAGGGCTGTCAGAGGTGCAGCCAACACCTCCTTGAGCTCCCTCAATATCCTGGGGTGTACCTCATCAACCAGTAAAGGATATACATAACTAAAAAAATTAAAAATTGCAGTGTAGTGAAATTTGGATTGGAAAAGAAAATCAAAGCAAACAATTTACAGGAATCCAAAATCAAGTAAAAACAAGGAAATACAGTGTTTCAGAACTGACAAATAATCAAAACATGATAAACATAAGAAAAGGAAGAAACAAAAAGAATAGCCCTCTGTCAGGGAAAAGAAGAAAATAATGGGTGACTAACACAGTGGACCTTACCACCTGCTCTGTTCACATAGATAAGAGTAGCTTGGGGAAGCTCTTGTAAAGGGAAGCCACCTTTGAGCTAGAAAAGGTAACTTTATCTTTCATATATACCCCATACAATGCAATAAAAGGTATCCTGTGAACACAGCAACTACGACTTGAGCAACTGCAAAAATAGTGACTCAATCATGGTACCTATGTTCTGGGCTACCTGGCAGGGTAGCGACAGGTTACCACGGTGGGCGAAGGAAGGCGGCAGGAACTATGCATGGGGCTATGTGGGAGTAGTGTGGTGGCTGGCTGCCGAGCTGGCCATATGCCGTGGTGGTGAGGTGGCTGGCTGGGATTGGGAGGTGCGAGGTTGGTTCTGGGGCAGGCATTACTTTTTGCATTGGTGCCGAGTGTTTTATTTTTTTTAAGTCCCCCCCGTATATGTTGCAGTCCTGTCGCCACATGTGAGTGTATATCACCGTTCTTTATTTTTGGCGATGTACACTCGCCCAAACGGCAATCGCTGTTTGGAGATCACTGTTATGACATGGAACCCAATGAAAAAACACCTTTCTAGGAGCTAATACATATTGACAGGGAGCGCCCTCACCTCATTTGGAGCTCCTCCTCAAAGCTTGCCCTTGTTAGTCGAGTGGTGTCCTTCATTAATCCCCAAGGGACCATTTTGTAGCTCAAAAATGGAATTGAAATTGAGCCCCATTCATTTTAATGGGGTGCACCCCAGCACTCTCCCTGGCCACATGCCATTATGTCTTTGAGCACGGGGGTGTATCAGAAGAACTGGGGCTGTGAGACTGAACAGCCAGCCCCTTGGAAAAACTAAATTACAAGTGATTTTATTAAAACAGGGCTTCAAGAAATGGATTACACCCTGGCTAAAACAACTATCACCGAGGGCAGCTACCACACTACGTGAGTGGTAGCTGCCATCTGGTACATTGGAAATTTCCTTTAAGAGTTTTGGGGCAGTAGCACACTGCAGATTAAAGGTAGCTTGTTTGTGAAGTATGACCATGTGGTCTCAGGTGGGGTATGAGCCTCAGAGTCACCCCATTTAGTCCTGCTGACCTCCTGAAGGAGCCTTAGTTTGTTGCACGGTTTTATCTTGATGTAACACGGGGGTGCTCTTGAAGGGGTTGAATCTCCAGATATGGAAAGTGTGGCTGTGGTCACATAAAGGATCTAAGTATGTTCCAGAGCTTAGAATCCTTCTGGTCTGTTTGTGAGTACCAAGGCGACACATGAGTCTTTGCTAGTCCTGTTGCTTGAGTCTAGTCACTGCTCAGATCATTGGTTTCAGGTAGGTTACAATTGTCCAATCTTTTGCAGCCGTTCCAGATGAGATAAGCAAATCTGTATGAAAGTCTCCCATTATAGTTTCAGCAATGAGCATGAGGTTGTGTATGTGATCAGAGACATATAAAAGTGACAGAAAAAAATCCAAGAGGCTGATTGGTTTAGAGGCAGTTGCAACCATGGATGTTATCTTATTACAGCGTCACAGTCAGATGTTCATCTAAAGAAAAATCTAAATAAAAGGTCTTTTTAATTCTGTAGGATCAATTGTATAATCACAACAAGGCACTCCAGAGCTTGTTTTGTGGTGAGTAGTATCACTTCTCAGGCAGCTGGAGGCACTGAGCTGTGCCTTGTGCCTCACAATGTACCGCTGGCATGACATCATCCCAACATAACACAGATCCTGTCACACCTAAGGGCCTGATCCACAGAAAAGGCAGAGGTGTGCTCAAAATGAGCATATTTCCACTGTGCAGCTGTGGGCCCTGGGACCGCGTGAGGATGAGTGCGATCCGTAGCCCCATCCCCATCCCCTGCTGACATGGCGACCCTGCACAGGGGCTGCAGGTGGCACTATGGAGGCATTCATGCTGGGACTGTTGTGCATCCAATTGGATGCCAGGGTGGCTAATGACTGTGGATCCCCTGCTCCATGGGGTGCAGGGATCCATGGGATGTGCCAGTGTTTGTTTGTCCTCCATGGGCTGCCATAACTGCTATGGGAACCAGACAATGTGGGCCTTTGGCCATCGGCTGGTGCTGATGACCCTCTCCAGTACCCTTACTCTGCTCCTGGGGCTGTGGACCGATGGAGTGGATGCTGTTCAGGCCAGGGTTTGTAAGGGACAGACAGGTGGAAAGAGGTGCATAGGCCCTATGGTAGCACTTAGAGTCATGCAGCATCCTCTCTCTCCATCAGCCACGTGTGCTGCCCGTGAAGTGCTGAGAATCAGGAGGATGTCTGCCTCAGCCACCTAGCCCGCCCTTGATCCAGCCCCGTGTGGAATTATTCATGGTGCAAGGGCTGTGGCTGCTATGGGGGTTCCAACAGGTGCTAATCTTGTGCATGGGGGCACTCCGCTACTTTTCACATCCCTTTACAGATGTGAAGTGGCTGCACACCCTTCATGGATTTGGTATTAATTGGTTCATTATAGAGGGGACTTGAGGTGCTTGGAAGTCAGTCGATACATCGTAGGTGTAGGTAAAGGAAGAGTTTGAGGGTGAGTAGGGGTTTGTCTTGCTTCATGCCTTATTTCTGATGCCCATACTGCAAACTTTAGATGAGCCTTAAAGGGAATTTTCATTTTCCTGCAAAAAAAATCATGGTTGGTATTGGCAGGACTCCGATCTCACAACATTCCAAACAATGTTAATTTCTGGACATTCCATTTTTTATTACTAAAGACATTAGACCCCATTTTCAGAATCAGCCATTAGCCCCAAGCACCCAGTAGGGGTGTGCGTGAGGTAGCTCACTGCCTGCCGAGGGGACATATTCAGACAGGCAGCACAGTCCTATCAGTACATGCTGCCTGTCTGACTGTGTGCGCTGTGGAAGCACAGTGCACAATGACTATGTGCTGCTCCAACAAGCCCCCCTACAGGAAAGTGACTCACAGGAGAGAAGGGAGATAGCGTGCCCCAAATGGGATAGCACTTTGGCCCCTGTGAGCCATTTTCAACTGCTGTAATGTGAATAGGCACATATGGCACCATAGGGCCATTTGCATACTATCATTTGCTCACTATTGTCTCCTCACAATGCTACTACACCTGACTGCTTGAAAGCATTATGATTAGCCGTGGCCACCCAACTCCTACTCCCCAGTTGCTGGTCCAAACTGTGTAATCCATCAAAATCCCTGCACCCTGGTAGTCTAGTGGCCCACCCACCACGGATTACTGGTTGAAACTGTGATCTGTTAAAACCCCATCATCTTGGTAGTCTAGTGGCCCCCACCCCTCTGTTGCAAGTCCAAACTGTGTGATCTGTCAAAAGCCCAGCACCATAGTATTCTAGTACCCCCATTAGAGGTCTGAACTGTGTGATCTGTCAAATCTGCAGCACCCTGGAAGCTTAGTAGCCCCCACCCCCTAATCACAGGTCTGAACTGTGTGATCTGTCACAACCACATCACCCTGCCCTCCCATCTCTGCTCCATCATCATTTCATATGACCTTCTTGTCCTGCGGACTCAGCATCTTTCACATCCCACCCCCAGTGGCACCTTGCTCACACTGAATGTCACAAATTGACAGGTGCCTCCTCCTACACATGGTGACTGGCACAACCACTCTGCCCACCACCTTATTCAGCAGCCATCTGGGTGACAGGGAGTGAGCATGCAGCTACTGTAAAAACAGCTATCTCTATAGTAGGCACTCACTCATTCCCTGTCACTCAGATGGTGGTCGTAACTGCGATTGTGGGGTGGGGGGACAAGACTACCAGGATGCTGGAGTTTTAACAGATCACACAGTTCAGACTGGCAATTGGGGGTGGGGGGGCACTATTCTACCAGCGTGATGGGGTTTGACACATCAGATAGTTCAGACCTGTAATCAGGGGTGAGTGGGCAGGAGGCACTTGCAGGGACTGACAACCCATGCTGTCAGTCCACTACCTCGTGCTTGTCCACAGAGTGGAATCATGCACCACTGTGCACTTTGATAAGAGTAGGGTTTTGAGTTCCTTAAACAGCGCTGCTGCAACAGCAGTGGCTGAGGGCGTTCACAACCTCTGATTATACCGCTGTGCCCTGTATGCAGGAGGAATTCCTCATTTGCATGGGTGCAGTGGTATATTTCATGTGTACACTCTATTAGCATAATGCTACACACCAGGGCTACTGAACATTGCAGTGTCAGTGGCTCAGTAGGTAGCACACTCGCCTCTGATGCCGGGAGATCAGAGGGCTGTGGGTTCAGTTCCCACATCTGGCACTTGGGTTAATATCCCAGTACTGACACTGTAATGCAGCATGAGAGGGGTGCTGCATTTCTGAGGTGCCGTCTTTTGGATGAGACGTTAAACCGAGGTCCCATCTGCCTGGATTGGTGGTAGTTCAGGTGGATGTTAAAGATCCCATGGCACTTATCGATAAGAGCAGGGGAATTTCCCCGGTGTCCTGGCCAAATTTCCCTCATTCATTAAAAATACCACCAACAGCTTGATCTGGTTCAAGGTCAGTTGGCATGCATCTGTATCCCCCTTCCCCCGGGTTGTGCCTGAAAATAGGCAGGATTTGTCTAGTGCACTTACCCGGTCAACAAAATAAAAATAAATAAAAATAAATAAAACATGGCTACCACCCCTTCTGACAGTGCTAATCCTGGGTACTGCATTTCTAGCTTGTTTAGCAACATGCTAGTCGTCTAAAAAACTGTGGCCATTTTCTTGAACACAGGCTTTTTGCTCCTAAGACTTCATCTGATCCTACTTCTTTTCTTGCCCTGATGTCATAATCCTCTGCTTGTGACATCAGAATCAATTATGTGGAAGCAGTCTGTGATGTCAAAAGCAGAACATTATGACTTTTGGGTGGCCTGGAGGGTATAAGCAACATGAACAGATGATGTATATGGGAAAATATACCATTTTCATGAAAATGTTTTTCAATAATAAACAAATAAAGGTCTTGACATTCAAAGTCCAAGTGCATTTTGTCTAACTGTATCTTGCTAGCTAGTTGTGCTGTTTTGACTCTAAACCAGAAAATCTTTTTTAGTATTGTATGTTGTATGCCACTACATTACAAACAGCACAAGCCAGCATCATAGCTGAGGAAGAATTCACCACAAACACTTTAAAAAACGTAACTTTTTATTCCAGTCATCACCTTCTGTAATTATTAACATTATATTGTCATCATCATTTGAATGGACTACCTTGCCCTGCTCATTTATTTTACAAATGAATAAAGAACGCAGACAACCGTGTAGCATTAACAGATAGCAGAAATGCCGTCTGGTTCTCTCCAACTGCTTTTTGAAATATCATTTGGAACACTTGCTGAAAAAGTAAATTACAAAGTTAACCTTTTCGTTACCCTCTGCTAAAATTGTCTACACTGATAACTGTATGCCCTCCAGTGGAAGAACATTCAAGGAGATTTCCTTACAGGAAAATCTTACAAAGTCCCTATATACAGAACAGTGAACAAACAAGGCAGTGTTTCCTTTGTGGGGTTGAGATAGCAACATGCAGACTTCGAGAGCGAAGCTCAAGAGGTCCATGCTGTCATCTGAATGCAGACATGGAAACACATACAAAGTTGTGTTTGGTTGCCCAGATCCTATTAAGTAATAATGAACGATGGGGGTTACGTTAATGTTCTAGTTAATCACCCCCTGGGGGTGTAATGTGGCACGATGCAGTTGCTTTACATCAGTTATAGAAACATAGACAGTGACGACAGAAAAAGACCAGAGGTCCATCCAGTCTGCTCAAGTTTCCTATCATCCCTGGAACCTAGTGTTCCTCCAAGGCACTAACCCGGCCCATCCTCTCTCTATTCTTCTCCTTGGTCCTGTCGCCACTGGCAACCATTATTCCCTTCATTATGTCCCAGCCCTGCTTGAATCACCTGACTGTTTTCACATGTTATAAACAGAAAGTTCAGCAAAGTATTTTGCACTCTGTATCTTCTCTAAAATTCTTGTTTGTATCAAAATTGTAAAGTAATACTTCGCAGCTTCAGGTTAACCTTTTTGACTAGATTAGTTATTTCTTCCTTTCAGTCTCATAGGCCATCTTTGCCTTCTCCTTAGAGGTCAGAGTGCCAAGAGGGAGCCCTCTGCAGCCTTCTGCAGCTTTTTATTGATCTTCTGATCTGACCTCCATGACTTTTTGTTCTCAGAACATCACAGTCAGTTAGCTGTCTTTACTCAGGGCCCTGTGATAAACAAACTAGTAAGAAAACAACTATAGCAAAGGCTGGAAAACATTAACCCATTCTTGCCTCCAGTGTTGATTTATTCTTTAACAAATTCCTGGTTTTCAGACATTTTATTTTTTCCTATAAAAATGGGCAGGATTCTGACCCTGTCACGCAATGTTCTTATTATCCTTCTGCAACAGGCCTCCTTCTGCTCCCATCCACCCAGCACCCACCATCACTCACCATCCCCAATGCTTAACTCCCCTCTGGAAAAGTCCCCAATGGATTAGCCCAGTGCAAGGGCCATCAGGGCTAGCCAAGCCCCTCTGAAGCACACTCCAGATAGCCCCAGAGGAAGATGAGCCTGGTTGGTGATGTGAGGCCTGCAGTGGACCAGAATACCATCCTACAGGGTCAGAGCTTTCCATCCATCCATTTTCCCTCCTTAGGGTTACAGATCATGCAGTGATACAGCACTGATGCACGCAGAGGTACACATGGGCATACCAGCATCCAAATGGGGGCCCTCCCCTGTGTATATGCACTTACTGCACTGTCACCCAGCTTCCACAGAGTGGCAGGCAACCAGTGTTGTGCCTGACCCCCACCCCAACCCCCTTAGAGAGGAACGCAGTACATGGGATGCTCAAGCCACAAAAGAAAAGCAGTGTACTCGTGGCTCAAGAAGCCAGTGTGGAAACAGCAACACAAAGGCTTGACTAAAAAACAAGGAATTTATGGGACAAACAGGACAGTTCAAACACAACAAAATGTGTTCACACACCAGGCAGACAACTCATCCACAGTCCAGGTGCCCTGGTTCTTTGCTGTCTTGCTTCATCAGAGGGCTCTATCTTCTCTTCCCCCAGCTGGGATATATGCCCATTCCCCAAGCCAGGTCAACAGCATAGCAGGTACTAGCTCTGTCAGCATGCTATTGGGCTATTTAAAATGGAGGTTTTAACGTTATGGGTTTCCATATGCAATGAACAGTAACCACACACACTTAACAGGGTTACAGTAAGACTAATTCACAATGAGGGACAGTGGTGAATGCCTTTGTGAAACCAAGATAAACTATACTCACATTTTTATTTTGTTATAATAACTGACTCCCATTTTTTCCCATAGGGAAACTGGGTTATAATTCCAGCGTTATAACCAGCTGGTTATAACAACATTCACGTGCCCAGTTTCCCTACTTTAGTGCATGCGTCTGCCGCAAACTTCCTGCTCTCGGCCCTGTCTGTCCCCGCTCTTCAGCGCTGAAAATGTCCCCTACAGAAGTCGGCGGTAAGTTCTTTTTTCACCTTAACAAAATACAACTGGGCACATAAAAACAACTAATCATCCGCAAGTCAGAAAAAAAATAAAGCTCCTTCCATTTACGAGCCAGCCGCTATTGACCGCGTTAAAACCCCCAGTGGTCCACAGCTTGACTCCATACAGAAATCTAGTTATTTTGTATAATTGCTGTGGCAAAAAAATGACCCCCAGCAATTATACAAAATAAAAGATGGGTAGCTAGTTAAAACTCGGATTTTATACACCCCCTCTAGGTGGGATGCCTTCATAAACCCCTCGAGCTTCGCTCTCGGGGTTTATGTTGTATCCCACCCCTCAGTATAAAGTCCTCGTTATAACTAGTTACCCATCCATTATTCTCTATCTAATGCTAAACTGACAGGTTCATAAAAACTAATGAGATTTGTGGCACAAGATCTTGTTTTCTGAAATCCATGTTGAGTTTCATTCCTAAACCACTGTTGTTCAAGTTATAATTCCATATCCTTTCTACATAATTTTCTCTGATATTTTGCAGATAACAGATGTGAGGCTGATTGGCCGATCGCTATTACTGTCATCGTTATGACCTTTTTTCGGGATCGGGATGACACAGGTTTCATACCATGCAGTCAGTACCAACCCCTCAGCTATTGAGTGGCTAATGTTATTGCATAGGGTAGGAGGTAGTTCAAGAGCACATTCCCGTAGTATCCAAGGATGCAAACCATTTGATCCTGGGGCTTTGTTAGAACCCAGTTTGGACAAATATTCAAACACTTCGGAAATGGAAATGAATGTTTCAACCTCTGCATTGTCCATAAAAAGAAAACAATACAAAACACAGTTTTCTCATCAATTTTTATTCTGGTACAGTTCAATATGGATCACATGGTAGTGCAAAAAGTTCTGAAATTCAGAACATCACACACACCGCTTCAAACCAATTTCCACTCCCCTTTATTTTTAGGTGCACACTTCATGGACCCTGTTGCTGCATATACCAGAATCCTGACACATATACTGTACCCTTCGGTGAGCAGAGGCTGTAACAAAGCAGGGTAAAGCATATGATGATGCAGTCTGTGAAAAGAGCTGTCAGAAACATGGGAGATCCCTCTTGTGGTGAGAGGCTGGAATGGAAGGGAAGATTACAGGACAATTTGTTTACTGATTATTCTGATCACAGCCACAGGCAAATATAACCTTCCAACAACTCCCCTGAAAGACTGCTTGTTTATGGAATTTAATGTTCAGTTCTGAGGGTTGGCATTTGGTTTTGGATTGCTTGTTGGTTCAGGCAAATGTGACAGGTGTCATTTTTTAAATCCTGGATGTGACGTCTTTTCACACCTGTGGTGCGAAATGACATTTTACCAGTATAGTATAAATGATACATGTCATGTTTATAATGGCAGTCATAAAATGACTATCTTAAAAATCTGGGGTCAAAATTAGAGAAAAAAATAATGAATGTGTGAAGAGTGAATGTGTGAAAAGTGAATGTATGACTGTGCGATGATTGAATATGTGAAGAGTGAATGTGTAAAGAGTGTCTGAAGAGTGAATGTGTCAATTGTCTGAAGAGTGAATATGTGAAAAGTGAATGTGTGAACAGGGATTTGTTTAACTCTAAAAATTGATTAGCGTTTTGCTCATAAAAGTGCTAAATCTTTGTGAAAATGCATAGCTCTTGCCTCACTGTGTTTAACAAACACAGCACTTCTAGAAAATCTGTATAAATACTTTCTGTACAGTTAGTATCGTCCCAAGAAAAAAACTGTTAATTATTTAAAACCCTGGTGAAGAGTGAATGTGTAAAGAGTGAATGTGTTCTGAATGTGTGAAGAGTGAATGTGTACTGATTGTGTGAAGAGTGCACATGTAAAGAGTGAATGTGTTAAAAGTGAATGTGTCATGCCCTGCACTTCTGTAGGCAGATGGAGTCTTCCTGTAGCACATGGCCCAAAAAGTCCTGCACATCTGCACCTGTTTATGCAGGTCCCAAAGGGACCTGTATGAATGAGGATACGATTTCACTTTCTCAAAAAGGAAGGAAATCTTTGCAAAAAAAACTTTGTTGCTGCACCAGTTAGGGCAACTTAATGCCAGAAAACTAAGGAAATGTAGCATTAGGGTTTCCAACCCGAACTTGCCACCCACCAATCAGCAAAAGGAAAAAACATTAGGGTTTTGGGTCTCTGGAGTCTTGGCGAATCAGTGGTGGGGTCTTCCTTGGGGTTGTCAGCCCTAATGCTTACTCCATTCCATGAGCAAACAATGTCTCACATGATCTCCTTTCTTCATGCAGGGCCCTGCATGAAGAAAGCTACAACAAGTTGTGTTGGCAACATGTGGTGAGATGCACCTCTCTGCCTTTGAAGAGTGTATCACTATGATTCATTGACTTAGAGCTGTACCTTGTGCTTCAAACTTGAGGCTACAGGCTGGGGGGGCCTGAGTATTAGGGTTGGCAACCACAGGAAGACCCCACCACTGATTTGCCATAACTCAGGAGACCCAAAACCCCAATCTTTTTCCTCTTGCCGCTTGAGGGGTGGGGGTTGGGAGTTTGGGTTGGAACCCCTAATGCCACATTTCCCTACTTTTGTGGCATTAAGTTGCCCTAACTGGTGCATTATCAAAGTTTTCTGCAAAGAATATGGAAGATATGTGTGTTATTTATCGTCATTGTATACTGATTATAAATATAAAATATATATTTATTTGGCAAATTAATATACTATTTAATAAATATGATTACTATATATTTTTCTTATATCTTTAAAATATATGTAGTCTACATTCTGTGAATTTGTATTGAATGCATTATTTCTATATACCTTCTTATAGTAAAATATTTATCTTGTTCACATGTAGGATACAGTGGGCTGGATTCACAAACAGCGACACAGGACTTACATCAGGTTCTGCATCAAACCCGGTGGTCAGCACAGCGGCACCAGACACTATGCTGCACACTGTGCCTGAATCGAGAAGATAGGGTGCAGTTATAACAATTTTCCCAGTTTAAAGCAGCATGCACCAAATATTTGGTGCAAGCCCCTTAAAAAAGGGTACCCAAGACTGCCGTAAGCCAGACCAGAAAATGTTGGTCTAACTTGCAGCAAAGGGCACATGGGATCAAGAATCCCAATCACCAGCCAGGGAATGTCATATTCCCCATGCGCCATATGTTTGGCGCACCCGGGGATTGGAGCATTCTTGGCCCTTTTGTGATTCTGGCCCAGTATATGTAGAATATATCTACTGTACAATATATGTAGAAATTGAGTTCTTTATGTGTTCAGTACAGTTTTTGTAAATGCTTACTTTAGTACCACGTACACATTTGCATAACTAATTTGCATGGTTTATCAATCAAAATCATGGGACTTTCCAGTGCAATAATAATTTTAAATTGACAATATTAGCAGAGGGAAAAGTACAGAATTTAAATCACGTATGCGTAGAAACTCACCCCGACCAAAAAGGAAAACAAAAGGGGGGTATACAGTATATACCAATTTGAGGCTTTATTAAGCATGATATCACGAGGTAAATCTTGTGTGTACCTATATATGTGTCAACTGTATGTCTTAGTTTAAGGTGCATTATTAAATGATAATTCCAGCATAGATATCCAAATGGTTGTTAAGATGAATTCCAAACATCCAGATAAGGATATGTACACCATGATTAATTCATCATCCTTCTGTCTGGGTATTTTAAGTGAGCAATAATACCCTCCAGGGTGGGTTTTATTGGAAAACACCAGACCGCCCAGGGGCGTAATGAGGCCCGATGCCACAGGTGGAGGGCCTTATAGCCCCTGGAAGGTCCGGTATTTTCCAATAAAGCCCACCCTGGAGGGTATTATTGCACTTAGAAAATGGCCCATTGCATTAAATATATTTGAAAATAAAATGTAGATATTAAACTATTAAATTTCAGAAGTATTTTGTTTAATTATTAATAAAATAGTTCCTCCGCCTACATAAGTGTTTTTTAGCTAAGGATTTATGTCCTAGTCCAGCCTCTGTAGTTATAGCTTTTGAAGCTGGTTGTCATGGTTAGTAGCACCCCCTTCCCACACTACACACAGTTTAACATTGAGGTCCCTGAAATTACAGGTAAAAAAATCTCAGCCTAAGAACACCTGTTGTAATTTTCTGTGGCTCATCCCCTCAGTGTTTCTTTTCTTTGCAAGAGCAGCAACTGAGAGAAGAAGGTGACTGGGGAGACAGAGCTGGAGTGAACATGCCTATATGACAGCTGTGCACAGTATCAGTATTATTTTTTAAATTAATTGATTTATTTCCCGCGATCGACCAGGACTAGCTTACTGCTCCCGGGTGTCTACTACTGATTTGGCTGCATGTGTGCAGCTGTCTGTGGAATTGCCCTTTGATTACATGCTGGCAGGAAGAAAATGGCACAGCTGTTTAGGGCCATAGTGAACCTCTAACGGCAGAGACCATATTATGAACCAAAATGAAAGTATAACACTTAGAGAATTAGAATCCCTGGAGTTAGTGAGAACAGGCAAACAAAGGATACTCAACCTGCTGGAGAAAAATATGTGCTTTAACAGGGGACAGCATAAGAGGAGCGATATTTTCTTGAATTTCCATACCGCAGATGGACATCCATCTGCGGTATGAAAATCAAGAAAATACTGCTGCTGTCATGCTCGGTGGCGGTGTTACAGATAGTGTGCTGACTCAGCCCTCACTGACTCCGATTGTGGAACCGGAAAGATTTTCTGGATGGGCAATGGTTTTATCTGCCCAAGTAAAGGCTGTTTTATTTTATTTTGGGTCCGGGAAGCAGGATGGCCTGCCCACTACTTTTCGGGCAAGCTTTGTAAGCGGGAAAAAAATGGCGAATTTTCTTAACGTTTGAGGTGCCCAAGGATTTAATCAGAAATTGGGCACCCCGAGTAGGCTCTTGATCTTAAGCAGGCTCTATCGAAAAATAAATGAATCTCTCGGCTGATGATTCAACCAATGAGATTCATTTATTTTCCGATCCCATTTTCTAATATTTTTTACAATGTACATCTTTAAAAAATATTTTTAATTTCTGTTAAGTACACAAACAAGTATATCTATAAAGTATTTAAGATGTTATTAACTAATATTAAAAATATATATTGTACACCGACTGTATAATATATCGTGGGATATTTATAATATATGTTAAATATATATTTTTCATATACTGTTTATTTTGCATATAGATTCATAGATAGATATGTGTCATCAAAAAAGGACCTATTTGGCCCATCTAGTCTGCCCATTCCCTCCCTCTTTACTTGCCCCCCCCATAGATTCCACCCTCCTTCCCCTTGACAACCCCTTTGTGTTTGTCCCAAGCCATCTTAAATCCCTCCACTGTTATGACCTCCACCACCTCCTCTGGCAGACTGTTCCAGGGCACCACCACCCTCTCAGTGAAGTAATCCCCGCTAATGTCTCCTGTAAACTTAACCCCCTCCACCCTCAGCCCATGCCCTCTAGTTCTTGCATCTACCTTCCCTGAGAATAAGCTCTCCCCATTTTACTGATCCCCTTCATATATTTGAATGTCTCTGTCATGTTCCCCCTCTCCCTTCTGATCTCCAGTGGGTGCAGATCCAGTTCCCTCAAGCTCTCCTTGTATGGTTTCACACTTGGCCCATGCACCACCTTAGTGGCCCTTCTCTGTACCCTTTCCATGCCATCTATGTCCTTGCGTAGGTAGGGTCTCCAGAACTGAACCCCGTATTCCAGGTGTGGCCTCACCATGGAACTGTAGAGTGGCATCAGCACCTCCTTTCTTCTACTAGTTATCCCTCTCCCTATGCACGCCAGCATTCTGCTTGCTTTACCCACTGCCTTACTGCATTGGGTCCCTTCCTTAAGGTTGTCAGTGATTATGATCTCTAAATCCTTCTCCTGCTCAGATGCAACCATTTTCTCTCCCCCCAGTGTGTATGTGACTTGTGGATTTTTCTGCCCCATGTGCATCACTCTTCATTTTTTGGCATTGAATTTTAGCTGCCATGTTTCCAACCACCCCTCAAGCAACCTTAGATCTTCCTTCATAGCTTTCACTCCCTCTGGGGTGTCCACCCTGTAGCAGATTTTCATGTCATCTGCAAAAAGGCATACCTTCCCCTGCAGCCCCTCTGCTATGTCACTGATGTAGACATTAAACAGAATGGGCCCCAGCACTGACACCTTGGGGGACCCCACTCATCACCACTACCTCCCTGGAATGCAGCTGTAGCCACCCTCCACTACTTTACACAGTTAGCTACCCCTGGTACCCTTGACTGGGCACAGACTACTTCGGAAATGGTACCATCCCCAGCTTTGGGAATGTATACCAGGCTCATTACTTCTAGAGGTCAGAAAAGGGATGGGGTGTACAAAAGCAAAATGTATGACCAAACCCAGGTCCTGAGGAGAGAACTTTTTGCTAGGCCTATGCTAGACCTATACTTCTAGAGGGGTACCCAGTAACTCCACACACAGGAAGCAAAAATGTAAATGTCCAAACCAGAGTTGGGGTTCTAGAGTATGACTTTATTCCAAAAGATGTTCCCTAAAGCAAGGGTGGACCCTCAAGGTTTACACATCGTGGCACAAGGAATTGGCAGAACAACAAAATGACTGTATCTGACAGAAACTCTATGCATTCCCATTTTTCTTAGAATATTGAATTCTCTTCAAACAACATGAACATTTCTTCTAGTAGCACTGGCCACAACTGAGCACACATTTCCCATATGAAAAAGGGCTTTAAAAACTTCTTCAAGCAGCAACTGGTCACAACTGAGCACACCAAAGCTCATTACTAGCACAACCCACCCCAGGGGGTACGTTTCTCTTCAGGCATTGGTCACCATGTTCAAAATAGCCAGGCACCCTTACGGAACCTGTAGTGCTGAACTGGTTACTCCAGATGGAGGCTGCCCACCCTTTGCTTCCAAATTCATACCTAGCCATTCTTTCGGAGTTACACCTTAAAACTTCTTGAACACACTTAGGTAAATGCATCTTTGAATGAACTTTCACATCCAGCATTTAAGAAAACACTACTCTGGGAGTGCAAGAAATTAAAAGTCCTAAACAATGTGAATCAGTCTGTCTCTGGACCCCACAATTGCCAGTCAAGTTTAAACTGAGAAAAGTCTTAAATTTCAGAACAGAACTGGTGTACCTTTCCCTTTTAACCACAGAAACACCAAAGCAGAGGTACTTTCTTCAGGAAGCACAAAGTCAGATCTACTCACAGTTACAACAGTTAGAACAGTACAGGCAGCTTCAAATTGTCCCAGATCAAATAGGGGATTTCCCCTAGGATCCATTATCTAGCAGTCCTTTTCGTCCCTCTGGGAATGTAAATCAGGAGATCCTGCTGTAGACAACGGTTTCCACCACTTCTCTTGGCAGGCTGGAGAATACCAGAACTAGGATGAGAAAGTGGGCTCTCCTCTCAGAGCCCACAGCTGCAGCTCTCACTCCTCTGACTCACTCCTCCAACTGCTGACCACCAACTCTACCAACCAATTGACCCAAGATTCTAAAACTCCCCACTCACAGCCAGCTGCTGTGGCTTATGCTGTTGCGAGAGTTCTTAATGACCTCATCTCTCTCATCTCAGCTGAAGCTAAGTAAACAAGAGAGTGAGTGGGTGAAAAACCCATTTAACTAGTTATTCACCAGCTGCCTTTCCCTACCTAGCACTGACACTGATGGGATTCTCATAACCCCGTGGGATTGGGTAGATACACACCCCATTGACCACCACCCTCTGACTTCTCCCCATCAGCCAGCTCTCCACCCACCTTGATATTTTCTGTCCCACCCCCAAACTCTCTAGCTTATTAATCAATCTTCCGTGGGGCACAGTGTCGATGGCCTTCCCGAAGTCCAGATAGACCATGTCCACTGCCCCTCCCCCGATCAGCCACCCTCGTCACCCCATCGAACAATTCAATCAGGTTCATCTGACATAACCACCCCCAAGTGAAGCCATGCTGATGGACGTCTTTCAGGCCCTCATCTTGCAAGTAACTAACCACTCTTTCTTTCAATATCACCTCCATCACCTTCCCCGCCATCGATGCGAGGCTGACTGGGCAATAATTGCCAGCCTCCTCACTGCTGCCACTTTTATGAAGTGGCACCATGTCTGCCCTCTTCCAGTCCTCTAGCACCCACACTGGTTTTTTTTTTTAATTTATTTATTTATTGCAATCTTGGATTAACACCTTTGAGAACCAGCTCATTACACGTCAGAGTTGAAACAAAATAAATATGTTACTGGAATTCAGTAATAAAACAATATACAAGGTTGGCAGACAATACAGAATAACAATGTGTAAATGTCAGTATTGTACAATATATACCAACTTTAAAACCGTCAACACAGAACTATCTAAAGGAATTGCTGGGCATGAGAGAAAACATTCAGCCCAGAAGGCATTGTCAGATGAGAGCAAGAGGTGAGGAAAAGACATAGTTGAAAGTGGTGAAGTGGCAGGCATCCGAAGCTGCCCTGCCAATTGCAGGAGGGGGGTGAGAAAAAGAATGGGAGAAGGGGGTGAGAGAATGGGGAGTGGAGGCGGCTGGAGAGGCTATTAAATGATTCCTATTGGCAGGTGATAGATTTGGTCCAATCAGATAATTATGAGAAGTAAGATTATAGAAAGCAATCACATCTTGTATCTAAGGACAAATGAAATAGCCTCGCTAGTGGTGCCAGCAGTTGTTCCCTTAGCTCCCAGAGCACCCTAGGTTGCAGGGCATCTGGGCCCATAGCCTTGTCTACCTTCAACATACCCAATTTCTCCCTGACCCTGCCCTCTCTGATTGGACTAGGATCCATCACTATGCCCCCCTTCCCTTCCCTTCCTCCCTAACACTGGTCCCCTTCCTTCATCCTCTATCTTGAAGACCAAGCTGAAGTATCTATTCAGCACCTCTGTCTTCTAGAAGTCCCCTTCCACTTGTATTCCCCTGTCACCCTTTACCCTTACTATCCCCTGCCTTGTTTTCCTCTTTTTCCCCATGTACCGAAAGAAAGTCTTGTACCACCTTTTGGCCTGCCTAGGAATTTTCTCCTCCATTTCTGCTTTTGCCTTCCTAATCCTCTGCCCTGCCACCCTCAGTTTCTCCCTGTAAGTTTTCCTGTCCTCCTTCTCCTGCATCCTCTTATATTCTCTGAATGCCCTTTTCCTCTCCCCTATTGCCCCTTCACTTTCCTGTTGAAACACAGCGGCCTCCTCCTTCTTCTGCCTTTCCTCACCTTCCTTATACAGCTCTCTGTCTTTAAGTAGCCCCCCCCTTGATCTTATTCCATAGTTCCTCACCCCCCCCATCTCCTCCATCCCCTTCATTTCATTCCGGAATACCTCCCTCATTTTGGGAAAATCTGCCCACCTGAAGTCCATGACTCTTGTGATGGTTTAACTCGCTTCATAACCTGTTCTAACCCTGAAGATCACTGTGTTATGGTCGCTTTCTCTTAGGCTGACTCCCAATCCTCACTCCCTCCATACTATCCCTGTTTGTGAGGACCACATCAAGTATGTTTCCCCCCCCTTAGTGGGCTCCCTGACCAGCTGCTGCAGGAAGGCTCCCTGGAAGGACTATAGGATCTCCCTGCTCCTAGATGACCTAGCTGCTGAGATATCCCAGTCTATATCTGGGAGGTTAAAGTTGCCCATCAGAACAATCTCCCCTTTCCCTGCCATCCAGTAAACCACCCATAGCATCTGCATGTCCATTTCCTTACTCTGCATTGGAGGTCTGTACACCACCCCCAGCCTTATTGATGCTCCAGCCCTTCTCTCTAGTGTAACCCACATGATTTCTACTTCCCCATCTCTTCCTGCCCTTCCATGACCTTAATGCTTTTCCTGATGTACAGTGCAACCCCTCCTTCCTTCCTTCCTGCCAGCCCTATGGATCTGGGACAACCTATACCCCAGGACCCCTGTCGTGGAAAAAAGTATACATCCTTTTAACACTTGTTTAAAATTAAGCTCAGGAACACTGCATATAGTAAAAAGAAAGTTTTAATACATATGCATATGGGAGCTCTTCATAGAACACAAACTCAAGCAGAACTCAGCAAGTTCACAGGTGCACAAAGCTTATATTACACTGTTGCTTGTCATTGTCTATTGGCTACAATTTGCTGCAGTGGGTTGGCAGTTTGTTACATGAAGAAAAACAAGAAATGTTCACATGACTTCAGGATAATGCTTGTCTTTGGTTTCATTTTCTCCACCATTTTACCTTTTTAAGTTTCACTTTCGTCGCCATCTTGTGGAGGTTCTAGGTACTGCTATTTTTACAACATTGTCATTGTATTTTTTCCTTCACACCCCTACTTCCCAGGCCTGGTGCTCGGACCACCAGGTCTCTGTTATGGCTACAATATCTAGCCCTTCCGCTCCATTATTGTTTCTAAGTCTACCATCTTATTCCCCCAGGCTTCATGCATTTGTTGAAAGTCCTTTCCACCATACCCCTTCCCTCTCCCCACCTTCCCTCCCTACCATGTCTAATTTATGTCCTTCTCCCTTTTGCAGGGGACTGCTTGCTGGTCTGTTCTCTCCTCCTTTTGATTCCTTACCCATCCTAGCCTTCTACTCCCCCTTTACAAGTTTAACCCCCCAAGACCTTATCAATGTAACCTTGAAGACCTCCCCTCAGTAACCTTGCCCCCCCTCACTCAGATGCAGTCTATCCTTCCAGTACAGATCCTCATTCTCCCATTTGTTCCCCCACCCTCCTATACATGCGAACCCTTCCTCTTTGCACCTTTCCCAGAGCGAGTCATTGAATTCTTTGATTCCTTTCTGTCTAGAAGTGCTGGCAGAAGGGACTGGCAAGACCTCCAAAAAAGCAAAGGATTTAACTGATTCCAGGCATCCCAGCGCCAGTGCCTTGAACCTCCTCTTGACCTCCCCCACTTCATTGTCTGCCAGGTTATTTGAATGATAAGGTGTGGCTTCCTCACCAACCTTGCCATCTCCATGATTTTCTGCATTGCCTTCCCCACCTCCATCCCTGGTTCAAAGAAGACTGAGCTCTGCCTGAATGTAGGATCCCTCCTGATCAAATGTAGCCCCTTAATGATAGAGTCCCCGAAATACCATGGCATTCTCTACCTCCATGACTAATGCATCTGGTCTTTTTCCAGGCAGGACCCTTCTCCTCCTAATCACCTCCCCTTGCCCTGAACTACCTACTTGACCTCCCTGGTTCCCCCCTGTTTCCCCTCCTGTTATCCCCCCGCATAAAGATTCCAGTGCATTCTCTCCCAATCCCCCCTCTTGCTCTCTAACTCTCCCCTCTTCACCTTCTGTGTTTACCTGTGTCCCTTTCTTGCCACCTGCCTTCCCCTCTGCTATCTTCTTGCACCTTTCCTCCCCTTACTCACCCTTCTTGCCTTCCTGCTCCCCTGCTTCTTCTGCTTCCCTTCCTTGTTCATCTGCCCCCTGCTCCCCTCTCTGCACTTTATCCTTTTTCCCAAACACTCGTCCTTCTACCCCCTCCCCTTTGTTCACCTTCCTACCCCTGCTTCTATCTCTCACCTCCCTTCTGCCCATCCCCATCCATTCCCTGGGCCATACTTGCTGTTCCCCCCAATCCTTTCTGAACTCCCTCCCCCAATTCTGTCTGCCAGAGGTTTGCACCTGTTAGTTCTGTAATACCTCCTCCATCGAGTGTTTCATTTCCCCCTGCTGCTGAGGTATGTGCTTTTCTTTGAGTCCTTCAAGTCCCCCTTCCCCTACACTTCACTTCTTGACAGCCATTAGTTCCCCTACTTCTGGTCTGGGGACCTTTCTCCCCGACCCTCCCTGTTCTGTCCCTTCACTCCATATACCCAGCAGGTCTCTTCCCACCCTCTTCCCCTGCACCAGCCCCCCCAACCTCGTTACCGTTATAGTTGCAGTTTCCCCCTTCCTACCTCATTTCCTTCCACTTCCTCACCATTTCACCCCTTAGATTGCTTATCTCCACTTCCGATTGCCCCAGTCTGATACATATCAGACAACATCCCATCCTCCACAGTCAGTGTTTCCATAAACACCACTGCCCCACACCCATTGCACCCAATTATTCTGCCCTCTCTCCTGCCTTCCCCCAGAACCAGTCTACTCATCCTGAGAGACCCTTGCCCCTGCCCTCTGCACTGTCCTGAGTAGTTCATTATGGTCCTAACTTCAGTGCCTCTCTCCCCTTTTACTTCTTAACACACTTTATATACTTTTCCCTTATTACAACTGTGGGTGGAGCCAACAGGAGTATTGCATGTACAAAAGGAGTGATGTCATGTTTTCTGTCCATGGAACTGACTGAAGGTGTAAATAGCCTCCTCCGCCTTACCCTCCTCCAAGCAATGTTTTCTGCCCTCAAATAAATATGCTTTCATGTTAGTCAATGGTTGCAGGGTACTATTTTCTTTCTTAAATGGGTGATACAAGAACTGGAACCTAAGTAGTGGGAGGCAGCATTAGGTTTTTTCTTTTTTTGGAGTAAAATCCACCTCCGCCTCCACCCCAAACTTTTTTCTGATTCATGTGGGAGGGGCATGAGATAGCTCTAGCATGCTGTAACAAGATACACTAGTTTGGGGCCTTATCAACCAACAGACATGCCTTCGCAGTGGAGAACAGAACAAAATATATTTAATGCCTTTTAAACTGACTTAAAAAGCCTTTGGAACAAATGATTATCAGAGCCAACTGGGGCCTCAGAAGGAGACCTAGACACACATTTAGCTCTGTAAGAATCATTTTTTTTTTGAGAGGGCTGTGGGATTCAAACTCAGATCTAACTGCCCAGATCATCAATGCTATAAAAAGCTATAATTAACAGACTCTAGCTGTTTTCTTACAGAAACCCCTCTCAGTTAAATTTCAAGTATTTGCTAAATTGTAAATGTAGGTATCAGCATTCTGTTAGTAGTTAGTGCTGATTGTGGTCTGTGACAAGATTATTATTTTTTTTTTTACAAATGAAGTATATAGTAGGAAGCTGAAAACAGATTTAGATGATAAAGTGTGTTTTTTCTTTTAAGTTGAGACGTATAAGAAAACTTTGAACAAGAAAACAATTGGTGATTTTAAAAGCTATTCTGAGCAGAGCTGACATAAAAAAATCTGAACTATTTATATTTTATCATGGACACTAGAAATAGATGTCAGCATTCACTCCATTAAACCTAATAGCAGCTTGCCAAGGTAATATTCCCAGAATGCAATCTGTCACGGGGGGGGGTTGAAATTGTTTTAATCATGAAGCATTGGTGTTAGTAATGCATTTAGAAATACAATTTTTAATTGTCTTTACAGTTAAACATGCAGCTTCATGGGGTAATATTTTTTGGAGGGGTTCAAATTATTTTAAACATGGGCACAGTACTTGGTAAATACAGACTTTGATGATTAAGTGTATTTTTTCTTTCAAGTTTGAGAAGTATGTATTATACATAAGAGTAACCGTGTTGTCAATGGTCAAGTAGGCAGTGGTTTAAGGCTCTGAGCTACAAACCTGGAGACCTGGGTTTGACTCCCATAGCACCCACTTGCATACTGTGTGACCCTGTGCAAATCACTTAAAGGAGTAGTCCACCCTGAATGTGCAAAAAACATATGTTATGTAGAGTGTTTTGATATGTATGTTAAGTCCTAGTGTGTCCTTCCCTCTGTCTGCTATTAGGAGTTTTTCCTAAATTGCCTGCTAGCTGTGTAGTAGTTTTACGACCCCTGGGGATCTCCATAACAAATAGTTTTATTAGCTTACTTTCTCTTACGATGCCCCCTGTCTTATGTGACAGTGATGTAGCCATGTCCTTAGATTTAGCATATGTACTGCTTTAAAATTAGTTTGGCAACAGCAGAGCCTTGTAACTGTTCTTATCCAGGAAGCACAAATGTCAACAGTTAGTTTAGCAGATATCTGAAAGCTAACTGGGGTTTCTGTAAGAAAACAGCTGATAAATAGCTCTAATTCATTATTTGTGTTTTTGATGTTAAAACACTCCTGCTCTGTCAACACAGTGGTTGTATTTCTGCTTGTGACACCGGTGATCCGGGTTCAGGAATGGACTTGGGTCACTGGAGGGCCGGCTGGGGAGAAGGAAAGGAGCGTCCCAGGATGGCTCACCTTCTCCGGGGGGAGGGTTGGGATGCACCTCAGTGCATGCTGGCTCCTGGTGGAGACCAAGGGCACAGCACAGACACCTGAGATGGAAGCACTGGGAGAATGGTAGACATCGGCGTGTGCCTTGATGTCACTGGCATGACACTCCCTGGGGAGAAAACCAGAAAACTGCCCTGGTTGACCAGATGATGGTCTCTCCGGTCCCCTGACTGCCGCCAGGCCTCCTAACCAGCACCGCTGCCTCAGTGACAACCCCAGGCCAATATAGACATGCTGACCCACCCCCACCAGCACCTTCCCCCTCGGAGGAGAGAGACCCATCCAGCAAAGGGATACGCAGGGTTACCTGGGGGGCCATGATTTGAGGCAAGCAGTAGCCGGGGATGAGGGAGAGTACACAAGCCGGGACATTGAGAGACCTGAAGGAGTGGCTGGTCAGGGGTGGCAGGAGGGGGAAAAAAAAATACTCCTGCTAGCTAGACCTGATGCACAGAGAAAACAAAAATAGTGAATTAGAGCTATTTAGTAGCTGTTGTCTTACAGAAACCCCAGTTAGCTTGCTCAAAGGTTTGTAAATCTGATATTTTTTAAATAAATAAATAAATACATGTTTATGTTTAAGCCCATGAAACACCCTTATCTAGTTAATGCATTCACAGTCATAGTGGCTCTGCCAGAACTTATTTATTTAAAAATGCCCTGTCTCAGTTAGCTGTTACCTCCTTTTCATGCACATATGCAACACTCTGGATACAGATCATGCACGTTTCACTTTTTTACAATGGCCTGCTAAAATGGCACTTTGCAGACAATGTGTATACCTTTTCACTACATTTAAAATGCCCTGCCTCAATTAGCTGTTCTCAGCACACCACCTACTGTCCTTTTTATGTTGATTGCGTGCATGCATAAGAAACATGTTGCAACAGCTTTCTTGAGAATTAGGTTGTGGAGGCGGGGCACTGTTCTGGCCAATGCTCCCACAGCCTGCAAAGGCTTGTCCCACTTCCCCCAAAGCCGTGGCATGCTGCTGATAATAGTTTGGAACCTTGCCACCAACTTGTGACAGTTTTGCCGCTGCAATCAGGGGCCGTCTCATCATTGCAGAGTCAGCCATCCTCTGCAATGAGGGAGTGATCCGTCATTGCAGGGCAGGATATAGGAACGCTGATATTGTTTGAGAACATGGCGACAGCTTGCTGTCGTGTTCAGAAACAATATCACCCCCCTGTGTTTATTTGCTGACGGGGGCCCCAATCCCCATCGGTTTCAGTGCCCTAATGTTTGTTTAGCTGACAGGGGAGCTCACTCCCCATCGGCATTCTGTAATCCCCCCTCTTTTATTGTCTGCCCATGTGGTGCCCAATCCCCGTCGGCTACTGCTGCCCCCCCAAAGAAAGAGTCTGGTGACATGCTGGGAGCCCACCCCAGCATGCCACATGCCCCTTTAAAGTAAAAAATGGTCCTGTGATGTCTTTTTTTATCTGAAAAAACAGGAAACTGTCCCTCGGCAGTCTCCTGCCCCCACCATACCGCGCCCACCCACTGCATACCCTGCCTCCCACCCCTTCACCATACTTACCTCCAGAGCTCAGCGCAGCGATCTTCAGTGGACCAGGAACAAGTCTGCACTCTTCAAAGCCGACCGTGAACTGAGGAAATGCCGGTAAGCTGTATAATGGAGTAAATATGTTTTTTTCCAACTTTAATGCATATCTCAGTCATTTTTTGGAATTTTGGCACCAAATTTTCAATATGGGGTTTTTGGGACCCCTCCTCGTGAATTCTTGAACTGTCGTGGCTTTAATTGGCCCCGAAAGATGATTTCGCATTCACTGCGTGGAATCACCTTCCGGGACCGATTAAGAAATGACCGTGCCAGTGTTCATGGTGGAGTACTCAAAAACTATATTCTGTTGGTGAAAAAATAAAAAAATTACTGTTTTATGGCGTCGCTGCTCAGTTGCTACACACGCTCAAAACTTTGTGAATTTACAATATTTTCACACCAGATTTTCAACACTGGCATTTTTTCACACCTCCTTGTGAACAGTACAGCTGTCATTGTTCACATCCTGGTGGAAATGTGTTTACGCACTTCTGGTGCAGAATATAGTAGAGGTCATAAAATGCCTATGTTTAAAATTTGGTAACGATACTCCATAAAATGACTGTGTTATGAGCTTGCATTGTGCAGTTTGCACGCATGCTCATAACTTCATAAATTTATAATATTTTCACTCCAGATTTTCAGCATTGCCATTTTCTCACACCTACTTATGAAAAGTACAACTGTCATTTTTCCCATCCTGGCCAAAATGTGTTTTCACACTTCCGGCACAGAATAGAGCAGTCACTGTGGGAAATCACTATCCGGGACAGATTAAGAAAATGACAGTGATACTGTTCATGAGCAGAGGTCCTAAAATTCCTATGTTGAAAATTTGGTGATGATAGCCCATCAAATGACTGTGTTACAAGTATGCGTTGCACACTTTCCACGCACCCTTGTAACTATGCAAATTTGTAATATTGTCATGCCAGATTTCAACAATGGCATTTTGTCATACCTCCTTATGAGCAGTACAGCTGTCATTTTTCACATCCTGACGGAAATGTGTTTTCACAGTTCCGGCGCAGAATAACATGGTCGCTGTGGGAAATCAGTGTTCGGGACAGATTAAGAAAATGACAGTGGCACTGTTCATGAGCAGAGATCCTAAAATCCCTATGTTGAAAATTTGGTGACGAAACTCCATAACATGACTGTGTTACAAGCGTGCGTTGAACTGTTTCCATGCACCCTTGTAACTTCGCAAATTTGTAATATTTTCATGACACATTTTCAACAGTGGCATTTTTCCACACCTCCTTATGAACAGTACAGCTGTCATTTTTCACATCCTGGCTAAAATATGTTTTTGCACTCCTGCTGGAGAATAGCACGGTTGCTGTGGGAAATCAGTGTTTGGGACAGATTAAAATCAAATGAGTGAGAGGGGGGAGTGACCGAGCTCAACTGAGCTCTGTCAGGACTACTGTGGATTTGTTTGTGGGCAGAAAAAGTCCCCAACGCAAGAGCCCAGTACAAAGGGGCAGCTTGCAGCACTGGGAGAAACAGAACAAGCGAGTGAGGGAGGGGGATTGAGCAAACTCACCGGAGCACTGTCAGGACTGCTGTGGATTTCTTTGTGGGCAGAAAAAGGCGTCAATGCAGGCAGGAGCCCAGTACAAAAGGCCAGCCTGCAGCGGTGGGAGAAACAGTACAAGTGAGTGAGACGGGGGACTGAGTGAGCTCAACAGAGCTCTATCAGGACTGCTGCGGATTTCTTTGTGGGCAGAAAAAGGCGCCAATGCAGGCAGGAGCCCCATACAAAAGGGCCGCTTGCAGTGCCAGGACAAACAGAATGAATGTGTGAGAGAGGGAGACTGAGCGACCTCAGTGGAGCTCTGTCAGGACAGCTTCAGATTTCTTTGTGCCAGGAGCCCTGTACACAAGCGCAGCCTGCAGCGCCAAGAGAAACAGAACAAGCGAGTGACAGAGCGGTAGTGAGTGAGCTCAGTGGAGCTCTATTGTGACTGCTGTGGATTTCTTTGTGGGCAGAAAAAGGCGTCAATGCAGGCAGGAGCCCAGTACCAAAGGCTAGCTTGCAGCACCAGCAGAAATGGAATGAGTGAGTGAGAGAGCTCAATGGAGCTGTGTTGGGACTGCTTCAGATTCCTTTCTGGCCCGAACAAGCCGCCAATGCAGGTAGGAGCCCAGTACAAAAGGGCAGCCTGCAGCAACGGGAGACACAGAACAAGCGAGTGAGGGAGGGGGAGTGAGTGAGCTCAACGGAGCTCTGTTGGGACACCTGTGGATTTCTTTGTGGACAGAAAAAGGTGCCAATGCAGGCAGGAGCCCAGTACAAAATAGCAGCCTGTAGCGCCGGGAGAAACACAACAAGCGAGTGAGAGAGAGGGAGTGAGCAGGCTCAATGGAGCTCTATCGTGACTGCTGCAGATTTCTTTGTTGGCAGAAAAAGGCGGCAATGCAGGCAGGAGCCCAGTACAAAAGGCCAGCATGCAGCACTGAAAGAAACAGAATGAGTGAGTGAGAGAGGGGGAGTCAGCAGGCTCAACAGACCTGTGTTGGGAGTGCTGCAGATTTCTTTGTGGGCAGAAAAAGCCACCAACAGAGGCAGGAGCCCAGTACAAAAGGGCAGCCTGCAGCGCCAAGAGACACAGAATGAGCAAATGACAGAGGGGGAGTGAGCCACCTCAACAGAGCTCTGTCAGGACAGCTGCGGATTTCTTAGTGGGCAGAACAAGGCGCCAATGCAGGCAGGAGTCCAGTACAAAAGAGCAGCCTGCAGCACCAGGATAAATAGACTGAGTGAGTGACAGAGGGGCAGTGAGCGAGCTCAACACACCAACGCAATCAACATTCAGCATTGACAAATGCTTGTTTCCTTCTGTGCCACAATTACACAAATAAATAGTCTCACCAGCCAACTTAGTTCAGATGTTGCCAGTAGTAATCAGCCCTTCCTTACCCAGTTCCTTATCTTTGCCTTCCTGCTCCTTCCTCTCTGAAGCTGCCCAATGTGTTCTGCTTCTTGAGTATTTAAGAAGCAGTGGAGGGGGAGGGTGGGTAGTCTTTTGTTTCACCCCGAAGACTGCTCCTTGCCCCTATCCATATAAATCAGATATTTTAAAATGGCCAACTTAAGATATTTTTCATATACTTAGACCTATATTTTAAAATGTACTTGCAAATATAATTGAAATATACATTAATAAATATATCTGTGAAATATTTATTTTCCATATGGGTCGTAAGGGGTCAGTTTAGTAGCTGGTATTCAGTTCTGGAGGTTAATGGATCTTTCTTGCATTTGGTGATTGGTTGCAAGTTTGAGATTTTGAGGACTGGTCTCTGCCTTGGGGATTGGTATTTGGTTTCGGAGAACTAGTGTCTGGCTTGGGACAGGTGTCTTCTTTTGGGAGTTGGTGTTTGGCTTGATGGGTCACTGTCTGGTTTAGGGTGGTGTTTAATTGGTGGGGTAGGTTTTTGATTTGGGCCTTAGTATTTGTTCCGCAGGACTGTGCTTGGTTTGTGGAGTTTGCACTTGACCTGAGGGTCAGTTTTTAGTTTGGGAGATGGTGTTTTTGTAGATGGTTGGTGTTTGGTGGGGGGATCAGCGCTTGGTGCAAGAGGTTGTCTGTGATAGTTCAGTGGATTGCTTCTAGGCCACAGAGGTTAGTGTGTGGTTCAGTGATAGGTATTTGGTTTGACGTGGTTGAGGTTTAGTTCAAGGATTAATATTTGATTCATGTTTTCTTCTGTTGGTAGCTGTTTGGTTTGGACCAACTACTGTTTTTGGTTTAGAGGTAGTGTTGTGTGGAATGTGAAATTCTGCCATCACAATTAGCATGGAATGACCATTCCACTGGTGGAATTTCCACCTGAATTTAGCTGGTTCTTCTGTGGAATTCCGCCTGTTGAGATCCACAGTATAATATTTCACGGAACAACATTTTTCTATAGAAAATCATTCCACAACCATTTCTGTGGAACATATTGAGAACAGCGGAATAATACTCCGCAGAACAACAATTTTTTCTGTAGAAAATCATTCCACAACCATTTTCTGCTGTGGAATTCCACCATTCCATTCCATTTCTGGCATAATTTGGCAGAATTTCAGCAGAATTTTGAAAATTCCACAAACTTCCATTTTGCTGGAATTTGAAAATTCCACACAGCACTATGTAGAGGCCAAGTTACAACATAGGAACGGAAGATGGAAAGGGTTATGCAGTCTGTAGAGACTGCCCCAGCTGCTCAGTAGTTGGTGCCTGCAAACTCTAGTGCTGAGTATGCATAAAAACTCATAGAAAACTAAACTGTTGGCACTGTGTGAAGAAACACTTCCTCTGATTAAATTCATTCCCTGTATTGATTTGTTGCGAGCCACACAGTAATTATTATATTGTTTCTTGGTGTTATATTCATGCTGTAAATCTGTTTACTATAATTTATTACATTACACATTTGGAATTAGTTTTCTTCCCACCCCCAGTTCTTCTCTTCTCCACACTGAACAACTGGCATGTCAATTTCCCAGGTATCTGTTGTAAATTAGATTTTAATTAATGGGTTATTTTACCCAGATAAATAAAAGTCATTCTTAAGTGGAGTTCAGACCATTGCAATTCACAGCTCTTTTCTTTTAGGGGGTGGCAGTAAGGCGCAGTGGGTTAAGGCTCTGATCTGGAGACCTGGGTTTGAATCTCACAACCGCCTAGGTGCATACTGTATGATCCTGAGCAAGTCACATAAGTAAGTGGTAAGTAAATCTTTATTTATCCAGCGCCCAATCCCAGAGCTTCTGGGCGCTTTACAAAGAGGTATAAAAACATACAAAAATTGCACACAAGAAATACAAGGGTCAGTAACAGATACAAACAGTTAAAATCAATGTAATGCATGCTAAATCATAGTACTATGGATTAGTTGAACCACCTGTTTTTCATAGATCACCCCCACGAACCAATCAGCTGTCCGTCCTTCCTTCCTGTCACAACTATGTATGTGTGTGGCTACAAGCATGAATCTAACATCAGGAGCTCATTAATTTTGGTGAGTCAAGAATGTTGGGCCAGAGACCAGCCCAGTGTCATAGCAGTAGGGCTATCACCCACCACATCAGCTACATGGGTTCGGGAGAGGACCTAAGTTGCTGGGGGTCAGCCAGGGGGAGAAGATTGAGCATCCCGAAGATTGCTGCCCTCTCCCGGGGTGGAAAGGCATATCTGCTTGACCTCTTGACTGCCACTGAGTATTCATTCATTTCTGACCGTGTCTATACAGTAAGCGCTCATGCGGAGCTCAGCCGGTGGCTGGCCATGGAGGTGAAAGGTGGGCTGTGTCAGTCACTGGCTGGGGATGGCTGGGGGGGACTGGCACTGATGGGTGGGGTTGGTGGGGGCCACTAGACTACCAGGGATCTCGGGGGGCTTACTTTTTAACCATTTGCAGCACAAAACTGGGTCGGGGAATGGATCGAGGGATGCAGCTGCCCTGCAGGGCTTTGGGGGACACTTAAACTTGCTGGGGGGGCTGCGACTTGCGACATACCCCTCGGGTACACCCTTAGGTTGGTGTACCTGTCCGCATGTCTCAAGTCACGGGACCTAGCCGCGGAGACCCTGGCCCTTCTAGAATAGGGCACAGGGTCCATGTCGCAATGGCGTTTGGCGCAAGTCACCTTTGGCGGCGACTTGCGCCAAACTTCTAGAATCAGGCCCTTGGTTTTTTGTGCTGTGCATTTTAGCAAGCACCCACTCTCCTGCTGCAGTGCACCCAGTTCTGCTGGTAGTTTGGTGCCTAGAACAAGGAGAAATACTGTATGCCAGTTGTGGCTGAACCAGCAACTGGTACAGCACCAAAGATTACCTCTCATGACTTATAGTACAAATTAATTTTTGCCGAATGCACCCCAGTATTTGATTCCTGTGTTATGCTACATGTTTCACTAGGCTCCCTGTTTTACATGTAGTATAGTGTAGTGGTTAAGGGCACTGAGCTGCAAACCTGGAGACCTGGGTTTGAATCCCATCAGCCCCGTTGCACACTGTGTGACCCTGAGCAAGTCACTTAACATTCTTGTGCTCCCAGATCACACCTGGAAACAAGCTCCAGCTTAGAGTGCCATGCCTGGTTAAACAATTTCCCCTTTCCAATTATATAATTTGTAATAGCCCCAAAATAAAGTTCAGTTTGTGGTATCTTTCTGTTTCCTACACCTCCATACAAGCCAGTGGTGAGTGCATTCTCTGTTTGTCCTTCGATATCCAGGAATCTAGTTCCTTTTCTGTGTCACTGACAAACAGATCCAGGGCTAGAGCCACAAGCAAGCTTATGGGTAAGTTGTACATTACCTGCTCATGTGGCTGTACCACCGCATGCTGATCTGCAGTGGTCAGCAGCCACAGCACCCAGTTGCCCCGTCTACATGGGTGGCACTTCAGCTTGGTACAGGGTAGAATCCTAGGTAGGGCATAGTTCAGCCAACCACCAAGCATCCAAAAGGAAGCCCGGATCAGCCACCTAGTGGATGCCCCACTCTGTGACAGAAGGGGCTTGTGGGATACAGTAGCCCATCTGGAATGCCATATCCCTATTTCAACCTTTGAAATATGCTTTTAAAAATAGTAAACTCTTCCACCATTCCCCCCTCCCATGTTGTATCAGAGTACTGAGGGCAATTGCCTAGGGGGGACCTCCACGACCCAGAACACTCTGAAGGGGCTCACTGAAGCGTGAGGAGACCTTTATCAAAAGTCCCTATGGCATAGTGTCTGTAGCTTGCCAGAAGTCTCTGCATTATGTATCACATGCTGTGAATGGCATGGAGTGTAGCCACACTCTATGTCAGCCCCCTTCCAGAATAAGCTCTATATAGTTTTGTGGTCAGAGCTGGATCGTGTTGAGGGCACCAGTGCCAACACACGGGTGCTTTGTTACTGCTGCTGGATATTCTGTGGCCAATGGAGGCCCTTCCCACATGGAGACCTTTGTGTATAGGGCCCTAAATAGTGCTGGTCCTAACCCTGAACTCCTGAGACCCCTAACTGTCAGGTTGCCCCAGTCTGAACTGTGCCTGTTTATTCTGACCGTTTGTTATCTTCTCATTAACCCACTTATTATCCACTGAACAATGTTAGCTTCCGAGCCCTTCGTTTTCAGTTTCTCAGTGAGTTCCTTATCTGAGACTGTGTGCTGTAGTATACATTTTGAAATGGATGCAGTGTGTTAGAGTGCATACAGCAAGGAACTGTGAACCCAGAGATCCAAGGTTCAAATCTCCCCACAGCCAGTGGTTCCCTGTGTGGTACCCCACATCACAGTTCACTATGATACAGACCACGTCACTTAATCTCTCAGCTGTAGAATTAAGTAAAAGCAAGCACTGCTAGTAGCACACACTGCATCTCAGCTGGGAGAAGAGGATGAAGAATTATTCTTTATATAGTACTTTTTCTGCACATTGTATCCCAAAGTACTTTGCAAGCTGCAAAAGACTGGTAGTGAAGTGACTTTGAATGTATAATGGCAACCTTTTTGTACATCAGCACCTGCACACAGCCTTGGACAATTGCCTAAACCAGTTTAATGCTAGGTAACTAAATTGTTAAAAAAAAAAAATAATAAAAATGTATACATTTTTTTCATCTCATAATACTTGCCATTCAGGGAACCCACAAACATAAGCCTGTGGCACATTAGATTCAGCTTCCCTCTTCCACTTTGGTTGGGTGCTGCCCCTTCTTATTGAAGGCAATTCCTTTTCCTGCAACATTTGGAACAAGCTGGCTAAATGGTTACAGCAGATCCGCAGCATGCATTTTAACAAAGAAAGGAAGGTAAGCAAGTTGGTTCTAGCTGGCTTGCAGCAGTATTGCTACTTCCTGTGGCACCGACAACCGAGGTTCAGGTGTGGACCTTAGGCACTGGAAGTTCAGCCGCGGGGGGGGATGTGGAGCATCCAGGGGGGCTGGTTGTCTTCAGAAAAGAAGGGGACTCGGTGCCCATCACTTACCGACCCCTAGCATTGGCTGGGGGAGTATGCCAGCCTGGAACCATGCTGCTAGACCTGGTCGGAAGGAACTGATGGATCTCTGCATGTCAGTGGTGGGAATGTGCCCAATTGTGCACCAAGGTCATTGCATGACTGCCTGTGTTCTGGTGGATCATGCAGAAGGATGTATAATTTAAAAAAAAAACCTTGCCATGAGCCCTATGATGCCAGATCCCGGCATGTACTGGGACCAAGCCAATATGGGGGGGGGGGCCTGGTCATTAACCGAGGATGAAAAAACATGCATTAAAAAAGCAAGCTGGTTTTAAATAGTACCTTTCATAAAGACTGTAACCCCCAAAGCACTTTACAATAATGGAGGACAATGGGAAAGAACACTGTTGCCATTTCTGGCATTCAGGAAGATCCCAACAGCACACTACTATATCAGTGAGAAATCAGAGACAGAAGGGGGATTTTCAAACAGCCACATCATTTTTCGGACAAGGTTGCCAAAATCCATCCCAGGAACTTGACCCCAAAAAGTTGGTCTAACTCCTGGGATGGAATTTCACAGTTGTGTCTGAAAAAATGGATGCATTTCCCACAGTTGCAGCAGAAATTGCCATAAACTGCAAGAATCCTCACGCAATACGTCCAAATATCTATTAACAGGACACGGGCATTTGGACGCATCTGCACGGATGCAGCTCACGTCTGAAATATGAATACGTGCTGTGTCCAATCTGCTGAAAATGCTGCCAAGAGAGGTTAAGCACAGCAGGGTTAAGAGACTTGCTCAGGGTCGAACAGTGGATAAATGGTGGATGTGGGATTCAAACCTGGGCCTCAAGGTTCACTGCTTTGGACTCTAAACTTGAGGCCAAACTGCCTCCCAGCATTTCTTCTGCTCTCAAGACAATTGGGCAATCTGTCACTATTAAAACTGTGCAAAGTGTGGAATTCCACTGGTGAGATTCAGCCAGAATAGCAATTCCACTTCTAAAATGCTTTTTGGAATTTTTCAATAAATTCCATGGAATTCCAGGATTCTTCTAATTTAAATCACGGATTGGTTTTTCACAAATTATATAGACCGTGGATCAGATTTCTGTGGTTTGTGACAAATTAATCTGCAGTTTATGTAAACTATGAATTACCAATCCACAGATTACATTTCACTTTAAAAAATGTTGGAATACCACATCTGACAGACTTCTATGAAGCTGGGTAGAATTTTTTAAACTTCCATAGAATTTCATTCCATTGGAGTTTGGAAATTTCTAACAGCACTGGTGTGCTTTTTTAGTACATCAAGGCTAAGATTAAGCCAATTCCAGGCTCAGACCCACACACTTACAGCCTTATGGCATCTGTGCTACAGTAAGGACTACAACATCGGATGTAGGCCATAATATGTACCAGGGATCGAGTCTGGCAACAGTCCACTAGCCAAATGCTGGTAGATTTTGCAGTGGCTAGTACAATTTTCCTTTAACTAGCCCTGCTGGCTTGTGTTAGAGAAAGTAATCATTTAATAAGTACACCAGCTGGACCAGTGGAAAAAATATGGGGGTCCAGTGGATTTTCCCAGTTACTAGCCCTGCTGGCTAATGGCTGCAAAACTCAGTTTCAACCCCTGATGCAGCAGTAGCAAATGCAACTGATATGAGCAGAGCATCTAAGTCAAGCAGCAGAGACCAGGCTCAAGGCTGACAAGTGTTATGGATTTAACATCAGCAGATGATCGAACTGCTTTGCTGCCCATTAAACAACCCCTGATTTACTCACCAGCAGCAGGAAGCAATCTGTTGCCAAATTTGAAATGAGTTCAGAAAGTAGATGAAATGTAATTTGCAGGTGCCGCTTCAAGTAGGTAAACAATCATAGCAGATCAATATTTTGCAAACGTGAAAACAGTTTAGTCTTAGCCCTTCTTAATGAGACAGAAAACTACCTGACATCAGTAAAATGTGACAACCGTGCACACAAAACTAAAATACATATATTTATTCCGCACCAGTAGAAGTACATTCCGTATGATAAATAGGGGTATTCAGACTTACCACATGCATACTGTCGACAAAGTAGGTACAAACAGTAGGAATAACTGGGAAGAAGACTAATGGTCCACCTGATTCATTCCCCTGCTACTACAGCATTTGGATCCAGTTCTTGTAAGATACTCATCAATGTAAGCTTGTTGCCTCATATTGTATCTGCCTCCACTGCCTCCTGTGGCAATCTACCCCTCATTCCAGTTACCTGCTGCTCAAGCAAAGAAATGTTGCTGGGACCTGGGTTTAGGCCTGAGCTCAAGATATCAGAAGCAGAGACCAGCAGAGAGGAGTGGACAGCCTCCTCCCAGCTGGGGAGAAGGAACAGTGCACCACTGCTGGGGTAGCTCCTAGTATCAGTGATGTGGTAAAGATGCCGCTGGCACCATGGGTGACTACATGCTTTCAAGGACCCCCCACAGGCCAGTAGGGCAAAATACATTCATGTTGAGATTGACAGGAAACTCAGAACAGAGCCGTCCAGCCTGACATCCGAGATAAAGGCCTCTGTTCACACTCCCCTATATCACCTGACCCTCTGTGATGTCATGCATGTTCCCCAAACCATGGTCTCCAGTGAGACCCAACTATCTCCTCTCTCAGGTGGCAGCAGAGAAGGAAAACCCTCCAGAGATGGGTTAGGTCTGAAGTAGGATACATTGATTCCAAAGGTGGAGCCAGGTGGCATGCATTGGTGGCCTAGAGTTGGTCCACCGGCAGGAGAGACGTGGGCTTGGGGACCCTAAGGATATGAATGCCAGGGAACAGCAGAAGGAGATAAAAATAAATAAGATAAAAAAGGAAAATACAAAGAAATGTGGTGGCTAGTTTAGTCCAGAGTATGCAAAGCAGTGCAGCATCTCCTGCTTAAAATAATGCGCCCTCATAGCCACTGTTACTCTTACTCTCATCAGTGTCAGGCAGAGCTCACTCACTCTCCTTTTCTGAGACACTATAACCTGTTGGCGTCCATATTCCCTGCACTCTGTAGTATCTCCAACAGCTCAAACACGTACCCCCTGACCTCCTCCTCCTACTAGCTCCAACTGCTCCAGTGTCTGTTCCTAGCCCAGCACCTACAGAATATACAGTACACAGTACCCTTGCTTAATCTTTCTTCCCTCTGCTTTGCCTTCTCCAGTTCTGCTGTTTCCTTGTTTGATAATGCAGTGCCAGAATTCTAGACATAGCATAATTAAAAAGTGCATGACAGAACATTTTGAACGATAGAATTTAGTGACAGTGCTGTACTGTTGTGCATGGATACAGTTGTTAGTCATCTGTTGTGTATGGGAGTGGTCTGCTGTTGTGCATAAGCATCTTAGTCAATCAGAATCATACAGCAGATAATTCTTTGAACATCAGCATGCCATAACATTCCACAAACTGGCAGAAAAACAACATTTCACATTTCTCTCCCCCTGTCCAGAATATAAAACAGAAATATTAACTGAAAAATGTTTAACATTTATTTTGGTTAAAAAAATATTCCATCATCATACACTATAAAAAATAGTGGCTGGGGAAAAAATGCACACCAGAACCGATTCCATCTCAGGATTTTGATGACATTACACCAACCAAGCTGTACTGCCTTGTTTTATTCCTTTTCCCTAGTTGAATGACCTTACACTTGCTTGTGCTAGACTGTATTTACCATCTGCCTGTCTCATCTCCTTATCTGCCCATGTCCTTGTATAAACTAGCATGTTTCTCTTCAATACTGACTGCAAATTGGATTAGTTGGCCTTCTACCCCTTCCTTCAGATTAGGGGTGCTTGAATTCTCTGGAATCCATTCTGTTCATTAAATTCAGAATCTTAGTAATTTTAATTCTGAGTTCAATTCCATTCTGACTCTGATTAAGCTGTCGGGATGTAATCAGTAATGGAATCATCATTTTAGATTCTACATCCTGTGTCAGTGTCAGTGGCTCAGTAGGTAGCACAATCACCTCTGAGGCCAGGAGATCAGAGGGCTGTGGGTTCATTTCCCACATCTGGCACTTGGGTTAGTATTTCAGTACTGACACTGTAGTGCAGCATGAGAGGGGTGCTGCACTTCTGAGGTGCCGTCTTTCAGATGAGACGTAAAATCGAGGTCCCATCTGCCTGGATTGGTTATAGTTCAGGTGGATGTTAAAGATCCCATGGCGCTTATTGAAAAGAGTAGGGGAATTATTTATTGAAAGAAACAAAAACATCAATACATAATCTCAAAGACAAAGGCAACAAAATTACAAAACATCATAGAATAGAACCATAAAATGTAGAGAAAATCAAATAGCCACGACAAAAAAAGGAGAAATGATAAAAAAAAAATACAGTTAAATCCAATAGACATGTTTCCAATTTTCATGAAACAAATTAGAAGGCAAAGCTCGTGATTCAAAGTCCTTCTGAGCCCGTAAAGCTGATTCGATGTGATTAAGAACAACTGAAGGCAAAGTGTCAGTATGCTGTAAAGAAACTAAACAACGTGCTTGCCACATGTAAAACTTGATGCATGCAAAAATCACGTAAGTGTGCTTGGGCAGTATCGGGAAAGGAAACCCGAATAGTCCCCAAGCACTAGACATTCGTATGAAATATGACAAGAACCCCCCCCAATCCCATTTAGTAAATAAATGTGACCAAAACAGTCGATCATAATGACATGAAAGGAAAAAATGATCTATGGTTTCTACCAAGTCTATACATTCCGGTCGAAGACGATGCCTTTCTGAAACAGCCTTATGTTTTAAATTCCCCCTAACTCCGAGTCTGCCGTGGCAACTAAGCCAAGTCACAACCCACATACGATCAGGTATTCGTATGTCAGTAAGAATCCTTAAAGCCAAATGAACTTTAGAAAGAAAACAGTTGGGAAAATCGAGCATCACTGAACAGCTGGGAAAAAATACTGTATACACATGTTTCACATTGTTTAGGCAAAGGAAAAACCGAAGTGAAATATAAAAATAAAGGTAAAAGGAATTTCTTAATAATTAATACACACTTTTTTTCCGAAAGGGTCCAGGATTTCCACTGTTGAACTTTACCTTCACCCATTTCAATATATGGTTTCCAATTCAAATCTGCCAAATCACCAGAGCCAAAAAAACACCCCAATATTTTAATAGGACTGGGCGTAATAGTGATTTGCCCAATAAAGGGCTCAAAAGATCCCATACCCAAAAAAATCCCAGAACTCTTGTCATAATTCATAGAAGTCCTGGAAATGGTACCAAATTGTGCCACAATACCCATTGCCTTAATGCCAGAGGCCAGATTGCGTAACAAAAGACACATGTCATCAGCTATAACTTGAGGAGGGATATCAGAAGCTGGCGTAAGACCCAAAATATCCTGATGATGAAGGAGCTCCCGAATTAAAGGATCTAACACAAAGGTATACAATAAAGGGCTAATCCGACAGCCCTGCCTAACTCCCCTACGAAAATCAATCCCATCCCCCAGTAGGCCATTACCCAAAGGAAAATTGCAAGCATTAGAATATAAAAGCCCAACCCAGGTACTAAATTTCTCAGAGAACCCATATCGCTGGAGAACTTGAAATAAAAACCCATGGGAAACTTTATCAAAAGCTTTAGCTTGGTCCAATGAAAGTAAATACCCAGTAAGATATCCCATACGACTACATCCACAGACATTTCTAAGGAGGGTCAAATTTTGTTGAATATTCCGTCCTGGAATTGAACATGTTTGCATAGGATGGATAAGAGTGGTAGCAATGCGTTGCAGTCTGTGACACAAAATAGCTGAGAAGATTTTATAATCTGTATTCAATAAGCTAATTGGCCTCCAATTGCCAACAAACGCTTATCCCCCTTTTTGTATAAAAAGATAGTCAGAGCATCCGAAAAACTAGGTGGTAAAGAGGTAGTGGAAAGGATCTCATTATAGAATTCAATTAAGATGCAAAAAAATCATCCACAAAAAATCTGTATAGTTCATTTACAAGGCCATCCAGGCCTGGGGAAATGCCCAGTTTTAAACGCCCAATTTCCAGCCTGACCTCAGCATGAGTAATTGCCAGTTCCACAGCCTGAGACTGAGGAAGAGTCACCTGAGGTGGCCTGAAGGTATAACATGCATCCCAATTACACTGTGGTTCAAAAGCCAAACCATGTTGCCCCATTAAAAAGCGTTGTACGACATTTAACATTTCAGCATCAGTAGATTTTAAGGAGCCTGAAGAGTACACAGACCGTCCATAAGCTTTTTGTCCAAAGCCTGTTTGCGAGCAGAAAATGGATCAGAAACAGGAGAGGACTTAAGGCCATAAGCCAAATTATCATGACGGCGAAAAGCCTTCCTATAGTGAAAATTTCTCATTTTATTCCGAATGACCAAAATTTGTTCTTGGATTCTAACATCCGAAGACGTGGGAAGGGATAGTAACTTATAAAACGGAGCCCGGTGCCCCAGATAAGTAACATACTCCTCAGGCTGTGAAGCATTAACAAAGGAAGTGAAAACTCTCTGAAACTCAGCTTTAGTATCAACCCACCAAGTGCTCCAGGAATCATACATTTCAACCACTGACTTCCATCTGTCCAGTGTTTGAAGTAGTGTCTGCTGAAACTGAACCTGTGTAAGTAAAACAGGATCCAGTTTCCATCTTGTTGTACAGGCAGGAAAACATGGGGGAATGCAAGAGAGAGAAAAGCATACTTTTAATAAACTGTGATCTGAAAATTCACAAGGGGCCAGAGAAAAGCTAACTAGAATAAAATAACGGGAGGAAAACACAAAATCAATTCTAGTAGCTAAGCTTCCACGTCTATAAGTAGGCCCAGGGTCAGAATGAAGGGCTCTATATGCATCTGATAATGAGGCCTTTGTAATAAGTTTATGCAAAGCATGGGAATCACAATACACTTTTAGTTGCACATGGTTTTTAAATCTGAAATCCAAACCAAAGTTAAAATCTCCCCCAGATAACATGCCTAGGAGTAAACAGGTAATGCTCAATTTCATGAAAAAGATCAATCCTGGCCGATTTGACTTTGGGAGCATGAACGTTAATCAGTCTAAGGGGATAACCTCTACAGAAACAATGCAGGAGCAGATCCCTGCCTGGAACTAAATCCACCAACTGGAGAACTTGAACATTCATATGAAAAAAACGAGTTCCCACCCCATCAGCGGCATCTGGACCATAGGACCAAAAGGAAGGCCCTTGAACCCACAATTTTTTAGTGTGTTTAACATCCAACAAAGTCGTAAACCTGGTCTCTTGCAAAAAAAGAATATCTGCAGATTGAGATTTGCAAAAATGCAAGAACCCCAAATGTTTCCTTGAATTTTTAATACTACAGGTATTCAAGGAAAGAAGAGTTGAAGAAGCCAGAGTAACTTAATACTAATGCTTATCCTTTTCACGCTTACGGCCAGACTTCTTTTTAGACTCCAATAAGGCGGGCCCCCCTTCATCATCAAGTTCCATACCTGACAAAACACCAGATTGGATAGGAAACATCTGATTCCGAATCCCCATCCTGATCCTGTAATGCCTGAAAAGAATTATGTATAGGGAGAATGGTAATGGCAACCGATTGTTTGGTATGAGACCACGTCACCCTTCATGGATATGGTTTTTGAAAATCTGAATGGGGGGGGGAAGGGGTCAGTAGTGGAGGTACTGGGAAGTGAGGGTTCCACATTCACTGATGGCTGATGAGTCTTTGGAATGTCAGCCCCAGGAAGATCCTCAGGGGGCCTACAATCAGGGCCACCAGGAAGGGCTCCAGCAGAAGCTTCTGAGGTAGGGGGGTCCGGATCAGGAAAATCAGTGTTATCCGATCTAGGCCTAAACCTGTGCTGTGCTTCAGAGATGAGAGTTTCCTTGTGCAAACCTCCCCCGAATTATTTTGGCCAGCATAGGGGCATTGATGATAGGCATGACCTTGAGCACCACATAGCTTGCAATGGAATATGTTTCAACAGGTGCCACTGTCGTGATCCAGCTCTACACAAAGTGCACTTTACTCTTATCACATGCACTACTTAAATGACGAGCACTCCCGCACTTGTAACAAGCTTTGGGCTGACCAGGGTAGAAACATACCCCCCTATCCTTCCCCAAAAAGTTGTTAGGGATATGTTGGACAACACCCCCCATAATACGCAGCTTAATCTTAAATTTCCAGCTCCCAGTCCATATACCCTCCCCATCAATAATGGGCTCGGGAGGCCCCAACACAGTGCACTTACTCTCCAGCCAATACAAAATATCCCCCACGTTTACCCCCTTCATTTCGGAACATAATATTGACAGTCTTAAACAGAGGTTTTGTAATGGGGATAGCCCAGGACAGAGTCCAGAGAGGAGTTGACTTCAAGGCATCATACTTTAACCAACATTTATCCAGGCCTGCAAAAGACCTAAAACTGATGTCAAAAGTGTCTTCTCCCTCTAATGTTAATGAGGGCATATATATCAGACGCTTGAAAGTTCATGGAGTTTTTAAGCTGTCTTCTTGCAACAAAAAAGTGGTCTGGGTGCTCCTGAAGCCCCCCCCCCCGTACCTCAGGAGTACAGCGTTTCATCGAGGGGCCTGATCCAATCTACTGTTCCGAAATAAGTCAGAGAAGTGAGGACCAGTATGAAACAGTTCTCTCCGAGGGGAAGAGGGGGAAGGCATTAGGAATCTCAGCCCCATCACCCCGAATAGGGACTGATTCGGAAGAAATCAAAGGCTGTTCATCATTACCTGTAATTCCGGCAACCAAAGGCTCCAAATTCACTGAATGAGCAGTAAGTCCTGAAACAGGAGCCTCCTGTGAAGAAAAAGGAACCCAATCTGAATTCGGCAGCCAGCAACCATCCTGGAGGGTCCATCCAGCTTCAGAGAGTGCTGATTCTTTACTCCAATCCTCAGAAGGGAAAGAGCCAATAGCGAGACCTGACTTCCGCATTCCAGGACTCAGAACAGCTGTTGCATGATTCACCACCAAATTCTTGGCAGAGCAAGTCATAGTACAAGCCGCTGTCACGGCTGTGGAACCCTGTGTCAAAATGCTGCTAGCTCCAGGCATCTGTTGTAGCGAAACAGGCTGTAGCGGTAGCTCTTTCGGGGATAAAGCTACAGACGAATCCTCAATGTGTACTCCCGCTGCATGGTCTGAACCGCGCACATCTCCAGGCAGTCTCATAGATACGTCTGCAATAATAACAGCAACCTGAGACTTTTCCAGCTCAGGTGTTTCCCCAGAAAACTCCACAGCCTCCACAGGCATAGCGTCCTTCTCCATCGAGGGTTAAGCACAGTCTGCTATGTCGCAGACTAACGCCAACAGCTCCCCCTACCACTAGCAATGCAGTAGGGGAATTTCCCTGGTGTTTTGGCCAAATTTCTCTCATTCACTAAAAATACCACCACCAACTTATTCTGTTTCAGTTTCAGTTGCTTAACATCTGTATCCCCCCGTTCGTCCCTGAAAAAGGGACTTCTAGGCCCAGTGGGCTTACTGGGTCAACAGAATTCAACAAACAAACACCCTAGAAGCAACTCTGTCCGGAGTGTCCCCCCCCCCAGACTCTGGAACACAGATACAGAGGGGCTATAACAAAAAAAAAGCATGACTGAGACCATCCCTGCTTCCCCCACCTTTGTGTCTTCCCTTCCCACTCTCCTGCCTTGTTAGCTGGTTGCTGCTGCTTCTGGGTGAAAGGGGTCTCCCGCCTCTGTCTGGTATGTATGGCCTGGTGCTGGCATGCCTTTGGGAAGCACTGTTCTTCTATCCTGGTCTGCCTGATTCCTCCAATTAAATCCATAGCTTGAGGCCAAAACCAGCACCCCCCCCACCCAACTTGAATCCCTCCAGAGTCCAGACCCTTACTGGATCCGTGACCCACTTGACCTGACCCACTACCATGTAACCTGGCACCCAAACCTGCCTGTAGTGCATACGCACCCTCCTTCCCCGAAAACCAAGTCCCTCCCGACCCTTACTGGATCCATAACCCACCCCTTGCATTGACCTGACCCAAAATTCAGAAGACAGGCCTGGTGAAAGTTGTTTAAAATAATAAATTTAAACTAATGTGTCAGGACCACCACAAAAAGTGACCACTGGGCTGCTGGCTCCACTCCAACTAAAAGCAGCTTTTATTACAAATTTTTCAATTATTGATTCATGCCATTAAAGAGACCCACCAAGATAACACTGGAAGCCCCTACACCATAAGTACAGGTGCCTTACCACCAAAGGATACTGATATGCTGCATACCCCAGAAAACTGTTTTGCTGTTTAAAAGTTATTACCTTCATAAAATTCTCTATACCAGGCCCTAAGGACTTCCTGTTTTTTTTCCTGCCAGCCACACTCCATCCCTGAGCTCACCGACATGATGACGAGATGCCAGTGAGAGCGCGGGAGCGCGCTTCATTATAATCAATGGTAGGATATCTTTCAATCTGTTTTTAATAATCTAATGGCCACTTGGCAATGAAACATGGGCACCGGTTGACTAACAAGGGCCTCATTAGTCGACCGGTGCCCATGTTTCATTGCCAAGTGGCCATTAGATTACTAAAAACAGATTGAAAGATATTCTACCATTGATTATAATGGAGTGCACCACCTCACTCTCACTGGCATCTCATCATCATGTCGGTGAGTGCGGGGGTGGAGCATGGGTGGAACCTACGACCGGGAAGTCCTTGGGATCTGGTATGAAGTATTTTATGAGGGAAATAACTTTTTAACTGCAAAACAGTTTTCAGGGATTTGCAGCAAATTAGCATCATTTGGCGATAAGGCACCTATATATACAGTGCAGGGGCTCATCATGGTGAGTCTCTAAAGATAACCGCTACTAGCAATATTTAAAAATCCCTTCTCTTGAGGTTACTTTTTGACTTTACATAGTGGAGTCATACTGTGGCTGTATTAGGAGGGTGCAAGTAACCAGCCCCGCATCTCACCAAAATGTTTATTTTATTCTTAGTGGGTGTGACCAGAGAGCAGGGACTTTCTTGAAACCCCATGTCTCAGTTCAAGAGGAAAATAAAATGAAAAGAAAAATGGATATATTGATGTTTTTGCCTGAAATATATTATTACAGTATTAAAAAACTATATGATGAATTATTTTCCCTCAAATAAATACTGCTGCTGTAAACTTGAAAAATCACTCTAGGAAACAGGTCTGTAAGAGAGGTCTCTTTTTGACTAAAACTGTTATCCCCTGCTGTTTGGTAGGCTATTGGGTAGAGTATAAAAATTAAGGTGCCTTCATGGCACCAGGTTGTTGTAAGAGGAAATAATAAGAGTGACAGAAAGTTCAGAGTACAAGGAAGAAGAGGAGTAGGAGGGGTGTCACATCCCAAGTGCCCTTCCCAGCATGGTGCCCAAGAGGTACTGGTAAGAGCTCGGTCCAGTGCCCTATGCCAGGGTGCTGGCTGGGGGGACATGCAGTCATTGCCAGATTAATGCTGCTTGTCAGAGGCTTTGCTTGTGCCAAGAGAGACAGGCACATGATGTGTACCACAGTGTGACTGGCTACAGAACACAGGTCAGGGGCGCACGGTTGCCTGTTGCATGCTCCCACTTTGAGATGCAAGTGTCATGTTACCCTCAGTGCCAAGGGGCACAGCACAAGGGCATCTTGCATGATGAGGGAGTAGCAAAATCTGCAGGCCTGGCACAAGTCTGTTCAGACCTCAGTACTTGAGATGTTACTCAGCCAAGGAAAGGAAGTGGCATGTGAACCAAGGTTGGCCCATTTTAGAGCATTGCAGACCAACTCTTATATTCCCTTTGAGAGTTTTTCCAAACAGGAGAAGAACTGAGAGGAACATTCAGTGCAAGCCTATCTTTAACATGGAAATGGAGGAGAGATCACGTGATGTCTGCAGCCAGCTAGCAGCTTGCTCTTGGAGCTCCCTCCTCTCTACCCACTCATCGATCAAAATCTTCCAATTTCCAGAGCTTAAACTTTCTACAAATCACAATAATCTACTACCTGGTCATCTGCTTAGACAACGTTTCAACCTACTTGGCATCGTTATTGGCGATACCTGCTGTGATGGAGATGGATACCAGACAGCCCCCTTTGAAACACACTCCACCAGCAAAGCTGGAGAAGGCCTCAAAAAAGAATAAGGGGCAGTCAACACACTTGAATAAGCTCTGCAGCCCCTATACTTCTAACGGAAGACAGATTTTTACAAGAATTGGCACCCTTCAGAGAAACGCTGACTGAAATTACTTCAGAACTTAAGTCGCTCCGTGCTGACCTGGGAGACCTCGGTAGAAGAGTCGGAGATACCGAAGCACGAGTCTCCTCCCTGGAGGGTTGGAAGAAGCACTAGGAGCCTGAGCTAGTTAAGTAGAGGCAGCTTGTACAAAAGTTACAGCTAAAGACCGAAGATGTGGAAGGACACTCATGTTGCAACAATATCCTGATCTTTGATATTCCTGAAGGAGAGGGAGGCTCGTCAACAATCATCTTTCTACAAAAATTGTTGGCTAAAATAGCAGGCCTGTCCCCTTGCAATCCTGTATACCAGCTAGAGTGGGCCCATCACCCCTTGCATCCTCGCCCTGCTGACTCGACCCCCCCAGTCCCATAATTGCCAGATTTTTAAATTACCTCAAAAAACAGCACGTACTGGCGAAAACCAAAGAGCTTTGGGCGATCTTATAGAAAGGGCCTGCCCCTAGAGATACAACAGAAAAGAGCCGCCTTCCACCCAGTTGTTACCAAGCTCATCACAGCAGACCTAAAGTTTAAGATGGCCTACCCAGTCTGCCTTCAACCCTGCATCGGTGGCTCTTGGTTGTCTTTCGATACCCACACCCAAGCACTGCAAGAGTTGTCTACTCACCTTCCAGACCTGTTCAAGACCCCTTGATTTCTGCCTGCTACATCAGGACTGCAGTTTAGTTCCTTGAAGAGACTTACTTGGATGTGGTACGTTGGTCTGGGTTTTCTGTAAGTCTGCAGATCTGACCTTTGGATTTGGACCAGAGCCTTCGGCAATCTCCTCTGGAGTGAAAATCCCATCGATGACTACTTCTGAGTGACCAAGGTGATGGCATCACTTGGAAAGGACTCGCACTTTTCTGGGACTGTTCACCTGGATCTTATAACTCATAGTCCTGATGAGGAACTGTTTTTCTTTGAACTCATCTTTCGAAGTTTTATGGGAGCTGGTCCGTTAAAGTTTTGGTTCCTCCTGAAACATCGGAGGGTTCAATTTGTGAGGTTTACCTTTCTTTTCTTTTGGGGCATCTTTCGTTTATTGCAGAGGTGGGCCTTGACCTTTTTTCTGACCTTAACCCTACTGGGGAGTCTCTCCCTACTTTACCTAGCCTCTGACATACGGCCAATGGGTCTGGTTCAACCATTAGGGTTCCCCTACAATTTGGTTTGGCCCCAGCTCCCCCCGTGGGTCGGTGGCCTGTTCCTTCTTCTGTCCAACTTCTAAGAAGCCTTTGCCAAGCTTGAGGACGTCAAGGCTAATACTAACCCCTATATAATTCCTTTCCTGCCTCATTTATTTTCCCTTCAGGTTGTCTGCTATGGCTAACCTCTTCCTATACTCGGATCCCACATTCCCGCTGGCTTTCGAGGTGGAGTCTGCCTCAGGATATCCTAATTGGGACAGGCCTTCAGCCCCATCACAAAGACTGCTCTCAGGTAGGACTGTTCTACTCTGCATTTCCATAGTATATTAATGCTCAACTGTTTACTGGACATTTAAGTGGTATTGGATGGCTGTGTGGGGGGGGCTGGGGTCAATAGTTGCTATTGCTTGTAATTCATCACGTCCTGGATTATGGTGGGGGTCCTGTGTACTGCTTTTACTTTGTTTCCCTTGGTTATGCTTAGACATAGCATTGTTTGCCCTGTGAATAAGAATTGCCCCCTTACTGGTTTTCTCATCTGTCCTATTCTTGCATAGTCAAGTTATTGTCAACCTTATTTTTTAGTTAACAGCAGTGCCAGGTCCCCAGGATCACAGCTCCTTTCATCTTTATATTGTTTTAGGTCTGATATTATCCAATGGCATTGGGGGCCTATGTATATAGTTCTTGTTATGGGGGAGTTATGGGCTGGGGGTGGTTTGGGATTATCTGAGGGTGGAGGGAAAAGGTTTATGAGATGTTAACAGGTTCTATGTTAGCCTGTTTACATATTAGTGGGACTATTATCATGATCCGAGGATAGGGAAGGATGGGGGGGGACCTTCAATTGATGTGTTTGGATGGTCTGAAATGTATAGACTTTATGTATATTCTCATGTTGACCTTGTTACCGCATTGGCTGATTGATGTTCTCTGGTTTTGTTCAATTTTGAGCTTCAACTATTGGGGAGTGGGGGGGGACTGGGAGATGGTTGGACTGATTTCACTGTGTCTTTACATTCTTTATGCACTGGTTTGTGGTCTCACTTACATAATTTTATGATTTGTGGGGAGGGAGGAGTAGGAAGGATGGGTCGGAGTGTGCCTTTGCCTGTATATTATTTACCGTGTATTAGCTCACCCTTTTGAATATGGCTAATAACCACCACAAATTTGTATACTGGAATGTTTGGGGGCTCAGGGATATATCCAAGAGACATCAGGTCCTTAAACATACTGCTATTCTCCAATCCCAAATTTGTTTCTTTCAGGAAACTCATCTCCTCATGCAAGAAGCTAACAAGCTTCGCAGGAGAGGCATCGGCCAAGTATTTGCTTTGGGAGTCTCGACTTCTAGCAAGGGAGTAGCCATCCTAATTGGGTGTACAGTGGTCTTTCAGATGACCCACACCATTTCTGATTCCCATTGTCACTACATATTTGTTATTGCTATTCTTAATCGTCAGGAGTTGATTTTTTGGCAGTATATATTGGCCTGTGGGTGGCAACCCAGGCTTCTTTATGGAATTGGCAGACAAACTCTCACCTTTTCTTCACCTCTCCCTCATTCTAGGAGGAGACTGGAAAGTTCTCCCTACTCAGGATCTTGATCGATCTTCTGACCCCCTTAAGCCTCTCTCTGCAGTTCAAATCCCCTTGAGAGAATTCATGGAATTGACAGGGTTATGTGATCCATGGAGAATCCTCAACCCTCTCTCTCGCACCTACTCCTGCTATTCCATGGTTCATCATACGTCTTCTAGGATTGACTATGTCCTTGTAGGTTACATAGGATTTGCTGAGCATATAAAGACATCAGTCCATTTGCTTGCCAATAATACATTAGGAATATCCCCGGATATCCTTGCCTATAAGGTAGTTATCAAGCTTGGTTTTAAATTCTTTCATAGTCTTGCTATCCACAACCTCACAAGGCAAGATGTTCCAAGTCTCAGTTACTCTGACATTAAACCAATATTTCTTTTATTGATATTAAATCTATCTTTAACCAACTGAAATGGATGAGCTCTGGTATTATACGGTTGGTCCCTTGACACCAGTCCCAATAGATCCCACAGTTGTGTGTCAGTCAATGCCCTATAAATCAAACACATATCCCCCCTCAATCTATGGAACTCCAAGGAATGCATAGCCACATATTGCAGCCCTTGTTCATAGCTCTAGCCTTGCATACCCTTTATCCTCCTTGTTGCCCTTCTCTGGACCCTCTCCAAGGCTTTAATCTCCCCTTTTTTATATGGAGCCCAGAACTGCACACAGTACTCCATGTGGGGACACAACAGCACTGTATACAAGGGAATCAAGACCTCTTTGTCCCTACTTTTTATATGTTTCTGAATGCAGTACATTATGCTACTTGCCTTTTTAACAGTTTGACTGCACTGCATACTAAAATTGAGGTCATTACTTATACTTATGCCTTTTTCATCATGAACAGCTCTAAGTGCACTGCCACCCAATATATATTTAAATTTTTTATCATTTCCCAAATGCATGACAGTACACTTATCTGTATCAAAAATAGATTTCTTCTATATGGCCCATGTCTCCAGGTTAGTCAGGGCTGTTTGTAAGGTAACCTGATCTTCTACATTATTAATAGGATAGCTAAGTCGGGTGTCATCCGCGAATTTTGAGAGCCATTCTATCGACTGTACATGCATTGATGAAATATACAAATTAAAAAGACAAGGTCCCAAGACAGAGCCCTGAGGTATCCCACTAGTCACACTGACCCATCCAGAATATTCACCCCTTATGCATACCCTCTAGCTTCTTCTTTTTAACCATGCCTCAACCCACTGAAAAACTTTAACAAGGAATCCTCAATCAGTTAAGGCCTTAACCAACTCCTCATGTGGGACTTTGTCAAATGCTTTAGCAAAGTCCAAGACAATAACATCTACGGAGTTGCCTGCATCCACCCATGCTGTGTACTGTTGTTGTTACCTGATGTGGTTAAGAATCCTGTAATGTAATCCTTGATGATACCCTCTAGAATTTTCCCCAATACTGAAGTCAGGCTAACGGGCCCATAATTCGCAACCTCCTGTCTAGATCCCTTCTTGTGAATTGGAACAATCACTGCCTGCCTCCATACCTCGGGAGCCTCGCCATCATCCAAAGATTTCTGGAACAGACAGGAGACTGGGCCAGCCAATACATCAGCCAGTTCCTTGATTACCCTAGGGTACACACCATCCGGTCCCTGTGCCTTATTTTGATCCACATTCTTTGATCTTTTGATAACATCAGCAGTATTCACCGAAAAAATGGGTCCAGTATTTGTCTTTTTCTCTAAGTCCCATTTTTTTTGTGACCTCTTATTAAAAACAGAGGAAAAATACTTATTATGTTTTTCCGCCATCTCACAGTTTTCTGTTATGAGCGTACCATCCTGAGCTTTTAGGGGCCCAACTGTGTTATTTCTTCCCCTTTTACTATTTATGTATGAGTAAAAAGTTTTATAATTGTCCTGGACCCTAGTAGCTAATTTATACTCATAATTTCTTTTAGCCAAAACGATACCTTTTTTAGCAATTTTTAAGCATTTTTTATAATACTCCCAGACCACTTCGTCATGACTATGCCTTGCCTTGTGGTATGCACTGTTCTTGTTTTTAATTACTTTTTTGACTGAGGGGGTCATCCATGGAAGGAGGGATTTTTAAAACCCATTATATTTATTTTTTATTGGTACATACTTATGGACCAAGGTGTGAATCTTATTTACTAGTCTTGTCCACATCCCGGAGACTGTTTGATTTTCAAAATCTGATTTCCAGTTCCACGTGGCCAATTTGAGTCTCATTTGGTTGAAATTAGCTGAATCATATTTAGAGATTAATGTTTTTCCCCAGGGAGCCATGTACTGAAAACTAACCATAGAATGATCACTGGAACCTAACAGTGGTTTCAATATACAGTTTTGAATATTAATTACTGAAATTGCTCAATACCAGGTCCAAAATATGGATACCTCTAGTATTGTTTATTATATGCTGTTCCAGCCCTGCTAGGTTAAAAGCTTCCAAGTAGTCAGTCTCCATAATAGTGCTTGCTTTTTGCATGTCCCAATTTATTCCATGAAGATTGAAGTCGCCTACCAGTATAACATTCTCTGCTAATGTTAACTGGTTGATAAAGTCCAATAAAACATTATCCTCCGGAGCCCTTATGGAGGGATGCCTGTAAACTATACCTAAGTTGATTTTTGCTGCCTGGGGTGGAGTGATCTTAATCCATAATATCTCTATGTCTGCCCATTTAGATGTATCCATACATTCTGAAGAAATGCAATCTGCAATGTACAGAGCCACCCCCCACCTTTAGATTGGGACCTGTCTTTGTTATAGAGTGTATATCCTGGGATATGTTTATCCCAGGTATCCTCCGGTTGCCACCAGGTTTCTGTAATAGCACAAACATGGATATTTAAAGCATGTAATGTTAATTGGAGCTCATCAAACCTTTTGGTAAGGCTCCTGGCATTGATTAACACAAATTTCCAGTCTAATAGTGAGGTCTTACTGGTAAATAAAGCCCTTGGTTTTGTGTCCCCCGCATCCCACTGCTGATGAAGTTTAAATGGCAAGCTACTGTTTTTTTTTTTTTTTTTTCATTTTTAGTTTTTGTTGACCAGGTAAGTGCACTAGACAAATCCTGCCTATTTTCAGGCACAACCCGGGGGAGGGGGATACAGATGAATGCCAACTGACCTTGAACCAGATTAAACTGTTGGTGGTATTTTTAGTGAATGAGGCAATATTCGTTTCCCCAGTTTATTGTGAGTTTTTCCTTACTCTTGGGCCTTTGCAATGCTGGTTTAGAGCCCATTGTTCTTTCTGATCATGCTGCAGTCTGGGTGCTTCTCAATTTAGGCTCTAACACACAAAGGGACCCTTCCTGGAGGCTTAATACCCAACTTCTTAAGGAGGATCATGTGGTCTATAGTATTTCAGAACTTAGACAATCTTTTGTCTCTGCCAATCAGAACACAGTTAAAAGACAAGATCATGAATGGTGTGCACTGAAATGTTTCTTAAGAGATTAATTTATTACCTGGCATCAACCCGAAAGCGTTGTAGGGAGGCAGAGGCCTTAGCAATCCAGGCCCAAATTCACTTACTAGAAAATTCTCTTTCCTCTTTGGACTCTCCGGCAACTTTAACTAAACTACTATCTCTTTGAGATAAGTATGCCATTCTCCTCCAGGAGAAAGCGGAATACTCTATTCTCAAAACTAGATCTCAATACGTCGAGCAGGGCCAAAAGGCGGATCACTTACTTGCCCTTCGGCTTCAGCAGCTAGAGACTTTTAGGGCTATCCTCTCAATCTCTGCAGCAGAGGGCGCCATAAAATCCACTCCTAGAGAGGTGGCCACTGTTTTTGAGAATTTCTACTCTGCCTTATATGGTAATCATTCTTCTCCATCTACCTTGGAGATCTCATCTTACTTAGGTGCTGCCTCTCTGCCCTGTCTTATGGAAGCTCATCGTGCCCTACTTTCTGCCCCCATCTTTATTGTGGAGATTGAAGCTGCTATAAACAGCCTTACCCTTGATAAAGCACCCAACCCTGATGGCTTCCCCTCCAACTTTTACAAAACCTTTATCAAGGATTTGTCCTCCTTGTTACTTCATCTCTACCAATTCCTGTTCTCAGCAAAAGAACTGGATCCCTCACTTCTTCAGGACACTATTGTTCTTCTCCTCAAACCAGATAAGCCCCCTCTTAATCCATCAAGCTACCAACCTATTTCCTTACTAAACTGTGATATGAAAATCCTCTCCAAGCTCCTAGCCACAAGGATTAGGAATGTATGGTCTGGTCTTCTAAGCCCGGAACAAGTTGGGTTTGTACCTGGGAGGTCTTCAGTGGACAACCTGTGCAAACTCAGCCACCTGTCTCAGATAGCCCAAGACTCCCCCTGTTCAATGGCCTTAGTCTCTCTTGATGCAGAGAAGGCATTCGACAGGGTGGACTTGTCCTTCCTCTGGCTCACCCTCCAAAAGATGGGTTTTCTGGATTCATTTTTCCAGTGGCTTTGAATGATTTACTCGCTTCCATCACCAAGATCTATTGCAGTGGGTTTTTTCCTCTGCTTTTCCCTTACATTCAGGCATATAACAGTGCTGCCCGCTTTCCCCCTTTCTTTTTAACTTATACCTTGAACCGCTTCTCAGATGGCTGAAGCCTTCTCCTAATATTAGAGGCATCCCCTTTGAAGACCTATCTCCTTCGATTTTGGTTTATGCCGATGATATTCTTCTGCATCTTTCTGATCCTCTTCTGTCCCTTACTGAGGCCCTAGCTGTGACAGACCAAATCAGTAAATTCTCCAATTATAAGCTTAACCTTAGTAAAACTGAAATCTAGCCTCTCAATTATCTCACTTCCAGCTTGGACTTTGCCCTAATGGGGATTAGATGGTCCCCTCATTCTCTTAAATACCTGGGCAGCTTTCTTACCTCTGATCCATCCCAAATGGTGAAACTGAATTTGGAGGATCTTTTGGAGGTTATCCAACAAGACTTGGCCAGTTGGAAGGATCTTCCTATCTCTCTATGGGGAGGATAAATATAATCAAAATTAATATTCTCCCCAGACTGTTTTACCCTCTAAGTATGCTTAACATCCTGCTTCCCTTTTCTTTTTTCAAACAGATTCACTCCTTGATCACTTCCTTCATTTGGAAGGACAAGGCACCTCAACGTTCCTACCTGAAACTAGGGCTTCCCAAGGAATTCGGGGGCTTACGTCTTCCTAATTTCATGTTCTATTATTGGGCTAGCCACCTCTACAAATGTGGAAAGTGGTTATCCGACCTTCATGATACTCCTGATTCTGAATATGTTCCTATCTGGCTACAAATAGAACTCCATTAGCTTGCCTCATATAACCTGTTGCCTGCTACTATGTATTATAGTCCATGGGAAGGCCTCCCGACTCAGCTAGCTGCTACTCCTGTTGGTGTTTCTCTTAGGGTTCTCTCTCAAATTCGCAGCTACCTGAAAATTCCTTTTGCAATGGACCACACACAACTAATCTTTTGTAACCCAAATATTAAGATCCGGGATCGCCCCATCCCTCGGGGTTGGCTCCCCCTACTGGAGAATATTACTGTTGCTGAATGCTATTCCCAATCCTCCCTTCTTACATCTTCAGAGACATTGGATAGGTTTCAATTGAGGCCAGTTAATATCTTTAAGGTTTATCAGCTTCAACACTTGCTCCTGCAGCAGTCTGGGACCACTCCAAAGCCTTCTAGGTTTGGGGAATTCCGCTCACAGTTACTGGAATGGGCATGTAAACCGCATGGTACTTCGAGACTATATTTGTGGTAACTTACTGCTCATTCCTCCCTTTCTCCTGAGGGCTCCAAGGTGTGGGAGACTTTGCTCCCAGAGATGAATATTAACTGGATAAAGTTATGGAAAGACCTTCACACCTGTCTCTCTCAGGATTGTTTAAGGCTCCCACAATATCAGATTTTAAACAACGTGTGTTATACCTCAGTCAGGCTAGCTAAGATGGGTCGCCTTCTGTCTTCCATTTGCACAAGATGTGGTAAAGCTGAAGGCACCCTCTTGCACATTTTTTGGGCCTGTGAGAAGGTGTCCTCCTTTTGGGCACAAATAGAGAACCAAAGTGACCCACTGTTGGGTCTGTCCGGTCTCTTCTCTCCCAAAATCTGTGTACTGGGTACCTTCTCATTGATCCCTGTCAATGGCTCTCATCTCCACGGCGGTCAAGAAGACCATCCTTAGGCACTGGCTAGACCAATCTAGTATTTCATATACTGAATGGTTACAGGAATTCTCCTTTTCCCTTCAAACTGAATGTATGATTGCTAGCCTTCGTCATCACCTGCCCATATTTAACAGGAAATGGGGTAAACTCCACGCCCTATACTTAACTTGAATTCTTGGATGCTCCCTGAATTCCCTTCTCAGAGCCCCATAGCTTGTTTTTTTCCTTACTTCCCCTTCCCTGTTTAGCTATACTTCGGTTTAGTTTTCTTGGGGTTACCAGGCACACTCGGGTGGGGATAAGGGGGAGGGACTGATTGGGGGGAGTTGTAGTTATTCTTGTTTTTTCTGGTTCCATTTGTTGCTTGTTCTGTTAGTTAATTGTTTGCATTTTCCATCTTAAAATCAGTAAAGCTGATTAAATAAAAAAAACATGGAAATGGAATGTTGTCAAAACCAGTGCACACTTGCTGTCAGATGCACCTATCAGAAGCTTCCAGAATTATGTCATGTCATCTTGTTGTGTGCAGTGATTATTTGAATGTGCACCAACTGGGCTGCCTGCCTGAGTTAAGGAGGAGCCTGCTTTTCCCCCCCCTCTGACTACATTAGAGATCACATCCCTTATGGCCAATGGCTTCCCTAGCTGGAAACAACTTGCACCTACTGCGCAACTTCTGCCCACTTCCTGACTCTCTCAGCCCCCAAGCAAATTCCCACCCACTGCATGAATCCCACCATCTCCCAGACAAACTGCCAGTCATTATGCTTCTCCCACCCACCTCCTGACTATCCCAGCCTGCAAACAAACTGCCACATGCTGTGCTTGTCCTACCCAGCTCCCGATTCTCCCGACCCCCAAACAAACTAGCACCCATTATGTTTATCTTGCCTGCGTCTCAGCTCACTCGGACCCCAAGTAAACTCCCACTCTCTCCTTCTCAAATTCACACTTCCATGTGCTGGCCTGGAAAAGGAGCTGAGAATGCTGGTATAGTATATGAGGCCATAAATGCACTGGTCCCCTGCTATGTTTGACAGCTGCTTGCAACCCACCAGAATGATTCTTTGGGTGACAGATTCCTTGTCTTCAAAACCCAGAGACTTGTAATAGCGTTCCCCCCCCCCAATCAAGGTTGAAATCTACTGCTGACCAAGCTTTTTCTGTTGCTGCCCCAAGGCTCTGGAATGCTAACCCCAGATCTATCCATTCTGCCCCCTCAGTGGAAGTTTAAGTCAAAATTGAAGACCTGGTTTTTAGACTGGCCTTCTCAGGGGAAGGACAGACTAATTGATTAACAGTGTAATTACAGTTTTAGACTTTTGATGCTGAGAAATTTGAATACTGAATTGTTAACTTGTGGCTTTGTGTTGGATTTCATAATTGTCTATTTTTTTTTTAATTGTAAAGTGCTTTGAGCCTTGGAAAGGCACTATATAAATAAAAAATCCATCTGTCTATCTACTAGGCACAAAATCGAAATAACACTCGCAAGTCAAGTAAAATAAAATAAAAACCAGATAAATGATTTTCAACTGCCAGAGCCCGTAACTACATGTTTCTTTCTACATAGCACCGACCCTTGAACCAGAGTCGCTCCATACGTTTGTGCTTTGTTGTCTATCTATCTAGCTAGCTCTCTACTGTATCTATCTATCTGTCTGTCTGTCTCTGTCTATTGATCTATAGGGAATACATACATAACGATTTACAGTGAAATAACATATTTATATCCTCTAGTGAGTGGTAAAAGCCATAACTCATGAGTGGTGAAGCTAGCAGTTCAGTATAAAGGTCTTACCACTCGTGTGGACATAAATGTGTTATTCTATTACAATGGAAGGGCTAAAGCCCATGGTTTAGTCTGGGGGGAAATAGCTCCTCCCACATTCCCCACTTAAGCCAGCCACTTCTATCAGCTCTGCTCGGAGCATTCCAAAATCAATGGGTGCAGTGGCTGGTCTCTGCAGCTTGGCCCTACTTTGCCAGCGTTCTTGGATTTTGATGTTTCCCTTCAGCTCCGCCCTGCTGATTTGTCCATTCACTTTTGTTCTGCTTTCCAGGGGACAGAAACGACAGATTGTTGTCACTGTTCTGGCGTGCCTTGTACACTTCTTGGTTAGTTGTCTGCTATGATAATTTGGTGCCTATGTCCTGCACACTTGCAGGCTGCTGGTATTTGAAAGCACACTTCTTGACTTTTCCACAGGGCCTGTGCTTCATTAGGACTGCACCCTTTTTCCCCCTACCTTGGCAGTTTGGGGCTTTCCTCCTAGCCACCGCTCCATTGTTCGGCTGGTGCTCCAGAGTGTGATGTCACTCACCGCACCCGGATTCCACCTTCATCACATATCAGTCCCCTGTTTGTGGTTTTTATCTGCCAGGAGGTCCAGCACTTGCATTTGGATGGTATTGCATTTCAAAATGAACCTAAGATTTTCCTTCCTGCTCTCCAAATAAGATTTTGCTTGAATCAGTACGCTTTCAGTAACATGCCAAACATAACATTGGGTTGTCAATGCAATGATGGTAATGATCTCTTTCGGGTAAACGGAACTCTGCTGTGGCTTCAGTACAATTTCTCCTTCCACTGTCTGTCACGTCTTGTTACTTACATTATGCATTGGTTTTGGAGCTCCTGACAATTTTTTTATTTTCTTTATATACTTACCAGGAAAGGCCCACTAAGCTGCATTCAGCTTGTTTCCAGCTGCATCCTTGGGGAGGATACAGGGGAAGCAATAAATACCAATACTTGGAACTAAAGAAGGCTGTACATGGTACATAATGATGCATCTCAGTCGCATGAATGTACAACACCATTGACACACAGTACAGACTATAATGTAGCATCAGTGTGAGGCTTGGATGGACTGTAGCCTGCTTTTAATATGAGAACACGGAAGCATTATGAGAACTTGGGATCCAGGTGTACATATCAACATAAAAAAAAACAACAACAACAATGGTATGCTTCCTGGGACACTGCTGTTTGTCTGTACTGTTATCAAAGTGTGTGTAACATTCCTCGGCATTGGCAAGAACTTCGGGACCTGCGTCCTTTATTGTTTTCCCTCTGCATTTCTTTGCTGGACCTTTGAAGATTCAGCTGTGTTCCCCAATTCAGTTCATCTAATCAGACTGCTTCCCCTTTTCTCGGAATTCTATCCATGTCCTGTGCCTGGATTTGGGGAGTTTGATGGCTTGTCCACTTCGTTCCATTTACCATCCTTTTCAGCTCCTGCTGGCAGCTACTCTCACCTCTCCATCCATTAAAGTTACATCATTTTCTCTTGCTTCTTCAATGCACCAGTCTCTGTTCCTAGCTCTGCCTAGTTTGATATTGAGCGATGGTGGGCTTGTCCTGTATGCCAGGGTTCAGAGTTCTGCACCACTATTTTTCCATCATTTCTTCACATCTTGGTATGTCCACCAACTACCTGCAGCTCCGTCCCTAGCTCTGCCTGTCAAGATATTGAGTGAAAGTAGGCTTATCTTGTCTGCTGGGGTTGGGAGTTCTGCTCCACCTTTTTTCCATCATTCTTCACATCATGGTATGTCCACCATCAACCTACTGCTCTGCTCTTAGCTCTGCCAGTCAAGGTATTGAGCAAAGGTGGGCTTGTCCTGTCTGCTGGGGTTGGGAGTCCTGCTCCACCATTTTTTCCATCATTTATTCACCTCATGGTTTGCCCACCATCAACCTGCAGTTCTGTCTCTAGCTCTGCCTGGGTGGCATCTGGCAAAGGTCCACTTTCTCTGCCCGCCAATGATGGGAACCTGTTTCTTGTGTCTGGTTCCTTCCTTCATTCCATTATCTGGATACTCAGATTCCCTCAGTGCTGAACTCACCCAGATTCCTGTTGCACTGCTGTCTTGGACTTTCGGGATTTCGTTTGCTGCCTGGCCTGTGCTGCTCTCCTCATGGCTGCCTGTTCCTCATGTTCATTTCCTTCCTTCCTTCCATCATCTGCCTGCTCTGGATCCCTTCAATGCTGACCTCACCTAGACTCCAGCTGCATTGTCATATTGGACTTTTGTACTTACATTTGCTTCCTGGTTTGTGATGATTTGCTGTGGCTCCATGTTTTTCCTATGGCACTGGACTTGGTGTCTCAACAGTGCATCATGGCTTTGGGTAGCACTGTGTGCTTTCTGTCCATTATATGGTTTGCCTGCTGTTTTCTGCTCCTTGCCTCATGGACAGCTTTCCATGTCAAGATTGTGTTAACCTCGCCTTCTGCTTTTGGCCCTCTTTATGTCTGCTTCCTCCATTGACTGTGCCTGGCTTTGGTTGCCTTCTACTTCCTCAACATCAGGTTGGCTCTGGATTGTCTCCTGGACTTCTGCCCCCTGGCTCCTGATCATTCTGGATCTCCATGGTTGTTCTGCCTCTTGCTATTGTTTCCTGCTCCTTCCTCCTCCATCTGCCTCACATTTGGAACTGCCCATTGTGCTCTGGTGCTGCTTACCATATGCTGCTTTGCTGTCTGGTGCTTGGCTCCTTCCTTCAGTATTGTTTTGGGCCTTCCAAGTGTGCCATAGTCTAGCCTTTACCCATTCTTTTGTTTGCCTTACCTATGTCCAACCTCACCTCAGGCTTCCAGCATCCATTTATCCATCCTACTATGTCCACTCCATCCTCTGCTCAAATCATCTGTTGGATTATGATTCCACCATCCAGCTTTCATTCTTATATGACTCCATTCACTGTCTCCAGCACTCCAGTGTCAAGTCAATTACATTTCAGCATCCAGTGCTAGTTCCAAGTCCATATATCTCATGCCTTTGGCATTCCATTTGCTGGGATTCCACCTCCTTAATTCCTACCTTATGTCCCCTTGCAATTGGCATCATTATTCCTAGTTGGATCTCTAAAGTTCATCCAATTACTGCCTAAAAGATTCTCCTAATGTAGCAACATTTCTCCACCTACTTAGCTTCACAATCATTAGACAGTGTGGAAGCACCTTTACCAGTCATCAGTCGCTACCAATTTATGCTTGGCTTTCCTCCAGCACTTGAACCATAGAGGACCTTCTTTCATCCATCTCCTCAGCATACTTCCTTGGAAGAGATTATTGAGTTCAGACTCATGCGGTCTTCTTCATTCTGATATTCTCCCCAAGAGCATCCTAATATAATCATCTTCGAACCCAAACCTTGGAATTGGAAATGTGTATTTAAGGCCATCCTCAGATACCTGAACAGCTCTATATTCTTCAGCTTCTATGAAAGCCTCCATAGCCTACCCATTAGCACCCGCATCATCAGTTTTGAAATTTACCTCCATATCCAGTCAATAGCACTAACTCAATGGAACAACCTCATCAGTCCATTCAAGTTCACATGAAATAGTCATCCAATGCATTTCTTAGACTCTCCTCATATATAATACCTCATAATTAAGCACCTTGCCTTTCCATTGTACAGCAATTGTGCTATCCTTGCCCAACCTGGAATAATCGTTCCCTGGCCTCAGGACATTCTAATGCTTCACAACTTAATTTCCTCTCCAGGATTCATCAAGCATACCAAATGCTTCTTAAAGATTATTCCATTCCAGTACTTACTGCATCTCCATACTGATATCCATTCTAGCCAGTAATATTCATCAAAGCAAGTTTCACCATCTCCATTAGACCACTTGTCTACCACCACATATCCTCACCCAGTCAAAGATACATCATTCTACGCATCTGTACTGCTCAATCACCTATACCATCCCGATGCAGATCTTTAATGTTCCATACCTTATTACTAATTACCACAACCAAAATCCTAGAATTCATTCTACTCCAACCTATCTTCCATCACCTAGATATTCCTACAACTTGGAATTATCTGTCAAATTCAAGGATTGACCCTCCTACATCATTGAAGACCATTTACATCATCCAGTCCATTCAGTTATTCCATTACGTTAGCAGATAATTACCGCTTCATTGACCAGCAGATTATAAAATTCCTCCTAGTGATATGGAGTGAATTTATTGAACTTGAAGCACTGGTTTTACTCAAACATCCAGAATTTCATCTCTTTATATAGCTTCTCCATTTTATGTACCCAGAATATCCACCATCATCATCCTTAACCAGTCTCAGAAAAACCTTGCCAACTTTTCAAATTCCTTGATCCATTTAAAGGTCATTGTTATTCTTTCCTTCCTCACTGTTCTGAATATCTGTCAAGGATTCCCTTAATATCATCGCCTACATTCCAGTACTAAGTTATAAAGCTCATGCTCCTCCACTACTCGAACCTATATCATCATACATATGCCTTCAAGACCTCAATACTGACTACTACAAAGAAAACCTGGACATCTTCATGCCATACGTCCTCCTTCCTCTGGACAGTCGTCCAACTTGTATTCTCCTTCAAGTTCCAGAATCAAACCTTCCTACTCTTACCAGCAAGGATTCAGAGGATAAAACTTTTCAACTTAACCAGAACCAAAACTCAATACAAATCATTTAGAATTATCTCCTCGTAGATTGCCCAGAGGAAGGGCAGATCAGTAGCCATGGGTTCTCATAGGTTTCCTCCACAAGGGGGGGGTTTCCTCTCCTGCGTGCTACTGGTCACACTCTCCATGATTTGGTGGAGGTAATCTCATACCGTTAATCTTTTTGGGCATTCTATTCCCTACACCTACCCAGCATTCCTACCAAGGGTGGGAATAGAGAAAGGTCAAACTCCAAACTCCAAGTTCATAAACTTCAAGTTCATAAGCATACACTATCCTAGCCATCTCTGAATCCATCAATCATCCGTGCATTGTTCACTGTGCTGAGCAAGTTATTCCACCTTATCTTTTCATATAGAAACATAGAAACATAGACAATGACAGCAGAAAAAGACCAAAGGTGCATTTAGTCTGCCTGGAATTCCCTATCTGCCCTGAGACCTATTGTCCATATGGGGTTTTATCCCTCCTGGTATACCCCCTGATCCTCTCCATACTGCTACCACCTGAGCAACCACCAAAACCTTCACTCTGTTCCAGCCATTCTTGAAACCATTTACAGTTTGTGGCTGAACAAGATTCCCTCAAATATTGCTTGGGGTAGTTTGATAAATGAGGGAGACACCAACAACTGTGTAGAAGGCCATCCAAGAAACTAGAGGAAGAAAAGAGTCGAGATTGAATCTGCACACTGGAGAAAGAGAAGAGAGGGCATGCCGTTAAAGCCCAAGATATAAGAATGCTCAGATAGAGGTGCTCTGAGGTACAGTAATGTATAGTATTTGTAGCTATTTGTTTTACCAGGAAAAAGCTTTATTGAGTAGTGTTCATTTACAAGGAGGTCCAAGTTAGAACAGGCAAATAGTACACTGAAATCAAAACATACTGAAATACATGCGTTCAAAGAGTGGTGATTACAGTTTACATTTTGCAAAGGATCATATACAGATTAATACTAACATGTAGACAGTAATGTATCTCAACGTTATATGAAAATACAACAGGTTTTAAAACAAAATTGTTCTGTGCATATGGATATATTGTAAATCCCTTAGAGACCTGACACTGGTACCAAATAGCAGGGAAGATTTACACATCAGACACAGTCACCTGTGAGTCAAGTCTGTCAGCACATCAGAAAGATATCACGGGACTCAGTTAGCTTACCCAGTGTATTTTTTAATTCAGGGGGCATAGCCAGCTATGTCATGGGGTCGGGCATTGGGGGGAACAGTAATAGCCTTGCGGGGCATAACCAGTTATGTCATGGGGTCGGGCATTGGGGGGGCACCTCCGCTCTTCAGGTCTAGGGCTTCAGCTTGCAATTATCCTGTCAGGTATGCCCTTTGTTTGGCATACCTATGGGAATGTTGCAAATCACAGGACTTAGCCATGGGGACCCTGCACCTTCCAGAATTGGGCGTAGGGTCCTTGGTGTAACGGGGATTGATGCAGGTCACCTTTCACGGTGACTTACGCCATCCTTGTAGAATCAGGTCCCTGGTCTATACCTTATGCAGATGATCAACCAGATGACCAGAATGAACTACTGTACTGGGACCAGCACTCTTATAGACTGGCTCCTAGTTTCATCCCGTGAGTATATCAAAAATGTCTCTGTCCTTCCAGACACCCTGAGCGACCATTTCCCAGTAGTCTGCTCCTGGACAAACAAGTGCCCAAAAGACCCCCCCTCAAATCACCAAAAACTGCTCCCTGAGAAAAGGACAACTACACCTCTTCAAAAGGTATTTGAAAGACACGGACTGGACCCCCTTAGGTGATTGTGATGACGCTAACAAGGCCCTAGATCATGTTATCACAGTCTTCAATAAAGCATGTGATCTATTCACCCCATTAAAAACCTCCAAAATTAAGGGAACTATGAACCCTTGGCTCAGCGGCCCCCTCACAGAGCAAATGAAACATAGGGATAACCTCTGTCACAAAGCAAGAGCAACCAGTAAACAGGTTGATTACAAGGCTTTCAAGATTGCAAGGAATAAATGCACCAGATTGGTTAGGAATGCCAAGGCCACATGTTACAGAGAGCTATTAGGTAAAAGCTGGGGAAATAGGAGAGACTTCTGGAGCAACGTTAAAACCTTTACCGGAAAGGAATCGAGAACCCCACCAGATCTAATTGTGACCGCCTCGGGCCCACTGCAACATCCAAATCACCTAGCAAATGCTTTCGGTCAAGCCTTTACAGACCCAAGATCAGTTCTACCCCAGGATTACCTAGACCCTAATTTTAACAGGAAGCCTCCCAGTGTCAACTCTTCCCACACCTCTAACCCCAATCATCCTCTCTTTTACTTCAAACAGGTCACCAGTTCTGATACTATCAAATATGTTAGAAGGGTCCTAGGCAAAACCAGAATGGGCAGTGACTCGGTCAACATGAAGCTGCTCGCTCTTGCATTGGAAGAACTAGTCTATCCTCTCACAAAATTATTTAATATATCCCTCAGGACTGGTATATTTCCTGATAGATGGAAAACTGCCCTAGTCACCCCAGTCTTTAAAAATGCTCACAGAACAAGTCTGGGTAACTATCGCCCGATCTCCATTCCTCCACCCCTCTCAAAAGTCCAAGAGAGAATGGAGTCAGACCAACTCACAGAATACCTGAGCAAGCACAATCTACTCTGCCAACAGCAACATGGATTCAAAAAATCCCACAGTACTGTCTCAGCACTCACAGACTTTACCTCCCACCTTTATGATGCCCTTGAGTCTGGTATGATGGTGGGGTCTCTTTTTATAGACGTAACCAAGGCATTTGACACTGTAAATCACCAGATCTTGCTTGACAACCTCTCAAACCTTGACCTGTCCACTGACACAGTTATCTAGTTCTAAAGTTACCTCTCACACAGGAATCAGTGCTTTAGGATAAATGGAGTCTCCTCAGAACTGTGGAACGTTACAGTGGGGGTTCCCCAAGCATCAATTTTAGGACCTTCACTCTTCAGCCTTTTTATCAATACACTTCCTAGTGCATGCCCTGCCAAGATGCTGCGCTACGCTGGTGATGCTGTGATCTCTGTTCCTGGGTCCTACTACCAGAAATAACTGCACCTCTTCAAGATAGCTTCTCCAAACTTGAGAGCTGGTTCTCACATAACAGGCTCCTCTTAAATTACTAGAAAACTAAATCTATGCACGTCACTCTTCAGCGCTCCAGAAAGAATGCCAACCCTCTGATCATCCATAGTCATAAAGGAGACGTTACAGAACAGGTCTCTACCTTCAAATACCTTGGCATCCACCTAGATGACACCCTCTTTTTCACCTCTTATATAGATCACATTGTGAAATCAGCTACTATCAGACTCAGGATCCTATATCGTCACAGAAAAGCCATGACCCCTGAGGCCTTCAACATCATCACTCGGAGCACCATACTGTCGGTTATTAACTATGGCCTAATCATATATAGTGCTGCCATTGAGACCACACTAAAATGCATAAAACTACTCGTCAATAAAGCCTGTTGGCTCATACTAGGAACCGATCACCTTACTCATACTGGTAACCTCTATTCCTTAACTGGGTGGCTCCCTCTACACCTAAGGACTAAGTATCAGGCATGCCTGATTTAACAACTACTTTACTCCAATGGAACCTACTCTACAAAACTACCAGAAGCTCAGTGAAGGGCGTCTTACATGTCCCATTTAAAAGAACCTCCTTTGTCCAGCAGTCCCTTTCCTATCGTGGCCCACAATGGATGAACAACCTGCCCTCTGCCCTTTTACAACATGAAAAAATTGGCCTCTTTAAGAAAGAACTTCATATCCTCCTTGCCAGAGTCAACTACTGTGGCTCTACTCAAAGAGAGTAATGCTTCTCCATGTTCCCGGCTTCCTCACCTACTCCCTTCCTCTCTTCCTCTCCCCTACCCCTCTCCACCCTTCATGTCTACTGTCTCTATCTTCTACTGGTAGCCGCCCCTACTCCTTGCTCATGTCTGGCCCCAGTTTGCCTTTCTCTGCTGCTTCCCTACTACCCCTTCTCACCCCCTCCCATTCCATATCGTCAATGCCATTCCTGGCAGCTACCCCTACCCTTCCTCTTCTCTCATCCCATTTCACCTGTACGCTCACATCCTTGATAATGCCACTAATGGTTACTACCTCCCTACTTACTGCACTTAGTAACTATCTCATTGCACTTAGTAATAGGTTTATATTGTTGGCTGCTAAACTGCTGGATTTTAGTAAACCTGTCTATATAAACATTGTCTGCCTGTACTGAAAACTGCTTTTGTATTCTATTTACTTCAATGTCCTTCTATGTAACCAAAACAGCCTCCAGTCAAATTTTTATATTGAATGTTTTCTGTATTGTATATATTGTACGGTTCTGAGTCCTTGACATGGAGCCTTTTTAAAAGAGCCATCTTGGCTCAAAGGTTGTAATTCCAAAACTGAAATAAATAAAATAAATAAATTCTCCTTAGGTTATACAGCCATTTAAGAAGGGTTGTGATGTTTAGTGGCAGGGTGTTTTGAATGTCCTTGTATGTATAAATTTGCAGGTTTCTCAGCCTCCTCACAGTAAGCTCTTTTGAAGGTACAATGGTGGGTCCTAGGTGTTAAAACAGTTATAAACCAAAGTGCTCTGTGGTAATGAACATCCAGTTTGGCTGGGTGCACAGCAATTACAGATCTGGGGGGACTTCCGGTGAGGTCACGGAGCTACTAGCTGCTTAAACACAGAGCTCCTCACTCCTCGAGAATTAAAAGCCTCCAAACTAGCAAGAAACTCTATAATAATTACCAAAATGCCTTCTGGAAGGAACAAAATGGACAGAGGAGACAGAATGAAGATTAAAACACCTCATAAAAAAGCAGATGTCACTAGATTAAAAGATAAACAGCCAGCTCGAAGCAGGAGTGTTTCCCCACAAAGCCATCGCGACTCTGAGTATGACGTGGATGGAGAAGCTGAGACCCTTTCATGTAGCCACTTCAAAACTCTCCTTAGAGAAATACAAGACTCCAGAACCAAGAATGAACAAGAATTTCAGAATCTAGCCCACAAATTTAATAAAATGGAGCAATGGATCGAGAAGGCAGAGGAGCAGATCGCTGCCGAAGAAGGGGGCACAACACACCTAGGCCGGGTGGTGGAGGCTCTATTTCAGCAGTCACTGGCATTCCAAGCTAAATGCATTAATTTAGAGAGCCACTCTAGAAGAGAGAATCTCCACTTATATGGCTTAGCTGAGGGAGCAGAAATACAACCTATGTCCACCTTTATAGAAGATCTCTTGAAGGACACCCTCGATCTGCCATCAGATTACAAGATCCACATAGAGAGAGCCCACTGCTCTCTAGTACCTAAACGGATGGATTCTTTGGCTAGACTCCATTTTATAGTCATGAGATCTGCAAGCTACAGAATTAAAGAAGATGTACTGCAACAAGCATGGCAGAAAAGGGACATTACTTACCTAGGATCTCGCCTTTCCTTTGACCACAACTACCCCCCAAAGATTCAACAGGCCAGACAACAATTTTTTCCACTTCTCAAACCTTTCAGAGAATGGTAGATTAGATACCAGACCCCATTCCTGGCTCGACTGAAGGTGCTCTGGCAGGAGGGAGTGAAGATATACAACACAGTGGAAGAAGTGACAGCAGCGTTTAAGGCACATAATACGCCAATACTTTACACAAGGCTGGAACGCTCCCAGGGGAAAAAACACCCGCACCTCAGAGTGACTGTTGGTTGCGCACAGGAAAAGAGCTGGATCCCCCTTGGTTACAGCATGCGAGGCACTGCAACAGATAGCGGCCTTCACCAGTGGCCCACAAGGAAGCACACTGGAATGAAAGACTCTGGATGATCACTGAGGGAGGGGATGAAGAGGTTTGTCTTTTATCTCTCTCTGTGTTCTCTATCACAAATTCTCCCACCGCACTCCCGTTTTGGCTACACAGCACTAATAAAAGAAGTTGTCTGAACAGTCAGAAAATATGACACAACAGCTCCTAGTGCTACATAATAACGTGAATGAAATAACAACAGTTCTCTCTCTGTCTGTCTTTATTTTGTAGAATATAAATTGTGTATGTGCACAGAGAGGATAAATAATGGACTGCAGCATGCACCATGCAATTAGCCTCATCTGTGACTTGAACCTCCCAGGGTTGAAGCTACCCATAGAGACACTAATATTTTCTTCGACTGGCTTTTAGTTATAAGGTAATTGGTTCAAGTGAGCACATAGAGGGGGCTTCTCCACATCTCTCACTTGATTTGGGGGGAAGAGAGATCAGAAGCTGAAAGGCTAACAATACTGGAAAACCCAGATGGAAACTGGAAGCAATGGCAAGGGGGGTCGGGATCTACTAATACCACAACTAGGGACACAGTATTAATACCCTTCCCTACAATAACAATTGTCCAGATTAAGAGGCACCTTTAGATTTGGAGATATCATTACCCAGAATGTCCCCTCTGACCAGTGTATAGCAAGAAGAGACTATTAAGATAGCCTGAGGGGAGGGGCTGTGGTGGTTGGAAGTGAACCCACATCCTTCACCATGTTAGAAAAGGAGTACGCGCCTAGTGCCATACAGCGAGCTCAAGCATTACACCTAGGACCCCAGAAGAGGGCCCTGTTTATCCGAGGCAAACATTTTCCTCTCCTTCTCTCCTCCCTTTTTGCTCTAACAATATTTTGGTTAAAGGAAGGAGAACAGAAGTCTGAAAGATCAGACTTCCTGCCTTGGAAGGCGACTGAGTTAATTGTTTGTGTTGCTGCCCTATTGGCAGCTTTTGTTTCAAGATTGTAAGGTCCCGGCAAAGGATTACGACTACTGATAAAGCAAAATGCTACAGGTCAAGGTTTCACTGCATAACAAAGTAAGAAAAGAGGGCTTGAATAACAAAATGTGTATTGAAACTACTAATAATGATTAATAAACCTACTAAATTCTGTACTTACAATGTCCACGGGCTGACCAATCCCATATAACACAGCAAAGTGTTGAGTTTTCTGAAGAAAACAAGGGCTGATTTCATATTTCTCCATGAGACTCACCTGTCTCCACAAGAACATATTGAGTTAATTAACTTTGGGTTTGACAGTGCAGCTACAACCTCATATAAGAAAGGGCAAAGGCGGGGAGTAGCCATTTTAGTACCCAAATTATTTATTCTTATTTATTTGAATTTCGGTAACCGGGTGGGCCCACTGAGACAAGGTCCCTTTTTCAGGGGTGACCCAGTGACGGGATAACAAATGAGACAACAGATAGGTGTGCACAGACACCTTACAAAAAAAAAAATACACAATACAATATACAAGCGCAAGTAAAAAGGAGTGTGTGCAGGCACTCGTTGATTGTTAGCATGTAAGGCAATGACAATGAGGTGATAACGGTAGGTAACAAGCAAAAGATAAGTACAAACCACATAAATAAATATATAACAAGTTCAAACTGGTGGAGTAGATTACTGTCTATTTGTGTAGCAAACATAATATGGAACTTGGCTTGGGTAGATGAGGGTAGGCTGGAGGACAGGGTGGGAAGATAGCGGAGTAAGAGACGAGGAGATGAACGGGAAGGCAGGGGGTTAAGATTAGTGACAGTTGCAGGTGGGGAAGGGAAGAAGATTTCCTTGTAGAGTCTCTTAAAGTGGGGGAGAGTGGTACACGAGAGTAAATTATGTGGGAGCTTGTTCCATTTTTGAGGTGCAGCAATATGGAAGGATCTGAGACCTACAGCTAGGCGGGGTTTGGGGATGTTTAATATGGGGAGATGTGAGGATCTAAGTGTTCTGGAGAAGGGTTTCCGTGAGAGGAGATTCAAGAGGATGGGAGGTGAGGGGAGGTGGATTAGTTTAAAGATAGTACATAATACAGGGAAATCCATTTTCACCTCAAAGGACAACCAAATTAGAATGCTGAGAACATCACAGTGGTGGGCCTGAGAGTGGGAATGTGCAGCGAAACAGGCAACTCTGTGACAGGCTTGCTTAAGTTTGGCCAGGATTGGGGTTCTGGCCGAGTGAGTGCTAGATGCCGCATAGAAGAGTCCAGGGAGGAGTGTAGTTGACGCAATGGTTTTTCGAGCCTGGGGTGAGGGATAGGGGGCAATGTGGTATAGTAAGCCAACTTTTTTATTAGTTACTTTGGTGGCATTTGTTATGTGTGTTTCAAAGGATATGTGCACATCCAGGGTCAGGCCCAAGTATTTGAAGGAGCTCATGTCTACTAGTGGCTCACTGGAGGAGGTGTGAATTACCGGGGGGGTGGGGGTGCTGAAAGGTTATGTCAAAAGAGGTGTGACGGAACAGCATTGTTTTAGTTTTCTTAGAATTTAGAAACAGCATATTTTCCTTGAACCATGATTCCAGCTGCTGGAAATCATACTGAATGTCAGACTTGATGGAGGAGACATTGGTGTGGACCGATAGAGAATGGCATCATCTGCATAAAGCTGGACCAAGACCCCTCCACAGTTCCTAGGCAGCTCATTGATGAAGATGGAGAAGAGGAGGGGCCCAAGGATTGAGCCTTGGGGAACTCCGTCCATAATGGGTAAAGGGAGGAATGAACACTAGACCATTTAACACACTGGAACCTACCAGATAGGTAATTAGAGAACCATGACAGAGAGGTGGAATCAAGGCTGAGACATTGGAGCCTGGAGAGAAGGCGAGGGTGGTTTACTAGATCAAAGGCCTTCGTGAGGTCTAGAAAGACGGCACCTATGACACGCCCAAGATCCATGGCCTGGTAAACATCAGAGGTAACCTTCAAAAGGGCAGACTCATTCCCATGTGATTTACAAAAGCCATGCTGATGTTTAGTGAGGGCATTGTTCTGTTCAAGGAAAGAGTAGAGTTGGTTGTATATAATTCTTTTCTGTATATTTGTGATAGGACAAAGAATGGATTGGGTCAATAGTTCCCAAGAAAGTTTTCTAGGCTTTTTTTGTGGATAAGGACAACGATTGCAGTTTTCCACTTGTCAGGGATAGATTGGGTAATGAAGGATCTGTTGATTAGCTGTGCGATTGGGTGGGCAAGCGCAGGGGCTCCAATTCTAAGAAATTTAGGTGGCAGGGAGTCAAAATCCGTAGAACTATCAGTATTGAGGCCAGAGAGGAATTTAAGGACTTCTTTGTGTGAGGTAAGTTTTAAATGGAAGAGTGGACAAGGGGCTTCTGGTGGCGTGGGTAGAGGGGTTGAGTGGGAAGTTGGTAGACCCAATTTATATGCTGCTAGGTCAGTGAAGAAATGGTTAAAGCCTGAGGCTATCTCCAATGGCGATTGTGTTGGGTTGCCGTTCAGAGTCATAGTAAATGGGGTGTTCTGCTTGTCACCCTTAAGAAGGGTATTGATTTGTGACCGAAATCTTTTGGGATTGGAGAGGCTCGAGCCTTGCTTAGAGAGTAGATAGTCCTTTTTAGATTTGTTTATTTTGACCTTGCAAGTGTTTCTTAGTTGGCGGTAGATTATCCAATCCGATTGAAGTCTAAATTTTTCGAATGTCTTCCAGGCTTTGTCTTGGGAGCACATTAGGTGCCTCAGGTCCTTAGAGAGCCAAGGGAATAAGCACCTTTCACCCGCCTAAGTTTATAGGGGACATGGGAGTCAAGTATTGCAGTAAAGGAGATGATGAGGTATTCCAAGACCTGATTTGTATCAGGAAGAAATATGACGGGGGATCAGTCGACAGAAGCTAGGCTTTGGGAAAAAGCCATGTGGTTGAAGTTAGATAGACTCCTGGACTTAATGATTTTTGGAGGTGCATGAGGGAAGTTGTTTTTACAAACACAAAAGGTTGGGCAGTGATTACTGAGCACATCAGGGAGGGTACCTGCGGTTTTTACATGGTTTTTGTTGTTGGTGAGTATCCAATCCAGGAGACTGTGGTTTCCAGACATTTGATTAAGTCTGATTGGCTGGTCAATTAGCTGCTCAAACCTAATGTCTGTGAGAACATCTGAGTATTGGGCACAGTTGAGTCCTATCCAGTCAAGATTAAAGTCTCGGCAGAGTATGGTATCATTAGGAGAAAGAGAGTCGAGACCAGAGAGGACATCTCCAATGGAAGCTGACACAGGCCTTGGGGGCAGGTATACACAACCAATGGTTAAGCGTAAGGTATGACCAAGGATAATAGAGACAAATAGCTGTTCAATATTAGGATTGGCCCATATATCATTGAGCTCGCTGACATCCAACTCAGCCTTGGTATAGATGAATACACCCCCACTTCGCTTGGTAGGTCGATCGTGTCTAAAGGTGGAGAAGCCGGGTAGTGAGACCTCGTGAGGTAGGACTGAGGGTTTTAACCAGGACTCAGTAATGCAAAGGACATCTGCCATGTAGTGATGGGTCCAGGCCTTAAGTTCTGCCATTTTAGGCCTGATGCTTTGTATGTTCATGTGGGCAATTTTGAGCCCTTTTGAGTTTGACCAGGAGGGACATGAGGTGAAGAGATTAGGTTTAGCTCCCATGCAGGGGCCAGGGTTTAATTCAGTGTCACCAGACAAGAAGAGCAGACATAACCTAGGTTGTATGGAGAGGGGACGGAGGAAGGGTGACTTATGGAAGTACCTAGTCCAGTGGACTTGAATGATTGTTTTTTCACGGTGGGTGAACACAAGATAATAGAGGTATGGGAGGGGTTCAGGTGGATGGAGAGGCAGAGGGTTGGGGGGTGGATGCAGCGAAAATATCAGATAAGGGGATGAGGTTACCTCACCTGGAGGAGAAGGATCAAATAGATGGAGACAGGCCAGGATGGAACTCAGAAGGAGTAGCTTCCTGGTCTGGAAAACAAACATTGTGAGCAGGCAAGTGATACAGGGGTAGGTTAATGAGGATAAATAGGAGGACCCCAGCAACTGGGAGGAATAGTGAGATCCTGATTGTCTAGGGAGATTAGCTCAGGCTGGCAAGGCTGCCCATGGTAGATAAGCTGGACAGAGGAATATAAATGGGAACAGTATAAGGCTAAAGTTAACGGAGGACTGGGGATAGCCTAGACCTTAGCATTAGCCAATCGAGAGGTAGTTTAGCAGGGAGGGAGGAGCTACGTGTGTTCTTAATAGAGGCCAGGGACGAGGTGGGTGGGTGGGAAGAAGAAAATATGGGCTATGTAAATAAAAACTGGCTTCACACTGACTGTCAGACAGTTGAAAATCTCTCTGAGCCAACCAGGGATCCCAACTTTCCAATGGTTGAAAAAAACATAGAATGCAGCAGCCAGTAAGAGGCGAAGACAGAGGACAGCAGCCAATCCAGGTCTGAGACTGCAACCTTGGGCAGATAGAAACATAGAAACATAGACTTTGACGGCAGAAGAGGACCACTTGGCCCACCTAGTCTGCCCATTTCCCTACCTACTGGATAAGCTGCAGATTCTAGTTAACCAACAGCCTGCTTCCTGCAACCCTGCACTATAATTGCTTTGTGTCTGTCCCAAGCATGTTTGAATTCCCCCACTGTTTTAGACCCAACGACCTCCTCAGGAAGGCAGTTCCATATATCCACCACTCTCTCCGTGAAAAAGAATTTCTTCACATTACCCCTGAGCTGTCCCCCCTCTATCTTTAAACTGTGCCCCCTTGTTGTTACACATCTCTTTTTCTGAAAGATGCTACCTCCTGGACTTTGTTGATTCCTTGAGGTATTTGAACGTTTCTATCATGCCTCCATCCCTCCTTTTCATCAAGGGTATACATATTAAGCTCTCTCAGTCTCTCTTCTCATATGGTTTCTGATGTAGACCCTGCACCATTTTAGTTGCCCTCCTCTGGACTGCTTCCATCCTGTCTATGTCCTTGCGTAGATGAGGTCTCCAAAACTGCACACAGTACTCCAGATGGGGTCTCACCAACTGTCTGTATAGAGGGATAATCACTTCCCTTTTTCTACTTGTGATGCCCCTTCCTATGCATCCCAGTATCCCCCTGGCTCTCCTTACTGACTTCTCACATTGCTTACCCACCTTTAGGTCATCTGATATGACTACTTCCAGGTCCCTTTCCATTTTTGTTGTTGTTAGTACCTCCCCTGCTATTGTGTACTCTTCTCCTGGGTTTTTGTTTCCCAGGTGCATTACTTTGCACTTCTTTGCATTGAATCTAAGTTGCCATATGTCTGACCATTCCTCCAACATTGCCAAGTCCCTTCTCATCTTTTCTACCCCCTCTTGAGTAGCAACTCTGTTACAGATCTTTGTGTCATCTGCAAAGAGGCATACCTTTCCCTCCAGACCCTCTGCAATGTCACTTATAAAGATGTTAAAGAGGATTGGACCCAGTACTGAGCCCTGAGGTACTCCACTAGTAACCCCCCTTTCTTCGGAATGTGTTCCATTCACTATTACCTTCTGTGTCCTGTTGTGCAGCCAGTTCGCTACCCAGGCTACCACCCTGGGACCCACTCCCAGGCTGGCTAACTTGATTATTAATCTTTTGTGCGGGACTGTGTCAAATGCCTTGCTAAAGTCTAGGTAGGCCATATCCACAGCCCCTCCTTGGTCTATTACTTTGGTCACCCAGTCAAAGAAATCAATTAGATTAGTCTGACATGACCTTCCTGCTGTAAATCCATGTTGCTTTGGGTCCTGTGCCCCGCTGGCCTCTAGGTGTTCAACAATTCTTTCTTTCAGAAGTGATTCCATCATTTTCCCTACCACTGAGGTCAAACTTACGGGTCTGTAGTTTCCTGCTTCTGCCTTGCTCCCACTTTTGTAAGGGGAATCACATCTGCCCTCCTCCAGTCCTCAGGTACCACCCCATCCTGCCATGATTTGTTAAAAAGTGTGGTCAGTGGTGTCACTAGGTCCCCCCTTAGTTCTTTTAGGATTCTGGGGTGAATCCCGTCAGGCCCCATTGCTTTGTCCACCTTGAGTTTTAGGAGTTCTTTCAGGACTCTTTTCTTTTGTGAATGGACTGGTATCAACCCCCTACCCAGAGTGCTTCTATTGTCTGGTTTAGGTAACTGCCTCATCTTTTTTGTGAATACTGAGCAAAAGTATTCATTCAATATCTCTACCTTTCACTGTCTCCCTCTGCTCACCTCCCTCTCCTTTATTAATCTTCACTATCCCTCCCTTAACCTTTCTATGCTCCCTAATGTACCTATAAAAGGTTTTATCCCTTTAACCGAAGGTTGATTATTTTTCTCGGTTTGTGCCTTTGCCATTCTGACTGCCTTTCCTACTTTTTTCTGCTTTAATTGATACAGTTCCTGTCGTGCTCCCTCTGTGATTCCTTATACTTTTTGAATGCAGCCTTTTTCTCCTTAACCTTCCCTGCCACCTCTTTTGAGAACCATAGTGGTTTTTTACTCCGCTTTGTTTTCTTTATTTGTTTTACACAAAGACTTGTTGCCTCTATGATGGCAGTTTTGATTTTTCTCCATTGTTCTTCCACCCCTCCTATTTGGCCATTTGCTAGTGCATTCCTCAGGTGTTCACCCATTTTGCCAAAGTCAGCCCTTCTAAAGTCCAGTATCCTTGTTTTTGTATGGCTTATCTCCATGGTTGTGCTCACTGTGAAGCACACTGTGCAGTGGTCGCTTTTCCCAGATGTCTACTGACTTCTAAATTTGTGATCCTCTCCATTTGAGAGTACCAGGTCTAGTATTGCTCCCTCCCGAGTGGGTTCCAGCACTAGCTGTCTAAGGTCTGCCCCCTGCAGGGCATCGAGAATGACCCTGCTCTTGGATGTGGCTGCAGTACATGTCCTCCAGTTAACATCTGGCATATTCAGGTCCCCCATCAACAGTATCTCCCCTTTTTCAGCCATTTTGAGAATGTCCTCTATCATTTTCTTGTCCATTTCCTCCCCTTGAGACGGGGGTCTGTATACAACCCCTGTGCGGATTGCGATGCCATTCCCCATCTCCAAGGTAACCCAGAGTGCCTCTTGTCCTTCCCCTTTACTTTTTAGTTCTGTAGCTTTGATCCCTTCCCTTATGTATAGAGCTACTCCACCTCCTCTTTTGCCTTCCCTGTCCCTTCTGTAGATTGTGTACCCTGGTATGTTGACATCCCATTCATGGTTCTCGTGTACCATGTTTCTGTGACTGCCACAATATCCAATTGTTCATCTTCCATCAAAGCTACTAGCTCAGAGAGCTTGTTTCCCAGACTACGGGCATTAGTAGTCATTGCCCTCCATTTAATGTTGGCTTGATCCTTTATTCCCCCATCCCTACTCTTATTGCTCTTATCTATTTTACCATTTACCCCCATCCTGCCCTGTGTTGAGCTCTGTACCTCAGTATTTACCCTACTACCTGCCCTGTTTTGTGGGGGGATGCTTGACTTTTCCTGCCTTTTATCAGTACCTCCCCCCTTATCTAGTTTAAAAGCTTGCCAAGGAAGCATTTAAACCTGTCACCTAGGAGCTTGGTCCCCTTTGTGGACAAATGCAGACCATCATACCAGTATAGACCTTTATCTCTCCAGGTGGACCCCAGTCCCCAATGAAGCCTAAAGCCTTGTGCTCTGCACCAGTTTTGCAACCATTCATTAAACTGCATGGTGTGCAGTACCCTAGCCTCATTCCTCCCATGGACTGGTAGCACCTCTGAGAAGGTTACTGTGCTTGCTACCCGTCTGAGGCCCCTCCCCAACTCCACAAATTCATTCTGCACTGCACTGATCCCATGCTTAGCTAGGTCATTTGTCCCAGGGTGGACAATTATATCTAGTTCTGTCTCCAGTGATGCTGCTTCTACAATTGTGAGGATTCGCTTCTTGTCCCTCCAAGCCATGGCACCAGGCAGGTAGATTACTTCCTTCTCTCCCTTCCCCAGTTCTACCCCCCTAACAATTGAGTCCCCTATCAGTAGCTGTTTCCTTCCCCTGTGGTGTCCCTTGCCACACTTTTGTGGGTCTCCCTTGTGGATGTCCTCAGCATTCTTCTGGGTCTCCACTGAGGGTGCTATCATAGAGGAACCTTGCTCTGCCAGAATGGCATCTGATTTGTGTAGAGGTACAACTGGGGGCTTTGCCTGGTCCACCACCCGCACCCTCCCAGAACCCACTGTGGTCCTACTGCTCTTCATATTCCAAACCTCTGACTCAGTGGTTGTGGCAGTGGTGCTCTTGGGAGGGGAGGCCTCCTTAGTCCTTGCTAGTTCAGCCTGGAGGTGGGCAACCTCTCTCAGAGCTGACAGTTTCCTACAAATAGACAGCAATGCAGTTTCCAGAATGTTTCCGGAAAACTGCTACCCTACGTCAGTGCATTGCACCACTCCCCACATGTCCTCTTCCCTTATTCTATACAATATGTAATTATATATGTATTATTATTTGTTTTGTGTAACTACTCTTTATACACGTTGGGGTTATTAGAATATGACAGTTCTGCCCCAAGACCTATTGAGAGTGATGTCAGAACTGTGGCTATAAAGGAAATGCCACGCCTGGGTGGGAAGGGTGGTGGGTAGTGCACAGCCACTGGTGACTGTTAGAAACAATCAGATACACAACTGCTCCACCACCCTGGTGAGTACTGTCCTTTATAGTAATACAACTAACACCACAATTTACTAGGCCACTGGCCCAACACAAACCAAACCACTCTACTGAGTCCAAGGATAAAATGAACTCACTCCTCAGCCAGGGACACTTAAAATGTTAAAAATATCCTTCAAAATGCTAGGTCTCAACCCACTCAAGCAAATTCAGTTGTATCTCACGCTGGTTATAAAATTACTACCCTTTAAAGGAATCCTGCATCTCTGCTTAATGCCAATAAGGAAAATACAAATAAAACTTTTTGTAGAAAGTGTATCTCACTTCTTACCCAGTGCTCTGCAGTATTATGCCTTAATCAGGTTTCCAGGTCCTAAATGGAGTTGCAGTTTGTTCTTTGCAGTAGGTTTGAGCTTCCAACAGACACTTTAAAGTCAGTGTGACTGGCTTCTAACTGTGAAGGATGTCTAAAATAAGCTCAGAGCTGAAACCCCACCCAGAGCCAATTGATTGACTAGTGACACCTGTGATGTAAGCAGGCCTTTTCAATGCAGGCAGACTGCTATGTCTGATTCCAATACACAAAACCTTTCAGTGAAACCAGGGCTAAAAATTAACTCTCAGCCAGCAGGACACTTAAAATGTTACAAAATATCCTTCAAAATGCTAGGTCTCAACCCCGCACTCAAGCAAATTCAGTTGTATCTCACTCTGGTTATAAAATTACTACCCTTTAAAGGAATCCTGCAATCCTCTGCTTAATGCCAATAAGGAAAAATGCAAATAAAACTTTTTGTAGAAAGTGTATCTCACTTCTTACCCAGTGCTCTGCAGTATTATGCCTTAATCAGGTTTCCAGGTCCTAAATGGAGTTGCAGTTTGTTCTTTGCAGTAAGTTTGAGCTTCCAACAGACACTTTAAAGTCAGTGTGAACAGGCTTATCCAGCAGGGGAGCTCACGGTCCAGGCAGCAAGAGGAGGTGTGGCCGGCTGGCTCTTCAAGCCGCGGCTGCTGAATCTAGAGGATGACTTCAATTTACCCATTCAAGGGCTCCTGCAGGAACAGAAGGGAGCACAGGGTTAGTTGAGAGATCAAGAACAAAGGAGTAGCCAAAGGGCTAAATCGGGGTCAAGAGGCAGGAAAAACAAAGAGAGAGTGGATGTGGGGGATTTAAGTGGAGTGTAGCCAGACAGCAATGTAAATTGGTCAGGTGCTACCAAGTTCAGAGTAGGTCAAGGGTGTCTGGGGGTGGGGAGGTTGGAAGATCAGAGAGGGAGAGAGATAGGCTAAAAAGAAGAGAGAAAAAAGAGTGGAATAGGGGGAAGATTAGCAGTGAGAGAAGAGAAGTGAGGTTGGGACTGAACATAGACAGCAGCGATGTAACGATTAGCCCAGTAGCACTGTTACAAAAAGAGTTCACCCTTGCATATTAATGCAATTTAAGAGAACACATGGAAATGACAGTGCTTACATGCAGTCCCAAATTGTAGTCCCAGGCTGCTAAACCCGACAATAGTTACAAATGCAGTCCCTTACATACAGTCCCCAAGATAGGGATAAAAAAAAATGAATACAGCTAGCAGTTAAACTTGCAGACACAGCAGTGCAGTCCCAAATAGTCCCTTAAAACAGTCCCAGGATGGGAATAGAAATACAGTTAGCATTTAAAATTGCAGACCCAACAATGCAGTCCCAAAAGAAAATGCAGGCTATGCAAATAAAAACTGGCTTCATACTGACTGTCGGACAGTTGAGAATCCCTCTGAGCCAACCGGGGATCCCAACAGTCCAATGGCAGAAAAAGCCATAGAATGAGGCAGCCAGTGAGAGGCAAGGACAGAGGACAGCAACCAATCCAGGTCCAAGACTGCAACCTCGGGCAGACGAATAGGCTCACCCAGCAAAGGGAACTCGCGGTCCGGGCAGCAAGAGGAGGCGTGGCCAGCTGGCTCTTCAAGCTGTGGCCACCGAGGCTGGAGGATGCCTTTGATTCGCCCAGTCGAGGGCTCCCTGCAGGGGAGTTCACAGCCCGGGCAGCAAGAGGAGGTGCAGCCAGCTGGCTCTTCAAGCTGCAACCACTGAAGCTGGAGGATGACTCTGGTCAGTGGGAGAAAGCGGGAATGCTAGCAGAAAAGGATCTAGACCCCTGGGTAGGTGACTTCACACTCTCCGATCATGCACCTGTTTTTCTGAAAGTAATGCTAAATGAAGTAAAGAAATCTACATTCTGGAGATTAAACATATCGTTACTGTAGGACAAGAAGTGGTGAAGCTGATCTGGGAGACCATTGAGCAAACAGTAAAAGATGACGACAGCCCTGAGACTTCCCCAGCTATATTATGGGATACAATTAAGGTGGTTATCAGGGGTTAAACAGGTACCTTTTGAAAAATTGGACACATTATCAGATAAGGAGGGTAGATATGTTTTGATGAAGGGGAAGCTTCAGGGTAGGCTTATAACACTGGTCTTGGTATATTCCCCCCAGGCTTTGATTATGGCACATACCAGACATACCTAGTTACCCTGCAGAATTGGGCAGAGGGCACAATAATCTGGGGAGGAGACTTGAATTTAACGTTCAATCCTCTGTTAGACACCACCTCCCAGATACCGCGTAGGGAACACTGAACAGCTAGAGTGGTTTATAAATTACTAGGAGAAATGGAATACATAGATATTTGGCGCCATCTACAGGGGAGAAAGTGGGACTACACCTTTTTCTTTCCCCCCGCCCCCCCCAAACCAGGTCTACCCACGCATATTTTATGTTATGATACCTCAAGAACTACCAGGAAAGGCTCTGGACTCCTGGATAGGCGACTTCACACTATCCGATCATGCACCTGTTTATCTGAAAGTAATGTTAAATGAAGTAAAGAAATCTACATTCTGGAGATTAAACGTATCATTACTGTAGGACAAGGAAGTGGTGGAGTCGATCCGGGAGACCATTGAGCAAACAGTAAAAGAGAATGATAGCCCTGAAACTTCCCCAGCTACATTATGGGATACAATTAAGGCGGTAATCTGGACCTGCGGGTTGTTGAAACAATATTGGACTGACATAACATCTCATATCAAACAAATTCTAAACATAAACACTACACTAGGTCCAAACCACATTCTACTCAGACAAATACCCCCAGAGCTCAAGGGGAAAGAGGCAATATACCTTTGGCAAATACTGGTTGTAGCAGCATTAAAAGCTGTTGCAAAGAAGTGGCGTGAAGTCGAAGCTCCAGACCTTAAAGACTGTCAAAACATAGTTAGTCATATATGCACAATTGAGGAAATTATCTTTAAACTTCAGCAGAGGCTGACAAACCTCCAAAACAGATGAGTGAGATGGGAGCTTTATAAAGGCTTCAACGATGAAGGGTAGCCTAGACAAAGAGCTAAATAACATAGCTTCTTGGGGAGGGGAATCACATCCATGTTTGATTAATGAAATTAGAGCCTGGTAACAATAAAATAACTAAGAAGTCTGATGTCAGGTCAGCTACGGTGGAAAAAGTAATGTCAGATTGCAGTGAACCAGTTTATCAAATTAAAGATAAAGTTGTCAGTATTCAGGGTAACCCAGCACGTATGATCAGTGACCTATGATTGGTGTTGTTAATACATTTCGAATGTTAAGGTTTTTAAGTTTTCAAATGATTTCAACCACTCTTGATACAATACTACTATGTTTTACAAAATTGTATAATGGAATCCAAAATATGAGACTACATGTATGTACATTTATGAGATGAGTATATTCCTTACTATCAATAAATGAAGTATATAAAAAAAGCAATTACAGGTCTGTAGATTAGGTCACCATAGTCCTAGTAGTGACAGGAATGTAGCTTGCATTAATCTATTTTTTCCTTGGCAGAGAAACATAATTTATTTCTAAAATAGAAGCCTAGTATGGGGTGGAGCTTCTTGTAGAGACTGTCTATATGTTTATTTAAGCAATAAGATGTGACACGGTGTGGGTTGTTGGGGAATTTACCCACGTCTTGTGTGGTGTGTCACGAGGTGCAGCCGAGTGACTTAACCACACAAGAAGTGGGTAAATCCCCCAAAAACCCACACCCTGGAGTGCCTTATTGCGATTATACAATGTGTAAAATCAATTTTAAATGTGTTCAAGTATGTTTTTTATAAATGCCATTTCTCAGCCTTGGGTTATTACAGGATATACCACAGTCATGTGATGTGTTTTGACCACAGTTTACAGGATTTTCATACCCCATTGTATAATAAAGGATATCATACTGTCCAGCCAATGATCCAGCCAAAGACCAAGATATTTAAATGAGTCCACAAGCTCCAACTTGTCTACTAACAAGGTGGTAATGCTGGGAGGGGAAGCATCCAGAGGCTGTTTACTATTGTGGGAGAATGCCATGAACTTCATTTTGGATGGATTAAAAAGAAGTTTAGAGGTATGGACAATGAGCTGTGAGGTGTTAAAAGGGGCCTGGAGGTCATTCATGGCAGCTGTTGAGGTGGCTCTAGTGACATACAACACAGTATCATCTTCATGACATCGTAAGTTGGCTTGCCCCAAGGTCATTACTATAGGTCATAAATAAGAGCTACCCTAATATCGGCCCTTGTGGAACTCCTTTACATATATGAGTGCAAAGGGATAAGAAACCTTCCAGTTGCTGTTGATGACCTGATAACTACTTCCTAAACCAGGATACACTCTTATGACTAATACCTATGCATGTAAGTTTATATAATGAAGTGTTATGGTTAACCATATGAAAGGCCTTACTGAGGTCCAAGAATACAGCAGCATTTGTAAGCTTCTGATTGAGGGTGGTGAGCCAGTCATTGGAGACCTTAACAAAGGCCAGGTAACAATTCTGGAACTAGGGTTTTCCAAGGTACTGGCATGTCCAAGCAGAACAGAGACAGGGAGAATCCCGGGCAAGTTACAGGTCACACCATGGCCGTGGTAGTGGGACCCAGGTCATCTTGATTGAGCATGCTTCAGAATACAATAATTAACTAGGTAGAAGCTGCGTGATTGGGTCACTGCTTCAGAAAGAATTAACTGTACTGACAAGAATTACCACCTGCCTCAGTAAAGAGTCGAGTGATTTTGTATCCTTGTGTCAATAGTTGTCATTTCCACTAGCAAATGGTATCCTGTCCCAGCATCTCCTGAGGGAGGAGAAGAAGACCCCATTACTGCAAGTGTTTGCAAGAGGCTTCTGGAGAGAATAGCACCATTACCCTAGACATGGGAGTACACTAGGACATGCCCAGCCCCATCCAGGGCACAGACACAGATTGGTCATTGCACAAAATTGAGGGGTGCACAGCTGTTAGGTGCAAAATTAAAGGGGCATATTCCTGCCCAGTGGCCATCATAGTTTGAAAGCCCATGAGAAGCTCTTTCAAATGAGATATGGATCTTACCTGTAGTTGTAAGCACTCCAGAGATAGATGAGTGACTCTATTCAACATTAACATAATATCGCAGCACTTTTTTAAAAAGGTGTGCTGTCTTTAAGGAACAAGCTGTGCCTAAGCTAAGCACAGCTTGTTCCTCAATGACATCACAGTGTTCTACAAATGGCTGCAAAGTGGTATTAATATTGAACAGACTCAGATATGTATATCTCTGGACTGCTTCCAGCTACAGGTCAGCCCAATAACTCCTTTAAAGGAACATTTCATGAGCTTTTAAACTATGTCAGCCACTGGATGTGAATTTTTTTCCCTTTAATAAGTTTTCCCAAAAGTTCAAACAGACACTCATATAGCTTGCTAAGAATTATATCCCAGGACAAAAGTATTGTATATCTTTGTGATCGGTGGCTTCAGATCTGTGGGACATGCTTTAAACTTTTAAAGTCAGATGTGTTGCTATTGACTAGCCTTACAGGTACAGTAGGTATTTATTTATGCCTGCATTTATTTATTATGTTCACCATGCACACATGTGCAGTGAACATCTTGCTATGAGAATGGCTTTTGAGGGATTGACACGGCCCGTTCAATGCAGGGTGGTCTGCAATGGGCTCGTCAGTGTCACACCAATCATCAGCCAGGCTGGTCATGACAGTGTTCTGGCTTGCTGGGTGGAAACTTTGTGTAGTTCAATGGAGAGAGCTAACCCAGTCATAGGGTGGCTCTTTCCTTTGATCTACATAAAACCGCTCATCAAGCATAGCTGCTCTGTCATGAGCAGCCTGCTCAAAACCATCCTACACCTGTAAAAGAGGAAACAATCCATTGATGTCTGTTGCTGCCCCCACCCTAACTGCCCCCCAGCCCAATCCATATTAGTATTTCAGCATGGGGGTGCCCAATCCTCCATGCCAGCTGCTACCCCCACACTGCCCATTTTACTTCTGGAGCACTGGGGAGCCCACCCCCAGTGCTGCTAAACATAACACTGATACTGGGGTGCCCAATCCCCCAGTGTCACCACCTGAAATAAAGAAAACTGTCCCTCATACTTTTTCTTTTCTAAATGTACCCTGCAGAAAGAAAACCATCCGTCGATGTCTGTTACTGCCGCCGCTGTAAATGCCACCCCCGGCCCAACCCATGTTAATATTCTGGCATGAGGGTGCCTAGTGCACCATGCCAGCTGATACCCCCCCAACCCTGCCTGTTTTACTTCTGCAGCACCAAGGATCCCACCCCGGTGCTGCCAAACATAACACTGACACTGGGGGTGCCCAATCCTCCAGTGTCATGACCTGAAATAAAGAAAACTGTCCCTCGTAGTTTTTTTTTTTAAATAAACCCTGTAAAAAAGAAAAACATCCTTTAATGTCTGTTGCCGGCATTACTGTCCCCCCTCCCAACCATCCCACTCAGCACCCACCATCCCACACACCCCCAAGCCCTTACTTACCCACCAGGGTCAAATACCATAATCCTCTCTTGACCGCAGACATGTCTTCACTCTTCCGTGCCAGACCACAAACTGTGGAAATCAGGTATGTGGTTCAATGTATTTCAATGGGGTTTTGAACTTACTGGCATAACTCAGTCATTTTTGAATATTTTTACCCAAATTTTCAATAAGCCTTTTTTAGGACTCCACCTCTTGAAGAATGGCAGTGAAATTAGACAAGTCTGTCCTGAAAGGTGATTTCACTGTTTGTGCGTGAAATCACCTTTCAGGCAAGGGTTGAAAATGTTCTCTGCCCTTGTTCATGAGGTGGGGTCATAAGAAGGCTATGTTGAAAATTTGAGGTAAAAGTATTAAAAAAAAAACCAACAAAATTATGAACCTGTATTGAAATTCATGAATGCAGGCTCATAACTTTGGTAATTTTCAATATTTTGACCCCTAATTTTCAACATAGCCATTTCTTCACAGCACCTCATGAATGTGACAGCTGCCATTTTTTAAATTCTGGCCAAAATGTGTTTTTGTACTTGCGGCATGAAATCATCTTTTTATAGAATCATAGAATCATAGAACTTGACATCAGAAAAGGACCCCATGGTTCATCCAGTCTGCCTTTTTCCTCTTGCTAAACTATCTGCCTCCCTCTTTGAGAACCCACTCCATTCCCCCAGTAACCCTTTATGCCTGTCCCAAGCCCTCTACCCATCAACACAGCCACACACTCGATTTGGTGTTCCAGCTAGGTCTTGAGACTTACAACCTCAAGATTGATCTGGTCATTTGGTTTGATCACTGCACCATGGAGTTCAGTTTTGGGCCCCCCCAACCGAAAGTCCTTCCCCTGTGGAGATGGTCAGCTATCGCCCCTTAAAGGGGGTTGACCTAGAGGGACTATAGGCATTAGCTGATCTATCTAGGGTTGACATACTGTACCATGTGCGATTAGCACTGGAGAGGCAGTGGCCACCTATAATAGGGTGGTTACCGAGGCCCTAGATGCCATCGCACCAGTCCGTATATGACCCAGATCCTCTCACTTGAGATCCCCTTGGTTTGATGGGGATCTCAAGGTGATGAAGATCAGGGGTTAGAACCTGCAGTGTTGCTGGCAGAAGACCCGGCTGGAGGCTTCAGGCTGGCCCTGTGTTCTCACTATGTTGAGTACCCAGGGGGCAATTTCCCATAAAAAGGCAGCATTTCTGTCCAGGGAAATTGCTGTGGGTAAAAACAGGCTATCTCAGCTGTTTTGAACCATGGACAGGCTTTTACATCCTGCCTGTCTCCAGCCAAGAAAAGCTCTTTCAACCACTTTATGTGAAGAGTTTGCTCTGTTTTCTCCGACAGAGTGTCAGCCGTCTGGTCAAGGATTATGCCAGCAAGGCTCGTGCCTCACAGTGGTTGAGTTGGGAGGTTCTGAGGCACTCCGTCTACCTGGAAGGAGTTTAGGCCAGTGGAGGTGTCTGAAGTGACTAAGGTGATCTCGGAGCTGAAGCACACCTTTTGTGAACCGGACCCGGCACCGACACGTTTCTTAATGGGATGTGCCGATGCCATTGGCCTGGTGTTCACCAGAATTGCCAGGTGTTCAGTGGTGGAGGGGGGTCTTCCTAGTTACTTTGGAAGAAGCACTGGTGAAGCCCCTCCTAAAGAGATCATCCCTCGACCCAGACGTCCTGGCGTATTACCGTCCGATCAACAAACTGCCGTTCTTGAGCAAGGTTGTTGAGAAATTGGTGGCACATCAGCTCAAGGACAGCCTGGTGTCCTCAGATATCTATGAGCCATTCCAGTAGGGCTTTAGGGCCAGACATAGCACTGAAACTGCTCTAGTGAGAGTGCATAATGATCTGCTTAGGGCTAGAGATACAGGAGACAGGTCAGTTCTTTTGCTCCTCGATCTCTCCTCAGCCTTTGACCCTGTGGATCACATTGTGCTTCTTGATTGACTCTGTGAGTTTTGTGGACTTGCCAGTACTGTCATCAAATGGTTTGAGTCCTGTCTTTCAGATAGAGTGCAGCAGTGATGGGGAATTTCTCCTCCTCCCCAATGCCTCTTTCTTGTGGAGTACCTCAGGGTTCAATCTTGTTGCCAATGTTTTTCGCAGTGTACATGCTGCCCCTTGGCAAGATCATCTGACAATACAGTGTGGAGTTTCACTGCTATGCAGATGATACCCAATTGTATTTGTCTTTTGCACCCTGAAAATTGGAAGTGGTTGACGTGCTTAACAGCTGTCTCGCAAAAATCAATGACTGGATGGCTTCCAGCTGGCTGAGACTCAGCCCGGCTAAGACTGAGGTGCTGGTGATCGAGCCTTGCCGTGGGCATGACAGGTTGCCACCAAAGGTCTTGTTCTGGGGTCTGCTCCATTGGTGGTTTCTCCAAGCATGCGAAATCTGGGTGTGATCCTTGATTGCAGATTGGCCTTTGAAGATCAGGTGTCAGCTGTAGTCAGCAGTGGTTTTTACCACTTGTGGAACATTGACAAGACTAAGCCCCTCATTCTGCCCGAGGACCTGCAGACACTAGTACATGCCTTTGTGACTTCTAGGCTCGACTACTATAATGCTCTATACTTTGGGGTCACAGAAGGGACCCGTCACAGGCTGCAGCTAGTGCAGAATGCAGCAGCCCAGTTACTGACAGGCTTTTCGAGGTCCAGTCATGTGACCCCAGTTTTGCATGCTCTGCACTGACTGCCAGTCAGATGAAGGGTCCTTTTCTAGGTGGGTCTTCTCACCTTTAAGGCCCTATACAGGCTGGGCCCTGGTTACCTGTCAGAGCTCCTGATGCCGGTGTCCTCTGCTTGTTCCCTCCACTCCTCCTCCTCCTCGAGGGGCCTCCTGGACATTTCCAGGGTTCAGCTCAAGACCTCAGGAGATCGTGCTTTTAGTGTCTCTGGGCCAACCCTGTGGAACTTGCTTCCACCTGCAGTCTGGGAGGCCCCCTCGACTGAGGTGTTAAAGGGGAGGCTAAAGGCCCACCTCTTCAGCCTGGCCTTTGATTGCCGATACCATCTTTAGCCTTGGCCAGTCCCATGAAGATAACTTCTGGAAACCTCTGTTTTGTTGAATTTTATCATATTATGGTTTTAATGAGGTTTAATTATGTTCTTATTTACTATTTTGTGTTCTCATTTGTGTTCGGTGTCCAGAGCCTCCAGGATTGGGTGCCTTATAAATAAAATTGCCTTGCCTTGCCTCATGAAACCGGACACTGTCTCCACCCCCACAACCTCCTCCAGAAGCCCGCTCCAAGCATCCACCACCCTCTCTGTAAAGATTTGCCCTCTCGGAGTTACGTGATGACTAGGTAAGGAGAAGCAGTGCTCTCACCTCTCTCCTGTCTCGTCGCATAGTTTCTGATTACAAAATAAGTTAAATTAGTCTGAAATATACCTTTTCCATATCTGAAACCAAACAGAGCAAGAACCAGATAGAATGGCATTGGGAATAGCAGGAGGAATCTAAAGAATGGAGACGGAGATGAGACAAGCACTCCCGCAACACACCCCGCCAGCCTCCCCTGACAGGGTTGCTGCTAAAAAATCAAGACAACAGCCTGCAAGGCCAACAGCTTCTCTCGCGCCTAAACAACCCACAGTACCACTCACGGAAGAGCATTTTCTCCTAGAAATGAAACCACTGAGAGAAGCCCTATTAACATTGTCAACGGATATTGCCACTCTCAGACAAGACCTAAAAGACGTATCAAGACAGGCCAAGGACACTGAAGCACAGGCGGTCTTACTGGAGAGGGGGAAGGCGACTGTAGACCTGGAGATAGTAGCTCTTCGCAAACAAGTAAGCAAGATGGAACTTAAACTGGAGGATCTTGAAGGCCGCAGTCGCTGTAATAATTTAGTAATTATTGTTCTCCCAGAAGGAGAGGAAGGGTCTTCCCCCATCGTCTTTACACAGAAACTGCTGGATAAAGTTGCAGGCCCATCACCCAGTGGATCTACATACATAGTGGAGTGAGCCCACCGTGCTGTATGCCCCAAACCAGCTCTGAGCACTCCCCCTCGCCCCTTCTTGCTCAAACTTTTAAACTAGACAAGCAGCATATTTTGTCTAAATTAAGGGGAATACAAACCTTGATGTGTGAAGACGACAAGATTAGCATCACCCAGGATCTCCCAGCGTCCATCAGGCAGAAGAGAGGCACATTTCACCCTACAGTCTCCTGTCTCCTCCTGGCCGGAATCCAGTTTCGGATGCTGTATCCTGCACAACTTCAGGTCCGTGTGCAAGAGAAATGGCACTCGTTCGAAAGTAACGAGCAACCAGTAAAGGAGCTGCAGGGGCTGTTACCAGATCTGTTCAAAAAGTGAGCATGGTCTCTCAGCTCGAAAATCCTTGCAATAGACATATTGCCTTCTTGTTTTAATATTAAAGTGGAGGAGGGGAGTTACAATCTTTTGGCAGCTTGACTCGGACTAGCGCATTTCCCCGGAAGTGTTTGCTACACATAAGGTGCCTGGTACAGCCTAAATTCTATACGGCAGATCGCGATTCAGGGTTTTAAATAATTGATTAGCAGTTTTTTTCTTGGGACAGTACTAACTGTACAGAAAGCATTTATATAGGTTTTCTAGAAGTGTTATGTTTGTTAAACACAGTGAGGCAAGTGCTATGCATTTTCACAATGTTTTAGAACGTTTATGAGCAAAACGCTAATCAATTTTTAGAGTTAAATAAAACCCTGCGATTGTACAGAAATAAATAATTGCACCCTCAAGAATCGTTGGTTCTGGGGCTGGCATTGTCTTCCTACCTTACTGGACGGTCCCTAAGATTAGGGCAGCGTAGCAGGTCTGTACCCCTCCCAGCCCTGAACAATAATGGATCCAACAGAACTGATTCCTCTCGGTGATGCGCACAATCGAGCAGCTGCAGCCGCTTAACCAGACTGGACTATTGCCACGATTATGCAAGCATTCATGGAGCTGCAACTAAAGCGGCACTGTACTACGATATCCTCCTCGAATAAGAGCACTGTTACAATGCTCCTACGGATTCACTCTGTTTAAAAGACCCAATATAAGTTCACTATTTACAAAAGATAGAAGGGTTTGTCGTCTGTTTTCTCTGCTTCTTCTTTTTTATTTTTCTTCACATTGTAAAACTTCCCATACTGCTTTAAACTGCAATTGCGTTCACTAGTCCTACAACATGTTTAAGCCTTATTATGTAGGAAAGTTAGATTACATGTACAGTTTCTGACTTACTGGGGGAGTTTTCTCATAAGGTCCGAATGATCTTATAATGTATCCTGCTAATTTCTTTGTTCCAGGTCGTTTGAATCTGGGAGTTCATTGCAAATTAAGCAATAATGCCCAACAGAGTGTGTCGTGCTGGGATAATGTCACACCTCAGGTGGTTGGGCATGAGGCCTCAGGCTGAGTGCATCTAACGACTGAGACGTGACGTTATCCCAAACGACACACACCCTGGAGGGCATTATTGCTATTATACAATGGCTCGGTGTTACATAGAATAAAAAAGATAATTTTAAAGATGTTTTTGTGTGGAAAAATATTTTTGTTTTTCAAGAGAAGATGAAACAATCAATCAAAAGCTCCATAAAATGCTCATCCGCAGGTTCACAGCGAGGCTGAGACTAGACCCGTGATGTAGTACTGGGATAACACATGGGGCCAGCCCCAGACTGACCAATGAGAGTCCGGGATATTTTCATGCCATTGTATAATGTTTGTTCTTAATGCCTATGTTTAAGGGGTAGAGGAAAGAGCTTTATATGCTCCAACTATCAGCATGGCATACTGTATTGGGGGGGGGGATCTTAGTTATGGTTACCAGTAATTACTGTTCGATATCCTCACATATTTCCTATAAGAGTCTTAATTTGTTTGTGAGGGGATTAAATGGTGAAGGGAATCGGGCAGGGCTGGATGTATTTCTTGGGGCAGGGGGGAAAGTGGGGGGATCCCACGGTAACATTGTAGGGGGATTAGTAAGGGAAATTAATAGGTATTATAGGATCTATAGTAGAATCAACAAGATATGGCTAACAATGTGAATTTTATTTCTTGGAACGTAGGGAATACGCAGTAAAAGTAAAAGGTATAAAATATTGAAACATCTGCAAATACTAAGGGGTCAAATCTCCTTTCTACAAGAAACCCACCCTCTCGAATCAGAAGCTAACTTACTCAGATGAATGCATGTGGCCCAGGTTTTTGCTGCTGGATCCAGTACCCAGAGTAAAGGGGTCGCAGTGCTGGTGTCTAGGAATCTGGGGTTCAAATGTAATCAACACATTGCAGATCCCCTTGGTAGATGTATATTTGTGGTGGGGACATTTGAGAGGTCTGATACAATTCTTGGCTCCATTTATGGACCGAACACAGATATCCCCTCCTTCTTTATGGAGATCCTTAACCTTCTCCTGCATTTCCTCTCTATACCCATCTTACTAGGCGGAGACTGGAATCTCCCTTTCTCCCTGGATGTAGACAGGACAGGCAAACAGCGGGCTGGTCTATCACCGGCTCAGAGGACCATCAGGGAGCTAATAGACAATCTCGGACTGTGTGACCCATGGAGGGTACTTCACCCTAACCTAAAAGAATATACCTTCTGTTCTTTAGTACATGGGACTGCTTCCCGCATTGATTATTTTTTAATGTGCAAGCAACTTCTGCCAGGCCTTATGGCATATTAAATCTCGCCGAGGTTATCTCAGACCACTCCTCGGTGTCTTGCACTATATCTCCTACACCACATCAAAGAGTGGAGACTGTCTGGAAAATCAACAACAGATTGTTGAAGGACAAATGTGTTTTAGACAAATTTTATTTATTTTATTTACTTAGTTTGTGTTGACCGGGTAAGTGCACTAGACAAATCCTGCCTATTTTCAGGCACGACCTGGGGGAGGGGGATACAGATGAATGCCAACTGACCTTGAACCAGATTAAGCTGTTGGTGGTATTTTTAGAGAATGAGGAAAATTTTGGCCAGGACACCGGGGAAATTCCCCTACTCTTGCAATAGGGGACCTGTTGGATGGCGAGTCATCTCACTTTGCTGTTGGATTCGGTGGAGAACGGATGGCTGGGGCTGTGTGAGCCCAGGAGACATTACAGGATGAAATGAGTATCCCAGATAATGGAACCTCTATGGGTATGGCTGGAGTGCACCAGCCAGATGGCCAGCAGAACGTCCATGGCGGCGGTTCTGTGATGGAGAATCCAGAAGATCAGCTGAGTCTTAAACAAAAGCAGCAGTGTTTGGCTGCTGAGTTACTTCATGTGAGCGAACAACTGACGTCGGCGCGTATGAGACAGGCGGAAGATCAGAAGCAGAAGTGTTCAGACACATCCCCAGGTACTGTAGTGTCAGGGGGAGTTGCGAAGCTGCTCTCAGCAGAGGATGCTTTCACGGTCTCCCCTGAAGCAGTTCCCTCATCTCCGTGGTGAGATTGGAGCGCAGAAGAGGCTGGGTCTTGGTCACTGGATAAAGGCCCTGCTTGCAGCAGGCTGGATCCCACTTTCTGACAGGCATTGGAAGCCCAATATTGGACCTACCACTCCTTTACCGGAGCAGATAAGTGTTGATTCTGTTTCTTGAGCTAATAACTTGTTATTACCTACTCTGCAGCCTGAAGTTGTTTCTGACAGACAATTACGTATGGAAGCGGTAGGCCCTGATGAAACCCCAGTTGCATCTATTACTGCTGACCCCACATTAGGCCTCCACCCTGGAGAACCTGTTAAGCCCTCTTATGCTAGTCATTTCCACAAGCCAGTGGAACTAGCTAAATGTAGAAATGCGATTCGCCTACGTTACGCGAAAATCCCCCAGACAGGTTTTATGTGGGCAAGGTCCTGCTCAAAAGGAGTATAGGGTTTTCCTCCTCGGAGGTCTGTGCCCTCTTACATGTACAAGGGGAGTTCACCTTTGATGTTAGCTTCTGCACTCCTGCATTGCTGGAGACATTTTGGTGTAGATATATGAATCTGAAAACTAACCTCCATGGTCGGACTTTATAGTATTTCCCCTTGCTAAAAAGCCTTTCTGAGTCATCACCATTTTGTTTAGAAATGAGGGGTGAATATTGTGGACATTGTGCACTGGCTGGAAAAAAGATGTGATATTCAGGGTAATCCTATGCTCATTTTGGATGCTGAAGGGTTTTGGAATGGAGGGTGGAAATTCCGAATAAAATTGCACCATAATGAACAGGATTTGATACATTTTCCCAATTGCTTTTTCATTTGGTCGTGACAAGGGTTTCTTAGTTTATCCTGGACAACCGAGGGTATGCTTCAAATGTGGCTCATCCAGACATATAAGCACATCCTGTGATATTTTGAAGTGCTCTTATTGAGGGGAACTAGGCCACCCCAGTGCCCATTGCTTTAAGCAGCCTAAGTGTAATTTTTGTGATGACCTTGGTCATACATTTAATGATTGTCCCTCTGCTGCACGAAACACAGAGGATGCTGACTTTGAGGTTCAGGATCATTATATCCATCTGGCGGTAAAACAAGGCCCAGGGTCTGTGGTGAATCGAATATTCCCAACTCTAGGGGTACCTGCTAATGGGAAAAGTCCTGCTTCAACCCCCTTGATTGAGGATGAAGGCCAGGAACCCCAAATTCCTGAGATTGAGCTTTTCACGGGAGGGTAGTCCTAATGATATCCATAATATCTCGACTTCAGATACCCTTTGAATCCGCTGCTAGTGGTTTGGACTTTACCTTGTTCAGGGCAAAAAAGGGAAATCTGCTAAACTTAAAGGTAAACAAAGGAAACTGGAACTGGTGGCCCCGGTAGAAGACATAAATAAATTTTCTGTACTGACAGACACTTCCCAGGCCCCAGATCTTGTAGATTCTCCTGTTGAAGGAGTAATGATGACAGGCTGTCAGGGAGACTGCTTGGATTCTACTGAGCATTCGGCTCAGGGACCTAAAAGTGGAAGAGTGACAAGAGCCTCCAGTAAAGTGAAATGAAGATCCCTTCCTGTTTAATCTATGGATCTTTTCTCCTTTCGAGTAGCATCTTTGAATGTTAATAGCATTCAATCATTATGTAAAAGACACAATACCTTCTCTTATTTTTTACATGCCAACCTGGATTGTAATTTTTTTCAGGCTGTACGCTTACATTCAGCAGCTGAGAGGTCTACGGCTTCTGATGCATGGCTTTGGGGAGATGGTGTTTGGTCCTGGGGGAGGACCAGTGTTCAGGGGTCGGGATTTGTTTTTTCTTTTCTAAAGTTAAGGTTGTGTGTCATTTACAGGTGCAGCCAGGCAGAGCTTTGATGCTGGACATAATATGGGCACATCAATTGATTAGGCTCATAAATATTTATGCACCTCAAACGAAGTATGAGAGAGTACTTCTTTTTCGATCCCTCTCTCCCTTATTACAGATGTCTCATTTGGTAGTTTTGGGAGGGGATTTTAATGTTACTTTGGCCCAGTGTTCTACCCTGTCTTAAATAAAAAAGTATATTGTGATGCTCAGTGTCTGGCTCACCTGGTTAGTGATATGGACTTGATTGATGCCTTTGGTTCTCTCCCAATAACAGAGCGTTGTACATATTTTTGTGGCCCTCGGACCTCTATAATTGATTATTTCTTTGTATCTGCCTTTTCAAACATTAAAAAAGCACTCCTTCAAGACATAGCTACTTCAGATCATAAGCTACTAACATTAGTCATTAGTGACTTCCCTGAGGTTAGAAGGGGGCCAGGGACCTGGAAATTGAATAGCTCATTATTATCTATTCCAGTGGTATGTGAAGGTTTTTTAGCAGTACTATATATCAAGCAAGGAAATTGGTATTTTTTTTATATGATGATACTTCCACTTGGTGGGAAGATACAAAAACAGAAATATATTTTTTTTTCGTACAGTAGGGCGTCTTAATGGGAAATTTAAAAATGATGAAATCGCCTTTCTGAGGAATGGTATTGCCTTCTGGATGTCTTTCAGACCCAATTTAGGAGTGGGAAGACTTGCAGAAGGTTAAACATCTAAAAATTATGTTGGCAAAAAACAGCTTGAAACCTTAAAATCTTTAGAATATAAACAAAAGTATGGTACTAGTGGTAAAAGGAAAGACACATTGCCATTTGATTCTATTCAACTCCTCCGAGACCACCATAATATGGAGTACTTGATTACCTCTTCTGGTAGTACTGTGCACAAAAAGGTGGATATTTTGAAAGAAATTACCTCTCATTTTTCTCATATTTTTGATAGCCAATATTTATTGGTAGATAAAATACGACAGTGGTTGGGGGAACTAAATCTACCCCAACTGCCACAGAATGTTGGAACTCTTTTGACTAACCCCATTTCGCAAGCAGAACTGTAAACTGTAATTTGGTCACTTAAACCAGGTAATACGCCTGGGTCTGATGGTCTCCCGGATGAAATCTATAAATATATTTGGGAGGTTTTAGGACCTGAGTTCTGTATGTGTCTAAATGATGGCTTATCCCACCAAAAACTCCCTAAGAGTATGTTGGAGGACCTTTTGATTTAGATTTTTTTAAGGAGGCTGTCGGGGAGATTTAAAACAATGGAGACCGATTTCGCTATTGAGCACCGACTATAAAATTTTAATGAAAGTTCTTAGTAATAGATTAGCTAGTATTATAGATCTGTTAGTGCATCCATCCCAATATAGTAGCATACCAGGAAGACGCATCCAGGATGCCTTAATTTTGGTTCGGGAAATTATACATAAGGGAGATAATCAGGAATTATTTGGACATCTAGTTTGTTTAGATCAATCTCAAGCCTTTGATTGGGTCGAATATAACTATTTGTGGGAGACATTACGGTCCTTTGGATTTCCATCTCTGTTTGTCACTTGATTATAGACTTGTTATACTGGTATAAGCCTGATACCAAATGTTAATGAATGGGTAGGTGATGCAGTTTTTGTTCATAGGTGAGTAAGGCAAGGGTGCCCTCTCAGCCCCTTATTATATGTCCTATCTCTTGACTCACTATTACATGCACTATACAAGATGGAAGCAATAACTGGACCTTCAGTGGGATCAAAAGATGGGCAGGTGGTTGCTTTGGCATTTGCAGATGATTTGGAACTTTTTTTGGCAGACAGAACTTCTGCATTAGCCGCTCATGACCTTTTATGCGAATTTACCAATATTTCTAGGTCAAAAATTAGTATGCAGAAAACTGGGATTTTGTCCTTAGGGTATGATGACAGTGATGTATCCCTTGTTTGGGGAATTCCTGTAGACATGACCTATAGAAAGATATTGGGTATTTATTTTGGTGGGGATGATCCCCAGCGGTATAATTGGGAACAACTTTTGACATCAGCTAAAGAAAAAGTAGCCCGCTGGAATAAATGGCAGATGGCCAAAGGAAAACGCATTTTCTCATTAAAACCTTTTTATTGTCCCATTTTTTGTATCTTGCTGCTGTGTTCTCCCCCGTTGAATATGGAGGCCACAGTTTATACTGTATTTTTTCAATGTTTATGGGGCAGCAGGTTGAACCCTGTCAAGAGAGGTGTTACTTATTTACCTATACAGGACGGTGGTTTTGGTATGTTGAACCCGGTAGTTTTTTTTTGTGTAACTTTTATTTTCTTTAATTTTGTACCATTGCTAACAAGCATTGAAAAGGTTTGGATCCCCTGGGTAGAGGATGAGATCGGACCCCTTTTCAGTGATTGGGACTCGACTACTCCTCTCCCACGACAAACGAGGGTGGCCCACTTACCAGGACATTTCTTGAGTGTAACAAGTAAATTAAAAACTTGGAAAGTGAAGAAAATCTCCCTCTGTACTCTTTCAAGGAAATCCCTATATAGTTGGATAATGGGAAATTGTTATTATATTTCCCCTTGGTATACCGAATTATCAGTCACCCAATATTCCTTGATAAACTCCTTTTCATCTAGAAAGACTTCCATATTATATGAGAGACTTTATTTGGTTATGCGCATACCAAAAATTGGGTGTTCAGGGGAAATTTAAAGCATAAAGGCATTAAAGAACATACATGTTCTAGAGAGAGTATCTGTGTAGAAACTATAGAGACTTTTTCTCATTTCTTATTGGAGTGCCCATTTGCCATGTCCTTTTGGGAGGTATTTCACAGGAAATGGTCTCTGAATCCTTTCCGGAATCAACCTTCACGGATTTGGCTCGATTGGGTACTACCTGGAGCATGGGTTAAATTCGATGCTATTACTAGTCGACTACTGATTAATTTTATTTGTTATCAGCTTTGGTTAGCTAGGTGTGGCTGGTCTCTTCGACAGCAAGTGTTATCAGGAGAACAAGTAGCTCTATTGTTGCAGAAGGCTATATTGAAGTGGCAGGCTACGGAACAGAACAGAGTTTTACCTGATTTGTATAAATGATGGTGGAAAAACATGTTGTGGTTAGATACAGGGTGATGGGTCTGGTTTTTCATTTTGCTGCCATACATATGCTTGGAGAGAACCATAGGTAATGAAGTAACTGTTTTACTTTTTCAAATATTCCCTTTTTTTAGGCTCATAAGGTGTTTCGCATACTATAGTAAGTTTGATGTCCTAAAGGATTGTAGAATGATTCCTAGTTTTTGAAGTTTATATTATGGCCCAGGTATATGTATCTTAGTAATGGGGCATTTCTACCGAAAAACTGAGGTTTTCGTCTCATACAGTTAATTCTGCCTTTTTGATTGATGGGTGGGGGTTATAGGCTGACCTTTGATATTTTCTGTTCTTTAGATCCATAAGATGAAGTATTTATTTATGAATTTTATATTTTTTCCTATCCTTTATTGTAAAATATTCCTTTACTTCTGTATATGGTGATTTGAGTTTTGAATGACAATTCTCCCCTGTTCTCTTGGGGGGAGGAGGGATGGGGGTTTATGTACAATTCCGGATTTTTTTGTTTGAAATTTCTGTGCGTGGTGGTTCTTATTTCTATTATTGAGTTCTTTTCTTATGAATTTGTATGATGTAATACAATTTTGTATATTTTGTGTTGAGTTTTCAATAAAATATTCCCCATCTCTTTTCGATAAGTGCCATGGGATCTTTAAAGTTCACCTGAACTACCACCAGAACAGGCAGCTGAGACCTCGGTTTAACGTCTCATCCAAAAGATGGCACCTCAGAAGTGCAGCACCCCTCTCATGCTGCGCTACAGTGTCAGTACTGGGATATTAACCCAAGTGCCAGATGTGGGAACTGAACCCACAGCCCTCTCATCTCCTGGCCTCAAAGGCGAGCATGCTACCTACTGAGCCACTGACACACACGAATGAAAGGCATGTATAGCTCAACATAACCAATGCAACTTGAAATCAACTGGTCATCCTGATATGGAATGAGGAGGATTAAAGTGTTATATTAGAGGGGAACTTATTAGGATTGCCACTGTACAGAAACGTAGGAGGGAAAGGCAAGCCAAAGATTTACTGGATAAGAATAGACAACTAGAAAAGAATATTTCTCCATCATCTATGGAAACGCTCCATCAGGAGCTGATTAGAGTCAGGGCACAATATAATGACTTACTGGCGGCCAAAGCAGAATATGCAATACTTAAAACAAACTCCAGATATATTGACCAGGGGGAAAAAGTTGGATGACTACTAGCCATGAGGGTTAAGCAGCAGAAAACCTCAAGGCTGGTTAATGCAATCCACTCTAAGACAAACGGTCATCTCCTGACTAACCCAAGAGAAATCATAGATGAATTCCATGCCTTTTACCGGGATTTGTACCCGACCTGACATTAATGACCCAGGTCGATGAATATCTGGCTGCTATCAATCTACCCATCCCTGAGGATCAACAGTCCATTCTGTGCTCTCCAATCTCAGAAGCAGACATTAGAAAGGCCATTAATAGCTTGATTCTCAAAAAAGGCCCGGGACTGGATGGCTTCTCTGCCAACTTCTACAAGGCTTTGGTGGAGGAACTAATCCCATGGTTGCTTCATTTATACTGGTCTATCCTAGCAGAAGAAAGTCGGGACCCCCACCTGTTTAAAGCCCTATTAGTAGTATTGCACAAAGAGGGGAGGTACCCAGAACAAGTCTCAAATTACCGTCCTATCTCACTGCTAGACTATGATGTCAAAATTCTAGCCAAAGTCCTAGCAAACAGAATAGGCCAGGTTATTCTCTCTCTGAATTGTAAAGAACAAGTGGGCTTTATGGCAGGCAGGTCAGCTTCAGATCACATAAGGAAACTAGATCATATTTTCTCTTCCTTTCAGGTTAATGCTTCTCCTGCCATACTGACATCCCTGGATGTCGAAAAAGCATTTGACAGAGTTGACTGGTGTTTCCTCTTTAGGACATTGGACTGGTTCGACTTCCCTTCCCTCTTTGTGCAATGGATAAAAGCTTTATATACTAGCCCCTACTGTGCATATATATTGCAACAGAACCTTCTCCCCCAATTGGCACATGCCAACGTGCAGGATTTATGGCACGAGGGCCAGGTTAGAACAACATCGGATATCATTATTAACTACAATTTGAGTCCCCCTTCAAGTTTTAAAGTGTTTCAACTCAGACACATGCTGACCATCTTTCAGATAACACAACCTGCAGAAGAAAACAGTGGCCCCCTGCAACCAATTAAGGCACTAGTCACTCAACAACATGCAGTCTCCGGCATTTATAAGTTACTCATGGAGAAAGTTTTTCCACATCAAGATGGATCCTCTCGATACTGGAACTCCCAGTTCCCGGGGGTAACTCTTGAATGGGAAAATATCTGGAGAGACACTCACCATTTTATTTCACAGGACAGATTATGTCTGATGCAATTTCAGATCCTCAACAACATGTATTGCACCCCAGCGATACTGAATATGATGAATAATTATCTTTCACCGACTTGCAGATGTACACAAGCTGTAGGATCTCTGTACCACATTTTCTGGGAATGCCCCAAAGTAGCTTCTTTATGGACCCTTATTTATTTATGTGTTTATTTATTTATTTAGTTTTTGTTGACTGGGTAAGTGCATTAGACAAATCCTGCCTATTTTCAGGCACGACCTGGGGGAGGGGGATACAGATGAATGCCAGCTGACCTTGAACCAGATTAAGCTGTTGGTGGTATTTTTAGTGAATGAGGGAAATGTGGCCAGGACACCGGGGAAATTCCCCTACTCTTTTTGATAAGTGCGATAAAGCAGAATGTGGACTTGCTACTAGGCATCGAGGAATATATCAAACTGGAGATATACCTGGTGGGGCACTACTCACAAGTCAAGGTTACGGAAAGGAAATACCATCTAGCAATTATAGCTATGTCAGTTAAAAAGTTGGTGCTTAGACATTGGCTAGACACAGACACTCTGTCATATATTGAATGGTTGTAAGAACTTTTGTTCAATCTCTCTGCAGAGAAAGTGATAGCTAGTATAAATAATAAAATGCATAGATTTGAGAAGAGTTGGAGTAGACTACACATGCTGTAGTATTGAATGCTTCAGGATACATCCCGTATAATTAAACATACTGCTAAAAGTCTGATACCATGGGTAGGGGAGAGGAAGGGGGAAAGGGAAGAGGGTTTCATTTCGGATTTTTGTATTGTACTGATTGGTCTCAATTAATGTACATATGTTATATTATAAAACGCCTTTTCAGGCCGAATGTGGAAAAATAAATAAAATATTTGAATTTAAAAAAAAAAAGAACTGCCTTCTCTGCTTCTCTGAAGTGCCTCAAGAGCCTCTCAGGCCATGCCCCTTGTGGTGGTGTCCTTCTTCATTTGGAATAAGTGCCCTGGGCCTACTTTGTTTATCCTTTTGATGTATTTGATGGTCTCTATCATGTCCCCTCTCTCCCTTCTGGTCTCAAGTGTGTACAGCCCCAGCTCATTGCATCTCTGCTCATATGGTTTGCCCTTCATCCCTTGCACTATATTGGTTGCTCTTCGCTGAACCACTTCAGTCAGGTCTATGTCCTTGTGCAAGTAATGCTTCCTGAACTGGACTCTACTCCAGGCGTGGTCTCACCATAGCTTGGTACAGGGACACCGGGACTTCTCTCCTCCTGCTGGTGATTCCCCTGCCTATACTTGCCAGCATCCCATATGGCTTCCCACCCACTCTTGTACGCTATTTTCCCACCTTAAGGTCACTGGAGACTACTATACCTAGGTCCTTCTCCTGCTCCGTAGTCCTGATTCCCTCACCTCTCATTTTGTACCATCCTCAGGTTTCTGTGTCACAGGTGCATAACCACACATTTCTTGATGTTGAATTCTAGTTGCCAGATCTCCGCCCATTCCTCTAGCACCTTCAGATCTTGCATCATATCCTCCACCCCTCCTTTAGTGTCAACCCTGTTGCAGATTTTCATGTCATCCACAAAGAGTGCCACATGCCCTCTCAGTTCATCCGTTATGTCGCATATATAGATACTGAAGAGGAGCGGTCCCAACACTGACCCCTGGGGTACCCCACTTGTCATTTGCCCCGTCCTAGAGTGCACCCTATTTACTACCACCCTCTGGGTCCTGTCTGCTAGCCAGTTTTCCACCCATCTAGTTATCTTGCCCCCCACTCCCATACTTCCCAGTTTATTGACCAACCTTCTGTGGGGTATGGTGTCGAACGCCTTGTTGAAGTCCAGGTAGGCCATGTCCACCGCCCTGCCCTTGGTCTATTACCTGCGTCATCCAGTCAAAGAATTCTATTAGATTGGACTGGCATGATTTCCCCCTAGTAAACTTGTGCCGATTGTCGTTCAGCAATCTGTTCACCTCCAGGTCCTGTGTTACCCTTTCCCTGATGAGTGCCTCCATGACCCTCCCCACCACTGCAGTGAGGCTGACTTGACGATAGTTCTCCCTCGCTTCTCTGCTCCCCCACTTGTGTATTGGCATGACTGCAGCTCTCTTCCAGTCCTCTGGCACCCTTCCAGTGTCCAAGGACAGGTTGAAGAGCCTCACCAGCGGGGCAGCCAACTCCTCCCTTAGCTCCCAGATCACTATCAGATGCAGTCCATCTGGTCCCACGGCCTTGTCCACCCTCACCCCACCCAGTTCCTCCCTGATTCTCTCTATGCTAAAGGGACTAATCCCTATCCCTGCAGCCCCCCCCCATCCTCAACTCCAGTCTCCTACCCTTCCCCTAATTCATAAAAATCGAGCAGAAGTACTGTACTGTTAAGGTCTTCTGCTTTCTTGCAGTCATCCTCTAGTGGCTCCTCCTCCCCCCCATAGCCTTGCAATCACTTGTCCAATCGTCCTCTTATTCTTCACATATCTGAAAAGTGTCTTTTTACCCTCCTTAGCCTACTTCGCTATCCATTCCTCCATGTCGGACTTCACCCTCCTAATCACTTTCCTTGCTAGCCTCCTCGATTCCCTGTATGCATCTCTGTCCTCCTCATTCTGAGTTACCTTATATCTCCTAAATACATTCCACCTGCTCTCTGACACCCTTGCTACATCCCTTTTGAACCACAGTGGCCTCCTCTTTCTTGCTCCCTTCTTTACCCTCCTTATACTTGCGTTTGTGGCCTCCCTTACCCAGTGTCTTATAGTCCCCATAGTTCCTTCACTTCATTTATTTCCCCCATACCATCATTGCTTCCCTCACTAACCTTCTCATCTTATTAAAGTTTTCCCTCCTGAAGTCCAGCACTGTTGTGCAGGTTTGGCCCAACTCCCTTCCCACCCTCTCCTTAAACTTGATGGCCCTATCGTCATTATTACCCAGCTCCTCTCCCACCACCACCTCCTCTACGTTCTCCCTGTTACTCAGGACAACGTCCAGCAGGCTTCCCCCTAGTTGGTTCTCTGACTAGCTGCTGAAGGAACACCCCTTGCAGTAACTCCAGAATTTCCCTGCTTCTGGTTGAAGCTGCCTCTGAGATGGTCCAGTCAATGTCTGGGAGGTTTAGGCCACCCGCCAACAGTGTTTCCTCTTTTTGAGCCATCCTCGCTATGTCCTTTGTAATCTTCCTGCCCTGCTCTTCCCCTTGGGTAGGTGGTCTGTACACCACTCCAAGTCTCACAGATTCCCCTGTCCTTCTGCTTTTTGTTGCCCATAGTAATTCAGCTTCCCGTCACCTCTTGCCTCCATCACCTTCGCATCTTCCCCATATAAGACCACCTCTCCCCCCTTCTTGTCCTTCTTCATCAGTCTGAAGCCAGGAATCGCTGTCTCCCACGTGTGAAATCCTGTCAACCACGTCTCTGTGACTGCAATTATGTCCAGCCTGTCGTGTGCAATGATGGCTATCAGCAGCTCCATCTTGTTTGCCAGGCTCCAAGCATTGACCACCAAGCCTTTCCACAATTTCTCCCCTTCTCTAGCTCCCCCAATGGCTTATTAGAATCTATGTCTCCAGTTCCTCCCCAAGGAGGGACCTAGGGCCAACCAACTCATCCATGGAATGGCGTGGCTCCACATCCAGTCCCCGCCTTTCTTATTTTAAATTATATTCCTTCTCAAGGAATTCCCCCAGCCAGCACTTCAGCATGGCTGACCCATCCTTGTTGAGGTGCAGCCTGTCCAGGGCAAAGAGGCTCTTGTCTTCCCAAGTTGTCCCCCAGTCCCCTATCACTCCGTACCCCATCTGCCTACTCCATCCCACCAGCCAGTCATTAAACTCTTTTATACTGTGCTTTCTCTCCATGCTGGCCCTTGGTATTGGCAACATCTGCGAGAAGGCAAGAGATTTAAAGCCAAGCTCCCTCACAGAACCTAGCCAGAGCCTTTAATCTTATCTGTACCTCCATGAGACTGTTGCCATCCAGGTCATTCGTTTCCAGGTGGAAAACCAAATGCACAGTTTTATCTTGGTCTCTGCCCCATGACGGAATGTGGTGGATTACCGTCAGTGCCGTCATCCCTGGTATGTACTCCACCCACACTGTACTACTTCAGCCCACCCACCCCCATTTAATTCCCTTTAAGATAGAATCCCCAATCAAAAGCACGTTGCCCCCCACTTTCCTCTGGTTTATCTGCATCACAGTTCTCCTCCCTTGGGATGCTGGTGTCTGAACCACCTTTCTGGCCCTTGTTGCCCCTCTGTATCCACCCCTTTCACTTTTCCTGTTTTCTTCCTCTGCCCTGGTTCTCTCTCCCCCCACCCCTCTCCTTTTGCCTAACACTTGCCTGCAAACTCATACATGGCTTGGAGACACTGGCAGCCCCTTCCAACTCCTTCTTGCTGCTCCCATTTAATCCAGTGTCACCCTGTTCCACCACCTGTCCTTCTGGTGCCCCTAGTTTTACCTCCCCATCATCCAATTTAATGTCCTTCTCCACTTTTGCTGCCTGCTGGTCACTTTTTGCCTGAGATCTTTCCTCCTTCCCTGCCATCCCATCCTCATCCCCTCCCTGACACTTCCGACCCCCAGCATCCCTTCCCGAACTTTCTCTGGACCCTCTACTAGTCCTGCTGCCCCTCCTCATCCCCCTTTGCTTCCAATCTCCTCCTCCCTCATGCCTCTGCACTCCCTATTATCTCTGAGTCTCCTCCATGGTTCCTGCCTGCAGTAGGTACCTACTTGAGACCGGGATCCACCCGGTAATGTGCATACCAGCTTCCCCTCTCTGCACTGCAAGCCCCCTTGTCTTGGTCCTTAGGGCCCTTTCACCCTTTTCCTACTAGCCCCTGTGGGAGGGTGGGTTGGATGAAGACACAGAAGGTGAGACAAGTTCTTTTAAAACGTCCCATAGGGCAGTGCACTTTATTACAGAAGGACTTCACACACTTGGCAATACCATAAACAGTTCAACAACGTAGATCTAGAACTTCTGTGTTGCTCACACTGATTGACTAGTCAGGATGATCTTCAGCAAATGTAATAAAACACGGCTTATAGGGCTGTTGGTTCCCACTCAGCCAGTAGGCTCACAGGGACAAATCCAGTGCCTGAGGGTGGTCCTACTTGTACCTGCAGTTTTGCAGCCAATACTTTTAGGAAGACCAATCACTCTTCTAGCTTATCAACTCAGTTCTGGTTCAAAACATCCCAGCCTTGAGTAGCACCACCACTGGTCAGTCTTTCTGAGACTGCTTCCAGCACCAACTACTCCCCTCTTGCATCAACCAGTTTCACTACTACAGAGGACTGCTGTCTCCATAGCTCAGATCTTATCTGCCAGACTCAGCTCAGCCAGCTCCTTTTATAGGGCTGAAGATCATGTGACCTGTCAATCATAGCTTTAAATGTTAATTAAATGTTTGCAACAATTTTAAATATGTCTATTTCATACAGAAAAGTAAGGAAATATGAAAAATAATAGTTTAACACAGATCAGCATTTAAACAATCAAAAAATAAAGCAATAAGAAAATAAAGAAAGGAACTTCCTGGCAGGAAGTCCCACCTTTCTTGTTCCCAGACTCCCTTATGCTAGAGCTCTATAAAGCCCACAGAGCTCAGCCAGCCTGAGCCCCTAGTAGTCTACAAAATGGATGTCAGCAAACCAAAGCACATGGAGTCAGGCATTTCCCAAACAGGTACATTTTCCTCAACATATAGCAATGTGTACAGTTTTGGCTTAAAGAAACATTTCATCTAATATCAGGAAAATACAAATGAAACCAATATAAAGCAAAAGACATTGCTAATTCATTGTTTGGTAGCAGTTTGTAAAACATGTGTTTGGTACATTTCAAACAGCAAGAACTTTAAGATTCCTAATTCCTTCCATACAAAACTAAAAGGTGGTTTATTGTAGTTCTTCAGTACTTTATATTTTATAGGGTCAAAAACCACTTTCTTCCCCAGATTCACTATTTTGCACTTGGAAATTTAACCGGGGAATACAGCATTAAAGTACACAACATTTATTTCACCCTAACCGTGCTAAGACAGCTCTTGTATACTTAATGCTAGCTGTGTGTGTGTGTGTGGGGGAGGGGGGGCAGAAGTAGAAGAAGAAAGAGTATTGAAGTTTCAGTGCTGGGTGATCAGTCCAGCAAAGACAAGGTAGACAAGCAGCATAGAAGAAAGGCTGCAGCCAGAAGGATAGGAAAGAAACATTTATGTTGACAAGCTGTATGACTATTCCTGCACTAAATATTTCAGGTCTCAGCAGGATCTTATTTTTATTTGATACCTTAAATCAGACTTATTGTGGCTGTAAGGCTTTCCTGCAGCCCCTTAGGAACAGATTCTCTATTTTCATTAGTCAAAAATACAGTAGTAGGATTTCACCCTGCTACAGCCCCCACCCTCTGCCATCCTTTGCCTTCCTCATGGTCCTGTCCCCTTAGTCCTTCTTCCAGTTTCCACCCCCCAGGCTGGCCTGGTCTTCCATGGTTCTGGCTGGCCCTCCATCCCCCTGTGCCCTTCCCTTCAACCCCCCCTTCAGCTGTCATTATAAATGCACCCCCAACCCCTGCCCTTCGCCCATCTCTCAAGCTCATACCTACGCCTACACAATTCAGTCTCCAAGTTCATTAATCTGACACATGTAAGACAGCACCTTAGTCGCCACCATGTATTTATGGCCATAGCAGCTCCACAGCCACTGCATCCCACTAGTTTGCTTCCTCTCCATCCTGTACCTGCAGTCCCCCCAGTGACTGCGAAATCACCCTTTGGGACCGAATAATGCCATGACAGTGAAATCATTCATGAGAAGGGGTCCCAAAAACCCCATGTTGAAAATTTGGTGCCAAAATTCAAAAAAATTACTGTTTTACGAGCGTGCGTTGCGCAGTTCCTACACAGGCTCGTAAGTTCGTGAAATTTCAATATTTTCACTCCAGATTTTCAACATTGCCATTTTACCATACCTTCTTATGAGCAGTATAGCTGTCATTTTCACATCTCACCCAAAATGTGTTTCCGGCCATGTAGCAGAATGGCACAGTCGGTGTGCTAAATCAATGTATGGGACAATTAAGAAAAATCACAGTGACACTGTTCATGAGCAGAGGTCTTAAAATGGCTATGTTGAAAATTTGTTGAAAAAATTCCTAAAATGACTGTTTCTGACGTCGTTGCGCAGTTCTACGGATGCTTGTAGTCAGCGGTACAATATTTTCACTCCAGATTTCCACCACTTTGCCATTTTATCACACCTTCTTATGAGCAGTACAGCTGCCATTTTTTCACCCCACCCAAAACGTGTGTTTCTGCCCATGTAGCACAATGGCGTAGTCGGTGTGCGATCAATGTAATGGGACAATTAAGAAAATCATTAAGTGACACTGTTCATGAGCTCAGGTGTTAAAATGGCAATGTTGAAAATTTGTGAAAAAATTCCAAAAATGACTGTTTCTGACGATGCGTTGTACAGTTCCTATGCCATCGCCGTAAGTTCGCGAATTTTCAATATTTTCACTCCAGATTTCCAACTTGCCATTTTATCACACCTTCTTATGAGCAGTACAGCTGCCATTTTCACATCTCACCCAAAGCGTGTTTCTGCCCATGATGCGCACAATGGCGCAGTCGATGTGCGAAATCAATGTAAGGGATACATTAAGAAAATCACAGTGACACTGTTCATGAGCAGAGGTCTTAAAATGGCTATGTTGAAAATTTGGTGAAAAAATTCCCTTCAGATGTTCTGCAATATTATTAATGAAGACATTGAATAGAACTGGCCCCAGGACCCGATCCCTCGCAGTACCCCACTGGTCGCCTCTCTCCCTAGACTGCATACCATTTACCACCACTCTCTGCCTCCTGTCTGTTAGCCAGTTTCTAACCCAGTTTACCACCCTTTCCCCCATGTCCAGCCTACCCAGCTAGTTTATCAGCCTCCTATATGGGATGGTGTCAAAGGCTTTGCTGAAATCAGAGGTGTTGTCCACTGCCCCACCCTGATTCACTTCCTTTGTCACCCAGTCAAATAAATCAACCAGATTTATCTGACATGATGTCCCCACTGTGATTCCATGTTGTCTATGGTCTTGGGTTCCATGGCATCTAGATGCCCCACTATCCTTTCTTTAAGCAATGTCTCCATGATCTTCCCACTACTGAGGTAAGGCTGAATGGCCTATTGTTCCCTGCCTCCTCCCTGCTGCCAGACTTGTGTAGAGGGACCATGTGCCCTCCTCCAATTCACTCATGTTGAATGACTCAGTGAACATGGCTGCCAGAGGTACTGCTATCTCCCTTTGCAGTTCTGTTAATATCCTTGGGCTTATGCCATCTGGTTCCATCGCTTTGTCTACCTTCAATTTAGTGAGCTCCTGCAGGACTCTTTTGCCTTTGAATGGACTATTGTCCACCTCTTCACCCCCTTGGCAACTGCTGTACTGCTGTGGCCCTTGCCCCTCCCACTCTTCTGTGAATACTGAACGGAAAGACACAGTGGATGTCTTGGGAAGAAGGCATGAAAGTGTCACTTCCAAATACCTAAACAGCACATACAAGCAAGCAACATTCGGCATTGACAAATGCTTGTTTTGTAAAGGATTCAGCCACTGAGTAATATGGGCAAAGCAGGGGCTGAACTGTGACATGACTCCCCCCCTCCCCATTAGGTGTTATGTGCAGCTGATAGCTTCAGGGAGCCCCAGCCTTGCTGGCTTTTAAGGTGTGAACAGGCCCAGTTCCTTTGCTTTGTCTCCCACTCTCACTTAGAATCCCCATTTAGAATCAAGTGTTACTTAAGCAATGAGCCACGAGGGGGTGTGGGTTATCGGGATTTACCCGGTTGATGGTTTGCCCACGAGGCGAGCCGAGTGGGCAAATCCTCGCCAGCCGTGGTAAATCCCCCGATAACCCACACCCCAGAGTGGCTTATTGCGATTATACCAACACATTTTGTCATGGATGAAAGTTTAAATTGTTTAATTTTCTTTTTTCCTGTGGAAAAAAAATGATTTTATTAAGAGATATCCTTCCATGAAAAAAAATAGTCCATGTTTTTTAATGCATTTCTTTATTCTTCGAATTCCTTCTCTTTTGTCAACCCTTGTAGCATTCCCTAACCTCCCCAGCACTTCTATAGCCCTCTGCAGCACTTGCCAGCCCAGATTACATGCTTTTCACGGGCTACACTCACACCTGCCCCCCGCCCCAAGTAAACAGCTCCTTTATTTATGATGCTTGGTCGGCTTGGTTGAAACTCACACATGCCACTCCACACCCCCAAGTCTACAGAATTTGTTACTACCTTTCATGGATTTTTAACTTAAATAAATAAAGTTGAAGTTAATATGAATGAATGATATATTACTTATCTGTGACACTGGATTTATCATTTAAGAAGCAGGACTATGACCGGACTACCAACTACACTGAAAAGGTAAACATTTTAATGCAGATTGGTTGAAACTTAACCCCCTGTGTCACGCTACACTGAAGTAAACAGCACTAAGATGCTTTATATGCTGCTTGGTATGCTCAGTAAACTGCACTAATGTTATATTTGCTAATTACTAGCAAGGAAGCAAGACAGGAAAAGGTAAACGTGTTGGCAGGCTCTGCAGGTAAGGCTGAAAATTACCCCCGCCCCTCGCCACAAATCCAAACCAGAAGTAAACAGTGTTTGATGCTAGACTGAAAGTCACTGCACTGCTGTATACGTTTTGTTATGGTTTGTAATATGTAAATTAATAATGTTATACTCGGCAGCTGCAGCACTGAAATTGTTTACGCTGATAATGTGTTAATTGCTTTATGCATATATCACTGCGCGAACAGCTCACGCTGTAACTGATGCAAGCTATTGACCTGATACCCATATTAGCACTACATATATGTCGTTAGAATTCAGTGCATTATGTATTCAAACTTCTTCGTTACATGAAGAGAGTCAAATCCAGTTCTCAATTTAACCCTTTTTTAAAAACTGTTTTACTATGTCAGCCATAGTAGGTACTGTTAGCGAGAGGAAAGCGGCTTGTTTTGCTAATGCCTGGGGCTCGCCGGAATGATTCAGTAGTTACGGTATACAGGATGTGGCAGGTTGGCACCTTTGCCAGTGATTATCGTAGGATTTACAACAGGGTTGAGGTGCCAGTCTGCCTGTGTGATTGGCTGTTGATTTTTCTATGTGGTATAATCTTAAATATTAAAGATTAACCTTGCAATTCAGTGTGTCTGCTTTATATTTAACCTCACTCCTAAAATTAAGAACTCTGCAATGTGTTTCAATGGTGCAATTAAAAATTGCACTCTTTTTTTTTTGATTCCCTCATCTTACACATATTGAAGTTCTGACCTTGATACAGCTCATTTTCAGGGTAAACACATGAGTAAATTTCCAGATTTCCTCAGTAAATCTTGCCATCCATTGATCCTGGTTTACTTATCAATAACAAAAATGCTTGAACCATGGAATTATTTCTTCCAACAATCACTTTCGCTTTGCAATATAATCTGTAAAATTCAAGACTCCTCTAGTAAACCATCAACTTAACTCTTATACCACCCAAGATCTAGCCTCATTTAAGTGATAGAAACACAGAAAAATGACAGCAGAAAAAGACCAATGGTCCATCCAATCTACCCATGGTTTGCTCGCAACCTAGTGTCTATCCCGGGACCTATCCCCTTTCAGCTCATTCTTTTCCTTCCCCTCGCACACTGGAGAACTTTATGTTATTACTCTTACTCTGTCCCCCCATGCTTAAAGCTGTGGCACCTATCACTTCTGCAGGCAGGCTTTTCAATTGGCTCCACAACCCCTGCAGTAAAATAATACTTCCTCAAGTCACTCTTGAAGTTCCCCACTTTCAGTTTACATTCATGCCCACATGTCAGTGAGCTGGTGTTCTATTAAATAATTCTGTACAGTTCACTTTATTAATCCCTTTCAAAAACTTGAATGTCTGTATCATGTCACTCCTCTCCCTCCTAGCCTCCAGCAAGTACATGTTTAATGCCCTTAGATATTTCTCATGGAATTCTCCCTGTACACCCTGAATCATCTTGGTTGGCCTATGCTGTATCATCTCCAGTGTGGTGGGTCCCTACCCTATCAACGAAACTCCCACATCCCGGTTCATACTACCTGACAGGACAAAATGATAACACTCAGACTGCAAGCACACACGTGTGTTTGTGTGTTGGGGGGCACCTTTGGAGAAGTGCAAATAATGGCATTTCACACCCCAAAAAATATTTTTGACCAGGTCAGTTGGTAATTATTTTCTCTAAATGATCACAACTCAGATTAGTGTTATTTTTCCATACTGATATTATTAGTTTAGTTAATTTCAAAGCATTTTAATTAGGTTATCTGTTTTATGCTGCTTTTTAGAGACAGTAAGAACTTTTCCCCCCCAAGTTTCTGCAACTGATATGCAGTGGCCAAGAAGTGTGGTCATGGCGAAGGGTCATGGCTGTGGTAAGGGGGGGTCTCGGATTTCTCTTAGGCCTAGGGCCCCAAGTTGCCTTAATCTGGCCCTGATAAGAAGGCTATGTGTGTTCATAAGAAGGCTATGTTGAAGATTTGGGGTAAAAATATGAGAAAACAACGAAGTTATAAGTCTACATTGCGATTTTTTGATGTACACTCGTAACTGTAATCTTTTTCAATATTTTGACCCAAACTTTCAACATAGCCATTTTTTCGCACCACCTCATGAATGTGACAGCTGTCATTTCAAAAATGATGTTTCAGCCATTGTTTTATAAATGACACCTGTCGTGCTCAGGAGTGATAAAAAAAGATTATGATGAAAATTTGGAGTAAAAAAATGTGAAAAACCAACTAAGTTATGGGGAAGCGAATTGTTCCAACATTTACTCATAACTTCATTTTTTTGCAGATTTTGACCCTCAATGTTTAACATATCCCTTGTGCTATCCCACCTCCTGGGCTGGTGCCATTTTTCAGATCCTCTATTAAACTTGTTTCCACAGTTGCACAGCGAAAGGCACCTTTTAGATGGGATTTTAAAAATGTTACCTGTCTTGATCATAACGGCAGGTTATAAAAAGATTGTTGGACATTTTAAATCAAAATATGGGAGCCCACTTAAAAGTAAATATTGCTTCTCAGCTGCCCTATCCTGGGTAAAAAGCATGATATCACTGAAACTGAGACATTGCATTGCATCTGCTCTATCCTTCGTAAATATACAGTAACAATGTGTACAAGCAAGACCTGGTACTACAGCAATACCAGCATTGATGAATGCCTGTTTACTGATGTATTTATTTATTCAACATTGGTTGGGAAGCCATTTACAATCCTTCTGTGGATGCAGTTCAATTCGCCCAAAGTCTACATCCATTGAATTGTGTCAGCAAAATGACATAAACAGCTGGTTTGACTGTTCCTTTGGCTAGAAGATCATTTTTTTTTCTTTGAAATGCTTCTGACAACAAAATCAAAAGAAATCACAGTGGAAACAGAATACAGCAATGCAAACAACACCTAATGGGATCCCTGACGTTTACTAGGGCCGCTGTGAACTGCCATCATTTAAAGAGCCCCTGATGACTCAGAGAAGCATTGAGAAAACATCATTTTTACATATTTTAGTTTATATGTCTGTATTTACAGCAATTTCTGACCAAGTAAAGCACACTGACCTGTAATAGCTGGTTTCCAGGTGTGTCCCCGGGGAAGGGGTAACATAGACTTGTTTTATTGACAGAGGAACTGTTGGACAGGACACTGAGGAAAATAACCTGTTCTTACAGTAAGTACCTTTACCTTCTACCTGGACAGCCACCAAAAATAGCAGAAGAGAACTCTGGTTTATATCTCATCTGAAGGACAATTCCTCAGCAGCGCGGCATCCCCACTCCACCCTCACCTCCAGTTCCCCTTTTGCACTACAGTGTCAGTACTGGGTATTAGCCCAAGCTCTTGGCCTGGGGTTAAACCCAGAATGTGTTGATCTTCTGGCCTCAGAGGCAATAATGTTACCTACTGAGCCACTGACCCTGCCATTCATAATTTTTATTCATTTAGTTTATTTATAATTCTGTAAGGTGTATTGAGTCACGGTACCGGGTGAATGTATCGCGTACAAAACCATGCATGGAAAACCACACTGTAGGAAGCACGTATGGTTCTTCAGTGACAGGGTTTTTTTTTTAGTGTACCGCAAGAAACACTACCCCTGTTGTTGTACCCTCCTAATACAGCACATGAAAGACGTCGCCGGGGTAGTGTCTAGCCAGGCTGCTCCCATGGTGGAGTGGCTAGAGCACATACCTCCGGCAGCATCGGGGACCTGGAGCTTTGGTTCAGTTCTCCCCATGTCCCACTGTAGTGGCAATTTTATTTAAAAAAACACAAACATTTGTCTGCACCTACTTTTCACCTTGCCCCTAAGTCCACAACCACCCGGAGTTGATTATTATAAGTCCAGGGTGTGCGGGGTGCAGAGCCCCTCACAAAAACAATGATAATCCTGCAGTGTATGTCATTATGGTTACGGTTGGCATGTTGTGCCTACATTATTTTGCCCCATGCACATTTGCATGCAGAATACTTACGGTGCGTAGTTTTGACTGCAATTTTATGACCCCATTCCTTGATTCACCCATATTTGTGTTGTATATTTGTGTTTTTGTTGTAAATGTAACCCCACCCCAAAGTGTGTGGATTACCTGAAGTCCTTGAACCTGGACCCAGTCAGTATCACCTCAGTCTTGACTCCTCCGGCCCCTAGGTCTGTGGATGGGGGACAGGGAGGAAACTGCAGTGACTGTCAGGAGCCATAGTTCATTGTTGCCTCCTGTGCCATGCAGAAAATGCTCTTTTGTCACACATTTATTTATGTATTTATTTACTTATTCATTAAGTTGTTAAATCCAGGAGAAAACATACAGAGATACATAACAAATCTCATTTACAGATGTGTCCTGGGGGGAAGAGATTGCGATAACACCACAGTATACATTTAGAGAAGATAGACAGCATCAAATAAAATACAAAATGCAATACAGTATTCAACATATAGCAGCACAAAACAGTCAATGCAAACATGTAATAATTAGCAGCAAATAAAATATAAAGTGCAATATAGTATGTAACATATGTCACAAATGTAATCCGGGGATCAGGCCCTCTGCTCCCACAGTACCAAACCTCGAAGTGCAATATGTGAACAGGAGACAAACAGGGTAACTCTCCTGTCTGTTTTGGGTCCAAACAACTACCAGTCTCGAGTCCTGGGGTCAACTATGAACCCTTCTTTGCAAGCATACCCAGGTAACAGGTCCAAATATCACTCCATCTTCGGGGAAATGCAGTGCAATACTTAACCCAGTGGGCATCTGACCAGGTTCCCAATCCTCCCTTTTGACTCATTTGTGTCCTTGGTACTTTACCTTGGTGCATATGGTAACACACTGTAAGCGCTTAACAGTTCTATCAGAATTACCAACACTGTTCCAGCATTCACACTCAAAATGAGGAAAATGCTCAGGCAGGATTTCAAGGAAAACAAAGTTTACTAAAATTAAAAAATAGTAAATGAAATACAAAACACAGAACATATAACATTTATGGTAGAGTCATAAAAGTAATGGAAATTATAAACACCTTTTTACTTAATAACTAATCCTACCTCAGTTTCAGTTAGCAATTAGTGGTGGTTGAATTACTGTACCTAACAGAAGTGCTTCTCAAGAGTGTGTTCTTTCAGGAGTCCAGAAATGAAAAGCACAGATTTCCCTGAGCTTTGACAATATCAGTGGGGGGGCCCACCTAGCTTGTGAGGTCACTGCTCTGTGGTGATGCTGGCTGTGAGGTCAGGCACATTTCTGGACACTGAAAGGTAGTCACAGGCATCTGCACATTTGCTAAACACCCCACTTAAAAAAAACTAAATACTTCTTTTTTTAATTAGGAAGCCTGCTTTATGGCAGGTCAGAATTACCCCTTTGATCTTCAGAGGAACTCCCTGACAGCTATTTCACCTATTTGTGTGAAGATTCTCGCAAGTATCTGTCAGAAATTGCTTTCTTCCTAATAGGTCATAAAATGCAATATTTTATACAAGGGGCTGGTTTACAATCTATACAACCTGGTTTTATTATAGTCCCAGGAAGTCAGCTTTTATGAGCTAAAGGTGACAAGAAGCAAGGTCAGCACATTTGTTTTCTTTTAAAAATCCAATATCCCCTGATTCCCTCTGCTAATTGCCATACTTCCCAAGCAGAAATTTAAAGTAACATATATTTATATTACAAATATAATACAAATAATAACCAGCAGATTGGATATTCATCATAGTCCTCCCTCCTAGACTGAATTTGGGGGAATCTATTCCTAGGCATGGGATGAGTTTCCCAAATTCAGTTCACTGCTCTAACTGATGTGATAGTCCAGCTGTGTTTGTGTTTGCTGCTCTTGCCCTGTGAGTGACAGTCATGTTGTAACCCTGCAAGGCTCCATCTTAAAAGCCTAGTGTTTGTTTTACCCATTTGTGCCAGCCAAACCAGGGGGTTATGATCTGTCTGTACCTCGAAATGCTGCCTGTATACTGTAGATATGGCTCTAATTTCTTTAGTGCCCACACCATTGTAAGGCATTCTTTCTTCACTGTAGAATAAACCTGCTCCCTGGGAAGTAACTTCTTACTTAGGTACACTACTGGATGATCTTTCCATTGGTTAGAAGTCTGGCTAAGTACTGCCCCAATACCCACATTTGAGGCATCTGTCTGGACTACAAAGTGTTTACTATAGTCTGGTCTGGCTAACACAGAAGCACTGCACAGTGCCTCCTTTAGCCGTGTAAAAGCTTGTTCATGGATTGGTTCCCAGTTAACCTTTTTTGGCATTCTTTTCTTTACTAGGCCAGATTGGGGAGCTGCCAGGGCACTGTAGTTTGATACAAATTTTCTATAGTACCCTGCAGGCCCTAGAAAACTCTGAACCTGCTTCTGTGTTTCAAGTCTGAGCCATGCCTCGATTGCCTCAACTTTTGCTCGATTAGGACAGAGCTGTCCCTGGCCTACTACATGCCCGAGGTATGCCACCTCAGCCATGGCCACCTGGCACTTTTCAGCTTTTACAGTGAGCCCAGCCCTTTGTATCCTGCCAAGCACTTCTCTAAGATGGGACAGGTGTTCCTTCCAGCTGGCACTGAAGATGGCAATATCATCCAGGTATGCCACGGCGTACTCTTCAGTACCATTTAACACCTGGTTCACCAATCTTTGGAAAGTGGCAGGGGCGTTCTTCATTTTGAAAGGCATTGCTTTAAACTCTAATAACCCTATCAGAGTAATGAAGGCTGACCTCTCCCTAGCTCTGGCAGTTAACTCCACCTGCCAATACCCTTTCGTGGTAAGGTATGTCACCCCTCCCAACTTGTCCAGTAGTTCATCCATCCATGGCATTAGGTGGGCATTTGACTTCATGTCTGCATTGAGTCCATGATAGTCTATGCAAAAATGAGTAGAGCCATCTGGCTTGGGAACAAGGACTATGAATAAGGCCCAGGGGCTGTGGGATTTCTGTATTACCCCTAAATCCAGCATTTCCTCCACCTCTCTTCTAATGTTCTTTTGGACGGCCTCTGATACCTGATATGCTGTCCGCTGTATGGGTACTTGCATCCCAATCTCTACATCGTGCTTCACTAAGGGGGTTAGTCCAGGCTTGGCACCAAACAATGAGGTAAAGTCTGCTAAAACCTCACTTACTTCCTGGATCTGGTCTGGGGTCAACTGGGGCGACATTTTAATTGCCTCCATGGAGGACTCCCACTTGCTTTCTTCCAGCAAGTCCAGAAGGGGGTCGTCCTCGTCCATCTTCTCCCCAGGACTACACACTGCTAAGACCATGTCAGCCCTATTTGCATATGGCTTCATCATATTACCATGGTACATCCTTTGGGTACGTCTCCTGTCAGGAAGTTCTAGAATGTAATTTTCATCATTCATCTGTCTGACTACTTTGTACAGTCCTGCCCATTCAGCCTGCAGCTTATGTTTCCAGACTGGGATTAGGACCATGACCTCCTGACCCACAGTGTACAAGTGAGCTCTGGTTCTGCGGTTGTACCACACCTTTTGCTTTTGCTGAGCAGCTGTCAGGTTGCTCTGGGCTGTTCCCGTAAGCTTCTTCAGCTTTTCCCTAAATGTAAGGACATAATCCACTATGGGAGTTCCCTGGGTGGCATGCTTGCCTTCTCAGTCCTCCCGGATCAAGTGTAGGGGCCCACACACCCTGCATCCTTAGAAGAGCTCAAAGGGGGAAAACCCTGTTGACTCTTCGGGCACCTTCCTGTATGCGAACAACAGGTGTGAAAGGTATTTCTCCCAATCCCTCCCATGCTTTTCAGCATACACTTGGAGCATCGATTTAGGGTACCGTGAAATCTTTCCACAAGCCCATTGGCTTGCGGGTGATAAGGTGTTCTGCGTCTTTGCACCACCCCACACTTCTCCCACAAACACTTCATCAGTTCCAACATTAAGGAACCCCCTCAATTGGTGATAGCCTCCCACGGGAGCACAACATGGGAGAAAATCCCTAGCAAGGCATCTGCAACTGTGTCTGTCCTCAGTGAGGATAGGGTGACTGCCTCTGGGTTCCAGGTGGCATAATCCACCACTGTTAGGATAAACTTCTTCCTGGAGGAGCTGGAGGTATTCAAAGGCACCACAATATCCATTCCTACCCTCTGGAATGGCTCCTGTACTATTGGCAACTGAATTAGAGAGGTTTTGGTTTTACTACCCGCCTTCCCTATTTCTTGGCACTGGTGACAAGACCTGCAATACTCCTTCACCTGCTGGGTGAAATTGGGCCAATAGAAATTCTGGGTCAATCACTGCATAGTGCACGCAATTCACAGATGTCCAGACATGGGAATATCATGAGCAATCTTGAGCAACCGCTCACGGTACCCCTTGGGAACATAAGCTGCCTGCCCATCACCCCTCCCTCTGTCCTTAGGTCCTGCATATATACAGCAGTCCCTTCTCCCAGTAAACTCTGTTTCCCATCACCTTCCTGTGCTCTGTCAGAGTCTGCCCAAGCTCTCAACCTCTCTAAACTAGGGTCATTTTTCTGAGCAGTTACAAAATCTTTACATATTCCCAAGGCATGGGAAAGGTCCCCTCTAGTTTCGAAACTAGTGTCCCTATCTTTAGCATCAGGGCATTCAAGGTAACTGCCATCCCTAACCCTCTGACAATTGGCTACCCATCCCTCCTCAGAGTAACCTTCTGTAGCTGTTCTGTTAACTGCTACCTGGGGAATTTTCCCACTTCCACTATTCTCCATATCTGGAGACACAGGCTGGGGAACCAGCCTCCCAGTGTTTTCCACAGGGGCTTCTATGGGGTCCAGGGAATACAATTTTCCTTTGCAGCCTGACTGTGGGTAACTGCACACACCATCCCCTTTTGGAGCTTGTTCCCTATAATCACATCCAGGGCAAGATTTTCTGGCACTGCAGCCTTTTGCACAGTCTCTCCTTTCTCACCCCAGTCTAGGAGAACACTAGCAAGTGGCAGCATTTTCTCCTCCCCAGTAAATTCCCATATTGTAACAAACTGATTGGGTATAAGCTGTTCAAGCTCAACCAAATCCCCTTTTACTAAAGTAAGGGACACCCCCATGTCCCTTAAACCATGGGTCTGCACCCCATTCTCAGTAACTGTAGCCACACTCACACTTGCCTGCTCTACTCCACTGCCAGCCTGCTCACCTTTGAGGAGCAATTGTGCTACCAGACCTGCCTACGCACCAAAAAAAATCTCCTCTAGGGCTCTCCCCCCCGGGGGTCTCTGCTTCCCTATGGCATGTGTCCTCATCTGTTGCCACCCATAGCTCTGTCAAGGCCACCTTTCTGGTGCCAAGAACCAAGACCTCACTAGCCCAGAGGTCCTTCCATTCCCAAGCCCCTGCTTGGTTCAACTCCCTCCCACCTTGCTTCACAGACATTGCTAAAATTGGTCCCTTCAAAATCACCCTCCGAACCATCTCTTTGATGCTCATTGCTGTAGATGCACCTAATCAATCCCACTGTGGGATCCTCCTGTCAGGTCTCCTGACTTGACAACATCCTCTGACAGCCTATCCTCCCTCCCTCCCACCCCACTTCTGATCCCTACTACCACCATCTCCAAGTATTATCTAGGTATGTCCAGGGCTGTACCCGCAATGTAACCCTTGGGTACCTTGTATTTGACTGTAACCTATTATAAGTAACATTATTATGTAACCTATGTGTACTCTCTGTTTAATGTTCTGCACCTGTACTGTTCTCACTGTTGTAACCACACTATGTAACTCTGACCCCCCTGTGATGAGATGCCTTTGTAAATGAGTCCACGACTCAAAGGTTGTAAATCCGACTTTTCTAATAAATAAATAAATAAAGTATGTGTTCACGCATGCTTACTGGCATGCTTTCAGGGATACACAAACAAAACACACCTTTCCCAGTACCACTTTGTGCACTCTCTGCCTTTTTAGGACACTGTTAGTCAAAATACCCAGGTTGTCTGCAAAGCCAGCAATCATTTCTTTTATTAGGCAAACCTTTTCTTTGTAACCTGGGGCTGCCCACTATCTGGAGAGGGGCAGCAAGGGTTTTAGCTGCTCTGAAGGTGTACTTTTCCCTTTCTGTGCTGCCTCTCCCACACCACTCCCTCTCAGAGCAGGTCTCCTCCTGGCATAGCGGTCTGAGAGCTCAGCAGCCTCCTGCACTGTTTTTGGATCTCAGTCCTCTAGCCACATTTTCAGTTCAGCTAGACAAGCCCAAAAGAACTGCTCCAAAAGTACAACATCTTCATTTTTCTCTGCAGAGTCTGCTTGTATCCCTTCCTACCAATGTTTTAAAAACTGACGTTTGGTAGCTAGCTCTTCATAGCTCATGTCAGGGCTTTTCCTGAGTTTACGGAACTTAACTCTGTACTCTTCAGCTGTCAAGTTGTACTTTTTTAACAATGCAGCTTTAAGTTTGCCATAATCATTACTGTCCTGATTGTCTGTTTGACCCAATGTGTCATGAGCAAGGCCACTGTTTTTCGGTTTTTACCGGAAAATCCGGTAAAATTTCGGAATTAGGGCTGCCTGAAAACCGGTTAAAACGAAGATTTCATGGAATCTGGCATTTTCTTTCAGATCAGTAAATCTATAAAAAAGTGTGTTTTTCTTTTAATTCCTTCCTGTACTATTTTCAGTTTGCTTTATTTAATGCTCTGTATATGAAGCCTTCTTTAATTCTGATTATTTATGCACATACTAAAAAATGATAACAGAATCTCGGTAAAACCCGGAAATTAGAGTAACAATCACCGGTGAAATTCCGGAATCTTAAGTCTTGAAAAGGGAATTTAATTGTTTTAATCACCGTAAATCAGTGGCCTTGGTCATGAGCTTTCCCAGTAAGCAGTGGGGATAGCTGGAAGCTCAAGGACTCTCTGGAAATTTTTGCCTGAATGCATACCTTTTCAAATGAGTTAAAAAATGCATCCATATCTTCCCCCTCTTTAAATTCAGCTATCAAGTTAGAATTAAATTTGTAACCCAGTCCTGTAGTTCCAGGTTCACCCATGCCACTTACCTGCTCTGGCACTGGTCTTTGGAGTTGTAGCTTCTCTAGTTCAAATTTCCTCTGACACTCTCTTTCCTCTTGCTTGGCCTTTCACTGCTCTCGCTCTGCATCTCTCTGAAGCTGTCACTTTTTTTCCTCTGCCTCTCTCCGCTCTCGCTTCTCCTCTCTCTCTTTCTCTCTCTCCATCTCCAGCTTCCTCTGTTCAAGCTCCCTCCTTTGCTGGGCTTCAAACCTTTTCAGCTCGAATTTCAGCTCCATTCTCCACAACTCCATCTGCAGCCTGATCCCTTCTGGCTCCAGCATGGTGGTGATCCTCCCCTGTGGATGTGGCTCTCAGTTCATCCTGGTCCTGCTGTCCTCCACCCTGGGCCTGGACACTGTGATGGACCCTGGCCCCTCCATGCCCAAGGTCTGGTCCCTTTCAATCACCGACTGTGACTCGAGGTCTTGGGCATCGGTTGCCACAAGAGTCTCAGTGAGGTGCTGCTTGTTTTGCCTGTCACAACAGACTCCTCTCTCCTGGCACAACTGCCTTAGGTATTCTGCAGTGTACTTACCGTAGGTGGAAGTTATCTTCTTCTCTAATCTATGGCTACACTAACTTGCAAACAAAAAATAAAATAAAATAGGTAGGAAACTTTGACTGTAACCACAATGATGTATTTCTTCTTTTTTTTTCAAATCACTGCCTTGTTTTGTTTGTGAACTGTTGCAGTTATCAATCTGACCCACTGGACTGTTAATGCTTGTGTCACCAAATAATTTCACAGTGTGCAAACAAATCTGTTTGATTGCAGCACTGCAACCCAAATCTTTTAGATCACACTGCTGCCAACCAGATCTGTCACAAAGGCACTCAGGGGGTCAAGCCCTCTGCTCCCACAGTGCCAAACCTTGAAGTGCAATATGTGAACAGGAGACAAACAGGGTAACTCTCCTGTCTGTTTTGGGGCCAAACAACTACCAGTCTTGAGTTCTGGGGTCAGCTATGAACCCTTCTTGGTGAGCACGCCCAGGTAACAGGTCCAGATATCACACCCTCTTTGGGGAATGCAGTGCAATACTTAACCTAGCGGGCATTCAACCTGGTTCACAATCCCCCCTTTTGACTCAGTTGAGACCTTGGTACTTTACCTTGGTGCATATGGTGACACACTGTAAGCGCGTAATAATTCTATCAGCATTATCAACACTGTCCCAGCATTCACACACAAAATGAGGAAAAGGCTCAGGCAGGATTTCAAGGAAAACAAAGTTTACTAAAATTAAAAAATAGTAAATGAAATACAAAACACATAACATATAACATTTAAGGTACAGTCATTTGCAACTCATAGTTCACCACCACAAGAGGGCATCTGTATACTTCTCTCAACCTGTCTATATACAGCATCCCTAGTTTGCCTATCACCATCATACCCAGTGTACCCTGGCTATATTTTTCACTACTCTAGTCCCACTCTGTTCTAATAGCCGAAACCATGCTTGCAGTGCTCCACACTGATGGCTATCTCATTGTCCACCAGCAAGGCCCTTACTTCTTGGGCAATATTCCTAATAGTCTCTATTCTTAAACCTCTCTTAGGCATACCTGAGGATAGCTGCCCACCCTCCTGGAATGACCACTATATACACCCTGACGATTTTGTGTTTTCCAACATGATTACACTATCTCATGTATCCCCTGCCAAATCACCACTTCTTATCTCTAGAAGAATCATCTACCATATTGCCTATATACTATATAACTCACCTACTCGGATCCCTTTCCTGTTAAGTTTTATACATCGGAAACTGTGGTACTTGGTCTTACTAGCACTAATATTAGCTGGGAATATTTAACTCAATCCAGGACCTGGAGGTAATGTTTCCCACACTCACACTACCTGGGAGGATGTTAATGGTCTGCGCATTGTTCACCTAAATAGCAGGAGCTTTCCTCATAACCAAACTGAACTTGAGGCGTGGGCTACTCAACATATTCCTGACATTTTGTTTGTCTGAAACCTGGCTTAAACCCTCCACCCCTGAGCACCTATGTCAGTTACCAAACTATAAAATGCTACGGCAAGACAGGTCAACAGCCAAGCATGGTGGTGGCATTGCAATCCTCTATAAATCTCACCTCTTATTATGCTACAATCCCTCTTTTACCCTCTCTCACTGTGAATCAGTTCATGCCACCCTATAACTGGGAGCCAAGAGGCTGCACATAGTATGTGCCTATAACCCTCCAGTTGGTGGTATTACTGATCTCGAGGAACTCCTTTCCTAGGTTGACCTAGTTATTGGACGTAAAGAGGTCCTTATATTGGGGGATCTGAACCTCAACTGGACTGGTAAAGCAAGTCAGTCCTTTTACACTTTTGTATAAGGTCATGACTTACACCAAATAATCTTAGATCCAACTAGAGTCATACCCCCTTCCCGATCCAGCACTCTAATTGACTGGGCCCTCACAAACCATCTTGATTGCATAGTCACCGTGGGTACCCTTGCTGATGCTATAAGTGATCACTCCCCAATTTTCTTTATCTGGAGTGCTGCTAGACAACCATCTCCGCCTCCTTAACTTATCACCTTCCATAATCTGGCCAACTTTAATCAGGCTCAGTTTATGCACAATCTCTCATTAATTGACTGGTCTCCTATTTTTTACTGCCTCTATTGCTCAGTCTGCCCTTGACTACTTCCTCATGAGATTCAGGAGTCTACAGGATCTCCATGCTCCTCGTGTCACCTGCCACATACATGGAATGCAAACTAAGTAGCACACCAAAGACCTCCTTACACAATTCCAAGAAAGGGACAAAAGCTGGCAGTGTATTAAGGCCTCTGGTCTTCTGACAGATTACAATGACTATAGGGCCAGGAGAAATGCCTGTAAAAGGTATACTTACTTAGCCAAAAGCTCCTCCTGTAAAGGCTTATTAACAAAAGCTGCAGGTGACTCCAAGAAATTCTAGTCTGCTATTAAGACTCTCCTTGGAGTGAACAATACGACCAATAATAACGACATGCTACTAAATAGTGTGCACTGCAATAACCCGGTGATCATTGCCAACTCCTTCAATAGCCACTTCTCAGATTTATCTAGCTACTCTACCTCCTTCTTCTCCCCCTTCCCTACCCTACCCTACTGTCCCCTCAGTGGATATGGAATCCCTGCTCTGTCACCCATCCTTCCAGTTTCGGTCCATCTCGAGAGATGAAATCCTGAAGTTGTTACTCATCATCTCTGACTCTACCAGCACTGGTGCTGATGGCTTGGAACCCCATCTTCTCAAATTTGTTGCTCCTCTTATAGCCTCCCCCTTAACCAAAATCTTTAACCTGTCGCTCTGCCACAGTGCTGTTCCTGACATCTGGAAAATAGCCAGAATTACCCCTATTCTTAAAAAAGGTGATCCCAAGGACATGTCTAACTATTGACCCATAGCCATCCTATCTGTGCTAAGTAAAATCCTGGAAATACTAGTGGCGACCCAGACCATAGCATACCTACTGAAACATAACCTCCTCTCTGATTCCCAGCATGGCTTCTGCAAAGGCCATAGTGCTTTTACTGCTCTCCTAAAACTAACAAACGACATCTATGCTGCCATGGATTCAGGTCTCTTGACAGGTGCTATCTTTATTGATCTAACCAAGGCCTTTGACCTGGTTAACCATTCCCTTCTCCTTACAAAATTCAGCTCCCTTGGTTTCTCTGCTGAGACAGTGATCTGGTTCAGTTGTTATCTTACTGATAGAAAGCAGACTATAGTTTTCAACTCAGCCATGTCTGATCTTACATCAGTACATATAGGTGTCCCTCAGGGATCCATACTAGGCCCTTTGCCCTTCACTATTTTTATAAATGACCTTCCATCACAAGCATCTACCTGCTCTTCCCTGCTTTATGCAGATGACCTTGTCATCTACCACAGTGCGAGAGATGTCTCAGACTTAAACAACTTCCTAGCCTCTGACTTCCGAAGTATTCAAACCTGGCTCACTGAGAATAACCTTGTGCTCAATATAAGCAAAATGCATTCAATGCTCTTTGACTCTCCTGTTAGACTAAAAGGAAATAGAAGAGGAGTCACGTGATGACAGCTGGCTGAATGGCATCAGGGGCTTAGCGCTATCTCCCTCTGCCATCCTAACTGCCAAACTCCGCGATCCAACCACTACAAAACTAGCTAATATACCAGGAGGGGTCTGTCTAACCCTCGTTTGTTAGCTTTAGGGGCTATTGGCCGCGGTTCTGCCCAGCGCTATAGAGAGATGGAGGTGGATAAAAAAACAGGCCGCAATATGGCACATGCCGCCTGCGACCCCAGAGAAGCTAGCCAAGAAGTTATGCAACCAAGCGGGTGCAGCGCCAGAGAAGACCGGTGAGAGGAGTCCTCAAATGGCCTCTCCACGGAGGATAAATTTATGCAGGAGCTGGCCCCATTAAGGGAGATCCTCCAGGATATCACCACGGATCTAAAGTCCCTCAGGGGACCTCCTTCTTAACTACAAGAGTATCGGATGTAGTAGCTAAAGGTATTTTCTTGGAGCAGTGGAAGGAGAATGCCAAAGCGGAGATAGCTGGCCTGACGCAACAGGTTAAAAGGCTCCAGTTGAAAACCAAGATCTAGAGGGTCGAATCACAGAAATAACCTTCTGCCTTGGGCCTGCCAGAATTAGAAGAGGGGCAAGATCTGATAGCCTTCTTACAGCGCTTTCTTCTTAAAACTGTAGGCCCCTCACCAATCAACCCAAGTTATCATCTGGAGAGGGCACATCGATCGCTGAGGCCTAGGCCTCCACCTGATTCCCCCCCACGGCCTATAATAGTGAAGTTTCTCAGCTATATTGAGAGGCAGCATGTTTTCAGTAAATCCCGAGAGCTGCAGGCGATTATGTGGGGTCAGCAAAGCTACGGATAGCCCAGGACCTTCCCAAAGAGACAAGAATGAAGGTGGCCATGCCACCCGATTGTTCAGAAACTGATTGCTGCATCGATCCCATTTAAGATGGTGTACCCAGCCACTCTCAAAGTTTCAATCGGTGGTGTCTTTTATGGCTTTGACTCTCCGGATGCGGCTCACAAGGACCTTAGTAGCAGACTCCCTAACCTTTTTAAAACAAATGGCTGAGACTGTGATATTGACTGTTAATCCTTTGCTTTGGGCAATGTACTGGGTGTAGTTTACTGTCCTGCTAACTGTGTCTACCCTCATCTAAGATGCCATTGTCTCCCTGTTTGCCTCTCGACCTTGGCTTCACCCCGTTATGTCCTACCTGCCTGGGTCACCCTTGATGGTGCTGGGCAGTCGGGCTGTGGGGTTGCTAGGCCGCGTGGGTGGGACTGTTTGCCGTCTCCTGGAACTCACTGTTGGGGGTTGCATTTCCTGGGGGTGCCGGTTTTAGGTGTAGGACCGGTCTTGGTCCTGTTGTTAAATAGCACCCCCCGGGGAACAATGTTTGTCTGGTTGAGGACAAGCCTCCCGTATTGCGGCCTGCTCTGCTCACTCAAGAATCCTTTGTCCCGTTTGTCTCAGGGGGTGAGTAGGGCTTCTCTCTGGGATGTTCTCTCCTTACTTGTCCCTTTTTATGCTCTAAATAGTAAAGATGTGTATGCTACAAATGGATCGGTCATTGTTCAGACCTTAATTAATGAACGGGCGGTTGGGGTTGGTGGGGGGGTTCTTTGCATTTAGGCCCCTGAGTCTGGCGACAGCTGAATCACGAGCCTATGGAAGGGGGGTTTGCTAGTCCAGCCCTACGTACAGGGTCCCCATTAGTTTTTCTGGTCTGGATTTGGAAAGGGGGTTTCTCTTGCTTGTTAAATGTCTGGTTTCTTTCTCCCTCAAAAGGTCCCTGTGTGATGAGGTTTCTTGGACTCGCCTTTGTGGGCTGGTGCCCAGGACTCCAGTCTCTACATCCTGGGGGCGACATCTTTTGGGCCTGGCATCGCATTGTACATTGTTGGAAGGTTTGGGCTGGGGTTGCTTTCTTTTTGGGGACTAGTTGCCTATTTCAATATTGGGTGAGATGTACTTTAGGGATAGTGGTTCTTAGTGGGTTGATGTTACTCAGCTCTCTTGGCGGCAGGCTTGGGTTATATGGGATTGGATCTGGGTGTTCCTTTTCGGTTTGCTTCTGGATGTTTTAATTACTACCTCCTTCTTATTTTGGTGTTAAAATGGCTATAGGAGCTATTAAATGGCGCCATGGAATGTGCGTGGGCTCAGAGAGAAGGTCAAATGAGTTCAAATGTTTAACCACTGTGCTTTGCTGCAGATAGAGGTGTTATTCCCAGGAGACCCATTTAGCTAGCACCGGTTAAATGGTTATCCGATCTGGTTTTTCCCAAATTTATATGGCAAGTGGATCTAGTTCTAGCAGAGGGTGGCTATACTCATTAAAAGCATATTATGTTTTTGAAGGATATAATAGTCGAGGACCCAGACGGGAGGTTTATTCTGGTCAGGGCTTCTTGAATGGGCACACTGTAGTCCTGGGTTCTGTCTACGGGCCTGTAGGGTAATCCGAGTTCTTTATGACTCTAGCGGGTAAAGCTAGTGCCTTACTTCCCTCGTAGATAATCTTGGGGGTGACTGGAATGTTCCACGTCCTGTTCCTTAGATAAGGACCCCCAAGGTGATCGGGCCTTTACTCCCTATACAGAGGGCTCCAAGACTTTTCCACATGTTAGGACTGTGTGACTCTCAGGATTTCCTATCCCTCTCTCCATGCTTTCTCTTTCTTTTCCCAATCCCATGGTTCATGGTCTAGAATTGACTATATTTTAATTAGCAAGTCTCTTCTCCAGGGTTATCTTCAGTCCGGTATTGAACCGATAGTTCTTTCTGACCATGCAGTGGTCTGGATTAGAATCTCTCCGAACCCTGCATTCCAGTGGGACACTACTTGGAGGCTCAATACCCAGCTGCTTAAGGATGTAGATACAGTGACGCAAATAAAATCCCTAATCTCTTTGTTTTTGGCAGACAACCTTGACTCTACTTCAAGATTTGATTTTGTGTGGTGTTCCCTAAAGTGTTATCTCAGAGGAGAGTTAATCAAACTTGCCTCAGCTAGGAAAAAGGCTCGACAGGCGCAAACTTTTTCCTTACTGAATAAAATTAAAGAGTTGGAGACCGCCTATCCTTCTGTCTTGCCGCTGTCCTCTTTAGAAGCCCTCCTGGTGGCAAAAAATGAGTATTCTGACCTTCTTAAAGAAAGAGCGGAATACTGTCTCCTCAAAACTCAGACTAGGTATATTGATCATGAAGAAAAAGCCGGGAGACTTTTAGCTTTAAGGCTTCGTACTCTGGAGAGCTCTAGAATAATTCCGGCCTTGCAAACACCTGCTGGCTCCACCGAAACCTCCCCCAAAGGAATTGTGCGACTTTTTGAAAACTACTGTAGAGATCTCTACAGTTCGCCCATATCCCCTGCATCTCCCTTAGATATCGCACTGTATCTGGAAGATGTGGATATTCCGCAACTTCTGCCATCTCATCAGGAGGCTCTAAGCGCCCCTATCTCTCTTTCTGAAATTGAGAGTGTCATTGCTTCTATGACTCCTGATAAAGCACCTGGTCCGGAAGGCTTTCCTTCCAACTTTTATAAGACTTTCTCTAGAGAACTCGCCCTATACTTCTTAAACTCTATGAGTATCTCTTTTCTTCCCTTGTCATAGATCCTACGCTCTTGGAAGCCACTATCATTCTGATTCTCAAGCCAGGTAAGACGTCTGCTGATCCGGCGAGCTATCAGCCTATATCGCTTCAAAATTATGATATGAAAATTCTTTCTAAAATCCTGGCTGAACGGATTAGGAAGGTCTGGGTCCACCTCCTCAGTCCGGAACAGGTTGGCTTTGTGCACTCCCGATCCCCCGCAGATCACCTGAGTACTCTTTCTCACATTTCCCAGTATGCCAGCACAATTCAGTCTCCCATAGCTTTAGTTTCATTAGGTGCTGAGAAGACCTTCGATCGAGTGGATTGGTCCTTCCTTTGGGCGTTGATGACTAGGATGGGGTTTCCGGTTCCCTTTCTGCAGTGGGTCCAGACCTTCTATAAATGCCCTTCGGCCAGGATATATTGTAATGGCCTGTTCTCTTAGCGTTTTGTTTTGTATACTGGTACTAAGCAAGGTTGTCCACTTTCCCTTTTATTTAACCTATACCTGGAACCCATACTTATTAAACTCAAATCCTCCCCACTTATTAAAGGTGTCCAATACGTCAGCAGGAGCTGGTTCTTTCTGTGTACTAGATGATATACTCTTGCATATTGTGCATCCTGTGGACTCCCTTAGGTTCGCATTAGATGTTATCAAACGCTATGGGGCCCTGTCTCAATACAAACTGAATATTTCCAAGTCTGAGATTTTCCCATTGAACAATTATACGCATAAACAGGATCTCGCCAACTTTGGTATGAGGTGGTCCCCCAGATCTATCAAATATTTAGGGATCCATTTCTCAACTAATCCCTTCTTACTTAAGAAACTTAACTTAGATGATCTCAAATGTCATATTCAGCAAGATTTGCAGAGGTGGTCCGCCCTTCCTATTTCTCTCTGGGGTCGGATTAATATCATTAAAATGAACATCCTTCCTCGTATTTTCTATCCCTAAATTTACTTAATCTTTGGTTGCCTATTTCCTACTTGCAGCAATTCCATGTGATGTTCTCAAATTTTATTTGGCGGGGTAGGGGTGTCCGGCGTTCCTTTCTTAAGCTAACCCTTCCTAGAGATAAAGGTGGTCTGCGACTTCCTAACTTACTGCTCTACTACTGGGCAGCGCATCTTGCTAAATTAGGGAGATGGCTGACCACCAACCCTGATCCCTCTTCTCCGATATGGCTCCAGATTGAGAAGTCGATTATCTTGGACTCGAGAGTTGATCCCTATGCTATTTTTTATACTCCACCCTGTATTCGCACACAGTGGATAACTGATCAGACTATTCTTTTATCCCTTAAATCCTTCTCACAATGTCTGCGTTTTGTTAATATTTTTCCTGGGAAAGACTTAGGTCAACCGGTTATGTCCAATCCTAATATTAGGTTGGGCAACTCAATGATTACTCCTGGCTGGCTTCCGCAAATTAAAGAGACCAATCTGGAGCATTTCTATGACCAAGGATCTCTCCTTCTCTCATTAGATATTCTGGGTAAGTATGCTATTCCCAACATTAAAATTTTCAAAGTATACCAATTGAGGCACCTAATGGTGGAGAAGTTCGTACTCACTTTAAAGAATCAAGGTCCCTTTTTTTCTCAAATTCTAACACTTGCTTCCAAACCACATCCCATCTCGTTAATTTACTCCTTTCTCTTAGATTATAAGTCTCGAGCCCATTGTAGGTGCTAGTATCTGGTCTTCTTCGCTTCCTGATTCTAATTTGAGCTGGACCAGTATATGGAGGATCTTCACAAATTTCATACCCAGGACAGACTAAGACTAACACAATACTATATTGTTAATAATATGTATTACACCCCAAGTTATTTCAACTCAATAAGCTCTCTCATTCCCTCTGCACCAGATGTAAGCAGGCTAAGGAGACTCTCTGCATATTTTTGGGAGGTACCAAGGTAGCCCTCTGTGGTCCTCAATTAGAGACAATCTTGATCCATTACTGGGTCTCTCAAATTTTTGTGTTCCCGAGATTTGTATTTTGGAGATTTACTAATATATAGACAGTGTGGAATGTCGATACCATATGGCCATGGTCTCTATTGTGGTTAAGAAATTGGTCCTTAGGCATTGGACCGACCAAGTGACCCTGTCCTATGCTGAATGGTTGACCAAGCTTTCTGCCTGTCTTAATGCTGAAAGGTTGATAGCCAGCTCATGCAACTGTATGGATCTGTTTCAAAAGAAGTGGGGTAAATTATACTCGTTATATCTTCATCAGTGATTGTTGGCCTCCTCTCTGACGCCAGTAGTGATTTCATTTTTTCTGCTTGCTCTTATATTGATGTTTACATTGCTGTTAATCAGAGGTTTGTCTATTTTCAGGGTGATTACTGCTCCTAATATCCAGATCAGTACTGTCTTGTGTTCAGTACACTCAATTGGGGGTGGGGTGAAGGGCGGGATGGAGGGGGAGAGGTTTACTTTATGTTTTTTTTATCTTTTTTGTTGCAGTTTATGTTATGCCATGTTAGCTTCTGAACTGCTATCTTTATCATATGTTGTTGGTTGTTCTGTTATCGGAAAATCAATAAACTTAAATTAAAAAAAAAAAAAAAAGGCTAAAAGGAAATAGCAGCAACTCCTTAATATCCAGTGCTGATGGCCCCCCGGTAGCTAACACTAGCTCCTTCAAATACCTGGGCATTTTTCTCGTCGAATCCCTGGATTTTGATTTTCATATTACCGCTACCTGCAAATCTGTCAGTGTGAAAATGGGGGGGGGGCATACCGCACTAGTTATGCCCTCACCCCATCAGTTAGGCTTGCTGTGGCACAAGGCCTCCTGCTCCTGTCCCTGGTCTATTGCTCGGCTATCTACCTAGGTGCCACTAAGACCTCTCTGCATAAGTGGGACACTACCTATAATAGTATTTGCTGCTACGCCTCGGCCTCACCAAGGTATAAACACCACTGTCAGCTCTATGCTGACCTAAAATGGCCCAGCCCTGCTGCTCACTGACTCCGGTCCTATGGCTCTCTCATTGACGGCATAACAAGAACAGTCCTCCCCCAATCCCTATCCTCCTTGTTACACTCTCAAACCCCCTCGTATGGGTTCAGATTGAATGACCAAGCTCCTCTCTATATCCCTCTATGTAAAACTGCTATGGGTGCATGAGCTTTCTCTTACGCTGCCCCCAAGTATTGGAATTCTCTCCCTCAAGCCATAAACTTAGCATCTACCCATGTTGGTTTCAAGAACCTCTACCGTGAATATTTACAAGCATCAAATCCCTGCACATGCTTCCAGCCACCTTAAGTTTTTTATCTCCCCCAGATCTTATCCTTGCTATACTACACTCCACTTTCTACCCTTCCTCCTCCTGCTTTCATTCTCCCCCCCATTTGTACCCTCTCGCCCTCTTCCCCTCCCTCTCCCCTTCCTCCTCTCTACTCTTTCTGGGTGCCTAGTCCTCGCAACAGCACTTGCAGTATGCAGTACTTTACAACCCTGTATTTATTGCACTCGTTTGCTCTGAATATTCCAATGTATTGTTTATATTTTGATCTGTTCCAACTATATACTGTACTTCACTGATTAACTAAGTAGATTGTATTTCTGACTCCGTCACTTTGTATTCACCTATGTTATGTGCTGTGTCACATTGTTGTTGTTAATTGTGTTCAACTTGTATCCTCCCGGGTCATGCCTGAGAATAGGCATCCTTATGCCTAGTGTACTCATCCGGTTACCAAAAGCAAATAAATAAATAAATAATAAAAGTAATGGAAATTACAAACCAAACATCTTTTTACTTAGCAACTAATCCTACCCTAGTTTCAATTGACAATTAGTGGTGGTTGAATTACCCAGCAGAAGTGCTTCTCGAGAGTGTGTTCTTTCAGAAGTCCACAAATGAAAAGCACAATTTTCCCCTGAGCTTTGACAATATCAATGAGGGGGAAAAAGGGGTCCCACCCAGCTTGTGAGGTCACAGCTCTGTGGTGATTCTGGCTGTGAGGTCAGACAAATTCCTGGACACTGAATGGTAGTCACAGGCATCTGCACATTTGCTAAACACCCCACTTAAAAAAAAAACACTACTTTTTTTTTTAATTAGGGAGCCTGCTTTATGGCAGGTCAGAATTACACCTTTGATCTTCAGAGGAACTTCCTGACAGCTATTTCTCCTGCTTGCATGAAGATTCTCACAGGTATCGGTCAGAAGTGGCTTTTCTCCTAATAGGTCATAAAATGCAATACTTTATACAAGAGGCTGGTTTACAACCTATACAACCTGGTTTTATTGTAGTCCCAGGACGTCAGCTTTTATGAGCTAGAGGTGACAAGAAACAAGGCCAGCACATTTTTTTTCCTTTTAAAAATTCAGTGTCTGCTGATGCCCTGTGCTGACTGCCATACTTCTCAAGCAGAAATTCAAAGGAACATATATTTATATTACAAACATAATACAAATGATAACAAGCAAATTGGCTATTTGTCACAACATATAGCAGCACGAAACAGTCAATGCAAACATGTAATAATTAGCAGCAAATAAAATTTAATGTGCAATACAGTATGTAACATATATCAGCATGAAACAGTCAATGCAAGACAGTCAAATAAGGAGGCAGAAGTAAAGTGAGAGCACAATCTCAGCTTGATGTAATGGATACTATTTTCACACAACTAACAACTGGTGGTCAAAGGCAGGCCACCGGAGCAGATGAAAGATTGCAGGAATCGCTTCCCCAGTGTGACCAGACACCTTCCCCTATCATTGCCACCTGAACCAGGGAGGTGGGAGCTACATCCAAGGGCAGGAGCCCTAGAAAATTACAATATTGAGGCCAGTGCCCACAGAGTCAATGGCTGCCACCATTTTGGCAGAACCTTCAAGCTCCTATGTATTCAACTGAAAGCTGAAAGGCACAAGCAAGAGAGTGAGACAGAGAGAGAGAGAGAGAGAGAGAGATGGTAGAACCTGCAACTTTCTATGTTTTGAATGGATGCTGAAAGCCACCAACCAGAGAGGATGAGGTGGCAGAACCTCCAGCCTCCTATGTTTAAAAGAGTACACCAACACCATCCAGAGCATGGCAACATCTTCAGGCCTACCACCGTTCAACACCTAAAGTATTAAGGGACTGTGTAAAGGGAAACCCCCTCTTTGTTTTGTAGAAAGACCATGTGCCAGGCAGGGAAGGGTAGTGGCCTCCTGTAAAGGAGGACTGAAGGGCCACTGTTCTTTGCTGCTGTGTGGGTGGCAGCCAACTCCTGCTAAGGGCTTGTTTGAATTGTGGTCTAGTGGTAGGGTGGTAGTTCTGATCCCACCTAGAAGGGCACCTAAAGGGACCATAAAGTTGTTGCCTGCTTGAAACATTGTTTTCTGCTGCAGGGACTACTTTTTATATTTTTTTTAATTTATAGTTTATTACTCTGGCATTGCTTCGCCCCCAGTCAGGCCCAGCCTGGACTCCCTGCCATCACTAACCCATTTTAACTTTCACCTCCATGAGCCTACCCCCTCATGGTGAGTACCAGCTGAGCTGGAGTCCAACCCTCCACCCCTTCCCAGAGCTATAGGGCACAGGTTCCCAGGGCATCCCCATGGCAGTGACTCACAGCTGGGGTTCAAGTGTCCTTGGGGTCCTGAGGCACGGAGGATTTTTCCTTGTGTGGTGGGTTTTCTCCTGAGCAGCAGGATGTACAATCACACCAAGATGCTGGTGCATGCTTCTAAGAACCACACATCGGCATCTGTCTGCTGCCCTAGCTGAAGCTTGGCAGGCCTGTGTACCTTCTTCTGGCATACTGTCAGATCCCTCCCCCCAGAGGAGGAGAGTGGTCCTCTGGATGACCAGTCCTCCTCTTCCTCCTCCTCCCTCCATCCGGCCCTTCAGAAACTCAAGTCTGCTTCCAAACATGGGTCACTGGTGTCACAAACAGTAGCTCTATCACTGGGCCAGTGAGCCACCCTGCAAGGTCTATTTTTAATAAAGTTGTGTTTTGCTGTATAAACCAGCTTTCATTATTGCCTGCCTTGGCTATGTGCATGTGGATTGGGGGGAACTGTTGAATTTATGTGGGAGCTCCGGGACTTATGACTACAGTGGGGATACGAGTTGGTGCAGTATCACATGTGGTTTTACTGTCATGTCATCAGTCCCCTTTTTATCCTTCAGTGTGCAAACCAGGAAAAAGCCAGCCTTCCTAAATTCATACATGAGGGCGTCCCGCTGAAGGTTCTTTCAAACTGATAATGTGCCAATGTGTGAGTCCCAGGATCTTTGAAAAGAACCTCGGCAAACAGAGCCTTCAAAACTTTTGAATATTTATTTTTACAAACCCCAATGTTTCATCTAATTACATAACATTTTTTCTAGGGGATTGTCATCTAAAAATAAATATACGTACAAAACATTCAGTAATTTTTCTCAGTATTCATAAACTGTGCCTTTGTATAAATTCATGCTACTTAATGATTAGTACCTGTTATTTGTACTCAATAATGCTTTGAAGCACAGTTAGCCTGTAGGCTGCTCCCATATTTCTTAAATAACACAAAATATGTCTTAATTCTATGTGTTATTTATTATTGAAAAAACTGACAAGCATTGAATCATTCCAAGTGCTCATTGTACTGCTCGACTGAAGTGCTTCAAACCCCATCACTGCATTATACTTTGTTTGCACTATAAAGTTTTCAATACGCCTCTCTTAGTCACAAGATCATGACTCTTAACAATCCATCTTGCATTATATCTCCCAGTAGGGGCCTTATATTTAGTTGTCTGTGGTTCTTTGTGCACGATCCCTCTGCAATCCTATCCATCAGACACCCCCCCCTTCCCCGGAAATTAGCTTTATGACTCCAGGCAAAACACATGTCAATAAATAGCTTAGCTTTTTAAGTTTATCAAGTGACATGGACCTCTTGTTGGGGGGTGGGGAATGCACAATCACAATTTTTGTCGCAAAGAGGTTGCAAGGATCGCTTTTTTGCAAAGTCCTACTTTGTGACCCCTTTTAATATACACTAGGTAAGGAATAAGACACAATGAGGTGTGGTTTATGGCTTGATAAGAGCATGCCCCAGGTGTGAGATGAGGCATGAGGCGCTTGCGCCGAGTACCTTTACCACCTTGGAAGTGCTCTTAGCAGACCATAAACCACACCTCAGAATGTCTTATTCCACTTATAAAATGGTTCCCCTGGTAAAGTAGTTAATTAAAAAATGCATAGAAAATCTGTATCTAAGAATAATAAAAAATATGATCATATCAGTTGAAAACGTCCTTGTCATTGTGGTGGAATGCAGCTGTTTAATTGGAAGTCATTAGAGGCGTTGGTGTCTATTTATTTATTCACTTTTTTTTTAGAGAGGTGATGCCTATCTGTCTCTTCCCCTGCATTCCCCCCCCCAACTCTCCGAAGGCGTACATTATAATTTTTTTTGTGTGTCTGTGTATGTAGGGTGTCTTTAGCATGCAGCTAAACAGTGGCTGCCTTCACTGTGAGAGAGTGGCGTTCCACTTCACGACACACCAGAGACATACAGAGAGGCAGCAAATGCTGTTTATTTTTGGATGTTGTTTCTTGTTTTACTTTTGCTCTCTGGAAGGATGATTTTTCTGTGTGACTCAAGCGTGCCGCCGATTTAAAGAGGAGCGAGCGTGTCCTTTACCAGCCGCCATACTGAGCAGTTTCGACTTGGTGCTTTTGAGGCGAGAGGCTCCCCAATTGCCATGGTTCCATAGCACTATGATGCCACCTGCTCAGACCTGTGGTTTCTTCCCCTTTTTTTTTGTTTCTTTTTAAAATATGCCAAAGAACATAATATATTTAAAAAAAACTGCTTTGTAAGTGACTTGATTGAAGCCATTTCTAGGCAGCATGCGAGACGATGCTCGCTGGATAGCAATTATGTCTTTTCTATTTTTTTGCAGCAGCAGTACTTTGTCGGCAGCTTTTGTGTCCTGGAGGGAGCACAGGTCAGAAATTTGCATATTTTAGTTTACTTTAGTGGGTAGGGTAATGCAGTGAAGTTGGGTCTGAAGTCTGTTTCAGAAGGGGGGCAGCTCGGCCACTTCTGGACAGAGGTTGGGTTGGCACAGTGATCTGTGTTATTCTCTGTCCTGACTGGCGGAAGAGGTGCCAGTTGGCACAATATGCCCTGATAAGGACACAGCCAGAGGTACCTCTCAGCCAGTCAAGATGAAGAGAACTCCTGACCCATTTTATAATGGGTCATAAGGCATTCCCTGAACCGGCACAATGGCCACTGCACAAGCACAAGGAAAGAGATGGGGCCTAGAATAATAATGAATCACTGTGCTATGCAGAGTGGCTTCCACACTCTGGAGCCTGCTGCCAGACATTGCAAAGTAAGGCACCTCTGTGGAACCACTGAAAGCAGCCTCACAGGGTTGCCAGAGGTGTGAGAGACACCACCAAAGTCACTGTGTGTGACTGAGATTGACAAAGGACCACTTTGTCATTAAAAATGCTTAACCTGCCATGGTAGAGCTACTGCTCATTACTCCAGTGACCTGAGTTCAAGAGTGAACTCGAGTCCATGGGAGGGTCGAGCATCTGACAGACTGCTTTCCTCTCATGGAGTGAGTGGGTCTCCCACATCTCCCACAATGCACCCGAAACCTAGCAAAAGCAGGGTGTCACAACAGTCGAGAGACCCAGAAAGCCATGGGATGACAGACACACTGTGTTGTTGCATGTCAGGTGTCAGACGTGAGGAAACAAGTGAAATATCCCTCACCAGGAGAAGGGCTGGCACCAAAGACTGGGCACCCTGACTGGATCCTGCTTCGAGGTGGAAAGACAAGCCCCTCCATCCTCACCATGAGGGGTAAGTCTCAAGAGTATCAGGAGGTAAGTCCCTGGGGAGGAACAAGTGAAAATCCCTTGCCAGAAGAAGGGCTGGCACCAACAACTGGGCACCCAACTGGATCCTGCTTCAAGGTGGCAAGGCAAGCCCCTCCATCCTCGTCATGAGGAGTAAGTCTTGGGAGTATCAGGAGATAAGTCCCTGGGGAGGAAACAAGTGAAAATCCCTCACCAGGAGAAGGGCTGGCACCAATGACTGGGCACTCGACTTGATCCTGCTTCAGGGTGGAAAGGCAAGCCCCTCCATCCTTGCCATGAGTGGTAAGTCTTGGGAGTATCAGGAGGTAAGGCCTGGGGAGGAAACAAGTGAAAATCCCCTTACCAGGAGAAGGACTGGCACCAGCAACTGGGCACCTGACTGAATCCTGCTTCAGGGTGGCAAGGCAAGCCCCTCCATCCTCGCCATGAGGGTTAAGTCTCGGGAGTATCAGGAGTAAGTCCCTGGGGAGGAAACAAGTGAAAATCCCCTCACCAGGAGAAGTGCTGGCACCAACGACTGAGCAGCCCAACTGGATCCTGCTTCAGGGTGGCAAGGCAAGTCCCTCCATCCTCACCATGAGGGGTAAGTCTTGGGAGTATCAGGAGGTAAGTCCCAGGGTAGGAAACACCCCCTGATGAAGGCCTAATTGTTGGGTCAAAGCGCTGGGGACAGAAGCTCTAGCATCATGTCTGATTTGTGACTTGTGAAGGGATAAAGGAATGCTATTTTAACTACACTGGGAGTTAGAACTTGCTTATTTTTGCACCCCGGAGTGCACTTTCCTTTTGTTCTCTTACTAAGTTTGGACGGCAGACCTGTGTGAACACCCAGGTTTCTACCTAAGACGCACCTGCCTTTTGCATATACTGGAGAAAACAAGTGAAAAATTCCCTCACCAGGTGAAAGGCTGGCACCAATGACTAGGCACCCCCACCTGGATCCTGCTTCAGGGTGATAAGGCAAGCCCCTTCATCCTCACCATGAGGAGTAAGTCTTGGGAGTATCAGGAGGTAAGTCCCCAGTGAGGAAACAAGCGAAAAATTCCTTCAGCAGGCATAATAGAGGATAGCCCCTTGCAGACCTATCACCATCAACTAGGCAGACCTACTAGACTGTGCTTCAGCAAGGCAAGGCAAGCCCCTCTGACCCTGCCATGACGGGTATGTCATGGGTGTATCAGGGGTAAGTCCCTTGGATTGTTTGTGACCAGGCGGGGGGTGGTGTCATTTGGATAGGAGTCAATTAGGCAGCAGGGGATAAAATCCAATATTAATTAAGAAATAAGGCATAACCAGGGGTTAGATTAACAGTCGGTTAATCTCCTCCTGGGGTGTAATGTGGCACGAGGTGCAGCTGAGTGCCATATTGACACTAGGTTGTGATTAACTGATTGCTTAGCTAACCCCTCTGAGTGCCTTATTGTTATTTTAAAAATTACTCCGAAAGAAAAGTGTTAAAAGTACACCTTCTGAATGTTTTCCTTATCAAGAGGAAGACTTTTAATACAATATTTCATCCACTGTTTAAGAAATTTGGTTTAGAATAAAAATTCATTAATTCCAGTCCTTCAGCTGTGCTGGAGGATGAAATGCTGAAAAAATGTATATGCCATGGTGATAAAACTGTACACCACAGTGTAACAGAAGTAATATAAGGGTCTTGGAATGCTGGCAACCAGATAGAAGTTCTGAGACCATTTCTATAATTAAAAAAAAAAAACTTGCAGTGAAACGGGGATAGAGAGAGGGTTTCACAATGCACCATGGCATGAATTTACATTTATGGATGGGTGGGAGTGGGGGGGTCCAGTGGGTCACCAGGGAAAAACATCACAGGACATAATAATTAAAAATCATCTCAGTCCACAAGCGGGCCATAAGGTATGGGGTGTAGGGGGACAACTGAGGTGGTAGCACCTCAAGGCACAAACACTTGCTGCAAGTCTAGTGTTTACAGTCACAAACTGTGTATGATGGCCAAAAACATCCGGGGACCTTGATTTGTGTTGTAACTTAGCTGCCAGAAAACACTCCCCAGTGGCTAATGAGGGCCTTTGTGTATGGTCTTTTCTGGGGGTGGTATGAGGAGCGTCAGGGCGCCTTCCCGAAGTCAGTAATTCCTGACTGTGACTGTGTATTGGGCACAAGTGTCTCTTTTCTGCTTTTTTATTTATTTGAAAACTCGTAGACAGGAGAGGCGACTGGAGCTGTTCAGCATTAGGTGCAACACTGGAGTAAACAGGAACTAATGGAATAAACTGGAATGGCTCAAAACTAGACAGGCATAATTGTGATAATAGCAACAACACAATCATTGCAATAGTAACACTGAGATGATCCCACACAAACGGGATGCAGAGTAAATAAATACACAGCTGAGCAATGACAGACAGACAGACAGATCCTGTCTGTAGGTAGATAGATAGATAGATAGATAGATAGATAGATAGATAGATAGATAGATAGATAGATATACAGACAGACGGACAGATAGACGGACAGACAGATGGAAGGACAGATAGATAGATACTGTCTGTAGATAGATCGACAGATAGACCGACAGACAGGCAGACAGTCAGATAGACAGACAGATAGATGGATAGATAGACAGACAGACAGCGAAAACAAATCTAGAAAAAAATGAGGTTTAGTGTGCAGAGGACAGCAGAGCTAGCAGACTTTCCGTATTAAGAGTAAGAATGAAAAAGAGCTAAGTGAGACCACTGGAGAGGTTTGAGAGAGAGAGAGATGAGAGGGAGTGACACACAGAAAGCCTTAGTGGCCTGTTTCACAACATACCAGCAATTTCATTTTGTACCACCGCTCGCTGTGTTTATTTATTTATTATGGTACCCAAAGACTGGAGGATAGCAGATGTAGTCCCCTTATACAAAAGTGGGAACAAAGAGGAAGCGGGGAACTACAGACCAGTCAGCCTCACCTCGGTAGTGGGGAAGATCATGGAAGCACTACTGAAGGAGAGATTGGTGGAACATCTGGTTGTCAATGGACTACAGGACCCAAGGCAGCATGGTTTCACCAGGGAAGGCCATGTCAGACCAACCTCATTGAATTTTTGACTGGGTGACTAGGGAGGTGGATCAGGGGAGGGCAGTGGACATGGCCTATCTGGACTTCAGCAAGGCCTTTGACACTGTGCCACATAGAAGACTATTGCACAAACTGGAGAAAATGGGTGTGGGCAGGACAGTAGTGCAGTGGGTAGGTAACTGGCTGGGCAGCAGGACACAGAGGGTGGTGGTAAATGGCTGTCACTCCACAGAGGGAAGAGTGACCAGTGGGTACCACAGGATCAGTGCTGGGACAGGTACTATTCAATATCTTCATCAGTGACATTGAGAGGACCTAGAAGGCAGAATTTCACTGTTCGCTGATGACACAAAGCTCTGTAACAGAGTAGACACACCAGAGGGTGTAGACAGAATGAGAAGGGACCTGCAGAAACTTGAAGAATGGTCAGGATTTGGCAGTTGAAATTCAATGCAAGGAAGTGCAAGATAATGCATATGAGGGCACAAGAACCCTGGCACAATATATCAGTTGGGGTGAGGATATAGCATGCACCAAGCAGGAAAGGGATCTTGGAGTTATCATCTCTGATGACCTCAAGGCAGGAAACAATGTGACAAGGCAGCAGGTAAAGCAAATAGGATGCTGGGATGCATAGGCAGGGGCATCACCAGCAGGAAAAGGGAGGTCATAATTCCACTATACAAGACACTAGTGAGGCCGCACCTGGAGTACACTGTGCAGTTCTGGAGACCTTACCTACGTAAGGACATAGACAGGGTGAGAAGGTTCTGAGGAGGGCAACAAAGATGGTGCATGGATTGCATCACAAGTCCTATGAGGACAGGTTGAAGGCACTGAACATGTACTCCCTGGAGGAGAGGAGGTAGAGAGGATATGATAGAGACATACAAGTATCTTACAGGAGGAACAGGGTGCAGGAATGCACTATTTTTAAGTGAAAAGATGTTCCAGGACTAGAGGGCATGGGATGAAGTTGGAGGGAGGATGATTCAGAGGAAACGTGAGGAAGAATTTCTTCACAGAACGGGTGGTGGACAAGTGGAACACCCTGCCAGAGGAAGTGGTGGGGCTGAAACAATCACGGGATTTAAGAATGCATGGGATAGATATAAAGGAATTCTGGAGGTCAGGGGTAAGGGGCAACAGACTTCCTGGAAAACATAAACTGAACTTACAAACTTAAATGGGCAGACTGGGTGGGCCATAGGCCCTTATCTGCCGACACTGTCTATGTATCTATGTATGTATCTATGATTTTGGCAGACACCTTTGAGCCAAGGCTCTTTTACAAAGGTTCCATGTCAGAAAACGAGCATAGTACACAGTCAAAGACAGTAACAAACAAGACAATTCACCGCAGCCATAGGCTTTGTCAGGTATATTAGTTAGCATATACAATCCAGGTCATAGGTACAATAATTCTCGGAAGGACTGGAAGCTATGAGGAGAGAGGGCACGTACAGGTGGAGGAGTCTGTAGGGCAGGATCAGGGTAACTGAAGAAGATGCTTTTGGGTTGTACAGTTAAACCCTTTAAAAACATGCAAGTTTATAAAAACATTAATAAGAAAGAAAAAAGAAAACGACAAAAATCATTTTGTGGTAGATTAAATCTACATAAGGTGTAGTGAATTGTTGCATTTCGAGGACATTATGTGGTGTAGGAGCAAAATTATTTTGTTGAGCATCATATTAAAGAGGTGATGTAATCCTTCATAGAGTGTGAGGATCTGCTGAGGATAAGATGTGAATGCCACAAATCGCAATCCATAAGGGAACAGGGAGCAGTTTACAAATGATCTGTCGAGAGTCTTGTTCTTCACCCTGTATGTCCATCACAGATTTGTCTGATGCTGGGCCTTCTGTAGAGACAGAAAGAGACTGCCTTAGCAGACAGTCACGTCAGTTTTAGTACAATATTGACTTACAGCACTTCCTGCTACAGAGTCCCAACTGCAGACCCCCCCTCATCACCTACTCAAGGTCATGTCGGACATATCAGAATAAATGCTTCTGCCAGTACCTCCGCCGCCACCTCCCAAAATCAATCATCCCATAAATATGTGTATGTGTGGGAAGGGAAGAGGAAGAATAATTAAAAAAAAAAAAGCTATCGTAAACCCCCTGGCTAACCATGCATAATTAATGAGGGCACCGGTTTCAGCTCTGCCACAGTTTTAGGCCTACAGAGTACAATACAACACTATAATATGTCAAACGGCTTTTTTGTTTTCCGGAGGAGAGTTTCTATTTGAAGAATCTGTGTGCTGAAATATTTCTCTCTGCCTGTCCTTCAAACAAAAGTTATAACCTGCTTTTCACAATAGCCTCTCATGACAAGTTAATCAGGATTACTATGATTTGAATAAACCAGCAGAAAGGACATTTGAAAGAGTAAAGTACTATTCTGTCAAACATTAACAAAGTCCAGCACTCCCTCTCTCCCCAGTACTGCTCAAAAGGTATTGTAAATCATTTAAATCTTTTTTCTTTTTTTCTGTACTTTTCATTTACTCCGCTGTCTCAAAATGGAAATTCTTTGTTAGCATCCTTCTGTCGAAAATGTGGGCAGCCCTGGTTAACTTGACAAGGCGACTCCTCATTGGCCAAGGTCAACACTATCTGTTATTATTAACTGCTTTTATGAGCTGGGGTCCTACTGCTATTCTTTCTTTTCTGCAAGATAACCTCCCAGCTGTATTGTCTAAGAGTTGCATGGTGAGACTCATAAGGAGGACCTGGAATGCCAATCAAGAATCATGTTAGAATAGATGAAGCAGTAACCATCAGTCTAATTAGGTGATTCAACCCCTTTAAAAATACTGTAATTTCATTAGAAAGTGTCTTTCTCTGCTGGGTGTTTGCTTGGCATGCTGGCAATCCAGGTTCACGCCCTGAGTCCGGATGTCAGGAGCACTGGCTGGCAGGGAGGAAGATCAGAGTGTCTGACTGATGCTTCCCTCTTGGAGGGGTGGGTGGAGGAGCACTGCTCTATAGCGGATCCTGGTGGGGGCTTTGTGGTGATGTGCTTGGTGGCGTGGATGATCATGCACCACAGGATGTCCCTACCCCAGATCACCGCTGCAGTGTCCTCATACGTGGGAGGTGGACAAGACAAGAAAAAAGGGCTTCTTCCAGCCTGATCGGAAGATGAACACCTGTCTCCCATGCCTAAGTCCCCAGAGCACACCACCTCCATCCCTGCATCAGCCCTGGGGGTAGCATTCAGACTGCTCCTCTCCTTGTTCCAGGACTCTTCTGGTAGGATTAGAGCTGGACCCTTCGGACACAGGGTGCATGGGCCATGACTGGTGGAGGTTGGCAGCAGGGGTGAGACTGGAGGGCACTAAAGGGACTTGAAAGCTGGCCCGAAGGAGTGGCGGGCTGGGGGCCGGGGTGAGGAGCATAAATAAATACAAAAAAAGAATGTGTCTTTTGTGGCCAGCCTTATGGCACTGGACATAGTACATCCTGCTAGCATCTGGGAGATCCAGTTTTTTGGTAGGAGCCAGGCTATCAGTCACAGGGCTGGTGAAATCATGGGAGTACCACAAAGGCAGCATGCTTGGACTCCAGGCAAGGGTGTTGGAGCAGCCCCGCCATGGTAAGGTGATGGGAGAAATCTAACGTCACAGGTACCCTTCGCAATGTAGGCCACACACTGCCACACTCCCATCCGCTGCTCGACTAATGCTTTTGTCAGTCCTAGTGGGATCTGACGGCTAGATCATCCATCCGATTCCAGACCTGAGATCCTGTATGACCCCATTCAGATTTCAGATCCAGGGTGGGATAGTGGGATCTGAGGTCAGGTGTCTGTCTCAGATCCCAGATAGTCACTCTGAATAGTTGTTATCCTACTGGATCCTAGGTGATAGGATCCAGTAGTCAGATACCAAAGGTATCTAATGCCATCCAGTATCCAAGAAAATCAGTGGTATCTGCTGGTACCTGATTCCATTGAATACTATCTGAGCAACGCTATTGAAAAGACTGTTTGGTGTAGGTAGGCCAATCCAGACATGGGTGAGGCAGAAAGTGTAAAAAGGCGCCAGCTGTAGGACTGACGGTCGTGGTCCTTTCAAGTGCTGCGCCTCATCTGAATGCTTCAAAAGGTAAGAGGTATTGGGGCTAGAAGGTTTCCAGGGAATCCTCTGTATCAAGATGGCCTGAGGGAGGAGGATGAACTTAAGGATAAAAGAATATGTGTGTTACTTTTCAAAAGGGAAGCCCTACTTCCCCTGTAAGCCTGGGCATCAAAAATGGGCACGGTGTGATGTCTACAGCTCAGCCTTCTTGATAACATTTCAGTCCTCATGCCACCAGAAATGGACCACTAGTGTAAACAGAACATGGGACCCATTGCACACATGCAGCATCACAATTATTTCTAAAGTAAAATATTGCTTTCTTTAGCATTATTTTATTTTAAGAACACAATCAGGAGGTTCGTAATAGCAACAAGATCCTAAACAGTTTGCCTTACGAGTGAGATAATGCCCATGGGAATAGAAGCACTGATCCTTATGAGTGAGCTAATGCCCACGGGAATATAAACGCTGATCCTTATGAGTGAGCTAATGCCCACGGGAATATAAGCCCTGCTCCTTATGAGTGAGATAATGCCCATGGGAATATAAATGCTGATCCGTAAGTATGAGATAATGCCAGAGGTTGATGAAACAGAAACAGAAACACTGATATAGGGGTTTCCAGCACAACAGGGAGACACACCCTGAAGTTCAAAGGTGCTAAATTCAAGGGTACCCTTAGGAGGCATGTCTTTTCCCGGAGGGTTATGATCCTATGGAACAGCCTACCAGCAGTGACAGTGGACATGAAGACAATACAGGCATACCTTCAAGGTAAACCCCCTACACAAAGTTCTGCATAAAAGTAGCCCAAGTCTGTTGCGGTTGATACACCCAGTCTGCCCAATTGTGTTTTACTTATTTTTTTTGTTGTTCATTATTATTTCCCAGACCCTGCTTAATCCATGTCATAATCTCTACTCCCCTGTCCCTTATCTTGACAGTTCCCTTGTGCCTATTCCACGCATGTTTGAAACCAATTATTGTTTTCACCCCCACTGCCTCCTCTGGAAGGCTATTCCAGGTATCCACCCTGTTTAAAGGTTTCTATCATGCCCCCCCTTTCCTCCAGGGTGTACATATTCAGCTCCTTAAGCCTCTCCTCATAGGGCTTTTGTTGCAGACTCTGCACCATTTTTGTAGCCTTCCTCTGGACCATCTCAACTCTATGTCTTTTCTGAGATGTGGCCTCGAAAACTGTACACAGTACTCAAGATGGGATCTTACCAGTGATTTACATAGGGATAGAACCACCTCTCTCTCTTCCTGCTGGAGATACCCCTACTTATGCATCCCAGCATCCTACTAGCATTTCCAAATGCCCTGTCACACTGCCTAGCTACCATTAGGTCATCCATTATGATTGCCCCAGGTCTCTATCCTGATTGGTCTTTGCCAGTATCACTCTGCCCATCTTGTACTCTGCTCCCGGGTTCCTATAGCCCGATGGCCCATATTCGTTATGCTCTACTTTTTTGCATTAAAATCCAGCTGTCATACTCTTCACCACTCTTCCATTCTTTTCAGATCCGTGCACGTTCTATCCCCCTCCCCCCCCAGGTGTGTCCATTCTGTTACAGATCTTGATGTCATCTGCAAAGAGGCAGACTTTTCCTTCCACTTCTCCTGCTATGTCGCTTATAAAGATATTGAAGAGAACTGGTCTCAATACTGATACCTGAAGTACCCCACTGGTCACCCTCCCTTCCTTGGAACACACTCACCACTGCCCTCTATGTCCTTTCTACTAACCAGTTCCTTATACAGGTTACCACCTTATTATCTACCCCGAGTTACACAACTTGCTTACTAATCTGTGTGGAATGGTGTTGAATGCTTTGCAGAAATCCAGGTAAGCCACGTCCACTGTTCCTCACTGATCTAGCTCCTTGGTCACCCAGTCAAAGAAGTCTATCAGATTTGTTTGAAATTACCTTTCCTTTGTAAAAACCATACTGCCTGGATACCAGAAATTCCACAATCCTTTCCATCAGTAGTGCTTGCATCAACTTACCCACCACCGATGTCAGGCTAACAGGTCTATAACTGCTTGCCTCTTCCTCGCTACCGCTTTTGTGAAGTGGGACTATGTTGCCCTTCTCCAGTCCTCTGGGACCACCCCAGTCTCCAGTGACCTGTTAAAAGGGTCTGTCAGAGGTGCAACTAGTATCTCTCTAAGTTCCCTCAGTACGCTTGGATGTACCCCATTTGAACCCATAGCTTTGTCTACTTTCAGGTTGTCAAGTGTTTTCTGGACTCTCTCCACCGAAAACTGACTATTTTCTTTTTCTCTTGCCTCAAAGGTTCTAGTGCCCCTTTGTGATCCCTCATATTCCCCTTCCACTGTGAAAACTGAGCAGAAGTATTTGTTCAAGATAGGAACATAAGAATATGATGGCAGAAAAGAACCGTCAGGCCCACCCAGTCTGCCCAGAGTACCTAGGATTCCCCTAGGCCTTTGCTGTAGTCCTTCGCTCCCTGGTTCAGCAATCCCCTGTGATTATCTCAGGCCCTCTTGACCCCCTCCACTATCATCTCACCCACCACCTCCCTTCGCAACCCATTCCAGTTGTCCACCACCCTCTCAGCGAAGAAATACTTCCTGAAGTTACCCCTAAATGTCCCCCCCGATCTGATATTTATGTCCCCTTGCCCTAGGTCTCTCTTTCAATTGGAAAAGGTTCTCCACAGGCACCTTATTTATACCCTGGAAGTATTTAAAAGTCTTGACCATGTCTCCCCTCTCCCTTCTTTGCTTCAAGGAGTACATGCCCAGATTGTTCAGTTTCCCCTCATATGGTAAGGGTTCTAGGCCCCTCACCATCCTCGGCACCCTCCTCTGAACTCTCTCTACACTCTCCACATCCTTCCTGAGGTAGGGCCTCAGAACTGAACCCCATACTCCAGGTGCAGCCTGACCAGCTGTGTGTAAAGGGGTACTATGACCTCCCTTGTTCTGCTTGAGATGCTTCTCCCTTTGCACCCCAACATTCTGCTTGCTCTTGCTACTGCCCCCCTCACACTGCTTTCCTACCTTCAGGTCATGGGAAATGATGATGCCCCAGTCCCTCTCTTTTTCAGTTACCTGCAGGGAGCTACCTCCCAGTGAGTATTCTGCCCTCCCATTTTTCTTGCCTAAGTGCATGATGATCTTACACTTTGTTGTGTTGAATGACAATTGCCATTCTTTGGACCATTCCTCTAGCCTCACCAGATTCCTTTGCATCCTCTCCACCTCCTCTGGGATGTCCACTCTGTTGCAGACCTTTGCATCATCTGCAAAAAGACTCATTTCCCCCTCAAGACCCACTGCTATATCCCCTATGAAGATATTAAACAGAAAAGGTCCTAGCACCGACCTCTGGGGAACCTCACTAATGACCACCGACTCCTCTGAGTGTGCCCCATTGACCAGTACTCTCTGTGTTCCTCCCTACAACCAGCTACCCTCCCACTGTATGACCTCCTCCCCAGCTCCAAGCAGGCCAGTTTGTGTAAGAGCCTCTTGTGTGGCACCGAGTCAAAAGCTTTTTGGAAGTCAAGGTAGGCCACATCTACTGAGCCTTCCTGATCCACCACCCTGATGACCCAGTCAAAAAACTCTGTTAAGTTTGTTTGACAGATCTACCCTCTGTGAACCGATGTTGCGCTAGGTCCCAAAGTCCTTTAGCATCCAAGTAGCTGCTTATTCTGCCCTTGAGCAGTTTCTCTATGATTTTCCCAGCCACAGATGCCAAACTCACCGGTCTATAGTTATCCATGTCCTCCTTCCCTCCTCCCTTGTGTAGGGGTATCACATCTACACACTTCCAGTCTTTAGGTACTACTCCAGACCTTAAGGATTCATTAAAAAGAGCAGTCAAGGAAGCAGCCAGCACCTCCCTCAGTTCTCTCAAAAGCCTTGGATGCATCCCATCTGGCCCCATGGCCTTTTTAACTTTCAAATTCCCTAAGCTCCCTTAGTACCTCCTCTTTCTTAAACGGACTCACATCCACTCCCTCCCCTGTGGTTTCTGTTACCTTAGAGTTGCCCCTTTTCTATTCTGCCTCCTTCGTAAATGCTGAGCAGAAATAGCTATTCAGCAGCACAGCCTTTTCCTGGTCCCCCATCACCCTCTCCCCTACCCCATTTTTCAGGCTGGGAATTCCTTTCTCTGTTTTCTTACTTACACCTACATATCAAAACAAGCATTTGTCAATGCTGAATGTTGCCTTGCTGGTTTTGGCATTGGTAGTGCAGGAGTTAGAGACACACATAATAGAAGTAGCAGTGAAGTATAGAACCGACATCAACCCCACCCTACTCTGCAGAGAGTGACAGGCATTGGGGTTTGCGTTTGGGTCACTGGCCATAACGCTTGTGCTATTTCACACGAGTGTCGCGTTGTGCCTTGGGGTCATCTGGGCTTATGCTCACCCCATTTCATAAGGAAGTATGTTGAGATGGGTGCAGCATAGGAGGATGGGTTGAACTTTGAGGCTGAAGAGTCCAAGGCACACCTTGATGCCTGTCAGTGGCTGCAGGGTGGAGGTGGAGGACCAGTGGCATGAGCAGTACAGCAGATGATCCAAAGACACACCCCTGATGCATGCTAGTCTGTACAGGGTGAGATGTAATGGTTAGAAACCCTAATGCCCTGGGCATGTGTTGGTATTTGCACTCCAAATTTTAAAACATGGCCTTTTTGTGACCCCACCTCATGAAAGTATTTTGGACCTCTGTTCATGAACAATGCCCCTGTGATTTTGTTAATCTGTCTCGAACGTTGATTTCCCACAGTGACCGCACCATTCTGCACCACATGAAAATGTCAGCTGCACCGTTGATAAGGAGGTGTGAAGAGATGGCAATGTGGGAAATCTAGAGTGAAAATATTAAACATTCTTGAGTTACGAGCATGTGTGAAAACAGCACATCGCACGCTTGTAACACAGTCATTTAGTGGAATTATTTCACCAAATTTTTAACATAGCCATTTTGGGATCTCTGCTCATGAACAGTGGCACTATGATTATCTTAATCTAGCCGAACGTTGATTTTCCACAGCGACCGTGTGATTGTGCGCCAGATGTGCAAAACTACATTTCGAACACAGTGTGACAAATGATAGCTGAACTGTTCATAAGAAGGTGTGCAAAAATGACAATGTTGAAAATCTGGAGGGAAAATATTACAAATTCTCAAACTTATGACTGTGCATGGACACTGCGCAATGCATGCTTGTAACAAAGTCATTTTATGGAATTTTTTCACCAAATTTTCAACATAGGCATTTTGGGACCTCTGCTCATGAACAGTGTTACTGTGATTTTCTTACTCTGTTCTAAACATTTTTTTCTACAGCGACTGTGCCACTGTGCGCCAGATGTGTGAAAACACAGTTCAGGTAGGATATGGGAAATGAAAGCTGTACTATTCATAAGGAGGTGTGAAAAAGTGGCAATGGTGAAAATCTGGAGTATAAATATCAAAAATTATCGAAGTTATGAGCGTGTGTGGAAACTACGGAACGCACACTTGTAAAACAGTCATTTTATGGACATTTGTCACCTAATTTTCAACACAGGCATTTTAGGACATCTGCTCAGGAACAGAGTCACTATGATTTTCTTAATCTGTCCCAAACACTGATTTACCACAGCGACCACGATATTCTGTGTGGGGAATGCGATAACACAGTTCGGCCAGGATGTCAAAAATGATAGCTGTACTTTTCATAAGGACGTGTGAAAAAATGCAAATGTTGAAAATCTGGAGTGAAAATATTACAGGTTTGCGAAGTTACGAGGGTGCGTGAAAACTGCGCAATGCACTCTCATAGCACAGTCATTTAATGGACTTTAGTCACCAAATTTTCAACATAGGCATTTTAGGACCTCTGCTCATGAACAGTGTCACTGTGATTTTCTTACTGTGTCCCAAACACTGATTTCCCACAGCGACCACGCTATTCTGCGCCAGAAGTGTGAAAACACATTCGGCCAGGATGTGAAAAATGACAGCTATACTGTTCATAAGGTGCAGAAAAATGCCAGTGTTGAAAATCTGGAGTGAAAATATTACAGATTTGCAAAGTTACGAGCGTGCATGGAAACTGCTCAACGTACGCTCGTAAAACAGTCATTTGTTTTGATTTTTTCACCAAATTTGCAACATAGGCTTTTTGAGAGCCCACCTCATGAACAGTGGCACTGTTGGTTTGTTAATTGGTCCCGAAGGGTGATTCCGTGCAGTGACCACAAAATCACCTTTTGAGACTGAATAACGTCATGACAGTAACGGAATTAATGAGGAGTGGTCCCAATAACCCCATGTTTAAAATTTGGTGGCAAAATTCCCAAAAATGCCCGCGATATGCACCAATGTTAAAAAAAACTATTTATGCCTTTATACAGCTTACCGGCATTTCTTCAGTTTGCGGTCGGCTTTGAAGAGTGCAGACATGTTCCCAGTCCACCGAAGATCATCGCACCAGGCTCTGGAGATAAATATGGGGTGAGGGGAGGTGGGGTACGCAGTTGGTGGGTGTGGGTTGGTGGGAGGGGGCTGCAGACTATGAGGGACCGTTTTCTACTTTACAGTGTAAAAAAAAAATCACTGGAAGTTTTTGTTTTTTTACAGGTACATTTGACACGTTGGGGTGGGCTTCCAGCATGTCACCTTCGTGTTTTTTTTTTTTGGGGGGGGGGACTGGAGCCGACAGGGATTGGGCACCCTGACTGCAAATAAAAAAGAGTGAGGGGGGCGATTATGCCGACAGGGATTGGGCTCCCCTGTCAACAGATGAACTGGGGAGGGGTGCATGATGATGCCGACGCGGGGATTGGGCACTTCCCTACGTCAAAGTTTTTGTTTTATTTTACAGGTACATTGACATGCTGGGGTGTGCTCCCAGTGTGTCACCTGCATGTTTGTTTTTTTTTCAGGGGCGGAACTGTAGCCAAAGGGGATTAAGCAACCCGTTGGCAAATAAAAAAGAGTGTTGGGGGATGATGCCGAAGGGGATTGGGCTCCCCTGTCGGCAGATGAACTGGGGAGGGGGGCATGATGATGCTGACAGGAGGATTGGGCACCCCCTAAGTTGGCTTTTCTGGGGACTGTGCAAGGTGGATGGCACAGTCGCCGCCATGTTGCACTGAAACTTACACCGGGAAAGGCACGCCTTGCAATGAGGTGGAGCTGCCTCATTGCAGTGGCTAAAACCTTTCAAGGTGGTGGACACACTTTTGCACTGCTGTCATAGATAGCATGCAATCTAATTCATGCCACGGAGCCCAGCCCCAAAAAGCAGTGGTGCCACAGGCCACAACAGGACTACACCTCCAAAACCTGGCCTCAAGATACTGCGCAACATGTTTCTTTATGAAAAAGGCAATAAGGTGCAAGACAACATAAAAAGGTCTTGTCCTCTTCTTGACTACCTTGGCAATGTTCTCTGCTGTCCTAGCCTTTGCTCACCTGACTGCCTTGCTTGCCTCCTTCTAATTAACCTGGTATTCCTCCCAGTCCTCTTCTCCCTGTGTCATTTTGAACTTCTGAAAGGCTCTCTTTTTAGCCCTGATGCTGCCCTCAACCTCCTTGTTAAACCACAGTGGCTTCCTTTTTCTGCTATTCTTACACACCCTCCTCGCACAGAGGTCTGTGGCTCTCACTGTGGCCTCCTTTATTAAGTCCCACATCTCATGCACCCCCCCGTTACCCCACTCTTTCTAAAGCTTGTTTTACATATTCCCCCGTTTCTTGAAATCCACTTGTCTGAAGTCAAGAACCTTCACCTTAGTCCGGTTTAGAGCTGCTGACATGCGTATCGTAAACCACACAGTGCAATGATCACTGGTACCAAGGTTTTCCCCAACCGCTAAATTCCCTACCCTGTTCCCATTTGTTAGTGCCACATCCAACACCGCCCCCTTCCTAGTCAATTCCTGGACCATCTGCCTAAGCAAGGCAACCTGAAGTGAGTCCAGTATTGCCCTGCTTCTAGGGCATGCTGCTGACAATGTGTCCCATGTCACATCCGGCAGGTTGAGATCCCCCATCAGAAGCACCTCCCCTTTGCTGATAGTCACAGAATTTCCTCTACCATCTGGTTTTCCACACCCTCTTGCTGCCCCGGTGGCCTGTAGACCACCCCTGTGTGGATCACCTCCCCCCTCTCCATGATCAATAAGACCCATAGTGCCTCTGTGTCTGCCCACCTTCCCTGTGACTCCGTGGCCTGAATCCCTTCCCTCACGTAAAGCGCTATCCCCCATTCCTACCCTGTCTCTCCTAAACAACTTGTACCCTGGTATGTTTATGTCCCAATCCTGCCCTCCATGGCACCAGGTTTCTGTGATTCCCACCAGGTCTGATTCTTCTTCTTCTGCCATGACTGGGACCTTATTTCCCAGGCTCCTTGCATTTGTGCACATTGCCCTTCAATCTCCAGCCACCCACCAAGATGTTTGCTTTTTCTTGATTATCCTCCATGCGTTAAGGAGGTCCTTTGCTAATCTGGAACTGGTTCAGTACTGGTGCACTAGGTAGTGATAGTGAATTAGTGTGGACTCCATTTTGGTGGAAGGTCAGAGGGTCTATGGGGGATACCTGTGAGCATATTGGGCTTTATGCACTAAAGTGTGAAATGTACATCCAAGAGGCATGTACCAGGCCTGCGCAGATCTGCACCCACCGACAAGTACACAGTGGCTGGCATTCACCATTGCCAACTGGCTGTCCGTGGGCCCATCCTGCCTCCCCCCCCGGCACACAGCTGCATGGGGGTAGATTGAGGGAGAAAGGCAGGCATCCAGTCGGATGCCCATCCTGGGTCCCAAAGTGGATCCCCTGCTGCTGCATGTGAGCAGGGGATCCTGAGAAAGCACAGGACACTGTATTTTTGAAACTATGGTGAGTGCCTGAATAGCTGCCCCCAGCCCTCCCTGTCAGCCCGGTGAGCTGAAGCAGCAGGGTGGAAGGTGTTCCCATCCTGCTGCAGGTGGGTATCTATTTGACAGGGTATGTATGGGTTGTAGCAGGGCCTCCCCTCACATAACTTGCACCCCCACACCTGGCACTCTGTGCCTTTATGAATGGTGCTGGAGTGTGGGCACACCTCTGACTCCCGTGGATCACCCCCACAAGTAGCTCCACATCAGCTGAGAATGGGACACACGTCCCTTCCATACACATATGCAAGGGTCTACAGGACCACAGTGCATTGTGGGGGCAATTAGGTGTCATGCACAGAGCCCATTATTTGTGCTTTACTGTTTATTTCATTTTTTATCAACTGGGAAAGGAAGGCTAGACAATACTGCCTATTTACAGCCTTGTCCCAGGGTGAGGTGGGGGTGGGGTGGGAAATACAGATGCTAACCAACAGAAATTAAACCAGATTAAGCATTTAATTGTATTTTCACGCATAGGTAAAATTTAACTAGGACAATGGTAAAATTTCCCTGCTTTTTTTCAAGAAGTTCCATGACATCTTTAACATCACTTCAGGAGGGCCGACTTTACAAAAATTGGGGAATGCCTCAGGGTTGCTCTGGCAGGAGGTAGGACTTGGGTGGAGTGGAGTAACAGTGGGTGGAGCTAAAAGGGGCCACAGTGAAGGCAAAAAACCTCTGGGTCAGGCAAGTAAGCAAAAGCAAAAATAAAAAGAGACTGCTATGGTTCTCAAAATAGGTGGCTGGGAAGGTAAGGACGAAAAAGCATTCAGGAGGTGTAAGGAGACAGAGGGAGGAGGATAGGGAAGTTAAGTGTATCAGGAAAAGCAGAGGGAGGAAGGGAAAGCATTCATGAGAGCAAAAGAGCAAACAAAGGAGGAAATAGCCCAGGCAGTAAAGAAGGGGGACAAGACATTTTTCAGATATGTAAGCAAAGGGGGGATGACCAGGGCAGGGAAGGCTAAAGAGGGAAAGGGGAGAATGCACGGAGGGGGGCCAGGAAAAATCAGACATCACGAACAACTATATTTGGTCGCGTGCTGGGCGCCTGAGAGGATGGACACGTAGGCAAAACATGGAGTGAATCACGGCTTTAAAATCCATTTTAAAATTAAAAAAACCTCTGACAACAAGTAATTTTCGGTGTGGGTTAATCCTATAAGTGCCAAGATCAACTGGTGTTAAGTGGAACGCAATCGGACGAAACTGTAAGTCTTTATTTATTTTAGAAGGTCCCACGACATAGCGCTATGTCACTGGGGCTGATCAGTGCTGTGCTGGGGGGCTCCAACCAACGGATGCCCACAAAATATGGACATGACAGTTATCTGCTCTTTACTACAAAATATTTCAGTAGGTCAATCAGAACTGAGACAGGATATTGCTGGCTTGAAATTAGTAGTGGATTCCATCAAAAAAGATTCAGAGAAGACCATCAACAGAATTGTGGAGGCTGAGACTAGAGTGGCGGTTTTAGAGGAGTCAGCTTCTCATTTAGAAGAGGATTCCCTTTTCATGCATAATCAGTTTCAATTAATTTGGCAAGAAATAGATGACCTAGAGAACCGAGGTCGCAGGAATAATTTACGTATAGTGGGTATACCAGAAGGGGCTGAAGGCTCTAACATCATTATCTTTCTACAAGAGTTACTTCCAAGTTTACTAGCCCACGATTGGAGATGGCCACTAGAAATAGAAAGAGCACACAGATCTTTATGTCCTAAACCGAAACTTGGCTCCCCCCAGACCCATAATAGCTCACTTTCTCCGCTTCTTTATTAAAGAAGATATCCTGAGGTTGTCTAGGGAGAGAAAGTCGCTACACTGGCAGGGACATAGGATCTCTATATTTCAAGATTATTCAGCGATGTGGTATCTCAAAGAAAGGCATACTCTGAGATCAGAGGGGTTCTGAGACATCATAATATCCCTTACAGAATTAACTACCCAGCTGTGTTAGTGCTAACTTTTAATGGGATCTCACGTTCATTTAAAACTCCTGCAGAAGCTTGGGAATTTATTGAAAACAAAGTTAGGCCCAACCGCAACAGTCATAACAGATTTGAGTCATCTCTGGATTCTAAAATTCAAACATCACAAGAAAACACCCGCGAGGCACCCCTAGAATGCAAAGCAACTCACAATTCTGCGCCAATGGAGAGCCCCAGGCCCAAAGCAAACCTTTTAGGACTAACACAGAGGCAAGAATGGAAGACGATCAGTAGGAAATGCAAAGGACTTACAAGAGGCAGACAGAAATCCACAACCTTCTCTCCAAAAGGTGCTGTCAAGAAAAAATCCATGGGGATCTTGCTGTCAAACAAATTTGCTGGGTTAAACAACATGGAACTCTCCCTTGAAGATCATAGCGAGGATCAACCAATCAGGGCTAACCACTTTCCTAGCCAATCGGAACCTTCGTTCTTGTCTGATGCAGCTAGTTTCCCAGAACCTCCTGGTACTTCCTTATACTCTATGGTTGAGGGCTCTGACGGCTATAATTCTCTGCAGAAGGACCCTACTTAAGTTTATTTACTTTTCCTTTACATTAATGTTGTCATGATAATTGGGGGTTAAATGGTAGCTGGAGCTTTACCATTTCTTTTCCTGGTTCCCCAGGCGATCCCTCGATGTCGTGAGTCTGGTAAGTTACTATGACACTTATTCAGGCTTAACTGTCAAGGTAACCTAATTTGTTAAAACAGATAAAACATCACTGCTATTGATGATGCAGTTAATGTTAACTCTTTCATTTCGTGGGTCACTTGTCTGGTTAATATAAATGTTCAGGTTTGCATTTACTCATTATGAGAAAGTGTCTAATGACAATTTAGGACCTACAGCTGATTTGGGCCTGAGATTAATATAAACAAGCATTTGTTAATGCCGAATGTTTGCTTGCTGGCATTGGCAGTGGTAGTGTAGAAGTCACAGAGCTGCGTAATAGGAATGGCAGTGAAGTATTGAACTGAAGCCAACCCCACCACCACCCTGCAGAGAGTGACAGGCATTGGGGTGTGCCTTTGGGTCATCAGGCATAACAACCACGCCATTTCACCACATCCCACCCTGCAGACACTGGCAAGTGTCACGGTGTGCCTTGAGGTCTTTGGCCCTTATGCGCATCCCATTCCATTAGGAAATACGGTGAGATGGGTGCGATAGAGAGAATGGGGTGAACTTTAAATAAGAGTCCAAGGCATGTCTTGATGCCTCACTGGCTGCAGGGTGTGAATGGTATGAGCATTACAGGCAAGAATCCCATGTCACACCCTGATGCCTGTCATTCTCTACAGGGTTGGGCGTTATGGTTGGAAACCCTAATACCTCAGGCATCGTTGGTATTTTCACTCCAAATTTTCAACATGTTTTTTGTGACCCCACCTCATGAACAGGGGAATATCAGTTTGTTAGCCAAGCTGCTTATGCACAGCGACTACGGCATTTAGCACCACAGGTGCAAAACATTCCGAACAGGATGTGAAAATGACAGCTGTACTGTTTATGGGGAGGTGTAAAATGGCAATGTTGCAAATCTGCAGTAAAAATATTAAAAAATGGTGAAGTCACGAAGACATAGAAACTGTGCAACGCACACCCGTAATATAATTAGGTTGGGGATTTTTACAGCAGATTGTCAACTCAGGCATTTTGGTGCCTCGATCATGAACAGTGTCACTGTGATTTTCTTTATCTGTCCCGAACAATGATTTCCCACAGTGACCACGCGCATCTCTGGCGCTGAAAGCGTGAAAAACACTTCAGCCATGTTGTGAAAATGACAGCTGTACTGTTCATAAGGAATGTGGAAAATGCCACTGGTGAAAATCTGGACTGAAAATATTACAAAGTCATGAACTTACGAGGTGCGTGGAAACGCGTAATGCTCTACCTGCAATGCAGTCATTTTATGGACTTTTGTCACCAAATTTTCAACATAGCCATTTTAAGACCTCTGCTCATGAACAGCATAACTGTGATTTTCTTAATCTGTCCAAACATTGCTTTCGCACACCAACAGCACCATTGTGTGCCATGGGCAAAAACACATTTTGGGCTCATATATGAAAAATGGCAGCTGTACTGTTCATAAGGAAGTGTAATAAATGGCAATGTTGAAAATCTGGAGGAAAATATTAAATTCGCAAACTTACGAGCATGCATAGGAACTGCGCAACGCACGCTCAAAAACAGTCATTTTTAGGAATTTTTTCACCAAATTTTCAACATAGCCATTTTAAGACCTCTGCTCATGAACAGTGTCACTGTGATTTTCTTAATTTGTCCTAGTATTGATTTCACACACTGACTCGCGCCATTGTGTGCTACATGGTGGAAACACATTTTGGGCAAGATGTGAAAATGACAGCTGTACTGCTCATAAGGAGGTGTGGCAAATGGCAATGTTGAAAATCTGGATAGAAATATTGAAAATTCGTGAGCTTATGGCGAGCGTAGGAACTGTAACGCACGCTCAAACCGTCATTTTCAGATTTTCGCCACCACTAAAATAGGCTTCTTGAGAGCCCACCTTTATGAACGCTGGCAGTGTCATTTCATTAATCAGGCCCAAAAGGTGATTTCACACAGTGACTGCGAAATCACCCTTCGGGCCCGAATAACGCCATGACAGTGACATCATTCATGAGAAGGGATCCCAAAAACCCCATGTTGAAAATTTGGTGCAAAAATTCCAAAAAATGCCTGAGATATGCAACAAAGTTGAAAAAACCCTATCTATCCCATTATACAGCTTAACGTCATTTCCTCAGTTCGCGGTCGGCTTTGAAGAGTGTAGACATGTTCCCGGGCCACCGAAGATCGTCGCGCTGAGCTCGGAGGGTAAGTATGGGGTGGGGGTGTGGGAGGCAGGGTGCGCAGTGGGTGGGTGCGGTTGTGGGGAGAGGGGCAGGAAGACTCGTGGGACCGTTTTTCTTTACAGGTATTTAAAAAAAGATGGCGAGCGTTTGCCATGCTGGGGTGGGCTCCAGCATGGCAGAAGGAACTGGGGGGACGTGGAGCCGAGCGGGGATTGGGCACCCGTCGGCCATGGCATCTGTTGCCACGCTGTGGGTGGCCTCCCAGCGTGGCACCCTGTACTTGGGGAGACAGTGAAGCCGGCGAGGGTTGGGCACCCCGTCGGCTATACCATTGAGTTACCACGCTGGGTGGGCACCAGCGTGGCATTTGGAAGGCTTTGGGGAGCGAGCACAGCCGACGGGGATTGGGCACCCCACGGCTATAAGAGTGTGGGGAGCACGCAGTATGCGCAGGCGCTTCTGTGTGTGTGTATGTGTAGGGGAGCTGCATGAGCAGGCGATATCTTATCGCTGCTCACTGAAGCGTAAGCTCCCTTTCAACTGTATGCCACTGCATTTTGGAGCTTGTCATAGACAGCTCCAGCATGCATTGGTGGACAGGGGCCGCGCCTGCCAGCACACTGACTGAATTGGAAGAGGGGGTGACACACCTCCGAAAACTCGGATGATGGCACTATGTTTCTTGCACATGCGTGCAAGCAAACATAAAAAGGGAGGGATATCATAATTTTTTTTTTATTTATGCACATATGATTATTGACTTTAGAAATAATCATTATTGTCAGCAGGGAAAATGAGACAGACTACATGCAGTTGACTATAACCACTGATCCTATGAGATGCTCAGTTACTACCCTTTTTCAAGTATGCCCATTATATTTAAAGTAAGATAAGAAAATTACATAATTGTTGGATTTATGCCTCAACATTTCAGGGGTTTTGACTCTACCCTGCTGTTATGTATTATGTATGTTTGACATATATGGTTTGCCCCCTCCTCCCCCCCTTTTTTTTATCTCTTTCTTTCTCCCTTCTCCACTTCCCTTTTTCTCCTCCTCTCTGTATAGAAAGATGCTTTATTTGTACCAATTGTTCATACCATAGGGTGGCATATGGAATTAAGCCAGGAGTGCAAACCAATAAATGTGTTGGGACATTATTAAAGTGTAGCTAATCCCTTTATTTAATACAGGGGGTCCTGGGGGCTGCTAATACAGCTCCTATGATGCCTTGTTGTTAGGGGACGTGCTAGTTGATGTTCATGTTGCTCCTGTACTCCTGATGCTCATGGTTCTCATTAAAAGGGTCCTCCCTACACTTGAATTATGCTACTGGTATTGTTCAGGGTACAGAGCAATTTCTATAGCTGCTCTGTTGTTTTAAATACTCCTCTCTGTGCTTTTCTATTCTGTAGTTATTTTCCATTTCTATCTTTGTCTATTCCTATAGGTTGTTTTCCTTCTATGTAACACTAAGACCTCTGCATTGTATGTTTTTATGGTCATGTCCGTATTTATGGAGTTGTCAGGGGTCAAATCCCTTATAGCCAAGTTCATTTGCTCTTGCTAATACTCGTCAGCATAGCGTGACTAATCCTTGAACCAGCGCCTTTGGGTTTTCCAGGACATGTGGATCAAGGGTTATGTTGAACCTTTGTTTAGTAAGTTGGGGATATATCTATTATATGGATTACTTGTCACTAGTATCCTCATTATTCTATTAGGTTTTATTTTTAATTATTACAGTCTAAGCTTGTTTGTGAATGCTAAGTTCATATTACTTCTAAAGTTCCTGTCCCAGTATGTAGTTAAGATTGTAGTAGTGAATGTATGTTTAAGGCTTATTTGTCATTCATTGGGACAGAGGCTGTTTCAGTTAAATGAGGGTAGTTATACAATGGTCAAAGGGGGGGTTGGGATGTGTAAATATATGGATGAATCTTTACGATATATTTGATAGAATGATATTATTAATAAACTACCATGGGAGTATCTAATGCTAACTGTAAATGTATCTCTTGGAATGTGAAAGGTTTAGGTACACCAGTTAAAAGGAAAAAGGTTTTAACTCAGTTACAAAGGATGAAGGCTGATATAGCTTTGTTACAAGAGACTCATTAGCTAAATGAGGAGGCTGAAAAATTAAAGAGGATGTGGGTAGGGGAGGTATTTCATAATTCAGTTCGTAAAAAACAGAAAGGGTTAGCTATTCTCATTAGAAAAGCCCTAAATTTTTCAATGACTTCTCATAAAATAGACTCTTCTGGTAGGTGGCAAATTCTAGAAGGGAGGTTGGATGGGGTTGAACTTACCATCTGCAACAGTTATGCTCCTAATGGGGACTCCTGCTCCTTTTTTTCTGAGTTCTTTGAAATGGTGAGTTGCATCTCAAATAGGAACATTATAATGGGGGGGGGGGATTTTAACACTGTTTTAGATCAGTGGATTGATAGAAGTAACCCTAAGATTAATAAAATGAGGGACAAAAGCAGTAAGGTGATCAAGGACAGAATGAAGGATTTAGGTCTTTCAGACGCATGGAGAGTGATGCACCCCACTCAAAAAGACTACTCATTCTTTTCACATAGGCATGGTTCATACAGTAGGATCGATATGTTCCTCTTGTCGAGTGGGCTATTGAATAGTATGTTTATTGCTGATATCAGTCCAATTATAATATCTGACCATGCTCCTATTTCTATTATTGTTAACCTAGATCTCAAGGATACAAAACCTCTACATTGGAAATTTAATTGCTCCTTACTGAATGACGACAACTTTAGACCCTGGATTATTAAAGAGTCAGAGCAGTTCTTCCTGTACAATAATAATGGGGAAACCTCGAAAGTTACCTTGTGGGAGGCGTTCAAGGCTTACATTAGGGGCAGAAATTTGAGTTACACTACCTTCAAAAAAAAGGAGAGGGAAAAAATATTTGCCCAAAAGGAAAATGACCTTCTAGATTTGGAAAGGTCCCTTAAATCAGGATCTGGGGGTAACAAAGATATCTTTAGGAAAATAACCCTACTCAGATATGAAATAAATAAACTACATACTGGGAAGGCTGAATTTGCTTTATATAGAACTCAACAGAAATATTGGGAATCAGGAGAAAAGGCGGGTACGTTATTGGTGTACAGGCTTAAACAAATGCAGAATAGGAATAATATACCTAATATAAAAGATACTTCTGGGAAGCTACACAGTAAAACTATAGATATCAACAGGGTGTTTACAGATTTTTATAGAGATCTATATAGGAGTAAGACTGAAAATAATAAGGAACTAATAAACCATTTTTTGGCTAAAGCCAAGCTACCTAGGCTTTCAGAGGCACAACATCAGCTGTTAGACAAAGATGTTTCTATTCAAGAGATTAAAGAGACAATTGTTGGGTTATCTAATGCCAAAGCCCCGGGTTCTGATGAGTTGCCTGCTGAAATATATGTTATGTTGAAAGATGTGATTACCCCCATTCTGCAAAATGTGTATTCAGAATCTGAAATAAATGAGGGGCTACCACACATGATTACTGAGGCAGTCATCACTGTCCTTTTAAAAAAAGATAAAGACCCCTTAGACCCTGCCAGTTATCGTCCAATCTCCTTGTTAAATATTGATTATAAATTATGGGCTAAGAACCAAGCTAATAGGTTACAACAGGTTATTGGGAATCTTAAACACAGAGACCAGGTGGGTTTTATTAAGGGGAGAGCAGGGTTTGAAAATATAAGAAGAATACTTTCCACAATATGGATGGCCTCTAGAAATCAGGATACTTCTGTACTTTTGTCATTGGATGCACACAAAGCATTTGATTCTATTGAATGGGGATATTTAATGGAGGTAATTTGTGGCTTTGGATTTGGTGACATCTTTATCTCAAGAATCAAAACATTATATAAATCTCCTACAGCTACTGTCTGTGCGAATACAGTCTTATCTGAAAAGTTTATTCTGGAAAGAGGGACTAGACAGGGATGCCCACTATCTCCGCTATTATTTATTCTAGCCTTAGAACCCCTTCTCTGAACAATTAGACTAAGTAAAGACATTACGGGGATTAAGTTCCATAAGATGGAACATAGTTATTGCCTACACTGATGACCTCCTTCTGTCTCTCTCTTCACCTCACAAATTTATAAGCTCCACTATGATGTTATTAGAGGAATTTAGACGTATTTCAGGGTTATCTATTAATTGGGCTAAATCTGAAATGCTCCCTCTACAGGGGAATAAGAGTATACTCAAAGAATTATGCTTACGATATAACTTAGAGTGGAAAGGTAATTGCTTTTCTTATCTGGGAATTATTATTTCTAACAATCTAGAGGATATGCTAGGTTTAAACATTAAACCCTTGGTGGAAGCAATGAAATTATCTTTGGATAAATGGGCCAAACTCAATCTATCCATATGGGAAAAAGTCAATGCTGTAAAAATGATGTTGGCACCAAAAATATTGTATTTATTGAATATGGTGCCTTTACATATTACATCCAGGGGGTTTAAGAAAACTGACAGATTGATACATTCCTTTTTGTGGGAAGGGAAAAAGGCAAGACTTAGTCTAGATAAGATCAAGAAACCTTGGCAACAAGGGGGTATGGGCCTACACGATTTCAAAAAATATCACCAAGCCTTCCTATTTAAACAAACCTGCCAATGGCTACTTCTGGAGAATAAATTACCCATATGGGCTAAATTTGAGCAAGATAGCATTTTTCCCCACCTATTACATCATTTAATCATAGGTGCTTATCCAAAATGTATTAACACTCATCCCTTTCTAAGGAACTCTGCCAAGTCCTTATCCCAGGTACTGAAACAAGCAGTTGAGGGTTCTTTACCATATCAATATTTTCCAATATGGAGAAATCCAAATCTTAAATGGGAAGGGAAATTGTTAACTAATTCCATATGGGAAAATAAAGGGATTCTTCTGCTTGGGGATATTATTGATCCACTCACTGGGATTTTAAGGTCATTCTCAGAAATAAGAGGCAAATATGGTCTACCTTGCACACAATTTTACTTTTATTTACAGTTAAGAAATGCGCTACAGAATCTGATGGAGGATAACTACCTTGACAGAATTTGAAAAAATAGTTACATTAGCAAACACTAAGGGGGGGTGGTGGGAAACTATATCAATTATTAAACAAATCTGGGCATGACTTAACAAGTAAATCCAGAGAAAGATGGGAGAATTGCCTGGACTGCCCCATTCATGAATCATCTTGGAAGCTGATGTGGAAAAATGCATACGAATCCAGTAAGGACCTACAAGGTCGATTAGTACAATTTAAAATATTACACAACCAGTATTATTCACCTGATAAACTGTATTCATGGGGGTTTCTCCTCAGACAGCTGTTGCTGGAGATGTGGTGAGAGGGAGGCTAACCTTCTTCATATGCTGTGGGAATGTCCCACATTAATTTCAGGGTGAGCAGTGATTTGGGAGACTTGTAAAGCCATCCTACAGATGTACTTCCCTTTTGAGCCAGGGATATTTATTTTAGGAAATACAGAGACCTTAAATTTTTTGTCAGGTCCAGAAAAGAGATGGCTTTTAGTAGCTCTGTTATGCTTTAAAAGACTCATATTACTACATTGGAAGGATACACATCCTCCTGACCTGCAGGAATGGACTAATTCATTAGCAAAGATAGCCATCAATGAACGTATTAGCCATCTCAATAATAAGACACTGCATAAATATGAAGCAGATTGGGCAGCCTTCTTTTACTGGTTAAATAAGAGTTGAGTTATTACTCTTAGTATTTATGTTTATTACAGTAATAATATTATTTGTCATTCTCTTAGGTAGTTCTATGGCAACTAATTAATTTTACTATGTACGCTTGTAAATGTATTGTCTGGGTAGTAGTCTCATGATTATTCTTAAGAATATTGTAAAGTCACAATATTGTATGGGAAGATATGCATTACCTTTATTTAAAAGTGATCTGACTCATTATATGTATTTTTCATGGAAAAACTAAATAAAAATTGTTTTGAAAACAAATGAACAACTATATTTGTTCAGTATTCACAGAGGAATGGGAAGGTGAGGGATCACAGATAAGTGACAGGAGCATCGAAGGCAGGGAGGTGGACATCAGACCCTTTACAGAGGAGAGTGTCCTGAAGGAACTCACAAATCTGAAAGTGGACAAGGTAATAGGACTAGACTGGATACATCCAAGGATACTGAGGGAGCTCAGGGAGGTGCTGGCTGCACCTCTGACAGTCCTGTTCAACCACTCACTGGAGATGGGGGTGATTCCGGAGGAGTGGAGGAGGGCAGATGTAGTCCCAATTCACAAAAGATGTAGCAGGGAGGAGGTTGGCAACTACAGGCCAGTCAGCCTGACTTCAGTGGTGGGGAAATTAATGGGATCACTACTGAAGGAAAGGATTGTGGAACATTTTGAATCCAGCAGCTTACAGGATCCAAGGCAGCATGGATTCACAGTGGGGAGGTCATGTCTTACAAATCTGATAGATTGTTTTGACTGGTGGTCATGGAATTAGATAAGGGTTGGGCACTGGATGTGGCCTACCTAGATTTAAGTAAGGCCTTCAACACCATTCCACATAGGAGACTCATAACAAGCTGGGCAGCCTGGGAGTGGGCTCTAAGGTGGTAAACTGGGTAAGAAATTGATTGGGGGACAGGTGACAGAGGTGGTAAAAGGAGTTTAGTCAGAGGCAGGGAGGGTGACCAGCAGGGTGCCACAAGGATCAGTAATGGGACTGGTCCTCTTTAATGTCATTATAAGCAACATTGCAGAGGGGTTTGAAGGGAAGGTATGCCTTTTTGCAGGTGACACAAAGATATGCAACAGGGTAGACAATCTGGGGTGTGTGGGGAAAAATGAAGAGGGATCTAAGAAAGCTTGAGGAGTGGTCAAGTGTGGCGACTAAGTTTCAATGTGAAGAAGTGCAAAATCATGCTCTTGGGGGCACAGAAACCCAGGGGAGGAGTACAAAATGTGGGGAAGTGGTACAGACAACCACCAAACAGGAAAGAGACCTTGGGGTTATCATATCTGATTACCTAAATGTGGCCAAACAGCATGACAAGGCAGTGGGGAGAGCCAGTGGGATACTAGGGTGCATAGGGAGGGGTATCACCAGCAGAAAAAAGGAGGTGGTGATACTGCTGCATAAATCATTGGTGAGATCTCATCTAGAGTACTGTGTCCAGTTCTGGAGAAACACATCTCTGGATGGACATAGACAGAGTAGAGGCGGTCCAGAGGAGGGCAACCAAAATGGTGCAGGGTCTGCACCAGAAGACATATGAAGAAAGACTAAAGGAGCTTAAGATGTATAGCCTCGAGGAAAGGAGGGCGAGGGGGGACATGATAGAAACTTTCAAATACCTGAAGGGAATCAACAAAGTCCAAGAGGGTAGCATCTTTCAGAAAAAGAGATGTGCAAGAACAAGGGGCACAATTTGAAGATAGAGGCGGCTCAGAGGTAATGTGAGGAAGTATTTCTTCACAGAGAGGGTTGTAGATGCATGGAACAGCCTTCCTGAGGAAGTCGTAGAGTCAAAAGCAGTGGGGGAATTCAAGAATGTGTGGGACAGATGTAAGGCAATTCTAGTGGGGGGTAGGAGGAAGTAGGCTATTGGTTAACTAGGATCTGCAGCTTATCTGTTAGGTAGAAAAATGGGCAGAATAGGTGGGCCAAGCGGTCCTTATCTGCCTTCAAATTCTATGTTTTTATAGGTGCTTTTACACACTCACTGCTGTTCCGAAACCAGCGTTACCTGTCCGGTGCCGATACAGCCTGTTGCGCTTCACATCCTGGTTAGACGAGCTCCTGTTTCACCACAACATCGCCCAGCCCTCCATATCGGTGCAGTAATGGTGCAGTACTCCTTGCGAGAACGGGGAGATGGCAGCGGGTAGAACAGTGGCCATCACGCGAGAACTCAAGAGCTACAGTTGTTGAGCTGGAATGGGTGCTTTACACTGCGCGCTGCAATGGCACGTTTGAGGACAAACCACCCATGCCAGGGAATGCGGTTCAGGCGACCGTTCATTTTACAATGGAACAAACAGCATTTAGACAGCATGGGATGGACTGGTACAGTCCTTCCATAACACTTATTCCGTTGTAAGAGTGCGTGTGTAAAAGTTCCTTATGTTTCTATGTAAGCCTGTTCGTTAAACCTTTTTCCCCATGGGACTCCTAAAATAAGGAAAGCACACCTGGCTCTAGTGGCCTCGACTGCCAAACTGATTATTATGCAGCATTGGACAGATAAAACACTTCCGCCAGTTATAAAGTGGTACAGAGAGGTGCTCCTAGCCTTGCAGCTAAAGAAGCATATCACATATATACGCAACAGGGTAAAATTTTTCAGAATATATGGGGCCCCCTCGAAGCTTTATTATCCATGTGAAACCCTTAACCATCTCTACTTAATGGTCCCTTAAGGGGCCAGTGGCTTCAATGCCTTTCTAGAGGACAGCACTTGGCATGGGGGGACTGAGGGTGGGGAAGTAGGGATAGATAGGTGGCAGGATACGTATCCTTGCTTAGACCTTGTGATGCTCTTCATTATTATAGTTTCTGTTATTGTAAAATGCAGTCTGTTAAACTCAGACTAATGCTCCTGATCTGTAATTTTGAATGCTTGAAATACAATAAAGTGTATTAAATAAAAAAAAAGAAACATATTTTATATTAAATATTTATTTAATTTTGGTAACAAGGTGGGCCCACTGAGACCATTACAGTCCCTTTTTCAGGGGCGACGCGGAATGAATTACAGAAATAATAAAGATTTTGCAGAGTAACGGGGGTAATTGTTCACACAGTAACATACAACACATGATAAATTGTTCACATTACAACATGCAGCAATATTCAACATTTGTTAATACATTTCGTACATTGGATACAGACACTCACAATAGATTTGGCTGGAAACAGAATTTAATACGCTGTGGTATCAATGGTGACAAGCGCATTGGTTAAGCTCCAGTAAGTGAGCATTGAGTCCCCTTTTAAAATCCCCAAGAGACTTACGCTTCTGGATATTTGCAGGGAGCAAGTTCCAGAGGGGTGGGATGTAGGCTGAAAACCCTTTGGTAGACTTTACTTTGGGCACTTGAAGGAGCGGTCGGTTGGAGGACCTGAGCGTCCCGCTGTTATGTCTAGCTATTAGTGTCTTGGCCAGTCATAGTGAACTTCTACACCCATAAATCAGCCAAACGTCTCTAGCTGTAGATGCAATTCACAACCTATTTTATAACACAGAAATACAAAATCACACAAACCCAATGGTTCCTAGCTTCATGGGAGGCATATGCAGATCATCATGAAAGAATTGGAAATGGTTCTGCTTAAAGTAGCAGTATATGGTATTTCTTAATTAGATCACATGCTGCAGTAACAGACCACTCTCAAAATACAAATGTTTCAATCCCTCAGAGAAGTGTAAAAAAGTAACTCCCTCACGGAAACTGCAGCACAGATAGGAACATTCAAAAGAAATAACTTCAATGTTTTTCCTTTGGCGTATGCTCACATTAATTTTCTCCTTCTGTTTTTATTTTTGTTTTGTGCCATTCCCCCATAGGCTCGGCCCCCACCCGTACACCCCCCCCACTTGTCCCCACGGTACTTACCTCAGGTGGTGATCCTCCCTGGCTTGCCCCTCAGGGCAGGGCCGCCGAGCTAACACACCCCCAATGGAAGTCTGAACCAGGTTTTTCCCCCATTACTAGGATGCCTCCCTGACTTACAACCCAGGGCGGGGCCACGAGGTCAAGCCGCCTGACGGAATACTAGACTCAGTCACCAGCTGAGAGCCGCAGGCAAGCAAAGCGGGTCTGGCAGAACAGGGCATCATTCATGGGGTCCAGCATTTTTCAGGATGCTGTAATCCCCAATGGGAGACATAGGGTGCAATTACATAACAGCACCGAAGCACCAACATCCGGCATGCCTCCCTGCAGTTTGGGCTTCGGCAGCTACTCCCTCTGGCCTCTACCAGGGGTCAGTCATGTACCGGACATGCACTCCCCTGAGCAGGAGAGCAATCCATCAGACACTCAATCCTCCTCCTGCCCCGGCTGGCCCTTTGATGTCTCTGGTGTGTCCCAAACCCGGCATGTCGGCTTCACAAGCGGAAGCCCTACTGCTGTGCCAGTGGGCCAACCAATTTTCTATTTCTTTAAAAAAATCACTCAGACACTGATCTGCTTCTCTTTTATTATGTTTTCAAAATGTATTATAACAAATGAACTACACCCCTCTATACATAAGATAAGGGTGTAAAACTATCTTAGGGTTCAGGTTACAAATACAAAGCACTTGCCCTTCAGCCTTATGAATTATAATTGTCTCCAGAACCCCTTGATAGCTTACCCCCTTATTATACACAGTTGTGTGTAGTTGGTCCCTTATTTAACAATTGCCAGAGAGCATTTTATTGTTAGAGCGATAAGTATTGTATTTGCGGAATCTGTAGTTGCAGCGTGTTGGTTCATGGGGGGGGGGGCGATCCTGTGGCGAGGCAGAGAGGTACTGCATCCCAAGGATCTGTACCATACTGACACTAGGCCTATGCAACCTTTCTCTGGGTGGTGGCAAAATGCAATTTGAACTTTAACTTTCGATATGAACTCCCCCATCAGGAGTCATTGAACCAGGCCCCTCAATCTTGTTTGAGCCCACAAGGCAAGGGTGGGAACCATTAACCTCCATAGAGACCCAGTTACAAATGTTTTTGCTCTTTATTTGCTGCAGCCCCACCTTGTTAGCATGTGTTGCTTACTGTTTGGATATACAGGTCAGTAGGGACGTCTGCCTGTGCGCCAGGGTGGAGTCGCTCATGATGGCCCACTTGTATAGAGATCCACTGGTTGGGAATTGAAGAAACATGTCAACTCAATGTGGAACCGAGAGAAACAAAGCTGGGAGCCAGTATCTAGTAGTTACAGAAAGATATCTTGCTGCCAATCTAGGGCCCTTGGGCCCTGAGAATTGCTGCCTAATTTCATAAGTGACCAGCTCAGCCCAGAAGAACTATAGAAACATAGACTTTGATGGCAGATAAGGACCGCTTGGCCCACCCAGTCTGTCCATTTTCCTACCTTTTAGATATGCTGCAGATCCTAGTTAACCAACACCCTACTTCTTCCTAACCCCCACCAGAACTGCTTTATGTCTGTCCCATGTATTCTTGAATTCCCCTACTGTTTTTGAGCCCACAACTTCCTGAGGAAGGCCATTCCATGTGTCCACCACCTCTCCATGAAAAAGTAATTTCTCATGTTGCCCCTGAGCCACCCCCTCATCTTCAAATTGTGCCCCCTTGTTCTTGCACATCTCTTTTTCTGAAAGATGCTACCCTCTTGGACTTTGTTGATTCCCTTGAGGTACTTGAAAGTTTCTATCATGTGCCCCCCTCTCCCTCCTTTCTCCTTTAGTCTCTCCTTGTATGGCTTCTGTTGCAGACCCTGCACCATTTTGGTTGCCCTCCTCTGGACTGCCTCCATTCTGTCTATGTCCTTGTGGAGATGGGGTCTCCAGACCTGCATGCGGTACTCCAGATGGAGTCTTGCCAACTGTGTACAGAGGGATAACAACTTCTTGATTTCTAGTGGTGATGCCTCTCCTTATGCATCCCAATATCCCCCCAGCCCTCCTTACTGCCTTCTCACATTGCTTGCCCACCTTTAGGTCATCTGATATGACCACACCCAGGTCCCAAGAAGATGCCTATGGATTAGTGGGGGTCATCTCAGCCACAAAATGCATCCACTAAACTCCATGTAAAGGCCCCCATGGTCCTGATGTACAAACAAGTTGTGTATAAGGCACTATGAAGTTTGTTTATTAAATGGGGTTTACAGGATTCAAGAATGCATGGTATAGACATAGAGGGATCTTAGAGATAAGGGAGGCGGAGACTGAGTAGAGCCTATGGTGTCTCTATAGGTAGGGAAAATAGGGCAGATTAAGTGGACCAGGAGGTCCTTATCTGCCAAACAATTCTGTTTCTGTGCTACAGTACAGTGGAGCCCATGTAAATGCACGTTGTGGATAAATGCACGCTTTTTCTGTTTCCAGACTTTTTCTCCCTTTCTCTGCAATGTTACATTTTCTGGGTAAGTGCACACTGTTTAGGGGCATATTTTCACAGTTCCTGAATGTGTACTTAATGCCTGTTCAATGCACAGCCTGTTTTCAGCTGGTGTGAAACAATAGTTTAAAGAGTATTCTGCCTCTAGTGCCTTTTTAACACAGTGAATTAAAGTGAAAAAATAAAAAATAAAGAAGTACACTAACAAAATTATTTTTAATCACTTTAATGTGTTTTAGATGGTATTTTACAGGCTTGTGGGGTATTCTAAGTACAGAAATAAATAAAATAAAAAACAGAGGTCAGGCTCTGTCTTTTGCATTGAAAATATATAGCTCTGGATAAGTGCACAGCCTGCTTAAAGCAATGTGTTTGTGAAAAAGGGGTTAGAATTTAAGAGGGATGCAGTGTACGTACCTTTACAGTTTTTTTCCTGTGTATATTTCAGCAGGGATGTAACTACTTCTGCTGGACTATGTTATCATGTTGACTGCTGCTGTCCTCCCTTGGACCCCCATGATAATGAGATGCCGCATCTCATGGAGTTATCCCATCTTGGATTAATTTTGAATAAATAGATAATAAATTAGCACAAACATTCAAACTGTTATCTAAATGGAACCTTGTTTAAATTTGTTTTTCTTTTTTTTTCTTTACACGGTAGTCAGTATTGCTGGTCACTGCTGGCCATCACTGGGGCTCGCTGGTAGAGCAACGTGGAAAAACTTGCATTGTGTTGCCCTTAGTTTACCTGATCTGCATGCATAAGGCTTCATTTCCTAGTGGTAATCCCTTCACCTGTCACCAGAAACAAATTCATCACTCACAAAAAAAAAAAACATATAAAGAAAGGGAGATAAAAAGCATACTTTAGCTGGGATCCAGCAGGGTTTCTTGTGAATGAATCCCTCTAATCTAGAGTCAATTTGTAAATCCTATGCATTTCTATGGGATTATATTAGTGTCCTTTACACATCTTATCCGACGTGCTTAACAGTCATTAGAGACTCATAAGATTGTTTCATAGTCCTTGGTAATCTTCCTCTGAGTTCCTTTGAAAATCCCATTGATCCTTTCGAACAATCCTACAAGATTGCTCCGTAAGGAAATTAGTTCAGGTGTCTGAAATGCATTAATTATGCCAGGCATGTCTTCCAGGGCATGAAATAAATATTTCAAAGTTTTACATTTCAAGAAAATCAAAGCGTTTTGCTCTAACAAGGATTCTGACTGACAAGCAAGGCAAATTTTATTTCTAATGCTCCCAATCCTGGAAGCTTTATGAACTGCAAGCAAGCATGGACACAGTTTCAGAAAAAGTGTATGACTAAAACAACTGAGTTAACCAAACTCATTACTTAAATTAAAAACAGTGGATTTTTAGAAAACATTTTAAAAATAACCCTGTGAGAGGACTCCCCACACATGAAGTGGGTGAGCCTTCCAAATCAAGGGTGCTGTCACCCCAAAGGTCCAGTCTCCCAATGATTTTTTTGTTGTTGTTTATCTTTTTATTGCCTCCACTGGACGAATGCCCCTCCGTTCGGACTTCCCACCCCCATCACACTGATGTCCACTGGGACTTACCTGCCAGACAGTAACCCAGGGCTTGCCCCCCCCCCCCAGTGGGGCTGGCAGGATCCCCCTAACCCCTACTGGGTCCAATATCTCACCTGGTGAGTCCAGCTAGTTGGGTGCAGGGCCTGTGAGGGTAGAGCGCCGTCCTACGACCGGTAAATGTTTTTGTCCCCTTTTTTCTTGCCCTGGCATGAAGGAAGTGTCATACAATGATGCCAATGGCTGATCTGTGCATATTCTTGTACACAGCATGCCAGATGTCTGCCCTGCCTCCACCCCCCCCACCCAGCTCGAGCACTGTTCTAGTGTGCTGACTGCCAGTCACTGCTAGGGGCCAGGCTGATACCAGTCACAAATCACCAGTCCCATCCATCCCCAGAGGACAGGTGAAGTCCCTTGGATGCTCGATCCTCTCCCCCCCACCCCGGCCAGCCCTCCAACTCCCGAGGTCGCTACTGAACTCAGGTCATTGGTATTGCAGGTGGTAGCACTACTGCTGCACTGGTGGGCTGGCCCCCTAAGGATTTTTAATGAGACTGGGGAACTCACAGGAGACCTGTCTTGGTGGAGCCGAGTGATGGGAAGGGGATGTTTGTAGTCAGGTGGTCTTTGAGGTGGCCACGGCCCAAACTGTGCTGGGCCTTATCTTAAAGCAAATCTGCTGACTGCTCACATTTGGCTTTTATGGAGTTCACAGACAAAACGGGGTCTGATTCTCAGAGACAGTTTGTAACAGAGACTCCTGGAGGAGAGAGGCCCAGGGTTCATATCATAAAGCCATGTAGGTCCCTCGATGATATGCCCTGGAGAGCATGTCATAGCAATAGTGTGACTGATTGCTCTGGAACAGCAAGAAAGATGAAATGGAGCTTTAGAGAGGAAAGAACGGAGAAGCTATGTCTGTAGATAGATAGAAAAGAGCCAGAACTGAGTACTGAAAATATCGAAGAGCATTCACATTGTAGAAGCCATCAGTAACCGAGTATGGGAATGGAAAATATCAAACAGGGGACTCAAGAGGCAGTATGGGTTGTGAGAAAGCCAAGAGTGTTGTGAGAGAGCCTGAAGGAAAAGCAGCTATGATACAACAGGTGTGCCAGTGCTGGTGGCTAGGTACCAGAAAGCTGTGGCCTCGATGATTTGGAATGAAGATTTCTGAGCATATCACTCAGGTCCTACATGGGTTGCACTGGCTTCTAATTTGTGGGAACATCACCTTCAAGATCATGCTGTTAACATGCAAAGCCCTTCAAGTCTGGGTCCAGACAACCAAAAAGATCTCTTAGACTGTTATGGTCTGAACAGCCCTCTCCACTCCACTGAAGTGAATGTGCTTTCTATCCCTAAGTCCCATGTAAAGTAGTTGGGAGAGGGGGCCTTTTCAGTTGCAGCTCAATCAGCTTGGAATGCCCTTCCTATTAGCTATATTGTGGTCCTGAGTGGAGGCAGTGAAGAAGGGGTCAAGTTTCTTTTGTTTGAACATGCATTGTATGGTAGCTAAACTGTATGAGCTTCAGGAGTCAATTTCTTTCAATTTCTTTTTTATGTTTCTGTGATATAAAATATGATTTACTATTCCTACCCTCCTGTAGCTGTTAGCTAAATGGAACTTTTATCTGTTTACATCTCATTGAATATTTATGTAATTGGACTGTGTTATACAGTGTTCAGAGCCCTCTGAACAGGGTGTATAAACTTGCCTTACGCTGTCTTGCCTTCCCAGTAATGGGGGGAAGTGTACTCTAAAGGAAACATTGTTTTAGAGAGGGAAGGATCCCACCAAATGTTTATGATCAGAGTACAGAAGTTAGCGATCTATGACATCATGATGAAACTTGTCAGTAACTAACGAGGAACTGAACATCTGAAGGCTCCCTAATGGACCCTCCCAAAATTTCAGAGAGCTGTAGATACGTAAAGGAAGCCCAGAGAGAAGCACAGTACCCAGATTTGGTCCCAGGTGGAAGGAGGGGGTGTCCTATGGGAAAAGTAAAGCTGACAGTCAGAGAGTCAAGGAAATTTTCCACCAGAACTGTCAAGCCTCTCTGGCTTGGGGGTCACACATGTGTACCGAGTGCTGCTGACTGAGACTGTACCTGTTGCCCAGGGAGGTCTCGCTAAACTTGTCTGATGGGGAAGCTAGTGACTGAAAGTAAAACACATGTCATTGATCTTGCCAGGAATATATGAATCAGAAAGAATGGTATAGGACACCTGCACATCCCTAAGAGGAATGGAACAGTAAAATAGCAGCTTCCCTGCAGGGAGTTGCTGATGGTAGCACCAAGTAAAACCTTTTAGGATGTGTCTGGAATTCAAATCAAGCCCCCTACTGCATGACTGAGGAAATTTGTGTTTACAATCAGTTTGCTAATGCACAGTATATTAATACCGATGCTGAGACCACTGTTACCATAGTAAGAGTGGTCTTGCACATGCTTCAGATATGAGGATCACAGACCGAACCATAAGGGGGGTCTCAGTGATGGCAGTAATATATTATTAGTTAGGGTATATTTATAATATATTAAAATTTTAAAAATGCTTCCCTAAATGTGCCCATTTCCAAGGTAGCTGTGCGTGAGACACTACAGAAAAAGAGTGCCTCAGTGCAGTGGAATCAAGTACTCCACTTGGTAGGGAGCGCTCCCCTGCTATCACTGCAATATCCATACTAGGTTCCTTTAAGGCTGCCCTGAAAACACACATTTTATCTTCCCGCAACCGCTAGCCAAATCCAAGACCCTGCTGTATCACTGGAGGTCATACCTGGCCCACTGACAACGCCTCCCCTGGGGCAGCACATTATCTCCCACATCTGAAGCCCACGGGCCATAGGTCTAATGTAATAGCTTCATAGCTCATTTTCTGTGATAAGAATCATGACAATGCCTCCCTGGAGGCAGCGCCCAGTTATCTGACTGTAACCTTGTGATTCAACTCTGTTTAGCTTCCACCTGTATAGGCAAATTCCTTACATGTATGTATATTTCACGCTTGTATGACACCTTGCTGTATTCAACTGTCATAATCTGTTGTTGTTTATTGTATTACTCTGTACCTGACGTGGAGCCTTTGGAAACGAGTCTATGACTCAAAGGGTTGTAATTCCTATGTTTCTAAATAAATAAATAAAAAGTTAAAAGTTCTCCAATGTTCTCAATCATTTAAGTTAGCAGGCAGTATAGCTTAGACGTTAGAGCACTGACATGTGAACCTGGAGACCCAGCAGACTTAGCTTTGAAACCCACAACCTCCACTTGCATACGACGTCCTCTAAGGCAACTCACTAAACCCCCTTTACTCCTTGGTCACATCTTGAAATGAGTATGCCTTTCCCAGACAAAAGTTCTTCAATTAAAAATAAAATAAATTTCCCGTTAGCCCACCAAATAACATAGGAACCATGGCTGTGTCCCTCACAACATGAAGGGTTCTGGTGCAACTGACTGCTGGGGATTGGCCTTACAATAACATAATGTAGCATATCATAACATATAACATCACTGTACTAGAAGGAGGCTAATCCCACTGGGACTGTCCTTCCATTCTTTGAATTGTTTATCCATTCATTTTCTTATTCATTAACTATCCAAAACACTTTTAAATCCATCTTTTGTATGAGATGTTAAACTTATGTTCCATCTGCCTCCCCTGTTGGTTATTCAGGTAGATTTTAAAGATCCCGTGGAACTTCCTGAATATAGGAAGGGAATTTCCCCAGTGTCTTGGCCCAACTCCCCCCCTCTCCCCACTCGCCATTCACTAAATACCACCAACAGCTTAATCTGGTTCACTATCAGTAAATATTTCCATTACGCTCCCCCGAAGGGCTAGTCTGAAAATAGAAAAAGTTGTGTATTTCCTAGTCCTCCTTTCCTGATAAACAAAAGGACTGCTTACACTACCTTTTCTGCACTGGTTTGAGCAGTGCAGATTTATTTTATTTAGTTATTTCTGTTTAGGATTAAACACCTTTGAGTCAAGGACTCATTTTCAAAGGTTCCAAGTCAATGTTGCACATACAAATACAATAAAACAAGGTATACAGAAAAGACATTGAGACATTTACATAGGTAAGTAAAAAAATATATAGTAGGGGCTAATATAGGTCATATACAGAGGCAGTAATATAATACTGAGACTTAAATACAACAAGATGGTCAGTCATTTAACAGGAAAGAGGGGCTAGTAAGGAAGGTTGGCAAGGCTAAAGAATGGAGTTAGTTATATAGTGAGTCAACCTAGGATGGCTAGGGGTATGGTGGTCAGCCAGAAATGGCATTGTTAAAGGTGAGAAGGGGTGGTAGAATATGATTGTCAGCCAAAAGTGGGCATCGTCTATGAGTGAGGGGTGGAGGAGGGGGGATGTGTTGTGAAGCAGTACAATGTGGGAGGATGAGGTCTTGTCCCATTATCGTAGGCAGGTACATGTCATTTTAGTGCCAAAAAAGGATCTGAGCCCAGATTTGAAAGTACTGATCTCGGGCGTGGCAGTGAGGTAAGCAGGGAGCTCATTGTACCATTTCGGTCCTTGGTACAGTATGGAATTCAGGGCAAGTTGTATCCTTTTGAAGGGGGTCACCAACTTGTCAGTAGCCAAACTTCTAGTTGATTTTGTTGGTACTGCCAGCTTAAAGTGTCTGTCCAGAGAGGGGGAGGCAGGTCCAAAGAGCACTTTTTTTTTAGTAGTAGACAGGTTTGGTGTTGCACTTTGAGATTTAGTGGGAGCCACCCAGTATCAGTGTAGAGCGAACAGGTGTGGGTATCAGGAGCAGCCCCAAAGTTAGACCTTACAATGACTTAAAATGTTGCACTGGTTCTCGTCTAAACAGACTGTGCATTATTGTGGGTGGCGCCATTACTGCTCCTGGTGATCACAGTCTTCTGGGTAATGCATAGCATTGTGGGCATTTTTTCTCTGCATGTAAACATGCCGCACCTCTCACATCGATGTGGACAGCCCTTTGATTATGTTTGTCAGCCACGTCCCCCCTCCCCATGGTGAGAGGAAGTGCAGTCAAACTGCCAGCTGTGTCCCAGAAATGATGCAGACTGCAGTTATGTAAATGTGATGTGGTGGTGGTACAGACAGAGGAGCGGCCCTTTGGTGCAGAGTAAAGCACACCAATCATAATCATGTAAATGCACGTAATGACAAACAAAATTCACCAGTGCTCTCTGATTCAAGTCACAGGTTAAAATGCAGGTTTTTTTTCATCATCAAGTTGTTCTTCACCCATTTCTCTGTGGTCATATCAAGTTGTTCTCCACCCATTACCCTTTGGTCATAATGTGTTGTGTCTATGACCAGTAAAATATCTGACTTATTTAATGCATTCTGTGAAAAACCCACCTGTCCGTGCCCCAGCCAGTACCCTGTCACAGACAGCTGTTGCAGACCTTTACCTGTGCCCATCCCTCACAGTGTCCTTGCACCCATGCTCAATTATGTGAAAAGGTAATGCACCCCGGACACCTGGACACTCTGAGCTCAGTCATCTGTCCCCCTGGCTCAAGCTAAGACTGACTACTCAAACACCAGGTGAAGTGAGCCTTCTGTCTTATCAGACTTCACTCCACTCCTTTCCCTGTATCAGGAAGGAATATGTTTTCAAATTGCTTAAACTAACTGGCTCAGTGGTGCTGAGGGTTGAGGCACTGGACTCTTTACCAAATTCTTTAAAATATAAATTATATAGTGTACTTTTTCAACTCCTTTGGGGAAGTACATAAAAAAAAATTCGTTATCAATCAAGATATTAAGGAGGGAAGGGCTGGGATGGTTAATCTGATAGTTTTTTCTGTTGTATTTTTTCATAAACAATTTTCAAGCAGTTTTGAGACATGAGAATAAATACTGGGTTCCTCTACTATCTAGTAGGAACCCCATATTTTGTCTCGCGGGCAAGGCAAACTTCACATCCACAGCACAGAAAGAGATATGTGCCCCCCAAATTATGTTCAACTTGCTTTAGCCTAAGCAAGACAGTGTGATCATAATGACAGGATTGTATGAAGTTCTTCAAACATCTATGTTTTTAATTAATGCAGAGTTCAAGTTTTGTCCACAAGGTCGGGAAGCCCAGGTTCTTAATTAATTAAACAAAAGACTGCTCCCACAGATGTGGGACATCTTTCGGCTCAGCTGATAAGGTGTCAAGGACTCCTTCAAACATAAAAAACTTAAGGAAAGACATTGCCCAAGGTGGAGCTGTACAACAATACTGGAGACGCAGGAACATCTTATTTGACATGCCCCTGTATTCCAGGATTTTGAAATCATCTGGCTCAGTCTTAGCAAGAATCATTGTTTTCACCTCTGTCATATCAAATTATAGTTCTGGGGATTTTTGTCTCGGCATGGGGCAGTTATAAAAACACATTACTGGCAATTTTTCAATATTTAAATTCTACATTTTGCTGGCGAAATGTGCCTTCTCTTTATGGAAACAGCTGATTTTTTAACATGAACTGCTTTCTTCTGTGATGGAGGCCCTCAACTTTGTGTATCAACAGGATATGATACTATTTATTTGATCTAAATTACAGATATTGTGGAAACCTTGTTTGCATAGGCTGTCCAACATGTAAACGGAGCAGGGAATGTTTTTTTATGCAATTCATGGTATGTTTTCCCAGTAGACATACATGGTTATTTTTCAGTTTGGTTGGATACTACAACTGTTTCCTCACAAAAGTTGTTTTTTTGGGGTTCCTTCTTTGTTTTTTTTATTCTGTTTCTTTTTGTTACTTTCCGGTATACGACATTGCTGATGTAATTGTTTATGTTGCTTACATTTTCTGTTTTGTTAATTTACTTTTAATAAAAAAGCCCACAATCTTTTGCAGAAAGTACTTTGGGTTCTTTAACTTTTACCTGGACAGCACCAGAGATGGGCAGATGGGACCTCAGTTTAACATTCCATCAGAAGGACAGCTCACCCGAACAGTACAGTGTCCCCCTAGTAATGCACTCAGGTTCCCACTTTTATGGTGTGAGCCCAAGCCAGGGTGCGGGATTAGAACCCACAGCCTTCTGGCCCAGAGGCAGATGTGCTACATAAACTGAGCCATGCTGACATCTTACTATTCACAGTAAAAACATTTCAAACTGATAAACTGTCCTTGTTCAGGATATGGATTTTTTGTTTATTGCACACTTTTTTTTTGTACTGCAGTTCTGGAACCCACTTTACATACGTGGCAGAAATAATCAAGAGTTAGCTCCCACCCAAAAGTCAGTCATAATCAGAACCAGTTTTCAACCTAATGGCACCCCAAGCAGAAATACTTATGGTGCCCCATGACCACTCCCACCACACCCTCTCTTTCTTTCTGTCATACTCCACATAACACTTCACTAAAAATACCACCAACAGTTTCAACTGGTTCAACTTCAGTTGTTATTCATCTGTATCCCCCCCCCCCCCACACAGGGGTCGTGCCTGAAAATAGGCAGGATTTGTCTAGTGCACTTACCCGGTCAACAAAAACTAAATAGATAAAATAAAATAAACACCACCTGTGTCCATAATACCCACCTCACTGAATCAAAGTTCAGTAACTCCAAAAACATCTTTAGAGTCGAGAGAGCATGAGTGAGGACAGAGAGGGGGAGGAGAAAAAAGAGAGAGAAAAATGTGTCTCTATGGTTTCTCATACCCTGATTCTTAATAAATATGAATTATGAGCTGCAGGAAGATTTTAGATTTCAGTAAAATTGAGTGCACTGAAGCTGAACTGATGTAGACTGCCCCGAAGGGGGCCATTTAGACTTTTCAAACTGACTAGCTATTTTGGAGCTGGAAAATATTTTGTCACGCAAGTCACCTGAATTGCATAGCAAACTGCTGTTGATGCCTCCATCCCTTGCCCTATGTCAAGCTGCTAAGGGTAGCCTAATTCATCCTGAAAGTCATGCTTGCAGTCTTTTACAGCAGAAAATAGTTACTCCCTGCCTGCTGAAAGGAAGATTTGTGTAGTCGATGTGCACATGAAAATGAATCATCAATACGTACACCCTGGAAGAGAGGAAGGAGAGGGGGATATAATAGAGACCATTAAATACCTCGGGGGTAAATAAGGCACAGGAGGGTTTAATGTATTTTCAGAGAAAAAGGTGCCCAAGATGAGAGAGTCATGTCATGAAGTTGGAGGGGGTAGATTCAGGAGAGATGTGAAGAAGAATTTATTCACAGAAAAAGTGGTGGATTTCAGGAACAGTCTATTAGCCAGTGTGGTAAAGATGAAAACAGTGGTGGGGTTCAAAATGCATGGGAAAGGCATACAGGAATTTTAATGGAAAGTAATTGGGAGAGAGAAAGAGTTGAAGGCCAATTAGGGTCTACAGAGATATGGTAGGCAGGGAAAAATGGGCAGACTAGGTGGGTCAAACTGTCCTTATCTGCCAACAAATTTTATGATTTTATGTGTCTGATGTGTTTAATTAAAAGTTTAATTACATGCCACAGACCAAGAGTTATAGGAGTTCCCATATCCAATATAAATATTCATCTGCAGTCCCCTAGGCTTATGATGATGATGATGATAAAATCTTTATTTTTATACAGGACTAAATATGTTAGAGCAAGTTGCTCCATTTTTAAGTAAAGGCCTGTTTGCATGCAAGTATTTAATACAAACAGATTAGGAACAAAAGTACCTGCACCGTTAAAAACCACATAATCAACCAGAACAGGAAACACAGACATAGGAAAACAAGCCAAGTTATAGTAGATCTCACTGGTCCCCTTCACACATTTTGACTTCCTAGGAATCTAAATGCATGTCCTGTGGAGAAAACAGAGGAGAAAAAGAAGTAAGTTCCTCAGCTGGGACTTGAACCCAGGCCGCGGGGAACACTGTTCTGGTTGCGCTACCAGCTGCACCACCAAGGCAACTGGAAACTGAGTCATCCTGGAGCATATTACTCTTTCTCCAGTGCACAATCCTCTCTTTGCATGTGTACCATAAATATGCCCACCGCACTTTGTGATTAAAATATATTTATCTGTGCAGCACTAGGCCTGCGTTCAAGTCTCAAATGACACACTTTCTTCATTCTCTCCTCTGTTTTTATGTGTTCCGTAAATACGCACACCACACCTTATGTTTGAAAATGTAGTCTGTGCAGCCCCAGGTTGTGCACTGGAGAAAGAGTAATGTGCTCCAGCATGGCTCTGTTTCCAGTTGCCTTGCAGGTGCAACTGGTAGCATAACTGGAATGGTATTCCAGGTGACCTGGGTTCAAGTCCCAGCTTAGGCACTTACTCCTTTCTCTCCTTTGTTTGTATGTATTTCATAAATATGCACGCTGCACTTTGTGATTGAAAATATTCAGAAACACCTGCCATAATTATCTTTTTTGTACTATGTTTATATTTATTAGGAGGCGGTATAGTGTAGTGGTTAAGGGCACTGAGCTGCAAACCTGGGTTTGAATCCCATCAGCCCCACTTGCATACTGTGTGACCCTAAACAAGTCACAACTTACTTGTGCTCCCAAGTTGCACCTGGAAACAAGTTCCGGATTAGCGTGCCTTTCCTGGTAAAACAATTTCCCCTTCCCCTTTTAGTGTTTATTAAATGGTAGAGTTGAAAATTAATTGAACTTGAAAGGTGTTGTTTTTTATTGTACCACCAAGTATTGTTTGTGATATACTTTGTTTTATGAACATACATACGAACATACGAAAATTGCCAGCATAAATTTGGCCTCTAGGTCTATACAGTTTGCTCTAGTGTGCAGCTAACCCATACTTTGCAGCTGCCCCCCTGTCCCAACCCTTCTTGAAACTACCCCCATCCTACAGGATACCACCTCCTCTGGCAAAGCGTTCCAAACTACCACTACTCTCTCTGTGAAAAAGTGCCTCCTCATTTCCCTCTTATACCTACTTCCTTCCAATCTAAGTCTATGCCCTCTCGTGTCCCTCCTCTTCCTGGGCTTGAATATCTCCCCAGTACCAGACTTATCTATTCCCTTTAAGTACTTAAAGGTCTCAATCATATCCTACCCCCCATCTCTTCTCTCTTCCAGGGAATACATGTTCAATTCGCTCAGTCTCTCCTCATAGGGCATACTGTAGCCTGTAATCCCTGAATCAGCTTTGTCATCCTTCTTTGTACTCCCTCCAGCAATCTCATATCTCTCTTCAGATAAGGGCACCAGAATTGCGCACAGTATTCTAAGTGCGGTCTGACTAGTGACTTGTAGAGTGGCAGAATGACATCCCTGAGTTTGAAGGAGATGCCCCTTGCTATACAACCCAGCATCCTGTTGGCCTTCGCTGCCGCCCTCCTGCACTGCTCTGAATTGTTTATATTTGCCTTTATCACCACCCCTAGATAATTTTCCTCATTTTGTTTGTAATTGTTTGTAAAAACTAATAAAGAATATAATGTAAAAAACAAAATAATGACAATGTAATGTATACATTTTACACCAAAATCAAATAATAAGAAAGCAGATGTATATGTTAGTGGAAAAAAGTATCTATATTTTTAAATTCATAATGTATTTCTGGTGGCAAGCCCAGTCACGTGGTGGTAACACTGCTGCCAGCCACACTGGGGACTCGAGATCAGGAGAGGTCTTGGGTTAAAACCGGGGGATCGAGTGTCTGCTGGACTGATCTCCTCTGTCAAGGAAGGAGGGTTGCTGGCTCCACCACACAACTGCCACCAGGTGGTGGTCATGTGGTAGGACAGGATTGGAAGAGGGGCACAGTAAGGAGGGAACTTTGGGACATTCTTAGTGTGAGCATGTCACCACATGCATGTGACAACATGTGCGCCCCAGCTACAGTGAGGGACCAGAGAACAGAAAAGGCATTAGGGTGGGCTTCAGCTGTCGACCTCTGAATGGTTGTGGATTCTGGGGGTGATTCTTGATGATGGACTGACACTTCATTCACAGGTGTCAGCTGTGGTCAAGTCCTCATTTAACCATCTGAGGAACATCGTCCAGATTAAGCACCTTGTTCCGTCTGGACGATCTTCCAACCCTGGTCCACACTTTTGTGACCTCACCCCTTGACTACTGTAACTCCCAGTACCTGGGGCTTCCTGGGATCAATATCCTCCACTTGCAGCTAGTGCAGAATGCTGCGGCCAGGTTATTGTCTGGATCAACTCGATCCAGCCATATTTCTTCTGTGCCGCGCGCTCTGCACTGGCTGCCAGTTCAGTGGCAGATCACCTTTAAAGTTGGTTTACTGACTTTCAGAGCCCTACATGGTTTGGGTCCGAGTTACCTAGAAGAGCTTCTGAATTCCTACCGCCCCCTCCAACCACTCCACTCAACCAATGAGGGATTGCTAGAGATTCCCAAGGTGTGTTTGAAAACCTCGGAAGCTTGGGCTTTTGCTGCCCCCACCCTGTGGAATTCTCTACCTCGTCAGATATGAGAGTGCCAGACAGTGGAGTTTCAAAACTGCTTAAAAAAAAACATCTTTTTTTGTGTGCCTTTCCTGATTTTTAATTTTATTTGATTGGGCATACTGTATGAGTATTTTATCAAGTTTTATATTTTCATTTGTTATATAATATTTTAAAGTTTGAAATGTTTTGTACAGCGCTTTGATATTAGTTGAATTGTGCTTAATAAATAAAATTATTATGATTACTATTATTATTCATGAAACCATTTCTGCTCCCCTTCAGCCTGCACCGCCACTCGGCCACCAACATCTGCATTTGTGTAGTGGGGGAAGGACAGCTCTCTCCCTCCTGATGCCAATTCAAGTGGAATGCTCAGGGAACTCTCTGGTTGCTGGGGTAGATGACTGCTGGTCGGGGTTGGGGGACATGACTGATAGCCACTTGCCTGCAACCGATTGAGAAACACCTTTATAACAAAAAAAGTGTATTTATAGCAGAAACATCAACATACCACTTTTTATGATCGCCGTGTGCACACACACTAAACATATTGTTAGGAGAGTGACTTTTGAGGGGCATGACACTTTCAGTCCAGTGCAGTGTGGACTGCAAGGGGCTTGACAGTGTCACACCAATCATCAGCCAGGCTGATCATGACACTATTCTGGCTTGCTAGGCTGAAATTTCTGGTATTTCAAAGTAAAGAGCCAATCAAATCATAGGTCAGTCCTGTCCTTTGATCTACATTGCCCAGCAGGCACAGCTGATCAGTTATGATCAGCCTGTTGTAGTTAAATTACACCCTGCAAAAAAAAAAGCAACTGTCCATCGATGTCTTTTGCTGCCCCTGCCCTTACTGTCCCCCACTCACCAACTCTCCCACTCAGCACCAACCACCCCACACACCCCCCTCCACAAACATAACACCAACACTGGGGGTGCCCAATCCCTCAGTGTTGCCACCTGAAATAAAGAAAACCGTCCCTCATCATTTTTGTTCAATACCCTGTGAAAAAGGAAACCATCCACTAATGTCTGTTTCTGCCATTACCTTTACTATCCACCTATCCAATCCTCTCACACAGCACCAACTTCTCCACCCTTCCTCTACATAAACATAATACCAACACTGGGGGTTCCCAATCCCCCAGAGTCACCACCTGAAATAAAGAAAACAGTCCCTTGTTGTGTTTTTTTTAAACCCTATAAAAAACAAACCCATCCATCAATGTCTGTTGCTGCAGTTACTGTCCTCCCACCCAACCGTCCCATCTCAGCACACACACCCTCAAGCCCTTACTTACCCACCAGCTGGTCCTACCCCGTAATCCTCTTTGGACTGCAGACATGTCTTCACTCTTCAAAGCTAGCCCATAAACTGAAGAAATCAGGTATGCTGATCAATGTATTTCAATGAGGTTTTGAACTCAGTGGCATAACTTTGCCATTTTTATGTTTGCTTGCACGCATGTGCAAGAAACATAGTGCCATCATCGGAGATTTCGGAGGTGTGTCACCTCCTCCTCCAATTCAGTCAGTGTGCTGGCAGGCGCGGCCCCTGTAAGCCAATGCATTTTGGAGCTGTCTATGACAAGCTCCAAAATGCAGTGGCATACAGTTGAAAGGGGGAGCTACGCTTAAGTGAGCAGTGATAAGATAAGGCTGCTCAAGCGCAGCTCCCCCCACAGGCCCACAGGCGTCGCGCCCCGCACGCACTGTATAGCGACGGGTGCCCAACTCGGCCGGCTGCCGCGCTCCCCCGCCCCCAAAGGTTTAAAATGCCACGCTGGGTGCCCACCCCAGCGTGGCAACTAATCATATAGCCAACGGGGTGCCCAATCCCCGTCGGCTGCACTGTTCTCCCCCCCGGTACTGAGTGCCACGCTGGAAGCCCACCTCAGCATGGCAAGCAATTCGTAGGCCGACGGGGGAGCCCAATCCCCCATCGGCTGAAGGCCCCCCAACATCCTTGTGCCATGCTGGGAGCCCACCCCAGCATGGCAAATGGTCCCACGTCGTCGTTTTTTTTATTTTTACCTGAAAAACGAAAACTGTCCCGCGGCACGTCTCCCGACCCCCCTCCCACAACCCGCACCCACCCACTGCGCACCCAGCCTCCCCACACCCCCCTCACCCCATACTTACCTCCGGAACTCGGCACGACGATCTTCGGTGGACCGGGAACACGTCTGCACTCTTCAAAGGCGACCGCGAACTGAGGAAATGCCGGTAAGCTGTATAATGGGATAAATAGGAGGGGTTCAACTTTATTGCATATCTCAGGCATTTTTGGGAAATTTGGCACCAGATTTTCAACATGGGGTTTTTGGGACCTCTTCTCATGAATGATGTCACTGTCATGGCGTTATTCGGGCCCGAAGGGTGATTTCACGCAGTGACTGTGAAATCACCCTTTGGGCCTGAATAACATCATGACAGTGACAGCAATCATGAGAAGGGGTCTCAAAAACCCCACATTGAAAATTTGGTGCCAAAATACCCAAAAATGACTGTTTTACGAGTGTGCATTGCGCAGTTCCTACGCAGGCTCGTAAGTTCGCGAATTTTCAATATTTTCACTCCAGATTTTCAACATTGCCATTTTACCACACCTTCTTATGAATAGTACAGCTGTCATTGTTCACATCTCACCCAAAACATGTTTCCACCCATGTAGCGCACAATGGCGCAGTCGGTGTGAGAAATCAATGTACGGGACAAATTAAGAAAATCACAGTGACATGGTTCATGAGCAGGCATCTTAAAATGGCTATGTTGAAAATTTGGTGAAAAAAGTCCTGAAAATGACTGTTTTACGAGCGTGCATTGCGCAGTTCCTACGCACGCTCATAAGGTCGTGAATTTTCAATATTTTCACTCCAGATTTTCAACATTGCCATTTTACCACACCTTCTTATGATTAGTACAGCTGCCATTTTTCACATCTCATCCAAAACGTGTTTCCGCCCATGTAGCGCACAATGGCGCAGTTGATGTGCGAGATCAATGTATGGGACAAATTAATAAAATCACAGTGACACAGTTCATGAGGTGAGGTGTTAAAATGGCTATTTTGAAAATTTGGTGAAAAAATTCCAAAAAATGACTGTTTTACAAGCGTGCGTTGTACAGTTCCTACGCACGCTCATTAGTTTGCAAATTTTCAATATTTTCACTCCAGATTTTCACCATTGCCATTGTACTACACCTTCTTATGAGTAGTACAGCTGTCATTTTTCACATCTCACCCAAAATGTGTTTCCGCCCATGTAGCGCACAATGGCGCAGTCGGTGTGCGAAATCAATGTACTGGACAAATTAAGAAAATCACAGTGACACTGTTCATGAGCAGACGTCTTAAAATGGCTATGTTGAAAATTTGGTGAAAAATTCCAAAATGACTTTTACGATGGCATTGCACAGTTACTATGCATGCTCGTAAGTTTGCAAATTTAATATTTTCACTCCAGATTTTCAACATGTCCATTTTATTAAACTTCCTTATGAACAGTACAGCTGCAATTTTCATATGTCGCCCAAAATGTGTTTTATACATGTTGGCACACAATGGTGCTGTTGTGTGCGGCAATGTTTAGGACAGATTAAGAAAATCACAGTTACACTGTTCGTGAGCAGAGGTCTTAAAATGGCTATGCTGAAAATTTGGTGACAAAAGTCCATGAAATGACATACGAGTGAGCATTGCACAGTTTCCACGCACCCTCGTTAGTTCATGACTTTGTAATATTTTAAGTCCAGATTTTCACCAGTGGCATTTTTCCACACTTCCTTATGAACAGTACAGCTGCCATTTTTCACAACATGGCCAAAGTGTGTTTTCACACTTTCAGTGCAGAGATGCATGGTCACTGTGGGAAATCATTGTTCGGCACAGATAAAGAAAATCACAGTGACAATGTTCATGATCGGAGGCACCAAAATGCCTGAGTTGACAATCTGCTGTAAGAAATCCCCAACCTAATTATATTACGGTTGTGCATTGCACAGTTTCTATGTACGCTCGTGACTTCACCATTTTTTTAAATATTTTTACTACACATTTGCAACATAGCCATTTTTTACACCTCCCCATGAAAGAGTACAGCTGTAATTTTTTACATCCTGTTGGGAATATTTTTGCACCTGTGGTGCTAAATGCCATAGTCACTGTGCATAAGCAGCTTTTGGCTACCAAACTGATATTCCCCCTGTTCATGAGGTGGGGTCACAAAACAAACAAGTTGAAAATTTGGAGTGAAAATACCAACAAAACAAAAATGTTGAAAATTTGGAGTGAAAATACCAACGAATGCCTGAGGTATTAGGGTTTTCAACTATAATGCCCAACCCTATAGAGAATGACAGGAATCAGGGGTGTGCCTTGGGATTCTTGCCTGTGATGCTCATACCATTCCACACCCTGCAGTCACTGAGAGGCATCGAGGTATGCCTTGGACTCTTCAGCCCCAAAGTTCACCCCATTCTCCTATATCGCACCCATCTCACCATATTTCCTAATGAAATGGGGTGCGCATAAGGGGCCAAAGACCACAAGGAACACCGTGGCACTTGTCAGTGTCTGCAGGGTGGGGTGTGGTGAAATGGTGTGGCCGTTATGCCTGATGACCCAAACGCACACCTCAATGCCTGTCACTCTCTGCAGGGTGGTGGTGGGGTTGGCTTCAGTTCAATACTTCACTGCCATTCCTATTATGCAGCTCTGTAACTTCTACACTACCACTGCCAATGCCAGCAAGCAAACATTCGGCATTGACAAATGCTTGTTTAATATTTTTGCCACAGATTTTCAACATGCCATTTTTGGGCACCATTCATGAACAGTGGCAGTGAAATTAGGCAAATCTGTCCCAAGAGGTTATTTTGTGGTCATTGCACAAAATCACCTTTCAGACAGGAATTGAAAATGCCTCTACCCTTTTTAATGAAGTGGGGTCATAGGAAGGCTATGTTGAAAATTTGGCATAAAAATATAAAAAAAAACCAAAAAACAAAGTTATAAGCCTACATTGAAATTCGCAAACGCAGGTTCATAACTTTGGTAATTTTCAATATTTTGACCCCTAATTTTCAACATAGCCATTTCTTCACAGCACCTCATAAGTGTGACAGCTGTCATTTTTCATATCCTGACCAAAATGTGTTTTTACATCCCAAAAGGTGATTTTGCAATCACTGCACAAAATCACCTTTTGGGCAGGAGTTGAAAATTTTCTCTGCCCTTGTTCATGAGGTGGGGTCATAAGAAGGCTATGTTAAGAAGTTGGGGTAAAAATATTAAAAAACAATACAGTTATGAGCCTATGTTGAAATTTACGAATGCAGACTTGTAACTTTGGTAATTTTCAATATTTTGATGCCAAATTTTCAACATAACCATTTATTCACAGTACCTCATGAATGTGACAGCTGTCATTTTTTCAGATCCTGGCCAAAACGTGTCTTCACACTTGTGGTGCAAAATCACCTTTTGGGCAGGATTTGAAAATGTTCTCCACCCTTGTTCATTAAGTGGGCTCATAAGAAGGCTATGTGGGGTCATAAGAAAGCTATGTTGAAAATGTGAGGTAAATATATGAAAAAACAATAAAGTTATGAGTCTAAGTTGCTATTTTTCAATGCACGCTCGTAACTGTGGTAATTTTAAATATTTTGACCCCAACTTTTCAACATAATCATTTTTTCACACCATCTCATGAATGTGACAGCTGTCATTTCTGAAATCCTACCCAAAATGTGCTTTAACACTTGTGGTGCAAAACTATGTTTCAGCCTTTGTTTTATAAATTACACCCGTCATCCTCACGAGTGGTCATAAAAAGATTCTGTTAAATATCTGGAGTAAAAATGTGAAAAAACAACTAATTTTTGAGGAAACAAATTGTTCCAACATTTACTCGTAACTTTATTTTTTGCAGATTTTGGCCCCTAATGTTCAACATATCCCTTGTGTTACCCCATTTTTCAGATCTCCTCTAAAAACTTGTTTCCACAGTCACACAGTAAAATCACCTTTCAGATGGGATTTTAAAAATGCCACCTGTCTTGATCATAATGTTAGGTCATGAAAAGACTGTTGGATAGTTGAGGTCAATCAATCAATCAATCAAAATCTTTATTTATCCAGGGGAACATTGTTGAGCAAGCTCATTTACAAGATGGACCTGCTTAGCTCCGGGTCAAATGGTGCAATGCATACAGAGATATTTACAATAAATCCAAATAGCACAAGCAAAAAACAATTAATGCGCATAATGCAAGTAAGTACTCAATGTTACATCAGTCATGTCAGTTCAGACTGCTTCTGTAATATTTAAGGAGGACATAAGACGAGGCTTAGTAGGAACTTCAGCAGGGAGAACTGATCGGCCGCTCGTGTAGGGAGCTGACGCAAGCACAGAATTTCAAAAGTAGTGTAATCACACAGTATCCCTAAATGTAACACTCTAAACAGAAGGATAAGGGTCTTAACAGACAAGGAGAAAAGTAATTACAGGTCTTTTTTGGCAAATTTCAGCATGGAAATCAGATTTATGCTTGGTTTAGAACAGACACAGAAGCAGACTGCAGGAACCAATCGGAAGCCAATGCCGAAGAGCGCTCACGTTCCAATTGGATGGCTGCTAATGCCGTGCTTTGCTAATGAAGAGTCCAGGCTTAGGTTCTCAGGTGGCGGTATAGGCAGTGCTGACCGCCTGGTGCCCGGGTTTTCTATGCCTATGGGCAGGGAGCCCGTGGAGAGCATATCCTTGGCAGGGGATGGAGGGAAGGGTCAGTATTAAGTACTGGGCCATGGACAATGGAACATCTGAACCAGCGGGAGGACCAAAACAGCAGGTCAACAGAACTTGATGCCTTGATGCCTAAAGACTGGCCCAACCACAGAAATTCAGAAAGGAGTATAATCAAACAGAGTCCCAACTCTTGACACTCTAAACAGGAAAAATAGAGGTCATAACTGTTGGGCAATAAGTAAGTACAGCTCCTTTTTGTGCAAATTTTAGACAGAAAGTCAGACCTTAGCTTAGTATTGAGGGAGACACAGGAGCAGACTGCAGGCGCCAATCAGATGCTGGAGCAGAAAAGCACTCGCTTTCCGATTGGGTATCGGCAATGCTGCACCTCGCTAGTAAGGAGTCCGGTCTAGGCATCTCAGGCGGCGGCTATAGAAGCGACAACCTCCTGATATCTGCATTTCTCCCAACCGAGGGGCAGGGAGCCCCTGAAGGGCAAGTCTACGGCAGGGAAGAGAGGAGACAGAGGAAAGAGACAGTAAAGGTGGAATGCAGAGGAAAGGGAATACGAAGATGAAATAGGGCAGTTAAATGGTACAGGGTAGATGAATAAGAGCCACAGATTAAGCAATATGTAAAAGACAGCAGGGTGAGTAAGGTGAGGTCAAAATGTGGGAGCCCACTTAAAAGTAGAATATTGACTCTCAGCTGCCCTATCCTAGGTAATTGCAGTCTAACAATGTGTTAAAGCAGGACACCACTGAAAATGAGATACTGCATCTCATCTGCTCTGTCTTGGGTAAATATATAGTAAAAATGTATACAAGCAAGACCCGGTACAACAGAAATACCAGCAGCAAACATTCAGCATTTACAAATGCTTGTTTTCTATAGTGTTTCATTCCTAAACTGAGATAGCAACATAGAAATATATACTTTGTTGGCAGAAGAGTAGAATATTGGCTCACGCAGTCTGCCAAGATGTTCGCTGCCTAATCTGGCTCTGAAGACCCTAACTGGTCTCCAGTGACCCTCCCTCCTCCTTATTCATTTTTTAATACACCCCTATGTCAAACCCATGCATGCTTGAAGACCCCCACTTTCACTTCCACCTCTTCTGCTTTTAGTCTGTTCCAGGTGTCTACCACCCTTTCAGTGAATAAATGTTTCCTCACATCTCTCTTATCCTCCTCCCCTTCCAGTTTCATCACATGCCCCCTGGTCCTGGTGCTCTTTCTCATTTGAAAGAGACTTCCCTTCTGCATCCTGCTTACCCCTGTGAGGTACTTGTAGGTCTCTATCATGTCACCTCTCGCTCTTCTGTCTTCCACGGCGTAGATGCTGAGATCCCTCAGCTTCTCCTCATAGGTTTCTTGTGCAACCGCAGTACCATTTTAGTTGCCCTCCTCTGGAATGCCTCCACTCTATGTCCTTTCTGAGATGTGGCCTCCAAAACTGGACACTGTATTCCAGGTGGGGTCTCACCAATGACTGATACAATGGTAACACCATGTTCCTCCTCCTTCTGGATATATATACCCCTCCCTATGCACCCTAGCATCCCACTAGCCCTACCCACTGTTTTGCCACGGTTCCCTGCCCACTTTAGGTCATCAAACATGATAACTCTAAGGTTCCTTTCCTGTTTAGTGACTGTCAGAGTCTCTCCCCCATCCTATACTCAGGGCCCAGGTTCCTATGGTCTAGGTGCACAGTCTTGTACTTTTTGGCAGTGAATCCCAACTGCCATGCTTTCTACCACTCCTTGAGATTCCCCAGCTTACTGCTCATTCTCTCCACTTCCTCCTGAGTGTCCACCCTATTGCAGATTTTGATATCATCTGCAAAAAGGCAGACCTTCCCTTCCAGTTTCTCAGCAGTGACACTTATGAAGACATTGAAGAGGACTGGTCCCAGCACTGAGCCATGTGAGACCCCGCTGGTCACTCCTCCATCAGTCAAATGCCATTTACCACCACCCTCAGACTCCTAGTCATTAACCAGTTTCTACCCCAGATCACCACTTTGGATCCCACCCCAGGCTACTCAGTTTCTTTATCAGCCTCCTGTGCAGGACAGTACTGAAGACATTGCTGAAGTCCAGATAGACCACTTCACTACCTTCCCCTGATCTAGTTCCCTGGTAATCTAGTCAATGAAATCCATCAAATTGATTGGGCATGACCACCCCCCGGCCCCTGGGCCTGTGAATCCATGCTGCCTGTGGTCATGCAGCCCACTGGATTCAAGACACTCAGCTAGTCTTTCCTTTCGCAGGATTTCCATTAATTTCCTCACCACAGATGTTAGACTGACAGGCCTTTAGTTGCTAGCCTGCTCACTGTTACCTCATGTACAGGTACCACGTCAGCTCTTCTCCACTCCTCGGGAAGCATGCCAGTTTCCAGTGAGCTGTTAAGGCTACCACTAGGGCAGCTAGCATCTCACCAAGTACCTTTAGAACCCTTGGATGTATCCCATCCGGTCCCATAGCTTTGTATAGCGTCATGGCTACAAGTCTCTTCCAGACTATTTCTTCTGAAACTGGACTTGTGTCCACCTCACCCCTCAGTTCCTGCTACTCCATGGTGGTCCACCCCTCCCCCCACTGTAAAGATTGAGCAGCAGTACCTATTTGGGGTGTCTGCTTTTCTTGGTCTTGTTCTGTGCAGTGTACTGCTTCAGCCCTCCTAATCCTCACTGTCTCTCCCCTTGATTTCCCCTTCTCACTTATGTATCGGAAGAAAGTCTTATCCCCCTTACTGACCCCTTTGGCATTTCTTTACACTTGGATATCTGATTTTGATTTTTTTTAAAGTTCTTATGCCATGCCCACTGTGAAAACAGTTAAACTCTCTGTCTTGCACTGTGCTGTTTACCTTCAGCAATATCTGCTAGCAGCATCCTAATATAGCCACAGTAAGATCCATTATGTAAAGTTATATAGTAACGTCAACGGAAACGATATTTAAACATTGCTAGTGGAGGCTGTCTTTAGAGTTGCATTACTGCAAATATATATATATATATATATATATATATATATAATGTCATTTTTGCCAACTAATGAATATAGCTGCTGTAGCAAAAATGTGTTTGTTACTTACGAAATCTTTATTGGACTAACAAACTCTTTTGTTGTTAAAGCTTTTGAGATCTTCCCAAGGTCCTAGCACCATCATCTCTTCATCACACCCTAGTGGTCTCAAAAGCTTACATACAGAAACTGTTAAAAAGCCTAATAAAGGTATTGGGCAGGATTCACAAAAAAGCCAAAAATCCTGCAGCTGCGGGAAAATGGCCTGCAGCACTGCGGAAATGCAGTTGCGTGATATTCATATAGAAATTTTGAGCAGGTGCGGAATTTCGTAAAATCCCCGCAGCTGTGGAATTTCAGCAGCTGCGAAAATTGCGCACGTGCTGAAAATCCGCAACTGCAGAAATAGCTTAGGAGGCACAGCAACAGTGAACTCAATTAGCTGGAACAGCAGACATTAACAGTGTTACCATAGAATGAAGCTGAAAGCACCCACAAAGAGACCAGCAACCAGTCCCTCAACTGGGACCACTGCAGCACCACAGGTACCAGCAGTACCATGGCACCACAGTGGCCAACTGTCACTGCTGGTCCTCCCTCCCCGGGATGTTCCTGTTGCCTGCATGGGCAGCACTCTCTACAGGCTGGCCAGGCTCTACTGCCTGTGGTGCTCTGTCATGGGCTACACTGTGTCTGGTGGTTGTTGCCTGTTACCATATCGTGGCAATGTGTGCTTTTGTTGCTGTTACAGCAGCCACTGTTACACTATCTATGATACTATTACCTGTGCTTCATCTCCACCTTAATTGATTCCAATTGCTGGGGCACTACTGCAGTTTATTGAGTGGGAGTTACACCTCATTCCACTGTGTGTAACATTTTTTCCTCCCCTGCGGAAAAAAAACTGGTTGTGAATAGCCTTTCAGTGGATGTGCCTTACTTATCTCACACCTTTTTTATGTTGGTGCGCTTGCGCAGCCAACATCTTGCGGTAGTGCAGATTTGGAGGCGCAGTCACTGTTGGGCGAATGCAGGGCATGCACCAGTAGGTGCGTCCCGCATTCCCCAATCAGCAAGCAGCAGGGGCTGACACCATGCTTTGCTTATAAGGTGACAACATCAGACAAAAGGTCCGCTGCAATGAAAGTGAAGCTTTCATGCAGTGTGACCATAACACACCTCACCCTACGTGCAGGCAACATGTCGGCAGTGACTGCCGCTGTTGCCTGTCAACATCCCTGTTTATTGTGTGCCGACCGGGGTGCCCAATCCCCATCAGCATCATGTAACCCCCCTTTTTTTGCTTGCCGAAGGGGTGCCCAATCCCCCTCAGCTCCTGCGCTCTCCTTTCCTTGTTTGCTGACGGGGGTGCCTAATCCCCTGTCGGTTAAAGCACCCACCCACACACACACACACTCAGGTGGCATGCTGGGAGCCCACCCCAGCGTGCCAAAGCACCTATTAAAATGAAAACGGTCTCCCGAAGTCTTTTTTTTAACACCTGTAAACAGAAAATGGTCCCTCGTAGTCTCCCTACCCCCCTCTCACCACCCGCACCCACCCACTGCGCACCCTGCCTCCCCACACATACCCTAACCCCATACTTACCTCCGGAGCTTGGCACAACGATCTTCGGTGGACCGGGAACACTTCTGCACTCTTCAAAGCTGACCACAAACTGAGGAAATGCCGGTAAGCTGTATAATGGAATAAATAGGGTTTTTTTCAACTTTGATGCATATCTCGGGCATTTTTTGTAATTTTTGCACAAAATTTTCAAAATGGGGTTTTTGGGACCCTCCTCATGAATTCTGTCACTGTTATGACGTTACTCTGTCCCGAAAGGTGCTTCGCAGTCACTGTACAGAATCACCTTTTGGGACTGATTAACACAAGGACAGTGGCAGTGTTCATGAGGTGGGCTCTCAAAAAGTCTACGTTGTAAATTTAGTGGAAAAAATCCAAAAAATGGCTGTTTTATGAGCATGCGTTGCGCAGTTGCTATGCACGCTCATAACTCCGTGAATTTGCAATATTTTCATGCCAGATTTTCAATATTGCCATTTTTCTACACCTCCTTGTGAACAGTACAGCTGTCATTTTTCACATTCTGGCCAAAATGTGTTTCCGCACTTCCAGCACACAATACCACGGTCGCTGTGGGAAATCAGAGTTCAGGGCAGATTATGAAAAAGACAGTGACACTGTTCATGAGCAGAGGTCCTAAAATGCCTATGTTGAAAATTTGGTGACGATACTCCATAAAATGATTGTTACGAGCGTGCATTGCACAGTTTGCACACACACTCGTAATGTTGTGCATTTGTAATATTTTCACTCTGGATTTTCACCACTGGCATTTTTCCACACCTCTTGATGAACAGTACAGCTGTCATTTCACATATCCTGCCCAAAATGTGTTTTCGCACGTCCGGCACAGAATAGCGAGGTCACTGTGCGAAATCACTTTTTGGGACAGTCTGAAGAAATAACAGTGACACTGTGCATGAGCAGAGGTGCTAAAATGTCTATGTTGAAAATTTGGTGCTGAACGTCCATAAAATGACTGTCACTAGCGTGCATTGCACATTTCCCACGCACCCTTGTAACTTCGCAAATTTGCAATAGTTACATGCCACATTTTCAACACTGGCATTTTTGTTACACCTCCTTATGAACTGTACAGCTGTCATTTTTCACATCCAGCCCAAAATGTTTTTCTGCACTGCACTACCAAAGCCAATGCCAGCGCGACAACATTCGTGAAAAATACTTGTTTCCTCAGGGACTTCCGCAGCTGCACTTTTTTCCACAGTCCTTAGTGTTGTCTTCCGCAGCTGTGGAGGGTTTTGTGAATAGCACTCAGTGCAAGTTCCCCTTTGTTTCCATAGCTACGGCAGTTTGGGGGACTTAGGGAAGGTTTTGCACCTTCAGAAAGCTTTGTGAATCCAGCCCATTGTCTCTGCCAAACAAAAACATTTTTTGAGGAGTTGTTTGTGAGGTTTCTTGCTGGCTAAGATGGCATGGCCAAAAACACATCCCAGACAGCAATAGAATACCATCACATGATCAATGGGACTGAAACTCATGTTTTGGCTAAATATCTCTTGTTTGCACCTGGAAGACCGACAGTTCACCTTGAAAGAAACACAGAAGCATAGACAGTGATAGCAGAAAAAGATCAAAGGTCCATCCAGTCTGTCCACTTCCCCTGTTTAGCCCTGGGACCTTTTAGCTAGTAAATGCTGGCTGCACTCTGGCAAGAGACCACCATCCTTCCTAGTGAAAACTGAACAAAAGTAATCATTAAAGACATCAGCCTTTTGCCCATCAGCTTCAATCACCCCAGCACCCTCTGTCAGCCTCACAATTTCCCATTCTTTCTTCTGTTTGTGCACTAATATTCCTGAAGAACTGTTTTTTTTCACTCTTGACCTCCTCTGTAATATGTAGCTCTGCGTCTGCTTTTGCCTCCTAACTGCCCTCTTTGCGTCCCTGTTTTTCAGCAAATATTCTTCCCATTTTGTCATCTCATGCTTTTCTTTAACTTTGTAGAAGACTTTGGGCCATATTCTAGAAGGGTTACGCCTGGCGTAACTGCAGTTGCGCCAAGTAGAATGGTGCATGTAGCAGCTTACAGCAGCAGTTGCGACATGCGCGATTCTACAAAGTGACCTAACTTGCACTGAACAGCAGTTACACTGCACAAACCCCCTGCGACATGGAGCTAGGGGGTTTATGGCAGCAGTTGCGCCCCATTCTAGAAGGGCAGCCACAAAGAGCCCACACCAGGATTCTACAAGAACCCTTGGAGGAGATCAGGCAACGTAGGTTACACCAGCATTTAGCTGGTGAAACCTACGGCCACCGCCCCGGGGGTCCTGTAGACCCACCGGCAGACATGCCAACATGCTACCATCCCCCCAACCGTGCCCTGAACCATGATTCGCCAGCCACATATGCGGCAAAAAGCCTGCCCTGGTGGTCTAGTGGCCCCATGAACTGTATAAATATACTGTAAATAAGACCCCCATATCCCTGGCGGTCTAGTGACCCCCCGAACTGTATAAAACTAAATAAGAACCCCCTTATCCCTGGTAGTCTGGTGCCCCCAAACTGCATAATTATTATTTCGATCCCATATCCCAGGTAGTCTAGTGCCCCGAACTGTATAATAATTATTTCAATCCTTGTATCCTGGGTAGTCTAGTGGCCCCCACCCAGCCATGCCAGCCACCAGCACCCCATCCATCCCCAGCCAGCGACAGGCATAGCCCACCTCTCACCACCGTGGCCAGCGCAGGTCCAGTATCGGCATGTACTGAAAAGCGCTCAGATATTAATATCTGGTGTCTTTACAGTGCCTGATGACAGCCATGTAGCGATGGGCTCTATGCTGTCGCCAGCTGAGAGATGGGTGAAGCGAGGTGGGTTGACTGTAACTGGGTGAGTGAGGGCCACTAGACTGCAGGGATGCAGATGAAATGAGTGTGATACAGTTGGCTACTGGGCTACCGAGAATGAGATAAAATAATTGCTACAGATTTGGGGCATATTCTCAGAACAAGAGATCAAAAATAATTATTATACAGTTTGGGGGACACTAGACTACCAGGGATACAGGGATCAAAATAATTATTATACAGTTTGGGAGGGCACTAGACTACCAGGGATACGGGGATCAAAATAATTATTATACAGTTCAGGGGGGTACTAGACTACCAGGGATATGGGGATCGAAATAATTATTACACAGTTCAGGGGGGTACTAGGCTACCAGGGATATGGGGATCGAAATAATTATTATACAGTTCAGAGGGGCACTACACTACCAGGGATACCGGGATCAAAATAATTATTATACTGTTCAGGGGGGCACTAGACTACCAGGGAAGTGGAGGGTTTCATATTTGTACATTGTTTGGGAGGGAGCACTAGACTATTGGGGTATATGCCGCATATGCGGCTGGTGACTCTGGGTCGGGCACGGGTGGGGGAGGTTCACCATGCCACCCCGCTGTTGCGGCTTGTGACATGCTCACCAGGTATGCCCACAGTTCAGCGTACCTGGCCACATGTCGCAAGTCACAGGACTTCGCTGCGATGACCCTGCCCCTTCTAGAACAGGGCGCAAGGTCAATATTGCAGTTGCGGGTGGCGCAAGTTGTGTTCAGTGGCAACTTGCACCACCCTTCTAGAATCCGCCCCTTTGTCTTGACCCTCACCACTTCCCTTACCCTTGTTGAGAACCATTGTGGTCTTTAGATCCTGTTCAACTTAGTTACTATTATCATGCATACCATAGGTTCCCTAAAAAATGGCCCTTTTAAAATCAAGGACTTCAGCTCTTGATTGCAGTTTATCAAACCCAAGGGTCAGTTCAAACCAAACTGAGTTATGGTCACCGTTCCCTAATGGCTCCCCTACATAGAAACATAGAATTTGACGGCAGATAAGGACCGCTTGGCCCTCCCAGTCTGCCCATTTCCCTACCTAATGGATAAGCTGCAGACCCTAGTTAACCAGCAGCCTACTTCTTCCTACTCCCACCCCCTAGAATTGCCTTATGACTGTCCCATGCATGCTTGAATTCCACCACTGTTTTTGACTCCACAACCTCCTCCGGAAGGCCGTTCCATGCATCCACAACCCTCTCTGTGAAAAAATACTTCCTTAAATTACCTCTGAGCCACCCCCCCTCTATCTTCAAATTGTGCCCCCTTGTTCTTGCACACCTCTTTTTTTTGAAAGATGCTACCCTCTTGGACTTTGTTGATTCCCTTGAGGTACTTGAAAGTTTCTATCATGTCCCCCCTCTCCCTCCTTTCTTCGAGGCTATACATATTAAGCTCCTTAAGTCTCTCTTCATATGTCTTCCAGTGCAGACCCTGCACCATTTTAGTTGCCCTCCTCTGGACAGCTTCCATCCTGTCTATGTCTTTCAGGTTGGTCTCCAGAACTGCACACAGTACTCCAGATGGGGTCTGACCAGCTGTCTGTACAGAGGATAATAACTTCCTGTTTTCTACTGGTGATGCCTCTCCCTATGCATCCCAGTATCCCCCCAGCCCTCCTGCTACCCTCTCACATTGCTTGCCCACCTTTAGGTCATCTGTTATGACTACACCCAGGTCCCTTTCCATTTTTGTTGTTGTTAGTATTTCACCCCCCATTGTGTACTCTTCCCCTGGGTTTTTGTTTCCCAGGTGCATTACCTTGCACTTCTTAACATTGAATCTAAGCTGCCATACTTTTGACCATTCCTCTAACCTTGCCAAGTCCCTTCTCATCTTTTCCACCCCACCTTGTGCATCAACTCTGTTGCAGACCTTTGTGTCATCTGCAAAGAGACATACTTTTCCTTCAGTCCCTCTGCAATGTAAGCATAAAGACATTGGAGGACTGATCTAATGCTGAACCCTCGCGTTGCCCTACTAATAACCCCCTTTCTTCAGAGTGGACTCCATTTACTATTACTCTCTGTGTCCTATTCTCCAGCCAATTCTTTACCCAGGCTGTCATCTTGGGACCCACTCCTAGGCTGGATAACTTGTATATTAATCTTTTGTGTGGGACTGTGTCAAATGCCTTGCTAAAGTCTAGGTAGGCCATGTCCACAGCCCCTCCCTGATCTACTACTTCGGTCACCCAGTCAAAGAAATCTATCAGATTTGTCTGGCATGACCTTCCCGCTGTGAATCCATGCTGCCTTGGGTCCAGTGCCCCTCTGGCCTCTAGATACTCGACAATTCTTTCCTTCAAAAGTGATTCCATCATTTTCCCTATCACTGAGGTCAAACTAACAGGTCTGTAGTTTCCTGCTTCTGCCTTGCTCTCACTTTTGTGAAGAGGAAATCACATCTGCTGTCCTCCAGTCCTCGGGTACCACCCCATCCTCCCATGATTTGTTAAAGAGGGTAGTCAGTGGTGCCACTAGTTCTACCATTAGTTCTTTTAGAATTCTGGGATGAATCCCATCAGGCCCCCCAAAACCTTCAGTTTTAAGAATTCTTTCAGAGCCCTTTCTTCTGTAAATGGGCTGGTATCAACTTCTGTATCCAGAGTGTTTCTGTTTGTTTTAGGTACCTCCCCCTCTTCATTTGTAAATACTGAGCAAAAATATTTGTTTAGTATCTCTGCCTTTTCACAGTCACCCTCTGCCCACCCTCCCTTGCCTTTATTAAGCCTCACTATCCCTCCCTTGGTCTTCCTTCACTCCCTGATGTACCTATAAAAGGTTTTATCCCTCTTCTTAACTGAGTTGGCTATTTTTTCCTCGGTTTGGGCCTTTGCTGTTCTGACTGCCTTCCCAGCTTCCTTTTGCTTTAACTGATACAGTTCTCTGTCCTGCTCCTTCTGTGATTCCTTGTACTTCCTGAATGCTTTATTTTTCTCTTGAATCTTCACTGCCATTTCCTTTGAGAACCATAGTGGTTTCTTACATCATTTTGTTTTGTTTATTTGCTTCACACAAAGGCTTGTTACCTCTGTGATGGCAGTTTTTATTATTCCCCATTGTTCTTCCACCCCTCCTTCCTGCCCATTTGCTAGTGCATTCCTTAGGCACTCACCCATTTTGGCAAAGTCAGCCCTCCTAAAGTCCAGTACTTTTGCCTTTGTATGGCTTGACTCTATTGCTGTGTTTATTGTGAACCATACTGTTCGATGGTTGTTAGTTCCCAGATGGCTACCCACTTCTACATCTGTGATCTCTCCATCTCCATTTGAAAGAACCAGGTCTAAGATTGCTCCTCTCTAGTGGGCTCAATACTAGTTGTCTAAGGCATGCCCCTGTAGGGCATCTAGAATAACTCCACTCTTGAAGTGGCTGCTGCAACTGCACTCCAGTTAACATCTGGCATATTCAGGTCACCCATCAGCAATATCTCCCTTTTTCTGCCATTCTAAGTATACTTTCTATCATTTCCTTGTCCATTTCCTCCCCTGAGAAGGGTTCTGTATACAAACCCTGTGCAGATTGTGGTGCCATTGCCTGTCTCCAAATTTACCCACAGTGCTTCTTCTCCTCCCTGTTTACCCTTTTGTTCTGTTGCATTGATTCCTTCCCTTATGTAAAGAGCTACTCCTCCTCCTCTTTTACCCTTCCTGTCCCTCCTGTAGATAGTATATCCTGGTATGTTTACGTCCCAGTCATGGTTTTGTGTGTACCATGTTTCTGTGACTGCCACAAAATCCAGATGTTCCTCCTCCATCAAGGCCACTAATTCAGGAAGCTCGTTACTCAGACTACGGGCATTGGTACTCATTGCTCTCCATTTTTTTGATGGCTTTACTTTCTGTTGCTGCATCCCCCACTGACCTTTCTACCTCTGTCTTTTTCTCATTTAGTACCCTGTTTTGTAGGGAAAGGCTGGGATTTTCCTGCTGCTTATCAGTGCCTCCCCCTTGACTAGTTTAAAAGCTTGCCAATGAAGCATTTAAACCGATTGCTCAAAAGACTTGTTCCCTTCCTGGACAGATGCAGACCATCCTGCCAGTATAGGCTGCTGTCCTTCCAGGTGGAACCCCAGTCCCCAATGAAGCCAAACCCCTGTGCTCCACACCATTTTTTTCAACCATTCATTAAACTGCATGGTGCAAAGTACCCTCACTTCACCCATGCCATTGACAGGCAACACCTCTGAGAAGGATACTGTGTGTGCTACTTGTCTTAGGCCCCTCCCCAACTCTATAAAGTCCTCCTGCACTGCTCTAATCTCATGATGAGCCAAGTCATTTGTCCCTAGGTGGACAATGACGTCCAGCTCAGACTCCTGTGAAGCTGTTCTCATGATCCTGAGGATGCGCTTCCTGTCCCTCCAAGCCATGGCACCAGGCAGGCACCTTACTTCAGTTTTCCCTGCTCCCCCAGTTCTATCCCCCTAATAATTGAATCCCCCACCAGGAGCTGCTTCCTTTCCCTGTGGTGTCTTCTGCCTCCTTCCTGTGGGCCTCCCTTGTGACAGTTGTCTTCAGCCTTCTTAGTCTCCTCTGCAGGTGCATCCATAGGGGAGCTATGCCCCCCAGAATGGTGTATGGATTGTGGAGTGGAACAACTGACTGGGTGTGCCTCTGTTCCACCATCCTCACCCTCCCTGATCCCACTGTGGTCCAACTGCTGTGCTTTCTTCACAACCCCTGAGGTAGTGGTGGTGGCTCTGGTGCTCCCTGGATGGGGGAGGTTCCCTTCCTACTGTCCAGTGTGGCCTGGGGGAAGGTTCCCTTACTACTGTCCAGTGTGGCCTGAAGACAGGCAACTTCCTCCCTCAGGACAGAGAGTTGTCTGCAAATAGGGCAGCATCTCAGCCTCCAGAAAGACTCCCGGAAGACTGCTGCCCCACAGACATTACATTGCACTACTCCCCACATATTTATCTACTTTTTATTTGTGTGTGTGTGATTGGTTTGTTATATAGAAATATATATATTATACAATGTGTATGCCTATATTGTCAGTGCAGTGTGCTAGAGAGGATGTGACAGTGATATGCACCTTGCACTCTTGAGGAAAGATGTCAGAACCCCAGGTATAAGGAACTATTTCCAGGGGTGGGTGGGGTGAGGGGTGGGCAGGGGTTGGGCCTAAACTGTGCCCTCATGAAACAGTCAGCTACTCTCACAGCTCCTACCACCTCCAAGTTGGTGAGCACCACATTGAGAATTGCAGTCTGACTGGTGTGCTTCTTAACTAACTGTACCGGCAGACAGTGCTGGTCTGCATCCAACAAGACCTGGCTTCTGGTGAGCCTAATCACTGAACTATGCTATTTTTAAATTTTAAATAAGTTTTATTGATTATGATGTATAGTACAACAATTATATCCACATTATCAATATATTCTCAGTGTGTGCTCTGACAGAATCCAGCAATTCATATTTTTTTATTTATTTATTTTTATTTAGTTGTTTAACCAGGAGTAGCACTCTAAGCTGAAAGCTTTTTTACAGGAGTGACCTGGGAGCACAGGGAAGTTAAGTGACTTGCTCAGCGTCACACAGTATGCAAGTGGAAGCTGTGGGATTCAAACCCTGGTCTGGTCTGCTGGATGTCACCAGATTTGCAGCTCAGAGCCTTAAACCACTGTGTTTAGCAGACAGAAACATGGAACATCAGATAATTGATCATAAATATCCAGTGAACAGCAACCTTGAGATATCAGTTTTATTGTGCTACATGGAATGTACTGAATTAAGCAAAAATCTTCTTGTCCTCAGTCCTCTTTTATAGAGATTCCATGGTGGTTCATAGCTACCAAAACCACTGTGGTTGCAAAGAAAACTCAGAAACAATTGTTTCCACTCTAAATTTGGAAAAGATAACACATTTGTTGGGTGCTTCCAGCATTTCAAAACCCATTTTTTTATTGCCATAATATTAGCTTTCAGAGCTATTCCGTGATTTTGTTGCATATTTATATCATTGTACATTTCCAAAATAATTGTTTTAGGATTGTGCCATCCTGGAAATCTATATCCAATTTGAGTTAATATTTGACAGGGTTGGGGTGGGGGACCACCAGCTGGTACATAACGAACATTCCCAAAATAAATGTAAAATATCAGCCATGGGGAAGTCACAATGCCAGCAAGTGGCTGGTATATTGGGGTTCATTTTGTGTAACCTGTATCAGGAGAAATAAGCTCTATTAAAAATCTTGTATAGTTTTGACTTTTGACAATTTGTATTTCTGAATTGTAGCACAGGCTAAAGACCATTGTCGTTCTGTAAATGAGCAACTTAAATATTTTTCCCATTTTTGGATAATCTCTTTATAAACCATCACAACTGGTTTATGTAACTGGTTATTTATCCAATAAAAACTTTTTGGTGGCTTATTCTTGAGAATATTGTGCAGTTCCCCTTCCAACCTTTTATTGTATGGATCTATCTCACAGAGTTTAAAGTCTTTTGTATACAGACTACTGATCTGATAAAAGTAAAAAAAAAAAAAAAAACTGATGACTTTAAGCTGTATTTTTTTTTAATTTCTCCCAGCTCAGCATACTGCCTTTTTCCAATAAATCCTTCCATTTCATGATTCCTTTTTCTTCCCAAGATTTCTTAGAAGGCAATTTTTTGCTTTAATATGTAGTTAGGATTATACCAAATATCATTCAGTGGTGACAGATTAGTTGCCCAGTTAGTTTTGTTGATGAATTTGCCTGTTATATGACTTACATTTTTAACTATAACACTTCTGAAGTTCCTTAATTTTCTAGCCATGAAAAAAAAATGATTCTAACATTTATTCTCTCAGAAGTTATTTCTCTCAATATTAAATTTTCCATTTTTTTTACATTATATTGGAGGGGTAGGTGAAATTATTGTCTGAAGTCTATAGAAGAAAAAGAGAACTGCAGGCATTTTAATAATTAGAATCCCCCCCCCCGTAAGGAAAACGGTATCTTACTTTATCCAAAGAATTTGTCTTTTAAGGAAATAAGCAATTTACAGTGGTTTAAGGTATAGAATCCTTCCAGATTATTTGTGATATCAATCCCCATATATTTCATACCGTTTTTCTGTAAAGTAGCATTGGAAATTTCTTTTAAAGTATCTGACCGGACAGAGTTGAAGGCAATAATTTCAGATTTGACTTTGTTCACTTTATACCCAGCTACTTGAGAAAATCTATTAACTATGATTTTTACCTCTTTCATATTTCCCTCTGGGTTTTGTAACACTACTTATAAGTTGTCCACATATGCATTGATCTTTACCTCACATGAGGCCACCTGGATTCCTTTTATTCTGTTACTATCTCTGATTTCACTAAGCAGAAAAACTCTAAACCAATAACATATAAGGGGGGGATGGGGCATCCCTGTCTAACTCCTCGATGTAACAGAAATAAATCTGAAAAGGTATTATTAACTTTGACTTTTGCCTCTGGTCTTTTATAAATATCTCATAGGTGTTCTATAAAGATGTTTGGAAAACCACATATTCCCATCACTCCAAAATAAATATTCCCATTGTAGCATATCGAATGACTTACTGGCATCTAAAGACAGAAAAACTGCTGGAACTTTTTTGTTCATAACTCGATAATAAATTGGATTCTATAGGGCCCTGTTGAAATAGATCTATTAGGACCAAATTCTGACTGGTCTGTCTGTATAATCTTGCTTAGAATTGGTAATAAACATTTATTCAAAATTTTTGTGTCAATTTTGTAGTCTACGTTTAATATCACAACCGGTCTGTAATTCTCAACTTTACTCAAGTCTTTATGGATTTTTGGAATAGAGAAGTATATGCTTGATAAAAAAATCTGGAATTTTGTATGTATTTTGTATTTGGGTATATCAGGTTTCCAGTAATGGTACTAATAAAGATTGAAAAGCAAGGTTATACTTTAATGTAAAACCGTCTGAGCCTGGACATTTGCACCTTGTCATATTATGCATAGAAGCATAGAAACATAGAAGCTGATGGCAGATAAGGACCGCAAGGCCCATTCAGTCTGCCCATTTCTTTTTCTACCTTATAAATGTGCCATCGGCCTTTGCTCTGTCAGTGGCCTATCTATTCATAGTCATTTGTATTGCTCCCTTATGCCTATCCCATGCCTGTTTGAAGCCCTGCACTGTATTCATAGCCACCACTTCCTGTGGTAAGCCATTCCATGCATCCACCACCCTTTCTGTGAAAAAGAATTTCCTCACATTCCCCCTTAATCGGCCTCCCTCTAATCTCATGCTGTGTCCTCTTGTCCTGCTATTTTTCTTATATTTAGTTGAAAATAGTTTCAACTATTTCTTCAGCCATAATTGGTTGGGTCAAATTTTCCCTATCATACCTAGAAATTTGAGCCTGGCAGTAGTTACCATAATAACTAATCTCTTGCTCTGAAGGATTGCATTTTGAGGCATAAAGGTTTGTGTAAATCTTTAAAAACTCTTCTGTGATTTTTTTTTTCCTGATCAGACAATACTTGCCCTCCATCATTTTTGATTAATGTTATTTCAGATTTTTTTCTGATGCGTGAATTTGTTTTGCTAAATGTTTACCTGCCCTTTCACTGTTTAATTTGCATATGCAATTGTTATTAGCCCAACTATGCTTGATCTGAAAAATGTTGGTGGAATCTATTAATTTCTTTAACCCTGCACATTCTTGTGTTTAGTTGTATCTCCCTTTTTAACTATCATTTCCAGAGACTTAAGTTGTTCTTCAACTTCCCTTAACATTCATTTCCTTTGTTTATTTTTCTAAGAAGCCTCGAAGATAACTGCCCCCCCAATTATGTTTTTTTTTTCGTCAATTCTATTTACCACCTCTTCGGTTGTGGGGGCGGCGCCTTGTCCCCTATCCACCCTGTATGCAGACTTCCAACACTCTCTCCTGTCTGGCCTCTGCCACAACTGTGGAATGGGGAGGACCATAGCTTGCCCCTATGGAGGGGCTCTCCTAGAGGGGGATGGGAGAGAGACCACATCACCCTGGAGCCCCTGCACTGACTTATGTTGAGCATTGTTCTGCCAAAAGGAGTGGTAGCCTGTTGTGGGCATCATCATGCTCACTGGAGAGGGACTTTCCTGCTTAAGCCCTGGGGAGGGTGGACATGCAATGACGTCCGGCACGTGACGAACATGCTCTTGCGTGCACCCACAGGATGTCCACTGCTGCCCCAGTACCATAGTTAGGTGTTCCTGCTGCAGCTGCATCCAGTCTCCACCGCCTGTTGCAAGTGCAGAGGACACAAACCCCATCACTCCCCAGGAGAGGAAAGCAGTCCTCCAGACATTCAATCCTCTCCTCCCCAGCCGACCCCCCAACAACCCAAGCTGGCTCCTGAAACCAAGTCACCAGGGTGACGTGAAGTGTGGTGTCCAGCACCTTAGCCCTCAGCACCACCAGGCCAGTGCCCAATTGTGGTTTTAAATGCATCCCATGTATCAACTATATTATTTTGGGTTATTTGGTTATCAATCCTGAAATATTCTATATTTTAATTTTTTGCAGAAAGCTGTCATCAGATAATTAGTTATTATTGAACCTCCAACTCTTACATTTCCCTGTAACTGTATCCAAGGTTATACTGTAACTATGTTGTGGTCAGAGATTTTCAGAGGTTCTATATTTGAAAATATTCCTAAACTACTTATTAATAACTCTTTGGAGATCGAAATATAGTTGAGTCTGGAATATATCTTGTAGTTAGCCCTTGAGGATAAATCTTGCAGCCATTCTTTAACCAAAATGATTTCTGAGCTGTTCCAATGTCTAAGGATTGCATTCTCTGCAGTAATAAAGGCTGCTATTAACCATATCTTTTGAATTTCCAATAGTCCATTAAGCTCAGAATAAATCCCTAGAACTGCAAACCTGGCTGAGCATAACATATTGAACTTCATGATCTTGTTGCATATTAATAAAATACTGTCCCAAAAGGGCTGTATACAGGGGTAATACCATAACATATGTGAGAGGTGCCCTGACCCTGTGAATATCTCCAACACTTTTCCACAGTGGAAAAGCCCATGAAAGGGTTGCTTATGTGAATGCTAATCATTTGGAAACATTTACTGACATCTGGGAACCATTTGTTAATAGTTCTCTGATATAATGTTAGCTGCTGATGTTCAGTGAATCTTTATTCTGTTAGTAGTTAATAGTTGTGTAGTCTAGGGAGAACCTCTGCATTACTTTTTAATAAAATTCACACTGCAGTTTAAATACTGGCTTAACCAATTATATGTATGATTAGTTAGTTTAAAAGATTTATTATTAGCAATGTGCTTGTGGTACTTAAGTCTCATTTGTAAAATTTTGTTTCTCTTTCTCTTTTTTTCTTCTGAATGACATTTGTTTGTATTTGTAATTAAAAATCTAATCAAATTCGAATTATGTAATACATCTTGTGACAGGCAGAGTAAAAAGTGAAATCGTTCTCATTGTCATACAGCTCCCTCCATATATCTACAAGATTGAAAGAATTAAAAAAGCTGGAGAGTAGCAGTGACTTATATTTGTCCCAGTTGGAGGGCTGTGAAGTTTTATCAATAGTGCCATTTAATATGCAGTTTAAATCGCCTCTCAGAATAATGTTACAGCAGTTCCACTTATTCAGCATTTTATCAATTTCTACCAAGAAATTACTATAGCCTCCAAAGGGGGCATAAACCAAAAAAAAAAAAAAATTCTGTGACTTATAATTCCATTCTCACTATCATAATTCTACCAGAATTGTCTTTTGCTGTATCTAGAACCCTCTCTTTAAAACGTTTGTTAAATAGTAATGCCATCCCTGTGCTTCTTTGTTGTTATTGTACTTTGGGAGTGTTGTATTTCTCTAGCCCATTTTTTTTATTTTATTTCTGTACCTCTTTCTCATTAAAGTAAGTTTCCTGGAGCTTCACCACATCTAACTTAAGTTTTTTCAATCCTGGAAAGAATTCTATATCTTTTAATGGATGACTTCACCCCATTTACATTCCATGTAGCCCCATTAATTGTCAGAACCATATTATGTACCAGTTAGGTCTATTCATTCCAATCTGTGAGTTCCTCTCTGCCTGCTTGTTCATTAACTGAACTAACTTATTAAAGAACAGTCCCCCAGAACCTCTTTTAAGACACCCACCCTTACCCCCCCCTTGTGCCCCAACTCCTGCATGCCATAGGCCTGGGTCTGGCACTCCCACTGTATCACTTGGAAATAATTACATAGCCTATTGCTAGCCTCTCCCCCCAACCACCATAATTTATATTTGCAATAATTGTCTCAATGACATCCAACAATTTACCCAGTCATCCTTAATCAACTCCTTGCTGACCTTTACAAATATTCATATGAAGCAAACTGGGTAGGTAATCAAGTTTTGAGATCCTGCACTGCTTCTGAAACACTACCACAGAACAGATTTTGGTTATTAAGTATAACCATCTGTGTTCAGGGGTAAATAACATATGTCTTAATTCCGTCTTTACATAACACTTGTTGAATGCTTGTAAATTGTTTCCTTTGATCCCACAAAAGTTTAGAAAAATTATGTTTTAAATACATAGTTTGGTCTTTAAATTGAAGCTTTTTTGATCTGTAAAAAGCTTTCATTATTGTGTCTTTTCCATCTGAAGTTAACATCTTAACATTGGCTGGTTTACTTCCCCTTCCTCCCTCCCCATCATTTGATCTCAACCAATGAGCCAGTCAGTCACCAGGATGTCTTTGTCCATTCCTCATAGGATGGAAAAAAGTTCCATTAATATAATCCCTAGGAGGCACTATCCCTAAGGTTACTACCCCTGCCTGTATGGCTAAGCACAGGTTGAGGGGCCTGGATTCTGTAGTAAGGCGCCTCTACCCAAAGTAATGGTACTGGGATGTCTGCCTATTCTGCTATAGCCCTCTCTGAAGCTATAACCACCCACCAACCCTCCTAGAGGCCCAGTACCTGGTACAACACTGAATTTACAGTCAATATAATATAGTAATAATATACACGCCCTTCACACTTACAACCAGGGTTGGTCTCACAGCAATTTCCCTGGAGATTCCCTGTAAAATAAGGTTAGCAATACAGAGATAAACTGTCAATACTGTAATCCCACTAATAATATGCACACTAGTCAGGTTAAATGTGAAAACAATCAGGTTTATTTAGGGGTCGTGAACAAGGAAGGGGGCGTGAATTTAGGCAAATGATTTGTAATCAGATTCAATTCAGGTTTGGCATGCACTTTTTTAGTCCCAAATAACAGTCATACAACACTGGGTACCCATGATGGAATGTTTGGCTAGCCAGAGGCGTTGTTCGGAAGTGGCCAGCCTTGCAGCTGATGTTGGGACCCTTGATGGAAAGAAAAGCAGTTAGCATGCACAATTACAAGATGATTATTTGTAATCCAAGCCAGTTGGCTCAGTCCTTTGTAAACCCAGAAAGCAAATGAAATCAGATGGTACCATAGATGATTCAAATAGTCATCACAGGGAGTTACCCTGATTGTACTCCCGCTACCAGATTTCTACAGACAGGCAGGCAATATGGAGACCTTGTGGTGTTCACCGATGAGCATGGGGAAGCAGGGCCACCACAACATACCTCCTTTTCACAGCCTTTCCTCTGGGTGGCCGCAACCTGAGAGTTGTTGTTGCACAGGGGCTGGATCCCCAAAGCTGGTCTCTCACCAAAACAGTCACTGGTGCAGGGCAATCAGTCTGGGCCAGATTGACAAAGGCCCAGGCAGGATGAGCAGATTGGCAAAGTTAGTTTTTTCCTCTTGCTGGTGAAGCCTCCAGCTGGCATAACAGGTTGGGTCACGGGCAAGCAGGTCTCAGCCCACGAAACACATTCAACACATTCAAAATAAGACACACTAACTTTGAACAGTTTGGATACAGTCCGGTTGCTAATTCAGCAGTTTTACTGAGCAAACCTCTCTATCCAAAATTCATCTCACACACAAGCTGGGCTGATTGCTTCACAGGAGCAAATATTCAGTCCAAATCACAAGTGATACTGGTAAACTTCTTTGTTCTGCCACAGTTCCAAACTCAGGTCAGAGAATGTCCGATTCCTGCAATAGGCAGTCCCAAAGAGGAGAAAAGTAGCAGGGAGGCAAGGTAGGCCTCTTCCCACAGATTCCCCTATGCTCCATTCAGGGAGCAGCTGCTCAAAAGCTCGAACTGAGCACACTCCAAACTCCAATTCTAACTGATCCAGTGTCTCATGTAGCACTGCAGATTTCCCTTGTAATCCAGAATGCAGGTTCGCTGGGGAAACTGTCAGTCACAGTTAGGGCTCCCCTCCAGGTTAGTTTTGGTGCCAACCTAAAAACTACAGTTTTCCTTCCCATGAGACCCTTGGGCCAGGATCCATTTTAGGCCCCCAAGAGTCTGATTGGTCCAATTACTGGAAATCCCAGACCTAACATGGTGGTTTCCATTCCAAAGGCATAAGTTACCAGAAAAGCAGGTTAAACAAACTTCTCTTTGTCAAATATAACAGCACATAAGCAGTAAATAAGTACAGTTTCCATACAGGCTCCCTCTGCACAAGTATCAACTGCAGAATGGAGCAAATCAGAGCTGTGGCTGGCCAGTCGCAAGCATAAAATCACTCGGACCCAGCTCAGACTGTTCACTGCACACAGATTAGCTAGTCTCTTAAAGGGACAAGTGGAGGCTTAGCGTGGCACACTCGTGCAAATAAACAGAATCACACTAAGATGGGACACCAGCCTGGCAGTGGACATTGAGGAGCCCAGGAAGACATTAGATATATCCCAAACTGGTGGTGGGGGGTTACATATAGGATAGTGCATGGGGAACAGTTGACAACAGGGCTATTCTTTCACTGAGTTGGCACTATGACGACGGATTACCTCGAGCGCGGCTCGAGAGGTAATCATCGTCATAAGTGCCAACAAGAATGCCCTGTTGTCAACTGTTCCCTCACTTTTCATTATGTGTATGGTGGAACGTCGTTTTTTGAGAAAAAAAATCACTACAGCATGTTTCTACTTCCAAACATTTTTGCTGGGTTACTAGAAGGAAAAAAGAACTTTACATTTTAAAGGTGTTCACGCTTGACATTTTAACTGTTTCAGAACTTTACATTTTGAACGTTTTAATGCTAAACATTAGTACTGCCACCGACATTGCTGCTTTCGTTATGTGTCCTTTCTATGGAGTGAGCCCTGACTGTCAAATGCTGCTCAAGGACAGTGTGTGAGTTTGCAGTACAGTAGAAAAAATCATTCTATGCTTTCTTGAATGTAAGCACAATTAATGTGACTACAAAGGTTTAAACCAACAATGGATTTCGGTGGAGAACGACGTTCCACCATACACTATATTAATAAACTAGACAGTGAATTGTCTTTTTCTCATTCTGGTAATAACCCAAAAATTCTGATATGTTTTCCTGTGAGAGCGGTTTTCTTGGTCTTCAATTTTGGATTTAAGATAGTTATATTGTTTCTGTAGAGCCTTCATATCTAGAGGCATAGGGGCCACAGTGTCTTCTAACTGAGATTGGCGGCTCTCAGGTTCATTAATCCTTTTAATTTCTTGCTTCAGCTTTGAGTCCATGTTGGTTATAGTTTCAGATGGCCACTAAACAGGAAAGGGATCTGGGGGTAATCATATGACCTAAAGGTTTCCAACCAATGTGTGAAGGCTGTGAGGAGAGCCAGTGGAATGCTTGGGTGCATATGGAGAGGTTATCCCAGCAGAAGGAATGGGTGGTAATGCCACTGTACAGAACACTAGTGAGACCTTATTTAGAGTACTGTGTCCAGTTCTGGAGGCCACATCTCTGGAAGGACATAGACAGAGTAGACATGATTCAGAGAAGGGCGATAAAAATGTGCAGGGGCTGCACTAGAAGTCATATGAGGGGAGACTATAGGATCTCAATATGTATTCCCTGGAGGAAAGGAGAGAGAGAAAGAGAGAGAGAGAGAGAGAGAGAGAGAGAGGAGCTATGATATAAACTTTCAAATACCTCAAGGGTATAAGTAAGGTACAAGAGGGTAGCATCTTTCATAAAATAGATGTTCAAGAACAAGGGGCCATGATATAAGAATAGAAGGGGATAGACTCAGGAGTACTGTAAGAAATTATTTTTTCACAGAAAGAGTGGTGGATCCATGGAATAGTCTCCTTGCAGAGGTTGTGGGAGCAATAATGGTAGGGAAATTCAAAAATTCATGGGACAGACATAAAGAAACTCTAGTGATAGGAAAGAGAGGCTAAACCACAGATTATTTAGGATCTGCGGTATATGAAATAGGTAGGGAAAATCGGCAGACTAGGTGGGTCAAGTGGTCCTTATCTGCCATCAAATTCTGTTCCTATGTTCTATGTTTTCTAAAGAATCAGATTTGCTGAAGTTTGTTAATTGCCTCTTACATGACATTGAGACTGTTGAGTTGTTGCGCACAAGCTGGAGGGGGATCTGAATTCTGTTCCTGTTGGCTGGTGCATGCTACTGGCTCTGTTGAGATCCCCCAGATCTTGCTGTTGTGCTGAGCTCATTGGTGCAGTCCTTTCTAGTTGTGGACCATTTTTCAATGAAGCAGCCATGTTGTCAGATCTAATATTACTTGTTTCAGTTACATGTAGTCCCCGGTGAATGCTGGGGACTTTTGTTTGAAATAAGACACGGGTCATAATGTCACAAGACATTATGCTGCAGTAATATACCAAGCTGCCAATACAGCACAATATATTGCCAGTGGCATATGTCTTTGTTTTGCGGGGAGCTCTGCCCACGCACCCCCATTATGGGGGGCTGCACCCCTGAACCCCCCAACTAAAATAACTACCTTGGGGGGTTAACAGTTAAATCTGCACAAAGTGTGAAAAATAAAAAAATTCCATGCGTCTGGGACCAGGAATCAAAACCCAGTCCCAAACGCACTGCTTGCCTCCCTTGCTGCCTGTGACTTATCCCATCGAGCCACAACAGCTGCTTGCCACCGTCCATCCCAGCAGAGGTCTTATCCTTTGCCTGGGAAGACTGAGAGGGTGCACTACAGTGCATACACCCTTTACGCAGTTTTGCACCCTCTCACTGTACCCTACCACACTGTTCCTGTTGCGTGGTTTTGTCATGCGCGATGAAGCATGCGACATATTGACCCAGTAGAGTGGAGGCAGTGGTGTTTTCCCCTTTTCTCTTTTTTTTTTTCCTCTGTCTCTAACTGATTTTTTGATCCCATTCTGTTATTAAAAGGACTAGCTGGATTACTGCAGTTTTTGAACGGTAACTGTGTTTGCCTTAGTTATTTCTTTGCAGAATCTGGTATCAACAGCTTGGGCTGGTCCAAATCCCTTAAATTAGTTGAACATTTTTCAATTTCTGTTGTCTTTGCTTGCTGTTTTACTTCTGAATTCTGAAATAATTTTGAAAGTCTTTTTTGTTGTTTAGCAGAGTCCAAAAGCACACTTGACATGAACTGATTTGAATTGCTCATGTGTTGAGTTTGACCCCTAAATTTGTATCCAAATGTGTCTGCACTGATTAAGTCGCCCCCATTTTGTTATTTGCAATGTCAGAAGGTCAGGTAGGAAAAACAGACAGAGTGTGCAGGACAGTGTTGAATCAGATTAAACTTATCTTACTCTTTCTTGATATTTGTTAGTTGCTGTCTCTTCTAATGAGAAAAGCAAAAAAAAAGCAAAAAAAAAGAAAGGTTCACCTGCTTGCAATAAGTTTTAACATATGATAACTTATCTCCATGTTCTGGAGGCTCTTTCTGATTTCCCTCTGGCAGTACCGTGCATTAAAAGTGGAGTCACATCTTCAGTGTTACTGCTTTCATAGGAATCATAGGAAAACTACAAGTCCGCAGCCTAAAAAGGCCATTAGGACCTGACCATTCCCTAACCTCTCCTATATCCTGTACATCCTTTGTTTGTCATATATATGTCCAATCTGTTTTTAAATAAACCCATACTATCACTCTGTACCACATGTGTAGGGAGCCTATTCCATTCTTCAACCACCCTTTGGTTAAACCATTGTCTTCTATTATTCCCCCTGAATTGCTGTCCCTTAAGTCTCAAGTGGTGATCCCTAGTTAATCTTGCAGTCTCTCTTCCTTCGAGTGCCAGGTATTCCCACTGATCCTTATTCTGAGTAGCCTTATATACCAAGCACAGATCCCCTCGGAGTCTTCTGTATGTTAATGAATACATGTTTAACACCTCTAATCTCTCTCAGAGTACGCCAAACCTTCATTTTCCCTCACCATTCTCGTTACCCTTCTTTCAGTCTCTCCAATCTATCAGTAGCCTAACTACTGTGAGGTGGCCAGAACTGAGCACAATACTCGACATGTGGCCTCACCAATGCACAACACAATGGCATGACAACCTTCTTATCCCTGATCTTTACATTTCACACTATACAGCTCATCATTCCATTCCCCTTTTTATGTTTGCTTGCATGCATGTGCAAGAAACATAGTGCCACCATACGAAGTTTCGTAGGTGTGCCACCTCACTTCAATGCTTGCTCCTTGCACATGAAATGGCCTCCACCGCACCAATAAATGTCCAAGCTGTCTATGACAGCAATTCAGATGAAGTGGTGTACAGTTCCAAGCAAAACACCGCTACAATCAGTGGTGGTAACATGTAGGCACATTGCATACTGCCGTCGGCAGTATGCAAAGTGCCTACATATCGGCACTGCATTGGAACAGCTGTCATAGGCAGCTCTATCCCCCCAACAAACACCCAAGTATCATGCTGGGAACCCACCCCAGCATGCTCATGTGCTTCACCCCCTACACACACACTGTATGGCCGACGGGGATGCCCAATCCCCCGTCGGCTCTGCTGCCACCCCAACAGACTTCCAGGTGCCATGCTGGGAGCCCACCCCAACGTGGCAAAAGTACATATGGCTGATGGGGGTGCCCAGTTCCCGTCGGCTCCACTGCCCCCGCCAACAGACTTCCAGGTGCCACGCTGGGAGACCACCCCAGTGTGGCAACAGTCCGTATGGCTGATGGGGGTGCCCAATCCCCCATCAGATCCACTGCCCCCCAAACAACCTTCCAGCTGCCATGCTGGGAGCCCACCCCAGTGTGGCAAAAGTCCCATGTCATCTTTCAAAGAACAAAAAATCACCTGTAAGACAAAACGGTCCCTCGCTGACTCTCTTGCCCCCTCCCCCAACCCACGCCCACCCTCTGAGTGCCCCACCTCCCCACACCCCCACCTCACCCCATACTTACCTCCAGAGGCTGGTGCGACAGTCTTCAGTGGACCAGGAACACATCTGCACTCTTCAAAGTCGACCACGAACTGAAGAAATGCCGGTAAGCTGTATAACAGCATAAATGTGTTTTTTTCAACTTTGGTGCATATCTTTGGCATTCTTGGGAATATTTTCATCAAATTTTCAACATGGGGTTCTTGGGACCCCACCTCATGAACTCAGTCACTGTCATTTTGTTATTTGGTCCTGAAAGGTGATTTCGCGGTCACTGTGCAGAACCACCTTTTGGGACAGATTTATTAAATGACAGTGTCACAGTTCATGAGGTAGGCCCCCAAAAACCCTATGCTGAAAATTTGGTGAAAGAATTCCCAAAAATGACTGTTTTATGAGCGTGTGTTGCGCAGTTCCTTCGCACGCTTGTAACTCTGAGAATCTGTAATATTTTCACTCCAGATTTTCAACTTTGGCATTTTACCACACCTCCTTATGAACAGTACAGCTGCCATTTTTCATATCTTGTTCAAAATGTGTTTTCACACATGTAGCGCACATTGTCTCAGTCGGTTTGCAAAATCAATGTTCGGGACACATTAAGAAAATCACAGTGACACTGTTCATGAGCAGTGGTGTTAAAATGGTTATGTTGAAAATTTGGTGACAAAAGTCCATAAAATGGCTGTGTTATGTGCGTGCATTGCGTAATTTCCACGCACACTCGTAAGCTCACGAATTTGTAATATTTTCAGTCCAGATTTTCAACATCGACATTTTTCCACACCTCCTTGTGAAAAGTACAGCTGTCATTTTTCACAACCTGGCTGAAATGTGTTTTCACGCTTCCAGTGCAGAATAGTGCAGTTGCTGTGGGAAATTAGTGTTCGGGATAGATTAAGAAAATGACAGTGACACTGTTCATAAGCGAAGGTCCCAAAATGCCTATGTTGAAAATCTGCTGTAAAAAATCCTCAAACTAATTACATTATGGGTGTACATTGTGCAGTTTCTATACACGTACGTGACTTCGCCCGTTTTTTTATATTTTCACTCCAGATTTTCAACAATGCCATTTTTTACACCTCCTCATGAACAGTACACCTGTCACTTTTCACATCCTGTTCGAAATGTGTTTTCAAACCTGTGGCACCAAATGGCACAGTCGCGTGCAAAATCACCTTTACGCCTAACAAACTGATAGTGTCACTGTTCATGCGGTTGGGTCACAAAAAGCCCATGTGGAAAACTTTTAGTAAAAATATTAGGAAATGCCCAGGGCATTAGGGTTTTCTACCATAACGCCCTACCCTGTTGGGACTGACAGGTGTCAGGGGTGTGACTTGGGATTGTCAACAGTAATGCTCATGCCATTGCACACCCCAACCCCACCCTCCAGCCAGTGACAGGCATCGAGGTGCGCCTTGGACCCTTTGCCCCCAGAGTTCATCCCATTCTCCTATACTGCACCCATTTCAGCATATTTCCTTATGGAATAAGGTGAATGTAAAGCCCAAACACCCCAAAGTACACCTCAACACTTGTCAGTGTCTGAAGGGTAGGGTGAGGTGAAATGTCATGACCATCATGGATGACAACCCAAAGGCACACCTCAATGCCTGTCCATCTCTGCAGGGTGAGGGTGGAGTTGGCGTCAGTTAAATTCTTCAATGCCATTCCTGTACTGCATCTGTCTAACTCCTGCACTTCCACTGCTAATGCCAGCAAGCAAATATTCGGCATTAACAAATGCTTGTTTAATACCTCACTACAGTGTCAATCAAGTTTGAGATCCCTTGTTATTGTAACACCCAAGTCTCTTTGTTCATTTACTGACTGCAGTTGTTCTCCATTTAAAAAATATGTGGCTTCAATGTTCTTTTTCCCAAAATGAATTATTTTACATTTATTGATGTTAAACTCCAACCCCTTATTGGTGGCCCATGTTGCAACAGCTTGAATCTCATCCTGTAAATTTCTGGCATCTACAATGTTATTTACTAAAACCCCATTTTGAGGTCTTCAGTGAATTTACTTAACCAAGCTGTAGTACCACATGCTAGTGATGCCACAAATATGTTAAACAACAGGGGTCCCAATACTGACCCCTGCTGCAACCCGCTCATCACCTCCACCCAGGCTGAGAAGAATCCCTGCACTGCAACCCTCTGGCTCCTACCGCTAAGCCAGGAAGCCACCCATCGAAGAATGTGAGAATCCAAGTCTTGTTTTTTGAGAGTGTCCAATAGCTTCCCCTGTGACACTGTGTAGAAAGGCACGAGAGAAATCCATATACAGCAGATCCACAGGAATCCCCTACTCACAGGCTCAAAGAAACTATTCAGATTAGTGAGACATGACCTCCCCTCCCTGAACTCATGCTGGTTTTGGTCCACTTGACCTGAATTTTTGAGATGCTCTACTAGATTGTCTTTTATTATACCCTCCGATATCTCACAGAGTATGGGCATAATACTAATTGTCTATAACTGCCCATAATTCCTCTATCTCCTTTTTTGTATATCGGTGTTATAACTGCCTTCATCCAATCTTCCACCACCATGCCTGTATCAAGGGATTCCTGAAAGATGACTGCTATTGGCAATGCTATATACTCTGCAGTATTCTTAAGTAAAGCTGGATGCAAACCATCAGGACCCTCAGATTAATTGGAATCCAGAGTTTTAAGTCTTGCGGTGATATCATCTACAGTTATCCTAATATTACATGGTCCTAAATCCCTCGTATTCCTGCATATATCACCATCCCTAGGTTTGTTCATACGGTAAAATACTTATTCAGCTATTAGCTATTTCTCCCTCCTCTACCTCTTTACTCCATACCTTCAAGGGTCCTACCTGTATTTTCTGTTTTTTCAGTCCCCCAATAAAATTAAAAAAGGCCTTCTTATTGTCCTTAGTTTTTATTGCTAAATTATATTCATATCTTCTTTTAGATTTTCTAATCATTGTCTTACAATCTTTAACCCTTTTCCTATATACACTCCATGCCTCCCTAGTATCAATCTCTCTCCTTAGCCATGTGGTAGGCTCATTTTTTTTTTGTTTAATAGCTTTTTTAATGGTTTTGGAGAACCAGTTCGGTAGTCTTCCTTTGGCATTATATTTATCCTTTGTGGGAATATAACTTTTTAAACATTCAAGCAGCTTGCCTTTTAAACGGTCCCATTTTTGTTGTAGTGATGACCCCGTAAATTCAGCTTTCCAGTCCCAAACCTTAAGGCATATGTTTATTTTGTTATAATTGACCTCATTATAACATTTTGACACTGTAACCCCACCCTGCTTCTTGTGTTGGAATTTCATTTCAAATCCTATCATGTTATGGTCTGATCCAAGTAACGGTTCCCTGACCCTACATTTGTGTACTACCTCCTCCATATTTATTACGACTAAGTCTAAAACATTACTTGCCCTTGTATTTTCAGTCACATAATTAGTACATCCCATATCTTCCATTAGTTCAAGAAACTGCTTCTCCATGTTCGCGTCTGATGTCATTGTAACCCCCGTACAAATGGGGGTTCCTGAAAGCCTTCCCGGAGCTTGCCTAAATGCTCCCTACCTAACTGGTGTTCAGCTCAGTGCCGCCTAAATGTGGGTGTTGTGAGTGCTTCCAAAGCCTCCAGTACTGTCTCTTTAAGAGCTGCCTGCTCTCAGGCTCCAGCGGGCTTGTACAAGGGGGATTGGGGTTTCCCTGCTCGAATCCCACCTGAGCTGCAGCGAAATCGCTCCTTTGTTGGCAGTCGCTGTATGTGCAGAGGGAGCCCTTTTGGATGATGTAGCTGTTTGGCAATGACTAGCTAGCATGTTGATGGGATTACAGTTTGTTTAACTTGTTTCTTTTGCAGCTGAGACTGTGTGTGCTGTGCCCCTCCATTTTGGACCAGGACGTTCTGAAGGGTCCAATAGGGGCAGGGGGTATCTCAAATGGAGTAACTGGTGACCAACCAGAAGTGGGACTCTTTAGGGAGTCAGCTGACCAATGAAGATACAGCTAGTAATTGTGGGAAGTGGAGTCTGGACCATGGCGCTTTTTTCACACCACTGAGAGCAAGAGTAAGTGACTGGCATCTGTAGCCAACCAATGGGATCGGGTGGCGCCCGAGCTGAGAGGATTGCCCCATACTGCCAAGGGGCAGAGGTGTTGTGGCTGTAGATGAGGAAGGAGCTCTGAGCTCCTGCGCCGTTGAGTGTTCACGCAGGAAGCGCGTGAAAGGCCTAAGTCGGTTGTTTGAATAGCCAGCGAGCTTCAGACTGAATCCGTGAGGCGGCGATCAGAGGAGGCTGTGTAAAAGCACTGCTACCTACCAGGCTCAACCTGTAGAGGACTGGAGAATCTGCTGAAGCGTGCTCGGTCTGTCAGGAGAGTGAAGCTGCAGTGAGATTCCTGATAGCTGTGAGTTCGGTTGGGCCCTAGGAGCAGCTGCCTGGTATGGTACCCCCTCTGTTGTTTTCCATATAAATGTGTGGAGAAGTATTTGAAGATCAGGCTCAGCCCTGCGAGTGGTGTGAGAGCGGGTTTTCTCTGGAGTTGTGAGTACTAAAGCAGGGTGGCTCCCTGTTACATATTTCTAGCCAGGGAAAGATCTTCAGGTTGCTTTGCTGACTGCACTAACTGAGCCTGCTGGCTCCATCTACTCTTCATAGGAATTAAATGCTCATTTGTGTCAGGGCCCCAACCAGCTGCATCGAGGAACTAGCCTTTAGGGCTTGGGTACCCATAGACAGCAATTTATAGGTTAGGCCTGTGCACAGAGCCCTAGGTAGATACTCTTATATTGTAGTGGTAAGCCAATCACTTTGATTTCCCCCGCGGTCCTTGTTATTCCCCCTTAAATAAATCCGATTGCTTGTTCTGCAAAAGTACACTGGTTGGTTTGTGTATTGATGGTGAAATACTGCACAGTGAATATTGTGTAACTGTACCTTACTTTTCAGGGGGTCCCCGGAGTGAGCTGAGTGGTTTGAGCCGGGGGGGTAAGTTTTATGTTAAGAACACTGCAACTGAACTGTGTGGGCCACTAGTGGGAAGAAAGGGGGGTTGCAGCAACCCAGAGGGCTGTGACCAAGTCAACCTCAACTGTTCTAACCCCGACCTCTGGGTGGAGGCACCCGCCAACGGATCTGGGCCCCTCACCCTGTTACAGTTAAGGCAGGCAGGGGTAGTAGCCCTTGGGATAGTGCCCCCTGGGGGTTACATCATCATTTGCCAGTCTATCCCTGGGAAGTTGAAATCCCCCCCAAAAAATACCATCCCTTTCTCACACCGTTCCCTCAAGACTTCCAAAAAACTCATGCAATGTCCTTTATTCATTGATGGTGTTCTACAGCATAGCCCCACCTTAGTCTTGCTCATCCTTTGTGGAAGAAGCTCAAACCAAAGTTGTTTATGTGCCAGTAAATTTTCATCTGTGATCAATTTGGGTGTGGGCAGGACAGTAGTGCAATGGGTAGGTAACTGGCTGGGCAGTAGGACACAGAGGGTGGTGGTGGTAAATGGCTGCCACTCCACAGAGGGAAGAGTGACCAGTGGGGTACCACAGGGATCAGTGCTGGGACCGGTCCTATTCAACATCTTTATCAGTGACATTGAGCAGGATCTAGAAGGCAGAATTTCCCTGTTTGCTGATGACACAAAACTCTGTAACAGAGTAGACACACCAGGGGATGTACACAGAATGAGAAGGGACCTGCAGAAACTTGAAGAATGGTCAGGGGTTGGGCAGTTGAAGTTCAATGCAAAGAAGTGCAAGATAATGCATATGGGGCACAAAAACCCTGGCACAATATATCAGTTGGGGGGTGAGGATATAGCATGCACCAAGCAGGAAAGGGATCTTGGGGTTGTCATCTCTGATAACCTCAAGGTAGGGAAACAGTGTGACAGGGCAGCAGGTAAAGCAAATAGGATGCTGGGATGGCATAGGCAGGGGCATCACCAGCAGGAAAAGAGGGGTCATAATTCCACTATACAAGACATTAGTGAGGATCCACCTGGAGTACAGTGTACAGTTCTGGAGACCTTACTTATGTAAGGACATAGACAGGGTAGAGAAGGTTCAGAGGAGGGCAACAAAGATGGTACATGGATTGCATCACAAGTCCTATGAGGACAGGTTGAAGGAATTGAATATGTACTCCCTGGAGGAGAGGAGGGAGAGAGGGGATATGATAAGAGACATATAAGTATCTTACGGGGAGGAACAGGGTGCAGGAATACACTATTTTTAAGTGAAAAAGATGTTCCAGGACTAGAGGGCATGGGATGAAGTTGGAGGGAGGACGATTCAGAGGAAACGTGAGGAAGAATTTCTTCACAGAATGGGTGGTGGACAAGTGGAACACCCTGCCAGAGGAGGCGGTGGGGACTGAAACAATCACGGGATTTAAGAATGCATGGGATAGACATAAAGGAATTCTGGAGGTCAGGGTTAAGGGGCAACAGACTTCTAGGAAAACATAAAGTAAACTTACAAGCTCAAATGGGCAGACTGGGTGGGCTGTAGGCCCTTATCTGCCGACACTGTCTGTGTATCTATGTATCTATTTGGCCTCAATCCCTTCTAATATATACTGCTAGACCTCCACCTTTACCTACATACTGTACCTATTCTTGTGGAACAACTGAAAACAGTGGATACTCCAGTCCCAGTCTTTACTGTCCCACCATATTCCAGAGGTACAACAAAGATCAAACTCCTCTTCCATTAATATGTGTTCCAGCACCTGCTTTTCATTCCTCACACTACGTGCATTCAACAGAAGTACTTTCAAAGAATCAGTCTGCTTTGTACACCCCCTCTAATTGGAGTTATCCCTCTGACCCCCCCTTCTCAAGTTTAAAGTCTTAAATATTCCAATGTTGATTCTCTGCACCAACATTCTCATTCTGGCTCTGTTCAAGTGTAACCTGTCACATCTGTACAAATGCTGTTTACAACTAAAGGACTCCAAGTGCCCCATGAAGCAGTGCCCCTCCTGGTGACACCGGTTTTTCAACCATTCATTTAGGTTCCTGATGCCTTGATTTCTTACTTCACTTGCCCTTGGAACTGGTAGAATTTCTGATATAATTAAATCCCTTTTCCTGTTCCTGACTTCAGCACCTATATTTTGGAAAGCTTTATGAACTTCACCAATGCTCCTTCTACCAATATAATTTGTCCCTATATGCAGTACCACTAGGGATGCTGTTGTATTGCTCAGGAATCCGTTTAGGCCAGTCCATATATCATGTGCCCCTGCTCCTGTCATGCTACTCACACTGGTGGTGCTTTTCCTTCCATTACATATAATAGTGTCCGTATACTTCAGTATTGAGTCACCTATAACTACTATATCTCTGTTAATTTGTGTTGATTCAGCCAAATCCCCAGACCTTCTTGTTATTCCCATCTGCTGTGTACGTCCAGTACCATCCTCCCCTGTCTTGACAGTACTGTTGGTAACAGTAGCACTAATTCTGCTTCCAAATCAATTTTGGGTAGCACTTTCTATTTCAGTTGGCTCTAGAGCTGACTTCTCCTTAACCATTTGCTCCCCTTACAGTAGTCTCTGATGTTGCATCATCCTTCATGCTATGAACACTCTTCCCCTTCCATTTCACCATGTTTGTGCATAAAAGTGTAATTGGTATCTGCATTCAGATCCACTAATGGTTGGAAGAAATTCAAAGTAGGTGTAGGTAAAAGTGCATCCCTTCTCCTTTTCTTCTGGTTTTTATGTTTCACCTGATACCATTCCCCACTGTCTTCCTCGTTACTATCACTGTGAATGATTTCTGGTTGGGAATGCTTTCTTTTTCTCTGTCCCTGCATGTAACATGTGTATTTTCCATTGCTGCCCTAGTTTCAGCATTTGGGTGTAGTATTTATTTCATTATTCTGGACAGAGTTTTCAAGCATCCTTATTTCTCTATTAATAAATACACCTATTGCATACGAATGTAATCACCCCTTCCCCTTTATGAACGTCTTGCAAATTACACATTAATTCCACTGCTTGCCCTCTTTGTCCATTTCCTCCTCAGCATTGCAGTCTATGTGTAATGACAGAAACTGGGGTCTAACCCATCCCAAACCTCTATAGGCACCCCTCAAGCTGGTATTCACTCTGGTTCCTCCTGCCTCCCTGCACTCCAGACATGCCTGACACATGCCAAATGTGTGTGTCTAGGCGCGCATCTCCATGCACGGTGTCGAGCATGCCCCGCTCGCAGAGGGGCCAGGTTAAATGCTTGGTGTGTCCCAGAACAACTCCCTAGGGTCACGGCCACAAATTCAGCACACCCTTGTTAAAAACTCACTACAATCCACTCACATACCTCAAATGTGCTTCCTCTTACAGTGATTCACTGTTGTGGCTTGAGAAAAATAAAAACAGCCCCACTTGTTCAGTCTGTAGTCCTGAAGAATGCATGGACTACAAGTACCTCCCCTTCCTCCTAACATACTTAGTGCTCCCCTCAGGTATATTGCACTCTAGCAGGCAAATATATGTCAATTCTGAATGTTGCATCCAATACATTGCCCACGTAACAATCTCTTCGCTTCCCATACGATTGCCTGTCTCTCAGCTTTCGGCCACCGCACAGGTCAGACTGATCTACTTTGTCATTCCTTGGTCCATGAAATGCATCATATTCACTTATTCCTTCTGAGCTCCTTTTCAGTCAACCGAATGCCATGTTCCTCTGTGAGTTTTGCAGCTCCAGTCTGTGGCATACCATTTTATTCCCTGCAGGTATGCGTCCCAGATCTGCTTGAGGTTAGTGCACCAAAAATGTGCATGCACTGCAGTCCTGCAAGCAAGGGAGTCCTTGATGGAGGCCAAATGCCACTCAGAGTTGAGAGTAGAGTGCAGCCCCCTTATGCTGCCTATAGCTTGCGACTGAGCAAATTATGTCACCGCACTCCATTTGGTGGGAGCCTTAATCTCCACTGGAATATTCCAATTGATCTCTGGCAGGTTCAGGTCACCCACCACCACTACTTCCCCCTTGCCTGTCCCTCTTTCCAGTCCTTCCCAGAGCTCTCTGTCCCACCCCTCCACTTGCCCTGGCAGTCTATAGCTCACCCCCAAATGCAGTTTCTTGTCTGAGGCTGCCATGAGTTGCATCCACAGCAACTCAGTCTCCCCATTACTACCCCTGCTGTACTTATCTTCCATCACCTCAACCCTCCTTGACATAAAGGACTACTTGTCCCCCTTTGCCTGTTCCTCTATCCCTCCTGAACATTGAGTACCCAGGGTCCGTTAGTTCTCAGTCAGTATTTTCTGAAGCCCATGTTTCTGTTATGGCCACAATGTCCACCTTAGGGTCTGCCATCAGCACCTGAAGCTCACTGATTTTATTACCTAGGCTCCTAGCTCTAAGGCATACCCTCTTCCGTCTGACCCCTGCTCCTACTGTTTTTTTACTATTCTTGCACTTCCCATGTCCTCTCATCCCCTTGTTTTCCTTGGTGCTTGCACCCTTTTCGTTCCCCCCTTCAAAGTCCCTTCACCTAGTCCATCATGGGTCACATTTTCTTTGTACTCACTATGTTGCTGCAAGCCCCCAGATGTGGGGGAGTACTAGCTAGGATCCCCCTCCTCTCACTTTCCATTGAGACTCCCCTAGACCCAGTCTCCTCTGCAATCAGTTTTAATGTCCAGCATAGACGTCAAACTTCTGCTCCGGTGCACAGGCCCCATCTCTCATCAGGTGAAAGAAAAACTTTTTAGACATATTAATTTAAATAAGCCATGCATTTATAAATCATTTTGAATTTTTTTAATTACTAATAATCAAAAGACTGATGAAATGAGTAAGGTGAAACTCATCTTTTTGCTTGACTGTATTGCTTCAGTGAATATGAAATATACTTCATTTAGACAAGGTAGGGCAATTTTATGCTTTCAGTATACTATCCTGGAGGCTCAGTGTACCTTATGAAACAAACTTAAAATCAAAATTTTAAATAACCTATAATAATTTAGCATAGATAAAATTAAATAAATATTTTCTGTTTGATACACACTTTGTTTACATTCCCTGAGAGAGTGCTCACTATGTTTGGGTGAATGATGAATTGGACTTTAAATGATTGGGATCTACAGTAAGTGTGCTTCAAAGCTGCTTTGTTTTCATGGAAACGATACCTTTTGGTGATGAGCATTTTTGTGTGTGATTTAAATAAATCACATACTCTTAAAATAAAAACTAGAGTGCAATAGGATCCAGCCATGGATAGACTGGTATTTTGTAGAACACAGACAGAAGAGAGAAAAAAATAAGTAACTTATCTTGGACGAGCCCAGGTCACTCAGAATACTGTTCTGCTGTGCTACCAGTATTCCAAGTGGCCTGGGTTCATATGCCAGCTTAGGAACTCATTCACAAAGCTTTAAAGGGACCCCAAGCAATGTTATTTACATTTTTAATATAATGTTAATTTTGCCATGTGTGAAGTCTATGTAATCACCCCATCATGTTGTATTGTGTGTTTGCATTGAAATAGTCCTATTTTTCTTTATTTAGGGCCATGTATTAATTCAACCTTTTCTCCATGTAAATATTCTTTTTATTTTAATAACTTGACAGTTCCAGAACCCAGTGACATCAGTTGATCTGAAAAGTGGAACACAGTGACATTGGCACAGCTTCATTGAAAAAGCCGACTTTACCAAAATGGGTGTAAATCTGAGTGAGCACCTGAGTAAACTCAGAACAACCAATGGGAGTGGAGTAAAGGTGGTCCATAATTCATGACGGAGTCCAGACAGTCACTAACAAGTGTCTGAAACAGAAGGGTTAAAAGAATAAGCAGAAGAAACCACAGTGGTTCACAGGGGAGGGTAGCAGGGCTGTGAGGGAGTAAAGGACTTCCTTCCAGAAATACAGGAAGAGAGAGTGGGAGGAGGACAAGGTACATGGAATGGAAAAGCTTAAAACAGTTAGCAGAGAGGTAAGATAGGCCAAGGCAGATATAGACTTTGGACGGTGAAGGAAGGTGACAAGACCTTTTTTCAAAACATCTGAGAAAAAGGATGATAAAGGAAGGTATTGTCAAGCTGAGGAAAGGATCTGAGTGACTGGAGGAAAACAGAGGAAAGGCAGAAGTATTGGAGGAGTAATTCTGTTCAGTATTCACAAAGGAAAAGGATGGACAGGTTAAACGGGAAGATAGAAAGGGGGAAGGAGTGAGGATGCATGAGGAGGTGATCACAGAGGACAGGGTACTCAAGAGACTCAGGGCCCTCAATGAGTAACTCTCCTGGGCCACATGGCATGCACCCTAAGGTGCTGAGAGAATTGGAAGCAGTTCTAGCAGCCACTCTGGCAGACTTGTTCAACAGCTCCCTTGACACAAACACAGTGCCATGAGAATGACCAACCTCTGATGTAGTACACCTACACAAAGGCATAGCAAGGTATGAGCCAGGGAGCTCAAGACCAATCAGCCTGACATTGCTGGTTGGCAAGCTGATGCAAACTCTTCTTATGGAAATGTTGGGTGAGTTCCTTGAGACAAACAGGTTCCAGGATGACAGGCAACAGGAATTTATGGCAGGGAGGTCATGCCAAATAAACCTGAACAGTTCCTTTGATTGGGTTATAAAAGTGGTGGACAGGGGTCAGGCACTGAGCACACTGTACCTGGACTTCAGCAAGACCTTTGACATGGTCCCCCATAACAGAACGATCAGGAAGTTGGAGGACCTGGATGTGGGATGGGGGTTAAGATGACTAGATGGGTGGCAAACTGGCTAGAGGGAGAACCAAATGGCTGGTGGTTGGGAGAAGTACGAAGGAATGAGAGAGGTCACCAGCTGGATTCCACAAGGGTCAGTGCTCAGTTTGGCTGCTCAGTGTAGTCAATGTGTTGAACTGGGGACAGTATAATGGGTACAATCTTACTCTGTGTACAACACCAAGCTCTGTGGGAGGGCAGACATGAACAAGGGGGGTCAGGGATCTGAGAGAGGACCTAGTAAAGTTGAAAAGATGGTTCAAAATTTGGAAACTGGGTTTCAAATCAAACAAATGCAAGGGCATGCACATTGGGAACAAGAACCCCATGGCCAAGTATAGACCAGAGGACATGAAAATCAGAGTGTCTGAGAAAAAGAAAGGCTGTGGTTGCAATTATGAGCAATTTGAAATCCACTATACAATGCAGCAAGGCAGCGGTGAGGGCAAATAGTGCTGAGCTGCATAAGAAGGGGGTTCACCAGCATAATGAAAGAGGACATCATATTGCCACTGTACAGAGCAATGATGCAGCCAGACCTTGAGTACTGTATGCAATACTGGAGGTCCTACTATAAGAAGGACACTGACCAGCAGGAAGTAGTAAAGAGAAGGGCTGCAAAAATGAGCCAGGGCCAGCAGGGGTTGTCATACATGCAGAGGCTGGAAACCCTTAATATGTAGTTGTCCAAGGAAATGGGGACATGATAGAGACATTCAAGTACCTCAATCATATAAACAAAGTTGACACTAGTGAACTTCATTTCATTTAATTTTTATTGGTTATACTGGAAAGGCATGTGAGCATTGCTGCCCGTTTACACAAGCATCCAGTTACATACAACAATCATGAGACATGACATAGGCTTAAACATTTAACTAACATCGAGGGTTAATAAAATGGTACATAAATTTAGAGTAATATAGACTAAAGGGCAAACCATGAACTAGCCTTGGTGAATTAACAAATACAAAGTGACATTAAGCATTCAGTGAGGGTTTAACAATAATATAATACATATCAGTGGGAAACAAAAATTAAGTGCAATCTAAAAACTAGCCTAGGTGGATTAACAATACTACAAGTGCTAGAAAGAGAGGGTAAGTGCCTGAGGTGGATAACCAGAGAATGAGGGGGAAAAAGTGCAGAATGGGAGCCAGATTAGGGCTGTGAGCAGGTGCACGTGGGAAAGAAATGTCTCCTGATACTGTGTTTGAAGGCATTTGTGGAGGGACAGAGTTTTAGTTCTGGATGGAGAGAGTTGAAGAGCTTAGGTTCCATAAAAGAGAGTGTTTTCTGGCCTTGAGTGGTCCAGCAGAAAGGAACAGTAAAAGAGAGAGAGTGGAGGACAGTATAGTGGTCCTGGTGGTGGCGGCTGTCTGAAAGAGAGAAGTGAGGCAATCAGGGAGCAGTCCACAGGAGAGTTTGAAGAAGAAGGTGGCCATCTTGCAGTTGAGGTGGGCCTCAAGGGAAGGCCAACTGGTGAGCTTATAAAGGTCACAGTGGTGTGTGAGTTTAGGGAGACCAGAGGCAAAGCGGATAGCGTTGTGGTATGAGCTTCGAAGTCTGGAGAAATTTTTGATGGAGAGGCGGGGGAGGGAGTCAAGTGAACCATAGTCAAAGACAGGAAGGAGGAAGCTAGAGACTAAGAGAGATTTGGATTCCCTGTTAAGGAAATGCTTGGTTCTGTGGAGGATACCGAATTGTCGGTGGGCTTTTTTGATTGTGAGGCTAGTGTGAGCATCAAAATTGAGGTGGCTATCCAGGAGTAAGCCAAGGTATTTGAATTCACTGACTCTTTCAATGACGTTACCAAGGTTGTCATAGAGGGAGAGATCAAAGCCAAGGGGTTTGCAGGGCTGGAGAAAACCATGAACTTAGTTTTCTTGGAGTTGAGTACAAGACCTTTGGATGTGAACCAGGTGTGAAGTCTGCTGAAATCAAATTGGAGTTTGTTAATGAGAGCGTTGGGGTTTTTGTCCTAACAGAAAAGGGCTGCATCATCAGCATAGAGAATGAGTTCTGAGGTGGTGCAAATGTCAGGCAGGGAGTTAACAACCAGAGAAAAGAGAAGAGGGCCCAGGATGGATCCTTGGGGGACACCATATTTGATGGGGCAGGATTCAGAGAGGACACCGCCAATAATGGTGTGATGGGATCTGCCCATTAGGTAATCCTTGAACCAGAGGCAGATCTCAGGTGAGAAATGGAGGCTAGCCAGGGTGCCGATGAGGACTTCCTGATCAACAAGGTTGAAGGCTTTGGTGAGGTCTATGAATACAGCACTGGTGTAGAGGCCTTCATTATTAGCTTTGTCTATGGAGTGGGTGAACTTGATGAAGGTAGTTTCAACATTGTGTCAAGCATGGAACCCGTACTGGGCCTCTGTGAGCAGGTTGTATTTGGAGAGGAATTCCGAGGTTTGCCTGTGGACCACTTTCTCTAAAATTTTGGAGGGAGGGGCAAGGAGGGAGATGGGATGGTAGTTGGATACTAGATCCTTGGAACCAGATTTGTGAAGAGGTTTAATAATGGTGCACTTCCAAGCTTTTGGGAAGGACACCGTGCAGAGGGAGTGGTTGAGGATGTTAGTAAAAAGGATGGCCAGGTAGTCACAGACAAGACGGAGAACTCTGAAGTCAATGTTGTTGGTGCCCTTGGATGGTCTTGAGTCATTTGTTTGATTAACTTGACCACTTCACCAGGGGTTAGGTACCTGAAATGGAACTTAGGGTGGGAGACTGGGAGGAGTGTGGGATAAATGAGGTAGGAGTGGAGCTGGGCTTGTACTGATCGAGGTCACTGAAGTATTTATTGAAAAGGGCGGCTATTTTGCTTGGTTCAGTGGTGGCTGTCCCTTCGGAGGTAAGACAAATATGATCTTCGGAAATTCCCCTACCAATAAGGTTGCTAAGAATGTTCCAGGTCCTCCTGGGGTTCCCCTGGGCAGCACGTTGTTTTTCCAGGATGTAGGAGGATTTAGCAGATCTTGTGGAAGATTTGCACCTGTTCCTGAGGGTTTTGAAGTCTTGGAGGAGCTGGGGGGGTTTTGTGTTTTCTGTATAACTTCCAGACTCAGTCCCTATTCCTCATTAGTTTGCGAAGCTCGGGTTGACCCATTCTTGGCTAGAACCCTTAACCAAGATTTTTTTAAGCGGGATGAAACAGTTGCAGAGGGCAAGGAAATTATTGCTAAAGGCTTCAAACACTGCAAATGTCAGAAATGTTTTCAGTGAAGGACCAGTCTTGGTCTTGCCAACGTGGAGATCATGTATATTTCATTACACAAGATGGCACAGTAACAAATAGGTGGAGAGAAGCTTCCAGTAGGAGGCCCTTCTTCACAGAGAGAGTGGTGGCGGGGGGGATGGGCTATTGGAGGAGGTACTGAACCACAAAAGGGTTGGGGGATTTATGAGGGGTGGGATAAAATCAAAGGGTGGCTAAGAGTGTAGGGGAGGGAGAAGAACACCATGTAATGAAAGATACATGATCTTCATGTCGGCAGACACGATAGACTGTAAAGCCTTCTGCTGCTGGCAAATTCATATGTTTGCATATTCATACGTAAATACCTTATATCATGATTTCACCTCAAATTAATCTTTTGTAAACACATCAACAAGGTAATCCGAAATTCTCGCCAAAAACTTACAAGATAGCCTGGTTGTAGTACTGGTAGGGAATATCCCTATTTATTAGTAAGTGTTAATAAATATACATGCTCTGGAGAGGCATTTTGTCAGTCTAGAATGACAGCTGGCTACCCAGTGAGGGCATGTAAAGGAAGGTTGGCAGCTGAGGGTGACTCTGAGTGAGGAATGGAGTCTAGCACCCATGACACTGAGAGGGAAGCACATCTGCTGTGCTGGCAGGGCTGTTCAGTGTATACCATCCTCCCTATGGAATACAGGGGTGATAAATTAGTAGTCACTGTGGGGTGGCAGATGCTCTTAAGAGGTGCACCGTCAAGTAACTGGCGTGGCAGTCAACATTACCATGGGGTGCAGGGAGCTGAGCAGGCAACTGTGGAGGGAGGGGGAGAGAAGACTACAGAGATGGGCAGTAGGCTTGGGGGAGGTAGCAGTTGCTAGGGACAGGTAGTGTATAATAGGGAAGAGGATGCATGGACTATGATTTCTAGTGGCAGGAATGGAATCAGAGTGGAGAAGGGAAACAGCAAGCATGGTCATAAGGGAGAACAACTTCTTTGAACACCAGCAGGTTGAAGGGGACCAACAGGTGAAATGGTTCTGGTGGGGGCAAACCTCACACCAGCACATCCAGTCTGTGAAGGAAGTGGAAGAGCGGTAGGAAGGTAGTGGTTATTAGGGAATCTATTATTTTTGCAGTGGGAGAGGTGGAAGAATAGTAGCTTGGTTGAGGTAGTTTGCCTACATGGAGCACAGGTTGGGTGAGTGCTGTACAAGCCCAAGCAACACAGCTGGGATGAGGAGCAGAATGTCATTGTTCATGTTAGCATGAGCATCAGAGGAAGCCCAAATTCTGAGGAAATAAAGAGATAATTGATGGAGTTTGGGATGTTCCTGTAGGAAATGGTATCCATAGGTGCCCTTTTCCTGTGATCCTCCTGTTTTGTAGGGTTAGTGAGGGATGCAGGGCACAGTTTAACACTTGACTGAGGGTCTCGTGAAAGAGGGAGTGTTTTCCGTTTCTGGTCAACTGGAGGGACTTGTGTGGCAAGAGATGCCTTAATAGCCAGGATGGGCTTCACTTCCCAGAGGGAGTAGTGGGTAGGAGAAATGACACGGCAGGGCAGTTAGGGAGATTTAAAGGGAAACAGTCATATACAGTGGCTGACATAGTTTGAAAGCCCATGAAAAACCTCTTTCAAATGAGCTATTGGGCTCACCTGAAGGCGAACGTATTTCATAGATATAGATAACTGAGTCTGTTCAATATAAATACTGGATTGCAGCCATTTGTAGAACATTATGATGTCACTGAGAAACACGCTGCGCTTGACTCAATGTAGTTAGGCACAGCTTGTTCCTTGATGACATCAGAGTGTTCAAAGAATGGCTGCAATGTAGTATTAATGTTCAACAGACTCAGTTATCTATATCTGGGGAGTGCTTCCAACTACAGAAGAGCCCAATACCTCTTTTGAAAAGGCATTCCATGGGCTTTTAAATTATGCTGGCCACTGGGTGTAAATGTGTCCCTTTAAACTACAGGGTGGAGGAGGGGTTGGTGCAGGGGCTCACTATGGTTAGAAGGCAAGTACAAGGAATCTTTAAGGAAAAGACAGCAGATCAGCTGAGCATAAGTAAAAGAGATCCCATGGGGGGAGGGTCAAGGATGCACGGTGGGACAACTATCTCAGTTGTATACAGACCAACCTGAGGACTTAGTGGTCCTTATACAGACTTGGTGTGGAGAAGAAAATGACTGGGACACCAGGATAGAGGGATACAGACTATTCTGGAGGGCCAGACCTGGCAGGAAGGGGATGGGGTGACTTTTTATAAGGGAAGGAGACGAGGCACTGTGGTGGACAATTGGAACATCAGTATGGGAAACAATGTGGCAAAACTCATCAGGATTCAGCTAGGATAAATGGAGGGCACAAAAGTCATCCTTGGAGTGTACTAGAATCCCGCTAACAGCTCAGTGGAGGATGGTGCTCAGCTGGTCAGGGAAATGATGAGAGCATCCAAATGAAGTGCAATAATTCTCCTGGGGACTTCAGGCTCCCGGGCAAAGACTGGCGCCTTGAAAGGGCTAATGGCAGGGCTGTGACTGAATTCCTGCCCACCTTTCAAAATCTGCTTTCTAGGGCACCTTGCCCAATAAGGTTTTAGGTAAGGGGCCACCCATGACTTTGTGATCAACAAAGGGGAAGGGGTCATCTCAGTTGTATGTAACATTCTTTTTCTGTATGGTTTCCTAAAATGTTTGCTTCTGTATGTCAGGCTACTAGCAAAGGGTTAAACTGTAATTAAGAAGTCACATACAGGGATGGGGAGATATATCCACTCATTCTGAATAATCTCATTAATGTCTGATGTGGGAGCATGACATGCTGTCCTGAAACAAAAGACCATGTAGGTCGTCTTAGCCCCTGTCCATAAATAAATAGGCAGCTTGACTTACCTCATGGAGGAGTAACTCCAGAACCTATTACAACTGGCTGGGGTTTGAATGTAGCTGATCGGATGTTGCTTAAAGACAAGCTAGTTGCTGACAATGATGTCATATCGCAGCTCTCTGACATCATAGGAACGCAAGGCATGCTTTTACTTGAGTGCACAAGCAATAGTCAGTCAGTCAGGCCAGGGATCCAGAGATTGCTACTGTATGTGAATGCTACTCAGTCCTACAACCAGGAAGGGCCTGTCTCAATTATTATGTGAAGCTGTGTGCTAAGACCTCAGTGATAAGAACCTTAGAAATTAGTTCAGTTTAGACTTTTCCAGTTTTTACATTTTTCCTCTGTCATTTAGAAATGTGTTTATTTAGATTTGTTAACACATTCTGTATTTCTCCATTAGTTGCCTGTGTAGTTTGTACATTCTGTTGATGTTGAATCTCGTTTTATATTTTATTTGTCTATGACTGTTCAGTGTTCTTAAAAGGTGGCACCATGCATTTCTGCTTAAAGTTGAACCAGCATAATATTCTGTGGTGATCTGCATATGCAGCCCATGATGCTTTGCAGTGTGGGGTCATGTGTGATTTTGTATTTCTTTGAAACTTGGCTTCCTGGCGAAATGCCCTTTGGGGTAACCATTGCCTCAGTGCTTGCACACAGAGGTTCTTTGTCTTTTACATTGTTTTTTGTTTTAATTGGGTTCACCACAACATAACCCAGATAGACCATCTTAGGGTACCTGGTTCATTCCACTGGGGTGTCAAGCAGATGAGGTATACTGATGAGTCCTGGTAGGATGAAACATGCATTTATGTCTTCTGCTGGCACCCTTTGCAAACTGTGTGAGAGACCTTTTGGCACCATGCATTTCTGCTTAAAGTTGAACCAGCATAATATTCTGTGGTGATTTGCATGTGCAGCCCATGATGCTTTGCATTGTGGGGGCATGTGTGATTTTGTATTTCTTTGAAAGGTGGAGGTTATTTATCTATCTTTTCCTGGCAATTTCTGAGTTCCACCTTCAAGAAGGCCTCTGTTACAAGAGAGTGGTCATGAGTGCCTGAAGTGAACTGGGGTTCTGATGTTGTGAGGCCTGGTTCTGTATAAGGCTGAAAGTGAGACAGAAAGGGAACAGCCTGGTGGAAAATATTCAGCAGGCTAATGGTAGCATTGGAGAAATGATTCAGGCCAGGTGTCTGTCAGAGTCATTGTTACTCATGGCATGAGTGATGTGATACCCATGTATAGCAGTAATCTGCAGCTTCTGAAAACTGGTTAGAAACACACATAACCAGCTATTTGTTAAACAATAATCCATAACAGGGTGTGTGGTAAGACAGATCTTCTTACATGCCCTAGATGGATTATGAGGCACAAGATATAGCCGAGTGCTTTCAACCACTTGGAAAGTACAGTACGATCAGTCATATTGTACACCATGAACTGGGGTATTGCTCTTATAAAATGACTCATTCAGGGAAAAAATGTTTAAAAAGGGCTTTATAAATCTGATTTAAAGCCAATGGTGAAGCAAGAAGACAAATCATACTGCAAGGTCACATGCTGTAAGTCAGCCAATCACTTTCTTCTTTTTCTCACTATTTTATAAAGGGTAGTTGTATTTTAAACAAAGTTCCATTGCAGGACCCTAAGGGGGCCCATTCAACCCCCTGCATCTGACATCCTGAATCTCAAGGTGGTGGAGCCAACCACTGCTCACTGATTTTGTAAAACTTTCTTCTGGTGGTGGAACAGAAGAAATCCCAAGGTTTGAAGCTGTTACAAGACAGCTACTGTAACCTATGATTTTTAAAGCAAAACTAACAACGCAGTTCAATTAAAGCAGTAGTGCGATGAAAACATTTTTTTCCCAAAAAACTAGTTTCAGCTGTGATTAAATAAAAAAAAATTAGCATACCTGTCAAATGTACTTTTCTAGGTACCATCTATGCTGCACACCTTGAGTCTTTTTTTATTTTCTTGTTCCTAACCCTTGCCAAATCTACAATGCTATTTCTATGCAAAAAGTGGTAGATATCATTTTTTTCTTAAGAAAAAATTAAATTTAAGCATTTATAAAATACTCACATTTTGGTAGAATTAGTAAATTGTACCACCAACTAAAACTGGAAGATACTTGTAAACTTTTATAGTGAAAAAAAGGCAGGGTCAAATGTTTTGCCTAATTCGGTTGCAGTGCTGCTTTAATTAAGTTGATGTATATTAGTTAATAGATTAATCACCATCTGAGAACACAGAACTAGGTCTATAAAGGTAGCAAGAAATGTTACATCAAAGAAAATAGCAACCAACCAAACTGTGTCCCTTCCATATCATGTTTAAGATTTAGAGAAAAGGCACAAAAAGAACCCAGGAGCAATAATCAGTGACACCTTTAAATGGGGGAAACAGTACGGGAGGCAGCTAGTGAAGCAAATAAAACCATGGCATGCATCAAGAGACACTTGGAAAGCAGATCAATGTGTAATGTCCCTGTATAAATCACTGGTCAGATCCCATCTTGAGTATTGTGTTCAGTTCTGGTGCCCATATCTGCAGAAAGAGATTGGCAGGATTGAGAAGACACAGTAGAGATGGATGAAGTTGTCTGAAGGCTTGGGAAACAAATGTCTACAGTAGGAGGACCAACTGCCAGCATGGAGACAGTTTTTCATGGAAAAGGCGAGATTCAGGGTTGTTATGATTGCCATATTCAATTTATACAATTTATGGTGTTGTGACATCAACACATTAGTTTTTCTAAACTTAAAATGGATTTATTCTTGTATGCCTGATAAGGACTTTAAAATTTAAAATGTAATTTTCCTACATCTTGACATCATTATAAATAATGCAGTTTATGAATATACATAGAGATGACTATTTTCCTCTTTATTTTAATAATGTATAAATCCAGTTTGCTCTTTGAAATCAAACAGGGCATCAGGAAATTGTATTTTCTGTATGAGTTCTCATTGATTGGAGAACTTCTGAACCCTTATACTCTAAATATCATATAAAGAAGATATAGTCACCTCTGTATGCCCGCATGAAGCTGCTCAGTTTTACGTAGTTGTTTTTCTATATAGAATTTTATCCTCTGGGATGGATCAGGAAGTTGTCTCCACCATGTGCCCATCAGCCGTGGCTGTCCTATAATACCTCCGGCAGATGAGAGAGAGATCAGGTGGGCCAGCGGCATGACAGACAGGGCTTCATGGAGTCCATCCTCCATGTTCCTGCTGATTTTCTCCCCTGGGCTCTGCAGGATGAGCAGTGAGCACGACGTGTGCAGTATGCCCCAGTGGATGTGTCCCTGGTGCTCTGAATACTCGCCCTTCCTCATAGCTACAGGACTCTCATATGCAACCACCTGGATTCCTCCAAGTGGCAGTTGAGTGGCAAGTACCACAATCCCCCCTTTCCGTGGGAAGAAAGCTGTCCTACAGACATTCAATCTTCCCTCTCCCAGCCAAGCCCCTGAGCAACCAGAGTCTGTTCCCAAACCTGGGTTGCTGGCATGACAGTAGGTAGGCATGGATGGCTCAATCCTCCACGCTACCAGTCCGATCCAGTTTTACATGTTTTATGTTATTTTCTTGTTTTGGACTCCCTCCAATGTTAGGTCACTTCTGCTTAATTCAGCTTGGGTTCTATATAGGGGGCTCATTTTAGCTACCTGGTATTTTTTTTTATTTAATTGGTGTACTGTTTTAGAAATTAGGATGACTGGAATGTGATGAATATATTGTTTATGATTGTTATGATAAGTTAAAATTATAAATACAAATATTTAAAAGGGATAACACAATCTTACAAAAATACAAGGATGAGAGGACAAGGAAACACTCAATGTTTTTTAAAGGAGGATGATTTAAGGGAAACATCCTGAAGAAGTACTTCACAGAATGAGTAGTGCCAAGTATTCCTATTGTCAGGCTTAACCTAGATAAATACTTTGAACAAAAGGAGGTGAGAGGGTGTTCCCACTGAGTTAGTGGGGAAATGAACTTGACGGGCCATTGGTCTTCTCAGGGATGGCCTTTGGGTATGTTGCACCCCTAGGTGAACTTGCTATTTGAGGAATGTGATCAACTCCACATTTATGTCTGTCACAGTCATGATTTACTACCACCAGAGATAAGAAGACTTCTGACCCCCCCACACACACACACACACAGAATGTTACTACATATTCTGTGTATAAACTGTCAATACAAAGAAAAGGAGTAGCAAAACAAAAATCCTACAATACATATTTTTGGTGCCTCCTTACAATATTGTTTTTCTATCCTTAAATTTTTGTAAGATTGTGTTATCCCTTTTAAATATTTGTATTTATAATTTTCACTTATAATCATAAACAATATGTAAGGTGTGCTGGGGTGGTGTGTGCAAACTTGATATGCAGTTTTTAAAAAAATTATATTTATCTTTTATATTGTTAACTATTACCATTTTCAGTACATTTTTGACAGAAACTACAAATGTAATCTATAGTTTTGAATATAAACTTTTGCACAAGGAATAAATCAGACTTTTTCAACAAATTGAAATGCAGCAGTAAGCAAGTATGTTACAGCGGTGGGTGCAGCTGCACCCCTTCACCATTCCTAGATCTGTCACTGATGTATACCAAAAATGGTACTTTGAAACTAATATCAACCTGTTTCTTGTTAGGGAATGAGAAGCCATAAGGAATATAATCCTTAAATTGACAGATTCATAGGAAAAAAATGTAAACTCAGCAGTTGCATGTATGTATCACACATAACTTGTACAAGGGTTTCTATTTGATTTATGTATTTTACTTATTTACAGTTTTGGTCAGGAAGGCATACTGGGGGCTACAATAGCTCATTCTCAGGTGTGATATGGGAGAGGGGTAAGAGTTACATGGGGCAAGGGGAGGGAAGAAAACAATAGATATTAAGCATAAGGTATAAGAAAAATAAATATGAAATTGCACAAAGATGAGCACAAATATCACTATAAATTCATGATGAGATAAAACAATAAAATACATGGTGTAGTAAATATGAAAACTTTGCTAAAAAAGGAAACATTTACAAGGCAGTGAGCTTTAAATGCATTGGTTTGTCATATCAAGCCAGACCTTCCTAGTGGATAAATTTCTAAAAATGTTTATATTAGTATAGCAACAGATGATCAAAAGGAGAATAAAAGAGATGCCTTACATTAAAGTGGTTTTCCAGGATTTTGGGACACTTTTTAAACTATGGTATCCAGACACAATTCAACTTACATTTAATTCATTTTTTTTTTTTTTTGCATTTGTGCCCCTTCAGTCTTTAAACAAAAACACTGGATAATGCAAAAAGGGCAGCAGTGCTGCAGAAGCATCTGCTTAGGGCTTTTAGCATTAAAAGAAATGGTTTAATTACCTTCAGATCAGTGACCAGGGGGGTGCAAGAGCTGTGGCTGCAGTAGGGCCCGCATTATTGGGGGGCCCACTGCCTCAGAGGTCAGCATTAAGAAAACCTTCACTCACAAACTTGCAAGTTTCTATTTGGAAATTGCTTATCCATTTAAAACTGGGTTTGTCAGCAGTGATATCAGAAGATTCCAACTCTAGTTTCACATCGTTGGTGGGGGGAGTACAGAACAAAGAAGAAATAAGGCCCATTACTCAAAACATCTAATCTTGGTGCTGGTGTCCCCAAGAGGGGCAGGAACAAATTACATTGTTCAGTTCTCTGATCACGATGCCAGCAAGAGGGATGGGGGCCAGCATGGATAAACTATGTACTGTGTGTTCAGCAGGACTGATGCAAAAAAACCTATGCAATAAAAAATGTCATGTGCGTTACTAGTTATTTTACTTTTATTGGTGGGGAGGTGGGCCCCACAAACTATTATGCAGGGGAGCCCTTACGGTTGATGGCATAGCCCTGATTACCTTTCACATATTTTATTTCCATTCGAAAGACTCACTCCAACTTTCATGTCAGCCAAGCCGCCCTCAGCCATTTCATGCACCAGACAGCTTCCAGCATGTGGTGTATGCTAATGAGGGCTACCAACTGTGCCATTAGTTTGTAACCTTCATTAGCATACCCCGCCAAAAGCCTCCTAGTATACACAAAATGGCCATGGGCAGCTTGGCTGATAAGACAGTCAGTACAGGCCTTTTGAACTGAAATAAAATACGTGAATGGTAACTAAAAAATGTATTTTAATACTAAAAGCCCTAGTCGGGTGTTTCTGCAGCAACTGCTGCCCTTTTTGCATTAACCAATATTTTCCCTTAATTCTGGGGGCATTTGTGTAAAATGATCTGAGCTCCCCCAAATATCATTTCATACTCCTGCCTCTCCTCTGCCCCTGCTAAAGTCATAATTCTCTTGTGACATCATGATCTGTTGGCGTGGAAATGACTGTGATAGAGTTGTGTGGAATTTTCAAATTCTGCCTGTCAGAATTCTGTGGAAGTTTGGAAATTCTGCCTAATTCCATGGAATTTCATCAGAAGTAGAATTCTAAATTTCTGAAAGCGGCTTGTTAACTGCAGAATCATGTTCCACAATGTATGCAAACCACAGATTCATTTTCTGCAAACCTATGGAATATTAGTCTATTGATTACATGATCCATGGAGTATTATTCTGTCATTTACAGAGAAATGCTTTCAGAATTCCCTGGAATTAAAAAAAGCAAAAATTCAGAAAAACATTTCAGAAACAAAATACCAATTCCACTTGAATTCTGCCAACAGAATTCTGCTTTCCACACAGCTGTAGACTGTGATCTAAACAGAGGATTGTGAGTCCCGTGGGGGCAATCCAGGTGGACGAGAGGAAGTCTAAGACACAATAACCCTAGTTTCATACTAATGACCTCATTAATAAAGAATGAGATGACACAAACACAGAAAATTGAAGAAATATAAGCCAGATTTTGTCAGAATATTATATTTCACTGAGTTTTCCTGGATAGTCTTGCTCCAATGACTTCATTGTATATGATGTGTGGTGCCATTTTCAAAACATATGCTAATTTTAAATGCTGGAGCTCTTTGTTTAGATTTTTCAAACTTAACACAACAATTTGTGATGCGAGATTCCAAGGTAATCAACAATATCTGTTGAATTCTCTGCCCTTGCCTAGTGCAACTGGGGATCTGTTTATTTAAAATGACCCCTGCGATATTTACTTGCTTACTTGTCCTTCATGGTGGTTCTAATACTAATGAACAACACCTTACCAAACAATCATTGAGGCAAGCTATCGTGACTCATTTCTTGACACTTTTATCGTTATCAGTGAAGCTGTATTTTAAAGAGAAAAGTATTGAGCATTTCAGTGGACAGTGGCCGGATGACAAGTATATTGCATTTTAGGGCAGTATGACTTTTTATATCTTCTCATTTAGAATAGAAGTCTATCTGTCTAGCCAAGACATTGCAAATGCTTCTACTGGTTGTAGTAAATATCTGGTAATGCCTTTATTGCTTCCATTTATCCGTCCTTGAAATATTAGACACGAGCTAGGTCCTTCTCTACAAAAGCCTGTGTATCACTTTCACAATGTGTCTGTTTTCTCTGGTTTTTTTTTCAGAGATTTTCATGCCCCATTAACCTCTGGCAGCCCCCTTCCTTCTGCCTTGTCCCCCCAGCCCTATTACCCAACTTTCCCAGGACTTACCTCCTTATCAATGTCCTGGCTATCTGTACTGTGGTGGAAGCCCAGTCTCTGGTGTGGAGGCTGTGAGGGACCGGATGTTAACCTGCAGCCAGAGGGGTTTTTCCTCCTTAGGTTCCCTTGGACCTTCTCCGTGCAATGGTGTAGTGACAAGCCCCACTTCTGGAGAATCCTCAAACACCTTTATTGGTCCATTGTGTCACATGCCCAGACCTGCACTGCCACCTGGATGCCTCCAGGTGTCAGTCAACAGTGGATCACATAATCCTCCTCCCTCCAAAGGAGGAGAGATGTCCTCCAGATGTTCAGTTCTCCCTCCACAAGCCATCCCTTAAATGACTCGTGACCGTTCCTGAACCCAGGTTGCCAGTGTGGCAGAAGGTAAGGCACTGGTGCCTCAGCTCACCACGCCACTAAGCCAGCCCATTTCTCATGTTTTGGGCCTGTTTCCACTGTATGGTTCCCACTCCCCTTCCTCCAGGTTGTAGCTGGAAGTAGGGATTATAGCTTACCTCTGCTTGTCTGTCAGGGTTAAATATATTCAGCAAATAACAGAAGAAAACTATAATATTGCAGATTGTGAACTGTTAATATATATATTCCTAACTGAGCAAACATTGGGGTCTCAATTGGCTTGCTTTTTGTTACCCCTGGTAGAGTTTGTGTTATAGTCAGAAGGTGGCCCTGATGTATACAGTGTTTGTGAAAACAAAGAGGCATCCAAGTCTTAATCACATAGAAAGGGATGTTAAACAGTTTGAGGCAGTGTGGTTTGTCTTGAGATCCTAGAGAAGGCAGGTTATAACCCTTGCAGAGCTGATCTACTTACTGTGTGACCTTGGGCAAGTCACTTAAATGCTTAGTGCACAAGTCTACACAGCTGCGAATATAGGTAGAAGCAGGACCCAATGGGAAACAAGATCTTGCATATCATCTGAGCTCTTCTAGGTGAATAAATGTGATAGAAACAACAACAGTGGGGTCCTATTGTTTGTTGCAAGTGTGATGGCACTTAATGGGGTTCATACCTTCCACACCGCAGTGCCAAAGTCAATTTGCACTATTCACAAAAGTCCTCATTTGTCAGAGAGGGGATGAGTACTACCTCAAAGATTCTTTGGCTTGGTATACACCTGGCTGCCTCCTCCATTCCACCAAGGAGTTATTACTGTTCACTGTTTTCACACAAGCACTAATTCAACCCTAACATACAGGAACTACTTTGCCTGTATAATATAATAAACAGTTTAACTGCCAATAAAAATAAACTTGGGGAGAGTGGCACTCATATCTTGAACCTCTTTCTAAATTAAAGAAGGGTGATTTTAATCTACTGATGCAGACAGATTTTGATGAATACTATATAAGACTGTTACCCAATGATAGAAGGATGAACACCAGCCCACATGCTTGCAGACATCATTTAAATATCCCCAGTCAATGGAGTCAAAATCATTCTCTGCATCTAATGAGGGAATTGCCCTGGGGGTGTGGTTATCATGAGCGGACCAAATGGTTGACATTCTAACTATACAACTCAGTAGTTATGTATTTGTTTATCTACAAAGTGGTGACCATTAAAACACATTCAATTGTCATTTCCTGGTGAAACCTGGCAGGGTATGGTGATCACAATCAAAGTCCAATAACGTTGAAAAAAATGCATACAGATATGCTGTGGGCCATGAGAATAAGTAAAGTGTGCAAAATGAGTGAGAGTTAATTGATCACAGTCAACATGCAATAGTGCAAAGAGTATACACAGAATATTATAGATCGTGGGAGCATCATGCAACTCTTCTGATCAATCAAAAAGCTTTGTTCAGTTGCACATGATGTACTCTTTTTTTTTCCATAAGAGTGTTTCTTGACCTCGCGCCATACCAGCGACCTGAGTTTGGAAGCAAGCTTGGGCACCGGGAGAGCCATCAGGGACAGGGTGAGGATTGAGCACCTGCAGGACTGCTCTCTTCCCCCAGGCACAGGGTTGGGGGTTTGTCCAGCATACCAGTGGCTCCCAGTGGAGATAAGAGGGTCACCTCTTGCATCCTTAGGGCACCAGAACTGTTCACCTTTGGTTTGGGTTCTCTTGTCCTAAGAACATATGAGGGAACACCCTTATATCCATAAGAGGCCCTCCTACTGCCCCTATAAACTTATTAATTATGACATCTATCTTAGCCAATAAGGATTCATTATTTCCTAAGTATTCCAGGTACTCTTATAACAACAAGATGGTGTCTCCTGCAAATAGTTATGAACTCTGAAGTTCTATATTCATAGAAACATGGAAACATAGGAAAAAGGCGGAAGTGGCAAACAAGGAACAAACAAAATCTAGAAGCCCATGTGTGCTAATGCTAGAAGCCTGGGAAATAAGATCCCAGATCTAGAAGCCATCATAGTGAAAGCTGACCTGGATGCCATGGCCATTACCGAGTCATAGTGTACTGAAAACCATGACCGGGACATGGTCATACCAGGGTACACATTATTCAGAAGGGACAGGATAAGAAGGAAAGGAAGAGGAGTGCTGTTTTATGTGAAAGCATAAAAGCAATAGAAATACAGGGAACTCAGGGAAGGGCAGAGATGCTGTGGGTTGCCCTTTAGTCAGAAGAATGAGCCAATATTTGGACAGGAGTGATTTACAGGCCTCCGGCACAAGGGGAGGACTTAGATAAGGTAATGTTAGAAGAAACTGGCAAAATGACAGAATAGGGCGAGGTGTTACTGATAAGGGACTTCAGTCTGCTGGCTGTAGATTGGAGCCTCTCTGCTGTAGTATCAGGTAGAAACAGAGACATCCAGGACTCCCCACAGGGTACATTCCTTAGGCAACTAATCAGGGAACCAAGTCATGATGGGGCAATACTGAACCTGTTGCTTACTAACCAGGACAGTGTTGCAGATGTCAGGGAGCAGAAACATCTGGTGAACAGTCATCTTCATACAGCGTGGATTAATATTAGAACAACTGCAGACTCCAACCATAGAAATGCGAGGGTCCTGGACTTCAGCAGGGCTGATTTTACTAAGATGCAAGAATGTCTCATGAACGAACTGACAGAGGGTTGGGGGGGACAAAAGTGGGGCCAGACTTAAAAAGGGCATAGTGAAGGCAACAAACTTGTATGTTAAGCAATTAAGCAAAATTAAAAGAACGAGGAGACCACTATGGTTTTCAAATGAGGGAGCAGAAAAGGTAAAGTCTAACAGAGTAGCATTCACAAGGTACAAGGGGACCCAGAAAGAAGAGGATAGGGAGGTGTATCTGGCAAAACAGAGAGAGGCAAGCAAAGTGGTAAGAAGAGCAAAAGTGCAAACTGAGGAAAAAAATAGCTCAGGGAGTATCAAAAGGGGATGACATGTTTTAGGTATTGTAATACTGTTTGCTGGTGGTACCATAAAGTTTCAGCTGATATACGATGAAGGGCAGGATGTAGTGATAAAACAGTCACAGGTGGTGAAGGCTTGACTTCTAAATCGAATAATAGTTTTTATGCCTGAGCTATGCTTGAGTTATGCCCCTATACCACAGTGCTTGTGCCTTGAGAGGCAGTATAGGGTAATGGTTAAGAGCACTGAGCTGCAAACTTGGAGACCTGAGTTTGAATCCCACAGCCACTACTTGCATACTGTGTGACTAACAATTCCTCCTCCCCACTTCTTTCTTTTTCCTTAATATATCTAAAGAACTATTTTTCCCACCCTTGGCCCCTAATACGCAGCTGTATATCTGCCTTTGCTTCTCTGACCACTCTTTTGGTTTCCCTTGTTCTCATTTGGTACTCTCCCAGTTTTTCCTTCTGTTGTTTTTTCTTGTGCCTCATGAAGGCCTTCTTTTTGGCTCTCACTGCATCACTGACCTTTCCAGAGAGCCATCTTGGTCTCTTGTACCATTTTCTTTTGATTACCGTTCCCATGCAAGACTTTGCTGCCTCAAGAATGGTCCCCTTGTTTGCCCCCCATCTTTCCTCCATATCCATGATGCCTTCCACTCTGACTAACTTGTCCTGGACCAGCTCCCTCATCTGGTTGAAGTCTGACCTTCTGAAATCTAGGACTTCAGCCTTTGATGAGAGCTTACTTGTCCCAAGGGCCAGGTCAAATCATATAGAGTCATGGTTGCTGGACCCTAGTGACTCCCCTACCCTCCCTCCTCCTAACCACATCTGAGTTGGTGAGCACCACATCGAGTATGGCAGTCTGCCTAGAGGGTTCCTTAACTAGCTCTGAAAGATTAGCAAATGAAAGATCTCTGTAATATGGACACAGTAGCCACTGCATATGAATACAAGATTACGGTGTGTCTATCTCTCGGCCACAATGAGTCTTCTGCCTTTACCATGTAAGGGTCTTTGATCTTCTTCACCATCTTGGTATGGGCTTTTTTCTCCTTGACCCTCTTCCGCCCCTACTGAGTAAGGGTCTTCCATGAAAACAGCAATCAGCTGGCAAGAGTGGAGTACAAATTAGGAAACACAGCCCACCTCTGAGATCACACAAATTCAGGGTCAGTTTGGAACTCACAGTTTCTCAGGCAGTTGCCTGTCACAATCACCTCTCTCTGTATTGAGTTTGGTACCCCTGCATACATAACCTTTACAATTGGATGTCTGGTTCAGGCCAGGCCAACACCTCAAGGTCCACTTTTTCACACACACAGCTGCAGGTTCTGTCTCCATCTTCTCCAAGGATTATTGCACTGCAGACTACGTCTGCAGCAGGGCTGGCCAAGCTCACCCAATCACAAATTCATCTCCCCATTGGTTCAGTCATATAGGGGATGGAGCTATATTAAACATAGTCACTGATTAGCCAGTTGGCGATTCCAGTATCTTCTTATAAGACTTCATCTCATCTCAGTCCTGGCACTCTAGGTTCTCTATAGCTGATTGTCTCACAATACTACACTCTGACCACAATCTTCACCTGATATTGTGGGTCAAATGTGTCAGCTCCCTGAGGGCTTTGTTTACATTCTTGCTGAGTGATAATCTCAGTCAGTCTAAGTAGCTCTGTTTGCTCCATTTCCCGACTGCCTGCCCTGGAGCACAGAACTGTACACATCCTAGTCCCTCATAGCAAACAGTCAGATGACTGGCCTTTCAGCTGAATAAAAGGAAAAGAACACCCTGGGCCTGATTCCAAGATGCATGGTGCAACTCACGGGTGTATGCGAGTTGTACCATGCGGTGCTACGCTAGGGATCCTGCACCATATTCCAAGACAGGCAGGGTCCCCGGCACGTATGTCCTGCAACTTGCAGCAGCCGCAGGCTAGCATCACAGGAATGGCAAAATGGACCAGGGTGCCACAAGTTGCAGCCCATGGATAGCTGCCCCCCTTGAGCCCCCCCACCCCAGAACACTGCTGCATGCAACAGGGGGCATTGCGGGGGCTGGCCAGGTGGCACTGGTGTTTTGGGGGCGCTTTGTATGGTGGACCCTGGAGGGTGGGGGGCATGTCTGTGTTGGGGAGGTACAGGGAGACCAGCAATATGCGTGCTGCGGCACAGCGGAGTGGGCATCTGTCAATTGGCATGGACGCATGCCCCTTAGAACATCTCCCTGCTGGTCTAACTCCACTGTGCCAGTGCAACTCTTGGAATAGCATAAGTGGGTTATGGCAGCCACCCTTTTGGAATAGGGCACAGTTGCTGCCGTAACCCACCCTTGCGCCATGCCACTGTGGGTTGCGGGCATAGTGGGTGGCGTAACCTACATTTGGCGCAATCTGCATTCGGTATGGTGCAAGGCACCTTTTGGAATTGCAACTGGCATTATGCCTGATGTAAAATGTGATTTGTGCCATCGGGTTCGACCTAAATCACCTTGAGCCAGGCATAATGCCTTTTGGAATCAGGCCCCCTATATCCTTTTGGTTAATTACAAGTTGTCATCCACATATGTGGCATGCAGTTGAGAGTCACAAGCACCTATCCAAGCAAGTAAGCCCAGTGAAAGTGAAAGAAGGTTACATAAAGAATAAGCAGAAAACAATTAAAAGTGTTGCTTTATAATCTGAATTCTGTCTAACTATATTTTTCAAAGCTTTCCCTGTGATGTCAGAGAACCTTTAAATGGCAGTATGGCTTAGTAGGTAGCACATCTGCCTCTGGGCCAGGTCATGAGTTCTAGTCCTACACCAAGACTGGGCTTACACCTTTAAAAAAATGCAGGCACAGAAGGGCAGTACTAAGAGGATGCTGTACTGTCGAAGTATGCACCCCTTTGGATGAGATGTTAAACTGAGGTCCTGTATGCCTTTTCTGGTGGTTGTTCAGGTGGGCGTTAAAGATCCTGTGGCATGTCTTGAATACCAACAACAGCTTAATCTTATTCAATTTCAGTATGTGTGTATCTGTATCCCCCCAAAGAGTCTGAAAATAGGCAGTATTGTTTAGCCTTCCTTTCCCGGTCTACAAAAACAAAATAAATAAAAAATAAATAAAATATGGGGCTAATAAAATCTTGCTGACACTTTAAATTAAGTGGCATTAATAGTAGTTAATATATATATAGTAAACAAATTATTGTTGCTTAATACTATGGTAACAGGACTGAAAGGGAAACATTCATGTACAGTGACTGGCATAGTTTGAGAGCACATAAAACGCTCTTTCAAATGAGGTGTTAGGCTCATCTGTAACTGGAAGAATTCCAGAGATACAGATGGCTGAATTTGTTTAATATTTAATACTACATTGCAGTCATTTGCAGAGCATTGTGATGTCATCAGGAAGCATGCTGAGCCTACCTACATTAATTTAAACACATCTTGTTCTTCGATGACATCACAATGTTCTAAAAATGGCTGCAATGTAGCAATAATATTGAAGATATTCAGCCATCGATATCTCTGGAGTGCTTCCAGCTGCAGATGAGCACAATATCCTGTTTGAAAGAGCATTTCATGGACTTATAAACCCCGATTGCCAGTGGGCATGAATGCGACCCTTTAATGAACAGTAACATGCATTTACATTGATGTAACCGATAGACAATTATATATTTAAGGCACATACATTAAGTCAGTTATTCATACTTTATTGAACACTCAGTTACTGTTTATTAAGCATTCAGAGATACTTTAATAGTTGTTCATGTGCCATTTAAAATTCAGTGGTGTCTGGACAGCATACCTTTACTGCCCTTTGTTGCTATGTGGTAGATTAGGATTTGCACCCAATTTGGGGAAGTTTACCTAGGTTTTATGAACTTCAGTACCATGTAGCTATGTCTACTGAAAAGTTACTAGTGGCAGCCAATATAAAGGCTTGTTACACTTTGTTGAACCCTTATTTAACCTTTAATAAGTATCCAGAAATATTATAGATGATGTGCATTTGCAATTTAAAGTGTAGCAGCATCCTGATGGTCTGTCTTTACTACCCTTTGTCTCTGTGTGGGAGATCAGAGTGTGCCACCATCACTTTGAACTTTATTCCTGGTCATAAGAAGTCCAGTTGTCAGGTGGCCAGTGAATAATGGAAAAAAATAGAGGCAACTAATAATAAGCCTTATTTTGCCTCATAAAATAGACTTCAGAATTCTCCGGAATCCTAGCAACTTAATTGATTGAAATGCATCACCTGACCATTCATCAATTCCCAGAAAATGCATGATTTGTTATCCGCTTAATGTAATCTACCTAGCAACAGCCTAACTACACAAACAAGCATTTGTCAGTGCCGAATGTTGCTTGCTTCTATGTGCTGTTTAGGTATTTGGAAGTCATTGGAGTGCAAATATTGAAAATTTGCGAACTTACGAGCGTGCGTAGGAACTGCGCAATGCACGCTCGCAAAACAGTCATTTTTAGGAATTTTTTCACCAAATTTTCAACATAGCCATTTTAAGACCTCTGCTCATCAACAGTGTCACTGTGATTTTGTTAATGTGTCCCATACATTGAGTTTGCACACCGACTGCGTCATTGTGCGCTACATGGGCGGAAACACGTTTTGGGCAGGATGTGAAAAATGACAGCTGTACTGCTCATAAGGAGGTGTGGTAAAATGGCAATGCTGAAAATCTGGTGGAAATATTGAAAATTAGCAAACCCTCGAATGCGGTGGGAACTGTGCAACGCACTCCGTAAAACAGTCATTTTAGGAATTCTTTCACCAAATTTTAAAATTCCCACTTTAAGATCTCTGCTCATGAACAGTGACACTGTGATTTTCTTAATTGTCGTACATTGATTTCACACACCAACTGCACCATTGTGCTTCCTATGGACAGAAACACGTTTTGGGCAGGATGTGAAAATGACAGCTGTACTGCTCATGAGGAGGTGTGATAAATGCCAATGTTGAAAATCTGGAGTGAAAATATTGATTCGCAAACTTACGGCGTGTGAGGGAACTACTGCAATGCCGCTCAGAAACAGTCATTTTAGGAATTTTTACCAAATTTTCAACATAGCCATTTTAAGACCTCTGCTCATGAACGGTGTCACTGTGATTTTCTTAATTTGTCCCATACATTGATTTCACATTAACACGCGCCCATTCTGCGCTTACAGGCGGAAACACATTTTGGGTGAGATGTGAAAAATGACAGCTGTACTACTCATAAGAAGGTGTGGTAAAATGGCAATGTTGAAAATCTGGAGTGAAAATATTGAAATTTCACGAACTTACGAGCCTGCGTAGGAACTGCTCAACGCACGCTCGTAAAACAGTCATTTTTTGGAATTTTGGCACCAAATTTTCAACATGGGGTTTTTGGGACCCCTTCTCATGAATGATGTCACTGTCATGGTGGTATTCAGGCCCAAAGGGTGATTTCACAGTCACTGCACAGTCACTGCGCGAAATCAACCTTCCGGCCCGAATAACACCATGACAGTGACATCATTCATGAGAAGGGGTTCCAAAAACCCCATGTTGAAAATTTGGTGCAACAAATTCCCTAAAATGCCTAAGATATGCAACAAAGTTGAAACCCCCCTCTGTAGCCCATTATACAGCTTACCGGCATTTCCTCAGTTCGTTGTCGGCTTTGAAGGGTGCAGACGTGTTCCCGGTCCACCAAGATCGTACGCCCGAGTCCGGAGTAAGTATGGGTGGTGGGGTGTGGGTAGGCTGGGTGCGAGTGGGTAGGTGCAGGTTGTGGGAGGGGGCTGGGAGAGGCCAAGGGACCGCTGGGTTTTCAGGGTATTTGAAAAAAAAAAAAGACAACGTGATAGTTTACCATGCTGGGGTGGGCTCCCAGCATGGCACGAGGATGTTGGGGCGTTCAGCCGGACGGAGGATTAGGCACCCCATTGGCCATGGAATTTGTGGACGGGCGTTCAGCCAGCGAGGTTGGGCACCCGTTGAAAAGGACCACTTGCCACGCTGGGGTGGGCTCCAGCATGGCAACTACTACTTGGGGAGGGGACGAGCTCAGCTGACGGGGATTGGGCACCCACTGCCATGATACAATGCAGCAGGGCATGCTGCCAGGTGGGGGAGCTGCCGTGAGCAGCCTCTTATCGGTGCTCACTGAAGCGTAGCTCCCCTTTCAACTGTATGCCACTGCATTTTGGAGAGTGTCATAGACAGCTCCAAAATGCATTGGCTTACAGGGGCCGTGCCTGCCAGCACACTGACTGAATTGGAGGAGGAGGTGACACACCTCCGTAATCTCCAATGATGGCACTATGTTTCTTGCACATGCGTGCAAGCAACATAAAAATGAAGCCTTTTTACATTAGAAAAACATTTTCATTTTATAAGTACAATAACCTACTTCAGGGCATACATTTCCTGAGAATTAATGCACTTCCAGGGTGTGTTGAAAGGCACTCAGCCATTGCCCTCTTGCCTTCCAGTTCATCCAGGGCATGCATTAATTCTCTAGACACCCTGTTGTGGATTGTTGCTTACTTATTTAACTGCCTAGTGCATGGTTCAATAAAGTGAAACAAGCAACTTTAGTTTTAGTTGCCACTTATACTGTTTAGTATTCATTGGCCACCTGGCTACTGGATTTCTTATAACCTTGGTAAAATCTCAAAGTGACAGGAGCAAGCGCCGGTCTACCACATAGCAGCAAAGGCTAGTAATATGTACCATCAGGACATCACTACACTTTGAATTACAAATGTGCATCAATTACAATATTTCTTGACTAAGATTAACACGACCCTTTCTATCATCAGTTATGGTGACACTGTCTACAGCACCACTCCCAAGTCCACCCACACCAGACTGGGCCACCTCTTTAACTCTTTCTGCCATTTGCTCTGGACTGACCTCCTTGTACTCACCATTCCTGCCTGTCCTCCTCACTCTCATCCCCCCCTTGATATCAGGCACCTCACCCACTGTGCTTCTTTTATCTCCAACTTCTGGCTTGGCTTCCTTCCCTCACATCTTGACTCACTCCTTTCATCGCCCCCACCATCACTGCATGCTCCCTTTGTGACATGGACTCTTGGTCCCTTTTCCTGCCTTCAGTAAAATCCACTGCAGGTCAGGCTGCCTTTGACCACCACATCCCTAAACTGTGGTCTTCTCTCCTCCCCTCCCACCCCAAACAACTATCTGCTATGCCTCTTTCCTCTTCTACTCCCTCAAATCTCTTCTCTGTGACTTCTCAACTTCCTATGGCAATAACTCCTGATCCTGTATCTAGAGCTGATGGTCCGCCACACTGCCGTCACTGCTCACCCTATGTTCCATACTCACACCAATACAGTCTCCCGACCCACCTTCCCCAGTTCAGCTGTCGATCCTATTCTGACATTTATATTTGCCTTTTGCATAATTACTACCTTGTTTACCCAGTGCAACTTACTGTGCTGAGATTCATTGACTCTTGTATTTGCCTTTTGCACAATTGTTAATTTTATTTAACCTACTGTATCTTGTTGTACTGCTACTGTTCTCCCCTTCCGCCTACCCCCAGAATGCATTTGAAAACAAGCTGCTTCCAGTTTAGTATGTCTTTCCTGGTAAAATGTTTGAAATAAATAAAGTGAAACAAGCATTTACACTAGTTTTGCCACTACTAAATTTTCAGCAGTCACTGGCTACCAAATGTATATAACCTAGGTAAAGATTCAAAACCTTTGGTCCAAATCCTGATGTTCACACTGCAACAGAGGATACTGAAGATGCACCATCAGGACACCACTACATTTTAAATGGTAGATGCACATTTAGTGGAATATTTATGACTGCTTATTAATCATTTATTGATTGCTTAATGAAGTAGGAATAACTGCTTTAATATGAATTTCTAAAACTGGCAATTAACTATTAGTTGCATCCATGTTAAAGGCATACTACCTATAAAGCCCTATTTTAAGTGGCAGTAGCTTGTTCATTAACTACTATTTAGACCACTTACGTTAAAGTGATACCAACATTAAAAGCTCTGGTATTTATATAAACTGAATCTAGCACAGATTTATACAGATATATATTATAGGAGTGCAGTAGCACCCCTACATTAGCGTTCGGTCTTTACTTCTATCTTAAACTGAAGATTTTGCACTTTAATAACTTCGCAACCTTTACATACAAACATACAAATTTGCCAGCAGATAAAGGCCTTATGGTCTATCAAGTCTGCTCGAGTGTGCAGCTAGCAACCCTTATACTGCAGTTGCCCCTCCCTTCCCTCACCCTCCCTCTTACCCTATCCCATCCCCTTTTGAAACAATCCACTGTTCTACAGGATACCTCTTCCGCAGGCAACGCGTTCCATCCAGACACCACACTCTCCATAAAAGAGTGTCTTCAATCAATTTGCATGACATTTTTTATGCACCATCAGAGGACAAGGATCTCTTGATGTGACAAATTTCGCTCCAGTCGGATGTGTGGGTGCAGAAATACAGAGTGTCACAAAATGCAAAAATTACCATTTTTGGTGAAATATTTTGTCACACCACTGTGCAAAAATGGTGTGGAATTTTGGTCTGAAGTTTTTAAGGTACAAAGGGCTTGGGTCACAGATTTTGAAGCTTTGGTAAAAAAAAAAAAAATTAATCCATTCCAAAGGTTATTAAATTGCAGTTTCCCATTATTTCCTATGGGACCAGTTAAATGTCCTGCTGGAAAAAGGATTCTTTATCGCAAATGCGGAATCCAACACAAATGTGGAATCTTTTTTGTGCTGCTGCCATCTTGTTTTCAGATGATAGTAACAACAAAATTAAATCACTAAAAAAATAGAGGGCTCTGGTAAACACCAACAGTTGTGTTTACCTAATTGGGCCCGTAGAAGCAGATTCTGGGGTTACTTTTTTCATAACTTACTTAGAATTGTAATTTTTTTATGCACAGAATTCCTTTTTCATCAATCACAGAAAAAAAATACCAAAATTTGTGATAAAGGATTATCTTTTGCTGTAAACTGTGAAAAATAATTGTGGAAAAGGATTCTTTTTTTTGCAATTTGCTAAAAAGGATTTTTAAGAGAGCTGTTTCTTTATCACTGCACAGTTACAAAATAGTTTGTTATTTTGGTCTGACATTTTCAGGGTACAAAGGGCTTGCCCAACAGTTGTGCCTTTGCTGATTTGGTAAAACTATATTACTTTGCTCTGGAGTTCTGCAGTGTTAAATTCTGATTTGTTTCCCATAGGATTGTAATGGGAGGTGTAACATCCAGAGAAGTTTGCATTCAAGGAATCACTGTCACTCCACGATATGGGAAAAAGAATAAAGTTTATTCACAAAAATGATACAAAGTAACAAATGCTGTGAGAGCAAGCTAGCATGCTGCACTCTCCTCCCCAGAGCTTCTGGTTACCATATTGTAGAGTGACAGTGATTCCTTGAGTGTGCACTTCTGTGGACATTGTACTAAGTGGGGTGCCCCTACCCCCATGGTGCTCACCAACTTGCCTTTGTTCACAGTTTTATTTTGGATCTTAATGGGAGGTGCACACAGTTGTTTCATTGTCTCTCCGCTGTGAAGAAATGGTTTACAATTTTGTTCTGAAATTTTCAGGCTACAAAGGGCTTGCCCCACTGATGAGCCTTTTGCTGTTTTCATGTAAATATATTAATTTGGTGTTGAGTTACACAGGTATCAATTTTTTTGTGTGTTTTCTGTAGGAGAACATTGCAATGTCAGATATTTCTTTGGGTATCCACACTATGGGATGGGAGCTCAGGGCCTAGAGGGCCTTGCGCCACTACAGGAAAATAAGGGTAGCACTACACTATCTTAAAAATTATGTATGGGTGGAAGTAGGCACTTCCACACACAAATGCTGATACCATTAAGGACTCATGGGAGCACAGGGCCCTCTCATGAGAATGCAGGGCCCTGAGGACCAGTGCTCCCACAGGGAAATAGAGGAACCATTATAATATCTCAAAAATTATGGATGGATAGCACTGTGTGCTCCTACATGTAACTATGAATACCATTATGGAGTGATGGGAGTGCAGGCCTTATGCATAGATGGCAGCACAGTGCCCAGAGGGCCCTGTGCTCCACATGTAAATATGCACTGGATTATGGAGTGATGGGAGAACAGGGTCCTGTGCTTCCACAAGCAAATAAACCTATGAATATGCTGTCTGATAAAGTAAGGACATTTTCTGCAACATCTGCATTAATGCATCCATTAAGGTTCCACCAACAAAAGTTGGGAAATGCAGTCTTAGGGTTTCCAAGTTCAACACTCCACCATCTTCCGCAGCAGAACAGGCATGGAGGGGGTACTGGGGTTGTGAATCATAATGCCCACCCCATTTTCCAATACTGCACCCATCTTAGCTTATTTATTCATGGAAAGTGGTGAGCATTAGGATTCACAACCCCAAGGCACACTCCCCACACCTGTTCCTGCATACAGAGTGGTGGTGGGGTGTTAGGGTTGGAAACCCTAGGTGGTGGTAGGGTGTTAGGGTTGGAAACCCTAAGACTGCATTGCCAAGCTTTTGACAGTGGAACCCTAATGGATGCATTAACAAATCTGGACTGACTAGTATGGTATGAGCTGCATGCCCATTGGCTCATGCTCTGAACCAATGGGCGTGCAGCCCTACTGAGCTGTCAGTCGGCGGGCAGTGGGGTGGCAGGTGGGTGGGGTGCTGCCACCCACTGGCTGACGGGGAGCAGAGTGGTGGGGCTCCGGTGGGTGGGTGGGGTGGGGGCCACTAGATCACCAGGGATATCATACTTGGGGGGTAAGGATGCCGCCCATGATCGGGCTACTCGCGGTCCACTGGACCACCAGGGATACTGGACTTTGGGGGGGTGGTCTGATGCCTGCGATTGGGCTACTCAGGTGGTGGGGGGAAGAATACTGTTCTGCCTGCAATCAGGCTGCAGGGGGCATCGGTCCCTGATGGCTGCTGCCTGGCAGGGCGCTAGGTGCAAGTCATCGGGGATCAGTGCAACTTCATGCTAATGGCATACAAATAGGGCCGTAATCAGATGCAAATGGCCCCCCATGTGCCTTGCATAAATTATGGCCCTATTTGCATGTCACCATTTGAATATCGCAGGTGCTGTGCATGGCGCAATGGAACTTGAACCACCGCATCTCAATGCTCCACTCTGACCACTTGCGCTGGCACAGTTCCACTGTGCCATGCACAGTGGGTGTGGCCATGGGGTGATATTCAAAGAAGTTGCACCATAGCGCAACTCATTTGAATATCACCCTGGCCACACCCCTGCACAACTATTTTGAGCGGTGCAGGGGCTTGCGCCACAAAATGGTGCAGTTTGAATATATGGGCCCATATGTTTTGAGACAATTGGCCAGATAAAAAGTGATATCTCATGGAACATGAAAAGATATTGATAAGTTTAGAATATTTAGCCAGCCGTACTAACTATATTCAAATGCAAAAAAAAGCTTTATAATGAAAAATGATAGCATGGTACTGTGAGCATGAAAGTTGTTCAGTACAAAAATATCTACAAAAGGAGTAATGTGTTTCATTTAAAGACACCTTTTACATTTTTTTATAATCAGCAATAAAAGACAGAAAATAAAATTTATTTTAACTGTTTTCGACGATCAAGTATGAATAACTAAACTAAAAAAATAATAGCATGGTATTTTGAACATGAAAGTTGTTTAGCACAGAAATATCTACAAAATGAGTGGTGTGTTTCATTTATAGATACTTTTTAGATTTTTTACAATCAGAAAAAAATGTCAGAACATTAAATTTTGTCTCACTTTTTCAAAAACAAACAAATGCCCCCCAAAAAGGAAAACAAAAGAATTGTACACAAACTTTGTCATTATGTCCTGGCTATAATGTAAAGCTATGGGGCTCAGTGAGTTAAATAGAAGTAGTAATAAATATCAGAAACCACTCCCAGACAAGTACTGTAGCTGTAAAAGAAGCCAAAAGTTAGTCACACATTTCAAAGTCACAAATACTTTTTACACATTCCCAATCACATTTATCCCAAAACATATGCCTGAATAAACAGAACATGACATGGCCTGACTGAAGATATCAAATTTATTTTCATTTGAGGCCAATTTTATTGGTTTTGCCACTCATCAGATATCCAAATATCATTAGCCTCACATGAGGATAAATATGATGGCCCAGATAGTCAAACTGTGCCCGGCTGTGGTGCAAGCTTGGGCGCAGCTCAACTTGGCTGCGCAGGGGTGTGGACTAAGCGATATTCAAAGGAGCTGCGCCATGGCTCAGCAGCTTTGAATATCACACCCTGGCCACCCCCAGTGTGCATGGCACAGTGGCACTGCACCAGCGAAGTGGCCAGAGTGGAGCATGGAGATGCACTAACACAAGTTCCATTGCGCCATGCACAGCAACCCCGATATTCAAAACTTGACATGCAAATGGGGCCATAGTGTATGCAAGGCACACATGGGGCCATTTGCATGTCATTATGGCCCCATTTGCATGCAGGTGCACCAATCCCCAACGACTTGTGCCTGGTGCCCTGCCAGGCAGCCATCGGGGACTGATGCTCCTTGCAGCCCAATCACGGGCATTTGTAGTGCAAAAACAAACTAATATGTCCTATGTCCCTGGTGGTCCAGTGGACCTCTATCTGCCCGATCATGGGCATTTGTATAAATAATTCATCCTATATCCCTGACCACTGAGCCCCACCGCCCCGCTCCCCCCAGTCATATCTGGAATTGTGTAGTATCGTAGGGGCTGCACACCCATTGGCTCACACTGTGAACTAATGGCATGCAGCTCCTACCGGTAAGTCGGTGGGCGGGCGGGGTTGCAGGTGGGTGGGTGCTGCCACCTGCCGCTGACCGGGGGAGCGGGGCGGTGGGCTCAGTGGCGGTGGGGGTACCACTAGACCACCAGGGATATTGGAATTAGTTATTTTACAAATGCCCACTATCGGGCAGATAGCGGTCCACTGGACCACCAGGGATATAGGACTTGGGGTTTTCTTTTTTACAGATACCCATGATCGGGCAGATAGCAGTCCACTGGACCATCAGGGATATAGAATGAATTATTTATACAAATGCCCATGGTCGGGCACATAGAGATCCACTGGACCACCAGGGATATAGGATGAATTATTTCTACAAATGCCCGCGATCGGGCAGATAGAGGTCCACCAGACCACCAGGGATATAGGACGGAGCTTTCTTTTTGTACAAATGCCCACAATCTGGCATGTGGGGTGCCGCCAGGTGCAGCCAGAACGGGTGGCCACCCACGAGTGGCAGCTGCCGTTACTTCCGGTACGCAGGGCAGCTCACCCTGCGGTGGGCCATCAGTTGTTCCTCTTTTTGGGTGTAACTTTGTGCTGGCACAGGTAGGGGTTGTGCATGCATGGCTCTGCACATCCCGGGCTGAATATCGGGCTTTGCAGGTTATGCATGGGCACGCCCTCCCACCTGTGCCTGCATACATTACTGATGTGCTCCGGTGCATCAGGATTTGTGCCGCTCACTTTTCCCTTTTGAATATCACGTCGGGGCAAATCAGTGGGTTGTGCATGGTGCAACACTGTTGTGCCATGCTCAACCCTTTTGAATATCTGGGCCGATGTCTTTAGTCAACCATGTCATACCCCCTATATATCTTCATATATATATATATAGACACACTTTTTCTCATAAGTGTTTTAGAAAAAAGAAATCTGTTTTTTCTACCATGGTTAAACGCAGATCTGAAACCAACAATCTGAAAAAGAAGTGAGCCCTTCAAATGCCAGAGAGCTGAACAATTTTTGCATTAGTCTATATTTATTCAGTCAGTGTCTTACTGGTCGAACCTATTTGAACTCAGAGATACTTTTTTTTAACAATGTATTTAGCCAGGATAGCCCAGCTCAGTTAGAACATCTTGTTTCTAGTGGGTCCTGCTGCTAGCCATCTCTGCAGTTGAGTGAGCTGGAGCAACTTGCCACTAGTCACATCATGAGTACAAGGCTCTAGTGGGGTTTGAACCTGCAGTCTCCCATTTCCTAAGCCAGTGTTCTAACCACTAGGACACAGTACCTGCTGATTAGTGCTGTGCAGAATTTTCAAATTCCAGTGGAATGGAATTTCACAGAATTTCCAAAATTCTGTTGAATTTCAATGGAAAGAGAATGGCAGAATTCTGTGGCAGAAAAATGCAGACTGAGTTTTCCACAACTTTTCTCTGCAGATCTCAATATTTTCCCTGGAAATGGTTGCAGAATGATTTTCCACAAAAAAAATGCTGTTCCACAGAATATAATTCTGTGAATCGCAGCAAGTGGAATTCTGCAGAAGGACCAGTACATTTTGGTGGAAATTCTGCCAGTGGAATGATGATTCCACGCTAATTCTGCAGGCAAAATTTCACATTCCACATAACACTACTGCTGGTCTGAAACAATATTTATGGCCAAAACTGATTCAGTTTCATTACTAATTTTTATCCAGTTATATGTCAAATGAGGCATATTTTATGTTTACTAAAGAGAGAGGCTGCTCCAGAGCCCATGGCATGGTGCTGACAGCATACTAGTAATAAAAACAACAGATTCTAGTCAGTGCTAACATGGCTGCTATACTGCTTTAAGAGTGCTCAGCCTCAGTCAAACAATAAGCGTAGCTCCCACCATGACTGACGCCAGGTGACCGGCTATACCCACACATGCACACTGAGCTCACGGTGGCCATCTTGGACATGGCCAGCTCTTGTTTTTGGGCTGCAACTGTGGAAGTGAACTTGGGCATGTGCAACTGCAGAAGTGAACTCATGCATGCACACTGACATCTTGGTGGCCATCTTGGGCATGGTGGGATGGGTGTTTTTCGGCTGCAACTACGGAAGTGAAGGGCAGCAAGAAAATAGTATGCCCACATGGGGGGGCTAGTGTGCCTGTGGAGGAGAGGGGTGGTGGAAAAACCACAGAACAGCACTGACTGCACCAATGTGGAAGGAGAGTGTGAAGATATCCAGTCATGTGCTTCCACCGTGCCTTCTCTGTCTCCTACATCATAGCAATATGTCAGCATGGCTCCACCCATGCAGCCATAAAAATGAGCCAGGCACCTGTATGACTGAATAGAATAAGTCTAAACACTACTATAGTGCAAAATACTTTTATTAAGTGTTTGAAGTTATACATTGATATAATCAGGTTAACGACCCATCACAACCAAGACACCAACATTTTGCATTATAAACAAGTGCTTTATCAAGGTGTAAGTGCCACCTAAAGGTAAGACTTTAGATAGGGCACTCATAATTCAGATTAGCCAATGGCTATACGTTCCCTGAATCATATGACACATACAAACACAGCTCAGGCACTACAATAACTACATTACTAATATAACAATCAACGCATAAATATATACTCAAAGTGCAATTGTGTAAAACATTTAAATGTAGAAATATGTATTGCATCACATTATTAAATCACATGAATTAAAAAAGCCATACAGTCATCCCAAAAGTGTGTCTATGTGTGGGATGGGGAGGAGGGACCAAAGCAGATAAGGGAGAGAATTACAATGGAAAAATTGAATCATTCGTAATAAATAACTGTTACCAAAACACATATTACATAAGTAAAAACAGGCACATGCTTGAACTTTGCAGCAGTGGTGGGATTAGAACCCCACAGCTTATGAAAAAGTTTAATACTTAAAGGCATCTCAAAAAAGATATCAATGCTTGTATTCTGTAAAAAAAAAAAAAAAAAAGGTTTAAAAAACATATTTCAGTCTAGTCTGCCCGAAGAAGCATTTGCTACTACATACAACAGGATAAAAGAATGTAATGTAGGATCACAGTAAGCTTGTGTGAAGAACCTATAAATGCTCCTTTAGGGTACATATATTTGCAGTCAAAATAACCTCAAAATCACATCAGAAAAGGCCAAATGAAAATTTTAATTTAATCTGGGTGGGGAACAGGCACCAAGATTATACTGCCGGTATGTCTCTGTTTTCAGCAATTTATTTTCAGTATCACCACCACATATCCCCATGGTGACATGCATTTGAATTATGAGTGGGCTATTTAACATTTTACCTTTGGGTGGTATTTACACCTTGACAAAGCACTTGTTTATAGTGTGAAACATTGGTTCCTTAGTTGTGGTGAGTAATTTGCTGCATTTTATCCATGTATAACTTAAAACACTTAATGAAAGTCTTTTGCACTATAACACTGTTCAGACTTATTCTAGCTGGTCATATGGGAGCCTGGCTCTTTTTTATTTTTGTGTTTTAAATTTACCCAGTTTGACTTCTAATGTTCACTTTGCATTTCCAGAGATCTGCAGGGTTGTGGTAAAAATATATATTGCTAATAGTTGCCAACTGTACTGAAATTCATATAAAACAGAGTACAAAGCACAGGCAGCTTAGGAAGACAAAGCTATATGAGCATTGTCCTTATCTCAGCATAAAAGCTTTCTTAGGTGCATTCTACTCAACAGTTTGCCCTTGGGGGATTTATGCAGCCTACTATTCAATTTAATGTGTCTGTAGCACTTTGCCCCCATCATATCATAAACTGTTGCAGACAAGTGAATTAGTAGCTTGCCCCTTTGACAGCAGAGGGCAAACTAATTGGTTGAAGCCAGACAGTAGCTAAACTGGGTCCAGTGCTCACAGGAAGAGAAATCAAGGCAAACTCTTCAAAACACAGCAACCCACAGTATACTAAATGTGGGGTGTAAGGTTACTTGCAGCTCTCTCCCTCAGCTTTGGATCATTTTTGCAAGGTTCTGGGACCTTACTTTTCCCAGCTGCTGCCCATGTAGCACTTCCCTTCTTGTGGAACAGTACTGCCTTACTTTCCACCAACCAGGAGGGCTGCAGATTGGCTGCCTTCACATGCAGTGCCAATGCCAGTGCTCTGAGACTAGCGAGCAGGGTGGCCAATGCTTTCCACCCATGGAACAGAGCTCTTCACATTTTTAGGAAGAAAGTAAGAGAGAGAGAGAGAAAGAAAGAAAGACAGACATACTGTCTGGCAGTATAGCTCAGAGGTTAGAGCGATGTGCTGTGAATGAGATTGGTTTATCCAGATTCCAGCATGCCTGGGTCTGATTTCTGTAACCTCCACTTGCATACTGTGTGACTCTGAACAAGTCACAAAACACTCCTGGGTCACTCCTGAAAACAGGCACTTGTTCCTAGTGTGCCTTACCTTCGAAAGAGAGAGAGAGAGCGAGAGAGGGAGGAAGGAAGGAAGGAAGAAAGAAAAAGGAAGGAAGGCTGGCTGGCTGGCTCAAATCTGTGTCTCCAGGTTCCCAGCTCTGCACTCTAATCACTAGGCTACACAGCTTCAATGTATGATTGGCCTTGGCATCCAGGCCTTTCCCTGTCTGTGCCACTATTATACAATAGGTAGGAGAAATCCTGAATGCTGATTGGCTGAAGCAATCCTTGACTTATGGCAATGTCTCAGTACAGTAGTGTATAAGAGGAAATATGCACTGTCTTTTTATTTTCAGTATATGTGCTAGGTTCATATTAGTGTGAAAATAAAAAGATAGTGCATATTAGGTGAATCACTATGCAATATTGTTCCACCATTCAAAAAACAAGATGGCGTGAACATATCTGGTTTGCTTGGAGTGCTAAATGTAATGGGTATGAATTTAAGGTGTTATACAGTATATTAAAGATTTTTGGAGATCGTTTACCATTCTTTTATGTAACATCAGTCATGAATATGAGTAAAGAAAGCAATGGATGGTTCAATTGACAATGTAAAGTTGTTAAGGGAAAATTGAATAAAATAATTATATATGTTAAGCAAAATCCATCAAAAGATAATTTTAGATTTCATAACAAACAGCGAAAACAATGTAATAACTTTCTCAAAGAACAGAATGACATTTACTATAGGAGTATGTGGGAACAAATGATCAAATGTATTGATTCCAATGCTGCAAAACAATTTTGGTCAATGGTCGCTATTAATGAGCCACGTCTTTCTCTAACAAAATAGAATCACAGATTACATAAATGAAATGGCTAAAGTACTTCAAAGGTATTTTTTACAACAAAAATATATTTCCATACCTGGACAGTATTAATTGTGCAGATTTAAATAGCATTAATATGTTAGATATAATTACCAGAGAGGAATGAATAGAAACTATGTTTATTTAAGAGTGGAAAAGACTCTGAGCCCAACAAAATCCCAATTGAATTATTTATAGTTAAGTTAGGAAAATGGGCAGATGTATTAACAAAGTTGTTCAGTTTATGCATAACAATAATTGTATGTCAGCCTCCTGGAATGGAAGTACTATTGTTCCAATCCATAAAAAACCGAGTCAAGACGCTACCAGATAATTACCGACAAATAACACCGATGAATACTATATGTAAAATATTCTCAAAAATTCTTAATAAAATACTGGAAAGGATTAACATTCTTAGTAGCCTTCAAAAAATATTATCATTGCTGTATTGGTCCTTGTAACCTAAAATCCAGAAAAAAAGAAAATTTAATACCTTTTATTGGACCAACATAGATGTTGCAAAAGAAAACAGGTGCTTAAGCTTTTGGACTGCACAGAGTCCTTTATCAGAAGCTAATACATTTTTTTCTGGATCTTTAGTAGCCTTCAGTCAGACTTAAGGAATACACGCTCTGTCACTGATTACTGTTACACTCTGATGCATTTAACAGAAAATACATGAAGATAAAATATCACAAGTTGTACATAACTTATATTCAGAAAAAAGGTAAGGAAGTGGCTCAAAACTCCCCGAATGCAACCACATGTGAAGGCAAACAACACATTTTACAAGAAAAGCTGGGCTAGCAACATTCTGAAGTTAAAAGAAAACTCCAATAGCCTGTCCATCACGTAGTTTTACATTGGTAGATACTGCAGGGATTTATTTAACTCTAAAAATTGATTAGCGTTTTGCTCATAAAAGTGCTAAATCTTTGTGAAAATGCATAGCTCTTGCCTCACTGTGTTTAACAAACACAGCACTTCTAGAAAATCTATATAAATACTTTCTGTACAGTTAGTATAGTCCCAAGAAAAAAACTGCTAATCAATTATTTAAAACCCTGTACTGGGATATTTGTACTGTATATTGCAAATGTTGTATATATTGTTGTCACGGAATGTTATGGTGGAGGGCCTGGTTCTCTGCATATGCATTATATAATGATTATAGATAAGCATTAGAAATCACAATGAATTGTGGATTTATACATATTCATTTTATCTCGTTGTGGATTGGTGCTTACTTTATATAATTGCATACGAATTAGTATAGTATATAATCAGTATTCCATTAACTCTATACGCCTTTGATAAAGCATGAAGTAGTGAAGCGCAATGTTGAGAACTTTTTATGGGGTGTTACCCTAATTTTTATATTTGCACAATAAATGGCATCTTAACTCCTCTGATGTATTGGAGTTTTCGTTTGGCTCCAGAATGTTGTTAGCCTGGCTTTTCTTCTAAACTATATACCTTATATCGACTTTTATTTTCAGTGAGGTATATTGTGTGGATAGACTACCCCTTGCACGTGTTGGCCAGACCTAGTCTCTGTGTGTTTGCAGAAGCAAAAGCATCATGCTGTGTTTTATCTGTAGCACTCAGCTAGTAAAGTTCACAGTGTGCAGTGCCTCATCTATTAGTACAGTTTATTAATGGAGAGGAGGCAGCAGAAGCCTACTGCAGGTTGGGGAGAGTGTTGTTCTGGGTCACTGCTCCACAGTTGAAGGGAGTGGTGCAGAGTTTCATCTGTGTAGCAGTGCTGGGATGTGCTGCGAGGATTTGGCATTTTCAGTTTGTTGTGCTGCCTGAGTCTCCCTATTTCTTTCTGCATGGGAATGAAGAGCACATTCTGGGACTGTTTGTAGAAGATTTGGAGGAGTGCAGGGGAGACTGGTGAGAGAAGCCTGCCTGGCTTTGTGGAGCACAGAGAAGTCGGGTGAAGGGGCTTCTCTGTGCACCGGATGCTGAGTAGCCCAAAGCAGGAACTGGAGAAGAGTTGGCAAGGAGTGGTTGCCTCTGTTCTATTCTGGACTCAATTTATATCTGAACTCTCAGTAGTTGTAAACTACTGCTCCCATTCTCTCCCCACCAATGTCCTGGTTTCCATTGGTGGCCCTGGGACTTTTCTGTGGCAGGGACTGGGACCAGGAAACCTGTTATATGCATCAAAGTTCCTCTGGGTGAGCTGGAGAGACAACTTAGCCGCTCCGAGGTACAGGTGGCAATGACAATTCGAAAACCTCTTCAGCAAAAAGTCACGGCACGTATCACTCAGATTAGAAAAAAACAGGTAGTCCAAACTCATGATACCATTCGGCTTATTTAATTGCACAAAACCAACACAGCAAAGACCGGCCGTGACAAAGGGTTAATTTTTTACCTGGGACAACTGAAGAGATGTTATAAGTGTGGTTCAATTCGACATATCAGTACAGCCTGTGACTTGATTCAATGCAACCAGTGTGGTGAGATGGGTCATTCAGGGTTCAACTGTGTCAACTCCCCCAAATGTAGCCTATGTGATGAGGGTGGCCATAATTTCACCAAGTGCCTATGGGTGGCACACAGTACAGAAGATGCTGATTACAGCATGCAGGACTTTTATATTCTAAGGGCCACTCAAGCAGCATCTGATTCATTTCGAGGCCGGCATGCAGGAGGCCCATGCCCAAAGAGGCAACCGCATTCCAAAACACAGACACAGTCTGACTGTCCCCCTTCCTCGGAAGACCAACAGCAAGCCAAACCATCTGACAAACACATTTCTTTACAGCAGTCTCAGGTGGGGACATCATCGGACTCTTCTGCTATGCACCCTCCACTACCACCACTACTACCGCCACCGCCAGGGAATCAGGAAAACTTTTGGATTATGATAAAAAAAGTTGAAAGTAAACAGAAATCCTTGGACTTAGGAACCCAAGCACAGATCATTATGACAGAAAACAGATATGAAGTTCTTCCTCTGGAAAAAGGAGAAGAGGATAGAGACTCAGATACTGCCTCAAGGACTTCCTCTCAGTTGGGTGCCACTTCAGATACGAAGATGGCAATGGACACTGAGGCAAAGCTTCAAAAGAAATGATGGATAGGTGCTAGAATGGGGCTTAAGAAAAGTACTAGAAAGACTACTAACCCCACATAGATCACTGAAGCCACAGGGAAGACATGCTTTGAGGAGAAGATAGCTAGCTTGAATACGAGCAGTATGAGATCAGAATTCAAAAGACTAGCTACTTATGAATTTGATATTGTGTTTCTACAGGACACTAGAATGTATACTTTACAGGATATTCAGACTGCATCAGATGCTTGGATATGGGGACCTAGTTATTAGTCGGAGGGGAGGATATCTGCTGTGGGGTAGGGATAGGTTTCAGTGACTTTAATATTAAAATAACACGTGTAGTAGATATTTGTCCAGGAAGGGTTCTGTTATTAGATGCAGAAATGCAAGGGATAGAATTCAGATTAATCAATATCTATGTACCACAATGAAAGGCTGACAGAATCTCGCTCTTGAGGCAAATACAGCACTACCTATACATGAGCAAAAATGTACTGTTCGGTGGTGATGTTAACATAAGTTGATCCAGTAAGGACATGAAATTCAAAACCAATAAATTATACTGCGATACCACCTTTTTGAATTCCCTACAACAACAAACTGGGCTTTGTGATGCATTTTTACAAACTAATATTGCTCCCCATATATACCATCAGGGCCAAAGGTCATGAAGGCTAGATTATCGGTTTATTACACCTACGTTGTCACTTAGGGATCCTGAGGTTACGTTAGTAGCCGCATCGGACCATGGACTTTTAAGTCTCACACTATCAAGCTGCCACAGTACATCCAAAGGTAGGAGGTATTCAAAATTAAACTTATCTCTATTGGATAAGGAAATTTTGGAGGGATTTCAGAATATATTACAAGCCCACCAATCAGTGTACTTCCTTTATGATTAATTTCAGGATTGGTGGGAAGACAAAACTGATTTCAAAACTTATTTTCAAACCATAAGAAGATTATGGGGCAATTTTAGAAGGCAAAGATATCAGAACCTAAGAACTACCCTTTTAGGTTACCAGGACACACTTTCTAGAGGTGAGAAAATAGATACTGCAGCTTTAACCAAAATAAAACCAGAACTAGAACTTTATCAATATGACAGAATGAAGTCTTTAATAAAAGAACAAATATTTGGAATGCAGGGAACTCAGGCACATACAAATCCCTTTGATTGTAACATACTGATGAGAAAAAAGAAGGATTTTCATTCTGTTCGTATGTCCCAAGGGACAATTACTCAAACAATACAGAAATCGCGCTCATATCACTAATACCTTTATGGCAGACAGTAATGTCACATCACACACGATAGAGGAGTGATTAAAGACCTATACCCAGCCACAAATTCCAGACTATTTTTTATCATCTCTAACTGCACCCATTACAGAGCAGAAAATCCAGTCTATAATCTTACTCTTACCAAAAGGCACCTGAGTAAGATGGTCTCCCTATTGAACTCTACTCCATCATCTTCAAGACACTTGACAAAGAATTAGTAGATGTGTTTAACAACCGTCTAAGACAACACACTTTATCTCCCAGTATGTATTGTACTCTGTAAGTATTGCTGGTATAATAAAATAAGAGCAAAACTTATAAGAGTTATTTTCTCTATGGATTCTATAGATAAATTAGGCATGAATATTAAAATTCTCACAAGAATTGTGATCAATACAAAAGACCAATTAGCAATAAAAGTACTAGTCAATTTTTTGTTAATGCAGCTCATATATGGAAAAAATTGAGTGTTCCTAAGAAATAAAATGTGGGAAAGGTACTAGTTTAGGATTGGTGAGATCACAAATGGATGTTGAAAATCTAGTCATATGAACCCCTTAGGAATAAAATAACTAGTAGTTTAAAATTAATTATTTACTAAGTCTGGATTTGCACATTTGGAAGACTGATGCACTTCATGTAAAGTAGCCCCAGGACACAGCATGTTTTTTAAAAGTTTTAAAGTTTATAGATCTGTTAATTTTTGTATGTCTAAAAAGAAGCATTCATACAGTATAGAATCATTTAACTGTGTATCCATGTGTAATGTATTGTGTACTAATGTGTAATAACCTTTTGTGTCAAACAATAAACTAATCATTCATTCAGTATGTATGAAGAAATTTTGATTTTACTTTACAAAACCGGAGATAAAACCAGCTTAAACAATTGGAGACCTATCAAACTTTTAAATTCTGACTATAAAATACTAACCAAAATTCTAAGTAACAGAATTTCTACTCTTTCAGATGACATTGTGCATCCCTATCAGTATTGTTCTGTTCCTGGCAGGAATATTTCAGATGCTTTAATTTTGTTATGAGAAGTATTTGAAAGAGGGAACACAGGAGAAATACAAGGTTTTTGTCTTAGTCTAGATCAGACTAAAGCATTCAATAGGGTGACATACGAATACTTGTGTGCTAGTATGTCTAGAATGGGGTTTCCTTCACTATTTATTTCATGAATACAAACTTGTTATGGGAAGGCGGTGGTTTTCCCGTATATTAATGGCTGGTTAGGGAAATGATGTATGATCTCTAGAGTTGTCAGACAAGGCTGTCCACTCAGCCTATTATTACATATTTTAACCCTGGAACCTTTTCTGTGTAGTGCCTACCAAAATTAATCTATCAGGAGTATTAAATAAGTAGTGATAATGAAGAGATAAAATCTATTGCATACATTGACGATATTTGCATTACTTTGGCAGACCTCCACTCATGTGAAGCTGCTGAAGCATTGATAAAGGATTTCATGAGGGGACCGGCTCAGAATTTAATCTGCAGAAAAGTCAGTGCCACATCATTGGTTCAGTATCTCTTGAGAAAACACAGCTAATATGAATCCCAATTCTCAGGGAAGCAGGGAAAATTTGGGGGATATATTTTGGTTCAGAAAATATGGATTTCCCTAATTGGAATATTCTTTTAAAGGAGGCACAACTCAGAGTCCAAAGATGGAATAAATGGAGAATGGCAAAAAAAAGAATACATATGATCAAGACTTATTTATTAAACATGTTTTTATACTTAAGTGCTATATTTCCCCCGCCTAGACAACTAGACTGTACCATTTACAGTGTATTTTTTCAAGCACTCTGGGGGGAATAGATTGAACCCCATTAAAAGAAGAATTACATATTTAGACATAAAACATGGAGGCCTTTGGATGATCAATCTGATAGTGTTTTCTTTTCTGTAATGTAAATATCAAACCTCTACTTACACAAAACCTAGTGCTTTGGGGTCACTTGGTATTAGATATTATTTCTCCATGGATTCATGATTGGGCACCAGAAAAAAACAATACCAAAACAAAAATCAATACAAGGGTTACCCAGTTATTTTCAGTCTTGTTTCAGAAGAATAAAGCTATGGTTGTTACAGAAAAACAATATGATAACTTTCAGAAAGAGTTATATTCTCACATTATGGCGAAACATTTTTTTGAACCATCTGATTTTAGCACTAAGCCACAGTCAGAAATCATACATATCACTGCAATGCAGACCTCCAGTAGATTGCCGGATTTTATGTGTGATACCATGTGGCTGTGTACACATAAGAATCTAAACATGAAGGGGAATTTGAAACACAAATAAATGGGAGAAAGGATATGTCCCAGGAGTGATCTATGTTCCTCTACAGTGGAAACCATGGAACACCTTTTTTTTTTAATATCCTTTCATACTACAATTCTCATTGGTAGTTTTTTCGAAATGGAAAAAATCACCATTAATCTTACTGAATTCAGACATTTTATTGTTGGGGATATTAGCCAAGCAATGGTGCAAATATGACCAAGGCACTATGCATTTAATTATTGGTTGTTTAAAATATTATATTTCACAAGCCAGATGTTCATGGTCTATGTAAAAACTTTTAGTGACACCTGAACAGTTGTTTTGGTCTATCCATACTACATTCACTCCTTACAGGTAAAAGACAGTCTGTTTTGGCAACACTGTATGGACAAAGATGGAAACACATGAATTGGCTAGATACTGGTTAAATGGATAGGGATGGAAATTTTACTGGTACAGTATCTTGTAGAACACAGCATACTATACTACTCACTGAATTCAGTAACTGACAATTCTAAAAATTACTTCTAGATGGTTACTACAATATATTCTAACATCTGGTTTTTTTTTGTTTTTTTTTAATATTTACCCCCACTTTAAGTATGCCGAAATCTGTTCATGGTTTATATGATTTTTCTTCCTGATGTACTTTTATGTCTGCTGTGTGATGACATCATTTTTATGCACATTCCCCTACTATTTTAGACACCTAAAAGTTTGTTCAGTCTACACATTAAATTTAATAACTAAGGTTAGTTTGCATTAATATTTATTTGCTTTGATGCTTTTTTGGTTTACAATGAATTTGATTACTTTAGGATTAATACTGAACACTATGAATGTATGATGAAATACTTATTTTACTTATTCATGACCTTGATTTGTTTATATTGTTTCATGTGCCTAATAACATGTATTGCATAATGATTTTTGAAGTCCTAATAATAAAACATTCCCCTGCTCTTTTCTAGAAGTGCCATCCACCTGAACTACCACCAGAACAGGCAAATGGGACCTTGTTTTTTAACGTCTCATCTGAAAGACGGTACCTTAGGAGTGCAGCACCCCCTTCATGCTGCACCACAGTGTCAGTATTGGGATTTACCCCAAGTGCCTGGTGTGGGGATAGAGCCTTCCAGCCTCAGAGGTGAGTGTGCAGGTGAGTGTGCAATCTGCTGAGCCACTGACACTGCAAGTCCAGTGAAGGAAGTGATGTGTTATCTAGGTTAAAATGTATATAATTCAATTTGTCATTTTATTACCAGACATCTGTTCAATACCCACCATTGTGTGTAGCATTAGGCTACACAGCTACCCTCATTGGAGGACAATGTGAAAGTAAAGATACTCACTTAAAAAAAAATATCCTGGGCAAGGCTCCCTGTTCAGTCCTAGAACTGTGTCCACTATAGCAAAGAAATCAGTGTACTAGATCTCAGGTATCAACATTGTCTGAAGTTCCTTTTTGCAGAACACGTTTTGGCCAATGAGTATTTGATTACAGTATGTTGGACCAAGTGTTTATAACGATTTGCAGGACTCTGTTAAGTCTAGTAAATCTGTGCCTACTTTCAAGAAACGGCTGTTTAACCTTTTAAAACAATCAGTCTTTCTGTAGTTGGGAATAATTTAATTGTAACTTATGTGTTTTTATATTTTTTGTACTGTAAATTTGTAAATGCTGGTCACACTTGAAAACAGGCAATTCGCTCAGTGTGCTTTTCAAGGGTAAACAATAAATGAAATTCAATGAAAAAATGAATTCCCCTGTACCATCTTGATAACCCAGTCTGTTATTTATATGTTTTTAGCTTACTTAACTATTTATTTGATAGCTTTTTATTATAATGCTAGTTAAAATTGTTTAGTGTATTTATTTATTGATGTGGGATGTATTTAATTATTATACGTTATGTTGTATTTTCTACCCTTCTTTGCGTTTATTGTAATGGCCCCCTGAGCCTCTGAGGAAGGGCACCAATAACTACAAATAAGAACTACTACTACCTCTTGAAGACAGACTTTGATTTGTTAGATAGAAATTTACTTTAGGAAAGTCTGGTTGAATTAAACGTGTCTCCAATTCTACACAGTGTGATTAAATAATAATAACTGGGCACAAGTCAGGTATGCTATAAATGGTGAGGTTACAGAAGTAATTTGTGTGAACAAAGGGGTAAAGCAGGGCTACCCCTTGCTCCACTGTTGTTTAATTTATTTCCAGAATTCCACTCCAGTGATTCTGGGTAATTCTTGTCCTGCACTCGCATATTCGGATGATCTTGGTACTATTTCAATCGCTCATATAGGAGTAGAAAGACAGTGCAATTAGAAAGACTGACAGTGCAAGCAAAACTGACTATAAATACTGACAAAAGCAACATCCTAGTTATATGTTCTAACTCTGTAAACAAACATAAGTGAAAATAAAATATTCATCAGATGGAGCAAGCTAAGGAGTACATTTACCTAAGTACCATCTTCCATTGAAATGGAAAAGGAACAAAGCACCATGAATATTCCATGAAAAAAGAGATAGCAGTTAGACAAGGCTTAAATAAGCAATAACCCATGACAGGGTATGAGGTTATTGGGGATTAATCCACACCCCGGGTGTGTTGTGAGGCATGAGGCCACAGGCCGAGTGTTCTAATAGCACTGGGGTGTGGTTTAATTCCCAATAACTCCATACCCTGGAGTGGGTTACTGCACTTATAACATGGTTTATGTTGGAAAAAGAAAATCCAGAAAGATGTTTTTCCCTCTTGCAATACAGAAAATGTGAGTGTATCCTGCTGACTTGCAAAGTAGCTCCCAGAAGTCATGCATATGTCAATTAGTTTTATGAACATTTAAATGCCAGAACTATAAAGCTGAAATGATTTCTAACATTTCCATGTTCATAAACTGCATAACATATGCATAACTCACTGTCCTGAGAACTTTCAGTGTGGTGAGCTTCTTATTGTCTCTCTGCCTCACTCCCGTTCCCTGCAGCATGGTGCTCTGCTTGTTCTGTGTCTCTGTGAGGTGATCCAGGGGACAGCAATAAGAATGACAAACTGGACCAGAGGAAGGGAGCATTCCCTGTCACTGACTGCATGGGGAGGGAGATGGAGAGAGAGAGAGAGAGAGAGAGAGAGAGAGAGAGAAGACTGCAGCAATTCTGAATTAAATATCATGGTGTCTCTCTTGCTGTCAGAAGACCACAGTGAACTGCTTGCACAGTATCTCTCTCTCTCTCACACCATGGCACAAATGTTTGGGAGGGAAAAGGACGGGGGAACACAAACACCTGCTATCTCCCTGCTGCCCAGGTCCAGACCAGTCTCTACAGATAATTTGTTAGTGGGGGGACAGAAGGGGGAACACAAACACTCTCTCCCCACTGCCCAGGTCTGGGTCAGTCCCTCCACAGAATTTGTTAGTCTTCCTCATTCAGTCATCTCTTAAGTGGCTGCGAGAAGAAGGGGGTTGACTTGCCTGCCTCAAACAATAAAATGGATTGAATATTCTTCTGGTGTTGGGAACCTAAACTCACTTTCTCCCTTTGATCGGTTTCACAAGGCTGCAGTAAGCGAAGGGTTTACTCTCTGTCTCTCTCTCTCTCTCTCACAGTGCATTTGACAGAAGTAATGCCACTACCTGGCACTTAGGAGTCCCCACCATACCAGGTGCAGCTGTCTGTTGCTTCAGTAGTGTTTCAATGGTTGCCTTTCACTGCTGAATTTTACACCACATAACGAGTTCCACTCTGCCCAGGGATACGACTTGAGGGAGACTCATAACAACTGTGGATTAAGTAGGGCAATTAATCAATGGTCAGGTGATGGGCTTTGACCAATTAGCTTCCCTCATTTTTCCAACCCATGTTATAATTAGATTTAACACCAGTCACAGTGCCTTGACAGTGAAGCCAACAGTTATTGGAGCTGATGCCAAGTTAGTTCCAGTAGTGACTTATAATATAGACCTTTGGGGGTATAGAGTGGCTGATACTGTGAAAGCAATAGTTAACAAATTCTGTAGAGCTTTTTCAAAGGCAGCTCATTCCGTACCAACTTCCTATGTTAGAGCAGAAATGGGAAAAGTTAAGATAAAAATAATTAATAACAGCCATCAAAGTGTTATCGTACTGACTGAAAACATTGGCAATGGATAAAGAAGGAATTCACATTAGATGTCTTTAAGAAAAATTACAATGTAGTAAAAATGGTAATAAATCCAAGTGGGTCAAATCTGTTCAAAAACAGTTGATGTCAATTGAATTAGCATATTTGTGAGATCTATCACTAAAAGAAGTGATAATCTCAAAAGAGTACTCAAAAATGCTTAAAACCCATTTAATTCATAGAAGCTAATTGGAAGACCTACAGTACATGAGATCAACAAACCAAAATGTTGTGTATGGTATGCACAAATTAAATATTGTCATACATTTGAACCTTATCTATACTTGTCACAAAGAGGAGAATATAAAAGAGTGCTAACGTAAGTAAGATTTGGCACTCTGCTGACTAGCATATTTGAATCATGGATACATAGAAATACAGAGGATATTGTTAGCATTAATTGTGACTGTCCTTTAAATGAAATAGGAGATATATATCATGTTTTATTTATTTTATTATTTGGTAACCAGGTATGATCCATTAGGTGCTCCGGGAGCACTTTATTTTTATTTTATTTTATTTTTAGTTGTTAAACCAGGTATAGCACACTAAGCTGAAAGCTTTTTTACAGGAGCAACCTGGGAGCACTGAGGAGGTGAAGTGACTTGCTCAGAGTCACACAGTATATGCAAGTGGAGGTTGTGGGAATTATACCCAGGTCTGTTTGCTGGATGTAGCAAGCTCATTCAAAGCTCATTACTCTAACCTCTAGGCTATACTGCCAGCCCCAGAAAGATGTCCATGGTACAGTAAACTAAGAGCTACACTATTTTGTCTGATATTGAATGATTATGATAGTAGTTGGGCAAGCGTGGGTCAATTTTTGTTAAACCGTCACACTGAAAGATTAGCCCATGCAATGGTAATGTTCTTTAAAGGGTGTATAAAAATTAGGAATGTAAAAATATAAAAAGAAAAGTATAAAGAGAGCATATATTTTTTAAGCATTGACTGATTTTATTAAGTCATTGTTAGTATATGTGCCTAATGATGCAAGTATGCAAAAATAAATGTTTTGTCTACAGAATGTACATGTATGTAAAAGATTGTAAATATTTTTTAATCAATAAAATGGAATCTGTACACTCCAGAATAAGGTATATCATGGGATATTATCACTACTTAGGTGACCGAAGACACTCAGCTATGCCTTGTGCCTCACAATACACCCAAGGGTTGATAATACAGTATATCACGTTATAAAACAGGTTGGAAATTTCCTACTTCCTGACTGGCTAATTATTGAGCTTCGAGACCCATATGTTAATCCCCCAGAAAAGCAAAGGTTGAAACAAGTTCCCCATATGTTAATCTCCCAGAAAAGCATAGTAGGTTGGAACAGGTTTTGTCAGTTGGGATTTGGGCAAATCATATTTAGAAGTCATGACCCGCTTCGCTCCTCCCTGATTGCCATCACAAACATGATTGCCACCTTTATGCACTGAAAACCTTCATAAGGCCCTAAAAAGCAAAACTTTTTAAATTTAATAACTTAATTAAATAATTTAACATTTTTTCCTCTCACAGTATCCTCCTTATACACATAAACAAATTAAAAAATAAGTATTATATGCAGTTTTAGTTTCTTTGGCAATAATCAAAAATCCCTCTCCTATCTTGACCAGCTTGTCAGGGCAATCTCTGCGGCTTACCCTACCACAGATAAAATTGTGACCTTGGCTTCATATAAAGCCTTCTGTTGGGGGGGGGTGAACATTCTCCCAGAGGATTGCTGCAGAAGTTGGAATTCCTGTATTCCATGATAAACAAACATACTACTGAATGTGTGCAAGACATGAAGAGAGTGATTACGTTTTACTTGATACTTTCAATAAAAAAAATCTGTGTTTAATTAAAAAAAAAAACAGTTACCATTTTTGTTCTTCAAATTGTTTCTCAGGTTACCCATTGTCTAAGTATAATAAGGCACTCCAAGTCATTAGCTGTCTGGGGTTAATGCACTTCCAGGTGCTAAAGGCACTCAGTGTAAGCATTGCATGCCTCAGTTTTCACCAAGGTGTGCATTAAGCCCAGACAAATGAACACCCTGTAATATCTTATTGCTTACTAACTGTATAGTGCATCCCATTGTGTACTGCTGCCTCATCAAAACATGAAACAGGTAGCAGTAACATGGGCAGTTGACTTTTTGGGTCTCTCTATTCAAGTGGCAACCAACTATCAGAAATGCAAAGCTAGAGGTGGGAGAGGGAAGCTGGCACAGCCCTGATGGACAAAGAGTGGGAGAGCTGCTGAGTGGGAGGGGCTAAGGCCACAGCATCCAATACTTGGTGGGAGCACCAGAGGAAGGTGGTTTCCAGGTACTTCTAGACCCATCACCCACCCCTCCAAGCATCACAGCCCACTACAGCCAAAACAATTCAGACCTGTGCTGGAAGCAGTGCACTGAAAGAACCCATTATAAATACATCCTATGGAGCTGCCCCACACTTGGGACACTTTTGGAAAAGAATGGTAAAGGCAGTAGGTCAGATTTGCTCCATCCCTCCACCACACAATATAAAATTCTTACTTTGGGCTTTGAGGCCCACAGGAATTAAGTCAAAGGGAAAGATCTATTTATAAAATATTTTGATAGCTGCTGCCTCAAAAACTATTACACAAAGAGGGACTAACCCCTCGTAGGTAGACAGCTGAATCCTCACTTTTAAACAGATACTGCAGATGAAGTGGCTCACAGTCAAACTGCCGAATGCAGAGAAGGAGAAACTGTATTGGACCGGTTGTCTTTTTCTGACAATTTAGGTAATTGAAGGTATACCCAGACTGCAACAAATAGCCAACTTGCCATCAAATCAAAACATATCATATCATCTTTATTTCGAAAATGGCACTATTCCAATGATCATAGCACCCATTACAATATATACATAAGAACATACATAAAACCAGAATCGTCATATTATAATCAGTTACATATCATCATCAAAGGCAAGCTCAAATAAGTGTGTTTTTTAAAGCAGTTTTGAAGCTCTCCACTGTCAGGCACTCTCTTATCCGACGAGGTAAAGAGTTCCACAGGTCAGGGGCCACTAACACAAATGCCTGCGACCTGGAACAAAAGAGCTAGGAAATGATTTTTGCATCGTTAACTGCCCTTATATCTTCCTTTCCATGCATGTTATACTGTATGTCCTGATATGCTTTAACCCATTTGTGATAAATAATGAAGCTTCGGGGTGTCCTCAAAGCTATATAGAGTCCCACTCCCCTTACCAGCTACTACTCTTTCTTTTCATATTTCTAAGATATTCTGTGACATCAATAATACCATTCCATGCTATTCATCTCACTAAAAATACCACCAGCAGCTTAATCTGGTTCAAGGTCAGTTGGCATTCATCTGTATCCCCCTCCCCCGGGTTGTGCCTGAAAATAGGCAGAATTTGTCTAGTGCACTTACCCGGTCAACAAAAACTAAATAAATAAATATTATAAAAAAGGTCTGAGAAATGGAGCTTTCTGATTGGCTGTAAACATTCTAACAGCCTTATGTTAATCTTTTATTTACATACATATAGAGCTTAATCATATGCTGAACAAGGTTTATTACAATTTAGAAAACATTTTTATTGTAATAGCAATAAGGCATTCCCAGGGGTTATGTTAATGGTCAGTTAATTACCCTCTAGGGGCATGTGGCACTCGGCTATACCTCGTGCCACATCGCACCCCTAGAGGGTGATTAACAGACTATTAACATAACCCCAGGTCATGCTTTATTGCTTAAAAAATGGCCTGAAATTGTGTTATTGATGTCATAGAATGCTCAGGCAATATGAAGAGAGAGAGAGAGCAGCAACTGCTGAAGGGGGGGGGAGTTTGGGGTCGATAAAAGGCAACAAAAGGAGATTATTAATTTAACAAAAAAAAGATAAAAAGCATAACAACGTTTTGACTAGACACTTAAAGGACAACAGGAAGACATCTAGAGGTGCAAAAAACTGTTCCTATCACCTTTAATGCAAAAAAATATATATCCGGCTAAAGCTAGAGGTGCAGTCATGAGCACTAGTGGAATAACACATTGGATATCTACAACTAGACTTTATGGTCTGTTGTAGCCAGGAGTGTTAGTTAGTTAGTTAGTGTGTGTCTGACTGATCATTTATTCAGTTATTCTTATTTTTATGGTTTGTGTGAAATTATTATGTTACCAAGCGTCCCATCCATTTATTTTCAAGAGCATTGCCTGTGTACAGTGATGACTATAAGAACGCATTGTGTTAACCATTTTACAGACATGTTATTTTTCTTTTCTGTACTGTCATGTCACGGATGTATATTGAATTGTGAAAAAAGTTCAGTGAACTTTAATTTTCAGAAGAAATGCAAAGCCATTTGGTGCTCCACACATATATGAACGCACACATGTGCACACACACACACACACACGCATACATCATGTTTCCCATGGTCAAAGCATATTTGACATTTAATTTAAAGCCTTCAGCACTGTAATATAAAACCTTGCCACATCATGACTGCTAAAGAGGGAGGGAGATGAAATGCACATTGTGCACATAATCTCATTCAAGGATATTTGTCAATCAGGTTTTTTTGTGTGTGTGTGTGTGTGTGTGTGTGTGTGTGTGTGTGTGTGTGTGCGCTCATTTGTTCATTAGGAGTCCTATTCCCCAGCAGTCTGACAGACACATTTGAACTTCCGAAATAGAGACATGAGATGAGGAGGGGGATGACTGATGGACATCATTTTGCTTTCTTAAATTACAGTTCAGCACTAATTTGGTGCAGCTTAAAGAAGCACATCAGGACTCCAAGAATTAATTTTCCTACAAAACATCTATAAATAAGGATTTTCCGGATGGCCTGACAAACTTATTGGAATCTTTCACAATTCATCCTGAAAATTCCTTGCCTCTTTTCATTTAATTCAATTTATTTTGTAATAATTTATATATTACCTAATATATTGTTTTCATTAAGAAGTAGCCTACACCTGAGATCTACATATGAACATTTGAATAAGCCAGCAAATAAAGGCCTTATGGCATATCCAGTCAGCTCATGAGTGCAGGTCCCTCAGTGTTAACTGAGACCCAGCCCCCAACCCTTTCTCCCCTCGTCCCTCCTCGCTAACACCCTGCCCCCACCTCCACTTCTGCATATAACTTTCCCCTTTACTCTGTCCCATCTTCTTCGAGCAACTCATTCCACTTGGACACCATCCTGTCAGTGAAAAAGTGCCTCCTTATCCAGTGGCGGCTGTACACCAGGGCCCGCCAGGGCACGTGCCCTGGTAAAAAAAATGCTGTGCCCCAGTTGGTGCCCCATATGGTGCAGAGCTTCCCCCGTAGTAACCATATATCAGTGCCCTGGCTGCCATCTGTTGTGCCCCAGCTGTGCCCTGGTAACCATTTGTGGCTAGATCTGCTACTGTCCTTATCTCTCCCCTGAACCTACCTCCCACTAGCTTTAAGCTGTGCCCCTAGTGAAAGTGTTTCCACTAAAGCTGAAGAGACTCTACATACTCAACCTGTTGATACCTTTAAGGCACTTGAAGGTCTTAATCATTTCCCCCCTCTTCCTTCTGTCATATAAGGAGTGCATGTTGAGCTCTCTGAATCTCTCTTCATAAAGTATTGTCCTGCTGGCCCCGGATAATTTTACTTGCTTTTCTCTGGACTGTTTCCAGCAAGCTGACATCCTTCTTTGGAGGCAGTATAGCGCAGTGGGTTAAGGGTCAGAGCTGCAGATCTGGAGACCTGGGTTTGAATTCCACAGCCACCTAGGTGCATACTGTATGATCCTGAGCAAGTCGTTTAACTTCCTTGTGCTCCCAGGTCACATCTGTAAACAAGTTTCGGCTTAGTTTGCTACTCCTGGTTAAACAATGTTCCTTTTCTTTAGGTAAGGGCACCAATACTGCACACTGTATTCCAGGCATAGCCTCACCAGTGATCTGTACAGTGGCAGAATTACCTCTGCCGTTCTGCTTGTTAGCCCCCTGGCTATGCACCCCAACATCTGGTTTGCTTTGGCTGCTGCCCTCCTGAAGTGTGCTTAGTGCTTTTGTCACTCTTGATGATTACTCCCAGGTTCTTCTCCTCTTCTGACCTGGTTGCTTGCACACCTCCCAGCCACTATTCAGTCTTTGGACAACGTTAGGCAACTTTTATATAGAGAGTTCCCTTTTCCTAAGGATCAGGGTGCTTCATAATAATAATAATACTAGTAGAAATTACAGACAATTAATTGGATGGCAAAAACAACAAATGGTTCAGAATTAAACAAATTACAAGAATTGATTTAAAATAATCAGGGAAATGCTTCATAAAATAAGTGCTGTTTTTTTTTTTTTGTAAGGAGATCTTAAAGGCCTCTACCATGCAGGCAGATCTAATGTGTTGTGGCAAAGCATTCCAAATACTAGGTAACACAATACAAAAATGCTCCGCCCCAGATTGTCACAGCCTGGATAAAGTGACAGATAGCAGACCTGCCCAGGAAGAGTGGAGGGGATGAGTTGGGTGATAAGGAACTAGGATGTCTTTTAAGTAGCCTGATCCAAAACCATGTGGGGCCTCGAATGCTATCAAGCATATTTTGAAGGTTATGCGCCACCACATAGGCAGCCAGTGCAGCATATGCAGAACTGGCCTGATGTGATCCCTATAGGAGGAGTCTACAATCAGCTGGGCTGCAGCATTCTGGTCTAACTGCAGGCATAACTAACAACCTCCAGACAACCCTAGGTATAAAGTCTTACAATAGTAGAGCCTAGAGGTAACAAAGGCGTGAACTATCATTGCCAGGTCAGCAGTTGCTAGATGTGGTTTGATCCTGGCAATGATGTGGAGATTATGAAAGCCAGCCCCGACCACAGCCAAGACCTGTTGATAGAGTGCCAGCTTTGAATTCAGGATGACCTAAAGATTATTAACAGCATCTACAGCTATGTGTGGTTGACCACCCAATGAAGGAGGTAAAGTCAATCCACTCATCATCATGGGCTCTGCCTATCTAGCTCGACAATCATAAGCTCCATCTTACCCAGGCTGAGACATAGCCAGTTTGAGGCCATCCAGTCATTTATTTCAGTCAAACACCTCTCAAACTGCATAACACCCACTAAGAGTGCCAGACAGGTATAGCTGAGTATCATCTGCATAGCAGTGAAACTCAGCACCATACCATCTAATAATCTCATCAACAGCAACATATACATTGAAAACAACATGGGACAAGGATCAAGCTTTGAGGAACGCCACAGGAGAGCACCAAGGCCCTGGAAATAAAACTTCCAGGAGCCATTTGCTGCATTCTCCCAGTTATGTAGGACTCATACCAGCTCAATACAGTGCCAGTGAGTCCCACATAATTCCTCAGGTGATCCAAAACCAGACCGTGGTCAACAGTGTCAAAATGAGAGATCTATTAGGACCAAGATAGTACACAGTCCTCAATCTCTTGCCGTAAGGAGATAATCTGTGACTCTGATGAGGGCAGTCTCCATGATGTGGTGAGAGCGAAAGCCTACTTGGAGAGGTTCATAGCAGTTAAACGTATCCAGGCATTCAACAAGTTGTTCAGCCAGCACCTTCCCAATAATGTTCCCCAGAAAGGAGAAATTAAATACAGGTCTGTAATTCCCTAGCACATCAGGGTCCATGGACATTTTGTTTTAGATGTGGCCTCACGTCACCACCGTCTGTTTAAGGGCAGACAAGAAGGCACCATCCCACAAGGAACACCTGATGATCTGGGAAATAATTGGCACCAAAGTGTCCTGGCAATCTAAAAGTAGATAGGTAGGACCAGGAGCTAACAAACATCTAGTTAGATGCAAACCTACGATCACCTGGAGCACCTTTTCCTCACAACCAGCTCAAACTCTCCCCTACAGTCTCTGGGTTCTTTGCCCAGAGTATATTACCTTGTACTTTTTAGCATTGAACCCAAGCTGCCAAATGTCAGACAACTTTCCTACCTTAGCCAGGTCTTCCTTAAAGTTCTGTCTCCCCTCCTCCATGTCCACCCTCCCACAGTGCTTAGTGTTGTCTGCAAACAGGCAGATTTTACCTTTAATCCCATCCACAATGTCCCTGATGAAGATGATAAACAACACCAGACTGAGCATTGAGCCCTGTCCGACCCCACTGGTCACGGGTCTAGGCTCAGTGAACTCCCCCCCAACCACCGCCCTCTGACTTCTGTCCTGCAGCCAGTTTTTAACCCATCTATCAAGTTTACCACCTACTCCCAGATCTTCCAGCTTCCTGATTAATCTCCTATGAGGTACTGAGTCAAAGACCTTGCTGAAATCCAGATATAGGTCTTCAGCCATTTTCCTTCTGCCCACTGTTCTGGTTACCCAGTCAAAGAAGTCAATGAGGTTAGTCTGGCAGGACCGCCCCAACACAAACCCATGCTGCCTCTCATCCTGCAGCCCATATTCCTCCAGAAAGCTAACCAGTCTTTCTTTCACAATCATCTCCATCAGCTTTCCCACTATTTAGGTCAGACAGACAGGCCTGTAATTCCAAGGGTCATCTCTTGGTCCACTTTTGTGGTGAGGCACCACATGTGCAGTCCTCCAGTCCTGGTATACTGTATATTCCTCATCTCCAGAGAGTTGGGTTTTTTTGGGGGGGTGTAGATTCTTTTTCGCTCCTGGTCACCAACCACTGGGGCATCTCTCAAGCGGGGACCCACTCGGCCAGCCATACTGTCCACTAGAACCCCTACCCAACTGAGGAATCAGGTGCTGGGAGGAGGCAGGACCACAGAGAATCAAGTCGGGGTCAGGGCCAACATGGACGTGTGGGCTTGGTCACTCTAGCCCCACCATCACCTCCCCAAAAGTTGGGGTTTTCTTCCTTGATTACTCCCTGAGGCGCAGACATGCAATGACGTCTGCATGCAAAGGATGCGCTCTGCTCCCTCCCACTGATATCCATCATCACCTCGCCACTCTGCAGCCCTGCTCCTTGCAGTGTCCTCAGTCTCCGCCAGGAGCACTGCAGACAGGGAACCTCACCAACAGTCCACTCCAGAGGAGAGCAGTCCCCTGGACGCTCAGTCCTCTTCTCTCCCTACCAACCCACGAGGCCTTAATCTGCTTCCGAACTCGGATCACCGGCATGGCGTGAGGTGCGGTGTCTAGTGCCTCAACACTCAGTGCCACCAGGCCAGCTTCTCCAAAGAGGTGTTAAACAGGTCTGCCAGGGATCCACCAGTACCTCGCCAGCTCCCTTGGAATGCTTGGATGCCCACCATCTGGACCTGTGGATTTATTTACCTTCAGGGCTTTCAAGCCTCTACACACCCTATCTTCTTGGGTCAGGGTCACTGATTCTGTGACCCCTTCCCATTTCCCACCCCTTTCCTCCCTTATGGCACTGGACCGTCTTTCAGGCTAGTGAAGACTGAGCAGAAACATTTGTTCAGTATTTCCGCTTTCTCCTCGCTACCCTCCTCCCATTCCCCCTCCTTTTTCAACCAGTCTTGTCCCTTATATCCCTCTTCTCACTTATGTATTGGAAGAAGACCTTCTCCCCCTGTTTCACTCCCTCTGCTAGCTGTAATTCTCTGTTGGCCTTTGTGTCTCTAACCACTCTGCCCACTTTCCTTGATTTAGCACACTATTCTGCCCTATCCTCCTCTTTCTGCAAATGCTTGTACTTCCTGAAGGCTGACTTCTTCTCTTTTACCATCTTGGCTACTTCCCACCAAACCAGCTGGGCTTTTTGTTTCTGGATTTCTTGCTCTTGATTTTGGCACACTCACTGGTGGCCACCATTAGTCCTTCCTTAATTATGGCCCATTTCTAGTCCAAATCCATCTCCTTCCTGATCCAAGCAAGATGCCCTTTCCGAATTTCTTCCATCTTACAGTTATTAGCCCTCCTGAAGTCCAAAACCCTCATCTTGACCCTAACTCTTTCCCTGCTAGGGCAGCCAGCCACCTGTCCAGTTTTTGACTGGGCAATCTGGTTTTTAGGGTCCTTATCCAGTCATACGGTTTTATTTAAATGTAGTTTAGTTTTGGGGCTATTTTGAATGCTCATCTGTTCTAAAAACGGATGGTATATTGAGTCATCCACTCTTTTGGCTGAATGTTCAGGTTACAAACAAGTTCTGACGTTACAGACTTTTGTTTGCAAAATCATTAAGTCAGGGAGGTATCAAGTATAGCTATTAAGACCATTCGCAGTAAATCAACTTAATCTTTTTCAGTCTGAATTTTAAGAATGATCTTTTACTCCCATGATAGGAAACAGTTGTTATACTTTTATATACTCTCCTGTTTTCCTTTTTGTTTATCCTATATTCTGATGTGTTTTACTCCCATTTTTGTTAAATTATCTAATTTTTATTACCTTTATCACTAAATGTATTCCCTCTCTTCTGAGTCCTCAGCAGCTACTGTTCTCATTTTTCATACTACCTGAACATTCCATGATATTAGTTGTACCATTACATGCTATTCAGAGGAACAGCCTGTAATGGTGTGTCTGAACTTGTGGAAAGTCTTAGAAATATGGAAAAAAAGGAAAAGCAGTTGCTTCTGTGTTAAAGGGGACACAATACTGAATTGAGGGTACCACCACCATTGACAATTAATTTATCAAAAATTGGTCAAAACTTATCAGAATGATACATAACTGGCATGGAAAGGAAAAATAGGAGAGTGTTAGCGGGACTGTTAGTGGGAATGGACACACACTGGACTGTATGTGTTTGTGAGACTTGGGAACTTTATTGGTGGGGTTGAAATTGGGTTTGTAAATAACTGCAGTCAGTATAGAGAGAAACTGTATTCCAAGGGAAAGGGACTGAGAAAAGGGGTGTGCCATTATAAACAGAGGGGGATAAACACGGTGGCCATATTCCACCATGGCAGACATCTTCGGAAGGGTTGTAGGCTGCACAGGCTGTGGGATGGCAATAATTCTCAATTGGGCCTGGAGAGAGGGAGGCTGCCCACTCTGTAGACAACTATCTTGTATCAGGAGTGAGGTATATTGGTTAAGGAGTGAGCTGGGGGTGTCCAAGGATAAGGGGTGTGGATATGGGCAGCAGAAGGGTGGGGCTGAGGGGAGGCTGGGAAGCGCTCTGAAATTACAGGACGTTATGTTACAGCAAGCAGGAGGGGATATTAGGGACAGAGGACCCTTAGATAGGGATGTTGACGCAAGGGAAAGCACTACGGGTGAACTTTCTGAATACAAAGAGGTGGAGGGGAAGAGTCAGGAGGGCTGTTGTGGGAAGCCAACAAAACAGACTGTGGGAAGGGAGCTCCTAGGTGAACAGAGCAAGAGGGGAAGAAGAGGCAGTTTAAGAGGTGCAGTCAGGGAAACTCGGTTACTTGATGGAGGCTGACATAGAGTGTCACAATAAATGTGAGCTACTAGCAACCTAGAGGGGAGGAAGGGCTGGTGAAATGAGGAAACTTATACAGAGGCCAGGGAGGGAGTGGATACCCATAGGGCATCACAGACCGGCAATGGAAAGGATAGAAATAGTCCCAGAGGGAGAAGGGGAAACATAAATGTTAAGCAAATTGGGGAGATGCAACATATTGCAGACATGAGGGAGGAGAGCATGATTGGAGAGAAACTGGGAGACAAGGAGGTGGGAGAGGAGCCCCCCTTCAGCAGGGGGGTCAGTACCAAGGATGGGGCCCTAGCTAAAGGGGACCCACAGAGAGCCTCTGGAGGCAGGGGTACTATTACAAGGGGGGAGGATGGCGGTGTGGGGGAAGGGGAAACCATCAGGGCCAGGATAAATGGTTCGGATAAGAGAGGGTTAAAGGGGACACCTATTCAGAGGGGGTTTGAGTTAAGTGGGCAAAATAACAAGGGAGGCAGAAAGGGGAGGGTGACAAGGGGGTCTCTAATAAGGCAGGAAGACTCCCATGGAATTGAGATCACGAATAAAGGGGGGATGGGGGGCTGAGAGGGCATAGTGGAGGTAACCATAAGGATGATGGTGGTGTTAAGGTTCTGTTATTGGGAGACTCGATGATTAGGGGTATCCAGTGGGAGGGACAGGGGGTGGATGCCATAGCCAGGTGAAGGTAGTGAGTATCTCTGGGCTGACAGTGCACAGAGCAAAGTTCATGGTGTATGAAATGGTTAGGGATTGTGGAGGGAAACCGGATTTCCTGGTGCATTTGGGAACTAACGTTCTAGAGGGAAATGGCGTTTTGGAAATCAAGCAAGGTTCCAAGAACTTGCCAGAGTCTGTCGGGATAATGGATGCAACATTTCTTTTCGAGATATTGCCAGTACCAAAGGCCTCAGTGGAGAAAAATGAAACTCACAGAGGTTGATGACTGGCTCAGGAAGTGTGGTGAAGAGGTGGGTTGGGGTGTTAGGGAACCGGAAAGGGTTTGGGAGGATAGGGACTGAGGACAGGCTTCATCTTGCCCCATTAGGGAAGGAAGTCCTTAAACAGGGGTGGCTGACTACATTCAAGAAAAGTGGGTTTAAACTTGTGAGGGGAAGGGATAAGGAGGGCTGACCAGAAGCCCTCTCCTCCAGATGAGGGGAGTAGCCTTCAAGCCCAAGCGGGGAGGGGGGAAACAGACTGGGGGTGGAGGTTTCAGGAGGAGCAGAGGGAGGATGGAAGTATAAGGAATCTGGGTGGGGTTCGACAAAGAGGATCAGGGATAAGGGGTGGGGGTTGGTGTTAGTAAATGCCAGGAGCTTGGGAAACAAGTTGCCAGAGTTCCAGGCCATGCTGTTCGAGGGGTGGATGTGGCAGCGGTCACGGAGACGTGGGCCAACAAAAACCATGACTGGGACCTAAACGTGGGGTACACTATGCTTAGGAAGGATAGAAAGGAGGGCAGAGGGGGTGGAGTGGCTATGTTCATTAGAGATGACATAGAAATTGCTAGGGTAGAAGAGGCAGAGGAAAGCGTGGAGGCCTTATGGGTCACCTTCGGTCCCCAGCAGGAGATAGGTCAAGCTGGGTGTAGTATAGGCCCCGGGATGAGTGATGTTCTAGAGGATGGTTTGCTGGAAAACATCATTGCCCAGTGTGACCAAAAGGGAAGGAGTGGTGTTGATGGGGACCTTAATATTCCAGGTACAAACTGGGGAACCATGTCCTCTATGGCCAAGGAGCAGAGGCTGCTGGACGGCTTCCAGGATGTGTTCTTAACACAGCATGTGATGGAGCCCACAGAGGGGCATGTCCTGGACATGGTTCTGGCAGATAGGGATCTGGTAAGGGACCTGGTTGTACAGGACTCCTGACTGGGGAGCCACAATACTGTCTGGTTTCAAATAAGCATGGGGGAGGGGTGAGATCTAGGACACTGGCAGTGGACTTCAGGGGCAGACTTTGTGGCATGAGAATATTCTCAAGGATCACTTGAAGGGGATTACATTAATGACAAGTGTGGAAAAGGAGATGGGAGGTCATAAATGGGGACTTATGAGGCAGTCAGGATCTGCTTGTTGAAATGTAAGGAGCAAGGTCACATAAACCATGCTGGTGGTCCAGTGAGGTACAGGTAGCAGTCAGAGAAAAGAAGGCAGCCTACAAAAAATATAAAACAACAAGAGGGATAGGGATAAGGAAATGTACCATCTTGCATCTAGAAAAGTCACCGGATGGTGAGGCAAAAGTCAGTAAAGAGCGGCGCTGGCACAGGGATACACTGGAGGAAAGGGTTCTTCCGGCCATTGGGAGCGGAGAAAACTAAGGGCCGCCTCTGGCAGATTGAGATCAGAAGGAGGGTGGGTGGAAGAGGCGAGGGACCAGGCAGAGGTATTTAACGAGTACTTTGCCTCTGTGTTCACTAGGGAGGGGGATGGGATATCTACAAAGCAAGGCACGAAGGGGATAGAAGTGGCAGTGAGTGGGATCAGGGGAGCAACAGAAATGGAGCAAGAGGGAGGGAGAGGTACCCCAAGGGTGTCACATCTGGATAAGGATAAAAAGGCCAGTAAGGTGGAGGGGACGGATGATGCTATCTCCGCCAAAAGGGTGTGGTTAGCCCTCAAGGCCCTAAAGAAAGACAGATCTCCTGGGCCAGATGGCATTCATCTGAGAGTACTATGGGAATTGGTGGACATACTGGCTGCACCCCTGGTGGAGCTCTTCAACAGGTCACTTGAGACAGGGAGGGTACCTAGGGATTGGAGAGGCACATGTGATGCCAATCCATAAAGGGGGGTCGAGGAAGTACCAGGTAACTATGGACCCATCGGTTTGACCTCGGTGGTGGGAAAATTAATGGAGGTATACTAAGGAATGATTGGGGTTGTACTTGGAGGAGGTGGGAGGTCTGGATAGTCGGCAACATGGGTTTGTGCCACGAGATCATGTCAAACCAATCTTGTGGAGTTCTACGTAATGGGTAACATCAGAACTGGACAGGGAAAGCCTGTGGATGTATTATTCTTGGACTTCAGCAAGGCGTTTGACTCTGTCTCCAAATGGTCTGGTGGAGAAACTGATGGGTTAGGGTAGGCCCTTTGATGGTCAGATGGATTGAAAACTGGCTAGCTGGATGTACCCAGAGAGTAGTAGTCTGTGGGGAGCTCTCGGATCCTAGAGAGGTTGGTAGTGGGGTACCGCAGGGCTTGGTCCTGGGTCCGATCCTGTTTAATGCATACATATCGGACATCAGGGAGGGTATAGGGTGTGAAATGAGTCTCTTCATGGATGACTCCAAGATGGGAGCAGTAGTTGAGGGAGAAGAGGGGAGGTTGGCCCTGCAAGGGGACGTAGACACCCTGAAAGCTGGGCTCACACATGGAAATTAATTTAATATCACCAAGTGCAAGGTGTTGCATCTTGGTCGGGGAAACCCTAAACACAGGTACACCCTGGGAGGGGAGGCGCTGGAGGCCTCAATAGGGGAAAAAGACCTAGGGGTCATGGTGGATGCATATATATATATATATATATCTCTGAGCAGTGCAGGAGAGCGGCTAGCAAGACAAACAGGATGTTGAGATGCATCATAAGGGGGATCACCTCTAGGAGCAAGGAAGTGATTCTGCCGCTGTACAATGGACTAGTTAAACCACACCTTGAGTACTGTGTACAGTACTGGAGACCACACTTGAAGAGGGACATACAGCTCCTGGAGAGGGTACAGAGGAGGGCAACTAAGATGATACGAGGGCTAGAGGATTTGACGTATGAGGACAGACTTGAGGAGCTCTGCCTGTTTTCATTGGAGGAGAGGAGAGGAGAGACAGGGGGGACATGATTGAGGTCTTCAAGTACCTCAAGGGAATAAATAGGGTAAACATGGAGGAGATCTTTAGACTAAAGCAGGGAGGCATCACCAGAGGGCATGGTTTGAAGTTGGAAGGTGGAAGGGTGAGGGGAAAGAGGAGGAGATTTTCACTGAGAGGGTGGTGGACCCTTGGAATGCACTGCCTGGCGAGCTGGTTCAGAGATCCACAGTGGAGGGCTTCAAGAGAGGGTGGGACAGACACAGAAAGTGGATGTATCAGATGATGGCCTGTCCCAGGGGGGTGGGGATGGAGGATAGGGGTTTCTGGAGCACAAGGAATGGGAGGGCCTCGGCACCCAGCTAAGGATCTAAGGTTCGAGCAGACTCGATAGAACGTAAGGCCTACTCTGCTGGCAAATAGTATGTTAGTATGTGTTTAACAGAGAATGGAGCAATGAGCTGTGAATGAGCTTGGTTCTTCTAGCAGACCTGGGTGTGATTCCCACAGCCTCCACTTGCATACTGTGTGACCTCGAGCAAGATACTTAAATTCCCTACTCTACGCTACTTACTTTTATTGACATCTTCATTCTTATTTGTCTATGCTGTACTAGAATTGTAGCATGAATCAACTGCTTACATACATGTATGGAACAGATGTCATTAACTGTAAACTGTTTTTCTCTTTGAATAAAGCTGAGTTAAAAAAATTCCATTATCCAGGGTCACCCCAGTAAATGGGCATTGTGCCCAGTAGCCCTTATTTGGTTACCAAAGGATAAAAATCAATCAGTCAATCAATACATAGATAAATAGCAATATAAAAACATTTCTTATCACTTTTTAAGTATTCTCTGACATTACAAATGGCTTTGGAAGGAGGAACAATATACTCACTGGTCATAAAAAAGGGGTGAGGCCTGAGGCGGAGTTTGGGGGGTGGCTTAGTGCCAGTTTTCACCCCATCCAAAATTGGCAACCCTATTCCCTGCTCATGTCCAGGTAGAACCACACAGTGCAATGATCAATTCCTGCAAGTGGTGCCTCCATCTTTACATCCTGAACGTAGGCACAGTTAGACAGGACCAGGTCCAATATGGCCCTCTACCTATTAGGCTCCAGGACACCTTGTGTCAGGAACTCGCTCTGGAATGCATCCAGCAGTACTTGTGAACTGGCACAGGCGGTAACCATGATACTCCAGTTCACCTCCAGAAGATCAAAATCACCCACAATCACTACCCCCTCCCCTCGCCGGTCATTTCCATAATTTGGGACACCAGTTCTTCATCCAGCTCCTCATCCTGGTTTTTGTGGCCTGCACACTACCCCTATTCTTAGCTTCTTACCCTTAGGGGAATCTCTACCATCCCACCAGAATCTATATCCCTAGTCACCCAGTCAAAGAAATCTGTCAGATTTGTGTGACCCCAATCCCAGGAAGCCAGAAATGGTGGTCAGCAGCAGAGGATAAAAAGTTAAATCAGATATTTTCCTCTCGGAGAGGGGGATTCTTCGCATGCTACATTAATAATTACATGTCTGCCTCCCAGCATTAGTTGCAGAGTACACAGAGCCAGAGTAGCTTGAGGGTAGGGCACAGTGGATGGCTGATGCTCAGAGGAGTGCCTTGACATCAACGCCCTGTACCCCAGGGGCTGGATGTGACATATTCAGTAGCAGCAAATGCCTGCTGCCCCCCTGCATCAGATAATGACCAGTGCCACTCAGTCCTGCCTAAATCCCCAAGTTTGTGATCCCCCAAGGCCCCTTCTTCTCTATCATCTCAGGCTGTGCCCTGTCTGAAAAATTACCCTGGACAGAGCAAGGGCTGACACTGTCAAATGCTGGATACAGTAGCCTGGCATTTGTAATAGATTTCCTGTGGGAAGTTCGTCCCTCAGACTGGGATAATGAGCCATGACTTGGCAGCCCTGGTGTGTGGAAAGCATGCCGAAGCTGCAAGAGCCATTGCAGTTGTGATCTATGTTGCAGGAGGGGATGGGTGAATTTTTTCTTATCAAGTGACAAAACTGTATATTAAAAGAATCTGATTCACAGAGTGAAAACATGTAACGTAAAGACAAAGAGACATCATTTACCAGGGCAAGGAGGTGGTCATTAACAGACGGCAACATAGGAACATAGTAATTTAAGGTTGGGAGGGAACCTAGGTCCATAAAGTCTGCCCCCTTCCACTTCAAAACCAGGGACCAACAATTATGCTGTGCAACGTGTAGTCATTTATAATGATTTCCCACCCACCCTACCGTGCAGGATGCAGTCTGTGATTCCCTTGGTAAGCAGGGGAGCCAGGCTTATCTTTACTGTCGTCTTGTCCACTGCCTCTGAGAAGAAGTGCCTCCTCACATTAGCCATGAATTTTGCACCTTTATGTTCATGCATATCCCTGCATTCTGAGCCACACAAATGGCCATGCTACCTGGTACTGGTCTAAGGTGCATCCGGGTAGGAGTGCTATCCCACAGATGAGAACAAGCAATGCACACTTAACAGGAACTCAGCCACCACACATTGTTAAATGGTCAAATAAAAGGGAGGAGCACTAGGCTCTGCCTCGGAGAGGGCTGTCATGGAGCAGGTATTATATAAATTGTTGTGCATCTTACTGACTGACCTTAAATGGCTAATACTGGGTTCTTTTGAGGGAAATGCTTTAGAAACTAATAAGTCATTTACCTAATGAGCTAAGAATAGGTATGGAAAGAAGGGGGTAATTAAAGGGCTTACTGCGAATATTTGCTTGTGTGAATATTCCCGTGGGTAATCTTGGGTTATTTTCTATTTACAGTTAGCTGTAGTATGAGTGAATATTCCTAGGTAATTTGGGTTACTTTACTGCTTAAAGACAACTTGGGATACTGTGTTCCCTAAACTCCTATGCCAAACCCATATGTATACCCCTCTCTCCTCCCTTAGCCACTATACCATAGGGGTTACTGTTCTATGCTCTAATCATTTCTCCATTGGGCACTACTCCCCCAGTATTCCACACCAGGGCAGTTGCTGCTGTGGGCCTCAAGGCTACTGCATGGCCTTACCTAGCATGCACTGCTGTCTCCCAGCTAGCACTGCTACTCTCAGTGGCTGTCCTTTCCCTCCATGCAGCCCCTCCAGAACCTCGACTTTTCCCATCTGAGGATGACTTTACCTTCTCCAACCTACTGGCTGCTAAGCAATTGTGCCTATGTCCTACATGAAGTCTGAATTCTAAGACTTTCTCATATACTACCCTCCTGCTCAAGCGTTCCATTCTCAAACCTAAGTCCAGCAAGAAACGAAGCATACTGCCTTGCCTCGCTTTATTCCTGCTATTACTTGTCTTACTGGCTGGTGATATCGAACCTAACCCTAGGCACCCTGTTACCTCTACCTCCTTCCAGTCCCCCCCCCCGGTTTAACACTAAGGGTATAAAGATTGCCCACCAGAATGTCCACAGCCTCCTGCCTAATCTCACTGAGCTTACAGCCTGGGTTGCTCACTATAGCCCAGACATACTTGGGGTCACGGAAACATGGCTCAAACCTGCCACCCCTGACTCTGTCTGTGCCCTCCCAGGGTACAATATAATTAGGCAGGATCGTGCTGGGGAAAAAATGAAGGTGTGGCCTGCTGCTTTACCACAAGACTCACCTCAACATTTCAATCATAGCTCATTTATCCCCACCGTCCCCTACCTGTGAATTCCTCCATGCCCTACTTTTACTGGGTAACACAAAAAAGTTAAACCTAGTATGTGCCTATAACCCCTCAAAAGGTGGTGTGTAAGAACTCTCCTACCTCACTGACAGCATAAGTCCAAAGGTACGCTCAAATGAATTATTAGTGTTTGGCGACGTCAAACTAAACTAGGCTGGTAGCAATGCCAAGCAATATGAACCTCTGTTGGCGGGCCTTAGTTTCTCCCAGCTTATTGCTGAGCCAACCAGGCTCTCCTTTTCCAGGGGGAAAAGGCACCCTCCTTGACTAGATACTGACAAATAGGCCCGAATGGATCGCCTTACCTGGTATTCTCCCAGACTCTATCTCTGATCACTCCCCCACATAATGTGTCTGGGGAGTCTCCCTGCCCAAAGTCCCATACAAAGTAATCCAAATGAGGGACTTCTCCAGATTCAGTATTGAAGCTTACCATGCTGACCTGAAATGCATAGATTGGTCCCCAGTCTTAGTCGCAAGTGACACCTCAATCACCTTTGATAATTGCATGGCAATTTTCTCATCCCTACAGGATAAACATGCCTCGCTCGCAAAGAGGAGAGTGAGGGGCACCGTTACCAAATTGCTACAAGGGGGCTTACTCTCTTATGAAGTTAAGGGACAAATTCTGGGCAAAATTTAAGGCATCCCAGGATATGTCAATTTTTCGGGAATATAGGCAACTTAGAAACTCCTGCAAAAAAAATCCACTCTGCCAAGAGCAAATTTTGTAAATCCACCCTGTTATCCTCAGCTAGGTACCAGAGAAGTTTCTGATGAAACATCAAAAATAATGTTAGTGGCTCCTCCAAAGCCAACGTATCTGACATGCTCATTGGAGGGGTAAACTGTAACAACACCATTACCATTGCCAATGGCTTTAATTCCCAGTGCACTGACCCATCTGCCTGTACTTCCCAGTTCCCCAATCCCAGCGAACCAAGTCCCACCTGTAGCCCTCAATCCAGAACCACCATCCATTCTCCTTTCTAATTCAAGGCTGTTTCTTTCAAAGGAACTTGGAAACTCCTTGCTGGCCTCTCCCCCCCCTCCACCCACACCAGCACTGGGCAGGAATGTATGGGGCCAAAACTCATCTGCCTAGGAGCCCATTACTTCATTCTGCCCAACTCCCACATCTTTAACACATCTCTCATCTCTGGGATCATCCCTGACATATGGAAAATTGCTAGGGTTATCCCTCTATTCAAACAAGGTGACCACAAAATGCTTGACAACTACCACCCCATTGCTATCCTTTCTGGTGTTAACAAACTGCTTGAAAAGGTGGTTGCTACTCAGCTCACAGATTACATCCAAAGTTATGACCTTCTTATCCTGGCACAGCACCTCTACTACACTGGCCAAGGTCACCTCTGAGATCAGGGCTGCTACTGATAAGGGCAAGTTGACTGGGGCTAGCTTCGTTGATCTCTTGAAAGCCTTCTACCTGGTTGACCACTCCCTCTTGTGCTCCACACTCCAGTCACTTGGCCTCTCTCCCCCCCGTCCTAGCCTGGTTCAGCAACTACCTGCTTGGAAGGCAGTAACTCATTAAACTGAGCAAAGCCCTCTTGGAGCCCATGCCTGTTACCTCCATGGTGCCCCAAGGGTCTGTCCTAGGGACCATTCTATTTTTCCTCTTCATCAATCATTTGCCCTTGGTCCCAGCACATGGTTGTTCCACCCTGTATGTGGATGACCTTGTGATCCTGACAAGCTCCCGGGACATCAGTGTCATCAACTCCCAGCTCAGTGCTGACTTTGACCTTGTACAATCCTGGCTAAAGCCCTATAAGCTACCTATCGATCTCAAAAAAATCCAGGTAATGCTCTGTGGATCCTTGGCCAAGACCAAAGCATGTTCTGCACCCTCGAGAGTCACTGGAGCTGATGGATTCCCTGTGCGAGTTGCCAACTCCCTTAAATACTTGGGGGTTACCCTTGATCCTCGGCTGGATTTTTCTCTTCACATTCGTAGTGTGTGCAGTACTGCAAATAGCAAACTGGGCATGGCTTACAGAGCCAAAAGCTGCCTTACCACAGCTGTGCACCATGCCCTGGCTAAAGGGGTCGTACTGCCCATGTTCTGGTATGGGCTGGTCTCCTTCACAAAAGACCTAAAAATCTGTCTAGCAAAATGGGATGTTGCATATGGTAATATATGTCACTTTGCACAGTCTGTTCCTCATCTCACCCACCACTGCAAGCTCTACAGCAAACTAGAGTGGCTCTCCCCTGACAACCACTGGACCTTTGTAATGGGCAACTTCATTAACAATGTGGTCAGAACTGCCCCCCTGTACTTACCAAGCTATTCCAGCCTGCATACCCTTTCTATCAATTAAGGTCAAATGGCTCGCAAGTTTTCCAAGTTCCCAAAACCTGTACCCTCACTGGAGATTGGGCATTCACCATCTACGCACCCAGACTATGGAATTCCCTCCCTGCCCAAGTTGGGACCTCCACCTCCCATACTTGCTTCAGAAACTCACTCTGAAGCTTCCTCAAATGTGCCTTGGGCTGTCACTGTACCTGAGATATCTAGCTCATCTCCTGCTTTATACTGCACTTTACGGTCCTGCCTTGGCCCTGCCCTGATTTTGGTGTGCCCATGTTACTATTTATTTACTATTGTCTATGCCTGCCAAATGTTATCTAGTTATTTTACTCACACCTTGCCATGTTATGTTGTTCTACATGCTTCCTTTTAAAGTCATGTGGCAGCTAACTATTACCTTTCTCTGTAACTCCTGCAATCCACCTGCATTTGCCTGTAATCTCCTGCAAACCCATGGGTCACACTTGAAAATAGGCACTTGACTATCTAGTTGTGCTTACCTGGCTAACAAAAGCTAAAGACAGACATAATAATAAACTTTGAAACAGCAGATTACAGCAGCTAGCTGATTTGTTGCTGAATGACATAGTGTGCAGACAAGCACCTGAACTGCAAGCTAGATGCCCCATTACTTCAACCAATGGTCTTTGTCAGGCCACCCCCTTATGCCCCCTCTCCCTGCCTCCAAATCCTCTCCCTCCTCTTCCTTGCCCTTGCCTCAGAGATCAGTTCTGAGACTGGCCCTCTTTAATGTCTGTATAAGTGACATTGCAGAGGAGCTGGAAGGAAAGGTCTGCCTCTTTGTGGATGACACCAAAATCTGCAATAGGATGGACACTCCAGGGGTGGAAAAGGATGAGCAGAGACCTGAGAAAATTAGAGGAGTGGTCAAGGGTATGGCAGCTGGGTTTCGATGTGAAAAAGTACAAAGTAATGCACTTGGGGCACAGAAACCCAGGGGCAGAGTACAAAATGGGAGTAGTGGTACTGACTACCACTAAGCAGGAAAGACGCCTAGAGGTAATCATATCAGATGACCTAAAGATGGCCAGGCAGTGTGAGAAGGCAGTTGATAGGGTCAGTGGGATACTGGGGTGCATAGTGAGGGGTATCACAAGCAGAAAGAGGAGGTGGAATTACTTCTGTATAGATTGCTAGTAAAAGCCCACATAGAGTACTGTGTCCAGTTCTGGAGACCACATCTCCAGAACATAGACAGAGAGGAGTCAGTCCAGAGGAGGGCAACTAAAATGCCAGTTTTAAGAGACTGCACCACAGTCATCTACTTGTCTCAACCATCTGCACATGCTTTCGCCCACCTTAGACCCTCCAGCCTCTAACTCCTGGCCGTCATGTCTCTACCTAGTGCTGCCCTTCTCTCCTCTATCTTTCCTCTCAACCTGGCCTCTTGCCTTCTTTCTTTCTAGCCTTGCCCTTGCTTTTCCTAGGCTTATACCCCTCCCACCTCCACTCCTCTCTCAATTTCCTACTTCTCCCTTCTCTATATCCATGTCTTTCTGGTCAACAGTATAGCACATATACCCTGGTCTCGATCATGGATCTTTTCTCTAAACTTGCACTCTTGTACTTCTTAGGACCTTTAGTCCTGTGGTTGCTCACAAATCGACTCTATTGTGCTCCTACTTAGGCAATGTTTATTTATTTTTTACTACTTATTTCATTTTTGTTTACTGGGTAGGTACACTAGACAAGAGCATTGCCTATTTTCAGGCACGACCCGGGAGAGTACAATCAGGAGACAGCAAGGTACAGAGAAGGTACAAACATCAGTGACAATTGTTCATGGTGCAGCATGAAGTGGGAACAAACAAAAGCAAGACATATTTCTGTAGAAACTGAGAGAAAACAAATACCCTTACATTAGCTACTTGCACTGGATGATACAACAATAATAATTCAGGATATACGACAAATAACAGTTTTAACTGATGATTTTTGTGGAGGGAGTGGGAACATGCAGATTTAATACAGTGGAGGGAAACAGTAAGTGCCATGTAGTTAAGGAATGCTACTGGGAGTCCATCTCAAGTTACAGCACAGGAGCAGCCAGTAGAGTCAGTCAGGTGGGCGCGGAGACCCAGTTTAAAGGCTAGGTAGTATTTAGAGTGTTCAGTGTGAGGGGGAAGGGAGTTCCAGATGCTGGGGGCCAATATAGCAAAGGATAGTTCCCCCTTTTTCGTGAGGTATCTGGGAATTTCAAGTTGGGTTTGTACGGATGCCCTAAAGAGATATGCTTGGAAGGGATGAGATAGCAGCCTTGAGAGATACTCAGGTGTTTAAATGCACTTTTACTGTATTTTGTTAAAATGTTTGTAATGATATATCTCATATTTTGCATCCTGAATATTGTTGAACTCACACTTGCATCTCTCTTGCTTTTGTCCCAACTGTAATTCTATCTCACTGGTAATTGTATTTGTACCTGTACCCTCTGTATTACCAATTGTTGTACTGCTTCAAACTGTTCGTTATTTGTATCCTCCCGGGTCATGCCTGAAAATAGGCATTGCTATGCCTAGTGCACTTACCCGGTTACCAAAAGCAAATAAATAAAATGGTGCAGGGTCTGCATTAGAAGTCCTATGTGAAGAGACTGAAGGACCTAAATATGTACACCATGGAAGAGTGGAGGGAGAGGGGGCTGTGATAAAGACCTTTAAATACCCCATGGGGGTAAATAAGAAGTACATTCCAGACAAAAAGATGCTCAAGGACAAGGAGGCATGATGAGAAGCTAGAGGAGGTGTGGATTCAGGAGTGATGTGAAGAAGTACTTCTTCACAGTAAGAGTGGTGGGTTCCTCTAACAGTCTTCCAGCAGAGGTGGTGGGAGCAAAAACACTGGTGGGGTTCTAGAATGCATGGGATGATCATAAGAAAATCTTGGGGAAAGGGAAGGGGGGGGTGAATGGCCCGGAGATCAAGTAGGATCTGCAGTAATACTATAGGCAGGGAAAAATGGGCAGACTACAATTATCTGCTGTCAAAAGCTGTTTCTAAAACTCCAGGAATCTGTCACATTGCCCATCTTCTTCAGATCCTCCTAAAGTATGTTCCCATCTTTAAGTGAACCCCACAACCATGGCCAGTGTAGTATTATCAGACAAATTTTGCAGCCTACAGAGACTCTAACATCCAGATCACTGTTGTAAATGTTGGTAAGCAGTGACCCCAACGCTGATTCCTGTAGAAGCTGCTGAGTGCACCCTCCACTCAGAGTAGTGCCTCTTACCCACATCCCTCTGCTTTCTACCCCCAAGCCAATTGCCAATCCACCTTGTGTATGCTTTATGTCTTACTACACTGGTGCACTTCAATCAGACACTTGTACTGCTGGAGAAGGTCCGGAGGAGGGCTACAAAGATGATAGCAGGTCAGCAGGGTAAGTCATACAAGGAGAGGTTGAGGATACTGAACATGTACTCCCTGGAAGACAGGAAGGGGACATGATTGGGACCTTCAAGTACTTGAAAGGGATAAATAAGGTTGATAAGGAGAGTCTCTTTAAGCTGAGTGGCAACCATAACATGAGGGGGTACAGTCTTAAGCTGGAGGGTGGGAGGTTTAGGGGTGGAGGTCAGGAAGCACTTCTTCACAGAGAGCGTGGTGGACACTTGAAATGCACTTCCAGAAGAGATCATCTTGTTGAAGACAGTGGGCAGCTTTAAGAGAGGCCGGGATAGGCATAGGGGGAAGGTAAGGCTCATGGGTAGGGAGGATGGGAGGAGTGGGGAGGGAGGGCAGGGACATTAGCTCAAGCTGTGGACCCTGCAGTATGAGCAGACTTGATAGACCAGATGACTTTCTTCTGCTGGCTTCTTCGTATGCTCGTATGTTCGTACTTATTATGCACCATATTGTCTAAAGCCTTCCTGAAGTCTTACTCTTAATAGACTATGGTGATGGCCATTCTCTTCTCCACCTTCCTGGTCACTCCCTTACAGAAGATTATCAGGGTGATTTGGCATGATCCACCCCTCGTAACTCAATAGCATGTGATCCATTATTTTGTCTCTGATAATGAGTTCCAGAACCCTTCCCAGCACTAATGTCAGGCAGACTGGCCTATAAATGCCCAGGTCCGACTTTATTCCTGTCTTGAAGATGGGGACCCCCTCGATTATTTTCCAGTCCTTTGGTACCACACCTGTACAGATAGACACAAGAAAGACTATCACAAGCGACCCAGCATTTGTTCCTTTACCTCCATAATGATCCTGGGCTGTGCCCATTTGTCCCTTGAGGGTTACCTGGCTTGATCTTTGCCAAGTGGTCCGCACCCAGGATGGGCGTGATATCTGCAGGTTGCAACATGATTATTTTGCACTGGTTCCATTTTAAATACAGTGACTGTATAAAAGTTAAATTCTGTAATTAAATAATTGCAAGGCTGAGGGCCTAGAACAGTGTTAAGGATGCAATCTTTTAACTCCCTAAATAATATAAAACTTTAATTAAAAAAGTTTTATAAAAAACTCAAGGGTCATAATGAAAATCAATCAGGTTTGGGTAATTTGCTCTTTAGTTAGGAATTATGTTACACTGAAAGTAAAAGTGCACTTCGTTGTTAATGCGCCTAAGCCATTTGTTGAAAATTTGTATTTAATGAAACAATCACTTCCAGAAGCTGTTAGTCTGACACATTTGCAGTGCCTCTACCTATTTAAACTGCTTCTCTGGCACTTTTACTTACCCTTCCAGAAGAATGTGCAGTGAGCTGCAAAGCGCTAAAGGTTTTTCTTGATGTAAACCAGCAAGAGTATGATGCATCTAAAGGAGAACTGTGTTAAAGCTATGGCCATTTTTCAGGTAGAAGCTGGTTTTTTTTAATACTGGTTCAGACGTTGTCGTTGATCTAGCTACACCAGCTTTTTAGTTCTCTAGTGGGTGTTTCTGACTTCCATGCTGATGGAAAGCACCATTTCAGAACTGTATGATGTTTATGTCCCTCTGCTGCTCTTCCATTGTTGGCACAATGCAACAGTTCTGTTATAGAACTCTGTGGTTGTTTGGAACATCAGCCATAAGTCATGATGAGGTGTGCATGGAATAGATTTTACTGCATGCCCAGGGGTGTAGTGAGGCATGAGGCCATGGGCTGAGTGCCTTCAGCCCCTAGAAAGGCAGTAAAATTTGTTCCATGCGCACCCCCAGAGTGTCTTACTCTGCTTATAAAATGGGCTATTTTTTTTAGTGTTTACTCTTTGAAAAAAATAACTCTATTTATGTAAAAAAGAGGCTATTATCAGGATTTCTGACAAAATAGTCCTCCCACCAGTTATAATATGACATCACTGTGTTTGTTACTGTACAGCCCCCCCCCAAACACACACACCAGTTAATGAGAAATGGACTGCAAGAGGGTTCTGTAACTGAAAAACTGTGCTTGTTGGTTTTATTTATTTTCTTAGAGAAGCCTATTTGGTGAGAGGACACACACCACAGATAGCAGCCCCTCACACTCCCGTGATGGAGACACTGCCCTTGACAGAGGAAGTCCTTGCTTTAGGTGCATTACAAAAATTCAGTTAGCGATGATACAATAAAATAAACAAAATACTTGCAGAGATGGCAGAGGGAGTTTCAATAGAGAGAGCAGGAGACTGAGGTTTTCCCCAGGTGAGAAACAGTTTTGGGACAGACAGTCTGGTGGACAGCACAGGTGGCAGACACGGATCCTCTTCTTCCTGTGATGGAGACAGGGCCCTTGCAAGAGGAAGTACTTGCATCTGGGACTCTTAACAAAACTCAACTACTGATAAAAGAAATAAAAAAAATACATGTAGAGATGGCAGGGGGAGTTACAGAGAGATCAGGGAGTGAGGTTTTCAACAGGCGAGGAACAGTATCAGGAGAGAAACAGATCGGCTGGCAGCATGGGTGACAGAGACGGGTCCAGTAAGAGGCAATAATATAAAAGGTAAATGAGAAAGCAGGGCCAACTTTTGTTTTATGTTTTCATTTTTTTTTTTCATCTGAAAGGAGACAGAAGGAAGGAGCTAACGGCATCAGTTTCCCTGATCGGCCGCAAGTGTGGGACTAGCTGTATTAGCAAGTTAAAAAATGGCGGCATTTGAAAACCAAAGTTCCAACGGCACACTGATTTCACTTTTGTTCTTTGCGGTTATGCTTTCCAGTACTCACTTTTACCTGTGCATGGAACAGATTTCATGCACAGGTCTGAACCAATACAAAACAGGGTTTCCTATCTCCATTTCTATAAATAAACTATATCATAAAGTTCTAAAATGCTACTCACCATCAGACTGTGAAGCTGAACACTCACTGAGGTTACTAAAAGGTTTATATGGATGGACCCATCACAGACTGGAACCAGTACTTATAAAACAGCTTGTATTTGGAAAACTGACTTGCAAGTTCAGTGTAGTTCTCTTTTAAGGCAATAAATGGATTTTGTATCCTAAATTTTGAGCAAGCTGCGCCTGCTAATTTTGCTTGTTGGATGCATCTCACGGTTCCCCATAATGCCGTGGGTACTCGCAATAAGCCCCCTCTCCTGGGGCCCTTTAGTGAACACCACCGAAAAGGGTTCATTCAGCATCTCAGCCATCAGCCATGGCTCATGCAGCAGTTCCCTGCCCCATTTTTCTTGTTTTTAGAAGCCTGCCCTTGCAGAATGTTACAGCTATCATTTCTCAAAATGATTGGGACTTACACAAATTCCAAAGATTTTTCAGATCTGTCTGTGGTAACAACTCCTATAAAATGTTAGGCTTTTTCAGAGCATAGAAAAAAAAAATCTGAGGATCAGTGGCAGTATTTTTAGTACAGTAAATTAATAAAAAGGGAACTAGGAGAGCTTCAGTAGCAGACAAGTTGTGGAATTGCAGTATAATGTGGGGAGTGGTGCAATGCAGTGGTTGTGGGGCAGCCATATTCAGGCAGACCTTCTGGACACTGAGGTGCTGCCCTATCTGCATGCATCTTCTGGACTGCGGATGAGGTAGCCAGACTCAGAGTGGAAGTAAACTGGGTCAGGAGTACCATCACCCCTATCCAGGGACCACCCAGTCCAATGCAACTGCCTCAAAGGATGCCGAGAACGAGGAGCACTTGGATGACAGTGGGCTCAGGGAGGGTTCGAGCAGTCAGGCAGAGGCACATCCCAGATCCTATTCCACTCAAGAACTCATATGCCACACTGGCTAATGAGGACAACCAAATAGAGGTACCCAGAGAAGTGGAAGGAAAGGATGTGGAGGTTAGCCAAGGAGGTGACCTCAGCTGGGAAAGCAGTGGACCCCAGAGGAGGAGGAAGTGAATCCTGGTGGGGGACTCCATCATAAGAGGGATCCAGCTAGGAACACAGGAGGGGGAGGGCAGGGAGGTGAGGTGCCTACCAGGTGCCACGGCGTGGAGGGATGGAAGGAAGATCCTGGGGATCACTGGGAAGGCAAGACGGAAGAGTGAGCTGGATGTCATTATCCACCTAGGTACTAATGACCTGGCAAATGGGGAGCCAAAGGAAGTTCAGGAAGAGTTTAGGAAACTGGAGAGGGGTCTCAAGCAAGTAGTTACTTCTGTCACTTTCTCAGAAGTACTGCCTGTGAGAGGCAAGGAGAGCATAGGAGTGCATGCACCAGGAACTTTAACTCATGGTTGAAGAACTGGTGCTGTGAGGAAGGGTTTGGATTCATTGGTGACTGGGGACCCACCTGGAGGGATGGAGGTTTGTTCAAGCCTGACGGCCTGCATCCATCCTGGAGGGGAATCCAAGCACTCAATGATAAGTTTAAATGCTACATTGACAACATTTAAACTAGCAAAGGGGGTGGCAGGCCAGCAAGGAGGGTACCTACTTGCTCACCCCCACAGCTAGCAGTGGAACCAGTGAACCAGAGGAGTGGCTATTCTGCAAAGCAGTGTGCAAAAGATGGAGATTAGTGCCCAAGAGGTGGATAAGCAGAAAAGGGCAAAATTCAGCAGATGGGCAGACAGCAAGGAGAACCAGGGATAAATGACAACCAAGGAAGGGGCTGGAGTAGAACAGTGAAACAGTCTAGGAGGTCAAATCATGGAAAGCCATGTGTGCAAATGCCAGGAGCCTTAGCAACAAGATGGAAGATCTGGAGGCTGTCATGATACAGTCAGACCTGGACATTACGGCCATCACTGAAACCTGGTGTAATGATAACCACGACTGGGAGATGGCCATACCTGGCTACAACATATTCAGAAGAGACAGAGCAGGCAGGAAGGAGGAGGAGTGGCACTGTATGTGAAAATGACATAAGGGCCACAGAGATCCAGGAGGAACAAAATGGGGAGAGATACTGTGGGTTAGCTGGAAAGGAAAATGGGACAGCCATCCGCACAGGTGTGGTCTATAGACCACCAGCCCAGGAGGAAGAAACAGATGAGGAGTTGATGCTAGCCATCCAAAGGATGGCAGACAAGGGTGAGGTAGTACTGGTTGGAGACTTCAATATTCCAGACGTGGACTGGAGCATCCAGCAGCAGCATCATCAACTAGAGCAGATTTATCCTGACTCCTTCAGGGTGCCTTCCTCAAGCAACTGGTCATGGAACCAACTCAGCAGAAGGCAATACTGGACCTAGTGCTCACAAACAGGGACAGTGTGATGGGGATAACAGTGGGGAGCACCTGGGAAACAGTGACCACCAGTCATTGTGGTTTGAAATCACAGAAAGAGCAGAACCAAACCACACAAAAACACGTATCCTGGATTTTGGGGGCAGACTTTGGGAAAATGGGGAGACTTGAAAGAGGCATTAAGGGAATGGGACAGGAATCAGGGTTGAGGAACAGTGGGTAGTATTTAAAATGGGGATTACAAGAACAACAGAATTATGCATTAAGCAGGTTAGCAAGAGGAAAAGGAAGAGGAGACCATTATGGTTTTCCAAAGAGGTAGCAAAGAAAGTGAAAGCCAAAAAGATTTCATTCAGGCAATACAAAAAGACACAGGCAGAAGGGGATAGGGAGAAGTACCAGGAGAAGCAAAGGGAGGCAGGGAGGTCAGTAAGGGAAGCCAAAGCTCAGACAGAAGAACACATTGCAAAATCAGTGGGTAGAGGGGACAAAATCTTTTACAGGTACATAAGTGAAAAAAGAAAGACAAAGGGAGGGATAGTGAGACAGAAGGGGGAGGATGGGGGCATGGAGGATGACAACAGTAAAGCTGACATATTGAACAGGTATTTCTGCTCGGTCTTTACTGAGGAAGAGGAGGGCAATGGGTCTGAAGGGAGTACAAGGGGTGAGAATGGTGCAGAAATGGACACAAGTCCCTTTACACGAGAAAGGGTCCTGAAGGAACTGGAAGTAATAAGAGTTGATAAAGCAATGAGGCCAGATGGGTGCACCCCAGGGTCCTTAAAGAACTAAGAGAGGTGGCTGCTGAACCTCTGGCTATCCTGTTTAGCCAATCACTGGAAACAGGGAGGTACCCAAAGACTGGAGGACAGCAGATGTAGTCCCCTTATACAAAAGTGGGAACAAAGAGGAAGCAGGGAACTACAGACCAGTCAGCCTCACCTCGGTAGTGGGGAAGATCATGGAAGCACTACTGAAGGAGAGATTGGTGGAACATCTGGTTGTCAATGGACTACAGGACCCAAGGCAGCATGGTTTCACCAGGGGGAGGTCATGTCAGACCAACCTCGTTGAATTTTTGACTGGGTGACTAGGGAGGTGGATCAGGGAGGCAGTGGACATGGACTATCTGGACTTCAGCAAGGCCTTTGACACTGTGCCACATAGAAGACTATTACACAAACTGGGGAATATGGGGTGTGGGCAGGACAGTAGTGTGGTAGGTAGGTAACTGGCTGGGTGGCAGGACACAGAGGGTGGTGGTAAATGGCTGTCATTCCACAGAGGGAAGAGTGACCAGTGGGGTACCACAGGGATCAGTGCTGGGACCGGTCCTATTCAACATCTTCATCAGTGACATTGCACAGGACCTAGAAGGCAGAATTTCACTGTTCGCTGATGACACAAAGCTCTGCAACAGAGTAGACACACCAGAGGGTGTAGACAGAATGAGAAGCGACCTGCAGAAACTTGAAGAATGGTCAGGGGTTTGGCAGTTGAAATTCAATGCAAAGAAGTGCAAGATAATGCATATGGGGCACAAAAACCCTGGCACAATATATCAGTTGGGGGGTAAGGATATAGCATGCACCAAGCAGGAAAGGGATCTTGGGGTTGTCATCTCTTGATGACCTCAAGGTAGGGAAACAGTGTGACAAGGCAGCAGGTAAAGCAAATAGGATGCTGGGATGTATAGGCAGGGGCATCACCAGCAGGAAAAGGGAGGTCATAATTCTGCTATACAAGACACTAGTGAGGCCCCACCTGGAGTACAGTGTACAGTTCTGGAGACCATACCTACGTAAGGACATAGACCGGTAGAGAAGGTTCAGAGGAGGGCAACAAAGATGGTGCATGGATTGCATCACAAGTCCTATGAAGACAGGTTGAAGGAACTGAACATGTACTCCCTGGAGGAGAGGAGGGAGAGAGGGGATATGATAGAGACATACAAGTATCTTACAGGGAGGAACAGGATGCAGGAAAACACTATTTTTAAGCGAAAAAGATGTTCCAGGACAAGAGGGCATGGGATGAAGTTGGAGGGAGGACGATTCAGAGGAAACATGAGAAAGAATTTCTTCACAGAACGGGTGGTGGACAAGTGGAACACCCTGCCAGAGGAAGTGGTGGGGGCTGAAACAATCACAGGATTTAAGAATGCATGGGCTAGACATAAAGGAATTCTGGAGGTCAGGGGTAAGGGGCAACAGACTTCTAGGAAAACAAACTGAACTTACAAGCTCAAATGGGCAGACTGGGTGGGCCATAGGCCCTTATCTGCCGACACTGTCTATGTATCTATGTATCTATGTATCCTTGGACTACCAGCTGTTCTCTGCTTTTCTAAAGTTTGGATGTCTACAGGAAAAAAAACATTGTTCTATAAAACGTTTGGACTCTTAGGGCTTGATTTTCAAAGAGCCCTTAGAGAGACACAAGTTGCGTCGCTCCAGGGCTGTGGCAAATTCCCGGTGTGCTAGGGACCCTGGGCCCAATTTTAGAAAAATCAGGGTCCTGGTGACAAACTCCCAGTGCTTGCTGCAAGCCAACAGCTGCACCAAAGAAAAAGCGCATCAGAGGGGAATACCATAAGCTGCAGACAGTCTTGCAGCAGCTGCGGGAGAGATGGCAACTCACTGGCTGGGCACCCTGTTGGCTGGCATGTCATTTGGGGCAAGCCCTGGTCTTGGGGGGGGGGAGTTGGGAGGGCCACTGCCATACACACCTGAGGTACTGTGTAGTAATGGTGCGTAGGGGAAGAAAATGTGGGGGAATACAGGAAGAAGCATTAGTAAGAGGAAATGGTCTGGCATGCTGTGAATTGTCTTTTTTGCCTTGTAAGTATTATCTTCACCATCATACATTAGGACTATGTACCAATTAATTTACAGTTTACCACATGCTACGTAGACATGAACACTTATTTTTGCCAGTGAGCTTGCATCCTAATATGCAACTTAGTGATCTGAGGTGGAAACTCCAAATTGACATATGTCAGTATGCGCTGTCTCTGTAAATGCAATAAAATGTTTTAAAAATGAATGTCAGTTTAGCAACAAAAGCTGCACTTGCTCCATCTCCCTCATGCCCCCTAGGGCACCCCACCCATTATCAGTCTGTCCCCAGACCCCTTCTGGCAGCCCCCCACACCACTGGCAGCATCGTCCCGTATTTACACAGGGCTTTTAGACCACCTTCTGGCTGGTCTAAGTGAAGCCCCTTCCTGCATCAACAACAGAGCTTGCAAAATCACAGAAAAGGGGATGTTGCAGCCCTGCCACGGCGCAAGCTCCCTTGTGACATGGGCACCCCGCTTTATGGTGCAAGGCTGGCACAGTGCCACTTTGGTGCAACAGCTCCCTTTTTGAAACAGACCACATTTGAAAATAAGAATTGCCGGAGCTTTTGACGCAAGGTGCCACTTGCATAATTTCTGCTTGACGCAGGCACCTTGCTTTGAAACTCGATCCCTTAGTCTCAGACATCAGGATGGTGTGATTAGCAACAAAATATTTGAACTAAATAGTGTATATTTCAGCAGCCTGTGGGAAATTTCCTGCAAAGTGCTGAAAGAGAAAATACCATAGTAATAAAACAAATTTGTACAGTGCATTGGCAACAATAGGAAAAGTATAGATTTGGGGTGTTTAGATGAGAACATCTTTTCTATCACATTCAAGCAGTCTCAATGCCCTGTGTTACCCATTTCTGATTGTACCTGATTATTTTCTGACTGGTCTTAAATATGCTTTAATATCAGCAACCTAAGCCTTAATAAATGTGTTGCACATTTAGTATTGAAGATTCATTTAAAAACAAGCCTTTTGAATGACTCTGCAATATTAAGATGGCAGTATGCAATTTTATCACATGCAGCAACTCTTAGACATTAATTTTCCTGTGCATCAGATAAAAAAAAACACGTTTTCTACTTTTCTTTACACTGTGTTTCTACTTCTTATTTTATATACTGTTACGCCTTTTAAATGTGTGTTGTAGCTTTGGTTGTTTTTAAAGTACAAAAAGAAAAGCTTAAAGCCCTTGATGATGCTATAGGCAAAACAACTTAAAAAAAACACCACAGAAGAACTCAGGTTGCTATTGGGAAAAGCCCAGAAAGCTGGGTTAAAGAGTGGAAGTATGTCAATTATAGCTGTGCAGTTGTAGACTGCTTGAGATACACAGCACAGAGGGCAATGGCACAGGTCTACAGATTGATAGATTGCCGGTACAGTTTCCCTGAGGGGCACGAACAAATAGCACCAAGTAAATCTGCGGTGACGTTAGCTGCAGTAAACCTTTTTTAACATACTACCACCATAGCTCAGCAAACCTTAGATTAGCAAATAATCCAGCCTTTTCCTACAAATGCACGTGCCAATGCTTTTCAAAGCTTTTCCTTCTATCTGAGTTCAAGGAAAACTTCAGACCTACTAGAAATTCTATGATTTTCCTCATCAGGCTTCTCTTTAATGTTCTAAGGATTTCCCACCTTAAAGGAAAACTACACCCTCATATGTTGTAAATTTTGTTTCCATGTCAATAGACAACTATTTTTGTGTAGCTGTTGGGGATGTATGAGACTGCTTTAGTTTACTTTCACTGCTCATTCTAGTCTCTGCAGCTATCCTAGAGGTCTCCACTTTATGATTGTTGAAATATCTTTGTCCGTAACAGCTGCACTAGCATATGAGAACATGATGTGTCAACACCCTTTAGACTCCACAGTATGCCTGTCTGCTTAATTAGATTTCAACAAAACAAGTAGTAGCAAGGTGTGATGCACCACACATACCTTCGTTTAGCTTTGCAAACTGTCTAAACTGTAAACCATGTTTTTTTCCCTTTAACCTGCATTCGGTTTGTGTGCTTCCAGATTTTTTTCAGGATATTGTACTTTCAGCATTGAGATACATGGTATAAATGGGTGATGTGACAGCATGTTCTCATATGCTAATGCAGCTCTCATGGACAATAAGATTTCAACAACCATAAATGGAGACCCCGGGATAGTTACAGGGAACTAGCATGAACAGTGAAAATAAACTAAAGCAAACACATATATACTCTCAGCCACAGGAAAAGAGTTGTCTGTTGACATGGAAACAAAATGTACAAGATATGAGGGTGCCATTTTCTTTTAAACTGACAAACTCCCCTTCTTCACCTTTCTCTTTATATGTATGTACTGAGAGAAGATGTTGGTATTATCTGTAGCTCCTGCTGCAATCCTGGTTTCCAGACCTTCTTTGGCCTCCTTAATCATTAGTCTCTCCGCGTTGTTCTGTACTTACCTGTAGTCTGGAGGTAACCATTCTCTTTCCAGCAGTAACAGACCGCTCCCCCCTTCTGTGCAGAATCAGTTGCCTTAGGTCCCTGTTTAGCCAGATGATGTCAGAGAGTTTATTGTTTTGTACTTCAGAAGTGAATGAAGCCACATTTGGCGGGGGGGACTCAGTGTCTGCTTCAGTATGTCAGTTGTGAATGTTACATTTTATGAACAGCTGCTTAAGCTGCTGGACTTGCGGCCTATACTAGAGTAACTAAAACCAGACAACTAAAAAAGAATGTGCTTAGTCTTAAAGAGCTAGTGGAAACAAATCAGACAGAGGAATATGATAACAATTTTAAGAAGTAGTGATGTGTAACATTTTATTTCTGCAGTATTTTTCTTTTTCCTTTTGCTCATCAGAAAGTTTTGCACATAATGCTGTTCTGTTGGATATGTGGAACAGCTTTTAGCCTGGCAGCTGGCATATCTGTCTCTACCCCCATACACACACAACATCGGCAGCAATGTGATCTCACTGACAGTGACATCACAGATGACTGACCTGGCAGCCACTGAGTGTCTGTCCCTAACTGATGCAGTGATGTCACAGTCAGTGAGGTCACAATGTTGATATTGTAGTGGGGGAATAGAGTTAGATATATCAGCAGCAAGGCAGAGTTCTGTTCGACACATCACACCTACTAACATCAGGTAAACAATCTTCTGATTAACCAAAGGGAAAAGAAAAAGTACCACAGGTATGAAAGGTAATGGTTGACTGCTTTTAAGAACTAATACTAGTTTGTAGGCAGTACACTAGCTCTTTAAACAGAACAAACCATTAATATCTTAGAAACATTTCTAAACTGTATTTTTTTATGAAATTTACAATGCATAAAATTATATTTTGAAAGCTGTACTTTTTAAACTCTTGGGCTTAAACACTTAATCTTTTTTTGTTTGTTTTGTTTAAATGAAAATTTGGAGTCTGATCAACATGAAAAGACCATAATGATACCATTCTCATATGTTGAGACATGTCTATACATATCGATATAATATGGATTTATATAAACATGAATAGATTATAATGATACCATTCTCATACTGCTGATGCATGCCTATACATGTCAATATAATAGGCTGTTAAAAGTAACAGGATTATAAAAATGTTTTGTACCATTTCATGTTTTTATATATCAATATATGGAAGATGTATTGTATCAACTTAGCAGACTCCAAGTTTTCATTTACAAAAAAAATGTCTAGCCCTCATCATTCCAAAGTTGTCCCATTTCACAGACATTATCTTTGGGAAGGTTTAACTTTGGAAACATTTGGGCTAGAAACTTAATTTTTTTAAAAGAAAGCTTGGAGTCAGGTCATTAAAATTCAGTCCCATCGATACAGGTTTTATGTGTCAGTGCCATTCTATATGTATCCATACTATTGGAACTTCTTTTTGGGAGCTGGTAGAGGTGGAGACTGTGAACGGGTTTAAGAGGAGATGGGACAGGTACAAGGGGAGGGTAAATCTGACCAGGCCCAATACAGGTGGAACATCTGGGACTGGGGACAGTATAACCTGGGGGGGGACACCAAAATTGGCCCTCAGTGCAGGTGCTGAAAATCAAGCAGACTCGAGAGACCGTTAGGCCTATTCTGCTGGCATTTTAGTATGTTAGTATATTGCTGAGACATGACTTTTAGTTCTGACACTGTCAAAAACAGCTAACACGTAGTATTGATACTATTTTTTGTATCGACAGACTGTAGTATCGACAGACTGTAGTGACACTATTCTTTTGTATCGTCAGACTGTATCAATACTATTGTTTGTATTGATACATAATATTACAAAACAGTTTTATAAAAATCATACTTTTTTTTAAGTTTTCTGAATTTTTGTAATATTATACATTATTTAATTAGAACCTTTGGAGTTTGCAACTTAATTTTTACTCATTCTATGCCTTTAATTATGCACTGAACACTTAACTCTCCATTCTGGTAACCCCTATTCCGCCTGCAAAAGCACTGGAAGATATTAATTTGCAGATGCATTTCTCTGTATATAGTTTTTTTTTCTACTTAATGATTAGAAACATTAAAATAGCATATTATACATATGCACATACTAATCTTACCTTCTGCCCCACCCTTTAGATCCTTGACAGCCCCATTCAGGAAACAAATTGTATATCCTTTGAATATCATTGGGTCTGACTGGGCTAGTCGCTCAAGTTCTCTACCCACATTAACTCCACCTCCTCTGAACCACTCACTAAGCTTGGTGCCCTACCCCCACACCAAATCCTGCCTCCCCTCTGCTGACAGACTGGCGATTGTTTACAAAAGGATTATTGCAATGTTTGACTTTGGTAACACTGTCAATGTTAAAGCCCACTAATTTTCTCTAGCCAAACTTAAACCCCCTTTTCAATATTTTCTGTTGCATTTTTCTTAACTGCCCACTCTATACCCACCACTGTGACCTACAGTATACTCCAGCATCTGCTGACCTGTCGTGGAAGGGAGACAGCCTACTGTATACATGTAAGCAACTCATACACGTTAAATACCAGATTGTCCAGCTCATGTTTTGAAAATGGAATGCATGTCTATTGTTGTTTTGTGTTTAAGTATTGCATTGTTGAATTTTTGATGTGACATTCTGTAAACAAGATTTTTATCTCATAGAATGTATCCTGTAATCCTGAACTTTAAATAAAAATAAGAAAACAATGTTCCTAACCTTTAAATTCTGGCATACACTGTCTCTAACTGTCTATCCTCCCCCAATTAAACCTACCTTGACATCTGCCTAGGCTACACCATTGCGTCATTCTAATCCCCATTCCTTCCTCTCTTCTGAATGCTGCCGCTCAACTGGACAAGCTGCATTTTCATGGGGACTTTCCTTCCCCTAGAACTCTCTTCCGTCTCGGCTTCAGTTCTCATCCTCATGGCTGGCCTTCAAGACACTGGTACAGATGCTGAGTAGGCCTCCTTGTGACTTTTGCCAAAGCAGGTGGCAATGGTTCCACATTGGGTCATTCTCCAAACCTCCTGTGTCACCATGACAACACTCCCACACACTGGTTGGTGCCCCCATCCAATTTGCTTTTGTTAATGTACTATGTGAGTTCCCTTCCCTCCCTAATAATATAAGTGTGCCTGCGGCTGTTTTGTAAAGGCATCTGCTCTAGCATTTTAATTGCACATTTTCTCATCCCACTATAATGTATTTTGCACTCTCGCTTATTATTGTATATATCGTATTGTATTTCATATTGCAGTTTCTTCTGTTCTCATCCCACTGTATTTTATTTTGCACTCGTGTTTATTATTGTATGTATTGCACTGTATCCCACTGTATTTTTTTTGCACTCGTGTTTATTATTGTATGTATTGCACTGTATCCCACTGTATTTTATTTTGCACTCGCGTTTATTATTGTATGTATTGCACTGTATCCCACTGTATTTTATTTTGCACTCGCGTTTATTGTATGTATTGCACTGTATCCCACTGTATTTTATTTTGCACTCATGTTTATTATTGTATGTATTGCACTGTATCATACTGTATTTCATTTTGCACTCGTGTTTATTATTGAATGTATTGCACTGTATCCCACTGTATTTTATTTTGCACTTGTGTTTATTATTGTATGTATTGCACTGTATCATACTGTATTTTATTTTGCACTCTTGTTTATTATTGTATGTATTGCACTGTATCCCACCGTATTTTGTTTTGCACTCTTGTTTATTACTGTATGTATTGCACTGTATCATACTGTATTTTGTATTGCAGTTGCATCTTTTCTCATCCCACTGTAATTCTTTTGCACTTTTTGCCACTATTGTATGCATTGTTCTGTATTATTGTACCATTTTTCATGCAGTTTGTACATGCTGGTCGCACTTGTAAAAGGGTAGGGTTGCTCAAAGTGCTCACCAGAGTAAACAACAATAAATAAAAAATGAAATTTTGCTGTCAGTACACTTTAGTCTGCTGTTTGCCTAGGCTTTGTGTAGTGCGTTCTTCCTTATTTGTCTTCCTGTTAGTATTGAAAGTCATTATCTTCTGATGCTTTAGGAAGAATATGGGGTGGGTTGAGGGGAAATGGATTTTTTGTGACGCAAATGTACCGCTTTAGAAAAATACAACCCACTGAATAATGAAGTTATTCTTATTTGTTTATGCTGAATGATGACAAAAAAATCTAAAGTTTTAAAAATATCTTTAAAATCATATTTCTTTTTTAAGTCAGCATGGTAAAAAGTAAACTGATGTGCTGTAAGTTCAAATATAGATACATGTTGATATGCTCAGGCATGTAGCACGGACTTCAAGCTTTTGTTAAAAAAAAGGTTCCTAGCCCTAAGTGTTCTAAGGTTATACCTTCTGAAGGATATTTTCTTTGATAAGGAATAACTTTGGGATCCTTAGAGCAAGGATTTATTTTTAAAGGGAAGCTCAGAGTCTATGCTACATGACCAAGCCATGTTGCTACACTTTCCTTGTATTATTAGGTATAGATGTATTGTTATAGACATACTGTATAGAAAGTGTATTGTCATAGCTTAGACATGTACTGCTGACTTTAAGCTTTCATTAAAAATGAAGTTCTCACCCCTAAGGGTTCCAAATTTTACTTTTTGAAAGATAATGTTGTTGATAAGGGCTAACTCTGGACTTATTTGGGCTAGGTGTTTTTTTAATGAAAGCTCAGCAACAGCACTTCATGTCTATGCCATGTCACTTTCCATGTATTGATATGCATCAGGACATGTTGCTATAAATCAATACGTATCAATACAATTTAACATATATTGATCCATTGTAAGTGTATCAACATGGCTAAGCAATATAATACTAATTTGTAGCTTTCATTTAAAAAAATGAAGTTCATTACCCTAACAGTTCCAAAATTATATCTTTTGATGAATGATATCTTTTATAAGGACTAACTTTTGAACCATTAGGGCAGGAACTATTTTCATAAATGAAAGCTCAGAGACATTGCTAGATATATAAGCCAGGTTGATACACCTTCTTTGAATCAATATGCTTTAAAATGTCTAAATATACAGTATGTACAATATGTAGGGATACACTGGAATGCATAACAGTACATTGAAAGTGTGCTGATAGGATCTAAGATGCACCACTGCCTCCAAGCTTTCATTTGAAAAAAAAATTGTAAAAAAAAAAAAATGGGTTCCCAGTTTAATCTTACCAAGATCATCTCCATGGTCCTCAAGTGATTTATTAAGTGAATTTTATATATACTCTGTGTGTGGGATGCTTTTTATAACCCTTGAACTTCAGTCTCTGGGTTTATGTAGTCTCCAAATTGGTTACCATGGATGTATATAAAATTTAGTTACTCGATGCTGCTTTTCCTAGCCTGAAGTCATAATCCTGTGCTATGATGTCCGAGCTGGTTACCTTGGAATTGATTATGATGTCACAAGCAGTGGATTGTGACTTTAAAGCTGAAAAAGAAGTTGTAATAGATAAAATATAAAGGATATAGTGTCCATTTTCAGATGTCTTCAGAAATAACAGAAAATAGAAGGCCTGGAAATTCAAATTTGGAAGGAATTTTATTTAACTGAAACTTGCTTGTGGCAGCTGTGATTTGTTTGCAGGAAATCAGAAAATCCCTTCAAGGAGTCTGAGAAATACACACAATGTTAATAATTTGAAACCGACATTTTTTTTTTACCACTGCAATATGGATAGCTAAAAGGCATCAGTTATAACAATCCATAGGTGCAGATTCTCTCTACAAGCTATCAGTTGCCTGGAACCCATAAAATAAATCTCTGTTTTTAACATGTTCAGCATAAGACCGTGGAAGTAGAAGCAGTAGCAGTAGTACTTGTTGATTTCTATCATGCCCTTTTAGATGCTCAGAATTCTGCCAGCAGACTTCAGACAGAATGGTAATTCTGCTTCCAGAATGCTTTTTGGAATTCCAAATCTCTTGTAATTTAAACTGCAAATTAGTCTTCTGCAGATAACATAAAGCATGGATTAGTTTTCCATGATTTTGTGGAGCCTAAGCCACGTGTAACCCCCGTTACCCGGGGTTACTAGAATCCCAATAAGACCTAGTGGTAGGCAGGGAAGGCAGCTTGTGAAACTCCAGTTAAATGGATTTCACACTGTCTCACTCTGTTCTTAGTCTCAGTTGAAACTGAGGGATGACATCATCATAGAACTTTCGCAGCTGCATGAGCCACATTGGAATCTGCAGTTGGGAGTTAGGTTAGAATGTTGGGAGTTTTTGAAGGGAGTTGTGTGTGAGCAGTCTTGAAGAGAGGAGCACAGCAGTCTGTGCACAGGGTCTTGGAGCCTAAAGCTCTGATATAGAGCTACTGTTAGGGAAAGGTGTGTGTTTCTGCTAAAAGAGGAACACAGTAAGCTGTTCGTGAAGTGGTGGAGACCGCTGTTACTGGTCTCTGTGCCCCATCCCTGAGGGGATGGGTTGAAAAGGTTTGCCTGTCATTCCAGGGGCAACCCTCCTTGTTCCGGCTAGGGAAGAAGCTGCCTTATTCCAAGTTGTGCTGCGGCACTAGAATCTGTGGGGAAGAGATTCCTGTGAAGAATCGCCTGTGGGGCACCTGCAACCAAAGGGTGAGTTCGTTCTGACATACGGCCTATGTTTCACCTGAACTGTTGTAAAGTGGAGATTGGACTGCTTAATCAGTGGGAGGCCTAGAGGAATAGGCTAAGCCAAATAGAAGTATGTTCAAGTCCAGCACAAAGAGTAAAATAAAGTGGGGATTGAACTGCTTAATCAGTGGGAGGCCTAGAGTAATGGGCTAAGCCAAGTAAAAGCATGTTCAAGTCCAGCACAAGGGGAAAGCCAAGACATGTAGAGGAAATGTGCCAAGCACTTTCCCTTTAATCTACATTGCCAAGCTTTTCAGAAAGAGATGTGTAAGTATGTTCGAGTCCAGTACAAGGGGAAAGCCAAGACATGTAGAGGAAATGTGCTATGCATTTACCCTTTAATCTACATTGCCAAGCTTTACAGAAAGAGATGTTTAATGTCCAGAGAAATGGCCGGGTATGAATTGTGGAAGCTAGAGGTGGGAGACCCCCATCAGTAGTAACCAAATTCATCTCTACGGATTTGATCTGTGGCTCTTTTACTTTCTCTCAGGCACTTGGCCAGTGCTGAGGAAAGTACCCAGACATGGGATTAAAAGGAAGTTTCCCTTATGGAGTCAAAGGCTCTAAGGTGGTTTAGGGTGCCACCGGAAAATGTGTCCATGTCAAATGGAAGGTGTTCGAGTTGCCAGCAGGGGAGCTGAGCTAGAGAAATCCCCAAATAGTGTACAAGTCGGGCTGTGTACCCAAAGCAGTGTGCAAGTCCAGGCTGTGTGCCTGGTGGGTTCAGAGCCTGAGGGCTGAAGTGTTGAGGAAGTGTTCTGATTCTTAATCTGCATTACCAGAAGTGTATCCCTGTGGGGGTCTGTCTATGCTTTGTTTTTTCTGCTTGGGTGTGAATAAAGCCACACTTTAGAATCCCATTCCTGGTATTGGACATTACAGTTATTGCTTTCTGTGTTCGGATTTACTTGGGTGCCCCTGTGCAGAGTAGCCAAACCTAGCCCTTGTGCCGAGTAACCTAGTCCTCCCCGAACCCAGTCCCCACCAGGTACTGCTGTCAGCTTCAACAGCATACCACCTGTCGTTTGCAAAAAAGGCAGGGGTGAGGGGTTACACACGGTTTATGTAAACTGCAAAATACTAATCTGTGGTTTAAAGTCTACTTTTGGAATTCTGCTTCCAATGGAATTTCATGAAATTACTTGGAATTTTCTAAAATGCCAGGGAATTCCATTTTCTTGTGATTTCAAACTTCTGCACAGCACTAGCTGTCACAAAAATCCATACATGATACAAACAGAGGCAAGATAACAAGAACAGGAGCTACAACAACATAAACAGACAATAACAGCTGGCACAAAAAAAAACCCAGAAAGAAATATAAACAGGGCAAGTAATAATCACAGGTGACTTACAGGAAGAGGAAATTATCATCTTATAACTTTTATTAATAATCTGACTAAGTTATTTACAAAATAACGTTGCTGAGACTGGAAGAATGGACTACTAAACAAGAAATATTGTCAAGATTGCAAGCAGGCTTCAGGAAAGCCCACTCTACCATGGATAATTGTGTTTTTTTGTTTTTTTTGGTTTGTTTCCTCACTTAATGTTCAGCTACACTAACATTCATAACAAAATAATCTATGTTGCATATATCAATTTTTCATCTACCTTCAGTTCTATGTCTGTCCAGGTTAATACTGTGGGGCAAACTTAACTTTTTGAACTGTGACCAATCTGTTTTGAATGTGGTAATGAATCTCTGCTCCAGAACTTGACTTCAGGCCAGATGCTCCAAAGAGGGCTGCTTGACTGATAGATTTCAGACAAATAGGGGAGTTAAATGGGATGGCCTGATGGCCCTCCTTTTGTTTAACATTTATATCGATGAGTTAAAACAGCAGTGCATGATAGCAATGAAAATTATGACTTACACTTTTTATTCTATTTTAGACTGCCCCTTATTTCCAGACTTGAAGGTTCCCCTTTTCCCTTTTCTGAGTCTGCGTCACCACTTTTTTTTTTTTACAGAGGAAACAATAAAAGTAGCACTCCTTTTATTTTTTATTTTATTTATTGAAATGTTTCACCAGGAGGCCACACTGAGCAACACGTTGCTCGTCTCAAGGTGCAACCTGGGGGGAAGGGGTTATATAGGGTTGTGAAGGATGATCAATTACAACAGTGTGTGGGTGGTACAAACAATACAACATTGTAAGATTATGCAACAGTTGGAACACAAGGTATTGTACAATAAACAGTAGTAGAACATTGGGTAAATTACAATACATGTCCAAAATCGTACAAAAGAACATATAAACGTACAAAACCAGTCGGGGTTCTTTTGAATGGTCTTACATGCTCCTGTGCGGTATGCTGTTTGGGCAATTTTAACCTGATTTCTAAATAAATGATGCTTTGGACCTGAAAGTTGCGGAGTGCAGTTTTCTGTTTACGTTTATGAATTATCATGCAACAGGCACTGCTCCTTGACTGTGTGGGACAATAGCTATACAAAAACAGCTGGAAATACTGTTGAGAACTTGATCCGAGCCATATCAGAAAGAGTACTCCTTTTGCTATTTCAAATGTGTAACATAAAGCAGATTCAAAATGGGGAAAGAAGGGTATCATACAAACCAGGAGATAAGGGGCAACCTAAAATAGAATAAAATAGTATAGGTCAGACTTTTTGCACTATCATGCACTGCTGTTTTAATCTTAGCTATGGAAATTTAACATTCAGGTTCACCTAAGACTACTGGGAATAGAATATTTGTACTAGCATAGGTATAGTGCAGATGAGTTGGTGTTCATTTCATTCTCTTATAAGGGATTGCAGAATAAACTTTCTAAGATGGCCTCCCTTTGTAAACTTCTAAAATTTAAAGATTAATAATATTAAGAGAAAAACAACAGTCTTTGGAAAAGGCACCACTAAAAATGGTTGATATTTGAATGATGAAAAATTAGAATTTGTTAGCTATTACATTTATTTAGACTTACTTTTGATAAAAAAAAAATTGTACATGGAAAAATCAGATTTTGTCTATTAGAGCTAAATTTCAACATAAACATGCCAGTAGATAAAGCCCTTACAGTCTGTCTAATCTGCTCAATTGCCCAGTTCCCTATGTATTTACACAGGGAACTATCCTCTCTCTCTTTTTTTCCTTTTGACCTCCCTAACCCCCACTTACCCACCCCTTGTACCTGCAACTTCCCCCATCCTGCTCCACCCTTCTTGAAGCTGTCCACCATTTTAGGGATACCACCTCTTCTGGCAGTTTATTCCACTTGACCACCACCCTCTCTGTCAAAAAGAACCTCCTCATCTCCCCCCTAAACCTTCCTCCACTAGCTTTAGGCTGTACCACTTAGTGGTTTTGTTCCTGCTAAGTCTGAAGAGACCCTTAGTGCTCACCCTTTTAATACTCTTAAGGTATTTGAAAGTCTCAGTCATGGCCCCCTCTCCCAGCTTTCCTCAAGACAGTACATATTGAGCTCCCTTAGCCTCTCGTCACAGGCATTGCTCTGCTGCTCCTGGAACACCTTGATCACCCGTCTCTGCACTGTCTCCAACAAGGTGATGTCCTTGTTAAGATACAAGCTCCAGAACTGCACACTGTATTCCAGGTATGATCTTACCAGTGACAGTGACCTGTATAGTGACAGAATGATCTCCACCTTCCTGGTGGTAATTGCCCTGGCTATTTATCCATCATCTGATTTGCTTTGGCTGCTGCTCTCTTGCAGTGTGCAGGGTGTTTCATGTCGCTTGTGATTATTAATCCCCAGTCCCTTTCTTCCTCTGACCTCATTACCTGCACTCTGCTTAACCAGTATTTGGTCCCTGGATTCTTCACCCACAAGTGCATAACTTTTCTTTTTTTAGCATTGAACCCCAGCTGTCAAATGCCAGAATACTTTTCTAGCCTAGTCAGGTCCTCCCTGAGTTCTTGTCTTCCCTCCTCCATGTACACTCTCTCACAGAGCTTGGTGTCACCTGTGAACAGACAGATTTTACTCTTGATCCCGTCCATGATGTCACTTATGAAGATGCGAAAAGACATTGGGCCGAGTGCCAAGCTCTGTGGGACCCCAAAAGCCACAAGCCTCACTTCTGAGAATTCTCTGCCGACCACCACCCTTTGGTTTCTATCCTGCAACCAGCTTCTGACCCATCCTATGGGCTTATCACCCACCCCCGTGTCCTCCAGCTTCCTCACCACTCTGTTATGATGTATTGATTCAAAGGTCTTGTTGAAGTCCAGATTCATCACATTATTCTCCTGGCCCTTGTCCACTATCCTAGTGACTCTATCAAAGAAGTCAATTAGGTTAGTTTAGTAGGACCTCCCCAACACAAACCATGCTGCCTCTCATCCTGGAGCCCATCTGCCTTCAGAAAGCCAATCAGTCTCTCTTTTAGGATGGTCTCCATCACCTTACCCAGTATTGAGGTCAAGCTGACTGCCCTGTAGTTCTCTGGTTCATCCCTCAGCTCACTTTTAAGGAGAGGCACCACACGTGTGGTTCTCCAGTCCCGGGGCACATTTCTGGACTCCAGACAGAATCTCCGCCAGTTCTCTAAGGACCCTCGGACACATGCCAACTGGCCCTGGTGATTTGTGCACCTTAATGATCCTTAGGCTCTTGGCAACCCTGTTAGCTTGATTTGTACCTTCTGTGACTTCCCCACCCCCTACTCCCTTGTGGTACTGGTCCATCCTTCTCCCAAGTGAAGACTGAAAAGAAGTACCCATTTCACCATGGAGTTTTTCTTTTTCCGCAATAATGTATTTCTGTCAAAATCATTAATATATCCATTGTTATTTTCATTTTGTTTCTTTGCTTGAACAGAGTTACAGGATTTTTAAGTTTTTAAAAGTTCCTGCTCACATGCCACACTCATCATTAAAAAATGAAATTTGTATCATGGTCTGGTGCTAAGGCATTTTCCATGAGAAACATGTGGTAGCACCACTCTAATAGATCCACAGTATGAATCTAACAGGCACTGCCAAATGGTAGCCTCAGGGGAGAAGATTTTAAACATTGCAAGTGGTGGCCATCTTTAATGACTTGAGTCAGTAATTACAAAATTGATTATAAAAGCTACTTTAACAATATTGAAGAGAATTAAAAATGCACTGATGGTGAATGTAAAGATGTGTAATTGCATTTCTGCTATAAAAAAAAGTCTTATGGTGAATTTGTTTGCCAACAAATACTGCTGCCTTAAATGCTCTATTAAGATTCTATGATGGCAATTAAAAACAGACTCTGGTCAGAGCCAAGAAGGCTGCTATACATTAAAGAGCTAGTGGATTCATGCATCCATCTTGCTTTGTTTCCTAGTGATTTTAAATATTTAATCGTGTGTGAGTTGGTGACTCTGTAATACTAGTGTCCTGGCCACCTCACTCATCTCAAGTTACTTGTCTAGCACTGGCTTCAGGCTGGCAGGCAGCTTTTTCTTTCTTCCTTTGAGGGGAACAAGATCATGAGAGTGATTTGTCCTGACTCCTGACCTCCCAGCCTAGGACCGACCCGATGACTATCCTGTCGCCACACAGTCTGATGTTGTCCATCCTCCGAACCAGTCCAACAGTGCTCTTACGTAACATACACTGCACTCTAACTGGACACCAGTGGCCAGGCTGAAACAGAAATATGTTGCATGGGGGGGCCGTGGGGGTAGCAGAGAGAACATGCAATGGGAACGGGCTGATGGGCAGGGGTAACCTGCTGCATATGTTGAAAGGGAAATTCAAAGGCAATAAAGCAGCTACAGATTTTCTTTCAGACATCAGGCAATTAAAAAAAAAAAAGAAAGAAATAGCCGCACATGTGCATCATGGCTGCAGTACTCTAGCATGCGCACTGACTCATGGTGGCCATCTTGGGCATGGCAGGCTCTTGCAGAAGTGATGGGCAGCAATAGCGTGGTCACTGAGAGAGAAAAAATAGCACAGTGGGACCAGTGTACTGAATGGAGACTGCGGAGCGCTTCAGCTCACAGAGTGATCGTGCTTCAACTCCAACATTTTATGTTGTTTATTTGGATCCCATGAGTGAGTGCTTTTTCTGTAATAGCAACACATCTTCAGGGCTCTGTCCACTGCAGCCATAAAAAGCATCTCTCTAAGCAGAAAATGCCATATTATTCTCTCAAGCTATTTATTCACCTTTGCAGAGTATAATTAATACATTTTATAGATCTCTTTTGGCCCTTCTGCAGGGAATACCTGCTATGGCCCTCAGAGCAAAATTGCATCAACCTTCTTTGAGATCACTCTTTTGTTCTATATTTTAAGTAAAGCAGGTCACCCAGGGCCCTCAGGGGTTTACCTGTCTCAACCCTCTGAGGAGATGGCTTGGATTGCCTAAAGTACTGCTACACTGGATACATGGGCCTAATGTGGTGGTGTTACTCCACCTCAGGTAGCAGTATGGGGTACCTGGATGTTGACACACAAGGCTATTACCCCCCAGGAAACAGTGCAAAACCTGACCACACAGTCCCGCCCCCAGAACACATGACACTGTAACAGCAATACCAACCCCAAACCAAGAAATACAGTTCAAATAAATAATTTAAAAAGGAGGGTACAGAGAGGACAAAGGGACAATAGGGAAAATGAGAACAGTGGAGTAACAATAAACTCTGTATACTCTGTGCAGTAAATCAACAACTACAACTACTGACATCAGTGTCAGTGGCTCAGTAGGTAGCACACTCGCCTCTGAGGCCGGGAGATCAGAGGTCTGTGGGTTCAGTTCCCACATCTGGCACTTGGGTTAATATCCCAGTACTGACACTGTAGTGCAGCATGAGAGGGATGCTGCACTTCTGAGGTGCCGTCTTTTGGATGAGACGTTAAACCGAGATCCCATCTGCTTGGATTGGTGGTAGTTCAGGTGGATGTTAAAGATCCCATGGCACTTATTGAAAAGGGTAGTGGAATTTCCCCAGTGTCCTGGCCAAATTTCCCTCATTCACTAAAAATACCACCAGCAGTTTCAATGGTTCAAGCTCAGTTGGCATTCATCTGTATCTCCCTCCCCCGGGTCGTGCCTGAAAATAGGCAGGATTTGCCTAGTGCACTTACCCGGTCAACAAAAACAAAATAAATAAATTTACCCCATACAATCTACCCATCCCCCCAGCAGTCCTTCAACTCCCAGGCAGATGCACTCGACTTAAATCCCTCCAAAGGCCATAGGCAAGAGCTCTCTTTTTAGTTGCAGTGGGGTCCTCACTGGTGATGCAGTTGCTGCTAGCGGGGTAGGAGCTTGATGGCAAGCTTTAACTTCTACAGGCAAAACACACTTTAAACCCCAAACTGTTGCAGAAGAATTAAACTGTAAACTGTAGGAAAGGGGTCCCCATTTGTAATCCACTCACAAATGGGTGGCTGGGATGGCCTCAACAGGTCTTCTGCCTGGGCCTATCAAAGTGGCAAAGTCCCGCCTAAGACTTCTCCCTCAGTCCTAGCACAATCATAGTTTTCCAGTTGCAAGGCTAAAACTTCAATGGTTACTTACGGTTTTGTAGCTTCACAGATATCTCTGGTGTCAATTATAGAACAGTCGAGACATCTGGATGTGCAGGATGAAGAGCAGGCTTCCTTGGGGTTGTCTGCTGTTCACTCACTGGTCTCATTTCTCTCACAGTCCATCCAGGACTGCAGTTGCATGGGGTCCAGGGACCCTGAATCAGGCAGTGGCCTTCTCAGTCAGTTGATCTTCTAAGGGGCTCATCCCCCAGAGGGGAAAGTCACTGCTGGGGCAGGAAGAACCCCAGCTCCATTCCTTGCCTTCAAACTTTAGTTTTAATAAAAACTGTTGTTTTCTTCACAAAAAAGTCAGTTGGTGGGATTCCAGACTTCTTTAGTCTGCCAGGCCAGCAGCGTTTGGTAGACAGGGGCACACCGGCTCACAGCTTCCATCTGTCTGTCACACTACCCCAACTCGCTGAGCCCAGCTCTTTTGTATCAATTCCCTTTTATATTTACAAAACTCAGTGCCCTATTGGTCTAAAAATCCCAGGTGGGCTGGGCTCTGGAATTCCAACCAAGCCATGCACATCATGAATGCAAAGTCTGTAGTGTTGCAAACTGATGATTGGTCCAAATTCCCAGGCTGGGGATCTATGACCTCCGACCCATTTTCTAGCAGTCTATGCTGGAGTCAGAGGCTTGAAACTGCATGAACATCATCCACTATATTTACATCTGGCATTTCTTTTGTTTCTGCCTGTACTGTTTTTATTTTAACCCAAGAGGGCTGCTTTATTCCTATCCTAGCTCCACTGCCTGCCATGGGGCTAGGACTGGTTTAAATTTTCATGGCACATAGCCTATTAAGGTAAATGCCATTTTGAGGGGCTTACATAAGCTTATTTAAATATTCATTTTTAATTTTTTATTGAGTCTCGGAATTAAGACCTTTGAGCCAGAGGCTCTTTTACAAAGGCTCCACGTCAACAAAATTGAAATTATACAAAGAATAAACAGTTACAGGTACAATGGGTACAAATAAACAGGCAATAAGCAGGATAATTGACACACAAGCAATAACAGAAGTTATTTTCAGACTGAAAACTAAAATTAAGTGCTCAGGAGTGGAGATTCAGATGTTGGTAGACAGGTTCAGGAGGGAGAGAGAGCCAGAAAAGAGGTGGACTAGGATAGAAATGAGAGGGGTAAATAGGCTGTAGATGGAGGAAGAGGAGAGGTAGTAGGGCAGGTAGGGTGGATCCTTGCATGCAGGGAATAAAATTGGCAGTGTTGCTGAGTAAAGTATGGGTAAGTTGCAGATGATCATGGACTAAAAGGTCACACAAAAATAGTAGCCTAAGGGGGCCTTGTCAGTAGAAAGTTGAATGGTTAAACACAGTGGGACAACAGGATTATACTGGGAGGGCTTTAAGCCGCTGGTTTGATGGGCGGAGCGACAACGTCATTCCCCCATCGAGTTAAAAGGTCACAAACATCCTGGGCCTCGCCAGGATTCTTTCTCGTTGCAGCCAGAGGCGCTATCCCTCCTAGCATTGCTGTGGTCCTGTTTGTTGGGGCACCTCCGACTGCTGGATCGGTCTTCCCCTAGCGTGCTCGCTGTGGCATTTCGTTTTTTCCCTACCCCCTTTATGCCTTCCCTGCTTGAGTTGCTGCCACATTTCTATGCATCGCTCCTGCACCTCATTATTGCTTTCTTTCTTTTGCCGCCTGTCTCCCCGCATTCCTGGATCTGCTTGCTCACCATCTCTCCGCATTCCTTCTGCCTCTGCATCGGGGACTCCCTGTTCTTGTCTACCTTCCAGTGCTTCGTAGTCTCCCGCAATCGGCAGTGTATGTCATTCTTAGCCTCTCTGTGGCATTTCATGTTTGGTTGCTCTTTTGTTCTTCACCCTCCCGCATCCCCTGTAAAATTGCCAGTGCTTCAATGAGTAGTCAGTCAGCTCTGTATTGGTGCTTCTCTCCTGCCTGCCCCTGCGCTGTGGGGCTCCCGGGTACTCGGGACTATGCTCATCGACCTATTCTTCTGGAGGAGATCTCGGGTTGGTTACCCAGGTTGACTGGCTTCCTTGAGCGCTATAGCACACTGTGAATACTGGTAGGTGGACGTGTCTCTCTTTGCTAGTAGTTTGTCACAGTTGGTATGCCTGTCTCAGGTTTATTGGTATTTCCTGAGTCTGCTTTCATCGTTTTTCTGGGACTCCATATCCTCCCTCCGTTCTGCTTCTACCTCGTCTCCTCTCAGCATTACATATAGTAGCACTGGCCTTGCTGTATCACAGGGTCAGGCCTGAAGGTGCCGCACTTTCTTATTTTATTAATGCATAAAAAAAAAAAAATTTGCTTATATATATATATAACAAATCCCTTCCTTTTCCGGCTGGTCCCTGGTGCTGCTCCTGTACATTCTTGACCCTCACTACTGTTTCTGTCTCCCCGCCCCTCCTGTGCTGCTGTCAGGCATTCTGCCACTCTTTCCGTAACTCGGCTTGGCCTCCATTCTGCATTTGATGGGACAGCTCTGGCCCCACTTTACAGTGCCTCGTCCTGTGCCTTGATCGCCTGCCCCCTTTGCTCTCCTGCACTTCTCCATTTCATGGGTCGGAGTGGGCTTCTGAACTTCAGTTTAGGTCTCCTAGGTGCCAATTCTGCACCATCTCAGGCGCATTCGACATGGCAGTTGTGGGACACCAACTCTGGTCTGCTACTTGTGCCTGGTTCATTTGCCATTCGTTGTTCTTGCCTCTAGGCTATACTGCCCACTATGCTAGCACACCTGACTGTTGCTGTGTTCTTTGGTGGCCTTTCTTACATTTTAGGAATATGAGGCACTGCTGTGGATTTTATCTGTCTTGCTTGTCTCCAGTATTGGCTGTTTTCCAGTGCTGTCCTGCAGTATACATCTTCTCGCATCCCATACCCATCGATGTTACCTTTCTTCTGTTCCATTTCCTTGACCTGCAACCCTCTTGCCTCATGTCTCCCTGTATTTTTCTTCCTCACTTTCGAGCATCAAGTCCCAGGCACAGGTGTCATTATTCCCATGCCTTACGTCCTACCGGCCATCGGAGTTCTCCTCCCCCAGCTCGCCTAATGTGGTTCTTGTCTTGTACCGGCCGTCCAGGATTCACTCCCTTTTGTGGCCTACATTCATTATTTATTTTCGGCATCCCTATCATGGCTCCTATTCCACCTCATCTCCATGCTACCTCAAATCAGCTGAATCTCTGGTCAAGGACATGCTGGTCTACGATACCTCGACTCGACCTGCTCCTCTCTTTCACTCGCTCATTCCATATGCCTTGGCCATCTCCATTAGGCCATACTACCTTTCTGCAAGTTCCTTTCCCAGTTCATTCCTGTTTTCCTCCTCTTCCAGTTTTGTTCCAGCCTTCCATGATTCACTCCACTCGAGGCCTGCAGTGGATATTTCTTTTCCTTGTCTACTCCTCTACCACATGCTGCACACCTCTAGATGTATCTTCTTATGGCAGCGGGCGTGCCATTGTTTTTGATCCCTCCCCATACTGCGATCTACTTCTGTTTTATTTCAGACCAGGTAGGATTACCTATGCTACCCAAGTTCCTGGCAGACAACTCCCGGACCTCCTCCAGTGGGGCCATCCACTACCCAGTTTGCCTTGCCCTCCGGAACCCTATGGTTATCTTGCATGATTGTGCCTGCTCCCATCACTCACTCCAGCTTGGCTGTGTCTAGCTGACTCCATCTGGCCCTGCCCTCCTCATCACATCTCTTTTCCCTCTTCGACCTTCATTGCTCCCTTTCCATCCCTGTTTCCTCATTCACCATGCCTATGTTGTATCTGTCTTGTTCTCGATATTCATTTCGAGCAACTGCACTCCTCATCCTGATTCCATCCATCATCAGCTGTCAAGGATTCCTTGCATGCCTCATCAGCCTCGGTGTCTGCTCACCGATACCTCGCCTCACCCTGCTCCTCTACTTGGCTCTTCTGCCACCTACTCAGACTCTCCTTCCTGCAGTTCTCATCCCGTCCCAGCTGGGTCCTATGCTACCCCTTTAACCTCCCTCCGTCCTTTGCTCTTTCATTCCTCACTTCCTGTACTGGCCTCCTTGGCTTCGCTCCCTCTTTGTACCTCATCCATTTCCTTATTTTACCTTCCTTGTCCTAGCGCCTTTTTAGTCCTAGCCTTCATGGCTTCACTCTGCTCTTGTCTTCACTCCTCTTCATGCATTGTCCAGTTTTGCTCCCTCCTCATCTTACCTCATCCAGTTTTTCCTCAATCGCTCACCTTGCGTTGCCTGCCTCCTTTTGTGGAGCCTACTTCCTTTTCCTTCCTTCGTGCAAGTTCATTCTCAGGTTCATTCATGTCTCCTCCTCTTCTAATTCCCACTCCTCATCTCTCTCATCAAGTTCAGCCTTCCAGGATTCAATCGAGTATTGGCTTCTATCGCCTAGTGCCCTGAATTATCTATTCATTTGCTCTGTTGAGCTGTTCCCTTACTCCATCTGGCCATACCTATCATGGTTCATATACCGCCTATTCCGATTTGCCCCCCGTGCAACTCTCATCCTGTACTGACTGGGTCATATGCTTCCTATTAACCTGCATACCATCCTTCATCCTTTCCCACCTCACTTTCCAGTACCTACCCTCATGGTGTCAATCCCTCAACGATTCTCATCTGTTCCTGTTGCCTTCCACTGCCTTTCGTTTATTCTTGTCCTGACCTTCATGGATTCTTTCCACTCCTAGCTTCCCTCCTCATTATCCATCTTCTGCATTGTCTCCCCTTGATCACCATCCTGTGCTTACCTTCTGATCTGCATACCTTCTGGTTCCTGTCACGCCTTCTTGGCTTTGGAGTCTGCCTCCTTTCGAGGAGCATCTTTGTTCGTGTCGCTCCATGGTGCACATTACCTTCATTCCAGTTCTTTTCTTGTTCATTCCCTTCTCCTCTTTCCGTTCTGTGTCAGCTCTTCAATCACTCCACTCGTGACCTACTGTCGATATTTCTTCTTGGGAGTACCTGCCATGACTTCTATGCCACCTATCAGCCACGGCCATCCTGCCGTATGTCTAGAGTTCATAATTCTAGTCATATCAAGTTCATGAATCCAGTCATCATTCACTCAGCATTACCTCAAGGCTTATCTATTTACCTCATTTACTCGAACATTCCTATCACTGAATTCGAGACTACCTCATCGACTACAATCTCAGGGTCTAATCGTTCAGAGTCTGATCATTTACATTACATAATCAAGCATGCCTCTTCAATCTCATTGTCTATTCACTTGCATCGCTCAACTAAGCGCATCGCTCAATCAAGCCAGTCTGCATTATCATCTGTCTCCTCGTGAGCTCATCTGGATACTCATACATAGATTTACTCCCTCACATCCTTGCTCCTCTTATCTACTATCTCTCAACTCCTCGAGCATGCCCTCCTTGAGTCCCTGCTACCTCACGATCCTTCTTTATTCTCTTTGGAGTTTTTTTTTCCCTCTCCCATCATCACGCAGCTATATGGGTCTTCTCCTTTGCATTGACTGCTCGATTCATGTCTTTCCTTTTGCCTCCTCAGCTTCCCTTGTGCATTTCTTTTTTTTGGGGGGGGGTTCCCCTATCCTACCATGCCTCGACTCACTCAGCCTAGTCTGATTACCAGCCTCCATAACATTATGCTTTGGTGACTCCATCTGACATCCTACGACTTGTCCTATTGCAGTTTTCTTTCTACCGGCGGCATCCTTTGCAAACCTATTCCATCCTTACTGTCCTTCTGCCTTTCATACTTCTCTTTCCCGCTCCAGCCTCCATGGCTTCAATCCATCTTCATACCTCATCCATTCCTATTTTACTTTCCTCAGCATAGCAAGTTCCAGGCATGCCTTTTCTAGTGCCAGTCTTCAGGGATTCACTTCACTCATGGTCTCATTTCTCATCCATCATTGTTACCTCGATTTGACTCTAACTCCACTCAAGAGCCATGCCTTCCTGTCCGTCGCCCCTTGGTAAGGGCTGGCTCGAGGCTCTCCACCATCATTCAAGTTTCTTTCACATTCCTTTCCGAATCTACCTCCTTTCGAGGAGCCTATTTATTCACAACGCTCTATTCATTCCGAATCTACCTCCTTTCAAGGAGTCTACTTAGTCACATCACTCTATCAAGCATGTCACCATCTAGTTTGCATACTCTCTGGTTCCAGATATGTCTTCTTGGCCTTGGAGTATATCTCCTTTTGAGGAGCCTCATTACTGCATCACTCTATTCAATCCTATGACATTCATCGCACACTACCTTAGAGTCTAATTGTTCACATTGCATGTTCGTGCTTTATCAGCCTCTGTGTCTACATCTTCACCTTACTCAATCAGGTGCACTTTCCATTCGATCTTATGCTACCTCATCGTCCTACCACCCTCTTGTGTCAATTATCATCATCCGTATTCATCCTTGCCTCCATTCCTTCAAGACGTGCGCAGCCTCATATTCCATATTTAATCGTACTGTCTTTCAAGGAGTTTCCCTATTTTAATCATCATCCTCCCTACTCATGTCTATTTCATTACTAGTCACTACTTAGATCCTTCATCTATGAACCATTCTCTTTACCGACTTACGTCCTCAAATCAAACATCATCAGCCTGGAGGGAAGGCAACCTAGGCCTTGGATCCCCAGAGGTTTCCTCCTCAAAGGGGGTTTTTCCTATTCTCCGTGCCAGTGGTCATAATGTTAGTTAGAGTTAGTGCTTCCTTCACATTAGTTAGGTTCCGCTGTTGAATAGAGGGGGATGGTGGCCCCGGCTTTCTCCTCTCTCCTTAGAATTAATTGATCATCCTCGCCTCTTCAAAGCTTGACATCTGAGGTATTCTTTTTGGGCTTCTTCCTAACCTACCTTTAGCCGAATCATTCGTCCCCGGCACCTGTAAGGGAGGGAAACCCTCCTCTAGGGTTCCTTGCATCGTACCCCTACAAGGTGGTATATCCCATGGATAGAGAGGCAGAAAGCCACAAAGTAAATCAAGTTACACAAGCATCATCTCATATTATCTCCTCCAGTTGCGTAAACACATCGAAATATTAATATGTGTACTTACGGTTGTCTCTTACGAGAGAAGAAGGTTATCTCATGCTGGTTTGGGCAAGAGGACCACAAAACTGAGCAGTTCTGTCAGCCCAGACCAATACGAGATAAACTCGTCATCTCGTAACAGACAACTGTAAGTACGCATATTAATATATTATGAAGCAGTCGAACTGCTTCCAGCATGAAAGAAACTGTTTAAAATCCAATTTTAAGAGACAATGTGTGGTTCCATGTTGTTGGTTTCCCCTGCTGTTCAGATACATTGTGGTAGATTCCATGAGCGGACAGTACACAGCCTTTAATGGTCGGCGGGGCTATATGTGGCTAACACATTTTTTTTTTTCCTTTTTTGAAGCTTGCACATTCGTATTTGTTTCACAATTTTTTCATTTATTTTACAGTTTCATTTGCGAAAACAAACCATTGGTTTTATGGTGATATTTGGGACACACACCCCATAATGTTCAGCAGGGCTAACTGCTGCTAAAAGATTTGAATCCCTTCACAACTGCCCATGAAGTTGTAACCTTTTGTGTTAAAGTGAAGAGACTGCTTTTTTGACAAGCAACCCCCCCCCTATAATGGAATTCCTCATTCCTGTCACAGCTGATTCCACCGCGGTGATTCTTACTCTTGTGACTATCCAGCGTCACCAATTGCGATGGGAATCAGCTGACTGGAGGAGTGCAAGGCAGCAACTGTACACAGACTAAGAGGCATAGTAACTGCTGGCTTCTGATTGGTGGAAGCAGTTCGACTGCTTTATAACATCTGAGAAATGACTGATCCAGCTACCACTCTGCTCAAAACCTAAAGTAAGAAAAAACAGACTTCTGGTGACATCACTGATGGGAATACAGGCTTAATCTACCAGCTCCAGCTCCCTATACAATTAAACTCCCATAAAATGCATTTTTCTTAAAAATACCTCGCCATTCTATGCTACGGGAGTTCTGTTCCTCAGATGGGTAGAAAGAAGAAAATGGTGGTGACAGATTTACAGGCAGTTTCAGACAGATCCAGCTCAGACATCACAGAGCCCACTGAGCATTTGCCTGAGGTGCTACCGTGGCCTGCCTCACCGCCACAACCACCACAACCCAGCAACATGGCTATCCTAACTGATTTCAAGGATTTTCGCTCAGAAATTCAGTTGTTATACACCGAACTCCGGGACAATCTTGCCACAGTTGAAACCTGAGTCACCAGCCTAGAAACTCAGGTATCAGTTGTCAAACCTACACAGACCACCTGAAACATCTCACGCTCTACATTGTGGAGGAAAATAAACAGCTGGCAGCAAAATGGGAGGATCTGGAGAATCACTCCAGATGGATCAATTTACTTATCAATGGAGTCCCAGAAGATGAGGAAGGCTGAGACATGTTTGTCTTTATGGACTCTTTCCTCAGGGAAACCCTGCCATTAGACCTGATCCTGCCACTCAACACAGAGTGGGCCCATAGGGCTTTAACGGCCAATCCTAAACACCCTGAGGACTGCCCATGAACCATTGTAATCCACTTTCTTTACAACTTCAAACAAGATTTGTTAGTGTGTCTGGAGGATGACGCTAGTTACCTATAAAGGTAAATGAATTTTCATTGATAACGACTACTCCCTCACACTCTCAGTTAAAAGGCAGGCCTAAGCACCAATCCTCCATACACTTACAGCACAACTGAAATTCCAAACCCCGTACCCTGCAAAATTAGTGGTGATGTTTCCAGAAGGCCTGCAGACATTTACTTCACTGGAGGATGCTGTTCAGAAGTTGAATGCCCAAAACACAGACATTCCACTTCCCCAGAGGTCCATCCCACAGACCAACATGCAGATCCTTGCTCTATAAGCATGGAACACTGCTCCAGCAGTGGCCCAGAAGTGCTTCTATAGCCAGGCTGCACTTAGGGACATCAAGCAGCTGCTCCACTCCTTTTAATGGACCTCAGCCACTTGAGACTGATTCATTCTTTTGACTGTTAATCTCAGAGGTATGTGGGTGAGTGAGGTGGGAGGGCGGTACTGGATCGCTTGGGGTCTACTGCATTTTACACTTGAACCGTCCTGGCTGCAAAGATAGACTTTTTTGTTGGACATTTTAATTATATGTAAGCATTATGTTTTGTAACCGTTTATTCAACACAACCCTGCTGCATGGTGGGTACGGGTCCTGGCGAAGCCCATATTGGAGCCTTTCCCCTCTCCTTCCACCTTGCCCCATATTTGCTACCATCCCAGCCATCTGCTATCTGGCTTCATCTGCCACCCTCCTCAGATGCAGAAGGAAGAGCCCACCGAGATAAGTTTAGCCACTTTCCTAATCACCTAGGACGATGAGGAGGGTGCAGTTCAGAGACAAAGGGAAGACAAATGGGTATAAAATAATTCCCTGTTTCCTCCTGGGGAGGTGACGCCATTTTCATTTTGGTTTTCTAACTGACCTGCTTAGCTCAGGTTTCTCCCCAGTTAACTGGGTCCTTTTCCTCTTCATCTGCCATTTCACCCGCTCAAACAACTGCCTGGGACTTCATGGCGCCTTCTCATTCAGTTCAGCCTGCTGCTTTTATTACACAGCAGTTGTGCCACCTGCTGTGCGTTTAGCTGCACTACAGAAGTTTAACGAGGCTTATGCCCCTCTGTACCTTGGTGGCCACCACCAGAAGGGACCCTTTGCTGTACCTTGACCTGAAAACAGGCATTCTTGTTCACTCTAAAAGGGCTGGCAGTATAGCCTAGTGGTTAGAGTAATGAGCTGTGAATGAGCTTGGTACATCCAGCAGGCCTGGATATGCTTCCCACAGCCTCTACCTGAATACTGTGTAAATCTGAGCAATTCACTTAACCACCCTAATGCTCCCAGGTTAGCCTAAAAACAGGCATTTGTGCCTAGTGGGCCTTTCCCAGTTACCAAAGAATAAACAAACCTTTACTCTATGACTTCAACTGGGGGGGGACCCACTCATAAAAACAATACAAGTAAACGTCCGAGGGCAGACCTTAGTAGACAAAACAGGAAATGGGAGCTACTAACTAGGAGTGGGTAATTATCAACTTCAGGATTTTGTTTATCCTTATTCACTCCTGCATTACTGGCTCATGCACCTCTGTGAGGCTTTAGCCATATTTGTGCTCTCCGACATGATTTCGGCACTCCACCCTCATGGTCAGTTTGCCTGGAAGCAGCACCCTATACCTGAATGCCTCCACAAATCCTATGCAGAGCTTGGGTACCATTTTCTGTGGCTGGGACCCCTGCTTACACCGTGCCCATAGCTTGGATAGGCAGAGACAATGATCATGAATGATACAGAGACTTACTACAGTGGACTTAAATACATGCACTTATTCTTCCCCTCTCTCAACGGAGCCGTATTCTTGGAGTGAAATCACAGATTTCTATAATACCTGTGGAAAACCATTTACTAGGTCAGATCCCTCTGGTCTGTGACTGAGTCCTCCGGGGTGCTGGGAGTGATCTTCTCTGCCCTCGCCATATGGAGCCCTTAGTAAGGTTCTCTGGCAGGGGCCGACTGGGCCAGGGAGTGGCAGAGTTGCTCAGCTGGGAAGGACTACTAGTCTACGGAGGTTCCATGTCAACACACTATAAATCCCGGCAGAGCCAAACTATTGCATTCCACATGATAGTATGGCACCCCCCCCTTCCCTTAGTTTCCCTTTCCAGTTGTATTATAAGGTGGTGGGACCTAGCGGGGGAAGCACAGACCATAGATATAGGATGGAAGTTATTCTCTGTACCCTGTCCTGCCCCCTGGCAACAGCCCAGACACACTTACTCCCTGATTTGGCCTAAGGGATATACACTTGGCAGAATTGACTGGAGCTGAGGATAGCATCCCTGCTAACGTGGCGTGGCACTCCCGGATTCCCTGGCCTATTTTCCACCAAACCTGGATAAAAGTGGCCACCCAGGTTTCCTCACCCTTTCTCAGTAGCGGGCCTCTGATCCAGAGCCCCAGAGATGGCCCCCCCCTCATATTACATTATAGAGGAGAGGGGCTACCTTCTCACCATCTGAGCTGATCGGGGGAGGAGGAGGATAAATGATTCTTCCCAGTAGGGTTGAGTGCTTTCATCAGAGCACCAACCATTTGCAATCTATCCAGACCATCAGGCAGCAACAAGTCAACCTCATCGTATGTAACCTTTATATATTGTAGGCACCAAGAACTCCAGGTACTCCCTATTACTCTGGATCAGCCCTAGATACTAACACTTCCTACTCAATAGTGAACAGGGAGCCAGTGCCTTCCTCATATTACTCACACGTGACCATCTTCACCTTAGCGAAGTGTTTTTTTTTCCCACCACAGTACCTCCTACATCTCAGTATATTAGTGGCAGTACCCCCTGTCATGAGGGCTCGGTTCACACTTGTGACTGACTTTCCTTCTAGGAATGGATTTTCCGTTTCCATTAGGAAAGGCACTTGACTCTCCCTCCCTGGAAATACCACCATCCTAGTTGAACGTTACTATTATTCGTGAAAAGGCTGCCCTGTTGGTACCTCTATAGATTACAGTTATAGTTTCAGTTTGTATGCTATTGTTGTTTACAATGGCTACTGTAATGCACATCGAAGCTGTCCCCTTTTTAATCGAGTCCATTATCTATGAAGATTTTTCCTTCTGCTTAGCTTTGCTTTGTCTTTTCTCTCGACTGCTATTCCTTTCCTATTTTCCTGCCCCTTACCTTTCTTTCTGCCTCACTTTTTCTGTTCTACTCTGGAGGGTGGGGGCCCAGCCCCTAATATATGTCACCATATATTAAGACAATAAATATGGCTAATTTCTCATGTGTTACTTCTTGGAATATCAATGGGCTCCATAGCCCCATTAAACGATATACATTTTTGCAACAATTAAAATGTGATAAACCAGATGCTCTGCTCTTGCAAAAGACACACCTTTCACCAACAGAGCACAATACATGTTAGTCCTGTGGCTTTCCGACCGTGATAGTCACCTCTCACGAGTCAGGCCACTGTCGGGCATAGCAATTTTGATTCCTCATGGGACACCTTTTATCCTCCAAGACCAATATTCTGACCCAGCGGGCTACTACGTCATAGCCATTGGGAAATTATATAATACTCCTCTTTGGCTAGTGTATATTTCTCTTCAGGCTGTGACAAGGTTATCACTCAGCAGTTCTTTAACAAGCTTTTATCTATGTTTCAAGACTAGCTGATTCTGTGGGGGACTTTAATACCACATTATCACTCACTCTGGACACTACAGGCCCCATACAACACAGAGTGACAATATGCAGAAATGTCTTCATAATACCCTAACACATCTGGGTTTTATCGCCCGATGGCATTACTTTTTTCTGACACACTTGCATTTACCTTTCATACCCTAGAACAGGTTCCTCTGCTCATTTGGACTATTTTCTTGCCACGGCTGAGCATCTAAACACAATATAGGATATCAGCCATGACCCGATCCGCCTCTGTCCAAGCTAAAGTAAATCTTGGCAAAACCTCTCCTAGGGCTTCACGGAGATTCAACTTAGTTTTACTTCAAGATCCCAAATTCATACAACTTACCAGGAAAAACGTCCTCAAATACTTAGCAACAACCCGAGCCCTGACATCACCCCCTCTATTTTATGGAGCACCATTATAATGGTAGTACACGGGTAACTCATTGCGTATTCTACCACTAAAAAGCGCGAAAGAGAGAAAAGTGTCTTCTTGAGCTTATTTATTTATTTAATTTGTTTATTTATTTATTAAGAAATCAGAATTATGAACCTTTGAGTCATTGACTCCTTTGCAAAGGCTCCATGTCAGTTAAACAGACAAATAATACAGACAAGTAATACAGAGTGCAACATATGCAAAGCTACCAAAATAGTGTAAGAGGTACATGGTCAACAATCTATGGCTGGACACAACCCAGAGTCATGAAACATACGGGAAGATTCAGTAACAAAGTCACAATTCACAATTCATCCATAAGTAGTAAGTACAAGGTTAACATAGCTGAAACTGTCTACTAACAATCATAATGGGAGAAGTGAGTGGGAAAAGGGGGAGGAAGATGCCATAAGCGGACAGGGGGAGACTAGGTGCAGTCACAGGATGAACCCACAAGGAGGAATTCCCTGAGGTGGGATTTGAAAATGCCTATCTTAGGCTCAGTTGATATGGTGATAGGGAGGCCATTAAACCATTGAGGGGCCCTGTGAAAGAACGCACTTTGACCCAGGGCAGTCCTGCAATGGGGGACAAAGAGAGGAGACTTTGAAGTGCTCCTGGAGACTCTTTGTTTGGGGGAGCAGCTGGATAAGGCAGCGTAGACCAGGTGGGGAGAGTTTGCAGTACATATTCTTGGTGAGTAGGCAGGTATGATATCTAAGACAGCCCTCAAAGTTTAGCCAATTGGTACAGCTTATAGAGATTACAGGTGTGGGTCCATCTATCGCAACCCATCACCAGATGACAGACTTTGTTCAAGGCAGTTTGATTCAATATAGGGCATTGTTATTGGCAGAGCCATAGAACACAATTCCATAGTCCACAATGGAAGGATTGAGGGACAACACAGTTTTCAAAGGGCATCAGGAGGTAGACAGTGTTTGAGCCAGTAGAGTCCAGTTCTGGCTATGATGGTGGTACTGTACTAAGGATGTGAATATGCGATTAGTAAGAGAGGGAGGAGTTGAGAGTGATGCCTAAATATTTGAAAGTGTTTACCTGCTCAAGTGGGGAGCCTTGATGATTGTGTATGAGCAGAGGGAGATCTCTGCGCTGCCTTTGGCGATGAGAGAAAACCATTGTCTTGGTTTTTTTATAGTTAAGAACTAGTCTGTGCTCAGTGAACCATGATTCGGCTCCAGTGAAAGAATTTTGGAGGGCTTGCTGAAGCTGTGTGGGGATGAGGGTGGCTCTAGAAATAACTGCATCATCAGAGTAGAGAAGTAAATGACTAGAGCAGGCACTGGGCACAGAGTTTAAGAACAGGCTAAAAAGGAGAGGGCCCAGAATGGAGCCCTGGGGAACCCCGGAATGGACTGGGAGGCAAGTGGAAAGTGTTGAATTGATTTTGACCTGCTGGGTCCTGTCACTTAGGTAGCTCTCAAACCAGGATGTAGTTTCTGGAGTTAGTCCCAAGGAAGGTAGTGAACTAAGGAGGAGGGCATGATTTACAGTATTGAATGCCTTAGTTAGGTCAATGTAGACAGACCCAACTAAGTGTCCATGGTCAAAGGCCTTATGGATATATGTAATGTATTCCATAAGGGCCATAGTGGTGCTGTGTCCTTGTGGAACCCATGTTTTTTGGGAGACAGGAGATTATACTTAGATGGGTAGTCAGTGAGCTGGTCGACCATGACTTTTTTCTAGGGCTTTAGAAAGAGGAGGTAAAATGGGGATGGGACGTTAGTTGTTGGGGGAGTTAGGATCACCGCTTTTTAGAATGGGGTGATGACGGCCCATTTCCAGAGAGTAGAAAATTGTCCTAGGCAGAGGGAGAGGTTAAGGATTTTGGTTAGCGGGACGATGACTGTGTTGAGAGTGAGGTGGAGGGGTTTTAAATCCAGTGTATCCCCACTACAGCGAGACTTGCCCAGGACTTTAGAGGGATAGGATTTAGCCTCTTGCATCGATATAACCCAAAATCAGAAAGGTGAGGAGTTGTTGGAGGGAGAGAGTGCAGAAGACAGAGAGGAGGGGGGGTCAAAAAAGTTAGGTGGGAGCACACTGCTGAGGTCGGAGAAGGTGGTGTTTAATGCATGGGCTATTTGTTGTGGGTCCTGCGTAAGAGTGCCATTTACTGTGAGTTGGGGGGGACAGTTTTACGCTGAGTTCTTTGATGGTGTCCCAGAATTTACGTCTGGAGCCCGTGGTGGAGGAGAGGGCATTCTGGTAGTAGGTTGACTTAGCCTGATGCAGGGCCCAGGTGCATTTGTTTCTGGCCTCCCTATATCACTGTCTGTCCTGAGGAAGTCCTGAGTCAAGGGCTTTATGCCAAAAGCAATCTTGATGGTGCATAAGGTCAAGTAGTTTCTGAGAAAGCCAGGGGGTATCTCGATCTTTTACAATCTGTTTGGAGATCGAGGCAAAAAGATCACAAGTGGCGTTGAAATTGGCAATGAAATAGGTAAGAGCACTGTCGGGGAACGTAGCTGTGTCAATGGGGAAACCAGTTGCAGTTTATGAGGTGCTTTTTAAAGAGGTCTAGAGAGCCCTTTTTAGTCGACAAAGATTAGTAACTTTAGGGGAAGGGTTAGATGTTTTACTAGACCACCAGCAGAGTACGAGGGAGTAGTCACTATGGGTGTCAGGGAGCACCGTGACCTTCGAGAGTCTTTTACAGTGATTTGCTAAGATTAGGTCCATCAGTGTAGATGTCCCTGTTTTGTGGTTGAGTCTTATGGGGAAAGAACAACTTGAGTAAGGTCAACAGCCGAGGAGGAGTCCTTGAATAGGGTGGCATTAGGCGATAAGCAATTGATGTTGTAGTCACCCATGATTAAGAACTCACTATTGAGGGGGAGGTGGGAGATGCAGTTGGTGATAGCATTAAAGGCAGGTTTTTGATTGCATGGGGGAATGTAAGCTACCATGATGAAGAGGGATTTGCAAGGGTTCCCCAGAAGTAGTTTAACTGTTAGCATTTGTGCCTTGTGTGCAGGTGGGGGAACAGAGACAGTGAGGGCTTGTAGGGATTCCCGCATGTAGAGGGCACAGCCCCCTCCCCTCTTGACTTGTCTACTAGTCCGAAAGACTGAGTAACCATTCATGGCCATGTGAGTCCTCAATATCAGGGGGCAGCTTTAACATCTGCATTCTACTTTACAGTCCTTTTATTACCAAGGGGACAAATGAATCGCTCCACAACTCCAACAAGTTACACAGAAATTGCAGAAATTACTTGATACTAAGATAGAGCAAACATTACCTCAAACATAATCATTATGGGGGTCAGGGGGCCCGTAATTTGGCAAAGAAACTTTGTGACCACAAAACCCGAGCTTGCATCTCTCAGATGTATGACACAGATATGGGCACCCTTGCTACCCATCCTTCTGCTATTCGGAACATCCTAGCTAAGTTTTATAGAAGATTATACACAGCAGACCCAGAAGCATCCTCAGAACAAATACACACTTATCTGCATTCACTCCCTCTTCCAAAATTGGATGAAGCTACTGCGCAAAGGTTGATAGCACCCATACAGGTGAAGGAGATCACCAGACAACCCAAGACTCTCACCCCCAGAAAAGCCCCAGGTTTAGATGGTTACCCTGCAGAATTCTTTAGAAAATGTTGGCCCGCTCTGGTACCACTCCTCATACCTGTCTTTCATGCTGTCCAACAAGGAGAACCACCACCACCTTCTTGGCATTATGCAGTCATATCTGCTCTTCCCAAGCCCAACAAAGATCCACAATATGCCCCTTCGTACAGGCCAGTCTCTATACTGAATTATGATTGTAAAGTCTATATGTCAATCCTAGCCCATGGGATAGAACATTTATTACCTACTTTGATAGAGCCTGACAAGGTAGGCTTTGTGTGTAACTGCCAGGCACACGACATTGTAAAACGCACATTTTTGTTTCATTACTATGCTACGGCTCACAAATTTCCACTTGCTTTATTGAGCCTTAATGCTGAGAAGGCTTTAGGCAGGGGGGTCTGGACATTTCTGTGAGCCACCCTGTCAACCTTTGGCCTCCCAGATGATTTTACTACCTTCCTACAAAACATTTATTCTTCCTCCCAGGCATATATACAACTCAATGGCTCCCTGTCAGACCCATTTCCGCTAATGTGGGGGACTAGGCAGGGTTCCCCCTTCCCCCCTCTTTTTTTTCCCTCTATACCTATAACCTCTAACTGTACATATTTAGAGTCTCTTCCCCCCCACCAATCTCTGGTATACGTCTCGGGGCAGGGATCACAATATTTCCCTATTCACTGATGACTTACTCCTTATGGTCACCTCACCTGAAGACTCGATCCCCACAGTTTGGGGCAAATTTCATACTTTCGGGAAGTTGTCAGGATATGACTTAAATACCTCAAGAACAGAGATTATATTGTACAACTTTTCCCTGTCTCCACATCTCACAAATACCTTTCCTTAAGGCAGGCCCTGTGGTGTGGAGGCCTGAGGCACTGCGTGCCTTACCTCCTGCCACTCCAGTGACCCATGTTTGTGATGGCCATGGGTTGCTGGGGCTTTGCCAGGGAGGAGGGCTGAGTGAGGATTGAGCAGCCACCTGGAAGCTGTCCTCTCCTGAATAGGGGAGGCTGACTCTCCTGGCCTTTGACCACCACCATATGGAAGCATGATGGTAGCGCGGGCAATGGAGGGAAGCCAGGCACTAGATCAGGGTGGGAGGAGTGGAGTCACTTGGGCCAAGGTGTGCGTGCGTGCGTGCGCACCTCCATGCACGTGTCTGACCATGTCTGGGGCTCTGGGGGTAATGGGGAGAAAACCAGGTGGAAAATTGGGGGTTGGGGCTTGATGAAGACCCTCTTCTAGCAACAATGGTCTGCCCAAGGTTGGAGGAGGCATGACTCGGGATGGCCATGGAGCTTGAACAGAACAGGCTGATACAGGAGTATAAAGGAAAGTGTAGCAAAAACAAATTGCTTTCCTTTTAAATGATACAAAACAGCTTTTAGATACCTAGGAATTGAGATCACTCAGAATTTAGAACATTTTGAACTATTAAATTTGGAACTCCTAACACTTTTTTACAGGAGCGACCTGGGAGCACAAGGAGGTTAAGTGACTTGCTCAGGGTCACACAGTATGCAAGTAGAATCTGTGGGATTCAAACTCAGGTCTGGTCTGCTGGATGTCACCAGATTTGCAGCTCAGAGCCTTAGACCACTGCGCTATACTGCCTCCAACAAGTGCATTTGCTCAGACGTTCTTTTGTAGTTCTCTTCTCTCTCTCCTTTGGACTGCCCATGACCCAAACAAATAAGATCCCCTATAGGGGGCTGGCTCCCTCTCCATGGGCTAAGATACAGGTATGGCACACTGATTAGTCCAAATGAGGATGAAACATGTTTTTGCGTCTGCTGTTCTCAGCCTTTTCTGATTGTACTGTGAGGTACCACCACACTGACTAGCAGTTAAGGAAGGGGGTTAGGCCTATGGGCAGACTAGATGGACCGTATCATCTCCTTCTGCCTTCACTTTCTATGTTTCTGTGAGGCCTTCTGGCACCATTCAACTCTGCTTAAAGTTGAGCCAGTCCAAATTAATTTATGGGCATTTGCATATGCTTCCCATGATGCTTTGCATTATTGGGGTATGTGCAATTTATGTTTTCTTATATTGGAATAAACTATAGCTCTCGCTCCATTTGGAGTGGGAACCCCCATCTGATTTTCAAGTTTACAATTACCACAGAAGGAGGAGGAGGTGTGAACTTTCCGAACCTCCCCAAATGTGCTCTAGCAGCCCATCTGTGCACAATCTATGTATGGAAGGCTCCCTCCCTCCCTTAACCCATATTGTAAACAGACTGAATTCACATCAAATGACTTACACGACTATGACCACCATCTATTTGGGAACCCCTGAACCTGTCTTCCTTTTAACTAAGTTTTTATTCCTACACAGCAATAACCATACGCCAATGGCTACTGATCTCCAACACTTGCCTCCCGACAGCTCCTTGATTTTTATCTCCAAGCACTTGTTCACGATACCAACTACTGGCCCACTCTATTGGAAGAGGCAATGAGGTTGGACTAGAATGAGACTTCATTTCTTTTTTCAGTTACTAGATCACCAAGGAACTCTTCCCTTCTTCAACCTGTAGTCAGCATACCACCTTTGCACCATGGACCGTTACCAATATCTACAGCTGCGATCCCATCTGGGAGACAGGCTCATAGTCTACTGTAGTCTCCCAGCTAAACTCCCTCTGCTCATGCAGCTTTTAATCTCCTATTTGCAAGGTAATACCTGGGATCACATCATTGGTCAGGCCTATAAGGCGCTTCAGGAGGCCTCCACAGAGTCCACCCTCTCCATCTTACAAAGGTGGAATACAGAATGAAATACTACACATACAATTGATGTATGGAGCAAATCTGCCATATCTGTACACCCACTCACTTGCTCAACTTATTGGAGGAGGTTCTCCTGGAAATGCCCCTCTAGATTTTTTTAGATCACCCAGCATTGTTGCTAAACTTGCCGGAAAGGACTTGGCTACATGCTGGTGTAGCCAAACCTCTGCAAACACAATTCACATCTTAAGTGCCTGCCCATCTATTTAACCATTTTGGCAGGATGTAATCTGAGTGCTAGAGGCTATCTTTGACTGCTCAGGAGCTATCACTCCCTCTCTACTTATACTAGCCATCCCTCCAAAAGGATCCAGGATAGATCATACGAATCTGCACTTGTCATTGTTATTCATATCTGTCATCGCTGCAAAAAAAAGTGATCACATGGCTTTGGCACACACCCAAAATCCCAACATTGGAAGGGTGGAGATCTACCATGCTAGAAATCTGTACCATGGAACAAATGATATAGAACTACTTGGAGAAATTATCCCTCTATGAAATCTGTTGGAGGAAATGGGTGCTGTATCAAATGACCAACTATCCTGACATTGTGCCTTACCCCACCCCCACTCTCACTCTTTAAATCTCACCTCTTTTTCTTTCTACCTGTTCTTCTTTTCTGTCTTTTTCTCCTCTTTCCTTCCTATCTCTATGCTTTCAACTTCTCTTTGCCAATCAGTGTTCAAAGGACAAGCACATTTGTTTTGTCACTATTTTGTCTGTTTATATGTCCTCACCTTTTTGAGGGGGGTTGCTCTGGGTCTTCCATGTACTTTTTTAAATTCATGCATGCACAGCGAACTCCTTGGGATAGTAAGCTTTGAGGGGTGTGACACTGTCTGTCCAATGCAGAGTGCTCTGCAAGAGGCTTGACAGTATTGTACCAATTGTCAGTCAGGCTGGCCCTGAAGCTGTTTTGCCTGCAGTGGTCTGCACTTGAAAAGGAAAAGCCACACCAATCAGGAGGCATCTTTTTCCTTTCATCTGCAAGTCAATGCAGAGCAAACAGCTGTTTGAGTCGTGACGTCTCCACCTCGCTACCCCACTGGTCCCTGCCTGAAAGGTGGGGGGAGGTGCTTTCCTCATTTGCCTCCTCCATGTCCCGCTGTCTCTAGCTCTAAAGTTTCTCCCACCCATGCAGAGCAGACCACAGCCTAAGCTCTGTACGTGCTGGGAGTATACAGTGCCCAAAGGCACTTTTACTCTAAGTGTGATCGATCACATTGGCGGACCCCCCTTCCCCCGCCTGCCAACATCGAGGTGCTCAATCCCCATGTCAGCCTGTATCCACCCTTCATCCTTTAATGTGGCACACTGGGAGCCCACCCCAGTGTGCCAAAACCTGCTGTGGTGTTTCCAACACTGGGATGCCCACTCCTGGTGTCAGATCGTCCCCCACATATCCTCCAACCTCAGGGTGCCCAATCTGCGCATTGATCCCCTTGATCCCCCAGTACTCTGGTACACTGGGCCCACCCCAGTGTGCCAAAATCCATAGTTTCTCTGTAAAAAAGAAAACAGACCTAGCGTCTTTTTTTTTAAACCTGAAAAAAAGCAGGTCCTTGTTGTTCCCCGACCCTCCAACCTGCACCCTCCCTCTCCACACCACACCTCCCCACACCCTCCCTCACCCATACATACATCTGGAGGTCGGGAGCAGTGATCTTCACTTGACCAGGAACACGTCTGCACTCTTCAAAAGCTGACTGCAAACTGAAGTGAAAGTCCTATAATGGCAGTGAATGGGGGGGTTTCAATTTAGGTTGATATCTCAGCCATTTATGGGAGTTTTGGTCCCAGATTTTCAACATGGGGTTCTTGGGACCCCACCTCATGAACACAGTCACTGTCATTTTGTTTTTCAGTCCCAAAACGTGATTTCATGGTGGCTGCGTGGAATCACCTTTTGGGGCCAATTAACAAAACGACAGTGCCACTGTTCATGAGGGTGGGGTTGCAAAACCCTTGTTGCAAATTTGGTGAAAAAAACTCCCAAAATGACTGCATTAATCCTTGTGCAGCTTCTACACGCTCTTAATGTCATCAATTTTACAATTTTCACTCAAATTTCAAAAGTGCCAGTTTTCACACCCCCTTAAGAACAGTACAGCTGTTATTTTTTGTATCCTTCCCAAAATGTGTTTTTGCACCTGTAGCCCAGAATGGTGCGGTCACTTTGCAAAATCAACTTTCGGAACAGATTAATGAAATTTCAGTGCCACTGTTCATAAGGGGAGGTCCCAAAAAGACTATGTTGAAAATTTGGTGAAAACATTCCAAAAAATTACTGTGTTACGAGCATGCGTTGTGCAGTTTCTATGCACACTCATAACTCCGCCACATTTTCATATTTTCATTCCAGATTTTCAACATTGCCATTTCTTCACACCTCCTCATGAACAGTACAGCTGTAATTTTTCACATCCTGCCCAAAATGTGATTTCACACCTGTGGCGCTGAATGGCACACTCGTATGAAATCACCTTTTGGGAAGTAGTAACAAAATGATACTGCCACTCTTCATGAGGTGGGGTCCCAAAAAGCCCACGTTGAAAATTCGGAGCAAAAATATCAACAAATGCCTTCAGCATTAGGGTTTCCAACTGTAACGCCTACCCTTAAAATGCAAGGCAGAGGAATATACATAGAAACATTTAGGAGGCATGTACAACAGCAATACCAACAGTGAACTCTTGGCATTGACAAATGCTTGTTATATCTGTCACACCTGCCTTCTGAAAATCTGTGGTATCCTCAAAAATAGCAGATAATGTCATAGTCTTTTTGTTAGCTCAAGAGAGAGCTGTTTTCATCACAGGCAACCATGGACTACCTGGACTCCTAGTGAAAATCAAGAACTTATCAGAGTTAACATCAACTTTTTTATTCTGTTCATGAGACAATACTTATTATTGGACTTTATTTTGTCTATTGTCCAAAATATCACCATGCTGTATATGTACCACCTGTTTTAAAAGAAATAAGCTTCAAGGGCCAGATTCCAGGACGCACATCACACCTCGCGGGCATATGTGAGTTGCAACATGTGCAGCCATGCCAGGGACCCTGCACCCTATTCCAAAACAGGCAGGGTCCCCGGCACTCATGCCCTGTGACTTGTGGCAGTGGCAGGGTTGCACCACGGGAATGGTGCAATGGATCTGAGTGCCGAAAGCCGCATACCAGGAAGAACTGTCCCCCTGAATCCCCCCAGCCATGAAAACAGCCCGAAAGCCCCTGTGGGTATGGTGAGGTCAGCAGTGTAGCAGAGGTGCAAGGTAGCATGAGAAACCAGACCCGGGTGCGGAGGGTGTCACCCCGGTAATGCAGGGGGTTCCAGTGTTGGGGGGGTCTGTTGGGCACAGCTCCGTGTGTGTTGCAGCACTGCATGGGGGAACCACCATTTTGCCAGGACAGAAGCCCCTTACTCCAGCTAACAGCTGGTCTAACCCCACAGTGCCACAGTAGCTCTTGTAATTGCATAACTGGGTTACGGCAGCTGCTCTCACAGAATAGGATGCAGTTGCTGCCATAAACCCCCCTTCTGCCATGCCATAGGGGCTGCAGCCGGTAGATGTCCTCTTGGGCACAGGCCACCCTAGCCATGGTGCAGGCCACCTCCTGGAATCCCGAACAGTGTTCTGCATGGCGCAAGGTGCAACTTGTGCCATTGGGTTTGGTGCAAGTCACCTTGTGACATGCATAAATGTCTTGGAATTGAGCACCAAGTATATAAAAAAAAGTAAAACATAAATGGAAAATAGGAAAGTTATTACTGCGATTAGACTTATAATCACCACAACAGCCTCAAAGCCAGTTGTTCCTTTGGATTAATGACTTTGTGGAGGGAGATGGCCCTCAGCATCCACCCCCCCCGACCAGTCGTGAATGCCCTGGATATGAGATAAGACTAACATGGACTCTTCACAACTACCTTATCATATTTATGTGCATATGTGTGTATGTGTGTGTGTGTGTGTGAATATATATTTGTACCACGGGGAGAGAGCTCCAAGGTTACAACTACTCCTGTTATTTTCACCATGGTGAAATAAATGAAGCTGACGACAACAGAGTTAAAATAAATGCAGTTTATACATACTCTGCTTACGTCAGCTTCCTCCCTCTTTCTATACCCATTCCTGCTACTGAATATCCCTCTTCTCACTGCCTGCACTGCAAACTACTACATAAGTTTCATACCTCACCTAACAAATATCTGTTAAAACAACCTATCCCAAACAAAAAACCCAACATCTTAATCCACGTCTGTTTTACAAGCATTTCAGCAACACTCGCACAAGCGGTCCCGACAGTGTAAACAACTGTCCTCCGAATCAAAATTGAACAGCATGTCTTCGAAATAATGACCACGAAATAAAACACTATTAATGCTCTCCTCTATCTGTCAGCACTGAAAACAATGTTCTTTAATTAACTTTTTTCTTTTTGTATCACTCGCCATTCCGCATCACGAACAGGAAACTGAAGCCTGTTTCTTGAAACGAAACTTAGCAAGTACCCACAGCCATAAGCATAAGCAAAGCAGACTCTGTTAAAACACACACTGAAGTTGAAGCAGACAGCATAAAAAGTGCACACAAAGAATTGCAAATAACCATAAAAAAACAAAAACAACTCACTAAACACATGAGAAATATACCTAACAAAGATCACATCATGCTGTTCCCAAGCCGAAAACAAATTCCCACCCTCACAAACAAATAACCCAATCACAAAGCACACTACAGATAACACCATCCAATCAGCAATCAAACAAACAGCAAACTACCAATAACAGATCTAACACACACACCATTCATACCCATTCAGTCATATGTAACCCCCCCTACAAATGGGGGTTCCCAAAAAGTATTCCCTGAGCTTTTCTACATGCTCACCGCCAGGCTGGTGTCCTGTGTTTTTGCAGTTTAAAAGTGCCTATATAGCCTCTGTGTACTGTCTCTTTAAGAGCTGCCTGGATTGAAGTCATAATTAATCTAAAAGGGAGCTTTGTTAGAAGATGTGCTTGTTTGCTGATCATTTGTTAGAGTAGTAATAATATTGCAATTTGTTCTAACCTGCCTTCTTTGCAGCATGGACAGTTCTGTTTGTTTCCTTGGTCCAGGACTGCTGAAATGGGCCAATTAGTACATTTGGGACTCTAAAATGGAGCCTGCCTACAGGGGCTTGGTGGGGTCAAAACTTGTAGGAATTGTAGTTTTTGCATTTTAGCGCCTAAAATAACCTGGAGGGGGAGCCCTTGTTGTGAATGACAGACAGATCAGACAACCGAACCTTTTGGATCTTGGGGAAATTCCCCAAGCTGCTTGCAGCTAGTTTCAGTTCTGAGTTGGGAAGTGAAAAGATAACAGCTTGAATGATTCAAGCAGCAGCCCTTGCATAGATTCACGTGGGAGAACTGTGGAAAGGCCTGAGTTTTGGCCTGCATGCCTGCCTGCTGTCCCTGAGAGGGAACTTGTGCTTTTTTCGGACTGAATCCAAACTTGGAGAGTGAAGTAAGCCACTGAATTGTGACCAGGCTCCTACCTGAAGAAGACCGAAGATTTGCTGAATGCAATCGGCCTGTCTGGACCTCCAGCCACCTCTGAACTCCCGAATTGTGCAGAGACTCTGTAATTGCTACCAGAGACTTTTGCCTGGTACAGTGGAATTTCCTCACACGTGAATGTGTTGTATGCTTATAGTGGGTCGTGATTTGGTTCCCCACTGTGGTTTGAATTGTGTTCTGCTTGCTGGAAGCTGCATTAGAATTTCCTTATGTGTAAATGTGCTGTGTGCTGCTAGTGAGTCACGACTTGGTTCCCCACTGTGGTTTGAACTGTATTCTACTTGCTGGAAGCTGCATCCAGCCCCAAATCAACCTGATTACGCCCCATCCTTGTTCAAGTCCCCTGAATAAATAAGATCTGACTTTTTCTACATTAAACCTGACTGTGGTTCCAGTTTGTGCCAAGAGTACTGTACTGTTGCTATTTGCTGTGCATAACCTTGTTTTACAGGGGGTCCCCAGGGTCAAGCCGGAGGAACCGCCCCTGGTGGTAAGTACAAACAGTGTGGGTACTCGTATGGTGTACAAGGGGTACTGTGAAAGTGATTATCATATATATTGCTCATGCCACTAGAGGAAAGAGTTAAGTGTCCCGGAAGGCTGTGCCCAGGTTAGTTTGACCACTACCATCCCTGACCTCTGGGTGGAGGCACCCGTTGCAGAACCTAGGCCCCTTAACCTGCTACTAGCCAAGCAGGCAGGGCTAGTAGCCCGTGGAATAGCACCACTTAGGGGTTACACATACAAACAACAGAAATAGACACCAAACAAAGATAAAAAAAAATGTGCTAGAAGAGCTCTTACCCCCGTGGTATAAATAGCACACATGATGTGCAGATCATGAAATATGGAAAATCTTCTCACTCCTGCATCGTGAGTTCTGGATATTTCAGTCATGCCTTCGGCACTTGTGAAATATCCAGAGTTCACTCTGCAGGAGTGAGAAGATCTTCCATATTTCACTCCTGACCCTCATGTATCCCTATGTATACAGATATATATATATATGAAACAAAACAGACTGTTTGACTTGAACTGTGCCTCACCTTGGTAAGATTAAGTTTGTCTTAAACAAGCAAAGACAAATACATTTTTTCTCTGGACTTATCCACAGGAAAATAAATTATATAAAAGTTATAGCCCCCCCCCTTCCCCATATTTAAACAATTTGCATGCACTAAGAGGCTTAGCATCATGCTAATGGGATATAGCGTGTCTCACAGCTTGTTAGTATGCCAGCTATTATATCTACACACTACACCGGATGCCAACCACTGAGCAGTTTCAAATTAAATGCAGGAAAACTTGACTTCAGCAAAAAGGTTTAATTCACAGTGACAAGGACAAACTGATACAGACACAGCTCATGATCTTGTTATCTTGCCACTGTTTAGATCATGTTTGGATTTTTGTGACATTTAGTGCTGTACAGAATTCTGCTATAGTACAGCTTCCTCAGCCTTCAATTCCTATGTTACCACCTATGCTTCCTCACTCCTCTCTGCACTCCCTGTCACTCCCCCACTCCCTGTCACTCCCCCACTCCCCCACTGCCCCCTTCCGTTTACCCACTTTATTCTTCTTCTCAGTCATCCCTGCCTCCTTACTAAAAGCCCTCCTGGCTCTCAACCCCCAGAAAGGTGGAAGCCCATCAGGGCTTGATCCCAAGCTCCTGCACCTCTCTGTAGCTGCCATTGCTCCGCTCATCTCCTCCCTGCTCAACCTTTCTTTCTCTCTTGCCTCAGTCCCAGATTCCTGGAAGCATCTGTTGTTATTCCTCTTCCTAAAGGAGGTGACTCCGTCTCTCCTTACAATTTCTGCCCTTTCTCATGCCTCCCAACCTTATCCAAGTTTCAAGAGCACATAGTTCTATCCCAGCTCTCCCCCTTCCTTGACTCCTTCTTTTTCACCCCCTTCCAGTCTGGCTTTCGTAAACATCACTCCACTACTACATCACTTCTCAGGCACACAGGCTCCATCCACACTGGCACGGAGCAGGGCCTTCTCACTGCTGACATTTTTGTCAATCTGGCAAAAGCCTTCGACACTGCTTCCCACCCTCTTCTCCTGGCCAAACTAAAATCATCAGGTCTTTCCAACTCTGCAATTCAGATGGTTCAACTCCTATCTTGTAGAAAGATCTCAATCAGTGAGAACTGGCAAATTCCTCTCCCCCCCCATTCCCATACACACCAGTGTCCCCTTAGGTTCTGTTCTTGCCCCTTTGCTTTTTTCCATATTTCTAAATGACCTCCTCTCAGTCACTCCTCTGCATCCATTCACATGTATGCAGATGACGCAGTCCCGTTTTCATTTTGCACCTCTCCTTTTGAGTTAACATCCAAGCTTCCACTTGATTTTGATCTGTGCAGAAATGGTGCAGGGCAAATCAATTATCCCTTAATGCTAAGAAAACTGTCTCCATGTGTTTCAGCACTCAGCAGGGGTTTTCTAGACTCCCTTCACTCCCCACCTTCCACACCCTAGATGAGGATAAAATTGACAACATACCCTCATTTAAATACTTCAGTGTCTGGTTAGACCATCACCTTGTTTTTTCTCAGCACAAAAGCACCATGAGCAAAAACCTTCACCCTGAGCTCAGTGTCCTTTATAGGAACAAGAACTGTATCCCAATATCTGCCCCCATGACATCATCATTAAGATGGTCTTGCCCATTTTTGATTATGGCGGCATTTTCTATGGAATTGCTCCAAAATCCTCCCTGGCCCCTGACTGGATTCCCTCTTCCACTCTTTTTGCCACTTCCTCCCCCTTCCCCCCGCACTCACCACTGTTCTCTGTACATTGATCTTTCACTCCCTTCTTTGAATGACTGCCGCCTCACCCACTGTGCCTCATTTATTTTTAATTTCTGGTTGGCTTCATTCCCTCCGTGCTTCAGCTCTCTTCTCTCCCCTATGCCCCCTCCTCATACTCTCTCTGTAACTCTGGTTATCATTCACTCTTGGCCCCCCTCTCATAAATCCCTGCTAGCCAGTCTGGTTTCTCCTCCCACCTCCCTAATCTCTGGAATTCCCTTCCTCAAACTATTCTCTCAGCCCCTCCAAACGCTCCCTTTCCTCTGTACTCTGAGACCATACTGCCCCTCCTGTAAATGCCCACAGCCTTATGTCCTTATTTTACTCCCAATCTATTTCTACCTCTGCACTCTTCATCACCCTATCCCAGCCCCCCTTCTTCTCCTCATTACCTCCTACACCACATCCCAACTCTTTCTCCCACCCCTTCTTCTTACTAACTCCCTCCCCCTTATTCACCCTTTTACCCATACTTCTCCCCTTAATCTCTCCTCAGCACTCTCCCCCACCTCACCCCATCCCAATTCCCTCTCCCACCCTTTTTTTATTTACTCTCACCCCCTTAATCACCCTGTTATTCTTACCTCTCTACCTTATTCTATCCTCAACTTTTTTCTCCGCAACCTCACCCCCATAACTGTTTTTTTTTTTCTGTATGTACTTTTGACTTTTTCCCTTATAGTCTCACTCCCATGCATCCCCAGCTTGCTGCACGAGTGTGGAGGCAAGCATACAAATTTTTCTCGACAAGAAAGGTACAGCAAAAGCCGCTAACCAATCTCCGATTGGTTCCTGCAGTATCCTGTCTTACTCCTTTCTAAACTGTGCTAAAAAACTATTTTCTGACGTTAAAACTGCACTGAAAGACTGCAATCTCTTATTCAAGTCTGCTGTTAAGAAATTTTACTACTGTTTAATAGTGCTAAGCTATGAAATTTGAGTGAATACAGCCCCTTCTGGATTTGTGTGCTGGTGCCAGACTTTAGGCGCCAAAGCAATACGCATCCTTTGCTTTACAAATTTCGGATACCCGCTGGTTCAATCAGCCTTTTGTCTATGGACAACTCTTAAATTTGACCTCTTCTTTCTCTCTTTGGCTGAGGACAAGCTTCCCAGGGGCTCCCAGCTCTTCAGCCGAGGAGTCTCAGCCAGCAGGTAGACAGGTGCTTTCCAGCCGCCCAAGACCATGAAGCCGGACTCTCAGCAAGAAAGGTATGGCAAAAGCCACTAATTTTGCACCCACACTTCCACTTATATTAAATACATCCTCATCCCACCCCTCATAAGGAACGCCCACAGTGACAGCTGACACCCAATCCAGGCAAAACTCTGCTCCTCTCCATTTACTATTGCAAAAAGATTCCTCTAAGCATTGTGACAACAGCACTATCCCTTGAGACTGTAGGATCTCTACCATGCTGGAAACTGGGTTCACGAAAGGGATAGACTGGGTTCCCAAAAAAGGTAGATTCTTTACCATTACTGGAAACTGGCTCCCCTAAAGGGGCACATGCCTTAGGTTAACCTGGCTGATGCATTACCATTGAGACTACAGGCCTCTCCTGTTATTGGAAGGTGGTACTCCAGGAGAACTATTGCCTTAGTTTTTTTTCCCAGTGGTATTCCTAGTCTGTCAGAAGTTCTAGGAGACCCAGAGAATGCGTACCTATATAAGTCCTACCATGTGGGGAATCCCTGTGCTCTCTCTCTTGACTATCATCTCACTTATACCGGGGGCACCTTATTGGCCTAAACTCCCTTCTCTACCTGGGGGATATGACACTCAACTAGAATGCCATCTGCAAAATAATTCCTCTTACAGATACCTTTGTGTCCTTATGCTCCCTCAACTGCAAGCATACACTCAGGGAACTCTCTGTGGAGGCACCAGTGCTGAGATGACTTCTCGAGCTATCCCTCCCTCATACTATGGTACTTGTCTTTCCTTGTATTTCACTACCAGATTATTGGTCTAGGTAGCTTTAGGTCAGTACACCCCTAGGGGTAGTGATAGGCATACCCTAATTGAGAAACCACAAAGACGTGCTAGAGCTGGAATACTCAGATTAACTATTGCTGCCCTATCAAAGATCATAGTACTTTTCCTGTTATGGTCTGGTAATATTGAGCTGAATCCTGGACCTCCTGCAGCCCTTACATCGCCCTCTAATACTGCCAGGCTGAAAGGCATGAGTTTCTAGCATGTTAATGTCTGTAACCTATTGAAAATGTTTACTCTGATCAAGGCATGGATTAGCCATACTTCGCAAGATGTTTTGGTGATCTCCGAATCCTGGCTCAGGCCAGCCACCTTGGACAGTGAGATCAACATCCCTACTTATACACTTTTCAGAACTGACAGACTGACTAGAGGAGGAGGAGGAGTAGCAATCTATGTTAGGGACAAGTGCTCCACATCTTGTCTTGATTCAGTTACGGTAAAAAACAAATTTGAATGTCTGGCTATTAAGACTGAGTTATCCACCTCCCTTGCGCTTCGTGTAATAGGTTGCTATAGACCACCATCCGCTGGGCTACAGCTCCTTATGCATCTTGGCTCTTTATTAGGGAAAGAGAACTTTGAAACAATTATTCTAGGAGATCTCAACTTCGACTGGCTAGCCAAGCCTTCTACTCCTCTTAATACCTTCTGTAATTCCCTTGGGCTGACACAATTAATTGATGAACCTACACACCCAAATAAAAGGAACCCGAGCAATAGTACCTTGCTAGATGTTATATTAGTTAATAAGCCCCACCTATTTTCTCATGCTGGTACCTTCTTCTCGGATGTTAGCGACCATTGCTTTATTGCTGGCATCAGATCGCTGCATAATGCAGCACCTGCAGCTAAATTTGATGCTAAACGGTCCTGTCTGAACTTTGATCTGTTTGCCTACATTAATGACCTGAAACATTCACTGTGCTGGCAGGACTTCTACATAGCCAACATGGTTAACATGGCCTATGATATTTTCTATTAAATATTGGTAGGGGCACTAAACAAGTGTGCCCCTATGGTAAAAATTTGTGTGAGGAACAAAGCTTGTCACTGGTTCTCTGCTGAACTGAAGGCTACTTTGCTAGCAAGAGACAAATTCTGGAAAAAGGCACGCAGATCTAAGTTAGACACTGATTGGTGTCAGTTCAGGAAAGCTCAGAATGCATGCACTAAAATGGCTAGGGAAGCAAAGGCTACATTCTATCATAATGAACTGGATTCTGCTGCAAAGTGTTCCTTTAAATTTTGGAAGACAATTAAGGAAATGTCGGGGCACACCCTGGGAACTCTCTGCCTGCAAAGATTAACTCAGGGAATACTACTGTTTGTGATAAAATGGGGATTCTAGACTCCTTTAACAATCATTTTGCCATTGCTGGTCTTGCATTTGATAACTCTCCTGCATGCTTGGCACACTCGCAACTAGGAGTGCAAGATGAGCAATCTCCTGCCCCTGCCCCTGCCCCTGGCTTCTCCTTCCAGCCTGCATCCCTGAAAGGGTCAAAGATCTTTTGCTTCAGCTGGACTCTAAGAAAAGCGCTGGGGCAGATTCACTAGATCCCTATTTCCTTAAGATTGTCTATCATGTTTTAACGGTGCCAATCACTCTTCTCTTCAACCTATCACTGTCTCAAGGGATTATTCCCCCAATGTGAAAAACTGCACATGTCATTTCCCTGTTTAAATCAGGGGACCCTTGTGACCTGAACAATTACAGACCAATATCTCTCCTACCTATCTTGTCAAAACTTCTGGAAAAATTAGTGAGTAACCAGCTCAGGAACTACATTGAGTCCAAAAATCTATTAAACCCTATGCAATCTGGTTTTAGATCAAGACGCAGCACTATTATGGCCTTTGCCAAAGTCACCAATGACTGGCGCTGTGACCTGGATAGTAAAAATGTTGTCTGTGCTGTATTCTTAGACCTAAGCAAGGCTTCTGACACCGTGGATCACAGCCTGCTTCTCTCATCCTTGAGGAATACATATCTTGACCCAGTTCCAATGGGTTGGTTTACTGATTATCTCTCAGGACAGCTCCAGCAGATCAAGGCTGAGGGTGAGCTGTCCCCACTCAAACCTCTTCAAAGGGGAGTGCCATAAGGGTCGATACTTGAACCATTACTGTTTGTTATCTATATTAAAAATATTGATGATAGCATAAATAAGACCAGCATACATCTGTTTGCGAATGACACTGTTCTTTAGCTTTGTTGTCTGACCCCTGAATCCACCTGTGCAGATCTCCAGAAGGAATTTAGCCAGCTGCAGAATCAGCTTCTTTTTAAAAAGCTCCTCCTAAATGCAAAAAAAAACTAAAGCAATGCTTTTCTCGCCCCACAGTCGTGTGGTGAACCCAGCCACTACTGGAGCATTACCTCTGATCGCCCCAATCCTCGGAGAGAACCTGGCGTTTGTTTCAGAGTTTAAATACTTGGGAGTGTGGCTGGATCAGAATCTCTCATTCAAAGAGCATGTTGAGGACTTGCTAAAGAAACTAAGACAAAGGCTAAACCTTTTCTTTAGGATTAACCAGTTTCTTACTAGTGAGTTTAAAAAGCGACTGGTCCAAACAACTTTTCTCTCTCTGTTTGATTATGCAGACTTCTTATATAGTCAGTGCCCTAAAGCCTCTCTCGACAAACTGGACACGCTTTACCACAGAGCGATTAGGTTTAAAACTGGCCTTCCCCTCTCCACCCACCATTGTGCCTTGTATGCAGCCGTAGGGTGAACTTCTCTTATATTTAGGTGGAATAGAAACGCGGTGATTTGAGCCTTCAGAGCGGTCACAAAACAGCTTCCTCAATATATCATTGACTGTCTCCTGCTAAGCACACCAGGAATATATGCCTTTTTCTACTTCCACCATACCTGTTATACACCCCAAACTACCCTCTTCTCCTCTATCCCCTTCCCTCCGCCTCCCCCAGTTACTGTTGTATCTCGGACTTGCTAACTGGCTTTTTACTGCGCACTGTTTCATGCTAACGACTTATATGAATCTCTTAACCTGTGTTGCACTTATCTTATTCTTCTCAATGATCTTGTTATCCATGTTTTTGACTACCCACTTTGCTTGACCATGTATTTTTATAGTCTTATTAGTGTTTGAGATGTTCTTTACTCTCCTGGCTAACTTTTTATTGTATGGTTTATGTGTGCTGCGTCACACTGATGTTGTTGTTTTGTATTTCACTTGTATCCTCCCGGGTCGTACCTGAAAATAGACATTCCTATGTCTAGTGTACCCACCCGGTCAACAAAAGCAAATAAGTAATAAAAATAATAAGAAGTGCCTCCCTTATCACATTGTGTATCCGTAAGGTTTCTTCCTGCTTTGGTAGAGCAGCAATTAGCTTTGTGTTACCATCCCTGTGGAATAAACTGCAAAAATTTTTGAAATTGAGCACTCTCATCAGTTTGGAATCCTTCCAGACCCTATATGCTCAGATGATGAGGGAACCCTGTAATTGTTTCCCTCGTCACTAACCTACCCTGAATTATAGGCTTCAGCTCCTTGCAGATTATACTGCAGTATAATGCTGGCTTCATATGACCCCATTACTCTGATCCCATCCCATGACCGTATATTGTTAAACTGTGTGGGAATTCTATAATCACTTCCCCTCTTCCTCAGGCTGCCTCTGCACCCTTTTTCCATGCATACTGCTCGGGCCACTGTTCTCCTTCTCCATACCTTGTTTCTTCTCCACCTCTTCCCATCCCCCCAACCCCACCACACCTCCCTCTCTCTGTTCCTCTGCTTCAGTTTTTCTGGGAACTCCATGCATCCTCTCAACCTAGCTGTACATCCCTGGCCAGGACTAGGTATTGTACTTGTTATATTAATCGCCAGTCTGTTCTGTGGCTGAACCATTGTCATTTTCCCTGAAGTCATCTAGGCTTCCCAAATTTCACATATATGCCACAGTTATCCTCTGTGCTTTTGTATGCCTACCTCTGTATTGTAGCTGATGTTGTATTATGTACCTTTTTTGTATTTATTTGTTGTTATGATGATGTTATTGTCACTGTGACTGTAAAAAAATTCTTTGTAATGTATTTTGACCTGGTAATAACCAGGTCCATCTTGCAAATGAGCTTGCTCAATGATGTTCACCTGGATAAATAAAGATTTGATTGATTGATACACACACCTTGTAGGATGTCCCCCGCCCTACTGGTCACACCATTACCACCTGCGCCTATCACCAGACCTCCATCCGGTGATGGCAGGACTACAGACGGGTGACCTCCCCTTCCCGGGAGAGGAGAGCCTTTGCTCAATCCTGCTTCCACCCTCCCCCTCCCCCTCCCAAACCAGCACCCCGCGACTCAGGGTCACTCCTGAACCCAGGTCACCAGCACAGCGCAAGGTAAGGCATCCAGCATCTCACTCTTCAGCACCACCGGGCTGGCTCACACCTATAATACTGTTCTGATATTCTTTTCTCTCCCCACTTCCCCTCTTTACTTATAACGCACCCTCCTACATCTATATTCCCCCCTGATCACTCTCCTACTTGTCATATATCCTGACATTGCAGTCTATTAATGACTGGTACTGTATCTCACCTCCAGAAGTTTATTCTTGCATTGTTATTGTTTGCCTTGTTAATCTATGTTTACTGTACTTATTATCTATTTTGTATTGTGTTGCTTCACTTGTTTGTACTCATCCCATGCCCCACTCCCCCAAGATGCATCTGGAAACTAGCTTTACAGCTCGTTATGTCTTTCCTGGTAAAACTCTTTTACATAAATAAATAAAGGTACACATGGTACGTCACTAAGTGTTTACTGCGGTCAGGCAGAATACACCATGGTGAGGACCCCTAGTGCTCTGTTGCACATTGTTCTTATTTCTGTGGCAAGACTCCAAGGCTTCTGCGGCAACATTTTCTGATTTCTGCAGCATGATTTATTCATTTCTGTGGCAGAATGCAGTAATGCCATGGGCCAAAACACGATGTGATGCCATTGATGACGTCACATGCAGAGGTTAGAGGAGGGTGCCAGGATAAACAAGATGGGGAAGGGAGCCTGGCACTAAGGAAAAGTGACATGGTATATTTGAAAGAAAATTCAGCAAGAACAATGAATTCTGCTGCATTATAAATATTCTGCAGCATGATACAATTTATGTGGAATATTCCATGGCCACGGAATTGCAGAATTCAAGGGACCTTGCAAAAAGGGTCTCAGTCCTGCAAGCAAGGTACAGGTGTATACTGAAAGAGTTTTGGAAGTACCAAAAGCCTGCTGTGGAAATCCTATTTACTGCCTTCAAAACCCTACTCTTAGTTCATATGACTTATATTTAGATGTTTCAACTGATCAGCATCAAAGAAGAGCATTTACTAATTTTCGATTCCAGTCCAACAAATTGAATATTACTATAACAAGATGTGCCAAATCTGCAAATAATCTGGATGCGCTCTGGTGTAAATACAGTTTAAATCAGAAAGAGGATGCATATTTGATTTTGCTATGCCCAAAGATATACACGCACATATCAGAAGCACATGGTTGGGGAAAAAATATTCTGGAAGGCTCCAAATCCTCTAACAAGGGTTTGAATTTGCTTCCTAATTCAAAGGATTTTTATGCGATCAAAAGATTGGGAAAGTTGTGTTATTGGTACCTAAAAATGGACAGTCGCTGTAACAACAAGTATACTTTTCCCTGTGCTCTTCGCAGAATGGACTTTCTTGTATTTATAAGTTATTGGTATAGTATTCTTGTTTTCTTGAAGTGAATTGCTGCCTCTATGTTTTTGGAATGATTATTTGTGTCTCTCTGTAAAGCTGACTTTGGATGTATTCAAGGTTCCATTGTCTACATGATATGATTTTAGAGAAGCTTTCTTTTAAATTGCTTTTTTAATGACTGTAAAATCTTTATGAGCTGATCAATGATGACTGTCTTCTATTACTACAAAGGAGACCAATCTAGGCTCAGATGCACTTGTCACCACATGAATTTCCACAACCTAGATTTCAAAGATATGATTGAAGAGGCACAAGGGACTAACCATGGCAGAGCATTTCATAAGACAGGTGCTTCCTCTAAGAATGCCATATATCTCACTGACTGAAGACAGGAGGGAGGGATTCTGTGTTGGCCCTATTTGGATGCTCTGGTCCACCCAGGGGCATGGGGTGGCCAAGAGATCATAGAAGTAGACATCCAGAGTCATGAACTGAGTAGGACATGATGAAATTATATGTATAATAACGGACGATAAATGTAGAAATGTGAAAGAAATCTGGACATAATCGGGATACAAACGATATGCTGTTTACTTTGGGATTAGCAGTTCACCAGAAATGATAATGTAACCTTCATAGTCAGTGTTACCAGACTGCCTGAACTGCATTAGTTGTTCTTTTAATGTGATGTAAGATGCTTTGAAGTCATTCTGTCATGTATTGTTATAATTAAGTTCAATAACATGTTTCACTGCACAACCATAAAACTTCATTATCTCATCATAATGATAATGGTGTCTATACACCATTCGAGTCCGGGTACGCATGACAGACACTTATACAGCCCACACAACTCTGCAACCGTGGACAGGTGCACGGTGGCCAGCATTCAAGATCACCGGCCATTGTAGGGTGCCTATCTGCATCCCTGCCCCCTGCACATTGGTACCCAGAGGGGATTAGTGGACACATGCGAGCATCCCGGTGCAGTTGTGGATCCCTTCCTCTGCATGGAGCAGGGAAATGTGGGATGGTGTGGGTTTCTGAATTTAAAAGAGGCAGGCAATTGCCTGAATAGCTGCCCCAGCCTTCCCTGCCTGACAGGAGGTCTGGGGCAGCATGGTAAGGGGGGGTGAAATTGTTTTAGTAGCTGGCAAGGGTACTCTGTGGGAGGGCTCACAACAGATACAGCAGGGTCCCTGCTGCCATATCTTACAACCTGCCCAGTACTCCATGCCTTTTTTTGAATGGCATGGAGTGCTGGCACACCCCCTGGACACTTCCCCAGACCATCCATGCATGTAGCCATGTGAATGGCTGAGGGGTTAAGTGAGGAAGGGGCACACTGCCCTTCTGTGAATGCCACCAGGGGTCCACAGGACCCCCGGTGTGCGGCATTCGAACAGGATTGCCTACACGCCACAGATACACGCTATGTAGGCAATTCCTAATTTGCACATAGGGCCCATAGAGAAAAAAGTGCAGCAGGGCCAAAGACTACAGACGTCTAGCGATGGAACACAGGAAATGCAAGACAAAAAAAAGACTAGCAGTTAATTTTGTCCATCTTTTGCAATGACCGCAGCTGCAGCATTCATTTCATGAAAACAAAAGCAGTTTAAGAGTTGCTTGAATGGCGGGGGAAGGATTTTCAAAAGGATCTGACTCAAACAGGTATGCATGTTGTACCAGCATCTGCATCCACCTGAACACATCCAGAGAAATGAATTCTGTGTTACTTCATATATTCTGTGGCTTACAGCAAGTTTTGCAGAAAATTACTCAGCTAGGGAATAACAGAATTCCAGGGGTCCTGATTATACATTAACATACTGTATGTACTTGCAAATGAGCCCCTGTATTAGTCATTCATCCATTACTCACTGAATTTGCTAATTTCACCAAGCCTTCATTTTATTTAAAGCAGCAATGCAACAAAATTTGGCCAAAAAAGTTTACCCTGCCTTTTTGTTTCACTGTATAAGATATAAGTCATCCTCTAGTTTTATTTGATGGTAGAATCTTCCAGTTCCACCAAAATATGAGTGTTTTATAGAAACATAGAAGTTGACGGCAGATAAGGACCGCAAGGCACATCCAGTCTGCCCATTTCTTTTTCTACCTTATAAATGTGCCATCGGCTTTTGCTCTGTCAGTGGCCTATCTATTCATACTCATTTGTATTGCTCCCTTATGCCTATCCCATGCCTGTTTGAAGCCCTGCACTGTATTCATATCCACCACTTCCTGAGGTAGGCCATTCCATGCATCCACCACCCTTTCTGTGAAAAAGAATTTCTCACATTCCCTTAATCGGCCCCTCTAATCTCATGCTGTGTCCTCTTGTCCTGCTATTTTTCTTATATTTAAACATGTTAGACTCTTTCACCTTGTTAATGCCCTTAAGGTGTTTGAATGCCTCGATCATATCACCCTCTCCTCCTTTGCTCAAGGGTATATATATTGAGCTCTGTTAATCTGTCCTCATATGTCTTCTGATGCAGTCCCTGCATCATTTTGCTGCCCTTCTCTGGACTGCCTCAATTTGGCTAATGTCCTTGTGAAGGTGTGGCCTCCAATACTGCACGCAGTACTCCAGATGGGGCCTAATCAGTGTCTTGTAAAGAGGGATTACCTCCCTCTTATGACTTGTGATACCCCTACTAATACACCCTAACACCCCCCAGCCTTACCTACTGCTTTAGAGGTCTGCTTGGATGATTTCATGTAATCAGTGATGATGATGCCCAAGTCTCTTTCTTCCTTTGTGACTGCTAGCAACTCCCCTCCCAGCCTATAGGTGGCTTCAGGGTTTCTCTTCCCTATGTGCATGATCTTGCACTTCTTTGCATTAAATCCCAGTTGCCACTCTTCTGACCATTTTGCTAGTTTATCCAGATATCTTCTCATTCTGCCCACCCCATCTGGATCATCTACTCTGTTGCAGATCTTGGTGTTATCTGCAAACAGACAAACCTTACCCTCTAGTCCATCTGCAAGGTCACTAATGAAGATGTTGAAGAGGACTGGCACCAGGACTGATCCTGAGGTACCCCACTTGTGACTTGCATCTCTTCTGACTGTATACCATTTACCACCACTCTCTGTTTTCTGCCGTCAACCAGTTTGCCACCCAGTTGACGACTTCTGACCCACTCCGGCTACCCAGCTTATTTATCAATCTTCTATGTGGAACAGTGTCAAAAGCTTTACTGAAGTCAAGGTAGGCGACATCAACTGCTCCCTCTTGGTCCACCACTCTGGTTACCCAGTCAAAGAAATCTATGAGATTAGTTTGACAGGACCTTCCTTTTGTAAACCCGTGCTGTCTTGGATCCTGTGCCCCTATGGATTCCAGGTGTTGCACTATCCTTTCCTTAAGGAGTGCCTCCATAATCTTGCCCACTACTGAGGTAAGACTGACTGGTCTGTAGTTCTCTGCCTCCTCCCTGCTACCACTCTTGTGAAGTGGGACCACATGAGCCCTTCTCCAGTCCTCTGGGACCTCTCCTGTGCTCAGAGACTCACTAAACAGTTCTGCAAATGGCTCTGCTAGTTCCACCTTTAGCTCCTTAAGTACCCTGGAATGTATGCCATCAGGTCCCATTGCCTTATCCACCCTGAGCTTAGCAAGCTCTTGTAGGACCCTTTCTTTTGTGAAGGGAGTAGTGCTCACCTCCCTCCCGCCTGTGTCCATGGTGCTGAGCTGTGGGCCCTGCCCTACCTTCTCTTCAGTAAATACTGAGCAAAAGTATCTATTTAGGATGGATGCTTTTATATGGTCCTCCTCCTCACATGCTCTCTTTTCTCCATTAAGCTTAGCAATACCCCCTCTGGACTTTCTCCTTTCACTAATGTATCTATAGAAAGTCTTGTCACCTTCTTTACTGTTCGTGCTAGTGTTTCCTCAGTTTGGGACTTTGCCTGCCTTACTGCCTTCCCTGCTTCCCTTAGGGCAGTTTGGTATGCCTCCTATCTTCATCCGCTGTGTTCCCTTATATTTCCTGAAGGCCAGCCTTTTGGCTCTGACCTTTTCTGCTACTGTATTTGAGAACCAAAGTGGTTTCCTTCTTCTTTTGCACTTCCTTTTCTGTCTAACACAATGGGATGTTGCTTCAAGTATTGCATCCTTAATGCTTGCCCACTTTGCCTGTACCCCTCACCTGTGTTTCTTTTGCCAGGGCTAGCTTAACTCTGTTGGCCATCTTATTAAAGTCAGCTCCTCTGAAGTCCCATATTTTGCCTTGGAATGGGATGATTTAGATGTAGCAGCCAAATTGAACCATACCATGTGATGGTCACTGGCCCCCCTGGAGATCTGTGATCCCTTCCCTGTTAGTCAATACTAGATCTAGGATAGCCCTGTCTCTTGTGGGTTGTTGTACCAGTTGTTTGAGGCCCTCAGTATACTTTAATTTCATTTTTTCTCAAAAAAAAAAGATGACTGCCACATTTGGCTTAAAATTACCAATGTAGACCTGGCAAGAATTAGGATCAAGAAAATGTACAAAAAAAAAAGAAATCAAGGCACGCTGCATAGGTGGTTACCTAGACAAGTAGATTTCACAGAGACGCAGTGTTGGATTTACACTTTATGAGCTTTGGGAACTAGGGGACCAATAAGGGTGTCACCTTTGAATTGAGCCCCCCTTTCCATTATAAGTCAATGGCAGTGATGTGTAAGCTACCGGGGCTCACGTCAGAGCTGGGGGGGGGGGCGAGCCCTGGCAAGGCCTCTGTGATTCTAGCACTGCAGGGAAGCTAACATTTTTATTAGCTGTAGCTGAAACTAGCTTTTGGAGAAAATATTTTTTCATTGGACTGCTGCTTTAAGTAGTTGAAATGGAAGTACAATACAGTGAACAATCCCTAGTGAATAATGAACTCATTTCACATATCCTGGAGAGCTCATCCTCTTTTTGTACAGTATTTGGCAACCATTAGAAATTAGCAGTTGGTGTTCCCAGATCACAAGTTCTTGTCAAGTGGGATCTGAGTGTTTTGTAAAATAGGTGCTTGTACTACATGGCCGCCTAGTTTACTAGGGAGGAAAAAACACGCAGAATTCATGCAGATGCTGCTTGCTTACCAGCACCTACTCTGCTCCTACAGTCTAAAACTATCTCCCCACATCCCTCCAACGTACTGACTCACTCACTGATTTTAGTGTCAGATGGGGGGGGTTCATCAGGGGTTACAATCCCCCTTAATCAGTCCCAGCTGTACTAACTAGCTAGCTACTACTACTACCATATTACGCCGAATTGGAGAATTTTCTCAACAATGTTTCCAGGTACAGAATACTCCCAGACCCTCTAGGAAGCATATAACCTCACACCATCACCACAGCAGTTCTAGATCCATCACTGCTTTGTAATCCTATCCCAAAACTGACAGAACATCTTCTCCCTGACCTATAAATCATACCCCAGCCACACCCACAGCAACCACCATTCATCTTCTGCTGTTTAAATATATGTACCAACCTCTGCTCCTTTTCTGATTTTTGAAAAACTGCTTGCTGCTGTTTGTTCTATGCTTCCATTGTGTTTCAACATGTTACTGTTATACATTTTACAGCAATTGTGTTGAATATTTGACCAACATCAGACCTACGCTATAAGTACAGAACTCAGGTTACACTACTTGGCCAAGTCGGCCTGTCAGTTATTTTTTGTTAATTCATTTGAATTAGGGGACTTTGCCCCCCCACAACCCTCAGGTTAAAGCAACTAGGGGGTGTGGGGCGGCAAAGCCCAATAACTCAAATAAACAGACAAAACTGAAATTAACAGCAAGTACACAATGTAGCGCACAAGCACACAATGAAATTACACTGTATTCTTTGTAGCTTTGTGCTACGCTAACGGCAGTGGTCCTATATTCAACACAATCACCCATTTTGCTACATTACTGCACTGTATTATTACTGCATTACTGTCAATAGTGTAATACTGCACTATGTTATTGCATGCCACTACCACCATTACTATTTTTTATTAATTTATGACTTGTTATATTCATTCAGTCCTGTTTGTTGCTGGTAGAGTGCATTTGTATATTTTGTATGGATGACAGTGTAAAACATTTTATGGCACTGCATGGACTCATACATGGCAGACGTTGCTTGTACAAATTTGGGTGGGGGGGTACCATCAAAAAATTATTGGAATATTACATACGGCCTTGAAGAGCTAGTAGCACAAACAACAGCAAACAGGGCCACTCTAAGGATCCCCTGAGGGTCCAAGTTTGGGAACGGGCTCGGGGAGCCACATCAGCAGGCAGGCAAAGATGGGGTAGCTGCTGCCTGGCGACATGCCTCAGCTGGGGAGGATTGGAAACAGGCACTTTCTGCTGCAGCAACCTCAATGGCTTGTGTGCAAGGCTAATAAATGGCTATCACCCATGCCATGTGGGACATGGGAGGGAAGAGGAGGAAACAGGGAAGTAAAACAGCCAGGATCCTGTCGAGACAACAGCCCAACTTGACACACAGACCTCACTCAGTGGCGGCCATTGCCTGCCTTGGGTCCTAACTAAGTCGATGGGGGAGGATGTCCCCTCCTTCAAAGACAAGGCAGATTGCAGAGCACTTAAGGAATGAAAAAGACACTAGCCCAGGTATTAAAGCTGGAATGCTTTATGCAGTAGCTTGTGATTACAATGATAAGTAGCACCAATGTTTCTCAAACAATGACCAGCCAGTCCACTGGCACAGCGGTAGAGCTACCGCTTGTGACGCCAGCAACCCAGGTTTGGGAACAGACTTGGGTTGCTGGAGGGCTGGCCAGGGGGAGAAGGATTGAGTGCCCACTGGCTGCTATCCTTCTTCATGGAGGGTGGGATGCCTGTCCCACTGCTTTACTGCTACCTGGGTGATCACGGGTGGAGTTGCAGCAGGATGGCATGTAAGTGGGTGGGGGGGATGAGCTCTTTTCTTCTAGGGTTGTTTGTAAGGACAGAGCAAGGAACATTATCAGAGCAAGGAAAAAGAGTAAGGCTTCTTTTGGCTAGGCAGATTTATTGTATGTTGTTATCTTCTTTTGTACTCACAGGGTTTGTTACTATTTGTTGCTAACATTTTACTGCTTTATTGTTCTCTGATTCAAATTGCTGTTGCAAGCTGCATTATTACAGGGTGTGCCTACAGGTTTGTATTTACAGATTACTGCAATAATCTTCTCTGATTCAAATTGTTTTTTGCAAGGTATATCTTCTGTTACTGCTTTATTTTTCTCTGCACCAAAGTGTTTTTTACAGGGTATATCTTCTGTGAAATTATTACAGGTGGTACTTTACAGGTTTCACAGTTTTATCTGTCATTAGGCTAAGCTTTCAGGGCTACTGCATTTGTTGCTGGCTGATTGTTTCTGATCTTATCTCCTTGTTTCTTTCTTCCATGGTTCTTCTTTTTCAGCAGGGGAAGGGCCTAGTCACCCACCCATCCCCAACCACTCCATGCTACACTCCTTTTATAGGGTAGCACAGTCGTGAAAATTCCTGTAGCAAAGCAGGAAGGGGAGGATCCAGGGAGGTATCCACACAGTGACCTCACTTACAGGGGCACAAGTAATTTAACTTGTTATAACAAGTTATACAAAAATAAACAAACAAAACACAAAATCAAACTTTAGCTTTCATTTTCCTCCTTCTAATTACTCAGATTAGGTTATAAACGCAGCAACTCATCTGGAATGGATATTATTAACTGCAGGTACTGCGGAACACTTTTCAGAAGGGCAGTTTGACAGGATTTAGGGCACTGTCCTACATGCTGGACCATTGGAGATCTAAGGGCTCAGTTCCAGGTAGCATGGACAGAGACTGCATGCCTCAAATCACATATTCAGGAGGACATATATTATAAAAAACACCCACCATTTGCCCAACATCCAACAGAAGCAACTCGACCACAGAGGATAGTTGGTCCAGGAGGTTGGCAGGTGGTTAGGAGGGGCAAATTGGGTGCCCCCTTACTCAGTGCTCTCCAATGTATCACCTCCACAAACCATACAAAAACTACAAACAGGTATCTGCCTCTATCTCTGAAATCAAACAAAGGGCAGAAGACACTGCAGAGCAGGACACTGCAGCAGAGGAGCTAGCGCAACAAAATTCACCCAAAACAGGGATCAAAATTAAAAAAAAAAGCAAAAAGGAAATCCAAAACACTTCTGATCATAGGAGACTCCATGATTCGGGGAGTTGATACCTACCTCCAGCCAAGGGTAGTGGTCAGATGTCTCCCAGGTACATAAGCATGGAGAGACACTGACTGCATTGCTAAAGTCATGCAGGAAGCAGGAGAAAACATCGATATCCTGGTACACATAGGGACTAATGATCTCACCAGCCAGTCAATTGTGGAGACCAAGAAACACCTGACCAGGCTGGAAGACAAACTGTTATCCATTTCATCCAGCATCTCCTTCTCTGAGATCCTGCCCGTCTGGGGGGGGCAGATGGACCGAAGGTCAGAGAAGGGGAGATAAGGGAGCTAAACATGTGGCTCAAAGGCTGGTGCCAGGAAAAAGGATACAAATTTGTAGGTAACTGGCAACAGTTTTGGGAGTGAAAGTTCTATAAATTTGGTGGACTGCATCCGACTAAGGAAGGAGTCAGAGCATTGGGGCAGAAGTCTGACGTCTTTGCAGAATATTTAAACTAGCAAATGGGGAAAGGGGTGCAGCACCCGATACATCAAATGGGAGGAACACCCCTCCCCCCTCAGCCAGTGATCAAACAGGAGTTCAGCATGTTTGTTGTTCATTTGCATCACCAGATAAGGAAAAAGGTTTGACTCCCCATACTGTGCACAGGGGAAATGCCTGACCTCGACCAACAACTAACACACCAAAATCTGCCCAATGGAAAATCATGTACACAAATGCTCACATTCTGGGAAACAAGATCCCAGACCTGCAGGCAACAGGCAATAGTAACAGATGCCAAACCGGACATAATAGCCATTAGCGAGACATGGTTCACCGGTAACCACACTTGGGAGACTTCAGTACCCTGCTATGTACTGTTCAGAAGAGGCAGAGGTGCAAAAAGGGGGGGGGGTGGAGTGGCCCTTTATGTCAATGAAAATATCAAAGCTACAGAAATTCAGAATACACATAAGGAGCCAGAAGAACTGTGGGTCACCATGGAAACAGGAAATAGGACAGCCATACGAACAGGTATTGTCTACAGGCCTCAAGACCATGAGGAGGACACAGACAAATTACTGTTAGAAGATGTACAAAACATGACAGCTAAAGGGTAGGTTCTGATGATGGGAGACTTCAACATGCCAGAAACACATTGCTCAATACCAGCAGGAACATCCACCAGAACTAGACACATAGTGGATTCCCTGCAGGGAGAGGGCCTCAAACAACTGGTAGAACAACCCACAAGAGACAGGGCTATCCTAGATCTAGTACTGACTAACAGGGAAAGGATCACAGATCTCCAGGTAGAAGGTCACCTGGGGGCCAGTGACCATCACATGGTATGGTTCAATTTGGCCACTACAACTAAATCATCCCATTCCAAGGCAAAAATATGGGACTTCAAAAGAGCTAACTTTGATAAAATGGCCAACAGAGTTAAGCTAGCCCTGGCAAGAAGAAATACAGGTGATGGGGTACAGGCAAAGTGGGCAAGCATTAAGGATGCAATACTTGAAGCAACATCCCATTGTGTTAGAGAGAAAAGCAAGAGCAAAAGAAGCAGGAAACCACTTTGGTTTTCAAAAACAGTAGCAGAAAAGGTCAGAGCCAAAAGGCTGGCCTTCAGGAAATATGAGGGAACTCAGCGGGATGAAGATAGGGAGGCATACCAGACTTTCCTAAGGAAAGCAGGGAAAGCAGTAAGGCAGGCAAAGGCCCAAACAGAGGAAACATTAGCACAAACAGTAAAGGAAGGGGACAAGACTTTCTATAGATACATTAGAGAAGGGAGAAAGTCCAGAGGGGGTATTGCTAAGATCAAAGGGGATAAGGGGTGGTGTGTGGAGAGGACCAAGGAAAAGCATCTATCCTAAATAGATACTTCTGCTCAGTATTTACTAAGGAGAAGATAGGGCAGGGCACACAGCTCAGCACCATGGACACAGGGGGAAGGGAGATGTATGCTAGTCCCTTCACAAAAGAAAGGGTCCTACAAAAGCTCGCTAAGCTCAGGGTGGACAAGGCAATGGGACCTGATGGCATACATCCCAGGGTACTAAAGGAGCTAAGGGTGGAACTAGCAGAGCCATTATCAGAACTGTTTAGTGAGTCTCTGAGCACAGGAGAGGTTCCAGAAGACTGGAGAAGGGCTCATGTGATCTAGCTCCACAAGAGTGGTAGCAGGGAGGAGGGAGGGAACTACAGACCAGTCAGTCTTACCTCAGTAGTGGGCAAGATTATAGAGGCACTCCTTAAGGAAAGGATAGTGCAACACCTGGAATCCATAGGAGCACAGGATCCAAGACAGCATGGGTTTACAAAAGGAAGGTCCTGCCAAACTAATCTCATAGATTTCTTTGACTGGGTAACTAGAGTGGTGGACCAAGGGGGAGCAGTTGATGTCGCCTACCTTAACTTCAGCAAAGCTTTCGATACTGTTCCACATAGAAGATTGATTAATAAGCTGGGTAGGCTCGGGGTGGGTCAGAAGTTGGTCAACTGTGTGGCAAACTGGTTGGCGGGAAGAAAACAGAGAGTGGTGGTAAACGGTATACAGTCGGAAAAGATGCAAGTCACAAGTGGGGTACCTCAGGGATCAGTCCTGTGGCCAGTCACCTTCAATATCTTGATCAGTGACCTTGCAGAAGGACTGGAGGGTAAGGTTTGTCTGTTTGCAGATGACACCAAGATCTTCAACAGAGTAGATGATCCAGGTGGGGTGGGCAGAATGAGAAGAGATCTGGGTAAATTGGCAAAATGGTCGGAAGACTGGCAACTGGGGTTTAACACAAAGAAGTGCAAGATCATGCACATGTGGTAGAGAAACCCTGAAGCCACCTATAGGTTGGGAGGGGAGTTGCTGGTAATCACAAGGGGAAGAAAGAGACTTGGGCATCATCATCACAGGTGACCTGAAATCATACAAGCAGACTACTAAAGCAGTAGGTAAGGCTAGAGGGATGTTGGGGTGTATTAGTAGGGGTATCAGAAGTTGTAAGAGGGAGGTAATAATCCTTCTTTACAAGACACTGGTTAGGCCCCATCTGGAGTACTGCGTGCAGTACTGGATACCACACCTGCACAAGGACATTAACAAAATGGAGGCAGTCCAGAGAAAGGCAACCAAAAATAGTGCAGGGACTGCATCAGAAAACATAAGAGGACAGATTAACGGAGCTCAATATGTATACTCTAGAGCAAAGGAAGGAGAGAGGTGATATGATCAAAATACTCAAACATCGCAAGGGCATTAACAAGGTGAAAGAGTCTAACATGTTTCAGTATAAGAAAAATAGCAGGACAAGAGGACACAGCATGAGATTAGAGGGAGGCCGATTAAGGAGTAATGTGAGGAAATTCTTTTTCATAGAAAGGGAGGTGGATGCATGGAACAGTCTACCTCAGGAAGTGATGGATATGAATCCAGTGCAGGGCTTCAAACAGGAATGGGATAGGCATAAGGGAGCAATACAAATGCGTATGAATAGATAGGCCATCGACGGAGTACTGGCCTATGGCACATTCATAATGTAGAAGCAATGGGCAGACTGGATGGGCCTTGCGGTCCTTATCTGCCGTCAGCTTCTATGTTTCTGTGGGAGCCATAGCAACATCACATTGAGACATGCTCTGCCCCTAGGCTTCCCTAGCGTGCTGGCATCCTGTGGGGCGGAACCAGAAACAGGAAAAAAAAAACACACCCCGCTATGGTGGTTGTAGAAGGGACCAACTGCTCAAGATTCCATGAGCGGGCTACCAGGGAGACACCACATGGACCTCCTGATGCACACTACAATGGACTGGGAGAGGGAATACCTGGGACCCCCTTCCTCGCTGCCCGGGGGGACAGACCGAGGCAGGCTGGACGTAGGTCTGGTGGGGTCCTCAAGGGAGTTACCCAGGGAGGGACTAGGAGACCCACAGACTAGGGTACTCTGAAGAGAACCGCCAAGGTGGAGAGAAGGGGGGCAGGAAAAAAAGAGTAAAAAAAAACAATGACCAGCCAAATGACCGAACACTTTACCTCACGCTGATGCTTCATCAGGGACTGGAAACTGCCTGTGCTAGGGGCTACTCTTGCAGCAAGAATTTTACAGGGGATATGCAGAAAAAATGTATACATGAATCTGGGGAAAGTGCTACATAAAAATGATAGGAAAGGCTACGTCTACACAGAATCAGTACAGCCCATCACTGTGGGATCAGAAAAACAAACAGCGTGACTTATTTGGAAACACTTAACTATTGTCAAATTCTCTGAGAATCCCTGCCACAGAGAAAGAGAACTGTGGGAGTAGACAGCCGCATTGTAGTTAGTGACAGATGGGGTGGGCGGTAGCCAGTGGGTGGACCGGAGGAGGGTGACGTGGACTGGCCAAAGAGAAAAAGAGGGTTGAAAATAAATGGAGAATGTTATTCATTTTTATAAGACGCCAGTAGCCACTTTTCACTTGAAAAGTATTTTTATCTGGTTACTTGTATCAATTCTAAGAAAGTTCTCAGGAATGCTGCAGTCCTTTCTACCAGCTAGAGTGAGGTGTGATGTACAGAACAGCCGATACCAGAAACCGGAATCTCCACTTCTAGTCTCCTTTGAGTGTCATCATCATTGTGACCTCACATATTGTGACAGCACAAGTGACCAATCTGGCAGAAAGGGAGTGGCTCCCTTTGGGCAGAAATGATGTCATAATCAGTAGGGTCACAGTGCTGATCAGGTATGATGGAGAATAGAACTCAGTATGGCTACCTCCAAGTAGAGTGCTGATCTACACGCCACATCTCGTGCTGCTAGCCAGATTGCTTCTTTGTAATTCTGTAATATTTGTAGTTGTGCTTTGCACCTGGGTCATCCCTGAAAATGAACACTTTGTGCTCAGTAGGATAAAAGTATCTGGTTAACTAAAACAAGCAAACAGCCTCATCAGCTGTCAGTGTTCTCAGACCCCAACATTAATCTCTGTTAAAAGTCCCTTTTACATTGACCTTGTGGCACATCACTGTGGTTTCCAACTGCCTGCTGCACTGCCTCTGTGCCAGTGCCCTTCCCCCCATACACACAGCAGCCCTGAATCAGTCTCATGGCTCTTCAGATGTTTTTACTAGCTTTCCTGCCAGCCAAGAGCCTGCGACTTACTTGTTATGTTGGGGAGGGGGGAAGTACAATATGAGTGCTGAGGTTTGATTAGCCTGCAGTATAATGCTGCATAAAATGAGAAAATGCAACCACAAACACAGTAAAGCAGGCAGCGCCAGGACAGTAAATGCCCCCTTCGGATGCAGAGCAGCTCATCTTAATATACCAAAAAGGTAACATTCTGATTGCCCTGCACTGCTCATAAGGGCCTAAGCTATTATGTAGGGCCTTCTCACCATAGTGCATGAATACTTTTGAAAAAGTAGCAGCATTTCATCTACTGACACTGCTAAATGACTGTAACATTGCATTCTGACTTTCTGAACCAGCATTCTTGAGCAGATGGCAGATGGCTATTTTTATGTTGATTGCGCGCATGCGCAAGAAACATATTGCGGCAGCTTTCCAGAAGCAGGTTGTGGAGGCACGGCACTGTTGTGGCCAATACCCCCACAGCCTTTAAAGGCTTGGTCCACTTTCTCCAATGGCGTGGCACGCTGCTGCTGACAGTAGTTTAGCCAGCATGCCATAACCTTGAGAAGTTTTAGCTGTTGCAATCAGGGGCTGCCTCAGCATTGCAATGTCATCCGCTGCAATGAGGGAGCGACCCCCTCATTGCAGTGCTCCCTTGCATTCCTGCCTGTTTGCCGAGGGGGTGCCCAATCCCCCTCAGCATCATGTCCCCTCCCCTGTCTTTTTTGCCGATGGGATTGCCCAATCTCCATCAGCATAGTTCCCCCCACAAGTTCTTGTGTGTGAGAAGTGCCAATCTCCCTCGACTCATGAGACCCCCATCTAAGTATATGCCGATGAGCTGCCCAATCCCGCCGGCATGATGTTGCCCCCTTTTGTTGGGTGCCGATGGGGAGCCTAATCCCCATCGCCTACAGCTGCCCCAAAAAAAAGAAGTCCTTTGGCATGCTGGGAGCCCACCCCAGTGTGCCATATCCCCAGAAAAAATGGTCCCGCTTATGTTTTTTATTTTTTCCCTGTGAAAAAGGAAATGGTCCTCGCTGGTCTTTTCTGCCCCTTCCGCAGTCCGCGCCACCCACTGCACACCCTGCCTCCCTACACCCACCCACCCCATATTTACCTCTGGAGTCTGGCACAATGATCTTCGGTGGACCAGGAACATGTCTGCACTCTTCAAAGGTGACCGCGAACTGAGGAAATGCTGGTAAGCTGTATAATGGAATAAATAGTGTTTTTTTTTCAACTTTGATGCATATCTCGGTCATTTTTTGGAATTTTGGCACCAAATTTTCAACATGGGGTTTTTGGGACCCCTCCTTATGAATTCTGCCACTGGCATGATGTTAATCAGCCCCGAAAGGTGATTTTGCAGTCACTGCGCGGAATCCCCTTTCAGGACCGATTAACGAAACGACAGTGCCAGTGTTCATGAGGTGGGCTCCCAAAAAGCCTATGTTGCGAATTTGGTGGAAAAAATCCCAAAAATTACTGTTTTATGAGCGTGTGTTGCACAGTTGCCATGCACACTCGTAACTTTGCGAATCTGCAATATTTTCACGCCAGATTTTCAACACTGGCATTTTTCCACACCTCCTTGTGAACAGTGCAGCTGTAATTTTTCACATGCTGGCCGAAATGTGTTTTCACACTTCCAGCGCAGAATTTATTTATTTAGTTTTTTGTTGACTGGGTAAGTGCACTAGACAAATCCTGCCTATTTTCAGGCACGACCCAGGGGAAGGGGATACAGATGAATGCCAGTGACCTTGAACCAGATTAAGCTGTTGGTGGTATTTTTAGTGAATGAGGGAAATTTGGCCAGGACACCGGGGAAATTCCCCTACTCTTTTTCAATAAGTGCCATGGGATCTTTAACATCCACCTGAACTACCACCAATCCAGGCAGATGGGACCTCGGTTTAACGTCTCATCCGAAAGACGGCACCTCAGAAGTGCAACACCCCTCTCATGCTGCACTACAGTGTCAGTATTGGGATATTAACCCAAGTTCCAGATGTGGGAACTGAACCCACAGCTCTCTGATCTCCCGGCCTCAGAGGCGAGTGTGCTACCTACTGAGCCACTGACACTGATAATAGTGTGGTCTCAGTGGGAAATCAGTGTTCGGGACAGATTATGAAAATAACAGTGACAATGTTCATGAGCAGAGGTCCTAAAATGCCTATGTTGAAAATCTGGTGCCAATACTCCATAAAATCACTGTTTTACGAGCGTGCATTGTGCAGTTTGCATGCACGCTCGTAAGTTCGTGAATGTATAATATTTTCAATCCAGATTTTCAACATTGCCATTGTTTTGCACCTCCTTATGAAAAGTACAGCTGTCATTTTTCAGATCCTGGCTGAAATGTTTTTTCGCACTTCTGGTGCAGAATAGCATTGTTGCTGTGGGAAATCCATGTTCGGGACACATTTTGAAAATGCCAGTGACACTGTTCATTTGCAGAGGACCTAAAATGCCTATGTTGAAAATTTGGTGACAAAAGTCCGTAAAATTAGTGTGCTATGAGCGTGTATAGAGCAGTTTCCATGCACATTCGTACCTTTGCGACTTTGCAATATTTTCACTCCAGATTTCCAACATTGTCATTTTTCCACACCTCCTTATGAACAGTGCAGCTGTCATTTTTCACATCCTGGCCAAAATGTGTTTTCACTCTTCTGACACACAATAGTACGGTTGCTGTGAAAAATCAATGCTCAGGACACATTAAGAAAATCACACTGACACTGTTCATGAGCAGAGGTGCTAAAATGCCTATTTTGAAAATTTTGTGATGAAACTCCATAAAATGACTGTGTTACGAGCATGCGTTGTGCAGTTTCCACACACCCTTGTAACTTCGCAAATTAGTAATATTTTCACGCCACTTTTTAACACTGGCATTTTTCCACACCTCCTTATGAACAGTACATCTGCCATTTTTCACATCCTGGCCTAAATGTGTTTTCGTGCCTCCGACGCAGAATACTGCAGTCGCTGTCGGAAATCAGTGTTTGGAACAGATTAGGAATGAGCGAGTGAAAGGGGGGGAGTGAGCGAGCTTAACTGAGCTCTGTTGGGACTGCTGCGGATTTCTTTGTGGGCAGGAAAAGGCGCCAACACAGGCAGGAGCCCAGTACAAAAGGGCTGCCTGCAGTGCCAGGAGACACAGAACGAGCAGTAAGGGGAGAATGGCAGGCTCAACGGAGCTCTGTTGGGACTGCGCGGATTTCTTTGTGGGCAGAAAAAGGCGGCAATGCACACAGGGGCCTGGTACAAAAGGGCAGCCTGCAGCGGCGGAAGAAACAGAATGAGCAACTGAGAGAGGGGGAGTGAGCGAGCTCAACGGAGCTCCAGTGTGACTGCTGCGGATTTCTTTGTGGGCAGAAAAGGGTGGCAACGCATGCTGAAGCCCTGTACAAAATGGCAGCCTGCAGTGCAGGCAGAAACAAAACGAGTGAGTGAGAGAGTGGGAGTGAGTAAGGTCAATGGAGCTCTGTCGGGAGTGCTACAGATTTCTTTGTGGGCAGAAAAAGGTGCCAGCAGAGGCAGGAACCCAGTACAAAAGGGCAGCCTGCACTGCCAGAAGAAACAGAATGAGAGCGTAAGACAGGTGGAGTAAGTGACCTCAATGGAGCTCTGTCAGGACAGCTGCGGATTTCTTTGTGGGCAGAAAAAGGTGCCAACACAGGCAGGAGCCCAGTACAAAAGGGCAGCCTGCAGTGCCAGAAGAAATACAATGAGTGAGTGAGTGAGGGGGAGAGAGCGAGCTCAACAGAGCTCTATCGTGACTGCTGTGGATTTATTTGTGGTCAGGAAAAGGTGGCAACACAGGCAGGAGCCTAGTACAAAAGGCCAGCCTGCAGCGCCAGCAGATATGGAACGAGCGAGTAAGAGAGGGGGAGTGAGTGAGCTCAACGGAGCTGTGTCGGGACTGCTGCAGATTTCTTTGTGGGCAGAAAAAGGCAGCAATGCACACAGGGGCCCAGTACAAAAGGGCAGCCTGCAGCAGTGGGAGAAACAGAACCAGTGAGTGAGAGAGAGGGAGTGAGAGAGCTCAACCGAGCTCTATCGTGACTGCTGCAGATTTTCTTTGTGGGCAAAAGAAGGCAGCAATGCAGGCCGAAGCCTAGTACAAAAGGGCAGCCTGGAGCGGTAGCAGAAATGGGGTGAGCGAATGAGAGCAGGGAATGAGCGAGCTCAACGGAGCTCTGTTGGGACTGCTGCAGATTTCTTTATGGACAGAAAAAAGTGCCAACAGAGGCAGGAGCCCACTACAAAAGGGCAGCCTGCAGCACCAGTAGAAACAGAATGAGTGAATGAGACAGAGGGAGTGAGCGACCTTAATGGAGCTCTATCGTGACTGCTGCGGATTTCTTTGTGGGCAGCAAAAGGCAGCAATGCAGGCAGGAGCTCAGTACAAAAGGCCAGCCTGCAGCACTGGCAGAAACAGAACGAGCGAGTGAGGGAGGGGGAGTGAGGGAGCTCAACGGAGGTCTATCATGACTGGTGCAGATTTCTTTGTGGGCAGGAAAAGGCGGCAACACAGGCAGGAGCCCAGTATTAAAGGCCAGCTTGCAAAGCCCGCAGAAACGGAATGAGCGCGTGACAGAGGGGGAGTGAATGACCCCAAAGGAGCTGTGTCAGGACTGCTGCAGATCTCTTTGTGGGCAGAAAAAAGCACTAACACAGGCAGGAACCCAGTACAAAAGGGCAGCCTGCAGCAGCGGGAGATACAGAACGAGCAAGTGATGGAGGGGGAGTGAGTGAACTCACCGGAGCTCTGTTGGGACTGCTGCGGATTTCTTTGTGGGCAGAAAAAGGCAGCAATGCATGCAGGGACCCAGTACAAAAGGGCAGCCTGCAGTGGCAGGAGAAACCGAATGAACGAGTGAGAGAGGGTGAGTGAGCAAGCTCAACGGAGCTCTGTCGGAACTGCTGCAGATTTCTTTGTGGGCAGAAAAAGGCACCAATAGAGGCAGGAGCCAACTAAAAAATGGCAGCCTGCAGTGCCAGGAGAAACAGAATGAGTGAGTGAGATAGGCAGAGTGAGCGACCTCAATGGAGCTCTGTCGGGACAGATGCGGATTTCTTTGTGGGCAAAAAAAAGGTGCCAACACAGGCAGAAGCCTAGTACAAAAGGACAGCCTGCAGCAGTGGGAGACACAGAATGAGCGAGTGAGGGAGGGGGAGTGAGTGAGCTCAACGGAGCTCTGTTGGGACTGCTGTGGATTTCTATGTGGGCAGAAAAAGGCAGCAATTCATGCAAGGGCCCAGTACAAAAGGGCAGCCTGCAGCAGTGGGACAAACAGAATGAGCGAGTGAGAGAGGGGGAGTCAGCGAGCTCAATGGAGCTCTGTCATGACTGCTGCAGATTTCTTTGTGAGCAGAAGAAGGCGGCAATGCTGGGAGGAGCCCAGTCAGTCTGCAGAGCTGGGCAGAAACAGAATGAGCGAGTGAGAGAGGGGGAGTGAGCAAGCTCAATGGAGCTCTGTGGGGATTGCTGCAGATTTCTTTGTGGGTAGAAAAAGGCACCAACAGAGGCAGGAGCCAACTACAAAACGGCAGCCTGCAGCACCAGGAGAAACAGAATGAGTGAGTGAGGCAGGGGGAGTGAGCGACCTCAACGGAGCTTTATCATGACTACTGCGGATTTCTTTGTTGGCAGAAAATGGCGGCAACGCAGGCAGGAGCCCAGTACAAAAGGACAGCCTGCACCAGCGGGAGACACAGAACGAGCGAGTGAGGGAGGAGGAGTGAGTGAGCTCAACAGAGCTCTGTTGGGACTGCTGTGGATTTCTCTGTGGGCAGAAAAAGGCAGTAATGCACCCAGGGGGCCCAGTACAAAAGGGCAGCCTGCAGCGGTGGGAGAAACAAAACGAGCAAGTGAGAGAGGGGGTGTGAGTGAGCTCAACGGAGCTCTATCATGACTGCTGCGGATTTCTTTGTGTGCAGAAAAAGGCGGCAACGCAGGCAGGAGCCCAGTACAAAAGGCTTGTCTGCAGCGCTGGCAGAAATGGAACGAGCGAGTGACAGAGGGGGAGTGAGCAAGCTCAACGGACCTGTGTCAGGAGTAATGCAGATTTCTTTGTGGGCAGAAAAAGCCACCAACAGAGGCAGGAGTCCAGTTCAAAAGGCCAGCCTACAACACCAGGAGAAACCGAATGATCGAGTCAGAGACGGGGGAGTAACCCACCTCAACGGAGCTCTGTCGGGCAAGCTGCGGATTTCTTTGTGGACAGAAAAGGATGGCAATGCAGACAGGAGCCCAGTACAAAACAGCAGCCTGCAGCACTGGGAGAAACAGAACGAGCGAGTGACGGAGGGCCAGTGAGCAATCTCAATGGATCAACGCAATCAACATTCGGCATTGACAAATGCTGGTTTTAAACAAGGCTTTGTCAATGCAGAAAGTTTTCTTTCAAGCTGTTGTACTGGGTACTGCTTGTATACAATTTTACTGTATATTTACTCAAGACAGACCATATGAGATGTAATATGTCATTTGCAGTAGGGTCCTGTTTTTACACATTTTATATTGCATTTACCCAGGATAGCAGAGGTGAGGTACAATATCTAATTTTTTACTGCAGCCCTGCTTTTATAAAGTATTTTTTTCAGGCCAGATGATCTTAGATGCAGCATATTCTTTTCAGTGGGGTTCTGCTGCAGAGTCCTTTTTCCAAACAGTTTTGCAAAATATTTAGCCAGGATAAGCCAGCCGAGACGCAATATTTCATTTTCAGTTATGTCCTTGTAACCCATAGATTGCACTATCCCGAGGGCTACTACCCTGGCCTGCGTGGCTAGTTGCAGGTTAAGGGGCCTGGGTACTGAAATGGGTGCCTCCACCCAGAGGGCGGAGTAGTCAGTAGCAAGGCTAACCTGGGCACAGCCCTCTGGGACACTGTAACCCCCCTCTTTCCCCTCTAGTGGCCTAGACAATATGCAACAAACACTTTCACAGTAGCCCCTATTCAGCATACAAATCCCCACACTGTTTTCACTTACCACCAGGGCTGGTTCTACCAGTTTGACCCTGGAGACCCCCCTGTAAAACAAGGTTAGACCCAGCAAATAACAACAGTACAGTGCTTTTGGTACAAACTGGAACCTCAGTCAAATTAGATGCAAAAAGAGTTAGATCTGATTTGTTCAGGGGACTTGAACAAGGGAGAGGTGTAATCAGGTTGATTGATTCTATAACTGATCTAGTCAGGCAATTATACATGCACTTTTTTAGTCCCTCAACACAGTCACACACTCTGGGTACCACCCAGGTAGGAAAGAGGTGGGCTAGTCAGGAATGTTGCCCAAGGTAGGCCAGCATCACAGCTGCTTGGGGCCCTGTGATGGAAGAAAGCAACATGCACAACACACACTATTTGTAATCCGGAGCCAGAGGGCTCAGTTCATGAAGGAAAATACAAGGCAATCAGATGACAACACTTTAAATTTAGCTGTTGTTGCAGGGACCTACCCTGATGTTTACTCACGATACCCAATACAGGACACAGGCAGGATGAAACTGAGACTGCAGGTTAATGAGTTGGAGTGCCAGGAGAAGCAGGGCCCACACAAATCACGGAGGCGTCATTCTTGTTGAAGGCGTTGAACATGTGACTGATCCTCCTGTCGATGGCTTTCTCTGTGTAGTGGGTAATCTGGCTGGGCCAGTGTGACCGGGCCCAGGCCAAGTGGAGATGAATGCAGATTCAGTCTGGTGGGGCTGGATGCAGCCTCCAGCAAGCAAAACACAGTTCAGGACACAGTGGGGAACCAAATCACGACCCACTAGCAGCACACAGCACATTTATATTAAGGAAATCACCACTGTACCTGGTGGATGGCAGTCTGGTTGCAACTTAAGAGTCTGTTCGGCACACCAGGACCCCAGGAGCAATTGAAAGTCCTGACAGGCCGATCGCGTTCAGCAAATCTTCGGTCTTCTTCAGGTAGTGAGCCTGGCCACAATTCAGTGGCTTTATTCCCTCTCCAGTTCGGATTCAGTCCGAAATTGTTCACAAATTCCCTCTCAGGTACAACAGGCTGGTAGGCAGGCCAATACTCAGCCCTTCTATGGTTCTCCTGCATGAACTACATGGAAACAGCTGCTTGACTCTCTCGAGCTGTTCACTCTATCATTTCCCAACTCAGACTGACTGTAGCTGCAAGCAGCCTGGGACTTTCCCCTAGAATCCAAAAGGTTCGGTTGGTTGATCTGTCTGTCAGTCAGTTCAAAGGCTCCCCCTCCATGTCCATTTTGGTGCCAAAGTCAAGAACTACAATTCCTACAGAGTTTTGCTCCCACAAGACCCCTTGGGACAGGTTCCATTTTAGAGTCCCCAAAAGTACTGATTGGCCCATTCTGGCAGTCCAGGACCAAGATGATGGTGATAAACAGAACTGTCCATGCTGCAAAGAAGGCAGGTTAGACAAACTACAATATCATTACTACTCTATTAGATAATCAGCAAATAAGTACAGTTTCTAACAGAGCTCCCTCTGCGCAAATAGCGATGGCAGAGCTGAGCGATTATCTGGCAGCCCAGGCAGGACTCAAGCATAGAAGCACTCAGCCCTCTTCTAGATTAAATAAGCACCACATTATTGGCAGCTCTTGAAGAGACAGAGCACAGAGGCGTTAAGGCATTCTCACACAAATGGTTTTGAACCACTAAGACACAGGAAACCCAGCCTGGCAGCGGGCACTTAGGCACACCCAAGGAAGACTTTTCGGGAACCCCCATTTGTAGGGGGGGTTACATCCTGCTTTGACACATTTTTGTACTCTATTTACCCAGGATAGAACAGTTCACATGCTATCTTGTTTACAGTGGGAGCCTGCTTTTCCCAATTTTTACGCTGTATTTACCCAGGATAGCACAGCTGAGATGCAATATCTTGTTTTTGATGGGGCCCTGCTTCTACCTATTGTTGTTATGTATTTACCTGGGACAGCCTTTCCCAGGATAGAGCAACACAGATGCACAGTTCAGTGGTGGCTCTGCTGTACCTGGGTCCTGCTTTTACACATTTTTACCATGTATTTGTCCAGCATAGACCAGATGAGATGCAATAGCTCATTTGCAGTGGTATCCTGCTTTTACACATTTTTAGATTGTATTTACCCAGGAAATGCCAGCTGGGGGGGCAATATTTAATTTTCAACGGGCTCCTGCATTTTGACCTCAGATCTCCAACATGCTCTTTTCATGAGTCCAAAGTGGATTCAAGCGACACAGCTCTTCATGGGTCTGGTGCTAGCTACAATAGGCAGCCAGCCAAACACATACCATAGCAAGAAAAATGAAACAGCACCAAGTGTGTTTCTACAAAAAATCTCTTTTTACTAGCAAAAAATAAAGAATACAAGCAGAAATTAACACACAGTAGTATTACAAACAGCAAAATAAATGGCCTTTTATTGCTGTGTGTTAATTTCTGCTTGTATTCTTTATTTTTTGCTAGTAAAAAGAGATGTTTTGCAGAAACACACTTAGTGCTGCTTTGTTTTTCTTGCAATAGTCTTTTTATGTCCTGATGTTATGATCAAGACAGGTGGAACTGTTTAAATCCCAATCGAAAGGCACGTTTGCAGTGCAACTGCAAAAACATGGTTCAGAGGGGATTTGAAAAATGACACCTGTCATGTTCATGAGGTGGATTAACACAAGAGATATTATAGGTATCATGGGCATGTACAAGCTAGACAGACATCCGTCCTTTATGCTTGCCTGTTTATTTTAGATCAGTATTTTTTGTTTGTTGTTATAGAAATCATCAAGCCTTTTTTTAAAGGTGTCCATGTTTTTACTCGTCACTACTTCTAATGGGAGGGTGTTCCACAAGGGAACCACTCTCTGGCTAAACCAATGTTTCCTCCTCAGAAGATTCCATTTATTCCTGGTTAATTGTAGTGGATGCCCCCTTGGTTCATACCTGCAATTTTTAGGGACAGGCCAAGTTCTTCCCATAAAGAACTATCATGTATGGCCCTGTATAGCATGCACATGTCTCCTCTTGTTCTTCTGTACTGCAGGGTGTTGTGATCAATTCTATCAAGTCTCTCTTCATATGTGAATTTGTTTAGTCATTTCTCTGATCTTGTAGCCCTTCTCGGAATATTCTCTATTTTTTGTATATCCCCATTTTTATAAGGTGACCATACCTGTGCACTGTATTCCAGGTTTGGGATATGTTGTACATTAGGGGCCAAAACCTGTGAAAACAAAGTTGTAAGTAAAAATTGGGACAATTCAATGTTTCTTCATAACTTTTTTTTTTTCACATGTTGACCTCAAATTGTCAACATAGTTTTTTTATGACACCATGTTATGACACGACATGTTAAGACAGGTGGATTTTTTTAAATCATGTCCGAAAAGTGATTTCAGGGAAGGACTGTGAAAACTCACATGTCCACCACATCTCCAAAGCCATTAACTCAAGAATTGGGGTCCACTACTGCCATCGCCACTGTCTGACCAATGAAGCCATGCACACTGCAGTAACTAGCTCTATCTTGTCCACAATTGATTATGGGCTAATTTTCTATGGGGATGCCTCAGATACCATCCTAAAAAGAATTAGGACCACCCTGAATATGTACTGCAGACTTGTCACAGGAGCAGGTAAGCACACACATACCTGCGATCTATAAAAACACTCAAACTGGCTCAATCTTTATGGTAGATTAGCCTATCAGACCTGCCTCCTGGCAAACAAAATTCACCTTTGTCTCACCCCTCCTGCAATGCATGCCTTCATGCAATCTACCCATAAGACACGCTTTACACGCAGTACGCTGAAATCCATGTATCTTGTTCCATTCTGCAGTCCCTCCCAGGCTCAGTCGTACCTTCTATAGCAGGGTTCCATCCCTAATGAATGGTCTGCCTCCTGAAGTTACTGATGAGAACAAGCTTGGCCCATACAAACACAAACTGCGCCATCACCTCACTAATCTTAACAAGTGCGACTACCCTCTAGGTCTGCAGGTTGCCTTCTCTCTCTCTCTCTCTTCAGGCCCCTGCTGCCCCCTAATTCTCATCCCACTCCTCCTGCCCACGACTCTCTCCCTCCTTCCTCAAACAACCAGGATCCCTTACCTCCTGTACCTCCCACTCCTTTCTTTTCTTCTGCTACCCTCCCCCCTTTGCTACCTCCCTCCACTCCCCCTCTCCCCTCCCTCTCTCCCTCCTTACCGCCTCCCCCCTGCAACATACCACCTGCTTCTCTTACCTTACATTATCCTAGGTCCTCTCCCTAACTCCTCCCCCTTTCCTTCATTCTCTCCCTCCTCAAGCCCCTCTGCACTTCTGTGGCTTAGCACTTTAAGACAATGCCATAATTTTGACTACAGTTTTCTCCTCCTTGTTCTCTTTCTACACTGCACACTTTCCACAGTGTTTATCTAAATCCTACGCAATCTGCTTCTCACCTCCCACCCTGCGGGTACATCTCTTGTGATCTGTATCCCTGTTCTTTGGTATTATGCTGCCTGAACCAAATGTATCTACTGTTAATGCTTTATGATGTAATTTTGTTTTCTGTGTGTTACTATATTTCTGTACCATGCAGCCTGAACCAATTGTATTTACTATATTTACTGTTAGTGTATCATGATGTTTGGTTCTTTATTCTATGGGTTTTTTCACTAATGTTTGTTCATATTGCATGCTGACGCAGAACCTTTGTAAAAGAACCTCTGGTTCTAAAGTATTTGTAATCCTACTAAATAAAATAAATAAAATTAAAAAAATAAAATAACCATGTTTCAAAGGGGATTTGAAAAACACCACTTGTCATGCTCCCCAGGTGGAGTAACAAAAGGGCTGTGTGCACATTTGGAGCCAAAATCTGCAAAAATTACAAAGCTATGAGTAACGCTGAAAAAGTCAAGGCTTCCTCATACCTTTGTTGTTTTTTTTTTTGCTATTTTGACTCCAAATTTTCAGCACTGTCTTTTTGAGACTCCACCTTGTGATTATGGTAGATGGCATTTTTTAAATCCTGTTCAAATGGTGACTTCACAGAATAAATGTGAAAACATGTTTCAGAGGTGATATGAAAAATGACGCCTGTTATTTTAATGAGGTTTGGTAACAAGAGGGGCTATGCTGAAAATTGGGAGCCAAAAGCTGCACACATCACACTGTTATGAGTAAACGTTGAAAAAAAATCAATGTTTCTTCATATCTTCATCTTTTTGTGACATGTTGACCCAAGATTTTCCACAGTCTTTTTATGAGCCCTTCTTCTGAACATGACAGGTGTCATTTATAAAAGTCTAGCCGAAATGCCATCTCATGCCACAAGGGCGAAAACACATTTTGGCCAGAATTTGAAAAATGACACCTATCACATTCATGAGGTGGTATGGAAGAATGGCTATGTTGAAAATTTGGGGTCAAAATATTGAAAATTACCAAACTTTTGAGCGAGGGTTGAAAATTTTCAATGTACCTGCATAGCTTTGTTGTTTTTTAATAGTTTGTCCCCAGATTTTCAACAGTCTTTTTATGACCCCACCTCATGAACCCAGCAGGTAGAAATCTTCAAATCATAGACCAGCCCAGTGGCATTGGGGGTTAAGGCAGTGGATGCCTCCCCTTGCTCCATGCCGGTGACCTGGGTTCGGATGCAGACTCAGGTCAGTGGTGGTTGGCCAGAGAGGGGGAGGACTGAGCATATGGAGACTGCTCTCCTCTCCCAGAGAGGGAGGGTTTCAGTTGTTGGCACTTGCCCGGCCCCTAGTGTCGGCTGGGTGTGAGGCAGGTTGGAACAGTACACACTGGGGAGGAAGTGGTGACTACCGATGCTCCACACACAGAAGCATGCATGGAAACATCTGGATCACATTGCAGGCTGCCCCTCAAGGGGAAAAACACAAGAAAACCCATGGCTGCCTGAGCTGCCACTGACCCCGTCTGCCCAGAGCCCTGCCCCCCCATTGAGCACCGAGACCACGCTGCCCCATGCATGAAGATAAATCCTGGTGGAAAGTGGGGAAGCAGGGCTGGGGCAATTAGTGTCTGGAGGACAGCTTGCATGCCACAAGAGAAAAATGACTAACAAAAAAAAAAAAGTTCAAATCCCACCCAAAAATTGATTTCATGGAGCAACTGTGAAATCACCTTTCTGGCCTGATTTGGAAAATTTTACCTATCTCATTCATGAGGTGGGGTCCCAAAAAGGCCATGTAGAAAATTTGGGGGAAACATATTAAAACATGACCAAGTTATGAGTACAAACTCAAAATGCATTGAAATACATTGACGCACTTACCTGATTTCCTCAGTTCCTGGTCCAGTGTTGAAGAGTGACGACATGTCTCCAGTCCAGAGAGGAACACAGCATTGTTTCCCCTGGTAGGTAAGTAAGGGTAGGGTGGGGGGCTGGTTGGTTGATGCTGAGTGGGGGGGTTAGGTGGGGGAGGATGACAGCGGCAGGATCAGTGGCAGCAACAGACATTGGTAAACTGTTTTCTTTTTTATAGAGTGTAAAAAAAAAAGACTATGAACTCATATGCCACACTGGCAAATGGGAACAACCAAATAGAGGTACCCAGAGAAGTAGAAGGAAAGGATGTGGAGGTTAGCCAAGGAGGTGACCTCAGTGGGGAGAGCAGTGGACCCCAGAGGAGGAGGAAGTGAATCCTGGTGGGGGACTCCATCATAAGAGGGATCCAGCTAGGAACACAGGAGGGGGAGGACAGGGAGGTGAGGTGCCTACCAGGTGCCACGACATGGAGGGATGGAAGGAAGATCCTGGGGATTGTTGGAAGGCAAGATGGGAGGGTGAGCTGGATGTCATTATCCACCTAGGTACTAATGACCTGGCAAATGGGGAGCCAAAGGAAGTTCAGAAAGAGTTTAGGAAATTGGGGAAGGGTCTCAAGCAAGTAGCTACTTCTGTCACCTTCTTGGAAGTACTACCTGCGAGAGGCATGGGAGAGCATAGGGGTGCATGCCCCAGGAACTTTAACTCATGGTTGAAGAACTGGTGTGATGAGGAAGGGTTTGTATTCATTGGTGACTGGAGACCCACCTGGAGGGATGGAGGCTTGTTCAAGCCTGATGGCCTGCATCCATCCTGGAGGGGAATCCAAGCACTCAATGATAAGTTTAAATGCTACATTGACAAGCATTTAAACTAGCCTAGGGGGGTGGCAGGCCAGCAAGGAGGGTACCTAATTGCCGACCCCCACAGCTAGCAGTGGAACCGTGAACCAGAGGCGTGGATATCTCTACAAAGCAGTGTGCAAAAGATGAAGATAAGTGCCCAAGAGGTGGATAGGCAGAAAAGGGGCAAAATTCAACAGAAGGGCAGACAGCAAGGAGAACCAGGGATAAAGAACAACCAGGGAAGGGGCTGGAGTACAACAGCTAAGCAGTCTAGGGAGGTCAAATCATGAAAAGCCATGTGTGAAAATGCCAGGAGCCTTAGCAACAAGATGGAGGATCTGGAAGCTGTCATGGTGCAGTCAGACCTGGATATTGTGGCCATCACAGAAACCTGGTGTAATGCTAACCATGACTGGGAGATGGCCATACCTGGCTACAACATATTCAGAAGAGACAGGGCAGGTAGGAAGGGAGGAGGAGTGGCACTGTATGTGAAAACTTACATAAGGGCCACAGAGATCCAGGAGGAACAAAATGGGGGAGAGATACTGTGGGTTAAGCTGGAAAGGAAAATGGGGCCAGCCATCTGCATAGGTGTGGTCTATAGACCACCAGCCCAGGAGGAAGAAACAGATAGGGAGCTGATGCTAGCCATCCAAAGGATGGCAGACAAGGGTGAGGTAGTGCTGGTTGGAGATCTCAGTATTCCAGACGTGGACTGGAGCATTCCAGCAGCAGCATCAACTAGGAGCAGATTTATCCTAGACTCCCTTCAGGGTGCCTTCCTCAAGCAACTGGTCATGGAACCAACTCAGCAGAAGGCAATACTGGACCTTGTGCTCACAAACAGGGACAGTGTGATGGGGAACAGTGACCACCAGTCATTGTGGTTTGAAATCATAGAAGGAGCAGAACCAAACCACACAAAAACACGATCCTGGATTTTAGGGGACAGACTTTGGGAAAATGGGGAGATGCTTGAAAGAGGCATTAAGGGGAATGAGGCAGGAATCCGGGGTTGAGGAACAGTGGGCAGTATTTAAAATGGGGATTACAAGAACAACAGAATTATGCATTAAGCAGGTTAGCAAGGGGAAAAGGACGAGGAGGCCATTATGGTTTTCCAAGGAGGTAACGGAAAAAGTGAAAGCCAAAAAGATTGCATTCAGGCAATACAAAAAGACACAGGCAGAAGGGGATAGGGAGAAGTACCAGGAGAAGCAAAGGGAGGCAGGGAGGTCAGTAAGGGAAGCCAAAGCTCAGACAAAAGAGCACATTGCAAAATCAGTGAGTAGAGGGGACAAAACCTTTTACAGATACATAAGTGAGAAAAAGAAAGGCAAAGGAAGGGATAGCGAGACTGAAGGGGGAGGATGAGGACCGCATGGAGGATGACAACAGTAAAGCTGACATACTGAACAGGTATTTCCACTCAGTCTTTACCGAGGAAGAGGAGGGTAATGGGTCTGAAGGGAGTACAAGGGGTGGGAATGGTGCAGAAATGGACACAAGTCCCTTTACACGAGAAAGGGTCCTGAAGGAACTGGAAGTAATAAGAGTTGATAAAGCAATGGGGCCAGATGAGGTGCACCCAGGGTCCTTAAAGAACTAAGAGAGGTGGTGGCTGAACCTCTGGCAATCCTGTTTAGCCGATCACTGGAAACAGGGGAGGTACCCAAAGACTGAGGACAGCAGATGTAGTCCCTTATACAAAAGTGGGAACAAAGAGGAAGAGGAACTACAGACCAGTCAGCCTCACCTCGGTAGTGGGGAAGATCATGGAAGCACTACTGAAGGAGAGATTGGTGGAACATCTAGTTGTCAATGGACTACAGGACCCAAGGCAGCATGGTTTCATCAGGGGGAGGTCATGTCAGACCAACCTCATTGAATTTTTTGACTGGGTGACTAGGTAGGTGGATCAGGAGGGCAGTGGACATGGCCTATCTGGACTTCAGCAAGGTCTTTGACACTGTGCCACATAGAAGACTATTACACAAACTGGGGAATATGGGTGTGGGCAGGACAGTAGTGCAGTGGGTAGGTAACTGGCTGGGCAGCAGGACACAGAGGGTGGTGGTAAATGGCTGTCACTCCAGAAGGAAGAGTGACCAATGGGGTACCACAGGGATCAGTGCTGGGACCAGTCCTATTCAACATCTTCATCAGTGACATTGCACAGGACCTAGAAGGCAGAATTTCCCTGTTTGCTGATGACACAAAGCTCTGTAACAGAGTGGACACACCAGAGGTTGTAGACAGAATGAGAAGGGACCTGCAGAAACTTGAAGAATGGTCAGGGGTTTGGCAGTTGAATTTCAATGCAAAGAAGTGCAAGATAATGCATATGGGGCACAAAAACCCTGGCACAATATATCAGTTGGGGGGTGAGGATATAGCATGCACAAAGCAGGAAAGGGATCTTGGGGTTATGATCTCTGATTACCTCAAGGTAGGGAAACAGTGTGAAAAGGCAGCAGGTAAAGCAAATAGGATGCTGGGATGCATAGGCAAGTGTATCACCAGCAGGAAAAGGGAGGTCATCATAATTCCACTACACAAGACACTAGTGAGGTCCCACCTGGAGTACAGTGTACAGTTCTGGATACCTTACTTACATAAGGACATAGACAGGGTAGAGAAGGTTCAGAGCAGGGTAACAAAGATGGTACATTGATTGCATCACAAATACTATGAGGACAGGTTGAAGGAACTGAATATGTGCTCCCTGGAGGAGAGGAGGGAGAGAGGGGATATGATACAGACATACAAGTATCTTACAAGGAGGAACAGGGTGCAGGAATACACTGTTTATAAGTGAAAAAGATGTTCCAGAACTAGAGGGCATGGGATGAAGTTGGAGGGAGGACGATTCAGAGGAAACGTGAGGAAGAATTTCTTCACAGAACAGGTGGCGGACAAGTGGAACACCCTGCCAGAGGAAGTGGTGGGGGCTGAAACAATCATGGGATTTAAGAATGCATGGGATAGACATAAAGGAATTCTGGAGGTCAGGGTTAAGGGGCAACAGACTTCTAAGAAAACATAAAGTAAACTTACAAGCTCAAATGGGCAGACTGGGTGGGCCATAGGCCATTATCTTCCGACACTGTCTATGTATCTATTTATGTATCTATGTATGGTTTGCTTTATTTCAGTTCTGTGAAATGGGCACAGGAAGTGATGGGGAGGTGGGCTGGAAACTTGGCAGTGGGAGGGAGTTGCTTTTCATGGATAGGGCACTGGGGGACTATCGTGAGGTGGGCAGGATATGTGACAGTGGGAAGAAGTTGATTTTCATGGACGGGGAACTGGGGGACAATCAGGAGGTGGGCGGGATGCTTGGCAGTGGGAAGGAGTTGTGTTTCACATCTCTGTCTGCAGTGAGGGGGGACTCAATGCTGCTCATGAGGCCACTCAGCTGCTTGCTGGGGGGCTACATGCAAATGAAAGCATCAAGGCACTCTCTCATAGGAGCGATTCAGTCCTTTTAACTACAAGAAGTTGACACAAAGCAAGCAGAGAACAGTGTCATGATCAGGGCCACTGGAAAAATGCACCTGCAATTTTTTTGAGGAATCCGCAATTTTCACCATTCTCTGCAAAAACTGACATGTTCCACAATTTCTTACAATTTTTGAGGTTTTATATTGAACTGTGTAAAAAGTATTAACATTTTTAATAAAATACTCTCAAATATATTGACAAATTTGCATGCAGACTTGGGTTTGGCCTAAACAATGCAGTGCAAGGCAGGTCAAGGGTTTTATGTGACACTGATTTCTTTTGAATCCTTGTCTTGTTTGGTTTCAAAATCCACTGGCCAAGCTTAACGTTTGTTTTGTGTTGAAACAGTCTATCAGAAAATGTTTTGTTGCCACGCAGACTGAAACAAAAGATGGGAGAAAAGTTGCAAATTATCCCATTCACTTAAATGGGGTGCTAACTATGAAGTCTTTTTGTAAGTGGCAGGACAAGTTTTTCTTTGTGAGCACACTTTCATTGAGACTAGTTTTGATTCAAACAGCTGAGGATTTTTGGATGGCCCTGCCGATTTTAAACTTGAATAAGCTAGTTGCCAACAGTGATCTCACTCTTAGCAACTACCTCCTAGATGCTCACATGCAAAGACTACAATAAATACCAGACTAATAAAAAACAAGCTTATAAAACACAAAATGTATCTGAACATTTATCTTTAAACAAAATCATTGCAGCCAGAGTAAAACAAAGATAAATTACAGGGTACCCTGACTACTGTATGATGCAGTAAAAATATATTGGTATTTTTTTCAATTTTTTGGTAACTGCGTAAGGACCACTGGGCACAAGTGCCTGTTTTCAGGTACAACCCAGGAGCATTGAGGAGGTTAAGTAACTTGTTCAGAATCACACAGTATGCCAGTGGAGGTTGTGGGAATCAAACCCAGGTCTGCTAGATGCCGTCAACTCATTCACAGTTTGTTACTCTAACCTCTAGATTATACTGCCAGCCTCAATAACCCCAAGATTTAATGTTTAAATATGTGATTTCAAAAATAGTGTACGGTTCCTACAGTACAAATTATGACCATTAAACACTTTAACAACATTTTACTAAAACTCAATTATTCACCACTCTAGCTGCTTATTCTTTTCTTATACCAAAGTGGGTGAATAGTTGGCAGAGCATTTTCAACAGCTGTTGATTAGGCTACATTATTCTACAGCCAGAAACAAATAAAACAAATTTTTTTCTGGTTTTATTCTATATTGACTTGCTGTGGTTCACGTTATAGAATCTGTTTAGCACTGTATTAGGCAGATGCTTTTAAATTTTGAAAGATAGGCAATGCTTACGATAGCTTATCAGCTTAGTACTCTTTTTGGAACATAAAATTTTCTTTATGTTTTATACATATTCAGGTGTCAGTGAATTCATTTAGCAATTTATACTGACTAATATGTGCTGCAGAAAACATTAAAAGATTTATTGTGAAGCACTCAGGGTCTATAGTCGAACCCCTGCTATTTCCCGCAATTTTTGCAAAACGCTCCACAATTTTGGGTAACCTTTTTCACAATTTCCAGTGGCCCTGGTCATGATCAACTTGGCTGATCACTGGCTTGTCACTGCTGAGCCCGCTGCAGCTTGAGCTGCACTGGACGTGACAGTGACACTCCTCTGAAATGCCATTCCTTGTAACAAAACTTTTATTGTGCAAACATGAACATGTAAACTAGAAAATACTGGATAGGCAACTATGCACAACCAGTGTGTTGTGCCACAGAGGGGTTCTGATTCTCTCTGACCTCGAGAGCGAAATGTGCACACAGCCGTTCTTTGACTTTCAGAATGAAACTGACTTGTGCAGTCTCTAGAGGTTCCAGAATGCTGTTGACCACAGAAGGATACAATCAAATTCCATGACCTTTGAACTGTGGTACAACAGCATGTTGAAAGGGATGGAATTCTATTCAGAACAATGCCCTATTATACACTATAAAAAGTTCCCTGTCAATAAGGAAAACCTTCAAAGGTCACATTTGTAACACTTTTCTTTTTAAATAGTTTTATATAATAGCAACATAACATTCTCAGGGGTTAGACTAACAGTCAGTTCATCACCCTTAAGGGGCAATGTGGCACTTGTCTGCACCTCATACCACATTACACACCCTAAGGGGTGATAAACAGACTGTTAATCTAACCCCTGGTCATGCCTTATTGCTGAATAATATGAATTTCTGCCTGCTAGTGCTGGCTGTGATGTTCAGTATTGCTTGTACCTAGAAGCTGGTATCTGTAACTCTAGCTCCCTTCGTGCATCATCAGCATTGTGACCTCACACATTGGGACAGCACAAGTGACCAATCTGGCAGATGAGGAGTGGCTCCCCTTGGTCAGAAATGATGTCGTAATCAGTGAGGTCACAATGCTGAAGAAGTATGACGGAGAATAGAATTCAATATGTCAGCCTCCAGATAGAGTGCTATTCCATACATCATATCTAGTTCTGTAATGCATTGCAGGTTATCTTCCAAATAGCAAAAAAAAGTGTTTCAGATACAAAAAGCTACAACTAACTACTTCTACAAGTCAATATTAACTTCATGTGGTGTGCCAGCCCTGCGATATGTTCTGCTAGCTAAGTAGCACACAATGAGTTTGCAACAGGATAGCTTCACGATAAAATTTTGATTGTGAATTTGATCCTCTAACAGGGAGGGGGGAGCAATTCAGCACTGAAATTATTCTGAAGTGACAGCTGGATCTAGTAACCATACCAAGGGTTTGGGAGCAATCCTATTCACCCAAGTTCCAACTCTGAGGCCTCTGTTATATGCCTGCCCCCATATGAGCCCATAAGGCGTAAGCGATTGCATGATTAGAGTGAGAGTTCCGTTGATCAGTAACAAAGCACAAGAACAACATCTTCCACTCCATCAGATACAGCAGCCATTCCCTTGATAGAAGAAAGGAATAATGACAGAGATGTCAAAACAGTCTGATCCTTCACGATAAATAGACTTCATTTCTGGAGAATTCCCTCAAGGCATCCTGGAAATGTTGCCTCAAACAAGAAAGATGACCAAATCAGTGGTGTTACTGTTCACATCCATTTCAGTGAGTTTTTTAAAACGTCTCTCAAAGTCTCAAATGTATCTTCATAATACAAGGAGTAACTGGGGGTTGGGTAACATCAACAACAACAACAAAAATCACAGAGACAACTTTTGTTACTTGTTACTTGCACCTTGCTGTCAACCTATCTCACCGTACCCATACTGTACTAACCCTACCCATACTGTACTAAACATACCCATACTGTACTAACCCTACCTATACTGTACTAAACATACCCATACTGTACTAACCCTACCTATACTGTACTAAACATACCCATACTGTACTAAACATACCCATACTGTACTAACCCTACCTATAGTGTACTAAACATACCCATACTGTACTAAACATACCCATACTTAACTAACCCTACCTATACTGTACTAAACATACCCATACTGTACTAACCCTACCTATACTGTTGTAACCCCCACCCAGGTATGCCATTTCTATCTTGACAGCTCTACCTGGTGGGCTGGGTTCGGGGAGGAATATGTCACTCGGCACATTGGCTAGGTTTGCTTACTCTGCAACAGGGGCATCCCAGTAACTCCGGACAAAGGAAGCAATAACTGTAATGTCCAATACCAGAAGTGGGATTCTAAAGTGCGGCTTTTATTCACATACAACAGAATAAACAAAGCATAGATGGACCCCCACGGGGCTACACTCCTGGTAATGAAGATTTAAGGAGATCAGAACACATCCTCATCACTTTAGCCCTCAGGCTTTGAAACACACTGGGCACACAGCCCGAACCTGTGCGCTGCTCTGGGTTTTCCCTGGCCCGGCTCCCTTGCCAGCCACTTGCACACTTTCCATATGGCATGGAAATATTTACTGGTGGCTCCCTAAACCACGTATGAGCACTTCTGCTCCATAAGGGAATCTTCCTCATCAATCCCACATCTGGGTACTTTCCTCAGGCACTGGCCAAGTACCTGAGAGAAAGCAACAGGTGTCCCAGAGCAAATCCGTAGAGGTGAATTTGGTTACTATTGATGGGGGGGAGGTCTCCCACCTCTCGCTCCCATAATTCATACCCGGCCATTTCTCTGGACTGTAACACCTCATCCTTTAAAACACTTTGCTGTGTAGATTCTTTTTAAATGTATTACATTCAATCTACTGTCTTTACATCCCATTTGTGCTGAACTTGAACACACTTAATAAGTTGCTGTGTCCATTACTCTAGATCCCCCACAGAGTTAAGCAGTCCAATCCCCACATCTTCCAAACTGTACTTGGCTGTCTTTTCCTGACCCCACAGTAACAGTCCCTTTAGATTAATTTTGATTCAGGTGAAAACACATGGCCCTATAGCAGAGTGAACTCACCCCTTGGTTGCAGGTGCCCCACAGGCGTTTTCTCCTCAAAGAACTCTCGTCCAGAGCTTCTGGTGCCTCAGCACAAACTTAAATCAGGCAGCTTCTTTTCCCTCTAGCCAGACAGGGGGGGTTGCCCCTGGAAGCAGGCTGATTCCTTCCCCCATCCCCGCAGGGATGGGGTCCTGAACCACTGAAAGTGGTCTCCACCACTTCAATGTGCTCTTATTGTGTTCCTCTTCAGGTGAGAACACAACCTATACAACAAAGAAATAGCTCTTTGACAGAGCTTTGAGCTCTGAGGGCCTGCTTACAGCACAGCACCTCTTCTGCTACAGACTGCAACAGAACCTACTCCACTCACAGACTGACTTCAAATTCCCCAACGTTCTGCTCTAACCTCCAACTGCAACATTTCAGTGTGGCTTATGCAGCTGCGACAGTTCTAAATGATGTCATCCCTCAGTCTCAGCTGAGACTGAGAACAGAGTGAGACGGTGTGAAATCCATTTAACTGGAGTTTCACAAGCTGCCTTCCCTGCCTACCACTAGGTCTTACTGGGATTCTAGTAAACCCAGGTAACAGGGGGGTTACACTCACCCTGGGCCAGGAAAATGACTGTCCGCAGTCATTAGTCACCCAGCTTAGGCCATCTCGCCCCATGTGTTGACTACGGGGAGGTAGTGCTACCTTCTCCCCTACCATATGCCAGCACAGGCAGACAACACTAAGGGCCTAGAGGCCTTCGGCTGATGCATCAGCCTCTACTCTACCCACTGACTATGGGTACCTAGTGGCTCCGGTAGAATTTTCCAGAGCATAGCCCTAATAGATCAGTACTGCAACCCCTACTGCAGGTCAGGGCCACAGCCTGTCTATCCCCCCAGCCCTCTAGGGAAAATCTGTCTGCCTCAAACTTAGAATTCCCAAAACAAAACAAACAATGGACCTCCCTGACCCTGGACACCATGCAACCACACACCAGGAGCTAATACCATACACTATGCATTACTCCCACACTCCCCCACAACCATACCTGTGGAAGCAAAAGTTACACTCAGTAACAACAACAACAGTACTTTAAACACTACACTCTAAAGTAGTACTGAGGAACTCCGATGAGTCCCTCCTTCTCCTCTTCTTGTCTTCTCTTCTATCTTCTTCAGGAACACCTGCAAGGGGGGGGGTGTGGACGGGACCCGATAGTGATGGTGGCGTAAAGTGCGAGCTCCCTTCACTTCCGGTGAAAAATGGGTTAAAATACGATATCATGCCAGGTTAAATGCTAAATATAACCACTGGAAATCCCTCTCTTAATGTCACCATACCTTGTGTGGAGTTTTTGGGGAAAAAAGAGCAATGCCATAGATAGTTATCTGCAGAATTGATTTGTGTGCATAGGCCGTAGGAGCCTGGACAACTATTAGCTCAAACAGCGTGACACCTATCCGCATTACTCCGCTGGTCGGGCAGGCTCGGAGGGATTGTTTCCGGAGGGGTGCGATGTACAGGCCCCACTGCCTCCTAACAATATGCAACTCAGTGAAGCTCTTACAAATATAACCAAGATGTTGGAAGCTGTATTCACTAGAGTAGATAATATTGGGAACTCACTGACTGGGAATGTAGAAGATGTCAGCAGACTTGAGGACAGACAAAACGTGCTGAAACAGAGAACAGAGGACTTAGAGCAGCAGCATTTGAGAGAGCATGAAATGAAACTGTCTCGGCTCTGGTACCACGCTGAAGACCAGGAAAACAGAAATCGTAGGAATAATCTGCGCATACTGGGAGTCCCAGATGGAATAGAAGGCCCTAATATGGAGCATTTTCTGAACGAGTGGATACCTCAACTATTGGGAGACAGGTGGAAAGACCCAATTGGAGTGGAAAGAGCACACAGGATTCCAGGTAGAGCTGATTCTAAAGCACCGAGAACAATTGTGGCATATATTTTAAAGTACTCCATTAAAGAGAAGCTCCTATGGGCAACCAGGGATATGGGAGACCTCACCTGGAAAGGGACCACAATCTCGTTTTATAGGGACTTTTCTGCAGAATTTGCTGTGAGGAGAAGAGAATTCAGGCCAATTAAAAAGTTCTTACAAGCTAATGCCTTTCAGTACAGGTTCCAGAAACTCACCGCTCTCCACATCTACAAAAATGGCAAGGCCTTCCTGGCAGAGTCCCCGAGAGAGGCCGAAGCCTGGATTTCACAACAATGGCCTAATTTAACCCCTCAAACTACCTCTCCCAGATGTCTCTGGACTCCTGGGGACCAAATGCTCAAGGGAACCTCTGATAGAGGGAAGCGCTCACCAGGGGATGAATTAAGCAAACGGTCCCTCAAGAGCCAGATCCCCCAGCCGAAATGGGCAAGCCTCACGGAATGTCTCAGGGGGTAACATCGAAACTCAGACCTCTCCCAACCAGCAGAAAGTTAGCAGGTCCCCTATAATAGAGCCTAAGCAACAGGACACAATGGATGAATCGACCGGCTCAGCCGTAGGTAGAAGCCGACAAAGATCGAGGAGCCCCACTCAGCAGAAGGTTCCAAATGGCTCCTTTTCTCCCCCGCTAAGCTCTCCCGGGCAGAGGTGGCACAGATGTATGACCGGCACAGTACAGAAACGGCAGATGAAGACCTGATGGATAGTGATAACCCCCAAGACTGGGCTACGAAGGTCGAGAAGGAAGAAGCTAAAAGAGCAGCAGAAATGGGAACTTTACGGCCTGGACTTAAAACATTCGTAGAAGCGGTGGGAGCTTCCAACGGATCCAGTGGAGATGTGCCACCTGGGACTAACAGCTGATAATTTGGGACAGTTTCGCTAGTCAAGCACTATATAATTATTGGTGGGCTAGTGCACTTCAACAGGGGGCACCCATCCTACTCCCCCCCTCCCTATGCTGGCCACCCTAGGGCACTGTATTACTATTGACCAGCAACTTCCCATCTAGCCTCAAGAGAGTTTTAACGCTTGCATAAGTTACCCCAGGAACAGTTTGGAGAACTATGATCTCCATCATCTGCTTAAGGGCCTTCTAATATATCCAAGGCTTCTGACAATGAATCGAAGCAACCTCCCCGATATGATAGGTGTCGGGTGGGCTAACCCAGACAAGTCTACCTTACTAGAATCCTGTACTATATGGATGGCGATAAGGAAACCCCTCTTACCCTCCTTCCCCCCCTTCCCCTCCCTTTATAGTTGGTTAAAGTATGCCTCTTCAAGGAGGCAGGAGCCCTTGATAATGGCGTATTGACGTCATGGGCCAGATGAGAACGGTACTTCCCTAGTGGTACCGACTCATTCCCTATACGTGGTGCTAGACATAATGTGGCACAGAGCTCATCTAGCTCTCTCACATGAGTACGTTAGCACCATTAAATTGTGCTGCACTTATTTGGGGTGCAGATATTAGTAGTTATTATTAGTAGATAAGTGTTTATACTAAAAAGTGTTTAATTTAACTTAGGTAAATAAGATCATTTGTGTTTCTCTCTTTAGATAGCCTATGCTGACTAAGCAGAATACGTTGCAGCGGTCCAATACAGATGAGCAGTTTTACACTTTCCACTACTTAAGCACATCAGAGGATTAGAGATTTGTTAGGCCTGACCTACTGCTGGGATCTCCTTCTTCTTCTATATTACTCTCCGCTCCCACTCTGCTGACAGAGGTGTACAGACATGTGTGCCCTAACCTGAGGCAGTGGTAAGGCGGTTCCTGTTTCCTTTGTTGTCTCTATCCTGTATCTCTGCTTGGAGGGTGAGTACCCTTGTTTTTTCTCTTTTTCCTCTGATGGTAGTCAACATTGATGGCATCTCGCCTTAATGTGCGGGGAGACTGGAAGTGCGTCTCCTGGCATGTTAAGGGCCTGAACCACCTGACTAAAAGAACTAAGGTTCTACAATATCTGCACACCTTGGGGACAGATATAGCCCTACTCCAGGAGACGCACCTCACAAGCCGTATGGTAGGTTGGTTAAAGAAACTATGAGTGGGGACGGTTTTGGCTAGTTGTGCCACTACAAAGTCCAAAGGAGTGGCCATCCTCCTGAGTAAGAGGGGACCTTGGGCAGTTGAGACCTACTGGTCTGACTAACAGGGGAGATGGATAGCTGTCAAACTCTCTTATCCAGGTGGTAAAACCATAATAGCCAATGTGTATGGGCACAACTCTGACATAAGGGAAATCTATGCAGAACAGCCAGGCCCTCACAGAATTAGCAGAGGGAGAGGCGGACTTGCCCATTCTCATAGAAGGGGAACATAACCTGGTTCGGGATATTTTCCTGGATAATTCCCTTCCCACCCCGCAAACCCATCCCAAAGTCTGGGCAGCCCTAAATGATTTGATCACAGAATGGTCCTTAGGGGATCCCTGGAGGATGAATCACCCAAAAGGGAGAGATTATACGTTTTACTCTGCAGTACATGGTACCTATAGCCATTTAGATTTTTGGATGGCCAACAACATAGCCCTGTCAGGGATAGGAGAAGCAGACATTGGGAACATAATTATTTCGGATCATGCCCTGGTCACGATCACCTTCTCCCCGCCAGGGCAAAACCCTTCCTCCACGAGATGGAGATACAATCCTACCTTACTCCAGGATGAGGCTTTTAGAGAGTATATCAAGACAGAGGCACAATACTATTTCTCCATTAATACCCCTGGAGATACGAGCCCAACCACTGTTTGGGAAGCATTTAAGGCGGTTCTTCGGGGAAGAATTATCTCATACTCAGCAGCTAAAAATAGAGAGCGGAAAAAACAGATACAGGACTTGCAGGACTCAATTACTAAGCTGGAGCATCAGTTTAAGGCATCCTCTAAGAACCCACTCAATTCCCCGTCTTTAGCTCAGATTACAGGCCTGAAATATCAGTTAAATGTATTGCTGAACAAGAAAGCAGAGTGGCAACTGATGCAGGCTAAACACAGAGTCTGGGAGGGTGGGGAAAAGGGCGGGAAACTCCTAGCCTACTGGCTATGAAAGCAGCAGGCATCCTCTAGGATCCTGGCCCTTAAGAATAGGCAGGGCAAATTACTGGTGACACCGAAGGACGTCAACGAAGAGATCTTCAAATTTTATCAGGAGCTCTATCAGTCTCAAAGTACGATACCCCCAGAGATGCTTTCACAGCGGCTGAGGTTCTTCTCACAGTCCACCTCGCTCCTCCACCCATCAGCGGACCTCTGCAAAGATGTGGACGCCCCAATCACAACTGAAGAGTTAAATGCAGCTATATACCAGATGGCGAAAGGGAAAGCCCCTGGACCAGACGGGATATCAGTGAAACTTTACCAACTCCTTAAAGATGAAGTCGTTGCCCCACTATTAGAGGCTCTAGAGGAGGCCCAAAAAGAAGGTATCCTGCCCCTCACTATGCGCGTGGCCCTCATTACCCTAATCCCCAAAAAAGCTTTGGATGTGTTACTTTGTACAAATTTCAGACCCATATCTTTGATATCAGTAGATACTAAGATACTTGCAAAAGTCCTGGTGAATAGACTATCAGAAATTCTGCCTTCCCTACTTCATCTGTCCCAAACTGGATTTCAGAAAGGAAAACCCAGTGCAGATAACATTCGGTTAGTATTAAATCTTAAGTGGTTAGCATTACAGTCTAAAACCCCGACAGCTGCCCTTGCCACAGATTTCACCAAAGCATTTGACTCAGTGGAATGGGGGTATCTCCATAATGTTCTTAAACTATATGAGTTTAGGGACTCCTTTTGCTCCTGGGTCTCAACATTGTATCGTTCACCCTCGGCTCGTATTGTCACTAATAAGGACACCTCGGGCTCATTTAAGTTACAACGAGGAACCAGGCAGGGGTGTCTGCTCTCTCCCCTACTTTTTCCTAATTGCTCAGGACCCACTAATTAGGAAATTTTCACACACCCCACTTATCACCGGTATCCCTGTAAAGATGTCATCTTACCTAGTCAATCCATATGCGAACGATATGATCTTGACCCTTTCTAACCCATAGGGATCCCTATCTACCATACTGATTATCCTGCAGGAATTTGCCTCCTTGTCAGGCTTAACAATAAATTAAAAAAAAAAAAAAACAACCATGTCCCCCTAAATGGAGCATGCACCAGGCACTGTTTAGCCGGTATGGACATCACTTGGGCCCCCCTGGGGTTTCCGTATTTAGGAATACATATCCCCTCATCCTGGAAGGACATAGAGTCAGCTAATTTCTCCCCCCCTTTTGACATCATTAGCAGCCGAGGTCCAGTGATGGAGAACGCTTAATCTAATCCTGAAGGGTAAGATTGAGGCCATCCGAATGTTTATTTTTTTCTAGAGTCTCCTACCTGCTAAACAACCTCTCCATTCCACTCACGGCAAAGCCATTTAAAGACCTGGATAAATTAGTCTCCCTTTTTTTGTGGGAGGGTAAGGCCCCAAGATGGGGGCATACAAAACTACAATCCCACAGATCCAAGGGTGGGCTGGGACTCCCATGGTTCACAGGCTACCACCTGGCTTTCAGGATGGCTCAGGCTGCGACTTGGTTTCTTCCCCGGACTACCCCCCCCACCTCAGTGGGCTACCCTGGAGGCAGACTTATCATCGGATAGGCCATTGTATTCTCTATTAGCTGAAAGAAAGCCTGGAGCACACCATTCTACACCGGTTATGATAGAAACATGTAGGGCCTGGCATAGGGGGATGATACTTACTGGGACTCCAAGTTCAGATTATCTCCCCCCGATTGTATTTGCCCCATTATGGGATAACCCTCTCATCACAATAGAACATAAGGTACTTAAATGGCCCCTTTGGGCTGCCAAAGGTATTCATATAGTAGAGCACCTTCTCCTTCACGCACCAGGACACTACTCTCCTTTGAGCAGATCCGTGAGCAGTACGGACTACCCCAGATGGATTTTTGGAAGTTTTTACAGATTAGGAGCACTTTAACCCCATTGTTAAAAGCACATGCAGACCATTCCCCTTGGCATGACGTCTTTACCTCCCCTAACTGCAGGAGAGGCCAACGCCTGGTAAGCTCATTCTACAAGACCCTTAGGGATGCACAACCTGACACTACCTTATTGAGCAAAACGGCTTGGGAACGTGAGCTGCAGTACCCCATATCCCCTCAACTGTGGTCCATATGCCTTAGGGATGCTCAGGCTGCATATGTAGATGCTAGGAGTCAACTAATTCAATTGAAGATCCTGCTTAGATGGTATAGAACCCCATCTGTCCTCTATAGCCTCAAAATAACTCCCTCTGATAGTTGCTGGAGGTGTCGTACTTCCCCTGCCCATTTACTTCACATATTATGGACCTGCCTGAACTTGCAAGCTTTTTGGACACAGGTTCTGGCTGACTGCTCCAGGATTATAGACAAATCTGTCTCTCCTGACAATCCATCTCTCATTCTAGGAGATACCATGGCTCTGCACCCACTATCCCCCCTACCAGAGCATGGCTTCTAGTAGCTCTAATGGAAGCTAAAAGAGTCATTCTTGTGAGATGGAGGCAGCTGGTATCCCCTTCGCTAGGGCAGTGGCAAATGGCTGTGGCTCGGCTGGCTGTCTTTGAGAGGCTTACTGCTGTGGCTAGGGGACGCCTTAACAAGTATTACAAAAAATGGGATGCATATTTAAACTCTCATATATGCTCGGTAGCCCCTCCCCCACCGCAACCCCCCCCATCTTCAAGTAGGTTAGGGGATGGGCCCTGAGGTATCTAAAGGGGGATGTCATTATGTTCCTACCACTGTCTGATATTACATCTTACTCTCCTGTCTCTCTATCGGATAGAGTTGAGTATTACACTTAGCCGTTAGGCTGAAGTCAACAGATATTTAGAGCTGTACCTAGGAGACTATAACCAAGTAGATACACTAGGGAATAGAATGTACCATACCATTTCTAGAGGCTTTAGTATATCCATATGTAACCCCTTGTTACCCTGGGTTACTAGAATCCCAGTAAGACCTAGTGGTAGGCAGGGAAGGCAGCTTGTGAAACTCCAGTTAAATGGGTTTCACACTGTCTCACTCTGTTCTCAGTCTCAGCTGAGACTGAGGGATGACATCACCATAGAACTGTTGCAGCTGCATAAGCCACATTGTAATCTGCAGCAGAGGGAGTGAGATAGAACGTTGGGAGTTTTCAAAGTCAGTCTTCTGTTTATTGTCAAGCAGGAAGGCAGTTTCTGTTTACCTTCTGTGGGAGAAGGAAGTAAGTCTCCTGCTTGCCTGCCAGCAGGAAGGAAGTGTTTTCTGTTTACCTTCAGAGTGAGAAGGTCAGTGTCCAGTTTCAAGTGGTGGAGACCGCTGTCCAGGTCTCAGTGCCCCCTCCCTCCGGGGGGGGAAGTAAAAGTATCCCTATGTAAATTCCAGGGGCAATCCCCTATTTTCTGCTCAAGGAAGAAAGCTGCCTTTTACAGTTTCTGTTTGGTCTTAAAAGTAGAAGGAGTTGTACTTCGCCTGTGGGGCACCTGCAACGAAAGGGTGAGTTTGCTCTAATTTGAGAGGGCAAAAATGTGTTTCTTCAGTTTGGAAAATGTGAAGAAAGCTAGGATTTGAACTACTATTTGGGAGGCCTATAGTACTAGGACAAACAAATGGAGTAGTGTAAAAATCTAAAGTCTGTGTGAATTCAAGTAATGTTGTAGAGTGGGTGCTACAGTCCATCCACCGTTTAATCTACAATTTCGAAGTTTCAGTTTTTCCAAGGAAATGGCTGGGTATGGGCTGTGGGAGCTGGAGGTGGGCAAACCCCCCATCTTTGGTAACCAGGTCCACCTCTACGGATTTCTTCTGTGATTGCTACTTGCCTCATGCACCTGGCCAGTGATGAGGTAGGTACCCAGACGTGGCTCGCAACTTGGGAAAATCTCTCAAGGAGTCGCAGACTCTAAATGGTGTGGGGAGCCACAACTTGGGAAAAGGATTCTCCTTGTGAGATGGGAGTCAGAAGAAAGTAAGAAGGAAATCTCTCTAGGAGTCGCAGACTCTAAGTGGTGTGGGGAGCCACAACAAGTAAAATGGGTTCATTCTTTAAATGGACCGTCAGTCAAGTGGCCGGCAGGGGAGCCGGGCCAGTCGGGCTGTGTATCCAAAGTGCATGCAAGTCCGGTCTGTGTGCCTGGTGGGTCCAGAACCTGAAATTAGTAGAAATGGGTTCATTCTTTAAGTGGACCGCCTTGCAGTCTCTAATCTGCATTATCAGTAAATGTAGCCCCTTGGGGGTCCATCTGTGCTTTGTTGTGTTCAGCTAGTTATGAATAAAGCCACACTGAAAAATCCCAGTCCTGGTTCTGGACATTACAGTTATTGCTTCCTGTAGTTGGATTTACTTGGGTGCCCCTGTGCAGAGTAGCCAAACCTAGGTCCCCTTGTGCCAGGTAACCTCATCCTCCCCGAACCCAGGTCCCCACCAGGTATTGCTGCCAGCACCAACAGCATGCCACCTGTCGTGTTGGTAAAAAGGCATGGGTGAGGGGTTACACATATTAAAAGGGTATAGTGTTCATAGAGACTGATTTGAACAACAGTATTTATTTATTTGTAAAATCAGTTTACAACCTTTGAGCCAGAGGCTCGTTTCCAAAGGTACCTCGTCACATTAAAGACATACATAGTGTTTTAGGTTACATAGCATAGGTTTGCAGGACATACATAGTGTTTTAGGTTACATAGCATAGGTTTGCAAAACAATAGGCATTCAACAGAGGCGCCACATCACACTGAGGTCAGACAAAATACATTTAGGTTACAGGGTACATGTAATTGAGAACAGGTGTTACACAAGTTGGTATCAAAAATTGAGCAATCTACTAGGTATACAATGAAACAGCTGGAACTGGCCAGGTTAGACATAGGCACAGTGTACCGGGAAGCGATGGTGGGGATGGCTAGGTGGAGAGCCACCCGGTGGGCGTTGTCATGAGAAGTCGGGGTGGAGGCTACTTTCAGAGACAGGAGCAGCTACGAGTGTTGAAGAGTTGGTTTTGAAGGGTGGTTTTGAACTTGGAGATGGAGGTGGCATTGGTGATGGGGGCAGGGAGAGAGTTAAACCAGGATGGGGCTCTGTAGCAGAAGGACCTCTGGCCATGGCTGGTTCTTGATCTGGGGACCATTAGGGTGGTCTTGTTGGATGGCCGTGTTGCAATAGTGGGAGGGCTCTGGTGGATGGATGCCGTTACCCCAGGGGGGAGAGCCCGAGTAGGGTTTTTTTTGTGAGGAGACAAGTTTGATATCAGAGCCGTTCATCAAGGGTAAGGAGTTCAGCCCCGTCATACAGCTGACAGGTGTGTGTGAGCCTGGGGGCACCAGTAATCAATCTGCAGGCTTTATTCAGGGTTAGGTGAATTTTTTTGAGTGCAGTCGTGTCGGCAGCACCATAGACTGGTAGACCATAGTCTAAGGGACAAAACGGATGGCCAATAACAGCGAGCAGAGTGCATTTGGGGAAGGCAGGTTCTATGGCGGAAGAGGATGCAAGCTGTGTGTTAGTGGCGGATGTTAGGGCATCTATGTGGTTGTGAAATGTGAGGCTGAGTCAAGGTAACCCCAAGGTATTTGTAGGAGCAGACTTGTTCCAGTGGCTGATTGGTACTAGGAAGGATATAGAGTGGGTGGTTGCTAGCTTTGTTTTGGGGGTGGGAAAAGAGCATAGCTTTGGTCTTTTTAAGATTGATGACAAGTCTGCGCTCCTTAAACCAAGCTTCGGCACTATTGAAAGACTGCTGTAGGGTATCCTGAAGGGAGACGGGATTGCGGTGGGCGGCAAGAAGGACAGCGTCATCTGCATACAGGAGAATTTTGCCAGGGCATGCACTGGGCAGGGTGTTCAGATAGAGCGAGAAGAGAAGGGGGGCCCAGGATGGAGCCTTGGGGGCCCCCCGAGTGAATGGGACGGGTATCAGAGAGTATCCCATTGATTTTTACACACTGTGATCGAGCAGCAAGATAGCTTGTGCACCATGCTAAGGGCCAGCCGAGACCAGTGTGGCAGAGCATTCAGCAGAAGTGGATGGGAGATGGTGTGAAAGCCTTTGAGAGGTCGATGAACACTGCACCAGCTAGGAGCTGGTATCCAAGGAGGAGTGTAGGAAGTTGAGAATTCAATTAGGGCAGTGCTGGTACTGTGACCAGCACGGAAGCTATGTTGCTCTGGGCATAAGATGTTATGCTTAGCCAGATAATCAGTGATTTGAATGGCCACCACTTTTCCAGGGCTTTAGAGATGGGGAGGATGGAGATCGGCCGTAGTTGTTGGCCGATGACCCGTCGCCCCTTTATGAATCGGTGTGATTATGGCTGTTTTCCAAGCCATGGGAAATTGTCCCAGGCAGAGCGATCGGTTAATTAGGCTGGTGAGTGGGGCAGGACTTCATCTAGCACCAGCCTGAGGATACTGGGGTCCAGTGAGTCACTGCGGGACTGTTGCTATTTAAAGCTTTGATTAGGATGGGTCTGGCTTCCCGGTGGAAATCTTGCGCGGAGTGGAAGCTGGGGTGCTGGAAGACAGGGAGGTTGGTTGGGGAGGTCAAGAAATTACTAGGAGGACTGAGATAAGGTCAGTGAAAGCGGTGTTGAGCCAGTTAGCTATGGTGGCAGGCTCGGTGGTGGTTGTGCCATTTCTATTGAGCTGGGATGGGGCAGGGGAGCGAGATTTTCCGTTTAGTTGTTTAATATTATCCCAGAAAGTCTGGGCCGAGCCCCAGGAGGAGGTAAGGGTGGCCTGGTAATGGTCGGCCTTGGCTTTCCGGATGGCCCAAGAGCACTTATTCCAGGCTGCATTGTAAGCCTGCCTATCAGACAGACGACCCGTTTCAGTGGCAAAGTGCCAGAGGTTATCCCGATTTCTTAGTAATTGTAGAAGGAAAGGGCTAACACAGGGTGCATTCTGCTTTTTAGACCGGATTTTGGTGAAGGGTGCAAAGAGATCACAGGCCATGTTGAAGGTGTGTGTGAAGAAGGCGAGGGCAGTGTCAGTGTCGGTTGCACGATGAATGGGGGACCAATTTATCCGGGTGAGGAATACTTTAAGTTTTTTCAGCCCACCAGGGCAGAGGCGCCTGCGGAGGGTGGTCTGGGCTTTGGGTTTGGGATTGGGGACTGCCCAATGAAATAGGATAGGGGAGTGGTCACTTAGGGAGTCTGGTAGGACCTGGATGTTTTGGATTTTTTGGGGTCGGTTGGTTATAATAACATCCAGAAGGGTGCTAGTACCTCTCTTAGGGTTTATTCTTGTGGGCTGGGTGACGAGTTGCGTCAGGTCTTGGGCGGCAAATGAGTCTCTGATCGCGGAAGAGGAGGTGCTGAGCCAATTTACATTAAGGTCCCCAACTAGAATTTGTTCCGCTTTATGGTGGAGGGAGGCCAGGTAGTCAGTTAAAGATACCAGGTCTGGGTGCTGGTTCTTTGGGGGAACGTAGGCTGTGGTGAGATAGAGAGGGCTCCTAGAGGGGTTCGGGGTGAGTTTGAGGGTAAGAGCCTGGGCCCCATTTACAAGGGCAGGAGTGGGGAGTGTGTGTCCAAGTATTGTGTCCCTAGTGTAGATTGCACAGCCTCCCCCTCGTTTGCCTACTCGGTCCTCCCGGTATAAGGTATAGCCTGGGAGGGAGACAAATGAGTCAGAGGTGGATTTGGACAGCCAGGTTTCAACCAAGGTTATGATGTCTGGTTGATGAGCCAAGGCCCAGCACTGTAGGCGTCAAATTTTTCAACGAGGCTGCATATGTTCATGAGGCTACTTGGAGACCAGTGGGCAGTGGGTGGGTGGGAGGGGCAGGGCCTGGGTTGGGATGTATGTTCCCTGTCAGGAGTAGGAGGAGAACTGCTCTGGTCAGAGGGTGGCAGATGGAGAGTTTAGCCGGGAGCGATAGGATGAGAAAGGGTTTCATAGCACAGGGGTGGGTAGGGCAGCACAGGCAGAGAAGCTTGCGTGATCACATGCCCAAGGGAGCCGGGCGGGGAGGAAAGGTAATGTCTGGATGGGGTGAGGTGGAGAGGAGCATATGGGTGTGTGGAGGAGGAGGGAGGGAGGAGCAGTGGTAAAGGAGGAGGGAGGACAGGAGGTGGTAGGAACACTGGAGTAGTGAGGCTGAGGGTTAATAGGGACAATAGGGTTGGTGGAAGGCAAAAGAAGAAGGAGGAGGAGAAGAGAGAGGCCGGTGGGCAGGAGGTGCACATGCATAGTTGGTAAGGGTGGGAGAGCTGAAGGGAAGAAAGAATGGGGGAACTAGGATGATAGAGGGGGAGATAGTAGTGAGAGATCACCTTTAAGTGTAGTTGCCACTTTGGTACAGTGGCAGAGCTGGTGCCTGAGGTGCACAGGGTACTAGGTTCAAGTCTTGCCCAGGGTAGCAGAAAGGACCCCAGCCAGTGGCTGTAGCAGCAGAGAGGTGTGCAGAAACAATCAGATAACAATTTTACAGTGTCTGAGGGTAGAGTGTTTTTTAGAGTTTGAAATCCTGCAGAAATAATAGACAGGTGTGCTAGCTGAGTGGTGGAACTGCTGACTTTGACAGTAAGGGTGCATGGTTCAAAGGCAGCAAGAAAGAAGTGGTAAACTTATATTTTGGCAGGTGGGGGGGTAAGAGACTAAAAGGCATAGGAAGTAGGAATAAAATAGGTAGACAAAGTGGTTAAGAGGTAGAGCTTCTGACTGCAAGGGTACTGGGTTTGAGCACAGCTTAGGGACAGAGTGTAGAAAGTTTTTTAATTCAGAAAAGGAGGGAGGAAGGGTTAAGAGTTTGAAAGTAGAGGAAGATGTTGGCTTGGTTCATTGGCTTAGCGGTTAGTCAGTAGACTTTGGAAAAAAGAGTATCAGGTTTGAGGCTGCCGGGTGCTTAGTGGTAGGCTGATGGGAGGAGTGAGGAAAGTAGGTGGCAGAAAGGATTCAACGGGAACTGCAGGGACCTCTAGTGGGTAGGTTTGCAAACAGTTGCTAGGAAGGGGTGGAGAGTTGAAAGAGGAGCTATAGTGGAGAGTGCAGCATGCAGCAACTCCTTGCGGTTGATGTCTATAAGCTGCAAATGGGAAAGTGGACACTTAGTAAAAAGAAGGGTAGGTCACGTGATGTGACACGTGACCTGCCAGCAGCAATAAATGAAGCGCCGACCCTGGGTGGGGGGGGTGGTTGAGGCGGGCAGGAAGTGCTACACAACAGTCAGGCTTTAGTGCAGGACACTTTACCTCTTACAGGCTCTGGCAATCCCCGAGTTCAGTCTCCGCTGCTGGGCAGAGTTCAGTACTGCTTGTATATTAGTATAAGGCCTAAGCTTCTCAATTGTATATTAGATAAACTAGATATTTATTAGCATATGAGCTAGGCAAGATGTGGAAGAATGTAGCAACTGTATTGACTGCTAGTCTATAGTAACTTGGCCCTTTTGGAATAGGGCATGAATGTGCCTTTGAGGCCTCTGGATGGCTAAATGTACTTGGAAAATCAATAAAATATTATATGTTAAAAAAAAAGGAACACCTGCAAAAAAAAAGAAAGACAACACACACGCCTAATCTGCATACACAGTCTGTCTAAACCCCTACCATCAAAACACTGGAGAATCCCCAAAAATATTTTTTTTAGAAAAGTAGAAAAAACAGTATAAACATTAGAAAACAGTAGAAAACAATGACATTATTTACAATACACCATATTTAAGGGATGGAGTGCCCTAAAAGTCCCATCTAGTGACCACAGTGCCTGAAGGCAAGTCCATTAAAGAGTTTCTCCTGGGCCGGAGCCCGGTGAATCACAGTTCTAGCAGGCCAAAGTCCCGAAGGGGATAGTCTTTGAGGACAGTTCAAACATCTGGAGTCTGCTAGTGTAGGGTGTGTACTGCAATGTCATAAGAATAGAAAAGTCTGGACTTACCAGTCCCTTGTAGAACAACATGATACCACACCTGGTCCTCAGCTGAAGACTCTCCCTGGCAGCATTCTTCTGATACAGCTGGGCAGACATCTTCCGAGAAACTACAGGAGGGCACATCTGGAAACTGCTGGGCTGATGTCATCTCTGGAGATGGAACCTTGGAACAGGAACAAAAAGGAAAACAGCTGGTCTGAAGTCATCCGATACCCAGGTGATGAATCAGGATACAACTGGGCTGGTGTCCTCTCTGGATCTGAAGTCATTTGGTGGGCCAGTCAATGGATTCGGGAAACCAAATACACTGTAGAACAGATGAATGTGGGGCACCTGGTTCCTGGACGTCCAGACTGGCGGAACAACATAGGTACGGCAACGGCTGGAGTGGCAGAACTGGCTACCACTGCTCTGCTTTCCATTTGGTAGGCATGGGCACATTCACAGGAAGGTCTTTGCATTGTGGCCAATAGCACAATGGGTCAGGCGCTTTGAATTATTACCCCGTCTGGGTGCTCATAATTCACACTGTGAAAGGTTTCATGTCCCTGTCCATCCACAATTTGAACAGCGTCCATAAACAGTGTCCTGCCTCTTTTCCACTGGCTGTATTTTTCTTGAAACATTCTGTTCTAGACACGCTTGTTTGCACCAGGGTGCACACATCTCATTGCTTCTTCCCAAGTCCAGGATTTCCTGCTTTTTTCAATCTCCTCCCAGACTCTCCGAGGAAAGGTAGGAAAGGATATCTCATGGATTTCATTTGCTTTCCTATGAACCAGTCTTTCCTCTTTACTAGCCTTGGTCAATCTGAGACCTTGGGGGTGGCCAGTCCTGGTTCTGCCAGCTATGCATTCTTAATGACACAAAAAATGGATCCCTGGCTTCTTCTTGCACAGCCAGGGCAGTGGAATCACCACTCTCTTCCATGCGTTCCTCTGAGGCAAGAGCTTAAGGCTGTGTACCAGTTAATTTTTCACAAGGCCACATAGGTTCCCCCCTCTTCTTCTTCCTCACTGAGAATCTGTACCCAGGAGTGAGCAGTCGTCCTCACTTCTGAGACTGTCCACTCTTCGCTGGGTGTGGAGGTCGAAACCTCCCATTCAAAGGTCTCCCTCATCTCGTCTTCACCTATGAGACTTGGGCTAGGCCCCTCTCTCCAAGGGTCGACTGATGCTCTTCCTGAAATCTCTCTTCAACTCAGACTCTGAAACATCAGCACATTGTTCTGTCTGTAAATCTGCACCCTCTTGCTTTGTGCCACACTCCGAGGGGCCTTCTCCAACAGGCTCCACCTGGTGCTGTATGCTGCCAACTGCAGATTCTTGAACTTTTGTCCATGTGGGAGCCAAACGAATCTTGGGCACTTTAAACAAACCATATTTCTTTAGGCACCCAGAACAGTGAGGTACCATGAAGATGTCCCTTCCAGCATTTAAGCACATCAAACATACTTGCACTGGGTATCCAATAATCGTGACATGAGGAAGCAGTCATCCCCCATAGTAACATCTGTCAATGTCCCTTAACTTGTTAACTTCTACGGCTACCACTGCCCGGGCATGATCCGGGTAGCGGGCTGGTCCTGAAGCCATGACTGCAGAGAAAAACAAACAACGCTCACTGTTATTTCAAGTCCCACATCACTGAAAACTTTCTTTCTCTTTCAAAATGGCTCCTCTGCTGCTGTGTTTACATTACTACCCCACCCTGTAATGGCGGCGGCAGCACTCCTATGCATCAACATTCTGTAACTGAGTCAAGCCACTATGCATCTGATTTACACACTCTACTGATAACTTTGCTCAGACTGCACAAACTTGCACTGTTCTTCATCCTAGCACATTTATATGATTTACCACAGACTTTTTACTCACTGAAGACATTGCTCTGGCTTACAGTCCCTTAAAGCCTCAGTATTTCATAGCACAGGATTGCATGTATTTCTTGCTGCATATCTGATACAACTCACAGTCTCTCTCGTGGTTTTGAAAATCATACTGACGCTGAACCTATAATTATGCTCACAGTCGATTGCTTAGAATTCTTGCTTTTGCTGGTAAAACTTAACACAGTCCTTCTTTGCAAAGCGATTACACTGCTACACACAGATTCAGCTGGCTTTTGGTGAAATCACACAGTTTGAGCAATTATTTCTGTTGGTACTCACTGTTATCAGTAGCTGCTTGCTGCGATGGAAAAACGTCCTGCAGCCAGTCTTGGAGGCCTCTGGAAAGAAGTGGGTCGGCAGTCCTGCTGACTGTCCCTCTGGACATCACACTCACAGTCCAGTCGATCGAGATGCGGGTTGAGCCCGAATTCAAACAGAAAAGTCAGCTTTTAAACTTTTTACAGTGCTTTCAGTCACCACGACGTTCCTCCTGGTAAGCCAGTTCACACACTCCACTCACTCTCCCTCTCAAATGCTGTGCAGTCCCTCTAGAGCTGGCTTGGGGGCCGGACTGATTGCAGTCTCACCAATCACTAGACGTGATGCAAATAAGCCTCTTCCCTCTCGTGCTCTTCTCCTCACAGTCTCTCAGTTCACACAGAAAGCATTTCCAACATCTAGAGCACAATTTTCCTTTTGCTACCCACAGTTTTCCATACTTTTCTTTGTCACAAACACTTTTTAAAAGCTGGCAAATGCTGTAATTTGATGCAGGACAAGGGCATACACTCTCAGACTTTACTGCTACTTGGTAAACAGTTGGTATTTTAATAGCAGCACATGGATAACAGCACACAGCGGCACATTAGTTAACATTGCTTCAGCTTTTTGGGCTACCCACTGCCAGATAACCAAAACACTAGCCATTGTCCGAGTGACCTTTCTTACATTCCTCCCTAAATTCCAAACCCAAATCCTCAGTGGGGCCTCCATTTTTGTAACCCCCACCCAGGTATGCCATTTCTATCTTGACAGCTCTACCTGGTGGGCTGGGTTTGGGGAGGAATATGTCACTCGGCACATTGGTTAGGTTTGGCTACTCTGCAACAGGGGTACCCAAGTAACTCCAGACAAAGGAAGCAATAACTGTAATGTCCAATACCAGAAGTGGGATTCTAAAGTGTGGCTTTTATTCACATCCAACAGAATAAAAAAAGCATAGATGGACCCCCACGGGACTACACTCCTGGTAATGCAGATTTAAGGAGCCCAAAACACATCCTCATCACTTTAGCCCTCAGGCACTGAAACACACTGGGCACACAGCCCGAACTTGTATGCTGCTCTGGGTTTTCCCTGGCTCAGCTCCATTGCCAGCAACTTGGACACTTTCCATATAGCATGTAAACATTTACTGGTGGCTCCCTAAACCACCTATGAGCACTTCTGCTCCATAAGAGAATCTTCCTCATCAATCCTTCATCTGGGTACTTTCCTCAGGCACTGGCCAAGTACCTGAGAGAAAGCAACAGGTGTCCCAGAGCAAATCCATAGAGGTGAATTTGGTTGCTACTGATGGGGGGGGGGGTCTCCCACCTCTCACTCCCATAATTCATACCCGGCCATTTCTCTGGACTGTAACACCTCATCCTTTAAAACACTTTGCTGTGTAAATTCTTTTTAAAGGTATTCACATTCATATCTACTGTCTTTACATCGCATTTGTGCTGAACTTGAACATACTTAATAAGTGGCTGTGTTCATTACTCTAGACCCCCCCACAGAGTTAAGCAGTCCAATCCCCACAGCTTCCAAACTGTATTTGGCTGTCTTTTCCTGACCCCAAAGTAACAGTCACTTTAGTTTCATCTTGTTTCAGGTGAAAACACATGGCCCCTTAGCAGAGCGAACTCACCCCTTGGTTGCAGGTGCCCCACAGGCATTTTCTCCTCAAAGAACTCTCATCCAGAGCTTCTGGTGCCTCAGCATGAACTTAAAGCAGGCAGCTTCTTTTCCCTCTAGCCAGACCGGGGGGGTTGCCCCTGGAAGCAGGCTGATTCCATCCCCCCCATCCCCACAGGGATGAGGCCCTGAACCACTGAAAGTGCTCTCCACTACTTCAATGTGCTCTTATTGTGTTCCTCTTCAGGTGAGAACACACACCTATACAACAAAAAAATAGCTCTTTGACAGAGCTTAGAGCTCTGAGGGCGTGCTTACAGCACAGCACCTCTTCTACTACAGACTGCAACAGAACCTGCTCCACTCACAGATTGACTTCAAATTCCCCAAAGTTCTACTCTAACCTCCAACTGCAACATTCCAGTGTGGCTTATGCTGCTGTGACGGTTCTAAATGATGTCATCCCTCAGTCTCAGCTGAGACTGAGAACAGAGTGAGACAGTGTGAAATCCATTTAACTGGAGTTTCACAAGCTGTCTTCCTTGCCTACCACTAGGTCTTACTGGGATTCTAGTAACCCCAGGTAACAGGGGGGTTACACTGTAATAAACATACCCATACTGTACTAAACATATCCATACTGTACTACCCTTCCTATACTGTACTAAACATACCCATACTGTACTAACCCTACCTATACTGTACGAAACATACATATACTGTACTAAACATACCCATACTGTACTAACCCTACCTATACTGTACTAAACATACTCATACTGTACTAAACATACACATACTGTACTAAACACACCCATACTGTACTAACCCTACCTATACTGTACTAAACATACCCATACTGTACTAAACATACCCATACTGTACTAACCCTACCTATACTGTACTAAACATACACATACTGTACTAAACATACCCATACTGTACTAACCCTACCTATACTGTACTAAACATACACATACTGTACTAAACATACCCACACTGTACTAAACATGAATGTGCCAATACACTGGCTGGTAGTATAGCCCAGAGGTTAGAGTAATGATCTGTGAATGAACTTGGTACACTCAGCAGACCTGGGTTTGATTCCCCCAACCTCCATTTGCATACGGTGTGACTCTGAACAAGTCACTTAGCCTCCCCAGTGCTCTCGAGTCGCGCTTGAAAATGGGCAATTGTGCCTAGTGATCCTTACCCAGTTACCAAAGAATGAATAAATAAAACTACTGTGACCAGGATTAGCTCTGTCTCAAATCAACCTCCCCCAACCCCGAATGGTCCACCTTAACCCGACTCTGAAAGTAAGAGATGTGTGTGTGCCGACTCTGATTTGATCGTTTCAGTCTAATCCTCTCCAGGTGTCTCCTTCCCACCCAGACTTTTCCCACCCACCTTGCTCCACACCTGTTTTCCCACAGCTTTACAAAAACATTCATCCTTAATGCCGTAGGGTGTGTGTGAATATCTTCAGCTCAATATTCATCCAAGCATTGGTATTTGGGGCCCCAAGATTTAATTTATTGGTTGTTCATTATTCAGCAAGTAGGGAATTTTTTTCTTTAAAAAGCCCCCCTCCCACCATTACTTACATGGAGGTTGTACCTAACATATTAGATACCAATGTAAATACTAAAACTTATTGTAATGAGCCCAAAAGTTCCATAGCAGTGGGCTACCACTGAAATAGAAAGATCCAAGAGAGTCCAATAAGGTCTCTTCAATGACTGTAGTAGTCTGAAACACAATTACATGTAGTATAATATGAAAAAAAAAGTCAGATTTTCAAAAGGCGCGAAATGCTTCAAGTCCAGGGTGTACCGAACATACGGTACATGGGGCCTGCGACATTCTCCCAGCCAATGATAGGGATTTCCTATTCCATATGCCAATTGTCGCAAGTTAGACCAACTTTTTGTTGTCTAGCTTGCAGCAATCCTGGGTACCGTTCTTACGGAGCTTGTGCCAGATATGTGGCACAAGCTGCCGTAAATCATGGAAACTGTGCAACTGTGCCTGAGATTGTACCTAAGTAGCTGGCAGTGAAGAGGTTCAGCACACCACCAGAACCAAAATGTCGGGGTGCGGGTCGTGACACAAGCCTTGCACCACACTTTGAAAATCCGGCCCAAAATGTTTATGTTGTCCTAAAGGGGATGTGGCCATTTCTTTAACTACATGGGTATAAAATACAGCTGACACTGGTTGGGTGGGCATCCCCTTGACAATGCGCCAAGCGCAGGCACAAAGCGTTGAGGTTTTTAGTAGAGTGCCTTCGTTTTTACTCCTGACATCTGTGTTTGTCACTGAATAACATAATGAAGATGTGATGCACATTTTTGCACAAAATATCTGGAGTCTGAGACTATTTTACATACTGGAGGGTCAGTGAGTGCCATATTTCTTTTTTTTCCCCTGTTTACTTTATGTACATCTATGTCGTCTTTTTTTCTTTCCACCGCCTTGGTTGCTTAAACCAGCTCTGTATGTAAACCTCTTGTTGCATCATGATAAATGCTCAACCAGTGACATCATTAGTTTGAATCGGTGTGCTGACTACACATCAAAACCCTCACGGCGAAATCCCTCACGGCGACAATCTTGACAGGTTTCGAGACTGTCGCTGTGAGGGACTGGAGGGCAAGATTTTGCCCTTTCACTATGTTGTGCACCCCCCCTTGAATCAATTCTGACTCAGAATTAGATATCTATAGAAGGGGGGCATGGAGGGTGCAGTCCCCTGCATGGGGGGTTTGGGGGGGGTGCAGCCCTCCGATAGAAAAGAACAGTCTGACAGGCAAAATTTCACCTGTTGACATTGTGGATCTCGTTGTGCCAAACTTCGACAACAGTGCTGTCAATTCGGCATAGGTAAACCATTCAAATCAGTCCCCTTACAGAAACACAAGTGCTCACCATGCATGGCACATACATGCCGCATGCTTATTGCTACTGGCATGGGAGTGCTACATTAGAAGAAATTGTATTTTACTATTAATATTTATATTAACGTCCACAAACTGGTCCTTCCTAGAATAATGACTTCCAGAATGTGGGATTTGACATCCCAAAAAATTGGAATGACTTCCAGATTTCGACTAATGGAAGTCTTAGACTTCCACTAAAAATAAATTAACTGAACCTTTGCTGCTACATTAGAAGAAAACCTCAATTACAGGCCATTGGGGTGGTATTTGGGAGAGGGGCACACTGGACTTTGTATGTTAGTTAAAGAGCAGCTGACACCTTCAGGAGAACTTTAACAAAATATAATATTTAGATAAAGTTCAGCTTGTATTTCACATTAGTTCTTTATTCCTCCTCCCCATTATTTATTGCTGAGGTCATTTGCATGAAAACAGGATTTTTACTAGTGAAGAATTCATCTATTTCTGTTGCTGACTCCATACCTGAGGTCATAATGCACTGCTTGTGACACCACAGTTACTCTCATGGCAACAGACTGTGATGCCGCAACAGAGCATTAAGACTTGAAGTAGGGAGTGATCTTTAGAGGCAAATTAACTTTTTAGTAACTGTTAGGGATAAAAATCATGTATTCATGCACATTTCCTCAGTAATAAATAATGGGGAGGGAGAAATCTAGACTGTATATGGAATACAAGCAGAATTTTACCTAATTAATGTTTTTCAAAGTTTTCTTTGCAGTGTCAGTAGCTCTTTAAATAAACTCGACCACGTATTTAGAGACATTTCCATTTATTGCTGCAGTACTGTTCAAATTATTGTATGGTATGTTTCTACCAGGAGGCCCAAGATAATTCTATGGTTTTAAAGGAGGCATCAATATGACAATGTTTGAAAACTAATTGTAAGAAACAGCAGTTTAGCTCTTTTGGAGAGAAACTGTGGTGCTTTTATTTCTAATATTAGAGGCAGCGGAAAATTCAGCTCTAAGCTGGTCTGCTGACAGCATTTATTGCATCATCATAGTGTTATATTAAATCTAACATGAGTTGTAAGGCATTGAGTTTATTAAAGCAATAAAATAGCCCTATTTATTGAAGAGATGTGCACCGTGTTGCACAGTGACACCATCCCTCTACCTAAAATCTCATCAGAGTCTAGTTCCAAGGACAAGAAATATTCTAAACAATATTTATTATTAAAATTGCTCTTGCTTGTGGAATGTTTTTCTCAAGAAGAGGTTGCTAAAGTGTTCTATTCCAGAGTATAATATGAATGCAAATTTAATTTACAGAGGACTGCAGTATGGTTTTGAGTAAGCACCCTTCATACAGAATGACCGTGTTTAGACACGTGTCTTGAACCACCGCAACCTGCAAGGAGAGTGATGCAGCCAGGAATAATAATAGGATGGCTGGTCTTTAGGCTTTTGGATCAATAGTGTCTGGGTTCTAGTGGTGATACAAGGGCTCAGTGTGGCACAACTTGAGGAGATCCTTTTGATGTGCTGTCAGGGTGCTGCCCCATAGGATATTGTATCACCCCAGTGGCAGGGTACCAAATAGCATGTAGAACAATAGCCTACAAACCAGTTATAATGACTGTGCAATCTCACACAATGCAGAGATAACCAGGGATACCGTAAAAATGACGAGAGTTTTTTTTTATTGCAGGAATTGGGACTTGGAACAGGGCTTTGGAAGGGATTTGGAAGGGTTTTCCTATAGAGCCCCCCCCCCGGCTAAATGAGATCCCAGAGCTCACTCACAATATGAAAAACCTCTCCATTTTCAAGTCTGAACTCAAGCACTACCTGACCTCACCACCTGCAACATGTGCCTATTCCTGAACACCTAGCACAACCCCCACCAAGAGCCTGTAGCGTGACACAGAGTGCTCCTCACTCCAAAAATAGCATAGGATCCTTCCTCAGGTCTAACCTCCCTCTCCTGCACACAGTCTGGCCCCTCGCACCTAGCACCCCCACCGGCCCCTTCCTCCTCTCCCCTCTCCCTATGGCCCTTCTGTTTCGCTCTCCTCCTTCCCACCCTAGCCCCCTTGTACTACTCAACAAAGCCTGTTTCAAGGCCGCGCTCCACATTCTCATCTGCCCCAACTACCCCCAACCCCCATCCACATCCTGGGCTATTTCCCAATACTTAGCTTCTGCTCTGGATCGAGGTATCACTAGGGGTTGAGTGTCTCCCTCTCTGCACTCTCCTCTGCACCTCACTTTTATCATTGCCGCCTATTTCTTTCTTCTCCATCAATCACTGGGTCATTGTTAAATGTTGGGTCCACTGTTTATTGTAATGATCTAGCATTGTGCACTGTTTATAGATGTATACTTCTTTTGACCAATATTGTTTTATCTGTATGTATCACTGTTTTTAGACGTGGAACCTTTGTAAAAGAGCCTTGGCTCAAAGGTCTTTCCGAATAACAAATAAATAAATACATAATATGGCAGGATAGGGCAAATGACTAGGCAATGGCATTAACTTACTATTCTACGAGCACAAGCAAAGATTACCGCAATCCTGACACAACCCTCTCCTACTTGTACACCAGTGCCTAAAATCCAACACTGTCTGTATGTGCACACTGAGTGTAACCCCACCGTTGGGTGCTTACCTGTGAGCCCCTGAAAAAGGCTCGTTTCCCTGGGGGTTTTGGTCCACACTCCCCCATTCTTTTTTTAGGTCCTCCTGGCTTGCCCCAGTGATCTTGCTCCTCTCCTGCTTGCCCCCACATGATTTCAGAAAGAGAGCTGGGCCAGAGGAGCAAATTCACAGAGCCTCTGGTTTGAAGAATGGCATAGCAGTGCCATCGAGCTCCGCGCAAGCGCAGATGCGCATTTTTGGTGCCCATTTCGGCGGCCTTTGGGGTTGCCTCTCCGGTGGTCCCGGTCCCAGGGAAAGGCAAGAGAGGGACCAGGGACCTTGGCTGAAAAGTCAGTTTCTACACGCACCAATCGTGCTGCAGAAATCAGGAGCCACCTCATGAATATTAATGAGACAGCACCCCTTTAAAGAGCTGGGTCCTATCCAGCGCTGGGGAAAAAATAAGAGATAGCGCTAGGACAGGGGAATGGAAGAGGAATAAAGTAAATAAAATAAAGATGTCACAAATGTGTGCAAGTGAAATGGAAGGCTGCCAGTTCGTGGGGAAAATAGATAATTAAAATGTGTCCGCAAACTGCAGCCAGAGAGTAGGGCCATGTGTGAGCTGCCAAGGGGCTTAAGGTAATGGCAGCAGCAACTGAATGAGGGATGAGCTGTCAAGTTAATGAGTGCAGTGGCTATTCAGGGCACATGGGTGGCTACTAAATGCCGAGGACAGATATAAACAAAAGCAAAGGGTTTGACTGCAGGAACTTTTGAAACTGGGGACACTGTGTAAATGTGGGACACTATTTACTTCAGCCACGATGTTGGGCAGCCATGTGACTTTGTGACACTGACTAGCCAACCACCGAGCCAGGATTCTTGGCAAGGACTCTGGGACTGCTTGAAAGGACTTTTGGGGGAAAATACTGGGGAATTTTTAGGTGCTTTTTTCTGCACCAATGAGGCATCGAGGGAGCTTCATACATAATTTTTCTTAAGGAAAGGGCTTCCAAAAGTTGAGGAGTGTTGGACTTTGAGTCAGTTCGGTGGGAGCTCCTCCAGAGGGACGGGGGCTCCTTCCCCTGGAGAGAATGGGGCTGTGAGATGGGCCTGCCTGGGGACTGCCAGCAATTTCTCCCCCAGGGCAGGGAGTGCCTGCCCCATCAGGAAAAGGAAGCAGCAGCTTGGCAGAGAGAAAAGGAAATCTCCAAGATGCTGAAAGCTCTGTGTTGTTCTGAAATTGCACCACAGCAGTGAGAGAAGCACAGCTCGAATGGAAAAGGGAAAGCTGCAGATTGCTAGAGAGAGGCTGTGTCCTGAGCCTGAATAATCAATCAAAATCTTTATTTAACCAGGTGAACATCGTTGAGCAAGCTTATTTTCAAGATGGACCTGGATAAAATGACAAAGGCTGGGTCTAAGCCTGGAAAAAAGACCAAGGTTGCGTTCTGAGCCTGGAAAAAGAATGAAGGTTGTGTCTAAGCCTGAGAAAAGACAGGAATGCAGAGGATGATGAGCAAGAGAATATAAACATGATGAGAAAAACAAAAGTAAGAGTAAGCCTCTTCGAAACCAGAGAATTGCTATGTACCTGCATGGTGAGAAAAGGGACTGTAAATGCAGGTGATATGTATGAGCCAGAGTGAAAATTTGGCTGCGTTAAAGTTGAGAGACTGTGAAAGCAGAAGGATGGACATGTGTTTTTCAGAAGCTCAAGTACCTGTTGTCTGCTTCTGAGATGCCGCAAAGAGAGAAACGGATTGCTGTGGCTACATGCCATGGTAGGAAAGAAAGGGACAGAAAGAGAGGGAGAAGAGAATATACTGAATGGATTCTGCTGACACCCAGGGCCAGGTGGGGAACTTGCTAACCCCCATCAAGTGGGGTCTGCCACTGCAGGGGGTCACGGGTCTAGTACCCGAGTGCTAGGGTGTTCTGACCGGAGGGAATAGGGCTGTTGGGCCAATCCCCAGTCTGGGTCCTCTGTGGTGGTAGGTCTTGGGCATGTGCTCTGCAATGGGGCCTGTAATGGGCCGAAGGGGACAAGCTGCAAGATTTCAAGCAAGCAAGATGAGAGAGAGCAAGCTGCAGCCTCTGTGTCCCTGTTCAAGCATTGTGCCCTGTTCTACCTGTGATCCATCCATCCCCAGGACGTCTGTGAACTCCACCATCCAAGGACTGATTCTGCAGAACCGTGAGTAAACCACAGGAATTGCCCAGCACTTGGGGTCTGTATACAGTGTGAGTATGCCCCCTAGGGCTGGAGGGAAAGCTAAAGAAAGGAATGTAAAAAGGTTAAAATTCAATTCAAGTAAGCGCACCAATGCCGGCTGCCAGCTGCACCTCAGGCCTGTGTCTAAAATCTGGGTAGTGATAGGACTGTGGGGTTTTAATGGAACGGGACCTGCGGGTCTGGGTTTGGGCATGTCTGCAGCAGTTATCTAGATAGACCTGGTGGCTGCACTTATTGCAATAAGGGAATGAATCAGAAGGGGAAATGTGATTCTGGGAAATGCAAAATGACAATGCTTGATCTCTCTTCCTCTTACCCTCATCCTAAGCCCTCCACCTGTAAATAAACCTTGGAGTTATTGTTTTGCAGCAGAAAATGAAGCCAGAGCCTGGTTTTAGTGAGCCTGTGTATTGGATGAAACGAAAAGGTAAATGTGTAATGGAATGTGGTGGGGGGGTTCGAATCGTGGTAAGTCCATGCCTGGGGTAACTGTTGGGGAGGTGGGTTGGTACGACATCCCAGGGGGTTGCACTGCAGATAATCAGACCCACTGAATATGTGCTCTGGGTGGGGGCACCACCATTTTAGTTTTATCTTTTGGGAAAGGACTCCCATAGATCAGCTATGGGAACCCAAACCCCTAAACCTTGGTCAGGCCTGCACAGCAGGAGCAGTGGCCCTCTCCAGGATGGCGCTGGAGAGGAGCTATATAAGTATTAAATAAAGGTTGCATTCCTGCTGGAGATACAATATGGTCCAAACTGATGGAACTTCTGGAGGAAGTGGATCCCAAATACAGTCTCAGAAGGTGGGCAGTTCAACTCTGTTAACAGCAAGCATGAAACAGTGTCCCCCCCCCCCAACAGCATTTTTAACATGGATGGCTTCAACCCTGTTCCACCTCCTCCAAACCGACATCTCTTGCCTCCCATGGCTTTCCCTCTGTGGCAGGGTCAGAAGATGGAGGGCCATCCTCCCCCCAGTCCACAGGTCCAGGTTAGACCAGGTAGCAGTTAGCAGCATGGGTCAGAGGTAGGTGGCAGAGCCTCATTAAGCCCCTCCCCCATCCCTTTTCCATCTTCTTTCTCTCTCTTCCCAGTACCACGGTCGATACGGAGGACACATTTTTGTAGGAGTGTGTATGTGCTCTGGAACAGGTCTACGATGCTGGTTCAACAAAAATTGTGTTGACTAACATTACAGCGACAGATTTATGTTGACCACAAGTTGCAGTTGGCATAAATCCGTCAGGTAAACTGTCTGTTTTTATGGTGGGCTTTGTCCTCAAACCCCCATGTGAGGAGCTCCCACCCCCGCGCCTCCCATACTTTAGGATTCTCTAATTTGATTTGGAGTTGATTCGTGGGTGTACCCTGAAAAAGTAGTGCTAGGATCCTGCATGTATATTACAGCAGCAACATCGAATTGTCATTGTAATGTCGCTCTGCTAAAATTGTCACTGTTCGAACGGCATACACTGCGAAACCACAATCCCTTCTACCCACCCTGACCTAAATCTGCCTCCCAAGTGTCAGCACTGCCATCAAGCCTCCACTGGGTGGCATCCAGGAGCCGGGACAACACGCCACCCTTATCTGGGAGAGGAGAGCTGCCAGGCAACCCCTCAGTCCTTTCCCACTACCCCCAACCCCCGGTGACTGGAGCTCGTTCCCAAACTCAGGTTGCCGGCATGGTGAGAGGTAAGGTGCCACATTGCCTCAACCCTCTGAGCCACTGGCCAGCTTGAAAAAGTTTTATTTATTTTGTTTATTTAGAGTCCAGGATTACAAGTACCTTTGAGCCAAGGCTCTTTTACAAAGGTTCCACATCATTTGAGGTACAATATAAACATTACACAGAGTTGAGTAACAATGCAGAAATGGTGCACAGACATTTTTAAGCAGCTGAAATACATTACTTTAAGGGAACATGCGTACCAGGGGGCAGGGTAGCCAGAGGCAACTGAAGCTTGGAATGGACACAAAGATCGGTGCCACCGTGGGCATTTGTCAGGCCTCAAAAAAGTGCTTGGGGGTAGGGGGCAGAAACAGGAGGGGAGAGTAGGCTGTAGAAGGAGGAAGAGAAAGGGGTAGGAGTAGAAGTGCTAGGAGGTAGATCAGATTATGAGGGACAGTCGAAGAAGATAAGTCAAATGCTTTCTTTGGCACTTTTAAGATTGTGCAGTCCTTACCAAAATGCTAACTAACTAAATCTCTGTCTACAAGAGTTGCAGACAAAGGAAGGATAGCCAAAGGGGTAGCTGAAGACAGATATGACTTTCTTCAGATACATAAGTGAGAAGAGGAATGCAAGGGGAGGGACAGTGAGAATTAGGAGTGCGTTGGGGGCGAGACTGTGAAGAAGAGGATCAAGAAAAAGATGCCATCCTGAACAGGTACTTCTGCTCAGTTTTCATAGTGGAGGGAGGGGGACAGACCTCCAGGAAGTAATTGGAACAAAGTGGGAGGCAAGGTGGATACAACGCCATTTATAGAGGAAAGAGTCTTGAAGGGACTTGCAACTCCAAAGGTGGAGAAAGCTATGGGATTGGATGGGATATGCAACGGCACTAAAGGAACTCGGGGAAGGTGCTAGCTTCCTCACTGATAGCCTTATTCCACAGTTCACTGGAAACTGGCATGGTTCCAGCGGACTGGAGAAGAACAGATGTGGTCCCTCTATCAATCAGTCAATCATTCGATCAAAATCTTTATTTATCCAGGTGAACATCGTTGAGCAGTGCTCATTTGCAAGATGGACCTGGTTAGATCAAGGTCAGTAACATAAAATATGGTACAATGCAAGGAACAAAACACAATGATAGAGCAGGTTATACAAGTCATTAAAGATACACATAAAGATACACACCAACACATGAATATGTGCGATTAGACAAGCTCCATTAGCATAATTTATATATTTACATATATATAAGGAAATGGGGGGATTACGAATTTGGGCATGGAAAGAGTATAGGTGGTGACTAATATATAAATGTATAGGGGGATTTGTCAGAGGCAGAGGAAATAGACAGTGAGTGGTCTGGGCAGATGATGGAGGTGGAACTTCAGAGAGAGAAAGAGAGAGAGGGGAGGGGTGCAACTAAGCAGGGAGGGGTGATAAGATATACAACTAATGGTCTGGGCAAGTGATGGGTGTTAGGGCTTAGAGAGAGAGGGGGGAGGGATGCAATTAGGCAGTGAGGGAGGGTGGAAATAGATGGTGAAGAAGTAGGGAAGTGTGAGAGAGAGGAAGGACAGGGCATGATTTGCTATCATGGGTAAAAAAAATGGAAGTAAAGTAGGAATGCAGGACATGGAGTTAGCGGAGAGAGTTAGTGGAAGGGACAGGCTTGGAGATGAAGGAGAGGGAAAGGATTCACCCTACTACTGTCGAAAACAGTTTCATTGTTCCTTGATAAGCCTAGAGTAGATGGATTTAAAGGACGTAATGGATATAGGTATACTCAATTTCAGTGTTTTCTGCAACTTGTTCCATAGGGAGGGCAGCACAAAACTAATGGCTGTCCTTCCAGAGCAAGAATTGACTTTGGGTACTTTGAGCAAGTAGCTTCTTAGGGCATATTTACTTAAAGTGACTTGTGTGAAGCAATCCGAGACATGTTGGCCCAGATATTCAAACTGCGCCATTTTGTGGCGCAAGCCCCTTCGCCGTTCAAAATAGTTGCGCAGGGGTGTGGCCAGAGCGATATTCAACGGAGTTGCGCTATGGCGCAACTTCTTTGAATATCGCCCCCTGGCCACACCCACTGTGCATGGCGCAGTAGAACTGCGCCAGCACAAGTGGTCAGAGTGGAGCATTGAGATGCGGTGGCACAAGTTCCATTGTGCCATGCACAGCACCTGCGATATTCAAAGGGTGACATGCAAATGGGTCCATAATTTATGCAAGGCACGGGGGGGCATTTGCATCTAATTACGGACCCATTTGCATGCCATTAGCATGCAGGTGTGCCAATCCCGGTGACTTGTGCCTGGCACCCTGCCAGGCAGCAGCCGTCAGGACACGCCCCCTGCAGTTCCATCAGCGGGCATAATAGTAATCTCCCCCATTAGCCCGATCCGGGCATAATAGTAATCCCCATTAGCCCGATTACTGGCATAATAGTAATCCCCCATTAGCCCGATTCGGGCATAATAGTAATCTCCCTCCATTAGCCCGATCATGGGCATAATAGTAATCCCCAATTAGCCTGATCGCAGGCATACAGTAATCCTCCATAGCCCAATCGCGGGCATACAGTAATCGCTCGCCCCATTAGCCCAATCACGGCATAACTGAAACCTTCCCTCGAGTAGCCCGATCGTGGCATCAGACCTCCCTCCCCAAAGTCTAATATCCCTGGTGGTCCAGTGGATCTCGAGTAGCCCGATCGTGGGCGGCATCCTCCAGCCCCACGCCGAAATCCCTGGTGATCTAGTGGCCCCCACCTCACCCACCCACAGAGCCCCACCACTCCGCCCCCATCATCCGTGGGTGGGCCACTAGATCACCAGGGATTTCGGACATGGGGGCTGAGGATGCCGCCCACGATCGGGCTACTCGTGGTCCACTGGACCACCAGGGATATTGGACTTGGGGGTCTGATACCCGCAATCGGCTACTCGGGGGAGGTTTCAGTTATGCCCGCAATCGGGCTAATGGGGATTACTATTATGCCCATGATCGGGCTAATGGGGGTTGGCACTTCAGCCTGTGATCGGGCATGGGGGCGCTTAGTGGCGGAACAGTTCAGGGCCACCCACAGGTGGCAGCTGCTGTGTTGCACCCTGCAATGCGGCAGCTCACCTGTGGGTGTCCTCGACTTGTTCCTTTTTTTTCAGCGTAACTTTGTGCAGGCGCAGGTAGGGGTTTTTATTTTTATTTATTTAGTTTTTGTTAACCGGTAAGTGCGCTAGTCAGCAAGTGACTGTTTTCAGGCACGACCGGGAGGTACAATTACAATACACAAAGAGTACAGCCAGATTATTAAGACAACGAGTACAAAAATGCAGAGAGAAATACATATGGCAATGTAACATACATTAGTAAACAAAATATACTTTAGCACTTGATCATGGAACATACTCAAAATGTGAATAGTAGAAGGCAGAAAATAAGAGAGGATAGGCATCAGTAGAAAAGACACAAGGAAGGGAAAACTGGCAAAAGGATGGGAGGGAGAGATTAAGTGGAAAGGAGGTGCCGTCAGATACGGCAACAGCGGGGTGAGGCACCAACCTGCAGCCGGGCCTATGGAGCCGAAAGACGGCAGGTGAAGAGAGGGTGGTAGGGGGGAGTGGCAGTAGATGGCAACAGCGGTAGGAGGTAGGAAAATACAGCTGGTCTGATGGAACCGATAGATGGCAGGGCGAGAGTGAGGATGCCGGTGAGAGGGGGATAGAGGCGGAGGAGTTACGGCAATAGCGGCAAAAGTGTCAAAGTCAAGCCGAGCCAGTGGAACCAAGAGACGGCAGGGCAGGGAAGGGGGGGTCAGTAGACGGTGGGAGTAGGCGGTAGTAGGTGGAGAGAGGTGACTAAGCACAGCCAGGAGGGTGGGGACTAAGGAGGGGCATGGATGAGGTAGGAACAGGTAAAGGTGAGTTTGGTGGGGAGTGGCAAAAAGGGGGGAAGAGGATATAACAGAAGAAGGGGGGAGAGAGCAGCAGTGGGGTTAAGTGAGGAGAGGCTGTGAAGTGAAGATAAGAATGTCATGGAGTAGAATAGCGACTTACAATTGTCAACAGCTAACATTAGGCTTATAAAGAAACAGGTTAAAGCAACATTAATTACAAGGCACAAAATAAAACATTAATTACAAGGCACAGTATAGAACACCCATTTGGACAGGCAAAAGTGCTAGCAATGAGGAAACAGTACAGTACAGGGTTGGCCTGCATAACTTTGCTTGGCCCGGGCTGAATATCGGGCTGTGCAGTTTATGCATGGGCACGCCCCCCCACCTGTGCCTGCATACATTACTGATACTCCACGGCGCATCGGGATTTGTGCAGGTGCACTTTTCCCTTTTAAATATCGTACCGAGGCGCATCAGTGAGTTGTGCATGGTGCAACACTGTTGCGCCATGCGCAACCCTTTTGAATATCTGGGCCATTGTGGTAATTTATTTGATATAGCTCTGAAAATCCATAGTGCAGCTTTTCTGTCCCTTCTGAACTGAAGCGAGGTCCATCCAACTGCAGCATAAAGGGAGCAACGGTGGGTGTTGAATGGGAGTCCTGTGATATACCTCAAAGCCCTGTGATAGAGTGTATCTAATTTTCCCAGGTATAAGATGGGGCAATGACTGTATAGGAAATCAGCATAGTCGATTACAGAAAGAAATGTGGCCTGGACCAGCTTTAGCTTAGCATTACTTGTGAGAAAGTATTTTATTCTAAAGTAAAGCCCAAGTCTCTGGCAAAGTTTTTTTTAGTAGTTCTTCCATATGTTCTATGAAGGAAAGTCTACTGTCAAGCCAGACACCCAGGTATTTGAATTTTGTAACAAATTCAAGGTTGTCATCAAGGACAGTGGATATGTGTGGGAGCATGCTCGGGACTGAATATCCTGCATGCGTGTGAGGAGAGAAAAACATTGCCTTTGTTTTCTTTGCATTGAGCAGGAGTTTTTTGCTCAGGAGTTGATGTTGGACTAGATTGAACTCTGCTTGTAACTTTTTGCAGGCTGCCTCTGGAGAAGGGCGGCTGATATAGATCACCGTATCATCGGCAAATAGATGTACAGTGGCCTTGGTGATGTTATTATCAATGTTGTTGATGTAGATGACGAATAGAATAGGACCAAGGATAGATCCCTGTGATACGCCTCTTTGCAGTGGTTTAAAGGGGGGAACCCCACCTTCAGCCTTAACCTACTGGAACCGTCCCGTAAAGTAGTTGTTGAACCATCGCAAGCTCTGGGAAGACTTTTGGGAGCCCCATTTGTAGGGGGTTACAACTAGAAGGGAAGTTGTACCTTTTTGCAGATGATACCAACATCTGTAATAGGGTGGACACTCAGGAGGGGGTAGAGAGAATGCGTAGGGATCTTAGGCAATTTGAAGAATGGTCAAGAGCATGGCAGTTGAGCTTCATTGGCAAAAATTGCAACTTCATGCACCTACGGCATAGGAATCCAAGTTCACAGTATTGCAAAGGGGTTACAGTGAGTCACTAAGCTGGAAAGGAACCTTGGGATTATGATAAGTGACAACCTCAAAGTGGCAGGGCAGTGTGACAAACATTGGTTAGGGCTATTGGGAATGTTGGGGTGCATAGGCAGGGTCATCTCCAGCAGGAGAAGGGAGGTGGCGTTGCCACTGTATCGTTCGCTGGTGAAACTCCTATTTTGGAGAATGCATCTCAGAAACGACATAGACTGAGTGACTGGGTAATGGCAGTCCAGAGGAAGGCAACTAAAACCGTATAGGAAATTGCACAACAAGCTCCACGAGGAGCAACTGAGGGATCTCAGCATGTACACCTTGGAAGACAGTAGAGTGAGAGGGGACATAATAGAGACCTACAAGTACCTCACTGGGGTGATCAGGGTGCAGGAGGGGAGTATGTTTCAAATGAGATGAGCACCAGGACCAGAGGGCATGCAAAGAAACTGGAGGGGAGGGTTAAGAGGGAAATGAGGAAGTACTAGTTCACTGAAAGGCTGGTACATGCCTGGAACAGACTGTCAGCAGAAGTGATGGCGGCAAAAACAGTGGGGGTCTTCAAGCATGTGTGGGACAGATGTAAGGGGAACATTAGTAAATAGGCAGGGTTGAGGGAGGGTTGCCAGAAACCAGTTAGGGTCTGTAAAGACAGATTAGGCAGGAGCCATCTGTGCAAACTGGGTGAGCCAAGTGGTCTGTTTCTGCCAACAGATTCTGTTTCTATGTTTCTATTGGAGGTCCAAGCCCTGGTGTGTACTCCCAAAATACCAAGAATGCAGCTAACATAGCAAACAGTGGGGGATGTCCTAGAAACACAGAAACAGAATTTGATGAAAGAAAAAGACTTGGCGACACATCTAGTCTGCCCACCCTACCAAATTCTCCTGAGCTGATCGTAATGACTATCCTTCTTCCTTACCCCCTTTCCTTTTCTATCCCAGCTCCCACCCATATTATGGCCTTGTGCTTGTCCCATCCTTCTTTGAATACCCCCACTGTTCTGATGGACACCACTTCCTCTGGCAGTCCATTCCACTAGGCCACCACTCCTTCCATGAAAAAATGCTCGCAGACATCCTTCCTGAACACTTAACAAACAGACATCAGCAGGTCAAGGCAGAAGGGGAGCTCTCCTCCACTAAACCATTATTAAGAGGTGTCCCTCAAGGCTCCATCCTGGGACCTATACTATTCACCATATATATTAACAGCATCAACCTTGGCATTAAAAAGGCTAATATTCACCTATCTGCAGATGAGACAGTTTTATTCCTAAGCCATTCATCACCCGAAGCTGCCTGCAAAGATCGGCAACTTGAATTCGACATCCTCCAACACCAGCTTCTCAGCAAAAAACTGCTCCTTAATGCCAAAAAAACGAAGGCTATGATTCTTTCTCATGGCAACCAGCCAGCTTACCCTACTATTGGCACCTTACCACCTATCACCACCTTATTGGGAGAAAACTTGGATTACATCCCCAAATTTAAATATCTGGGGGTCTGGCTAGACCTTAAGTTCTCCTTCGGGGATCACTTGGAAGATGTGTTGAAAAAACTGAGGCTGAGGCAGAGGCTGGGATTCTTCTACAGGATAAATCGACTTCTGACCACAGAGGCAAAAAGACTACTTGTACAGTCCACCTTCATCTCCTTAATAGACTATGCTGACTTCATCTATTGTCACTGCAATGCCTTATATCTGGGTAAGCTGGATGTCTTATTTATGCCACAGAGCACTGCGCTTCATTACCGGCCTCCCCTCCTCTACCCATCACTGCTCCTTATACGCTGCGGTGGGATAGACTTCTCTATAATATAGATGCAACAGGAACGTCACTGTATGGACACTAAAAGTGATCACTGACAAATTACATTATATCTCTGACATACTGCCTCTAAGCGAGCTTCGAAACTATGCCCTAAGGAACTGCTCCATAATTTCCCTGAGGATCCCTAGGGTCCGCACGTGCATAGGGAGAGCAGCCATAAGCTACTCGCTGCCAACTCTCTGGAATGAGACACTGAAACTCTTGAAATTAAGATTCCCTGTAAGCATCGCAGTATTCTAGACTTTATATGCTCAAACAATCAATGAAATATGTCACTGCTTCCACTGCCTATGAACTTCTACTTCTATGCATATTATCTCTACAGCCTCGTACACATCAAAACAACATACCCAGCAGAAATCTCTCGCCTCTCTCACCCTTGCCTTACCATCCCTCTGCCCCATGCCCATAATCAAATCCCAAAATGTGAACATCCCTACTGAGCTGCAGGTGTAGCTACCACAGAAACCATGCCCGACGGCACTCGGCACCCCCCAAAGCCGACATCAGAGAACCCTCATTAGGATTAAGCTCCTCTAGTAGTGATAGTCTGCCAGATTCCCTGCCCGGATGCCGCATGCACCTGTAGTTTTTCAGGTGGCAGGTGCTTCTAAAACCGATGCCTGCATCTCTTGACCATTCACCACAGGAACCATGCCTGCCGGCGCTCGGTGTACCCAAAGCCGATATCAGAGAACTCTCGATTCGGGTTGCACCCCTAAGCTGACATCAGAGAACCCTTGATTTAGGTTGCACTCCTCTTTTAATGATAGTGTGCCTGAGTCCCAGCCTGGATGCCACATGTACCCGCAGTCTCCAGATGTAAGGCACCTCTGGAACCGACGCCCACATCCCCCGACCATACTCCTCCACCTGAAAGCCGTGAACCTAGCCTAATCACTGCAGGAATCTATGGCTACGGGCAGTCGGTGATACTAAAGCCATCAACTCATATAATCTGTAGCACTTATCCAGAAGCGGGTATTCCAGTACAATTCCACGATTAAGACAATTGCCCCATGCCCACCCATGTATCCTTCACCTTTTCGGGATCTCACCGTAATCTCCTTTATCGCACCTTCCCCAAAACATGTCTTATAAATAGCTAGAAAAAAGTATAAAGTGTGCCTATTGGACTCCAGAGCTTACTGTTACCTTATTTTGTTTATTTATTTTCTGTCTACTCCTATGTACTACCTTAATGCCTGTATATATGTGAGATTATGTGTACTGTTATTGACCTTGTGTGATGCAGGGCCACCTTGTAAATGAGCTTGCTCAGCGGTGTCTGCCTGGCTAAATAACGATTTGATTGATTGATTCACTGAATCTTCCCCCAGCAAGCTTTAGGGAATTCCCTGCTTGAGTTTGTGCATAAGATGAATAGTTCTTTGTACAACACACTGTTTATCCCATGTAGGTATATGTACATCTCAATCATGCCCCCCCCCCCCGTTTCTAGGGTGTACATATTAAGGTACTGCAGTCTTTTCTCACATTTCTTCTCCCTCACCCCCTAGATCTTTTTGGTTACCTTCTCTGCACAGACTCCACCTTTTTGCTGTCTTTCCATTGGTATCAGATCTAGAACCATGCACAGTACTCCGATGTGGGTGTACCAGGGTGCGCCAGGGATCTGCACCAGGGAGTACCAGGGATCTGTACCAGAGACATGTACCAGGACATACTAGGGCATACCAGGGATCTGTACCAGGGTGTACCATGGAACTGCACCAGGGTGTACCAGGGATCTGTACCAGAGACATGTACCAGGACATGTCAGGGATCTGTACCAGGGTGTACCAGGGATCTGTACCAGAGAGTACCAGAGACATGTACCAGGACATACTAGGGATCTGTAACAGGATGTACCATGGATCTGTACCAGAGACATGTACCAGGACATACCAGGGATCTGTACCAGGGTGTACCATGGAACTGCACCAGGGTGTACCAGGGATCTGTACCAGAGACATGTACCAGGACATGCCAGGGATCTGTACCAGGGTGTACCAGGGATCTGTACCAGGGAGTACCAGAGACATGTACCAGGACATACTAGGGCATGCCAGGGATCTGTAACAGGGTGTACCATGGATCTGTACCAGAGACATGTACCAGGACATGCCAGGGATCTGTACCAGGGCATACCAGGGGTTTGTACCAGGGTGTACCAGGGATCTGTAACAGGGTGTACCATGGATATGTACCAGAGACACGTACCAGGACATACCAGGGATCTGTACCAGAGACATGTACCAGGACATGCCAGGGATCTGTACCAGGCATACCAAGGTCTGTACCAGGGTGTACCAGTGATCTGTACCAAGATGTACCAGTGAACTGTAGCAGGGCATACCAGGGATCTTACCAGGGCATATCATGGATCTGTACCAGGGCATAGCATGGATCTGTACCAGGGTGTACCAGAGCATGCCAGGGAGCTGTACCAGGGATCTGTCTTCCATGCAGATTATATAGGCTGGCTTGGCTAACGGTACAGCAGACTTAACACTCTCCTGGGCAGGGAAAGCTACAAGCCACGATGAATCCCATGAACTCCACCTCTCCCCTCTCCACCCCTTGTAAGCAACTATACCCTTCACCCACCTGAAGGCAGTCAGTCACTCAAGGGTCTTAGAATGTTTTAGGACCACACCTACAATGACAAATTCCTGTAGCTGGGTTTTCTGAGAAAAGCAGGCCATAGCAGGTCAGCTTGATTCTGCTGTCTGCTTTCCTTCACTGTGGAACAACCTCTGCTTTCCTACCCATCTCTCTTCCTCCCTGCGCTCTCTGGCACACTTCTCGAAAGCATGCACCTGCAGCTAGTCGTGTTCTTCTTCACTCCACATTACAACTCATGTTCTATCCTCCCCCACTCCACCCCTACTATTAATCCATTTTGTCTCTTACTTTATTGTATAGCTTATAACTCAGGGTACTCTGTAATTTAAATGTTTTGCTACCATGATTCGTTCACAGATTTCTTTGTTTGTTTGTTTGAAAATGGATGACTGGGAAATGCACACTGAGCCTAGGCTCATTTCCAGGTGCGACCTGGGGGAGCAAAAGGATTAAAACAATATAAAGCTTATACAAAAGACAGTGTTACAAACAGTGCAAAGTCAAAGCAACAAGGATCATAATGTTAAATAAATAACTGGCATATAAGCGTTACACCAGGTGAGAAGGAACTATTAAGGGGAGGGGAAGCGGGAGCAAGGGAGGAGGGAAGGAGTCTCAGTTGGTATTGGAGGGATATCTTGCCATACATTGGTGGCATGCTCCCCTAGTGCGCATCCTGGCTACCCCCATTACCAATGTATTTTGCACGCTTGTTACATTTTTTTTTCTTTCTCTGCAATTTATTACTTGTACTTTGTTTTTATTGTTTATGTAGGTATAATCATCTCCATGTCATATCTGGAAATGGGTTGCAGCTCAGTGTGCCTATCGAGAGAGAGAGAGAGAGAGAAGAAAGAAAGAAACCTCCCTTCTTAGCTTCACCCCTGACAAGGGTGCCTCTGCTGCTGCAAGCAGTCCGGTGGGTCCCCTCTGTCCACTGGCTGTCTCCTTGCTGTACTGTCCGCAGACTACCAGACCGAAGCTTCACCCCTGACAAGGGTGCCTCTGCTGATGCAAGCAGCCCGGTGGATCCCCTCTGTCCATCGGCTGCCTCCTCGCTGTACTGCCTGCAGATCACCAGACCAAAGCTTCACCCCCTGACAAGGGTGCCTCTGCTGCTGCAAGCAGCCTGGTGGGTCCCCTCTGTCCTTCGACTGCCTCCTCGCTGTACTGCCCGCAGACCACCAGACCGAAGGTACGCTGCTGAAACGTCTGGCATATCCATGCTGACTGGTCGGATCCATTTGGCTCTGCCTGCTTATTGGCTGCTCCACTTTTTGAATTCTTTGCTACTTCTAGTCCTTTTGGACTTTAAGTTAATTTTATTTACTGATTCTGGTACTGGTTAAGTTTTTCCAGACTGTCCTATGAATGCTAACTTAAATGTGAATCTAAGCCTGTTTACAGCAATTTTGCACTCAAGGATTGTTTGCAGTGCACGATCCTTTAGAGTGTAGGTTTTTACAGGTTTTAAAGTTTTACAGTTCTCTTTGTTTTAAGGTCCAGTGGTACTTTACCCTGGATCAGAAACTAAGCTTAAAGAGATACAGCATTTTGTGAACACTTCTTTGTGTAGACCAGGTTTCATTTGTTACACAGTTCTCACTATACCCTGCAAATAACCACATTTTTGTTTCACTTTCTCTCCTTCATGCTTAAATTTTTCTCCCATCCACCCTTCCACTCCTCCATCCTTTATTAAATACTCTCACTCCCCCGGCAGCACCGGCCCTAGGCAATCTTCATCCTCCCCTCTCACTAATATTGCAACTCCCCTTAAAGATACAGAATGAAGTTATAGGACTCAACACTTGTCGGTGTTAATCTTAACTCTTTAAGTCTCCTTTACTGCATTGCACCCCCTGCCCCTAAACTAAGTTCTCATCATAGTATTTGGGTGGTATTTCTGTCACACACATTAGTCTTCCAATCTGCCTAATTCCAAACCTAACCCTCGACAACAACAAACGACAAGAGCTGCACTACTTCTTCATTGGCAGGTTATACAACCCTCCCACTAGAGGGAGCAGCTGAACTCCTCAGCAGCATGAAACCTCTCCTACTGCAGAAGCTTCTCTTACTGACTCTTGGTAAAGTCATATTAGCCGACCTCACAGGGGTCCCACAGAATGAACGGGTTGAAACTACCTTGGAATCTCCCCTGCCCTGTTACCACTCTGGCAGATGGTACACAGCCTGTGGGGCACAACTACTGACACAACACTCCCTCAAGCCTTCCACATCCCCCCACAACCCTTCAGGGTGTATGAGCCCCCAGTCATCACACTATCGGCCCTGCTGCACAGCCGCTGCCTCATAGTCTTGGCTTACAACATTAAGCAAACAGGGATGAAAGCCAGGCCCAGCTGGGCCCTTTGGTCTTGCTCTCTTAGTAAGTTGATCCTCCTACGGCCCGGTGGTGCTGAGGGTTGAGGCGCTGGATGCCACACCTCGCGCCACGCTGGCGACCCAAGTTGCTGCTTCCCACCCCCCATTCTCACCCCTGGCCACCACTGGTGAGCTCAGTCTACCACTCTGGCAACCGTCCATGCTTCACCCCCCACTTGCCCCTGTACTACCCAGTGGAGACTCAGTCCCTGGCCGCACCCCCTATTTCCTGTTTCTAACACTACTATGCCCGTACTTAGTGCTGTTACTTACAATGTTTGACTCCTATGTACTAGTGAAACCTAGACTCCTATGCATTAGTTAAACTTAAAAGTATGTGCAACTCTCTGTAACTTTATTTTGTAATCCACTGCTGTGCTACGTGTTATGTTGTCTGTACCTGTTCGTTTAATTGACTTGGAACCATTGAAAACGAGTCCTTGACTCAAAGGTATTAATCCTAAACTGAAATAAATAAATAAATAAATAATAAATTAATAGATAGATGTTGGGATCTGATTCTGTTGTTCAGAGCCCCAGGTAAGGAAGTCTGGCTGCACTTTACTGAGAAGTTGCTCAGTAGAGAGCGCAAGAAGATCTAGCAGAGCTCTCTGAGCTGTCAGGGTACTATGCAGCAGTCCCAGTTTATAAATATCTAGTGTTCATTGGCTGAAACTGTGAAAAGGGGAAATGGAACCCCTTGATTAGTCCATGTACATGTCTTTTCTTTATTGCATTTCAAAGTACTCTGCCATCTCTCTCTCTGCAGGGCACCACACTTACATTGGCTGGGGCAGGTTACCTGATGCCTGATGCCTCAGATTAGCTGCACGCTTTCCCAGGTTTGCTGGCAACTCTGGCCACTTTCCACAAGTCTGTGAGGCCAGAGGACTACAACAGTGGTGGGTGGCCCCTTGTCCCCATGGAGCATTGTTATTTATTTATTTAAAATAAACTGTCCCGCGTACACTGGCTGCTTCTGGTCATCTCACTGGTGCCTTCTGGTACCAAACAAATAAAATAGTCAATTATGGGGATTGTTTGGCCCATTGTCTGTCTGTCAGGATCAGACAAGTGGTGGACATGTCCACAAACAACTCTGGGTGCTCCGCTTTCAATCATCAGCTTTCTACTCTGTGCTTCCTGATGGCTCATGGCAGCGAGCAAAATTAATTGCTTTGAAATTCTCATCTCTCATTAGTAGCTCACAGCTAGGGTCATTTAGTGTGTCTGGTAGGTGCAAAGAAAGAAGACTGCTTCATTTTGCTGCCCCAGTCCCCTTTAAAGTCCATGGGGTGGATAGGTTCCAGAACATGGGAAAAGTGGGAGGGCTGTGGTAACTACAAGACAGACCATGACTGTTTCCTGTCTGACCTTGCATGCATTAAAGGGCATTTTCATGCTCATGGGCAAAAGTGTGTGTGTGTGTGGCGGGCTTCTGCCCTCCCGTCACCTATGGGTTCTGGCACCAATTGGACCTGGAGCAGGAAAGATGTTATTGGTGGAGCAATTGCAATGAAGCATCTGTGGGCAACAGCTGACCGATGCTGATTCGGATTGGCTCCCAGGCTGGGAGCATAATATAAGCCCACCAGTTTTGTGAGGGGATACATATCTTAGAAAATGTTTCTGGGTGCTTATGTGACTGCATGTTTGTATGACCAACCTTCTGGTCAGACTAAAGTATGGAGTCTGCCCATCTTCATATTGTGAATGTTCTCTTTGCTAGCCATCCTGGCTACCTCCACCTGTTCATCCTCCTACGTTCGAGTATGGCATTTGCCCCCTTTGACGGTGTGATCCTCCTGATTATCTTAAAGTGATGTTCTTAAGTCCAACAAAAAATGTTACAGTTGCCACGAGCAGTACTCAAGTACACAAAACTCCCTAATAATTTGAATTTTGTGGCCTTTCATTTTTATGTTTGCTTGCGCGCAGCACAAGAAACATATTGCGGCAGCTTGGTCCCGAAGCAGGTTCTGGAGGTGCGGCACTGTTGTGGCCAATACTGGCACACCATTTTGGGGCATGTGTGATGTCCACCAATAATGGGGGACAGAGCCGGTCACACTAGTTTGGAACGTTGCCACTAACTAGAAAGACAATAGCCACGCCCAGATGTGCTCCCCCCCCACACGCACGCACACATGCACACACGCATATTTCATGCTAATATGCTCCCCCCCCACACACTGTATGGTTGAGGGGGGTGCCCAATCCCCCTTCAGCTCCAATGTCCCCCCCAAGACCAGCGGGTGCCACGCTGGGAACCCACCCCAGCGTGGCAACAGTCCATATGGCTGACGGGGGTCCCAATCCCCCATCAGCTCCACTGCCCCCCCATCCCAAACAGCCTTCCAGCTGCCATGCTGGGAGTGCACCCCAGCATGGCAAAAGTCCTCGTTGTCCAAGAAAAAAAAAAGAAACGTGAAAGAGAAAACCTTTTCCTCACTGACTGTCCTGACATCCGCTCCCCACCGCACCCACCCTCTGCACCCTGCCTCCCCACCCCCACACCCCATACTTACCTCTGGAGTCCAATGTGATGATCTTCGGGGGCCTGGGAACACGACTGCACTCTTCAAAGCCGACTGCGAACTGAGGAAATGCCGGTAAGCTGTAGAATGTAATAAATAGGGTTTTTTCCAACTTTGATGCATGTCTCAGGCATTTTGGGGAATTTTTTCACCAAATTTTCAACATGGGGTTTTTGAGACCCCACCTCATGAATTCGTTCACTGTCATTTTGTTAATCAGCCCCGAAAGGTGATTTTGCGGTCACTGTGCGGGACCACCTTTCAGGACTGATTTACAAAATGACAGTGCCACAGTTCATGAGGTAGGCCCCCAAAAACCCTATGCTGAAAATTTGGTGAAAAAATTCCCCAAAATGACTGTTTTATGATCATGCGTTGCACTGTCCCTACGCACACTCGTAAGTTCGCAAATTTTCAATATTTTCACTCCAGATTTTCAACATTGCCATTTTACCACACCTCCTTATGAGCAGTACAGCTGTCATTTTCCACATTTCATCCAAAATGTGTTTCCGTGCATTTAGCACACAATGGCACAGTCGGTGTGCAAAATCAATGTTTGGGACAGATTAAGAAAATCTCAGTGACACTGTTCGTGAGCAGAAGTGTTAACATGGCTATGTTAAGAATTTGGTGAAAAAATTCCCCAAAATGACTGTTTTTCGAGCATGCATTGCGCTGTTCCTATGCATGCTCGTAAGTTCGTGCATTTTCACTCCAGATTTTCAACATTGCCATTTTACTACACCTCCTTATGAGCAGTACAACTGTCATTTTTCACATCTCGACAAAAACGTGGTTCCACGCATGTAGCGCACAATAGCACAGTCGGTGTGCGAAATCAATGTTTGGGACAGATTAAGAAAATCTCAGTGACACTGTTCGTGAGCAGAAGTGTTAACATGGCTATGTTAAGAATTTGGTGAAAAAATTCCCCAAAATGACTGTTTTTCGAGCATGCATTGCGCTGTTCCTATGCATGCTCGTAAGTTCGTGCATTTTCACTCCAGATTTTCAACATTGCCATTTTACTACACCTCCTTATGAGCAGTACAACTGTCATTTTTCACATCTCGACAAAAACGTGGTTCCACGCATGTAGCGCACAATAGCACAGTCGGTGTGCGAAATCAATGTTCGGGACAGATTAAGAAAATCTCAGTGACACTGTTCATGAGCAGAGGTGTTACAATGGCTATGTTAAAAATCTGGTGAAAAAAGTTCATAAAATGACTGTTATGAGCGACCATTGCGCAGTTTCCATGCACCCTCATAAGTTCATGGATTTCTAATATTTTCAGTCCAGATTTTCACCACTGGCATTTTTCCACATTTCCTTATGAACAGTACAGCTGTCATTTTTCACACCATGGCCAAAATGTGTTTTTGCACTTCCAGCGCAGAGATGCGTGGTCACTGTGGGAAATCACTGTTTGGGACAGATTAAGAAAATCACAGTGACATTGTTCATGAGCGGAGGTTCCAAAATGCCTGTGTTGACAATCTGCTGTAAAAAAATCCCCAAACTAATTGCATTATGGGTGTGCATTGCACAGTTTCTACACACAGTCTTGACTTCATCAGTTTTGTTATTACAGTATTTTCACTGCAGATTTTCAACATTGCCATTTTTTCCACCTCCCTATGAACAGTACAGCTGTCATTTTTCACATCCTGTTCAAAATTTGTTTTCGCACCTGTGGTGCCAAATGGCGTAGTCGCTGTGCAAAATCAGCTTTCGGCTAACGAACTGATATTGCCACTGTTCATAAGGTGGGGGTCACTAAAGCCCATGTTGAAAATTTGGAGTGAAAATACTAGTGAACGCCTGAGATGTTTGGGTTTCCGACCATAACACCCCACCCTGTAGAGATTGACAGGCATCAGGGGTGTGACTTGGGATTCTTGCCTGTAATGCTCATACCATTCCACACCCTGCAGCCAGTGAGAGGCATCAAGATGTGCCTTGGACTCTTCGGCCCCAAAGTTCACCCATTCTCCTATACAGCACCCATCTCACTGTATTTCCTGATGGAATGGGGTGAGCATAAGGGCCAAAGACCCCAAGACACACCGTGATGCTTGTCGGTGTCTGCAGGGTAGGGTGTGGTGAAATGGCGTGGCCGTTATGCCTGACGACCCAAAGGCACACCCCAATACCTGTCAGTCTCTGCAGGGTGGTGGAGGGGTTGGCTTCAGTTCAATACTTCACTGCCATTCCTATTATGCAGCTGTCTAACTCCTACACTACCAATGCCAATGCCAGCAAGCAAACATTCGACATTGACAAATGCTTGTTTATTACTGAGATATTTTACATGAAAATTGGCTCTTCATTCTTTAGACCTTATGTGTCCTCACATATTTCTATCTTGAACTCACAGTCGTCTCCTTGCGACATTATAATAATTTCTGTGACAACTGACTGTGATGTCACAGCAGAGGATTATGACAGGGGATGAGCCAATATCTCAAAATTTGATCTGGGCCTGCTTTTGGATTTTCAAAGTATCAAATTTGGAGTCCAGTTCTGATCCAAGTATTTCAACTTAAAATGTAAACTGCAGATTTCAGAACTGGATTTCAGATTTCAGAATACAGCTGGAATTTGACTGAATAGGATTTAGGATTTTTCAGCAATTAAAGCTGAAAATCCTGAATCCTAACTTTAGTATTTTAAATTTGTATTACAGTTTTCAAATAAATAACAACATTTAGTCATCACATATCAATCCAGTTCATGAAGGTTTTTCAGAAACAATGAAAAGGGAGAAAACAATTACTAATGGAATTTAAAGTTACACAACTATTTAAACTATAAAAATTAAATAAACAAAAAAGTAATAACAATATTACTTCCAGTTCAACAAATTTATAGCAATAATCTTAACAATAATGTTTCAACTGTCTGTAAAGCCATGTCAATAAAAGTAATACAGTTCAGGAATATAATAGAAGCCAAAATTGGTATCTAGATTAAGAATACTATATATTCTATTAAAATCGAAATATTAATATTTTTGTTCTACAACCCATGTTGATGTACTCCTTATATCCCAAAGCTAATGTTCACCTAATTTTGCCTATTCCTATTGTCATATATTATCTTGAGAATGTACTTGACATAAATGTGAAGAAAAATATTTCTTCCATTTCATATTGTAAAACTCCAGCTTATCAAGGGCTATATGGATAAGTGTTCTTTCACAACTAAAACATTAAGTGCATTCTTCCAAGCATCAGAGAAGGGTATAATTGGAGATCTGCAATTCAAAAGAATTAACATTTTTGCCTCCATCAAAACAGTTCTAACTCGATCTTGATGATATATGCCAAGCTTTTGGTTTGTTGGAAGAATACCTAATAAAGCTACCTTTGGTGGAGTGAGGAACTGAACATGAAATTATTTGAGAGCAGGTAAATAATACTGCAGACCAAAAGTTATGTAATTGATGGCAAGACCATAGACTATAAGTTAAATTGCCTTCCATGTGTTGACAACGCCAACACAATGAGTTGGATAAAAGGTTTTTATCATATAATACTTTAGAAGTTTGATACCTTGGCCCGGATATTCAGACTGCGCCAGGCTGTGGTGCAAGCCTGGGCACAGCGCAACTTGGCTGCGCAGGGGCATTGACTGGGCGATATTCAACAGAGCTGCGCCATGGCATAGCATCGTTGAATATTGCACCCTGGCCACCTGCAGTGTGCATGGTTCAGTGGCACTGTGCCAGCGCAAGTGGCCAGAGTGGAGCAGGGGGATGCGGTAACGCAAGTTCCGATGTGCTATGTGCAACAACTGCGATATTCAAAAGTGCACATGCAAATGGGGCCATAATGTATGCAAGGTGCAGATGGGTCCATTTGCATGTCATTATGGCCCCATTTGCATGCAGGTGAGCCAATCCCCGGCAACTTGCACCTGGCGCCCTGCCAGGCAGCAGCCATCAGGGACCGACGCCCCCTGCACAGTGTGGCAATGTGCCCCACTGCCCAATCGCGGGCATTTGTTGATTGAAATAAACATCCAATATCCCTGATGGTCCAGTACGAACATACGAAATTTGCCAGCAGATAAAGGCCTAGAGGTCTATCAAGTCTGCTCAAATGTGCAGCTAGCACCCCTTATTCTGCAGCTGCTCCTCCCTTCCACCCTTCCCCTTCATTAACCCTCCCCCTTGTCCTGTCCCATCCTCGTTTGAAGCAGTCTACTGTTCTACTGCATACCACTTCAGCAGGTAACGCATTCCACCCAGCCACCACCCTCTCTGTAAAAAAGTGTCTCCTCATCTCCCTCCTGAACCTTCCTCGCTCCAGTCTCATATCATGGCCTCTGGTGGCCCTACCCTCCCTTACTTTGAACAGCCCCTCTGTACCCCTCTTGTTTATTCCTTTCATGTATTTAAAGGTTTCAATCATGTCACCCCTGTCTCTCCTCTCCTCCAGTGAGTACATGTTCAATTCCTTCAACCTCCTCTTGTATGATAAGTCCCCCAGCCCCTTGATCATCTTTGTCACTCTGCGCTGCACCCCCGCCAGTAACTTAATGTCCATCTTCAGATACAGATGCCAGTACTGCATGCAGTACTCCAGGTGTAGTCTAACTAATGACCTATACAGTGGCAGAATCACCTCCTCCCTCCTCGAGGATATACCTCTTGCAATACAACCCAGCATTTTGTTGGCCTTTGCAGCTGCCTTCCTACATTGTGCCGAGTTGTTCATTGACCCTGTAATGAGCACACCCAGATCCTTCTCCTCCTCTGTCTGGGCTAGCTGCACTCCCCCTAGCTGGTAACTTCTCCTTGGGTTCTTCATCCCAAAATGCAGCACCTTGCACTTTTTGGCATTAAAGCCCAGTTGCCAGGTGTCTGACTAGGTTTCAAGCTTTGCCAGATCATCCTGCAACCCCTGCCATCCCCCTAGGTCATCCACCACCGTGCCTACCTTGGTATCATCAGCAAACAGACTGATCTTGCTCTTGATGTCCCATGATATGTCTGCAATGAATACCCCAAACACTGGTCCCAACACTGAGCCCTATGGAACACCGCTCATCACTGCCCTTGGGTGTGAGAGCTCCCCACCCACCACCACCCTCTGTTGCCTTCCCTGCAGCCAGTTTTCTACCCATCTCACCAGCTTTGCACCCACCCCTGTGCCTACTAACTTCCTTCCCAGCCTTCCATGTGGCACTGAGTCGAATGCAGGCCGATAGCGGGCTTAAGTATAAGAAAATAGCACGTCCTGTATCCCTGGTGGTCCAGTGGACCGCTCGCAGCCGGATCGCGGGCCTATGTATAAATAAAAGCATGTCCAATATCCCTGGTGGTTCAGTGGACCACTCGCAGCCCGATCGTGGGCTTAAGTATAAAAAATTGCACGTCCTATATCCCTGGTGGTCCAGTGGACCGGTCACAGCCCGATAGTGGGCTTAAGTATAAAAAAGCATGTCAATATCCTGGTGGTCCAGTGGGTACCCCAACCACCACTGGGCCCCACCACCCCTCCCCCTGTCAGCAGCATGGCCAGCACCCCACCCACCTGCCACCCACCGCCACTGACACACGTAGGTAGGGCTGCGCCCGATGGTCCACAGCATGAGCCAATGGTGTGCATCCCATACCTACTACACATTCCAGATATGTGAATGGATCCATTCACATATCTGGACTTGCAATACGGCACAGAGCTGCACGCCCATTGACTCACACTGTGGACCAACGGGCGACAGCCCTACCCACGGTGTCAGTCGGTGGGCGCGGGCAGCAGGCGGTGGGTGCTCGCCACCGCCGCTGACTGGGGGAGGTGGTGGGCTCAGTGGGCAGGTGGGGAGGTACCTCTGGACCACCAGGGATATTGGACGTGCTTTTTTATACTTAAGCCTGCGATCGGGCTGCGAGCAGTCCACTGGACCACCAGGGATATAGGACGTTATTCATTTATACTTAAGCCCGCGATCGGGCTGACAGTGGTCCACTGGACCACCAGGGATATAGGACATTATTCATTTATACTTAAGCCCGCGATCGGGCTGACAGTGGTCCACTGGACCACCAGGGATATAGGACATTATTCATTTATACTTACGCCTGCGATCGGGCTGACAGCGGTCCACTGGACCACCAGGGAGATGGGACGTTATTAATTTAAACAGATGCCCGCGATCGGGCATGGGGAGGCGCCACCACAGAGGTGCAGCTGGAGCTCAGTGGTCACCCACAGGTGGCAGCTGCTGTGTTGCACCCTGCAATACGGCAGCTCACCTGTGGGTGGTCAGCCGTTGTTCCTTTTTTTTTTTTTGCTCACTTGTGTGCAGCGCAAGTAGAGGTTGCACATGCATGGAGTCAGCACATCCCAGGCTGAATATCAGGATGTGCGAAGTATGCATGGGCACGCCCCCCCCACCTGCGCTGCATACATTACTGATGCGCTCTGGTGCATCAGAATTTGTGCCAGGCACAATCCCCATTTGAATATCGCGCTGGGGTGCATCAGTGGGTTGCGCATGGCGCAACCATTTTGAATATCTGGGCCCTTCTGTTTAAAATTTGTTTCTGAATAATTTTACTTTTCATGTCTCTGCTAGCTGTGTAAGCACTTTTACAGGCTGTGAGCCATTCTTGAGGCGTTATAGATACATTAAGTTCCTGTACCCATTCTTTACATAATGCCTCAAAGTCATAGGGATGTGAGGAAAGCAGATTGACACGCCCCCCACAAAAAAAAACTAGCTTCCAGTGCACCGCATGATGCCTCCCACCCATTGTGAATCCAGGGGTTCCCCCAGCCCATCCATGATAGAATTTTTAGGGGCTATTGAGGAGGCTCTGGCGACTCTGCCCTGTGGGGCAATCCAGGGGGCACTATGCTTGGGGAAGGTCCCTGGTCTGGTAGAGTTGGTAGGGCAGCTGAAGAGGGGCCGCCAGAAGAAAAGCATAGTACGTAGAAAAAAATAATAAATCTGACTTGCCAACCCCTTATTCCTTGAGGACCATGAGTTTAAAAGTTGCTTATTGAGGCAATCTAGGAATCTTATAGTAGAATCTAAAAAAGGGGAAAGGGCGTCTCTTATTTGCAAATAACGTCAAAAATCAGTCCTTGAGAGAGAGTACTCCTGTTTTAATTGTTCAAAGGACTTTTTCTCTAGTCACTAGGTCTACTAGATGTTTAAATAACAAGATTTTGGATGCCAATATAAGGGAGATCCATCTACTTTAATATTATTGCCCCATAGCGGCATAAGCTTAGCAGGGAGAAATGCTTCATCCTGTCCTATACAATGGGTAACACTGACGTTCCGTGCCTTTTTAGTAACATTAATAGGTTTAAACCATCTTTGGATAGGAGTGAGATAAAAAGAAAATTAGCCAGATGAAAGTTTCTAGTAAGATCCTTCTCCAATTCCACCCATAAGGGAGAATTAACTGGGTCAAAGAAGAGCCATTGTAGTGCTTGTTTAGTCAAATATGACCAATAATATCCTACCCAGAGCAAGCTCCAGTCTCCATTTCTCCAATGAGTTTTCAGTTTTTGCTTACTAATTCATGGTATTTTAGATTCCCATATAAATTTAGAAATGATCCTATCATATTGTAAAAAATATGATTTTTCAAATGTTAAGGGGACTGTATATAAGATAGTAGGCATGCTAATTTTGGCATAGCTATCATTTTGACAGCTGAGAGCTTCCCCCTAGAGAAAGATGTAGTTTGGACCATCTAAGACAGTTCTGTTCAGTCTACATCAAATTTGGCCTGATATTCAGTATAGAACTATTGGATAGTAATAATAATATCTAAGTAATTAATAGTGGAATTGCTCCACTTCATCCCCACTTTTATGAAAGGTAATTTATCACTATAAGAACTCATAGGCATGACCTCAGTTGTACATGTATTAACCCTTGAACCAGAACCTGCTGAAAAATATTTTAGAACAGCTAAAAGATGTGGTTGGGATTTTGTGGGGGTTGATATTATTACCAAAAGATCATCTGCACAGGCTAATGTTTTTTAATGTATATTTCCTATTTTTATACATTGGATTTGAGTGCTGATCTAATTTTTTTGTAAAAAGGGATCACATAGTTGGTAAAAAAAAAAAAAAAAAGAGGGGATGGGGGCAACCTTAATGTGTCCCTCTGTTTCGAGAGAGACAGACAGACAGAAGGGCAGAGCAATTACTTGATTTGTCATAACAGATGCTAGAAGCTTGTGATATAAAACATCTATCCAAGAGAGGAAAGTAGGACTAAAATTAAAAAGATTTTAGCACTTGCGAAAGATATGACCATTCAACTGTATCAAAAAATTTCTCAATCAATCGATACTGCTACTGAATTTCATTTGGATATTTGGCAATACTGAATCAATTCAATAAGCGTTCTAACATTATTGGTCCTCAGGTAACCCTTAACAAAACCTGCTTGAGATTTTTATAATAAATTAGGTAAACTTTATTTAGCTAGAATCTTTGGTAATAATTTAGCATCTGTATTTATTGAAGAGATCAGGCAGTAATTTGCACATTTTAAACTATCTTTACCTTTTTTGGTAATAGAATAATTAAAGCCTCTCTAAGTATGGGGTGGGACTGATTTATTAACTAGTGAGCCATTAAATATATTACAAAGATATGGCATCATAATGGAGAAAATGGGCATATAAAATTCTGGAGGGAATCCATCTTTTCTTGGGGTTTTTCCTTTATTTAATTTTTCAAGAGTTGTCTGTATTTCTATAGCCATAATTGATGCGTCTAAAGCCTTAGCTTGCTCTGAAGTCAGGTGGGATAGTTTAACTTTATTTAAAAAAAATGTCCAGATTGTTTTCCTTAGATATTGCAGTTGAAGTATACAGGTTGTTTTTATAATAAGTCTGCATAATATCAGTTATGGCTTTTGTGCATGTATGTGGTTTACCATTATTATCTTGTAGTGCAAATATATGGGATTCAGCTTTTTGCATCATCTACCTATGCACTAATAATTTTCCACGTTTATCTCCCGGTTCCCAATAAAGATGTTTAGTCTTGTATATAAGCCTTTCAGCTTCTTTATATAATAATTTATTTAGCTCATATTTCTTTCCCATTATTTTTGCTTTAAGTACATCTGTCCTATTTATCAATGTTTTGTAATCTTTTTTCCATAGTTTGTATTTCTTTTTCTAGTTGAATTCTAAGTTTCTCTCTTTCTCTCCATTGTGCAGTAATACAACCTATTATCCTTCCTCTTAGGAAAGATTTAAAAGCTTCCCAAATGGTGGAGGCTGAGACACCAGGAGTGACATTAAGGGGAAAATACTGGAGGTAAGGGATGGTGCCATGTTTTGCCCTCCATCTAATTTCATTCCCCCCTACCTTGATACTGTAAAGGTTTTTGAAAGGGCCAGTGAAAATTACATAAATGATATTATTCAGCATAGTGACAGACCCAGTTATGTAAATATTATTAAAGAAGAGTCTGTTGCCCTTAGACGTTTGGAGGAGAATAGGGACCTCATGATCAAGCTTGTGGATAAGGGAGGTTCCATAGTGGTTATGTCAACTAAAAAATATATTGGAGAGATTGAAAGACAACTACAGGAGATCTCCATTCCACAGGTTAGGTGATGACCCCACCAAGAGTTTCAAAAGACAGATAGGTTCTTGGACGAGGCATACCTAGCATGGAATTATTAACCAGGATGAACTGGAATTTCTAACTGTCAACCATCCAGTCAGAGCTAATATTTATACCCTACCAAAGGTGCACAAAAGTGTGCTTTATCCTCTGGGATGCCCCATAGTGTCTGACATAGGTTCATTGAGAGAACTGCTGTCAAAATATGTAGATGTGTACATTAAAAAATATGTAAATCTGTGTCCTCATTTATTAAGGACACTATGCAGATGCTGGGCATCCTGGGGGATATGCAAATTGAGCAAGATTGGTACCTAATATCAATGGACATAACATCACTGTATACTAATATACCACATGAGGTGGGTCTCAGTGCTCTGACTTTCTGGTTGGAACATTTTTTTATTTTGTTTTTTATTTATATGTTTTTGGAATTACAACCCTTTGAGTCAGGGACTCATTTGCAAAGACTCCACGTCTTACATTGAAATAAAGACAAACATAGGGTTTACAGGGTACAGAGATTAAAAAACAGAGACAAAAGGATAATACATAAGGCAAAGGCTATATTACAGGTGTACAAAATTAGAAGTTAATACAATAAGAATCTGTGGTGAAGTAATTTACATTGGAAATCTTAGCACAAAAGGGGGGATATATGTGCTTGGCACAATAAGGGGAGATTATATGCAATCACAGTGGCAGCTCGAGATAATATGGGTACGCAGCACAGGTTTAAAAGGCGAATGGCGAGAGCAGTGTCAGGGAAGGAGTCCAACCATAGTGGCGCCCTGTAGCAAAAGGACCTTTGGCAGCATAGGTCCTGGCAAACAGGATATGGAAGGTAGCGGAGTTAGAATGTCATGTAGTATGCAGAGGCAGGCACATTTGTAGGAGGGAGAGAGAGAGACAGCCTAGTGGGGCTAATCTTAGTTAGATTTTTTGGACAATAAGCACGTCTGATAATGTAGTCGCCCCTGAAAATTTAGCCATGATGTCCTTTTGTAGAGTTCGCAGGTATGTGTGAAGTGATCGCAGCCAGTGGCAAGCTGGCATGTTTTATTCAGGGAGTGCTTTACGCTGGCCAGGGCAGTGTCAGAGGCAGCACCATATATGACAATGCCATAGTCTACCAGAGGAAGGATGGCGCTAGATATGGCTAAACGGAGGGCGTCAGGAGGGAACTAGTGCCCCTATTTATATAGGAGTCCATTCCTAATGTTTATAGCAGAGCAGGTCGATACTATGTGCTCCCAGAATGTAAGGACAGAGTCCAGGGTGATCCCTAAATATTTAAAACTGGTAACTGCTTCCAGCTTGGCACTCTGGGAGTTTAGTATGGATAGTTTGGACGTGTTGTGCTTGTGTTGAGGGTGGTGAATAGCATGACCTTTGTCTTTTTGCAGTTCAGGACAAGTTTATGGGAGGTAAACCATGTTTCAGTTTCAGTGAATGAGCCCTGTAAGGCTTGTTGGAGCAGGGTAGGGTCAGGGTGTCGGCTAAAGATCACAGCGTCATCTGCATAAAGAAGCAGACATTCAGTGGAGGCCAAGGGGAGGAAGTTTAGGCATAGGGAGAAAAGGAGCGGGCCAAGGATTGATCCCTGAGGGACACCAGATTGTACTGGAAGGCTGGCAGAGATTGTGCTATTTATTTTAGCTTGTTGGGTACGGCCATGGAGATAGTTGGAGAACCAGTCAGAAGTCTTTTGGGAGATACCAACAGAGAGGAGGGAGTATATCAGCATATTGTGATTAACGGTATCAAAGGCCTTGGAAAGGTCAATGTAGACAGATCCAGCCAAGGCTCCTTGGTCAAGGGCTTCATGAATGAAGGAGGTGAACTCGAGCAGGGCAGTGGTTGTGTTATGCCCTTTCCTGAAGCCATGCTGCTGTTGGCACAGTAGTTTGTGCAGGTCCAGGTAGTCAGTGAGTTTATCAGCAGCTATTTTTTCCAGGGCTTTTGAGTGGGGTGGGAGTATTGAGATGGGTCTATAATTACTGCAGGAGATACGGTCACCATTTTTATGGACACGAGTGATGACCGCCCTTTTCCAAAGGGTAGGGAACTGCCTCAAGGAAAGGGACATGCCTAGTATTTTTGTTAGCGGTATTAGGACTGCATCAAGGGTTAGCAAGAGCAGTTTTGCATTAAGAGAGTCACCACTCTGCCTGGTCTTTCCAAGGAACTTGGCAATATACGGGTGAGCGACACTGGTGGTGATAATTTTAAAGTGGAAGAAAGGGCATGGGGGTGGGAGCGGTCCAGTGCATGGTGTAAAGAAATCGGGGACGATAGAGCTGAGGTCAGAGAAAGATGCATTGAAAGCATTAACTATCTTACTAGGGTCTTGGGTGGAACGGCGTCAATGACAATCATCGAGGGGGGAGGGGAGGAAGACTTGCCGCTTAGTTCCTTCGTGTTTGCCCAGAATCTATTTCCATCTCCCCAGGCGGCAGTAAGGTTAGACTGATAGAAGGCTGCCTTTGCCTTGTGGATAGCCCAGGTGCATGTGTTTTGTGCAGCACAGTACCATTGGCGATCTGAGGGGTGACCAGACTCAAGGGCACTGTACCATAGGTTATCACGGGCCTTCATTTGGTCAAGCAATCACCGATTTTTTGATCAGGATATGAGTGATACCAAGAAACAGTTCCTTGTAGAAATTGAAAAATGTGTCTTAATGAAAAATAGTTTTGCTTCCAGAGTAAACATTATCTCCAGATCAAGGGCATGGCAATGGGCGTGTCTTTTGCACCCAACTATGTCAATCTGTACTTGGGCCAATGGGAGAAAGAAAATGTCTATGCTAGCTTAGTCAATCCTTTTTTATGATAGGATTGATATCTGGTGTCATTATATAAATGATATATTTATAGTGTGATGTGGCACGAGGAACAAGTTGGATGAAATTGTAAATTACTTGGAGAACAGTAATGAGCATTTGAAAATCTCTTTGTATTGTGTCACTAAATCTGTTTCATTTTTGGATCTTTGTATCTCTAAAAAATGTGGATGGTACTCTAAGAACCTCTATATTTAGAAAAGAAACAGATCAGGATTCATTCCTTCACCCTTCCAGCTGCCACCCATGCTGTTTGATTGGCAATGTGCCAAAGGCCCAATTTCTTAGGGTCTGGAGAAACTGTACTGAGGATAGTGACTATTTGGTAAGGGGTTGGAAATGAAACAACAATTCTTGAACACAGGGTGTAGTGGAAAAGTGCTTTAAAAGACCCTTAATGTGTTTTTTATTGATAAAAATGATATACTGTTGGTTAGACCCAGAGAAGGATGGGAGTCTAGGATAGATTTTGTGACCACCTATACTAGGCAGTCGAAAGAAATAGAAAATGTGAAAGGAAAACTGAGGTATTCTACAGTTGGACCCCCTACTGAAGGAAGTAACTACCCTCTCCCTCCTGAGTAGTGTACAGAAGGAGTGTTAACCTTAAGGATAGGCTGATAAATAGTTATCAGCCTAAACTTCATGGGTCACACACTTCAAGTGAATTGTGGCACAGTAGCCCATGTGGGACATCTCCCTGTGGCAATTGTAAGGTCTGTCCCCTGATCATTAAGAGCAGAATATTTACCATAATAAATGCCACCAGGACTTATGATTCCAGTTCCTTTTTTAGCTGCAGGACTACTAATTTAGTGTACCTGGCAATCTATGAATGTGGTGCCTTTTATGTGGGAAAGACCACATGCCCTTTTAAGATCCATATTGGAGAACATTTATGCAGTATACAGACAGAAGACAACAGAAATGACTTAGTGGTTCACTGTAAAATTCAGAGGAACTTGGGAACCAAATACATGTTTAAATTCTGTGGGGTGGAAAGAGTGGTTTTGAGACCTCGAGTGGGAGATTAGGACCTCAGACTGACACAGAGGGAGTCTTTTTGGATTTCTACCCTAGGGGCATTAAATCCATCTGGTTTAAATGACAGGATTGAGATCCATAAATGTATCAAAAGATAAAGGCCCGGATATTCAAAGGGGTTGAGCTGGAGCAACCCCGCATTGCGCCCTGGTGGGATATTGGAAGGGCTGCCAAGCACAGCACAAATACCGATGCACCGGGGCGCAATGTAATTCCATGTGACACAGATGCAGAGGGCATGCCCATGTATATGCGGCACATCCTGATATTCAGCCCAGGATGTGCGGAGCATAAGCTGGTACAGCCCTGCATTGTGTCACATAGGGGGCTCAAAGTTGAGCCCATGAAGAGTAGGAACAACTCCTGGCCACCCACAGGTGGGCTGCTGTAGTGCAGGATGCAACACAGCAGCCGTGGGTGGCCACCCAACCACCCTGTACACCATCCACAAGCACACATGGTGCCCTGGCCTACCCCCCACCCACCCATTGCCACGATCGCGGTAAACTGCCATCTAATAATTCCCTGGTGATCCAGTGGCTCCCCCCTCATCATCAGCAGATGGCTGCAATCCACCCGCATACCACCTAGTCACCCGCCTAATGACAGGTACAGTATGGGCTGTAAGCCCATTGGTCCACACTGTACTAGACAGTGTGGGAGGGCGGGTTGGATGAAGACACAGAAGGCAAGACAAGTTCTTTTAAAATGTCCCATAGGGCAGCGCACTTTATTACAGAAGGACTTCACACACTTGGCAATACCATAAACAGTTCAACAATGCAGATCTGGAACTTCTGTGTTGCTCCTACTGATTGACTGGTCAGGATGATCTTCAGCAACTGTAATAAAACATGGCTTATAGGGCTGTTGGTTCCCACTCAGCCAGTAGGCTCACAGGGACAAATACAGTGCCTGAGGGTGGTCTTACTTGCACCTGCAGTTTTGCAGCCAATACTTTAGGAAGACCAATTACCCCTCTAGCTTCTCAACTCAGCTCTGGTTCAAAACATCCCAGCCTTGAGTAGCACCACCACTGGTCAGTCTTTCTGAGACTGCGTCCAGCACCAACTACTCCCCTCTTACATCAGCCAGTTTCACTCCTACAGAGGACTGCTCTCTCCACAGCTCAGATCTTGTCTGCCAGACTCTGCGCAGCCAGCTGCTTTTATAGGGCTGAAGATCATGTGACCTGTCAATCATAGCCATACCTCTCAACTGTACCACATTACAAGGAACATTCCTCATTTTACTTCACAAAATATCCCTGTTCCACATCGTGAGGACTTGTTCCACATTAAGTATTAACATTTAAAAGCAAAAATCTATAGTAAATGATGCAAAAACTATATTATTTAATTAATAACAGTCTTTCTGAACATAAATGCAAACATGTTAACAGTGTTCTGAACCTCCTAGGCAAAGATTTTATTAAGTGTTCCGCATTTTGTTCATTTGTTCCACATTTTGAGAGGCAATGTTCCACATTTGGGGGACAAAAGGTTGAGAGGTATGATCATAGCTTTAAATGTTAATTAAATGTTTGCAACAATTTTAAATATGTCTATTTCATATAGAAAAGTAAGCAAACATGAAAAATAATAGTTTAACCCAGAGCAGCGTTTAAACAATAAAAAATAAAGCAACAAGAAAATAAAGAAAGGAACTTCCTGGCAGGAAATCCCACCTTTCTTGTTCCCAGACTCCCTCATGCTAGAGCTCTATAAAGCCCACAGAGTTCAGCCGGCCTGAGTCTCTAGTAACCTACAAAATGGATGCCAGCAAACTAAAACACATGGAGTCAGGAATTTCACAAACAGGTACATTTTCCTCAACATATAGCAATGTGTACAGTTTTGGCTTAAAGATAAATATCAGGAAAATACAAATGAAACCAATATAAAGCAAAAGACATTGCTAATTCATTGTTTGGTAGCAGTTTGTAAAACATATGTTTTGTACATTTCAAACAGTAAGAACTTTGGGATTCCTGATACCTTTTATACAAAACTAAAGGTGGTTTATTGTAGTTCTTCAGTACTTTATATTTTATAGGGCCAAAAACCACTTTCTTCCCCAGGTTCACTATTTTGCACATGGAAATTTAACCGGGGAATACAGCACCAAAGTACACAACATTTATTTCACCCTAACTGTGCTAAGACAGCTCTTGTATACTTAATGCTAGCTGTGTATGTATATTTGTGGGGAGTCAGAAGAAGAAGAAGAAAGAGTATTGAAGTTTCAGTGCTGGATGATCAGTCCAGCAAAGACGAGATAGAAAAGTAGCATGGAAGAAAGGCTGCAGCCAGAAGTGTAGAAAAGAAACATTTATGTTGTCATGCTGTATGACTATTCCTGCACTGAATATTTCAGGTCTCAGCAGGCTCTCATTTTTATTTGATACCTTAAATCAGACTTATTGTGGCTGCAAGGCTTTCCTGCAGCTCCTTAAAAACTGATTCTCTATTTTCACTAATCCAAAATACAGTAGGAGGATTTCACCCTGCTACAGACAGTCCCAAATATGTGAATGTGGCCATGGAAAAGGGTAAAGTTTTGTTGTCAGTACAGTAGTGAACAAAATCTGCAGTACTGGATGAACAAAGGGTAGAAAGAACTTTATATAATTCAGACGGCAACTCGTCAGATCCAGGAGCAGGTATTCCCTAATCCTTTAACTGCAGACTCCACCTCACTAAGCTGTGTAGGGGTGGTAAGCAGGGCAGTATTTTGAGGGGGAGCAAGGGAATTTCTATGTAAGACATGAGTGGAGGATTCCAGTGGGATTCAGCAGAAGTTCCAAAAGTCTATATAGCATGGGTCTGAACAATATCTGTCATTGCAACCCAGGACGAGGCAAGGTAATTAAATCAGTCATTTGTCTTTTGCTAGCCCTATTCTGGCAACTGGCAAATTTGTCCAGGAGTTGGGAGCAGCCCTGTGTTCCAAATCTTAGTTTCTGCTCCAAAGAATAGCCCCATTGTACTGAAATGCCTTCATCTCCAATTTAACCAATTCTGTCTGTTCCCACATGTCAACGCCTTGCTCATGCATACATGATATCAGTCTATGCAGTTGAGTTCTTAAGGATAAATACTTAAAATATTTACCAGTATGAATTTTTTATACTGTGGGACTAAAGATGTTTTAAATCATATTTTGTGTCCTCCTACCACTGCAGAAAATCATTGTATGTAGCCAAAACAGAAAGTCTAGTCTTAAATAAATCTTTGCACTTCTGTCTCAGGAGGCAGTATAGCACAGTGGCAGGAGGCAGCACAGAGCAGTGGTTAAGAGCACTGAGCTGCAAACCTGGAGACCTGAGTTTGAATCCCATCAGCCCCCACTTACATACTGCGTGACCCTGAGCAAGTCACTTAACTTCCTTGTGCTCCCAGATCGCACCTGGAAACAAACTCTGATTTACCGTGCCTTTCCTGGTTAAACACTGTCCCCTTTCCCTTTCCTTTCTTATGTTAGATGTATCTAGTAATTTAATATTAAGCTGCCAGTACACAGTCAAGTATTGCATCTGCATGTAACAGCTAAATGATCAGAAGTTTCTATTGCAATGGTCCTTGTTCCCTCAACTTTCAATACATCTGACAGAAACAAAAAAATTATTCTGGTGGTTAATGTACTTTTTGCAAAGGTAGCAGAAGACCCCCCAGAACTGCTACTTTGGAAACCGGCAACCGTAAACAGTTGACTCAAGTACACAGAATCCTGGTAGAGTTTTAGAATTCTCCCTTCTATCCTGACATCCATGACCCTCTCCTAAAATTACCAGTTTATTAGTATGCAGGAAAGGATGAATTTCCTTAAACAGGAACACTCGAGGCATAGATATTTATAAGATGAAATGTCCAGTAATTATATGTGATAGCTACCACTGCCAATAACGCCCAGCATAGTTGTATTTCAATAAGTTTCAACAAAGTGAAGGCCGAGCCCCTCAGCAGAATGCCATCACTGTCACATGAGTCTAAGCCTTGTGACCAGTATGTGGGGCTATGTGGCCAGACTCTTTTAATAGCATTTATTTCAAACATTAATTTAATTCTGGTATCTTGTATAAATACCATGCAACCCTCTTGCAAATGGGGGTTCCTAGAAATGCCTGCCTGGGCTTACCTTAGCTCTGTCCCCCTCCCTCTGTCTCTCGGGCTTCTCCCGACTTGGCCCCTAATTTTTCTGGTTCCCCCAGGTCCTGCTTTGCCTTTCTGTGTGCCCCAGCCTTCAGCCCGATTGAAATCCAGCCCCTCAGGGCTTAAAACACTGACCACGATCTCCCGCTACAAAAGTGCTGCCTCCAGGGCAGCGGGAGTTGAGTTGGCGCACAAAGCGCCTTTGATGTGGAGCTACTGGTTTTGCGGTCACCTCTGGGACTGTGCCATAGGTTCTGGGATCCTTTCCACCTAATTTTTTCATTTTAGTCTTTGGTAACTGGGTAAGGCCCACTAGGCACAAGTGCCTGTTTTCACGGGTGACCTGGGAGCACTGGGCGGTTAAGTGACTTGCTCAGAGTCACACAGTATGCAAGTGGAGGTTTATCTTTTTTATTTTATTTATTCAATCTCGGATTACAAGTACCTTTGAGCGCAAGGCAGCTCATTTACAAAGGTTCCACGTCAGTGGGGAAGGGGATACAGTTAGACAGGGAGTACAATAAGACGATGTAAAAAACACAGTACAGTATGTATGGCACACCTTTAAATGAGAATGATTACTAGAGCAATTACATAGCGAATAAATAGTAAGGAGAGTCAGCATGGAGAGCTGGCAGTTGTGCTGTAGCAAACAGTAAATGAATACATTCAAATCATATAGTGACAGATTAAGCAATGGAGGCAGTAAGGAGTTAAGATAGTGGAGTAGATGGGGGTGGTGGCATTGTGATGATTGATCAGAGCGTAGGGTAGCAGCCAGTGGCTTTGTCAAATGTTGTAGGTGGGTAAGAGGGGGTAGGGGATAGAGGGATGGCAAGGTGAGAGGGTGATGTGGACAATCGGTGCCATGTAAGTGTCAAAATATAAGTGCCAAAGGGTGAGGACAGGGTGCCACAGAACACGGTTGAGGTTGACAGACAGGAACTAGGATTGGGTGGTACAATCACATGTGCTTTCAGTTATAAGATGCTGCCAGAGCAAATGTTTAAACTGTACAAACTTGGTTAGTTTGGTCAGTTCACTACACAGGTCGTTTAACCAAAGTGGGGCTCTATACAAGAAGGATCTTTGGTACTGTGCAGTCCAACACCGTGGGATGAGGAGGTGTTCAGAATCGGATATACGGGTGTGCTGGGTCTTAAGGGATTTATTCAACAGGTATCCAACTCCTGGGGGCAAGAGCCCAAGAAGCATTTTTGTAGTCAGCAGGCATGTTTGGTACTTGATTCTACCAGTTAGTTGCCGCCACCCAGTTTTGGCATATAGATCACAGGTGTGGGTAAGACGGGCAGCACCTGTGATTGGCCTACATGCTTTGTTCAGAGCAACAGTTAGCCATTTGAGTAATGTGGTTGTGGCAGCTCCATATATTACTAAGCCATAGTCAGTGACCGATAGAACCGAGCTGTGGATTACAAGCTTCAGAGCTTCTGGAGTCAGACACCGTCTATATCTATGGAGGAGCCCAATCCTGGTGTTAACATTTCTAGCGACATTCTCTATGTGAGGTACATAGGTGAGGTGACTGTCCAAGGTTACACCAAGGTACCTAAAGTGTTGTAATTGCTCTAGAGGGTCTCCTTGGTTGTCTAGAACAGTGAGAGTATGGGCCTTGTACTTATGGCGAGAAGATGAAAACAGCAGCACTTTTGTCTTTTTGTAGTTTAGCACCAATTTGTAGGTATGAAATCAGTTCTCGACCTCTGTGAATCCTAGTTGTAGGTTGAATTGAAGTGTGTTTGGGTTGGGGTGGCTTGCGAAGATGACAGCGTCATCTGCATATAGGAGTGCCTGTTGATGACAAGCAGATGGCAAGTTGTTCAGGAAGATACCGAACAGGAGAGGACCCAAGATTGATCCTTGTGGTACACCAGACTGGACAGCTTTCTGTTCTGAGGTGACGTTAGCTATCTTCACCCTTTGCAATCTATCTCATAGGTAGCTTATGAACCATTTCAGCGTTGGTGGTGAGAGACCAATTTTTGTGAGCTGACCGAGTAGGAGTGGGTGATTCACAGTATCAAAAGCCTTAGTTAAGTCAATAAAGGCCGCTCCTACAAGATTGCCTTGGTCAATGGATTGTTGAGTGTAGCTGGTGAATTCTAGCAGTGCTGTGGTGGTGCTGTGTCCTTTTCTAAAACCATGCTGTTGTGGGCATCGAATGGAGTGAGTTTCCAGGTAGTGCACAAGCTGGTTTGTAACTATTCATTCCAGCACTTTGGATAGGGGAGGAAGAATTAATCTAGGCCTATAGTTGCTATGCAGTGACCGATCGCCAGACTTATGAACTGGGGTAACCAGTGGAGTTTTCCACACTTGTGGGAACTGAGACAGAGTTAGCGAGTGGTTTAGTATCTTAGTTATGGGTAAGGGCACTTCCCCTAGTGTGAGTGCGATTAGTTTGAGGTCCAGAGAGTCTACACTATGTCTTGACTTCCCCAACACTTTATTTAGAAGTTTTCTGACCAGTGTTAAAGAGACCTTCTTAAAGTAGAATGGAGCGTGTTCAGGGCTCTTTACCTCACCTCGACTTGTAGCTTCAGAGTCAGCGTTATCCTCAAAGAAGTCTAGGGGGAGTACACTGTTTAAGTTGGTGAAGGCATCGTTAAAAGTGTTTGCGATTTTGAGTGGATCTAGTGTGAGGTGCCTTCAAGGTTTAGCATTGAGGGGGATACCTTGGGATCTTTGCCAATGATATCTTTAATGTTTGACCAGAATTTTCTGCTGTCTCCCCAGGTGTCTGTTAGCATCTCCCTGTGGTGCTTAATTTTTGCTTGCCGAATAGCTCGTGTACAGGCATTTCTTGTGGTTCTGTAAACTTGAAGATCCTGGGGTTTACCAGAGGCTTTGGCACAGTGCCATAGATTGTCCCTTTGTTTCATACTGGTTATGAGGTCATGTGTTATCCATGAGTTCACTATGCCTCAACCTTCATCTTTTTAAAAGGGGCATGTGTATCAGAGGCTCAGTTGAAAACTTGGAAGTGCTCAAGTGCTGTGTAATGTCGTTGGTGGTGTCCGACATAATCCTGTCCTGATAACATAGTTGTTGTTTTAATAGGTCCAGGTGACCACGTCTTAGGACTCTATTGTAGATAGTTAGTGGAGGTGGTGCATGGAATTTGTTTGACCAGCGACAGGTAACAGGGGAGTGATCATTAAGGGAGTCAGGGTGAACCGTTACATTAGAGATGCGATCTGGGTGATTAGAGATTATCCAATCCAGGGTGGTGCTTGATCCGGTTTTGTAGTTAGTTCTGGTTGGTGTGGTGACTAGCTGAGCGAGATAAGATGCTGCTAAGGCACCCTTTGTAGAATCATTAGCTGGCGATAGCCAGTTAATGTTGAAGTCACCCAGAATAATTGTCTCGGTGAGGTGATTTTGGGACTGGAGGTAGTCCAGAAAGTTGTGGAGACCTGAGGTAGGGTCTTTGGGTGGTATGTAGACCGAGATCACTGTGAGGGTTTTGCAGTGGGTCCCCAGTAACACTTTTATTGGCAGTGCCTGGGTGGTGCAACCGAGGTCAATCGGTGAGAATCAAACTCAGGTCTGGTCTGCTGGATGAAGCAAGCTCGTTCACACCTCGTTCCTTTAACCTCTAGGCTATAATTGGGACTCGGTGACCATGGACAGCCTGCTGAGGCACCGCTCAGATGAAAATTGAAAGAGTTTGACTGGGGCTCATTTAAGTATGCCTTAGAAGGGCCCCGGTCATCTGAATAATGCATAACAGTGTCTGGCTGCCTCCAGGGTAGCCCTAAACGGCTTTGGCCAAAAAAGGGAGAAAATAAAAGTTTTAAATGTAGTAACCTGCAGGTGCTTCTTGGGAATATACTGTACATGTGGGGGGAAAGTGTTTAAAGTTAAAATTAATACTGTTTCCCTGGCAATTCCAGTATTTTGGGACTCTTATGTGTCAGCCTGTCAGCTGCTGCAGGGTGAGCTTGCAAAAGTGCAGTAGCGACAGGAAAGCTAAAGGAACCACCCCTTTCGTCTGTGCAGTCACTGTAGGTACAGCCTTTAAGTTAAGAGAACTGTGGGGCATTTGTGGCAAATAATTACTTCTTTCTGGCTACACCAGGACATTGTTCAGGACTGTATCTAATCTTCTATAAGGGACAGTGGGTTAAGCAGCCATTGCCAGCAGTCACAGCCAATTGAAATGCCAGCAATAGAAAGCCAGGACTTGTGGGACATTCACTGCACTTCATGGGTAAGCACCCAAGTGCTCATGAGGACTTACAGGGACTTAATTTTAGGTGCCAATTCCACAACCCAATTGTGCCTTGAGTATTCTGATTGACAGGCCCCTCAGCCTCTTGGAGACATGTCACCCCATCTCTGCTGCCAATCAGGAGTCGAGCTAGGAGCTCTATAAAGAGACAGTGTTGTCAGTTTGTCTGGTGATTCTGAAGATTCAGAGATTAGAGAGAGAGCAGCCATGGCAGGCTTCAGGCCTGCTGGGAGCCCCCACAGGGGTGGGGGCTCAGGCCCCAGCCATGCCAACAGGCCTGGTCACTTAATCCAAGCCCCTTCGGTCTGCAGGGGGATTTATTACTTTCTTATGTTAAAGATACCAGTTAAAGTAATTGTAGATCCTGCAACAGCTAGTCTGGAGGTTGCCAGTACTGTCCTCCAGAGGCTAGCCCTCCTTCCCACATCGGGGAAAGATGTGGACCGAAGATCAGATGTCCAGCAGCAGTGAGAGCGCTGACCAGACCAGATGATATCATGCAGTGGTGAGAGCGCTGACCAAGTACCTCAGTGGTGAGAGAGCTGAAGAAGTCCCCAGGATGCCTTCGATTGCAGAAGAAACCCATGAAGGACCTGAGTGAGTACCCTCATACCCCCCGGTGCAAGGGAGAAGCTGAGCAAGTAATCTTGGGAGCCACAAGCCCCGCTAAGAAATATATGTTGTTAAGTCTGAAGTATTGAAGTTATTAGTCTGGGCTACTAACCCCATAAGAGACTGCCTAGTTCAAGGAAATGGAAGCATCTTGTTTGTGGCCCAAATGGCTAAGTTGCAGGTGCAGTAAGATGCCTGGCTAGTAAAGCATATAAATGTGTTGCAAGTTGTGTAGCTATGGGTTAAAGTCCTGCCATCGTGGAGCTGACCGCCAAGCCGCATTTGCCACTTCATGAGACAGGAGGCGCTAGAGCATATTATGTCTGTTACCCTGAAGAGAATGTATCTGTGTCTGACCAGAATTTCATTTGAGAGTGCTTGGGATAAGTGTACAATGTCTACATGTGCTGGATAAGACCCTGCTTGTGAATAATGTTCTTGGTATATAGAATGTACCGGATGTGACTGCCTTTAACTAACGTATGGGATGCTTGATAAAAGTGTCACTGTCGGCTTACTCTGGATGGATGCCTTTTGGTATATAAAGTACTGGATGTGACCATGTTTGAATTGCATGTAGGATGCTTGACAGAAGTATCACCCTTGTTGCATTGGATGGGACTTTCAAATACTGTGCTGAATGTTCTGGATGTAAGATCCACATAGCTTGTTCTAGAATGTTCAAAAGTCTGCAAGTGCAAGACAATCCCTGCTATGTCTTCTAGAGTGCAGGGCAAACCCTGCTGCGGCTGTAAATAGTAATCTATTGTCTTTTAAGAACCTATTTCCAAGTTGCCCCCACCCTCAAATCAATAGCCGGCCACCTCAGCCAGCTGCAACTCACAGCAGGCCTGCAACATCTTGGACTGTGGTATCTGTGTAACCAATATGGTATGAGATTGCATGGTTTCTGCTGTATCTGGGACTGGTACCAGTGTGGGTATTAATAATAATTATGTTTAACATCTGATTTGTCAGTAGCTAGATAGTCAAGGTGCTAAATGTCTTAAGTCAAATGGTAAAATGTGATTTATGTCTGCCTGTTAGTATTTAGCCACCCAGCTGGAGGGTTCACCAGCAAAACCAAATAACAATTTTACATTTTGTAAATAGGATAAGATAACCTCTACTCCTCCTGTTTCCCCTTCCCAGCTCCTATATTCCCCCGAAATAAATATCTTGTTATTTATCTTTAAATCAAAATGTGGAAATGTGGGGAACTGTGCATTGGAGCATGTCTGGGGAAGGTAAGTGGTCACCACGGGTGGTGTAGCAGCTCAGGGGGCTACACCCAGTGCCATCTCACCCACGTAAAGCACCCTGAGTGGAGGCACTGCGCAAAGGTTTTAAAAAATTTTATTAGCTAGCGAACCCAACCCCCTCAGCCTATGCCCAGGGTAGTGCCACAGGGGTGTAACACTGGGGATAGCGCCACCCAGGGGTTACAACTACAATACTTTGTAAGAACTCCAAGACAGCCATAATGGAAACCCTTTTCTGAAGGAATTTAACACTGTTAACATTTAGTGTTACAGGGGAGACAGTGGATCCTAAGCACATGCTATGATATTAAGGGGGAAGTACTTTTCCTGGTCTGAGACCTAGTGTATCTATGGCTTTCTTAGCCAGTACCTTTTCTGAAAAAGAGTCTTCACAATCAGAGGAGGCATCCCAAACAGATGAGGGAATGGAGGATGCCTCCAAATCATCCTACTCCGCGTCCTCCTCCGTGTCTCCCTTACTGATGCACGCCAGGGCTGTAATTTTATTCCTAACAGTCATTACATAAGGTTTAGGTTGTAATTGAATTTTCCTTCTCTTTTGAACTGTAACAACATCCATTTCCTTTTCCAAAGGAAGAGGGGGCATCATCCTACAAGCCAGAGAGGTGAGTATCCCATTACCCTGCATGCCAGAGAGGTGAATGTCTCTGACTCCTTACAAGATGGAGGGGTATGCGCTCATTCCTGCCTAGTGCCAGGGGTAGCCTCTGTCTTATCACCTGCTGGCAAGGTGTTACAGGGGTCACATTGTACAATCATGGGTTCAGGGACATCCAATCTAGCCCCTGGAGATACAGGGGGAGAGGTGTGTCATTCAGGGGACACATTAGGAAATGAAACAGAGGGAGGCCCTGTCTTGTTGGCATTGCTGTGTTCCTGCTCCCATTCAGTGTCCTGCCTTGCTGAAGCTCTGGCTGATCCCCGAACCTGACCTTTGACGATATGTTCCTCTTGATTCAGACCATCAGATCTGTTGTGCGAAGCCAAGGGGCAGTGCCTATATGCCTATATGTTGATTTCCCTTCATAAATATTTGTTAAATGTGCACTTACTGTACTATGTACTTACTAGGGTACCGTACTCTTGTTGCCTAGCTCTCACTACATATTAGATAGCTTGTTACATCTCTAGAGTACATACTCTGCCCCCACTTGTATTTTTTTTCACCGTGAACACATCTCTGCCTATCTGTAAATATGCTGAACATGTTATTTCCTCCAAATTGTGTTATGCTGTACTTGCAATGTTTTTTTCTTTGTTTCCCTCATGTTGTAATCCTCCCGGGTCGTGGCTGAAAATAGTCATCTCTATGGCTAACCCACCTACCCAGTAAACAAAAACCAAATAAAATAAAAAATAAATAAATCCTCCTGTTCCTCGCACAGGTTGCATTTGAAGGGATGAGGGCAGTTGTCACTCACATGACAATACCAGAGGCACATTATGCACCTATCGGTGTCTCAAGTAGAACATAGGTGAATCCAGGAGCCACATTTATGGAAAGAATGCGGCTGACCCGCATAAAAATTTAATTTATTTATTTGTTAATTGGGTAGGTACACTGGTCCCAGGGACCATTTTAAGGTGTGACCCGGGCCATCTAGATAGTACAGTTCGGTACAACATGAGGCGATGCATAGCTTGAACAAAGCAAGGTATACAGAGATTGAGAACGAGATTCACAGATGATATCTACATGGAAAACTTCAGGAAGTAGTACAATTCATAGGAAGGGCATTCCAGTGGTATAAAGCAAAGCAGGGTATACAAATTGCAAGGTATACAGAACAGTACAGCAATTACAAGCTGTGAATAATTGCAATTATAATGCAGAGGTGCAAAACTGAGTAGAAGAAGTTGTAATTGCTGGCAGCTAGGAACAGGTAAAGAGTCTTAAAAGGCAGAGCAAAGGGTGCTGGCCCAGTGGCACTGAGGGTTGAGGCACTGGACGCCACACCTTGTCCCTCACTAGTGACCTGGGTTTGGAAATGAGCCTGGTCCTCTGGGGGTTGGCAGGGGGAGAGAGGACTGAGCATCCGGAGGACTGCTCTCCACTCTCCATCCCTCCTGCTGACTGCCCTCTAGCGGTGGCTGGAGGACGGTACGGGTCAGGACGCTCAGAAGCCGACATTCTTACATCATAGGGGAGGGAGGGAGTAAATGGAAAAAGGCCAGGGCTCCATGGCCCGATGACTCTGGCGAAGTCTACCCCCTGCCACCAGATATGCCGTACTGGGTGGTGGGGGACTGCTGGCACCCCTCCACCTGGGCCTGCAGTGGAGGGGGACTCTGTGTGGGAACCTTGGGGGGGCAGATGAACTGGGGATCAGGCCAGAGGATGAATTCCCTTTGGGGGGGTCATAGCCCCGTGAAAGCCCGCAGAAGGAGTTAAAATAGAAAAAAAAAGGCAGAGCAAAAGCAGTAAGTAGACAAGGAAGGGTAATCAACTCAATCGGCAGTTATGGGGGATGTAACTCAGTGAGTGGCAGGAGGAGAAGGCACTCATTAGTCAAGTAGGGTGGGTGGCAACCATCATATCCATCCAGGCTGTGGTCAGGAGGAGCACTCACAGGCAGAGGCAGATAGCAGGACACATTTCAGCTTAGATTTAAAATCATGTGGTGAGACAGAAGAGTGAAGAGAGGTTGGCAGGCTGTTCCAAAATCTTGGGGCGGCTACAGAAAAGGCTCTCTGTCCCATGTCTGAGGAGGACCGGGGATAATCGAGCAGCTTTTGGGAGGAGGATCTCAGATCCCTTGTACCATGTTTTGATAGAGAGAAATCTACTTTATTTATTTATCAATTTCTCAGAAAACACAGTGAGCTGGGAGCTCTTTACTTGGTACTTGGTTACTTGGTATTAAGGACAAAAGAAGGCCGAAGCCCATCGAGATTGTCCCCCATGTTGTGGGACATTGTACCCCATGATAGTTAATTAAAGAACCAGTTATCCAGATGAATTTTAAAAGTAGTTAGGTTTGAACAGTCCACTAATTCTTGTGGTAATTTGTTCCACAACTTTGGAGCTCTGATAGAGAAAAAGTTCATTCTCTTGTTGGTCCTAGCTTTGCCAGCTTTTAACTGTTTATTGAGTAGTCTTGGTACAATTTTCCTTGTGTCATATGAAATGCCACATTGATCCATTTGGGTGGGGGATTATAGAAGTTTAAAAATCTGAAGAAGATCCCCTCTAACCCTCCTAGTTTCAAGTGAAGAAAGACCTGTTCTTTTTAATCTGTTTTCATAGTCGAGATGTGCTAAGTATGGCACAATTTTTGTTGCCCTATGTTGTATCTGCTCAATCCTTTTTATGTCAGAAATCAGGTAGGGACTCCAAAAGGGAGACCCATAGTCCGCATAAGGCCGAATATGGGATCTATACAAGGTAATTATGCATTGTTCTATTTTGGAAGTAAAAGTGTGATTTATACGTCTAAGAAGTGCATTGGCTGAGTTAGCCACTTTACTGCAATGGTCTGCTGATGATAATCTGTGATTAACCATTATTCCCAGGTCTTTTTCACTATGGGATGCTCTGATAGTTTTACTATTGAGGGTGTATGTTTGCCTGGGGTTGTTTTTGCCCATATGCAGGACCGAGCATTTAGTTTTATTGAATAACATTTTATTAGTTATTGCCCACTGTTCGATGATAGCTAGATCTGATTTTAATGCTTTTTGATTTATTAAATTGTCCACTCTTCCTGCCAATTTAGTATCATCGGCAAATTTTGTAATAATATTTGATGATTCTATTTTCATATCACTAATGAAAATATTAAATAATGTGGGTCCCAGAACACAGCCCTGCAGGACTCCACTAGTGACCCTCCCCTCATCAGACAACACTCCATTTATCCTGACCCTCTAGGTTCTACCTGCTAGCCCACAATGCACTCATCTGATAATTGCTGGTGAAAATCCCATTGTAATAAGCTTGTTTACAAGTATAACTTGTGATACTTTATCGAACGCTTTGCTGTAGTCTAATAAAATAACATCAACAGCGATGTTAGAATCTAGATGTTTACTAACATGTTCATATAAGATAAACAGGTTGGTAGTGCAGGAGTAGCCCTGTCTAAACCCATGCTGGGTTAAGTCTACAATATTTAAGGAATGCATTTCTAGTTCAATGATGGATTTGAGTATTTTCTCCATCATTTTACATGGCATTGAAGTGAGACTGATGGGTCTATAGTTTTCGGCTTTTGAATGTGTACCTTGTTTAAATATTGGGGTAACAGTGGCTGTTAGCCAATCAGATGGTACTTGGGCTTCTTTTAGGGATTTATTGAATATTATGGTTAATGGTAGGGTGATAGAAACATAGAAACATAGAAGTTGACTGCAGATAAGGACCGCAAGGCCCATCCAGTCTGCCCATTTCTTTTTCTACCTTATAAATGTGCCATCGGCCTTTGCTCTGTCAGTGACCTATCTATTCATAGTCATTTGTATTGCTCCCTTATGCCTATCCCATGCCTGTTTGAAGCCCTGCACTGTATTCAAATAGATAGGGTCTAATGTACCTATTAGAAATTTGGAATTAATGTTATCAGGGCCAGGGCTGGTTGTTTCGTTAAGAATTTTGAACCTAGCCTTTGTGAATTGTAAAAAAATAATGTAATCAATGGGGTGGATATTAGAATTGGGAGTTAGATTCCAGGTTTTTTCTTGAGAAAAAACAGAACAAAATTATTTCTTAGAAACTGTGGCTGTTTCAGTGTCAGAGAGAATAGTGATATCATTTATAACTATTGGACCTACTGATCTGTTGTTTCCTTTTTTTTCCATTGAGGTATGAGCACAAGGCTTTATGTGAGTCTTTTGTATGAGCTATTTTAAACTCAAGATAATGTTTTGCAATAGTTATGAGTGGTTTTAAGTCCTTAACTGATTTCCTATACTTGAATAGTGTTTTCTCTTTAAGATTATTGGTACAGTTTGATTTAAATAGTGTTTCTTTAAGTGTGATTTGCTTCTTGATAGTATTATTAAACCATAAGGGTATTTTTCCTTTATTATTGTATTTCTTTTTCTCAGGGACATATTGATTTTCTAGTTCATGAATTTTTGATTTAAGATGGCTCCAGGCCTCTTCAGTATTAAGTGATAAAAAAATATGCTCCCAGTTAACGCTATTTAAATGTTCATTGATTTTGTGAAAGTTGGCCTTATCGTATTGTTTAATCGTAAGTTTATTATGTGGAATTTGTGGGTACAGAGAATAGAAAACTCGATTGACATATGGTCGCTATTGCCCAAGGGGTCAGAAACATATAGGTTGGTAATTTTATTTTCAGTATTAGTAATAAGGAGGTCTAGAATATTAGTTCCTCGGGTTGGTTCCCTGATTAATTGGATGAGGCCTAGGTCTATGACAGATGATAGAAGGAGCTTATCATGTTTGGTACTTCCATTTAAAGCCTCCCAGTCTATGGCTGGTAGGTTAAATTCCCCCAGAATAGGAACCGAACCGCTATTAGCAAGTGAAGATATTTCTTTTGTTAAATGTAGGGTGTAATTTAAGTCAGCTGACGGAGGCCTATAACAAGTGCCCATCACAATTTTTGGTAGGCCGTATGGTTGAATGGTAACCCATACACTCTCAGTTAGGATGTTAAAGGGGGATTCAAATGATGGAATGTCATTCCTTACATAAAGACAGACCCCTCCTCCCTTTCTATATCCTGTCCTGTTTTTAGAATAGAGTTTGAACCCTGGTATCTCAACTGCCCATTGATTGTCCGAGTTGCCCCATGTCTCAGTTATAGATAGTATACTGAGGTTGTGAGATTGAATTCTGATTTGTAATTCGGCTAATTTAGAAATATTTAGTGAACAAGCACTCAGAGATAAAAAGTTAAGTGATTGTTCTTCATATAGGGGGCTAGTGGTAATAAGAGATTTAGGGTTAGACCTAATCTCTCCCGCTGTTATTGGTTTAAATGACTGTGAATAAATGTAGAAATCTTGAGTACCAAGAGTGTACTCCCTCTTCTACTGAGATGCAAACCCTCCCAACAGAAGAGGGACGGGTTATCATAGAATTCCTAGTTCCACATCACAGGAGAGTATTAACAAACAGTAGGTTGTAGAGGCAGTAAGATCAACAACAGTAATACAGAGGAATCTGGTTACAACAGGACAAATCATAGCTACAAAAGGAACTAGAAAGAGAACAAGGTAAGGTGGCATTGTACAATGCATGCCAGGTAGCTAAAGTGAATCTACAAATTTGGCAGACACTCACAGACAGTACAATGGGGTGGCATTGTACAGTGTATGCCACGGAGCTAAATACATGTATCAGTTTGGCAGACAACCATAAACAGTACATAGAACAAAAGGGAGGGGGGAATCAGCCTGGGAGGCCTAGTCAAAATGGGAGATGGGGAGGAAGGGGGGTAAATGGTGGAGGGAAGAAAGGAAGGATAAAGAAGAGGGAGAGAGGGGTTGGGGAGGAGTAGTAGCAGTAGTAACTTAAAGGGGAGAAGTCACCTTCATTAAGTGATTTATAGATAAGTGACCCCATAAGTAGGTCCCGACTGGCCGGGAGGGAGAGCCACCCGAGTGAGACATATAGTGAGCAGTGGTGGGTATTAAATGGGACTAGTAAGACAAATCGACAAATGCTACTGTATGCAGTGTTGAGTTGGGCAATTTGGCGATGTGAGGTTTGAGAGATAATGAGGGAGCAGAAATCCAGTAGAGGTAGGAGGGTGCCCTGATCAATAGCAAGGTGCACATCTGGGGTCATGAGATGGTGCAGGCGATAGCAAGCACCCAGATATTGGTTTATCCACATCCCCATCGCCCCGCTATGGTCTTGGAACATCAGGGAGGGATCCAAAGTCACTCCCAAGTACTTGTAGGTGGAGACATCTTTAAGGGGGGACCCGTCTGGAGTCATTATATGGAGGGGGTAAGAATGGGTACTGGTGCATTTAGTGAGCTTGAGCCTGGACCCGAAAAGCATGGTCTTTGTTTTTTTTTTGTTTTTTTGGCATTGACAAGTAGTCTGTTAGCTATAAACTATTCATGTCTGGGCATAAAATCGTTGAGAGGGTACATGATAATTTGTCTAGGCTGTTGTCATTCCTGTATGATGAGATCATCTGCGTATATGATCTTGCGGCATTCTGGATTAACACCAAGTACGTGATTAACAAACAGGGAGAATGGGATGGAACCTAATATGGACCCTTGCAGGACCCCACTGCTTACTTCAAGACAGCTGAAAGTGACCCCTGTAGTGCAGACCCTTTCAGATCTTTTGGCAAGGTAAATACCGAACCAGTCAGTGGTATCCATTGCAAAACCATAGGAAGAGAGTTTATGTAGGAGGATGTCATCATCAACAAGGTCAAAAGCCTTGGAGAGATCAATGAAAATAGCTCCAGAGAGCTTTCCCTTGTCAGCTGTTCTTAGGACATGGTCCGTGAAGCAAGCCAACGCCATGGTGGCACTGAAACCCTTGCAAAAACCATGTTGGTTGGGAGATAGTAAACTATATTTAGATACATGATCAGACATTTGCAAGAAAACTATTTTCTCCAGGATTTTGCTCAGGTGCAACAGAATAGATACCGGCCTGTAGTTATCCAAGAGTTTAGGGTTCCCAGATCTGAAGATGGGAACTACCCTAGCTTTTTTCCAGAGCTGGGGGAAGGAGGAAGTAGACAAGGACAGGTTAAAAAGAAAACCAAGAAGTTTTGCAATAGAATCGGCAGACAATTTCAAGAACTGAGGGCAGAGATCATCGCAGCCAGCATTGCTGGAGTTAGGAAAGACCCTGATGAGACGTCAGACTTCAGCAGGGGAAGTGACTTTAAAATGGAAAGGGGGACAGCAGGACAAATTGGGATTTATGATACTCAAGGTTGAGGGGACAACCATAGAAACATAGAATTTGATGGCAGATAAGGACCGCTTGGCCCACCTAGTCTGCCCATTTCTCTACCTAATGGATAAGCTGCAGATCCTAGTTAACCAACAGCCTACTTCCTCCTACCCCCCACTAGAATTGCCTTATGTCTGTCCCATGCATTCTTGAATTCCACCACTGTTTTTGACTCTACAACCTCTTCAGGAAGGCTGTTCCATGCATCTATAACCCTCTCTGTGAAGAAATACTTCCTCACATTACCTCTGAGCCGTCCCCCCTCTATCTTCAAATTATGCCTCCTTGTTCTTGCACATCTCTTTTTCTGAAAGATGCTACCCTCTTGCACTTTGTTGAGTCCCTTGAGGTATTTGAAAGTTTCTGTCATGTCCCCCCTCTCCCTCCTTTCCTCGAGGCTATACATCTTAAGCTCCTTTAGTCTTTCTTCATATGTCTTCTGGTGCAGACCCTGCACTATTTTGGTTGCCCTCCTCTGGCAGCCTCCACCCTGTCTATGTCTTTGTGGAGATGGGGTCTCCAGAACTGTACACAGTACTCAAGATGTGGTCTTACCAACTGTTTGTACAGAGGGACAACAACTTCTAGTTTTCTACTGGTGATGCCTTTCCCTATGCATCCCAGTATCCCCCCAGCCCTCCTTACTGCTTTCTCACAGTGCTGGCCCACCTTTAGGTTATCTGATATGACTACTTCCAGGTCCCTTTCCATTTTTGTTGTTGTCAGTATCTCACCCCCCATTGTGTACTGTTCCCCTGGGTTTTGTTTTCCAGGTGCATTACTTTGCACTTCTTTGTGTTGAATCTAAGCTGCCATACATTTGACCATTCCTCCAACCTTGCCAAGTCCCTTTTCATCCTTTCCACCCCACCTTGCTATCAACCCTGTTGCAGATCTTTGTGTCATCTTCAAAGAGATATACTTTTCCTTCCAGGCCCTCTGCAATGCCACTTATAAAGACATTAAATAGGACCAGCCCCAGTACTGAACCCTGCGGTACCCCACTAGTAACCCCCCCTTTCTTCACTGTGGACTCCATTTACTATTACCTGCTGTGTCCTGTTGTCCAGCCAGTGTTTTATCCAGGCTACCACCCTGGGACCCACTCCCAGGCTGGCTAATTTGTTTATTAATCTTTTATACGGGACGCGTCAAATGCCTTGCTAAAGTCTAGGTAGGCCATGTCCACAGCCCCTCCCTGGTCTACTATTTTGGTCACCCAGTCAAAGAAATCAATTAGATTTGTCTGATGTGACCTTCCTGCTGTGAATCCATGCTGCCTTGGGTCCTGTGCCCCACTGGCCTCTAGGTACTCAACAATTCTTTCCTTCAGAAGTGATTCCATCATTTTCCCTACCACTGAGGTCACACTGACAGGTCTATAGTTTCCTGCCTCTGTCTTGCTCCCATGTTTGTGAAGGGGAATCACATCCATCCTCCTCCAGTCCTTAGGTACCACACCATCCTCTCATGATTTGTTAAAAAGGGTAGTCAGTGGTGTTACTAGTTCTTCCCTTAGTTTTTCTAGAATTCTAGGGTGAATCCCATCAGACCCCATTGCTTTATCCACCTTCAGTTTTAAGAGTTCTTTCAGAACCCTTTCTTCTGTGAAAGGACTAATATCACCCCCCACCCATCCAGAGTGCTTCTATTAACTGGATTAGGTATCTCCCCCTGCTTTTCCATTGTGAATACTGAGCAGAAGTATTTGTTCAGTATCCCTGCTTTTTCACTGTCACTCTCTGCCCAACCACCTTCCTCTTTATTCAGCCTCAGTATCCCTGCCTTAGTCTTTCTTTGCTCCTTAATGTACCTATAAAAGGTTTTATCCCCCTTCTCAATTGAGTTGGCTATCTTTTCCTCAGTTTGGACCTTTGCTATTCTGACTGCCTTCCTCACTTCCTTGTGTTTTAATTGGTACAGTTCTCTGTCCTGCTCCTTCTGTGTTTCCTTATACTTTCTGAATGCTATCTTTTTCTCCCTAACCTTCCCCGACACTTCTTTTGAGAGCCACAGTGTTTTTTTCTTTTTGTTTTGATTTATTTGCTTCAGACAAAGGCTTTTTGCCTCTGTGCTGGCAGTTTTGATGTTTTCCCATTGTTGCTCCACCCCACCTTCTTGCCTATTTGCTAGTGCTTTTTTGAGGCACTCTCCCATTTTGACAAAATCAGCCCTCCTGAAGTCCAGTACCTTCACTTTTGTATGGCTTGACTCTACAGCTAAGTTTATCATGAACCACACTGTTTGGTGGTTGCTTGTTCCCAGATGGCTACCCACTTCAAGATCGGAGATCCGCTCTCTGTTCCCATTTGAGAGTACCAGGTCTAAGATTGCTCCCTTCTGAGCGGGTTCCAAAACTAGCTGTCTGAGACTTGCCCCCTGTAGGGCATTAAGAATGGCCCTGCTCTTGGATGTGGCTGCAGCAAAGGTGCTCCAGTTAACATCTGGCATATTCAGGTCCCCTATCAGCAATATCTCCCCTTTCTCTGCCATCCTAAGAATGCCTTCTATCATTTCCTTGTCCATTTCCTCCCCCTGAGATGGGGGTCTGTATACAACCCCTGTGCAGATTGTGGTGCCATTTCCAGTCTCCAGGGTGATCCACAGTGCCTCCTCTCCTCCCTGTTTACCCTTTAGTTCTGTTTCTTTGATCCCTTCCCTTACATAGAGAGCTACTCCTCCTCCTCCTCCTCCTCCTCCTCCTCTTCTTCCCTCCCTGTCCCTCCTGTAGATTGTGTACCCTGGTATGTTGACATCCCAGTCATGGTTCTCTGTGTACCATGTTTCTGTGACTGCCACGATATCCAGGCATTCCTCTTCCATGAAGGCCACCATTTTGGGGAGCTTTTTACCTAGACTACGGGCATTGGTACTCATTACCCTCCATTTTTTATGGCTCTATTTCTTTTTGCCCCATCCCTGTGCTTACTGCCTTTGTCTTTTTCTCCATTTACCCCAGTCCTTCTCCCTATCAACTGCTCTATCTTGGTGTTTACCTCACTAACTACCCTGATTTTTTTTTTGTGGGGTGCTAGGGTTTCCCTTCTCCTTTTCAGTGCCTTCCCCCCCTTGGCTAGTTTAAATGCTTGCCAATGAAGCATTTAAACCTATCACCTAGGATCCTAGTTCCCCTCCTGGATAGATGCAGACCATTGTGCCAGTATAGGCCTGCATCTCTCCAGGTGGAGCCCCAGTCTCCAATGAAGCCAAATCCCTGAGCTCTGTACCAGTTTTTCAACCAGTCATTGAATCTCATGGTGCGGAGTACCCTAGCCTCATCTGTGCCAAAGACAGGTAGCACTTCTGAGAAAGTTACCATGTGTGCTACTTGTCTAAGGCCCCTCCCCAACTCCACAAACTCCTGTTGCACTGCTCTGATACCATTTTCAGCCAGGTCATTTGTCCCTAAGTGGATAATGACATCCAGCTCACTCCCCCGTGCAGCTGCTCCCATGATCCTGAGGATTCGTTTCCTGTCCCTCCAAGCCATGGTGCCAGGCAGACACCTTACCACCCTTTCCACTCCCTCCCCCAGTTCTGCCTCCCTAACAATTGAGTCCCCCACCAGGAGTTGTTTCCTTCCCCTGTGGGGTCCTCTGCCACCCTCCTGTGGGTCTCCATTGTGGAGATTCCCAGCAACCTCCTTGGTCTTCACTGTGGGTTCCTCCATAGAGGAACCATGCTCTGCCAGAGTGGTGAATGAATTGTGGAGAGGCACAGCTGGAGGGATGCACCTCTGTTCCACCACCCTCACCCTCCCTGATCCCACCGTGGTCCAACCACTCCTCTTTCTTGGCAACCTCTGAGGTAGTGGTGGTGGCCTGGGTGGTCCCTGGGTGGGGGAGCAGGTTTCACAAATCCTTGCCAGGTCAGCATGGAGACAAACAACCTCTTCCCTCAGACCAGAGAGGTGCCTGCAAATAGGGCAGCAATGCAGTCTCCAGAATGTCTCCCGGAAGACTGCTGTTCCACAGCCAGTGCATTGCACCACTCCCCCACATGTCTGTGTCCCTTCCTGTTACAGATGCTTTTTTTTTTGTTCTTGTTTTAGTGTGTGCAAGCTTGTGAATGTCTCTACCCCCTATTCAGTGTGCTGTGCCTATAAGGATATGAACAGGTGTATGCTGTTAGTTTTGGGGAAGTGATGTCAGAACCCCTGCTATAAAGGAAGTTATGCACTTGGGGCGGGTGGAGTGAGGGGTAGGGTGCATGGGAGTAAACCTGTGACCTCCAGAAACAATCAACTACAACTCTGACCCCCCCACCCCAACCCCAACCATAGGCGAGAGTTTAGACAAGTAGTCTTGTAGATTGGTAAATTTGAGGTTCAAGGCTTCTGCTACTTAAGTAGGCTCAGTTATAAGTCCGGTGTCCATGAGTACGTTAATGTTGTTCTGTTTGGAGCCTGGTTTGGTGAAGGAGTTCACCGAGGACCAGAACTTACAGGGATATCTCATGCTGCAGGTCTGCTGGCTTTTAAGCAAGGAGGCCTTAAGGAGCTTGGTCTCTTGCTTGCAGAGGTTCCAGAGTCTCCGGTAATTATTCCAGGTTATAGGGGACAGAGAGGATTTGGATGTTACCCATAAAGCATCCCGCTGTTTCATTTTGCTAAGGAGTTCCTTGGTAATCCACCTTGAGTTCCTTCTCTGGATTCTCCAGGTTGTGACTGGGAAGTGTTTGTCTTGTATTGACGACAAGGCGATGATAAGGAAGCCAAGAGCTGAGATGGCATCAGTTAACGTGCAGTATGTGGACCAGTTGACCGCAGTGATGTCAGTGTGGAGACTATCAGCATTATGTTTCATAAAGTCCCTGAAGGATATAAGTTTCGGTGGGGGGGGAAGACCTGTGGCATGACCACATACAGGAGGCAGGGGAGTGGTCTCTAATGGAATCAGACAGCACTCTGGCTGATGGTAAGCTAGTGGTTTGATGACTTGGGGTTCAGCCGTGGAGGAGATAATCTGTGTTAGGCTCAGCTGCTTGAGCATTTCAGCGTACTCAGACTGCTGGTCATTGAGCCAGTTGTGGTTAAAGTCCCCAAACATTACAATGTCCCTCGACAGGGTGAGGTTGCCAATCCCATGGATGAATTGAGCAAATCCAGGGCTGGCAGTATAGCCTAGAGGTTAGAGTAATGAGCTGTGAACTAGCTTGGTACATCCAGCAGACCTGGTTTGATTCCCATAACCTCCACTTAAATACTGTGTGACTCTGAGCAACCCACTTAACCTTCCCAGTGCCCCAGGTTGCCCCTGAAAACAGACACTTGTGAGCCTTTCCCAGTTACAGAAGAATGAATAAACTAATTAATTAATTAATAAAATACATACCCCATTCCCTCCCTAGGAGGAAACTTCCCAGTAAATGGCAAATACCTGTGTTTGTTTGTCTCAGTTTGACCTTGAACTTTCACCGCCCTGTACGTACCTGTTCTGAAACTGTTATGGGGATGGGGTGATCTAGGACTTCGTAACACTGACACAACCAATATGAAACATCAGATGCTTCCACTTGCTCATTCCTAAACAGTGTAATTATGGTTTCAATGGCAGGTTTGAAGAAGGGGATGGCTATAAAGTGAAACCACAATTCAGTATTCTGAATTTGATCATATTTTAGCCCAAATCTTTCAAGAGACTTTGAAGTCTTAAAGCTAACATCAAACGTAGTCTCGCCCGAAGCATAAACAACCATATACAATTCACAAGCACAAAACAAAACAGAGAGGTTTTTTTAGAAAATTACAAATCACATGAGCCCTATCTGGGAGCAACTCCAATCCCTCAATATACTTCAGGCAAACAGCATTCCATTATTGAGCTGGTTTACCACGAGATGAAAATAAGTTTGCCATGTTCAACTGCCTTCTTGGTCACTCTGAACGAGCAGACTGAGCATCCGAATGTTCAGGGGATGAGAGTTCAGAGAAAGATGGGGGAGGGATAGCAAGGGCAAAGGGGGTTTATAGTGAAAAGGACTGTCAGTAAATGCCAGGCATTTAGGGAACAAAATGGTAGACCCGGAGTCCATTATGGTAGAAGAGGGTCTAGACACTGTGGCTGTAACAGAGACTTGGTGGTCAGAGTGCCAATCTTGGGAAATAGGTGTCCTGGGGTACAGGCTTTTTAGAAGGGACAGGGCTGGTAGAAAGGGAAGAGTGGTAGCATTATATGTCAAAGATGACATAGGGTGACAGAAGGGCAGGAGGTACGGGAGGGGAGGAGGTCCTGTGGCTCACATTGGAAAAACAGTCTGGGGTAAGGCTGGGTGTGATTTACAGGGCTCCTACACAGGGGGAGGAAGGGTACAGACAGATGATATAGGTGGTACAATGAATGGCACACGGGGGGAGATCCTACTACTGAGGGACCTTAACCTTCCCAATGTGGCTGGGTAATCCCAATGGCAACATCTGCCTGGAGCAGGGAGGTACTTGAAGTACTCCAGGGAACTTTCCTGCAACAGCTGGTTAGGGAGCCCATGAGGGGGGATAACATACTGGACGTGGTCCTCACCAACAGGGATAATGTGGAAGAAGTGGAGGTGGGAGACTGCCTTGGTACAAGCGACCATAATACAGTGAGTTTCAGGATAAAAACGGGTAAGGAAACAAATCAAACCAACATGAATAATAGGGCGGAGGCTGCAACTTGGCTTGATCGAGAAGAAAGAGGTAGCCCAGCGAGAATTTCGGCCTATCTAGGGGAGAATGACCTACGGGCCTATAGGGCGACTGAGAACCCCAATCCATTGGTGATGGCTGGCTTAGAAGCATGGTGGGAAATGAAAAAACGTCAAAATTTAAACCAAACGAATACACTGCTAGTGCCTGTAGCCAATAACCCAGATTTCTTCCCTGGCTTAGAAGATGAGGGATTTAAAAATTGGCAAAATAAATGGATTGGATGCCTAGGAGACCTGGTGGAGAGAGGGGAACTATGCACCTTTCAAACCATCCAAAATGCATTGAATGTGCCCATATCTCATCAGTTCAGATATTTTCAAATAAGAAATTACCTGAAAAAACTAAATAGAACACCGGGTCAGGACCCTGCCATGGCAGAGATGGAGAGACTGATTTTAGGAGCAAAAGACAAGGAAAAGGGTCTCATTGGGAGGGTGGCCAAGTTCGACAGGACATACTTTCAAGGAGAAACACTCAAAGTTAAACAAAAATGTGAACAAGACCTACAAGTGGAGATCTCAATAATAAACTGGGAAATGCTGCTGGGGACACATATGGGATTGCTCCTGTGCAATAAATTCAAGGAATTACAATATAAATTCCTACACAGACTTTATTGCCCACCGAGCATGATACATGTTTTTTGTACAGGAATATCTCCCCTTTGTGGAAAATGTGGTGGAGCTTGAGGGACAATTTTTTGACTATTATTGGGAATGTCCAGGAATCCAGAAATTGGACTGAACTTGTCAAAATGGGGAGAGGAGGAGAAACATTAAAATTCTCTCCGTGCTCTCTTTTGATGGGCATTGTGGACCAAGAGGAGGAAGACTGGAAATTATACCCTAGATGGATTAGAATACTCCTGGTTATAGCCCGACAGGGTATACAAAACCTTTGGGTAACAAACCACACTCCAACAATGAATCAGTGGAAAAATTTAGCCATTAAGACCCTTTCGACTGATAGGCTGACATATGCTCTCCAAGGAAGGGAAGAGGCCTTCCTAGACGCATGGGGGGGGGCGCCTTTCTGACTATACTCTCCCCTGGAGAATTAGCTATAATACAGGAGGGCAGCACAATATTTTTATTTTATTTTTTATTTATTCTAGGATTACAAGTATCTTTGAGCCAAGGCTCTTTTACAAAGGTTCCACATCAGAAATAACAAACAAAAAGGAAGCAACAGTGAAATAACAGTAAACAATTCATGTACAACAGTGCTATTGAAAGTGGTCAATTATAGGAAGAGTAAGGTGTAGAGGAGGAGGAGAAGTGTAGGTAGTTAACAGAGGCAAGCAGGGAGGCAGTATAGTGCAGTGGTTTAAGGCTCTGAGCTGCAAATCTGGTGACCTCCAGCAGACCAGACCTGGGTTTGAATCCCACAGCTTCCACTTGCATACTGTGTGACCCTGAGCAAGTCACTTAACTTCCCTGTGCTCCCAGGTCACTCCTGTAAAAAAGCTTTCAGCTTAGTGTGCTACTACTGGTTAAACAAAAAAAAAAAAAAAAAAAGAGGCAGCTATAGTAAAATGGTGAACACAGCTAGGATGCATGTGTCCACAAGGAATGGGTAGGGTCAGGTGCCCAGGGGTGGCAAAGAAACTGAGAGGAGAGGGGGAGGATGAAGATGCAGCCGGAGGCATTTGTCAAAAAAATAAATGGGAAGGAGTGATAGAAGAGAAAAAGGGTGCAGGGTGAGGGGGGGAACTAAGTGCTATAATGGGGCAGGAGAGACTAATGAGGTGGTATGAAGACCTGAGATCTGAAGTGGCATCTCAGGAGCTGGGGGGGCCTGGGGTTAAGCAGTATGTAAGTTAGGATTAAAGCTGTGTAGGTCATCAGCTAGGAGAGGCAGTCACAGGAGCTAGGGGCAATGAGAGCAGAGCAGACAGGCAAGGTGTCCGAGATAGCATAGGCAATTTTTACTCTTTGAGAGCGGTTGTCAAGGTAGCTTTTGAACCAGCGGGCTGAGTCTGGTGAGAGGCCAGCAAGGAGTAGTTGTCATACAGAAGCTGATGCTGGACCATGTCAAATGTCTTCGAGAGGTCGATGAAGACAGCCCCAGTAAGAAGACCTTTATATGAACATAATAACCACACAAGCAGACAAAAGGTATAAATGGAAAGTTTTTATTCCCCTAAGGCTCATGCCAATATAATATACTAAACTATATAAATGAAATATAGACCTCTTTTAGGAATTAACAAATGTAATGAGCACAGCCATCTACCATACAATTTAATTCTGTTACAGGCTATTTTCTCCCTGTTTTAGTTCTATTTAATTTACAAGTTAATTTTTATCCTAGTTAATATATGATATGTCACAGGCTTCGTATTAGCCTAGCAATTGAACATCGATGCAACTGATATATTGACTTAATGAGTCACCTACTCTAATGTATTGAAGCCTTACTGCTTTTATTAAGAAATAAGTGTGCAGAAAAAACTAAATCTTGCTGTGACACATGTACCTTTAGATGTGTAGCAATATAATGTGATTCAAGATACTGAGGAACTGTACTTGTACCTTGTAATTGACTATTGGTGCTATCACCTATGCTATCTTTAATAAAAATATTAAAAAAAAAAAAAAAAAAAAAAAACAACATGAAGGTTCTGGACTTCCGGGAGTGGACTTTGCAAGAATGAGGGGGATTTTCAAGGAGGAAATAGAAGGAAAGGAGCAAATAGAGGACATAGAGGAATTATGGAAATGCATAAGGGGGAGAGGTACTGAATGCCACTGAGCTCTGCAACAGGAGGGTAGGGAAAAACAAAACAAGAAGGAGGCCACCCTGGTTTACCAGGGAGGTGGTGGGGGCAGTTAGGGAAAGAAGGATGGCTTTCAGAACATATAAGAAGACCACGAGGAGGGAGGACAGGGAGATTTATAAAGATAAGCTGAGGGTGGCAGGCAAAAGATTAGGAGGGCAAAAGCGGATACAGAATAGAGAATTGCTAGGCAGGCCAAAAGGGGAGATAAAACTTTTTTTAGGTATGTGGGGGAAAGAGGAAGGCAAGGTAGAGGATAGTGAGGGTGGGGGGGGAGCACTGGTGGAGGGAAACTTGGAGAAGGCAGAGGTGCTGAATAGTTACTTTTGCTCTGTCTTTATGGTGGAAGGGGAAGGGACCTGAGTTAAAGAAGAGAGGAGGGGGATGGCATAAGAGCAAATCCTAGCCCATTCAGCGAGGACAGGGTAAAAGAATCACTAAGAAGGATGAAGGTAGACAAGGCAATGGGGCCGGACGGCTTGCATCCTAGGGTGCTCCGAGAATGGAGGGAGGAACTGGTGGCACCTCTGACAAGGCTGTTTAACTTGTCCCTGGATACTGGATGGGAGCCAAGTGACTGGAATATGATGGACGTGGTGCCACTGCATAAGGAGGCAGCAGAGAGGAGATTGGGAATTATCACCCAGTCAGACTCACCTCAGTGTTGGGGAAGGTGATGGAGGTGTTATTAAAGGAAAGAGTAGTAAACTACCTGATAGACAGCGGACTACTGGATGACAGGCAGCATGACTTCACAACTGGGAGGTCATGTCAGAGGAACCTAACAGAGTTCTTTGATTGGGTGATGAAGGTGGTTGATCAGGTAGGGGCATTGAACGTGGCCTGTCTGGACTTCAGGAAGGCCTTCGACACCATCCCTCACAGAAGGCTGGTGAATAAGCTGGAAAGCTTAGGGGTGGGACAGAAAATAACTAGGTGGGTGAAAAACTGATTGAGGGACAGAAGCCAGAGGGTGATTATTAATGGGGTACATTCCAGGGAGATGGGGGTGATGAGTGGGGTGCCCAGGTGTCAGTACTGGATCCCTCCTTTTTAATATCTATATCAGTGATATAGCAGACGGGCTGGAGGGGATGGCATGTCTATTTGCAGATGATACAAAGATCTGCAATAGGGTGGACACCCCAGGGGTGGGGTGGAGGCCATGAGGGAGGACCTGAAGATTCTGGAAGGGTGGTCGTAAACTTGGCAGCTGAAATTCAATGCAAAAAAGTGTGCAGTGATGCACATGGGGCATAAAAAAACACTAGCAGCTTACACTCTGGTGGGGGAGGTAATTAAGCCAGCTGAGCAGGAGAGGGATCTGGGGATTATAATATCCAGCAACCTTAAGGTAGGAAGCCAATGTAGCAAAGCAGTGGGCAAGGCAAATGGAATGTTGGTGTGCGTCGGGAAGGGCATAACCAGCAGAAGTAGGGAAGTACTGATGCCACTTCATAAAACCATGGTGAGGCTGCACCTGGAGTACGGGGTCCAGTTCTGGAGACCACACCTATGCAAGGACATAGATGGGATTGAGATGGTGCAGAGAAAGGCAACCAAGATGGTGCATGGTATGCAGGGGAAGTCATATGAGGAGAGGTGGAAGGAATTGGATCTGTACCCACTGGGGACTAAAAGGGAGCGGGGAGACATGATAGAAACATTTAAGTATGTGAAGAGGATCAATAAGGTGAGGAGGGAAGCTTATTTAAAAGGAAGTTGAGGGTCAAAACTAGAGGGCATAGTCTAAGATTAGAGGGAAGAAGATTTAGAGGCAATGTGAGGGGGTATTACTTCATGGCGAGGGTGGTGGAGGCCTGGAATAAACTACCGTAGGAAGTGGTGAGGGCTGAAATGGTGGAGGGATTCAAGAGGGCATAGGATAGACATAAGGGTTTGGCAAGTGGGGAGGGAGGTCCCGTGACAGAGGTGATGAGTAAGGGGGGGAGGGGCAGACTCGATAGGCCAGAAGGTCCTTTTTACTGCTGTTAGATTTCTATGATTCAGGGAATGAGAGTTCAGTGCCAGAATGCTAAGAGTTATCCTGTTGTTGCAGTTCAGAATCCTCAGGTGCCAGAGGGAAGCTACAGGGGGCACTGTGGAAGGGTCAATATTGTGTGCAATGAGTACGGCAGCAATTTTCTTAGGGTCATTCGGGCTCAAAATCCCCCCCCGAATTGGTCACAGAAAGATCATGCCCCACCCAAAGCTTAGCAAGTTCTTTTCCAGTGAAAGAAACAGGCAGTGTGGAAGAAGAAGCAGCTTGTGTGGGGTCAGAAACATCATCATGAGCACACGGTGTTACAACAGTCTGATGGGGTACTTACTGTCACTGCAGGAATCTCTATTTCCTGAGTCATAAAAGCTGCTTACTTAGAAGTGTATGAGGGATCAGGAAGCCAGGAGGCACCATCTGGAGCCTTGACCCACCAAGCTGCAAGAAGGGCAGTTTCTACCAACCAGGACTGAGCAGTGGGAGTGGGCATTCCCATATTGTGTCCTAAGTCCCTTTTTCTTCTTAGGAGGCTTCCCCTGACCAGGGCACTCCAGCCCACCAAGGATCATCATCTAGGGACACGGCTTCGCTTTGCTGCAGCCCCTGCATCTCCAGTCCACCCTCCAGCTCTGCAGGAGGCGTTCCCTGAGCAGGGCACTCCAGCCCGCCAAGGAACAGCACCTAGGGATGCGGCTTCACTTCACTGCAGTCCCTGCATCTCCAGTCTGTCCTCCAGCTCTGCAGGAGGTGTCCCATGACAAGGCACTCTGGCCCACCATGGAACAGCACCTGGGGACATGGCTTCACTTCACTGCAGTCCTGCATCTCCAGTCCGCCCTCCAGCTCTGCAGGAGGTGTCCCCTGACCAGGGCACTCCGGCCTGCCAAGGAACAGCACCTAGGGATGTGGCTTTTGCCGCAGTCCCAGCATCTCCAGTCCACCCCCTAGCTCTGCAGGAGGCGTCCCTGACAAGGGCACTCTGGCCCACCAAGAAACAGCACCTAGGTATGCAACTTCATTTCACTGCAGTCCCTGCATCTCCAGTCCATCTTCCAGCTCTGCGGGAGGCATCTCCTGACCAGGGCACTCCAGCCCACCAAGGAACAGCACCTAGGGATGCGGCTCTGCTTCACCCCAGTTCATGCATCTCCAGTCCACCCTCCAGTTCTGAAGGAGATGTTCTCTGATCAGGGCACTCCGGCCCGCCAAGGAACAGCACCTAGGGATGCGGCTTCGCTTCACTGTAGTCCATGCATCTCCAGTCCACCCTCCAGCTCTGCAGGAGGCATCCCCTGACCAGGGCACTCTGGCCTGCCAACGAATAACACCTAGGGATGCAACTTTGCTTCACCGCAGTCCCTACATCTCCAGTCCACCCTCCAGCTCTGCAGGTATGGACTTCCTTGCGGCTTGCCCCACTCTCTCCCAGGTGTTACCTTCAGCTCCTGATTGGATGGCGCTGGCAAATCCAGGCTCCCGATTGGCTCCCTACTTCTTTCCTGAACTTTGCTGTATGCCTCCTAGCCAGAGTTTTAACTGGTGGGTGCAAATTTTTTCAAACCATAACAGTTTTCTTCTCTCTGCCTAAGTCCATTGTGTGTACTTCGCTGGAACTGTGTGGTTTGTCCCCACTCCCCCACACACACACACACTTTTCCATTTGCAAGTTATACATCTCTACCACTTGAGGGCACTGTTCCTAAGCCAGCACTACTCAAAGGGCAAGAATCTTCTCTATATTTCTGTCACATCACCTGACTTTAAACTAGGTTCTACTTACGGCTTCTATTCCACCTTATCTAGACCTGTCACTTAAGTTGGCATTACCGAATTACCTTTCCCTGACCACTCCAAGTCATCTTCTATTTTGCCCTGCGGCTTTGGAACTCGCTACCATCTCAGGTGAAGAACTCCCCAACTCACCTAGCTTTTAAGCGTGCCCTTTTCTCCCACCTTAATGCCCCAGGTACTGTGACTGCACTTAAGGCCTGCTGCTTGCCCTATTGCTACTTTTGCTCATTTCTGTCCCCCCCCACCCCCCACGTGCCCCTGTTAATGTCTATTTAGGGCCAAACACTTGCTATATGTATGTTTTTCTTTTGCAACAATTGTATTACTGCTCTAACTTGTAGTTTTCATTGTTATTCTCATGCTGTTTTTAATTCGTTTTGTGTTAATTGTCATGACAGTTATCTCTGTCTTTGTAACTCTTTTATTGTCAAAGATGTCTTTGCTGCACCACTGTACCTGTATTCTCCCGGGTCATGCCTGAAAATAGGCAGGTTTCTTGCCTAGCGCACTTACCCGGTTATCAAAAGCTAATAAACAAATAAATAATGAAATATATAATTTAAACCTTCTTGCCTGGCCCTTGCATACCACAGAATGCTGACTTTACAAATAAGCTGCCTACTTGTTTCTTACTCTCTTTACTGTTTCACCACCTATCCATGCAGCCCTCCTAAATAAATCCTCAGTAACCCCTCCTGCTTATTCTCTTCCTCTAATTTTAGCCCCTTTGATCCCGATGTTGGGATCCCCCACTCCATTCCTCCAACTTTGGGCTCATCATACTTTTCTACCCTGTGCCTCCCTCTCTTCTGTCCCTAACTCCTATGTGCTCCTGTGCTCCCTATCTATCCAGTTTGCTTCCTCTTACTATCTGCCTACCCCCCCATAGCCTGTCACATCTAAGTCAAGGTACAAAAGTTCAAAGCTCCACTTTATAATCATCTCCCTTCTCCTACTATCTGCTGGGGATATAAACCCTAACCCAGGCACCCATCTATCAAACATGCAGGTGGCCCCTCTCCCACACATGCCCTCCCCTGCCTCCAACATGTCACCCCTCCCTCATGGTCTTAAAATCCTCCACCTTAACGTGAGAAGTCTACTACCTAAACTAGTCCTGCTTTAACCCCTAGCACTATTGCTGGCCCCTGACCTCCTCATTATAACTGAAACCTGGTTAAATAATAAAACACCTGATCCCAGTATATACATCTCTGGCTACAATATCACCCGGCAAGACCACGCAGGTAGGGGCAATGGTGTAGCTATTTACACCTCGTCCTCTATTCATACCACCCCAGTCCTATCTGTATCAGTCCCCACAGCTTACGAAGCCCCTGTCCTCAGGCTCTACATGCCTTACTCCATACCAATCTACATTGCTGGGATTTACTACCACCCAGGCCTCTCCCCTACTATTGCCTCTAATCTTCTCTCTCAAATTTCTACCCTCACATCAAATGGTGAACTCTATATACTAGGCGGCTTTAACCAAAACTGTCCTGACTCCTCCCTATCCAAGCTGCGTGACAACACTGCAGCCCTTAACTTAACGCAATTGATCCATGAGCCAACCCGACTAAATACTTAATCAGGCAACCACTCAGTCATTGATTGGGCCCTAACCTCACATGTCTACAAAGTAATCGAATCAGGCTTCCTCGCAGATGCACTCAGTGACCATCATATGATCTACTTGATCTGAAAACTGCACTGCCCAAAAGCCCCACATAAAACATTGCTTGTCCACTCATATAAATCCATTTGTTCACCACTTTCTGCCTTACTAAACCTTTCCTTCTCACTGGCCTTCATCCCTGACCCATGGAAGCATGCTGTAGTTCTCCCACTAGCCAAGGGAGGTGACCCTTCTATGCCTGGGAACTATCAACCAATCTCTCTCTTACCTATCCTCGCTAAGCTTCAGGAACACCTGGTCCTCTCCCAACTCTCCTCTTACCTCTCCGACTCTGCCCTTTTTCACTCCCTACCAATCTAGTTTTAGGACAGATCACTCCACTACCACTTCCTTACTTAGGCTTACCAATTCCATACTCTCAGGTATGGACAGTGCTCTAATCATATCTGCAAGCTTTGTCAACCTTGCAAAGGCTTTTGATACTGTCTCCCACCCCCTCCTCCTCCTAGATAATCTGCTATCTGCTGGTCTGTCTGATTCAGCCACAAACTGGTTTCACTCCTACCTAACAAGCCAGACTCAGTCAGTCAAAATTGCTTATTCCACACCCCTGCTCCAGATTAATGCTGGTGTACCTCAAGGCTCTGTCCTTGGGCCCCCCCCCCCACTATTCTCCATATTCCTTAATGACCTCCCGTCAGTGTGCACCTCCTCCTCCTCCATCCACATGTATGCAGACGATACTGTCCTTTTCTGCTTTGGCCAATCACCAACTGATGTGGCTTCCACACTTCAGAATGACTTTGATAACATTCAGCAATGGCTAAGCTCCCATCAGCTTTTCTTCAACACCAAGAAAACCGTCTCCATGACCTTCGGCACTAGACACAGACTCTCTAAGCTAACTAAATTGCCCTCCTTCCACACCCTTGATGGCTCCACTCTGGAGGACACCTCCTCCTTTAGGTATCTTGGGTTCTGGCTAGACCAGCACCTAAACTTCCCTGGACACATAGACTCCATCCTAAACAAGCTGCACCCCAAATTAGGTGCCCTTTACAGGACCTGAAGCTGCATACCTCTACAGGCCAGGCAGAAGACTGTCCAGAAAATAATACTACCTATCTTTGACTACTGTGACATAGTCTACAGTGCCACACCGAAGTCATCCTTAACCAGATTGGACACCCTTTTCAATTCTTTCTGTCGTTTCGATCTGGATGTCCCTTCCTTTACCCACCACTGTGATCTATAGCACTCTCTAGCTTTTCCTTCCCTGGAAAACTGCCATCTAGCCAACTGCATAAAATGTGTCTCTAAATTCCTGTTTGATATGCTTCCCCCTTACCTTTCCTCCTCACTGTTCTCCTGCCCCACTGCCCCTCTCTCCCTCAGATCCAGTGACTCCCACACCCAAGCTATACCATGGCGCACCACCTCTATAGGCCAATTGTCATTCTCCTATAGGTTCCCTAAGCTCTGGAACTCAAGGCCTCATCAAATCAGGCACACTTCCTCCCCATGGTCCTTTCTGACCTCCTCCTTCTCAACTTCCTCTCTCCATCCTGCAGCTGCTCTTAATTTCCTCTCTGGCTCCTCACTCCTCCTAATTTCCTCTCTGGCTTCCCCATCCCCTTTCTCAACCTAGCACTTACCATGAGGAGAAACCAATGTACTTTATTGCACTTCCATGTCTGCATTGCATGTAGAGATGCAGCAAAATCAAATTCCACTGGTGAAGTGAATGCAGAGTGGCCAATAGGAAAGGCTCACTTTGCCTTGTAATTATTACTTTGCATTGTCATTCCATCTTAACACGAAGTAAGTTGGAGTGGCAACAATATTGGCAGCCCCCCAGTACCCCCCCACACACACAGCCACCAGAATTAATGTGCATCCCCAAAGCTACTGTCTTGTGTCTAGAAAACTCCCCAGTGCTGACAAAGTGAAATGAGAGCACAACAAGAAATACAAAATCTCCCAGAATTAATGGTACACTCAGTCATGCATGCAGTGGATGTGGTCATATCACACACAGACACTACAATTAATGTGCATAACCAAAATATTACTGTCTTGTGTCCAGAAAATTCCACACTGCTGATAAAGTGAAATGAGAGGGTAACAAGAAATGCGAAGTCTCCCAGAAATAATGGCACACTCAGTCATGTGCGCAGTGGTCATACACAGTCACCAGAATTAATTTGCATCCCCAAAATGCTACTGTCTTATGTCCAGAAAATTCCACAGTGCTGGTGAAGTGAAATGAGAGGGTAACAAAAAATGAAAAGTCTCCCAGAATTAATGGCACACTCCATCATGCAAGCAGTGGCCACACACAGTCACCAGAATGAATCTGCATCCCCAAAATGCTACTGTCTTGCATCCAGAAAATTCCCCAGTGCTGACAAATTGAAATGAGAGGGTAACAAGAAATGCAAGATCTCCCAGAATTAATGCTGCACTCTGTCATGAGAGCAGTGGCCACACACAGTCATCAGAATTAATGTGCATCCCCAGAATGCTACTGTCTTGTGTCCAGAAAATTACCAGTGCTAACAAAGTGAAATGAGAGTGTAACAAGAAAGGCAAAGTCTCCCAGAATTAATGGTGTGCTGCAAATGCACAGACAGATTAAGATTGCGCTGCACACTCAAGATGCAGAGTCAGACGCAAAAGCACAACACCTAACCAGTGCTCACAAGTCACAAATCCAAATCTGGAAAATAATATATTTTGCCGGTTGGGGGGTGGTAGTGCATGGCAGTAACAGTCCACTACCAGTAAAGATCCCACAAAGCATAATATAAAGTTCATGCAGATATAGTGGATTGCAGGTTCACACTGCTGCAATTACTCTAGCACAATAAAGGTTGTCTGATTTAATGTCACGCATCACACACACACTCAGAGACACACACTACAAGTATTGCGTAGCAAATTGAAAACCTTTAATAATATAACCAAATGTTTTAAACAAACTGAAATTATACACTGCTGCACCACTACAGTCAGCAAAAAAAGTCAAGAATTACTGAAAATATTACTGTGTACATTAACACAGTTATACAAGAAAAATATAACCAAAACAGAAAGACTGCCTTTTTCTCCCAGTTAATCTACCTACACCACAGATACGCCCTTCCCCCCAAAGCACACTTCACAGTACACAGACTGACTGTTCTAAATTAACATTCAAAATCCACACACAAACAATAAACGCTCGATGATATAAGCACAGGAGGGTTTCCTAGAATCGATGCAGTAAATTTATAGAGAAAAAAAAATGGCTCAAAAAGGCTTTTTTAACAGCTTTTGTAACATGGCATTAATACTGTGCTCGTAATCCAGCGCAGCCATAGGTGGAACAGGGTCACGAGACGGCAGCCGAAGTGGGCATTAACCTAGCTTAAATGCCGTGCCTGCTTTGGCATGACCATCAGCAGCCAGACCCCTAGCCTAGCAGCACTGGGTCCTGTAGAGAAGTGAGAGGAGGAGTGCGATGAGCGGTGCCTCTGGAGCCGTACTAGCCATCCGACGCAGGCAGCAGATCTGGGGGGGCAGAACCCACGGCGCACAGTATGCTGAGACATGATCTGTGAGAGGTGAAAGGCGATGCAACACAGCGCAGTGTATTTCTCTTTGGTAGGAGCAGCCGCGATGGATGAGTGGGTGGATGAGCAGTGGTGGGCGGCAGGAGCGATGGGTACCACGGCGTACGAGACACTAACTGCGGGAGCAGTTGTCCCGGTGGAGCAGGGCACAAGCGAGGAGCGAGACCACACACCAGCACTACGGTCATGCAGTGACGAGCCAGAGGATCCAGGATACGAGGGGGGCACCAGCCCACCATCTCTAGTAGCACAGGTGCGTGCACTTTGTAGCCAGCCAGGAGTGCGGACACTGAGCAGTGCATCTGGACAGCACAGGCAGCTGCGAGACTGAGGGCTGGAGCAGGGGGAGTGGCAAGAGGTCTTGAAGGGGCCACTGACGCAGAGAGCCAGACCAGGAGACATCACCAGCTCTCAGCCACAGGGCTGGACACCCTAGAGCGCAGCAAGGTGGAACACAATACAGAGAAGACTACAGCATGGGCATGCAATGTCTTCTCAGACTGGTTAGAGGAGAATTGCATGACCCTGGAAATTGCAACAGTCCCAGTTCCAGAGCTGGCAGAGACACTGAGGCATTTCTATGCCACAGTACGGGTGGATGGAGGGGAGGAGTATAGTGTCAGCTCCCTGGTGGGTATCAGAGCTGGCCTCAACCGCTACATAAATGGAATGGAGGTCAGACGCCACATCAATATCATGACAGAGCCAGCTTTCAGAACTGCCAACAATGTATTTCTGGCAGTCCTGAAGAGGTATCGGCGGGCTGGCAAAGATGTGGCAGCACATTTTCTGATGATCACCCAGGAAGACCTGCGCCACATCAGGCAGTGTGACACCCTTGACCGCCGAACAGCATACGGCCTTGTCAGGCACGTCTGGTTTGAGCTACAACTGGGGCTCACACGCAGAGGGCGAGAGGAACTGAGGCAGCTGACACAGGCATCCTTTGTCATTGACAGAGATGCAGCAGGCCAGGAGTTCCTCGCACTAGCCTTTAATGAGGCAATGAAGAACCACAGCAGCACCACCGAGACAAACAAGCAGACCCTTCGGGGCATCCTCTATGCACAGCCTGGCAGCATCTTCTGCCCAGTGGCCCTCTATAAGAACTATGTCAGGAGATGTCCAGAGGAAGCATCTGCCTTCTACCTGCACCCCCTCCATCTCCCGCAAGAAGAGCTGGACAAGCAGCAGGTGTGATTCTCATGCCAGCCAATGGGCAGGAACTACCTTGGGGAGATGATGTCCCAAATCTCTGATGATGCCTGCCTGTCACGCAGGTATACAAATCACAGTGTGAGAAGCACAGCCGTGCAGATGCTGACAGAGGCTGGTCTCACATCACGCAAAATAATGTCAAGTCACAGGCCACAGATGTGAGACCAGCCTCCGCAACTACTGGTCCCCAAGTGTGTCTGACCGGCAGAGGTGGTCGCACATCCTGTCTGCTACCATCACCCCCAGCTGCAGCAGCAACCCTAGCCCAGAAACAGAGGAAGTGTGCACAGCAATGCCTCGACCTCCTCAGACTGGACAGCACAGCAGAGACAAGCAACCCACGGGAGCATCAGTGGGCGTAAGTAGTATGAGCTCAGGAGTGCAAGCAGGATGCCCACACAGCAGCCACCCCAGGGAGCAGCAGTCCATGCCCGATGAGCCTGGACCCCAACCAGCAGAGGAGCGGCATCCCCGGAGCCAGGCACAGCTGCAGACAGCGACCGTTCCAGACCATAGCACTGACTCGCCAGGATTCCATTGCCACATGCTCACCGTGCATGGCACGGTGAACTTCTTCTACAGGACTGCCCCGCCGCCGATGGGAAGCACAAGCGCCCATTCAGAGCAACACAGCGGAGAGCACCCCAGGCAGCATCATCCAGAGAGGACCTGGAGGACGACGCAGCCAGACGAGTATCCCTGGGGCAGCAGGAAGTGAGAGCGACAGAGATGCACAGAGCGAGGTGAGCGCTGCTCGGAGCTGCGGAACCCTGCACCGCAGACCTCCCACTGCGGGTATGAGGACAATACCTGCACGGAACTCTTCACAAGAGCCACAGGACTGTTAGCTGGCCCGCTCCACGACACTGCATGGACACTCTCAGTGCACCACATCAGTATGTATGTAATGTGTTACAGTGCTTTGTGACAGTGCATTAAAATTGTCCAAACTTCTCAGCACCTCCGCATCTCATTCTATAGGTGTCACAGTGGGCCCCCTCGACATCCCTCCACCAAGTGCCCGCCCATGTTACAAGCGCATTAAGCCACTCCGTCGGTGGCATTTAATGCGATTGATGCATGGGGGGCAGGGGGGCCCGAGGTCCACCCCCCCATGCATCAATCCAGCATTAGATGCCACCGACGGAGTGGCTTAATGCTTACTTAGAGGATTTGAATTGCAGAGCTCTGAGAAGAAACTGTCTCCTTCTTCCACTACACACACACCTTGCAAAACTGAGGCTGTGCAGAACAGTCTAGAGCCCATGTGACCTGCAATCCCATGAAGCACTGCAAATTCGCCTTGGAGCTCAATAACAAGGCAAAGTGATGCAAAGTACATTGATTTCAATGTACTTCACCTTAAAATTGGTGGAGAAGTGGTTTGGGGAAGGTGGAATAATGTAATGTCATTGGTTTCAATGGACTTTGTGTTCCTCATTATAATGCAAAGTACTCTGCTTTGCGTTGCAGAGAACTTCGCGGATTCCATGTTATTCTGCGAATCACTCTGCGGAGCGAATTTCGGCCACTTTGCCCACCTCAAATTGTATGTATTAAGTCTGCAGTGCTGTTGATTTGGTTCCAGTCAGTAACATCGTGGAATAAAATAAAGTGGACAAAAATAAAGCGGCAAAAACAGTGTCACCATCAATACTGGCAGCACAAAATGTAGCATGCCAGAACAATGCAGGCCACACAACATGCAGATAGCAAACAATGTCCACCGCATGGAGGCACTGCACTGGACCACACAGCCGCAGGCACCTGTACATGGGAACAACACAGGGGTGCAGAGAGATGGAACAGGGAAGAGTGCAACAGCCACTAGACACCTACCATGGTAATCTAATGGTACAGGCACCCACATGGTGGGGTACCCCCAACCAGAATGCTGAGTGATGAAGAACGTGCACCAGGGTAACAACTGGAGGACAGGTGGACCGTGGCCACCATGTGGATGGCCGTGTATAATGCAAGGGGCCATGAGCACAAGCCAGCATGTCCCCAGCAACACACAGGATAGGGGAGATGGCATGTTGGCTTGTGCTCCTGGCCCCTGTGTTTCTAGTGCAGTGTCTCCATGCGGTGGACATTGTTTTCTACCTGTGTGTTGTGTGGCCTGCTTTGTTCTGGCATGCTACATTTTGTGCTGCCAATATTGATGTTGACACTGTTTTTGGTGCTTTATTTTTGTCCACTTTATTTTGTTCTGCAATGTTACTGACCGGAACCGTAGATTTGCTCCTCTCACGTCAAATCCCAATGTTTATCCAGTGCTGCTAACTGATGTATTGTTTTTTTTCCTCTGTTATTTCTCTGTTTTATATCACCTTTGGAAATGTGTTGTTGATTATTGTATATGCACTTTTCTATAATATTGGATATGTGCTTTTGAATATTGTACTCCCATCTTCCCCTTCCCCGGATGCTCCGTGAGACAAGCAAGTCTATATTGGTCAGTGTGCCTTTCCTGCTGAAACTTTTCAATAAAATAAATAAATAAAATAAGTGTCCTCATCTTGGGCAGAGCCAGCAGTGTGACTGTGCCAGTCCTGACAAGGACAGTCTCATTCCTAATGCCATTTGCTCATCTCCACCAGGCTGACGAAAGGTACAGTTCATGATTTGTTTTTGCTGTCTCTGCTGAGCCAATCCAGGTTTCCCTCTTTTTCCCTGTTCCGAGGTGCTTTTAGGATTCACTGATTACTCAGGAACAAGCTTAGTGGTTGAAGGACCCTCTGAACGAACGCAACAGGAGTGACCACAAGTTCATTCGGATCCTCAGCAGGATTCTCTTCAACAGCCAATGTGTATTCAGGGGCAGCCAGAAAAGTTGCTTCTAGCTTTTCCTTACTCTCAGTCTCGAGCAGTAGAAACCCTTTTGAAGTCAGGTTGCCTTGCAGCATCTGTGTGAACAGCTGAGAAGGAATGTCATCCTGGGAAGCAAGCTGAGCAGCTTCTGTGCAGCTACACTGTTTAGCCATCAGTCTTTCCTGACAAATCTGAAACTTGGCTTCTTCTTAAGCTACCGAAGAGAGCAGGTGGCATTTTCTGTCCTCTAAGGCTTTTTTTAACACTGCTTCTTCTTTGAGACTATGTAGGCTAGTGTTGCTCAGATGGATCAGGAAAAATACAGATCCACCAGATACCTGCCCTTTGCAGCAGGATAGTGGATCCACTGGATACCTCCCCTATCTGCCCATGGATCCAGCCATTGGATCCCTGGTCGGATCCTATTTTATCCAACAGACACATCCAGGGATCCAACATCAGATCCCTGGATCAAGCAGCAGATAATGCAGGATCTGTACACAGGGGGAAAGACAAGAGCAAGGATGGGGGAGGGAGTAGCAAAGGCAGGGCATGGATGGAACAGGGATAAGCAGGAAAAAGGCCCAGTGAGGGAGGGCAGAACAGGAAAATAGTAGAGGGGGTTCATTTGCAGGTGGTCAGACTGAGAGTAGACAGAAAGGTGGAGAAAGGGTAAGCAACAGAGTAACAGGCAATAGCGAGGGGGGGAGATTCAGGTGGCAAGTGAGGATTGGAGAGTTGTGATCCTAGGAGACTCTGTAGTTAAAAGACTGAGATGGGGACACGAGCGAAGGGGAATCACAGAAGAGTGCTCTGCATACCAGCGATGACTGCAGGGAGGGTGGGGCCAGGAATAGCTGAGGTTATGGACCAAGGGGCAGGGGTGTGCAAATCCTATTGCCCCCTGTCCGGAGCAAGTAAATTTCCTTGAGGGGCAAGTACAAAAAGAGAGCTAATTTCATTATAATGAATAGGGGCAAGTGAAAATTCAGCTACAGTTATGGCTGGGCAAGTCCTAAAAGTTTTGATTTGAACACCCCGAGGGCCTTGTTATGCAGCCGGTATCCTCGTTTAATCACCACATAATCACTGTAACATATAACATTAGTGTTAAAGGTACCCCCCATAGACTATAATGTAGCCATCCCCCCGCTCTCCCTGCCATCACAGCATAAAATTGGTTGAGTGCAGGGTGGCACAGGGGCAGATCTAAAGTCCAGGAAGTGAAAGTATCCTGGTGAAGATTACAGTACAAGTAAAATTACAGCAAAACTACAGAACATTTATGAGGCATATATGAATAGACCGCATTCTTAGGAGTTAAGGCACCGATGTGTGTGGTGCAGTTGGCAGCTGGTCAGTGCCTGGCCTCTGGTAATCCTTGGTGGCATCTCATTGACAAAATAAACATAAAAAATAAATAAAAATATAAAAATTAAAATAAAAAATAGAAAGATAAAGTAAAAATAAAAAAGTAAAGGCTGCTTCAGGTGGAAGGAGGAAGGAACCACTGCAACTTGGGGGAATGTAAAGACTAAGAGTTTCAATTTGAAAACTGCCACAAAAGAAAAAATATATATTTTTTATGTTTTGTCACCAAGGTGCCAACTAACAGGGCCAGGTACCAGAATGCTGCCAACTAGCACTCACTTGCTGCCCTGCCCATTGTCCAGATTTCACTGCAACAGCATAGCTCAGGGCGACACACACACACACACACACACACACAGGCTGTTTCAGGTGGAAGGAGACAGGAACTGCTGCAGATTGGGGGAACATGACGACCAAGAGTTTTCATTTGAAAACTGCGACAAAAATTTTTTTTTTTCATAGGATGCCACCAAGGTGGCACCTACCAGAGGCCAGGCACTGGCACACTACCAGCTGGTACACACTTGCTGCCCTGCCCTCTGGCCAGATTATACTGTAAAAGGCTGCTTCAGGACTCAGGAGGAGGAAGAAAGAAGTAACTGCTGCAGCTTGCAAGCAAGCCTGCGACTTGGGCAAATGTATTGAGATTAAACTCCCACAAAAAGAAACGTGAATAAAGAATTATTTTTTTATGGGATGCCATCAAGGAGCCAACTACCAATGGCCAGGCACTGCCTGATGCCATCTAGCACACACTTACTTGCATAAAATAAAAATAAAATTACTAAAACAACCACCCCCCCCAAAAAAAAAAAAGTCACATTACATTTCTGCCTGAGGCTTTATTGAAAACAAATAGTTTTTTTTTTTAATTTGCCCTGCTAAAAGGCCAATTTTGCTACAAAAAATGGGTGCTGCACTACTAAGATTAAATTATTTATGGCAACAAGTGGGCACTGGCAGACTGCCACCTCCTGCCCCATTTGCCCACTGCCCAGACCAAAGCACGCTCCATCTTCCTCCGGTCCTCAAGAGTAATCTTTCTCCCCGTCCCTTCTCATGCAAGCCCCAGCCTGCAGCACTACTGATGCTGAGCCTGCCTTTTAATTTTTGCCCTTCCTTTTCCTCTAATAGGCCCCTTCAGCAGCCCTGCTAATAGGTCAAACTTTAAATTCAAGATATTTTTTCAGGTGCGAACCATTTCCTAGCTAACCTATCACACGGCCCTGCCTGAGCTATCCAGCAGCCTGACCATGAGCATGTGAATGAGTTTCCCTCTGACTCACATGATTGAACAAAGCCAAGCAGCTCCAAAATGAGGCCTGAGCCTGTGAATCACACTGTGCCCTGTTAGCGCTGTAGTCAGTTAACTGTTTCAGGGGTGAGTTGCGGTTTGTGGTTTGACTGGTTCAACTTCAACTGATCAGTACCATTCAGACCAGTTTGGAACAGTCAGATCTAAAGTCCACCGATTTTCATGGAATGTCTGCCAAAATTTCAAGGTGTTCGATTCTTTGGTGGAACTAAATATGCAGCCCCAACATTAATCAATTTTTATGTAATAATTGCAAACAGCAATTTGGGACAATGGGCCAGGGTATCAGTTTGTTTGCCATCTGCACTAGCGGTGGGGGAAAGTTGCAAATTCCGCTTTCGGTGAACTTCCACAAAATTTCTGAAATTTTGCGGAAATTGCGGCACTTTCGCCTTTGGCGAAACTGGGATTTCCGCGGATTTTTGCCGAGTTCTGCATACTTTATTTGTGAACTGCGAAAAAATGCATATAAACTGCAGAATTTATTCTATCCACAGTTTAATGAACGTCAGTGAATGAATGGCTGCTTGCGCAACCATGCGGTCATTCACTGATAATTCAGTGGGCCACTGGTAGTGGAGGAGAGAGGAGTGCTGCGCTGGTGACCCGCTCAGGGGCAGGATGGGGAGGGGAGTAGGGTGGTGGCAGATGAACTGTCAGGGTGGTGGTTGGGGGGGTCCAGTAGACACCGGGGAATTGGGATTATATTCTTTATAAGGGATGTGGAGGTCCACTAGACACCAGGGAATGCTGGGAATAGAGGGGCATGAGTTGGTGGACTGCTGGCTGTTTATTTGCGGATTTAGGAATCCAGGATAGTGAGGGTGGTCTGCTAGACATCAGGGAAACAAAATGTGTTGGGGGCCATGATTGGTGGGTGGGGGGCCACTAGGAACCAGGAGGGTCCATGGAAGGGATTGAGGGTATTTACTGCGACCCCTGATTATTGGGGGGTGGATTAATGAATTGAACTGTAGTTAAAAAAAGCCTCAGAACTGACCACTGGCAGTGATCTTTTCTGCAGATTTTTTTCTGCAGTTTAATAAAGTAACCCACAGTTTGTATATATTTTTTCCACAGTTTTAAGGCGGAATTTCCGTGAAAGTTCCAAAAATGATTTCCGAACTTTCGCAGAAGCGAAATTCGCACTTTCTCCAAAATTCCACTGGTGGAAATTTATTTTTCACACATCCCTAATCTGCACTCAGGGAATGTCACATTTCAAAATGGTACCTATAAGATTTCCACCACTGCTGCCACCTGTTGAGCACTCCCTAGTACTGCAGCTTCATGTACAGTGGTCAGAATACTGATTACATGGCAATGACTGCCCATTGGATCAGTTTCCCCCTCTTAGTTCCCCTACTCTTCATTCCCCTCCTCTTCCTCCACCTCCTTCTCCTCCTCCTCTGGGTTAAGTGCAAGCAGCAGCAGTAGCCACAAGTCACCTGTGCTCCAACCTCTACAAGCAGGCAGCTTTACATATTGCTGGCTCTGACAATGACCATTGTGCAGAAAACTTGTTACACTTCCTGCAGCAGAAGTTAGATGAGTGTCTGACACAACACTCATTAACACCAGGTTTTATAGTATCAGATAATGCAAAGAACATTGTAAAGTCAATTGAGAATGGAGATTATACACATGTTCCATGTTTTAAGACAGAGAACCTTTGTGCACAAGCACTGAGGCAAGGGTTATCCCAAAGGGTTTGGCCAGGAAGCCAAGTTTCAAAGAAATTTGCTCACTGTCTAAGTCTGGTAGTTTAGGGATTACTAGATGAAGAAGGCAGCGCTGTGCAGACATGTAGAGATCTGGCCAGAAAGTTTGTGGTAGTTTTAGCCATTCTGTAAAGGCACAGATGCTATTACGAAACATTCAGCAGTGGAATCACCTTCCCATGCACCACCTGAAACAGCATGTGACAACAAGATGGAAGTCCACCTATTACATGCTGGAATGGCTGCAAGAACAACAGAAGGCTATCCACCAGTGTGCCGTAGAGGACTGTTCTGGCAAAGGAGATGTAAACATCAGCTCAAATTAGTGCCACCTGATGGAGACCCTCTGCACTATGCTGGAGCCCTTTGAAGAGGCTACAAGGATGATAAGTGCTGGTTCCAGGTAGTCAAGGTGCCAGTATCAGGGCGCCATCAATCAGAGCACCAGCGAAAGGGCAAAAACAGCAAGGGCGCCCCCGCAATCAGAGCACCTGTGTAATAGGACACCCAGCACTCTGGAGTACAATGCGGTGCCTGCAAGTAGAGCTACATGCCCAGCTGCTCCTGCCAGTACCAGTCTTATGGGCGACGCTTCTCCCTGTCAGTGTTATATTGCCCCTGCCCACCACCACCATAATCTCATAACATGACAGTCCTTATATTACAACGATGCTTCCAAATGTCTGCATGACAAACTATATACCTCTAGGCTGTAAAGACTGTGGAATTGTTGAATCTGGGCATTATAGGAATAACTGAAACCTGGTGGGATTCAAATTCTCTATGGAATCAACAAATATTGTGTTATAAACTTTATCATAAAAATAGACTAGATAAAAAAAGGTGGGGGGGTCTGTCTTTATGTAAGAGAAGATATACCCTCCTATGAACTACAGTCCCAAAATAATACTGAAAGTATTTGAGTGGCAATTCAATTAGAAGGACTCTCCCAAATGATAGCAGGAAACTGTTATAACCCTCCATCATCTGACTCTATTTATAGAGATGCTTTGCTAAGGGATGTTGCACAATTCTCTGATCACAAGGATGTAATAATCATTGGAGATTTCAACATGCCACACATAGATTGGCCAACAAATTCAAGTAGTAGTAAATCTGATGCTGATTTTTTGGCTATGTTAACAGAAAATGGTTTGTCACAACTAATTTCCTCCCCCAGTAGAGGTAGCAATATTCTCAACCTTCTTATTTCAAATTTGAGTAATAAATTCTCTAATATTCAGATATCGGACCCACTGGGAAATAACAACTATTATTCAGTTTTGTTTGAATTAATAGATTACAATTGAAAATTGAACAGTGTAAAACCAAAAAAAGAAGTAACTGGTTCACTGTAAGAGTCTGTAAAATTTGGAATAGTCTTCTTATGGAAGTAGTATTGAGTGAGAATATGACTACTTTAAAAAAAAACTTGGATACCTATCTGCATCACAAATGCATAATGGGATATAATTAAAAATTGCGAGCATCATGGACCATGGTCTACTAGCTCTGTAAAACCTATGAATAGGAGAACATAATAGTCTAAAAAAAAAAGTCAACATATAGGAACTACGATGGTGCCAATTTCAAAATTATTATTAGCAAAATCAACAACATTCAGTGGAATAAAGCTTTTCAGGGACTTATAGTGAATGAGGTATGGATTAAGCTAAGAAACTTAATCTATAGTTTAGAGGAAAATCATGTACTCATAAAAAATAAATGTAACAAAAAGGGTAGGATTCCAAAATGGTTAAATAAATCCATTAGATTACAAATTAAAAAGGAAAAAAATATTTTCAAAAAACTTAAAACCAGCCATTTTATGGAAAGTAGCACAGTCTGTACCAAATACAAACTCTACAGAACCTAAAAAACATGATTAAGAAAGCCAAAATGAAAATAGAATTCAAACTGGTACACACCAGAGATGGTTACAAAGCACCTTTTTTCCTATTTAAACAATAAAAAAGGAAATTCCAGAAGGTAGGGCCACTTACACATAATGGTAATATTGTATAGACTGATTCTGATATAGCCAATTCTTTTAATACTTATCTCTGTTCAGTCTTTTCAAATAAAGATTTTTATGCCCCCCAAGTTGATCTCAGGGCATGTTCAAATTCTAGCCACAGCTATAACATCACCGCTTCAGACATTATTCCATTTCTCAAATCTCTAAAAAAACTACTAGTCCAGGCAAATTCAGTGCTCCTTTGTTACAAGAACCAAACAATGTCTGATACCTCTTTACAGAGCATGTGTCAAACCTCTTATTGATTATGGGTCTCCGTTCTGGATCCCTCATCTTAGGAGGGTATTGACCAACTTGAGAGGATTCAAAGAAGGGCAACCAGGATGGTCCGAAGACTAGCTAACAGCCCCTATCATGCCAGACTCCGGATTACAGGTTTAAACTCACTGCAAAGTAGAAGAATTAGAGGGGACCTTCTTTTAGTCCACAAATTAATGAGAAATCCAGACCTTATGAATAAGTGTGAACTTAGTTCTACTGTGAGATGAATTGTGCCTAGACATCATACCAAACAACTCTTTGTCCCTCAAGCGAGAACCAACCATAGATTAAACTTTTTTTCAGTTAGGGAGCCTAGACTATGGAACAAATTATCACAGGTACTGGTCGATTCTGCTAGCATTGATGCTTTTAAGAAGGGTCTCGACAACTGGCTAAGCCAGAATCATGTACTTTAATTTGCTCACATTGTGTGGGGGAAAATTTAGATGGGCCTCTGCCTTCTTTTTTCTTTAAATCCTAGTAAGCCTAGTAAACCTAGTAAAGCATATCATGGGATAATGTGGTGAAGATCTATACTATCGCTTTTTACAGGCATTAAATCCCACCTCCCAACAGCTTCAGGCATGCATGTTCTGGGGGGTAGGGGCCACCCCGCAAGGCAAACCATCGCCCATGTGTGGCTCCCAGATGCAGTGTGGTCGGCTCTACTGTTGGTGGCCATCGGTGTTGGGTGCAGCATTACCATGGCACTGCCATGTGGTCTAGTACATGGCACCCTGGTCTCATGTGCATTGGGTCCATGGGGGCATTCTCTCCGGTGCACTGGGTACATTGGTGCTCCTCAGTGTTGCAGCACCTCCTGTGGCCCCATGGGCTTTTGGTGGGCAGGTCGGTGGGTGTGCAGCATGTGGCACTGCCCAACTGCGCTGTGTTGGGTGGCGCTCATGGTCCCTTGCGGCTTTGAGGTCCAGCGCTGTGCCTGCCGGTGACCTCCCACTGGCACTCTGATTGACGGCACCCTGATGCGGGTACCCAGACCACCCGGAACCATAAATGCTGATACAGCTGGTCTAAGTTAGGTACTCCTCCTCATTGCCCTCAGTAACCTGCAACTTCTTCATATGAAAACTCAATATGAGGAACCAGAGAATAGCACTGCTCTCAATCTAGTAGAAAGGATAAGACCACATTTCTGGAATGACACATGCATTTCAAAAATGCGTACAGATGACCACTAATCCTGGCCACTCTCTTGGGCCCTCCCTGATGTGTAAGAATATGGTAGGGATCAGCAGTCTGATAAACCCTTGATTATATATCTGGTCTCTGTACGTATGGCACAAAACAAGAACAGAAACACAACTAGAGCAGAAGAACAACACTCATCATCATCATCCCTTGACACAATCAGAATGATGGGCCAGATGGAGGAGAGGGAAGAAGAAGGAGGATCCCAATGTGTTTCCACTGCTACTGAACATCACAGGAGTCATTCACTTTTGTCTCCACATCAACTTGCTGCTGCTGCATTCCCAAGAAAGATAGCCATTGATGACAAACCGTTATGGGCACAACTGTCTGACTGTGGCTTGATGAAAAAGTACGGCAAGTCACTTTTTGACACAGTGATACCTGAGATGGCAGCAAACAAAACAGTGCCGGATTGTCTGGATGAGAACATGGTACTAGCAGAAGGAGATGAGCCTCTATTGTACTGGAAACAAAACAAGACCATTTGGCCCTTTTTGACACAGGTAGCTGTTGAGCACCTCAGATGCCCACCTGCAAGTATGTACTCGAGAGGATTTCTAGTGCTGCAGGCAATATAATTTGTCACCAGCAGGAGAATAAACCTTTTGACTTAAATGTAGAGATGCTCACCTTTAGAAAAATGAACCTGTCCCTTTTTCCAAAGCCCTTTTTGCCACGGTTTATGGATGATGAATTACCTATGCTTCCAGCTGGGCTAAAACAGGAGGATGATGATGGTTCCTGAGTCCATTAGTTTTTTTTTTGTGTGTTCTTTTTGGGAACCAGCAGCCCAGGCACACACTGTGGGATGCTGCACTGTTGTCTTCACTCAGTCTTCTTTGGAATAACATTTGTTCATTTTTTGCCAGGCCTGCACAGGGTGAATTAACAATTTTTGGGGCAGTGTTGCCCATGAAACCAGTGTGTGCAACACTTAGCCATAGCATAACCAGAAGCGTTGTGCATGTCTGACACTGTCCCAATGGGCACACAATTTTTGGAACCAGTAGCCCACACTGTGGCATGCTGCACTGTTGTCTTCACTTAGTCTTCTTCTCTCATTATATCCCATTTACTAATGCTTTGTGATGGCTGAACCAGCACAAATTAGTTCATCATTAAGACAATTTTGGCAAACTTTATGCAGTTTGATGGTCAAAGTTTACACACTTGAACTTCAGGAGATTTGCACAGCACTAATTAGTATGTCTTCATGTTGGTGTGACAGACTGAACAGTGTGATGATGCTGTAGTCATGGGAAGAGCTTAGCAGGTTTCATTAAATCCCTAATTCCACATGTGTATGTGGTTTTTAATCCCCAGTCCTCCACGTGTGTAGGTGTGTTGACTCCCCAGTGCATTTGTGTGCAGCCAGGTTTGAATCTCTTGCTTACTGTGAACAAGTGGCTTAGTCCCCCTTCAAGTAGCCCAGTTCTCAATGTGTTTAGGTGTGTAGATTCCCTGTCCTTGCTTCCAGCTGGGTTTGAATCTCTAGTTCCCTGTGAGTAGCAGGTTGTTGGAATTCCTACAATCCCCCTGCAAGCAGCTGGTTTGGATCCCCAGGTCCCCTTTGTGCTTCTGTTTAAGCTGTAGCACTGGAATATGCTCATTGTGTCAATGGAACTGAGCCACTACATTGCTGGAACCTGTTGAAGATAACACTTATTAGGAAAGGAAATAATGTGTTCTGGATGAGATTTAAATATGATAGGGCAGTAGGATAAAGACAGCGTTCTGTGAATGCTCTTTTAACATTAAATTGCAGCTACACAAAAAATATTATTTTTACATTGCTTACCAAACATCTTTCTTATAACTATTTTTTTTCCTCAAATATGTTTTATTTACAGTAACTATAGCAATTTCTAGATTACTGCATTTCACAACAAGGCTCCTGTTTACCCCTGCCATTACTTCATTATGATCAAGGTCCCCACCCAGAAATCTATGATTCCACGGTGACAGACTTTTCTGCAGAACTTGCATCCTGTCACAGAATATATGTAGTGCCGTGGAATTCATTGCTCTTGACAAATTTTCATTCAAATACAGTTTTCCCATAGTGCCTGGCTCCCTTCCCCTCCTTGTTTATACTAAAGCTCCTTCATTATGCTCCACATGTGATGTCATAAGTGACATCAGGTCATATTTTAGCCAATGGTAGGACTGCACTCTGGCACAGAAATGTACACGTCATGCCACAGGAAGCAACATATGCTGCTGCAGAAGCCTAGGAGGTCTGCTATGGAAATAAGGACTGTAGCTGTAGTGCTATAGATAATTAGGGGCCCTGATTATGATGCTGTCACATGCATTAGAAGAATACAGATTGCTTGATTGCACGCCTTGTTTTCTGCAACACTTTTTTTGTATTTCTTTGGTGACCGAGTAAGGATAACCAGGCACAAGTATCTGTTTTCACAGGAGACTGGGGAGGTTAAGTGACTTGCTCAGAGTCAAGCAGTATGCAAGTGAAGGCTGAGGGAATCAAACCCTGGTCTGCTGGATGTACCAAGCTCATTCACATCTCATTACTGTAACCCCTAGTTTATATGGTCAATCCCACTTGAACATCCCATTCTGTCGCAGGGCTCCTCAGTTTCTGTGGCAGTTGTACTTCACTCTGGCGGCAGGAAAAACTTATCTCAGTGGCGGATTTCTGCCCAGTCCATGCCTAATAGGCCACGTGCTGTGATGGATGACAACAAATGTTGACTGCTCAGGAGGTGCTTCAGGACACATTATGAGGGAGAGAATAGTATGGAACTGTAGAAAACATGGGCCGGATTCACAAACGTTTGCCGCAAGCTGCAACAATGGCAGCTTGCGACAGTGACCCCAGCATCCTAGACCCTGCGCCTGATGCAGAAATGAGTGGGGTCCAGGAGCCTGCATCCTGTGACTTCCGGTAGCTGTGCAAGGTATGGCACAGCTCTCAGGTATGCTGCAAGTCGCAGGACAGGGTAGCCGGCAGATGCGCCCACTGACAGGAGCTGTTGGATCCCCATGACTGCCGCTGATCCCCGTAAGGTGTGGGACCCAGCTCCAATCACCCTTGACATGGATACCCCCCAAAAAAACACCTTTAACTGCCCTGGTGACCCAGTGGTCCCCCACCCCCTCCCAGTGGTGCCAGCCCCCCTCCACACACACACACATATACACACACACGGCTGGTGAGTAGACGACTGGCACAGCCCACCTCTCACCACCATGGCCAGCCACTGACTGAGCTTTGCCGGGAGCATGAACAGTAATCATACGGGTTCTGTGAATGACAGCGGCTGTCATTCACAAAGCATGTATGGTTACTGTACGTGATCCAGCAAAGCTCAGTAGGCGGCTGGCCATAGTAGTAGAAGAGTGGAGCTTGGCCAATCGCCCGCCGTGTGGGGGGCAGGGTGTGCTGCCACTGCTGGGGGTGGGGACCACTGCCTCAGGACCATATTGGACCTGCCATGGAGGGATATCTTGCTGCAGGGCATGTGGGGGGCAGTGGGCATTTGAGGGGCTCTGGACATGAGTGGGGGGTCTGGGCATATGGTGGTATTCCAGACACCCATCTAGGCACAGTGGGTGCCATACATGGGAACTGGGGCTGTTGAGGGGCCGTAGCCCACAGGGGCTGTAGTGCTGGGGCACAGTGGCAGTCCCCTGTGGATGGCAAAGACCACTTATGACTCCTCATAGCCGGCGTAAGTGGTCTTTGATAGATGTCCACTGGGGTTGTTTCACAGATCGATGTGGGACATAGCAGCCACATAGTGAATAGGGGTGCAGCTGCTGCCAGCTAACCGCCGTGATGTCGCAGGGGTTTCAGATGCGTGGACCACTTGAGCGCAGGCAGCCTGCAGCATGTCACAGGCTGCTTGTGAATCCACCACGATGCAACTCCAGGACCGCAAGTGCTACTTGCACCATTTTTTATGACGCAAGTTGCCTTGCGTCCTGAGTTGCCTTTTGTGAATCCAGCCCCATGTATTCTGTATATGGATCAGAGAACAAGTTTGGACACATTCAGAACCTTCTAGAACCTTAGCCATTTTTTCTGTAAAAGGAAGACATCAGAACTTTTTTCAGGTTCTAATAAAGTCCTAACAAACAGAACAGAGAAAGAAATAAGTGCCTTAGCTGAGACTTGAACCCAGGCTACCCAGAATACTGTTCCTGTTGCACTACCAGGTGTTCCACCAAGGCAACTGGAAACTAGGGCATCCCAAGGCACCTTACTCTTTCTCTAATGCACAGCTTGGTGCTGCACAGATAATTACACTTTCAATCACAAGAATGCAGCGTGTACATTTACAGAATTTACAGATTCCATAAATGTGCACACCTCAGCCTTGTGATTGACAATTCTTATGTTGTCTTGCGCACACAGCGCAGACAGCATATTGTGGTTGCTTCAGTGGAGAAGTGGGTTTTGGAGGTGCAGTCCTGCTGCAACCAATGGCGCCACTGTTTTTTGAGGCCGGGCTCTGTGGCACCAATGGCAGAGCATGCTGTCTATGACAACAGTTGAAAAAACTTGCCACCACCTTGAAAAAATTTAGCCACTGCAATCAGGGAGTGCCACGAGGCAGTACCTGATTGCAGCAGCAAATTACTTCTGGTGTCCCCTGTCATGGCAGCGGCGACGATGGGGAAGCCGAGAGACAGCCACTGCCTCGTGCAGTCCCCTAGAAAGCCGATGGGGGTGCCCAATCCCCCTGTCGGCATGGCCCCTCATAACTTAATTTGCCAACAGGGATGCCCAATCCCCATCAGCATGTTCCCCCCCATTTCTTGTGTGCCAAGGGGGTGCCCAATCCCCCTCCGCTCATGTGACCCCCCAGTATGTGCCAACTGGGGTGCCCAGTCCCCATCGGCTCCAGTCCCCCCACCCCAAAACATGAAGGTGGCACACTGGGTGCCCACCCCAGCGTGCCAAAAGTACCTGTTGAAAGGAAAAACTATCCCGTGATGTCTGTAACGATTTTTTTTAATCCTGAAAAGAAGAAAACGGTCCCTTGCTGTCTGCGCCCCTCCCCAACCCGCACCACCACTGCGTACCACACCTACCCACACGCCCTTACCCATACTTACCTCCGAGTCTGGTCGACAATCTTCAGTGGACGGAACACGTCTGCACTCTTCAAAGCCGACCACGAACTGAAGAAATGTCGGTAAACTGTATAATGGCATAAATATGGTTTTCGATTGTGGTTATTATCTCAGGCATTTTGGAATTCTGGCACAAATTTTCAACATGGGGTTATTGGGACCCCACCTCATGAATCCAGTCACTGTCATGGTGTTATTCGGTCCCAAAGGTGATTTTGCGGTCTCTGGCGAAATCACCTTCGGTGACAGATTAACAAAATGACAGTGCTACTGTTCATGAGGTGGGCTCTCAAAAAGCCTATGTTGCAAATTTGGTGAAAAAATCAAAAAAATATCTGATTTACGAGTGTGCGATGCACAGTTTCCACGCACACTCCTAACCTCGCAAATCTGTAATATTTTCACTCCATATTTTCAACATTGGCATTTTTCCACACCTCCTTATGAACAGTACAGCTGTCCTTTTACACATCCTGTCCGAAATGTGTTTTCGCACTACCGGCACAGAATAGCACGGTTGCTGTGGGAAATCAGTGTTCAGCACAGATTAAGAAAATCACAGTGACACTGTTCATGAGTAGAGGTCCTAAAATGCCTATGTTGAAAATTTGATGACAAAAGTCCACAAAATGAGTATGTTCCAAGCGTGCGTTGCGCGGTTTCCACGTGCACTCGTAACTTTGAGATTTTGTAATATTTTCACTCAACATTTTCAACATTGTCAGTTTTTCACACCTCCTTATGCACAGTACAGCTGTCATTTTTCACATCCTGCCCGAAATGTGTTTTCGCACAACTGGCGCACAGTGGTGCAGTCGCTATGGGAAATCAACGATCAGGACAGATGAAGAAAATCATAGTGACAGTGTTCATGAGCAGAGGTCCCAAAATGCCCAAGTTGAAAATTTGGTGAAATAATTCCACTAAATGACTGTGTTACGAGTGTGCATTGCGCAGTTTGTATGTATGCTCAGAAATTTAAACATTTTTAATATTTTTACTCTAGAGTTTCAACTCTGCCGTCTCTTCACACCTACCTATGAATGGTATAGCTGTCATTTTTCACATCCTGCCCGAATGATGTTTTCCCACATCTGGCGCAGAATATCGCGGTCGCTGTGAGAAATCAACATTCGGGACAGATTAACAAAATCAAAGTGCCGCTATTCATGAGCAGAGGTCGCAAACACTTTCATGAGGTGGGGGTCACAAAATTGCCGTGTTGCAAATTTTTAGTGCAAATACCAACAAACGGCCGGGGAACTAGGGTTTCTAACCATAACGTCCCACCCTGTACAGACTGACAGGTGTCAGGGGTGTGCCTTTGCATTGCCGTCTGTCATGCACATGCCATATCATCCCCCCGACCCTCAAACCACTGACAGGCATCGAGGTGTGCCTTGGACTCTTCGGCCCCACAGTTCACCCCATTCTCCTATGCTGCACCCATTTCAGTGTTTGTCCTTATGAAATGGGATGACTGTAAAGCTGAACACCCCAAGGCACACCTCAGCACTTGTCAGTGTCTGCAGGATAGGGTGAGGTAAAATGCCATGAGCGCTATGGCCAAATGGGGTGAGTGTAAGACTCGAGGACCCCAAGGCACAACTCGATATTTGTCGCACTGCAGGGTAGGGTGAGCTGAAATGCCATGAACGCTATGGCCGATGCCCAAAGGCACACCTCAGTGCCTATCAGTCTCTGTAGGGTGATGTGGGGGTTGACATCACTTTCATACTTCACTGCCATTTCTGTTATGCATCTGTTCAACTCCTGCGCTACCGATGCCAATGTCAGCAAGACAACCTTTGGCATTGACAAATGCTTGTTAAAACACTGATATTGGAGCTTAATACATTCCGCCAGCAGGTCTTTATCTTGAATGAAGGCTGTTAGTAGTAGAAAGGATCAGAAAAAATGAGAGGAGGTGGAGTAAGTACACACTGTAGCGAGCCAAATTGTACTTACAGTGATGTTACTCAGGGGGTACTACTGTAACTAGTTATAAGCAACTAATATGCACAATAACGTGGCAATCCATTATAGTGTTGTAACTTCCTCGAGGGAGTACAGTGACATCATAAACCTCAAGAGCAAAAATTGGGAGGTTTATAGCATCACTGGAATCCTGAGATGAAGTTTCAAAAGTTGTAACTTTTTTTTTTTTCGAACACGTGGAAATCTATCTGACTGTTTACCTGTCCTGTTTACAGGCCTCATGAGAGGAATTCCAGGCCCCAGGAAAAGTTCATACTCTGGGGCCCCTATTCAGCTGCGTCCAGTAGCATGCCAGGTGACCTGGGCACCTCTTTGGTGTCAGGCCCCAGGAATTATTCCCTGCTCCACCACCCCCTCTAGGGCCTTGCCTGTTTACCTCCTTACCCCTTTCCTGTTTTCACCACCCCGACCCCCTCCAGCCAGACAAAAAAACAACTTCCAGTCATATGAGAAAAAAAAAACACTCCTTCTGACTGCAGCAGTGACTTCAGACTCGGGCTTCTCCACCCCCACCACACACATATGTAAGCTCCCCGCCCAAAGTGGGGCTTACCTTTATGGGCTATGTGCCATGAAAATTAAAAGCAGTTCCAGCCCTAAGACAGGCAATGGAGCCAGGACAGGAATAAAGCAGCCCTTGTGGGTTAAAATATAGGCAGCAGAGGATGATATGAAAAAAACTGCAGGATGTAAACATATTAGGCGACGCCCATGCAGATCCAAGCCTCTGGCTCCACAAGCCCTACGAGGACAGGCTGGGAGAGTTGAATATGTATTCACTGGAGGAGAGGAGGGATAGGGGGGATATGATCGAGACCTTTAAGTATCAGAAGGGGATAAACAAGACCAACGAAGAAGCGATTTTTTTCAGATGAGAAAGGGAAGGACACAAGAGGGCATGGACTGAGGTTGGAAGGGGAAAGATTCGAGAGGGAGATGAAGAGACATTTTTTCATGGAAAGAGTGGTGGACAAATGGAACACCTTACTAGATGAGATAGTGTCCTGTAAGACGGTGGGCAGTTTCAAGAGGGTTGGGACAGGGAAGGAAGGGATACTGGGAAGGGGGCGGGAGGGGGCAGCTGTGTGATAAGGGGCTGGCTGCACAGTCAAGCAGACTTGAAAGACCATGAGGCCTGTTCTACTGGCAATTTCATATGTTCATAAGACTGCTAGGAAATGGATCAAGGGTCACAGATCTCGAGCCTGAAAATTTAGGCCAATCATCTTTTTGCAGCATTACAGACTCTGCATGCATGTCTTGCATGGCCAGGGTTGCATTCCAGAGCCCAGTCTGTCTGGGAATATTTAGACCAATAGGGCACTGAGTTCAGTAACTATAACAAGCATTTGTCAATGCCGAATGTTGTCTCGCTGGCATTGGCATTGGTAGTGCAGGAGTTAGAGGTGCATAATAGGAATGGCAGTGAAGTATTGAACTGACGCCAACCTCACCCCCACGCTGAAGAGAGACAATTTCAACATAGGTATTTTGGGACCTCCGCTTATGAACATGGGCACTGTGATTTTGTTAATCTGTCCCAAAAGTTGATTTCCCACAGCGACCGCGCCATTCTGTGCCACAGGTGCAAAAACACATTTTGGGCAGGATGTGGAAAATGAAAGCTGTACTGTTCATAAGGAGATGTGAAAAAATGCCAGTGTTGAAAATCTGGCATAAAATATTGCAAATTTGAAGTTACAAAGGTGCGTGGAACTGCGCAACTACGCTCATAACAAGTAATTTTTCTGTACTTTCATCACAAATTTTCAACATAGGCATTTTAGGACCTCTGCTCATGAACAGTGTCACCGTCATGTTTCTCAAACTGTCCTAAAGCAGATTTGACATGTCCGCGCTATTCTGCCAGCCAGACGCAAAACACATTTCAGCCAGGATATGTAAAATGACAGCTGTACTGTTCATAAGAAGGTGGAAAATGCCAATTTTGAAAATCTGGAGAAAATATTACAAATTCACAAAGTTACGAGTGTGCATGGAAACTGCGCAACGCACGCTTGTAAAGCAGTCATTTTTTGGACTTTTTCACCAAATTTGCAACATAGGCTATTTGAGAGCCCTCCTCATGAACACTGGCACTGTCGTTTCATTACGCAGTCCCGAAAGGTGATTCCATGCAGTGACCGCGAAATCACCTTTTGGGACTGAATAACGCCATGACAGTGATTGAATTCATGTGGAGGGGTCCCAATAACCCCATGTTGAAAATGTGGTACCAAAATACCCAAAAATGGCCGAGATATGCAATCAAGTTGAAAAAACCCTATTTATGCCATTATACAGCTTACTGGCATTTCTTCAGTTCGCGGTCGGCTTTGAAGAGTGCAGACATGTTCCCGGTCCACCGAAGATCGTCGCGCCATGCTCCAGAGGTAAGTATGGGGTGAGGGGGGTGTGGGGAGGCAGGGTGCGCGGAGGGTGGGTGCGGGTTGCGGGAGAGCCACCGGAGTTGACGAGGGACTGTTTTCTGTTTTGCAGGTTAAAAAAAACATTGCAGGACGGGTTTTCTTTTACAGGGGCATTTGGCACGCTGGGGTGGGCTCCCAGCATGCCACCTGAGTGTTTTTGTTTGGGAGGGGTTCTGTAGCCGATGGGGGATTGGGCACCCTCATCAGCACACAGCAAATGGGGGGAGGACATTATGCCAACAAGGAGTGGGCTCCCCTGTCTGCAAATTAAACTGGGAAGGGGGACATGATGCTGAGGGGGATTGGGAACCCCCTCGGCACACACTTTAAATAGGAGGGGGGTTGCATTATGCCAATGGGGAGTGGGCTCCCGCTGTTGGCAAATGAAGTGGGTCGGGGCACTCTGTGGCGGCATGCCACCATGTTTTGTAAACTGGTTCACCAGGAAAGGCACGCCACTGTGTAAGAAGCTTGGCTCTCATTGCAGCAGACCTTTTCTTTGATCTGGTGGCCAGTTTACATTTTGCTGGTGTCAGCACCTGCAGCTGCCTTATTGGGGAACGAGGGATGCACTTACTGATGCGTGCCCTGCATTCGCCACAGTGACCGCACCTCCAAATCTGCTACCACTGCAATATGTTGCCTGCGCAAGTGCGAGCCAACATAAAACAGAACTGAAGTAAACAAGTGAAGCTCGGCCAGTTTTGCCAGTGTGGCAGAGAGACAGGAGCTAGGGTGGAATTCCAGTGCCCAGCCAGTCTGGGGACATTTAGACCAACAGGGCATTGAGTTCAGTAAATATAAAAAAAAATTGAAGTAAACAAGCTCAGCTCAGCCAGTTTTGCCAGTGTAACTGAAAGATAGGAGCTGTGAGCTGGTGAGCTACTGTCTGCCAGGCACTGCAGGCCTGGCAGACTAAAGAAGTCTGGGATCCCAGCAACTGATTCTTTTGTAAAGAAAACAAGGTTTTTTTCTGTAACCTGCCCTCTCCTGATGTCTAGGGGTATGCTGATGGTAGCTGTCTGCGTGTGTGTGTGGGGGGGGGGCCACAGCAGATACTACTCCAGAAATAACTTGCGTTAGCAGGTCTCACTGTCACATCAGGGTGCAAGGCTCTTCGGGTGCTGGGCTGAAAGGCAATCAAAGTTAGCCACAATAACATTTGATGAAATAACTGGAGACCCCAATTTTGTAGAACAAACTGTGGGGATCCCATTTAATAACAAAATTAATGAACACTCCATGGAGTAGAACATAGCTGAGTTGAGGTAGGCAGTACATATCTTGGATCACTATAATCCCATATTTCATATTGCAAACAGTTCACTTGAGCAGACAGTTCACAAAGTTCCCATGGGGCATGAATCGGACATCCCCAAATTTAGGCAGATTTCATCCTCAGATACACCTTGGGTCGACATGGCCCCACTTCTCCTCTTTTTCCTTTACTCACTGGCTTCTCGTCCCATAAAATGGTTTGGCCTTTCACCTTGGGGCCACCACCTCCATCCTAAGTCCCATCTCAACTGGCTTACTGTGACTACTCTAAGTGGAACAGGCTGGCCTCTCAAACTGGGGCTGCTAGCTCCCTTCAAACTCCCATGTTGACTTCATGTAGCTTCCCTTAGGCAACTGTCCCCACAATTTATAGGCAACACATCCCCAAATTGTGGCAAACAGCGCTTCATTCTTGCTTGATCTACTGTCACTCTCTGCAGGGCTTCAGAGCTGGAAGCTCCTGGCAAAATCCTTCCCGGTGCCTCCCCTCTTGGTTCGACCTCATGCCTCACATTCGGGTGGTGGTTCCAACAGAGCTTCTTGCTCTAATCCCATCGGGGTGGCATATGTTGGGGTCCCACATGGGGCTCGAAAATTCGGCCACCACCACATTCTCCCACAGGCCTTCTGTCTCCACACCTTGTCCTAGAAATTCTATGGCTGTCCGGATTGGGCAGTTGCCACCACTCCAGCCCTCCCCTTCTTCCAATCTCTATCTCCCCCCTCCTATGTGCCTACACTTATATCCCACCCCCCCCATGGCCAACTCCCACCAGCAGCAGGTCCCTGGAGAGTGGCCCAGTGTTAACCCTTTCCTTGCCAAACAGCCTATTCCCCACTTATTAGCTACCAAGGCATGAACTATACGTAATAATTACTTACGGGTATGGATTGTTCCCTGCCTTAGGCTCTAACCCCACCAAGGGGGTTACATTACCAAAACTGACAGTTTGAAGGTGAGGATTGGAGCCACAGTTTTTCTGCTTCACCAGTGATATTCCCTTCTGGGGGACAAACTCCTTCAACTCTCAATATATGGAGAAGCCACTGCCTGCTTCAGGCTCCCTGGAGTCCTGTACTTACAGCACCAGCATGAGCATAGAGAACAGAGACTGGTGAGTGAACTCCTGATGACCACAGAGAAGCCTGCTTGCCAACTGGAAGCACGACCAGCCCTCTTGCCTGTTCCATCATCAGATGTCTGAGGTATCTGTGAAGCTACAAAATCATGAGTAACCATCACTTGTTCTGGGGGCGGGACTGTGTGGGCAGGTTATGCACTGTTTTCAGCCAGGTAATAGACTTGTATGTCAGCATCCAGGTACTCCATATTGCTACCCCAGGTGGAGGCACCACGTAATATTTAGGCCTGAGTACCCACTGTAGCACAACTTTAGGCAACCCAAGATAGCCCACTTGAGTTTTTTTACAGAGATGAAGCGCGAGCACCCTGGGTGGTCTGCTACACACACACACCATACAGCCTGCAATGGCTGGGGAAAAAATTCACTCGCCCCGACTGCTCATTTCGGTATCCATTTGTCCTACACAACCCTAATCCAGCCTGTAACTGATGAAACAAAACAAAGATAAGGAACACTGTCATGTGTGTGCTCCCCTCACTGCAGCCTGTAACAGGCAATAAAAACCTACATTTAAAAATAATGACCTGGTAAACCAGTGTAACATACTGAAGTCATTTTATTGGGATAGGATGGAGTAAAATGTGAGAAATAAAATAGTCATTAATATTATAGTCCCAGAACTCTGGCATCATTTGCATCTTTTAACAGCAGGCCCACCATGTCCGTTGCCAGCGCATTTCCTGCCACATTTAAAAAGAAATGCAGAAACTCCTGGTTCCGCCCTCCTCCCACACAAGTGTAAATCAGAACAGCTTCCCCTTCCCAGTCGAATAAAACAATAAAATACCCCAGCTCCGGCTGCCAGAAGGTCGAATAAAATAATAAAATACCCTGACTTCAGCTGCCAAAATCTGGAATTTGAGCAAGGTCAATCAAAACTGCAGATGTCAACAAAACTTAAAAGTCAAAGAGGTACCTGCGATCAAGATGGCATCCAATGTCTGAGACTTCCATTGACAGGGACAATGCAGGCCGGTGCCAGTGAAGATGGCCACTTGACAAAGGTACTGCTGTCAGCCCAGCTTTCGTATTTTATTCTTACGGTAGACTGCTTCATAATTTAGTCCCCAAAAAAGCATTATTCATTAGTCTTTAATATACAACACAAAATCCTTACTTTGAGTGAAATTGACAGTGGATTTTATTGTTTTCTACTCGTCTTAAAATCGGCAGGATGTTCATGAAGGCTCCTTCGGCACCCAAGCACCCTGAACTCTGGAAGAATTCCACAAGAGGAGGCACAGCTGCTAGGGGCTCATAAAACAGTAAGTCTGACATCAGCCTCATTATGGACATGCTTTCAGAAATTAAATTAGATATGTCAGACCTCAGTGCAGCTATGGGAAAACTATAGAAAGATTTTCAAGAAGCAGTAGGATGGGTAGACAGGCCAGGGTGGAACTGAAGGTAAATACTTTAGAGAAGTCAGTAACAATGGTGGAAAATTAAACAGGTTACCATGACAAGCAAATTCAAAACATACTTGAAAAACTAGACAACATGGAAAACAGGGGTCGCAGGAAAAGTTTGCAGATCCTTGGGATACTGAAGGGGGCTGAGGGCAATGATATTATTCAATATCTTAAGCATTCATTACCACATATTTTGGGCTTTTAGTCACCATGGCCACTTGCAGTAGAGAGGACACATCGATCCCGGACCCCCAGATCCTTGAAAGGTGCTAGACCCTGGCCCGTTATAGCTTATTTAAATATTCAGTTATGAAAGAGGTGTCACACCTGGCCAGGGAATATAAAAGGCTTTCTTGGAGAGGGGAGAGAGTTTTGATTTTTCAGGATTTTTCCTTGGAGGTTATGGACATAAGAAAAGCTATTACTGAAATTGAGTATTATGCAGGACTTGGACATGTCTTATTTTATTAAATACCCAACAATTCTGATGATACCAGTACCAGGGAGACCAACGTTTCAATGCAATTCCCCAAAGATGGCCTGGGATTATCTCAGGAAACCTTTCCATTTAAACAACAGATGCCATCATTTGAATCCCGCCCAGCATTCTGAACCGAATGCTACTGCTAGCATTGACCCACAGTGTGCAACAAATTTCCAATCAGAGCCCCAGCACTTATCACAACAAATAAACAAATTTGCCTCAGCACTGGAATTTGTTCCCTCATACTAGCAACGACCTTAAAATCGTGTCACATTGCAGACATATAGCCAGTAAGACTGGACATCTAATTAAGTGTGTAAGCAGATCATTTCATTCTAGATCAGAAGCCGTACTTATGCCCCTTTACAAATCATGTATTAGACCACACTTAGATTATTGCTCCCATCAGTGGAGTCCCTACTTAGAGAAGGATGTAGATATCATTGAGGGATGTCACAGGAGGTTTACCAAGCTCATACCATGTTGTAAGAACAATATGAAGAAAGATTGTGGGACCTGGAACTATGGAATCTGGTACTTAGATGGAAAAGGGGTGACTTGTTACTTTTATATAGACTACTAGAGAATCCTATCCTAATGCAAGAATAAGGTCTTGTATACCAGGATATTAAATATGATTTAAGGGGGCATAAACGGCAGTTGTTAGAAAAGCAAACTTATATATACCTAGAGCAATAAGATCATGGAATCAGTTTCCAGGACATGTCATAGAAGCAAACAGTTTTGTACTCTTTTAAGTCAAAACTGGGCACATTTCATGATGAAGATAACTCCAGTTATCTCCACTGAGTAGTGGGGACAGCATTCATGAGCCTAGGTCTTCTGTTGTCCTACAACCGAAGTATTAAACTGTACTAAGAGCAAACTATCTATTCCTCTGACAGTAGCTCAATCCCCTCCATCTCATGCTGCCATGATTAAACACCTTTCTCAGCAGTCAGTTTCATCTTCTTCATACAGTTCCAGCATTAATCGCAAAAGCAAGTTCCCTACACATACCTATGACTCCATGCACAAACCTCTCCTTCACAGAAATCCCCCATAAAGGGGGAATAGCAGGAGTCGAGAAAGCTCTAAAACTTCTGGCTCAGGTCCCTCTTCTCCCTCAAGTACTAAGGTTGTGACTTTGGCACCCGAAAACCTTGTTGTTATTGCAACTGGAGAAGTCATTGATTGGCTAACTGTTTCTGTTACCTCGGGCCAATGAACTCAACTTTTGGTTCATTAGGTAATTTCCATTGTGGCGTACTGACTGCATTACTCAGTGCTCTCCTCAGTTTTGACTTTATTGCATTTAGTCTATATTATATATTTTTCCTAAGCTAATCTGCTTTCAAGGACATGAACTGTCTGCTTAAAGAAGACGTGACTGTAACCATGACTTGGCAGTGAATGCTATATCGCTATGCGAGTTCATCTCCAAACTTTGAGACTTATTTGCTAAAGGGTCCATGGTCTAACTGATAATTGACTGAACTCATTCTGTCATTGTAATCTGCCTGCCAACCATGCATGCTGCGAATAACTTATACATTTCCTCGCCCCTCTTCCTGCTCTCCAGCCTGTATTTTTTTTATATTCGAAGTTTTTATTGATTTTCCAATAACACATGGAACAGACAAGAAACAATGCCAAGGGCAAACAGTCAAGACAAGTCTAGGACAATAAGCATCTCCAGTTTTACACTGCAATGCCATAAGGTATTACAGAGCTCTGAATAGAGTTTTTCCATGTGAGAAAAAGGAGTGAAGTGCAGGGCCCAAAACTAGGGTATGAAGGATGCAAGCCACCCATTGCCCAAAGTGCCATCAGGCATTATGGAGGCAAGATGGTCGTTTATGGGACAAAACCAGGGTCCTTGTTAGAACCCTACATAAACCACCTGCTCCTCCTGTTTCTCACCCTATCTTCTTGTAGTCGTATTCTATATATAAGCATTTCATTATCATAGATAGTATTAACCATAGCTATCCAGTCTTCTATAACTGAGGTCTCTCCTTTAAGCCATTTTTTTGTTATGCACTTTTTGACCATAAGAATTAAGATCCCCAATATATATTTAATTGCAGGATCCTTTGAGTTATTAGGGTATATCATAAACAGGAATAAGTACTTCATCAGTTGCAGCTGCAGTGAGAATATTTCCTGTAGAGCTTACTCTATATTGAGGTTAGGGGAGAGTCGAGGGCAGGCCCAGAACATGTGGTAGTGCTCTGCCCATGTTTCACCACACTGTCTCCAGCAGTGGCTGTTCAGTGCTGTTCCCATACATACCTGTTGGGTTGGAGTGAGGAAATATTGTGCTAAGCATTTCCAACTGTACTCTCTCCAGGGGTACGAGGAAGAGACCCTGTGGGAGTTCTGATACACCACTTGCCACTGCTCAGGGGTGAGAGGTTGAGTAATCACTTTGTTCCATTTATCTAGGACTCTGATAGGAGGAAGGGCTCTAATCCGAAGGAGGGCCTTGTAAATTTTTATTTATTTGAAAAAGTTTCACCAGGAAAGGCATACTGAGCTACAATAGCTCATTTCCAGATGTGTCATGGGGGAGAGGGGAGAAGGGGATACATTTGAATAAGAGATCAAAGTACATATACGTAGAGCTAAGCCTGGACATACAACCTAATACATTTAAAAACTATGCCAAACATTTTGTGGTATAGGTAGGCAACACATTATCCAGATATAGACTAAGTACATATATACAATTTACATACACACGCACACACACACACATATATATATAATTATATATATATATATATATATAATATATGTATCGCTAAATACACTCCCATACAAATACATACTCATAGCCTTTGATACCTCCCCTGCCGGTAACCTCCACTCACAACTTGGCATACAGGACCCAGAAGCTCCTGCCACTAGTACTGCATTCTCCTTTCAGCCAGCATCTTTGAAAGAAATTGAGGACCTACTGTTACATTTGGATACCAGGAAGAGTGCTGGTGCAGACCTCTTAGATCCATTTTTCCTGAAACTTAGTCATCACGTCCTGGCTGTGCCAGTTAAGCATCTCTTTAACCTATCCCTCTCACAGGGTGATCTTCCTCCCTTATGGAAAACCACCCATGTGATCCCCCTGTACAAATCCAGAAACCCTAGAGACCTCAATAAATACAGACCAATCCCCTTACTGCCCATCCTATCTAAACTGCTGGAGAAAATCGTGAGTGCACAGCTCGAGAACTACCTAGAGTCCGCAAATCTGCTTCACCCACTACAATTGGGCTTTAGGCCACATCATAGCACTATTTCAGCACTTGCAAAGGTGACTAATAACTGGCGGTGTGGCCTGGATACCAAGAACTTCATCTGCGCAGTATTTCTGGACCTAAGCAAGGCGTTCGACACTGTTGACCATGACCTGCTCCTTGTATCCCTCTGTAACATTGGCCTGGACCCCTATCTCTGAGATGGTTCTCTAATTACCTTATAGGTCATCAGCAGCAGGTAAAAGTGGAAGGGAAATTCTCATCACTAAAACCACTGTTGAGGGGTGTACCACAGGGCTCCATATTGGGTCCACTGCTCTTCACAATATATATTAATGGTATCGATGTTAGCATCAAATCTGCCAATATACATCTCTTCACAGATAATACGATACTGTACATTAGAAGACCTACTCCCGAAGCAGCATGTATGGATCTTCAACAGGAATTTAATCAGCTGCAACTACAACTATTGAACCAGAAACTTCTCTTGAATGCAAAAAAAACCAAAGGTGATATTTTTTTCACCTCTTGTACATGCAATTAACCCTGCCACCCAAGGAACCTTACCTCAGATCACTACACTTCTAGGCAAACCACTGGAATATGTAAACCAAGTTCAAATACCTGAAAGTTTGGATTGACCATAGACTTTCCTTTATTGACCACATTGACGAGCTGATAAAAAAAACTTAGGCAGAGGCTTGGCCTGTTTTACAGGATCAGTCACCTACTTACACAGGATGCCAAGAAGAGACTGGTACAAACCACTTTCCCCTCATTACTGGACTATGCGGATTTCCTCTACAGCCAAGGCACTGCCTCTGCACTAGTCAAGCTAAACACACTCTACCATAGAACTATAAGGTTCTTTACTGGTCTTCCATACTCTACGCACCACCGCTCCCTCTACATTACTATGATATGGCCATCCCTCAAATATGGAAGACGGAGAAATGCCACCCTCTGGACCTTCAGTGTTTTATCACTAAGAAGCTGCCTCAATATATCTCGGATTGTCTTCCACTAAGCACAGTAGGCAAGCATGCCCTGAGGAGCACCTCCTATATCATTCTTACTGTACCCAAGGTCAAATCGCACTTTGGTAGGACATATTTAAGTTACGTGTTACCCCTACTCTGGAACAAGCTGCAAAAAAAACTGAAATTGGTCCTCCCTATAAAATTACCAGCATTCAAAACACTTTATGCTCATTCTTTTAAGAAATCCTGTAACTGCTTCCCCTGATCTTTTGCCTTACCTCCAGATAAGAGTCCCCCACTCTGTGTCCTCCCGGACCCTGTTAACATTCCTTTCCTATGTACTTCCTCATCCTCCAACTGCAATGTTGGAAGAACCCTGTGTTTACTCCCTGTTTGTTGCCATCTTGTCAGAGAACTGAGTCTCCCACATTGAGTCCCCCCAACTTCAGCTAACATTCCGTGCTCTTGTATGTCCTCCTTCACCACCTGCAATATTGGATCCCCGTATTTACTCTCTCCAGCTGTTGCCACCTGTCCTTAGCAAACAGTGTCCTTCTTCTGGGCACCCCTGTCTTTAAATGCTTCCACTCTCTTATACCCCCCCCCCCCTTCTGGGAATAACCTTCTACTTTCACACCTTATATAAGCTCCTCTCACTTATGCCTACTAGCAAGCTCCATGTATGTTTTGTATATATTGAAGTCTACGTAATTGTCATTCTTATTTGTTCTATGTATTGTACATTGCTTCTTGTTCAAATTATATTTGTATTATGGTCTTTTGTAAACGTTTTGTGTGTTTAACCACTTACTGTTTATTGTTTTGTACCTTGTCCAGGTCCATCTCAAAAATTAGCTTTGCTCAATGTGGGTAACCCTTGCCTCAGTGTTTGCACACAGATGTCCTTTGTCTTTTGCTCAATGGTGTTCACCTGGTTAAATAAAGATATTGATTGATAAATCATATACATACACACAAAACACATTTATGCTGATAAAATTTGCTAGATTAGGTCTTGAGTAGTAAGTGTGGGCTTTTCCAGACTGGGGATATTGGGGAGAGGGAGATTATGGGAATAAGATGAACCTTCATCCCTTCACCCCTCTGGGATGCACACCCTGCAAGGGGATTTGACAGCGACCAGGGAAGGTACATTGAGGGGTAGATGGGGACAGAATGGTAAAGACAGATCATATGTGTCATGAGCTGTCCCTGTAGGGCTGATATGGACAACCTAACCAGTGGTTGCCTGTATCTAGGAGTGGGCCCCAGTGAATTCAGGAGGGCAGATAGGCATGAACATGGAAGTAACAAAACATGTCTGCCTGGGGCAGACCTAGATTTTCCCAAATAGACTGAAATGTTTGGACAGCATGACCATCTAATAGCTGATATGGATAGTTTGCTCCTCTGTTATACCAGATCTTATAGCTAGTATTAGTTCTAGCTAGCAAGAAATTTTTGTGAAAATGTAATGGGAGCAGCCAGAGCATCTGCTTTCGGAGACCCACCATCGCCATCCATTCCTTCCAGACCATAAGAACTGTGGAGACATAGGGGAAAGAATTGTCAGGTAGCACACTGTGCTGTTAAAAGTCTAGGACTACTATTTCTGGAGATAAAGTTGTTTGAGCGGCTCTTTCCAACTGAGAATCCTGTTGCTGTGGTGTATTCCTCAGCCAATACAAGGCTGGCTGTATCTAAGTCACGTCATAATACAATGAAAGATCAGGAAGAGCAAACCCTCCCTGATCCATGGGTCTGCAGAGAGTGCAGTATGTTATTCTTGGCAGGCTGCCCTGCCGTAGGAATCTACTAATCGTACTATGCCACCTCTTCCAGTGTACCCTAGCTACATGGATAAACAAAGACTGGACACAATAGAGAAATTTAGGGAGCACCATCATTTTGACAGTAGCTACGCAACGTTCCAAGGAGAGTGGTATTACATTCAATCTATCTCCAGTCTGGTTTAAACATTCTTTCCTTTAAATCTCAGTTTTTACTGTATTTTGATCTACTGAAGGTAATACAGTAGAATTGCCTTAACTGGCAGTGTGTGAGATCTCATTTACTGTTGCTGGAATACAGGCACATATATGTTTGTACTTTTATATAATAAAGTCATTTTTTTAATAACTCTGTTGCAAGTTAGGAGGGGCTTATAGAATGTGTCTCTCCGCTAGATACCTAATGCATACTAAACCAATTAAACCTGGTAGATTAACTTATTGGGATTCCTGATTCATTCTATAACCGTTTTATTTCTTATTGCAAGCTTAATCCTACCATCCCCAATCCATAAAGCAAGTGGTTTTATTAGCCTGAACCACCCAGCTAAAAAAACTTCAACACCTTCAGTTATTGTGGGTAAGCCCCATTATTAACTTTCCTGTCTGGATGCCCTGGGATAGAGTGCAACTAACTGTATGACCTTCGTAAACCATTCAACTGGTTCTCTCAAAAGCCTTCTGGCTTACTCCTCATGCCAAGTATGGATGTGGGACAACCTCTCCAAAAATGATACATTGAGTGATGATGTCTATATATCCTGTTATCCATTAAGACATTCTGGGATCCTTTCAGGGTGGGGTATGGAGTTTTGCAGATAGCCTAGGAAGCTGGTCCCCCTTTGGTAATAATTTGCACTCTTGTTGCTGTATCTTTATATGTTACTATGATCCACTCCATTTCTACGTTTTAGGGTTTGACGTCACCCCTTCATTCATCAGTCAGAAAGATGGTTAAGGCAGTGTGCTAAGCTGGTACTTTGAAGTTTTACTCTGGTACATATTGCAACTGGTCCTTTGGACTGTCCTCTTACCCCCTAAACCTATTTACCCTTTCTAGGAAAAGTAATTTTACTATTATTGTGTGTGTTATTTGCTTGCTGTTCAACATCAACTTCTGTTCCTTTTTGTCTTTACTGCTACCGCAATATCTGGAATAATGTCTGTTGTTGATTAATAACTTAACTAGCTTAACTACCTTTGACTTCCAAACTATCTTCCTCCCCGATCTTGTTTGTTCTGGGCATCTACTCATCCAATACACCTATTTCACCTTGTCAAAAACTTTGGCTCTCTGCTGGGGCTCTGTCAGCTAACAGGCTAATTCTCAGACACTGGAAAAGCCCCACCGTTCCCTCACTTAGTGAGTGGTTTGATCAACTTAGCTATACAGCTAATAATGAAAGAACAGTGCACTCTCTCCTGGATAAATAGGATAGCTTTATGGAGGTTTGGGGTCCATTTTTACAATTTCAAATCCAAAGTGATTGATAGGAGTGAAATTACTGTTGTTAGTTAGAATTCAGTTGTAAACTACAGCAGTTAAAAGTAGGAGATATACTAATATATACATTGGTTGTGATTTCATATGTTTCTTAGAAAGTTTAATGTTATGCTAATTTTTGTTTTACTGTTTTTAACTATATTTCGTTATTGAATGTAAAGACAACTTGATTTTGTGTGATCCTGTATGTTTGGATTCTTTCTAATTAAAATAAAACTTTATTATGGGTAAAAAAAAACCACCTTTGACTACACTTCTTGATGTGTAGTCATATGTTTTGCATTATGTTGTTTCTGTTTTTCCCTTTCCCCAGTTTGCACCTGGAAATAAGCCTTGGCTCAGCGTGCCTTTCCTGGTCACCAATTTTCAAAAAAATAAATTATGGTCTTTTAATTGGTCAGCTACTAGACAGAATGAAATACTATTATTATGTCTGTTTTTAAAGCTAGTATCATGGAATTTCCAAGGTTTGAGATCACCTGTTAAAAGGAAAAAGACCCGGTCCTACAGTACACACAAAAAGCAGACATAGCCTTCTTCCAGGAGACTCATTTGCTACCACAAGAGGCAATGAAACTCAAATGGGGATGGGTGACCCAAGTTGAATACAACTTATTTCATTCAAAAAAAGAGGACATCTGTATTAATAAAAAAGGGAGTTTTATTTGTTAAGCATAAGCATGTCACTGATTCTGAGGGTAGATTTCAAATGATCACAGGCCTTCTTGAAGGCACCCCTATAACATTTTGTAACATACTGTGTATGCCCCTAACAAGGGTCAAAAGGAATTCTTTAATTATGTTGAGTCACAACTAAATGATCTCTCAGGCTATGAAATTTTTCTTGAAAGGGACTTTAGTGAGGACTTAGACCCAGGTCTACATAAACCTTCCTTTGGAGTAATAACTAATACAACCCCAGTTCCTGCTAGCAGAGCTTTTGGACTAACCGACTCATGTTGTATATCTCACCCCAAAGGGAGAGATTATACTTTTTTATCTAGTAGACATGGATCCAGTAGAATGCTGGGCTACTTTCTCCTGTCACCTCTCCTGATGAACTCAATCATCTCAGCTGACATTCCTAGTACAGTCATTTCAGATCATGCAGCAATCGGTGTTTGTTTGAACCTGAGAGGTGGCAGAGAAAAAAAACCTTTAGATAGAGGTTTAGCACTTCATTGATTCATGACTGTGATTTCCGAGAATGGATTCAGAAAGAGGTAATTGAGTTCTTCAGTATTAGACACTGGTGAAGCTACACAGTCTTGCCTGTGGGACATCTTCAAGGTATATTTGAGAGGGAGAATAATGAGTTATTTCACTTCCAAAGAAAAGAAAACTCAAAAAAGATTTTAGCAGACCTAGTAAAACAATTTAAGGATACTGAATCTCAATATAATCAGGATGTCAGTCATAGACAGGACCTATTAAAATGTATAACACAACTCAGATATGAAATTTATCATATTTATACACAACAAAATGGAATATGCCCTGTTTTGTACTTAAAAAGCCTTCTAGTAATCAAGGGAAAAGGTCAGCAAATTGCTGGCCTGTCGGCTTCAATAACAGTAATCTGGCAATGCAGTCACTAACATCCAAATCAAATCTGGCAAAATGGTATGGGCAAACAGAAAAATTAATGAAGTATTCAAAAGATTTTATGAAAACATCTATCAGAACGTCAACCTGTTCTGAACAACATAGTAATAGTTTTCTAGATGGGATTACATTCCTCTGCTTCACTGACCATGAGACTAATACAATGAATGAGCCTATTCAGCATGATCAAAAAAGTGGTCAAAACAGCGTGCACGGTTTGGAGTTAGTCTATTTTTATTAGCAAGGTTTTCAACCTGTGTGCTTTTGGGGTGTCCGAGCAGCACGCTGTTTGACTGTGCAGGTTTCCACTGAGCGATTAAATGGGTAATCCTTGGATTTTTGAGAGTTAAGTCTGGTGAAGGCAGTGTAAGGAGGCTGCTTAATACCATCCGGGCATCTAATAAACATAGAATACCAGCTTAATCTGGTTCATGGTCAGTTGGCATTCATCTGTATCCCCCTCCCCCGGGTCGTGCCTGAAAATAGGCAGTATTTGTCTAGTGTACTTACCCGGTCAACAAAAGCTAAATAAAATAAATAGATGAAGTTACTTTTGTTATACAGACCCTCCAGAATGGCAAGGCCCTGGGACCAGATGATATTTCTGGGGAAGTTTATCAATTATTAGCCCCACAAATTGCCCCTACTTTGCACAAAATGTTTCTGTTCTGTTTCCATGTGCTAAAGGCACACTACTTCCAACTATGCCCAATGCTCCTGTCTGTCTTATACCCAAAAAGGGGGAAGATTTGTCAGACTGTATAAATTACAGACCCATATCTTTACTTAATCAAGATGATAAAAATCTGTATTTATTTATTTATTTATATATTATTATTTCAGAAATACACCTTTGAGCACAAGTGCTCTTTTACAAAGGTTCCACATCACTGAATACTGGCCAAGATCTTATCAAATAGAAAGCAGTTCATCCTTAACAAACTATTAGGATGAGAACAGGTTGAATTTGGCATCCTGTGAAGATCACAAGGAAAGAGTCACATGGTTGAAAACCACGTGGTCAAAACAGCGTGCATGGTTTGGAGTTAGTCTATTTTTATTAGCGAGGTTTTCAACCTGTGTGCTTCTGGGGTGTCCGAGCAGCACGTTGTTTATGCAGGTTTCCACTGAGTGATTAAATGGGTAATCCTTGGATTTTTGAGAGTTAAGTCTGGTGAAGACAGTGTAAGGAGGCTGCTTAATACCATCCGGGCATCTAATAAACATAGAATACCAGCTTAATCTGGTTCAAGGTCAGTAGGCATTCATCTCTATCCCCTTCCCCCGGGTTGTGCCTGAAAATAGGCAGGATTTGTCCAGTGCACTTACCCGGTCAACAAAAACTAAATAAAATAAATTAAATACATGAAGAAGTTACTTTTGTTATACAGACCCTCCAGAATGGCAAGGCCCTGGGACCAGATGATATTCCTGGGGAAGTTTATCAATTATTAGCCCCACAAATTACCCCTATTTTGCACAAAATGTTTCTGTTCTGTTTACATGTGATAAAGGCACACTATTTCCAACTATGCCCAACGCTCCTGTCTCTCTTATGCCCAAAAAGGGGAAAGATTTGTCAGACTGTGCAAATTACAGACCCATATCTTTACTTAATCAAGATTATAAAATATATATTTATTTATGTATTATTTATTCGGAAGTACACCTTTGAGTGCAAGTGCTCTTTTACAAAGGTTCCACGTCACTGAATACTGGCCAAGATCTTATCAAACAGAAAGCAGTTCATCCTTAACAAACTATTAGGATGAGAATAGGTTGAATTTGGCATCCTGTGAAGATCACAAGGAAAGAGTCACGTGGTTGAAAACCATGTTGTCAAAACAGCGTGCACGATTTGGAGTTAGTCTATTTTTATTAGCAAGGTTTTCAACCTGTGTGCTTTTGGGGTGTCCGAGCAGCATGCTGTTTGACTGTGCAGGTTTCCACTGAGTGATTAAATGGGTAATCCTTGGATTTTTGAGAGTTAAGTCTGGTGAAGACAGTGTAAGGAGGCTGCTTAATACCATCCGGGCATCTAATAAACATAGAATACCAGGATTTGTAATAGCGTTGGACATGATTAAAGCAATCAGTTCCTTGGAAAGAGATTTTATGGACATTGTCCTCACCGGATTAGTACATTAGGAATATGGGCTAAGATATTGTACAAACAGTGTGCTGTCATAATTACTAATGGTAGGATTTCTCCATACTGTATTTTAAAATTATTTCAGGGAATAAGACGGGGTTGCCCCCCTCTCCCCTTACCTTTTTGTTCTTTCTGTAGAACCCCTGATTTGGCTTATTAACAGCTCTTCTGCAATTCACAGAATCAAAGTTGGAAAATCAGTTCAAACAGTTTGCGCTAATGCAGATGATCTGCTCGTAACCCTCAGTAGGCCTCATAATTCCTACACTGCCCTTAAAACCCTTCCCCTTCATTTTGGTTTAGTATCAGGCCTAACAATAAAATTGTAATAAAATTCAAATCATGCCCTTTACTACCCAACTCTACTGAAAATGTGTCTTAAAAGAAAATTTAGTGAAATTATTCTGTTTGATAATTTACAGTACCTGGGTTTAACTATCCACAATCATCAAAGGAAGATCCCTGGCCTTAACTTATCACATTGTCTAACAGAACTTAAATCTCATCTGGAAAGATGGGTCAAACTGAATTTGTTCCTGGTTGGGAAAATAAATACTGTATCAACAAGATAGTGGCACCCAAAATCTTTTGTACTATACAAAACTTACCCTTTGTCATAGATAAAAAAAAAATATTTTAAGAAGTTGGAAGCAACTATTAAATTTTTTTTTATGGGGGAACAAACCTCCCTGCCTCTCCATTTTCAAACTGAGACCTCACCCAGAAGCTGGTGGTTTTTCACTACCTTAGTGGGAGATGTATTATTGGACTTCTTTCTCTAAACAAGACCTTCAGCACACTCATTTGACCACAGTCATGAAACAAACTTAACCCTAATGGCTCTCTATGAAAGCACAGTTACTAGCTCTACACAGCATTCTAGATTTTACTTTCATTCCTCTTCCATCCTCCCTCAAGGATAACCCTGTACTGTTAGATTTTGTCAAGACACTTAGGAAAGTGTTTTCACATATTAATCCAAACCTTATTCCAGTTAATGAAACACCCTTTTGGAATAATGTGCTCATTCTGCATAATGGCTTTGCCTTGAAGGATCCTGGCTGGAACAAGTTTGGAATTAGCACATTTTCTAATGTTATAGATAAAGATTCCAGAATACTAATTTCCTTTAAGGAAGAAAAATATAGTCTTCACAGTTTTCGTATCTACCTCTATCTGCAGTTAAGGGAAGCAATGAGTCACATACTTGATGTGAACTATGCTCTTCCTGATTTTCCTGATTGGCCCCAGTTTATGAAACAGGCTCTAGCCAGAGCTGATACGGCTGTGGCGAGCTTGCAAACTCAGTGAAGTGCTGCTGACTGGCAGTGATCACAGCGCGCATGCGGCGACCAGCGCATGCATAGTTGGGTGAATGGCATTCTGCCATTCACAAGATGATGCTATCACACGTGCATACACAGTTCTTGCCCCAGAATGTGGAAGTAACAGCCGAGATAGTGTGGCTGTTACTCTGTCATGGCCGATCAAGGCAGGGTGTTACAAGCTCCGTTGGACTTTCGGAGGGATACTTCCAAAAGTCTAATGAAAGTGCCACAATCGTCTGTTTTAAAGCAACACCTTACAAAACAGCTGTAGGCTCTGCCTACAGCCATAATTAGCTAACTTAAGGGAAGGAGCTAGTCTGCTTTATAAAGTACTTTCCCAATGTCATCAGCCCACTCCCGTGGGGTGGGATTCTCTGCATCACAGGGAACCTCTCCTGTGACAGGGATCAGGGATACTCCTTTTCTATGTTTTTAGCATACTTGCTGTTTCACAACTGAATGTACACCAGAGAATCCCAGGCTTCCATCTCTCTGTGTGAGGGGGGTACAAATACAGTTTTGAATCTGTGTTCCCTTGGATAAAATCCTCTCAGCCACTGCACAATAAACCAGAAAGCCACAGGGTGTATAGGCTTGATATACATAGCACATGTGTCTTTCCTCAGAAATGCAGAGACCAGTTCAAACCACCACAGACTTTGAGACCTTTTATATTCCCTACCCTCCTTTCATCCACAGGGTCCCTAGTGGTACTTCACTTTGGTAGTGTTTGGCCCTTAAGCAATCTCATAGACATAGTATAGTTTAAACAAAAGACTCTGGCAGAATTCTCTTAAAAGTAAGCCAAAAGCTTTACAAATTAATTAATAAATGCAGTAAATAACTTAAAGACAGATAATTTTAGATATTGGTTACAGGATATGGAAAATAAAATGGAAGTATACAAAAAAACTAAACTTTGAAAATTCTAGTTTGAAAGTTCTACCTCGAGTCATTAGTTGCTAAATTTGAAGTGCAAAGTGTTCTAAAAATTGGTAGCTGAAGTCTTGGCTCTTGGTCTAGGGGAAGTCTTGAGAAGAAATTGTCTCTGCTCTCTAAGCAGACAGGGTCCCTAAATGCAAAAGGCTCAGATACAGTGATGCACCCTTGTTTAATGGGGTTTCTCAAAGGGCAGGTCCAGTGAATATTGACTTGCTCTGCAACAAGCTAGCATTCCATCTCCATGGCTACACAAGCAATCAGCTTTTAGTATTTTATTACAAAATAACAACTGTGCATTTCTGAATATGAGAGAAAAAAAGGCTCAGAGGTCAGCCTGTCTAAACTGGAATTTTAGGAAACCATCCAGCCCCCGCCCCTTTGAAATGGCTGTAATTAAGCTACACTCAGTACAGCCATTTACTTAAATGGTAGCCCATTCAGCTGTAACGAGATTGTCAGTGTAGACCTCTCAAAACAAAAGGGGTCTAGACATCATGGCTCCGCTAAAGGTCCTGGCCTTTCCACAAGCAAATTGGGCTACCTAGCCTCCCAGCTATGCTTAATTATTCTTTTATCTCCTTCTTTTTTTATTTTTAGCTATTTTATTTTTTCCACCTCCTAGCTTACCTGGTCTGCTCCTTTCTACCAGGCAACTCCTTTCAGACTCCAGCCGCCATCCATTCATCTGTACTCCAGAGGGTCTCGCCTGCTATTCCCTGTGGCTTACCCCCTGCCAGCAGGGTGGTGGGGAGCCCCCAAGTCACCCACCCATACGGATCTAGATTCATGCGTGCCCCCTACAGCTGGTGTTTGTTGGATGGCCATCAAGCCGATGCGACCAGGAAGCCTCTCCAGTTTTCTTGTTTGTTTCTCCCCTTGGAGCTGGGGCATGCAATGATGCTGGTGGAGGGGAGCGCACGTGCGTCCACCTGTACTCTTTCCAGGCATCTATCCTAACTCCTCCCCTTGTTACAACATGGTGCTCTGTCCCCAGCCTCCATCAGAGGGCGAGCAAGTGCGGACTTTTGAGGACCCCTTTCCCCAGAGAAGGAGAGCAGTCCATTGGATGCCCAATCCTTCTCCTCCCTTGATGACCCCCAATGATCCATGCTGGTTCCCAAACATGGGTCGCTGGCATAGCGCGAGGTGCAGCGACCAGTGCCTCAGCCCTTAGCACCACCAGGCCGGTCTTTTTGTCTCCTTCTAAATTATTTAATTAAACTCTAGTCCCTGACTAGCAGCTGAGAGATTATCTAACCAGTAACAAGAAAATCAATCATTCTATGGCCCATGTACTTTGTACCCATGATCCCTTGCAAGTTATACTGGGTTACCATGGGCATCTCTGATGCATTTATCATGTAAAATACCATGAAATATGATTAGAACAATAAGGTATGGCATTAATTCACCACACTTCCCCCTCCTTAACAGAATCTGGGGGAACACACCCCTTTTTAGTATGAGTTTCCACCAGTTCTGTCACTTACTCTGATTGGTGGGATAGACCATCTGCATTGGCATTAGCAGACCTTGACACATGTTTAATGTCCATGTCATAGGCCTGTAGTGCAATCAAAGGAATCTGCCATTCATCTTTCCTATTTGGTTTAGCCACACCAGAGGATTGTGGTCTGTCTGTACCTTGAAAGACCTCCCATAGAGGTAGGACTCTTGCTTCTTAAGCGACCACACCAGGGCAAAGCATTCTTTTTCCACAATGGCATACACCTGCTCTAGGGGAGGTAGCTTCCTACTTAGGTACACAATTGGGTGATCATTCTCCTTTTGGGATGTCTGGCTGAGAACGGCACCAATCCCCACATCCAAGGCATCCATCTGCACCACAAATGGTTTAGTGTAGTCTGGGCTGGCCAGCACAGGGGCACGGCACTGCACAGTGCTTTTGACATAGTGAAGGCCCTGTTACATTTTTGGTCCCATTTTACTTTCTTGGGTTGCTTTTTCTTTAATAAGCTAGACAGGGGAGCTGCCAGGGTGCTGTAATTTGGTACAAATTTTCTGTAGTACCCTGCAGTCCCCAGGAAGCTCCTGACCTGCTTCTGGCTGTCCGGCATGGGCCATGTCTCCTCAATGGCCTCTGTCTTGGCCTGGTTTGGACATACTTGTCCCCTCCCCAGTACATGGCCCAAATATGATACCTCAGCCATGGCCACCTGGCACTTTTTAGCCTTTACTATGAGTCCAGTCTTCTGTATCCTGCCCAAAACTTCCTTCAGATGGGACAGGTGTTCCTTCCAGCTGGTACTGAAGATGGCAATATCATCCAGATAAGCCACTGCCTACTGTTTGGTACCCTATAACACCTGATTGACCAACCCTTGGAATGTGGCAGGGGTGTTTTTCATCCCAAAAGGCATCACCTTAAATTCAAAGAAGCCTCTTGGGGTGATGAAGGCTGACTGTTCCCTAGCTCTGGCAGTCATCTCCACCTGCCAGTACCCCTTTGTCAGGTCTGTGGTTGTTGGGTAGGTCATCCCCCCCAACTTATCCAACAACTCATCTGTCTGGGACATTAGGTGGGCATCAGACTTTGTGACTGCACTGAGTCCATGATAGTCTACACAAAAGCAGGTAGACCCATCCAGCTTGGGGATGAGGACTATGGGCGAGGCCCAGGGACTGTGGGATTTCTGGATTACCCCTAACTCCAGCATTTCCTCCACCTCCCTTCTAATGTCCTTTAAGACACCCTCAGACACCAGGTAAGCTGTCCATTGTATGGGTGCTTGCATCCCTGTGTCCACATTATGGGTCTCTAAGGGGGTTCATCTAGACTTGGCTGTAAATAAAGGGGCAAAGTCCTCTAAAACCTCCCTGACTTCCTGAGTCTGTTCCAGGGTCAACTGGGGTGATAGCTTGATTGTCTCCACCAATGACTCTTGCTTGCTTTTGTCTAGCAAATCCAGGAGGGGTCTTCCTCATTCATCCCCTCCCCAGGTTTACAACCAACAAACACCATGTCGGCCCTATTTACATATGGCTTCATCATATTGACATGGTACATTCAATGGGTATGTCTCCTGTCAGGCAGTTCCACAATAAAGCTCACATCATTTACCTGTCAGACTACCTTATATGGTCCTGCCCACTCGGCCTGCAGCTTGTCCTTCTGGACTGGAGTGAGGACCATTACTTACTGGCCTGCACTGTACAAGCGAGCTCTGGCTCCATGATCTCACCAGACCTTTTGCTTCTGCTGGGCAGCTGACACATTGATTTGGGCCGCTCCCATAAGCTCCTTCGGGTTCTCCCTAAGCTTAAGGACATACTCCACTATGGGAGTCCCCTGGGTGGCATGCTTGCCTTCCCAGTCTTCCTGGATCAAGTTTAGGGGCACACGCACCCTACGTCCATATAAGAGTTTGAAGAGGGGGGGAGAACCCTGTCGACTCATGGGGCACCTCCCTGTATGCGAACAACAGGTGGGGAAAGTATTTCTCCCAGTCCCTCACATGCTGTTCAGCAAACACTTGGAGCATAATTTTTAGGGTACCATTAGAATGTTCCACAAGCTGATTGGCTTGTGGGTGATAAGGTGTTGTGTGTCTTTGCACCACCCCACAGTTCTCCCACAAAGACTTCATCAGGTTTGACATGAAGTTACCCCCTTGATCAGAGACAATCTCCTGTGGAAACCTGACACGGGAGAAAATCTCTATCAAGGCGTCTGCCATTTTATCTGCCTTAATTGAGGAGAAGGCAACTGCCTCTGGGTATTGGGTGGCAAAATTGACCACCATCATAAACTTTTTTCCAGAGGACCTTGGGGTATTCAAGTGTCCCACAATATCCATTCCTACCCTCTGGAATGGCTCCTCCACAATGGGCAAGGGAAGAAGGGCAGCTTTTGTTTCACTACCTACCTTCCCTATCTGTTGGCACCAGTGACAAGACCTGCAATATTCCTTCACCTGCTGGGTGAAGTTAGGCCAATAGAAATTTTGGGGCCAGTTGCTGCATGGTGTGAGTGATGCCCAGATGTCTAGACATGGGGATGTCATGGGTGACCTTGAGCAACTGCTCACAATACCCCAAGGGAATGACAAGCTGCCTGCCTATTACCCCGCCTCTGTCCTCACGTCCTGTGTATACAACAGTCCGTTGTCCCAAAATACCCTGTGTCTCATGTCACCTCCCTGTGTCCCGTTAGATTCTGCACAAGCCCTCAGCCTCTCCAAACTAGGGTCAGTCCTCTGAGCAGCTGCAAAATCTTCACATTTTCCCAAACCATGAGACATGTCCCCCTCAGTTCCTAAACTGAGGTCCATAGATCTAGTGTCAGGGCATTCAGAGACACTGTCAACTCTAACTTTCTGATCATGTGTTACCCTTCCCTACTCAGAGTAACCTCCTGTAGTTGTTTGGTGAATGGCTACTTGGGGAAATCCTACCTCCCTTTCACTGTTTTCCATGTCAGGAGACACAGGCTGGGGAACCAGCCTCCTATTCTTTTCCACAGGGGCTTCTATGGGGTTCAGGGAATCATAAGTGACCTTACCCATCTGACTGTGGGTAACCGCACACACCACCCCCTGCTGTAGATTATTCCCTATAATCACATCCAGAATGAGGTGTCTGCCACTGCCACTTTTGGCACCTTCCTCCTGTCTCGCCTCAATCCACGTGAACACTAACTAGTGGCAGGGTTTTCTCCTCCCCTGTGAATCCCCTCACAGTGACAAACTGATTATGTACAAGCTGTTCAGGCTCAACCAAATCCCCTTTTACCAGGGTAAAACATGCCCCTGTGTCCCTTAACCCATGGGTCTGCACCCCATTTACAGTAATCAGGAGTATGTGCTCCCTCATATTCACAGGCATTCTCTCAGGGATACACAGTGCACACACCTCCTTTCAAGGGACACTTTGTCCACTCTGTACCTTTTTAGGACACTGCCTAGCAAGATGTCTTGGCTGCTTACAAAACCAACATTCATCATTCTTTTTTCCAAGACATCCCTTCTTGGGGACTTGAGGCTTCCCCCTTTCTGCAGAGACATTGAGGGTTTTAGCTGCCCTGAAGATGCGTTTTTCCCTTTTTGCCCCACAGCACCTGCTCCACCACTTTGTTACAGAGCAGGCCTGTTCCTGGCATAGCGATCTGAGAGCTCAGCAGCTTGCTGTGTTGTTTTTGGATCCCAGTCCTCCAGCCAGGTTTTCAGCTCCACTGGGCAAGCCCAAAAGAACATTACCTCAAGGCATCTCTGACACTGCAATGATTGGCGCTTTCAAGCACAAGCTTTGTCAACACCTACAGGTAAGCAAGCAATGAGAGAAGGCAGAAAGGAGGGCTGGGGAGATACTGGGATGTATAGGGAAAGGCATCACCAGTAGAAAACAGGAAGTTATCCCTCTGTACAGACAGTTGATGAGACACCATCTGGAGTAATGCATACAGTTCTGGAAACCCCATCTTCACAAGGACATAGACAGGATGAAGACAGTCCAGAGAAGAGCAACTAAAATGGTGCAGGGTCTGCAACAGAAGTCATATGAAGAGAGGCTAAAGGAGCTTAATATGTATATCCTTGAGGAAAGGGGGGGGGGGGACATGATGGAAACTTTCAAGTACCTCAAGGGAATCAACAAAGTCCAAGAGGGTAGCATCTTTCAGCAAAAGAGATGTGCAAGAACAACGGGGCACAATCTGAAGATAGAGGGGGGACGGCTCAGGGACAATGTGAAGAAGTATTTTTTCACAAAGAGTGTGGTGGACACATGGAACAGCCTTCCTGAGGAGGTTGTGGGGTCAAAAAACAGTGGGGGAATTCAAGAATGCATGGGACAGACATAAGGCAATTCTGGTGGTGAGTAGGAAGAAGTAGGCTGTTAGGTAACTAGGATCTGCAGCCTATCTAGTAGGTAGGGAATTGGGCAGACTAGGTGGGCCAAGCGATTCTTATCTGCCATCAAAGTCTATGTTTCTATCGAACACCTACTTGACATGAATACCTGTGCCTGCCCTCGCTAGCTCCCATCAATGACTTTACCTACAACTTCTAAAGTCAGTAATTTACAACCAGTGAAGACAGTAATCCCCACTAGCACTTATTCACCCCTGTTGATTGTTACCCTGGAGTAGCACTGACTCAGCACTTCCCCTACACTCCCTTCCCTTCCTCTATGGCACTACCACATCCGATCCCTAGTCTACTACCCCACCCTCTTACCTCTCCACCTTTGCCCTCCTGCTACCTTAACTCTAGCCCTCTCCACTCTTTTCTTCCCCTGTACTCATTCCAGTTGCTGTTGTATCCCCAGGTGCAGGCGCACATTGTGCTATGCCTTAGTAGTGTCTACCCTTCTATAATAAGTGTAATGTGTACCTCCACTTTATGTGTATATGTACTTCTGTCCTTGTATTTTGTACCAGTTTGTAATTCAGCTGACGTGGAACCAATTAAGGAGCATCTGTTTAATGGTGTTATCCAAAAATTCAATAAATAAATAAAAAAGAACTGTTCTAAAAGTATAACCTCCTCAAATTTTCCGCAAAGAGTTTGCTTCCACCCCCTCCCACCAACATTTTAAAAGCTGCCATTGCTGTGTGGCTAGTGCTTCAAAGCTCATGTCAGGGCTCTTTTGGAGTTTATGTAATTTAACCATGTAGGTCTCAAGAGTTAGTTCATACTTTTTAAGTAAAGCAGTTTTAAGTTTCTCATAGTCTCTACTGTCCTCATTGTCCATTTATCCTAGCTCCTCACACCCTTTTCCAGTAAGCAGTGGAGATAGCTGTAAGCTACAGGCCTCCCTGGGCATCTTGGTCTGAATGCAGGCTTTTTCAAACAAATTCAAAAATGCATCCATATCCCCCCCCCTCTAATTTGGAATTTAATTTATACTTCAGCCCTGGAGTTTCAGGTTCACCCCTGCCACTGACCTCCTCTGGCACTGGTCGTTGAAGTCTGAGCCTGTCCATTTCAAACTCTCTCTGGCACTGCTGCTCCTCAACCTCTCTCTGGGGCTGTGTTTCCTGCATTCCCAGTTCAAACTTTCTCTGCCACTGCTTTTCCTTAGCCTCTCTCTGGTGCCATTTTTCCTGCATTTCCAGTTCAAACTTTTTCTACTCAAACTCCCTCTGCTGCTGGGCTTTGAACTTTCTCTACTAGGTGTTTGTGTGGGGGTGCTACCACTATATGTAGTTTAATAACGCTTAAAACTTTTTAATGTACCCTAGCAGTGGGTTCAATCTGTTTTCCTTTGGACAAGTGGCCAAAACTCTATTTTGCTTTTAATTATAGACATTGGTTACAGGACACAGAAGCAACTTGAAAAGTGTTGCACAGACTTGAACCACCTGTTGGAGACAAAGCTGGGAGAGGCCATACACTGCTCCTGCCAATGCTTATATGACTTGGGTAACAGAGCTGGAAAGCTACTGATCTGGCAGTTGCGCAGGGAGGCAGCCAGCAGGATGGTCCTCAGACTACAGAAGCAGAGGACACCCAATTCCTTCGAATTAAACCCTGTCTGAATTGCCAAACTGTTTGGGGATGTGTACAAAAAACTTTACATGTAAGACTGGGTAGAAGGCTTCAATGAAAAAAATGGATGCCTTCTTTGATAATGTAGTGGTTAGCCATCTCACAAAAGAGGCCAGGGAGGCCCTGGATGCTCCAATCAGCCCAAATAGATCCAAAGGCTATAAATAATCTGAAATCAGGTAAATCCATGGGCCCAGATGGGCTAACCTCTGAGATCTTCAAGGCCTTCTCAGAACCATTAGCTCCAGTCTTTGAAACACTGTTTGGGGCAATGCAGAAAGGTGAAAGGCCTCCCCAGGGCAATATGCCCAAATTTTAGTAATTTCAAAACCAGATAAGGACACAGCAGTCTGTAGCTCCCACTACCTCATCTCCCTCCTTAATGCCACCCTCACGCTTTTCAAGACAGTTTAGGTTTTCCAGCTTCAGTCATGGGTGGGATCCCTGGTTCACCTGGATCAAACTGCCTTCACTAATGGCCACCTCATTCATGGCAACATACACATCTCTTAAACATTATTTCTTGACAACGTCAGCACCCTGATGCCACCCTGGCAGTGTTCCTGGATGTGGAGAAGGCCTTCAACTGGGTGAACTGGGATTCCTTCAATGTACACTGAAGAAGATGGTGGTGGAGGAGGGCTTCTGTATCAGCATAAACATTTTGTATGCCTCACCGCAAGCAGTGGTTAAGGTTAACACATTCAGTCAGACCAGTTTTTATTGACAAGAGGCATGATGCAGGGTTGCTATCTCTCACTGTTCTTGTTCACACTCTGTATTGAACCCCTGATGGTGGCAATCTGCTAAAACCTGAGATACTGGGATCCAAGCAGAAAGAAGGGAGCATAAAAAAATCTCATTATATGTAGATGACTCCCTGTTCTTCCTGACCTCCACAGCGACAGCAATCCTTGCCCTTTAACAAGAGTTTGAGACCTATGGAAATATGGCAGGCTATAAAATTAACTTTAAAAAATCAAAGGCGATGAGATTCAAAGGCACCTGCCCAGCAGCTTTTAGATCTACTTTCACCTTCCAATAGGCAATCACCAACACAGTTCGCTACCTCATGGTTAGATTTACTCCAAACATTTTAGAGATATTTGGACTGAAATACCAAAAATTATTGGGAGAGGTCCAAGCAGACGTGGCAGGTGGGACCTGATCCCCCTTAGCCTGGGAGGCAGGACTGCCTTGGTAAATATGAAGATTCTCCCAAGAGCCTGTTCCTTTTCTAGGCACTACCACTTGGGATACCTGAACGCTTCTGGAAGTGCCTCCATAGAAGTATACTGCAATTCATTTGTGCAGGTGATCTCCACATAATCAGCAAGAAACTTTTGGTCTGCTTGAGGGAAAAGGGAGGATTAGCCCTCCCAGGTTCTGCAACTACTACCTTGCTGCACAATTAGTCCCCATCCTTAGTTGGTCCAAACAGAGAGGGGACATGAGCTAGTTGGAGATCAAAATGCAGCAGCCTCTTCCAGTTCCACTCTTTGCCTGACCTCATGCGCCACCTACTGCACACATCTGAGCAGAGATACCCAATCCGTGAATGAAGCACATGCTCTGAATACTCTTAAAAGCCAAGACCCCGACAAGCTCCCCCAGTGCTATAGGCCTACTTTGTATAATTATGGGGGACCCACACTTCACCCCTCCCTAGACAGACCCTTTGTTTTCAGAGGTGGGACAGACTTGGATTGACACAATACTGGCAATTCATCTGGAAGCTTCAGTGTTTCTTTTTGGGGAGCTGCAACAGAAATTTGAACTCCCGGCCCAGGACCACTTTCGCTACCTGCAAGTACATCATTATCTGACCTCCCATGGCCTAGTGACTCAGGCCAGCAGAGATATCTCGGCACTTGAAAGTTTTCTTGACTGGGGGCAGTGCTGGTCAACAGATCAGACACAGTCTCATTAGCATCCAGAGTTTGCTCTGCTTCAAACACAGTGGGAGAATGACTCACAGGTACCCATCCCCAAGGAGGTTTGAACCACAGTCTGAGAGAGGAGATGGAGGCTAACGGTGTCCCCTGGGTGGAGAGAATTCCAGTGGAAGTGCCTGACCAGGTTCTTCCATAACTCCACCATCACCAGGCAATCCAAGAAGGAGACTGTATCCTGTACTGGAGAAAATGTGGAGGCATAGGCTCTCACTTTCACATTTTCTGGGACTGTTCAGCCCTGAGGCCCTAGTGGGATCAAATACATGCAAATCTCACTGCTCTGTGCAGAACTGACATCCCCAACAACCCATTTGATCACCTGGTTCTGGGACGAGGAGTGCCAATGGTGGGATATAGGTCACAGCAAAGCCTTCTCCGGGCCCTATGCACATCAGCCTTAAAAGATAAAATGACTTGCTGGTTGCAAGAGAACCCTACCACAGTGCAAGCATTAATGACAAGTGTGACAGAGATGAGCACTGTGGAAAGGATTACAGCCTCCTTGAGACTTACACTGGAGAAGTACAGCAGCATATGGGGTAGGTGAGAGGCCAGGGATGTCCCCCCAAGACTGAGAGGTTGATAGGCCGCATGTAGGTCCAGTGAATAGAATAGGGATCAAGGGAGACAATATTTAGTTAGGGTCTGGACTGGTGACACTTATGAGGGGCTTTACCGGCTCCCTTAGGCTCAGACACTGGCTTTACCGATCTCCACGGCACCTACTGTCAGGTATTAGTCCTCACAGTTTTTGGCTGGAAATTTTTACCCACCGATTTATTCTACTAGTTTAAAGGTTGAAGCTGGATAAAGAATTGAACCCTGGCAAGGGCCACAAAATCCATTGGAGTTACCACGTTGGAAGTGCCGTGGCATGAAAAAGACATTGAAGTTCAGTGCATAACAGCTGCTTCAACCAATTGTATAACAAAGTACTGATATAATCTGCTTCTTCTTAAGCAATTGAATGTAAGTCCAGCATTTCTATTGAACAAAGATGAGTTTCAAAAAAAAAAAAAAAAGGAAATGCACTTTTAAAGCGATGACTAGAGTGAGAGCTAAACAATGGTGACATCTAACATTAATCAGTGATCTAGGTAAACTTGAAACTTGGGCAAGTCAAAATGGTATGATACTAAACACTGACAAATGTGTTGTATTACACCTTGGGGGAAAAATAATCCAAATTATTTGTATATTTTAAATCAAACCATACTTAAATCCACAAACAAAGTAAAAGACTTGGCAATAACTATAAATAATTCCCTGTCTTCTTAGATCATTGTATGACAGTTGTTAGATTTGCCAGAAATATGGTCACTAGAATGAAACACTCTTTTATGAGCAAGTCAGAACAGCTTATTATTCCCATTTATAAAAGCTACATTCGCTCCTTATTAGACTATGGAGCTCAGGTTTGGTCACCCTCTTTAGTTAAAGAATAAAATTGGTAGAAGGAGTACAGGGAACTCTAACCAAGTATGTACCCAGGCTTAAAGATTGTAACTATCAAAGTAGATTACTAGAAACAGGACTGCACTCATTAGAAGCTAAAAGACAAATGGGAGACTTATTATTAGTGTGCAAACTACTTCAGAATCAAGGCCTCATGTCTGATTGTGATCTTAAATATAGCCAGGCCAGATGTAACGTAAGATATCACAATAAAAAACTATCTATATTTCATTTATTTAGTTTTTGTTGACCGAGTAAGTGCACTAGACACATTCTGCCTATTTTCAGGCACAAGCCGGGGGAGAGGAATATAGATGAATGCCAACTGACTTTGGACCAGATTAAACTGTTGGTGGTATTTTTAGTGAATGGATAGTATGTAGACAGCTTTAACTGTCAAGAGAGATAATTGTTATATCGTCTGAGCTCCAAAGATGTGGAATAGGCTTCTGCAAGCTGTTGTAGATATTACTAGCTTTGAAAACTTCAGAATAACTCTGGATAGACTCTATTACTCAAAAAAATTGTTGGTATAAATGATCCACTTCTGTGAGTGTCATTCACAATGGGATTTGGTGTCTCCTTATGTCTGTTAATTCCTAATAATAACTAGTCAGCAATTTTTCTTATGGGTTGGACCAGTTGATATTTCCCATAACAACCTGCTGGTTGTTATGACATTCACATGCCATGCCACTCAAATGATGCCACTCCTGCACTGGTCTATGGAATGGATGTGGGCGGGTTGAACAGTCTTTCAAACATGGTGGCTTCATCTTTCGCTTCCCGAGAAGCCACTCCATCTCTACTGTCCCGAGGAGCTGCCACAAAAAGAAGACACGATCATCCCTTTTTTAGTTTTTAAAATGTATCTGGTCGATCCAACCTTTTACCCCACTAAATATCTGGCTAATCCTGCCATCCAATGGTTTTGGCACCGGAGCGTGCCCATGGAGCATCCTAGATGTGATCTCGGCAGTGACAAACTGTAAATAACATTTAAAAAAAAAAAAAAAAAGCAAGCATCAGGCACCAAAATTAAAAAAGAAAAAGGAGAAGGCAGCTGAAAGAGGGAGTCATAGCCTCTGTGTGTGTGTGTGAACACTAAAGTCAGGCAGCAGAAAAATTGCTGCTCAGTATATTATAAAAACTGGGAAAATGTGTGGCATACTTGAATTTAATGCACACCCTAGGTGTGGGATGCTTTAATAAACCCCTCGGGCTTCACTCTCTGGTTTTATGTAACATCCCACACCTTGGGTGTGTATTAAATTCTCATAACACACACTTCCCTATCATTTATTCTCTATGTAATCCTAATAATGATTCTAAGTTGTAATACCATCGTTTTGATGTCAGAATGATAGCGCTATGACTTCCTGATGTCAGAAGGATGATATTATGACTTTTCAATGGAAAAAAACATAACTATGTATTACATTTAGTGTGATATCATTTCAAGTTGTTTCTAAAATCATTTCTAATCACTGAATTAGAAAATGACGGTTAAAACCAGTTTTGCCCTTTACAATTAAAGTAGTAGTAGTAAAAATCTTTTTTTTTTTTTACAGTATAAAACTGTAAGGGCCACCATGGTCCTATTTTCAAAACTGTCCTGTGTTGAGGTACTATCATGTAGTTATAGTAGTGACAGTTTCAGTATAAACAGTCAAGATGCATTGCATTGGTTACAGCAGAGAACAGTAACAGTACAAGCATACAATGTATGCTAGACAAAGCAGTTTACAGTAGCCGTGTAAAGAGGATTTACATTTAGTCTTTTGGGCAGAAATGTTTCCCATTTTTCTGAAAGTTCCAAGTCTCAGATTAGTTTAGGGTTGGTTGGTTAGTTAGTTAATGTGTGTGTTTTTTTTTTTGATAATCGGGTAAGATACACCAGGCATAAATACACCTGTTTTCAGGCATGACCTGGTAGAGTTGCAATAGCTGCTATGAGCAAAAGAACGACAGAAAATGTTATCAAACAACAAATTAATAACAAGTGGGAACAGACAACAAGGCTTTAGAGTTGAGCAGATTTCACACTAACATTTAGAATTAAGTAGTGCAATGAGGGCAGCCCGAACATCAAAACAACATTAGAAAATACAATACTCAGTATAAATTAGAAAAACAGAAGCCCATACCAGTATACATTGCTTAAACATTTACAGCAACCGAAAATTACAGTTTAAAACCTTAAATTATAGCTTTCTATGGCTGATATGAACCTTTCGGTACTTCAGAACCTTTTGTGGTTTTCCCCTTCCTAATTCTATAAGTGAAAATTGCCATAAATGGGGACTTCTTTGGCACTACACAAGTACTGAGGGGGATGCATTTTCTGCCACTGTAGAACCACAGATTCCCAAAGGCAGCCTTGTGGAAGAGGGGTATTAGTAGACAGTCCCTACAACAGAGCAGTGGCTAATTTAGAAACATTGGCAAAGAAGATTCTGCAGTGTTATGGTAGTTTAACTGAGGATATCATTACACTGCCTAACGCTGGACCAAAAAGGTTACAGCCTGCAGAAAATGTATACTACACACCTTGAGGCAGAGATAAGCAACCTGTTGAGTCATGTCACGTGTGCAAGTTCTGTAAGGTTTGAAAGTAAATGTTGTGGGTGGGTTCACTGCACTGTCAGCTCAGATTAATAGATGTGGGCTGGTCAGGTGAAAATTCAGAACAAAAAGGCATAGAAATCAGTCACTCCTGAAAACTTTTTTCTCATTCAAGTGATTTTTATTGTAGCTTGTTAAGTTAGTCGCGTCTGCGCACTGCAAACTTATTGCTATGAGTAGTGTGTGCAAAAACTTCAAAAGAACAAGCCGCCGAACAGCTTATCGCTGTTCAGTCATGGAACCAATATGTGTGGAATGCAGTCGATTCCGCACATGCATAGTAGCGCCACTGCTTCTGTGCATGTGTGGAAATGAACAACGCGGGGATGCACTCCATGGATTTTAATGGGGGCAATTTTTAAAAGGTTGTTTTTATGCTGAGCACTCTGTCCCCAGCCCTTGCTCCACGAGCAACTTGTTTGCTCTGTGTGCCCTTCCTGGTGAAACTTTTCAATAAATAAATACGCCAGCTGGTGCGGTTTTCTGCCCGCCACACTCTCCCCAGGAAAGCCGACATCGGGGTGCCCAATCCCCATGTCAGCATGTATCCCCCCTCCCCACAATGTGGCACACTGGAAGTCCACCCCAGTGTGCCCAGACAATTTTTATAATTTATTATCCTGACACCGGGATCCCCACTCCCAGTGTCAGATGCCCCCACCCCAAGCTCAATTGTTTTGTTGATGGAGGTGCCAAAGCCCCATCGCATCATGTCCCCCCATCCTCATGTGGCACACTGGGAGCCCCACCCCACTGTGCCAAAAGTATTTTTTTTACCTGTAAATAAGAAAATGGTCCCCAGAGTCTTTTCTTTTGACCTGCAAAAGAAGAAACGGTCCTTTATCATTTTGCCTTCCTCCCCCCCCATCCCGATCTTCCTCTGTGCACCCACCTCCCGACACACACCACTCACCCATACTTACCTTCAGAGGTCAGAAGCAGTGATCTTCTGTGGACTGGGACACTCTTCAAAGCCAAACTGTGAACTGAGGAATCAGGTAAGTGATGTATAATGGGAGTTATTGGGGGGGGGGGTTCCAACTTAGGTTGATATCTCAGCCATTTTTAGGACTTTGGGCCCAAAATTTTCAACATGGGGTTCTTGGGACCCCACCTCATGAACACTGGCATTGTCATTTCATTTCTTGGTCCTGAAAGGAGATTTCACGGTCACTGCACTGAATCACCTTTTGGGACCAATTAAGAAAATGACAGTGCCACTGTTCATGAGGAAAGGTCCCCAAAAAGCCCATGTTGCAAATTTGGTTAAAAAATTCCAAAAATGTACTGCGTTACAAGCATGTGTTGCACAGTTTCTATGCACACTCGTAACTTCGCCAATTTTTGATATTTTCACTCCAGATTTTCAACAGTGCCATTTTTTCACACCACCTCACGAACAGTACAGCTGCCATTTTTCACATCCTGCCTGAAATGTGTTTTCACACCTGTGGTGCTAAATAGCACAGTCACTGTGCAAAATCACCTTTCGGGATTGAGTAATGAAATGATAGTGCTACTTTTCATGAGGTGGGGTCACAAAAAGCCCATGTTGAAAATTTGGAGCGAAAACACCAAAAAACGCCCAGGGCATTAGGGTTTCCAACCATAACACCCTACCTACCCTACCCTAGAGACTGACAGGTGTCGGGGGTGTGGATTGGGATTGTCTTCTGTAATGCTCACACCAGTCCACCCCCACCCTGCAGCTAGTGATAGGCATCAAGGTGTGCCTTGGGGTCTTCGGCCCCAACGTTCACCCAATTCTCCTATGCTGCACCTATCTCAGCATATTTTCTTATGGAATGAGCGTAAGGTCCAAAGACCCCAAGGCACACCGTGACACCTGTCAGTATCTGCAGGGTAGGGCAAGGTGAAATTGCATGAGCATTATGACCAAAAACCCAAAGGCACACCCCCAATGCCTGTCAGTCTCTGCAGGGTGGGGGGTGAGGTTGGCATCAGTGCAATACTTCACTGCCATTCCTATTATGCATCTCTCTAACTCCTACACTACCAATGCCAATGCCAGCAAGCAAACATTCGGCATTGACAAATGCTTGTTATACTTTCCAGTTACGATTTTGTCAAAGAAATACAGTCGCTTACCTAAGAAGGTCCTTGTTAGTTAAGTGACTGTCCTTCTTTGATAAAATCATCACTGGAAAGAATAAAAACAAGCTTTTACAAATTGCCCCCATTAAACTCTACAGAGTGTCCTCATGCTGTTCCTTAAGTAACGTGGCAAACTTTCGGTATTGGCAAATGCTTGTATTATGTACAGACCATTAATTTAAACTCAACGTTTCACCACTATGGACTTCAACAGGAAAGAGGATCTAGGCTAATAAAGTCTATAAAAGATTGAAACCCCTAGTGGCAAAACGCTGGGCTTAAATTGAGGAACTGTGCATCATACAAGCTACAATAACAAGCATTTGTCAATGCCGAATGTTGCTTGCTTCTATGTGCTGTTTAGGTATTTGGAAGTCATTGGAGTGCAAATAATGAAAATTTGCGAACTTACCAGCGTGCGTAGAAACTGTGCAATGCACGCTCGTAAAACAGTCATTTTTAGGAATTTTTTTCACCAAATTTTCAACATAGCCATTTTAAGACATCTGCTCATGAACAGTGTCACTGTGATTTTGTTAATGTGTCCCATACATTGAGTTTGCACACTGACTGCGCCATTGTGAGCTACATGGGCGGAAACACGTTTTGGGCAGGATGTGAAAAATGACAGCTGTACTGCTCATAAGGAGGTGTGGTAAAATGGCAATGTTGAAAATCTGGAGTGAAAATATTGAAAATTTGCGAGCTTACGAGCCTGCGTAGGAACTGTGCAACACACGCTCGTAAAAGTCATTTTCAGGAATTTTTTCACCAAATTTCAACATAGCCATTTTAAGACCTCTGCTCATGAACAGTGTCACTGTGATTTTCTTAATTTGTCCTGTACATTGATTTTGCACACGATCTGCCATTCTAAGCTACATGGTGGAAACACATTTTGGGTGAGATGTGAAAATGACAGCTGTACTACTCATGAGGAAGGTGTGGTAAAATGGAAATGTTGAAATCTGGAGTAATAATATGGGATATTAGCGAACTTCACAGGCCTGCGTGGGAACTATAGCATAAGCTCGTAAAACAGTCATTTTGGAAATTTTGCACCAAATTTTTCAACATGGGGTTTTGGGACCCTTCTTATGAATGATGTCACTGTCATGGTGGTATTTGGGCCCAAGGGTGATTTAGCGATCACTGCGTAGTCACTGCATAAAATCACCTTGAGCCCAAATAACACCATGACAGTGACATCATTCATGAGAAAGGGACCCAAAAACCCCATGTTGAAAATTTGGTGCAAAATTTCCCAAAAATGCCTGAGATATGCAACAAAGTTGAAACCCCCTATCTAGGCCATTATACAGCTTACCGGCATTTCCTCAGTTCGCGGTCGGCTTTGAAGAGTGCAGACGTGTTCCCGGTCCACCGAAGATCGTTGCGCCAGAGTCCGGGTAAGTATGGGGTGAGGGGGGGTCGTGGGGAGGCTGGGTGCGCAGTGGGTGGGTGTGGGTTGTGGGGGAGGTCGGGAGGCGCTCCACAGGACTGTTTTCGTTTTAGGTTCAAAATAAAAAAGGCGGTGTGGGACCATTTGCTACGCTGGGTGGGCTCCCAGCGTGGCGCGCTGAGGCGATGGGGCGTTCAGCCGACGAGGGGATTGGGCACCCCGTCGGCCTATGGACTGATTGCCACGCTGGGGTGGGCTCCCAGCGTGGCACCTGACTGCGGGAGGGAGGCGCGGCTCAGCCCGGCGGGGTTGGGCACCCCGTCGGCTACTACAGCTACGTAAGCGGGCGCGCACGCCTGCGTGTTGGGGGAAGCTACGCTTCTTATCTCTGCTCACTGAAGCGTAGCTCCCCCTTTCAACTGTATGCCACTGCATTTTGGAGCGTGTCATAGACAGCTCCAAAATGCATTGGCTTAGAGGGGCCGTGCCTGCCAGCTCGCTGACTGAATTGGAGGAGGAGGTGACACACCTCTGAAATCTCTGATGATGGCACTATGTTTCTTGCACATGCGTGCAAGCAACATAAAAATCACTTGAATGAGAAAAAGTTTTCAGCTGTGGCTGGCTTCTAGGCTTTTTGGTTCTATAAGGTTGCAATACCATTCAGGTTTAAGCTAGTTATTTGTACAGTTACTCTGAATAGTTAGTGTAATTAATTATCTTTGGTAAAGTATAAAAAAAACTGTACCTTTTTTGTAAATGAACCTTCACTTATGAAGTGCTTATGTAGGCACCAAAGTCTGACAGATCTCAAGATGTTATTTAAATGCTAGCTGGCATGGTGGTGCTGAGGGTTGAGGTGCTGGAAGCCACACCTCACGCCATACTGGCAACCTGGGTTCAGGAATGGGCCTGGGCCATCGGGGATCAGCAGGGGAAGGAGAAGATCAAGTGTCTGAAGAACTGTTCGCTTCTCCTGGGGTGGGCTCTGGGGACTTCCCCGCTTGGGTGGTGGCTTCTTGTGGAGGCTGGGAGCAATGCACCTGGGGGTGGGGACAAGCAGACGGGGTCTGGTGCAGACGGGCATCTGAGGAGTGGGTGGGCTCAATCACTCAGCATGCCAACACCATTGCACGGCTGCACTAGGGTGCGGAACAAAGGAAAAATGCCCTGCCTCCCGGTAGGTGAAGGGGGATACAGGGGCCGGCCAACCTCGCCTAGCGCTGGGTCCTTCCATTTGTGCCTATGGCTCTCCTCCCTTCCTGGTCACTCTACTAGATTATAGATAGAGCACCAGGAGGAGTAGGCAGTCCCACCTCAGGGGACTCAGAGCTGGGGGGGTGGCCAGATATTGGATGGAGAGGTGGCTGATGGAGGAGGAATGGAGGATTTCAGGTGGGCGGGATAATGGCCGAGTTGAGAGACCCCCCTGGAGAGAGTCCGGGTAAGGCAGTGAGAGGAGCATAAACAGAACTGACAAAAGATTTTTATTTAAATGAATATTTTGTTTTATGCACAGTACAGTATGCTTATCCAGCTCCTTGGTTAGGGATACTACAGTCACATTGAATTTATTTATTTAGTTAGTAACAATTCAGAAATACACCTTTGAGCTAAGAGCTCATTTACAAAGGTTCCTTGTCAGACAAAGGTGAAAGGGAGGACAACTAGTAATACATACAGGGGAGGAAAAAAAGGGGGGGGGGGACATTTGCAGCCAACAAACATTGTCAGGGGAACATGAGGCAAGTGCAGTATGCAAATACATTCATTTTCTGCAAGCTCGGTGTAGACATGCAAATACATTCATTTCTGATGGAAGTCAAACAGATTAAAACATAACACCCTCAGGTAAATCTGGTGAAGTCTCAACAGGTGGGAGGGGGGAGTAGAGGTTAGAAGAGGGGAGTAGATGTGGAGGGCAAATGAGAAGGGCAGGTGTCGGTGGGAGCAGTATGGTGGTCAGAGCCATCGCGGTGGTCCACCAAGGCCTGGAATAAGTCATATCAGGAGTTGAGAGGACAGTAGATTGGGGTCAGATCTGGCAGTTGCAGTATTCTGGTGTTGTGAGGGAACTCTGGAGTGCTGTTTTGAAGTGGCCAAGGTATGCAAGGCTTGTGACGGTGTAAGGAAGATCATTTAGCCAGGTAGGGGCCCTAACTGAGAAGGCTTGCCTGCCCAGTGAAGTCTTCCTTAAAGGCACTGCCAAGGCATGCTTTGGTACTCTTCTGGTGTTATGCAGGACTGGAACAGGCTGGAACAATGCCTGTATGGACAGAGGTGTGACACCTAGTAGCGCCTTCTTCCCTAGCAGGCAGGTCTGGAGCTTGATTCAGTCCTGGAGGGGAAGCCACTTGGTCCTAAAGTAGAGATTGCATGTGTGCAAGAGATGATCTGCATTGAGCACAAATCTACATGCCTTGTTGAGAGTTGTTTGGACATGGTGAAGGGTGGATTCAGAGGCTGCACCATACACCACATTGCCGTAGTCAAGGACTGGTAGAATTGTACCACTGACACCCATTAGCCTGGCTTTTGGTGTGAAGCATAACCGAAGCCTGTAAAGAGTCAGTGGCTCAGTAGGTAGCACACTCGCCTCTGAGGCTGGGAGAGCAGAGGGCTGTGGGTTCAGTTTCCACACCTGGCACTTGGGTTAATATCCCAATACTGACACTGCAGTGCAGCATGAGGGGGGCTGCTGCACTTCTGAGGTGCCGTCTTTCGGATGAGACGTTAAACCAAGGTCCCATCTGCCTGGATTGGTGGTAGTTCAGGTGGATGTTAAAGATCCCATGGCACTTATCGAAAAGAGTAGGGGAATTTTTATTATAACAACATCAAAAAACAAATGATTACAAACAGTGTTTAGTCACACAATGCAATATGCAAATCATAGGGTAAAGGGAAACTAAATAAATGCAAGCCACTGTTGATTTACACATAGAAAAGAAAATTATACAGATCATAAAACAAATCAAATAAGTATTACATTCATACCTTTTATAACTAACATCCTATCAAACATTTAGAAAACAAACAAAATCATATTTTTATATTTGTACCACACATCAGTATTTACAAGCATACACAGTCAAAAGCTTAATCAATACTTCTTTAAACCCAAATGTACAAAACACGAACCACAAATATCGCACATATGCACTACCCAGAAGCTACACAGAACTCTTATCCAAAATAGGAAAGCTTCTTTCCCTTGTTTTTAGCTTTTTACATTTTTAACTAGCCTCACTAACCTCCTGGGTCAAAATTCTGAATACTCTACTTATATTTTATAAATATAGCAAAACCTTTCCGCCTGTGAAACACTTTAGCTGAAGTATGTACTGCTTTATCTGTTTCATAGACAGAACGCAGTGCCTGCAGAACCAATACACTCAGTTTCAGAAGACAGAAATCTCTGCTGCAGAACCCATTAGCACCTTACTTGCCACAAGTAAAATTTCAGACAGCAAAAAAAAAACTATCACAGTACTCTGATATTTGCTAAGCAAATGAGGAAAATAACCCAACACAAATGACTGGTAATCGAGCATTTGTAGCCATAAAACCCCCCATTTTTTGGCCTAGAAGGCCCAAAGATGGCTAGCATATGAACAGTTAAACAAAAAGTGTTCCATTGTTTCTTCTACTGCTTGGCGAGTGAGATAAGGACAATATCTCTGATTGCATTTTGTGTTTTGCATTACCTTTAACATTTATCCTGCCATACACAGACGACCATAAAATGTCCCAAATGTGTCTAGGAATATTTTCATTATGCTTGCTTGCACGCATGTGCAAGAAACATAGTGCCATCATCTGAGTTTTCGGAGGTGTGGCAGCCCTCTTCCAATTCAGTCAGTGTGTTTGGAGGCACGGCCGCAGTTCTCCCATGCCTGCTGGAGCTGTCTATGACAGCAGTCCAAAATGCAGTGGAGTACAGTTGAAAGGGGGAGCTACTCTTCAGTGAGCAGCGATAAGACACGCCCTTCTGCACCGCTCCCCACACACACACACCTGCAGGCAGGCATGTTGTGTACTCGCCCCCACCCACGCACACACTGTATAGCTGACGGGGTGCCTAATCCCCCGCCGGCTGTGCTGCGCCCAAACACAGTTCCATATGCCACGATGGGTGTCCACCCCAGTGTGGCTACATATCTATAGCCGACGGGGTGCCCAATCCCCGTCGGCTCCTGTCCCCCCAGAGCAGGGTGCCACGCCTGGGAGCCCACCTCAGCATGGCAACAGATGCTATGGCCGGCGGAAGTGCCCAATCCCCTGTCAGCTCCACATACCCCCAACCAGCTGTCCTTCTGCCATGCTTGGGGCCACCCCAGCGTGGCAAGCGTCCGCCATCGTTGTCATTAAAAAAACTGAAACTCAAAGCGTCCTCGCTGTCTCTGCCCCACCCATGCCCACCCACTGCACACCCCACCTCCCTACCCCCCTCATCCCATACTTACCTCCGGACTCTGGCGTGACGATCTTGGTGGACGGGAACACGTCTGCACTCTTCAAAGCCGACCGTGAACTGAAGAAATGCCGGTAAGTTGTATAATGGGATAGATAGGGTTTTTTCAACTTTGTTGCATATCTCTGGCATTTTGGGGAATTTTGGGCCCAAATTTTCAACATGGGGTTTTTGGGACCCCTCCTCATGAATTATTGCACTGTCATTGCGTTAATCGGGCCGAGGGTGATTTCATGGTCACTACGCGAAATCACCTTTGGGACTGAAGTAATAGATTACACTGCCACTGTTAAATAAGGTGGGCTCTCAAAAGATCTATATTGAAAATTTGGTGAAATCCTAAAAATGACTATTTCAAGCGTGTGTTACTTGGTTCCTCGCACACTTGTAAGTTGCGAATTTTCAATATTTCACTCCAGATTTTCAACATTGGCATTTTATTACACTTCCTTATGAGCAGTACAGCTGTCATTTTTCACATCTTGCCCAAAATGTGTTTCTGCCCATTAGCACACAATACGTGCAGTCAATGTCGAAAATCAATGTATGGGACACATTAAGAAAACCACAGTGACACTGTTCATGAGCAGAGGTCTTAAATGACTATGTTGAAAATTTGGTGACAAAAGTCCATAAATGACTGTGTTACGAGTGAGCATTGCGCAGTTTCCATGCACCCTCGTAAGTTCATGACTTTGTAATATTTTCAGTCCAGATTTTCACCAGTGGCATTTTTCCACACTTCCTTATGAACAGTACAGCTGTCATTTTTCACAACATGGCCGAAATGTGTTTTCACACTTTCAGTGCAGAGATGCTTGGTCGCTGTGGGAAATCATTGTTCGGGACAGATAAAGAAAATCACAGTGACACTGTTCATGATCGGAGGTCCCAAATGCCTGAGTTGACAATCTGCTGTAAAAATCCCCAAACTAATTACATTACAGGTGTCGTTGCACAGTTTCTATCTGCCTTCAGTGACTTCACCAGTTTTTTTAATATATTTTCTGCAGATTTGCAACATTGCCATTTTTTCCACCTCCCCATGAACAGTACAGCTGTCATTTTTCACATCCTGTTCAGAATGCGTTTTTGCACCTGTGGTGCTAAATGCCGTAGTCACTGCACAAAGCAGCTTTCGGCTAACAAACTGATATTGCCAGTGTTCATGAGGTGGGGGTCTCAAAAAAAAACATGTTGAAAATTTGGAGTGAAAATACCAACGAATGCCTGAGGTGTTAGGGTTTCCAACCATAATGCCCCACCCTGTAGAGAATGACAGGCATCAGGGGTGTGACTTGGGATTCTTGCCTGTAATGCTCATACCAGTCCACACCCTGCAGCCAGTGAGAGGCATCGAGGCATGCCTTGGACTCTTCGGCCCCAAAGTTCACTCCATTCTCCTATACCGCACCCATCTCACCATATTTCCTGATGGGATGGGGTGCGCATAAGGGCCAAAGATCCCAAGGCACACCGTGACACTTGTCAGTGTCTGCAGGGTAGGGTGTGGTGAAATGGCATGGCCGTTATGCCTGACGACCCAAAGGCACACCCTAATGCCTGTCACTCTCTGCAGGGTGGTGGTGGGGTTGACTTCAGTTCAGTACTTCACTGCCATTCCTATTATGCAGCTCTGTAACTTCTTCACTACCAATGCCAATGCCAGCAAGCAAACATTCGGCATTGACAAATGCTTGATTTTTAATTGGTTTAATACCATTACCTTCAGGATATCTGGGTAATTTTTTTAAATTCAGGCTCAGAGGGCTATATTAGAACCATTAGTTGCTGATAAAGGTGGGGACCTGAATTCCCTGCTACCAAGGACTTTGAGAGAGCCCATTGAAACAATTTCTGAGCACAAGGTTTAAAATATACAGGAACCACCATGGGGACAGTTTTGGAGGGGTGGAGTTCTCCCAGATACTTAGTTAACTACCTAATGTAATTTAAAGCCATAAGTACTGTAAAGTAACAAAGGGTTGTAAGCCCATTCAGAGATTTTGTGACAAAAACCCTGAATGAAAAAATATTATAGGGTCTATCATCCCCAATCCTTTCTGAGCTTTAGCCAAATATGTGAAACAATACTTGATGGGGTTTAATCTACTGCCCAATAACATAGAAAAAAACATTAGTATAGTCTAATTTCAAGCTGCAAAGCGGGAAGGAATATTATTGCCACATACAGCAAGCAGGGAACTATGCATTTTTTAATAATAAGGATTTGTTTTATATTTGAAAGTTTCCATCCCTTTCATTTTTGAACTTTCATTTCTACCCCCTTAAAACTGATTCCCAATTTTCACCCGGACGATTTTGTGAACCAAAGAGTATCCCTAAAATTTTAACAGGTTCTACTGAAAAATGTATGCCTTCAATATACACTGGGTCAGGAGAGGGAGAGCCTACAAACAGGCCTCTTGATTTATTCACATTTAATTTTGAATTAGACACACCTGCATATTGTCTTGCCTCTTGCAATACTATAGGAGTCTGTGAAACATCAGATAAAAAAACATACATATCTTCAGCCTAGGCTTGAATGACCAAAGCATCTAGGGGGTGATCCCCCGATAGACCTTTTATAGTAACAAAAGAATTAAGTTTGTGTAACAGGGGATGTAATGAAAAGACATACAATAGGGGACTAAGGGAGCATCCTTGCCTTACACCCGATGTAATTTATTAGGTGCAATACCATACCCCTGATAATGGGGTGTACTACAATGGAAGAATAGATTGCCTATATCCAATTTACAAATTCTTTTGGAATTCCATAGTGTTCTAGGGTATGGAAAATAAATTTGTGATGAACTCTATCAAAAGCCTTGCTCTGGTCCAATGAAAGTATGCATCCCTGTTTCCCTGATATATTTAAGTATTCAATTAAATCCCTAATAATCATTAGGGCATGCTGAATGTTTCTACTGAGAATACCACAAAATTGTGAGGGAAAATTCAAAGTCTGTGCTACACTCCACAATCTTTTATTCAAAATTTGGGAAAGGATTTTAAAATCAGAATTTAATAGTGTAATGGGCCTCCAATTTGAAGTCTGCTTTCGATCACCTGATTTAAATAAAAAGACCAATAGGCCTGATGTAAAAAAGGTCAGAACTGCAGACAATTAAAAAAATGACTAAAAACCTCCACTAAACAAGCAGCTAGGGTCCCAGAAAAGGATTTAAAAAAAAACCTCATATGGAAGCCCATCGGGACCTGGAGATTTCCCTAATGCCTGGGACCTAATGACAGCTTCTAGTTCCAAGGCAGTAATGGGGCTAGCTAATCTAAGCACTTCTTTGGAAGGTGTTAGAGCTGGAATATTAATCAAATAGTCAAGAATGTATTTTTCCTGTGGAGATTCAGTGGGAGAGTGAGATTGCAGGTGTTTGTTAATCTCTTTATGGATGCCTTCTTCAGTTTGGATTAATCTCCCATTATGATCCACTAGGTCTCCCACCCAGGTAGCCTCAGTTCTAGATTGACACGCTTCATAAGAGTCCCCACTTGAGGATTTTTGCCTCCCAAATTGTACAACAGTTCTCAAAGTTTTTGCCCTATCATACTGATAGGATTTCATTTCAGGTTTTAGACTTTTAATTTGGGCAGAATAGTCATATCTGGATGTAACAGATAATGAAAAAAGATACTGCAACTGGTTTTGTAGTTTTAAATAGTAAAGGAAGTGTGAATTTCCATACTTTTTTCCATATCCCTGAAACCAGTGTTTTATATCCATTTTAATATCTGCCCACCATTCCCCTATTTCTTCATATAGGTCAACTACAGAGGTTCTGGCCCATAACAAGTTATTTATGCCTACTTGAACCTCAGGATTTGTCAAGACAGATGAATTTAATCACCACCGATTTGTTTTTTGTTTTCTTGGGGGATGTGTGGAGAATACTATTATTAGCAAAGGGTGGTCAGAAAATTCAGTTGGAACACATTTGAAGATTGGGACAGGCAAGTTACTAGAAATAAAAAAAATTATCTATTGTTGTAATCAATATCCCTTTCCTATAAATATAGGAAGGGCCTAAGGTTTGATGATTTTTACAGACCTGTAGATTGGCAGATTGAATTATTTTTCCCAAAGCATTCGAATCACAATATGTTTTTTTTCCCTCCCCTACCCTCCCAAGTTTGGGAAGATCACAACTGAAATCACATCCCACAGTAATATACATGGAGGAGGCCAGGTAGAGTTGCAGTGTATCCAATAAATCCCCCTTCCTGCCTTTGTTTTAGGCCCATAAACAATAATAAATTGATATGCAGATTGTTGCCAAACTCCATCAATTATGAGTAGTCTACCTGGTATCAAGTCCACTAATTTGGACAAGGAAATGGAAAAGGAACCAAAAATGAGTCCTACACCATCCACCTTGTCCAAACAGAATGACCAGAAGGAAGGACCCCATAACCATTCTGATTGGAAAAGCCTACCCTGGTCCTGAATGTACATCCAGGTGTCTTGTAGGAAACAAACATCCAATTTTGAGTCACGAATATACTGGAAAATTGCCTGTCATTTGGAAGAATTCAACACACTACAGCAATTCAAAGCTCCTAGGGATAAAGGCTGAGGTGTTAGTTACCTAGGGCGCTTTTTTCCTTTTTATTTCTTTTTACCTTTATACTCAGAATGGGAAGACTTAGTTTTATTTTGATTCTGTGAGTCTGGTACTCCAGTATCCATGTCTAAATCCTCTCCTACCATAGCTAAGGCTTCATATGAGTTTTCAGTTTCTACCCCAGAGGGCTCAGGTGGAGGGACGGGGCTTAGAACTCCTGGTAGTTCTTCATTCAATCATAGAGGATGGTTGGGGGGTCCAAAGTCCCAATGGCTCATGGTAGCAAACTGGAGGAAAGTTTCTTACATCAGAAAGATCGGGGGGAATACTCACTACTTCCTGTTTTACAGGTCCCAGAGGTTCAATGGGACCCTCACCCGTAATGTGTAAACCATCCTCCCGTAGGTGGTCATGTTGTGGTTGGGTGGGTGTGGAAGGACACGCAGGACTTATACCACTACCCTGTTGTTGGCTAGAAACAGTATCCTGTGCCTTTTGAATTAAGAGTTCAGGACTAATGACAGAGGGTTTGTTTTTTGCAGCCCATGGACACTCAGTAAACCCATGCCCATATTCTTCACACAGGTCGCATGTAGGTTGATTTGGACACTGAAAACTGATGTGTCCTACCTCACTACGTATGTCACATCTAGGAGTATCACGCACACTAGACAATTGAGTGCAAGACCCACACCTATAGCAGGTTCGAGGCTGACCGGCATAAAAACAAACTCCCCGATCTCTGCCCAACACAAAAGAATTAAGAATATGCTCAGTCTCATTTTCAATCAGTCTAAGCTTCACCTTGTACTTCCAGCTCCCAGTCCAAAAACATTTCGTATCCAGGATTGCCTCGGGGTACTCAGGACCTCACATTTTTGAGAAAACCAGTAAGTGATGTCCTCAACGTGGACCCCCTCATTCTGAAACATAACTGTGACAAATTTGATCAAAGATTTAGTTAAAGGAATCACAAAGAAGAGGGTCCACAGTGGGGAGAACTTAACCTGGTTGTACCTTTGGCAAAAAAGATCCCGTAAATATGGAGAACGAAAACTTACATCAAAGTTGTCTTCACCCGAAATATTAATAAGGGTGAAGACTTCTTTAGGATAACATTTTAAAGAATCTTTCAGTAAGGATTTCCTTACATACTGCCTATCAGACCTAACTTCTAAGCCTCCTTGATAACATATACATACTGCATTCCATGTTGGAGCAGCTATTTTTTTTAGATTTCGCAAACAGCTCTGATAACAAAGGTTTAGGTTGGGGGGGCACCAGTGTCTTCAGTTACTGTTTTGGTGGAAACTGAGATTGACTCTGTAGTCTCTAACTTGGTCAAAGTATGATCCAGGGGGTTTGGTGGACATGCCTGTGGTGAAGAAAATTTCCCTAGTTCTCCATTTACAAGTCCATGTACAGCAGGTACCTGCATAGTCATGGTTGGGTGCCATTCTGGAGACTGTGAAGAGAGGGGAGCCCAAAGATTCCATTCAGGGTCTGGGATCTAGCCACCACCTGGCGTTCGCTTCCAGCCAGACTCCTGTAGTGCTTTGTCTGGTGACCAGTTTTCAGACTGGTCTTTTGGCACTTGTGCTATCGCAAAAGCCGACCGAATGGCCAAAGAGGTAGATGGTTGAGAAAGTTTAAAAGGGGGAGCTGTTTTTCCCCCTAAGTCCTCACTCATTTTGTCCCAATGCAAAGAAATATTTCTCTTCGCTGAAGTAGCTGCCCTTTTTAGTTTTGTTCCTTCCATCGATGCAGTTTTCACCACCTGACCTGTGGCTGTAAATGAAAAGATAGTGACATTATCCTGATGTAGTGGTTTAGATTGGTAAATAATAGCGCTTTCAGTCCCTGACCCAGGACCTTGTTGCAGCTCCTTTTTTTCCGAGATAAAAATCTCAGGGAGTCCTGAAATGTTCTCATTCGTACATGCTGTAACCGAGCTCTTAATGCCGGAGACAGCAGTTTTTTGCACTGTGTGGGTCTGGGAGATGTGAATACCAGCTGGCTTACAATTATTTCCAGGTAATGTTTCAGCCTGGAAAATGACATTTCCCTGGTTGCCCAATGCTGCATTTGCTTCACTTTTATCTGGCGGCTTTAGGCTCATGCAAACATCTGCGCTTGGACTGCCAGCCACAGAGATAACATCACTGGTAGAAAGTATAGGCTGTATAGGGTTAACCGGCAAAGCAGCCTTCCTCTGTGATGTTACTGTATCAACACTAAATTTGACAGTCTGTCCATTTCATTGACAGCCTTGCCAGCTTTCATTTTCCCCGGAATAGATAAGGAACCCACATGAGTTGTATTTTGCTCACAAAGCAGTAAAGCAGGTGCACGTTCATCCAAAGTATCATCACCATTTTCATCAATAACAAATTTATTTCAGCACTTGTCTTTTCATTTTGTATGTCCATGAGAGCCTTTTCCTCTGCTGTACTTAAATCCTCTGTGGATTGGAAAATATCCAGCTCTTCCTCACCTATGGTAAAGTCCAAAGTTGTATTCTGAATAGCTCCTTGCAAACTGAGACCAAAGGAGAGAGCTTGCTCCTCTGTCTCCATACCATCCAAATCCGCCATCTTGGTACAGCAGACAAAGGGTCCTCTGCTCACAGGAAGCAAGGCCCCCTTGCAGGAAGAGCAGGGAATTTCCCAGTGTCCTGGCCAGATTTCCCATTCACTAAAAAAAATACCACCAACGGCTTAATCTGGTTCAATTTCAGTTGGTTACTATCTGTATCCCCCTCCCCCCGGTCACCCCTGAAAAAGGGACTTCTAGTCTCAGTGGACCTACTGGGTCAACAAAATTCAATAAATAAAAATAAAATAAATAAGGGTCCCTAGCTTCCTGTTAGCCACAGAGGTAATATTGCCAATGTGTTCCTCGAATGATAGAACCTCATCAGTTGTAACCCCTAAGTATTTAAAGGAGCTCACCTGCCCTAGAGCAGTGCCAGAGCTGTTCGTTATTATGAATGGGAGTGTTTCTTTCCTCTTTTGACGCCCTGCGAAGAGCATCATCTTTGTTAAGAGCACATAACACAGAAATAAATTATGTAGTCACTCCTACACAGAAAATCGGGAGATGCGTGGGTGCAACAGCAGCAAGTAATATATAGAAAGCAATAATGGGGGGGGGGGGGCACACACTGTCTATAAGAAAAGAAAAACACTTGTTTTATTCCAAACTCACCAGGACGCCAAACTCTCCTACACAAAATAATCTAAAGAATACTGCACAACTAAATCTGCAGTCTTTTACTTTTATTTATAAAATGGGTAAACAAAATTCTACTGTACCATTGGTGCAAACACATTACATGACTATGCATTATTCACCAACTACTGCACGCCTGCACCTTTGTCATGTGTTTTCCCCCTGTATGTTAATTTCATGCCCATTTTATACATAACACACCTTATGGTCTGTGGTCACACTGATTTTCACACTTCTTGTGTGGTTAAGGCTTTATCTTGTGCCTCACAATGCACCCAAGGTGTGTGTATATATATCAATGCACAACTGCACACCCTGTCATGTGTTATTGCTTGTTTATTTGACAGGAGAGCCTGTGAGCAGCAAGCACCTATTTTCAAAGGGAACCTAGGTCCAGCAAGAGTTACAGCACAGGTAGTAAACTGTCATAAGAAGAAGCAGCAGCTAACGCTTTTCATTCAAATATTATAGATCAAGGGAGCACTCAAATGGAGTGCTCCCTTTCCCTGCATGTGAGACACTTATTCTTTCAAGAGTGTCTCACGCACAGCTGCCCTGTAAATTGACAAGTTATGGGGAAGTTTTTGAAATATTTAGTATAATATTGATCAGCCTTAATCAATAATATGTTAATACATCTGCAGAGAGTACTCTTATGATTGTAAGAGAGTGGGCTCATAGTCCTAGTGTATCAGAACCGCTCACCTTTGATTCAGAGTTCTCACACCCTAAGACTGTGTGCACAACCAAAAGTGTTGCCTCCATAAATGTCTATCTACAGGAGGGACAGGGAGGGTAAAAGAGGAGGAGGAGTAGCTCTCTACATAAGAGAAGAAATCAAAGCAACAGAACAAAAGGGTAAACAGGGAGGAGAAGAAGCACTGTGGGTCAATTTGGAGGCAGGCAATGGCACCACAATCCGCACAGGGGTTGTATACAGGCCCCCCTCTCAGGGGGAGGAAATGGACAAGGAAATGATAGAAAGTATACTTAGAATGGCAGATAAAGGGGAGATATTGCTGATGGGTGATCTGAATATGCCAGATGTTAACTGGAGTGCAGTTGCAGCAGCCACTTCTAAGAGTGGGGTTATTCTGGATGCCCTACAGGGGGCATGCCTTAGACAACTAGTATTGGAGCCCACTCAAGAGGGAGCAATCTTAGACCTGGTTCTCTCAAACAGAGATGAAGAGAGGATCACAGATGTAGAAGTGGGTAGCCATCTGGGAACTAGCGACCATCGAACAGTATGGTTCACAATAAACACAGCAATAGAGTCAAGCCATACAAAGACAAAGGTACTGGATTTTAGGAGGGCTGACTTTGCCAAAATGGGTGAGTGCCTAAGGAATGCACTAGCAAATGGGCAGGAAGGAGGGGTGGAAGAACAATGGGGAATAATAAAAACTGTCATCACAGAGGTAGCAAGCCTTTGTGTAAAGCAAATAAACAAAACGAAACGAGGTAAGAAACCACTATGGTTCTCAAAGGAAGTGGCAGTGAAGGTTCAAGAGAAAAAGAAAGCATTCAGGAAGTACAAGGAATCACAGAAGGAACAGGACAGAGAACTGTATCAGTTAAAGCAAAGGAAGCTGGAAAGGCAGTCAGAACAGCAAAGGCCCAAACCGGGAAAAGATAGCCAACTCAGTTAAGAAGGGGATAAAACCTTTTATAGGTACATCAGGGAGCAAAGGAAGACCAAGGGAGGATAGTGAGGCTTAATAAAGGGAGGGAGGGTGGGCAGAGGGTGACTGTGAAAAGCAGAGATACTAAACAAATATTTTTGCTCAGTATTTACAAAGGAAGAGGGGAGGTACCTAAAACAAACAGTAGAAACACTCTGGATACAGAAGTTGATACCAGCCCATTTACAGAAGAAAGAGTTCTGAAAGAGCTCTTAAAACTGAAAGGTGGACAAAGCAATGGGGCCTGATGGAATTCATCCCAGAATTTTAAAGAACTAAGGATAGAACTAGCGACACCACTGACTACCCTCTTTAACAAATCATGGGAGGATGGGGTGGTACCTGAGGACTGGAGGAGGGCAGATGTGATTCCCCTTCACAAAAGTGGGAGCAAGGCAGAAGCAGGAAACTACAGACCTGTTAGTTTAACCTCAGTGGTAGGGAAAATGATGGAATCACTTCTGAAGGAAAGAATTGTTCGTATCTAGAGACCAGAGGGCACAGGACCCAAGGCAGCATGGATTCACAGCGGGAAGGTCATGCCAGACAAATCTGATAGATTTCTTTGACTGGGTGACCAAAATAGTAGATCAGGGAGGGCTGTGGACATGGCCTACCTAGACTTTAGCAAGGCATTTGACACAGTCCCACACAAAAGATTAATATACAAGTTAGCCAGCCTGGGGTGGGTCCCAAGATGACAGCCTGGGTAAAGAATTGGCTGGAGAATAGGACACAGGAGTAATAGTAAATGGAGTCCCTCTGAAAAAAGGGGGGTTAGCAGTGGGGTACCACAGGGTTCAGTATTAGGACCGGTCCTCTTCAATGTCTTTATAAGCGACATTGCAGAGGGACTGGAAGGAAAAGTATGTCTCTTTGCAGATGACACAAAGATCTGCAACAGAGTTGATGCACAAGGTGGGGTGGAAAGGATAAGAAGGGACTTGGCAAGGTTAGAGGAATGGTCAAATGTATGGCAGCTTAGATTCAATGCTAAGAAGTGCAAGGTAATGCACCTGGGAAACAAAAACCCAAGGGAAGAGTACACAATGGGGGGTGAGATACTAACAACAACAAAAATGGAAAGGGACCTGGGGTAGTCATATCAGATGACCTAAGGTGGGCAAGCAATGAGAGGGCAGCAAGGAGGGCTGGGGGATACTGGGATCCATAGGGAGAGGCATCACCAGCAGAAAACAAGATTATTATCCCTCTGTACAGACAGCTGGTGAGACCACATCTGGAGTACTGTGTGCAGTTCTGGAGACCCAATCTCCGCAAAGACATAGACAGGATGGAAGCTGTCCAGAGGAGGCACTAAAATGGTGCAGGGTCTGCACGGAAGACATATGAAGTGAGACTTAAGGAGCTTAATATGTATAGCCTCGGGAAAGGAGGAGAGGGGGACATGATAGAAACTTTCAAGTACCTCAAGGGAATCAACAAAGTCCAAGAGGGTAGCATCTTTCAAAAAGAGGTGTGCAAGAACAAGGGGCACAATTTGAAGATAGAAGGGCGGCTCAGAGGTAATTTAAGGAAGTATTTTTTCAGAGAGGGTTGTGGATGCATGGAACAGCTTTCCAGAGGAGGTTGAGAGTCAAAAACAGCGGTGGAATTCAAGCATGCATGGGACAGTCATAAGGCAATTCTAGGGGGTGGGGGTAGGAAGAAGTAGGCTGCTGGTTAACTAGGATCTGCAGCTTATCCATCAGGTAGGGAAATGGGCAGACTGGGTGGGCCAAGCGGTCCTTATCTGCCGTCAAATTCTATGTTTCTATGTTTCTATGTAGCAACATATAAATTAGAAACTACATGGCAGGTGGATTGTTACAAGAAATGTAGTTTCCATATACTTTTTTTTCCTTTTTCCCCGTATTGCTTTTTCTTCCTGTGGGAGGTGGGCAGGCTCTCAGCCTTGTTCCTGCTCCCCACGACCAATGCCCGCCTCCTCTGACTTACCAGAGCTGAGTCCCCCACTGATTCCCTGCATCATAGGGCCAGGAGGAAGAGGGCTATCCTCCCCCATACAATATCTCATATTTTCCTTAGCAGTCAGGTGATGGCATGAGCCACAGGGGACTGGGCAGGGCTTCATGATGTCCACCTTCCCCAGTTTTCCTTATTCTCCCTTTCCCCTACCATGGTGACTCATCAGGATGTGTGTGTGTGTGTGTGTGTGTGTGTGTGTGTGTGTGTGTGTGTGTGTGTGTAGGCATGCATACCCTGCAGAACCCTGGACCCACACTTTGAGCCACTTGGGACCTGCATGACCACCAGGCCTCCACCCGGTGCCAGTCATAGGCTGAGACGGCTGGCCACCCCTTCCCAGGTGAGGAGAGCAGTCCCTGGGGTGCTTGATCGTCTCCTACCCTGGCTGACCCCAATAAATGTGTGCTCATTCCTGTACACAGGTTGCCAGCATGGCTGGAGTTAAGGCATTCAACATTTCGGGCCTTTATGCCATGGGGCCAGCATTCCAATATGATATTAAAGGTATGATTTACAATGTTAGCTCTTCACTGAAGCAATACATCATTTACCCAAGAACAATATGTCACAGTTTAGCCAAATGTAGCTTTCATTTAATTAAGCTGCCCCAAAGCCAATAATACCCAAAATTCAGTTCACAGTGTGTGCTGTTCCCTGGTGTGAATGGATGTTAACCTTTGCTGAAGCCCTGTGTTAGGCCATGGCACGTGCCTGCTACTCACTGGAGAGGAACAAAACAGGAGGACTGAGTTAACAGCTAGGCTGTAGAAAGAACTTGAAGGGCATTAAATAGCAAAATGCAATGTAAAATGGGATAATTCTAATCATTTCCAAAAATGCATAGCAGTAAACTAATAATTCTTTTTTTTGAGTGACTCCACGATATTGGGGACTACATGAATAAAACTATTTTTTTGTTTAATTTCACTAATCAAGTTGTGCCATGTGCTAGGCATTTTCACAGCTGATTAGCACTTTTATGTGTAAAATGTCTAATCAATCTTTTTCTACCTATTTAATACCCTGATAAGGGTCCTCTTAAATGCGTATGGAACATAGGAAATTACATTTGATTATACAATGGCAAGAAGGAATCCTGGCTTCTGATTGGTCAGTTGGCCATCACAGCAGGGATGTTATCCTGGTATAACATCCCTGCTGATTGTTCCTAGGGTTTTTTGGATGATTTGTAGCATCTTCTCTTAAGAAACAAAAATATTTTTACACACTGGCAAAAACATTCTTTAAAATTATTTTTTTTTATTCTGTATAAAACAACAAGCCATTGTATAATAGTAATAATGCCCTCCAGGGTGGGTGTTATGCTGGGATAACATCCCTTCTCAGGTGTTGGACGCACTCGGCCGGTGGCCTCGGGCCCAACCACCCGAGGTGGGATGTTATCCCAGCATAAAACCCACCCTGTTGGGCATTATTCCTTTACTACAGTATGGGAGGCACTAGAGAGACATCTTCCAGGCTGGTTGTACTCCATTTGAGCTCTCTCCTATGAAGAGGCATTATTGCTAATTTATCTATAACAAAGTTTTGGAACTGATTAGATTTTATTTTATTTATTTATTTACAAGATTTACCAGGAAGGCATACTGAGCAACAATGCTCGATTCCAGATGCGACCTGGGGTCCGACGCTCGGTGCATTACATGGAAAATTGTGCATTACAATAGTAATTAGAATGCAGAAAAGTGTACTCCTGGAGCCTTAGGTCTGGGAGTTTACAGACAGGAGATAGATGTATAGTAACAAATACAAATATCAAGTACGATTGTACAACACATTTCAGAATGAGAGACTGATTAAATTAACAGGAGCAGCTGGAGGAGAAATGTGCCTTGAGTAGTCAGGATCGATGATAGGGATTTTGTGCATGTCTTATGGGGGCAGGTAGGATGTTCCAGATCTGTGGTATTCTGTAGCTATATAAATGCTTTGTGAATTATCAAACAATTTAAAACCCAATTCAGCATGGGCCATCCTAAAGCACAGCAACAGGGACTGCCAAAAGAATCATCCTCTGCATTCAGCTAAGGCCACGGGTACCACAAGCAGTACCGACACTAGCAACCAACAACCTAAGAATGATCCTCCATGGCAACAATTGTTCAAGTCCATGCAGGCCATGGACTCAAAAATGGAGACACTTATTCAAAAATTTGAAACACAGAATGTAGCCATTAAGACATTAACAACCACTGTTGCTGACTCTGAAAAAGGGTAAGCACCACGACAACCATGACCTCGCTTACCAAAGAAAATGGGCAGCTGTGTAGCTGGATGGTGGTTTTAGAAAATGAGATCAGATCTGGGAACCTCAGGTTTGTGGGAGCTCCAGAAGGAGTGTAGGGGCTAGATTTACTGTCCTTTCTTACTGGCTGGCTTACAGAACATCTTACCATTCTTGATGGACTCCAGTGGTTAACATTGAGGAAGGTTTATCGAGTGAATCCAGGGTTCACTCTCAGATCCCCACTCAGCCCTGTAGTATTATCCTGCATACCTCAGGGTTTGAGATCTGGGATATTATTCTAACAGCAGCCAGAGTGAAATACCCAATATCAATCAATGGTGCAGGCATAGAGGACTGTGTATGAGAAGTCATACACAACATAGAGGATTGTGTATGAGCAGTCATACACAACAAGGATATTCTTGTATCGAGAGGTTTCCTTGGTAACAGATTACCTCAAAAGCGCAGCTTGAGAGACCAAGGGAACTTCGAGATACAAGAATATCCTTGCAGGTATGACTGCCTCATACAATCTTTTGAGAAAAGGGCAGTCACAGCATAGAAAATCACACAAAACCCGCTTAGTGAAGACAACAGGAATAGACATGTTAACATTTTCTTTTTTTTTTTAACTGACAGTGTGTTGCAGATGTTTCTGCAAGTTCAAGTTAAAAAAAAAAAAACTTCCAGTTTAATTGGATAGAGGAAAGCAACTATGTGGCAGCATTCCAGGTTGTTCTACTGCAGTAGTGACATCACTACTGCAGCAGAACAACATAATGATGTCACTACTGCAGCAGAACAAACATATCCCAGGCATGGAATTCCATGCATAACATCATTTCACCATACATTATATATAGGATAGTGCATGGGGAACAGTTGACAACAGGGCTATTCTTTCACCGAGTTGGAACTATGACGACGGAGTACCTCAAGAGCGCAGCTCAAGAGGCAATCCGTCATCATAGTGCCAACGAGGTAAAAGATTAGCCCTGTTGTCAACTGTTCCCCATGCACTTTTCTTTACAGTGTATGGTGGAACGTCATTTTTTTGGGGAAAAAAAAATCACTACAGCATGTTTCTGCTTCAAAACATTTTTACTGGGGTACTAGAAGGAAAAAAGAACTTTACATTTTGAACGTTTTCACGCTTGACATTTTAACTGTTCAAAAACTCACATACAGCAGCACCCGGAACAGCAATTCACAATCTGCGGGGAAGAGCAGAGAAAAAGGGTCGGTAGTGAGGATCACATTTCATCACTCAGGAAACTATGTAATTGCCGCATGTCATTTCTTGGGTTTTTTGCGTTTTGTTTTCTGATGAGGATGAATCTATCCGTTCGATGAGTGGCTTTGACAGTACTCCGCCGACATTGCTGCTTTCGCTATGTGTACTGTCTATGGAGTGAGCCCTAACTGTCAAATGCTGCTCGAGGACACAGTGTGTGACGTGCACAGTGCAGCAGAACAAAAAATCGTTCTGCTGCACTGCGAACGTCACTAGTGCAGGTGAACAACATTTCGACAGCGATGGATTTTGGTGGAGAATGGCGTTCCACCATACACCTATATCTTTTTCCTGTGTTTCTAAAAGTTGTTCTCAACATTAGAATGTTGAGAATAACTTCAGACCCTAAACAGCAGCACATGTGAGTAGGGGCCACTTGCCCTAGGGACTTTTAAAAACAACGCTTAACAGACAAGCAATATCACATCTAGAAAAAATACTGATATTTCATCTAGATGAAATATCGGACCTGCTCCACTTCAGAAAAAGATGCTCAGATTTTATTATAAAAAGTAAAATAAAAACACGAATGTGAAGGGCAAGCTTGGTTCTCATATATTGTAGGTGCAGTGATGCCACAGGAACATTTGGGCTCCGCTCTCATGTTTTACAATATCACAGTATCCACTTGGTGTGAGAACTAGCTTGTTCTTCACACTCAGGGGTTATTTATTCTTTATTGAAATCTGTGGTTTTGGCCATGTGTTCTGATTTAGGAACGATCTATAAAGAAAACGTATTGTTAGGGAGGCATTCAGAGAGCTAGCTCTTGGGAGGATGCTGCCGGCTGACTCCAGTGGTTCAGTGCAGTCATCCTTTGTCATCACCACATGTAGTCAACCCTTGTACATCACCCAACATACAGAATGTGCTAGAAAACGGAAGACAATCCCATTTGTTTTTTGTGACTCGCCTTCTTAGTTCTTGGTCTGATCTCCACTCCGGACATTCTTCTCTGCCACAGTATGGCTGTCTAGCTCAATGTCTCTTCTCTTATAGTCTCTTGGACTCTTATTACCAATGTATCTGGCTCTCTTAGCTGGCATAGTACATCTGCTTTGTCTCTGTCCAGCCCTTTGTGCTGATCAAATGTTCTTTTAATCAACAGTACTATTAAGGAAACAATGGGGTTCACATAGTCCCTGCTGCATTCCCAACTGAAGGACATAGTGCCATTATGATCCTAAAAACTGGCATAAAGAATGTTCTAGAGCTCTTCATATGAACTGCCCATTACGCTGCAATATGTAATAGGATGGTTATGAGGGATAGGCCTGGTATCAAACTGTTTTTTTTTTTTTAAAAGGTTATCCTGCAACATAGATATATAACATTTGTTAGAAAAGGATTGTTTGGGCCACCCAGTCTGCCCAGAAGTTCCCTGCCTATTCTGTCTCTGCAGACCCTGTTTGGTTTCCGGTGACCCTTCCACCTCCCTGCATCCTATCTAATATAGCCCTGTGCTGATCTCATGCATGCTTGAAGCCCCTCACTGTTCCAGCCTTCACCACTTCAGCAGGTAGACTATCCAAGTATCTACCACCCTTTCAGTAAAGAACTATTACCTTACCTCACTCTTGAACTCCCCACCTCTAGCCTAATTGCATGTCCCCTGGTCCTGATGCGCATTCACATCTGGAAGAGACTCCCCACCTGCACCCTATTAACCCCTTTGAGGTACTTGTTGGGTTCTGTCATGTTACCTTTACCTTCTCTCTCTCCCCTGTCTTCCAATGTGTACACATTGAGATCCCACAGTCTCTCCCCATAGGACTTCTCATGCAAACCATGCACCATTTTGGTTGCCCATCTATTTACTACAGTGGTTGCCAATTCTGACCCTCGTCATGTGAGAGGTTCCCCTAATAAAAAAGCAGGGCCAGCTGGGGAGAGAGGAGAAGTGAGATGCTGGGGTGAGAGAGCAGAAGACCAAGCCTGGGTCTGGCTTTGTGACATAGTTATTTAAATTACTATTTATAGGCCAGCCCGGTGGCACTGAGGGCTGAGGCGCTGGTCACCTTGCCTCACGACACGCCGGCAACCCATGTTTGGGAACGAGCATGGGTCAGTGGGGGTTGGCGGGGAGGAGAAGGACTGAGCATCCATTGGACTGCTGTCCTTCTCTGGGGAGGGGGGTCCATGACAGTCGGTGCCTGATTGCCCCCTGTCAGAGGCTGGAGGGCAAGGCACTGCACTGTACTTCAGGGGAGGAGTTAGGGGCAGACTCCAGGAGGGAGCACGTGCGGACACATGTGCACTCCCCTCCACCTGTGTCATGGCACACCCTCAGCTCCAGGGATAAAAAAGGTAGACCTCCTAGTCAGGCAGCTTGATGGCTGTCCAACGGAACACTAGCTCTGGGGGAAGTTGCTGAATCTGGATCCGGACATGGTGGGTGAGATGGGGGCTCCCCACCACCCCACTGCGGGGAGTAAGCTGCAGGGGAAACAAGCAAGGACCCTAAAAGAGTGTGAGGGTTGTCAGACGGTGGACAGAGTCCCAAGGAGTTGCCAGGAATGGGAGCAGACCAGGTAGGTCAAGCAGAAAAAGATAATAAAAAAAATAAATAAATAAATAATTTACTATTTATTCCTCTTTGTCATGTTATCGATTAGCTGTACTTATTGTGAGGTGCCCAGAGCTTCTGGGATTGGGTGTCATATAAATACAATTGCCTTGCCTTGTCAAGAGAGGGTCCAACTCTAGGAGGCCATCTGGAGGGTCTTTGGGCTTCTATTTGGTCAACATGGAGCTGGTGGTTAGGACTCGAGTGGTGCCAGTAAATCTTGGGTTTGAGTAGGAGACCTCCCTGGAATGAATAAGGGCTCACTGAGAAACAACAGCTGATGCAGGGAGTGTCAATACTGCCTCAGTGGGGCAGCCTTACTTCCTATTCAGTTGTACACCTAGCAGGTGTTGGGGGATCTAGGTTGGCCAGTGCATTGGGGGGATGGCAGTTGTCTGTGTTGGTGCTATGGATTTGTCACCTCACCATTTGGCTGAAAAATAAATTAATTGGCTAAAAGAGGATAAAATTCACCACTATTGAGAACATTTTTTTTTTGTCTAATTTATTTCTGCTCCCCCCAAGCCCTCAGTCAGCCACTCCTTCGGGACACCTAGGCCTACCACCATCACATCCCTTTGTCATCCACTGTCCCCATAAGTGCTGTGATCCTGGGTAACCCAATGCATCTCTTCATCGGGAGAGCCCCTCCTCCATGGGGAACAACCAGACAGGAGAGTCACCTGTACGCATTCTGCACATCTTGGGCATGGCAGAAGTCAGTGCAGACACATCCGGGCTCTTGTGGTGAGTGGGTACTGAACACCATCATCCAGTCAGCTGAGTGGCTATTTCTCCATTTTTCTCCCAGCCCACCCACCATCCTCGGAGTGGTCCAGCTGCTGCAGCTTTCTGAAGGTGGAGGCATTCAGTGGCACATCGAGGCCACACACTGCCAAGAATGCCAACCACTAGCCACCACCAGGAACTGACAAACTGTGGTCCGGGACCCCCCCCCAGGAGAGAAGCATCCAAAGGATGCTCCCAACTCCCTCCCTGCCGACCTCTGCTCCTGACATCTGAACCCCCCCTTTGCTTGGCATCATGGAGCCAGCTCAAGAACATTTTTTGTTGCAGGCAGGTGCTCCCCATGTCATTAATAATAGCCCCCACTCATCTCAGCCCTACCACCCTCCCTACCCAGACCTTATAGGTCCCTCAGTCACAATATTCTGTACAAATCAATGTTTCTAAACATGTACTACACTGTGAAAAGATCCTCATCATCTGCATCTGATAGCCTAATCGGAATACTGGTATGCTTGCCTCTATGGTAGAGGCATATATCAGGAAGCACAGGCAAACCAGGAGAAGTTATAACATCTGCAAGCAGCGTTTTATTATTACTAACAACAATAGAATAAAAACATTTAAATTGTACAGGATAGCTTTTCATACAGGCAGTCCAAACAAAGTCCTACATCTGAGATCCTCTCTTTAAATCTCCATCTATCACTGAACAAAAACATTGCTCTTTTTATTATAAGATGTCTTTTCCTGACAGTTCAAATTCTGCATCCTGCTGGTGTAAATCAATCTCCTGTTTCTCACAAAATGTCTCAGAACTTTGTCTTCCCTGAGGCCAGCCTGCAGGTGCAACAAAATAGAACATTCTGTCCATCGATGTCTTTTGTGGCTGTTACTGTCCCCCCACTCAGCCCTCCCACTCAGCGTCCACCTACCCACACACCCCCAAGCCCTTACTTACTCATTGGGGGTCCAACATGATAATCCTCTGTGGACTGCAGACACATCTTCACTCTTCAAAGCCAGACCACAAACTGAAGAAACAGATATGTGGTTCAATGTATTTCAAAGGGGCTTTGAACTTAGTGGCATAACTTGGCCATTTTGCATATTTTGGGCCCAAATTTTGAACATGCCTATTTTGGGATACCACCTCATGAACAATTGCATTGACATTAAACAAATCAGTCTCAAAAGGTGATTTTGCGGCCCCTGCATAAATCACCTTTTAGACAGAAATTGAACATTTTCTTTGCTCTTGTTCATTAAGTGGGGTCATAAGAAGGCTATGTTGAAAATTTGGTGCACAAATATTAAAAAAACAACAAAGTTATTAGCCTACATTGAATTTTGTAAACACAGACTCAACCTTGGTAATTTTTGAATATTATTACCCCAAATTTACAACATAGCCATTTCTTTATAGCACCTCATGAATGCGACAGCTATCATTGTTCAACTCCCTGCCCAAATTGTGTTTTTGTATGCCAAAAGGTGATTTTGCCATCCCTGCATGAAATCACCTTTCAGACAGGAGCTACAAATTTTCTCTGCCCTTGTTCGTGAAGTGGGGGTCATTAGAAGGCTTTCCTGAAAATTTGGTGTAAAATATTAAAAAGCAACAAATTTATGAGCCTGCGTTGAATTTTGCAAATGCAGGCTCCTAACTTTGGTAATTTTTGAATATAATTCCCCCAGATTTACAACATAGCTATTTCTTTACAGCACCTCATGAATGTGACAGCTGTCATTTTTCAAATCCTGGCCAAAATGTGTTTTTACATCCCGAAAAGTGATTTTGCAGTCCCTGCGCAAAATCACCTTTCCGGCAGGAGTTCAACATTTTCTGTGCCCTTCTTCATGATGCAAGGTCATAAGTAGGTAATGTTGAAAACTTGGTGTAAAAATATTAAAAACCAACAAAATTATGAGCCTACATTGAATTTTGCTAACACAGGCTCTTAACGTTGGTAATTTTCAATATTTGTATCACACATTTTCAACATAGCCATTTCCCTACAGCACCTCATGAATGTGACAGCTGTAATTTTTAAAATCCTGTCTAAAATGTGTTTTTTGCATCCTGAAAGGTGATTTCACAGTACCGGCATGAAATCACCTTTCAGACAGGCGTTGAATAGTTTCTCTGCACTTCTTCATGAGGTGGGGTTATAAGAAGGCAATGTTGACAATCTGGGACAAAAATATTAAAACATAAGAGTTATGAGCCTGCATTCAACTTTATAAATGCAGGCTCATAACTTTGGTAATACATAACCCACAAAGAGCACCACAACACATCTACTACCCCAGGGCTTCAATGTCAGTGGCGAACATCCAGAATAGACAAATGCTTGTTTAGTCACTCGAGCTACTTTCTGACATTCAGCACAAGAACTGCAATGGGTAACAACATCCTCATGAATCCCAGGTCAGTATAATGTGTACAATAATCTGGCAAGGGTGCGATTCCCACTCCAAATGACAAACCGTAGGGCCATCATGGGCTATCAGTAACAACTCAGCTCTATACTTCTTTGGTGTATGACCAATTGTTCCATCTGTTCCTGCATCTGAGGATTAACTCAAACTCTGTCCAGTAGCCCATTACATTTTTTAAACATTGGTTCACACTATTTTTGTTTCACCCCCAGCTGCTTAAGAAAACCTTAGCGAGAAACATCATTAATTTGCTCTGAAACAAAATCACAATCAGTTATCACTTTAGCCACAGCATTTTCATATATCAACCCCATATGTCTCTCGGTCTTTTATTGCCACTGTTTTTCAGGCATCTTTCTTTTTTTCATGGACTTACATATCTTGGAGCTGCAATCAAAGACACCAAAAAGACAAGAGTCCTAAATATATCTGAGATTTTCTTTGCCGGTGCTCGTCATCACAGCTGCTGAAACAGCAGAGTTTACTCCCTTTGTAATTAACTTTGCAAATCCTAGAAAGTCACTTCCAATAATCACAGACACAGGTAACTTTGGTAATAATCACAGATACAGATAACTTTGGTATTACCCCCACTTTCATTTGGTGCAACATCCCATTAATGTTCATAGTCACTTGGGTGGTGGGATAGTATCGAGTGCCCCTGTGGATGCAGATGACTTCAGTACCTGGCCCTTTTGCACATTTTTTCCCAGCACTTCAACATGCACCATGGTATGTCTGCTTCCCAAATCTATAAGTCCTTTCACAGGACTATCTCCCACTTTGGCATCTGTTAAATACTTGCCCCGGGCCCCCAATTTGCTAAGGCCACATTTACACCAGTGTTACCCTCCTTATTTTTATGTCAGTTTCTTGGAAAATATGGCCTGGCTTATCACAGTTATAGCAAACAAAGTCTTTGGGTACAGATTTGTTACCCCCATCTGAGTTCTTATCTGATCTGGAGTCAAATCAGGAAAAAGAGGGTCTTGCCCGTTTCTCAGCTGTTACTTTGCTGCTACGGTTTCTGTCTGGCCATCTTATAGTCCTCCACCAAAGAAACTGCCTTTTCCCACTTTCCGGTTCTTGTTTTTTTTTTGTACTCAGAACTGCATGTTTGTAGGAAGGACATTGATGACTGTTACATTGCAAATGTTTAGATAATCTGTGCGACTGTTTTGCCTTCTGGTTGGAGCCACTTAAAGAGAAAGTCCCTGAGTTGGGTGAAGGCTTCTTGAGGATTTTCGATTGAGTGGTACTTCAGGGACTGGAATCTCTGCCTGTAGGTCTCTCCTGAGATATCATGTCTTTTAAGGATTTCTCTTTTCACAAGGTCTTTGTTTTATGACTGTGCATTGTCCATATTACTCTAGGCAAGTTGGATGTTACCGGTCAGATAAGGTACCAGCCTGCTTGCCTGTTGCTGTTTTGGCCATTGGCAGGCTCTGGTGACCTTTTCAAAAGTCGTCAGGTATGCTTTGATATTATCTGAGGGATACAGCTTTGAAAGTTTAATGTCTTTTAAGTTTGTGTATTGTTGATCTGCTGGCCCCATACCAGATCCTCCAGCTTTGATAGCTTGCAAGGCATCCAGCTATCACTGCTCCTGTCACTGCACCTCTGCTGTTCTCTGTTTCTTAGTCTCTCTTTGTTGTATAACCTACCATTTGAAGAAGGCAGACAGACTTTCAGGTTCTGTTCCTGCCAGTTCTTCTTCTTTCATCACTGTTACTGGTTGTACAGTCTCAGTTTGGACTTTTGTTTCTGTTTCTAGTTTGGCTGACTTTCTTCTGGTAATCACTCCTGGGTTTGCTGTTGCAGGATCCATATCTTTCTTCAGTGCTTCCCTTGTACCAGGTCTAGTACCCACATACAAAACTCCTGGCATAGCAGGGTTTTATTTAATTCTAAAAATTGATTAGCGTTTTGCTCATAAAAGTGCTAAATCTTTGTGAAAATGCATAGCTCTTGCCTCACTGTGCTTAACAAACACAGCACTTCTAGAAAATCTATATAAATACTTTCTGTACAGTTAGTTCGTCCCAAGAAAAAAACTGCTAATCAATTATTTAAAACCCTGCATAGTATATACACTATCTAAATCCCACTTTATCTGACACCAGTTGTGGCAGAGGCATAAGCCAGGAAGCACAGGCAAACCAAGAGAACTTATACAATTTGCAAGTAGCATTTTATTACTATTAACAACAATAAAATACAAAAAAAAAAAAAAAAAAAATTGTACAGGATAGCTTTTCATAGACAGGCAGTCCAAAGTCCTACATCTGAGAGTCATTTTAAAAATCTCCAACTATCACTAAACAAAAACAATTCTTTCTTTTTTATAAGATGTCTTTTCCTGGCAGTTTAAATTCTGCACCCTATTGGTTTAAATCAATCTCCTGTTTCTCACAAAATGTCTCAGAACATTGTCAGTTTATTTTCTGAGGGCAGCCTGCAGATGCAACAAAACAGAACATTCTGTCCCAGGACTGGTCTCCTGTTGACAATTTTGTAAACAAGCTCATGTTCCAGACTGATATCTTTTCTAATGAAAGCAAACAGCTTTATACGATCATTTCAGTGATATAATTATATACATTTGCAAACCAAGGGATCCCAGTTTCACATAAAGATTCACATGTATTTTTTTTAATCACAGAGAAGCAAGTGGAGAAAGAAGGAATAGAAACAGCAAGTGTAGGAATGGAGAAAACATGGAAATTATGGGACCATTGAAATCGCCAATTCCTGGGTGCCACAAGAAAAAAAAATGTTATCTTCAATTTATTTTCTCCCCTTCAGCCACTGACCTGCCATTTAATCCAGCCACCGCACCTCTCCCCCCAACGACCACGGAGACGCATCTTCTGGGCCAGCTGGCATATGCAGCTGTACCAGGGAGAGAGGACCCCCACCTTGGTCCCAGCGCCCAGCCAGGATCCAATACCAGCCTCAGAATATGTGCCCACAAACCCTGCCAGGCTCAGGAAGTGCGTCCATCAAGCTGCCGTGGACAGTGCTGCATTTTTTTGCTCCTCTTTCTAGTCCTAGGAGTGCAGATGTGCAATGAGATCTAGCACTAACATGCTGACATCCACTGCACTCCTCCCTTCTTTACACCATCTCTGGCAGTGCCTCTCGGCATTCCCAGGGACTGCTGCAGAGCAATAAAGACCCACAGCCCACCCCAGGATAGGAGCGCAGTCCTCCAGATGCTCAATCCTATCCTTCCCCTGACAACCCCTGACAACCCAGGCTCGCGTCCGAACCCCGGTCACCAGTGTGATGCAAGGTGTGGCATCCGGCACTTCAACCCTCAGTGCCACCGGGTTGGCCTCCACAAGAAAAATCTGATTGCACAATGAGACAGGCAAGCGAGAGGCAAGTGGCAGGAATAGGAGAGGGCAAAATAGATCTTTACTTTTAATTCCCTCTGCATAACAAATGGGACAGGGTTTTAACCTACCCTGTCATAGCCCTAATAGTTCTTTGAGTGAACTGTGTCTATATCAGCATTTGGTCTGGCTTTTTAGATGCAGAGCCTGAGGATCTTTGGGCAGCTTTGGACAGGTTTAGAAATATTGATTTTTACTAAACTGGGTGAGGAGGGTGGTGGGCTGAGATGATGTGGTGGTGTCCTGGCATTTATTAATTCTCAATGGACAGGACTCAATAGTGGAGCATGAACTGAAGATGGGGAACACACATGGTTGTATTACCTGAAGAATGGCCCTGTAATTTTTTTTAAAGATGGTGGCACAGATGACAACCCCCCCCCCCACAGCGCATAACTGTGAAGAGGAGGCCTTGCCACTACCAGAGGATGGATTGGAGGCACACATGGCTATCCAGGAAACCTACTTTGTCAAGGTAAGAAATGGGACAAAAAGGGGGTTAGGGTTTGTGGCTGATTATGTGGGTAGATTATTTGGATTGGTGGAGAGAGAGGGGGTGTTAGCTGAGTTTTTAATATCACAGTACTCTGAACCTTAAGGCTCAGGTTATAATCTGACTACTGTCCTTCATTGTATGAACCAGAGCAATCTCTATAAATTGGCATACTTATTTCATCCCTGCTTGTGACACGGGGATGGGGATGACGGGCATACATAATGGACCTTGTGTTACTCTGTTGCTTAACCTGCCTGCTGTTTGTAAAGTCAGATATAGTCTGTGTGAAAGTTATTTAAACACATTCTTCATCTTTCCTTTGGCAGCACTGGAGAAGTTGTGTATGGGTGCATGTTACATCCTCTGGGCCTCATATTTGGGTTGGAAGCCTAATCAAAAGCACACGTACACTCCTAGACCTAAAGCCCTGTTGGCAACTGTCCATTTTCAAAATGGCTAAAAAAAAATAAGGTGATGGCTTAAAGAGAGAGATTTAGCCAAATGGCTAATAATCTTTTTGCTTTAGCGCCAACACTGCCAGTAATCCCAAGAAAGGCCACCTATCAGCAAGGACTGGGGACAAGAAAGTGTATGTGTCCATGATCCCAGGAGGGTCTGACCATTGAGTTGGGTTGGAGACAGAGGGGTGGAGTAGTGGCTGAAATGTCTCATAGAATGAGGAGAAAGAGGCAATCAGTGTATGTATATTGTCAAATAATGGGCTTCCTGTCAAGGGGTCAGGGGAGTGGGGAGGTTTGCACTGGTAGCTGTAGCACCGTCGATGTGTACTCTGTTAAAGCAGCATTGCAACAAAATTAAAACATTCATAAAATACTCCAGTTTGGGTGTAATTAGAAAATTGTACCACCAAATAAAAATGAAAATGCATGGAAATGTTATAGTGAAAAAAGGTAATGGTCACATTTTTTGCCCAGTTTTGTTGAACTGCCGCTTTAAATGAATTATAGTTATCAACTCAAACGTCTGAGTGTGGAAAATGAATTTGTTCGATGGAGGTGTACCGTTACTTTGGTGCCCCCCACATATCAACTACCTCATGCCAGCAATCCTGGGTCTGGATCCTCTGCTCTTTGGTGTCCCCCTTGAAACCAGGGTCCTACAAACAGCACCCACATGGGGACCCAAAGGTCCAGTAAACAAATTTGTGTGGTGTACTCACTGGGGTTATGTTTTGTTTTTTAAAAGTTATGACCATAATGTTTTCATCAGGGTCAGTGGCGTCAAAGGAATTTCACTTCAGTGTTCAACAGGGAGCGAGTCATGACATGTGCAGATAGTATAGTAAGAGGAAATATGCATATGCAATAGGTATATGGTTGCCCAAGTCCAGGTGGGGGAGGACCCAGAAAAGTGTACATGCACTCACTGCTCCATTATGCATATGAATCCTGTTATGAAAAGAGTGACATAACAAAGTGTCAGCAAGTTGGTTGTGTGCTAAGTTACAAAAAAAGGAAAATAATTTTGTTTAGGACAGTGTCTCACCTCCTATTGCTGGTAGCATAAATATAAATCTAATTCTTACAATGCAGTGATTACAAAGGCTATCCCTGATCTTGACCTCACCATGGTGGGGTTGATGCATCTGTGGGGAGCATAGTGGGAGACACAGGCTAGATTTATAGAGGAGGAACTTATGTGACCAGCCTTTAGGGCACCAAGCAAGCCTGTTTTCACACGTATAAAGTAAGCAGTGGAAGTCTGTTTCCCCATCCCCCTCTAGTGGCCATGCTGGTAGAAACAGTGGGGGGTGGTAGGGATGCAGTCTGCAAAGGCTACATCTAAGGGTGAGTGACTTATTGTGCCCAGCGTCCTGTTTGAGCTCATCATCCTGCTGGTGAAAGAAAAGAGGCTAGTGAGGCTGCTCTTGTGCCTGAGAAGCTGCCCCACCCAGTTAGCAAAGACCCAGGGCCCCGATAGTGATTTGATGATCCTGGAAGCCGAGGAGGAATGCTGTTGCTGCTGTTGAGTGAGTGCCTGATGCTGGTGCTACAAGTCAGCCTGCCCCATCAGCCAAGCAGCTGAGTGTGGTAGGTCCATATCTAGGAGCTATGACAACTACCCAAGTTGCCCCCTAAGAAGGAGAAACTCTGGCTGCCACTAGGTTGCCCACACCCATTGCTAGGGAGGTTGTACCAGGGGGATCACAACCTATGGAGACTCATGCAGGACAAGTGGGAGTATGATTTCCCATACCTTTCAGTGCGAGTGTGGAAGACCGTGGAACAGCAATAAGACAAGTGATTGGCGTAGAAGGCCAAGCAGGTATTAACTCTTGGGGAATGGTGCAGCTTTCCATCTGGGAGTTGGAAAGTTGTTTTGGTTTTGTAGATCTGCTGACCTGGAGAAAAGGGACATAGCCAGGCTAATGGGTCTGCCAGGATGCTGAACCCGAGTTCAACCCTCCATCCAAGGGAGAGAAAGGACTTTCTGTTGCAGACTGTATTCATGACTGAGAATTCTGCCATGTTCATGAGTTGTCATTTTGACTGAACAAGCTGTATGTGTTCTGGGACAAAATGAAAAAAAAATAAGTATGATGACTGTAGATGTTGTAGAACATGCATTTTTGTTTTTCTTTGTTTCAGGTCCTCAAGCAGTAAGGATAAAGGTTTTTTGTTGTAATGGTAATTCTAACTAAAGTATTAGACATTTACACAGGGGGTTGCTCCCTTAGGTTCAAAAAGAATATGAAAAACAGAAACAAATGTAAACCATGTCTAGTGTGAGTGCAATGCTAGTCTCTTTGTTGGGTACAGTCTGAAAATAGTTCTGTGCCCCCATGTTGTTCTCCATACTGTCCATGCTGGTCATGAGCAGAAGCTTGGCAATCCAGATGTCCCCTCTGCAGGGTAGATGGAGGCCTTTATGCTGTGTGCTCAAAGTGCTTGCTGGGAACAGAAAGTTTCCCGTGGGGGGGAAATGTACCTTCCCTTCAAGGTTTGTGTTATGTGTCATCTGATGTGGCCTGTGCCTTTAAGGAAGTTGCCACTTCTGACCTTCATCACATGACTTCTGACCTTCATCACGTGGTGGTGATCCCGATATAAAAAGGTGGGGGCCAGGTGGTACAGTACCGGGGAATGGGGAGAAGGAAGAAACTGCAAAGGGAGAGCAGATAACTGATTAAAGGCGCGTATTAATTCCACATGGAGGCAGAAGTCATGGCCAGTGTGGTTGCTAATAAATGCCTGGCTTAGAGGAGGAGACATCCCTGGAATGGTTAAGGCACAACATTAAGGAACAGCAAATGAGGCAGGGAGAGTCAAAGATATGCTCCAGGCTAGTCTTACTTCCCATTTGAGTGTTGACCTATAAAGTCTTAGGGGTCTCAGATACAGTATGCCAGAGCATCAGGGGCCAGTAATCCCAAGCTGGGGACAGAACATGTCTGTGTCTGTGGTTCCAAGAGTGCCTGCCCATCAAAGGAAGGTTAGGCATCCAAAGGTGGTCAGGTACTTGAAGTGTCTCATGGAGGGAGGGGAGGGAGGTAAAGAGTGCGTAAGCTCCCAGTTTCTGTGCTCTCTTTCCAGGTGTCCAAGCGATAGTTCTGCACCAGCACTTGTAGATGTGTTGATTTGCAGAGTTGTACAGCTCTTAAATAAATCAGTCAGCGCCCCAAAGTTCTGAAAGTGGAAAATTAATTTGTTTGAGATTTTTCTGTGCATGGTACTTCTGCTGTAGGGTGTCCCTCGGGGACCAGGGTACAATTCCTACATATTACTGTATTAGTTTTACAGATCCCAGTTTCCAATCTTAATAACTACACTGTCATAGATAAAAAATATTATAGACAGAGTTTATTGTACAGTGAGGTTTAGTACAGTATAAATCATATAGAATGAGTATTAGGAAATATTGGCAGCGTCAGCTAAGGTCAATGCTTTTTTTTTTTCTTCAATGTTTTTTTCTCTCTCGAAGTATAGACCAGAAAACTAAAAAAGGGCTTTTTCAGTTTTCTGCTGAAAAACAATGAACCAAGTTCCCCGTACAGTATTGATCCATCTTGCTAAGTGTTTTTCTGACTGTGTTCTCTCACTCTACTGACACAGACCCAATTTGCTGCTTACCTCACTGCAGACAAACTGCTCACTATAATTACTGTGGATTAGCAGGCCTTTTTTCCCCTCCGCAGCTGTTAAGCAGGACATGCAACAAAAAAGAACATGAAAAAGCCATTTCTAATCAGTGAGTTTTCTCTTTTGTTGCTGCCTTTAATGTCTCTCATGCAGGGCTACGTTCCAAGAATTTATAAGCAAATCCAAAAATTGTTTCTGGAGTCACAGCTTCTGAAGATTGTTAAATGCATCTGTGATTTAAGTAGCAGTATATTCCACCCTGTTTTTCTTGTGGTGTGCACAAAGAAAAAACATTCACTGAATGTAAATACTAATAGGAATCAGTATGATAATATACCTTTTGAGAAAAAAATAATCATTTTTTTTAAATATTTGCCTTAAAGGCAAAGTCCCCTCAACCTGTTCTATGTGTACCTGTGTAGTTTGTAGACATAAGCAAAGATTCCCTCTCTTGCATCCCCCTAATTTCAGCCTACTTTAAATATAAACGAGGTTGCTTCACTCTGTTCTGCCCTGGTGTGAAAACCTGCTTGACTCCACTGCAAAGGTCATGACCCGACTCATGTAAGGCATCCTGGAATTTTATGGATGTCAGGGTGTCAAAACCTGCTGTAGGTATACTGTATTAGTCAATGCTATTGCTGCCTTCTGCAGTCCCTATGTTCTTGTCTTATGCTGGCCAACTTTTCAAAGCAGAGTAAGTGCCCTGCAGTTTTCTGTAGTTTAAAGTGTATCTGAGTTAGAAACTTTTAGAGAATACAGGGACTTTACAAGACATGTAACAGAACTGAATGAGAGTATAACTTCTGCTGGCTTATGCAGGTACACATCATCACCTCCCAGGACATCTTGCATGAGTGGGGTCATGACCTTTGTAATGGAGAGAAACAGGTTTTCACAACAGGGCAAAACAGAGTGAAGCAACCTCATTTATTATGTTCACTATGCACGTACGCCCAGTGAACATTTTGCTACAAGAGTGGGTTTTGAGAGGTGTGACACTATCAGTCTAAATGGTCTACAAGGGTCTCGTCAGTGTCACACCAATCCTCAGATAGGCTTGTCATGACAGTTTTCAGGCCTGCTGGGTGGAAACTTTGTGTACTTTAAAAGAGAGAGGAGACCCAATCATAGGGTGGCTCATTCCTTTGATCTACATAATGCTGTTACTGGGTGAATATCTCATGGACAAAACTGCAGAAGGATAACCGCGCCGTCTAAAGCGCGTAATGGAATACAGCGACAAGGGTATGATAGCGATAGAACACTACCCCTGTTATTCACTCTGAAGTACAGGAAGGACTGAAAATGCCACAGGTGCTATGCCTGGTCAAGCTGCTCCCATGGTGGAGTGGCTAAAGCACATACATCTAGCACAGTGGAAGCCCAGGGATCAGGGTTTGAATCCTCATCTCCTAACATGTTGGTTTTCTTTTTTTCCAAAAACAGATTAAGTTCCCCCACTCAAAGTTTCCCATTTTCCCCTCGGTCCACACCCCCCCTCAGAGTTAGATATTTAAAATTGGGAGGGGGCAGAGGTCCCCATGTCGGGGGGGGGGTGCAGGAGCCCTCTGCAAAAACAAAGATTTCCCTATGTGCTCCAGTGGTGTGTGCTTTTGTGTTGTGTTCGGCATTTTGTTCCGACCTTATTGTGCTGCATGCTGTAATGTCTGCAGCAGTGTTGTGGTGCATGGTTTCATCCGCGACATAATGACCCCGTGCCCATAACACTGCCCAGCAAGCACAGCTGATCTGTCATGATCAGCCTACTCAAAACTGTCCCTCATAGTTTTGTTTTATTATGCCTGTAAAAGAGAAAACTGTCCACTGATGTCTGTTGCTGCCACTACCATAACTGCCAACCCCCTTCCCCCAAGCCCAGCCCATGTTAATATTCCGGCATGGGGGTGTTCAATCCCCATACCAGCTACTACCCTCCCACTCTGCCCATTTTACTTCTGCAACACTGGTGAGCTCACCCCCGGTGCTGCCAAACATAACACCAACACTGAGTGTACCCAATCCCCAGTGTCTCCACCTGAAATAAAGAAAACTGTCCCTCGTAGTTTTTTTTTTTAAATAAACACTATAAAAAAGAAAACCATTCGTTGATGTCTGTTACTGCTGCCATCCTTACTGTCTTCCTACCTGACACACTTACTCAGCACCCATCACCCCACACACCCCCAAACCCTTACTTACCTACTGGGGGTCCCATGCCATAATCCTCTCTGGTCCACAGACGCATCTTCACTCTTCAACGCCAGATTACGGACTGAGGAAATTAGGTATGCGATGCAATGTATTTCAATGGGGTTTTAAATTTACTGGCATAACTTGATAATTTTTTAATATTTTTGCCCCAAATTGCATGCCTTTTTTGGGACCCCACCTCATGAACAGTTGCACTGACATTAATCAAATCTGCCCCGAAAGGTGATTTTGTGGTGCCTGTATGAAATCATCTATTGGGCAATAATTGAACATTTTCCCTGCCCTTGTTCATGAGGTGGGATCATAAGAAGGTTATGTTGAAAAGTTGGAGTAAAAATATTAAAAAACAATAACATTATGAGCCTACGTTGAAATTTATGAACACAGGCTCGGAACTTAAGTAATTTTCAATATTTTGACCCTAAATTTTCAGCATAGCCATTTCTTCACAGCACCTCATGAATGTGATGGCTGTCATTTTTCAAATCCTGGCCAAAATGCGTTTTCACATTTGTGGAGCAAACATCACCTTTTGTGCAGGTTATGAACACTTTCTCTGCCCTTTTTCATGAGGTGGGCTCATAAAAAGGCTATGTGGGGTCATAAGAAGGCTGTGTTGAAAATGTGGGGTACAAATATGAGAAAACAACAAATTTATGAGTCTGCTTTGCAATTTTTCAGTGCACGCTCGTAACTGTGGTAATGTTCAATATTTTGACCCCAACTTTCCAACATGGCTATTTTTTTCACACTACCTCATGAATGTGACTGCTGTCATTTCTCAAACTTTACCCATAATGTGTTTTAACACTTGTGGCGCAAAATGACGGTTCAGCCATTGTTTTATAAATCACACCTGTCATGCTCAGAAGGAGTGGTCAAAAAAAGTTTATGTTGAAAATTTGGGGTAAAAATGTGAAAAGCCAATGGAGTTATGAGAAAACAAATTGTTCCAACATTGACTCATAACTTTATTTTTTGCAGATTTTGGCCCCTAATGTTCAACATATCCCTTGTGTCACTCCACCTCCTGAACATGGCAAGGAAGTGTCAGTTTTCAAATCGCCTTTGAAACTTGTTTCCACAGTTGCACAGCGAAATCAACTTTCTGATGGGATTTTAAAAATTTCACCTGCCTTGATCATAACAGCAGGTCATAGAAAGTGGTGGACAATTTAGGTCAAAATGTGGGAGCCCACTTAAAGTAGGTATTGCCTCTCAGCTGCCCTGTTCTGGGTAATTACAATCTAAGCACCTTGTTGTCTATCGAGAATGATGGCGGCTAAGCTGAGCCAGCGATCAGGAGTCCGGTATTTGTTAGCTGGTTGCCTGGGCTCGTGGAAGATTTGTACATTTGCTTTCGTTTTTTACACCCGTTTGTATGCTCGCTCATATGTTCGTTTGTATGCTCGTTTTTAATTTGTTTTTATATCTTTTTTTACACATGGTGTTCGTTTGTTGTATGGACTCGCAATTTGCAACTTTTAACAAATCAACGGAACCTCGCAATTCGTAACTTGTGACAAATTAAGGGATACTTTTGTGGGATTTTAAACTTTTGGTATATCATGGAATTCATTCTTTTGGATTACCTGGGATTATCTCTGGTGGGAGCAGAGGATTGTTTAGACACTGGACTATTTTCTGGTGGCTGCTGCAAATTTCGTGGTTTTGGAACTATTACTGAAGGAAGGATTGGACTTTGGTGCCATAAGTAGTTGGATACGCTGCCAAAAATTGGGTGCTGGACCAGAATTGTGGAGGCAGTATATTTGGGTGTTGTGTTGGGGGGGGGGGTCTCCTCTATGAGCCTTGGGCTGAAAGCTGTCTGTGCTTCCTGCGACCAAAGCAGGAACTACCATCGGTGTTTCCAGGGAGCTGGAGCTCTGAGGGGTTTTCCTAAATCCCTTGTGATCACTCCTTTTTGTCTGCCCCTTAGGGGATTGTGGTTGTGGGTCATGGGTGCCGGGGGGGGGTGGAGAAGCCAGTAGAGTCTGTGAGTGCTGGTGCATTGGAGGGGGCTCCTTCCCTGGGAATTAGATTGCACGCCCAACCCGCTGCTGTTTTGACTGCACCTGAAGTTTTTTGGGAACTCCAGCTTGGCCTGAGGTTTTGGTATTTCAGTGTCCTTTCCTTGTACTCCCAGGATTAGCATCTACTAATTTAATTTTGTTCTGTTTGTGGAGGGAGGTTGTGAGAGTACCTCTCGAACTGTATTTGGATTCTGGACATATTTTTAACTGGGAGTGAGAGTCCTAGTTTCTTCAATTTCCTTTGGATTTTCTGAGGTGGGAGGCTGTGAGAGAACCTTCCAGATACGGATACAGACACTGATTTTTATTTTGTTGGATTTGGCCTAATTGAAAAATTTTGGGCCTTATTTTTATTATTGATTTGGGTTGTTTTATAATTGATTGTTAAATATTGAGGAATATTCCAGGTTATAGGTACTGGGGGTGAGTGTATTTACTTTGAGATTCCTGGGTTTGGCAGGAATTTATCTGGTTTAAGGAAGATCTTGTTTATTTATTGTACTGTGTGGAATGTGTTGGATGCCTGCCTCCACAGTGGTGCACTATTCACCCTGTGCTCTTCATATCCTCTGCCCATTTTTTACTCCCCCCCTTCCGTTTACAGTTTGCCAGTGCTGTAGAGCACTGGGTATTGTGAGTAGAAGATGGAGGGGGGTGGGAGGGTTTTGAACAGCAGAGGGTGAAGGAAGGGGGCATCGCATCAGGGTGGTGAGATCAAGGAGACGCCCTGTGGGGAAATGGAACCCAGAACGTGGCTTGCCATGTCTGGTTTCCATACCCAAGAGCACTACCGATTGTGGTGGGCAAGTGGTTCAGGTAGCCTGGGAGGTTCGTCCAACTCAGGCGGTGTTGTGCAATGCCAGGTCCATCAAGAACAAGACTGCAATTATTGCAGATCTTGTTGAAACGGTGGACCTGGCATGCATCACCGAGACCCGGCTGGAAGAGAACCCTGGACCCATTTTGGAGGCTGTAACTCCAGCCGGGTACTTGGTAATACACCGCCCGAGATTGGACCATGGGGGAGGTTGTGGTCTGTTTTAAGACCGAATTTAACCTCATGAGTGTACTAGTTGAGGAGGCTGAGTCATTCAAATGTGCCATAGTAGCAAGTGTATGTTATCAGATCGCCCTCATTTATCGTCCACCCAGTGATGAGAAGTGATTTCTTAAGGAAGTGGCAGACTTCATCATCGACATGGCATTTGAGTCACCCAGACTGATGGTTCTGGGTGACTTCAACGCCTGGGTCGACGACGAACTCTTGCAATTTGGTCAGCACTTCCTCCAGTTGATGACATCTCTGGGCCTTACACAGGTGTTTACCACTCATAAACACGGGCACTCCCTTGACTTAGTCTTCCTTCTAGGGAACAAAAAATCTGATTTGGGGGTAGAACCAGTTGGGTGGTCTAATCACTATACCGTTGGGTTCAGTTTTAGCACCTCCTCATTGGCCTACCCCTGTGGAGATGGTTAGGTACCATCCTTTACGAGATATAAGTTCTCATAGCCTAGCTGCAGTACTTGACTTCTCATCCCTCTCATTGGCAAGCAGTGACAAAGAGACCCTCATGACGGCCTATAATTTTGTCGTCTTGGCTCTGGATTCTATTGCTCTGGTCCGAGTTCATCCTCTCTCCCTTCACCCTCGATCTCTTTGGTTTGATGGAACTTTGAGGGAGATGCAGAGACTAGGACGAAGGTTAGAGCATTGCTAGTGCAAGTCCACCCTTGATATCAACCGCCTTAGATTGATGGACCATTATCAAGTCTATCAATCTGCAATCACCCATAAGAAGACAGAATTCCTGTCCAGGGAGATTGCGGCAGCTCAGAATCGACCAGCTCAGCTATTCCGAACTGTGACAACCCAGCTTGTCTACATGTTTGGAAAACTTTTTCGCAATTAGAGTGTGATGAACTTGCTCAATTCTTTGCTAATAAGGTGGCTGACATCAGGGCGGTACTTCAACCGGCACACACTGTGGGTGTTGCTGTTGATCAGTTGAGTTTACTGTACCTTGGCTTTCTTGGAGTACCTTCAGCCGGCCGGAGTTCATGGATGTCATGCGGATCATCCAGGGTGTGTGCCCTACGTGCTTTAGTTTGGACCCTGGACCAACTTCCCTAATATTGGGTTATATTGACGATATCAGACCGGTCCTTGCGCAGATAGTCTGGTGCTCCTTGGAATCTGGAGAGTTCCATAGCTCCCTGAAAGAGGCGGTGGTGACACCGCTCTTGAAGAAAGCTACATTGGACCCAGACTGCCATGCTAACTACAGACCTATCTCTAACCTTCCCTTTTTAAGGAAGGTGATTGAAAAAGTAGTGGCAGCACAGCTGGAGGACCATTTGACCATCCATGACATCTATGAACCGCTCCAGTCCGGTTTTCAAAAGAGACATAGTACTGAGACAGCGCTGGTTTGGGTGCTCAATGATCTCCTGATGGCTAGAGATCGGAAGAGCCATTTCATCTTGGTTCTTCTGGATCTCTCTTCAGCATTTGACACCATGGAACATGGGGTGTTGCTTGGTCACCTGAGGTACATCTGTGGACTGTCGGGTACAGTCCTCAGGTGGTTTACATCGTTCCTCATGGGTAGAACAGATAGAGTGGTGTCTGGGATTTTTTTCCTCAGGCCCTATCTCTCTGTCATGTGGGGTTCCTCAGGGTTCAGTGCTATCACCTATGTTGTTCGCAGTGTACATGCTACCCTCAGAGACATTGTAACAAGGTATGGTCTGAGGTTTCACTGCTATGCTGATGATACCCAGCACTACCTTTCTTTTGCACCCAATCAGGTTGGAGCTCTCTCGGTCTTTAACGATTGTCTGAAGGAAATCCAGGAGTGGATGGATTCCAGCTGGTTGAAGTTGAACTTGGAAAAGACTGAGGTGTTGGTTGTGGACCCAGGTCACCGGATGGGGGGTTGGGGGATGGTTCACCCTCGGGACTTTTTCTGGGTGGCATTTCATTCCCAACCTCTGAACGGGTGCGTAACCTGGGGGTAATTTTTGATGAAGGGCTAACCCTGCATTCACAGGTGTCAGCTGTCGTCAAAACTTCCTTTTATCATCTTAGGAATATTGCCAGGGTTAAACATCTCGTTCCATCTGGTGACTTTCCTACCTTGGTCCATGTCTTTGTGTCCTCATGCTTAGATTATTGCAACTCCCTTTACCTAGGGCTTCCTGGGGTAGAAATCCGCCACCTGCAGCTGGTGCAGAATGCAGCAGCCCAGCTTTGACGGGATCTACTAGGTCCTGTCATATTATGCCGGCGCTGTGAGAACTGCACTGGCTGCCAGTACAGTGGTGGATCACCTTTAAAGTCAGTTTACTGACTTTTAAAGCCCTACAAGGATTGGGTCCAGATTACCTGAAAGAGCTCCTTGTTTCTTACTGCTCTGGACAATCACTCCGCTCGGTTAACGAGGGGTTGCTAGAGATTCCCAGGGTGTGTTTGAAATCTTCTGGAGAAAGAGCATTCATGTATGCAGCCCCCACCCTTTGGAATTCTCTACCCCGTCGGTTAAGGGAGTGCACAACTGTGGAGGAATTCAAGCATGCTTTAAAAACGTTTTTGTGGCACCAAGCATTCATTGACTGATCTTCCAACTGATGAATAGTATATTGTCATTGTAATGTTAATGTATTGTTGTTTGTGTGAATTGTATTGATGTTTGAATTGTTTTAAAATTGTTAGGTGCCTTGCTATTAGATAAGGCGCCTTATAAATAAAATGTATTATTATTGTTTATTAACAATGTGTCAAAGCAGGACACCACTAAAAATGAGATGCTGCATCTCATCTGCTCTACTGTGGGTAGATATATAGTCAAAATGTGTACAAGGAAGATGCAGTACAACAGCCATACCAGCAGTGAACATTCAGCATTGTCAAATGTTTGTTCTCTCCTTGGCCCCAAATCACCATCCAGATGCTGGACACCCCAGCCCCGCACCCTGATTTTTCTTACCTTTGTGCCAGTGCTGTGTGGCCTGGTTGCTCGTCAGGGTAGAGGGCTACTGGGTGGCCGAGGTCAGCGGCAGCTTGGGAAATCATTTTCTGTTTTCTTCCTGAGGGGGTGGCATGCAATGCCACCCAGATGTTGCCATGCACACTCCCATGCATAGAGCATTGGCAGTTGCCACTCCCTCCATCCTACACGTAGGGTCCCCAATTGGTGTACCCCCAGCTGACGCTAGGGCCAGATGAATGCTAAGCACTGAAACTCTCCCACGTCAGGAGAGGAGAACAGTCCTTTGGATGCTCTATCCTCTCCCTGCCTGGACAACCCCTTACAACTCCAGTCCACCTCCAAACTTGAGTTGCCAGTGTGGGGCAAGATGTGGCATCCAGTGCCTCAACCCTCAGCATCACTGGGCCAGCCTGAGCCAAATTATTTATGTAAGACATTTAATTAAGCAATAAACCATGACAGGGTGTGGGTTATGCTGGGATTTACCCAAAGCTGACCTGGTTTGGCCATGAGGCCACAGGCCAAGTGGTCAGACCAGATCAGCTGTGGGTAAATCCCAGCGTAATCCACACCCTGGAGTGGTTTATTGCAATTATACAATACACTAAAAAAAAAAAAATTTTTTTAAATGTTTACTGTTTTTAACTTTTTCCATTGATTTGTTTAGTAAAATCCTTCCTCTGTGTTAAATAGTGCCTCGTTGCTAGGCAGATTGTGTCTTGTTGCTAGGGAGGTTATAAGTGATCTGATTACTCGTCGCGCCCCGCCCCAATAACTTCGCCAGAGACTATGTTTGTTGCATGGTTTGTTTGTTTTTTTGAAGACAGACTGCTGCAGTTTCAGGTGCTGTTTCTAGTTCTTTTAGTGAAAGGAGCATTCTGCCTGCTAATGTGATGGCCCATGTGCTGCAAATGCTAGCGGGCTGTCGTTGAACTTTTGGTTCTAGGTTCATGGTGAGGACTACATAATGGCCTGACCCAGGAGTTTCTTTCCTTTTTTAATTGTATATTTATGGTATGGAAAGCCGGAAACCATGTTTGAATGCCTCAAGGTATGGTAGATATGGCAAGCAGCGGATCGCAGACACGGAGTCGGCAGCAGGTGGGAAAAAATTGTTGAGAATTTCATAAAGCTGCAGAGCACCTGCTTAAAGATCCATTACAGGATGGAGACTCACAATGGAGGGTAGAGGGAGTGACTGTCCGAGGAGGACTCGTCACTAGAACTGAGGCTGGAGGGAGCAAGTGTCACGAGTGAAAGTATTTTCCATTTTTATACTTTTCAGCGAGTTGTTTCAGGAGTATAAAGAACAGCACTGCACTGTGGAATTTTGGGTTTCCCGACACAGTTTAGCAGTGACCCAATATGGCAGTTTTCAGCTTTGATACTGGGGCTCGGAGTGATTTTGAAAAGGGGGGGGCAGATGAGGCTGACTGGCACCTTTGCCATGCATGTAGCATAGGATTTACTGTGGGTAAAAGGTGCCAGTCAGCCAATCATGTTACAGAATTATGAAACCCCATTGTATAATCTGTATTTTATAACTTTTGCTAGATAATTATTTGTATCACAAAACCGAAAACAAAGGGTTGTAATAAGTGAAAAGCTATCATCACAGAAACAAGTCACCAGTGGAGTCCCATGAGGGCCCATCCTGTACCCTACAGGGTGCATTGTATTTAAAGTGACCTGGAGGTGGGTGCCAGCAGTTGTACCACTGAGTATGGAAAGGACACCAAAATGGGAAGGGTGGTTACACTGCAACAGGATAGTAAAATAAATGAAGTTGAGTCCGGTCCAGTGGTACAGTGGGTTGAGGCACAGAGTGCCACACCACCTAACACACTGGTGACCCAGGCTTGGAAACAGACATGGGTCGCTTGGGAGCTGACTTGGGGAGAGGGGATTGAGAATCACTAGGACAGCTCTTCACCTTTGGGAACGGGGCTAAGTGCATCCCACTAGGTGGATAGCAGCTGGAAGAATCTGGGTGGCACAGCTGTGGGTTGCAAGGGAAGAGATCCCACCCGCTTGATACCAGGGGTGTCTTGGTGGAGGCAGAACTCATGCAATGCATAATTGCACACACTGTGGGTGCAGGGAGAAAATGGTGAAAACTATGACCACTGCTGGATGGCAACCCAGTCCCCTGTAGACCCCACACTGGTGACTGAGTACCTCCAGGTTCTGTGGCAGAGAACAGAGCATGAGGTAAGTCCCAGGGAAACTGATTGATAAGGCTGGAGGGACTGGTCCAGATAGAAGCAGGTCAGGGCATAAGGAGATAAAGTACAGATTGAAAAAAAGAAGTGCAGTTGAATCTACACACTGAGCTGGGGGCTGGGGATTGAATTATATACTTCATTTTTGAGAGGAATTCAAGGTGATTCATTTAAGAAAGAAAGAACATGAAATAAAGATACTACCTAAATGGCATAGAGATTATTATTAGTAGCAGCAGTTTTTGTTTACTTCTTGGAAGTGCCCATCCAAACCTTTGAGCATTTTTACAGTTAAGATTATTTATAGAGAACATATTACATGGCTAAGGACAATAATTCACATTGAGGAAGCACTTTCCAAACCTGATAATTCACAGAGCTTGATTGACAGGTTATGACAATCTATGACTAGTTGTGGATTATCATAATTTGATTGACAGGCAGTGATAATCCACAGCTAGCCATGGAAACCCACAGCTAGCCATGAATTATCACCACCTGTCAATCAAATTCCATGAATTATCACAAACTGTGAATCAAATTTCTGTAAGTTAGTTTTCAAGCACCACACTGCCTATTTTCCTTTCGTATTCTGTTTTTCTACCTGACCTTGCACCCTTAACAGATTCTTCTGACTGAGCCACAAAACCAGCATCAAAGTTCTTGTTAGTAGTGCATTGTTTGATAAACCCCATAATGTAAAGAAAAAAATAATAAAATGATGAGCAAGTGTGAGTTATAAGGCGGGAATTCAATCTTGGGGTTTATGGAACATCACAATCCACCCAGCCTTCAGCCTTGTGAACTATTATGCTCCATAAATCCCCCACGACTGAATTATCACCTTGTAACTCACACTTCCTCATTGTTTATTCTATATTTAGTACACACCCGGGGTGTGTGATGCTACATAAACCCTGAGAGCAAAGCTTGAGGGGTTTATTCGAGCATCACACCAAGGGTGTGTAATAAATTTGAGTAAACACACCACCCCATGCCTTATTTTATATAATATCTGGTCATCAATTTTTCCTCCATCCCCCCCAAGAAAATCACATTACTTATAAGAAACAATGACAGACTCAGTTTACTGTTTGTTGAAAGTGTTTGATTCATTAACTTGGAGTAGAACATTACTCCTGCTTTTTGTTTCTATGGCTTATTGGCTTTTTTACCTCTAGAGTGGCGTGGCCATTGTTTTAATGTGATACTAGCTAAACCCATTTTAGTTTTCAAAATGATATTTCATGGTTGAATTACTTTAAAAGTGTGGCAGGGAGGCTGTGGAACTTCTTGTCAGGTCGATGTGATTTATTTTTCAATTTTTTATAGAAACCGGCACTGAGTCATATTTCTTTTTTTTGTAGTTAATCTTTTTATTGAGGTATTCATGAGATAAACAAACATCCTGCAATACAATACAATACTATATAAGATTATAGAGGAAGAAACAAGGCAGCATATTACCTGAAACACTATCCAACAATAGTATGAAGAACTTATGGTTAGAGATCAGAGCTAGGCAATATAAATCATGTTGCTAAAGGAAGCTTAATATTTTGTAGTCTAAAGTGAGAGTAGAAAGGGTAAAAACTGAGACAGGTGGTATGAATAGTCATGGTTATGCATTGTTGTGTTACGTCATAGTTCTGTGACTGAAAGAGAAAGTCATTGTTTTAGGAAGTGCTGCGCTCGAGACACAGACAGTTGGCAAGTCTCAAGTGCAGCTGCTATGCGAGTTTTGGCACATGTTTGCCATAGCAACTGGCCAGTTATTATGCCAAATAAAAACTGGCCATCTTTATTGAAAAAAAGTGATGCCCAGTTATTCTATATAGAATAATGACTGGGTAGGTGGTTATAATGAGAATTTTACACACACCCAAGGTGTGGGAAACCTCATAAACCCCAAGAGTGAAGCTAGAGGGGTTTATAAAGGAATCCCACACTGAGGGTGTGTATAAAATTCAAGTTTTACACACCTACCTAGACTTTATTTTATATAATTGCGGAGGAGTTTTTTTTTTTGCCACGGCAATTATATAAAATACAAACATAGCACAAGCGCTGTGCAGCCAGAAGGTCATTTACCTTGTTTCTCCACAAGGTGGAGCTGTTTGATTCTCTGTAGGTGGATTGTCCCTGTGTTCTCATTTGCCTCTAGTTGCTTTCTTACGTAGTTCTTGTTGCTCCCCCTCCACACCACAGTGTGTTCTGGTCACGGTTCTCCCCGCACTCTTTGGTGACATATTTAAATGTACCAGAAGAAAACTGGACTGACAAACCACAAGTGAGAAATGTTTGGAACCCCCACTCCATCATTGCCACTGCCCCTCTTAACTGGACCTCAGGAACAAGAAGGTACTTGGTAGAATGTATTCCCTTTTTATTTATTTGACACAGAAACATGCCAGAAAATTAAAAAACTAAAATTAAGTGTAAAGAAGTGAGCGAGCATTATCAGATGTGCAGAGCTTTTTGTGGCAGGATGATGGGAAGATGACAGCTGACGCATGCGTGGACTGAGGGTAACCCGGCATGTGTTTGCCATTATAACCAGCCAGTTATAATGGCAAATTATAATTGGGTTTCCCTATGGGAAAAAAGCCTCGCCAGTAATTAAAAAATAGCCAGCCCAGTAGTGTGGAGGGCTGAGGCACTAGGTGTGTCACCTACTGTGACACCAGTGACCCCGGTTTGGGAACAGAAGTGAGTCACTAAGGAGCCAGCAGGGGGAGAGGGATTGAGCATCCTAAGGACAGCTCTTCTGCTTTGGGGGGGGGGACATCCTGCTAGGTGGCTGCCACCAGGAGGTTCTAGTTGACAGTGCAGTGTGACATCAGGGAAGGTGCTCCGCCTGCTTGACAGTGGGGGAGGCATCCTCATGGATGCGGCACTCACAGAATTCATTAGTGCACATGTCATGGACCCGAGGAGAAAAAACAGAGGAAAAATCCTCGACTGTGGCAGCTTGACGGACCGGCCCCCCCCAACCAGACCCCACACTGGCAACTGTGCTCTCTTGGGTCCTCAGGCAGAGGACAGATGGCCAGTATGTGTAAATCCCAGAGAAGCCAAGTGATGGGGCTGTGGGGACCAGACCGGAATAGGACTAGTCAGGCAACTACAGAGAGAAAATGTGAATTGAAACAAAAATAGCATCAGAATCATACAGTGCAATGAACACATAATTGATTATAGATCAAGGGAATACTCTCACCCCATCAGAGCAACTCCCTTTCTCTGCACGTGAGATACTTCTATACTCTAAAGACTGTTGTACGTACAGAAGCCCTGGAAACAGGCATGTCTAGTGGCAGATTTTTAAGTTTTTCACATATTATTGATCACCCTTAATCAATAATACATCCTCTGAGAATCTGAGACCATTCTTACAGTTGTGAGAGCGTGCTCACTTAAAGGGGAACTGATAGCAAGTGTGAGGCTGATCCTAATTATCCTTTGTGTGCAAAAACTGTTTTTATACCTAATGATTGCACAGTGTAGTAGATTGCATCTTGCTAATTTCATTGACTTGTAAGCTGACATTTCCTGTAACCAGAAATGCCAGACTCCCCTGCAGCTGATATCAGAGGAGGACTGCAGCAGTGGGAGATTCAATAGCCTACAGTTAATGTCAGAGTTTTTTTATAAGCTATAATCTTCTGTCTGCTGGTCTGCTGTTCTACTGGGGCTAGATATAGTCACAGCGGACTGTACTAAGCCCCATGAGCACAGCAGGACCAGCAAACATCTGATTTTTAGCTTACAAAATCTTTAACATGTATACTGTTGGCTATTGAATGTCCTAGTTCTGCAGTCCTCCTCTGATGTCAGTTACAGGGAATTCTGGGATTTCTGGTTACAGGACATGGAATCTTCGAGGTCAGCAAAATTAGCCTAATACATTCTACTATACTACAGTAAACAATAAGTAAAAAGATGTTTTTTACACAAAGTGCAAATTGGAATCAGCCTCACACTTGGTTGGGAGGCTCTTATTGCTGACAGTTCCCCTTTAAATTCTTAGGGTTTCAAAACTACTCACCTTTGGTTTGTGGTTCTCACATCCTATGAATGCATGTGAGACTACTCTTACGACTGTTAATGTGGCCATGGAGAACATAGTAACATACAATAGAACCTTAATAGTGGTGTACGAGCAGTGCTTTTGTGGATCCAACCACCCTCCATAGGATAGTGTTGGTATCCACCTCCAGATCTGACAGCAATTTGGCAAAGTCAGATTTTAGATCCAGAGTCAGACTGTTGTGCAAACAAATACAGTTCTTGGTATCCGCAATCGTATCCATCAGATCCAGCCTAGGATAGTTAGATCTGTTAGTCGGATACCTGGATTCGATGGTCAGATTGCTCAGGTCCCAGTCAGATCCATAGATATCCTCAGATACTTACCATGGATGCAGTGGGGCTAGCAGTATAGCCTAGAGGTTAGAGTAATGAGCTGTAAATGAGATTGGTGCATCGACTAGGTTTGATTCCCACAACCTGCACTTGCATACTGTGTGACCCTGCGCAAGTCAGTTAACCTCCCCAATGCTCCTAGGTCACCCCTGAAAACAGGTCTTGTGCCTAATGGGCCTTATCCAGATACCAAAGAAGTAACAAAAAAATGGAGTTTGGCTCCTTGGTTGAATGCCTATACTACATGAGGCCATCTAAAATCCAGCTAAAGTGATGGTATCCAATCGTATCCAGCCTGGTTGGATGCTGACTTAGCAACACTAAACCCCAGTACAAATAATTTATACCGAAACATGGCAGGGAGTTCCAGGTGGAGGTAAAGGAAAAAAACTTCAAGTTTTTATCAGCAGCAACTATAAAAGGGAGCAACAGTATTTGGAATACCTAGCAAGAAACAGTTCACTCGTTCATAATTCCGACACCTGAAATTCATATCTGGTTGAACTTGCAGAAGAGTTTTTTGTCCATCGCTATCCTGAAATGTTCAGATCTGATTGAATGCAAATGATGGTTGCCCAGATCTCTAGCCAGTGTTCATGTCTTCTACATTAGAAAAAGATTCACTTCCCATTCACACATCTGGCATGCAGATCTGGTCACACTCAAAAGTTCTACAGCCAATATTCACATCCGTTTGGTTTCACTTCCTCTCTCTCTATACTGGGTGGTGGGATAATTTTGGAATCAGATAAAGTTTTACTTCCCAAACAGTAGCTACCGTTAGTGTTCAGGACTACACGGAGTTGAAGAATGGTTTACTGCCATAGAGCTAGAGGCAGGTAAGAGGTGTATGAGGGGAAATGGTTGGCCTTGGAAGAATACTGGCCTGCCGATATCAGGGACTGGGATTGGTTCCATCAAACCATCCTTACTCTTATCTGGCTCTCAAGATGCTAAAGTCAAAAACAAACTCAACAGCAACAACACATTTTCAATCAGTCAATCAATATCTTTATTTAGCCAGGCGGAACACCAATGAGCAGGGCTCATTTACAAGATGGACCTGGTAGTTTAAACAACAACAAGTCACAATACAACAATTTGGCGTAGGCGTAGCAACATTAGCAGCCTATGTACAGTCATTACAAGTGAGAAAAGTGTGGCTTGGCATGGTGGTGTACAATAATTTACAAATAGTAACATAAGGCTTGACACTGAGAATAGAACAAGGCAGCATAATTTACAGGCGTAGTACCAAAGGCAGTCAGCATATCGCTATGTGTGAGTTCTATGCAAGGCAGGTCTCTGATAGACAGTAGAGTACAATATTATATTGGATGAGGTCTAGACCAGCAAAGCATTACATGGCCTAGGAGAAGACTATAAAGAAAGGGCACTGAGGGCACAGGATGCACCAAGGATAGTGGAGGGAGGAGAGGTTAGGCGGGGTGGGAAGGAGCAATTGTAATACCTTTAGGATTGACATAGCTGCATTGGTTGGTGCGGTAGGTCTAAGGGTAAGGGGGAGGGTATGGGGGTGAAAAGGTGCCATTAGTAGGGGGAGGTGACAGACAGGTAGGAGGGAGAGTCACAGATTCAGCGCTGGAAGCAGTTGCAGGACTCCATAAATGATCGTTGGATAAGATTTTTGAAGGCAGCTAATGGTACAGGTGAAACAAGCTGCAGTAAATTTTGAGCAATATCCCAGAGGACTGGTAAGGCATGGCTAATCGCCACCCGACCAAAGCGCATCCTAACTCTGGGTATGTAAAGGGCAGTACGAGTCTGGCTTCTCAGCAGATAGCTGCCAGGAATGCAAGAAGGTAGGCAATCCTTGATATATTGAGGCAGCTTGTTAGAGATGGCCCTATAGATCCAGAACACGGTGTTCTTTTGTCATCTAAGACTAAGTGAGCCCCAACCTACAATGTTGTAGAGGGTACAGTGGTGTTTTGAGTAGGGGGCACTGGTAATGAACCTGACCACCTGGTGGTCAGAGTGTCTAGTTTGGCAAGGGCTACACTGGAGCAGTGCCCATACAGAAGGTCTGCATAGTCGACGAGAGGCAAGAACGTTGTTTGTACCAACCTGGTTCTCCCCTCCTGCATTAATAGATGCTGATTCTGAAGAAAATCCAAAGCCTCTGTTTATGCTTTGTGAAGAGTTCCTCTATATGGACTTTGAAGGAAATATTGGCATCAATCCACACCCCCCAGAGTCACCGAGCAAGGTGTGGATTTGAGGGGCTGTCCCCACTGTGATAGAGTAGGGGGAGTTTACTACAGGGGAGAAGATCATGGCCTTTGTTTTCTTAGCATTTAACAGAAGTTTAGAGTAAAGGATATTGTTCTGTAAGTGGTTAAATTCTATTTGGAGGTTACTACACACAAGTTCCAGAGTAGGTCTGACTACATACAACACAGTGTCATCCACAAAGAGGTGTATGTCAGCCGACTTGACTCCAGCATCTAGTTCATTTATGTAAATGGCAAACAAGAGAGGACCCAAGATGGACCCTTGCGGTACTCCTCTAGAGAGCATTTTTAGGGGGAGAGACCCCCCCCCAGCCTTGATCTGTTGGTGTCAATCAGAGAGGTAGTTAGAAAATCACTCTAGGGCCGTGTCACTGACACCAATATTCTGTAGAGCAACCAGGAGCAAGGAGTGGTCTACCGTGTCAAAGGCTTTGCTAAGGTCAAGAAACAGAGTGCACACATAACATCTGGCATCCAAGGCTCTCAACCAGTCTTTTGTGACCTTAGCAAGCGCTGAGGTGGTGCTATGGTGGGGTCAGAAGTCAGACTGAGCAGGATTTAGAAGGTACGAGTCATTTATGTGCTGTCTAAGCTGGGTATTAACCACTTTTTCCAGAAGCTTAGAGAGGATAGGGAGTAAGGAGATGGGGCGGTAGTAAGATCACTAGTGCTGCCAGATTAAAATAGTGGAATAATGTGGGCAGTTTTCTAGATGGCCAGGAGTGAGCCCTGGGTAAGGGACATGTTGAAGAGATGGGTGATTGCGGGCGACAGAACACGGTGCCCAAGTTTGAGGAAGAAGGGCTCTATCAGGTCTGCCCAGCACTTTTCCAACAATCAAGATGGATACTATTTGTTCACACAATGCTCTGCGTATTGTGCAATGGTTTCAAATTTTTTTTTCCTTCTGTGTTTTTCTTCTCTTTTCTTAGGACCATCTCACTTTATATATGTTTCTACTTTTTCTTATCTGCATAGCTACCTGCTGATTGTAAACACCCAAATAATTGTGAAGCATGGTTTATCACAGCAATCTTAGTCATCTTAATAGGTAACTTGATTTGCTTTTCTTCTTGATGTAACATTGACATTCTTAATATGCATGTATGCTTGATGGAAACACCACTAAGAGTTTTATCATAATGTATTGCTTTTGGAAATTAATAAACTATATTTGAAAAAAAAAATGGAAGAATGGTATACTGAAACTGATCTTCTATAGTGAGTGAAGACCCACCTCCAACAGAGAGTAACCATGAAGGATAACATTACAATAGAAAGGTACATTCACATTTATTGAAGCAGAAGGGGGAGTCCAAACGTGAAACTCTACATGCAGCAGTAAAAATATCCATTTTATTCCATTTCTTGTAATTTTTTTATTAAGCTTTTTGGTCCCCGTCATCTCCTTCCACCAACTGGTGACAGGGACACATATGTATATATATATATATATTTTTTTTTACATATTTCTCTCTAAACCCCCTCCCTCCCCAGAGGCCTGGGCACACAGACATGTGAGCATGTGAGGCACGCTTTGCACCCTGTGGTGCCAGATCAGCCCTTCCACCTCCCGATACTTTCGCCCCCACTCCACCTATGCTACCGACTGACCTCCACCCAGTGGGAGTGGAACTAGAGGGGTGCCAATCCACCCTCACCACCCTCAGGAGATAAGAACTGCCGCTGGCATGCTCAATCCTGCTCCACCCTCCATCCCCCCACTCTGGCACCCCGGTGACCCAAGGTCATTCCCGAACCCGGGTCGCTGGCATAGGGCGAGGTAAGGCGTCCAACACCTTAGCCCTCTGCACCACTGGGCTGGCTCATTTCTTGTATTTTTAAATGTTGCATTGTGGGTGTAAGAGTTTAGCCAATTAGTAACAAGGGTTAATATCCCTATATGTAAACAAATTTCAAGAATTTCACTGATAAGTGCAGAAATACATATTGCAATATGCTTTCAGATTCAGCACTTCATGGATCCATGACTCACAAAGTTCTCCCATCACATAGTAAAACTCTACATGAATCACAGAAATTCAGCACTTCAAGGCTATATTTTATTGCAAAGTGGCAATTCGAGAATTAACATTTCATGGAATAGAGGCATAGCACACCATGACCACTTCACAGACACTAAGTGAAGCATGTAGTGGGCCACTCTGCACTAATTTCACTGGCTATGTTTAAACTTTACATGGCCCAAATAGTGGGGAAACAATCCCCTTCCCACATGGAACATTAAACAACCCCTTCCTTACAGTAGAGGGAGGTGGTTGTTCACCAGCGAGAGTCAGTGGGGACTGATGCCCAGGCATCATCCCTGAGAGTAAAGGCAAGGTGAGGGGCTAATAGAGTAGAATGAATATGGTGCCTCATGGTGCAACCTCTGTTGGGGACTGACACCTTAGGGCGCCCTTGCCAATTAGGTGTCTTTGAGCAGCGGGGTGCCATATGACATACCTAGGTACAGTGGGCACTCGTTAGTGCTCACCGTGCAACTCTTGCCACGCTGCAGCAGGAAGAGCTGGTGTCTGGGTTTCAGCTGGTGATAGCTGGCTGCAGGGTGCCGGCCAGGGGCACAGGAGGCACTGGTAGGAGGCCCCCTTCCCCCTGTAGAGCATGTGCAATTACTGGGTGCCAGCCACTCTCAGGGCTCCAAAAGTGACCAAGAATGGGATGGGACACCATGAGGACTGAAGGGCATCAAAGGTGGGACTGGGCCTGGGATCTATGTGTCATGTTGAGGGGTACTGCCCATAACTGCTGAGTGAGTAGAGGACCACCAGGAAGGTGCGGGAACCCCAGGGGAGTGTTTTCCTCAAAGTAAGACAACCCAGTAGCCAGCTGGCCTGTGGCAGTTCCCAGAAGACATTGAGGGACATCATGGTCGGGGGCAACCCCAGAAACTGGCATGTACAGAGTTATCACACCTGAAGACAGCAGGTGAGCTCTGCGATTGAACTAAAGAAGCAAGATAGGGCAGAAGTTCCTTGTCCAGGGCAAGAGGGATGGAAGACTCACCCTTGATAATGGTGCCATCGTTCTGACCTACAGGGGAAGGTACCCCAGTGGGTGGATCTAGGGACTCCAGGCAGCACACATGGCTGTTTGCAATTCTGATCTAGCTGGCTTTTGAGTGGGTCAAGACAGGAGAAGAATCAGTGGGTTACTTGCAGGGGAGAGCACCAACCCCCCCCCCAGTGCTCTCTGCTAGGCTGTACTGAGTTCATCCAGTGTGATAAACTTCCACTCAGCATGACAGATAATATTCAAATGAATTTCTAAAATGAGCCAAATCCCTGCTTCAAGAAAGCAAAAGTGATCACAGGGGAACTGTGAGGATAGCTGAGGTGAGAGATGCCTCAGGGACATTTAGCATGTGGATATGTAACTGCATATCTACAGGACAGTCAGAGAAGGAATGGGGATCCCCTGGCAGGGCAATGCTCTGGTAGACACAGAGGGCTGTCAGTGCAGAATGAGGTGCATGTAAAGAAAGTGCAGAGTGTGTCAACATATCCAAAGAGACAGAGTGGCTAGGGGCCACAGGGGATAAGACAGATTTATCATGCATCCCAGAGAGAGAGGCTGTGCAGGGATGCACCCTGGCCAGGAAGGCCTGGCGATGTGGATGAGAGGCTATCTGGGAGACAAATATAGGATCATGCAGTAAATCTATTATCTAAAAAATAAATAAGGATCCTTGGAACCGTGATGGAATGCACAGATGAACGTTGACATCCATTCTTCACTAACCACACACCTCCTCTAAGAGGACTTGCAAACACATGCACATCTCCATAAATGGTACAGTCATACCATGGTTAACCTAAACAGATAATTCTCAGAATGCGTGATTCGGGGGAGGGGGAGCACTTACTCAGATGCCCCTTGGTTGTGCCTGTTGAAATACAGTACTGCATTTCTTTCTAGAAGTCATGTTGTGACCTTATGCTTGTGACTGGAAGCTTTGTGAACAAGAGAAAGCAAATCTTTGTTTAGGACTTAATATGGAAAATTCCACCTTTAACCCAGCTCTATTTTAGACATGGAAAAAGAAAATAAATAACTGCTTTCTACTCCTTTGAAGATTCTTCACGGTAGTTGAGGTGCTTTCACATTTTTACTGCATTTCAACCTGGAAGAGGGATGTTTCTGCTTATGTGATTTCAGCAGCTTTCCTGAGTCACCTTCACCTAACAAATTCCTCTCTAAAGACAAGAAGTTGGTTTATAAAGTACTCCGTTTTCTCCGAAAAAAAAATCTTAAAAAAATACTCAGTCCACAATGTGGCACATAAATGGGTTAAAAAAAGCTGCAAACTTGTAGATCAGGGTTGAGACAATCTTGTTTGGCTTCCAAAATCTCAAGTACAGTAGCCAAAAATATGTCTCCTCATGCAGCTTTTACAATTAACTTTATTCATAGGAAGTAGCCAGCTGGCTTGTTAGTGGAGCTGCACCTATAGCTTCAACACAGCAAAGAACATTTTCATAGCCCCCCCACCCATGAACCTGCCTAGCTTTACTGCAAGCATCTATTTGTTGCTCCTACACAGATATTGTTCATACTTTGGGGTTAGGAGTTGCTTCACTAAAGTTCTGCTGGCTCAAATCCATGTTACTGGTTGATTTTGATTAGAAAGATTTGTAATAATTAGTGGGTGAGTATCATCGTCAGCCCGATTCCCAGTTACGTGATTCCTCATAACAACTTGATTAGTGTCATATCAACCGGCTGCCCCATTATTACAGAGCTCCATAATAACGGGGTAGCTAGTTGTTATCACACCAGTGAAATAAACACGGCATCAATCTTTTTTGTTTGTTTGCATAAGTGAATCACTTTTCTCATCATGTGCCACTCTACTCTTCCCTGAATATAGTTGTCATTTCATCTAGGTATTTAAAATTAGTGCCTCAAGACTGAGACTAAAGAGAAAACATAACTTTCACTTACCATGCACCCCCTCACCCCATGAGACAGCAGTCTTCTGGAGCACAAGTAATATGACAAAATACTTCAAAGAGCCATCATTTTTGTCACATCCCACGGTGCCCTCAAGACTTTTTACACACCGTTCCTGTTCTCACATAATGAGACTTTTAAAAAAGCCAGCCCGCCGGGGTGGCAGTAGAGCTACCACTTAAAATGCTGATGACCCAGGTCCTGGAATAAGTCTGGAGCATCAGATGACCAGCAGGGGGGGGAAGGTTGGATGAGTGTCCCATGGACAGCTCTCCACCTCCGGGTTGGGTCTGTGGCCCCCGGACATTTGAGTGAAACCCTGCAGTGGCTGAGTGTAGGCCAAGCCAAAACCACATGACAGAGGGGAAGGCAATGGTGGAGTTCTGTGGGCCAGGCATAGGAGCACGCACACCCACGCGCTGATGTCACTGCATGTCCACACCTGTGGGGCAACTATAGAAGAAAACCCTATGTGGCAGCAGCACCATGAAAGCCTGCTCTCCCCAGCCAAATGATACTGCAGCCTAAGACCAGGGGGGATTAATGGCAGTTCTCAATCTCTCCTGCAGGAGCCCCGCTGTAGGAGGTAAACTACAGGGCCTCCATCCCAGGAAGTTGTTAGGGGATACCAGATGGAGGGGGCACGGAGGAATGATATGGGGTATAACCCCACCTGCATCATAGCTATAAACAGAATTTAAAAAGAGAGAGACTATAAAAAAGTGTTAAATGAGCTGGCCCATCTGCACAGGAGTAATGCTACCGCTCACGGAGCTGGTGACACAGGTTTGGGAACAAGCTCAGGTCATTGGAGGTTGGTGGGGAGAAGATGTCTGGCAATCCCAGGGGATGCTCACCTCCTCTGGGGAGGACAAGCAGTCAGCTCTGCTGCTATGCTGCCACCTGGGTGACCACAGGTGGCAGTGCAGTTCAGAGTGGCTCATGGGTCGGGGGGCATTTGTTGGTGCCACATCATGCATCCTTGCGCACCCTCACCGCCAATGTCCAGGGAGTAACGGGAAGAAAACGTGGAAATACAACAGTTGGCTGGATCACACTGGCTGCCTGCAGGTCCCACCCCTAGCTACTCAGGCACCGCCTCCTGTGTAATGGATCCATTCTGAGGTGAAGATTGTCTGAGTCTGTCTCATCCTCGCCAAAGAGGGTTAAGCCCTGGGGAAAAACAGAGGTGAAGGTAAGACCCCCGGGATGCTAGGGTGATGGAGCTGAGTAGATGGAGAACGACTGAAGACTAATGGGCAAAAACAGTATTAACTGCAACAAAAAAAAAGTTTTAAATGTGTGACACATTGGTACTTTTCCGCTGCCCATTTCAGTGCAAAAATGACACGTGTTTCCTTCTCAACAGCATTGTTTTCCACTGTCTTGCACCACTGCCCAGCTGATTCAGCATGCTTGAACATTTTTTATTCGGCTATGAATTTTGCCTGATGTAATACTGACAGTGCCAAAGAAATACCTCTGCTGCACTAGAATGCCTGGCTGCATTTCCTGCCTTTTTAAATACAGCCTAGTAGCATGGTTGCAGCATAGCCTGGTTATACTGTTTTATTGCAACTTGCTATAAACCAGCAATTACAAAAAATAAAATATATAATGTGTTATTACTCATTGTTTTACACACACCATTGATGTGTGAAAAGAACTTGTAATAAACATCTGTGCATGAATTATTCTGTATATAATAGATCTGTGTAAAACATCATTCACTTATCCAGTAACGGTCTCTTTTTACCATTTATTTCCCAGGATAGCTAAGCTGAGATGTAACATCTTATTTACAGTGGGATCCGAGTAGGGGTGTGCAGCGGGCTGGGTCAGAGACTCTGGTCAGCTGACTATTGCCCGACTCAGCTGGGTGGGTTAAAATTAGGCTGCAGCCAGTCCAGATCATTTCTGACAAAACCACTGAAAAAGCTCAGTATTTTAAAGTATTTTTTTTTCTTTTATGTAAATGCTACATGGGAGCGGGAGGCACTGAGAATGGGTAGGGGCAGAGTGCTGAGTTAAGCAGTGAGTGTATACTCATGTTCTATGTGATATAGGTTCATAGGTTACTTCAGAGCATAGAAGACATGCGTCCATATAGCTCGCTGATTTATTAACAATACCCGTGAATACCTTTACTAATTAAGTAAAAAATCCAACCTATTTTTAAAGGTATTCATAGTAGGACTTGACACTACTTCACTTGGTAGTGTATTCCAAATTCCTGTTATTCTTATGTTAAACCAGTTTCCCCTTTTTTGGTGTTATATTTATCTTTATACAGTTGGTAGGAATGTGTCCTAGTATTGTAAATTTGTTTCTTAATATTTATATCCAGTTGTTCCCGTAATTGCTCATCACTGAGTGCTCTATATATTTGACACATGTCCCCTCGTAGTCTTTGGTACGCCAAGGAAAATAATCCAAGTTTTTCCAATCTCTGAGCATATTCCAGACCCTGAACCTCCTTCATGCCTTTTTGTTGCCCTTCTCTGTACCCTCTCCAGGGCAGCTACATCCCTCCTATAGCCTGGTGCCCAAAACTGGGCACAATACTCCATATGGGGGTGCACCAGTGAGGTGTACAGTGGCAGCAACACTGCTTTTTCATGACTTCTGATGTGTTTACGTATACAGCGTTGAATACCGCTTGCCTTCCTTATCGTCTGGATGTATTGTTGACCAAATTTTAATTCATTATCTACCATTACTCCCAGATCCTTTTCATCCTGTACAATCCTTAATTCCTTGTTGGCTAGTTTATATTTAAAATGTAAGTTGTTCCTGCCCAAATGCATAACCACACACTTATCTATATTGAATGATGAGCCCTTATTGTTAGTCCATTCTTCTAGTTCTGTAAGTGCTGACTGCAACATAGTGGCTTCATTTATATTGTTGACTGAGTATCCCAGCTGTGTGTCGTCCGCAATCTTTGCTAGCCATACTTCATTACTTGCATTCATATTAGAAATGTATATATTAAAAAGCCACGGTCCCAACAACGAACCCTGCGGTATTTCCACGTGACACCTCAGCCCACTCAGAGCATGCTTCCCTCACACATACCCTCTGCCTTCTATCTCCCAACCAAGACTCCACCCAAGAAAAGAGTTTTTCATGTACTCCTATTTCCCTGAGAGTTCCTATCAATTCAATACGTGGCACCTTGTCAAATGCTTTTGCAAAGTCGAGGTAAACAACATCCACTGAATTGCCTAAATCCATGGCTTTGCTGACCCTGCCATAAAACTCCAAAAGGTTTGTCTGTCACAATCTGCTCTTGGTAAACCCATGTTGTGACTTGTCTGTAATACCATTAGTACTCAGAAAATCAAGGATATATTCCTTGATAATAGATTCCAAGATTTTCCCCAAGACCGAAGTCAGGCTGATTGGGCAGTAATTTTCAACTTGTTGTTGAGATCCCTTTTTAAATATTGGTATGATAAGGGTCTGTCTCCAGTCATCAGGCACAACAGATGTATCCAGGGAGTTTTGGAAGATATAGGTTACTGGCCATGCTAATTCTTGTGCCAGTTCCCTAATTACTCTTGGGTGTATCCCATCTGGACCTTGTGCTTTGTTAGGGTTTATATCCTTAAGTCATTTTAATACATCAAGAATGTTTAATGTAATGGTGGAACCCTGTGTCATATTTTGCTGTTTTGTTTGTATTGGCTGGCCTTTATTAAAGATGGATGCAAAATAGAGATTACACATATCTGCCATTTCCTGATTGTCTGAGGTTACATGTCCATCTGTGTCCTTCAAGGATGTAATACTGCTGTTGGTGCCTTTTTTGGATCTAATGTATGAATAAAAGGATTTATAGTTGTTTTGTACCTTTTTTGCTAATTTGTGTTCATATATTTTTTTTGCAAGGGTTATTGCTGATTTAGTTTTTTTTTAAATACTTTTTGTATAACTCCCAGCATGTCTTGGTTTGCTGGCCAAGGCACCTAGCTTCACCTGAGCTCTTTCCTTCTAAGACTGCTTGAAAGGCAGAGTAGAGAAACTTACCAGAGCAAGGGAAAAGGATTAAGACTTATTTTGGCTAAGCAGACTTACTGTGTGGTGTTGTTTTTATTTTTTACTCACGGGGATTGCTACTGTTTGTTGCTAACATTTCATTGTTTTATTTTTCTCTGTAGCAAAGTGTTTCTTACAGCGTATATCTTATCTGAAATTATTACAGGTGGTGCTTTACAGGTTTTACAGTTTTATCTAACATTAGGATAAGCTTTCAGGGTTACTGCATTTGTTCTTGACTGATTGTTTCTGCTTTTACCTCCTTGTTCTTTCGTCCGTGGTTCTTCTTTTTCGGCAGGGGAAGGGCCCAGCCACCCACCCCTATCCCCAACCACCCCACACTACACTCCTTTTATAGGGTACCACAGTTGTGACATATTCTGTGGCAGAGCAGGAAGGGGTGGATCAGTGGGGCCTCCACAAGGTGAGCTCATTTACAGGGGCACTAGTAATTTAACTTGTTATAACAAGTTAAACAAAACACAATCAAACCATTACTTGCATTTTTCCTTTTTTTCCTTCTGATTACTCTGACTAGGTTATAAACCCAGCAACTTATCTGGAATGGATATCATTAACTGCAGGTACTGTGGAACAATTTTCAGAAGGACAGTCTTGCAGGATTTAGGACACTGTCCTACATGCTGGGCTTTTGGAGATCTTAGGGCTCAGCTCCGGGCAGCATGGGCAGAGATTGCATGCCTCAGATTTCATATTCAAGAGAAAATACATTATAAGAACCACCCACCATTTCCCCAGCATCCAACAGAAAAACCTTGACTGCAGAGGGTAGTTGGTCCAGGAGGTTGGCAGGTGGTTAGGAGGGGAAAATCGGGTGCCCCATCACTCTCTGCTCTCCAACATATTACCTCCAATAACCATATAAACACTACAAACAGGTATCTGCCTCTATCTCTGAAATCAAACAAAGAGGCAGAAGACACTGCAGAGCAGGACACTGCAGCACAGGAGCTAGCACAACAAAACTCACGAAATCAGGAACCAAAACAAAAAGCAAAAGGAAATCAAAAACTTCTGATCATAGGAGACTCCATGATTCGGGAGTTGATACCCATCTCCAGCCTAGGGTAATGGTCAGATGTCTCCCAGGTACATCAGCATGGAGAGACACTGACCACATTGCTAAAATTGTTCACAAAGCAGGAGAAAACATTGATGTCCTAGTACACATAGGGACTAATGATCTCGCCAGCCGGTCAGTTGTGGAGACCAAGGAACACCTGACCAGGCTGGGTGACAAACTATCATCTATTTCATCTGGCATCTCCTTCTCTGAGATCCTGCCAGTCTGGGAGAGGGGAGCAGATGGACGGAAGGTCAGAGAAGGGGAGATAGGGGAGCTAAACACATGGCTCAAGGGCTGGTGCCAGGAAAAAGGACACAGATTTGTAGGGAACTGGCAACAGTTCTGGGAGCAAAGTTCTTTAAATTTGATGGACTGCATCTGACTAAGGAGGAGTCAGTGCATTGGGGCAGAAGTTTGGCGTCTTTGCAGAATATTTAAACTAGCAAATGGGGAGGGTGCAGCACCCCATCGTCGAATGGGAAGAACACCCCTCCCCTCAGCTAGTGGTCAAACAGGGATTCAGCATGTTTGCAGTTCATTTGCATCACCAGGTAAGAAAAAGGTTTGTCTCCCTACGACGCACAGGGTAATGCCAAACCTCACCCAACAACTAACGCACTCAAAATCTGGCCAATGGAAAATCATGTACACAATGCTCACAGCCTGGGAAATAAGATCCCAGACCTGCAGGCAATAATGTCAGAGGCTAAACTGGACATAGTAGCAATTAGTGAGACGTGGTTTACCAGTAACCACACTTGAAGACTTCAGTACCTGGCTATATATTGTTCAGAAGAGACGAGGTGCAAAAGGGAGGAGTGGCCCTGTATGTCAATGAAAATATCAAAGCTACAGAAATTCAGAATACATAAGGAGCCAGAAGAACTGTTGGTCACCCTGGAAACAGGAAATGGGACAGCCATATGAACTGGTGTTGTCTACAGGCCCCAGACCAGGGGGAGGACATAGACACATTACTGTTAGAAGATATACAAAACATGACAGCTAAAGGGGAGGTTCTGATAATGGGAGACTTCAACATGCCGGATACAGATTGGTCAATACCAGCAGGAACATCTGCCAGAACTAGACACATAGTGGATTCCCTGCAGGGGGAGGGCCTCAAACAACTGGTACAGCAACCTACAAGAGACAGGGCTATCCTAGATCTAGTACTGACTAACAAGGAAGGGATCACAGATCTCCAGGTAGAAGGTCACCTGGGGGCCAGTGACCATCACATGGTATGGTTCAATTTGGCTACTATATCTAAATCATCCCATTCCAAGGCAAAAATATGGGACTTCAGAAGAGCTGACTTTGATAAGATGGCCAACAGAGTTAAGCTAGCTCTGGCAAAAAGAAACACAGGTGAGGGGTACAGGCAAAGTGGGCAAGCATTAAGGATGCAATACTTGAAGCAACATCCCATTGTGTTAGACAGAAAAGGAAGTGCAAAAGAAGAAGAAACCACCTTGGTTCTCAAATACAGTAGCAGAAAAGGTCAGAGTCAAAGGCTGGCCTTCAGGAAATATAAGGAACACAGCAGGATGAAGATAGGAGGCATACCAAACTGCCCTAAGGGAAGCAGGAAAGGCAGTAAGGCAGGCAAAGTCCCAAACTGAGGAAACACTAGCATGAACAGTAAAAGAAGGTGACAAGACTTTCTATAGATACATTAGTGAAAGGAGAAAGTCCAGAGGGGTATTGCTAAGTTTAATGGAGAAAAGGAGCATGTGAGGAGGAGGACCCTGTAAAGGCATCTATCCTAAATAGATACTTTTGCTCAGTATTTACTGAAGAGAAGGTAGGGCAGGGCCCACAGCTCAGCACCATGGACACAGGGGGGAGGGAGGTGAGCACTACTCCCTTCACAAAAGAAAGGGTCCTACAAGAGCTTGCTAAGCTCAGGGTGGATAAGGCAATGGGACCTGATGGCATACATCCCAGGGTACTTAAGGAGCTAAAGGTGGAACTAGCAGAGCCATTAGCAGAACTGTTTAGTGAGTCTCTGAGCACAGGAGAGGTCCCAGAAGACTGGAGAAGGGCTCATGTGATCCCGCCCACAAGAGTGGTAGCAGGGAGGAGGCGGGGAACTACAGACCAGTCAGTCTTACCTCAGTAGTGGGCAAGATTATGGAGCACTCCTTAAGGAAAGGATAGTGCAACACCTGGAATCCATAGGGGCACAGGATCCAAGACAGCATGGGTTTACAAAAGGAAGGTCCTGTCAAACTAATCTCATAGATTTCTTTGACTGGGTAACCAGAGTGGTGGACCAAGGGGGAGCAGTTGATGTTGCCTACCTTGACTTCAGCAAAGCTTTTGACACTGTTCCACATAGAAGATTGATAAATAAGCTGGGTAGGCTCGGGGTGGGTCAGAAGTTGGTCAACTGAGTAGCAAACTGGTTGACGGGCAGAAAACAGAGAGTGGTGGTAAATGGTATACAGTCAGAAGAGATGCAAGTCACAAGTGGGGTACCTCAGGGATCAGTTCTGGGGCCAGTCCTCTTCAACATCTTCATTAGTGACCTTGCAGATGGACTAGAGGGTAAGGCTTGTCTGTTTGCAGATGACACCAAGATCTGCAACAGAGTAGATGATCCAGATGGGGTGGGCAGAATGAGAAGAGATCTGGATAAACTAGCAAAATGGTCAGAAGAGTGGCAACTGGGTTTAATGCAAGAAGTGCAAAATCATGCACATAGGGAAGAAACCCTGAAGCCACCTATAGGCTGGGAGGAGAGTTGCTAGCAGTCACAAAGGAAGAAAGAGACGTGAGGCATCATCATCACTGATGACCTGAAATCATCAAGCAGACCTCTAAAGCAGTAGGTAAGGCTGAGAGGTGTTAGGGTGTATTAGTAGGGGTATCACAAGTCGTAAGAGGGAGGTAATAATCCCTCTTTACAAGACACTGGTTAGGCCCCATCTGGAGTACTGCGTGCAGTATTGGAGGCCACACCTTCACAACGACATTAACCAAATTGAGGCAGTCCAGAGAAGGGCAACCAAAATGGTGCAGAGACTGCATCAGAAGGCATATGAGGACAGATTAACAGAGCTCAATATGTATACCCTTGAGCAAAGGAGGGAGAGAGGTGATATGATCGAGGCATTCAAACACCTTAAGGCGATTAACAAGATGAAAGAGTCTAACATGTTTAAATATAAGAAAAATAGCAGGACAAGAGGACACAGCATGAGATTAGAGGGGGGCCGATTAAGGGGGAATGTGAGGAAATTCTTTTTGAAGAAAGGGTGGATGCATGGAATGGCTTACCACAAGAAGTGGTGGCTATGAATGCAGTGCAGGGCTTCAAACAGGCATGGGATAAGCATAAGGGAGCAATACAAATGACTATGAATAGATAGGCCACTGACAGAGCAAAGGCCGATGGCACATTTATAAGGTAGAAAAAGAAATGGGCAGACTGGATGGGCCTTGCGGTCCTTATCTGCCCTCAACTTCTATGTTTCTATGTTATTATTACTTTTTTTTGCCCTTAAATATGCTTAATCAATTTCCTAACTGGTGGGGTCATCCATAAGGGAAGTGCTTTTTTAAATCCATTATATTTCCTTTTAGTTGGTTCATACCTATGGACCAGTGTACTAATCATGATACTCAACTTACTCCACATTTCTGATGCAGATATATTAGCAAATTCTTCTTGCCAATTCCAGGCTGCCATCTCTTTTCTCATTAACCCAAAATGTGCTTTATCATACATATGAATTATTGTGCTACCTGTGTGTTTACCCAAGTCTCCCAAATACTCAAAACTGACCATGGCATGATTGCTAGAGCCCAATGGAGGTAGTGTTTTACAGTCATGAATATTATTGCTCAAATTACTTAACACCAAATCCAATATGTTATGCCCCCTAGTACTATCAGTTACATGTTGATCTAGTCCAGCTAATGTAAAAATCTCTAGGTAGCTGGTTTCCATAAGTGATAAGGCTTCTAGTGTATTCCATTTAATTCCCGGTAAGTTATAGTCTCCCATTAATATAACATTTTTTGTTTCAGCCAGCTGTTTAATGAAATCTAACAATATAACATTGTCTGGGTTAACAATGGATGGTGGTCTATACACTAACCCCAAATTGATAGTAGGATCATTGGGTAGTGTAATCTTAACCCATACTATTTCTGAATTACCCCATCTGTCTGTTTCTATATTTACGGATGTGATACTGTCCAAAACAAATACTGCTACCCCACCCCCTCTGGATGATTTTCTATCCTTTGTATATAATGTATATCCATTAATTTCCCTACCCCAGGTATCATTCCCATTCCACCAGGTCTCAGTAATAGCACATATATGTATCTGGGAAGTTTGTAATATTAATTTTAATTCATCCATTTTATTAGTTAGACTTCTGGCATTGACTAATAGAAATTTCCAGTGTGTTTGTGTATCTCTGTTTGGGCTGATGGGCTTCGGGTTTGAGAGACCCCTCCCCCCTCTGAAGGCAGTTTAAATGAATATTTACAATGTGTCTCAATCTATGGGCCAACGCCCTTTTACCATGTTTATTTAAGTGCAGTCCATCCTGTGCAAACAGGTTGGATAATATAATGGAATGGCTGGCTGATCACCTGAGTAGCAGCAGGCAGAGGCACAAACAAGCACTGGCACCATGTGATGTGATCCTTGGAGTTTAAACTCAGTCACATGACCTGAGTCAATCAGCCCAACAAGTCAGGGAGGGGGAAGGAGTGGTGGCAAGAGTGGGAGGAGCAAATCAATGTTATTCAGTAAGAGACTGAGCACAGGAGGTCTTATTGGCCTGTGGATCACCCTTTGTAAAGCAGCTTTAACCAATTATTCAATGCCACTTTCTGTGCTGTAGAAGTCAAATGGCTTGGTCTGTTACCTGTCCAGAGCATGGGTGGGGGCTATAAGACAAGTCATTGGAGGAGTGCTATTGGGTGGCTACACTCAAGGGACAGAGACCGGAGGGGAGTTAGATCTAGCTCCCTCTTTCCTGTGCCGTCAGTGTAAAAGGGGGAGCTGAGAGAAAGAGGCCATTCTTTTAAATCACTTTCACTTTTGCATACTGGAGGCTCACATGATTTGTGATATACAGTCACACTTGTTAAAGTTTAGTTCTATGCGCCCAGTGAGAGACTGTTAGAGATGAGAAGGACATTTCTTTATTATTTATTTATTTATTTATTTGAGAGAATCGGAAAGACCTTTGAGTCAGAGACTCATTTACAAAGGTTTCATGTCATACATAGTGCGGTACAGGGAAACAGAAACTGACAGGTTGCTGTGTATTACATTACAGAGATTATAATGGTTCCAACGTTATACATAGTGTGGTACAGGGGAACAGAAACAGACAGGTTGCTGTGTATTACATTACAGAGATCATAATGGTTCCACGTTACACATAGAGCGGTACGGGGTAACAGAAAACATACAAGTAGCTGTGAAATTACCTAATTTCACATTGTGATATACACTAGATACAAAAATGAAACTATAAACAAGGACATGATGGAAAATCGGTATTTAGCACAGCTCAAGGTAGGGGAGAGGCTGTTTGTCAAGACAGAATTTCTGTGGGAATTGGGTCTGGAGCCTGATTAGAGGCTGGTCTAGGGGCAATCACATAGGCTGGAGGCCTGGAGGTGATTTCTTAGACTAGATTTAAAAAGGCCTAATCTTGTTTCGCTGGATGTTAGAGTGGGGAGTGCATTGATCCAGGATGGGGCATTGTAACTGAAAGTTCTTTGAAATTTGGAGGTCCGACAACAGGGTACCCTTAGTAACAGTTTGCTTGAGTTATGTGTGACTCTGACAGGGGGTTCTGGCTGGATGATTTTGTTTAGGGTGGTCGGGGTGAGGTCTAGGGTTATCTTTTTGGTCATTAAGCAGGTGCGGTACTTGATTCTGTTGTCTACATTTAGCCAATTAGTGGTGCTGTAGAGGGAGTAGTTATGCGTGGAGCGATCACATCTAAGTATGAGTCGGCAGGCTTTGTTTAGTACAAGGCGAAGTCTATTTAGGGCAGAGGTGGGAGCAGCACTGTAGATTTGAATGCTGTAGTCTAGCAGTGAGAGGACAGCGGAGTTAATGGTGAGATGTAGAGCCTCGGGGGTGAGGCAGTGTTTGTACCGGTAAAGTTCGCCAAGTCTAGAGTTTAGGGCAGTGGATAGACACTGAATATGTTGATTAAAGCTAAGGGCCGGGTCAAGTGTGATTCCTAGGTACTTGAAGGTGTCCACTTATATTTATTGATTCTTCTTTGAAAAAGTGGCCATGCACGAAACGCGTCAGGTGTAGTGACAGAGGGGACGTGGTGATGCCACGCAGTGAAGGGGGAACCAGGAAGCTGTTTTCACAGTAGTGAGATTCTGGCATTATGAAATACTTACAGAATGCCTTATCCTGTATTGCCCAAAGCAACTGTACATGTCAAAAACACTTCAATTAAATAGAGCACTTGGATTCAAGGTAAAATGGTGTCTTTCCTCTTTTTGACTTAAATGTCTTGCAAAAGTAACAGCAAAATGCTGAATGTCTAGTAGGCGACTGCCATCCCTTCACACTTTAGTTTCACTCACTCTCGCATGGCACTATGCCCCCCAGGTGTAGCTCCCTTCCCACAAAGATCTCTTTATCTACACATATAAAATAGGGTTGAGTAAGCACTTTAATGTTAAACCTCAAATTCTGCACCTTAATAACTTTGTCACCGTATGACGGATTTGCCTGAAATTTTGCATGTGTAGTCTGGTACCATAGATCTCTGGATCTGGCAAGTTCCGTTATGGTCGGATGTACAATTGCGGAGCTGCAGAACTCCACAAAACACACAAAAAAAGGACCTTTTGCGCGTTTCTTTGCTCGCACCCACAGCCCGCACTATTTGTCCGTTTGGTCTGAAATCTTCAGGGAAGATGCAGTCTGGGTCACTGATGTGCTTTTCGAAGATTTGGTGAAAAAATATTAAACTGTTCAAACGATATTAAAAAAAAAATTTCCCATTATAGTCAATGGGGGAAAAAATATGTGTCTCACAAAAGCTGATGCCAGTACATTTACCTTTCGCAAATGGCCCTTTTACTTTCATGTGTCAGCCATCTTGTTTTCTGTTACCAAGAGAGAAAAATGCCTGGAGTTTAAATTTGGGACCCCCTAGTACTGTTGGGTTTACCTAGTTGGGTCCTGAGGATGCCAGCCTTATCTTGTTTGTGGGTAAAACCCCCCAGAAATGCCGTTTTTAAAATTGGCTCCCCAGTACTTTTGCAAATTGAGAAAGAAATGGCTGTGACACTTTCGCAAACATGAAAGTGTTGTGCTGTTTTTTGCGAAACTTTTGCAATTTGCCAAAGTACTTTGCCCAAAAACTGCAAATCTTTGCCATACCCCTGCAACAAAACAGTTGGGGCTTTTGGTCTGAAATTTGCATGGTAGCAAGCCCTGGACCCACAGATGTGCCTTTTGGTAGTTTGGTGCCAAAATATTCAATGGGCCCAAAGTTACAGCATTCCGAAGTTGAGAAATTTCCCATAGGATAACATTGCGACATCCATGATGCCTTTCGGCACCCATAACTCGAAAACAAAGCGAGATACGGAGTTTTAACTACCCACAATGTAGATCACCTTTAAGGGTGGTAACCCTAACACCACATTTCCATGCTTTTGTTGCTGTGCTATGAACCCTAACTGATGCATTAACAGAGTTTTTTGAAATGAATTTCCCTTCTTTTTGAGAAAGTGTAATGTGACCTGGTAACTGGTATGTATAGTAGGAGGTCCATGCTCCCATCGCATACCGTTATGCAAAAATGGGCAATGTGAAGAGGCAGGGGCCTGTGCTCCACTAACTTATACCACTTACGGTTATCACTTTCTCAAAGAAGGAATTCATTGCAAAACTCAGTAATGCATCAGTTGGTTCATAGCACAGCAACAGAAGACAGAAATGTGGTGCCACGTTACCACCTTCACCACCCCCCACCCTTCACACACCAACAAGCATTGGGGTGTGCGCTGGGGTCATTGGGATTAACTTTCACCCCATTCTCCTATATTGCACCACCTCAGCTTGTTTACATGTGGAATGGGGTGATAGCTAGGCCGGCGACCCCAATGCATACCTCGATGCTTGTTGGTGTGTGGAGGGTGGGAGGGGTGGCAACCCTAACACCACATTTCCACGCTTTTGTCGCTGTGCTGTGAACCCTAACTGATGCATTAATGGAGTTTTTTGCAAGGAATATATATGTATGTGTGTATGTATGTATATGTGTGTGTGTGTGTGTGTATATATATATATTTATATATATATATATATATATATATATATATATAAAGCGGTAGAAAAAAGTAGCTCATCTAGTGGACAATCATCATCACATGACCATGCATATATCAGGCAACCACACACCTGCACTTTTACCCCAAAAAACAATTTTGCCATTTTATAAGATAGATTACCACTCTAGGATGTGCGGTCACACTCTGATATACGCACGCCTTGGGTAGTTGACGCACTCAGCCTGTGGCCTCATGCGTACAACGCACACCAAAGCGTGCATATATCAGAGCGTGACCGCACACCTAAGAGTGGGTTATCTATTACATATATATATATAGATATAGATATGTGATAGAGAAACCACCCTGAGGTGTGCGGTCACGCTCTGATATACACACACCTTGGTGTGCGTTGTTAAGGCCGAGTGCATCAAACACCCAAGGCATGCATATATCAGAACATGACTGCACACCTCAGAGTGGTTTATCTATCTTATAAAATGACAAAATTGTTTTGGAGGGGGGTAAAAGGGCAGGTGTGCGGTCGCGGTCTGATATATGCACTGTTATGTGATGTGTTTTATACAGTCAGAACACTGGCTTTGGATCTGGCTGAGCTCCCCATTTTATAAATATATATATATAACCCCTGTGTCAAATTGAGGGGTTACCAAAAGAGATGCCATGTTGGCATCGGGAGGTACGCATACCACTGGGCATGGGCGTGACCCAGGCGGCACGTGAGTGCTTTGAAGCATCAACCAGCACAAAGGGAATCCATTAGGGAGTTCTGTGAGGAGTGCTCAAGAGGAGCAGCCATGCCTGCTTCACGGCCTGGGGGAGGCCTTCAGTCGGGGCCAGCGAGGCCTGGGGCCAGGGTGGGGAGATTGGCCCCTGGTCCCAAAAGTAATGGAAGGGGCATCCACATGCCAGCAGTGGGGTGGTATATCCAGAGGGAGCACTAACTGTGTGGAAAGTTGCAAGGAGCCTGCAAGGCTTCAATGCCTGTCAGAGTGAGGCGGCTGCCATGGAGGGCCTGAGAGATAGAAGTTGCAGTGAAGTCTCCGGTGGGGTAAGGTGGCAGATAAGACCCCTGCGTTCCTCCATGTCCACTCATGGTGTATGCTGCTAGATTGTTGGGGATCGCTTGTGCCATTGAGAGAGTTGGCTCTGCCCTGTGCGAACCCTGCCCGTGGATCGGCAGAAGCAGGAGCCATTGTGGCAAGGACTGTGCCTGTATAAACAACAACTGACACCCCCTCCCTCCTTTTTGAGGAGAGTTGCCCAAAGGTTTAGAAAAGTGTGCAATCGCTCCCACTGGCAGGGAAAGGTAAAGCTGCAACCAGCGTAGGGACAAGGAAGATGTCCCCAGGAAATTCAGAGCCCATTTGGCTCACTTATTTATGTATTATTTTTATTTATTGAATTTCAGATTTACATCTTTGAACCAGAGGCTTTTTACAAAGATTCCATGTCAGGATACATAGATAATAGTACAAGCTTCGTAAAATTAGCAAGGTAGGTATTTCAGGAATCAGGTAGATGGTAACATAAATCAAAGAAACATAGCGTACATATACAGAATTATTGAAATCACACAGACGTAGTATATACAGTTATTAATGCAGCCAGTCCAGCATTGTCCAGAAGAACTGACAATAGAGTTGCCCAAGACCTAGTTTGAAATTAAACCAGAGCAGGCTATACCTGAAGGGGCTTGAGGGAGAAGCAGGAGGAGATGGGGGGTCAGCAAGAGGAGAGGGGATTACCAGCCAGTGAGTAAACAAAGTAATGGGGGGGGGCAGACATGGGGAAAGGGCGGTACCACGAAGGCGGTAGGATGGGGTGAGGGAAAGGGAGACACATTTAAGGGGACTGCCCAGTGGGAAAGGGGTGAGTAGACAGTAAAATGGGTAGTGGGAAGGGGTGATAGCGGGTGTGAAGAATGGGTAGGGACCAGGCTGGGGTGGAAAGGAAGGTGGGTGTAAGGAAGGTGAGTGGGGATAGGTGAGGGGGGAAAGAGGAGGAGGGGGGTATAAAGAATTTGGGTGAAAGGTAGAGGGAATGACCATCATGGGAAATTATGAGAAACAGTCACACATGGCCCTGGACACAAGTGTCTGCCGAAGTTTATGTTTAAACAGGCCAAGGGTGCATAACTTAGTGGTTTCGCCACCCAGTGAGTTAAGGAAAGGGATGAGCGAGTAGGGCCCAGGTTCAAATCCTGATCCCCCAAGAGACTGTGCCATGGCTTAGAAATCGGGGGACTGTAGCAAAATTAAATGAGTATCCTCCATGGAGTTTTTGTCTGTGTGCAGCTTGAGCTTTTGGACTAAATAAAAATGCCTGATTGCATCTCATTCCCACTCTGGACTAAATCATTTGTAGTCCTTAACCCACTATGCTGTGTTTCTGCCTAACCAACTTCATTTCTAGAGAACCGGCCCATCCTGGGGACACCAGTCATGAAGGGAGGAACTTCCAGCTAGCCTGCATTTCGACAGAAATCCAGACATCAACCATGGAATCCCATACTTCTATAAACAAGGTACTGTGTTAATCTGTTGTGCTGCCAGTCAAGATGGTGCCCTCCCACTTTCCCAGAGACAATATTCCATCAAAACCCCTAGACAGGGAGGGGAAGGAGTAACTTTCTGGAGTATTTGATCTCTGCTTGGACTGAAAGCTGCTGCCTGCTCTAATGCAAAGCCCTAGACTGCTCGAACAGGAGCGAGTGCCTATAACAAGCTGCCTGTGTTGCAAGAAATCAGAGATTGGGTAAAAGGCAGGGAAAGGAGTTTATATATATATATATATATATATATATATATATATATATTTCTGAGCTGTTTGATGAGATGGTGCACTACACCCTGTAATCACTCACACGGTAATTTAGTTAATATTTTAAAGTCAGAACCCAAAAGGCTAATAGGCCACCAGTTTGTGAGCAATTACTGGTCTCCTTTTTAAACAAATATTTTATTAAAGTAACGCCACATAATGTGCTTCAAGTCCCTGTGTTCAACACAAATTGCAAAACTATTGTTTGAAATTCCAAAAGTGTATCAATAAATGAGACACACGGCTCATTTGGTAGTCCATCCTCTCCTGGAGCTGAGAGATGACATAAACCTTTAATTATACTTTTTTTTTATATATATATCTCTTATTTCTACTCCCCACTGCCCAACCTGCTACATCCAACCACCGCCTTCACCTCATTCAACCCCATAAAACCTGCTCACATACCGGCTGGCATCACTTAAATACCCGTGGAAGGATCCCCTAGTCCCGTGCACCAGGCTGGGAACTACTACCACAGTGTGATTCCATAATGGGCCCCTGGGTGCTGAAGTGCAGCTATCAAGCTGCCTGGTTGTCTTCCATTTTTCCTCCTGCTTTTACCCCTTGAAGTGTGGATGTGCAATGACATCAAGGCACTACGTGCCGATGTCCACCGCACTTGACCCCACAATTGCACCTCTCCTGTAGTGTCCTCGATCTCCATCATGGGTGGCTGCAGAGCGATGGAGACCCCAGTCCCTCCCCAAGGAAAGGAGAGCAGTCCTTCAGATGCTCAATCATTTCTCTCCCAAGCCAACCCCCGACAGCCCGGGCGCATTCCCGAACCTGGGTCACTGGTGTGGAGTGAGGTTAGGCATCCGGTGCCTCAACCCTCAGCACCACTAGGTTGGCCTTTTAATTATACTTCTAATATCTGCAAATGAAAAAAGGGCTAGTAATAATTGTTTCTGCTGCTCCGATAGGACATCAAACTGAGCTATATCCAAACAAGACTCTAAATTTTCTGGGGAATACTGTTTATGCTCCATAGATTGCTTTAAGGATTGTTCAACTTCTTTTAAAACATCCTTTGAGTCAGGAACTCTATGGCCTGCACTATTTGTCAAGCAGTTCCATGTCAAAAGAGTGAAGAAAAAACAGCAACCACAAAAAGGCCGACATAAAAATGGTGAGTGCACATACAGCGACAACAACAATAAAAGCAATCAGTGCACATCATGAAAACAGTGCTGCGGTGACTTTCTGTGGGTGGTTTTGCCACCCCCCCCCCACATCCCCCACTATATAATATAACTATCATTTGGTGGAACATAACTCAGGGATGGGGAGAAACTCAGGAGAGCGGCAGATAATATACTGACTCCGGGGACGAACTCAGGAAGGGGGAGAAGCTCAGAGGGGAAGATTTTATATTCTCTTTGAGGGGGGGCTAACAAAGCGGTGCAAGATAGAAAAAAATCAGTAATGCCGAAGTTCCAAACTCCAGGTCTGTATGTAGTAACCCTACACAAAACCAGTGACTCTAACCTCTAGGCTGCAGAGCCTGCATGGCTTTTTCCCAGAGACTGGTGACTACATTACTCCCTACGTGTTCTCTGTACAGCGCTAAACTATACTACTCATCGCTCAAATAACCAGGCGCTATTAACACAAGGTTGCCAAAATGACACTCGGTAATTTTGAATCACTCTTGTTCCCTCACTGTTTTATGTTTGCTCTTTTCATGGGATACCTTGTCAAGCTGGTCATTCTTATACTTTGCAGCCCTGCTTTGCAGGTCTAATTGGAGTCACCATAAGGCATTATTTTCTGTAGGCCAGATGTTTGCTCAGCCACCAGGTAGCCTGCCTTGTCATACAGCAGCCATTTCATATCATCCTTCAGGTTTTGAGAAGTTAAAATTACCTTTACTTTCCATAGTTAAAGACAGCAGTTTATACAACTGGGACATGGCAGCCAAATATCTCAAGTATTTTTGTCTTTCCTTTGTTATTCCAATTTGTTTAAAAAGCAGTTGAAGATCTTTTTTGAATCTTTCCATCACTCAAGCAGTGAATCATATCCACAAAAACAGATTGTCTAGCTTCCAAAAGATTCTGGACAGCCGCCTTAGTTTCATCTTCTGATAAAGGACCGGCATTCAATTTCCATGGGTTTATCTTGGGGGGGGGGGGAGCAGTATCATTACACAAGGTACCTCCCAGAGGTCACGTGGTCAAAAATGTCCCATGCTGCAAGATTTATACCTGATATATTCACTGCTCAGCATGCAAAAAGAAAATCTATATGGTTAGACAGTGTACCCCAAAACATGTGGGACCCCCAGTTTTATGTTGTGTTCTATACCCATCAGTCAAACCACTGCCAGTAATCAACTGTTGCAAAAAAATAGAATCACAGTACACTTTCTTCCTGATGTATTCCCCCATGTTCCATCAATGGAGTAATTAAAATCTTCACTGAAAATAAGCTGCCTGAAGGTGTACAGATACGGCTGTATCATTTTAAAATAAATCTGCATGACCAGTCTTGACTCGTGGGGCACAGATATTAATCAATCTGTATTGATCCCCACATCAGATTATGTTTAAAAGAAGATAAGTCATTGGGCATATATCTACTAACCTCTCGAGACTAAAAGTTCCTTCCTCATCATTCCTGTCTACACCAAATGTCCAGTAGGAGGGGCCCCAAATCCAGTCCTCTCTGTGATTGCTTGGTGTCAAATAATGTGAACAAATGAACCTCTTGAACAAAAAAGTATGCTATATGAGGCCTGTTCTAAAAAGAGCCAGTGTAGCCTGCCTCCTGGTCTGATTTTTTAAACTACAGTACACACATACAAAGAGGCAATATTACCAGGTGTTTGGGGGCCCTGACACATGGATATTGTTTAAATGAAGTTCATTTCTTTTTGCCTTCTTGCACTCAGGTAGAAGGCTGATATTTCCTCATTCAAGGTCCTTTCTGACGTCTTCTTTCTTCCTCCATTTCTGATGATGCAATCCATTGGGAGGACCTGGAGATGAGGCACTGGAATCTAAACCATTATCTCATTCTCCCCAGTCTTTCTTTCCAGTCAATAGTTCAGATTTGTTTTCCAGAGGTAGAGTCCATGGAAACTTTGCCCATTTTACTGCAGGGCCTTTTACCTCTTAAACCTCACCTTTGTGACAAATTTTCATGCCATCAAGGTGGGGGGGGGTATAATTTCTTGATCATCTCGCTCCACCATGGTCACATCTTCCCTCTCCTGTGCTGGTATTGGAGCACTATCTGTGCGTAATACATAAGATGTGTCTTGTACTTCAGGCTTATCTTTATTTTTGAATCACAAGTATTGGTAAAGAAATTAGATCATTCCACTGTCCTCTGCCATCAGTTCCCAATATTGATGGACCACCAGGACTTTGTAACATAGGGTCCACTGCACTCTGGACCACCTACTGATTGTCTTTTTCAGTCACAGGGATGACCTTGTCCTGTAAAGAAATGTTGAAGGAGCTAGCAGAGATCCTGGTGGGGCCCTTGGCAGGCCTATTCAATGCCTCACTAAATTCAGGATGTGTACCAAAGGATTGGAGGTTGGCTCATGTGGTTCCCCTGCATAAGAGCAGCCCCAGAGATGAACTGGGGAACTATAGACCAGTGAGCCTCATGCCCATCATGGGGAAGCTAATGGAAATTATCCTGAAGGAGATGCTGGTGTCCCTGCTGAAGTTCAGTGGGCTGCAGGACAGTAGACAGCATGGCTTTGTCACAGGCAGATCCTGCCAAACCAACCTGGTAGATTACTATGACTGGGTAACTAGGCAGATGGACAAGAGCCATGCAGTGGATGTCCTGTACCTGGACTTCAGCAAGGCATTCAATTCAGTGCCGCATGGGAGACTTGGAATAAAACTTGAAGGCCCTGGGGCGGGAGCAAAAATGGTGGGATGGTTGACAAAGTGGCTGCAGGGAAGGCAGCAGAGGGTGGTGGTGGAAGGGAACTCTCATCCCCAAGGGCAGTAATGAGCGGCATTCCACAGGGCTCGGTGCTGGGACCAGTGTTATTTGGGATATTTATTGCACACATTTCCATGGGCATCGAGAGCAGGATCAGCCTGTTTGCTGATGACACCAAGATAGCGGCGGTGGTGGATGATATAGAGGGGTGGCAGAGTTTGCCGGAAGATCTGAAAAAGCTGGAGACTTGGTCGGACACTTGGCAGCTGGGGTTCAGTGCCAAAAAGTGCAAAGTACTGCATTTTTGGGGCAAAAAATCCAAGGAGAAACTACCAGCTGGCAGAGACTGAGGAGGCGAAGGATCTGGAGGTGGTCATCACAGGATCAATGAAAAACTTGGCACAGTGTAGGAAGACAGCAGCAAGAGCCAACAAAAAGCTGGGTTGCATCGCAAGCGGAATAACGTCAAGGAGCGGGTAGGTGATTCTGCCACTGTATAGATCATTAGTTAGACCTCATCTCGAATACTGTGAGCAGTACTGGCTCCTGGACCTGAAAAGGGACATTAAATTACTGGAAGGGGTGCAGCGCAGAGCAACTAAGATGATCCAGAGACTGGGGGACTTATCGTATGAGAGTAGGCTAAAGGGGTTGAACATGTACTTGCAGGAGGAGAGGAGGGACAGAGGGGATATGATTGAGACATTCAAGTACATGAGAGGGATGAACACGACTAGTACCGAGGGGCTATTCAGGGTAAGGGTGGGGAGGGACACTAGAGGCCATGACATGAGATTGGAGGGAGGAAGGTTCAGGAGGGAAATGAGGAGACACTTTTTTACAGAGAGGGTGGTGGTAGGGTGGAACACATTACCAGCACAGGTGGTAGCCTGTAAAACAATGGGCTGCTTCAAAAGGGTCTGGGACAGGGCAAGAGGGAGGATAAAGGGAGGGGGGTGGGGCAGCTGCAGAATAGGGCTGCTAGCTGCAGAATCGATAGACCAAATGGCCTTTTTCTGCTGGCAAATTTCATACGTTCGTATGTTGTTCTCACGGGACAAACCAGGGGATGTTAGCTGTACTCGGACACTTTCTTCAGGAAAAGAGGAAGGTGTTCTCAGACTATCGTGATTCACATCTGACCTGTGAGCTGAGTGCCTCATATCCAGACGCCTGCAGCTTCTTCCTGTGCCACATTCAAGATATAGTCCTACTCCATATCTGCACCTTCCTCCTTATTTCTAGAGGCCCAGGGGCAGTAGTGAAAAGTGTGCCCCCATTCGTCACACAGATCGTACCAGTGTGCATTCCTAGAGGTCATGCTGACATGGCCGAACTCCCCACATGGGCTGCAGTGAAGCTGGTCACAGGCGTTGCTCAGATGGGTTTAGGCACCACACTTACAGCACACCTTAGGCTGCCCTGCACAGAAGCAGACCCCTCTAGCACATCCCAGAAAGAAGCTGTTAGGTAGCTGTAACACCCCTGTCTCAGAGGTTTGTAGTGGGACTTTAAACCTCCATCCCCCAGTCCAAACACGATCAGTATCCATTATAGAATCAGGATACTCTATCACCTCACCTCTCTGCTTCAGCTAAAAGGTGCTATGCCCCACATTCACCTGTTCATTTTGAAATAATATTGTTACAGTTTTAATCATTGGTTTTGTTCGGGGGATTGCTACAAATGATGCCTGTGAAGAGGAATTCTTTAGCTGATGATACTGTAGCCAAAAACATTCCAATGGTTTCTGCCAAATGTATTCTCGCCTGAAATGTTTATTAAGGCATAAACTTCAGAGGTGGAAAAAATGCATGGAATCTTTTAGGAGGGTATGAATGACATACTGTATACTCTGTCCGAGTGTTCCTGCAGCCCCCCCTTTATACTGGAGTCGCACCGTGTTCCTCCATTCTGCAGGTTCAGGCCTTCGCTGGAAGAGATCGGCATAGTTGAGTCTGAGCAGTCCTGCAGGACTAGTACTGGGTCTGGGTTTGGAGACCTCTGATCTAAAAATCAAGATTAGCCCTTTCGAAGTGCAGAGCTTTCTCAGTCTGTCAGTGCCAGTGCCAATATCACGTTCTGTGTACTCGGGGTCCACTGTTGTGCTGTGCCAGCAACTCCGGATCATGGACTATTGGGGTAATAACAGGAAAAGCAGACTCTGCAGGAACATTAATTTCTGAGCCATTATTTGGAACTTCACGACCCCTTTCACTCTGCAGCACATTTGCATTATTAGTCCCAGGGTTCCCTTTTTCAAGTCCCTCCAAGGCCCCTGACGATCCTGAGTGTCCTTGTGCTTTAGTAGAAGCACTGCAAATTTTAGATATAGTGTTACCAGACCCAGTGAGATGATTTTTACAAACCACGGGGGACAATGGCTGTGTATTCTGTTCATTGGGAATTTTTACCACCTTTTCCGTGAAAGTACAAACTCCCTATGGGAGTCCGTCTCTGCATTTTCAGTGCAGCGTGAAGGTGTTTCAGCCTGAAATACCCTGGGCTGCAAAGTCTCAACATGAGTCATTTGTGAATCAATTTAAGACATACCTGAATTTGTAGCGTTTGTGACAGATAATAATAATAATTTTATTTATAAAGCGCCTTTCAGTGTATCAAGGCACTGAACATATTAAAACCATAGTTTCAAATACAGGTCAATAATACATATAAATAAAATCATACCATAAAAACAACCAAATATTAAAATCAAGTAATGAATTATAATATAGAATCATAACACATCATAATACAATAGAATTAACTTAGTCATCCAGGAAGGCCATTTGCCATAAAAAAGTTTTCAGATTCTTCTTAAATACCTCCACGGAGGTTCACTCCCACAACTGGCGTGGTAGAGAATTCCAGAGAGTGGGTGCAGCATGAGAAAATGCTCTGCCGCCAGAAGATTTTAAACTCACTTTTGGAGTCTCTAACAACCCCTCGTCGGCAGAGCGGAGCGATCGGCCAGGGCAGTAAGACACCAGAAGTTCTTTCAGATAGGTCGGACCCTAATCGTAAAGGGCTTTGAAAGTCAATAAAATGACTTTAAAGGTGATCCACCACCATAGATGCTAGCACTGACACAAATCCCTGTTCATCAATCCATAGGAGCACAGGATCCAAGATAGCATGAGTTTACAACAGGAAGGTCATGTCAAACTAATCTCATAGATTTCTTTGACTGGGTAACCAGAGTGGTGGACTAAGGGGGAGCAGTTGATGTCGCCTACCTTGACTTCAGCAAAGCTTTCGATACTGTTCCACATAGAAGATTGATTAATAAACTGGGTAGGCTCGGGGTTGGTCAGAAGTTGGTCCACTGGGTGGCAAACACTGTTTGGCGGGCAGAAAACAGAGAGTGGTGGTAAACGATATACAGTCAGAAGAGATGCAAGTCAGAAGTGGGGTACCTCAGAGATCAGTCCTGGTGCCAGTCTTCTTCAATGTTTTCAACAGTGACATTGCAGATGGACTGGAGGGTAAGGTTTGTCTGTTTGCAGATGACACCAAGATCTGCAACAGAGCAGATGATCCAGATGGGGTGGGCAGAATGAGAATAAATCTGGATAAACTAGCAAAGTGGTCAGAAGAGTGGCAAATGGGGTTTAACACAGAGAAGTGCAAGATCATGCACATAGGGAAGAGAAACCCTGATGCTACCTACAGGTTGGGAGGGGAGTTGCTGGCAATCACAAGGGAAGAAAGAGACTTGGGCATTGTCATCACAGAAGACCCGAAATCATCCAAGCAGACCACTAATGCAGTAGGTAAGGCTAGAGGGATGTTGGGGTGTATTAGTAAGGGTATCGCAAGTTGTAAGAGGGTGGTAATAATCCCTCTTTACAAGACACTGGTTAGGCCCCATCTGGAGTACTGCGTGCAGTACTGGAGGCTGCACCTGCACAAGGACATTAACAAAATGGAGGCAGTCCAGAGAAGGGCAACCAAAATGGCGGAACTCAATATGTATACCCTAGAGCAAAGGAGGGAGAGAGGTGATATGATCGAAACGTTCAAACATCTTAAGGGCATTAACAAGGAGAAAGAGTCTAACATTTCAGTATAAGAAAAATAGCAGGACAAGAGGACACAGCATGAGATTAGAGGGAGGCTGATTAAGGGGTAATGTAAGGAAGTTCCTTTTCACAGAAAGGGTGGTGGATGCATGGAACAGCCTGCCTCAGGAAGTGGTGGATATGAATGCAATGCAGGGTTTCAAACAGGCATGGAATAGTCATAAGGGAGCAATACAGATGAGTATGAATAGATAGGCCATTGACAGAGTACAGGCCTATGGCACATTCATGTGGTAGAAAAAATGTGCAGGCTGGATGGGCCTTGCGGTCCTTATCTGCCATCAACTTCTGTGTTTCTATGTTCTGAGTTCGAAGCAGTACCTGTAGTTTTCGGCCACACCTGACTGCTACTCAGCACTTTGTATTGTCCCAGTCATGGCATTCCAAGTTTTCCGCTTCAGTGCACTTGCTTCCTCACTTTTCTGGCTATCTTGGAGGTTATCCCAGTTGGGATAAGGAATCCAGACTCCCACCTCATTCAATTTCCATCCTGCCTGCTTCAATCCTCTTGCATGTAACCATTTCCTCCAAACTGAAGGCCAAAGCACACCGCTGGTGAGCTGTTAGCAGCTCCCTTTGATCTCTGGATTCATGTAGCTGGATGTTAGTGCTCGGGCCTGCACTGTCACGTGGGGAACAGCTGGCTGGGGATTCTGGTTGCAGTATCCCCATATGTTCCTTTCAAGCTTGGTTCTGCAACTCCACCTTCATTTTTATGTTTTCTTGCTCACATGCGCACGAAACATTATGTGGCAACTTAGGAGAGAAGTGGGTTTTGGAGGTATGGCACTGTGGTGACCAATGTCACCACTGCATTATCGGGCTTGGCTCTAATTTTCCAATAGTTCAGCCAGCATGCCACCAACTTGAAATGAATTAGCCGTTGCAATGAAGGAGCAACCCGTCATTGAAGGGCGGTGCTTTGCCTGGTGTAACATTTCAAAAGAACATGGCGGCAGCTGTCACCATCCGCTCACAGTCTCCATAAAAGCTGTGGGTTCCCAATGCCCCTTTCGGCATGCCCCCACCCCAGTTAATTTGCTGATGGGGGAGCCCAATCTCTGTCAGCATACTGTCCCCCCTCATTTGCTGTGTGCCAATGGAGGTGGCCAATCCCCCTTGACATCATGCCCTCCGAACAGGCTTTATTTGCTGGCAGGGGGCCTAATCTCCATCGGCTTAAGTCCACCCTCCCCAAAAACACAGGTGGCACACTGGGAGCCCACCCCAGTGCGCAAACAGCAAATCTGCAAAAGAAAACACTTTCCCACAACTTCTTTTTTTTTTCCCCTGAAACAAAGAAAATGGTCCCTCACAGTCGGGTCACCTCCCCCAACCTGCAACCACCCTCTGCACACCCCACCTCCGCACACTCCCCCCACCCCATACTTATCTCTGGAGCCCAGCACGACGATCTTCAGTGAACCAGGAACATGTGTGCACTCTTCAAAGCCGACCGCAAACTGAAGAAATGCTGGTAAGCTGTATAATGGCATAAATGTTTTTTTTTCAACTTATGTGGATAATTTGGCCATTTCTTCAACTTTTGGCACCAAAGTTTCAGTATGGGATTCTTGGGACCCCTCCTCATGAATTCAGTCACTGTCATGGCATTATTCGGCCCCAAAAGGTGATTTCGTGATCACTGCGTGGAATCACCTTTTGGGACCGATTAACAAAACAACAGTGCCACTGTTCATGAGGTGGGCTCCCAAAAAGCATATGTTGCAAATTTGGTGAAAAAATTCCCAAAAATGATTGTGTTATGAGCGTGCATTGCGCAGTTTCCATGCACACTCATAACTTTGAGAATTTTTAACATTTCCACTCCAGATTTTCAACATTTCCATTTTTACATACCTCTTTATGAACAGTACAGCTGTCATTGTTCACACCTTACCTGAGATGTGTTTTCGCACATCCGGCGCACAATGGCACAGTCACTGTAGGAGATCAATGTTCGGGACAGATTAAGAAAATTACAGTGACACTGTCCATGAGCAGATGTCCCAAAATGCCTATGTTGAAAATTTGGTGACAAAATAATGTTACGAGTGTGCATTGTGCAGTTTCCGTGCACACTCGTAACTTCGAGTATTTTTAATATTTTCATTCGAGATTTTCAACATTGCCATTTTTGCACACCTCCTTATGAATAGTACAGCTGTAATTTTTCACATCCTGCCCGAAATGTGGTTTCACACATCCGGTGCACAATAGCTCGGTTGCTGTGGGAAATCAATGTTCGGGACGGATTAAGAAAATCATAGTAACACTGTTCATGAGCACAGGTCCCAAAATGCCTATGTTGAAAATTTGGTCAAAGAATTCAAAAAAATGACTGTGCTACGAGTGTGCATTGCACAGTTTTCACACACGCTCGTAACTTTGAGAATTTTTAATATTTTCACTCCAGATTTCCAGCATTGCCATCTCTTCACACCTCCATATGAATGGTGCCACTGTCATTTTTCACATCCTGCCTGAACAGTGGTTTCACACATCGGGTGCAGAATGGCATGGTCACTGTGGGAAATCATTGTTCAGGACAGATTAACAAAATCACAGTGCCACTGTTCATGAGCAAAGGTCCCAAATGCTTTCATCAGGTGGGGGTCACAAAAAGGCCATGTTGAAAATTTGAAGTGCAAATACCAGCAAACGCCTGTGGCGTTAAGGGTGTCTAACCATAACGTCCCACCCTGTACAGACTGACAGGCATCAGGCATGTGTCTTTGGATTGCAGTCTGTAATGCTCATGCCATTCCACCACCACTCTGCAGCCAGTGATAGGCATCGAGGTCTGCCTTGGACTCTTCAGCCCCAGAGTTCACCCCATTCTCCTTACTGCACCCATTTCAGCGTATGTCCTCATGGAATGGGGTGACTGTAAAGCCGAACACCCCAAGGCACACCTCAACACTTGTCAGTGTCTGCAGGATAGGGTGAGGTGAAATGGTGTGAGTGTTATGGGCGACGACCCAAAGGCATACCCCAATGCCTGCCCATCTCTGTAGGGTGGAAGTGGGGTTGGTGTGAAGTTCAATACTTCACTGCCATTCCTATTCTGCATCTGTCCAACTCCTGCACTTCCAGTGCTAATACCAGAAAGCAAACATTCAGCATTAACAAATATTTGTTTGGTATTTATTTTCATCATCTGCAATCATTTGAGGAAGAAACTGTTTCCTTCTCTGCATTTCTGTGTCTTGTTTTTTTTTTTTCCAGCCATTTGGACCTCTGCAGGCCCTGGTAAAACTTCAGGAAAGGAAACCATAGAAATGTTGCCATTTGCAGTACCCATACAGTGTAATGCTGGCTCTGCTGACCCAGTGTTCCCACCCAACACTGGTTTGGTCAGGTTGTCCTCATGCAGGCAAGCAACTGGGGTTGAGAACCAACCCCGAGTCTGCAGCAGCTCTCCTTCCTTCACCTTCATTCCACCAGGATCCTCCATCCTTCAAACAGGAAGTCAGGCCCCCTGCTGGAGAGTAGGAGAATTTCACCGGTGTCGTGGGCAGCATTCCCCAGTCAATAAAAGGTCCATGTAACTTACACCCCTGGACACACCTGGAAACAAGCCATCACAGCTTAATGTGCCTTTCCAGGTCAAAAATTACAAATAAATAAATGCAGTTCTGAAAAGTAGTGCTTCTTTATATTTCTTTTGAAATTTCCTCCTCTCAGTGACATTGTGTGAAAATACAAAGAACCTTAGCACAAAAACACTGAAGCAAGAGTTACCCCCAAAAAAGGCATCGTCAACAAAGCCAGACTTCAAAGAAATAAAAAAATCACACATACCCCCATAATGCAAAGCATCATGGGATATATATGCAAATAACCATGAACATTTAGGCTGGATCTGCTTTAAGCAGGAATACATGGTGATAACGGATTTTGTATTTCTTGGAAACCTGGATTTCTTGCCAATTCCCTTTTCAGGCAACCCCTGCCTCTGTGCTTTTGTGCTGAGGGTCTTTGTATTTTTAGCTTGCTTTCTTATTTTGCACCCACCATGACACAAACCTGCAAGCCCACATTAGTGCTGGCTCATTTCCCCTGGCATGAGATACAGATGAGGCACACTGATTAGTCCTATGTAGGGACGAAACACATGTCTGTGTCTTCTGTTGTCACCCTTCATAGACTGTATGAGAGGCCCTTTAGCACCATACAATACATTCCTGCTTAAAACAGAACTGCCTAAATTGTCATGGTGATTTGCATATATAGCCCACAGTGATTTGCATTATGGGATTATGTGTGATTTTGTATTTTGTGAAAATATTATGTTCCTACAGTGCCTAGATTTGAACCTCTGGTCCTTACTTTATAACCCAAGACACATCTAGTGCTCAACTGAGCTGCAGTAACGTCAGAAATTTTGTACATTGCTGGTGGTAGGGAATGCATCAGGAATGGAAAGGGAGTTGCTACAAGATTCATATAACTCATATTTCAACTTGGCAGCTTATAAAGTAAAATGGTTGGAACACTGATATCTATGCCTGTAGTAGCCAGGAAGAGCTTGCACCACATGTTTTTTTAACCAAATCAAAGATTTAAACCCTCTATTAAAACAGAATCTCACGGGCTGGCCTATCAGCACAATGGCAGTGTTACCACTACCAATGGTGGCAACCAGAGTGCAGGCAGGAGCTTGAACCACTAGAAAGCCGAAGGGAGGGGAAGCAAGCATCCCTGGAGACACTCCTCCTTTGGTGAAGGAGTGTCTCTGCCTCCTCTGCAAGACTGCTGACCGCAGGTGGCAATGCAGTGAAGGCACCATGGCAGAGAGGACACAAGCCCAGTTCTGTGTAGGCATGGTTGCATGAGCTAGGATCATAATGTTTTCTTTTAAAAAATAAACCTTACAAAAAAAAAAACAGTTGCAACTGCACTTAACCGGTTTTATTGCATATTGCTGCCTGGTCCTTGCATGTATGATGGTTTTGCATTGAAATTGCATATCTGGAGGTCCCTTTTGAGCCCCTTGGGTGCTGACATTCTGAGAGCCTGGTGGAACAGAAACGTGAAAATCCCTGGAGCAGGCAGCATGAGGCAGGACACTCCTTGGGTCTCGCTGCAGTGACTTACCTCCCACAAGGGCGTGTATCACCCGAGAGAGAGCACTCTGGACAGACCAGGCACCTGGACTGGCCTTGCCAAAGATGAGGAAGGCATGCAGCAAAAGGGATGTGTGTTAGAGAAGCCACGGATGGTGTTGCACGGTCTCCTAGCATGTAGTAACAGCCTCAGCATCATGGGGATAGAACTGTAAATCATAAAACTGAATCTAATGTATTATTCAATGTGCTGTAGGAACCTCATACATAATGCATTCCGTCACCCTGTGCAGGATGAGTGCCCTTAACTTGCAAGGTCAAAGGTGTTAACACTGAAATGAGAAACGCAATTACACATGAGCACAGGCCTCTGTTAGCCACATTCAATCAATATCTGAAATTTAATTTAAATCAACAAATCAATAGATGAATTAAAAATTAGAATGCCTTTGACTACATCTTTAACGTTGATTCAGTTGCTTATTCACCATTGTTCTGCTTCTAATGATTTTGGATGTTCTTTGCAGAATATTGGATGGGCACATCACCTGTGATATCATTCTAATGAATAACATTCTGTCACTGATTCAAACACACTTAAACAGCAAAAACAGTGAGTTGTATTTTTGTATATAGTCCCCTTTGTGTAGCAGGCACTCAGAGCAGTTGCCACTCCAGCTGTTTGACGTTACAAAACAGAGTGTTCTGCAACAGTCATCTGTCCTTAACATTTACTTTCCTGGCACTGTGTGCTAGGAACAAGGATAATGATGATTTCTTTTAATAAATAAACTTTACAAAAAAAACTAGTTGGGACTGCACTTCGCTAACTTTATTGCATATTGGCATCTAGTCCCTGTACAGATTATGATTTTGCATTGAAACTCTGGGCAGGATTTTTGAATATGTTAGATTGCCTCAAGCCCTGGTGTACCGACGATACAGCACATGGGGCTTGCAGCGATCTAACAGGATTTTCAATCCCGGGCAACAATTGCCGCAAGTTAGACCAACTTTTTCTGGTCTAACTTGTTGCAATCCTGGGAGCTTGTAATATGGAGCTTGCGCTAAATATGTGGTACATGCTGCCGTATTTTGTGTACACTGTCTGACTGTGCCTAAGATCATAAAATCAGGCAGTTGCAGCAAAGGGCTTGATGCACCTCCAGAACAAAAGTGCCATGGCAAAGGGCTGGATGCATGTCCTGTGACACGTTTTGAAAATCCTGCCCCATGTGTCTACATCTGGAGATTCTTTTTTGTGATCCTTTTGAATATTGTACTTTGGTATCTAATGTTCTGTTATCCATATATTGCCTTGTTCATTATTTTGGTGTCAGCATGGCTCAGTTGGTAGCACATCTGCTTCTGGTCTTGAAGGTCATGGGTTCTAGTCCCACAATGGGGTTGGGCTAATACCATAAATGCAAGCACTGGAGTGCAGTACTAAAGGGATACTGTACTGTCAGGGTGTGCCATCCTTCAAATGAGACATTAAGCTGAGGTCCCATCAGCCTGTTCTGGTGGTCGTTCAGGTGGACTTTAAAGATCCCATGGCACTACTCAAAAGGGTAGAGGAATTTATTTTTATTAAAATAAATTACAGATAATTACAGGGTATTATCTCATGAAAAAGCAACCCTTACTTCACCCTGTGTCATTCTGTCACGTAAAAAGCATGTTCAATCAGTCCAACCAAGTAACATGTGCCCACCACCTTGAGACATTCTGTCAGTCACTCATGTGTATTTCTGTACTATAACTACCTTACAGATCAGAAGATATACATTTCAATAGATGTGTAGGGGACACATAGGCCTGTTGCAATGCGAATTTATCAGAACAGGAAAAAAGCAAGACAGGATCACAAGAAATATGGAAAGGGGGGGCTGCCTTAATGCCAGGAGTCTGGGAAATAAAATTAGAGAGCTCAGGCAATGGTGACAGACACTGCAATGGACCTAGTAGCCATCACAGAAACTTGGGTCAGACAGACTAACAGCTGGGATCTGACAGTCCCAGGCTACACCATGTTTAGATGTGATAGAGGAAAAGGCAAGGGAGGAGGCATAGCCCTATATGTCAAGGAAGGAATAGAGACAGTGGGGAATGGAAACATCAAGGAAGGTAATGGGGAAACAGAATCACTATGGGTTCAGCTCACGACATCCTCAGGCAAGTAACTATGGATGGAGGTGATCTAGAGACCTCCAGGACAGGGATAAGACAAGAGATAAGGGATGGGGCAAAACTCAGAAGGGTGGTGGCAAAGGGGATGGGGTGGTGGGAGATCTAAACCTGCCAGATATTAATTGGGCAGCTCCAGTGGCCAGGAGCTCTGGAAGTCGGGCCTTGCTGGATACGTTGCAGGACTATCTGTTGGTGCAGCTGGTTAAGGAACCCACCAGGCAGACCTTTCATCCTCAATGTGGTGCACACCAACTCAGAAGTAGTAGGAGGAGTGAAGATAGGGGAGCCACTAGGGTCCAGTGACCATAACTCTATATGGTTTGACCTGGCCCTTGGAACAAGTACTGTAAGCCCTTGTCAAAGGTTGAAGTCTTAGATTTCAGGAGGGCAGACTTCAACCAGATGAAGTAGATGGTCTAGTACAAGTTAGTCAGAGTGAATAGCATCAGGGATGTGGAGGAAAGCTGGGGGGCAATCAAGGGGGTCATTATAGTATACGATTGCTACAACAACCCCCCCACAGTGACTCCATCACAGTGACAACAACCTGTTCAACATCCACAGTGTCAAACAGGTTGTTGCAGTGATGGATGTTCACAGCAATGCCGCTGTAAGCCACACTCCCCCATGATCCACAGCCCCCAGAGTTGACAATCAAGTCCAGAAGGTGTGGGAGGCCACATGGGGGGGTGCAGTCCCCCACATCGCCTCATGACCAGTGTCACTCTGTTCCCCGTCGATGTTGGGACACGGCACAGTTGGGGATGTTGGTGGCATTCGGTCACTGTGGGGGATGTCGGCGACTTTACAGTCACTGCGGCTTGGTGGAATTGCTCATTCTCAAGGCAACAAAATCTTGCATGAGAATGGTAATCAAAAGAAACAGGTACAACAGACTAACATGGTACTCTGGAAAGGTCAGGGAAGCAGTGAGAGACAAAAAGAAGGCCTCTGTTAGGTACAAGGAAAACAAAATCTGTATTCATAAGGGAAGACAGAGGACCTCTGCCCCAGACTGGAATTAAGGCAGCAGTAAGGAGGATGCCTAAGATAAAGCTGCAAGTATTTACTAGTGAATGCATTTGAAAAAGGCTTGCAGCCCTAAAGATAGATAAGGCCAGATGGGATGCAACCAAGGGTGCTCAAGGAACTGGCAATAGAACTAACTGAACCCCTGGTATGGCTATTCAATAGCTCAATTCAGACAGGGTGGTGCCAAAAGACTGGGGGTAGCGTATGTAGTTCCACTTCATAAGTGGGGGGGGCGGGGTGACAAGGAGCAACCAGGTAACTAGTAACCTGTCAGTCTTACCTCTATTGAGGGTAGACACTAGTCGAAGAAGACCTTGTGGACTACCTGGAGGGCAGTTTACTCCAGGATAGTAACCAGCACGGGTTCATGACCGGGAGGTCTTGTCAGACCAACCTGATAGTATTCTTTGACTGGCTAATGAGGGCGGTGGATAAGGTCCATGCTGTGGATTTACTCTACTTTCGGTTTCAGCAAGGCTTTCGACTCAGTGCCTCACAGAAGGTTACTGAAGAAGCTAGAAGATCTGGGTGCAACTGAAGGACATGGTTAGATGGGTGAGGAACTCACTGGAAGGGAGACAGCAGAGGATTGTGGTTAATGGAGTCAGATCAGAGGAGAGGGAGGTCACCAAATGGGGCGCAACAAGGATTGGTCCTAGGTTCAGTCCTTTTCAATATCTTCAACAGTGACATGGGAAAAGGAATCCAGTGCAAGATGTGTCTCTTCACAGACCACACAAGGCTCTGTGACAGGGTAGGCAGCAAGGAGGGGGTATGGAGATGCAGAGAGACTTGCAAAGGCTGGAGAGGCAGTCAAAGGTTTGGCAATTGAAATTCAATGCTAAAAAGTGCAAGGTGATGCACATAGGGAACAAGGACCCCAAGACAGTGTACTGGATTGGGGGAGGTAAAGCTGGGCACATCATCTGAGGAAAGAGACCTAGGGGGTCATTATAAGTGACTCCCCCAAACAATCAAGCCAGTGTAACAAGGCCTACAGTATGGCAAATAGGATGCTGAGGTGTACAGGAAGGGGTACTGACAGCAGAAGGAAGGAGGTATGACTACTTCTGCATAGATCACTGATGAGGTCCCACCTGGAGTATTGTACTCAGTTCTGGAGTCCTCACCTAAGGAAAGATAAGAATAGACTGGAGACAGTGCAATGTAGGGTGACCAAAATGATTCAGGGACAGCAAGGCAGATCTTATGAGAATCGCCTCAAGGCACTGAACATGTACTCGCTGAAGGCCTGATGAGAGCGGGAAAAACTGATAGATACCTTCAAGTACCTAAAAGGAATGAACAACTTAAACTGCAAGGAACTATTTAGCATAAGTAGCAGATAAAGAACACAGAGGCACAAGTGGAAAATGACAAAGGAGGTTCAAGAGGGAAGTGAGAAGGTTTTATTTTACAGCAAGGGTGGTGGAGCCATGGAACAGTCAACCAGCTGATGTGGTAGGCACCAAAACTATCAATGGTTTCAAACATGGCTGGGACAGAGTTAGGACTTAGTGGTTACTCCGGATGGTAGCAGTAGAGCAGGGAGCGTGGAGATGGATAGCATGGGTTAGAAGCCTGTATGGACAACAGGTCCTGAGTTTGTTAGGGTTTTGTGGGTGGACTGGATGGATCAACCATCTTTTTCTGCTGTCATTGTCTACGTCTCTATGTAAATTTACATTGTACCTGCCAGATCCAATACTTAATACAAACAAAGGTAAAAAAACACAGTGGGTCCACTATACTTTCCCCAACTTTTCAGAATAATTTCATAAGTCATAGTACAAAATAGATTTTCTTGCCTAGTATGTACCACGTTTCCAAAACATTTGATTATACAGTCAGTCGAAAAATAAGTGTGACATGGATTCAATTATTGTGGTTCATGAGGGTCTACAGAATACATATTTTTGTAACACCTTGTGCATCTGGTTGGTCTTTACATTAATACAGTCAAGGCAGCCCAACCAGAGGATATCCCAGTATTTTGCCAGGACCCTGACCTCTATCTGTTGTGTAAATATCACTGCCTTGCCATTTACAGTATGGGGCACCTTTAGAAATCCTAAATGACTGGAAATTGGGAGACAAGAATAATAGAATCATATAGGGACTTCATGGTGCCTGTCTGAAGCTGACGTTTGCCTATTTCCTACATTTTTATTTTATCAAAAAACACTATTTTTATAGCTTAAATAGCATGATCTAAGAGCAGGTAGACCACTTTTAGACAGAAATTTCCCATTTGCTCATTCAAATAAAAGAAGATACCTGGTGTAAAACCTAAGGAGATCAGGGTTTCTCAGATGGAAAAACAAATGGCTTTAAATTGCTGAAAATAAAAACAAAAAAAACACAAGTGTGTGAATCATCCCCAAATCACCCTCCTAGTTTCAGGTCCTAAGCCTCTTGGTGGGGGGGGGGGGAGAGACAGACAGACAGATATATAAGACTGGTGAGCGACCACCAGTGATCCTGTGGGAAGACTGCATCCTAGCTGGGAACAATTACATTCATCCTGCCTGTCCCAGCAACTGACACTGCAGGTATTTTTTGAGGCATCAAACCTTGAGTAAACATCTGGATTTCAGCCGTGCAACAAGGGAGAAGGTTTATTGTGCCAGGGACTGAGGGAGAAGTCCTGGGCGTGACTTTGCCAGGATGAGAGGCCTATGCAGAAGACATGTGGAGGCCACATGGCCACCCATCCTTTGTGGACTACAAATAGGGCCCCTTTTCAAACAGTTACAGTTTGTGTTCAACAGTTGTGTTCAAAGTGTGTTTTACCTACGACATGTTAAAGCATGCCACAGAGTTCCACCCTGGTAGTAGCAGCATCTGCTTCCCCAGTGTGGTACCCACTGCAACCTCGAAAAGGCAGAGAGCTCTCACCCATGGCCTTTGGGGGAACCAAGATGGATGCACCCACATTTGGGATTTGAAAACTGCCGGGGGGGTGGACAGGTTCTGTGGGGCAAATTGTTAAAACTGTTTTGTTGCATGGATGGTGTACAAGTGCTTTAGTGCATTTTATTTATTTATTTTTTTATTTATTTAGTTTTTGTTGACCGGGTAAGTGCACTAGACAAATCCTGCCTATTTTCAGGCACGACCCGGGGGAAGGAGATACAGATGAAAGCCAACTGACCTTGAACCAGATTAAGCTGTTGGTGGTATTTTTAGTGAATGAGGGAAATTTGACCAGGACACCGGGGAAATTCCCCTACTTCCTGTTTCCTGTGAGCAGGGGGGACCCATTTTCTGGTGGGACCAAGATGGCGGAGGAGGAGGACAGTGGAGGAGGACATGCTGTGGCTGAGTTAGCAAGGCTCAGCGGGGAACATGGTACGGCTTTCTGGATGGCTGCAGAGAGCAGTGGAAGTAGGACGGATGTTGCTCAACTCCTATATCATCCATGCGGGGACAGTGAGTACGGCTGGGATGCACCTTGATGGTGGCCAGCATAGGCGTGCGGAATCCCCGCGGCCTGAAGTATTAGTGCGCGATCACGAGGGAAGTCATTGGGAGTGTGGAACTGGAGCAAAACCGTGAGTTTCTGATGGAGCCTGGGATCTCAGGAGAAATGATGGTAAATGCTGCAGTTTGTGTGGAGCTCCAGCTCTTCTGCAAGGGTCTGAGGAGCTTAATGTATTGTTGGAAAAAACGCAGCTGATAAAAAGAAGCTTTGGCTGAGTTCAATGAATTAAAACAACAAGCTGAGGAGGATCGAAAAGAAAAAGGCCCGTTTTGGACTCTCTCCGGGCCTACCAGGTACTAGTGCCTAAGGTTCTAAAAGGCCCCAGTTTTTTAGATCGATCGACGGATGAAACCCCAACTCAGGATGCTAATCTGGTGGTTAATGAATCCTGGTCCCCTCAGCAAGCTCTCCAGGAGGCAGGTTGGATACAATCAGATGAGGGAGGCTGGATAGCCGACCCAATAATCCCTCTGCCGGGAACAAGCGTAGCAGATGGGGAAAAGGCCAAATCTGCATCAAGGGATGCTGTATCTAGCTATGGGCCAGACTGTTTTGAAACTTCCCCTGTAATAACTGTACACTCTTCTTTATGTGTGTCTCCTCAAACCAGTATTTCTAATTTACTATCAAATGGTTCTTTGCTATCAGAGCCCACGTTAGGACAAACTGTCACTCCTGAAGCTTTAAGTTATGCGAATGTTTTGGGTTCTGAGTTAAATCCAGTACAGGATCAGCCTGTTATCTCACAACCCCCTGTTACATTTGCTAGTTTATTTAAAAAACCAGTTACTTTGGCAAAACGTAGGAATGCAGTGCGTTTAAGGTTCCTAGGTCCTATGGATGGTATGCCAGATCGTTTTTATGTAGGGAAGGTTTTGATTAAGCAAATGCTGGGTTTTTCTCCAGGGGAGGTGTATGCCCTTATACACACCCCAGGGGATAACAATTATGACATTAGTTTTCGTACACCAGATTTGCTAAATAAATTTTGGATGAGATATGCTCTTTTAAAAACTAACCCAGCGTGGTTACATTTTCAGGCTATACCTCTCACCAAACAATCCTTTAAAGTAATAAATGTACTTTTTCCGAATGAGGGAGTAAATGTAGAAGATATAACGTACTGGGTGGAAAAAAAATGTACTGTTCAGGGAATCCTGAACCTATATTGGATGATGAAGGTTTCTGGAATGGAGGGTGGAGATATAAGGTTAATCTATTTCAAAACGATGAAGGTCTACAGCATTTACCTAGTTGTTTCTATTTGGGTCGGATAACGGTTTTATTTTTTATCCAGGCCAACCAAGACATTGTTATAAGTGTGGCTCTCCTAGGCACCTGAGTAGGATGTGTGAAGTGGTAAATGTGCTCAATGTGGAGAACAAGGACATGTCCTTACTGACTGTCATCACCCCAGTAAGTGTTCACTGTGTGAAGATGCACATTCTTTTGTTGATTGCCCTTTCGCTGCAGCAAAATAAATCTGGAGACTATAGTATTCAAGATTTTACATCAATATAGCGTTAAAGCTGCCCTTAGGAATAAAACCCCTACCACACCCTCTGGGAGACCTCAACCACATATTTCTGGTAATCATGGTTGTGCATTGATTCAAAAAGAACCTCAGTGCAGATACACCCTGATGTTTCTGAGCCTCTGTCAGTGACACAAAATCCTGTCTCTCAAGTGGAGGTTTCTAGCGGCAGTTTGATTTCAATGCCTCCACTGCTCCCTGCCCAAGAGGCCTTTACTCTGGTATCTTCCAGAAGACGTAGTCTTCGATCTGGCAGTATTAGCATGGTGATTCCTGAACCCCTATGACGGCTACACATAATCCTTTATTGTATTACAAGATGACACAGGGATTGAGTCTGACTCAGTTTCTGTAAATTCCTCACAACATGATGGTACGCCTGATATAGACCAAAATTTGGCAAAAACTGATTTAGGCAAAAGAAAAAAATAGATTGGGAATGAGGAAAGGAACAAGAAAAAATAATATGCTAAAATGTGTTCAAAAATATGGCTGGTCTTCCTCTCTTGATGGTAGCAGTTTATAATCTTCGGTAGCTTCTTTAAATGTGAATAGTATGTTATCCGAGAGGAAACGGGTGTTGATTTTATCACTTTTTGAGAAAAAGGATTATGATGTGGTTTTTTGCAGGATACTAGGTTACATACCAAACTCGATATTGAATTAGCAACCGCTGGCTGGAGATGGGGGGTTACCTATTGGTCTATGGGTGAAGACCCCTGTAGTGGTGTAGGTATAGCCCTAAATAGTCCCACTGCAAAGGTGATACAACTAGTTGATCTTGTCCCTGGTCGTGTATTGTTGTTGGATGTAGTGATTAACGGTTTACAGTGTCGGTTAATCAATGTTTATGCACCTCAAACAAAATTTGCACGTATTGAAATATTTCGCTTATTTCAACCTTATTTATTTACTTCAAAGTATGTTTTTTTGGGGGGTGACTTCAATTGTAGTAGATACAATACAGATAGGGGATGCCGAACCACCAAAATGTTTTGTGATACTACTTGTCTTAATAATTTACTTGTTCAAACAGGCCTTAGTGATGTTATGGCCCTTTCAGGGAATCCGGCAAAAACATTTTTTCAAGGCAATAAGGCCACAAGGATAGATTTTTGGTTTCTTTCCGATTCCCTACAGGTGATTGATACTAGAACATTGGCTGTTACTTCCTCTGACCATGTAATTATAGTAGCTACGGTGGCAAGTCATATGCCTATGCATCGGGGTCCAGGGTACTGGAGAATGAACTTGGCTCTATTACTTCTTCCTACAATTGAAGATGGCTTTCTAGCTATTTTAAAGGCCAGGAAATCTGTGTTATGTCTCTATGATACTTATCGGAATGGTGGATGGATACAAAACTGAAATTAAACATTTTTCAATCAATAGGGAGATTATATGGTAAATACAAAACTGATACTTAAATTAAGAAAGGAATTTTGGATTTACACTTTCGTGTGAGCAATGGTGAGGTTTCAGTCCTCCCCAGTTATACTAAATAAGAGAAAGATGAATAATTTTCAATATGATCGGGCAAAATCTTTAGAAAATGAACACTGTTTTGGTACCCAAGGCACAAAGGCCTTTCTGAATTCATTTCAATTTAGTGCTTCCAAAGACATCAGAAACATATGACAGGTCTTAATGATCAGGCAGGGATTTGGTGCACACATACCAGAGAGGTTATGGGGATTGTTGATTTACATGTACAGAAACTTTTGGTATTACTGAAACATTGAGTCACACACATGAGAACTGGTTGGGAGGATGTAATTTACCCCAAATTTCAGATTCAGGGTCAGTTAACTTAGTAGCACATATTACAACACAAGAGGTTGCTGCAGTGTTGGCACAAGTAAAAGCTGGTACAGCCCGGGAATGATGGTATTCCGTATGAAATTTATAAAATAATTTTTCAACAATTGTTGGAAGAATTTACAGGTGTTTTGAATGAAATACTATCCTCGGGATATTACCAAAAAGTATGAACGAGGGCTTGTAGTTTTATGTATAAAAAGGAGATAGAGGGATTTGTTAAACTGGAGACCTATAACCCTATTAAATACAGATTTTAAACTATTTACCAAAATATTAAACAATAGACTGTTACTTAATGCACATTCCTTTTACATCCGCACAAACATGTTCCATTCCAAATAGGAACATTACCGATAGTCTAATACTTTTATGGAACTTTTCAAAAGGGATCTACAGGGAACTTACAGGTTTGATTTTGAGTTTAGACCAGGCAAAAGCCTTTGATAATGTAAGACATGATTATTTATGGACTGTTTAGTTGGGTATGGTGTACCCGATACCTTTTATAGAATGGATAAAAACCTGTTATGCCAATGCTACTGCTCAAGCTTTTTGTAATGGGTGGGTAGGGACTATATATCCCATATTACGGGTGTGCGGCCAAGGATGTCCTCTTAGTGCCCTTTGTATTTATTTACTATAGATCCCTTAATTAGGCGGGTGTATGGTCATGACAGTATACGGGGACTCTCCTTTTCAAGTACTGATCCTGAAGTTAAATGTATTGCCTATGCGGATGATTTATGTTTTTCGATTGGGGATCTTCCCTCTGCAAGGGTTTTCAAAAGTTTTACAGGGTTTTTTGTTATATACCGGTGCACAAATTAACTATGAGAAATGTAATTGTATAACACTGGGGATAGAGTATTTTCATCTTACACAGGTTATAGGCATTCCGGTAATTAAGGATACTTGTAAAATTTTGGGTCTTTTATTCGGAGCAGGAGATTTAGCATATCTAAATTGGAAATTTAAACTAAAGGAAGCGCAAACTAAAGTAGATGTCTGGAATACATGGAGACTGCCTAAACTGAAACGGATTCAACTGGTTAAAACATTCTTATTACCCATATTTTTATATTTAAGTGCGGTTTTTAGTCTTCCTTTAGCTTTGGAGACACAGTTATATGGATGCTTTTTTGCTTGTATATGGGGCAGTAGATTGAACCCCATAAAGAGAGCCTTGTTGTTTAGGGAGAAAAAACATGGGGCCTAAAATGTTACATCCTGTAGTTTTTTCTTTACTATGTTTCTCTATACAAATTTAAAACCTCTGTTTATAGATAGAGACACACAATGGAAACCATGGCTTCAGGATACTCTGGAGATTTATGTCTTTTCTGGCCTGAATATGAGGTATTCCCAGACAACGTTCCATAAACCATCTCCCACAATCTCTTAAAATATGTTTTGGGAAAATTAAATTATGGGGTATTTCAAGGCATACCTTTTTGCATTTTACTAGAAAGGAATTATACGCGTATATTTTACAAAAATATTTTCAAGATTCGGCTCCATTTGATTATTTTACATCTCCTATAAAACTTGCAATTGGCAATATGTTAACCTCCCCCCGGATTCCACCTCATACGTGGGATGTGTTATGGTTATCCCTATATGGTAAATTAAATGTCCGAGCAAATCTAAAACATAAGCAAATTACAGATCGGTATTGCCCTAGGGGTACGTGTTTTGAATTAGTGGAGACAATGGAACACTTATTTTTGGAATGTCCTTTTATAAAAGGATTTTGGAGTCTTGTTTTACGAAAATGGCCTACCTTTCCTTTATACCCTATGACGTTAGATATGTTGTGTATAGGGATTCTGCCAGTAACCACTGTGTAATATGATAAAGTGACTTTATGTTTGATTTTGCTTTGTTTTAAATACTATATATGGCATGTGAGATGCCGTTTCACCATTCAACAACAATATTTTTCACAAGAAGCATTATTTGGTATGGTCGCTAATGCAATATTGAGATTGAAAAGGCAGGATTATGGAAATTTTCTTCATTTATATGTCACTCTAGATGGGATTCTGTAGATTGGCTATAACTTCATTGGGTTAATTTAGAATAATTATTTTGGATGTATTGAATTAATGTTTTCTATTTGCTTTTTCTTCTCTTCTTTTTTTTCCCTTTCGTTTCATGTATAATCTTTGTTTTCTATTATGATAACAATATGCTGTATCATTTTCTTTAATGTGACTTAACATTGATTGAATTTATTGTTTGGTTTGCTGTCTATGATAACAAAAGTTCCCCTACTCATTTTGTAAGTGGGGGTGGGGTGGGGACTGTTTTGCAGTTTTCCTTTTACATTGTTTGGATGATATATCTTTGTAATAGATTATCTTCTATATGATTTATATATTATTTTGTGTGATTTAACACTGTATGTTTTCAATTTTGGTTTACTGAAATAATAAAAATTCCCCTACTCTTTTATTAGGGTGGGGGGGTTATTTTTTCAGTATGTCTAGTAAGTTTTGAGTCTATTGCAATGTTAGTTTTGTATTTTATGTATGATGGCATATGTATTTTGTTTCAAGTAATTTGCTTTTGCTTTTGTGTATTATTTGACTGTATTTTACTTTCCAACTTTAATAAAAAATTCCCCTACTCTGGAGGGCGCTGTTGGATGGCATTTCGACCAGAAGGTTTGCAGACACCGACGGAGCAGGACGTGCGGGGAGCTGAGGAGCTGCTCTCCTCCTCTGCTATAGGCTGTTTTTTATTTCATGAACGATGGAACCTACCTCGGACGGAGGTGCTGCGAGGGCAGCGGTTTCATTATCGACTTCGGCAGAAGAGTCCGTTTCCAGGACCAGTGTACCTAGTGTAGAGGAAGATCTCCAAAAACAGCTTGCTGATATGGAGAGACAGTATTGTGAATGACGGAACGACCTGGTAAAGGTGTTGTAACAATGACAGTCCGGTTTGTTGGATATGCACATACAGGAAATGGAAGTGGTGCAGGGAGAGTCCCTGAAGGAATCGGAAAGCGTTTTTTTGGATACCGGAGCTACGGAAAATGGAAAAAATGTTGCAAACCTGCAAAATTGTGTTACTTCACCTGGGGCTTCACAGGGTGAGTCTTCTTTTGCTACTGATATGGATATCTTTGAATTGATGTCTGCAGCTGATGCTGCAGGTACCTTGGTCTTCACTGAAAGTCTATCCAGCAAAAATGTGTCACAGACTATGGTTTCTCGGACTCCAACGGGAGGTTTTCAGGACCTGACTGTTAATACAAGTGTTACAAACATAGAGTTACCTATCTTGCCTGACCCTTAACCCCCCCCCTTCTCAAAATCTGAACTCTTTCCAAGTGGGGTCTGTTGAGGCTCCTGAATCCCCTCAGTGGGTGGCCACAGCTATGGAGGCTGCGGGGTGGGTCAGATCCCCAGATGGGAAATCCTGGGATGCAAATGTACAGCCTCAAGAGGCTTCTTTATCCTCCTCAGTTACTATGACTCCCAGCAATCCCAGTATTCCTTTAGGACAACTATCAGCAATTTCATCGGATCCTTTTCCTAAAGCTCCTAGTCCTAATATGTTGGAGCACATTAGAGAACTGGAAGAGGGTGATACAAGTCAGTCTCCCGATTCCCCCCCCCATATGGTTGCTCATGCTAGTTTTGTCTCCCCTACAATAGTGAAAATGACTGAGCTTGGTCAGGATGAAGGTTCTTCTGTGTGGCAAGGTAATATTGCTGAACGCCTTTTTCCAGCCACGTTTGGTCTGGGTAATGAGCCTGCCGCACGACGAAATGCTGTTCGTTTGAAATTTAGGGGGTCACAGGAGAAGATCCCAAATAGACTTTTTATTGGTCGTGACCTGTTAAAACACAGTATGAGATTTTACACCTTTGAGATTTACGCCCTGATCCATATGCCAGGAGATACAGTTTTTGATGTAAGTTTTAAACACCCGGCAGGTTTGGACAGGTTTTGGAAGCAGTACCTAGTTTTGAAACATACACCTTTGTGGAAACCTTACTTGGCAATACCCTTGACTAAACCAGTTTCAAAGAAAATCACTATTCTATCTCAGAATGAAGAAGTGAATGTAGCTGACATTACATACTGCTTGAAACAGCACTGTTCTGTTAAAAGTCCCACAGAACCCATTCTTGATGAGGAGCATCTATGGACAGGGGGTTGGAAATATCAAATTGACTTACGTATTGAGAATGATCTGACTAAACATTTGCCGAATTGTTTTTTTTCTAGGTTGGGATAGAGGGGTACTTTTTTATCCAGGACAACCCAGAGCCTGTTATAAGTGTGGGGCTTTGGGTCATTTGAGTAATATACGTGACCAGCAAAAATGTGGCTTATGTGGGGATTTGGGGCATATAGGTGCACACTGTAGAAACCCCATGAAATGCAATTTATGTGAGGAAAAGGGGCACACGTTCCATACATGTTCTTGGGCGTCGCATAACCAAGCTGACACTGTCCGTAGAGCGGAACAAGACATTTCTGTTGCAAATGCACAAAGAGAACGTCAAAGGTTGCAAGATTTGCTAGACCATAATGCAGCTCAGACTCTAGTTCAGGACCCAGTTCCAAATTTGACTGAGGGTGAGGTTTCTCTCATCCCGATCCCTGATAAAATGGATACCAGTGGTCAAGAGCCTCCATCTTCTATTGATCTAGGGCAGCTTGAACTTTTGGTTACTAACCCTCTGCTCCGGACAGAGACCAGTGGGCAGCCTGGTTTGGAGCTGACAGTTTCTGCTTCTCATCCAATTGCAGAAACTCATATTACTCCGGAACCCTTGTGTATGCCTCCTCCTGGAGCATTATCAGATACTCCCTTTCAACGTGTCACTAGATCAAAAGCATCTAGAATGAGCTCAGGGGTCCCACCTTTTTGTCCTGAAATAGCATGTCCCACCATAGTGAACCCATTTGCTCCTTTACAAGATCCAGATGGAGATGAGGAGGAGGCGGATTCAGATTTCTCGTCTATTGCCTCCTCACTGCCCGAATATGTCCAGGATTTTGAAGTTAAGGATAAACCCAAACTAAAAAAGTGGAAAAAATGGAAGTAATTTTCGTCTTTTAGAGTTAATTGTTTTTTTCTTCCTATCATCTAAACTTTTCTGGCAATGCATATTTCTTTACTTACTGTTAATGTTAACGGTATGAAGTCTCCTTTGCGGAGACTAACCACTTTTGCCAGCCTCAGTACTCACCCTGGTTCTATTATTTTTTTACAAGACACCGGGTTAAACTCCCTGGACTGTCTCAAAGCAGCTAGTCAGGATTGGCGCTGGGGTGTTTCCTTTTGGTATCTAGGGGAAGCTGTTTGTGATGGCTTAGGGATTTTGTTTTTTTCAAATTTAGCCATTAAAATGTTACAACTATTACATATAGTACCTGGTAGCGCAATGCTCATGGATATAGTCGTTTCACAGTGCATTTACTGACTTTTAAATATCGATGCCCCCCAGTCCAATGCTGATAGAGCGGCTTTATTTAAATGGATTTCCCCATATTTACATACCTCGAAATTGGTGGTGTGGGGGGTGACTTTTAACTGTGGTTTAACAGATAAAGATTGGGGATGTACGACAAAAAAATTGTTCTGTGATATGAATGCTCTGTTGTATGTTTTAAGAACAAACAATTTGGTGGACCCCTACGACATACTTCACCAAAAGCCAGTACACACTTTTTATAAGGGATCAATCTCTACCAGAATAGATTTTTGGTTTGTATCTCAGAGGATTACTTGTAGTTCCATTTCGACATTGCCTTTGGAAACATCTGATCATTTAATTGTTAAATTTACTCTTGGCAATTATCAAAAACTTGTTTTAGGCCGGGATTTTTGGAAGTTAAATACGTCCCTTTTACAGGATGTCACACTTGCTGCTCAGTTAGATTTCTTTTTTTCCATAAGGTCTGATATTTCCTTCTTATATGATAACCCTCTGGATTGGTGGGACAACACGAAAAAGGATTTAAAATGTCTCTGTTTGCAATTTTCCAGGCATAGGGCAAGAGATGCTTATCTCACATATTTGGGGTATAGAGCAAGGTATATGGCTTTCTTATCACAGGCAGTTTCCTCACAGGGTGTACAGAGGCAAGAATTTCTGGCTCTCAAGGAAAAAATGATAGCTTTCTCCATAATAGAGAAAAACAATATAGGTTGCACCAGAAATATCTAACTATGGGTACTAGAGTGAAAGTGAATCCTCTTGATTTAGCCAGTCAAGATTTGCCACCATTGTGTATGACCTCTTTAAAATTGACTGATGGCACCTTGGTTGATGATACTCGTCAGATTAGGAACATAGTACAAGAACATGTTGAAAAAACCTTTTCTTCCCTAGGTTTAGCACCCCTGTTTCCTTTTTACATACCTTAGACATACCGTTACTTATGGATCAGGAAGCTGATGCCTTAAGGGCTCCCTTTTCTTTAGTTGAAATTACACAGGCAACTGGTCATTTGTCCACTACTTCAAAACCTGGTGGGTATGGTTTGCCAAACCTGTTTTATAAAACATATGGAGATATAATTGCACCATGACTGTTGGTTGTTTACCAAGCTATTTGGCAAGAACAAAGAGTTACTCTTAGTTTGGGGAATTGGGTCCTGTTTTTTGTTTATAAAAAGGGAGATCCTACAGAATTACAGAATTGGAGGCCTTTAAGTCTCCTAACCACTGATTATAAAATTTTAGCTAGCATTTTGAATAACCGACCATTAGCTGTTTCAAAAAAATTGTTGGTTACTACTCAAACCTGTGCAGTCTTAGGAAGGAATATTTTCCAAAATTTAATTTTTATTAGGGAATTATTAGAGCTCTGTTCAAAGAAACAGCTAACTGGTTATCTTCTAGCGTTAGATTTAGAAAAAGCATTTGATGCGTTAAGACATGATTATCTTTGGGATGTCTTAACTTACTATGGTATACCATCTATATTTTTAAATCTGCTTAAAATTCTATATAGCACAGCAATGGCAACGCCTTTGGTTAATGGTCATTTGGGAGTTCCGGTCCCTTATCAGATAGGAGTTAGACAGGGCTGCCCTTTGAGTCCGCTTTTATTTGTACTTGGTTTGGACTCTATATTAAGATATATTGACAGGGACACGCAGGTACAGGCTATTGTGTCCACTGAGAGTTTCTGTTTTTCAAAGATTTTAGCTTATGCTGATGATTGTATCTGCCCTATTGCAGATGTAGAATCAGGGATACACATCTTGACCTTTTTACGTTCTGTACAATTGGGCACTGGTATTAAGATTGACATGTCTAAATGTTTTTTGTTACCTTTAGGTTCTGCTTCTAGTGTGAATTTGTTTGACATACCAGTAATCACTACTAAAGTGAAATTTCTTGGGGTTTTTTTGGTTCTCATGAATCAGTAAATAGTAATTGGGATGGAATTTATGTTACGGCTCTTTCTAAAGTAAAAAAATGGCAAGCATGGAAAATGACACGAAAGAAACAAGTTTTTCTGTTAAAATCTTACATAGCCCCTTTTTCTTTATCTGTCTCATATTTTTCCTTTGCCTTTTGTGATGCATACTAAAATTATGGGTCTTTTTTTCCAGTTATTATGGGGTAGTCGCTTGAATCCTGTGAAGAGAGCACAGCACACACCTACAGACCCTGGAAAGAGGGTGGTTTAGGTATGTCACACCCAATTATGCATTTTTTTGGGAATTTTTTCTATACCTCTATTCAGCCTCTTTTGTTGGAAAACACTGCTGTAGGTACTATGTGTATGTCTCTGTGGGGAGCCCCTTTTCTAGCAGCTTGGGGTCGAGGAAAATGGCACCCTGTAGAAAGGCAGCTTCCTTTATATGTGCAATACACACTTGAATACATTCGCTTGTGGAAAATAGAATTAAGCTGGTTTGTGTCACACGAGAGAAAGTCCTTTTATAATCACATTGTTTCTACTTGTTATTTTGAGGGCCCCCTTTTTTTAGTTTCTGCAGATATAAATACACCCATTTTGCTAGCCAGTATAATAGAGCCCAGAATACCAGAGAAAATGCGTGATGTGGTTTGGTTGTGCAACCATCAGAAACTAAATGCGAACGCTAACCAGATGCACAAACAAATAAGTGATAGGGTTTGTCCAGAAGTTTCCTGTCAAGGATGGTTGGAGACTATACAACATTTATATTTTGATTGCACACACACTGCCTCTTTTTGGTCAGTGCTGGCACTTTGGTGGGGTGAGCCATTGTTTGAATCTATAACATATAATACCTTGATATTGGGCCATTCCCCATGAGCACGGTGTAAATGGCATAAAAGTACGGTATATGTTCTTCTGGCCTGCCTTAAATGGCATATTTGGCAAGCACAATGTTTGAGAATTTTACAAAATAAGATTTACTCTATGCAAGAAATTTTTTTCACATACAGAATGACTTGGATGCATTATATGCTTATGAAATTAATACTCTAGGGACTACTGTTGGTGAGATTCTTTGGAAAAATGTACTTTGGGTAGGCTGAAGGTTTTTTCCCTTGATTTCTAGTTACAAATATATGACAGTTACTCTTCTAAGGATCGCAGTTTTTTTTTCTGTTGTTAGATACAAAACCATGGAACACTTTGTTTTGCCTTCCAAGTTCTCTTATTTACGGGGGGTGTAACTGAATCTATTTAGTATGTCTTTTTCTTTATGGATTGGGTATTAAGGAATTTTTTTCCTTTCTTTTTTCTTTGACTTGATTTGTTTATTCCTTGTATTGCAAAAGTTTCTGTGTTTGTATTACTTCATTTCTTGGTTACAATTTCTGGTTTTTTTGTGTGAAGTAACACTGTTCGCTATGCTTTGATTTTGTTTTTGAAATAAAAATTTCCCCTACTCTTTTCGATAAGTGCCATGGGATCTTTAACATCCCCCCTGAACTACTACCAACCCAGGCAGATGGAACCTCAGTTTAATGTCTCATCCGAAAGACGACACCTCAGAAGTGCAGCACCCCTCTCATGCTGCACTACAGTGTCAGTACTAGGATATTAACCCAAGTGCCAGATGTGGGAACTGAACCCACAGCCCTCTGATCTCCCTGCCTCAGAGGCAAGTGTGCTACCTACTGAGTCACTGACACTGCTATAACTGCATAGAGTTTAAGTATTTCTGCCACCTCATTTCTCCCATTTTACCCTTCTGCCCCATTGTCCCTTCCGTATCCTCCCTTTTAAATACATTATCTGTTGAATTACATCTCTTGGTTTGGGGTTGTCACTGCTGTACTATGTCACTTGTTTTGGGGCTGGGACTGTGTGGGTAGATTATGTACTGTTTCCTGGGGGTACTAGCCTTGTGTTTTAGCATTCAGGTACCCCATATTGCCACCACAGGTGAAGTCCCCCATATTTTTTAGACACCACCTCTTTGGTTTTTAGCCATTTTAGCCAATCTTTTTATAATGCACTACTGCAGTTAATGTGCCATAAAAAGCACTAGCCAACAGTGGCTAATTAAACAAAGTCTGGCCAGAGCTGATAGGGCTTCAGTCGAGGAATCTGGGGTAAAAATATTTAAAATGACCAAAGTTACGAGCCTGCACTAGCAAAATGTAATGTAGGCTCATAAATTTGTTGTTTTGTAATATTTTGACATCAAACATTTTTAACATAGCCTTGTTATGACCTTGCCTCATGAACAGCAGAGAAAATGTTCAGCTCCTGGCCTACAGGTGATTTCATGCAGGGACTGCAAAATCAACTTTTGGGATGCAAAAACACATTTTGCATAGGAGTTGAAAACTGACAGCTGTCACATTATACATACACAGATACATAGATACAGTTGGCAGCTAAGGACCTATTGCCTACCCAGTCTGCCCATTTGAGCTTGTAAGTTCCCTTTACATTACTCTAGAAGTCTGTTGCCCCTTACCCCTGACCGCCAGGATTCCCTTATGTCTATCCCATGTATTCTTAAATCCTGTAATTGTTTCAGCCCCTGCCGCTTCCCCTGGCAGGGTGTTCCAATTGTCCACCACCCTTTCTGTGAAGAAATTCTTCCTCATGTTTCCTCAGAATCGTCCTCACTCCAACTTCATCCCATGCCCTCTAGTACTAGAACATTGTTTTCTCTAGAAAACAGTGTATTCCTTCACCCTGTTCCTCCCTGTAAGGTACTTGTATGTCTCTATCATGTCCCTCTCTCCCTCCTCTCCTCCAGGGAGTACATATTCAAGTCCTTCAGCCTGTCCTCACAGGACTTGTGATGCAATCCCTGTACCATCTTTGTTGCCCTCCTCAGAGCCTTCCCCACCCTGTCTATGTCCTTACATAGGGGAAGGTTAGGACAATCAGGCAGAGGCACATCCCAAATCCTATTCCACTCCAGAACTTATATGCTGCACTGGCAAATGGGGACAACCAAACAGAGGCACCTGGAGAAGTGGAAGGGAAGGATGTGGAGGTCAACCAAGGAGGTGACCTCAGTGGGGAGTGCAGTGGACCCCAGAGGAGTAGAACATGAATCCTGGCAGGGACTGTTATCATAAGAGGTATCCAGCTAGGAACACACGATGGGGGGGCACAGGGAGGTGAGATGTCTACCAGGTGTCACAGCATGGAGGGATGGAAGGAAGATCCTGGTGATCTCTGGGAAGGCTAGACGAGAGGGTGAGCTGCATGTCATTATCCACCTAGGTACTAATGACTTGGCAAACAGGGAGCCAAACAAAGTCCAGAAAGAGTTTAGAAAATTGGGTAGTGGTCTCAAGCAAGTAGCTACATCTGTGTCTGTCTCAAAAGTACTATCTGTGAGAGGCATGGGAGAGCATAGGGGTGCATGCACCAGGAATTTTAACACATGGTTGAATAACTGGTGCGGCGAGGAAGGGTTTGGATTCATTGGTGATTGGGGACCCACCTGGAGGGATGGGGGCTTGTTCAAGTGTGGTGACCTGCATCTTTCCAGGAGGGGAATCCAAGTACTCAATGATAAGTTTAAATGCTACTTGGACAAGCATTTAAACTAGCCAAGGGGGAGGGCAGGCCAGCAAAGAGGGTGCCTAATTGCCCCCCCATAGCTAGCAGTGAAACCATTGACCAGGTGGAGGAAGAGCTATCTCTACAAAACAGTGTGAAAAAGATGGAGATAGGCACCCAAGGGGTGGATAGGCAGAAAGGGGGCAATATACAACAGAGAGGCAGACAGCAGGGAGAACCAGGGATAAAGGACAACCAAGTAGGGGGCTGGAGTAGAACACCTAAACAGTCCAGGGAGTTCACATCATGGAAAGCCATGTGTGCCAATGCCAGGAGCCTTAGCAACAAGATGGAGAATCTGGAGGCTGCCATGTCACAGTCAGACCTGGACATTGTGGCCATCACAGAGACCTGGTGTAATGATACCTACGACTGGGAGATGGCCACACCCAGATACAACATATTCAGAAGAGACAGGGCTAGCAGACAGGAAGGGAGGAGAAGTGACACTTTATGTGAAAGATGGTATAAAGACCACAGAGATCCAGGAGGAACACAATAGGGGGGATACAGTGGGTTAAGCCAGAAAGGAAAACGGGGTCAGCCATTCACACGGGGTGGTCTACAGACCACTAGCCCAGGAGGAAGAGACAGATAGGGAGTTAATGCTAGCCATCCAAAGGATGGTGGACAAGGGGAGGTGGTGCTGGTTGGAGACTTCAATATTCCAGATGTGGACTGGAGCCTTCCAGCAGCATCTACCAGGGGCACATTTATCCTGGGTTCCCTTCAGGGTGCCTTTCTTAAGCAACTGATCATGGAACCAACTCAGCAGAAGACAATACTGACCCTTGTGCTCACAAACTGTGACAGTGTGATGGGGTAACAGTGGGGGAGTACCTGGGTAACAGTGACCACCAGTCACTGTGGTTTGAAATCACAGAAGGAGCAGAACCAAACTGCACAAAAACATGTAACCTGGATTTTAGGAGGGCAGACTTTAGGAAAATGGGAACATGCTTGAAAGATGCACTTACGGGAATGGGGAGGGAATCAGGGGTGGAGGGACAGTGGGCAATGTTTAAAACAGGGATGACAAGGGCAACAGAATTATGCATTAAGCAGGTTAGCAAGGTAGAAAAGGAAGAGGAGGCCATTATGGTTTTCCAAGGAGGTAGCGGAGAAAGTGAAAGCCAAAACGTCTGCACTCAGGCAATACAAAAAGACACAGGTAAAAGGGGATAGGGAGAAGCACCAGGAGAAGCAAAGGGAGGTAGGGAGGTCAGTATGGGAAGCCAAAGCACAGACAGAAGGGCGAATTGCAGAATCAGTGGGTAATGGGGACAAAACCTTTTACAGGTACATAAGTGAAAAAAGAAGGGCAAAGGGAAGGATAGTGATACTAAAGGGGCAGGACAGGGGCAGCGTAGAGAATGACAACAGTAAAGCTGACATAATGAACAAGTATTTCTGCTCAGTCTTTATTGAGGAAGGGGAGGGTAATGGGCCTAAAAGGAGTACAAGGGGTGAGAAGGGTGCAGAAATGGACACAAGTCCCTTTACATGGGAAAGGATCCTAAAGGAACTGGAAGGAGTAAGAGTCATTAAAGCAAGGGGGCCAGATGGGGTGCACCCCAGGGTCCTAAAGGAACTAAGAGAAGTCTTTTTGCTGTGAGCAGAGGTAGCAGTTGAAGTCTGAAGATGTGGTGAGGTTCTGGAAAGCTAACTTTGTCATAAGTTTTTGTAAGTTGTTATTGTTTGCAAGTTCTGTTTTAAATTTGGCCTGACTCCTTAAGGATTTTCTGGACTAGAGGGACATAAATCCTTAAATCTTTCTGTGCTAGCTGGAGACTGTTCTTGTGGGGTAGGGTTCTTTAGTAACGCAGCCAGCCAGTCAAGGCTGTTTGCATTTCAGTTAATCTCTGTTTAAAATCCTCACTGAGGCATTTTAAGTCTTCTTGCAATGGGGAGAGGTAGCAGTGGAAGTTTGAAGATGTGGTAAGGTTCTGGAAAGCTAACTTTGTCATAAGTTTTTGTAAGCTGTTGTTGTTTTAGCTGGGAGTGTGTTGCCAGGGCTGATACACTCTCATGAGATTCAGGTGGAGGCCCAATCCCACCTCCCTCCCCAGAGCTTGGCCCATTTATAGGGAACATCTGCCTGCAATTGGAGGACAAGGCTTCAGGTGCAGCTCATGTAGTTCTAGCCACTGGGGGTTGGGTTTAAAGGCTGGAAGAGAGGAGCTTAGGGAGTTGTACACTTCCCTTATAAGTTTACTGTGTAGAACCGCACCTAGTAACAGGGTACCCATTTACTGTGGGACTGTATCAAGGATTAGTGGGGGACCTGATTAGTAGGGAGGGGTGTATCTTGGACTAGTGGGGAACCTGGTGGCTCACCCAATGAAACCTGCTTGAAGGGGGATGGGACCACACGTCATTAGGGCTGGTATGTTTGGGAGGGTGGTGGGGTGCACAGGATGTGGTGCGGCCATGATACTGGACTGGGCTTGGAAGTTCAGTGGTTGCTCAGTGTGCTACCAGCTGGCACAGCTTAGGGAGGAGGTTGAGGGGAATAGGAGGCAGCTTGGGGGAGGGGAGAGGTATGGTTGGGGAATAGGGCAGGGGCTCTCCCATGGGGTTGCACCAACCATTAAGGGCAGGGGCATAGGGAAAGGAGTGCAGGAGAGTACTGTGGGGTCACACAGGGACCCTGACAGAGGGAGCCCAAAAGGACGACACTACCAAAGAAGCAGGAAGGTATCCGGGGACCCTCACAGAGGGGGGTCAAAGGGAGGACATTCTCAGGGAAGTAGGCAGATGGCTGGGGCTGGACAGAAGGAAGCAAGGAGGAGCGGTGGATTGGACCTTAAGCTCAATAACCACTTCAAGTTCTCTTCTGCTTGAGGATGAGGGGGGCGATGTAGCCATGACAGGGGCAGTTAGAGATGGAAAGGGAGTGGGGGGCATTAGCCAGGGGCCGGATAGCAGGAGGAACAGAGGGGAACTTGGAATGCAGGAAAACAGGGGGAGCAGGGGATCGGAGCAGGAGGAGGAGGGGGTAGAGGGAGGAAAGCGCAAGGAGAAGGACCAGAAGTACAAAGAGGATACAGTAAAGGGAACTGAGGGTTTAGGCCAAGGGAGCATGACAGGCATGGAGGGGCTGAATGGAGATGAGAAGGAAGGGAGGATGAGCCAGACTAGTTTAGCAGATGGGGGGGGAAGAACCAGTCGAGAGCAGTGATGGAGGGTAGCGGGATACAGAAGGATACTCGGGAGGAGGAGAGACAAAGGATCAGAGGGGAGGGGGAGGCCAGGGTAAGTAAGGAGGGGGTGGCAGGTAGCACCCAGATAGGGGGAGAAGCAAGGAGCGGACTGGAGGGAGGGGCCAGTAAAAAGGATGAGGGACATGGAAGGGGAGGAACTGGAGGAAAAGAAGTGGTCAGAATGCTCCTGTTGGGTGATTCCATGATCGGGAGTATCAAATGGGATAGGGAAGGGGAAGCCTACCCGGTTAGAACAAAATGCTTCCCTGGACTAACGGTGCACAGGGCCAAGCATGAGGTATATCAGCTGGCAAAGGATTGTGGAGGTTTCCTGGACATACTGGTCCACCTGGTGCCAATGACATTGAGGAAATAGTGAGCTAGAGATACAGGCAAGGTTCAGGGAGCTTGCCAGGGTCTGCTATGACATAGGATGCTTGATTTTCTTCTCTAGAAATCCTGCGGTGCCAAGGGCTAGTGGGGAACACAAAAGGAAGATTAGGGAGATAAACCAGTGGCTCAGAGAGTGGTGTGGGGCCAGATGGTATGGGTGGATGGGGGATTGGGGGAGACCTGGGAGAATAAGGGGCTGTATGCTAGAGATAGGCTCCAGCTCAATTTGGAGGGGAAGGAAATCCTTAAGTTGAAAAGAGAGGGGTTCATTAGCGAAAGGTGAGGTTTAAACTTGTGAAGGGGGAAGGATGGGAGAAAAGGCTGTCGAAGGGGGTCCTATAAAGGAGAGACTCTGTCTGCACCCCCTTGGGAGCTGGAGGAATGCAGGAAAAGGCCGACTGGTAAGGTGCAGACCAGGGGAAGACAGAATCCCCACGGGAACACGAGCAGGGGAAATGGAAGTATAGGGAAAGGGTGGAAGGTAGTCCTGCTACATGCCAGGAGCTTGGGCAATAAATGCCTGCGCTCCAGGCGATGCTAACTGAGGGAGAGGTGGGTGTGGCAGCAGTCACTGAGACCTGGGCCACCGCAGAGCATGACTGGGACCTGAACTTGGAGGGTTACACCATGTTCAGGAAGGACGGGGGGAGGGAAGGGGAGGAGAGGTAGCAATAATAGTCAAAAACTGCATTGACATCGGAGGAGTGGAGAAGGCCGAGGGAACTGTGGAGGCAATTTGGGTCACCTTGATAACAAGGGGGGCAAGAGAATAAAATAGGAGGGTGTATAGACCCCTCGCGGCCGGAGGAGCTGGAGAAGAGTCTGGTGGCAGATGTTGGGAGACACTGCAGATTGGGCAGGGGAAGGGTGGTGGTGTTGGGGGACTTAAACATGCCAGGAACAGACTGGGAGACTATGACATCCTTGGTGGCCAGGGAACAGAGGTTGTTGGATGTCTTTCAGGACGCGTTCCTAACTCAGCAGGTGGGGGAACCGACCAGTGAGGCGCGGATACTGGATGTGGTCTTAGCAGACAGTGACCAGATTGGGGGCCTGGAGGTAAGGGATCCGTTGGCAGGGAGCGACCATCCCATGGTCTGGTTCTGCCTGAACCTAGAAGGAGTAGAAGGCTGCACAAAGATGGAGGTAACTGACTTCAGGGGGGCAGATTTCAAGGAAATGAAAAGGATCCTTAAGGAGCACTTGGATGGGATTGGGCCAGACATGGACGCTGACAGTTGGTGGGAAATCATCAGAAGGGGGTGCAGGATAAAATAATAATAATAATAAATAATAATTTTATTTATAATGCGCCCTTCAATGTATCAAGGCGCTGAACATTTAAAAATCATAAATTCAAATTTCAAATACAAATCTATAAAACAAGTATAAAAATATACCATACCAACATCAGATATTAAAACATAATAAGTTATAACAAAAATATAGACTTACTAAAAATTAATTTAGTTATCCAAGAAGGCCATTTGCTGTGAGTATGTTTTCAGATGCTACTAGCACCTGTGCAAGAGTAAGATGAAAATGCGGTAGGGCCCGAAACCCTGCTGGTGGACCAGGGAGGTTCAGGAGGTGGTGAGGGGAAAGAAGGCAGCCTATAGGAAATTCAAGTGCTCAAGGAGTGAAAGGAATCAAAGGGAGTACGAGCTGATGGCCAGAAGGGCCACTAGGGTGGTGAGGGCAGCTAAGGCAAGGAAGGAGCAGAACCTGGCCAGGGAAATTAGGAGAGGGAACAAGGGGTTCTTTAGATACATTGGGGAAAAACGAAGGGTGAAGGGGCAGATTAGCAGGATTAAAACAGAGGAGGGATGGGCACAAGACCCAGGGGAGCAGACTGAGGTACTAAATGAGTACTTCACCTCAGTTATCACCAAGGAAAATGGGAGGCCTGCATCATACATGGGAGGAGACGGTGAAACTGAGGAGGGGGGACCCTTAACGATCGGCGGATGTGGGGAGGGGGGGCATCACTGGCAGGTGGGGGAAGGCAAAGCAGGGGGACAAGGTAGCAGAGGTGGAAATCATGGCAGAGAGAGTGAGGGAAGCCCTTAGGTCCCTTAAGATGGAGAAAGCACCAGGGCCAGATAAATTACATCCCAGAGTGCTGAAGGAACTGGCAGATGTCCTGGCGAAACCCCTGGTGGAGCACTTCAGCATCTCTCTGAGGACAGGAAGGGTGCCCTAGGACTGGAAGGTGGCACATATAGAACCTATCCACAATGGGGGATCGAGGGAGGTGGCAAGGAACTACAGACTCATCAGCCTGACATCAGTGGTGGGCAAGGTGATGGAGGGCATTGTCAAGGAGAGACTAGGGGGGGACCTGGAAAAGTTGGAGTGCTTGGACGATAGACAGCATGGATTCGTCCTGGGGAAATCATGTCAGACAAACTTTGTGGAGTTCTATGACTGGGTGATGAGTGCCTTGGACCTGGGTAGACCAGTGGACATCCTCTTTCTTGACTTCAGCAAGGCGTTTGACTCTATTCCTCATGGGGGCCTGTTGGATAAGCTGGGAGAAATGGGGGTGGGGAACCAGATGATCAGATGGATAGGACATTGGCTACAGGACTGGACCCAGAGGGTCATGGTTGGCGGGATAGTCTCATCCCCAAGGAGGGTCATTAGTGGGGTCCCTCAGGGATCGGTCCTTGGACCCCTCCTGTTTAACGCCTACATCTCTGACATAAGAAAGGGTATCAGGAGTGAGATGAGTCTCTTTGCGGATGACTCAAAACTGGGGGCGGTGGTGGATGGGGAGGAGGGTGGCCCTACAGGGGAATCTGGAGGCTCTGGAAAGGTGGTCTAGAAAGTGGAAGCTGAGTTCAACGCAGGGAAATGCAGGGTACTGCACCTGGGTGCCAGAAACCCGTGCCAAGGGTACACCCTTGGAAGGGAAATGCTACAAGTCTCGATGGCTGAGAGGGACCTGGGGGGGTGGTGGTGGATTTCAAGATGAACAACTCAGAGACTTGTAGGAGGGCAGTGGCAAAGGCCAACAGATGCTGGGATGCATTGCTAGGGGGATCACCTCCAGAAGGAGGGAAGTGATACTCCCACTGTATAACTGCTTGGTGTGGCCGCACCTCGAGTACTGCATGCAGTTTTGGAGGCCACATTTAAAGAAGGACATTGAACTCCTGGAAGGGGCCAGAGGAGGGCAACCAAAATGATTTGGGGCTTGGGGGACAGGACCTATAGGGAGAGGCTCGAAGAGCTAAATATGTACACATTGGAAGAGAGAAGGGACCGGGGGAACAAGATAAAGGTCTTCAGGTACATGAAGGGGGTAAATAGGGGAGGAGCAGTCAGGGTGCACCGAAGGAAGGGGGAACTGGAGGGCATGGGTGGAAGCTGGGGGATTCAGAGGAGAAAGGAGGAGGTGCTACTTCACTGAGAGGGTGGTGGAGCCATGGAATGAGCTGCCCAGGGGGCTGGTGGAGGCAGAGATGGTGGAGGGGTTCAAGAGGAGGTGGGATAGGTACAGGGGAAGGGTTCTGGAAGCAAAATCCAATGCAGCGAGAATATCTGGGACTGGGAAGGGAGAAGCCAGAGAGGAGAGGGAGGCAGCAAGGTCAGCTCCCAGGGTGGGGGCTGACCAAATGAGCAGACACAAAAGACCATTAGGCCTATTCTTCTGGCATTTTAGTATGTTAGTAAGTGGTGGCTGAACCTTTGGCAATCCTGTTTAACCAATCACTGGAAACAGGGGAGGTACCCAAAGACTGGAGGACAGCAGATGTAGTTCCCTTATACAAAGGTATGAACAAAGGGGAAATGGGGAACTACAGACCAGTCAGCCTGACCTCAGTAGTGGGGAAGATCATGGAAGCACTATTGAAGGAGAGACTGGTGGAACATCTGGTTGCCAATGGACTACAGGACCCAAGGCAGCATGGTTTCACCAGGGGGAGGTCATGTCAGACCAACCTCATTGAATTTTTTGACTGGGTGACTAGGGAAGTGGATCAGTGGAGGGCAGTGGACATGGCCTATCTGGACTTCAGCAAGGCCTTTGACACTGTGCCACATAGAAGACTATTGCACAAACTTGGGAATATGGGTGTGGGCAGGACAGTAGTGTGGGGGGTAGGTAACTGGCTGGGCGGCAGGACACAGAGGGTGGTGGTAAATGGCTGTCACTCCACAGAGGGAAGAGTGAACAGTTGGGTACCACAGGGATCAGTGATGGGACCGGTCCTATTCAATGTCTTCATCAGTGACATTGCACAGGACCTAGAAGGCAGAATTTTCCTGTTCGCTGATGATACAAAGCTCTGTAACAGAGTGGACATACCAGAGGGTCTGGACAGAATGAGGAGGGACCTGCAGAAGCTTGAAAAATGGTCCAGGGTTTGGCAGTTGAAATTCAATGCAAAGAAGTGCAAAATAATACATATGGGGCACAAAAACCTTGGAACAACACATCAGTTGGGGGGAGGGGGGGGAGGATATAGCATGCACCAAGCCGGAAAGAGACCTTGGGGTTATCATCTCGAATGACCTCAAGGTAGGGAAACAGTGCGAGAAGGCAGCAGCAGCAGGTAAAGCAAATAGGATGCTGGGATGCATAGGCAGGGGCGTCACCAGCAGGAAAAGGGAGGTCATAATTCCGATATACAAGACACTAGTGAGGCCCCACCTGGAGTACAGTGTACGGTTCATGAGGTGCTGCAACAGAAATGGCTATGTTGAAAATTAAGGGTAAAAATATTAAACATTACCAAAGTTATGAGCCTGCATTTACAAAATTCAACATAGCCTTATAACTTTTTTTAATAGTTTTACACAAAATTTAGAACATAGCCTTCTTATGAACCCACCTCATGAGAAACGGCAGAAAAAATGTTCAAATTCTGTTCGAAAGGTGATTTCGGGATGTGAAAAAAACATTTTGGCCAGGATTTGAAAAATGACAGCAGTCACATTCATGAGGTGCTGTAAAGATATGGCTATGCTGTAAATTAGGGGTACAAATATTTAAACTTAACAAAGTTACGAGCCTGCATTCCCAAAATTCAATGTAGGAGCATAACTTTTTTTTTTAATATTTTTACACCAAATTTTCAAGATAGTTTTCTTAAGATCCCACCTCATGAACAAGGGCAGAGAACATTTTCAACTCCTGCTCAAAGGGTGATTTTGTGAAGGGATTGAGAAATCACCTTTTGGCCCTTGAAGACTCCGTTTGAGTCGAGGTGCTAGGGGTACGCATTGTGCCATTGCCACAGTGTGATTTTTACAAACTTTGGAGCTTAATAAATGGAACTTTTGGTAATATAGATCGGCTTCCAGTCACTTTTATGTGTGCTCTAGGCTGCCACAATAATATCAGATCACTCAGGTTCCCAATGGGCAATGAAGTAAAAACATGACTGTTTTGTGACTTTTACTTTGGAGGCTAATGGTTAGACTGAAAATGTAATTGGAGCGAGAGGGATAGAATATAATCTAAGATAGACATATCAGTTAGGAAAATGCCTGATTAATCGTTCTCGGCTGTACCCCTCTTCTTTGTCTAATTCTCACAAGAATGCATTTTGCCTCCTTGTTTGTACCCTCTTCTTTTTTGTAACCTGTTACTGTTTGAAAAATGAAATAATAAAATTGCAATTTCAAAAACATGACTGTTTTTCTCAAGTCTGAGCTCCTGAAAACTGATGGGGTATGGGGCAAGCTGCTCGAGACAGAGCGAGCGCATTGTTCAACGGGACTGAGACTGGAGGCAGCTGGTCCATGCCCAATCCTGGCACACTTTCCTTGCTTTTGTGTCAGTGAGAAACTGCTCTGGTTAGCCAACAGAAAGGCTTGTTAATATGGCATGGACACCATGGGCTCAATTCTCAAAGTGTTCTGAATGACACAAGGAGCTTGCATCACACAAAATGACGCAAGGAGAGGCTTGCATCAGGAACTACGTGGAGAGCAGTTCTCAAATTCAGCCTGCGGCAACCACAGGCTGCATGCACCAAGGGGGTATTGTGCCATCCTTGCTGCACAAAAAGGGGTGCAGCATGATACAGGGAGCCGTGCACCAGGACAATGCTGTAACATCCCCTTTTCTGGAATTCAAAAAAGTGTATGGTGCCGACAGAAATAAACACCCCACTAGACCAGCCAGGGTTGGTCTAAGGGTCTGTGTTTCACCTGCAGAGCCCTCCCTCGGTGGGAAGGTACTTGCTGGGGAGCCCAGTGTCCATGCAAATGGTGTTGGCACAGGATATAGCAGGTGTATAGTATTAGTACATGTATACCTTTGTATATATCCAGGACATACCTATTCACTGTGTATCTGGTACAATGTAGGTACGATACGGCAGGTAACCCATGAAGTGGGCGCATGAGGAAGGGCGCCGTTCACTACGGTGACACCTTCCTCACGCAATCCACTCACGGCAACCGGGTAAGGTGACCGGATGAGGGGGTTGGTGAACTAGACGACAGGATGTCGCTATACGTACGCGTGCCAGAGGGTGGGAGTGAGCACGGCTAGCGTGGGCTGGGGGGTGGAGAGGCTGTAGGGGGTGGCACTGCGGTCGTCAGTTGAGCTGCGGTGTGGCATCAGGGATTGGGCAATGGCTGGGGTGGCTGAGGTACTGGGTTCGGGTCCGGTCGCTGGGGCGAAAGTTTAGTGCACCCAGCCCAAGCCTTTTTATTTTTACTACTTTCACCCCGACGGCACCCCCATGAAGCTGAGAACCTAAGTAGGGGTATGGAAAAGCTCACAAGGTGTGGGGGAGTAGTAAAAATATGTCCTGGCGCCATTGTGGTGGTAAATTAGGGTTGTCAGAGTGCCAAAAAATGTGTTTGGCACTCTGACTGAGCGATAACAGTGATCGCCTTTAGGCGTTCGCCGTTATCACATAGACCTGATACAGCAGCTTCATGAGTAGAACATTGGTGTCCTGTGGCACCATGGAGCATGTGTGCATGTATTATCTATATAACATAATGTTATGTTGCGTATTGTAGACAGCTATACATTTGTAATGGCATCGTGCTGTGTCATGAGTTCTATGGCCCATGTGAGGACAGCCATTACACAAGCATGTCGTGGGCTGCATCCGATAGTGTTACTGTGCCACCAGCAATGCATGCAACAGGCAACATGCTACCGCTCCTTGGGTAGGTTTCTATTCTTCCAGAGATGCCACCTCACCAGTCCAGCAGCTTGAGGCAAACCTTCCAGATGTAGCTTCTGTTTGGTGCACGGCCACTGTTGCCCCAAGCTGCGGGACATTGCCACCGGGACCCTACCCACTAGAGAATCAGGTGCAGAGTCCCTGGCACACCAAGCCAAACAGGCTAAACTGGACATAGTAGCCATTAACGAGACATGGTTTACCAGTAACCACACTTGGGAGACTTCAGTACCTGGCTATGTACTGTTCGGAAGAGACCGAGGTGCGAAAAGGTGGGGTGGAGTGGCCCTTTATGTCAATGAAAATATCAAAGCTACAGAAATTCAGAATACATATAAGGAGCCAGAAGAACTGTGGGTCACCCTGGAAACAGGAAAGGGGACAGCCATATGAACTGGGGTTGTGTACAGGCCTCCAGACCGGGGAGGACATAGACATGTTACTGTTAGAAGATATACAAAACATGACAGCTAAAGTGGAGGTTCTGATAAAGGGAGACTTCAACATGCCAGATACAGTCTGGTCAATGCCAGCAGGGACATCTGCCAGAACTAGACACATGGTGGATTCCATGCAGGGAGAGGGCTTCAAACAACTGGTACAACAACCCACAAGAGACAGGGCTATCCTAGATCTAGTACTGACTTAACAGAGAAAGGATCACAGATCTCCAGGTAAAAGGCCACCTGGGGGCCAGTGACCATCACATGGTAGGTTCAATTTGGCAACTAGAACAAAATCATCCCATTCCAAGGCAAAAATATGGGACTTCAGAGGAGCTGACTTTGATAAGATGGCCAACAGAGTTAAGCTAGCCATGGCAATAAGAAATACAGGTGAGGGGGTACAGGCAAAGTGGGCAAGCATTAAAGATGCAATACTTGAAGCAACATCCCATTGTGTTAGTGAGAAAAGGAAGTGCAAAAGAAGAAGGAAACCACTTTGGTTCTCAAACACAGTAGCTGAAAAGGTCAGAGCCAAAAGGCTGGCCTTCAGGAAATATAAGGGAATTCAGCAGGATGAAGCTAGGGAAGCATACCAAACTTCCCTAAGGGAATCAGGGAAGGCAGTAAGGCAGACAAAGGCCCAAACCAAGGAAACACTAGCACAAACAGTAAAAGAAGGTGACAAGACTTTCTATAGATATATTAGTGAAAGGAGAAAGTCCAGAGGTGGTATTGCTAAGATCCAAGGGGATAAGGGTGTGTGTGTGAGGAGAGGACCATGTAAAAGCATCTATCCTAAATAGATACTTCTGCTCAGTATTTACTGAAGAGAAGGTAGGGCAGGGCCCACAGCTCAGCACCATGGACACAGGGGGAAGGGAGGTGTGCACTAGTCCCTTCACAAAAGAAAGGGTCCTACAAGAGCTAGATAAGCTCAGGGTGGACAAGGCAATGGGACCTGATGGCATACATCCCAGGGTACTAAAGAAGCTAAGGGTGGAACTAGAAGAGCCATTATCAGAACTGTTTAGTGAGTCTCTGAGCACAGGAGAGGTCCCAGAAGACTGGAGAAGGGCTCATGTGATCCCACTCCACAAGAGTGGTAGCAGGGAGGAGGCAGGGAACTACAGACCAGTCAGTCTTACCTCAGTAGTGGGCAAGATTATGGACACACTCCTTAAGGAAAGGATAGTGCAACACCTGGAATACATAGGAGCACAGGATTCAAGACAGCATGGGTCTACAAAAGGAAGGTCCTGTCAAACTAATCTAATAGATTTCTCTGACTGGGTGACCAGAGTGGTGGACCAAGGGGGAGCAGTTGATGTTGCCTACCTTAACTTCAGCAAAGCTTTCGATACTGTTCCACATAGAAGATTGATTAATAAGCTGGGTAGGCTCGGGGTGGGTCAGATGTTGGTCAACTGGGTGGCAAACTGGTTGACTGACAGAAAACAGAGAATGATGGTAAATGATATACAGTCAGAAGAGATGCAAGTCACAAGTGGGGTACCTCAAGGATCAGTCCTGGGGCCAGCCCTCTTCAATATCTTCATCAGTGACATTGCAGATGGACTGGAGGTAAGGTTTGTCTGTTTGCAGATGACACCAAGATCTGCAACAGAGTAGATGCTCCAGATGGGTGGGCAGAATAAGAAGAGATCTGGATAAACTAGCAAAATGGTCGGAAGAGTGGCAACTGGGGTTTAACACAAAGAAATGCAAGATCATGCACATAAAGAAGTGAAACCCTGAAGCCACCTATAGGCTGGGAAGGGAGTTGCTGGCAGTCACAAGGGAAGAAAGAGACGTGGGCATCATCATCACTGATGACCTGAAATCATCCAAGCAGACCACTAAAGCAGCAGGTAAGGCTAGAGGGATGTTGGGGTGTATTAGTAGGGGCATCACAAGTCAGAAGAGGGAGGTAATAATCCCTCTTTACAAGACACTGGTTAGGCCCCATCTGGAGTACTGCATGCAGTACTGGAGGCCACACCTTCACAAGGACATTAACTAAAATTGAGGCAGTCCAGAGAAGTGGCAACTAAAATGGTGCAGGGACTGCATCAGAAAACATTTGAGGACAGATTAACTGAGCTCAATATGCATACCCTAGAGCAAAGGAGGGAGAGAGGTGATATGATTGAAACATTCAAACACCTTAGAGGTTAACAAGGTGAAAGAGTCTAACATGTTTCAATATAAGAAAAAAGCAAGACAAGAGGACACAGCATGAGATTAGAGGGAGGCGATTAAGGTGTAATGTGAGGAAGTTCTTTTCTCCAGAAAGGGTGGTGGATGCATGGAACGGCCTACCTCAGGAAGTGGTGGATATGAATACAGTGCAGGGCTTCAAACAGGCATGGGATAGGCATAAGGGAGCAATACAGATGAGTATGAATAGATAGGACATTGACAGAGCAAAGGCCAATGGCACATTCATAAGGTAGCAAAATAAATGGACAGACTGGATGGGCCTTGCGGTCCTTATCTGCTGTCAACTTTTATGTTTGTAAGCATTGATGCAAGCTGCCCTTCACCGCAGCTTGTGTCATTCTAAGAGCCCTTTAAGAATAGAGCCCTATATCTCTCCCTTTGAGAAGGAAAGTTCCCTCAGCATTTTTTTCTGTATACCTGCGTAGTTTGTAGGTATGAACGACGATTCCCTCTTTTGCATCCCTGTAATTTCATGCTAATTTGAATATAAATAAGGTTGCTTCACTCTGTTCTGCTCGGTGTGAAAACTTGCTTGACTGCATTGCAAAGGTCATGACCTGACTCACGTAAGGCATCCTGGAATTTTATGATGTTTTAGTGCTAAAGCCTACAGTAGTTATATTGTACTAGTCAGTGTTATTGCAGTCCTGTGCAGTCCCTATGTTCTTGTCTTATGCTGGTCATGAAACTTTTCAAGGCATAGTAAGTGTACTGCCATTTTCTGCAGTTTAAAGTGAGAGTATAACTTCTGTTGGTTTGTGCAAGCACACATCATCAACTCCCATGATGCCTTGCATGAGTGGGTTTGTGACCTGTTCAATGGAGACAAACAGGTTTTCACACCAGAGCAAGACAGAGTGAAGCAACCTCATTTATATTTAAAGAGCTACTGACGCCTCAAAGAAAACTTTAAAAACAAGCATTTGTCAATGCTGAATGTTATCTTGCTGGCATTGGCATTGGTAGTGCCCGGAGTTAGAGACACATAATAGGAATGACAGTGAAGTATTGAAGTGACACCAACCTCACCCCCACCCTATAGAGACTGACAGGCACTGGGGTGTGCATTTGGGTCGTCCGTTATAATGCTCATGCCATTGTACCTCACCCTACCCTGAAGACACTGACAAGTGTTGTGGTGTGCTTTGGGGTCTTTGGGTGTTATACTTACCCCATTCCATAAGGAAATACGCTGAGGTGGGTGTAGTATAGGAGAATGGGGTGAACTTTGTGGCCAATCACTGCAAGGCACACCATGATGCCTGTCACTGGCTGCAGGGTGGGGGTGGGGTGGTATGGTGTGAGCATTACAGACGATCCTAAGTTACACCCCTGACACCTGTAAGTCTGTACAGGGTGGGGGGCTACAGTTGGAAACCCTAACACCTTAGGCATGTGTTGGTATTTTCACTACAAATTTTCAACATGGGATGTTTCTGAGCTCACCTCATGAAAAGCGGCATTACTAGTTTGTTAGCTGAAAGGCGGTTTTGCACAGCGGCAATGCCATTTAACGACACAGGGACGAAAACACATTTTGGGCAGTATGTGGAAAATGACAACTGTATTGCTCATGAGGAGATGTAAAAAAAGGGCAAAGTTGAAAATCTGGAGTGAAAATATGTAAACTAGGTGAAGTTATGAGCATGCCTAGAAACTGTGCAACACACGTCCATAGCCCAATTATTTCTTGGCTTTTCTAAACCACATGTTTAACAGAGGCATTTTGGGACCACCCCTCATGAACAGTGGCACTGTGATTTTGTTTGTCTGAAACTTTGATTTTGCACAGTGACCACACCATTGTGCGCCACAGGTGCAAAAACACATTTAGGGCAGGATGTGAAAAAATGACAGCAGTACTTTTCATAAGGCGGTGTGAAAAAATGCCAGTGTTGAAAATCTAGCATGAAAATATTGCAAATTTGCAAAGTTACAAGGGTGCGTGGAAACTGCGCAACGCACACTTATAACACAGTCATTTTATAGAATTTCATCACCAAATTTTCAATATAGGCATTGTAGGACTGCTGCTCATGAACAGTGTCACCGTCATTTCTTCAAACTGTCCCGAAAACTGATTTCGCACAGTGACCGCGCTATTCTACACTGGACATGCGAAAACTCATTTTGACCAGGATATGTAAAATGTCAGCTGTACTGTTCATAAGGAAGTTTGGAAAAATGCCAATGTTGAAAATCTGAAGTGAAAATATTACAAATTCACAAAGTTATGAGTGTGCGTGGAAACTGCGCAATGCATGTTCGTAAAACAGCCATTTTTTTTAATTTTCCCACCAAATTTGCAACATAGGCTTTTTGAGAGCCACCTTCATGAACAGTGGTACTGTTGTTTTGTTAATCAGTACCGAAAGGTGATTCCGTGCAGTGACCGCAAAATCACCTTTCCAGGCTGATTAATGCTATGACAGTGCCAGAATTCATGAGGAGTGGTCCCAAAAACCCCATGTGGAAAATTTGGTGCCAAAATTCCGAAAAATGCCTAAGATATGCATCAAAGTTGAAAAAAAACATATTTATTCCATTATACAGCTTAATGGCATTTCCTTAGTTCGCGGTCGGCTTTGAAGAGTGCAGATGTGTTCCCGGTCCACCGAAGATCATCATGCCGGGCTCCGGAGGTAAGTATGGGGTAAGGGGGGTGTGGGAAGGCAGGGTGCACAGAGGGTGGGTGTGGGTTGTGGAGGTGGCTGGGAGACTGCGAGGGACCGCTTTCTTTTTACAGGTTTAACTCAAAACAAATTGGGGACTTTTTTTTTTTTTTGCAGAAGTTTGGCATGCTGGGTGACCCCAGCATGCCACCTTAGTCTTTTGGGGGTATTGCTCTAGCCTGACAGGGATTGGGCACCTCTCGCGCACACAACAAAAGTGGGAGACATTATGCCAACAGGGAGTAGGCTCTACTGGCAAAATAAACCAGAATGGGGACAAATTCCGACGGGATTGGGCCCCATCGGCAAAGAAAACTGTTGGGGGGGTGTATGATGCAGAGGGGGATTGGGCACCCCCTCTGTATACATTTTAAATGGGAGGGGGGTCATTATGCCGACGAGGAGTCGGTTTCCACATTGGCATTGTCACAGGAGGCAGCGGCAGTCACTGCCGCCATGTTGCGTGGATGTCAGGAGGCGTGTTGTGGTCCTGCTGCATGAGAGCTTCGCTGTCATTGCAGCGGACCTTTTCTTTGATCTGGTGGCCACATTATCTATGCAGGGTGTTGGCACCTGCTGTTGGCTGATTGGGAAATGAGAGACGCACCTACTGATGTGTGCCCTGCATTCGCCCAACAGTGACCTTCAAATCTGGTACTACCACAATATGTTGGCTGCGCATGCGTGAGCCAACAACAATATAATAATTAGGTATAATTCTGGTTGTGTTCCATTTATATTCTGTATATCGTCTCTGACTATGGCTTTGTCGCACAAACAAGACCTTTAAATCTAAGATCTCGTAATAGACAGAGATCAAAAGAACCAAAACAGCTAAAAGACAAAACTTTTTTAGTATTAGGGGACCTAGTCTTTGGAACAAATTACCATAGCACCTTGTTGAAATTGGGAAGTTCCATCAATTTAAAAGGCAATTTGACAAGTACCTGGGCTTCTAATACATGTCCACAAGGTGTGGAAGACAGAATGGGCCTTGCATGCTTCTGTCTATCTCTACCAAGTAACTAAGTAATTTCTCCTCCCCATTGTTTCTTACTGACAAAATGTGCACGACTATATACTCCATCCTTTAGAGTTCATCTGCCTCTATAGCTTACTCCCTGCTTCATGTCATAATCCTCTGTTGTGACACCACAGTCTGTTGCCATGAGAGTAGCTGTGATATCACAAGCAGTGCATTATGCCTTCAGGTAGGGAGAAAGTAACAGGAATAGAGCAAAGATCCTATTTTTATGCAAATAACCTCAGTAATAAATAATTGGGAGGAGCAATACAGGGCTAATGTGAAATACAAGCTGAACTATGTCAAAATAATATGTTTTATTAAAGTTCTCCTGAAGGCATCAGCTGCACTTTAAATTAGGATGAAATTGGCTGGATGCGAGAGAGGGAATCGTTGTTCATGCCTACAAACTAAATAGGTATAGAGAAAATAGGTTATGGGGACTTTCCTGTTAAGATTTCTCCAAAATTGTTGTAAAGAAGTGGAAATTGAGATCTTCACCCTAGTATAGCAATCTGCAGCCACTGGAAATCATGAATCATATGTTATTGTTTACCAGGAAAGTTACTACCCAGTCCGAATTCTACTTTACAAGGACATCCTGGGATTGCATAATAAAATTTAAAATTAAGTGTGATATATAGAATACTGTATGGGATGCTGGACATTATGAGTTATTTTTACACACCTGAGTAGAGGTGTGTAATGCTGGCTAACTTCAATTAGTGGATTAATCCACGAATTTGTCGCAATTCATGAAGTTAATCTGCTCTGCTAAATTCCATTCACAGTATAAGGCTAATTTGTGAATGGCGAATTTGGTAACTTCACCAGCAAAGTTGGGCCCACAGGTAAATTTTGCAATGCACCATGGGACTGCGTGTTCAGAGCAGTCTTATGAAGAGAGAGTTGGAGAGAAGTCTGCATTTTATACTGTTTCTTATAAGGATATCTACTATGGTAAAGCAGGGTTTAACTGTGTTGCATCGCAGACTGTTATATTTCCTGTGAACTACATAGCCCAGAATGCCTGCACAGCTCAGTGAGATGATGTTATAGTGGAGACTGGAGACAGAGAGGGAGAATGAAGTAATGGTGGAAAGTTGCAGTCCATGCTGTCTATTTTATATACTTCTTGTAAATATATTACAGTTCCTAGTGATGAGGTAGTCACTTTTTCTTGGGAAGTATACTTGTCAAAAAGGGAACAGGACACTATACCACATGGCTCAGATTGGAAGATTTTCAGAGTTTGATGAGACAAAAGTTTTGGGCCCGATTTTCAAACAGGGACATGAGGCTTGCAACGAAGCCCAAAGTCCCCGCAAAGTTTGCCGCACCTACGTCCAAGGGTTTGCTGCAACTTGTGCCAGATTTTATAACCTCGGATGCAAGATGTAACAGTGCCCTGATTTTTATGGCGGCTTGTGCCAAAGCTGTGATGCAAGCCCTGTACACTGGCTCCCCCATGGACGCAAAGTTACTCCGGGGGGCAGCTGGTGCAACTTTACTGCATTGCCGCAAGGGACTTGTGGCAGGGGTTTGCAGCAAGCTTCTTTTTAAAATTGCACTTTTTGACACAAGTCACCAATTGCATCAAACTCTCTGCCATAAGTCGCTTGTGGCGAATGCAACTCTTTTGAAAATCGGACCCTTTGATTCCTGTCTGGAACAGTCTGAAATGTGGATGGATGCAAATAGTGGAGGAAAAACAAATAAGTGTTTTCCTTTGGCCAGCCCGCTGGCACAGCGGCAGTGCTACCGCTTGCGATGCCAATGACCTAGGTTTGGAAGTGAGCCCGAGGTGGTGGAGAGCCAGCCGGGGAAGGAAGACTGAGTATCCGAAGGACTGCTGTCCTCCTCTAGGGGGAGGGTGGGGTAGAGCTCGGTTCTCAACTGGTCTCTGGTGGAAGCCAGAAGAAAGGCAGCACGAGTCTAGAAGGTTGGGGACATGGCAGATGTCAGTACATGTATATTGATGTCAAGCAGACACCACATCTCCTGGGGAGAAAACAGAAAAGGTCTCCCAGAGCACATAGGATGACTGTTGGCCTCTGCAGGCCCGCTTCCGGTGACTCAGGCTCTTCTCAGAATCTGGATCCAGTCCTGGGGGGTTGAGGGACTCCCTACCACCCTGCCATGGAGAACAATCCATGGGGGGCTTCAGGAGAGGTAAGTCCTGGAGGAAACCAGGGTGATGGGGCTAGGAGTATTGGTGGGAAGGAGTGCCAACCGGGGGATGGGGTAGCAAACAAAGAACAAGTGTTTTCCTGTCTATAATCGGACCACAAGCTCATGGATTGTTGAAGAATCGAATAGCCCCAGAAAAACAGAACGATAAACCCTATTTGCAGCTTGCTCCGACTCCCAACAGGACAGTATAAGCCCAAGCTACTGATAATTGCAGTGCGCTTTAGATTTTATCACTGGGATCAGAAAGACAGTGAAACAATAGATGATTATATTGTAGCCTTAAAGCAACATTCTATAAACTGAGGGTTTGGAGCTTTTATGAGTGAAGCACTCAGGGACAGATAAGTGTGTGGTTTATAAAGTGAATCAGTACAAAAATGTCTTTTGTCTGAAAAGGTTATGACTTTCCAATCTGCTTCAGAAATTGCTTTAGCCATGGAAGTGACCTCAAAAAAATGCACAGAAGCTTGCAGGGAAGGTACATTTTCAGCCTGGCGGTGTACATAAAGTGTGGGGCACTGTGACTACTGCAGCTAAACAGTTCCCCAGTAGTAAATACAGTGCATGTCACTTATATGCACATCAGATGTATGTACATTCTGGTTATATGTACAAAATTGACATATCCCAGTCCTATACACTTAATGATAAAAAATGTGCTTCTGTGCACAACAAATTTCAGTTGTACACCCCCCCCCCCCCGTAGGGGGCTCGATTCACAAAACTCCAAGTTTAACGCAAGGTGCCTTCATCAAACAGAACTGATGCCGGGGCACCTTGCATCAAAACTTGAAGAGTTTCTGATTCTGGATGGCCGACTGCATTAAAACGGAATCCCCCGGTGCCAGACCTGCCATGTGCCAGGAGTGCGCTGAGGTCGGTGTGCGCCAGGGTGCTAGGGGGCTTGCAGCAGATGCTAGCGCCACATCCCCAAATGGGATTTTGACAGCCAGTGGGACCCAACAGCACCTAGATCACCCAAGAGGTAGTCTAATGGCCCTTGCGCCACCCCTGCAGATGATACAGGGTGGGAGCAGGGGCTGGCCCAGTGCCTGTAGAAGTGAGCAGCTGAGCGATCAGCACTGAGGAGTACTGTAGCCATGCAGCCTGGTGCAGACTGCACTAGGAATGGTGCCACCCACACCCCCAATGTGTGCCCCATCTGCCTACTGAACCTGCAGTAGGCATGCCTGTTGGCAACACTATGCAGGTCCTGGGCACAGCCCCATTCCCCCTCAGCTGCCTGCCCCTCCGGCAGTGCAGCCAGCATCAACTCACTGGGACTTTTGTGTGTCCCTATGCTGTGCAGCAGGGTTGGTGATCCATGCCACCCTGCCACAGCCTCTGCCAAACTCCTCCCATGCACCAAATGTGTGGCACACAGGAGCGGTTGCAACAGTCAGTGGGGGTTTAGCACCGGGACCCCTCCTATACATGAATCAGGTGCAGGGTCCTGGGCACAGTGAGGATCAGCACAAGCTGCCACTGGCGCAGTTTGCCCCAGTCTTTGAGAATCAAGCCCAGGGGCTCCACAAACATTAACACTGTCACTCACACCTGTTAAACAGGTGCTAACTGTTCCACCAGTGGTTTAACATATGTAAGTTTTAATCCATTTCAACCTGTCTGTTTGTCAGAGCAAGCAGCCATTGTGAAAGCAAATAGCTTAAATTGCTCAGTGTGTGAAATAATTGATTTGCAATAACTGGCATCAGTTTTTTTTCAATAGGGAACCCGGTTATAATTTGGCGTTATAACCCATGGGTTGTAACAGCGAATACTCGCTGGGTTTCCCACATTGTGTGCATGCTTAGAGCTCCCATTGTCCATTCAGGGTCCTCTAAAAACTTAGTCAACTTCTGCAAGGAATTTGGGCTTGTTGGTGTCTGGAGGGTTATGCATCCGAAAGGCAGGGGCTACACTTTTCATTCAAGTAGGCATGGCTCGTATAGTAGGTTAGACTACATCTTTCTTTCCAAATCACTTTTGTCGGGCCTATCTTCTAGTCAAATAGGCAACATAATCATATCTGATCATGCCCCAGTATCTATGGAGATTTCATTTGGTCACACCCTACCCTCTGAAAGGCACTGGAAATTTAATTGCAGTCTGTTGAAGTATGGTGACTTCCTTGGCTGGTTAACAGAAGAAATTAAAACTTTCTTTGTAATAAATGATAACAAAGAGGTTACAGTACCGACCTTGTGGGATTCATTTAAAGCATATATCAGAGGCCGTTTAATTGCGTTCTCAGCACATAAAAGAACTTAGGCTGACCTCAGCAGCCTGATGGGCCGCATTACATACTTCCTCTCTCTAGGCCTGTCTCATGCCAGAACATGGCATACTCTTTTTCACCCACAAGCATAGCAATCTTCCGGGCCACAAGCCCAGTAAAACCAACCAAAATATGAGCGACCCATGCTCATGTCATCTCCTGCATTTTCTCGCTTCCATGGGAAGGAATGACCAGGGCCCACCTTAGTGAATTCAAGTGTGTTCTCCTCACAACTCCTACCAGCACTGTAATCCTCCAGGTACCATTTACCAGTAAAATGAAAACTCCACTACCAGTGACCCATGCAATCATTACTAAAAGCCAGTGCTCAGCTACCCCAGCCACCAAAGCTTCACAACCATGCAGGCCAGAGCCCTAATTGCGATACCACCACAGCTCCCTACTCGCTCTGATATAATCCTAGACCAACAACATTCTCTAACCTACCTTGTTCATTACACATCACTTCTTTTTTTTTTTTTTTAAAGGAAACATCATCAGAATAAAAAGGATCAGGCCATTCGACCATGCTGCTCTTTGCCCAGGCTTTTCCAGCTTATACAGAACAATATATAACATAATCACAAATGAAACCATATGCCTAGGCCCACCATGGCCTACTAGGCCCAACCATCCCATGTGCCTTACCTAAAGCTTGCCAACGATGTGCTGAGTTCTTCAATCAAAAAAATTCCCAATGAAAGAGGTCGTCCTGCCTGGGACCTGCCTATTATACCCCCCTGGTCAGGACCCCCTTCAGACTCTGCCCACCAGTCAATCCCTGGGACTCTAGCTTGCCCTTGTCATTTTACACACTCCATGCATGGTGATGTCACCAGGCCCCACCCACTCTATTCCATCTGACCCCTCCCCATCCTGTGCAACTTCCTGGCAGGGATCACTGGACAACCTGGCCTGCCTTTTAGTGGCAAGCCCCATTATATAATTATGTTTGTATTAGCAGTGGACTATCATTTTTCTTTATATATTTTCTAAATTATACTTAACGAATGGCTGTCCTCTACTAAACTAAAATGCTTTAAACTATTAGATTTATAACACCTATTTTCAACTTTAGTGTTTTATATTATTTTCATTTTTCAAGTTGTTGGTCTACACAGTATATCAGATAATGCAGTATATGCTTCACTGAGTCTTTCGAAAAAACCTCTGACTGTTCCCTATTGACCTGACAATTGATATCTGTGACATCACAGTCTGCTGCCACAGTGAGCACTATGTTATAAACATAGGCACATTGATGTCAGTTGGGGGGGGTCAGGTAAATGGTTTCATACCCACTTCTTAAACAGAGTACCTAGATTTGTTATAAACCCTGGAAAGGAAATCTAATTGAAGTATTAACTGTACTGAGCACTGCCAAGGTCTGGAACTGTCATTTTGTATAGTAAAAGGTGGATATACTATACATGTCAAACAATGTACATGCAGATATCGCATAATCCAAATACATTCATGCTCACAAGTACACACATACACCTCAAAAAATGAAAAATGCAGCCCAGACAATTCACAAACTCCCTCTGAACTACTGACAAGGCACTTTGTGGCTGCTTATTCCCCTACCTCCCACCCTACCCTTATAAAGTGTTTTTCTTGTTATTTAACTTGTACCTATGTTTTGAGTTATTCTGTAAGTTCTGAATCCAAGCTGTATCATTCATTGTGATGTACCTTTGCTTTCTCCTACTGTACTTTGTTTTGCAATCTATGACATGGAACCTTTGTAAAACAGCTTGTGCTCAAAGTTTTTTTCTGAATAACTAACTAAATAAATCAATAAATAAATAAACTCAGAACTTTTAACCTGATCAGTTCATGCACTATGGCCTCTGGAGTTGGCACAATCATTTCTCAGTTTGAAGTAGTGTTTCCAAGTTGCATTCAAATCTCAAAGTCTCAGCTGGAATGTTTTTAAGTTATTAACAATGTAGAACTTCAAACCTTGCTGAAACTCTATTACTAACATTAGCTATGACATCTAACAATTTCTGTCATATTACAGAAATTGTAATGAGAGTGAAAAAAAATGTCACACACTGAGGATCAAACCCAGGACCTCTACCCACTACTGATTAGTAGTCTGTAATTCTACCATTGTACAAAAGCTCCTTGACAGGAAACATATGCTGTGGCACAGGACATTCAGCACTGAGTGCTGACCCCCCCCCCACATACACATACACACACAAACAACTCCAGTGGATTTAGTAATGAACCAGTCAGTCAATTTGAAGTAATGTTCCCGTATTACATTCAAACCTCAAAGTCTCAGCTGGAAATTTTCAAGTTATCAGCAATACAGAACATTACATCTTGTTGAAACTGTATCACTAACGTCAGCAATGACATCAAAAAATTTCTCTCATAATGCAGTAACTAAGTAAGAAAGTAATGTCCCTCTGAAGTGGATGTGGGCACTCAGAGTTGTTTCTTCAGTGATGTGCCATTACAATCACTGTATTTACATGTCTCTTGACCTCTCATGCCTGCGTGACCTCACATGCATTATGGCGCCTCACTGAGATAACACAGCTGAAAGCCCACATCCAGTGTAGAGGCTAGCTACTATAACAGTAAGTCATTTTTGCAGTTTCCAAATGTGGGACTGCATATGGGACATGCCGGTTTTTCAAACAATGTCATGCATGGCTCAGTGCACTGCGGAACATAACTAAAAAATAAAGAGAATACAGGGCACATCATGCAGAGTTAGGCAGCACAGACATGGATAGCATGTTCATGGAAGCATGTGGTCCTTTGCACTTGGGCAGATAGCAGCACAGCTTGAATGAGCTTAACACCACATGAATGTGCCTGCTCAGAATGTTTACTTTCTCAGTGTGGTTCGGGCAAGCGCTCCCACACAGCATGGTGGAAAATGCCAGCAGTGTAAGGGGGTTTATAAGAATGATTTTTAAAAGAAATACTTATCAATTTGCTCAGATAAAATGAGAAACAGGAACCGGAATGCACCAGGTAACATAGCATTGTTACACTGTGTTAACTGGTCTTTCCCTTTAATGACTTAACAACATGAGACAGGATATGAGAAGATTGGAGACGTGGCCTAGTATTTGGAAATTCAGTGCCAAAAAGTGTAAGGCAATGCATATAGAGGAAAGGAATCCTGGAACAGTTATCGTATTAATAGGACAGTACTACAGATCATGGAGGAGGAGGAGAAGGAATGAGACCTGGTGGTGAGGATAAGAAATAACATAAAATTATCTTCTACATGCAGTAAGGCAGACGGGATGGCTAACAAGATGCTGGAGTGAATAAGGAGAGAAATTACCAGCAGAGAAGTGATACTGGCCCTGCATAGATCAGTGGTCAGGTAACCTATAGAGAACATTGTACAGTTCTGGGGTCCAAATCTAAGAAAGGATAAGGCTAGACTAGAGATAATACAGAGAAAGGCAACAAAGATGATCCATGGAAAACAGTTCTATGTGATAACCGCGATAACAGACTAGCGTTCACCATTATGGTGAGTGTACTTCACAAAAAAATAAATTTTGGCGATGCACACTCATGGTGACTGGGAAGAGGGTGCTCGAGATCCATGGGTGCATTTTTTAATGCAGGGGGATGTCTCCCCCCCCCCCCAACAGTCTCTACTAAAGGATTTTCAACTTTGGGAGGGTGAAATACTTGAAATTAGAAAAAGTCTGCTGCCGGCAACAAAAAAAAAAGCGCTGCGCCAGACCTGAACCCTGCACCCCCCAAACCGACCACCCTCCCCACCACACTAGCAGACTAGCTCGGCAACTGCCTGTCACACCCCCGCACATGTACACGCGTAGCTTCCTCTCACATTACCTCACCCACCCTGGTATCCGGGCGCTACCCTGCCAGGTAGCCCTGAATACAGACACCGTAACTGAGTCACCATTTTTGTAGGTGCTCAACTGCAGATGCTGTATTTACTGGATACCATGTAAAATGAGGAAAAATGTAGGAGGAAAGACTGAGGGTCTTAACATACTCACTGAAAGACAGAAGGGAGAGAGGGGACATGATGGAGACTTCTAATATTATGAAAGAATTTAACAGAGTGGACACAGCAGGCTGAATTTTCAAAGGTTTTAGATTGATGCAAGTTCTGGGTGTGCCACAGATATAGTGCACAGGGCTTGAGGCAATCTAACAGAATTTTCCATCCCATGTGGCAATTGATGCAAGATAAACCATCTTTTTGTGGTCTAGCTTGTGCCAATCTTGGGGACCGTTTTTACTGAACTTACACCACAGATTTGGTGCAAGCTGCTGTAAATTGGAAAACTGTCATAATTGTGCCTAACTTTTCAAAAAATGGTCACAGTTGCAGCAACAGGGATGGTGCACTGGCGATTTGAAGGAACTACTCAGACTAAAGAAGGAACTAAATTCACTATTAGATCAAAAAGCCGAATTAAATATACAATTTCTCAAACAGAGATGCTATGAAGGGGGTCCAAGGGCGCCAGAACTTGTAGCATGTAGATTAAGAGTGAGAAGAACCAAGGCTCAAGTCATTGAAATTAAACACCCTGACTCAGGTGAGAAGATGGTTAAAATAAATACTATATTAGAAGCCTTCAAAAAATATTATGGAGATTTATACAACCCACAACCAGAGACCCTGAGGGATAAAATATACACCTTTCTAAGACACCTCCAACTTCTGACACTAAAAGAACAACACAGTCAAACCCTTACCAGGCAGATAACCATAGCTGAAATTCAAACCACAATCAGTAATAGCAAAACAGGAAAGTGCCCTGGAACGGATGGTTTCCCCTCGGAGTTTTAAAACAATTCCAAGAAAAAGTAACTCCACTACTACACATGGTGTTTCAAGAAGTAGTGGGGGTAATTCGACTTTCATGGAATTGAGTATTTTGATGATCCCCAAGCCGGGTAAGGACCCTTCTATTTGTGCGTCATGCTGACCCATATCCATTTTAAATGTGGACTAGGCTGGAACATCTTGTTCCTCTATTGGTAAAAACAGACCAAACAGCACTGGCGGCGCCACACCAGGGCACACCAGGGCACGTGCCCTGGTCAGAAAATGCTGTGCCCCGGTGCTCAGAAACAGAATTTTTTTTTTCTGTTGGCGTTGTTAGCCTCCGTCCTGCAAGCTAGAGCTAAGATTCCGATCTACTAATGCCGTTTCCGGGTTGGGGAAGGGACTGGAGTGTCTGTGTGAGACTATGTCAAGTCGGCAGTCACTTGAATTGCCTCAGGAAAATCCCGATCCCTGCTGAGCCCTGTGACTCCTAACTTTAATTCTGGCAGTGGAAATGCAGAGCTTGGGAGGGCTAGCTACTGATCCTGAGCCAGCCAATTAGTGCAGCACAATGTCTTTAACGCGGACCAATTGTAAATGGGGAGAATTCTGCCCAATGGCAGGGAGGTGGCTGCAGCCAATCCATGGCTGCAAAACTCTGCCAATCAGCTCCAAGCTTCCTCATCCAATGAGGTGTGTCAGTCGCGTGAATTTTCTTGCGTTCCCCAGGAAATAAAATGGCACGCCATGTGTACCGAGATGGATTGTTTGCTTACTGTTTGGCGCACCTGCAGTGAGGAAGTGATTGCCACCAGAGACTAGTTCCCCTGCCTGCTGCCACATCCTTGGATGGACTGGCCAGTAAAGCTGTTCTCTTGCCTGCTAACGCCGCCACTCTCCTTGTTCACTGATTCAGAAGCTGCCTGGAGCTGGAGTGCCTGCCAGTTGCCAGCCAAAGTTTTCCTGCTGCCATGGGCCTGTGTCCTCAGACTACAATCCCCATGTGACTCTGAGGCTGCTAATTTTTGGACTCTTGGTTGGAGCTCCTCAAGCTACCGACTGCTCTGCGACCGCTCAACCTCAACCACTTGCTGGACCTTTTCTGGGCTGCTCACCTAAGGTAAACATGCTGAAATGGATTTTGCTGCAAATTAATGCTGGCCTGTGCTTCACCACAAGGGAAAAGTTGGAGGAGACGGGGGAGACATGCATCCCTTCAGGCTTGGGGGGGGGAGAGACATGCATGCCTTCAGGCTGGGTGTGGATATAAGATGGGACTGTATGGGTAGGGCATACATGCCTCAAAGCTAGGGGTGTTTATGGCAGGTGGTGTTTGCCACTCTTTCTGTGGGTCTTTCAGTGATGGGCCTGCGTTGGGGGGGGAGTATACATGATGCCTCTGACTGTAGTCTGTGCAGCATATTGTCGATGGCTGGGGGTGTTTTGAGAGATGGGCCTGTATCTGGAGAGAAGATACATAACACGATGCTCAGCCTTTATATATAGTTGGGGTTCTCATACTCAAAGATGAACCTGTGTTTGGGGGGCAGCATACATGATGCCTCTGGTATGCACTGTGCAGAATATTATGTTTGGTGTGTTTCAAAGATGGGCATGCATCTCTCGGGGGGATATACTGAATCTGTGAGGTGCCTTGGGCTGCCTGTCTTTTTTTTGCTGCCTTTCTGCACTGTGAAGGGGATATTTTTTTTCATGGTTGGGTTTGTGCTGGAACGGTGGGTCTGCAATGGAGGGTGGGTGGGTAGGTTCAGAAGTGCCCAATGGTGTTGCTTGAGGGAATGGGGCCATCCCCATGTCATTCATCCATTTGGCGGTCTGCCACTGTGCTTGAGACTTGGGAGGTCTGGCTTTTTCCCGGTACCATAGGGAGGCTCCACCTGGCAAAGTCTGAGAGACACTGGTATTTATGACTGAGCGAAGCAAGGGGTAGGCATTGCCATGCTCTTGTTCACAGAGTGCTAAATATTTTCTTCCTCATTACTAGACTTCCTTGTTGATGTACACTGGATGATCGTCTAGTGTATGTCCAGTGGATGTACACTGATTGTTCCATTAAGACTGCAGTAAAATGGAGGATAGATGGATGCTGGGGAGGGGGGGGGAGGTGAATGAGTTAGCTGGGAATACTGTATTTTAACTGTGCCCCAAACCAGGGATTGGTGTTTAGGACTGAGCGGGCCATGGGGCCTGATGGGGTTTTGGGTTACAGAAGACTGGTAAACCAAGTGGCTGGTTAGCTGGCACACTGCCAACAGATGGCCTAGCCTAGAAGCCAGGGATTGGCAGTTGGGGGAGGGGAGACACCTTGGGGTCTGTGGATGAAGGGAAGGGGTTGTGTTAGACAGGGCTGATATTCTGAAAACAAGGGTCTGGCTCCTCCCGCTGGCATGCTGTTTTTAAGGGGAGAAAGCAGAGGTGAACTGCATTGTATTGCTAATCATACTCTGTAGGTGTATGCATGTGCTTTAGATACCAGAGTGAACCGATTATGCACAACATTCATTTTTCAAACTGTAAACGGATGGGCACGCAGGAATATACGCACATAATTTATGTTCTGGCTTCCATAGGTGCCCCGGCTCCCAACTGTGGTGCCCACCCAGTGCCCTGGTAACCAACAAAAGCTGGAGCCACCACTGCCAAACAGGATTTGTCACAGGGAGACAAGTGATGGATAATGTTAGGCATACAATGAATATAATAGACTGCCTTAAATCCACAGAGACACCAGCAGTAATAATGAGCCTGGATGCCAAGAAGGCATTTGATAAGGGGGATTGGGCATACCCGTATGGGGTCCTTGCCCCGTTTGGTCTTGATAAAGGGTTCATTGAGACAATACAAAGACTATACAGTAAGTCACAAGAGCATATAAGGCCTAATGGGCACTTGTCGGGCAGATTTGAATTATATAGGGGAACTAGGAAGGAGTTTTCTGCTCTCTCACCTGCTTTTTATGCTCTACATTGAGCCACTAACCCAGTGCATAAGACAGGAAGCAGGCATCCAGGGAATACAAATAGGGGATCAGGAACATAAAATTGCATTGTACGCGGGTGACGTCCTTATGTTTTTGATTACCCCAGAAGATTCCATCCTCAAATTATTGGAAAAGATAGGAGAATTCACAAATGTAGTGGGATACACCTTAAATTCTTCCAAGACAGAGATACTTACCTTTAATTATATCCTTCCACAACACATTAACAAATCCCATGAAATGGTCCCTATCTTCCATAAAATATTTGAGTATCACACTACATAATTCAAATAGGTTCCTGTTTCAGGACAACTACTTACCACTGATTAAGAAGGTCAAGGAAGACATCCAGAGGTGGAACTTGCTTCCTATGTCCCTACATGCATGAATATATACAACAAAAATGAACCTACTGCAAAGGTTCTTGTATGTCTTCCAATGTTCCTCTCCAAACAGTGGTTGAAAGACTTACAAAAAATGATACATAAATTTATATGGTTAGACAGAAGACCTAGAATAAGGAGTTTGGTAATTTGGACCTAAAAGAAATGAGGGTGACTTGGCTTTACCAGATATGGGAGAATGCTGGTTAGCAATGCAGATTAGATGAGCCTTCCAGTGGGGGTGACCACAACAAACAGCACATTGGAGAACTACAGAGGAGTCCAAGATGGAGCAGAGACCCCAAGAGTTAGTGATTTTTTTTCAGCCAGGGCCCACACAAGTTAAACAAATTGGTATACAGTGATGGGAGTTACAATGCAAGCCCTAGAAAAGCTTCACACATACCCCAGAGTAAAAAAAATATATGGAAATACAGGTGGCTGGTTTGGAATATGGACTTTCCCCTGGGAGAGTCAGATCCTTGCTATCATAGGCAAGCATGGACTGGGTTGCAGTATCTGGCACAGAAAATGAAAGGGGATAACCTAATAATGTTTGAGAAGAGCTGTCAGACATATTGATGGATGGCAGCAGCCTGCTTACAATACCTCCAAATTACAAACTACGCAGTCACAAAGGAGAAAAAGTCAGAATTGGCTAGTTGTAGGGGAGGGGGAGGTCGGTCTCGACCAACTACTAAAACTAGACAGACCAAAAGGGGCAGTCTCACAAATTTACAGATTATTAACCTCTCATAGAGAAACAGCAGAAAACACATAGAGAGGAAATGGGAACAAGGGACCCGATTCTACCTGACAAAAATAGAATGGAATAAAATATGGGAGGGATCATTCAAGACCACAAAATCCCCAAGGTAGCAGGAATTCTCCTGGAAGATCAAGACTAGGTGTTTTATTTCACCCCATGTAAAAGCTAATTGGGGGTGGAGGGGCCGGGGAAGTCGCATGCTGGAGGAAATGTGGGGAGAAGAGAGCAACACATGAACACATCTTTTACCATTGCCGCTCTCCCAGAGAGTTTGGGGGAGAGGTAGAGGCTCAACAGAGAATCCTCTACCAAATAAATACCCCCATACAACTGCAACACCTGATTTTAAGCCTCCCACCCCGGAGGTAAGAGGGACTAGTGCCAAATATCTATGGGCAATTTGTATAGCATCAATAGGGAAGGCAATAACAAGAAAGTGTCTCTGCCAAGAATCACCTATGAAGCGAGACTGGAAAAAAATAATAAATTAAATACAAGAATCGGAGAGGCTCATTTACAGGGTGAGACATAAAACCGAAAAATTTATGGAGAGATGGCCAAGATGGATAGTGCCTGCAGAATAAAGAAATAAAGAAACCGGGGAGCCAGTAACTCATAAAAAACAGGAGGCAGGACAAGGGGGGAGACAGATCCATAACAAAGATACACCATGTCCAAGATAAAGAAATAGGTAGAACAGGAACTAGATCCCCTCCAAGGTCTGAAGAGATACCCAAAAACAAAAGAAACTGGGAAAGGATCCCCGTACATACAGTATATCTGAATTTTACAAACGTATGCTCTGTACTGGTTAATAAATTTAGTTAAGTGTTGTAGTATTTGTATAACATAAGGAGCGTTTGAAAAAAGTGTATTTCAATCATGAAACTGAATTTGTACTCTTGTTCTAAGTGTGATGAAAACTGCATAACAAAGGAAATAAAAAAAAAAAAAAAAAAAAAGTGTTGTGACACAGGACTTGATGCAAGTCCTGTGCCGCCCTTTGAAAAGCCAGTCCAGCAAGTTTAATTTGTCTGAGAAGGGAAGAGGTGCAATAAATACATTAGAAAGTACTGTTTCATAGAAATGGTGGGGGATGGGTGGAGCGACCTTCCAGACAAGGTTGTGGAGGTAGAGACAATACCAGAGTTGAAAAGTTGGGGTGCATTTAAGGACATGGTAAGACAGGATAATGTAGAAAGGAGAGGGGCAGACATGTGAAATAATGTAATATTAGTAAGATTCCAAGTCAGGAATCTTGGAACAGACTAGTTGGACTGTTCAGCTCTCTTTTTGTCCTTTGTTCTATGTTTCTGTATGGGTTTTCTAGCCATTTTAAACATTAAACGTAGTGGTGTGCTGCACGAATTTAACTCAGTGACAGAAGTCACCAATTTTGTGCACGAGTAGGCCGTGCAGCTGCAGCTTCTGCCCGCCGTAACACTCCCAGGCTCACTGTACCCCCAAACAGCCCATCCCTCCAGTCCCTATTACCCCCTAACAGAGACCTCAACAAGAGACTCTCACTGGCACCCTTTGCCAGCTCTGTCCCTCCTAAACAGTGGTTGAAGCAGAAGTTCTGCTGTTGCAAGGACAAGCCGAGCAGGAAGGGGCGATCAGTGACTCCCACAGCACCATGCCCACAGTCAAAGTCGGGGATGCCAGGTGTTGACCCTCAGTAAAGGGCTCTCCACTATCCACACAGAACCCACAACTGCAGATGAAACATAAGTCCTCTCGGAGAACATTGTTGCCTCCCTCCTGATCAACCAGACCACTCACCATAAACTCCAACAGTCCAACTCCAGACTGCAGCTATACAGAAGTGGCTCAACTCCCCCAGGACTTTAATGAATAGCATTGAATGTTGACCTTACAGCTTGCTAAGGTCAGCAGGGTAAGACTATTGAGGAGAGACTGGAGGACCGTAACATGTACCCACTGGAGATTGGGAGGAATGATAGATACGTACAAATACATTCAACAGAACTGCTCCGACTGAAGAACAGTTTGACCACCTGGGGTCACAACCTCAAGCTGGCTATGGTGGGGAACTCTATTAAAGGAAAACTACACCCAAAACCCTAAAAAATATATGTTGTGCAGAGTGTTTTAATTTGTATGTGAAGTTCTAGTGTTTCCTTCCCTCTGACTGGTATTAGGAGTTTTTCCCAAATTAGCCTGCTAGCTTTATACTAGTTTTACGACCCCTGGGGATCTCCATACCTGATAGTGTAATTGTATTTCTGGCTGCCACAGTGCATTTTGTCTCATGTGACTGTGATGTAAGAGAGACCCAACATTCAACACACACATGCCAAACAAGCTAAATATCTTGGAAGCTTTACAAGCTGCACAAAAATTACCAGCAGCAAAGTTTTTCAGGACAGTAAAACCTTTAGGATGAGGGTGGTCACCAAGCTGAATTCTACAGATTTTAAAATATAGCCATCTCTGTTGTTGTGAACTGATTGTAATGCAATGCTTTCTGCTGGATTTATGGTCTCTGCTACATCACCATTACATGAAACAAGGTGCATTGTAGGACAAAGAAATGCAATAAACCTATTTGATATGGTGATCTCCAGGGGTCGTAAAACTACCCTAAAGCTAGCAGGCTAATTTAGGAAAAACTCCTAATACCAGTCAGAGGGAAGGAAACACTAGAACTTCACATACAAATTAAAAACACTCTGCACAACATATATTTTTTCAAGTTTTGGGTGTAGTTTTCCTTTAACTCATTGCCTCCGCAGGTTCACTCTGAGATTACACCACTTGTCTCCTGTATACTTTTAACAGTGAATCCTGGGCCTTTCTAAGCAAAATCAAGCCATAGTCAGCATGTCACAAACAAACGCTAATAGCTCAATAACTGTACATGCTAGACACAAAGTATGAGTGGCAGAGTTATTCAGCACGCAATTGCCTTTCCAGTGGTAGCATGCATGTAATAATAAGTAATTTTGTTTTTTCTCTATGCTGGTCGAAAGAGCAAACTAAATATTTTTTTCACTAAAAAAGGGCAGCATAAGCCATTTTTTGTTGGAAAATCTGTAAAATATCAACACGAAATTAAGCATACAGACATTAGATGGTGTTTTAATATTATGTTTGTTAAAAAATATATATCTTTTTGCTATAAAATGTAATTTTTCCCCATTTTAGTCAAGGTGCTTTGGTGAGATTTGAGTGATGAATCTCAACCACACACACCATATCATAGACAAATGCGTATAACTCCAAAAGTATACATGATACACACAAAGTATCAGCATGAAAGTTGATGAGCACAAAAATGCCTTTCCAATGGTGCTATGCAACCAGTTGTAATCAATACGGTTTTTATTTTATACCTGCTGAAGTGCCAAAAAAGTTAATTTTATTCAAGCTGCTTAGGTGAATCTTGATGGAAAACATGTCAGCCATATACACCATACCATAAACAAATGTGAATAACTCCTAAAGTATACATGATATACACAAAATATCAATGGCAAAGTTGTTCAGCACAAAATTACCTTCCCAATGGTGGTATGCAAATAATATGTAATTTTGTATTTTTTTTCACTAAAACAGGCAACATAAGCCATACACACCATACCATAAACAAATGCAAATAACTCCTAAAGTATACATGATATGCACAAAATATCAGTGACAAAGTTGTTCAGCATAAAATTACCTTTCCAACGGTGCTATGCAGTCAAATATATATTATATTCTGTTATACTATATATTAAAATATATAAGTGACTTCTCCAGACGTTGCAAGGGCACACTGGGAGTCAGTAGCTGACTTCTGCAGATGTCCTCAGGACACACCAGTGTATTTTACTGACGACTACAGGCATCGACTAGGAGACAATGAGTTCATCCATGGTCAGGATTTTTTCCATAATTTTCTCTCTCTCTCCTAGAGCCCACAGCATGTATAAGGATGCATTGTGCATATGCTGCCTCCACAGAGATGCCCCCAGTGTCCTGCAGGCAGGATTCCTTTCCCTTGCATCCCACAGCACTGCCAACCAAATTCCTCCAGGCAGCAGATGCCTAGCAGGATGCATGTACCCCCCCTTGGAGAAGAAAGCTACCTGGGGAGGGTCAGTCCTTTCTGCCCCAGCCTGTCCAAGAGCGACTCCTATCCATTCCCGAACCTGGGTCCCCAATGTGGTCATGGTATAGCCACCAGGACCTCGGCTCACCACGGCACTGGGCCAGCTGCTCTCAGGGCAAACTTGACAGACTTAAAAGTCTATTTCTCTCCTTACATTCTCTGTGTCCATGTTTCTGCTTATGGCCAATAGATTAAAAACAGCCCAAGTACGTGTCTGTGTTTTCTTCTCAGTTGTCCCAGCTGGCCCTGTAAACCCATCACCTCCCCGTAAGGGTTCTGACACGGAGATTCCATCTTCGACAATGCATTACTCCTTGAGTAAAACTGGAAATAGTTACAGCACTTACACGACCTGGTTATCAACTGTGGTGTTGCTCATGGGTTTCCTTTGCCTAACCTCTCTCCCAAGCATCCTTAATGTCCCAGTTAAGCAGCCCCCCCCCCCACTTGCTCCTCAACATTTTATTTTCACCCCTTACACTGTCATGGTTCTTTACACAGAGCCTTTGGAGGCCTGATTATTAGAAAGTTCTGAATAGTTCTCTCAGTTGCCCCTGCTGATGCAGCATAACTCTTTTATGGGCCCTTCTGCTTTGTTAGCATATCTTTGTCCCCTCTCTTTGAGTCTGGAGATACCTGGGCAGTCAAAGGCGTGAGAAGCATAGAGCCTAGTCAGACAGGTAAGCACATGTAAACGGATGAAGACTAATAGGGGACATCTGCCTCTTTGTGACCTGCTACTAAATCCCAGTAGCCCTTCACCTGTTCCATATGTTAGCGTTCATTAGACCACCCCCCAATATAATGCTTATTCACGTAACAGACTACTCACACTATGTTTGGGAGGCAGTTTTCTTCAGAGGTTATAGAACCAAATTGTGAACCTGGAAACTCAGTCGACCTGTGTTTAAATCTCATGGCTGCCACTTGCCCCTGAGCAAGTCACTTAACCTCCCTCTGCTCCTGGGTCACTCCTGATAATAAGTTTCAGCACAGTGTGCCTTTCCTAGCTCAAAATTCTAAAACAAATAAAAAATAAAATGTTGTATGTGTTTCCACTTACCACCCCCATCCCTCCCATCCTCTGTTTGTTACTGGCCCTCGAATGCAACCTTGGTGGTATAGGAATATGACCTTCAAGGGCCAGGACCCCCCCACTGTGTTCTCATAACATTAGCATCTACACCTTACACTCTGTCTAGGTCGATTCATCACTTTTTGCTCCCCCAAGACAGGGGTTTAGATTCAGTTTCCCTTTTGAGCTAAGAAATCGTCCCAGATCTAGCAGTTTGGCTGAATGGTAGCCCTGTTACAACCAACCCTCAGGGACTCCCCCAATAACACTTAGACAATGAAGTTATGCCAGCATTATCCTGCCCTAACTACTCCTACCTCCTCTCCTATCTAATCTCTCTCACCCTTGGTCACCCCCCCCCGCAACTGCCCAAACTTCCCATTATCTTCCCCTGCCACCCTACCCCCTCACAATTGTGCCTTCCCCCTTTCATTGACTAAGCCCACTCCAGCTGATTCTCTTGGTGTCCATCTCTCCTCTAAACCTTCTACCCCCCTCCCCCCACTCTTCAACAGTGCCTCCTCTCTGGCTAATTCTCACACTGTGGACCTACCCACTGTGTAAGCTCATAGTCATGTTTGTTACCTTGCTTCGTATTTAACCTGTGTTTATTGTAAATTGTTCCGTTCTGCTGTATATTGTATTACATATTGTGGTCCTTGTGTATTGCTATAATCACTGTATTCTAATTGACTCTATATACCTATATATGTGATGGTTATATATCATTATGTTGTTGTTATTATTACTACAATGTAATTATGTACGTTCACTCAACCTGTTATGTCTTAACCCTGTTGGCAATTGTTTTGCCCCAGGTCCATCTTGTAAATGAGCTTGTCTCAATGATGTTCCACCTGGCAAAATAAAGATTTTAATTGATTGATACTTTTACAAAATGTGTCATCAATTGCATAATCTGTTAAGTCTCCTATGTCCTGTTGTTCTTGTTGTTGTGGAACCTTTGTAAAAGAATTTCTGGCTCAAATGTATTACAATTCCTAGATTTTAATAAAATAAATTAAATAAATAAGCGTATGACTTTTGCTCGCATGGAATTATTTCCTCAGGCTGCTGCTTTGCTGTTTTTTTAAGCTGTGTGTTGCAATGTTATTCTGGTTACTAAGTTGCATGTTTTTTGGCAAGTTATTTTTGTACACCATGATACTGAGGATAGTGTGCATTTACTACAGACTAACATGTTCATTTTATATCATCATTGCTTTTCCTTGTACTGCTGCCTGAAAAGTGTACATAATGTTCTGTGTCACATGTAGGTTTGAACAAGGGTCTGCACAAACTGGTGATCCAGACAAGACCACTGCATTAATATTTGGTACCAGAACCTCCATAGATTTGCCACTTTGCAACTCCCAGGTAGGTGGCAGACATATCAGGACAACTCCTCAGTTATAGCTGACCATGGCTGGTAGTCCAGCATAAAATAGGATAAAAAAGTTGTATGGGAGATTCGGAGGAATGCAGTGGATTGGATTGGACACACCCTCCTGATGCCCATGGTATGCCCCCCCCACCTGAAAAAGCCATTAACACGGTCTTAATTGAGGAATGTTAAGCAACAGCAACTTTCTTTCCTTTTCTTTTCTTTATCTTATACATATCAGTTTTAGTGCCTGTTCTCTCCACTAACTGCAGTTTTTTTTGTTTTGTTTTTTAAGTTTACCTGCTCTCTTATGGCTTGCTTCACCTTGTCCTCTGAAACCACAGCCCCATCGATGCATTGACAGCTGTCAGAAGTTCAGAAATACATCTAAAAGAGGAATCAAAACAGTATTAGAATCCAAGTACTGTATAGATTATTATGCCTGGCTTTCTCTCCCAAAAAGGAAACTGGTCACACGCACATTTTTGGCACCTATATAGAACATTTCTAACAGTAGACAGAAGGGATGTTTTTGACAGATATGGCAGATAAAGAAATGGAATCACAAATGGATGTTCAACAATCTCCAGCTGCTAGTCTAAACAAACTAAATATGTAGGAAAAAAAACTCCCAAAAGACTCCTTCTTGATATACAGTAGGTGCTACATGTGATTGTGCAACTCATAATGGCTCCTCTCAAGCCAACACATCAGCCTTTTCCCTCACAGTAACTGTAGCACATTTTGAAATAATGATGGCGGAGATGTCAACCATAAAAAACACAGTAATGGATTTATTGGAAGGATTTAAAGAGCTGAAACAAGAAGCTGCTGATCATAAACACAGGCTCACTGATGCAGAATCCCATATAACCAGTGTGGAGAACAGGTTAGACAAAGATGTAAATATGGGCCAACAACACTCAGAAAGACTGTCTAAGTTAGAAGATAAGGTAGAGGATTTAGAGTCAAGGAGCAGGCAAAACAATCTGAGAGTTTTTGGCTTGAGGGAAAAAATAGAAGGCAGTGACCAGATCTCCTTTATTAATAAAATGATACTTAATCCAGCTGGTACACATTCTGACTCCCCAAAATATATTATTGAAAGGGCTCACAGGTCCCTTAAACCAAGACCTGGGCCCAACAGAGAGACCATGATCTATGGTCTCTAAATTGCTCTTTTTCCAACAAAAAATATATGTTTGACATATGCTCAGGGATAATCAGGAGACAGAGTTTGCGGGTTGTAAAATAAAAATCTTTAATGATCTTTCACCTGAGGTTATCAAATGAAGAGATGCATTTCTACCTGTTAAAAAATGTCTCAGATCTGCTGGAAACAAATACAGCTTGCTGTACCCTGCCCTCCTCAAAGTTTGGACACCAGATGGCCCCGGGCATTACAACAGTTGTGAAGAGGCAAAGGTCAGTCTGAAAAAAGACCTACCACAGCATTTTAACTCATGTGACTTTACTTCTAGTGCAAAGACTAAATGACTGAACTGTATCTTACCCTAGCCCAAGCTTCTGTTTGGCGTTTTCCCTTCTGGCACTCCTGGGGGGTGGAGTAGCAGCGAATGGACCACTGGTTTCAAAACTTATTTTTTTCTCCCCTCTCTTAAAGTATTTCTAGTAAATGCAAAACCACAATTGAAAAGCAGTAGAGAATGTGTGCTCTGTACCTCCCTTACATGTTCCTTGTTATATCTGGTCTGCCTTGCATCATTGTAAACTACTCCCAAATGGTATGCTTTTGAAATGGAAAATGGCCTAGGCAAGCAGATAGTAGGAAGAAACAGGATGACTATTTCCTGTGTCCACACTGTCATGCTGAGCATCAATAACTAGCTTTATGTTAAAGACATTTGAAGGGGAGAGGGGGATGCTACTGTGTTATATCTCAGAACTTCTCAAGATATTAACAAAAAAAAACTTTAACTGGTGTTTCTATCATCTGTCCAGCTCAGTCTAACAGATTTGTTCTATTTCTTTCAGCAACCTAGGGGTTAACTCATTACCTCTTGGGTTTTGTGAAAATGAAAGTCAGACTCAGTGTCAGATTACAGACGGTGGAATTGCAGTTTGTTAGCAGCTGTTCCTTTCCAGCAGGACAGGTTGGAGGCAAGCACCAGAAACAGAAGACTGTTTTTTTCCTCATTTTATAATATGATGTACTGAGTGTGTATTGAGTTGCAGGGTCAGTGCCTTGAAGAAAATAATAACATTTATGTAACTCATTCAAGATTCCATCAGGTGGTCAGAAAAAAGAATTTGTGTAAAAACTAACAAATGGAAGATGCAAAAAATAGCATGCACACTGGCCTCTGAGACTGGAAGATCAGAAGGCTGTGGGTTCTATCATCACACTAGGCATGTGGGTTAAAGAGCTAGTGTACTGCCTAAAACTAATATTAGATTTCAAAAGCAATGAACCATTACCTTTTATATCTGAGGTACTTTTTCCTTTGCCTTTGTTTAATTAGAAGATTGTTTACCTGATGTTAATATGTGTGATGTGTGGAACAGCACTCTGTGTGGCAGCTGACATAGCTATCTATACTGCCTCCACTACATCACCAGCATTGTGACCTCACTGACTGTGACATCACTGCTACTTAGGAACAACAGTTCAGTGACTGCAAGGTCATTCACCTGTGATTTCACTGTTGGTGAAATCACAGTGCTGATGATGTAGTGGGAGGCAGTAGAGCTAGATATGTTAGCTGCTGTGCTAAGAGCTGTTCCACACATCCACTACAACATTCTGACATAGAAGACTCTCTGATGGGCAAAAGGAAAAAAGGAACTTCAGAAACAAAATTTTATAACTGACTACTTCTTAAAATTTATATTTTCCCATCTGCCTGGTTTGGCTCCACTAGCTCTTTAAATACCAATACTGACACTGTAGTGCAGCATGGGGTGGGGTTGATCCTGTCTTTTCTGTCTGTCTGTTCAGGTGGATGTTAAAGATCCCATGACACTTCTCAAAAAGAGTAGGGGAATTTCCATGGTGTCCTGACCAAATTTCCCCCATTCACTATAAATTCCACCAACAGCTTAATCTGGTTCAAGTAAAGATTTATGCCATGTTAAAATTTCAGTTGGTTACCATCTATACCCCCCCTTGTCACCCCTGAAAAAGGGACTTCTAGTCTTAGTGGGCCTATCCGTCAACAAAACTCAACGAATAATAAAATTCCCAATTATGCCTTATGGATTCTATATAAATCCAAATCATTCCAAGGCAGAGCCCTTTTCCTGATAAAAGGCTGCCAACATATTACATTTAAATAAACAATAAAGCCACAAATAAGGAACTAGTGGCTTATGACAAAATCTACAAGGATTTATACACGGATTTTATACTGCCGCTACAGGGAAAATACAGGAAAAATTAAGGCTTGTTATAGGAAAATGGTTATTTGGATCTGGGAGCACTGTGATGATTGTGACTAAACAGCACTAAATGGCACCAACAAGAAAATAGCCTGGGTCATTTGGTAGTTCTTCACAGCCCTATTGGCTCTGGCTAGAGGCTGTTTTAACTGTCAGGACAATCTAGATATAGCATCCATCTAGCAGGAGTGTCTATGTTTCTTATTTCTGCCTCTTTCATTTAAAAAATGTTACTCTGCACAGAGTATTTTATCTCTTCATTCTAACAGTGCGCTTGTTTAACAGAATGGTGTTTGATACCATCTGTGATTGCAGTCTGTATGATCCCCTTCCCCTTACCCTATGACATCAAGGAAAGAGACTTGTTGAAGATTTCTATTTACAGAACGGTCTCATTCAGGAATGTTTTTCTTACCAATGTTAGATAGGGGCTTTCATGTTCTGGAAGGGTCACTCAATTTAGAACAGTGTCATATTTCTTCTTTAAATGTTGGTTAAATGTTAAAGTTTGCTTGCTACTTGTGTTTTTTTAATGTAATTCCTAAGGATTCCTAGGAGGCAGTATAGCGCAGTGATTTAAGGCTCTGAGCTGCAAACCTGGAGACCTGGGTTTGAATCCCACAGCCCCCACTTGCATTCTGTGTGACCCTGAGCAAGTCACTTCACTTTCTTGTGCACCCAGGTCACACTTTAAGCAAGCTTCAGCTTAGTGTGTCTCTCCTGGTTAAAAAAAAAAACACAAACATTCACACTAATACATGATTTCAATATTGATTCTACCTGTATTTTCTGGCACTGTGTTGATACTTTGATTTATTCAATCAGTTACCATAGTACTTTATATAGCATGCATACAGCTTTAATCCATTCAATCAATATCACTTTATTTTTGGGTTACTCTCCTAGCAAAACTGTACCATTATAGTAGTTAAGTAAGTAAGAGATAGAAAAAAAGGTGAACCTGTATAAAGCAAATACAGTGTTTTTTTTTATTTTATTATTATTTATTTCATGAGATAGCAGAAACTTCTAACATACCTGTCACACTATTGGGGGGTGGAGACTTTTTTTTATTTTCTTTGGAGGCTTCCGACTTTATGACCTCATTCTGGAATTTGAGGGAGTAGTGGTATAGGACCATACAGCTTTTCTTTGTGTGGTGGTTTCTCTATTTTTTTTATTCTAGAACATTGGGGGGGTTGTATCATTACTAGCAACTGAGCTGCTTTAATACAATGTACATGGTTGGGAAGAACAAGTGAACATTTTACTTTCACTTTCTGTCTATGCCTTCTTTTCTATTTCTGTCTCTTTAAATCACGCAAGACATCTTTATATCCTTTAGACTGCAACAGCTGGACTTTAGTTTGGTGTTACAAGCGGGACCCATGGGTGCCTTATATACTCTATATGTACTCAGCTGATAGGATGGACAAGCCCGAGAGTATACTTTACCTTTACTCTAGCCATGTCAAGTAGCAAGTCGTATAACCTTATATCTTGGAATGTACAAGGCCTAAATCACAAACTTAAAAGATACTCAGCCCTAAGACACCCTAAAACTGTAAATCCCTCTATAACCTTTTTGCAAGAAACTCACCTTAACCCTGAAAAATGCTCAGCTAATGTTAAGGGAGTGGGTAGGCCCAATATTTAGTGCAGGTCAGAGCTCTAAAAGAACAGGGGTTGCATTTTCAAAACTCTGAGAAGACTGCAAGCCCCTGGTGTGCTGAACATATGGCACACAGGGCTTAAAGTATTCTCTTGGCCAGCAATCAGGATTTTCTATCCCGTGCGGCAATTGCCGTAAATTGGACCAACTTTTTGTGGTCTAGCTTGTAGCAATCCCAAGGGCCTTTTTATGGTGCTTACACTAGATATTAGGCTCAAGCTACTCTAAATTGTAGAAACTGTCGCAACTGTACCCGAGATAGTAAAATCAGGTGCAGTTGCAGCGAGGGGGTTAGTGGCTCAGGGCTTGATACTGATCAAACGGGGCTTTCAGTTCCAAGCCTATTCTACCATATGTGATGACCTCGGTCATTACATCATAGTAAATGGCAACTTGGACAATGAGTCTGTTACTTCTTGTCAGCATGTATGGTCCCACCAACCCCTTGCATGATACATTTACTGAATTACTTAACAAAGTTAGTGCATTCCTGGATAGTACCATCATCTTTGCAGCTGACACAAACAGTGTCTAGACCCAAACCTAGACTGATCAAACCCTAGATATCATAGATCTAAGTCTGACAGAGAGTTGCAAAATGTGGTAGATACCATCGACCTACTGGATATTCGGAGGGTGCTAAATCCAAATGGAAAATATATATCTCTTGGGCTGCTTGTCACAAATCAGGCTCCAGAACTGACCAGATATACTGTGTATACCTAAAGCAATGGTGACTAGAGTTTTGTTAGTGATTTCTGACCATGCTGCCATGGTTTTATCCTTCTCAGAAAGCAATGGACCTGACAGAGTCTCTAGATGGAAACAATAATTATTTACTAGAAGATGAAGTTACACTTAAAAGATTCAAGAGTTTCTCAGTTTAAATGATCCCTTTGATACTTCTTGGTCCACTATTTGGGAATGCCTAAAATGTTACTTAAGTTTTTATTTATTTATTTATTTTTATTAGCACCGCTTCAACACTCAAAAAGTCTAGGGCAGCAGAAGTTGAAATAATTCTGCTAACAATCAAAGATACTGAAATAGATTAGCAACAGATTCTTCCCATAATCTTTGGCAGGAATGGTCAAAACTTATAACAAACTACTATGAACTAATAAGGAGTGAGGTGAAATTTGCAATATGTAAGTATAGGCTAAATTATATTGACTTGAGACTCAAAGCCTCCAAAATGTTAGCCATACATCTAAAACAGAACAGTAATGCCAATAAAATACGTAGTGTCACAGACTTACAAAGCAACCAACTGGTTACTGACCATCAGAAAATGTAAGGGTATTTCATAAATTTTACCAGGACCTCTATAGCACCCCTTCTGATGGTCTGACTAAGAAATTTGCTGAGGTCTGTCAGGATCTTGACCCACCCAAAGTATCTGGGGATTTTTTGGAGCCACTAAGGACAGAGATAGGGCCAGAGGAAATTTGGGAGACAGTAAAATAGCTGAAGCCAAACAAAGCACCTGGCCCGAATGGTTATCCCATTAATTTTTACAGTAAATTGCAGGAAAAAGTGGTTCCTATCTCACTTGAAGCCAGACAGGAAGCATTTAATAAAGGTTCCTTTTCAGAGTCCATAATGTGGGGTTTCACTTCCCTTATACACAAGACTGGAAAAGACCCTACGGAGTGTAAAAATGATCAGCCCCATATCCCTAATTAATACTGATATTAGAATCCTCACAAATATACTTGCAAATTAGTTAGAGAAAGTAATACCTCACTTGATAGACAATTGGCAAGCATGTTTTATTCATTATAGGGTGGCAGCAGACATCATCAGGAAGATTTTTCATTTAATGGAGGCTGCCAGTAGAAATATGATACCTGTGGGTCTTTTTGCACTGTATGCTGAAAAGGCCTTCGCTAGGATTCTATGGCCCTATCTGTTTAAAGTTTTGAAAGCATATAACACAAGGGAGACCCACAGAAGGGTGTCAAGAGACACCACAGGGGAAGGAAACAGCTTCTGATAGGGGACTCGGTTGTTAGAGGGGTAGACCTGGGGAAGGGAGAGGAGAGGGAAGTAAGGTGCCTGCCTGGTGCCATGGCTTGGAGGGACAAGAAGCGACTCCTCAGGATTGCAGAAGCAGCATCACAGGAGAGGGAACTAGATATCATTGTCCACCTTGGGACAAATGACATAGCTAGGCATGGGATCAGTGCAGTGCAGGATGAAACTGTGGAGTTGGGGAGGGACCTCAGACAGGTAGCAAGCACGGTTACCTTCTCAGAGGTGCTGCCAGTTCATGGTAGGGGTGATGCTAGGGTACTACACACCATGCAGTTTAATGAATGGTTGCAAAACTGGTGCAGAGCATAGGGCTTTGGCTTCATTGGGGACTGGGGGTACACCTGGAGAGATGAAGGTCTATACTGGCATGATGATCTGCATCTGTCTATGAAGGGAACCAAGATCCTAAGTGACAGGTTTAAATGCTTCCTTGGCAAGCTTTTAAACTAGCCATTGGGGGAGGTGCTAATAAGAGGCAGGAAATTTCAAGCCTCCCCCCACAAAACATGACGAGTAGTAAGGTAAACACTGAGGTACAGTGCTCAACAGAGAGCAGGACAGGGGTAAATGGAAAAATAGACAAGGGCAAAAAGAGCAGGCATGGGGGAAAAAGGATAAAGCCAACATTAAATGGAGGACAATGAGTACCAATGCCCATAGTCTGGGAAACAAGCTTCCTGAGCTATTAGCCTTGATGGAAGATGAACAATTGGATATTGTGGCAGTCACAGAAACATGGTACACAGGGAACCATGACTGGGATGTCCACATACCGTGGTACACAGTCTACAGAAGGGACAGGGAGGGGAAAAGAGGAGGTGGAGTAGCTCTATACAGAAGAGAAGGGATCAAAGCTACAGAACTAAAAAGTAAAAGGGGAGGACAAGAGGCACTCTGGGTCACCTTGGAGACAGGGAATGGCATCACAATCCACACAGGGGTTGTATACAGACCCCCATCTCAAGGGGTGGAAATGGACAAGAAAATGATAGAGGACAAAATGGCTGAAAAAGGGGAGATACTGTTGATGGGAGACCTGAATATGCCGGATGTTAACTGGATGACATGTACTGCAGCCACATCTAAGAGCAGGGTCATTCTTGATGCCCTTCAGGGGGCAGACCTTACACAGCTAGTGTTGGAACCCACTCGGGAGGGAGCAATACTAGACCTGGTACTCTCAAATGGAGTGAGGATCACAAATTTAGAAGTCAGTAGACATCTGGGAACAAGCGACCACTGCACAGTGTGCTTCACAATAAGCACAACCATGGAGACAAGCCATAAAAAAACAAGGATACTGGACTTTAGAAGGGCTGACTTTGGCAAAATGGGTGAATACTTGAGGAATACACTAGCAAATGGCCAAAAAGGAGGGATGGAAGAACAATGGAGAAAAATCAAAACTGCCGTCATACAGGCAACAAGCCTTTGTGTGAAACAAATAAAGAAAACAAAGTGGAGTTAAAAACCGCTGTGGTTCTCAAAAGAGGTGGCAGGGAAGGTTAAGGAGAAAAAGGCTGCATTCAAAAAGTATAAGGCATCACAGAAGGAGCACGACAGGGAACTGTATCAATTAAAGTAGAAAGAAGTGGGGAAGGCAGTCAGAATAGCAAAAGCCCAAACTGAGGAAAAAATAGCCAATTCAGTTAAGAAGGGGGATACAACCTTTTAGAGGTACATTAGGGAGCATAGAAGGGTTAAGGGAGGAATAGTGAAGATTAATAAGGGAGAGGGGAGGTGGGCAGAGGGAGACCATGAAAAGGCAGAGATACTGAATGAATACTTTTGCTCAGTATTCACAAAAGAAGATGAGGAGGAGTTATCTAAACCAGACAATAGAAGCACTCTGGGTAGGGGGGGTTGACACCAATCCATTTACAGAAGAAAGAGTCCAGAAAGAACTCCTAACACTCAAGGTGGACAAAGCAATGGGGCCTGATGGATTCATCCCAGAATCCTAAAAAAACTAAGGGAAGACCTAGTGACACCACTGACCACACTTTTTAACAAATCATGGGAGGATGGGGTGGTACTTGAGGACTGGAGGAGGGCAAATGTGATTCCCCTTCACAAAAGTGGGAGCAAGACAGAAGCAGGAAACTACAGACCTGTAAGTTTGACCTCAGTGGTAGGGAAAATGATGGAATCACTTCTGAAAGAAAGAATTGTTGAGTACCTAGAGGCCAGCGGGCACAGGACCCAAAGCAGCATGGATTTACAGCAGAAAGGTCATGTCAGATGAATCTAATAGATTTATTTGACTGGGTGACCAAAGTAATAGACTAGGGAGGGGCTGTGGATATGGCCTACCTAGACTTTAGCAAGGCATTTGACACAGTCCCGCACAAAAGATTAATAATCAAGTTAGCCAGCCTGGGAGTGGGTCCCAGGGTGGTGGCCTGGGTAGCAAACTGGCTGCACAACAGGACACAGAAGGTTATAGTGAGTAGAACACATTCTGAAGAAAGGGGGGTCACTAGTGGAGTACCTCAGGGCTCAGTACTGGGTCCAGTCCTCTTTAACATCTTTATAGGTGACATTGCAGAGGGTCTGGAGGGAAAGGTATGCCTCTTTGCAGATGATACAAAGATCTGTAACAGAGTTGATACACAAGGGGGGGTAGAAAGGATGAGAAGGGACTTGGCAAGGTTGGAGGAATGGTCAGACATATGGCAACTTAGATTCAATGCAAAGAAGTGCAAAGTAATGCACCTGGGAAACAAAAACCCAGGAGAAGAGTACACAATAGCAGGGGAGATACTAACAACAACAAAAATGGAACAGGACTTGGGGGTAGTCATATCAGATGATCTAAAGGTTGGTAAGCAATGTGAGAAGTCAGTAAGGAGAGCCAGGGGGATACTGGGATGCATAGGAAGGGGCATCACAAGTAGAAAAAGGAAAGTAGTTATCCATCTCTACAGACAGTTGGTGATACCCCATCTGGAGTACTGTATGCAGTTTTGGAGACCCCATCTATGCAAGCACATAGACAGGACGGAAGCAGTCCAGAGGACGGCAACTAAAATGGTGCAGGGTCTGCATCAGAAATCATATGAAGAGACTCTGAGAGAGCTTAATATGTATACCCTTGATGAAAGGAGGGACGGGGACATGATAGAAACGTTCAAGTACCTCAAGGGAATCAACAAAGTCCAGAAGGGTAGCATCTTTCAGAAAAAGAGATGTGTAAGAACAAGGGCACAATTTAAAGATAGAGGGCTGGCTCAGGGTAATGTGAGGAAATTTTTTTCGGAGAGAGTGGTGAATGCATGGAACTGCCTTCCTGGGGAGGTTGTTGGGTCTAAAACAGTGGGGGAATTCAAACATGCATGGGACAGACACAAGGCAATTGTAGTGGGGGGTGGCAGGAAGTAGGCTGTTGGTTAACTAGAATCTGCAGCTTATCCAGTAGGTAGGGAAATGGGCAGGCTGGGTGGGCCAAGTGGTCCTTATCTGCCATCAAAGTCTATGTTTCTATGTAACTGCCTGGAAACCTTTATGAAATAGGTCACACTTCTATACACTAACCCAGCATGTACATAATTACAAATGGTTAGATTTCACCTATGTTCCTTCTGAGGAGAGGCACCAGACAAGTATACCCACTATCTCCATTGTTTTTTAGCCTGTTTCTTGATCCCCTTGTTTGGAAACTTTCAGCAGAAAAGGAGATTAAGGGCATTGAACTTAATAAAAGGGATTGTCTCCTATCCCTGTACATGGATGATATCCTGATTTCCTTGATTGAACCCCAAAAACTGTTCCTAGATCTTGCAAATTGTACAGGAATTCAGGCAAATTTTTGGCTACAAATTCAACAAAGAGAAATCTTCTTTCTTATCTTTAAACGCAACCTTTTCAAGGTGTGACATGGAGGAATTTGGGATCTCTAGGGATGTAATTCATTAGTTTATAGTATTTAGGAGTAAAAAATGTTAAACCTGTGTCCAAAACAAAAGGCCAGAACCTTAGTCAACTGAAAGTAAGCATTCAAGATATGGTTCAGGGATGGAATAGGCATTCCTTAGGTTTGGGAGGCAGAATGGAATCTGTTAGAATGAATATACTCCCAAAAACCTTGTGTAATTTTTATGTTATTACCATTCAGAATACCTAAACATGGTTCTTGGACATTTATAACTTGGTATCAGATTTCATCTCGGGCCATAAATGACATAGAATGTCTTTATTCAAACTCTCCAGGTCCAAAAACAATAGTGGACCTAACATCCCAGAGTTCTGCTATTATCGTCATTTGGCATGTAGAATGAATCAAACTGCCAAGTGGATAACGCACTCTCAAGACTCTCCTAACATCCCAGAGTTGGAAAGGGATTTTACAGACTCACATAACATTGACTTATCGGGCTCAATTCTCAAAGGAGATAGACTGCCACAAGTCCCTGGCGTAGTGAACTCACAGCACATGTGGCTTGTGGCAGTCCCTGGCTGGCAATCAGGATTCTTGCTCCCATGTGCCAAAAGACATGTGTTAGACCAACTTTTGCTGGTCTAACTTTCAGACCTTTTTACAGGGTTTGTACCAAATATTTGGAGCAAGCCTCCATAAGGGGGCTAAAGTGTCACAAATGTGCATGACTTTGGGAATCGGAAGTATGGTGTGGCAGTTTGTTCAGGGCAGTGCAGGATCTGATACAGGGCTTGTGAAAACCCTGCATCAACCTTTGAGAATCAGGCCCCCCATCTTTGCTAAACCCCTCAAAACCCTCAGAAACAGAATACTATCTGACAGTGTCTATATCATCGTGAGATGGTCAATGTTACTTAATATGAACCTGGATAAATCCAGATTGCAATCCATATTTGATAACCCCAATCTTATTCTATGGAATCAGAGAAACAGGAAAGCTGATTGGGCAAGTGAGGGTATCCCAGTGCTTAAAGACATAATGCATGATGATAGGTTTATTCAGTTTCTAGAACTTATAAGTAACAATGAAGTGCAGGAGACAGACTTGGAATTCTACAATCAGTTTTAAAAATCAGTCTGCAACTTACTGAATCACGGTCCCCATCTTCTCTGCACTAATGACAACACCAATTCATTTCTCACTTGCTCTCAGTTACACCCATGTATATCGGGTTTCTACAGCTTGCTACTAGAAACTACGAGGGGTCAAGATAAAGAAAATATACAATGGTGGTCATGAGCATTGGCTGGGGATCTGAGTAACTAGAACCGGAAACACATTTGGCAACACTCCATTAAGTCATTTAAAATGGTAAACGTGAAGCTGATCCAATTTAAATCTTTACATAATCTATATTACACACCCAAACAAGAGAACAAAATGGGACTGAGGAATACATCAAACAGTGCTAGGTGTGGACAGGAAAACTGTGATCTGATTCCTGTGTTTTGGGGCAGTCTGAAAGTTTTGCAATTTTGGTGAGATACTAGAATTTTGTTGAACCATTTTCTTTGAGTAACAAATGATCTAAATGTAGAAACTTGTCTTTTCTATAAAATGGTAGGAAGAGTGGCAACTGGGGTATAACGCAAAGAAGTGCAAGATCATGCACATAGGGAAAAGAAATGCTGAAGCCACCTATAGGCTGGGAGGGGAGTTGCTGGCAGTCACAAGGGAAGAAAGAGACTTGGGCGTCATCATCACTGATGACCTGAAATCATCCAAGCAGACTCAAAAGCAGTAGGCAAGGTTAGAGAGATGTTGGGGTGTATTAGTAGGGGTATCACAAGTCAGAAGAGAGAGAGGTAATAATCCCTCTTTACAAGACTCTGGTTAGGCCCCATCTGGAGTACTGCGTGCAGTACTGGAGGCCACACCTTCACAAGGACATTAACCAAATTGAGGCAGTGTTAGAGAAGGGCAACCAAAATTATGTAAGGACTGCATCAGAAAACATATGAGGACAGATTAACTGAACTCAATATGTATACCCTAGAGCAAAGGAGAGAGAGAGAGATGTGATATGACTGCAACATTCAAACACCTTAAGGGCATTAACAAGGTGAAAGAATCTAACGTTTCAATATAAGAAAAATAGTAGGACAAGAGGACACAGCATGAGATTAGAGGGAGGCCGATTAAGGGGTAAGGTAAGGAAGTTCTTTTTCACAGAAAGGGTGGTGGATGCATGGAACAGCCTACCTCAGGAAGTGGTGGATATGAATATAGTGCAGTGCTTCAAATAGGCATGGAAAGGCATAAGAGCAATACAGATGAGTATGAATAGATAGGCCATTGACAGAGCAAAGGCCGATGGCACAGTCATAAGGTAGAAAAAATGAAATGGGTAGACTGGATGGGCCTTGCGGTCCTTATCTGCTGTCAACTTCTATGTTTCTATGTTATAGGCCACTTTCATGAAACCAAATCTTGCTCAAAAGAACAGAAACATACTATGTCCCTGACTGCAGCTGCAACTAAGAATGTTATTTTGAAAATCTGGACTAAAGACAGAGCTCCAGCTCTCAGCAAGTGGAAAACAGAATGTTTAGAAATACCTAAAGAGGACAGGAAATCATTTCTATTGGGCAGCTGTTTATAAAGTTCTTATTCACAGCAATGATATGCATTTCCCTAAAGTATCCATGTTTGACAGTACTAGAATAAAAAGTGATACCAAAACTGTATTTTGCATTGTTTTGTTTGTATGTGCAGCATTCTGTTAAGGTTCTCTTCATGGAACCAAAAACTCTGAGTTTTAACCATGTCACGGTTTGTGCACAGAATGCTAATTATGAGCTGTTGACCTATCAGAGCAATGCTTAACGTTCTGTACACAAACCGTGACGTGGCTAAAAGTGCAAGTTATTGGTTCCCTGAAGAGAACTGCAACAGAACTCTGCCCATAAAAACAAAACAATGCAAAATACAGTTTTTCATATCACTTTTTATTCGGGTACAGTTAAATGTGGGTACTTCAAGGGAATGCATATCATTTCTAAGAATAAAAACTTTATAAACAGCTGCCAATTAGAAATGATTTCATGTCCTCTTTAAAACAAATAGATTAGCTCACCTAATGGCTGGCCAAAAAGAGAGTTTATCTAAATGGAATCCAATCTATGATTTCTTTGCTGCAGGTCTTACAGCTACATAAGTTGATCACTATTGTACAGTGCTGTTGCGACTGTCCTGATATCTCTCTCATCCATTCTCTTCCTGGATCTACTTTCTATTCTATTTTTTTTCTGCTCTTTTAGTCTTTTCTTTGCACTATATCTCTATCTAGGCTTCCCACCACATTTTTCAGGGGAAATTGTCATTAAATTATCAAAATAGCAAGTGTCACTAAAATATCAAAATTGTCATTAAATTATTAAAATATTATCATTATATTATCAAACTATTATTTCGAGTGTTACTCATTTATATAATAAGATTTAAATAAACAATGGATCTATGTTGGGGCATTTTTGCTTTATTGTTTGAATTTTTAATAGGATAATAACTTTGTATACTTGTTACCAGACTAAAATGTTTTTATGTTTTATATATGTAACTTAATATATTATTCTGTTTGTGTGTATTTTATGTTCAATAAGATCTAATTGACAAAAAGAAACAAGTTGTATCCTAGTATATTAAAAAGCAGGCTCTTATTTGAGGTTTACCTTTTGCTGTTATTTAATCCAGCTGCCAATTAGGGAATCTGTGTTATTTAAAAAAACTAGATTTGCATGTGTATTTAGCTCTTTTAAAGGAAAGCTGTGATTTGCAGTGGCTTCCCGCCCCTGCAAACCTTACCCTCCGGTTTAGGCATAGTTGAAAAAGTGGCTTTTTTTCTGCCGCGGGAAAGTCGTTTAATTTAGTTCTTAAAAGTACACTACCCAAAAGTGCTGCAGACGCTTAGGAGGCTCCTTTTACTGTAAAGGTGCGGTGCTGCACCATGTGCTTCAATGCAAACAAGGTATTTGGTACCCCCGGAAAACAAACTCTCTTCTGTGGCACCCACTTCCAAGGTGTTGACTGTTGCAGCCACTCGCTGTATGCGGCTCCGGTCGCAGTATGCAACCCTAGAATTAGTTATTTATCAGAGCAAGATGGTCTGTGTACTTATCACCGCATGGTGCGGTTAAAATAAGCTGTGGAGCAGACGCATGCTCCAAGTTACCAGGAACTGCCGCAAAGTGTGGCAAAAATAAATAGAGAAGGCAGTAATGTTAAACTGTGTGACACTATGGGCAGGAAACGAAGTGGAGCCTCGTAATGTCCAAATATGTATGTAACTGTACCCAGTTAAGTTGGTGTAGCCCCAGAATGTTGTGACTGTGGCTGCGTGACAAATTAAGGGCATGAGGAATTTTAGGCCAGCATGAAACATAGCCCAATGGCTGATATTTCAGCCATTGGCTTTCTGAAATAAAGTAAAACCTTGTACAGGGATTCTGAATAAAGGAGGGTTTTATTTTGGAAGAAAGATATCATTATGCTGGTGTAGCAAGGTTTGGGCTAGAGAATTAGAGCCCTTGTTATAATTAAAACTGTAAAGAAACAGACTGTGGGGATGTTCAGTTTTAAACAGCAGTTCTCTCAGGTCTCGTGAGCTGGCAGGAGAAGGGAGATGAGGAGCACCCTCAATACCCCCTTCCTCTAGCCAACTCGGGGACACCTGAGTAATTAAACATGTATTACAAATGTAACAAATTGTAATTACAGTACCTGTGTGGAGCTGTTGAGATTCAAACGCCCTACTTTCAGGCTGGCAGCCCAAACAACGGCTGTTTATATGGCAGCATAGGCTGTGATGTCAGTCCTTGATGGGAGGAGCTTAGTCCCTAATTTATCTGAGGCCCAAAAATGAAGGCTGTTAGTGGTCCTACAGACCAGATACATTAGATATTGTTAGATATTAATGTGAAGCCTTTTAGTCTGTAATAGGATACAGAATGTTTCCCGAGCCTCAGAGAAGTGAGAGGAAAATAAACAGTTATTTACTTTAATGAGGGATCACATGACTGTGACGTCACCCACAGCCATCCTATATAAACCCACCATTAGGGGCTAAGTAAGTAGATAGGTGGATCAGTAGTCGACTGACCACAGTAAAAGAAGAAGCTGAGTGTGAAAGTTTTCACACCGTTCTACATACTTTGGATTACAAAGGAAAGTTTCAGGAGTTCTTGAGAAGAAAAGCATTTCCTGTATGCTATGGCATGAAAGACTAACACCTTTTTACTTTTTTTATATATTTATTATTTTCGTTATTTTCTAAAGAGTCAAAATAAATTGAAAAATGCAAGCTTTGCGTTTTGTATGCACTTTATATACTGCCTACTGTGTCTGTTATTATACCCACTCTACTACACTATCTCTAATATTCCTTTATTCCTGCCCCATGCATGTTTGAAGCATGTCACTGTATGGGTGGCCGCCACTTCCTGGGGCAGGCTATTCCATGCATTCACCACCCTCTCTGTAAAAAAGAACTTCCTGACATTTCCCCTTATGCAGCCTCCCATCGGTCTCATGTCATGTCCTCTTGTTCTGGCACTATTTGTAAACTGGAATATGTTGTCCCCTTTCACTTTGTTCATGCCCTTGAGGTATTTGAATGTTTCTATCATGTCACCTCTCTTCCTCCTTTGCTCCAGCGTGTACAAATTGAGATCTGATTTTTTCCTCTCAAGGCTTGTGATGTAGACTGTCAAAGAGTCGTGGTAATGGGTGGACACAGAGACAATAATAGCTTAGAATGCCAGGCAAATGCTAGGCAAATATTTTATTAACAGCCAAATAGAATAATAAAGGCGGACTAACAACGGCAAAAATAAAACAGAAGCATAACTTAAACAGAAGTCCATAAATTCTCCAGTAGATAGCTGGAACACAAGTTGAGGCCAGCACAGTATCAACTTCTCCACTCATCTGAGGTGTTGTAGAAAGTATGGTCCTTTTATATCAGTGGAGGTCAAGCCCCGCCCACTAGGTTCTGTAGTTCTTAAATCATCATATGACAACTATTTCTATATAAACAATACAATGGAACATCATAGTTTCAAAAAGATTTACAATAGTACTCTTAGAATCGAATTTCCTAGCGTGTTTATGGACTTGTTCAATAACTTCTAGAAGCAGGCCCCTCCCTTTGGGCTAGCCAGTATTTAGCTATGTGAAACAAGGCCAGCCAGCCAGCCAGACAGCCAGCCAGCTCTTAGAAACAAAGGGGAGCTCAAAGAAGAGGTACTCCAGCTAGAAGGTAAATGTATGTTTTATGTTTTTACTACCATGCCTCTATAGTTCAGTATAGCTTTCTCTTACAAACAGTTTCCTAGAATTCATTATATAACAGCTTTATTTGGAACAGAAGTAAGTACTGGTGCACGAAACAACAAACACATTCATTTGAATCATCTGATTTACTGACTGAGTATGTTAGCTGCCTTGCTAGCCACACCTAGACTGACAGGCTCTCTGGTTTATGAAGCACAAAACACATTTCAAGCAATACTATTCCTTATAGTCATTAGTCTTTATGGAAAAATGCATTTTAACTCAGAAAGTGTTGGACAACTGTCTCTAAAAAAAACTTTATGCACATTTTATACCTGAATGCAAGTACTAGCAAATTCAGTACTTCCTGCACTTAAGCCTATACCCAGTTTGAACACAGTTGCTTGCATTTAAAGGGGCACTGTCAGCTTTGTCCATCAGTTTACTTATCAACTCTGATAATCTTTAGGCACAAGCGAGCACTAAATATGTTTGGAATTGTCTTGTATCAAAGTAAAGTGTCAGTTTTCTGTTTTATATTTTCCTTGTTTCTTTTCATTCGTCCCGACTGAAATGCATACATCCCCGAAGCAGATACCACACGAGGGATGTCGTCTGCTGCTATGCTGTGGTGCATATTTTGCAAATACAGCAGCAGACATATAATCCAGCAAAACTAGTAAAATTAAAATTCTACTGGTATGTGTCATAATAAAATGAGTGCTGGATTAACTGCAAATCCTTACCAGAGTCTGATGCCGAAATCCTGCGCATGCACACTTGCTGTCAGAGGAAAGCTCTCACGCATGTGTGAGAATGTGCCACTAGTGCACATGCGTGGGATTTTGGCATCAGACTCTGGTAAGGATTTGCAGTTAATCCAGTGCTCATTTTATTGTGACACATACCAGCAGCATTTTAATTTTACTAGTTTTGCTGGATTGTATGTCTGCTGCGATGTATTTGCAAAAATACGCACCTCAGCACAGCGTGAACAGCAGACGCGTGTTCCCGGTACATTCTCGGTGCGGTATCTGCTTCCAGGGGATGGTGACTTTCAGTCGGGACGACTGAAAAGAAACAAGTGGAAAATATAAAAAAAACAGGTAAACTGAGCCCTTTTACTTTGATGCAAGACAATTCTCGAGCATATTTAGTGCTCGTTTGTGCCCACAGATTATCATTTGCGAATTGAAAGTAAACCAATGGGCAAAGCTGACTGTGCCCCTTTAAACAAGAACAATAAAGAAGTTACCTCCAACACAGACTGTACTTCTGTTTGTATATTGCTCCTTGCTGTTACCATCCTAATACCTTGCTTTAAGATTTGGTTGCTGGTAGCCAAGGAGAGTATTGGAAGACAGAAAGTACTCATTACAAAAATGAAGCGCTTTCAGTGTTTCTTTACTCTTACAATTCACCTACTATACTGTACATAGGAAAACTCAAAGTGTTTCTTTACTCCATAGCTACTCCTGTATAAATGTTTGTTCTATCTTGCCTGTTAGTCTTATTTTTCTGCACTATTAAACAAGGCTCCAAGCATGTTTCCAAAGAATCATACTGAACATACTGAAGGTGGTGGGGGTGGGGGGGATAAGGGCCGGTAGACCAGAGCTTTCCGGAACCAACAAGGAATAGCAAGGAGAACCTTCCCAGTTGGCCTAACTGGGAAAGGGTGAAAAAGTAGAGGGCAGACAAGTATAAGTAAGGATAATTAGGAGAAATGCTGCTGCAGCAGACTTAGAATAGGAGAAAAGGAAATGTGGATTCCAGACAGCAAACATGGTCAAACACCCTATGACATAGACCCTTCACCATTTTGGTCACCTTCCTCTGCGTAAAAATTTTTTTTAAAGAAGCTTTTTCTTATTTTTTGTTGTGTATGAGTCCTCTTTTCAAATTGTATATTTGCAATAATCCACGACAGGGTGTGGGTTGGACTGGGACTTATCCATGCCTTGTGTGGTTGGTTACTCATCCTGTGGCCTCATGACCGAACTACACCTGGTGTTGGTAAATGCCAGACCAACCCACACTCTGTCATGGATTATTGCTTAAATAATGCTCCGAACATGCTTGTTTCAAGGGCAGATGCAAGTGAGATGCTGATAAAGGGTGTCTCACTCACAGGTTAATGGAGTATTGTGATTGGCCAGTAATGCTCTCTAGACTTACAAAGAAATATAGAAGTTGTCGGCAGAAAAGGACCTCTAAACCCCTAGATTAAGAGGTAATGTGAGGAAGTTTTTCTACACAGAAAGGGTAGTCATCACTTGGAATAGCCTGCCACAGGAGGTAGTGGCGGCAAGCACAGTGGAAGGGTTTAAGCATGCCTGGGACAAGCACAAGGGAAGCCCGAGAGAGGAGGGAGTGATGAAAAGCCATTGTTCACCTAGGGTCAGTGATCACATACAATATATAGGGCCTACGGGCAGACTGGATGGGCCTAGAGGTCCTTATCTGCCGACAATTGTTATGTTTTTATGTTTCTTGGCCCACCCAGTCTGCCCTAAATTCCCTACCTACTATGCTGCTGAAGACCCTAATCATTCTCCAGTCTTCCTCCCCCAAGCCATGTTACTAAGGTCCTCTTGTCTCTGTCCCATGCGTGCTTGAATCCTGCTACCATTTTAGTACCCACCACCTCTGCCGGGAGGCTGTTTCAGACATCCACTACCCTTTCCGTGAAGAAGTATCACATCCACTCTGAGCCCCCCAGTCTCATATCATGCCCCCCTTGTCCTTTGGCTTCTTTTTCTTTGTAAAACACCACCCTTCTATACCTTATTTATACCTTTGAGGAATTTGAATATTTCTATCATGTCTCCCCTTTCCCACTTTTCCTCCAGACAGTACATATTTAAAATCTCATTTATTGTGTAAGAAGAATAGCCACAGTTCATTCTCAAACCATTTTTATAATGCAACAGAATTACTGTATCTGCAGAGAAATGTATCTTTAAAGCATAGCTGCCCCTTGCGTCACTCTTTATACCATGTAGCAGCTATTTCTTAGCTGCAAATGAGGGGGTTGGGCAGAAGGCTGCACAGGAAAAATATCCAAACTTCGAAAGCTCATTTAGATAGGAATATTGCATCTACAAAAGATGATATATGCTTATTTCATAGATTAAAATAGTTCTGTAATACTGTCATAAATAAAAAGTTTAACAAATAGAAAGGGCACAGACCCGTTGGTGCAGTGGTAGAGCTACTGATCGTGATCTGAGTTACGGAATGAGCTCGAAACACTGGAGGCTGGCCAATGCAAGGAAGGTCTAGCATCCCAGAAGATGCTCTTTTTCACTTGGGGGGGAGAGGAAGGGCCACCACTGCTATACTGCCACCTGGCTGACCACAGGGGATAGTGCAGCAAGCAGCATGAGTGGCAAGGGGAATGCTGGCTAAGGTCTACGTGAGGCACGCTTGCATACCATCAAATGGACTTCCTTGCATGCTGGCCTCCCAGGGGATGGGACCAGAAAAGCAGAAAATGCCTGTCTGGTGTGTCATGATCTCAATGTGCTCGGGCCTTGACTCCACCTATTGGTCACCTGCATTCACATCCAGGAGCGGACAGAAGGTTGAAATCAGCATGGCTTGTCCCACGATGGGTGGGGAAGGGGGGTTAATTTGTGAGGTTAAAATCCTACACAATAAATGCCAGTGATGCTAGGGGTGGGATTGGGCCCAAATGAGGCAATCTGAGCCAATTTGGAGGCAATATAGCGCAGTGGTTTAAGGCTCTGAGCTGCAAATCTGGAGACCTAGGTTTGAATCCCACAGCCTCCACTTGCATACTGTGTGACCCTGAGCAAGTCACTTAACTTCCCTGTGCTCCCAGGTCACACCTGTAAACAAGCTTTCAGCTTAGTGTGCTACTCCTGGTTAAACAATTGGAAAAAAAAACTGGATGAGGGGAGCCAGGACATCAGAAACAAGAAGTTAAGAAAAAAGTAACATTTTTATAAACCATCAAGTGATGTTTTTGTCACATTTAAAATCCCTACAAGACACAACATTCATCAGCATTAAAGTTATTTTCGGAATCAAAATCAGCACATCTAAGACAGATTAGAACTGTGGCTGTTCATTAATCAAAGCTACAGAAAGTTATGTAAAGATATTTAAAATATTTTTTTAAACTATTTTCTTTGAAGGCAACATCCTTGTACAAGTTACCTCCCAACCCATTAGCAGGGGCATAATATTTAAAACCAATCTTGTACTCTGCCAGTAAGTTTTAATTCCTCATTCATCACATATTCTGTCCCTATACCAATCATAAAGTGCTCTCTTAGAAATCCTCCCCAGCATGAACATACAAACACTCTGAGGCAGCATGGCCCGGTCAAGTCTTCATAGAGTTCGATCATTATTACATCTCAGCTGCTTCATTTTTCAGTCTCCATAAACTAGGCTGTTCAACATGGCTCCTCAAGGTAGACTTTGCTTCTTACAGCACTGTAATCAGTGCAAAATGGTCGCTAATATGTTTAATTGTCAGCGTGGCTCAGTTTGGAGCACATACGAACATACAGCAGATATAGGCCTTATGGTCTATCAAGTCTGCTCGATTGTGCAGCTAGCAGCCCTTATACTGCAGCTGCCCCTCCCTCCACTCCCCCCCTCCAGTGAGCTTCCCACTTACCCTTTCCCCTTTTGAAGCAACCCACTGTTCTACAGGATACCACTTCCTCTGGCTATGTGTTCCACCCAGACACTACCCTCTCCGTAAAAAAAGTGTCTCATCATTTCCCTCCTGAATCTTCCCCCTTCCAATCTCAAATGATGCCCTTGAGTGTCCTTCCTCTTCCTTAATTTGAAAAGCCCCTCCATGCCCATTTTATTTATTTCCTTCGTGTACTTGAAGGTTTCAGTCATATCCCCCCATCCCTCCACTTTTCCAGGGAGTACATGTTCAACTCCCTCAGCCTGCTCTTGTAATAATAATAATAATAATAATAACTTTATTTGTCTGCGCCTTTCTCAAAACCAAGGCGCATTACAATAAAATGCAGAATAAAACATATTAAAACATATTAAAAACTAAGTTGGCTACACACCAATTAATCAACATACAAGTTATCAGCAAATGCCTTGCTCCATAAAAAGGACTTTAAGCCCTTTTTAAAACCCTCCACCGTCATGCACTCTCTAATCCAACGTGGTAGAGAATTCCAGAGGGTCGGCACCACAAACATAAAAGCTCGGGCGCCGGAGGATTTTAAAGTAACCCTCGGGATCTCTAGCAACCCCTCGTTGGCAGAGCAGAGAGGTCGCATCGGTAGGTAAGGCACAAGAAGCTCTTTCAGGTAGTCAGGGCCAAACCCAAGTAGGGCTTTATAAGTCAGCAATCCGACTTTAAAGGTGATCCACCACTGGATCGGCAGCCAGTGCAGATCTCGGACACCGGTGTAATATGGGAGGAACGAGGAGTCCCCGTTAACAACTGGGCTGCCAAGTTCTGCACTAGCTGCAAGCGGTGGATATCAACCCCAGGCAGCCCAAAGTAAAGGGAGTTGCAGTAGTCCAGACGTGAGGTCACAAAGGCGTGGATCAGAGTGGGCAGGTCGCCGGATGGAACAAGGTGCTTGATCCTGGCGATGTTCCTAAGATGGTAAAAGGACACCTTGACAACCGCCGACACTTGTGCACGCAGTGTCAGCTGATCATCAGTAATCACCCCAGGTCTCGCACCCATTCAGAGGTCAGGAGCTCTGCATCCCCCAGGAATAAACCAGAGGTTTGAAGTGCCCCCAACCCCTCAGTCCGGTGGCCATGATCCACAACCAACACCTCCGTCTTCCCCGAGTTCAACTTCAACCAACTGGACCTCATCCAATCCTGGATCTCACTGAGACAGTTGTTAAACACTGAGAGTGCTCTATTCTTGTCAAGCTGAAAAGACAGATAGAACTGGGTATCGTCGGCATAGCAATGAAACTCCAGCCCATATCGTCTAACAATGTCTCCGAGGGGAAGCATGTACACCACAAACAACATGGGGGACAGCACAGAGCCCTGAGGCACCCCACAGGTCAGAGCAGTGGGATCAGAGGAAAAAATTCCCGATACCACCCTCTTGAGTTCTACCTGTGAGGAAAGAGGTAAACCATCTGTGCACCAAGTCCGAAAGACCACAGATGCATCTCAGGTGCTCAAGCAACACCCCATGGTCTACGGTGTCAAATGCTGCTGACAAATCCAAAAGAACCAAAATGGACCATTTTTTCTGGTCTCTCGCCATCAAGAGATCATTGAGGACCCGAACCAGCGCAGTCTCAGTGCTGTGCCTCTTTCAAAAGCCTGATTGAAGAGGTTCGTAGATGTTATTGATGGTAAGATGGTTGTCCAACTGGGCTGCCACCACTTTCTCGATTACCTTCCCAACAAAGGGGAGGTTTGAGATAGGTCTGTAGTTTGCCAGGGAGTCAGGGTCCAAGGATGCCTTTTTCAACACTGGTGTCACCACCACTTCCTTCAGGGAGCGGGGATATTCACCAGTGTCTAGGGAACACCAGACTATCCTGGCAAGAACCGGGAAGATAACCTCCCCACAGCCCATGATCAGGCCTGTGGGACCCGGGTCTAAACTACAGCTAGTGGTGCATACCCTGGACAATCCTCACAACATCCTCGATTTCCGGCCTTAAGAAGGAACTCCAGGTGAACGGTGTGCTAGTGACCATAGGCTGGACCACTGCAACTCCCATGGAGGGGACGGCACAAATCTCGGCCCTGATGTCGGCCACCTTATCTGCAAAGAATCGAGCGAGCTCCACACACTGCATCTGTGAAAAGGCACGATGAACCTGCAGACAGGCTGGGTTGCACAGATGCAATGATTGCCACCAGATACCTTCTCCTCTTTCCTTCTCCTCTTCTGTCTTGGCTAGTTGAATCCTCCCTAGCTGGTAGCTCCTCCTTGATTTTTTCTGTGCCAAAATGTAGCACCTTGCATTTCTTGGCATTGAACCCGAGCTGCTAAGTGTCTGACCAGGTCTCCAGTTTTGCCAGATCATCTTGCAATCCCTGCCACCCTTCTAAGTCATCCACTACTGCTCCCACCTGGAAACAGACAGATCTTGCTCTAAATTCCTATTTAGATGTTTACTATGAAGATCTCAAACAACACCAGCCCCAGTACAGAGCCCTGTGGCACTCCACTTGCCACCGCCCTGGGAGGTGACAGCTCCCTTCCCACCACCACACTTTGCTGTCTCCCCTCCTGCCAGCTCACTACCCATCCACCATCTTCGCTCCTGCCCCTGTGCCTTCCAGCTTACTTCCTAGTCTCTCATGCAGCGCCGAATCAAATGCCTTACTGAAGTTCAGGTACAGGACATCCACTGCATGGCCTCTGTCTAATTACCTGGTTAGCCAGTCATAGTATTCCACCATGTTGGTCTGACAAGATCTACCTGAAGCAAACCCATGCTGTCTGCTGTCCTGCAGCCCATTAGCCTCTAGGAGGGGAAACCTGATTTTCCTTCAGGATTGTTTCCATCAGCTTTCTCACGATGGATGTGAGGCTTACCAGTCTGTAGTTCCCTGGCTCATCCTTGGGGCCACTGTTGTGGAGGGGTACCACATCCACCATCCTCCAGTCCTGAGGTACACTCCCCAAGTCCAGGAAGGCATTGAACAGGTATGCCAAGGGTTCTTCCAGGACTTCTTCCAGCTCCTTCAGCACCCTGGTGCCTTGTCCACCCTCAGTGCCCTCAAGCTCTTCAGTACTCTGCCCACTGGGATTCCCCCACGTGTAACCTCCTCCCCGTGCCCCACCCTCCCACCCCATTGGGTATAGCTCCCCTTTCTGTTAAGTAAATGCTGAGCAGCAGTACTCGTTTAGTGCTTCTGCCTGTTCTGCCCCTGTGTCCACCCACTTCCAGTCCCTCTTTATCCTTACTATTTGGTGTTTACAACTCCTTTTCTCCCTGATGTACCTGAAGAAGTCATTCTCCCTCTCTTTGATGCCCTTTGCTAGCCTGAGTGCCCTGAATGCCTTGGCTGACCTGACTGCCCTTGTCACCTCCTTCGACTCCTTCAGCATTCCTCTCTGTCCTCTCCGCTCCCTATTTTTTTGTACCTTCTAAAGGTGGTTCTTTTCCATGACCATTGCCCCCCTCCGCTAACCCAGCTAGGCTTCTTGACCCTAGCCCTCTTATTCTGGACCCTTGTACATGTTACGGTTGCCCCCTCAATTCCCAGTTTAATGACCTCCTACTTCTGGTTAGAGTCCACGTTTGGATGGATCCTGGCCAGGTACCCCTGTACTATTTCCCTCATCCTCCCAAAGTCGGTCCTCCTGATATTTAAATGCTTTATTACTTTTATGACATAACTCTAACAAAAGAAAAATGAAAATGAAATACCAAGATATATGACTGTACACTACATTACAATACAATATACAAAATTACACATACCCCCCACCCGCCCTCTCCCCTACCGTCCCTTAGCCATGGCCACGACTTAACAAGGAAATGTACAACCCAGCCAATTTGTCCGTATGCATTGTTCACACAGAATATAAGAAGCGTAGTTTGCTCTAGCATTTATCATACCTAGGCAGACAGTTATTTACATTGGCTATCATCCTTTCTACCGATATGTTGAATAGTAGCTCCTGAAGCCATTCTGTATAGGATACTACTTCCCGGTCAAGCCAGTGTCTGAGTACCAGCTTTTTAACTGATAATGCTATCATGCTTAGATGGAATTTCCTTTCCGTTCCCTTAATAAGGGAGTAGTCTCCCACCACACATGCTAGTGGTTCTATGTGGTCCGAAATCCCTAACAGAGGATCAGCTCTGTCCTTGATTAGGGACCAGAGGGGGGCTATTTTTGAGCATTTCCAAAAAATGTGATATAGGGATTCCACATCTGTCCTGGAACGGTTACATGTATCCTCTGAATCTTTACCAATTTTGGCCAATTGCTTCAGTGTGTAATACAAGTTATGAATGATTTGATATTGCATTAGCCTTAACCTATCCTGAGATATGAACCTGTGTGTATCCTGCCAAATTTTAGACCAATTGAATGTTTCTTCAGGGAATTGGTTATCCCAGTATTTAGCAGAACCCTCCTCGTTTGGGAAAGCCACATCTAATGGGGTGGAGTAAATCTGTGAGATGGCATGTTGTTCGTTAGCCTTCTTGCCCCCCTAAGTTATGAATTCCCCTTGTTTTCTGGCCTCCATAGACAACTGGGCTTTGTTTATCATGTGCATTAATTGTGATATCTTGAAGCTATGTTTAGCTTCCAACTTATTATTTTTAATGATTTCCACTAATGAAATGACTCTACCTTTAGCCCAGAAGTCAGTTATTTTTTTCCCCACTAGCTGTTCAAACCAATTGCTCTTTAGCAATTGATTCCCAGTGTTGAAGTTCATGTTCCTTATTATTGGTTGGTTAGGATCCTGTGAGTGTTTATAGGAAAAAGAGTTGCACATCTAGATGTGTACCCTTACTGAGGTTCCTATTGGACTATCCTTGAGGGCTAGGGAGAGTAATTTGGATGTAAAATGCAAAAGAGCCATAGGTTCAAACCTGACCGCTTCGATCCTTTCTATTTCTAGTGGTAGCCAGGCAGGACAGTATTGGGGCGGTCCTAAATTTCTATTTGGAGACATCCATCTGAATTATTTTGCAGCTTGACTTGCCCAATAGTAAAGTTTAAAGTTTGGAAGTCTTAGACCCCCTTTAAACTTAGGGAGTGTTAATCTATTGTATGCCATACGTGCTTGTTTCTTTTTCCATATGAAAACCGTGAGTATGGATTGTACGTTAAAGAACCATAATTGACGTAACCATATATTCAACATATTGATGGGATAGAATATTCTGGGTAGAATATTCATTTTGACTAAGTTGATTGTCCCCCAAAGGGATAACAGTAGTTTGTTCCATCTTTCCAGGTCTTGTTTGATAACCTGTACTAGTACATCTAGATTGCTTACCGTGGAAGATTTGAGGCTCCTAATTAAGTTAATGCCCAGATATTTAAGTTGTTTGTATTCCCATTGCACTCCTAGGCCTTCTATCTCATATTTGTTAGTGACCATGTTTAGAGGAAAAACTTTAGATTTCTCCAAGTTTAATTTATAGTTTGATATTGCTCCAAAGTCTTGTATTACCTGCAGGGCTTTACCTACTAACTCTTTGGGGTCTAACAGGCGTAATAATATATCGTCAGCATATGCAGACACTTTGAATTCCCAGGTCTCAATATTTATACCCCGTATCGCAGGATCAGTTTTAATTCAAATTAAAATAGTTGCTAAATATAGGTTAAACAATAGGGGAGATAATGGACAGCCTTGTCTAGTCCCCAAGGAAAGGGAGAATCTTTGTGCGAATGTCCTATTACAATGTATACGAGCACTTGGAGTGGTGTAAAGGGATTGAATCCATTGCACAAAGAGAGGAGAGAATCCAAATTAAAGTAATACCCTGAACAAAAAGTCCTAATCTACCCTGTCAAAAGCTTTTTCTATGTCTAGTGAGAGTAGCACAGAAGGAGTCATATTATTCCTGGATACAGAGAATATATGATCTAATTTCCTCAGATGATCTGATGAGGATCTACTTTTCATGAAGCCCACTTGTTCTGCGCAGATCAGGAAAGGCATCACCTGTTCTATCCTAGTAGCCAAGATTTTAGCCAATATCTTAATGTCATAGTTTAACAGGGAAATCGGCCTATAATTGGAAACTAATTCTGGGTCCCTTCTCTCTTTGTGCAACACCACTATCACAGCCTCAAATAAATGCGGGTCAGCTTCCTGTCCCTTCAATATGGTATCAAACACTGATAGCAGCCATGGGGACAATTACTTCCCCAATACTTTATGGAAGTTGGGGGAGAAGCCGTTAGGTCCTGAAGCTTTGTCCAAGGACATAGTATTGATTGTTAGTTGGATCTCCTGTTCTGTGATTGGGGAACTCAGCTGTGCTCTTTGCACATCTGAAAGTCTAGATAACGGTAGTGAATCCAGGTATGTAACGATGCAGCTCGCCGATGGGGGATTGGTCCTGACCTTGTAAAGATCTGCATAGAACTCCTGAAATTCCCTTACTATCTCTTCAGGGTTAGTCTTTAAAGAACCATCTCCCCTTGATTTAATTGCACTGATCACCCTCGAGATTTCCTGTTATTTGATTCGGAGAGCGAGCAATCTCCCTGCTTTGTCCCCCTGATCGATATACATAGATTTTGTTTTAATGATGGCATATTCAGCTTTCTCCCCCAATAGGTCATTATAGAAAGCCCTCAGTCACGTGAGTTTGTGCCTTTGTGCTTCGATCGATAAAGAATTCAGGTTTTTTTCCATTTTTCTAACTTTTTCAAGTAGTATATTTTGCTGCTGTTCCCTTTGTTTCTTATGTCTAGAAGCAATTTTTATTAGTTCCCCTCTTAGAAAGCATTTAAGCCCTCCCCATTCCATGTCTGCATGGCCGGTAGAGTTCCAGTTGTGCATTGTAAAGTATTTTATACTGGTCTTGAGTCCATCTATTATATTTTTATCCTTTAACAAACAGTTATTGATCTTCCAAATTGTCTCTGATTTGGTGCTAGAAGATAAAGACAGGATATATAAATCCAAATAAGTGATCTGAAATAACCTCTGGCGAGATCTGACAATCCATGAGTTTGGGAAATAGGTGCTTACAAATCAGGTAATAATAAATATGGGATGAGGTACCATGAATTAAAGAGAGGAAAGTATATTCCCTCCCTCCCGGATGTAGAACCCTCCAGGGATCACATAGGCCAGTCTTGTCAGTCAAGTCCCTAATAGCCCGTTGTGCTGGGGACAGTCCTTGTTTTAGATTTACCTGTTTTGTCTATGTCTGGAGAGAATGGAAGATTCCAGTCCCCCCCCAGTAATATTGGTACATCCAGAAAGGGCAATAATATCTTAAGCAATTCCAAGAAGAAAGATGGATGGTCAGAGTTGGGACCATATACAGAACCCAAAATAATGTCAGATCTCTCCAGGGTGCCTCTTACAAAAACATATCTGCCTAAAGAATCACAGACATTGTGATTACACTGAAAACGCAAATTTTTTGATAATAAAATTGCCATCCCTTTACTTTGTGCAGATGAACCTGCTCTGAAGATTTGACCTATCTGCATCCTACATAATAACTTGGTTTCTGTATCTAAAAGGTGCATCTCTTGTAGGAACATTATTTGCCCCTTAAGCACTTGCAGGTGTTTAAGCACCCTATATTGCTTATTCTTATTGTTCAGCCCCTTCACATTCCAAGTAATCACTTAATGATTATTTACTATTCCATGTTATTACATCTAGTAGTAGATGGCTGAGAATGATGAAAGTAAAAATTCCCTCTATCGAAGCCATGGCCACCCTCCTCCCACTTCCACATCCCCCAATCAAACCAACACATATCCATCATCCCCTTATTGCTCTACCACTCTCCCTTCCCTGCCTCCTGCCCTTACTCTTGCTTTCTGGACTTTCCCTCTTCGTTTTGTGAACATAAAGTATCAGGAGCTACACCTGAACTGCCTATTTATTGTACTGTTCTGATTACGATGGGCAGTTGACATAAGGAATCCCTCCCTCGATATGGCACATGGTGCTGCCAAATTAAACTTATCTCACTTCCTCCCGTTCCTCCTTATTCCTATCATGATTTGGAATACTAAGTTTGGTACGATCCTCCCTTAAAAAGAAAAGAAAAAAAAAACCACCCCAAAATAAAGGGCCCATTGTAAGTCTACTGGCGCACCTTCAGTATCCAAGCCCACACCCAGGACCTGCAAAAATCCTGTCTCCACTGTACATGACATTGAATATGACAAATTGCATAGCTTAAAATAAGAACTAAAATTGGAGAATTGTATTTCATTCCCCTGCTGGGATCCTGAGTTTCCAATGACCCGAAATAAAATAAAAATAGAAAGAAAGAATTGACCTCCTTCTTGTCCCAGTTAGGCTAATCTACCAGACTGGAAACAATAAAAATTGCAATATTTGCCTGTCCTTACTAAAACAGTAGTTTCAACAGACCTTAGCCCGATACCCAACTTCTAAGAACAATATTATTAACTTAGGCTCCAAGTCTTGTATGGTATTACCAAAGTTTCAATTGCACAACTAGTGCAAAGCAAACCTAAACATTTACAAATAAAGTTCTCTCCAGATTCCGGTGGCAGAATGAAACGGTTCCTCTGCAGATCAGCGACATTGCACATCTTCACGCAGCTGTAAAAGAAAAAGGGTTGCTGCTGCTGTTGCATCCACTCGGTAGGTGCACATTATCGAGGAGAACCAAAGTTGTTCAAAACTGAGCAGGATCCTCCGCCACGTTTTCTAGAGCGAGCTCATCGGAGCACTCCCCATCCCCAGGACAGTACCAGCTAAGACAAACAAAGGTGTGGGGAGGAGAGATCTTGAAAAAAGCAAAACCCAAAACAACGTTACACTCTACTTCCTTATTCAGTAGCAGACTCTCCCGAAAAGAAACAGCTCTCCATTTTTGGGGTGTTTTTCACTTACAGGAACCAATCTGCCACCTTAAATCCATACAACGACGGGTCTTATGAGCCCATCAAAATATATTTAGGACTTATTCACCAGCTGCTAGCTTGATTGACCACTCTCTTCTCCTTCTCTGTCGATCAGCGGATTAACTGTCCTCATAATCCTTACAACCCCAAGCTTTCTCTCATCAAGAATTCACTTTTTGAATAAATCTGGCAAGAGACGCTGAAGTTCCTGACCTGCTTCCTCATTTGAATCGAATGTGTGCCATTTGTCTAGAATCATGACCCTTAGTTGAGCTGGATAGAGCATTCAGAAGTATATTCCGGTGGGTATCAGCTTGGATATTATAGTATGAAAGTATCCCCTTTTTTGCTGTACAGAGCTGGTAGGTCCTGAGCAATGCAAATTCTGTTTCCTTCCCACATCACAGTTTGGATTTCTGTGAGTTTTATTTTGATGTGCTGTTTGTCCAAAAAGTTCAAAAGCCTTAAAATGAAGGGGCAGGGGGAGAGCTGGGATCAGGTTTGGGACGTAGTGCCCGATGGGTGCATTCTGTTATATAAGATGGACCATTGGGAAAAGAGCCAGCTATTTTTTCAAACAATTTTTGGGCAAAGGCAATAGGAGAAGTGCCCTCTTCCCCCTCAGGTAGCCCAATGATTACAAGATTATTGCAGTGGCTACATCCCTCCAAATCTTCCAACTTGTGCTCCATTTTAGCGAGTTGCTTTTTGATTGCTGCTAGCTCAGGATCGGTGTCTGCCCTCCACTTTTCTAAAGAAATTGCCTTCACTTCAGTATCTCTTGCCTGCATGGATACATCAGCCAACTCTATTTTTTAGCGAAGAAACCCCCTTAGTTAGATGAGCAATGGCTTCTTGCAAGGGCTTCATTTCCATCAAGAAACACTCTTCTGATAAGGGGGTAGGCACCGTCTTGCTTGGGATGACCGCGGTTGGTTTTGCACTCTGCTGCTTGGCTTTCTTAGCGGCCTTGTCTGGTGAGGGAGGAGGAGTATGGCAAGGTAGTTCTTGCCGCATCATCACCTCCGTAATGCCATGAGGAGTTCCCTCCAGTAATCGGGTTTCAGGTAGGATATACCGGGTTGTATTTCTGCCAAAATGTTTACAAGAAATATCTATTTTGTAACTTAAATACTGCTCAGAGGACCAGGAGGAAAGCCGCAACGCTGCTTACTGCTGGCCAGACATCACATGACCCTGAAGTCGGCCCTCCTGAAGACCAACACCCTTGTGCCCATTCCTACTCACCCTTTCTCCATGTTTATCCTGAACCACACAGAGTGGTGGTCACTCCCTGCCAGCAGTTCCTTCACCCCCAGCTCCTTCACAAACACACCATTCACCAGCATGAGGTCTAGGATGTTCCCTAACCTGGTTGGCTCATTGACCATCTGCAATGGGGGCAGTATAGCACAATGGTTGAAGGCTCTAAGCTGCAAACCTGGAGACCTGTGTTTGAATTCCACAGCCCCCACCTGCATACTGTGAGACCCTGAGCAAATCACTTAACTTACTTGTGCTCCCAGGTCACACCTGTAAATAAGCTTCAGTTTAGTGTGTCCTCTTGGTTAAAAAAAATAATAAAATAGGAAGCTGTCCTGGAAGGCATCTAGAAGTACTTGCTCCCTCATATTCATGGTACCTGGGGTACCCCAATCTACTCCTAGCAGATTGAAGTCCCCCACAATCACCGTGCTACCTCTCCCACAGGTTATTCTGGTCTGTCCAGCTAGTTACCTGTCTAACTCCTTAGTCTGAGAGGGTGCACTGTACACCACTCCCATCCTGAGGGTCCTATTTTTGGAGTCCTGGAACTGCACCCATAATGACTCTGTGCTGCCCTTGTCTTATTCCTCCCTAACACACACTTCAGTCCTTCCCTTACATACAGTGCCACTGCCACCACCCACCCTCCCTCCTTTTCCCTGTCCCTCCAGAATAGCCTATACCCTGGTACTGCCAGGTCCCAGTCATGGTAATGGGTGACCCATGTCTCGGTGATGGACGCCATGTCCACCTCCCCATCTGCCTGAGAGCTTTGTAACTCTGCTGTTTTGTTCCCTAAAATGCTAGCATTCAAGGTTATCACCTTCTACCCCACTTCCTTCCTCCCTCTCCCTACTTTCTGTCTCATTCTAACATCCCCTCGTAACCTCCCCCTAAATCTCTTGCTGCTGTTTTGGGGGGTAAGCTCATTCGGTTTCCCTACCTGTGGATCCTGCCTGACTCCCGACAACTTGCCACCCCCCTCTTCTAGTTTAAATTCTCATTGTTTGGTAAGTATTCCCCCAGCTTCTGTTTCTTGTGCCTCTGACTAGAAGTTTGTGGGTTCTTGTCCCACACTGGGACTTAGGGGGGTGAGATACTAACAACAACAAAAATGGAAAGGGACCTGGGGGTAGTCATATCAGATGACCTAAAGGTGGGCAAGCAATGTGAGAGGGCAGCAAGGAGGGCTGGGGGGATACTGGGATGCATAGGAGAGGCATCACCAGTAGAAAACAGGAAGTTATTATCCCTCTGTACAGACAGCTGGTGAGACCCCATCTGGAGTACTGTGTGCAGTTCTGGAGACCCAATCCTGAAAGACATAGACAGGATGGAAGCTGTCCAGAGGAGGGCACTAAAATGGTGCAGGGTCTGCACCGAAGACATATGAAGAGAGACTTAAGGAGCTGAATATGTATAGCCTCGAGGAAAGGAGGGAGAGGGGGACATGATAGACACTTTCAAGTATCTCAAGGGAATCAACAAAGTCCAAGAGGGTAGCATCTTTCAAAAAAGAGGTGTGCAAGAACAAGGGAGCACAATTTGAAGATAGAGAGGCGGCTCAGAGGTAATGTAAGGAAGCATTTTTTCACAGAGAGGGTTGTGGATGCATGGAACGGCCTTCCAGAGGAGGTTGTGGAGTCAAAAACAGTGGTGGAATTCAAGCATGCATGGGATAGTCATAAGGCAATTCTAGGGGGTGGGGGTAGGAAGAAGTAGGCTGCTGGTTAACTAGGATCTGCAGCCTATCCAGTAGGCAGGGAAATGGGCAGACTGGGTGGGCCAAGCGGTCCTTATCTTCCATCAAATTCTATGTTTCTATGTTAGGCTCAAACCCCAAAAGTTGACGGTCTGGTGCAGTACTGTGAGGTGCTCTACTGTTGAAATGTGCTGTCCTTCAGATGAGACCTTAGACCAAGGTTTTATTTATTTATTTATTTATTCATCATTCATTCACAAAGCATAGCCCAGCTAAGATGCAGCATCTCATTTTCTTTGGGGTCCTGCTTCTACCCATGTCCACAAGATGGTGGACTAACGCACCAAGAGTTTAAGGGACCTACCCAAGGTCACATTGTATTTGCCTCTAGCGGAGTTTGAACCTGCAATCTCCCAGTTCCAGAATTGGCTTTCTGTCCACTAGACCACACTGCCCCACAACTATTGCTCAAACTATTTTTTTTTTTATTGAGAAGGAAAAATTACACATTGTCCCTTCTGCCCGCTTCTGGAGGGGTCCTTGGTGGGTATCCCTGTGGAAGTCAAAGAACATATGGCACATTGGGCAAGAGATGGGGAATTGTTATGCAAGAAAAATCAAAAGCAGTACATACACATGTCATAGAAAAAATATGTTTTATAGTCATCTTAATGATCACAAAAAATATAATACAAAATATAACCTAGGTCATCACCAAAGACAACTGATAGCATGAGAACTAAAGCAAATAAAATGAGTCAAACAAAAAAGGGAAAGAAAATACAAAAAAGTACATTTCCTAATGAACTGAAAAGTAAGTTCGAGTCACTTCTAGAAAATCCAGAATATGTTTCTTCAATATAGTACACTCTTTCCCATTGAAGGCTCTTTATATTTCTTTTTATGTAGCTTCACGAATGACTCTGATTATTGTTTCCCACCCACCAAGAGATTCTAATTTCTTTTTCAGGATCAATTTACATCAGATCTGCTAAATAAAATAATGTTTTCACTGTAAACCGTACGTGTATGGAGCTCATGTTATACTTTTGCCAATTAGGTGGATACAACACACTCCATCAAGTCTAACCCTAGCTCTGCTGGTAATTAAGCCTTGCAACAACACCTGTTGCACTAAATTAAGCACACTATTGTCTACATGCAGAAAAATGGATCTACGGCACTGGCATGACAACAAAGACATTGACATCCTCAACCACACCGGAAACCCGTTGACATCCCCAACTGCAACATGACCCTGATACGACCAGCAACATTATGACGCACATTGCAGGGGGGCCATATCCCCCACATTCCTGCCCACTATAGATATCTAACTCCATGTCACACAGACAGTGGAGTTAGATATTTAACCCTTGTTGCCCTAAAGTGTCTGGATGCAAAACCCACGTCACTGCTGATATAGGCATGCTAGAGGTTTTGCTATGGGGGGTTTGGTGTACTGGTGTCGCTGTATCATCGGTATACCCAGAAAAACACACATACCCACTTCCAGAACTCCCTCTGAAAACTGTAGACAAGCACTTTAACAACCAGTTGATGTCCACTCCTTTTCAAGTACTGTATTAGCATATGAATATTTAATATCAATATCTACATAAAACCTTTTTTTTTTTCATACTTTCTGTTTATCCCCCGCCTCTCTATGCCAGATCTCTGCTCCACTGGGAGACACTCATGTATCTGCCCCACTTCCTGCCTTGCTTGTGAGCTCTGGAGGACGCCCATAGTGCCATGGTTTACCCCACAGGCAGGGTACATGGTGGGGCCCATACACCCCGATATTTAATTGTCTCATTGAGTCCCCTCGGCGACCAGGCAGGTAGGAGTCATCAGGGTTAGTACTGGTGCTTCTTCTTCTTGGTGCTCTGGCATCATTTTTCCATGTTCTTCCCCCACTGCATGATTCATGCCCTGACATCTAGGCACTGAGTGCCAATGTCTACCATGCAGCTCCCCTGGCCCATCCCGCTATCTGCAGGACTTGCCATACCTCGGGCCTCCACCTGGAGTCAGACAAGTTGCAGACCTTGACTCCCTCCTCCCCCAGAGAAGATGTGCAGTCCCTGGGATGCTTCAGTCTTCTCCCCCAGCCAGCCCTCCAGTGACCCGAGTCCACTTCCAAACCCGGGTCACTGGCATCGCAACCGGAAATCCAACCACTGCGTTAGTGGGCTGGCCCTAAAACCATTTTTTAAACTATGATGTAGTAGCAGCACTTAGTAATTAAAACAATTTGTTGCAGTAGAATCACTTTTATTCACAAAGTGACTCTACTGCAATAAAGTCTTTAAATTCATAAGTGCTGCTATGACACCAACATTTTTTATATAGATACTAAATACCAGTCTCAATATACTGCACTAGAAGGGGCTAGCTACTGGTTAGGAAAACATCCTCAATACTTTCTGGATCTTTTTACACCAGCCTCAAATCGCACTTACTCAGATCTGAGGATAGTGGACATCTCCAGATTCCTTGATGCAAAAGAACTTTAGGATAAGCATCAGTCACCTACACACTTCCCTCTGTTTGGAACAGCTTGTCTTCCAGATTCACCATTGCCAGTTCCTTTACATCAGGTACATAACAAATAAAAGGCTTATCATGCCTCCCTGATTGTATGCCCCAACTGCCCCAGTCATGCCTCCTCTGGGTGCAACAGTCATAGATCTGATACCTCACAGGGGGTATGATGAGTCACAGACTACCCCTCCCCCGCAACCCAAGCCTACTCAGCACACTGTCTGTTGTATGATATGTTTGTTACGTGATCCGTAGATACTGTGAGTTTCTTTTGCAAGACTCCAATTGTACCTGCCTAACTACAGCACCTTGTATGTATCTGTGTTGTATTCTTAGGTTCCTTTACTGTTGCTGTTTATAAGAACACCTGCGAAGGAATGTTTTCCTCCATCTTTTTGTAACTTGTTACCAGTACATATTACCTTCCTACCCCCTCCCCCAGGTTACAACTAGAAATGTGTCTTCTGAGCTCTGCTTTTTGACTACATGGCAAGTCATCCCAGTCATCTCGCTCCGTGAGAACTTCCCCTGGACTATTAGCTCCAGTGTGATTCGGCTCCCTGCTCAGTTTGTCTCAGACAGTTTGCCCCCAGCATAAATATAATAAATGATAACTCTAATTATTCATGGGCCTAGCGATGCTCTGGATTGGCTACTGGATCAGTCATTAATGTCTTGGAAATTACCAGTCCAGCTGCAGACTGATGCTGTGTGGCATGCATGGCTCATGCCACAAAGCTATAACCGAAATATAACTGGCAAAAACAAAAGTTGTTATCGCGATTAGACTTATAATTGCAATAACCTCGAAACCGGTCATGTCCTTGGATTAACGACTGGCTGGAGGAAGGTGGCCCTTAGCTGCACCTTGGATCACCCTTCCCCTGAACCGGTTGTTAATCCCTCTGAAATGACCGGCTTCGAGGTTTTTATTGCTTAAATAAAGTCAAGGTGAGCATAATTCAGCCAACAGATAAGGTAATGTGCTCGAGGGCTATATAAGTGGAAGTCTTGCTGTAATTGTTGTTGCAGTACAGTATGATATGTAGTGGGGGCAAATTGTCTGGGGACAAATTGAGCAGGGAGTCGATTCATGTAGAAACTTATAGTCTGGGACAAATTGTTGCAGAGCGAGATGACTGGGACAACTTGGCGAGTCCCCCTGCTTGTTTACCTGGTAAAATATGGTTAAATAAAACAAAATAAAATAAATGGGGCCTATTCACGAATGGCTGAGGTGGCTACGCGCTGCATAAGTCAGGCACATAGCTACTGTGCAGCTTCCTACACCCACTATGCCCCCTCCGCCGCATGTACAACACTGATGCGCCCCCCCCCATGCACCTAATCCCCCGGCCGATCGCGGAGCTCCATACAAGAGTGGGCTAGTGGGCAGTGCAGGGGTGAGCCAGCACTCCACAGCATTTACTACCCTGCAGAGTGCTGTGTGTGAGGGTTGCCAGATCAGCATCTGGGAGGCAGCCGGACACCACTGGGGTTGGCTATGCACCCCCAAGGAGGCTGCCTCTGGACACGGCAGGCACGGTGGGGGGCATTGGCACCCCCAACAAAACATCACCTGCTGTTTGGGAACATCTGGAGTCCAGAGTCCAGAGTCTGGCAGGCGGGTTGACCACTCACAATGGCTTCGTCGGCGCTCTGTGCACCACCTGGCAACATGGTGCCAGAGGCGTGTAAGGGATCCACTGAGGAGCCATGCCTGGGCAGTCAATTGGCTGCCTGCCATGATCCACATTCCACACCCACCTGCTCCCAGCAGACCTTCATGCTGGGGGGTGGGGCCGCATAAGGGAGCCGGGCAGGGGTCGGTGTTCGTGAATGAGGGCCCCATGCAAAACTCCCTTGGGTGCGGAGCTGAGCGCCCCTATACACACCTCTTGCGCATTCTTTTGTGGATAGTCTCCAGTATGCTGGTACCTGAAAAAGAGTGAACATCAGTTCATTGTTAGATTATGAAATGGTTAAAAAGAATGCTGAATTCTGATTGGCTGGGAGCTGCTTTTAGCTGGTCGTTATCCCAGCACAACAGCCCAGCTGAAAGTAATATGTTTAAAAAAATGTGTAGAATTTAGTTAAAATGATCCATTTCATAATCTTAATAAGGCATTCCAGGAGGTGTGTTATGGTGGACTAAAAGCCCTTCTTGGGTGGTGGAAGCACTCGGCTACGTCTCGTGCTTCAACCCACCCAAGGTGGGCCATTATCCCATCATAACACAACCCCTATCATGCCTTATTACTTAAGTGATGGTCTACAATTATCAGATTGGTTCTGGAATTGGGTATTTATTTATTTTTTTATTATTTATTTATTTGAGTTTTGGTAACTGGGTAAGTCCACAAAGACAATTACAGTCCCTTTTTCAGAGTCGACCCGGGGAGGAATACAAGCAGTTACAAAATGGTACAGTAAAACAAGCAAAATATAGTACATATAGTTAAGGGAGATATACATAATTACATACAAGAGTAGGCATGTAGCAAAATAAAACATTATACAATTATAATAACCAGGCATGAAAAGGTATTTACAATCAACACTATGTACAAATATTCAGGTCGATACAACCCCAGAACCAATTCTTCATAAGTTATAGTACAAAAACAGGTCTCACTCCATGCCTGGGCTACAAAATCCCCAAATCCTTTTATGGAGTGATGCTCCAAAAACAAGTGTGCCTGAGTTTCATAAACAGTCTCACACCCCTCCCTGGGACAGAACCTTTCCTCCAGGCTCTTATGTTCATTAATTTACCATATCCCCAGCCTTACATGGCAGCACAGCCATAACAAGGCCCATTTTCTATTTGGTATATGCCTCTCACAAAGAATAGTCAGGCTTTCTTTACTCCAAGGAGGATAATGCAAAAAGGTTACCTCAACAGGGGAGGCAGAGTTTAAGATAAAAGAATGTTTTGGAGGCAGTATAGAGCAGTGGTTTAAGGATCTAAACTGCAAATCTTGAGACCTGGGTTTAAAGCCCACAGCCCCTACTTGCATACTGTGTAACCCTGAGCAAGTCACTTAACTTACCTGTGCTCCCAGGTCGCACCTGTAAACAAGCTTTCAGCTTAGTGTGCCACTCCTGGTTAAACAATTGCCACTCTAAAACTTCCTGGATTGATGCTGGAGAAAATGCAGAGAGATATCCCATTTCCTTACTTTTGTCACAATAAGTTTGATGTATTTAGGTCTTGCCTGCTGTAAGTGACCCTCTCTTTGTATTTCTCAATGTCCCTTGTTGCAGTTTGGTACAACAGGAGATACCCATTCTGACACCCACAAGCACCATACCAAAGTGGTTCCTTGTAGAAATGGCTGTGAAACACTTGTAATAGAAATATGACAAAAAAGCAACTGGATTAACCTTGTTAAGAACCCCCTCCATGATGAGAAGTAGGTTATGTTTTGCTTGACAGGATTTAATATACTCCCCCACAGTATCTGAATAAAACAGGCTGAATAAAGCAGTGTCTATTGAAATGGGGCGGCGAGGGTGGGATACATAACTTAAAAATAAAAAAGTGGGGTTAAAAATGTTCTTACTTCATACATTCTCCTTTTTGTAGACATTGTCCACATCTTCCATTTCTCAACTTTTTGTTTACATTCTCCATTCTTATTCTTCCAGTTATATTCCAGAGTGTTGCAGTCACAAAACCATACCTCTAGGATTCTAATAGGTCCAGGTATGATGGGGATCCCTGCTAATCAGTGTACCTTGTGACATCTTCAGGGATATAAAATACAGCTATCCCTATACTTTTATAAGTGCCCCAGATACTTTGGAAAAGGAAATAAGAATATCCATTGTTTACCAGCCCTCCTTCTCATTTCTTTTAATATACACAAATCATCCTCATATGCCAGAATCTCCCTACAATTTTAATTGTGGGTCGCAGTCTCTATGGCACTCCCAAATCCTTGCATTCTGGTATGCTCGCCTGATATACAGCTGATGCACATGTGACATCAAAGTCAAAATCTGATTCACCATTGTTAAAAGGTCTGGTAGTACATCTGCAAATAATTTTTAAAGTTATTTGGGATTCTATCATCCCCAGGAGCTGAATCATTGTTTAGTGCAGAGTTTCTCAAGTTAGGCCTGATGGCCGCATGCAGCCACCAGAACAATTTTGTGCAGCCGCAGAGGTCTTTAGAGCCCCAGTTGCAAAGGTAATCGAATGGATATTTTCCTTACCTTTAAACAAGCATGGGAGATGCATTTCAAGTGGAAATATATCAGAGACCTCATTTAATGTATACTGTGTGAAATGAAATGTGTTATATTGGGGGTTGGGGTATATCAGAGGAGTTGGGGTGAAAAAAAAATGAAGGAGCGAGGCCACCCGTAAGTTCTGGTTGCCACATTTTTAGGCCCTTTGAGGCCACCAGTTTTTTTCTGGCTTGAGAACCACTAGTTTAGTGTCTTAGTAACCTGACTAACTTCCTCCTTTCAAGTAGGTACAATGAAGTTCTCAAGAGTTTTTGCTGAAAGTGGTGGGATTGGCACATATAAAAATGATTCTGTCATGTCGCTAGTCTTTGTTGCTTTTCCAAAAGTAGAATCAACAAATGTTTCCACCACTGTTAACATATCTAGTATATTAATAACTGTTTCTCCTGTGCCTGAGTTTAACGTGGAAAAAGTAACATGAGCTATTCTGTTTTTGCAGGCAGCCAAAGGGTCACTAGATGGAGTTTTTCAAGTACCAAACTTATGTTCTGCTATTAGGGACTCCACACTATTTATATTGCAGCATGAGATTAGAGGGATGCTGATTAAGAGATAATGTAAGGAAGTTCTTTTTCAAAGAAAGGGTGATGGATGCATGGAATGGCCTACCTCAGGGAGTGGTGGATATGAATACAGTGCAGGGCTTCAGACAGGCTTGGGATAGGCATAAGGGAGCAATACAGATGAGTATGAATAGATAGGCCATTGACAGAGTATAGGCCAATGGCACATTCATAAGGCAAAAAAATGGGCAGACTGCATGGGCCTTGTGGTCCTTATCTGCCGTCAACTTCTATGTTTCTATATTTTTTAAAACATTGTATAACTGGTCCCAGAGAGTTAATATCTTAAATAATCAGACTATGCTTTTTGTTTTCCTGTAAACTGAAAAAGCTCCTTTATGTGTTGTTTTGGATCTTCCCACCAAAGTAAAGGCCTGTCGTGCATATAGTACAGCGCACCGGCTGCCTAGCATTCAAAAGCTAATAAACTGCTTCCTGTATTCCTTCCTGCCCCTGTAGTGATGCATTCAGTCTCCACCTCCCCTTCTACTGATGTGGAGCAGAAACTGTATGTTCAATGCTACCACTTAACAAAGCATGATCTGAGAATCCCACTGGAATCAGCTTGCAGGATTTAGTATGTACTGAATGGGATGTAAAAATAGTCAGTTCTCATAGAGAAAGTATTTTGGAAATTGGTTGCACTTCTGTAAAAGGAAGGGATCTGAAAGCATCTATGAAGCCAGCCACAGTTATTAGTTTCTGCTATGCATGAAAGCCTTAATATCCTTTTTTTCTAAACCTCTTGTTTTACTACACTATCCAACTGACAGTTGAAATCTCCCACAAAAATTTATTTTTTCTGAAGTATGAAGATATGATGGAATATTGTCAAACAATGCAATTCTTGCAGTTTTAATTCATGGGGCATATGTATTTATCAGATGTAAAACTTCAATCTGATAAGAAATGTCTAATAACAAGGCTCTTCAAGGACATATATTCACTGTTTTGCTGACTTTCTGCTCAGTACCTTTAAAAAGAATACCCATCTCGTCCACTCTCTCTTCCTTGAGAGTCCTAAAGGACAGACCCCAAACACATTCTTCTGTGGCTCAAGCTGTCTTGAAAATTGTTTGCAACCTTGTCTCCTGCAAAATAATAATATTAAAGTTTGAGTGGAAAGAAAAGGATGACAATGTCTCTCACCTTTTTTGCATTCTTCTAAAGGAGTTCAAGGAAACAATTTTGAGAGAGTCCATATTGCAAAAAATGGGAAAACAGCAACATCAAACAAAATCAAGTAATACCTTTCTTAGGAGATGTGTCCTTTTTTCCTGGGCACCCTAGGGGTGGCACCCCCTCCTCTTCTGTCTCTGTACAGGGAACAGTGTGTGATGCTCTGTAGCATGCTGAAAGCATAGCCCCATCAGAATCTATATCTCCCACATCTGATTCACCCCACTTTCTTTGTGTATGGAGTATTTCAGATTTGTTTTGTAAGGAGATATTGGAAGACTGGAACTTTTTAACTGTATATCTAGTTCTTCCTTGGGAGACCACAGTCATCCCTTCTGGGGAGAGCATGGTTTCCATGGACTCCTCATTTTGTGGAATATGCTGAGATTCTGGTGTTGATTCCTCCTACTGGAATTATGTGCTGGTTATTGTGTTCCTCTGGGGGAAGAGTTCTCTGAGTTTGTGATCCTCAGGGCTTTGTAGGAACTGCAAGAGGGGTAGCTAATGTAGCAGCTGTAGGTACGTCAAATCTTAAATTAAAGTTTGTTGAAGACATATCTTCCTGTGCTATCTGGCTTGAAGGCTTATAGTTGCACTAGTCTTGTGCATTCTTCAAAATGGTCTTCTGGTCATACCCATCAGGTCTGTTTCATGAGGCCCAGGGGCAATTTTGAAAATAATCTCCTTTCTGTTTGCAGAGACTGCATTTGAAGATGTTCTGATGTGTCATACACACATGACTGAACCCTTGCAAAAGCCACAATGTTGTTGGTCGCAACTAAGAGCTACTTAAGTGAGTTTTTCTCCACATTTTTAGCAGGCAGACCCCTGTCCCTGCCCCCTGTAGATGTATCACTCTCTTTTCTGATTGATTCAGCTTTGTTTTGAACCTCCAACCCCCAGTCCAAATTTTTTCAGAATTCATAATGGGTTTCCAGAGTACCTACTGAACCATAAATGAATATTTTTCACACTCACTTCTTGTTTTTGAAAAGGATAGTTACTGTTTTAATTAAAGGCTTAGTGATAGGGATTGCTATAAATGGGGACCACATAGAAGTTTTTAATAGGTGGTATTGCAGACAAAATCTTTTAAGGTTTTGTATGGCTCTAAAACTTACATTAAATGCGCTTTCACCAGAAACATGCATTAATGCATACATTTTGGAGGAAAAGAAAAGCACTGAGTCTTTTAAAAGATTGAGAGCCATATATATTCTATCAGGCTGTTCTGCAAGGCCTGTCTTATATTTAAGCCTAACAGGATTCCTCCTAGGGGCTGGTTCGGTTCTCTGTTGGAAAAGATCAGCAAACTACTGTCCTGTACTAGGTCTCCTATGTCCTGTATTTGAGATGTCTGGTTCATAGTCTGTGTTATGCCCTGTACTGTCATGGCCCTGTGTATCTGAAGTATCCCCAGTGGGAATATTCTGGTCTTGTTGATGGGTATTTTCTCCCTGCTGCTGCCCCTGTTCTGAAGGTAACCCTCTTTCTATATTCCTTGAATTATCTCCTGAAACATTTGAAGTGGGTTTACGTCATTCAAATGTGCATTTGTTTGGAGAACAGTCCCTTCACTTGGTTGAACCTGTTGCTCCATATTATATGCCTGAGATACCCCAGTTTTCACCTCCCCATTATCCTCATGTGTGAGTTTCTCTACCCTTGCTGTAATCCTGCTACAGGTTCGTGCAAATGTTTTCTTCAACAGTCGCACCATTTTTTATCGTACCTCTTACAGTCTGTTCAGTTCTCAAAGTTAAAGTTGTTCTCTGGGCAGTATTCTCAAAGCAGCCCTTTCCATTATCTCCTGGTCCCATTTGGAAGAGAGTCAGAAGCATGCTCCCTGTGTGCCAAAATAGCATCTGTAATGTTAGCTGTCTCACCCTCTTGGTATTCAAATGCACTTGGGTTAGTTAATACTGTTTTTTCTGCTCCTGGTAAACTGGGAGCCATATTGCTTCCTCCAATGTTTTTCTGGAAAAGTGACCATCAGGTCCCAATCTGGGTCTACTACCCAGATCACTGACTCATCTTTTTTCCCAGCCCACATTCTTGAAGGATTTTTCAGGCAACCAAAGTTCTTTATCTGGTGACCTTGCTTTCAAATGAAAGGCAGAAACTAGATGTTGCTTCACTGGCTGTGGTCCACTTTGATCTTACTCATTCCACTGAGTGTCAAAGCTGGGGCTGGCATCAGTTCTTGAACAGCTGTGGACAGTTTTTATATCTGTTGCAGTTTCTCTTGTTTTAAGGCAGCCAGCCACAGTTACAAAGTTGCTTTTCTTTCAGAATACCTATCGTCATCATCTGACATCATTTTCAGGGGATGTTGTTTCCTTTCCATGAGTTCTGCTTCAAGTTGCTTTTCTGCAGCTCAAACACCTTCTAATCCAGTAACATGAACCAATAAAACAGTATCCATCAGTGTCACAGAGTGTGGGAATAAACTTCAGATGGGGCAAATTTACAGGTTTAAAACACACCGTGGTGTGATATTTATTTTTCAAAGGTTAGAAAAATAATAAATAAAAACAAAAAAAATTGCAAAGAAAATCACTACTTAACATTAGTAGTTTCTCACATAGTACAGTCCTGGATCTTAGAGCTCCTAAGACATTTCTCATCTGCATTCAACACCTTGTCTACAGTAGCAGTAGAACCTCTCTCCTCCTCTTTCAGGGCTGAGTCCTACTGGACTGGACTGAACTGAAATAAACTCAGTGAAGAGGTTTTTATATCTTTTTTGTGGGGTTACCTGACTTAGTCCTTTTCTATTTACATGTTTGGACATGCTGTTTCATGTCTGAACATGTCATTTCAAAACCAAGCGGGGTGTTTTGTTTCAGGGGACTTCCTGATTCAGTTATATGTCCACAGATATTGACTCTCTATATCTCTGATCCACAGTGACTAAGCACTTTTATAGCTTTATACAGTAACAGGTTTATAGTGTGAATTTATGAAAATACCTTAAGGATTTCTTATAACTATATTACTCATGAAATTATTATTGTTTTATATGGCTTATGAATCCTTTTATTTAAAAAGGCTTTATTAACTGTATGTATTCCTATTTAAAATAGCCTTCATGTTTTTTTGTACACAAAATGCACTTATGCACTTTACACAACACCTCTCAGGGTGTTTGGCATCATTTCAGGGACTTAATGGATGGAAATAGAAAAAGAATGAAAAGAGAGAACTAGTAGGAAGTTTAGTAGGGATAGTAAAGAGCTACGCTAGGTGGCCAACCTAGGGTGGGGGGGGAGAAGAAAAGCGAAGAGAAAAGCATTAACTGTTGCACAACAGAAGTTTTAGTAGCTAAGAAATAAGGAGATAGAAAAGTGCTCCATCAGTCACAGCCGAGGGTGTAGCCTAACTCCACTACATGCCTCCCTTCTTAAGAAAAAACTGTTCCTAAAACTATACTGGTTTTCAAGAACCCCCACTCAGTCACAAATATTCTACCAAAACAGTAGAATGGGGGTTGGTTGAAACATTCTCTTGCCCACTCTAAGCGCTTCACCCCAGGGTCTCTTAAGTCAGCTATTTTTAGTATTGTCCGCCATACCAAGTTACTGCAATATGACAATACTTTCACAGCATTACCCTGGGGCTGTCATACAGTTCAGCACAGTACCCATCTATGCTCTCAGAGGACTTTAGTCTGTAGTGACTGTCTACCCCCTAATTATTACACTCTGGTTACTACAACCTCAGACATTTCATATGTAATATCAGGCACCCATCAATAGGCATTGTTTCAGCACCCATCACTTGGCATCATTTCAGAACCCTGTGCACCCACTATAATACTTTCATCAGTACATTATAAAAGAGGAAGTAATACACAGCAGTTCTATACTGACTTCTAGCTTCCTCCATATCCATCCCTTGGCATCGTTTCAGTCCTGTGCACCCACTATCGTACCTTCATCAGTACATTAAAAAAGAGGAAGTAATACACAGCAGTTTTATGTTGACTTCTAGCTTCCTCCATCTAGCTATCAGGGTGGCCATACAGGCCTATACCACAACTTTCTCCGGGACGAGTTGTACCCAGCTCTGTCCCCATTCTAACACATTGTTTCCACTGGGGCCCAATCATAGGTTCTGCCCCATAGCTAGATCCTCCATGACCCTAGGTTCCTCATTTTATATCTTACAGTACATACATTTCTTTTATATTATACATTTCTTGTAATCATTTCATACATTTCATTTATCCATTTCCCTTTCATATATTTTCTGGTAGACAGGGAACCTTCTTATGCTGAACATCAACCAGCCACTTCCTAACTCCCAAACCTTTGGGGTTTCCTTTCAAGCCTTGTTTGTAACATACTTGGGGTTTCCTTTCAACCCTTATTTATAACATACCTGGGCTTTCCTTTCAACCCTCATTTGTAACATACCTGGCATTTCCTTTCAACCCTTACACCATTCCAGTACCCTCAACTGGCTGTACTCAGCACCAGCCTTAAAAGCTATATTCATTTCAAACATTACATGTTTCATACATTTCATCCCCTATCACCCAGATCCCCAAGACCAATCTACCACAGTCAGTACTGTAAATACTGTTAACAGTTTCAGTTATAACTAAACAAGGAAAGGTCCCTTCAGCCTCAGTGGCTTCTTCTTTCTTGCTTGAAGGTTTCCACCCCAATACAGTATCCCTAGCAACAGTCTCACCTGGGGTCTCATCTTCCTCATCACCATCCTGCACCAAGTAACAGCTCAGGAAAATGGGCAACAACAGGATCTCAAAAGTGACTGGCAGCAAAGGTTCCATCGGGGGGGTCCTCCTCCTGTAGAACCCAAGGATCCTGCTCTTCTGTTTTGGTCATGAAATCCTCTGGTCAGGAGCCCTCCATCAGCACCTGGCAACGGTGCCGGTCCACCTCTGTGTTCCATTGAACTCCAGTCTGATTCTTAATGGGAGATTAGAAGGGGATCGTTGGGGTGATAGCACTTTTTTCTCCTCAGTTGGTAAGAGCGTAATTGATTTTATATTATGCTCTCCTTTTAGCTATCATTTCTGCAGGAGATTATATGTGGCTATGAGAACAGAAAGCGATCATGCAGCAATTTTGCTGGACTTTAGGACTTCTGATAGTGACATTCCTCCCCCCAATAAGCCCTTGGCGGATATTGAGATTAGTGGGGAAAAAAAGGTTAAGATTGAACAATGAGTCGATGCAAGGAGTTTGGAACCTTTTATACTCTTCTATTTTTGTTGAGTTATTTCAACAGGTACATAATGGCTCCAAAGCTGAAAGGATCAGTGAATTATTAAACATAGGGTATCAACAGATTAAGACACTGATTTATTCAGTTAATAGTGTTAAGCCCCAGTTAGTATCCTGGTTTGATGAGTATTATAGGAGAGAGAAAAGAAATTTGATGAGGGCCATCAGGCAGACAAAAAAAAATCCGAGTAAGATGGCGATTATAAATTTAAATAAAATGTGAAGGGAGTATAAGGAATTTCTCCACCAGAAAAAAAGAGAATTTACTGAAAAACAATGGGGTGTTATGTACCGAGTTATTAAGGAGGGTGATATTAAGCTTTTTTGGGCTCTGGTGTCCAAGGGGACAGCTGATCAGAATTCTAGACCTCCCATATATATCCCCAAGGAAACTTGGATATCTTATTATAGTCTACTATTTAATAGACATCCTACCAGCGATGATGATGTGATAGAAAATTTTAACATTGAGGGGGAATACACATCGTTAGTGTTTTCATTTGGAGAGGTGGAAGAAGCCTTTGTGAATTTATCAAATAATAAAGCACCTGGACCCGATTTGATACCGGGAGAAATTTACAAGGGCATTTGAATTATTGGGTAGTTTTTTACTAATTTTTCAATATCTGTTTAAAGAGATTTATTCCATTATCTTGGACAAGAAATATAATAGTTCCAATTCATAAAAGGGCCAACTTCATTTGCCATCTAATTATCGTCCAATCAGTCTTACTGACATTAGTGGAAAAATCTTTGCTAAAATAATATTACATAAATTACAAGATTGGATAACTGCAAACTCCCCTTTATTGATCTTTCAAGCATGTTTTTGTAAGGATTTTTCTACAACAGATGATATTTACATCCTAGCCCATCTGATAGAAAAATATAGATCATTTCGTAAAATGAAGCTGTATGCTGTGTTTGTAGACTTTTCTGCAGCATTTGACTCAGTTAATAGAGCCAAGTTATGGGAGATATTATTAAATAAATGTGTACCATTAAATTTATTAGCCCCCATTATTAGGTTATATTCTCACACAACATCGGCTATTAAATATGATAATAAGGATAACATTTCTGACTATTTCAGTACAACTTTGGGAGTTAAACAGGGATGTCCTCTGGCCCCCCCTTCTTTTTAATTTGTATATTGATGCCTTTCTGACTTATAAAGATATAGATATTCTTGATTCCCCAAAAATTAAGAATATCCCAGTACATTGTCTGGCCTATGCAGATGATTTGATTATTTTTTCTTTATCTGCTCAAGGTTTACAAAATAAAATAAATCAATTTTGCTCTAAATGTAAACATTTGGACTTATTAATAAATATGAAAAAAACTAAGTTGTTGATTTTGCACCCTTACAGGGACATCAAATTAAACCAAGGATTTATTTAAATAACAAACTTATTGAAGTGGTATCCTCTTATATATATTTGGGGTGAAGTTTGCTTTGAATGGAAATTGGATAGAGCATTGGAGGACAAGGATAAGGCAAAACTGATTGTTAGGCTCTCTTCGCTTTGCTAGGAAATATGCAGGATATTTGGTCTGGCATTGATAGCCGGTGAGGCCAAAATTAATCCTATTCTTTGTATGCGGCACAGAGGTTTGGAACAACAATGTCCCTTCATGGTTGGAGATCCCACTTTCTCTCTATTATAAATCTTTATTGCAGGTTCCACTTGCCACTTCTAATGTTATAGTTAGGGCTGAATTGGGTAGAGTACCTATTGTTACAATAATTGATATACGTCTCATGAGTTACTGGGTCAAAATGATTAATCAACTGACTAATATTATGCCTCTACTATGCCTTAGAGAAAAATTATCTTGGCATAAACAGAATTTTAGGTCTCCTTGGGTTAAAAATATTCAACGTATTTTGGGCAGTGTTGATATGCTTCATCTTTGGACAGATTGGGAGAAATCAATATCTTATGTGTTTAAGGAGTATGTTAAAAAGAAAATATTTAGGCTTGCCTATGATAAGCAAATGGAGCTCCTTAGAGTTCAATGTCAGGCCAGGTGGTTAGCTCAAAATAAAATTGATGTATTTATAGAGAAATATCTTACTCTTGGGCTGTCCCTGTTAGAAAGAAAAATGATTACTTGGGCAAGACTGGGAATCATCTGTTCTAAATATGCTTTTTTTAATAAGATGACTCCACCCAATTTAGGTTTGGAGTTCTGCAGATGTAACAAGGGTTTTCAAGAAGATCTTTATCATATTACGGTACAGTGCCCTTTATATAAAACCCGCGGTTTAATCTGTTAAATGATTTCCTTATTAAATATGTGAATGCAAAATATGATATTTTATTCATACTTCTTCACCCTCAGACATTGGAGGAGGCTAAGATGGTTTCAAGTTTTTTTTTTATCAAGTGTTGAAACACAAAGAAAAATGTCTCTCTGCCTATGACAATTAATTTGTTCATGGATCTTTATGTGTCAAAATTTTAAATGTAATATTAGATTTAATATTTTTTTCTTCTTTTTTGTACATAATTTTATGCTTTTAGTATGTTGTAAAGGCTTGATTGCTGAACAATAAAACATTGAACCTTGAACTCCAGTCTGGTTCTTCTCACCTGAGCTCTGGTATGCACACCAATAAGCCCCTCCTCCTTCAACAGATCCTTAGCATCAACGGGATCCTGGAAGTATGCCATCTTACTCTTTGCCCCCATGTCTGAATACCAGTGCTGGTATCTGGGTGCTGGTCTCCCCCTTGTTTCTCTGGACAACCAGTACTATACCACTGACACCAAGTTTGTCACAGTGTGTGGGAATAAACTTCAGACAAGGCAAATTTACAGGTTTAAAACACACCGTGGTGTGATATTTATTTTTCAAAGGTTAGAAAAATAATAAATGAAAATAAAAAAATTGCAAAAAAAATCACTACTCAGCATCAGTAGTTTCTCACATAATACAGTCCTAGATCTTACAGCTCCTAAGAAGCTTCTCATCTGCATTCAACTGCTTGTCTAGAGTAGCAGTAGAACCTCTCTCCTCCTCCTCCTCTTTCAGGGCTGAGCCCCACTCTACTGAGCTGAAGTGAACTCAGTGAAGAGGTTTTTATATCTTTTTGGTGAGGTCACCTGACTGAGCCCTTCTCTGTTTATATGTCTGGACATGCTGTTTCATGTCTGTGCATGTCATTTCAAAACCAAGGGGGGTATATCTCAACAGATACTGACTCTTTGTATCTATGATCCACAGTGACTAAGCACCTTTATAACCTTATACAGTAACATGTTTATAGTGTGAATTTCTGAAAATACCTTAAGGATTTCTTATAACTGTATTAATCATGAAATTATTATTGTTTTATATGGCTTATGAATCCTTTTATTTAAAAAGGCATTATTAACTATATGTATTCCTATTTAAACTAGCCTTTGTGTTTTTTTTTTGTACACGAAATACACTTATGCACTTTACACAACACCTCTACGGGTGTTTGGCATCATTCCAGGGATGGAATGGATGGAAATGGAAAAAGAATGAAATGAGAGAACTAGTAGGAAGTTTAGTAGGGACAGTAAAGAGCTACGCTAGGTGGCCAACCTAGGGTGGGGGAGGAAGAAGAAGAAAAGCAAAGAGAAAAGCATTAACTGTTGTGCAACAAAAGTTTGGGTAGCTAAGAAATAAGGAGATAAAAAAGTGGTCCATCAGTCACAACTGAGGGTGTAGCCTAACTCTGCCACAATCAGTTCTGTGATTTCACCAATTTCTGGCAAACCAATTATTGTTGCTGAAACCTCTTGACTGTCCTCAGGCTGAAAATTGACCGAGGTAAATACATTCCTCTGGTCTGCTATAACGATTTGTCTGCTTCCACACCACACCACTGGATTCCTTCATCTTGGCTGAGTGGTCCACATCACCTCCTGCCAAGGGTAGGGGTATTTTATTGAACGCAAATCAGACAAACCAAACAAAAGATTATGCAATCAATGCAGCCAAAAATTGTCACTCATAAATAAAAAAAACCTAAGTAATTATCATCCATCTGATTAATTAGCTAATAATGAGCAAAAACAAAAAATTATAAATTATAAAGGTGAAGTCAATTTTTATCAGTGCCAGAAGCTATACTGCACCACTGACACTTTATTTACTGATCACCCAATCCAGGAAATTGACCTCCAATATTGGAAAACTACCTGTCCTGGTAAAGAATGTATTTCTTGTTGATATACATCTTTAAAAGCTGATTCACAGGGTAAGGCAATTGCCAGATATGAAGACTGAATCTGCTGTAGCACTAATTGTCATCTCGCCTGCCATAGGGAAAATTTCAGACAGGCAAAAATAACTGTAAGCGTGCTGCAATATCCTCTTACTCTGAGGTAGGGGGAATCCACAAGACTACAGTACATTAGCATATGCAAGTCTTTCCAGCCAAGGAAGTGACCAGGGTTTTGCTAGTGTAACATCCACTTTCAGACTCATCTCAGCTGTTTCCAGGGCCCTTAGGTCTTCCCTGGTTCTGTGTCATAACAGCAATCACGGAATAACGATTGCCATTACAGCGAGTGTAAATCACTGAAAATTAATTTCGGTGATGCACGCTTGCAGCGAATGGGAAAAGGGCACCTGAGATCTAGAGGTTTCCTTTTCATGCAGGGGGGCTGTGCCCCCCCACACCTCCCTAGAAAAGGATTCTCAACTCCAGGGGGGTGCATGTTGGGGGGGTGAAATACTTAACAAAAAACAAGCCCCCTGCCAACAAAAAAAGAACCATGCCGGACCCAAACCCTGCACCCTGCACCTCCCAACTGACCACCCTCCCCACCACGCTAGAAGACCAGCTTGGTAGCTGCCTACCACACCCCTCCCACATACCTTCCCTTTCCTGCCTCTCCCCCCCAAGCATGTGTGCGTGCGTACTTTCCATCACCCTACCTCGCCCACCCAGGTATCCGGTCGCCCCCACCAGGTAGCCCTGAACAAAGGTGCTGTAACTGACTTGCTGTTTTTGTAAGCACTTAATTGCAGTCACCATGTTCACTGGTTACCGTCTTCCCTGGATACACCTCAGGGGTTGGTTTGAAATTCCTGCCAGACAAGTGGCACGGAACAACATGTGCTAGTGGTGCCTCCACTCAGTAGTGATAGGGAATACCTGTAGATAAGTTGCTGGTTAACACACCCCAGGAAAATATAGCAACTGCCCACACTGTACCTTCCCCACACAACAACAATTCCACCTTTTCTCAATGAGTCGCAAGACCAGAATGTAACTTAACAATTAACAACTTTATTTTGGGGGAAAGGTACAAAGGAGGAAAAGAGCATAACAACTTTAATAACTATTGAAACTCTTTTTACCCCCACACAGTCCCCACCTCCCACCTACGAGTGCACCCAAATTCCCAATGGCAGCTTCCCAAATTGTCTATAAAGTCCCTTGGGTGGACACCTCACCACTGTGTAGAAGATGCTGGGGGACCTTTTGTTGGGGCCCAATAATGTTTAACAGATGCGAAAACGTTAACTTTCTGCCTGGGCACAGTTTTGATCTTGGACAGTCCTGCCCAGGACTTAACCCCCGTATTTCTGACTGTCTAGCTAGCTAAATAAAGACTTCCCCAAAGCCATAGCCCAGGGTACTTAAAATTCAGAAGTTCAAACGGGGGTGGCAGAAACTTGTTTCACGGTACTGTACTGGTATCAGGAGTTGTTTGTGCCACATAGTAGCATTTACCTGAAGAAACAATGAATGCTGGTCCTGCCAGGCCTTTCCAATGTTCACCCCAGGGGCCTTTGTATACGGTGTTCACCTGGCAGGCCTCTTGATGTCTTCCTCTCCGGTGATCTCCTCTTCAGTCTGGGTACAGAGCAAGCTGCTGGTTATCCAGGCTGATGCTTGGCACACACGTTACTATGCTGCAGATACTGTGGAATTAGGTTGCGACCTTTACAGTTTCTGTTTTTCACTGCCAAACTCTGCTGGCTCTTTCTTCATTGCAGGGCAGTCAGTTCTCTCTCTCTGGCAGCAGATTTCAACAATCTCTCACACTAGCTGTGGAGTCTAACTTTCTTGCACACAGGTTCAAATCTCAGCAGCAGCTTTCAACTCTCAGCAACAAATTCACTCAGCCACAGGTTCAACTCTCACCCAGAGAACTTCTCCCTTCTCAGCAGCAATAGAGGCAGTATAGCGCAGTGTTTTAAGGCTCTGAGCTGCAAACCTGGAGACCTGGGTTTGAATCCCACAGCCCCCACTTGCATACTGTGTGACCCTGAGCAAGTCACTTAATTTTCTTGTGCTCCCAGGTCGCACCTGCAAACGAGCTTTCAACTTAGTGTGTGTCTCTCCTGGTAAAAAAAAAAAAAAAAGATTCACTCAGCCACAGGTTAAACTCTCACCCGGGGAACCTCTCAAACAGTCCAATTCCTTTTCCAGGGGCTATGCGGTTTGTCCAATACTGTGGCCAGACAAGGCCTGTGACAAATAGGCAGGCCTTCAGCAAGCCCACAGCAGTCTCTCTCCTACTGCACTCTCTGGCTGAACACTGAGGAATCCCCTTTGATGAGCAAAACAGTCCCTTTTATCAATACTCCAGCAGGCCCCTCTCACTGGCTACAGCAATTGTCCAGCTGAAAATATTAATCTTCATTTGACAAACATGATGCCCTATTGGTCCTTCAAATGGGCACAAGTTTTGTCCCTACTCTTACTCCCACAAGTCCTCTTTCAGTTCCAGAAGCCCTTCTACCAAATCCTGTTTCCTGATTGGCTGTGCAGAGGTCAAAGGTGAACAATATGGCTGCTGCATACACAGTCCATATGTAGTCCCAACTTTCAATGCTTTTTTGCAGTCACACTAAGTATTTTGAACATTCAGTTCCCCCAAAGTTCAGAAGTAGACCCTCTGCCCTGTAAACTGACAGGCCAGTTTAATATTTTAATTTAATCCCCCCGCCTGTCACTGCTGCCAAAAATTGCAGTCCCCCAGGCAGCTGACAGGATCATTAATATTTATAGCCCTGCCTCGGTAATACCATATATATAAAGTAGCCCCTGAGTGCTCACTAGTGCTCTGGAAATAAATAATTTTAGGGTTCCTCAACCCCCCCAAGCCTCCAGACCCCAGTTTACAGATTCAGGGGGTGGGGTTGGAAGCACAGAGGCAGCCTTTGGTGTGCCACAGCAGAAGGTAAAAAAACCTGAAGAGTGCTACAGCACATGCGTGAACCACCGCTCGCACATTCATGCAGAGAGCTGTGCAGCAGTTCCGTGACTTTACTCCTTCAGCCCCATTCAACAAGAAAAACTCATCGGGGCCGGACAGAGGATGAGGGGCTCACCACAACCTGGGCATGGCAGTGGTGAGGACACAGGGACAACGGGAGACAAACTAGATAAGCTCAACAAGGTTGAGGGCTTATACTAGAACAGCCCAAACTCCCCTCACAAATGGACATTCAAGAAAACAAAATGTTTCTGTTTCTAACAGTTCTCTTGGGGGCACATTCTGTCCTTCAGCTTTTTTTTCTTCCAGTTTTCTGAGACACTCAAGTGGCTGTGGGAGCTAACCCACAAAACATCCCACATCCTCCTGGAAATCCCCTTGTCAGTCAATGTGTTACCAAGTGCATTTTTGACAAATGACAGTGTTTAAATTCTAGTTCTGTAATGCATATTTTAGACATAACTGCATGATAAAGTTAAAGTCAAGCACAGATCAGAAGCTGCCACTTTGTTATTCCCTATACTAATAATTTTTTCACCACTGACGCCATATAACTAGGAAGTTACATCTTTTTTCGTGACTTTGGGAGCTTCCTGTTTCCAGTTTGCATTGAACTGTTCCTTGTTTTCCATATCCAATGATGCCACTGAGTAGATCTGGTATGGAAACCAACTCTGAAATTCGCATTAATAAACAAAGTTGCAAAGAGAACAACAGGACCGAGCATATTTAAACCTCCTTTGTTTACCAGAAGATAAGTGATCTCTGCCTTAACCCGGTTAATCCAGCTACCCCACAGTAATTGAAAAACAAACTAAAAACGTTTGTCTCCAGTTGTAAGGGAGGGAGGAAGAAACACATAACTTAAAAATAATAAGCTGGGCAACAAACACTGTTTAACTAGGTAGACCCTCTTAAATTTAGAAAACCACCATGACTTCCAGAAGTTAACCTTCCCAATGCAGGTGTCTAAATGCTCTGTCCAATTCAGCAAAGCAGGGTCACCCTTGTGATGCTTGGCCAGCTGGTTATGATTGTTCTATGATATTTGTAATATATTAACCTGAAACCAGGAGGTAATTAAAAGACTAGAGAGATTTAATTAAGGGTCTCCTGTTTTTCTGTCTCAATTAGAACTGACCCAGCTGCCAGGATGTAGGGCTTGTAAAGTTTCATGATTCCTATAGGAAGAACATGTTATCCCACCATGGTGCTAAAAGTTATATAATCCTTTGATGTCCTTGGGGGGAAAAGGAACCACACAAGATCAAAGAGAAAAATGCTTAATTAAGGAGTCATATTTAGGAAATGTCTTTTTCCTGCTGATGTCATATTATTTAATATATCTCCTGGCAAGAGATCACTGTTGGTATATTTGTTATATTCTAAAAGGAGGAGCTAGATGACATCATAGAAGGGATGTGGAAACACAGAGTTTTAAACTGTATACTGTGTTTGAACTTGTTGACACATCCTTTTGGGCTTTTAAGAAACAAGATCTCTGATCTAACTTAAGCACTGTACAGAGGGAATACATTAGCTAGAAAAGATCTAACTGTATGTTGGTAGGAGTTTGTCTGTAGTTTTCCTTGTTTTTCTTTATGTGATTGTATGCTCTTTGATATAGTGTTCTGTGCTTACATTTTACATGTTATTTATCCATTTTAGTAAATATATTATTTTGAAAGACTGCCTGGGTCTGCAAGTTCTTTTTTTGCATGTGATGTATAGATGGTTAAGTCTGAAACTTGTTCAAGAGCTTGATGGTGTTACTAAACTGGGAAAAGGTAAGAATATACCTAAGGGGTGGGATATTCAGACTGCGTGAGAAAGATGCACAATAGATGCATGTCCAGTGCACCGTTGTACAATGGGCGCAATATTCAAACCATGTGCAGGACAAGGTGCACCTGCACAATGTGGCTGAATATCACACCAGATGCGCCATGGCGCAATGAGGGATGCGCCATGGAGCAGGGTCAATGCGCAATAGCATCCCTAGGGATGTGAATGGACAAAGACAGGAAGCAGCTGAGCAGCAGCCATGGATGTGCCATGTGCTGAGGAGCATGCACCAGGACAGACAGCCCATCCCGCCCAACCCCCAGCCCCATCCAATCTGGGCAAGGCCCCCATGAGCAGCACAACCAGATGGATGCAGGACGGACCACTGACCCGTGCACCCCAGTGCTGAACCACCAGCAGACATGACCCAGTAGTCCCCACCTGCTGGGCACGGCATCCCTGCACCATCCACGAGCCAACAGGGACCAGGACCCAATGATGACCAAGCTCTACCCATGCCACGGCATCACACCAGTGCCACCCCCCCAGTACAGAGTGCCTGAGACACCTAGCCCAGAAGCAGGACCAAACAGTGCATGGCACTGAAGGCAGTCCGGCACCACTGTGCCAAGGCAACCAGTTGCCCCAGAGCGCAATGCACAAGTACCATAACCCCACCTTGCCACCCAATGCAGGTGGTGACACTGTCCACCAATGCCACCACAACCCACACAAGGCCCACCAGCAAGGCTCCCATGGAGGCACAGCAAGGTGGGTGACCTGGCACCAGTACCAGAGGGACCCTGCATGTGACAAGGGCTGCCCTGGATGCCACCACAAGCAGGAAGACACTTCGAACACAGGGCCCGAGCAAGGTCCACCACCCATGCACCCATCCCACCAGGCAACACAGCACCCTCCTATGGTTCATGGAGGCATGCGCCACACAGGAGGCAACACAGGGCACACACAATGCCCCCCCAACCTAGTCACATGGGCACACCTGCAAACAGCCACACAAAGCAGTGTGACAGGCACTGCCGTCGTGAGGCCCATGGTGCCGTGTAACCTGCGGCCTGCCCACCCCCAGGGTGCTGGTGAGCCTGACATGTGGCAGTCATCCCATGAGCCTGGCCACCCTGATGGCAGGTGCAGGGGCCTGTGACCAGGCCACCACCCACATGCAGCAGGACCCCATGTGACAGCCACCAGACCACAGGCACCGCCCCAGTCACCATGGACTGCATGGAGGGAGCAACCAATAGTACTGCCCACAGTGGCAACAGGGACAGACATGCGATAGTTCAGGGGCCATCCTGCCAGCAGCAAGGGCACCGTGCCTGCAAGGCGACAGGTATGGGCTGCCTCTGAATGTACGCCATCAGCCTAGCATGTGGTGGTTGGAGCCACATGACCATGCATACCACAATCGTGCATGGTGGCACTGCAGCAGCAATGGCCACAGCCACACAGGCAAAGCACACACTGACAGGGGCAGATGGGATACAGCACATGCACCACAGCCCGCTACACACAGGCGAATGGTACACAGGGCACACCACACATGCCTCTAGACAGAACCCATGGCCACAACTCACACCAGTGGAAGAGCCCCGCCAGGCACACCCATGCCAGCCCCACCCCGCAGTAGCCATGCACACCACTGCAGCAAGACTCCATGCGCCTGCTGCAAATCAGAGACCGACATGGATGTAGATATAAACCAATGTATTAAAATAGAACAACAACTTCAACAACAGCAAAGAAACCTATATACAGTTATGTACAACAGAGAGGGATGGGTGGGGATGCCACAAGGGGGAGGGGAAAGGGTCAGGGGACAATGAGTAAGGCAAAGGTGGGGATATGGGGGTGTGGGTACAGTCCAGGGAGGGATTGAGTGACTCCACATGCTGCAGGCCCTACTGGTGGCCCTGGTCTTCTCCTGCCACCCTGTGGAGCCTGTGGTGCCGTCGCCAGTCCCCCCTGTCCATCCTCTCGAGCAGCTACAATGTTACCCGGGTGACTTGCAGGATCTCCCAGAGGGTCTGCTCCATGGCCTCCCAATGATGGCCACCTAGGACAAGGGAGCAGAAGCAGTATGAGTGACTGCCCAGACTAACGCAGTCCACCCAATGTGCATGGCATGCATCAGTGACCGGTGCCCCTGGGATGTCATGCCACCACCCACAGTGAGTGCGCCCACATGAGCTGCCCACCTGAGCAACCATAGCCATGCTAAGCGCTGCACACCATCACCGCCCATGCACCACACAACACCATCCTGGCCATCCAGTGTCATGGTAATGCAGTGGGATGGCAGTGGCACAGCCAGGCACTGAGTGCACCCACAACCCACCTGCGATACCCACCCACATGTGCAGGCCCACAGGATGGTGCATGGGGCACCGCAGGAAGTGCACAGCTGGAGGGGCCATGCCACACCACCACCCCTGTAACCCACCCTGCACAGGTGTATAAGGAATCATGGTACTTACCTGCATCCTGGTCTGCAGGGCGCTGATGACACACAACACCACCACTGTGGCCTGCTCGCATCCCCACTCCCCTGGCATGGTCCTGGCCCTGCTGCTCCCTGGCCATCTGTGCTCTATGGCGTTCCTCCAGGCCTAGGGGAAAAACAAGGAGATAGGCACATCAGTACACGTCTCACCCATAGGCCCCCCGGGCATTGACCCGCACAGTCTGTATGTGTTGCAGTGGCATAGGGTGGACACAATACTCCTCCACACCCGACAACACAGGTGCCGGCCCCCCCAGTGGCCTGGCCTGCTGACCTCTGCTCGCCGAGGACAGTTGGAGATGGCTAGTGATGTTCATGGAGCACCTACCTGGCCGTGGCACTGCTCCCCACTGGGAACATGCCTGCAGGCACCTCAGGCAGTCAGGGTCATGCCGCTGGAGGTCACCATAGCGGTGGTGACACTGCTCCCTGGAACAACGGCTCCCAGTGGCCTCTTCCAGCCCATCTGTGACCTCCTGCCACACCACGGTGCAAGACCTCTGGAGGGGCACCTGCCCAAACAGGGAACCTGCATGTGGCTCTACAAGGGCCACCAGGTTGGCCAGCTCAATGGCACTCCACACCGGGGTTCTGGTGTGTGGCATAATCCAGGCTGTCCACAGTGCAAATGGCACCTGGTAGCACACATGCCCCATGTGCTGCGGCAGTGTGGTGCTGCGCTGCCAGTCGCAATCGTGCTGGCACCAGACTGCGCAATAGGGGGCAGCCATGTGGCCGCATGGTGCCTAGAGGGCAAAGGTCAGCTGCAGGGTCAAGAGTCTGGCCATGCACGGAGCGCCACTGCACTATTGGGCAGCTCCGTATGGTGCACGGTAGGGTGCATGTGTGTGACACCATGCAGTGGCCTATCGCTCTGGGCACCATGGCACCCATGGTGCAGTGGTGCAATACGGGGCATGGTGGCACTGCACCATCCACACTATGTCATGTGTGCCCTGTAGGATGTACAGCACATGAGCGCCACAGGCACAGTAGTGGCTGTGCACTGCACTGCCTCCAGTGCTATGTGCATATGCTGCACTGCTTGCATAGATGTCAGCACCACGTGCATGCATGGTGTGGGTCCGATTGCGCACATCACAGTGGTGCGCCACGAGCTGAGCATGCACAACACCATTGTGCAAGGCGCTGCCGTGTGATAGTCAGCCAGGTTATGCAAATCAGCTCCTGATCCATTCCATAGTGCATCCTCTGCATTTGCATCCCATTACAGTTGCGCATACCCTCATTTGCATGCGATGCGCTATAAAGGCGCCATGGAACTGCACAGGCCATGGATCAGTATTGCAGCCTTTGGAGGGTACGTGCCATGCTGTGGAGATGTGGGGACAGTGGTCTGGGAGGGCTGTATGGGACTGGACAGTCCATGGTAACACCTGTCCCTCTCCCCAGGTACAAGCATGACTGAATGTGAGGAGGATGAGAATAGGGGAGGGTGCAGAAGTGGTGGCCCAGCTTCACCAGAGCAGAATCAGATGCCCTGTTTGAGGCCTACCTCAACAGGGAGCCACTCCTCAGTGGACAGAGGGGCACACCACAGGCCCGTGCGGCGGTGTGGGGTGAGGTGGCACGTGCGGTCAACCAGCAGGGCAGCCACCAGCGTTCCATGCAGAAGTGCAAGAAGAAGGTTGCTACGGACAGGAGGAGGATAAAGAACAAGGTTTCTGCTATCAGGGCAGTGCGTACAGCCACTGGTGGGGGCCAGCAGGATGTGCCTCACCTGACGCTGCTGGAGGAGCAGGTGGCAGGCAGCATGTGGCGTTGTGCCATTGAGGGTGTGCCTGGTGGAGGCTTCCAGATGGGAGGCAGCCCATCACTACATGGTAGAACGGGTGCTGGCAGTGTGTGGGTGGCAAGGGGGGGTCCAGGGCTCAGGTGGCACCACTAACAGTACTGTGTTCCTTTACAGCTCCTGAGCATCTGCATGGGGCAGCAGTGGTGGGTGTGTCCACCGAGGGGGCAACCCTGGAACCAGTGGAGCACCCATCCACCTCCACTGGTGTCTGAGGGACCAACCGCCTACAGCCCTGCACAGCTGTCCAGACTGATGCCTGTGGTGCGGGTGCAGATAAGGCCCTGGCTGTGTTCCAGCGGGATGTCAGGCACGGTGTCCTGTGTGTTGAGACACAGGTCGGGGCCAACTCCAGCACCGATAAGGTGACATACGTCCCGGACAGTGATGTTGGTGGGTCACAGGGGATCCCATGACTGACATCCACCTAGGCGGCAGTGCAGGCAGCGTTGGTGTGGTTGCCTGTCCAACAGCCCTTGTCCCTGTCATGTCTGTGGCATCCAGCAGGGCAGCACTGACATGCGGATGCGACAGTGGTGTTGGTGGCGCTGATGCAGCCACACTGGTGGTGCCTGGTGCTCAGCATCCAGAGGAGCAGCGGCTGCAGCTGGACAGTGTTGACAGGGGGATGGGGGTAGGGGCGGCAACAGTGCACCACGTGAGGATGTACCCCAAGAAGGCAACGCCGTGTGACGCCCACCGTCACGGGGCGCTGTGCTGCAGGGTCAGGAACAACATGGGGGTCAGCATGTTGGCCATGCAGATGACCCCTTGGACACCCACAGCCATCTTATCCAGGCCTCTGTGGATCAGCAGGTACAGCTCATGGTGGTGCTGGATGCACTGCATGCGGAGCTGTGACAGGCAGAGGAGCGGCGCAGCAGGGACCATGCCCTGCTCCTGGCAGAGTTAGCTCAACAGTGGGCAGATGTGACCGCAGCCATAGATAGGCACACCACTGTGATGGCGACTGTCATGGCTGCACTGGCCAACTGGCTGTGTGCCTGGCTGCCGCACACCCCGCAGAGTGCAATGTCCACCCCTCGTTCTTAGCATCAGGTGACCCCTGCCATGTCGACACCAGGATCGGCTGTGACCATACCAAGCATGCCTGGTGCGGGCATGTTTGGTGGCCTGCAGACACTTGCGCAGACATGGTCACATTCACGCAGCATCACCCCCGTGGGGACCATCATTGCCACCCTATGAGGCCACTGATCAGCATGTTACAGCTGGCAGATCTTGGTGGGGCCACCCATGCAACCATGGCGGCTGTGCTACTGTGCAGCGTGACTGACCCTTCCCCCTCCATGACCACTGTCTGCCGCTGCCCAGTGTACACTGTGGTGTACCATGTGCGACGCATGGGTGTGGTGCCCTGTCCAGCACTCGCACAGTCCCTGTGCACACCCGCCCAGATGCTGGCCACTGTGGTGTGTGCATGATGATGCCAGCATTGCACTGTCCGCTACTGTACAATGGTGCTCAACATCTGAGACATGCACAGTGCCTGCCACTGGATGTGGTTATGTTGGGTCCTGTGGGTGGGGGGGGTATGTGGGTGGGTGTGCGTGTGGCCCTCTGGGTATGGGATGGGGTGTGTGTGCCTGTGTGTGTGTGCTGTGCACAGCCCTGCTGTTTTCTGCCTTTGTGTGGAGGCCCCCGCCCATTCCCGCACCCCTGCCGCCGAACCTGACCTGGTGTCCGCCCCTACCTGTCTGTCAGTTGTGCCATTGCCCCTGGTGCTTGCTCGTGGCCCTGTTCACCTACTTGTGTGGTCCATAGTGTTCCTCAGCAATGGTGTCCCAGTGCTGCTGGGCCATCTGGGCCAGCCGGGGATCCCTTTGCCCAAGGGGTGGCTGCCCAACACCAGCTGGACTGGCATCCTCATTGTCCCCAGTGCTATCCCCCTCCTCGCCCTCAATGGCTATCCAACAGTTGGTGGCCATGTTGTGCAGGATACAGCAGGCCAGGAATAGCCCGCAGACCTTTGAGGGGCTGTACTGTAGGGCACCACCAGAAGTGTGCAGGCAATGGAACCGTGCCTTCAGCAGCCTGAACACCCGCTCGATGTTATTCCGTGTGGTGGCATGTTCCTCATTGTACTGTTGCTGCGCTGGGGTCGGGGGCGCTGGTATGGTGTGAGCAGCCAGGGCTGCAGCATTTACCCACTGTCACCTGTGTGTAGAGAGGTATCATTAGCATGGTGGTCTGTGCCCCTGGCCTTCCAGGCTGCTCCCCATGGTACCCCTTCCCTTGCACCACACACACCCCCAGCTGCACCCAGCTTCTGGTGTGCACTGTATACTCAATTACCAGATGGCCAGTGGGGATGTCCCCACTCTTGAACCTATGGCACAGTGCAGACTGGTGCCAGATGAAGGCATCGTGTGCTCTCCCAGGGTGCGTGGCACAGACATTGATTATGCACCCCTGGCATCACACACCACCTGGCAGTTGACACTCGGGTATCCCTTACGGTTTATATATGCCACCCCCTCCAGGCCAGGTGGCATGCGGATGCCAATATGGGTGCAGTCAATGGCCCCGAGCATGCCAGGCAACTGTGCTACCCTTTGCAACACCTGCATGTTTGCTGTGCGCTCTGCCTGTGTGCTGGGGAAATGGATGTACTCCACAGCATGTGGCAGCAATGCACTGAGGAAATGTGTGAGTAGGCATGATGCGGCCAACTGGGTTATGCCTGTTGTGTCCCCTGTTGGTCTCTGGAAGGTGCCCGTGGCGAGTAGGCACATGACAGATGTGATCTTTGTCTGCACTGACAGAGCATGGCTCTGTCTTGTGGGTGCCTGCATCTCCTCACTGCACAGCTCACAGAGCTGCCTCAGAATGGCCTGGTTCTGGCATTACTGGCCCATGATCTCGATGTCACTGTACAGCTCAAAGCTGGCACAGGCACGGTACAGCCTGTTCTGGGCATACCGCCGACGGGCCCTTCCACAGCCGTGCTTCCCTGCGGCCTGCCTCCTCACATCCCTCATTACCGCCTCCATCTGGAAGGTGGCACTGGCCATGTCCCTGGTTTGTGTTCCCCTCCTGGGTGGCTGACTACCTGGTCCACCCCTGCTGTGTGCTGCTGGTACTGCCCCTGCATCGGGTGCACCCCTGGCACTACACCACTGAATGCCCTGCCTCTGCCCCATGGCTCTCCTTCCTCCGTGGCACATACACACACACACTCACACACGCTTCCAGTGGCCCCCTGTCCACCTCTTAGCTACCCCTGACCACCTGTTTCTTTTCCTGGCTCCCTGCCACTCTGTCTCCACACTCCCCCACTATGGCTCCTCTTTAGCGCATTCATCCTCACCTCACTTGCTCCCTTTTATTTTCGCTCATTTCCGCTATTGTGCAACTTCCACTTGCTCAACTATTGCGCACATCGCCTGATGTGGAATGTCGCACTGCGCACAATAGTCCTGGTTACATCCCATGCACTTGAGCATGCAATCATTACCATTGCACTACGGCGCATTGGGTTTTGTACTGCGCATCTGATGCCGCTGAATATTGCATTTTGGTGCATATGTGCTCTTGCGCAGGCACATCCATATTGCGCATGGCGCATCTGCTCTGAATATCCCACCCCAGGTCTTTTATAGGGTATTAAGGGTTCATTTTGGATACCTGGTTAGGTGCCCTTAGGCAAAAGATATATTGCATCCGCTGAAGAGAATTTTATCTGAGCCTGTCCATTTGGTTACACTAGTATAAGGTTCACAGTTTGAATACCCCAGAACTTGAGACTAAAGGTGATTCGGACCCACAAGCAGACAGGAGGGTTACCCTGTCTGTTACCTGTTGACACTCTTGTGCTCCGAGGTTGGCACTGTGAGAGCAGAGGGCATGACCTGCTGAGTACATTTGTGACAACCCTTACTAAATTTTACTCCTAAAATCTTGGTTGGCAATTCTGAAACCTGAATCCCACCCACAGTCTCTCCCCTTATCTGGGTGTTACCAACCAGAAGGATTACACTTTTGCTTTTATTTGTAAATGCACCTAATACACTAGAAGATGCATCTGTCACAGCAAACACGTCACAACCTGAAGCCTCATCAGCTACAGGCAGGGAATTGTCACCCACGTATGCTGTGATTTTAAAGGGGCTACCCCATAGGTGGGGAAATGCTAACCACATTTTTCTCAGCAAGAATCATCCTTACCAATGAATCCAGAGAGGAAAAAAAAACAAAGTTTTGGTCTCGAGAGTAATCCCTGATGAACCTCTATTTTAACGGGTATGGAGGGCCCATATAAAGTGTTCCCTCTTTTATCTGCCAACCTCCGTACATCCTAAATTGTGGCAGATAAGTGAGGGTGGCAGTTAAAGGAGGAGATAGCATTTGTGGAAAATGGAACAGGAGCTCTAACTGGCGTACAGCAAGGGTGGTGGATAAAGAAGGAGCACTGTACTTCATTAACCCAAGGTGCCACCAACATGAGTAGGGGAATGTTTTTGTTTATTGAAAAGAAACATAAACTACAACAACAGTCAACATAATATATACAAATGAAACAAAACTGAGACTAACGAATGAAAAGAAGTATCAGTTATGACCTTTGGAAACTAATGCTGTGCATTATGTACAAATAGATCTAATGGTAACCACCTTATGAGGAAGAAACAAAACAAGCACAAGAGCGTAATTCACTTACGCTAGTAACGGACCTTCGCCAGTGTCCTGGTCAACTTTCCACCTTCCCAATAAAAACAGTTCAAGCAATTTCCATGGCTGCGTGTGGTTCCTAAAGAGCAGCATGGCCACCACTATACGTTCAAAGATTTACTTACTGCTTTTAAAGGCCATGCGTAATCCAGGTCCTATCTACATTAAAGACTTTATACACTCACACACTCTATGTTGCCTTCTCCGCTCTACTGGGGGGTTGGGGGAGATTTGTTGAGGGTCCCCAGACCCTCCAAAAATCTTCTGAGGATAATGCCTTTGTAGTGGAGGTGCCCCAGCTGTGGAACTCCTTTCCCTCTTATGTACATAATATCTCCTTGATGACGACCTTTTTAGAAGGCCCTCAAGACACACTTATTCTCCCTCATAATGGCTTTGGCTCACTGTTCTTCTCTAATTTTGTTTACTGCACATTTCTTTTTTTTTTTTTTTTTTTTTGCATTATTTGTTTATCCTCCCTTCGTGCCCCAGAACTGCCACTCCTTCGGGCTGCCATGGTCACAGACATTCCCCCTACTATCCCCCTTCCAACCGTGGGGTATCCTGGTGTAACCCTTCACCGGATGGGTCCCCACTCCTCCGAGAGGAAAGGCACCAGCGGGAGGAACCAGAACACTATTTCTCTCTGTCCTGGGAGCTGCTGAGGTATTCTGTGGCTCTCAGGGAGTCTTTGGAGGTGCCTGGGGCCGGCAGCCATCATCTGGCTAACTTCCAGAGCGGTTTTTCAGTTTTTCTTGTTCCCCTTTGCGTCACTTCATGCAGTGCCTCAATCTCCATTGGGGCCGCTACATTGAGCGAAGACAGTCTCAACCCACCCCAGGATAGGAGAGCAGTCCATCGGATGCTCAATCCTATCCTCCCCCTGCCAACCCCCGATGACCTGACTCCATTCCCGAACCTGGGTCGCTGACGTGGGTCGAGGTAAGGCGCAGCGCCTCAACCCTCTATGCCACCGGGCCAGTGCACATTTTTTTAATGTATGCCTTCTTTATTCTTTTATGGTTTTATGTACAGTGCCCTGAGCCTCAGGGGTAGGGTGCTTTAAAAATAAAATTTACCTTACCATACATACCATTACAGTCACTGTTGTACCAGTCTGTCTCACTGATTGTAAAGCCCTTTGGGATACAGTGTGCATGCAAAGTGTTTTACACAGATTGCTGAAGTCGTGTGATATGCTTCTAATTCATTACACATGCTGCGAATCATACTTGCATGCTGCATATAATGGAGGACAGTCTAACCTTGTATTTAATTTTTATACACGTGTTTATCTCTCCCGGAGGGCTGGTGGCTTGTGTCACTCATCCATGATGAACTCCAGAGTCTTTTGAGCACACCCCCACTTCCACCTCGGCAGAACCCCTGAAGCTGGCCTGGGGGCATCATCCAGCCACAACCCTTGCTTTTTCGCTTGTTCTCCCCTTTAGCCCCCAGAGCCCTAGACAAGGTCGGGCGTGCATGTGGAGGTGTGCATGCATGCCTTGGCCCAGCTGACTCCACTCCACCCACCCCTGGCCTAGTGCTTAGCTCCTTCTTCTGCCTGCATCACCAATCTGCCTCAACAAGGAGGTCTAGGGCCAAGAGAGACGGCCTCCCTGATCTGGGAGCGAAGAACTGCCTGGTGGCCACTATATCCTCCCAGCCTTCTCCCCAGCCAACCCCAGCAACCCGTTCTCACTGATCACAGGCCGCCAGCATGACGTGAGATCAGGCACTCAGTGCCTCAGCTCTTCATTCCAGTGGACTGGCCTGACCTTGTATGTTGTACGGTTAAAATCCCTGCATAATGGGGTAAAAAGAGACCTAATTGCATTAAATAAGGTACCTATCCAAAATAAGGGAACATAGCAGAGTAGCTAAGGCTACATAATTCTGGTACTTTACACATATCAAAGTTCTGAATAGTAAGATCTGAGACTGGCAATGCACAATTTAAGAGTAAATGCTTGGTGATTGTGCTTCAAATGGTGAAACTGTACAAGCTGAATCCGGTGCCTGCCCATGTAAGAGTTCTTTACAGTATGAATCTTATGTCAAGATGGTTTGTTTTCTCAACATTGCTAAGAAATGCTTAAAAGTTTGTATGAATTCTCAAGTCTGTAACCTCTGTACCCGTATCACACAGCGGAATGATTACTGTATAGGAGCATGAATGGTACTGACAACACTGGATATTTAAATAAAGCTGAGTTACTATAAAAAAAGCTCTATATTTAATGCAAGCTGCCATTCTTCTACAGCTGTTTGTAACTCTGCCACTCTATCTGCCCAGGCATGAAACACCCTGTAATACAGTCAGAGAAAGAAGAGACAAAAGAAACCCTTTGACATCCATTATTATATCGGCACACATAATGCTCGTGCTCCGTGAGCAACACAGAATGCCCGTGTAGTGTGTGATCATATCTGAAGCATTGGTTTTGACTTAAAAAAAGCAGTGTCAAGGCTGACTTCCCTTTACCTCCAGAATCTTTAACACCTGTATGGCTCACCACAACCCTTTCATTCTTGTGATAGAGTGCTACTGGCAGTTCCAAGGCCTAAACTGATCACAGGTTCAGCAGAATGTCTCAGCTGTGGCCCACATCTGTCGGAATCATTGCAATCGTCTGCATGCAGCACCACACTAGAAAGCTTCAATAAAGAGCTTAACACAGCTATAGTATATGGTCCAGGGTTGTGCAAGGAAATCCGTACACTTTCTGGTGCCATTGTACCACAGTAGTGATTTCAAAATACTGTTGTACCTCAATAGTGATGTTAGAATGCTGCTGTACCACAACAATGGTGTCAGAATGATGTACCACAGTAGTGATGTCAGAACGCTGCTGTACCACAGTAGTGATGTCAGAATGCTGCTGTACCACAGTAGTGATGTCAGACTGCAGTTGTACCACAGTAGTGATGTCAGAATGCTGTTGTACCACAATAGTGATTTCAAAGTGCTCTTGTACCACAGTAATGATGTTAGAATGCTGTTGTACTACAGCAGTGATGTCAGAATGTTGTTGTACCACAGTAATGACGTCAGGATGCTGTTATACCACAATAGTGATTTCAAAATGCTGTTGTGCCACAATAGGGATTTCAAAATGCGGTTGTGCCACAATAGTGATGTTAGAATGCTGTTGTACTACAGCAGTGATGTCAGAATGTTGTTATATCACAGTAGTGATGTCAGGATGCTGTTGTGCCACAGTAGTGATTTCAAAATGCTGTTGTACCACAATAGTGATGTTAGAATGCTGTTGTACTATAGTAGCAATGTCAGAATGATGTCATTTCACAGTAGTAATGCCAGAATGCTGTTGTACCACAGTAATAATGCCAAAATGCTGTTGTACCATACTAGTGATGTCAGGATGCTGTTATAGTGTATAGTAGAGTGTTGTTCTGTATAGAATTCCATCCTTTTCAAAATGCTGTTGTACCACAGTTTCAAACGTCATGGAATGCTGTTCTACCCTACTGTGGTAGAATGTGGTGAAAGTTGTAGACAAGTACAGGAGCTCAGACATTAGAAATTACGAAAAGCAAAATGAAGATCTTCCATCTGAAGGATAACTCTTTCAATCAAAACACATCTATTTGTATGGTACTAGTAGATCGAATATATCTAGGACAATTACATTATTGTACAGGTCAAATTTTGTCATGGAAACCCCTGATTTCAAATCACAGGCCCAGAAATGATCATTATATTGCTATTTAAAGAGTTTCAGTTCCAATATCAGTGGAAAGAAGTACAGGAACTCCGTTCCTGCAGCAAAAAAAGGTACAGGAACTCAGTTCCTGTGCGTTCCTGTTCCTTTTCATCACTGGTGGTAGAACAGCATTCTAGAACCTCTAGAGACTGCATGAGTCAGTTTCATTTTGAAAGCACAAGAACTCATGCACACACATTTAACAGTACTATACACTATGAAAAATGGTGGATGAGCAACTCTATGCACAACCAGTGTGTTCTGCCACCTCAGGGTTCTGATTCCCAAGGATCTCTCAAGCTTCGCTCTTGAGGTCAGAGGGAATCAGAACCCCTCTGTGGCAGAACACAGTGCTTGTGCATAGTTGCCCATCCAGTATTCTCTAGGTACCACAGTAGTGATGTCAGAATGTTGTTGTACCACACTAGTGATATTGTTATACTGCAGCAGTGACATCGGAATGCTGATGAAACTAAATGGATATTTTATTAAAAAGCTGTGCCTATACTGATTAAACATAAGTCCCTATGTAGGTGCTTTTTAATGCTTACCGGTCCACCCACATAGTCTGCAATATGGATAGTTACCTAATCTTCGTTCTAATACAGCATATGAATTAAAGTAATTATGGCAGCTTAAATGGGTAGAGGACAAGATATATGTTGCATGTGTAGTAAATACAGGATAAAGTATGGGTCTCGGTGTGTAACGTGAATTTACACACACCCGAGGGGTTTATGCATAGCATCAGACCCTGAGGGTGTGTGTAAATTCACGTTACACACTGAGACCCATATTTTATTTTATATAATTGCCGGGATTTCCTTTTTTCCCCACAGCAAGTATATAAAATAAGAAAGGCGGCCTGCTTTGGTGTGAACGCGTGCTCTATCGGTGGCTCACTTGCTCGCTTTTGTGAAGTTTTTTTTTTTTAATTATACTTCAGTTGGAGCCAACATTTTGAGGGTTTTTCCCTCATTTCTAGTACTGTCCGCCTTCCAGCACTTACCGCAGAGTTCGTGCGGTGGTCCAGAGAGGAAAAGATGACACAGACAGAAGTTAGAAGAAACATCTTCAGAGGCTGGGGCGCCTGCGCAGTGAGAGGGGAAACCGAGCGCGTGTTCGCCGTTATAAACACTCCTTTATAATGGTGAATTACGCCATGCTTTCCCTATGGGAAAAAGGTTATCCTGGTTATTATTAAAATATAATGTATGGGGAGCCCTTATTATTAACTGAAATCAAGCAGATTATAACCTCGTTATGCCATCGTTATGACATCACTCTGTTGTTAACCCTTCTTGAGTATGTCATATCAATGGTATAACAAAATGGAATGCTCAGAACAATCAATGTTCTGTAAAGTAATTCAGCAAAGTAGTTCAATCTGTGATTACACTATCTTGGTAGCTCAAACACTATAAAATATAATGTATAGTCTTTGGTTAACAACCATGCTGAAAACACTTCTCGAGGCTGCCATGACATCTGAAAACCTCTCGTGTTTACAATGATGTAATGGCAACCTCTCGAAGTGTTTACAGCATGGCTATTGACCAAAGACCATACAGTATCCTCTGTATTATGTATACTTATGGACTTTTTGTACTTGGGCACGGTGAAGGTTTTTTTTAGGTTTTTTAAAGTTTTCTTGTACAAATATGCACACTGTCACTTTAACATTTTAAATGTGAGAAACTGAGAACAGCTGAAAGTTTAAATAAAGCTATGCCCTAGAGGGCACTAATACTTTGAGAAAGCCAAAAGGTGAAATATCGGGATTCTTATCTGCTCCCTGCTGTGCAGGGTTTTGCTGTGTTTGTTCTGCACGTCTGAATAAAATAAGGTAAAAAGAAATATTAGTATGGACTACCTTATTTAATTGACTTGAGTGGTGAGTGCCGTGACTTTTGCTAACAGAGGGTTCTGAACTGTCACTGGCACCCGCTCCTCTGAGCGGCTCTTAGGAAGACGTGGGAAGGCATCTGCAGACAGTGATCATCATACAGTCTGGTTCAACAAGAACAGCTGTGGAATCCAACCACACAAGGGTGAGAGTCCTGAACTTCAGAAGGGCTGATTTTACTAAGATGGGTGAATGCATCAGGAATGACCTGGCAGGGGGAGATGACCTGGGGGGGGGGGAGGAAAGATGAGCTAGACTAAAAGAGGGTATAGTGAAGGCAACAAACTTCTGTGTCAAGCAGATAAGCAATAGTAAAAGAAAGAGAAGACCATTGTGGTTTTCAAAACAGTTTGCAGAAAAAGTGAAGGCCAAGAGAATAGCATTCAGAAGGTATAAAGAGACCCAGAGAGAGGAGTATAGGGAAGTGTTTCAGGAAAAACAGAGGGAGGCAAGTAAAGCAGTAAGGAGCACAAAGACCCAAACTGAGGAAAGGAAAGAATAGCTCAGGGGGTATCAAAAGGGGACAAGACTTTTTTTAGGTACTGTATATTAGCGAAAAAAGGCAAACAAAGAGAGGGATTGTATGGTCAAAGAGGGAGGGGTGAGTGTACAGAAGGGGATCAAGAGAAAGCAAACACCTTAAATAAATACTTCAGTTGGGTGCTCACAGTAGGAAGGGAAGGAGAGAAACCATGCAAGGGCACCAGGAACGTTGCTGGGAGGGAACTGGGCACTAGTCCATTTTCTGAGGAGAGAGTCCAGAAGGTACTCGCTAACCTGAAGGTGAACAAGGCTATGGGGCCAGATGGGGTACATCCAAGGGTACTAAGGGAGCTCAGGGAGGTACTAACTGCACCTCTGACAGACCTATTTAACAGATCGCTGGAGACCGGCGCAGTTCTGAAAGACTGGAGAAGGGCAGATGTAGTCCCACTTCACAAAAGCAGTAGCAAGGATAGACAGGCGATTACAGACCTTTCAGCCTGACATCGGTGGTGGGTAAATTAATGGAAACACTACTAAAAGAAATCTAACAGATTGCAGGACCCAAGGCAGCATGGTTTCAGAGAGGGAAGGTCATGCAAAATCAGTTCAATTGACTTCTTTGACTGGGTGACCAATGAGCTGGATCAGGGAGGAGCAGTGGATGTGGCTTACCTGGATTTCTGCAAAGCATTCAACACCATTCCACACAGGAGATTAGTAAGCAAGTTGTGTAACTCGGGGTAGATAATAAGGTGGTAACCTGGATAAGGAACTGGTTAGTGGAAAGGACAAAGAGGGCAGTGGTGAATGGAGTGTGCTGCAAGGAAGGGAGCATGACCAGTGGGATACTTCAGGTATCAGTGTTGGGACTAGTACTCCAATATCTTTATAAGTGACATAGCAGAAGAACTGGAAGGGAAAGTGAAAGTCTTCCTTTTTTGCAGATGACTCCAAGATCTGTAACAGAGTGAACACACCTAGAGGGGTGGATAGAACATGTAGGGATGCAAAGGGACTGGAAGAGTGGTCAAGGGTATGGCAGCTGGGTTTTAATACAAAAAAGTGCAAAATAATGCATCTAAGCCATAGGAATCAAGGAGCGGAGAATGAGGTTTGTGGAGTGAAACTGACAAAGCCCAAACAGGAAAGAGACCTAGGGGTAATCATATCAGATGACCTAAAGGGAGCCAGGTGGTGTGATAAAGCAGTCAAAAAAGCTAGCGGGATGCTGTGGTGAATGGCTAAGGGTATCTCCAGCAGGAAGAGAGAGGTGATTCTGCCCCTATACAGATCACTGCTAAGACCCCACCTTGATTACTGTGTCCAGTTCTGGGAGATCACATCTCAGTAAAGATATAGACAGAGTGGTGGCAATCCAGAGGAGTGCTATCAAAATGGTGCAGGGTCTGCATCAAAAGCCCTACAAGGAGAGGCTAAAGGAGCTAGATATATACACCCTAGAGGAGAGGAGGGAGAGGGGGGATGTGATAGAGACCTTTAAACACATCACAGGCATAAGCAAGCTACAAGAGAGAAGTATTTTTTCAGAAAAACAAGGTGCTGAAGAACAAGGGGACATGCTATGAAGCTGGAGAGGGGGTAGATTCAGGATAGATGTGAGGAAGTACTTCTTCACAGAAATAGTGGTGGATTCCTGGAACAGCCTTCCAGTGGAGGTGGTGGGGGAAAAACAGTGGTGAGGTTCAAGAATGCATGGGATAGGCACAAGGGAATCATAGTGGAAAGGAAGGGGGAAGAAGAAAGCTGTAGATCAAGTAGGGTCTGTAGTGATAATGTAGATAAAGAAAAATGGGTAGACTGGGTGGGCCAAGTGGTCCTTATCTGATGTCAAATTATATGTTTCTATGAACACAGAAATTCAACAGTTTGGGTCTATGTGTATGAAACAATCTCTTCTGGTTATAAGAATACCTGGAATGTTTAGAAATAAACAGTCCTGATTGGCTAAGAATGATGTTATGATTTTATAATACTACGTATTTACAATTCACATCATACGTTCTGTGGGATGGTCTAAAGAGATGAAATGTCTAGTGTGAAGAATGTTTAGAAATAAACAGTCCTGATTGGCTAAGAATTATGTCATGATTTATAATACTACGTATTTACAATTCACATCATACATACTGGGGGATGGTCTGAAGAGATGAAATGTCTAGTGCGAAGACTAGGTTTGCTGGCATAAAGCACCTAGCCTCACCTGAGCTCTTTCTTTCTAGGGTTTGCTTGAAAGGACAGAGCAAGGAGCAACATTAACAGAGCAAGGAGAAACATTAAGGCTTCTTTTGGCTAAGCAGAGTTACTGTTGTGTTACTATTTTGTTTAGTGTTTACATGTGCTTACAGGTTTTATTACTGTTTTCTACTTACAGGTTGTACAGTTTACTGTTTTATTTTTCTCTGACTAAAATTGTTTTTTGCAGGGTATATTTTCTTTTAAATTGTTGTGCAGGTTGTCTTGCTGAAAGGAAGGAAAACACCAGCGTGGTGGGTCAGAGCTATAGCTGATTGGTTCTGGATGGCACAGGCTTGGTCGCACCCACCCTACCCCACACTCCACCCACCCGAAGTACATCATTTCCTTTATACCTGAGGATCTGACATCACGTCCCCAAAAGGGCAAAGGACGTACATCGGTCATAACCTTAACAGCCCAGCACACTGCATAGGAGATAGAAACATGCACACGCTGGCACACACACACTAACAAAAAAGAAAAAAAATGAAATAGGAAGGGAGAGAGATATGTAGGGAGTGGTGCAATGCACTGACTGTGGGGTGGCAGTCTTTTGGGAGATGTTCTGGAGGCTGAGATGCTGTCCTATCTGCAGACACCTCTCTGATCTGAGGGAGGAGGTTGCCCATCTCCAGGCTGACCCGGCGAGGATTCGGGAAACCTCCTCCCCCACCCAGGGACCACCAGGGCCACTGCCGCTGCCTCAGAGGTTGCCAAGAAAGAGGAGCAGTTGGACCATGGTGTGCTCAGGGAGGGTGAGGGTGGTGGATCAGAGATGCATCCCTCCAGTTGTACCTCTCCACAATTCATACGCTGTTCTGGAAGAGCATGGTCCTCTATGGAAGCACCTACAGTGGAGACCAAGGAGGATGCTGGGAACCTCCACAAAGGAGACCCAGAGGAGGGTGGCACAAGACCCCACAGGGGAAGGAAATAACTCCTAGTGGGGGACTCAGTCATTAGGAGGGTAGAACTGGGGGGTGGAGGGGAGAGAGAGGTAAGGTGCCTGCCCAGCACCATGGCTGGAGGAACAGGATGCAAATCCTCAGGATCACAGTAGCAGCAGCATGGGAGAGGGAGCTGGACATCATTGTCCACCTAGGGACAAATGACCTGGCTGGTAATGGGATCAGAGCAGTGCAGGAGGAATTTGTAGAGTTGAGGAGGGGCCTTAGGCAAGTAGCATGCACGGTAACCTTCTCAGAGGTTTTGTCTATCTATGGCATTGGTGAGACTAGGGTACTCAGCACCATGGTATTCAATGAATAGTTGAAAAACTGGTGCAGAGCTCAGGTTTTTGGCTTCATTGGGGACTGGAGGCCACCTGAAGGGATGCAGGACTATGCCGGCATTGGTCTGCGCCTGTTTGGGAGGGGGACCAGGATCCTAGGTGATAGGTTTAAATGCTTCATTGGCAAGTATTTAAACTAGCCTAGGGGGGAGGCACTGAAAATAAGCATGGAAATCCCAGCCCCCCCCCACAAAACAGGGTAATTAGTGAGGTAAACAATAAGGTAGAGAAGTCAAAAGGGAGCAGGACAGGGGTCAATGGAGAAAAAAGCAAAGACAGTAAGGACAGGTATGGGGTTAAAAGGGGTAAGGCTATCAAAAAATGGAGGGCAATGAGTACTAATGCACATAGTGTGGGTAACAAGCTCCCTGAACTAGTCGCCTTGATGGAAGAGGGACACCTGGTTATTGTGGCAGTCATAGAAACATGGAACACAGAGAACTATGACTGGGATGTCAACATACTATGGTACACAATCTACAGGAGGGACAGGGAGGGTAAAAGAGGAGGAGGAGTAGCTCTCTATGTAAGGGAAGGGATCAAAGCAATGGAACTAAAGGGTAAACAGGGAAGAGAGGAGGCACTGTGGGTCACCCTGGAGACAGGATGGCACCACAGTCCGTACAGGGGTTGTATACAAACCCCTGTCTCAGGGGGAGGAAATGGACAAGGAAATGATAGAAGGCATCCTTAGAATGGCAGAAAAGGGGAGATATTGTTGATGGGGAACCTGAAGATTCTAGATGATAACTGGGGCATCTTAGCTACAGTCACATCCAAGAGCAGGGTAATTCTCGATACCCTACATGGGCATGCCTCAGACAGCAAGTGTTGGAACCCACTTGGGAGGGAGCAATCTTAGACCTGGTACTCTCAAACGGGGATGAAGAGAGGATCTTAGATTTAGAAGTGGGTAGCCATCTGGGAACAAGCGATCACCAAACAGTGTGGTTCACAATAAACACAGCCGTAGAGTCAAGTCACACAAAGGTGAGGGTATTGTACTTTAGGAGACCTGACTTTGGCAAAATGGGGGAATGCCTCAGAAAAGCACTAGCAAATGGGCAAGAATGCAGGGTGGAGGAGCAATGGGGAAAGATCAAAGCTGCCATCACAGAGGCAACAAGCCTTTGTGTGAAGCAAAATGAAGGAAAAAAACAATATGGTTCTCAAAAGAGGTGGTGGAGAAGGTTAGGGAGGAAAATATTGCAATCAGGAAGTGTAAGGAAATGCAGAAAGAGCAGGACAGAGAACTGGACCAGTTAAAGCAGAAGGAAGCAGAGAAAGCAGTCAGAATAGAAAGGTCCAAACTGAGGAAAAGATAGCCAGCTCAGTTAAGAAGGGGGATAAAACCTTTTATAGGTACATTAGGGAGTGAAGAAAGACCAAGGGAGGGATAGTGAGGCTTAATAAAGGGGAGGGAGGAAGAGGTTGACAGTGGCAAAGCAGAGATACTAAACAAATACTTCTGCTCAGTATTCACAAAAGAGGAGATGGGGGGGATACCTAAACCAAATAATAGAAGCACACTGGATAGGGGGATCGATACCAGTCCATTCACAGAAGAAAGGATCCTGAAAGAACTCCTAAAACTGAAGATGGACAAAGCAATGGGGCCTGATGAGATTCACCTCAGAATTCTAAAAGAACTGAGGGGAGAACTAGTAGCACCACTGACTACCCTTTTTAACAAATCATGGGAGGTGGGTGTGGTACCTGAGGACTGGAGGAGGGCAGATGTGATTCCCCTTCACAAAAGTGGGAGCAAGGCAGAGGCAGTAAACTACAGACCTGTTAGTATGACCTCAGTGGCAGGGAACATGATAGAATCACTTCTGAAAGAAAGAATTGTTGAGTAGCTAGAGGCTAGCAGGGCACAGGACCCAAGGCAGCATGGATTCACAGTGGGATGATCATGTCAGACGGATCTAATAGCTTTCTTTAACTGGATTGGCAGTTTATTTTATTTATTTATTGAAATGTTTCACCAGGAAGGCATGCTGAGCAACACGTTGCTTGTCTCCCGGTGCGACCTGGGGGGTAGGGGAACATGAGGATAGTATACAGAGATTTGGTACACAATATAGATATACAATTTGATTACATTCAATAAAGTGAGCAGACTATACAGAGGCACTGTAAAGGAGGAATGCTAACAGGTATGAACTAGATGGATACAATGCTAACAGTCTTGAAATATACAGATACGATGGCACAAATATATTTGGCAAACACTTAGTGGGACATAGCTTTGTAGTTAGAAAATGACTGGATAGAATACAAGGAGGTTGAACTAGGGCAAGATTGCAAGGAGAGACAGATAGAACAAACTTTGCAAGGTGTAACAAATGTGCAAGGTTGACTATAAGTGCATTAGAGATTTGGGGTTAGCAATAACTACAGCTAGGAAGGGGAGGAAAGTGGGTGAGTGGGGGGCATGTATGCAGAGAGCAGGGGGGTGAAAGGTGGGCAATTTTGAGGATGGAAAGGTGAAAGGTTGAGGAGAAGGGTCTGCCAGGGCCTGACCCCTCCAGAATGCTGGGGACCCTGCTTGCACCAGGTGGAGGTAGAGCATGACAGGAGGGAAGCAGGTTGTAGGCAGCAGAGGTAAAGCATGACAGGAGGAAAGTAGGCAGCAATGGGGAGTAGGCTTCAGAAGGACTAAGAGAGAGGGAGGTGGTAGAAAAGAGGGGCCAAGACCCAGCCCTTTCAGGAAAGAATGTGGTAGGAGTAGGAGGCGAGGAAGGTGTTTGCCTAGGTTCTGGACCCCTCCAGGATGCAGATAACCCTGCCAGGGGCCTAGGACAAGCAACGACGAGTGGGTAGTGAGGGTAAGCTGGTGTACAGAGGAGGGAACGAGGGGTGGGAGTAGGGTGGAAAGGAAGGGTGTTTGCGGGAGAATGTAGGGGAGGGTTTTACAGGAAAGAGGTGGGCGTGAAGCTGAAACAGACTCATAAGGGAACAAGTTAAAGGGACACTGTCAGCTTTGGTCGTCCTGTTTTATCTACATGCATTCAATGTGCCTCTTGGCACACAAGTATTAAAGACTGAGTCTACTATGCCCTGATACATCACAAACTGATGTAATTTAGCTTGCGCTTATTTTTGGCATTTTGCTTGTCGATCGCCAACATAGTCCGATTAATACTGGAGCACATGCGGACAGACTGCTTCAGTCACCAGCACGTCCTGAAATAGTTTTTGGGACATGGCATGGGAATCAAGATTACTGTCATTATTGTATTGAGTAAACAGTTATGTGCACAATAAAAATCAGTATCGAGAGTCAAGTAAATTAGTTTTTAAAGCAGGGGCGGTAATTTCTCATCGCGCAAGCTGAAATGAGTATAGATTCATGCGCATGCAGAGCATGTCGCTTTGTGCACGCAGCAGGATTTCGCCCCTGCTTAAAAAAAGTAAATTACTTGACTCTTGGTGCTCGGTTTTTATTTGTGCACTCTAACAGCACCTCAGAAGACCACAGTGGTGATGATAATCCTGCGTTTACATGCTGCATGTCCCAAAACCGTACTTCTGGACCGTGCTTGTGCCAGACATGCGGTCTCGTCCAGCATGTGCTTCCGGGTGGTGAGTGAGTTTATGTCGGCCCGACCAGCAAACGGTATTTTAAAAAATAAGCATAACTGGCTAAATGACATCAATTTGTGAGGTATCAGGGTGTAGTAGACTCAGTCTTTAAAGATCAATTGCATGGTGTTTAAAAGACATAATCCTAGTTCTGGTTTATGATAAAACCCTCCAGTGTTATGGCTGAGCATTTAAAACAAAAATAGTGGTCTAAATACCTTAATTTTCACTTTTTGTTGTGCTCCGTAGTCAGCTCGTACTGGCGGGCGTGGCCGCAGTTTGTGCGCAGGCTGCTTTGCGGATGTTGTCCCTGTACACGTCATTTTTGTTTGTGTAGTAAATACATGTACTGTAAGCACAGTGGTCACACATCATCTGCCTTTCTGTCACACAATTTTTTGAAAAAATAAAAATAATTCCTGTTACTGTAGTCTGAGCATTTAGAAGTACTGCCAGATGGAATGTATAAGTGTGATCTGCATTTTAAAGGAATATTTATTTCACCGAAGATATTACCAGCATTGCCATTTACATATGCTTACTGTCAGTGACTGATGGCTGATATTATACGTTTCTTACTGGTCATCTGTACAAAACAATTATTAAAAGTAATAAATGATTTTGCTACATGTTTGTTTTATTTTGCATTTTATGTGTCAATATCACTGCGTCTGTATTCTACATATATTCAATGCATCTTTAGGAAGTGCAACACAATGTTCTTTTTTATATAAACTGACATTGGACAACGCAATGCACACGTTGTCCTAACTGTTGACAATACATTATTGTGTGATACTGTGACACAAGTTGCAAGAAGTTATCTGTGAATTTCTGTAGTGTAGGGCAAGTGACATGACAGCTATCATTCATGCCTTTCTTCAAGCTTCACATTTCTGCGGCATTTCAGCTGCTGTGTGTGCCGGTCTCCAAATGAGAATTATCCGTTTTTAGCTGCATGTCACTATCTTATGTAAATCCTTTCTTCCTTGTACATAATAAATCATCTATAGCAATGTTGTCTTTGTGTGCTGTGTTTTTTTTTTTTTTGTCGTGCAGTGTCTGATTCCTTATTCGTCACCTGAGTTTACCGCTCATACACCCTCGTGATGTAGCTTGCCTTTCTTTGTATTTCATTTGTTTTTTCACTGTTCAATACTTGTAATGGTACATATAACATTAGAGCAAGTGAGCTAATGTTTGCCATCAATAAATAAATTGTGGATTTTTAAAATGTATGACTTTTCTCAGTTTTCTGTCACCTGATATAATTCTCAGCTATCACACATGTCATTATGTGTTAAATATCCACATCTGGTTGTCGTCAAGTGCATTTTGCAGAATAACTTGAAAAGCGTGTGGTCTATGTGTAACTAATCTTTACTTTGTATATCTAAATGTGTAGGTTTTTTTTGTGTGTGTAGTGGTGTTCCTTATTTTTTACTGTAAATGACTGAAATTGTTTTTCCTTTTCTTTGTTTGCACATTACATCTATCTTTTACAGTAACATTTAACATTTTCTATTGCTGACTTTATTGCACTTCCTTTTTACACTGTTATATCACCTTTATAATTCTATACTGATTTACTGTTTATATTAACCTGCTTTTGCTGTCATAATGCCTATTGTTCTACCTTTGGTTGTACAAATAGCAGCACAAGTGGAAGCAGTTTTTATAAGTTTCCAAAAGAAAAAAGTATAGAAATGTATGGGTTTCAGCCATGAAGCAGGCTAACTGGCAGCCAACGAAGCACAATCACCTTTGCTCCAACCACTTCAGTGCAGATCAGTAACTGTAAGTTATGAAAATGAAGGCTGAAAAATGGAGCTGTAATATCGCTAATGCGTGAATGCACACATGCAGTATGCATACTTTCTGGAGTTCAGTGTTGTTCATAATTTAAAATGTTACTTTAGTTGAACTGTTATGGGGTAAAACTTAGTGCACCACTACAGTAGCAGTCTTGTGGAATCCGGTCTTCAGGTACAGGAAGTGGAGTTCACACTGGTTTGTCTTTTTGCGGTTGGATGTAGAAGCAGCAAAGGGGATCCATTTAACATCTGGCATATTCGGGTCCCACATCAACAATTTATCCCCATTTTCTGCCATCCTAAGGATGCCTTCTATCATTTGCTTGTCTGTTTTCTCCCATTTATACTGGAGTCTGTATACAACCCCTGTGCATATTGTGGTGCCATTTCCCATCTCCAGGGTGACCCACAGTGTCTCCTCTCTTTCCTGTTTTCCCTTTTGTTCCATTGCTTTGATCCCTTCCATTACATAGAGAGCTACTTCTCTTCTTCTGCTCTTCTTCCCTCCCTGACCCTCCTTGTTTACCCTTGTATGTTCACATCCCAGTCATGGTTCTCTGTGTACCATGTTTCTATGACTGCCACGATATGCAGGCATCCATCTTCCATCAAGGACATCAGTTCATGGCCGGCCCAGTGGTGCTGAGGGTTGAGGCGCTGGATGCCACACCTCGCTCCACGCCGGTGACCCGGGTTCGGGAGCGGACTCGGTCGCTGGTGGGTCGGCTGGGGGGGCACGGTTTGAGGATCCCACAACAGCTCGCCATCTCCAGGGAGGGTCGGGTGGGAGGGTCGATGCCCACCGCTCTTGTGCGACTCTGGGTGGAGGCTCGGGGGAATGCAAGCTCCCAATAGAAGGGAGATGGGCAGCCCAGGCATGCAGTAGATGTTGGCATCTAGCGCCTTGACATCAGGGGCTAACACTGCGTGGGGGAGGAGAAAAAGTGGAAAAACTCCTGTCGGCTCTGGGAGGACGGGCTTCCTGGGCCATGCCTCCGATTTACCACTGCTCACTGACAACCTCCAGACCCGATGAAAGGTAGAATTATGGGGGTCCACCCCACCTCGTCCCCACTCAGGGGGCAAGCCAAAGCTACATGGGGGACAGGGAGGTAAGTATCGGTGAGCAGGTGGTAGGAGAATGACCCCTTAGATGCCCTGAAGGGTCGGGGCTGACAGGCAGTAGGAGGGAGAAAAAGTCCAATTGCAAAAAAAAGGACACCAGTTCAGGGAGCTTATTACCTAGCCTGTGGGCACTGGTACTCATCTCCCTCCATATTTTGATGTCTTTATCCCTTTTTGCCCCATCCCTGTCCTTACTGCCTTTGCCTTTTTCTCCATTTACACCCGCCCTTCTCCCTATTGACATCTCCACATTAGTGTTTACCTCACTAACTACCCTGACATTTTTTCTGGGGGCGGGACTAGGATTTCCCTGCTCATTTTCAGTGCCTCCCCTTTGGCTAGTTTAATTGCTTGCCAAGGAAGCATTTAAGCCTATCACCTAGGATCCTGCTTCCCCTCCTGGACAAATGCAAACCATCGCACCAATATAGGCCTACATCACTCAAGGTGGACCCCACATCCACAATGAAGCATGAGCTGTGCACCAGTTTTTCAACCATTGATTGAATCCCACAGTGCAGATCACCATAGCCTCACCCATGGCATAGAAAGTGCCAGGTCATTTGTCCCTAAGTGGACAATGACATCCATCTCCCTCCCTTGTGCATCTTCTCCTGCAATCATGAGGATTCACTTCCTGTCACTCCAAGCCATGTCCCCAGGCAGGCACCTTACCGCCCTCTCTCCTCCATCACCAAAGGTATACCCTCCTAAGAATGGACCCCCCCCCCCAACCAGGAGATGTTTTCTTCACATGTGGATGTCCTTTGAAAATACATGCTCTGGCTACAATTGTCAGTCCTGTAACCTGAGCAATACATGTAATGCTAATGAAGGCTGCCAAAAGAGTCCACCATTTCTACATCTGGATGTTGGGTCACCTTGAATTCTACGATCACTATTATGTCATCTTACCATTTAAAAAAAATTTTACATTAAAACCCCCACATTCCATCATTGTGGATGCATGTATGTCATCTGTGACTTGGGTATGCTTTTCACATATTTTCAGGAGACAATCAACAGGTCAACGCAGACAATGAAGCGTGTTCCTCTCGGTATTGGGAAAACAAAACAGTCACGAGGGATGCAGACAGTATGTCATGGTGTAGATCGTGGTGTTCAGACAGACTTTGCAGTTAAAGTACTTCAAACAGTGTCAACACAGTGTGAGCCAGTACAGCAAAAAGAGGAAGATAATGGGTGTACTGTAAGTGATGATGAGTCATGTCTTGATTCCGAAAGTTCCAGTGATGAACCAAATGATGATAGCCTGGATCCTGACTGGCAAATGGATTCCTCTGATGAATCAGACAGCGACAGTTCCATGGACAATACTATTGTACATATGTAAGCATTTAAGTATTCTGAATTTAGATTTGTAATGATATTCATATTATTTCATATTTATCATTGAAATTGGAATAACAATTAAGCAATAGTGATCAAAGAGCTGGTCGTTTCCTAGAGATTAATGACTGGCTAGTGGGAAAAAGTGACCTGAGGCATAGCAGAGGGACAACCCCACCTAGCCAGTTGTTAATCGATAGGGAATGGCCAGCCATAAGGTCATTATTGCGATTATAAGTCTAATCGTGGTAATGACCTTTTTGGGAGCAGCTTTTGCCACTATTTTTCAACTTCTTTGGTGCTGCGTGACATAGCACCCAAAGGCTACTGCATGGTGTCCTTCTGTGCAGTACACAGTACGTGGATGTTGTCATCCTCAGGGATGCACTTTCTTTTGCATAGAAGGGTTTTAGGACTTACTGTTTTGTCTGGAACTGTCATAACTTGGTCATTTGTTCTTCTTTAACCACTGGCGTCAGCACTGCAATTAGCCATGTGTCTACCACACCGGGCATTACTAAGACATTTCAGAACGGCATGGCAGCCAATCATTGAGTTTCTTTAGCTCATGAATAATTCATTAGACTCATAATTTTACACTATTATGCAACATAGTAGTAGTTCGAACATTTCATAATTGTTGGTCAGGTCATTTCCTATATCAGTGTGTGTTATGGGTCATTTATCTTCATGCCGAAGGCAAAAGCATGGCAAGCACATGTTTGTATTTGTCAGCTTAGCGGTGGCACATTAGCAGAATTATTGTAAATGACAAGGCATCTGTGACACTTGCTGCATTGTTCTGTGTCTCTCGCTCTATGTGAGTGCATAAGCTTGTCATGTATTACAGCACAGCAAAGTGGGTGTTAGGCAGCTGTGAGCTGAACTGTATTGATGCCCACCCACTCGCCCGCCCCTTGGATCTCTGGGTACCAAGCACTCAGTGAAGCCACCAGGGATAGCAGCACTGCTGTTGCATCTACTGGAGTGCCCCTCACCAAGCTACTATGGTTTTGTTGTAAATATCTGTAAATGTGGCATGGCACATATATGGAAGAACCGCATATTCTCTTTCCAGACATTGAAGGCAACCACTTATTAGTTTGTAAAAAACCTTTTTTTTTATACATTAGGTCTGAAGAGTTAACATATGAGGCTTCACATCTTGATGAAAAAAAATTTCTTGTGTTCCAAAATGCATTACTCATTCTGCTGCAAGTCTGCCTAAGATGTCAAGCCAGCTATCGTGTATTTTTCAGAACTATGATGTTCCGCTGATCACGTTTGAACAGGTATGTGTAAATGGGCATCGATGAACATGGGATTATCAACCTCGTCTACATTCTCTCCCTGCTGGGAACCTACTGGTGGCATCGGAAATTCTGTTCACGGGTGGAAGCCCATTTCGTTTCCTGAACATCTTCAAACATCAAAAAATCCCATGCATCTCAGTGCATACTTTTAATAAAATACAGTCCTGTTACCTGGTACCAGCTGTAAGAAATTTGTGGAAAAGTCAACAAGAACAGATACTGCAAACATTTAATGGTACTGTCGCAGTACCAGGTGGGTATGCACGCTGCTGCTCTCCAGGGCACACAGCAAAATACGGATCTTATAGCTTGATGGATCTAACAAATGCTAAAGTTGTTGATATGCAGTTGATCCAGGTAATATGCCTTAACATATCACATATAGCTCAAGTTATTGAATGTATTTCCAGCTGTTTCACTGTAATGTGCTCTCCTGTAGCACTGCTCATATTGACAGACCATTGGTGTACCAGTGTCAATCAGCTAAGTATACAGGAGGTCATTGTACAACTGAACCATCATGCAAAGTGTTTCAGAATATTATGGCTAAAAATGCATGAAATTAAGTAGAACTTAACCATTTCATAAGCGCAAGAAGACACTCCAGGTACCATGGTGTTATGGGGTGCTAACGCCTCTTCTCAGGTAGTAGAAGCCCTTGGCTACATGTCGTGCTTCAACCCCCCCAAGGTGGGCTGTTATCTAACCATTCCACACCCCTGTCATGCATTATTGCTTAATTATAATAGGGGTCTGAGAAATGGAGCTTTCTGATTGGCTGTAAACATTCTAACAGCTTTATGTTAATCTTTTATTAACATACATGTAGAGCTTAATCATCTGCTTAAGAAGGTTTAACACTATTGAAATGTTATTTTTATTCTACTAGCAATAAGGCACTCCCAGGGATTATGTTAATCATCAGTAATCACCCTCTAGGGCATGTGGCACTCAGCTATGCCTCCTGCCACACTGCACCCCAAGAAGGTGATTAACAGACCATTAAGATAACCTCTGGTCATGCCTTATTGCTTAATTACTGATGTGCTGTATATAATGTAATGTGCCTTTGTTTTAAGCACTACTTAGAATACATTTCCTACATAATTTTTTTGTTTGTTTCATTATGTTGCTTGCATGCATGTGCAAGAAACATAGTGCCATCATCGGAGATTTCTGAGGTGTGTCACCTCCTCCTCCAATTCAGGCAGTGTGCTGGCAGGCGCGGCCCCTGTAAGCCAATGCATTTTGGAGCTGTTTATGACATGCTCCAAAATGCAGTGGCATACAGTTGAAAGGGGGAGCTACGCTTCAGTGAGCAGAGATAAGAAGCCCACTGAAGCGTAGCTCCCCCACACACAGGTGTGCGCCCTGCACCTACTACCGCGTAGCTGATGGGGTGCCCAATCCCTGCCGCTGGAGATACTGTCGCTCCCCCCAGTTGTAGGTGCCATGCTGGAGCCCACCCCAGCGTGGCAATGAGTCTCACGACGGGGTGCCTAATCCCTGCCGGCTGAACGCCCCCAATGTCCATAACCGACGGGTGCCCAACTCGCCAGCTGAGATACTGTCGCCCCCCAGCCAGAGGTGCCACGCTGGGAGCCCACCCCAGCGTGCGCAATGAGTCCTTTGGCCACGGGGTGCCCAGTCCCCATCAGCTGAACACCTCCATCGTTCTTGTGCCATGCTGGGAGCCCACCCCAGCATGGCAAACGGTCCCACATTGTCTTTTCTTTTTTTAAACCTGAAAACGAAATCGAACCCCGAGCGCCTCCCGACCCCCTCCCACAACCCGCACTCCACCCACTGTGCACCCAGCTCTCCCCACACCCCTCACCCCATACTTACCTCCGACTCTGGCATGACGATCTTCGTGGACCGGAACACGCCTGCACTCTTCAAAGCCGACCGCTAACTGAGGAAATGCCGTGGCTGTATAATGGCCTAGATGGGGGTTTCAACTTTATTGCATATCTCAGGCTTTGGGAATTTTGCAAATTTTCAACATGGGTTTTGGGACCTTCTCATGAATGATGTCACTGTCATGGCATATTCGGCCTCTAAGGGTGATTTCGCGCAGTGACTGTAAATCACCCTTGGGCCTGAATACCACCATGACAGTGACATCATTCATGAGAAAGGGTCCCAAAACCCCATGTTGAAAATTTGGTCCAAAAATTCAAAAAAATGACTGTTTTACGAGCGTGCGTTGCACAGTTCTTACGCAGGCTCATAAGTTCGCGAAATTTCAATATTTTCACTCCAGATTTTCAACATTGCCATTTTACCACACCTTCTTATGAGCAGTACAGCTGTCATTTTTCACATCTCACCCAAAATGAGTTTCCACCCAGGTAGCGCAGAATGGCGTAGTCGGTGTGCCAAATCAGTGTACGGGACAAATTAAGAAAATCACAGTAACACTGTTCATGAGCAGAGGTCTTAAAATGGCTATGTTGAAAATTTGGTGAAAAAATTCCTAAAAATGACTGTTTTACGAGCGTGCGTTGCGCATTTCCTACGCAGGCTCGTAAGTTCACAAATTTTCAATATTTTCACTCAGATTTTCAACATTGCCATTTTACCACACCTCCTTATGAGCAGTGCAGCTGTCATTTTCACATCCTGCCCAAACGTGTTTCACCCATGTAGCGCATAAATGGGTGCAGTCGGTGTGCAAACTCAATGTATGGGACACATTAACAAAATCACAGTCACACTGTTCATGAGCAGAGGTCTTAAAATGGCTATGTTGAAAATTTGGTGAAAAATTTAAAATGACCAGTGTTCGACGAAATGCGGCGTTGCACAGTTCCTACGCACGCTCGTAAGTTCGCAAATTTTCAATATTTGCACTCCAGTGTCTTCCAAATACCTAAACAGCACATAGAAGCAAGCAACATTCGGCATTGACAAATGCTTGTTTTAAGAGTAATGAGGTCTGGAACTCAAATTGCATTGAACTAGAAGGGCTAAAGAGAGGATTGGCCACTTTAAAAGGTGTAGGTGTGGTTATTGGCAGTCTCACCACCGATAGGCATGTTAGTGTGAAGAAGTTCATCCGAGGGGAAGAGCCAAGCATCACGCATAGATTTGATGTATGACACGTTGCAAAGGGTATGTGATTGTAAATGTATCAATTAAAATAGTTAGTAAATTGATTTCAGGTGGTGTACGTAAAAATATATGAATAATGTGTTATTCATGTAAAGAGTTATTGTACTTATAACTTACTGTATTTTGTGTTCAGATATTTAGTACCACAAATCCTAATACTGTAATTTCCAATTGATACAAGGTATTAAAAAGAAGTTGGATGCTAAAGGGAGATGTAAAGACCGTATGCAACAGAAAGACTGGGCACAGTCTATCAGTAACCATGTCTACTGGGTGGCGTCCACAAGTGGTGGAGATGGAGTCATGATTACAGCTAAATGGAAAGCAATCAGTGATCACGTCTGCAACATTCACTCTGGTCACGCAGCTCCATACAGTGAATGTGCCCACGGGCCTCTCCAGGACCGGCTATGGCTAAAGAAAGGTTAGCATGTGCAATGGAGCCATTATTTTTTACAAGGGTCACTGCTGAAAGGTAACTGACATGTCATTGTAATACTGACCGAATTATATTTCACAGGTACTAAGGCCGTAAAGGAATTAGGTACTATCCTTTACAATAAAGTGCTGTGCAACAATGTAAAAAAATTATCCCCTAGAGAGCAGACATCAGCACTTGAGTCATACCATCGCATTGTGACCTTTTTTGCACCAAAGAGTCTTCATTTTTTTTACAACTGCATGGAGGCAAGGTGCATTGAGTCATGAGCATTCATTGTAATTTTGATTATAATCATTTAAAATGCAGTACTGCATATTACTTATGCCTGTTATTGCAATGTTTAGGTTGCTTATTGCAGCCCTACATTTTAATGAAAACTCCTCCAGGGCACAGCAACTAACCAAACAAGGCAAAAAAAGATGGAGTGTGTCATACCCAAAGTCCTGTGGTGGAGCACCAGTGGCAAAGGCAATACGTGTACCACCAACCTATGGTAATTGAATTAAACCACATTAGATACATTTTTGTCTCATTCAGTTATAGGGCAAACTCTTTAACACGTCCTAGTACTCCATAGTTTGATTTTGAATACAGACTAGTGGTAGTGACACGGATGGGAAGGGAGTGAAGCACAGGGAAGGCAAGGATGATGGGCACAAGCAGGGCATGACAGAGGTGGAGGGTGGTGGGTGGAACAAGGGGAAGGGGAATTGAGTATAGAGAGGTGTTGGAAGAGAGAGAAAAGTTATGATAGAGAGGAGGGGTTATGGTGAGAGAGAGACTGCATTCAATATGAAAGGGGGATTAATGATAGGAGGAATCGAAGAGTGTTCACATTACAGTGATGCAATATCAATTGCATTACAGGATTGTATTTAGCTTTATTGCAATTAATAATAAGATCTCACCATAGTTTGCATCATTCTTCTCATACACACATACTGAATACAGTTACATGACATGGTATTCATTGTTCCACTTTATATTAGGTTATGTGACAGACCTTATTAGTGAGGTGATGTCACTGAGGGCACAATACCCAACATATCCATCAGCCAGACAAGCAGCATTCAAGGTGGTACCAAAACCAACAGCAGAAAAGTTTGACAAAGAACAGAAGGATGACATTGTGAAATGCCACAGGAGTAGATTTAACAAGTCATCATTGGATACAAGGTATGATTCATACAGTAGGTAACTTGGACCCGAACCATGTATGACTGTAAAAGTCAGCAAGCCAATTTTAAGGTGACCCACCACTCAACAGGCAGCCAGTGCAGAGTGTGCACCACAGGCTAAATATCAGTGGACTGTGTTGACTGGCTCAAGAACCTGTCCACAGCATTCTGCACTACCTGCAAGCGGTGGATATCAACCCCAGGAAGCTCTACGTATAGGAAGTTACAGTAGTCAAGGCACGAGATCACAAATGAGGGCACACTATACTGGTCAGACACAACAGACAGTACCACACAAGGCAGGGAGTGGGCGTCAGAGGAAAATATCCTTGAGACTACACTGTGCAACCTGCCCATGAGTTGTGGCTCAAGCTGACAGCAAGTAAAACCAGTAGATTTTACCAGCAAGTGGCGACGGTGGACATATTAAAATATTATTGATCGAGAGCGGTCAATACTATATTGGAAAAAAATTCCCATAATATGCCCATTTGTAGGGCACCTGCATGTGAGATGCTATTCACAGAATGAGAGTGCCTCATACACAGGGTACAGGACTGCTCTGATTGGTCGGGAGCGCTCCATCAATCTATAATCAGTATTATTGGTAACTCGGGCAACAGTTTTACTGTCTGCAAAATGTTTCCATTGTGGATAATGACTGAGTAACAGAGGTTAACCACAATGTAATCACATCATGTGGTTTCCAGGACAAGCAAAGGAAACATCAAGAGTGCATGACCACCACAAGAGGTTATTACATCTGTGGTTGACCAACGTTATTCAGGCATTGTATTTTATTGGGTATGGAAAAACAACATAATGTAGCTAAAAAATAAATGTTTTCCCTATATGTGTGTTTTGCAGGAATATCCAAGCATCACATCACCTTTCATGTCCAGTCATTTTGAAAGGTGGAGACACTCAATTGTCATCCCATAGTCATTGCAGAGTTAAGCAATGTTTGCAGTGTACTAATGTCATTGCGATGGTAGTATCAGGTTGTAAACTGATGGAAAATGGGGTCAATATGCACTGTACATGCATTATATCGAGGATTGTGTATGAGCAGTCATACATAACAAGGATATTATTGTATCAAGAGGTTTCCCTGGTAACAGATGACCTCGAGAGCGCAGATCGAGAGGTACTCTGTTACCAAGGGAACATCAGGATACACAAATTTCCTTGCTTGTGTATGACTGCTGATACTCAATCTTTTATAGTGTATGGGCAGTCACAGCATAGAAAATCACACAAAACCAGCTGGAGAACACAGCAGAGAATAGAAATGTTAACATTTTTTTTTAACTGACACAGTGTGCTGCAGATGTTTCTGCAAGTTCAAGTTTAAAAAAAATGCAACTTCCAGTTTAACTGGATTGAGGAAAGCAACTATGTAGCAGCATTCCAGGTTGTTCTGCTGTAGTAGTGACATAGCTAGTGCAGCATAACAGCTGTGATGACATAGCTACTGCAGCATGACAACTCTATTCTAGTTACGGATTTCTATCCATAGCAACATTCTAACATACACTATATATACATTTGACACTCACTGACTGTCTCATTGCCTTTAATTCTACAGCACAGTATCAGCGGACGTGACCGGAGATATGTAATTTGCCCTGTTAAGGAAGCCATTGCTGCTCACGATGTACGTCAGGTCACATCAACAATTATTTGAATGTCAAACGAGACATTGGCTTACAGGATTTACTTACACTGCCCTGCTAAAGTTTTCATCTTGGTGGTAATGTGTGACAACAGGCCATCATGATGGCTAGCCAAGTAGCCCAGCGATCATCATTAAAGATTATATATCAGAATTATCATATGCAATATTGAAGGAACTGTTAGGTGTAGCCTTATGGTACTCCTCATTGTGAAAGTTAATTGAGTACAACAAATATCACATACAGCAGCATTGCAGTTTATGAGCAGTATTTCATGAAAGTAATTGAGTAAAATCGGTGGCTACTGACATCATCTGGATCTCATGTTTGTTACAGCTTTTAATATTGAATTGACTGTTAACACAATGATTGATCACTGTTCATTTCTGATTATTTTTAATTGAATCACAGTGTTCTTTAAGTTCTTGAATTTTATTTTTTAAAGAGGTTCAATATGACAAGAAAATATGATAATTGTCAATAATCAACATTTTTTATTCGGATTATACATTGAGATGATCAGTTGTTGCATTACTGATGAAATAATAGTCCAATAAAATAGTCAGTAACCATAGTGCCTAAAACCAGTATAAGTTTCTGATGGAAATCTTTGATGTATTGCATGTACCACACACGACAGCAAGATTCTGCGGTTCCCTCTTCCAAGCCTCATGAATACCCAAAAAGTAAATCTGCGGTATGCAAGATGACGATATAATCTGCCAAAAAATGTAAGACAACACGTTATGTAAGTTTTATTAAAAACACATGGATAATTGATGGTTATATAGAACATACAAATTCTACTTCTAACACCGGACACTCTGACAGAAAGGGAGTAGCCACTAGATGCCACACCACTAACCATGCAGGAAATACAGTGTTGGTAGCGACCTCTTGATCATTACATTGCATACAGGCACCCCGGTCACAGTAATGTTGATGTCGTGTGAAAAGGATCAAATGTTCCCTTTTGGACTGCGTTACGAAGTCATGTCCACACTTGTGTATGACTACTGCTGGGTACACTCGGCAATGTTGACAAGCTCTGTAATGGGTACTGTCACTATTTCTGTGCAGCAACGTTTGCCAGCTAAACACTGAAACAGCTCACACGTTGCAGAGAGAAAGAGATATAGAGTAACACTACCCATTATGCAGTATGTCAAAATCACCAAGTTACCCTGCCATGGTGAAACTCGACAGACCAGGATACACAGCAACAGGTAGCAGTGTTGATCTCCCTGCTGGAGCTCACTTGGTTCTGTCTCCTCCATGATGTACCTCACCTCATCAGATGGAGGGACACTCAGCAGGATGCTACATAACAGGTTAGGCGTGCAACAGAGACATATTCCAGTGCAGCAGGTGAATGGAGCATGCAGGCCTACAGAGAAGCAGCATGGATGACACTGTGCTGGACTACTGCACACAATATAGCACATAAGACAGGGACAGTCATTGCTGCATGAGACATCATTTCCTGTGTAGTGTCTGCTAAGTGGTGGGATAAACACTACTGGCTACTGAGGTCTGACACGACCAGTCACTGCACCTGTCCCAAATCAGTGGGTCATCCTTCCTTGGTGATGCATGTTCGCGGGTGGGTTGGGGGGATTAGACTGGCATAGTCACTGTCACAGGACCACTCACTATAGTAGGAAAATATAATCGCAATAAGGCACTCCAGGGTGTGCTTCATCACTGAATAACATCACACCTAGGGTGGCGGAAGCACTTGGCCTGTGGCCTCATGCTTCAACCCACCCAAGGTGTGACGTTATTTATTAACAACGCACACCCTGTCATGGCTCATTGCTTAAATATGTCAGTATATGACACGACAGTATTACACACTGTTCAATTGTTTCATAGTCCCCGACAGGACCATCCAAGTAAATGAATTCATATAAGGCCTCCTCCAGGACATATTCATCCAAGCACAGAAACTGGAATCCAGGATGTTCAGTGATACACTGCATGCCTGGAAACCGATCCATCTTAATCCGAATTTGTGTGTAGAAATAGCAGCATCGACACTCTTCAAGTGTTGCCATCAGTTGACACACAGAGCAGTTGCACCTGTGACAATGATAACACACATTTTATAGGACAGCATCCAGTAGATTTGAAATGATGCAGTACACTTTATCCGTACTATGTAACTTTTTATTTCAGACCAGTGTATAAGGTATTCATGGAATATAGGTATGTAGCATGAATTTGTTAAAAATATTTATTACTGATCTCTCTTGAGTCAGGGATGACAGGGGTCGGCAGCGGAGGAGAAGATCAAGCATCCAGTGGACTGCTGTCTTCTCCTGGGGTGAGATACGAGGGGGCCCGAGCTCAGTAGCATCACCTGGCAGAGACCAGGAGGGGAGACACCCAGTAGCAGGGGCATGTGCAGAGGGCTGGTGATGGCAGGATGTCAGTGGGCAGACATGCGCAGACACCCATTGCACACTGTGCCATGGGGAGGAACTTATGTAAGAAAACATCCTCCCATCGATAGGCGCAGGTGCTTCCCAACCTTTGTCCACACTCCCAGTGTCGTGCTTGCCTCTCCATTGTTCCCACCACCCCATCCTGGAGCTCAGTACTGTAGATAGCATGTCCTGGATGAAGGCAACCCTTCATCAGAGTTATCAGATCGGAGGGATGTGATGGGACAGGGAGGTACGGAGTAGGTGCAAGTCATGATGGGAGGTAACAGTGAAGGTGAGCAGGGAAAGGTCAGTAAAAGTCTGCATGGGCAAAGTGTGAAGACATATTATGACAGCTGAAAGAACTGGGTGTCTATCCTATGTAGACAAGGAGGAGAGAGAGACAGGACATGAAGGAAAGTTTCAAGTATGCAAAGGTGATCAATAAAGTGAGTGACAGGTTAATTTTAGGAGAGCAAAAGACCAAACCGATGAAAAGAAAGCCAACTCATTTAAGAAGGGGGATAAAACCTTTGAGAAATACATCAAGGAGTGAAGGAATACCAAGGGAGGGATAGTGAGGCTTAATGAAGGGGAAGGGGTGGGCAGAGGGTGACTGTGAAAAGGAAGGCAGAGATACTAAACAAACATCTCTGCTCAGTATTCACAAGTGAAGAAGAGAAGGTACCTAGATCAAACAACAAAAAAACTCTGGATAGGGGGTTGATACCAGCCAATTCACAGAAGAAAGAGTTATGAAAGAATTCTTCAAACTGAAGGTGGACAAAGAAATGGGGCCTGATGGGATTTATCCCAGAATTATAAAGAAAACTAAGGATACAACTAGTGACACCACTGACTACCCTCTTTAACAAATCATGGGAGAGTGGAGTAGTACCTGAGGTGTGGAGGAGGGCAGATGTGATTCCATTCCACAAAAGTGGGAACAGGGCAGAGGTATGAAACTACAGACCTCTTATTTTGACCTCAGTGATAGGAAAAATGGTGAAATCAGTTATGAAGGAAAGAATTGTTGAGTACCTATAGGCCAGAGGGGGACAGGACACAAGGCAGCATGGATTCACAGCAGGACGGTCATGTCAGACGAATCTAATACATTAATTTGCCTGGGTGGCCAAAGTAATAGATCAAGGAGGTGCTGCGGACATGGCCTACCAAGACTTTAGCAAGACATTTGACACAGTCCCACACAAAAGATTAATATACAAGCTGGCCAGCCTGGGAGTGGGTCCCAAGGTGGTAGTGTGGCTAAAGAATTGGCTGGAGAACAGGACAAAGAGGGCAATAGTAAAAGGAGTGCACTCTGAAAAAAGGGGAGTTAATAGTGAGGTACCACAGGATTCAGTACTGGGTCCGGTCCTTTTTAATGTCTTTATAAGTGACATTGCAGAGGGACTGAAAGGAAAAGTATGTCTCTTTGCAGATGACACAAAGATCTGCAGCAGGGTTGATACACAAGTTGGGGTGGAAAGGATCAGTAGGGTCTTGGTAAGGTTGGAGAAATGGTCAAATGTATGGCAGCTCACATTCTATGCTATCAAGTGCAAAGTAATGCACCTGGGCAACAAAAACCCAGGGGAAGAGTACACCATGGGCAGGGCCCCTACTTTTCTGCGGCACAGTGGGACCAAGTTCTGCGGCGGTGGTTTGTAATTTCTGCGGAAGTTCTGCGGCACTAACAAACTACCACATTACAGTGACAGCTTGTCATCCTGACTTCACTTTCATGGCAATGGTTATAGGAACCAGGATGGTGGAAAGCACAGTAACACTAGTTCAAAAAATAACAGACTTATAAAAATAATTTTATGCCTAAAAAAGCAAAACAAATGTCTCTTCCTTAAGGTCCTAGCCTGTTAAATAAATGACACATGCAGAGATCTTATGTGATAAATAAGGTATTTCTATATGCGTGCTGTCTATCCCACTAATGAGGTTTCCACTGTCTATCACTTATATATTTGTATGTGCTTTGTACACCACTCATGAGGTTCCCACTGTGTATCACTTATATATTTATATACAATCTGTAACATACATACAAATATGTGTGTGTGTGTGTGGTGAGAGAGACAGAGATACTGTGTGTGTGTGTATATATATATATATATTTTTTTTTTAATTTCCATGAACTTGCATCCTCATTCATACAGGTCCCATTAGAAATGGAATAGAGGAGTTATTGCAAAACTCATTTTTGATGTCAACCTGCTTTCCCTGACACACTGCGTAACACCATCAGACCATGACATGCATGTGAACCGATTGTGAGATAGAGCTCTCCAGACCAGCACGAGTCCACCATGTGACACAACACTGCACCATACCTTCCCGAGCTCCGAGCAATGATGTGTTCCACCAATCCTTGTGCTGCCCAGCCAGCTCCCAGAGCTGATCTCTGAACCTGAGTTGCCAGCATGGAAACACAGCATGCTACCCTCTGGCCCAACAGCTGTTCCTGCACACAACATTTCTCCATAACTTTTAGGTGATTCTATCAACCAATGACAATATGTAATCAATAACCCTGGCAAAATATGTATAGTGCAATTATTTATTTAACAGGTCTATTCCTTCAACAGGTCTAACATTATTATATTCCACTTTTCTGGGCATAATTACTTTATTTTCTTAAAATGACAGTTAAATTCATTTTACCAGTTATTCATTTCAGATGGCATCTCTATATCTTAAAGGCACAAATAGGTTTGTACAAAGCGAGGTATGGACTTACAGGTCTGTGCCTTGACAAAGGCTTTGTTTAAGCTGGACCTAGTGCAATAATGTAAGACTGAAAATTGTATTAGGCTGTAGTGCAAGTTGAGCAAATATCACCATGCCTGATGTGCTGTGCCACCATCTCTGGCAGTGGAGCTGCGTAGATAAGGGACTGTTCATTTCTGTTGCAGAACGTGAGCATTTTATTAGCTAATGTATGATGTTATAGCAATGATAACATCACATTCTGAGCATATAGGGGTTTAGGATATAAAAAGAGGGAAGGAACCAGATTCTATGGAAAACAGAAATATTAATAAAAAATCAACAAGAAGAGTGGAATTCTGCAGCACCATAGAGAGTTCATGTCGATTGTGTTCAAGTTCAAAATCTCGCGGCCGCAGAATTCTAGGGGCCTTGACCATGGGTGGTGATATACTAACAACAGCAAAAATGGAATGGACCTGGGGGTAGTCATATCAGATGACATAAAGGTGGGCAAGCAAAGTGAGAGGGCAGTAAGGAGGCATGGGGGGATACTGGCATGTATCGGAAGAGGCATCACCAGTAGAAAACAGGAAGTTGTTATCCCTCAAGGAAATCAACAAAGTCCAAGAGGGTAGCATCTTTCAGAAAAAGAGGTGTGCAAGAACAAGGGGGCACAATTTGAAGATAGAAGTGGGACAGATCAGAGGTAATGTGAGGAAGTATTTTTGCACGGAGAGGGTTGTGGATGCGTCCTGAGGAGGTTGTGGAGTCAAAAATAGTGGGGGAATTCAGTTGTGTATTGGACAGACATAAGCCAACTCTAGGGGTTAAGGGTAGGAGGAAGTAGGCTACTGGTTAAGTAGGATATGCAGCTTATCCATTAGGTAGGGAAATGGGAAGACTGGGTGGGACAGGCGGTCCTTATCTGCCATCAAATTCTATGTTTCTTTGAAAGATATATACTAGGCTACATGACTTGGATTGAAAATGGAGAGTGGGAATTTTAGGAGAAACATGATGAAGCATTACTTCACTGACCAACTGATTAAGCATTGGACCAGCCTGCAGAAGTATGTGGCAAAGGTCACTACAGTGAAGGGTTTCAGTACGGACGATAATGAACAGGGAGTTCTGAAGTTCCGTGGGAGAGGGGAAAATGTTTGAGGTGCAGAAAAATAAAATGTAAATAGTGCAGACTTTTTTTCCCATATTTCTATAGTTGTATTTTTTTTTTTTTTTTTACTGCGCTAAGGTTGGGGGAAAGGTTAATGTGTACTGCAGGACAAACTAGGATCAGTTGGATTTATGGTACTGTCATAACATGAGTGACATTTGTGAACTTCTTTACCTGGATTGTCATTTAATTTGTCTGCAATTCGGCTTTATCACCAAGTCTCTTTCAATTTGACTCATTTTTATGTGTGTCGGATGTGCTGCTTCCCAGCTTCAGTCTTTTGGTATTTTGCTTCAGTTCTGGGGTGGGAGGGTATTTTGGCCAAGATACTGTCATGTTGCCTGTGGGGACTCTGGTGATGGTGCTAGGATACAACTCACAAAACATGGGTATGGAGGAAATGGGTAGAAATTCCATTAGAAATATCCTCCAGCCAGCACTCTGATGCAGGGTTTGAATTTCCGCTGGAGACCCGGGTTCATGAATAGACTCTGGTATTGAAGGGCTGGCCAGGAAAGAAGGATTGGAGCACCCAGAGATGCACCTCGCCTTCTCCAGGGGGAGGATGGGAATGCATACCGGGTGCCTGCTGGCCCCTGGCAGAGGACGGGAGCACAGCAGGATGTCAGGGTCCAGATTGCTAAGAGAGTGGCAGACGTCGGCAGACACCTTGATGTCAGTGGCATGCATCTCTCCAGGAGAAACCAGGAAATAGCTCCCTGGCTAGCCAGATGATAGTCTCCAGCCCTCCGCTGCCACCAAGTCTCATGATCTGCCCACCTCAGCGACACACGGGAACAATTGCCTACTGCTTTGGCCTGCCCCCACTGGTGCCTTCACTCTGGGAGGAGCGGGACCCACCTGACGAAGGGGTACACCGGGTTACCCCCGGGGTGCTCGCAATCTGAGGTAGGAGTTGGCACTAGGAAGAGGTACGCAGATGGAAAGGGCCATGAGGGACCTAAAGGAGTGGTTGGCCAGGGGGAGTAGAGAAGCAAAAACAGAAACAAAAAAAATCCCCTCCAGAACGCACCAGATTGTTAAAAATTTTCTGGGGGCCTAGGCGGACCACTGGCATATTATTATTTTTTTTTCCGCTGACTTGAGATCCCCCATCTATAGGACTCCTGGATTCACCCCAGGCCACATCTGTTAATATGCCGTTAGAGGCACAGAACACACAGCAGCTGAAGCTGATCCATTAAGTGTCACAGTATCTTTGATTGTGATGTGGAACGCAGCACCTCCCTGCAGAGTCTTGGTGTCCTGGTGCCTGTATGCAGTGTCCCTCCAGCCGAGCTGACCCTGCCTGCAGACGCAGCAGAACCCACCCCAAAAGTTCTACCTCTGTCCACTTATTCAAATTATCTCTGCCCTGTGCCTGTTCCTTATAAGTGTAACTACTCCTGGGAGTGGATCAGACAGACCATTTCATAATGGAGATAGTGCAGGGCGGGTAGAAGAAAAGTGAACTTCAAGTTCCCTCCACCTCTTTGATTGGCTCCTGTGGGAACCCTGGCCCTGCAGCTATGGCCGCTGATGCTCCGCCGCCTCCTCCCTCCTGCCTCTGATTGTGGTAACATCCACTGCAGCTGTCCCTGGCCACTAATGTGGCCCAGCTCCTCTCTGCAGCCTCCTTTCCTGGTGTGACCCCGCTGCACATGCTACCTGCCGCAGCGTGAGCTTGCCATTGCAGCTGGGACCTTCATTACATGATCATTTAACACTTCGACTGTGCTGTTCCCTATCATGATCTCGCTGGAGAAGGCAAACACAATCAGCATGTAACAATCATGTTCAAGGGAATATGTTGATAATAACTACAAAACAAACAATCAAATTGGAGAAGGAGATGGTGATGGGCAAGACAATATTTTATACATTGATCAGGGGAGTGGCATGGGTAAATAACAGCTGCATTCAGAATACTCAATATGAACACATGTACAGTACCACAGCAGAACTGGAGTAAGCAGTATCATCAAATTACTTGCACTGTGTGCACAGGTCATGGACTATGAAGTTTGAGAACAATGCAAACAATAACAGAAGGGACAGAGGATGTAATACTTTACAAGCATCACGTCCAACTATCATTCCATTGCAGTACACCTCTTATGACTATCTCAAACTCCAAGTCACAAAAATCAATCAGGGCGGCTAAGATAAAAACGAAACTATCGATACTTTACAGTGCACATCATAACCCTGTTATTGATGTTATTTTGTAATAAGAAATCTGTAGGGAATATTTGCAGAAGTACACACAAACTAACTTATCACTGACCATTCACCGACTGGTTGTGATAACAGCACATCAACACTGCTTCCAATTGCACTTTCAGCAAAGGTGCTACTATTAACAGGAGAAAATGATCTCCTGACTGGTACACGAGGCTCAGATTCAAAGGGATCAACAGGCAGAAATACATGAATATCGTCTGTTTCTGCCTCAGCATCAAAGGATGCCATTTACACAGCCTGACAATTAAATTTCCTGGGAAAACTCTAGCCAAATCGGTCACAAAATTTACGTCACTGACTCAGCGTGAGGTGAAAAGTCAGGTCACGCAAACAGTCAGCGCTGTCATGGTGAAAACAGTATACGTGGATTTTAATTATGGTTTAAACAAGTTAATTAGTCAAATCTGACTCAAGAGAATGACACCGAGAACCCTAAGAAGTCAAACTCTATCGATATAGGTAAGAACCTAAAGATCAACAAGATGGTTGCAACTGATCTTTAATACTTGTGTGCCAAGAGGCACACTACATGCATAAAGACAAAAACGGATGACCAAAGCTGACAGTGCCCCTTTAAGGAGGATTGCAGCAGGAGCAGCTAGCAGAAAGAAAGTTATGTAAGGCAGAGGCAAGGAAGTGGGAGGAGGAGGAGGAGGAGGAGGAAGAGTGTTGTATTTGAGGTGAGAAGGAGTTCCAGATTTTAGAGAAGCGATGGGAGAAGTCCGACTGGCTGATGATGGTGGTGCTATGGGGGACTAGCAGCGTGAGAGTGTCGGAGGATCTGAGGGAGTGGGAGGAAGGTGGGAGGGAGCATGAGAGGTAGGAAGGAAGTACACCAAGCCAAAGTTTGGAAGTTAGCTTTGCACAGTGAGCCAGGCGTCTGTTAGCAAGCGAGGGGAAGGACAGGGCATGGTAAAGGTCACAATGATGGGTTCAAGAAGGGTTGTCAAGAACGAACCAACAGAAGGAATTGAAAAAAAGAGTCCAAGCTGGTAAGGGAAGATATGGGAGTGGCACCATAGACTACATCACAGTAGTCAAATATGGGGAGGATCATCTTTTGGAAACGTTCCTGCTGTAGGAGGGATGCAACTACAGTTCCTGTAAAGAGCTCCAAGCTTGGTACACAGTTTTTTCAGAATGGTGTCAATGTGGCTAGAGAAGCTGAGGTGTTGGTCCAGCCAAATCCCAAGGTATCTGAAAGAGGGGGTGTCCTCGAAGATGGTCCCATCAAGGGTGTGGAAAGAGGGTAAGGGGTGGAGCCTAGGAGTCTCTGCCTAGTGCCGAAGGTCATGGAAACTGTCTTTTTGGCATTTAGGAATAGCTGATGTGAGGCAAACCAGAGCTGAACCTGGTGGAAGTCATGGTGTAGAGTGGTTGCTACATCAATGGTGGTTTTGCCAGAGGTGAACAAGATGGTGTCTTTGGCATACATATGGATAGAAGAGGAGGGGGAGCACACTGAGGGAAGGTCATTTAGGAAGCTGGAGAAAAGGATGTGGCCGAGCACAGAGCCCTGTGGGATACCTGTGGAGACTGGGAGGGGTGGTGAAATTGCATTCTGAATCCTGACTGATTGTGTTCTGCCTGTGAGGTAAGCCCTAAACTAGGTAAGAGGAGTAGGCAAACCAGCAGCCACAAGGGAGTTGAGAAGGAGGGTACGGGAGACTGTCAAATGCCTTGGCAAGGTCGACAAAGATGGCAGAGATGATGAGGCCATTGTCCATCCCAGTAAGAATGGAGTCAGTGAGCCTAAGGAGGGAGGTGGTAGTGGAGTGGTTCTTTTGAAAACCAGATTGGAATGGGGTGAAGAAGGAGGAGTCAGCAAGAAAAGAGATCAGTTGAGAGAGGACCAGGTGTTCTTGGAGCCTAGTAAGGGCAGGGAGGAGGGAGACTGGGCAATAGCTGGCAGGGGAGAAAAGATTGCCACCCTTAGGGAGAGGGACTGCATGTTTTCAGGGTGTAGGAATGGAGGAGGCCATAAAGGAGAGATTTAGAATTAGAGAGAGGATAGGCAATAGCTGGGGCTGAGAGGCAGAGAAGTTTAGGGTTAAGGTCATCCGGTGAGGAGACTTTGGAGGGATCAAGAGAGGGAAGGACTGTTAGTGTCTCCTCAGAGGAGATAGGACAGAATGGGAAAGGGTGGGTGGGTAAGGGGGCATTGAGTGGTAGGAGAGGGAGAATGAGTGGAGGAGAGGCTGGAGGGGAGGGATTTTAGAAGGGTTGAGGCTTAGGAGGTGTAGTAGGAGTTCAACTCCTGAGCCACTATGCAAGGTTCAGACTCTAGTGTGTTGTTTATGTTAGGCACGGGTGATGAAGGATGCGAGGGGGGTGAAATAGTGAGTGGACTACTTTCCAAAATTTGGAGGAGGAGTTTATGTTATTGAGGAAAGAGGATTTAAAATATTCAGACTTGGCAAGTCTGATTGCTTTAGTACAAGCGTTTCTTAGCCTGCGATAGTTAGTAAGGGCTGATGGTAGCCGAGAGGCCAGGTGTTTCCTCCACACTTTATCACGCTTTCTGAGGCAGGTCATTAACCTGGTGACCAAAGTAGCAGACCAGGGAGGGGCTGTGGATGTGGTCTACCTAGACTTTAGCAAGGCATTTGACACAGTCCTACACAAAAGATTAATAAATAAGTTAGCCAGCCTGGGAGTGGGTCCCAGGGTGGTAACCCTGGTAAAAAAATTGGTTGGATAACAGGATGCAGAGAGTAATAGTAAACTGAGTCCACTCCAAAGAAAAGGGGGTTAATAGCAGGGTACCACAAGGATAAGTACTGGGACCGGTCCTCTCTTCAATGTCTTTATAGGTGACATTGCGGAGGGACTGGAAGGAAAAAGTATGCCTCTTTGCAGATGACACAAAGATCTGCAACAAGGTTGATACACAAGGTGGGGTGGAAAGGATGACAGGAGACTTGGTGAGGTTGGAGGAATGGTCAAAAGTATGGCAGCTTAGATTCAGTGCAAAGAAGTACAAAGTAATGCACCTGGGAAACAAAAACTCAAGGGAAGAGTACACAATGGTGGGGGAGGAAGGGAGGTATTAACAACAACAACAATGGAAAGGGACCTGGGGGTAGTCATATCAGATGACCTAAAGGTAGGCAGGCAATGTGAGAAGGCAGTAATGAGAGCTGGGGGAATACTGGGATGCATAGGGAGAAGTATCACCAGTAGAAAATAGGAAGTTGTTGTCTCTCTGTACAGTTGGTGAGACCCCATCTGGAGTACTGCATGCAGTTCTGGAGACCCCTCTCCACAAGGACATATACAGGACGAAGGCAGTCCAGAGGAGGGCAACTAAAATGGTGCAGGGTCTGCACCAGAAGCCATACGAAGACAGACTAAAAGAGAAACATAGAAACATAGAATTTGACGGCAGATAAGGACCGCTTGGCCCACCTAGTCTGCCCATTTTCCTACCTAACAGATAAGCTGCAAATCCTAGTTAACCAACAGCTTACTTCCTCCTACCCCCCACTAGGACTGCCTTATGCCTGTCCCATGCATTCTTGAAGTCCCCCACTGTTCTTGACTCCACAACCTCCTCAGGGAGGCTGTTCCATGCATCCACAACCCTCTCAGTGAAAAAATACTTCCTCCCATTACCTCTGAGCCGTCCCCCCTCTATCTTCAAATTGTGCCCCCTTGTTCTTGCACATCTCTTTTTCTGAAAGATGCTACCCTCTTGGACTTTGTTAATTCCCTTGAGGTACTTGAAAGTTTCTATCATGTCCCCTCTCTCCCTCCTTTCCTCTAGGGTATACATATTAAGCTCCTTTAGTCTTTCTTCGTATGTCTTCTGGTGCAGACCCTGCACCATTTTGGTTGCCCTCCTCTGGACAGCCTCCACTCTGTCTATGTCTTTGTGGAGATGGGGTCTCCAGAACTGCACACAGTACTCCAGATGGGGTCTCACCAACTGTCTGTACACAGGAATAACAACTTCCTGTTTTCTACTACTGATGCCTCTTCCTATGCATCCCAGTACCCCCCGCCTTCCTTACTGCCTTCTCACATTGCTTGCCCACGTTTAGGTCATCTGATATAATTACCCCAGGTCCCTTTCTATTTTTACTGTTGTCAGTATCTCCCCCATTGTGTACACTTCCCTGGGTTTTGTTTCCCTGTGCATTACCTTGCACTTCTTTGCATTGAATCTGAGCTGCCATACATTTGACCATTCCTCCAACCTTGCCAAGTCCCTCTCATCCTTTCCACTCCATCTAGTGTATCAACCCTGTTGCAGATCTTTGTGTCATCTGCAAAGAGACATACTTTTCCTTCCAGTTCCTCTGCAATGTCACTTATAAAGACATTAAAAAGGACTGGTCCCAGTACTGAACCCTCCGGTACCCCACTAGTAACCCTCCTATCTTCACTGTGTATTCCATTTATTACTACCCTTTGCATCCTGTTGTCTAGCCAACTTTTTATCCAGGCTACCACCTTGGGACACACTCCAAGGCTGGCCATCTTGTGAATTAATCTTTTCTGTGGGACTGTATCAAATGCCTTGCTAAAATCTAGGTAGGCCATTTCCACAGCCCCTCCCTGGTCTACTACTTTGGTCACCCAGTCAAAGAAATCTATTAGATTTGTCTGACACGACCTTCCCATCGTGAATCCATGTTGCCTTGGGTCCTGTGCCCCACTGGCCTCTAGGTACTCAACAATTCTTTCCTTCAGAAATGATTCCATCATTTTCCCTACCACTGAGGTCAAACGAACTGGTCTGTAGTTTCCTGCCTCTGTTCTGCTCCCACTTTTGTGAAGAGGAATCACATCTGCCCTCCTCCAGTCATCGGGTACCACCCTATCCTCCCATGATTTGTTAAAGAGAGTAGTCAGCGGTGTCACTAGTTCTACCCTTAGTTCTTTTAGAATTCTTGGGTGAATCCAATCAGGCCCCATTGCTTTTTTCCACCTTCAATTTTATCAGTTCTTTCAGAACCCTTTCTTCTGTAAATGGACTGGTATCGACCCCCATCTTCGGAGTGTTTCTCTAATTTGGTTTAGGTAACTCCCCCTCCTCTTCCTTTGTGAATACTGAGCAGAAATATTCATTCAGTATCCCTGCTTTTTCACTGTCACCCTCTACCCACATTCCCTCCTCTTTATTAGGTTTCAGTATCCCTCCTTTGGTCTTTCATCACTCCCTAATGTACCTATAAAAGGTCTTATCCCCCTTCTTAACAGAATTGGCTAAAATTTCCTCGGTTTGGGCCTTTGCTATTCTGACTGCCTTCCCAGCCTCTTTCTGCTTTAACTGATAAAGTTCTCTGTCCTGCTCCTTCTGTGTTTCCTTATATTTCCTGAATGCTGTCCTTTTCTCCTTAACCTTCCCTGCCACCTCTTTTGAGAACCATAGCGTTTTTTTCCTTCGTTGTGTTTTATTGATTTGCTTTACACAAAGGCTTGTTGCCTCTGTGATGGCTGTTTTGATCACTCCCCATTGTTCCTCAACCCCTCCTTCTTGCCTGTTTGCTAGTGCTTTTCTGAGGCACTCTCTCATTTTCCCAAAGAGCTTAATGTGTATACCCTCGAGGAAAGGGGGGGGTATGATAGAAACTTTCAAGTACCTCAAGGGAATCAGCAAAGTCCAAGAGGGTAGCATCTTTCAGAAAAGAGATGAGCAAGAACAAGGGGTCATAATTTGAAGACAGAGGGGGGATGACTCAGGGGCAACGTAAGGAAGTATATTTTCATGGAGAGGGTGGTGGGTTCATGGAACAACCTTCCTGAGGAGGTCATGGGGTCAAAAACAGTGGGGAATTTAAGAATGCATGGGAAAGACATAAAGCAGTTCTAGTGGGAGGTAGGAGGAAGTAGGCTGTTGGTAAAACTAGGATCTGCAGCTTTTCCAGTAGGTGGGGAAATGGGCAGATTGTGTGGGCCAAGCGGTCCTTATGTGCCATCAAAGTCTATGTTTCTATGTTGTATGTTTCATTTTCACAGGGGGCCACTTGGTGCAATTTGGGTACTAACTACTGAGTTTGCAGTTTAATACAGTGAGGTCTATTTTTAAAGGTCAGAGTGGTAGAAACTCACTCACACAAAAGTTCAAGAGGTGATATTATCTGTTTTTTTCCGGGTTACCAAAAGCATAAATAAATATATGTTGATATAAATAGTAGGAACAGATGTTCCAATAGTCACATTTATATGGGGGGAGGAGAGAAGGACAAAGGATGGGAAACCATTGTCTCCTGCAGCCCCTGTGTCAGGGGCAGGGGAGGGGGATGTGGAAACTAGGATGGGTTAATAAATAGTCCCCTATAATTCCTCCCATACAATAGCTGTTGGACTTCCCACACTGATATTTGAGTCCCCCTGGTGACTTATTTCCATTTTTACCTCTCTTTGAAACAAATAACGTCAAGGGACTGTTTATAAAAAGATATTATAAGCTGAATAAGGATATACAACACTTTTAATGCTTTTCTTTGGAAAGCAATGTAAATTAGTGGTTAGAGCAATGTAAACTAGTGGTTAAAGTAATGTAAACTAGTGTTAAAGCTCTGAAGAGAGGCCCAGGCTTAAATCCCACCATGACCACCTATTCTCACTTCATGACCCTGAACAAGTCATTTTACTTCTCCCCTTCCCTTCTCTCTCTTCTGTCTCATCAACACTCTGTCTCCCTCCTTCTCCCCTCTCTCTGTCCTTACGTCCCTCTCTCTCTCACCCCTCTCCCTTGCTTTCCTCTTCCCTCTCATCTCTCCCACTCTCTCCTTGTGCACTCTCTCCCTTCTCACCCCACTCACTCCCTCTCCCTGTCTCTACCGGCTCCACCTCTCCCTCTTCTACCCTCTCCCTCCTGTTCTCTCTCCCCTCTCTACCTCTACCCTTCCCTCCCATCCCTCTTTCAATCTTTCCCTCTCTCCCTCTCTCTTTCTCTCTCTCCCCATCTCTCTCCCTCCCTCTCTTTCTCTCTCTCTCTCCCCATACCTCTTTCTCTCCCAGTGTTATGTGTAGTGCAGCTTTAAGAAATGTACTTCCTGTGAGCCTGTGAATCTTCCTGTGTGTATTGAGAACAGTTTTCCCCTTGTATCTGTGCTGAATAGAAGTAAAAAGACAAGGCTTAAATTTCTGTGGTACATGTTTTTCTTATTACCAAGACCCTGATGTGTTTATGGTACTTATTTTCAGCCACCAAATACAACAAACTGGCAACAACGATGGTGAAACTTTTCATAGCTCCAGCTTACTGAATTACACCATTTTGTGACTTTCTACATTGGAGGCAAGTAAGCAATTTGGAACTGTACAGTATTATGGAAACTTCAGCCAGTTTTGAGATGTTTACAGGAACAGACTGGGATACATGGTCCAGATGGTTTGATCAGTGGTTATTACTTAATCCTGCCATACAATCAGCAAATGATCAGCTACAGGATGAGCTCGTTTGATCTTTTTGTACTTTCTTGGGGAGTGAAACCTTCAAACTTTTATGGAGTCTGTGTGCATCGGACCAGCCAGAGGATTTGTCATATCAGGAGCTAAAGGCTAAATTGAATGCACAATACAGTGTAACACCTTTCTCAAGGACTGAACAGTATAAATTCTACAGTTGCTGTCAGAAACCAGGTCAGTTATTACAATCTTATTTGGCTGAGATCAAACACTTAGCTCTCACCTGTGAGTGGAGCAGGGAGCATCATGAATCTAATTCAGCTGATAAGTTTGTTATGGGGTTGACTAATGAACATCGTATTCAGCAATTACTTTCTGTAAGTGTCAAGAAGTCTGCTGATGAACTTTTTACAGTTGGCACAAATGTATGAGGCTGCAGAAAATGAAGTGCATACTAAGATGAATGCTAAAAATGAGGTACAGGTGTCTGCAGTAAACCCCAAATTGAAACAGTTCAAACCTAAGTCTAAACCACTGTTTTCAAAGAAAAATGCAACCACTCCACCCAGACTGCATGGCCAATACAAATGTGCATTATGTGGGTCTTCTCAGCTTAGCAGGGACCAGTGCAAATATAGAGAAGTTCAGTGTCATGCATGTAAATGTCAGGGTCCCATTGCTAAGGTCTGCAGAAGCAGAAGAACTGCAATGATCAGTTCAGAGAGCACAGACAGTGCAGTGGTTCATATTGCACCACAAATGCTGACTAAAGATGTTCCTTCTTTCTATGTGTTACTTCAGTTGCCCACAACTGAGGTGTCAGTTGTGTTTAATGGTGGACTATGCTTCTCCGGTTACTTTTATTAGCCATCAGACATGGTCTGATCTGGATAAGCCACCATTGCCACCTTGTAATAAGTTGCTGCGTGCATTTGAAGGGCAACCAATTCAGCCACTGGGCTTGATTACCACTTTAGTATGCAGGACTGATTCTCCTAGTACACCTTTAACTTTTCTGGTTTCAAAAAAGGGTGTCAACATTTTGGGCAGAGACGCCCAGGTTCCTCTAAACATTCATGTTGATCCAGCAGATTTTGGCCTACTTGCTGCTGTCCAGGTACCACAAAGCAGTGATCCACCAAAGCTTGGGGAGATTTTACACATGTATCCAGAGCTGTGGAAAGGCCTGAGATGTTGCACAACAGCTAAAGCCAAGCTAATTACAAAGCCTAATGCAGTCCCAAAGTTTTGTAAACTGTGGAACCTTCTCTTGCCTTAAAACCGATGACTGAGGCAGAATTGGACAGACCAGAAAAAGTGGGTGTGCTGGAAAAAGTTTCAAGTTCAGATTGGGTTACTCCAATTACTGGCTTTCTAAACCAGGTGGTAAGGTTCAAATATGTGGAGATTTTAAGGTGACACTTCATCCAGTATTTAGTACAGATGGATTTCCTTTACCCTTACCAGGGGAACTTTTTCATAGACTGAATGGTGGTGTGGGGTTCTCTAAACTGGACTTCACTGATGCATACCTTCAAGTGGAGCTGGATACAGACTCTCAGAAACTGGTAGTGATTAATACACACCAAGGACTGTATAAATACAAATGGTTATGTTTTGGCCTTAGTTCTGCACCTGCTATTTTTCAAAAAGTGATTGAGCAAATGGTGGGTGATATACCAGGTGTTGCTTGTTATTTGGATGACATCGATGTCACGGGCAAGACAGAAGCAGAACATTTACTTAAAGTAAAGGTGTAAGATCTGGCACTTACAGTTATGGGCTTCATAGCCCATTACCCTGTCTCTGCGATACTCCATGGGTGGTAAAATATTAAAATTTAATGCAGTCCTTTAAGAGAGGAAAGGGATCATAACCCTGGCTACACTGCCTGCCAGCCAATCCTTTCCAAGTTCCTGGTCCACATACTACACCCCTGCGCTCTCCCTGGCAAAACATCATAAAACTTCTGAGCACGGTGGCATGCCCCATTAATCCCATGGAGACTATTTTAAAACCTTTACTATGCTTATTTAAGCTACCTTTCACACATATGAAAGCCACCACTCAACCACAGCATTATTAGAATTCGCAAGCTTCATACAACAGGCAATCGATCAAGCCAAGATTGTAGGTGTAGCCTTTGTTGACCTAACAAAAGCCTTTGACACAGTGAATCACACACTGTTGCTTGGCCAACTCTCTAAAACTGGTGTTGCCCCTAACACCCTGAAATGGTTCAGAAGCTACCTCAGTGATAGACTGCAGAGGGTAAGGATATCAAATGTAGTTTCGGAGCAGAGGGCTGTCAGATCAAGGGTACCTCAAGGCTCAATCCTGGGTCCCTTATTGTTCAGTATTTTCCTGAATGACCTTCCAGCTGTCTGCAACCAGCGTACTCTCCTCTACGCAGATGACAGGGTCATCTTTACTAGCCACCTGGATCCCAACGCTCTTGAAAACAGTCTTCAACAAGGCTTCACAGAAGCACAGAGATGGTTTAATAATCATAAACTAGTGCTAAACTACAAAAAAAATAAAGTCTAGCTGTTTTCATCCGCTTGGAATAAGTTTAAGGCCCATCAACTCACTATCACCAACAACCATGGAGACACTCTTGAACAAACTCAGCTTTTTAAATACCTAGGTTTTACCCTGGATAGTCACCCTACCTTTGTTCCTCACATTGAAAATGTTGCCAGAGATGTTAATACCAGAATTGGGCTCCTTTTCAGACACAGACGAAGTCTTACCCAAGAAGCCATGAAGGTTGCAGTTCACAGCTCGGTCCTCTTGATTATTGATTATGGTCTAATCATATAATGTGCTGCAACCTTCACATCTCTTAAATGACTCATGGTGGCCCTGAACAAAGTCTGTAGGTTAGTTACAGGTGCTGTGCGCCTCACTGATACCTGTGAGTTATATGCTCAATCTGGCTGGCTCCAACTAAATAACAGAGTCAAATATCAAACCTGCCTCCTGTCCGAAAAAGCTCTACTTGGATTACTACCCCATAGCATTGGTTGCCTGCTAAACAAATCCCCTAAGACCCAACACACGCGTACCTCAGTTTCTGACCTCCTTCTAGTACCCCACTGTCGGACTGCTCAATACCAGCGATCCTTTCAATACAGAGCCCCCCTGTGGTTTAATAATCTAAGCAACCAACTGAGCAGTCTTTCTAGTCTGTCCCAATTTAAACTTATGCTTCGTCAGCATCTTCTAACCGAAAGTACTTGTGATTGTTACACCTAATTTCCCACTTCTGCAGAAACCCTTATACCACTTTTTTTCACTCTCTGAGGCTCTTACTTGGCTTCCTGTTTCGTTTCACCTCTCCTGACAGAACAATTTCCCCTTTCCCCCTGCCACCTCCTCCCTTACCTCACCCCCTCCTTGCTCTTATCCCACTGACCCCCTTCCTGACCTGTCCAGCCCCTCTGGTCCCCATTCTCCCTTATCTTCTTCCCCTTCATCCGCCCTCCTCTTCCCCCTCTTTTACCCCTTCTCGCACCTTAGCCACCCCTCCCTCTCACCTTACGACAAGGCCTCTGTCTGCCATATTTTCTTTTGCTTCTCTATCTGGACTCTGCCCTCTCATTTTCCCTACCTCTTCCTTACTCTTTCCCTTCCCTCCCCCACCTCTGATTAGCAATGCTGCTTCAAATGTACCTTCTGGTTTTCTATGCTTGCTTGTAATCTTCTGTGTAGCACTGTTCTCACTTAGTTAACAGTTGACTTGCTGTGCTCCGATGATACCATGAATGTGTCTGTACCTCCGTTGATACCATGAATGTTGTCTATAACTCCCAACCTTATTTTAACCCTTTCCTTTGATGTGGAACATTTGTAAATGAGCTGCCCCTAGCTCAAAGGTATTTGTAATCCAAGATTTAAATAAATAAATAAACTAATAGGAGCCCTATTAGTTGAGTGGTGGCTTTCATTTGTGTGAAAGGTAGCTTAAATAGGCATAGTAAAGGTTTTAAAAATAGTCTACATAGTAGTCAATGGGGTGCTCCCCCGTGCTCTCCCTGGCAGAATGTCACAAAACGTCTAAGCGTGGGGGCATGGTAGGTGACTCGGGAACCTGGAAAAGATCAGCCGGCAGGCAGTGCAGCTAGGCTTATGATTCCTTTTCTCTCTAAAAGGACTGCAATAAATTTGAATATTTTACCACCCACAGACTATCGCTGCTGCAAGGTAATGGGCTATGAAGCCCATAAGGTAATCTTACAACTTTACTTTAATTTACAAAAAACTTTAGAGAGACTGCACCAGGAGGCAGTATGGCACAGTGGTTTAAGGCTGTGAGCTGCAAATCTGGAGACCTGGGTTTGAATCCCACAGCCCCCACTTGCATACTGTGTGACCCTGAGCAAGTCACTTAACTTCCTTGTGCTCCCAGGTTGCACCTGTAAACAAGCTTTCAGCTTAGTGTTTCTCACCTGGTTAAATAAATTGGGGAAAAAAAAACAGAGTGGATTCATACTCAGGAGAGTAAAATGCCAATTTTGTCAACCAAGTGTCACGTACCCTGGTCACACTATTGACAAATATGGAATTTGTCCAAATGATGAAAAGGTGAAAGCCACTGTGCACATGCCTGAACCGCAGAATGTTTCAGAGTTGCGCTCATTCTTGGGTATGGTGCGCTACTATGACCGTTTCATACCTGGCTTAGCCACTAAATGTGCTATCCTAAATTAACTTTTATTTAAAAGTACTTCATGGAAGTGGACTAAGTGCCACAATAAGGCAGTTCAAGCCATCAAGCTCTCTCTAACTGATGTGAATAATTTAACTCATTATGACCGAAATGTACCTATCACATTGGCCTGTGATGCTAGTCCTGTGGGTGTAGGAGCTGTCCTGTTCCATACAGATCCAGAAGGAGTGGAGTAGCCGATAGCCCATGTTTCACACAAACTCACTGCAGCTGAAAGGAATTATGCCCAGATTCAGAGAGAGGCATCAACGATTGTGTTTGGAGTCCAGAAATTTTGCCAATACTTGCTAGGTCACAAGTTTCACCTGAAGGCGGATTACAAGCCACTAGTGACAATTTTCAGTCCAGAAAAAGGAATTCCAGAAACATGCAAGCCGACTTCAACGATGGGCATTGATTTTGTCTGCCTATAATTTCGATGTTACATACCAACCAACGGACCAGCATGGAAATGAAGATGCCTTGTCGAGGTTACCAATATCCAGAGAAATGGAGTTCGTTGAGGGACTTAAAGAGGAGCCATTAGTATGCCAGGTGGGGCCAGATAGTTTTCCAGTGCAATTCAAAGATATGGAGGACTCTACTGTTGTGTGTGCAATGGAGCTACAACAGTTAGATCAGCTTCCAGTACTAGCCAAGGACTTTGCAAAAGTGACTAGTTAAGATGTAACTTTGAAACAAGTATATCAGTATATGCTTGAGGGGATGGCCGCAAGGCACTAGTTGTTCAGCGGAACTACAATCTCACTATACAAAGAGACAGCAGTTGTCCATTGCTGAGGGGTGTCTTCTACGGGGATTGTGTGTCATAGTACCCAGTGTTATCACTCAAATGTGTTAACTCTTTTGCATGTGGGCCATCAGGCATTGCCAAAAAGAAATTCCAAGCCAGACTTCACATATGGTGGCCTTCGATTGACAGAGACATATAACAGGTCATGCAAAGATGCAAAAGGTTGTGCTGTATCGATGGGAAATCCAGCAAGGCTCCAGTTCACCATTGGAAATTACCTGAAAAACCCTAATAAAAAGTTGCATATTGATTTTGCAGGACCCTATTTAAATTCCATGTGGTTGCTCTTAACTGATACTTATAGCAAATGCCCAGAAATTCATTAAATGTCTTCGACAACTACTGAGAGTACCATCAAAGTGTGGAAATCTATCTTTGCTACTCGTGGTTTTCTGCAAGTGATTGTGTTGGATAATGGATCACAGTTTGCGTTTGTTGAATTCCAAGCATTTTCCCAGCAACGTTGTGTCTGCCATATTTTCTCACCTCCCTAACATCCAAGTTCAAATGGTGAAGTGGAACACCTGGTTCAGACTTTTAAAAAGAGTATGGACAAAGCTAATCCTACTACTCCGACGGCAATGCAAATAGCCTTTTTGGACTTTCTTGTGATGTATCGAACAACACCACATTGTGTCACGGGAATATCCCCTGCAGAATTGTTGTTGGACATCAGATTCAAACTCAATTGGACCTTCTTCACCCTCTAGGCTATAAGTCAGTAACTGAAATGCTTCCTAAGATCAGATCCTTCAAACCTGATGATCTTGTATGGGTCAGGATGTGTGCAGGCCTGAAGAGATGGCTAGAAGGCATGGTGGATAAAAAGTTTGGAAATGTTGTCTGTACTGTCCAACTGACTAACCAGAGGAAAGTGAAAACCCATGTGGACCATTTACATACTAGAATTAAGACAGAACACAAAAAGGGATACCCACAGTCAGGATAGTTATCCAGCATTAGTTGTTCCAGAACAAGAACACGAACAGATAGTGGAACCACAGCAACTGAAACAGGAAGTGGCTGATACTAATCAGATTCCAGTGCAACAGCCTCAACTCCTACTATGTCGGTTAGGATGTAGAAGACATCCACCAAAGAGGATGGACTTGTAGAGATATAGCCTAATGACGTGACTAACTAAATGGATATTGCAGTAATAACTTCAATAGTTTCATACTATTTTCTAAATTATTTACTTATGTACTTTCTAGCTAAGTCAGGAGGAACTGTTATGTGTAGTACAACTTTAAGAAATGTATTTCCTGTGAGCCTGAGAATCTTCCTGTGTGTGCTGAGAACAGTTTTCCCCTTGTATCTGTGTTGAATAGAAGTAGACAGAGAAGGCCTAAATTTCTGTGCGGCATGCTTTTTCTTATTACCAAGACCCTGATGTGTTTAAGGTACTTATTTTTGGCCACCAAATACAACACCCAGTCCCTCTCTTTCTCCCCCAGCCTCTCTTTCTCTCTCTCTCTCTCTCTCTTTCTCTCTATCTAGCTACACAGCATTTACGGTCTCTGATATTTCCTTAGCCTCAATGTGATCACCTAAAGGATAGCATACCTGTCCATGGCTGGTAAAGGATTTGGAATACAGTCCATAGTTAAGGTGCTATCCAACACCAGATTCCTTTCCTTCATTCTTTTCTCAGTCAATCAGGGATTGGAACTGGAAGACTAGCGGTAGAAAAGCAAAACACATAGGGGTAGTCTTGTTCAGTGGTGGATCTGGGGGGGGAGGGAAGGGGATGGCAGCACCCCCCCATTGTAAAATCCTGACACTGTCAGCTCCATGCTATTCAGTTTTCCTTGACATTTGATGCTCAGATGTCACTCACAGCATCTGCTGCTGTGTTGCTGGCTCACTTCTGACTTGTGGGCTCCGCTGACATGGACTAGGGTAACAGTTACTGGAAAGTATGTAAATAAAATCTTCTCCATCACAGCAGCCATTTCCTTAGCATGAATAATTCAGGCATCAGCCAGGCTCTGTATCCTGAGGAACACAATTAAAAAGGACAAAAAGCACTTGGTAAAATCTTTATGTTCACTTTAATAATACAAGACAGCGAGCCTTACTTGGGGAATGCTAACAGACACAGCATGCAAGGTAGTGAATTAATCACCTAGTATAACCTCAGAATAACTCCACACAAAACCACCCACAAATGCAGCAAGAGATTCGCTTTTATTTTCCTTCTCATTTCTTTGAACAAAAAGCATATGTTGGAAAGTTTTGTGCAGATGGTGGCAATGTTGAAAAATATATTTTAGGGAGAGCATAATTATCAATAATCCATCACTGGTGATTCTTCTTTTCCATATTTTGAAGTACATGTACCTTCTGCTACAGCAGGGCTACAGCTGAGGGGCTGCAGGGGGAAGAAAGCGCCTAAGAGCAATATATTTTTGGAAGGGAATGGTTCTGTTTGCTGGGACCAGGGATGATTTCAAGTAATGCTAGGATAATCCCATCCCACGCCATGGAGGGAAGCATGGTTTGCAGGAGGCTGCTACTATGTTACACAGATTGCTTATAACCTCTGAAAAGGAAGGCAAGGGCCACTGTCGTAGATGTGTGAGCCCCCCCATGGTGACCCTTTGGGTCTGATGCATTGTACCAACAGGAGTGGTGTGAATGCTTCAGGGGGGTTTATACCCTGTAATCTGTAGCAGCATTCATGTGTCTATTGCCTCAGGTGTCAAAGGGGAAGGGTAAAAATAAAAAAATTCCAACTTTTTATGCATAATAATGATGGACGTTGGCCACCATATGATATCACCAATTATTCACTTCGATCCTCTGGACTCTGCTGAGGGGATTTTACTGCTTCGTCATCTCTTTTTTTGATTAGGTTCCGCTGCAGGGACCCTAGCCTCAGAGATTGGCGATATTCCCTGTGGCAGGATATTCCAGTACCTGGAGGGGTATGCAGCAACAGAATTTATAAAATGGGCTTAAAATATCATGGTCTATGATTGACCAAAAGGTTAATCAATCCCCCGCCTGCAACCAGATGTGTAAACTAACTTATTTGTCTTAGTAATGCAAACAGTAATACTCAAAGAGTTCTGCAGCACTATATGGTATCAGTGAACTCAGATTATAAAAATGTGAACAAAACAGCCATATCATAGCAACGTGAATAAATTCCACTTCACTTCTAAAACTAAGTTTGAATAGTATTCTGCTTTTTCCTTACATTTTCAAAAGAAAAACGAACAAACATTTTATGTAAGTGCAATCAGTCCCTTCAGGGTTGGCACTGTGGGAAATCGATGCACTCCCAAATGGTTGGCAGACCTCAGTGGTGTCTCTTGTCTCATAACACTACTGTGGTATGCATCAGTGCCACGTAATGCCCACCCTGACGTTGCTAATTGCCGATTGGGCCAAAAGTTGCAAGATAAAAAAAATCATTTATAAGATGTAACACTAGAATATAAGTAATTTAACTGAGCAGACCCAATTGGATTGACTCAAAATATTTTGGAAAATGGTACACTCGTAGTCTGAAACCTCACTTTTTGGGGGAAAAATGTAGTATGCTCCCCGGACCCCCTTGGACATTTCAAGCATACAGCATGTAGTTGACTAGGGGCTTCTTCTTCTCTGCCATCCCTCCTCCCTGAAGTGGCACCTCAACTCCTTAGATGGTCTCCCAGTATGGTCTTTTAATGAAATGCTAAGTGACTTGCATACACAGGCTTCTTGAACATAGAACATGATGGAAGAAAGAAGCCACTGGCCTACCCAGTCTTCCCAACTCAGCCTAATACTCTTGTCAAGATATAACGACCATCTTCCTCCCTTTTCCCCTCCCACTTTTCAGCTCCTTCTACCTTTACCAGGCCTTTGTGCCTGTCTCACCCATCTTTGAATCCACTCATTGTGTTATGTGTTCCATGTCTGCCTAATTTAAGCAATAAGGTATGACGGAGTGTGCGTTATATAGAGAATAATGCATGGGTAGTCATGTGTAACCAGAAATTTATAGACACCCAAGGTATAGGATGCTACATAAACCCCAAGATCAAAGCTCAAGGAGTTTGCAAATGCATCCCACACTGAGAGTATAAATAAAATACTGTTGTAAACACACCTACCTATGTTTTGTTTTTTATAATACTGTCCAACATTTTAATAAGAAAGGGTTTAGAGAGACATAGAGACAGTTTAGTTATATAAATTAATTGTGCAAGTCATTGTTCAGTTATGTAAACTTTGACTTGTTTGTTTCTAAACTGTAAAAGTAAGCTGCATTTCTGTGAAGGGCACTAACTGTTTGACAGGAGAGACAGTTGTGCTACTGGACGTGCAGTGCAGCTTTGACTGACAGATCGCAGTTACACAAGAGCAGCTGTAATCAAAAATTACTACACTGTTGTTCAGCTATTAACAATACTGACTGGTAATTGGGACAGTAGCACACCTTGGGAAGTGAGGCATGAGGCAATGCAGAGAGCTTCATGCCCCCAGGAAGTACAGTTATCCCACAGTTATGCACACTCTGAATACCTTATGATTCTAAAATGGTTCCTCTGATTTTCATTTTAGAAACTTAGTAATGAAGTTCAGAAAGTTAAGTATTTCTGACCAGAGTTGTTGTGCTGCAATAGCATGAGAACATGTGATCATTTCTAACCAGTCACAGGTCTTGGTTTCTCTTACCCATGTTATAGTCACTGACAATGCTGGATGACCCATGCATTGCTACCCTACAGCAGTTTAGAGCGTAGTCTCTCTTAGAAAAAGAGGAACATATGTACCCACTCTTGTCAGTGTCAGTGTGGCTCAGTTGATAGCACATCTGCCTCTGCAGCAGACGGTCGTGGGTTCTCATCCCACAGTGGGAATGGACTTGTACCTAAAATGCTGGCACCTGAGTGCAGTATAAGTGAGGTGCTGTACTGTTGGAGTGTGCCATCCTTCGGATGAGATGTTAAACTGAGGTCCCTTCTACCAATCCTGGTGCTGTCCAGGTGGAAGCAAAATAACCTAGGGTATTCTTTGCAAAGAGTAGGGCCATTCCTGGTGTCCTGGTAAAAATTCCCTTTCCCATAAAACTGGTTCATGCAGTTGTCCAGGCTGTGTGTGGGTGTTGATGTGCAATATGGCTGCCACTACACATTCAATCACTTCACAACCAATCTAGCTTTGGGATCCATTGTGTATGAGAAGCACTATATAAATGTTGATTCTTCTTCTCTTTGCCAACCTGTGGGCTATGCCATGCCTTTCAGAGAGCATCCCCATTATCCAAGGGTGATACCCTGGATGCTCCCTGTCTAGGTGATGTTACGCTCACAGGAGGGCTCCCTCACAGATTTATGTATAGTTATTAAAGACTGGGCCTTAATGTAACAGTACAGAGCAGATCCATATTCTCTACACACAATAGTCACAGGAGTCAAAGTTGAAGCATATAAGTGTCAGTGGCTCAGCACATTGCACATTCACCTCTAAGGCTGGAAGATCTGAAGGCTGTGGGTTCTATCCCAACACCAGGCACTTGGGTTAATTTCCAATACTGACACTGTAGTGCACCATGAGGGGGGTGCTGCACTCCTGAGGTACCATCTTTTTTTTTTTTTTTTATTATTTGAATCTAGGATTACAAGTACCTTTGAGCTACGGCTCTTTTACAAAGGCTCCACATCGGATGAGGTACAATCCAAACAAGACATTAAATAACAGTGGGTTACAGGCAGTTACATACAGTTTTATACATTCAATACAGTGGCAAAAATGCCAGAAGGAAGTCTGGTATCAGGGTTAACACAGTATGGCAGAGAGACACATTAGTGGGGTACGGCCATAGGCACTTGTGAAATATCAATTAAAGTGTTACAATGGGGTAGGGAAGCTGGTTGGGAGGAGGGGAGGATAAGTGGGTGTATGGGAGAGGGAGTTGAATGGGGAGAGGGTTAAGTGCTAGGTGGAGAGAGCAAAGAGGAGAGGGGAAAACAATTAGGAAGGACAGTCACAGGAGCTAGATGGAGACTTGATTTGAATGGACCAAGCTTTGGCATTGAAGTGATGTCAATGTTGAGACCATTGAACCAGCTGGGAGCTCTGTGTGCAAAGGATCTTTGCCCTTGTGTGGTGCAGAAATGCAGGATATGCAGTAGCTGGGATTCAGAGCCCCTGGTGATGTGAGTAGTCCATGCTGGGCAGAGGAGAGCTTGGACACCTGGGGGAGCAAGACCTAGTGTTATTTTCTTTGCCATAAGGCAGGTTTGGTACTTGATCCGGTTTGAAAGTTGAAGCCACCCAGTCTGTGCGTAGAGATCACACATGTAGGTGAGGCGATGGGTGCTGGTTATGAGCCAGCAAGCTTTGTTTAGTGCAATGGATATGTGCCTAAGGGCGGTGGCAGAGGAAGAGCTGTAGATGTTCAGGCCATAGTCGATTATTGAGATTACTGAGCTCTGTACTGCAATCCTTAAGGCATCTGAGGTAAGGCATTGCCTGTGCCTGAAGAGTAGGCCAATGCGAGTGTTGACAGCCTTGGAAATGTTGTCAATGTGCGTAGCATATGATAGGTTACAATCAATGATAACTCCTAGATATTTAAATGATTGGACCTGTTCGAGGGTTGTACCAAGGCAGTTTTTGATCATGATGGGATTGAGTCTGTGTTTGTTGTGTGGGCTGCAGAAGAGCATGGACTTGATTTTTTTATAGTTGGGAACCAATTTATGTGTACTAAGCCAAGTTTCAGTCTAGGTGAAGGCAAGCTGTAGATTTTTTTGAAGGTGGCCTGGATCCTTGTGAGTGGAGAGGATGATGGCGTCGTCAGCGTAAAGGAGGATTTGTGCTGGACACGAGTGTGAAAGATCATTCAGAAAGAGGCTAGAAAGAAGTGGCCCAAGAATGGAGCCTTAAGGAACTCCTGAGTGAACAGGATGTGCATCTGAGAGAACATCAGCTATTTTCACTCTTTGGGAGTGGTTCTCCAAGTAGCTCTTGAACCAGGTAGTGGACTCAGTTGAGAGCCCAGCAGAATGTAGCTGTGTGATTAATAGTTTATGATGTACAGTGTCAAAAGCTTTGGTCAAGTCTATGAAGACTGGCCCGGTTAGGAGGCTATTGTCCAACGAGCTGTGGATAGCACAGGTGAATTCAAGGAGGGCCGATGTAGTACTGTGACCTGTACGGAAACCATGTTGTTGGAGGCAGAGGATGTTGTGTTTATCCAGGTATTCTGTTAGCTGGTCAGATACAATACATTCAATGGTCTTGGGGGGGGGAGAATGGAGATAGGTCAGTAGTTCACTTGCAGGTCCTTGTCCCACTTTTGTGGACCGGGGTTAATGTGGCTAATTTCTATCTGTTGGGGAACTGGCTGAGGGCGAGGGAGAGGTTGAAAATCTTTGTTAGTGGAAGTAGCACTTCATCAAGGGTGAGGGACACCAGCTTGAGGTCAAGTGAGTCCCCACTAGTTCTGGAGTTGGTGATTGTATTAGAGATGTATTTACAGACCTCATGCTCCCTGACTTCCTTAAAGTAGAATGGTGGGTGGTTGGAGGGATGGGGTTGTGGGCTGGGGGTAGGAGAAGGAGGGTGGTCATCATTGAAGAAGTCTGAAGGGAGAACACTACTGAGGTCAGAGAATGCAGTATTGAAAGTATTTGCAATTGTGGTAGGGTCAAGAGTTATGCCACAATCAATGGGCAACATAGTAGGTGAGGTTTTTGGCTACTTCCCAGTTACTTCTTTAAGATTGTCCCAGAAGGATTTCCCTTTTCTCCGGGTGTTCATGAGGGTAGCTCCACAGTATGCATTTTTCTTCTGATAGATTGATTTAGTGTAGTCATTTCGCGCCCGTTTGTAGTTCTGAATATCGACTTGATTGCCAGTGGCCCGTGCTCAAAGCCAAAGGAGGTCTCTTGCTTTCAGATCTGTAAGTAGTTCAGTGGAGAGCCAAGGACTGCAAAGGTCTTTGATTTTGTGCCCTTTGAAAGAGGCATAGGTGTCACAGGCAGCACTTAAGGAGTTGATGAAGAAATCCAAGACCGAGTTAACATCAGAAGTGTTGAATATAGGAGACCAGTCGAGCTGTCGGAGGTGGGATTTGAGGTGTTTCAACTGACCATGCGGGAGGACTCTACTATTAATTAATTTGGGGGGGGTGGGCTTGCAGAATTTATTCAACCAATCGCAAGTGACTGGAAAATGATAACTTAGTGTATCTGGAAGGACAGAAACATCCGAGATGCGGGAGGGATGGCTGGTCAGTATCCAGTCTAGGAGAGTGCTTACACCAGGTTTATAATTATGTCTGGTGGGGGAGACTACCAGCTGTGCCAGGTTGGCTGCTGAGATGGCTCCCTTGAGGCCCCCCATGTCAGTGGCTAGCCAACTGATGTTAAAATCACCCATTAGGATCGACTCCGAGTCAGGGGGTTGGGTACAGATGAGGTCCAAGACTGAGTTGAGGCCTTTGCCTTGTTCTTTTGGAGGAATGTAAACAGCAGCAACAGTCAGTGCTTTGTTGTGAGCCCCCAACAGAATTTTAACAGGTAGGATCTGCGTAGAAAAAAATGAGAGGGGGAAGGTAAGTGGTGACCCAGGAGACATTAAACCAAGGTCCCATCTGCCTCTTCTACTGGTTGTTCAAGTGGACATTAAAGATCTCATGGCACTGCTTGAAAAGAGTAAGGGAATTTTGTTAATGAAAAATTAAACAAACACACAAATCATCCAATAAACAAACAGAAACAAGAAACTGAAGTATATACAAATCTCACCCTCTCCCCTTCCCTTGTGCCCCCAAAAACATGAAATCCCATTAAAGTACATTCCACATCCTCAACCCTTTCTACCTCCTCAAAATAATCTTCATAAAGTGAACCTAAAGTATCTAAGTACAATAAAAGTGCACAGAGGTTCCACACCCTCAGACCTTAATGAAAAACTAAATGAAATAACCCTTTCCACAACTCAGATATTTTTCTTTCGATGCCCTTTGGATATCTGTATTGTACACCTCCCTAATGGACCCCTCACATAGTCTGGCAACTAAAACATATGGCATTGTCAAGATGCTGTACCACTAAATGACATCTGGCCTGCCACAAATAAAATCTGAGGCATGCAAATATTACAATAAATGTGCTGTTACTGTACTTTCTTAAATTCCACGAAGTGTCACCTAAAGCTAAACTCTCATAGGTGAGTCTTTCTACCAATGGATGTTTCCAGCTATTTACTAAAAATCTTTACAAACCAGTTGCAAAATCACATTCAAACAGGAAGTGCTCCATTGTTTCCACAACCATGCTACATTCTGGATAAGTTAGGACCTTTTCCTGACAGCTTCATGCTTACTGTCGCCCCGTGCATTTAGCCTCCCATATACTGAAAGCCATCAATTATCTCACATATGTCATGGAACCCTGGACTCATTTCACTGGTCCAACGCCAGATGTATTTTAATAGGTGTGCACTGTTTAAATTCTGGATTTGTTGAGCATATAGTTGACATTACCCCCTCATATAATTGGATAACATGTCAAGTCGCTCCAGTTAATGTGCCCTGTGACAACTCGCACCAGGCTATTAGCTCTGGTGTCAACTGACTCCCTGCACAATCCATTCCCAAATTGCACCCCCCTGGGGTTTATTTTATTAAATTTATACAGGGGATAAATTGTCTGGGAATGATTTGTACAGCGGGCTAGCTGGCACTGGAGCTAATAGTACAGCACGAGTTGCCGTTGAGCAATCTGACCGGAGAAAATTGACATGTAGCCATATAACTGCCTACAGTCCCCTGGTAACTTTCCATTTACCAAGTTCTGAATCAACGGTGTCACATAACCAGGAAGATTCAAACTAGGAGGTTACCTTTGGTGCCACCTCTCTCCAACCTGTTAGGAAAATTCTCAAATTCCCTCATACCCAAGCTTTTGCTATAGAGGTCCCTGGTGATAAAGCTAACTTCAGAGCTTCCAACCAAAAAAGAGTATGAAAAAATATGGCACTGGGTCAGAATAGTGCCTACAAGAATAACACAGTAAAGAACTGCGCAGCAATTAAGGTGCCAATTTTGTTGCCCCCCCTTGCACCCCCTGGACTGAAGGATTCTCACTACAGGGGGGAGCGGATCACAGGGTATTTGTGGGGTCATGGAATGCTGTTCCCATGGCCCCACATGTAAAAAAAAAAAAAAAAAGTCCACAGTGCACTAAAAGATTGGAGACCAGAATTAGAACCCTGGTCTCCAATGCCACTGGCCAAGCAGCTCGATGCCCTAGCCCTCCGTGTCACAGGAGCAGATCGGTCAGCCTCCTGGATCCTGGTGCTCTTGTGTGCAGTAAGCACCATGGACAGCGACCAGGGGAGTGCTTACTGAAAGTGCTGTAAATCCCCTCTCGCTGTCCGTGTTAGCACTACAGGGACTAGCGCTCTGTTGACTGGCACTATTCCTGTAGCACTAAACTAACTGGGTACCAAAAAAAACACTATCAAGTGTGGTATATTAAGTCCCCCCTTTTCTCAGGTAAGTCAGTCATCTCCCTGTGTACAGGGTTCAGTCTACTCCCCATACCACCTGCAAAAATATACTGAGCAGTCTTGTTTCCAAATTAGATGGAAGTGGAAAGACATAACTTATAAAAAGTAAAACTGGGACTGAAAACTGATGTATAATAAACATCCTTTTTAATTTGGAAACTCTTCAGGACTTCCACCATGCAACTTTTTAATCACATTTCTGCAAAAATTCAACCTAGGTTAGCTGTGGCTGATCCCCAGAGCCAAATATACCACCTAAAATTTTAAATGGCTGTTTACTTACTTACTCACTTACCACCTGATACCCTTTTAGCCATGATGGATGTGACATCCCTCTACACTAATATATCACATACAGATGGCATTTCAGCCTGCTTTAAATACATGTATGAGAAAGGACTGGACCACAGCATCGACCCTGACGCCATGGGGAAACTTATTGAATTCATTCCAACACATAACTTCAGCTTTAATGGGAAACACTATGTTTAAACTATGGGAACAGCAATGGACACCAGGATGGCTCCACAGTATGCTAATCTCTTTATGGCCAATTTGGAGGAAGATTTTTTTTAAGGCACTGTTCACACAAACCACTCAATTACTTCCATTACATTGATGATTTGTTTATAATTTGGACAGAGGGCACTGACACACTTAAGGATTTTCATCACCCAATCTCCACCCAACCATTAAGCTTTTCCTGGAATATTCTGCCACCAGTGTTAATTTTCTGGATACCACTGTCACTATCAAGGATGGAACCCTACATACGTGTATTTACAGAAAACCAACAGACAAACAGAGATACTTACACAGGAAAAGTAATCACCCGAGTCACACAAAAAAATCTGTCATGTACAGTAAAGCACTTCAGTACCATCGTCTCTGTTCAAATGAGGAAGACAGAGATAGACATTTAGCTATGTTGAGAAACACCTTTATTGAGCAGGGACACTCTTCCAGAGAAATTGATGGAGCAGTCAAACGTGCTACACAAGTACCAAAAGAACACCTACTGCAATATAATGAAAGGACCACTACTAATAGAGTACCCTTAGTAGTCACATAGTACCCTTAGTAGTCTCGTATCATCCTGATCTTGAACTTCTATATAAGATTATTAAAGACCTACACCCAATAATTAGTGAGGATGAAACCCTTAGTTGTATTTTTCGAGAACTGCCACTACCATCTTTTAAACAACCACCCAATTTAGCCAATCACATTATTAAGAGCAAACTAGAACCTGAACAGAGTGCAATGACATCATATAGCACACAGTCCTGTAATAAATGCAGATGTAAAACTTGTACATTTCCACGTCAGACTGTGCGGTTACCTAAAAAATCAGACTGTTCAGGATATTGGGTAATTATACATGTACATCAAGCAATGTTGTTTATCTTATTCAGTGCAGGAAATGTCCTCTCACGGGGTACGTTGGGGAGACGAAACGACAACTCTGCACTAGAATGAATTCACACAGGTATGATATTAATAGGAAGATGACTGACAAAGCAGTGGCACAACACTTCTTTCAGGATGACCACTCAACCTCAGATATGTCTGTGATGGTCTTGAAAGGACATTTCAACAGCACACAACAGAGACGAGCTTGTGAGATCAGACTTATGTTACTTCTTAATACGGTGGAAGGTGGCTTGAACATTGATGTTGGATATATGACACATTACACGTAAACTTATATGGACCTTTATTTCAAAGGATGGGCATACATATTTTAGGTTTTCAGCGAGCCTTGGACTTTGACTCTTATACTGATACAGTCCCTCTTAACTGGTTATCTACAGGTTGGCCTCTCACATTAGTAGTGTGTGTGTGTGTGTGTGCGCGTGTGTGTTGCAGGGGAGAAGAAGTGTGGCACACTGAATTTTTAATATGGGTATAAGAAGTGGGTGGTTATGTGGGTATAGTGAATTTGAATATTGTGGGGATATTGAGGTAACCCTATGTTCAGGTACGTGACATTATGGTGTCATAGTGGCTAGGACTCTGGGCTCATATTTATAGTGGATATTTACTTCCTTCTGCTAGTTCTATAGTTTGAGTATATACTATTATGTTTTTACATTCTGTACTTATTAGGACGCATTGTCTCATTTACTTGGGGGTTCGTGGCAGGTGTAATTCCTTTTTGGGTAACTATTGTAGTGATTGGTGCAACTGATGGTGTATTATGATTCACGTACATATATTTCCTTTTAAGTAGTTACTTTCCCTGGAGTGGGATTTAATTCATAGGAATTCTTATTTAGATTCCTTAGACTGTTTCTGTAAATGTATTATTTCTATTATACACTGACAATTTATTGAAATCTGTACATATCAGACTGCATAGTCTCAATTTCTTGGGGGTCCTTGACTAGTACTTTTTTTATCTGGCACTTACACTGACAATTGATATAATCATGTATAAAATCTTGTTGCAACACTGAAGGCCTTAAGGTTTCCGAAACATGTTAGCTGGCTGAGAGTATTTTGGGAATATATCTCCAGCTAGTTGTACATTCATCAGTGTGATACACATGCTCACTTTGGGTGAACATACATATGCCATGTAAAGATAATTTCTGTTGTTGTAATTTTTGTGGCTTATTTTTTACTTGGTTATATGTTACATTTTGGTATGCAATTGTGTTATCCAAGGTCATTTTCTTATCATTGGCCGTATTTTCAGACTAACAGAGTTCTGAACAGAGCTGAAGCTGACTTCTACTGATATGCTCTTACCTCACTCTTGAAGCGTGTGTCTTTGTTTTGTTTTTTTAACTTGACATTAATTTAGTAAGTAGCAAATCCTAGGGTCCGATTCCAGAATGCATGTTGCAACTCGTGGGTGTATGTGAAATGTGCCATGCGCTGCTATCCCTGGGATCCTGTGCCCTATTCCAGGACAGACAGGGTCCCTGGCACCTTTGACCCATGACTTGTGGCAGCCACAGGCTTGTGCCACAGGAATGGTACAATGGACCTGGGTGCCGGAAATCACAGACCACATGTAACTGCCCTCCTAGAGCTCCCCCACCCTGTAACACACCTGCAAGCTTCTAGGGGCCTTGGGGAGGTAGGCTGTGTGGCACAGGCACAAGGGGGCACAGGGCATGATGGACCCGGGTGGCACCCCAAGATTCAGGGGTGGGGGCATCACTGTACTGGGGGGGTCTGTGGAGACTGGAAATGTGCTTTCTGTGGCACTGCAGGGAAGCATCTGTCATTTTGCCAGGATGGATGCCCCTTAGACCCCCTCCATACTGGTCTAACCCACAGTGCCATTATGGGACTTGGAATGGTGTATCCAGGTTATGGCAGCTGCCCTTTCAGAATAGGGCACTGCCATAACCCACCCTTGTGCCATGCCACAGCAGGTTGCAGGCATAGTGGGTGGCATAGCCCACCTTTGGCACAACCCACATATGGCATGGTGCAAGCCATGACTCAGAATCACAACCTGCATATCATATGGCTCAAGGTGCAATTTGCACCATAGGGTTTGTCATAAATTGCCTTGCGTCATGCATAAGGCGTCCTGGAATCAGGCCCCTAGTGTTTTGTTATTCATTAGACTGATACATGGTACAATATATGTGGGTTGAACTCTCTGCCTGCTGTTATCTCTAGACAACTTTTGACCTTTAAGTTTGGTTCAGCTGAAAGCACACTTAAGATATTCAAGCTCTCTGACATCACATTAATTATGTTTTGAATGCCTGTTTTAAACCAATGAGAATAATTTCTGTTTTTTACAGGATGTTCTAATTGTTATTAGTATGGGATTTTCTAAATAACTATCATTAAGCTTCCGAAGAAGGACTTGTTGGTGCGAAAGCTGAAGCTATTTGTTCTTTTTGCAGCACCCTTGTTGGTCCAATAAAATATATTAAATCATCTGTTCTGGAATTGGCTGTTTATAAATCTGAATGCCAGCCACTATTTTAAGAGTTGCAGGTTGGTGACCCAAACCAGTAGCCATAATTGTCTCCATGTTCCATGTGTCCTGGACACATTTTCCCATTTAACTAAAAATACCACCAACAGCTTAATCTAGTTCAAAGTCAGCTGGTTTCTGTCTTTATCTCCCCTACCCCAGTACAAGGTTGAAAATAGGCAGAATTGTCTATTCTTCCTTTCCCAGTCAACTGAAAGGCTATGCCTGTAGTTCAATGGGGTAAGCAACCAGTCACAACCACTTCCTGAGCTATATAAGCAGTTCCTCCCAGCCCCCTCCTGAAGCACTTTTTCTTTGCCAGCCAGAGGCTCTGTCCATCTTTGCCTTCTCCTATGGGGCCTGCTTGGGCTTTGCCCTTCCCCCCCACCGTGTCTGCCTCCCTCCTATCCTTGTGCTTTGGGCTCTAAGGTTACTAAGGTTTGAAAAGACAAAAGTAGGTACAAGACCCATCACAATTGTTTCCCATGCCCCAGTGGGTATATTATTCCTTGTAGGTAGATTTCAGAAATGTGTCTAATCCAAGTTTAAAACTGGCAAAAATTCAGAAGTCTGTAATTCCACCAATTCCCTCAGCAGCTTATTCCATACTCTTGCAGCCCTAATTGTAAAATAGCTATCTCTTTTTATGTTGATTGCACGCATGCGCAAGAAACATATTGCGGCAGCTTGCCAGAAGCAGGCTGTGGAGGCACAACACTGTTGTGGCCAATGCCCCCACAGCCTTTAAAGACTTGGCCTGCTTTCTCCAGTGGGGTGGCATGCTGTTGCTGACACTAGTTCAGCCAGCGTGCCACCACCTTGAAACATTTCAGCCGTTGCAATCAGGGGCCACCTCATCATTGCAGCGTCAACCATTCCGCTGCAATGAGGGAGCAACCCATCATTGCTGGGTGGATCGTTGGTACTGTAATATTTTTTGTGAACATGACGGTGGCTTGCCACCATGTTCACAAACAATATTAGTGAGCTCCCAGTGCTGAGGGAGTGCCCAATCCCCCTCAGCAGCATGTTCCCTCCCACAACAGTGTGTTTGCCAACGGGGACCCAATCCCCATCAGCTGCAGTCCCTGTGTGAGATCAGGTCACCGGCGGGAGCCCTCCCCATCAGCATAATGGCCCCCAAAATGGTCGGTTTATGCTTTAGGTACCTAACTCGGTTCTAGTCCCCCAGCACGAATATGTGCTGACGGGTGCCTAATCCCCATCAGATACAGCCCCCAACCATTCAAGTGGCACACTGGGAGCCTACCACAGCATGCCCAATGCCCCTGTAAAGAAAAAAAAGTCCCGCAATGGTTTTGTTTTCTTGTTTAAACCTGTAAAAAAGAAAACGGTCCCTTGCTGACTCCCTGGCCCCTCCCACAACCCATGCCCACCCACTGCGCACCCTGCCTCTCCACACACACCCATACTTACCTCCAGAGTCTGGCGCAGTGATCTTCGGTGGACCAGGAACACATCTGCACTCTTCAAAGCCAACCACGAATTGAGGAAATGCCGATAAGCTGTATAATGGCATAAATAGGGCTTTTTCAACTTTTTTGCATATCTCAGGCATTTTTTGGAATTTTGGCACCAAATTTCCCACATGGGGTTATTGGACCCCCTCCTCATGAATTTAGCCACTGTCATGGTGCTAATCAGTCCCAAAAGGTGATTTCATGGTCACTGCGTGGAATCACCTTTTGGGGCCGATTAACAAAATGACAGTGCCAGTGTTCATGAGGTGGGGTCTCAAAAAATGTATGTTGCAGATTTGGTGGAAACTATTGTTTTACTGACGTGCATTGTGCAGTTGCTACGCACGCTCGTAACTTTGCCAATTTGCAATATTTTCACTCCAGATTTTCAACATTGCCATTTTTACACTCTTATTTATGAACAGTACAGCTGTCATTTTTCACATCCTGGCCAAAATGTGTTTTTGCAGTTCCAGCACAGAATAGCGTAGTCACTGTGGGAAATCAGTGTTCAAGACACATTAAGAAAATCACAGTGACACTGTTCATGAGCAGAGGTCCTGAAATGACTATGCTGAAAATTTTGTGAAGAAAGTCCATAAAATGAGTGTGTTATGAGCATGTATTGCACATGTCCATGCACACTCATAACTTTGCAATATTTTCACTCCAGATTTTCAACATTGCCATTTTTCCACACCTCCTTATGAACAGTGCAGCTGTCATTTTTCACAACCTGGCCAAAATGTGTCTTCACTCTTCTGGCGCAGAATAGCGCAGTCACTGTGGGAAATCAGTGTTTGGGACACATTAAGAAACTCACTGTGACACTGTTCATGAGCAGAGGTCTTAAAATGCCTATGTTGAAAATTTTGTGATGAAACTCCATAAAATGACTGTGTTATGAGCATGCATTGTGCAGTTTCCATGCACCCTTGTAACTTCGCAAATTAGTAATATTGTCACCCCAGATTTTCAACACCTGCATTTTTCACACCTCCTTATGAACAGTACAGCTGTCATTTTTCACATCCTGGCCAAAATGTGTTTTCGGGCTTCCGGCGCAGAATACTGCAGTCGCTATTGGAAATCAGTGTTTGGGACATATTAGAATCCAACAAGTGAGAGAGGGGAGTGACCGAGCTCAACTGAGGTCTGTTGGGACTGCTCCGGATTTCTTAGTTGGCAGGAAAAGACACCAATGCAGGCAGGAGCCCAGTACAAAAGGGCAGCCTGCAGCGCCAGGAGACACAGAATGAGCGAGTGAGGGAAGGGGAGTGAGTGAGCTCAACGGAGCTGTGTTGGGACTGCTGCAGATGTCTTTGTGGGCAGAAAAAGGCAGCAATGCATGCAATGGCCCAGTACAAAAGGGCAACCTGCAGCAGCAGGAGAAACAGAACAAACGAGTGAGAGAGGGGGAGTGAGCGAGTTCAACGGAGCTCTGTCAGGACTGCTGCAGATTTCTTTGTGGGCAGAAAAAGGTGCCAACAGAGGCAGAAGCCCAGTACAAAAATGCAGCCTGCAGTGCCAGGAGAAACAGAATGAGCGAGTGAGACAGGGGAGTGAGCGACCTCAACGGAGCTCTGTCAGGACAGCTGTGGATTCCTTTGTGGGTAGAAAAAGGTGCCAATGCAGGCAGGAGCCCAGTATGAAAGGGCAGCCTGCAGCGCCAGGAGAAACAGAATGAGCGAGTGAGAAGGGGGAGTGAGCGAGCTCAACGGAGCACTATTGTAACTGCTGCAGATTTCTTTGTGGCCAGAAAAAGGTGGCAATGCAGGCAAGAGCCCAGTGCAAAAGGACAGCTTGCAGCGCTGGGAGAAACAGAACAAGTGAGTGAGAGAGGGTGAGTGAGCGAGCTCAAAGGAACTGTGTCAGGACTGCTGCAGATTTCTTTGTGGGCAGAAATAGCCACCAGCAGAGGCAGGAGCCCAGTACAAAAGGGCAGCCTGCAGTGCCAGGAGAAACGGAATGAGTGAGTGAGACGGGGGAGAGAGCAACCTCAATGGAGCTCTGTGAGGACAGCTGCAGATTTCTTTGTGGGCAGGAAAAAGGTGCCAATACAGGTAGGAGCCCAGTATAAAAGGGCAGCCTGCAGCACCAGGAGAAACACAACGAGTGAGTGAGAGAGGGGAATGACCAAGCTCAACGGAGCTCTATCATGACTGCTGTGGATTTTTCTGTGAGCAGAAAAGGGCAGAAATGCAGGCAGGAGCCCAGTACAAAAGGCCAGTGTGCAGCGCCAGCAGAAACGGAATGAGTGATTGAGAGGGTGGAGTGAGCGAGCTCAACGGAACTGTGTCAGGACTGCTGCAGATTTCTTTGTGGGCAGAAACAGCCACCAACAGAAGCAGGAGCCCAGTACAAAAGGGCAGCCTGAAGTGCCAGGAGAAACAGAATAAGCGAGTGAGACAGAGGGAGTGAGCAACCTCAATGGAGCTCTGTGAGGACAGCTGCAGATTTCTTTGTGGGCAGAAAAAGGTGCCAATACAGGCAGGAGCCCAGTACAAAAGGCCAGTGTGCAGCGCCGGCAGAAACAGAACGAGCGATTGAGAGGGGGGAGTGAGCGAGCTCAAAAGATTCTGCTAATAGCTTGGCAGAAGACACCAGGAGAAAGGACTGCTGTGTGACTGGACTTCTCTGCTGGGACTAAAGAAGAAGAACTTTTGTACTTGGACCTTTAATTTTGGGTAAAAAAAAAACTAACAAACAAAACAAAAAAAAAAGTTTGTGTTTGTCTGGGTTAACTGAACTGAATGGGTATCTGAACAGTTATCTAGGTGTAAATCTCAGGTGATTGAAAGGACTTAATATCTGTGAGGTTTAAATTATTTGTAGAAAGATCTAGTAAGTAGGGGGGGTGGCTTAGCTAGAAGGAAGCTACATTTAAAGACTGCCTTAGAAAGATTCTGCTAATAGCTTGGCAGAAGACACCAGAAGAAAGGACTGCTGTGTGACTGGACTTCTGTACTGGGACTATATTGCCCTCCTTCCCTCCACTCCCCCACCCAAAGCTAGTTCTATTTTTATAGGCACATGATTTGACTGACAACAGCAACTTCCTGTTTGGGAGCAGGAAGTGAGTGATCACAGAACCACCAAAGACCCACCACCCTAGAAGGGCAAGAGTAGCTCTCCGGCCCCCTCTAGCTGCTGGAGGTCTGCCTCTGAGCAAGTAAGTGGTCCTACTGAGAAATATAGGATATTCTTGTCTCAGAACAGAATAATCAGGAGCTTAAAGGGCACACAGGCAGAAAGTAAGGAGAGAGAGAGAGAAAACAAAAGCAGAGGAAAGAGTAAGGATTGCAAACAGTTAAGGGTCCAGAAATAAGACATGATTGGAGTGGTGCAGTGCAGTGGCTGTGGAGCAGCAGTTTTCCGGGAGACATTCTGGAGGATGCGGTGTTGTCCCATCTGCAGGCATCTCTCTGGGCTGAGGGAGGAGGTTGCTCATCTCCTGGCTGAGTTGGCCAGGATTTGTGGGACCTCCTCTTCCATCCAGGGACCACCAGTGCCACTGCCGTTGCCTCAGAGGTTGCCAAGAAAGAGGAGCGGTTGGACCACAGTGGGCTCAGGGAGGGTGAGGGTGGTGGAACAGAGGTGCATCCCTCCAGTTGTACCTCTCCACAATTCCTATGCCATTCTGGCAAAGTGTGGTTCCTCTATGGAGGCACCCATAGTGGAGACCAAGGAGGATGCTGGGAACCTCCACAAAGAGACCCACAGGAGGGTGGCAGGGGACCCTGCAGGGGAAGGAAACAACTCCTGGTGGAGGACTCCATTGTTAGGAAGGTAGAACTGGGGGAGGAAGGGGAGGTAAGGTGCCTGCCTGGAGCCATGGCTTGGAGGTACTGGGAGTGAATCCTCAGGATTGCCGGAGCAGCTGCACAGGGGAAGGAGCTGGATGTCACTGTCCACCTAGGGACAAATGACCTGGCTAAGAAAGGGATTAGAGAAGTGCAGGAAGAGTTTGTGGAATTGGGGAGGGGCCTTTGTCAAGTAGCACGCACGGTAACCTTCTCGGAGGTGCTGGCCATCTATGGCATAGGAGAGGCTAGGGTGTTCCGCACCATGGGATTCAATCAGTGGTTGAAAAACTGGTATGAGCTCAGGGATTTGGCTTCATTGGGGACTGGGGGTCCACCTGGAGTGATGCAAGCCTATACTGGCATGATGGGCTGCATCTGTCCGGAGGGAACCAGGATCCTAGGTGATAGGTTTAAATGCTTCATTGGCAAGCTTTTAAACTAGCCAAGAGGGAGGCACTGGAAAGAGCAGGAAATCCTAGCCCCCAAATAATCATGTAGTAAGTAGCAAACACCAACATAGAGGTGTCGATAGGGAGAAGGGCTGGGGTAAATGGAGAAAGTGACAAAGGCAAGAAGGACAGGGATGGGGCAAAAGGAGTAGGCCATCAGGAAATGGAGGTAATGAGTACCAATGCTCGTAGTCTGGGCAACAAGCTCCTGAGCTGGTGGCCTTGATGGAAGAGGGATGCCTGGATATCGTAGCAGTCACAGAAACATGGTACACAGAGAACCATGACTGGGATGTTAACATACCAGGGTACATAACCTACAGGACAGACAGGTAGGGGAGGAGTAGCTCTCTATGTAAAGGAAGGGATAAAAGCAACAGAACAAAAGAGTAAACAGGGAGGAGAGGAGGCACTATGGGTCACCTTGGAGACTGGAAAGGGCACCACAATCCACACAGGGGTTGTGTACAGACCCCCATGTCAGGGGGAGGGAATGGACAAGGATATGATAGAAGGCATTCTTAGAATGACAGAGAAAGGGGAGATACTGTTGATAGGAGACCTGAATATGCCGGATGTTAACTGGAGCACATTTGCTGCAGCCACATCCAAGAGCAGGGCCATTCTTGATGCCCTACAGGTAGCAGACCTTAGACAGCTAGTATCAGAACCCACTCATGAGGGAGCAATCTTAGATCTCATACTCTCAAATGGGGGCAGTGAGAGGATCTCAGATCTAGAAGTGGGTTGCCATCTGGGGACAAGTGACCATCAAACAGTGTGGTTCACATTAAACTCAGCCACAGAGTCAAGCCACACAAAAGTGAGGGTACTGGACTTTAGGAGGGCTGACTTTGGCAAGATGGGAGAGTGCCTCAGAAAAGCACTAGCAAACAGGCTAGAAGGAGGTGTGGAGCAATAATGGGAATCATCAAAACTGCCATCACGGAGGCAACAAGCCTTTGTGTGAAGCAAATAAACAAATCAAAACAAAAGAAAAAGCCACTATGGTTCTCAAAAGAGGTGGCTAGAAAGTCAGGAAGAAAAGATAGCATTCGGAAGTATAAGGAAACACAGAAGGAGCAGGACAGAGAGCTGTGCCAGTTAAGGCAGAAGGAAGCAGGGAGGGAAGTCAGAATAGCAAAGGCCCAAACTGAGGAAAGATAGCCAACTCAGTTAAGAAGGGGATAAAACCTTTTATAGGTACATCAGCGGCGGAAAGGCAAAGGGAGGGATAGTGAGGCTGAATAGAATGAACAGTGGGGGGCAGAGGGGACAGTGAAAAGCAGGGATACTGAACGAATATTTCTGCTCAGTAGTCACAAAGAGGAGGGAAGTGCCTAATCCAATTAACAGAAGCACTCTTGATGGGGGGGGGTCGATCCCAGTCCTTTCACAGAAGAAAGGGTTCTGCAAGAACTCCTAAAACTGAAGGTGGACAAAGCAATGGGTCCTGATGGAATTCACCCGAGAATTCTAAAAGAATTAAGGGAGGAACTAGTGAAACCACTGGCTACTCTTTTTAATAAATCATGGGAGGATGGTGTGGTACCCAAGGACTGGAAGAATGCGGATGTGATTCCCCTTCATAAAAGTGGGACCAAGGCAGAGGCAGGAAACTACAGACCTGTCAGTCTGACCTCTGTGGTAGGGAAAGTGATGGAGTCACTTCTGAAGGAAAGAATAGTTCAGTACCTAGAGGCCAGTGGAGCACAGGACCCAAGGCAGCATGGGTTCACAGTGGGAAGGTCATGTCAGACAAATCTAATAGATTTCTTTGACTGGGTGACCAAAGTAGTAGACCAGGGAGGGGCTGTGGACATGGCCTACCTAGACTTTAGCAAGGCATTTGACACAGTCCCACACAAAAGATTAATAGTCAAATTAACCAGCCTGGTAGTGGGTCCCAGGGTGGTAGCCCGGGTAAAACATTGGCTGCACAACTGGACACAGAAGGTAATTGTAAATAGAGTTCACTCTGAAGAAAGAGGGGTTACTAGTGGGGTACTGCAGGAGTCAGTATTGGGTCCAGTCCTTTTTAATGTCTTCATCAGTGACATTGCAGAGGGACTGGAAGGAAAAGTATGCCTTTTTGCAGATGACACAAAGATCTGCAACAGGGTTGATACACAAGGAGGTGTGGAAAGGATGAAAAGGGACTTGGCAAGGTTGGAGGAATGGTCAGAAGTATGGCAGCTAGGATTCAATGCAAAAAGTGCAAAATAATGCACCTGGGAAACAAGAACCCAGGGGAAGAATACACAATGGGTGGGGAGGTAGTAACAACAACAAAAAAGGAAAGGGACCTGGGGGTAATCATATCAGATGACCTTAAGGTTAGCAAGCAATGTGAGAAGGCAGTAAGGAGGGCTGGGGGTATACTGGGATGTATAGGGAGAGGCATCAGCAGCAGAAAACAGGAAGTTGTTATCCCTCTGTACAGACAGTTGGTGAGACCCCATCTGGAGTACTGTGTCTAGTTCTGGAGACCCCATCTCCGCAAGGACATAGACAGGATAGAGGTAGTCCAGCGGAGGGCAACTAAAATGGTGCAGGGTCTGCAAGAGAAGCCGTATGAGGAGAGACTAAAGGAGATTAATATGTATACCCTTGAGGAAAGAAGGGAGAAGGGGAACATGATAGAAACTTTTAAGTACCTCAGTGGAATCAACAAAGTCCAAGAGGGTAGCATCTTTCAGAAAAAAGAGACTTGCAAGAACAAGGGGACACAATTTAAAGATAGAAGGAGGGCAGTTCAGGGGCAATGTGAGGAAGTATTATTTCACAGAGAGGGTAGTGGATGCATGGAACAGCCTTCCTGAGGAGGTTGTGGGGTCTAAAACTGTGGGAGAATTCAAGAATGCATGGGACAGACATAAGGCAATTCTTGTGGGGGGGGAAGGAAGTAATAGGCTGTTAGTTAACTTGGATCTGCAGTCTATCCTGTAGGTAGGGAAATGGGAAGACTAGATGGGCCAAGCGGTCCTTATCTGCCGTCAAAGTCTATGTTTCTATGTAAAGGAACTGTGTCAGGACTGCTGCAGATTTCTTTGTGGGCAGAAATAGCCACCAACAGAGGCAGGAGCCCAGTACAAAAGGGCAGCCTGCAGTGCAAGGAGAAACGGAATGAGTGAGTGAGAGGGGGGGAGTGAGACACTTCAATGGAGCTCTGTCAGGACAGCTGCGGATTTCTTTGTGAGCAGAAAAAGGTGCCAGCGCAGGCAGGAGTCCAGTACAAAAGGGCAGCCTGCAGCACCGGGAGAAACATAATGAGTGAGTGGCAGAGGGGCAGTGAGCGAGCTCAATGGACCAAAGCAATCAACATTCGGCATTGACAAATGCTTGTTTAGTGTTTGTTCTAGACATCATTAGTTGTTTTGTATGTGATCTTAGATTAACATTTCTATCGTTAAACTCCAGGCCACACTGTACCATCAGTTGGGGATTTCGTAGGATATTAAAAAGTCCTAAGTCATCACACCTGTTTCAGCTTAATTCTAGGCTGAATAATCCAGTTTCTCTCATCCTGTCTATATAAGCGGTGTTTGTTAGTCGGTGGATTATTTTAATAGTAGGCTGTGCTTGGTTTGTGCATGACTTCTGTTCGTTGTGTTTCTCCTGCATTTTGGTTAGTATTGCTTGCCTCCAGCTGCTGCGTGCTTCTTTTTGTTGCTTGTTTCCTGTCCTCCTGTGTTTGTGTTTTTTGTTTTGCATTTTCTTTCTTTTGGGGGCTTTTATTTTTTCTAGCATCATGATGCCCTTTGTATTGTGTTGATCCTGTGCTTGTGCTATTTAGGCTTTCATTTACTCACCAGATTTCAGCAAACCCTCAGTGCAACTGCGATCATTATCTGTATGTGTCAGCTCAGCTGCTGCTTCCCTGTTTCTGCTGTCTCTCTGTGCTTATCTACCTTAACTGTTTGTACCTGGTCCAGGTTCATCCTGTTCCAGCTAGCTGCTACTGTTTGCTGTGCACTGTTTGTCTCAGCAGCTCTGCTCAATTCATTCAGAGTTAGCTCAGTCAGGCAGCTACTACCACTAGCTTTTAATTCCCTTGCTTGCTTTTCTGCAGAGTAGTGTGGCTCTGCTGCAGTTTATTGTTGCTCTGCTGCTTCAGTGCCTTGCTATCATTTGGCTGTGTCCTTAACTAGGACCGTGACACTAAAAACACCTCTATGTTGTGGGTTTCTATCCTATCAACATTACAATGCTGTTTGGTGTCATGGTGTTCAGCTTGCGGCTTCCTGTTATTCCCATGGTGGGGACTGAGATAGCGTGGTGTGGCATCATGGCTCTAAGTAGCAGGAGCATGATTTATGTAAGCTATATGATTTTGCCCTGCTTTCTTGCCTACATGCTCAGGAAATGTGGAGCTCAACCCTGGCCCCCCCCTACAACTTACCTCGCCTATCGAATTTGCTGAGGCCACAGGTCTCACAATGATGATGGTCAACATTTTAAGCCTGCCTAAAAAACTTGTACAGCTGCAAGCCTGGGCTGCACACGTTAACCCAGACCTTATCATAATTACTGAGTCGTGGTTAAAAAAGACGAACACTGATCAACAAATATCACTGCAGGGCTACAATTTATTTAGAGCAGATAGAGAGTCTAGAGGCGGGGATGTGGTTATCTATGCCAAATCTAAGTACTTGGTCACCAATATTAGTTGCAAATCTCTAGCCAAGGAATTTGAGTTAGTTTCAATGAGCCTTCATCTCCCCTTCTCGGAATGTATCACTATCCTAGGGAGCTATAGACCCCCGTCTGGTGGTGATGAAGTCCTTAATCTTTTGAAATCCATGTTCGCAGATGCAAAAACCGAAACAATATTTCTAGGAGATCTAAATATGGACTGGCTGTCACCTAAATCACATGGCCTCAAATCCCTTTGTGATGAGCTAGGTCTTGGGCAATTAGTCAGAGAACCTACTAGGAACAACACTCTAAATACTGCCAACAGTTCCATTCTAGATGTGGTACTAACCACCCATCCACACAAAATATCTCATCTGGCAGTGTTTCACAATGACATGAGCGATCATGGAATTGTTGCTTGCATAAGATCTCAAATTAAGGCCGGCGCAACCCATCTTTATAACAAAAAGATCCTTTTGCAAATTCAGTGCAGTAAACTTCCTATCTGACCTGAGCATGATCAGATGGCAAGATCTTTACCTAGCCAAAGATGTCAACAAGGCAGCTTGCATCCTTAATGACAAACTCACTACAATAATAAATAAGCATGCCTTGCATCAAAGTAAGGGTACGGAACAATTCCAATCCCTGGTTCACCTCGGATCTCAAGGCAGCCCTTATAGCTCGAGATAAGCTCTGGGCTAAAGCTAGACATTCAAAGAATCTTCTGATTGGCAGGCCTTTAGAACAGCCAGGAATAACTGTGTGAAAAACTTCGCTCTGCTAAAGCTAACTATTATATTTCTACTCTTGAACAAGCTAAAGGTAACCCTCATAAAATATGGAAGACTATCAAAGCTATTGAAGGATCGCCATGCCCTCTGTCCCAACAAAGATAGTACTTAGTGGCAAGATTGTGGAAAACAAGTCCCTAATCCTGGAGGAACTTAACTCCCACTTTGCCACAGCTGGATTAGCTTTTGACTCGTCACCTTATGCTGGTGCTGCGGTGAGCCAGCATACCCCTCCTGCCACATCTAGTCCTGCACCCAGTCCCTTCCAACTGCGCGAGATAACTTATAAAGAAGTAGAAGATTCTCTTCTTAACTTAGACACCAAAAAAAGTGCAGGGGACGATGGCTTGGAACCCTTTTTCCTAAGGTCAAGCTATGCCCATCTCACTGCCCCAATTCTCCACATCTTCAATCTTTCCATTACATCTGCTACTGTGCTGTCCTGCTGGAAATCAGCACATATCCTCCCTCTATTTAAATCTGGTGACCCATGCGATGTAAACAACTATAGGCCTATCTCCATATTGCCTATCCTTTCTAAAGTTCTCGAAAAACTGATCCATATTCAGTTAAAATCTCACTTGAAACCTTCTCTCATTAACCCAGCTCAATCTGGCTTCGGGCTAATCATAGCACAATCACTGCACTAGCAAAAGTAACCAATGATTGGATCTCTGCTATAGATGCTAAGAAGGTAACTGGTGCAGTCTTTTGGACCTCAGCAAAGCTTTTGATACTGTTGATCACAAACATTAGTCAATTGCCTTGCAAAGTTAGGTGCCACATACCATACCACCAGTGGTTCTCTAGCTACCTAACTGGAAGATTTCAAAAAGTAAAGGCGGAGGCTTTTTTTCTGCTGCCTTGCCAGTTGCAAGAGGAGTCCCCAAGGATCCATCTTAGGCCCTATCTTGTTTTCTCTGTACATCAATGACTTAGATGCTAACATATCTACGTCAAATCTGCACTTTTGCAGATGATACTGTGTTGTATACTTCTGGCTCATCGTTATCTGAAGTCAAGGAGTGCTTCAGCGGACTTAGCACAACTGAGCATAATTTAATAAAGGCAAAGCTTCTGCTCAATGCCAAGAAGACTAAAGCGATGATATTCTCTCGCAGTGCTGTCTCAGGCCCCAATACTCTTGCCCAAGACTTCATTGTCACCACGTTAAGCGAGCCTCTGGAAGTTGTAACCAAATTTAAATATCTAGGTATCTGGATCGACAATAAATTATCTTTCAGTGACCACATCGAAGATGTCTCTAGAAGGTTAAAAGCAAAGGTTAGGTTTCTTCTACAGAAATAGGCCTTTCCCCTTGAAACTCGAAACAAGCTTTTACAGGCCACTTTTCTCCCCCTACTCGACTATGGCGATGTAATCTATTCCTCCACCACTCTTGCAAATCTAAGTAAACTGGACATCCTTTATCACCGTGCGTTACGGTTCATTACCAACTCCCCTTACCGTTCGCACCACTGTGACTTATATGCAGCTGTTGGTTGGACATCCCTAACTACTAGACGCCTGCTCCATGCTGGGCTATGGACTCTTAAACTGCTCCTGCAGAAATTGCCAAGCTATCTCTCTTCCCTTATTAGTATCTCACATAGTGCATACTCATTAAGAAAATCTGACTTTATTATGCTTGACATACCAGGACGCGGACTTCCTTTGGTAAACGTGCTATTGCATATGCCCGTCCCTCCATTTGGAACCAATTACAAACCGTACTGAAACTAACTAGCACAGTTTCAATAAACTTCTACAAATCGCTAAGTTCAGCCAAAATAAAAGACACCTGTAACTGTCATTAAGTCTCTTCCTTCCCCATGTGTGCTATATTTATCCACTGGTAAGGTATAATTGATTTGTCATATTAACTGCTTTCCCTTCCCCTTCTACTCCTGGCTTTATCTTTGCTTACGCTCCACTGCTACTCTATCAAATCTCTCCTCCTCCCATATCAGTTGTAGACTGTTGTTTGTTCTAGCTGCCAAAATACTGTATATTTGATTTGATTAAATCAAATCACACCAGTCATCATGTTTCATTTATCAGTATCGACCTATAAGTTATTCCTATCTCATATCAATGTTTCCACCTGCGGTCACCCTGTGTGGTACCCTTGTATGTATATCCAGCCTGCATCATGTAACGTGTATTTCATGTATATACTGTTATTACCTATCTGTGTTTGTACTTTAAGTGTTTATGTCACAGGACCTCCTTGTGAATGAGCTAGCTCAATGGAGTTTTCCTGCAATAAACTTGAACTTGAACTTGAACATGGCTTTGTTATCCATGCATAAATCATTAACCTCACAGCCTACATGGCTTTCAGATATTCATAGCATTCCGTTACTGTCCTAAATGCTCCTTACTTGAATAATCAATCTCCGCCTTAATGACATTTAAGGCATTCACGCCAATCATATCAGTTCAGTATTTATGCAATCATATCACTTCACTATTCATGATGCAACCACAGCATCAAATACTTTTATGTAAACTATGCTTTACTCCTTTATGGAACTGGTTGGCCAAGCATATATGTAGTTCATCTTACCTCATATGCGATGTATCATGCTTACATATGCTGCTGCCCATTTTATTGCTGTTACAAATGCTGCTGCATATCTCCTATTTGCTGAACCTCATTGATTCATTTACGCTAAATTTCATTGAATCAATCACTGGCATAATAGCCTCCCATTACCTAAACACCTACCTTCTATGTCGCCATTAATTCAGCTTCCATAATGGAATTAGTTGGCTTGTTTTCCACTGATTGCTACTACTATCAAACCACCAAATGCTGGCTCACACTGTAGACTCCTACCTCACCCAGGCCCAGCCTTAGTAGTTCTCGTGGTTGCAGAGTTCACTCACAGCCTTTCAAGGCCAGCCTCCTCATTAATATCTACAGCCGCTGGCTTCACCCAGCCTCCTCATCAGTAATCTGCTACCTAATCGACAGCCACTGGCTTTGCCCAGCCTCCTGCTATCTAGCACTCAAAGTTGATTCACACTCTCATTCATAAATCAGACGCATGCCAACCATGTCCATTACCTTTTCTGGCTCAGGGCTGCCCTGTAAGCTGACAGTCTTGCTCTGCACTCACGAAGTCCGCATCTTGAGCATGTGAACCTCAGGGTGGGGTCCTGCTCATCTGGTCTATAGTGGGAATGTCCTCATTCCAGGCAGAGCTTTAGCGTGCAGTCATATGGCACACCTCTTGATGCAGAAATTAAGACTTCATCTGCCGCAGGGTGGGCCCTTACAGTTCAAGAGTGCTCCTTTGCCTATGGCATTGTCATGGCACCTTTGAAAGCTATTCTCCCTATGACCTCCTCTTGTTTTAGTTGGTAGGCCAGCTGAGTGCCTCAGCCATCATCGCTCTCCTCCTCCAGCCTTGTGAGTCTGTTCTCACTTCAGAGTACCTGTTGTTGAGGAGGCCTCTCACAACCTTTCATGACATTCCCGTTAGAGGGATCTTGAGAGCTTTCCACCAAACTGGAATATTTCCTCCCCTTTGATTGGGTTTCTAAATTGCAGCAGCAGAGCTATCACTAAATAAAATACCCCTAGCCTGGAGGGAAGGTGACCTAGGCCTTGGATCCCCAGCGGTTTCTTCATTTTAAAGGGAGTTTTCCTCTCCTCCATGCCAAAGGTCATAATATGTAGTCAGTTGTTTATAGTATATTCCCTAGTTTCCTTAGGTAGATTTCCACTGTTGGATGGAGATGGATGTTAGCCCTACTCACCATTCCCTCTCTCCTTAGGAAGCTCCCTGATGTCATCAGTGCAATCCATTTTATCAGTGCAATCCTGACAACCTGTGCGTCTCAATTGTGATTCATCAAGCTGTCTCATTGCTGTCAATCTGCTTCTCTACCTCATAGTCAGCATTTACTGCTCAGTATTCTTTTTAGGGCTCCTTCCTAAGGTATCTTTAGCCAAGGGGATCTTTCATGTGGCACCTCTAGGGGTGGAACCCTCTTTGAAAGTTCCTTGCCTTCAGTACCCCTATAGGGTGGTAATTCCCCATGGAATAGAGAGTGCGAACAGCCAAACAGTTATCACAGTTGCACAAACATAACAGTACTCTGGTTGTGTAGGCCCATTAAATTGAAAGACTATGCCTGTAGTTCAATGAGGGGAGCAACCAGCCACACCCCCTTCCTGAGCTATATAAGCAGTTCCTCCCAGCCTCCTTCTGAAGTACTTTTTCTTTGCTCCACCATCCTCCCCTCCTACTCCAGTGGCATGCCTCCCTCCTCGGGTGGTTCTTTGTTAAAGTACCTTTAGTCAAGGGAATCTTTCCCAGGGCACCTCTAGGGGTGGAACACTCTTTGAAGGTTCCTTACCTTCAGTATCCCTACAGGGTGGTGATTCATCATGGAATGGAAAGTGTGAACAGCCAAACAGTTATCACAGTTGCACAAGCATAACACTTCTCCGGTTGCGTATGCCTAGAGAACAAAGATTAAATAGATGGATGGATGGATGGAAGGAAGGAAGGAAGGAAGGAAGGAAAGAAAACAAAACTAAAGGGATTTACTTGCTGCTAAAATATAAATACATCACAATTTACTTCATGGATCTGGAACCCTTAGTTCATTTTAACTCTGAAGTAGATGTGCACTATATTCCCAGACCACATTCTCTCAGGACCCTAGGCAAGCTCTGGAGAAGTGCTGCATCAGCGCTCACATCTTTGGCACATCAACATCGGTTTAAGAATGGCTCCGTCAGCACTCACATCTCAGTACAGTGCTATTAGAAGGGCACTCACAGCACTCATATCTCAGGAAACACATCTCCACATCTTAGGAGAATGGTCATATCAGGATTCACATCTCAGCATATCTACATATATTCATTCTATGGGTGAGCTGAGCCAAATTGGCATTAAGTTTAAGCAGCAGCTGAGGTCCATGCACTTTGTGATGAGCTCTTTACTGGAAATCCCTAGGATACCGTGATGGAAAAAAAAAAAACATCAGCACAGCAAAGCACAAAATATTGAACTCCTCCCCAGCCCCGAACCCTGCACCATCCCCACCAGAGCCAGCCACCCTAACAACCACGCCACTAAGCCAGCTCGATGGCTTCCCCCCTCGACACCCCCCACACACCTTCTGGATACCTTCTGGTATCCTGTCACTCTTCCCTTTGCCCTGCACTTCCCGGTCACTACCCTTTCAGGGTTACTCTTCTTACAGGTGCTGAGATTGAATAGCTCAAATCTGAGTCGCCCAATCTCAGTCGCCCTTTTAACGGGCTACCCAGGCAAAGCAAGGTGAGAGAACTCTGTTTCCCATGAGCACTTCAAAATTATGATGCAGCACCTTTTACAGGGATACTCACTGAGCATGTCCAAGTTGTTGGCAAGCCACGTGACAGACTGCAGCAGCCAATCAGCGATGCTGGAGCTGGAGAACTTGTGCCGCCAACACCTCAGTGCTTGTTCCAGCTCTCTTTCAGGAAAAGGACCTGGGTAGTAAAAGGAGATCCTTTTATGTCAAAAAGAGTGACCCTAAGAAAATTCAGCAGTCAGCTGGGCCGCCGGCACAGCAGTAGTGCCACCACTTGCAACGCCGGCAACCTGGGTTCAGGAACATTTATCATGGATTCTGATTTTGAAGTAGAGGTGGTATTTCCTATGTATCCTGCAACTGACAAGCAGTCAGTTTTTAGTCAGTTGATGAACCCAAGGATGCCCTCCTTTGTCTGGGTTGTGCTGTGGCTTAGTAGCCATGGACAACTAGGGGTGAGAAACTCACATAAGCATAAATAGATTAGTGAGTGACATTGTCCACGGGCGATGTGCATAGCCATCCTGGAAATTAAAGGACACCTGTTTAGGGTACTCCCATACACACAAGCTTTTTGGGCGTATTTGGCATTAGTCTGGAAAGAGCCTTTGTTTGACTGCCTCAGCTACCCTGAATTGATAAAGGGTTTGTTCTCTTCTACTTGGAAACAGTATAGTACTGGTACATTAAAGATCATTTGTGCCACTCTGAAATACTGTCTCTGGCATGCTACATGTGCTTGGGTACTGCAACAAAAACATGTATCTTATTTAAAAATTTCAGCCCTTACCATCTAGCAATAGATTGATGGATTCCAGTAGTTGTAGTCCATGGCACATAGCAGGAAAGGGTTTGATGGATAGAGTCACCATGCAGATCCCCCAAGCATCTGAGGTACAGGAACTACATGTTGCTACAACTGCGTCTTCATGGCTGGCTCCGCATTTCCAAGAAATACTGATAAGTAGCACGCTGGAGGTGCTGCAGAGAAAGTTAATGAAAACCCCCTCTCTTTCAAACCCAACCCTGGCAAAATCTGTCTGCTGGGACCAGATAGTTACTGAACTGATCCCTGAGTTTATGTTAAAACATGTGGAGGGAACCACTGGATCCACAGCTGCAGGAGTTTCCAGGGATAGCACTGTGCTGACTGATGGAGAGTCAGCAGATTGCAGGAAGGCTTCTGGTACTGCATCGGAGGCTGGTAGATCATGATCTTGCTCTTGGGGGAGTGAAAAAGAGGGCACTACTGGAACTGAGGGAGGGTGTGGGTTTCAGTGCTCAGGAGCCTGCTGAATTTTTGCTTAGCAACAATGCTGCTCAGTCTGGGGTACATACCCAGCATACAATACAATTCAGCAGCAAAGAAACTCGGGTTTGGGCTCTGGGGAAGTACCCAAGAACCCAAAGACTCCTGTAACACATCCCCAGACATCAGGGGCTTTCCCTCCTCTACCCCACAGATACATTCAAGGGAGGCAAGAGTGAGCACAGGATGGACCACATTGGGGGTGCGCCCAAAGTTCTCTGAATTTCTTTCTAAATCCGAAATGCTGTCCACCTCTGGTATGTGGAGTTCAGAAGTTCCCCCCAATAGGACATACAGTATGTTATTTGAACACTTTTGAAAGACTCATGCAGCCTCAGACTTATATGCCTTTCTTCACGTGGCCAGTGAAGAAATATATAACTTAGTTTTAATACAGTGAAATCTTTGGATAGATTTTGGGGCTCAATATACTGCCCTGAAGGATATTCTTCTGGGCATCTTTTGTGGCAATACCTCTGACTAAGCCAACTGTGAAAGTGGTCACGGTATTGTTCTATTATGAAGGGGTTAATGTTTTGGATATCACTTACTGACTTAGTCAGAGATGTGAAGTACTAGATGCACCTGAACCTATTGTAGACAGTGAGAACTTGTGGGTGGGAGTGTATAAATGTCATCTAAAGCTGAAGTATGGTGGTTCTGGTTTAGATTATCTGCCTAATAGTTTCTATATAGACCCAGATAGGGAAATCTGTTTTAGTCAGGGTCAGACTCATTCCTGATTTAAGTGTGGCTTGATAACTCATTTCAGCTTCACTTGTGACCAGCAAAGATGGGGCTTATGTTTGAATGATGGGCATGGTAACACCACACCCTTAACTGAAGTCAGGGAAGCACTCCAAGCTGACTTTATCCAGTTAGAAAGCAACCTTCTCAATGCCAAGCTTCTCTTAAATGCCAAAAAAACCAAGACAATGATTTTCTCGAGACTTGCCTTGTCTGGTGCCCTGCCTACCCCACCTAAAACTTCATAGTTACCTCCCTAGGTGAACCCTTGGAAGTCGTACCTAAATTTAAATATCTAGGTATGTGGATAGACAACAAGCTTTCCTTCAACGACCACATCGAGGATCTGTCAAAGAGGCTTAAAGCACAATTGGGTTTCTTCTTTAGAAATAGGACCCTCTTTTCTCTCGCGACCCACAAAAGACTTGTCCAAGCAACATTCTTTCCCTTGCTTGACTACGGAGACATTATCTTTATTTCCTCCCCAACCTTGAGCCTATCTAAACTGGACGTACTCTATCACCATGCTCTTCGCTTCATTACTAACTCTGCATACAGCACCCACCACTGTGATCTTTATGCAGCAGTTGGGTGGACCTCTCTTGCCACCAGACACCTCCTGCATGCTGGCATTTGGACCCTCAAATTACTACTCCACAAACTGCCTGTCTATTTAACGTCTCTCATACACATCTCGCATAGCGCCTACTCCCTAAGGAAATCCGACCTTATCCTACTAGATGGTCCCAGGACACGTACCACAGCTGGCCAAAGAGCTGTCTCATACGCCCTCCCAAACATTTGGAACCAACTACAAGCCATGTTGAAGCTAACCAGCATCGTATCAATTAACTCCTACAAAACACTAGCTAGCTCTAAATTAAAAGACATATGTAGGGGATATTTCCCTCCAGTTTGTCCTCAGGGAGTCATGTGTGCTGTGATTCACTTGCACCCTTTCACATGAAGCATGCCACATCAGTGGACGTCCTACCCACTCCACTGTCCCCATTGGCACTGCCATCCAGCCTCCACTAGATGGCAGTCAGTCAGTGAGAAACAGGAACCCCTCACCCAAAGGAAGGAGATCTGTCATGGGTTGCTCATTGCTACCTTCTTCTGGTCAACCTCAGCAGCACTGGTCTGTTTCCAAACCCAGGGTGTCAGTGTGGCTGGTGGTGTGAATTCCAGTGCCTCAAACGAGCACACCACTGGGCCAGCCTATAACATGTGTGTTTTTTTTTTTTTAACTAGACACACTTTGAGGTCTAAGGGTGTTGGCAGTGTCTCTCTGAGGTGCACTGAGCAGGAAAGGTGCTTTTTAAAACTAGGCATCCTTTTATTGAATAATTAGTAAAGAACCAGCACTCTGGGCAAATAATTTCAGTAGAAAGATTTTTTTACTTTTAAATATTTCAGTTGTACTTTGTAACATTCGTACTCACAAAAACATTAAATAAAGTACACGGCTTTCAACACAATCCAGTGTATTAAAGTGCATTAAGGTTCCCACATCAGGGCTTTCATAACCTCTGCACTTCGAAGTCTCCTACCCCTTTGTCAAGAGGTGCCTCTTATTCAGTTCTTGCTATTAGGGGGTTATTTTGTACCTTCTGATACCAACATATTTTAATCATATAGTTCACCCATAATATCAACATTTTTAAAAAATCTTACCATAAAACTTTCATAAAAGTTACTCATAGAGATTTGAACCATAAGCATTACTGAATGTACTGCAATATTTCCTTGTCTTAATATGAAATCATATTTGATATATGGAGCTGACCAAAGGTTTTGTTTATGAATGCATTTCTTGTTTTTTGATATGTTATATTTATTGTTGCTATTGTAAATGTTCTTTATTTGAAGAAAACAAAATCTTATTTAAAAAAAGAGATGAGTGACTTTTGATTGTGACTTTAAGTACAGTATAGGAAGTTTCTGTTTAAAAATTAAAGTCCAAGCTAATAAAAATTGAGGCACACAAAAGACTGCAATTAAAAATCTTGTCATACATGCATGTTACCTCCCCCCACTCCCAACCCCCAGGTGTCACTCAATACTACACCCCTGAGAAGAAGTTGGATCTTTCAAAAGAGATGCTTTTACTTTCATTCACAGCTAATTAGGAAGCACCACATATAACCCCCAGCCCTCAGTCTATAGACTGTCCCTCTAATGGATTTCAGAATTCCAAAAAAAAAAGAAGCAAAATTACCCCAACAGCCACCCCCTTACTTCTTGTCTGCTATTAAAAATGTATGATTTCATCTTCTGAGAATTTTTAATATTGCTTCTGATATCCCTCTTCAAGCTATAAACATATAGCAACTCTACAGGAGTTCGACTGTAGTTCGAAGCCGACAGACACACCAAAAAGAATACATTAAGATGTTCTGGGGGGAGGTGTGCATTTGTGGAGTTAATTTTTCCCTCTGAGATGTGGCTTATTTAAAATTCATTACAATAGTTGAAAAAAGCATGTGACACTACCAAGACGCATTTCATATGTCACACTACTGGAATGATATTGCAAGTTTTATCCTGTTGGTTTCAGTGTAAAAGGGCTTAATTTTTCCTGGGCCTATTACAGCTCTCTTCAACTAACACAGGGATTTGTCAACCCACATTAAGCATAGAATAAAGAGATTAGTATTTTTACTTAACAGTAAATTCATTGATTAAATACTTTTGTAATGTTTCTTTTGACTAAGCGTTTGGTGTTCAGGACGGTCCTACATCTATCTGTGTAACAGGTACAGCATGGGCACCTGCAGTGCAAGATTCATCACACACTGCCCTGCCAACATGCCTCAGTGTTGTCATGGGTGGGCCACATCTTGTGGGCAGGGGGGTTCATTTTCACTCCATGCCCATTAAAACATTGACTTCATCATGTGAGACTGCCAAAAAGGAAGCCAGGTAATGGTAGTTGTGACAGTGTTCTTTTACGATGTAGTCACCTGTTTACTAGAAACTGGACCAAGACAAACACAACTCATTATACAGAAGTTACCAAACAGCTATTAGATGCTAGTAGTTTTCAGACACTGCCACCCTTAACTGGATTTTAACCAAACGACCAAGAATTTAAAGCAGCAGTGTTTGTTGGCAAAAAAATATCATCATATAGTTTTTTAGCAAAAAATGTATTTTTGACATAATCAGATTCATCACCAGTATGTATTTTAGTTCTTTGGGATGTTTTAAAACAGCTTTTATTACTAATTTTATAATTACTGACTCAAGTCACTAAAGATGGCCACCACTAGCAATTAAAAAAATGCTCTTCCTTGAGGTTACTTTTTGACTTTAAATACTGGATTCATGCTGCTGATGTATAAAGATAGTGCTGGCGCATATCTCAGAGGGTAAGTAGCACAACACCACACCAAAATATTTAATTTATTCATAGTGGGTGTGACCAGAGAGCAGGGGCTTTTACAAAGGTTCAAACCTCATAACTCCATTCTGGGGTGAAACACACTGAAAAGTAAAATGGTTATATTATAAAAATATATTATTACTAATAAAATATATGTATATTATGAATTTTTTTCCACTAACAAATACTGCTGCTTTAAAGACTGTGCTACAATCCACTGGCAATTCTTCAAGCAGTCAGAGCTTAAGAATATATATATTTTTTTTGCTTTCTGTCCCTCCTCCCTCTCTGCCCTCCTCAGCTCCTAGTGACCTGTAAGCCCTGTCACTGCCTTACCTGAGTCTGTCACCATCCCCATGGCTACCCTTTCTGTAGTGGAAGACGTGGGGTGAAGCCTTCCCCAGCAAACATTTTCTGGTGACTTCAGGTGGTGGTGCAGGGTCTGAGAGCAGATATGCAATAAGGCATGACAAGGTGTGCATTATTTTAGGAAAACCCTAATCTTAATATGCAGCAAGAGAGGAGAGGTGGGGGGATATGATAGAGACCTATAAATACCTCACAGGGTTGAACAGAAGTACAAGACGGGAATGAGTTACAAAGGAGAAGGTGCATAAGAACAAGGGGACACACAACAAAGCTGGAAGGGGGGGGGAAATTTAGGAGGGATGTGAGAAAGTGCTTCTTCACTGAAAGAGTGGTGGATGCCTGGAACGGTCTCCCAGCAGAGATCATGGAGGTAGAAACAGTGGTGGGCTTCAAGCATGCATGGGATAGGCACAAGGGAATCTTACTTGGGAAATAGGGGAGGGGAGGTAGCCAGAGATCAGGTAGGGTTTGTGGTGAAAGTACTGGCAGAAAAAAAGGGGTAGACTGGGTGTGCTAAGTGGTCTTTATCTGCTTGACAAATTCTGTTTCTATGTTTTTATGAAAACAGCACACTTTGGGAACTGAGGTACAAGGCAACGCCAAGAACCTTATGCACCAGAGTAGTGCTGTTATCTCATAATTATGCACCCTCTGGAATTAGTTATTGTAATTATAAAATGGTTTCTCTGATTTCTATTTTAAAAATGAAGTAATGCACCAAGTCTGACCTGCTGCCGCCACTCCAGCGACCCAGGGTTGGAAGTGATCTAGGGGCATCAGGAATCGGTTGGGGAGAGGGGGATCGAGCATCCAGAGGACAGCTCTCCTTCTCTGGGGAAAAGGAGACACTGGGCTCAGCATTTGTCTGACCGCTAGCGGTGTCTGGGGGTAGAGGCAGCCAGTACCACAATGTAGGGAATGGAGCAGCGGTGGCTGTCAACATTCTATGTACAGGAGCATGTGTTGGCATGTCTGGATGGCACTGCACATCCACTCCTCCAAGGGGAGGAAAAGTGGAAAATGGCCAGCAGTGAGGCAGGATGATACTGACCCCTTGCAGGCTCTGCACCCAGACCACAGGGCCCTCTTCTGGAAACCAGATCCAATCTGTCAGCAGATAGGAGCCACTGACCCCTGCCACAGGGGTGGGGGCAAGCCATGGGAGAGGACCGGAATTGAGATAAGCCCCTGGGATGCTGGGTGACAGAGCTTGGGGAGGGTGTTGGAAGGGGCAGCCCACCCTGGTAGGGGAAAATAAATAAAAATGAAATAAGAGGGTCCGCTCATCCAGTATTTCTTACCTATGATGTTGTGTTGGAATAACACATGCTCATGTGATCACATCGGACCAAGCACAGGTCTTGGTTTCTCTTACCCACTGTATAACAGGTATCATTCTTCAGGCAAATGGGTTATTTTCCTCCATTGATCACCCTCCCACTAAGATGATACTGACCAATGCTATGGGTGCATCCACGTGAGCGTGTCAATGCTGAGCCAATCCGTGTACACCCTACCTTTTGCTGCTTCTGCTGTACTGCCCCCTGTGGTCAGTCGGGTGGTGGTGGAGCAGTGGAGGCAGTCACCCTCCTATCCCAGAGGAGGAGGAGAGCACCCTCTGGAATGATCAGGCTTTCCCTCCGCCACTGGGCCGCTGATGAGTCAAGCTTGTTCCCAAACCTGGGTCACTGGTATTGTGAGCAGTAACACTGTCACAGCAAAAATGGGTCAGCTTAGGAACACTTTAAAAATCTAACATGTGTTCTGGTACGAATGTTAGTTCTATGTTCCATTACTTGAATATGATGTCACTGGACTTCAAACCAGGTCCTAGTTCTCCATTCCCCTGGAGGGGGACATATCGGACAAGGACAGAAGCAATAATTAACCATGGACTCCTTTGTGTCAAGGTGAACATTTCTGTTCCTAGCAAAAGGTAGAGTATGTTTTTAATTTTTATTTATTTAATTCTTGGATTACAATTACCTATGAGTCAGAAGACTCTTTTGCATCGCTTCCACATCATACAATGACAAGTAACAGTACAGGCAAACAAATTACTAAAAATATCATCATATGGATAAATACAATTTCAGTAGACAGATTAGTGTATCATAGTCATAAAGAGCAAAGGCTACTTGAGTAAACTGAGTAACAGAAACATATATTGCACAAAATAGTTAAAAAAAGATAATGTTGCCCCATACAGGAACAGCAAACAGCTGGAGGCAGACAGAATGTATTTGAGTATGTGAATTTCAGGCATGTCATTATGTTGCTTGCACGCATGTGCAAGAAACATAGTGCCATCATCGGAGATTTCAGAGGTGTGTCACCTCCTCCTCCAATTCAGTCAGTGTGCTGGCAGGCCCGGCCCCTGTAAGCCAATGCATTTTGGAGCTGTCTATGACACGCTCCAAAATGCAGTGGCATACAGTTGAAAGGGGGAGCTACGCTTGAGTGAGCAGCGATAAGAAGCTGCTCATGCCCAGCTCCCACTCACACGAGCATCGTGCCCCGCCACACTTGCTGTATAGCCGACGGGGTGCCCAATCCCGTCGGCTAGAGCTCATCGTCTCCCCAGTAGTTGGTGCCACACTGAGGCCCACCCCAGTGTGGCAATCAGTCCTTTGCCAGCAGGGTGCCAATCCCTGTCAGCTGAACGCCCCAACATCCTTGTGCCACGCTGGGATCCCACCCAGTATGGCAAATGGTCCCACGACATCTTTTTTTTTTTTTTTACCTGTAAGACAAAAAGCGGTCCCGGTGCATCTCCCGACCCCCACAACCGCACCACCACTGCGCACCAGCCTCCCACACCCCATACTTACCTCCAGACTCCGGAGCGGCGATCTTGGTGGACCGGGAACATATCTGCACTCTTCAAAGCGACCAGCAGACTGAGGACATGCCGGTAAGCTGTATAATGGGCTAGATAGGGGTTTCAACTTTGTGCATATCTCAGCCATTTTGGGAATTTTTGCAAATTTTCAACATGGGGTTTTGGGACCCTTCTCATGAATGATGTCACTGTCATGGTGTTATTGGGCCTGAAGGGTGATTTCGGCGCAGTGACTGCGCGGTGACTGCGAAATCACTCTTGGACTGAATCACCATGACAGTGTCTATCCACAAAAATGGAGACCAAAACCCCATTTTAATTGGTTTATACATCAAAAAATGACTGTTTCTGACGTCGTTACGCAGTTCCTCACATGAGCTTGTAAGTTCCTGAAATTTCTATATTTTCCTCCAGATTTTCAACATTACCATTTTACCACACCTTCTTATGAGTAGTATAGCTGTCATTTTCACATCTCACCCAAAATGTGTTTCCACCATGTGGCGCACAATGGCGCAGTCGGTTATCTTGAAATCAATGTACAGGACAAATTAAGAAAATCACAGTGACACTGTTCATGAGCAGAGGTCTTAAAATGGCTATGTTGAAAATTTGGTGAAAAATTCTAAAAATTACTGTTTCTGACGTCGTTGCGCAGTTCCTCAGCCGTTCGTGGGTTTGTAATTTTCAATATTTCCACTCCAGATTTTCAACATTGCCATTTTCCACACCTTCTTATGAGTGGTACAGCTGTCATTTTTCATCTTACCCAAGCGTGTTTCTGCCCATATGGCGCTGATAGGCGCGGTCGTTGTCTTGAACTCAGTGTATGGGACACATTAGAAAATCACAGTGTCACTGTTCATGAGCAGAGATCTTAAAATGGCAATGTTGAAAATTTGGTGAAAATTCCTAAAATGACTGTTTTCGGTGTCGTTGCACAGTTCCACTGCCTTTCGTAGGTTTGCAATTTTCAATATTTCCACTCCAGATTTTCAACATTGCCATTTTACCACACCTTCTTATGAGCAGTACAGCTGTCATTTTTACATCCTGCCCAAAAGCGTGTTTCCGCTCATGTAGCGCATAAATGGCTATAGTCGGTGTGCAAACTCAATGTATGGGACACATTAACAAAATCACAGTGACACTGTTCATGACCAGAGGTCTTAAAATGGCTATGTTGAAAATTTGGTGAAAAAAATCCTAAAAATGATTGTTTTACGAGCGTGCAGTGTGCAGTTCCTACGCACACTTGTAAGTTCGCAAATTTTCAATATTTACACTCCAATGACTTCCAAATACCTAAACAGCACATAGAAGCAAGCAACATTCGGCATTGACAAATGCTTGTTATTACTAGGTTTACTAGGGTAACGAAGACATAAGAGAGCATTTCCCATCGAGAATGTTTCCCAACACCTGGAGGGTGAATTAGTCATTGTTGGTAGTCTATTAAAGATAGTGGTCACGTTTTGTTTTAAATGTCCTGAAATTATTAACATCAATGACTTCTTGTGGCAATTTATTCCAGGCCCTAGCTGCCCTAATAGTAAAGTAATAATCCCTCTTTTTAGTGTTTACCTGGGTATAATTAGTTGTTTATTGTGGCATCTGAGGTTGGTTTTCCCAATAGCTAACTGTAAACTACTCTGGGATGAAAGTTCACTATTTTGTAGTATTTTATAGAACAGTAATAGGTCTCCCCTGCGTCGTCTGTCTTCCAAACTAATTGGCTGAGTTCTGGATAATCTACCCATATAGGACAGATTCATTAGTTTGGGGATCATTTTAGTAGTTCTACGCTGAACTCATTCAAGCAGATTTATATCATGCGTAGTGCAAGGGTTCCAGAAGGGTGATCTGCAATCCAAGTGTGGACGAATTATATGTGTCCCTTCTTCTTTCTGAGCTGGTAATGCAGGCAGTAGCATAACATTTATGGTGACCCTCTTTTGATGGCTGTTACTACAACACACTTCCAAATGCATAATGCATGACTGCCTGCTGTGAATCCCCCACCTTCTGCATGCTCCCCCCCCCCTCGAGCAGGCAGCAATGGGATGATCTTTACCAATGTAATATTTTATTGGTTTTGGAAAAGGAAGAAGACAGTTACATAAATGCAAATCAATATTTCTTATCTATGATGTTGGGTTGGAACTACACATGCTCATGGGATCACATCGGACCAATCACAGCTCTTGGTTTCTCTTAACCATGCCTCTCAACTGTCCCTGATTTTCAGGGATGTCCCTGATTTTGCCTCAAAATTTTACTCTGTCCCTCCTAAAAATTTTGTTTCCGTGACCAAACAGTGGGGGTTATAAGCACAAACTAATGTCAAACATTAAAGTGACAGGCTTGTTTTTCTTTAGAAAATGCATTTTACACTAAGCCCTTTATTCTACCAGCTTTCTGAATGGATGTCTCCAATTTTGAAGAAGTGTCCCTGATTTTGGTCCTTTGTCCCTGATTTTTTTAAGCCTTGTCCCTGATTTGTGAGGCAGGAGGTTGAGAGGTATGCTCTTAACCATTTTATAACAGGTATCATTGTTCAGGCCATGGGTTCTTCTCCTCCATTGATCACCCTTCTGCTAAGATGGTACTGACCAAGGCTACAGGGGCATCTACAGAGAATACAGTCAAGGAAACTGCAGTCTCTAACAGTAAGAAACATTTCAGATACAAAATAAAAAAATAAAACCGTGAACCAATACTACGTAGCAAGCTGTAAAAGGGGGTAAAGCACATTTGGGTATAAACACTTTTTAATGAATCATATCACAAATTCAGGGTAGTATTTTATTTAAAATGTTAATACTTTTTACACAGTTCAATATAAAAACTCAGAAACTGAAAGAAATTGCAGAACACATCAGTTTTTGCAAAGAATGGTGAAAATTGCAGATTCCGAGAAAAAAAAATTGCGGGCGCAGTTTTCCAGTGGCCCTGCTGATAATCCCCCACCGTTATGACATCAGTATGCTGTGAACCTTGCTTAATTATGTCATAATGATGGGATTACAGGTTAGAATGTCAACACCTGTCAAAATTCTTGGAAAGGAAAGGTGATCTGCTGCTTGGACATTCGTCCAAAACACACACATTCCATTCAGACAGTTTTAGACCTGCTGCAGTATAGATCGCAATGGATAATTTCAGCACTTCAGTTGCTCGACATTCAAACCACAAGGCATTCATAGCCGAGCAGGAGAACAAACGCACACTGAAAAAAAATTGTATTTTTTTCCCCCACGGTTGCTAGTTTTTCCATACACTATAAAATACAGTGCCTGAGTAACAGTGGTCAACCACGGCCATAATCAGCTCTCACAGTTGCCATGACAACTGTAAACCTCTCGAGCTGCACTCTCGAGGTTTAGTTGGTTGTCCTGGAAACTGCTGAGATGATTACATCATGGTTAATCATGGTTAACCACGGTTACTCAGACATTATACTCTATGTATTGTAGCTTTACCAAATGCTTCACCGCACTGCACAGCACCACATCAAGATAACAAAAGGAAAGCAAGGCATGCTGAACAGTTCCAAAACGCTTTGAATTCTCGGCTGTCTAGACCATGGTGAGACAGCTGTAGACAGTGCAGAATGGCTGTCCATAGGAAAATCTGTGATCTCAGACATCCACAAAGCCAGTGAAAAGCTTCATGGCTTTGCAGATAGTATGGGCAGCAAGGTTGATCTGGAGCAGCAGAAAATAATGAAGAAATGCCACGATGAGCCCTTAGACAAAGCCTTGTACCTGTGGTTTATACAGGACTGTGTGCATGGTATGCCAATTTCAGGTTGGATTCTTCAAGAAAAGGCGAGGCAGTTTCACTGCAATTTGAATGAGGATGACACTTTGACTGCCAACAAAGGATGGCTGGACAGCTTTAAATCACGTCACAAGATAAGGCAGCTGTCCATCGCAGGAGGGCTTTTGTCTGCAAATTCTGATACAATTGGTCTATTCAGGGACAAGATGTCCTTGCTCATAATAAATGAGGATTCACGTACCAAGCAAATCTATAATGCAGATGAGACAAAGCCTTATTGGAAGTTCTTACCCAAAAAAACTTTGACCAGTGTAGATGAAAAGTGTGCCCCAGGTTACAAGAAAAATACAGACTGACAGTCCTTGACTGTGCAACTGGGACTGGTTCACATAAACTAAAGGTGCTAGTAACCGGAAAATCATTGAAACCATGATATTTTTAAACATTTTAACATGGACAATTTGCCTGTTACCTACTGTGCACAATGTAATGCATGGATGAATCCTTTACTTTAAAAAAATTGGTTCTTGTCTGATTTCATTCCTGCTGTTCGATTCCTTCTTAGAAATATTGGCCTTTCTCCCTAAGCCAGCCTACTGATAGACAATGCTGGTGCTCACTCGGACTCTGAAGCCATGACTACCAAGGACAGAGCCATAAGACACATGTTTTTGCCAGCTAACCTTATGGACCAGGGCATATCGACAACATTAAAACAGATTTCAATCAGCTGTTATTTATTTGATCAACTTTATTTAATTAAGTGCATTTCTCAAATTGTGACTCAATGTGCTTTACAAAGTGACATATTTTTTTAAAAATATTCCAATCAAACAACATAAACTTACATATACATAAATAATCACTCATATCAGGCTTATTAGCTAGTTACAGTATTAAAAAGCTTAATTAAATAAAAACGTCTTTAGCTCCCTCTTGAAAATGTCTATGGTCTGACTCTCTTGTATGTGATGAGGGAGGGAGTTCCACGAGATAGGGGCAGCTGATACAAAAGCATGAACACCAGGTGTCTTTGGGTAAGTCCTAGGAATGCCCAAAAGACCCTCATCGGTGGAGCGTAAGGAGCAGGTAGGCCAGTAGGGACAAAGGAGATCTTGCAGGTAACCTAGCCCCTGTCCATGTAGGGTCTTGTAGGTCAGCAAGCCCATCTTAAAGGAGACCTACCATCTAACCAGCAGCCAGTGCAGAGAGCGCAGCACAGGTGTAATATGACATGATCTAGGTAGATCGGTCAACAACCTGCCCACCGCATTCTGCACCAGCTGCAGGCGGTGCAGGTCTACCTCAACTAGCCCCAGGTAGAGGGCATTGCAGTAATCCAGGCGCAACATCACAGAGGCATGAACTAGTGTCTGCAGATCAGTCAGCCAATTCCTGTGGTTTTTAAGGTCAGACCACAGTCCAAAATGACACCAAGATTCCTCACCCAATCAGAGATAAGTAGCTGAGAGTCCCCAAGCCTAACCCCTGACACTCAACCAGACTGCACCCACATCTCCTGGAGATCAGGTTCCAACACCAGTACCTCAGTCTTATCTGGATTCAACCTCAGCCAGTTCACCCTCATCTAATCTTGGATCTCATCCAGGCAGGTGTTCTATACTGAGACTGCCTCCTGCTGGTCAGGTGCAAAGGACATGCAGCACTCAGTATCATCTGCATAGCAGTGAAAACTCAGCCTGTACCACCTTATAATGCCCCCCAATGGTAACAAGTACACCACAAACAACATGGGGGACAAAACAGAACCCTGTGGGACCCCACACATCAGGGACATCTAGGCCAAAGAACAAACCCCCGAACCACCTGCTGTGACCTGCCGGTGAGGTAAGATCTAAACCATTTGTGGACTGCACCCATCAGTCCACAACATACCCACTGATGCTCCATCAGCACTCCATGATCCATGGTGTCAACACTGCCAAAAGATCGAGGAGAACAAGAATGGAATATCTCCCTTGATCTCTCACTGACAGGAGGTCATTTAGCAACCAAACAAGGGCAGTCTCAGTACTATGCCTTTTCCTAAATCCCACCTGGAGAGGCTCATAGATGTCTTGGGCTGTTAAATAGGTCTCCAGTTGCACAGCCACCACTTTCTCAATAACCTTCCCCACAAAGGGAAGGTTAGAGACTGGTCTGTAGTTTGCCAGACAATCTGGAGCTAGTGAAGGTTTTTTAAGAAGGGGTCTTATGACCATCTTCTTCAAGGGCTCTGGAACCCCCCCCCAACACCAGAGAAAGTTGAACTATCTTGGCAAGTGTCAACACATCCCACCAGGTGGCATGTTGGGCCGGGGTCCAGACTACAGTAGGTTGTCCGTAGTTCCCAGATGACCCTCATGACATCTACTACCACAACCTGGTTGAAGTCGGACCAGACAGACTGAGTGCCTGTAACCCCATGCCCTTCACTGACTGAATCTCCGATCTGATGGTGGAAACCTTATCAGCAAACAACAGAGCAAACTCATCATATCTTGGCTGCAAAAAAAGCTCCCCTGGATCAAAGACATGCTGGATTACAAAGCCTGTCTACTGTGCGGAAGAGCTGAGCTCGTCTGTTTGCTGCCACAGCAATCTCCTTGGACAGGAACTCTGCCTTCTTACAGGTGATTGCTGATTGATAGTCCCTATAATAGGTCATCAAGATAAGTTCATCCACCACCAAACTGGACCTCCACCAGCACCGCTCTAACCTTTGACCCCTTCCCCTCATCTCCCTGAGAGTCCCATCAAACCAGGGGGATCTCTGGTGTGAGGTGAGGAGTCAGACATGGACAAGTGTGATAGAGTAAAGGGTCTCGGTAATCACCCTATAAAAGGTCAGAACCAGGTCCCCTGACTCCTTGCATGCACTCATTGGACCTGATAGATCCAGCACCATCATCAGACCCTCAAACTCCTTAATGGGTGGTATTGAATCATCTCCGTAGGGGAGGGTCTCTTGGGGGGGACTCGAACGAGAACCTCACAGTATGGTGGTCCAACCATGCAACCAGTTCCACCATCAGGTCAAAGATCTCCATTCCCAGTAGGAAGATAAGGTCCAGCGAGTGGCCGTGTATATGGGTGGTGGAGGTAACAACCTGTGTCAGGCCCAACAAACACATTAGTTGGAGGAAGTCTTGACCAAACTGCGAGAGTTCCTCATCGACCCAGGCATTGAAGTCACCCAGAATAATCCATCTGGGTGACTCCAACACCATCTCAATGATGAAGTCCATAACTTCCTGCAGAAATTCCTTCCCATCTCCAGGTGGTCAGTAGATGAGGAGGATTCTGCAACCTGCACCTGCACTCCCCTGAACAGTGACACAGTCAAAGAGCCTCTCCTCTCCCACTGGAATGGCTGTGAGGTTCAGGTCAGACTTAAAACTAAGAACTAAGTGACTGTTCCAAAGAGGACAATATTGCAGGGGTAATGATTTATGAGTGAAGTAAGTTTTTTACACAACCAAATGGAAGCAATAATGATAGGATGACTTTTCAGACGCAAGGGAGTCTTTAAAGTAAAAAAAAAAACAGGTCAGTTAAAGAAGAGGGTTTAGCCAAGGTATGTTCCACTGTCAACCATAATTGTGAATCTGGAGGAAGTTTGCTTCATTAAAAATGTCCAGTGGTAACCTTACCACCAAGGTATGCCAAAGCCAGCATCTTTGGTCTAGGGGTATGATTCTTGCTTTGAGTGCGCGTTGTCCTGATTTCAAATCCCGGATGAGCCCTTCAGTCATGTAATTTTGAATCATCTCAGTTTGATACTCATTTGTCAAAAACAGTGGGGGGATTCAAGAATGCATGGGACAGACATAAGGCAATTCTGGTGGGGGGTAGGAGGAAGTAGGCTGTTGGTTAACTAAGATCTGCAGCTTATCCAATAGGTAGGGAAAATGGGCAGACTAGGTGGGCCAAGCGGTCCTCATCTGCCATCAAAGTCTATGTTACTGTGCTTATCCCTAAGTTTTCTAAGATCTATTCTGGAAGGTTTGTTGTTCCATAAAATCATATAAAGTTTATAAACATGGGTAGATTAAGAACATAGAACTCTTTGGTAGCTCACATTTTTTATTTGTTGATTTAAAACTTTCACCAGGAAAAGCACACTGAGCAGAAATGCTCATTTCCAGATGCATCCTGGGGGAGAGGGGATAGGAATGCACAGTAGGTAACAGCAGCAAGTGACAAAAACAGTGCATAATGGAAACAGAATACAAACATCAATAAAAATAGATATCATCATTGCAATCAATTAGATGATTGAGATAATTTTAATGGCACAGATTTTTCCCCAGAGGGATGGATTTAATTTAATTCTATTTATCTAAATCTTCCTTAGTCATGGCAAGCAGTGAAGTAAAATTGGCTTCTATAGTTTGGTTAATGGTATTATATATAGAAATACCCTGATAGGTTAAAAACTTCGACATCCAATTAATATCAGAGGAAAGTATAAATCTTTGCTTCTCAAAAGAAGAGATACTGAGTATAAAGCCCTCAGTGTTGTTCCAGATTACTAACAACCCAAAGATATCCCCAAAAATATATCTAGTATTAACTTCAGATTGGTAATAAATTAATGTGGCTGAAAAACAGTCAGATGCAAATCAGCATGAGCCAACATTTTTAGAGGCTGTTTCCTGTGATAATCCCATGTATGTTTTTCTGTTTTTGTTTATTTAGTTAGTCTATTTGTCCTCCTCTGTGGTGTAGGCCAGTCATCTCACCACCACCCCCGGCCCCATCACCCAGCATCCCAAGAACTTGCCTTGACCCCAGTGCTTCCCCCATGGCGGGATTTCACGGTCAGTGCTGTACCACCAACAAACAGATCTGGTTCCAGAAGAGGGCTTTGTACCTGGTGTGGAGCCTGCAAGGGGTCAGTGTCATCCCAAACAACAAAAAAATATTCACCTCGCAACCCCTTGATGAAACCTTAATTGGCGAAGTGCCGGGGACCTTGTAATTGAGCAGCTGTTGCTAACTCCTCTGTCATATTGTGGAATAAATCCATCTATGTTTGCATTCAAACAGTTTGGACTTGGTGTTACTTGAACACTTTCACTGGAAGGATTTACCTTCCTCCTGGCTCTGGATTGTGAGGTGTTTTGTTTTTTGTTGTTTGATCTTAGGGCATGCAGCCCTCACCCCCACCCCGGCCCAACTCTGCAGCACGGTGCTCTTATTTTGTTTTGCCAGTGTCATCCCGCACTGCAGCCGGCCATTTTCCTCCACTTTTCTCCACCGGAGAAACGGACATACAGTGCCATCCAGATGTGCACACGCAGGCTGTTGTGCATGGGACACTGATGATACCATCCATCCATGTTCTAAAGTTGCTCTTCCTGGCTGTCTCCTACCAAGCCTTCACTAAAAGCCAGATGAGTGCTGGGATCTGCAGCCCTCCCTCCCCAGAGGAGGAGAGCAGTCTGCCAGACACTTGATCCTCCTCTCCCTGGCCAACACCCAGTAACCTGCATCTGTTCCTGATCCCAGGTTGCCCATCTGGTGGCAGATGAGACACAGTGCCTCATTCCTCCATATCACTGGGCCAGCTTAATCCCATGTATGTTTGAAGCATCAGCTATTTTATGGATTAGATGCTCAGTAGCTAAGATAAATAAAAATGGAGACAGCGAGCAACCCTGCCTCATACCTTTGTGTAAGGTGGATGTATGTTTATTTATTTATTTAAAAGTTGATAACGGGAAAAGGTACACTGAGCCAAGGCTCATTTCCAGGTGTGACCCAGGGAAACAAACAGGGAGAAACATTTGTGAGCAGGGCAGTATAAATACAGAACAGTGCAAAAATAATACTATAATGTAATAGTATAATGTGTGCAAGCACAGTGTGATGATAAATAAAATGCAATACAATACACTCAGTAGAAGCATAGGGTAACATGACAGCTATGGATTACACAGTTATATAAGGCATATTTAGTGCGATCAGTATGTGGTACATTCCTATGGGTAACAACAGCAGAATTTGGTTTCATGTAAATAGTTCTAATCCTGAAACAAACACTGGAATGAAAATTATAATTCTCCAAAATCATAAAAAGAAAGGGCCAGTCAACTGTGTCAAATGCCTTACTGATATAAACAGACAGCAGAGAATTGTGACTTTCTGCTTCTGATATGCCCATAAAGTCAAAAGGAGTCTTCTGATGTTGTACAAGGAATTCCTGCCCCTCATAAAACCTATCTGTAGTGTATGGTGGAACGTTGTTCTTGCTAGAAATTCCATCTCACAGAAAAGCTGTTCAACCACAGTCAGCAAAATGAAAGGACCGCTGTACTGACTGTACATGCAGAATAGCGTTCCATTCATTTAGAATTGAAAACTCGCGTCGCGGGTTGAAATCATGAAAAGAAAACCACCTCTTCAACATTACTCACAACTGCATGAAAAACTAATGCAGTAGTTTTCTGAAATGGACGCCATTCATTTGAATGCAGGATCAACCAGACATGCTACTTTACTTACAATTTTCATCAGGGCGTCTATTTCTTTTCACACTAAGTGAGATATCCGGCTGCCATTGTTTCTTTTTTAGAAAATCCCTCCCAACTAGAAAATAAACCAATGGAAGCATACGCTGCTAAGGTAGGGACACCTAGTCCCTAGCAACCACACAAATCCATTTTATAGCGCTCTGAGACAATTTATTTTGGTAGGAATAAAATTAAATTTATTTTATTGAACTGTAAAGCATCGCAGGAGTTTCCACCATACACTATAAATAATACTGGCTTCTCAGTCTCACTGAACCAGTGTGTTTTCAGCCACCTCGGGATTTATGATTCCATTGGACCTCTCGAGCTTCGCTCTCGAGGTCCCATAGAATCATAAACCCCTCTGTGGCTGAACACACTGGTTCAGCATGATTGTTCAGCCAGTATCCTCTATGTTCTTTTCCAATGAGTTTTTGAATTATAGTTTGAAATCTAGAAGCCAGTACATTGGTCAAGATTTTGTAATCTAAGTTTAGTAAAGATGTAGGCCTATAACGTGAACATCCTAAGGGGTCCTTGCATTTCTTAAAGGTTGAGGATATAAGGGCACCATTCATTGAAGGGGAAAGGGATTTATCACTAAAGGATTCCATCAGGGACATATGTAAATATTTGGTTATAATGAGGCATAGAAGTTTATATACTGTGATAGAAATACCATCTGGGCCAGGTGCTTTGTCTGAAGCAAAGGAATTTATTGCAGAGATAATTTCTTGCTGCAAGATTGGGGTATCTGAACTGTTTTTATCTTCCTCAGAGAGTTTTGGAAGTTTGACTGAGGCAAGAAAGTCAGCAATCTTAAAATGGTCACCTTTGTCCTCAGAACTGCAGGGTGAAGAGTGAAATTCTAGAAAACTGTTGTTGATTTCTTTATTGTCATGAGTAATGCTATTATTGGAAAGACAGATACTGTTTGTTGACCTAAGTGTGATTTGATTTTTGAGACACTAGGTCAATAGTTTCCCTGCTTTTGCTTCGGACTCCAAATACATCTGTCTAGTATGAAGAAGTGTATATTCAGCTTTTTGTGAGAGTAACTTACTAATTTCGTATTTCAGCAGAACAGTTTTGTAAAATAAGTCCTGATTATCTCTAGGATTTTGCTGATGCAGATTCTAAAGGGAAGACAGAATTGTTTCTTTGTCAGCTAATTCTTTTTGTCTTAGTTTCTTTCTGTCAGTTGCATAACCAGTCACCCTCTTCTTATGTACTTTGAATGTTTCCCACAAACATTTCTTAGTCATTTCACCATTATCATTACCTGCAAAGAAGTCAAAAAGTTTCTTTACTGAACCAGGCTCTAAAGTTATAATCCTGTAAGAGAGAAGAGTTGAAGCTCCATCTGGATTTTTTATCAAAAAAGTATCAATGCACTGGCCCAGTGGCTTGGAAGACTGAGTGCCTTACCTCCTGCCATGCTGGCCACCCAGGGCCAGGAACAGAACCAGGCTGCCCAGGGGCCAGCGGGTTGAGGAAGGATCAGGCATCCCAAGACAGCTCTCCTTCCTCAGGGAGGGAGGTTTGAGTGGCGCGCTGCTTGCCTGCCACCTGGCAATGGCTGGGTGGCAGCACATGCATGTCACCATGCAGGGAAGGGAACCCACAAACAGGGCACTGGGGCCATCTCTGCAAAAGCAGAGCTCGGACATTGCATCCACTGCACATACATTGGCCCAGAGGAGAAAATAGAGGAAAAAACACTCCAGGCAGCAGGATGATTGACTGACACCCCACCCCCACACAGACCCCGCAACAGTGGCCGGAGACAGCCACAAGTCCTGTGACAGAGGACGATGGCTAGGGTAAGTCCTGGGAGGAGTCACGTGATGGGGCTGGGGGGGGGGTCAGTCAGAAGGAGGCCACTGGGGGAGAACCAGGAGCTAAATAGATGATGGAAAAAAAGTATCATTGCATATTCTTGCACCTAACATGCTATGATCTGATATTAGGTGACACTCAGACTTAACTGAAACCAAGTCATTGCACAGTTTCAATGGGAGGAATAGATAATCCAGTCTACTATATGTGTTATGGCAGGCAGAGAAAACAAGAATAGCGTTTGTCTTGGGGATGTGCTAATTGCCATGCATCTGGTAAACCTAGATCCTGAATTAGTTTCAAAAGCCTTCCTGGACTTAATGATGTGGGAAAAAGTATGGTTAGATGATCTGTCTAAAAAGTGATCACATATTCATTAAAGTCACCACTTAAAATCAATTCAGTGTCAGAGAACTTACTGATTTCAAATAAAAAGTTTGCAAAACTAATTAGCCTGTCTAGAAGTGGGTGTGTACATGATGCATAGAGGCACTTTTTCCCATTAAGAAATCCAGTTAAAACATGGAAATCGCCATCGGGGTCTGAAGCATGGGAAATCTTTGAAAAGTTAACTCCTTGCCTCACTAAAATGGCAACACCTCTTTTCTTACTGCCAAAGCAACTATGCTGAGCTATAGCCACCCAATTTCCAAGGCATTTATCAGCTTCAGTAGACGATAAATGTGTCTCTTGAAGGAAGGCAGTTGTCTGTTTTATGCTTATTTAGATAAGTGAGAAGTCTCTTCCTTCTGACGGGGGGAATCGAAGCCCCTGCATGTTCCAAGCAGCTATATTCAACGAGCTCATGTTAGGCCTTAAACAGTATAACTATAAATAACAATGGGAAGTGGGTTTACTATATGTAATGTCTAATCTTAATTTATAGAGAACTAGTAGGATATTAGTATAATAAAAGAACTGTTCTTTTTATGTACTTATAATGAGAAATGTCTGAATTAAAACAGCCAAAGGCTTGAGATAATACAGCTGTGACCAACCACTATAGAAAAAAGCGATAAAAGCAAAAGAAAAAAACAAAAAAGAAAAAGATGCACAAAGTGAGCAGCAACTTTGTCTTTTCTAGCCAAGTAGAAGCCAGAAAAATAAATCTGAGGCTATGGCTAGGGAAGAAGAACGAAAAAAAAGAGCTGCATGGCACGCCAAAACCCAAAATACATAAAAGGTCTGGAAAGCATAGAAATACATTAAATGTCTGAGTATGAATCCATTCTCTCAAGTTTCAGACCAAGCTACAACTAAGAAGAAAACATCCTCTTTCAAAAGTAATGTAGGCATCGTCATCTAAAGAATCAGAGAAAGGGTCCCCGCGGAAAATGAAATGGCTAGTACAGAGATCAATCACAGAAAATGTTCACGTGCTGTCCACCAGATTCGCACCTGCAATAGGGATTAGTTGGTTAATAGTTACATAACAGACAGCATTGTTAGCTTATATAGCGTGCCTCTGATAACCATAGGATATATAAGACAAATATAGCATTGCTAGCCTATACAGCATGAGACTCTGATAAACATAGTATATATGAAAAAAACAAGGTGCTGTGTCAGTGCATAGTATGAAAACAAAACAAAATGGTAATATTAAATGCACACTGAAAATAGAGTTGAGTCGATGTTTTGATCATAAGTCTTCTTCAGAAATTATCCAAAAGAGAAAAAAATTGCTTTTTTTCTTTTAGATAACTCCCGAAGAAGACCTATGGTTGAAACACTGATTCTAACTCTATTTTCAGAGTGCATGTGATATTACCATAGAAACAAAGAATCTGTCGGCAGATAAGGACCTGCTGGACCATCCAGTCTGCCCTATTTTCGCTAGCTATAGTGTTGTTGCAAACATTACTTGGTCTCTGGTCTCCCCCCACCGCTAAGATACCCCTATGTCAATTCCATGCGTTCTTGAACCCTAGCACCGCTTCCATCCTTACCACCTCCGCTGGTAAGCTGTTCCATGTGTCCACCACTCTCTCCATGAAGAAGTACTTCCTTACATTTCCTCTTAGCCTCCCCACTTCTAACTTCATAGCATGACCCCTTGTCCATGAGCACTTCTTTCTGTGGAAAACACTTCCCTCCTGTACTTTGTTTTTGCCTACTATACCATAGTATTTATGATGAATACAGCATTACTAGTCTATATAGCATGACCCTGATACCCATAGTAAGTATAAGACAAATATATGAGGAGGGTTACAAAAGGTTGCCCCTACCAGAGACTCCATCAGGATGCCTCCAGAATATCAATTAGCAGGCTATAGCTGTGAGAAAGGGTTGAATTATTAGGGCTGTCTTGGAATGCTTCTAATGACTACTGCATCAGCAGAACTTTACATATACTTAACAATTCTTGCTGCATTACCAACCTCCCACAGATTCAACCATGGTGAAATCACAGAATACAAGGCAAGGTGCAGGTGCACATAGGGTCCACAATGTGAATGTTAACCAGGATAGACAGTACAAATGTGTGACTTATAATTACGATTTAAACTTATGAGCCCATGTAGAAGAAGCACAGTGGAGGAAAAACCTTCCTGTTTTAGAACGAATAAGTGTTCAGCATTCAGTTTATCTAAAACCAGAAAAATGAAGTTACTATGCTGTGATATTATATAGGGACTGACAGATTAGCCTGACAGATAGAAATGACTGAGTTGATTTGGCATTCTCAGCATACTCAAGCTCAGCATAGTATTTTATAAAGGTGTAACGTAGCAGAATGTCGCAATAAACAGCATACGGGGGGCACATGCCAGTATTGAAGAAATAAATAAACAGTAAGACACGTCAGGGAGTGGGTAGTAGTGTGATTACAGCACACCCAGGGCTGCAATGAGGCACAAGGCCACAAGCATCCAAAGCAGTGGAGAAGTAAACAGGCAGATACAAAAATATCACAATAACAATTAATACAAACACAATTTTGCCAGCCCGTCGGTTCAGCAGTTGGATTTCTGCTTGCGACGCCGGTGACCCAGATTTAGGAGCTGACCAGGGGCCCTGAAGGGTCGGCTGGGAGAGAAGGCTTCAGCATCTGATGACTGCTCTTGCCATGCTTGGAAGCTACCAGGGCCATGAAGGATATGTCAGTATTTTCTTGTGTGAGGAAAAAAGTTGAGAGAACAACTTCAAGACCAAATTTTCAATATAATTGGTTAGTATAGGAATTGAGCTAATGAACGAGGCACTTTTCATGAAAAAAAAGACTATATGTGAAATTCATGAATAATTAATGAATTTGTTTAAACAGGCTTGACAGCAATTATGGTTCCAGCTGCTGACTCCATTGGTGTCGCTTGCTTGCTCTCCAAGCAGGTCACACTCCCATACATGTGAACCGGGTTCAGGAGCAGACTCGAGTGCTCAGAGCTGAGTGTTCAGGCTGGACAGACTGCTGGTGTTGGGCAGCCAGGCCTAGCTGAGGAGAGTAGGCACTGGCTCCCACTCCTTATTGCTGCAGCCATAGATGACTAAAACTAATTGGTATGAACCAAGGCCACCTCACAGCTGCCATCTGTGTTGATCTAGTGAAAGCTTTCAACACAGTCTTCCACCCTCTTCTCCTTGGTAAACTCAAGTCAGTGGGTCTCACAGACTCAGCAACTAACTGAGTCAGCTCCTATCTGGAAGGAAGATCTCATTCTGTGAGAATTGGAGATTCTCTGCCCCCCATCCATACTGGCATACTCCAAGGCTAAGTCCTTGGCCCATTGCTCTTCTCCGTATTCCTCAACGACCTTCCCTCAGCCTGTGCTTCTGCTTCCATCCACATCTATGCTGATGACACGATCCTGTTTGCATCTGGGTCTTCTTCCTCAGAATTGTCATCCAGGCTTCACCTTGATTTTGACACTGTCCAGAAATGGTTCAGGTCAAATCAATTATCCCTAAATTCTAAAAAAAATGGTCTCCATGTGCTTTGGCACTAGGCAGAGATTTTCTGGGCTCTCCTCCCACCCCACCTTCCGCACCCTAAATGGGGCCACAATTGATGGTGTACCTCCTTTAAATACCTTGGTGTCTGGCTTGACCAGCACCTTGGCTTCTCTCAACATGTGGATGCCATTCTCAAAAAATTCCACCCCATACTAGGTGCCCTTTATAGTAACAAAAAGTGCATCCCTTTACCTGCTCCCTGGGAAATCATTTCTAAGATAATACTCCCCAGCTTTGATTATGGTGACATTATGTATGTTGCTACACCTAAGTCCACTTTGACCAGACTGGATCCCCTCTTCCACTCCTTCTGTTGTTTTGCCTTGGCCTGCCCTCCCTGTACTCACCACTGTTCCATATACTCTGCTCTCTCCCTCCCCCCTTGGCAGATTGCCGTCTAACCCACTGCACCTCCATCATTTCTAAATTCTGGCTGGCCTCACTCCCCTCTTATCTCAGTACTCTTCTCTCTCTTCCATGCCTCCCTCCTCACTCTCTCCATAACTCAAGTTATCGCTCCCTACTGCTCCCATTTTATAAGTCACTTACAGGACCGAATAATTTATCTTACCGCTTTCCTAATATCTGGAACTCTCTTCCTCTAACAATTCGCTGTGCCTCCTCCAAACACTTTCTTTCCTTGCTACTCCAAGTCTGCACCTCTCCCACCTGCAATTGCCCATAGTCTAATATCCTGCCTCCCCCTTTTTCTCTTTCCCCATCCAATACAATACATTCATCTTCTCCCATTACCATCCTTACTCGAACCTTATCCCTCTCTATCTCTCCCCTCCACTACTACCTTAACCCCATTCCCACTCTTCCTGCATCTTCTTCCTCCTTCCCTGCTTCATTCTCCACTCTCCTCCTCCTCCTTATCCTATTCCCATCACTTTGTTCCCTCTACTCATCTATACTTTATTTCTAACTCTAATCCATCCCCTTCTCTTCTTTACCTCTGCCCACTATCCTCTCCCTTTTTCCTATCTCCCTCTCCTCTTTCTCTTCCCCTTCCTCTTTTTCCTCCCTCAGTTTTTTTTTCTCTCTAGCTGCTCCCCCCCCCACTTCCCCTTCCTGTTTTATGACTACTACCTACCCTGTTCTCTTACTGACGTTACAGCCTGCCAGTGCTGGGTTACCCCACACTCCTGATTAGTCAATCTGCTTGTTTAATTATGCCAAACATGTTACAGTATGTACTGTATCTTGCTGTACCTTTTGCTTTATCACATTATTGCACTTTTTACTGTTTTTATGTACTTATCCCTTCCCCCCTCCTCTCAGGACACATCTGGAAATGAGCTTTATGGCTCAGTATGTCTTTCCTGGTAAACCTCTTTCAATAAATAAATAAAGTGCATCAAGAAGGCGACTGGAACTAACGGGAGAACAAGGGAGACTAGGAAAAGCCCATCTCAGCCCAGATGGTAACACTCGGGACCCATGAGTACAGAGTCCCCAGCCTGTCAGACATGTACTTTAGTGATGAAGGCAGTGCTGGATCTAAAGCATTAGCCACTGAGCTATTTGGCTGTTTTTTTTAATCATTTAGCTAAACTGAAATATTAGTTAGCCACTGTGGGCTACGGCTTTTTCTGACATGTTAGCAGGCATGAATTAGAAAAAATGGTTAAACATCAAAAACCAAAGAGGCAGTGGCTAAGAAACATATTGGGGGTTAGTCAAATGGCTATTTTTGGCATCTATAGCCAAACTGAGTTAGGGTACAGGGCTCTTTCCTCCAACCTCAATACAAGTGAGGGGAAGCTGTGGAAGAAAACTGACCAGAAACTAGTAGTTGATGGGGCACAGAGGCTTCCAGGTCAGATGGTAGGCTGAGGATGGGGAGGAAAGGTTTGATAAAAAAATATATATAAATAAAAAAATAAATCCCTTTTAATCATGGCTGAAATTAAAAGGACATTTTGTAGGCTTGCAAAATAGCCTCATAGTAAGCAATGTGGCTAATCACACTGAAAACCTACATTCTCACACATGTGGCAGGGGCAGGGATGAACACCGAAGGCAGAGCCGAGGGGCTAAGGGGGTCAGTACAGCAGACCCATCACTTTTGTAGCTGAGTGCTCAAAAAGTGCATTTTGCCCCCACCCCCCATTTTCAATCTGGAGCAGCATTAAAATGAGACTGGTGTAAATCAATGACAAATCAATGACATCAGGGAGACTGTTTTTAAACCTTTCGGTACTCACAATCTTGTACATTCGAATGCCAGGAAGCAAAAAGTATATTCTGAAAAACAAAAAACTTTATAGAATATTCTGTTTTACTGTCACATGAGTTACCCAGCGTAGTTATTTCAGCTTCCTTCTCCTCTGACATCTCTCCAAAAGCTACACTCCCTGACCATGTTCCGTTTTCATAATCATGAATAACCCATACGTGTCAGTTAAAGACCCATGGATAATTCATATAAATGCGAGTACTATTAGGGATTATAAAAAGCTAAGTGGGTTGGCTGAAATATATTGAAGAAAACTATTGTTTTCCCAGTGCTCTGAGCTAAGCTGTTCTATGCAACTCTTTTCTGAAACTTCATATTTATTCAAGAAGTTGTACAAACCATGCATAATGAATTACAAAAGTAAATAATTCACAATGTAACATAGTTCCAGTCTGTGGGCATCTTTTGGCTGACTGTCGTGTGAAGGATTGACTAAAGAGAGAGAAGAAAAAAAACTCTTTAGAACCGAGAACTATTTCGTACTAGTGGAAATTCGTTGTAAATAAAGATATAGGTAAAAAACAGATAAGTACAACACCTTCAAATGTAAGATCGTCTCTCCATGTCCTTTGAGTGTCCTAGTCTCTGATAATCAGTGAGGGCCATGCACTGAGGCTACTGTCTGTCTACTAGCCACATCAGTACCTTATCCTCAAATGTGCAGTGCGTCCTTGTATGTTAGGCAGGGGTAGTTACAGAATACCCATAATGCAGGGAGGTAAAAGCTGTTTAAGGTGTACAGTCATTAACATCTATTTAAGTGGTCCCTCAGGCTGAGGGAGAAAACTCAACCAGAGTCACCTTCTTCCCATCTGACTGTTCCCCCAGCGCCCCCATGGTACCCCGTCAGGGATCTGTATATATGTGCCAGGGGGCCCAGACCTCCAGGAATTTTTCCCCTAGTCAGACAGAGGTCTCATGTTATTCTTTCCACCTGTTCTATCTCTGCCACCTTAGAGTGCCACATCTGTAATGTGGGAGCATCTGGGGTGAGCCATTTAAGAGTGATGCATCTTATCGCTACCACCGTCAAAATCTGTCCCGGCTTTTGTTGGTTTTTCACCTCCTGCAGAAGTCTAGGAAAGCTAAGAACCAAGTCCAGAAACAAGCCTGGTACCTGAATCCCCAGAATACACTGCAAGGCCTGATGAACAGCCCACCAGTAGTTGTTCAGCATGAGTCAAGCCCACCAAATGTGGTGAGTGCCCACCCAACCCCGCATTGTCGCCAGCAGGTGTCTTGAGTTTGTGGCTCTAATATATTTGGTAATGCTAGGGATTATGATTTTCTGATTATACTCCCTGCAGGTGGGGAATGCTGTCACCTTCCACTTCCTTTCTAGCCTTATTTGCCACTGTTTATCCATCATGGGACTGTTTTATTCTGTCTCCTAAGTCCATTTGGAGTGGCCTAGCGGTGTATCTTTGTTTATCCCCAGCACTTTACATACTGCTGCAATATATCTGACCTTTACCCCCAAAGCCACTATCCAGTAAAAAAAATTTTTCCAGCTCAATTTGTGGCCTCATCAGTTGTGTTCACATGTCTGGCGAGTTAAGGAAATATTTAACCTGTATATATCTATACTGATCAGTAGGCCTAAGGTGAAAAGAGCTTTGTAAACTGCAAAAAGGGAGACGACCTTGAGCGGAGAGACACTGAGCAAACCAGGTAAGACCTTTTGCCTCCCAGTATGCAAATCCTAAATCTAAAGTTGGAGGTACAAAGTCCTCATGGTGCCCGATAAGGGTCAGGGGACCCATTTCATTTGGGGTACCTGTCAGCCTATGCAGCCTTACCAGTGTCCGTGAGGTATGTGTAGTCCCTGACTGTGTGGTTGTGCACCAAACATTGGGTGTGAGAACTGCCATCCGTAATGTCCAGATGCAGTGTGCTGGGAACATGCTCACCTCTATCTAGTGCCAGCCAGAGTCCATCTTCTGCTTGGCCCATGTACATAGGTATCCTGCCTGTAATGCCTAACCACGACATCCCTGCCCCCATCTCTGAGAAGTTGTAATACCTTTTCTGCAATAGGTGGACATTTCCCTACCCATATAAATTTAAGCAATAAACCACTCCAAGGTGTGGGTTATGCTGGGATTTACCCACACCTGGCATGGTTCAGTCATGAAGCCACAGGCCGAGTGACCAAACCATCCAGGTGTGGGTTAATCCCAGCATAACCCACACCCTAGAGTGGTTTATTGCGATTATACAATGTCCCCCTTCATTTTGTGTATGAAAAAATAAAGAAAAAACTGTTTTTCTGCATTGTTATGATTTGTATTTAATTTTTATTACACCAGAAAAAAATAGTCCAGATACTCCCCCCCCCCCCAACTCAGACAGATATGTTGGTTACATGCAGGTTAGTTTTTGTTTTTTTTTTTTAAATAGTTGAGAGAGAGGTATAAAGGAGATGTATGTTGGCAGAAAAGAGTGTCTGGGAGTGGAGAACAATGTGTGAAAGGCGCAGAGAGAGCGAGAGAGAGCATCAGTATCAGTGTCAGAGGCATTTGGTAGAGTGATCGTTACCGCTGAATCATGAGGTGTTTTTTTTTTTTCAGTTTTCTGATCTGAAGGATAGGGGTATTAGTAGTGTTGTTGGGGATTCTTATTGTCACAATTGAAGATTTTGAAGCCAAATGGCTGCTGGTAGCTGGGAAGAAGGTGGGGAGAGCGGCAGTTTACAAGTGCGTCTGTGAGAGGTGGAGTAAAGTGAGTTTATGTTCATGGCAACGGGACAACTGGTGACTGAAATGGGGGATGGAGGCAAGAGACAAAGTGTGCAGCAGTGAGCAGTCACCAACCCTTACAGTGATGAGTTTATATTCATGGGAACGGGGCAGACGGTAACCAAAATGGGGGATGGAGGCAAGTCGAGAGAGAAAGAGATAGAGAGAGTGTGTAGCCACGAGCAGTCACCGATTCTTGTGGAGATAATGTAAAGTGAGTTTTTTTTTTTCATGGGGAACGGGGCAGCCGGGGGACGGAGGCGAGAGAGGTAGTTAACTCTAATTTTAAAAAAAGTTTGTGATTTTTCAACTGGTTGTAGACTAGTGTGGTGCATTTATTCTGTACTTTTAGTTTTTTTAAAGAGACTTCCAATGAGAGTTTTCATTTGTGGTTTAGCAAGCATGAAACATGGCGGCTCTAATGTTTTGATTTTCGGAGTCGGATTGATTCTTTGAAGATACGGCTGACTGGCACCTTTGCCATGGATAATGCCAGGATTTACCATGGCTGAAAGGTGACAGTCAGACAATCATGTTGCCAGATTCTCAGAGCCCATTGTATAATTAAGCAATAAGCCATGAGGGTGTGTGGGTTATTGGGGATTTACCACGGCTGAAGTGGTTTGCCCATGAGGCACAGCCGAGTGGGTAAATCTTCGCCAGCCATGGTAAATCCCCCAATAACCCACATCCTCCGAGTGGCTTATTGCCATTATACCATAGAATACCATGGATGAGTTCTTTTTAAAAAAGGTATATTTTTTATGTAATAAAAATAATGTTTTTCAGAGAAATAAGCTTACACTGAAAAAAATAGTGCCTTATTGTAAGATTTATATTCCAAAATATGCACATAGAAAAACATTTATAGCCCACCATGTTTGCCTTTTGGAGGTTGCTTCATGTCGATGCAGTTCAAGCTGCAAGCTGCAGCATTTCCTTATTGGTTGCTTGCTTGTGATGCTGCATTTTGTTGCCGACAGGACTGGATGGCCCAGTTGCTGTTAAGGGCCCGAGGAGTTTGAGTTGGGAGCTGCGAGAGAAAGTGATGGTGTAGTCGGCTGAGGGACTGTTGCGGCATGCAGAGAAACTGGAGGTGTTCCCTCTTCTTGACATGTTGTGACCCATTGTGTTGCCATCATGGAGCTTCCGGGTTAATGTCTGCATCATGAGAATGGACTCGGGGGAATCTGTTACAGTCGTCGGAATTTCTTTGCTGTTTTTTTGTTTTTTTTCATGCTGCCATTCATAGAGCAAGAGCGGGGATTTTAAAAAGAGACAGGGACTGTACGGGAGAGAGAGAGAAATTGTACAGGAATGGAGCTGAGCTGAATGGAGAAAAAAATGATTTTGAGGTGAGCCGGGTGGAAGTGGTTGCGGGGAAACAGAAAGGCTGTTTAAGGTTAGAGACTGAGGCTTACAGAGTATTTTGTTTGTGATGTACGGAGGTGTTGTTTCGGGATCCCTGGTTAGCGGGGAAGCAAGATGGTGGTTGGAGTTCTGAGATTTCAGGGTCGGACTGTTTTTTTTAAACATGCTGCTGGCTGGCACCTTTTGTGGTGATTATCAGAGGATTTACAACGCAGGTAAGGTGCCAGCCTGCCATTCTGATTGGTTGCTTTCTGAAGTCCATGGTATGATTCTTGATATCCTGTAATAAGGTTTTCAAAAATGGAATAGGAATGGGAAGGGTTTGAAAAAGAAACAGAAAACCAGGGAGGGCATTCATTTTAATAGTAGGTATCTGCGCCGAGAGTGTTAGGGGCAACACACTCAATCTAGCTTGGTCCCCTTTTAGATGATCATGTAGCCTTTGATAGTTATTATGGAAGAGACATGAGGTATTGGCTGGCATCTGGATTCCTAGGTACTTAAAGGTGTTGTGCTTCACCCATACAAAAGGAAAGCAGCTTTAAAGCCTGGAGGGGCATACAGCTGAGCACTATAACCTCTGACTTAGCCTGATTTATCCAGTAGCCCACTACTGCTCAAAAGTGCTGCAGTGTGCTCAGTAGGTATGGCATGGAGTTCACAGGGTTCCCCAGGAAAAAAATGGGACTCGTCCACGTAAAGAGACATTTTTTAATCTGTGCCGCCTGCCATTATTTCTTCGATATGCAGATTTGTCCTAATATCAACAGCCAGTGGCTCCAGGCTGACAGCAAAAAGAAGAGGGGACAGTGGGCACCCTTGTTGGGTCCCCAGCTCTAGAGAAAATTGTCATGAGAGGTTCCCATTAACCCTTGCCATCACCACTGGCTCCTGGTAGAGAGAATATATGACTGCAATAAATTTGTTCCCAGGTCTATGCATTTCCATCTCCTCACTTTTTGGTACACTCCTGCGCCACTGGTGCTGAATCTGGTGGCTTCAGGCACCATTCTGGATGCCTTCTATATTTGGGGGATAGTGAGTGGCTCCTCTCTGTACACATCTGCCCCTGGTGGCTTAGGTTAAGGCAGTGATATGAAAAGGAATACATGGCTTTAGACTGGGAGACGAATTTCTGCTGCCACTGGTGTGATGCAGGATTCTTGCATAGCCTGTGCTGCTAATAGATAGGCTGTCCTGTGCTAGTATGTATCAGGCAGAGTTTGATGGGTGGGTTTGTTACCAGTACAATTCCAACTGGCCAGAAAGGTCTCCCATCTTGGGCTGCACACCAGTGTAGCAGTGGCAAAACATGGGATGAAAAGTGGGTGGAAACCACAGAGGTTGTTAAGGTAGATGACACCACTCTGCACTGCCTCCCTACTTTCTCTACCTAGACCTTGGGGTCCTCTCTCCCTCCACTGTCAGATACATCCCAGTCAACTCTACTCCAGGCCAGCCAGCCAGCCCCACCCAGAACAGTAAGTCTTGGAAGAGTATGGGGACAGATAGTAGGTATTCTGGGACCAGTGGCAACTGCATCAGTAGACATAGGGTCAAGGGTTTGTGGTCCCTCTCCAATGGACCAGCATCAGTGCATTGCCCTGTCATGCAGTTGGCCCAGGTTTGAGAACAGACTCGGGAAGCTGCATTGGGACGGAGGCCAGGCTGGGGCAGTTGCCACTTGGCAGTGCAGCTCAGCTGAGAAAGGTTAAAGAAAGGTACCACAGTGACCCCTGCTGTTCAGACAGGGAGTTTGCTCCTCCTGCAGAGGCATGATGTGAGGGCCCCCCTAATGAAGCTCCATTTGAGAAAAGCGCTGGGGAATACTGGCTGTTGATTTGTCCATTGTATGACTTATAGTCCCCTTGACATCAGGCTATCAGGCAAGAGAAGCCCGGTATTTTTGACAGGCTTTCTGTAAAAATGTGTTGCTCATTTTGCACAAATAAATCACAAGCTTTTATCCTGTCTGGTCAGTTTGCCTTTATTTGGGGCCTGAATTATTTGTGAAGGAATACTGCAGCCTTGTGTGAGAGTTAGCATTGACTTTGCCCATGCCAAGGGGATGAGGGAGGATTCCGAGAGAAATCATGGGCTAAAAATCCCACCGAGGATGATGGCTACCAACAGGTTTAGGTCCCACATCAAGTAGCCCACTGCCCACAACTGGTTCTGGATCTGGGAGGACGGTCTTCCTCTGGACCCCAAGGAAATGCAGCAGCAGCAGGGTTAGTGAAAGATGGATCTAAGTAGTAGATGGAGACAGCCATAAGGTGCAGTGAGCCTGAAAGGGGAAAAAACTAGGGAAAAAAAAAGTTTGTGAACTGACTGAAGGGCAGCTTAACCCAGAGGGCAAGGAAGGAAAATAAATAATAATCAAGACAGGCATTTTCAGCTACCAGTGGAGAAGGTGTGAACACATATAATACAGTATATATTAATCATTTAAATCCTTTAATGGCAGTTCTTGTTGGGCAAATTCAGTATCACTTTTTCTTATAATTTGCATTTTACACTGCTCTGTCAGATTTCACCACCTTTACCAAAGTCAGGCCCAGTTCCATAACCCTGCATCTCTCTGGCACTTACCCCTCTCTGGCTTCCAACCCCATGGGCTTACCCCCTTCACTCCCACCCCCACACTCCACCCCGTAGCGGGGCCTGGTCGAACCAGACTCATGTTTCTCATGTCCTTCGGAGTGCAGAGGCAGTAGAAATCTGGAGGTGGGGAGAGGGGGCAGAGGTAGAGGCCCATGTGGCCCAAGGTCATCTCACATATGTCCGCACATTCTCCATGTTATTTTGGGGTACTTTGCACCTCTGGATATTGGCATACAAGGGGCTGTATGCCTGCACACATAGTGCATGCCAAAGGAGAGCCCAGCCAACATCACCCTTCCACACTAAACCTCCACTGCACTGCCACCCATGATCACGCAGGGGGCAGCGTTGAGGCACAGGTATCAATACTTCCTCCCTGAAGGAACAAAGAATCCTCTAGAATGCTCAGTCTCCCTCCCATCGTCCAGCCCCACAGTGACTGAGACTCACTTCTGAACTCTGGTTGACAGAGTCACCAGCAGAGCGAACAACAGTCCTGCTACATAGCTCAGCCGAGAATGAACGGTGCGTCAAAAGAAAGTCTCATCCTTTACAGCTCTTACACGAGGTCCTAGGTAGAGTTAGAGTTCTGATATGGTATGAAGCTAAGCGAGACCCTTTTTCTTTGAGAAAATGTAAGGAAATAGCAAATATAGGCACAAAGAATGTTTTACTTTTCAAAGATTTACCATGGGGTGGGTGTGCACTGGACTTTGTGGGGGGGTCAACTTTATTTCACTCTGGTCACTGGCCACTGAGGCATCTCTCTAATGGAGACCCACTTGGTCCCTGTCTCTACCATCTCTCTGAACCCCCTCCACCGACCGAGGAATCAGGTGCTGGGTCCTCCCTATCTGGCCAGCGTCTTACAGGAAGAGGCAGGGACCACGGAGAGTCAAGTCGGATTTGGGGCCGGCATTGATGTGTGGGCAGGGATCCCTCGAGCTCCGTCATCGCCTCCCCAGTAGCCAAGGTTTTCCACCTTGTTGTTGCCCTCTCGAGACATGGATGTGCAGTGTCATCTGCACACGAAAGACATCCCCACTCTCCCACTGACGTCCGCCATTGCCTTGCCCCATCTACAGCCTCTGCTTCTAGTAGTGCATCTGGTCCCCACCAGAGGCTGCTACAGAGCGGGGAATCCCCATCAACTCACCCCAGGAGAGGAGAAAAGTCATCCGGAAGCTCAATCCTCTTCTTCCCCCTGCTGACCCCCGGCGCCTGAGTCTGCTCCTGAACCCGGGTCACCGGCGTGGCACAAGGTGTGGTGTCCAGTGCCTCAATCCTCGGCATCATCGGGCCAGCTGGATTTTGTGGTTGCATGCCATAAAACCAGTAGCTCCTCTTATTAGAAATGCAATCTGAACTTCGTGAATTAAACAAAGGTAGAGCTTGCTAGATTTGTAGTTTGTCTTGCACAAGTTATAACCTGCTGTTTGCCTGAGCCATGAACAGTCCTCACAGTAGCTGTACGGAAGCTCACTTTATACAGTACAGTTGAAATTCTCTCTTGTTATAGAGACACAAAATCATCTTCATGCTTCAGTAGTTTTAAATTAGGGATCAGTGATGTGACTGCAACTGGGTTAGGATTTGGGACAAGATCTCTGGGAGTTTTACCAGAAAGATCTCAGCCAGTCTAAATAAGCTTACCTCAAAGAGGGAATATCTAGCTATGAAGCACAAGGGGCTGGTTTCTTCAACTAAATGCATCATCACATCGTCAGCACAACCACTTCCTACTGTACTCTGCCTTCTCATAACAAGGGGTTGCCACCTGTCTGGTTTTGGACTGAATGATTTATTTTTTATTGTCCTCATCCAATCATCTGGGTTTGCTTAGAGGTAGTCTGGATTGTGACCCATTTTGAGTGGCAATAGGTCAGAATCATGAACGTCTGCATAGCGCCATCAAGAACAGTGCAGTACAAACAGCGCTGTCAATGACAGCGGCAGGTTAAACACTGTCACTCCAAACAACGCCAATGGTAGCGGCTGTAAACCACACCGATGACCACTACCATTGCAACAAACAGATTATATACTTTTGTTTTGTGGGGGCTATGCCCCCACACCCCCCAAGGCAGGGAACACTGCACCCGCACCCCATAATTTAAAAACAGACTCGGGCGCATATCTCAGGAAAATGAGAAACTTGATGGGGTGTGGAATTTTTGTCTCGGGTGTTAGACAAAAAATGTACACTTCGGGCAGGGGAAAAAGTGAAAATGCATTTGTCGGGAGACCTAGTCTCCCACTGTGTGCTGTTTCAGCTGCTGTGGCTCAGTCCTCTCCACCTCAGAAGCAGCTCAGCCAGCTGGTGCACTTTTCTGTTACTTATACACTCTCACCTTTGCTTGAATAGCTACAGGGATGGTGGTACTTGAAATAGGCTATTCTACCCCTGTTGCTATTCATGCATTACGTGGTTCTGACAGTGCAGTTTAGACAGCGCTCTTCAGGCAATGCAGTTTTAACCCAGTACCATTCTGAGTGCTCCCACACTCTAAAAACAGATTTTGTCAGATGAGTCAGTGTTCTGGCTGCATGTCCTGGTTACAGACAAGTTCTGATGCACACAGACCTTTGCTTGTGAAACCACTCAAGCTGGCAAATGTAAAGAATTGTTATTAAAGAGCAGCTGTCGCCTTTAGGAGAACTTTACCAAAACATAGTATTTAGATACAGTCCAGCTTGTATTTCACATTAGTTCTGTATTCCACCTCCCCATTATTTATTACTGAGAACATCTGCATAAAAACAGGATCTTTGCTCCTGTAGAGTTTAACTGTTCCTGTTGCTGTCTCCCTACCTAAGGTCATAATGCACTGCTCGTGATATCACAGATACTCCATGGCAACAGACTGCGATGTCACAACAGAGGATTATGACTTGAAGTAGGGAGTCAGCTATAGAGGCAGATGAACCCTGAGGGGATAAAGGTCAAGGGCAGGATTCATGAAGCTTTTGAAAGACCCGCAGCTGCAGGTAAACCTCTGCGCAAGTGGGTTGCCACTAGCGGAGCCGCAGGTTACCCACAGCGGTGGGTATTCACAAAGGTGGAGTTGGATTATGATCGGCTCCACAGGTTATGGCCACTTGCGGGTGGTGTAACCAGGGTTATGGCCGCAGCCGTGGGAATGGGCTATGGCTTGTGGCAGCAGCCGTAACACCCTCTACAACTGCTGTGGCTGTGAATCGCAACCGCCGCAGCTGCGGGCGATTACAGTCCGCATTAGCAGTTGTGGAGTGGGACTTAGAAATTTAACGCTTCATGAATCCTGCCCCATGTATTCATGCAAATGTTCTTAGTAATAAATACTGAGGTGGAGGAATCTTTAGAATATATACGGAATGGAAGCTGACTTGTACCTAATTACGTTTTTCAAAGTTTTTTTAAGGTGTCAGAAGCTCTTTAAGACCACCGGCAAAAAAGTAACCCTATCTTTTTCACTCTGCATTTTATGTATTGGTCATTTACTGCTCCATTAAAGTTGTCTTTGACACTTAAAATGGCTTTTTGTGGTGGGGGGGATGTACACATCAATTATAAAAGATGTGGAGCTAGAGGTGGAGTTTAGGGGTGTTTATTATCGGGTTTTCTCCCACACCTCCATGGATCGCCACTGAAGTAAATCTGTAAATGTAACACTAAGCAGAATTTTCCAAATACGTATGCGTCCTTGTCTGGATTGAATCTTTGTACATGGTGCAGTCTATAAAAATGAGAAAGTGACCTTTACAGTGCTCTACTCAAGCTGGCCAGCAATTAGCACAGCTGCACAGCTCCTGCTTACCAGAGGTTCCATGATAGCTCTGTGATGCATTTCTGAAATGCCTTGACTTGTTTCTGATGCATTTGGCTAAAGAAAGAAGCCGCAAGGCTCTACGATGCCGGTTCGACAAGAAAAACTTTGACCAGCATCACAGCGGCCAGACTCCATGTCGATAGCGATTTGCAGTCAGCATGGAGCTGCACACATCAGTGTGTTTTTTTCTTTGGGGGCTTCACCCCCTGAACCTCCCACAGGGTGGGCTCTGCCCCCTGCACCCTCTGTTCTTTAGGATTCTAACTCCAGGTCTGAGTTAATTTGGGGAAGGGGTGCAGGTTGGGGGAAGGGATTGCCCGGTCCCAGTGGCACTTCTACGGTGACATGGCACTGTTGTCAATGTCAATGCATGTCTCCATAGAAATGTCGCTGTTCAGCAGGCTTACCAAGCCAGAAGCTGCTGAAGTCAAGCCAGGGCATACCTTAAAGTATAGGGAACTGCCTCACTAGCCTCAGCTCTGATTTCGATCCTAAGGATCTTGGATGGCAGTGTGATCCACTCATTAAGAAGCGATTCCTCATCTGAAGCCCAACAGAGGCTGTAGTTCACTGTGTGACACTGAGCAAGTCATTTGACCTCCCCCCACTGGTCACTTCTCCCATCTATAAACTAGGTAGCAGTAGAACCCCAGAGTAACAAGGTGTTCCATCTAGCTGTGGCTAGCCTAGAAAGTGAACTAGCTACAAAAATTCCAGCACTGAGTTTATTCTATTGAGGATTTTGTGAAATAAAGATTTGCTTTCTGTTTTCAACTTTTGCAGAGTGTGTATAGGAACCATCTGGCACCAAACACTCCTGCATAAAATAGAACTGGACTGTTTCTTTCATGGCAATTTTATTATATGTCACATGATGCCTTGCACTACTGGGGATATGTAATTTTGTTTTTCTTTAAAACTTGGCTACATACCTCTCAACTGCTATGAATTTTGCATAGCGCTATGATTTTTATATACTCAAATGTACCCTTATTCTGCAAAGGTTTATTGATGTTCTTAATAATGTTAGAGCTATTTTTGGATACGCAAACTATTAAATCATTGAACTAACTTGATAGAAACATTCCTTAAAACTAAACATATGGGCCCACTATCTGTAGACGTATTATTCTTTAGAATAAGAATGTGCTACACATTCTGGCCATTTGTCCTGAAGTCTGAAGCTCAGTGCTAAGAATGTTAATGCTGAGAGGTTGAGATATAGGCTTGGCTTTACTACCAATGCCCTTCCAGGGTAATGCTTGCTTCAGTGTTATGAATGTGTCAAATATCTACAAAGGAAAACAATTTATAATATAAATCATGAAAGATAATTTATAAATAGTCAATGCTAAGTTTGGTATAGTATAGTTATTTGCTTAACTAATCTGCATATTTAACAACCCCTCCCCCGTTTATGAGCCAAACCAAGCGTAATCTAATTTTAAATTATTTAGATTTGAAAGGTTTTGAGCACAAATCAAGTACATGTAGGACTTGACCACAACTATAAAAGGAATCTCTTTTTAGACAAATATACGCCAACTGGGGCCTTTATCACAAATGGGAGGGAGATAGTCCTAATAGCGAGTATAAATTGAATCAGTGGACTTGGGTAGAATATGCATTGTAACTAATAATTTAAAGACATGTCAAACTAAAGGAAATGAATTCTAGAGGTAATGAAATTTTTTTTTATTGATTGCAGTAGTCTTCTTGACTATGGTCAAACAAAAAAATGCATGCTGATATGAGATCACCACTTATTACAGTCAGCATGTCATACCATTTTTGATTGACAGCCATTTAACGTTTGTGTTTTATCACTGTTAGTCATGATCGCAATGATGGTTTTTGAAAGGTGCTCAAGAACAAGGGGACATTCTATGAAGTTGGAGAGGGTAAGTTCAGGGGATCACCTATGGAATCCTGAAACTCAGAATCTTGAACTCTACAAGACCAAGTTCAGGAGACTGAATTTCAGCATCCCGATATGTGCCACAGACCAAATGTGAGGTCCCACAAAGGGACTTCCATTTAATGTAGGGCTCTACCCCTTTCCAGTAACTAAAATAACCAACTCTGAGGAGCGGACCTCGAAGTTAAGAAAAATAGTTACGGGCGGAATGGCGGGAGCAAAAGTTGCTGCGGCCAGGTATGGAACCCAGCTCCATGTGGCCATGCTGGCCAAGCTTCTAGTAACCCAACCCTCCACACCACGGGAGCAGTCCAGCCAGCTCCTGATTCCTCTCCTGTCTTCTACTGCCTAACAAGAGGTAGGGCAGCAGTATGTCACATCTGCTACCTTAACCCTGTCGGCATTGCATCTGCCAGGACACTGCAGCTTTCCAGCAAGTGTGTGTCGGGATACCGAAGTCAGTCCTGTGAGTGTCGGGATTCTGAGCTTCAGTATCCTAATAGGATACTGATTCAGGAGAGATGTGAGAAAGTACTTCTTCACAGAAAGAGTGGTGGATTTGTGGAACAGCCTTCCAGCAGAGGTGGTGGTGGAGGGAAACAGTGGTGGGGTTCAAGAATGCATGGGATAAGCACATGGGAATCATAGTGGAAAGGAAGGGGGGAAGAAAGAGCTGTAGCTCAGGCATGGTCTGGGGTAATAGTGTAGGTAGGGAGAAATGGGCAGACTGGATGGGCCAAGCGGTCCTTATCTGCTGTAAAATTCTATGTTTCTATGAAAACTAAACCTGATCTTTGAACATAGGAATGATCATTTATGATACAGCATGATAAAATTATCCCATTTTCAGCTTTTTTTATTTCTTATACTTTTTCCATCCTGCCTGGCTGTCTTTAGACATCCTCTCCTCCAAGCCCTGTCGCCTCCTGTCTCCAGGACTTACCTACTGACTTGTCAGTGCCCTACAGTTTTCCCCCTGTAGTGGAGCCTCCTGGGTACCCCAAGCCCAGGAGGTGTTAGAGCTGGGCTGCAGTCAGTAGCCCAGTGAAGGGTCTGCAAAAGAGAAGTGGCATCGTGCTGCTGCAGGTGAGGAGGTGTTTTCCTTCCCTGTTGGTCCCCCTCCCTTGAGTGCTTCATGGGCTTAGGGCCAAGTGGACATCTGCATGCAATCATGAAGATGTCCTGGCCAGGAAGCACGTGCCCATCCATCATGGCTCGGCTGTACTGCTACCTGCAGTCACCAGATGGCAGTGTTGTAGCAGAGCAAGCATTCCTTCCACCCCGGAGAAGGAAAGCATCCTCTGGGATGCTTTCTCCTCCTCTACCTCTGGCCAGCCCTGTTGACCCAAGCTCGTTTTCAGACTTGGGCCACTGATGTTGTGAGCAGTAGTGATACCACTGCGCTGATGGCCTAGTTTCCCTTCTCAGCTTATTAGGAATGCCCTGTCATCTTGTTTTCTTCAATGTACTTATCGAGTCTGAATTTGAAGGTTATTACAATATCAACTGATATCACATGCTCTGGCAGTCTGTTCCAAGTGTTCACCACTCTTCCGTGAATGAGTTATTCCTAATGTTTCCCTTGAATCATCCTCCCTTCAGTGACATTGAGTGTTTTCTGTCCTTTCATCCTTTTGCAGCCTGAAGCTCTGCTCCTGGTCTGATGGCATTATCCCTTTCAGATACTTGAATACAGTAATCCTTCCTCCCCTGAGTGTTCTCCTTTCCATGAAAAAAACTGTCCCTGTACTGCTCTATTATGTAATACCTGAAAATAGGAATATGCTTGTCTATTGTGCAAGAAAGAAAGAAAGGGTTACACTTTAAGTGGCATTTAACTACATTGTAGTTATAGTATAACTACACTGTAACTGCACTGCAATTGCAATGTAGTTGCATATGTAACTGCATATGTAACTACAGTGTAATTACCGTGTTGCATGTAATTAATTATTAGTTGCATTGAAACAGACACTTAAAGAGGAAGGAAGGAAGGAATCCTTACTCAGATGCTCCCACTTAAAGTTGTTGTAGATCAGTACTCCCATGTCTTATTCCTGCTTGATTTAAGTAATCTCCATGCTATTCAGGCAGTACTTTGCATTCATGCTCTTTCTTCTGAGCTGCATCACCTTACATTTCTCGGCATTAACGATCATCTGCCATTCTGTCACCCATTTCCTGAACTTGTCCAGATCCTTCTACAATTCATTTATCACCTGCTGTCATGTAACTGCTCTTCCCATCTTGCCGTCATCAGCAAACCTGGTGTTCTAGCTCCTAGTACCCACCTACAGATCACTTATGAATATGTTTGCAACCCCTTAATTAATTGTACTTTCTTGCAGCCCACTCAGCTGCTCTGGTGTGGGTGTTATTTCAGCTGAGGTTGGCACCATATGTTAACCCTCTCTTGATGTCAGCAGGGGTGAGCATGGCCTGGGGAAAACCTCTGTGTCTATAAAAAGGTGGACTGCTCACCTGAAGGTTCCCCTGCACTAAATTCCCTCTATACAAATTTTTACTGGACTGTGGATCCATTTTCTTATTTAGGATTCTCTGTTCTAATCTATTGGGGGGGGGGGGTGTAAGGAAGCAGTCCCGAAAACATAGCTTATCAGGTTTCATACTTTGGAAATATCTCTAAGTATTAATTAATAGTCACCTGTCACTGATTTAATTAGATAAATTACAAATCACTTATTTGTGTGCTATGTCTCTAGGTTGATGTAAATTCTTCTCTTGAGATTAACATAACTTTAAATGTTCTAGTTTACATGAAGAAGTTAATCATTGCACCTGTACCTCTTGAGTTTTATTGTCATCTTTGGTACCTACAATCTTTATATATGGAAGTTAATAGACGTATTGTCATTTTTGGTACCTATTATCTATATGTATGGAATATGTTATATTATATTAAAGAGCTAGTGTACTGCCTAAAACTAATATTAGTTTTAAAAGTTGCTAACCATTACCATTTATTTCTGAGGTTTTCTTTCTTTTCCCTTTGTTTAATTAGAAGACTGTTCGCTTGATATTAGTACTGTAGGCGTGAGGTATGGAACAGCACTCTGCCTGGCAGCTGACATATCCAGCTCGTATTGCCCCCCACTACATCATCAGCACTGTGACCTCACTGACTGTGACATCACTGCTGTTTAGGAACAGCCACTCAGTGGCTGCCAGTTCTGTTACCTGTGATGTCACTGTCAGTGAGATCACAATGCTGATGATATAGCGCGGGGGGCAACAGAGACAGATATGTCAGCTGCCAGGCTAAGAGCTGTTCCACACATGCAGCACAATATTATCACATAGAATACTTTCTAGGGGAAAAAGAGAAATACTTCAGAAATAAAAAGTTATAACTGACTACTCCTTAAAATTTGTATTATTTTCCTGTCTGCCTGTTTTGGCTCCACTAGCTCTTTAAATTCCTTTAGGATGTAGAGTGACCCTATTTCAAATAATTGTTTAGATTGTGTATGTAATTATGTTTTCAGTTTTGGTGTCAGCAATTTAATTTTTGTGGAACTGTTATTTTATATTTTGCATTGTGTTGGATATTATTGTATCACAAAAGCATTTGCTGTTTGAGTAAACTGAACATAATCAGCTAAACACATGGGAACCTAGTCCTGAAAACTCTCCTGGTTAGCACTGTATAGGCAGGTTTCATCATATCTCCAGATGTGAGTCATAAACAATGACAGAAGAAAAAGACCAGTGGTCCATCCAGTCAGCCCAAGTTCCCTAATTAGCCCTTGGACCTACTGTCATTCCAGAACCCTAGCCCTTCCCATTCTCTTCCCAGTTTCTGCCACCACAAGCAACCACTGTACCCTTGATTCTGTCCAACCACACTTGAAACCACCAACTGTTTTAGCACCCACCACGTCTGCTGGTAGACTGTTCCATGGCTCCACCACCCTATGTAAAGTCAGGACCTTCATAAAGGGTGTACCTGCCTCTCATATCTGGAGCAGCATGACAACTTTTTCTTCTTTTTACACACCAGTGGGTGACGTCATACCTCACGTCAGAGCCTGCTCTACTCTGCATAACGTTACTAGTTTCTCCTACAAGGTTGACAGCTTTGGGTTTACACATTTTTACTCACAGTGATGCAAAAGTGTCAGGTCAGCAGGTAATTCAGGTTGTGGCATGACTGCAGGGACTTCTCTGTAAGACTTTTGTTCACTGTTGGCATCCAGGTGTACCCTGGTCCTGAGGGCCACTGCTCCATACCAGGCCAGTATCCCATACCTGAGTTCTGAGGCCACCTCTGTGCTGGGTACCTCACATCAGCATCTCCACACTCACCAGCAGGTGTGCTGGGCACAGCAAGCAGTGTATACTCTGGCCTACCCACTGATAGTGGCTGGCAATCACCACAGCCTCTCTGCCAGAAGCAGTAGCAATGGTTCCCATCCTGGCTCAGGATCTCCTGTATTCAGTGTAGGCATATCTTCTACCTTAGTCTGCAGCTTTGTCTCTCCCAGGTTTCTTTCCATCAGGTGCTCAACTGGTGGCATCCTTTGGACATAGGACTGCATTCCCCCCCACAAAAGGTAAACACTCAGCCGGCCAAGTGGTGCAGAGGGCTAAGGCGCCATGTTTGCACCATACCTCTCACCACGTCGGCGACCCGAGTTCAGGAATGAGCTTGAGTCACCAGAGGTTGGCTGGGTAGGAGAGGACTGAGTGCCTGACAGACTGCTGTCCTCTCCCAGGGGGAAGGAGGAACATGGCGCCGGTCTTAAGTGACACCCAGTGGAGGCTGGGTGTGCATTAAGATTAGGCCATCATGGGACAGGGTTGGAGGCAATGGTAGATGTCTGCAAGCTGGGTGCAGGAGCACACTCAGCCTGCATTGGATGTCATTGCATGTCCATGCCTCTGGGAATAGGGAAGAAAAAAGCTGAAACCCCCTTCATCTGCATGCATAGTGATGCCCAGGTGCCTCCCAGAATGACACCCCTGGCCTGCCGAGGGATGGCGAAGTGTGGATCTTAGTCTCTCTCTCCCCCTAGGCCCCCAGGAGAGCCCCACAGCAGGGGGCAAGCTGCAGGCATCACCAGCTAAGGAGGGCCTGGAGAGGAATGCCAGCAGGAAATTGCCTGGTGCAGAGCAGGGGTAGCCCCTCCCAGCCACCCTGGAGGAGCAGAAACAGAACTGAAAAAAAAATAACTTTTCTCTTCCGTGGGACCCTCCCTGGGCAACAAGGCTGGTAGGAACTCTCCTTAAGGGAGAAGCCCCTAACAGTTCTCACAGTCTCTCAGTGTATCCCCTATATACTCCAAAGAATTAACAGTGATCTACTATAAATGCCTCCAGATCCCTTCTCTGGGTTCTCCACAGCTATCTTAGGCCTGCCCCTAGTGGCTACCAGGCAAATGGGCATCAGCATGAGTCACTCTAAATAGCTGGATCCACAGACAGCTGAGAGATGTGAGGTCCTTGTCACTTCAGGGCAGTCTGGCAAGCAACCAGAGGAGACAGATTTCTAGGGCACCCTGCCATCTTTCTCACTAGCACTAAGCTCTGCCCACCAGTCAGGGCCATTACCAATCTGTAGGGATTCACTACAAAATCCTGATAGTCGTTTCCCCCATGCACAGAATCCCGAAGCCATATTTCCAAACACAAGGTTGCCCGATAGTTAACTTTCACCCGCAGCAGAGTATATTTCATGTTTCAGGGGGCCAAGACCCCCACACCCCCCTTTATTTATCTAACAAACTCAGTCACAAGCGAAAATAAATGTTGGGCAACTGTGTGTTGGGCATGTGGCATCAGGATATTGACAGTCGGGCAAGTAACTGTCGGTCAGACAAAAGTATACCATCAGTAGGATCTGGGTCTGGCATTGTAGTAACTAACTCTTTGCTTCTTTTTGGCAGGAGTGGATGGTTACATTATTATAAGAAAACTTTTCTTCTAAAAGACCATTTGCAATTAGTGAGAAATGGAAAATTGCTATCTTTATATGTGCAGTACTGAACAAAGTTGGACTTAAACAGAGTCTATATACATGTTGCTGCCTCTTTTTGGAAATCCCATCAGAGACGGTGCTTGTGCAGCGTTTCTATTGAAAATGCCATGTGGAATGGGATTCCTACAGCATTTCTGTTAAATTGGGAAAGCCTGGAAAAGGAAGAGGAGAACAGAGCCAGGCATCACTGGCAAGAGGAAGCTTGACAGTGGCCAGAAGAAGGAGGCCTGGAAGGGCTGGAGGGATGGGAAGGGTATTTGAGCAAGGGACATGAGATGGGTCTCTAAAGAAAAGGTTATGTGGTGGATAGGGATGTTGAAAGGGGTTCTAATGAACAGGGTGAAAGGATGGGTATAGTATGAAAATGGATGGAGGGGTCTGAAAATGAGCTCCACATTCATGTGTGGCAGAAAGGAACATAGGAATGGTACCTGAAAAAATCTTTGGAGGCGTACCATGTAGACAATGGACCTTGGAAGAGTATCTGATAGAAAGAAAGCAGCAGAAGGTGCCTGATGCAAAGCAGAGTGTCTGGTGGAGTGGAGCACTGGAAGGATGTCTGGGAAAAGGCAGCTCAGTGATTCCTGATAGGCTCTAACATGGCATGGTGCCTGGAAAGGAGTCCTGGGCAGGAAGAAAGGAACCCAGATGGACCTTGGCCAGAATTAAGGGGAAATGGAAAAACATGATAAAGAATCAGCTGATCTACTAAAACATGAGAACAGTGCTGAATAGGTAAACAGACTGACCAAAGGTTATAAACATATGTTTTAGAAGAATAGCAGAAAACAGTTTAAAATGCTAAAAATCCCAAACCAATCTGGGTCACTCTTTAAGTGTTACCACCACACACAAGCCCCCCCCATGTTTGTCTTTTTAATTATGTTCTTTTTGCCCTGGGTCAGTCACCATCCAGCCACCCACACACCCTGCCCTGCCACTCACCACCCCATGGCTGCCCCACCGGGGTACACTCTGGATTGCCCCTGAGCGGAGCCACGGGAGAACCCAACCATCTGACAAATGATGGAATTCAACCCCAGGATGCTTCCAACCCAGGATTACACCCTGTCTTACCCCCCAGGTTGGGGCCACTGGGAGGGAGCCTGTCCCCCCTATGGCAGATGGGATTTGTCCACTAAGTGCCACGAGTAGTGGAGTGGGATCAGTAGCACAGGGCAGCCATCATCCTGGCAGCCCAAGGTTTTCCCCACTGAAGCTCCCCCAGGAGGTGGGACATGCAATGATGTGAGGGCATGAACGATGATGTTCGTCCCTACCTCCAACTGTGTAGGTGCCAGAAACTGGGTGCACCTCTTGCCTCCACTAGGGGTCACTATATGTCCTGGATACTCAAACCCCCTTCCCCCAGAGGAGGAGAGCAGTCCCCAGGATGCTCAGCCCTCCTCCCCCAGGCCGGCCCTCTGACTCCCAAGTCTGTTCCCGAACTCATGTTGTTGGCATCACAAGCAGAAGCCCAACCGCTGTGCCGGCAGGCTGACTAGCACCCTCTTATGTTGGAACCTAAACTGAAAATGAACATGCAGTTTACAGTAATTACTAGAATAGCAAAAAACTAATAAATAAATCTTGAGATTCTTCTTGTCTTTCTCCATGGCTGGGGTGTAAGCCTGAGTTAGGATCTGAGGGGCCCCCAGCAAGATTAGTCATGGGCCCACTACTCCCCCTCTGCCAGGTGTTTAACTCTTGCCCATATGCACATCATTGTATTTTCAGTACAACCAGTCATATCTTTATTTTGTTAGGGGGTGGCAGTTTTGTTAACCCTTGGGAACCCCTGTGCTATCCTGATATCCTGATCCATTTCTGTCCATCCACCTCTAGTCGGCTGCACCATACCTTGGTAAGTAACTCCATAGCATTATGATGCCACATCAGAAAGCTCTCTTCGAGGCCCATTGATGCATCTTTTTAAAAATAATTGAAAAAAATCAATAAAAACTAATAATATTAGAAAAGGATGGTGGTGCAACGGCAGCACATATGGAAGGGAAACATCAGCTGAGGTTTGCGTGAGGCATATTGTGTGTGCGCCTGCATGGATCTGCCAGTGTGCTGACATCCCAAGGACTGGGAACACAGAAAGGGGAAAAAGGCAGCCTGCCTTACTGCAGAATGAGCTTGGGAATGCTTGGGCTATGACCACCCTTCCCTGCAGCGGAAGTCCAGGAAATCCTGCCTCCATGCCCTGGAGGAGGCAGGATCCAGCCCTCAGCTAGACCCCACCACCAGGGGCAAGCCCATGGGGTGTACATGATGGGGACATTGGGGTTGGATTGGGCCTGATCCAAGGCAATGGGGGCTAGGGCAAGGAAAGCAGATAAACAGTGAGCAATAATGCTCATGTGGTCTCTCTGTGCCACCAGTGGTATTTCAATTCATCCCTACACCTCCAGCATGGTTTCTCCACCTTTATCTTCTCAGCACTATGTCCAGTATGCCTGACATAGGTCCTTGAAGTGAACCTTTTACCCTGGATTTAGTTTTCCTGGGCACTGGTATAAAACGCTTGGCACTGCATTACTTATGCAGCGGGGATCAGGCATTGCTAAACCGGTCTTGGCCTTTGCATCACTAGGATGTTAAATATTTCTTATTCTATGAAAAGCAGCCTGAATTTTCAAAGTTCAGGACACAGGACTTGCAGCAGTTGTTCTGCCATAGCTGTGTCACTGCAAATGCGTCAAAATGTCTGCGTGCGATTTTCAAACGTGTTGACACATTTATGACCCTTTGCTCGCTTTATGGCAGAACAATTACACGTGCACCATTTTTTTTGACTCATCTCACTTTTGATGCCCAACTTGTGGCACTTGTCAGAATAGGTTAGAACATGTTTTCTGTGGTCCGTCAGTTGTGTCGCAAGCAATGCAATTGCGGTAGAATCGTGTCACAATTTTTCAAAAATCCAGCCCATTGACTTAAACAGTAAGGCACACCAAGGTGTGTATCATTCTGGAATAATGTCACACCACTGACGGAGTGCCTTCAGTCACACAAGAAGTTGTAAAATGGATCCATTTATGTGTTTATGATTGTAAGTAGGCTGTTTTGGGAACACTAGTTTCACCTGAGAGGTTGTGCTGGAATCAGATCACAGATGAAACTGGCTCTACACCAATTTGCTTTCAGCCATTTATTGTATTCATTTTGTAATCTACATTGACCCCCTGATAACGGATCTAGTTGAGCCTTTTTCATGCTGTTGTACTCGTACTCCAACAGTGGCCTTTGTTGTCCTCCGTCGTTATCTGTTAACAATTATCTTTCACTTTAGTGTTTTTTTGTTTGTACTTAATCCTTTTCTTGGTCCACTAAATACTTCTGATAGTTTTAGTTTGTTTTAGTTGACTGAGAAAGGAGGACTAGACAATACTGCCTAGTTCAGCCTCGTTATGGATAAGACAAACATAGGGGGCTGGTGAGGGGGGCATGGGAGGGGGTGGATGAACATAAACTTCTAGAGGGCAAGTATGTCCCCACAGGAAGACTTTTTTTTTTTTTTTTAATCCAGCCGATCCCCGTTGATCTACGTTTAACTCCTAGGCTCAGCCCCTGCCACTGCTTCCTGAGACTCACCTCCACACATACATACACACACACACACACACACACACACACACACACACCCAGCACCCTGGCTTACCCCCAGGGTGGGGCCACCGGTTCCCCGATGGACATTTATTGGTACTGGTGGGGGAGTAAGGGGTTGCAGTCTGTGGTGCGAAGTCTGGTCCCTGGAGGGTGGACATCACCCTGTCAGCAGACATCTTCCATTTTCTAATTCCAGTGGGAGGAATGGAGTGCAATGACACAACCGCGCCGAAGTGTCAGCATCCAGCATGCCTCCCCAGTATGTTGGCACCGGCTTACTGCAACCGCCAACCTCCGCCAAAGGTTAGTAGTGCACTGGACACTCACTCCTCACCTTAGAGGAGAAGAGTCCCTCGGGCACTCAATCCTCCTTCCGCAACCGGCCCTCCGACATCATGGGTCCATACCCAAACCTGAAGTGTTGGCATCGCAAGTGTTGGCACCTTGCTGCAGCATGAGTAGGTCAGCCCCCACAGGGAAGACTTGATAGACTGTAATGGTCTTCTTTAGTGTTGCATTTCTATGGTTCCTTTACATAACTGAAAGATTACTTTCTTGAAATTACATATCGAAGTGCAGACAGAATGGCTCTTTAGTGCAACTCCAACCTGTATTTCACTTTTTAATCAGGTTTTTATTTTCATTTCATATCACCCTCCTTGGGTGCACTGGGAGCAGCCTAGCTACAGCACTGCTTGCAGGGCCACATATGCCTGCCCCTCTCTCTCGCTCTCTCTTTTTCTCGCTCTTCCTCCCTTCTCTACCCTTCTTTATTCCTGGTTCCTTGGTCATTAGCTTTTCTCTCCACTGATTTGTACTTATATGTCTGGAGCTGAGTTAACTATCATTATTGTTCTTTTTTAATTCAATTATTTGCTCATTGTATCCTCTATATATATATTTTTTTGTCTGTTCCCATTTATTTTGTTGCTTTATTGTTAATGCCGTTGTTCATCTGTATTCACCTCAGTGTACCCTTCCCTCGGGCCACATCTTGAAATGAGTTAGTGATCTCAGTATGCTTTTCCTGGAGAAAAACATCAAATAAATTTATGATGCATGCAGTTCAGGGCCTGGAATACACTGACCATCATTTAAACTTCCTGGCAAGTTTGTGGAGGCAAAGATAATTATAGGGTTTAAAAATATGAGGGATGCAAACTATATTAGAGCAATTGAAATTGGAGTTGGGTCTGGAGGTTGCAAGTGAGTCCTGGATGAAGTTTGCTCTGCCGATGGTCAAGCTTACTCTCTCCAACCTATGGAGGGAGTTTGCTTGGAAATGTCGATACCGCTACTTTCCAACTCCTGTGCTACTGGTCAAGTTCCTGCCCTCCTCGTATGGAGCATGCTGGAAGGGCTGTGGTCATAACCCAGCTGATCATAGCCACATCTTTTGACTGTGCCCACGGTTGTTATTATTTTGGCAGTCCCTACAGGGGGAATTGGAGCAATGCTTATGGGAACCAATCGACCTGTCACCTAGCCTTGTTCTTCTTTCAATTCTTCCACTACACCATCTGCCTTGGCATAAGATGCTGCTTTGACTATATTTGCTAGCAACAAAAAAAGTGGATCTCGCTTCACCCACCTACCATATTGGAATGGCGACAAATGGTAATGTATGTATATATATATATATATGTATGTGTATGTATGTGTGTATATATATATATATATATATATATATATATATATATATACACACACTATGGAGAGGTATAACGGCAACAATTCATGATAAACAGCCCCAGTTTACTCAACATTGGCAAAAGTGGATTTGATATATGGCTCAGGTAGACCCAGATTTTGTTCCATGGGGAGATGGGGGTTGGTCCCGGCTACCAAGGAGGGAGAGTGGGGGCGGGGGGAATGGAGAAAGATATTCAACAGTTTGGGCTGACTGTATAGCTAATAAGAAGTCTACTTTGATTCTGTGGAAGTATCTGTTCTGTATTAGTTAGATGGTTCAAGCCATGTCTCAACCCTTCTTTTATCCATACAGATGTATTAGACCAGGTTTTTAATGTCTGACATGATTATTATTTTGTCATCTTTTGTCATGCTTTAGTTCTTGCACTGGATATATTGAGTGCTTCATTGAATAAAAATGACAATTTAAAAAGAAGTGGGATTCACATGAAGGGGTTATCAAACAGAAAGATTAGGAAAGGAAAGAGGAGGCTGTGGACCAGATTTTACAAAGGCTAAGATTGCTACAGGTCCTGGGTGTGCCAAAGAGATGGTGTACCGGACTTGTGGCAAATAACACTCACTAGAGCATCTTCTTGTGGGCTAGCTTGCATCCATACTTGGGTCCATTTACATGGAGCTTCCACCAAAGATTTGGCACAAGCTGCTGTAAATCAGGCAGATCGTCTCAACTGTGCCCAAAATTATAAAATTAGGTGCTGCTGTGACAATCGGCGGTGCACGCAGCTGTGGCAGCACAAGTGTTTGGTGCACGACTGGATGCAAGTCATGCATCAACCTTCTAAAGTCCAGCCCTAGGAGGGAAGATGGAGACTAGAGTGTCTACAATTAGGGAATCTTGGGACAGACTACAGGGACTGTTCTGGTCACTTTCTGTCCTCACCCTACTGTGTTTCTATGTTTCAGGCAGCAGCATTTTTTTCTCCATTTTTCTCCCAAGCCCACAAAACTCCCCAACTGTGCTGTGCTAATGCCTACTCCAGCCTTGAGAGCACATAGTTTTACCCTGAAAAGAAGGGTGGACCCATTGTAGCCCACCACAGAGACTGCTGTGGCCACAGGACATGACACCACCATCCTCCAGTCAGGGTGCTACTACCAGCAACACCCCCAGCCACATCTGCCCAGCCATACAGTATATGGTACAGGCTCACTCCCGAACCCAGGTCACATGCATGGGAGCATGGCAAGTCACTGCTGTGCCATCAGGCTACCTAAGTCCTTTCTTTTTTGATCAGACCATGATTCCACAGCAACCCCTGCTCTTGCAATGCAATTAAACAAGGCCATGCGGTGCAGTGACTAGAGCAGTGAACTTGTCTTGCTTGGATAGTATCCTATCAGTTTGGATACCATCAGATACTATCACTTTGGCAGGATTCCAGAGTGCCTCAGATGGTATAGGCATCTGGCCTCCACAGATCCAAGGTAAGTATCCGAGGGTGCCTGTAAATCTGACCATCAGATCTATGTATCTGGCAACTGGATCCAACTATCCAAGGTTGGATTTGATAGAACTGACCATAGATACCTCGGTCTGCACTCAGATACATAACTATCTGACTTTCGATCGGGAATCTGACTTTGACAGGATAACTGTTGGATTCAGAGGCAGATATTAGCACTATCCCAAAGGAGGATAGTTGGAGCCATAAAAGCACTGTCTGAGTACAACAGGAGACCCCAGGTTCAAATCCTGCCAACACCTGCACAACCACCCTCCCAAAGTGACCTTGGGCCCATCATTTGACCTCCCTGTGTTTCAGCCACACCCAGATGAAACACTCACTACAATCAGAAACTCCTCTCCTAGGCCTGCCTGTTGACGCAGCAGTAGAGCTACTGCTTGCGACACTGGCAACCCGGGTTCGGGAGGAGAAGGTCTGAGCACCTGATGGGCCGCTCTCCTTCTTCGGGAGGGGTGGGTTGCACTCCTTGCCGCAATACTGCCACCACCTGGGTAACCACGGGTGGTGTTGGTGCAATTGTGGAGGCATGCGAGAGGGGAGGGATGGATGTCAGCTGAGTTACTGGAAGGGAGGCATGTCTCTGCATGCCTCCATCTCCTTGGTCCTCCTCGAGTGCTGATGTCGGCAGGAGAGGACCAGAACAAAGGAAATACCCCCATGGCAGATCTAGGGCGAAAGTCCACTGCACAATAAATGACCACAGAGGAACCAGGGAGAGGACTTCAGCTGCATGCTCACCTGAGGACTCAGAGGTAAGGGCCGCCTATGCCCCACCTGGGGGGTTAATTTGGTCTCTAGAAACATTGGAGCAGGACACTATAGGAGTCCCCCCGGTTCCCTCAGTGGCCTGACAGGTGCAGTGGGGGACTGGAGAGAGGGATCCACCATGGGAGAGAGAGAAGGGGGCAAAAAAAGAAAGTTAAAAAAAAAAGGGACTCCTCTCCTAATCCTGCCCCCTTTCTATTTAGGCAGATACACCTCCGGCACTTGCTGGGAATCAATCCAGGGACCCTGTGTCCTACATGCAGCAGCTTTAACCATTCATCTAAAATAATATCCCCCTAGCTGTGAGGTCAGAGAGCTCCTTTGAAATTAATTTCTGTTAGCCTGTGAGCCACCACTTGATGGCAGTATTGCTTTAACAATTACCCAGCCCTGCCTTTCAGTAAGCAATAAGACACAATGGGATGTGCATTAGACAGTTCTAACACACGGCTTGGGGGCGTGGTGAGGCAGAGTGCACCCAGCCCCCTAGCCATGTATTAGAACAGTCTAACACACATCCTGGAGTGGCTTATTGTGCTTATCAAATGGTCATCTGAAGTACAGATGCATTTGGTAAGTAAAATGTATAGTATTAAGTAAGGAAAAACATAAATCTTTGTCTTAATTTTCAATAAAATAGTTCCTCTACCTTCAGTTTCCTTTGTTGTTGTTTTTTTATTTTGAGCAAAGGACATTTGTCCTACAAAGGCTTCTGTAGTTTAGGTGTGGTTGTCATGGCAGTATTGCCCCCCACCCCTGAAGCAGTTTATAGTGTAGATAATGTGACACTTGGCCAGCTGGTTATGATTATTGTATGATATTTGTAATATAAAAATGTAGTATGTGATTGTCTCACATAAGACAGCCTGTGCTTCCATGGGTGACCCCCCCCCCCAGGTTTCAGTGAAGCTACAGGATGTGTAAACTGACCAGAGGATGTGTGAAGTTGACCAGTAAAGGGAAAACCTAGAGTTTCCTGCTCAGTTCTTAATTAAGGTTCTGGCCATCTGCCAGAGGATAAGCCTAATAAACTTTTATGATTTCCTAGAGGAACCTATTGATAACAGCAATGTGTTAAAACATCATAAAACCCTTTGATCTCCTTGGGAAAACAGGAACCAGCCACCAGTTCAAAGGAAAGGCTTGATTAAAGACTGTCATAACTTAGAAAATGTATTTTTTCTTCTGATGTCTCATTATTTAAAATACCTCCTGATAGGAAATTATGTTAGTACTTTTTTGATTCTAAAAGGAAGAGCTAGATGACTCACATAAGGGGTGTGGAGAGACAGAGTTAAACTAATACTTGTGTCTGAACTGTTTGTCATGTATTTTTGGGACTCCAAGAGAAAACAGTTCTCTGATCTAACTAAAGCACTTCCAGAGGTAATACCTTAGATAACAAAGATCTAAATGCATTGTGGTAGGAGTTTTGCTTTGTAATTTTCCCTTTGTTCTTTTATGTGATTGTTAGCTCTTTGATATATTGTTCTGTGTTTACATTTTTCATATTTGTATCATCTTTTAGTAAAGAATAGTTTCTTTGAAAGACTGCCTGGGTGTCTGTCAGCTCTTTTTGCATGTGACGTATAGGGGGTTAAGTCTGATGAAACTGTTCAGCAGCTTGATGGTGTTACTGAGCTTGAGTAAAAAGGCAAGAATATACCTAAGGTCCCTTATAGAGTTTTAAGGGTTCATTTTTGGAAGCCTGGCTGGGTACCCCTGGCAAAAGATTGTACTGCAATCCCTGAAGAGGGTACATATCTGAGCCTGTTCATTGGGTACACTAGCATAAGGGTCACAGTTTGAATCCCCCCAGAACTTGAGACTAAAGGTGATTCAGACCTAAAAGCAGACAGGAGGATTACCCTGTCTATTACCTGTTCACACTATTGTGCTCTGAGGTTGGTACTGTGGGAGCAGAGGGCCTGACCTGCGCAGTGCATTTGTGACAGATAATACAGAAGAAACTATTTTTTTATTTATTTGTATGTGTTAGCATTGCTGGCAGTATCGGGGAAGACATGGCGGTCTTGTTTCCGTGGTGCAGGGAAAACATGTGCAGAAGTTCAGCAGGGACTGCACAGCACTGTGAGTGAATGTGGGCAGCACTGTTGAAACAAAATGAAAAGAGCAAATTTTGAGGAGCTGAGGGGTAAGGGAGGAAAGTAGCGAGGGGCAGACAGATGGTTCATTGACAAGGAGAGTGAGGAGCAGATTGATGGGTGGGGGAGAGATCATGCCTGGCATGGCTCACTTGTTTGTAGACAGTGACAAGGAGAGTGCGCGAGCGGGCTGGCTGGCGGGCGGGGGAGAGATTGTGCCAGGCATGGCTCTCTTTTTTGTATGTACTGTATCTTACGTGTTTTATTTATTAAAAAAAATGAGAAGGACTGTAAAACTGCAGAGTAAAGTATAGAAGTAGTGAGGGAGCAGTGTTTGAGGACAGCAGCGAGTGAGAGTGGTCTGGCTGGGGAGAGATTGTGGCAAGCATGCATTTTTTTTTAAATATGCTGCATTCTAGAGGAACTGAAAGAGGTCATTTTTGGTTTTTGACACTGCTTGTAGTTTAGTGTGAAGTGACTGATTAATTTTTTTTTTGGTAGTTAGCCTGACACTAAGGGTGGCATCATTTGTGGCAGAAAACAAGATGGTGGCTATCTGTTTTCTGGAAATTCTTGGAGGGCAGAATCACTCATATCAATGCCCAGCTGGCATTGCCGGGCCTTATTCCTGTGTGTTTGACACTTTAGCGCACAGTCAGTGGCCAATCACATTACTTACAAATTGAAAGCCATTTCATAATTGTTATTCACAAATTCAGCTACTAGATGACATTGCTTTGCACAAACCATAGAGATCATATAGATATATAGAGAAACTAGAAGGGGACATCCCGTGCTTCTGTTGTTTCCTGTCCCCATGTGAACAACAAGGAATAACTTGCCAGAGTACCCGAAACAACACGCAATGCCCCCTCTAGTTTTATATATATTTTCAATCTCTATGGAACAGACTGCCTTGATCCCATTTCCTTCAATAGCGCTTTTACAAGTTCAAACAATTTTTAACCTTGGTGAAAAAACGGCTGCCTCAGAGGGGTAGATTGAGTTAACTCATATACAGTACCACCTGTAAATAACATGCATTTCAAGGCTATCCTCCAATCCTAGGTGCTTCCCAAAAATTATTCTGTGTCTTCTGAAAAGATTGAAACTTTGGGCAAGACAAGGTGAGCTTCTGGATTAAGCACAAAACGGTTTTCGTCAAAAATAGATCAGCCATACAGCACTGTTTTGTACTGTCACATCGAGTCCATTAGTATGTTATAATTAAAAAGGCTACATTGTACTGTTGCTTTGTTAACTTTCACTTGGCATTTGACAGCATAAGTTGCGGGCTGTTGTAACTTTTGCCATAAGACCTAGGAGTTGATCCCCTGTTTGTTAGATGTATTAATAAGATTACACAAGAATACTTGCGCTCAGGTGAATTTTGCTCAAACAGGTAACCTTTCTCCCAAAATAAAAATGAACAAAGGCGTAAGACAGGGTTGCATCCTAACTCCATTTTTGTTTATTCTCTATATTAATGCTAATCTGATAATGCTCTATAACACTGAATTTCATTCACCTAAAGTTATTAACAAAGTATTTAGTTATTTGACATATACTGATGACATTGTACTAATTTTAACTTCCTTACTTGGTCTTCAGAGGAAATTTAAAGCATTTGCTGTTAGGTGTCATGAAAAGGAGCTTGTAATCAACAGGGACCAGACCAAATTACTTGTTTTTGGGTCAAAACCAAGGGATCAGCAGAGACCAGACCACATTACTTGTTTTTGGGTCAAAACCAAGGGACAAGTATAAAATATTCTTGAATACTAAACCCCTGATTACAGATACATGTTACAACTATTTGAGGGTTAGATTTAAAAGTAATTATTCTTGGAGAAGCCACATTAACTTAACATTGAACCGAATGAATAGTGTTTTTAACGCAATTAAGATATTTAATGCCAAATTGGGTAGAGGCTCTATTAGTGGCATTATTAAAGTCTTAAATACAAAAATACATGCAAGTATTTTGTATGCAGCAAAGATTTGGGGATTGACTGATTATTCGCAACTAGAAATTGTTCACAATAAAATATTAGGATACATACTTGGGGTTCCCAACTCTGTTCCTGTGGCAGTAGTCAGAGCAGAGTTGGGTCAACTCTCCTTATCCACCCTGGTAAGTGAGAGAAGTTTCAATTTTGTATTAGGTATTTTTCTCTTATCTGAAACTGATTTCCAAGGCTTTGCTTGGAAGAACAAATCAGCTATCCTCAAAAAGGATTTTTATGTCCTATAACTAAAATTCCTAAAGAACAACTTTCCCCTTTGGGTTTGGTTCATCTCTTATATGAAATATACTTCCACGCTTAAAAAGAAATATCTATCATATTAAAGACCAGAATTTGTGATATAGCCAGGGCCCAAGACATTGCATGAATTTTAACATTTAAGTGCTTTTCTTTGTACATAATAATCAAAACTCAGCATGGTATTGAACCCTTTCTAAAACTTTTGTCTAATCCTAATGAAAGTAGAATACTTACCATTTACACAATGGAATTATATGACGCAAATTGTATTTATTATAAACAGCATAGACATAGTTACAATACTCCTTACTGTAAATGTGGAAACAGTCATGAAGATTACCATAAACATGTGACACTTGCATGTCCCGTCTATAAGCAGTCCCGGAATGATTGGCTTGGACCTCTTCTTGCATATATGGAATTATGATCTGATTATGGGTACTCAGATTGTATAATTTACATGATCCAAACATCCTGCACTGGCTATCATGCTTTTTTTCCATCATAAAATATTTATTATTAAGAAAATTCAAAATACATTACAGTAATACTAAAGACACGATGTAAAAAAAAAATGTCATTCATACAGTTTTCATTGATATACGCCTGTTGTCTGCATGGAGTGGTAGTAACACTGATAGTTTGTGAGTTAAGCTCCTCTAGATCATATGTCACAACTTTAATTATAAACCTATAATATTATATCCATAACCATTACTATAAGGATGTTCATAACCTCTCATTTATATGAAAAGGGATCAAATGTTAGTATAAGCATCTGTTTTATCCTGTAGGATGTAATATAAATAACTGACCTGCTAAATGAGGTGGCGTTCAATCAGCGGTCATGCGGTGAAGTGCAGATAAATGCAAGGGAGTCTGAGGGAGTCCGAGGGAGGTCCGGGGAGTGGGAGATCCTAGTTTTGGTTTGTACAAGTAGTGGGGGAATATACAGTACTCTGCAATGATGTGGAATGTAAAGGTTTGTATTGTGTGGGTATGTATGTTAGGGGGTGGTTTGTTATACTCTGATAGTATGCCATTGCTAGATGTAACCAAAGAGGCAGGAACAGCATATGGCCCTAGTGATTTTGTGTTTTATAATCTCGTGGTGTCTGATACATTGTCTATAGCCCCATTACAATTATTACATAATAATGGCTTGGAAGTGAGATTACATACATACATAGACAGAGTCAGTAGATAAGAGCCTCTGGCCCACCCAGTCTGCCCATTTGTGAGATTATGTGGGTTCTGGGGGTACCATGGCTCGCTGTACCATGACAGGTCCTTTATGCATAAATTGGGCTATTTTGTACAAACTGCTTACCAACTGTTAAAAGCAGGTGCTGTGGAGCAGAATCCCAGGCCTACCCCTCTTAATTCTATGTTTACTCCTTAGGAGTGTTACTGTACTTCTGCCCTTCTTAACAGCCATGGCTTTAAAATTATTCACCCAAATTTTCGTAGTGTGATTCCCTAGTTGGCTGAACTTGAACAGTTGATTGGTTCTTATCAGCATGGTGGTGTTGCTCTTTCAGAGACATGGTTGAAACCAGGGGTTTCTAACACTGTGTGTAGAATAAAGGGATATAAGCATGTTAGAGTGGACCACAGGGGTAAGAAGAAGGGAGGTGGTGTCTTGGTATGTTTTAAGGAACACTTGCAAGTAAATCCTCTCAAATCTAGTAGTGAAGAGGATTGTGAAATTGATTGGCTGTTGTTGCAGTTTGTTTTAGGGGGTTAAGAAAAACATTATTGTGGGCTGCTTATACAGTCCTCCTCAGTGTGGGCAGGAAGGTCTAAAACATTATTTAGAAGTTGGTGCCCCCTTTTTCAAGCATAGTGATGTTGTTTTTGCAGATGATGTGAATTTAAACTGGTTAACTAGAGATACTTTGGGGTTGGATTCTCTTCTTCTTACTTATGGTTTAACACAATGTATTAGGGAACCTACCCACTTAAATTATGTTACATTGAATCATTCCACACTAGACTGGGTTTTGACCAATAAGGAGAATAGACTAGCTAATTCTGGAATTCTGGCTGACTCTGTCAGCGACCATATGGCAACATATTGTGTTATGAATTTTCAACATCTTAACACACACACACACACACCCTTTGCTTCAAGCTAGATCATTCAAGAAGATTAATATCCCTTTGCTACTTTCTCATCTGGGTGCCATTGACTGGTCTTTTCTTGATTGTATCCCGGATGTTGATGCAGCACTGGATTTCTTTTGCAGGCAGATACTTCCTATTCAGGAAGTTCTTTTTTCTCTGCATACTTTACAATGCCAAGGTACTTCTACGGGTGGTTTTCTCCTGCTATTAAGATACTGATTAGGGACTGAAACGCAGCCTGGTCTTCATTTAAAAGGCTTCCTAGCATTGCATCTATGAATTTTTACCATAGGCTTAGGAATTTGGTGTCATCAGAGATTAGGAAAGCAAAAAAAGATTATTATCAGGAACAGTTTGAAGCTAGTTAGGCTAACCCTGAGAGTTTCTGGGATAATATTAATTCTCTGCTGTCCCCTAAACCTAGAGCTGATATTAAGAAAGTTATGGTTGATAATGTAAAAATTGTTGATCTGCCTGAAATTGTTAAACTGCATAATAATAAATACACTGATTTATCTGCTACAGGAGTACTTTCCTACAGTTTGATGACATTAAATCTAAGTCAGAACTTGTTTTGGATAATAGATCCAGACTGCTGTTTACTGAAGCTGCCCCACATGAAGTTCTGAAACTTTTGCAGTCTATTCCAGACAGAATCAATGATTGTGGGGGTGGGCTTGATGGTCACGTTTTAAAATTAGCTATTCCATTCATTACTGACCCTTTATGTTATATATTTAACCTGTCTTTAGCAACTGGTGTATTCTCTACTGAATGGAAGAAAGCAAGAGTGGTCCCAGTCCCTACAAAAAGTAATGCAAGTACCTTAGATGATTTCAGACCTATCTCCATTTTAAATCCACTTGGTAAACTGCTTGAAAAATTAGTGGCCAAGCAGATGAATGACTGCCTGGGGACTTATGATTTGTTGGCTAAGCAACAACATGGCCTCCGTATGTTTCATGATACGGGGACTGCCTTGGTCGTGATCACAGACACCATCCTGCATGGTTTTGAGAAAGGTAAGATGACAGAGGCAGTGTCCGTGGACCTGGCCAAGGCATTTGACTTGACTGACCATGATCTTACTTGTTCAAAATTGTATCATATTGTATTTTCTGAAGCAGTTGTTAATTGGGTTGGTGATTACCTAAGTAATAGATGCCAATTTGTTCAGGTTGGCTCTGTTGCCTCGGATGTGTCCCCCATTCATTGTGGTGTACCACAAGGGTTTATTTTGGGCCTGCTATTGTTTTATATTTGTGTTACTCAGTTACCTCAGGCTTGTAAACTTTGTGGCTCTTTTTTTATATATGCATGATTTAATAATCTTCGCCCAATCCAAATCAGTGTCTGAACTTTCTTCTGTGTTGGATAAAGATTTTGGTGATGTTTGCTCTTGACTGACCTGTAATGTTATGGTCTTAAATTCCAGTAAAACTAAGGTTATGCTTTTTGGTATGCCATCCATGCTGGAGGACAACCCAAGGTTAACAATATTTGATCATCCGGGTCTTTTGTTAGATCAGGTTTTTCAGTTTAGATACCTTGGGGTATCCTTGGATCCTTGTTTAACTTTTTCTCATCATGTACATTCTGTTGTCAAAATGATTAACCAGAAAATAGGATTATTATATAAATTTAAATATTATTTTACTTTAGAGACACGGAAAGTGGTTGCTATTGGGTCTCTTCTTCCCTATTTCGACTATGTATTTGGAATTGATCTCAATATTGGGTGTAAAGAGTTAAATGTTTTGACTGTTACTTTTAATATTTGCAGATTTGTTCTTGTAGCTCCTAGTCACCTCTGTCATTGTAGCCTTTATTCATATCTGGGTTGGTTATCACCTAATTGTCGGATTGAGTATTCAGTGGGGTGTTTGATGTTTAAGTGTTCTTATTTTGAATCTCTTTTTCCTATCTCTGATTTAGTTTCTAGAAGTGAATTGTTACCATGCTTGAGGTCAGCAAATGGTCCCTTATTCAATGTTCCCCAGCATAGGCTCAAGATTAGTCAAAGAGCATTCTCTGTAGTAGCCCCCATTTTCTGTAATGCTCTTCCGGTTAGCATTAGACTCGCTACTTCTGTATCTAATTTTAAACTAAAAATAAAGCAGCATCTAGTGTCTACATCTGTTTGTAATTGTTATTTGTAAAATGCGTTATTGTTGATGCCTCTCTGTTTTTTGTCCAGGTTGGGTTTGAAAAGGGACCATTGGTCCAGTGTCCTTAACCGGTTAACAAAGAATAAAATCAAATATATTCTTTCATTGTTAGAGGCAAAGTCCATCTGATTATACCACTCCCTTATTGTAGGAACTTCCTTTTCCTTCTACAATCTAAATATAGAACATTTTGCACTCAGAGATGCATGTCCTATAAGTATTTTCTGATGCAGTGTTAAGTTAGAATTCTCTGGGAAAATCCTGAGAATAAAGACTTCTGGAGATAGCGGGATTGGATCACTAGACACTCTTGCACAAAGTTTGGCTACTTCCACCCATAGTCCAACTAATGTCAGGCAGGACCAGAAATATGGGTTAAATTGGCATTGTCAGCCTTACATTTCCAACATTTCACATCTTTTACATAGCCCACTGCTTCTAACTTACTGGGACTTAAGTAATATCTGTGTAAGATTTTAAATTGAATGAGCCTACCTTGTAGTTCTTTGAATGTTTTGGTAGCAATTTTCCAAGCTGATTCCCAGGTAGACATGGACACCACCAATGATAGCACCTTTTCACAGTCTTCCTTTGCCTTGTTATTTAGACAAGGAGATTCAGTAGAATCGGTTAGCATTCTATACAGAAAACTGTGCCTCTTTTTAATAAGCCTAGCCTAAGCATCTGATTCCATTCTTTTTTTTTCTTTTGTGTTATCTATTTTTCCTCCTCCCTGTGGCAGCCCTGCCAGTCTCTCCTTCAGAGCACCAATGCCCCACACCTCCACTCGACCCACATCACCATTCTCCCAATCCTGCCTTACGGTCTTAATTTCGGGTAACCTGATCTATCCCTGTGTTGGGAGGGTCCCTCTCCCTTGAGGGGGATGTGCCTGCAGGCATAATCTGTATCCCTGATAAGCTACTGCAGAGTCGTTCCAGGCTGGTCCAGAGCTTTGTGGTGGTGTAGGCTGGGTGCTCGTCATGTGGTCACCAGGGAACCGGTATTTCCACTTTTCTCCACCCCCATGTTGTAGCCATGAAGAGACGGCATCCTTGAGGTGGGGATATGCAGGGGGGCATGCCAAGACATGCTCTCCAAGCTCGTCCACCAATCACCTTGCAGCAGCCACAACTCATCCTCCCTCCCCCCGTGAGGGAAGCATCCAATGGATGCTTGTGAATCCCCTTTCTGCTGGTCTCCACTTCTGGTACCCTGGCCTGGGGCACGAGCCCTGGTCACCAGAGTGCCAAGCGAACAACTTTGCTCAGCACCATGGAGCCAGCTCTCTGATTCTATTCTTTATTAATGGCCATGACATATCCTTCTGCAAGGAACTTTTCTTGGAGGGTTTTTCTTAACTATAAATAAAATTGAAAGGAGAAACTAGGGATGTTAAATCTTTCCCTTATTTCCTGAAAGGTGAGCATGATATTTGTTTCTTTATCTATCAACCGCTCTATTCTGAAAATGCCTACCCTAAACCAATCTGAATTTAGAGGTTCTTTCCATTAGCAATAATAGGGTTATGCCACAGTGGCATGAATGGTGGGGGTATTTTTCCATAGTTTGCAGTTCTATCTACTTTTTTAAGAGTGAGCACTGAACCCCTGATACAGGGATTATCTCTGATTGTTGGGGCTCTACGATGCCAGTTTGACACTTTCATCAACTGGCATTGCAGTGACAAAATTTATGTCAACCACAAGTTGCAGTCGAAATAAATCCCAAATGTCTCCTGGTCCTGTTTTCATTGGGGGGGCTCTGCCCCCGAACTCCTCATGCTGGGGGTTCTGCTCCCCGCACCTCCATACTATAGATTATCAACTCCAAGACGGAGTTGATTTGGGGAAGGGGTGCAGGACTGGGAGACAGTGTGCCCCTGTGTCAGGCACACCAACACAGTGACCTGTCAGTGAACTGTCAATTTTGTCAGCAGGTGTGTAGGTCGCTGTGTTGGTGTCACTAATCATGGCACATATCATTATTGGAGGGAGAGGTAAAAACATATAATCCGTAATAAGATGGGTATCAAGGAAATGTTCCTGTAATTGTGTCCACAAAGGTTTGTTTTCTATAGTACTGTCCGCTAGACCCTTATGGTGTAAAGTCTGTTTGAAGATAAATGCTAGTTGATATTTCTCCCACCATGGTAATTTGAAGCCACCCATTTCTTTGGTCACCCTTAATTTGCTAATGCTTAATCTGGGATGTTTGGATCCCCATAAGAATTTCCTAATAAGACTTTCAATATGTTTAAACATCTTTGAACTAAGTAGAATCGGAAGATTTTGGAATCAATAAAATAGCCTAGGAACTACAGTACATTCATTTTAATAGAATTAATTCTACCCCACAAGTATAGGTTCAACTTTCCACACCTTTCTAGGTCTAGCTCAGTGTCTGCCAGTAAGGGTTTGTAATTAAGCTCTAAAAGTTTACTTGTATCTGTTGGGATTTGAAGGCCAAGATATGTGATATAGGGTGTGTACCAATCTGGTGAGAGTAAGTTATTCAGTTGCCTCCTAGTGACTTCAGTCAGATTGCTATGTAGTATTTGAGTTTTGTTCCAGTTGATTTTTAACCCTGATATTCCCTCAAACTTATTTAACATTTCCTTGATATTTAAGCAAGACTGCACCAGGGAACTGATGGTTAATAACAGATCGTCAGTGAGTGCGAAGGTCTTATGTGTTACTTTTCCAATTTTTAGGCCTTTAATGCCCGAATTAGCATTCATTGATCTTATTAAAGTTTCAGAGGCTAAAATAAATATGTAAGGGACTGAGGAGGTCACTAATATAGTGTCAGTGGCTCAGTAGGTAGCACACTTGCCTCTGATGCCGGGAGATCAGAGGGCTGTGGGTTCAGTTCCCACATCTGGCACTTGGGTTAATATCCCAGTACTGACACTGTAGTGCAGCATGAGAGGGGTGCTGCACTTCTGAGGTGCCATCTTTTGGATGAGACGTTAAACCGAGGTCCCATCTGCCTGGATTGGTGGTAGTTCAGGTGGATGTTAAAGATCCCATGGCACTTATCGAAAAGAGTAGGGGAATTTTTTATTTGAAAACAGACCATACACCAGCAAATAGAACAACAGAAAAAAAATAAGAAAAACCAAAGAAAACATAATTTGTAAACAGAAATTATAACTCCTAAGGACCTATGATACATTCAGGAAGAAAATTCACAACAGAAAATTCCTACATTATAGGTCAAAAAGAGGGATAGGAGAACAAAAGACATGCAGCATTCACAAAATCCAAGTAATATATTTCCAATAACTAAGAAAAACTTGATTATCCAAGGTTCAGTGTTCAAAACTCTTTTGCTTTCCTAACGCTAGTTCTATACAATTAAGTATAACACTATTAGGAAGAAGGGTGTGTTGTAAGGAGAACTGACATCTGGCTTGCCATAAGTGATATTTAACAAATGCAAAAATCACAGTCAATGTACTAGGATGATACCTCGTTAGAAAACTTGAATAATCCCCCAAAATCAAACTCTGATAGGTAATGTGTCTCATAACACTCCAACCCCACCGAATGGCCAAATCCGACCAAAAGGAAATAATATAAGGACAGAGCAGGAAGAAATGTTCTAATGTTTCAATCTGTTCCACACAACCTGTTCTGAGACACACTCTGTCAGCAATAGGTTGATGTTTTAAATTACCCTGGTTCCCCAACTTCCCATGACAGCAAAGCCATTGTATATCCCACATACTAGGTGGTACCCTATGATCCATTAAAAGACGAAGGGCCTGTGAGAGTTTAGTAGGGATACAAAATGTGAAATCCACTTGAACATAGAAAACATTCCTCATAATTTCCAAATAAAAATCTTTTCTAGAAACCTCATGGAATTGTGCCTTGCCCAATTTCCATTCCCTCAGTTTTCTAACTGCTGAATCTGCATAGGAAGGAGCCACAGCCGCCATATTCCTTTTAGGAACACCTCCTCCTTCCCAATGTGACAAAAATGAAGAAAATAAAAACTGAGTCCAAGCCGACCATGGATGATCCCGAGGCTAGACCATTTTTTGGAAAGAGGCTATCATAAAAAAAGAGTGATAAAACACTATAGGGTTTATCATCCCTAAACCCCCTTGATTAATTTTCAAATAAGCAAAAGCACGTTTTATCGGGTTTAACCGACTACCCAAAACCATGTGAAAAAAACAACTATATAACCTAGTTTCTAAAGAAATAGGTACCGGAAAAACCGAACGTACATGTAAAAAAATGGGTAATAAGAATTTCTTAGTAATTAACACCCGTTTCTTTTTAGAAAATCCCTAGGATTTCCATTGTTGTACTTTCTGTTCTCCTGTAACAAGACACTTCTCCCAGTTGAAAAAGGCTAAATCCCTTTTTCCAAAATGGAGACCTAAAATGGTAAGGGAATCAGAGACTAAAATACCCCCAATATCAGGAAGTAATGGAGCATCTCCAATTGCCAAACATTTACATTTCCCATAATTCAGCTTAGTGCCATTTAGAGCAGAGAAGCGGGTAACCACTTGTAGTGCCTCTAATCCTGAAGGACATCTACAACCAATAAACATATAACATCTGCATATGCGAAATTTTTGGGCAGGTAAGGTGCGAAGGACATAAACCCTGAATGGACCTATTATTTTCAATCTCCCGTAAAAGGGGGTCCAATACAAATACATGCAGTAAAGGGCTGACAGGACAACCCTGCCGAACCCCTCGATTTAACGGAATTTCTGAGCCCAAATAATTATTAATAAGCGGGCAAGAGCCGGCCTTGGAGTATAATGTGTTAAGAAATTGGATAAAGGGCCTAGGGGACCCATATCTACCTAACACTTGAAAAAGAAAAGCATGGGACACAGAATCAAAAGCTTTGCTTGATCCAGAGCCAGAACAAAACCAGATAGCTTTTTGAGCCCCAAATTCACACATCCCTAAGGAGTTTCAAATTTTGTTGACTCGAACGGTGGGGACAGAACACGTCTGTGCAGGATGCAGCACCTCTTGTGCCACCACTTGAAGCCGTTTACACAATATAGTAGAAAGAATTTTGTAATCAGTATTCAGGAGACTAATTGGTCTCCAATTACCAAAATCCAAAACATCACCTGTTTTATAAATGAAAGTTAAAATAGCCAAATTAAACTTCAAATTACCGAAACCAAATCGAAGAATATCATTATAGACAGCGGCCAATATGACACACATGTCGTCCTGAAAAACTTTATAAAATTCATTTGTTAGTCCATCTAAACCTGGCGAAACCCACGTACGAAGGGAGCCAATGACTGCCTGCACCTCCAGTGGGGTAATGGGCCCTTGTAATAGATCTGCATCTGCTTGGGAAATAGCAGGAACAGGAAAATGCAAAACCTCATCCCAAGAAACAGTCGGAATAAAACCCATACCAAACTGTGAGGAAACCTGACGATCAGCAACTTCCAGCATTTCTGCTAAAGAAGTTTTCAGCTGTCCGGAGGAATCCCAAAGACCTGTCATAAGCTTCTTCTCAATTTTATGTTTACATGCCATGCATGGGTCCTGAAAAGGTTGCTGATGGGTACCAAACTTCAGTCCAGCATGAATCGAAGCAGCCCTCTGGTATTGATACTGAAGCATATTTTGCCTAGCAATCTTCATCTGAGACTGAACCTCCAAATCCCAAGACCGGGGATGTGACTGCAATTTGTAATATTGATTCCTCAAGTCCAAATATTGTAAATATTCTGAAGAACATTTCCGTTTACCATAAGCAATAAAAAAATCCTTGACTGCTAACTTGGTGTCTGTCCACCATGTAATCCAATCAGAGAAAAACACAGCCACCGATTTCCTAAGGATCATAAAATCCTTCAGCTGGGCCAAAAAAAGTGCCTCAGACAATAAAAGGGAATTCAACATCCATCTACTGGCAAAGGCAGGAAAAAAAGTAGGAATTTGATGTAAACTGAGTTTACCATATAAAAACCTGTGGTCCGAAAAATCACAAGGTAGTACTAAACAAACCAAAGGGACTAAATATTGGGAAAGAAAAAGGTAATCAATTCTAGTTTGAAAAGAAGCCCTTCTGTAAGTAAAGCCATTTGATGTATGTAATCCTCTGAAAGCAACTTTCAACTTAGCCACCGCTACTGTCTGTGAGAGAGCATGAGCATCACAATACGTCTTTTGCTGAATATCATTTTTAAGACGAATATCCAAACTACAATTCATATCCCCACCCCAAACCACATGTTTAGAGATGAATAAATATGGTTTAAGTAGATTGAATAAAGTAATTCGAGATGTCTTCGTTTGTGGAGCATAGGTATTAATCAGTCTGAAACTAAAACCCCGAAATAAGCAATCCAAAATTAAAACCCTTCCAGGCTGAACATCTACCAACCGTGTGATGCGAACAGAGGGATGGGAAAAAAGAATGCCCACCCCATCCGCAGTATCCTCCCCAAATGACCAAAAGGAAGGGCCATCCCACCAGAGTCTTTTTACCTGAGTCACCTCACGCAGAGAAGACAAATGTGTCTCCTGTAGAAAGATGATATCTACTTTCAAATCCCTATACTGCTGCAGACAAATTATGCGTCTTCTATAGCTCTTTATGCTACAACAATTAAGAGATACAATGTTCAAACAGGCCATGAAAACAAAAAGGTGGAAATTCAGTGTTTAACTTGCTTCCGCTTTCTACCCTTTTTCCTTTTCACCTCCAATAAATCCGTACCCCCCTCATCTTCAATCTCCATACTAGAGGTCTCATCAGACTTCAGCAGCTCAGGGCCTCCCTCACCCTCGAGGTCAGATAATGCTGAAAAGGAATTTTGAGTAAGGCAGACCCCCCCATCCCCACCGTGCGACTGCTGGCTCATGTAACCCTCCAAGGAGTTTGAAAGAATGTCTGAAGCCGGGCACCGCCAAAGGGTCTCTACAGGGGGATGCAAAACAGAGGGCTCAGAGCTGTGTGTGGAGGGGTCTGAAACCTGTTGTGAAACCAGAGTTACGGATTGGTCCCCGGTATTATCTACTATACTTCGGTTCATAACAAGGACTTCAGGGACCTTTGCCTGACCCTGACTAGTAGTAGGAGTAGACTCCTTACTCTGAGGAGGGGCCGGATGAGACTCACATCTACCCTGAGCCTGGGATGTCAATTCTTCTTTATTTAAACCCCCTGTCTATTCTGGCCTGCCCAAGGACATTGATGATATGCATGGCCAGACTCCTCACACAGATTACATCTAAACACATTTCTACAGACCTCACTATCATGATCAAAATCCCCACATAGCGCGCATTTAACTTTGTCACATGCGCTGCTTAAATGCCGTTGGCTACCACAACGATAGCATGCTTTGGGTTGTCCCGGATAAAAGCACACTCCCTGGTCTTTGCCTAAGAAAAAGCTATTTGGAACATGTAGGACTTCATTATTTATTAGATGCAATTTAACTTTAAAACGCCAGGCCCCAGTCCAAATCCCTTCAGTATCAAGGATAGGCTCAGGAGGGCCTAGAACCATGCATTTGTGTTCCAACCAATACAAAATATCTCCCACATTCACCCCCTCATTTCTAAACATAATGTTAATAGTTTTAAATAGAGGTTTAGTGATGGGAATAGCTCAGAAAGGTAGCCATAGGGGCAAAGACTTACAGCTCTCATATTTATGCCAGAATTTATCCAAACCAGCCATTTGTTTGAAACTAATATCAAACGTATCCTCCCCCCTAATATTAATCAAAACATAAACATCCACTGGCAGAAACTGCATCGAGTCCAATAACAGTTTTCTTGCCACATAAAGTCTGTCCGGGTGTTCAGGTAAACCACCCCTATAACGCAAATGGACCGCATTCCGTCTCGGGGCTTGTTCCAACTTATTTTGTTTGAAGAGATCTGAAAAACGAGGACCCTTCCTAGTCTCCTGGTCATCTAGCAACTGTACAGATGAACACCGCAGTGGAATATCTGTCCCCGCACCCAAAATACTGCCAGACCGAGAACTCCCATTCAATACAGAAGGCTGTACAATCTCTGACTGAGTTCCCAAAAGAGGCGACTCACCCACCTTCACAATCGTTCGGGGAGGACCCGATTCCATCGGTGAAAAGGACAGCCAGGTAGGATCCGGCAACCATCTACCATCCGGCTGCTGAATCCACCCAGCCTGCGATAAGGCCATATCCTCGGACCACTCAGCTGCAGAACGGTAGCCATACTGCATTTCCACCAGTGCGTCTGTCTTCTGCAACCGACTCCACCACTTCCTCTGTCACTGACGCTGCCCTCGCGATAGCTGAAGATTCCATCTGTACAGCAGTCCGTAGTGTTTCCGGCAGCAAAATGGGACCGCAATCCCCACCAAGATCCAACCCAGGAGCAGCTAAAGCAGCAATGGCATCCATAGGCGAAACTCCAGGCACCGATTCAACATCCACATCACAACTCCCGACTGCAGGCTTAAAAGCCTGCATTTCTCCAGAAGACGACTCCTCGGTAAGCTCCGTAGCAGGCCGCGCCTGCAACCTAGCCTCATTTAGATCCATCGGCAGAGCCTCTGCCTGCATGTCCTCCTCCATGATGATCCTCGCACAGACTGCGAGTAGGGGAATTTCCCCAGTGTCCTGGCCACATTTCCCTCATTCACTAAAAATACCACCAACAGCTTAATCTGGTTCAAAGTCAGTTAGCATTCATCTGTATCCCCCTCCCCCGGGTCGTGCCTGAAAATAGGCAGGATTTGTCTAGTGCACTTACCCGGTCAACAAAAACTAAATAAATAAATATAGAAGATTTCTTTAAAGGTGTTAACTTGCTGACATTAACATCTCAGGAAAAATATTTCCTCTAAAAAGAAATAACACTCCAGGAAGTCCGACAAGTCATTCAGGAACTTCCACTGGGAAAAACTCCAGGTCCAGATGGGTTTCCAGAGGAATTCTTTATTAAACTTAATAACACATTATCCCCCTATATTCATCGAGCTTTATTAGATGCTAAAACTCAAGAATCTCTACCCATAAGTATGAAACAGCTTATATCACACTATTGCACAAAAAAAGGGGACGATCAACTAGACTGCACAAACTACAGGCCTATTTCACTTATGAACACAGACTATAAGATTCTGGCAAAAATACTAGCCAAAAGAGTTCAAAATGTCTGTGACAAGCTAATTGATATGGAACAGGTAGGATTCATGAAGAATAGATTCGGGGCCGGTAGTGTTCGGCGATTAATTCATTTACTACGGTGGTCAAAATATAACAAAGAGCCTATGTCAGTGCATCACTAGGTATTCTTAAAGCCTTTGATTCAATCAGTTGGGCCTATATGTTTAAGACTCTACATAAATTTGGATTTGGTGAAAAAACTTCCTCCTGGATATCCATGCTGTATAAAGAGCCCACCACACAGATAATAACCAATGGAGTACTATCTCTGCAAATTAAACTAGCTTGTGGAACTGGACGCGGTTGGCGATCATGTTTTTTGGGAAAGCTAAAAAGGAGTTTTCCAAATAATTAGAATGAATAAAACTAATTTATATACTTGTGAATAAGAAAATATTCTTTTTTTTTGTCATGTTCTAAATCTGATAATGTATAAATGGTTAGAACCTGTGAATTACAAGAAATGTTATGAATTTTATTTACATTTTCAGAGAAATCCATGACCTACCCTTTCATGGTCCATTGGACCTCCCTTCCAGAATTGGATTAGAGAGACTACAGGTCAAAATGCTCTCTATGGTGTGTAGGTAGCAAGACTTGAGCCCTGTTTCAATTCACGTATTAGTGAATCTTCTAAAGTGACGCCCCTGGATTACTCTGATTTATATCATGGAATTACATTTTCTAAATGCTGTTTCTCTGCCTGACTTATTTATTTATTTTTATTTATTTATTTATTTAGCTTTTGTTGACCGGGTAAGTGCACTAGACAAATCCTGCCTATTTTCAGGCACGACCCGGGGGAGGGGGATACAGATGAATGCCAACTGACCTTGAACCAGATTAAGCTGTTGGTGGTATTTTTAGTGAATGAGGGAAATTTGGCCAGGACACCGGGGAAATTCCCCTACTCTTTTCGATAAGTGTCATGGGATCTTTAACATCCACCTGAACTACCACCAATCCAGGCAGATGGGACCTCGGTTTGACGTCTCATCCGAAAGACGGCACCTCAGAAATGCAGCACCCCTCTCATGCTGCATTACTGTGTCAGTACTGGGATATTAACCCAAGTGCCAGATGTGGGAACTGAACCCACAGCCCTCTGATCTCCAGGCCATAGCTGGAATTTTAAGCTAAACAAATGATATACTACAGATGAAGCATCTTTGCAAACAAATGATGTATGCATATGGTGATTTGTGTCTGTTCTAATGGTTTTACTGTATATGTAATGACTTTATAAGTCGAACTAATAAAATGAACTTGAACAATCCTAGCTAAATAAACATAAGCCCCTTTACACTGACCAAGCTGATGCACATTGGTGTGGCTCACACCAGTGTCTGTCTGCAACTGGTCATTCTTTTTTTTTTCAATTCAACTTTTATTAAAATTTTGACACCATAAAGGAATACATCCAGAAGGGAAACAGGATAACATCGAAAATACTTGTCATTAAAGAACAGATTATCGGGATGTAGTCCTTGCCCCCCACCCCCCCAAACGAACCCCATCCCCCAACCACCCACCTATTGCACAGCACTCTGATGTCAACTAGCTGGAAAACTGAACAACAAGGACCGTTTACCGTGGAGCCGAAAAAAGGTGTACAAAGAACCCCAGATACGATTAAAGCTAGAGAGTTTATACTGTAAACTTGCAATGGTTCTATCTGTTCTAAGATTAGCTAGAAATTCCTGCAACCATTAGCCATAAGAGATCTCAATGTTATCTTTCCAATGCCTCAGGACTAATTTTTGACTAAGCGATATCAACCCATATGATATTTCCTACATCGGACATCAATCCTAGTCATGTCTCCCAAAATACAAACCTCCGGGTAAATAGATTTTCAAGTCCTAAAAGGGGATCGAGATTTTTCTTAATAGTTTCCGTAGTTTTATTATTTTGGGCAGTGCCAAAAATATGGAGTAAATCTCCAACCCCTTGTTGGCATCTGAAACAGGAAGTTGAGGAGGCCATACCCTCTCAGCTAATTTTACGGGAAAATAGGAGTTGTGTAATAGTTTAAATTGCATTAACCTCAACCTATCTTGGACTAAGAAGTTATGGCAAGCCCCCAAATTGCTTCCCAGTTAAAAACATGTTCAGGAAACCATTGCAACCAATATTGTTTGGGGGCATAAATATTAGGATGTAACCAGCCAATTAAAATACTATATATACCCGATATAGCGTGAGCTCTTCCAATTGTTGGCATCAAGGTTACTTCAAAATCACCTAGACTGCAGTCCCAAAACAAGGTGCTCATCTTCCCCACAAGGAGATGACCAAGCTGAAAAATTGTAAATATCAGATGCTGGGGAATTTGAAACTTACTCAAAATATCCGTTGAAGTAAGCAATTTGCCCCTCATCAAATAAATCTCTAACCGTCACCTTTTCCAATAGGGGTAGCCAGATGTTTTGGATAGGCTTTCCATCTATCACAAGTTAGGATTACCCATTATTGGTTGAGCGGATCCGGGTGTGACAATAATTTAGAAAAGAACAGAGTTGTGTATGTACTCTAACTGAGAGTTTCTATGGGGATTTTCGCAAAAGCGGAGGGAAGAATTTTCAATGGACAGTATATCAAGGCCTCAGGCCTGAGGCCAGTGTCCACAATCCGAGATACCTCTAAATCTAACCATGGTGGTGTATAATTGTCAGCCCGTAAACCATCCGTTTTTAAGCCAACAGAGAGGTATTCGAGGCATGACTAGCCCAGTAATATAACGCAAAGAGGGGGAGTCTCAGGCCTCCAAACATCTTTGGGGCGGACAATTTGAAATAGGACAATCTGGGTCTCTTGTAGCTCCAAATGAAACCGGAAATGATTCTATGTACTTTTTTAAACCATTTAAGCGGAAGCCAGATATTTAACATACTAATGGGGTAAAATAACCGGGGAAAAACGTTCATTTTTACCACATTAATTCTGCTCCAAATAGACAAAGGGATACTCGCCCATCTCTGTAAATCAGTCTCAATATCACGTAACACCGGGTCCAAATTGTTTTGTATTAGGCGGGATGTGTCCCTAGTTAACGTAAGGCCTAAATATTTGATAAGCTTAACATTCCAGGCCAGCCCGAAAGGGGCAATCTCATGTGCACATGTCCTAAAATTTAGGGGGAAGACCACCGATTTGCTAATATTAAGCTTATAATTGGCAATAATACCAAACTCATCAATAATATCTAACAAAACTGGAATGGAAGAGGATGGCTGTGAGATCTGCAAAGAAGATCATCTGCATATGCCAGAATTTTCAATTATGCCCCCAAATTTGGATACCCTGAATTCTTCGTTCCTGTATAACTTTCGTACAATAAGGGGTTCAATATATAGGTTAAAAGGAGTGGAGAGAGGGCAGCCTTGTCTAGTACCTAGGAAAAGTCTAAATAAAGATGAGGTAACTCCATTGCATGTAATTCTTGCTGATGGAGATTTATAAATAGCTTGAATCCATCCCAAAATTGTTGAGGAAAACCAAAACATCTCATAACTTTTATGAGGAATTACGCTATACCCTGTCAAGGCCTTCTGGCATCCAAGGAGACCAAAACCATGGACTGATCAGAATCCCTGAGGCCGAAGACATGAGCCAAGATCCTCAAGGATCGCAGAAGATCTACCTTCATAAATCCCACCTGCTCTGGTCCAATTAGGCCGGAAGGACCTTATTTAGTCTGTCGGCCAATAACTTGGTGAGAATTTTAATGTCCTGATTAAGGAGGGAAATGGGTCTATAGTTGGCGACAAGATCGGAGGGCTTGCCCGGCTTAGGTAAAAGGACAATTAAGGCTTCAAAAAGAGAACTATCGGAGGCCCCGCCTTCCAAAATACATTGAAACAGTCGTAACAGAAAGGGAGTTAATTCTTTGGAAAAGGTCTTATAAAAGTTGGCGGAGAGGCCATCTGGGCCAGGTGTTCTATCTAATGGGAGGGACTTGATGACCCGGACTACTACTTCTGCCGTGATGGGGGCCAGCAACAGAAGTCGATCAGACTCACCCAATAATGGAAAAGTTAGTTCCCCTAGAAAGCGGTCGATCTTGTCTTCGGACGGAGGGTCTTCCATGGGCCCGTAGATCCCTTTAAAGTAATTCACAAACTCATTTAAAATGTCTTCAGGGGAAGTTATGATAGTATCCCTCTCTGGGGAATGAATAGCTGGCACCCACCTGGAAGACTCTAATTGTTTAACTCTTCTGGCTAAAAGTCGGCCGGCCTTTTCCCCTTGGTCTGTAAAAACAGCCTTAGATTTTATGAATGCCCACTCAGCTTGCTCATTTAGTAGTTTGAGGTATGCAACTGGTCATTCTTGAATCTAGTGGTGTACACCACTTAAGGACACCGGCTTCCACACTGGTGTCGCACGAGTGGCTTGCAAGCTGCATTGTAGAATTTGTCCTATTTTTGAATGAAGTGCAAATGGTGATCACTTCATACATCACTGCATCAAGGTAATTTAGCACCACAATGAACCATGGACCTTGTTAGTTGAGCAGTGCCCTTGATTTGTCAATGATGAACGTTTGAAATGCCAAAAACGGAATTTGAAAACTGGCCCAATTCATTCCTATGTAGCGCGCCCCCGCACTGTCCGTATAGTGACATCAGCAAGTGTGATAGCATAGGGGTGGATTGGGGGAGGATCAGAGTTACAGCAGGTACAAGGACATGGAAGGGATTGGCTTGGCTCCACAGAGACAAAATATGATCCCTTCCCAAACAGAGACACTTAAACAATGAAATACTGGCAGCACATGAAAAGGGGCCAGGTAAGGCTTCTTTACTGTTCTTGTGGGCCAATGTTTGAAATACTGGGATAGTTTCTCTTTAATGGGACAGCAGCCAAAGTAAATGCACGCTCCAAGACTGTGAAACTGCCCTGCATGCACCCAAATTTGCTGCCTTTTCCCTCAGTTTGTGCTGTTTAACCCCAATATTGTTACATTGCCCTCAGTTGCCCTGGATGGTCACTGCATGCTGTGAAACAGATGCTAACCTTGCATGCTGTGAACCCTCTTCAAAACTGATTGCACTTGCTCAAAATTTGTGAATTGCCCTGAATGTTTCCAATTACCCTTTGACAGTTGCTTGATTCAAAGACTGCCAAAATCAGCAACCGCCAAGTACAAAGACAGTACGCTTCAGAGACTCAAATGTATTTCTGCCTAACTGCATGTTCCTAATTTTTCCCGCATGATCCAGAGACTATTCCATCTAACTGCATCCTGTCAATTTAGGGGCCCATCATCAGATTAGGACTAGCATAGTCAGCTAAGGAACTCCTCAGCACCTGCTTTCTTCAGAATCTTCAGGCCAACCCCTCCCTAACAGTGAGCTAGGCAGTGCAGGGAACCACACCTGTTCACAGATAGAGATCCAACACCCAGTGGGGTTGTGGTTTTTGTTTCAGGTGTTTCAGAGATTCTCCCGAGGTCAACAGCCTGGAGGTGTTCCAGATCTTCAGTTTCATTCAGTTCTTCAGATTTCTTCCCATGGTCAGCAGTGATGGCCTGGAGGTTCTTCAAGGATTCATCCAGTTCTTCAGTTCTTCATGGTGACAGCCCAGTGGTCCTTCAAGGTTTCTTTCATTGCTTCAGTTCTTCAGATTTCTCCGCAGGGTCCATAATAACAGCCCAGAAGCTTTTCAGTTTGTTACAAGTCCATGGAAATGCAAGTACAGTATTGTATACTGTTTCTTTCCCGGAGTCTGTTGTGATGACCCAGTGATTCTCTGTGGAATAGAAGCGTTTTGTTCAAGTCTCTTGGTTTTGTCAATGGCCAGTGGTCCAAATCTCTTGTTAATAGTTCTCCAAGCTGGCCAAAGGAAAGCATGTGCTCAACGGTTCCTCAGTTCACCTTCTTCTTCACCACATCATCTATGGTACCCAGCAGACCTATACAAACTCTAGGGTGAAATTGCAATATTTTACAATTATGGAGAATAATACAGCTGTAGCGTACAATACAGTTATACAACGACAGAGTGATTTTAGCAGTTACATTTATAGAAGTGGTTTTAAGTAGTTTAGTAGCAACAATAGAGTGGTGGTTTGAAAATGAAAATGTTGTTGTTAGCATCCTTTTTTTGTTCTGATCTCTGTGGTTCTGTTGCTCAATAAACTCATCCCTTTGTTGTGAGTTGTGTCTCCTGTCTCTCCATTTTGGTGAAACGTCCATCATATAGTCAAATAATCAAAGAACTGCCATACCCACAAATCAACCATGACAGCCCACCTTACCAGCGTCCAGGTTGAGAGGCTGGTTCAGCTCATTCAGATTCAGTCTAGACCTCTCAGCTCTCTTCAGTACAAGTTCAAGGTCCAGTGATATCTGGGCATATTTTTCTGAGCAGGAGGATGATAAAAGGAGAGCTGTTTGTTCACACTGTGGCCAGAGTCTCAGCCATGGTAGAAAGGTTGATAAACTGAGCACAACATGTCTTTGGAACCACCTTCTGAAAAAGCATCCTGAGGTGGCTACTTGGATAAAGCCCTTGCTGGTGGTGTCTCCTCCCACCACTGGACACTGTATTTCAGAAAAGCAAAACCAATTCCTGACTCTGTTGACCACGCTGCTGGTGATGATGTGGCAGAGGCAGTCAGCAAGTGATTGAACACCAGGAAAACCTTGTTTTCTGTCCTTGCCAATGTAGTCCAGCAGGCATAGTACCAAGTCCCTCACAAGCTGGTTCAGATGGTAAGACAGCATATGTGCAGTTCATGGTGCCCCCCTCCCAGCCTAAGTCACCCACATTTCTTCACTCTGGAGACAGAGCCAGGAGCAAGGCTATGCCATTTCAAAAGCTGACTCACAAAAAAGGAAGCATTTCAGGTCAGCAAGAAGTTCTTGCCAACTCACCCTACAGCAGTTCAGAACATGCAGATCATAGGTGAGATGATTGCACTGGATTTGCAAACTTACTCTGTTGTTGAAGGTACTGGATTCCGTAGTCTTCTAAATTTTTTGCAACCTTGATACCACATCCCATTGCGAATTACTTTTTCTTGTACAATCGGGCCAAATATCTATGAGTCATGCCACAGTCAGGTAGAGAAATTGCTGAACCAGGCTGAGGGCAGGGTTTTCCACTATGGACCAGTACACCCTTACAACATGCATGCCTCTCACTAACAGCACACTGGTGTTCACCTGCACCAGCAGCAAATACTGGCATAACTGCCCTTGACTCCTCCTCTTCCTCTGGCTTTGGCTGTAGCAATACCACATCCCACGGGATGTGTGCTCTCCTTAGTGTTGCAGTCCTTCCAAGCGAAAACACCAGTGTTAACATTCTTGTCTTTGCAAGAAATTCTTGACTCCTAGATTAGCACAACAGGTTTGCATATTGGGTTCATTTATGCCTTATTTGTCTGATGTTATATGCTTATCTACCTGTTACCCTATACTCTGCGTACCACATCTGATTGTTTTGTGATATTACTTGCTGTTTCGTATGTCTTTTATGTTGTAACCTTCTGGGTCGTGCCTGAAAATGGTCACTTCTGTGTCTAGTGCACCTACCTGGTAAACAAAAACTAAATAAATAAATTATTACAACTAATGGAAGGAACATGTTAAAAGAAGTTTGTGATGCCCACTTCCAGCGGATCTGCTACTTCTGACCATACATTGAACCTTGTGACTGCTGGTGCTCTCCAGAGCAGTGTGGGTGCTTCTCATATTGTTGATACTTCAAGAGGCATCTGTAATCATTTCCATCGTTCTGGTAAGAGAACCAGAGAGCTGCAAACTGTTCAGAACCAGTTTGGTTTGCCAAACCATCAACTAATCCAAGATGTCAGTACATGATGGAACAATAGAAGCATGTTGTACATGAGTTATCCAGTAGGCAGGATATAGGTGGGGTACTACTACACCAGGATTGGAGCATCACTGAGGGCATGGTCCAGGCACTGTCTCCCTTTGAGAAATGTACTGTGACCTAAGCTCTATAGCTGCTTCAATGAGTCAGATCATTACAGCTGTCCATCTCCTCATGTAAGCTATGGAGCGTTTCCAGGACGGCAGCACTACGGACCTGTTTCCAGAACCTGTCAAAAAATCACTGAAGGGCTTACTAGAGAGTTAAGACCATGGTCTGCCGCTATACATGACAATATTAGTTACGTGTTCCAACCATGTTAGAACCAGAGTCAGAAGTGAGGCACTGTGCCTGGCCATGCAGAGTCACAGAGTGAGTGAGCACCAGCAGCAAATGTGTGGTGAACTCGAGGGAGTCATGAGGGAGATGGACCTGCTCTGTTCAAAGAATGATGATGGGTCAGACAGTTCTAGAACAGCTGAATTGAGTGGCACTGGCAGCCCAAGTGTCAGTGGTGTGGGTGGTGGCATGTCAATGACAATGATGCTGGAGGACAGGGTGTGTCAGCAACACAGGGCCATGACATTGTTCCTCAGCTTGCAAAAGCACATCATTATTATTGATCACTGCTCACGAGTTCTCTGTTGAAAAAGCAGCAGCATAGAACATGGCTGTTGCCATATTCTGCTGAGCAGGTGCTCACTCATTTTTTGGATGAGTCAGCTGTGGACTTTAATGTTGACCCTCTCACCTACAGGAACAAAAAAAAAACAGCAATCATGTCCTGCTTTGTCCCGGGTAGCATGTAAACATCTTGGTTGGGATATTCAGAAGGGTTGCGCCCCAGCGCAATATTCAAAAGGGGAAAGTGCATGGCACAAATCCCGATGCGTCTGGGCGCATCAGTAATGTATGCGGCGCAAGTGGGAGGGGCGTGCCCATGCATACTCCACACATCCCGATATTCAGCCCAGGATGTGCTGAGCAGATGCAGGCACAACCCCTACCTGCGCCGCACACAGTTGAGCCTAAAAAAATAAGAGCAACAGCTGGCCACCCACAGGTGAGCCGCCATATTGCAGGGTGCAACACGGAAGCTGCCAGCTGTGGGTGGCCACCCGAGCTCCTGCGGCACCGTCGGTCGTGGTAGAGCCCCCCCATGCCTGATCGCAGGCATAAGTATTAAATTAATTTGTCCAATATCCCTGGTGGTCCAGTGGACCGCTTCCAGCCTGATCACGGGCATAAATTTCAAACTAGAACGTCTAAACCATCCATGGTGGCCCAGCGGTACCCCCTCCCCACCTGTCCACTGAGCCCCACCATCCCGCTCTCCCCCAAGTCAGCGGCAGGCGGAAGCTCCCTGCCCGCAAGCCACCCAGCCGCCTGCCGACTGACTGTGTACAGTATGGCTGTATGCCCATTGGTCCACAGCATGGGCCATGGGCATGCAGACCGTATACATCTACACAGTCCAGATATGTGAATGAATGCCCACCGCTGACTGGGAGGGGTGGGGGTGGTGGGGCTCAGTGGGTGGTGGGAGAGAGTACCACTGGGCCACCAGGGATGGTTTGGACGTTCTATTTTAGAACTTATGCCCGTGATTGGGCTGAAAGCAGTCAACTGGACCACCAGGGGGTAAATAAATGTTACAGCCTGCAATCGGGCATGGAGTTCAGTCCATTTGGCCACCAGGGAGTACATTAACTATTACAGCCCACGATTGGGCAATGAGGCGCGATGCCAGTGAGGGGCAGGGGGCGTCGGTCCCTGACGGCTGAAGCCTGACAGGGCGCCAGGTGCAAGTCGCAGGGCATTGGCGCACCTGCATGCAAATGGGGCCATAATGACATGCAGATGGCCCCATTTGTGCCTTGCATACATTATGGCCCCATTTGCATGTCCACCGCTGAATATCATGGTTGATGCGCCTAGCGCAATGGCACTTGAACTAGCGCATCCCCTGCTCCTCTCTGGCCACTTGCGCTGGTGCAGTGCCACTGTGCCGTGTGCAGTGCAGGTGGCCACAGTGCCATATTCAACGGTGCTGAGCCATGGCGCAGCACCACTGAATATCACCCAGACCACACCCTGGCGCATCCCAGTTGCGCTGCCCCTGGCTTGCACCCGTGCCAGGCACAGTTCTGAATATCCCACCCCTTGTGTGCTCCTGTCATGCATACCATCAGATCAGTTCTTCAGCACTGCAGGAGATATTGTTCAGCCAAGTCACTCCCATTTGCAGCCTGAACATGTGCAACAACTTCTTTTTATTAAGCTCATTATGCATCTGCTTGATTCTTTTAAGTGAATAGGATGTTTATTTTACCAGGAGAGAGACACTAAGCTGAAAGCTTGTTTACAGGTGTGACCTGGGAGCACAAGGAAGTTAATTGACTTGCTCAGGGTCACACAGTATACAAGTGGGGGCTGAGGGATTCAAACCCAGGTCCCCAGGTTTGCAGCTCAGAGCCTTAAACCACAGTGCTATACTGTCTTCTAATGTAATGGATGTAGTAGTCCCAGTCTGACAGTGTGCTGTCCTTGCCTGCAAGCTATGAATATTGAATTGACTACTACACTTATGGCTTTCTGATCTCTGCTCTTGATTTTTTTATTCACAGTTTATGCCCCGTCCACACCGCAACCGGCTCCTCTCCTTCTCTGCTCTTGATTTTACTGACAAATATTCTTGAATAACGATGTCCGATGTGGTTGCTCTTTCCACGTGGTGTTTTGATTGAACTTATGGCTTTATGACCACTGCTGCTGGTAAAATGACAGTGATCTTGGAAATTACTAAAAACCCATTTCTTTTTTTTTTTTTTTTTGCAGTGTGACTTTTCCTATCCTGGTATAGCCAGGCACTGGGTTACAAAATGCACTTCTTATTATGCTGTTAACTTTCAGCTAGACAGCAATCAAAATAATGCAAAAAAATAAAATAAATTAAAAATATAAAGATACAAAATAAAAAAAAGTTTATTAAAAAAAAAAATAAAACTATTAAAAAAAAAAGTATGAAAGTCTGAATATTTGCTCCACTGTGCAACTCATCTTTGCTTTCCTGTCTCCAGAACACAGTCTTTCATTTTTATGTTTGCTTGCACGCATGTGCAAGAAACATAGTGCCATCATTCGAGTTTTCCAGAGGTGTGTCAGCCTCTTCCAGTTCAGTCAGTGTGCTTGCAGGCACGGTCGCAGTGCACCAATCACTGCTCCAGCTGTCTATGACAGATGAAAATGCAGAGGCATACAATTGAAAGGGAGAGCTCCGCTTCAGTGAGCAGAGCTCCCCCCTCAACATGCATGCCGCATATTGCGTGCTGGCCCTACGCGCATGCTGTATAGCCAGCGGGAATTGTCAATGCCCGTCGGCTCCACGCCCCCTCAAAAAGCTTTCCTGGTGCCGCGCTGAGGCCCCACTGGCGTGGCACCGTCGTATGGCTGACAGGGTGCCCAATCCCCGTCGGCTCAACCCCTCCAAACAGTTTTACAGCTGCCACGCGGGAAGCCCACCCCAGCGTGGCACAAGTCTGTGATGACGACGGGTGCCCAACTCCATCAGCTCCAGCCCCCAAACAGCCCACCCCAGCGTGGCAAACGTCCGTTGTCTTAGTAATAAAAAAAAATGTAAATTAAAACACAGTCCCTCGCAGTCTCCCTGCCCCACCCGCACCACCCACACCCTGCCACCCCCACACCCCTCACCCCTATACTTACCTCCGGAGTCTGGAGCGATGATCTTCGGTGGACCGGGAACATGTCTGCACTCTTCAAAGCCGAACGCAAACTGAGGAAATGCCGGTAAGCTGTATAATGTAATAGATAGGGTGTTTTCAACATTGCTGCATATCTCGGGCATTTTTTTGAATTTTTGCACCAAATTTTTAACATGGGGTTTCTGAGACCCCTTCTCATGAATGCTGTCACTGTTGTGGCATTACTTGGGCCCGAAGGGTGATTTCACAGCCACTGCACGAAATCACCTTTCTGGAATGATTAATGAAATGACATTGCCAGTGTTCATAAGGTGGGCTCTCAGAAAGCCTATTTAAATTTGGTGGAAGAATCTAAAATGACTGTTTTACTAGGCGCTATGCCAGTTCTTATGCTGCGCTAGTAAGTTCATGAATTTTAATATTTTCACTCCAGATTTTCAACATTGCCATTTTACCACACCTTCTTATGAGCAGTACAGCTGTCATTTTTCATATCTCACCCAAAATGTGTTTCCGCCCATGTAGCGCACAATGGCGCAGTCGGTGTGCGAAATCAATGTATGGGATACATTAAGAAAATCACAGTGACACTGTTCATGAGCAGAGGTCTTAAAATGGCTATGTTGAAAATTTGGTGAAAACATTCCTAAAAATTACTGTTTTACAAGTGTGCGTTGCAGAGTTCCTACGCACGCTCGTAAGTTCGCAAATTTTCAATATTTTCACTCCAGATTTTCAACATTGCCATTTTACCACACCTCCTTATGAGCAATATAGTTGTCATTTTTCACATCTCGCCCACAACGTGTTTCTGCCCATGTAGCGCACGATGGTGCAGTCGGTGTGCGAAATCAATGTATGGGACACGTTAAGAAAATCACAGTGACAGTGGTCATGAGCAGAGGTGTTAAAATGGCTATGTTGAAAATTTGGTGAAAAAATTCCCAAAAATGACTGTTTCAGGAGCGTACGTTGTGCAGTTCCTACGCACACTGGCAAGTTTGCAAATTTGTAATATTTGCACACCAGATTTTCAATAGTGCAATTTTACCGCACTTCCTTATGAGCAGTACAGCTACCATTTTTCACATCTCGCCCAAAATGTGTTTCCGCACATGTAGCACACAATGGTACAGTCGGTGTGCGAAAACAATGTTTGGGACAGATTAAGAAAATCACAGTGACACTGGTCATGAGCAGAGGTCTTAAAATGGCTATGTTGAAAATTTGGTGACAAAACTCCATAAAATGACTGTGTTATGAGTGAGCATTGCACAGTTTCCACGCACCCTCATAAGTTCATGAATTTGTAATATTTTCAGTCCAGATTTTCACCAGTGGCATTTTTCCCCACCTCCTTATGAACAGTACAGCTGTCATTTTCCACAACATGGCCGAAATGTGTTTTCACACCTTTAGCACAGAAGTGTGTGGTCGCTGTGGGAAATCATTGTTCAGGACAGATAAAGAAAATCACACTGACACTGTTCATGATTGGAGGTCCCAAAATGCCTGAGTTAACAATCTGCTGTAAAAAAATCCCCAAACTAGTTACATTACGGGTGTGCGTTGCACAGTTTCTACACACGCTCGTGACTTCACCAGTTTTTTTAAGATTTTCACAGCAGATTTTTAACATTGCCATTTTTTACACCTCCCCATGAACAGTACCACTGTCATTTTCACATCCTGTTCGGAATGTGTTTTTGCACCTGTGGTACCAAATGCCATAGTCGCTGTGCAAAAGCAGTTTTCGGCTAACAAACTGATATTGCCACTGTTCATGAGGTGGGGGTCACAAAAAAAACATGTTGAAAATTTGGAGTGAAAATACCAACGAATGCCTGAGGCATTCGGGTTTCCGACCATAATGCCCCACCCTGTAGAGAATGACAGGCATCAGGGGTGTGACTTGGGATTCTTGCCTGTCATGCTCATACCATTCCACCCCACCCACACCCTGCAGCCAGTGAGAGGCATCAAAGGTGTGCCTCGGACTCTTAATTTTAAACTTCACCCCATTCTCCTATATACGCACCCATCTCACTGCTATTTCCTGATGGAATGGGGTGCGCATAAGGCCAAAGACCCCAGGCACACCGTGACACTTGTCAGTGTCTGCAGGATAGGGTGTGGTGAAATGGTGTGGTCGTTATGCCTGACGACCCAAAGGCACACCCCAATGCCTGTCACTCTCTGCAGGGTGGTGGTGGGGTTGGCTTCAGTTCAATACTTTGCTGCCATTCCTATTATGCAGCTCTGTAACTTCTACACTACCAATGCCAGTGCCAGCAAGCAAACATTCGGCATTGACAAATGCTTGTTAATTCCTGCCTCTGCATGCAGTGCAACTTTTTGCTTAGAAAAAAGACAGCCATATGCTGCCATAAATCATTGTGTCAGTCATAAACTGGCTCCGCCTTTGAAAATTCCGCAGCTGTGGTTAAAATTGGGGGTCCGCAAGTGGCGACCTACTAACACTAGTTTTTCCCCACATCCACAGGACTGACAGGGGCTCTGGAAATCTAGCCCCTGGTCTCCAAAATAGATGTTTTCTTCATTTTGTTTTTGGTACACTTATCAGACTGAGCAGAACTTGTGAAAAAATGCCTAATCTGGTAAAGGTGAACACCAGTTACCTTTGTGCACTCTCCTGTCAGTGCATATGCCCTGATTAGGATTTTTGTGCAACAAAATATTTTTTCCTAACTGCATTTTTGCCATTTTGGCATTAAAATTTATATTTAAAAAAGTGCTTGAAAACTTCCATTTAGCAAGGCTGCTGTTAGCCTTCTCATGAGAGCCACTTGCTCCCACACGCAGGATATGCTAATGTGCCCCTGCTGACTCAGCACATTGGCCGGCTGGCGGGGGCACATTACCATATCCCAGGTAAGGAAGTGGCTCCCACGAGATGGCTGCCAGTGGGCAGCAGGCTAGCTAAAGACAAGTTTTCAAGCACCTTTTTTTTTGTGTGTGTGATCTATTTGTCTCCCCTGTGACCCTCACCTACCTCTCCTTCAGGCCAATTGCCAAGGACACTGACCTCTCGCTCATTTCTGCCGCCAATCCCGACCCCATATCGCAGCCACCTCAGGGTAACCCGACATAACCCTTGCGTCGGGTGGGTCCTCCTCTTCCAAGGAGAAATGACCTATCAGCCCAGGCATTGGTCCTGGGAGCTGCTGCAGCTGGGTCGGCTGTTGCAGAGCTCGAGGGGGCACTGGTCCGGGCAGCCATTGTCCAGTAGGTGGTGATGCCATATTTAGTTTTTCCTCTGATTTCCCCTAGTTGTGCTGCCTCTGAGCTTCCCCTGGTCTCCACAGGGGGCTGCTAGAGAGAGATGCCAGTCCCCAACCTACCCCAGGAGATGAGAGCAGTCCTCTGGATGCTCAATCCTACTCCTTCCCCTGCTGACCCTCCGGCACCTGAGTCTGTTCCTGAACCCGGGTTGCCAGTGTGGTGTGAGGTAAGACGCCAGCACCTTAACCCTCGATGCCACTGGGCCGGCCCTCAAGCACTTTTTTAAAGTGAAGTTTTAATACCAAAATGCAGTTAAAGAGTATATTTTTTTACACAGACATGCTAATCAGGAGCATAAATATGCACTGGCAGGAGAGCGCACAATGAAAACTGGTGTTTTCATTTAAACTACGCTTACAATGTCGACTCTATATTAGTATAGTATGTTTTTACAACCTAGTATTACCCTCTACCCATGCTGAGCAGAAAGCATCTAATTTTTTCTAGTTTGGGGTGTTTTTTCATATCTACAGCATTTTTAATAAATGTACTATATTATGGTCAAATACCTGTGTAGCTCAATACCCGAATACCCAAGGTTGGGATATTCAAAGGGGTTGTGCATGGCGCAACAGTGTTGCGCCATGCGCAACACTGATGTGCCCCGGTGCAATATTCAAAGGGAAATGTTGCACTGCGCAAATCCTGATGCGCCAGGGTGCACCAGTAATGCATGCAGTTCAAGTACAGGGGCGTGCCCGTGCATATGCAGCACATCCCGATATTCAGCCCGGGATGTGCGGCGCATATGCAGGCACAAACCTGCCTTGCACCACACAGGAGGGCACAAAGATCCACCCATAAAAAGCAGGAGCAAGCCGGGGGACACCCACAGGCAGGCTGCCGTAGTGCCATGCGCAACACAGCAGCCGCCTGCTGTGGGTGGCCACCCGACCTCCCGGGTCACAGTCCGAGCATCATGCCCCCCCCCTCGCCCGATCATGGGAAGATAGGAAACCATCCCTGGTGGTCCAGTGGACCTGCCCCCCAGCCCGATCGTGGGCTTCAGTAAAAGAATATATTCCCTGGTGGTCCAGCGGACCCGCTCCCCAGCCCAATCGCGGGCTTAAGTAAAATAAAATAATCCCTGGTGGTCCAGTGGACCCGTTCCCCAGCCCAATCGTGGGCTTTATATGTGAATATACACCCTGGTGGGCCAGCGGTACTCCCCTCCCCACCTGCCCACTCAGACCCGCCACCCCACTACCCCCCGGTCAGTGGTGGGTCTGACAGCTCCCCACGTGCAAGCCGCCCACTGACTGACAACGTACAGTATGGCTGTACACCCATTGGTCCCCTGCATGGGCCAATGGGCGTGCAGACCATACTGTACTACACAGTCCTGAAATGTAACTGAACCATTCACATTTTGGGACTGTGTAGTACAGGCTCACCAGTCTGCATGCCCCTTGGCCCATGCAGAAGACCAACTAGACTCTTCTAATCATACTGTATGCTGTCAGTCGGTGGGCTGGGCGGCTTGCAGGTGGGGGAGTGCCCGCCACTGACCAGGGGGTAGTGGGGTGGCGGGTCTGAGTGGGCAGGTGGAGGGGGCACTGGCCAAACCAGGGCATATATTCACATCTAAGGCCCGCGATCGGACTGGGGATCGGGTCCACTGGACCACCAGGGAATATTTATATCCTTGAAGCCCACGATCGGGCTGGGGAGCAGGTCCACTGGACCACCAGGGAATTTAGTTGTAACTGAAGCCCGCGATCGGGCGTTGGGGCGCGTTGCCCGCCAAGGAGCAGGGGGTGTCAGTCTCCGTCAACTGCAGCCTGGCAGGGTGCCAGGCGCAAGTCACCTGGGATCGGCGCACCTGCATGCAAATGGGGCCATAATGACATGCAAATGGCCCCATTTGCACCTTGCATTCATAATGGCCTCATTTGCATGCTCATGTCTGAATATCGCTCTTGCTGTGCCTAGCACAGCTGCACTTGTGCTGGCGCAGCCCCCTGCTCCTCTCCTGCCACTTGCGCTGGTGCAGTGCCACTGCAACGTGTGCAGTGCAGGCACTCCCAGTGCATTCAGTGGTGCTGAGCCATGGCGCAGCACCGTTGAATATCACCTGGTCTATGCCCTGGCACAGCCCAGTTGTGCTGCGCTCAGGCTTGCACCCCTGACTGGCGCATTCTGAATATCCCACCCCAGGTGTATTCGTCAAATACTCAATGAATACACAGTCAATGCATGCCCTACCATTTGATGTGCTTAAAATTCAAAATGCACTTTAAAAAAAAAAAAACTTTACACCGCTAAGTCTAGGGTGAAAAAATTCAAAACACATTTTTTTAATCTGAAACTACCTTGCAAGAGTTCTGTTCTTCCACACTTTTTCATATGAATTCCTTTAGATGAGTGATATAGATATTTATGTTGCCTCTCACTAAATGTATATATATATTTTTTTTACTCTCTTTCCGTCTAATAACCTGTGGCATGGGCATTTTTCTGGTGTGGGCTCACTCAGCCTCACCTCTACCACCCACCATGTCCTTCCCCTGACCAAGGAATTGGGTGCTGGGACACCCTCCCATGACCCCAAATGGGAGAGGCAGGACCATGGGGAATCAAGTCAGGATCTGGGCTGGCACTGGGCATGTGGGCTTCAGCCACTCAAACCCCGTCATCACCTCCCAGGTCACCAGGGCTTTTCCACCTTAGTTATGTCCCCCAAGGTGCAGACTTGCAATGATGTCTGCACCGAGGGCAGACCCGGAGCTGACATCTACCGCCACCTCAACCCCTGGAAGCAGCACACTGCTGTGGAGCCTCCAGTCTCCACTGCGGGCCACTGCAGAGTGGTGTATCCCCGGAACCTACTCCAGGAGATGAGCACAATCCTCTGGACGCTTAAGCCTCTCCCCCCCGCCAACCCCCGGCGACCTGAGTCTGCTCCCGAACCCGGCTCACCGGCATGGCGTGAGCTGTGGCGTCCAGCACCTCAACCCCCAGTGACACTGGACTGGCTTACTGAAAATTTTAGATATGACATGGACAGCAGATTCCCAATAGCACATTCCAGAAATGTCACAACTGGCTTGTCAGATCCAAAACCTTACAAATTGTCAGGATGGAATAATATTGTGAAAAATTGGTATTTGAAAACAATTCATTTGGGCTTTCATCCTTTCAAGCCCTTTCACAACACTACCCCAATTCAACCTCTTCCATATTCTGTAAGGCTTCCTATCTGCTGCCCTAACTGATGTTACCTAGTTCAACCACCACACAGTGCTGTAGGATCTCTACTCCTAAGCAACCCTTACTGATGTTACATAACTAATCCCTTCCATATTCTGTGGGACTTATGCTCTACAGTAGCTCTTCCTGGTGTTGCCAAATTCAACCCCTTTCCTATCCTGTGGGACTTTAATTCTACAATACACTCTCTTGTGACCAACCAACCAACCCATTCTGTCTTATGTAGGACTCAAACTCCATGGTGCCCTCTGCTGTGACAAACCTTTCCGTATTCTGTAGGACTTCTACACCACAATGCCCCCTTATGTCACCCACCAACCAATCAATCAACCAAGCCATTTTGTCTTGTGTAGGACTCTATCTCCACCCCCAGCTGTCACAGCCTCTTTCCTCTTGTGTAGGGCTTCTTCTACACAGTACCCCCTGTTGTCACCAGCCAACCCATTTCATCTTCTGTAGGATTTCAATCAATGAACTAATGCAAAATAGAAAAAAATTAAGTCAAAAAAGTATCCACTATGCCTCCACTGGCATCAACAAATCCCATCACTCTTAAGTGGGAGCTCAGCTCCACAGTGACGCCTATTGCTACAAACCAGTGACTTCTGTCTTCTGAAGAACTCCAGCTCTATAGCTCCCCCCCTTGTCACATGGTCCAGGCTCTGTCTCCCTTTGAGAAATGTACCGTGACCTAAGTTCCATAACTGCTTCAATGAGTCGGATCATTCCAGCTGTCCATCTCCTCATGTCAACTATGGAGCGTTTCCAGGAAGGCAGCACAACTGACTTGTTTCCAGAACCTGTCAAAGAATCATTGAAGGGCTTACTAGGGAGTTAAGACCATGGTCTGCCGCTATACATGACAATACTAGTTACGTGTTCCAACCATGTTAGAACCAGAGTCAAAAGTGAGGCACTGTGCCTGGCCATGCAGAGTCACAGAGTGAGTGAGCACCAGCAGCAAATGTGTGGTGAACTAGAGGGAGTCATGAGGGAGATGGACCTGTTCTGTTCAAAGAATGATGATGGGTCAGACAGTTCTAGAACAGCTGAATTGAGTGGCACTGGCAGCCCAAGTGTCAGTGGTGTGGGTGGTGGCATGTCAATGACAATGATGCTGGAGGACAGGGTGTGTCAGCAACACAGGGCCATGACATTGTTCCTCAGCTTGCAAAAGCACATCATTATTATTGATCACTGCTCACGAGTTCTCTGTTGAAAAAGCAGCAGCAGAGAACATGGCCGTTGCCATATTCTGCTGAGCAGGTGCTCACTAATTTTTCGGATGAGTCAACTGTGGACTTTAATGTTGAACCTCTCACCTACAGGAACAAAAAAAAAAGAAATCATGTCCTGCTTTGTCCCAGGTAGCATGTAAACATCTTGGGTGGGATATTCAGAAGGGTTGCACTCAGGCACAATATTCAAAAGGGGAAAGTGCGTGGCACAAATCCCGATGCGCCGGGCTGCATCAGTAATGTATGTGATGCAAGTGGGGGCGTCATACGTTCGCACATACCGATATTCAGCCTTGGATGCGCTGGAGTAGATGCAGACGCAACCCCTACCCGCGCCACACACAGTTGAGCCTAAAAACAGGAGCAACAGCTGGCACCCAGGGGTGAGCCACCATATTGCAGGGCACAACATGGCAGCTGCCGGCTGTGGGTAGCCACCGACTTTCCTCTGTTTTAGGTCAGTCGTGGTGGCCCCCCATGCCTGATCGCAGGCATAAGTATTAAATTAATTTGTCCAATATCCCTGGTGGTCCAGTGGACCACTTCCAGCCCGATCACGGACATAAGTATTAAATTAATTCGTCCAGTATCCCTGGTGGTCCAGTGCACTGCTTCCAGCCTGATCACGGGCATAAATTTCAAAATAGAACATCCAAACCATCCCTGGTGGCCCAACGGTACCCCCCCCTTCCCACCTGTCCACTGAGCCCCACCACCCCGCTCCCCCCCCAGTCAGCGGCGGGCGGCAGCTCCCTGCCTGCAAGCTGCCCGGCCACCACCGACTGACTGCGTGCAGTATGGCTGTATGCCCATTGGTCCTGGCGTGGGCCGCACAGGCGTGCAGACCGTATCATACTACACGGTCAGATAGCAGATGAATCCATTCATATCTGAACTGAATGACTCCCAATCACATCTGCACCCCATAGCCACACTGTGGACCAATAAACATCTCATACTATCGCGCAATCGTCGATAAAACGGCCTAGGCGACTATGAGCGAGAAACTGCTGCCAGCACCGCTGACGCTGAAAGACAAATGATGAGCTCAATGGCGGAAGTAAGCATGTGAGCCACCGAAGAATCAACTGTGAACTATCTTAGAACTTATGCCTGCGATCAGGCTGGAAATGTCCACTGGACCACCAGAAAGCAAAGGTTAATTTAATACCGATTGGGCTGGAAGCAGTCAAATGGACCACCAGGAGTAAATAAATGTTACAGCCTGCAATCGGGCATGGAGTTCAGTCCACTGGACCCCCAGGGAGTACATTAACTATTACTGCCCATGATTGGGCAATGGGGCACGTTGCCAGTGAGGGACAGGGGGCGTCGGTCCCCAACGGCTGCAGTCTGGCAGGGCGCCAGGTGCAAGTTGCAGGGGATTAGCACACCTGCATGCAAAGGGGGCTATAATGACATGCAAAAGGCCCCATTTGTGCCTTGCATACATTATGGCTCCATTTGCATGTCCACCGCTGAATATCACAGTTGATGCGCCTAGCGCAATGGCACTTGAACTAGCGCATCCCCCTGCCCCTGCTCCTCTCTGGCCACTTGCGCTGGTGCAGTGCCACTGCACCATGCACAATGTGGGTGACCACAGTGCCATATTCAACGGTGCTGAGCCATGGCGCAGCACCGTTGAACATCGCCCAGACCACACCCTGGCGCATCCCAGTTGCACTGCACCTGGCTTGTGCCCCTGCCAGGCACAGTTCTGAATATCCCACCCCTTGTGTGCCCCTGACATGCATACCATCAGAGCAGTTCTTCAGCACTGCAGGAGATATTGTTCAGCCATGTCACTCCCATTTGCAGCCTGAACATGTGCAACAACTTCTTTTTATTAAGCTCATTATGCATCTGCTTGATTCTTTTAAGTGAATAGGATGTTTATTTTACCAGGAGAGAGACACTAAGTTGAAAGCTTGTTTACAGGTGTGACCTGGGAGCACAAGGAAGTTAACTGACTTGCTGAAGGTCACACAGTATGCAAGTGGGGGCCCATGGGATTCAAACCCAGGTCCCCAGGTTTGCAGCTCAGAGCCTTAAACCACTGTGCTATACTGCCTCCTAATGTAATAGATGTAGTAGTCACAGCCTGACAGTGTGCTGTCCTTGCCTGCAAGCTATGAATATTGAATTGACTACTATACTTATGGCTTTCTGATCTCTTCTCTTGATTTTTTTATTCACAGTTTATGCCCCCGTCCACACCGCAACCAGCTCCTCTCTTTCTCTGCTCTTGATTTTACTGAGAAATATTCTGGAATAACGATGTCTGAAGTGGTTGCTCTTTCCATGTGGTGTTTTGACTGAACTTATGGCCATATGACCACCACTGCTGGTAAAATGACAGTGATCTTGGAAATTACTAAAAACCCTTTTCTCATTTCTTTTTTCCTTTTTTTGCAGTGTGACTTTTCCTATCCTGTATTATGCTGTTAACTTTCAGCCAGACAGCAATCAAAATAATGCAAAAAAAAAATAAATAAATAAATAAATAATATAAAGATACAAAATAAAAAAGTTTATTAAAAAAAAAATAAAACTATTAAAAAAAAAGTATGAAAGTCTGAATATTTGCTCCACTGTGCAACTCATCTTTACTTTCCTGTCTCCAGAACATAGTCTTTCATTTTTAATTCCTGCCTCTGCATGCAGTGCAACTTTTTGCTTTGGAAAAGAACAGCCATAAGCTGCCATCAATTATGGTGTCAGTCATAAACTGGCTCCACCTTTGAAAATTCCGCAGCTGTGGGAAAAACTGGGAGTCCGCAAGTGGCGACCTACTAACACCAGTTTTTCCCTGCATCTGCAGGACTGGCAGGGACTCTGGAAATCTAGCCCCTATTCTCCAAAACAGATGTTTTCTTCATTTTGTTTTTGGTACACCTAACAGACTGAGCAGAACTTGTAAAAAAAAATGCCTAATCTGGTAAAGGTGAACACCGGTTACCTTTGTGCATGCTTCTGTCAGTGCATATGCCCTGATTAGGACTTTTGTGCAACAAAATATTGTTTCTAACTGCATTTTTGCCATTTTGGCATTAAAATTTATATTTAAAAAAGTGCTTAAAAACTTCCATTTAGCAAGGCTGTTAGCCTTCTCATAGAGACCACTTGCTCCCACCATGGATCTTTAATGTGCCCCTGCTGACTCAGTACATTGGCTGGCTGGCAGGGGCACATTACCATATCCCAGGTAAGGAAGTGGCTCCCACGAGATGGCTGCCAGTGGGCAGCAGGCTAGCTAAAGACAAGTTTTCAAGCACTTTTTTTGTGCGTGTGATCTATTTTTCTCCCCTGCGACCCTCACCTACCTTTCCTTCAGGCCAATTGCCAAGGACACTCACCTCTCACTCGTTTCTGCCACCAATCCTGACCCCATATCGCAGCCACCTCAGGGTAACCTAACATAACCCTTGCATCGGGTGGATCCTCCTCTTCCAAGAAGAAATGGCCTATCAGCCCAGGCATTGGCCCTGGGAGCTGCTACAGCTGGGTCGGCTGTTGCAGAGCTCAAGGGGGCACTGGTCCGGGCAGCCATTGTCCAGTAGGAGGTGACGCCATTTTTAGTTTTTCCTCTGATTTCCCCTAGTTGCGCTGCCTCGGAGCTTCCCCTGGTCTCCACAGCGGGCTGCTACAGAGCGATGCCAATCCCCAAACTACCCCAGGAGAGGAGAGCAGTCCTGTGGATGCTCAATCCTACTCCTTCCCCTGCCGACCCTCCAGCGCCCGAGTCCATTCCTGAATCCGGGTCACCGGTGTGGTGTGAGGTAAGGCGCCATGCCTTAACCCTCAGTGCCACCAGGCCAGCCCTCAAGCACTTTTTTAAAGTGAAGTTTTAATACCAAATTGCAGTTAAAGAGCATATTGTTTTACACAGACATGCTAATCAGGAGCATAAATATGCACTGGCAGGAGAGCGCACAATGAAAACTGGTGTTTTCATTTAAACTACACTTACACTGTCGACTCTATATTAGTATAGTATGTTTTTACAACCTAGTATTACCCTCTACCCATGCTGAGCAGAAAGCATCTAATTTTTTCTATTTTGGGGTGTTTTTCATATCTACAGCATTTTAATAAATGTACTATATTATGGTCAAATACCTGTGTAGCTCAATACCCGAATACCCAAGGTTGGGATATTCAAAGGGGTTGTGCATGGCGCAACAGTGTTGCGCCATGCGCAACCCACTGATGTGCCCCGGTGCAATATTCAAAGGGAAATGTTGCACTGCGCAAATCTGATGCGCCAGAGTGCACCAGTAATGCATCCGGTGCGATGCACGGGCGCATCACGCATATGAGGCACATCCTGATATTCAGCCCGGGATGTGCGGCGCATATGCAGGCACAAACCCACCTTGTGCCACACAGGGTGGCACAAAGATCCACCCCTAAAAAGCAGGAGCAAGCCGGGGGACACCCACAGGCAGGCTATCGTGTTACCATGCGCAACACAGCAGCCACCTGCTGTGGGTGGCCACCCAACCTCCTGGGACACATTCCGGGCGTCATGCCTCCCCCTCACCTGATCATGGGCAGATAGAAAACCATCCCTGGTGGTCCAGTGGACCTGCCCCCAGCCTGATCGTGGGCTTCAGTAAAAGAATATATTCCCTGGCGGTCCATTGGACCCGCTCCCCAGCCCAATCGTGGGCTTAAGTAAAATAAAATAATCCCTGGTGGTCCAGTGGACCTAATCCCAGCCTGATTGCGGGCTTTAAATGTGAATATACACCCTGGTGGGGCAGCGGTACCCCACTCCCCACCTGCCCACTCAGACCTGCCACCCCCCCACCCACCGGTCAGTGGCGGGTGACAACTCCCACCGCAAGCCGCCCCAGCCGCCGCCGATGGACAGCATACAGTATGGCTGATGCCCATTGGTCTTCATGGGCCAAATGAGCGTGCAGACTGTACTGTACTGTACTACATAGTCCTGAAATGTGAATGAACCATTCACATTTTGGGATTGTGGGTATAGCACAGTCTGCACCCCATTGGCCCAAGCAGGGGACCAATGGGCATACAGCCGTACTGTACACTGTCAGTTGGAGAGCGGCCAGGCGGCTTGTGGATGGGGAGCTGCAGCCCGCCGCTGACCAGAGGGTGGGAGCAGGGTGGTGGGTCTGAGTGGGCAGGTGGGGAGGGGGGTACTGCTGGCCCACTAGGGCATATATTCACATCTAAAGACTGCGATCGGGCTGGGGATCAGGTCCACTGGACCACCAGGGAATATTTATATCCCTGAAGTCCACGATCGGGCAGGGGAGCAGGTCCACTGGACTACCAGGGAATATTTATATCTCTAAAGCCCGCAATCCAGCAGGGGAGCCGGTCCACTGGACCACCAGGGAATATTTATATTTCTGAAGCCTGCGATTGGGCTGGGGAGCAGGTCCACTGGACCACTAGGGAATTTAGTTGTAACTGAAGCCCGTGATCAGGTGTTGGGGTTCGTTAACCCCGAGGAGCAGGGGGTGTCGGTCTCCATCGGCTACAGCCTGGCAGGGCTCCAGGTGCAAGTCACCTGGGATTGGTGCACCTGCATGCAAATGGGGACATAATAACATGCAAATGGCCCCATTTGCACCTTGCATTCATAATGGCCTCATTTGCATGCTCATGTCTGAATATCGCTCTTGCTGTGCCTAGCACAGCTGCACTTGTGCTGGCGCAGCCCCCTGCTCCTCTCCTGCCACTTGCGCTGGTGCAGTGCCACTGCAACGTGTGCAGTGCAGGCACTCCCAGTGCATTCAGTGGTGCTGAGCCATGGCGCAGCACCGTTGAATATCACCTGGTCTATGCCCTGGCACAGCCCAGTTGTGCTGCGCTCAGGCTTGTGCCCCTGCCTGGTGCATTCTGAATATCCCACCCCAGGTGTATTCGTCAAATACTCAATGAATACACAGTCAATGTATTTGCATGCCCCTACCATTTGATGTGCTTAAAATTCAAAATGCACTTTTAAAAAAAAAAAACTTTATACCGCTAAGTCTAGGGTGAAAAAATTCAGAACACATTTTTTTAATAAGAAACTACCTTGCAAGAGTTCTATTCTTCCACACTTTTTATATGAATTCCTTTAGATGAGTGATATAGTTATTCATGTTGCCACTCACTAAATGTATATATATATATTTTTTTTTTTTTACTCTCTTTCAGTCCAATAACCAGTGGCCTGGGCATCTCTCTGATGTGGGCTCACTCAGCCTCAGCTCTACACCCCACCGTGTCCTTCCCCTGACCAAGGAATTGGGTGCTGGGACACCCCCCCATGACCCCAAATGGGAGAGGCAGGACCATGGGGAGTCAAGACAGGATCTGGGCTGGCATTGGGCATGTGGGCTTCAGCCACACAAGCCCCGCCATCGCCTCCCAGGTCACCGGAGTTTTTCCATCTTAGTTATGTCCCCCGAGGTGCAGACGTGCAATGATGTCTGCACCGAGGGCAGACCCTGAGCTGACATCCACCACCACCTCACCCTTTGTAAGCAGCACACTGCTGTGGTGCCTCCAGTCTCCACTGGGGGCCACTGCAGAGTGGTGTATCCCCGGAACCCACTCCAGGAGGTGAGCGCAGTCCTCTTGACGCTTATGCCTCTCCTCCCCTGCCAACCCCCGGCGACCTGAGTCTGCTCCCGAACCCGGCTCGACGGCATGGCATGAGGTGTGGTGTCCAGCACCTCAACCCTCAGTGACACTGGGCTGGCTTACTGAATATATATTAGATATGACATGGACAGCAGACTCCCAATAGCACATTCCAGAAATGTCACCACTGGCTTGTCAGATACAAAACCTTACAAATTGTCAGGATAGAATAATATTGTGAAAAATTGGTATTTGAAAACAATTCATTTGGGCTTTCATCCTTTCAAGCCCTTTCACAACACCACCCCAATTCAACCCCTTCCATTTTCCATAAGGCTTCCTATCTACTGCCCTAACTGATGTTACTTAGTTCAACCACCACACGGTGCTGTAGGATCTCTACTCCTAAGCAACCCTTACTGATGTTACTTTACTAATCCCTTCCATATTCTGTGGGACTTATGCTCTACAGTAGCTCTTCCTGGTGTTGCCAAATTCAACCCCTTTCCTATCCTGTGGGACTTTAATTCTACAATACACCCTCTTGTGACCAATCAACCAACCCATTCTGTCTTATGTCGGACTCAAACTCCATGGTGCCCTCTGCTGTGACAAACCTTTCCCTTTTCTGTAGGGCTTCTATACCACAGTGCCCCCTTATGTCACCCACCAACCAATCAACCAACCAAGCCATTTTGTCTTATGTAGGACTCTATCTCCACCCCCAGCTGTCACAGCCTCTTTCCTCTTGTGTAGGGCTTCTTCTACACAGTACCCACTGTTGTCACAAGCCAACCCATTTCATCTTCTGTAGGATTTCAATCAATGAACTACTGCAAAATAAAAAAAATTTAAGTCAAAAAAGTATCCACTATGCCCCCACTGTCACCAACAAATCACATCACTCTTAAGTAGGAGCTCAGCTCCACAGTGACGCCTATTGCTACAAACCAGTCACTTCTGTCTTCTGAAGGACTCCAGCTCTATAGCTCCCCCACCTTGTCACATCCCACTTCTGTTGTACATCAGCTCAACAGTGACCCCTCATATTGTCACCAATGCTTTACCTCTTGCTCCATAGTGTCCTCTGCCATCACCAACCCTTTACAGCATCTGTAGATTTTCTACTCCTCTTTACCCCTGGTGGCACCAACCAACCCTGTCCATCTTCAAAATCAGGCCACACTTTATTTTAAGTGTCCATTTCAATGTAATTGAGAGGTAGGTAATCATTAATTACATGCAACAGGTAATTGCACTGTGGTTACATGTTTGTTGCATGTAACAGTAACTGCAGTGTAAAGGAAACTTAAATGTTACCGACTTGATCTCCACAGTGTCTCCTGCTGTCAGCAACCCTTTCCGTATTATGTAGTACGCCAACTGCACAGCGCACACACAGTGCACCTATTGTCACCAACACATTCCTTCCATAGGACATCTATATGGTGCCCCTGCTGTCACCAGCTCCTTTCCTATTTTGATGCACTTGTGCTCCACAGTGTCCACTGCTGTTACCAAACCCTTCCCTATTTCACAGAAAATGTATGCTGCTAATACTTTTTACCCTTTGTGGATGTGCAAGGCTGTACAGGACAGGAGAGAGCAGTTTGGGGCGTGAACCTGGAACAGCTAGGCTGTCTTCCACTGGCATCATTAATAAACTCCCACTACATCATAGAGTGCTCCAAGCATATTCTCCAGCTTCTCTGACCCTTATGTAGGAACGCTCCTTCCTGCCACAGCTGATCATGTACTTCCTAAGAATATGCAGGTAAACTGCTGATTTCATTTGGCAAGTAACAAAACCTAGCAGTTCCTCTAAAAGTGACTATGTTTTTGGAAAATGCCGAACTCTGTGTGCCTTAATTTTCAAAACCAAAATACATGTGTTTTGCTTTAACACAAATCAAACCCAAACAAGGCACGGCAAGACTTTCAGATGCTCTTGTAATCTTAGCAAAGCGAGAGAGAGAGAGAGCACAAGCATGACACCTTGGTCAAGATCACAATACAATAATAACCTCATAAATTACTGTATCTTACAAAGGAGCTACGGGGGCTTAGAACTATTTCTATGTGCTACTTCAGGCGTGTGATACAACTCTCAGTGCAGCGGACGTGAGCTGGGTAGAATTGAAACCCACGTTTGAGAGCCCAGTAACCTTCCTCTCCTACACCATGACTGCTCACATTGACTGACTCCTATTTTCGTACATACACGAATGTACATTTAAGCACATTTTACACAACAGTAGTCCTTCCCTGTTTTGGTCCTTGTAATTTCACTCCAGGAGTTGGGTTACTTCTGCCTCCCTCCCCCTTTCCAGTACTGAAATTATGTATCGAGCACAGCTTTCATTCAAATTACTTAGACACTGTGGTTAATTGATAACACTGCTGTTAAAAAAATAGATAACAGAAACCAAAACATGTGATTGGTTAAACATGATCACCTGACAGTGCATTATTACAGCACAACAGCACAAGTTAGATCTACTTAACTTTCTGAACCAAATTACATAAGTAATAAGCCATGACAGGGTGGCCGTTATAGGATTTTAATGCACCCCCCAGGGGTGTAGTAAGGCATGAGGCTGAAGGCCGAGTGTCCTTAGGCCCTTGGGAAATGCATTGAAATCCTATGATGCACACCCTGAAGGGGCTTATTACCCTAACAAAATGGCTCTAAGTAGGTTTTTGGTTGGACAAAAATGAGATTTTGCACCTCTCCATGCTTTTATAGATATTTAATGCACGATCAGGTGATGTCCCACAGCCAATGAAATTCCTAGATTTTTTTCTTGCCATTTTATAATCAGTTTTATAACACTGGTAAGAACAGTCTAGCCACCTGATTGGACAAAAGTCAAGAGTGTATTTATCTGGTCATAATGGCACTCTTCTGTTTGTTTAGTCTGTGCATCAGGCTCAGGTACAATATCAATACGCCTTAACTGGAACTATGACTGTTCTTCTACTCATATTTTATACCGAAAACAATAGAATCATAAATCTTTTTTTTAAATCAGAAGATAATAATGCCAGCTTGGTGTAGCATGCTTCTGCTTTGGAAGGAGAACTTAGTTTTCTTGTTCCCCAGATTGATTCTCTCAGAACCCAAATGGTTGACAGGAGGCATACCGTGCTGTGTAGCAGAGCAGAAGAGTGATTGAGGTGTCAGATGGGAGGAAGAGTGGACCTGCCACCTTTGTTCACTTCACTGACAACAAGAAGGGAAGTTAGTGATCCTTGACGGGAGGACACAAACTATTAGCAAAGACTACCAATGAAGGCCATAAACTAGCAGTACAGACTACAGAAACATTGGTCTGTTCACTGACAGCAAGGGGAAGCTGTACAAAGTCCCGATGTGGCTGAATTGTCTGGGCATGATCTTACTGATGTCCCTCATCTGACTCAGTTCAAACATCTCCTCCATCAGCATATTATGAATGAAAACACTTGTGATTGCCCCATATAATCACACTACCAGCACCCTGTGCCCAGAGAATGACTGGTTCTATGACAAGGCCTGTGGCTGCCTAGTCTTCTCCCCCCCTCCTTGCCTGGGCCTCCCCTTCCTGATAGTAATGCCCTCTCCTTTAGCCACCACTTATACTGCATTCATTGGTACTGACCCCCCACTCTTACTCTTACTGCTCTCCAGTGTCCTCTACTCACCCTTTCCCTAGTTCCACTACCCCCATCCCTCCATCCTTTCCTTCCCTGTACTCCCTCCCTCTGTTCCTTCCTCACATTTCCACCATTCCTCTCCCTTCCTGTACTCCCTTGCTCCTTTCCTTCCACACGTCTTTTCTTGTCTCTCACTTGACAATTGCCTCCTGGCAGCTACTTTCCCCCTCCCAGTAACTACTTGTCTTTCTCCCTAAACTCTGACTATTAACAACTCGTGTTAATGACTTTTACTGTACATTGTAAATAATTTGTTTTTTTCCCTGTATCATTGTACTACCCCTTCCTAATTGACTTGGAACCTTTGTAAATCAGCTGTTTCTGTGCTCAAAGGTATTGTAATCTGAGAATGAATAAATAAATAAAATAAATAAAGGTGGAAGAGAGTGCTTGAGCCATGCAGGAAGGACATATGTGGTAGTATGGAGAGCCGGAAGACTTTTAAATTCCACTGATGAACTTGCTGCAAGACAGCAAGTTTGCCCAGATGAAACATCTTGAATATTGTGGGTTTTCATGAGCGCCCTTATCTGATGCTTATAAAATCAGTCCTCGCACCTTCTCTGCTCCTCCCCTTACCTTAAAGCCTCATCCCTCTGTGTTCTAATGTAAGCCCACTCTCATTCGAGAGGGGCTTACTCTTCACCTTAGAGTCCCCCCTTCCTCTCATCCTGGGCTTAGGTTTTTGTAAGGGGCTCTGGAGGAGTGCAGTTTCTGCTAGATAAGGGTGTGAGGAAGTATATAAGCAGGAGACAGGAAGTTTCTGGGTCTTCAGACGGAGGGAGACCGGTGGGCAACATCTGCTAGGGCAGTAAAAGGGGGGGCAACCCCCTTCAGTAGGCAAGCCAGCTAAATGTAGCATTAAGGTGCCGGGTTCAGGGTTTGGAGCCTTCCGTGGGTGGTGGTAGGTAGCCACAGTTTGCAGTTATTTGGGCAATAGGTGCCGACTTGGGGGCGGGGCTGAGGGGCTGAAGCCCCCCCAAGGAAAATTCGATAGGGGATCTGCCCCCCCCAAGAATTTACAGAGTTGCAGCAGAGGATGGAGTTAAATTGCTGCAGAACAGACCGGAATGCTATTCCATCTCATCAGCCAGCCAACACCAGCACTTTAATTTTAAGTGCCTGCCCTCCCTGCCTGCCAGCCCAGCCAAGCTGTGTGTAGTTGCTCAATTGGAGGACGAGAGAGGACCTGACCAATCAGATGCTGCCATTTCAGCGGGATTGTTGCTGCTATGATGGGCAGCGGTTGGTTTTCTTTCTTGCTCAACCAAGAACCACCCTTAGTGGAAAAGAGCGGATGGGTTCCATTTTGTCACAGGGTCCCTCATTCGTCAAACGCTCCCTCTTAGTCTCCATCACTCTCAGCCTAGAGTTGACACTTGAGATGGCATGCATGGACCCTGTCAGGTTCAGGCTGTCACACCCACCTAAGCACCCCCCCTGGCTCAGCAGGCGAGGAGTGGGAGCATGACCACATGGCGGCGATGGCGTGGAACGTTCACGGACACCCCATGGGCATTGGGGCAGTAGCAGTAGAGATGAGTGGAGGTGTAGAGCATCAGCAGCTGGCTTCAGAGGCCCAGGATTGGGAGGCGGCAAGAATCAGAAAGCTGCCCAAGGAGGAATCAGAGAGGAGAAGCTAAATGGGGAAGTTAGGAAAAAGGCTTCCAGCCCAGGTAGGGCATGTGGGGAGAACTGGAAATTCCTGTTTATGTTTAAGCCTATATATTTGCTCAGATAGCAGCCCAGTGGTCCTCTAAATCTCCTACAGGAAGCTGGGGTGGGGTAACCTAACCAGCACATAGAAATGGAAATGAAGCAATGAAGGATTATTGTTACTGTGAAGATGTCTGTCACTGCAGTGAAGACCGATCTGCCTGAATAAATGTGCTTGCCCACCAGAACATAATTATGATTCTGTAATAATTTATTACAGAATCATAATTATGTTCTTAATAATGTATTACTACACTCTACAACTGGTGAGAACATTGCTACTGCTGAACTTGTGCTTCTGGGTAGTTGGTGCCTGATATGCACACACTCAATGTCCCCAAACCAAATGTTTCAGGAACCCTGTCTAGCCACTTGCATGCAGTGACACAGGAAAGCCCCACGTGTCACTGATGACCATCAGGAGTGAATGGCACTGGCAGTTACAATAAAGCTTAAGCTCACAGTGACAGAGCCATCCTGCTAGCCTCAGCACCAGTGAGCAGCTCACTAGTGCGGAGGCTAACAGGATGTCTCTGCACTAGGGATTGAAGTTTGATTGCTGGAAATAAAAAGAGACAAAAACAATACAATAAGGTTACTGTTGCCAGAGGCAAAGCATTTAGGAGAAGGAATGCTCTGCCTTTTTATTGCCTACATAGGTTGCCATGGCTCCCATCATTTTTTTTTTTTGCTTTTTCTTCTATTCTTGATGAGTCAACATTAACAGTTTAATTGGTGGCCAGTTACTTGAAGGATTATGCAATTATGAAGTAAAATAAGATTTTACAGAAACATATTGGTGTTTGCTGTAGTGACTGGTCTGCTCTTTTGTACTTGTTTGAGCGTCTATAGCAGATCATACCTTATACACCTGGAAGGCTGGGTGACTGTTTTCTGCCTTTTTTGTAGGACTTCGAAAAGTCTTTACAACAATACAGCACAGTATACAGTATCTGTGTTTTGTTTTGTTTTTTGTTATTTGCCTGGCTTTCAGAAGAGGCCTCGTACCTCCTCCTCCTACTCTGTCTGCCAGGGCAATCCCCAAGGCATCCCATCCCCAGTTTCATACGCTCGTAGGGCCAGGGGTGTTACATTTTTTCCCCTGTTTTTCTCCCATTCCCCCTGGGATGCCTGTGCTTAGGACATACATCCAGGTTTGACGACATGCTGACGCACGCCGGCAGCCATGTGCATAACAGCGTCTCCCTTCCCGACTCCAGTAGAGGCACCATTGCCCCAAAAGCCCATGCACCCTCTGGCTTCAGGGGCATCGGGTGCTGGAAGCACCCCTGCTATCCCACCCCAGAGGGAGAACAGCATCCACAGGGACACTCAATCCTCCCTCACCCCACTGACCTGAGTCCATTCCCGAACCCAGGTCGCCGGCGTAGCGCAAGGTGTGGCATCCAGCGCCTCAGCCCTCAGCACCACTGGGCCAGCTAGTATCTGTGTTTTTTGAAGGTGATGTGATGCTGGTGTCTTACGTTAAGTGGTTTGTGTATGAAGTTTACTAATTGTAGTTATCTGCCTTTTTTTTAAGAAAGTTAAAGGTCCCAAACTGTTGTGTGCTTAGGTATTAAGAACTGCTTCATTTCATAACACGGTAGGATGCATCTTCATTTTTGCATACCCCTGCTGTGTGCCAGAGGGCTTTAGATAATACACATTATGCAGTATGTGTTTTATTAAATGCCACCCACTTTCCACAGACAAGGGATAGGACAGGAAAATATATCCCTGGCCTGTGGGAAGTGGGTGGCATTTTAATAAAACAGCAGTCAATATTTTTAGCAAATTCATTTTACTGAAAAAAAATGTGTGGGTTAGACTACAGAAAATGTCACCAGGTGAGGGACGGCACCAGTATCTGCAACACTTGCTGGGTGTGGATTAAGGTGGTGAGTGACAACACCAGAATATATGCCAATAGCTGGTGACGGGGTAAGGGTGGGGGAGTGACACCCCTAGTGTCTGCAACACTTACTAGGGAGTGGGTCATGTAGGGAAGTGACACCATCAGAGGCTCCACCAGTAGCTGTTGGGAGGGAGAAAGGTAGGGGAATGACACCACCACCACTCGCTGGGCAGTAGGTCAAGATGGTGAGTAACAACAAAAAAACAGGCAAATTTTGGTAATGTGCTAGCACAGAAATGGTGTTTCTTATGCTGTGCTGTCTCATCAGTAAACACCCCCAAAATGCGACACAGAGTGCCAAAAACCCTAGAGCTTATGGGAGCCTTGGCAGCCCCCAGACCCCCGGCCATTTCTTAAGCCCCCTCCAGGGAAAATAAAAGTTGGCTCCTATGTTTGGACCCTGGGTTCCATGAGGGGAGTAGGTGATAAGTAGGCTCTAGGGGTGTCTGGAGCCTCATGGAGGCAGGTTAGGAGCCTGGCTGGGATGTCACACCTGTGGGGGCTGTGGCAGGGCTCCCACAGGAGGGGACTGGTGGCAGCAGTCTTTCTCTTTCCCAAGTGGCAGGGCAGCGCAGGCAGGTCAGAGATGGGGCCAGGGAAGGGCTCTATCCATTTTAGGGCCTGTTTGGAGGGACAGACCCTGGGGCCGCTGCATGTGCCAGGCGGGCCTCAGAGTGCCTTAGACTGTTTCTCTCCCCTCATGCTAGTTAGCTCCAATCAAGCACAAGGAGAAATGGTTTGGAGGAGACTGTTTGTGTGGTCGCATGAATGAACCACTGTCTTGAGAGCTACATCATCAGGAAGGTTTCCTGGGAGCAGTAAGGAGATGGGTCACATCTGGTGATCTGAGAGCCCTGGGACCGTAGACGAGTAAGCAGGCCTGAATTGAAGGCTGAGGAGAGTGTTTGATGCAGTGGGGGCAGCTAAGGTTTTAGCAGGCTGCACCTATGTGTCCCTGGGGCAAGAAAGGGTCAGGGAACCGTGAGAGAGAATCTGCTCGCTTCTCGAGGGCAAACGGAGTGGTTCAGATATGTCTAGGTAAGCACTTTGGTGATTAACAGTGTTGTGGAGGTCTCAAGGAAAGAAAACAAAGTTCTTGTAGAAGATACTTACCAGTGACAGTGGGTTAGGAGCTTCATGCTTCTGGACAAAAATTGTTTGGTCTGGGGAGCAGCTTATTGCTGTAGTTTGAGCTGCAAAATACTCTGCCTGTCTGTTGTTTTCTGCTTCCAAGATATCTCCCTCTCAGTGATGATTGTAGAAAGTTAGCCCTATGGAGCTGTAAAAATTACTGAGTTTTTAAGCTAATGAGAACCCTGGGCTCCTCTAAATCATTGGGTCCTAGGAGAACATTCATTTTTAGAGTCCAGTCACAGTGTCTGAATCGATTCTGGTCATTAATGAAATTATTTCTTAGTTATAGGTGTGTCCATGAGACTTAGTTCCCCAAGGTGGTTTTTAAGGAAGTTCCAGCTTATTCCATTGGTGTCCGGGGTGCTTGGTGGACATTGTGAGTGCCAACCTTAATGAATTCTGAAGTGGTCTACTGAATTCAGGGGGGCAAAAGGCCTGCATTTGCCTGATAATATCTATTTGATTATTTATTTTGTGGAAATGAATGGAGAGAATCTATGCTGTGGGCCCCTTCCCCAGAACCATCAGCTGACCCTAGATGTGTGGGGAGGAGGTGGTAACACTAACATGAGATGTTACAGCAGGTTTGTCCTTTAGCAGCCCCTGATGCCACTGTATGTCATCAATATCCATACCCTTGCTGGCCCAGTAACAGTACTGCTCACTACTAGAGATGGACGAAGTTGGCAAAATTCATTCCACAAACTATTTAATGAATTTCACGATATTTGCACAATTTGTGGACCCTGAATTGTGTGAATTTTGCCACAAATTCTGCACTTCGGGGCTAAATTCCATGCTTTGTGGCAAAATTTGTGCAATTTGTGGCAAAAACTTCGCGTTTTGGGCAAATTTGAAGTTTCTCAGGTGTGGAAAAGCTTTGCAAAGCTCTGCAAAGTGTGAATTAGTTACAGTTCATGCAAACTACACCAGCAAAGTTTTACTTTGCCTCAGCTCTGCTCACTACATCATCTCAGATTCGGGAACAGATTTGGGTTGCTTCAGGGCTAGCTGGGGCAGGGAAGATCAAGTGTCCCAGGAACAGCTTTCCTCCTTTGGAGCGGGAGGGCTATCCTGCTACTTGACTGCCACCTGGTGAAGGCCAGGTCACAGTGCAGTGGATTCACATTAAAAGGGAGAAGAGCAGCAACCAGCCAACTAGCATACATGTCATTGCATGTCTGCACCCTCACTGGGGAAAATAAGAGACTATAATTCTAACTAATTATTCATGAGCCTAGCAAGGCTCCTGATTGGCTACTGGCTTGATCATTAATGTCTTAGAAATGACCAAGCTAACAGACACTGTGTGGCACACATGGCTTGCACCACACAGCTAAAACCTAAATGTGAAGTCAGTCATTTCTTAGAGTAACAATTGGCTGTAGGGAGATGGCCCTTGACTGCGCTTGTTCCCGTCACCCCAAGCTGGTCATGAATCCTTAGGAAATGACCAGCTTCAAAGTTGTTAGTGATTAAAAAATACCTGGTCTACCAGGATGACACCAGCAGGCCCCCATATGACTGACAGGGCAAGCCACCCTCCATATCTGTGGTGGTGGTTAACCCATAAGTCCCTAAGAAGCTCAGTGGCAGAGATGGGGGGGATGCCATCAGGAGGGGTGCAGACTGGGCATCAGAGAAAAGTTCAGCTGAAAAAAAATCCTTACCCTTCTTTCTGTGACACACCCTCCCACTCTCTCTAATGACTTTAAAAATCCATCCATTGAGACCACCCCCCATCCAATGCTTGTTAATCTTGGATATACAGTACTGCTGAGCCCTGATGGGCGGACTTCTCTCACTAAGTTCCACCCATCAGGAGACAGAACAGTGATTTACTAGGGGCTGTGCTGTCTTTTTTGTAAGGGTGTCCTGTACAGCCTTATGAAAACCCCACTCAAGTGCCACCAGTACATCACCACTCTGACTCCTGATGGGTGGAGCTCAATGTGAGAAGTCCACCTGCCAGGACACTGCGATCCCCTCCTCTTGATTACCAAGCATGACAAACCTGCATCTCTGAAGTAGCAGGACAAGATTAAACAGTCTCAATGCTTGTTCATTTTAAGCTATTATTACACAGTGGATAATGTGACATTGTGTAGAGGACAAAGCAGAAGGTGGGATGTATGTACTTGATTTAACATCCTGGGTGCCAAAGATGAAGGTCTATGTGACTGTCTTGCACTTAGGGAAATGGAAAAGCTGGTTCAGATACTAATGTCAGTTATGCTCTTGTCAACACTTGGCATAAGCCATGGTCATTGTACAGGAATATGACTTCAGACTGCATGCCGCACTTGCTTCTACAAAGTAAGGACCATTTTGGATGGTGGTGTGCAGTGCACAGCATCATTTTAATAATTCCTTTTCACTTTATTGTTTAAATAGCAGGCTGTATGCAATAACATTTATTAACACAGAATAAAACAAGCATTTGTCAATGCCGAATGATGATTGCGCTGGTCCATTGAGCTCGATCACTGCTCCTGTGTCACTCACTCATTCTGTTTCTCCCAGTGCTGCAGGCTGTTTTGTACTGGGCTCCTGCCTGTGTTGGCATGTTTTTCTGCCCACAAAGAAATCTGCAGGTGTCCTGACAGAGCTCTGTTAAGGTGGGTCACTCCCCCTCTCTCACTCGCTCATTCTGTTTCTGCTGGCACTGCAGGCTGCCCTTTTGTACTGGGCTCCTACCTCTTTTGGCAGCTTTTTCTGCCCACAAAGAAATCTGCAGCAGTCCTGACACAGGTCCATTGAGCTAGCTCGCTCCTCCTCTCTCGCTCACTCATTCCGTTTCTGCCGCACTGCATGCTGGCCTTTTGTACTGGGCTCCTGCCTGCGTTGCCACCTTTTTCTGCCCACAAAGAAATCCACAGCAGTGATGATAGAGCTCCGTTGAGCTCGCTCACTCACCCCTCTCACTCGCTGGTTGTATTTCTCCCAGTGCTGCAGGCTGCCCTTTTGTACTGGGCTCCTGCCTGCATTGGCACCTTTTGCTGCTCATAAAGAAATCTGCAGCTGTCCTGACAGAGTTCTGTTGAGGTTGCTCACTCCCCCTGTCTCACTCGCTCATTCTGTTTCTCCTGGCGCTGCAGGCTGCCCTTTTGTACTGGGCTTCTGCCTGTGTTGGTATTTTTTCTGCCCACAAAGAAATCTGCAGCAGTCCTGACAGTGATCCATTGACCTGACTCATTCCCCCTGTCTCACTCGCTCATTCCACTTCTGCCGGCACTGTAGGCTGCCCTTTTGTACTGGGCTCCTGCCTGCATTGCCACCCTTTTCTGCCCACAAAGAAATCTGCAGCAGTCACAACAGAGCTCCATTGAGCTTGCTCACTCACTCCCCCTCTCTCACTCATTTGTTCTGTTTCTCCCACCACTGCAGGCTGCCCTTTTGTACTGGGCCCTGCATGCATTGCTGCCTTTTTCTGCCCAGAAAAGAAATCCACAGCAGTCCCAACAGAGCTCTGTTGAGCTCACTCACTCCCCCTCCCTCACTCGCTCATTCTGTGTCTCCCGCTGCTGCAGGCTGCCCTTTTCTACTTGGTTCCTGCCTGCGTTGGTGGCTTTTTCTGCCCACAAAGACATCTGCAGCAGTCCCAACACAGCTCTGTTGAGCTCGCTCACTCCCCCTCTCTCACTCGCTCGTTCCGTTTCTGCCATCACTGCAGGCTGCTCTTTTGTACTGGGCTTCTGCCTGCATTGGCACATTTTGCTGCCCACAAAGAAATCTGCAACTGTCCTGACAGAGCTCCGTTGAGGTGGGTCACTCCCCCTCTCTCACTCGCTCATTCTGTTTCTGCTGGCGTTGCAGGCTGCCCTTTTGTACTGGGCTCCTGCCTCTTTTAGCATCTTTTTCTACCCACAAAGAAAACTGCAGCAGTGCTGACACAGGCCCATTGGGGTAGCTCACTCCCCCTCTCTCACTCTATCATTCCATTTCTGCCGGCGCTGCAGGCTGGCCTTTTGTACTGGGCTCCTGCTTGCGTTGCCACCTTTTACTGCCCACAAAGAAATCCACAGCAGTCGCAATAGAGCTCCGTTGAGCTCGCTCACTCCCCCTCTCTCACTCACTCGTTGTGTTTCTCCCAGTTCTGCAGGCTGCCCTTTTCTACTGGGCTTCTGCCTGCATTGGCACCTTTTTCTGCCCACAAAGAAATCCACAGCTGTCCCGACAGAGCTCTTTCGAGGTCGCTCACTCCACCTGTCTCACTCACTCATTCTGTTTCTCCTGGCACTGCAGGCTGCTGTTTTGTAGTGGTCTCCTGCCTTAGTTGGCACCTTTTTCAGCCCACAAACAAATTTGCAGCAGTCCCGACACAGCTCCGTTGAGCTCACTCACTCCCCCTCTCTCACTCGCTCATTCCGTTTCTGTCAGTGCTGCAGGTTGCCCTTTTGTATTGGGCTCCTGCCTGCATTGCCGCCGTCTTCTGGCCACAAAGAAATCTGTAGCAGTCACGATAGAGCTCCGTTGAGCTTGCTCACTCACTCCCCCTCTCTCACTCGTTCGTTCTGTTTCTCCCGCTGCTGCAGGCTGCCCTTTTGTACTGGGCCCTTGTATGTATTGCTGCCTTTTTCGGCCCACAAAGAAATCCGCAGCAGTCCCAACAGAGCTCTGTTGAGTTCACTCACTCCTGCTCCCTCACTCACTCATTCTGTGTTTCCCGCTGCTGCAGGCTGCCCTTTTGTACTGGGTTCCTGCCTGCGTTGCCGGCTTTGTCTGCCCACAAAGACATGTGCAGCAGTCCTGACACAGCTCTGTTGAGGTCGCTCACTCCCCCCTCTCACTCGCTCATTCCGTTTCTGCCGGAGTTACAGGTTGGCCTTTTGTACTGGGCTCCTGCCTGTGTTGCCGCCTTTTCCTGCCCACAAAGAAATCCGCAGCAGTCATGATAGACCTCCGTTGAGCTCGCTCACTCCCCCTCTCTCACTCGCTCATTCTGTTTCTCCCAGCACTGTAGGCTGCCCTTTTGTACTGGGCTCCTGGCTCTGTTGGCACCTTTTTCTGCCCACAAAGAAATCTGCAGCTGTCCCGACACAGCTCCATTGAGGTCGCTCACTTCCCCATCTCATTTGCTCATTCTGTTTCTCCTGGTGCTGTAGGCTGCCCTTCTGTACTGGGCTTCTGCCTCTGTTGGCATTTTTTTCTGCCCACAAAGAAATCTGCAACAGTCCCAACAGAGCTCCTTTGGCCTCACTCACTCCCCTGTCTCACTTGCTCATTACATGTCTGCCAGTGCTGCAGGCTGGCTTTTTGTACTGGGCTCCTGCCTGCATTGCCGCCTTTGCCTGACCACAAAGAAATCTGCAGCAGTCACGATACACCTACGTTGAGCTCGCTCACTTCCCCTCTCTCACTCGCTCGTTCTGTTTCTCCCGGCACTGCAGGCTGCCCTTTTGCACTGGACTCCTGCCTGCGTTGGCACCTTTTCCTGCCCACAAAGAAATCTGCAGCTGTCCTGACAGAGCTTCTTTGAGGTCACTCACTCCCCCTGTCTCACTCGCTCATTCTGTTTCTCCTGGCGCTGCAGGCTGCCCTTTTGTACTGGGCTTCTGCCTCTGTCGGCATCTTTTTCTGCCCACAAAAAATTTGCAGCAGTCCCGACAAAGCTCCATTGGCCTGACTCACTCCCCCTGTCTCACTTGCTTGTTCTGTTTCTGCTGGCGCTGCATGCTGCCCTTCTGTACTGGGCTCCTGCCTGCGTTGCCTCCCTTTTCTGCCCAGAAAGAATTCCGCAGCAGTCACGATAATGCTCCGTTGAGCTCGCTCACTCACTCCCCCTCTCTCACTCACTCATTCTGTTTCTCCCACCGCTGCAGGCTGCCCTTTTGTACTCAGCCCCTGCATGCATTGCTGCCTTTTCCTGCCCACAAAGAAATCCACAGCAGTCCCAACAGAGCGCCGTTGAGCTCACTCACTCCCACTCCCACTCGCTCGTTCTGTATCTCCCGGCGCTGCAGGCTGCCCTTTTGTACTGGGCTCCTGCCTGCATTGTTGCCTTTTCCTGTCCACAAAGAAATGTGCAGCAGTCCCAACAGAGCTCGGTAGAGCTCTGTCATCCCCCCAGTCGCTCGATCCTAATCTGTCCCAAACACTGATTTCAGACATCAACTACTGTATTGTGCGCCGGAAGCCCGGAAACACATTTCGGCCAGGATGTGAAAAATGACAGCTGTACTGTTCATTAGGAGGTGTGAACAAATGTCAGTGTTGAAAATCTGGTGTGAAAATATTACTAATTTGCAAACTTACAAGGGTGCGTTGAACCTGCACAACACATGCTCGTAACACAGTCATTTTACGGAGTTTCATCACAAAATTTTCAACATAGGCATTTTAGGACCTCTGCTCATGAACAGTGTCTGTGTGATTTTCTTAATATGTCCCAAACACTGATTTCCCACAGCGACCACGTGATTCTGCGCCGGAACTGCGAAAACACATTTCGGCCAGGATGTGAAAAATGACAGTTATACTGTTCATAAGGAGGTGTGGCAAAATGGCAATGCTGAAAATCTGGAGTGAAAATTTTGCAAAGTTGCGAGTGTACGAGCATGTGTGGAAACTGCGAAATGCACATTCGTAACACACTCATTTTATGGACTTTCATCACCAAATTTTCAACTTAGGCATTTTCTGGCCTCTGCTAATGAACAGTATCACTGTCCTTTTCATAATGTGTCCTGAACACTGATTTCCCACAGCGACCACGTGATTCTGCGCCAGAACTGCAAAAACACATTTTGGCCAGGATGTGAAAAATGACAGCTGTACTGTTCATAAGGAGGTGCAGAACAATGGCAATGTTGAAAATCTGGAGTGAAAATATTATTAATTTGTGAAGTTACGAGCATGGGTGCAAACTGCGCAACGCACACTTGTATCACAGTCATTTTATGGTGTATCATCACCAAATTTTCAACATAGGCATTTTAGGACCTCTGCTCATGAACGGTGCCACTGTCATTTTCTTACTCTATTCTGAACACTGATTTCCCACAGCAACTGCGCTATTCTGCGCCAGAAATGCGAAAACACAGTTTGGCCAGAAGGTGGAAAATGACAGCTGTACTGTTCATAAGGAGGTCTGAAAAAATGCAAATGTTGCAAATTCGCAAAAGTTACGGCGTGTGTAGCAACTCGCGCACACTTTCGTAAACAGTCATTTTGGATTTTTCCCACCAGATTTGCAGTATAGGCTTTTTGAGAGCCCACCTCATGAACACTGGCACTGTCATTTTGTTAATCCATCCCGAAAGGGGATTCCATGCCGTGACCGCGAAATCACCTTTCAGGGCCAAATAACTACATGACAGTGCCAGAATTCATGAGGAGGGGTCCCAAAAACCCCATGTTGAAAATCTGGTGCCAAAATTCCAAAAAATGCCTGAGATATGCATCAAAGTTGAAAAAAAACTATTTATTCCATTATACAGCTTACCGGCATTTCCTCAGTTCAAAGTCGGCTTTGAAGAGTGCAGACGTGTTCCCAGTCCACCAAAGATCATTGCATCAGACTCCAGAGGTAAGTATGGGGTGAGGGCGCATGTGAGGAGGCATGGTGCGCAGTGGGTGGGTGCGGGTTGTGGGAGAGGGGTAGGGAGACTGCCGAGGGACCATTTCCTTTTTTACAGGTTAAAAAAAAAAAGACATCACGGGACCGTTTTTTTATTTTACAGGGGCATGTGGCACACTGGGGTGGGCTCCCAGCATGCCAACGAATTGCTTTTGGGGGAAGCTGTAGCCAATAGAGTTGAGCACCCCGTCGCACACCAACAAAAGGGGAGTATTACATTATGCCAACGGATTAGGCACCTTCAGCAGACAAAGCGGGGGTTACATAATGCAGATGGGAGTGGGCTCCCCTGCCAGCAACATAAATCTTGCGGCACTGAAGCCGACGGGGATTGGGGCCCCCATCGGCAAATAAACACGGTGGAGAGGCACATGCTGCCATCGGGGACTGGGTACCCCCTCTGCAGGGGGGGTTTAATATTGTTTGTGAACACGGCGGCATGCCGCCTCCATGTTCACAAACAATATCACTGTTGCGCCGGCCCAGTGGTGCTGAGAGTTGAGGTGCTGAATGCCACACCTTGCGCTACGCCGGTGACGTGGGTTCGGAAACGAGCTCGGGTTGTCGGGGGTCGGCAGGGGAGGACTGGGATTGAGCATTGGAAGACAGCACTCCTAGTCCTTGGGTGGGATGGGGACTTAACACCACACTGCGGCGACCCCTGGGGACGCCCGGAGGTACCGCAGGCAGCAGTGTAATGGAGGGGGGACCACGGCGGATGCCTGCACATAGGTGCGCAGATGTCATTGCATGTCTGTGGTTCCGATGGGGAAAGATCAAGGGAAAAATCACAGCACAGGTCCAAGGCAGCTTGCTAGCCACAGTTCCGCCAGCCGACGATGCCTGGAGGCATGTGCCGGTACTGGTTCCTCGCCGGGCGCGGGGGACTATGAGAGGTCCCTTTTCGCAGATGTAGTTGCGTCTGCCAGCTGGGCATGCAGCTTCAGGGTCAGCGGCGGAGTGGAGCGGTGGCTGAATGTAAAAAGCAGGACCGTGGCTGCAGAAGGAGAAAATGTTAAATGTTAAAAAAAAAAACAATATCACTGTTTCAAGATCCCACCCTGCAATGATGGGTCACTCCCTCATTGCAGCGAATGGCTGACTCTGCAATGACAAGGTGGACTCTGATTGCAGCAGCTAAATTTTTACAAGTTGGTGGCATGCTGGCTGAACTAGTGTCAGCAGCAGCATGCCACAGCATTGGGGGAAGCGGGCCAAGCCTTTAAAGGCTGTGGGGGCACTGGCCACAACCGTGCTGTGCCTCCACAACCTGCTTCTGGAGAAAGCTGCCGCAAGATGTTTCTTGCGCATGAGCGCAGTCAACATAAAAACACATTATGTTGCACAAATTTATGTACAGTAAACTTTGCCCAGACATCACCAACAGAACATACTACTGTACATGCAACAGAGTACCTACTAACTAACACTTTGTAAACAAGTAACTTGGGGTTCTCCCACACCGGAAAGGAAGGCCCTCAATTCACTTCTGACACTTTCATAGTTTAAAAGCTGCTCCACTTACTTTTCATGCTTTTCACAGTATTCAGATTAACTTCAGATTGGTATCAAATGCCCATCAAATGGGTTTCAATTGCATTAACTGATTAATTTAAATGGTTCTCAATTTAGCCTTAACATCCTTAAAAAATTCTGAAACATGCAAATTAGAATCCAAACAAAAAACAAAATGCTGCTACATACTAGGAATGCTCAGTACTGGCCATTTTTGAAAGGCTTCGCCTGTGGTTCAATGGGCCAGAGAAACCAGCCACGCCCCCTTCCTAAGCTATATGAGGCAGTCCTTCTAGCTTCACCCAGAAGCATTTTTACTTTGCAGCTGGAGGCTCTGTTGGACTCTGCCTTCCTCTTCAGCATTTGTCTACCTCCTCTTGTGCTTTTGGACTTTCTGCTGGGCTTGTGCTGGCTTTCTGTTGTCTTGTGTTTCTCCTGCCTTTCTGGGACAGTATTTTGCTTTTGCCTCCAGCTGCTGCTTGTGCTTCTCTCTGTTGTATGCCTCTGCTCTCCTGCTATCCTAGGCTTGTGTTTCTTCAGTTTTACTTTTTGGGGGTTCTAGTTTTATTAGTACCCTGCTGCCCCCTCCCTTTTGCCTGCATTGTGCTATGCAGGCTTCCATTTACTTTTATCATACGTTTAGTAATCCTTCTGTTTACCTCCAGTTGTAATCTGTATGCTTTTCAGCTCCCACTTGCTGTTTTCCCTGCTTGAAGCAGTCTCTCTGTGCAGATGCCTCCTTAATTATTTTCACCTGGCTCCACTCAGCGCCCTTCTCCACTCAGCAGTTGCAACTCCTAACTCTTCAGTCCCCTGTGCTTGCTTTCTAGCAGTGGTATTGTTGCTCTACTGCCAGAGCCCAGCTCCACTCAGCCTTTTTACTCCTGCTCCTTAGCTGCTCAAATTGTTTATACTGCTCAGCCGACCTGCCTTGCAGTGCATCAGGAACCACCATTAACTTCCCCATGAATTACAAACTTTTTGTTCTGTTACCTACAGAGCTTCATGAAGGTCTCCCTAACTCCATTTATTATCTCTTCAGCTGTTACGAGGATGCTGAAGGTAAACTTTGTGGTGCTGCTGAAACATAGGCAGAAGAGCGAGTGCCCTGCTGAAATGGTAGGCGGATGCTATAGCTAGGGATCTTGGGCGCTGCAAGGCAGTGGTTCGACTGATCGGTAAGTTGCTTAACATCGGTATCAATCTTGGCTCCTCTGAAATGTAGGTCACACTGAACCGATTAGGTGGTTGCCATAGGTTGGAAAAGTTTCAAAAAACAGTGTGTGTTTGTAGCCATACCACAATACAGTGTCTGCGTGTGTGTGTAGCATGGCCAATCATGTCCTGTGCTTGGTTGTCCTAGATTTCTGTTGGTTTAGCCAGGCTGTTAATCCACCAAATGTCATCAATCATATCCTGTGTCTGGTTGTCCTAGATTTCTGTTTCTGTTGGTTTAGCTGGTGGCTGTTAATCTACTAAATGTTGTCAGTCACATCCTGTGTCTGATTGTCCTAGATTTTTGTTTGGTTTAGCCAGTGGCTGTTAACCCACCAATTGTCGTCAATCATGTCCTGCGTCTGGTTGTCCAAGATTTCTGTTGGTTTAGCAGGTGGCTGTTAACCCACCAAATGTCATCAATTATGTCCTGTCAACTGTATTGGTCATCGGTGGCTGTTAACCCACCTATCATCCCCCCTTCCCTTGAATTTGGTTTCAAAATTGCAGTGGCAGAACCAATATTAAATATTTCCTAAGCCTGGAGGAAGGGCAACCTAGGCCTTGGATCCCCAGAGGTTCTCCCTCATAGAGGGGGTTTCCTCTCCTCCATGCTGAAAGTCCCTAATACCTAGTTAGTTCATTTTGTAATAGATTTTTAGATGTCCCAAATAGGAAACTCCACTGTTGGATGAAGTTGGATGGTGGCTTTCCTTTGCTGTTTCCTCCCTCTCTCTTTAGGAAGGTAATACCCTCCTGCTCAGTTTCTATTCCTCTTAGCTAATTGACAAAGGCTGTTTCCATACCTATCAGCTCTCAGCCTCTGCCCATTTCCTCTAGGTACCAGTGGCTGTTAACCCTCTGGTTGCTGTTAAATTGTGCTCCTCAGCCTTTGTAAGCAATAGTTGTTGTTCAGCGCTCTTTTTGGGGCCTTCCTAAGGTACCTTTAGCCTAAGGGAATTCTTTCTGCAGCACTTCTAGGGGTGGAACCCTCCTCAAGGGTTCCCTTGCCTTTGGTACCCCTACAGGTTGGTGTTCCCCATGGAGCAGAGAAGTGAACGGACACAAAGGTTTAAACAAGTTACACAAGCATAACACTACACTACATTGCATAGGACTATTCAACCAATACAATTGGACTTTCAGGAACTGGGCAATTTCCCATTCCAAATCTGATTCCAAGTCAATTCCAAAATGGACCTCAAAACAGGAATCAGATTTGGCATCCTAATTCCTAAATCCTGATATCCTTTGTAAAAAAATCAAGTATTAGCCTTCAGTTTCAGAATAAGGATTTTCGGACAGCAATTCTGAAAAACAGAGTCGTAATCCAACCAATCCAATCCTGTGACTTGGAACCCGAGAAACCCTACTACATACCATGCTGGCTGGCAGTATAGCCTAGAGGTTAGAGGAATGAGGTGTGCACAAGCTTAATATATCCAGCAGACCAGACCTGACTTTGATTCTCACAACCTCCACTTGCATACTGTGTGACTCTGAGCAAGTCACTTAATAGCCCAGTGCTCCCAGGTCGCCCCTGAAAACAGGCACTTGTGCCTAGTGGGCCTTACCTGGTTACCAAAGACTAAAATAAAATAAAATAAATAAATACCATTGCTGTCATGCAATAACCCTTCAATTTCTCCTGAAATATCCTTCAGTTTTTTAATTATTCAAATTGTCTTCAAACTGCAGTACTGATCTATTTAAAAAATACCCTGCACATGCATGAATGCAGAAAAGCATCATGGAAAAACTGTTATATACTGAAAATTGTAGTTTTAGTACAGTTGCTGTTCTACATTTACATTATGGAGTAGGAACATGTATGTCTTGTGTGCATTGCACCTGGGTGCTGCCAGTGGTGTGTGCCCCTCTTGGGTGCTGTTGGTTGAAGTGCATTGCTTCTGGGTGCTGCTAATGTGGTGCACCCTTTCAGAGTGCTAATAGTGGCGTGTGCCACTCCTTGGTGTTGCCAGTGGGGTACACTACTCCTGAGTGCTGCAAGTGGGATGCAGTGCTCCTGGATGTTGCCAGTAGGGTGCACTGCTGCTGGGTTATGCCGGTGGGGTGCATTGCTGCTGGGTGCTTCCAGTGAAATACACCACTCTTGAGTGCTGCCAGTGGGGTGCACTGCTGCTGGGTGCTGCCAGTGGGTTGACATTCCTAGGAGCTGACTGTGAGGTATACCGCTCCTGGGTTCTCCCAGCAGGGTATGCCACTCTCAGGTGGTGTCAGTGGGAGTGCCACTACTGGGTGCCCCTGTCTGGGTGTGCCACATCTGGCAGCTGATGTGTGCGCAACTCTTTGATGCTGATAGTGGGGTGTACCACTCTGGGGTCTCCCAGTAAAGTGTGCTACTACTTGGTGCTCCTGGAGGAGAGTGCCACTTCTTAGTGCTGCCAGTGGGGTGCGCTGATCCAGGGTTCTACCATTGTGGTGTGCCACTTCTCAGTAACTTACATAGTGCACATTCTGTTCAACCCACATACACACTACATAATCAGAAACAGTTGTGAGCCCCCAACAATGTAGGCTGTATTCAATTCCAAACACAAAATCAAGGAAAGGAGAACTGCACCCCCACAAATAGCGTAGGCAGTGTTAAAAAAAAAACCACCCCAAGTTCACACACAAAATAAGGGCCATTTGAGAGCCCCCACCCACAAACAGAGAGTGCAGGCCCCTCTTCTCCTGCACTCACGCACACTAGACATCAGGGACAGCTGAAAGCAACCCATACATGCTCATAGTTCAGGCTCTGTTCAACCCCTATCCCTACAAACGTCACACCCACACCCACACAAACACACGCACACTCAGTCAGAGACAGTTGTGAGCCTTCCCAACACAATGCAGGCTCCATTCAATCCCACAGGCACACAAAATCAGGGACAGTTCAGAAACACCCTCCATACATACATACACACACACACACACACACACACACACTACTATAAGCTCCACAGAAGTTCTCAACAGGCTGTCACAGACATACACACTGAATCAGAGAATGAGATCTTTACCCTATATAACGATGGCTCCATAACCCCCCCCTCCGCCAGACATTAGTACCTTAATGCCTCCAATACCTCCTACCTCTGCAGTTACCCATGTGATATTATTGTCCATATCTTTCAGCTAATCTCTGCAGCCAGGTCCATTCTCCATTCTCCCTCTTCACTATTACTTGCCACCCAGTTCTTCAAAAGCACAACCAAGGCCCCCTGTTCTCTGTGGCACTGTAGATCAAGGCCCCCTGTTCTCTTCAGCACTGTAGACCAAGGTCCCCTATTCTCTGTGGCACTGTAGACCAAGGCCCCCTGTTCTCTGTGGCACTGTAGACCAAGGCCCCCTGTTCTCTGTGGCACTGTAGACCAAGGCTCCTTGTTTTCTGTGGTTCTGCAGCATGTAACACTTGCCACAGAAATCAAGGTCAGCTGCAGAATGTTGGTCTGGGCACATAATTTGCATCTGACCACAGAAATTATACAGAAACTGCCCCTGTAAGTCAGGCAGAGACTGCTCCCACTCCTTTCTGCTCACTACTCTGCTTGTGTGTTGCTTTACAAGAACTGAAATTCACTTCTAAGAATCTCACCCACCCAAACCCTGCCCACCAAGCCCCGAGAGCCCCCTTGAGTCACCCTATTTTTTTATAATGGCAACCTTTTCTGGTCAAAGGCAGCTTAATGATCCGCTGCCTTTACCTATTACAGCTAATGGGCCAGAATACTTGTTCTTCATCCCAGTAGTGCTTTCTAGGGCCCATACAAAGCCACACTGGGGCATGAATCCAGCATTTGAACCCAGTAATATTAGAAAGTAATAGAGGCCAGCCCGGTGGTGCTGAGGGCCGAGGTGCTGGACGACTTTCCTCATGGCACACTGGTGACCCGGGTTCGGGAATGAGCTAAGGTCGCCGGAGGTCGGCAGTGGGGGGCAGGGCAGAGCTGGATTGAGCCGCTGATAGCCAGACTCTCCTCTCCTCTCCTCTCTGGGGAGGTGAAGCGGCAACCCTCGGCCAATGGTGACCCCTAGTGGAGGCTGGTAGTGGCACAGGCTGGAGGGGACCAGGGCATTAGGCCATGGGGTGGGGGAAAGGAGCTGTAACTGGGGTCATAGGGCACATGCACACCTCCATGTGCATGCGCTCCTACTCCTGGGTGATAACCAGAGGAGAAAACGCCAGTGGCAGCAAGATGAGGACTGACTCCCTGCAGGCTCCGTTCCCGAGCCAGGTACAAGGTAAGCACCGGCTATTCCAAGGGATGGGGCTGGGGGAGTCGGTTGGAATGGGGCAGCCAACCAGAGGAGATAAATAAAGATGTGATTAAAAAAAAAAAGAAAGCAGTAGTGGATCCTCCTACAGTGTTGAACCAAAAACGTGTGCCAATATGAAAAAAATGGAGACTTTACTCAATGAGGCTCTGGGTGGAGTGAGTTTTGTGATTGATATGCAGGGTAGGTTTTTCTTGTTTTATGAGGAGGCATCGAGATGTCTAAGAAGAGACCTTACAATACATTTGAAGGAGGGCGAGGCAGATGATCATTGCACAGTGTTGGACTGGATATGGGTAATGACAAACGTAAAACTACACCACCACTCAGTGGCATGCACAGGGCTATTTAGGAATGTGGTAGGGCTGAAATGGGCTGGTGCTGGTTTTATCTGTTTCAAAACTATGAGAGGGAACGTGCTTGCTGGGACAGAGGGCAGTTTGCAATCCATATAGGGTTAAGTACAAGAGGTGGCTGTGGATAGGGTTAGGAGGTTGCCAACTTGATGAATCAGCTTTTGTGCCTGCCTGGGGGAGAAATGTAAATTATGGAACAATAAAGCAAAGGGATATCTAAGTAAACAAAATTGTTGGTGCAGGAAAAGAATGAGAGAATAATATCTAGACTCGAGAAATTAAAATGAAGAAGCCCCCTAAAACATTGAAAAGCTAAAGATTATTTATGCTGAATGTGGAAACTAAATAAGGGAAGACAGAAACAACCACAGAAATAGAGAAAAAAGGACAATGACACTACAGATGATACATTTTTAAATATTTTAATGTTTATATGTTGCTTTGGGCCAATATTGTGTTGGTACAAAATGGAAGGGTGGATATGGGATACATGGACAAGACAGGTTTTCAGCTCACTGCATCTCAACTAACAAGCATTTGTCAATGCCGAATGTTGCTTGCTTGTATGTGCTGTTTAGGTATTTGGAAGTGACAGTTTCATGCCTTCCTCCCAAGACATCCACTGTGTCTTTCCATTCAGTATTCACAGAGTGGGAGGGGCAAGGGCCACAGCAGTACAGCAGTTGCCATGGGGGTGAAGAGGTGGACAATAGTCCATTCAAAGGCAAAAGAGTCCTGCAGGAGCTCACTAAATTGAAGGTAGACAAAGCGATGGAACCAGATGGCATCGCCTAAGGATATTAACAGAACTGCGAAGGGAGATAGCAGTACCTCTGGCAGCCATGTTCACTGAGTCATTCAACATGAGTGAATTGGAGGAGGGCACATGTGGTCCCTCTACACAAGTCCGGCAGCAGGGAGGAGGCAGGGAGCAATAGGCCATTCAGCCTCACCTCAGTAGTGGGGAAGATCATGGAGACATTGCTTAAAGAAAGGATAGTGGGGCATCTAGATGCCATCGGAACCCAGGACCATAGACAACATGGATTCACAGTGGGGACATCATGTCAGATAAATCTGGTTGATTTATTTGACTGAGTGACAAAGGAAGTGAATCAGGGTGGGGCAGTGGACAACGCTTACCTTGATTTCAGCAAAGCCTTTGACACCATCCCATATAGGAGGCTGATAAACTAGCTGGGTAGGCTGGACATGGGGGAAAGGGTGGTAAACTGGGTTAGAAACTGGCTAACAGACAGGAGGCAGAAGTGGTGGTAAATGGTATGCAGTCTAGGGAGAGGGCGACCAGTGGGGTGCTGCAGGGATCGGTCCTGGGGCCAGTTCTGTTCAATGTCTTCATTAGTAATATTGCAGAACATCTGAAACTAATTTTTTCATCCAATTTTCAACATAGCCATTTTAGACCTCTGCTCATGAACAGTGTCACTGTGATTTTCTTAATTTGTCTGCGGCATTGATTTGCACACAGCTGCCATTTAATGCGCTACATGAAGTGAAACATGTTTTAGGTGAGATGTGAAAATGACAGCTGTACTACTCATAAGAAGGTGTGGTAAAATGGCAATGTTGAAAATCTGGAGTGAAAATATTGAAAATTTGCGAACTTACAAGCGTGCATAGGAACTGCGCAGCACGCGCTCGTAAAACAGTCATTTTGTGGAATTTTCCACCAAATTTTCAACATAGCCATTTTAAGACCTCTGCTCATGAACAGTGTCACTGTGATTTTCTTAATTTGTCCCGTACATTGAATTCGCACACCGACTGCGCCATTCTGCGCTACATGGGTGAAAACACATTTTGAGTGAGATGTGAAAAATGACAACTATACTGCTCATAAGAAGGTGTGGTAAAATGGTAATGTTGAAAATCTGGGTGAAAATAATATTGAAAATTCGCGAACAGGCCTGTGTAGGAACTGCATAGCGCCACGCTTGTAAAACAGTCATTTTGGAATTTTGTCAAATTTTCAACATGGGGTTTTGGGACCCCTTCTCATGAATGATGTCACTGTCATGGCATTATTCAGGCCCAAAGGGTGATTTTGTGCAGTGACTGTGCGGTGACTGCAATCACCCTTCAGGCCTGAATACGCCATGACAGTTCATCATCGAGAAGGGTCCCAAAAACCATGTTGAAAATCTGGCACAAAATTACCAAAATGCCTGAGATATGCAACAAAGTTGAAACCCCCTATCTAGCCCATTATACAGCTTACCGGCATTTCCTCAGTTCGCGTCGGCTTTGAAGAGTGCAGGCGTGTTCGGTCCACCGAAGATCGTTGCACCGAGCTCTGGAAATAAGTATGGAGGTGTGGGAGGCTGGGTGTGCAGTGGGTGGGTGGAGTGCGGGTTGTGGGAGGGGCAGGGGAGACTAAGTGGGACGTTTTTCTTTACAGGGAAAAAAACAAAAAGCGGACAAAGTGGGATGTTCGCCAGCTGGGTGGGCATCCCAGCGGGCTACAGAGATGGTTGAGGTGCATTCAGCCAACAGGATTAGGGCACCCTGTTGGCCTAAGTTGCTTGCCATGCTGGGGTGGACTCCCAGGCGTGGCACAAGGACTGGTTGGGGGTGCGTTCAGCCCGATGGGGGATTAGGCACCCGGTCAGCCTGAGATTACTTGCTGCGCTGGTGGGCACCCAACATGGCATTTCAGAAGGGTTTGAGGGAGGGGAGGCGGGGCGCAGGGCACAGCCGGCGGGGATTGGCACCGTGCACACAGTGCGTGCGTCACGAGGGGCTGCAGCTGTGTGGGATTCTGTCTGTGGGTGGGGAGCTGCGCGTGAGCAGCCTTATCTTATCGCTGCTCACTCAAGCATAGCTCCCCCTTTCAACTGTATGCCACTGCATTTTGGAGCGTGTCATAGACAGCTCCAGAATGCATTGGCTTACAGGGGCCGAGCCTGCCAACACACTGACTGAATTGAAGGAGGGGGTGACACACCTCCGAAATCTCCGATGATGGCACTATGTTTCTTGCACATGCATGCAAGCAACATAAAAATGGCGCTGAGGGACAAGTTGATTTACGTAAAGAGTACCAATGCAGCTTCAAAGTTTTTTTTTTAAAAGGCTTACATTTATTGACCTTTCAACACAGCAGTCAAAGTAAACAAGTAATTATTTAAGGATGGGATGTACTTAAGGGACTGAATCGAATTTTGGCTCTGTGTAACTGATGGCCCTATCTTTTACAGTTCCCTAGTTTGACGTCCAGCCACAGTGTGTCATCATTCTGGGCTGAAATTGTTTGTGAAGCATTGCAAATACAATCCCTTTCCTTCCTATGGTGAGTGGTGGGGCTATGAAGGGTGGGGGGTGGATTGCACTGGATTTAAAAACTAAGATCAGGCATAGCTGTTAATTGGGGGGGGGGGCAGGATCACATAAGGGAGAGGACAATCTTGATGCCATATGATAACCAAGCTAAAGATTTATTCAGAGTGGGAAAACTAAACTAGGAAAATAAAAAAGAGAAATAATCACACTAACACTGCAGATGCTTAATGTTTTATATTTTTAATATATGGCAGAAGTTTTGGGTTGTAGTATGTTTGGGGGTGACCTCTGTGTCCCCCAAAGCCCACCACCCTAAACTGTGATAGCGTATGGACCACAGATAGGTGTTCACAGAATGCCCGTAATCTGGGAAACAAGCTTCCAGAGCTAGTAGCCCTGATGGAAGAGGAACACTTGGATATTGTGGTGGTCACAGAAATATGGTACATGGAGAACCATGACTGGGATGTCAACATACCAAGGTACACAATCTATAAAAGGGACAGGGAGGGTAAAAGAGGAGGTGGAGTAGCTCTCCACATAAGGAAAGGGATCAAAGCTACCGAACTAAAAGGTAAAAGGGGAGGACAAGAGGCACTCTGGGTCACCTTGCAGTCAGGGAATGGCATCACAATCCGCACAGAGGTTGTATGCAGACCCCCGTCTCAAGGGGAGGAAATGAACAAGAAAATGATAGAGGGCATTCTCAAAATGGCTGAAAAAAGGGAGATACTGTTGATGGGGGACCTGAATATGCCAGATGTTAACTGGACGACATGGACTGCAGCCACATCCAAGAGCAGGGTCATTCTCCCCAGGCACAAAAGCTGATTCATCAGGTAGGAACCTTCCAGCACTATCCACAGCCACCTCTTGTGCATGACCCCATAGGGCTTGCAAGCTACCCTGTGCCCCAGCAACCATTTTCCCTCTTATGGTTTTAAAACAGATAAAACCAACCCCCCCAGCCCCACCATGTTCCTAAATAGCTTTGAGAGTGCCATTGAGTGACTTTGCAGTTTTAAATTTGTCATTATCCATATTTAGGGAGGCAGTATAGTGCAGTGGTTTAAAGCTCTGAGCTGTGAATCTGGAGATCTGGGTTTGAATCCCACAGCCCCCACTTGCAAACTATGTGACCCAAAGCAAATCACTTAACTTCCTTGTGCTCCCAGGTCACACCTGTTAAAAAGGATTCAGCTTAGTGTGTCTTTCCTGGTTAAAAAAATATATATACAGTCCAACTCTATACAATGATCATCTGCTTCTCCCCCCACCCCTAAAAGTAACTGTAAGGTCTCCTCTTAGATATTACGATGCCCTGTCATGAAACAAGAAAATCCTACCATGTATATCTTAGCCTCAAAAGTCACTCCACCCAGAGCCTCATGAAGTCATTCTGTTTTTTATTTCATATTGGCACACTTTTTGGTTTAAAACTTTAGTATGATCCTCTACCACTTCCTGTTACTGATGGGTTCAAATGATCAGCTTTATGTGGGACCAAGGAAGCACAACTGGATGAGACACAAGCATTCTGGCCCATGAGCTGTGATAGGAAAAGGCAGTAGATCATTACGCTGCCTTCGACCAGAAAAGGGTGCCATTATAAAAAAAAAATCTACTGGGTCACAATATCTCAGACGAAACCACACAAAGCAAGACCACGCTGCTAGTAGCACATGTGGCTTTATAGCAACAGGGGAACTACAGTGATACCAAAGTATCACTACCCCCTGATGCTCACCAGTAACAAGGAAGTGGATGTAGCCACTGCCAGTCGGGTGCTCAGTTGAGCCACTCCCATGGTGACGTGGCTAGAGCACCTGACCCAACAGTGGATGGGGTTGGGGGGAAAGTGGTTTGATTCCCTGTTAGGGAATCTGTTTTTACTATTTTATTTCTTGCCCCTGTATCCACACCCCCTCAGAGTTGATTATAATAGTTCTAGGGGGTCTGGGGGGTTCAGGGGCTGAAGCCCCCCACAAAACACAAGAAAAACAGTCAGGTGTTGCCGCATGCTGTATTGTGGTGCGCTGTCTTTGGGTGCGCAATTTCATTGTGACATTGACCCCATGCCATAAAAAAATGGGGTGACTCAAGAGGGCTTTCAGGGATGCATGGGCAAGGTTTGACTGGTTGAGATTTTCAGGGGTGAATTTTAGTTCTTATAAAGTGACACACAGTAAGAGTAGTGGGCAGAAAAGAGTGGGAGCAGTCTGTCTTACTGGGGCAGTTACTGCTTAATTTTCTGTGGTCAGACTGAAATTCTGCACCCAGACCAAAATTCTGCAGCTGGCCTTGATTTCTACGGCAAGTGTTGCATGCCACAGAAACACAGAAAACAGGGAGCCTTGACAACAACATGTACTGGACCAAAGATGGTCTTAAGAAACTGAATTCAAAATCAAGATATCTCATAAGATTTCTTCCCAGCCTGGGCACACAATAGCATTAGTGAAGGGTCTGGCAGCTGAAATCACTGTAAAACAGAGGCAGTGAAGTGCAGACTTGGTTGCTAAGCTGCAGCTTAAGATGTGGGCATTTATTTTACATAGGGGGCTATGTAGGTAGACAGTATTGAGACATTTCTGACTGGCAGAAATGGGGGAAAATGGAGACATGTAAATATGTGAGACTGGATCTCTCTCTGTCTACATTTGGGGGGGAGTGAAGACAGAGTCACTTGTATAGTGATGGGAAGATACAGTGTCTCCTGCACTGTTCAGATGGGAAGAGGGGATACTGACTGCACTGTGGAAGAATGAAGCCTGCTCAAAAGGGGATGACACCTGCATTATTACAGGGTGAGGCATGGAGAACACCTTTCTGAAATTTCCCTTAATCTATCTGGTTTGGGAGCACCCAGGTTATGTAAGAGCATGTTTGCCTACTTATCCATGAAGTCTGTATAAAAAGATTTTACCAGAATTATCAGTGCACTTACTTGTAAACACACATGCATGCACACACACATACACAAAGAACATGTTATAAACATGAACTTCACTGATTGAGCTATCTGAATTTATTGTAAAAATCCACCCTGCTTTGTGCAGTAAAACTCACCCCGCTACTTACTATAAAATCCACCCTGATTCATTTTATAAAACCCAGCCTGCTGCTTACTGTAAAAGCCATCCTGTTTCTTGTTGTAAAATGTACCCTGATACTTACTGTAGTGTAAAATCAACCCTGCTTCTTGCTGTAATGTTCACCCAGCTTCTCACTGTAAACACACCCTGCTTCTTACTGTAAAACCCACCCTGCTTCTTGCTGTAAAATCCACCCTGCTTCATACTATAAAACCCACCCTGCTTCTTATTGTGAAATCTATCCTGCTTCTTGCTGTAAAACACACCCTGCTTGTAAAATCAACCCAGCATCTTGCTGTCAAGTATATCTGATGCTATAAAACCCGCCTTGCTTCTTGCTATAAAATTCACCATGCTACTTACTGTAACACCCTCCTTACCTCATACTGTAAACCTAACCCTGCTTCTTGCTATTAAACCCATCCTGTTTCATAGATACATAGATACATAGATACATAGACAGTGTCAGCAGATAAGGGCCTATGGCCCACCCAGTCTGCCCATTTGAGCTTGTAAGTTCAGTTTGTTTTCCTAGAAGTCTGTTGCCCCTTACCCCTGACCTCTAGAATTCCTTTATGTCTATCCCATGCATTCTTAAATCCCATGATTGTTTCAGCCCCCACCACTTCCTCTGGCAGGGTGTTCCACTTGTCCACCACCCGTTCTGTGAAGAAATTCTTTCTCATGTTTCCTCTGAATCGTCCTCCCTCCAACTTCATCCCATGCCCTTTAGTCCTGGAACATCTTTTTCGCTTAAAAATAGTGTTTTCCTGCACCCTGTTCCTCCATGTAAGATACTTGTATGTCTCTATCATATCCCCTCTCTCCCTCCTCTCCTCCAGGGAGTACATGTTCAGTTCCTTCAACCTGTCTTCATAGGACTTGTGATGCAATCCATGCACCATCTTTGTTGCCCTCCTCTGAACCTTCTCTACCCTGTCTATGTCCTTACGTGGTATGGTCTCCAGAACTGTACACTGTACTCCAGGTGGGGCCTCACTAGTGTCTTGTATAGTGGAATTATGACCTCCCTTTTCCTGCTGGTGATGCCCCTGCCTATACATCCCAGCATCCTATTTCCTTTACCTGATGCCTTGTCACACTGTTTCCCTACCTTGAGGTCATCAGAGATGACAACCCCAAGATCCCTTTCCTGCTTGGTGCATGCTATCCTCCCCCCCAACTGATATATTGTGCAGGGTTTTGTGCCCCATATGCATTATCTTGCACTTCTTTGCATTGAATTTCAACTGCCAAACCCTTGACCGTTCTTCAAGTTTCTGCAGGTCACTTCTCATTCTGTCTACACCCTTTGGTGTGTCTACTCTGTTACAGAGCTTTGTGTCATCAGCGAACAGTGAAATTCTGCCTTCTAGATCCTGCGCAATGTCACTGATGAAAATGTTGAATAGGACCGGTCCCAGCACTGATCCCTGTGGTACCCCACTGGTCACTTTTCCCTCTGTGGAGTGACAGCCATTTACCACCACCCTCTGTGTCCTGCTACCCAGCCAGTTACCTACCCACCACACTACTGTCCTGCCCACACCCATATTCCCCAGTTTGTGTAATAGTCTTCTATGTGGCACAGTGTCAAAGGCCTTGCTGAAGTCCAGATAGGCCATGTCCACTGCCCTCCCTGATCCACCTCCCTAGTCACCCAGTCAAAAATTCAACAAGGTTGGTCTGACATGACCTCCCCTGGTGAAACCATGCTGCCTTGGGTCCTGTAGTCCATTGACAACCAGATGTTCCACCAATCTCTCCTTCAGTAGTGCTTCCATGATCTTCCCACTACCGAGGTGAGGCTGACTGGTCTGTAGTTCCTGCTTCCTCTTTGTTCCCACTTTTGTATAAGGGACTACATCTGCTGTCCTCCAGTCTTTGGGTACCTCCCTGTTTCCAGTGATCGGCTAAACAGGATAGCCAGAGGTTCAGCCACCACCTCTCTTAGTTCTTTAAGGACCTGGGGTGCACCGTCTGGCCCCATTGCTTTAACAACTCTTATTACTTCCAGTTCCTTCAGGACCCTTTCTCGTGTAAAGGGACTTGTGTCCATTCTGCACCATTCTCACCCTTGTACTCCTTCAGACCCATTACCCCCTCTTCCTCAGTAAAGACTGAGCAGAAATACCTGTTCAATATGTCAGCTTTACTGTTGTCATCCTCCACGCAGCTCCATCCTCCCTTCAGTCTCACTATCCCTCCCTTTGTCTTTCTTTTTTCACTTATGTACCTGTAAAAGGTTTTGTCCCCTCTACCCACTGATTTTGCAATGTGTTCTTCTGTCTGAGCTTTGGCTTCCTTACTGACCTCCCTGCCTCCCTTTGCTTCTCCTGGTACTTCTCCCTATCCCCTTCTGCCTGTGTCTTTATGTATTGCCTGAATGCAATCTTTTTGGCTTTCACTTTCTTTGCTACCTCTTTGGAAAACCATAATGGTCTCCTCTTCCTTTTCCTCTTGCTAACCTGCTTAATGCATAATTCTGTTGTTCTTGTAATCCCCAATTTAAATACTGCCCACTGTTCCTCAACCCCTGATTCCTGTCCCATTCCCTTAATGCCGCTTTCAAGTATCTCCCCATTTTCCCAAAGTCTGCCCCCTAAAATCCAGGATCGTGTTTTGTATGGTTTGGTTCTGCTCTTTCTGTGATTTCAAACCACAATGACTGGTGATCACTGTTACCCAGGTGCTCCCCACTGTTACCCCCATCACACTGTCCCTGTTTGTGAGCACAAGGTCCAGTATTGCCTTCTGCGAGTTGGTTCCATGACCAGTTGCTTGAGAAGGCACCCTGAAGGAGTCAGGATAAATCTGCTCTAGTTGATGCTGCTGCTGGGATGCTCCAGTCCACGTCTGGAATATTGAAGTCTCAACCAGTACTACCTCACCCTTGTCTGCCATCCTTTGGATGGCTAGCATCAGCTCCCTATCTGTTTCTTCCTCCTGGGCTGGTGGTCTATAGGCCACACCTGTGCAGATGGCTGTCCCCATTTTCCTTTCCAGCTTAACCCACAGTATCTCTCTCCCATTGTGTTCCTCCTGGATCTCTGTGGCCCTTGTGTCATTTTTCACATACAGTGCCACTCCTCCTCCCTTCCTGCCTGCTCTGTCTCTTCTGAATATGTTGTAGCCAGGTATGGCCATCTCCCAGTCATGGTTATCATTACACCAGGTTTTGGTGATGGCCACAATGTCCAGGTCTGACTGTACCATGACAGCCTCCAGATCTTCCATCTTGTTGCTAAGGCTCCTGGCATTTGCACACATGGCTTTCCATGATTTGACCTCCCTAGACTGCTTCACTGTTCTACTCCAGCCCTTCCTTGGTTGTCATTTATCCCTGGTTCTCCTTGCTGTCTGCCCTTCTGCTGAATTTTGCCCCTTTTCTGCTTATCCACCTCTTGGGCACTAATCTCCATCTTTTGCACACTGCTTTGCAGAGATAGCCACTCCTCTGGTTCACTAGTTCCACTGCTAGCTGTGGGGGTGAGCAAGTAGGTACCCTCCTTGCTGGTCTGCCACCCCCCTTTGCTAGTTTAAATGCTTGTCAATGTAGCATTTAAACGTATCATTGAGTGCTTGGATTCCCCTCCAGGATGGATGCAAGCCGTCAGGCTGAACAAACCTCCATCCCTCCAGGTGGGTCCCCAGTCACCAATGAATCCAAACCCTTCCTCACAGCACCAGTTCTTCAACCATGAGTTAAAGTTCTGGTGCATGCACTATATGCTCTCCCTTGCCTCTCACAGGTAGTACTTCTGAAAGTGACAGAAGTAGCTACTTCTGAGACCCTCCCAGTTTCCTAAACTCTTCCTGAACTTCCTTTGGCTCCCCATTTGCCAGGTCATTAGTACCTAGGTGGATAATGACATCCAGCTCACCCTCCGTCTTGCCTTCCCAGTGATCCCCAGGATCTTCTTCCATCCCTCCATGCCGTAGCACCTGGTGAGGCACCTCACCTCCCTGTCCTCCCCCTCCTGTGTTCCTAGCTGGATCCCTCTTATGATGGAGTCCCCCACCAGGATTCCTTCCTCCTCCTCTGGGGTCCACTGCTTTCCCCGCTGAGGTCACCTCCTTGGTTAACCTCCACATCCTTTCCTTCCACTTCTCTGGGTACCTCTATTTGGTTGTCCTCATTTGCCAGTGTGGCATATGAGTTCTTGAGTGGAATAGGATCTGGGATGTGCCTCTGCCTGACTGCTCTAACCCTCCCTGAGCCCACTGTCATCCAAGTGCTCCTCGTTCTCGGCATCCTTTGAGGCAGCTGAATTGGACTGGGTGGTCCCTGGATTCATATTGTAAAACGCACCTTCTTCTTGCAGTAAAACCAACCCTCCTTCATACCATAAAACCCACCTTGTTTCTTCTTGAAAACTGCACCCTGATTCAGACTGTAAAATTCAGTAAATGGTAGCACCCCTAAATGAAAAGACATTTACAGTGTATAAATAAGCAAGGGCTGAGCAGCTAAATTTGTGCTTGTTTTGTGCTTGGGAGATGTATGGCTCTCTCATTAGCTAGCTCCTCACTACTTACCTATTGGTTAGGGACTGCACTTTAATTAAAGGAGGGCAGTTAAAGCAGAGCACCATTTATAAAGGAAGCAAATTCAGACAGTTGCATTGTAGAGTAGGTAGCCAGCTGATGGGTGGTCTGCCTTGACATCTGGTAGTTGGGCAACTTCACAGCAGGGCCTTGAGGTGAATAACAAAAGACCCCCGCTCCTATTGGAGATAAGCAAGTGGCCAATTCAGGCAGAAAAATATAATATTTGTGAATTTTGCCATGTGTGGGTGCACTGAATTCTCTGTTTGTACCTAGATATGCCATAAACAGTAGCACCCTTGAATAACAAAAAAAATAGAGTTTGTGAATGATTAAGGGTTGAGCGGCTAATTTTTTGTTTGTTAAACTGTAAAACCTACCCTGCTTCTTACTGTAAAACTTGCACTCTTTCTTGCTGTAAAATTCACCCTGTCCCTTGCTATAAATTATAAAACAGAGAGGAGAAATCCTGGAAGCTGATTGGCTGAAGCAGTCTTTGACCCGTGATGATATCTCACAATATCATCATGGTCTAAAACTGATTACAAAAAACAACCATTTACTAACACTTTATAGCAATTTTATAATCAGAAGAATACACTCCAGGGTGTGTTATATCATGGGATTATTGTCTCTTCTCAGGTGCATGAGACACTCGGCCTGCAGCCTTGTGCCTCACAATACACCCGAGGCATGACAATATCTCATGATATACCACATCCTATCATATATAACTCTACCCTTCTTTTTTTACTGTAAAACACACCTTGTTTTTTGCTGTAACTTCTTGCTATAAAATCCACCATGTTCCTTAATGTGAAACTCAATCTTCTTTTTACTGCAAAGCCCATCCTGCTTTTTAGTGACAAGACGACCTTCTTCTTGTTTTGTATTTCTAATTTTAATTGATTGCATATATATATATATATATATATATATATATATATATATGTGTGTGTATACATACATATATCTATGTGTGTATCAAGAAAAAAGAAAGATATTTACAATAAAAAAGTAAATACCATTTTTGAGGGAGGTTAAGAAAAATAAAATAGTTTGCAACATGGTTTCAAAAAAAACAAACACTACATGGAATATTTATGTTTACCAGTTCCAGTGTATCAATGGCCTTCTAAAAGAAAGATTCCTGTATAAAAGACAGTAATGAAATGGATAAAGAAAAGAAATTGCAATTAGAAGTGAATCATCTGCTGACTCATAAACCTGCCTTTTACCAGACAAAGCAATGAATGTATTCAAACAAAATGCATTTATTAAACATAACTTATTATGAGCAAGGTCCCATTTCCATGAGATAATAAAAATGTCAGAAGTACAAAATCCAGGACTTGTAAGTTTTTATGTGGTAATGTTTCCTGGAATGTAGTCTGTGAGTTCAGCAGCTTCTTGTTCCGCCTCTGAATTAAGTTGTGAGGGCAGTCAACATTTTTGTATCAAAAATAGCTTAGCTTTATCAAGGTCACCAGAGTAATTAGGCTTTATGTGAAGAAGCCTATATAACTTTAAGCTGGAACACCCTCTCCATTAGGATACTAGCAGGAGTTCAGGGTGAAGGAGTCAGTTGGTGGCTCTGTGCATTTCCCTGATGTTTAGAGTTTAAGAAATATGAATGGCCTTTTTGGAAATAAGGAAGTTGAGAGATGGAGCCAGCCAATTTGGCAAAGTGTTACTGAACTGAGATTTAGCAAATAGCAAATGTATTTATTTATTTATGTATGTATGACTTTGGTAACCAGGTAAGTGAGCTGATCCAAAGGTCCATTTTTAGTCATGTCTCGGGCCACATAGTTGCAGTAAACAAGCAGAAATACAATACAGTGGTGCAGGCACACAGAAAATACATTACATGGTACAGTACACACCTCAACATGATGTAAAAATGTATTTTTATTTTTATTTTATTGAAATCTAGGATTGTAAATACCTTTGAGCAGGAACTGCTCATTTACAAAGGTTCCACATCGAAGGAATGGGGATATACATACATACAAAGGTCAACGTAATAATATATAGTTACACAGTAAAAAGAAGCAAGAGATTGAGGCTTAGGAAATTCCAGTAACTCAAAATGTGCCAAATGTTAGGTAGCATGATATACCAGGCAAGGGCAATCTTAGAAATAAGCACTGCAGGTGGGGGGGTATGTAGGCAGGAAGGCCATTGTCAGAGGTGGGGTGAGGTAAGAGCTCTAAAGGGGAGGAGGGAGGATAAAAGTCAGGAAATGCCCAGGAGGACAAGAAAGGGAGAGGGGGCAAGGGGGTGGGCAGGTGAGGCAGGTAGAAGGGGGGCAAGGCGGGGAGAAGTAGCTGTCAAGATTGAAGTGGAGGGCAGTGATCATTGCGTAGTTCAGTCCATATATACAGTAAAAAATAGAATACAGGTAAGCAGGATTACAACAAGTGGTACAAGACACATCTCAGCCATGGGTCGCACAATCCATGCTGAGTACTTTAGTCAGTACATACAGTAAAATAGCATACAGGGATAAGCAGTCATGAGACACATCAGGCTAAAAGTCAGAAGACATTGATAGAACTGCACCACAGATAAGCAAATGATACAGTTAATAGTGGCGGCATACTGCTGCAAGCTGTAACCTGATCATATAAAGTGTGACTAACAGGAGTGGAACAGTCTACTATCTGACATGTAAGCTTCTTGGGCACTAGGAGATAAGGACAGGAAAGGAGAGCTTATGCGTAGTGGTACAAGGGGGGTACAGGAGAGAGGAAGGTCACAGGAGATGGCAGGGTTCTGGGAAAGGGCAGGCAACACTCATGTAACACATTAACACACAGGAGGGAGGTGTTGGAGTATGAGGAAGAGAGGGAGGGTCAGAGGAAGTGATGTGGTAGGGAGACAGGCAGACAGCACACTGTGCAGTCTAGTAGCAAGGTGGCTTTTGGACCCTAGGGTTGTCTAGGGAAGCACTTACAAGTTGACTCAGACAGGAGCTAGGCTCTGAGGTTAGTCTTGAAAGACAAGTGGTAGGGGGATAGATGGATCGACGATGGGAGCTGGTACCAAAGGTAAGGGGCAGAGACCAAGAATGCTTTACTACCCATAGCCATGGAGATGTGAGGGACTACAAGAGGAGTGATGGAAGAGACTCTAAGGCTTCTCGAAACAACCCTGTAAGTAAGTTGTGAAGCATGGGGGACAGCTGGTAGATCCTGAGAGAGTTGTCAACTAAGCATCCCATAGCATAATCGAAATGACCCTGTAGTGGGGGCCACCCTAGGGACTGATAGTGTACAGTGGTGGGTAGAGCAGGGAACCTGAAGAACAAAGTGACGAGTTATAAGTGGTACTTAGGTGACAGCATAGGAGGGAGGAGGATACAGAAGAGTAGACAGAGGCGCAGTAGTCAAGCAGGTGCAGAAGGTTACCTTGCGCAACAGCTAGGTGAGCCTCAGGGGACAGAAGTTGATTAAGGCAGTATGCAGCACCTAGCATTTGGTGAATTTTCCGCACCATGAGATTAACATGTTCACTGAAGGTAAGGGAGGGATCAAGGGTCACAGCTAGATATTTAAAGTGGGTGACGGTTTCAAGGGCTGGGCCTGCAGATGTGAGCATAGTAAGGGAGGAGTTTGATTTGGCAGCCTTGACAAGAAACAGCTTGGAGCCAAAGAGCATGGCTTTTGTCTTTTTTCATTTACAAGGAGTTTACTGGAGAGGAAATAATTGTATGCAGCACCATAGTTTAGGGTGAGGGCAGTAGAGATGGATTCCAGGGATGTAGCACTATGGTAGAGAACTAGATTGTCTGCATAAAGGAGAGCTTTGCAATTTAAGCTATCATCCAGGAGTGCATTGATGAACATAGAGAACAGTAGAGGGCCAAGAATGGAGCCCTGGGGAACCTCAGTGTGCATGGGTAGTGTAGAATGGGAAGCATTACCAATTATAACAGACTGGGACCTATTGGAGAGGTAACTATGAAACCAAGCAGCTGTGTCAAGTGAGCAACCAAAATGTGGTAGAGTGGCATGGAGAAGGTGGTGGTCTACTAGGTCGAAGGCCTTTGACAAATCTACAAACACTGCACCTGTGGCCTTGCCCATGTTCATGTTCATAAGGACATGATGGGTGAAGAGGGCCAATGCAGAGGGGGTATTATGGTGTTTGCTGAAACCATGCTGAAGGGGACACAGGAGGTTGTATTTTTTGAGATGTTCCGATAGCTGGTAATACACAATTTTTCCCAGTAGTTTACCTAAGTGCAGGGGGAAGGAGTTGGGTCTGTAGTTCTCAGGTGCAAGGGGATCACCAGCTTTAAAAATAGGTACCACAAGTGCATGCTTCCAGGAGTTAGGCACTGTGGATGAGAGTCATGTCAGACTGAATATGTAAGTTAGGGGCCTGACAATAGTTGGGGAGATAAGCTTCAGAAAAACAGGGTAAAGTCATCGCTGGCATGGCTTCCTCTAGATGGAAGTGACTTCAAGAGTTTGATGGTAACATTCTGACCAATGGCCCTAGAGTAGAATGACAGAAGAAGGGCAGAGTTAGGCAAGGAATGGATGCAGGGAGCGTTGTCATTCTGGTCTATGGGAGGTTGGGGAGGAAATTTACTGAGATACGAGGTTAGGTCAGTAAACATCAAATTGAAAGTATCTGCAATCTTACCAGGATCATAGATGGGACCCGAAGGAGATGCTAGTTGCATTATTTGTTTATTAGCCTTAGGATTAAGGAGGAACCCAATGGAGGCCCAGAAACTGTGGGGACTGCCAGAGGCACTTTTTTGTTGGTTAGTAAAGAATTTGCACTTTGTAAAATAGGAATAGGAGAGCTACAATAGAGCAATACTAGTGAACTTAAGAGTAACAACACAGAGGGCCTGATGAAGTGTCTTAGCCACAACATGTTGGCAAGATGTTGTGTGAAATCAGAATAAAGAAATTCTATATTGGATTTCCAGTGGTTTTCATTCCATTTTTTGGCACTTCAGTATGGTCTTTTGTGGACAACCCAAGATTCTTACAAGATACTTCAGAAGAGGAGGAACAACCTGGCCATATCTGAAGCACAGTGAATGGAAACCCAGCTCTGCTGATTTCTGGCCTGGCCCTTTAAAGGCTGTATGCAGATCCCTGCGGAGGAAGGGTACAAATGAGTCATAACTGGGATGCATAGAAAAGAAACCAGACAGAGCAAGGGGAAGAACTGGCTTGAGAGAGAACAGTGCTGCTATGAACTGGAATGCTGAATTAACTTTATTGTTTATTTTATTCTTTTGGTAATCAAGTAAGGCCCACTAGGCACAGATGCCTGTTTTCAGGGGCAACTCGGGAGCACTGGGGTGGTTAAATGACTTGCTCAGAGTCACACAGTATACAAGTGGAGTCGTTGCTTATTACTCTAACCTTTAGGCTACATAATCATGGCTGAGCAACCCAGCCCCTGCCCCACTTCACCCTCCTTCCAACTAATTGTGTGTTGTAATATGTCATCCACAACTCCACTCCAGCTTAAGTCCATTTAGCAATAGACTGAAAGTCTTTTATTTTGTTTTTGCTTTGCCGAAGTAAGCTGCTTTTGAACTATTGTTTTGTGCTGAAGTAAACCAACTTTGTCACCAAACTTTGTTTTACGGAATCTCTATTCTGAGGGTTCCCACAAAGGTTGTTCAGAATCTGTACCAACATACTACCCAGTGCACTTATACCCTCTCTATAACCTACTCCGCACTCTCAATTTCTCCCATCCCCCCTTCCTAATCAACCTAAGCTTCCCAGCCCCACGCCCTCCCTCCTCACCTAACCTCTCCCCTATACACCTATGTTTCTTCACCCTCCATCCCTACCCCCCCATCTTGCTCTCCAAATCCTTCCTTTCTACTTGATGCATCTCCCTGAAGCTCAACCTTGGCTACTGGCACTCAAGTTCTGTTATTACTACCTCTGTTCTGTAAACTGGCACTTATGTATTTCATGTTTTGCCTCAATGTGTACCCTTGTATTGTATACCATGCCCTTACGATCATGTTCTGTACTGTTCTTACCTCGTTGGGTAACCACGGTTTGTATAACCTGTACTTGCTGAGCCTGTGCTGTGCTGAACTGCTCTGCCTATGTAACAAGTTCAAATGTAATCCCTCCCAACTATGTACATTATCCATATTGTGCTACTGTAAGTTCAACTACTGTATGTATACCTGCCTCCTCTGTAACCCCCCCAAGTCGCACCGTGAGACAAGCATCTTTTTGTTCAGTGTGCCTTTCCTGGTGAAACATTTTCAATAAATAAATAAATAAAATACCTTGGATTCTGAGCTCAGGATTTGGAATTTCAGTATAGAGGGCTGAAAATCCAAATTCAAACAAATACTTGACAGATGTGGAATCAGAATCCAATTCCATTTCAGAGATTCTGCATCCTAAGACCTCCCCCACCCAGTAAGACTGCCTCCCTCCCCGTCCCCCTTACCTGTGCAGTACTGCTGGGCTCTGGAGTCCCTGGAGGCAGTCTGATGACAACTGCTGCAGTGAAATAGTTCAACAAGTCACCTCCAGTTGACACTTCACCTCTTGTAATTTACATAATCCTGGCTGACCTACCTGGCCCCTGCCCCACATCCCTTCCATCCGACTCAGTGTGTGTTGTAATATATAATCCACTATTACACTCAAGTTTAAGTCCATTTAGCAATAGCATCGCCCCCCCCTTGCACCAATCCCCCACCAAAACCAGCAGCAAACAATGAAGTCTGTATGCCCCCCATACTCAGTTCCCTGGTCCTACCCCCAACCCAATCAGCAAAAAAGCACTGTGCCAACCAAGTCGCCGACTTCTGTCAAGCCAACTCCTGAGTAACACAGCCGCTCATTGTCACCTGCCCTGTTGTCCAGCCCAACTCTCTCAGCTCAGGACCTTAACCTACAAACATCTCCCAGAAGCATCAGCATTGTCTGGCCTGAGGCAGTGGCCAATCTGAAGGAAGCACTGGGGTTAGCCACCCCTGGATGTTTTACTAGCTGTGCCTGGTAGCGGCTAACACACAGTGCTTTCTTTAGGTTGGCAATCACTTCAAGTCAGGCAGTGCTTATGTCTCCAGGATGTGCTGGTGGGTTAGGAACCTGAGCTGAGAGAGTTAGGCTGGGCAGCAGGGCAGGGTACAATGAGGTGCCGCCATACCTCTCAACCTTTTGTCACTGAAATAAGGGACATGGACATTTTTTTGACACCCAAAATGAGGGACACATCCTCAAACATGGAGATACAAGCTCAGAACACTGTGAAAACCATAGTGTTTACTTGTACAAAGTTTATTTTGTATTTTATATTTTAGAATATTAAGAGTTTCTGCTTTAAAGTCTGAATTTACAGCAACAGCTTTATGTGGGCAGCACCTTTTCAATGAGGGACGGATGAGGGACAGAGCAGTTTTAAGGGGCAAAATGAGGGATGTCCCTTGTAATAAGGGACACTTGAGAGGTATGGGTGCCGCAGCACTTGGATGAAGGCTCAGCAGGAGTCAGCAACTTGGCCATCAGGCACTGTGCTTTTTTATCAGTTGGGTTGGGGTAAGGACTGGAGACCAAGGATGGTGGGCATTCAGAGTTTAGCTATTCCTGCTGGTCAGGAGTTGGGTGTGATGCTACTGCCAAACTGACTTACATTGGAGTGAAATTGTAGTGGATGATATATTAGCAACACACACTGAGTTGGATGGAGGGGGTGGGCTGGGTTGGTCAGATAGGATTATGTGGATTAAGAAGTGAAACTCAATTCAAGGTAGCTTGTTGGACTATTTCACTGCAGTAGTATCACCAAACTACCTCCAGGGACTCCAGAACACACCAGTTTGTGTAAAGTAAGGGGAAAGAGGCAAGGGAAAGATGGGGTGAGCTGGGGAGGGCTCTTATGATTGTTCAGTCCTGGAGTCCTGAGAGGGGGGAGGTTTTCTTGCAGCAGGTGAATTAGGATTTGGATGAGTCAATATCAAAAATTCTGATTCTGTCTCTGATTCAGCTTTTATGTCTTACTCGGAGGCAAAACGGAATCATAGTCACACTCAGAATTTCCAAAAATCCTATTTCTATAAACAGAATGGATTCTAGAGAATCCGAGCACCCCTAGTTCCCCTAAAAGTCTTGGCTTGCTATAGCACTGTTACACTATCCTTGAAAGATCACTCTTAAAATTGCTGGAAGCAAAACAGAAGCAGATACTCCTGCTTCAGTAATCCCAGATTTCATGGCCAGGAGTCTCTTTCTCCACTTTTGGGTAATCAAGCTAACATCAAGGTATGGACAGATTCTTTTATTTTCCATCTTGCCATCTGCAACATTTTATTTCTTTTAGTTAATGAATTAAAATTCAGAATAACCCTGCTTCTTGCAATAAAATCCACCCTGATTTTTACTGTAAAACCAACCCTGCTTCTTGCGATAAAATTCACCCTCCTTCTTATTCTACAGTCTACCCAGCTTCTTGTTATAAAATCTACCCTTCTTTTTACTGGAAAACCCACCTTGTGTTTTACTGTTCTTTTTTACTACAGAACCAATTCTGGTTCTTGCTGTATAACACACACTGCTTTTTACTGTAACATCTACCCTGCTTCTTACTGGTAAATCCTGTCTGCTGCTTGCTATAATGTCTACCCTGCTTTTCCTGTAAAACCCACACCTTTTTTTATTGTAACATTGCCTCTTGCTGTGAAATTCACCCTGCTTCTTGCCATAAAACTCAGCCTTTTTTTGTAAAACCCACCCTACATTTTACTATAAAACCATCCCTGTTTCTTGTTGTAAAATCTACCGTGTCTTGCTATAAAATCTCCTCTGATTTTTGTGTTGCTTGCACACATGCGCAAGGAACACATTGCGTCAGATTTCCTTCACAAGCAGGTTGTGGAGGCGTGGCAGTGTTGTTCCAAATGGCAGAAGCCCATTCAGGGGCTGGTCTCTGCCTCGGCCAATAGAGAAGCATGCTGTCGATCACCAGCAGTTAATGAGCAGGTCACTAGATCAAAGAAACTGAGCCACTGCAATCAGGGAATGCCCCGTCACTACGCAATCAGCTGTTTTTACGGCAGTCCCTCCCTGACTGCAGCAGCCAATTACACAGCTCCATTGTGCTGTGTTCCCATGGCAATGGCTTCTCTGTTGGCCTCTCACACCTACAAAGCCGACGAAAAGCAACTGCCTGCCGTTCAGTGTGCCTTCCTGGTGAAGCATTTCAATAAATAAAAAGAAAGCTGACCAGGGGTGCCCAATCCCCCTGTCAGCATGCAACCTACCCGGTTTGCAACAGGGTATCCCAATCCCCATCAGCATGATGCCCCCCATTTGTTGTGTGCCCAATCCCCCTTGGCTATTGCACACTCCCCTCCAAGCACAAGCATTGTGTATGGCTGAAGGGGTGCCCAATCCCCATCGGCTCCAGCACCCCCTCCAAAAAAAAGAAGCACCCAGGTGTGCCAGCACACTGGGAGCCCACCCCAGCATACAAAAAAGCATCCCACGTCATCTATTTATTTGTAACACCGGTAAAAACAGAAAAAGGTCCCTCATGATCTTTCATGCCCCCTCCACCAACCTGCATCCACCCACTGCACACCCACCTCCCTACACCCCCCTCACCCCATACTTACCTCCAGAGCCCAGCACAATGATCTTCGGTGGGCTGGGAACACGTCTGCTCTCTTTAAAGCCAACCGTGAAGTGAAGAAATGCCAGTAAGCTGTATAATGGCATAAATAGGGTTTTTTCAACTTAGGTGGATATTTTGACCATTTTGGGGAATTTATTCACCAAATTTCAACATGGGGTTGTTGGGACCCCACCTCATGAACCCAGTCACTGTCATTCTGTTATTCCATCCCAAAAGATGATTTCACAGTCACGCAGGGAACCACCTTTCAGGACCAATTAATGAAACAACAGTGTCACAGTTCATGAGGTAGGCCCCCAAAACCCTATGTTGAAAATTTGGTGAAAAAATTCCTTAAAATGACTGTTTTATGAGCATGCGTTGTGCAGTTCCTGTGCACATTTGTAACTTCGAGCATTTTTAATATTTTCACTCCATTTTCTCAATATTGCCATTTTATTACACCTTCTTATGAACAGTACAGCTATTATTTTTCACATCTCACCTGAAATGTGTTTTTGCACATGTGGCGCACAATGGCATGGTCGGTGTGTGAAATCAATGTTCAGGACAGATTAAGAATATCACAGTGACACTGTTCATGAGGTAGGTCCCCAAAAACTCTATGTTGAAAACTTGGTGGACAAATTCCCCAAAATGACTGTTTTATGAGCGTGCATTGTGCAGTTCCTACGCATGCTCATAACTTTGAGCATTTTTAATATTTTCACTCCAGATTTTCAGCATTGCCATTTTACCACACCTCCTAAAGAACAGTACAACTGTCATTTTTCACATCTCACCCAAAATGTGTTTTCGCTCACATAGCGCACAGTGGCGTGGTCAGTGTGTGAAATCAATGTTCAGGACAGATTAAGAAAATCACAGTGATACTGTTCATGAGCAGAGGTCTTAAACTGGCTATGTTGAAAATGTGGTGACAAAAGTCTATAAAATGACTGTGTTATGAGTGTGCATTGTGCAATTTCCATGCACCCTCATAAATTCATGAATTTGTAATCTTTTCAGTCCAGATTTTCAACACTGGCATTTTTCCACACCTCCTTATGAACAGTACAGCTGTCATTTTTCACACCCTGGCCGAAATGTGTTTTCGCACTTTCAGCACAGAATAGCGCGGTCGCTGTGGGAAATCAGTGTTCGGGATAGATTAAGAAAATCACAGTGAAACTGTTTATGAGCGGAGGTCCAAAATGCCTATGTTGAAAATCTGCTGTAAAAAATCCCAAAACTAATTGCATTACGGGTGTGCATTGTGCAGTTTCTATGCACACTCATGACTTCACCAGTTTTTTTATATTTTCATTCCAGATTTTCAACAGAGCCATTTTTTACACCTCCTCATGAACAGTACAGCTGCCATTTTTCACATCCTGTTCAAAATGTGTTTTTGCACATGTGGCACCAAATGGCACAGTTGCTGTGCAAATTCACCTTTCGGCTAATGAACTGATAGTGTCACTGTTCATGCAGTGGGATCATAAAAAGCCCATGTTGAAAACTTGGAGGAGTAAAAATACCAAGAAACGCCCATGGTGTTAGGGTTTTCAGCCATAACACCCTACCCTGTAGGGACTGACAGGCATCAGGGGTGTGACTTGGGATTAACAGTAATGCTCATGCCATTCCACCCCCACCCTGCAGCCAGTGGCAGGCATTGAGGTGTGCCTTGGACTCTTTTGTCCCAGAGTTCATCCCACTCTCCTATACTGCATCCATTTCAGTGTATTTCTTTATGGATTGAGGTGAGTGTAAAACCCAAACAGTTCAAAGCACACCTCAACACTTGTGTCTGCAGGGTAGGGTGAGGAGAAATGTCGTGACCGTTATGGGCGATGACCCAAAGGCACATCCCAATGCCTGTCCATCTCTGCAGGGTGAGGGTGGAGTTGGCGTCAGTTCAATACTTCACTGCCATTCCTATACTGCATCTGTCTAACTCCTGCACTTCCACTGCTAATGACAGCAAGCAACACTTGGCATTGACAAATGTTTGTTACTGTAATGTCGCTTCTTGCTGTAAAACTCGCCCTTCTTTTAACAGTAAAACCCAATCTGCTTTTTACAGTAAAACCAACCTAGCTTTTTGTGTAAAATCTACTCTGCTTATTGATATAAAGTCTAATGTGTTTTTTATTGTAGCATGCTAGGTTTGAGTTCCCTTGGGTCACTACTTCATATTTTAGTTTGCATTGTGGTGGGAAATGTATTTGTATATACACATAGTAATTATATAACTATGGTTGAGGACTTGAAGCTAATAGAATCTTGGGCTAATAGAATCCAGGGCGAAAAATAACAAAATTACATTTAGCCAAGATAAGAGTGTGGTATGGCATTTTGGGAGGAACAACCCCTTATATTCATACATAATGAATAACAAAGCCTTGGTCCCAGTCGAGAAGGAACATGACCTTGGAATTTTTGTAAATAACAAATCAACAGCCACCAATCACTGTAAAAAGATTGCCTTAACCACAAACAGACTGCTGAACTGTGTTAAGCGCTCATTTACGAACAGGAACGAGCACTGTATCTTAACCACTATATAGGTCATACATTCACCCTCACCTTGATATGGGCTCACCATTTTGGAGTCCATATTTTAGACAAGATGTGGAACTGCTGGAAAAGATGCAGTGAAGGACCACTAAAATAATTCCCAGGCTAACAAACTTGAGCTACAAAGAGAGATTAACATATACTGGACTGGTCAGCTTTGAAGAAAGGAGAAAAACGGGTGATTTACTAGAACTATACAAATACCTAAAAAAATACAGAGCTAAAAACAGAATGCGGATTTCAATTTACTACTTGTTTATGAAATTTAAGAAGCCATAATCAACAACGTTTGGTTCCCAAGGCTAACGCCACCAAGGGTGATAACTATTACAACATGAGAGCGGCAAAGGCTTGGAATAGCTTACCACAGCATGTTGTTGATGCAGCTATATTTAATATGTTTAAAGCTAGATTAGATTCATTCCTTGGATGGACCCGAAGAGATAATTAATGTACCCAAGAGATTGTGGGAGACATTCTAGATGGGCACAAGCCTTCTTAAGTCTTATCTAACCGAGTAACCCCCTGATTCCCTGAAGGTTAGGTGAGGGTTGTCTGGAGTGTTTTGTTATACCAAGTGGTCTAGCTCCATCAATGTTTTGGAAAGGTTGGATGCTCTGTGTATCAGGGAACCTTGTGTAGTGCATACTTTTTACTCACTATTGAACTTCTTCTGGATTTCTTCTCCACCCCACAGGGTACCTGGGCCTGGAAAAAATGAAACGTCAGAATTTAAATGAATTACAAGTGCAGTCTCGACATTTATTGTTTGATGTGCCCCAACAGGCAAACCTGCAATTCATGGCGAGAAGAAACAGTGTCGGAGAAGACAGCCCTGCCAAAGATGACAGGTCTTTGCTGGCAAACAGTTACAACATTCTCAAAATAGAGGGATGGTATCATATTCACAACACAGTTCATGGTGGGACCATTAAACCTGTGTTCTCCCATGTGGAAATGCTCAGCATTGCAGACAGACACTCTGTCACCTGTAGTGTCTACAGAACCAGCAACCAGATTTTTATCTCATTTATTTTAGAATTGTTTGCTGGGAAAATCATACTGAGCAGAAGTTCCTTTCCAGGTGTGTTCTAAGAGCACAGAGAGGTGAAGTGACTTGCCCAAGGTCACACAGTATGCAAGTGGTAGTTGTGGGTTTCAAACCCAGGTCTGCTGGGTTTCCAGATTCATAGCTTTGTGCTTTAACCCTCTAGGCTATACTTCCTCTCAGATACAGAGGTCCATCTGATGGAGACTGTTGGGACTGCAACATACATACAAAATTGCCAGCAGAATGAGGCCAAATGGTCTATCTAGTCTGCTCAAATGTGCAGCTAGCACACTTTATTTTGCAGCTGCCCCACATGCAACAAAACAAGACTTCAGCTTAACATCTTGGCTAACAAGAGGTTTCCTTTGAGCTGAGTGGTTGGTGTGCCAGTCTCTGAAACCAGGGATGCAAGGGCTGATCCCAGGGTCTGGTACTTAACTGTTATTGTTCCATCTATACAGGCTTTTTAGTTATCCCAGTGAGTGTTTCTGATCTTCATACTGGTAGTGAATACCATTTTAGAACTGGGTGATGTTGTTTATGACCTTCTGAACCACGGAGGTCTATAGCAGAACACAAATGCATTGTGACAACAATACAAGAGCTTTGCCAAAACATAAATGCATCATACAGTTCTAAAATGGTACTTATTAACGGTGCGTAGATCAGAAAAGCTCACTGGGATAACTGAAAACTAGAACCAGTATTAAGAAAAAAAAACATTTCTACCAGGAAAATTGAATTGCAGGTTCATCACAGGACTCCTTTAAACATTTAAGCCTGTAATTTAGTTTACAAAACATGCCCCTCACCCCCATGAGCTGGGGAGAGGACATTACATCACCCATCTTGAATTCAAGAACTCAGGCATATGATCAGTTGTCAATGTACTCCTTAACTTCTAACTACTGTACAGTACAGTCGGCATTAAACTTTAAATGCAGTGAAGCTGTTAACTCACTGTTTGATGAGTTCCTGTTTGGTTGTTTTGCTTTATTAATTATGTGTTTTTATAAGCAATGGATTTGTATCTGAATGGAATGCAGTAACTATTAATATATTAAAAATATTGTAGAAAAGAATTATGTGCAAAAAAGTTAGTCATTACCCATTGGGTTGGGAAAACAATCATTGAACTTTATGTTTAAAATTCAATGCTTTTGAGTTTAGATCATCGACTAGCAACTCAATAACAATGAAGATATTTTAAAGTTTCATGCTGACTGTGCTGTAGGCATTAACAATGCTCTCCTTCACATTTGGGAATATGAATCATCATCCTGCGTTTGCTGTGAACGCAGTGGTTTGCTCAAAACAGTAAGAATTAGACTGGTGCAAGATGAGTTTAGGCCACATTGCACCCTTCCTGCTTCTCATTCTTTCCCTTGGCACCCAGCTGTGCCATTGAAGCAACAGTAGGCCCTATTTGAGAATTATGCATTAGTACGTGATGCAGCCGGTATCTCAGCTGGGAGGAGAATAACAAGTTTATTGTACACATGTCAATTCAATTTTCATTTATTAAGAGCAATAAACAGTATGATGTTATGTCATGTGAGCTGTCACGTTCATTAACAATAACATCCTGTGCATAAAGCATACTCATTTGGAACAAAAGGATAGAGATTTTTCTCTACATTACCAGAGGAACCTGATACTTCCGAGGGCTCTTCATGCTAGTCACAGCCTATGCTTTCGCTTGAACGTTACTTTGTGTCATTAGTTAATAAAGTGGCAAAACACTCTCCGTTTTGGCAGTGGGCACAGATGCCTCATAAGTCCATCAAAGACTATACAGTTGCCTGAAGACTTCATTTAATTAGTGTGTGTGCCAGTTTGGAAGGTTAACAGATTAGATGATTTGTGATCAACTCTTAGACAAAATGTCATTTCCAAGGATTATTAAGAGTTGATTGCTAGAACCAAATATGGCATTACGTCAGGCAAAATATATTGTATGCTAGATGTAACAGGCTTTATAAGAGCTCAGTTTTATTACAAATATTGTGCAGACGGATATAAAGGCAATACAATCTCATAAGACAACCCAGCCTCATTACCAGTATGCAATGACTGGTCATCACCAATATGAAGTGACTGGTAGACTGGATGGAGGAAATGGTATTCCAGAAATGGAACAAACACAACTTTTTTATTACAATATGAAAAAAAGCTAAGTCACATGTCAGAGCCATCTTTGGACCCTCCTTACTTTTTAATTTCCTGCAGTGTCACCTTTTGCCACAAGAGGGTACAGTTGATAGCACAATAGCCAACAATTACCGTCCTACAGCATTGCAGCCACATTACTTTGCCTTACTAACCTGATTAAGCAGCAATGTAATGTAGAAAAACATGGGAGATTGCTAAATAGTGTTACTAAAGGTAAAGTAAAGTGATGTTTGCACTGCAGAAGGGACTTGGCAAGGTTGGAGGAATGGTCAAAAGAATGGCAGCTTAGATTCAACACAAAGAAGTGCAAAGTAATGTACCTGGGAAACAAAAACCCAGAGGGAGAGTACACAATGGGGGGTGAGATACTAACAACAACAAAAATGGAAAGGGACCTGGAGGTAGTCATATCAGATGACCTAAAGGTAAGCAAGCAATATGAGAAGGCAGTAAGGACAGCTGGCGGGATAGTGGGATGCATAGGGAGAGGCATTACCAATAGAAAACAGGAAGTTGTTGTCCCTCTATACAGACAGTTGGTGAGACCCCATCTGGAGTATTGTGTGCAGTTCTGGAGATCCCATCTCCACAAGGACATAGATAGGATGGAGGCTGTCCAGAGAAGGGCAACTAAAATGAGGCAGTGTCTGCACCAGAAGACATACTAAGAGAGATTAAAGGAGCTTAATGTGTATACCCTCGAGGAAAGGAGGGAGAGGGGGACATGATAGAAACGTTCAAGTACCTCAAGGGAATCAACAAAGTCCAAGAGGATAGGTTCTTTCAGAAAAAGAGATGTGCAAGAACAAGGGGGCACAATTTGAAGATAGAGGGGGGGACAGCTCAGAGGTAATGTGAGGAAGTATTTTTTCATGGAGAGGGTTGTGGATACAAGGAATGGCCTTCCTGAGGAAGTAGTGGAGTCAAAAAACAGTGAGTGAATTCAAGAATTCATGGGACAGACATAAGGCAATTCTAGTGGGGGGTAGGAGGAAGTAGGCTGTTGGTTAACTAGGATCTGCAGCTTATCCATTAGGTAGGGAAGTGGGCAGACTAGGTGGGCCAAGCGGTCCTTATCTGCCATCAAATTCTATGTTTCTTTGTTACTACTGGAGGTAATTCTTAAGAATATAGGCCAATATACCATACAAGAAATATGTGGTGGTAGTATTTTTGTTTTGTTATTTATTTATTGAAATGTTTCACCAGGAAGGCACGCTGAGCAGCAAGTTGCTCATCTTCCGGTGTGACCTGGGGGGTAGGGGAACATGAGGATAGTTTACAGGGAGTTGGTACACAATATAAATTTACGGTAGATTACATTCACATGATTTGAGCAGACTGTACAGGAGTAATAACATAGTGGGACAGTTTTGAACTAGATAGATACTACGCCAACACTTTTGGGCTAGATAGATACAACACAAAATAACATTTAGGCATACACTAAATGACACATAACTGTGTAGCTAGAAAATGGCTGAATAGAATTGTTGTAGTTTGATCTAGGGAAGTTAGTGAAGAGTAAACACAGGCAGAACTGGTTGGCTAAGGTGTAACAGAAGTGCAAGTTAACTGCAAGTGCATTAGAGATTAGGGATCGGCCATAGCTAGGGCTATGTAAGGGGGATAAGGGAAGGTGAGAGGTAGGTATGTTGGTAGGCAGAGAAGCGGGGGGTGGTGGAAGGGGATGGAAGAAGAAGGAGAAGGAAGAGGCAGGAGGAGAAAGTCCTACCCCTCCAGTATGCTGGGGACCCTGCCTGCACAAGGCAGGGGTCAAGCACGACAGAAAGGGAGCAGGTTGTGACAGTGAGAGGTAGGGTACAGTTGGAGGGAAGCAGGTTGTAGGCAGTGAGGGGGAATACACTTCAGAAGAACAGCAGAGAGGGTAAAAGTGAGAGAGAAGAAAGGCCGAATCCCAGCCCTTCAGGATGTGGAGAAGGTGGAGGGAACAGTTGGGTTAATGGTGCAAAGGATAGGGTAGGGACAGGCCCTTGGTACAACTTTGGATGAATGAGAAATCACAGTTAGAGAACAATGGAAGTCTGAAGGGAGTGAATTGGGGGATGGGAAGGAATGTTGGTTTTTAGGTGGGTGGGAGGTGGAGCTGCAGCAATATCGCATGGGTACTGAAGAGGGGTAGTGTTTGTCAGAGGCTTAGAAGGGGCATTAGGGAGGGTCATAGCAGGAACAGCTAGATGCAAGGAAGTTTTTGAGGGCAGAGCTGATGGAGTAGTAGGAGGATGAGTGATGAATTTGGGGGGTCCACATTTTTGGGAGGTGATGAGAGTAACCAGATTGGCCGATGACGGTGGCTCTGCGGGGGACAGCCAGAGTACGAGAGTCGGATGATCTAAGGGAGTGAGATGGAGTGGGGGGTGTTACAAATGAGGGGGAGAGGTAGGAAGGGAGTCCACCCAGCCAGTGCTTGGAGGTGGGAGAGTCATCTGTTTGTAAGAGAGGGGAAGGATAGGGCATGATAGGGATCACAGTGGTGGGTGTGAGAGGGAGCATCAAGGGCAAAACTTAGGCACACAATCCCACAGGCTCTGGGTGCCTTACCAAACATGTATGAATATAGCTGGGGGCTATAAACACTGGGGAAGGAAGTGGCAAGACACAAGTTGATAATAGAGAATGCAAAAATGCCAGGGAAGGAAGCTCACTAATCCTGCAAAAATGGGAAAAACAAGAAATTAAGGAGGTTAGGGAAAAATGAAGTGAGATGGGTGGCCTATAAAAAAACAAATGGAGTTTGGGCACAAGATGGAAAACTGTCTGCCTTAATGCCAGGAACCAGGGGACAAAATGATTGAGCTCCAGGTAATGGTAGCAGATGCAGGGCTGGACCTTATAACCATCACAGAAATTTGGGTCACAAAGAATAATGACTGGGACCTGATGGTCCCAGGCTACACCTTGCATAGGCGAGATGGGAGAAAGGTAGTCTTCTTTGTCAGGGAAGGTATTAAGACAATGAAGGATGGATCTATCAAGGAAAAATGTGGAAATAGAATTGCTGTGGGTTCAGCTCAAAGAGGCGTCAGGTAAAAAACTGTATCTGGGGATAGTCTATAGACCACCAGGGCAGGGGGCAAGAGCTATAAGGAAGTAGGGGTCAGAAATAGAAGGGGAGGGCACAAAGGGAGAGGTGATTTGAGTGGGGGATCTCTACATACCAGACATTGATTGGGACATTCTAGCAGCTAAGAACACCAGAAGTCAGGCCCTGCTAGACAAATTGCAGGACTTTATGCTGGTGCAACTGGTAAAGGAACCTACAAGACAGGCTGCCATTCCTGATCTGTTGCTCACAAGCTTGGAAAGGGTGGGCAAAGTGCAGGTTGAGAAGCCACTGGGGTTTAATAACCATAATACTATATGATTCGAGCTGGCCCTAGGTGCCAGTAAGTCCTCGTCAGATCTGGATTTTTGGATTTCAACAGTGCAGAGTTCAACCTGATGAGGGAATTACTGTAGTCTGGGACAGGTTAACTGGAGAGCTCAGTATAAGTGGTGTGGAGGAAGGAGGGGGAGAAATACAAGGGGCCATTCTTGAGGTAATAACTCATGCCTGAGAATAGCTACCAAGAGAAACAGGTACAAGAGACATATATGGTTCTCTGAAAAGGTCATCGACAGCTAGGGCCAAAAAGAATGCCTTTATCAGGTACAAGGAGAAGCAGGAGGATGAAGAATGGGGAAGTGTCTAGTAAGAACTGGTGGGGGGGGCAGTCAGGGACACAAAAGCAGACACAGAATTGTGTATTGTGGAGGGAAGCAGGGAAAAACTGTTTTTCAGGTATATAAGGGAAAAAAGAAAAATGTGAGGGGAATTATTAGGCTAACAGAGGGAGACAGGGCCATAGAGGAGGGTGAGTAGAAAGAAAAAAATACTAACTGTAGTACTGTTGTTTCTTGTTTAGGGATCCCTCATTATGTTTATACTCTGTGCAGTCATCTTGGTTTAAAGAGATGCCCAAAAGATTAGAATATATGCAAATTTTAAGAATCTGGAATGTAGGTTCAAACTCTGCATGGGCTCCCCACACTGACTGTTGCTCAGACCTGTTTCTCCACCTGAAGAGAGCAGTTGTCCCATCATGAACTCCAGTAATGGCTGATTCTCCAGCCAGTTTATTTGTAGTTTATTTAAAAGTGTTACTCTTAGTTAGTTTTTTTTTTTTTTTTTTTACTCTGCATTGGCTAAGGTGTTTTCAGTAACTTATGGACTCTCCAGTTCCCGAGTGAGTCCCAAGAACAGGAGATTATCCCAGGTGGCTACCATTTTTGTTTTCAGCTATTGTTTGGCTACTGAACCACTTTTTACTTAATTTAGCAGTGGTTTGGTATTTTAACCTATACAAGTCACAGAAAATGGAGCACTTTCACTTTCCATTTCTGACTGTGCCCTTTCACCTTAATTAATTGGTTCCTGTCATAGGAACTGCGCAGTTAGCAGTTTCCTCAGTATAAGTGTCTTGCTAATGGACTCTTGTACTGCATTGTTTTTGGGAATCAATTTTGTATTTCAGGGTTCTCTCAGACCCGTATGTCAGAGAGACTTTATTGACCTACAATTTCTAGAAATTGAAAAATTGTTTCTAGTTCCTGGCAAGGGCAGACTGCTCCAAGCTAAGATTACTGTATGGCTGCATAAGGTGTAAATATTAACTGAGGGATTCATGAGGTTAGAAGCAGGTGTTCTGAATGACTACTTCTGCTCAGTATTCACTAGGGAGGGCAGTGGGCCTTTGCCAAAGAACAGCATAAAGGCTGCTAAAAAGGGGATCCCAGAAATGAGGCAACAGGTATTTACTAGTGAAAGGGTCAGAAAAGGGCTAGCAGCCCTAGAGATAGATAAGGTCCAGGGGCCAGATTAGATGCATCCAAGGGTGTTCATCTAATTGGTATTGAAATTAGCTGAACCCTTGCTGGAAATAACTCTATTAAGACAGGGCAGCCCAAAAGGCTGGAGGGCAGCAGACATCATTTTGCTCCACAAGGTTGGAGACCAAGACCAGCCAGGTAACAACAGACCTGTCAGTCTTACCTCCATTGTGGGATAACTGATGGAGACACTAGGCAAAGAGGACCTAGTGTACTACCTAGAGAAAAACAATCTCTAGGATAGCAAACAGCATGGTTTCATGGTAGGGGGCTCTTGTCAGACCAACCTGGTAATTTTCTTTGGATGGGTAACTAAGACAATGGCTAAGGCTCATGCAATGGATTTACTCTACTTTGACTGCAAGGCATTCAACTCAGTGCCTCACAGAAGGTTGCTGAAGAAGCTAGAGGATCAGGATGTACTGAAGGACATAGTTAGATGGGTGGGAAGTTAGTTATAAGGGAGACAGCAGAGGGTAGTGGTTAAAGGAGTCCGATCCGAGGAGAAGAAGGTCACCATGGGGGTTCCACATGGATCAGTCCTGGGTCAAGTCCTTTTCAATATGTTCATCAGTGACATAGGAAAAGCAATTCAGGACTAGATGTGTCTCTTCACAGATGACACTAAGCTCTGTGGTAGGGCAGACAAAGAGGTGGCGGTAAGAGAGAGAGATACAGAAACCTACAAAGGTTGAAGAGGTGGTCCAATGTTTGGCAGCTGCAGTTCAATACCAAGAGGTGCAAGGTGATGCACATGAGGAAATGAAAACCCTAGAGTTAAGTATTGCATGGTAGAGGTTAAACTGGACGCTGCCTCTGAGGAAAGGGACCTAGGAGTCATCATAAGTGACCCCCTTAAAATACCTAGTCAGTGTAACAAGGCTTACAGTAAGGCAGTCAAGATGTTGGGGTGCATCTTGAGGGGTTCTGACAGCAGGAGGAAAAAGATTTTCCTACCTCTGTATAAATCACTGGTGAGGCCACATCACTGTACCTGGTTCTGGAGTCCTCCCCTAAGGAAAGACAAGGACAGGCTGCAGAAGGTGCAGCATAAAGTAACCGAAAGGATTCAGGGCCAGCAGGGCAGATCCTATGAGGACTGACTTATGGTACCAAACATGTAGTCTTTCAAAGCCAGACAGAAGAGGGCTGATATGATAGAGACATTCAAGTTCCTGAAAGGAGTGCAGGTGAACTGCAAGGAACTATTCAACAGGAGTGGTGTATCTAGAACATGAGAATATGAATGGAAGCTGGCTGGGGGAGGAATTCAGGAGGGATGTGAGACAGTTTTATTTTACAGAGAGAGTGTGGTTGAGCCATAGAACAGTCTGTTAGCAGGGTGGTGGGTGCCAGAACCATTAATGGTTTCAAGCATGATGGGGCAGAGTTAGGGGTTAGAAGTTACTTCAGGGGTAGGGGTGGGGTGGGATGTAGTACGTCAGGGAACAAGAAGCTGGAGAGTGTAGAAACATAGAATTTGTCAGCAGAAAAGGACTGCTTGTCCCATCGAGTCCATCCAGTTATTCCCTTGCCTATTCTGTCCCATCAGACCCTAAATGGTCTTCGTCGACCCTCCCCAAACACCCAGTATTGACAAAAGCTCCTGGGGTATGATAGTGTGCTGTGGGCAGGCTGGATGGACCGTTGGTCTTGTTCTGCCTTCATTGTCTATGCTTCTAGGTATTTAAGGACTACTGCCTAACAAAATGCAAGAAAACCCTTCCCCACCTCAAACTGTCAGGCAATAGAACCATAACACCATCATTACAATCTTTTTATTCAGGTGCCCTTTCACGAGTTTTGTGCTGCTAAACTTTTAACAACAGGCTCCTAGGAATAAACAATTGGATCTATGCCCTTTCTATTCCCTTTTTCATAATTAAAAATTATTGTCTTCGTTCACATAGCCATTACAGTGTTGACATTCCATTCCTAGTCGGAGAGGGAATTCCCCCTCTCCTTAGATGTACAACCCCATAGAGCAGATAACATTCTGCATTTGTACATTTCCTCGTATATTTTGTTTCAGTTACTGTATTCATAATAAGCTTTCTTTCCTTGTTGTAAGTTACATCAAGTAATTAATTAATCCTCACTGGGGCTGGAACCAAACTTTTCTCTCGAAGCAAATTAAAAATACATTTGCTGCTATTAAGTTACATTTTCAGTCTTTTTTACCTGCTTTAGCTTGTAGATTATTGAAGACGTGTGGCTGGCTGTACCTGGTGGGTGGTCCAGTTGGTGAGAAAGAAGACCCAGCTGGTGGAAATGCAGGGAACTGTTTAAGATATAAATTCATCTACTACCATGATATAATGGATCCAAGACAGCCAGTTTTCAAGAAATAAATCATTATTTGTTAATTTAAGCTGTGTGATTTTTTTCCCCCATTTTGTATATATCATTTATTAGGGAGTACCACATACTGACGGGGGGGGGGGCAAGTAAAAGCCAGGATGTGGTATTTATTTATTTATTTATTTTGCAGTTGTTAGAAGGATGCAAGGCAGATATCTTATCTTGCGTTTTTTCAGTGTCTTAGGTAAAAGAAAGATAACATGTGGGACCATTTAAGGGTATGGTGGTAGGAATAGTGTTACAAATGGTTATCTCCTACCTCTTTCCAAAATTACTGTATTCTGGGACAGTCCTAGAATATATGTGTGAGGGTAGCTTTTGCTTCTTTACAGTTCCACCAATGTGATATAGTGTTACCTGTTTGAAATTTTGCCTGTATTACTGGGGTCCAAACGTAGTGAATTAAAATCTTTGAGGAAAATTCTCTAAATCATGGGGATGAGGTTGTTTTTTGTGCTTCTTGCTACGCTCTGTCACTCTGCTGGTCAGGTATTATAGTATGAAGTTCTGTTGCCCACTGTGCTTGCATGGAGGGTGTGGGTGACAAGAATAGTAAGGTATGTTAAAGTGCAGAAATTAGGTGTCTGGGCAGACCTTAGTGCATGGTCTGCATTAAAAGTGATAAGAGAGCTGGGAGTGGTTCTGGTTTTCTCCACTTGTCTTGGTTGGAGCTTAAAGAGTAGCTGACGCCACTAGGAGAACTTTTACAAAACTTAGTATTTAGACACAGTTCAGTTTGTATTTCCCATTAGTGCTGTATCCCTCCTCCCTGTTACTTATTATTGAGGTCATTTGCATGAAAACATGATCTTTGATCCTAAAGAGTTTATTCCGGTTGCTTTCTCCTTACCTGAGATCAGAATGCACTGCTTGTGACATCACAGTTACTCCCACGGCAACAGATTGTGATGTCGCAGCAGAAGATTATGACACAAAGCAGAGAGTAGGCTATAGAGACAGATGAACTCTAAGAGATAAAAATCATATTTTCATGCAAATGTCCTCAGTAATAAATAAATCTATAGAATATATATATATGGAATGCAAGCTGAATTGTACCCAATTATTATGTTTTTCAAAGTTTTCTTTGAGGCGTCAGCGGCTCTTTATGTCATGCTTTGCTTGAAGGTATCTAAAATGCTCTGTGTTTTTGTATGCCAAACGTGTCTTTGATTGCCTGGAAAAGGAGTATGTCTCTATCCTGGACAAATGGGGAGAAATAGGTTAGGCCTGGTCTCTCCTACCTGCAGTATATACGGTCCTGCATATTAGGGTGGAAGAAACATAGAAACATAAATTTTGTCGGCAGAAAAGAACCTTTAGGCCCAACCAGTCTGCCCCTTGTCCCTGGCTATTCCATCACCACTGTCCCCAGCTGATCATAGGTGTCACTCCCTCCCCTAGTTCCTCTACATAATTTGCCCCTGTGCCTATGCCATGCATGCTTGAAGCTCCCCAGAGTCTTTGCCCCCACTACCTCCTCTGGTAGACTGTTCCAGTCATCCACCACCCTTTCCATTAAGCAGTATTTCTGCACATCTCTCCTAAACTTCCCCTTCTTAGCTACATTGCATGCCCCCTTGTTCTAGTACCTTCCTTTCTCTGAAACAGATCATCTGCTTGCACCTTGTTCACCCCTGTGAGGTACTTGTAAGTTTCAATCATGTCCCCTCTCGCTCTTCCCCCTTTCAGAGAGTACATGTTGAGTTCCTGCAACCATTCCTACTATGGCTTCTCATGCATTCCTTCACCATTTTGGTTGCCTCCTCTATACCGCCTCCACCCTTTCAATGTCTTTGCAGAGGTGCAGCTTCCAGAACTGGACACAGTATTCCGGGGGACCTAACCAGTGAGTAATACAACAGCAGCACCACCTCCCTCCTCCTCCTCCTCCTCCTCCTGCTAGAAGTCCCTCTCCCAATGCACCCCAGCATCCTGCTACTAGCCTTTCCCACTGTTTTGTCATGCTACCCAGCCACCTTCAGGTCATCAGCTATGATGACCCCTAGATCTCTTTCTTGCTTGTTGGCTATAAGCTCCACTCACCCATCTTAGACATAGCTCTTGGGTTCCACAGCCCTAAGTGCATAACCTAGTATGTTTTAGCTTTGAAACCCAGCTGCCTAAGCCAGCCTGGTGGCACTGAGGGTTGAGGCACTGGATGCCACACCTCACACCACACTATCATCCTGGGGTCGGAAATGACCACGGGTTGCCAGGGTTCGGCAGGGGAGAGAGAGGACTGAGTGTCCGATGGACTGATCTCCTCTCCCAGAGAGGGGAAGGTTATCGCCCCACTCCTTGGCTGCCCCTAGTGGAGGGCAGCTCCAGAGGCTGGGAGACACAGAAGAATGGAGACATGACACCCATGTGCCTCCACACACGTACGTTCACATCACGAGGGGGTGGGGGGGTTTCTGGGAGAAAAATGGAAAACAATGGAAAAAAGCAATATGGAAAAAATAAAAAAAGAAACCCAACTGCCGCTCCTTAGACCATTCTTCTAGTTTCATTAGATCCTTGTACATTCTCTCCACCCCTTCCTGAGTGTCAATCCTGTTGCAGATTTTTGTATCATTCACAAAAGAGACTCACCTTCCCCTCAAACTCCTTTGCAATGTCATTTATGAAAACATTGAAGAGGACCAATCCCAGCACAGAATCCTGTAGCACCCCACTGGTCACTGTCCTATTGCCTGAGTGTCTACCATTTGCCACCACCATTTGCCTTCTATCCCTTAACCAGTTTGATACCCAGCTTGTCACTTTCTCCCCCACCCTCAGGCTGCTTAGTTTCTTAACTAGCCTCTTGTGCGGCACAGTGTTGAAAGACTGGCCTGTAGTTGCTAGCATCCTCCGTACTGCTGCTTTTGTGCAGAGGGGCCACATCGGCCCTCCTCCTATCCTCTGGAACTTCCCCATCTCTACTAAGGAGCTGCTAGGGGGTGGCCAGCACTGTGCTCAATTCCTTTAGAACCCTTGGGTAAATCCCATCTGGCCCCATTGCCGTATTCTCCTTTAAGGCTTCCAGTCCCTTCCGGACCCTCTCCACCGAGTATGGACTTGTGTCCACTCCCCCCCTCTTCCTGGTGCTTACTGCAGCATGCTGGTCCATCCCTCCCCACTCTCTGCCTTGAAGACCAAGCAAAAGTAAGCATTTGGTATTTCTGCTGTCTCTTGGTCTTCATCTGTGCAGTTATCCCTGCCTTCCTTATTCTCACTATCCTTCCCTTGTCTTCCTCTTTTCCCCCACATAATTGAAGAAGGACTTGTCCCCTTTTTTGACCTCCTCAGCTATCCTCTCCTGTATTAGTGTTTTAGCTGCCCCCACCCTCCTTCCTGTCTCCCTTTGTTTCGCCAGGTATAAGCTATGGTGTATGCTATTGAGCAAAATAGCAAGAAGGTGTTAGCCTGTCTTGGGTGTCTTAGTGTCTGGTTCCAGAACATAAGTGGGGTTACTGAGTAGGGAATCTGTTGTGGATCTAAAATGTGTGATTGTGGATGGGCAAATAAAGTGTATGATGGTGTGGGGGGGACAGGGAATATTGCGTTAATTCTAATGTCTACCAATGAGCCTTGTAACCTCGGGAGAGCCACTATCATATAGTTCTGAGTTGGGCTGCCTGGAAGTATAAATATAGATTGGGTAGGGCTAGTCCCCTCTTTTGCTCTAGGAAGCTGTAGAGTTTTTTATTTCACTCTTGGGTGCTTTTGCTGCCAAATAAACCTGAATATAATCTTATCCTAGAGTTTGAAATCTGATGTGTTGGGGGCAATGGGGAGTGTCTGGACAAGATATAATAATTTAGGAAGTGTACTCACCTGACTGGCATTGGCCCTTTGCATTAATCCCAATAGCAGGGTGTCCCAGTTCTGAAGGTCCTGCACCATCTGCTGTGTCAGGGGGGTGTAATTTAAGGGCCTGATCTGCTCCGGTGTCATGGAACGCTTTATACCAATGTATTTGAAAAAGCCAACATCCCAGTGAAAGTGGAAACATTATCTGATTCTCTCCGTGGAGTGTAGTTGAGGGTCAGCCCCTCTGTTTTGTTTTGTTTCATTTTGGTTTGGTTTTAATCTGTAGCCTGAGATTTGAGCAAAATGTTCACGTGAATTCCACAGAACAGGGAGGGATGTCTCCGGCTTATCTAGCTATATGAGCAAATCATCTGTGTATTGTGCCAGTTTGTGTTGCGTGGTGCCGGAAATGAATCTTAAGATTTGCTTGTTAGAGCACAAGGCCACTGCTATGGGCTCTAAGTATAGAGCCACTAGCACAAGGCAGATCGGCAACCCTGCCGTGTACCTCTTGTTAGGGGGAATGTTTGTGAGACGCTCCCATTGATTCATATACTGGCTACTGGGTTAATATGTGTTGCTGTGTTGAGTTGGAGAAACTGCATCTGGAATCCAAATTGTTGGCGGGTTTTATGCAGAAAAGGCCATGCCTCTCTATTAGATAACTTCCCTGCATCAAGGCTTAGTAGGAGGAAGATGTGCTTAGTTCGAGCAGCATGTGGAGTATGTGTAATGTCCTTTTAATATACTGTATGGATTTTGAAATTAATACAATAGTAAAGCATACAAAAAAATTCTTGATAATAGGATCGGTCCCAGAGTGATAATACTACAGTTCACCAGTGATAATACTGTTGTTCAGATCCCATAATAGCATTGTTCGTGACCTGAATGATAGTATTACCACCAAAACTCAACAGCGCAAATCTGCCTGCCGACATCTTCCAAAATGTGCCTTCTGAGTGACTGCTTTTCCTGTGTGGGCAGGCAGAACAACTTTTCCAAATATGGCATCTCTCTCTCTCTCTCTCTCCCTTAGCGAGAGAAATGTCCTCAGTGTATCCAGCACCATTTTTTTTTTCTTTTTTTCCTTATTTTACCTTTGGAACTATCTGGTTGATCCTGCTTTCACTCTCTGGCCACTGAACTCAACTCTCCACTCAAGGTAAGACTGACAGCTAGTGACTTGTTAATGCAGTGCAGTGCTCCTGTAATGACTCCAGTAAGGAGTATGCACAGCAGACATCGGGCGCCTGTAGCGAGAGTTAACTCGGGCGCCCATTTTCAATCTGACTAAATTTTCAAACTGAATCCATATATTAACAAGCATCTGTCAATGCCGAATGTTGTCTTGCTGGTTTTGGCATTGGTAGTGCAGGAGTTAGAGAGACACATAATAGAAGTAGCAGTGAAGTATAGAACTGACATCAACCCCACCCCACCCTGTAGAGAGTGACAGGCATTGGGGTATGTGTTTGGGTCGCTGGCCATAATGTTTATGCTATTTCACCTCACCCTACCCTGCAGAGTCTGACAAGTGTCGCGTTGTGCCTTGGGGTCATCTGGCCTTATGCGCACCCAGTTTCATAAGGAAGTATGTTGAGATGGGTGCAGCATAGGAGAATGGGTTGAACTTTGGGGCTGAAGAGTCCAAGGCACACCTTGATGCCTGTCAGTGGCTGCAGGGTAGAGATGGAGGACCAATGGTGTGAGCAGTACAGCAGACAATCCAAAGACACACCCCTGATGCCTGTTAGTCTGTACAAGGTGAGATGTAATAGTTAGAAACCCTCACGCCCTGGGCATGTGTTGGTATTTGCATTCCAAATTTTAAAACATGGCCTTTTTGTGACCCCACCTCATGAAATCATTTGGGATCTCTGTTCATGACTAGTGCCCCTGTGATTTTGTTAATCTGTCTCGAACGTTGATTTCCCACAGTGACCACGCCATTCTGCACCACATGCAAATGTCAGCTGTACCATTGATGAGGTGTGCAAAAATGACAATGTGGGAAATCTGGAGTGAAAATATTAAACATTCTCAAAGTTACGAGCATGTGTGAAAACTGCACGTTGCATGCTCATAACACAGTCATTTAGTGGAATTATTTCACCAACTTTTTAACATAGCCATTTTGGGATCTCTGCTCATGAACAGTGGCATTATGATTATCTTAATGTACCCGAACGTTGATTTCCCACAGCGACCGTGTGATTGTGCGCCAGATGTGCGAAACTACATTTTAGGCAGGATGTGACAAATGACAGCTGAACTATTCATAAGAAGGTGTGCAAAAATGACAATGTTGAAAATCTGGTATGAAAATATTATAAATTCTCAAACTTAACGACTGTGCATAGACACTACGCAACGCACACTTGTAACATAGTCATTTTATGGAATTGTTTCACCAAATTTTCAACATAGGCATTTTGGGACCTCTGCTCATGAACAGTGTCACTGTAATTTTCTTACTCTGTCCTGAACACTGATTTCCCACAGCAACCATGCTATTCTGCGCCGGAAGTGCAAAAACACATTTCAGCCAGGATGTGAAAAATGACAGCTGTACTGTTCATAAGGAGGTGTGGAAAAATGGCAATGTTGAAAATCTGGAGTGAAAATATTACAGATTTGTGAAGTTACAAGCGTGTGTGGAAACTGCCCAATGCACGCACATAAAACAGTCATTTCTTTTATTTTTTTCACCAAATTTGCAACATAGGCTTTTTGAGAGGCCACCTCATGAACAGTGGCACTGTTCTTTCATTACTCAGTCCCGAAGGGTGATTCCGCGCAGTGACCTGCAAAATCACCTTTTGGGACCAAATAACTCCATGACAGTAACTGAATTCATGAGGAAGTGTCCCAATAACCCCATGTTGAAAATTTGGTGGCAAAATTCCCAAAAATCCCTGAGATATGCACCAAAGTTGAAAAAACCCTAGTTATGCCATTATACAGCTTACCGCATTTCCTCAGTTCGCGGTCAGCTTTGAAGAGTGCAGACATGTTCCCGATCCACAGAAGATCGTTGCGCTGGGCTCCGGAGGTAAGTATGGGGAGGTGGGGCACACAGTGAGTGGGCGCTGGTTAGGGGAGTGAGCTGCAGACTGCAAGGGACCATTTTCTACTTTACAGGAAAAAAAAAACACCGTGGGAAGGTTTTTGTTTTTACAGGTACATTTGACACACTGGGGTGGGCTCCCAGCATGTCACCTGCGTGTTTTTTATGGAGAGGACTGGAGCTGATGGGGATCGGCAAATAAAAAAGAGTGATTGGTGGGGTGATGCCGACAGGGATTGGGCTCCCCCATCGGCAGATGAATTGGGGAGGGGGGAATTGTAGCCGATGGGGACTGGGCACCCCATCAGCAAATAAAAAGTGTTGGGGGGGTGATGCTGACAGAGGGATTGGGCACCCCCCTAAGTCAGCTTTTCTGGGGACTGTGCAAGGCGGACGGCACAGCCACCGCCATGTCACACTGAAACTTACACCAGGAAAGGCACACCCTGCAATGAGGTGGAGATCCCTCATTGCAGCGGCTAAAACCTTTCAAGGTGGTGGACATGCTTTTGCACTGCTGTCATAGACAGCATGCAATCTAATTTGTGCCACGGAGTCCAGCCTCAAAAAGCAGTGATGCCACAGGCCACAACAGGACTGTGCCTTCAAAGTCTGCTATTCCAAAGTTACCACAATATGTTTCTTGCGCAGGCGCAAGACAACATAAAAAAAAATAACAGATAGGGTTGTGTGCATTACCAGTGAGTCCTACCATCTTGAGGTTCTGGATACACTGGAACCTCTCAATGGTATTACTCCGTGGTAATGCACACAACCCTATCCATCATTCTGTTTATAATATTGTCTTGTGTTTGTCTGGATTTGACAAACCCTGTCAGGTCATGTAGGAAGGATTAAGTTCAAACTAGCTGCTATGATGGATGAGAACAGCTTATATTATGTGTTTAACACAGACATAGGCCTGCTGGATTCTGCTTTTGTAGGGTCCTCATTGGCTTTCAATATTGCAGAGGTTGTGGCTTATCTCCATGAACCTGGTATGGAACCCCCTTTCTGAAGATGGTTAAATAATGCTAGGGGATGTGGGGAGCGGTCTCCTCAGAATTTTTTTGTAAAATTCTTAGCTGTACAGGTACCTGTCTAGGCCTGCACATTTGTGTGTCTTTGTCTCAGAGAGTACTTTCTACAATACTTACCGGGGCCATTAGTTGACCCTTCCTCAGCTACTTGAGGGAGTTTAATAGTGCTGAAAAAGTCCATAATTTTCTTCTGGCACACTGGCCGTGGCTTATCTGAGTACAGGCAAGTATATGCTTGAAAAACCTGCAGGATGTCCTATATTTATAGTAATTCATCACTTTCTTTTGTGTGGGATCATAGAACTTTTGTACTAATGCTGCTGTTTTGTTCTTACAGACTCAGTGTGCAAGAAGGCGCGTGGCCCTAGGGTCTCCTTCGTAACATTCCTGTGTTACATAACATAGTGCTAGCTCTGTCTTTTGATTCCACAACTGCAGCGCATGTTGTGCTTCCTGTAATACTGGGAGCACAGCTGTTTCTCCTCTTTGTGTCTAGTCTGTAGGGAGTATCCCCAGTATACCCGTGTGGTTAGTGTGTGGTATCTCACAGCTCTTTTTTTTTTTTTTTCGCTGTGTATGCCGCCATGTATCCCCTGATAAATACTTTTAAGGTAGCCACTACAGTGCGGGGGAGACCTCTGGGTCTGCATTGCTAGAGGAACTGTGGGATTCACTCACTTATTATGGCAGTGAATGCTGAGTCCGTGAGATGTATTGCAATAAATCTCCAGAATGTTTCCTTTCCTTACCAAGTTGTATTTCCAGTGTAAGTGGAGCATAGTCTAATGGGGCCATCTAACCTATGTTACATTTTATTATTGTGTCTAAATATTTTTGTCTCTCCTCTATGGCTTCGGTTTTTGTCTCATTGCTGTTTTTGGTGTTGCAAGTCAGCGCAATGTAGAGGGTGAATTATTTTCTCTACCAATGCAGTCTGGGCCTCCTTCAGTGTATGGTAGACAACTGGGCCCTCAGGAAATGGCTCTTTCAGCTTGGCAGGGAAAGCTGTCTGAAATTTGATACCTTTCTCCCTCAAAGGGCAAAAAACTTTTAATATTCCCTGCATTTTATCATGACTACAGGCACATAGTCATGGTAACAAATGATTCTGGTCTGTTTGAAGTCAAAAAAACTCTTTTTCCGTGCTTTCATTATGACCATTTCTGTCATTCTCTAGCTCAAGAATTTAGGAAAGATCGATTTGGGTCTGGCAAATATCTCGGAGGCTTTGGGCCTAATCCCCTCTGGGCCCATTTGATGTTCAAGTCTAAGACTACTGGGACTACTGTTGAGCAGGGGATAGTAGATTATTCTTATTAGGAATGTCTGTGACCTGGACGGCAACAATTTTCTCGAGAAGTTTGCTGAGAACAGGCAGGATGGCAATAGGCTGATAGTTTGTTAGGCTCTTAGGGTCACGTTTTTTAAATATTGGAATCATTTTTGCTATTTTCCAATTTTCTGGGACTGTTCGTGAGGTTAAAGATATATTAAATAGCCTTGTTATTGGGGTTGCTAGGGATGAGACACCAATCTTGCGTAATCTAGGTACGATTCCATCAGGGCCATTACTCCCACTGGAAGAGACAGAGTAAAGGAGTCTTAGAACTTCCCTTCGGGATGAGGCACAGAGGTAAAAATAGGGGGAGGGAGGACAAGTCTGTGGAAGATAGTGCTCTTGGAATGGTGAGGGGTGATCTTTAGGGGATGGTAGGTTGGAAAAGTGGTTGTTGAAAGCATTGGCTATTGTGGACATGTTATTACAGTTAACCCCGTTAATAGTCATGTCAGACATAGTTTGGAATCCATGCCACAGCAGATGAGGCCTTTGATGTGGCTCCAGAATTGTTTAAGGTCTTTGGTGGAGGCTTGTAACAACTCTCTGTGATAAGCTGCTTTAGCAAAATGTATTTCTTTCTTACAGGCATTTCTCAAAGTACAATAGTCGATCCAGTGTATATGATGAGAAGAGGCTTTGAATTTGTACCATGTCTCATCTCATTTTTTTGAGAAGGGCCAGTAGTAGCGCAGTGGGTAAAGGCTCTGAGCTGCAGATCTGGAGACCTGGGTTTGAATCCCACAGCCACCTAGGTGCATACTGTGTGATCCTGAGCAAGTCACTTAACTTCCTTGTGCTCTCAGGTCACATCTGGAAACAAGCTTTGGCTTAGTGTGCTACTCCTGGTTAAACAATGTTCCCTTTCCCTAGGTTGCTGTGTAGCTGTCTTGTTGTTTTCCCCTTTACTCGACGTTTGACCATGGGGACATGTTTGTCTTGAAGATGGAGAAAAGTGGTATTGAAATAGTCCAGGGCAATGTTAATATCATCAGTCCTATAGAGGGGGGGACCAGTTAACTAGGTCGAGATCACCAATGAAGGCAGAGGAGTTGAACTTAGAAAGGTCACAAAGGGCAAGCTCCTTGGGGGGAGGGGGGGCATGGGTATGCCAGATGCAGTAGATGGGTGTATGATCACTGACTGCATCTGAAAGAGTACCAGCATTGATTATTCTGTCCTTCCTGTGAGTGAGGACCCAGTCAATGAGCGAATGATTATCTCCCGGTGTAGATAGCCTTGTTGGGTCAGTAACAAGTTTGGAGAGATGAAGTTTATTTAAGAGGGGGTTATAAGAATGTTTTCCAAGCCAGTTTAGATTAAAGTCTCCCATAACAATAATTTCAATTTTTCCCAGTGGCAGTGGACAGGTAATTGATTACATCAGTGAGACCAGATATGCCACTCTTGGGAAGGTTGTAAACACAAATAATGCATAATTGTTTGGTGCCACCCAAGGTCAGGAGTGAGTGTAATACTTCACAGGAGGTGGGTTTAGCACCAGGTATGGTAGTTAGTTGCAATAGGTTTTTTAAAGTAGATAATGATTCCCCCTCTTCTTTTCTTGGAAGAGCGATGCGTGGGATAGGAAGGATAGAAGACGTCCAGTGACATCATCACTAAGGTGGCTGCTTGATTCAAGAGCAATCGCCTCTCTAGAGCCTGTAGGAGCCCCCCTCCAGCACATTACCGCCTGTTGCCGGGTGGAAATGAATGAACTTTGTGTCTTTTGTAAACAACTGGGAAATTGTTGAGTCGAGGGTTGGTTATTTTTAAACACTGGAGTTATTAGCACATGAACTGGAGTCCCTGTCCCAATCTGCACACCCACATTAGAAGGAGTTGAATGCTTTCTGGGCTGGATTTTCAAAGGGCTGAGAATGCCACAAGCCCCGGGTGCAGTAAACATGTGGCACATGGTGTTGAGGCATTCTCCCAGCCGGCAATTGAGATTTTCTATCCCCTGTGCCAGTTGCCACAAGTAAGACCAACTTTTTCTGGTCTAGCTTGCGACAATCCCGAGTGCCCTTTTTACAGGGCTTGCACTGAATATTTGGCGTAAGCTGCCGTAAATCAGGTAAAATGTCATAATTGCACTCGACCTACTGAAATTGGGCTCAGCGTCATAATGTCGCAAAACAGAATGCCACAAGAATATACCGCGCTGTCAATACAGTGCGATATATTGCCAGCAGCATTTCTCTGTGTTTTGTGGGGGGCTGTGCTCAAACATCCCAACTAAAATAATCAACTCTGGGGGTGTACCCTTAAATCGCATAAAGTATGAAAAACAGAAAAAATCTATGCATCTGGGACAGGGATTCCATACCCAGTCTGCAGACGCACCGCCCCAGTTGCTGCCTGTGGCTCATCCTGTCGAGCCATGGCAGCTGCTCAGTGGTCCCTCCTCCCAGCAGAGAACTTATCCTGTGCTAGAGAACAGTGACAGGGTGCACAACTGCACATAGACCATTTAGCGGTTTTGCACCCTGTTGCTATTGCCACCCGCGCTGTCTATGTTGCGCGGTTTTAACACACACCATCTTACATACAGCAAACTGGCCCAGTAGGCTAAAATTGGGGGCAGTTTGTGATGAAGGTTTTGGCACAGCTGTGCCAAAAAAAGGGCTTGATGCAAGCCCTGTGTTGCCCTTTGAAAATTCGGTCCCCTGTGTGATTTAATTGAAGAAAAGAGTGACTGATTCCCATGATACTTACATCGCTGCTACACTGTAGCTTGCTGGTGTCCTTGCCCAGTTTAGGCACCATCGTGAATGACCTACCTGACCAGTATGTCTGTTCCCCCACTCCAGCCCCTCCTCTACACCAGTTTCACTCAGTAATTTTTCTCGCAGTACTGGTAATGAGCTCCCGGGTCCTACAGACCCAGCTCACAGTTTTCTCCCCTATGAGGAGGTCATCTAACCAGATGCCTGATCCTCCCTAGCTGGCCTTTGCGCCCAATGTCCCTGATTCGAGATGCAAAAATGGATTGCCTGCCAGCATGCTAAGCCATCCCCAGCCACTTGGTGCCACATAGTCAGGTAAAATGGAAATCTTGTAATGCCCGTACACCTAAAAGGTGACACAGAGTGCCTGACTGAAGAAAGTAATGCATACCACAGTGGAGTAGCAGCTACAGTGAATGCATACCCTCCAATCATGCATTCCCCTTGTGTCAGAAGGAGGAACTACAATAAGACTTTTAAAGGAGAATGTAGGTAGCAGCCAGCGACACTAAAAATCTTCATATGAGGAATTAAACTTACCTATAGGTGCCAGCATTCCAGGGATATCCATATCTAAATTAGCTGTATACCAAATCAAGAAAGCAGTTGTTTCATTTGAACCTTGAAAAAGACAGCAATTTAATTGTTAGGGAGGCTGTGCTTAAAAACACACAGCTTGTGGCCAGTCAGCTCAGTGGTAGCGCTAAGGATCATGATCTGGGATGGAGAACAAGCCCTAGTCATAGGAGGGTTGGCCAGGGGAGATGGATCGAGCATCCCAGAAGATGGTCTCCTCCTCCTCCTCCTCGGGGGGGGTGGACTCTGGACTGCACTACAACATCACCACCTGGGTGACTGCAGGTGGTGTGCAGCACAGAGGCGACCATTGGAAGGGGCAAAGCTGATTGGCTCTAACAAGTGCAGCCATGCATCAGTGTCCGTGCATGGCCATGAGTCTTGCCTACAATATCCCAGGGGACAGGGGAGCAAAACCAGGAAGTACCCTGCAGGTGCACAGGATGAAGCTGCAGGCTATTCTTGTGCTGACTGCCCACCACCTTCTGGAACAATTTAGTATGATCAGCTTGCCACTGACTCCACCCCTAAGGGGAAATACCAAGGAAAGAGGAGGCTGTGGTATTTGCAGAGAATACAGGGGTGGGGCTGGAGGTTTCCTGAAACAGGATAGGGGCCACTGCAAATAAGGGAAAGACACAGTATGTTAAAAAAACACACACTGCTGCCCCACCGTGACATCATCTTCGATCTTCACATGCGCATTTAAATATTATTTTCCAGTGGCTACCCTTTGGAAGGAGAGTTCTGGCCATGGAAGGACAGTGCAGATTCCTGGTCTCCCCTTTTGTCCTCTTTTTATCCCTTTCCTCATAAATAACTGTTTCATTGGGCCCCCCAGTGACATCAACTTGGGGTAATGGATGGGGTGCCTCACAGCCTTCCTGATAGGGACACTCTACCCCTCCCACACCCCTCACACAGTGTCACACAGCTCCAAATAAATTCCCTTCTCGATAAATGTTTCCGAGAAAAGGTCTCTGAGAGTAGCTGTTATCAGCCCCCAAGTGATGCCAATGAGAACTTAACTAGGATCTCTTGTGGATTGTTCTGCCAGCATTTAGCATGCCAGCACTCAGAAATGTAGCATGCTCTGAGTTTCCTCTGGACTACATTTCCTTCGGTACCTTCCCTCCAGCCCCCTACCCCACTTCTCTTTCTCACCTCTCTTTGCTTTCATCTTTAGTGGCCCTCTCACTGCCTATATATTCTTTTTTTTTCCCCATCATTTACGCTCCCTTTCGCCACCGGCAACGCAGCTTGCCCAGCTCCATCATCCACCATGCTTGTGTTTTACCTGGCTCCAGAGATCCCCATGGACTGCACCCCCTACCACCACAATGGGGCTGGGGAGGGAGGACAGTCCTCCCCAACCCCAGTGACCCAATCCAGATTTGGAGCCAGGGCCCGGTCAGTGGTGTGCAGACTACAGTGTGCCAGCTGGCTTCATCCTGATGGCATGTTTTCCCATTTTTTTCTATCACCCTGCCCACCTCCCCAGTGTCCGGCCATACCAGATGTGGCCTATCATACCCCTGTGGAAGAAGCAAGATCTGTGGCCCATTGCAGGTGTTGCTAGAGCAGTCAAACCAGATGCCCTTCCTCCTGACCCCCCCTCCACTGACCAGCTTCCTGGGTTCACCTCTAAACCTGAGTCACCAACATGGGAGTGCACATCTGTATCCATGGGGCCATCAGGTGGACCCCACATATACATTTCTTTGCTGTTTAAGCATCTTTGCACCCGGAAAACTGTTTACCAGTTTGAAATGTTGTACCTGTATGCCAGCCCGGAGGCACTGAGGGTTGAGGGCTGGACGCCACACCAGTGACCCGGGTTCGGGAACGAGCCCAGGCCATTGGGAGTCAGCAGGGAAGGAGAGGATTGAGCATCTGGAAGACAGCTTTCCTCTCCCGGGGGGGGGGTCCATGCTCGGTGCTTCACTGGCCTCTGGCGGAAGTCGGAGGCATGGCAAGCGCAGAGCTGATGTCTAGGGGATGGGGAGTGGTGATGTTGGCGGTGATGCCATGGCATCTGGGTATGTGCCACTTCCCCAAGAACAAGGGAAAATCACTCTGCAGGCTCCGGGAAGACCAAGCACTGAAGCAGACCCCTAATTGCTCCCACCTGCCTGGTCCTGTGGTCCCTGACGAAACCAGAATTGTTCGGTGTGTAAGCCCCTCCACCTCATCCCCACCATGGGGAAAGAACCGTGACTCTATGGGGGTAGACCAGAGGACTCCAGTAGAATGGCTGAAGCGGTGGAAGACTTCATGGGTGCTCCTAATGTTGTGGAGCCTGCAGAGATCGGGGTGGATAAACAGAAATTTAAAAAAATAAAAAAAGAAATGTTGCACCTGTAAAAGAAACTTTTTTCCTTTTACTCTTAACTGTCTACCTCCTGTTTTGACACCAGGCAAAACACCTTGACTGCAAACTCTGATGTCTGTGTCGGTACCTCCAACTGGGAACCAGTACTTTAGTGGATGCATGATTCGGAGCTGGAAAACCAGTTCAGGAAAATGAAGATTCTGCCAGCAGTATTCTAAGGCAAGCCTGTACACTGATGGATTCGAGCACTAAAGTCACAGTTGCCCACACTGGCAGGGAGGTACTGGTGCCAGTCATGCAGTCAGATGGGAGCAATCAGTGGATGCAAACAGCGTAGTCTCTCCAGTGCCATTTCAAAGGAGTATTTGAAGCCTCTATTTAGGATTCCTGAATGCTGCAGTTTGGTCTCAGATGAGAAAGCATGTTGAAATGAAAACATAATGTAGGCATTTTTCATCCTAAGGGGCCACAAGAGACTCATTTCACCCCTCTGAGCCCTGGTGCAAATAACATCATCTGTTCTAGTAGCTTTGTGCCGGTGGGGGATTTCGGACCAGTTCCTTTATGAGACTTTAAAACCTGATTACCCCCAGCTGCTGCAGGGAAAGTATGCCAGCATGCCTTGTTCCTATAGCAGGAAGCTGTGAAATGGCACTGGAGTCAACTGACATACAGCGTAATGAGTTTGAGTTCATTTTTCTGGTTTTACTTTAATAAGTATGAACTGTGCTGGGGATAGAAGCCTTCCGTGAGTGCAAGGGACTAGTAAATTGTGGGCTGTCATGGTTGCAGAATCCTCCACACCGTGATAAATTTAGTGTTGGTAAAAGGTGGGGGAACTGGCAATAAAGGAAACTGAAATCACTGGACAGGTACAGTGCAGGTGACCTGTGTACAGGTTTCTCCACGCTGTAATCAGTTTAGCACTGTCAACAAACAAACAGAAAGGCCCAGCACTCAAACCTCTCTGTCGCTCTGATAAAGAAACAGTCTTATACCGTTGATGCTATAAAACAAATCCTTTGATGTGAATTTCAGACCCAGCTACAGCAAACAGGGTGCCAGCACAGAGCCCCAACGTTACGTGCCCTAAGCTGCAACATTTGGTTACTTATTATAGGTCTAATTAAATATTTATCAGCCTAACAAGGCTCCTAATTGGCTGCTGAATTGGTCATTATCTGCTCTTAACAATGATTGATCCAGCTGACAGTCCACGTTGCGTGCCAGCTATGTGTAACATCCTTGCACTTTACCATTCCCACCACAGCACTCAAAACATCAATTGTACGAAAAAAAAAAAAAAAAAAAAATGAAAAGCAAGGCTGTTATTGTGACTAGAATTATAATCGTAATAATATCCTTGAAGCAAGTCATTTTGTAGGATTAATGACTGGCTGGTAAGAGGTGGCTCCCAGCTGTGCCTTGAGTCACCCATCCACATCTAGTTATTAAATCCTAGGAAATTACCTGCTTCTTGGTCGTTATTGCATAAATGAAAGGCATGCATGGGGCCTTGCAGTTTGTTTGCTTCCATTTGGCCAGTAGTGCAGAATGTTTTCTCCTGTGTGCTACATTTTTTTGTCTGCTAGTACTAGTCAGTATTGAGATTGCAGCCCTTTGTTTTTGTGGCAGCACAGGTGGGTTCTGTTCTGGTTCCTCCTCACTTCGATCGGTTCAGTACTGGGCAACACCAGGTATGAAGCCGCAAGCCAAGTACAGTTAGGCAAACATCTCTCCTTGCTATCCAAATGTACCTCAATCTGATCTCAAGAAGTAACCCTGTCTGGTCTGGAGAGGTGCCACTCGAGAGACTGTTCCATTCTCTGTGCACATACATTCACTCAGGGTGTGCCCCATTTTGGAACGAGTCACAGTCAGTGAAACAGACTCAGTTAGAATGCCTGACTCGCTGCACGTATGATGGGAAGTAGCCCTCAGACACAGGTTCCCAGTGGTGGAAGGTGCCAACGCCTAGCAACGGTATCAGCTCAGAGTCCTTATTACGTAGTGTGATGGGCTACGCCATGCAGCATACTCCTGCCAGGGGAGTGAGCTCCCCGCCCACCAGCAGGAGCTGCTGTGAAGCTGGAACGTGCCACCACCCATCTCGTGGCGGAAGCACACTGCCATCGTCAATGGGTACTCCCAGCCTGGCTGCCTGAGTGCCAGTTCCTCAGCTCACTCCCAGACTCAAGTTGCTGGCATGGAAATGCAATGCACTTCCACCAGATCATCAGGGGGCCCCCTACTTCATGTTTTTTTTTTTTTTAATGAAACAGGCACACAACATTAAGGGGCTACTAAACAAGCTATTTATTTAACGGTTTAATCAGGAAGGCATACTGAGCAGAGTACTGCTCAATTTCAGATGCACCCTGGAGGTAGGGTGAGAGGGGTACAGACAGAATTATGAGTACAGGCAGAATTATAAATGTCCAGACACATTCCAAAATAAACATACAAACAAAACAAGCAATATAAGGAAAGTGCAGTACTACAGGCAGCTGTACAATTCATATGAATGTAAGATATAGTAACAGGCTGAGTTACAATGACGAGGCATAGGAGAAAAATAAAGGAACAGTACAAAGTAAAATAAAATAAAATTAAAGACACGTAGCAAGATAACTGTACATGATAGAGTGCAGTTCAACAGGCAGTTGTGCAAAAATAAGAGTTTCAAATAATGCAAGAGTCAACTATATAAAACATTGTACAAGAGATCACAGCTTGCCGTACCTGTTCCCGCCCTTCTTTACTTTACCAGATGCTTTCAAATATTGTTTCATCGGGTTTCTATTTTGTAAACAAAACGGTCATTTTTTTAAGCTTAGCACTACGACACTTCCATGAAATGGCCACCAATGTCATCACACGATGACATTGACAGAGCGAGACTGCAGTGGCTGTTTATTTTGTTGATAAATTACCTACTTATGTATTTATATTAGATTTTAAATACCTTGGGGTAACTTTGGATTACACCTTGGGCCCGATTCCAGGACATATGGCACAACTTGCGGGTGGATGCGAGTTGTGACATACTCCGCTACACCAGGGACCCTGTGCCAGATTCCAGAACAGGCAGGGTCCCTGGCACCTATGCCCTGCGATTTGCGGCAGTTCCAGGGCTGCACCACGGGAAGGGCGCACCTGACCTGGGTGCCGCAAGCCGCAGCGACACCCACCCACAGGGAGCAAGTCACACATGGCATGGCCCCCCCAAAGCCCAACACCAGGACACCACGGCAATACCCCACAGGTCTGTGGAGGGGGTGGGGGGGCCACCGGACATCCGTAGGGTGCATGGCAGATGCGGGCCATGTACTGCCCTGAGGGCACTGCTCGGGGATGGGGCATGGGGTGCCAGCTGCCCACAGAGGGCAGTCCTGCCAACAGGGTGGGGTGGGAACCCATGCGGGACCATGGGGGGATCGGCTGTAGGGGCACCAGGCGTGGAGGTGCGACCCCGGTGGACGTACGGTATGGTTAGACCAGTTAATAGCTGATCTAACCGTACTCACACCATTGTCTGCTGGGGTCCCTCCTGGAATAGCGATATGCCATTCCATCAGCCGCAGACCTGGAATAGGGCCATAAGAGCTACTAGAAACCCCCTTATGCCATGTTGCAGGGGGTTTCAGGCATAGAGGGTGGTGTAGCCAGCCTTTGGCTCAGGCAGCCTGTGCCATGTCGCGGAGCCGCCTTTTGGAATAGCGGGCAGCATAACGCATGTTGTAAGATGTGACTTGCATCATTGGGTTTAGTGCAAGTCACCTTGCGACATGCGTAACCCATCTTGGAATCGGGCCCGTTGTCTTTTTCAGCCTATGTTGACAATCTGGTGGCCATAGTTAATAGAAGACTGGATGCTCTGTATCAGAACAGGAAGAATCTCACTGGGGATGTTAGATGCCTTATTGTGGCCAGTTCCATTCCGTCACTTATAGATTATGGGCTCCCTCTCTATCAATGCACCTGCCTGTGACACGGTACTGAACAGACTAAAGCTGATCTGTAATAAGGTGTGCTGCTTTGTACTTGGTGCAGATAACCGCACTCATAGTTGTACGCATTACACACTCACTAACTGGCTACCTTTAGCCAGCAGAATAAAGCTCCAGACCTGTTTGCTAGCTAAAAAGGTGCTCTTGGACCCAACACCCCCTCCTTTAACAAATTGCTTCCACAGCATCTCCAACCAACTCTTGTGCCTCCTTTCAGGCGTACTTCACTGGGCAAGCAGCCATTTGCTGTCAAGGCAGCAAACTGGTTAAATGAATTGCCTGATACACGCTGATAAATCTCCCCAAGTTTAATCAGTTTAAGAGAACTTTGCTGTCTGCTTTTGGAGTCAAGTGCAGTGCAATTGTAACCATTAAACAGTTTTATTTTGGGTTCTCTCTGTACGTTACCTGTAACTTTTTATACAGCAATCTGTATGGATTTATTTTTTAAAATTGTATGTAATTGTTCTACCTTAAGTGCTCTGAGCCTGACTCGACTGCATTTATATTCCTCTGGAACTAGTTATTGTACCTGTAATGTTTTTTTGTGACTGTATTCGACATGGAACCATTGTAAATGAGCACTTGTGCTCCAAGGTAATCTCCGAAATTTTTAATAAATAAATAAAAGACACACTAAGTATGGGTTTTTGTAGCTTACTAAACAAAACAGGTGGTAGGCAGGAAAGGCAGCTTGTGAAACTCCAGTTAAATGGGTTTCACACTGTCTCACTCTGTCTCAGTCACGGCTGAGACTGAGAGATGACATCACCATAGAACTGTCGCAGCTGCATAAGCCACATTGGAATCTGCAGCACAGGGAGTGAGTTAGAACTTTGGGAGTTTTCAAAGTCAGTTTTCTGTTTGTCTTAAAGCAAGAAGGAAGTTGTCTGTTTACCTCCAAGCAGGAAGGAAGTGTGTTCCTGTTTACCTTTTGAAAGTGGTGGAGACCGCTGTCCAGGTCTCAAGTGTCCCTCCTCGGGGGGAAAAGTCCTCTGTGGATTCAGGGGCAATCCCTATTTCCACTATAGAAGAAAGCTGCCTGTTTACAGTTTCTGTTCTTGTATAACAGTGAAAGAAGTGGTACTTGCCTGTGGGGCACCTGCAACGAAGGGTGAGTGTTTTGCTCCATTTGAAGGGGCAAACAAATTGTTTCATCAGTTTGGAAATATAAAGAAAGTTGGGATGTGGACTGCTATTTGGGAGGACTATTTTACTAGGACAAACAAATGGAGCAGTCAAAAAAGTCTAAAGTTTTAATGGATTTCAAGTAATGCTGTAGAGGGGGTGATTCAGGTCATCCACCGTTTAATCTACATTTTCAAAGTTTAAGTTTCTGTTTGTCCAGAGAAATGGCCGGGTATGGGCTGTGGGAGCTGGAGGTGGGAACACCCCCCATCTTTAGTAACCAGGTCCACCTCTATGGATTTCTTCTGTGATTTGCTACTTGCCTCATGCACCTGGCCAGTGATGAGGTGGGTACCCAGATGTGGGTCGCAACTTGGAAAATCTCTCTAGGAGTCACAGACTCTAAGTGGTGTGGGGAGCCACAGTTTGGAAAATATACTCCTTGTCTGATGGGAGTCCAAAGGAAGTAAGAAATTAAATCTCTCTAGGAGTCGCAGACTCTAAGTGGTGTGGGGAGCCACAAGTTTGGGAAATATACTCCTTGTTTGATGGGAGTCTCTCCAAGTAAAGTTTGGGTTCATTCTTCAAATGGACCGTCATTCCAGTGGCCGGCAGGGGAGCCGGGCCAGTCGGGCTGTGTATCCAAAGCGCATGCAAGTCTGGGCTGAGTGCCTGGTGGGTCCAGAGCCAGACAGTAGTAAAAATGGGTTCATTCTTCAAGTGGACTGCCTTGTAGTCTCTATCTGCATATACAGTGAACGTAGCTCCTTGGGGGACCATCAATGCTTTGTCATGTTTCAGCTAGTTTTGAATAAAGCCACACTGAAAAATCCCAATCCTGGTTCTGGACATTACAGTTATTGCTTCCTGTAGTTGGATTTACTTGGGTGCCCCTGTGCAGAGTACCCAAACCTTGGTCCCTTATGCCAGATAACCTCATCCTCCCCGAACCCAGGTCCCCACCAGGTATTGCTGCCAATGCCAACAGCATGCCACCTGTCGTTTTAGTAAAAAAGACAGGGGTGAGGGGTTACAAAAATGGAGGCACCACTTTGGATTTGTTCGGGAAGGAGGGTGCTTGGGCAAGTGGGCTAGCATTTTGGCTATCTGGCAGTCGGTAGCCCAAAAAGATGAAACAATTTCCCTAGTGTGTTGCTGTGTGCTGCAAATCTTGTGCTGCTGTTTAAAAAATGCCAACTGTTTACCAAGGAGCTGTAAAGCCAAAGAGTGTGCCCTTGTCCTGCATCATCAAAAATGTTTACAGCATTTTTGTCAGCTTTTAAAGTAAATTCTGTGAAGAAAAGTATGAAAAACTAGGGGTAGCAACAGAGAAATTGTGCCCTGGACGTTTAAAATGCTTTTAAAGTGAATTCTGTGAAGGAAAGTATGGAAAACTAGGGGTAGCAACAGAGAAATTATGCCCTGGACGTTGGAAATGCTTTCTGTGCAAAGCTAGAGACTGCAGAGTTAATGGCAATGTTACATGGTTGAAATGGGCTCCCGCCGTGGAGTCAGTTGAAAAAAAAAAAAGTGTGCATTTTACAGTTTAAATTTGCCTGCTCGACGATCGCCGTGAGGAGTGGAGCCCTCGCGAGGAAGAAGAGGCTCATTTGCATGGCGTCGTGTGGTTGGTCAGTTTGCCATTGGTCCCGGCCCTCAGCCAGCTCTTCTGAGACTGCCTCAGCATTCGAGAGGGAGACAGAGAGTAGTGCGTGTACTGGCAGTGGAGGAGCGTCGCAAGGATTCAAAGCGCTGTGAAACAGTTCAAAAAGTGACGTTTTAGTTTAAAATCGGGCTCAACCCGCAAATCGATCGTGGAATTAGTGGATTTTGTGGTTAAAACGACGATCGCGGAGACTGTCCGCCCGTTTGCATTCCGAGGCCTTCGAAATCTGGCTGCAGGCCGTTTTACCCCATCGCAGCAAGTTGCTACAAATAACAGTGAGTAAACAATTTAAAACTGCTCAAACAGTGATTTTCAGTAATGCCATATAAAATGTGTGTGCAGCAGTATAGTCGCTTTGCAAGTAGCGACTGTGTGATGTCCTGCCAGCAAGTGCAAGTCTGTAAAGTCATTGAATGTGTGCATAGCAATGAAAGTAGCCTCAGTTTAAAGTTTGCAGCCAGAGAGAGACTATGGGTTGTAAAAAAGTGCAACACTAGTAGAAGCAGGCAATCCTGTGCTGAAACCTGAAGCTTTTAAGGGACTGTGAATTAAATGGATGTTGCCAGCATGTGAAAAGTCCAAGGAAAATACTGTAAATGTGTGAAAAGCCAGATCAGTGCAAGCTGTGCAGTTTGAGTAAAAGTTATCAGTAGCTGATATAAATCGGGTGTGCAGTGGCTTGACCCAGATTCTAAATGTTGATGCACAGGAGTGCTGCCGCCGCCATTACAGGGTGGGGTAGTAAAGTAAACACAGCAGCAGAGGAGCCATTTTAAAGCTACAGAGTGTGTTCATTAAAGTGGGACTTTCAGTTACAGTGAACTTTTGTTTATTTTTCTGCAGTTATGGCCTCAGGACCAGCTCGTTACCCGGAGCATGCCCGGGTTGCAGTAATAGCAGCAGTAAATAGACTGAGAGATATTGAAAAGTGGTGCTATGGAGGGCAACTGCCTCCTGATGTGGCAATTCCTAATTATCCAGTGCGTGTATGCCAGATATGCTTGAGTGCTAGTAGGGATGTCTTCATGATTCCTCACTGTGCTGGATGTCTACAAAATAATAAGCTTGTATAAGCACCTCAATTGTTTGGCTCCCACATGGACAAAATTCAGGAATCTGCAGTTGGCAGCACACAGCATCAGGCGGAGCTTGTGGAGGAAGGTCCCTCGGGGGAGTGTGGCACAAAGCTAGAGGATGCAGAGTTAGAGACTGAACCTGAAATTGAAGTTTTGGATGCTGGATCTCAGAAGGAAAGTTCGGATAAAGCATCAATAGACCCCTGGGTAGGGGGGCCTAGCCCAAGTCTCGCAGATGAAGATGAGATGCGGGAGGCCTTTGAATGGGAGGTGTCAACCTCCGCTCCTAGTGATGAATGGATAGTCTCGGGGCTGAGAACGACTGCTCACTCCTGGGCTCAGATCCTCAGTGAAGAGGAAGATGAGGGGGAACCTATGTGGCCTTGTGAGAGAGGAATGGGTACACAGCCTCAAGATCTTGCCTCGGAAGAATGTGTTGAAGAAGGTGGTGATGCCACTGCCCTGGCTTTACAAGAAGAAGAAGTCAGGGATCTGTTTTTAATTTCTTTGAGGATGTGAAGCTGGCAGAACCAGGACTGGCCACCCCCAAGCCAGGCCAGCGGTCTCAGATTGACCAAAGCAAGTAAAGAGGAGAGACTGGTTCGTAGAAAGGCCAATGAAATCTATGGTATGACCTTCCTACCTTTCCTTGGAGAGTCTGGGAGGAGATTGAGGACTGCAGGAAATCCTGGATCTGGGATGAAGCAATGAAACATGTGCATCCTGGGGCCAACCAGCATGTAAAAAATAGACTGTTCCACGAAAAGTATACACAGTGGAAGAGAGGCAGGACACTGTTTATGGACAGAGTAAGAATAATGGACGGAGAGGGACGTGAAGTCTCCCACTGTGTGAGTTATGTTCACCCAGATGGGGTAATAATTCAAGCCCCTGACCCCCGGTACTATTGGCCTCAGTGCAAGGACCTCCCAGTAATTAAGCCCGTGCCTACAAAATGGAGAGCCGAGCAGTGGTGTCAATACTGCCACATCAGACTGTGAAGTGCCCTTATTGATCTGCCAATATGAATAACCAAGGACTCAGGTGCTACACATTCATCAGTCTACAGTATACTGTCCTGTTCAGCAACCATCTACTGGCCCACCAGATGACTTCAGATCCAGAGAGGACACCAGCCCAGCTGTTTCCTGTTCATTGCCTGGTAATCGGATGATGTCGGACCAGCTGTTTTTCTTTTTGTTCCTGTTCTAAGGTTCCTTCTCCAGAGATGACATCAGCTCAGCAGTTTCCAGATGTGCACTCCTGTGGTTCCCAGAAGATGTCCGCCCAGCTGTATCAGAAGAAATGCTGCCAGGGAGAGTCTTCGGCGTGGACAAGGTTGGTGCTGTTGGTATACTACAAATGGTTGGTAAGTCCGAAAAACCCTTTTTCTATCTTTATGACATTGCAGTACACACCCTACACTACAGACTTCAAAAATGTGTGAACTGTCCGCAAAGACTCTCCCCTTCGGGACTTTGGCCTTTTAGAACTGTGCTTCACGGGGCTCCGGCCCAGGAGAGACTCTTTATTGGACTAGCCTTCGGGCCTTGTGGTCACTAGTCGGGACTTTTAGGGCACTCCATCCCCCCAAATGTGTATTGTAAATAATGTCATTATTGTATTCTAATGTAAATACTGTTTTTCTACCTCTTTTTCTAAAAAATCTTTTTTGGGATTGTTCAGTGTTTTTTTTTGTATGGTAGGGGTTGTTGTTTTAGGTAGACTGTGTATGCAGACTAGGAGTGTGTTTTGTTTTTTGTCTTTTTCTTACAAGTGTTCCTGGGAAGACAGAAGAGAAGACAAGAGGAGGAGGAGGGGCTCATCGGAGTTCCTCATCAGTGCTTTATTGTGTAGAAATTCAAAGTACTGTGTTGTTATTGCTATGTCTGTTACTGTGTTAACCCTTTTCCTTCCACAGGTGTGGTTGTGGGGGTAGGGAGGCAGTAATTGGTATTTTAATGGTTGTAGATGCAGGTTGCCCAAGATCGGGGAGGTCCCCAGGTTTTTTTTGTTTGGGATATTATGTTAGAGGCAGATAGGTTTTCCTTAGAGGGTTGGGGGGATAGACAGGCTATGGTCCTGAACGGCCATAGGGACTGCAGTGCTGATCTATCAGGGCTATGCTCTGGATGGTTCTACCAGAGCCACTAGGTGCCCATAGTAAGTGGATAGAGTAGAGGCTGATATGTCAGCTACAGGCCTCCAGGCCCTTAGTGTTGCCTGCCTGTGCTTGCACATGGTAGGAGGGGGGCATGATCATCCCCCTCCGCAGGTAGCACATAGGGTGGGATGGCCTAAGGCCGGATGCATAATGACTGGGGACAGTCATTTTCCTGGTCAAGGGCGAGTGTAACCCCCTTGTTACCCGGGGTTACTAGAATCCCAGTAAGACCTAGTGGTAGGCAGGGAAGGCAGCTTGTGAAACTCCAGTTAAATGGGTTTCACACTGTCTCACTCTGTCTGTCACAGCTGAGACTGAGAGATGACATCACCATAGAACTGTCGCAGCTGCATAAGCCATATTGGAGTCTGTAGCACAGGGAGTGAGTTAGAACTTTGGGAGTTTTCAAAGTCAGTTTTCTGTTTGTCTTAAAGCAAGAAGGAAGTTGTCTGTTTACCTCCAAGCAGGAAGGAAGTGTGTTCCTGTTTATCCAGACGTGGATCGCAACTTGGAAAATCTCTCTAGGAGTCGCAGACTCTAAGTGGTGTGGGGAGCCACAGTTTGGAAAATATACTCCTTGTTTGATGGGAGTCCAAAGGAAGTAAGAAATTAAATCTCTCTAGGAGTCGCAGACTCTAAGTGGTGTGGGGAGCCACAAGTTTGGGAAATATACTCCTTGTTTGATGGGAGTCCTCCCCCCCCAATCACTGAACAACATGTAATAAATATTTTCCCTAGTGTCCAGCATTCTTCCATGCCCTCAGAACGCCAGCCCATATATATTAAATCTTGTCCCTGGAGTTCAGTGGTCCACTCTGGTCTCTGATCCCCAGCCTCATAAAAAACAGTACATTCCCTGGTGTCCAGTGATTCCCTGGTCCCTGATCCCAGGCCCCAGAAAAAATAGTAGAGTCCATGGTGTCCAGTGGTCCTCCACCATACTTTGATCACCGGCCCAATATAACACTGCAGGACAATGACGGTAATGGCTGAGGTTAACAAGAAATACAGAAAAAAGATCATTATAACCCAAAGTCCCTGGCAGCTGGTGGAACCCCCCCAACCCACCAACCCAATTCCTGTAACAACATCCTTCCCTGACATCTACAGCCGCTGCACCCAACCTTGGGCACTGACCATCCACCCAGCCACCACCATACCCAACATGCCAGTGCCTGGGCTCAGATACAGTGACCAGCACAGCCCTGCTTTCACATCCTCGGCAGGTCGCCATATGAATAGACAGGGAGTGCACATGCTGTGTACAGTACAGGGCACATGTCATCTGTACCGTGCAAGGAGCATGCAGCCTGTGTACTGTTCAATGAATCTGGGCCTCTTGTACAGTACACAGGCTGTGCACTTCCTGTGCTATGCATAGGATGCACACTCCCTATCTATTCATAAGGCTGTTGGCTGAGGAGGTGAGAGGAGGGCTGTGCTGGTCACCATATCTGAGCCACGGCATCAGTGCATTGGGTACGAGGGTGACAGGGTGTGTGGTCAGTGCCCACGGCTGGATGGAGGGTCACTAGCACCAAGGAAGGATGCAGTCATGAGAAATGGAATTGGAGGTTGGGGATGCCACTAGCTGCCAGGGATTCTTGGTTATAATGATCTTTTTTCTGTATTTCTCGTTAATCTCAGCCATTACCATCGCTGTTCTGCAGTGCTTTATATGGGGCCAGTGATCAGAGTATGGGGGGACCACTTGACGCCTCTATGCAAGCTGGCAATCAGAGGGTTGGGGAACCACTGGACACTAGGGGGAAGATTCACTACATGCGGGCTGGCAGTCAGAGAGTGGGGGAACCACTAAATATGCAGGCTGGTGATCAGAGGGCAGGGGGAACCACTAAGTACCAAGGATACATTATTGCAAGAATGGGTCAATGATTGGGGGGGGATGCTAGGCACTAAGAAGTTTAATGTTACCTGTCAGTACAGTGATCACGGGGGCACTAGGCACCAGGGCATTTCTTTTTTTTTTAGCTGTATTTTTCTTTCCTCGGCACGGTCGGCACTACATTCAGCTGCCGTCCTGCACTCCAGACTCCACATACAGACCCTCACTCCCAGCTACTTCCATGTCTTACCCCCCGTGGTGGGGAATCCCCCTAATCTCACCCACATCAAATCGGATCCATCGCCGGGAGTGATGCCTCTGGAACCGGAGTGCTTGGGACAGCCATCAAGCCACCGTGACCATCCGACTTTTTTTCTATTTACTCCCCTTTGCAGGAGCGCAGCATGCAATGATGCCTGTGGGGGGGGTCACGCACGCTCCTGCACGCATCCCTGCCAAGCGTCTGCAGTGCTCCCACCCCACATTCTTGTGGCACCACACTGCCAAACCCCAGTCTCCACCAGGGGTCAGGCATGCACCGACTGCTGAACACTCCCTCCTCGGAGATGGAGAGCTGCCCGTAGGATGCTCAATCCATCTCCTCCCTGCCGATCCCCGGTGGCCTGTGCCCATTCCTGAATGCGGGTCACCAGTGTGGTGCAAGGTGTGGCGTCCAGCGCCTCAGTACCTCAGCACCACTGGGCCGGCCCTAGGGCATTGTCTTAACAATGTTGAGATGGCGATTGGAGGGTGGGGGAACCACTAGGTGCCAGGGACTTATATTAAAATGCCAGGACTGAGGATCAGAGGGTTGGGGGGGCTACAGGACACAAAGGTTACTATTTTTTTAACAGGGCCCAGGTCCACAGGATGAGGGGGTGCCACTGCCCACCAGGGAGCAGGTGTGCTCTCCCACCACCAATGTGGCTGTTGGCTGCAGTTGCTCCAGTAGCCACTGGGGTTACCAGAGTAAGATGGGGTTTTGTTCAGTGGTATTCACAAAGTGTGCAAAATGACCATGCAAACCCCCTTTTGCACAGCACAAATGCACTGAATCTTGGGTCATGCGGTCCCTGCCTTGCCCACCTGCATACCTTACTTTTTGCATGTGAGCTAACCTTGTTAATACATGTCACCCCCACCACCACCACCAAATGATGGCTTACTTTAATTGCCTGTTTCCTGCTGCTCCCGGTTTGCCTACCGTTTGCCTGCAGGTTCCCCTCTGATGTCCCCGGTGCTTGCACCGCCTGGTCCAGGTCCAGAGATGTGCCCAAAGGTCCCCCTGTGGCCCCTTACTTAATTTGTGCCCTCCATAGGCTTGAGAAGTGCTGTGGAGCCACCAGCCAATTTCCCTTAAGCTTCACAACTAGTGAGCTCACACATGCGCACAGGTGCACCGGACTGCGATCGCAGTCAAATAAATGATTTCCTGCTGGTCCTGGCCTCACCGGGGGGCTCATGAATATTAAAAAGTGAGGCCATGATTAATAATGAGCTGCCTGCTGTTGCCAAGGGACTGAATATTTTGGCGGCTGCGACAGCCAAGGAATGAAAAATAAATGTTTATTTAGGGTAGCACTGCACAGGGCACAACAGGGGCCAAAGAATAAAGGGGCTAATGTAAATAAATAGATATTCTGGCTGTCACTTACTGTTGAACATTGGGACTCAGCTAGATGCCTGTCTGCTGCCTGGGGGCACTAGGTTTGGCAGCAGTGACAGGCAAGGGTGTAGACAGGCATACTCACTGTACACATTTGTGTACAGTTTTGTTGCATGCCTGTCACAAAAAATAAGCTACTCTGTTAAGATTATCATTCTAATCTGTAGTATTTGGGTTAGTGTAGGCCACTGAGGAGTGTCTAATACATGTATAACCTCTTTAGAGAGTAGAGGAGTCATCTGACAACAATCTGACTTGTTTGGAAGGGGGTGCCATTTGGAAAGGATGTATACATTTTTTAATTGGGGGGGTGTAACTGTTGGAGATTGTGTACAAAATGGAAATTTCTGACTACACTCCTGGTGACAGGCAAAGGACTGAAGCAAAGTGGTTAAACTAGGCAGCGATCAAAAGAGCACACTAGTGGCTATTGAACAGTCGGGCAAGTAAACAAATAAAGTAATTATTCTGACTGCAACAGGACTGTATAGTTGGGACTGTGGTACTCTGCAGAGGGACTGTGTGTTTCAGCAGCCATTTTAGTGCAGCAACAACCAATCGGAAAGCCAGGATTTCAAGCCAGGACTCTTGGGATTTTTGCAAGAGACTTATGGGACTTTGCCAAATGTTTATGGGGAAACTGCATGGACCTAATTCAGGTGCCAAAACAGGGAGCCTATGGTGCATTGAGTGAGGCTAATGAATATTAATTTTGTGGACTGACACGCAGGTTCAGCCAATTATTGTGGGAGCATCAGGTGGTTTCAGCCAATTGGGAGCCACAGAAGGACTCCATAAAAGACAGTGTTTTCCAGGCTCTTCAGTGTTCAAGCGGGAGCCCCCCACAGGGGTGGGGGCTCAGGCCCAAGCAAACGGGATGGGTCTAGCAATCCAGTATGAGCCCCTCCACAAGGGAAGGGTCCTTTCTTTGCCAAGAGAGACAAGTGGCTGCAGGCAACAGAAGATGTTAGCCTGGGGATTTCCAGAAATTGTTCTCCAGGGTTGGCAAGCACCTTTCCATGTTTTTAGAAAAACGTGGGTGAACCTGAACATTCAGCTGTGAGAGAGCTGCATGTTTGTTCTGCCTCAGCAGTGAGAGTGCTGATGAAGCATGAAACCTCAGGGAAAAGAAAGCTATTCTGCAAATGATCTGAGTGAGTAAACTGCTACTAACAAGTACAATGTCTGAGAGAATCTGCAAGAGGCAGCGAAGCCCAAAAAGTTTAGAATGTGACTGTCTGTCTGCACCCTATGTTTAACCAAAAGCACAGGAAGGGTGGACACCTGTTTAGTGACCAGAGAAGGGTCCAATCTAAAAGTATAAATGTGACTAACTTGATAAGTGCCTACAGGAGCTCCTTCTGACATTGCCTGGGAGGTCCAGTATTTGTCTGTTTGGAGTTGCTAATGCCAGTACAGCCAAGGGGGACTTTGTTTGATTGTCATGATGTCCAGTGGATCTGCTAACACCAGCAAAAGCCAGAAGGGACTGAGACTTTGTAATCTATGTGTAACCCCCCTACAAAAGGGGGTTCCCAAAAAGTCTTCCTTGAGCTTGCCTAAATGCTCACTGCCAGGCTGGTGTCCTGCGTTTTAGCAGTTTAAATGTGATTACCAGAGCTTGTATAGCCTCCGTGTACTGTCTCTTTAAGAGCTGCCTAATTGCAGCTTAAGTAATCTGAGAGGGAGGTCTGTTGAAAGATGCAACTATTTACTGAAAATCATTTAGAATGGTAATGATAATGTAGTTTGTCTAACCTGTTTTCTTTGTAGCAAGGACTGTTTTGTTTGTCTCCACTATCTTGGTCCTGGACTGCAAATTGGACCAAACAGTACTGGTGGGACCTAAAATGTAGTCGGACTACAGGAGCTGTCTGAATTCAAAATCTGTAGGAACTTTAGTTTGAAGCTTTTTTTTTTTTGTGCCTTTTTTGCAGCTGAAGGGGAAGCTCGTGCTTTGACTGACAGCCAAATCAGTCAACCAAATCTTTTGGATCTTGGGGAAGTCCCGGGCTGCTGGCAGTTTTCAGTTAGAACTGAGTTAGAAGCTGAGCAAGAAGTGATTCTGAAGTGATTCTGAGAGCAATCCTGAGTAGATTCGCATGGGAGAACTATGAAAAGGCTGAGAGTTTGGCCTCCATGTCTGCCTGCTGCTCCTGAGAGGGAGAGAAAATAATTATTTTGGACTAAATTCAAGTTTGTGTGACTAAAGTAAGCTACCGAAGTGGGCTAGGCTCAACCTGAAGCAGACTGAAGATTTTGCTGAATGCGATCGGCCTGTCAGGAGTTCCAGCTACCCCTAAGCTCCCGGTGTGTGCAGATACTTTGCGATTGTGCCCGGGGAGTGCTTTGCCTGGTACAGTAGAATTCCCATACATGTAAATGTGCTATGAGCTGCTAGTGGGTTGTGAGTTAGTTCCCCACTGTGTGAACTGTGTTCTGCTTGCTGGAAGCTGTATTCAGCCCAAAATGGACTGCTTCCGAACTTGTCTCCATATGGTCTGGGCTTTGCCAGACTGGCCCAGCCAGACTACCCACTGCACAGAGAAGCCATCGACGAGAGACCTGCCTGGGGATCAGCCCCCTGCTCCACTCTTGAACAGGAACGACGCCTCCGCAACTTGTGTGGGCCCTGCTTCTCCTGGCATTCCAGATCAACCACCTGCAGTCTCAATTTTCGTCCAGCCTGTGTCCAATCTTGGGTATCGTGAGTAAATACCAGGGTAGCACCCTACAACAACAGCTTAATCTGAGTGTGTCATCTGATTGTCTTGTTGTTTCGTTTCCTTTACGAACTGAGCTCGCTGGCTCCGGATTACAAATATTGTGTACTGTACATGTTGTGTTTTCCATCACAGGGCCCCAACCAGCTGCAACCCCAGGCAACTGTCCTGGCTAGCCCATCTCTTCTCTACCTGGGTACCCAGAGGTGGACTGCGTGGGGGGACTCAAAGCACATGCATAACTGCTTGACTGATATAACCTTTAAGCTAATTAACCTGATTTTGCCCCTCCCTTGTTCAAGTCCCCTGAATAAATCAGATCTAACTTTTTCTGCATGTAATCTGACTGTGGTTCCAGTTTGTGCTCAAAGTACTGTACTGTTGCTATTTGGTGTGCTTAACCTTGTTTTACAGGGGGTCCCTAGGGTCGAGCCAGAGGAACCAGTCCTGGTGGTAAGTGCAAACAGTGTGGGTACTTGTGTGGTGTACCAGGGTATTGTGAAAGTGATTATTGTACAGTGTTCAGGCCACTAGAGGGGAAAGAGGGGGGGTTACAGCGTCCCGGAGGGCTGTGCCCAGGTTAGTTTGTCCACTACCAACCCTGACCTCCGGGTGGGGCACCCGTTTCAGAACTCAGGCCCCTTAACCTGCTACTAGTCAAGCAAGCAGGGGTAGTAGCCCTTTCGATAGCGCCACCTAGGGGTTACATATGCTTGAGAGAAGCTGCAGTAACTGTTTTGAATTGCCATGTCAAAATACAGTGTTTCAAAAGTGAGTTGGTGTGATATGGACTGTGAGAAATCGGGGTCACCCTAGCCATAGTGAGCAAGAACCCACCCATGTGAAAGTGTGTCTGAAAGTTGAAAGGACCATGGCGGCCACACTGGTCCATGGTCAGAGACTAAGGTAAATGTGCTGATTAATACATGTGCTGAATGCAACGTATCCAGCTCTGATTAGGTTTGGGATACAGCCTAGTAGTGTGCCACCTAGGGCACTGCCATATGCATTTCTCCTGGGGGGTATAGCCCAGACGTGGGGATGAAACGTGCCAGCCCGGGTCTAGCCTGGTCTTTCCAGAGAGTGATTTCTGCCCAGAGAAGTGCACTGCTAACAAAAGTAAAAGTGTGAGTTTCCATCTCAAAAGCTGTGAGATCCCTACAATCACTATAGGGGGATGGCTGTTAGCTTTTCCTGCATCCTAACTTCCGCGGAGTCAGAGTCCACCTGCTGAAAGCACTAATTTCTACCTTGTACAGTCTAATCCTGACCTACCTATGACGACTCCCAATCTCTAAGTATACAGGGTTCAGTCTGTTTCCACAAGAAGGGACTTGTAAATAGTTCAGCGTTGCCAGTTTCTGCAAGCTACAGTTAGTGTGTGTTCAAAAGTACAATTTCAAGTTAATCTGCTTGCTCCTTTAAGGGTCCCAGGGCTGGATTTACCGCGATGCCAACTACTTCTGAGCATAGGGCCCAAGTTATTAGGGGGCCCATCCCAGTGCTGCTTGAAATTTTTTGTTTGTTTGCTTGTTTGTTTTTCATCACCTGGGCTGTCCCACAGTCCGGATGGGTATCTGGCTACAATGGGGGGGGGGTCCATCCCTGGAAAAAAAACACAAATAAAATAAATAATAATAAGTAGTACATGTACATCCAATCTGCGCTTTAAAAATCCTGAGGCTGGCTGGCCGAGTAGTGTCTGACTGCCACTGTTCTTCTCCAGTGTTGTACATCTATAATGTTACACCAGCATTTTCCCTCACCCGACCTATGAGAGATCAGCAAGTTGAATAATTAGCATACCTTTAGTGCAGGGAGCATGGACGGAGCAGAAGCTCATATAAGCGCCTTTGAAAGTTTTCATCCGCTGCCATTTTCTTTCAGCGCTCAGCTCATGTGAGAGGAGACAGAGTTTGTCTGTGCAGCGCCTGGTCAAGTATCTGCTCTGCAGCATCATTGTCTGTGGCCACGGCCCACCTACTACATAGATAGTTAATCTATTTGTTAGTTCGCCTGCCTGCCTCATTAATTTTTTTTATTTGCGGATTAAGGTCAGGTTTTTTTTGTGTCCACTCAAGCTTGACTCACTCCTGCATTAGCTCCCACTGCCTTGCCTTCTTGTTGCCTTTTTCCCATTTCTGGGCCGGGTGGGCCCAGGCCCTGGGTTGTGGCTTGCCGCTCACCAGCCATGGTCTTGGTCTGCCTGCTGTGAGCAAGCTGAGTACAGATGGAGGACCAAACGAGGAGAGCTGAGGACCAGACTGGTAAGTCAGTAATGGTTGCAAATGCAATTATGAAAGATGAAAGTTCTCAAGGTCCAACCTAACAGTTTTTTTCCAAGTGAAAACTGAAATGTGTCTGAGTGACTAAATCTGTCTGACAGACTTTCAAATCATGATTAAAGTAAATGGTCATTGTGGATGGCCCAGCCCGTCACCTTAGTTTGCTTGTGTATTGAGTACTTAATTTGCTCCTCCAGAATCAGATTTAGGTCCCCAACCACATTAAATTAAAATAAGTGCTGCTCAACCTGCTCTTTCTATTAAATTAATTCATTTGCACAAATTGCACCACCAGGGCAGTTATGAGGACCTGAGCCCCCTGAGACACTGACTGTTACTAGGCTGGGTGAGGGGCTGGGTGAGCCCCTCTGAGCCACTCCCAAGTAAGACCCACAGGAAGAAAGTGATGGTGGTGGTGGCTTTTCAAAAGTGGCAGTAGGTGTCCGTGAAAACAAAGGATGGGAAAGCTGACATTGGGAATGCGCTGGTGCTGCTGTGCACTATTTTAATTGTGAGGACAATGGATGTACAGTGTGTGAGAATTGGAAAAGAGAATCTGTAATGTATATGTGGGGTATTGGGTTCAGGATCAGGTGATTGGTGGATGGGGTGTGGTGAGGCAAGTTCACTTGGAGCGTGATCATGGGAGCATGGGGCGCCGACGTGCGGTACGGCACTGCTGCATGGAGTAAAAGGGGCCCTTACACATTGTTGTGCATAGGGCCCATGGCAGTGTAAATCTGGCCCTGAAGAGTCCCATCTAGCTGGCCAGCAACAGCTGCACCAAACACCAGGCCTGCAACTTATAAGAACTTTAGTTATTGGGTACCCAGGTTACCAGTGTAGAATTGCTGGGTTCTACATAATTCTGAGAACTGGTGCCAGTATGGGTTTCTAACAACTGTGTTAACTTTCTAGTTGCAGCTAGCATAGAAAGCATCAGGGATCTGAATGCCTCAGAGGTTGGTGGGTGTCACTGTGATTGATGCTTAGCGGTAAAGTACAAAATGCACAAATGATTATTGTGACTTACCTGATTTAAACCCAAACCAGCCAATATAAATACTGTAAATAGGTTGACCTCTACTCCCCATTGTACCCTTCCTAGCCTTTCCCCGTGTAAATAAATTATTGTTTGATGTTTTGCATAATCCTGTCTCATGAGCATATTATTAGTAGAGAGTCAATAGTTGTAAATGTGGAGAAATGTGGAGAAATGTTTATTGGGCCATGCTTGGGGTGGCCTAGAGGTATTGTGGGTGAGTACAGCATCCCAGAGGGTTGTACCAGGTCTAATATGCCCACTTAAAAGTATACTCTGGGTGGAGGCACTGCGCAATTTTACTACCTTGGGAAAGAACCAGTTTACAGCTAAAACAGGAACCCAGGCCCTTAAACCTTGCTAGTGGCCACCAAGGCAGGGGTAATAGCCCTTGGTATAATAGCACCAGGATTACATACATGCAGCTGCCCTTTTTGAATATTGCGCTCCGGCACAAAACCCAGTTTGTGGAGGCAAACCCATTCGCACCAGGATAAATGTTTAAATATCAGGCCCCAGGTACTCTATTCTTTCAGACTGTGGCAAACATTTGAGACAAATAGACAGACTTTTGGTTCATCTGGTTTGCCTTGGTCCGAAAGATGCGGACCAGTTGAACCACAAACTGCAGTTCTCACCAGAAACATTTAACTAGGCAGAGTGAGTCACATCCTCATTTTGGTGCTAGACTCAGTCAGTCAACGTGAACCAGCATGAAAACTCACTCGCGTGCTCATCATCGAGCTGACGGGGTAGCTCACGCAGTGATGTGATCAATTTCTAGTTAGAATCTCTATGGACTACATCAGAGTCTTCCCAAAAGGCAAAGATTCTTTATAAAATATTGACCTAACATGGCTACTTGAGGAGGAGTACAAATATTTTTAGGAGGAAAAAAAACAAAACGACAACAAAAAAAAATGAAAGTAAAAAGAGTCAGACTAAGCAGTGCTTGCAAAGCAGCAGGCCTCTGAGACCAGGGGCTTGCTGAGAAGGAACTGAGAGAAGAGGGACTGGACTCTGGAGGAATGTGCTTGGGCAGTGGGTACATGGGGCATGAGGTGACAGTGTTGCCTAATTATCAGCAGCACACAATTCTTTTTTGTCAGGCATAAGTTGACATTTTATATAATATTTCATTGCAGAACTACCATCGTAGCAGAGCATACAGACTGACTGACAGAAGCCGCTGTCTGAAGCCTGTGATTTTGGACTTACTGGTAAGCGAGTGTGTGTGGCATCTGGTGGTGTTACAACTGTGTGCCAGTTCGTTCCTCCTCCTAAGTATTGAAGCAGTGTGTGTGTGTGTGTGTGTGTACGTGTATGTGTGCACTCGTGCATTCATGCATGCACGGGCACGCGTGTGTGTGTGTGTGTGTGTGTGTCGTCCTGAGCTGTGCAGTTGCAGTGTGATCTGGACAGTTGACAGCAAGTGTGTGCCAGTGCCTGGACACTGGTAGTTGGCATCTTAGTGGGAATCACATAAAAAGGTTAAAAGAAAAAAAAGAAAATCTCCACATTCTCCCAAGTTGTAGAAGTTCCTTCCTCCTCATCCTTCAGAATTCTGAATCCTGAAGCAACGTGTGTATGTGTGTGTGTGTGTGTGTGTGTGTGTGTGTGTGTTCCTGAGCTGTTGCAGTGTGATCTGGGCAGTGGGAAGCAGGTATGTGCCAGATGGCAGCAAGTTGATGCCAGCCCGCTAGTAGTCCTTGGTGGCATCACATAAAAAAAAATTAAAATAAGGTAATTTTTTTGTCTTGCAGCAGTCTTCACGTTCCCCCAAGTTGCTGCAGTTCCTTCTTCCTCGTATGTCCTGAAGCAGCCTGTCTGTGTCATCCTGAGCTGTGCTGTTGCAGTGTGACCTGGACAGAGGCAACAAAGGTGCGCCAGCTGTCAGCGAGTTGGTACCTGACCACTGGTAGTCCTTGGTGGCATCCCATAAAAAAGTAAAAAAAATACCATAATAAAACGAGTCTTCAGCCAAGTTTATGTAAAGACAGCTTGAGTCAGAGTAAGAAGAGAATAAGGCTGGGAACATCTACCATGAAAAGGCATTTGCTGAAGTCCCACAGATCTCAATATGAGAAGGCATGCAAACGTACAGTGTTAACTGTAGCACCACCAGCCAGTGAAGCTGATGATGATAATTATGACGGGCAGGGGAGGAGAACATTAGGGGACCAGGTCATGAAGAAGAGAAAAAAAGTAATTTAAGTGGTAGCCGAGGTACATCTCCAACATCTTCTATTCATCAGTTCTTTAGCCCATTGACTCCCATACCTCTGAAGGGCTGAAAATCCCAAGCCACGTCCACTCCCAGGGGTGACAAGAATAAGAGCCAGCAATCATGTTAATGGAAAACAGCACTCAACTCGGTTCTATGTGATAATAGCGACTGCACAAAGGTGATTGCTATTATCGCGGCCTGCATTAATATGCAGAAAAGGGCTACTGAGAATTGTGCATGTGGGAAGGCTATGCCCCCCCCCGCACTCCCAACTAAAGATTCTCAACTCCAGGGGGGGTGCATGTCGGGGAGGGTGGCACATCCTGGTTCAAAAATAAATCTAAGTCCCACAGCTGGGGAAGCGCAAAAGGAACACCCGCCCCCAGTCCCAAACCCAGGACCTGCTCCATCGGAGCCAACCACCCTACCCACCACACCACACGGTTGGCTCAGCAGAAGCAGGCGCACCACAGGGTCACATCCCTGTTCCTCATTCCTCCATGTCCTGTCGCTCACCCTCCCTTCCTGTTGCCCACCCTAACCTCGCAGTTGCAACATTCTCCATCCCCCTACAGTCGTCCACGATGATAGCGCCATCATATGGGTCATCGTTATGACAGTTGCCCATATGCGGTTGCAGTCATCACAGTATACTGCTCAACTCTCACCGGCCAATGTCCTAGAAATGGGTCAGAAATATGAAGCCAACACACTAGCCACCGACTTGCTCTCATTCTCTTTTGAGACCAATGCAAGTTTTCTGTTGCTAATGCGCATTGCAATGCCAAGGTATCAAGTGTCCAGCCGTACCTACTGTTCCACAGTGGCTAGTCTTGATTTTTATCAAAGTGTCTACAAGACTGTGTCACATGCCCTGAAAGCATCATTTGTTCCATCCGTTCACCTCACCACTGACGTGGACCAGTGGTCAGACTACTGATTATTCAGTTCAATTCAATTCAATTTTATTACAGGATTGCCTCCATTGAGCAGCGGGCTCATTCACAAGGAGGTCCTGGTGTGAAAAGGCAATTACAAACAAGTGTTCATTCAACAGACATATAACTTAGCACATAGTATACAGTATTACAATGTTAAAGCACAGGAGACAAGAATAATAGACCAGTATACAAGCTAATATGTAGGTAGGATCTAACAAGCTAATACATAGGAAGTATGTAACTATAGGGGACATACAATCTGGTTGGCAATTTTTAATTACAATTCTGCTACACATCAGAGGAAGGAAAGACAGTTTAAGAGCATGGTGATAAGTGCAATTGACATTATTGAGGATAGTTGGCAGACGGGTGGGGGGGTGAGGTCAGGGCAGTAATGTTGGCGATGGATGTGCAAAGAAAGGGAAAAAAAGATGGGGGACAGGGTCGGTGAAGGATGGGGGTAACAAAAAGCTGGATGATGGGCAAGCTAACAAGAATTCTGGTTACTTATTGTGACAATGGCATACTGTCTTTGAATGCATTTTTGGCCATGGTCTTGAAGCAATTTAGTGAAACAACCTTGATTATCCTCAGTGTATTTTGCAGTTGGTTCCATATTGATGGAAGTACGTAACTAATTGCACCTCTACCCTGCGTGGTACGTGTCCTGGGGACATCCAGTGGGAGAAGGTCAGAGCTGCGCAGGGAATAAGTGTTGTGTGTCGTATGGGCCATAGAACATATGTAATAAGGAAGCTTTCCCGACAGTAACTTCAGTGTCCATTGACCAATGTGCAGCATACACAGAGTTGCTAGAGAGGGCCAGCCTAGAACAGAGCAGAGAGAACAGTGGTGTGTCCTGGGTGGTGCATTAAGCACGAAGCATAGCGCCCGATGGAATATGGTGTCTAATTTATGAGTGTGGATTTGTAGCGCTACAGTTGTAGATAATGTCACCATAGTCTGGTAGTGGCATAAATGTGGCCTGAACCAGTCTATGCCTACAGTCCAATGTGAATAGGGATCTGTTCCTGAATAGGAATCCCAGCCTAGCCTTTAGTTTTTTAGTTAGGCATTCAATGTGAAAAATGAAGGATAGTTTGGTATTCAACCAGATGCTCAGGTACTTGAATTGATCCACGAACTCGCGGGTGTCCCTGAATATAGTTGTGACGGGTTGAACTGATTTCTTGTTAGTAAAAGAGGAGGCCATGTTTGTTGAGGTGAATAGCATCACTTTTGTCTTTTTTTATATTTAAGAGGAGTTTTGAGCTGGCCAGATTGAGTTGCAACTGGTTGAAATCAGCTTGTAGTTCAGCACAGGCTTCACGCATTGATGGCTTGGATGTGTACAGAACCATGTCATCTGCAAAGAAATGCAGTTTTGAGTTTTTAATATTTCCATCTAGTGAGTTAATGTAAATGGTGAAGAGGAGGGGCCCCAAGATGGATCCTTGTGGAACTCCTCTGGTGATGGGCACTGAATCTGAGATGGAACCATCTGCCTTTATTCTTTGCAACCTACCTGAGAGATAGCTGGCTAACCATCTTACCGTGATGTCATGCATTCCCAGGGATGAGAGGCAGTGCAAGAGGAGGGTATGATCCACTATGTTAAATGCCTTACTTAGGTTGAGAAACACGGCAGAAGTGAATTGCTTATTATCAATGGTGGAAAACCAGTCGTTTGTCACTTTTGCCAAAGTACTGTGTTTCTGCCTGAACCCGGATTGGGGATTGGTGTTCTCTAGGAATTTTTTATTTGTGAGTGGATTAGTTTCTCCAGTAGTTTAGACAGGACTAGCAAAATAGATATTGGTCTATAGTTGTTCAGATCGCTACGATCGCCACATGTGCAGTTTTCCAGCTGGGGGGAACAGTGGCCGTAGAGATGGATAGATTAAAAATGTGCATAATTGGTGCCACTAACAGATGACTTCCAATTTTAAGAAAGAACTCTTCAATACCATCGGCACCAGCCCCTTTTCTAGTATCTAGCCTGTTTAGAAGTTGTTCAACTTCCTGGAAGATAACTGGTGAGAGTTGAAAGGAGGTATGTGACATCATGTGTTGATGGCAATCTGGGGTAGTAGAATTCTTGAACAGCCCTGCAGCAGGTGAGGAGTCGAATGCCATGCCAGCTGTGGCGAAGTGGGCATTTGGTAGATCCAGAATGGAACATTGGTAAGTGACCAGTGAAGCGTTTGAATTAACTTTAAGTGGGAGAGAGGAGGGTTTTGCAACCCTCGACTGACTTAAAGGTGCACCAGATTTTGGCTGAGTTACCTTTTGCTTCTTCTAAGGTTTAAACATAATAGTTAGCGTTGACATTCCTTATAAGTTTGGTGCATTCATTTCTTGCTGTTCAAAAGTCTTGCCAGTATGATGCAGATTTAGTATGCCATGCTCGGGCCCAGAGTTCGTCGTGTCACAAAAGGGCTGCCTTTAGTTCAGGAGAGACCCAGGGGTGTGAAAATATCCTGACTGCATTTATGTAATGGGACATGTTTGTTGGCAAGGGCTGTGATGACTGTATTAAAAATGGTGACGACAGATTCAACTGTACTGACCAGGTAAAATGATTGCCAGTTGACATTTTTCAGGTCCAACAGGTAGCTGTGGATATCAAACTTGCGGAAACTTTGATTACATGGCAGTGGCTGCCCACTGGGTCAGTTCCCCTCTTAGTTCTCCTCCTCCTCTTCATTAAGTGCCAGCAGAAGAAGCAGCAGTAGTTGCCAGTCACCAGAGCTCTCTAACCTCTTCAAGCAGGCAACTTTATGTATTAGTGGCTTTTAAAACGGCCATCATGCAGAAAACCTGTTACATTTGCTTCAGCAGACATTTGATGAGTGTCTGACACCACACTCAGTAACATTAGCTTTTATAGTATCAGATAATGCAAAGAACATTGTAGAGGCAGAAGACAATGGCAATTATACACGTTCTATGTTTTGCTCACTGTATAAATCTGGTAGTTCAGGGAGTTCTAGATTAGGAAGGTACCACTGTGGAGATGTGTGGAGGTCTGGCTATAAAAGCTTGAGGTCATTTTAGCCATTCAGTAAAGGCACGGAAGCTGTTACGAAACATTCAACAGTGGAACCACCTTCCCCCCACCACTTGAAACAAGTTGTGGCAACAAGATGGAACTCCCCCTATTACATGATGCAAGAACAACAGAAGGCTATCCACCAGTATGCCATTGAGCACGGTAGTGGCAAGAGAGAGGTAAATATCAGCCTTAATCAGTGGTGCCTGGTGGAGACCCTCTGTATTGTACTGAAGCCCTTTGAGGAGGCCACATGGGGGTAAGTGCTAATGCAGTTGGTCTAAGTCAGGTACTCCCCCCTCATTACCCTCATTAACCTGCGACTTGTTTATATGAAAACGTCATATAAGGACAAGGAAGATACAGTACCACTGTGATCAATCTAGCAGAAAGGATGAGAACACACTTCTTGAATGACATGCATTTCAGAAATGCATAGATACATAGATGTTGTCAGCAGATAAGGGCCTTGTGGCCCATCCAGTCTGCCCTAGCCCTCTTTCTAATGCTTAAGGTACCCTAGATGTTACAAGCCCCCCCCCTTTCACCCTAGCTTGATAATTCCCATGTGCCTATCTCACGCATTCTTGAATCCCTGAACCATGGCCACCCCGTCCACTTCCTGGGAGAGACTGTTCCATCTCTCCACCACCCTTTCAGTGAAGTAGAATTTCCTCAAGTTCCCTCTAAGTTTTCTACCTTTTAGTCTCATGCTGTGCTCCCTTGTTCTGCTATTTCCCTTCATGTGAAAGATGTTCTCCTCTGGTACCCTGTTGATGCCCCTTTAGATATTTGAAGGTCTCTATCATGTCCCCCCTCTCTCTCTCTCTCTCCTTTCCTGCAGGGAGTACATATTTATAGCTCTGAGTCTTTCCTCATACAACTTTTGCTGCATCCCTGACACCATTTTTGTCGCCTTCCTCTGTACCGTCTCCATCCTGTCTATGTCTTTTCGGAGATGGATCCTCCAGAACTGAACACGGTACTTCAGATAAGGCCTTACTAGGGAGCTATACAACGGTACCACCACTTCCCTCCTTCTGCTCCCTATGCACCCTAGCATTCTGTTAGCCTTTCCAGCTGCTTTGTTGCACTGTTTAGCCACTTTGAGGTTGTCTTTCTATGACTACCCCTAGATCCCTTTCCTCTGTGGTGGCCTCCAGTGTTACCCTGTCTAGTTCATACTCAGTTCTAGGATTCCCTCTCCCTAGGTGCATGATCTTGCACTTTTTTGCATTGAAACCCCACTGCCATTCCTTTGACTAGTTTTCTAGCTTCTTCAGATCCCTTCTCATTTTTTCTGTACTTTTCTGTGTATCTACCCTATTACATTGCTTTGCATCATCCACGAACAGGCTAACCCTCTCTTCTGCATAGAGCTGACCACTACATCTTGACCACTCTCTTGGACCCTCGGTTCAAAGAGGTGTTTGAGACATTATTTGAGGCACAAGAATATGATAGGGATCAGCAGTTCTATAAAACCTGGCTTATCGATCTAGTCTCTATATGTAATGCACTAAACAGGGCCAGGAACACAAGTGGAGCACAAAAATGCTCCCCATCATCCCATGCAATCTCACTGACCAGCCAGGTTGAGGGGAGGGAAGAAGGAGGATCCCAGTGTGTTTCCACTTCTGTTACTGAATGTCATGGGAGTCACAGTTGTGTCTCCAAGTCAACTAAGACCTAGTGATGATGCTGCTGTTGCTGCTGCACCCCCCAAGAAAGACAGCAAGTCACTTTCCTTTTTTTTTTTCCTGATCTATTTACTCCCCTACGTGTGCCAGGACCCACCACTCCTTCAAGTCGCCATGGTCCCGACTTACCTTCTACTACCCTCGCTCGAGCCTCCATCCTCATATTGCAGCCCTTCCCAAGGTAACCTGGCATAACCCTTTGTTGGATGGGTCCCTCTCCTCCAAGAGGGAAGGCACTGGTGGGGGTGGCCAGCGCACTCTCTATTTGGGCCCAGAGTGCTGCTGAGCAAGACATGGCTCCCTTGGGGGCTTTGGTGGCATCGGCGGACTGGCAGTCATCATCTGGCAGATCCTGGAGCTGTTTTCTGCTTTCCTGTGGTTCCCCATTGTGCCGCTCATGCAGTGTCCCCAGTCTCCACTGGGGATCACTGCCGAGCAAGGCTTTCATGCAACCCACCCCAGGAGAGGAGAGCAGTCCCACAGATGCTCAATCCTCTCCTTCCCCTGCCAGCCCCTGGCATCTCAAGTCCATTCCCGAACCCGGGTCACCGGCGTGGTTTGAGGTAAGGTGCCAGCGCTTCAGCCCTCTGTGTGGCAAGTCACTTTCTAACACAATGGTGCCTGAGATGCCAGTAAACAAAATGGCACAGGATTGTCTGGATGAGAATGTGCCACTAGGGGAGATGAGCTTCTATTGTACTGGTACCAAAAAAAACTAATTGGGCCTTTTTATACAGGTAACTGTTGAGCAACTCAATTGCCCATCTGCAAATACATACTCAGAGAGAATGTTCAGTACTGCCGGCAATATTGTCACCAACCAAGGAACATGCCTTTCAACCCAAAATGTAGAGATGCTCACCTTTTGAAAAATTAGTCTGCATTTTTTTTCAAAAGTCCTTTTTGGCACAATATATGGATGATGAATCACCTACACTTTTAACCGGGCTAAAGAGAGGATGAGGTGGATCAGGAGGACTTCTGTGTCCATTACTTTGTTTTGGACCAGTAGCCTACACATGTACTATGGAATGCTGCACTGTTGTCTTCACTCGGTCTTCTTCAGATTAATCTTTAGTAAATTTTTGGCAGGTCAGCACAGGCTAAATAAATTACTGGGATAATGTTACCCCCGAAACTAGATGAAACCAGTGTGTACACCACTTATCCACTGCATAATGGGAAACCTTGTCTCTGCATGGAACTGTCTCAGTAGGGTCACACTTTTTGGAACCAGTAGCCCACACTGTGTTATACTAGGAATCATACTAGGAAGTGATAGATGTACCAAAGGCCATGGCCCATGTGAGTACATCGCCAGTAAGCTGGTGAATTATCCGCAGTTCAATAGAAAATTGTCTATGTTATTTTTAAAGGTCTCAGGACTATTGGTGTCAACTACAAATTTTGAGAGTGAATTTCATAATGGGATTATTCTTTAAGTGAAAAAGAAGCATCTATTATCCTTTTTATGTTTGCTTGCACACATATGCAAGAAACATAGTGCCATCATACTAGTTTTCCAGAGGTGTGTCAGCCTCTTCCAATTCAGTCAGTGTATTTGCAGGCTCAGTCGCAGAGCGGCCAATCACTGCTCCAGCTGTCTATGACAGCTGAAAATGCAGTGGCATACAGTTGAAAGGGAGAGCTCACGCTGAGTGAGCAGAGCCTCCCCCACACACACACACACACACACGCGCACGCACACCGTGTGCCTGCGCGCCCACCTCTCCACACTGTGCAGTCGACGGGAGTGCCCAATCCCCGCCGGCCCACGCGCCCCCAAAGATCCAGGTGCCACGCTGGGAGCCCACCCCAGCATGGCAAATGATGTAATGGCCGACAGGTGCCCAACTTCGCCGGCTCCACTGTATTTCCCCACCCCCATGTTGTCGCCATTGGGGTGCCTAATCCCCATCGGCTTCACTGTCTCCCCCGAGTCCCAGTGTGGCAAACATCCCGTCATTTTTTTTTTAAAACCTGTAAAGAACAAACTGTCCTCGCAGTCTCCCTGCCCCCCACAACCCGCACCCACCCACTGCGCACCTGCCTCCCCACACCCCCCCCCATACTTAACTCCGGAGTCCGGCGAATGATCTTCGGTGGACTGGGAACACGTCTGCACTCTTCAAAGCCGACCACGAACTGAGGAAATGCCGGTAAGCTGTATAATGGGATAGATAGGGTGTTTTCAACTTTGTTGCTTATCTCAAGCATTTTATGGAATTTTTGCACCAAATTTTCAACATGGGGTTTTTGGGACCCCTCCTCATGAATTCTTGCACTGTCATGGCGTTACTCAGGCCCGAAGGGTGATTTCACAGCCACTGTGCGAAATCACCTTTCCGGAATGATTAATGAAATGACACTGCCAGTGTTCTTAAGGTGGGATCTCAAAAAGCCTATTTTGAAAATTTGGTGAAAAATTCTAAAATGACTGTTTTACTTAGCTGCAGGTTGTGCAGTTCCTATTATCGCCGTAAGTTTTAATTTTCAATATTTTCACTCCAGATTTTCAACATTGTCATTTTACCACACCTTCTTATGAGCAGTACAGCTGTCATTTTTCACATCTCACACAAAACATGTTTCCTCCCATGTAGTGCACAATGGTGCAGTCGATGTGCAAAATCAATGTATGGGACACATTAAGAAAATCACAGTGATACTGTTCATGAGCAGAGGTCTTAAAATGGCTATTTTGAAAATTTGGTGAAAAAATTCCTAAAAGTGACTGTTTTACGAGCGTGCGTTGCAGAGTTCCTATGCACGCTCGTAAGTTCGAAAATTTTCAATATTTTCACTCCAGATTTTCAACATTGCCATTTTACCACACCTCCCTATGAGCAGTACAGTTGTCATTTTTCACATCTTGCCCACAACGTGTTTCTGCCCATGTAGCGCACAATGGCGCAGTCGGTGTGCGAAATCAATGTATGGGACACGTTAAGAAAATCACAGTGACACCTGGTCATGAGCAGAGGTGTTAAAATGGCTATGTTGAAAATTTGGTGAAAAATTCCCAAAATGACTGTTTTAGGAGCGATGTTGCGCAATTCCTCACGCACACTGGCAAGTTTATGATTTGTATTATTCAGACACAGATTTTCAACAGTGCCATTTTACAGCACTTCCTTATGAGCAGTGCAGCTACCATTTTTCATATCTCGCCTAAAATGTGTTTCCGCACATGTAGCACACAATGGTACAGTCGGTTTGCGAAAACAATGTTTGGGACAAATTAAGAAAATCACAGTGACACTGGTCATGAGCAGAGGTCTTAAAATGGCTATGTTGAAAATTTGGTGACAAAACTCCATAAAATGACTGTGTTATGAGTGAGCATTGTGCAGTTTCCACGCACCCTCGTAGGTTCATGAATTTATAATATTTTCAGTCCAGATTTTCACCAGTGGCATTTTTCCACACCTCCTTATGAATAGTACAGCTGTCATTTTCCACAACATGGCCGAAATGTGTTTTCACACTTTCAGTGCAGAGATGCGTGGTCACTGTGGGAAATCATTGTTCGGGACAGATAAAGACAATCACACTGACACTGTTCATGATCGGAGGTCCCAAAATGCCTGTGTTAACAATCTACTGTAAAAAAATCCCCAAACTAGTAACATTACGGGTGTGCATTGCACAGTTTCTATGCACGCTCGTGACTTCACCATTTTTTTAAAGATTTTCACAGCAGATTTTCAATATTGCCATTTTTTACACCTCCACATGACCAGTACCGCTGTCATTTTTCACATTCTGTTCAGAATGTGTTTTTGCTCCTGTGGTGCCAAATGCCATAGTTGCTGTGCAAAAGCAGTTTTCGGCTAACAAACTGATATTGCCACTGTTCATGAGGTGGGGGACACAAAAAAAACATGTTGAAAATTTGGAGTGAAAATACCAATGAATGCCTGAGGCGTTAGGGTTTCCGACCATAACGCCCCACCCTGTAGAGTATGACAGGCATCAGGGGTGTGACTTGAGATTCTTGCCTGTCATGCTCATACCATTCCACCCCCACCCACACCCTGCAGCCAGTGAGAGGCATTAAGGTGTGCCTTGGACTCTTCAGGCCCAAACTTCACCCCATTCTCCTATACCGCACCCATCTCACCATATTTCCTGATGGAATGAGGTGCGCATAAGGGCCAAAGACCCCAAGGCACACCGTGACACTTGTCAGTGTCTGCAGGGTAGGGTGTGGTGAAATGGTGTGGTCGTTATGCCTGACGACCCAAAGGCACACCCCAATGCCTGCTACTCTCTGCAGGGTGGTGGTGGGGTTGGCTTCAGTTCAATACTTCGCTGCCATTCCTATTATGCAGCTCTGTAACTTCTACACTACCAATGCCAGTGCCAGCAAGCAAACATTCGGCATTGATAAATGCTTGTTGGGATAAGTTAGTGTCAGTTGGTGTATATGGCTTCTTAGGTTATAGTCCCATATGTTGTAAGACATACCTAATTCAGTCATTATGCTGCACTGTTGTCTAAATGCAGGCTTCTTTAGATTAATTGTTTGTGAATTTTTTCACAGATCTACATAGGCCAAATAAATAAATTGGGGGCAATATTGCCCATGAAACCAGTGTGACCACGGCACAATGGGAAGCCGTGTCCTTGTTTGGCACTATTCCAATGGACGCACAATTTCAGAACCAGTAGTGTACACATATATAGGCTGTACAATCCATTTAATTTTAGCCATGTACTCTTGTTTACTTGCATTGCCCATATCTGGCACTAACTGAATGGACACAGTTTTTGGAACCAGTAGCCCTCAGTGTGGGACACTGCATCATCCTGCTGTTATGCATGCTTCATTGGCCCAGTGCATTGTCATTTCATTTTTATCCCATTTCCCAATGCTTTTTAATGGTCAAACCAGTACAAACTAGTTTTCCAGCAAGAAAACATTGGCAAATTTTATCTGGTTTGGTCCTCTCCCTTGCCACTACCATGGTCAACATTTTCATGATCGAACTTTTGGCAGGGTCACACAGCTCTAACTGATATATACATTTTAATATCATCTATTATGTTGCATCAACTGTATTGTAATGATATAAAAACATAAAACAGTTTTACACTAACTTGTAAGAGCCACTATTTCAAAACGTTAAGGAATTTTGGTTCAAATTTATTAAATTTGTTTTTTCCTATTTGTATTTCCTCCCTGGCCAAGCTCCACCAGGTATAAACTCGGGTCCCAGGAATGTACCCTGATCTGGACTCACTCCTTGCCTCACACTCCACCGGCATCCCGCAGCTATTCCCCCATGACAGGGGACCCTGAAGGGAGGGCCATCCTTCCTTCCTCCCTCAGGCAGCTCTCTGTGTGAGGCAGGATCCATTGCCAGCAGGCACTAGGACCCAAGGTAGCCTGGAACACAGGCCATCATATGGGCAAGGCAGAAGGTCATCTACCAGGCTTTTCTCCGAGCCTCCCTCCTCCCTGGTGTGCACTACCTTCTGGGTCTTGGATGCAGGCAGTGACATCTGTGCAGAGGGAACAAGCTCCCTTGACCAACCGCAGGGGTCACTGTGGCACCAGTGGTGCAGTGCTGACCCTCCCTGATTGCAGCACATTGCCAGGTGGCAAGTGCTGCGATTGGGTGTGATCTGCAGCGTGGCATCCCAAGCTCACTCCCGAACTCAGGCCCCAGCACAGTAGTGTGGTGTGCTGCCTGCCGCTGGGCCTCTGGTGCGTGCTAAATACATTCAATTTAAAAAAAATAACTGTGTTAATTATAACCTTCCAACTCTAAATTGTAAAGCCTTTGTGGCATCGTAAGCATTTCACACCTCTCGCTACCAACCAAGGTGCTTTCTTGCCTTAACAGGCTTTGACTACATTACTGTTGTAAGATAATAAATAGTTTTTTTTATTGAAGAGGTACGACAGAAAAAGTGCTTGGGAATGATCCACAAAGCAGCCCAGGAGATGCATAATACAAGCGTATTCAGGTCATGGTGTTCAGCACCCAGATGTCAGGCCACAGTAGACAGCATCCACAGCCCCTGCTGCTGTGCACAGCTAGTGTGGTGCTTTGCATGGGGGGGTGGTGGCAAGGGGGGGATACATGGCATCCAATTAGATGCCCAGGCTGTCTCATGGGTGGATCACTGAATCCGCATGTAACGGGCTGGCAGAATATGGCAGCCCTCCAAGGAGAATCATATCCCCTTCAGCAGGGCTGTTAGATTACAATCATCACCAACTACGGCTGGTACCACCCCAGCCCTCAGTTGAGTCTCTGAGGACTGGGGATGGTGGTCTGGCTGCCAGTCAGGTGGCAGCAAAGTTCCTGTGACTGTGAGGATGGGAATACGTACTTGCTACTGCAGCTTTTAAGGCAGCATAGCTTTAGCCCTCTTTGCCAGCCATCCACAAAATAGATAATACTTCCTGAATGGGGTGCATGCCCACCCCTGTGCCACCCTGCCGCTGATCCAGACAATGTGTAAAAGCACCAGTGGCAAAGGATAAAGGATAGAAGGGGCACACACAAGGGGGTCCTGGATGCATGAAGGTTTCTACATATGAGGAGTAGGACCTCCGTGTACTACATGGCTGTGGTTGCACCCTACACGGGTGTGGATTGCATTGTAAATTGTCTTAAAGGGGCTGTGGCTTCATGGAGGTCTCTGCAAGGAAGGAGCAGGACCTCTGCACATCACATGACTGAGCAAACACCCATCTTGAATCGGGCCCTAAGTTATTACCACTCGGGTCTTAGAAAAAGTTTTTGCGCACAGCTTTAGTTCCCAACAGAACACACAGCAGCTAAGAGTTGGCTCCCTCTCTGATGCACACAGCTTCGTTTGTGAGAATTCCATACCATCCAAGCACAGAGAAGAGAAAGAGAAGCTGTTCTGTACTTGTGCACCCTATCTAATGCATGTATGGAGCTCTCATGATGCCACATGGTTGGGACATGACGTCACCTTCAGCAACTAGCTTATTTTTTCAGCCACTTACAACTGGTTCCATTCAAACTCCTGCCAGTTTTGGCCAGTTCTAAAGTTGCTCCTCCATGAGGTAAGTCAGTTAAGCTGCCCATTCATATGTGAAGTGGGGGTTGGACAACATGCATTTTTTTGTTTCTAAAGAGAAACCTGGTGATCACCCAATCAGACATTAACAACCTTATTCAGCATGCATGAAGCTAACTCTGCACCCCCAGTATATGACACCTTTTACAGTCTAAACCTTGCAAGCATCAGTTTATCACAAAGAAGCAAACAGTTTAGAAATTCATAATGAAAAATAATTTTATGTGCATCTGAAGTGATAAATTCCTTTAGAGACTATCTTAAATGCACCTATATAAACAATGCTGATGTAACAGTTTCACTTGAATCACTGTACCTCTGCTAGCACATTTCCTAAATCAACAGGGCTGGATTTTCAGATGGCTTAGAGTGCAGCAAGCCCCAGGTGTGCTGATGACATGGCGCACCGAGTTTGCGGCAATCTAATATGTTTCCATCCCGTGCGGCATTTGCCACAAGTTAGATCAGCTTTTTGTGATCTTGCTTATGGAATTCCTGGGGGCCATTCTTACAGGGCTTGTGCCAGATATTAGGCGCAAGCTGCCGTAAATTGTGGAAACTGTCACAACTGTACCTGTTTCAACCACCTTGAGAAAGCCCAGGGTCAGGACGGTAAAATGGTTGGCAGACGCTGGTGGACTGAGTGGTGTATGTTTTTATGGAATAAAAAGCTTTTTAACTACAGCTCTAGCTATGGGTTTGCATTTTTTGGATACACACTAGTGCCTGTTAGCCACTCCTTTTCTTTTTTGCTTGTAGTTGTGCCTCCGTGAGTGTGCTCCAGGTGTGGACTCCCTTAGCTGCCCTGTACTGTAGTGCACTGGTACCTGTACCTGTTAAACTTGTATGTATTTCATCCTCGTTTACCTTACAAGTCTGTTATTTATTGTAGTTGTGACTTTTTCCTACTATCCCGGCCACCCCAGTAAATAAGCCTTGTGCCCAATCTGCCTTACGTGGGCATCAAAGAATTACATTTATATGCATGCAAATAAACAAACAAATAAATAAATAATAAATAAATAACATTTTCACACCCACATATTAAGGCCAATGTTTCACATTTGGGAGGAGAAAGGTTGAGGATGTTTACTAAAGCAAGTCAAGTTTATTTGGAAAGCAAGTTGTGGGGACTCCCCCTTTTTACAGTTGCAACCATAAATACAGTATTCAACAGAACTGCATACACAGTAAAACACAACAGATCACATGCATAAAAAATACATTTAATCTGTAACAAAAGGGGTTGCCCCTTTAAGGGCAGCCATAATTGTCAGGGATTCCCTGAAATGAAATGCAGGGGGGAAGGGAAGGTAGGAAGGGACAAGAAGTAGTTGGGTAGAGGAGGGGTGTTTACAGAGGGAACCATAGAAAAGAGAGGGGGGAAGGGGATTGGCTGGAGCACAGGAGAAAGGGAGGGGTTAAAAGGGATGTATAGACTGAGGTTTGGAGGAAGGAGCCTTTCTTTCTGCTAGAGGTTTCAACATTGCCCACCCACTCAGATTAAGGGTAGGAGGGGGGGCTCAGGGTCAGTGAAAGAGGGAAACATGGGAGAAGAGAATCTATGGATAGCTGACAGAGGGTGGTGAGGGAAGGCTTGAGGTGAGAAGACGAGTTGCTGAAAGAATTAAGGAAGGCCAGCTTTTTGCGTTGCCAACAGAGGGCAATGGACAGGGAGGTAATGGGAATTAAAAAATAGGTTGCCGTAAGAGGGCAACAAGTGACAAAAGGGAAGATGGATAGCAGGTCAGGGAGTAGACAACAAGGGGTGGGGGATACTCCTACCAGAGGTAGAATGACAGAGGGAGGAATGAGAAGGAAAAAGGGGGAAGGGGAGGGAGGAAGAGGAGCAGGCTGAAGACTTTGGCACAGGGAGTACTGGGTGGTAAAAATGATAGGCATGGGCTGGGTTGATGTCCAGCTGTGTTGGGCACCTTGTGGGTTGTCATCTCATGAGTCCAAAGACTGGGTGTCGGGAATTACATCTAAGCCCAGAAAAGAGAAAAGAAAGCAAGATTGGTTTGTGGCCATACAGAAGAGGGGTGTCGGGTACACATCCAAGCACTGGAAAGAAGATAAAGGATGGAGTTGGTGGTGGAGTATCTGTATATTAATGATTGAACAACGGATATGTGTATGTAAGAATGTATTCAAGGTCAGGTCATGATGTAACGGAATTGTCAGTAAAGGGATGCAATATTGGAATGTTGAATGGACTGTCAATAAAGAAAATGTAATAATAGAATGTTGAAAATTGGGATGTTCAAATATGAATGTTGCGATAAACAACAGCCAACTGAGAACCCAAGCAGGTGTACTGAGTGTCCTTTCACAAAGGGAATCCCATTGTCAATCACCATGCTTATACAATAGACAAAAAAGAAATCAATGCTTTAAAGTGAGAGATCAAAAGTATTGTCTTCGGTTTGGCAATCCTCTAAATCCAGAAACAAGAACAGAGATGGGTACAAAAGAGGTGAAGATCCAGCTTTAGTACAGAATTTAGGAAAAGTAAATGAAAATGATCATTAGAATGTACATTGTATCCAGTGACCTATCAAATGTGGTGGGGGTTTACCAAACAAGATGTTATATATATATATATATCTCAGTGGTATAGTCTTCTAGTTATGGGAAGCAAAGCTTTTGATTCTATGTCATATAAAAAGTTAATTCCCCCAAAAAGGACAAGGTGTTTCAGGAGACGTACTGTGAAGAAAAGGAAAGGCATTTGGATTGCAACCAATCAAAAATAAGTTTATCCCATTAATTGAAAAGGAAAGTGCGTTGAGCATAGTTAATTTACAACAATGTCCTTAGAGAATTACGTAGCTTAAGACATGAAATATGATTCAGTGCAAGCGATCTATAATAATTATAACAACATATTACAGTTCAGTTACAACTAATTAAAATACAAAAAAAAATTTGCAGTGATACATTACGTATATCACCCCTATTTATATACACTGTAGCATGTCAATTTATATGGCACGTTTCATACACAGTTTCTCAAAGCACTTGACAAGCTTAGAACAGTTGCATTAGCCACTGGGCAAGCAAACTGAAGGTAAAGAAATCTCAGGGAGGTTAACCACAGAACGTGGGAGAGGGAAAGAGGGATAGCAAAAGACAGAGAGAGATAAAGAGGGTAAGAGAAAGAGAGAGAGCGAGACAGAGGAAGAGAGACAGTGAGAGAGGGAGTTAGTGTGAGAGAGAGAGAGAGAGAGAGAGAAGGGAAGTAGAAGGGGGAGAGAGGGGGGAGAGGGAAAGAAAGAAAAAGGTAGAGAGAGAGGAAGGGGAGGAAGAGAGAGAGAGAGAAGAGGTTAAGTGACTTGCTTTAGGTCAGTGAGCAGCTAGCAGTGGAGGGACTCAAAAGTGGCTCTTCAGGTTCACAGCTTTGTGTTCTAGCCAATAAGAGACACTACTTGCCCTTGTACCCTACTACAATAGGTTATTAACTAGCTTAATATTAGAAGATCAGAGCAGTAGTAAGTTGTAGCCTTTTTTAAGGTTAATGATCAAGTGAGGTGACATGAGAATCATTGTTAGGACTCCTTCTTTTAATAAATTCATACTGTGAGTAGCCCAGAGGCAATGTAAGAAGCATGGGACACTATTCACAGTCACACAAGGTGGTGATGCACCACAGGGGTAAACATCCTCCCCACTGCAGTGCTGTTCTTTGGAACCATGCACAGACAACCCACATAGGCTGTAAGGGGAACAGCCCCTTCCCTGTGACTGTCGCAACGCAATATGCTCCCCGATGCTCTCAGTGACCATAACCCAATATTCATAGTTAGGAAAGTCCACAGAACTAAATCGCCACACAAAACCATACAACTGCGCTCTTTCAAGTCTCTTGACCATGAACCTCTGTTGAGTAATCTTGCCACTTCTGACTGGTCCCCCTAACCTCCTTCCCCTCAGTTGATAAGGCCCTTGCCTACTTCAAAGAAATCTTTTTTTTTTTTCTATTTTAGTCTTTATCTCCCCCTAGCCTGCCTGCCGCCTGGTGTCCTTCTCCGCCTGGTCACAGACCACTGGCTTCTGCTCCTCACAATGGCCTCGGGCCCTCCAATGCCCCGTGGCTTCCCCCTCACGGCGGGGCTGCGGCACTCCCCTCACATGCCGCAGACGTGGAACTTAGTCGGAGGGCTAGCCTGGGGAGCACATCAAAGCCATGGTAGGCTTCATTAGCGGTGGCTGGCGGCTAATTCCTTTTCCTTTTTCTTCGGGGGAGGCGGGGTCATGCAATGACGCGGAGCGTCCTGCCCCGCCTCCAGTACGTGCCTGTGCCAACAGCTACGTGACTCCTGGCCTCCACCAGGGGTCATCCGAGCTCCTGACACCTCCCTTCCCTCCCCCCGGAGAAGGAGAGCAGTCCCTAGGATGCTCGATCCTTCTCCCCCCGGCCAGCCCTCCAGTGACCCGAGTCCATTCCCGAACCCAGTGCGCCAGCGTCCTTGTCTGAAATCAACGCTGCAGCGGGCCGGCTCAAGAAATCTTTCTCGTAAACTGGAATGCTTTTGCCCCACTCAAACAAACCAGAGTCAGAGGTAACCACTTACCTTGGATAACGCCTGAACTTCTGGCCTGTCTCAGGGCTAGAGATCGAGTCTGGAAGCATCATAAAGCTACTCAGCATCCTAGTGACCTCGCGAACTTCCGCGTGCTCAGAAACACTTGCACCAGGGCTACAAGGTTAGCCAAGTTTGAATATTTCTAATCTGCTTTCATCACCAACATAAATTCCCCTTCAAAATTCTGGAAGGTGGTGCACATCTTATTTACCCCCTCATCTCATCCACTGCCCCCGGTACTTAAAGTAAATAGCTCACTAGTGCCCAGCCCACCAGCTGTAGCTGCAGAATTTAACTCCTACTATACTTCCTGTACCACTGAGCTACTGAAATCCCTCCCCTCCTACCCATCCCCCTCCCTACCATCTACCAGTGTTCCCCCTCCACCACCCTCCCACCTTCCCTTCTCTTTCGCTGCTGTAACCCCAAACGATGCCCTACGTGCCATCAATCCCTCTAAAGATGCCTCCCTTGATGGCCTTGACCAAAAACTCCTCTCCCTGTCTGCTATAGCCATTGCCTACCCCCTCTCAGTAATCCTAAATCTCTCATTCTCTACCACCTCTGTCCTCTCTTCATAGAAACATACTGTGGTCCTCCCTCTACCCAAAGGGGGTGACCCCTCAGCCCTGGCAACTATCGCCCCATTTCTCTTCTCCCTACCCTTGCCAAGCTTTAAGACCACATTGTCCTCTCTCAACTCACCCCTTTTCTATCTGACACCTCCTTTTTCACCCCTTTCCAGTCTGGTTTCAGGAAAAACCACTCAACCACCACTTCTCTCCTACAGCTCACAGACTCCATCCTAACCATGATGGACAATGGGCAAATTACCTCTGCCATTTTTGTCAACCTGGCCAAGGCCTTCAACACCGTCTCTCACTCCCTTCTCCTCAACTCACTCCTAGCAGCTGGCTTATCTCCCTCCGCCACAAACTGGTTCAAGGCCTACGTTATTGGTAGAACCCAATCAGTTAAGATCTTGAATGCCACTTTTCCTCTCCTCCTGATTAGCACTGGAGTCCCCCAGACTCAGTATTAGGGCCCCCTATTTCCCATCTTCTTAAATGACCTTCCCTCTGTTTGCTCCCCATTCTCCACTATACATATGTATGTCAATGATACAGTCCTATATGCATCTGGCTCCTGTCCTGTTGAGGTTACAACCAGCTTACAGCAAGACTTCGACACGGTTCAGCTCTGGTTTGCTAACCATAAACTTTTCCTCAATGCCAAAAAGACAGTCTCCATGACCTTTGGCACAAGACAGAGACTCTCTAGGCTTCCCTCTCTACCCACTTTTCACACCCTTGAGGGGACTTTACTTGAGGACACATCCTCCTTCAGGTACTTAGATGCTTGGTTGAACCAACACCTAAACTTCTCTGGACATATTGATGCCATCCAGAAAAAAACTGCACCCCAAGCTTGGTGCCCTGTTCAGGAACTGTAATTGCATCCCTCCTACAGCTAGGCATGAACTTGTTCAGAAAATGATACTGCCCATTTTCGACTACTGTGACATGGTTTATGGTGCTGCCACTAAGTCCTCCCTGGCCAGACTGGACACTCTCTTCAATTCCTTCTGCCATTTTGCCCTGGATGCCCCCCCTCACACCCATCACTGCAATCTTTATTGTGCCCTATCCTTCCCCTCTCTTAAAAATAGGCAACTGTCCCACTGTGCTAAATTCACCTCCAAGCACTGGTTGGGTGAACTCACTTCCTACCTCACCTCCTCCTTTATAACAACCCCCAACCTCCCATTCCCTTAGATCAACCGACTCCCGTACCCTGGTAGTCCCCCGCAAATCCACCCAAATTGGCCAATCTAGTTACTCTCACCGCCTCTCAAAAATTTGGAATTCCCTCCCTCCCAAATCTGGCACTCATCCTCCGCCTACTCCATCAGTTCTGCCCTCAATAATTACCTTGCACCTAGCTGCTCCTGCCATGTCCCTCTCTAATTCCCTCCTCTAAGCCCTGGACAAACCCTACCACCCTACCCTCACCTTCATTTTACCCTGTGCACACCCACCCCCCCAAATCTCTAGCCCTTCTCCCCTTCCCCCTAATTGCCCCAAAGGACCTTGAATGCTCTCCATGGGTCCCTCTCCTTACCCCCCCAAGAGGCTAGTATCTCTCATCTACTCCCTTCCCACACCATCTTATAGGGGTATTTCTGGAACACTGCCTTATCCCCTTCTCTCTGGTCCACCCAGTCCCCTTGCAGGATTCCTCGCATCCTGGAAGGGTCTCCAGGGGCATGACTCTTCCACCTCTCCCACCTCACGCCTCCATCCCCTTTCCCTCTTTCTTTTATGTAACTACTTGTTTACTTATTAACCTGGCACTTATTATTGTTCACTCTTTCTACATGTTATGCTCAACACTGTTTGTAACACCTGCCTTACAACTGTATGTTAATGTTGATCTTGTAACTTGAATGTTTAATGTCTCATTCCAGTTGTACCCCTTTCCCCCAGGTCGCACCGGGAGACGGGCATCTTGTTGCTCAGTGTGCCTTCCTGGTGAAACATTTCAATAAATACAAAAATATAGTTGCCCAGATGTTAATGGATGCAGCCAGGGTTTACATCCTCTATCCATGCCTTTCTGCAACACCCACAAAGGTCTCAGCACCACAGAAGGCCAGTTGCATTTATCTATGCCATACACGGAATGCATGGAGAGCGGCACTGCTGCCAGAAGTCCCCGCCCTCGCTTGGCCTTCCTGTACCTGAGAATCCACTTCTGGGACTCTTCACATTCTCTTTTTCCATGGCTTCTACAGGCAGTTCCTGGTGATCCACTGCTCCCACACCCCAGTCCATCAGTAATCCTTGGTATCCAATGAAATCCCCCCTCCCCAGCCCCATTCCCTGCCCCATGTAGATTTAAATGACAGATCCCATAGTGATCTCTCTCCAAGCCTTCTGTAGAACTGTAACTTTCTAACCAGTGGCCCGTAATAGTTTGTAACAAAGTAATTAAAGGTCAGAGTACAAGAGACACTAAATCCAAGTCTACCCCCTCCCTCACCGAAACAGGGCCAACAAATACTCGGTGCAAACACAGACTGCCATATATCTTTGATTAGAAGCTGCCCTCAATTATAAGCCACCCTTGAATAGCCATTGGCCATACTGAAGCATTTTAATAAAAGCCACCCAAGAATAAAAGCCGTGGTCTCTAATCACATTACATAAAACCACTAAGATGGGACTCGTGCACTGTGCTGATAATGTTTCTCTTCAGCTGCATAGTTGTCTGATTTCTTTGTGATTTTGCCTCTTTATATATGATCATTATTGTATTTTGTTGTGCTGAGATGTGTACGAGCACAGAATGGTATGAAATTGGCCCTTTAGTGCCTTACTTGCCACATGTGCTTATTAGCATGCCGGCAGCTGATAATGGCCCATAGGCACAAGTGTGCTTTCTCATTCAGGATGCATTATTTCCCTTTGCTCCTGTGAGTCACACCTGTGCAAGGAGCTGTGTTGGCACAGCGTACAGTCACTGTGCGATATGCTCCAACAGCTCCCATATTCAGACAGGCAATGAGCATCTGTAGGGGCATGCTTCCTTACAGAATATGTCCCCCAGACTGGCTGTGTGCTATCTCACGTGCACTGTTACTGGGTACATGGCACTACTGGGTGGCTTTGATACTGACACACTTAGAGTATTGGTTTCAAGTTGATATTAGCCCTATCTAGTAAAAAGCTAATGTGTGGCAAGTGTGTATAATGAGTTTATAATTAATGGTTTCCCTTTTTTCCCATAGGGAAACCATGGCGCAATTTGCCGCAATGAAGGAGTGTTCATTACGACAAACACGCACACCGGTTTCTCCTCATACTGTGCATGCGTACCAACTGCATCTCCCTCGCCACCAACGCCTCTGATCATGAAAGCGCTAACGGAACAGCAAACCGCCACCTGACTAGGCAGTAAGCAGGGAAAAAAAACTGAAAATCTGTCTGAACATTTTAAATTAGCCCGTCCCTCAGGGCTGCGCATAAGATAAAAAAAAATTTAATTACTAATTAAACTCCCGATTGTGGCTACGCACTTCAACCTAACAGGACCGGGGTTGCACAGCAATATTTAATTTTATACAATTTCTGAAGCGGAAAAGGAAAAACCCACAATTATATAAAATAAAATGTGGGTGAAAATCAGTTTACACACACCTGAGGGTTAGATGTGTCATAAACCCCTCGGGTGTGTGTAAACTTCTCCACACCCCAACCCATACTTTATTCTATTTTTTACACACCTGGGCTCTGATTCTCAAAGCGGGCATGGACCAGCACAAGCTGCGGCAAACAGCAGTCTGCGCTGAATCCCAGTATGCCAGGGACCCTGCACCAGATTATCTAACAGGCAGGGTCCCGGCGGTTAAGTCACTGTGCTTGGGCCAAGCCAGAATGGGCTCCGAATGCATGGTGCAGCAGAAGAGCTTGCCACAAGCCGTAAGGCATCTGTGCACTGGTCCAGCGGTGTCCTCAGTGGCATGTGCCCCCCAAGTTGCCCGGTGGACCACTCGAACCCCCCTCCACCTGTACCCTGAGCTGGGACCAGCACAATCCTCTGCACACCACCATGGCCAGCCTGACTGATCTGTCACTGAGCGCATAATACATTACAGTAGATGCTCAGTGAGAACCTACTGTAACGCTGAATGCATTCAGTGACTTTGCAGTCCAAGCTGACCGAGGTCGTGTGCGGAGGGTTGTGCCAGTCCCAGCTCGGGGTACAGGTGTGGCGGGAGTTTGAGGTAGTGGGCATGGCTGGCCAGGTTGGGGGTATGGAATGCTATACCACCAGGCACACCAGTTGCCAATGGGCATATGCAGGTGGGGGATGGACAGCTAGACCAAAAGGCACAGAGGTTGGCATATGGCACTGGTATGGGGATATCAGGGAGGGATTGCTAGGGCACCAGGGCATTGTCACGGTGCCGCACTTCAGGTAGATCTCCCAGGGGAGACATGTCTAAGCACCCTTACACCTGCCCTGGCTGGCCTAGGGGTACTTAGAAATTATCCACTGGGTGAGGTTCTGAATCCAATTCCCAACTGTGGCAGCTTGCATCTGCCCGTGATGCCCCCACGCCGTGCTCGCTGCCGCCGCGGCACATGGCGTAAGCTCCCAGCCCAGGGCAGGCAGTCTGTGGTTACCACAGGCTGCCTTTGAGAATGGCTCTGGGGGTAATATCTGTCGCACGGTGCCACTTGCACCATATTTGTTTGGCTCAGGTACCTTGCGCCACTCTCGGGGCTTTGAGAAATGGGCCCCTGATGTGCGGGATATCACATAAACCATGAAACAAAAGGTTGCATGGTTTACTCAGATATCACACACCAAGGGTGTGTAAAAAGCAAGTTTTCACTGTTGACCATACTTTATTTTATATATAATATATATATATATATATATATATATATATATATATATATATACTGGCTAACAGAGGGGGTCGCGATGCAGCCTGAGCAAGATGGCAGCTTTCACTTACAGCTCTTCAAATCATGCTATATAAAAATGCTTAAAAGTATAACAGAGGTATCATAGAAAATATCTGCAGATTACAGACCACCGAACAAAATGGGCAAACCTCACAAAGATAAGAGCACAGGTGAAGGAGCACGATCATCAAAAACTTCAGTCGTTCAGCATGCCATGCAGTCTCACCAAGGCCCAGCTGTGGAACAGGGAGAGACACCCATACAGGAGATGCTTCAGAGTCTCGGAGGTAATTTAAATAAAATTATGCCATCAGTTGGAGGGCTCTCCAACAAGTTTGATGCCTTGAACGACGAAATGGCAGGGATCGAAGCAACAATGAAGTCTGTACAGGGAGCATCAGCCGCGAAGCTACAAAATGGGCCAATGCGGTGATGGGGGCAGTGGCAAACTTAGTAAAGGAAAACACCCACCTAAAATCACACCTGGAGACAGGGAACCAGCAAGGGCTTCAAACATTCATATCCTGGGTCTCCCAGAAGGCTGTGAAGGGGACCATCTACTTCCTTTTATCCAGGACTGGATAATGCAGCAACTGGGTGAGGAAGTCTCTGAATGGGCCCAACTAATCCAGAAGGCCTATCGTGTAACTCCCAGGGGCAGGACGGACATCCCAGAAGCTCCTCAAGCTGTGGTGGCTGTTACCAACAGAATAGGCTCCTGAGATTATCTTCTGATCCTAGTGAAGCAAAACGAACTCTGGTCAGAACTGATGTAGCTCTGGAGAGCTTTTAGGAGCGGCAAGAGCATTGAGAAAAGAATATGAGGTGCTCTTGATGCACCAGAGTCAGCCTGCCACCTACTGAAGGAAGGGTTGTAGCATGGCTGAAGCAGATACAGCAAGAAAAGGTGGGGATGTGACTGGTGTCTGTATAAGACACTCATGAGATGACACCTGGAATACTGCATCCAGATCTAGAGACCCCATCTGAGAAAAAAAACATAGACAAAATGGAGGCGGTGCAGTGGAGGGCAACTACAATGAAACAGGACAAATGGGATAAGACCTATGAGGAAAGACTAGCCAAGTCAAGATTTAAAATATTTATTTCATTTTGGTAAAGCATTTATACCATTTTAAATATTGAATTTTTACAAGGTATGCCAAATGAAATTTGATATATAATATATCAAATCTCAACTGGTATATCCTGTAAAATATCACTTGCAGTGTGGACATGCTTTTACCCATTATTTCTAATGAATTTGCACAATGCAGATCTGCTGAGAGGCAGTTTCAATGCAGTCTTCCTTTTACACATTTTTACAATATGTTTTCCTAGACTATGCCTGCTGATCACTATATATTTAGCCTGGATAGTTCACAGAAGATGTGGCATCTTATTTTCAGTGGGGCTCTACACCTACACAATATTATGCTGCATTGTGTAAAATCAGAACATGCTGAAAACAATATTTTACATCTGAACTAGGCTATCCTGAATAAATACATTATAAACATAGTAAAATCATGACTCAACTGAAAACAAGATATTGCATCTAATCTGGGACATCCTGAGTAAATACAGTGCAACAATGTGTAAAATGAAGATCCCTATGAGAATGAGATGTAGTATCTCCCCTGTGCTATCTAGAATATAAAATATAGGATAATAAATATTTAAAGGAAATCTACTGTAAACTGAATTTCACTGTGTTCCACATAGCCAAAATTGACATAAACAAACATTTTTTTTATTGCTTTATAACATATAAGATTGCAGTATTCATTTTGAATGTTGTGGCCATGAGGATGGTGTGTGTGTGTGTGTGTGTGTGTGTGTGTGTGTGTGCATGCATGCATTTGCTGTATATAATAAACTATGTCTGAGACAGTGCTTATCAGATAGTGTCTTAAGAGGTTAGAAAAACAGTGTAAATCTTTTTGGGAGATTCATTGCTGAAAAAGGATGACATTTATAGGTATGAATCTATCTTGAAAGAGAACACCTGCCCAACTGAAGCTAGTAGCAAGAAAATGTTTAAATGCTTAGGTCAGGATATTCAAAGGGGTCGCGCCATGCGCAACCCCCCAATGTGTCTAGGCATGATATTCAAAGGGTCATGTTAGGCAGCGCAACACCCGATGTGCTGGGGCACATTGTTAGTGTATGTGGTGCAGATGCAGGGGGCGTGCCCATGCATATGCGGCACATCCCGATATTCAGCCTGGGATGTACAGCGCATATGCTGGCACAGCCCCTACATGTGCCACACACTGGTGCTCAAAGTTGAGCTGAAAAAACAGGCTCAAATGCTGGCCACCCACAGGTGGGCGGCTGTATTGCTAGGTGCAACATAACAGCCATCAGCCGTGGGTGGCCACCCTCCCAGCAGGACCACCGTCCACAAGCTCCCGGTCCTCCCTGGTAGTCCAGTGCACCCTCCACCCCCTGCCCGATCGCGGGCAGTAGTGTGAATACACAGATTCCAATGCCCAGTCATGGGCTGTAGTAATATTAAACATAGTCCAATGCCCAATCACAGGCAGTAGAGTAAAGACACATATCCCAATGCCCAATCGCAGGCAGTAAAGTAAAGACACACATCCCAATGCCTGATCGCGGGCAGTAGTAACAACAGCCACTGATCATACTGTATGCTGTCATTCGGTAAGCAGCCGGGTAGTATGCAGGCGGGTGCTGTGTGGCCAGGAGGCCCCTGTGGGTGGGTGGGAGGGGGTACCACTGGACCACCAGGTAATTCTTTATCTTCACAACAGCCCGCGATCGGGCATATGGGGGGTACCATTAGACAACCAGGTAACTCTTTATTTTTACAACAGCCCGCAATTGGGCATACTGGGGGGTACCTCTAGACCACCAGGTATATCTTTATATTTTACAACAGCCCGCGATGAGGTATGAATCTTTCTTGAAAGAGAATACCTGCCCAACTGAAGCTAGTAGCAAGAAAATGGTTAAATGCTAAGTATTTAGATGTGTAAGTTGTTGCATTTCGAAGGGGGTAAAGAAATCTCCAGTTTAATAGGCAACACATTTTTTAAAAGATGTTTCAGTTTCCTAATGACCATCTGATAAGCAGCTTGGAGTTCTGTGTACAACATTCTAAACAGAAAGAAGGGAGTATTTAACTGTCATAGTGATTTACTGTTATGGAAGGATACACTGAAAAGTACTAAAAAATGTGTTCAATGGTATGCCAGTTTTTCCTAGCTAAATCAAGATGACTATAGGCTCCACCCACAGCCATAAAAAGTGCCTTTTACAGGATGGAGAGCAGGTCCATATGTTTCCAGACATAGGTTATGCGACCCGCCAGTGAAGGAAGAAGTTTGATGGGGCTCAGGCCATGCTAAGAGAAGCAGGCATCCAGCACGGCTTAGTGTTTCCTACCTGGCTGAGAATCACCCATTGGGGCAAGGCTTACTTGTTTACCAAGCCCAATGAGGCACTAAAGTGGGTACAGCATCATGCACTTCCCAGATCCGGACCAGTGAAGCAAGAGTCCCCTTCTTCTGAAGAAGACGAGGAATCCTGAGGATTTTTTTGATTTAGCAGGACGTCTGATGAGGTTAGCTGGGGGTGAAGGTCATTTCGGGGCTTAACTGGACTAGAGATATTGAACTGATGATACACTTACTGTTGTTTGCCTTGAGATGGTGCTAATTGCCCCGTTAGTGTACCGAGCTCAAATTTGATATGGGCTATGTTTATTTATTACTCATATTTCTTTATATTTACTTGAGTTCCTGCCTATAAAAGAGGTTAGTGTCGCTGTCCATATAAAGATTAAAGTCTAGAGTTCTGAAGTTTGCCAGGATTCTGAATGTGATTACTAAGTGCCTTAAAATAAAAGCACCTGTATTTTGATAACTACAGTGGAGTTCTAAATGAATGTTCTTCATTTTACTACAGCACAACTTGTGCCTTTACAGTTGGTTTAAGCATGGTGGATTCCTCCCTCCCTGGTGAAGGAAGAGGGCTGTGGTGATATTTTTTATCAGTTAACATTGGAGTTTAAATCACGCAGCTCATGGTCTCTATATAGCAGCTATATGGGTATTAAATGTTATATTGTTTATTTCTTCCCCCATTACATATCTTAAAGCATTGATGGAACTGATCGGGTGTACAGAGAGGAGTGTTATATATTTAATTTAATGTAATGTAATGCAATGATTGTGATCAAATTGTATGTTTATTCTATATTAATAAACATAAAGTTAAAAAAAATAATTACTGGCTAACAAAACTGTGTACAGCAGTTATGAGAAGACCAGATCAAAAGCAAAAGTACATGTTCCTGCAGCTGCTGTATCTTGTGCTGGGTACTGTCTGTGAGAACTAGGCAACTCTCCATTACACACACACACACTCACGTGTAACACAGTGTGTATAATGGATAATTAATTAGCTTGTTTATTTATTTGTTTCTTTCTTTAGTTATTTAAAATCTAGTAACTGGGAAAGGCACATTTAGTCATTGCTCGTTTCCAGGTGCCACCCAGGAAATGGGGGAAAGGGGGTGCATACATAAGAAATTACAAACATCCGCAGTGCAAAAATGCAAAGTGTAAAGTGTAAAATGCATAGGCAGTCCAAGTGAGTAGATTAAGCAAGAAGCCCCACATGAAATACTAACAGAAAGAAATTATATATTAAACACAATGGACAGCACATGGATTCGATACATGGAAACCCTGGCCTAAGCGTGCCAGAGAGCACAAATAAACCTCACGCTGAATAGAGAACAGACTGAGGGCCAGGAGCACAGTTAGTTCAGCTTTAAGGAGTCATAGGCAGGCAGGGAGACTGGAGAAACTACAAGAAAAAGGACGGCATGTTCAAACAGAGGAGTGGCGGGTACAGGTGGGAGCAGGAATATGCCTTAGCAGATGTCTAAAGGTATGGAAATAGGGAGAGAGACAAAGGGAATATAGGAGCTGGCTCCAGAGGGAGGGGAGACATAGGAGAAAGCAGCTTGCTGAGCACACAAGTGAGAATGGGGAAATGGAGAAGGTGCAGGAATCCCTGGAGCATAGTGAGTAGGAAGAGGAAGGGGCAGGGGAAAGGAGTGAAGAGAGGTAGGAGGGAAGGGAGCCAAACCAGTATTTAGCAATAAAGGTGGAGCAGTGGGACTGGCGACATGAGGGTAGTGGGAGGATGGAAAGGGAGGAATAGAGGAAGCAATGGTGAGTATGAAGTAGAGAATTAGTAGTGAAATGACAGAAGGCATTACAGAGGGTGTCCAGTTTGGCAAGGGAAGGGGAGGGAGCGGTGCCATAGTTCACATCTGCATATCAAAAACCAAGAGTACCATTTTGGTTACCAGTTCCTGGTGGACCTGGGGGGAGAAGCAGTCCTTGTTGCAGTACAAGGTGATGAGCTCGGGACAAAGTTTGGCATGGATGGAGTCAATGTGGGCAGAGAAGTCAAGTTTGCTACCTGTCCACACAGCAAGGTACCTGAAAGCAGGGACAACAGCCAAGTGGGTGCCATCCAGGGGGGAGAAAACAGGAAGGTGAGAGCCTTGCCAGTCTCTGGCTGGTACCAAAGTTCATTGACATAATCTTCTTGGTGTTGACCCTGAGCTGATTGGCATGGAAGTAGCACAACAAGTTGTGAAAGTCGTTCTGGAGCGGGACCTCCACAGCTGAGGTTGAAGGGCCAGAGGTATAGATGACCATGTAGATGTGCAAAGAGACACAGGCAGAGGGGAGATCATTTAGGAAAACAGAATAGTATCAGACCCAGGATGGAACCTTGTGGCATCCCCTGCTAGGATCGGGAGGGAGAGGACAGAACACCACCCACCTGAACTGACTGTTGATGGCCCATAAGATATGAACACAACCAGTCCAGAGCTGATGCTGAAAGGCCAGCAGAGTTCAGTTTGTCCAGGAGGAGCAGGTGGGACACCAAGTTGAAACCTTTGGCTAGATCGATGAATATGGCTGCAGTGATATGTCCCTGATCCACCCCAGAGAGGACACAATCAGTTACACACAACAGGGAACAGATGGTAGAGGGGTTCTTCCTAAAACCAGACTGGTAAGGTGCGATGAAAGTTGAAGACTCCAGGAAGTCAACAAGTCTAGAGTACATGATGGACTCTTGACATTTAGCAAGAGAGGAGAGGAGTAAAATCAGCCTGTAGTTGCCTGGGGAGGAGGGGTCACCTCCTTTGTGCAGAGGTAGAACCTTAGCAACTTCCCAGGCCTGAGGGACAACACTGAGTGTGAAGGAGGGGTTCAGAAGGTGAGAGAGTGGGTGGGCAATAACTGGAGCAGAGATTTGTAGAAGTTTAGGGTCCAGGCTGTCAGGGCTGGACTTGGAAGGGTTAAGTGACATATGGTTAAGGACATCAGGTACTGGCTTCAGGTTGTAATTGACCCTAAACAGTCATTATTTGAAGGATTATGCATGGCGGTGTGTGAAGAACAAGGTGGCAGTGGTTATTTTCTACCGGCAGTGTAAGCCATGAGGCTGAAGGTGGTGTGGCTTATCCTGCCCCCAACTTTACAAGATGAAATTACCACTGAGTTCTTTATACACACTCACGCATAATGAGTTATATGACATGGTTAGGTGGAAATATGTTTAGAATATTGAGTGCAGGAAAAAAAAAGTTTAGTTTTTTTAAATTAATTTAGTCCAGGTTTTATGTAGAGCATATCATTTAGTTAATTCTGTTCTAACTGATAGTAGTGCAGGTTCAGGTTATCCTGTTCTGTTGATAGTAGCTCCAGTCTAGACTGTCTCTATTCTGCACTGGCCTTGATGGATGGATGGATGTTTTTTATTTATTTTATTTATTTAAAATTTGGTGACCGGGAAAGGCTCACTGAGCCGAGGCTCATTTCCAGGTGCGACCCGGGTACAGAGGTGTATGTAGAAGTTATCCAGAGAAAATAAGTACAACAAATTAATTTGTTACAGACAGGATTGCACAAAGAGTTCTGGGCTACAAGCAGCAGATATAACATCTAGGGCTTACAATAGAAACATTTTTCTTGCAATATGTTATAAACAGATGCAGGAGTAGTACAGTAGGGACGTAGGAATTAGTAATAGCTTGAGATAATCATAGGCAGATATTTGACCAACTGAGGCTTCATGGTGCGTGAGTTAGTCCCAGGTAGGGGTGGGTCCGAAGATGCATCTTTGGCAAGGTGGGTCTGGGAGGAGTCTGAGGATTTGCCAAATTGCTAGGAGGGAGGAGGCCTGGCAAAAGATGGGTGGGAGGTTGTTCCATAGGAAGGGAAGATGGTATGAAAAGGCGGCTTGACTGGAGGCAGTGTGAAGGGGAGGGAGGTTGAAAGTGCGGGCATCCCTGTGGCGGAGGGAGTAGTCTAGGAAGTTAGCTGGTGCAAGGCAGGAGGTGAGGTAGGGGGCAGGGAGCCCAACCAGTATTTAGCTATGAGGGAGGTGTTATGGTTGGTTCTCCTGTGGGAGAGTGGGCCAAGGAGACAGTGGAGTAGAGGGGGCAATGATGAGTAAGTGGGGGGGGAGGCGGTGGCAAAACAACAGAATGCGTTTAGTAGGATGTCAAGTTTGGAGAGGGATGAGGTTGATGCTGTGCAATATATGATGTCCGCATAGTCTAATGCTGGTAGGATTGTCTCATGTATGATTTCACTGTGGGCGGGAGAAGGGGAAGGCGGTCTTTGTGGTGATAGAAGATGGCAAGTTTGGACTGGAGTTTGGAGCAGACAGCCTCTGTGTGGGTAGAGAAATTTTATTGGCTGTCAAGCCAGACTCCTAGGAATTTGAAAGTGGGGACCAGGTCAAGGGGAGAGCCATCCAAGGTGGAGATTACTGGGGGGGCCGGAAGGGAGGTAAGCTTTTTTCTAGATCCGAAGACCATCGTGAGTGTTTTTTTGTCATTTCGTTAAAGCTATTTGTTCAGGAACCAGGCTTGGACACTATTGATGTCATTTTGGAGCTTCGGGAGGACACTGTCATGGGAAGGTCCCAAGGCAAAAATGATTGCATTGTCAGTGTACAGATGCACATTAGTTGAGAGGCAGGTGAAGGGGAGGTCATTTATAAATAAGAAGAATAGCATATGGCCAAGGATTGAGCCTTGAAGGACGCTGGAGAGGATGGGAAGAGGGGTGAGAGGGTATCCCCTATTTGAACGGATTGCTGTCTGTTCTGGAGGTAAGAGTGGAACCAGTTTATGGTGTGTTGGGCGAGGCTAAAGTGGCTTAGTTTGTGGAGCAACAGGGGGTGGGAGATTGAGTCAAAAGCTTTCGCCAAATCGATAAATATGGCGGAGGTGGTCAGACTGCTGTCCATTGCCGAGAGGATAGAGTCTGTTACACACAGCAAGGTGGTGATGGTGGAGTGGTGTTTTCTAAAACCTTACTGATAGGGAGAGAGGGAGCTATTTGAGGAGAGAAAGTCAGTCAGTTTGGACAATGTGAGGGATTCTTGTATTTTAGTGAGAGAGGGAAGGAGCGAGATGGGCCTGTAATTTCCCGGTGAAGAAGGGTCACCACCTTTGTGTAGAGGAAGGATCTTGGCTGATTTCCAAGCTGAAAGTACTGTGGCGGTGGCGAGGTAGAGGTTTAGTATGTGTGTCAAGGGTGCTGGTATGGCTGAAGCTGAGATGCGAAGTCTAGGGTGCAAGCTGTCTGGGCTGGTTTTGGCCTGGTTAAGAGAGGTGATTGCATTGTAGACTTCCCGGGATGTGAATGGAGGAAAGAGGAAACCGGGGGAAGAAAGGGGGGTTTGGTGGGGTCAGATGAAAGGAGGGGGAGACGGGTAGGGCACATGAGATGAAAAACGAGTGGAATATAGCAGCTACAGAAACAGGATCAGAAACTTGTCTGAAATCAATGTTAAGGAGTGGACATGTCTGCTTGGAAGGGGGTTTTATCATGGAGTTTATTACCTTCCAGAAAGATGCAGGTGAGTTTTGGTTCTGGGTGAGTTATGCTTTGAAGTAGGAAGATTTTGATTGCTGAATAGCTTTAGTGCATTTATTTCTGAGGTGCTTGTAGGATTGGAGGTCGCGAGTGGTATGGGTGGCGTTGTATAGCTGCCATGCCTTGTCCCTGACTCGACACAGAGCGATGAGGTCAGATGTGATCCAGGGGTGGTGGTGCCTTTTCACTCTAACTTTCCTGAGGGGAGCATGGAGGTCCCAAGTACATTGGAAGATGTCGCAGAAGTGGGATAGGGCAGTGTTGACATCTTGCGCAGAAAAGACTGGATACCAGTCTGCATTTGTTAGGTCCTGCTGCAGGGCAGATTCATTGAGGAGGTGAAGGGGCGAGACCAGATAAATTTGGGGTGAGAGTGGGGGAAGCAGATCTTGTGGATGCAGTAAGTGATGCAGTGGTCACTGAGGGCATCAGAAAAGATGCCAGCTGACGAGATCCTGTGGGGATGGGTGGATAAGATCCAGTCCAGAAGGGTGTGATTTGAGGACCGATGGTTTAGATGGGTAGGTTCCTGGATTAGCTGGGAGAAATTTAGGGTTTCAATTCTTAGGGCAGTGGGTTTCACAGAGGAGGAGAGCCAGTCAAGATTGAAGTCTCCTAATAGTATGAGTTCCCCATTTTTAGTTCTCATGGAAATTTCTGAGATGACTTTAACCAGGGAGTCGGGTGAGGTCTTTGGCAGTGCATACAGAGCCCCAATATAGAGGGGGTTGGACGAGGGAAAGGTAAGGTGAGCAATGACGGTTTCATGGGAGAAGGGGCAGGACTCCTTGTATATAATGGAGCATGGGATGGAATCCCTGATGTGCAGAGCTACCCCCCCACCTTGCTTACCCCAGTCCTGGCAGAAAAGTATGTAGTATGGGATGGTCAGGGAAGGGTGGGGGATATTTGGAGAAAGCCAGGTTTCCGTGATGCAGAGTATGTCCAGGTTGTACTGGGTTGCCCAGACGGAGAAGGTGTCCAGTTTGGGGAAGAGGGTCCTGATGTTGAGGTTTAATATACGGAGGGTCTTGGGGAGAGTGTCTGAGGGCAGGCTGGAAGAGGGTGGAAGTACAGATGTGGATTTGTTAGGTGCTAAAGGGCCAGGGTTAGGGTGAATGTCACCTGCCAGGAGCAGTAGAAGAGATGGTGAGAAGAGGGGATTGCTTGTGTCTGCTGGGGCGGCGCTTGGAGGGTGGAGCACGAGGTTTAGGCACCAGAGGAGAGCCTCCAAATTGAAATGGTGTGAGTGGAGAAATGCAGGGTGAATGGTTGAGGACAGTAGGAGGGGATGGATAAGAGGGAGGAAAAGGGAAGGGTTTAACGAGGAGAGAGAGGAGGTAATAAGATAGGAGTGGGTGAAGCAAGGGTAGTTGGGGGTGACTCTTGGGAAGTGGTAGGGTAGGAGAGTGAGTGGAAGGGTGGCAAGGATTCACCGGGGGGGCTGGAAAGAGGGAGTGGTGGCGGAGAGGAGAGTGGAAATTTTAGGAGGAGGCATAGTAGCAGGGACTGCAGCATAGTGGCTTAGAAAGGCAGGCGTACAAACTGGTTTAATACTATAGCTGGCCACTAGAACAGAGTTAGTAGCAGTAGCAGCCTCTAGTGGCAGGTCAAGATGGCTTACTAATGGGAAAGCTGGCTGATTGGTTTTGGCTGTCACCTGACTGCACAGCCAGACACTATATATTGTAGTGTCAATCAAGGGTGGTGGAGGGGGCGACGGGATTTACCCTTCTTTGTTTTAAATAAAAAAGGCACCAAGAGTCCTCTCAGAGCATGGAGAGCCATTGGGATCGTACCTGTGAACTGCTATGGGTGAGGGCTTCATTCTCTGGCCCTCGTGACCTTTGGGGAGCTGCCAGAATGTTCTGTGGACTGCTGTGGGGGAGGGCTTCGTTCTCTAGCTGGATGGATGGATGGATTGATTGCTTGACTGACTGACTGACTGATTGACTGACTGACCAACCAACTGACCAGTTGATTGATTGATCGATTGATTGGCTTCAGCTATGGGAACACTACTGTCAGGACTTAAAGTGTGCAGAAAAAATGGACAGGTCTGTAAGGGTCTTGGTTCTAGGAAGATGGATAGATTACTACTGAGGAAGTCCTTTTTTGCTACATAGTGCTGAGTTTGGCTTTTTTTTTATTTTGGCTTATTTTATTATCTAGCCAATTTTTCAATAAAAACTCATAAAGCAGGCTTAAAACACCAAGATACTGTTGGACACTAGGGGACAAAGGAACTAAGGGACATACTGTCCTCTTAAAGTTATGGTAAGGGAAGCAAACATGAGAGTAAGGGACCTGCTTTGAGACCCTGTGAGACCCCCTCAAATCCTTCAACATTTTTTTGCCGGGTCTAATAATGTATGAGCCAGATAGGGTCATTGGTACCACTCAGGGGGGGCAAACACTCACGGTGTGTTTTTTAGCAAGCTTTATATGCCTAGATAACAAATATATGTCATAGCATTGTGGATTGAGTAGCTTTATGTGTGTTCTCACACCAACTGTATACCCACCATTGTTCTAGCCATCCATCCATGTGTGCCCGTATTCTGTACAAACGTATGTTATCTAGGCATATAACACTTGTTAAAAACCAGCATGAGCATTTGCCCCCCTGAGTGGTACCAATGACCCTTTTCATGCTGGTATGGCTGGTTTATCCCAAATACCAAACTTTGTATACTAAGCCTTGCGCCACAACAGTTCAAGTGATATTTCGATATGCAGCTGGTAATAACATTTATAAACCATCGTATAATGGTTTTAGATATTCCATGGATGGAAGCAAATCACCCAAACCAGATGTACTCAGTCCATGCATTGCTGAAACAAGTGAATGATTTACATGAAGGTCTGTGCCAGGAGAACGTAAATGATCTGTTCAAACATGACGATCTGACACATTCGCTGGTACCATGGAATCAGTATCTAGAATATCCGCTCCACAGCAATGGGAACCTGTCTGCCTTCTGGGTCTCATACATTGATATGGTTGGTGATATATTTTTGGGATTGCTTAGCGCATCAAGAGAAGGCAATTGGCATTTGCATCTCTTTGCTATTCAGGAAATGATTCCATGGTGTTTCATCTGCGATCGACTAAACTATGCAAGGTATCTACCAGCATACTATGCACAGATGACAAACCTTGCAAAAGAACACCCTGAAGTCTACAAGCATTTTACCAATGGATTTTTATCTGTACAACCCACAGATGACAACCCAATTCAGGCGCATCCCTGTAGATCAGACAACAGAGGTTACTGTTAGCAAAGACACTCTCATTGGTCCTAAGAATGACAATTATTGCACTTGTATCCTGCATATTGTCTGAACATATTTGCTCTTGCAACTGTATTGTCATTGCTGTATAGGTCATATAGCTGAACTGTGACTGATCCCTAGCCTATTTCTGTACTGATTCTTGCTCACTTGATTTTCCCTGTATGTACTGTTGTCTAAATGCCCTCTGTAGTAACCTCCCGGGTCACACCTGAAAATAGGCAGTCCAGCTGTCTAGTGTGTCAACAAAAACTAAATAAATAAACTGGTGGAACAACAAAGTTCACCCAAATGTCAGGAGCAGTAAACAGGTTTTATTTGACAGTTGAATACCGCAGTGCTTTTTTGAGTCAGCTGAGAGATATGACCCAAGGGAACAGATCTGACTTTCATCATGCAGAGCTACAGAAACCTCGGATTGAAAAGGATGAGAAGGCTGTATCTGCTGTTGTGGAGGTACTCAAGAACTGTATCAATCCATCTGAAGACAATCAAGAGCTTGTAAGCATCTCAACAGCCACAGCAGCTCCAAAAGATGTTACGAAAGACCTGATCCATGCACGTGCCATTGGAGAGCGGGCCTATCAGAGCTTCAAAACAGAAGGCTTGAATCAAATCCACCACAAAAACAATTCCATGACCCAGTGAAAAAGAACATGTTGAAAACCTTCATGAGCTTAAGTAAAAAGAAGCAGGTGCAGAGCAGTGGGAAGTCCATCATTCTGAAGACGGATCACTTTTTGGTCAGATGATTGTTATCACCCAAAGTCATAACCTTCAGATGAAAGAGGAATTTTTTCATGCTTTCGAGCCTCTTCCTTGGGCACTGGCTACACCAGAAGGTCTTCCCAGAAAAAACATCAATGCTGTTCTGACAACAAGCCTTCAGAAAAGTACGGCACCCCCAGAAACAATGCCAGACAATTCAGCAATGGTGATTGATTTTATGAGCCTTGTACAGAAGGTAAGAAATGACCAAGCTACATTTGGAGATAGTGCAGCCTCCATTCACTCCATGGCTGTTAAAGAAGGATCGCTGAGTACCAGAATCGACATTGTGTGTGATACCTACTGAGAGATGTCGATTGAGAACATTGAAAGAACACACAGGGGAGAAGAACAAGGGTTTCAAAAGATGAACATTACAGAGACACAAATTGTCAGACAGTGGAGGCTATTCCTAAAACAAGTAATCAATAAAAGTAGTCTGATCTAGTTTCTGGTAAGCGAATGGCAGAAGACAAAGTACACAGATAAACTGATGGGAAAGAGTATTTTTGTCACTCATCTTGAAAAGTGCTGGAAGATAACTGACAAGGACAGTGAGGAGGTACCTGCCCTATCAAGCCAACATGAGGAGGCAGATGGTCACCTACTACTAAATGTTGCTCATGCTGCAGAAGAAGGCTAGTCATCAGTGGTGATCAGCTCAGGGGACACGGATGTTTTCATCCTATGCCTCGCGTTCAATGATCACATCAGTGCTTCTTTGTACCAGAAATGTAGTACTAAAACCATCACATGTTTGGTTGATGTTGGTAAAGTAGCTGCGGCCATTGGATTTGATGTTTGCAAGGCACTTACAGGGATGCACGCATACACTGGCTGTGATATGGTAAGTGCTTTTGCCGGGAAAGGCAAGCTACGTATGCTTCAAATTCTCAAAACAAACAACAATGCCAGGGAAGCTTTAGTAGAACTTCGGGAAGAGTGGAACTAGCTCCACAACTTCATGCCAAGTTGGAGAAATTAGTTTGCTACTTGTATGCCGCCAAACCCGGAACAACTGAAACTGATGAGCTGAGATACAATCTGTTTTGCTCAAAAAAAAAAGAACTTGAATCACACTAGTTACCACCATGAAAAGATTGTGTCCAAAAGCACTCCCTCAGAGCAAATTACCAAGCTGCGATCTGGAAAAGGAGTCTTCAAACCGACCCTGGAACCCCTGATCCAATGGGAAAGGGATGGAAACTGGAAAAGCATGAAGGTCAAAGGTATGTCCTCATTGGTTGGATGGATGGTACCCCAGCACCAGAGGCTATACTGGATCTCCTTTCATGCACGTGCAGCCATTCCTGCAAGCTGCCCTCTTGCATTTGCTTAGTGAATGGCCTGAAATGCATGGACATGTGTAAACTGAGGGACTATGCCAATCAGGCATGTGAAAGGACTGTGAATCACAAGTAAATTCAGAAGATGACTCCTATGATGATGACTATGATTACAACATATATGTGTGATTCATAAGAAAATGTGTGAACTCTTGGGAAACAAGTATCTGTTATGCTCATCATTTTGCAATTTGTTTTCTCACAATTATACACTAACATACTAAAATGCCAGCAGATTAGGCTAACGGTCTTTCGTGTCTGCTCGTTTGGTCAGCCCCCACCCTGGGAGCTGACCTTGCTGCCCCCCTCTCCCTCTCTGGCTTCTCCCTTCCCAGTCCCAGATATTCTCGCTGCTCTGGTTTTTGCTTCCAGAACCCTTCCCCTGTACCTGTCCCACCCCCTCTTGAACCTCTCCACCGTTTCTGCCTCCACCAGCTCCCTCGGCAGCACATTCCATGGCTCCACCACCCTTTCAGTGAAGTAGCACCTCCTCCTTTCTCCCCTGGATCTCCCCCCTCCAGCTTCCACCCATGCCCTCTAGTTGCCCCCTCCTTCCTTGAAGCACCCTGACTGCTCCTTCCCTATTTATCCCTTCATGTGCCTGAAGACCTCTATCATGTCCCCCCAGTCCTTCTCTCTTCCAATGTGTATATTTAGCTCTTCGAGCCTCTCCTCATAGGTCCTATCCCCCAAGCCCCAAATCATTTTGGTTGCCCTCCTCTGGACCCTCTCCAGGAGTTCAATATCCCTCTTTAAATGTGGCCTCCAAAACTGCACACAGTACTCAAGGTGCATCCTCACCAAGCAGTTATACAGTGGGAGTATCACTTCCCTCCTTCTGAAGGTGAGCCCCCTAGCGATGCATCCAAGCATCCTGTTGGCCTTTGCCACTGCTCTCCTACAAGTCTCTGAGTTGTTCATCTTGACATCCAACACCACCCCCAGGTCCCTCTCTGCCATCGAGACTTGTGGCATTCCCCCGTACATATACATGCTCATTTTAGGTCTCCATTATATCCCCCAGTCGGGGCCGTTTGGCCTGATAAGAAACAATAAAATGCCAAAAATACTATTTGAGTGTAAAAGGAATCATTTAAAAATTGTACACATGTTTTAAGTTGCTTATAAAATTCAAGTTTGTAATAGTGTTTGAAAATAATAACATTATTAATGTACTTAATTACCTCATTCCAGTCACCAAAACAATATTGTTTCTATTATAAAGGTTAGTTTTAGAGTCCAGTTTTATAGTATGTGCCATATCTAGCATGGAGAAATACCCACAAATATGTTTAAGTGATTAAATGTGTTTTAAATATGATTTTTAGTTGATACATGCTTAAATACAAACCTCCGGTGCTTGGCGAATCTCTTTGGTGGTGGGTATACATTTGGTGTGATAACACACATGATGCTACTTGATCTATAATGCCATCACATAAATTTGTTATCTAGGAATATTAAGTTTTCAAAAAAATCACCATGAGCTGTTGCCCACAGAGTAGTACTGATGACCCCTTTTGGATGGCTCTGGCTCATACACTATGAGACCCTGCCAGATCTGACACACGTTAAGCTCTTACTACTGTGGGCTGTGTTTAAAGCATTCTGCCTTCCTCTTGAAAAATGAAATTGTTTTCCTTTTGAAGTAAGTATAGTTCTTTTCTTTGAAGACTGTCAGTGTGTGTGTGTGTTTTACAATACATGCATGTGTTGTTCTATGCTAAAATAATCACAAGTTAATGTTTCAGTTGAATAGCTGAAATGACAAAGTGTCAAGGATTCATGGTTAATTGGTTTGTTTATGTTGTTTCTTTCTGTAGGACTTCTGCTATAGGCTCATGCAACTTTTTTGTTTCGGAGGGGGCAGTGTACCTTTGTGTTGTAGGCACTTTTCTGTACTTTGGTTTTGCAGGCAATGTGAAACATTGTGTGACAGCAGGGTGGAGTGGCCCCGTTTCTTTGGATCATGTAGCTTGGCTTTAGTTTGCCTTTACAGGCAGTAACAGCAGTAGTGAAATCACTACAGTGGTTCTTTCTGTAGGACTTTTGCCATGGGTTCATGTGAATGTTTTCTTGGGGGCGGTTTTGCTTTGGGTTGTAGGCAGGGGCTTCTTAGTTTGGTTTTGCTGGCAGTGAAAGACAGTGCAACATTAGTTTGCGGGGTTAGGCTAAGTTACCATGCTTTAGGTACCTTGACTTTAGTTTGCCTTTGCAGGAAGGGAACAGCATGTGTGACATCACACAGTGGGTAACAGATGATTGATGTATCAAATTATACAACACTGTTTCCTGCAGTGATATCACTCATCGAATAATAGTGCGTTAATTGACTTGTCAATCATCTGTTACACACAGCATGATGTCACCCGAGTGAGTAATGGGGTTTCCTAGCAATTGGAAATTAGTAAGTAATAAGGTTCAACCATGTAATATAAATGTAATTAACAAAGTCATGCAACACCCTTCAAAATAAAAAAAAAAGGTCTGGGCCAGCTCATCAGCACAGCGATATTGTTACCACACATGACGATGCAGACCTGGGTTCAGGAATGAGCTTAGGTCATCGGGGGCCAGCTGGAGGGGGGAGGAGGATTAATCATCCCAGAGGACACTTTCCTCCTCCCAGGGGAGAAGAGTGCCACATCCCACTGCAGCACCAACTACCGCAGACATGCAGAGGGAGGGACATGTTATACTGCATGTGATGGAAATGTGCTGATGAACGCTCATTTCGGGGACAACATCCCAATGCCAGTGTCCCTATGAGGAAGACTACATCACAGCAAATGAGGTGGAAGAAAGGTGGAAAACACCCTGACTGACAGGATGGTTACTGACCCTCCGCAGACCATGCACTGGTGACCCAGGCACCTGCCAGACATCTAGATCCATTGCTTGGTGGGTCAAGGGACTCCCTGCCACTCTGTCATGGAGTGCAAGCCGTGGGGAACCCAGGACAAGTAATTTCAGGGAGAAGCCAGGTGACGGGGCTGGGAGGGTTGTGGGCAGGAGGGCCAGCCAAGGGGAAGCAGGAAAAAGTGTCAATAAAAAATAAAATTAAAAAGAAAAATGGGGTCTAAGCACTGAAGGCTAGTCACACTACCCCCAAATAGGGGTGAAAACCCTCCAACAGAACAAACATCCTAAAAACAATGTTGCACAGTTTTTCTACTTTGGGACATGTCATCTTTGCATTATTAAAGCCTCATTTTGAAAAGTAAATCTTGCTGGTTTCTTGTTTAATTCTGCAGCCCTGTTTTTTTTTAATGTTTGTTCCACTGCACCTGTCAGGTGGGGGAAAGGAGAGGGACAGTTGTTGTAGGAGAATGGAGCACTGTGACACTCCCTGAGCATCATCTTATGGGACAAAGAAAAAAAATAATTGAGGTAGTCATGGTACTAGGTAAGCCAATAGAATGGGATGACTAATCTACTGAGGCTATGACTCAGCACGACTCTACAAAGCACAGTCAGTCTATTACAGACGGGATTCATAGCAAAACTGAACTTTCAGTATTGAGGGGCATGCTGGCAAGTATAAAATTAGACTTTAAAGAGATGAAGACTGCTATGGCAACGACTTGGGCAGATTCAGCAGAGACAAGTGGGAGGGTGGAAGTCACCAAGAGTAGACTGGCTTCTCCGGAGGACTCCCTCTGCTATGTAGAAGATGCAACAGAACTGCACTCTAAACAGATTTGCTTTCTGTTTGATAAAATTGAAGATTTGGAGAATGGGGGCAGGAGGAATAATGGAAGGACTGGGGGCTGCCGAAGGGAGGTGGACGGGAACAACATGCCAGCTTTCCTCCAATAAGATTTTATGGAACTACTGCAGCATCCATGGCAGTGGCCACTGGCGGTAGAATGGGCACATCACTCAGTAGCCCCTCATACTCAGCCCAGCAACAGACCCTGTCCAGTCATAGTTAGTTTTTTAAGATTCACTACAAAGCAACAAATAGTGAGACTAGCAAGGGGGACAAGGCATGTTATGTGGGGGAAGGGTGGATTGATTTATTTGTTGTGGAGACTGTTAATAGATGTAAGGAGTTTACTGGGGTCAGGCAGACACTACAGAAAAATGCTGGAACGGCTACATGAAAGAGCCTTCCGGCAACGTCACTGAAGGGGAAGCAACTCTGAACACCTAGCTCTGGCTCTGGGCCTTAATAATTCTCCACAGTTAAGGTTAATCTAAACAAAAGTTACCTCCATTAATAGCCCGGAGCATCCTGAGTTGATGGGAGGTTAAAAAAAAAAAAGCTTCCGCTCCACCAATGGATTCTGACAGATTATCAGTACTGACACCACAGATCTCATCACTGGCAGACAAGATGGTGAAGGCAGTCTCCTCCCTCCCACCCACCCAGCCTTCCAATGGTGCCATTTTATTTGAACTTTAGGACTTTAGAACAGAGATCCATGGAATTGATGTAAGGACTCACAAAGGTCGAGCAAAATGTGCAACGTCTGGAGGCCCACACAGATGAGACAGGCACTCGTACGGATAGACTTACGTGAGTCATGATGCACGTCCTCACTGAATGTCAACAACTTTCAGAAGAATGTGATGACCTTGAAAATAGGTCACATCGCAGCAATCTAAGGATCTATGGCATACCTGAAGACGAAGAAGGATATGGCTTGGATCCTGGGAGCCTGCTTGGATGTGTTTCTCCGAGACACCCTGCAGCTGGACCCCAAACTCCCATTCAATATTGAAAGACTACACAGAGCACTCACTGCAAAGTCACGTGGAGCAGAGGACAGGCCGCGCTCCATAGTCCCGAAGTTTTTGAGCTTTGCCACCAAACAGGACATTCTTTTAAGAGCTTGACACATGAAACAATCTTTGTATTTAAAAAAGTGCATATATTTTGATAATAACTATTCCCCAAAGCTTATGGCCTGGCAGAAGTCTTATTCTTCAATCCCAAAAATATTAAAGGTTCGACAACCAAAATTCCAGACACCGTACCCATTCAGACTAACTGTTATGTTAATTAGATAATGTTCTCTGTTGGCAAAAAAAGTTTTGTAGCTCCAGAGGAAGCAGTGAAAGCCCTGTCTGCAAGAGGAATTAAGGTATCTTTGCCTAGACAAGGCCCCACATCTCAGGACACTCAAGAACCTCGTGGCCAATAGTACCACCTTGTACAGTGAGGAAGCATCACTGTTTCTCTGCACTAAAAGACATTAAACAGCTGTTCAAGTCCTTTCAGAGACTTAGTTCAACCTGAACTCATCTTTTCAATATATATTAACTCATTTCATAATGTATGACTGTACTATTGCCTGTTCCCTTCATGTTATAACCCGCGCCATGATTTGTTTAGTTGGCTGTAGTATCTTTGCTATTGTTGCATGTAGTACTGACCAATGTTTTGTTAACCAATCTACTGTTATGTGTGTCTACATGGCTAAAACAAGCTACTTTGTTTTGTTGTCAGGCACTTTGCTTTACTGTTTGCTGTTTATTGTCATCTTTGTCTTCATGGCTAAGAACAAGCCATATTGACTACTGTCATTGATTTCTGAAATGCTTTTCTGTATGTATTGCCTTGTACTCTTCCGGCTCATGCCTGAAAATAGTATTTATTGGCTAGTGCACTTACCCAGTTAACAAAAACGAAATAAATAAATTTCCAGATATGAGGGGGGAGGGGGACAGTGATGGGGATTCAGACTTGACAGTTAACCCCCAAGGGGGAACATTCATGGCGGTAGACCGCTCAATGGGTCAGTACTGAACCACTTAACACAGTTCATCTAAAGCATCAAATGTAAGGTATATACAAGTATCATAGGCATTGACTAATCTCTAGTCTTAGCAATGCTAGCTGAGTCTACCACCTCTTGTGTCCCTATTCGGAGACTTAAGTGCTTCATATGCCACCTCTACAGGCTCCTAGCCAAGGCTGCTTCCCTACGTAAACCCCATTTATGATGCTGCTTTATTTGTTACTGCCTATGTAAACAGTTCATTTCTTACTGCCTGTAAGTTCCATTATTGGGAGGGAGTATAGCGTAGTGGTTAAGAGCACTGAGTTGCAAACCTGGAGAACGGAGTTTGAATCCCACAGCCATCACTTCCTTACTGTGTGGCCATAAGCAAGTCACTTAACTTCCTGTGCTCCCAGGATGTACTTGGAAAAAAGCCTCAGTTTAGTGTGTCTTTCCTAGCCAAAAATTGTAGAAGTAATAAATAAAAATGATGTGTATTAGCAGTATCACAGTAACATCGGTTCTTGCCGGATCCCTAAACTGCAGCTCATGTGTATTTTGGTTTGGCCAGGTTAAATACAATCCTTCTGCCCCATTTTACAACTTAAGAGCCTGCGGGGAATATAATTAGATTAATAAGGTGGGGTGGCCCGCCTCGGCCTGATGTATCCCAGCCACCCTGCTCGGTAACTTAGCTCAGCTGATGGTGTCTAAAGCTACTGTAACTTTAGCTATTCTTCCCAGTTCCTGCTCAGGGCAGGTTTACCCCTGCCCATAGCCACTGTGAAGAACAAAGCAATTGAGCAATAAGAAGGGGATGGCTTCCTGGACCTAGGCCCCAGGGATGGGTCTACGGCAGTGGACCGGCTTCCCAAGACCCCAGGAACAAGAGAGCTGATCATTCCTCTATGGTAAGCCAGCAGGGTACAGTTCATGCTATTTTATGCAGCAGTAACCACCTTGCTAACTCAGAGCGGGGGCGGCTGAGTCCCACCTCACAAGAGGGGGGGACAACCAGGCACCACAGCCTTATCTAAAGAAGCAATCTGCATGAAGCAGGGAATCAGGATGTGCTCATTTGTTGTCTCCCTGCTAGGCACACTCTTTCATCTGCCTGCATGGAGGCATTAGCCACAGCATGTATCTCACTGGGGGGTGGGGTGGGTCTCTCCTGAGCAGGATGTATATCATAGCCTAGGATCCTACTTGGTTGCCCTCCACTGCAGGGCTAAGCCTCTGGGTGAGGGGACCAGGGGGTGCATGGGTCTTGAGGTGGAGACCATGCAACCTTACACTACCCTGTGAATTCGTTACCCTAACATGCTTGCCTCTTACAGGTAAAGGTGACTGTATAATTGACAGTGGTTACAACCGAAGGTACCATCACCGAGTGCTGTCCCTTGAGGTCTTGCTACCAATATTTCCCATGCTAATATGTTTTATAGGATTTACAACTCCAAACAGCCAAACCTCTACTGTTGATGGAGTACTTATCGACTATCCCCTACCCGTGAGGCATTGCTACAGGAGGTACGGGAGCAGGTTACTGATTCCTAATTGCCTCTGCTTACAATTCTCTGGCATCCATTCATAGGTAGGAAAGTGTGATGGATGATGAGACCTCCCCACCTCTTCTCCAAAGTAACAGATTTTCCGTTACGGGGGCCCACAGCTGTGTTGTGGTCCCCCTCCCGGATGTTTCCATCAGCTCTCACATAACAGACGACTTATCTCTCCCTACCTTGGAAGCACACTTGGAGGGAGTTCCCTCTGCCACTTGTTTAGTGAGTGGGATCCCTGTTGCCACCTGGCTGCTTAAGGTACAGATGGTTTTATTATTTGTTTCTGAATGACTTGTTGGCATTATGCATTTGTGACTTCTGGTTGTACACAGTAACCCACACTCTGCTTCAGTGTATTTTATTATCTCTTTCCCACTTCAGCTATGCTCATTTTTCCTTCCCTGACCCTTTATTCCATACTAGCTCTTTTTATTATCCCAGGGGAGGGGAGCCTGGACGTTACCATATTAGCTGAACCCCTTTCACATCCAACATGGTGAATCCCTCAAAAGTAATTTCTTTCAATATTAATGGGATTCACAGTACTGTAAAGAGATATTGTCTCCTCCAGCAACTTAAGGGTGACAGACCGGAAATAGTGTTTCTCCAGGTGACACATCTCTCAGCCACAGAACATGCTAAATTCCAGACCTGGAGTTTTCAACAGTGGCGGCCTCGACACATCAACTGAGTTGAAGATGAGGAGCTATGATACTGGTACGAGCTAAAACTAAAACAGGGCATTTTGAGTACTTGATAAATTTGTGCATTAGTGGATGAAACTTTGAGTCTGTGACTTAGTATTGATTTTTGTTTTTTTTAAACTGCACAGCATCTGGAGCCCTACCCCCTGTTAATGCAGAAAGTAGGTGGAGAGTGTCTGTAGTTCCTAACATTGCACAGAGGAACTACAAAACTCTATTGGTCCCTTATTTAAACAATCTTACTGCATTTTAGCAGTTTGTAGGGGATTGCAGGACGTTTAGGACGATCTATGCGATTATTTTAGTTTAAAAAGTCCAACTTTGATTTACGAGTGCTCGTGACCCCTGGAGCCATATTTGGGTCACATTACACTACTTAACTCGGCCCTGCAGCGAGCAGTGTGAGCATTGCCGTACGCAGAGAAACGTGCATCGGCGCATGTCAGCTGTGTCTGCTGGGTCAATGGGCCTGGGGCCTCTATAGTATATATTTCAAGCAATTCGGGCAATGGATATGGATATTACATATAACTGTTGTTCCAGCTGTGGTATGTATACTGCAGTGGAACTTAGTATTGATTCTGTGTGTGATAACTGCTGTTTGATAAATAAACTGAGGGCTGAAATAGATTCATTACAAAAACGTTTGCAGGTTCATGTGGATATAAACAATTTGGAAGACTACATAGATTCTGTAGCTGATAGCCTAGTCGAGGTATCACTTAAGCAGTCTATTGTTGAAAATGAACAAGAAGATAATGACTGGTACCTCATTAAGAAATCTACAGGGAAAAAAGGTAGAAGAAATATAGGGGGAAGTTTTAACATTCTGACTGCAAACAAGTTTAATGCTCTAACAGCTGAGCTCATTACTGAAAATCTTTGTGAGTCTGTTACATTGGAATTAACAGCACCTGTGGACCCTCCCCCAATTCAAGTTGTACCAAGCACGTTCAATGTCCCATTACATGAGTCTATTAAAAGTAACCTTTGTGAGACTGTTACATAGGCGATATTAGCATCTGTGCCCCCCCCCCCAAACTCAAGTTACTCCAAGCACAATTACTAACAGTAACCTGGTTATTACAAGAGATGTCCTGGTCATAGGTGATTCTACAATATGTTACACTGACCATATTTTATGTAAGAACATAAATATGTATACTACTGTTAGCACCTTACCTGGAGCAGGTATAGATAACATCAAACAAATGTTTTCAGGGTTGCAGGAACATGCAAACTCCCCTCTTACCTTTATACATGCAGGAATTAATGATTTGGGCAGAAGATCCATACTGGATATCCAGAGAGACTTTGAGGAAATTGGTGACAGGATAAAAAATCATGGTGGCAATCTAATTATATCTGGGCTCTTACCCATCACTAGAGCTAATAATGATAAAAGAAGTGACATCATGACATTAAATGGATGGTTTAAATGGTGGTGTCTCAGAGAAGGATTTACCTTTTTGGAAAACTGGACAGGGTTCTTAAACCAGGGTCTATTTGCTAGAGATGGCCTGCATTTGAACAAACAGGGCAAACAAATCTTTGCCACTAGACTAAGGTACCAATTAGATCAGTCTTTAAACTACTAGGTGGGGGGGGGATCTGTATCCCTACAAGTAACACTAATAAAAAAACTACCCCATTAGCCCCCCAGAATGGAACTGCCTTGTTATTAATGCTAGAAGTCTTACTAGTAAGTTTGACAAGCTTTTTTTTTCTTTAGATCAACTCAATATTCATATTTGTGCAATTACTGAGACCTGGGGGTGTGATAATGACCCTTGGGATAAGAATATTCCTGGCTATACTTTGTTTCACAAAGACAGGAGTAATACAAGAGGGGGTGGGGTGGCGTTGTATCTGTCTAACAATATTAACTCTGAAAGCATTGAATTAACCCATTGGCCGAATATTGAAGCTCTTCGGGTTAAAATATTCCCTAAGTCATCAGCTTGTATTAATATGGGTGTGGTGTATAGGCCCCCGACAACCTCACATGAAGAGGATTCCCATCTGTTGGATTTTGGGGAGAGATTATCCTCTACTAATAATGTCTTGCTTGTAGGAGATTTTAATCTCCCAGGGATTAATTGGAATACCTTACATACCTCATCTCTTGTTGAAAAAGCATACTTTGAGACCCTTTTGTTGTCTAACATGGAACAAATAGCTAAACATAGCACTGGGGTAATAACACCTTGGATTTAGTTTTACATAACCTAGGTAGTAAAATTACCAACTGTTTAGTTTTACAACCACTTGGGTCAAGTGACCACTCTATGATCAAATTTACATACAATGGTAATTTAGGGTATGATGTTGGAAATACAGTAGTTTATAACTTCAGAAAGGGGAATTTTTTGGGTCTAGTAAATGACATGTCAACTTGGAATTGGAATCAGATGTTTTTGGATAAATCTCTCTCAGATATGTGGCAGATTTTGGTTAATAAACTAACAGCAGTTACCAACAAATATATTCCTACCATTAAAAAAGCCATGGATGAATGCAACCGTAAAAAAACATATTAAATACAAGAATAGGGCATACAAAAGGGCTAAGTTTTGTGGGTCCCGAAAAAGTTGGGAAAATTATAAATATCAGTTGAGGGTGACAACATTTAGTATTAGAAAAGCAAAAAAGGATTATGAAGCAAGATTGGCTAATAAAGTAGGAGATAATCATAAATCCTTTTATGAATACATTAATAATAAAAGGGGAGATGCTCCTACCATTGGTCCACTAAAAGAGTTGGTGAGTTAGTAACTGATAAGACACAAATGGCCTCAATCTGTAACAGGCAATTTTCTTCAGTTTTCAATACTAAAACAGTTACCAGTAAAACCCATAATGATCATATCTTGACTGGGCAACTTATTGTGGATGCAGCCACAATACAAAAATTGTTACAGAATTTAGACTCACATAAATCAGCAGGTCCAGATGGTCTCCACCCGCGCATTCTTAAGGAACTGGCTACTCCCCTTTCTGGCCCTATTGCTGCCCTGTTTACAAAATCCATACAGGACGGGCAGGTTATTGATGTATGGAGACAGGCAACAGTGGTCCCTATTTTTAAAAAGGGTTCCAGACAGGATGTGTCCAATTGTAGACCTATTAGTCTGACGTCCATTCTGGGTAAAATTCTTGAAGGAATTATTAAAGATCATCTCTGCAAGTTGATTCAACCTGACCCTACACAGCATGGCTTTGTCAAGGCAAGATCATGTCAGACCAATCTGTTGGGTTTCTATGGTGGAGTGAGTAGGGCCTTGGATAGGGGTGAGGCTGTGGATGTTATCCTCCTTGATTTCTCTAAGGCCTTTGATAAGGTCCCCCATGGAGAACTTATTGATGATATTATTAATATCGGAATGGGGGTAATATAACATGTTGGGTGGAGTCATGGCTGAGGGGTCGAACACAGCGAGTTTGTATAAAAGGCTCTTATTCCGGGTGGGACAATGTGACCAGTGGGGTCCCTCAGGGATCGGTTCTTGGCCCTTGTTTATTTAATATTTATATTGCATCACTTAAAACCTTGACCAATGCTTGGTTGACCAAATTTGCAGGTGACACCCACCAAGGATTCCCAGTTAACAAGGCTGAAGGTATAAATACCCTACAGTATGCTCTTGAGGAACTACAAAATTGAGCTTACTATAAAGAATTGACCTTTAATGTTGATAAGTGTATAGTAATGCACTTCGGGAGAAACAATCAGCATGCAAATTATAAATATGGTGGCACAATTTTAAAGGCAGTCGACGATGAACGTGACTTGGGAGTTAGAGTATCAAATGACCTAAGCCCTAAACTTCATTGTCATATGGTAATTAAGAAGGCTGCAGGTATATTGCATTGTATCAATAAACATATCAGTAGTAGAAGTAGTGAGGTTTTTCTGCCTCTGTACTCATCCTTGGTGAGGCCCCACTTGGAATATTGCACCCAGTTTTGGGCGCCAGGTGATAAGAGCTCTATAACTGCTCTAGAAAAAATTCAGAAGAGGGCCACTAGAAAAATTGATGAGGTAAAGGGTTTGGATTATGCAGCAAGACTGAAGAAACTCGGATTGTATACATTGGAATACCGTAGAATGAGAGGAGATTTATGTTTGGTATTTAAAGCCCTGCACAATGATCAATTATGGGAGCTGCTTGGTTTGGGGCTCAGGAAATTAATTTATAATACTAGGGCACATCCACTTCAACTTACAGTAGACCATTATAAAACAAAAAAAGGAGTACATGGTTTTCAATTAGAGTATGCAAAATATGGAATAATCTACCACTGGATGTTGTAGCATGTGAAAACATGGACACCTTTAAAATACATTTGGATAAATATTTAGGGCAAAATTCCATAATGGGCTATAATTGATATCAGCAAGCATTATGGACATTTGTCTACTAAGCTCTGTATTACCTATGATAGCTATGATACCTAGAGGTGTTTCCTTTCACAGTCAGGCCAGGTAATTGACACTGAGGGACAATTTGCCATTGTCACAGGAACCTTTATGATGCCCAGGTCACCCCAGCCTGTGTATATTTTCTCCATGGTTTGGACAAATCGGTGGCCCAGAGGGTTTTTTTTTTGTATTTTCTGTTTATGCTCCACCCACATGACACCCCCATCCAGCCACTCCTTCAGAGTGCCAAGGTCCCTGATGCGCACCCAACCCCTACCACCATCCACCAGCCCCTACTGCAGCTTACCTGGGTAGCCTGACATATCCCTATGTCAGAAGGGTCCCTCTCTTCCAAGGGGGAAGTGCCTTACCAGCAAATTCACATCCCAGAGCTACAGGGATGGTCCAGGCTGTCTCCGGGCTTCATGGCAGCAGGAGCTGGCACTCGTCATCTAGTTGGACATGGAGCTCTTTTCTCATTTTCAGCCCCACCCACATCAGTTCTTGGTCTTGTGTCAGTGCAGGTGACCTCAGGTGGGGATGCACAGTGTGCATGCTGAGGCGGCATGTCCCCCAAGCACGTCTTCCAATCTACCCACAGGTGCCATGGCTGATCCCAATCTCCCCCCCAGAGGTAGTTGGATAACTAGTCTTGATGCCAAGAAGGCATTCAACAGGGTGTCCAGGCCATTTTTATGGCCCACCCTGTCGAACTCCGGTATCCCTGAGGAAGTGATATTGATCCTACAAGGCATGTATTCCTCACCCCAGGCATACTTAAAGTTGAACATCTTCTTTACGGCTCCATTTCTTTTGGGGAGAGGTCTGTGGCAGGGTGGCCCCTGTCATCCCTCCTTTTTGCTCTCTACCTCAAGCCACTCACAGTGGAGATTGGCACAGATCCCCATAGATCAGGAATTCCCTGAGGGAGATTATTACAGGCTGTCACTCTTCACAGACAATGTCCTGTTCATCTTGACATCCTCAGAGGAGCTGATTCCAGTTGTCTGGGACATTTTAAAGTCTTTTGGAGACTTGGCAGGATATAAACTAAATGTGCAGAAAACCGAAGTTCTGCACTATAATTATGTCCCTTTGCAAAAGCTGTAGAGCTTATTCCCTTTCAAATGGCACAAGGGAGCCCTATGATACCTAGGGATTAAATTTACCAAAACCTCAGAGCACCTGGAGCCCCTTAACTGCAAGCCCTCTGATGCAACAGATCACAGATGACTTGTCTAAGTGGACCCATCTGTATCTGGGGGTTTTCCACAGGATTGAGGCAATATGCCAGAATATTCTCCCAAGAAGCCTACCTTGATATATTTTGGATCCTGAAACAGAGCTATTTTGAGGTTTATCTGGCATGGGGCCCTTCTTTGGATTAGGCTTTCTATTCTGCACTTACCCAAGGAGCATGGGGGGGCATCCTACCACCTCCGGTGGTATGCACTTGCAACACACTTGAGGACACTGTGTATGTAGGTGACTCCATCTTATCAACCATACTGGAAACAAAAAATAGAATTTGTGCTTATAGATATATATATATATATATATTCATTGCAAAAAATCCATTAATGCATCAGTTAGGGTTGATTTTACACCGACAAAACTCTGGAAATTTGATGTTATGGTTATCAACCCTACCACCACCCCACACACACCAACAGGCATTGGGGTGTGCCTTAGGGTCATTGGGCCTAACTCTCACCCCATTCCATGTGGAAAGAAGCTGAGATGATACAGTATAGGAGAATGGGGTGAGAGTTAGGCCCAACGACTTAAAGGCATGACCCAATGCCTGTTGGTGTGGGGAGGGTGAGGGTTGGGTGGTAGGGTTGGTAACCCTAACATCGAATTTCCAGACTTTTGTCAGTGTGAAATCAACCCTAACTGATGCATCAATGGAGTTTTTTGCAATGAATTTCCCTTCTTTTTGAGAAAGTGTAATGTTAGTCGTATCCATGTTGTATGTGGGAGTGCGGGCCTCTTCTGTTTGTTGTTGTAAAAATGCAAGGGAACACCCTGTTTTACTTCAGATATTCTATTGTTGGAGTTATATTATATGTTAATTGCAGACTTTTCTTGTTAAACAATTTCACTTCTAGTTTAGCATATTTTCTTTCACTGCACTAGTCATAATCAACTTATAGTCTATAGTGTGTTATTGTATATGACTTCCCTTTATTCTTATATTTGTAATTTTTATATTTTGAAACTTTAATAAAATTTGAATTATAAAAAAAAAATACACATAGAGACATAGTGCAAGAGGGCCCTGTGTTGCCAGTTTTGCAAAATAGTACCCATAGGTGTAAGCATGAGCCCTATGGGCCCTGCACTCATACCTACCCATATGTCAAGAGACATAGTGCAGTAGGGCCCTGTGCTCCCAGTTTTGCATAATGGTATCCATCTGTGGGAACACAAGCCCTCTGAGCCCTGCATTCCCACCCACCCATAAGTATAGAGACATAGTGCGGGAGGGTCCTGTGCTCCCAGATTTGTGAAATGGTATCCATAGGTGGGAGCATGGGCCCTCTGGGCCCCGCACTCCCAGCCACCCATAAGTGTAGAGACATAGAGCAGGAGTGCCTTGTGCTCCCAGTTTCGAAAATGGTATACATAGAGGGCCCTGTGCTCCCATCCACCCATTAGTATGGAGACACAGCACAGGAGGGCCCTGTGCTCCTAGTTTTGCATAACCCTAACTGATGCATTAATGGATTTTTTTGCAATGAATTTTCCTTCTTTTTGAGAACGTGTAATGTTACTCATATGTCTCTGATTTTCATGTGGGAGTGCAGGGCCCTTTGGGCCCTGTGCTCCCATTTATTCATAAGTGTAGAGATATTTTAATGATTTTGCATGTCCCTGTGGGAGCGCAGGGCCCGCTGGACCCTGCGCTGCCACTACTGCATAATGTAGGGCTGTGTGCTTCCATTATTGCATAATGGGATCCATATGTGGGAGCGTAAGGCCCTCTGGGCCCTGCACACCCATCTACCGATAAGTACAGATAAGTATAGAGACATAGCACAGACCTAGAGCCATTCCAGGTAACCCTTGTGCTGCAAATGTGGTAATATCTCAGTAACCATAGGAACTTCGGAAAAAATTCCACCGTAGTTGTATTATGACCTGGCCACTTCCACGCATGGCTAGTATCCCTAAAGGTGCTTCGTGAACAATCTGTATCTTGAACTAATTTCAAGATATAGGCACCAAAAGGTGTCATGGCTGCCACAGTGTTATCCTATGGGAAAATTTGCAATTTTGGAGTGTTGTAACAATGGAACCGGTGTAAAATTTTTCACCAAACCAGCAAAAGTCACAACTGTGGTGCAAGCCTGTGGTACCCAGCAAATGTCAGCCCAAAAGTCCTAACCATTTTGTTGCTATGAGGTGGCAAATAATTTGTGTTTTTGGGGCTGTTTACTAGTGGGACTTTCATGAAATTACTGAGGATGTTCACGAAAGTACCGCCATATGGGGGACAGTCCCCCATGTGGAAGACTAGGTTTGCTGGCCAAGGCACCTAGCTTCACCTGAGCTCTTTTCTTCTAGGTTGCTTCAAAGGACAGAGCAAAGAACCTTACCAGAACAACAATAGGGATTAAGGCTTCTTTTGGCTAGGCAGGTTTACTGTGTGTTGTTATTTTTATTTTGTACTAACAAGGGATTGTTACTGTTTGTTGCTAACATTTTATTGCTTTATTTTTCTCGGATTCAAATTGTTGTTGCTGGGTATACATTCTGCTGCATTATTACAGGGTGTGCTAACACATTACTGCTGTAATCTTCTGATTCAAATTGTCTTTTGCAAGGTATATCTTATGTTACTGCTTTATTTTTCTCTGTAGCAAAGGGTTTCTTACAGGGTATATCTTCTGTGAAATTATTACAGGTGGTGCTTTACAGGTTTCACAGTTTTTATCTGTCATTAGGATAAGCTTTCTGGGCTACTGCATTTGTTGCTGGCTGATTGTTTCTGCTCTTACCTCCTTGTTTCTTTCATCCATGGTTCTTCTTTTTCAGCAGGGGTAGGGCCCAGCCACCCACCCCCATCCCCAGCCACCCCACACTACACTCCTTTTATAGGGTAGCACAGTCATGACATTTCCTGTAGCAAAGCAGGAAGGGCGGTTCAGAGGGGTATCCACACAGTGACCTCATTTACAGGGGCACTAGTAATTTAACTTGTTATAACAAGTTATACAAAAACAAACAAACAAAACACAAAATCAAACTTTTGCTTTCATTTTCTTCCTTCTAATTACTCTGACCAGGTTATAAACCCAGCAACTTACCTGAAATGGATATCATTAACTGCAGGTACTCTGGAACACTTTTCAGAAGGGCAGTTTTACAGGATTTAGTACACTGTCGTACATGCTGGGCCATTGGAGATCTAAGGGCTCAGCTCCAGGCAGCATGGGCAGAGATGGCGCACCTCAAATTGCATAATCAGGAGGAAATATACTATAAGAACCACCCGCCATTTCCCCAACATCCAACAGAAGCACCTCGACCGCAGAGGGTAGTTGGTCCGGGAGGTTGGCAGCTGGTTAGGAGGGGCAAATCGGGTGCCCCATCACTCAGTGCTCTCCAACATATCACCTCCACAAACCATATAAAAACTACAAACAGGTATCTGCCTCTATTTCCGAAATCAAACAAAGGGGCAGAGGACACTGCAGCACAGGAGCTAGCACAACAAAACGCACCCAAAACAGGAACCAAAACAAAAAAAGTAAAAAGGAAATTCCAAAAACTTCTGATCATAGGAGACTCCATGATTCGGGCAGTTGATATGTATCTCCAGCCAGGGGCAATGGTCAGATGTCTCCCAGGTACATCAGCGTGGAGAGACACTGGCCATATTGCTAAAATTGTCCAGGAAGAAGGAGAAAACATTGATGTCCTGGTACACATAGGGACTAACGATCTCGCCAGCTGGTCAGTTGTAGAGACCAAGGAACACCTGGCCAGGCTGGGTGACAAACTATCATCCATTTCGTCCGGCATCTCCTTCTCTGAGATCCTGCCAGTCTGGGAGAGGGGGACAGATGGACGGAAGGTCAGAGAAGAGGAGATAGGGGAGTTAAACATGTGGCTCAAGGGCTGGTGCCAGGAAAAAGGACACAAATTTGTAGGGAACTGGCAACAGTATTGGGAGCAAAAGTTCTTAAAATCTGATGGACTGCATCTGACTAAGAAGGGAGTCAGTGCATTGGGGCAGAAGTTTGATGTCTTTGCAGAATATTTAAACTAGCAAATGGGGAGGGGGTGCAGCACCCGAAACATTGAATGGGAAGAACACCCCTCTCCCCTCAACTAGTGGTCAAACAGGAGTTCAGCATGTTTGTAGTTCATTTGCATCACCAGGTAAAGAAAAAGGTCCAGCTCCCCATACGACGCACAGGGGAAATGCCGGACCTCACCCAACAACTAACACACTGAAATCTGACCAATAGAAAATCATGTACACAAATGCTCGCAGTCTGGGAAACAAGATCCCAGACCTGCAGGCAATAATGACAGAGGCTAAACTGGACATAGTAGCCATTAGCGAGACATGGTTTACCAGTAACCACACTTGGGAGACTTCAGTACCTGGCTATGTGCTATTCAGAAGAGACTGAGGTGCAAAAAGGGAAGGGTGGAATGGCCTTTTATGTCAGTGAAAATATCAAAGCTACAGAAATTCAGAATACACATAAGGAGCCAGAAGAACTGTGGGTCACCCTGGAAACAGGAAATGGGACAGCCATATGAACTGGGGTTGTGTACAGGCCTCCGGCCCGGGGCAGGACATAGGCACATTACTGTTAGAAGATATACAAAACATGACAGCTAAAGGGGAGGTTCTGATAATGGGAGATTTCAACATGCCAGGTACAGATTGGTCAATACCATCTGCCAGAACTAGACACATGGTGGATTCCCTGCAGGGGGAGGGCCTCAAACAACTGATACAACAACCCACTAGAGACAGGGCTATCCTAGATCTAGTACTGACTAACAGGGAAAGGATCACAGATCTCCAGGTAGCAGGTCACCTGGGCGCCAGTGACCATCACATGGTATGGTTCAATTTGGCCACTAGAACAAAATCATCCCATTCCAAGGCAAAAATATGGGACTTCAGCGGAGCTGACTTTGATAAGATGGCCAACAGAGTTAAGCTAGCCCTGGAAAAAAGAAATACAGGTGAGGGGATACAGGCAAAGTGAGCAAGCATTAAAGATGCAATACTTGAAGCAACAACCCATTGTGTTAGTGAGAAAAGGAAGTATAAAAGAAGAAGGAAACCACTTTGGTTCTCAAACACAGTAGCAGAAAAGGTCAGAGCCAAAAGGCTGGCCTTCAGGAAATATAAGGGAATGCAGCAGGATGAAGATAGGGAGGCATACCAAACTTCCCTAAGGGAAGCAGGGACGGCAGTAAGGCAGGCAAAGGCCCAAACTGAGGAAACACTAGCACAAACAGTAAAAGAAGGTGACAAGACTTTCTATACATACATTAGTGAAAGGAGTAAGTCCAGAGGGGGTATTGCTAAGATCAAAGGGGATAAGGGAGCATGTGAGGAGGAGGACCATGTAAAAGCATCTATCCTAAATAGAAACTTCTGCTCAGTATTTACTGAAGAGAAGGTAGGGCAGGGCCCACAGCTCTGCACCTTGGACACAGGGGCGAGGGAGGTGTGCACTAGTCCCTTCACAAAAGAAAGGGTCCTACAAGAGCTCGATAAGCTCAGGGTGGACAAGGCAATGGGACCTGATGGCATACATCCCAGGGTACTAAAGGAGCTAAGGGTGGAACTAGCAGAGCCATTATCAGAACTGTTTAGTGAGTCTCTGAGCACAGGAGAGGTCCCAGAAGACTGGAGAAGGACTCATGTCATCCCGCTCCGCAAGAGTGGTAGCAGGGAGAAGGCAGTGAACTACAGGCCAGTCAGTCTTACCTCAGTAGTGGGCAAGATTATGGAGACACCCCTTAAGGAAAGGACAGTGCAACACCTGGAATCCATAGGAGCACAAGATCCAAGACAGCATGAGTTTACAAAAGGAAGGTCCTGTTAAACTAATCTCATATATTTCTTTGACTGGGTAACCAGAGTGGTGGACCAAGGGGGAGCAATTGATGTTACCTACCTTGATTTCAGCAAAGCTTTTGATACTGTTCCACATAGAAGATTGATTAATAAGCTGGGTAGGCTCGGAGTGGGTCAGCCGTTGGTCAACTGGGTGGCAAACTGTTTGACGGGCAGAAAACAGAGAGCGGTGGTAAATGATATACAGTCAGAAGATATGCAAGTCATAAGTGGGGTACCTCACGGATCAGTCCTGGGGCCAGTCCTCTTCAATATCTTCATCAGTGACATTGCAGATGGACTGGAGGGTAAGGTTTGTCTGTTTGCAGATGACACCAAGATCTGCAACAGAGTAGATGATCCAGATGGGGTGGGCAGAATGAGAAGAGATCTGGATAAACTAGCAAAATTGTCAGAAGACTGGCAACTGGGGTTTAACACAAAGAAGTGCAAGACCATGCACACAGGGAAGAGAAACCCTGAAGCCACCTATAGGGTGGGAGGGGAGTTGCTGGCAGTCACAAGGGAAGAAAGAGACTTGGGCGTCATCATCATCGATGACCTGAAATCATCCAAGCAGACCTCTAAAGCAGTAGATAAGGCTAGAGGGACGTTGGGGTGTATTAGTTGGGGTATCACAAGTGGGAAGAGGGAGGTAATAATCCCTCTTTACAAGGCACTGGTTAGGCCCCATCTGGAGTACTCCGTGCAGTACTGGAAGCCACACCTTCACAAGGACTTTAACCAAATTGAGGCAGTCCAGAGAAGGGCAACCAAAATGGTGCAGGGACTGCATCAGAAAACATATGAGGACAGATTAACTGAACTCAATAGGTATACCCTAGAGCAAAGGAGGAAGAAAAGGTGATGTGATATGATTGACACATTCAAACACCTTAAGGGCATTAACAAGGTGAAAGAGTCTAACATGTTTCAATATAAGAAAAATAGCAGGACAAGAGGACACAGCTTGAGATTGGAGGGAGGCCAATTAAGGGGTAATGTGAGGAAATTCTTTTTCACAGAAAGGGTGGTGGATGCATGGAACAGCCTACCTCAGGAAATGGTGGATATGAATACAGTGCAGGGCTTCAAACAGGCATGGGACAGGCATAAGGGAGCAATACAGATGAGTATGACTAGATAGGCCATTGACAGAGCAAAGGCCTATGGCACATTCATAAGGTAGAAAAAGAAATGGGCAGACTGGATGGGCCTTGCGGTCCTTATCTGCCATCAACTTCTATGTTTCTATGTCTATTTTTCTATGTAAACCAATGATACTTTCGTAAAAGTCTGCAGTACTTTCGCAGAAGTTTTCATGGTTCACATATATTTTTCCCATAGGCTATAATGGGAAATGAAAAAGTTTAATAACTTTTGAACAGATTAATTTTTTTTTCACCAAACCTTCAAAAGGCACTCCCCTGACCCAGTCCCCATATGCCCTGAAAATTTCAAACCAGACAGACGAACCGTTGGGGCTGTGGAGACGAACAAAGAATTCCACAAAATTGAGGATTTGTCACACCTTTTCACACTTTGCAGCTCCACAAAGGCAAATCCAACTGGAACAAAACTTTCCAAATCCAGAGATCTATGGTACCAGACCATGCATGCAAAAGTTCAGGCAAGTCAGAAGAATGGTTGCAAAGTTAACCCACAGGCTGCCGTCAGAATTAGAAGGTATAGGAATTTTGAACTGATACATTAGTCTGCAGCCCTGCAAGGGTTAAAGATCATGTACAAAGGTTTTTACATATTTTTAAGAAAGCTTGAATTCAAGTTCCTGTGTCGTGATTAGAGTTTCCTGAAAATGTCATGCTATTTGGTTTTGTGGTTTTCTTTAAATCAGCATTTGTTAACTTGCTCTACAGTGGCTGAAAACAGTGGAGTTATTTCAGTCTCTCTCAAGTTAGGCTTGGAGAGTGATTTATTGATTCTGTTTTATTTATTTTATTTAGAAACATATCGGAATTACAAACCTTTTAGTCAGAGACTCCTTTACAAAGCTCCACATCAGGTAACAGACAACAATGTTACAGAGAATGACAAGACAACAGAGAAGGAATTAACTAAAATATTACATACTGAAGTCAAATAGGTACAATTGTGCAGTGAGAGAGAAACACACTTAGGATAGGTAGGATGGAGATCCCTTGTCAAGAAAGCAGGGCTGCAACATTGTGACTTAAAGAGGATAGAAATCCATTGTCAGGTGAGAGAGAGGGGGAAGGAGGGGGTGTTGGACATAGGCTTTCACATTTCCAGTGAGACCATTGGCTGCTATAAGGAGGTGATGAGAAAGTATGGGGGGGAACTAGTAGCAGTCACAGGAACTGGAGGAATGGAGGCATTCCCTGAGGTTGGTTTTGAAGGTGTCTAGCTTGTTTTCATAGGAGATGGCACTGGGCAGCGCATTCATCCAGAGGGGAGCCTTGTAGAAGAAAGATCCCTGGCACAACGTAGTTCTGTAGCAGGGAATCGGGGTTGGTAGAGCTGCAAGTGGCCTTCATGGATGGGACAGGTTGTAGAAGGCTAGTAAGACTGGGGGGAGCTAGTTCATTGGTAATCTTTTTAGCAAGGAGGCATATCTGGTACCTGAGCCTCCCGTCAAAATTGAGCCAGTTGGTGAGACTGTAAAGTGAGCAGGTGTGTGTCATCCTATCACTGCCCTTGACAAGACGGCAGGCTTTTTTTTAGGGATACTTTGATTCTGCGAAGGGCAGAGTTGTCTGCTGCCTCATAGACCGTTATCCCATAGTCAGTTAGGGACAGGATGGATGACGTGACAGCTAGGCAGAGGGCCTCAGGTGGGAGACATTGTTTGTGCTGGTAGAGCAAGCCAATTCTGGCAATGACAGATGTGCTAAGGAGGTGGCTATGCTCATGGTAGGTGAGAGCAGAGATGAGGGTAGTCCCGAGATATTTAAAAGTGTTAACCTGTTCAAGTGGTAACAGATGGGAGTTAAGGATTTGTAGAGGGAAACCCTTGTGTTTGTGCTGGTTGTGAGAAAACACCATGACTTTGTTTTTTTTTGTAGTTTAGCACCAATCAGTGGTCACTAAACCAGGATTTAGCATTTTTGAAGCATTTCTGGAGGGACAGTTGAAGAGAGAGAGGATCGGGGTGGATGGAGAAAAGTACCACATTGTCGGCATATAAGAGTAGTTGCCCGGAGCAAGCCTTTGGTAGGGTGTTCAGAAATAAGCTGAAGAGTAGGGGCCCCAGGATGGAGCCTTGGGGCACCCCAGACTTGACCTGGAGGTGGGAGGAGAGCGTGTCATTTATTTTGACTTGCTATGACCTTCCTGTTAAATAGTCAGCAAACCACTTGGTGGCATCCTGGGAGAGGCCTGTGTGGAAGAGGGCCAATAGGAAAAGGGAGTGGTTTACGGTGTCCAAGGCTTTTGACAGGGCCACATATACAGAGCCAGCCAGGCACCCTCTATCCAGGGCAGTGTGGATAGTGTTGGTGAATTCTAGGAGTGTGGTGGTAGTGCTATGCCCCTTGTGAAATCCATGTTGTTCCTGGCAGAGTAGGTCATATTTAATGAGGTGGTCAGTGAGTTGGTCTGAGATTATTTTTTCCATAGCCTTGGTTGGGGGGAGAATGGAGATGGGGCGGTAATTTCCCAGGGTGGTAAAGTCACCACTTTTGTGGATAGGGGTAATGACAGCGACTTTCCATTTGTTTGGGAACTGACTGAAACAGAGAGAGCGATTAAGGATGTTAGTTAGGGGGGAGAGGACTTCGTCCAGGGCCATGTGGAGGAGTCTGAGGTCCAGGGTATCACTGCTATGTAGAGATTTACCTAAGGCTTTTATGAGGTAAGGTCTGGCCTCACACGGGTTTAGGGTTTTGAGACGAAAAGGGGAGTGGGAGTGGGTAGGGGGGTGGGGAGGGAATGAGGGTCGAAGAAATTGGAAGGGAGCACACTACTGAGATCAAAGAAGGAGGAGTTGAGGGTATCTGCGATAAGCTGGGGGTTAGTGGAGATAACGCCATTGATATCGAGCTGGGAGGGTGGGGTGGACACAGTTTTCCTATTGAGCTCCTTCAAATTATCCCAAAACTTATGGCCTGAGCCCCAGGAGGAGGTGAAGGATGCCCTGTAGTGGTCGGCTTTGGCCTTACATATATCCCAGGTACATTTGTTCCTCACGGCCCTATAGCAGTGTCTGTCTGTTAACTTGTCAGATTCAAGGGCTAAGTGCCAGAGGGTGTCTCTATGGCGCATTTGTTCAAGGAGTGCCTGTGCGATCCAAGGAGTATTAGGGCCCTTTACAATGTGCTTAGTGAATGGGGCAAACTTGTCACAGGCAGAGTTGAATATGGAAATAAAGTAATCAAGAGCAGTGTCAATGTTGGGGCAAGGTCAAGGGGAGACCAGTCACATTGAACGAGGAAGCTTTTGAGGAGCCCCAACTTGCCAGGTTTGAGCCGGCACTGAAAAACAATTTTAGGTGCAGGTTTTTTTATCTTAGATGACCATGTGTGGAGCACTGGCGAATAGTCACTCAGGGCATCAGGGCACACTGAGACACCAGCGATTTTGTTAGGGCGATTAGTTAGCACAAGGTCAGTGAGGGTGGATTACCCATTTTGGGGTTTGAACGAGTAGGGGAGGTTGCAACTTGGGAGAGATCCATTCGGTTATTGCATCCTTGTAAGGAGCAGCAATATTAAGTAGCCAGTTAATGTTGTAGTCACCTAGAGCAATGATATCTGAATTGGGGGGGCAAGAGGGAAAGGTAATTCAGGATGGAATGAAAAGTGAGCTTTTGGTTCTGGGGGTGGGGATATGGACGGAGGTAATAAAGAGAGGGGCCCTGGCAGTGCCAGTACCAATTTTCAGGGTGATGGCTTGGGCACCATGATCCAACTGGGGGGGGGGTTGTGACCCTGTAAGGAGTCACAGACATAAATAGCACAGCCACCACCTCGCTCACCGACTCTGTCTTTATGGAAGATGGAGTACCCGTTAAGTGTCACTGCCAAGTCAGGGGTGTCCTTTGAGAGCCAGGTTTCTACTATGGATAGAACATCTGGTTGGTGCTGGGCCAACCATCCCTGGAGAATGTCAAATTTTTTTCTGCAGGCTTCAGATATTGATGGTGCCAATACGGAGCTCATTTGCAGCATTGCAGTGCAGGTTGGGAGCGGTGGTGATCCAGGGTTAGGGTGAACGTTCCCTGACAGAAGTAGTAGAAGTAGGGAGGTCCTAATAAGAGCACATTTAAGTTTCTTATGCAGGCTGGAGCCAGAGCCAGAGGGATGGGTTGGCTTGGTGCAAGAGACTGGGATGGGGAGGACATGCAGGTGAGGTAGAGCAAGAAAAAGGGGGGAGGTGAGGCTGGAGAGGGCATGGCCATGTAAGAGACAGGAAGGGGGGCGTGATGGAGCGGAGGTGAGATGTCTGTGAAAACCATATGGATGAAAGGGGGGCGGCAAGGGAGGGACTGGGTGTGTACACTCAAGGGTGTTGTGGTCAGGGAGGGAGGTGTAACCCCCCTGCAAAGGGGGGTTCCCAAAAGTCTTCCAGGAGCTTGCCTAAGTGCTCCAAGTCTGGATGGTGTTCAGCGCTCAAGCCGTTTTTAAATGGCACTGCAGCGAGTGCTTTTAGAGCCTCTACGTACTGTCTCTTTAAGAGCTGTCTGCTTGCAGATATAATTAATGTGAATGGGGGGACTGTGTGTTTCTAAGTCTGAGTCCCGCCCAGGCTTCCGCCTAATTGCTCCGTTTCTGCCATCGCTACAAGTGCAGAGGGAGCCCAATTGAAAGATGTTAACTAGTTGTGAGAAAAAATTCGGGAGAAGTAGTAGAAATGTAGTTTGTTCTAACCTGCTTTCTTGCAGCCTGGACTGATTCTGTTTTGCCCACCATTTTGGTCCTGAACTGCCGAATTGGACCAATCAGTATGTGAGGACTCTAAGATGGAGCTTGCTTTGGGCCAATTGGGACTGGGACTCTCAGTTAGAGCCTGTGGAAAGGGAGCTGTATGGAAGGTGCCTCTGGGTAATGTAGTTTTAGATCCTTGGCGCCTTTTTGCACCTATAGAGGGAGTCCTGCTGTGATTGACAACTGGACCGACCAACTGAACTCTTTTGGATCTAGGGGAAATCCCCTGCACTGACTGCTGGCAAGCTAGATTCAAGTTGGGGGCTGGAGAGAGAAGGAGCTCTGAGTGTGCGAGTGGCCATTTGGTGCCATAGTTCACGCGGGAGAACCATGGAAGGCCTGATTCCGGGCCTACTAGCCTGCTATCTGCCCTGAGAGGGAGAAGAGGACATTTTCAGACTGAACCTGAAGTTTGTGATGAAAAAGCAAGCTGCTACTGTTGTGAGACCAGGCTTACCCTGTAGAAGACCGAAGATTTTGCTGAAAGTGAACGGCCTGTCAGGACTTTAGCTACCGTAGTGCTCCCGGGTAATTGCAGTGATTTTTGTGATCGGGACCGAGGAGTCACCTGCCTGGTATAGTAAACTTTCTTTTACATATAAATGTGTTATGTGCTGGAAGGGGATCGCAATCTGGTTTCCCCATTTGCTGTAGACTGTGTGCTAGTGCTGGAAGTTGTTTTCCCAGAAAGAATCGGACTGAATCCGTGCTGCCTGACGCAGATAGGCCCTGCCATGAGGGTCCTGCCTCACTACCTTGCTGCACAGAAAGATCCATCGTCGAGGGTCCAAGTTTCCTCTGTCAATCCAGAGAGATCATCCATCAGCCCTCCTGTGTTTAGTCTGGGTATCGTGAGTAATTATCAGGGTAGCTCCCTGCAACTTTTGTTTAATCAAAGTGTGGCATCTGATTGCTTTGTGCTTTTCTTTCCATGAACTGAGCCATCCGGCTCTGGATTACAAATTGTGTTTGTGCATGTTCTTTTTCCATCACAGGGCCCCAACCAGCTGCAACGGACCTGGCTAGCCCCATTTCCCATCCTGGGTACCCAGAGAACGTGACTGAGTGGGACTCTGAGTGCATGCACAGTACTGTGATTATTAATGTGTTTAAACCAATTAACCTGATTTTCCCCCTCCTTGTTTTAGCCCCTGAATAAATCAGATCTGTTTGTTTCTGCAAATTTACATTGACTGCTGTGTCAGTTTATGCTGAAAGTATTGCATTGTTGCTGTTGTACTGCATCACCTTATTGTACAGGGGGGGTCCCCAGAGTCAAGCTGAAGGAACCAGTCCTGGGGGTAAGTGCCAAGTACAAGTGTATGTGGTTTGCATATCTGGGGTATTGGGAAAGTTACCATTGTGTACTGTGTGGGCCACTAGTGGGAGAAAAGGGGTGTCACAGTGTCCCAGAGGGTTGTGTCCTGGTTAGACTAGCCACAACCAACCCAGACCTTTGGGTGGAGGCACCCATTTTAGAACTCAGGCCCCTTAACCTGTTAGTAGCCAAGCAGGCAGGGATAGTAGCCCAAGGGATAGCGCCACCTAGTGGTTACAGGAGTAATTAATGAGAGGAGAATTATACAGATTGGGGTGAGGAAGGGTGGGGGAGCCTAAGGAGGAGATAGCCATTGTCAACGGGGGACCAGAGGACTACATGCCAAGCGAGGATAAGTACAAGCTATGGGGGGGGGGCTTGGGAACCAGTCAGAGTGGAGAGGAAAAGGAGGCTAGAGAGTAGGGGGAAAGGAGGACATCATTGTGGAGTACTGTAGCTTGCTGCTTCAGCTTCCCAATCACAGCAGGCTGCAGAGTTAATGGTTTGCTCACCGGGTTTCTTATAAATTCAGTCTGTGGTTTGTGTTTAGCTAGATTAGCTTAAAATCTATCATTCTCTTCTTATAAAAGTTAACAATTTGAGTTTCAGTGCTGAATTGAAGTAGGGGAAATCTTTCTCTGTGAGAAATCAGCTTCTCTGTATCACAGCTCTCCATTCTTTCTCATCAGAACTCTGATTTTTTCTAACCATAACACAGGTTTGTTTAATGAATATGAAATAACTCTAAATTTTGTTCATTCATAGAAATACTTTGTCATTGATGTAGCCTTCATAAATACATTCATGTAAGAACTTTTTTCATGTCAGATTGACAAACAAGTGCCTGACACACTACTATTTCAAGCACATGTCCTGTCTGAACTCACAAATGTCAGTTCTTTGGTGGTTTCTGTGTGAAAATACATCATGTATGTGTGTAAATAGAAACACTATATGGCATCCTGATGCACCATGTCTCTTCTCCACAGCTGAGGCATCTGAACTCTGCTGCCACCTGTCCCCTACCTCACAAGCAGCCTGCCTTCTACTCCATATTCGAGACTGCTGCACACTGCCTTCTCCCACACAGTCAGGGATTGTGCACCCTGCTGCCTCCATCCCCTGCCTAAAGAATCAGGATTGCTGCCCCCTGCTGCCCCTTCCCACACAGTTGAGGTTGCTTCACCCTGCTGACCTCTCTCCCCCACCCCCACAGTCCAGGATGCTGCACCTGTTACACCGTGTTCCTGTTTCCACAGTCAGGGCTTCTGTGCTCTGCTAAGCCCTGGAGTCCCAGGTCCATCTGCCTCCAAAGTGAGGCCAGCTGCACCATGCTATCCTAAGTTACTTGAGGTGAGGCTTTTGCTGCACCCTGCTTCCCTCTTCCATTGCCCCAAATGGGCAGGGCTGCTGCACAATGCACCCCCCATCTCACAGTTCAGGCTGCTGTACCCTGATGGCCCCATGTCCATCCCCACAGTTGAGGCTTCTGCACCATGCTGTCCTCTGTCCTCTGTCACCACAGTCAGGGCTGCTGCACCCTGCTGTCTACACAGTTGGGGTTGCTGTGGCCTGCTGTGCCCTAGAGCCCTATGCCTCTGCAGTTAGGGCTTGCCATGTACCACAAGAGTCAGGGCATTTGCTGCACCCTGCTGCCCACATCCCTTGTCCCAAACAGGCATGGCTGCTGCACCCTGTCCCTCATTTTGGGCTTCTGTACCTTGCTGCCATGACTGTCCCTACCCAAACAGTCGGGCTGCTACACCTTGCTTCCCTCTGTCCCCACCCCCACAGTCACGGCCAAGGCACCCTGTTGCCCCCTGTTCCTGTCTCCACAGTGGGCTGCTATGCTGTGTTACACCCTAGAGTCCCATGCCCTCTGCCTCCAAAGTCGGGGCTGCTGGAAACCTGCACCTCATTGCCCCACATGGGCTGGGCTGCTGCACCATGTGCACCCTGTGCCACAGTCAGGGCTGCAGTACCCCGATGCCCACCTGTGTCCTGTCCAACGTTTAGGGCTTCAGCACCATGCTGTCCTCTGTCCCCTGCCACCACTGTGCCCTGCTGCACTCCCCTACAGGAACAGGGGGCCAAAGGGTGCCATGGCCGTAACTGTGGGGGTGAGGAAAGAGGGCAGCAAGGTTCAGCAGCCCTGACTTTTTGGCCAAAAGATAGGGGTGTCATCAAGGTACAGTAGCCCAAACTATGGGATAGGATACAGCAGCCATGCCTGTTTGTGACAAGGGATGTGGGCAGCAGGGTGTAACAAAGTATCTGACTCAGGTGGTAGGGGGCAGCAGGGTGCAACTGCCTCAACTGAGGAGGCACACAACAGGGTGCAACTAATGCCCTGACTCTTGTGGCAAGTGGCAGTATGGTGCAGCAGCCCTAACTGCAGAGGCATGGGGCTGTAGACCACAGCAGGCCACAGCACCCCCAATGTTATAGACAGGAGCAGGGTGTAGCAGCCCTGACTGTGGTGACAGGGGACAGAGAACAACATGGTGCAAAACCCTCGACTGTGGGGAAGGACACAGGGGGCATCAGGGTGCAGCATCCCTGACTGTGAGACGGTGTGTGTGGTGCAGCAGCCCTGTCCATTTGGGGCAATGGAAGTTGGTAGCAGGGTGCAGCAAAAGCCCCACTTCAGGTGGCCTAGGGCAGCATGGTGCAGCAGCCACAATTGTGGAGGCAGGGGTACCTCGGACTCTAGGGCTTAGCAGAGCACAGCAGCCCTGACTGTTGAGACAGGAACAGGGGGCAACAGGTGCAGCATCCCTGACTGTGGGAGATGCCATATAATGTTTCTGTTTATACACATACATAATGTATTTCACACAGAAACCACCAAAGGACTGAAATGTGTGAGGTCAGTCAGGACATGTGCTTGAAATAATAGAATGTAACAGGCACCTGTTTGTCAATCTGCCATAAAAAAAATGTTCTTATATGAATGTATTTATGAAGGCTACATCAAAAATAAACTATTTCTATTAATGAGCAAAATCTAGATTTATTTTATATTCATTAAACAGACCTGTGTTATATAATTAGAAAAAATCTAAGTTTTGATGAGAAAGAATGGAGAGCTGTGATACAGGCTAACTGATCTCTCACAGACAAAGATTTCCACTACTTCAATTCAGCACTGAAACTCAAATGATCAACTTTTATAAGAAGAGAATGACAGATTTTAAGCTAATCTATCTAAACACAAACCACAGACTGAGTTTATAAGAAACCTTGTGAGCAAACCATTAACTCTACAGCCTGCTGTGGTTGGGGCAGACTAGGGCTCCAATTTATTTTTCGGTTACTAGATATATGGAGTGTTCCTCCTTTTGCCTCTTTGCAGGCTACATACCATCTCCCAGTAACTGATTACTATAGATGCCTGCAGTTCAGGTCATACCTGGTTGGGAAGGGGGTGGATCTAGCCGACTACCTGACAAACCCCCCGTGCTCTCCAAAATACCTAGGTCTCACCTTCATGGCGAGACTGGATCCACCTTATTGGCCACCTGTATATGGCACTATAGGAGGCCTCCACAGAGTCAACTGCCTCTATCTTATAGAGATGGAATAAGGAATTAGACATGACCCACATGATTGAAAGCTGGCACAAGTTCAAAATGCCTGCCTACTGACTGACTTTCGCAACCAATTGGTGAGAATTCTCTTGAAATGTAGGTACCATTTTTTTCTGTTTGCCTGACATAGTAGCCAAGCACACAGAGCCTCTCTGGAGACCCTGTCGGAGAGGTTGTGGCCAGCCCCTTGCAAATCAGGCACATATTTTTTTGAGACTTCCCTCAACTAGGCCACTTCTGGCAAGTCAGTCAGGAACTTAAAGAAATCATTGACTGTCTCAAGGAGATTACCCCTTCCCCTCATTCTTCTAGCTATTCTCACAGATAAGAACTCTTTGTGGGGCCCCACCTTAAAACACCTGTTAATTTTAGCCTTGGCTGTGAAAAAATCTATTACATGATTTTGGCACACTGAGCGGATCCCCATTGTGGAGGGGTGGTGCAAAATCTTGCTACAGCTGTATTCCCTGGAGCAACTGACCTACACACTTGTGGATAAATCCATCCTTTTCAATACTAGATGGTGCAAATGGGTGCTCCATCGCTAAATAAATACCTGGACTTTGTTCCATAAGGTCTAGCTACCACTCCTCATTCTCCCCTTTTGCTCACCACGTTTAGCTGTGTGGCTTTATCATCCTCCACTATATGATACTTCACTTGTTATTACTGTAACTTGCCTAGCTGAAAGTGAGTGACTACTTTGATTTACAGTCTGCACTGAGATTCCTCATGCTCGACTGTCTCATTTAATATCACCCTCCACCACCACGCTAGGTGATCTGGGATGAGTACCAGGTTCCCCATACACTGACATTAAATAAACATATGTTTATTTTTGAGTCTCGCCAATAACAAATTGCAGTTCTATAATATGCAATCATTATTGTGATAAGGGACCTCAGACTTAACACATTTTTATTGTTGTCATTTATTGATATGATTTTGTAAGTGATAAATAACTGTATGCTTTGGTATCCTGTGAAGAAGGCATCCGCAGTTGAGCACCTACAAAAACGGTGACTCAGTTATGGCACCTGTCCTCAGGGCTACCTGGCAGGGTAGCACCCGGATACCGGGGTGGGTGAGGTAGGGTGACGTGAAGCTACCCATGTACACGTGCGCACATGTGCAGGGGGGAAGGAAGGGGAGGGAAGGTATGTGGGGGGTGGCAGGCAGCTGCCTAGCTGGTCCCTTAGTGTGGTGGGGAGGGTGGTTGGTTGGGAGGTGCAGGATGCACAGTTCGGGTCTGGCACAGCGCTTTTTTTTTTTTTTTTTTGCAGGCAGACGGCTTTTTATTTTTTCAAGTATTTCACCCCTCCCCCAACATGCACCCCTCAGAGCTGAGAATCTTTTATTGGGGAGTGGGGGGGCACAGACCCCACATTAAAAAACACACCCATGGATCTCAGGTGCTCTCTTACAAGTTGCCTTGAGCGTGCATTGCCAAAATTCATTTTCAGCGATGTACACGTGCCGTAATGGTGATCGCTAGTCCGCGATCACCGTTATAAAACTGTATACTTTTATTTTCTCTCTACTGTATCTGACTACTGTCTTATTTATAAAGAAAAACTTAATAAAGACAAATCATAAAAAAAAAAAAATAAATAAATAAAAGGAACTACTACATGAGGTAGCCAGACTTTCTGATTATTGTGAATAATAATGGGCTCCTGTTATTTGTGATACTCCAGACAAAGCTTGGCAAGTCGTCTTTGAAAGTCCTCAGTACAAACAATCTGCTGACAAACTGCTATTTTCTAAAATTGTACACGCTGAACGTTCAGCGCAAGACTCGCGTGCACATTCTAAAGATGACTCAGTTAGACTATGGTCAGCAGGGGGCTCAGAGCAGCCCTCATGACAAGGTCAATAAAACAAATAATCATCACACTAAGGTTACAACAGCTTTGAACCCTTCTCCAGCCTATGCAGCATTTGCCAAGAAAAACAGTAAATCATGGTCCTCCCAAGGTCAAGGAATTTTGACCCCCCCCCCCCACACACCCTGCTTCAGCTATCTCAACAAAAATCTTTTAAGCCTCAAAAGTGAACCAGAAGTAGAAGTTGCAAGGGGAGACCTTCCTCCAGCGCAGGTTCCTCAGAGCAGCTGTCACAAAGATCCTAAGCCGAACACGGAGTAAAGGGTGATTTGAGCTTGAATAATCTTGTTTTTGTTGTCTATGCCTGACTTAATGCTCTACATGTTTCATTGTTCACTGCTCTTCATAAATTTGGGGCCTCTTACAAGATCACACAGCCCCTTTGAACTGGAAGTTCTCAATAGAAGGGAAGACGTCCTCCGGAATGCAGCAACAGGCATTTCCTTCCTTTCCTACTCACATTTCATCACCCTTGACCAGTTTTGTTTGCCTGATGCAACATGTGCCTTAGAACTCCGGAATGCTGAGTAACTAACAGCTGAATACTTTTAATCTATTTTGCTGACTCTGGCTTTCTATGACCTGACGTGCACCTTCAGTGCAGTACAACAGAGTGGAACCAGGCCTCCACAATATGTTCAGATGGACTGGGAGTATAGTATACCATACTGACTTCCTACTTTCCTACTTGAAATCTTCCTTGTTCTACCTGTGATCTTGCTAAAATGCAGGCAACAGTGAACCACCAACTGATCTTTTGGGTGTGGCTTGCAAACCTGTCTGCTACACGTTGACAGTAACCTGTTTGAGCAATTAAGAAATGTTTAAAAATAACTAGTTTTAAATGTTTTAAGGCTATCACACCTCAATCCTTGCTGATCTGCATGCTGACACATGCTCTGATATGATCTTTGACATTTACCCTATCTGAAGACAGCCAGGTTTATCCCTTTCTACCCCCCACCTACCAACAAATAGTGGAAACCTACTTGCCTCTCATCCTGTCCTTCTCCCCCTCCCACTCTATACTGCAGTGCAGTGGGCATTTATTAGTAATGCTTTAACTATTAAATGGATACCAAGACATTATGGGTTACTCGAAGACAACTGATGCAGCTGTTTATTGTTGTTACTACTAAGCAAATGGGTCATCTCTTATGGGTACATGGCCAACTGCTAATGTAATGGAGGAGCCTGCAAGGTATCGCAGCAGGCAGGGCTTTGTCTGGGGGCATGGTCGGGGACACCTGGACAAACAATAGGGACCCAGGTAGGACCGCCCAGAAGGGGCTGGGGGAGGGGGATAGGGTTCCCAGGGGGGAGGGAGGGAGCTTGTGGCCAGGGACAGGGAGGAGCTAAGCCCTTAAGAAGGGCTGCACAGGAGGAATTCCTCCTCATTCCTGCTTGTCCCATGTCACAAGCAGGAAAAGGAAGCCAGGATCAGCACACACCAACTGCACCAGGGTAAGGCTTGGTCTGAGGCCTAGAGGCCACATGGCCTAAGGTAGGCATGTTGGAGCTGATGGCTTCCACCTTGCTGGCTTAGGGCAGTGTAACAAATTGTACTGATGTTGGGGAATGAGGTAATTTAGCAGCTTAGTCATTCCTGCTGTCCTCTGTAGTATTCATAAATAGGGTTACCACCTTTTAAGAAGCCCAAAGTGAGACATTTCTTACTGACACATGATTGTTTGCAGGACAATATGTAATCTCAATCAATGCAACAGACTTGTTTTTGCCAAATAATCACAATTAAGACTATGTGTTGTAGTTTTTCAGCTGTTTCTAGTGTTTCTTATCAATTTAAGGTATTTTATTGTTTTGCTGCATTTAGAGGAAAGTCAGAAAAAATTATTATTTATTTTTTTTCTGCTATTATGTCAGGACATGGATCATTTTTCATGTTTGTTTTGCAGGACACTGCTGCCCAAATCAGGACTGTCCTGCGAAAATAGGGACAGGTTTTAACCCTGTTTATAACAACAGCCTTTCTGAAAAACCGAGGTGATCACGGCTGTGAATAATGAAGCAAAGCTTCTGACTAGGTTTCTCACTGCCCTCAGTTAACCAGCTAGATGAGCTCAGCTTCTCAAACTGTCTGCAATTCAGCATGCATTTTTAAGATTGTTGGTGGTCCTGGCTATGTCTGGGCCACATGGCTAAACTGGAGATCTATCCCCAGGATTCGGTTAGTCACTGCTCACAGGTGGCGTGCCTGGGGGTGAGTAAATTTTGTTCGGGCACCCCCTGGTCACTCCAGTACTGTAAAAAATAAATAAATAAATAAATCAAAAACAATTTAAAAAAAAAAGAAATAAAGAGAAAAGCGCGCTTCCCTCCCTGGGTGAGCTGCTCCTGTGGTGCAAAGGATTAAGGCACCAGCAGCTTGGCCGCCACACGCGAAAGCGAGTAGCATAGCTGATGGTGTGTGCAGGAGGAACAATTCATCTGGCTCCCGACCCCCCTCAGGCAAGCAGGGGTTCACAGCCCTCTAACCCGCAAGCCAGCACCCCCTCCCCCTGAGCCAAGCAGTAGCAAGACATGGCATTATTCGGCAAAGAGCCAGATCCCGTTCAAAGGAGGTGGAGGGCTTACCTGGGTAGTCCCTCAACACTCTCATCCTAGGGTGGGGTAGCGGCGGCAGCTTCCTTCCTTTCAGGAGAACACGGGCCAAGCAAGGCCCTTCCTTGAGCCCTCACTCCCCCATGTGGCCCCGGGTCGGGGCACAAGCTTGTAGTGCCCTGGACTTATGGAGGCCCTGGCTGGGCGGGGGAGGTCAGGAACTGGGCTCTGTTTCAGTGGCTTCCCAGGCTCACTGCTTCCTCCTTACACAGGCATGGGAAAAGCAGTGACATTGAGGTGCCAGACGCACATGCGCGAGGCCATCCGGCGCTCACACATGCACACGCGAGCAGTGGCTGCCATCTTGGGAATGGCACAGGGCAGTCACTGTACAGCTCGAGTTGGCGCGGTGAGGTGCTGTTCAGGGATCAGGTCAAAGGGGGTGCAGGTCCTTTAGGGATGCTGCCCTCACCAGAACCCAAGAACCCGGAGGACACCAACCCAGGGAAGCAGCCAGTGTGGAGTGCATCCGTGGGTCATTTCCTTGCTAAACTGCAAACTTGGGAGAACTGGGTTTGACCCCACAGGCCCCTCTTGCATACTGCGTGGGCCTGAGCAAGTCATTTCAATCAATCAATCAGTCATAATCTTTATTTACCCAGGCGATCACCATTGAGCAAGCTCATTTACAAGGTGGACCTGCAGTTTGCAAGGACGAAGGTACAGAATAGAGTACAAGTAAAATATACATAAAACAACAGTAGCAACATGTATACAACAAAATATATACAGTGTAGAAATAAAGGTAAATAATATATACAGAGATGCCTTTATAATCCTATCCATCAATAACATGTTCATAGCCTGTAAAGGAGTCCCTGTGATATGGAAAAGCACACACGTAGGAGGCAGGGACGCTGGCAGAAAGATTCTGGCATACTAAGCAGGTGGTATCAGGGCATAGGAGTGGGTGATGGGGGGTGTTGCAGTGAGTACGTAGTACAGGTGGGACTACAATGAACTGAGGGAGGGGAGAGTAATCTCGGTAAGGGAACACTTAGTTTGAACAGGAAGGACTTAGATTGAGCAGAAACATCAGCTGGACAACTAGGAACGGTGGAAACAGTTACAGAGCTCCACAAATGTTTTGGCATACAGGGTCTTGAACATAGCAAGACTAACAGGGGAGCTAAGTCTCAGCAATTTCTGTATCGTATTCCAAAGCATGGGCAGGACAAAGCTTATGGCTGCTCTTCCAAAGCGGGTACCATCCCTAGGTACTTTCAGGGAAACCAGCGAGTGACTTCTCAAGGCATAATTCCCAATCAGGCTTAGTGGGAGACAGTCAGCAATGTATTGTGGGAGTTTGTTGGTGATGGCTTGGAGCGTCCAGAGGGCTGCATTTCTATACAGTCTGTGTTGAAGGGAGGGCCAACCCACAGCTGCATATAGTGAACAGTGGTGGGTGGAAAAGGGGAGGCCTGTTATAAATCTCAGAGCTCTATGATACAGTACGTCCAATTTAGCAAGGTGTGAGGCTAGGCACTGGCCATATATGAAGTCAGCATAGTCAATTAGTGAGAGGAACGTGGATTGAACGAGCTGTCTTTTGACGTCTGTGGTCAGGAGGCGATTTATTCTGAAGAAGAGTCCAAGCTTCTGCCTCAGCTTTTTCAGCAGTTCTTCTGTATGTTCCACAAAGGAGAGTTTATTGTCTATCCAGACATCCAAATACTTGAATTTCGGTACATATTCAAGATGTTCACCTAGTAAGGTGGAGATAGAAGGTAATGGACCAGCAGTGGCAGAATATGCCCCCCGGCCAGTTGGTGAGAATAGCATTGCCTTGGTTTTCTTGGCACTAAGTAGTAGTCTTTTACTGAGGAGCTGGTGCTGCAGGATGTTAAAGTCGGTTTGCAGGTCGCCACAGGCAGCTTCGGAGATTCACGGCTTATGTAGAGCACCGTGTTGTCAGCAAACAGGTGAATGCTTGCTTCCTTAATGCCTACATCCAGGCTGTTGATATAGATAGCAAACAGTAATGGTCCCAATATGGACCCCTGAGGGACACCTCTTTTTATCAATGTAAGTGAAGAAAGCTTCCCTTCAGCCTTGATTTGTTGTTGCCTACCAGTGAGGTAGTCATGGAACCAACACATGGGGGTTAGGTCTAGGCCTATTGTTTGTAAAGTGGAAGGAGTAAACAGTGGTCGACTGTGTCGAAGGCCTTACTGAGATCCAGGAAAACTGCACAGATGAATTTTTTGTTGTCTAAGTCCTGTTGCCAGTCATTAGTTACTTTTGCCAGTGCCGTAATGGTACTGTGATTTGCTCTGAAGCCTGACTGCATAGGGTTTAGTAAGTGCGAGCTGTCTATGAAAGATCTCAGCTGGGTATCCACAATTTTTTCTAGGAGCTTGGAGAGTATGGGGAGGAGGAAGATCGGCCTATAGTTATTTAGGTCACAGGGATCCCCTGATTTAAACAGGGGGATGATGTGAGCAACTTTCCATAACTGAGGGAGGGAACCTTGCGATAGGGACAGGTGAATAAGTGAGAGATAGGTGCAGCAAGGATGTGATAAGCAATTTTCAAGTAATATGGGTCAAAGAAGTCAGCCCCAGAACTTTTTTTAGTGTCCAATTTTAGGAGAAGATCTTCAACTTCCTTTACAGAGGTGGGTAAGAATGAGAAGGTTACGATATTGTTATTCGGTTCCGGGAGCTTGGTGTTGATCTGTGGGTGTAGTCTGCGTACCGGTGCGTTATCGAATGCTAGGCCTGCAGTGGCAAAATGATTGTTGAAGGCCTGCAGGATCTCATTTCTGTCATTGATTATAGCATTGTCAGTGGTAATTTTGGAGGGAAGCACATTTCCTGGAGAATGACCAGTCAGTTCTTCTAGTGTGGACCAGAACTTGGTAGGGCATTTTGCTGCAGAATCTAGCTCAGATCGGTAAAAGTTGGCCTTGGCCTCTCTGACCATCTTAGCGCAGGCATTTCTAGCTGTCCTGAAGAGACATCAGTCTTCGTCTGTGTTTGATTTGCAAGCCTTTTTCAGAGTTGATCTCTTTTTAGTAAGGCAGCCTTGAGGTCCGCTGAGAACCAACGACATGTTCTAGCTTTTATACGTGCTTCTACCAGAGGAGCATGGTTATTTAGGGCACTGGTTATAATTTCATGGAAGATGTCGTAGGCATTACTCACCGATTTAGCAAGGTTAAAACTCTGCCAGTGCAAAGAGTTTTTTAATTCATTGAAGTATGCGAGAGGATCGAAGTTCCATCTGGACCTTTTAGTGGAAAATTTAGATGTTGGTGAGGGTTTAGCATCAGTTTTATACCAGCAATAAAGCAATGGTCACTAACATCAGCTGAAAAATTCGCATGGGAAAAGGAATATGGTTTGCTTACTAGAAGGACATCCAATAGGGTGCTGTTCATTGGGTTTTTCTTGTTAATGCAAGTTGGCTCAGTAATAAGTTGTGTGAAACTCCGTGGAGTCACAGAATTGCTCGGGGTAATCTAGACCTAGTCAACCAATCATAATTAAGGTCTCCTAGAATAATTGTTTCAATGGGGACAGAGCCCATAATAGATAACAGATGGGACAGGAGCTGAGGCCCCGCGGCTGGTGGTCTGTAACAGCCTATGACACGGATAGCCATTGATGGGGAAAGTTCAACTTTAAGGGACAAACATTCGAATCCACCTGCAATAGAGGTAGAGTCTAGGATGGACACTGAAAATTTGTTTTTGACGTAGATGACTACTCCACCTTAGATTCATTGTGCTCATAGGTGACGGGTAAACAGGCATAGTGGGGCTCTTAAAAAAAAAAAAAAAAGGAAACAAAGGTGTTAAAATGTTCCATGGTCAATGACCCATGTTGGGGTAGTAGCATACGGTTAAGCACCAGCAAGGTGAGAAAGGCCATGATTTTGTTTGATTGCAGAGTACGAGCAGCATATTGCAAAGATGAACAGAGACCTGGAACAGCAGCTGGCTGCCCTCATCTGAGGCAAGGGTAAGGCATGGTGGGAGGTGCTGTTCAGGGTGAAGGAGGGAGCAGGTCCTTCAGGGCTGCTGCCCCCACCGGAATCTGAAAACCCAGAGGAGGCCAACCTGGGAAAGCAGCCATTAACCGTGGCATTGCTGGCCCTGCTGGCAGAACCTGCGACTCCGGCAGGGGAGCCGGGCACATTAGGGCAAGAGCCAGAGAAGCTGATGCCCAATCCAAATGAGATGCTGGTACACCCTCCTCCTCCTCCTCAGAAAAAGCCACGAAGGAAGAGGGTTGATCAGGGAGCAGTGGCAGTGGACCAGGTAGCAGGTATGCCTGAGTTAGACCAGCTGTCAGCTGATGAGCTGAGGGCTCCGCTTAGGAGCGGGGGCACCCCCAAAATGAACAGGGGGCATCAGCAGAAATGGGGCAGAGAGTGGGATGCCATGAAAAAGGTGCTGCTAGGGCAAGGAAAAGAAATGGTGGCATCAGCTCCCATAAGCCTGGGCATGCTGGGGGACCTTCCACAGGGCCAGCCAGCACTGCCGCAGGCAAGCTTGAGGAGTCCCGAGCAACTGGGGCATGGTCAACCCATCCTGCCACAAGCGAGCTACCTGCCTGGGAGTAACGTGCCATGGGTCCCACATCAAGTAGCCTTTGGAGGTTGGGTCAGCCAGCTGATGGCAGGGCTTGGAGGCATCGCCTCGGCAATACCCCCAGGGTGGGGAGAGCCTAGCATACGGCCTCCAGCGGGCAACCTGGGCCAACCAGGGGTGGAGCAGAAGCTTGACCAGCTGCTGAAATTACTGGCGGAACAGAATAGAGCTCAGCCAGGAGTGGTCCAGGTGGCCCCGGCTGCAGCAGGGATCGGGGACACTGGCGCAGGAGTGACATCGCCACCACCACCACCACCAGTGCCAGGGCAGCAAAGGGTAGTGAGTTTCCTATCCCTGGTGGAACCCATTGGGTCACACTTGCCGGACAAGATGAGGCAGCAAATACCAAGGCCCAAGGAGGGCATATGAGGCTGACAACCTGCGTTCTGCCAAGGAGCAACCGGAGGTCGTGCGGGGCAAACTGAGGAAGGAGCTGGCCATGGGTTGGATCAGTGGCCCCTTCACCTTCTCCCCTTGCCCATGCCTCAGGGTATTTCCCATTGGCTTAGTTCCTAAAAAAGCACTGGGCAAGTTCCAAATGATAAACCTCCTCTCATGCCCAGAAGGGGATTCTGTTAAGGCCCTCATTGACCCAGTTGACACCGCGATGTATTACACATCATTCGACAGGGCAATGGAGGTGGTGCGACAGGCAGGCCAGGGGGCTCTGATGGGGAAGGCTGAAATAGAATCAGCATTCCACCTGTTGCCAGTGTACCCGGCAGATAGGGAGCTATTGGGCATGAAATTTGAAGGGTACTACTACATTGACAACTGCATGCCCATGGGGTGTGCAGTGGCATGTGCAGTTTTTGAGCAATTCAGTACATTCCTGCACTGGGCCACTGCTCAGAAAGCTAAAGTCGACCACATGGTACGCTATTTGGATGACTTTCTGTTTGTGGGGAAGGCCAGCTCGGGGCAATGCGTACATATCATGGCAACATTCCACGAGATGTGCGCCAAGCTTGGTGTACCACTGGCCTAGGACAAGATGGAGGGGCCATGCACAAGGCTTTGCTTCCTGGGGATCTAAATCGATATGAGCGAGCAAGTGTTCTGGCTCCCCCAAGACAAGCTGGCAGCCTTGTACACCCAGTTGGACTCGATAATGCGGGCACATAAAGTCAAGTTATGGGAGCTCAAGCAACTGGTGGGCTACCTCAACTTCACCTGCCGGGTAATGTCCATGGGCAGGATGTTCATGAGGCACCTGGTGGGCATTGTGGAGGGCTGTACAAAACCGCACCATAGAATCCACATCACAGCGGCAATGCAGGAGGACCTAGGCATTTGGCAGACATTTCTGCAATGCTTCAATGGGGTATCGATGTGGCCAGTTCCAGTGTCCATTGAGGAATTGGAACTCTTCACAGATGTCTTTGGGGGCCTGGGCTTTGGGGCTTACTTGCAAGGTAAGTGGTGTGCAGGGCAGTGGCCTCCAGAGTGAATAAGACAAGGCATTACGAGGCAGATAATGGTGATGGAATTCTTCCCCATTGTTGTGGCATTGGTGATCTGGGGGGAGGTGCCGAGGGATAAGCACATCACATTCAGGTAATGACAACACCGGAGTGGTGTATGCAATAAACAAACAATTAGGGGGCAAGGGCTTAATGGGCAACCTCATGCGGGTGTTTGTCCTGAAGTGTTTGTTGTTGAATATCAACTTTAAGGCAATGCACATACCAGGTATTGAAAACGGCATCGCTGACGCTCTTTCTCACTTACAATGGCAGAGGTTCCGAGAATTGGCACCAGCGGCAGACCTACAGCCCAGGGAAGTCCCACCATTCCTATGGGAACTGATCACCCAGAGGTCTGGGAGTTGATTGAGAATGCCCTGGCACCTAGGACATGAATAGCATACCAAAGGAGGGGTCAACTGTTTTCTGGAAGTGCAGTATGCACAAGGGTGGGCAGAGACATGGCTGATCCCAGTGGCACAGCTGTGCAAATACGTATTGATCAAAAACATGCAGGGGCCACCCAGGCAACAGTCGAGCAGCACATGGCTGGCATTGCCTGGCTTTGGAAAGCCAGGGGTTCCCCGATTCCACAAGGGCATTTGCCATCTGGAAGATGCTGAGAGGTTAGGCACGGGCAGCTCCGAGGGGTGCAGACAGCAAACGCCCTATTAGCCCCACCATATTCAAGCAGATCTGGGACGAGTTGCCTAAGGTATGCTCATCCCCAGAGGAGACAAGGCTCTTCCAGACAGCATACTTGGTAGCATTTTGCTGGGCATTCTGGGTGTCAGAGCTCGTGCAGCCCAGAAGGGACACTTGGAGACCATTAGCATTGGCAGAGGCCAATGTGGAGGTCACAACGTCTGGAGTCTTTGTCCACATATGGAAGAACAAGATGGACCAGCTCACCCAGGGGCAGTGATGCTGACTAGTGGTGCCCCATGGGCTCCAGTGGGATGTGGGAGCATGGGTGCAGGATTATGTAACACAGCACCCAGCAATAGGGGGACCTTCTTCCATCATGGAGATGGTGGCCCCTAACTGCATACCAGTTTAGGCACATGTTGCAGAAGACCCAATGAATGTTGGGCATCGCTGCAGAACACTGCAACACGCACTCCTTTAGGATCATCGCAACGTCACATGCCAAGGCAGAGGGCTTATCAGATAAGACAATACAGAACTTGGGTAGATGGAAGTCACAGGTTTTTGAAAGATATATAAGACCACACATGTTATAACTTTCTCTTGCTTTGTTTGGACAGATGTTGCAGCCCGAGCACAGCAGATCAGGTGAGGCAGTATCCTGGAGGAGAAAACCTGTTCCTGGCACCCAAGAGGGCAGATGTGCATTGGTTGGGATGGCACAGGATGCAATGGAATGAGTTACTGGCAACACTGCAAGCAAAAGTGCAAAAGAGGTCGCAGCCTAATGTTTTAGTAATTCATTTGTGGGGAAATGATATAGGGGTTATACCTGTGAGAGAGCTTACAGAGAGGGTCAGGCAGGACCTGGCAAGAGTGAAGCACTGGTGGCCCCAGGTGCATATAATTTGGTCCAATATGGTGCACTGGCAGCAGTGGCAACATGCCCGGAACATTAGGGCAATAGAGAAGGTGCGCCGGCTGCAAAACACGGCCATGCGACTCAATTATGGACTTCGTAAATCATAGCAGCACCTGGGAGGTTGCAAAAGCCAGATCTGTATAGAAGGATGGGGTACATTTATCAGAGGAAGGAATAGACCTGTTTCTGTATGACATACAATGGGCAGTGGTGAGAGTATTGGTGTGAGGTGCTTGTGGGGGGTGAGTTGGTGAGAACTCACCTTGCAGTGGCTTGGTAGTCTTGGAACACTGTGGGAGGGGGTAACAGGGGATCACGTGTCTTGACCAGCCAGATCTCCCTGAGACTGACAGAAGGGTGGGCTTGATGGATGAAGTCCAAATGACACCCTCTTCGGGCAGCGTCCCGCGGCATGGAGGGTCCTCTGATGGGGGAGGAGCTAGCCACAGCCGGTCATAGAGCCATCCCTCATGCCCCAGAGGTTGTTGCCCTCGCGGGGTCCTGGTTGATGGTAAGGTAGCCCTCCCCTGGGAGGGAGGGTCAACCATCAACAATCTAGTTGCTCCATGGCGAGATAGATTCCTTCCAAGGCTACCTAGCTGCGCACATCACGCTGAAGCGAATGTATATATGGATAATTGGTTTTATCAATAAATACATGGCTGTGGCCATTTCTCCAAAGCTTGTTGTTGTGTCAGTTTGTTCAGGTGAATAAAGCATATGCCCTCAAAAGACAATGTTAGTCACCTCCCTATGAAAATCCGGAGGAGTCTAGTTGGTCAGTGGGAACTGAGGCATTTTCTTTCTACCTAGCACATGTTTGGCCCAGATGTGTCTAATTCATTATCAGGTATTGAAGAGTACCTCTAAATTTATTCTTGACTATTCACTGGTCCCTTATAATTGTGTTTCATAGCAGCGTACACTCCTCTGCTTCCAGAGCTGCATACCCCCCCCCCGTCTTTATTTGCCTTTTGTGGATTATGCAGATCCTAGTCTCACATGCAAGAAAAGATAGAATAGTGTATGGAGAACTGTGCATAACAATGCTGTGTTTGTACCAAGGGGGTTACCATGACGACAGACTGACCTCGAGAGTGTCAAGAGTGAGAGGTCCCTGTCATCATGGTAACCCCGAGGTGAAAACGTAGCCTTGTTTGTGCACTGTTCTCCATATACTTTCCTGTATAGTGTATGGGGTTCAATTGCACTGTCACACACTGATAGAAAATGAAACTGGCACCTTCTCCACATTTACAATGTATTACTAAGTAACGATTTTGCCGTGAAATGTTCCCATTTTCAGTTAGTCTTTTGAACCCCCCCACAGAAAAAAAAACACGCATTCATTTATTCCTTTACGAGCAGCTCTTCATTGACTCACTATTTGATTTTTTTTTCAGTGCTTAATGACTAGGGCGAAAAATTGTTTGACTCTGTGCACAGTTTCTATTTAATTTCCATTTAAAGAAAATAGATAAAATTCAAAACATGAAAAGCACCAAAGGTCCCCGAGATCCAAACATGATACGGCGCTGCTGCTGCCGCTATTAGCTTGCTCTTCCCTCCCTTTGGAACTCCCTGCAGAAGGCACCAAGGATATCCATCTTCAAGTCCCTTCTCACAGTGGTCTTGAAAGAAACTTGCTCATGTTGGCTGGCAGTATAGCCTAGAGGTTAGAGGAATGAGGCGTGAACGAGCTTGGTACATCCAGCAGACCAGACCTGACTTTGATTCTCACAACCTCCACTTGCATACTGTGTGACTCTGAGTAAGTCACTGAACTGCCCAGTGCTCCCAGGTTGTCCTTGAAAACAGGCACTTATGCCTCGTGGGCCTTACCTGGTTACCAAAGACTAAAAGAAAAAAAATAATTACTCAAGACTTTTGCTTACCCAGTACCGCTTTTGTTTGTCAGGTCAGTCTAGCACTTCCTGTTCCTTCCCCCCTTACCTCTACCCTTTCTCCACAAACACCCTGCTCCTCCCCCTTCCCATCTCTCTACTTCCTTTGTTTCCTTTTTAGCCTATACTTAATATCAGTTGTCTTGTTGTATTATTCATGTTACTATAGTTTTTGTCACATTATTCACATGATATCCTTTGTATCTGTAATCTGTATGTACTGTAACTTGCTTAAAATGCATCGACTGTATTTAAATTATGTATATGTTGTGTATCTGTATACCTGCACCGTTTTACTGTTCTCACTTGTACTTGTTGTCAGGGACCACCTTGCAAAGGAGCTCGCTCAAAGGTGTAAAGCCTGGTTAAATAAAGTTTGATTGATTGATTGCAACATAAGAAGAAAGCGCATGCAAATGAAGAACACAAGTATAAAAGTACCCGCAGGGGAAAGTAAAATGTGAGCAAATACAGTCAGGTGATTATACTAGGGAGGAATATGACAATCCAGTTCAACCCGATTGTCATAATGAAAAATGTATATGAATGAATTAAATTTAGAAAAATGTCTGTATAAACAAATGTATATGTAACCCCTAGGTGGCACTATCTTTAGGGTTACTACACCTGCCTGTATTTCTGACAACAGGTTGAGGGGCCTGGGTTCAATATTTTGGTGTCTCCACCCAGAGTAATGATAGTGGGGGTATCTACCTACCCTGGTATAGCCCTCTGGGAAGCTAGAACCGCCCACAAACCCACCTAGTGACCTCATAACTTGCAATGGTGAACAACCCTTTGCAGCAGTTAACACACAGTTAGCAATAAACATTAATAATATGTACACACCCTTTGCACTTACCACCAGAATCTGGCCTTCAGCAAATCCCCTGGACCCCCTGTAAAACAATATTCCATACAGACATACACCTTTAAACATGTTTCCAACAAACACATTAACCTTCACCCAGACAATGAGATATTCATGAGGCAATGTAACAGTGAAACAACTCACTCGATTTATTCAGGAGAATTTGAAAAAGGGTGGGGCATGAATCTAGAAGACTGACGTACTTTACTGATTTGATTCAGGTTACTCTTCATGCATGAACTTTAGTCCCTCAGTAAACAGTCTGACAACACTGGGTATCCAGAATGTTATGATGGCTGGACAGAATAAGTGCCCAGAGGTGGCCGGCATTGCAGCTGTTGCTGGGACCCTTGATGGAAAGAAAAGGCAGTTAACATGCATAAACAAGACTTAGGTCATTTGTAGCTTTGGCCAGTTGGCCCAGTCCTTCGTAACCCTGTAAAGCACTGAAGCAATCAGATGGTACCACAGAATGATTTAAAGAAAAGTTGCAGGGAGCTACCCTGAGTTTACTCACAACACCACTTAGTAGGAATTTGTCTGGCGATATGAAGACCTGCTGCAGAAGACTGAAGAGCATGGGGAAGCTGGGCCTGCATGACTCACCTCCGCTTCATGGCCTTTCCCTCCAGGTGGCCACAACCTGCGATTCTGTGCTCCACAGAGGCTGGATCCCCAAGCTGGTCTCTCACTGAGAAAGCAATTACCGGTGCAAGAACAGTCAGCTTGGGCCAGGTTTGGCATAGGCCCAAGGCTGGATAAACACTTTTGGCACAGTTCAGCTCAGTTACTGGTGAAAACCTCCAGCTGGCAAACAGTTGAGTCACTGACATAGTCCTTGACCCACGATAAACATTCAACACATTTAAAGAAAACAGCATTCACTTCTCTACCTTTCAGATTAGTTTCAGGCTGGTTCGCCATTGCAGTCGATCTACTGAGCAAACCTCTTAGTCAATAGCAACAGTCTCTAACCACAGTTTCTGGGCCAAGCATTTCACAGGAGCTCCTTTCAGTCAAATATCTTGTGCTGTACTCCTCAGAATCTCAGAGTTTTTTGCCACATTTTAAAGTTATTTCGGGGTGCCGCTGAGCAGCAACAGGGAGGCAGCATTCTAAGGGAGCTCCAGCATTGTCATAGCAGAAATGCTTAAAAATAGATGGAATAACCTAAAATATAGACTCATTTTTGGTGGTGGTCTATGCCCAAATACCCCCATGCTAAGATGAGCCCTAAAAGAGATGTTAAGCGCTTGTCCCAGAATCTTGATTCCTATCTGACATCTCATGGGGCGAAGAGCAGCGCAGGGCCTAGCTTATCAAGGAGCAGCTCTCAACAGAGTTACTGACCTCACAAATTCTGGCCATGCTGACTAAGATTCAAGCTACAGGCAACAAAACGAATAAATGCCTGGCTGTGGTTGAAGCTAAACGTTCAGAAAACGATCGCCAGATTCAAGAGAATGTCATTGCAATCACAGAGCTTAAAGCGGAGGGCAAGCGCCAGCAGCAGTATAATGCAACATGTGTAAGGGATCTGAGCTTGATGCGGGCAAAGATGGAAAATCTGGAGAATTTTCAACACCTGGCTAATATTCAAATTGTGGGATTTCCCAATAAATATGCTGGATTGGAGGAATTGGTGTCTGCTATCACTAGATTAATCTTCCAGGACCTACAATTACTGCCATCAGACTCGAGGATTGCTGTCCTGAGAGCCTTTTCAATTCCTCATCGTCAGAAGCCTAGAGACGGGGTGCAGCAACAATGCACTGCGATTGCCATGCTTTCAAATCCAGACACCAGGATCGCACTTTTGCAGGCCGCTCGTTCTAGAGGTGAGACCCACTGGGAAGGACATTGTCTCTCCTTTTTCCCAGATCTATTAGCACAAACTCAAGCTCACAAAAAAGAACTGCAGCTGATTAAGAAGGATATCCTTCAAAACGGTATTGTGGCTTAGCTTAACTTTCCAGCGAGACTGTTGGTAAAACATGCCTCTAAAACTCACATATTTGTTGACCCTGCTGTAGCTACTACTTTTGCAGAAAAGCTAATTCAGAGTCTAAAGCCGACTGAAGAGTGTTCAGATGATGAGGGTTGAAGACCTTATAGTGCCATTTGGAGTCCATACTATATTACACTAACTGTAATTACCTAAAGTAGGAAGTAAAGGCATATGTTGCTGGAGAAGTTGATAAAATAATTGCTGTTCCTCCTGTTGCTATATATTAAAGTTGTTATATTAAATTGTATAGGTCTATGCTGTAATTTATAGATTGATGCAACAAGCATCTCTCTGTAACCCCCCTACAAATGGGAGTTCCTAAAAAGCCTCCTTGGAGCTTGCCTAAGTGCTCCCAGCCTGGGTGGTGTTCAGCATCTGAGCTGCTTAACTGTGGTTGCAAGTGAGTGCTATTTGAGCCTCCACGTACTGTCTCTTTAAGAGCTGTCTGCTTGCAGACTTAATTAGTTTGTATGGGGGAGCTGTGTATTTATTGCTGGAATCCTGCCCGAGCTGCTCTCAAATTGCTCAGTTTTTGCAATCGCTAAGAATGCAAAGGGAGCCCATCTGAAAGCTGTAACTGTTTGCCAGTAATCATTTAAAGCATTAGCAAAATTGTAGTTTGTCTAACCTGCCTTTATTGCAGCTGGGACTCTGGGTGTGTTACCGCTCCATTTTGGACCTAAACTGCTGTGCTGGGCCAATTGGATTAAGGAACCCCTAAAATGGAGCCTGTGGGTGAATCAGAACTTGGACACTTAATTTGAGCCAGCCACAAAGGGATTGTATGGGCAGTGACTCTGGGAAATGTAGTTTTGACCTTGGCGCCTTTTTCTACCAACAGAGGGAGTCTTATTGTGAGTGACAGCTGAATCAGCCAACAGAATAGTGTGGAGCTAAAGGAAATGCCTTATTCTGTGACTGGAAAGATCAGATCAGTTGAGGCAGTGAAAAGAAGAGGAGCTGTCTGCTCCTGCGGTGTACAGTTTTGTGCGGGAAGCGCGTGTGAGGCCCTGAGTTTCGGTCTGCAGCCTTTGTGAGTGCCAGATTGGACTGAATCCAAGTTGTGAGGAGAAAGAAGCACCAGAAGTATGGAAACCAGGCTCACCCTGTAGAAGACTGGAGAAATTGCTGAATCACGCTCGGTCTGTCAGGAACTGAAGCTGCTGTGTGTGCTCCCGGGTATCTTGCAGTAATTGCGATCGGGATCGAGAAGCAGCCTGCCTTGTATAGTAATTTCATTTTACATATAAATGTGTCTAGGGCTTGTGGGGAATCGCAAACTTATTTCCCCCATACTGTGAATTGTGTGCTGAAGCTGGAAGCAGAACCCAGCTTGATTCGGACTGAATCCACTTGTTTTTCAAATGCAAGTGAGTCCTGCCACGAGGGCTGGGCCAGCTATTCTGTTTCTCCTGGCATTCCAGGACAATCTGTATCCCATCCAGTTTTCAGCATTGAATCTGTGAGTACAAATCAGGGTAGCTCCCTGCCATCTGTTTATCCAATTGCAAGTGTTTCATCTGATTTCTTTTCCTTCCTTTCTTCATGAACTGAGCCATCCAGCTCGGATTACAATTGGGTAGTGTGCAAGTGTTTTTTCCATAACAGAGCCCCAACCAGCTGCACCAATCCTGGCTAGTCCCCCCCCCCCATCCTGGGTACCCAGTAAGAGTGACATCTGGGACTCTGAATATGCGCACAGTACTGTGATTATTAATGTGTCTAACCTAATTAACCTGATATCCCTTTCCTTGTTACAGCTCCTTAAATAAATCAGATCTGTTGGTTTCAGCAAAGTTACACTGACTGAGGTATTCGTTTATGTTAAAGTATTGTACTGTGGCTATCGTATTGCATCATCTTGTTTTACAGGGGAGTCCCCAGAGTCAAGCTGACCGAACCAGTCCTGGGGGTAAGTGTAAATGGTGAAGATACTCATGGTGTATTGTGTGGGCCACTAGTAGGAATAAAACGGGGTCTCAGTGTCCCAGAGCACTGTGACCAAGTTAGTCTAACTACTGCAAATCCTGATCTCTGGGTGGAGGCACCCGCCATAGAACCTAGGCCCCTCAACCTGTTAGTAGTCAAGCAGGCAGGGGCAGTAGCCTTTGGGATAACGCCATCGGGGGGTTACATCTCAATTTGTGAACTTAATTAAAAACCTATTTTGAAATGTTCCTCCTCTAGAGTGGGCTGCCATGCCTACTAGAATCTGGCAGAGGGTAATGTAACTTAATTGAGTCCAGGCGGTCTGATTATATGTCTGCAGCATTTAGGCCTTTTGTTTCTCTTACCCCCCCCCACCTCGAAGTTCTACAAGGGGTTAGCTTCTTGGATATTATGTTTACTCTTAGCTGGACAGTTGTAGGTGAGAGGATCAATGCTCTACAAGAAGTCTGACCCGAACTCTACTCCTGTTAAAATGACTAAGAGGACTCCCCCAGGTTATAGACTAAAATATCTTGGGTGTTAGTCAACTGTTACAAAATTTGTACTTGACTTAAGGGGGTCTGCGTACCTCACCAAATGATGTGTTATTTTTGACATACAGCTGGCTGTAAATCAGAAATTCCATAAATAAAAAGTAAAAAAAAAAAAAGGTTATTTCCAGATTAGTCCAATTACTGCTGAGGCAGTCAAATGCTGGAAAACGGTAGCAGGAAAGCAAGTCAGGCCTTTCCCTGCCAATTCTCTGCAATTCTTTTCCAGGAGCTGACTCTCGATGGCTCAAGCTGTTCACTCTCTCAGCTCTAACTGCAACTGCCACACAGTCTCCTTTCAGTTTGTGAACTAGTCCGATTTCTAAATGTTCCAGTTGGCTAGGGAAGCTGTCAGTCACAGTTCTGGTGCTCCCATTTGTCAGTTTAGGCGGTAACCTGTAAAACTACAAGAACTACAGCTTTCCCATGAGGCACTTGAACTAAGGACCCCTCAAGGTCCCCTGTGTCCCAATTAGTCCAATTTCCCGGAAGTCCCGGACCATACATGGGGGCTTCCATTTGAAGGAATAAGCTGCAAGAAGGCAGGCTAATATGAGCACTCTATAATTTAAATAGAACAATAAACTTGAAGTAAATATTTGCAGTACTAACTAAAGCTTCCTCTGCTTTACTATTGACAGCAGGGCGTGGCAAATCAGAACGGTGCCTGGCCATTCGTGAGCTTTGAAACACTCGGACCCAGCCCAGGCCATTTACTGTATACACATTGGGTCAGATTTTCAAGGTCCAGAGAATGACGCAGGGTGTTTGCGTCAAAAACAACTAACTCAAGGAGCAGGATACGTCAAACCTTGCACCAGTTCTGATTTTCAAATGGTGCTTGTGTCAAAAACAGGTCTGCATGCGCCAGAGTGGCTTGCCTTAAACTTGCACCAAAACAATGCCTGCACCATGTTGGAAGGGATGCCTGTATCACTGAAATGATGCACCATCCCCTTTTTTGGGACTTTCAAAGAATGCCAGTCCTGTTTTTGTGCCTAAGATGCATGTCGCTGTTAGACCAGCCAGAGCCAGTCTAAGGGACACTAGAGCATATAAAGAGACCCACTGCAGGTGGTCAGACCTGACTATGCTACTATTAAGGGCCAGTATTCTCCTGCAGGACTAGTTTAGAACATTGTGGGGGCTTAGGCTTGGCCATTTCATCTGCCGTTTTATTTTACTTAGCTTGTGTCATTCTCATCTTTCGCGTCATTTTTTTACTCAACTTGCACCATTTTTCTGACTCAGCTTGCACCATTTTTATTATTCAGTTTGTGTCATTGTCATTCCATGAGCCATTTTTTTAATGCAACTTGCACCATTTTTGACTCAACTTGCACCATTTTTGACCCAACTTGCACCATTTATTTTGTTGCAGCTTGTGTCATTCTCATCCTCATCCCTTACGCCATTTTATTGACACAGTGGACATCTTGTGTCAGTTTGGGGGTCTTTGTCACAGAAGAACACTTTTCTTGCACAGTATGGTGCACCTAAATCTGACTCAAGCTGCTTGTCTGATGCAGCTTGCGTGGATCTAATTGAAAATCCGGCCCCCTACCTATAGTCTTAAAGGGATAGGCATGGAGACACATTAGGGCATTCTCACACAAATCAGCAGGACAACAACAAATGACCAAGGGTTTACTATCTCTGCAGGACGTCTGCCTGACAGTGGGCATGGCTGGAGCCAAGGAAGACACTTCAGGTAAAGTTACAAATTGGTGGGGGGGGCTACCTATATAACTTTCCTGACAATAAAGCTGAATTTTAAATTACAGGAGCATGGTCAGTTTGCCAAGTGACCTGTTCTTAACAACAGATTCTGTGAAGAGCTGATGCAGTAGTCTGGCGGCACAGATGAAAGCATTCAACTAAGTATTGTGTGATGTATCTACTGCGGCACAGTGAGTTGTTGTTCTGCTGCAGTAGGTATGTCACTACTAACACAGAAGGAATTTTTCAAGTATATGGATTTTCATACACAATAAAGGTTCCCCATATACTATGAGACAGTAGGTGCTGACAGCAACACTACCTGTTTACACATAATAGGTCATCAAAGTGTAAGAAGCGCTGGCATCTTGTTTAGCACTGGTGCGTTCAGCATACCAGTCTTAGGACTGTTTTTGTTTTTCTTTCTCTTTTTTTATTTGGCCATTTTGGGCAAAGAACTTCTATACTGCTTGATTAAGTTAACTCTTTTGACTGTTACTGCTGTTGAGCCATAGAAGACTGTCTGCCATCGTAACATGGTTCTTCGTTTTTAGAGGATCCATACTGTAGTGGCTTATCTGAACCATAAATCATTTGGGGGGATTTAATTTAATAGCAAAAATAGACTGATTAGCCACATAACTGTGTTACATTTTGGTTTTAAGGACTTTAAATATACTATGTGATTTGTTATTCTGCATCAGAACTGCTTAAAGTAATATAATTTAATAACTTACAGATATTTTATTTGTTATTCCATTGTCTCCATTGACGTTGAAGGAGAGACTGTTTATATTCTTTCTGTTACTATGTACTGAACAGGTAATTCTAAAAGGACTTTAAACAATCTGCATATATCATCCTGGAATGTGAAACGTCGAGGGTCACCCATTAAATGTAAAAATGTCTTAAATTATTTACAAAAAAAATAATTGATATTGTCCTACTTCAAGAAACCCATCTTGTTCAAAATGAAGCTATTACATTTAAAGAATGGGTGGGTCTAACTGAATTTAGTACCTTTAATATCAAGAAAATAGGGACCTCCATTTTAATTAGAAACGCAGTTAGTTATACAAAGAATAACCACATTGCTGACCCTGAAGGTCACTATCAGTTTTTTGAAGGAGCCCTTAACGGAAGGAAAATAGTCATCTGCAATGTTTATGACCATATGGTGGATCAAATTTCCTTTTTAATGACATAGCTATACACTTCAGCTCTTACAAGGATCATGAGATTATTTGTAGGAGTCAACGGACTGTAACCCACCACTTAACTAGTTCTAGAAGGGTTTTTACCAATTTAATGGCAGACCTCAGCCTGGTAGATTCACGGTGCCTAATACACCCAGATGGTTGCAGTCTCTATCACAGGTGGCTAAGGTACAGTATGCTGAAGCCCAAAGCAAGATAAGTGAGATGTACTCACAGAACGAAGTTTGGCTACTCATTCCCACACAGCAGAGGCAGACACTACAGTTGTGTTGCAGGATTAAAAGCTTCTTTATTTAATAAAACATCAGTGAGCTAGTGACAGTCCCTCACAGACAGTCAAATGTTTTTGCACCTCCCATGCTTCTTCAAGACTAACACCACCACCAAATGGCTCATATTTTATAGGTGCTCCTTTGTGAATGGATACACCTGAAAACCATTATCCAATGTGAAATGTAGATATATAATCAATTACATAAATCAATAAATGTCATAATAGTCCAGCAGTGAAAAAAGTAATCAATAACAATAGATAAATGTACGTCTACTGCACACATTCATTATGATAAACATCTGGACAATCCAGGAAATTAACTGTCTCTAAATTACAGTTAATCCTAAATCTGAGATTACTGTTAGAGTTTTCAAGAAATTTCACAAAGCTATTCAGTTGTTCCCTGCTCCCCTCCCCACTTCTTTCCCTCTACATGCCCTGCTATTCCCTGTCTCTCTACCACCCCCACCTACCATTCTACCCCTCTCACCTCCCACCTACCATTCCACCTCCCTCTCCCACTCCTCTCCTCCTGTCTCCCCTTCCTTATCACCCTTATCACCCTATCTCTTGTTGCTCCACCCCAGACTACCTAGCACTTATCTTTATGTTCTTGCACTTACAACAATGTCAAATCCTTGACTGCCTACCCCCCTTTTCCCCACACCTCCCCCTCTTATCCCCCACCCTTTGCTCCACTTGTGTCACCCCAGGATGGTTGTCATTTGTATCTGTGTCTTATATATATATATATATATATATATATATACCCATATTGTTAATTGTGCATTGTTATTTGCCACTGACTGTTTGCTACTGTGCTAGTCTATACACATGTACTGTATTTTGCTACTAAGTTAACCTCCTGACCTGTATTGTATCTTACCTCTGCTTACTTCTATGTTAACCTCCTGACCTTGTATTGTATCTTACCACTGTTTTGCATGCACCCATTGCTGACACAGAACCTTTGTAAAAGAACCCTTGGTTCAAAGGTATTTGTAATCCTAGTAATAAATAAATTGAAAAAATTAAAAAAATTAAAAACAAGTTATCTACATACCCTTTGTCTAGGTTACTTTGTCTCAAAACAGGGTTAGCATCGGAGAATACAAAAGCTTTTTACCACTCAGAAAGATAAATATTTGCATAACTGGGGGCTAGAGCCACCCCCCTAGCTATACCTTTTGTGGGCAAATACATACGTTCACTGAATAGAAAGAAAATACATTTTAGAACCTTATCTGTTAAGGCAATAATAAACTCAACCAATGTAGTAGAGAACTCTGTTTCTCTATATAGACATTGTCATAATGCTTCCATCCCCTCGTCATGGTGAATGTTAGTAAACAGTGATATGACATCCATAGTGACTAGATACCAGTCATGTTGTACACTTAACATCCCCAAAAACATTTGCAGTGTTCCCGGTGTCTTTGATATGCAAGTGGCCATGATTGGCCAGATCCATGTAAAAATCAACAAACTGGGCCAAAGGATTAGTCAACAAGCTAATACTGGCAACAGTAAAGTCTAGCTGGCAGCGCCTGTAGATTTTTACATATCTTAGGGAGGCCATAAATGGCCACAATATTGACAGGACTACAACGAAAACAAGCATTTGTCAATGCCGAATGTTTGCTTGCTGGCATTGGCAGTGTAGAAGTTACAGAGCTGCGTAATAGGAATGGCAGTGAAGTATTGAACTGAAGCCAACCCCCCCCACCACCCTGCAGAGAGTGACAGGCATTGGGCTGTGCCTTTGGGTCGTCAGGCATAATGGCCACGCCATTTCACCACACCCCACCCTGCAGACACTGACAAGTGTCACGCAGTCTGCCTTAGGGTCTTTGGCCCTTATGTCACCCCATTCCATCAGGAAATACGATGAGATGGGCACTAGCAGAATGGAGGAACTTTAGTCAAGACTCCAAGGCATACCCGATGCCTCTCACTGGCTGCAGGGTGTGGAATGGTATAAGATTACAGGCAAGAATCCCAAGTCACACCCCTGATGCCTGTCATTCTCTACAGGGTTGGGCATTATGGTTGGAAACCCTAATACCTCAGGCATTCGTTGGTATTTTCACTCCAAATTTTCAACATGGTTTTTTTGTGACCCCACCTCATGAACAGTGACAATATCAGTTTGTTAACCGAAAGCTGCTTATGCACAGCGACTATGGCATTTAGCACCACAGGTGCAAAAACATTCTGAACAGGATGTAAAATATGACAGCTGTACTGTTCATGGGGAGGTGTAAAAAATGGCAATGTTGCAAATCTGCAGTAAAAATATAAAAAACTGGTGAAGTCACGAGTGTGCATAGAAACTGTGCAACGCACACCCATAATGTAATTAGATTGGGGATACTTTACAGCAGATTGTCAACACAGGCATTTTGGGACCTCTGATCATGAACAGTGTCACTGTGATTTTCTTTATCTGTCCCGAATAATGATTTCCCACAGCGACCACGCATCTCTGCGCTGAAAGTGTGAAAACACATTTCAGCCATGTTGTGAAAAAAATGACAGCTGTACTGTTCTATAAGGAAGTGTGGGAAAATGCCACTGGTGAAAATCTGAACTGAAAATATTACAAAGTCATGAACTTACGAGGGTGCGTGGAAACTGCGAATGTCGGCTCGTAACACATTCATTTTATGGACTTTGTCACCAAATTTTTTAACATAGCCATTTTAAGACCTCTGTTCATGAACAGTGTCTCTGTGATTTTCTTAATGTGTCCCATACATTGATTTCGCACACCGACTGCGCCATTGTGCGCTACATGGACGGAAACACATTTTGGGCAAGATGTGAAAAATTACAGCTATACTACTCATAAGGAGGTGTGGTAAAATGACAATGTTGAAAATCTGGAGTGAAAATATTGAAAATTCGCGAACTTACGAGTGTGTGTAGGAACTGTGCAACGCACACTTGTAAAACAGGAATTTTCAGAATTTTTCCCAAATTTTTAATATAGCCATTTTAAGACCTCGGCTCATGAACAGTGTCACTGTGATTTTCTTAATTTGTCCTGTACATTGATTTACGCACACCGACAGCACCATTAGTACGCTACATGAAATGGAAACACGTTTGGGTGAGATGTGAAAATGACAGCTGTACTACTCATAAGAAGGTGTGGTAAAATGGCAATGTTGAAAATCTAGAGTGAAAATATTGAAAATTGGCGCTTATGGTGTGCTGTGAGGAACTGCATAATGCACACTGTGAAATAGTCCATTTTTTGAATTTTTCCACCAAATTTTCAAATAGGCTTTGAGAGCCCACCTTATGAGCACTGGCAGTGTCGTTTCATTAATCAGTCCCAAAAGGTGATTTCACGCAGTGACTGCGAAATCACCCTTCGGGCCCGAGTAACACCATGACAGTGACAGCATTCATGAGAAAAGGTCCCAAAAACCCCATGTTGAAAATTTGGTGCAAAAATTCCAAAAAATGCCTGAGATATGCAGCAAAGTTGAAAAAATCCTATCTATCCCATTATACAGCTTACTGGCATTTCCTCAGTTCGCGGTTGGCTTTGAAGAGTGCAGGCGTGTTCCTGATCCACCAAAGATCGTCGCGCGAGGTCGGAGGTAAGTATGGGGTGAGGGGTGTGGGAGGCAGGTCGCAATGGGTGGAGTGCGAGTTGTGGGAGGGGGCAGGGAGAGCGCCGAGGGACAGTTTTTTTTTATGCAGGTGTATTTACTGGAGACGACGAGGGTGGCCTCTAAGCGTGGCAGCTGAAAGACTGTTTGGGGGCTGGAGGGGATTGGGCACCCCATCGGCTATACAGTGTGTGCATGGGGCAGCATGCAGTATGCGGCATGTGTGTGAGGTGTGCAGGGGGCACGCATGAGCAGCCTATATCTTATCGCTGCTCACTAGGCGTAGCTCCCCTTTCAACTGTACTCCAGCAGATTTTGGAGCTGTGCAGACAGCCCGAGTACATTAGAGAACTGCGCCGTGCCTGCAAATACACTGCCTGAATTGGAAGAGGGCTGCCACACCTCCGAAAACTCAAGTGATGGCACTATGTTTCTTGCACATGTGTGCAAGCAAACATAAAAATTGTGGATATCCTGGGAGATACCATTCAAAAGAGCCTCACATAGCAGGACGTCAGTCTGTTCTTTAAAAGCTAATGTTGGATGATAAGCTAACAGATAGTAAAAACTCATGTAGGACATTTTTTTTGTTTCATCAATTTCTGTCTCTCCTGTCCCCGCCCCATCCCCCAGCCTTCATTTCTTACATTTACTGCCATTACAGTGTTCTTTTCAGTACTTCTGAGATAATGGTCTAACACTGTTTCTTTATATCCATGTGGGACATGGTATATACAGCACCTATACAAGTGTTTGCATTACTGTATTCCATATGTGGTCTTCTCCACATATGCATTACACTGACTGTGTGCAGTAGGTGTGTATTTATCCATTATTATTTGTTTTCTTTTTTTTTTCCACTGGTGGAATTTTATGTCCTTTATTGATTTAATCATATAATTGAATTATTATTTAAATTTCACATTGGACAATGTTTTTTTAGATGTATCCATTCACAAGGGAGCACCTATAAAATATGAGCCATTTGGTAGAGGTGGTGGTAGTCATGAAAAAGCATGGGAGGTACAAAAACGTTCGACTGTCTATGGGGGGGTGTCACTAGCTCACTGTTGTTTTACTAAATAAAAACATTTTTCATGCTGCAACACAACTTTAGTGTCTGTCTCTGCTGTCTAGGACTGAGTAGCTAAGCTTCATTCTGTGAGTACACCCAAATGGAAGAGATTACACCTTTTTTTCTAACAGACATGATTCCTGTAGTAGGTTAGAATATCTGCTCATCTCCAAGGGTCTAAGCTTTGATATTTTATCTGCAGTTGTTAAGACTATTTTGATGTCAGATCACAGGCCAGCTACTCTAGCACTGAGCATAGATACAGAATCCTCCAAGGGGCCGAGATGGAGGTTTAATAGTTCATTACTAAAACATGCAGCTTTTAAAGAACTACTCAAAAAATCTGTGGCTGACTATTTTGAGTATAATTATAGTGAGTAAATTTCATATGCAGCTCTCTAGTGTGTCTTTAAGGTCCTTCTAAGGGGCAAAATAATAAGTTATGTGACCAACAAAAAAATATCTTCCCTAAGGGAACCTTCTGAGAAGGAAACAAACTAAAGAAGTTTGAATTAGAATATAAGCTAAATGTAAATAAATCGCCTGCCAGGCTACAAGAAATAATATCTCTTAAATATTACAATAATAAAATGTATTCTGCTATGGCAGAATATGCTCTAACTCATACCAAACAAGCTTTTTGGGATGCAGGGGAAAACTCAAATAGAGTATTAGTGTATACACTAAAGAAAAAACCAAAACAGACTATTAAACTGGGAGTTATGGACAAAAGCAATAAAGTCAGGGTCTCCGATAGAGAAAATAATACCTTTACTGATTTCTATAGGGAATTATACACTGGTAAGGTATGGGACCACTGAGAAAATATGCACATTTTCTTGAACTCCATCAAACTACCAGCTGTGGGTGAAAAAAGAGAGAAACATTTTAAATAGGCCTATTTCTATTGAAGAAATAACACGGGCAATTGAACTTCCAAACAACAAAACTCTGGGTCCTGATGGTATAACAGGAGAGTTTTACAAGGCATTATGTCCAAGTATGCCTAAATACCTGGTTAAGGTCTTTGAAGAGGCCAGCAAGAAAAAGTCCTACCTAAATCCATGAATAAAGCATACATCACCCAATTTTTTAAAACTGTAAAGATTCCTGATATTGTGAAAGCTATGGACTTAATAGAGATTACACAATTCAAATAAAAATTCTGTCATACAGAATTAAAGGTATTATTACCAAATTAATCAATATGGAATAAATGAGCTTTGTTCCAGGCAGGCCTGGCATGAAAAATGTAAGAAGGTTTGTAATTATTATACACACTTCACAACATTTTACGAAAGAAATTACCTTGTTGTCTCTAGACTTTTTTAAGGCCTTTGATATGCCTGAATGGAATTTCCTATACATGACATTAAAGGACAACTAAATCATCTTTTTACACATTTTTTAAATGACTCCATAGGCTTATAAAGGAGAGGCGGTTTACATTTATACTGAAACTGCATTTATTGAAGTAGGATAAATGCAGTTTCATAGCATTTGAAATTTTTAGACACAGCCTCTCCCAAATCAAAAATCCTGCTCTGAGAATCCTTAAATGGCTGCCTTGATGATGTCAATGAAGAGAGAGATGTCAGCTGTGCAGATATGGGGCAGGATTACAACCTCCACAGAGAAATACCCACAGCTGTGCCAGTAAGCCTTGGCACCAGTATGGTGAGACTTGGATCCGCAGGTTACCCGTGAGCGGTTGGTATTCACAAAGGTGGAGCTGGATTACGATTGGCTCCATGATCTATGGATGCCTGTGGGTGGTGTTGTCAGGACGATGGCCGCAGCTGTGGGAATGGGCTACGGCTGCTGGAAGCAGCTGTAACTCCCTCCACAACTGCTGCGACTGTGAATCGGAACCGCCGCAGCTACAGGACATTCCAGTCTGCAGCAGCAGTTGTGGAGAAAAACTTTGAAAGAAAACGTTTGTGAATCCTGCCCATAGTCTTGCTCCACTAACCATATTCAAATGTGAATAACTTTAAAATGAAAAATGATAGCAAGGTACTTTGAGCACAGAAGTTGTTCATCACAAAAATATCTACAAAATGAGTGGTGTTTCATTTATAGATACCTTTTAGCATTTTTAAATTAGCAAAAAAGCAGCAGAAAATTCATTTTTTTTTCACTTTTTGAACTAACAAATGCAAATAACTTTAAAACAAAAAATGATAGCATGGTACTATGAGCATGACATTTGTTCAGCTTCATCACTCATGATATCATCAGGTCAATTGGCATAAAAACCAAAAACATCAACAATATTTCCAGTAGCGGATAGCATATCCTTCATATATTCTTTGCAAACAACTCCATCAATGCGTCAGTTTGTGTTGCTATTAAAGTGGCAAAAGTATAGAAATGTGATGATAGGATTTTAAATACTAACTCTGCATTCCCCCCAAGCAGCCAAAGGGGGCAAAGCAGCACAAGCAACCACAGACATCCTTCATCAGGTAAGACAAACAAACAACTCTTTACAAATGACACAAGAGACATCCATCATCATGGTCCATCACTTCTGTAGCCATGGATACACATGCACACTTGCACACCACCTGGGAAGTGCAGTGAACAAATTCCCATGGGATCACATTGTAAATTTTAAGCAAGGAATAACACATGACAAGGTGTGCAGTAATGCTAAATTACAGCATGGCACAGGTGGGTTGTGAGGTATGAGGCACAGCTGAGTGCCGTCAGACACCTGAGAAGTGCTGTTGTCTTCACTCAGGTGCCAAAGGCATTCTAAAGACATGGATGAGTCAGCAGGTGGCTGCTCAGAGAAGTACCAAGCCCCTGACTTCTTTACCTGGAAACAGAGGTAACATTCCAACTTAAATGGCACATAGCTGAATGACACAATATGAAACCAAAAAAAAGGGAAACAGCAGAAGAGCAAGATGTAGCTCTGGGTAGTATGGCAAAGGCAGTTTTCATGTGCACTGACTAAATGCAAGGAAGAAAAGGAAGTGTTGGTTGGTGGCTGCATGAGAAATACAGCATGCCCTGGATTACTTTGCCTGATAATGTAAAGTGGGAATAAGAGAATCTGTAGCTCACGCTGTCATGGCAAGTCCAATCCACCAGTGAGGGATTGCTAGAGATTCCCAGGGTTTGTTTAAAGACATTGGGGCCTGATCCTTCGCTTTTGTGGCCCTGACGCCGTGGAATTCTCTACCTTATCGGGTAAGAGATTGCCTGACCATCCAGAGTTTTAAGACGGCATTAAAAAACACTTGTTTAAAATAGCATACCCAGACAGTTCCTGAATTGAATATTTAATCTGGTACACTCGGACCTTATTGAAGTTGATGTTTTATGATCTGGTACTTTTATGGATTTTAATATTCTGATTGTGATGTGCATTTTAAATTTTTATTTTGTTTCATTTATGTACAGTGCCGTGGTTTTGGAAAGGCACTTTTACAAATAAAGTTTCATTCATTCGTTCAAGGCAGTGTTGACAGAGTAGGGGAAATTGGAAATGGAAACATTAAGCGTACAACAGTTTTGCGCACACACACACACACACTCCACTCCCTATTCAGAAGGCAGGAGGTGGGAGCTATTTGAAAAGCAAATTGCAGTCTAGTTAATTGGGAAGGGCACGAGAACAAAAAATATCAACATACGAACATACGAAGAAACCAGCAGAAGAAGGTCATTTTGTCTATCAAGTCTGCTTGTGTTGCAGGGTGCACAGCTTGAGCCTAATGTCCCTGCCCTCCCTCCCCACTCCTCCCATTCTCCCTACCCATGATCCTTACCATCCCCCTACACCTATCCCAGCCTCTCTTAAAGTTGCACACTGTCTTCAATGAGATTACCTCTTCCAGCAGCATATTCCAATATGCCACCACCTTCTCTGTGAAGAAGTTCTTTCTGACCTCCCTCTTAAATCTCCCACCCTCCATCTTAAGACTGTACCCCCTCATTTTATGGTTGCCACTCAGCTTAAAGAGATTCTACTTATCAACCTTATTTATCCCTTTCAAGTACTTGAAGGTCCCAATCATGTCCCCCTCTCTCTCTCTCTCTCTACCCCCCTGTCTTCCAGGGAGTACATGTTCAGCACCCTCAACTTCTCCTCATGTGCCTTACCCTGCTTACCTGATGCCATCATTGTAGCCCTCCTCTGGACCTTCTCCAGCAGGTTAATGTTAATTTCCAGTAGGGTGGTAGCATATTCCATTTATGCCACGCCTCTCCACAAAAGTGAAGGAAAAAAAGTTTGAATTTCCTGCCTTTTTTTGCTGATTATAAAAAAATCTAAAATATATCTACAAATTAAACACATCATTCATTTAGCAGATATTTTTGTGTTGGATATCTTTTGTGCTCAAAGTATCATGCTTTCATACTTCATTCTAAAGCTATTAGCATTTGTTTGTTGCATGCAAAAGGTGAAAAAGGAAATTGAATTTTCTGCTGTTTTTGCTAATTAGAAAAAACTAAACTGTATCTATAAATGAAACACCACTCATTTTGCAGATATTTTTGTACTGAACAAATGTGCTCACAGTACCATGCTATCATTTTTTGTTTTAAAGTTATTTGTTGTTGAAAAAATGACAAAAAAATAGAATTTTCTGCTGATTTTTTTTTTTGCTATTTACAAAAAAATAAAAGGTATCTATAAATGAAACACCATTCATTTTGTATATATTTTTGTGATGAACAACTTTTGTGCTCAAGGTACCATGCTATCATTTTTTTTATTTTAGAGTTATTCGCATTTGAATATGGTTAGTGGAGCTAGAATACATCTGCACAGCTGGCATCTCTTTCTTCATTGACGTCATCAAGGCAGCCATTTTAGGATTCTCAGAGCAGGATTTTTGAGTCAGGAGAGGCTGTGTTTATAATTTTCAAATGCTATGAAACTGCATTTATCCTACTTTAATGAATGCAGTTTCAGTATAAATGTAAATACAGCCTCTCCTTTACAAGCCTTTGGAGTATTTAAAAAAAATGTGTAAAAGATAGTTTAGTTGTCCTTTATTAAAGAAATTCAGTTCAGGAGAACTTTTTTCCAGCTGGGTTAGAATTCTACGTATAGCTCATATGGCAGAAGTAATTTTGAATGGTTTTATTTCATCCTTTGTAACTGTCTAGGGGAACCAGACAGGGATGCCCCCTGCCAACATATTTGTTTATCTTGGCTACTGAGACCCTTATTAGGAGAATTCAAGTGTCTCTAGAGATTAGAGGCTTTAAAACAGGGAGGGTCATTCACAAAGCATCTGCCTATGTGGATGATCTCCTGTTTACATTATCTAAACCTGAAGAATTATTTCAATCTTTAAAGACAGACCTAGAACATTTCTCCCATGTGTCAGGTTTAGAAGTAAACTGGACAAAGATGCAGGCAGTACATTCCTACATAGATGGTACTTCAAAATCAGACCCTGATTATCTCGAAGAGGATTGTTGGGTGTTGAATGGGTTAAACTATTTAGGTCTCGAGATCCCCAAAAACTTTAGTCGATTCGTAGACATCAACTTAGACCCATTACTAAAGGAAATAGAATCAGATCTTATAAGATGGAAAAATCTTACTATATTCATCTGGGGTAAGGTGAAGGCCATTCAAATTACATTGGCACCCAAATGTTTCTATCTGTTTCAAAACATTCCTTTTATGTTCTGCAAAAATAAGTTTAATAACATTTCAGCTTTGATCAAAGGTTTCCTATAGAGGTTAAAACTTCCTAGACTTGTAAATTGTAAATTAAGAGCACCCTGGACAGAAGGCAGTTTTGGTCTCCATTGGTGGGAGAGATATCTGATGGTGTTCTTGTTCAAACATGTAGTGTTGTATTTGCCCCCAACCCCACCACCACAAAATTCATTACCCCTATGGTTAGAGGTGAAACAGCAATTAGTAGCACCCCATAAGTTGTCAGACTTTCTATTTAAGAATATATCCAAGGCTGTTAAAGATAATTATTGCATCTCTACTTCACTCAAAAATATTATTAAAGTACAAGCTATACTTAGCATTCAACATTTACCAGTGACAGCACTTTGGGGGAACTCAAAGATTCTCTCAAGCAACATACCTATAACAGATACTGGGTGGAGTAAAGATAACATTACCAATATTCAGGATTTAATAGATCCTAATACTAGGGAACTCTTATGTTTCGAAGAGCTTAAACTAAAATATAAGCTACATACAATAGATTTTACTTTGTTTATATCTCCAGGTAAGGAAAGTATTGCAAGACTCCATACTAGACATACATTTTAAACTTCCCATCTTGGGACAAAGATTAGCAACAGGTAATCAAATTTGCCACAGTGAGGAAAGGTGCTGCCTGGATCTACAAAATGCTAACAATTAAGGCATATCCTTGTGCAGCTTCCTTATCTGCAACACTTAAACAGCAGCTGACACCTTCAGGAGAACTTTAACAAAACATAATATTTAAGACTCAGCTCAGCTTGTATTTTCCATCAGTTCTATATTCCTTCTCCCCATTATTTGCTACTAAGTTCATTTGCACAAAAACAGTAACGCGGCCCCTGAAGAGTTTATCTATTTCTGTTGCTTTCTCCCTACCTGAAGTCAAAATGTTGCACTTGTGACATCACAGTTATCCCATGGCAACAGACTGTGATGTCACAACAGAGGATTATGACTTAAACTAGACAGTAAGTGTAAGTTACAGAGGCAGATAAACTCTAAGGGATGAAGACATTTATTCATTCAAATTTTCTCAGTAATAACTAAGGGGGAGGTGAAATATAGAGACCATAAATGGAATGCAAGCAGAACTGTACCTAATTAGTGTGTTCTTTAAAGATTTCTTTGAGGCGTCAGTAGCTCTTTAAATGGGAGAAGAAACTAGGTGGTGTCATTCAGGCAGATGATGGGTTAATATCTTGGTCTAACACTTTTTATACTTGCAGAGAGGTACAGGCCAGAACCACTCAATTCAAGATCTTGCACCACTATTACTGTTCTCCTCAAAGGCTTAAAAGCATGAATTTTCTCCCTGGGGCCCCTTCTGGAGGTGCAAAGAGCCACATGTAAACCTTCTCCATATGCTGAGGAATTGTTCTAGCATTGCTAATATTTGGAAGATGTGAAAATATTGTTAGAAATTAGATTGTTTCTTCCCCTAGAAGTTTTCATCCTGGGGCTAAACTCAGATATGGGAAACTTGCATAGAAAAATTAAATTGGTGATTGCAGAGTCTCTTGCATGCAAAGGGTTATTTTTATCTGCATGGAAAACTCCCAGACCCACTACCTTTGAAGAGTGGTATGACAGTTTAATTACAGTAGCAAACAATGAAATTATTTGCTATTATATCTTAGGTAAAATTCATTTTTTTTAATTCTATATGGGCTGGGAACATGTCAATTTGTCCTGGTCATTTCACTCCACAACAATGCCCTGGACTATTAGCTCCAGTGCCAATCAACTCCTGTGTCAATTCGTCCCCCAACAATTCACTCCCACTACATATTGTTCTTCACTCCGACAACAATTACACTACAGCATCCACTTCTACAACCTTTGAGCACATTGCCTCATCTGGTTGGTAAATTGTACCAACCTGGAATTTATTTTACAATATTTACACTGGGGGTGAATTGTCCAGGGGTGAACTGATGTGGGAGCTGATTGACACCGGAACTGATAGTCCAGGGTGAGTTGTCATGGAGCAAAACAATGGAAAAATTGTGACATAGCTAGATGGGCCCCTTTCCTAGAATACACAGTGCAGTTTTAAACTGTTCAATAATACTAAGTATCCCAACAATGCATAACTGATGGTACTTACTTACTTATAGTTGGGGTACTTTTAAGGTCAAAATGATAAAACCACCCAACAGGCTGTGGGTGTGCAAGGAGAACAGCAAGGCAAACAAAGAAATAAACCCAGCACTACCCACCATAAGAAACACAGAAACCAGAAATGTAATTCAAAATATGAATTTAATGAACGAACCAAAAGTTGTCAGACCTCTTTCCAGGACAGTCACCAGTGGGAGTGGGACACAAGAGTCTCCTACCGGTTTCACATCAGAGCATAGAAACATAGAAACATAGAATTTGATGGCAGATAAGGACCGCTTGGCCCACCCAGTCTGCCCACTTCCCTACCTAATGGATAAGCTGCAGGTCCTAGTTAACCAGCAGCCTACTTCTTCCTACCCCCTTCCCCCAGAATTGCCTTATGACTGTCCCATGCATGCTTGAATTCCACCACTGTTTTTGACTCCACAACCTCCTCCGGAGGCCGTTCCATGCATCCACAACCCTCTCCGTGAAAAATACTTCTTAAATTACTCTGAGCTGCCCCCATCTTCAAATTGTGCCCTTGTTCTTGCACACCTCTTATTTTGAAAGATGCTACCCTCTTGGACTTTATTGATTCCTTTGAGGTACTTGAAAGTTTCTATCATGTCACCCCTCTCCCTTCTTTCCTCATCAAGGAGTGTTTCTTACGGAGGGTAGTGCTGGAGTTTTCTCTTTGTCTGGCAGTATAGCCTAGAGGTTAGAGTAACGAGCTGTAAACAAGCATGGTACATCCAGTAGATCAGACCTGAGTTTGATTCTCACAACCTCCAGTTGCATACTGTGTGACTCTCAGCAAGTCACTTAACTGCCCATTGCTCCCAGGTCACCCCTGAAAACAGGCACTTGTGCCTAATGTGCCTTAACCAGTCACCAAAGACTAAAATAAATAAAATAAAATTTGTTTGTACTTTTAAGGTCCCCTGTCAGGTGACTGCTTAAGGTATGGCATCTGAATAAGTTATAAAAATCTATACTAAAGTGTATTTATATTGTAGTACATGCATATATGTTTTAACCCTTATACTTTATTTTTTATTTAACTTAATTCATAGAAAGTAACAGTCAGTAAGAATTGTTAGTTACACACATTTGCATTCCTGTGTATCTACTATCTGTTCTGGTCATTAGCCATCCCAGTTTTATACCTTCAAAGCTAATGTAATGTTGGATCGTACTTTGTTGAAAACAGTAAAAACAAGCATTTGTCAATGCTGAATGTTGATTGCGTTGGTGTGTTGAGCTCGCTCACTGCCCCTCTGTCACTCACTCACTCAGTCTGTTTCTCCTGGTGCTGCAGGCTGCTCTTTTGTACTGGGCTCCTGCCTGTGTTGGCATCTTGTTCTGCCCACTAAGAAATCTGCGGCTCTCCCGACAGAGCTCCGTTGAGGTGGCTCACTCCCCCTCTCTCACTCGCTCATTCTGTTTCTCCAGGTGCTGCAGGCTGCCCTTTTGTACTGGGCTCCTGCCTCTGTTGGTGTCTTTTTCTGCCCACAAAGAAATCTGCAGCAGTCCTGACACAGGGCTGTTGAGCCTGCTGACTCCCCCTCTCTCACCCACTCGTTCCATTTCTGCCGGTGCTGCAGGCTGGCCTTTTGTACTGGGCTCCTGCCTGCATTGCCACCTTTTTCTGCCCACAAAGAAATTTGCAGCTGTCCCAACAGAGCTCCGTTGAGGTCGCTCACTCCCCCTCTCTCACTCACGTGTTGTGTTTCTCCCGGCACTGCAGGCTGCCCTTTTGTACTGGGCTCTTGCCTGCATTGGCACCTTTTTCTGCCCACAAAGAAATCCACAGCTGTCCCAACAGAGCTCCGTTGAGGTCGCTCACTCCCCCGTGTCACTCACTCATTCTGTTTCTCCTGGTGCTGCAGGCTGCCCTTTTGTACTGGGCTCCTGCCTTTGTTGGTGCATTTTTCAGCACACAAAGAAATCTGCAGCAGTCCCGACAAAGCTTCGTTGAGCTCGCTCACTCCCCTTCTCTCACTCTCTCATTCTGTTTCTGCCGGCGCTGCAGGCTGCCCTTTTCTATTGGGCTCCTACCTGCGTTGCTGCTTTCTTCTGCTGAAAAAAAAATTTGCAGCAGTCACAATAGAGCTCTGTTGAGCTCGCTCACTCCCCCTCTCTCACTTGCTCATTCTGGTTTCCCACCACTGCAGGTTGCCCTTTTTGTACTGGTCCCTCGTTGCATTGCTGCCTTTTTCTGCCCCACAAACAAATCTGCAGCAGTCCCACCAGAGCTCCGTGAGGCTCACTCACTCCCCCTCCCTCACTCACTCGCTCTGTTTCTCCCTACGCTGCAGGCTGCCCTTTTGCACTAGGCTCCTGCCTGCATTGGCAGCTTGTTCTGGCCAGAAAGAAATCTGAAGCAGTCCAGACACAGCTCCATTGAGCTCGCTCACTACCCCTCTCTCACTCACTCATTCCGTTTCTGCCGGCGCTGCAAGCTGGCCTTTTGTACTGGGCTCCTGCCTGCGTTGCCGCATTTTCTGCCCACAAAGAAATCCGCAGCAGTCACAATAAAGCTCCGTTTAGCTTGTTCACTACCGCTCTGTCACTCACTCGTTCTGTGTCTCTTGGCGCTGCAGGCTGCACTTGTGTACGGGGCTCTTGGCTGCGTTGGCACCTTTGTCTGTCCACAAAGAAATCTGCAGCCGTCCCAACAGAGCTCCATTCAGGTCGCTAAGTCTCCCTCTGTCATGCGCTCATTCTGTTTGTCCTGGCACTGCAAGCAGCCCTTTTGTATGGGGCTCCTGCCTGCATTGGCGCCTTTTTCTGCCCACAAAGAAATCCGCAGCAGTCCTGATAGAGCTCCATTGAGCTCACTCAGTCCCCCTGTCTCACTCATTCATACTGTTTCTCCCACCGCTGCAGGCTGGCCTTTTCTACTGGGCCCCTGTCTGCATTGACGCCTTTTTCTGCCCACAAAGAAATCCACAGCAGTCCTGACAGCGCTCCAGTGAGTTCGCTGACTCCCCCTCCCTCACTCGCTCTCTCGTTCTGTTTCTCCCAGTGCTGCAGGCTGCCCTTTTGTACTGGGCTCTTGCGTTGGAGCCTTTTTCTGCCCACAAACAAATCCGCAGCAGTCCCGACAGAGCTCAGTTGAGCTTGGTCACTCCCTCCTCTCACTCATTCAATCTTAATCTGTCCCAAACACTGATTTCCCACAGTGACTGTGCTATTCTCCAGCAGGAGTGCAAAAACATATTTTAGCCAGGATGTGAAAAATGACAGCTGTACTGTTCATAAGGAGGTGTGAAAAATGCCACTGTTGAAAATGTGGTGTGAAAATATTACAGATTTGTGAAGATACAAGGGTGCATGGAAACAGTTCAACACACGCTTGTAACACAGTCATGTTATGGAGTTTCGTCACCAAATTTTCAACATAGGGATTTTAGGACCTCTGCTCATGAATAGTGCCACTGTCATTTTCTTAATCTGCCCCGAACACTGATTTCCCACAGCAACCGTGTTATTCTGTGCCGCAACTGTGAAACCACATTTCAGTCAGGATGTGAAAAATGACAGCTGTACTGCTCATAAGGAGGTGTGAAAAAATGCCACTGTTGAAAATCTGGCGTGACAATATTACAAATCTGCGAAGTTACAAGGGTGTGTGGAAAGTGTGCAACGCACACTTGTAACACAGTCATTTGATGGACTATCATCACCAAATTGTCAACATAGGCATTTTAGGACTTCTGCTCATGAACATTATCACTATAGTATATGGTTAGGGTTTATTGTGGATGGAAAACGGTGGTTTTCCAAATCCTGTTGTAGGACAGTTCAAAGGTCAAAAAAGTTGTTGTACTATCGTTCTGATGTCACAACGATAGTACAACAACTTCTTAACCTTCAACTGTTTCCCCATTGGCTGAAATATTGAGCTGCACAAAAAAAAACTGTACAACATGACGGCGCCGCTAAGCGAGCGGTTGGGCACGAGCTTCTCAGATAGTTTGGACACGGACTGCCATAGTCGGCGCCGTGTTTCCAAGCTATCAATTTGTCAAGTCTTTTATTTTTTTTTTAATAAATCAGTGGTCTTGGGGAATAAAGACAACAGCAGGAACATTCAGGGTCGGTAGCGGAGCGGGACCCCAGCACGCACCAGGAGGAAACGGCAGTGTCAGAAAAAGCTACAGAAAGGTACAGAAACTGACAGATACTTGCTGGCACATTTGAGGGGAGCCATATACTATATAAAATAACAGATAGTGAACTGCTTGCTGTAAAGGCCGTGTTTCATCTCTGGGGTTGATGACATCATAGGGACCTCTCGAGCTTTGCTCTCAAGGTCTATGATGTCAGCAACCCCCGATGGAACACAGCCTTGTTGTGCACAGTTCTCTATCCATTATTCTATATGTCATTTTCTTAATTTGTCCCGGACAGTGATTTCCACAGTGACCTTCTAATCTGGCGCCGAAGCGAAAACACATTTCGCCAGGATGGGAAAAATGACAGCTGCACTGTTCTTAAGTAGGTGTGGGAAAAGGCAATGTTAGAAAATCTGGGTGAAAATATTATAAATTCATAAAGTTACTGACGTGCATGCAAACCGTGCAATCTATTTAATGAATAGTCATTTTATGGAGTATCATTACCAAATTTCAACATAGGCATTTTTTGAGACCCCTACTGATGAACAGTGCTCACTGTCATTTTCTTAACCTGTCCCGAACACTGATTTCCCACAGCAACCATGCTATTCTGTGCTGGAAGTGCGAAAACACATTTCTTCCATGATGTGAACAATGACACCTGTACTGTTCACAAGGAGGTATGAAAAAATGCCAATGTTGAAAATCTGGCGTGAAAATATTTCAAATTCATGAAGTTACGCGCGTGCGTAGCAACTGCGCAGCATACGCTCATAAAACAGTCAGTTTTTGGATTTTTTCCACCAAATTTGCAACATAGGCTTTTTGAGAGCCCACCTCATGAACACTGGCACTGTCATTTTCGTTAGCATGGGCCCAGAAAGGTAATTCCGTGCAGTAACCGCGAAATCACCTTTCGGGGCTGATTAACACCATGACAGTTCAAGAATTTATGAGGAGGGGTCCCAAAAACCCCATGTTGAAAATTTGGGCCCAAAATTCCCCAAAATGCCTGAGATATGAGGCAAAGTTGAAAAAACCCTATTTATTCCATTATACAGCTTACCGGCATTTCCTCAATTCGCGGTCAGCTTTGAAGAGTGCAGACGTGTTCCCGGTCCACCGAAGATCGCCGTGCTGGACTCCAGAGGTAAGTATGGTGTGGGGGGGGTGTGGGGAGGCAGGATGCGCAGTGGGTGGGCGCGGGTTGCAGTGGGGCAGGAGACCGCCGAGGGACAGTTTCCTTTTTCACAGGGTTCAAAAAAAAAAAAAACATTGCGGGACAGTTTTTTATTTCACAGGGGCATGTGGCACGCTGGGGTGGGCCTCAGCATTCCACGGACTCTTTCTTTGGGGTGCAGCATTAGCCAATGGGGGATTTGAGCTGTATTTTACAACAAAGGGGCTTGGATTATGCCAGCGATTGGGCACCTCGCCGGCAGACAATAAAAGTGGGGGTGGTTACAGAATGCCGACGTGGAGTGGGCTCCCCATCAGCAAAATCAACATTTTGGCACTGAAGCCAACAGGGATTGGGGCCCCATCAGCAAATAAACATGGTGGGTTATTAGTTTGAGCAGCATGGGTGTAGCCTCCGCCATGTTCACAAACAATATCAGTCTTTCTAGATCCCGCCCTACAATGACGGATCGCTCCCTCATTGCAGTGGATGGCTTAAGTTGCAATGATGAGGCAGCCCCTGATTGCAGCGGCTAAATTGTCACAAGTTGGCTTCAACGTTCCAAACTACTGTCACTGGCTGTGTCCCCCATTATTGGTAGACATCACACACGCCCCAAAATGTCTTGCCAGTATTGGCCTCAACAGTGTCGAATCTCCAGAACCTGCTTTGGCACCAAGCTGCTGCAATATGTTTCTTGCACTGCGCGCAATCAACATAAAAATTAAAGGAAATAATCTACTGAAGGCTTTGGATAGGGCTACGAAAGTGGGCAGCAAAAAGAGCAGCTTATGAAAACAACATTTCAGGAGCAACAACTGGTTATTTAGAATTGTTTTACAGGGAACAGGAAATTTGTGCTAATTGGCAGCAGTTAGTAATGTTCCTAGTAAGAGAAATTAAAGACTTGCTTCAAATGAGTCTATATCTAACTGTGCTTGAATAAACACATGAAAACTATGCTTTTCAATTGTTTTCTTTGCTTATATAAGTTTGATTTGTTTTTCTATGGAACCAGTAATTGGGAGGTTTTATTACCTCATGGTTTGGGTACAGAATGCTACGTGTGAGCTGTTGACATATCAGAAATATGCTTAGAGTTCTGTGCACAAATCCCGAGAATGTTAAAACTCCAGATCACTGGTTCTTTGAAGAGAACTGTAACAGAATGCTGCCCATAAAAGCAAAACAATGCAAATACAGTTTTTCACATCACGTTGTATTCAGGTACAGTTACATTTTTAATCATTTAGGCTTATGGATATCGTTTCTCTAAGGAACATTATAAACAGCCACCAATTAGAAATCATTTCCTGTCCTGCTTAACACTTCATAAAAAAAGCTGGGGTGCTAACTCAGAATCAGCATTTAGATAATGACAATGACTGCGGAAATGGCCTGTCGGTCTGTCCAGTCTGCTCACCCTAGCTACCTACTCTGCACTGGCCGTAATGGCCATCCCTCCCCTTTTTTCTGCACCCCCCTTTTCAAATTAATCCCATTTGCCCGTCTCTTCCCTGCCTGAAGCTGCTCACTGATTTGGCCTGTACCACTTTCTCCAGAAGCTTGTTCAGAACTCAGTGATACCACAGGATCTGAGCTCCAGACTGGACTTTGTCCCTGTTCATCTCTTTGCAGACAGTGGGGCTGATGAGTGTAGGAGTAGGCCCAGCTGGCCCAGTGCCAAGCCCTCTAAGTTATGTCCTGTAATGTGGATAACCAGAAAATTTCAGGCTCCAGTGTTGTCAATCCAGAACCTTTCACAAGCAACAAATTCATGCACATTAAAAAAAATCTTTAAAACAAGAAAGAAAACTTTCTGGTAGGCTTTGATATTGAAATGTCCTGCATCCTGATTGATGGAGGAAGTGCAAAACCATGGGTTTCTTTTCTTGAACCACATGACTCTGGAGTTTTCTCCACCAATCAGGATGCAGAATTTGTGTAACCCATTAGATAAGATAGGAATGATGGGAAGCAGATGATGGATAAGGGCATTGTAGGTACTAGATAGTTTGGAATGCAGGTAGCCTGTAGAATGCTTGTGCAACTTATAATGCAACAGTGGCATGCACTTTCTCTGTCCCTGCTACAGGGACTACCACCCTTTCAGGATGCCATGAAGACATAGCAACCCTCTTGAGGAAGATTACACCCTAGAGGTGCCACAGGGACAAGGTCACCTTAGGACAAAGATACCCCAGGGAAGAAGGCCTAAACCTATAAGGAAATTGACGTGCTGCTGGGGGGGGGGGGGTAGGTGGTGGAAACAAGATAATCAGATAATTGCCAAGGGAATAGATGGTACTAGGTAATCTGGAAGGTACATAGTAAAGGTGGGTGAACTTGAGCAGGCTCGAGCCTAGTGCCTGGCTCGGCTTAACTTCTATAAGCAATGAAGAGCGATGGTCAAGCTGAGCCAGATATGATCAAAGCCAACATTTTTGTTAACCTGAGCAGTTAGTTCAGCGGCTAGAACTTTCAACTCTTCTTGTACAAACTTATGAAGAATACTGTCAGTAATGTAGAGGAGAACCCACCAGCAGCAATGACTCTGCTTGTACTTTGGCTCGTAGAGTCAAGCCAGACTCCTGGCTCAGCCCTAGCTTAGATCTAGGTGAAAGACTCCTGACTTGACCACCTCTAGCACATAGTATGTAGAATGCTTGTGCCACATAGATTGTAACTTTGGTGTACACTCCCTCTGTCCCTGTTACAGGGTCTACCACCCTTTGTTTTACATAGCATTTTGGCTTCCCAGTCACCTTCCCTCACCTTCTTTGGGGGATTCTGGTTCCCCAAGTCCATCCGCCATACACCCCACTATCTCACCAGCAGGGATCCACAAGGGGAAGTGTCCAAGGGTACCAGCTCACCATTGGTAGTGTAGCTCATTGGATTTTTTTGCTTAGTTTCCTCCCCTTTCACCCCCCCACCTCTCCGATGTCAGACTCTGTCCCACCAGACTTCGCATAAATCTAGTGTGCTCCTATAGAGGAGGCAAGCTCCCTGGCCCACTGTAGGGTTGTTAATGTGGTGGCACCTGAGATCTGTCCCTCCCCAGCTTGGAGCACTTTAGTAGCTCTCCAGCCCCCCCACCACCACCACCACCAGGCTGACTGGCCAGCTCCTGAGTCACCAGCATGGAAACGCATCATGCTACCCACTTGGCCATTGGGTGACCGTACCACCCTTTTGGGGTGCCATGAAGACACAGGAAACAGCTTGAGGAGGGTTGTTCCCCTAGAGGTACTGCAGGGACAAGGTCCCCTTAGACCAACGATACCTTAGGGAAGAAAACCCAAAAGCACAAGTGAATGAAACAAACACAATACTTCCCATAAGGAGAGAAGAGATGCAGTCTGAGGGAAGAAGATGCCATTGAAGGATATCGGACAACCACCCAGCTTCCAGCTCTCAGTGGAATAATTAATTGATCAATAATATTAGTATTATGACCTTTGACATGGAGGGGAGGAAGAATCCCATGTGGATGAAACCTTTGGGGAACCAAAGCCTAGTTCAAATGGATACCCTGTGCAAAAAATAGCAATATTTCCTTTTATAAACCATTTTTTTTAAACTGGGAAATGGGAGAAGAATGTGGGAGACTGTGAGCAAGAGGGGTCTATGTGATAACAGCGAACACCTAAAGGCGATCACCGTTATCGCACAGTCAGAGTGCTGAAAACCTTTCTGGCATTCTGACAACCCCGGCGCACAGGACAACGACGCTAGAAGATTTTTCTACTGCTTTCTGTGGGGACTGTGCCCCCACTCCCCCTGGCCAGGCTTTGCTCCGCACCCCCCTTAAGGATTCTCAACCAGGGGGTGCATGGGGGTGAAAAGCAGTAAAAAATTTACAGCCCAGGCCGGTGCAATAAAATTGCACCAGCCAGCCTGGACCCAAACCTGGTACCTACCTACTCCAAACACTAGCCAACCCCGACGCTACTACACAGCTCAGCCATCCACCACAGCACCACCCCTCACAGCTCCTCTGCCCCTCCCAGCTCCACACTGCCATGCTCGCCTCCCCCAGCACACATAGTGACATCCTGTCGCCCAGTTCGCCCACCCCCTCATCCGGTCTTCCCCCCCTCCCATCACCATGAGGGATTGTGCCAGGAAGGAGTCACCATTATGGACGGCGCCCTTCCACATGCACCCACCTCACGGGTTACCGATCAAGAGCAGAGTGTCAGAAGCCTAGTGTGGACCAGCATTGGGAATGGAGATTTTAGTTTCAGAAGTGTAGTATACAGCTGATCAGAAATGGACCTCTTTAACAAGTATTTTGTCCCAATAGTTCATTGTCTGTGTGTGCAGGTGTTAGCACTGGCGAGCGAGGCAACTGGGAAAAAATGGGTTGCCAGAAATACTTTTAAAGCTTTCTGGTAGGCATTGATACTGAAATATGTTGCACCTGGTTGCTGGAAGAAGTGCAAAGCCATGGGTTTCTTTTCCTGAACCACATGACTTTGGAGTTGTTTCCACCAATCAGGACACAGGAGTTTTGTAAGCCATTGGATAAGATTGGAATAATGATGGAAAGTAGAGGACTGGTAAAGGAATGGTAGGTACTGTATAGTCTGTATGGCAGGTAGTATGTAGAATGCTTATGCAGCATATATGTGTGGGGGGGTACAACTAGATGACCAGGGAATTTGTCAGTTTCATCAGGATCAGGCAGGAGGAGGGCACCACTAGACAGCCAAGGAGTTGTCCTTTAGTGTATGGGGATTGGGAGAGGATGGGAGCAACAGCTGAAGCCCTGCAGAATGCCTCCACATACAGTATTTGTGCATGGAGGCACTGTGAGGGGCTGATAAAATGAACATACAAACATACAAAGAAGCCAGCAGAAGAAGGGCATTTGGCTCGTATTGCAGGGTCCACAGCTTGAGTTAATGCCCCTGCCCTCCCTCCTCCTCCCCACTCCTCCCATCCTCCCTACCCATGATTCTTACCTTCCCCTTGCCTCATCCCAGCCTCTCTTAAAGCTGCCCACCGTCTTCAACAAGATGACCTCTTCTGGCAGTGCATTCCTAGTGTCCATTACCCCCTCTGTGAAGAAGTGCTTCCTGACCGCCCTCCTAAACCTTCCACCCTCCAGCTTAAGACTGTGCCCCCTTGTGATATGGTTGCCACTCAGCTTAAAGAGACTCTTCTTATCAACTTTATTTATCCCTTTCAGGTACTTGAATGTCCCAATCATGTCCCCTCACTCTCTCCTGTCTTCCAGGCAGTACATGTCCAGTGCCCTCAAACTCTCCTCATATGCCTTGCCCTGCTGACCAGTTATCATCTTTGTAGCTCTCCTCTGTACCTTCTCCAGCAGGTTAATGACCACATAATGGCATGTAAATGACCTCTTTGCACCTTATATGCCAGATTCAGTCATTAGTATGCCAGCTGCTGAATATGGCACTCACGGGCACAGGCATTGTGCCATTTGGGACCTGCTAGGCTCCTTGGTGTTTGTTGCAAGCAGGGAGCTGTGACAGTGATACACACGTGCCCATTGCTCAGCACTGACACAGCCCAATATCCATACAGACAGCACATGCTGGACAGAACACACGACAGCCTGTGTGAATATGTCTCCCTTACGGCCACGGGCTATGTTTTAAGTGGCACTTCTTTGCATGGCACTGTGAGGCTGAATGTGGGGACCATGGTCTTTTGCAGATATCCGTACCATTGACATCTCTGTACCGTTGGTACTTCATTAACTACTGGTAGTGTGAGAACTGGAAAATAAAATGGAATCTATATTTATGTAGTACTGTTCATGCACTGTGTCCCAAAGTGCTTCACAAGCAATTTACATACATAGGATACCGTGACAGAAATGCTGCTTCTCACTTCCGTTGGAGTTCTACTTCTGGTTAGGATAGCTTGATACTTCCCAGAACCATTGGTGCCTTGATTTGCAATAGAAAAATAAGAGATGTGCCCCTTTTAATATGGCTATTCTGGGGTTTTGTCTTTGTTCTCCACTGTATTTGAACACCCATTCCTCTCCCTACTGCTACTACACCCTCCACCTTCTCTGATCTCCTCCCCTCCCCCCTCCACCTATTCTCCCCAGACCCTCTACTCTCTATCTCTTGTATTAACTGTTAGCTTGACAAAGTCTGCATTTGGACTCTGTATCTTATTTTCACTGTTGTACTCTGATGTGGTAATTTCTTCATGTTAAACTGTTTCTTACAGGACACCATTGTAGTGTATGGTGGGATGTTGTTCTCACTCAAAATTCCATCATACTAAAATGTTGTTCAGCCACACTGACAACAATGAATGGAATGCAGTACTGACTGCACATGCAGAAGAGCATTTCATTCATTTAGAACGAAAAGTGCTTTTCGTGCTTTGAAATCTCAAACTGAAAACCGCCACATGGTAATGTTATTTGAAACACCACTGACGATGGCCACAGCATTTTTTTACAAGGGTGCACTTCTCTATCGTCAACGGAAAATGCAAGATCAACCAGATATTAGCAGATTTAGATTACTTACAAAAGCAGTTTAGCCCTCCCATTCGTATGTTTTCTCGCTAAGCGAGAGGCCCAGTGGCCATGTTTTTTTTGTGTGAAGCCCTCCTACATAAGATCAACAGCCAATGGGAGCGTGTGCTGCTAATGAATGGACGCTCAGTCCCTAGCAACCACGCAACCCACCACAGGGCTTCAGAAATAGTAAACGGGAGACAATTTCTTTTATGTGAAAAAAAATTAATTCAGATAGTCACGAATATTATTAAAATGACTAGGGGGCACCATGCACTATATAAAATACTGGATGGGCAGCCCTATGCAGAACCAGTGTGTTCTGCCACCTCGGGGTATGATTCCCAAAGGACCTCTCGAGCTTCGCTCTCGAGGTCGCAGAGAATCATACCCCTCTGCAGAAGTGCATGGATGCCCATCCAGTATTCTCTATGTAACTTATGTTTTTCCTACCCAGAATTCACCTTGATAGTTGTTGCCTTGACTTCTGCACTGTCTTATCGTATATTGGGTTGAATTGTTCCTTTCTTTGTCTGTTGTTCTTACATTGTTTACATCACTTGACGTGGAACCTTTGTAAAAGAACCCCTACTTCAAAGGTAATTGTAATCCTAGTTATGAAATAATGAACCCATGGTTTAACATCACTTTTCTTGTAACTAAAATGGACTAGCATGCACCTGATACTGCTCCCTGACATTATGGGATGACGGCAGCTCAAACCCAGGTAGGCATAATGATGACAATATTGGAAAAAGCCATATTAAAGAGTCCCCCTTATGTTATTTCAAATGTAAAAAAAATACTAAAGCAGAAACAAAAGGGAGAAAAGGGGGTATCTTACAAAATAGGAGATAAGGTGTAATCTAAAATTCAGTAAAAAAGTATAGGTCGAGCCAGCCCTGTGGTATGGTGGGCTGAGTCACCCCACACTATACCGGTGACCCAGATTAGGGAATGGACCAGGGTCACTGGGGACTGGTAGGGAAAAGGAGGCTAAAATATCCCTAGCCACCCCTCCTTCTTCAGGGTGGGGCCATTGTGTGTACCACTGCTTGGTTGCACCAAGCAGAGGCTAGATTGAGCAGCAGTGGTCACCTAGCTAGACGGCACGGCTCAAGTGTTGAGGTGTGCAGTGTCTTTACGCTATATGTGCACACCAGTTAAGCAGTAAAGGGAGAAAGCTCTTCCACATGACAGGATGACACATGTGACCACCCAGGCTCCACACCACCTATCAGGCACCCACACCCCATCATGGTAACTAAGTAGATGGGGTAAGTCCTGGGGGCAGTGGGTGATGGAGTTGAGGGTCACCGACAGAAGCAGGGACATGCAGAGATGAATAGGAGGATAAATAAACTATGGAAAAAATGTATAGGTCAAACCTTTCACTGTAACATGCACTGCTCTCCTTTAAAGGGGAACAGTCAGCAACATGCACTGCTCCTTTAAAGGGGAACAGTCAGCACTATGAGCTGCACACCCAAGTGTAGGGCCAGTCCCAATTTGCACTTTGTGAGCAAAAACAATTTTTTACTTACTGTTTATTGTAGTATTGAAGATTGTATGAGAAGAATTTTGCTTACTTCCAGGTTGACATTTTCTACAGCTACAAATCCCAGAATCCCCCACAGTTGACATCAGAGCTGGGCTGCAGCAGTGAGAGAGTCAATAGCCAGCAGTGCATATTAAAGAGATCCACTAAGTTCACTGCATCTGTGTTTGCACCAGAGATATCAGTGCCTTACCTCACAGGATGTAAGTTGATGAGCAGATGTCACACAATAGTGCCACAGTTTAAAAGTAAAAATGCTCATAATTTTACTTTCACCAGGTCTTGAGGACTTCCCGGTGTTAAGAGACACCCATGCTCTGCCTCTGTGCTCAGCAAAGTTGTGACCTGATGCTAGGGAGAGCGTGGGGGGGGGGGCGCACTCCATTATAGTCTACGGGGCATCTTTTGGATAATTTTTGTTATATTGTAATGGTCAGTTTGTGGTGGTGAAACGTGGGCATTGGTCGACTAACTAGGGCCTTGTTAGTCGGACAGTGCCCATGTTTCATCACAAACTGACCATTACAATATAAAAACATGATCCAAAATGTGCCCCCATATACTATAATGGTGCGTGCCCCCACGTTTTCCCTAGCATCAAGTCACAACTTTGCTGAGCGCAGGGGAAGAGTGTGGGTGGCCCTTAACACCGGGAAGTCCTCGGGACCCAGTGAAAGTAAAATTATGAGCGTTTTTACTTTTAAACTGTGGCACTATTGTGAGACATCTGCTCAGCAACTTGCATCCCGTGAGTTAAGGCACCGATATCTCTGGTGCAAATGCTGAGTCTGGCATATCTCTTTAAAGTTTGTATAAGCTCTGATCTTTTATTTGCTAATCCAGTTGCCCTCCCAGGGCTAAGTGCAGTCACAGAGGATGGTGCTTAGCCCGGGGAGAATAGCTAGACAGGAAAACATCTAATCAGAGCTTTTAAAAGCTCCAACATGCTCTGCAGGCTATTGAATCACCCACTGCTGAAGTCCTGATCTGATATCAGCTGCAGGGGGATTCTGGGATTTGTAGTTACAGAATATGTCAGTGTGGACCTCTTCGTATATAGCTATTATGTTACAACAATGGTTAACCATACAGACCAAATTTCTCAAAGCTGCCACCTTGCTACAACTTAGAGCACTGCTCTATACATAGATGCATAGACAGTGTCGGCAGATAAGGGCCTATGGCCCACCCAGTCTGCCCAGTTGAGCTTTTAAGTTCAATTTATGTTTTCCTAGAAGTCTGTTACCCCTTGCCCCTGACCTCCAGAATTCCTTTATGCCTATCCCATGCATTCTTAAATCCCGTGATTGTTTCATCCCCCACCACTTCCTCTGGCAGGGTGTTTCACTTGTCCACCACCCATTCTGTGAAGAAATTCTTCATCACGTTTCATCTGAATCGTCCCTCCTCCAACTTCATCCCATGCCCTCTAGTCCTGGAACATCTTTTTCGGCTTAAAAATAGTGTATTCCTGCACCCTGTTCCTCCCTGTAAGATACTTGTATGTCTCTATCATATCTCCTCTCCCTCCTCTCCTCCAGGAGTACATATTCAGTTCCTTCAACCTGTCCTCATAGGACTTGTGATGCAATCCATGCAACATCTTTGTTGCCCTCCTCTGAACCTTCTCTACCCTATGTCTTTATAGGTAAGGTCTCCAGAACTGTACACTGTACTCCAGGTGGGGCCTCACTAGTGTCTTGTATAGTGGAATTATGACCTCCCTTTTCCTGCTGGTGATGCCCCTGCCTATGCATCCCAGAATCCTATTTGCTTTACCTGCTGCCTTGTCGCACAGTTTCCCTACCTTGAGGTCATCAGAGATGATAACCCCAAGATCCCTTTCCTGTTTGGTGTATGCTATATCCTCACCCCCCAACTGATATATTGTGCCAGGGTATTTGTGCCCCATATGCATTATCTTGCACTTCTTTGCATTGAATTTCAACTGCCAAATCCCTGACCATTCTCCAAGTTTCTGCAGGTCCTTCTCATTCTGTCTACACCTCTGGTGTGTCTACTCTGTTACAGGCTTTGTGTCATCAGCGAACAGTGAAATTCTGCCTTCTGGGTCCTGCATAATGTCACTGATGAAGATGTTGAATAGGACCAGTCCCAGCACTTATCCTGTGGTACCCCACTGGTCACTCTTCCCTCTGTGGAGTGACAGCCATTACCACCACCCTCTGTGTCCTGCCACCCAGCCAGTTACCTACACACCACACTACTGTCCTGCCCACACCCATATTCCCCAGTTTGTGTAATAGTCTTCTATGTGGCACAGTGTCAAAGGCCTTGCTGAAGTCCAGATAGGCCATGTCCACTGCCCTCCCTGATCCACCTCCTAGTCACCCAGTCAAAAATTCAATGAGGTTGGTCTGACATGACTCCACCTGGTGAAACCATGCTGCCTTGGGTCCTGTAGTCCATTGACAACCAGATGTTCCACCAATCTCTCCTTCAGTAGTGCTTCCATGATCTTCCCACTACCAGGTGAGGCTGACTGGTCTGTAGTTCCCACTTCCTCTTTTGTTCCCACTTTGTATAAGGGACTACATCTGCTGTCCTCCAGTCTTTGGGTACCTCCCTGTTTCCAGTGATTGGCTAAACAGGATAGCCAGAGGTTCAGCCACCACCCCTTCTGAGTTCTTTAAGAACCCTGGGGTGCACCCCATCTGGCCCCATTGCTTTATCAACTCATTACTTCCAGTTCCTTCATGACCCTTTCTCGTAAAGGGACTTGTGTCCATTTCTGCACCATTCTCACCCTTGTACTCTCTTCAGACCCATTACCTCTCGCCTCAGTAAAGCATCGAGCAGAAATACCTGTTCAATATGTCAGCTTTACTGTTGTCATCTCCACGTGGCCCCATCCTCCCCTTCAGTCTCACTATCCTCCCTTTGCCTTTCTTTTTCACTTATGTACCTGTAAAGGTTTGTCCCCTCCCCACTGATTTTGCAATGCTTCTTCTGTCTGAGCTTTGGCTTCCCTTACTGACCTCCCTGCCTCCCTTTGCTTCTCCTGGTACTTCTCCCTATCCCCTTCTGCCTATGTCTTTTTGTATTGCCTGAATGCAATCTTTTTGGCTTTCACTTTCTTTGCTACCTCTTTGGACAACCATAATGGTCTCCTCTTCCTTTTCCGCTTGCTAACCTGCTTAATACATAATTCTGTGCCACTGAATTTCCTCCCAATAACATTGATTCAGCAATACGGGCGTGGAGTCATCTAAGGCTTTGATTTGTCAACCAATTTTTGGATTCTCATGGAGTGGTTCCATTCACCATGCTGTAATCCACTTTCCACTTGCCAGGGATGGACAGCTTTCATTATCCTCAGGTATGGTCCTGTTTCCGAATTGGGTCTTGCAGTACCCTTTCTCCTGGAGAAGCCTCTCCACTTCATTCCCTTCTGATGAGTCATATTTAGATGAGAAAATTGGTGGCAGTTTATTGTGTAACCCCAGGCCGGTATGTTGCTTGTTTCTGACAGCAAAACCAGGTGGGCTGGGTTCGGGGAGTACTAGATCACTCGGCACAAAGGCTCATTATCTAGAGGAGGAGGGGGTGGGGGGTACAAGAACTAAAAATTAACCTTTGTAACTACAACCAGGTCCAGGGGAGAGGATGCTAGGTGTATGCTAGACCTAACTGCTGAGGAGGCCCCATTAATTCCACACAGTAGCAAGGATCAGAATGTCCAAAACAGCAGCTGGGATTTTGCAATATGGCTTTATTCAACAGTTGTTGCCAAAGCATCAATGGACCCCCAAGGGTCGGTCATGGTAAACAGGTACAATTTCCATAATTCTCCTTGCTAGGCAGTACAGTTCTCCACAGAAACAACAATTTCTTTCTCTTCCCCATGGTGTATGCTTGGGGAACTATGCCACAAACCTGAACACACTTCCATTTCTCAAGAGTGTGTACATGTGGAACTGGGCCACACATTCAGAACATCTTTCCCAAAGAGGTGCAATGCTTGTGGAACTATACCACACACCTAAACCCACAGCTATGGCGTTTGCATAGGTAAAACTGGTGGCCTTCCATGAATCAGTTAGCCCTGCCTTGTAAGTTTCCAGATGGCATTCCTCCCACCCTTTGCCCCAACCGACAGTCTCTGCCATTCCTTTAGGGTTATACCACAGAAGCCTCCATTCCCCACTGAAATGCTAAAGACTTCAAACTTTACTTTACTTCACTCACTTGGGTGAACAACTTCGCTTTACTCACTTGGGTGAACAAGGGGCTCTGACAGGTGTGATCTAGCCTTCTATATGGACACACACACCCCAGAACAAACCCCTAAATGGAGAACTTGTCTCCCAAAATAGTACTCACAGAATATTTGCTCCTTCCTCTAGGCATGGAAAACAACCCATGAAGTACCCTTCTCCACAGATTAGGTGCCCCTTCCTTTAGGCATGGTAACAACCAGAAAGCACCTTTCCCCTTGATAGGTTGTCCAAAGAGTGTCTCACAAAATCCTTCTCAAAGGCAGCTGTAAACACACAAGGACCTTCAGGGAACTGCCCCTTGAATCCACTGAACTAGCAGTCCTTTCCACTTCTCCTGGAGTGAAAATCAGGACTCCTGCTGAAGAAAGGTCTCCACCACTTCACTGGGAGTTGGTGACTGTAATCCAAACTAGGCTGAGAAACACAGGGCCCAGACACAGAGCCCATTGGCAGAGCTCCTGCCACTCACTGTCATTGCTGAACTAACTGAATATTCTAAAACTTCCCCAGAGCAGCTGTACACACAAAAGGGTTATGCTGCTGCGAGAGTTCCAAATGACATAATTTTTATTCTCTCAGGTTAGCTGAGTAAACAATGATGTCATTATGTAAGAACCCCCTAATGATCTCCTTACCAGCTGTCTGTTCTACCTGCCTAACACTACTGTAACACTGATAGGATTCTAATAACCCCAGGGGACTAGGTGGCTACGTACATCAAGAGTTTTATATGCAGTTATCAACTACTAAAGCGTCACTGCTGCCATGGACATTTTAAGTATTCAAACAGTGCAAAACCATGACCTTCTGTATAAAGTTGTAAAATTCTTAATAAAAAGTATAACACAAAAAGTTAACTTGAAAATAAGCACAGTTAGTCTGATACAGACTCCTACAGTACAGTAAACAGTAGGTAAAAAAAAATTGTTTTTGCACACAGTGGCCCAGATATTCAGAAATTCGCCAAAGGCCAGCGCAAGTCCAGAGCAGAGCAAATCTGATGTGCCATGGTGCAACAGGAGCCATATTCAGAGGTTGTACTATCCCCATTGTGCCAGTGCAACCTGGCTGAATATGGCACTATTGCACCATGGCACAACCAGACTTGTGCCATGGTGCAACCAGATTTGCACCATGGTGCAAACACAGTTGCACCATGACACAGAAAGAGATGTTCCAGCCCAACTGTGGGAGCATAGCAACAGAGGGGGGCATGGCACAGTGAAGAGACCCAGAGACAGAGCCAGGGAAGCACAGTGACAGGCCACAGGAGGTCAACGCCAGCAGGGCACAGCAGGGCGTACACAGGTACCCAGACACCCCTCCCCAGAACACAACAGTGGCACAGATAGTAGGCAACAGGAGGTGCCAATGGCCAATGGAGGGCCACCAAGGAAGCTCCCCCCCCACAGGCTGCTGGCCATGCCCTCTCCTCCCAGACCACAGCAGGCCACACCCAGGACCATGCAGCTGAGCATATACACACACGCCACACAGGCACACAGGAATCCCACACAGGAGGCACTTAAAATGTCAGGTGACAGGTAGCATGGCAGACCAAATGGGACAGGCCGCACATCACCGAGCAGTGGCCCCAACACAGTGTGCGGCTAGTACCCGACCAACAACCATAGCTGTGTGCCACCACCATGCACACACCCGCCACACACCCCAGACAGCTGCCCCATGGGCACCCAAGGCACAGCCACCAACCGAGGGGAAGGACACCACCACAGTGGGACACAACACAGCACACAGCAGTGAACCACAGAAGCACAGCATGCACCCCGACACATAAACACCACATGGACAGACACTGGGCCACAGCAGCATGACTCCTCACGCCACCTGCAAAGCAGACACTGACATAGGCAAGTAAGTCAAAACATATATATTTAGGTGGAAACTATATACAATAACAAGGGGGTGGGAAAGGTTAGGAAAGCGAGGGGAGGGGACAGGGAACAGGGACCATACAGTGGGAAGAGGGACTGTAGGAGGAAGTACAGCAGGGGAAACAGGGGAACGCTGGGTCAGAACTAATGGTGGCCATGTTCTGCCACCTCCTGTCATGCTCTACACCTCCGGTCAGCCTACAGCAGGCGACAGACCTGCAACACCACTTCAATGGTAGTGTACGTGATGAGTATCAGCTGCCTGAGCAGTCTGCAGTGGAGGGGCAGTCTATGTCTCTGCTGGACATCTATAACAAGAGACAGGACAGGTGATCAGTGCAATGTTCCAAGGAACCATGCCGACCCACAGTGCACAATGGGCAGCAGAAACACACACCCCCAGAGGGCCCATACCGGCCACCTGCAGGGGGGTTGGCCAATGCCTGCCAGCAACTCGGCACACCACAACAGTACACAGAGGTGGTCCCCACTGCACAATAGCTACCTAACTGCGCAATGACAGTCACATGGCATAGTGCACCAGCAGCACCACAGCAATGACAGTGGCAGCTGGGCGCACACCCACCCCATCAAAAGCTGGAACATGTGTCCAATGGATGCACCACAGTGGCATGTGCTATGCACAGTGCAACACACACAGCTGCCACGGCACATGGCACAGGTGGCCAAGCCCGCACCCACACACCCACCACCCCCCATGTAAAGTGCGAACGACCATGACAGTGCCTATCTGCTCTCTGCAGCCCCGCTGGTGCTGGTCCTGCTCCTGATCCTCCTCCGTGGCCCTCTGTGGCCTGCTGTGCTGCTGCTGCTGCTGCCTGTGCCTGCCAGCGATGCTCAGGCCCTGGGAATGGAACAAAGACAGGTACACATCAGGAAATATCCACAGCAGCTGCCCACCACCCCCATCCCTGTGCACAGGGTGAGCCCCTGCCCGACACATCCTGCACGGCTGCATCGCAACGCAAGCAGCGGCTGGCAATCCCACTCCACGATGCGCATGATGACAGTGCACCACTCTGCAGGGCATGACAGGCAGCCTAGCCAACACCACAGTACAGCACCAGGGCACACATGCAATATGGGCTAACTTACCAGCATGTGGCACAGCCTCTCGCCTGACATGAGCCTCAAACCTCCTCGGGTGCTCTGGGTCCCACCTCACCAGGTCACCATACTGGTGGTGGCACTGTTCCCCTCTCCTGGCCACCCTGGTCCTTTGCTGCAGCCTGGCAGCAATCCCCTGCCACACTGCGACCCTTGGCTGCTGCAGGGGCACCTGTCCAAATAGTTGGGGGGCGTGGGGCTGGACACAGGCCACCAGGTTGATGAGTTCAACCTGTGTCCAGTTCTGGGCTCTGCCGACACATCCCTGTGCCATGCTAAACAGCGATCTCGGTGACCAAAATGGCAGCAGTAGGTGCACGTGTCCCATGACATGCGCCAGATGCACGATGCGAGGGAACATGTGCTGTGTCTGCCCATTGTGTAGTGCTAGAGATGAGCGGCATGGGCATGGCTAGGCGGAGTCACCGGGTCAGGGGATTGATCCAGGGGTCAGGGGTCACACCAGGGGTCAGGGGTCACCCGCCTCTGTGCAGTGCACACGTGTGCGATAGCAGGCCTGGCGCAACATGTGCGATGCCCCGCATTGCACTGTCAGTGCACAGTGCGCTTAAGACACCATGATACCATTAGGTGGATGCACACTGCAGGCCTGAGCACGCGCATGTGTGCGCATTGTGCCACGATTTGCTCTGGAGCAATCTCATTGCGCACAGAGCAAAATCACGATATTCAGAAACCACATGCAAAGGAGCTCATCAGCCAATATATGGCACACTGGGTGCATTAGCATGTCATTACCTTTGTGCTAAACCTCATTTGCATGCGTGGCACCTTATAAGCGCCACAGAACAGCACAGGCCATGGACCAGTATTGCATCCTTTTCGAGGTAAGTTGCACATGCCGCTGCAGCTCACTGGGAGCAGACAGTACAGCAGGGTGGGACGGAACAGGGAAATGCTGCCACTGACACACTGTGCTGTCCATGTCCACAAGAAGTGAAATGTCGGAATGTGAGGAGGGTGAGGAGCATGGGCCTGCTTGCAAGCACAGGCCCAATTTCACGAAAGCAGGGATAGAGGTCCTGTTCAATGCATACCTCGACGGGGAGCCCCAGTTGAGTGGTCCCACGGGCACACCACAGGACAGGGCTGGGGCCTGGGAGGAGATGGCAGCATACATCAACCAGCATGGTAGCCACCAGCGGTCGGCGCAGGAGAGCCAGAAGAAGGTGGGCATGGACAAGAGGTGCATTAAGGAGAAGATGGCAGCCATCTGTGTGTCCCAGAATGCCACTGGAGGGGGGCCTGCGGATGCGCCAATGCTGACAGCGCAGGAGGAGTTGGTGCAACCACCATGCTCCACAGCACAGTGGAGGGTGTGCCTAGAGGTGGATTCCAGATGGGTGGCAGCCCATCACTGCATGGTAAGTATGTCAGCCATGTACCGCTGGTGGCACAGAGTGTGCATACACGGGCATGCTGGTGTGCATGCAGCCAGCATGCTTGTCTTGTGCATGTCTATGCACCCACTCCCATGCCATGCTGCAGGACACATGCAGTAGCAGTGTGGGGGGGGCACATGTGGGCATTGCAGCAGTGACACGCCTTTTTTCCTCTTGCAGCACCAGCATGCCTCCATGCAGATGATGGGGCAATGGCAGCAGCCGTGGACACTGGAACTGCCCCGGAGGACCAGCCGTCCACCTCCACTGGCATCCAGGGTCCCAACAGGCTGCAGCCCAGCACCACAGTGTAGGCAGATGTCCTGGACCTGGGGTCGGATGAGGCCCTGGATGTATTCCTGCAGGATGCCAGCCTTGGTGTCCTGTGCGCAGAGGCACAGGTTGGGACAGGGTCCAACACCAATGATGACATCATGATTATCCTGGACAGCATTGGCAATGTTGTGGGTGAGATGCCCCTGCTGGCCACTGACACAGCCAGCACACCCAGTGTTCTGCCAATGGCAGAACAGCTGCCTGCCACCACTGCAGGTGCAGCAGTGTACACTGCCCCGGCTGTGCCCTGCAGTGGTGGTGGTGCAGCCACGCAAGGGCTGGGTGGCGTACAGCAGCCGGATGGGAGAGAGCAGCAGGCTGCAGGTGCCACTGGGCAGCTGGACACAGGGTCTACTGCCGGTGCGCCTGCTGTGCCCCTTCCCCCTGCAGACCCCCCTGTGCAGCATCCACCAGAGAGGGGGGCTGTGCAGTGTGGCCGGTCACCACACAAGGATCGGCACCCCACCCGGGAGCCCCAGGACACTGACCTGCTGGCTGAGCACACCTGTTTGCTGTGGGTGTCTGTTCAGCAACAGGTGCTACTTGCCACTGGGGTGTATGCACTGCATGCGGAGGTGTGCCAATTAGCCGAGCAGCAGGAGAGAAGCACTGCACAGATCCTGGAGGGGATGCAGCACATGCAGGGGGCCATGACTGCATCCCTGTATCACACTGGCACTGCGATCACGGATGGTTTTGCACTGCTGGCTGCCACAGGACATGGCCCGGGCACAGATGACCCCCTGCAACATGCTGTCTACCCTGCAAACCAGGCATCGGGTGACCCCAACACAGTCGACACCGGGCTCTGATGTGGGCATCCCAGGCACACCTGAGGCTGGCCTGTTTGGGTGCCTTCACATCCCCACACAGACACAGACGTGGTCCCATGGTTCAACCCTGGGGGGGGCTGTTGTTCACCCCCCATGGCCGATGCGCAGCCTGTGGCTGCCGATCAGCCCAGGTGCGGCTGCCCCTGTGGCTGTGGTGGCCATGGCTTCATGCAACGGACCTGATGTGCAGGCTGCCAACGCCTGTAGTCTGCAGCTGCTGCCCTGTGCACACATGAGCGGTGTGTGTGAGTGCCCACCACTGGTGTGGCACCTGTGTGTCATGCCATATGCTGCCTGTGTGTGTGCTTACCTGGCCGCTGGTGCATGTGGCATGGGTGTGATGATGGCAGTCTAGCACTGGCTGCACCTGTGCACCAGTAGAATACATCTAATCCACACCAGATACCACCACCTGGGTATGTGGATGTGTGTGTGTGTGTGTGTGTTGCTGTGTGTGGTTCTGTGTGGTTGTGTACCCCTGACTCCCCTACTGCTGCATCACCCCTCTGTGTGTGCATGCCCACTGCCATGCATGCCCCTGCATGTGTGCTGTACCTGTTTGTGTTGCCCATTCATGTGTATTGCACCACCTACCTGTGTGCACCATAGTGCTCCTGTGAGATGGTGTCCCGGTGTTGTCACACCTGCTGTTGGAGCCGGGGATCCCTCCGCCCAGGAGGTGGCTGTCCACCACCTCCGGCCCATTGCCTCAGTCGTGCCCACTACTGTCGCCCTCATCAGCCTCGACATCAATCCCACTGTCAATGGCCATGTTGTGTAGTATGCAGCAGGCCAGGAATAGGCCACAGGCTTTCAAGGGGCTGTACTTCAGGGCACCGCCTGACCTGTATAGGCAATGGAAACATGCTTTCAGTATGCCAAAGACACCCTCAGTGATGTTGCGTGTGATGGCATGTGCCTCATTGTAGCCTTCCTCTGCTGGGGATGACGGGCACCGGTAGGGGGTGAGCAGCCAGGGCCTCAGTGGACAGACGCTGTCCCCTGTGTGGATAATGACATGGTTAGTACTCTGCTATTGTATGCTGTGCCCCTTGCCTGTTCCTGGTGCCAATGTCACCATGCACACCCTGCCCTCCCCATCCCAAGGTATGCTCTGCCCATCGCCCCTTGCCCATGCCATACTCAGCCACTAGGTGGCCCATGGGGATGTCCCCACATTTAAGCCTGTGGTACAGCACAGAGCTGTGCCAGATGAATGCATCATGTGCACTCCCGGGGGGTGTGGCGCAGACATTGGTGATGTGCCCTGTGGCATCCACACCACCTGACAGTTGACACTCGGGCTCCCCTTCGTATTAATGTTCGCCATGCCCTTGGGGACAGGTGGCATGTGGATGGCCCTGTAGGTGCAATCAGTGGCCCCATTTACACCAGGCATATGTGCTACCCTGTAGAAGTCCTGCATGGTTGCTGTATGATCCGCCTGTGTGCTGGGGAAATGGATGAATTCAGAAGCACATGGCAGCAGAGCATTGAGGAACTGTGTGAGGAGGCAGGACATGGCCGACTGGGTTAATCCTGTGGTGTCCCCTGTTGGTCTCTGGAAGGTGCCCATGGTGGGCAGGCACATGACGGCTGTCACCTTCTCCACTGTCATGGCGTGGCTCCATCCACTGGGTGCCTGCATCTTCTCACTGCACAGCTCACAGAGCTGCCTCAGAATGGCCCTGTTTAGGTGGTACCGGCCCACGATCTCTGTGTCACCATAGTTCTCGAAGGTGATGTGGGCACAGTACCACCTGTGTCTGGCATATCGCCGATGGGCCCTTCCTCAGCCATGTCACTGTTCCTCCTGCCCCCTCACACCCCTCATTATGGCCTCTATCATGAAGGGACGCACTATCCATTGTCCTTGCTGTCCAGTGTCCCCCTGGGCAGTTGTCTGCTGCTGGCTGCATGCCACCCTGATGCATTGCCTGGCAGTGTGCCTGTCTTTCTCTCTCACTCTCTCTGCCCCCCTCTCCCTCTCCAGTGCCACCTCTGTGTCTGCCTTGGTCTCTCTTTCTTTCTTTCTTTCTTTCTTTCTTTCTTTCTTTCTTTCTTTCTCTCTCTCTCTCTCTCTCTCTCACTCCCGCTCACCTGGCGCATTTGCTGTCTGTGTTCTTGTGCCTTGTATTTATAGGAACAAGTCTGCTTGGAGCAGCTTCGATTTGCTCCGCACTTGTGCCATGGTTTCACGGTTGAATATGCCACTGCGCTGGATATTCATGAGAACGCCCCCTGCACTTGCACCTGCATTCATTCTAGTTGAGCATTGGCACAATGGAATTTGCACTGCGCAGTGGCTCCCGCTGAATATGGCTCCTTGGCGCAAGTCCACACTTGCTCCGGCACAACTCAGTTGCACCATGCGCGACTGTTTTGAATATCCGGGCCAGAGTGTAAGTTGGGACCAGCCCTACACTTGGGTGTGGGACCCCTGATGCTGACTGTTCCTCTTTAAGTAAAGCAGTACAGTATTCCATATTGTACAGCAGCAAACCCAAAGTCAGCCTCACTCCCCTAAATATTCAGACACATTTGTTGGCACACAAATCTTGTGTCCCATAGAGTCATTCATTTAATTGATGGGATTCCATAACATATATCTGTATAGCTCTGCGGTTTCACCAGAAATAACAGAGCAGTCTAGCTTACTTAAAGCTTTGCTGAATTGGCATGGGAATGTCTTACAGTACAGGGTGTGGTATAATTCCATTTAATCACACCTAAGAGACTGCAGCAACATAATACTTTTTTCCACTTATTATTATGTTGCCACATGTTTATGTCTAGGATTCAGTCTCTCAAGGTGGCTGCTGAAGTCAGAGTGACGATACATAACTTTAATGAGACAGAAAACAAGTTGCTGCCCTCAAGCAGAATTCAGCTGTTTGTGGTATCACTTTTTTGAAAACATTTTTTTTAAAGAAACAGTTGCAGTTCCAAGGCTGTGGAATTCCTGTACATGCCACAGGTCGAAATCCCTGGGGTGTTCCCAATTGGCCTAGAAAGAACACAGCTGATAATAGTGTCCATGAGCCAGAGGGTGGCTAAACATGCTCAGCTGTCAATCTGAGAGCCCTCAGAGGGCTTCATAGTGTGAAACTATGAATTGTAACCACAGTAGCTTCACTTTTCTAGGTCCTCACGTGTGGGGAGAAGGGAGAGATAGCTCTTCAGAAATGCTGCCCCTGAAAAGGGGTAGAAGGGAAACCCCTTGGGAGGGTCCCAACAGTCATCTTGCAACACTGAGAAGTTTGATGACAAGAGTAGTTCTACACTCGCCTGGTTAGCATCAGAATTTTACTTTATAATCTATAGGGGCCTCTAGAGGTCAGGTATAGAAACTGAGAACCCTTCCAATATATATTTTTTTTATATAGGTGTTTATCCTTCTCCAGGCGCATCACAGGCAGGTTGTTTCAGCATCATCCCTGCCTCCATCACCCGGCATTTGCCTCTCAGGTCTCACCGGATCCCTCATATCTCCCACGAATTTCCTCTCATTGTGAGGCCAGGAAGAGGAGGACCACCACCCCCACCCAGAGATCCTGCGTCCAGACTGGAGGGTCAGCAGGCAGGCAACAGCATGGGGGTAAGGGTGGGCAGGCAGGGCTTCATCTAGCCTGTGACTGGAATTGTTTTCCACCAGTTTTCTCCCCATTGCTGTGGCAGCCATAAGCGTGTGTGCATGGAGGTATGCACATGCTACAAAACCACAGTCCTTCAATGTGACGCTGCTGCAACTTTGGTGCTGCCACCTAGGTTGCAGCCAAGGAGCGCGACAGCATGGTCCCCCCACCCCAGAAGATGAAAGCGTCCATCGGATACTCAATCCTGCCCCTCTGACCAACCCCTGGCAACCCAAGCTCATTCCCTAACCCGGGCCACTGACATGGGCGGGTTCACTTCACCCCCACCCCCACCCTTCCAATATTATAAGCTAATAGAGCTCCTCCAGGTGTCTCTTATGATATAAAAGACTCTGAGCATGAAGTTTGGGTGAGAGGGCTAGGCAGTGAAGTTGTGCAGTTCTGTCTGCCCAAACCTCATGAGAGGAGCCTCTTGTACAAGAGACACCCCACAGCGGTCCTATTAACTAATCGCTCAAGTTAACTAGAATGACTTAATACATTTTCAGTATTTCTTTTTTTTTATTTCAAAAGTTAAATGAAGCTGCTCTTCCCCTGGCTGTGAAGTGGAACGTTCCATTCCTGACATTCCTACACAAGGAACCACTTTACACAAGATAAGAGGCTCCATGAGCTGATTGGCTGAACTCACGTAAGTGATTTACAATAGTAAATGGCAGTACTGCATGAGCTATGGGTACTCACTTCCGAGTTGAGCATGCCATGCACCTTTGATGCACCTATAATTTGGACTCAACAGTGTGCCATATATGTATCTCAGCCCAGGGAGAGGTAGCCAGCCACCCTATAGAGGATCTTATTTGCTTAGGTCATGGGCCTATAGGGTGGCTGGCTACCTCTCCTTGGGCCGAGATACAGATATGGCACACTGATGAGTCCAAATCAGGATGAAACACGTGCCTGTGTCTGCTGTTCTCAGCCTTTGTTGATTGTATTGTGAGGCGGCGAGGCCTACTGGCAGCATACAGTTCTGCTTAAAGTTGAGCCAGTCCAAATTAATTCATGGGTATTTGCATATGCTTCCCATGATGCTTTGCATTATTAGGGTATGTGCAATTTGTGTTTTCTTTAAAATATGGCTATAAGGCCAATATTCTCTGGGATAACCCATGCCCCAGTGCATTTGCTCTGGGGAGCTTTTGTAGTATATATATATATATATATATATATATATATACACATATACATATATAACCTCCTATAAATGGGGGTTCCTAAAATATCTTCCTGGGCTTGTCTAATACCCACTGTCAGGATGGTGTTCTGTGTTTCCAGCAGTATAAAATGTGCCTGCATGTGAGTGCCCTGTTAGCCTCCGTGCCTGTCTCTTTAAGAGCTATCTATTTTGTATGGGATAATTAGTCTGGTTTGGGACCAAGTGGTTTAAGGCTCGTGACCCGGTCAAGGAATGGTATTTCTGCTCCTTTCTGCCATCGCTATATGTGCAGAGGGAGCCCTTTTAGGATCTGTGATTGTTTGCTGTTTATCTACTTTAATAATTATAATATAGAAGTCTGTCTAACCTGCCTTCTTTTGCAGCAAGGACTTTTCTGCTTAGAGCCACCATTTGGGTTCTGGATTGCCAGAGCTGGACCAATCAGTACCTCAGGGGACCTAAAATGAAGACTGTCCCCAGAGGTCTTGTGGGATTTAATTTCTGAATAAATTGTAGTTTTTGACGTTTGGCACCTAAATGGACCTGGGGGGAGCCCTTTCTGTAACAGACAGATTCATCAACCAATCGAACCTTTTGGATCACTGGGAAATCCCAGAGCTGCCTGCAGCAGCGTCAGTCAAGAGTTGGAGTTTGGAGAGTGAACAGCATGAGCCATGCGAGCAGCTGCTTCTGTATGGTAGCGCAGGGATTCGTCAGGAAGGCTGTGTTCTGGCCTTTCTGCTACCATCTTCCAGGGTGAAGAAGCTTGTGCAAATAAATCGTACTGCATCCGAATATCTTATTGAGACCTGAACCCTGAATTGCAAGAGAGTGAATTTTGTCTGAGTGTGGACTGAAGACTTGCTCCAGAAGCGATCGGCCTGTCAAGTACCAGAGAGAGCTTCAGAACAAGAGGTTTGTGCAGAAACCCTGTTAAATTGCAAATGGACTTCATCCGATCTGTGGCTCATAGCGTTATTACTTATAAGTGTGCTGAATGTGTTGTGTGGGTCACAATTTGGTTCCCCACCATCAAACATGTTATGCTAGCTGGAAGCTGCTCCAGCAATCAAACAGACTAAATGTGAACTGTCTGCTCTGATCTGGGCCCTACCATCCCAGCCTAGTCTGCCGCTTGCCGCTCTCACTACAGAGACGTATCTGATGAAACACCCACTCGGGGATTCGACTCCCTTCTCAATACCATCGAACAGGCATCGACCACCACAGTGAATCGTGTGGGCCCTGCTTCCCCTGCCAAGCCAGAACAACATACAGAGGTCTTCATCTCATCAGTCCTGTCAACTGGTCTGGGTAGCATGAGTACCAAGCAGGGTAGCTCCCTGCAACAAAGCTGCAATCATTATGTGTCATCTGATTTAATTATTTGGTTTTATCACAACGGACTGAGCCATCTGGCTCTGGAATACAAATTCTGGGTTGAAGTGAATGTTAATTGTTTTCTTTCCTAAGGGCCCCAACAACAGCTGCAATGCCAGCCTACCCCGGGCAATGCTTCAGGCTAGCCTGTCTAACAACTGGGTACCCAGAAGTGTGACTGTGACAGAGGGACTCTTAGTGCATGCATGCTCAGCCTGAATAAATCAGATCTAAAATCACCAGCTAGATTGTTGCCCCACCCCTGTTCAATCCCCCTAAATAAATCAGATTCTATTCTTTCTGCATTTAACCTGGCTAATGTGTACCTTTGTGGAGGGGATATTGCACTGCTATTGAATTGTTATACTGAAGGTCTTATTTTGCAAGGGGTCTCCAGAGCTTTTGCTGCTGATCCAGCCCTGGTGGTAAGTGCACCAAGTGTGGGTTCAGTACTGCTATTACATAGCATATGTGATTGTTTATCTGCTCATCTGTTTAGGCTACTAGAAGGTTGGTGGTGGGTTATAGCGGCCTGGAGGACTATACCCACAGCAGTTACACTACCCTAAAACCACTCCTCTGTGTGGAGGTACCCGTTCACCGAGCTCAGGCCCCTCAACCTGTGCCTAGTCACGCAGGCAGGGGTAGTATCCCTTGAGATAGTGCCACCTAGGGGTTACATCTTGGAGGCATAGCTGGGATTTGCACCATCTAGTGGTCAGGTGTGGGAACTACAACCCCAAGAGAAGAAATCTGTCAGAAATGGAGGCGCTTACTACACCGAAGCTTAAGATAGCCCCCCCATAAGTTGGTTGTGCATCGCATGATGGGGTGAAGTGAGGCTGAAGGGGTAGATCCCCAACAAGCCATATTGCTACTTGATATCCTTTTAGGGACCACTAATGATACCATTGTAGAAACTGTAGAGAAAGTTAAGTGTTTGGGAAGATTGAAGTGAGGGGTCGGGACACAGATCTGTTTGACCAAACCTTGGTGGCCCTCCTGTCATGCAGCCTCCCCATAGACTCTGAAAGAGTACCTCCCATTATCCTGCCTGAAGGGTCCCAGAAGGGGTGGTGAGTTATTCATTTACACAGTAACCTGTCTTCTCCTGGGGGATCCCCGAAAGTAGAAGGGTTTAAGGACAAACTATTAAGGTTGTTAGCTACTGAAGGGCAAACAGCTGAGGAACTATTAAAAATGTTGGACATTTCTGAGGAGATTACCCCCTTACAGTCTCCCCCATCTTCTCCAGCTACCCCTAGAGCTTCCCCTATGGTTACATCCCCCATTGTGGTACCATCTGTACACCTAGACTCATTGCAGGCTCAGGCTATTTTCTGGTGCAATACCTGTGCCCGTGGGGGAGGATGATTTGGAAACCTGGCTGGATTATGCTACTCCATTAGTCCAAGAATGGCAATGTTTGGAAGGAGAAAAGAGAAAGAGACTTATGGAAAGCTTAAGGGGCCCTGCACTGGAGGCCATTCATTTTCTTCGATCTACTAGCCCAGAAGCCACTGCAGATGAGTACCTCCGTGCCCTGGAAGGGGTGTTTGGCAGCACAGAATCGGGAGAAGACTTGATGTGGAAGTTCAAATCCACTAAACAATGGAAGAATGAGAAATTGTCTGCTTTTGTCACCCAAATTGAGTGGACCTTGCAGAGGGACTAAAGAAAAGGAGGGGTCCCTGCTAGTGAACTGACTCGAGTCAGAATGGAACATATCCTTAAATTGGCTAGATAGTCCAGTGTGCTCATGCTGAAACTGAAATTCCAGGATTGTAAAGCCAACCCTCCTTAATATTGCTGGCTCATGAAGGAAATTCAAGAGGCCGAGAACAGCGAGGAGGGATGGGAGCCCTATGCCAGGGTTGCCGATACCAGCCAAGTCACAGACCGGCCTGAAGAGTGAGGTGACAATTCCAAACTTCAACAAGTAAGAGAACTACTTAAGGAGGTGAAGGACATAAGGGCCAGTCAACAGGCTGCAGCTGAAGCGGCCAGAACCTTGCACCCTTGCCAGACGCCAATTGAGACCCGAAGTGAGGCTTCACCTGGGGGTGTGGGGGTTCACGCCATTGCCCCGAACTCTGTGTTGAAACTCAATTAATGGAGGAAGTGAGAGAGTTGAGAGCCCTGGTGAGAGATCTTATTCGGGCCACTCATACTACTGGCCATTGGGGAGGCCATGAAGATAGGGAGACTGAACTCAAGCCAAAAGAGGACCCTCGAGCTCCTACTAATCAACCTAAAGTGAGGGATGAACCTCCACATTCCTGAGACCTTAAGGAACAAGTGTTTTGCTATTGCTGTGGGGAGGACGGACACACCCAGCCAGGTTGCACCCTCCCAGAGAATTTGTGAAAGGTCACTTCCTGGCTGTTAAACCTGGTTCACAGAAGTAACATAAAGCCACAGAGAGGCCTAACAAAAAAGTCTTATTCCTCAAAAACTGCTGTGGGACAAACTGCCAAGTCAACTTCCTCCAACTGGTCCGAAGTGGTGGTCCCTTCCATGGAAACTATTGTGACCATGAATGGCATCTCTGCTCGTGCTGTGTTAGATAGTGGGTCGCAAGTCACTATTGTATTTCAAGACTGGTGTAACCAACACTTATCTGACATCCCACTGCAGCCCTTGAAGGTCTACATGTGTGGGGGCTAAGTGAAAAATGCTACCCTTATCTAGGATATGTCTGGCTCTGGTTATCCTTCCCTACAGCTATAGCAGGTGTGGATGAGCAAGTAGAGACCTTGGCTCTGGTGTGCTCACCCACAGGGCTGTGTGATGGTGCTCCCTTACTAACTGGCACCAACGCCCACATGTTTGAGCAGTTGGCTCAACTGTGTCAAGAGAAACAAGCCAAGTGAACTGGACAAGCAATGCGCATTCCAGCCTTAGTAAAGCGGGCTTAAGAGTTGATACGGCAGAATAAAGAGATGGAAAAAGATGAACCTGTGGGGACAGTGTGGAAGAAAGATCCTGATTCCTTGGTGCTACCTCCCAACACTCAATACATTATCTGTGGCGAAGTGCCCCTCAAGACAGATGTGAAGAACAAAATCCTCATGCTCGATGCCCCAAAGAGGAAAGCTGCCTGAGGGATTGTTGGTCAAGCTTAGCATCTTACCAGTCCGCACTCATGCCTATGCCAGACAGGTGGTGGTACTAGTTCAGAATATGTCTCATCAAGAAATTCGAGTGAATTGGGGGTGTACTCTAGCCACTGTGTACTGTATGGACACTGCCATGCTGCCCAGAAAGATGTGCCCTGTCAAGAATGATGAGGTGACTCCAGACTTGTTTGATTTCGGAGAGTCTCCCCTCCCAGCAGAATGAAAAACCAAGATCAACCAGAAGCTGTCCCAGAGAAGCCAAGAATTTTCTTTGAAGGAATGGGACATGGGTTGTGTCACCGGGCTGAACATTACATTTGACTCCATGATGAAAGGCCATTCAGAGAGCAATCCCGTCGCCTTGCCCCGGCTGACATAGATGACGTATGGAGGCACCTTCAAGAGATGCTGGCTGCAGGGATCATCCAAGAATCGAGAACTCCCTACGCTTCCCCGACTGTGGTAGTCTACAAGAAAAATGGATTGGTAAGGATGTGTGTGGATTACCAGACTTTGAACTGAAGGACAGTACTGGATCAGTACGCCATGCCCCATATCCAGGACACTCTTGACTGCCCTAATGGGAGTCAGTGGTTTTCCATACTTGACCTACAGAGTGGGTACTATCAAATCCTGATGGCCCCAGAGGACCGTGAGAAAACAGCATTCATTTGCCCTCTGGGGTTCTATGAGTTCCTACGTATGCCTCAAGGTATTTTGGGTGCACCCACCACTTTCCAGCAGCTGATGGAACGAGCTGTGGGGGGCATGAACTTGTTAGAGTGCCTTGTGTACCTGGATGATGTCATTCTGTTTGGGTGAACCTTAGAAGAACACTAGGCTCGTCTGTTCAAGGTCCTTGATCGATTGGAGGATTTCAGACTGAAGCTATCTATAGATAAATGCCAATTCTTTCAAACATCCGTAAAATATGTGGGACACATAGTATCAGCTGATGGGATTCAAACCAACCCCAGCAAAGTGGAGTCTCTGACCACCTGGCCTCAGCAGAATAATTTAAGATCTGCAACAATTCTTGGGGTTCTGTGGCTATTATCACTGGTTCACTAAAGACTATTTCCAAGGTCATCTGCCCTTTGCTCAAATCTTACTCAAGGCTATCCTCCCACTAACAGAAAGTACAAGAAAAACTCTATCAAGGAGGAAGATAAGATCTATTTCAAGACACATGAACTTTTCGGAGCCAGGTGGACTTCTGAGTGTGAAGCTGCTTTTTACGAAATTATTTGTCAACTCACTCATGCACCAGTGCTTGCATATGCTGACCTCACTAAACCCTATGTACTGCACATGGATGCCAGCATAAAGGGACTGGGAGCTGTTCTGTATCAAGAGTATGAAGAAGGTGAAGACCTCTCTAGATGGGGCAATTTAAAACGTACTTTCTTTCAACGTATAGAAACTGTACGAATTAATATACTACCCATACTGTTGGATTTATTTCAAAACATTCCGATTTTCCCGGACACTTTTTATTTCAAATCTTAGAATAGGATGCTCTCCTCCTTTATATGGGATAATCAGAGACCGAGGATTCATTGTTCTTTATTATCTTGCCCACTGGACCAGGGCGGAGTCAGTCTCTCTGATCTAAAACTATATGCTACGGCAGCATTTCTAAAAATTATTTTGTTATGGTTATCACATACCAGCAGGCCATCCTGGAAAGAAATAGGATTCTAATAAATTATCTCCATGATATAGAAAAGATTGTCCTGTCTTCCCTGGGTTTGGCCCCTCTGCTTCAAGACTTTACTAATTACACAGCCCAAGTCTTGAAGATATGGAATAACACCAAACTGAAAAAATCTTTCAATCAGACAGTTTTTTTCTTTACATTAATATCAAGAGATGACAATTTTCACCCAGCCCTTCTAGACAACACTTTTGAATCCTGGCATAGACTAGGTCTTAGCTATTATCATCAAATGATCGATAATTCTCGGGTTCTCCGCTTTAGAGAACTACAACAAAAATATTCTCTCCCCATAGGAATCAATTCCAATATGCCCAGGTGAGAAACTACATAGACACAAAGATTTCTCTACGTGTCGTCCTTCTCCCCTGCCAACTTTATGGATCCTGTTTAGAGACACCCTAGATGGGGGCATCTGGGGAAACCTCATTGGTCACTTACACAGAATTCTTCGAGACCATTTGGAAGAGTCATCTCTCTCAATATTAGAGGCCTGGAACAAGGACTTAGAACTAGAAATCCCTTTCCTGCTATGGAAAGAGAATCCACATTAAAGGCAATCAAAATCACCTCCTCTGGGCAGTGAAGGGAGTTTGCCTGGAAATCCGATCTACTGTAGATATTTCTGCTCCCCAGCAGTTCTGGCAAAATATCAACCAGCCTCATATGGAAGCTACTGGAGACATTGTAAATGCAGATAGGCAGACTTGGGTCATATTTTTTGGACCTGTCCGAAGTTGATGCCATTTTGGTGCATGCTACAGATAGAGCTGGGAAAATGCTTTGGAGAAACAATTGAATTGATGGCAGAAATGGCTCTCATGTCCATCTTTCCACCCCAGAGGCCATGGTGGGGTAACACCCTACTCCCCCTTTACCTACTGGCAGCGAAGAAACTATTACCCGTAGGTGGATATCTACCCTGATCCCTACAGTAACAGAATGACATCAAATAATTTTGGAAATTTACAGATCTGAATATCTGACAGCCAAATTGCATAACAAACAAGAAGCCTTTCTGAGAAACTGTCAGGGATGGATTTTGTATTTTTATCAAGTCGATTCGGGATTTGTAGCTTACGTTGGCCCTGGAGGGGTGTATTTCCCAGGTAGGGAGTGGCTCTGTACTCAACCCCCTTTTCATATTAACCCTTGTGGCCCGAGACTTTGGGTGATGGGTAAAGGGATGGTTCCCCTTTGTTCTTTCTAGTTCTGAATTTAAAGTTGAGGTACTTTGAGGTCCAGCTATCTGCCTGCTTTGATCAGGGAGGATATTGTGACTAGGAGGGGTATAATTTAAAGCAGGGGTGTGTGACTATGCTGATTGAACACTAATCTTTGTGCACCTATCACCTTACAATGTCTTCCGAATACTGTATCTGCTCATAAAGACTTGCAGTGTGAGAGTGTTCAAATGGAATGTATACCATATGTCTCTGCCAATAAAAAGGGAATAAAAAAAAAAAGAGTATGAAGAAGGCCTGCACCCAGTGGCATTTGCTAGTAAAAGTTTAACACCCTCTGAACAAAATTACCCAATCCACAAAGTTGAATTTCTTGCTTTCAAGTGGGTTGTGGTGGACCAATTTTATGAATATCTTTATGGGGCCAAGATCTTAGTCAAGACTGACAATAATCCGCTTACCTATGTTCAGACCTCAACTAAGCTAGGTGCCACTGTGCATCGGTTGTTATCTGCCATTTTCACATACGACTATGCAGTAGAGTATCGGTCCAGCCTAAACCACATCGATGCAGATGCCCTCTCAAGAAGGCCGAACCCCAATGAGAACTGGGTGAAACTGTCTGTACAGTTTATCAAAGCCTTGTGCCAAAAGTTTGATAAAGATGAACACCCTTCTTCTAAAACTATTAATTGCCTAGTGGACTGCCTGGGGCCTCCAGAAACCTGCATCCCTGCAGCCTACTGCCACTTTGCAGCCTTAGACCTCAGTGCATTACCCCAGCCTGACAATGAAAATATACAGTGGGCTCAAACCCAAGATCCCATGATTAGACCGGTGCTTGATGCCCTGCATGCTGGTATGGATGTGTCTAAACTTCGTTCTTCTGACCCACAGACTGCACTGTTGTTTAGAGAAGGTCCCAAATTTAAATTGCATAATCAACTTCTATATCAAAAGACAGTAAATCATCAAGGCCAACTGGATAAACAGCAGCTAGTATTGCCCACAGCCTTCAAACATTAAGTACTTCAGGCTTTCCATAATCAAATGGGACATTTAGGTTGTGATCGGACCCTTGACTTAGCCCGTTCTCGTTTCTACTGGCCAAAAATGGGAGCTGATGTTTAGACCCATATTTGAACGTGTAGTCGCTGCCTTCGAAGGAAAGCCTCACCCCAAAGGGCTGCTGCACTTGTCAATATTTCTACCAGTGCACCCATGGAGCTGGTGTGTATCAACTTCCTGTGCCGTGAGCCTGACCAAAAGAACATTGGGAATGTACTAGTTGTGACTTATCATTTCACAAGGTATGCCCAAGCTTACCCCACTAAAGATCAGAAAGCATCCACAGTGGCCAAGGTTCTTGTGGAGAAGTTCTTCCTCCATTATGGCACCCCTCAGAGAATTCATTCTGACCAGGGGGGAGAGACTTTGAAAGCTGACTAATAAAGGAAATACTCTCTTTGTGGGGAGTGAGGAAGTCCAGAACTGCCCCTTACCACCCTCAAGGGGATCCCCAACCTGAACGATTTAACAGTACACTCCTTGACATGCTGGGCACACGTCACCCTACAAGCCTAAATGGAGCCAACAGATCAGCACCCTGGTCCATGCCTATAATTGCACCAAGAGTGATGCTACTGGGTTTTCCCCTTACCATCTAATGTTTGGCCGGGAAGCCCAGTTGCCTGTAGACATCTGCTTCAGGGTGTCCTCAGATGGAGTTTGAGCCAAAAATAACTAATATGTTCAGAAATTAAAGTCCCAGCTAAATCATGCCTACCATCTGGCACAAACTGTGGTGGCCAAAAGAAATTTGGCAAACAAAGAAAGGCATGACAAACATGTAAAAGCCCAGGAGTTGTTACCTGGAGACTGTGTGCTGTTGCAAAATTTGGGACTGCATGGGAAGCATAACATTTCCGATAGGTGGCACCATCTTCCATACCTCATTATCAGCAAGCTAGATGACCTGCCAGTGTATGAAGTGCATCCCGAGAATGATCCTCAAACCACCAAGACCATGCACAGAAATAATTTTCTGCCTATTTGTTAAGTAATTATTGATTCTGAACCTTCAGACACTGCCCCTCCAGGGTCTGTGACTAGAGCTGCTACCAAAAAGAGACAGAATCATCCTCCTCCAGCTGTCAAGGACTCAAGGCCTTCCCCCAGGCAGGCCCAAACTGACATTGATTGCCAGTCTGAGTCTGATAACAGTGAGCGTGAAGCTTCATATTATCCATCTTACGAACCGAGTCAACTATTTCAAAATAATCCTATGTACAATTGTGGGGATGAAGTTGGGCCTTCAGGACTGCTTAACTCTCCAGTCTTCTCCTCAAAACCTGTGCCCCCCTGAAAGTGAGGTGCAAAGTGTGACTTCTGAAGTAGATGATCCTTTGTGTCTGGTGGCAGTGTTGGAATTACCAGAAAGAGACTACTACTGCAAGTATTCCTAGTGACATACCAGAAACTAATGACTGTACGAACTAAATGATTCCAACCCTGCTGTGATAAATGGCAATAGTGAAATCCATTGTGTTGAAAGTGCTAGTCCAGTGTTGCAAGATCTAAATGTTGCAGAGTTTTCCCTGGATGATATATCTGGGCCTTCTACAGAATCCAGTAATGATAATAATCCTGTGGAACCAGAGTCAACAGATCAAGGAGCAGACTGTGCTCCCAATCTAGAACCCTCAGCCAGTGCAGAGGTACCCCTCCCTACAGGAGTAGAATCCGATGCAAGTGCTGAAACTCCGGAGCCTGTGCCTGTTTCTCCTCGAAAGTCTAGAAGAGCTAATAAACCAGTGATACATCTCAGTTATGACTCCCCTGGGAGTCCTGTGGACCTCCCCTTACATGTTGTCCATAAAGAAATCTATATTTCTGAAAGCTCACTTCCCAAATTGAGCTTCTCTGCTACTTCTAAGCTGATTGTACACCCTTAAAAACATGGTGCCCCTACCCCATCTAGCCCCAACTTAGCTGTTAGGGATGGGCCTTCATCTATGTTGTTTAGAATTCAAGAAACAGTACAAACCTGAATAGTTAGAATCATGTGGTTATCTGTTTCAATCATAGTTAAATCATTTATGTGTATGACAAATGCATAAATACTGTTATTACAGAGCTATTGATATCATGGATAATTATAGTAATGCTGCGGTATTTATGTTTACTGATGCATCTGCTTTATTTTTGTATGGTATACCAATGAAACATGCATGTATCTTGCATTGTGATGTCTTTTATATAATGCCATAGTAAGTATAGACTTGACACGGATGCCAAGTTCTTTCCAGGCCGGGAAGGGTGTAACCCCTCCTATAAATGGGGGTTCCTAAAATATCTTTCTGAGCCTGCCTAATGCCCACTGCGAGGATGGTGTTCTGTGTTTCCAGCAGTTAAAAATGTGTCTGCATGTGAGTGCCCTGTTAGCCTCCATGCCTGTCTCTTTAAGAGCTATCTATTTCGTATGGGTTAATTAGTCTGGGTTGGGACCAAGTGGTTTAATGCTCACGACCCACTCAGGGAATGGTATTTCTGCTCTATTCTGCCATTGCTATATGCGCAGAGGGAGCCCTTTTAGGGTCTGTGATTGTTTGCTGTTTATCTACTTTAATAATTATAATATAGGAGTTTGTCTAACCTGCCTTCCTTTGTAGCATGGACTTTTCTGCTTAGAGCCACCATTTTGGTTCTGGATTGCCAGAGCTTGACCAATCGGAACTTCGGGGAACCTAAAATGAAGACTGTCCACAGAGGTCTTGTGGGATTGAATTTCTGTAGGAATTGTAGTTTTTGATGTTTGACGCCTAAATGGACCTGGGGGGGGGCGCCCTTTCTGTGACAGACAGATTCATCAACCAACCTAACCTTTTGGATCACTGGGAAATCCCAGAGCTGCCTGCAGCAGTGTGTCAGTCGAGAGTTAAAGTTTGGAGAGTGAACAGCTCGAGCCATTCGAGTAACTGTTCCTGCATGGTAGTACGGGGATTCGTTGGGAAGGCTGTGTTCTGGCCTTTCTGCTACCTTCTTCCAGTGTGAAGAAGCTTGTGCAAATAAATCATACTGCATCCGAATATCTTATTGAGACCTGAACCCTGACTTGTAAGAGAGCTGCAACACCGGTCTACCCCGGGCAACGCTTCAGGCTAGCCTGTCTAACAACTGGGTACCCAGAGGTGTGACTGTGACAGAGGGACTCTTAGTGCATGCATGCTCAGCCTGAATAAATCAGATCTAAAATCACCGGCTAGATTGCTGCCCCACCCCTGTTCAATCCCCCTAAATAAATCAGATTTATAAATCATATTCTATTCTTTCTGCATTTAAGCTGGCTAATGTGTACCTTTGTGGAGGGGATATTGCACTGTTATTGAATTGTTATAGTGATGGTCTTATTTTACAGGGGGTCTCCAGGGCTTTTGCTGCTGATCCAGCCCTGGTGGTAAATGCACTGAGTGTGGGTTCCGTACTACTGTTACATGGTATATGCAATTGTTTACCTTTTGAGGCCACAAGAAGGGTTATGGGGGGGTTATAGTGGCTTGGAGAACTCTACCCACAGCAGTTACGCTACCCTAAAACCATTCCTCCAGGTGAAGGCACCCGTTCACTGAGCTCAGGCCCCTCAACCTGTGCCTAGTCACGCAGGCAAGGGTAGTGCCACATAGGGGTTACATATATATACACACACCCACACACTAGGGGTGAGTGATAAATGAGTGAGGTAAAATGTGTTATTCTCACTGGAGTGAGATAAATGCTGATGGCATCAGCACAGTGAAACTAAATGACATTTATCACACCTGTGCAAAACCCGCACAAACCAGAAAAACCCACGCAAATGGTAACTTTTGCAAAAAGGGGGCCCTTATTCTATAAATTGGATACATGGTGTGCACTCGTGTGATATGGAAAATATTTTCACTCCTGCACAGTGACCTCTGGATCCTCACACGTGGCTTCGCCACTCGTGAATATCCAGAGGTTACTGTAGAGGGGTGAAAATATTTTCCATATCACACTATGCCCATCTCATATCCCCTATATATATATATATATATATATATGCGCACAACTGTGCACAGTGTCATGTTGCTTTCTGCCACATAATCACGTAGTGACACATCACTCTGAAGCTGAGTCTCTGCACTCCCAGGATGCATCACCTCTATAGAACTGACTTTATTTATTCATTACTGGGCCTGTATATTTCCATGTAATTGCTGCTCACTACCACAGTGTGTCATTTTCAACTGTCAAATATGCACCAGCTCCACGGTGATTTACCTGCTTTCCCTTACAGTTTATTATTAAGTACATAACTGCCTTTACAAATCCCTTTAAAAGCACTTTACTCTTATTTTGTAACACAGATACACCCCCTTAAAAACACTTTTAACCTTTTTTTTAACAACCTGGGCATTTGGAGGAACATAAAATCACACATACCCCCATAATGCAAAGCATCATGGGCTGTATATGCAAATCACCACAGAATATTATGCTGGTTCAACTTTAAGCAGAAATGCATGGTGCCAAAAGGCCTCTCATACAGTCTGCAAAGGGTGCCAACAGAAGACACAGACACGTGTTTCGTCCGACCAGGACTCATCAGTGTGCCTCGTCTGTATGACACCCCAGTGGAATGAACCAGCTACCCTAAGTTGGTCTATCTGGGTTATGTTGTGGTGAACCCAATAAAAACCAAAAACAAGCTAAAAGACAAACAACCTCAGTGCACAAGCAGTGAGACAAGGGTTACCCTAAAGGGCATTGGCTGGGAAGCCAAGTTTCAAAAAAATATCAAATAACACATACCCCCATAATGCAAAGCATCATGGGCTGTATATGCAAATCACCACAGAATATAGGGGAACGTGTTTACTGTATTTCATTTTAATACCACAAGACATTCCAAGGTTATAACTGCTTCTATCAGATGTTTGTGAAGCAAATGCAGGGGCTCACAGATGTTCCAACTGCACTCTGCTTCACAAACACCACATATATGTACCCCTCAAAAACACCTTCATCCTTTTTTTAACAACCTGAGCATTTGAGGGACTTCAAGGTATTCCTTGGGGAACATGTTTACCGAATTTCATGATTATACTACCAGACATTCCAGAGTTATAATTGCTTCTGTCTGATGTTTGTGAAGCAAATTCAGGCTCTGGCAGAGGACTTTCAAGCTATGCTCTGCTTCACAAATACCACGCAAATGCATTCCTGGAAAACAACAATGTGGGCATTTGAAGGACTCCAGAAGACACCTTGGGGGACATTTTACCAAATTTCATTTTCTACCACAAGAAATTCCAAAGTTATAATTGCTTCTCTCTGATGTTTTTGAAGCAAATGCAGGCACTCACTTGGGACATTCGAGCCACACTCTGCTTCACAAATACCACAGAGGTGAATCCCTCAAAAACACCTTGAACCTTGATTTAACAACCTGGACATTTAGTGGACTTCAGAGGGTACCTTGGGGAACATGTGTACCAAATTTCATGTTTATACCACAAGAAATTCCAAAGTTATAATTGCTTTTGTCTGATGTTTGTGAAACAAATACAGGGGCTCACAGGAGACATTTGAGCTGCACACTTATTCACAAACACCACACAGATGCAACCCTTGAAAACAACTTTAACTTAAAAAAAAGCTGTGCATTTTGGTGACTTCAGGGAACACCTTAGGGAACAATATTTACCAAATATCATGTTTATACCACATGAAATTCCAAAGTTGGTGATGGGAGATCGTCTGGCACACTAGTGACCTGGGTTCATGCCGAGCCCTGGACATCATGAGTGGAGGCTGGTAGGGAGAGTATACGGTGTCTGCTGGATGCTTTCCCCCCAGGAGGGGGTGCGGGTCTGCACCACACTGGAGTGACCTCTGGTAGCAACGCATTATGCCGCGTGGGTGCATATGCCCTGCCTATGCATCATGCTGGGAGGGACGCTAGATGCGGCTGCTGTGGGTGGGGGGCCGGGGATCAAAAACCAGAAAATCTCCCTCTGAGCAGCCGGATAATGGCTGCTAAGTCACCCGTCACCACGATAGCCTGGGATTGCCCTGAGGTGACCCCGCAGGCCCTCAGGATATGTCAATGTGCCTATGGTCACTTCTTCCCCAGAGGGTGGGGACCCACCTGATGAAAGGTTATGTCGAGTTACTCAGGGACCACCAAGACAGGGTAGCAGATGGTGACAGAGGCATAGTGGTAGCGGTGGGGCATGTGCAGCCCGAAGGAGTGGCCAGTCAGTGAGGAGCAAAAAAGAAAAAATTCCAAAGTTATAACTGTTTCTGCCTGATGTTTGTGAAACAAATGCATGCCTTGTCAGGAGACATTCAAGCTGCAGCCTGCTTCATGAACACCACAAAAACACACCCCTTGAAAACCCCTTTAACCTTTTATTAAGTCTGGGCATTTGAGTGACTTTAGGGACACCTTGGGGAACATGCTTACCAAATGTCATATTTATACCACAAGAAATTCCAAAGTTATAACTGCTTCTGTCTGATATTTGTGCAGCAAATACAGGCCCTGGCAGAAGACATTCGAGCTGCACTCTGTTTCACATACACCACACTGATGCACCCTTCAAAAACCACTTTAACCTTTTTTCAACAACCTGGGTATTTGGGAGACTTAAGGGGACAACTTGGGGAACACGTTTACCAAATTTTATGTTCATACAATAAATTCCAAAGTTATTACTGCTTTTGTCTGATGTTTGTAAAACAAATGCAGGTGCTCATGGCAGATAGTCGATCTGCACTCTGCTTTGCAAGCACCACACAGATGCACCCCTCAAAAACCACTGTATCCCTTCTCTAAAAACCTGGTCATTGAGAGAATTTCAGGGGAGACCATGAAGACTATGTCTACCAAATTTCATGCTCCTGCCACAAGAAATTCCAAAGTTATAACTGCTTCTGTTCTGATGTCTGTGAAGCAAATGCAGGGGCAAGGGGTATTTGGGGTGACTTCAGGGGATACCTTGGAGAACATGTTTGCTAAATTCCATGTTTATGCCACAAGACATTCCTAAGTTATAACTGCTTTTGTCTGATGTCTGTGAAGCAAATGCAGGGACACACAGGAGAGATTTAAGCTGCACTCTGCCTTATAAACACCACACAGATGTACTCCTTGAAAACAACTTTAACCTCTTTCAACAACCTGGGCATTTGGGAAACTTCAGGGGATACCTTCAGGAACATGTTTATTGAATTGCTTGTTTATACCACAAGAAATTCCAGTTATAACTGCTTCTCTCTGATGTTTGTGACGCAAATGCAGGATCTGGCAAGCGGTATTCGAGCTGCACGCTGCTTCACAAACACCCCACAGTTGTACCCCTCGAAAACAACCTTAACCTTTTTTTTTAACAATGTGGGCATTTGGAGGACTTCAAGGGACACTTTGGAGAACATGTAATTTACCCTTAATACTGGGAACAATGAATGAATACACGAGACAATGAGAGCACATACAAGAGGTGTACGGTTTCTTTTATTGTTTTCACGTTGTTACTTTGCAATGTACTTTATGTAAAGGTACTTTCCTTCTTTTTCTGTATTTTTAGTACTGTACTTATTTTTACTGGTTTATTTACTTTACCTGAAGTACATACTTTCCATGTTTATGTTCTCTTTGTGCACATACTTTGCTTTAAAGGGACACTGTCAACTTTTTTGCATCATAATATTTCTAGTTAAAACCCCACATTTAATGATTGATCACCTTCTCTAAAATTCATTGATCTTGCTGGTTGTTTTATCTGCCTTTGTGCTTAGCAGACCAAAATGCATGCTAATTTATAGTTATACAAAACCTTGTTTTGTTTCAAATTCTTTATCTATTTTTATTGGGTACTTCCTGAACATTAGAAACACCTCAAAACATTGCAGCCACTCATGATTCAATAGTGTCCTCTACTTCCACTGCATTGTGAGTGGCTAAATTGTGTTAGGGATGCTCCTTAGTCCAGGAAAGATGCAGTTGGAGTTGATCAAGGAATGTAAACAAATATGTTTTTGTGGGATAATAATAGTATGGTGGGTAATCAGTTTTTCACTTTTTAAAAGAAACAAATATACAGTATCAAACTACCAGCTACATCAGCAGTCTCTTCAAAGTGGGAACAATCGTAAAATGTGGTTTTTAATCTAAGGACACTTGGAGGCCTGGTGAGTTGACAGTGTTCCTTTAAGTGTTTTCATGTTTGTTGCCTTTAATTGCAATACTGTAACAATACTTTACTCTTTTTCCTTTTACAGTGCAGTATTTTAACTAAAGTTCCTATTTTTTTTTTCCTGTTGACAGCAGGAGGCCCGGTTATACTCGACGGGAGGCCCAGTCCGTTGTTTTACAGTAGTCTGCTTTGTACACGTACTAGTGTACAGTACTTTGCTTTTCCATTTTTTGCTTTAATTGCAATACTGTGCAATTTTTTTATTTTTATTTTCTACTGATCAGTATGTTGCAGTACTGTATTTTTACTTTGTGTGTTCCTATTTTTATCATTCATTCAACAACAGGAGGCCCAAATTCATAAAACTGAAGGTAGAAAGATAAAAATAAAAGCTTCATTTTTTTCCACAGGAGTTAAACTTTAGGACTGTGAAGCCCTATTTGAGAAAGTTATCCTATTTGGTAATGGTTACAATAATAAATACAATTAACATAAATCACATAAAACAGCATCAGACAAACGCCATTGGGTAAAATCATGACATATGGACTGTAAGAGTAAACATATGGACAGGTACATTTTGGACACATCCCAAACTGTAGAGCTTAAACTTATAAACTAAACAACTAAGTAGTGTAGTATAGCGTAGTGGTTCAGAGCACTGAGCTGCAAACCTGGAGACCTGGGTTTGAATCCCATCAGTTCCCACTTGCATATTGTGTGACCCTGAGCAAATCACTTAACTTCCTTGTACTCCCAGATCGCACCTGGAAACAAGCTGCAGCTTAGTGTGCTATTCCTGGTTAAAAAATGACCCCTTTCCCTTCCCCTTAACTAAGTTCCTGTATAGATAGAAACTGGTGTCTGATGCGTGTGCAAGTTTCAGTTATTTCTTTCATTAATTATTCGCCCCTCGCCTGCCCACCACCCTACTTCCTAATCCATTTCCCCTCTACTGTTCTCCCCGCTACTTCTCTACCTCCCCCCTTCTCTCCCTCCTCTTCTGCCTGTTCTGCCCCTGCAGGGCTACTAGCATCCTGAAGGGGGAATAGATTATGGCTGTCCGCCCCTCTCTTCCTTTTCCTCACCCCCTACCCATCTGCCCTCCCATTTGCCTTATAACTGCCCTCTCTTGGGCAACATCAGCACTTCCCATTTTATGCTCAGTCTGCTTCCCTAGCACTTCTATTGTGTCAGCCATCCTCTAACCTATGCCCTGTCTGATCATCATTCTTGGACTGTTGCTGTGTTTGTTTACCGAATATGCCTTATTTACTCAGGCTGTTTGATCGGGGTCATTCAGCTCTGTACTTGTACTACACTGTTATGTTTTTAGTAATGGTACTTGTTGGAAATGAGTTGTTTTACAGTTCATGTTGTTTTTCCTGGTGAAACATTTTCCAAATAAATAAATAAAATAAAAATAATGCTTTTTTGAAGCTTGTCAATTTTCTAGATTCCTCACAAATTGAGGAGCTTCAAAGAAGGAGGTCCAGTCTTCTAGCTTAGCTTAGTACTCCAGTACTCCATAGCCAAGATTGTCTCCAGGGGCTGACCAGCCTTTCCAGCTCCTATCAGGGTTTTTGTTTGCTTCAGAAAGTACTTGACTGTATTACAGTGCTTCACTTTTTAAAAGTTTTAAATTTTTATTGTATTTGTACAGTACATTACTTTAACTCAAGTCTGTTCATTCCTTTTTTCCCTTTTTTCTTCATTAGACAGCAGGAGGCACCGTTACACTCCACAGTCCTCCAGTCTTGGTGCTGCTCTGCAGCCACAATGGTTTCCGTCAGCTGTTCAGCCATTCCAGCTCCTCATGGGTCCCCACTGTGCTTGTCCTGGGGATCTTTGGTTGCTAGGTCATCCAGGGTCCTGTCAGTTGTGACTCCCATGGGGCATCCATGCTGCAGGGCTATGGTTCTGATCTTCTCCTGCAAGAGACAAGAATAAAAAAAAACAGTGCATTTGCACATACAGTATACAGTACAACACTGTAGTGTGGCCATAGCAGGCCCAACACTTTTTCTGGAATCAATTTAAACATCCATAAATAACAACAATTCTTAAGTTCTTAAACTCTCTGTACTCACAGCCCGACCCTGACTAATCTAAACTAACCACTAACATGCAAAGTTCAGTTTGTGCAAATCCAAAAATAATTACAACTGTTATATAAACTGTACAGTATAAAGAATTATTGTACTTATTTCATGCATGTGGGTAGCCACCCAGAGCTCCAGATGCCAGCTCCTCATAAAGGTCTGGACTGACCAGGACAAACACCATTGGGACTGGGGCTGTTCCAGTCCAGAGTTGCCACCCAAAGAGATACACTGTGGCCTCCTGCTATCTAATGAATATGCCCCTTTACCTCCTCCCCAGCATGGCCCTGCAGTGGATACAAAATAATCAGTAACTGTACTGATACAAAGAAGAGCAACAATAATTTACTTGAATTTCTGCTTGCGACGCTGGCAACCCGGGTTCAGGAACGGACCGGGGTCGCTGAAGGCCGGACAGGGGAGAAGGCTCGAGCATCGGAAGACTGCTCACCTTCTCCCCGGGGGAGGGTTGGGATGGAGCCCGATGCCTGCTGACTCCTAGCAGATGCTGTGAGCACAACAGTGTGCTGGGTTCGTTGACAAGGTGGGGAGCCTAGGAGGCCTGAAGGAGTGGCCAGACCAGGGGCAGGGGGGGAGCATAACAAAAAAAAAAAATAATAATTTACAGTATTGCCCAATAAAAGCATTTACAATAGCTAATGTTAACCAGCATTAAAGTACTTAACATATTTTTATTGCACAATAAAGCATTAATGGTAACTGTGTATACAGTACATTGCATTACTAATTTTGTATCACGCAGTTCATTATGACGCTGCTCTACCAAAATCACATACAGTAATTAAGTAACACATTATTTTTTACTACATTAAATACTGTGAAATTTAGTACTTACCAGGATGGGCTGCTCAATGTCCCACACCCAGCCCTCCAGGATTTGATAAATCAAGCCCTCCCTGGTAAGGGCTGTCGAGATTGCATGAAGCCAGCACAGTGCCCCATGCCATGCCATGGACCTGGCGAGTGGATCATTTTTGTCTTCACCATCCTTCTGACATCTCTGGTTAGTCCTGCAAAACTATATACACCCCAGGACGCAGAGATGCAGAATCCACGCAGTGCACCATTTAAAGGGGAAATGCACACTAAACAGAAATATGCAATAAGATGGTCATTTGAACAGTACTGTGATTTGATTCTTACTTCGGTAGACTTTAACTTAAATTTATACATTATTGTTATCTCCACCCCAACAAACCCACCACCCCACCACAAAATGACCACATACTGCATAGGAACATGATGTCCAGTGGTAGACCATTACAGCAACAAATCCCCCACAGCGAATCCATTACATTGACAACAACCCATTTGACATCCATGGTGTCGAACATGTTGTTGCAGCAATGAATGGATACAGCGACTTCACTGTAAGCCACTCTCCTGTAATCTGCTGCCCCCCCGAAGTTGACAATCATTAATTCTGTGGGATGTGGGGGGAAAAGCCCCCCACAAACAGTAGCAAGAATCCAGTCACACTGCAGGTCATTGACACATTTGCGGGAATATGTGATCGTCGTCGGCAAAATGTTGTTGATGTAAAGTCAGTCAGCAACTTTGTTGTCGATGTGACTTGGTGAAACCTGTTCTAGGGGTGCATTTGTGTGGTAAAATGTTTCAAGCACTATACTACTAACATTGGTTATTCACATAGTAATTCTATGTGGCTATTCACATTTCCCAGTACATATTAACAAGCCTTAACACCTACAGTGACAGGCATTATATCCCCCATAGTTGTGTAGCACAGTCTAAACCTGTTCTTCAGTTGTTGAAACCTGGGATTTCATTGACACTCCCTTCCCCTCAGCCAAGACAGCAAACCTGAAATCATACCTCTGGATGCTGGCCAGCTACGTGTTACAACACAGTGATTCACCGCAATTTAGGGTTGCCACCTTGTACGAAGCCCAGATCTGAGCATTTCATTCTGCAGCATGTTTTTTTTGCAGGACAAAACAACTAACAAGGCCATAGTTAACTGATCGGTGACCCTTATTAACCTCCAAGTTGCCATCATAATGTATTACAAAGTAAGGAAAAAATCAGTCCCATTCGTTTCAATGGGGCTTGCCCCTGCGCTCTCCCTTGCTTTACATCACTATGTGCCTAAGCACGGAGGCATGTAGCTGAATCAGAAACTGGAAGTGATCAGCCTTGTTGGGGCAAACCACAATCCATGACCACTTAAAAAAGGCTGAAGATAAAATGTTATTAATTACACAGAGGGACTATTGCGGACCTAAGGTACCATATCCCAAAAGTGGTACCATAAGTCCACAAAATGTCAGAGATTCATTCAAATAATATATAGTATAATGCATTTTAAGTATTTTTCATATTTCTAGTCTTTCTTGGGTTCCTCAGCTGTTCATTTATTCTGTCCCTTATCAATGTCATGTGGCTGTTGTCAACCTTCAAGTGCCTCCTTACAATCCATAACACCTCATGGTGAATGGTACTTAGTACTGGCCTCTTTCCCCTGCTTCCATCTTAGCTGAAGTGTTTTTTCCCAGGACAGATACTGATTCTGTGTCACCAGTGTAAGGGAAAAACAGATCAACCAGACACTCCAGCCTGCCACTGGCCACTGTCACTAGTTCTAGTTCTCTTGCCTCGCTCATCAGCACAAATTGCATTTCATGTGAACAAGAGGTATTTCATGTGAACAAGAGGTCACAGTAATGTTATTTTCCCTCATTGGAAGGCACAAAAGGCACATGTGGAGAACTGTCGGAGTTTATTACAGTTGTGCCATCACTGCTCCCAAAGCCTGGAATCTGCACATCAGATTCCAGAAGTTGCACGAATGAAACTGATGATGACTCACACAGATGTGAGAGCACTGGACTGTGTGTGCCACTGTGCATCTGTAACAGTTGAAGCATGAGATTCATCTTTCTCACAAGGCTCATTACCCTGTAAGTCATATGATGCCGTCACTTCCTGAGTACTTACATTGGTTCTTCGTGTGCTGGTTCAGATACACCTGGAATTTCCTCTCTGTCCTGTACTCTTGTCTTTGTCTTTGTATGTTCTGATTTTCTGCTTGTTACTCGCTTTCCTGCTCCATTTCTCTGTTAACCATAGTTTGTTCATCCTCACTTTCCCGCTACATTTCTCTGTCAACTGCTGATTGTTCATCCTCGCTTTCTGTCTCCATTTCTCTCTCAGTCTCTGGTTGTTCCTCTTCTGGCTGCTGTTCTCTTCCATCCTTGTTTGGTACCTCGTGTGTGATAGTTTCTTCCTCATGTATACTTTTTTTTTTCACTGCTGCTTGATATTCTGAAATCACCCATCTGCAACCGCACTATTAAAAAATTTAAAGAAAAAATAACATTACCATATGGTGAAACAAGAACAAGATACAGTACAATAATACACTGTAAAACAAATTGTGGATGCAAAAATAAAATAAATGTAGTAAAAGCAGTAGATCTAGCTCTTACTGTTTTAGATTGTTTTTAGTCAGAATTATACCAGATGGCATTAGATTTTGTAACTTTTTTTGCTCTTCAGGGGCATGTGTCTATAACATACCCCCCATGAACTTCTAATAAAAGAAAGACCATACATCACTGGCTGTAGGAAATAGGTCAGTTCTGTCCCAGTCAATACCTTCAGTATAAGTCATGAATGCTATGTAGCAGAGATTCAGTTAACTCCATTTTGGGAGTATGTGACTTCCAAAAATAAGGCAAAAACTTCCAAAATAAAGGGTGAGGAAGTCATTGACTCCCACCTGTAAAACAAAAAATTAGATAACTTCCAAAATTGCATGCATGGAAGTTGGAAATGATGGATTTTTTTTCTGAACAAAATTGTATTTTATCACTAATATTTATATTAACATTCATAAATTGTTCCTTCCTGGAATACTGAATTCCAAAATGTGGTCTGCAGAAGTATTTTGTCTTCCAAAAAATTGGAATGACTTCCAGATTTCAACTCACAGAAGTTTTAGACTTCCACTAAAAATAAAGTAACTGAAGCCCTGCTACATAGTCAAAATTTTTGAAACTCCTGCATTTAACAATTTTGTCCTTATTCAGACTATGTTGTTTGTCATGCAAAAAAAAATTACTTGGTGGCCTAAGAAGGCATTTGGGAGAACTCTACATGTTACGTATGTCTGTGGGCAATGAGTGAAAATAAGATCCAGGAGGGCTGCGACCTAAAGGTTTTTTGGGCCGATCCTGATTGCTTCCGTAATTAACTGGGCTGACCCCAACCTCTCCTTTAGGCCTAGTAAACAATGATCTTTATGATATGCAGTTAACATTAAAATCTCATAGCATGAGTATCTCATGGCTATTCCTGTACTCAAACAAAAAATCCTGTAGGCTCTCAAATATTCTTGGGTTTATTTTGAGCGGGTGATACATGCCCACCAATAAAATCGGCTTATGATAGAGCAATTTCACTTCTACTGGCAGAACGTCTAGACCTTCAGGTTGTTTGTTTTTACCACAACCTCGATTACTGACCTACAGGATAATTTGAAAAAGCTTGAGAGGTGGTCCGAAATCTGGCAGCTTGGCATCAATGTCAAGAAATGCAAAGTTATACACATTGCAGCTTAGGATCACAGAACAGAGTATTACCTGGGAGGGGTCTGGGTATCTGCAACACAGGAGGAGAAGGACCTGGGAGTGATGATCACTAGTGACCTGAGGCAATCCATGCAGTGCAAGAAAGCAGAAGCAAGGGCAAACAAGATGTTGGGATGCACAGCTAGGGGGATCAGCAGTAGTGGAGAGGAGGTTATATTGTCCTTGTACAGGTCACTGGTGAGGCCGCATTTAGAGTATGTAGTTCAGTACTGGTGCCCACACTTCAAAAAGGACATTACACTGCTAGAGACAGTCCAGAAGAGGGTTACAAAGATGATCATAGGTCAACAGGGTAAGGCATACAAGGAGAGGTTGAGGACATTGAACATGTTCCTCCCTGGAGGGAGGAGGTAGAGAGGGGATATGACTGAGACCTTCAAGTACTTGAAAGGGATAAATAAGATGGATAATGAGGGTCTCTTTAAGGTAAGTGGCAGCCATAATATGAGGGGACATGATCTTAAGCTGGAGGGCGGAGGTTTAGGAAGGAGGTCAGGAAGCACTTCTTCACAGAAATGGAGTTGGCCAGTTGGAATGCATCACCCGAAGAGGTAGTCTCATTGAAGATGGTGGGCAGTTTCAAAAAAAGCTGGGATATACCTAGGGAAAGGTAAGGGTCATGGGTGGGGAGGACAAAAAGGATGAGAGGAGTGGGGGGCAGGGTAACTAGCTTAAGCTATGGATCCTGTAACATGAACAGACTAGATAGACCAATGGCTTTCTTCTGCTGGCTTCTTTGTATGTTTGTATGTACTGTCAGTTTTTACTGACTATAGATTAATACCACCACCCCTTTTTATTTCTGTCCTTCTATAGAGCTTAGTAGCTTTCTTTTCCAATTTGTGAGTCTGGGGTTTTGTTACAGAGCCATGACTCTGTAATTACAACTACATCAGGTTTATAATAAGTTATCAACTCCCTGCCTTAGTCTAACTTATTTGATATGCTTCTTGCATTGAAGTGAACAATACTAAAATCTCTTTTATGTAATATTTCAATGGTTACCATAGGACTTTCGGTTGGTCCTGGATTCGGGTGAATATCTCCACATAACAATAAGAAGAGAATCAGCATAACTTTGAAAATATTATACCATCCATTATTTAAATCTTTTCCTACCAAACATTTTCAGCATCAAGCTAATAACAATCTTGATAGAATCCTGCCAATTCTGGATGTGAGGCAAATTGATTGACAAAGCACCAACAGGGACTTAGCCAGGAAGCTACAGTCACATATCCAATTCTATGCAACAATCCAGAATCGATCAAGACTGCACATCCTAAGATACCGCCAGTAAGTAGGTGACTGCCATGCTGTAGTGTTGTTGGGGACAGGGCAGCTGGGTGCAGGCAGGCGTAGGCTGAAACCAGATCCAAATTCTTCTGTTGAGGTCATAATGCTTGCTATGCTGATACATCTAAAACAAGTGTTTCATTCATTTCACATAATCGTGAGTTAATCGGTAGTATGTTGGCTCATATTGTCAGGGAAATGTGAAATTATTTCTTTTATTTCATGGTTAGACCTCTGTTTCTATATACTGTGCTAAAGTTTGTTTTTTCATTCTCATCCAGGTTGCAATTTCTTATGTTCTGTGCAGCCAATGGGACATCTTAATATTAAGGACAGAGGGCTGGATTCACAAAGATTGGTGCAAACTGCGTCAAATAGCAGCTTGCACCAGTGACCGTGCGCCTCATTCACTATCAGGAAGGGTCCTAGCACCACTGTCAGAGATGCAGCCACATCCACACCCCTGCTCCAAACTGAAGGCACATGAGAGGGGATTGACAGAGGCAAGTGGCAGCTCCTGGCTTAGTGGTTGCAAGCCTGGCAGTAGACAGTGTCCACAGTATGTGTAGCCCCACCACCCTATGAACATCAGCTACCGGGCCGCAGCATGCCAGTGGAGCTGGATGGTGTGGTAGGGAAGCTGGGGAGGCATGGCAGGGGTGGCCATTACTCCATCGAGCCCTGCCCTGTGCTGGGGCTGTGGACACTGCCAGGTGTGTGTCACAAGTGCCCTGTTGTCTGGGGGTCCTGGTATGGGACTTGGTACCCTGACAGACATTGGGTTGTAAGGCACAGGAAGGGAAGTGCCACTGATGTGTGCCACTGCATGTCTCAGGCTGCCCACATACAGGGCATGGCATGATGGGCCAAAGATGACCACTCCTGCATGTGGCACCATGCCTTGCGGGGTGATATTATCTCAATGTCCTGGGTACAAGGCCACCATGGGTGGCTGGTGTGGTGCATGGGTAATTAGACTAGCCTTTCACTGGTCTAAGCATTAGTGCCAGCGTCATCAGCTGCAGAGCTTCCTGAATCCTACTGTGGGGATGTTGCAGTTGGGTGCTGGAACAAGACCCCTTATTTATTTATTTGTTTATATATTTGTACATCAGTTTACAACCTTTGAGCCAGAGGCTCATTTCCAAAGGTACCTTGTCACATTGAGGACAAATACATTACATTACAGACTCATTGTTACATCACACAGTTACAAATTGTAGCAAAAAACAACAACACGTATTTACAATCATTTTTACAGAGAGAAAAGAAAACCAGTCTAGTTACAGTGGCACTTTCTTGCACGCTGGAACGTGCAGAAACAGCTTGGTGATACTAGTTCAATGGGCAAACGGGCAGGTTGAGGGAGGTGAGATGTGGTGCCGCTCATACGAGCTTTGTCAGTGTATGGTGGACTAAGTCACAACTAGAGACAGGTGCAGTTACATGTATTAAATAGCTGGTTCCGCAGTGCAGTTTTGAAAGTGGAGATCATGGGTTTGTCAAAGATGGTGGGAGGGAGCACGTTATACCAGGATGGAGCTCTGTAACAGAAGGACCTCTGTCCATGGGTGGTCCTGGTTCTTGGGATCAGAAGGGTGGCCTTGCAAGAGGTTCGAGTATAAACCAAGGGTTGGGCTTGACGGATGGAGGCTGTCAGCCTGGGAGGGGATAGCCCGAGAAGGTTTTTTTTTCATTGTGAGGCTGGTTTGGTGTTGTAGTCGTTCATCTAGATTAAGCAGCATTGCCTTGTCATATAGTTGGCATGTGTGAGTGAGCCTGGGGGGGGCCCTGTTATGCCATGCTGCACCCACTCTTCAGTCGCAACACTGGTGCAGGACCTGTTTGGCACACTGAACCCCACCGTTGCTGCAACCATCATTTCTGAATCTGAAAGTCCACACTTTTTGGTGCAAGGTGCCACTTGTGTCAACTCCAATTAATGCAGGCACCTTGCATCACATGTTTGGCTTTCTGAATTATGTCCAGAGTCTTTGAAAAAGATTTTATAGAATGTCAAATGGTGGAGTGTAAAAGGCTCCCAGGTAAGTTCTACAGAATTTGACTTTTTACTTCAAGGCTAGACTGGAAGGTGGGGGGCAGTCACTTCATGCCCAGATTACATCCCAGGGTACTAAAGGAGCTAAGGGTGGAACTGGCAGAGCCATTATCAGAACTGTTTAGTGAGTCTCTGAGCACAGGAGAGGTCCCAGAAGACTGGAGAAGGGCACATGTGATCCCACTCCACAAGAGTGGTAGCAGGGAGGAGGCAGGAAACTACAGACCAGTCAGTCTTACCTCAGTAGTGGGCAAGATTATGGAGGCACTCCTTAAGGAAAGGATAGTGCAACACTTGGAATCCATAGGAGCGCAGGCTCCAAGACAGCATGAGTTTACAACAGGAAGGTCCTGTCAAACTAATCTCATAGACTTCTTTGACTGGGTAACCAGAGTGGTGGACCAAGGGGGAGCAGTTGATGTCTCCTACCTTGACTTCAGCAAAGCTTTCGATACTGTTCCACATAGAAGATTGATTAATAAGCTGGGTAGGCTGGGGGGGGTCAGAAGTTGGTCAACTGGGTGGCAAACTGGTTGATGGGCAGAAAACAGAGAGTGGTGGTAAACGGTATACAGTCAGAAGAGATGCAAGTCACAAGTGGGGTAATTCAGGGATCAGTCCTGGGGCCAGTCCTCTTCAATATCTTCATCAGTGACATTGCAGATGGACTGGAGGATAAGGTTTGTCTGTTTGCAGATGATACCAAGATCTGCAACGGAGTAGATGATCCAGATGGGGTGGGCAGAATAAGAAGAGATTTGGATAAACTGGCAAAATGGTCGGAAGAGTGACAACTGGGATTTAATGCAAAGAAGTGCAAGATCATGCACATAGGAAAGAGAAATCCTGAAACCACCTATAGGCTGGGAGGGGAGTTGCTGGCAGTCACAAGTGAAGAAAGAGACTTGGGCATCATCATCACACATGACCTGACATCATCCAAGCAGACCACTATAGCAGTAGGTAAGGCTAGGGGGATATTGGCATGTATTAGTAGGGGTATCACAAGTCGTAAGAGGGAGGTAATAATCCCTCTTTACAAGACACTGGTTAGGCCTCATCTGGTGTACTGCATGTAGTACTGGAGGCCACACCTTCACAAGGACATTAACCAAATTGAGGCAGTCCAGAGAAGGGCAACCAAAATGGTGCCGAGATCGCATCAGAAAACATATGAGGACAGATTAACGGAGCTCAATATGTATACCCTAGAGCAAAGGAGGGAGAGAGGTGATATGATCAAAACATTCAAACAACTTAAGAGCATTAACAAGGTGAAAGAGTCTAACATGTTTCAATATATGAAAAACAGCAGAACGAGAGGACACGGCATACGATTAGAGGGAGGCCGATTAAGGGGTAATGTGAGGAAGTTCTTTTTCACAGAAAGGGTGGTGGATGCATGGAATGGCCTACCTCAGGAAGTGGTGGATAAGAATACAGTGCAGGGCTTCAAACAGGCATGGGATAGGCATGAGGGGGCAATACAGATGGGTATGAATAGATAGGCCATTGACAGATCAAAGGCCGAAGGCACATTCATAAGGTAGAAAAAGAAATGGGCAGACTGGATGGGCCTTGTGGTCCTTATCTGCTGTCAACTTCTATGTTTCTATGTAGAAGGAGAGCAGGGAGACAGTCAGTTCAAGCCCAGGCTGGAATGAGGGTGGGAGACAGTGGGAGTGGGGCACATGGGGGTGGGAAGTGGGAGAAGCCAGGGAAGAGGCCGGTGCTGGGTGAGGAGCAAGGGCCAAGGGGCTGTTGTTAAAAATGTGGCAACACATTTTGGTTTGTGGTAAAAGCAGCCCTAATGTGAATGATAACACAGAAAGTGGTTATGCAAAGGCTGACACTGTTAGCCAGAGACGGAGAGAGACCAGCAGAGATGGGGCAGTCTGCCTGCAGGCCTGCTTGAAAGTGGGATGAGCTGATGAAAGCTTTGAGAGACCCAACCCATTCAGCATGGGCTGAGCTGGTGTCCTAGAATCAGTGGCCAGAAAACATAAAGAAAGCCGAGAGAGGGAGAGAGAGCAAGAGAGAGAGAGAACGAGAATCAGTGAATTATACAGTAGGCTGAATTGAGGCCCTAGAGTTAGTGGTAAGAGGGAGAGGCAGTTAATTACTGTTTTATAAAGAAGTAGAATTGCTGATGAGACTTTTTTTAACAAACTGGAAAAGAAACCATTTAATTAAGAACAGTTAAAAGAACTGTAAACTAAGGAGTTCAGGTGTTTGAACTTTGAAACCTGTCTGACCCATCATTTTGAATATACCCGAATAGCCCAGGTCACAGTGTTACATGGTACCTGTCACAGTCCTCCTCCAGCTCCCATCCCACATCTCTATCTACTCAGCACAGCCCACAACCATGGCGGCATGCCCATCAGACTGCCCCCAGGGGAGAGTTCTGTTTCCAGATGTCCCTCTAAGCAAACTCCGAGGTGAGGAACAGAATTGTCAAGCCATGGGATTATGAGGACTGTCCTTTCTGTGTGCCTCTGGATGTAGGTGGTGGTAGGCCCTCTTTCATGCTGCTACCAAGGGGTATTTTCCCCCGATTTGTTTTCCCCCACCCACCAAACTCTAAGTAAGTGTGTTCGCTCGTGCATTTCTTGGTGGGGGGACGCCTGGAAACATGTGGTCACTCACATCACCAGTGGCATCTCCACCAAGATCGCGATAGTGACCCAGATTCATGAGTACTTCACTGACAGTTCTGTGAGCAGTACAAAATTGGACCTGCACCCTGGAGCACATCACCCACTTTGAGTTCTCCCTGCCCACACCTCTGCTTCTGATGTCCCAGGCTTGGGATGTGAATAAGAATCGCCAGTGTCCTAAAGCGTCCCAAACTACTCAGCGCTATGAAGCTAGCATAAATGTTATATTCTTAGTCATGCAACTGCATGTCTGGTTTATACCACACATTTTCAGATGCCAGCCTTTAGAAGCTGTCATTTTTGGTGAGTAACTCTTTAATTGTATAATACATTTAATTGATTTTGAATAAAAAATAATACCTAAACATCACTTTGCTGTATTTGTTAGTCACCAAATAAAAGAGCCTTTATTATTAACTTTGCAATTAATGACTCAAGTCATTAAAGATGGCCACCAATAACAGTTTCTAAAAATACCTTCTCTCAAAGTTACGTTATGATTTTACATACTGGATTCCTACTGTGTAGATGTGTTACTATGGTGCTAGCTTACATTTATGATAATAAACAGCACTGCACTACATCAGGATGTCTAGTTTTCCACAATTGGCACGGCCAGAGAGGCGGAACTTTTAAAAACTTAAAAAAAAAATCTCAGTTCTGAAATACAATAAGATGAAAATGGATATACTGATATTTTGCTAGAAATACATTATTACTTAAAAAACCATATGATGTTTTTTTATCTGTTAGCCAATACTGTACTTCTTTTTTTTTTTTTTAACCTTGCTTTTTTCCCCCGTGGCTCCCAGTCGGCACCTTAGTTCAGGCATCCTCTTCCTTCGGCCGCCGTCCATCTGTGCCCGTCTCCCTATCAGGCCACCACCCTGCTACCCCCATGGCTTGCCACTGTGGCAGGGTGGAGGGAAGCCACCAACTCCCCACCAGGACTGGATCCAGTATGGGAGGTGCCCTCGGAGACGAGGCGTTGGGCAGACAGCCATCAAGCCGCACAACCATAGCTGCCATTTTTTTGATTTTCTCAGTGGTGGAGCATGCAATGCTGAAAGTGGGCGTGCCACGCATGCGTCCACATATAGTGTGCCCACCGGCTGCTCCGCCTCCATGCCCCACTGTATTGGCCTGGCATACCAACACCTAGCCTGCGCTAGGTGTCAGACAAACATCGGGTGCTGTTCCCCACCCTCCCCAGGAGAGGAGAGCAATCCTCTGGGCGCTCAATCCTCTCCCACCCTGGCTGGCCCCAGACCACCCACTCACACCATTAACCAGGTTGCCGGTGTGGCAGAAGGTAAGGCATCACTGTCTCAGCCCTCCATGCCACCAGGCCGGCTTCTACTTTAAAACAATGAAAATAAAGAAGGTTGTCAAACCAACCTCACTAGATAGATTTCACTGCTCTTGTAAAAATGTTGCATCTGTCTACTGTGATGTCATAAGGAATTGTTTCAGGTGCAAAATGTTCTTAAAGGGGAACAGTCACCATGAAGGGGTTCACACTCAGGTGTGGGGCTAGTCCTAATGTGACCTTTATGTGCAAAAATATTTTGGTTTACTTATTGTTTACTTGGACTACGGTGGATTGTATCAGACTAAATTTGTTCACGTCTAGGCTGACATCTCTTGTTACTACAAATCCCAAAATCCCCTGCAGCCAACATCAGAGTAGCAGGCAGTGGTGGGAGATTCAATAGCCTGCAGTGCATGTTTGAGTTTTTATAATCTCCAATTAGATGTTTTCTGGTTCAGCATGTGGGTTGAGACAACAGCGGCCACTCGGGAGCCAGTCGGGAGAGGGAAGAAATGAGTGTCCTACAACAGCTCTCCTCCCTCAGGATGGGAGATTTTCTGTATCCCGCCACTTGACTGCCATCAACAGTTGGACTGCAGAGGGTATATAGCATCCCCTGGTGCTAGTTATAACCCCCCTTCCCTCCGATCCCAGCTCCTATTTGGTGATGTGCCCTGTCCTATAAATAAGAGGTATGCTCCCTGACTGTACATATGGTGACTGGCCGAGGAGGTGTAAGGAGAGCTGTGCTGGTCACCGTATGCACACATGGCATGACCGCTGTGGATACGGTGAGTGAGGGGGACCTCTTGCCATGGGGGGGGGCCACTGGATGCCAGGGAGGGGTTGTGTGTATGTAGGGGCTGGGATTGGAGAGAAGTGTGGTTACCACTAGCTCCAGGGATATGTGTATTGATGAAGGGGCTGGGATCGGAGGTAGGGGGATTGCCACTAGCACCAGGGATATGTGTATTAATGCAGGGGTTGGGTGGGGGTTACAACTAGCACCAGGGAATACTATCTAATAAAGAATGGGCCATCAATTAGCGGACGGGGGTACCACACGCAGCAAGGATTCTATCTCATAAAGAATGGGCCGGTGAGCGGCTGGAGGGTGGGTACCACTAGGACAAGGGATAGGTATACATGGCTGGGATCGGCAATTCGGGGTGCAGCACCACGCTAACCTGCCTCACTTCCCATGCAAATAAGCACATATAGGGCATGCAAATGGCCCCTTAGTGCCTTGCACGCCCAATGAGCTCATTTGCATGGGTCTGTTTGAATATCAGAAATTTATCACGGGCACTAGCCATTGTGGGCCCTATTTCAGAAGCCATATCTGTGCAGCACTAAGTGGCTTAGCGTTGAGCTGGCATGGCCCTATATTCAGTTGCATAATGCCGGTGCGCTATTCCATTGAATATAGCATCTTTGGGTCCCCAAGCTATCACAAGGCAAAGTGCAAATATCTGCACTCCACTTAGTGCATTTTTGAATATCTGGCCCCTGAAGTTGCAGCTTTGCGTGTTTTGTCAGAAACGTCATGTGAAATCTCTTTGCAAGGCTGTTAATATTTTGCAAGAAATGGTACCAGAGCTGCGTGAAGAATTCTCACAAATGAGTAATTTGATTCAGCTTTTTTATGTTTTTTGGTACGTCCAGCATTATCAGCCGCAGCAGAATGCACTGTAAATGATTTGAGACGACCCGGCTTAGGAATAGAATGACCCAGTCTCATCTGAATGCTGTTGCTGTTTGCAGTGGACACAAGAAGTTATTAGACTCTGAACATTACAGCTCTGATGCATGACTTGGCCAAAGTATCTGACACATGTGTTTCTGTGTTTGGAAATTTATAATACAGTCATATGTAGTTCAGTAAGTAGCCGAATAATTGAGAACTGAATGTAATTTTACAGAAAGTGTCTAATTGCCAACATTCCTGTCATTTGTATTCCATTTTGAAAAACTTTATTGCCACTAATAAGTTATTAATTGCAAAATGTAAGCTGATGTACAGAAAGTATCTGATTGCAGACTGGCCAAGTGGCTCGGCGGTAGTGCTACTGCCCACCACACGAGCAACCCGGGTTCAGCAGCAGACTTGGGTTGTTGGGGGTTAGTCAGGAGAGAGGCTTGATCATCCAGTAGACTGCTCTGCTTCCCCAGAGAAGGGAGGTCTGTCACCCTGCTGTTGACTGCCACCAAGTGGAGGGGTGGTGGTAGTGCAAACGTGAACAGCACACAGGAAAGGGGGGGGTTTGACACAGTGCACATGTTCCTCAACATGGCATGCACTGTCATCTGCACCACAGGATGGGGACCTGGGGAGGAAATGGAAACAGCGACACAGGCTTAGTAAAGCCATGCCTGCCTGCCTCTGACCCGTACCATTGCCTGGACTCCAGCGCCATATATGGATACAGTATCGGGGAGGTGGGACAGCCCTCCACTTCCAGGCCCCACCAAGGAGGGCAATCCATTGGGGATTTCACCAGGCAGCTAAATCCAGGGCAGATGGTGTCTAGTTGGGGGAGGCTAGGTCTGCTAGCTGCCTACACTGATGGAGAAAAAGCTTTATGGGGGGAAAAGATCATTGGGGGCTGGCAGTATAGCCTAGAGGTTAGAGTAACGAGCTGTGGATGAGCTTAGTACATCCAGCAGACAGACCTGGGTTTGGTTCCCTTAACCTTGACTTGCATACTGTGTGACTCTGAGCAAGTCACTTAACCTCCCCAGTGCGCCTGAGTCACCCCTAAAAACAGACACAAGTGCTTAGTGGGCCTTACCCAATTACCAAAGAATAAAGTTAAAAAAATAAACAAACAAATAAATAAAAAAGGAAGTGTCTGACTGCCAAATGTTCTTATTGTAAGTATTTCTCTTTTAGAAAAGTAGTTGAAAGAACCTGTGGGTGGACTGTTAGTAAAATTGTAGTGCTACAGCTCGCTATGCCAGTGGCCCAGTTTTAAGAATGGTCTTAAATTGCTCAGAGGCTGGCTAAAGGAGAGAGGCTTGAGCATCCCAGGAGCAACTCTCATCCCTTGGAAAGTGGGAGGGGACACAGTGTTCCCCTGTTTGCTGCCACCTAGCTAAGGCCAGGAGACAGCACAGCAGGGCCACAGCAAGGGGAGAGGCAGCCACTAGAAACCGACATGCACTAATCTGCACATGTGTGCATGTCATTGCATAGCCACACCCTGTGGTAGAAAGTCAGGCCTCCCAGCAGAGGTGGTCAAAAACACATGGGATAGGCATAAGGGAATTTTATTAGTTTGGAATGGGGGGGGTGGGTAAAGCTGGAGACCAAATAGAGTCTGCAGTATTACAATAGGTAGAGAATATGGGCAGACTGTGTGGGCCAAGCAGTCCTTATCTGCTGGCAGTTTCTGTGTAATCTATGTAAGGAGCTGGAGCAAAAATCCCAGGCCCACCATTGTGCCAGTGCCCCCCACAGACCCATGCATGGATGACATCGCAGGCCACTAACAGCCATCATGATCCTGGGCAAGTGATGGATAACCAATAGATCTGTGAGAAGGTGAGAAGGTCTGTGACCAGGCGGGGGGTTGCCATCTGGTGAGTTGGGAAATGAGAAAAAGCTTGATTTAAAAAAAAACTTGTGATCTTGTGAATTCTGAGATTCTACCTACAAACCCCCACCACACACACACACACACAGATGCACTCAGATTTCTCAACACTCTAGCGTACTTGTGTATGTGGGGCTTTCTCAGGTTCATCGTCACATCCTGTGAGGTGGTCAGCCACACCCACTGGCTGGTGAAAAACCACCAACTGGATCATTTACTAGGGCAGCGTTGTAGCAGTTTGCCATTGATGTGGCAACCATTTTTATGAAGAGGCTGCACGGCCATGAAAGCCACAATTGAGTCACTGCAGAGCCTGGTTCCTGTCTTGTGGTTTCCTTTACCCTTCAATCAGACTGCTATCATATGAAACCCTTAACTGTGTCAGCACAAATCACATTAGGCTTAAAACAAGGGACAGAAATAGAAACATTTTTTAACTGTTTGATAGGATCCTGATGTTTGGACTCCACTAAATAGCTCTGATTCAATATTTTTCTTTTCTATGTGTCAGGTCTAGCCAGCTGGAGTAAATGTTTTGCTTTTAAAACTTTTCATTTCATCAAATGATCACAGCTATAAAAAGCACACAAATCACCCTAGATCATCAGTGCTATAATTAGTAAAAGACTCTAGCTGTTTTCTTACAGAATAACCCACTCGATTAGCCCTCAAATATTTGCTAAACTGTAAATGTACCCATTAGTGCTCACTGGATAAGGAAAGTTACTTAATATCACAGCTGTGCTGTTGTAAACTGACTCTAAACCAGTGGTTGCTGGATCCATGGTCCCAGATACATCACTGTCACATGGGACAGGAGGCACTGTAGCAGCAGGAACAGCAGTAAGGGAAAGGGGAAATAGTTTAACCAGGAAAGACACCCTAAGCCAGAGCTTGTTTCCAGGTGCAACCTAGGGGATCAAGGACATTACATGACTTGCTCAGGGTCACACAGTATGCAAGTGGGGGCTGATGGGATTCAAACCCAGGTCTTCAAGCTTGCAGCTCAGTGCCCTTAACCACTACTCTATACTGTCTTTTTGTAAACCATGCTGAGATGGAGATCCCTGGGGGCCATAGAACTAGCAGGCTAATTTAGATAAAACTCCTAATAGCAAACAAAGGGAAGGACACACTAGGACTACACACACAAAGCAAAACACTGCACAACATGTGTTTTTGCAAATTCTGTGTGTAATACTCATTTAAATCCTATCAATTTGGGACATCGGTATCTCTGGAATGCTGCTAGCTACAGAGGAGCCCTATACCTCATTTAAAAGAGTTTTTCATGTCTATTCAAACCATGATGGACACGGTACATAAATGTTCCCCTTTAAGTGCAGTATTCTATTAGTCGTGAATCAGGTTCCATAACGATACTTACAAAAGTAGATAACGCTAACAATAGCATCAAGAACTGAGTATTCACTTCAACAATCAAGAACAAACAAGAGGGGGAAAAACAAAAAGCAAGTTTTATAACAAAAGGCAAGCTATGATAAAAACAGGGGAAGAGAGAGGGAAGCACAAAGGAAAAAGCATACAAGGCAACTGAAGTTGCCTAATGTATCTTCAAGTCAGAGAACCAACAACTGGACCATTACAGCATCATACATCCATGCTGATGACCCAAGCCAGAACCTCGCCCCATGGAATAAATGAAAAATGTCTCTCCTTTCAGAATTTCACATGGAAAACAACTTCTAGAGGAAGCTGGGGAGTATGCAAGTTCCTGTCCAAGAGACAGAGTCTTAGTTTAAAAAAAAACTAGGGCACAGTGCACCGCAGCCCCCTGCTGGCAAGACACACCCAGGAGCATAGGGAGATAGCTTGTCCCAATTTAGAGGCCTGTGTGTTGACCACGTCTGGCATGCAAGGTGTTAAGGGGCCATTTACGTGCCATGATGTGGACGTTAGGAGCTCTGCTCAATGCCTCCATGTACATGTATGTGTGGAGGCACTGTGCAGGGCTTTGGCCATTTCTCACACCCACACTCTATCCATGTAAAGTATAAACTGCTATCAGTCTGGTGGTACCCCCCCTTAGCTACCCCGAGCCCCATTGTAAAATGAAAATACCCTAGTAGTTCCATGGTACCCTCCTAACAGAATACTTTTATGAGACTGAAAGGCTCTTCCATGACACACGTAATCTCGATGCCAAGATCCCAATGCCTAAAATCCTGACAATGGGATTTTTCCCACAGCAGAGTTTGTTATAGTAATTAAGGGGATGGGGGATGGGGGCAAAGCCCCCCCAAAATATGAAAAGAAAGTCTGCTGCAGGCAAAATCCCACTATCGGGATTTTCGGTGTCAGGATCTTGACTTCAGGACTATGAGTGTCGGGGAAGTGCCTGTCAGTCTCTCGAAGTATATCCTTCCTCACACCCCAATCCCCATTGTAAAAAGAAATAATTGTGATAGTCCAGTGGTACCCCTTTCATCCCAGTCACCACTGTGAAAAGAAATTACCCTGGTAGTCTCTTTGGTACCCTCACCCATCCTGATCCCCATTTTGAAAAGAAATTACCCTAGTTGTCCAGTGATACCCCCTCTCACCCTGATCCCCATTGTAAAAAGAAACTACCCTGGCTAGTCCAGGGGATCCCCCCTGCCCCAATCCCTGTTGTAAAATATCGTCCACCCTTTAGGCCCAGTCCACCCACTCAGTACCCTCCCCCCTCCAATCCCCACCTGGCAACTGACTCACCCTAAAAAGCCTGTGGATGTAGTAAGCAGAGTAGTGAATTAAGACTGGTACAGACCTACCTCTCACCAGCTCAGTGGGCTGCCATCTGAATGATAGGAACCAATCACGAATGTACTGTGGTTCTACAGTACACGCACACTTGGTACCAACCATTCAGATGGCAGCAGGTGGAGGAGGTAAAAGGAGGGTTTGTGCCACTCGCTGCCCACCACTCTGCCCGCCACGTCCACAAGCTTTTTGGGGCAACTCAGGTACCAGCCAGGGGGAGGAAAGGGGTTGGTACTGAGTGGGTGGACCAAGGGGAATGTCATTTAATAGCAGGGAGTGGGGTGGAGGTGGGGTTACCACTGGACTGCCACAGTATTTTCATTTCACAACAGGGATTTGGGTGGAAACGGGGTACCACTGGACTATGAGAGTTGTTCCATTACACAACAAGGGTTGGTATGGTAGGGGATACCACTGGATTGCCACTGTAATTTCATTTCATAATCTGGATTGGGGATGAAGGGGGTAGCACTGGAATACCAGGGTAATTTTGTTTCACAGTAAGATTGGTGCAGGAAGGCGGTATGAAATGCTTTATGTTGCCAGTTAACCACAAGAGGGGATAAGACTTGAAATTGTAAATCAGGGAGGTTTTGTACTTGGAACAAGTTTTCTAGTTTAGATACTTAGGGATAGTTTTGAATCCCAGTTTATCCTACTCTTTACATGTAAATACATTGTGTAGCACTGTCAATCAAAGGTTGGGTGCTTTACTTAAATTACAGGATTTGTTGACTAAAGAAGCTAGATTTGCTGTAGCAAATAACGTATTATTATCAATATTAAACTATAACTCATTCTTTTTTCAAAGTTTAGCTAAGACTGAGTCATCATTATTATTAACAATTACTTTTCATGCAATATGTAGATTCATTTTGAAAGCGCCATTCTGGACCCATCATTGATTGCACACTTTATTCTTCATCAGCTTTGCCCCGATTTATATTGTCAGTATAGTTTAAACTATTTGATTCATAATACACTAGCGTTGGGTTCATCTTCTCCATTATTTTCTTTGCTGGATATCAAAACCTCTGACAGGGAATTACGTTCTAGTACTTCTTTAAAATTAGTTGTTCCTAAGACTAAATTGAAGTTGGGTATGCATGCTTTTTCAAACTATGCCCCCATTTGCTGGAATAAGATATCAACTTTTTTGCAACAAACTGTTAGTCATGATACTTTTAAAGTATTGTTCAGGAGGGAGATGAGGAGACACTTTTTTACAGAGAGAGTGGTGGTTGGGTGGAATGTGTTACCTCCTGAAGTGGTATGCAGTAGAACAGTGGACTGCTTCAAATGAGGATGGGACAGGACAAGGAGGAGGGTTAATGAAGGGGAAGGGTGGAAGGGAAGGGCAGCTGCAGAATAAGGGGTGCTAGCTGCACATTCGAGCAGACTTGATTTACCTCTAGGCCTTTATCTGCTGGCAAATTTCATATGTTCGTATTGTTGAAACAGCATTATCGAGAGTCATTGCACTGTGATTGTTTTTAATGTTGTTTGTATGTCATATTTTTTGTTTGTATATTGTATTAACATCTTGACTGTATTTATTTATAGTCCCGGGTCGCATTTGAAAAAGGGCCTTGGCTCATATTGCTTACCTGGTAAAGAAAAGTTTAAATAAAATAAAGTCTAAGGTAAATTAATACACACCTCAGCTGCACAGTAATGCATGAGGCTAGCTGCCAAGTACCTTATGCAACTTGGGCGTGCATTAATTTAGCATACACTTGTGTTCTGGAGTGACTTTATACTTATAAAATGAAAACATGTTGATAAAAAATAAAGACACAAACACTTTTGTAACTGCTGAAAACCTAAAGAAATTGACTCCGGTATATCCAATTGTTAAAGTAGTCCCTGTTGTTTTAGTAGTCTTTACATTTATACACTTCTGAACTGTTAAATTACTTGTTCAGGCTTTTTGATCTCCATCTATTCCTGGGTTACTCCCTCCCAGCTTTTATTAGTTTTTCTTTTGAAGAAAGCTTGTTGCAACTTCAGTTAGATATCCTCCTGTCCTGCTGTGTATCAGCCTATAGTTTTCATTGCCTCCATTGGTAATTTCAGAGCCCCAGTTCTGTATGTGAAATCCAGCTATCTAACTCACTACTGAGTCTCCTCCCTTGCTATTGGAATGTCCAATTAGGTGCCTACACAGATAGTTTGCTGCTCAATGATTATCACATGTTGTCATGGAGACATGCAACCTGTGTGCTTCCTGCACAGGTTGTATTCAGCTCTGTAACATAGAAACTTAAAAAAAGTCATTGGTCCCTTTAGTTTGCCCTGTTATACCCTATGCTACCTCAGGACCTAGAGGGTGTGTGTGTCCTTGCTTCCCCCCCTTGCCCTCTGCCAGACTGCTACCCCTCTGAAAAACTGTTAATCCTTTAACTCTATCCCAGCAGTACTTGAAACCATTGCAGGTTTTTGTGCCAGCCACATCAATCAAGTAGCTCAAGGAACTGAGAACTAGACTCAGCTGTGGAGGAATAACAGTGTACTGTTTTTTTTGCTTTGTGAGTCATGAGGTCAGTCACTACTAGCTTGAGAATGTAGTTCAGTAATTCAACTGTTGACTAACCGGGGGAATAAATCACTGGTTAAGTGATCTGTTTAGACCAATGAAGTTTCTAGGGTTCTGAAAGCCATTTTATAAAAACCTATACAAAAATCCCAGCCAGAACTAATTTGGAATGACTGTCTGCAACCCTACACCAATCCTATCACTGGCATGAGCAAAACCAAATCACTTCAAGTGAATGTAACACTAGCGTAACAGAACATGGACAATGATGGCAGGAAAAGATCAGTGATCCACCCAGTCTACCTGTAACATCCTATCATACACTGAGACCTTTGGCCAATACAGGGTTTCTGTCTGCACTATTTACCCCCTTACTCACTGTCTTCCTACTACTAAGCCCTTTTTATTTATTTATTTATTTATTTAAGAGATTTACCAGGAAGGCATGCTGAGCGGCATACCGCTCAATTCCAGATGCGCCCTGGGGGTAGGGAGTTACAATGGTATAGTAGTACAGAAGAAACAAAAAACGTGCATACAAGTGTTTGGCACAAGAATGGATGAGGCAGTCATAATACAAATAGAGCAGGTATCTCTAACTCTGTTCTAACTGTGCTTGAAACCATTAACAGTTTTAGCACCCACCACCTCTGCTGGCAGATTGTTCCTTGACTCCACCACTCTCTCTGCAAGCTAACTTTTTCTTGCTGCCCTCCTAATCCTCCCCATCCCACCAGCTTCCACTTGTGTCCTCATGTTCTAGGTTTACTGCTCATGTTGAATAGTTCCTCATAGTTTACATTGTTCATTCCTTTCAGGAACTTGAAGGTCTCTATCATATTTCACCTCTCTCGTCTGACCTCCAGCGAGTATATGTTCAGTGCCCCAAGTCAGTTCTCGTATGATCTGCCCTGCTGGCCCAGAATCATTTTGATTACTTATGCTGTACCTCCTCCAATCTGTCCATGTCATTCCTTAAGTGAGGACTCCAGAACTTGGCACAGTACTCCAGGTGTGGCCTCACCAGCAAGCTGTAGACAGGCAGTAATACCTCTTTCCTCCTGGTGTCAAGACCCCTTTCGATAACCCCAGCATCATGTTTGCGTTACTGTAGTCCTTGTTTTAGTGGCTAGATTAAGCGAGTCACTTACGATGACTCCTAGCTTCCTTTCCTCAGACATAGTGTCCAGCTTAACCTCTCTTATCCAATACACTGTTCTGAGGTTCTTGTTCCCTATGTGCATCACCTTGCACTTTTTGGCATTGAATTTCAGTTGCCAAACACTGGACCACCTCTCAGACTTTTGCTGCTTCTCCTACATCTCTGTTACCCTCTCCTTGCTGTCCACCCTACCATAGAGCTTAGTACCATCTGCAAAGAGACACATCTGGCACTGAATTCCTTCTCCTATGTCACTGATGAATATTTTCAAAAAGTACTGGGCCCAGGTCTGATCCCTGTGGCACCCGACTGGTGACCTCCCTCTCCTCAGATCTAACTCTGTTTACCACTACCCTTTGCTGTCTCCCTTCCAACAAACATCCCACCCATCTGACTATGGCCTTTGTTGCACCCAGATAATCTAGCTTCTTTAGCAACCTTATCATTTGTAAATGCTGGAAAAAGTACCCGTGACTACAAGAGGTGCTACAAGCTATGCTTGCTGGCACCTGAAAACTTATTTCATTTTTATTTATTTAAAATTTGTTGAACAAGTGAGAACCCTGCCTATTTCAGTCTTGTTCCTTACTACACCCCTGGAGTGTGCATTAAAAATCCTATGATGCACACTCTGCAGTGGCTTATTACACTTATAAAATGTCTGTAAGTAGTTTTTTGGGGGGAGGAAAATGAAATTTAGCACCTGACCATGCATATATAGAGATTTAATGCACAGTCAGGTGATGTCTCTCAGCCAATGAAATGTCTAGATTTTTTTTTTGCAATTTTATAAAGAAAGATATGCATACAAATAAGAAAACATTAACTACAGTAATAAAAAATTAATAAAGAATTACAAGGTAAGGCAGCAAAACAGTGAGACTTCACTTTAGATTTAAACAATGAGTATGAATGTATTTTATGTAGATAAAGAGACAATACATTCCAGTCATTTAAAGACCTAAACACGTGCCTATCTTTTTATGCAAACTGTATTCCAAGGTGCTTTACACTCCAGGAGAGGAATGAGAGAGAATGTTGTTGTTGCAATTTTCAGCACACACTCCACACAGGAAGAGTCAAAAAGTACAGAGAAAGGGCAGAGAGTAAAATTAAACAGAGGGAGAGTCACTGAGGGACTACTAACCAGAATAGACTCCCTTTTCAACACCTTCTGTCGCTTAGCCACAAACTCCCCCCTCAGAACCCACTACTGCACTCTCCTCTCTACCTTCAATATACCTCCTCTATCCCACCACTGTTTCACCCACTCCATCTCCTTTATATTAAAGTTCTGGTTCAGTCTGCTCCCCTCTTACCTGTCAAAGAGTCTTGCCCCAGCAACCGCTTCCCCATGCATGCTGCGCTCAAGGGACTCCAGCTCCTTCTGACTCCCAAAACCATCCTTGTCCGCAGGTAAGTCCACTTTCTTCTACAGGCTCCCCTTATTGTGGAACAATCTACCACCCCTCCTACGAAACGTGCCTTCTCACAACTCCATTAAACATCAAATTCACCAACTTACACCCCCTGCCTGCACCTGCTCCTAGCCTTCTACTGTCATATGTCCCCTCCAACCTCAATCTATACAGGGGACCATAACATAACTTCTGTCTTTCCTATATCCAGTGATGTATCTATCTAAATGATATGTGTTTCTGGCCTCACTTTAACTGCACTTTCAGTCCTTCTAAATGACCTCATTTTGAACCAGTGTACATAGAGTCTCTGCTTGTTTACTTTCCTCTATATGTTATAAACCTGTAACTGAATTTATGTCTCTGTTTTAAGTATCTATTTATTGTAATTTTTGTACATACGAACATACGAAATTGGCAACAGATACAGGCCTTACGGTCTATCTAGTCTGCGTAAGTATGCAGTACATCAGTCCATTAGACCGCAGCCGCCCCCCCCACCTCAATTTCCTTCCTCCCCCTGCCCTGACCCATCCCAATTTGTACTCTCCACTTGAATCTGTTCCACCACCTCTTGAAGCTCCACACTGTCTGCAATGATACAACTTTCTCAAGCAGTGTGTTCCACCCTGCTATCACCCTTTCAGTGAAATAGTGCCTCCTCATTTCCCTCCTGAATCTGCCCTCCTCCAACTTCAGAGAGTGCCCTCTGGTTTCTCTTCCACTCTTGAGAGTGAACCCACTCCTGGTGACCACTCTGTTCATCTCCTTCAGGTACATGAAGGTCTCGATCATGTCCCCTCTCACTCTTCTATCCTCCAGGGTATACATATTGAGCTCTCTTAGTCTTTCCTCATAAGGTCTATCCCCCAACCCCAGGATCATCTTTGTTGCTCTGTGCTGCACCGCCTCCAGTAGTTTGATGTCCCTTTTTAAGTAAGGGTGTCAGAACTGCACTCAGTACTCCAAGTGCAGCCTCACCAGGGACCTGTACTGGGGCAATATGACTTCACTACTTCTAGATGTAATCCCCCTTGCTATGCACCCTAGCATCCTGTTTGCCTTTGCTGCTGCCTTCCTGCACTGCACCGAGTGGTTCATTTCCCTGGTCACCAGCACCCCCAGATCCTTCTCCTCCTCCTTGGATGTGAATAATTGGACATCGTCCAACCAGTAACTGTATCCTGGGTTCCTGGCTCTGAAATGTATTACCTTGCACTTCTTGACATTGAACTAAAGCTGCCAGGTGTGCAACCATTCCTGCAGTTTTGCCAAATCCTTCTGAAGTAATTTGCCTCCTTCCCCCACCCCATCCACCTCAGCACAGATCTTGGTGTTGTCAGCGAAGAGACTGATCATATTCTTGATCCCTACTGCTGCGTCTGCGATGAAAATGTTAAATAGGATTGGTTCCAGTACCGAGCCCTGTGGGACACCACTTGTCACTGCCCTGGGCTCTGATACCTCATCCCCCCTCACCAATACCCTCTTCTGTATCTCCCCCAGCCAGTTTTCAACCCATCTCACTAGTTTCCTCCCTACTCCCAGACTCTTCAGCTTGCAGGTCAACCTACTGTGTGGCACTGAATCGAAGGCCTTGCTGAAATCCAGGTAGAGTACATCCACCACACAGCCCCTGTCCAGTGCCTTCGTGACCCAGTCAAAAAAGTCAACCAAGTTTGTCTGGTAGGATCTGTCAGTGACAAACTCATGCTGCTTGTCGTCCTGTAGATTATTAGCCTCAAGAAATTGCACCAGCCTTTCTTTGAGGATAGCCTCCATCAGTTTTTCTACAGTTGTGGTAAGACTCACCAATCTGTAGTTCCCCAGTTCATCCTTGGGCCCAGTCTTATGGAGAGGTATCACGTGTGCTTCCCTCCAATCCCTGGGCACACATCCCGTATTTAGAGAGGTGTTAAACGGGTCTGTCAATGGCCCTGCCAGAACCTCTGCCAGCTCCCTCAGCACCCTGGGATGAACTCCGTCTGACCCAGGTGCCTTGTCTACCTTCAGGAACGTAAGGCCCTCCAGCACCCTTTCCACCATGATAACCCCATCCGTGGTTGTCTCACCCCTCCCTTCCCTCTCCACCTTTCCCTTCAGGTATGGGCCCATCCCTCTCCCTAGTAAATACTGAACAGAAGTACTCATTGAGTACTTCTGCCTTCTCAGCTCCCATATCTACCCACCCACCCACTGCCTTTCCTGATCCTAACAATTTGATCTTTGCTCTTCCTCTTTTCCCTGATATATCTGAAGAAATCCTTTTCCCCTTCTTTAATCCCCTGCACTAATCTCCTTTCCCTAGCTGCCTTTGCAGCCCTTACCGCTCTGCTCACTTCTCTGGATTTCCTCACTTAATCCTGTCTGTCCTCTGCCCTACTGGTTCTCTTGTAGGTTCGGAATGCAATTCTCTTATCCCTCACCTTCTCCGCTACCTCCCTAGTCATCCAGCTTGGTTTCTTGGTCCTGGATTTCTTATGCTGGCTCTTGACGCAAGCTTTAGTAGATTCAGTCAGTCCTAGCTTGATGATCACCCACTTCTGTTCTGCGTCCATGTCTGGGTGGATGCTAGCTATGTGTTTTCTCAGTATGTGCCCCATCCTGCCAAAGTCTGCCCATCTGAAGTCCAGGACTTTAGTTTTTGTAGTGGCTGTTTCCCGACCCAAATTGATTGAGAACCACACTGTGCGGTGATCACTACCTGCTAGTGGTTCCTCCACCCGAACATCCCTGACATGTTCTCCATCCTCCAACACCAGTCAAGAATATTCTCCTCCTTTGTTGGCACTGTTACCCTTTGGGTCAGGAAGCCATCCTGGAATGCTTCCAGGAGGATCAGCTCCCTGGTGCATGTGGTCGCTGGGATGCTCCAATCCACCCCTGATAGATTAAAGTCTCCTACCACCATGGTGCTCCCTTCACCACTGAGTCTCCTTAGCTGCTCCCCCAGTTCCCTATCCATGTCCTCTTTCTAGGTTGGGGGCCTATAAACAACCTCCCATCCGACCTTAGCCCCCTTCGGGGCATGAAGTTGCAGCCAAATGACTTCTGACCTGCCCTCCTCCTCCTCCTCCTCCTCCCTAATACATCTTATCCCCTCCCTTACATAAATGGTTACTCGCCCCTTACCTTTTTCTCTGCCCCTCCTGAATAATTTGTGTTCTTGTATTTTTTTTCCCTGAATCCCGTCCCCAGGTGGCATCTGGAAGCAAGCCTTGGCTCAGTGTGCCTTTCCCGGTTACCAAATGTTTAAATTAAAAAAATTAAAAAAAAATTTTAGTTGTGAGATTCTAACCCATGTCTTCAGGTACACAGCTCTGTGCTCTAACCACAAGGCCAACCTGCCTCCTTCTATAAAAAGTATGCAGTACGTACACCATCACGACCGAGGCATACATCACTTTCAGGTGATAAGTGACAATGACCATCACTGGGGCATGTTTATTTATAATGTTTGAAGTGCCAATACATCTCCTTATCTGCAGGGACTTATTACCTATTTCTTTACCAGTTGCCATCTCAGATCTGACATGCCCATCAAACAAGTAGAACCTAAGGTCTTTTCTGCCTACTGGATGCATACATTTGAGTTTGTTTGCAGCTGCAAGTGGAGATATGCTCTCTTTGTCGTGGCTTGAATTTTTCCCTGATACAGTACATATACAAGCACAGCAGGCTCTGCTCCAGTACAGTCCTCATCCGTTCTTGTGAATATGTACAAAAATACCTACTGAGTTTCTACAAAATAGCAGGGGAGGGTAATAATTGGGGTGGAGGGTCCCAGCACTGTTGTACCATGCTGCAATAAGTGCAGATAGAGTAGCAGTCAGACAGAATTCCACAGCCAGGAGCATAGGGCACCTTGGCATCAGTGAAAGCATATTCCTCCAGAGGGCATAGCAAGGAGCAAAAACAAAGTGGTGTAAAACCAAATGAATCTGCACAAAATATTCATTCAGTCAGTCTACTGTGTTATCAGGTATTCATTCAACAGGTCTATTCTAGTATCAGGGGCTAGGGGAGATGTCTTATGAGGAAAGATTGAGGGAGTTCAACATGTACTCACTGGAGGATAGAAGGGAAAGGGGGGACATGATAGAGACCTTCAAATATTTGAAAGGCATAAACAAAGTCAGAATGGGAGGATTGTTCTGCTTAAGGGGAGTAAGGGTCACTGGGGGCACAGTCTGAAGTTGGAAGGGGGAAGGTTCAGGAGGGAGATGAGGAGGCACTACTTCACAGAGAGAGAGTGGTGGTGGGATGGAATTGACTGCTGGAGGAGTTAATTGAACTGAGGACAGTGGATAGCTTTAAGCAGGGATGAGATAGAGTCAGGGGCAGTGTAAGTACAGACGAGAACGTCATGGGGGATAGCCCCAGGAGAGGGGATAGAGGGAGAGGATTGGATGGGGGGGGCAACTGCAGTAGTATTAAACTGCAAGCTGCACAATCGGGCAGGCTTGATAGATGTGTGTCTTTTCTGCCAACTATTTTGTATGTTCATATGTATGTAGGTAGCCACTTGACAGTTCTGTTCCATTATCAGATATTCATTCAACAGGTCTATTCTAGTATCAGGTATCCACTTAACAGACCTATTCTATTATCAGGTATTCATTCAACAGGTCTATTCTATTATCAGATATTCAGTTAAAATGTATTTTCCATTAACAAGTATTCCCTTGGGTCTAGTCTGTCATGTATTCATGCAACAGGTCTGTTCTATTATCAGGTATTGATTTAAGTGGGTTCAGTGTAAACATTTTATTTTTACCCATTACACTGTGCGTTCATTAAAACTGCATATTTAGACCCAGAGGTACATAGGTAGCCCCTCGTGTGACCTGCCTCTCCCAGGTTATAAAGGCATCAGCAGCTCTTTAAACAGCATGCTGCAGACCTCAGCTTCCAGCTTAGAGTACTAGATATGAAACAAGAGGTCCCTCCAAGTTCAGATCCCACCTCTGCCACTGACTCTTTATATGACATTGTGCACAACATTTGATTTCCCTGTGCATCAAGCCACCCAGCTGGAGAACTGGGTGGGAACAGACTCCTACTGGCAAGAAGAGGCATACTTCTTAGCTGCCATCATTATGAGGCAAGATATCACATATCTTACCCCTCAGCAACCCCATGTGCCACACGGCAGTCGCCCCCACAGCTTACCATCTTTGGCAAGGGCTTCAGAAGGAGGACTATCCTCTCCTCATAGCTAGTCTGCTACATGAACTAGAGTCCAAAGTGGTAGGGATCCAGGGGAGTCCCAGTGGCCCCAACCATCAGACAAAAGTGGGTGTCTCTTCCTTTTCATTGGTCCCCCTCTCTTCTCCCCCAGTGGGAGCATAACCTATGGCTACTCATGCTCACAGCAGACCCAGTGATGGAATCAAGCTCCCTGGTATAGTCGCAGAGGTCACTGTGAAGCAGGAACCTACTGTTGACCATCCTCAACCAAGGTGCACTGCAACATGGCACCTGCCTCGGCACGACCTGCCTCCCAACACAGTGATTTGCACTCACTCCTGAACTCGGATCGTCTTCATGGCAGCGCAACACACTGTGCATGGGGACCATTGGGGTGGCCAAAAGGAAATCTTTCTGAATATGAACTCACTTGTTTCAACAATGTTCCGAAAAGCTCCTGTTTCCATTGCACGATACTAGATTAAAGGGACACTGTCAGCCATTTTTGCATCATATAAGTTCTTGTTAAAACCCCACATTTCCTGATTGCTTAGTTTCTCTAAGATCCTTTGGTGTTGTTGTTTTGCCTGCTTTCTTTCTTAGTAGAACTGAAATGCACACGAATAGTGTAATTGTAACCAACCGTGTTCTGTTTCAAATCCTTAATCTACCCTTATGTCACACTTCCCGAACATTAGAAACTCCCCCAAATAGTGCAGCCAGTCATGATGTAGAAGTCCCTCCTCCTGCCACTGCATCCTGAGTGGCTAGGCTGGGTTAGTGGTCCAAAGTCCCTGGAACGATGCAGTGGGGGTTGATCAAGGATTGTCAACAGACATGTTTTTGTGTAGTAACATCAATGTGGAGGGCCATCTGTTTTTCACTTTTAAAAAGAAAAAAGGAGTCAGAATCAAATGGACCAGCTACATCAGCAAATGCTGCAGAATGTGAGCAATTAAAAAAATGTGTTTTTCAGACCAGAGACACTTTGAAGTCTAAGAGAGTTGACATTGTCTCTTTAACAGGAGCCCTTGGTCCTGCTAGAAACCTAAGGACCAGCTGCCCTAGCATGGCATACTTTTCTGCTCAAATCTCTGTTGTGTACTACTTCTGTGCTACGTGTTACTGTCCTGTTTGCCGTACTTGCACACACAACGTTGATATCACCAATATCTCTATTTGGCCTGTACCATGTTCCAATTTTTGCAAGCACACTTCTGACTGCACTTGCCACTGTATTTTTCTTTGCAGTACTGCTTATTATGATGTTATTTTTAAGTCAAAGCCAGAACAGAGGACGTTGCTCTCAAAATTATGTATACTGTTACTGTATATAGTCCTTTTGCTGTTTCAGTCTGTAATTCTCCCAGATCATGCCCGAAAATAGGCATATGTATGCCTGGTGTATCTTACGTGGTATCAAAACAAATAAACATTAGCCTAGTTTCTTTCTCCATTGTATCATGCCGTGCATTTATTGCTGCATTGCATGTCATTTTTATGTGAGGTGTGACTGAAAAAAGGATCCTGCCCAGTTCTCTTCCTGATAAAAAAAACAAAATGAAATTTTGAAAAATGAGGGTCAGACTACCAGCACAGCAGTAGCACTACCACTTGCAACGCTGACACCCTGAGTTCAGAAGTGAACTTGAGAGTTAGAGGATCGGACGGGGGAAGGAGGAGGTTCAAGCGTCCCAGGGACTGGTGGGTTTGGTACCCAGAGTTACAATGGCCCCTAGCAGTGACTGGGGATCAGCAGAAAAGGGACCATCCTCAGAGGGGAGTGGAGGTGGGGCAGATGCTCGGCATGCTGGCCACGGCCCAGCCATTGGTGTCATTGCATGCCACTTCCTCTGCCAGGGAACAACAATGAGGAAACAGGGCCGACCAGCAGAATAGTGTTGATCTCTCGTAGGTCCCACACCTAGCTATCTGAGCACAACTAAGCCATCCAGATCCTGTCTTGCTGGGGCTATGGGGGGACCCTGATGACCCCACTGGGGGGCAAGCCCTAGGGGAAAGTGCCAGACAGGTAAGTCCTGGAGGATGCTGGGTGATGGGGCTGGGAAGATCGGGGGAAGGGGGCTGGCTGGCAAGGACGAAAAACAGATTAACAAAAACAACAAAAAATTAAATGTATGTTCCCACATGGTGCTCCTACATCGGGTGATGAATGGCTGAGAGGTGTGATGGCATACTGCATCTCAAATCATTGAGCTAGCTTTTACAAATGAATGGCAGTTTTCCAACCCAGCAGTGCAGTGGTAGCGGTACCACTTGTGATGCTGAAGACCCAGGTTCGGAAGTGAACTTGGGATGTCAGAGAGACAGCCTGGGGGGGAGGATCAAGCATCTGTAGGACTGCTCTCCTCCTATGGGGGAGGGTGAGCAGAGCCCAGTGCTTGCCTGACCCCTAGCAGAAATGAAGAGAAAGGCAGCCCATGCCGACATGCAGGAGGGCTATGGCAGATACTGATGCACCTCACATAGGAGCGCGTGGCATGTGCCATGATGCCATTGCACAGCACACCTCCAAGGGATCAGTACACGAGGAAAAAAACAACAGCAGGATGGTGCCGAACACCTGCAGGCCCTGCTCCCAACCAGCTGGGTGCAGTCTGGAACTGGATCCCATATACAGCAGGGGTTGGGGAACCCTGCAGGGGGGCCAAGCCCTGGGTAAAGATGGCAGCAGTAAGTCCCGGTGGACATCAGGGTGAAGGGGCTGGGGCACTCTGCAGATAGAGGATGACTGAGAAAGGAGAGAAAGAATAGAAAAATAAATGGATGAATGACAAAACATAGACTACTGTATAAGCAACCATACACAACAAGTCTGTGTTTCCTTCGAGGGGAGAGATGAGACCATCTCAATGCTGTCATCTTAGCCCGAAATGGAAACATCAGATTTCGACCTCATGCTTTATGATATCACTTCACTGACTCGGTCTGAGAACCAGCTTGTTCTTCTCTCTCTCTCTCTCTCTCTCGAGGGTGCTTTTATTGTATATAATAGAACGTGATCATCTTTTTCAAATAAAGAGTTTCTTCAAACAGAGCTGGTCACTCAATATTCCATCTAAATATCAGTATTTCATCTAGACAGAAAATTGGCTTGTCTGTTTTCAGTTTCAATTTAAGCTAGCACGAGTAGCTCCTCTCATAGGTGCTGCTGTTTAGTATTCAAAGTAGAGAATAGCTTTAAAAGCTAATCAGCAGCACCTGCAAAAAGATGGTTTCTGTGTTCTACTGCTGAGAACAACTTTTCAAAAACACCAGAAAAAGATGCGCACATCGTATTCTAAGAATATAGCCTGCTCCACCTCTGTTAAGAAGGTTTTCAAGCTGATGGTAATCAGGGTATTTCACACCTTTGCTGCTGTCATTTTTGTTATCCTAAATTATAACAGGCATTTGTCAATGTCAAACGTTTGCTTGCATGATATTGTAGGTTAGAACAATATTTTGAGGCCATGGGCAGACCTTTCTTACCCCAAGTAGCCAATGTTTCATGGACTTTGGGTTCCACTGTTCTAATGGGTATAGGCCCCTGTAGTTAGAGCTAGCTGTGTACACTGAGCAGCAGTCAGCGCACAGGTAGTGGGGGGCAACATTCAGAAAGTTATACACTCTGACTGGAGCACACTCTCTAAATATGGGGACAGGTCAACACAATATATTTATTTATTTGTTTATTTATTTATTTTATTCTTTGGTAACCAGGTAAGGCCCACTAGACACAGGTACCTGTTTTCAGGGGTGACCTGGGAGCACTAGGAATCCAGATATTGACAGAATGGAGGGAAAGCATTTACCGAATGGATGTATTAAGACCTACTGAAACAGATAAGTTTTAAATCTGTATATTTTTCATTGGTTGTGCTTGGTGTTGCAGTGTGAACTGACAATTAAACCTTATCACTGACTTTACTTACCTCTAGACATCCCTGTCAGAATGAAAAATTAAGACAAGGGCTGCTAAATGTAACTCATTTCGGAATATTGCTCCAAAATTGACAAAAATAGTTAAGAAAAAAGAAAAGCAGAAAACAGGGGACAGGCATACTTTTAATTCCCCAATTTCACCCCATTTTGTTCCTCAATTGCTAAACCCAATACAGTCCCCACAAGGTGCAGTTTCTGCTTCAAAACAAAACACACAGCTTGAGGATAAGGATCTAAATGAGCTGACAAAATAGAACAAAATCTCACAGCCATTATCTTCAAATTCAAAAGAAATATTTTTGCAGCAATCTGTTAAGCTAAAAACAAATTTGGAAAGATAAATCGGACAACAGCAAGGGGAAAAGGAAAACTTGGTAAAAAGAGACTTGCAGGCAGAAGTGGTGTCTCAGAAAAATATGGACTCACAACAAAATAAGCAGGAGACGTCAGGCTCCAGCAATGTCCCAACATTAGTTGATATGCAAGAAAGTGACAAATTAAAGGAAATGAAAACCAGAAATTCTTTGTTTTTTTATTTAACACTTCTCGAACATCTTTTTCTAAAACAACGGCGACAGAATGTAAATTTAAAAATGTTGAGAATAAAGAGGAAGAAAAATTGTGCCAAAACTCCATACAAGCTGTAACATTATTAACAGTGATAAATAAGTATAATGATAAATGAGAAAGAAAGCAACCCCAAAGAAATAGGGGACAAATCAGGATAATCTGCTCGGAAACTTATGCAAAGACCTCTTTGAGTAAAAAGCAGATTGACCAGACAACAAATATTATAACAGATAATGAGATAAGTGAAAATCAAGTTTCAAGCAAGGTACCCAATAAAAACCAACTAAATTCATCAAAGGAATCATCAAATGAAAAATCCGAAGATAAGAATACATGCTTATCAACGCAACAAAAAGATTAAGAAGAAGAAAAAATGCTGACTTGGGTAGCAGCAATATTAAAAGAAATTTTGGACATTAAAAAAGAGTTGGCACCAATAAAAGAGATACAGTCACAACTTGCAACTTTAAAACAAGAAATAACTGAAACAGCAATAGATATTCAAGAAGTATCAGGCAGAACAAAGAATTTCTGTGATTGAAGACGAAGCTTTAGTGATAAGAAGAGCGACAGAGCAAAACGAAAAAGACATAACAGAGATTAAAGTGAAAACTGTGGACTATGAAGCAAGGGCACGCAGGGAAAAGAAAAAGTTCATAGCAATGCCTAAACAATGGGACAATTACACACCTGTAACAACCTCTTTAAATGGAATAGTTGCAGCCTTCCTGGATGCTTCACTTGACCAGTTAAAATTCGATATAGATAGAGCCCATAGATTGTTGAAATCTCACCCAGAAGAAGGAAAACCGCCATGTGCAGTTACTGCCAAGTTTTTTTAAAACTGCAGATAAAGACCTGTTGATGACTGCAGTTTATAAAAATGTAAAAGTCAAGAGTGCATCAATAACTATCTACCATGACCTTCCTTATGAGATTACTGTGTGCAGAACAAGAAAAATATTACTACTTTAAGGTCTTTGCTGTGGAAAAAACATAAGGAATCATCCCTTGTGCACCTGGCTAGATTGAAATTGATATTGAATGGTCAGAAATTACTTTATGACAATGTTGGAAGATGCATATTGGGACTTACACCTGAGAATCCCACAAATTTTCTGATTCTTAATATTGTTGAATGAAAAAAATAATTTATTTATTTTTATTTAGTTTTTGTTGACCGGGTAAGTGCACTAGACAAGTCCTGCCTATTTTCAGGCACGACCCGGGGGAGGGGGATACAGATGAATGCCAACTGACCTTGAACCACATTAAGCTGTTGGTGGTATTTTTAGTGAATTAATAATATATATAATAAATAATATTGTCTATTTTCTATAGTAGTAAACTAAAAGATGTGTTACTAAGAATGAGGGGGGTTCTAATGCTGCAATAACGTAAGGTGCATTACTGCACTGTGCACTGCAGTCTTATTATGGTGGCTGGAAACACATATTGGATTGTCTTCATTGAGGTGGGGAGGCAATCAAAGGTTTATAACATTATTTAAAGTGTTAAGGAAGCAGCCATATAGAAATAAGAATAAAGATGAACAGCAAAGAAAGATTAAAAATGATTTCGTTACATGGCATAGTCTGGGGGCCCAGGCCTGAAATTTTTGGTGACGTAGCACCCCCCCCATACAGAAAGCAACAATTATGTTATTTTGATAGAAGTGTCCCTTAGGTACTTATCTAGGGTGGATGTGGTCTTGTAGAGTGGTAGCAAGGTATGCCAATGCAAGATTTGTGTACCCATGTCAGAACAACATTTTGCACAAGTGAAAAGGCCACACAAATATATTAAAGTTGTTAAGACAAGTTTGAAAGTAAAAATGACCAATAAAATGGGATTCAAACAATTTATTTTAAAAGACAAAAACTAATTTTAGTCATGCAAAAGGTATCTTTGTCATAAATTATTACTAATTTCTTTTAAAAGACAAAAATTTTAGTCATACAAAAGGTTTCTTTGACATAAACTATTAATAAGGCTCATTACTTAAAGAATGTTGGCCTTATGATTTATATTGATAAATGCACAGATTATTCATAGACACAAAAGTTTTAAATACCGGATTCATTATAATAGAAGCCAGGTATACTATTGCACACCATGCTGCTAGCAAAACACTAATATCCAATGGACTCCCTCTCAGCAATGGGCAATATGATAGTATATGTGTGTCTAGCCTTTTTCGGTATATTTGACATACGCTACATGTCTAAGTCTGAGTCATCTGGATCCACAGTGGCAGCTTTATGAGGATTATAACAGTTCTCAACACCAGTACACAAGCAAGCCTGTGTGCACACCATAGTCTACCTGGAACAACTGCAGTTGCACTCACACTTGGCTTTTTTGCATGTAATGAGTTCCAGAAGTGCTTTAGGGACAGGTGTCTGTGTTATTAGTGTTTGAGAAATGTGCCCATCCTTGTTGTGATGCCAGCCATTTCCAGTTGGGGATGGGATGTCAGGCTGAGCATCCAGGGCATGGTTCCAGATAAGCATCTGGTAATTTGCGCGCTTGATATGTTGCAGAAGACTATCAGGAGTTGTGGGGAGGGCTTCATTCTGGGCCTGTTCATGACAGAAAAGCTTATATCGCACACAGTTTACATTTAATGAGTTAGCCATTGGGTCATAGAGAAGGGTTATCAAACGTTCTACTGATTTCAACTGTGCAGGAGGTATATCCACTGTAGTGCCAAACTTGGTAAGATGGAGTCTTATCCAACCCAAGCGATGTTATGCAATTCCAGATCCATTAAAAACAAGACGGCTATAATTGTCAGTCTTGTTGAATCATTGGATCTGGCATGTATCATCGAGGCTTGGCTGATCGATAATGCTGTCCCTAGTCTTGAATCAACTGTTCCAGTTGGGTTCTTGGTGATACACTGCCTGAGGTTGGATCGTAGGGGTGCTGGTGTAGCCATCTGTTTTAGAACAGAATTGGGCCTGACAGATGTGCCAATGAGGGAGACTAGATCCTTTGAATGTATATTGAGTGCAGATGTGGGATGCAAAATTCTTCTTGTCTACCATCCACCCGGGGACTAGAAGCAATTTTTGCAGGCAGTCGTGGACGTTGTTGTCGATACAGTGTTGGGGTTCCCCAGAGTGATGGTGCTGTGTGACTTCAACGCCTGGGCCGACAACAGACTCTTGCATTTTGGTCAGGACTTCCTCCAACTCATGATATCATTGGGCTTCACATAGGTGGTTACCTCTGCAACCCACAAATCAGGTCATTCCTTGGATCTGGTTTTCCTACTGGGAATGGAGACTGCTGATGTGGTGGTGGAACCCATCACCTGGTCTGACCATTACACTGCCAGTTTCAATTTCCGGGCTCCCCCTTATAGGCCTGCCCCTTTGGAGTTGGTCCAGTGCTGTCCTTTGAGGGGCATGACCCCAGATGGCCTGATGGCAGTACTAGCTCTCTCGGGGTGTCCAAATGTGAGAGGGGATCTAGATGCCCTAGTACAAGCCTATAATAAGACTGTGGTAGAGGCTCTGGACCCTATCGCTACTGTCCATGTTTGCCCCCTCACCCTTCGCCCTCGGTCCCCATGGTTTGATGGGACTTTGAGGGAGATGAGGAGAGAGGGGCAAAGGATTTATTGATTGATAAAATTAATTTTTATACAGGAAAACATCATTAGAGGCAAACCTCTATTTTTAAAGAAGGTCCTGTATTCGCTTTACATTCACACAGTTGATGGTACACATACAACATAGTCATTACATAGGATGGAACGTTTGTGATGGAAACCTGACCTTGATGCCGACAGACTTAGATTGATGGCCCATTATTCAGACTATCAATCGGTTATCTCCTGTAAGAAGGCAGAGTTCCTATCCAGGGAGATTACTACCGCACGGAACCAACCAGCTCAGCTCTTTTGAACTGTGGACAGACTGTGCAATCCAGCCAGTCTGCAGGTCTGAAGAGCCTTGTCACAAGACCCTACTTTCACATTTGCAAATTATACTACATAGCCACTAGAGGGCTACAACAGCTGTCTTTTCTGTTAAAGAGAAAACACATTATATTTTCTACTTCCTCTTCTGCTCTAGTGGACCTGGGATACCTCTCTTTCTGAGGACCATCCCCGGGGTTTTTCTGCCTGTTTCTCAGGCCAAACCATGCTCATCCACTAAGGCTGCAAGACTTGAACGCCTTCCCCCACTCCCATTCTGTACTGGTGGAGCAGGGCCAGAAACAGAAACGAATGCTACAGACCAATCTTGCCACACCAGATTGCAGCCTTGAACCACCTCACTGGCTCAGCTGAAAAGAGTTGCTCCACAGGTATGTTCAGTGCCAAAACCACCTCTCAGCCAACAAAAGGATTTTGAACTTATGACACCTGAGCGCCGATTGGTCTAGGGTTCTAGTGACTTTTACTGCCAGCGCTTGCGGCTTTTAGATCTACCATGGAAAGTTACAGCTGGTTCCTCGGTGTGTCACTAGCTTTACTAGCACTCAGCTCAATTCTTCAGAACCCTCATCCCTCCCTGAAGTGGAATGACCCTTGCGCTTCTCCCTGTCCTGCGTCCAACAGCTCCTTTCAGGTAGCCATTCTGGACTATTGGGCTTCTCAGCTATCTCTGCCAGGGAGTGGGACATCTCCCAAGCTGCCTCTGCAGATTACTCCCCCATCCAGACTCGAGACTTCCTACTCATGGCAAATTCCTGCCAGGACACTAGTGGCTGCAACACTAGGCCAGTATAACACTAGGAGTGGGTACAGGCCTACCCATCAACACCGCCTCCCCTATCGTCCAAAAAATAGTGTTTACAAATTACAGTTCGCTGTTAAAAGAATCCTGCTTCTTTACTATTGTGCTCAGGCAATGCTCTAACTCAACCCAGGACCATTAGACACCCTTGCTTCTCCATCAGACCTGGCAGGTATCAAAGAAATGTCTTTTATGCATCTTAATGCCTGTAGTTTGCTGAAAAAGTTCACCCTTATCCAGGTTTGGGTGAGCCACACCCTACCTGATGTCCTAGTGATCACTGAGACCTGGCTTAGGCCAGCCAGCCCAGACAATGAAATCAATATCCCAAATTATTTACTCTTCCGAGCGGATAGGAAATCAAGAGGAGGTGGGGTGGCAATTTATGTAAGGGACAAATCCTCAGCCGCATGCATAGACTCATCATCCTCCCCCAAAGAATTTGAGTGCTTGATCCTAAAGATTGAACTTTCTCCTTCCAGTGCACTCTGTGTAATAGGTTGCTACATGCCCCCTTCTGCCAAGCCTCATCTCCTGTCTCACCTCAGTTCTGTACTGGGGCTCAGTTCCTTGGAATCCATTATTCTTGGTGACCTGAACTATGATTGGCTATCAAGTGCATCAGCTCCCTTGAAATCCTTTTGTAACACTCTAGGGCTGGTGCAACTCATTGGTGAGCCTACACGACAAATAAAAAGAACCTTAACAACAGCTCCCTCTTAGATGTAAATTTGGTTAGCAAGCCACACCTGTTCTCTCATGTTGGAACATTTTTCTCAGACATTAGCGATCATTGTATAATCACCACCATTAGATCCGTGCACAAACCACAGTTTGTGACAAACGCAACTTCGATTTTTTTGCATATGTCCACGACTTGAAACATTCACCGCGATAGCAGGAATTCTTCCTAGCCAAAATGGTTAACAGGGCATATACTATTTTTTATGATATTTTAAGTGAGGCATTAATAAGCATGCACCCTTGGTTAAGGTGCTGGTCAGGAGCAGCACCTGTCGTTGGTTCTCGCCTGAGCTCAAAGATTCCCTGTTAGAAAGGGATACTTTAAGGAAAAAAGCCTAAAGAAGCAAGAACGACTTGGATTGGTGTATTTTTAAGAGAGCATGTAACAAGTGCACCAAGTTGGTCAGAGCAGCCAAGGCCGCCTACTATCATTCGGAGCTAGCCTCTGCCTCAAGAAATCCTTCAAAGCTCTGGAAAACATTAAAAGACATGTCTGTACATGCACCTGGAAATTCCATTCCAGCAAAAATTAAGTCCGGTGACAGCGTTATCTCTAACCGATCGGAGATATTGGAAGCCCTCAATAACCATTTTGCAATGGCAGGGCAAGCATTTGATACTTCTCCTGCCAATGACCTCCACACAGCTCAGGGCCCACCAACCCACAAGTCCCCCTCTACCGAAGAGGCCTTCTCCCTCCTGCCTGTCTCTCTAAAAGAGGTGGAAGACCTACTGCTGCAACCGGACACCAGGAAGGGAGCAGGCTCCAACTTCATAGAGCCATACTATCTGAAATGTGCCTACCATGTGCTTGAGGTGTCAATCACCCACCTATTCAACATGTCACTCTCCAAGGGTAGCCTCCCCCCTCAATGGAAAATAGCCCATGTCAGCCCTCTATTAAAAGCAGGTGACCCTGCAATCTAAATAATTACAGACCGATCTCCCTCCTCCCCATCCTGTCTAAATTACTAGAAGAAATAGTGTGTGGCCAGCTAGGGGTATACTTAGAATCCAGAAGCCTATTAAACCTGGTTCAGTCTGGATTCAGAGCAAAGCACAGCACCATAACAGCTCTAGCTAAGGTGACCAATGATTGGCTCCTAGACCTTAACAACAAGAAGCATGTCTGTGCCATTTTCTTGGACCTTAGTAAGACATGCAACACAGTCAATCACAGCTTGCTTCTTTCCTCCCTAAACACCTTAGGACTGGACCATAAATCTATGTGTTGGTTTGCAGACTACCTCGGAGAACGGAAGCAGCAGGTTAAAGCTGAAGGTGATCTTTCTCCATTAAAACCTATGCTGAGGGGCGAGCCCCAGGGCTCTATCCTTGGTTCCCTCCTCTTTGCAGTCTACATTAACAATATCAATGACCCCATCAAAAAAGCCAACATCCACTTATTCGCGGATGACACTGTACTGTACTTGAGTCATCCCACGCTGGAAGCAGCCTGTGAAGACCTCCAAGCTGAATTTAACCTTCTACAATACCAACTCATAAACAAAAAGCTTTTCCTCAATGCAAAAAAGACAAAAGCCATGCTCTTCTCCCCCTCCTTGCATGCGGCAATTCCTGCTGGGGGGGCTATCCTACAAATTACCACTGTTCTTGGAGAATCACTAGAGTATGTAGCTAAATTCAAATATCTAGGAGTTTGGCTCGATCATAAACTTTCCTTCGCCGACCATCTCAAAGAACTACAGAAGAAACTAAGGCAAAGATTAGGACTATTCTACAGAATTAACCACCTGCTCACAAAGGAGGCCAAGATTCAATTGGTTCAAGCTACCTTCCTATCTTTAATAGATTACGTGGACCTGCTCTACAGCCACTGCACTGCCTCTGCACTGGCTAAGCTAGACACCCTCTACCACAGAGCTATCAGGTTCATTACTGGTCTTCCACTTTCCACACACCACTACTCCCTCTACTCATCATTAGGCTGGACTTCCCTTCACTATAGAAGGAATAGAAATGCCACCCTATGGGCCTTCAGAGTGGTGACCAAAAAGCTCCCCTCATATGTCTCATATTGTATTCCCCAGAGTGTGTTAGGCACCTATGCTCTAAGGAGCTATTCCCTAATTGCCCTCCAAGTTCCAAGGGTCAAAACTCATTTTGGCAAAGCTGCTCTAAGCTTCTCTTTACCCACATTGTGGAACAGTTTACAAAAGAACCTGAAGCTGAGCTGCCCTGTTAGCCTGAATATCTTCAAGGCGCTCTACGATCGCTACATGAAAGCACCTTGCAAATGTTTTCCTCATCGCTAGCCCACTAATTATGCAACTCCCCCTTTCCATCCTGACGCTCGCCATGTTTCTACCCCTGGCTCTCACTCTTTCCCTATTAACTCTTCCTGCTGCACCCACCCTTCCTTGTCCCCTCCAGCCTGGCTAAAATCCCACTCCATCCATAGTAGTGTCCCAATTATCTACCCCTCCTCCGTCATTATCATAATAAGCAAGTACACAACAGCCATCGTCACTTTCTGTGGTTTTAGCCCAATTTTTCTCCCAGTCATCAGTAATATATCCCCTCCTCTTCTTTACCTCGCTAACCTACCACCCCATACATGGCCTCTTTCCCATATATGTGTAGTTGCCAGCTGCCTCACTCAAAAGATCTCTGCTTATAACCCCTGTATGCCTATGGTTGATTGTACATCTGCTGACTTCTTTAATTGTAAAATAATGCTGTTTTTTTTTATTATTATTATTTATTTCAACCTTGTACTGTACTGTGTACATTGTATATACTTTTTCTTCCTTTTATATTATTGCTTTTTGTATACCTGCTTCTGTACTGTACTTTAATGTATTCATGACCAGGTCCACCTTGTAAATGAGCCTTGCTCAATGGTGCCCGCCTGGATAAATAAAGATTTTGATTGATTGATTGATTGAAGATAAATATGATGAGTTTGCTCACCTCTTTCCAGATAAGGTTAATGACATTAGATCAGAGATCCGTGCAGCAGGTTCCAATGGGCAGTGTGGTGATTGGTGGGAGGTCGCTGCACCTCAGTTTGGCTGGTCTATTTTTAAACAGCCAGCGATCGCAGATGTCGTGAAGATCATTGAGAGCATGTGGCCAACCTGCTGTAGTATGGACCAGGCCCAACCCGCCTCCTTATGGGGTGCATTGAGGTCATCAGCCCTGTCCTTGCAGAGATAGTCCGGTGCTAGTTGGAGACTGATGAGTTCATTGACTCCTTGAAGGAGGTGGTGGTGATTCCCTCATGTAAGAAATCTTCTCTCGATCCGGACTGTCTCGTTAACTACAGACTGGTTTCTAATCTGCCCTTTGGGGGTAAGGTTATTGAGAAGGTGGTCATGCTGCAGCTGAAGGATCACCTTACCATCCATGACATCTACAATCCTCTCCAGTCAGGATTTAAGAAGAGGCATAGCACTGAGACCACCCTAGTTTGGATGCTCAATGATCTCCTGATAGCCAGAGATCAGAGGTCTTGTTTCATCTTAGTCCTCCTTGATCTCTCTATGGCATGTGACACTGTGGATCATGGCATATTGCTTGAGCACCTGCGGGTGATCTGTGGACTGTCGGGGACAGTCCTCCGATGGTTTCATTCATTCCTCACTGGTAGGTTTCAGAGAGTAGCATCAGGAATTTATTCCTCTGACACTTTCTCCCTGCCATGTGGGATTCCGCAGGGCTCTGTATTGTCACCTATGCTATTCACGGTGTACATACTGCCATTGGGAGACATTGTAAGGTGGTATGGAATGAGTTTTCATTGCTATACAGATGATACTCAGTTATACATGTCCTTTACACCAAATCAGGATAACACGTTCCCTGTGTTTAATAACTGCCTTTCCAAGATCCAGGAATGAATGAGTGCCAGTTGGTTGAAGCTGAATCCTGGCAAGACTGAGGTTTTTTCGGTGGACCTGGACCATTGGGTAGAGGGGTCTTTAGCTCGACAGGCCACCAGGATTTTGCTCGGTGGTTGCCAGCTGATGACCTCTGAATGGGTGCGAAGTCTGGGTGTTATTCTAGATGAGTGGTTGATGCTGAAATCTAAGGTGTCCTCCGTCGTCAAGTCCTCATTTTACCATCTGAGGAACATCACCCAGATTAAGCACCTGGTTCTGCCTGGCGACCTTCCGACTTCGGTCCATGCCTTTGTGACCTCTCACCTTGATTACTGCAATGCCCTGTACCTAGGCCTACCAGGGGTTGATATTCACCACGTGCAGCTGGTGCAGAACGCAGCAGCAAGGTTGTCAACTGGGCTGTCTCGATCTAGACATGTCATACCTGTGCTACATGAACTGCTCTTGCTGACAGTTCAGTGGTGAATCACCTTCAAGGTTGGCTTGCTGACCTATAGATCCCTACATGGACAGGGACTGAGCTACCTGCAAGATCTCTTGCATCCCTACTGCCCCTCTGGCCACTCTACTCCACTGATGAGGGATTGCTGGAGATTCTCAGGGTCCATTTGAAGACCTCTAGGGCTCAAGCTTTTGCATTCATGGCCCTCACCCTCTGGAATTCTCTACTTAATCGGGTTAGAGGGTGCTTGACTGTGGAGAGCATTAAAGCAGCTCTAAAAACATATTTATTCTCACTGTCCTTCTCAGATGATTAATATTTGGCTGTTTCTTATTAAATTGAGAATTTTCTTTGACTGATTTTATAGTTTTTTAATCTTTGCAAAAGCGCTTTGATACCTGCTGAATTGTGCTTTTTATAATTATTTATTATGATTATTATAATAACCAGGTTCCCCTTTTTCCCATAGGGAAACCATGGCGTAATTTGCAGTTATAAAGGAGCATTTATAATGGCAAACATAAGCACAGTTTCCCTCATGCTGCGCAGGCGCCTGCCACAGTTCACCACTTCCTGACCGCTCCGCTTGCTCCCAACAAAAAGTCAACTGCCGCCTTTCAAAGTTACTCGGCGGTAAGTTATATATATTTTTAAATTCTAGTAACATTCCACACTTACAGTGCTAAATAGCAATTTTAAATATTTTGAAACCATGGGCACTGTGTCACCGAACAAAAACGTAGCGTGGCCCCCTCTGTCACAACCCAGAGCCAGAACCTCAACTATTTTATATAATTGCTGTGGTGAAAAAGGAAAACCCAGCAATTATGTAAAATAAAATATGAGGTGGTGTGTAAAATCGAAGTTTACACACACCCTCGGGGTTAGATGCTTTGCACAAACCCCTCAAGCTTTGCTCTCGAGGTTTATGTAGTATCTAACCCCTCGGGTGTGTGTAAATTCTCCTTAAGCACACCACCCCATACTTTATTCTCTATATTATTATTATTATTATTAATGAACCACATTAGGATGTTAACCATTTTGATGTAATCATACCAGAATGCAAATGTTTGGGAAGTTGATTTTCCAAAATTGTGGAATCTGTGCAGTGCATCCTGTACATTCTTGAGGGTATCACCGAGCTGGAAAAGTGTTGCTGTTAGGCTTGTTGCATCATCATTTGATACCGCATTTTGACATTCCTGGAGCTTGCTGTTGATGAGGTCTACATCACAATCAATTTCATTGTCTTTTACCCAGTTACAAAATGCCTGCCACCTCAGTCTGTACAGAGCCTCCATTACAAGCTTATGGGCCCTCACTCCACAGCTGTATGATTTGCCTTTAAGTAGCTTGCTTGCTGTGTTGCTACCATACACCTGCAATTCTATGAGGATGTCTCCCAGACCACTCTCTTCAAACTTCTTTCCAATTACAGCCAGAAATATCTGTGCTATGTGGAAACTACCCATTCTCAAGACTGTTTTCTGAAATTCCTCCAGGCACTTCCACTGAATCACTTTGGCCTTACAATATATAGCCTCATCAAATGTCAAAACACTGTAATCCTGGCCAAGTGTCCTAGACTTCTTGCAGACATTCTTCATTACAGTGAAAGCTGTACTCCATTCAGTAGGTGATGCTGGCAGCATTGGACAGTACCCAACAGATGTTACTGTTGGTATGGTAGATGAAATCATCACATTAAAAGCTGTCCATCCTGGTACTTGCTGAGCATTCACCTTTTCAAACTCAACCTCAAATAACTTGGTTGGACAGCATCTTAGAATTAGCCATTGTAGATCAAGGTTGGTGGCTTGTTGACAAGCCTCAACATCAGTATAGCAGTTACTTTTTACTTTTCCCACAAGATTTGGTGTAAGGCGTCTGCCATGAAGATTGTACTCTAGAATGGCTTGACATACTGTAGGAGTTTCAAGTGATTGTGTTCACAGTGCTGTTTTCTTTATTTGAGCCTGAGCTGCCACTGTGCCAAAGCTGCCTTCCGGAATTGTGGGAGTCTGATGCTGAGATACTACTATAGTTGTGGCATGGGTTGTGTGCTTTCCATCTAACATTTCCACATTTATATCATTATTGTCAGTAGCAAACTGAACAAACTCCCCATGCTGCATGTTTGATGGAATTACGATATCGTTCCTGGCAGCTTTTTCACGCTGATCCATTGCAATAGCTGAGTCAATTCTCTCTAGGGTTTCATAACTGACACAGTGTGCTAGCATGTGCACCATTGTTACTACCTGTTTAGAGCCTGTCATATGGCAAATGGACATTGCAAGTCCAACATGTTTAGGTGTACACTTTGCATCTCTGGATATTGTATGAATAAAGTTCTGACCAACTGATAATATCTATCAGTGGAGGGTCTTGTTAGTGGCTGTTACTAAAGGACTGCCATCTTCAATTGGTTCATCACCGACATCCCCTTGGAATACCCATTCCAGGAACCTATACACATTGTCAGGAATCATGTCTAATGCTTGTCCTAATTTGATAGTGGAATTATCTATTGGACTGATATCCAGTGCCTCACACATTTTGAGTTCACTACAGAGGAGCTGTGCTGCATGAAACAGTGTAGATGTGGTTGAACATTTATCTTTACTTTCAGAAGTAGGAAGAGGGTTTTCCTCCTCATGCTGTTGCTTTGAATGCAACTGGGAAGCTATGTTGATGACATCTTCCAAAGACACAGCATTGCTATACACGCGCTCTGGTTTACTTGGGTCATGCTGTGTTTGAAAAATGATTTAGTCACCAAAATAGTTTGTTAGTCTTTTCTTTAGCTTCTCACTTCAGTAACTCTCACTGCTAGGAACATTGCCTTTCAGAATATCCCGGTATCTCTGTAACAGGTAAGATATAGACAAGGCTTTTCTGCTGATAACAAGGTCATTCTCAAGTTCAGAAATCAGTTCATTGAAACATGCTTTATACACAGACTCATCTTCCTTGTCACTGAATAGTGAAAATTTTGTCTGTATGTTTCTTTTGCTGGTGAAAGTACTATGGCAGTCTTTGTGGTACTTTGCTTCAAATGCAATTAAGTCCAGTCCAGCTATTCACTTTAAGACTGCGTCATCTTCTTTGGCTTCAGCTGAATCAAGTTTCTTGCCCTCTGAAGGTTACAATCTGTGATATATTTTTGTCTTTTTTGTGATACATCTTCTGGCATATTATACACAAATTCCAGTTAACAGGCTGGCAAGTCAATTGCCTACTCTGTGAGATTGAACACTGACCAGTATCAGCAGAAGAGCCAGAACTTGAGCTTCTTCCTTGACATTAAAAATGCTTCAGGGGATGGCTCTGTGTTGCCGGGCAAAGGGGTTCCCCTGGCATGCTGGCAACCCAAGTTCACTCCCAAGCCCATGATGACAGGAGTGGAGGCTGACAGAGAGGGCTTTAGAGTGTCCCATGGATGCTCTCCTCCCAGGGGGGATGGCCAAGAATGCACCACCCTTTGGCAGCTCCTGGTGGATGGTTTTGGCATCATGGTTTGCAGCGTGGATGACCACTGGTCACATGCGTGATTATGCCAGGACACCACGGCATGCATTCTGGGGTGGTGGGGCAACCAAGAAAATGGAAATTGGCCACCAGCTGTCCAGATGATGGTGGCCCACCCTCCCAATGCTGCAAAGTCTGGGATCATCCCGTGCTGCACCCTTGCCATCCCTGACGCAGATGGAAAGGACGGTGCTGGTTGGCACTGGATAAGTCTCCCCTCCCAGTCCCTGCCACAGGAGGGAGGCCTTCCCAGTGAAGAGATACTTTGGGTCAGCCAGGGAGGCAGCATGATGGGGGTAACAGATGGCGGTCAGGACGGAGAGGCGCGGAGAGGAGCTTGGTCACCCAAAGGAGTGGGCAGCTAGGTTGGCGTGAAGGGGGCATAAATAAATAACAAAAAAATGCTTCAGGTTTGTTTTGCTGGTGTAAGACTAATGAAATCATGCATGATAATGTACTGCAGCAAAGCAAATAATGCATCAATGTCTAATGACTGCAATCGTTGATAAACATGGTCTTTTCTAACAAGGCATGCATTATAAAATGTCTTTAGTCCTCCAGGGGTTGCAGTCCTCAGGTGTTCCTATGTTGTTATTTGGCAGATGATACACTTGGACCAGACACTAGTCAGGCAGTGTTTTTTTGGTGAGGAGGGTCAAAGTCTCAGCCGGGTCTTCAGCCATTTTGTTGCCACTCAGTTGTTATTAACTGAAAAAAAGAATGCTATTAGAAATATTTTCATTAGTACATTATTCATCTTGTAAAGTTATAAAAAGAAAAAACCCTTTGTTCATGTTTTATAGCTGTAAAACATGATGTTGAAATGAGCTATTTTCTTTTTATAAATTATATAGTGTAAGCAGTTCATAAATTACACATATAGACAAAACAACAAGCAGAGAACATATTTAAAGTAAGTTTGCCATAATGAAATCAATATGGGATGAAAACATTGTAAAATTATACACGTTAAAGGAAAGTCATTATTTTGAATTTTTCCAGAAATTCGTAAAGGCAATTTGACATGATTCAGAAAAGCATCCATATTTCTCAAAGTTAGCACTGCATATTAATGAATCCCTCCAAAAATCACTCTTGGAGGTTCATCCCTTCATAAAAAAATGTTAAACCTTTTCTATGGGAGAGTTCTGCCAATTTCAAATTTAGGCGGGGTTTTCCATGTGGGCCCCCAGACTAGCAGAGGTAGTGTATCCTATTCAGATAGTCCTTGCAACATGGAACATACACAGAATAAACTCCCCATTAAAAATGAAGCGAATTTTGACATATGCAAATGAAGATAATATTAGCATACTGTTGATACTTGAAACCCATTTAGATAAAGAAATATTAAAATTAAAAACAAGCTGGGTAAAACATATATATTACTCCACTTGAATAACTAAAAGTAGTGGAGTAGCCATTTTAATAAGGAAAATTTTAGACTTTAAATATGAAAAACAATTTGAAGATGAAAAAGATAGGATCATACTAATAAAATGTGTTATTATGGGGAGACACTATTTACCAGGCTCTGTTCATGCACCCTTCATAAATTATCAGGACTTTCTGGTGGTCGTTCCGGTAAAAAAGCTTTCAGCTTAGTGTGCTACTCCTGGTTAAACAACTAAAAAAATATCCTATCAGGCATAATAAACTTAGGATAAGGGGATATAATTATAGGTGGTGATTCTGGTTACACATCAAGTCCACACAGTCTGAAACAGCTAAAATGGAAATTAGGATGGCAATTCTACTGGGATTTCTTTAAAAACTTCTAAAGTTCAAAGCAGAATTCATTTTGGGAGGATTTTTCCTAATGAATTCTGTTAAAAATATTAGGAAATTCAGCCCCGTGGAGTTGTATTCATTGTTTTATATTGAGTAACTCAGAGGACTCGGCCTATGCTGTCCATGCATAACCTCAGACACCACATAAATTAACAATTACAACTCCACGGGGACAACTTTTTGAATGCTTTCAACAGAATTCACTAGGAAACATCCTCCTGAAAGGAATTCTGCATTGAATTTTAGACGTCTTTAAAGAAATCCCAGTAGAATTGCCATCCAAAGTTCCATTTTGGCTGTTTCAGACTTGTGAGGATTTGACATGCTGTGGGTTATTTGAATGCCTATTTGGATCCAGAAATGGATGAATCAACCTCTCCAACATGTTCTGATAGAAAAACAGCCAAACAATTAAAGGCTTTTTTAACAGATTTCAATTAGTAGATATATGGAGACAGAAAAATTCAAAATTAAAGAAATATACCATTTATTCCAACCCCACAGGCATATTATCTAGATTAGATTAGATTCGTATTTCCTGTCATATACTAAGACATAATGGAAGTAGAAATATTAAACATGCACCTATCAAACCATGATATGATGGAATCTCTGATTGTTCCAACAAAAGACAGGAAAAGAACACAAAAATGGAGATTTAATAATGTTTTGCTTAGGGACCCTGACTTTTTGTCTCATATGACAACCACTATTCAAGAATTTTGGCACTTTAATTATAATGACTCCTTTAGAGTGACCAATATATGGGATGCTTTTAAAGCCACCTTGAGGGCCTATATTATATTATATGAAATAAAATATAAAAAACAGGAAAAACAAAGATATCTCAAATGGAAAAGGAAATAAAGAAATTAGATATTAAGATTACAAATAGGGAGACTGTCTTAAAAAACAAAATAGAAGAAAAGAAGTCACAGCTAAAAGAATATTTAAATACTGCCATACAGAAACAAACAAGAATGTTGAAAAATAATTGTCATTACAATGGTGATAAAACGGGTAAATTACCAACTTATATGGTTAAAAAAGAAACTAAAAAAAGAATAATTGTGAATATTCAAGATACAGATAGGAAATTTTCTCAGAAGATAAGCAAATAGGGGAAGTCTTTATAGATTATTTCATTAAAATATATCATCATACATCATAAGGTAATGTTGATAAAATAACAGAATACCTAACAGAATTAGAAATACCAAAATGACAAACACAGTGGCAATCAGTTACAGAGGAAGACGTAATATGTGTTATTCAACAGTTTCCTAAAAATAAAACACCTGGACAAAGTGGACTAATCTTGGAATTGTACTGTACATTTAAAGAAATATTGTCTCCATGGATTACAAAACTGGCAACAGAAATGGCAGATACATCTAAAATTCTTCCCACTATAGTAGATGCATTAGTAGTAGTATTATATAGGGAAAATGAAAATTCTTTATTACTAGAATGTTATACACCAATTGCCTTGAAGAACACTGATTGCAAGATTATAGCTAAAATCATAGTCAAAAGAATTGAGAATGAAGTTTTGAGATTGGTCCATCATGACCAAACAGGATTTGTAAAAGGCAGAAATATATTTCAAAGCATAATAAAGGTCCAGGCCTTGATACATAAACATGAGAACTCTCAGGAAGAATGCATGGCCATAGCGTTAGATGCTACTAAGACCTTTGACTTAATGAATTGGGAATTCATGTTTCAATGCCTGAAGGCATAACCTTTTTCTGTCCAGTTTATGAATATGATTAAAGCTTTTTGTACTAATCCTAGAATTAGCGTCAAAATAAATCAGTTCCATACAAACCCAATAATTATGCACAATGATGTATGACAAGGGTGCCCACTCTCTCCAATACTTTTTATTTTAGCACTTGAACCTCCTTTAATTCATATTATGGAAAATGCTGAAATAAAAAAAATATCCATGGGGATGAAACAATCTAACTAAATGTGAACGTGGATGACATAATGGCATTATTAAAATATCCTGGCTAATCTTTTCCTGCCCTACTGAGAGAGGTGGATAGATACTAGAGCTGTGTGGAATGAGAAATTCCAAATCCACCGAATTTCAATGATATTTCACAAAATACCATGAAATTTTGCAGATTTTCATTGGAATTGTGTGGAATAGTTTTAATTTAATAATTTGGTTATAACTCCGCCATTGTTTGAGCTAGAGCTCTGAAATTTGGAATATATGCTCTTTGGGCCAGAGGCCACTAATGTGTCAAATGTCATGAAATTGGAGTGGATAATATCAACATTATAGGTGCTCAAATATTGTCATTTTACTGTTTGTGCAAAATTTCATGAACATTTTTATCTGCATATATCTTAACCGTCTATTGGGCCAGGTATCTTAAATTTGGCATGATTTCTTGATGATAGCTGTTCTAACAATGTCAAATTTCGTGACAACATGATGATTTGTCTCAAAATTATATGTGCTCAAAATCTGTCATTTTATTTATTTCAGAAAATTTCATGAAAGAATTTCATCTACTTATAACTCAGGTACGTTTGAAGCTAGCCATGTGTAAATTTGTATGGATAACCTTTTTGTAATACCTATAGAATGATCTAAATATGGAGAGAATTAGATAATTGATTTTTAAGTTACAGGGGTTCAAAACTTACTATGTAAATATTTGCAAAACTTTGTGAAAACTATCAAAAATGTGGATGTTTTTAATGTCTCTGCTCTTGCATGCATAGAGTTAACATTTGACATGCATATCCATAGTCAGTGTATCCTGGTGTCTAACACAACTGGATACATTGTTTAAGCAGTTTTAATTTTGCAGAAGAAAAAAATTATTAGTAAACTTTTCTCACATATTTATGATAGCATATACTGTAGATGAAGCATCTAGAATTTATTTGTGGAAATTAACAATGCACATATCACTACTTCATTTGATAAGCTGGGCTGAGCTTTGTGCAGTCCTGCTGTTCCTCTCTGAGTGACTATCCCCCCTCTCTTTTGGCATAGCCAGACTGACTCAGTAGAACTACTGATCCCACTGATATCCTCTTTGTTCTTTACAGTGACACTCCCTTAAAATGTGAGTACCTACTCCTTTTCCTATTGATCTACCATGTTGGAATAGCCAGAATTCTTTCTTCCTGCTGCCCAAGACATTGTCTTCCCCCACTACAACTTTTTGAGTACCTCTAAGTCCTAAACTTGCATGTTCACCAGGCTCCCTGGATCATAAATTTACTGGATGTGATCCTTAAATACTGCATTCAAGTTGGAATTATTGACACTCTGTACTTTCTTGCTCCAACCTGGGGGTCTATCACTGTTGTGCTACCCAGCTCAGTTGTCCATTTCTTGGTGAAACTATCCATCTAACTCCAGAACCTGGTGACCCCCTGTGCTACCTGCCTCTTATACCACTATCCTTTAATAAGAATCCCCCAGATAAGGCTGAGTGAAATTAGAAAATTCAATTTTTATGGAATTTTTCATGCAATTCTACGATTTGCACAAAGACTCATGGGATTTGACTTTAAGTACAGATGTTATTTTGAATTTCTCACAGCAAACAAATAATAAAATTGGCACACACAGTCTCCTTGTAAGGTCTAAGAACCTGTCAGATTTAATAATATTGCATTCTCTATTTTTAAAGTTTCAGGGGTTTATTAAGTTGTAGTTTACAATCTTGGAAAATTACATTTTTAAATGTTGTGAAAGTTTGACTACTTTTAATTCAATCCCATTTAAAGCTGCAAATATGAACTTTTTCAGAAATGTCCATGTGATATAGTAGTTTAAATGTTTCAACTTAGGTTAAATTTGGATATGCATTTTTAAAATTAGAGGGAACTAACTGATAATTTAAATTTTGGCAACATGTTTGGCAGACTATAACTCAGTCCCATTTAAAGCTAGGAATCTGAAACTATGTGCATATACACATGTAGTGATAGTCTGTATACCTGGCAATTTTTGTAACATTGCAATGAATATTATCAAAATTATACTAAAATTATAGGAATCCAAATTTTGGCAAAATATTTGGCTACCTATAACTCAGCTCCCATTCAAGTTTAAGACTTAAAACATGGTGAACATATGCATTCTAGGCACTTTTTTAAATTCTGATATTGTGGAGAAATTTGGATAAGAAAGTTTAAAATAATCTCAAAAACTGGCGCCTTACCTCGCACCATGCCAGTGATCCGGGTTGGGGAACAACCTTGGGCTGTCAGGGGTGCTGGCTTGGGAGGGAGGGTTGGAACAGAATTGAGCCTTGGCTCTCCCTTCCATGGGGTGGATGCCTGCTCTGCCACAGTCCCGCTTCCACCAGGTGGAGGCCCGGTGGGTGGAGTAGGTAGTCAGGAGCGGCGATGAAAGTCCAAAGAGGAGTGGAGGGGGCCATCAGATCCTGGCAAGTGCATGCACCCCACGCACGTACATGCATGTGTATACCATGGCCCGGGGGGGAGAAAATTAAAACCTATATATGGAAAAAAAAATCTCAAAATAACTGAAAATGTAATTATGATTAAAGGTTTGGCCACTCATAACTCTGTCCCCTTTCAATCTATTACTCTGAAATTAGGTATAGTCTTGTAAGCTATGGAGTACTGTTTATGTTCCAAGTTTGGTGTTATTTGGAGGCGTACTTTTAAACTTCTAGTGAAATAACTGAAACTTGAAATTTTGTGACATTCTGAGGAATTTTCATCAACATTCTGCAGAATTCTGCAGAATCAGAATGGTCATTCTGCTGACATTCCACAGGCAGAATTTTATATTACACACAGCTCTAATAGATACTCCCATCTGTCTGGTCTTATATAAAATGAAAAAAAAATCTGTAATATTAGTGCTAACAAAACTGTCAAACACGATGGAATATATACAAGCATACATATGGACATATGGAGAAGCCAGCAGCAGAAGAAGGCCATTTGGTCTATCTAGTCTGTTCATATTGCAGGGTCCACAGCTCAAGCTACTGTCCCTGCCCCACTCCCCATTCTTCCCATCCTCCTTACCCATGATCCTTACCTTCCTCCGATGCCTATCACAGCCTCTCTTGAAGCTGCCCACTGTCTTCAATGAGACAACCTCTTCCGGCAGCGCATTCCAAGTGTCCACCAGCCTCTCTGTGAAGAAATGCTTCCTGGCCTCCCTCCTAAACCTCCCCTTTGCCCCCTTTATGTTATGGTTGCCACACAGCTTAAAGAGACCCTCCTTACTCACCTTGTGTATCCCTTTCAAGTACTTGAAGGTCCCAATCATGTCCTCTCTCACTCTCTCTCCTTCCTCCAGGAAGTACATAGAAACATGGAAGTTGATGTCAGATAAGGACCGCAAGGCCCATCCAGTCTGCCCATTTTTTCTACTTTATGACTGTGCCATAGGCCTGTACTCTGTCAAAGGCCTATATATTCATACTCATCTTTATTGCTCCTTTATGCCTATCCCATGCCTGTTTGAAGCCCTGCACTGTATTCATATCCACCACTTCCTGAGGTAGGCTGTTCCATGCATCCACTACCCTTTCTGTGAAAAAGAACTTCCTCACATTCCCCTTTAATTGGCCTCCCTCTAATCTCATGCTGTGTCCTCTTGAAACATAGAAACATGGAAGTTGATGGCAGATAAGGACCACAAGACCCATCCAGTCTGCCCATTTCTTTTTCTACCTTATAAATGTGCCATTGGCCTTTGCTCTGTCAATGGCCAATCTATTCATACTCATCTATATTGCTCCCTTATGCCTATCCCATGCCTGTTTGAAGCCCTGCACTGTATTCATATCCACCACTTCCTGAGGTAGGCCGTTCCATGCATCCACCACCCTTTCTGTGAAAAAGAACTTCCTTACATTACCCCTTAATCGGCCTCCCTCTAATCTGATGCTGTGTCCTCTTGTTCTGCTACTTTTCTTATATTGAAACATGTTAGAGTCTTTCACCTCATAAATGCTCTTAAGGTGTTTGAATGTTTCGATCATATCACCTCTCTCCCTCCTTTGCTCTAGGGTATACATATTGAGCTCCATTAATCTGTCCTCATATGTTTTCTGATGTGGTCCCTGCACTATTTTGGTTGCCCTTCTCTGGACTGCCTCAATTTGGTTAATGTCCTTGTGAAGGTGTGGCCTCCAATACTGCATGCAGTACTCCAGATGGGGCCTAACCAGTGCCTTGTAAAGAGGGATTACTATCTCCCTCTTCTGACTTGTGATACCCCTACTAATACATCCCAACATCCCCCTAGCCTTACCTACTGCTTTAGTGGCCTGCTTGGATGATTTCAAGTCATCGGTGATGATGATGCCCAAGTCTCTTTCTTCCCCTGTGACTGCCAGCAACTCCCCTCCCAGCCTATAGGTGGCTTCAGGGTTTCTCTTCCCTATGTGCATGATCTTGCACTTCTTGGCATTAAACCCCAGTTGCCACTCTTCCGACCATTTTGCCAGTTTATCCAGATCTCTTCTCATTCTGCCCACCCCATCTGGATCATCTACTCTGTTGCAGATCTTCGTGTCATCTGTAAACAGACAAACCTAACCCTCCAGTCCATCTGCAATGTCACTGGTGAAGATATTGAAGAGAACTGGCCCCAGGACTGATCCCTGAGGTGCCCCACTTGTGACTTGTATCTCTTCTGACTGTATACTGTTTACCACCACTCTCTGTTTTCTGCCCGTCAACAAGTTTGCTACCCAGTTGACCAACTTCTGACCCATCCTGAGCCTAACCAGCTTATTAATCAATCTTCTATGTGGAACAGTAACGAAAGCTTTGCTGAAGTCAAGGTAGGTGATATCAGCTGCTCCCCCTTGGTCCACCACTCTGGTTACCCAGTCAAAGAAGTCTATGAGATTAGTTTGACAGGACCTTCCTGTTGTAAACCCATGCTGTCTTGGATTCTGTGCTGCTATGGATTCCAGGTGTTGCACAATCCTTTCCTTAAGGAGTGCCTCCATAATCTTGCCCACTACTGAGGTTAAGACTGACTGGTCTGTAGTTCCCTGCCTCCTCCCTGCTACCACTCTTGTGCAGCAGGATCACATGAGCCCTTCTCCAGTCTTCTGGGATCTCTCCTGTGTTCAGATACTCACTAAACAGTTCTGATAATGGTTCTGCTAGTTCCACCCTTAGTTCCTTTAGTACCCTGGGATGTATGCCATCAGGTCCCATTGCCTTGTCCACCCTGAGCTTATCGAGCTCTTGTAGGACCCTTTCTTTTGTGAAGGGACTAGTACACACCTCCCTTCCCACTGTGTCCATGGTGCTGAGCTGTGGGCCCTGCCCTACCTTCTCTTCAGCAAATACTGAGCAGAAGTATTTACAGTATTTAGGATAGATGCTTTTACATTGTCCTCCTCCTCACATGCCCCATTATCTCCTTTGATCTTAGCAATACCCCCTCTGGACTTTCTCCTTTCACTAATGTATCTATAGAAAGTCTTGTCAGCTTCTTTTACTGTTTGTGCTAGTGTTTCCTCGGTTTGGGCCGTTGCCTGCCTTACTGCCTTCCCTGCTTCCCTTAGGGAAGTTTGGTATACCTCCTATCTTCATCCCACTCGTTCCCTTATATATTTCCTGAAGGCCAGCCTTTTGGCTCTGACTTTTCTGCTACTGTTTTTGAGAATCAAAGTGGTTTCCTTCTTCTTTTGCACTTCCTTTCTCTCTAACACAATGGGATGTTGCTTCAAGTATTGCATCCTTAATGCTTGTCCACTTTGCCTGTACCCCTCACCTGTATTTCTTTTGTCAGGGCTAGCTTAACTCTGTTGGCCATCTTATCAAAGTCAGCTCCTCTGAAGTCCCATATTTTTGCCTTGGAATGGATGATTTAGTTCTAGTGGCCAAATTGAACCATACCATGTGATGGTCACTGGCCCCCAGGTGACCTTCTACCTGGAGATCTATGATCCTTTCCTGTTAGTCAGTACTAGATCTAGGATAGCCCTGTCTCTTGTGGGTTGTTGTACCAGTTGTTTGAGACCCTCCCCCTGCAGGGAATCCACCATGTGTCTAGTTCTGGCAGATGTTTCTGCTGGTATTGACCAGTCTGTATCTGGCATGTTAAAGTCTCCCATTATCAGAACCTCCCCTCTAGCTGTCATGTTTTGTATATCTTCTAACAGTAATGTATCTATGTCCTCCCCCTGATCTGGGGGTCTGTAGACAACCCCAGTTCGTACGGCTGTCCCATTTCCTGTTTCCAGGGTGACCCACAGTTCTTCTGGCTTTGATATTTTCATTGACATACAGGGCCACTCCACCCCCCCCTTTTTTCAGCTTGGTCTCTTCTGAACAGTACATAGCCAGGTACTGAAGTCTCCCAAGTGTGGTTACTGGTAAACCACATCTCGTTAATTGCTACTATGTCCAGTTTAGCCTCTGTCATTATTCCCTGCAGGTCTGGGATCTTGTTTCCCAGACTGCGAGCATTTGTGTACATGATTTTCCATTGGCCTGATTTCAGTGTGTTAGTTGTTGGGTGAGGTCTGGCGTTTCCCCTATGCGTCGTAAGGGAAGCCAGACCTTTTTCCTTACCTGGTGATGCAAATGAACTGCAAACATGCTGAACTCCTGTTTGACCACTAGCTGAGGGGAGGGATGTTCTTCCATTCAGCGTATGGGATGCTGCACCCCTCTCCCCATTTGCTAGTTTAAATATTCTGCAAAGATGTCAGCGTCTGCCCCAATGCACTGACTCCTCCTTAGTCAGATACAGTCCATCAAATTTAAAGAACTTTTACTCCCAAAACTGTTGCCAGTTCCCTACAAATTTGTGTCCTTTTTCCTGGCACCAGCCCTTGAGCCACATGTTTAGCTCCCCTATCTCCCCTTCTCTGACCTTCCGTCCATCTTCCCCCTCTCCCAGACTGGCAGGATCTCAGAGAAGGAGATGCCAGATGAAATGGATGATAGTTTGTCACCCAGCCTGGTCAGGTGTTCCTTGGTCTCCACAACTGACTGGCTGGCGAGATCATTAGTCCCTATGTGTACCAGGACATCAATGTTTTCTCCTGCTTCCTGAACAATTTTAGCAATGCGGCCAGTGTCTCTCCATGCTGATGTACCTGGGAGACATCTGACCATTACCCCTGGTGAGATATGTATCAACTCCCCGAATCATGGAGTCTCCTATGATCAGAAGTTTTTTTGGATTTCCATTTTGCTTTTTTGTTTTCATCCCTGTTTTGGGCGAGTTTTGTTGTGTTAGCTCCTGTGCTGCAGTGTCCTGCTCTGCAGTGTCCTCTGCCCCTTTGTTTGATTTTGGAGATAGAGGCCGGTACCTGTTTGTAGTTTTTATATGGTTTGTGGAGGTGATACATTGGAGAGCACTGAGTGAGGGGGCACCTGATTTGCCCTTCCTAACCACCTGCCAACCTCTCAGACCAACTACCCTCTGCAGTCAAGGTGCTTCTGTTGGATGTTGGGGAAATGGCGGGTGGTTCTTATAATATATTTCCTCCTGAATATGTGATTTGAGGCATGCAATCTCTACCAATGCTGCCTGAAGCTGAGCCCTCAGATCTCCAATGGTCCAGCATGTCGGACAGTGTCCTAAATCCTGTATAACTGCCCTTTTGAAAAGTGGCCCGGAGTACCTGCAGTTAATGATATCCATTCCAGATGAGTTGCTGGGTTTATAAACTGGTCAGGTCAGAATAATTAGAAGAAGGAAAATTAAAGCAAAAGTTTGATTTTGTGTTTTGTTTGCTTGTTTTGTATAACTTGTTATAACAAGTTAAATTACTTGTGCCCCTGTAAATGAGGTCACTGTGTGGATACCCCTCTGATCCTCCCTTTCCTGCTTTGCTACAGGAAATGTCATGACTATGCTACCCTATAAAAGGAGTGTAGCATGGGGTGGTTGTGGATGAGGGTGGGTGGCTGGGCCCTTCCCCTGCTGAAAAAGAAGAATCATGGATGAAAGAAACAAGGCGGTAAGAGCAGAAACAATCAACCAACAACAAATGCAGTAGCCCTGAAAGCTTAGCCTAATGATAGATAAAACTGTAAAACCTGTAAAGCACCATGTGTAATAATTTCACAGAAGATACACCCTGTAAAAAACACTTTGCTACAGAGAAAAATAAAGCAGTAACAGAAGATATACCTTGCAAAAAACAATTTGAATCAGAACATTGCAGCAGTAATCTGTAAGCAGAAACCTGTAGGCACACCCTGTAATAATGCAGCAGAAAGTATACCCTGCAACAACAATTTGAATCAGAGAAAAAATAAACCAGTAAAATGTTAGCAACAAACAGTAACAACCCCTGTAAGTACAAAAGAAAATAACACACAGTAAATCTGCCTAGCCAAAAGAAGCCTTACTCTTTTTCCTTGCTCTGATAAGGTTCCTTGCTCTGTCCTTACAAGCAACCTAGAAGAAAAGAGCCCAAGGGAAGCTAGGTGCCTTTGCAGCAAACCTAGTCCTCCACATGGTAGGTGCCCTCAACCTCTCCTAGTATGCCTGGACCATGGGGTGCTGCTTCAGTGCCTGAGGGACATCTGTGGCTTGTCAGGTACAGTCCTCAGTTGGTTTAGATCTTTCCTCACTGGCAGAACTCAAAGAGTGGTGTTGGGGATTTATTCCTCGGCTTCATTCTCACTGCCATGTGGGGTTCTTCTGGGCTCTGTGCTGTCCCCTATATTGTTCACGTTGTATTTGCTGCCATTGGGAGACATTGTAAGATAGTATGGGCTGAGGTTTCACTGTTATGCAGATGATACCGAGCTCTACCTGTCTTTTGCCCCTGACCAGGATAGTGCAGTCTCTGTTTTTAATAGCTACCTTGTATAGCTCCTGGACTGGATGCGGGCCAGCTGGCTACGGTTGAACCCCAAAAAGACTGAGGAGTTGGTGGTGGATCCAGGTTGTGGGACAGAGAGGACAGGAGCATAGCCTGCCTCTGGGCTTTGGCTCCGGGGTAGCCATCTTGGGTCCTCTGTTCAGGTGCGGAATCTTGGTGTGACATTTGACGAAGGGCTGACCCTTTGTTCGCAGGTGTCGGCTGTAGTCAAATCCTCTTTTTACCATCTGAGGAACATCACCCAGATTAAGCACCTTTTTCCATCTTGCGACCTTCCAATGCTGATCCACGCCTTTGTGACCTCTCACGTTGATTACTGTAACTCCCTATACCTAGGGCTTCTGGGAGTTGATATCCACTGCCTGCAGCTGGTGCAGAACGCTGCAGCCAGGTTACTGGCAGGGGTTTCCCTGACCAGTCATATCACCCCTGTGCTGCACGAACTGCACTAGCTGCCTGTTCAGTAGTGGATCACCTTCAAGGTCGGTCTACTGACCTATAAGGCCCTGCACAGACTTGGTCCTGGCTACCTGCAAGAGCTCCTGGTTCCTTACTTCCCCCTTTGACCCCTCTGCTCAGCCGATGAGGGATTGCTAGAGGTTCCCAGGGTTCAATTGAAATCTTCTGGTGTGAGAGCATTTACAGTATGTGTGCAGCCCCAACCCTGTGGAATTCTCTACCTCGTCAGATTAGAGAGTGCCTGACCTTGGGGAGCTTTAAGACAGCATTAAAAACTTACTTATTTAGCTGTGCTTTTGGGGGTTGTTGAATCTGTAATATTTTATTGATCTATTTTAGATATTTTATTGTTCTAGTTATGTTTTTAACCTCTGTACACCACTTTGATACTTGTTTGAATTGAGCTATGTAAATAAATGTTATTATTACCCTGCTGACCCACTATCATCTTTGTAGCACTCCTCTGAACCTTCTCTAGCAGGTTAATGTCCTTTTTGAGGTGTACCAGTACTGAACTCCATACTCTAGATATGGCCTCACCAGTGACCTGTACAAGGGTAGTATAACCTCCTCTCCTACTACTGATACCCCTAGCTATGCATCCCAGCATCTTGTTTACCCTTGCTACTGTTTTCTTGAACTGCATGGAGTGCTTCAGGTCACTAGTGATCATTACTCCTAGGTCCTTCTCCTCTTCTGATGCAGATACCTGGACTCCACCCAGGTAGTACTCTATCCTGAGATTCTTCACTCCAATGTGCATAACTTTGCATTTCTTAGCAACTAAAGCCAAGCTGCCAGATCCCAGACCAGCTCCCCAGCATTTCCAGATCATTTTGTAGGTCCTGTATCCCTTCAGCTGCGTCCACTCTCCCATAGAGCTTGGTGTCATCTGCGAATAAGCACATTTTGGCCTTAATGCCATCCCCAATGTCACTGTTATAACAAAAAACATTAAAAAACAAAAAGAAATTGAATATTTGGGTGCTGTGTTGACTAATGATGTCATAGGTACAATAAATAAGAATGCTTTAAGAGTAAAAACTAAAATTACAAATATGCTCAACAGGTGGCAGAATCTAGCTGTACCTCTGTGGGGCAGAATTGAATTAGTAAAAATGATTAAGCTTCCACATTTACTCTGTTTATATCAGTCTAATATTGGGGCTATATCAGTAACAATCAGAAATACTTTTAAGGTGCTCTTTAAAAAATGTTATGGCGTGGGCGAACACCAAGAATAGTATGACACATATTATGTTCACCTTGGGAATCAGGAGGTTTAGGATGGCCAGAACCCAGTACATATTATCAAGCAGTGAAACTGGCCCAAATTTGGAAATTTCTAGAACGGGGAAAAACAATAGTGAAAAAGAAATAATACAATTTTTGAATTCATTTTACAAAAGCAATGAGCATCCCTTCACAATATACCGATTTTTTTAATCCAAATATATACGGGACTGCTCAAAATCAATCTTTTTTGGATATCAGGAATATTCTTATCCATCTACAACACAAAAATGTAATTGATATTCCTTGGACTTACACACCTGTCGGTATAGATATTGAACCTAAAACCTACCGGGTCAAAATGCTGCACACTCTACAGCGCACGACATGGACCGTGAGGTAGGAACAGTGCAGTTGGTAAGAGCGAGAGGGTGCAAAACTGGGAAAGGGAGTATGTGCGGTAGTGCACCCTCTCACTCTTCCCAGTGCAGGATAAGAATCCTGCTGGGAGAGGAGTCTGCAGAGCAGCTGCCATGTCTCGATTGGATGAGCCACGGGCAGCAAGGGAGGCAAGCAGTGTGATGGGACCGGGTTTTGATTCCCGATCCCAGGCGCATGAACATTTTTTTTTCACGCCCTTTGTGCAAAGTTAAGTGTGAACTCCCCCCCCCGAGTTTATTATTTTAGTTGGGGGGGTTGGTGGCAATATATCGTGCTGTATTGACAGTGCAGGATATTGCTACGGCATAATGTCTTGCAACATTATGACCCCATGCCATACGGAAAATAAAATACAAAAAGAACCACAACCAATGTTAATAAAGACTTCATTAGTAATTTGAAAAAAGGAAATAAACTTTTGGAAGGAAATTACTGGAACAGAGGGGTCTGATAGATTTTTCTCATTTATGAAATAAGAATACTCAAAGTTTTCTTTGATGGAATATGTACAGCTGAGGCACTTATATAAACATATGGGTAAGGACTACACAAATGAGGGTGGTGCAGACTGGAATCATCATGGCTTTTGGATGATATAAGTAGAGAATTTTACAATAAATAAAACAATCAGTAAATTGTATAAGATTATGATAACGCAAATGCAAAAGAAAATGGAATCTTTAAAGAACAGAGTAAAGATAACATGACAACAGGAAGGTACTGTAAATATAAGGGATAAGGTTTGGGATAAGGTATGGGAAAATGCAAACACACATTTTTATTATGCAAAGCATAAAACCATCCAATACGAATTTATATCTAGGGCATACTTTACTACCAACAGACTATATAAGATGGGAGTGAGAAACTCCCTAGACTGTTGGCGTACTTGTGGTAATAGAGTAAATATGTTAGCCAGCCCGATGGTGCTGAGGTTTGCGGCGTTGGACGCCACACCTCATGCCACACCAGCAACCCAGGGTCGGGAGTGACCTCAGGAGCTGGGGGTTGGCTGGGAGGGAAGAAGACTGAGTTTCCCAGGGACTGCTGTCCTTCTCCGGGTGGGTGGGAAGGGATGACTGTGGGTGTGCTGGCTCCTAGTGGTGGCTGGGGGTTAAGGCAGCTTGCAGTCTGCTGGAGGGGCAATGCAGGCTGAAGCCAGATGTGCTGTGCGCGCACGCGTGCACGGAAGATCCCTGGTGTCATTGCATGCCCACACCGTGGGGGGGGGCCAAGAGAAAATCCTCCCTGTGTGCATAAAGGTGGTCCACTGATGCTGCAGCAGACGCACCCAAGACAGCTCCCCTGGTTCTCACCTGGTCTACCGCGGTGAGCAGGGTAAGTCCCCACCGCGATGCAGCTGGGAGGGGTGGGGCATAAGGGTCAAGCTCTGGCTGCGGCTGGGGCAGGAGCCAAAAGTGACAGCCTGAAGAGGGCGGATCCATAGGTGCAACTCCCCTGCCAAGGAGTCCTAGAAAGAACACAACTCCAAAAAAAAAAAAAATAGAGTAAATATGTACCATCAAGTATGGGAATGTCCTTATGTAAGTTGAATGGTGGAAAAAACACGTCTTTATCGCAAAGACATTTTTCACATAAATATACCGACAACCTTCTAAGTATTAATCCTAAATGATTTTTCCAATCTGTCACTGTCTAAAGAACATAAATGTATAGTTGCACTTGCAACTATGATTACAAAACTCATGCTATTAGAAAACTGGTATGACCCAAAGATGCCAAAATCCGACTATAATAATTGGTACAATAATTTAAGGAGCACTTTGAGTATGGAAAAACTTTTCATGAATTTTGAAGAACCACATGATCAAATGCACTCCTCCTGGGTTAGAATTCAACTGCTGCTTCTACCACCACTGCAATTATAACGTTTCTATAATTGTTTCTGAATTTTGTACCTGTGAATTAGGTAAAAGAGTATATTTAATGGAAAAGAGGTTTAGTAATAAGATGCCATATTGTCTTTTTGTTAATCCAGAATGAAGTGTAAACCTAGGGGGGTTAGTGGGGTGGGAATTTGCTTTTTTCATTGGTTGAAATAATTGTGTATTAACCTTAGGCTCCTAACAGAATTAGACTTTGTTTCCTCGCGTCTTGACTACTGTAATGCTCTATATCTAGGGTTATCGGGGGTGGATCTCCATCGCCTGCAGCTGGTGCAGAACGCTGCAGCCAGGTTGTTGACCGGGTTACCAAGAACTTGTCATGTCACACCTGTGCTGCGCGAATTGCACTGGCTGCTGGTATGATGAAGGATCACCTTCAAGGTCGCGTTGCTGACCTATAAGACCCTACACAGACAGGGACCGGGTTACTTGCAAGATCTCCTTCGGCCCTGCCGCCCTCTCCACCCCCTCTGTTCCACCGACGAGGGATTGCTAGAGATTCACTGGGTTCATCTTCAGTCATCTGGGGCCAGAGCATTCTCCTTTGTGGCCCCATCCCTGTGGAACTCTCTACCTTGTCGGATTAGAGAGTGCTTGTCCACTGAGACTTTTAAAGCTTCTCTGAAAACTTATTTATTTGAGCTAGCTTTTGGAGATAATACTTAGTTTATCCTGCTGCCTTTTTAATGTTTGACATATGTATTTATTATTGGATGTCTGTTTTTATATTTATTATGTATCTGCACTTTGGTTTTTTTGAAAAGCGCATTATAAATAAATGTTGATTTGATTTGATTTTAGAACGTATAGGAATTCTGGACTGATATATCAGTCTGCGGCACACAGCAAAGGTTAATATTTTTTTCTATTCAAAAGAAAATCTAAAAAAAATAATATATCAAAGACAAGCAGTCTGTCAGTGAGTGATCATGAGTACTGTAGAAACGGCTGTGTGTACAATACTCGTAATTGCTCACTGATAGTCAGATGGCAGCATGGTGAGGTGGTGAGCTAAGGGTTGTGCTAGTCACTGTGACTATTGCCATAGTTCAGCTTGTGTGACCAGGGCCAGGGGAGTAAAGGGAGGAGTGTCCTGAGCAGGCGGGGTTGGGAGGGGGGCAGATGCACTTATGGGGGGGGAACACTAGACCACCAGTAATATTCCAGACAGCTACAGGATGGGAATTTAGGATGATTATGTATTTTTCCAGGACAGATCAATTTACGTGCAGCATCTCAATGACTGCTGTGAATTACAATGTCACAGCCTGCAAGCCTGTGAGTGAAACCTGAATTGCTGTGTTTGACCTGTTTTACCCCCCTTCCCCTTAACTCGTAGACTGATTTTAACTTTAATCACATTGAAGCTGCTACAGGACCTGAAGTGTGCTGCATAGACTGCTGTTTGAGTCTGCACATGAGTCATCCGTTGTTGAGAATTGTATATGCTAAAGTTCTGTGGAGCTGTGACTGATTTGGGTTGCTAGGTAATAGCACAGTACCTGACCTGCTTGCAGCATTATTGCCATCACCTGCTTTCATTGAATTCTGTTCTGGTCTCCATTTTTCCAGATGGTGGCAGCTCTGGGAAGTGGAGGGGGGGCGATTTCAATATAAAGGCTGCCTTCTACACAGCGGCAGCGGCAAAGCGGCAGCAGCTAAGTGGGACGGCAAAGTGAAGAGAGGAGTCTGACCGGAGACGGACTGGGCTACTAGAGTTTGTAATATCTTGCTTAGAGTTAATCATTTCTTTTGGGTTTGTACCTATAGATTAGTTATGATTAACAGAGAGATATTGTTGTGTGTAGCCTATACACTTTGTGTTTTGTGTACTGATGGGTTATTTTGTTCTATGTGTTAATAATGACTTTAGAACGATGAAAATAATCAGATTCTGGAGTTCCAGACTCAACTGTTTATTCCTAATTATAGTCATTTATTTGGTGTAAAGGTTAAATACATGTGTTATAACTTGGGTTACAGTGTTAGGAAATATAAGACACGGAAATGTGTTCTGCCTGTTTGCATAAGAACCTGGTTACATTGCTTTCTCTTGCTAATTCGATCTGGCAATGTTGAAAGCAACCCTGGTCCTTTAGCAAACGATATGGCAGATGAGTGATTTTGCAGCATTCATATGGCCTCAAAATTATGCATTTTAATGTATTAAGCTTAACATCTAAATTTCATGAGGTGGAGTCATGGATTAGTTTATATAATACGGATGTTCTGGCACTGACTGAAACCTGGTTAACCTTACCTGTTCTTGATACTGAACTTTGTATACCTGCTTATAAACTTTTAGAAAGGATCGTGTCACTGGTAGAGGGTGGGGTTTTGTTTTATGTTAAGGAATATTTAATGGTAAATGAGACCACTATATTTAACAGTAATTTGGAATATTGTGAACATATTACTATTCAGTTATTGTTGGATTTGTCAAAAATTAACTATTTGTTGTGTATATCTTCCACCTAATGGTAGCAAATCAGGCTTACAAGAACTTGTAAATGCTTTGAATACTGGGGTTTCTACAGAGTTAATACTACTGGGGATTTTAATTTAAATTGGATGGGTTCAGATATAACAAAGTTAAATACGGTCTTGTCTCAGTCTGGTTTACAACAAATTATTACTTTGCCCTCGACACAATAATAGAACAGGAAATCACACATTGCTGGACTGGATATTAACAAATAGACCTATTAATATGATAAAATGTGGTTTGACCTCTGATTCGTTAAGTGATCATCATCCAGTCTTCTGTATTTGGAAGCATGGGGACTGATGAAGTCTAAGCCAATTATAAGGATTTTGAGATCTTTTTCTAAATTTGATGTACATTCTTTTGTACAGAGTTGGGTAAAATAGATTGGTCTTTTATATTCTATCCCTGATGTGGATTCTGCATTGCATTTTTCATTACTGAGTTTACACATGTTTTGGACCAGTTAGCTCCCTTGTTAAAAAGAGGGTCCGAGGGAAAACTTATGGGTGGTTAACACCTCCTTTGATTAAACTTATGAGACAACGAGACAAGGCCTGGAAAGCATTATAAAATGAACCATTATGCTTCTGGTTATCATGCGTATAGGACTTTAAGGAACCAATGTAAAGGCTAAGATAAGGAAGGCTAAAACCAGACTATATTAGTCATAAACAATGTGAAGGGTTATCTAACGCTACTACTTTTTGGAAAACAATTAATAATTTCATAAGGCCTAATGTTTGTCAACCAGGTTCAATGAGGTTGAATGGTGACTTGTTGTCTTGTCCACTGAAGATAGCTAACGAGTTTAATTTGAAATTTACTGCATTGCCTGATTCTTTAGTGACCAGTCCAAGGTGAACTATTTGGGATTGACTGAAGATTTTACAGTTAATCCTAAACTGTACAGGACTACTACTCGAAGGAGTAGAGAAGTTATTGCGTTGTATTAAGAGGACAGCTCAGCTGGTTCTGATGGCTTATGTCCTAGTTTATTGCGGATGCTGCCTCGAGTTATAGCACTTCCAGTTAGTATTATTTTCAACTTGTCTTTTGTTACAGGTACTATACCTATATATGGAAACATACTTTGGTCACCCTATATTTAAATCTGGTTCACAACATGAGTTTTGTAACTACAGACCTATTTCTATCTTGTCTGCTTTAGCTAAAGTTCAGGAAAGAATAGTTTATAATCAGTTGATTGGGTATGTGGATCGCTTTGGATTATTGTCTCAGAACCAACATGGTTTTAGAAAGGAAGGAGTACTGAGACTGCCTTGGTCGAGTTCCACAAGCGGTACTTAATGGCATGGATAAGAGTGTCTGGCGGGTGCGTGTTCGTGGACTTCAACAAGGCATTCGACTCAGTTGATCAATTGTCGATTTCTAGACTTGAGTCATTGGGAGTTGGTGAGTCTTTCTTGGACTGGACGAGGGATTATTTAACAAATAGGTTTCAAAGGGTTAAATATAGGGGTGCTGTATCAGACTCTGTAAAGGTTAAGTGTGGGGTTCCACAAGGTTCTATTTTGGGGCCACTTTTGTTTTGTTTGTTTTTTGATCAACTAGTAAGTGTGATTAATAATGCTTCTCTAACACTTTACGCTGATGATGCAGTAATTTATAAGCAGGGTTTGTCATTTGGAGATCTAGGTGTTTCTTTAACAGAGGAAATGTGCAATTTTCAGTCTTCACTTATGGCCTGTAAATTACTCTTAAACAAATCTAAGACAAAGGTGATGGTTTTGGTACCCCACCTAGACTGAGATCTGAGGTTGGTACTTTGGAAGTTAAATCTCTTGATGGATTACTGTTTGACTATGTTGATACATTTCAATATCTTGGGGTATTACTAGATTCTCATCTAAGTTATGAATCTCATTTTTGAGGGTTACCTCAAAGAATACATTGTAGATTAGGTTCTTTGTACAGAATCCGTTCATTTCTTATTCGAGTCTAGGCTGGTTATTTCAAATTGCTGCTTACTTCCTATTGTGAACTATGCAGCTATGATTACTGACACTGCTTCTCGACAGTGATTTCAAAGAAATCCACTTTACTTCACTTGATAGCTAAGTTTGCTTTAAATTGTTCTAAGTCATCTCATCATTGTGTGATTTTGAAAGAAATGGGCTGGTTACCAGTTTCATTAAATTTCCAATACTGTGTGGCCAAGTTCATATATAAGTCATGGACTCTGGAATTCCACATAGTATTTCAAGTTTTGAGACCATATATTGATGGTCATTATTCTAGACATAGGTCAGACAGTAGGTTTCTCAAGATTCCTTTTATGAAATCTAAAAGTGGACAAAGATCCTTTGCTTATATTGCTCCATTCATTTGGAATGAAATTCCTCAAGATATTAGGTGGTTGTGTTCTGTCAAAAAGTTTGCCGATGCATTAAGGATGTATTTCGAATCTCAATTTAATTGTAACTGTTTTTTATGAATTTTTTTTATGAATTTTATATGTAACAAAGACATTTTTGTCTGCAATTTGCTGCATTGTATATGTATGTTTGATTATGTATTGTCTGTATGCAATATATGTGGGTCGCACCTGTAAAAGGAATTTGTTTCCAGTGTGCTTACCCGTTAAGCGAATAAGCAAACAAACAATAAACAAACGTGCAGCATCTCTTTTATATATACTAACATACTAATGTGCCAGCAGAGTAGGCCTAAAGGTTTATCGAGTCTGCTCGAAAATCAGCACCCAGTCAAGACACCCTTGCTGCCCCCCGCCTCCCTGTAAATCCCCCTGACCCCATCCCCCATCTGAGTTACACTTCCATTTCTGGTACTCCTCAGCTTTACCTTTCCCTTATACATGCCCCAGCCCTTCTTGAATCCCTCCACTGTATCAACAGCCACCAGTTCCACAGGCAGTGAATTCCATGGGTCCGCCGCCCTCTCAGTAAAGTAACGTCTCCTAGTCTCCCCCCTGAGCCTCCCACCAACCAGCTTCATGGAATGCCCCCTGGTGGCCCCTTCTTCCTTTATTTTATTTTTTTAATTATGTATTTTTGCTGATCACGTCCGCCAAGGATCTGCCTGGTCATGGACCCCTTATACCCCCACTTTCATTAGGCCTTGACTCGAGACACCCCCGGCTTACCCCCTCGGGGTGGGGTTGCAACACCTAGGGGTATCAGTGCCGCGATCATGGGACTAGAATCGTGGAGCCATCCCCGGAAGCTGATTAGGGCAGGGGCAGGCTTCATAGAGGCAGGCGTGAGCTCTGTTTTTTCTTGTTTTTCCCAGAGGGACGGAAACATGCAATGATGTCCTGCATCTGCCCCGCCCCTCTACTTCTTTCGGACGCCAATGCTAGCAATTCCTCCCAGCCTCCGCTAGGAGTCCTTGCGCACTGGACATTCTCCTCAGCCCTCCCCCAAAGAAGGAGAGCAGCCCAGAGGTACTCGATCCTTCTTCTCCAGCCAGCCCTCCAGCTCCCCGGGACTGTTCCTAAACCCGGATCACTGGCGATGCAAGCAGAAATCCAGCTGCTGTGCCAATGAGCCGGTCCCTTCTTCCTTTAGCTGGAACACCCTATTTTGGCTGACCCTCTTCACTCCCTTTAGATATTTAAAGACCTCAATCATATCCCCCCCATCCCTCCTCTCCTCCAGTAAGTACATGTTCAGCTCATCAAGTCTCTCCTCATAGGATCTTTCCCCTAGACCCTGTATCATCCTGGTCACCCTCCTCTGGACCCTTTCCAGGAGTGCAATGTCCTTCTTCAAGTATGGGCGCCAAAACTGCATGCAGTACTTAAGGTGTGGTCTAACCAGGCAGTTATACAGTGGAAGAAGTACCTCCTGTCTCCTTGAGGCTATCCCCCTGGCAATGCACCCTAGCATTCTGTTTGCTTTAGCTTCAGCCCTCCTACACTGCTCAGAGTTATTCATTTTGGCATCCACAACCACCCCAAGATCCTTTTCCCCCCAAAACCTGCAGTTTCTCCCCCCAAAAAAAAAGTACTAAGTCACAAGTGAAGAACACTGCATTTCTTGGCATTAAACCTCAGTTTCCAAGTGCGGGACCATCTTTCCAGAGTCTCCAGGTCCCCCTGTAGGGCTCTCCTACCCTCCTCCCTATCCACCACTGCCTCCAGCTTCAAGTCATCAGCAAAGAGGCTCATCCCACTCCTGATATCATCCCTGATGTCCGAGATATAAGCATTAAACAGAAGTGGGCCCAATACTGACCCCTGTGGGACCCCACTAATGACTCTCCTAGGAGATGATACCTTCCCCCATCAACCACCATCTGGAATCCCCCAGTTTGCCAGTTTCCTATCCACCCCACCACCCTTTCCCCCAACACATTTCCCCCAGCTTGTCCAACAACCCTGAGTGTGGCACCAAGTCAAATGCCTTGTGGAAGTCCAGAAAGAGGACATCCACTGGCCTTCCCTGGTCCAGTTTGTCATTCAATCGCAGAACTCGACAAGGTTTGTCTGACACAATCTGCCCTGAACAAAGCCATGCTGGTGGTCGTCCAGATGGCCCTGTATCCCCAGAAACACCTCCAGACACTCTTTCAAGATAGCCTTCATCATCTTGCCCACCACCAACGTCAGGTTGACAGGCCTGTAGTTACCGATCTCCTCTCAAGAGCCGCCTTTATGGATAGGCATGACATAAGCCATCCTCCAATCCTGAGGCACCCAACCCATCTGAAGGGAGGAGTTAAAAAGGTCCACCAAAGATACAGCAAGGACATCTGCTATCTCTTTCAGCACACTGGGGTGGATGCCATCCAGACCCGGTGCCTTATCCGTTCTCAGGGACATAAGAGCCTCCCTCACCCTACCAAAAGGAATTTCGGTGTCAGAGAGCTCCCCCCTCCCTCATTCCCAGTACGCATCCCCCCGTGTGGAGTTGGCCCTCCATCATCCCTTGTGATGACTGAGGCAAAGTGTTCATTAAGTACCTCTGCCTGGTCTCTAGCCTCCTCAGCCCAACCACTCCCTGACCTCAGTCTGCTAATCCACCCCCTCACTTTCCTCCTTTCCCTGATATACAGTACCTAAAGAACCCTTTTTCCCCATTTCTGATCCCCTGTGCCAACCTCTGCTCCATCATCACCTTGTCCAATCTCACCACTCTGGTTACCTTTCTGGATATCCTATCATACTCGCTCCTGTCCATGTCCCCCCGTGAGCGCTTATATTTCCTATAAGCTGCTCTTTTCTCCCTCACCCACCTCCTGAACCTCTCTGGTCCACCAGCTCGGTTTTCTGGCCCCACCGGACTTGCGTCAGACCTTGTGTATTAATATTGGGGTTCTGCTGTAGCGTCCTGCTTTTACGCAGTTTTACATTATTTTTAAACCCAGGATAGCCAGCTGAAATATATCTCATTTGCAATGGGGTCTTGCTTTGAACCGTTTTTACACTGTATTTACCCTGGATAACACAGCTGAGATGCAATATGTAGTTTTCAATGGATTCCTGCTTTTACCCATTTTTACAATGTATTTATCCAGGATAGCCCAAGTGAGAGGCAAGTTCTTATTTTCCATGGGGTCCAGCTTTTATAATTGATTTTTCCAGACTACAGCAGCATAGATGTGCATCATTCAGTGGTGTCCTGCTGTACTAGGGCCCAGCTTTTGCACATTTTTTACAATATATTTCCCCAAGACCGACCAGATGAGCTGTCATATCTCATTGCCAGTGGGGCCCTGCTCTTACACATTTTTAGACTGTATTTATGCAGGGTATAATGTGGAGATGCAATATCTCATTTTCAGTTGGGGTCCCGCTTTTACCCATTTTTCAATGTATTTAGCCAGTATAACCCAGTTGAGAGACACTGTCTCATTTTCAGTTGGGTCCTGCATTTTACAAACCAGTTTTGGTAGGACAGACCAGCTCAGATACATACTTTTAGTGGGGGCCTCCGGTACTGGGGTCATGATTTTAATTTTACTATATATATATATATATATATATATATATATATTGCAGATGATACACAGAAGAGATGCAGTATCCGTTTCCAATGGGGTCCTCCTTTTACACAATTTTACACTATTTACCCAGGATAGCATGGCTAAGATGCAATATCTCGTTCTTAGTGAGGTGCTGCGTGTACTCATTTTAGAACTGCATTTGCTTGGGATAATACAGCAAAGATGCAATGTCTCGTTTTCGATGGGGCCCTGCTTTTAGTATTTACCCAGGATAGCCCAGCTGAGTGGCAATTTCATTTTCAGTGGGGTTCTGCTGTTACAGTCTACTTTTCCCAGGCTAGAGCAGCACAGATTTACATTTTTCGGTGTGGTTCTGCTGAACAGGGGTCTTGCTTTTATACATTTTTACACTGCATTTACCCAGGATTGGCCAGCTGATAGGCAATATCTCATTTTCAGTGGGCTCTGATATTTTGACCCCAATGTTCTTTTTATGACCAAACCTTATGATTAAGACTGGTGGAATTTTTGTAAATCTTGTCCAAAGAGTGATTTTGCAGAGTGACAACGTTCAGAGGGGATCTGAAAAATGTCAGCTGTCATGTTCAAGAGGTGGGGTAATACAAGGGCTATGTTTAAAATGTGGGGTCAACACGTACAACAATAAAAAAAGTTATGAATAAACATCGAATATTCAACATTTCTTGGTAACTGGTTGTTTTAGCACATTTTGACCTTAAATTCTCAAATAGTCTTTTTATGAGCCTACCTTATGACCAAGACAGGTGGATTTTTTTTTTAAATCCTGTCTGAAAAGAGTTTGCGGAGTGACTGCAAAAACATGTTTTGGACAGGATTTGAAAAATGAAATATGTCATGTTCATGAGGTGAGGTAACACAAGGGCAATGTTGAAACTGGGACCAAAATATGTGCAAAAATAAAGTTCTGAGTAGCGTTCCAAAACTTCACTGTTTCTTCACAACTTCATTGTTTTGTTGATATTTTGATGCCAGATTTTCAACAAAGACTTCTTATGATCCCACCTTATGCTCAAGACGGGTGGAATTCTTTAAGTCCTATTCAAAAGTGATTTTGCAGTATAATTGCCAAAACATGTTATGGGGGATTTGAAAAATGTCACCTACCTTAAAGCATTAACCAAACTTACCTTGTCTTAATCACCCCGTGGTCAAAGTTGGAAGCAGCAGGATGTGCACATTGTCATCAGAGTTCAGTGTTCAATGCAAAGAAGTGCAAAATAATGCACCTGGGAAATAAAAACCCTGGGGAAAATTACACAACGGAGGGGGTAGTAACAACAACAAAAATGGAAAGGACCTGGGGGTAATCATATCAGATGACCTTAAGGTTAGCAAGCAATGTGAGAAGACAATAGGGAGGGCTGGGGGATACTGGGATGCATAGGTAGAGGCATCACCAGCAGAAAACAGGAAGTTGTTATCCCTCTGTACAGACAGTTGGTGAGACACCATCTGGAGTACTGCATGCAGTTCTGGAGACCCCATCTCCGCATGGACATAGACAGGATGGAGGCAGTCCAGAGGAGGGCAACTAAAATGGTGCAGGGTCTGCAAGAGAAGCCATACGAGGACAGACTAAAGGAACTTAATATGTACACCCTTGAGGAAAGGAGGGAGAGGGGGGGACATGATAGAAACTTTTAAGTACCTCAGTGGAATCAACAAAGTCCAAGAGGGTAGCATCTTTCAGAAAAAGAGATGTGCTAGAACAAGGGGACACAATTTAAAGATAGAAGGGGGATGGCTCAGGGGCAATGTGAGGAAGTATTTTTTTACAGAGAGGGTGGTGGACACATGGAACAGCCTTCCTGAGAAGCTTGTGGGGTCTAAAACTGTGGGAGAATTCAAGAATGCATGGAACAGACATAAGGCAATTCTTGTGGGGGGGAGGAAGAAATAGGCTGTTGGTTAACTAGGATCTGCAGCTTATCCTGTAGTTAGGAAAATGGGCAGACTAGGTGAGCCAAGCGGTCCTTATCTGCCATCAAAGTCTATGTTTCTGCCAGCCCAGTGGCACTGAGGGTTGAGGAGCTGGACACCACACCTTGCACCATGCCGGCGACCCAGGTTCGGGAACGAGCCCGGGTCATCGGGGGTCAGCAGGGGAGGAGAAGGATTGAGCATCCGAAGGACTGCTCTCCTCCTCCGGGAGGGGGGTTGCCATCAGTGTTCTGCTGGCCCCTAGTGGTGGCTGGGGGTGAGCACTGGAACACTGGCAAGACTAGAGGGGACGTGCTGGGGCTGACACCTGGTCGGAGTGCATGCGGAAGCGCGTGCACTCAGGACCTTAGGCGTCATTGCACGCCACAGATCTCGGGCAAGAAAAAGCGAAAATAGGGGCACCAGCGGGCGCCAAGGATGGCCATCTCCACAGGGAAAGCTTGTTGCCGAGGAGGGTATGCGCAATACTGATCCTAACTAGGGAGGGTAGAGCTAGGGAGGAGCTCCCCTCCACCCCGCCGTGGGGGGAAAGCTGCAGGGGTAGCTGCAAGACCCGAATAGGAGCCGAGGAGAATCCCAGGAGATGGATGCCTGATGCATTGAGGTAGGCAGACTGGTGGCCCAAGGGGGCACAAAAAAAAGTCTATGTTTCTATGGATAAGTAAGACAGGAGTGCACGGGAGTGTGGGGTGATGCATCCTGAGAGGAGGAGGATTGAGGTGAGGAGTGAGAGTTGGGATGTCAGAGGTTCAAGGGGAGCAGAAAACATTAACAGACCATTTCCTTTTTTACATATGTAGAAGATGACGAGGGTCAAGATGATGAGGGACTGTTTTCTCTTTTTCAGGTACCAACAATGGGGACAGGGCACCCCATATTGGTTTGTTGTTTGGCAGCATTGGGGTTGGCACCCCAGAGTCGTATGTACCCTCTGTTGGGGTGGAGTAGCTGGGTTGCTGCAATCTGACTGGCTCTCAACACTCCTAGACCCTTACCTTAAATGGACACTGTAAGCTTTTTACTGCAGTTTCTGGTCATGTATGACCAGTGTACCTATAGCAACAGCAATATTACCAGACTAATTGCATTGAATGCCTCATTATACAAAATAATTAGTGTGCGTTACCTTTTAATTAATTTTTTTAGTATTCCACACAGGATGAATAGTCCACCAAACTTAAACCACCATAAGCCTCCTGTGATTATAAACACGCATCTAATGTCATGCTTGCAAAGCTTGAGATTTACATTTCTATGTCTGGCATGAACAAAGGGTAAGGTCCACAGGAATCACTTATTCTGAACTCAGTCATAATTATGTCTGACTTCAAAATGAGCATTGGAAGTACTAAAAAACAGGTTTGGAAAACGAAGCTGAGAGCCAAGCAGGAGTATTAGCCATCATCATAATCACAGGAGGCTTCCAATGGGTTACATTTGGGGGACCACTTGTCCTGAATGAAATACTAAAAAATTAATTAAAAGGTAATAAACACTAATTATGTTACATGGCGCATTCAATACTGTTAGCTTGCTAATTCTGTAGCTATAGGCACACTGGTCATATATGAGTAAAACTTGCAATACAAGATTGACGGTGTCCCTTTAAGCTCTGTTACACTGTCATGTACAGCCTGATCAGCATGGCGCATGAATTTTTCCCATCAGGGTACCATGTTCTAGCACTGCTGCATGACGGGACATATGAATTCTGATTCTAAACCAGCATTCTTAATCAGTTGGTGGCAGAACTGTTTTATAAAAAATCTCCCTTTCAATCAGAAAAACATTCAAAAGGTACACTTCTAACACTTTTATTTTGGAAAACGTTTTTGGAATAGCAGTAAGCAGCCCTCCCAGAAGTTAGAGTAACAGTTCATCATGCCCTATGGGCAAAATGGCGCTCAGCTGCACCTTTTGTCATATTACGCTCCCGGGGAGGGGGATGAATGGACTGTTAATAGGAACATAAGAACATAAGAATTTGCTGGCGGAAGGAGACTGTGTGGTATACAGTCTGCTCGGTTTTTCTAACCCCCACTATCAATTTGTCTTGCTGAGGTGACAACACTGTCTATCCCATGCCTGTCTGAATTCACTGATCATCTTGGCTGCCACTACCTCCAGTGGCAGGCTGTTCCAAGGGTCCACCGCCCTCTCTGTGAAAAAGTACTTCCTAACATTTGTTTTGAAGTTATCTCCCACCAGGCGCATGTTGCGGCCTCTAGTATATGCAGTCCTGCTTTCCCAGAAGAGGTTCCTGGTTTGCACTGTGTTGATCCCTTTTACAAATTTAAATATCTCAAGTCATGTCTCCTTTGTTCTTCCTCTGCTTAAGGGAGAATAAATTTAGCTGGCTGAGCCTAGTTTCACACGTTTCGTGGTGCAGACCCTGCACCATTTTGGTGGCAAGTCTCTGCATGGTTTCCAAATGGTCTGTGTCCTTTTTTAGGCGAGGTCTCCAGAACTGCACACAGTACTCCAAGTGAGGTCTCACCAGGCAGAGGGCCTTATAGCCCCTGGAAGGTTCAGTATTGCCCATATTACCTACCCTGGAGGCTATTATTGCACTTAGAAAATGGGCTATCTGTAGATCTATTTTATAATATTTTAAGAATATAAAAAAGCAGTAAAAAAGAAGACAAAAATGAAATTATAGTTGCTTTGTTGGTAAAGTAGCCCCTCTACTGATATGCTTAGCAATACCTACCAGTAGAGGGCAGTGTAGTGCTTCACAGCTACTGTACTGTGTGCTTACTGCTGTACAGTGGCGGCCCGATTCCAAGACGCATGGCACAACTCATTGGCGTATGCGAGTTGCGCCATGTGGCGCTACGCCAAGGACCCTGCACCATATTCCAAGACAGGCAGGGTCCCCGGCACCTATGTCTTGCAACTTTTGGCAGCCACAGTCTAGTGCCACAGGAATGGTGCAATGGACCTGGGTGCCACAAGTCACAGTCCATAGATAACCGCCCCCCCCGGAGCCCCCCCACCCTGTAACCCCACCGTAAGCACCTGGCGGCATTGTGGGATGGCGTCTGGAGGGGCACTGTGAAATGGACCCGGGTGTCCCTGACATTTGGAGGTGGGGGCATGTCTGTGCTGGGGGTATGGGGAGATGGGCTATGTGCATGTTGCAATGCTGCGGAGAGGGCATCCGTCAATTGGCATGGATGGATGCCCTTAGCTGAACCATCTCCCTGTTGGTCTAACTCCACTATGCCAGCGGCTCTTGGAATTGTGTAAGAAGTGGATTCGGCAGCCACCCCTTTTGGAATGAGGGTGTAGCTGCTGCCGTAACCCACCCTTCCGCCATGCCACGGGGTTGTGGGCATAGTGGGTGGCATAGCCCACCTTTGGCACAACCCCCATGCGGCATGGCGCAGGACACGACTTGCATAATGCATGGTGCAAGGTGCGATTTGCGCTATGGGGCTTAGCAAAATCACCTTGTGCCATGCATAACACATCTTGGAATCTGGCCCCATGTGTCCCTCCTTGGTACTTGAACCTTAACCCCATCCCCATCTTCGTTCCATTTTTTTCTGCAACTTGTTAATCTCATATCGCTATGTAACTGCCGTGGATCAGATGACAGACCTGTGCGGGTTGTGGAGTAGGGTCTGCTTGTTAAGCAGCAGACCAGGCGGGCAGCATGGGAGAATAGATTTGAGTCAAGGGTGAGCATTGAAGACTGCTACACTTTAAAATAAGTGCAGTTGGGGAAGTACTCATATGTCTTTGTTCCCCACCGCAGATGAAATAATGTACGTTTTTTCTTTTTTTTCATAAATATGCTAGACTTATTAATTTTGGTCAGCAGATTAGCTTGTGAGAGCTGACTAACTGGCACTGGAACTCAGAAGCAGTGCTGGTTTTATGAGGTGCTGAGTGTCTTGAAAGTGGAAGTTGTGTTACTGCTATAGGGAGAGACGTGCGCGCACTGCAGTTTTTAAAAAGGCGCCGTTGACTATGGTTTTGGGTAGGTTATCAGATTGATGGCTTGTTCTTCTTTTTGATTTGTGTCTGAGAAGTGAGCCAAGCAGAGGCTGGTGTGTGGTTTCTTGTGGTTGTGGCTGCTGGCAATTAATTACAGGAGTGTTAGTTGGGTTGAGCAGTATCTCTTGCTAAGTTAGAAGAAAAAAATGGTGGCTTTTTCAGATTGATTTGGGTGCTTTTAAACAATGTGCAGGCACCATGGGCACAAGGATTTTTGAATCTAGTAAATGAGCACTTGGGCTGATTTTTGTTATGTAGAGGGCTCTCACTGACAGTTAATGTACCCCTGGCAGCCAATCAGCTTTCTGAGATTTAAAGAGCTAATGTACTGCATGGAAACTGCCTGTATCGCTGCCTCTGGTATCGCTTCCAACCCAATGTTAGGATCCTTTAAACATGACCCAAGAACACACCTGGCTGCTAATGCTTCTTGCAGCTGTTTCCAATAGTGCCCCAAGCCACCTGCCCCCAGTCCCACCTCCCCCTCCTGCTCCTTACTCCTCTCCATCCCCAACCTTTCTATGACCCCCCCTTTACTGCTTGCTTCTCCCCTCCCTTTCCTGAATAATTCTTCTTCTCCTACTCCCCTCCCCTTCCCTTCCTTCCTTGACCCACTGCCAGCTCTAACCCCTCACCCCTGAATCCCTCCTGGCCCCTACCTTGGTATTTCCCTCCCTATCCCTTAATGTTCTGCACCACTAGTTAATCCCCCATTCCTGTAACCAGCAACCTAGCACTTGCTTGGGCCCACTGCTTCGCCAGGCTCCTGACTGTCTCATTTGACATGGCCCACCCCTGGGCAGATTCCAATCGTATTCTCCCTCCAGCTACTGTACCTGTCCTCCCCTGCTGTCCCCCCCTGTCTGTACTAATCACCTCCTGGTTCTTACCCTCCACCCCTACCCTTTTTCCTTTAGCTTTTGTCTGTTTCTTAGTATTTTTAGTATGTTTTGCCATTACTTTAATGTTTATTGCCCTATTACTACTTCTTGTTAATTGACTGCACTTAATGTCCTTTGTCAACTCTTTGCTCATGCAGACTCCCGTATACACTGTAACATTGCAATTTGTCTTATGTTGTTTACCTTGATGTGGAGCCTATGTAATTAGCCTGTTTTCAAAAGTTCTTAATCTGAGATTCCTCAATAAATAAATAAAAATAAAAAAAATAACTTTCAGATATAGTCAGCTATCCCTTCTTATATCGCAAATATTTATTCTTTTCTGTTTGCCAATTAGATTTTCCACCTGGCAGTACTGGGGTGATGTGTGGAGCAGCACTCTGTCTGGAGGAAAAAAAGTCAGTTCTGTTCCTCCCACTACTGAGACCACACCAACTATGACATCACTAGTAACCAATGAGAACCATTTCTCACAGTCAGGTTTCACTTTCACATGAAGCAGCAGGGACTGGCTCTTCCTGGTTACTAGTGATGTCACAATTTCCTTCATTTGGATTGGTAGCTTCTGAAAGTCACTGCTCAGGCTACAAGGATTGTGGCGCCTCAAGGTGTTTGGTCTCATTTCTGATGATGTAGTGGGAGGAACAGAAATTACTTTTTTTCCTCCAGACAGAGTGCTGCTCCACACATCACCCCAGTATTGCCAGGTGGAAAATCTTCTAATTATCAAACCGAAAATAAAAAAATACTTCGGATACTGGAAGTGATAGCTGACTGCATCTGAAAATGACTATTAATTCCAAGCAGTATACTAGCTCTTTAAGCCCATTTTCTAAATCAGTTGAGATCATGACACCAAGATCCCATTCCTGCTTTGTTTCTTCTAGTAGCTGCCCCTCAGGACATACTTCATGCATGGGTTCCTTCTACCCAAGTGCATGACTTTACAATTTTTTACATAACCTCTGGTTATGCCTTGTTGTTTAATTAGCAGACAGTCTGCTGTAAAGACTAACTGGCTAAGTGACATCATCTCTCAAATGCTGTATTCTTCTTCCACATATATATTGTTTGTTTTCAACTTATTGTCCTGACCTACCTACTCTTTGCAAATGAGCCACACTCAATGGAGTTTTTCCTGGTAAAATAAATAAAATGAAAAAATGAAATATGCTACTGCAGGTCTCAAAAACAAAGTTGATTTCATCTGTCAGCAAATGGAGGAGGCCAGAATAGTTACAGGGGGCTATTGTTAACAGTAAAAACAAACCACTCAGACTTTCCAAACTGCTAGCAACTACAGAAATGGTGCTGAGTGCTAACAAAATAACTTAAAATTAACAACAGGTGTGGGCTTAGGTCTCCTTTAAAGGAGGTGTTTTAAAGAGCAAATGCTTAGTAAGGATGTACATCATAAATAATAAAAGTCAGAGGCCTTTAAACAGCTATTGATGCCAAAAAGAAAACTTTGAAAAATATAATAATTAGATACAATTCAGCTTGTATTCCATATATACTGTACTTGCACAGTCAGCTGCCGAATCTTATATTGTCCTCCACCCCAAAAACTACTTAGTAACATAAATCTCACTAAACTGTGAAATGAAAAAAATAAGTAGACACCATCTTGAAAATCCTATACTTTACTAATTTGATATTTACAAGTGTTTTTTAATTTACAGTACCCAGGTTTTTGCAAATCAAACTGCACTCCCAGTTTCCAAATATATTCTGTAACAGTTCCCAAAAGTTACTTACAGTATGTAAAACAGCCTCTGGTGTACTCATAAAAATGTGCATGGCCTGTAAAAGAAAATGCACCGTTTTACATGGTCACTCTCACTTACATCCAGTTACAAACACATTGTGTAAAACACTCCCTAAAACAAAACTCACTAATTTTCAGCACTTAAAAAATGACTTGCATGCCAGTTGATCAAATGTCCTCTTGTCCATCTGACTTTGCCATTTGTCTCTTTTGGTCCATAGTTCGGTCCTGTAGCAGGGTGGCTGGGTGTGAAGGAGGGTGGGCACTGTATGAATAGTCGATTATGCATGTGGCTCCAACCATGCAGAAACAGATGGTTTTAATCAGCTCCCAGGCCCCATTTGCAGACTTTATTGGGAGCTGGAACTCAGGATAGCCACTAATCACACACCTCTGATCCTGCTGTTCTGGGGCAGGTAGCAGCAAGGAAAAACATGACTGCTTCTCTTAATCAGTTCCCTGGCCTCATCCTCAGAGTTTGTGGGGGCCGGGGAGAGGGAGAGATTGAGTGGCTTTGTCTGCGAATAAAAAGCGTTGCAGTGCAATGTACATGGCTCACGCTGCTGGTGGTGGCATGGGGGAGGGAGCGCCGAGTAAACACGCAGTGCCTGCATTTCAGCAGTTTGTGTAAATAATTACTGGTAATTTCACAGCTAGTAATCAACATATACCTATCAACATATGGCAGTGCCACGGGTGACCACCTCTAGCGGCCAAGCATCTTTCAGATACCGGATGCCCAAACTGTGGAACTCCCTCCCGTCTGACATCAGACATATGCCCCAGTCTAAGCACTTCAGCTCTCTCGTCAATTCCCATTTCACATCATCTTGTGCCTGCGGATAATATGTTGTCTATTTTTTTGCAACAGACAATTCAGTTTTGGGCTTTCTGTCTCCTATGGGTACGTTGCCTGCTGTTTTCTGTTTTATTCTGTATTATTTGTATTATTTTTCATGATTTACTTTTACCACTGCTCCTGTATTTGCTCAAAATTTGTGTAAAACTGATCCGCTTATATGCTGTCTGTATACTAGCTTCCTGATAAGTATGTACTTTAATACCCTTGTTTATTGCAAATTATTGGTTGTTCACTGCCTTATGTGTGTACCGTTTCCCTCTGCCCCCTTCCCCCAGGATGCACCTGGCATCGAGCACTATTGCTCAGTGTGTCTTCCTGGTAAAACTTTAAAATAAATAAATATAGGTGCTGGTGGATTGCTGAGTAAGGGGGGGGACGACAACTTCTTACAGAACCACCAAGGACCCACCATCCTAGAAGGGCAAGAGTAGCTCTCTGGCCCCCTCTAGCTGCTGGAGGTCTGCCTCTGAACAAGTAAGTGGTCTACTGAGAAATATAGGATATTCTTGTCTCAGAACAGGACAATCAGGAGCTTAAAGGGCACACAGGCAGAAAGTAAGGAGAGAGAAAAAAAAACAGAGGAAAGAGTAAGGATTGCAAACAGTTAAGGGGCCAGAAATAAGACATGATTGGAGTGGTGCAGTGCAGTGGCTGTGGAGCAGCAGTCTTCTGGGAGATGTTCTGGAGGATGCGGTGTTGTCCCATCTGCAGGCACCTCTCTGGGCTGAGGGAGGAGGTTGCTCATCTCCAGACTGAGTTGGCCAGGATTTGTGGGACCTCCTCTTCCATCCAGGGACCACCAGTGCCACTGCCGCTGCCTCAGAGGTTGTCAAGAAAGAGGAGCGGTTGGACCACAGTGGGCTCAGGGAGGGTGAGGGTGGTGGAACAGAGGTGCATCCTCCAGCTGTACCTCTCACACCCTATGCCATTCTGGCAAAGTGTGGTTCCTCTATGGAGGCACCCACAGTGGAGACCAAGGAGGATGTTGGAACCTCCACAAAGGAGACCCACAGGAGGGTGACAGGGGACCCTGCAGGAAGAAAACAACCCTGGTGGGAACTCCATTGTTAGGAAGGTAGAACTGGGCAAGGAAGGGAGAGGGAGGTAGGTGCCTGCCTGGCGCCATGGCTTGAGGGACAGGGAGCGAATCCTCAGGATTGCCGAGCAGCTGCACAGGGAGGGAGCTGGATGTCATTGTCCACCTAGGGACAAATGACCTGGCTAAGAAAGGGATTAGAGAAGTGCAGGAAGAGTTTGCCAAATTGGGGGAGGGCCTTGGTCAAGTAGCACGGTAACCTTCTCGGAGGTGCTACCCATCTATGGCATAGGAGAGGCTAGGGTGTTCCATAACAGCGGGATTCAATCAGTGGTTGAAAACTGGTGTGGAGCTCAGGGATTTGGTTTCATTGGGGACTGGGGTCCGACCTGGAGTGATGCAAGCCTATACTGGCATGATGGGCTGCATCTGTCCGGGAGGGGAACCAGGATCCTAGGTGATAGGTTTAATGCTTCATTGGCAAGTTTTAAACTAGCCAAGGGGAGAGCACTGGAAAGGAGCAGGAAAATCCTAGCCCCCAAACAATCACGGTAGTAAGTGTGGCAACACCAACATGGAGGTGTCGATAGGGGAGAAGGGCAGGGTAAATGGAGAAAGTGACAAAGGCAAGAAGGACAGGGATGGGGCAAAGGGGTAAGGCCATCAGGAAATGGAGGGTAATGAGTACCAATGCCGTAGTCTGGGCAACAAGCCCCTGAGCTGGTGGCCTTAATGGAAGAGGGATGCCTGGATATCGTAGCAGTCACAGAAACATGGTACACAGAGAACCATGACTGGGATGTTAACATACCAGGGTACATAACCTACAGGAGAGACAGGCAGGGAGAAGAGGGAGGAGTAGCTCTCTATGTAAAGGAAGGGATAAAAGCAACTGAACAAAAGAGTAAACAGGGAGGAGAGGAGGCACTGTGGGTCACCTTGGAGACTGGAAAGGCACCACAATCCGCACAGGGTTGTGTACAGACCCCCATGTCAGGGGAAGGAATGGACAAGGATATGATGGAAGGCATTCTTAGAATGGCAGAGAAAGGGGAGATACTGTTGATGGGAGACCTGAATATGCCAGATGTTAACTGGAGCACATTTGCTGCAGCCACATCCAAGAGCAGGGCCATTCTTGATGCCCTACAGGTGGCAGGCATTAGACAGCTAGTTTCAGAACCCACTCGTGAGGGAGCAATCTTAGACCTCGTACTCTCAAACGGGGACAGTGAGAGGATCTCAGATCTAGAAGTGGGTTGCCATCTGGGGACAAGTGACCATCAAACAGTGTGGTTCTACGTTAAACTCAGCTACAGAGTCAAGCCATCAAAGGTGAGGGTACTGGACTTTAGGAGGGCTGACTTTGGCAAGATGGGAGAGCCTCAGAAAAGCACTAGTAAACAGGCTAGAAGGAGGTGTGGAGCAACAATGGGTTATCAAAACTGCCATCACAGAGGCAACAAGCCTTTGTGTGAAACCAATAAACAAATCAAAACAAAAGAAAAAGCCACTATGATTCTCAAGAGAGGTGGCTGTGAAAGTCAGGAAGAAAAGATAGCATTCCAGAAGTACAAGGAAACACAGAAGGAGCAGGACAGAGAGCTGTACAGTTAAGGCAGAAAGAAGCAGGAGGAAGTCAGAATGAAGGCCCAAACTGAGGAAAAGATAGCCAACTCAGTTAAGAAGGGATAAAAACCTTTTATAGGTACATCAATAAGCGTAGAAAGACAAAGGGAGGGATAGTGAGGCTGAATAGAAGATGAGCGTGTGGTGGGCAGAGGGGGAGAGAGAAAAGCAGGAATATCAACGAATATTTCTGCTCAGTATTCACAAAAGAGGAGGGGAAGTGCCTAATCCAATTAACAGAAGCACTCTTGATAGGGAAGTCGATCCCAGTCCTTTCACAGAAGAAAGGGTTCTGCAAGAACTCCTAAAACTGAAGGTGGACAAAGCAATGGGTCCTGATGGAATTCACCCTCAGAATTCTAAAAGAATTAAGGAAGGAACTAGTGAAACCACTGGCTACTCTTTTAATAAATCATGGAGGATGGTGTGGTACCCGAGGACTGGAGGAAGGCGGATGTGATTCCCTTCACAAAAGTGGGACCAAGACAGAGGGGAAACTACAGACCTGTCAGTCTGACCTCTGTGGTAGGAAAGTGATGGAGTCACTTCTGAAGGAAGAATAGTTGAGTACCTAGAGGTCAGTGGAGCACAGGATCCAAGGCAGCATGGGTTCACAGCGGGAAGGTCATGTCAGACAATCTAATAGATTTCTTTGACTGGGTGACCAAAGTAGTAGACCAGGGAGGGGCTGTGAATATGGCCTACCTAGACTTTAGCAAGGCAATGGACACAGTCCCACACAAAAGATTGTTAGTCAAATTAACCAGCCTGGAGTGGGTCCCAGGGTGGTAGCCTAGATAAAACATTGGCTGGACAACAGGACACAGAAGGTAATTGTAAATGGAGTCACTCTGAAGAAAGAGGGTTTCTAGTGAGGTACCGCAGGGGTTCAGTGATATTGGTCAGTCCTTTTAATGTCTTCATCAGTGACATTGCAGAGGACTGGAAGGAAAAGTATGCCTTTTGCAGATGACACAAGATCTGCAGGTTGATACACAAGGAGGCATGGAAAGGATGAAAAGGGACTTGGAAGGTTGGAGGAATGGTCAGACATATGGCAGCTAGGATTCAATGCAAAAAGTGCAAAATAATGCACCTGGAAACAAGAACCCAGGGAAGAATACACAATGGGTGGGAGGTAGTAACAACAACAAAACAGGAAAGGGACCTGGGGTAATTATATCAGATGACCTTAAGGTTAGCAAGCAATGGAGAAGGCAGTAGGGAGGGCGTGGGTATACTGGGATGTATAGGGAGAGGCATCAGCAGCAGAAAACAGGAAGTTGTTATCCCTCTGTACAGACAGTTGGTGAGACCCCATCTGGAATACTGTGTCCAGTTCTGGAGACCCCATCTCCACAAGGACATAGACAGGATAGAGGCAATCCAGAGGAGGGCAACTAAAATGGTGCAGGGTCTGCAAGAGAAGCCGTATGAGTAGAGACTAAAGGAGCTTAATATGTATACCCTTGAGGAAAGAAGGGAGAGGGGGGGACATGATAGAAACTTCAAGTACCTCAAGGGATCAACAAAGTCCAAGAGGGTAGCATCTTTCAGGAAAAAGACTTGCAAGAACAAGGGACACAATTTAAAGATAGAAGGAGGGCAGTTCAGGGGCAATGTGAGGAAGTATTATTTCACAGAGAGGGTAGTGGATGCATGGAACAGCCTTCCTGAGGAAGTTGTGGGGTCTAAAACTGTGGGAGAATTCAAGAATGCATGGGACAGACATAAGGCAATTCTTGTGGGGGGCAGGAAGATATAGGCTGTTGGTTAACTAGGATCTGCGGCCTATCCTGTAGGTAGGGAAATGGGCAGACTAGATGGGCCTAGTGGTCCTTATCTGCCGTCAAAGTCTATGTTTCTATGCTCCCTGGCATCATTTGTACAGTTTGAAGGGGCTGGGACAGTAAGTCAGTATTTGGCTTCCACACATAATGATCCAGTAGCAGTAAACCATGTCAGCAGCACCATCTGCTGTTTACATAAGAAACTGGAACTATTTTTTGTTGTTATTAAAGTAAAGCAAATCAGAACAAATTCAATAAAAATACCCACAAGCCTCGTATTAAAAATGTTACTTATTTATTATTTTGTTATACTAACACTATAGACAAGCCATTTTATAAGTATGATAAGTCACTCCAGAGTGTGCATTTAAGGATTTTAATGCACTTCCCAAGGACATAAGGATACTCAGCCCTTGACCTCATGCATATAGCATGCCCTGGGAGTGTGCATTAAGTAGCTAATAAGCCAACGATGTGTGTGTTAGACAGTTCTAATGCATGACTAGGGGGCATAGTGAGGCACGAGGCCAGAGGCCGAGTGCATCCAGTCTCCTAGCCGTGCATTAGAACTGTCTAACGCACACCCCCGGAGTGGCTTATTGCACTTATAAAATGGGTCTGTGTAGTCTAAATGGGGTTTCTAGATTTAGCCATGCATTCGACACTTCTAATGCACAGATAACAACCAAATTTGTCAGTGTCAGTGGCTCAGTAGGTAGCACACTTGCCTCTGAAGCCGGGAGATCAGAGGGCTGTGGGTTCAGTTCCCACATCTGGCACTTGGGTTAATATCCCAGTACTGACACTGTAGTGCAGCATGAGAGGGGTGCTGCACTTCTGAGGTGCCGTCTTTTGGATGAGACGTTAAACTGAGGTCCCATCTGCCTGGATTGGTGGTAGTTCAGGTGGATGTTAAAGACCCCTTGGCACTTATCGAAAAGCGTAGGGAAATTTCCCTGGTGTCCTGGCCAAATTGCCCTCATTCACTAAAAAAAAATACCAGTAACAGTTTCACCTGGTTCAAGGTCAGTTGGCATTCATCTGTTTCCCCCTCCTCCGGGTCATGCCAGAAAATAGGCAGGATTTGTCTAGTGCACTTACCCGGTCAACAAAAACTAAATAATAAAATAAAATAAATCAGCTTGTTTTAAATCCTTTAACGCACACCTTGTCATGGCTTATTACTTAGCTAGTGCATCTGGTTGCAATTAACAATTAAATGTACTGAAATTCACATCTTAAGTGTTATAAGATCAGAGTCCTTCTAATGCCAGCAGCAACTGCCTTGCAGGAAACTGGAAAATCACTTGTTTTCTCATAGACTTATTTCTCCTAGGCATGATATTCAGGGATATACCCTATTCACAAGGATATACCCTGGACAAGCCTGTTAGCCCCTGCCCTTCCCCATGCCCAAGTCCAGTCCAATGACTCCTATGGTAATGCCCTGCAAGGTGGGGGAGGCAGTCCACTGTGTGATAGTGCCAGCTGTCAGTAAGACCCAGGGGGAGATTTTGGAGCCATCATACAGACTTTCATAAGTTTTTACACACTGGATTTCTTCCTGATGCCTCCCTCCTCTCCTGGCAGGGGAGTAGCCAAGCAGGTGGCCTCAGCTGTATGCAGCAATGTCCTGTGATGGGAGCAAGTTCCCTTGGCCCACCACAGGGGTCATCGCGACAACTGAGCACAAAGCCATCAATCCCTGATTGCAGCTCACTGCTGAACAGCAGCTGCCATGGTCTGTGCAAAACAAAACGCAGTAGACTGAGATGCCAACTCTGGAAGATGCAGTCTGTCAGCGTGAGCTCTAAAGCTTCCATGTGGACAAAAAAGCAAAAAGGACCGATGCACTCACCATGTAGCTGGATCATTTATTAAATGTTCATAACAAGGTAAAAAGGAGACCCCAACTGCTGTGGCCTGGTTCCCAAAGAAACATCCCTAGCTCGCTCCTGAAAAGGGTTGCCGGCAGAGCAGAGCAGAGCAGCACCTCACGCTGCTGCAGGGCCATCAGTACAGCCTGGAAAAATCACTTTCTGGACAGCTCTCCACCTCCGAGGGGGGGAAGGTTGTGGTTGCCCGGTATACTAGTGACATCCAGTGGAGACTGGGTGTCCAATAGCCAGGACCGCTTGGCAAACACACAGAGATGATGGTGGACGTCTGTGGGATCAGTGCGGGACCGTGTGCCAGTTGTGCTAATGCCATTGCACGTCTGCATCTCCCGGGGAACCAAGCAGAAAATTCCTGGTCATGGAGCACCATGAAGCCTCTGGACCACCTCCAGAATAATGTCCTTGGCATAGGCCTCTTCTGGGGCTCTGGTGGATTTTGGGCTCTCCTCCTCCCCCCCGGGGGAGCCCCACCGTAGGGGCAAGTCTGAGCAGTCTGGAGAGGGATGCCAGAAGGGCAAGTCCAGGTGCTGATAGGAAGGCATATACCCAGCCAGTCATCTGGGAGACACAAAGGGGTGACAAAAAAAAAGTGAATTTGGCAGCTTTGTGAAAACTTTAAAAAACATATTATTTAGAAACAATTAGGCTTAAATTGAATAGTTTTACTGTATTTCCATAAGGGAAGCTCACAAGTGGCCAGTTCCAGTCTAATAGGATTTTGTAAGACGTTAAGAATTTTTTATTGTGAACCCAATTTCTATTTCCAATTCCAAAAACGACCTCCGAATCACAGTAGGAATCAGATTTGAAGTCCTAATAGGCAGACTAGGTGGGCCAAACGGTCCTTATCTGCTGTCTGAGTCTATGTTTCTATATTCCTAATGCCTAAATTCCTATGTAAAACATGTTTTCAGACTTTAATTTCAGAATTAGAATTTTTCAGAATGCATTCCTGAAAATACTAATTTCAAAAATTGAGTCAGAATCTCACAAATGCAGTTTATGGGCTTGATTCACAAAAGTGCAGGATGTACTCGCAATTCGCATATACAGAGCCTGTGCAGCTCCACACCCTGGGACAGGCGCACACCAGCTGGTATTCACCATTGCTGGCCACCTGTCCACACCCCTGCCCCTCCCCCAGTGCACAGCTGCATGGTGGTGGAGGATCACGGCTGCACAAGGGCAGAGCGCTGAACACAGGCAGGCATCCAATAGGATGCCCGTCATGGATCCCAAAGTGGATCCCCCGCTGCAAATGTGCAGGGGATCCTGGGAAGGCATGGACCTCAGGCTTGTGAGTCTGATGGGTGACTGCCTGAATGGTGGCCTCCAGCCCTCCCCAGCAGCCCAGTGCGCTGGGGGCAACAGTGTGGTGGGGGTCCCATTGCCAACACTGCCAGCAGGTGCCCATTGGTGGAGGTGTAAAAGTTATGGCATCATCCCCCATTGCATAACTTGTACCCCCTTGGCCCCACACTCTGCATCTTAGTGAATGGTGCAGAGTGTGGGCACACCCTCTGGCATGCCCCTGGACTGCCCATGGCACGTAGCTATGCGGGCAGCTGGGAGGATCCAGTACGCAAGGCACTAATGCCTCTGTAGTGAATTCTACGAGGTTACACTGGACCCCGCTGCACGGCATTCAGTCGCAGGCATGCCTACACACTGCACATTCACAGCGCATAGGCTATTGTGAATAGGGCTCTCACAGGAAGTGGAGTTGGACAGAGAGCTGGGGGACCCAATCAGAAAGCTAAATAGTAAAGGAAACATCATAACAGGTGACTTTAACCCGCCTGGAGTAGACTGGAGTGCCGCAGTTACCTCCTGTTCCAGGGAACAGGTCCCTCCAGAAGCTTTCCAGGACAGTTTCCTGGAGCGGGGGTCATGGAGCTGACCAGAGAGGGCACCATACTGGACCTGGTGCTGACAGATGGAGAGCATGTCCAGGAAATAACAGTGGAAGACTCCCTTTCAGGCAGCAACCACCTCACGGTGTGTTTCTACCTCATCATGGGTAGTAGTGGGCGAAGTGACCAAAATTCGCTCCACAAAGCAATTCACGGGGTAATGAGGAATCAGCGAAGTATTCCATAACTTGACGCAGAGTACTTCACGTGATAATGAGGAATGCAAAGTCATTGATTTCAATGGACTTTGCGTTACTCCAATTGTTTAGCCAGGAGTGGCACACTAAGCTGAAAGCTTGTTTACAGGTGCAATCTGGGAGAACAGGGAAGTTAAGTGACTTGCTCAGGGTCACACAGTATGCAAGTGGGGGCTGTGGCAGGATTCAAACCTAAGTCTCCAGATTTGCAGCTCAGAGCCTTAAACCACTGCGCTATACTGCCTTCTTATACTCCGCCTTCTCCCAACCACTTCTGTGCCAATTTTAATGCGAAGTACATAGAAATCAATGTACTTTGCATCACTTCGACTTGTAATTGAGCTCCAAGGCGAAGTTTGCAGTGATTCATGGGATTGCAGGTCACATGGGCTCTAGATTGTTCTGCACAGCCTCAGTTCTGTGTAGTGTGTGTGTGGTGGTAGCTGGAGACAGTTTGCTGTCAGAGTAATTCAAACCCTCTAAAAGCTGTTAAAAAAAGCCTTCTTGAGCCATTTTATTTTGCTCAAAATTTAGTACTTCGATTGTAGGAAACCCTCCTGTGCTCATTTCATCGAGTGTTTATTGTTTGTGTGTGGATTTTGAATGTTAATTTAGAACATTCAGTCTGTGTACTGAGAGACACTCGAAGTGTGGTTTGGGGGAGGGGCATACTGTATATGTTGTGTAGGTAGATTAACTGGGAGAAAAAGGCAGTCTGTGTTTTAGGTCTATTTTTTGTTGTATAACTGTGTTAATGTACATACAGTAATATTTTCAGTAATTCTTGATATTTTTTTGCTGATTGTTGTAGAGTAGCAGTGCATAATTTCACTTTGTTTAAAACATTTGGTTATATTACTAAAGGTTTTCAGTTTGCTATGCAATACTTGTAGTGTGTATGTGAGTGTGTGTGCGACATTTGCCATCAAATCAGACACCTTTTATTCTGCCACAGAGTAATTGCAGCAGTGTGAACCTGCTATCCACCACACCTGAGTGATTTTTTACTGCTTTGTGGTATCTTGGTTTTGAACTGTTACTGCAGTGCACTGCCCCCTCCCCCCAACCGACAAAAGATATTTTTTCCAGATTGCATTGTGACTTGTGAGCAGTGGTTAAGGTGTTGTTGTGACTTTGTGTCTGCATCTCTTCTTGATCGCACAGTGCAATCTTAATCTGTCTGTGCTTTTGCATCTGTTTAGTGCCCGATTTCCATCTGCAAGCCACAGTTGTTTGGTTATTTTGGGCTTCACATCCACCGGCCCAGACTGAAAGTTCAGAAATCTAAATTTATTTACACTTTTCTTGGTGGTCCCCCAAAATGCCTGCAAAGAGACGTGCAAGCAAAGCTGTTTCTGGCCATGGCACTGCTGCCAGTGGTAAGACTGTCTGTGGGCAAGTGCATAGCTGCTGATGTCAGTAAAAGGATTTCCCCATCAATGATTTTTACAGTGCAATCTGTAGCTTCACTCATAGTTGGAGGAGAAAATGTTGTCCCAGCTGGTGGTGTTAGTGCAGTTTCTGCTGGCATGAGTATTGCTGCCTCAAGTTCCACTTCTGACCAGTTAACCGTTTCAAAAATATAGTTGAACCTAAGGCTGTGCCTGGCAGTGTAGATGATGTCATACTCCCCATTAACAGCCCCATGGTAATTGAACATGATTCTGAACATGGCGACGATAACTCACAATGTCACATTTCTTCCACCGCGGGTGAGGTCATGCCTTTGCCAACCAATGATTCCAAGCGTGGTACAAAAATAGCGGGTGATGATGATGATGATGATGTTGCTGAGGTTGCAACATGTTCTCAACATGACAGCATCCAGGCAGAAAATGTGGATGTAGATGATGTTGATGAATATGATGATGATGATGATGTCAGTGACCCCTGTTGGGGAACCGGACAAAAAGAAAGTCAGGGTGGCTGTGTCTGGGTCTGTTGGCGTTAAATCCCCCTCCTCAAAAAAGTTGTGATTTAGCAGTTCCAGTTGATAATGACCCAGTAATAATCATAGGTAGTCATGGTGGTCAACTGGAGTCCAAGTGTGTCCAGCCTGAAAAATCATGTAGCACCCCCCCCCCATTTCTAAGGTTAAAAAAAACAGAGTCCAATAAGCAGCATCAGGGACATGTTAAAAGTAGGGGATCACAATCCCTTGTTTGTGATATTTTTGTCGGAGATGCAAATGGTGAGTCAATTGCAATCTGCCAGCTTTGCCATGTGCGTGCAAGTCGAGGTAAAAAGGGGAGTCATCTGGGCACGGGGAGCCAGCATACACATCTTAAGAAGAGGCACTTGGCACTGTGGACCTGGCACCAGATGGCAGCTAATGCCATAGTGGGGCTTTCACCCTTATCATCAACCTTACTAAGCATGTTATCCCCCTTCCATGAATGTAAGACCAAGTAGGAATGTCTGCAGTAGTGATGAAATAACAGCAGAGGATTGCTACCGGCATGATGAGGAGGAGGATAATGATTTTGGAATCTTGTCAAGTGGTGGTCAGAGTAGCGGTGGAACCTTGTCAAGTGGTGGTCAGAGTAGCGGTGGTGGTGGTGGTGGTGGTCAATGCAGTATGTCTAGTGCAAGTGGCACATCAACCCCTGTACATAAAAAGGGGAAAATAACTTCATTTGTGGACTTGTCACCTGTGCACCCCTCTTCATCACACGTCCACACCCCACCCCCGGCCATTCACAGAGCAGAGCCATTTGTCACACCCCATGCAAAATGTGTAAGTCAGCCCACATTGGAGAGTGTTTTTGCCCGTAACCTTAAGTACCCACCCAATCATGCAGTGTCGCATGAACTTAATGCTGCTGTACCTGAAATGCTGACAATTGATCTTTTGCCCTTCTCCTTCATGGCAAATTCTGGATTCTTGGTTTGCGGCACACGCCTGTCCAAAATAGAAAGTCCTATCCAGGACATACTTTTCCACCTATGCTGTTCTTGAGTTACACCGTACTGAGGCCGACTCTGTAAGACATGCCCTTCAACATTCCTCCTCTCCATTCATCCATTTAAGTATGGATATGTGGACAAGAGGCAAAACAGCAGGAAGTTCATATTTGTGTATAACTGCACATTGGGCGCAGGTGCCGGGGGTTGTTTGTGCTGGTGGTAGTGTGAATAATCAGTGTAGTAAGGCGGACTGTCACGGTAGAAATCTTCTGGGAATTCGACAGCATGCAACGCTTGCAATGCACAGTGTGGCCTGTTCCCACACTGGTGAAAACATGCTGGACTTGCTACTGACCAAAACTGATGAGTGGCTGAACCCCCTGTCCCTGAGAGCTGGATTTATAGCAAATGACAATGGGTCAAATGTGGTTAAATGCATCACGAATGGTGGCTTTGTTTGGGTTCCATGCATGGCCCACTGTTTAAATCTGGTGGACCAGGAGTTTCTGCAGCACCCTGATGTAAAGGAATGTCGACAGCTGCACGCCATATCTGTTCGCACTTTTCACGCTCTGCAAAGGCCCGTGACCAACTTTGGCAGCTGCAGATCCAAAACAGCCCCCCGCAGCACTGCCTCAAGCTGGAAGTTGTCACCCAGTGGAACTCCACTTTATACATGGCAGAGAGGTTGTACGAACAATACAAAGCAATCTCCAAATATCTCATCATGCACACTAGCCATGACACTTCTGGGGCCTCCATGTCTCTTACAACTGAACAGTGGCACCTCATGGACTCTGTTATAACAATTTTGAGGCCTTCTGAATATGCCACACAGGCAGTGAGTGGTGAGTCTGCCTCCATTAGCCAATCAATTCCACTGCTGCGGGTGTTGAGGCAGACATTGCTGAATCTACAGCATATCCTTGATGGTTCTGGAGACTGTGCTAGCAGTGTGTTGCTGAAACACATGCTGACACTATTCAACTGCAATCGGCACATCTTGAGCATTCAGCAGAGTGACAACTTTGCAATAGCAACAATGCTGGACCCACGATACAAACGTGGAATTGCCTCACTACTGGAGGGAGGGCCTGAACAGGTTAAAAATGTCAGTGGGCAACTGGTGCGCTTGGTTCATGGGGCACAGAAGTCACGTGCCAAGGTCAGCAAACCTCAGCAGCATAACCTGGCTGAAGGTCAGTTTGGAGCAGTATCAAGCACATCCTGTAAGCGGCTGCAGTTCCAGGTGGTCTGTCATCAAAACTGGTTACCATTAACCCACTTTGGGGTGCTTGTCCCAAGTCGGGATTTGTGACATCAATTAATCGGGAGAACAGGATGATGAGTCAACCACCAGACTTCGTGCAGCACAGTGAATGGTTGACTCATATTTGGCTGAAAACAGGCATCTGTCAGTAATTGATGATCCTCTTTTATAGTGGAGTGGAAAGGTCAGTGAATGGCCAGAGCTGACCTCAGTGGCACTGAAGTACCTAACGTGCCTACCCTCCAGCGTAAGTGTCGAGAGGGTATTCAGTTCTGTGGGTGCAATAGTTCGGGATCGTCATACAAACCTCTCTCCTTCAAATGTCAGCTTGCTGACATTCATAAAAATGAATGAGGGGCACATACCCTCTCAAACTTCAACCTCTGTCTTCGTACCCCAGCATGGTCATGGTTGTGGTGATGTGGGAGAAATAGATCCTCCTGGTGGCACTGGCAGCATGAAATGGCATACCATTGAGGAAGATGATGACATCATGGAGAAAGAATTCCCTAGTGGGCACAATTCAGACATTGATGACTGCAAGGGCAGCTTCCTGTATGATGATGATGATGATGAGGTTGATGTTGGTAGGTTTTAAGTGAAGTGGTTAAAAGGCTGTCACATTTTTTCTATGGTACATGTTTTGTTTTTTATAACATTAAATCAGTGTCCCACTCAGAATGACTCAAATTCCATATGTCATATTGGCAATCTGGCGCAAGTAAATTCACAGTCCTTCTATTTTATCTTTCCTGCCTCTGTATTACTTCTGATTAGACTTAACAGAATATGTCCTGCTGTCATTAGCAAACACAGTTAGCCTGTTAGACACAACTACCCATTTGTAGAACTAGGTGTTAGCCGCTTAAAACCTGCAGATTCAAGACATCTGCCTCCTGACTGAGAGTTAAATACTGTAACACAATACACACTATATCCCACCCGCCACCCATCCATGTGTGTCTGACAGTGATAAGGAATGTGCTGCAGGCTGCAGCTGTTCCCATGATCACCACCACCACCAGTAAACCGCTGTTAGCCAAAGCCACCAGATAGTGAGAGGGAATGTCATCATGTACCCCCATCACCACCAGAAAACTGCTGTTAGCCAAAGCCACCAGATAGTAAGAGGGAATGTCATCAAGTGCCCATGACCACCACCAGAAAACCGCTGTTAGCCAAAGCCACCAGATAGTGAGAGGGAATGTCATCATGTTCACATATGACCACCACCAGAAAACCGCTGTTAGCCAAAGCCACCAGATAGTGAGAGGGAATGTCATCATGTTCACATATGACCACCACCAGAAAACCGCTGTTAGCCAAAGCCACCAGATTGTGAGAGGGAATGTCATCATGTTCACATATGACCACCACCAGAAAACCGCTGTTAGCCAAAGCCACCAGATTGTGAGAGGGAATGTCATCATCATGTGCCCATGACCACCACCAGTACGCCAATGTTTTCCATCCTGTGCCCTGCCCATGCCATGGCAGACGGAGTCGGAGAGAAGACCACATCCCAATACTTTAAAGTGAGTACGTGTACACATTTTTCATACTATGGACCTTCCTTGATCTGTGTTATGTTTCTTGTTGCATTTCTGAGAGGCAGTGGGAAACACATATGGTCAACTTCTTTTCTTTTTTTACAGGTTAACAGTTTCAAGCACTCTCCTTCACTGGAGGACTATAGTACTGCAGTACTGTCTACAGCCACCTACAGGATATCCATTTCTGGTAAGTATATAAATTTTATTTCATCAGTTCTTTTTTGTTGTTCATTTTTTCCAAAGAGTGCAAATCATATAAAGTAGGTGACATATACCTCACATAATATATTTGTCATGCACATCAGACACTGTATTGCTGCAGCAGCCATGGCGGTGTTGAACAAAGTTTTATCCAGGTCGTGACATGACAAGATGTCTTTTACAATGTAACTTGAGTTAAGACACAGGGACAGTGTATGGGTTACACATACTAAATTTGTGACTGTGATGATTTAGTCTTGCTGTGGCTTATTGAGAGAGCTTGCTATCTGTTACTCTGGATATAAGACAGGATGGAACAGCCACACTTTAAATAGAATGTGTTTCTGCAATCAAGTACTAATCATTTCTTCTTTATCTGTTTTTGCAGGAAATGTTCTGATGCTGTGTGCCGCCATTGGTGCTTTCTCCAAATAACAAGTTCAACATAACACCCCGACGCCGGGACAGACACAACAAGTAGTATGAATCCTGACCCTCATTACTGGACTGGAGGATGCAGAGAAAACCCGTGAAGTATTAACAAAAAAATAAACCATTGATGAAACTTGCTTCCAAATGAACCCCCCTCCCCCCAAAAAAATACTTACCTTCACTGGCTTGACAGAATTCCAATGCCAAAATTCCTCATCAAGCACAGAAATGCACACTCCAAGTGCGACCATATGACCTGTGATACAAAACAAAGCAATGATTACTATATATATATATATATATATATATACAGAAAAAAATTATTTATGTATATATTGATAAACATTTAAGGTTAGGTTCTGTGGAAAACCATGATGGTGCCACGCAAGTACATTAACTTACCACGGGTAGTATTAGTGTACACACAGAGGGCATTCTTCCTGTTGGGGTCAGTGCAGCAGACTTTGGGCAACCAACATATAACCCCCAGGGGCGCTACCCTTAGGGCTACTACCCCTGCCTGCCTCCACTGAGACAGGGTGAGGGGCCCAGATCCGTTGGCAGGTGCCTCCACCCAGAGGTCGGGGTTAATACGGTCGAGACTGCCTCGGTTACAGTCCTCTGGGTTACTGCAACCCACCTTTTGTCCCACTAGTGGCTCACACTGGGTACCAACAATTCTTTTCACCAGTACACTTACCCCCCCGGGTAGTATCTCTCAACTCACTCCGAAAACCCCCTGTAAAGTAAGGTACAGTTATATCATAGTCACTATGCAGCAGTTCACCAGGGATGCACAAACCAGCCAGGGTATAGTTGCAACACAACAATCTGATTTATTAAAGGGGGCAGATAACAAGGAAAGGGGGAAAATCAAGTTAATTGGCTTATACTATAATTATCTACCTAGGGCTCTGTGCACAGGCCTAACCCTAAGATTTGCTGTCCCTGGGTACCCAAGCCCTAACGGCTAGTCCAAACGTGGAAGCTGGTTGGGGCTCTTAACACAGATAACCGTTACAATCCTGAGCAAGTCAGCATGGGAAGAAAGTTTAATTAGGCAGTCAGCAGTATAACAATACAACTGGAAACCACTGTTTGCACACTTGGCAGGGAGCAACCCTGATTCAGTACTCACAACTCCAGCAAATAATGATTCCTTCAACACTGGCAGGGCTGAGCCTGAATTTCACCAGCCTCCTCACACATTTATATGGCAAACAACAGAGGGGTACCAAACCAGGCAGCTGCTTTCAGGCCCCACACGAACTTACAAGAGAACTTGGGCAGCAAACGGCAGCTTCAACATCACGGGTGGACCGAGCGCGATTCAGTAGATTCTCCAGTCCTCTCAGGTTGAGCCTGGTAGGTAGCTGGGCTGGCACCAGCCTCCTCCGACCGCACGCTGGCGGGTTTAATCTGAATCACTCAACGGCAGACAAACGGCCGATGCAGGCCTTCATGCGCTTCCCGCGTGAACACTCCACTAGCACAGGAGCACAGAGCTCCTATCTTCTCACCAGCCACAACGCATCTGGCCTTGGCAGCATCAAGCACTCCTTACAGATCGGGCGCTACCCACTTCCATTGGCTGGCTGAACATGCCAGTCATTTCCTCCTGCCCTCAGTGATACGAAAAGCACCATAGCCCATAATACCTTTCCCAAAGTACAAGCAGTCCCTCCATTGGTCAGCCATCTCTGTAGGGTCCCAAAGTACTGATTGGTCCAATTCAGCGGTTCTGGACCAAAATGGAGGAGACAGTCGAAACAATCTTTACTGCAAAGGAAGGCAGGTTAGAACAACTACATTATCATTATTATTTCACGTTATTTCCAGCAAACAATCACATCCTCCAGCAGAGCTCCCACTGCACCACTAGCGATGGTAGAAGGGAGCTATTTTTCAGTATCCCAGGTGGGACTTGGGCATACAACCACACAGCCCCCCATTTCAGTTAAGTACGACTGCAACAGGCAGCCCTTAAAGAGACAGCATACGGAGGCTTTAAAAGCGCTCACTGGTAACAACATTTAAGCGGCTTTAACACTGAACACCAACCAGGCATGGAGCACTTACCCAAGCTCCAGGGAAGCTTTTAGGAACCCCCATTTGTAGGAGGGTTACAAACAGCATTATCATATCATCATGGACAGTTAACTCAATGGTCGGGTTATCCTTCTAGCACATCATTTGTCAAGACACTGTGCATCAGCCCAGTCAGATCAAGAGAAGCATTACATGAAATTCCAACAGCAGCAGCTGGGGTCTTAGTTCTTATTGGAGTGTGTGCATGCATGACTAAGTGCGCCATTAATTAATGGAGACTTTTCATTCCATTTTATGCTCTCATTTCTCTTCGTCTGGAGACGAGAATTTTCTGGACATAAGACAGCAGCATTTTGGGGGTGCACATTAATTCTGGGGACTGGGTGGCAGCACTGCACACATGACTGTGTGCACCATTAATTAATTCCCTTCCTTGTTATATTCCTACTTAATACTCTCTCTTGCCAAAAATAAATTATTTTAGTGATCTCAGTAATGTTTCCTTTCTGTCTTGCTATGTGCATGTGTGGAAAAGCAGGAGTGAGCAGTGTAATAATCTGCTAAACAGCATGTGTGTACTGCACTGTCAGGTGCACACTGCCCAGCAACCTGAAAACATATATGATAGCTGATTTCTTCCACTGTTGATGGTATAAAGAATAAAGAATATATAATGTATATTTTATTTGTATCATCATCAACAGTGGACCAACTCATATAATATGTTTTCAGAGGGCTCGGTGGGCAGTGTGCACCTAACAGTGCACACATGCTGTTTAGCAGATCATTGCACTGCTCACTCCTACTTTTCAACAAACAATGACAGAAATGAAACACTGCTGAGGCACCAAAAATATTTCATGGTAAACTGGCATTATTAAGTAGGAATATAACAGGTCCAGTAGCACACTGCGATAACACTGAGGTCAGGTGCTGGTGGAGAGCAGCTAGCTGCAAAACTGCCAGACTAAACCAGAAAGCCAGCACTCCAGATGAATAATTGCAAAGAAAAAATGTTCACTTCTAGTGCGAATTTCTTGATGAAAAAACAAGCCACACAAAAATGACCCCTGTGCTTCAGCGCTTAGGCCTTCATTATGGGGCCACCAAAAGAAGGCCTAACCACCAAAATGCAAGGGTAATTTCTGTGCCTTGTTTTGCCATCAATACATATGCACTAGCAGTGAACATTTTTTCTTGGCATGTATTCATCTGGACTAAACTAGTGGTGGGTTTCTGGTTTAGTCTGGCAGTTTTGCAGCTAGCTGGTCTCCACCAGCACCTGGCCCCAGTGTTAGCGCAGCGTGCTACTGGACCTGTTATATTCCTACTTAATAATGTCTGTTTACCATGAAATATTTTTAGTGTCTCAGCAACGTTTCATTTCTGTCGGGCTTGTTGAAAAGTAGGAGTGAGCAGTGCAATGATCTGCTAAACAGCATGTGTGCACTGTTAGATGCACACTGCCCACCGAGCCCTCTGAAAACATATTATATGAGTTGGTCCGCTGTTGATGATGGTACAAATAACATATACGTTATATATTCTTTATTCTTTATACCATCAACTATGCAACAAGTCAGCTATCATATATGTTTTCAGGAGGCTGGACAGTATGTGCACCTGACAGAGAACTGCACACATGCTGTTTAGCAGATTATTGCACAGCTCACTCCTGCTTTTCAACAAACAGACCCTCCATGACAGAAAGGAAACATTACTGAGGCACCAAAAATATTTCATGGTAAACAGACATTATGAAGTAGGACTATAACAGGGCTGCCAGAAGCACGCTGCACTAACACGAGGGATGGGTGCTAGTACAGAGCAGCTTGCTCTAAAAGTGCAAGACAAACCCACAAAGCCACCACCCTATACAAATACATGCCAAGAAAAAATGTTCAATGTTACTGCAACTTTACTGATGGCAAAACAAGCCACACACAAATGCCCCCTGCACTTCAGCACTTAGGCCGTCATTGGGGGCACACTGATGAAGGCCTAACTGCCAAAGTGCAAAGGTCATTAGTGTGCCTTGTTTTGCCATAAATACAGTTGCACTAACAGTGAACATATTTCTTTGGCATTTATTCATGTGGAGTGCTGGCTTTCTGGTTTTGTTAAGTAGGAATATAATGAGGACAAGGACAACACTTTTTTACTTTATTTTATTTCAGCTGTTTTGGGGCATGGTTCTCACCATTTTTGGGGGTTAAACAAGGTTATGCAAAAGAAAAACAGAACACACACTTAACATTATTATACACATAACGGTGCACAATGGGGGGGAGACAAACAACAACAGAAATGGATAGTGACCTGTGTCACATGACCTAAAAGTGTGCAAGACAAATACCAGAAGGAAGTAAGGAGGGCTGGGGGCAGGTTATGCTGGGATGTATTGGGAGCCATCACATCAAAATGAAGTCAAAAAATGGCTGTACAAAGGAGGGGAACTAAAATGTTGAAGGGTATGGACCAGAATGAAGCCAGGCGAAGATACACTAAAGGACATTACATAAAAACACAAGGAAAGGGGGAGGGGCATGATAGAAACTATCAAGTACAGAAATGGACTCAACAACAGGGTAGCCACATCCAGAACAAAAGATGTGCATGAGGAAGGGACCAAAATTTCAAGATACAGGAGGGGACATATCAGGGGCAACATCGGGGACTATTTTTTCACACAGAGGGTGGTGGTGGTGGTGGGTGCAAGGACAAATTAAAAAAACTAATATTTTCAATGTTGTGATGGGACAGCAGCAGCAGTTGAAGCATCCCCATGATCTGTAGTTAGTGCCCTGCAATGCGATCCAACTGCTGCTCAGCATTGTCCAGCTGGTGGTTTGCAGGGTCCATCTTGCGCCACAGCAGGTCCCAAATCGGCCTGTGTGGCAGGCAGTTGGAGAGGGCTGCCACCATCAGCAGGAAGTGCTGCAGATTGTGGTAATGGGCAGCAGGTTCTGCCATGGCCCTGCCTTGCTTCACACCAGGCATAGGTGGACGCCGTTCTACCCCCTCTTCCCCAGCAGGGCCAGCAGGTGCATTACTGGCCTGTTCGGCAACCTTATCCTGCCACTGTAGGTGGTGGTGATTATATATGTGGGTGCACTGATCCCCTGTGCCAAGGTGACTTTCTCTGGGGCCACAGCGCACCTCAACACTGCACAAATTGTACTTTACTACACTGCTGTCCCCAGGCAGTGTAGTAAAAAACTCCCACACTAATGAGGTGCGGGGAGGACCAAGCACAGGCGGGGAGGGTGTCCCAGGTGGTGTTGGAGCCAGGGGCTGCAGCTGTACAGTTGGGGCCAGGGGTGCAGAAACCTGCTGCTGCAACTGCTGCTGTGACTCCTCCTCCTCCTCTCTCACTTCCTGCTGCTGCTGAGCCGCTGGCACAGGGGCCATAGCAGGTGCTGCTGGCACTGGGGGGGGCACTGGTCAGTTTCACAAGAGGTGGTACTTCCATGGTACCAACTCCAGTATCTCTTGCTTCGGGGAAGGGAACACTCAGGATGGTGCTCTGGTCCAGACGCAGCCAGCCACCACCGTCCACACACCCACTTGATCGCTGTCACGTTGACGAAAACCGCCGCATCTCTCACCCTCCATTCTGGACTCTGTCTCACTTTCCCACAATGACATACACACAGACACACAAAAACTATTAACAATAAACAAATACTAAACTGAAATACTGCACAAACACAAATCCAGACAACAAATACTCAAAAATAAGCACCTATAGCAAAAAAAAACAAAAAGTTTTAAAGTGTTTTTCCAACAGATTTTCCTCTCTCACTCTAACCAACACAATCTCTTTCTCCTACTACAAGGCGAAAGTGAAACTCTCTTTCAAGCATGAGTTACATCCTGCCTGCCTGCCTGCCTGAAGCATGTGACCTGCATTGTGTAAGCCATGTGATGTGTGTGGGCTGCCTGTGAATTCTCACTCCGCCTTAAAGCGAAGTAAGGCAGAGTCAGGGCCCCGTGTTTTCTGCGATTCTGCGGTTGCAGCAGTGGCCGCAGAAATCAGGGCTGACCGCAGAAATCAGTGCTTGCCTCAGAAATTAGGAAAACCAGCCACACAGCCATAGAAATGCTAGTTATGCTATGCAATCATACAAGACACGGCATGGCTATTGATATGTTAAATATGCCATGGCATACATGCTCACTAGAAGAGGCAGCAAACTGATGCCATCCACTACAAAGCCAAAAAGCTAGTGACCACATGGCATCTCGACTCGTGCTGGCTCTTGTTACATAACTCTGTTCAGTCAGTATTGGGGGGGGAGAGTGACACAAGAGTAGCAGAGCTTGACTAGGTCCACGGCAGTTATAATTTGCTACTGTGTAGGTGTGGGTAGCTCAGCCATGTTAATTTTTCATTGTGAGGCTGCTTGTGGTGCATGCTGACTCCTTGGAAGATGAATTTGGAAGGAAGAACTGGAAGGCGAGCTGTAGTCAAGAAGTGAGAAGATTCAGTGGTGCCCGTGGAGGTGGAATCGATCTCTTTGTGGTGACAGGTATCGGAGGAGGAGCTGATTGCAGAAACATAGGGCTGGCAGCAGACTGAGCAAAAGACTCAGTCCCCGCTGGTGGACATCAATCACAGTTTTGATTTGTGGGCCGCAGTTCTGTACCTGCAAGTGTGAGAGTAATGTCTTGGCAGATTTGAGCCTACAGCCCACGTGGTGGCATTAAGCTCAATTCTTAAGGAGGGTCAAGTTGCCCAGCTGCAGCAGAGTTGAGGGACCAGGGTATACTAGAACTAGAGCAAGCAGGTATGGAAAAAAAATCGGAATGGAGAGTTTGATTGCTGCTATACATAAGTGAAATGAGGGTCACTGCCTGAAGAACACCACAACCTTCTGAGTTGCGAGAAGAGAACATGCTAACAAACGTTACTACAGCTTAATAATAATGACTTGCTTGCATTTTTTAGTGTGTCCCCAAAAGAAAAATTAGGAGTCAACAAATCCTACAGACATTGCAAGTTACACCCTCCTTCACCGTTATAGGAAGACAATTCTCACCCACACACAACACACAGATTTGCACACTGCACTCAACATGTTTGTTGCAAGGCAGTTCGGGTATTCCTAGTTTAAAAAAAATAATAATCAAAAGAACATTGATCAAAATCAGAAAAAAAAATGGCTTTAAAGTTTGAGTCTCTCTTTATATCTGCTAACTGTAAATATAAATCAGAAGAAATCCAAGCAGGTTTTGCCTTCTGTGTAGTTTTAGTTAACTGCATATGTCCTTCTCTGATTATAACCTAGGAGAACAGCAAAGGCCACCAATTTCCAGAAGAAGAACAGATGAGCCTTCAAATTTGGGGTGGGAGGGAAAATTCATTAAAAGAGAACAGTGACGCCCATGACTTTGCCAGGTTTGGGTTATTGCTGTTTAATATTTGTGATAAGAAGACTACATACTGTTAAATGGCCTGCAGTTCCACTTTCAGTGTAGCAGAGTGGTTGCACAAAGGCGGTCAAAGAGTTAACTGAGACTTAATCCCTTTAAAGGTATGCTGTTTAGCCACAATTTATCTGCTGCAGAATGGCTGCAGAATCAGCAGTTGTTCTGCCGCAGAAAGTATGAGGTCCTGCCGCAGAATGTTGGTCCACTTTGCCACAGTAAACACGGGGCCCTGGGCAGAGTGAACAACGCAAAGTCATAAGTACAACGTGAAGTGGTGAAGTGGGGGTTTAAAATGGGCACTTCACATAGTGGAATAATAACGTGAAGTGGCCACTTTGCGGCCACTTCACTGGTGGAATTTTACTTTGCTGCATATCTAATTATGGGCAAGGAAACAGCCAAGACCAAGACAAGGGTGGTGGACTTCAAGAGAGCAGACTTTGAAGGGATGGGTGGCATTCTAACAGGGCACTTTGCAGAAATCAGCCTGGAGATGGATACAGATCAGAAATGGTTCACCATGTGCCAGCCTGGTGGCGCTGAGGGTTGAGGCGTTGGATGCCACACCTCGCACCGCACCGGCGACCCGGGTTCGGGAATGGACTCAGGTTGCTGGGGAAAGGAGGACTGAGAGTCCCAATGGATGCTCTCCTCCTTCAGGGTGGGTTACCAGGGGTGCTATATGCACACGACGTCCCTAAGAGTTGGTGGGAGCACCAGCTTTCAGGGCTCTGGCGGCTCCCTTTGGGACGGAGTCGAGGAACGGGAGGACGCTGTAAGGCACTTGGTGGTGACATGCATCAGCACATTGTCTACCCATGTCGGTGTCCTCAGGGGAGGAAGGGGTCAACAGAAAAAGTGGAAAAATAACTTTGTCAGTCCTAGGTGACGACCACTCGCTACCCAGCCACCGATCTACAGACAGACCTCAATGTGCAGGCACTCCTCCTCAGAGGCTGAGGAAAGGTAAGGGCAGACCTTCCTCACCCCACCCGGGGGGGGGGTAACCGGGAATCTAGAAATATATACAGGGAGTAGCCTGGCACTCTAGGGGCAGACTCTAAGATGATGGCTCAGGGGATTGAACGGTCTTAAAGAGTGGACGGACGAGGACAGTCTGGAGGGATAAATAGAAAGTTAAAAAAAAAAATAAAAAAAGAAATGGTTCACCATTAAGATGGATATGACTGAGGCCACAAACATCTGCACAATGACCAGGAGTAAGAATTCCAGGACCAAGAGACCAAGTTGGTTCAACCAGGATATGGCAGCAAAAGTGAGGGAAAAGATACAGCAGCCCTTCAGAAGTACAAATGTACTATGAGACAGAAGGAAGGGAGGTTTACTCAGGCAAATCCCAAGAGTCAGGGCTAGTGGTCCGGGCAGCTAAAGCTGCTAGAGAACTAAGGCTAGTGCAGGGAATCAGGGAAGGGGAAAGGGACTTTTTCGGATATATAAGGGAGAGAAGAAACTGTAAGGATGGGATTGTCAGAATTAAGAGGGAAGGGGGACAGGCAGAAAGTAGTGATGATCAGGCTGAGGCACTGAATGAATACTTCAACTCCATCTTCACCAGGGAAAAGGATGGACCTATGCCACAGTGGATGGACCAATGCCACAGTGGAAAATAGGGGTAAGATTCTGGAGGTGGGGTGAGACAGATGGGGAGATCAAGGAAGAAAGGGTTTTAAAGGGCATTAGGACCCTTCTGTTAGACAAGGCACCTGGCCTGGATGGCATGCACCCAAGAGTCCTGAGGGATCTGGTAGAGGTCCTGACTTCCCCCTGGTGGATCTGTTCAACACCTCGCTGGAGATGGGGTGCGTGCCTCAGGACTGGAGAATGGCACATGTAGTGCCATTCTACAAGAGAAACAGAAACATAGAAATTGTCAGCAGATAAGGACCGCCAGGCTCATCCAGTCTGCCCATAAGCGCTGCACTTGTATGCAGCCTCTGACCCTACCTGGTCTTTGGCTTAACACCTCCCCAACCCCCTGCTAAGGTTCCCTTATATAAGCTTATTTCAAGCTTCCCCAGGTCCCTCCTCATTGTCTCCACCCCATCTGGTGTATCTAACCTGTTGCAGATCTTGGTGTCATCTGCAGACAGGCAGACTTTCCCCTCCAGCCCTTCCGCAATGTCACTAATGAAGACATTGAACAAGACTGGCCCCAGGACTGATCCCTGAGGTACCCCGTTGGTCACACCCCTCTCCCCAGATTGGATCCCGTTTACCACCACACTCTGCCTCCTGTCCATTAACCAGTTACTGGCCCAGTTTACCACCTTTTGCTCCATGCCCAGACTACCCATCTTATTAACCAGCCTTTTATGGGGGACAGTGTCAAAGGCATTCCTGAAATCAAGGTAGGCGATGTCCACCACCACCCTGATTTACTTCCTTCAGCACCCAGTCAAAAAAATCTCTCATATTCATCTGATGTGTCCTTCCTGCTGTGAATCCATGCTGTCCCAGAGATGAACCTGGTAACTACAGGCTGATCAGCCCGACCTCCATTGTAGGCAAATTAATGGAGATCATTCTAAAAGAAAGACTGGTGAACTTTCTGGAGATAAAGGGTCTCCAGGATGATAGGCAGCATGGGTTTGTCAAGGGGAGATCCTGCCAGACCAACATAATAGACTTTTTTTATCAGAACTTTCCTTTTCGCCCCCTTCTTCACAGCGGGTGGCAAGTCTTCCGTCCGCCTGCACCTGCACCCTGGACCTGGTCTGGCCAGCGAAACACTCTCCTCCATGCAGGCCAGCACACAGAATCTCCCCCCCTTGGGGGACCTGGATCCTGATACCTGGGGGGCACACCTCTCGTGTCTGGGGGCGTAGGGCACGACCATCAGCCGCCATGATTGCCCCACAATTTTCTGCCATTTTACCTTCCTCAGAGCCAGTTATGCAATGGTGTCAGTGCACTTACATGCTGACGCCTGCCACGCTCCAGCCCTCAACTGTGCATGCTACTCACAGTTAGTTACTGCTGCAGAGTGATGCAATCTCCCCGCCCACCCCAGAGGAAGGAGAGCAGTCATGGGATGCTCGATCCTCCCTCTCCCCTGCCGACCCTCGACGGTCTGAGTCTGTTCCCGAACCTGGGTCACCAGCATGGCGTGAGATGTGGCATCCAGTGCCTCAACCCTCAGCACCACTGGGCTGGCATAATAGATTTTTTTAACTGAGTCATAAGGTCACTGGACAAGGGCCAGGCGGTGGATGCCCTGTACTTTGACTTCTGTAAAGCCTGCGACTCAATCAATCAATCAATTAATCAAAATCTTTATTTATTCAGGCGAACATCATTGAGCAAAGCTCATTTACAAGATGGACCTGAGTGGTCATACAAATGAGGATACAAGTATTATTACATAGACAAGAATAGAATAAATAGCAATACAATGGCATGAAATGATTATATACAACAATTTACATATATACAAGTTACAGTAGAACCATTTAGCCTGTAGAAAAAAGGGGACAAAGGTATAGCAGGCATAAAATATAAATTATATGGTCTAACTAGTTTTATGAGAATATAATAGGTGATTCGGAAGAAAGAAATTGAATTAATATAATGGATGGAAAAGGAAGGTGGGTCAGATAGGTAGGGGATTAGGCTTTATAAAAGCAATTGCAGAGCTCTGGAAAAGGGCGGAGAACAATCTTTTGAAGGATGCCAGAGGTAGTAGGCTATCTAGCTTCATGGATTTTGGGAGAGTTCCATGCAACTGCTAAGGAATAGCTGAAGCAGCCCTCCCATACCGGTGCAGGCATTGGGGACCTTTAATATGATGAGTTTACTGATCCTTAAGGTGTATGGCCTAGTTGTAATTTGGGTAAAGCAATCAGTGATATAGGGTCGGTAGTTTGCCTGTTAACGCTTTGAATATCCAGATAACAGCATTCCTATTTCTTCTGTGTTGCAATGATGTCCAGTTGACTGCCATATAAAGGAGCAATGATGGGTGCTGGAGGGAAGGTCAGTAATAAATCTTATGGACCTGTGATACAGGGTGTCCAGTTTATGTAAGAGATGACTTGAACAATGGCAGTAGAGAAAATCAGCATAATCAATGAGGGATAGGAATGAGGCCTGAATTAACCTTTTTGGAATCACTGTTTAGGTAATGTTTTATTCAAAAATAGTCAGAGCCTCTGTCTTAGCTTTTAAGTAGCTCTTCAATATGGACAGAATAGTCAAGCCTGTTATCTATCAGAACTCCAAGGTATTTGAAGTTATCAACAAATTCAAGTTTCTCCAAGTAAGGTGGATAAATGTAGGGTGTTGGATGCTGGGTAGTGGTAGTGCAACTCTTTGTGGCAAAGAACATAGCTTTTTTTTTGCATTTAGAAGTAGTTTTGTCAAGTAGATTGTGCTGCAGAATGGAGAATTCGGATTGTAACAGTTCACAGGCTTTGGAAGGTGAGGGATTGCTGACGATAATACAGTATCATCAGCAAACAGATGAATGTTAGATTGAGTGAGGTTGGCATCAATATTGTTTATATAAATAGCAAAGAGGATAGGGCCAAGAATAGAGCCTTGTGGTGCCCTTAGCAGTGGTTTTGAGGTGGATAGGTAATTTCCATTTCTAACCAGTTGTGACCTATCTGAAAGGTAATCCTTAAACCAGTTGAGTGATAGGAATCCAGGCCTATTGAGTTAAGGGAGGTGATTAATAAGTCATGATCCACTGTGTCAAAGGCTTTACTCAAATCCAAAAACACAGCACAGGTAAAATTTTTCTTTGTCCAAGTTAGTCTGCCAATCGTTGGTTACCTTGGCTAAGGCAGTAATGGTAAGTATGCTTTGATCTAAATCCAGATTGTGCAGAATTTAGAAGGTTATTGTTATCCAGATAGTCCTTAACTGAGAGTTTACTAGTGTTTGAGCATCTTAGATAGTACTGGTAGGATGGAGATAGGTCTGTAATTGTTGAGATCCCTAGTATCACCAGATTTGAGTAATGGAACTACTTGAGCTGTTTTCCAAGTAGATGGAATGGATCCAGTAGTTAGGGAAAGATTGAAGAGATGAGTGAGGGGGGCAGATAAGACATGCGAAGCAATTTTCAGGAAATAGGGATCCAGGGAGTCTGCACCTGCACTCTTAGTGGTGTCTAAATTAGAGAGGAGATCTTCCACTTCTTTCACGGATATTGGGATGAAGGAAAAAGTTGAAGTGGCCATTTGTCCCACAGTAGTTTGCAGGTTCAAGGAAGATCTCAGGATATTTGCAGGTGATGAGTCAAATGCTAGGCCAGCAGTGGTGAAGTGAACATTGAAGGTATTTAAGATTTCTTGTTTACCTGTAATTTCTGTATCATTTAGTAGCAGTTTGGTGGTTAAGGCAGGAGTAGAATTTTGGCCCAGAAGACTGCATGCCACATGGTAATGGTAAGTTATTCAACAAACTTGGTAACCTGGGAGTCAGGGCAAGTTGCTGGGGTGGATCAAGAGCTGGCTGCAAGACAGGAACCAGAGGGTGATAGTAGGGGGGAACTATGCAAGCCTACATCGGTAATCAGGGGGTCCCACAGGGCTCAGTACTTGGGCCAGTGTTATTCAGCATCTTTATTGGTGACATAGAGGATGGGGTCAAAAGTAAAATCTACATATTCGAAGATGATACCAAACTCTGTGAGAGAATGGACACAGAGGAGGTTAGTCAGGAGCTCAGGAAGGATCTGGCTAGGGTTGAGAACCAGTCTGGCATCTGGCAGTTGGTGTTCAATGCCAAGAAGTGCAAGGTCATGCACCTGGAAGCTAGAAACCCCACGGCCAGCTACTGGCTGGGGGGGTACAGGTGTCCAGGTTAGAGTAGGAAAAGGATCTGGGGGTGATAGTCAGGGGTGACATGAAACACTCTGCACAGTGCCACAAAGTGGCAGCCAAAGCAAATAAAATGGTGGGATGCATCACCAAAGGAATCAGCTCCAGGAAGGAGGAAGTCATTCTGCCATTATACAGGTCATTGGTGAGATCACACTTAGAATACTGTGTGCAGTTTTGGTGCCCTTATTTAAAAAAGGGCATCAAACTACTGGAGGGGGTACAGCGTAGGGTGACAAAGATGATCCAGGGCATGGGGGACAAACCATACGATGAAATATTATGGGAGCTCACATGAGGCTAAAATAAGATTGGTACAAACAACGTTCCTTCCACTTAGGGATTATGCAGATTTCCTCTATGGTCATTGCCCCCAGTGCCGCTTTAGCCAAGTTGGACACACTTTATCACAAGGCTCTATGATTCATCACCAGCGCACCATACAATACCCACCATTGCTCCCTTTACACACAGCTTGGTTGGCATTCACTTAGTGCTAGGAGATTAAAAAATGCTGCCCTCTGGGCCTACAGAGCTATTACTAATAAACTTCCCCAATATATCTCTGGTTCTCTTCATATGTAACCATGGAGTATATCCTCTCAGAAGCTATTCTTACATCCTATTTGATATTCCCAAGATCAGAACTCGCCACGGCACATTCTCCCTAAGTCATGCTCTCCACACGCTCTGGAACACCCTGCAGAAAACCCTGAAACTTTCAAAATTGGTTGGGTGTCTACCTTTAAAACTTTGCTGAGTGACTCGCTGAAAGAAATTTGGAGCTGCTACTTTTTTTTTTTTGTTGTCAATTCTATTTTTGCACTGGGAGCTTAAGGCAGCTCTCTGGGGAACCCACTAGTTTGCTGCCTCTACTCCCTGCCTGAAGCCCTCCTTACCTGGTCTCCTCTCCAACACTCCCCAGCCTAGTCCAGCCCCTTGGATTGGATCACCCTGAGGGGGAGGTCCCGCCCTCGCTTGGTAGCCTATCTGCAAATTAGAGGGACAACTAAGGACATTGGAGGACAGGACAGGAGACCAGGAATTCAGGTCCGGCATTGGGATGTGGGCAGGACACTGGGGCCCCCTTCGTCTCCACTAAGCCACCAGGGATTTTTACTAGTTACTTTCCCCCCGGTGCATGGTAGTGCAATGGCGGCAGCACACCCGACATGCAGCCATGCACCACCACTCTCCCCCGACACTGTGTTGAGCCTACACTTCTGTGTGGTCCCTTGTCTCTGCCAGGGGCTGCTATGGAGCGAGGCTAACCCCGGTACCCTCCTGGGAGGAGAGCAATCCTCTGGATGTTCGATCCCTCCTCCCTCCCTGCCGACCCCCGACAACCTGAGTCTGTTCCTGAACCCAGGTCACCAGCATGGTACGAGATGTGGTGTCCAACACCTCAACCCTAAGCGCCACTGGCCAGCCGCCCAGCTGCTGCACTTAAACCCGCATTATAACCTATAGTTATCCATGCCCCGTGCACTATCGCCATAGCACTTGCTGGGACATGTCACTTGTTGTCATTAGTCCCGATCCTCTCCCTTCCATCTGTGACACCCTTCAGACCTTCTCGCTCTACTGAACTTCTCTGTCTTTCCTCTCCACTTCTTTTACCAGACATTGTTCTTCACTTTGTAATGATCCTTCTATTGCACTAGTTCCTCGTCTGTGATATTAGATATGAATTGTTAGCCCACCTGATGTACTGTTCTATCTGTACTTTTTGTATTCTAGTATTGCCTTGAAACATAGAAACATAGACTTCGACGGCAGATAAGGACCACTTGGCCCACCTAGTCTGCCCATTTCCCTACCTAATGGATAAGTTGCAGATCCTTGTTAACCAACAGCCTACTTCTTCCTAACCCCCACCAGAATTGCCTTATGTCTGTCCCATGCATTCTTGACTTCCCCAACTGTTTTTGGCCCCACGACCTCCTCAGGAAGGCCGTCCCATGTGTCCACCACCCTCTCTGTGAAAAAATACTTCCTCACGTTGCCCCTGAGCCACCCCCCCATCTTCAAATTGTGCCCCCTTGTTCTTCCACATCTCTTTTTTTGAAAGATGCTACCCTCTTGAACTTTGTTGATTCCCTTGTGGTACTTAAATGTTTCTATCATGTCCCCTCTCCGTTACAGAGATTTGTGCAGAACAAGTGTTACAGAGATTGGTGTGAGACAATTTCCATGAGGGACAGTAGACAGTACAATCTGATCACATTCTCAGTGAATTATAAGTAGGTGCAGTATCATACAGAGATCAGTGTGATACACCGATGCATGAATAGTGTGCACTCGCTCCGTACCCCTATCCATGACCATCTGTGTGGGATCCTGCTCAACTGTGCACCCTGTCCAGGCATGGACAAGGAGTGGGCATGCCAGCAGAGGGCCAGCAGACCGCGGTATGCACGATGCCCAGTATGCTTCACCAGAGCAGTATCGGCAGGCTTTCCATTAACCAGCCAGATGTCTGCCACAATGGTCTGTGTAACTCCCAACCAGAGCAAACACTGCCATTGGCAAGCATTTAAACTAGCCAAGGGGAGGCACTGAAAAGGAGCAGGAAAATCCTAGCCCCCCCCCAAAAAAAAAAATCAGGGTAGTTAGTGAGGCAAGCACCAAAACAGAGAAGTCGATAGGGGGAAGGGCAGGGGTAAATGGAGAAAAAGGCAAAGGCAGTAAGGACAGGGATGAGGCAAAAAGGGGTAAGACCATCAAAAAATGGAGGGTAACGAGTACCAATGCCCATAGTCTAGGTAACAAGCTCCCTGAATTGGTGGCCTTGATGGAAGAGGGACACCTGGATATCGTGACAGTCACAGAAACATGGTACACAGAGAACCATGACTGGGATGTTAACATATCAGGGTACATAACCTACAGGAGAGACAGGCAGGAGAGAAAAGGGGGAGGAGTAGCTCTCTATGTAAAGGAAGGGATAAAAGCAACTGAACAAAAGAGTAAACAGGGAGGAGAGGAGGCACTGTGGGTCACCTTGGAGACTGGAAATGGCACCACAATCCGCACAGGGGGTTGTATACAGACCCCCATGTCAGGGGGAGGGAATGTACAAGGATATGATAGAAGGCATACTTAGGATGGCAGAGAAAGGGGAGATACTATTGATGGGGGACCTTAATATGCCAGATGTTAACTGGAGCACCTTTGCTGCAGCCACATCCAAAAGCAGGGCCATTCTTGATGCCCTTCAGGTGGCATGCCTCAGGCAGCTAGTGTTGGAACCCACTTAGGAAGGAGCAGTCTTAGACCTGGTACTCTCAAATGGGGACAGAGAGAGAGGATCTCAGATCTACACGTGGGTAGCCATCTGGGAACAAGTGACCACCAAACAGCATGGGTCACAATAAACACAGCCACAGCGTTAAGCCATACAAAAGTGAGGGTACTGGACTTTAGGAGGGCTGACTTTGTCAAAATGGGAGAGTGCCTCAGAAAAGCACTAGCAAGCAGGCAAGAAGGAGGGGGCAGTGGAACAACGGGGAGACATCAAAACTGCCATCACAGAGGCAACAAGCCTTTGTGTGAAGCAAATAAACAAATCAAAATGAAAGAAAAAAACACTACGGTTCTCAAAAGAGGTGGCAGGGAAGGTTAGGGAGAAAAAGATAGCATTCAGGGAGTATAAGGAAACACAGCTAGTGCAGAATGCTGCGGCGCAGCTTTTGATGGGAACTTCTAGATCCTGTCATATTTCACCGGTGCTGCGCAGACTGCACTGGCTGCCATTACAGTGGCAGATCACCTTTAAAGTCAATCTTCTGACTTTTAAAGCCCTACACGGACTACGCCCGGACTACCTGAAAGAGCTTCTGGTCTCCTACTGCCCCAGACGATTGCTCGGCTCAGCCGATGAGGGGTTGCTAGAGATTCCAAGGGTGTGTTTGAAATCTTCTAGGGCCTGTGCATTTATGTACGTGGCCCCAACCCTCTGGAATTCTCTACCCATCGGATACGGGAGAGTGCACAACTGTGGAGGGATTTAAGCAAGCCTTGAAAACACATCTGTGGGCTCAAGCTTTTGGTGAATAGATAATTTTATAGCTGGTTTCTGTCTATATTATTTTAATGATCTAGATGTTTGATGTGCTCTTTTAAATCTGTTAGGCGCCTTGATATTTTTGAAAGGCGCCCTTAAAATAAAGTTATTATTATTATTACAGAAGGAGCAGGACAGATAACTGTACCAATTAAAGCAGAAGGAAGCAGGGAAGGCAGTCAGAATAGCAAAGTCCCAAACCAAGAAAAAAGATAGCCAACTCGGTTAAGAAGGGGGATAAAACCTTTTATAGGTACATTAGGGAGCGAAGAAAGACCAATGGTGGGATAGTGAGGCTTAATAAAGGGGAGGGTAGGTGGGCAGAGAGTGACAGTGAAAAAGCAGAGATACTGAACGAATACTTCTGCTCAGTATTCGCAAAAGAAGAGGAGGGTAAGATACCTAATCCAATCAATAGAAGCACTCTGGATAGGGGGGTCGATACCAGTCCTTTCACAGAAGAAAGGATTTTGAAAAAACTCCTAAAACTGAAGGTGTACAAAGCAATGGGGCCTGATGGGAGTCACCCCAGAATTCTAAAAGAACTAAGGGGAGAACTAGTGACACCACTGACTACCTTTTTTTTAACAAATCATGGGAGGATGGTGTGGTATCTAAGGACTGTAGGAGGGCAGATGTGATTTCCCTTCACAAAAGTGGGAGCAAAGCAGAGGCAGGAAACTACAGACCTGTTAGCTTGACCTCAGTGGTAGGGAAAATGATGGAATCACTTCTGAAAGAAAGAATTGTTGAGTACCTAGAGGCCAGCGGGGCACAGGATCCAAGGCAGCATAGATTTACAGTGAGAAGATCATGTCAGACTAATCTAATAGATTTCTTTGACTGGGTGATCAAAGTAGTAGACCAGGGAGGGGCTGTGGACATGGCCTACCTAGACTTTAGCAAGGCATTTGACACCATCCCACACAAAAAGTTAATAAACAAATTAGCCAGCCTGGGAGTGGGTCCCAGGGTGGTAGCCTGGGTAAAAAATTGACTGGACAACAGGAAACAGAGGGTAATAGTAAACAGAGTCCACTCCGAAGAAAGGGGGGCTACTAGCGGGGTACCACAGGGTTCAGTACTGGGTCTGGTCATTTTTAATGTCTTTATAAGTGACATTGCAGAGGGACTGGGAGGAAAAGTATGCCTCTTTGCAGACGACACAAAGATCTGCAACAGGGTTGATACACAAGGTGGGGTGGAAAGGATGAGAAGGGACTTGACAAATGGCGGCTTAGATTCAATGTAAAGAAGTGCAAAGTAATGCACCTGGGAAACAAAAACCCAGGGGAAGAGTACATAATGGGGGGGGGAGGCATTAACAACAATGCAAATGGCAAGGGATTTGGGGGTAGTCATTTCAAATGACCTAGAGGTAAGCAAGCAATATGAGAAGGCAGTAAGAATGGTTGAGGGGATACTAGGATGTATAGGGAGAGGCATCACCAGTGGAAAACAGGAAGTTGTTATCCCTCTGTACAGACAGTTGGTGAGACCCCATCTGGAGTACTGCGTGCAGTTCTGGAGACCCCATCTCCGAAAAGACATAGACAGGATGGAGGCAGTCCAGAGGAGGGCAACTAAAATAGCACAGAATCTACAACAGAAGCCAACGAAGAGAGACTAAAGGACCTTGATATGTATACCCTTTAGGAAAGGAGGGAGGGGGGACATGATAGAAACTTTCAAGTACCTCAAGGGAATCAACAAAGTCCAAGAGGGTAGCATCTTTCAGAAAAAGAGATGTGCAAGAACAAGGGGACACAATTTGAAGATAGAGAGGGGACAGCTCAGAGGCAATGTGAGTTAGTATTTTTTCACAGAGAAGGTGGTGGACACATAGAACGGCCTTCCCGAGGAGGTCATGGGGTCAAAAACAGTGGGGGAATTCAAGAATGCGTGGGACAGACATGAGGCAATTCTGGTGGGGGGGTAGGAAGAAGTAGGCTGTTGGTTAACTAGGATCTGCAGCTTATCCAATAGGTAGGGAAATGGGCAGACTAGGTGCGCCAAGCAGTCTTTATCTGCCGTCAAATTCTATGTTTCTATATGGCATCCTGCAGTCACAGACATTGACACTTCCATGCTGTAGAGAGTCAGGGGTGGATGCCAGCTGTGGGACGTGATTTGCAGGAAAAAAGTAATTTATGGGAATGTTCAGAGGGGACACGGCAGTCAGTATTCGGGCCGACATGTTCAGGGGATCTACTCTGGTGTCAGTCCAGGCTTCTGATTGGAAACATCTGGTCTGGCCTGCATCTGCCCCACTGGGTAGCACCATCCCTTGTACAGATCTATTTGACTGTGCATCGGGCTAGCCAGTGGTTGTGCATACTGGCCCCATGCATCCCTTGGGGGCCGACTATGCGCTGCACAATTGCACGGCCCATTACTGTCCCCTACTAGTAAACACCAGTCATATTAGTGCATGGAGGCCAATGTATGAGCTAAACTGTAGGGCTGTGCAAGGGATGAAAAGTATTTCCTGAATACCATGAACTGTAGGGCTCCCAAATAATTGGGACCCTTCCCGAATAAGGGGCTATTTGTATTCGGGAACTACTATTCAGCAGATAGCTATAAAAATGAAAACAAATAAAAAATAACTATCCCCCCGCCTCCGTCATACAACCCCTAACAAACTCTGGTCAGAGTTGATACGGCTGCATAGAACGGCGAGCCTGTGGAGGAGCTCTTGCAGTGGCGCCCGAGCCTGCCATTTTCACAATGGCCGCCATGAGAAGTCTACACATGCATGATACTCGCACATGCACAGTTAGCATCAGTGGCCATCTTGAGCATGGCGGCCATAACTGCCACAGTTGCAGGAACAAAGTAGCACCCAGCAAAGAAGGGGGGATTATACGGCCCACAGAGGGGAAGGGCCGTGTAAACACAACCACCTGGAATTGTGCCTGTGCACTGTGGAAGCACGCCATAGCGCTATCCAGTGACGTGCTTCCACAATGCCTTTTCCAGATGATGGCAATACATCTGCGGAGCTCTGCCCTCACAGCCATAAAAATGGAAAAGAATTCCCCCTTCCCCTTTCCAAACTCCTGGGACATTGGAATAATAATTTAAAAAAAATTACAAACCCTTTCTCCACTCTTATGTCACATCATCCTCCCCCAATCACAGTAAATAATGTTCCCCTGTTCCCCCACCATCTTTCAGCACCCCAATCCCACCGCCTCCCCCCAGCACCCACGTTTGTTGTATTTTGGTCCCACAGTGGATGACCAGCAAAACCCATCCGACTCCACAGCCAGCCACTGTCTTGATTAAAGAAAAGTGCCTGTTCATACTAATTAAATAAAACCTCTAATTCCCCCAACCTGGAAGTACCTTGTCCTTAATTCCACACTTCTCCCCACGAGCACCCAGTTTTGGTTCTGCAGTGGCAAACCAGCACAACCAGCCCACATCCACAGCCAGCTACCCTCTAATGAATGAATGTGTTCACACACTTGCCCTCTATAGTAAAACCTGCTGATCAGCTGGTTTTACTATAAAGAGCAAGTACGTGAGCACTTTCATTCATTAGACGGCAGCAGGCTGTGGAGGTGGGTGGATGGTGCCGGTTGTCCACTTCAGGACCACAATACAAAACAATGTGCGTGCTGGGGGGAGGAGAATGGAAATGGATTTGGGTGCTGACAGAGGGTGGGGGATGGGGCCCTTTTTTACTGGGTTTGGGCTAGTGGAAGGAAGATGGGCTACAGAGACATAAGCAAGGATGGGAGGAAGTTTTTTTTTTATTTGGTTATTATTTCAAATAGCAAATACCCGGCTGCCAAATACCTAATATTCGGATGAATATTTGGGAAAAGGTATTTGCACAGTCCTACTAAATTATGTCTTAATATCTTTTTTTTTTTTTATTTTTTTGTTAAATTTTTTTTTTCAAAGTTTTCCCAGACGTGACCAAACTCCTTCTAAGTATAAAACATGATTTTCTTCAAAATGGGCCAGTAGCCCCCAGCATTCTGACTCGAGACTTTGGAACCAAAGAATAATCCCAGTGTGCAGTGCCTTATGAGTGAGTCACTGCCAGGGATGTTGTTTTTTTTATGTCCCCCTGCAATATTCAAACCCTTAGAAAAATGCTGTTATTATGCAAAACCATCACAACTGCTGTCTGTTCAGAGGAACTTACAATGTTCCAGCCCCTTTTTAGACAAAAACCTCCCAAGGGCCGATGCATTTCAAAGTTGTGCAGATGAGATGGGAGAGCTAAGCATTGTTTTTCTGTATTGTTTGCTTAGTTGTTTTTTCTCTGGGATTCTCCTGGCAGGAGCAGGAGGCATATCATGTCTCTCTTTCTTCTCTTTCCCTCTCCCTCTCTCTCTCTCTGTTCGAACTCCAGGGAGGGGCACAATGCAGGAGTCATTGCATTATTCAGGACTTCCGTCTCTGCAGCAGTTTTCGCTTTGCTTCTTCTTTTGAGTGGGCGGTGTTGCCGTGACAACCCCTTTTGCAAACTGCACAAAAGCCCTGCGTTGTATGAAAGCTGCAGCTCTAAATGATTTAACTGCAGGGCCAGTTTAAGGTGGCAGCAGGGCCCCTCTGGCAACTTCTTTTTATAAGGTCCCTCTAGGGCCAGAATTCTCATTTCTGCAGTGTCAGAAGCACTGCTTCTCTGCTCCATCCCTGCCCCAAGAATGCACGTTGCCTGCCGATTCTGTTGCTCTTTTACATCTGTGGAGTACATTTAGCACGAACATATGGAAGGCATACCTTTAGAGCATTCATCCCTCGAATATGCAGCATGGGGCCATCCCAATGGCCCAGTGGCAGTGTACTGCATTGTTATACAGGTGACCTGGGTTCTGGAATGAACTTGGTTTGTCACGTCAGGGGACAGGACTAGCTGAGGCAGGTGCTGCTCGGCAGTGCACCTCAATCAGGGGGTGGGGTTGGCAGCGAGTTCGGGCGCCACAATGCCCCTTCAGCTGGGTCAGGGAGCTTGCCTCTTGCAGCAGGGATGCTGGGGTGTCCCAGGCTGACATAGACACCACTCCTGCTTGGGGGTGGAGAGAGGGACTTATAGGGAGAAAATAGGGGACAAAAAGCATGTGCACAAAACTGTATTTATGACAGTTGTTGGTACCCTTGAGCCCTGCTCCCGGTAGTTCCCCCACCATGTGGAACAGTGGGGGGGGGGGTGTCTGACAGTACTGAGGGGTCAGCGACAATGCAGAGCAAGACCCGAGAAGCAGCTGGTAAGACAAATCAGAGGGACAAAAAGCAAGACTAAAAAAGAACTCTGCAGCATGGGCCAATGTACTGTACTCCCATTCCACTTCCTGTATCTGGAAATGAGCTGTTACCAGCTCAGTATGTCTTTCCTAGTAAAACTTTTGAAATAAATGAACAAAACAGGCATAAAAAGTAGCAAAATCTAAGCTAAGGGATGAACAGATTACATCCGGATGCCATTACAGGACCTTTTTAATTCTGCTATTTCTCCTTTCCCCAATGGGTGTTGCTTCTCTTGCCCCCTGTGTAACCAGGCACTCCTGACAGTGGCCACATTCGATGCTGCTAGATTGGGAGGGTACCCGGGAGTACCTGGGCCACCATCTATCAGTCGTTGGGCTAGTTTACCTGACTTTAACCCATAACTCCATGCACACTCTGACACCACAGTATGCGTCCTTGTGGAATAAGTGGAGCATCCGCACCACCTCCTGGCCCACAACAGGGGTTGCTGTAGTGGGAGCAGAAATGGTGGCACCCCTTCCCCAATCAGGAAGCAGTCCTGTCAGCAGCACTCCTCCCATGGACCACCCAATCATGGGAGCTTGGGCATGCTCTTGAACCCGTAACATGCTTGGCAACACATGCTGGTACACTGGGTGGCTCTCAACTGTTTTTTTTTAGTGGATTCAAACAGGCTGGACTTATAAATTAATTGAATAATTAACTTAATGTTTAAGGGAAAATGTGGTAGAGTGAGTCAGTCCAGTTAAACCACAGAAAAGGTACAATGTACAAATAACATGGTTTTATTCAAAACACAGCAATAAAGAATATAATAAATAATAAATAATAATAATAACATTTATTTATATGGCATCTTATCTGTAACCAAGGTGCCTCACATTTTAAAACAGCAATGACAATGTAAAACATAACAAACATCAATAAAATTAACATCAAGCTATCAATGCACTAAAAAAAACAGAAAACTCAATTGCTGAATGCCTGGTGCCATAGATACATTTTTAAGGATTGCTTGAATCCCTCCACAGTTGTGCACTCCCATAGCTGATGGGGTAGAGAATTCTAAAGGGTAGGGGCTGCATACATAAAAGCTCTCGCCCCAGATGATTTTAAACATACCCTTGGACTCTCTAGCAACCCCTCGTCGGCAGAGTGGAGTGATGGTCCAGGGCAGTAGGGGACCAGGAGCTCTTTCAGGTAATCCAGGCCCAGTAGTGTAGGGCTTTAAAAGTCAGCAAGCCGACTTTAAAGGTGATCCACCACTGTACTGGCAGCCAGTGCAGTTCAAGCAGCACCGGCGAAATATGACAGGATCGAGCGGATCCCGACAAAAGCCGGGCCACTGCGTTCTGCACTAGCTGCAGGCGACGGATTTCTACCCCAGGAAGCCCTAGGTAAAGGGAGTTGCAGTAATCTAAGCGCGAGGACACAAAGGCATGGATCAGTGTAGGAAGGTCATCAGACGGAACCAGATGCCTAATCCTGGCGATATTCCTAAGATGGTAAAAGGAAGATTCGATGACAGCCGACACCTGCGAATGCAGGGTCAGCCCCTCGTCAAAAATTGCCCCCAGGTTATGCACCTGTTCAGAGGTTGGGAGTGAAATGCCACCAAGAAAAGTTCCCAAGGGCGAACCAACCCCTAACCCCCCATCTGACGACCTGGATCCACAACTAACACCTCAGTTTTTTCTGAGTTCAACTTCAGCCAACTAGAATTCATCCACTCCTGGATTTCTTTCAGGCAGTTATTAAAGACCGAGACAGCTCCAACCTGGTCAAGTGCGAAAGAAAGGTAGAGCTGGGTATCATCAGCATAGCAGTGAAACCTCAGCCCATACCTTCTTACAATGTCTGCAAGGGGTAGTATGTACACCGCAAACAACATGGGTGAAAACACAGAGCCCCGAGGTACCCCACATGACAGAGAAGTAGGGCCTGAAGAAAAAAAACCAGACACAACTTTCTGTGTTCTACCCATGAGGAATGACGTAAACCACCTGAGGACCATTCCTGACAGTCCAAAGATGTACCTCAGATGACCCAGCAACACCCCATGGTCTACGGTGTCAAATGCTGATGACAGATCCAAAAGAACCAAGATGGAACAGCTCTTCCGATCTCTAGCCATCAGGAGATCATTGAGCACCTGAACCAGCGCTGTCTCGGTACTGTGTCGCTTGCAAAAACTGGACTGGAGTGGTTCATAGATGTCATGGATGGTCAAATGGTCTTCCAGTTCTGCTGCCACCACTTTCTCAATCACCTTCCCTAAAAAAGGGAGGTTCGAGATAGGTCTGTAGTTTGCATGGCAGTCTGGGTCCAAGGTAGCTTTCTTCAAGAGAGGTGTCACCACCGCCTCTTTCAGAGAGCTAGAAAACTCTCCAGACTCCAAGGAGCACCAGACTATCTGCGCTAGGACCAGACTGATGACATCAATACAACCCAAAATTAGGGAAGCTGGTCCAGGGTCCAAACTACAGCACGTAGGGTGCACACCCTGGATAATCCGCATGGTATCCATGAACTCTGGACGGCTGAAGGTACTCCAAGAAAACTGAGGTACAGTGACCTCGCACTGATCAAAAGCAACACCCATAGAGTGTGCTGGCTGGAATACCACCCTGATGTAGGCCATCTTATTAGCAAAGAATCGAGCAATTTCATTACACTCTAATTGCGAAAAGGCTTTCCGGACCTGTAGACAGGTTGGGTTGCACAGTCTGCCCACAGTACAAAAGAGCTGAGCTGGTTGATTCTGAGCAGCCGCAATCTCCCCAGACAGGAGCTCTGCCTTCTTATGAGTGATTGCAGATTAATAGGCTTGATAATGGTCCATCAATCTAAGGCGGTTGGTATCAAGAGCGGACTTCCATCAGCAACGCTCTAACCTTCGTCCTAGTCTCTGTATCTCCCTCAAAGTCCCATCAAACCAGGGGGATCGAGGGTTAAGGCAGAGAGGGCAAACTCGGATGGGAGCAATGGAATCCAGAGCCACTGAGGTGGCCAAATTATAGGCCTTTACGAGGGTCTCTGGGTCACTGCTTGCAAACGAGAGGGACAATAGGTCAAGCACCGCTGTTAGGCTATGAGAACTTATATCTCATAAAGGACAGTACTTAACCATCTCTGTAGGGGTAGGCCTACAGAGGGGGGTGCTAAAACTAAACTCCACAGTGTAGTGATCAGACCACCCAACTGGTTCCACCCCCAAGTCAGATGTTTCGATCCCTAGGAGAAAGACTAAGTCAAGAGAGTGTCCATATTTATGAGTAGTAGTGGTAACCACCAGTGTAAGGCCCAGAGATGACATCAACTGGAGGAAGTGCTGACCAAATTGTGAGAGTTCGTCATCAACGCAGGCATTAAAGTCTCCCAGAACCATCAGTCTGGGCGACTCAAACACCATGTCGACGACGAAGTCCATCACTTCCTAAAGGAATTGCTTCTCATCACCGGGTGGACGATAAATGAGGGCGATCCGACAACCTACACCTGCTACAACGGCACACTCGAATGACTCAGTCTCCTCAACTATTACACTCGTGAGGTTAGGTTCAGTCTTGAAACAGACCGCAACCCCCCCCCCCTCACGGTCCAGTCTCGGGCGGTGTATCACCGAGTACCCAGCTGGAGTTAAAGCCTCCAAAATGGGGCCAGAATTCTCATCCAGCCAGGTCTAAGTGATGCATGCCAGGTCCACTGTTTCAACAAGATCTGCAATAATTGCAGTCTTGTTTTTGATATACCTGGCATTGCACAGCACCGCCCGAGTTGGACGAACCTCCCAGGCCACCCAAACCACCTGCCCACCACAATCGGTCGTGCCCTTGGGTATGAAAAACAGGCATGGCGAACCACATTCTGAGTTCCATTTCACTCCAGGGTGTCTCCTGGATCTTACCACCCCGATACGATGAACCCCCTTATTCACCCTCCACTGTTCACACACCCCCAACCCCTCCATCTCCTGTGCGCAATACCTAGCACTCTACAGTGCTGGTAAACAGAAAACTCGACGGGAGGAGTGAAGAAGGGGAGGAGGGCATGGAGAGCAGAGGGTGAATAGCGCACAACTGTGGGGGCAGTCATCCAACACATTCCACACAATTCAATCAAACAGTTTGGGTCTAAGGCTTATAGTTAGTTACTTCTAAAATTCCCCAAAATTCCCCAAAATAAAACCCTTGAATAAATCACAGTATAACTAATTCAACAACTCTTTAAAATAAATAACGAGCAGCCCAGAAATCAAACAATTTAAATCCAGATGTAAAATGAATAGCCCAGGGAAGCTCCCACCTCCCCTGATCAATAATGTCAAAGCTTCTCAGTCCCAGGTTCTGCTCTCACCAGAGTCTGAGTGACAAGCAAGAGAAATAATAAAAAGAAATAAAACAAGCTGTAGAAAAATGAATCCACAACCACCGTGATGAATCCAGAGTCCTTTGTAGCAGATAACCAGCAGTCCACAAGTCAGACAGTTAAACAGCTGAATTCCAATACTGAATAAATAAGCTCATCGGAGAGTATAAAAGTAAAATAAATTATACAGTCAGTCCATATCCAGCATAATCAGGCTGTGTTGGTTCAATCAGTGTGGCAATCTGGGGGTCCCTAGTGCAGCAGCGGGCTGAAATGTGCAAATGAGAAGCCTAGAGGGCCCCCTCCCCGAGTGTAGCAGCTCCTAGGCCCTGGCATCCAGCCTCCAGCGACCCACAACTACAACCCCACTGAAGGGCAGGCCTCAAAGCACAACCCACAGGAGGCCTAGGAGACCCCAACCAACTCTCAGGCTCCCAGAGAGTCGTCGGGCAGCTCCCACTTGGTAGTGGGAGACACTAGCCACTTAGCCCCAAACAGATTAGAGGAGCCCCCCCCCCCCCACCACCTGACACAATTCCCAACCGCTACTGTTTAGGTAAAAAACCCAGCGAAGCATCCATTGGATGCACTCTCACCACAACCAGCAACCTCCATGAGCAACAGGCTTCCCCTCAATCAGAAATTTCCCCACTCTTTCCAATCTGCACTCTCACTGCAGGATCTTCACAGTAAACAGCAAGGAAATTAAGAGTTCGGAACGATTCAACCCTAGTCTTCTGTGCTCAGTCCCACAAGGCCACACAACAGATTCCAGGTAGTACTCCTCTCAAAAAGGCCATCCAAATCTGCCTCAAAATCCAGATTAGTACCACGGCTCACATCTACCGGCGAAAAATCCGGTAAACACTGAAATTAGACTGCTGGCACTCCCAAGCTATTGCAAAGCGGCCAAAAAAAAAATGAATAGAATGATCGTTCTGAAAGCCAGACGGTAAATTTCACAAAACGATATGGACCTTAAAAAATATTAACTATAAGACCACAAAAAAAACGCTTGCAGGTACTATATAACTCACTCAAAGACCCTTTCTATTTAAAAATTAACCAAAATACAAAAATAAAACACAATTAACAGCATCCACGTTCAGAGCTCAAACAGCTCAGTCCTCAGGCAGCTCACACGCCGCCGCCATCTTGATAAGGGTATTGTATACTAGGCCAGGCTGCATCTCTCACATCAGCCATCTGGGGTGAAACAACAAACCAGGCAATGGCTACATCTTCAGAAGCCATGCATGTAGATGCAAGGCCTGCAGGTCTGGATGTACCAAGGACCCTGGTCCTGAGACAGCAGACTCTGACACAGAGGGAGCCAAACTAAAGGCTCCACTGCCTTTGTCAAATGGCTTTAGAATAGTAAACAGATCTGGAAACAAAGAGTAATGCCTGCGCAGGTGTGTGTTATGAGGATTTTTCACACCAAGAGCGAAGCTTGAGGGATTTATGAGATTATCACACACTGAGGGTGTATGTAAAATCCTTATAAGACAAACTTTGCACAGGCGTTATTTTTTATAATAACTGGTGCAAGGTTAAGATAGAGACCAAACTCATAAGCTGTATTTGTGTTGGGAGCAAATGGGTCCCTGAGCAGCCACCGTAGCGAGCCGCTTTTGCTTCTGTTTTTTTTCTTTTTATCAAAACACGTGTTTTAGGTGGCTGCAGCAATGGAGGCGGTTTGCCCGGGGATGCAATGCAGAAATGTAAGTGCGCTTGTGTGCACTTTGTTGTGGGGACAGAGAGTGAAAAACTGATCTCCAACTACTGTGCTTTCTTTCACGCTTCAGTGAAGTAAGAGTGCGAAGAGGAAAACGTTGTAATAACCCGCTATCGAGTTATTATGGAATTCACCAGGTTATTATGGCATTTTATCAGATGTGAATATCCAGTCATTATAGAGGGTCTCCAGTTAGTATAACTTATTTGGCTGCTCCTTTACATCGGCTTTAAGCAGAAAGTTCAGCAAAATCTTTTGCACTCCATACCTGCTCTAAAATTTGTGCTTGTATCAAAATTGTACACTCCCTTCCTAAGCAATTAGAAGCAATACAGTACCATGCAGCTTCAGGTTACCTGTTGGACTAGGTCAGGCCTTTCTTGCTTTCAGCTTCTAAGGCAGTCTTCACCTTCTTCTCAGAGAGTTCAGTGTGTGTATCCAGAGACTCCCATCTGCAGCCTTCTATAGCTTTTTACTTGATTTCTGATCTGACTTCCCTGACCTTTTGTTCTCAGAGCATCTCACTCAATTAGCTGTCCTTTCTGAGTGTCACAAGATAACAAGTAAGAAAAACAACTTTAGCTAACACTGTAAAAATGTAACCCTTCTTGCCTGGTTCTTAGAAATTGTATTTTCTCCATAAAAATGGGACAGGGTGACATCCAATGGCCAAGTGGGGTAGCACTGTGCACTCCCACATTGGTAATTGGGGTTCAGAAGAGAGTCCGGGAAGTCAGTTGGGTGACCCAAAGGGTTGGGTAGGTGCTGCCATGTGGCAGCGTCTCAGCCAGTGAAGGATAACATCATGTCCTGCCACTCTAGTGAGCCCTGCGGTGGGTTAGGGAGCCTGCCTCTCCCACAAGGGCATGCTAGAGCGTGCAAGGCTGCCTCAGGGCTAAGTCTAATGTTAGGGAGGAGGGCGGGGTCAATAAATGGAAAACACCCACACAAGTGTAGGATGAGTCTCCAACCATTGCATCCCCTGCACCCCCTACAGGGTCCTGGGGACTTCTGAACTATTTCTGTGGTGGGGAGGATGGGCCATACCACTTTTGACCACACCACAGGGGGTAAATCTGTAGGGACCTTCCTCAATGTAAGTCCCTGAGATGGTGGGTGACAGGGGTGGGAGGTCGGAGAGGAAGGAGGGTGGTTAGGTGGCAGGGAAAAAAGCTTAATAAAGAAAAATAGAACAGGTTTCTGACCCTGTCACAGACTGAGACAAAGTTAAATTTTTAGCTACATCTAGGGCAAGATGGAAAACAGCAGCAGTAGAACGTGCTTACACCATCAATTACGACAAAAATCACAGGAAAGTTGACATGGTCATTATTTTTTTCCCATTAAGTTCTGTCTTGTTCCCTGACTCGCCTGAAGACTACAGTCCCCAGCCCCGTCACTAACCTTATCATTGAAACACAGTAACTGTCAGCAGAAAGGGACTGGTAGGGTCATCTAGTCTGCCCTATCTCCCTGCTTATTACTACTCTGCAAACCCTATTCAATCTCAGGTGTCCTTCCCTCCTCACTTTCTTCTGCTTATTATGCCCATGTGCCTATCCCACACATGCTTGAAGCCCCCCACTGTCTTCACCCCTACAACCTCCTCTGGCAGGCTGTTCCAGGCATCTACCACCCTTTCTCTGAAGAAATACTTCCTCGCATCTCTCTTGAACGTCACCCCCCCCCAAGCTTCATTGGCTGCCCTTGTATTCTGGTGCTCCTTCCTACACCTTGTTCACCTCCTGAGGTACTTATAGGTCTCAATCATGTCCCCTCACTCTTCTCTCATCCAGGGAGTACATGTTGAGCTCCGGCAGCCTCTCTTGTATGTTTTCTTGAGCAACACTCTTCACCATTTTGGTAGCCCTCCTCTGGATCACTTCCACCCTGTCAATGTCCTTGTAGAGGTGTGGCCTGCCAGAACTGTACACAGTACTCTAGGTGGGGTCTCACTAGTGAGCGATACAGTGGCAACACCACCTCCCTTCTCCTGCTAGAAATTCCCCCTCCCTGTGCTCCCCAGCATCCCACTAACCTTGCCAGCTTCCTTGTTACACCGCCCTGCCACACAAAGATCATCAAGCATGATTACCGCGAGGTCCCTTTCTTGCTTGGTGACTGTAAGTACCTCCCCATATCTTGTACACAGCTCCTGGGTTTCCATCCTAGGTGCATAATTTTGCAATTTTTGGCATTAAAACTCAGCTGCCATCCCCTAGACCACTCCTCTTGTTTCCCCAGGTTCCTTTGCATTCTCGCTATCCCTTCCTGGGTGTCCACCCTGTTGCAGATTTTGTTTGTGTGAAATTTCTGTTTTTGTCCCCTTCTACACTGGCCCCTCCTGTCCTTCTGGACCTGCCAGTTACCCCCGATGCCTCAGCTTCCCTTGGCAGTTGTCATCTACCTCCAGGTGGGGTCAGGGTGGGGTGGGAACCCCAAACTTCTTTGTCTTATCAGGTGGTACCAGATGCAGAGGAGGCAGAGATCCAGGATGTACTGCGGGCATCACTGCAGAGGTGCCAGAGCAATTTTTCCTCTTTTTCTCCCATCCCCAGGGGCATCACTTTATGTGGACATCAAGACAAACTTGCACACCATGTGCAAGCATCTGCCCACCCACCCCTCAGCCCTTCCGATTGCACTACCTCCTGTGGTCACCCAGGTGGCAGCATCGCAGCACAGGATGGAACCCTCCTTAAAGGCAGACTAAGTGGGCCAAGTGGTCCTTATCTGCCATCAAATTCTATATTTCTATGTTTCTCCCTGAAGGAGAACAGCGTCCTTTGGGATGCTTAGTCCTCCTCCCCCCCCCCAAGCAGGCCCCTGGTGATCTGAGCTGATTCCTGAACTCAGGCCACCGGCACCGCGAGTGGTAGCGCTACCACTGTGCCGACGGGCTGACTATGTTGCAGATTACTGTGTCATCTGCAAAGAGACTAACTTTCCCCTCCAGTTCCTTAGCAATGTCATTTATGAAGACATTGAAGAGGACAGGACCCAGTACCGATCCCCATTGCATTCCACTGGTCACTCTCCCCTCCTCCAAGTGACTTCAGCTTATCACCATCATCTGTTTTCTGTCCTTTAACCAGTTTGATGCCTAGCTTACCACCTTCTTCCCAACTCCAGGTTGCTAAATTTCTTTATTAGCCTCCTGTGTGGCACAGTGTCAAAGGCCTTACTGAAATCCAGATGGCCCACATCCACTGCCTTCCCCTCATCCACCTCCCTAGTCACCCAAAGAAATCTGTGAGATTTGTTTGATATGACCGCCCCACTGTGAAACCATGCTACCGATGGTCCTGCAGCCCATTTGCCTCCAGGTACTCCATCAGCAGGAAGAAAGCAAAAATAGATGCACACACCAAGGCTGACGCTGAGAGATTTATTTACTCACAGGTAAAAAAAGAGTACCCCATGTGCATTTACCTTCTGCAAGGCTTCATCGGGGATGGGACCCTCCTTCAGCAGGGTCTCCATTCATTTCCCCACCACAATTGTATTGTGAGACTGACTGGCCTGTAATTGCTAGCCTTCTCCCTGCTGCCACTCTTGTGCAGCAGGACCACATTAGCCCTCCTCCAGTCCTCTGGAACTACCCCTCTCTCCAAAGAGATGCGAACCTGCTGCTCCGCCACTCACCTCCTGGCGGCTTCTTGGAACCACAGAGCCAGATACAAAGCCCCTGACGGGGCTGCACCTGCCTCCGAAGGCGCAACCGTGGCTACGGAACCTGCTGCTCCACCGCTCTCCTCCTGGCCACTTTTTGGAACCTCAGAGCCAGATTCAAAGCCCCTGACAGGGCTGCACCTGCCTCCAAAGGCGCAGCCATGGCTACGGAACCTGCCGCTCTGCCGCTCGCCTCCTGGCTGCTTCTTGGAACCTCACAGCCAGATTCAAAGCCCCTGACAGGGCTGCACCTACCTCCAAAGGCGCGGCTGCAGCTACGGAACCTGCCGCTCCGCTGATCACCTCCTGGCTGCTTCTTGGATCCTCAGAGCAGGGTAAGAAGTCCTCCTTTTGATCGGGGAAGCTGTGAGTGCAGCCATTGGCCCAGCATGCTCAGTGCTCAACCCTGATTGGACCCTGCCTACTCCGCTGAGCCCTTATTGGCTGCATCTCTTGCTGACTCTGAATTTGGCTCAGGGCCGTTCTGCCCATTGACTTTAGCAGTTTTGCAAATTTTTTGCCAACCCCCTCCCACCTTCCACCCTATTAAATAGACCTCTGTACGCCCTTGGTATTGCCCTCCCTCTCCTACTCCTATTGGGCTCTGTCTTTTTCTCCTTTCCCTCACCCGCCCCGCTTGACTTACCGCTGCTGCTTCTATTGCTTTCTTCCTTTCCCTTTCCTCTGTTAATATGCATACCTCCCCCACTATGTTCTACCCACCACTCCTTCTTTCTGTCCTCACCCCACTGCTCCATTTCCCTACAACCTGCTTCCCCTCTCCACAGCTTCAAGCTGAATTACTCCTATTCCCGCACTGGCACTCTTCATAATGAAACTATTCTTGCCCTGAGGGGTCACCCCCTCACTACTCATCTACACCTTCTTGCAAAGGTGCGGTGGGCCCCGCTATCATCTCAGCTCACAACGCTCCTGCTGTAACCACGCAACAATACCTCAACTTGCTCCTTCTCAAAAAAGAACTGCAAGCTCTCCCACAGGGAATTACGCCCGGTCACCCCGTAACTCTTACTCCTCCTCCTGCTACTATCAGGAAATATTCACCCCAACCCAGGCCCGAAGTCAGCAAGGATATCCACCCAAACCAAGCGCGTAGGCACTCTCTCAATTATTTGCCTGAGCATCTGCAGCTTACTACCTAAACTTGACTAACTGCAAGCCTTCGCAAGCGCCCACATCCCAATATTCTGGCTGTGGTAGAAACCTGGCTCACCCCCTTGGTGACTGATCAAGCAATCTCCCTCCCAGACTATAATATCTTTAGGCTCAATCGTAAGTCTAAAAGAGGAGGTGGATGCACACTATACCTAAAAGACAATCTGATGGGGCACCCATAGAAACATAGAAACATAGAATTTGATGGCAGATAAGGACCGCTTGGCCCACCTAGTCTGCCCATTTCCCTACCTAACAGATAAGCTGCAGATCCTAGTTAACCAACAGCCTACTTCCTCCTACCCCTCACTAGAATTGCCTTATGTCTGTCCCACGCATTCTTGAATTCCCCCACTGTTTTTGACTCTACAACCTCCTCAGGAAGGCTGTTCCATGTATCCACAACTCTTTCTGTGAAGAAATACTTCCTCACATTACCTCTGAGCCATCCCTCCTCTATTTTCTAATTGTGCCCCCTTGTTTTTGCGCATCTCTTTTTCTGAAAGATGCTACCCTCTTGGACTTTGTTGATTCCCTTGAGGTATTTGAAAGTTTCTATCATGTCCCCCCTCTCCCTCCTTTCCTCGAGGCTATACATCTTTAGTTCCTTTCGTCTTTCTTCATATGTCTTCTGATGCAGACCCTGCATCATTTTGGTTGCCCTCCTCTGGACAGCCTCCACTCTGTCTATGTATTTATGGAGATGGAGTCTCCAGAACTGAACACAGTACTCCAGATGTGGTCTTACCAACTGTCTGTACAGAGGGCCAACAACTTCCTGTTTTCTACTGGTGATGCCTCTCCCTGTGCATCCCAGTATCCCCCCAGCCCTCCTTACTGCCTTCTCACATTGCTGGCCCACCTTTAGGTCATCTGATATGACTACCCCCAGGTCCCTTTCCATTTTTGTTGTTGTCAGTATCTCACCCTCCATTGTGTACTCTTCCCCTGGGTTTTTGTTTCCCAGGTGCATTACTTTGCACTTCTTTGCATTGAATCTAAGCTGCCATACATTTGACCATTCCTCCAACCTTGCCAAATCCCTTTTCATCCTTTCCACCCCCACCTTGTGTATCAACCCTGTTGCAGATCTTTGTGTCATCTGCAAAGAGACATACTTTCCCTTCCAGTCCCTCTGCAATGTCGCTTATAAAGACATTAAAAAGGACCGGCCCCAGTACTGAACCCTGCGGTACCCCACTAGTAACCTTCCTTTCTTCACTGTGGACTCCATTTACTATTACCCGTTGTGTCCTGTTGTCCAACCAGTGTTTTACCCAGGCTACCACCCTAGGACCCACTCCCATGCTGGCTAATTTGTTTATTAATCTTTTGTGCGGGACTGTGTCAAATGCCTTGCTAAAGTCTAAGTAGGCCATGTCCACAACCCCTCCCTGGTCTACTGCTTTGGTCACCCAGTCAAAGAAATCAATTAGATTTGCCTGACATGACTATTAGATTTGTCTGACATGACCCTGTCCACTTTGATCTATCGACACCCACTGCCCAACTACTGCCCACAAAATCCTACTTGGTGCACAGAATAAAGCCCTCTCGGCCATTACCGTGTATATCCCACCTAAAGAACAGGGACCGGGCCTCCACGCAGTACTGGATTACATCAAAGCACTCCCACCTGACTCCAAAACCATCATACTTGGTGATTTCAACATAAACTGGCTTGGAGCAGAGGCAGGGGCTGCCAGGGATTTGGTCATATCAGCTAACCTCAGATGCTGTACTCCCCAGCCAGAAAAAACTATAAAACTGGTACCAGCACCTTACTGGACTGGATCCCGACTGGTCACCCCACTCAGATCACAGAATCCGCTGTACTGCCTGACTCTCTCAGTGATCACTCCCCCGTCAACTGTACCTGGTCAAATAAATTTTGCAAACCCCTGCCTAAAATCATCCTCAGCAGAGTCCTACCCCGTGGACAGCTAACCCGCCTAAAAACACACCTACTTAATCAAGACTGGTCTCCCATCAACTGGGCCACAGACACAAATACAGCCCTAGACCAGTTCATCCTCATCTTCAATGAAGCCTGCAACACCTTCGCCCCGCTAAAAAAGCGCAAAGTTAAATCTCTCTGCAACCCATGGCTCTCGAGCTCCCTCTTAAAGAAGTTAAACCACAGAGACCATCTCTGGGAACTGGCCAGATCAACTGGGAATCAAGCAGACTTCCAAAACTACAAAAGAGCAAGGAATGATTGCACCAAATTCATATGCCAACAGAAATCCGACTATTACAAGAAAGCACTCACTGACTCATGGGGAAATGGGAGAGCTTTCTGGAATAACATAAAAGATGTCACTGGGAAGGAGTCCAAATCACCCCTGACTGTTCTCCAGATAAACAGGAGTACTGCACTGGACCTAAAAATCATTGCCGACACTTTCAATGATGCCTTCACAGACCTCAGCAGCGTCATCCCCCCAAACTTTTTCAACGTTAGTGACACACCTCTACCCATCCATCAGACTCCACACAACAACCACCCCCCCTTCTACTTCAAAGCAGTAAATAGGAATGTAGTTAGGAAATACATCTCCGACGCCAGCGGCAACACCAGAGCATGGGCTGATACACTGGACCTCAAGCTCCTGTCTCTCACTCTGAAGGAAGTATTGGGGCCTCTCACGAGGAATTTTAATCTGTCCCTCTCTATCAGCCAGTTCCCGGATATATGGATGTCAGCAACAGTCACTCCAATCCATAAAAATGGTGAGCGGATCACTCATGGGAATTACCGCCCTATCTCTATCCTTCCACCCATCTCTAAGGCCCTGGAATGGATGGTAGCGGACCAGCTCACTGACTATCTGGGCAAATATAACATCCTATGCCAGCAGCAGCATGGTTTTAGAAAAAGACACAGCACCGCTACTGCCCTTCTAGAGTTCACTGGTGCCATCCACAATGCCCTAGACCACAGTCTCCCAACTGGAGCAATATTTATTGACCTGTCTAAATCTTTTGATACCATCCACCATCATCTCCAGCTTGGTCAACTACAGAACGCTGGCCTCTCCACTGAATCTGTGGCATGGTTCGGAAGCTAACTTGGAACCCGGACCCAATGTGTCAAAATAGTGGCTGTGCTCTCTGACACTAAAGAGGTACGCTCTGGTGTCCCCCAGGGCTCCATCTTGGGCCCACTACTATTCAGCCTGTTCCTCAACTCACTCCCTGACTCCTGTCCTCAACAAATCATACTTTACGTGGATGACACTGTCATCCTTGACTCCCATCAGGACCCAAGCCACCTACAACTGACCCTTCAACAAGGTTTCACCTCAGTCAAGAACAGATTCAAAAAGCACAAGTTAATTCTTAACCAGAAAAAAATCCAAGACTATGATTTTCAGCAGCTGCCATAACAAGCACAAACATCTCCACCTCTCCATTAACACCAGCCAAGGTTGCCCACTGGAACAGGTCCAATCTTTCAAATATCTAGGAATCACCTTAGACACCCACCTGTCCTACACTACCCACATAACTAACGTTGCCAAATCTGCAAACTCCAGACTGGGCCTGCTGTATCGCCTCCGGCGACACCTAACTAAAGAGGCCCTAGCTGCTGCTGTCCAAAGCTCCATCATCTCCCAGATTGACTATGGTCTTGTCATCTATGGCACCTCCACTGCCACGGCACTCAGAAGGATAACCACCTCCCTAAACAAGGCCTGTCGACTCATCACTGGTGCTAAATGTCTCATGCACACTTGTGACCTCTACACACAAACAAATTGGCTGCAACTAGAAAATAGAATTAAGTACCAAACCTGTGTAGTTGCAAAGAAAATCCAGATGGGACTTGCCCCCCCAGGAGTCTGTAACCTTCTTCAAACAAAAAACAACTCTAGAATGACAAGGGGATCAAAGCCACAACTGTTTCAAATCCCCCGCTGCCACAAACCCAAGGCCAACGATCTTTCACCTACAGAGCCCCCACCTGGTTTAATGGTCTTGCAATGACACTATCACTACCACTGGACTCGGTGCTTTCAAATCTAGGCTCTGTAACACCCTTGTTGCCTCCAGCACCTGCGATTGCCATGGCTAACAATTTCATCACCCCTCCTCCTGTGCTCACCGTTGCAGGGCCCTTGGCCCACCGCACTTGCCCTCACAGGACCCCCTTTCTCTCCCGCACTTATGCCCCTGACAATGCCGCCTTGGCTGCTTCGCACCCCTCCGTGCCTCCCCCTCACTATCCCCCCCACCCCAAACTCTATTCTCCTCCCTGCTCCTTCTCTGACCCCCTGCTACCGCCCCCTCTCGTTTTTCCTCCTACCCTCCTCCTTCCTATAACTCCTACACTCCTTCCTCTCTTTCTTATGCATTGTCTTTGTTGTGTCCTCTAATTCAACCCAAATGTTCTATTTTGCAACCTGTGTAGTCCTTTGTAACATGTGATGTGGAACCTTTGTAAAAGAGCTGTGGGCTCAAAGGTAATTGTAATCCTAGACCCAAATAAACACAAATAAATACACAATAGTGTTGCCAGAGGGGCAGCTAGTACAATGCTCAGTTCTTTTAGTATTCTTGGGTGAATTTCATCTGACCCCATCACATTGTTTTCCTATACAGCTTCCAATCTCCCTTTGGACTTTCACTTCAGAGAATGGAGTTGTGTCCACTCCCCTCTCCCGGTGCCTGCTGCAACACGTTTGTCTGTCCCCTCCCCCACCTGTCCTGAATACCAAGCAGAAGTGCTCATTTAAAAGTTGAACTTTTCCGTGATCTTCTACTGCAAAGTCTCCCCCTGCTGCTCCCCTGATCCTCACTGTCCCACCCCTTGCTTTTCCCTCCTGTACCTGAGGAAAGTCTTATTCCCCCTTTTGACCTCACTGACTTACTCGTTAATATCCACCACTTACCTTGGACCATGATAGTGATGGGTGGCCTGTCATGTCATCATTCACAGGCCTGCAGGGCAGTGTCGGCACAATGTCAGACCATAGCGTTTTCCTCCACCTTCTGTTTTTTTCTCCCCAGGGGTGCTAGCACTCAATCACTTGCAGACATGCATGTGTGTGCCGGCGGCCTTTCCCATCAGTAACAATCCTGCTGTGCTGTCTCCTGGTCTTGATCAGGTGGCAGACAAGAAGCATAATACTGTATCCCCCCTCCCACCCCCTACCGCTGTTACTGATGGGTGAAGTGGCCAAAATTTACTTTGCAGATGAATTTGCAAATTCCACGGAATTCATGTAGTGTGAATTTACAACATTTTGAATGGTGAAGTTGCTGGGCTTTTTTTGCGAATTTACCAAATTTTGCCTACAAAGTGGCCAATTTACACTTCACTATAAAAACTTTGCAATGTCGGTGATGTGAAAGTTCCTAGGGTCCATGGAAACTTCACAAAACTCTGCAAAGGCAACTTTTGCCCATTTTGTGGCAACTTCACCATTGAACTTTACGTTTGCAACATCTCTACTCCCCGTCAGATGAGATCTGTCCCGAGACACTTAATCCTCCCTGCACCAGCAGACCCACAAGCAACACAAGTTTGTTCCAGCACCTCAGTCTCCGGTATAGTGAACAACAGTGCTACCACTGCCCTATCAGGCCATCTGACTCATTCATTGTTTACCTACATTTAACAAATATTGTAAGTCACTAATGTGACATATACCAGCCCAGTGGCTAATAAAATGGCATGCAAAAGACCTGGGTTCCGAAGCAGCTAGAAATATCTCACTCACTGGGTTGGTGGTGGGCGAGCACATCATATAGGCAATGCTCTCACACTCCAGCTGATAGGTCATTTCTTCTCTAACACCCCTCTAGTCAAGCAACAGGCAGTGCAACAGGCAGGACATGGTGCGGACCTCAAGAGTATTGTCCACACCCCTCACAGCTGAGGTTGAATGAAAGATTATGTTCTAGAAGTGCTCTAGAGAGGATCAAAGGAAGACACAGGGGTAAGAGATCTGATCCAGGCTAGCTAAGGAACCTATTTTATTTTCATTTAACTATGTAGGTGATTGAAAGTTGGCTCGTCAACACAATGGTAGGGCTATGACTTAGGACAACGGTGACTCAGGTTCAGGATCAAGTCTGGGTCTTCAATGCAAGCCAAGAGGAGGTGGATTATGCATCTTAGGAGATGGTCTCCTTTTCCAGGGAGAGAGATAGAGCATCACCACTGTAGCATTGCTACCTGTGTTTGTGTACTCCCAGGTGCAGCTTGCATGACTGCCATGCTATGTTGGGAAACACTAGCTGATGCCATGGGGCAGAACGCCTTGTGTGCACTCCAGCACATGGTGTCACCCCCACAGCCTATCAAGGGCTGATGGAGAAAAATCAGCAAAAAATGGCCCCTACTCTCAGGACGATGGACTCTGGTATATCTGGGGGCCCCCTCACCACCACTGCTTGTTGAGTATCCACTGTCAGGGGGTATATCTCCCATCTGAACCTATCTGGGTGGTAAACCATGGCTCCTTGGAGGCAGATGTGTGCAGGTGGATAGCGATGAGGGAACTGGGGATACTCAGGGAGCTTCTAAGGGAGATGAGAGTCAGGGATGGTGGAAAGGACATTCAATACAGATTTTTCAAAAAACTGGGTAATTGGGGTGGGGGTACCATGAAACCTGAGCTGAATGACAGTAACATAGAAACATAGAATCTGTCAGCAGAAAAATGCCCATTAGCCCTTCATGTCTGTCCATTCCTAGCTACCTAATGTTGAATGAGAGAGTCCTATAGAGTCTCTTCACTCTATCCTTATCCCCTTCCTTTCTGGTGTGGTCTTTACCAAGCTCTTGTATCTGTCCCAGCCTTGATTAAATGCCCCCAGTGATTTTGCACGGACCACTTCCTCTGGTAGTGTATGCCACCCTTCTTCAAGAAAAAGTACTCCCTGGTATTTCTGTTAAACTTGCCTCCCACCAACTGTAGGGAGTTGCCCTGGTGGCTATGTTCCCACTTAATATGAAAATGTTTGCTAACGTTTGCTTCTCCATCTTTGAATAGTCAAGTCAAGAGAATTTAATCCAAATTGCTTTCAATATATCTGCTACTGCAGGGTATGGGAAGCTCTGCTGAACATCATACGAAGACCCCTCCAGGTGCTCAAGCATCAATGGACATGAACAGAAAAAAGCATTTATCATTGGGCTGTGCCTCAAATTCAGTGGCAGGGATCCATGGGGCGGCCAGTGGCGGCAAACTGGAAGATGCACTGGAATCCCTGGAACAGAAATTGTATTTGCTGTTTAAGCCTGTTGCTGACCTCAGGACGAAACTAGGTGACCTAGCTGGCCATTTAATTATTGTGGAGACTTCAGTGACTAAATGGATGTTTAATGGTAGGGGAACTACATATGTTATCAGATCTTTTCTTTTTTTTTTTTCCACTTATCTTTCTGACTCTCTCAGGCCACTGTTCTTGCCAACTCGCTCTACCACCTGCTGTGTTCCCCCACCATCTTCAAGTTTGTCTCGGTTCCCCGGGTCAGGGGACGGCAACCCAGAGAGACTGCAGGGGGCAGTGGCGGGGAACCAGCATTGGACGTGTGGCGGTGGCACTGGCAGGGCCGTCGCCTGTCCGAGCTGGAGGAGTATTTCTCTCCTTCTCCTCCTGTAGGTGCCCGGAGCTGCCTCCCTTCCCCACATGCATGGTGCATGTCTGATGCTGTGGTGCACGGCAACCCTGCCTGCATCAGCCATGCTCCCTTACATGCAGCTCAGACACTCTGTGGCACCCCCAGTCTCCACCAGGGGCCACCAGAGTGCCAAGCAATCCCATGCCCTCCCCCTGGGAGAGGAGAGCAGCCCTGCAGGTGCTCGATCCATCTCCCTCCCTGCCAACCCCCAACACCCAAGCTCGCTCCCAAACTCGGGTCATCAGCGTGGCGCGAGGTGTGGCGTCCAGCACCTCAACCCTCAGCACCACTGGGCCGGCTGATCTTTTCTTTTTAAGAAGCTTGCTTGAGATTTACAGAATATGTGACCATTTAGTGATAAGGCTTACTACCAATGTCAAGAGCTGGGTCTGTGTCCTTGAATCTGTTACCAGTCTGATATTGCTACTCTTGAGGTCGATGAGCAGTTGCATTAAATTACCTGTTTCAGGTGTATTCTGTTAGCATTTTCCCCTGCGAAGTATTGTACCCCCCCCCTCCATTTTAGGAGGATAATTACAGTAATCCATTTCCCTGGTAAGGTAATGTCCACAGTGGTACAGCTCAGGAAAGAGAGTATACAAGGGCCCCGGGAGACAGAAGGGAGGGCTGTTGGTCAGAGGGTTGGAGAGAGGAGAAAGCTCTCCTTGCAGAGACTACAATGCCATTCTAGACAAATAAGTTCCTAAGTAAGCAATGAATAAAGTGGTGGAGACTACTCCCAATGGATGCCCCATCTGGGACTTAAGTCAAGAGGCCCTATGAAGGAAAAGACACAAGGAGGTGCCTTGCCGGGCAAATGAGCACAGAAGCAATCTGGCAAGTAGAGGGTGTGTTAGCAAAGCTCACTGAACTGTAATCCCCAGCTAACAGACAGGTACCAGGTATTAAACCAGGACCCATCACAAGATATGATTTCAGGTCTAAGAACTGGGCCACCAGTCATGCTTTCCAGCAGTGGGGCCAGTCAGATGTCCTGTTTAGGGTGAGTGGTAATGTTTACTGCAGAGAGTTATGCCAATATTGGAGTTTCCATGAAATCTCAGCAGCGAGAATCCCAGGCCTTAGCCAAGGTAGGCCACCAAGGACTGAATCATGGCCAAGTTCCCAGCTAGCAGGGTCTGTGTATGGTCGCAAGTAGCTACGGGTGAAGTGAAAAAAACTACGCAGTTCATGTATGCGTAGTGTATGAATTTGCATAGTGAAACTTATGCAAATTGCCACGCTGCACATCCACTAAGCATCTTGCGACCGATTTTACTACATGAATTGCCATAAAGTGTGAATTACCTCAGTTCACATAGTAAAATTTGTTTCAAGTACACCGACTTTCATAGTGCACAATTCGTAAATGCTATGCATAGCGTGTAGTGACCAAATTCAACACAATTTGTGTGTGATTTCTACATTTACAACACTCCTAGTCAAGAACACTGTTGTGGGGATTATTTAGGGGAGCTCAGATATCAGAAATTCATGATCATTAGTGGGTATTTCCTAATGATATTCAGGAATGTGTCCAATGTTTTTTGTCGGACCTAAAACTGTGCCCACTGGGATGTTTCCTGAGGGAGAGTCATTCGGTAGTATGAAATGTGTCCAAGGATTTGTTGGTCCTAAAACAGTGCCCAGTGACGTCTGCTATGGGGCAGTCCCCATAAAATGTGAAATGCTGTTTGCCATGAAACTATACCGATGCCTGGGAATAACCCATCAGTTTTGTGTGTTATCAGTAAATGTGCTGCAATGCTTAAACCATCCATGCCGGCATGTGAACTCCAGAGCACCTGGGGAGAAAATAGAGGATAATGCAGGGGTCACCCAAGGATGAAGCCTCCATGCCAGGCTCTGGGGTTCTGCTGGGGTGTGTATGGCACCACAAGTCCCCAAAAGATCCTGAGTTCTGGTAGGTTCGTGGACGACCGAGAAACCTGCCGTAGGAGGATAAAAATAATTGTTAAAAAACCAAAAATTACAGTAGTCACATGTAGGGTTGCAAGTCTTCCTGCGACTGCATCTGTGGCTCACTTACCTTTCAGATGGCTGCCCACCCACCAAAACAGACTATGAACACAGAGCTGAGCACATCGCTTGAGGTCAGATTGGACAGGGACAGCATACACCATGTGACATCAGCACTTCTATCACTACTCAGCCTCACGTTCGGCTCCAGGGTCTTAGTGGCCTTTCTTGGCACTGCAGCCCTGCCTACCCACCTCCTCCTCCCTGCACCATTTGTCACTGGGTGGGGGAAAGATGGCCCTCCCTTCCCCAGTCACACCACGGGGGGGGGGGTCCATGGAGAATACAAGGCTCAGTGGAAGGGTTGGTGGATACTGGGTGAGAGGGGGGCAGGGACAGGGCTGAGAGCCTGCCTGTGCCAGCCCTCTGGAAAAAAGTCATATAGAAAAAAAAAACTGTAAATTAACATCATGCCTGTGTGAATGTAACCAATGGGAATGAGATATGGAATCCTTGATGTAATGCAACAACTTCTGAGGAGGAAGCTGCCTGTGGCAGTACCAAGTACTGCAGCTGCCTGCCTATCCCAGGGTCAGGCAAAGAAAACAAAATGCTTGTTCTCAGTGGAAACTGTCTGACTAGGACTGAAGGACAGATGTTATTTTGAGCTCCATTCCCTCTAGATTTAGAATGGGGCAGCCAGGTTTCACAGCATTGTTAGTGTTGGTGGGATTCCTGGGCAACTACAGATGTTTGGAGCATCAGAATTCATAGAATCATAGAATGCTGTTGACAGAAAAATGGTACCAGTGGCCCATCGAGTCTGCCCTCCTCCCCCATTTACATTCCCACCCCTCCCTGTCCTACCCCCCTCTTTTCCCCAGCTAATCCCTTAAACCTGTCCCACGCCCTCTTTAATCCCCCACTGTTTCAGCTCCCACCACCTCCTCTGGCAGTCTGTTCCAGAATCCACCACTCTTTTGGTGAAGTAATGAGCCCTTAAACTACCCCTGACTCTACCCCCCTCTAATCTCAGACTGTGGCTCCTAGTTCTATCCTTACATTTCCTCTTGAATAGGCTCCCTTCCTCTGTCCTGTTTATACCTTTCATGTGCTTGAATGTTTCAATCATGTCTTCCCTCTCTCTTCTGGTCTCCAGTGAGTAGGTCCAGCTCCCGCAGCCTCTCCTCATAGGATATCCGATGCATGCCCTGCACCATCTTTGTTGTCCTCCTCTGAACCCTCTCCACTGCATCAATATCTTTACACAGGTGTGGCCTCCAGAACTGGACCCCATACTCCAAATGCAGCCTCACCATGGACTTGCAGAGGGGCATGAGTACCTGCCTCTTTCTGCTCGTTATACCCCCTCCCTATGCACACCAGCATTCCATTTGCCCTGCCCACTGCTTTCCTGCACTGGTTCTCCACTTTGAGGCCATCTGAAATTATAATCCCCAGGTCTCTCCTGCATTGACTCTTATTTCTTCTCCCCTTAGCATGTACTTGGCCTGCAGGTTGTTATGCCCCATGTGCATCACTGAACACTTCTTGGCATTAAAACTCAGCTGCCACACTTCTGACCACTCCTCTAACTTCTTTAGGTCTCCTCTCATTGCCTCCACCCACCCACCCCCGTGGTGTCCACCCTGTTGCAAATCTTCATATCGTCCGCAAACAGGCAAACCTTCCCCTCCAATCCCTCAGCTATGTCTGCGATAAATATATTGAACAGCAGGGGCCCCAGCACCGACCCCTGGGGCACCCCCGCTCATCACTCTGCCTTCCTTCACTAGAGTACACCCCATTTACTATCACCCTCTGGCTTTTGTCCCTCAGCCAATTTTCCACCCATTTATCATTTTATTTTTTTCAGATACTAATAGTGTAAACAAATCTCACACGCCACACAGACAGCTTCAGGCAAACAGCAAGGGGTTTATTCAGCCAATAAGACATGACTGCGGGGTGCAATGTGGTTGGATAATGGCACACATTGTGTGCGCTGCAACATGAGGGCAGGTTGAGTGCTTTCACCACTAGACTGCTTCCACCAGCGTAAATGTGCCACTATACCACCACAGACCACTCCGTGGAATGCCTTGTCATAATTATGAAATGGAGCCATTGGTAGTAATCACAATTTTTTTTAATGTTTTTACATTTAAATGAGTAAAAATGTAAAACAAATATTTAAAAATAAAAAGGTAGTCCTTTTCAGGTGTTGCAGTGTTGGTGTTTTACCAGTAGATGACCTCTACCAATGCTGCATGTAAGCAAGTTTCTTTCATGTTTGAGGAAAGGAAGTGCTGAAGAAATGTTTCTCTGTTTCTAAATCAGGAGACCTCTGGCCAAGTGTCTCCTTCTAAATCAGGAGATCTCTGGCCAAGTGCACATGGTGCTGTCCTCAGGTGTCAATCAGTTCCCAAACTCATTCAGAGTTCCTCAGAGTCTCCGGTGGGGGTCTCAATACACACTTTCACAGTTTCCCAGTGCCAACAGGTAGCTCTCAGCCAGCTGCCATTCCTGTTCACCCATGATCAGGAACAGTATTGGTGCTGGTGGCGGCCTTGGAAGACCTGACACCTCCTGGTCCTGGACCCTGGATCACTGGGGTACCCAGCCTCTGGGAGCTCCATGTACCAGGCCTGGCACGGGACACCTCGAGACATTCTGTTGCAGCGGAGGAGCTACTGGCTAGCCAGGCAGGACTCTGCTCCCTCTCAATGATGCAGACCATTCTGCCCCCCCAACCTCCTATTCCTGCACCCCACTCATGAGAGTGGGCGTGCTTGTGGGAAGGGGGACGATGGAAACAGCATATGACATTATACTATGCCCCCCCAATCAAACATCAAGACCACCATTAAATATCTCTATTTAAGGGAAGGCGGAGTAATTGCAAGTCATGTTGACTCCTGACACAGTGTCAGCAAACTTTTTTTTTGATTGTTTGTTTTTTGGTTTTTACTTTCCTTTATTTTTCCAAATTTTTATAACAACATACAACCACAACCGTGACAACTAAAGACATATACTTAGAATGTTATACACATACAAAATATTTAAAAAGAAAGAATACACAGCCCACCACAACTTCCTCACCCCATACCCTCCCATTAAACCTTCTAAACTACCCCAAAGTATAGAATTTGAATTGTGACATATAGTATGAGCCTACAAGGAAAAATCAAAGATGGAACTAAATTTATTTTTCCTGTGTGAAATACATTTTTTTATTTATTTTACCAGGAGAGACACACTAAGCTTACGTTAAGTTTGCAGGTGCAACCTGGGAGCACAAGGAAGTTAAGTGACTTGCTCAGGGTCACACAGTATGCAAATGGAAGCTCTGGAATTCAAACCCAGGTCTTCAGGTCTGCAGCTCGGAGCCTTAAACCACTGCACTATACTGCCTCCATGTATCCTGTGTATGTCAGAGTTATCTGATTTCAACATAAACTAATAGGCTGCTAAGTTATGTTAATAACTTGTAAATCTTACCCCATCTATCATGCAATGTGTTAATATTGTTATGGAATAAGTGAATTAATCTGGTAATCTGAAGATTAAATAAAATGTTCGTAGTCCATTCTTTCATGCTTAAGTCATCTCTAGCCATCCAGTGTTTTATTATTAGCTGTTTTGTTGAAATCACTGTTATCGATAAAATTGATTTATTGGCCTTTCCTTTAACCCGATTAAGATGTCCCAAAATACACATCTCAAAATTAATGGCATTATATAGAGAGAGCTTTTTACCTAAATCATTTTTCACCAAGTTCCAAATGTGTTGTGCCTTCAGACAGAACCAAAGAATGTTACTGATTGAACCCTCTGCTGAATCACATTTAATGCATGTGTTTGACTCTAATAACCCGAATCTAAACATTTTCTGTTGAGTCATATATGAATTATGTAGTATTTTAAATTGAATTAGTACTAAATTATCTAATGGAATATATTTGTAAATGTTATCCCATAAACTAAATCAGTTTTGTGGGGTATCCATTGAACAAGACGACTGAAATTGGGTGCCTACAAAAACGGTGACTCAATTACAGCGCCTGTGTTCATGGCTACCAAGCAGGGGGGCAACTCGAACTGGGGTGGGCGAATTACCGTGATGGAAGTGGTGTACACACATAGGGGATGGCAGGGAGGGATTGTATGTGGAGGGGTGTGTGGGCAGCTGCCAAGCTGGTCCGCTAGTGTGGTGGAGAGGGTGGTCAGCTGGGAAGCACAGGGTTCAGGTCCGGCATGGTGCAGTTTTTTTTTTTTTTTTGCCGGAAGGTGGCTTTAAGTTTTTTTAAGTTTTTCACCCCCCTGACATGCACCCCCTGGAGCTGAGAATCCATAAATGGGGGAGTGCTTGTGGCACAGCCCCCCACATTAAAAATGAGACCTGTTTTTCCATGGGGGTCGGGCCAAGGGACGGTTTGGATTGTCTGAGAACTACAGACATAAAAATGGCCAGTGATCAACTCTATTCAAACCATTTTGAAAGGCCCCCCCCCTTTTTGTCTTCTCTTCCCTCCTGGAAAAGTATTACTAGGAAATGGGAAATGTATTTGTTTAGTTGCATTATATGGCTTCTGTTAATACCATCTTATCTTCGGTACTAGTGATATTATTACACTTGTATTGCCACCCCATAACAGATGTTATCTTAGCTTGTCTTTGATTAATTGATATCTACTATATGAACTAAGTGACACATGTATTGTAAGTTTCATGGTTGTCTTATTGTATGTTTTTTACACCGCACAAAAAACGTACAAATAAAGAAAGTTTAAAAAAAAAAAAAGAGACCTGTAGGCCTTGGGCACTGTTTTTGTCCGTGGTGTGAGTGTGCATCATCGAAATTCATTTTCAGCGATGTACACTCGCCATAACGGCAATCGCTATTCCACGATTGCCGTTATGACATGGAACCGTTTTGTGGATATTCTTTGGTCTCTTTAAACCAAAAGGAAAAGATTACAGGATCTGGTGAATGTTTTAAAGTCAACAATAATTGGTAATGATTAGCTATAGGGTGAGGTTTTGAGCCCCGTTGTTTTAAATCCTTTAATAAGTCCTGGGAATCCAAAATCCAAGGCATAGGCCCAAAATGAGCCTTTAAAGTTATCTTAATTAGCAATATCTTGTGTAAATACGTTTTATTTAATTTTTCTTTATCTGGTATATCTTTAAGTAGAAGCAAACATCCATTCTTTAAGAATGAATTTACTGGGGTGTGGCCTGGCTGTCAAACATGGCGGACAACTAAATGAGAGCTCTGTGAGGATCCACCAGAATTCTTATACATCCTATTGAAATCTAAAACCAGAATATTGAGAACAGGCTGATTTTATCTTACTCATGTCAGGCCAATCTAAGTCAGGGAAAAGACAATCAAAACTATGGTTTTCTGCACCAACTGAGGAGGGAAGAGGCCAAGGCCCAGCAGACCTGTGAAACACCCATCCTCACCAAGCATATCCTCCGAAAGTGCACAGCCAAATATGGCTCAGGGAGGAAGTGATTATATCCACACTGGAATGCCTCACAAAAGATTTGAAGTGCGACCTGGGGATTAAAATGCAGGTCGGTTTTGATAACTTAACTTCTCAAATACAACATTTACAACAAACGGTGAACTCTGTGTCCAATACAGGAGACACTCACGAGGGAAGAATTACAGAATTGGAGGCCCGTTTTAGCAATCAAGAAGACTGTGCTTCCTCCACAACATCTGATCTACGACAGGCATTAAAAGAAATAGCAGACCTTAAAGAGCAGATCGATGATCATGAAAATCAGGAAAGGAGAAATAATGTTCGAATCATAGGTCTACCAGAGGGCACAGAAGACAAGAATTGTAGTGTTTCCATGAGAAAGTGGCTTAAACAGGTTCTCCCCTTACCTGAAGATTGCAGTCTTGAAATACAGAGGGCACATCGCTCACCAGGGGCTAAACCACAGCCAGACCAACAGCCAAGACACTTTCTAATCAAATTTCTGAGATACCAAGATAGGCAGAGGGTCCTGGAAGTGGCCAGAAAAGCAGACCCAATTATGGTGAATCAGTCGAGAGTCAGCATCTTCCCATATTTTTCAAGAAGTATTCAAACGAGGCGACAGGCCTTCGGGGAAGTGAAAAAGCGACTACATAGTCTGAACTGCCCGTTCTCATTGGTGTACCCTGCCCGGTTAATTGTGAGACCTCCGGGCGGAAAACAGAAAGCATTCAGCGACCCCGAGGCTGCCTCATCATTTCTTGAGGAGTGGGAACGTAGAAATCAAAAAAACAACGCTGATGGAGACAATAGCTGAACTGCCATGCCAAACTAAGGAGATAAGTTGTTCACTTTTGTTTGCTCACTAAAACAGATGCCGAGCATTTAAGGGGTGAATTGGGTATTTGGGGGAAGGAGATATCAGATCCCAAAACACCACGAGGTGGCCTATAAGGGCGGGTGACGAACTTTGTTATATCCCCTACTCTCTCCACTGATGTAACGCTGGCCCGCACCACTGAGGCTTACTCTGAGAAATGTAGGCCTTTGGCCTATTGCTGAGGGAAACGTGCAGCAGAAACTTAGAAGCTCCTATAGACTTTAATTTGCTTCTTATTTTTTCCTTTTCTTTTCCGAGGTTCTGTCTTTTTCAAGAGTGGACAACTGGACTAAAATATTGTAAACCCTAGGTTACTTTTTTAGGATTTAAGACAAGTACCCATTTAGCTGGAGCATTTTTAAAGTGGAACAATTAAAGAGATTGTCTTCACTATTGTATATAGTTGTTCAATTTTGTTTGCTTATTAAAGCAAATGCCGGGTGTTTAAGGGGAGAAGTGGGTATTTGGGGGAAGGAGATACCAGATCCTAAAACACCAGGAGGTGGCCTATAAGGGCAGGTGAAGGGTTCTGTTATATCCCCTACTCCCTCCACCGAAGTAACACTGACCCGCATCACCGAGGCTCACTTTGCGAAATGAAGGCCTTTGGCCTACTGCTGAGGGAAACGAGCAGCAGAGACTTAAGCGTTCCTGCAGAATTTAATTTGCTTCTTATTTTTTCTTTTTCTTTTTCATTGTTATATCATTATCAAGAGTGAGCATTTGGATTGAATATTGCAAGCCTTGGGTTATTTTTTCTTTTAGGATTTAGGACAAACACTAAATGAGAAGGAGCATTTTTTATAGTGGAGCAATTAAAGAGATAAAGTCTTCAGTATTGTATATAGTTAGAGGAGTGTTTACTCTATAGAGAAACGTGATGTTAACAGGCTTGTTCAGTTACGTTTTTTAGATCTACCAATTAGAATTAATGAATATATAAAATGTTAAAGGGTATAATCTTGAAATAAAATGTTACTATTGTTGACCTTTAGCTATCTGGTTTATAGGATGGTAATAGAAAGTTTTTCGGGGGGGAGGGAATGAGTGGACCGAGCCTTCTAAATTTAGACTGGGCTGGATGGGGAGAGCAGGCTCCTCTGGAGCTAAATATCTTGTTCTTGGGAAAAATGTTTTAAGTCAAAGCTGTAAACGCATTTTAAGAGCCCCTGTGGTTCTCATCATGCAGGGTGGGTCTTTCCTGGGGGTACTGAAGGGAAGAGTCGCGTCGACCCAGACGGAGCCCAAGAAAAATACATTATAGCTATTTTGTAGGAGGGTCCGGTTCAAATGAGGGGTATGTTACCCCCCCCCCGTCTTTCTCCCGTCACAAGGCAAAGGATAAGGGGATGTAATTAATAATTAGGAGGTACAAATTCTTTTTGTGTATGAGATGGATCCCCAGCCCTCTCCACGAAAAAAAGTGGGAGAAAAATAGTTTACTTTATGGGGACATTAGGTTACTCTTCATGGAGTGGACGACTAAGAAGGGGGGGTTCAGGTGGTGGGGGGAAGGGGTGGTGGGGGAGGCAAAAAGTAGGGGGACTTGGGGGATCAGAGGGAGAAAATATTCAAAAAACAGGATGCACAAGAGAACTCACATTCTTAATAATAGTGGTAATCAAGATACAAGTCAGGAAGAGCCAGTTAAGATATGTTGAGTTTGATAATGGCTGATTTAAAGTATGTAACTTGGAATGTCAATGGATTACGTACAGTGGTAAAAAGAAAGACGGTATGGACCCAGCTGAAAAAACAGAATTGTGATATTGCCCTGCTCCAAGAAATTCATTGTACAAAGGAGGAGGTTTCCTCAATGGCAGGGTCCTGGGGGGAATCATTAGTGGCGGCCCCCTTCGCATGGAGAGCGAGGGGGGTTGCGGTCTGGATCCAACCAGGGATCTCTCATCAGTTGATATCCCAGAGGGCCGATCCCCACGGCAGATTCTTGATAATTGAGATCGAGGTTGGAGGGCAGGAAGTAACCTTGGCCTCAATTTATGAACCAAATTACGACTTGCCAGACTTTTTTGCCCATCTACAGATAACTTTAGCTCCTTACAAAGAGAATTTGATTATTGGAGGGGACTTCACTATCTATTTGGACCCCAGCCTTGACCATTCCCACGGTAAAACTAACCCAGTATCCCGGGAGGTGGCGGCCTTTGTAGGTCTGGTAAAGGAAAGAGCCCTAGTGGAAGTTAGGAGACATTTGCACCCAGAGAAAAAAGAGTATTCATTTTATTCTCATGCCCACCAGGTTTACTAACGTCTAGATTATTTGTTTGTGTCCTTCTCCCTAATGGGACCAGATATGGAGGCAAATTATGGTCCCATGATAGTCTCGGATCATGCCCCATTGAGGGTGACTATTCCTCTCGGTCCTAAGGAACCTGGTAATCCCCAGTGGAGTCTTGACCCTACCCTACTTCAGGATTCTGAATATTTAGGCTTTATAAAGGCCAAAATTACGGAATTCATTTTTAATAATCACACTCAGGAAGTCCATATTAAATACGTCTGGGATGCCTTAAAAGCATATATTAGAGGGGAGACTCTTTCATTCTCTGCACATAAAAGAAGAGCTGAAAGGGAAAGGGTAAATAATCTTGAATCTCATATCTTAAAGACAGAGAGGGAAAATATGAGACATCCAACAGGGGAAAATGTTAGGCTTTTAAAGATTTTGAAGGGACGCCATAGTCAAACAAATAATAAAACTATAGAGAGAGATCTTATACTCACTAACTCCCGTGGGCATTTTGAGGGAGATTATGTGGGAAAATAGCTGGCTAGTTTAATGAAGAAAAAAAGGGTGGAACATTCCATCTTGACCATGAACACACCATCGGGTGGCTCCACATATAACCAAGTTGAAATTAACCAGCTATTTGAGAATTTTTATGCCTCTCTCTATACCTCTCAATTCCCAAGGGATGCTGACCCCCCGACCTTTTTGAATCCGTTAACACTCACCATATTAGCACCTGACCAGAGGGAGGTTATAAACAAGCCCATCATGAGGGAAAAAATTAAAAGGGCCATTAAGCAGATGCACCAAAGAAAAGCTCCGGGTCCGGATGGTATCCCGGTGGACTTTTACAGGGCCACATGGGAATCCCTGGGAACATTGCTGGAGGAAGTGGTAGAGGTGACTCTAAAGGAGGGAGCCCTTCCCGACTCTATGTCTGGAGCCACGATTTTTGTGCTCCCCAAGCCAGGGAAAGACCCGAAGCTATGCGGTTCTTATAGACCGATATCTCTGCTCAACTCGGATTATAAAATTGTGGCCAAAATATTGGCTGGGAGACTGGACCCGCTACTGCCTGCTTTGGTCCATATGGATCGGGGGGTTTGTAAAAGGCCATCAAACAAAACACAATCTGAGAAGGGCCATGAATATCATACATAAATGGTCTGGTGGGAAAGATAGAATGAGAGGACTTCTTGCCCTCAATGTCGAGAAGGCATTCGATCAGGTGGAGTGGCCATATATGTTTGCGGTCCTCGAGAAATTTGGCTTTGGAGACACTTTTGTGAATTGGTTGGGAGCCCTGTATAGAACCCCAAAGGCGCAGATACTGACTAATAACACTTTGTCTACTCCCTTTCCACTTACAAGAGGTACTCGCCAGGGCTGCCCTCTTTCCCCTCTCTTACATGTTTTGTGTATTGAAACCCTTGCATCCCATATTAGAGCTAACCCTAATATAGGGAGTTTGAGAGAAGGGAGGATGGAACATGTAATCTCGCTCTTTGCGGATGATGTCCTGTTGTTTCTGGGCGACCCGGACAAAGCATTACCTGAACTAAATAAATGTTTTGAACTGTACAGACCGCTTTCAGGACATAAGATAAACTGGTCAAAAAGTGAATGGCTACCTCTCAGTAAAATCAAAAGTCCTATTGACATAGCGGGGGTGGAGGTCCAACCATCCAGTTCAGTAAAATATTTAGGGTTTTTTCTCCCGAATAGATTATCCCATACTATTAAATTAAATTACCCTCCCCTGATCAAAAAGATTAAAGAAGATTGTTTCAGATGGAGATCCCTCCCACTATCATTAATAGGAAGGGTTAATCTTATAAAAATGTCCATTTTGCCTCAAATACTATATTTATTTCAAACCATTCCCCTCTCTCCCTGTTAAATATATTAAATCAATTGAAGGGGCCATAACACAATTATTATGGCAGGGAAAACGCCCACGCATTAAAAAGCAAGCCCTTTGGCACAAAACAACCGAAGGAGGACTGGGGTTGCCAAATATAAAATTTTATTATCTTTCAGCTCAATTGGCTCATATCCCCAACCTGCTGAAAAATTAACCTGAAGGACGCCCTCCATGGACTTATTTCGAAGACAGAGGAATGCCTCCCATATAGTATTCATTGTTAGTAGATTTATCATTAAGGAAAGAGGAAGTGAAGATCCACAACCCCATGTACCAGAAACCTATTAACAGTCTGGAAGTCAGCACATCTTATACTTCGGGAACAAAAATACAGTATATATCAACCGATATTACTCTAAAGCAGGGGTTCTCAAATGGTGAGGCCAACTTCCTGGGAAGGCCCTACCTGTTCCAGGGGACGCTCAAGCAAGTCCGAAAAAGTACTGTATTTAAATTTTGGGTTTTATATATTTTGTGTGAAGAGATGAAGCAAACTGAAAGAGGATAAAAATAATAGTAGGTGAACTTTATGTATTTATTTACTAAAAGGTGACAAGGGAAAGTGAATGAACCAAGACTCATTTCAGGTGTACCCAGGGAAGGGTAGGGAGTGAATACATTTCAAAAGGTAACTGCAAAACAATCAAGAAATATACAATGAGTAATCGTGCAAATACATATGAATAAACTAATAATGAGGGGTGATAATTGATCAATTTGTAGACTGATGGCAGAACAGCCCAAATACAGTATAAGGGCTGAGCATAGAAGTGCTAAAAGCAATAGCAGGAAGGAGCAAAGTAATCCCCGAGATGTTGCTTAGGAGCAGATAAGGAGGGGGAGGGACAAAGGATGTAGGAAGGTTATTTCATATAGAGAGAAAACAGAGAAAATAGTCTGACCCATGAAGGTAAGGCAACAAGGGGTAACAACGGTTCAAGAATGAAAATAGCAGAGTGCGTAGGTTGGCTGGGGCGGGTTACAATAAGCTGAATAATAATATTTGTTTATTTTATTTATTTGTTATTCAGATAACACCTTTGAGCACAGGAGCTCTTTTTCAAAAGTTCCAAGTCAGTATAAGACAAAGAACTGAATGTGAGCCAGATACTCAGAGGGGTTTCAATTTATTCATGGTGTACTGCGCAAAGTACAGCATGTTATTTTTCTTTGGGAGAGGCCCAAGATTATTTCAGTCTTTGGGAGAGGCTCAAAATCTTTTCCATGGATTTAGGGAGGCTCACTGTGACAAAGTCTGAGAACTATTGCCCTAAAGGCATTATTGTCCAGGGGAAAACAGGACTCAAAAGTCTCCAGACCACATATAAACACTTGGGCTGAGAGAGGACTGGTTAGGGTCCAACAAGGCCTGCAGAAAGGGCAGATCATTCCTATTCAGGAGTTGAGGGCATTCTATGGGCTTCCTACCTCCCATTATTTTACATATTTAAAAGTGAGAACGACAATAGATTGATTAATAGTGGAGAGGGAGAGCTTGGCAGAGATGCACTATTCATCTCTTGAAGAGATATTTAGGAAGTTCTCCAACACAGAGACATTTATGCCCCTGAGAGCTTGTTATAGACTACTCGTGGGTTCCCAGGAGAGTCCCTTAGAAGTAATTAAGGGTCAATGGGACACAGACATTCATCCTGAAAGTGTGACGGGAGGAGACTGGGCCCTTATACAAAAACGTCTTCTCTGTTGTTCTGTGAACAACAAACTCCGGTCCCTCCAGTATAATGTTATGATGAGAGCCTATTTTACACCAGAAGAGCATATAAAATAAATCCTGAAAATTCACAGTTCTGCCCTAGATGTAATATTCATGTGGGTACGTTTTTCCACGTTGTATGGGATTGCCCTGGGATTCGTCCATTCTGGTCAGGTGGTATGGAAATTTTAGCTAAAACACTGCATATACATATTAGAATGGACCCACTTGAGATCCTTTTGGGACTGCCGGGACTGGGGGGCCGATATATCAAGGATGGAAACAGACTGAAAAGATTGGGGGTAGCAGTTGGTTTGAGAGCAGTGGCATTGCATTGGAAAAACCCAAAGGCCCCTTCAGTAGCAATGTGGCTATCGGATTTGCTTCATATAATGACACTTGAACATACACAATACTTAGCTTTGTACCAAAAGCAAAAATATGAAGAAATATGGGCTCCATGGCAACCAATTGGTTCCCAGTGTTTTAAATAGTAATGGGAGATGAGAAAATGGATTAGATTTTGGTATGTAAATTGACATTCCAGGAGCGTAAAAAGCTGGATTTGTAATGTAATACGGTAAAGAAGCTAAGTTTAAAGAATATGAGAAAGCCGGTATCTTTAATGACTGTAATATATTGTAAACATAGAATCAAATGAGATCATTGATGTATTTCAATGATACATGTATCAAGATCTGAATGTGTATGTTTCTGTGTGTCCGGAGAATTAAATAAAGTTAAAAAAAAAAAGAATGAATTTACTTTGAGATGTATGTTATCTGGGAACCAATTAGAAGGAATAGGCTTACCATTAATTTTAAAATTGGGATTTCCCATGATGGGCTGGTTACAGCTCTGCTGCAAGTTTAAACCCAAATAAGAAACCATCTGTTGATGTATTTTCAATGAGGCGCCTACAATCAAAGACTTTAGTTTTGCTAGTAGAAGACCAGGTCTGAGAAATAGGATAGCCTCTGGTGAAATTTTAAATTTACTCATCAAACTGAGTTCCAAGTCCAGCCAAACAGGAGTATAACTCCCACGTTCTGCTGGTGATTGAAGCCACTTTATACATGTGTTAATTTGGGTTGCCATGTAATACAAAATACAATTCGGTAGCTTAACTCCACCCTGAGCCTTAGGGAGACCTAATTTTTCCATGGCTATTCTTGGAGTCTTCCCATTCCAAATAATTTTAGAAATTTCCGAGTGCAGTTTCTTGAACCAAATTAGTTTGGGTTTTTTTAAACAGCAGCTGACGCCTTTGGGAAAACTTTAGAAAACATAAAATTTTTCCAGCTTGTATTTCATATATCTTGTATATATTTCTCTTCTCCATTATTTTGTTAACTGAAAAAAATTACCACAAAATCAAGATCTTTATACCTTAAAGTTCCTCTGTCTCTACAGTTTATTCCCTACTTGAAATCACAATGCTGTGTTGTAACTTGTAACATCAAAGCGTGTTGCCATGGGAATAACTGTGATGTCACAGTCAGAGCATTGTGACATCAGGTTGGGAAGAAGCAACAGGAGCTGATGAACCCTCAGGGAACAACTATCCTGTTTTCAGGCATGTAACCTCAGCGATAAATAATGAGGATACGATCTACAAAGTTACTAAGAAATACAGGCTGTGTTGTGTCCAAATATTGTTTTCCAACATTCTTCTTGCAGCATCAGTGGCTCGTTAAGTAAGCCTATGGGAAAACAGCAATGGAGTGGAGGGTGAGAAATTGCTGGCGTGGGGAGGGGGTAGCCCTGTCCACCTCAGGAGGGTAGAGGCTTTTTTATTTGTTTATTTATTAAGTTATCTATTTATTTATTTATTCATTCATTTATTTATTATTTTAAAGGCCTAAGTATGACAAATGAATACTGAATACTGAGAATCTCTGTGGGTGTCGAGAACAAATAGGTGTTGTGTATTCAGAAAAATTAAACAACCCAAGTTATTGCTTGCTGTAATTAAAACATTCTAATGGTGTCTAGGTTCAAACGTGGGGCGTGGGCTCATTCTCACTCTGTCTCTGTCCCCATCTTTCTATCTCTCACTCTCTCTCTCAGTGTCCATTAATATCCAGCAATAAAACTAAACCAGGGACAGTACTAGCATGAGGTAACACTCAAGCATTTCTCCTCTTGTCCTTGCTCCTTACTCTGAAACTGTTCCTGCTGACAAGATGTCAGTTTGTAAAACAGACCCACATGCCCTCACCAAGCAGTGAGTGTTATAGGATGCCAGGAATGTTATAGTTTGGCGTACTTTTCTGGAGAGAGAGAGAGAGATATGCAGGCGTTCCCTTATATTGGCTTCCCTTGGCCCTCTGTCACTGGAGGGAGGCCAGAAGTGTGGCCAGCACCCCTTAGTTGCTGAAGTTAGCAGCTGGTGAACAGCTGACCACTAGCAGGGTGGTTTTACACACTTCTCAGTTACGTGCCGGTTTCTTTTGCACTCTTATTGTCTACTGTTAAAGGGACACTGCCTATTTTCTCCTCCTAACCATGTCTTCTATTTAGGGAAGGAAACAAACCTGGATTCGTACAACTCCTTTTATGCTATCTATTTGTATCCCAAATCACTTTGCAATCCAGAACACTGAGTTGAGAGAATGTTGTTGCCATTTCAGGCATGTTGGGATTCAAACAATACAGAGATACTGCAGATGAGAGAAATATTGGAGAGAGAAGTTAAGCACAAGGGGCCTGATTCCAGAACGACTTAAGCATGGCGCAAGGCACTTTACGCCAGACCCAGTGGCATAAATCGCACCTTGTGTCATGTGTTCTGCAAGTTGGTATTCCAAGTTGCGGCTTGCACCATGCAACATGTATGTTGTGCCAAAGGCAGGCTACGCCACTCACTATGCCCACAACCTGCTGTGGCATGGTGCAAGGGTGGGTTACGGCAGCAACTGTGCCCTATTCTGGAAGGGCAGTTGCCGTAACCCACTAGCGCCATTCCAAGACCCACTATGGTGCTGCAGATTTAGACCAGCATGGAGGTGGTCTACTGGACATCCGTCCTTGCCAACTGATGGATGCCCACTTCGTAGCACCATGGGAAACACATATCCCTGCTCCAAGTCTCCCCCAGCAAGGTCATGACCCCACCTCCTGAATGTTGGGGACCCCCAGGGTCCATTTCCCATACTGCCCCCAAATGCCTGTGCCACCCGGCCATCCCCCACAACGCCTCCAGGTGGTTGCGGGTGTGATTCGGGATGGGGGAGCTCTGTGGAGGCAGTACATCGTGGGCCATGACTTGCGGCATCCAGGTCCATTGCACCATTCTTGTGGCGCTAGCCTGTGGCTGCCGCAAGTTGCGGGACATAGATGCTGGGGACCCTGCCTGTCATGGAATACGGCACAGGGTCCTCGGCATAGTGCCGCATGGTGCAACTCACATATGCCCACGAGTTGCGTCATGCAACTTGGAATTGGGCCCAAGAAGGTTAAGTGACTTGCTCAGGGTCATACAGTGAGTAAATGGTGGTTGTAGGATTCAGACCTTGGTCTCCAGATTCACAGCTCTGCTCTCTGACCCCTACACCTAACTGTCTTAAAAGCCCCTTTTACATGGAGGTTAAATAAATCGTAGCAGTTCCCCACCTCTCACTCCACTCCATCTGCACCGCTGCCCTCCGCTTGTATGCTGCAGTGGAGTATACTGGTCTAGCAGCTCTTCTGGCAGTTCTTCCAACTTTCCACCCAGCCAGGAGCCCGAGACTTCCTTACTTCAGTGTGTGTGTCAGGACAGTGCGGGAGGAGTGTTTCATACAACACACTGTAATTCAGTTCAGCTGATTATATGTTAAGATAGTGGGAAGAAAGCTGAACTTGGTAAACTATTTATTTTTCCAAAACGAGGGCTAAAATGTACTTTGAAAGGACTCCGAAAGTGATATTACTATGCAGGAGTGCATGCCCAGTCTCATAGCTCCACTTTCAGAGCCCTTTCAAAGTACCTTAGGCCCCGTTTTGGAAAAATAACTAGCTCACCAAATTGAGCTTTCTTCTCACTATCTTAACATTTGTTTAGCTGAACTCAGTTACAATATTACCCAAATGAGCCTCCGATCGGGTATGGCAGGGTCTCATGAGACTCTCTCCCAGATCGATGTGAGTGCTTGGGAGCATTTACAGGGCTGCACTGAGCGGCACAAAGCACTAACATGCAACAGCAAATCCAGGAAAACAGAGAACGCTACATCAGTGAGCACTCGTTTGGGATGCGGTGTGGCTTTCCCATACACGACACAAGAAGAAATGCTTTACGTGTTCTGCATCACTCACTGCAATGCAGCACATGTTGTGTAAAAGGGGCTAATGGGAAACTCCACAAAACCCATAAAGTGCAGCAGCTGCTACAGAAACACCCAATTAGGGCTTTTAGCAATAAATGGGATTTTAATTTACCTTCTGCATTTGCGTTTTACTTTTAAAGAACCATGCCATCCCTGATGTCTGCAGGACCATCCGCAGCCATCTCACACCCAGGCAGCTTCCAGTGTGTGGGTTATGCTAATGAGGACTACCAACTCTGCCATTAGTTGGCAGCTTTCATTAGCATAACCAGTGCGCTGGAAGCCACCTGGGGTGTGCAAGATGGCTGTGGGCAGCTCTGCAGACATTATGAATGGCACGTTTCTTTAAAAGTAAAATGCAAATGCAGCAGGTAAATAAAAAATCCCATTAAATGCTAAAAGCCTTAATTGAGCGTTTCTGCAGCAGCTGCTGCACTTTATGGGTTTTGTGGGGTTTCCCTTTAATTTTAGAGACAGTGTTTACTTGTGGTTCCCTTCCCAGCCTCACTTATAAAAACGAAGCCCCAAATGTCAGAGTGCTGCCTCCCAGGAGGGAAAGATGAAAGAGTGTAATGAAAGGGAGAAGGAAACTGTGCATGGAGAGCAAATAAACTCCTACTGCGTCACCAGATCTTTATTGTGGACAATTAATTTGTTGAAACAGCATTCAAAGTGTTTAGATATTGCATGAGCATGTTAGTTGGTTTGTGGTCCCACTAGACCTGTGAAAACCCTAGCCATATGCCCCCCCAAAGGCCTAGCAGTGGAAAGTCCTGCTGCCATGCAGGTGAACCATGTTCTGGAACAGACTCCAGGAGCGGTGTCAGGAATCGGATGTGGCCTTCAGCAGCTACTGCATGGCAGTGCACTCTACCCAGGATGGGAAGGCTATAGGTTTTGGTCCCTATGGGAGGGACAGGGAATATTCTCCCCCCGCAGTGCACTGTGGTCACAGGGCTGAAATGGCTACTGCTCACGCCACAGGGTGGAGGGAGGAAAACAGGGTAAAAGACCCAGCCACCACTGGAATGACGGCATTGGGCTGATTTAGGGGTACACTTATAGAGCTTTTTTTAAGTAGATCCTGTAATGTCAGAGATTCTTTAATGTTGCAGTTACCTGTAGCTGGCCTGCCTGCATAGCGCTGGGGCCACCTCTCATGAGGTTGGTGATCTGGGTTTGGAAATGAACCCGAGTCACCAGATGATGGCCAGGGGAGACAAGGATAGATCATACCAGCAGCCTCTCTTCATGTCCCGGGAGGGAGGCTGTGTGATGACAAGTCTGATGCAGCAGCTCCAGTGGGGTGTGACCACAGGCGATGGTGATGGTGCTGGCTGGTGCACCTTCAGGAGTGGGGAGACACAGGTTGACACCACGCAGCTGAATGCTTTGTGTTCATGCTTGCGCATGGTGTCATAGAGGCACACGTCTCTGGGGAGGCACTTAAAAAAAAAAAACAGCAGAAAATGGCCCTGATGCAATCGATGTGCACGGACTGTGGATTCAGATCCCCAATTCTGTGATTGAGCATAGCTTTTGGTTTTAGTCTTAGAGGATATGGCGTGTTTATTCATGGTCACGGAGAATTTTTACATGCTTTTTCCCTTTTCTACTTCAACCAGTCAAACCTACCTCCACCATCCCTGCTAGCCCTCTACCCAACCACGAAGTCTCCCTCCAGCCACCTGCCTCCTGCTGGCTTCCCTCACCAACAGCCCTGGTACACCTTCAGGTTCCCCTGGGTATGGCACCACCTTACAGCATCACAGCAGGTGAACCCTACCTACCTATCTTTCCAGTTGTTGCCAAGTCCCTGGAAACCAGACTTTAGACCATGGGGCAGAGCAAGGATTCAAAACAGTCAGGAAGGCTTAGGGCAGCTACGTCTGCCTCCTGGCCACCAAGTGTTCCACCCTTCACAGAATGCATGTGTAACAGCATCCGCATGTGATGTCACAGCTTCATCTGCCTCCTGGCCACCAATTTTCCCACCTTTTTCCACCATCTCCTGAGTGCAAGTGTGACAACATCCTCGGGTGATGTCACAAATGACATGCTGGCATCCATCCATGCTCCCTACCCCGAGCACACCTAGTCTCCCAACTTCACTGCCAACTACGGTCAATCAGGCAGTGATGTTGCAGAGGGAGGCACAACCTAAAGGTGGAATCCAAAGTGATTTATTTATTTATTTATTCAAGTCTCTGATTACAGTACCTTTGAGTCAAAAACTCTTTTACAAAGGTTCCATGTCAGATTAAAGACAACACAACGAACAACTAAATACAAGTGTAACCCCCCCCCCCCAACGGCCCCCCTTGTTTAACTAGCAGGGCTTCTCCTTCACCACTACGTCTAGGGGGGTAAAGAGAGGGGTGGGGGTTTACATTGTAAAATCTATCTACACACATGCACTCTATGCAGCTACAATGCCACCATATACAAGGTGGACTTGTCTGTTATACAACACAGACAAACAAGTGTGGCAAATACCTGGCACACACCTGGTAGGGACCAATTGCCATGGCCAACAACCCGGGTCCCTGGGAGAAAATATTTGCTTAGGACTACGATAGGTTTGCACTTCTGGACAGGGGCACCCAAGTAACTCCAGATACAAGGAAGCAATAACATTACTGTCCAGACCAGGTTAAGATTCTAGAGTGTGGCTTTTATTCACATAATAGAGTAGGAATAATCACAAAGCAAAGAATGGACCCCCATACGGCTACACATACTGGTAATGCAGACTTCTGAGGTACAGACATTCCTGAATTCCCATTTAGCAAAGGGCAAAGAAAATACACACTGGTGAACACATTGGTTCCTACTGGAAATTGACACACTTGGCCAGGTACTGGTACTGTTCCCATATTTCACAGGAGCAGAGGTGGTACACACGACCACCAAGGAGCACATGTAGGCTCAGAACTTTCAGAACCCACTATATTGGGGTAAACTGAAAGAAAACAACCCACATACAGGGGTAAACACTTTTCTTGGGCATTGGCCAATTGCACTGAAGAAAAAGTAAAAGGTACCCTTCAGAACCCATAGCGGTAAACTGGTTACTCCAGATGGGGGGTCTCCCACCTTTTGCTTCCAGGCTTATACTCGGTCATTCATCTGGTTAACAACACCACACAACTGTAAAAACTGTTGAAGTTGTCTTAAATGTTTGTAACCACTGGGTGGTGCTATCCCCAGTGTTACACCCCTGCCTACTACTTACAAGCTAGGCTGAGGGGTTTGAGTTCGTCTAACTGATAATGGGAGGGCTTTAAGCTCGAGGTTCAATGGGCGGAACAACAACGTTACTCCCCTATCGGGATTAAAAGGTCATTCATCCTGGGTACCTCCAGGATTCATTTTTCATTGCAGCTGGAGGTGCCACTTCACCTCACTCCCAGCCTTTCCTCCCTCTGCCCCTGTTCCTGCAGTCACCTCCGGCTGCCAGCTATCTCTCCTGTCTGAGCCGCCTCCCTGGCCATTGCCCGTTCTGCAGCCATTTCTCCCCCCCCCCATTCCTCTCCTTCTACTGCAGCTGTTGCTTGTTCATCTGCCAGCCCTCCTTGCCTACCTCTTCCAGTTTCGTCCACCTCCACCTATTCCTGTGTCTGCCTTGGAGGGCTTTGTTGCAGCCTTCCCTTGGAGTGCTCCAGTGCTCTTCCCAGTTCTCATGCTGCATCCTGCATCCAGCCATTGCTTCATTTCTAGGTGGCGCTCAGGTGTGCCATTACCTGCCAACTCTGCTCCACCGCCCGATCACTTACTACCAACAAAAGCACCACTATTTCGTGCTCCTCCTTCATTCGACTCTACTTGATCCCCTCGTCTTCAGAGCAATGCACCAACTCTTCTCCTCATTTGCTGTCCCACAACAAACCTGAAAGAATGACTGCACACCCTTGTTCTGACTTTTACAGCTCCAACCATGCCGGCTCCTCTGGTTGCTTCTGTTCTTCTTTCTTGTGCTTCCCACTTGGATTCCACCCTGTATCATGCCCTCGATTATCTGAGCCCCTATGATTCGGCATTCTGGTTCTGTGTGCTCACCGGTGCTTCAGGGTGTGACGTCACCCATCTCTTCTCTCCCTTGCAGGGTTCCGGTTGTTCACTGCTTCTTGTTGTCCCTGTCATTCTCGCTCAGCCGCCTGCTCAATCATCCACCCTTGTCACCCATCGCAGACCTTGATACGATTCATCTGATGTGACCGTCCTGAGCGCCACCATGCTGAGGAATGTCTTGCAGCTTGCTGCTGCTCTGGGATGCTTTTTAAGGTGCTACCATTTCTAGTTCTACTGTTTTTCCTATGTTACATATGGATCAGTTGTCTTTTACGTTTACAAAGGGATGGGGTATATTTATATGCTGATTGCTTTTGTAAGGTTCTACCGTTTCTAGTTCTAATGTTTTCCATCTGTACCATACTATACAAATATGCTCTTCCCCTTGCCTGGCTCAGTTGTCCTTTACTTTTGCTAAGAGATGGGGTCAATTCTGTATACTGATGTCATGATTTGATGCCTTCTATGTTCTCTGATCTCTACCTCTACCTGATGTTCATGCTATTTTTTATATTGCGTGTCCTGATGTGCAAGTCATAAAGAAACTGTCTGTGGTACCCCCAGCCTTGCACTTTAGCAGCACCTCTGTGTGGTGTGCTGCTGCGTCCCCATTCCCCATTTTTCTCTCTCTCTCTCTCTCTCTCTCTCTCTGATTCTCCTAAGCACCCTTGTGCCTTTTCAACTCAGTTTAGGCACTCAGGGTCTACCTCTTCCCATCGCTCACTCGAGTCCTCGCCTCTGTATGACCTGTGCATTTCTTTGTTTTTTTTTTCCTATCCTACCATCACCTTCCCCACTTGTATTCATTTCTTTAGTGCATACCTATCATGAATCCATCTGGCCTGCACTCAATATTTCATTTTGGCCTCTACCATCCTTCATTCTTTCATGCATCACTTTCCTGTACCAGCCTCCTTGGCTTCAATACATCCGTCAGGAATGCAATCGATATTTCTTTTGGGCATACCTATCACATATCATGTGCCACCTCATTGCTCCGCGGCCCTCCTGCTGCATGTATCAGGTTTCTGACGCCAGTCCTCCTTAACCTTTTCTTATCGCATCAAACCTTCACTCTTGGCTTCAATCCATCACCAGCCATCACGGATTCACTCCAATCCTGGCTCCATCTCTCATCATGCCTCTTTCATACCAGCCATCATGGATTCACTTCACTCATGGCTTCACTCCTCATCGTCCATCGTTCAGTTTTGCTAGAGTCTGCCTCCTTTCGAGGAGCCTACTTACTCCTATTACCTTGATACCAGTTTATTTCCAGTTCATTCCTGTCTCCTCTTCTTCCAATTCCATACCAAACATCCAGGATTCACTCCACTCAAGGCCTGCAATTGATATTTCTTTTTGAGCGTACCTATCATGACTCCTATGCCACCTAATCAACCTGCGGCCATCCTGCCGCATGTATCAGGTTCATAACTCCAGTCATCATTCACTCAGCCTTACCTCCAGATTTATCTATTTACATCGTTTACTCGAGCATTCCATCATTGAATCCGATGCTACTCATCGACCACAACATCAGGATCTAATCTATCACATCGCATAATCATGCCTCATTGGCCTCAGTGTTTAATTCCTCGCCTCACTCAATCGATCATACCACTCATTGGATCTTATGCTACCTCATCGACCTGCCTCCCTCCTGCGGTGATTATCACCATCAGTAGTCATTGTTGCCTCATGTTCCTTCTTTGATCTGTAAGCAGCCTCATGTTCCCTCTTCAATCTGTGCTTTCTTTTGGGGATTTTCCCTATTCCATCATCATCCCCCTACTCATATCCCTCTCACTACCGAACCCTTCTTTTTAACGACATACATCCTCAAATCAAACGTCATCAGCCTCGAGGTAAGGTGACCTAGGCCTTGGATCCCCAAAGTTTTCCTCCTCAAAGGGGGTTTTTCCTCTCCTCCGTGCCAATGGTCATAATATTAGTTAGAGTTAGCGCTATCTTCGGTTAATTAGTTAGGTTCCGCTGTTGGATGGAGGCGGATGGTGGCTCCAGTTTTCCCCTCACTCATCAGGAAGTCAGCCCTTATCTTCTCAGAATTCATTCATTCATTCATCATCCTCGCTTCTTCGATGCTAGACACCTTTAGGTATTTTTTTGGGCTTCTTCCTAACCTACCTTTGTAGCTGACGCAATCATTCCCGCAGCACCTGTAGGGGGGAACCCTCCTCTAGGGTTCCTTGTGTCATACCCCTACAGGGTGGTATATCCCATGGATAGAGAGGCAGAAAGCCACAAAGCAAATCAAGTTACACAAGCATCATCTCATCTCATCTCATCTAGTTGCAGAAGCACATCGAACCATTTTTAAACATTTGTGCAGTGCCTCTGCTCAGAGTGCTTTACATGGGTGAGCTGGTAGTAGGTGTAGCCCCCTGAGATGCTACACCACCCTCGATGACCATTTACCTTCCCCAAACATGCCCCAATAAACATGTCCCCACATTTCAACACTTTTGGATTTAAAGACTCTCCCTACTAATATGCTCACGACACCAGATTTTTAAATAACAACAAACAACAATTTATTTGGGGAAGAGGGCTAGGAGAAAGGAACTGGAGTAGGGTTTATGCATTCACAATGTATTTACAAATGGTTTGATTGATTGGTGCTGGTAAAACCCTCCAGCTGGGTAAATCAGTTTCAATTTACATTTTCAGACTGTACTCTCCCCACCAACCTTAGAGATACCAAAGCCCTGGCTATCTAACTAGCTGAAATGATCAGGTTGTTACATTATTTCCCACACTGGTACCAGTACCCCACCTGTGCAAGGACCCCGCAATCCCACACAGCCTGTGAGTCTAGTAATGCTGTCCATAAAAGGGTGCAGGCCTGACAGACACTTTGCTGTAAATTGGCTAGCATTAGGTTGGGGACCATTATTGAAATATTAACCTGAGGTAGAAATCTGTATTCCAGTTAAGCTCTTTACGCTGAAGTATTTACAAGCCTTAGATCCGTACAGGGATTGCCCTGTGTTACTCACAATTCTGTCATCCTGATTTGGGTTGCAAGTGCTTCTGCTGGCAGGCTCCTCCTCGAGGACCAACATGCTGGCAAAGCTAACAGCCGCCAATACCCCAGCGATGACTGCAAGGATGGAACAACTTGTACAGAATAGAACATGACATCTCAGACCCTTGGTGGGACCCTGTCCCTTGGCAGCAAACACTTGAGAAGACACATCCGGGTTACTTTCTCATCCAGTACATTCATATACCTAGTTGCACATTTATATGATTCTGAGGTTAGAACGCATTCAGTAAATTTCCATCATGTGGAGCTTTTTTTTTTTTTTTATACTCCCCTCCTCCTCGCGACCGCCTTCTCTTCGGGAGACACTTTTACGGCCTTTTCAGCCCTCGCTCACCTACCTGGTGACCAGTGCAGTCCATCCCCCATGGAGCCGTGGTTATCCCCAGGCGGGTATGGGGTGGGGCCCATGCACCCCGAGACGCCTGTCTTCGGCCGGGATGCTGTCTCTGGGCAGGTAGGGGCATTGAGGGTCGGGGCCTGGTGCTCACTCACCAGGAGGCCGTGAGGTGTTTTCCTGTGTTTCTCTGCGATGTGCCAGTGTCCCTGCGTCAAGCATAAGCGCCCGACGTCCTGGCAACGCCCACCCTTATTTAGCGATCGGTCTTGTTATACCTCGGGTCTCCACCTGGGGTCAGACAAGAGCCAAGCTCTAGTCCCCTCCTCCCCGGAGGGCACGAGCAGTCCCTAGGACCGCTCAAGCCCTCTCCCCGGCCCAGCCCTCCAGCTTCCTGGGCTCATTCCCGAACCCTGGTCGCTGGCGCCATAACAGAAATCAACCGCTGCTGGGCCGGCCATCATGTGGAGCTTTGATTACACACATACACAAGGCCAGCTTCTCTGCGACTTGTTTTCTCACACTGGACTATAGACTGACTAAGCTCTTTGGTCTGGAGACTTTTCATACGAGACTAGGCTTGAGGCATGACCCACTACCATTTGCACAACACTTTAGACTTACCTGGGCTTGAGGTATGGCCCGCCATCATTTGCACAACACTTGAACACTTGACCAGGTTTGAGGCATGGCCCACTACCATTTGCACAACACTTGAACACTCGACCAGGCTTAAAGCTTGGCCTACTGCCATTTGCACAACACTTGAACACTCAACCGGGCTTGAGGCATGGCCTGCTACCATTTGCACAACACTTGAACACTCGACCGGGCTTGAGGCATGGCCCACTACCATTTGCACAACACTTGAACACTCGACCGGGCTTGAGGCATGGCCCACTGCCATTTGCACAACACTTGAACACTTGACCAGGCTTGAGGCATGGCCCGCTACCATTTGCACAACACTTGCACATTCAACCACTTAGACTTGACTGCCTTTGCTTGGTGGCAAAACAGACGCAAGGGTTCCTTCGATGCACATGCTTGCTGTATAAACTGCACTGTACACATAGACTACTTTGTGCTTATTTGCCTCAAGATCCTGTTCCTTTACCAGACACTGTAGGTGCATCAACTCAGATCATCACTGACTGTCCATGTGGCTCTACGCTGGTTCTTGCAGCTCCCACTGTCTTAAACACTTGCCTAGCTTTCATGCACATTTATATGGTTAACTGTCAGCACATTCACGTGGTTAACTATAGTCAGAACTAGTCACTACGGGCTAGGCTGCCCCATGCAGATATCGTAACTTTGTCTTGTCTCTAACTTAGTGGTTTTTCACACTGCTTTGATACTGCATTTGTTAATATAGGTTTACTCAGTCAGACCTTGGTAGCAATTTGATAGATGCTGCTGGCTTTTTTGGAATTAGTTCTTTGTTCAACGCTCTCACCGTTGAGGCAGGTTCAGTCCTCTCACAGCTGGCTTCATCAAGTTACTGGCCCACATTTTCCCCACCACGTGGAAGGCTGGATCTAGCCCTGGAGGACATTTTCTGGCAACCTCCAGGCTACAGGCTTCTGCTTCAAGCTGCCACTGTTCTTCCTTCTGGGAGGAGAAAAATCTCTCTCCCATGTAGAGTGGCTCCGGCTTGTCTGCAAGGCCCATTTTGCTCTGCAGGGGCCTGAGCCCCTACCCCTGTGGGGAGCTCCTACTGGATCTGCTCACACAGCTAGAAAACATTGTCGCTTGTAGGGCTCCTCTGCAATCCCTGATTGGCTGCTGTAATTGGATACTTCCTCTCTGATTGTCAGAAGCACTTGTCAGTCACAGAAATGAATTATGCATGAACCTCACCCGGTATATTACAGGCTTCCAGTTTTGGCACTTAAACACTAGTCCCTGTAAGTCCCCATGAGCACTTGGTACTTCCCCATGAGCTTTAGGCAAAAGTCCCACAAATCCTGGTTTTGTCCTTTACTTTTTCCTATTGGCTGCTACTGCATGAAATGGCTGCTAAACCACAGTCCCAAAAGCATAATTTGCATTGTCCTGAATAAAAGTTCTGGTGTAGCCAGAGATAAACAAATATTTGCCCCAATGCCCCACAGTTCTTTAGCCCAGGTTGAATACTTGCTGTCACTGCACAAAATGGCTGAATTACTCTATTTGTTTTCCTGTCACTACTGTATATTTTTAAACTCCCCCTGCAACAGCAGTCACTTTGAGTCCCAAATATTTGTCAGGTTCAGCTAGGGAGAAATACTTATTTAATTTTAAAATACCTGTATTTTCCCTCCGAAATACACTTTCCCCACTTGCAGCAACAGAAACAATTTAAATAAACACATCTTTTCCTTTTCCTCGGCCGCAGCTGAAAACAGCTGCCCTAGAGGTAGCACTTTTACAGCGGGAGATCGTGGTTACATCTCTTGAGCCCCTGCGGGCTGGATTAAGGCTTGGGCTGGATTTGCTGGTGTACACGGGGCAGGAACAAGGACCTGAAGGGACTGAAAAGAATTAAAGGCTGGTCCTGAAGCACTTTGGAGAAGGCAAGAGGAGCAAAGGCTGCATGGGTGGCTAGTAAGCCCCCGCAGGAGGGTTACAGGTTTATCACACTTAACATACTATACACACCCTGGGGTGTCAGAATTAAAAGTTCTGTACTTGGACAGTCACATACAGGATTCAACATAGGCAGAAAACTTTTAAACCAAAGTCTAGGTGACAGGGTCTCTTTGTCAGAGAAAAACACCTCACAGGCATTGCAGGTACTCCTGGATTTTACACAGAAAACAAACAAGGTACTCACAGAGCAGTTGTCACAAGGCAGCTTCAAGAGTCCAAAAAGGACCATGGGGTTGCCCCTGCATCCTGAAATTCACTCCATCCCTCCTGGGATGGGGCACTGGGAAAACCATAGGACAAGGTCTCCACCACTTCCAGAACTGGTACAGTTGTCAACCATTAGGGTGAGAACTTAAAAAAACACAAACTGGTAGCTCTCTGACAGAGCTGAATGAGGAGCTGCCTAACTCTGCAGCCCCTCCTCCACTGAACTCCAACTACAGACCCCCGAACATTCTAAAGCTAGCTCCCTAGCAGCTGGTCAGTATGGCTCATGCTGCTGCGACAGTTCTATATGACATCATCCCTCCAGAGCTCAGCAGAGGCTGAGAACAGAGAGAGAGAGAGACAGAGTGAACCCCATTTAACTGGCATTTCACTAGCTTCCTTCCCTGCCTACCACTGATTCTAACTGGGATTCTAATAACCCCTGGGAATGAGAGGGTTACACCAGACAAGTGGAATACATGATACCTGGGCCCAGATATTAAAAAGGGTTGCGCATGGCACAAAAGTGTTGTACCATGCGTAACCCACTGATGCGCCCCAGCGCGATATTCAAACGGAATTGCGCCTGGCACAAATATTGATGTGCCGGAGCGCATCAGTAATGTATGCAGGTGCAGGGGGGGGGTGTGCCCATGCATATTCTGCACAGCCTGATATTCAGCCCAGGATGTGCGGAGCCATGCATATGCAACCCCTACCTGCGCCAGCACAAAGCTGATCCAAAAAAAAAAAGGAACAACGGATGGCCACCCACAGGTGAGCTGCCGCATTGTAGGGTGTAACACAACAGCTGCCACCTGTGGGTGGCCACCCGAGCTCCGGCTGCACCTCCATGGTGGCACCCCCCCATGCCTGGATCGCGGGCATTGGTGTTTAAAACAGACTCCTATATCTCTGGTGGTCCAGTGGACTGCTGTCTGCCCGATCGCAGGCTGAAGTAAAAGAAATCATCAACCTATTTCCCTGGTGGTCCAGTGGACCACTGACAGTCCGATTGCGGGCTGAAGTAAAATAAATCAACCTATATCCCTGGTGGTCCAGTGGACTGCTGACAGCTCGATCGCAGGCTTAAGTAAAAAATAAAGAAACCTATATCCCTAGTGGTCCAGTGGACAGCTGACAGCCCGATCGTGGGCTGAAGTAAAAGAAATCAACCTATTTCTCTGGTGGTCCAGTGGACCGCTGACAGCCCGATTGCGGGCTGGTAAAAAGAAGAAACCCGTACCCTGGTGGTCAGTGGATCCCCTCCCACCGCCCACTGATCATCACTGCCCCTCCCCGGTCAGTGGCAGGTGGCAGCACCCACGCCTGCCACCGTGCCAGCGGTAACTGATCGATGAGAACAGCGCCCATTGGTCCTAGCGGAGCTACCAGGGCGTAGCAATATACTATACTACACATTCCAGATATGTGAATGGATCCATTCATATCTGGAATGTGTAGCACGGCATAGTTACGCGCCCATTGGCTCTACGCCAGGGACCAATGGGCATACAGCACCGACAGTGTCAGTCAGTGGACGGTGGGGGCGGCAGGTGGTGGGGTGATGCCCCACCGCTGACCAGGCGGGAGCGGGGCAGTGGAGATCAGTGGGCGGGTGGGGAGGGGGTCCACTGGACCACCAGGGATATGGATTTCTTCTTGTTTACTTCAGCCCCGATCGGGCTGTCAGTGGTCCACTGGACCACCAGAGAAATAGGTTGATTTCTTTTACTTCAGCCCACGATCGGGCTGTCAGCGTTCCACTGGACCACCAGGGAAATAGGTTTCTTTATTTTTTACTTAAGCCTGCAATCGGGCTGTCAGCGGTCCACTGGACCACCAGGTATATAGGTTGATTTCTTTTACTTCAGCCCACGATTGAGCTGCCAGCGGTCCACTGGACCACCAGGGATTTAGGTTGATTTCTTTTACTTCAGCCCACGATCGGGCTGTCAGCAGTCCACTGAACCACCAGGGAAATAGGTTTCTTTATTGTTTACTTAAGCTCGCAATCAGACAGACAGCAGTCCACTGGACCACCAGGGAAATAGGTTGATTTCTGTTACTTCAGTCCGCGATCAGGCTGACAGCAGTCCACTGGACCACCAGGGATATTGGGATCTCTTTTATGTTACAAATGCCCGCGATCGGGCTGTGGGACACATTGCTGCGCTGCAGGGGGCGTCGGTCCCTGACGGCTGCTGCCTGGCAGGGCGCCAGGTGCAAGTCGTCGGGGATCGGCGCACCTGCATGCAAATGGGGCCATAATGACATGCAAATGGCCCCATTTGCACCTTGCATAAATTATGGCCCCATTTGCATGTCAACTTCTGAATATCATGGTTGATGCGCCTTGCACAATAGAACTTGCACTCGTGCATCCCCATACTTCACTCTGGCCACTGGAGCTGGTGCAGTGCCACTGTGCCATGCACACTGGGGGTGGCCAGCGTGCAATATTCAAAGCTACTGAGCCATGGCACAACGCCGTTGAATATTTCCCAGTCCACGCCCCTGTGCAGCCAAGTTGAGTTGCACCCAGGCTTGCGCCACAGCTTGGCACAGTTTGAATATCTGGGCCTTGGAGTTAAACATACAGTAGAAACATAGAATTTGACAGCAGATAAGGACCGCTTGGCCCACCTAGTCTGCCCATTTCCCTACCTGATGGATAAGCTGCAGATTCTAGTTAACCAACAGCTTACTTCCTCCTGCCCCCCACTAAAATTTCCTTATGCCTGTCCCATGCATTCTTGAATTCTCCCACTGTTCCTGACTCCACAACCTTCTCAGGAAGGCTGCTCCATGCATCCGCAACTCTCTCTGTGAAAAAATACTTTCTAACATTACCTCTGAGCCGTCCCCCCTCTATCTTCACATTGTGCCCTCTTGTTCTTGCACATCTCTTCTTCTGAAAGATACTACCCTCTTGTACTTTGTTAATTCCCTTGAGATACTTTAAAGTTTCTATCATGTCCCCCCTCTCCCTCCTTTCCTCAAGGGTATACATATTAAGCTACTTTAGTCTCTCTTCATATGTCTTCTGGTGCAGACCCTGCACCATTTTGGTTGCCCTCCTCTGAACAGCCTCCACTCTGTCTGTGTCTTTGCAGAGATGGGGTTTCCAGAATTGTACGCAGTACTCCAGATGGGGTCTCACTAACTGGCTGTACAGAGGGAGTTGGGTACAATCATTCATAAAAGTTACAGATAGGTAAACAGTTAACAATTCAGGTTACAGCAAGAGTTACAATCTGGTAAAATTTCTACATTTAAGTTTCAGTAAGAAGTGCAGTAAGTTTCGGGACTTCAAGAGGTACATGGGGGAAATGTGGAGAATGGTGCTGTCAAGAATCTGACATTGTCATTGGAGTGCAGAAGGGAGAGAGGGGAAGGAAGGGAAGGATGACATCAGGATTTGACATTGTCAAGCAGAGAATTGGGAGATGAGAGGGAGGACAGAGGGTTGGGAAGGAGTGTAGTGGGCAATGGGAGGGGAGACAGGTGGGAGTAGGACAGTGGGGGTAGGGGAGAAAGGGCAGGCAGGGGTCTGTGAGCAGTGTTTAGAGTGGAAGTGCAAGGAGAGGAGGGAGCACAGGAAGGAGAAGAGAAGGAGAGTCAGGGAGGGGAAGGGAGAAGAGGGACAAGTAGCAGGAACAGGGAAACGGAGAGGGGGAGAAGGGGTGGGACAATTTACGGGGGGAGGCCAGGATGGTGAGGGTACAGGGAGAAGGCAATGTGTGAGGCTGAAACGGGCCTAAGAGTGGCAATCAGAGCTGCTAATAGCAGTGAGGTGTTGTCTAAGTTTCTATTTGAATGGGCCAAGTTTAGGGAGTTTATTTAACTATGAACTGGGTAAGGAACTGGTTAATGGGTGATAAAGGGTGGTGGTTAATGGCACTCACTCTAATGATGGGAGAGTGACCAGCAGGGTGCTGTAGGGCTCAGTACTGGGAATGGTCCTCTTCAATGTCTTCATAAGTGACATTGTAGAAGAACTGGAATGGAAGGTATGCCGTTTGGCAGATTACACCAAACTCTGTAATAGGGTGGATACTCAGGAGGGGGTGGAGAGACTGCATATGGACCTTGGGAAATTCAAGAAGTAGTCAAGAGCATGGCAGTTGTGGTTCAATGCCAAAATGTGCAGAATCATGCACCTAGGGTATAGGAACCCAGTAGCCAAGTATTCGATTGGGGGGGTGTACTGACAGTCACTAAGCAGGAAAGGGATTTCAAGGTTATCATATCTGATTACCTCAGAGTGGCATGGCAGTGTGACAAAGTAGTGGGTAGGGCCAGTAGAATGCTGGGATGCATAGGAGGTATCTCCAGCAGGTGGAAGGAGGTGGTGTTACCACTGTATTGCTTGTTAGTGAGACCCCACCTGGGAAACTGTGTCCAGTTCTGGAAGTCGCACCTTAGAAAGAACATAGACAGGATGGAGGCAGCAAGAGGTGCAGCGGTTGCACCAAAAAGCCTACGAGGAGAGACTGAGAGATCTCAACGTGTACACCCTGGAAGAGAGCAAAGCGAGAGGGGACATGATAGAGACCTACAGTACCTCACGGGGGTGAACAGGGTGAAGGAGGAGAGTCTCTTTCAAATGAGAAAGAGCACCAGGCCCAGGCCACGTGATGAAGCTGGGGGGGGTTCAAAAGGGATGTGAGGATGTACTACTTCACTGAAAGAGTGGTAGAAGCCTAGAATAGACTGCCAGTGGAAGTGGTGGAGGCAAAAACAGTAGTGTAAGCGCCCTTCCTAGGGTGGCCTTACTAGCCATTTTTGGCTTCCTCAGCCCGTCTTCTCCCTCCCGTCCCCCCAGTTAGCTATGCTAGTGAAGAAGGCCCCTCAGCTGTGATTGATATTGCTGCCACCAGAGGGCAGCTTCAAGGAAGGTATAAAAGCCCTGGTTTTGCCCAGGGTAGAGGGAGAGAGCAGGAGTTGGCAGTGGTAGCAAGGACAGTGCTGAAGGGGCACCCCCCCCCGTCGGCCTAGTCAGGTTGGCCATCATCAGCATCGGAGCATCGGGAGGGTGGTACTCTGCTGGGAGGGCAAGGAAGTGTAGCAGCGATCATGAGGGTTTTGATGGGAATGGCCCTATTTCTGGTTTGTACATTGGCTGTGATCCTGGAGGTGGAGGCAGGTGTGGCCCAGGTATATTCCCCTGGTCATCGGATACCACAGGGACTGAATATGGGAACCCGCGGAGCTCAAATTTAAGGATTGGGGTGCTCAGGTAGTGGGGCGGTGTCAGTGGTGCTGGTGCAGGGTGTCCTGGAGGTGGCAGCTCTGGGATGCTTTACCCATGTGGCACACTACCTGAGGGTAACAGTTTGGTGGTGGGAGGCCCTGGTCTGGGATTCGCTATGGGCCCTGCCGTTCCTGTGTCTGGGGCAGGCCCTGGGACCTACCATACCTGTGTCTGGGGTAGGTTCATCAGACCCATTAAGGGCCTGGGTTTTCCTGTTTGGAAGCTTTAACACTGAGGATAAGAAAAGGTGCCACCTTTTTGCTGCAGTTTCATGCTGGGGGGTTGTAGGGAGAGTGCCCCTTCAAATGGCTCAATGACTCAGAGGTTATGTGGGATGGTAGGGTTCATTTGAGAGCAGTCACAGAGGCTTAGGCTGCTAACGCCCCAAGGCCTAAATGGCTTGGCTGGCAGGGGTAGGAGTAAATCACTCCCCCAGTAGAGAGTAAAGAGAGAAAAGCTGTGAACAAAACATTTGGAAAGGGTTTCTGTGGAAGAAGCTTTCAGAACTGGAATGAGCGATGCAGTCTAAATGTCTTAGAAAAAAAAATCTATTGCTGCTTCACGCTGTATAAGAAACTAGAACCACTAATGAAATAGGAAAGGAAATGCTGTACCTGAACCTGCCGATTGTTGTACTGCTTCTCTAGCAGCCCCATGGAGCTGCTCTAGTTAAATATTTATTATGTCTCTGGGCCTAATCATTCTCGGGGACCAGAGTAAAGTTTCATAGTTTTGGAAATTGTTGGTGCGTGTGACTTTGTATTTGTTTTTGGAAATGTAAAATAAATGTCCTCTAATGAATTCTGTTTTAATCTGCTTCAATTATGGTGGTGGGCTCTGTGTTGTGATCGAGGTTCGAACCCCCGATCTTCCAGTGGTCGCAGCAGCAAAGGCATTCATAGGTGGTTGATCTTCATGAAATTCTTCCACCACTGCTGGGCTTAATAGGCGGTGCTGTCTGAGGGCCAGGTGAGCTATTTCTTAAGCCTGAAGACATCAAAGGGTAGACCATCTCGTTTCCTTCTATTTCTGTGCTTCTGAGAAATGAATTTTGGAGTTTTTTGGTCTGTCAGTTGCACCCCTCCCCACAACACTTGCGGTACCCCTAGACCTAGCTGGAAGGGGGCTACAGTATGGAGTTTCAAGCATCTGTGGGGCAGACATAGAGGAATATTAGTAAGTAGACCAGTAGGAAGGAGAGTCGCCGGAGACCAGCTAGGGTCTGTGGAGACAGACTAGGCAGGGACCATCTGGGCAGACCGGGTGGGCCAAGCAGTCCTTTTCTGCAGATAAATTCTATGTTTCTATGTTTCTATCCCCCCCACCTCAGAAGCAGAGAGCATCCCATGGGGTGCTTAATCCTCCTCTCCCAACGGGCTGGCTGGTGGCTCAGGCTCGTTCTTGAACCCAGGTCATCAGCACTACAAACAGCAGTGCCACAGCTGTGTCAGCAGACCATAACCCTTTCCTGTTACAAGGTGTCCATAAACAGACTAAGACTCTTATTGAGGATAGAGGAAATTCTCATCAGCGCTGAGACATCAAGGGTTAATGTGATTTCAGTTAATTTTAAGATGAATACCAGATGTCTGTAAACAACACTAACAGAAGAAGGTTTCATTCTCGGCAAAGAGGCATTCTTCATAGCCGGTAAATTTTTTCTCACAAAACTTACCAGATTGATATTCACCGTCTGAGCACCTCCGCAGATGCCATTATTTACGCCTGATGTCATTCTTGACAGTGCAACAGAAAAAAAAACTGCTTGTAGCTGTTGGTTAGCTGGAGGTGAAACTGATTCACACATGTTTCATGCACACACTTAGGGATAGATTTGCAAAAACTCAGTACGGTACTGACACAGAGTGAAACCGTGCCAAAAAAGCTGGCGCACGTCCAGCTGCCGCCCATGTTCGGAATTTGAAAGATTTTCCTCCACTTTCAGAAAATACACAGTGTTCTGTCTACCTGACTTCTCCATTGGCCTCCATGACCCGAACCAAAGTGCCAGTGCTAAGGACACCCCCGCAGGGAATGCTCCCCCCCCCCACCGGCAGGCCTTGTGTGTCCAAACCCAAATTGCCTTTCTCCTTCTGGTGTTTCACTGAAATACACTCCGCCTTGTAGATCCTTCAGTAAAAGTGCACATTCATAGGCCACCAGATTAATCTGAGCCTAACAGCTGCGGTCTCTATGGGGGCTGTCAACTACACAGCCCATCTCTTGAGTCTCTCAGACGAATCTGCCAGACTGAATTTGAGAGCAAGGCTCTCAGTCATATCGGGGCTGAAATTGGACATGTGATTGGCAGCTGTGATGATGCTAGCATCATGTGATTGGCTGCCGCTTCCAGCTAAATCACGGGAGTTCTACAAGCCTTCTCAAAATTATTTCAGCCCTAATGATATAATGTTATTTAATTATTTATTTATTTGCTTTTGGTAACCGGGTAAGTGCATTAGGCAACAATCCTGCCTATTTTCAAGCACGACCCAGGAGAGTACAAGACAAAAGGAGCTACAAAGTACAGTGGTAACATAACGACATCAGACAGTACAGAAAAAAGATTGAAATTAAAGCAGAACCAAACATTTTCAGGTACAATCAAGTCTAGTACAAGACAAAAAGTGCCACAAGTTAAAGTGATACATAATGACGTAATGACATTAAGGTGAACAATAGGCTGCAGGCAAAATATACCCAGTATACATAGAGGTATGACAACAATTTAATACTCCACTACTTCAATACTAATGTTGAATGCCATATTTGTTTACTTTTATTAAACTGTATTTCCTGGTATGCAGCTGCCTGCTGTCCACTTTGTAGCCCCCCAGAGCTTTTTGCTGCAGGTGCCGATCCTGCTGCCTGTCATGGGACTGTGGTCAACACTGCACATTTCGTTACTGGAGCTCAGGTATCATTACTAGGCCTACCACACATGTGCGGAGGCCAAGATGCCACAGCCCATGGATTATTTTGTTTCCTAGCCCCACTGTCTGCAATGGGACTGAGGGGCACTTTGGTAGATGTTTGACTGCATGATAGGAGTTGTGTCTGGACTCTGCTGCCCACCCTGGAGCAAGGACTAAGTTTATGATGCAAGCACATGACCCAATCACAGTACGGCGCTCCGGGTCCGCTTTGCACATGCATGCACTTCTGTAATGGTGCTGCAGTGCCAGCTAGCAATTCTCTTTGCCCCCACCTGTGCTGCTGTTCCTGGGGATGGGGGGCACTGATTCCACACCTGAAGGGGATTGTTGGAGGGTCTCTGCCCCAGTCCGAACCCTCACAACCAAGTCCTGGGGCTAGGACTGCAGGACATACCAAACGGCCACAGCCATGGTGCGCTGGTAGAGATCCAGGACCCGACTTCCACCAGAGCCACTGATGGCAAAGGATTGTCCTACCACTCCCCACTCCTGCTGTCCTAGGGGACCTGAAGTTCTAGGTAAGAGGCTGGAGCAAGAAGCTGAGGGCCCGACAGCCCAACAAGTAAGCCCCCAAAATGGGGGGGGGTATACAGATACATGACAAAACTAATGATATAATCAACATAGTAAGGCAATCTAAAAGGTCTGCATACAGTAAACGCTCCACAAGTCACACATAGCTCAAGTGCGTATACAGGTAGCTATGGCAATGCCTAATCAGTACCAATTTAAAATGACAGTGGAAATCAGAGCACCTTAATAGAGGAGGGAGACAATTCCCGAACCTGGAAGCTGAGTGGGAAACTATAACTTGAATTATTTTATTGAACTAAATACAGTAGGTTCATGAAAGAGCAGGCCAGCTCATCCGTTTGGCACGAGACTGTAACAAATAGGGAGACAGAGATTGCAGAAAAGCAGAACACTTATTTTGCATCAGTCTTTACTCAGGAACCTGAGGCAAAGCATATAATCAGGTGGCAAGGTATTTATCCCACAGTACTAAAGGAAAGTACAGTTACATAAGAACTTACTGTAACAGTAGATCTTCGAGAACAGCTCTTGAGGTAGGTTACACCATTAAGACTGAAGCCGGCAGGCGCCAGGACCCCACGGAAAAATTCTAGCTAGCAGTATCCAGCAGGGGACCGCCCCCGATATCGGCCCTGCTCCCGACGTTGGGCATCACATAAAAGGGGGCATCCCCCAGCATCCCCAATTCTCCTGCTGGAGACTCCCGGCCCAAAGGTGACATCTGAAGGGGAGACTGAGGATCCCCTTCCAAAGGAAGGTTTGTTATTGGATGGAGTCGAAGACGCTGTAGCCAAGAAACTAGGTCAGAAGACTCAACCTCCTGAGGGGACATTGGGAGGGAAACAACCTGCTGCAAGAGCTGTTCTCAAAGATCTACTGTTACGGTAAGTTCTTAAATAACTGTACAATCTTACTTTGAGAAACAGCTCTTGCAGCAACTTACACCATTAGGACTGATTCCCAAGCAGTTAGGGAACTACTTCCTGATTGGGAGGAGGATAGGAGAGATGTTATTGTGATCAGATTCAGGACAACAGTCCTTGAAGGACCGCCAAGCTGAAACCTGCTCTGCACCTTGAGGCGATATCCAAACTGTAATGCCTGATAAAGGTGTGTACAGTGCGCTCCAGGTTGCTGCTGCTGCTGCACAGATGCCTGATGTAGAAACATTCTTGAGTGCCGCGAAGGAGGTAGCCACCCTCCTCGTGGAGTGACCTTTAACCTGTTCTGGTAGAGGTTTATTGCGCGTCTGGTAACAGAACAAAATGCATTTGACAAGCCACCTGGAGAACGATTGTTTCAATACAGGTGCACCCTGTATCCTGTGTGCAAATGATATAAAGAGCTGGGCTGACGTGCGATGGGATCTGGTTCTAGCCAGATAGTATCTGAGGCTCCTAAGTACATCTAAGGTGTGAAACAGGGCTTCCCCCATTTTAATGATTGGCATAGTACACCGGAAGGTCGATATCCTGGTTGAGAGTTACAGCCGAGACCACTTTGGGAAGAAACTTAGGATTTGTCCTCAAGGACACCCTGTCCTAAGGAAAAACCAAATAAGGATCTTTACACATAAGTGCATGGAGCTCAGAAATTCTTCTGGTGGAAGTAACAGCAACTAAAAATAGCGTCTTCCAAGCAAGGAGACATAGCTCGCAATCCGCGGCTGGTTCAAAAGGGTGCAGCGTAAGCTGCTCTAGGACAAAGGGGAGATCCCAAGGTGGAATTGGGTCTTTGATGGGAGGTCTTAAGTGGAGGATGCCGTGTAAAAAAAAGTGCGGAAAGCCACTAGCTGCACTAGAGACCTGTGACCCATCGGTGAATGGTATGCCAAAATGACACAAAGGTGTACCTTAATAGAGGAGTAGGCAAGCCCTGCTTCATAGAGGGATAGGAGGTAATCCAAGACTGACCTCTCCGAGCAGTCCAGTGGAGTCAGTCCATGAGCTTGAGCCCAAATGCAAAATCTTCACCATTTCATGGCGTAGGTGGCATGAATGGATGGCTTTCTTGCCACCACCAAAACATCTTCAATGTCTTGCGAGACCCCGTATCGCATAACTGCTATGTCCTTAGGAGCCAGGCATGCAGGTTCAATGACCGAAGGTCTGGATGGACCAAGGAGCCTGCCAGTTGGGACAGTAGGTGAGAGCTGAATGGCAGAGGTAAGGAAGTTCCTGGGCCAGTTGGTATAAGAGAGGGAACCATATTTGCCTGGGCCAAAAGGGCGTTACCAGTATGAGAGATGCCCGATCTTGTCAGAGCTTCAGGAAAACCCTCTGGATCAAAGGGAAGGGCAGGAAAGTGTAGAGGAACCTACCCATCCAGGAGAGGGATAACGCATCTTGCCAGAAAACACCAGGCCTTGGATCTAGTGAGCAGAAATTGGGCAGTTTTGCATTGGATGGGGACGCATAGAGGTTTAATTCTGATGTCCCCCCTCTGTGAAACAGGTCCTCTGTGGCTTCCTGTAGCAGTTCCCATTTGTGGACTCCGGTCTGCGATCAGCTCAGATTGTCCATGATGGTTTGTCCCCTTCGGGAACATGCACTACAATGATTTGTGTGCCATGCTGTAGACCCCAATCCCATATCCTTTTTGTCTCCCTGCAAAGGGGGTAGGAATGAGTGCCTCCTTGTTTGTTGAGATAATACATCACCACGGTGTTGTCTGTTTGTAACAGGAGGGTACCCGGTGGAATTTCTGACTGAAAAGCCTGTAAGGCATACAGGACTGCCCTCATCTCTAGAATGTTTATGTAGAGATGAGATTCCAGAGATGATCAGGAGCCCTGGGTCCTGACACCGTTCAGGTGAGCTCCCCATCCGGACCCTGAGGCGTCCATGGAGAGAGAGTCATAGTTGCAGGCAGCGCTACAAAGGGGACTCCCATAGAAAGGTGCTTTGGGATGAGCCACCAATGCCAGTCTTGGATGACTGCACTTGTAATCTAAACTGGAAGCTGTAGTTGGTCTCGCTTTTGGTCCCATTGGGCTCGTAACATCCATTGGGTGACCCGCATATGGAGTCGAGCTAGGTGAACCATCACGATGGCAGCCGCCATGTGTCCGAGCAGGCAAAGAATGGTCCTGGCTGGGACCTTCTTCTTTCCCATTATGTCCCTTATGAAGGATCTGATGCTTTCCACCCTATCCTGAGGTAGGAATGCCCTCCCTTGATTGGTGTCTAGAATTGCACTTATGAATTGCAGGTTCTGAGACGGGAGGAGACGCAACTTCTCCTGACTGATGGTGATGCCCAGAGATTCGAAGAGGGAACAGGTGTCCTGAATCGCGGCCATCAAGGCCTCCCAAGAGGGGCCATGAGGAGCCAGTCATCTAGGTACAGAAACACAAAGTGGCCCCGTCTCCTGAGAGCTGCTGTCATGACTGTTACACACTTCATGAAAACTCAAGGTGTCGAGGACAGTCCGAAGGGGAGAGCTCGGAACTGGTAGTGGCGTCCCAGAAACTCAAAGTGCAAAAAGTTTTGGTGCACTCTCATGATTGGGAGATGGAGGTAAGTGTTCTGTATATCCAGTGATGTAAGCCATGCGCCCTCTTTTAGCATGGTAATAAGACCCGGAAGGGTAACCATGCTAAAGTGTTTGTACAACACAAAGATGTTGAGATCGCTGAGGTCTAAGATCAGACGCAAGTCTCTTTGGAACCAGGTAGAAGTGAGAATAGTACCCTGTTCCTCTCTGATTCCATGGCACTGACTCTATGGCATCCTTGTCCAGGAGTGCCAAGATCTCCTGCCAAATGAGCAGAGCATGCTGACCCGAATAGTGGGAAAGCAGGGGAGGCCTTGAAGGTGGGTGGTTGAGGAACTCCATAGAATGTCCTTGACATACTAGGTGAAGCATCCACCAGTCAGAAGTTATCCTCTGCCATCCCAGAAGATGGTGAGAGATTCAACACCCGACCTTCTCTTCCCTTAGATCCAGAGGAGGGGTGGAGGCCAGGAAGGAGTCATGCTGTGGTGGTATTTGTCCCTGTGGGCTGGGCAGACTTTTGATGTTTCTGGCCCTGGCCCGTGGGGAACCTAGCTTGACCTTTTCTACCAAAGTTGCCCCTAGGTGGCTGGCCGGAATTTGGCTGCTGCATTTGTTGCCGGCCGCAAAAGCGATTCTGGTTCCTATGAAAGGAACTAGATTTGGGCCTGTACATAGCTTGTACAGTCCTGACCGCCTTTCTGGCATCCTGTAGTCTGGTAATCACTCTTTCCAATTCCTCACTGAACAGGACCGCTCCATTATAGGGAACATCCAGGATGTTCTTTTGGAGGTCTGGAGTAAAACTGGAGACTCTCAACCAAGAGTGTCTCTGGAAATAAACGCCTGTGGCTGCACCCAGCCGCCGAGTCTGCTGAGTCATAAGCTGCTCGGAGTACCTGGGTCCCCACATCTGACCCAGTTTGAAGGAGATTAAGAAGGTCATCCTTCTTTTCACCATCCGGGAAATCTTTCATAAGGTCTTGGCCCTGTTCCCATAGGGCATTCTGGAATTGCACCATGTGCATTAAGTAGTTCAAGGACCTTATAGAGCATGTAGCAGCCGCGTACATGCGTCTTCCCAGAGAATCTAATTGCTTAAATTCCTGGTACGGTGGCTGGATACTCAGATGTTGAGGCCATTGAGACTGATCACGAGAGGCTGTTATGACCAGGGTGTCGGCCAGTGGTTGTTGCACCAAGTACAGGTCCTCCAGTGGAGCCCTGTAAAGGTGGTCAGCCTTCTTTGGAACTGCCATAGTGGAGTGTGGACATTTCCAAGTGGCCTTGGTGACATTCGTAAAGGTGTCCACCAATGGTGGGACCACCACAGGCTTTGGGTCTTTCTGCCTGAGATATCTGGCAAGGCATTGTCTCTCGGGGTCTAAGTCCTCTGTCTCCCACCCCATGTTTTCTTGGATGTACCTCATAATTTCCAAGAATGAGGGATCATCCAGCGGTGACCTGGGGAGGTCTCGTGGGTCAGGTGATGGGAGACTGATGGGAGAAGAAGACCTGGAAGTAGCGGATGTATCCAGCCTTGAGTCATCCCCCAGCGAAGATCGTCTGTCTCTGGGCCATTTAGGGCTGGGGGACCCTGAGGGAGACCTTGATAGGGGTCTTCTCCATTCACGTGATCTTCCCCACTGAAGTGGTGTAGGCTCCTTAGGGGTTGGGGATTTTGTATCCGCAGAGCCTGGAGGAGGTGGTGGTGGTGGAGGTGGTTTGGTGGGCACCACATCCTTCCTAATGGTATCCCACCAGAAAGTAAATAGGTCTTTGACCTCCTGCAAATTCATACCCGACAATGGGTCTGGCATCAGTATTGGCTTGTCAGCGGGGTTGGGCGTTGGGCCTTGGGGAATGATCGGGTCTGGTGACAGTTTGCTAGGCAACCCGGTGTCCTCTGTGTTGCCTGTCTGGTCATCAGGCAAAACAGCGACCTCCTCTCCAGAAGACCCCTGACAACCGGTGTCAGCCAGCGTTGGTGGTGCAGGTGTCGGTTCCTTGGTCTGTTTGGCGGGCGTCAGGTCAGTCGCTTGTTTGGACTCCGATGTCCTTTTCAGGGACATCAGCTCCGTCATCTTCCTTGAAAGGCCATCCAATCCTTTTGGGGGTTGGGGGACCGATTGATGATCAGGGTCCCAGCATCGGTCCGACGCCCCAGTGCTCTGCTTCGAAGACAATTTCGACTTATGCCAGTCTGAGGTCCCAGGCCTGGTAGCAGAGTCGAGCGTCTGGGAATCTTTAGTTTTCAACGGGTGCAAAGAGGCTGAGGAACCTCCTGAAGACCTTACCTTTACTAGGAGGGGCTGAGAGTGGACCCGGGAAGGCGATCTATCCGACCACATGGAGCTGGAACTGGCTCTAGATTCAGAGACCCAGCTTGGGGATCTAGACCTACCTATGTCCCAATGCTTGTCCCAGTGCTTCCCCGATTTATAAGAGGATTCCCCCGAAGGTAGAGCCTTTCTCCAACTTCTTGATTTTTTCTTCCCAAAAGAACCCCTGTAGGGCCTTTTGTATGCGGATCCTGGTCCTATTATTAAATTGCTGACAGATAGGACAGGCCTGAGTATCGTGCTCTGGGCTGAGGCACCACATGCAAACCAAATGATGGTCCATAAATGGGATCTGCTTGCCGCAAGCACACTTGGAGGGGTGTCCTTCGGTAGAAGGAGTAGGAGAAGTAGACATGGATTTTCAAAAAGTAGTAATTTTAAAGATTTCACACGTCGTTTGTCTAATCGAAGCATCCGTGAGGCCGATGCTGGCGAGTCGACGGTGGGAAAAGAACTGGGGATGCTGGGGGACTGCCCCCTTTTATGTGATGCCTGATGTCAGGGGTGGGGCCGACATCGAGGACATTCCCCCGCTGGATACTGCTAGCTAGAATTTTTCTGTGGGGTCCTGGTGCCTTCTGGCTTCAGTCCTAATTGTGTAACCTGCTGCAAGAGCTGTTTCTCGAAGTAAGATCTCCAGAAGGAATCGGCACAGCCATGTCCTTCATTTTTCTCTCCCCTCCATGTGGCTTCCCATCAGGCTGTGACCAGCAGCAACCCAGCCCCATCAAACATTAGCTCACCATTACTGCTGTCGCCCACAGTTTGCCTTGCATGGCAGGGGGTCTAGAGGGAAAGCTGTCCTCCCCAGCCTGACACCGGACTCATTAACTGACAGTGAGCTGCATGACGGGGATGTTTATCCTGTTTTCTCCCATAGTCCTCCATCTTCCCCTTGGTGTAGGCGTAGCCTCTGTTCTAGAAACAAGGGCCGTAAGTTTGGCTTTCCAAAAGAATCGAACGTCTCGAACTTTGGGTTTTCAATTGTTTTGAACTGTAGCGAACTGCCAGGGGAAACAGGCAGCCTTTTTGGTTCAGCTGGTTCTCTATGGTCCAAATGGTGCAGACCAGGAGAAACAGTTGCACCACAAACCGTGTTTCCCATCTGAAAAAAGAAATGTACCCAGGATGTGCCCAGGATAACCCCCAGGAATCCCAGAAGCCATATGCCTACAAAGCACCCTTCCTTACCTCTTCCATTCCTTTTCCCAATGCTAACCCCTGTTCTTTGCTCTGGGCAAACTGGTTCACTGGCATGAAAACTCTGGCTTACCCCCACACAGGACAACGGTCAAAGTTTGCATGGTTGAACTTTGGGAGGTTCGCACAGCCCTAATGGAAACAGAATATGTCAGCAAAAAAAAGGGGCTCATTGGTTCATCATGTCTTGCCGTTTCTAACTAACTGATATTAAATAAGAAAGCCCTCTAGAGTCTCTTCACTCTACCCTTATGCCCCACCCCTACTTTCTGGTGTGGTCTTTACCAAGCCCTTGTATCTGTCCCAGCCTTGTTTAAATGCCCCCACTGATTTTGCACAGACTACCTCCTCTGGCAGTGTATTCCATCCCTCCGCCATACTCTCCATAGAAACATACTTCCTGGTATCTCTGTAATTTTTTTATCCCATAAAAGTTTTTATTTAACTTTTTAGAGTTTAACAATAACAAAACTTGCCCCCCCCTACCCCCACCAGCTTCATGGAGTTATTCCTGGGGCTTGCGTTCCCACTCAGTCTGAATGATTCCCCTCTATCTGCCTTTATTTAACCCGTGGTGGCGTTTGTATGTTTCAGTCATGTCCCCTCTGGCCTTCTTGCCTCAGGCATGTATGTGTTCAGATCTGCCAATGGTCTAGGCTATCCCTGGAGCAGCATGGTTATCCCGTGTGGGGTAGGCCTTGTGCACGCATAGTGTGCCCCTGCGGAAGAAGCAAGCTCCCATGACCTGCCTGCCGGGGGTGGCAGGGTGCTGGAACCCATTGCTAGCCCTCCTCAACAGAAGTGCACTGCCAAGCAGCAGCTGCCTCAGCCTGGCCTTCCTCAGAATGGAGCAGCCCGAGTCCATTCCAGAACCCAGGCTGCCAGCATGGCGGCACGGTACACTGATACTGGGCCATCATGGGAGGGGCGCTCGCAGAGAGTTTTAGAAATTCCATGGAGACAGGGGTGGCAAATAATCATAGCAAGGCAGCACAAAATACGCTATCAGATGTTAGCTGTCATTAAAATTAAAGGCTGAAGTCAAAGATAATTACTGCTAAAAGAGAATTTATTCAGACGGAGACGCTCAGCATGGTCTGACACCCACATGTTAGACCATGCTGTGCTTCTGTGCCTGAAAACATTTTCTATTTGCAATAAATATCTTTGATTGAAGCCTTGTTTTAAACATTTTATTGAATTTTGCTCAACTGGAAATACAATGGGCTGTATCCAGGGTACTTTCTGCCAGTGGTGTCTCAGCGATGATGGCACACCATCTGTAGGTAAGCCCCGCCTACTACAGGGCTTAATCACCACCCTGCACTGCCACAGTACTGCTGCAGTGATGTGGCGTGCAATGCAGGGTGGCAGTGAGAAAGCACCACAGCAAGTGGATCACTGGCCCCATTTGCATACACACTGTGCTCCCTAACTGTGGGAGCGTGGCATGCAGGATGGGCTGGAGAGTGGTACTGGAGTTGCAAAATGTTCTGACTTAGCAGACTGCCACTACCTGAGACTCTCAGATGCACTAGCATAGTTGATAGGAGTAGAGCAGGGGCCCAACTGAAGCACAGCATCCATGCAGAGAGTGGATCCAAGAATGAAGTCTGCTCCTTTCAGGCCCACTATTTGTCTGCTACCTCCACCCCTGTGTTTCACCCCTCAGAAATGTAGGATGCCCCACTGGGGTCCGCTGTCCTAGTGGACACAGCATTACCATGGGCTAGAGGTGTGACTACCACATGTCTGTGAAGTTTGCTGATGTTACGAAGCCAGTGTAACCAGGTCACCCTAGAGGGCTATCCTACCTTGTTTTAATGAGAGACTGTTTCATCAGATCTTAAAACTACTCCGGACTCAGAGCTGTGCAACACTTGGGCATCAAACACTTCTCTCTAACAGAAACATAATAAAAGTTCATTGTCCACAACTTAAATTCATGTCCAAATGTTTTTTTGGATTTTTTCCAACTATTTTTCTCACCTCTCCTTCCATTAGCCTCTCTCTGGTGTGGGTACGCAGTGCTGTGACTCCTCCCATCTGCCTGAAGCACTGGACGACCAACTCCGGTGTCAGCACCCCAGTCCTGACTGCTAGCCCTACCCCCGGATCTGTGTCCCCCAGGGAGGGACCACCAAGCTCCTCAGGCACTCTATCTACAGTATTGAAGGCTGCAGTCATGGATGGGATCAGGCTGCGTGACCAGATACCCAGCGGTGATGTGGGGTCATGACCTCTGGACCCACCTTTGCCTACCAGTGGCGAGAGGTGTTTTTTAACCTTGTTTTTTCACCCTGTCTCCCTCCTCCCAGGGCCCGGATGTGCAATGATGTCCTCCAATGTTCGCCGCTGCTCTGATCCCTCTACTACTGCCCTGAACGGCGCAGTACCTCTGACTTCCTCCAGGGGCTGCTGCTGTGCCGGGCATGCCCTAGAACCCTCCCAGGGAGAGGAGAGCTGTCCTCCAGATGCTCTCTCTCTCTCTCTCTCTCTCTCTCCCCTGCTGATCCCTGGTGGCCTGGGCTCATTCCCAAATCCGGGTCACCAGCGTGGTGCGAGGTGTGGCGTCTAGTGCCTCAAACCTCACCGCCACCGGGCCAGACTAATTCACGTCCAAATTGGTGCAACAAATTTATTTACGGTTCCATTTCTTCCTGCAATGTGGACACAGTCAGTGTAATAAACCAGCACAGTTCCCCACACTAATATAAACATTTTCTGGCTGTTTCCAAAAAATCATATACAGCCCACAATTCAGGACCCTGGAAATGGGTTCTAAGCTAAGCATCCTCTCAGTGTGCTGGTACAGGATACATTTATCTCCTTCTCCGCAGGATTTCAGAACATACTGGCAGCTTCTCCAAAACATCCTATCTCAAACTGGCTGTACACCTTGAACAAGGGTCCCTATCTCCTCCACTCCTTCACATACTGTCCACCACGGGTCTCCTCCTAGTCTGGGGGACCATAGGGATGCAGCCTCACAGACTGGGAGCCAGACATTTGGGCACCAGTTATGGATCCACATCAGGGCTCCCAGGTCATACAATCCTTCCTGGCTGGCACCCCAGTTGCAAAGTAAGACACCATACCCAGTGAAAACAGGTCAGCACCTTGGCAGACCTATATGTCCCAGTCAGGTGCATTTGTAGGTTTCCAATCATCCTTCCATGTCAAGGTCCTTCTACTCAACAAAAGTTGGGGCCTTTCTGCAATGATGAGGTGATGCTCCTTCAGTCTGACTCCAGGTTTCCCCAGCAGACCGGGATGCACCACTCATTCCTCCTCGCCTTTCTTGAATTCCCAACAGAGGCCCCAAAGGACCTAACAAAGCGTCCCTTGAAAAGGATCCCCACTCCTTCTCACGCCATACCTCCTCTCCTCCTCATTCCTAACTCCCACCTCCTGAAATGGATAGCAAGATCCTCCTCCTGGCAGTGCAGCGGTCACATGGTACAGGTGTTGACTGTGGCTTGAAATGTTAACCCTTAGGTGACCAAAAAATAGCCTGGAGAACTGGCATGGCACACTGTTTCCTGGTGAAGGGGAGAGGCTACACTAGCAAAGCTGGATAACAGTGAGGAGGAGTGAAAAAATACAGCAGGACCAGGATAAACTAGCTTGTTGATTAGGCAGATAGCAGGTGCACTTAAGTGTGGGAAAGTATAAGGTAATACAGCAGGGGTCAAATTTTCAAACTGCCCTAAGTCTTAAGTCCTACGCAATCGACAGCGTGGGAGAAAACAGCAGCCATTCCAATTTCCTACACAGGCGGCTGATGTAGCTGCAGGAACTCCTACTAGCCCGAGTTAGCCTGTCCTGTGTATCTCTGTGGCACTCGGTGTGAAACACTCTAGAATTAACTATATGGGATGTGCAGGGAGTCCTACCTAGCCATGGTGTAGTCTGGCTGTGGGGGACAGCAGCACCCGAAGAGCACATGCACATCCTTCGGGGGATGCTATTCTACCAGGCATAGCATTTTAGCACAGCAATGCCTGAAAATGGTCAAAAGCTCCTGTAAATCATGGAGCCAGTCGCAAAACAGTTCAGTGATGGAAAATACTGCGAATGCAGAAATAACCTGTGGGACTGAAAGGTTTCTCCACGTATGCACCAAAAGGGAAGGGCATTGAAAATACAGCCTCCTATCCTCCGATCACCTTCTTTCTCTTACTGCAAAACCCCCGTACCTATGCACCCCAATATTTTCCCATCCCTTGATCTCTGCACCCTGTGACTCAAAGTGAAAGGTCTTGCTAAAATCCAGGTAAAGCATATCAATCACCTGACCTCTGTCTGCTGCTTTTGTTATGGAGAACAGAAGAGAAAAAGTTTCCAATATGAGAACGTGAAATGATATGCCAGTATACAAGACACTGGTTTGACCCCATCTGGAGTACTGTATGCTAGTCCGTACCCTGCATTACAAAAAAGACATAAAGGAGCTGGAGAAAGAATACCGAAGAGTTAGATGATATGGTGCATGATGGTAGGCTAGAGCGACTATGGTTGTTTTTCCTTAGGAAAAAGGAGACTGAGGAACGATACGATTAAAGAGCGGCTTTACGCTTGCAGCATGTGCTTTCATAAATTACATGTTACAGCTGTCACAATTTTCAATGTTCCTTTCCAAGATTTACAGCACATCTTGGTAGTAGTCCATCAAAAAAGTCTAGGCAGAAAACATTTGAAAACATTTGCCTCTTCCCTGTTAACCTCCCAGTGCCTTTATTTATGACATCACCGCGCTCACCATGATGGCAGATTATGATGCTCCAAACAGCAACTGTATGGTTAGCAGGGGAGAGTCAGCTACATTTTGAAAGACTCAGTGAAACAATTTCTGCATTATCTACAGTATTTAGTAGACCAACAACAGGGGGAAAGTAAAACAAATAAATAACTAGAAAACAATAACATTGAAACATAATCGGTGTAAATCTAGTGCTTTTGAACTTTTTATTATAATAGAGTTGCTCTTTAAACAGCTTCTGACACCTCTGGGAGAACTTTGGAAAACATAATATTTACACACAATCCAGTTTGTAATTCATATATTTTTTATAGACTTCCCCTCCTCATTATTTATTATGGAGAACATTGGAAAGCACTGCCAGAAGAAGTGGTCTCAGTAAAGACGGTGGAGATCTTTAAGAGGGCCTGGGACAAACACATAGGGAACCCATGGGACTGAGGAGGGGAAAAAGGGAGGAAGGGAGGTCAGGGTCATTGGTGTAAGCTGAGAACCCTGTATCAGTTACCAAGCAGACGCGATAGACCAATAGGCCTTCTTCTGTTGGCTTTTCGTATGTTCGTATGAAACAGGATCTGAGTGTCTTCTGCCAGATAGTCCCGCTATCCATGTTCAGATCCATGCTCCATCCAACCAAGCCAGGCTTTGGGGGACATGAGGTCAGATATGTTGCGGGATATATTGGGTTCTGACGTCAGATATTAGATCCGAGGGTTGGTTTGGATCCAACCCTTAGATAGTTTGGATCGATGGTTTCAATCTTTGGATCCCTCAGATCCGATCAGATACTATGGTTCTGATCTGATCCATACATGGGATCTGAGGTGATAGTATCCATGGTCAGATGCCATCAATATCTACTAGCATCCGAAAGCTGAAAAATGGGTGCTATATGATGATGTCCAACTTTAACAAATACTTTCTAAGCACTATCAATATGTACCTAAAGGGGTAAAGCATTTCACACTGCTGCTGTTAGGACAACAGGTAAAGGCACCTGTTTGTAGGGTTTGATGGTTGTATTGGACAGAGCTGTGGAAACCAGTATGGTCCGAATCATCAGAATCATGGAATCCCAACTGGCTCATGATGACTGGAAATGCAGACAGCAATGGTAAAAAAAAACTTCCAGAATTCTATGTTTTAAAAACACATTTTGATGACTTCCAGTTCCAGTATGGAGTAAAGACGCACCTTTACCAAACGGCTCCTCCACAATCCAATTTAATCTGCCTCTAAAATAACAAATTACTCTTGTTATACAACTATCACCACACCAAACTGCGAGGAGAGGCACTACCGGATGACATTTCCACAGATTTATGGCAACAACCTGCAGGAACAGATACCAACGCCTCTCCGACCGGCAGAACGAGTCAGATCGGGCTCCTGCTGACTCAGCACAGCCTTCCCACACTTCAGCATGCAATAACATGGCCCAAAATGCTGAAATGGGCAAGAAAACACAAATGAATAAAGGCCAGGCAAGAAAAAAGAACCCGACTCACTCCCTGAGGACAATATCCTGCAGGCCATCGCTGAGTTTCATGAGGAAATGCGGGACTCCATTAGGGAGTTCAGAGCCAATTTAGGCTCACTGCAACATTGCGTGGACAAAGCAGACACCCAGATAAATATTAATTCCACCAGACTGGATTCCCTGGAGACATCGATCCTCTCTCTTGCCAATGCCCAACTGCAAATCTCTCTTAGGCAAGAAGATGCGAAAATCATTGTTGGCATAAAAACATATGCATTTTGGGATCCCTAAGAGGAGGGGACCATCTGGCCTATGCAGACTACCTGTTTCACCTCATACTGAATCTAGAACCTGAATTCCAGCTGGATTTTGAGAGGGCACATAGGGCAATGGGGCCCAGACCAACAAATAAAGAGGCCAGACCATGTTCCTTCGTGGTGAGATTTTTAAATTACCAGACGAAAGGCATAATTTTAAGAAAAGCTTGGCAAAAAGGAAAGATTATGCTGGGAACCCAGCGTCTCATGCTGGATAATGATTACGCCCCATTCACACAAAGGCAAAGGAGAGAGTATGCTTTTTTATTCCCACTACTCAGAGCTAAGCAGCTCAAGTTCAGAACCCCATAACCAGCGAGGCTCACGGTTCGATTACCAACAGGACAAACCACACATAACATGGTGGCTGAAGCAGCCGAGGATCTTATTAAGTGAGGAATTATACCAAAGGGAACTCGGGGACAACAAAATTTAAAAAATGTCAGATCGAGAGGACCTGGAAGAGAAGACCCACAATTGCAGTCTACCCTTACTGTTGACTTCATACTAATGAAAATAAACCAATTGAGGAATCCTACATTGCTGTCTTAACTACAGTAGGCAGTTTTTCTTTTCTAATTTTGCTATAATGCTTCCCTACTCGGCTGGTCTGGGGTGGGGGGTGTTGGGGTGGGGGGTCGGGGGACCTGCTGGGGCCTGGAACATGGGAAGAAAATTGAATACCCAAGCGGCATGACTGGATCTGTCAGAATAGCTGGATCTATAATCACAAAAAGAGGTTATGCTGTGATTTGGGGTATATAAATGGCACAAGTGACCCTCTGACGGTGGACTGTTTGTCTGACTGGAGGACTGCATAGCTGCGACTTCCCTGTCTGCGGCCCTGGTGTATTGGCTCCCTGCCCTGTACTCTCCTAGCTCTCTTTCTGCCTGCCCTGGTGACCCATCCCTCCAGATGGGTGGGCTGGGATCCTGATCGGGCTGGGTGGGGTTCGAGAGGGCAGCGAAGAAGAACTGGAAGACCTACTTGGAGGCATTGAATAATCGAGGCACTGGGGCTATGGGTTTTACTGAGAGCCTGGATCTACTGTGGACTCATCCTTAATGATTGATAAATACCTGTTTTTCAGGGCGCTGGGCTAAGTGACAGGGAAGGGGACAACAATACCTACTTCATATGGAAGGAGGAGGCTGTTTAATAAGGACATGGGAGAGGTGGACAAGTAGTAAAGACTAAACCACAAATTAGAAAGCCTCTCCAGACTTTTGGAAATACAAAAAGGACAAATGCCAGTAATTTACTCAGTATTGACCTCCTCTCAGATAATACTTGCATGGGGGGGAAAGACGGAATGAAACATAGAATTTGACGGCAGATAAGGACCGCTTGGCCCACCTAGTCTGCCCATTTCCCTACCTAATGGATAAGCTGCAGATCCTAGTTAACCAGCAGCCTACTTCTTCCTGCCCCCACCCCCTAGAACTTCTTTTTGACTGTCCCATGCATGCTTGAATTCCACCACTGTTTTGACTCCACAACCTCCTCCAGAAGGCCGTTCCATGCATCCACAACCCTCTCTGTGAAAAATACTTCCTAAATTACCTCTGAGCCGCCCCCCTCTATCTTCAAATTGTGCCCCTTGTTCTTGCACACTCTTTTTTTGAAAGATGCTACCCTCTTGGACTTAGTTGATTCCCTTGAGGTGCCATGAAAGTTTCTATCATGTCCCTCTCTCCTCCTTTCCTCGAGGCTATACATATTAAGCTCCTTAAGTCTCTCTTCATATGTCTTCCGGTGCAGACCCTGCACCATTTTAGTTGCCCTCCTCTGGACAGCTTCCATCCTGCCTATGTCTTTGGGAGACTGGGTCTCCAGAACTGCACGCAGTACTCAGATGGGGTCTCACCCAGCTGTCTGTACAGAGGATAATAACTTCCTGTTTTCTACTGGTGATGCCTCTCCCTATGCATCCCAGTATCCCCCCACCCTCCTTGCTGCCCTCTCACATTGCTTGCCCACCTTTAGGTCATCTGATATGACTACCCCAGGTCCCTTTCCATTTTTGTTGTTGTTAGTATCTCACCCCCATTGTGTACTCTTCCCTGGGTTTTGTTTCCCAGGTGCATTACTTACACTTCTTAGCATTGAATCTAAGCTGCCATACATTTGACCATTCCTCTAACTTGCCAAGTCCCTTCTCATCCTTTCCACCCCACCTTGTGCATCAACTCTGTTGCAGATCTTTGTGTCATCTGCAAAGAGACATACTTTTCCTTCCAGTCCCTCTGCAATGTCGCTTATAAAGACATTGAAGAGGACCGGTCCTAATATTGAACCCTGCGGTACCTCACTAGTAACCCCCCTTTCTTCAGAGTGGACTCCATTTACTAGTAATCTCTGTGTCCTATTCTCCAGCCAATTCTTTACCCAGGATGTCATCTTGGGACCCACTCCCAGGCTGGCTAACTTGTATATTAATCTTTTGTGTGGGACTTTGTCAAATGCCTTGCTAAAGTCTAGGTAGGCCATGTCCACAGCCCCTCCCTGATCTACTACTTTGGTCACCCAGTCAAAGAAATCTATCAGATTTGTCTGGCATGACCTTCCACCGTGAATCCATGATGCCTTGGGTCCTGTGCCCTCTGGCCTCTAGATACTAGACAATTCTTTCCTTCAGAGTGATTCCATCATTTTCCCTACCACTGAGGTTAAACTAACAGGTCTGTAGTTTCCTGCTTCTGCCTGCTCCCACTTTTGTGAAGGGGAATCACATCTGTCCTCCTGCAGTCCTCGGGTACCACCCCATCCTCCCATGATTTGTTAAAGAGGGTAGTCAGTGGTGTCACTAGTTCTACCCTTAGTTCTTTTAGAATTCTGGGATGAATCCCATCAGGCCCCAATGCTTTGTCCACCTTCAGTTTTAAGAGTTCTTTCAGAACCCTTTCTTCTGTAAATGGGTTGGTATCAACTTCTGTATCCAGAGTGTTTCTACTGTTTGTTTTAGGTACCTCCCCCTCTTCCTTTGTAAATACTGAGCAAAAATATTTGTTTAGTATCTCTGCCTTTTCACAGTTACCCTCCCTGTCCCTCCTGTAGATAGTGTATCCTGGTATGTTTACGTCCCAGTCATGGTTTTGTGTGTACCATGTTTCTGTGACTGCCACGATATCCAGATGTTCCTCCTCCATCAAGGCCACTAATTCAGGAAGCTTGTTACTCAGACTATGGGCATTGATACTCATTGCTCTCCATTTTTTGATGGCTTTACCTTCTGTTGCAGCATCCCCACTGACCTTTCTACTCGGTCTTTTTCTCATTTAGTACCCTGTTTTGTAGGGAGGCTGGGATTTCTCTGCCTTATCAGTGCCTCCCCTTGACTAGTTTAAAAGCTTGCCAATGGCGCATTTAAACCCGATTGCTCAAAGACTTGTTCCTTCCTGGACAGATGCAGACCATCCTGCCAGTATAGGCTGGTGTCCCTCCAGGTGGAACCTCAGTCCCAATGAAGCCAAACCCCTGTTCTCCACACCATTTTTTCAACCATTCATTAAACTGCATGGTGCAAAGTACCCTCGCCTCACTCATGCCATTGACAGGCAGCACCTCTGAGAAGGATACTATGTGTGCTACTTGTCTTAGGCCCCTTCCCAATTCTATAAAGTCCTTCTGCACTGCTCTAATCTCATGTTGAGCCAAGTCATTTGTCCCTAGATGGACAATGACATCCAGCTCAGACTCCCGTACAGCCGTTCTCGTGATCCTGAGGATGTGCTTCCTCTCCCTCCAAGCCATGGCACCAGGCAGGCACCTTACTTCAGTTTTCCCTGCTCCCCCCAGTTCTGTCCCCCTAATAATTGAGTCCCCCACCAGGAGCTGCTTCCTTTCCTTGTAGTGTCCTCTGCCTCCTTCCTGTGGGCCTCCCTTGTGATAGTTGTCCTCAGCCTCCTTAGTCTTCTCTGGGTGCATCCATAGGGAGCTATGCTCCCCAGAATGAGTGTATGGATTGTGGAGTGGAACAACTGACTGGGTGTGCCTCTGTTCCACCATTCTCACCCTCCCTGAGCCCACTGTGGTCCAACGGCTGTGCTCCTCGCAACCTCTGAGGTAGTGGTGGTGGCTCTGGTGCTCCCTGGATGGGAGGTTCCTTCCTACTGTCCAGTGTGGCCTGGGGAAGGTTCCTTACTACTGTCCAGTGTGGCCTGAAGACGGGCAACTTCCTTCCTCAGGGCAGAGAGTTGTCTGCAAATAGGGCAGCATCTCAGCCTCCAGAAAGACTCCCGGAAGACTGCTGCCCCACAGCCATTACATTGCACTACTCCCCACATATTTATCTACTTTTTTTTTTTGTGTGTGTTTGTGTGTGTGATTGGTTTGTTATATAGAAATATATATATTATACAATGGGTATGCTTATATTGTTAGTGCAGTGTGCTAGAGAGGATATGACAGTGATATGCACCTTGCACTCTTGAGGAAATGATGTCAGAACCCCAGGTATAAAGGAACTATTTCCAGGGGTGGGTGGGGTGAGGGGTGGGAAGGGCTGGGCCTAAACTGTTTTTATCAGTATTAGTATCAGGGGCTGGATCTGGTTGGGTGGTCCCCACCACTTCTCTTCTCCTTCCCTCCCTCTTTCCCTCCCTTTTCCTCCATTTCCCATACCCCTACTTCTTCTCCTCCTTTTCCTTTTTCCTTCTCTCCGTTCCCCCCTCCCCCATTGCCCTAGTTCAGATGTCACAAACCCACTCAGCAGGTCAGCCCTCTACTCCCAAAGTGCCAACCTCGAGTGCAGTCTTGTGAACAGTTTAACAGAACAAAGGTAACCCTCTTGTCTGTTTTTGTGGGTTTGAATCAACCTTTGGTCTCAAGTCTTGGAGGGATTCAAACTGTGAACCTCTTGTTAGCATACCCAATGCACAGGCTCAGATATAGCTGTCTTTGGGGGGCCAGATATCTTTGCCTATGGGCACCTAACCAGGTGTACAAAAATGAACCCTTAAACTTAAATAAAGACCTCAGATTATTCTTACCTTTTTCCAGTTTGGTATCACCATTCAAGCTTATGCCCAGTGTCTGCTGTAACCATATACACTCCACTAACAAAAGGAAAGAAATTCAAAGACAGACCAAGTAGGCTCTAAAAAGAGTTTTACTAAAATAGATAATAAGATGTAAAACATACAATACAGAACTATTATATCACAAGACATACAAATCTTTTAAAAGAACAAGGTTTTAAACAGTACAATTCTTACTTCAGCATTTAGATTTGTCTCTCTTTCTAAATACCTCTTTAAAGTGCTCACATATGTTTCTATGTCAGAGTCTAGATAAAAGTGTCTCTGAAGGAAAACAGAATAATCTTTAAACGCTGGTTTTCCCCACCTATTTTGCATGAGGTCGCCTAGCTCCTCCCTGTCAGAATATATAAAAAAAAATATCTATATGAAAAACAGGATGTCTTTTCCAAGTATTAAATTCTGCAACCTCAGCACGACTCATATCCTTCAAATGACATTTCTTTGATCTATTGATCAGTTTCCCCTCTCACACAGACATCAGCATTTATGATTTTGCACCAGTTTACTAAATATGGTTTCCTCCTCTTGAAACATCATAAAATGAATATGCTCAACTCAAGCCTCTTCCAGCCTGTAATTAGCTTCTGGCCTTCCATGTCACACCTTGTATCTAAAACCTGTGTGTGTGTGATCTCACATGTTGTTTCAGCATTTCTCGTGGGAGACAGTTCATGCACATTTTTTTTATTTTACAAAAAATTATACAGCACTCAGAACTGGCTGTCCATGTCACAATCCTCCCCAACCAGACTGAATTTGGGGGCTCTATCCCCTGCATGGGATGAGCTTCCCAAATCGGTTCACTCCTCATAGACCCTAGACAGCCCATCTGAGTTCTGTTTTTTTTGCTCCAGCTCTATGTACGATTGTCAGATCATACCCTTGCAAAGCAAGACTCCATCTTAACATCTACCATTGTTTTTCCCCATCTGCATCAGCCAAACCAGGGGGTTGTGGCCAGTCTGTACCACAAAATGCTGCCCATATAAGTATGTCTCTAGCTTCTTTAGGGCCCACACTATGGCAAGACACTCCTTTTCCACCATGGAGTATGCCTGCTCCCTGGGAAGTAACTTCCTACTCATGTACACTACTGGGTGATCTGTTCCTTGGCTGGATGTCTGACTCAGTACTACCCCAATACCCACGTCTGAGGCGTCAGTCTGAACTATAAAGGTTTTGCTATAGTCAGGACTTTTCAAAACAGGAGCACTGCCCAGTGCCTCCTTTAATCTGGTAAAGGCTTCCTCACAGGCTGGGCCACAGGTAATTTTCTTTGGCATCCTTTTCTTTGTCAGGTCAGATAGGGGAGCAGCCAGGGCACTGTAATGGGATACAAATGTTCTGTAGTACCCTGCTGTCCCTAGAAAACTCCTCACCTGCTTCTGTGTTTCTGGTCTGGGCCATGCCTGGATTACCTCTATCTTTATTTGGTTAGGAGAGAGCTGTCCCTGGCCTACCACATGTCCAAGGTATGCCTCTTCTCCCATGGCCACCTGGCACTTCCTGGCTTTGACAGTGAGCCCAGCCCTCTGTATCCTGCCCAGCACTTCCCTAAGGTGGGATAGGTGTTCCTCCCAGCTGGTACTAAAGATGGCAATGTCATCTAAGTACGCCATAGTGTACTCCTCAGCACCATTTAACACCTGGTTCACCAACCTTTGGAAAGTGGCCAGGGCGTTCTTCATTCTGAAAGGCATTACTTTAGACTCAAATAAGCCTATCAGAGTGATGAAGGCCGACCTCTCCCTAGCTCTGTCTATCAACTCTACCTGCCAATACTCCTTGGTCAGGTCAATGGTCATAAGGTAGGTCGCCCACCCAACTTGTCCAGGAGTTCATCCATCCAGGGCATCGGGTGGGCATCTGACTTTGTGACTGCATTCAGTCCATGATAGTCCACACAGAAATGAGTAGAGCCTTCTGGCTTAGGCACAAGGATGATGGGTAAGGCCCAGGGACTGTGGGATCTCTGGATTACCCCTAAATCCAGCATCTCCTCCACTTCCTTCCTAATGTCCTTTTGGACTTCCTCTGACACCCGATATGCTGTCCGCTGTATGGGCGTCTGTGGCCCTGTCTCCACATCGTGTGTCGCTAAGGGGGTTATTCCAGGCTTGGTGCTAAACAAGGGGACAAAGTGTGCTAAAACCTCCCTTACTTTCTGGATCTGGTCTGGGGCTAGCTGGGGAGACAATTTTACTGCCTCCACAGAGGACTCCTGCTTACGCTCTTCCAGCAAATCAAGAAGGGGGTCCCCTTAGTCCATCCCCTCCTCATGACTACACACTGCAAACACTATGTCAGCCCTATTTGCATATAGCTTCATCATGTTGACATGGTACATCCTTTCTGTCTGTCTTCTGTCAGGTAACTCCACAATGTAGTTCACATCATTTAATTTCCTAACCACTTTGTACGGTCCTGCCCACTCAGCTTGCAGCTTGTCTTTCCAGACCGGAATAAGGACCATGACTTCCTGACCCACCATGTATGAGTGAGCTCTGGCTCTGCAGTCGTACCACACTTTTTGTTTCTGTTGGGCAGCTGCCAGGTTGCTCTGGGCTGTCCCCATAGCTCCTTCAGCCTTTCCCTAAACCTAAGGACATAATCCACAATGGGAGTTCCCTGGGTGGCATGCTTGCCTTCCCAGTCCTCCCGGATCAAGTCTAGGGGCCCACATACCCGGCATCCATATAAGAGTTCGAAGGGGGAAAATTCTGTCGACTCTTGGAGCACCTCCCTGTATGCAAACAACAGGTGGGGAAGGTATTTCTCCCAGTTCCTCCCATGCTGTTCAGCAAACACCCGGAGCATTGACTTTAGGGTACCATTGAATCTTTCCACACGGCCATTGGCTTGTGGATGATACGGTGTTGTGCATCTCTGCACCACCCCACACTTCTCCCATAAAATTTCATCAGGTCCGACATGAAGGAACCCCCTCGATCGGTGATTACCTCCTGCAGAAACCCAACACGGGAGAAAATCCCAAGTAAGGCATCTGCCACTTTGTCCATCCTCAGTGAGGATAGGGCGACTGCCTCTGGGTACCAGGAGGCATAATCCACCACAGTCAGGATGAATCTCTTCCCTGAGGAGCTGGGGGTATTTAAAGGCCCCACAATATCCATTCCCACCCTCTGGAATGATTCCTTAACTATGGGCAATGGAATCAGGGCGGCTTGGGTTTTCTTGCCTGGTTTCCCTATTTCTTGGCACTGGTGACAAGACCTGCAGTACTCCTTCACCTGCTGGGTGAAGTTAGGCCAGTAGAAATTCTGAGCCAACCGCTGCGTTGTGAATGCAATTCCCAGATGACCAGACAAGGGAATATCATGTGCAATTTTGAGCAACTGCTCATGATACCCCTGGGGAATGACAAGCTCCTGCCTAGCATCCCTCCCTCTGTCTGTACTGCCTGAGTATACATAAGTCCATTTTCCCAATAAACCTTATGTCTGCCATTACCTCCCTGTGTGCCGTCCAAGTCTGCCCAAGCCCTCAGCTTCTCCAAACTAGGGTCACTCCTCTGAGAAGCTGCAAACCCCTCACACAGTTCTAAGGTATGGGATAGGTCCCCTTCAGTTGTTAAACTAGGGTCCCTAGCACTAGCATCAGGGCACTCAGGATCACTGTCAATCCCAGCCCTCTGACAAGGGGTCACCCCTCCCTCTTCAGAGTACCCTCTGTAGCTGTGTGGTTACTTGCTACTGGGGAAATTTCTACCCCCTCTTCATTAATCTCCATATCAGGAGACACAGGCTGGGGAACCAGCCTTTCAGTGGTTTCCACAATGGCTTCTGTGGGGTTCAGGGAACTGCAATTTTCCCTTGCTGCTTGGCTAAGGGTAACTGCTCATACCATCCCCTGTTTTAGATTGTTGCTGAGGATCGCATCCACTGCTAACATTTTAACTACAGCCACCTGTTGCACAGTTCCCCCATTTCACCCCAGTCCAGGAGAATACTGGCCAGTGGCAATGTTTTCTCTTCACCAGTGAACCCTTGGACAGTGAGGTATTTAGTGGGTATAAGCTGACCAGGCTGTACTAGATCCCCCTTTACCAAGGTCAAGGATGCTCCATGTTCTTTAACTCTTGTGTCTGTACACCATTCACCATGACTGGGTGCATGTGTTCTCTCATGTTCACAGACATGATTCCAGGGACACAGAAACAACCCACTTCTTTTCTAGCACCCTGTTGTGTATTATTGCTCACCTTTTTGGGACACTGTCTGGCAATATGCCCAGTTTCTTTACACAACCAACATTCATTTCTTCTCTCAGAGACATTTTTTCTCTGAAACCTGAGGCTAACTGGTTTTGGTGGAGGCAGTGAGGGTTTTAGCTGCCCTGAAGGCACGCTTTACCCTTTCTGCACTGCCACACCCACCCCATTCACTCTCAGAGCAGGTCTGCTTTTGGCATAGCAGTCCGAGAGTTCAGCAGCCTCTTGCACTGTTTTGGGATCTCGGTCCTCTAGCCAGGTTTTTAGCTCAGCTGGGCAAACCCAATAAAACTGTTCAAATAAAATCACATTTTCAATTTTATCAACAGTTTGCCTCAATTCCTTCCCACCAACATTTTAAAAACTGACGTTGTTTCATGGCTAGCTCCTCGTAGCTCATATTAGGGCTTCTCCTGAGCTTACAGAATTTAGCTCTGTATGATTCAGTAGTTAATTCAAACTTTTTTAACAGTGCAGCTTTAAGTTTGCTGTAATCATCACTGTCCTCATTGTCCATTTGACCCAATGCATCCCGAGCTTTCCCGGTAAGTAGCGGGGATAGCTGGAAGCTCCAGGACTCTCTAGGAATTTTAACATGAATACAAACTTTTTCAAAAGAATTTAAAAAGGCATCCATATCCTCCCCCTCTTTAAATTCAGCTATTAATTTGGAGTTCAATTTGTAACCCAGTCCTGCAGTCCCAGTTAAACCCAAGCCACTTACCTGCTCTGGTGCCGCTGGTTGGAGACGTAGCTTCTCCAGATCGTGTTGCCTCTGGCACTCCTCTCTCTTCTCCTCTGCAGTTCACTGGCACTCATGTGCCTCACTGTCCACGTCTTGTTGTTCCCACTCTCTCTTCTCCTGGAACTCCAGCTCCATCCTGCGCGACTCAGTTTGCAGCCTGAGTACCTCTAGATTCAGGATACTGGTGACCTTCCCCTGCTGCTGTGGCCTTTCACTGACAATGGCCCTATTATCATCCTCACCAGATCTGGACACAGCACTGGCCGCTAGCCCTGCCACACTTGAGGTTTGGTCCTTTTCGGTCATGATCCGTGACTCGCTGATCTTGGTATCTGCTACCATCAGGGCATCTATGAGGTTCTGCTTTTTGGCTGTCACCTCGAACGGGACTCCTCTGTCCCTGCACAACTGCTTTAAGTAATCTACAGTGTGCCTGCTGTAGTTGGAAGCCATCTTCTTCCCTAACTATGGCTATTCTGACTTGCACTTTAGAAAATAAAATAAAACAGGTCAGAACATGACTGTACGCCTAGTGATATAATTTTGTTTCCTTTTTAAAATAAAACTCTGCCTTTTTCTTTCTTTGCAAGTGAGCTTACAGTCTCAAGCTGACACAGAACAATAAAAGTTTGTGATACCAAAATTATCTACACTACTGCCAACCAATCTGTCACAAACCCACTCAGCAGGTCAGCCCTCTACTCCCAAAGTGCCAACCTCTGAGTGCAGTCTTGTGAACAGTTTAACAGAACAAGGTAACCCTCTTGTCTGTTTTTGTGGGTTCGAATCAACCTTTGGTCTCAAATCTTGGAGGGATTCAAACTGCGAACCTCTTGCTAGCATACCCAATGCACAGGCTCAGATATATCTGTCTTCAGGGGGGCCAGATATCTTTGCCTATGGGCACCTAACCAGGTGTACAAAAATGAACCCTTAAACTTTAATAAAGACCTCAGATTATTCTTAATTTTTTCCAGTTTGGTATCACCATTCAAGCTTATGCCCAGTGTCTGCTGTAACCATATACACTCCACTAACAAAAGGAAAGAAATTCAAAGACAGACCAAGTAGGCTCTAAAAAGAGTTTTACTAAAATAGATAATAAGATGTAAAACATACAATACAGAACTATTATATCACAAGACATACAAATCTTTTAAAAGAACAAGGTTTTAAACAGTGCAATTCTTACTTCAGTACTTAGATTTGTCTCTCTTTCTAAATACCTCTTTAAAGTGCTCACAGATGTTTCTATGTCAGAATCTAGATAAAAATGTCTCTGAAGAAAAACAGAATAATCTTTAAAAGCTGGTTTTCCCCACCTATTTTGCATGAGGTCACCTAGCTCCTCCCTGTCAGAATATATAAAAAAATATATCTATATAAAAAACAGGATGTCTTTTCTAAGTATTAAATTCTGCAACCTCAGCATGACTCATGTCCTTCAAATGACATTTCTTTGATATATTGATCAGTTTCCCCTCTCACACAGACATCAGCATTTATGATTTTGCACCAGTTTACTAAACCTGGTTTCCTCCTCTTGAAACGTCATAAAATGGATATGCTCAACTCAAGCCTCTTCCAGCCCGTAATTAGCTTCTGGCCTTCCTTTTGTCTAAAACCTGTCTGTGTGTGTGTGTGCGTGTGTGATCTCACACGCTGTTTTAGCATTTCTCATGGGAGACAGTTCATACACATTTTTTTTATTTTACAAAAACTGATCATACAGTACTCAGAACTGGCTGTCCACACCACAACAGACACCACTATTGTGCTACTGGGGGGGAAACAAATTAATGTGGGAATGCAACTAGTATGAAACTCTGTGGAGGGGCCCACTGGAATCAACAAGCTTTAGGGGCTTCATGCAGGACCAACCACTGACTGGATCCCTTGTAGGGCTCAGAGTCCTCCTGGGGTTTTTCCTACTCTTGGGTGGTTACTGTGCCCACCTAAGTACCAGGATAACCCCTGCTCCCACCTCGCCCTTGTTAGGGTATTGGGATGAGAGCTTACAGAGGTGGCAGGCAGTTGTCGCTTCACAGTTGGAAGCTAACAGATACAAAGTTGATGTTACTGAAATAGTTCATTTACCACAAGTTTTTTGGTATTTTATTATGTATATAGTTCATTTCAACCAACGCTGGCAAATAAGGTTGAAAGTTAATATGGTTTGTTTGATTAGGTTACAAAGACATGGGAGACAAGAAATTAAATTTTATAAAAAACCTTTATTAGATAGAAAATGTGTAAGGTGGAGGATCCACTGGTTGCTTGATGGTGGGTTTCAACTTGATTTGCTCCGGGGGGGTTCACGCAGTTGCTGGCAGAGGGGCACATGGATGTTGTGCTGCAGTTGGGGTGAGCCGTTGTCGGGGCTTGGAGTGGGGGGATCTGGGGTTCCCAGATGTTCCCAGCCTGAAGGACAAAAAAAAGGGCTAGTTACAACCAAATGCTCCATTAGGTTTGATCAATGACAACCCATCCAATTACAATATACTCCCAGAAGGAGCCAGTATAGCACAGTGGTCTAAGGCTCTGAGCTGCAAATCTGGTGACATCCAGCAGACCAGACCTGGGTTTGAATCCAACAACTTCCACTTGCATACTGTGTGACCCTGAGCAAGGCACTTAACTTCCCTGTGCTCCCAGGTCGCTCCTGTAAAACAGCTTTCAGCTTAGTGTGCTACTCCTGGTTAAACAAATAAATAAAAAATAAAAAAATAATATAAATGGACTCCATAGTCCTATCAAGCATGCCCGCTTAATGCAACACTTAAAGAGGCAGTCAGCAGAAATCTTCTTTCTGCAGGAGACCCATCTTCCTGACCTGGAGCACCAAAAACTCAACTGGGGAGGGAGATATGTGGTTTATGCATCCTCTCAGCCTAGGGGATGGAAAAAAGGGGTAGCCATCTTAATACCATCGACTACACAAATGGAGGTGAGGGAAGTACATAAGGATGGACAGGGACATTATGTGATCGTTCAAGGTAGACTATATTCTAGGGAGGTGACCCTGGCGAACATTTATCTCCCACTCCAAACAAAATTACCAGTCCTGAGGCATGTCTTGGCTGAAATTTTAGACCACCTTAAAGGCCAGTTCATACTGGGAGGTGATTTAAATATTATAATGCAGCCCAATTTGGATTCGTCCAACTTGAGAAATCATCGCCAATCCAGTATAGCCAAATACCTTAAGGTGCAGTTGGAACATTTAGGCTTTGCGGACATTTGGCGGAACCTTTTCCCATCCTCTCCTGGATATGCCTACCAGTCAGGTAGATTTCACACCTACTCCAGGTTGGACTATTTTATTATCACCTGTGAACACCCAACTACAGTATATGATATTACTATCCATCCAAAAATACTGTCGGACCACCATCCCATCCTATTAAAACTTGAGCTGGGTAAACACTTCAAAAATACACTCTGGAGATTAAACCCCCTGATTCTAAAAGATAAAAAATTCATAGAGAAAATGAAAAACAGACTTATACAATTTTGGGGGGAAAATGCCTCCCCTGAAATACCAGAGGCTATTCGTTGGGATGCCATGAAGGCAACAATTAGGGGGGAAATTATCTCCTATACATCACATAGGAAAAAAAACAAGAAAGTGAGTACAGGGAGTTAATGACAATTCTACAAAATTACCAATGAATGTATAGGGCAGGGGATAGAGATCTTCAAATCAAAATAAGGGATACCAAAGTGGCAATTCAGGAATACTACATGTTAGATTCAGCAGTCATTGGGCGGCCGGTGGCGCTGAGGTTGAGCACTAGGCGCCACACCTCGCTCGCGGCGACCGGGCTGAGCCGGATTCGGGGCCGGGGGTCGGTGGGGGGAAGGAGGATCGAGCATCCCAACGGATGCTCTCCTCCCCCAAGGGTGGGTGACCAAGAACGCTCGGCATTCTGCATCCCTTCCATAGCCGGTGGAAGCACCGACAGCAGGAAGGGATGGAGGCGGCTTCGCCTGTCGGAGCCGGGAAGGGGGGACGTCGCGGCGCATGAGGGCTGGCGTGCATCAGCACGTAGCCACTCAGGACATGCGTCCCAAGCGCACAGCGTCTCAGGGGGCGTGGGTGTAAGGGGAGAAAAAAACAGAAAATACCCTTGCAGCCGCCTAGTAGACGGATCACCAGGGCCCCGACCTTCAATGCCCCTACCTGTCCAGGGAACAGCATGCCAACAAAGACTAGAGGATGTCGGGGTGGCTAGGGGGACCACCCCGTACCCGCCTGGGGGGTATAGCCACGGCTCAATGGGGCATGGACTGCACTGGCTCCAGATAGGTGAGCAAAGGCTGATAAGGCCATACGGTGTCTCCCGAAGAAGAGGTGGTTGTAAGGAGGGAGGAGAATAAAGAGAAAATATAAAAAAAAAAAAAGATTCAGCAGTCATTGACTTACCTAAAGTTATCAGAATATGAAGGGGGGGCAGGGGTATGAGAAGATTGACTCGTAAATTGCGAACCCAAAAAAAAGCGGCTACCATTCTTAAAATTAAAAATCCTCAAACAAGGTGAATTACTTACAGAGAGGATGATATACACCAGATATTTGCAAACTACTACCGGGACCTATATAAGAGGGAGGACCAGGCTACCCATGAACAACAACAACAATTGTGGGGGCAATTGCAGCTTCCAACCTTATCAGAAACACAAGCCCAAAAGCTGATAGCCCCGACCACAGCAGATGAAGTTGCTGCAGCCCTTAAGAATCAAGCCACTGACCGTTGTCCTGGTCCAGATGGCTTCCCCAGTGGATGGTACAAATGCTTCCAATCAGAACTGCCCCCTAGACTCCATCCCTTATTTCAGGAACTAGCCAGAGGAGCTTCTCCACCGTCGTCATGGGATTTTGCCATGATCACGGCCATACCTAAACCAGACAAAAATAAAATTGAACCATCCTCCTACCACCCTATTTCCTTATTAAATAGTGATTATAAAATGTATATGGCTATCTGGGCAGGGAGAATGGAACATATTTTTCCCACAATAATACATTCGGACCAGGCGAGATTCATAAAAAAACGCAGTACGACTGATAATATATGGAAAACCCTAATATTAACAGAATATATACAACAACAACAGATCCCTGCAGCCTTTCTTAGTTTAGATGCGGACAAGGTGTATGACAGGGTGTCCTGGAACTTTCTTTGGGATACTCTACAGACACTTCATTTTCCAGAGAACCTAATCAGGTGTCTTGGGCTTATCTACAATATGCCCAAAGCTTATGTCCACATCAATGGTGATGTTTCTTCTCCCTTTCCACTCTACCAGGGCACCAGACAGGGTTGCCCATTATCCCCACTTCTTTTTGCAATCTATATAGAACCCCTGGCGATTGCCCTGAGATGAGCCCCAGATCTTGAGGGTGTCCCATTCCACCAGAGTGAATATAGGCTTGGTCTATTTGCTGATGACCTTCTCCTCTCTCTCTTCTCAGCAACCTGTTCAATCCCAGCAGCATGGAAAATACTACAGCAATCTGAACATGTAGCAGGGTTCAAATTAAATATTACAAAAACTGCAGTGTTTCTGTATAATTATTCTCTTCCCACTTCTTTAAAATAAGCCCTCCCTCTAAAATGGAGATCTACTAAAACCAAGTACCTGGGAATTCATATTCCTTTGGATTTGGGAGTCCTGGACATACTGAATTATGAACCAGTAACAAGGGCGATTCAGAAGGACTTAAAGAGATGGGGAAAATTAACTCTTACTTTCTTCCAAAGAATTGAAACAATTCGTATGAATGTCCTTCCCTGTCTGTTATATCTGTTTCAGAATATTCCTTTTTTTCCACCAGCATTTCTTTTTAAGTCATGGGATACTATGATTTCTGGCTTTATCTGGGGACATAGCCACCCCCAAATACGGCTGAGTCTATTAAAATTGTCTTTAAAACAGTGGGAGCAAATCTGCCAGATCTGCACCTGTATGGAGAGGCTGCATTTTTGCACCTTCACTTGTTATGGTTATCCCAGAGTTATGTAACATGGTGGAAAACATTAACGTTTCATATTAATGATCTCCATGATATTAAAAAATTTTGTTTTCTTCCCCAGGGCAATCCTTGCCATTAAATTATTTTTCCAATATAATGGCACAGGTCCTAAAAATATGTCTTAAAGTCAGGAAATCAAAAATCTTCCTCCCTACATATGAATACTGTAAAATTCTTTTGGAAGACGACTTGTTTCTTCCATCCAAATTTGACTTGACTTTTTCTAAGTGGCGCCAGCTTGGTTTGGAACACATGTTTCAGTTTTAGGGCGCTCTGGTGTCCTGACATTTGAAAAACTAACTCTTAACTATAACATTCCGAGCTCTGATCTATTTAGGTATTTCCAAGTCAGGAATTATATTTTACGGAGTAGGGTGATCCAGGCCAAGATTATGTGCCCAACCTCTCCCCTACTCAAATTGTATATGGATCATATCCAGAGGAACCACTGGGACCATTTAATAGGGTCCCTGTACAAAATCATGAGGGACTTAACTTCTGAGTCTATGGACTCGGTCCGACAGAGTTGGAATAAGGACCTTCGTTCTGGAAGTTTCAGGGGAACAATGGGAGGAATCAGCTCTAGCAGCAGTGAAGATTACTTCTGCAAATATATGGAGGGAATTTCATGGAAGTGTCGCTATAGATATTTCAGATCACCTGCGAGGCTTACCAAATATCTGCCAGCAAGGTATGGGAAGTGCTGAAGGGGTTGTGGGTGCTTTTTAGCCGACTTGGATTACATTATGTGGGACTGTCCCATTCTCATGCCATTTTGGGTGTATTTACAAAAAGATATGTCTGATTGTCAGGGGAAAATCAGTTGCTCTTACAGTAGAAATGTTTCTTTAAGTATATATCCAGAGCACACTCCATCCTGGATTAGAACACTGCTCCCAGTCTACCTCCTAGCCGCAAAAAAAGCCATTACAAGATGGTGGATGACCCAGAGGGTCCCTACTATACAGGAATACAGAGATATCCTGGTGAACATTTATAAAATGGTAAGCTTAATAGCTAAAATGAAGGATAAGGAACAACAGTTTCAGCCTAGATGGCAGAGATGAATCATTCATCAAACAGCAGTGGACCGGGACTTTTGTCTCTAAATTTGGGGAATAATGGATACAGGGGAGGTAGAATTGTATGGCTCAGAGATTTATGTACTGCTCCCTTACTATTTATTTTCATAAAGGTGTCCTCCTATACCACATGTGCACTATGTACATACTTGAAATCATAATGAATGTCTATGTTCTACCTGTGTCATTATGTTTTAAAAGAAAAACAATATAATGAAAAGAAAAACAAAAACACATTTTGACTTTTTTAGTCACTCTAAAACGGCATCCCTGATCACAGGGCGGTGAACATGAGCCACACACTCTCACTGTGTCTCAGTACACCTTGTACAGGCTCTGTATACCTGTGCATCATTAATGCCATTTAATAAGTATCACTTACTGAGCCCATTGTAGCTCTGAATGGATCCGTTCAAGCTCTCGAGCTCATGAAACAGGATACAAAGCCATAAAAGGGAGCCTGTCTGTGTCTCATCTTGATATTCATGCAAATTCTTGCTCCATCATCAGGTTCTTCCTCCCTTTATTCAAACTTACTGAAAGGCCAAAACAGTAGACAGTGGGGAGCAGGTGGAGGAAGAGGATTTCAGTCCACTGGTGAAAGAAAATTCAGGTCCTCCTGCTCCATTGTCAAGCTTGTCCATGTGGGGAGACAAGTCAATGCATTTTCTTACTGTTTGTTTTCCATTCCCAAGTTTTTGTTTCATATAGCTCTTTACCCCAGTCATCACCTGCTACTTTTCTACTGGTTCTTGTGCTGCGGGGAGCCCCTCAGCTCCATTTGCTACTTCTCTCACTGTTGTAATCTGTGGGTATCCATATAGAGCAGGGCCCATGAGAGTTAGCGACCATCTGGATGACTCTATACACATGATTTCCCCCTGTTTCATCCAAAGCCCAGAGATACTCCCTTCACACCAGCAGTGCCTCTGTTGGCCTTGCATGCACACGGCACCCCTGCAATAAGCAAACTCCCTGACCCACCTGTAGGGGGTCACTGTGGTGCCAGAACCAACCCTCCCCTTACCCATAATGTGCTGGACCCCCAGCCAGCACCAGAATGGGATTTGTGCTACTGGACTGGCCAGCTCAGAGGTTTGTTTTTTGCACAGCTTTTTGGCCCATGAGCTGCCACCTAGCACCTGTGCCTCACCTTTAGGACATTCAGCCCGCAATTCCTTGGTCCTGTCTACCACTCCCCCTACAATTGTGGCAGGCTGGACTCAATATGAAGCAGGGCCCGGGTGTAATGGCATCTGTCATTCAGATGGCTAGAGGCACATAGGTCTTTACTCCCCAGTTTGTCTTGCGACCTTACCCACCTCCCGCTCTGCACTGGGTGCTATCCCTACAAACTTCTCAAGCACGCAGCATCACCCTCTAGAGGAGACATGCTTCCAGGACCCCTACTGTGTTCACTGCAGCTGTGGAACCTTGGCACCATCCCTACCCATCTGGGAGCACTGTACACATGGCAATACAATCCGACCCGCCTGGCCACCGAATCCAGCTGCTGAGTCCATTCCCAAACTCAGGTCATCAGCATGGGAGGGGGGATGAGTGTGAGCATGATGAACTGGGCCATGGAGCAGTACCTGGTTCATGGCTTTTAAGGAGAGTAAATGTCTTATCGCCACATCACTAATGTTATTCTGTTTTTATTTCTGAATCTCCATACACCCACCGGTATCCCCCATTCATATTTTTTCTGCTCACAGAAATCTTTTATTTGGGGCTGTGCAATGGCCGTGCAATGGCCCAGTGGTTCTACATCACTCTATCAGGAAGACTACACCGGTTTCATAGCAAGTATGGCATGGGCCATCTTCGCTCTGGCAGCAACAGACAGGGAGTACTGTCAGAGTCAGCACAACCTGAAGCAGGGAGGGAGGAGACATGTTTCTTCACCACCAACAGCCCCAATGATGGGCAATGGATGGTTGCCCCTACACTGCAAGGCAGGCTATGCATTTGTGAGGCCACAGGAGCGTCACGCAGGTGCCATTGGAGAGGTCGATGGAGCCTTGTGTAAAGAAGAAAAACTGTGAGTGAAAAGTTCCATCCCTGTCCAAATGATGGTTGGTGCTCTCTAGCTCCATGCTGCTTGAAGTGATCCCAAGGGGACCTGTGGTGATGAAGCTGTGGAGCTGCCAAACCTGCGGAGTAAGACAGGCTGGGAATGGGGAGAAAATCCTGTGTAGAAATCTTATCTTCAGCCATGAGGCAGGGAGGGCAGTAAGTGGTCACTTCTGGTCCTAACTACCCACAGGAGGTGGGGTTGAGCAATGACCATCTTGTGCCCACACCCCACCCCAAGCCACTGCATCAATTCTGTGACTCAGCTACTCTCTACCACCTTGAGAAGCAAGAGACTTCAGGTTGCTTTTGTATCCAGACCTCCCATACTACTGGGCAACATACTGCCACTAGCCAGTCTAAGCCATTCCATAACGTTAATAGAAAGTATAAAACTGGAGCATGAAATCCAGCATTCCGATTAGCTGGGACACATGTGAGTAACATACGGTGTCCACAAGGGTGGCTGGTGCCCTGTAATTGCCTGATGTTGGTGCCAATGCATGGGACTTGGTGACATGGAAGGGGCTGAATTACTAATTGGCAATCCAACCCCCCACTGCAAAACACATGAACAGAAAGTAAGAAGTACTGTGTAGTGCCCCATCCTGGTCGTGCCTTATGGTTTCAGTAAGAACAGGTCATGGAGGTCCACTACCACTGAGAAAATAAAGAGGAGAGTAGCAATCAGCACTTTCATCACAGACCGTTCTTCTAGTCCTTTCTTTCCAGCCAAACTGTCACTTCCAGCTCAACGTTTCCTTTCCCCTCTGTTTTCTTGTTACTGCCAGTTGCCTCACACTGATTGTATACCCAGTGGGTTTCTGACTGCAGTCTCAGTAACTAGAATATATAGAGAGAGAATAAAGTCTGGGAAAGGGTGTCTAATGTTTTTTTTGGTTTTTTTTACAGAAACCCAAGGTGTATGATGCCACATAAACAGTGGCGAATCTACACCAGGACACGTGCCCTGGTAAACAAATGTGGTGCCTCAGTTGGTGCCCCATATGGTGCAGAGCTTCTCCCAAAGTAACAATATATCAGTGCCCTGGCTTCCATCTGTTGCACCCCAGCCATTCCCTGGTAACCAGTAGTGGCTAGACCCTCTACTGCTCATAAACCCAGAGAGTGAAAATCGAGGGGTTTATTAAGGCATCAACCACCAAGGGTGAGTGTAAATGTGTAAAAAAACTAAATTAAACCTCTGCCTGTACTTTTTTTGGGGGGTTATAATTTCTGAGTTTACTGACTGTGTGTGTGTCTGGTGTGGTTCCACGATGTCAGGGCTGCAGGAAAAACCACGACAGTCATTGGGGTGCAAGCACAATACCAATGGCAAACATCCTGCCTGGCAATTGTGCCACCTGACCCCCAGTGTGCCCAACGCCCCGGAGCATGTTCTACCTCCCCCCCCGTACTTAAATATAATCACCTTCAGGTCAGAGGTGTATAGGGCAGGGGGCGCAACACTCAGACTGCACCATCCCTGCCGAGTGCTACAAAATCCAGTTTGCCTGCATGACAGGTGAACTGGTTGCAGTGCCCTAACTGCAGCACCCATATAATGTTATACCATCTGGTGTACCTGGTGCTGAGTGCCTAGTACTTGCTGTTTCCCAGCTGGGAAAAGCACTTTAAAGTCAACCTGGTCAACCATAAACTCCTACTTAACAAACTCCTTGGTCTGGGTTTGTCACAGAACATAGTTGATTAGTTCCACAGCTATCTCATTAATTGCTCCCAGCATGTGAAGACTGACAAATCTTTGCCTGACACTAGGGGAGTATCTATTGGTGTCTTCCAGGGCTCCATCTTGGGCCCACTCCTATTTGGCCTCTTCATAAATCTACTGCCCAATACCTCTCAGACTACCAACCTACTCCTCTATGTCAATGATGCTGTCACCTGCTGTTCTTCGATATTTTTAGAAACCTTAATGTGTGCCCATGTGAACTGTATTGAGTGTTGTACTACCTGTATTGTGGTGTACTATGTGTAACTGCTTTTGTACTTTGTACTGTAAATCTGATTTGTCACTCTTTTTGACCTCAGAACGTACTTGAAAAAGGAATTTATATTTCAGTGTACCAACCTGAAAACTCAAAGACATTAAATGAAATGAAAATCTATTCTGTTGTATTTGGTGGCCGAAAATAATTATCTTAAACACACAAGGGTCTTGGTAGTTAGAAAACCACGCCACTCTGAAATCTAAGCCTTCTCTTTTTACTTCCATTTAGCAGCACATACATGAGGAGACTGGCCTCAAACACAGGCACACTTACAGGAAGTGCAGATTCTCTTGAAGCAGTACTGTCTAACATTTCTTACAGCTATACTACACATAACAATCCCTCCTGACTTAGCTAGGAAATACTTAAATCAATAATTCAGAACTAATATGAAACTATTAAAGTTATTATTGCAATGTCCCTTTTAGTAAGTCTATGTCATTAGGCTATATCTCTACAAGTCCATTCTCTTTGGTGGATGTCTTATACATCCTGACCGACATAGTAGGACTCGAGGCTGTTGCACTGGAATCTGATTAGCATCAGCCACATCTTGTCTCAAATGCTTATGGTTCCACTATCCCTTCCTGTTCTTGTTCTGAAACAAATAATGCTGGATAACTACCCCAACTCTAGGGTATCCCTTTTTATGTAGATTGCACGCAAGTGCAAGAAACATATTACAGCAGGTTGTGGAGGTGCAGCACTGTTGTGGCCAATGCCCCACAGCCTTTAAAGGCTTGACCCACTGTCCCCAATGGTGTGGCACGTTGCTGCTGACACTAGTTCAGGCAGCATTGCACCACCTTGAAATGTTTTAGCTGCTGCAATCAGGGGCTGCCTCGTCACTGCAGCATCATCCGGGGCAATGAGGAAGCGACCCCTCATTGCAGGGCTGTCCCTTGAATTCCCGATCCAGCTTGCTGACGGGGAGCCCAGTCCCCGTGGGCATGTTCCCTCCCATTTCTTTCTGTGCCAATGGGGGTGCCCAATCCCCCTCAGCATTATGCCCCCCCCAAAAAGTTTCATTTGCAGATGGGGGAATCTACTCCCCATTGGCATTATGCCCCACCCAAAGTATTTATCGATGGGGGATCCCACTCCCCATCGGCATAATTCCCCCCCAAAGTTTCATTTGCTGACAGGGGAGCCCACTCCCTGTTGGCATAACCCCCCCCAAACACCCAGTAGACTTGTGCAGAGGGGGTGCCCAATCCCCGCTCAGCTCTTGCGCCCCCCCCTTTTGTGCCAACAGGGGTGCCCAATCCCCCATCGGCTACGGCTTCCCCCCCATAAAAATACTGTGTTGGCACACTGGGAGCCCACCCCAACATGACAAATGGTCCTGAAAGAAAACAACCGTCCCGCGATGGTTTTATTGTTGTACCCTGTAAAAAAAAAAAAAAGGCCCATCGCCCACAACCTGCACCCACCCACTGTGCACCCTGCCTCTTCACCCACCCTCACCCCATACTTACCTCCAGAGTCCAGCGCAACAATCTTCAGTGGACCGGGAACATGTCTGCACTCTTCAAAGACGACCGCGAACTGAGGAAATGCCGGTAAGCTGTATAATGGAATAAATAGGGTTTTTTCAACTTTGATGCATATCTCAGTCATTTTTTGGAATTTTGGCACCAAATTTTCAACATGGGGTTTTGGGACCCTCCTCATGAATTCTGCCACTGTCATGGCGTTACTCAGCCCGAAGGTGATTTTGCAGTCACTGCAGGAATCACCTTTCAGGACCAATAGCAAGCGACAGTGCCAGTGTTCATGAGGTGGGCTCTCAAAAAGCCTATGTTGAAAATTCTGAAAAATCCAAATAAATTACCGCTTTTACGAGCGTGCATTGCGCAGTTGCTACGATACTCAGTAACTCGCAAATTTGCAATATTTTCATGCCACATTTTCAACATTGGCATTTTTCCACACCTCCTTGTGAACAATAGAGCTGTCATTTTTCACATCATGGCCGAAATGTGTTTTCGCACTTCCAGCACAGAATAGTGCAGTCGCTGTGGGAAATCAGTGTTCGGGACAGATTATGAAAATGACAGTGACACAGTTCATGAGCAGAGGTCCTAAAATGCCTATGTTGAAAATTAGGTGCCGATACTCCATAAAATGACTGTGTTACGAGCGTGCGTTGCACAGTTTGCATGCACACTCGTAAGTTCGTGAATTTATAATATTTTCACTCCAGATTTTCAACATTGCCATTTTTCCACACTTCCTTATGAACAGTGCAGTTGTCATTTTTCACATCCTGGCCAAAATGTATTTTCGCTCTTCCGACGCACAATAGCGTAGTTGCTGTGGGAAATCAGTGTTCAGGACACATTAAGAAAATCACACTGACACTGTTCATGAACAGAGGTCCTAAAATGCCTATGTTGAAAATGTTGTGATGAAACTCCATAACATGACTGTGTTATGAGCATGCATTGTGCAGTTTCCATGCACCCTTGTACTGTAACTTCGCAAATTAGTAATATTTTCATGCCATATTTTCAACACTGGCATTTTTCCAAACCTCCTTATGAACAGTACAGCTGTTATTTTTCACATCCTTGCTGAAATGTGTTTTCACGCTTCTGGCGCAGAATACCGCAGTTGCTGTCAGAAATCAAGGTTTGGGATAGCGCCGGGAGACACAGAACGAGCGAGTGAGGGAGAGGGAGTGAGTGAACTCAACGGAGCTCTGTTGGGACTGCTGTGGACTTCTTTGTGGGCAGAAAAAGACAGCAATGCATGCAGGGGCCCAGTACAAAAGGGCAGCCTGCAGCGGTGGAAGAAACAGAACGAGTGACTGAGAGAGGGGGAGGGAGTGAGGTCAACGGAGCTCTGTCGGGACTGCTGCAGATTTCTTTCTGGGCAAAAAAAGGTGCCAACAGAGGCAGGAGCCCAGTACAAAAGGGCAGCCTGCAGTGCCAGGAGAAACAGAATGAATGCATAAGACAGAGGAAATGAACGACCTCAACGGAGCTCTCTTGGGACAGTGGCAGATTTATTTGTGGGCAGAAAAAGGTGCCAATGCAGGCAGGAGCACAGTGCAAAAGGGCAGCCTGCAGCACCAGGAAAAACACAACGAGCGAGTGAGAGAGGGGGATTGAGTGAGCTCAACGGAGCTCTAGTGTGACTGCTGCGTATTTGTTTATGGGCAGGAAAAGGTGGCAATGCAGGCAGGAGCACAGTACAAAAGGCTAGCCTACAGCACTGTCAGAAATGGAATGAGTGAGAGAGACGGGGGAGTGACCGAGCTCAACAGAGCTTGTCGGGACTGCTGCAGGTTTCTTTGTTGGCAGAAAAAGGCAGCAATGCACACAGGGGTCCTGTACATTTGGGCAGCCTGCAGCAGCGGGAGAAACAGAATGAGCGAGTAAGAGAAGAGGAGTGAGCAAGCTCAATGGAGCTCTATCATGACTACTGCAGATTTCTTTGTGGGCAGAAGAAGGTGGCAATGTAGGCAGGAGCCCAGTACAAAAGGGCAGCCTGGGGTGATGGGAGAAACTGGACAAACGAGTGAGAACGGGGAATGAGCAAGCTCAATGGAGCTCTGTTGGGACTGCTGCAGATTTGTTTGTGGGCAGAAGAAGGCACCAACAGAGGCAGGAGCCCAGTACAAAAGGGCAGGCTGCAGCACCAGGAGAAACAGAATGAGTGCGTGAGACAGGGGGAGTGAGCAACCCCAAGGGAGTTCTATCATAACTGCTGTGGATTTCTTTGTGGGCCGAAAAAGGCAGCAATGCACCCAGGGGCCCAGTACAAAAGGGTTGCCTGCAGCGGCAGGAGAAACAGAACGAGCGAGTGACAGAGGGGAACTGAGTGAGCTTAATGAAGCTCTATCAAGACTGCTGCATATTTCTTTGTGGGCAGAAAAAAACAGCAACAGAGGCAGGAGTCCAGTACAAAAGGCCATCCTGCAGCGCCAGGAGAAACAGAATGAGCAAGTCAGAGAGGGGCAGTGACCCACCTCAATGCAGCTCTGTCAGGACAGCTGCGGATTTCTTTGTGGACAGAAAAGGGTGCCAATGCAGGCAGGTGCCCAGTACAAAACAGCAGCCTGCAGTACCGGGAGAAACACAACGAGCAACTGACAGAGGGCCACTGAGCGAGCTCAACGGACCAATGCAATCAACATTCGGCATTGACAAATACTTGTTTGTTCTGTCTCAGTTCTAGTATGTAACTGCGCCACAAGTTTTTTCACTCTTCTCTGGTTAGTCAGTCGAACAGATAGACAGTTAGACAACATTTCTAAATTTTTTTACCACCACACCTTCTATCCATCTCATCTCTTCAGGCCTGCATACATCCTGACCCACACAAGATCCTTGGGTTTGAAGGATCTGGTCTTAGGAAGCATTTCAATTACTGACTTATAGCCTAGAAGGCGAAGAAGATCCAATTGAGTTAGAATCTGATGTCCAAACAACAATTCTGCAGGGGATATTCCCGTGACGCAATGTGGTATTGTTCAATATTTCACAAGAAAGCCCAAAAGTGCTATTTGCATTGCCGTCGGTGTAATAAGATTAGTTTTGTCCACACTGTTTTTAAAAGTCTGACTCAGGCATTTCGCTTTGCCATTTGAACTTGGATGGTAAGGAAGTGAGAAAATATGGTGGATACCACATTGCTGGCAAAATGCTTGGAAAGCAACAGGCATGAACTATAGTCCATTAAAGACAATCACTTGCGGGAAACCATGGGTAGCAAAGATAGATTTCAACACTTTAATGGCACTCTCAGTAGTTGTTGAAGACATTTCATGAATTTCTGGCCATTTACTATAAGCATCAGTTAAGAGTAACCACATGGAATTTAAATAGGGTCCCACGAAATCAATATGCAACCTTTGCCAGGGTTTTTCAGGTCATTCCCAATGGTGAACTGGAGCTCTTGCCGGATTTCCCATCGATACAGCACAACCTTTGCATCTTTGCACAATCTGGTATATGTCTCTGTCAATGGAAGGCCACCATAAGTAAAGTCTGGCCAGGGATTTCATTTTAGCAATGCCTGAATGCCCCGCATGCAAAAAAGTCAACACATTTGAGTGATAACATTGGGGTACTATGACATGCAATCCCCATAGAAGACACCCCTCAGCAATGGACAACTGCTGTCTCTTTAGTTTGTATAGTAGGGTTGTAGTGCAGCCAAACAAGTAGTGCCTTGCAGCCAACCCTCAAGCATATACTGATACACTTGTTTCAAAATTACATCTTGACTAGTTGCTTTTGCAATGTCCTTGGCTAGTACTGGAAGCTGATTTAACTGTTGTGGCTCCATTGCACACACAACAGTAGAGTCCTCCATATCTTTGAATTGCACTGGAAAACTATCTGGCCCCACCTGGCATACTAATGGCTCCTCTTTAAGTTCCACATCGAACTCCATTTCTCTGGATATTGGTAATCTTGACAAGGCATCTGCATTTCCATTCCGGTCCGTTGGTTGGTTTGTAACCTCGAAATTATAGGCAGACTAAATGAATGCCCATCGTTGAAGTCTGCTAGCGGCTGTCTCTGGAATTCCTTTTCCTGGACTGAAAATTGTCACTAGTGGCTTGTGATCCGTCTTCAGGTGAAACTTGTGACCTAGCAAGTATTGGCGACATTTCTGGACTCCGAACACAATTGCTAATGCCTCTCTATGAATCTGGGCATAATTCATTTCAGTTGCAGTGAGTTTGCGTGAAGCATGGGCTATCGGCTTCTCCACTCCATCTTGATCTATATGGAAAAGGACAGCTCTTATACACACAGGACTAGCATCACAGGCCAATGTGATAGGTAAGTTAGGGTCATAATGAATTAAATTATTCACATTGGTTAGAGAGAACTTGATGGCTTGAGCTGCCTTACTGTGGCCCTTGGTCCACTTCCACGGAGTACCCTTATGTAACAGTTCATTTAAGATAGCACATTTAGTGGCTAAGCCATGTATGAAACAGTCATAGTAGCGCACCATACCCAAGAATCAGCACAACTCTGAAGCATTCTACGGTTCAGACATGTGCACAATGGCTTCCACCTTTTCATCATTCAGATGAATTCTGTCTTTGTCAATAGTGTGACCTAAGTATGTGACACTTGGTTGACAAAATTTGCATTTTTCTCTCCTAAGTCTGAATCCACTCTGTTGCAATCTCTCTCTAAAGTCATTTGTAAGTTAAGTGAATGTTCTGCTTCTGTCTTGCCCATGACAATGATGTCATCCAAATAACAAGCAACACCTGGTATATCACCTACCGTTTGCTCAATCACTTTTTGGAAAATACCAGGTGCAGAACTAAGGCCAAAACATAACCATTTGTACTTGTACAGTCCTTGGTGTATATTAATCACTGCCAATTTCTGAGAGTCTGTATCCAGTTCCACTTAAAGGTATGCATCAGCGAGGTCCAGTTCGGAGAACCCCTCACCACCATTCAGTCTAAGAAAAAGCATCTCTGGTAAGGGTAAAGGAAATACATCTGTGCTAAGTACCGGATTAAGTGTCACCTTAAAATCTCTACATATTCGAACTTTACCAGCTGGTTTAGATACCACCACAATTGGAGTGGCCCAATCTCAACATGAAACCTTTTCGGGCACACTCGGTTTTTCCAGTCTGTCCAATACTGCCCCAAGAACTGATTTAAAGGTAAAAGGGAATTTCCGTGGTTTACAAAACTTAGGGACTGCATTAGGCTTTGTAACTAGCTTGGCTTTAGCTGTTGTGCAACATCCCAGGCCTTTCCACAACTCTGGATACATGTGTAAAATCTCCCCAAGCTTGGGCGGATCACTGCTTTGTGGTACCTGGACAGCAGCAAGTAGGCCAAAATCTGCTGGATCAATATGAATGTTTAGAAGAACCTGGGCATCTCTGCCCAAAATGTTTACACCCTTCTTTGAAACCAGAAAAGTTAAAGGTGTACTAGGAGAATCAGTCCTGTGTACCAATGTGGTAAACGAGACCAGTGGCTGAATTGGTTGCCCTTCAAATGCATGCAGCAACTTATTACATGGAGACAATGGTGTCTTATGCAGATCAGACCATATTTGATGGTTAATAAAAGTAACTGGAGAAGCAGTCTACCATTAAACGCAACTGACACCTCAATAGTGGCAATTGAACTAACACATAGAAAGGAGGAACATCTTTAGTCTGCATTTGTGGTGCAATGGAAACCACCACACTGGCTGGGCTCTCCAAACTGACTACTGTGGTTCTTCTGCTCCTAGAAACCTTAGCAATATGCCCCTGATGTTTTCATGCATGACACTGAACTTCTCTGAATTTGCACTGGTCCCTGTCATGCTGAGATGACCCACATGATGCACATTTGTACTGACAATGCACTTTGGGTGGAGTGGTTGAATTTTTCTTTGAAAACGGTGGCTTAGACTTAGGTTTGATCTGTTTTGATTTGGGGTTTACTGCAGCTACTTGTACCTCAGTTTTAGTGTCCCTCTTAGCATGTGCTTCATTTTCTGCAGCCTCATACATTTGTGCTAAATGTAAAAGTTCCTCAGTAGACTTCTTGACACTTACAGAAAGTAATTTCTGAATACGATGTTCATTATTCAACCCCATAACAAACTTATCAGCTAGATTAGATTCAAGATGTTCCCTGCTCCACTCACACATGAGAGACAAGCGTTTGATCTCAGCAAAATGCGATTGTAATGACTGACCTGGTTTCTGGCAGTAACTGTAAAATTTATAACGTTCAGCCCTTGGAAAAGTTGTTAAACTGTATTGTGCATTCAGTTTAGCCTTTAGCTCTTGATATGTCAAATCCTCCAGCCGGTCCGGTGCACACAGACTGCATAAAAGTTTGAAGGTTTCACACCCAAGAAAGTACTAAAAGCAGCTCAAATAAGCTTATCCTGTTGCTCATCATTAGCAGCTTGTATGGCAGGATTAAGTAATGACCACTGATCAAACTGTCAGGACCATGTATCCCAGTCCCTTCCTGTAAAAATTTCAAAGCTGGCTGAAGTTGCCATGATATTGCGCAGTTCCAAACTGCCGGCTTGCCTCCAATGCAGAAAGTCACAAAATGGTGTAATTCAGTAAGTTGGAGCTATGAAAATGTACACCATCCGTTGTTGCCAGTTTGTTGTATTTGATGGCTGAAAATAAGTACCTTAAATGCACAAGGGTCTTGGTAGTAAGAAAACCACGCCACACTGAAATCTAGGCCTTCTCTTTTTGCTTCCATTCAGCAGCACATACATGAGGAGACTGACGTCAAACACAGGTACACTTACACAAAGTGCACATTCTCTTAAAGATGTGCTATCTCTAACATTTCTTAAAGCTATACTACACATAACATATTCCACGAACCTGGCCTTGACAGCCTCACTGCCACTCTCCAAAGTAACTTCTGGTCAAAAGAAAGCTGGTTCTGCAATAACAAACTGGTCCTCACTTACAAAACAATCAAAGACTGGACTTTAAAGTGGTTGACAAATCGTTCTCAGAGAGTCAGAATTAATTATATCTTGTCTGATTCAGGTAGTGTGACAAGTGGTGCACCACAGCGGTCGGTCTTGGGACCAACATTGTTTAATCTCTTTATCAGTGAGTTACAAACAGGGCCAAATAACTGCATGGTTAAATTTGCAGACGATACCAAATTGGGGGGCAAGGTTAATAATCAAGAAAATATTTCTGCATTAAAGAAGGATTTGGAAAAATTGACACTTTGGGCAAATGAAAATCATATGCAGTTTAATCAAGACAAATGTTTAGTAGTGCATTTCGGTGTAAATAATCCAAAAATGATATATTATATAAACAGACTACCACTTCACTCATCAAATTGTGAAAAAGATTTAGGGATATATGTTAATAATAAACTTACATCAAATGATCACTGTGTTAGAACTGCTTGCATGACCAGCAGACTTTTGAGGCAAATAAAACGCATTTTGTTAATCACACTGAACAATGCCTTATTCCATTGTATGGGGCATACATTAGACCGTATCTAGACTATGGCTCCCCTTTCTGGAATCCAAACCAAAAAAAAGACATAGCAATTCTTGAACAGGTTCAAAGGAGAGTAACTAGAATGATTCCAAGATTAACAAATTTGGATTATCAGAACAGATTAAAAGCTACTGGTCTCTTCTCTCTTCAAACTAGAAGATTAAGAGGTGATATGCTTATGGTTTTTAATTTAATAAATTTACCAGATCTAATGGAAAAATGTGGTCTAACACTCTCCAAAAGGAGACATGTTCCGAGACTGCATAATGAACAGCTTGAAGTAAAAACTTATAAAACCAGCAAAAGGGGAAACTTGTTTCCAATAAGAGCATCCATTGTATGGAACACCTTGCCACAAGAATTGGTAGAGGCAACTACTGCCACTGTCTTTAAAAACAAATTAGATGTTTGGTTGAGGGGTAATAGATAACTAATGTCCCACATAGTGTGGAGAACAGTCTCGATGGGCTCTGGCCTTCTTCTGTTCTTTCATACCAAGTAAAGACCATGCTTTTCACTAGTCTCCCACAGAAAAGGAAAATCCTACCCTTTGTCATTCAAAATGGTCAGCAACAAAAACTTTAACAGGTGAAGACCTTCAAATACCTAGGAGTAACTCTGGAGGGCATCTTATCTGCTGCCTCCCATGTTGACAATCTGTTGGCCATAGTTAGCAGAAGACTGCGTGCCCTGTACCATAACTGGTACAATCTCACTGGGGATGCTAGATGCCTTATTGTGGCCAGCTCTATTCTGTCATGTGTCGATCATGGGCTCTCTTTCTACACTACTGCCTGTAACACAGTGCTAAGCAGAGTAAAGATGATCTGTAATAAAACATGTGGCTTTGTACCTGGTGCGGATAACTGCACTTATAATTTTACCCTTTGCACACTCACTAAATGGCTACCAGACATCTATAAAGAAAGAGTTTGCCAGGCTCATGTCAAGTGCTGTTTTTTGGGCAGTCCGCATGTTTTCTTGATCAATTATGAATTGTTGTCTTTCAGAAAGTTCGTTGGACCAAGCTGCACTTGACAGAGCCACTCGTGACATTTTTTTAAAAGAAGCGCCGTCCCAGCTTCTTTGACATACTCTGAAGTTCCATGAATGAAAACAGGCAGAGAAGTAGTGGGGAGCCGGTGAGAGCTGCTGAGGGCATGTTTAGCACATGGAACATGCACAATAAGGGATTTAGAAGGAGCACAGTAAGGTTATTGACTTGTAATTTCTGTGCACAATAACTGCAAGCCATACACTACTTTATATATACTTTGTCACATTAGAAATAATATGCTCACCCCCTCCCAAAACTAGATTACGATATAGGGAGGCAAACAAATAACAATGCTAAGCAGGGTCAAGGTTCTATGGAAATAAAATATTAAGCAATACAAAATATATTTATATACAGGTACAATAGTTGTGACTTATATGACTGTCTTCTAAATCTTTCTAGGTACATTCCACCCCCAGCACACTACTCTGCCTGAGTGTACTGTTGCACGTGGCTGGGTGGCACTAATGACCTTAAATAAACAACATTTATTTAAAACCAATATTTGTAATCTGGGCCATGTGGCCTAGTCCATTAATTGTAGCCCACCTCTGGGGCCCTATTTGACCCATCTATAGATGTGTGTGGTTACTCAGAGTTTCTTCATGGCGGCAGCAGCCTCCACCTGGTCTCTGTAATTCTGGATAGATTCATCAGCCCTCATCTGCAGATTCAGTCATGCCTCCATTGTCTACCTCAGCTCTCCTTTGCTGATCGTGTGGTACCTCACAGGTCACCTGGCCTCTTCCTCTGTTAGTCGCTCACTCTCTCAGGGTAGTCAGATGAATGCAAGGTTGGCAAACTCGCCTTCTATACTGCCCAAGGCAACTCCCACTGCAGGCTTTCAACCGGTGATTGTGGTTAGCATGGTAGCTTCCAGGTCTTCTTGTCTCTGCTGCAGTTCGGACCATTCTGTTCTGTCTCCAGGAAGTGTCCATATGACTCTGCTCAGCTGCAGGGTGACTCCCCAGCTGCCTGTACCTTTCAGCTGTTGGGTGCATAATATCTGTCACACCACCTGTCTGTATGCAACAGTCTCCTATCTCTGTAGCTGTTGAGCCCAGCAAATGCATTCAGGCTTAGGGATGAGGAAACCCCCACCAGACCTCCAATCAATGGCCTGCTCAAGCAGCAATTCTCTGCATCCAAGCTATCTGTTGCTGCATTGAAAAGTTCTGGAACAGCTCCAACTGTCTTCTGATGAATCCAGCACACTAATTGGTTGAGACCCTCTGTCATTCATTGGGAGGGTCTGTCTGGCTGTCACACCATGACTGATTGGTTGCCTTACTCATGGGTGCTATAATGAAGTCCTCCAGAGTACCAAGAGCCTGCTCTGGCTCCCTAGTAGGCTTTGCAGCCTGATTGGCTGTGCTGCCACCCTTTGACCCCATTGCTGTATCTCCCAGGGATCAGAGGATCAGAGGTGGCTTAGGATGGAACTGGCTAGGAAGTCAATTGGACACTCAGCTCCAAAGTCCTTATTTTGAAGGGCTTCTGCCCTTAAACATTTTATCTTTGCACCCAGGTGATGTTTGTGCAGCTTCGCCCTTATGACTGGTACCATCAGAGCAGCTGACAGGGAAAGTCCCTGATCATCACAAGCACCGGTGTGCTCTACATCAGTGCCAGGTGCCTCCCCTTTGTAATGTGGTGGGAAAGTCATGGAGATGAATGGTGCAGTCAGCTCCAAAGAATTCATCTCTCCTTTTCATTCTTTCGGTCCCCACCAGCAGTTGTGGGGACTGTAGAGCAACTGCAGCAACAGCAAGTCGTTTTAGCAAATACCATACAGTAATCTCCCTTTAGGGGTTATGGAGTTAATCTTTCATCATTTAGTGTATGTATTGTTGCATTTGATAAAACTGGATAACATTTGTTTATGAAATACAGTATTGATAATGATAGAATTTTGGTGTTTTATGAGAGTGTCACACACCATTCCTTTATTAGAGTAAATATTTAGGATGTTACAATAAATATTTGCTTATCCCTGCCTGACAATCTAATATCCACTTTGCTGTTGACTATTTCACTAAATTTGTTGTAGCCCTGCTGTTTTTGTCTTTTCCCTTTTGACTTAGTAATCTCCTAGGTCGTGCATGAAAAGAGGCATTTTTTTTGTCTACTCACTTACCCGGTCAACAAAAACAAAAAACATAACTAAATAAATATAAAAGAGTGTACGATTTGGACTAGTGTTGTTCCTATGTATTTTTACTCACTTTGGATGTTTTCTTGTGTGGGTTTAGAACCCTTACAATGGAGTGGATTTATTAAAGAGGGACTCCCGTCAAAAGTGTTACATTGTTCCTATTAGACTGTATTATAAGAATTGAGGTGAATTAGTGGGCCAACCTGCTCTGGATTCTTTGGGGTAGTTCTGTTTCTGCTTTGGCTGCAGGTTGGTCATCGACTGTACCAGAAATCTGTTTAAAGTACCCAGCTATCATCCTGCTGCCTTGAAGAGAGATCTGGCAAGTTATCACACCTTGGTAAACTGTTCTCATCTCTGAGGCGCACTTTCTGGTGTCAACCCCTCTTGGTGTGTACGACAGTATGTTATGTATACAGCCAATTATATAGCTATTAAGTAATAACTCTGCCTCAATTTGATTGAATAAGTGTAACCCGTTTTAGTAGTCTGCCTGCTGTGAATTCTGTAACGATAATCCTTCTGCCAATACATGGACAGTCCTGGCACTGTTGCAATCTATACTATACTACCCCATGTTTCCCATCCTTCCTTACCTGTCCCTCTCTTCCGCTGTCCCTCCTTCCCCCTCCTCCCCTCACCCTTTTTTGTTTCCTGTTTTGACTAATCATCGTACAACACTGTTTTGCTGATGGGCTTCAGCCCTGCTGGTTTCTGTATTTCTGTACACATATGAAAAATAAAAATTGTTACTACAAAAAGTGCTACATTGCAGAATTAGAATAAGCATGCCCTCAATAAATCTCATACTAAAAATTAGGTTTCTGCTTTACTTCATTTTAAAGTTATGGGCTATTTTGTAACCCTGATTTCACTCCCTGATCAAACAAAATCTGGTCAGATCCACTACGGCTGCATAATGAAGTTAGTGAAGTTGTGTGGAATTGTTAAGGAGGTATGGAGAAACAACACAATGATTTGTAAGTAGAAAGATTAGTTTTAGTTTCTGTGCTAAGGAAGGCATACACATTATTAGGAAAATATATGGAGGTGTACATTTTAATGGAAGGAATAGGAAGCAATATAGATTTACAAAAGAACCCCAGAGCAAATGCTACTAAGGTATGTATTATCCCAGATGATATTGGCCGGACAGCCACATTTTAAAGAAAACACAATTGCACATACCCCAATAGCGCAAAGCATCATGGGAAACATATGCAAATCCCCATGATGGTACAGAAGGTGGCAGTACATGAAAAGGTAATGCCTGGCATATGTTCAGCCTTGGGATTATTTACACAGTTTTTTTTTTTTTTTTAGAGAAACAGGGTTTTTGTCCATGAGGTGATGTAAGTTGTGTTTAAGCAATGTGTTGATATTAGGAAGTCAGGTGTAATGATGGACTGTTAGCAGAGAAAATGTGATAGTAACTTTCAGAGGGGTTCGCTTTTGATAAGGGTAAGGTAGTTATGCTTGTGATAATGGGAATATTAGGAAAGTATGAGGTCTATGCAGAAGTGGAGTACAAATATGCACAGTTTCATAAGTATGCGCTCAGAGTGCAGGCAAATGTGATATTCAGGTTTGTTTTAGAAATAGATAAAAATAGCGATACATGCAATTGATAGAAAGATAGATAATTACATAGACATATAGATAGAGAGAGAGGGAGAGAGAGAGAGAGAGAGACAGACAGACAGGCAGAATAGGAATGGCAGAGAAGTACTGAAGTGACACCACCCCACCCCCACCATTCAGAGATGGACAGGCATTGGAGTGTGCCTTGGGTCATCGCCCATAACACTCACGCCATTTCATCTCACTCTACCCTGCAGACACAGACAAGTGTTGAGGTGTGCCTTGGGGTGTTCAAGTTTTAAACTCACCCCATTTCACAAGGAAATACGCTGAAATGGGTACAGTACTGTATAAGAATATGTAGTGAACTTTGGGGCTGAAGAGTCAAAGGCACACCTCGATACCTGTCACTGGCTGCAGGGTGGGAAGGGGGTTGGAATGGCATGAGCATTACTGTTGACAATCCCAAGTCACATCCCTGATGCCTGTCAGTCCCTACAGGGCAGGGTGTTATGGTCAGAAACCCTAATGCCCTAGGTGTCGTTATATGAAAGCAATAAGACACGACAGGGTGTGGGTTGTTGATCGATAACAGCACGTCCCCAGGTGCGTTGTTAGGCATGAGGCACTTGTGCTGAGTGACTACAGCAGCTGGGTAGTGCTCTTATCAATCAACAACCCACACCCTGAAGTGTCTTGTCGCTCTTATAAAATGGGTAACAACTACTTCTATAACAATTAATCAAAACTCTTGACACATTATTAAAGATTTAATAATAGTATGTTATTTTATTTAAATATGGTGAAAAATAGTCCCCAGACTTGGGTAGAAGAGTGGTAAAATTGATGGAATAGCAGCTCACTAAAAATGCTAAACCAGTGCATTGGAGGGACAGCAATGCATTATTTGAGCAGTTTGGGTCTGCCTCTATCTATGTAACTGTGTTTCCCACCTTTTCTCTTTGTTTATAAAGTATTACTGTATTGCCTACTTTCTTCGGCCTTTTTTTTTTTCTATTTTTTCCCTCATTCAAGACACAGAGGCCCAGGTATTCAAACTGCGCCTGGCTGTGGCGCAAGCTTGGGCGCAGCTTAACTTTGCTGCACAGGGGTGTGGACTAAGCGATATTCAAAGGAGCTGCACCATGGCTCAGCAGCTTTGAATATCGCACTCTAGCCACCCCCAGTGTGCTTGGCACAGTGGCACTGCGCCAGCGCAAGTGGCCAGAGTGGAGCATGGAGATGCGCTAGCGCAAGTTCCATTGCGCCATGCACAGCAACCACGATATTCAAAAGTTGACTTGCAAATGGGGCCATAATGTATGCAAAGTGCACATGGGGCCATTTGCATGTCATTATGGCTCCATTTGCATGCTGGTGCGCCGATCCCCGATGACTTGTGCCTGGCGCCCCACCAGGCAGCAGCCATCGGGGACCAACGCCCCCTGCAGCCCGATCGTGGGCATTTGTAGTACACAGAAAACTATTTCATCCTATATCCCTGGTGGTCCAGTGGACCGCTATCTGCCCAATCACGGGCATCTGTAACAATAGCATAATCCCTCCTATATCCCTGGTGGTCCAGAGTGGACCGCTATCTGCCCGATCGCGGGCATCTGTAACAAAAACATAATCCCTCCTATGTCCCTGGTGGTCCAGTGGACTGCTATCTGCCCGATCGTGGGCATCTGTAACAAAAGCATAATCCCTCCTATATCCCTGGTGGTCCAGTGGACCGCTATCTGCCCGATCGTGGGCATCTGTAACAAAAATAGATATAAGCCTTATATCCCTGGTGGTCCAGTGGACCCCTGTCTGCCCGATCACAGCATTTGTGACAGAAATAGATGTAAGTCCAATATCCCTGGTGGTCCAGTGGACCTATCTGCCTGATTGCAGCATTTGTAACAGAAATAGATGTAAGTCCTGTTTCCCTGGTGGTCCAGTGGACCTATCTCGCCCAATCACGGCATTTGTAAAAGTAACTAATTCCAATATCCCTGGTGGTCTGCAGTGGTACCCCCCACCCGCCCACTGAACCCCACCACCCCTCTCCCCGTCAGCCGGCGGGCAGCACCCACCCACCTGCACGTCCATCGCCCGCTGACTGACACCTCATTAGGACTACCGCCCATTGGTTCACATGCGAGCCAATGGGCGTGCACTTACCATATTACAATTCCAGATATGTGAATGATTCATTCACATATCTGAATGTAGTATGAAGTTGCATCGCCCATTGGCTCACGCCAGAACCAATGGGCGGCAGCCCTACTAAGGTGTCAGTCAGCAGGTGGTGGGGCAGCAGGCGGGTGGGGTGCTGCTGCCCCCCAGCTGACCAGGGGGGAGCGGGGCGGTGGGGCTCAGTGGGCAGATGGGAAGGGGGTAACCTAGACCACCAGGGATATAGGACTTTTTTTTTACAGATGCCCAAGATCGGGCAGAGAGCGGTCCACTGGACCACCAGGGTATAGGGCTTTATTTTACAGATGCCCAAGATGGGCAGAGAGCGGTCCACTGGACCACCAGGGATATAGGTTTTTTTTGACAGATGCCCAAAATCAGGCAGAGAGCGGTCCACTGGACCACCAGGGATATAGGGCTTTTTTTTACAGATGCCCAAGATCGGGCAGATAGAGGTCCACTGGACCACCAGGGATATAGGACAACTAATTCTATTTTATACAAATTCCTGCAATCAGGCAGATTGAGGTCCACTGGACCACCAGGGATATTGGAAGCCTTTCAGTTTTACAGATGCCTGTGATCGGGCGTGGGGGGCGGCGCCAGGTGCAGCTGGAACTCGGGTGGCCACCCACAGGTGGCAGCCGCCATGTTACGCCCTGCAATGCAGCAGCTCACCTGTGGGTGGCCATCAGTTGTTCCTTTTTTTTTGGCTTAACTTTGTGCTGGCACAAGTAGGGGTTGAGCATACATGGCTCTGCACATCCTGGGGTGAATATCAGGCTGTGCAGGTTATGCATGGGCATGCTCCCCCTACCTGTGCCTGCATACATTACTGATGCGCTCTGGCGCATCGGGATTTGTACTGCGCACTTTTCCCTTTTGAATATCGTGCTAGGGCACATCAGTGGGTTGCGCATGGTGCAACACTGTTGCGCCATGTGCAACCCTTTTGAATATCTGGGCCAGAATGTTTATCTTGGAATGTTTACCATGAAATACAGGGATTCAAAATTCTGCTCAGTTCCACTAGTAGAATGTTACTCTCCAAACATACTGTACACACAGACAACAAAGGCCTGTTTTAGAGCCAGTGACTCAATTATCTCACTGTCAAGGCAAGCAGAAGAGATTTCACTGATGAGCAGGGAAAGACAGAAGGGGGATTTTCACTGTTAGTAAAGAAACCGTTGTAACGAAAACTATAAACAATACTTAATGTTTCTAATTTGTTTATGTGTGTAAGGAGAGTGTGATGTTCAAGGAAACAACATTTACTTAATTTGTTTTATTTTTTATTTAAGGTAGTTTTATTTTTAGGGCCCAGTTGAAGGTTTTTACAGTGTAAAGGTAGCAGCCATGTTTGTGATGGAAGATCAGTTCTGGTTGCAGAGGGACTGATGGAAGACATCAGTTGCTCAATGATATTGCTGCCCTTTCACCTATGGAGGTTAAGGTATTAGGAAAGTAGAGCCAACTTTCAGTTTGTTGACAGGTAAGGACACGCCTTTTGACCAATCAGGGTGAAGGCTTTCATTTACCCATTTTAGAAGACTTCTTAACCTAGCAACAGCATTTAATGCATTACATTATAAGGACAAGTAAATGTTTTTAATACATTTACAGACAGTTACATAAACTTAATTTTCTTCATAGAATAATATATATTTAGTAACAGTGGTAGTACAAAGGAATTACACAGACAACTTGAAAACTATAACTACTTTATATTGTACATTGACACCCCATAAGGACCTCCTTGAAGTTGAGATTCAAATGTCACACATTTATCAGTTTTCTCACAGGAATATTTTAATATCCTAAATGCATTTCTTGCTTCAGTAACTGCTCAGCACATCTATTGCATGACCTACTTATTGACATTTTACACCTGCTATGCAGTGTACTGCTGCTTACTACACCAAGATCATGAACCATAAAATAGATGACTGTCATAACTAGGAAAGCAGTATAGCACAATGGTTTAAGGCTCTGAGCTGCAAATATGGAGATCTGGGTTTGAATCCCACAGCTCCTACTTGCATACTGGGTGATCCTGAGCAAGTTACTTAACTTCCATGTGCTCCCAGGTTGCCCCTGTAAACGAGCTTTCAGCTTAGTGTGCCACTCCTGGTTAAACAATCGAAAGAAAAAAAACACAATATATTATTTTTCTTGCTTTATTTTGCTACTACAAGCTTTGACTAATACATCAATCCTTAAATGTACTTTTTATAGCTTATGTGTCTGTGACCTAGGCAGAACTACACTTAAAATCTCACACATAAATAAATAAATCATCAGAATAACATTTATTTCAGTAGCATCTCCTTCCTTTTCAGATGCCCATGACACTATGTATGTATATGTGTGTGTGTGTGTGTATATATATATATATATATATATATGTATATATATATATATATATATAGTGTATATGTATATATATATATATATATATATATATATACACTATATATATATATTTTTTTTAACTTCAAAGCACTAAACCTATTCAAATGCACAAGACTTTATTTGCTTCACACATTACTGCTAAACTTCAGGTCCCAGAGAGATAAAAATGTAGAGCTTCCCCTAGCTATTTGGGTCAGTGCTTCAGCTGTGTGTGTTGAGGGGTATAAAAAGCTTTTAAGAAATAGACACTCTAGCATCCAATATTGGATAGTCTTCTTTGGGTGACATATTTTACTCCTTTGTGGGCTTATACCTAAATTGTCATTCTTGTGTGGTAAGCGCTTGCTTTCCTCAAGTGCTGTAATTTCAGGATGCAGTTTCACAAGTGCTGTATAAGGATGCAGTTTCAGGCACTCCTTAATTACTTTTTCTTTCCTTCTGAACCTTAAGCTCTGATGCCCCAGGCAGCTCTGATAGTCAGTTAATCCAACATGATAGATCCACCTCATGCCCCTCCCACATGAACCAAAAAAGAAAGGTGGGGGGTAGATCTTTAGGAGCTTCTCAGATGGAGGTGGGGGTGGATCTTACCCCCCCAAAAAAAACTAATGCTGCCTCCCACTACTCAGGTTCCAGTTTTTGTACCTCCCATTTAAGAAAGAAAATAGTGCCCTGCAACCATTGACTAACATGAAAGCGTATTTATTTGAGGGTGGAAAGCATTTCTTGGAGGGGGTAAGGCGGAGGAGATTATTTACACTTTAAGCTAGTTCCACAGACAGAAAACATGACATCAGCTCTTTTGTACATGCAAAACATCTGCAGGCTCCACCCACTGCAACCATAAAAAAACAGTTTCAGTGAAGAGCCACTGAAAATGTCAGCTCCTGAACTCACAGTCTAGTCCTCCCTGTCAGCAACCTTATAGGACCTACTTCTCCAAAGTTTAAGAAACTGTAGCTATAGTAATCCTTTAAAAAAATGACATAAGGTTGGCTACAGTACTTCCGCTTCCAGAATGTGCAGATGCATGGCACTTAACTTTAAAACATGTCAGGAGGTTGTTTTGGAATGCAGCACTGAACCGAGGCATAGATTGTCAAGGTGGTGCACAATTTTACAATGTTGGGGGGGGAGGCAATCTCGGAATGCGACAGGGATGTGCCATCTCAAAATGTGGTGGGACAATCAGTCTCTGAATGTGACAGGGACCCACATCAAGTAATTTGGAGGACATTGGCAATTTCAGAATATAGTGGGGATACACGCTGTCAGAATGTGACAGGACACACCACTTATTCTGAAATTGTTTGTCTCTGCCACATTTCAGAATTGTATGCACCCACCATATTTCAAAATTGTGCATCACATCCCCACCACATTCCAACATTATGCGTCCCAGCCACATTCTAAAATTATGCATCCCCGCTACATTCCGAAATTGTGCATCCCTGCCACATTCTGTAATGGCTCATCCCCACCAAATTCCATAATTGTACATCCCTGCCAAGTTGTGTTTCACTGCCACATTCCCAAATTGTGTGTCATACCATATTCTGAAATAATGCATCACTGCAATATTCTGAAATTAAGTATCACCACCACATTCTGAAATTGAGCGTCACTGCCACATTCTGAACCGGTGCATTACTTCCACATTCATCAGGTTTAAGTTAAAGAACAGCTCTCTGCTAAAATAAAAAGCTTATAAAAACAAAAGCTACAAGATTTACAATGATTATGTATGAGTGCTGAGTATCTTAGAACATATACAGATTCTGGACATACATATGTGTCTATTTTTATATATATATATATACCTGCAGTTTCCAAATGATTAACTTATGTGTTTTGTACATTCCACTAAGTGTTTCAGAAAGCATCTGACTGTCCCCTGCTAATATCACAACTACTTTCTGTGACATCCCAGTCTGTTGTCATAGTGAACACTATGATGTCACATATAAAGACACTATTTATGTATTTATTTATTTGTTCGTTGAATTTTGATAACCAGTTAGGCCCACTGAGACAAAAAGTTCATTTTTCAGGAGTGATCCAGAGTTAATTATAGGGAGAAGCAGACCATGCGATATATTGGCATACATTGAAGAACAGGGACAGTAACTCAGAAAACAAGTGTAGCAACAAAATAACATAGCATACGGTTAGAAAATGTGTAGGTATTACAACATACAGTGTGCATTCAATACTTGAGAGATGGGTGATTATTATAGTATAAGGATATGACCACATATGGGTGAGGTTCTCATGACTAAACCCAAGGAGATAAGCCTTAAGACTTTTTTCAAAGCCAGTGGAGGTGAGGCAGTTTTGGACCTCATGAGAAAGCTTAGTTCCAGAGATACAGAGCTCTGATGGCAAAGAACCTCCAACCTAAGCCTCATCTTAAACGAATATTGCCTCTGAGGCAGCGCTACCTCAGAGGAAGACAAATTAATCATGTCCTCAGCTGTGTCTCTTTGGTTAATACCTTCTGAAGGACAGTAAGTTAGGTTGCCCTCCTCTTGCTGCTGATTGGTTACACATGCCACTGCCTTGGAGGCAGACTACTTAATCCCACCCTCTGCTGTGTCTCATTGGTTAAAACCTTATGAAGGACAGTAACTCAGGTTGCCACCTGTTGCTACTGATTGGTTACACATGAGGCTGCCTCGGAGGCAGACTACCTAATCCCGCCCTCTGCTGTGTCTCATTGGTTAATATCTACTTAAGGCAGTAACTGAGGTTGCTGCCTGTTGCTGCTGACTGGTTATTCATCTAGTCTCTAAATGTCCCTTCCATATGCTTTTTCTTGCTCAGATTGGGTGGTTCTAGCCTGCCCCTGATCAGCTGACATACAGAAAGCGTTTTTTTTAAAACACTTTTTTTAAATGAAAGTTGTCTCCAAGGCAGATCTGCTTCTGAGGCAGCCCTGCCTTTGAGGCAGGTATGGATAGGACTGTCTCCCAGGCAGGGCTTTAACCTCTTTAGCTAAAGGCCCAAGCTTCACCGCTGTGCCAGCTTGGTGGTGTAGTGGAAAGGTCTACAGCCTGATAAACAAGATGTTGAGAGTTTGAATCCACACAGGATCCCCTCAGTTCTCTTTTGTCAGAAGTTCATTTGGGCGGTGATCCATGGCAGCGTGGTGTTAGAACAGTAAATATATAAGAAAAGGAACTTAGCTGTGCCTCAGAGGCAATATTTGTTTAAGAAAAGTGTCGCAGATTTGCCTCCAGTGCAAAACTTTATTGTTGCAATTATTTTTTCTCACAGCTACTGTAAGTCCTTTTCCTTATATACTTACTATTCTAACAGCACGCTGCCATGGATCACTGCCCAAGTGAAATTCTGACAAAAGAGAACTGAGGGGACCTTGTGTGGATTCAAACTCTCAACCTCTTGTTTATCAGGCTACAGACCTTTCCACTACACCACCAAAGTGGCACAGCAGTGAAGCTCAGGTCTTTAGCTATAGAGGTTAAAGCACTGCCTGGGAGGCAACTCTATCCATACCTGCCTCGGAGGCAGGTCAGCCTTGGAAACAACTTTCATTTTAAAAAAGTGTCTTTAAAAAAGGCACTTTCAGTATGTCAACCAATCAGGGGCAGGCTAGAACCACCCAATCAGAGTAATAAAAAACATGTGGGAGGGCCATTTAGAGACCAGATGAAGAATCAATCAGCAGCAACAGGCAGTAACCTCAGGTACAGCCTTGAGAAGGTATTAACCAATGAGCTACAGCAGAGGGCAGGATTAAGTGGTCTGTCTCCAAGGCAGCATATATAACCAATCGGTAACAACAGGCAGCAACCTGAGTTATTGTCCTTCATAAGGTATTAACCAATGAGACACAGCAGAGGGTGGGATTACGTAGACTGCCTCCGATGCAGTGGCATGTGTAACCAATCAGCAGCGAGAGGCAGGCAACCTTAGTTACTGTCCTTTAGAAGGTATTAACCAGTGAGACACAGAGGAGGGTGGGATTAAGTCATCTGCCTCTGAGGTAGCAAAGCCTCAGAGGCAATATTCGTTTAGCCAAGAAGCGAGGTCAGTTCGAGACACACAAATGCTGTATTTATAGGCTTTTCGATAAGCTACCAAAGTGTGTTATAAACCCTGGACAGGAAAACTGAACTTTAAAACAAATGTATTCTAGAGTAAATTGCAATAGCAGAAACACCATATTTATGAAAGTACATCCTGAAATGCAAAGCTGCTCTTAAAATGGACATGTTTGTGAATTGCTGGTTAAGCTTTATCTGAGCTAGAAAATTGTGGTTCTTGGACAGCATTTACCCTTCCAGCATCCCATATATGGCAGTGTAGGGGGGATGTACAGTGGTTCTGGCAAAAGAGATGAATAACCCCAAACTAGGGGGAGGAATGTTTGGTTCAGGACTACAGATAGCAGTGGATCCACAACCATTTCAGATGGATGTTGCTGTGCAGCACACCTTGCCAGCTGTACAATGTGTCCTGAGGTAGTGAAGAGAAAAACAGTTTGGGTCACACCTGCAAGTCCCAGTCACAAAACTAAGGCCCCTTGAAAAAGTGTTCGAAGTAGCACGTAGAACTTGGATATTGGCCAGCACCTCTCTGGCTTCACTTCACCATCACATTTAAATAAACTGATTATTTTTGCAATATTAGCTAAGCAGTTTTGTGGTTGGGACTTGTGGGGGTGCATCTAGTTTGTTTTTCTTTTGTACCGAGGAGCTTTTCACTCCATTTTGTTGGCAACGAAAGACTTGGTCTTCTTTGAGGACATCTCCCTTGAACTATAACGTATCAGGACCACCTGGAAACATTTTGCTTGTTGGGACTGCTCATGACAGTGTGTGTCAGACACCTATAAAACATGGTTGGCCCCATCGTGCTTCATTTCTTTCTTCTGCCATCAAATGCTCATCAATCTACCGCTACAGAAGGACGCAGTCGAATTTTGCCATAGTTACTCTACGGCTTCTTTCACCTTTTTTGCTTTAAAATAACTAAACATTGTTTATGCCACTGATGAAACAGCCATTTTTCCGGTACCGTCATTGTGGTAAAGTAAAGATTTATAAAGTCAATGTACATTATCTTGTGCGTTCACTGTCTAGGCCTAGCTCATGATGTTGTCCTGTTACATTTGTCAGGGCTTTAACCAGGCCGCAAGGAGACTGTGTCAGAAGGCACTGGAAATGTATCTAAAAGTGAAGGCCATGGAGGACAAACAGTACACCTCGCAGAGTGCAAGGCTGACTTCCCCTGCTCATTCTGCTCCTAGTTCAACATCAATCTGCCACTCTCCGCAGCTAACAACATCACTGGTGGAACCTGTTAAGCAGAAAGAGAAGACTGAGGAGAAGTCAGCTAAGTCAGCAAAGAAAGACTGCCACATTTGGCATAAAGAAAAAGTTGCCCCTCTTGGTCTTGCAGATCCCCACCACATGAGAAGGACAGAGGAAATGCAATAGAAAAAGAAAGAACCCAGGCAACATTCTAAGGTTCAGCTGCCTTCCCAGTCATCTCTCAGATACTCATACAAACAGAGGTGAGAAAGAAGTAAGTGCCTCAGCTGGGACTTGAACCCAGGCCACCCAGAATACCAATCCAATTGCGCTAACCAGCTGTGCCACTGAGACAACTGGAACCTTGGCTATCCCTGAGAACATTACTCTTTCTCAAATGCACAACCCAATGCCAACATAAATATTTTCTTGTAACAATCACACAGGAGTGAGATGTGCATATTTATGGAACACATATAAACAGAGGTGAGAAAGAAGAAAGTGCCTCAGCTGGGACTTATTTATTTTATTTATTTATTATTTATTTAAAATTGGTGACTCGGAAAGGCACACTGAGCTGAGGCTCATTTCCAGGTGCGACACGGGTACAAGGTGTACACTAAGATATGCAGAGAAGTACAACAATTGTTTGTTACAGATGTTAAGTACAACATCAAGACATTACAGTACCAACATTGGTATTTACAGTATATTACAAGCATTTATATTTACAGAGTTTACAAGCAGTAGTATTATGGTTATAGCACAGAGATTGTACAGTAGATAAGCAGAAATACTATTTGAGGCTGATGTGTGCAATATTGACTGAAAGAGGCTTCCGAGAATTGGCTAGGCCTGAGTCGGGGTGTGTCCCATGGAGCATGTTAGGTAGGAAGAGGAGGGGAGGAGCCTGAGGAGTTGTTTAACAGCTGAAAGGGAGGACGCCTGGTGAAGGCTGAGTGGAGATTGTTCCATAGGTGGGGGAGAAGGCACGAAGGGCAACTTGACCAGGAGCGGGGTGTGAGGTGGAAAGTGTGTGCATCTCTATGGTAGAGGGAGTAGCCTAGGGAATTGGCTAGAGAAAGGCAGGAGGAGAGGTAGCGGGTAGGGAGCCTAACCAGTATTTAGCTATGAGGAAGGCACTGTGGATGGTTCTCCTGTGGAAGAGCGGGGTCAGGGATACAGTTGTGTAGAGGGTGCAGAGATGAGTAAGTGGGGGGAAGTAGTGTGCACAATTCTCCTATATGACAGTGGGGTCAGTGAGAGAGTTGCGTAGAGAATGCAGTGATGAGTAAGTGGGGAGGAGGCACTGTGGACAGTTCTCCTTTGTGAGAATGGGGTCAGAGAGAGAGTTGTGTAGATGATGCAGTGATGAGTAAGTGGAGGCGAGGCACTGTGGACGGTTCTCCTGTGTGAGAGCGGGGTCAGGGATAGAGTTGTGTAGAGGATGCAGTGATGAGTAAGTGGGGGGGAGGCACTGTGGACGGTTCTCCTGTGTGAGAGCGGGGTCAGTGAGAAAGTTGTGTAAAGGATGCAGTGATGAGTAAGTGGGGGGAGGCACTGTGGATGGTTCTCCTGTGTGAGAGTGAGGTTAGTGAGAGAATTGTGTAGAGGATGCAGTGATGAGTAACGGAGGGGAGGCACTCTGGATGGTTCTCCTGTGTGAGAGTGGGGCAAGTGAGTTGTGTGGAGAATGCAGTGATGAGTAAGTGGGGGGAGGCACTCTGGACAGTTCTCCTGTGTGATAGCGGGGTCAAGGATAGAGTTATGTAGAGGATGTAGTGATGAGTAAGTGAGGGGAAGGCAGTGGTGAAATGACAGAATGAGCTCAGTAGAGTGTCAAGTTTAGAGAGGGATGAGGTTGGGGGTGTACCATAGATGATGTCTGCATAGTCCAACACTGGCAAGATGGTTTTGCGCACGAGTTTGCGACAGGTGGGAAGAGAAAGACTGGCTTTGTGGTGATAGAGGATGGCCAGTTTGGGCCGGAGTTTGGTGCAGATGGCCTTGACGTGGGTTGAAAAATTGAGGTGGCTGTCCAGCCAGACTCCCAGGTACTTGAAGAAGGGGACTGACTCGAGGGGAGAGCCATTCAGGGTAGAGATTGCTGGGGAGGGGCACATAGGGAGGTAATCTTTTGTCTAGTGCTGAATGCCATGGTGACAGTTTTTTTGGCATTGAGTTTAAGCTGGTTTTTCAGGAGCCAGTCTTGGACTTGGCTGAAGTCGCTTTGAAGATTTGAGAGCACGCTGTTGAGGGAGGGGGCCTGAGGCATAGATGATAGTGCCGTTGGCATACAGATGCACGTCTGAGGAGAGACAGACAGAAGGGAGGTCATTTATGAAAAGGGAGAAGAGGATGGGGCCGAGGATAGAGCCTTGGGGGACACCTGAGAGGATGTGGTGGGGGAGGGTGTCAACTATTAGTATAGACTGCTGCCTATTCTGGAGGTAAGAGTGGACCCAGTTGATAGCAGGTTGGGCAAGTCCAAAGGACCAAAGTTTGCAGAGCTACAGAGGGTGGGAGACTGAGTCGAAGGCTTTCGCCAGGTCGATGAAAGTGGTAGTGGTGGTTTGGCTGTTGTCCATGGCAGAGAGAACTGAGTCAGTTACTCGTAGCAAGGTGGTGATGGTGGAGTGGTGTTTTCTAAATCCTGATTGAAGGAGTGAGAGGGAGCTGTTTGTGGAGAGAAACATTGACAGTTTGGACAGCATGAGGGATTCTTGGATTTTGGCGAGGGAGGGAGGGAGGGAAGGAGTGAGTTGGGCCTGTAGTTTACTGGTAGGGAGAGGTCTCCACCTTTATGCAGAGGGAGGATTCTGGCCAGTTTCCAGGCAGAGGGTACTGTGGCTGTGGTGAGAGAGAGATGGAGTATGTATGTCAAGGGTGTGACTATGGCCAAGACAGAGATGCGAAGCAGTCTGGGGTGCAAGCCATCAGGACTGGTTTTGGACTGGTTTAGAGAGGTGAGTGCAGTGTAGACTTCCAGGGGTGTGAAAGAAGGAAAGATGAAGCCAGGGTAGGAGGGGGAGGATTTGGTGGAGTCGGGTGGAGCAGGGGGTGAGTTGGGCAGGGCTCAAGAAATGAAGAATGAGTTGAAACGTTCAGCTACAGTAGTAGGATCTGAGACAGTCCTGCCATCAATGTTGAGGACTGGGCTGGCTTGCTTGCTTGGAGGGAGGGTCAATAAGGGAGTTGATCACCTTCCAGAAAGATGAAGGGGAAGCTTGGTTCTGGGTAAGCGGTGCTTTAAAGTAGGAGGCTTTAGATTGCCGAATAGCTTTGATGCATTTGCTTCTGAGGTGTTTGCAGGATTGGAGGTCGCAAGTGGCAAAGGAGGCTTTATATAGCCTCCATGCCTTGTCTCTGGCACGACACAAGGTGAAGAGGCTGGATGTTATCTAGGCAGCCCAGGTTCCAGTTGTCTCAGTGGTGCAGCTGGCTAGCACAATCAGAATGATATTCTGGGTGGCCTGGGTTCAAGTCCCAACCAAGGCACTTACTTCTTTCTCACCTCTGAGAGATGATTGGGAAGACAGCTGAACCTACCCACCTCTGCAAGAGAGCCATAGATCCACTCCTGACTGTGGAACTGAATCAGGGTAATTATTCCCAATACTTTCTAGTATCAAAGTGGATGGAGAATTTACACCCAGTCCTGGACCTTTGGAGCCTGAACTTGTTCATCGAATACAAGCAGTTCTGGGTGGTCTCCCTCCAGTCCCTGCTTCCCCTGTCACTACAAGAGTATTGGCTGTGTGCCCTAGACATGCAGGATGCTTACCTTCATATCACGATCTGCAGGTGCCACAGACACTACCTGTGTTTTATACCTCAGGGGTCTTACTACCAGTTTTGTGTATTGCCCTTTGGCTTTTATCCTCTGTACCACATTTGCTGAGAGCCCCATCGCAGGAGGTGATTATTCACATCCTGTTCTGCACCCAACAGCTCTTTGAGCAGTTATTGCATCCTGGTGAACAAGCTGAAGCCAGTGTTCCCTCCTTGCCAGCAGCTCCAATACATAAGAGGGATTTTGGACACGGGTGTGGGTAGGGCATGCCTTCCTGCAGACTGTGCAATGGCATTAGTTGCCCAAGCTCAGTTGGTCTCATCTAGCAGTTGTATGTTGAGCAGATGCCTGTTACAGTTTATCAACCTCATGGTTGCTGCAATCGTAACTGTTCTGCTGGCTCAGCTGCATGTGAGGATTCCACAATGGTTCCTCCAGGTTCAGAGGGGTCAACATTGGGATGATCTGGAGTGTCACATGCAGGTGATGCCTCCTCTTCATCAGTCCCTTCTGTTATGGTTGGACTGCTCAAACCTCAAGACGTGGTCTTCCTTTCTTCATCCCTCACCTTTTATAGTGATGATGGCAGACGCTCTGGATGGGGTGCTCATCCATTTTTGACACAGGTCAGTGGTCTTTGCTAACACTGCTCTCCACAGCAACACTGCCTAGCTGGTGGTGTGTGGACTGCAGAGAGTTTAGTATGCATGCATGCCTGCATCAGCCTCTGCGGGCTGCTCTCCCACTGCCGAAGTGATCCGTTCTGTGCTACCATCTAGCTTCCACCAGGTGGCAAACTGATAGTGGGATGCTGGAGCCTCCAATCCCCTAGAGAGGACAGCTGCCCCAGGGCACCCTAGCTTCTTTCCCCCTAGCCAACCCCTAAGTGAGCCTAGTCTGCTGTTGAACTGAGGACACTAGCATAATGAGCTGTAGCGCTGTCAGGCAGGCATGAATCTGAACATCTGAAATCCAAATCTAACTGTCCAAGTGGTATCCTGTGATGATAGCGATTGAAAATGAGTGGCTGCTAAAACAGCAACTAATTTTCAGCTATACCATCAAGGGCTACCTTGCAAGGGTAGCGACCCTACAGTGAAAGCGACTGCAGGGAGAGCAACCAGAAGAGAGGATAGGGATAGGGATAGGGGAAGGGTCCATAGGGGACTGCTGTGCCTGCTCCAGCCAAGCTAGCTCTGTGGCATGGTGGTGAGGGTGGCTAGCTCTGGCTGAACGGGTATGGGGTTTGGGGCTGGGGACCGGGAGGGTCACAATTTTGCCGTTGCCTGCAGGTGTGGCACTTAATTTTTCCTGCAAATGCGGGCTGACATACACCCCTTCCCCGGAGTTAGTAATCTTTATTCAGGGAGGTGTGGGGGGGGGGTTGCCACCATGAGGGGGGCAGAGGGGGGATAGCCCCCCTGCAAAAACACTTTTTCTTTTGCCAGATGTCAGGTGTATATCACTGATTGCTTTTTTCCCCCGATATACACTCGCCATAATAGTGATCGCTATTTTGCAATCGCTTTTCTACAATGGCAAGAAAGAATCTTGGACTGTGATTGGTCAGTCTGGGGCTGGACCCATGGCATTATCCCAGCATAACAACACAGGTCTAGTCTCAGCACTGTGAATCTCTTGATTGTTTGTTGCCACATTTGCTTGTTTTGCATCTCCTGGTATGAAACAAAAATATTTTTCCACACTAATTAAAACGTTCTTTAAAATTATTTTTTTATTCTATATATAACAACAAGCCATTGTAAAATAGGAATAATGCACTTCAGGGTGTGTGTCGTGCTGGGATAACGGCACACCTGGGGCATTGGACACACTCAGCCTGTGCCTCATGCCCAATCCCCCAGGCATGGCTTTATCCCAGCACTACACACACCCTGTCATGCTTTATTTAAGCAATAAGGCACTCCAGGGTGTGTGTTATCGTGTAATAACATCACTCCTGGAGTGGGTTGAAACACCAGGCGAAGCCGAGTGCTTCCACCACCCCAGGAGTGATGTTATTACATGATAACACACACCCTGGAGTGCCTTATTGCTATTATACAATGGCTCATTGTTATACAGAATAAAAAATATTTAAAAAAGATGTTTTTAGTAGATTTTTAGTGTGGCAGTATATCTTTGTTTCTTATGAAAAGTGGTGCTAAAGCATGTCATCATCCATACAGTGATGTTATTGTGTATTATACAATGGGGCTTCTGTAACTAGAAAGACAATTGGCTGGCTGGGTCTTTTACCCATGAGTGAATCCCAGTATAACTCATAGACAAAGATCCAGCCATCCTCATCAGCCCCATCACTAAAAAAAGCAATACAACCCCGAGAACAGAAGCCGTCTCTGAATTTACAGACAGCGCACTAACTGCCACAGCATGCTGAAGCGATGACTGTCACAGTAAATTTGCACCATCACCTTTCAACTAATCTTCTATTTGAAATGTTTCTGGAATGTTGAAATCAGAAAAATGTGTGTTTTTTTAAAAACAAGTTCAAAAACAACTGAATTTGTGGCTGAAATGCTGACAGCCAAGCCGTGATACCGGGCATTTGTGTAAGGATTGGCGCATGCCCAATACCACGGCTCATTTTTTCTGCCATGATTTCTCTCTGTTTTAGCTGTCGTTTTTAAAAACCAAACCGTTTTCTGACTCGAGCATACAATAGTCAGAATTAAAAAAAATCTCAGTCTCCGCTGTTGTTATACCACCCGCCTCAAAATATCAACGTTGATGTCAATGAGACCATCAGCTGGCGGATCCTCTAACAGTCCTTTCCTCCAGTCACTGCTGGCTCCTGTACAAGCTACTCCCTCCCACCTCCATTGCGCTGCCATAGCATGGTCCGTCTCGTTTGGCATCTCACGCATCTAGTCTGCTAACATTTTTTTAATGAATCAACCAAAAAAAATAACAATCCACACACACTGCATTGTAGCAAGCAGATATAGGTGCGTGTGTGTGTGTGTGTTGTGTGTGTGTGTGTGTGTGTGTGTGTCTACCTAGCAACAGGGAACTATTTTACAGACAGGGAAAGGATATACTGTATAATCAATTTAAAAAAAGTTTATTTTAAACAAAAAAAAAAACACTGTAATCTTTTTTTTTTTTTATCTTTAATTCCTACCCATTGTATAATCGCAATAAACCACTCCAGGGTGTGGGTTATGCTAGGATTTACTCACGTCTGGTGCAGATTTGGTCACTCGGCCTGCGGCCTCGTGATCAAACCATACCAGGCATGAGTAAACCCTAGCATAACCCACACCCTATCATGGTTTATTGCTTAAATAACATCACAGTCTCAGGCATACACTGACCAATCACAGTCCAGGATTCTTTCTTGCCGTTGTATATACCTTTATTATGACATGGAACCATGCATTCTACACACCAGTTATTCAGATCGTAAACATCATGGGGCCTTGCGAGGGGGGGGGTCATGCACCTATGTTTCGAAAGTGATGTAAACCTGAGGTTCTAGGTGTGCTGTGGATATTCCGATACCCCTTAGACAAGGGTAAGAGTGTGCATATAAATGCCCTGGCCAATATTTGTCGATGTATTCAGTATCCCCTCTAGGGTGAAATAACTGAGGTGTTAATGCTTCATTCAAAACAATGTCTGTGGGAACAGTGGCACATTTTGATATTACATGAGACTCGTTATTGGACTGATGTCTGCTATACATTTCAAGTACCTAGGCCTATGGTTAGACTGCGACCTCAAGTTTGAGAGACATTGGCGGATTCTGTTCCAATAGGATTCCATCAAATTTTTGGAATTTCTCATTCTGGACCTGATTTAATTCTCATAAGGACCTCGGAATCAACATTGAAATCAGAACTGAAATCCTAATTACTAAATCCTAATTGCTTATATTACTAATCTGGTTTATGTAACAGGGTGCCCAGCAGTGTGGTATCAGGTGGTCCATGGTGCCATACTGGCACTCTCAGAGGACACATCCCTTTATACAGTGGAGGTAGGCCTGGGTTTTTTTGATTCACAGGGAATGGGTACAACATACAAACAGTAGTGTGGTGCCACCACCTGAGGAAATTCAGGAGTGTCCCAGGACACTCTAGCACTCAGGAACAACTGAGCAGGTAACATTTAAGCAATAATGCACAAGAGGGTGTGGGTTGTGCTGTAATAACCTCATGCCTGGGTGGCTGGGCACGAGGCCAGTGAGGTTATCCCAGCACAACCCACACCCTGGAGTGCATTATTGCTAATACACAATGGCTCGTTGTTATACAAAATAAAAATAAAATTTGAAAAATGTTTTCAGTAGATTTTTAGTGTGGCAATATATCTCTGTTTCTTAAGAGAAAAGGGAAACAATCATCCAACTAATCAATACAGTGTGTTGTGCTGGGATAACCTCACTGTGCCAGGGACACACTGACCAATCAGAGTCCACGAAATGTTCTTGCCATTGTATAATACCTTACAGTCTTGGCATAATGGGTCTCTGGGGTGAAGTAGTAGTGGCAGAGAGAGACGGAGCTGGCACCTTCATTGGCAACAGCTGGGCACTTTTCAGCAGCAGGGTGACACATTCGAAGTAAATGATTAATATTCTATTATCAAGTTTTAATATCAGTAACTGGCATTAGTAAATCACACAGTCATTGTCTGTAGGATTAGTCATTCAGCTCAGGAAACAGGGCACTCAGGCTTCAGTGCTACATCAACAAAAATAATTTATTTGCTAGGCTGTGCAAGTGCCAAGAGGCTGATGTTCCTGTTACCAGCATCTCAAACCTGTGTCTCAAAGCCTCCATTAGACATGTTCAGTAATGAGGTCATAATCAGTGATTTCATCACGTGCTATCCACTTGCAGCTGCAGAGTAGTAAACAGATACCATGAAGGGCATCAGCAACAAAGCCCAATAGGGTGTCTGCAAACATATTTACAAATATTTCTGCATATGCTACATAAGGCCACACTAGTGAACAAATTAGGTAGCAACTGGTCTAGAGACCATTCCCCTAATAAATCTATTTACAAAGAAGCTACGCAGAAATGTAGGAATACGCCCTGGACAATTCAGATTCAGGCACTCGTATGCAAAATCCCATGTGGTCTAAATTACACTACCAACATATCCATCAGAGTACGTAAAATTAGGTAGATACAGTTGCTGGCAATACATCTTACCCACACCTAGACTCAAGAGATTGTGTAAGCAATAATACATGACAGGGTGTGCATCAAGCTAAATCGGCACACACCCTGGGTGCGCTATGAGGCACAAGGCTGCAGGTCGAGTGCCTTCAACCACCCAGGAGGTGCATCACTTTAGCTCGATGCACACCCTGAGGTGTGTTATTGCACTTTTATAAAACTGGCAAGATCAAGCAGGTTTTTGTTTCAGGGCCACCCTGGACTGGAACAACGTGAGGCCCGGTGTTAAACCATTTGAGTCTTTTGGCAACCACAAATTCATCCTAAAGTGGACACTCCCCACTGCATTTTCTCCCACATTCAGTTAAGAACTTCATATAAGACTATAGACTAGGTTTGCTGGCCAAGGCACCTAGCTTCACCTGAGCTCTTTTCTTCTAGATTTCTAGAAAGGACAGAGCAAAGAACCTTACCAGAGCAAAGATATAGATTAAGGCTTCTTTTGGCTAGGCAGGTTTACTGTTTGTTGTTATTTTTATTTTGTACTCACAGGGATTGTTACTGTTTGTTGCTAACATGTTATTGCTTTATTTTCTCTCATTCAAATTGTTGCTGGGTATACTTTCTGCTGCATTATCACAGGGTGTGCCTACAGGTGTGTGCTTACAGATTACTGCTGTAGTCTTCTGAGTCAAATTGTCTTTTGCAAGGCATATCTTCTGTTACTGCTTTATTTTTCTCTGTAGCAAAGTGTTTCTTACAGGGTATATCTTCTGTGAAATTATTACAGGTTTTACAGTTTTATCTATCATTAAGATAAGTTTCAGTGCTACTGCATTTGTTGCTGGCTGACTATTTCTGCTCTTACCTCCTTGTTTCTTTTGTCCGTGGTTTTTTTTCGGCAGGGGAAGGGCCCAGCTATCCACCCCCATCCCCAACCACCCCACACTTCACTCCTTTTATAGGGTAGCACAATCATTACATTTCCTGTAGCAAAGCAGGAAAGAGCAGATCAGAGGGATATGCACACAGTAGCCTCATTTACAGGCGCACTAGTACTTTAACTTGTTATAACAAGTTATATAAAAACAAACAAAACACAAAATCAAACTTTTTTTTTAATTTTCTTCCTTCTTATTACTCTGACCAGGTCATATATCCAGCAACTTATCTGGAATAGATATCATTAACTGCAGGTACTGCAAAACACTTTTCAGAAGGGCAGTTTTACATTATTTAGGACACTGTCCTACATGCTGGGCCATTGGCGATCTAAGGGCTCAGTTCCAGGCAGCATGGGCAGAGATTGCATGCCTCAAATTCCATATTCAAGAGGAAATGTATTGTAAGAACCACTCACCATTTCCCCAACATCCAACAGAAGCACCTCGACTGCAGAGGGTAGTTGGTCCAGGAGGTTGGTAGGGGGTTAGGAGGGGCAAATCGGGTGCCCTATCACTCAGTGCTCTCCAACATATCACCTCCACAAACCATATAAAAACTACAAACAGGCATCTGCCTCTATCTCTGAAATCAAACTTAGGGGCAGTGGACACTGCAGAGCAGGACACTGCAGCACAGGAGCTAGCACAACAAAACTCGCCCAAAACAGGAACCAAAACAAAAAAAGCAAAAAGGAAATCCAAAAAAACTTCTGATCATAGGAGACTCCATGATTCGGGGAGTTGATACATATCTCCAGCCAGGGGTAATGGTCAGATGTCTCCCAGGTACATCAGCATAGAGAGACACTGACTGCATTGCTAAAATCATGCAGGAAGCAAGAGAAGACATCGATATCCTAGTACACATAGGGACTAATGATCTCATCAGCCAGTCAATTGTGGAGACTAAGAAACACCTGACCAGGCTGGGAGACAAACTGTCATCCATTTCATCTGGCATCTCCTTCTCTGAGATCATGTCAGTCTGGGAGAGGGGGACAGATGGATGGAAGGTCAGAGAAGGGGAGACAGGGGAGCTAAACATGTGGCTCAAGAGCTGGTGCCAGGAAAAAGAACACAAATTTGTAGGGAACTGGCAACAGTTTTGGGAGCGAAAGTTCTTTAAATTTGATGGACTACATCTGACTAAGGATGGAGTCAATGCATTGGGGCAGAAGTTTGACGTCTTTGCAGAATATTTAAACTAGCAAATGGGGAGAGGGGTGCAGTACCCCATAAGTCGAATAGGAAAAACACCTCTCCCCCTCAGCTAGTGGTCAAACAGGAGTTCAGCATGTTTGTAGTTCAGTTGCATCACCAGGTAAGAAAAAAGATCCCAGACCTGCAGGCAATAATGACAGAAGCTAAGCTGGACATAGTAGCCATAGTGAGACATGGTTTACCAGTAACCACACTTGGGAGACTTCAGTACCTGGCTATGTACTGTTCAGAAGAGACCGAGGTACAAAAAGGGGGGGGTGGAGTGGCCCTTTATGTCAATGAAAATATTAAAGCTACAGAAATTCAGAGTACACATAAGGAGCCAGAAGAACTGTGTGTCACCCTGGAAACAGGAAATGGGACAGCCATATGAAGTGGGGTTGTGTACAGGCCTCTAGACCAGGGGGAGGACATAGACACATTACTGTTAGAAGATATACAAAACATGACAGCTAAAGGTGAGGTTCTTATAATGGGAGACTTCAACATGCCAGATACAGATTGGGCAATACCAGCAGGGACATCTGCCAGAACTGGACACATGGTGGATTCCCTGGGGGCCTCAAACAACTGGTACAACAACCCAGAACAGACAGGGCTATCCTAGATCTAGTACTGACTAACAGGGAAAGGATCACAGATCTCCAGGTAGAAGGTCACCTGGGTGCCAGTGACCATCACATGGTATGGTTCAATTTGGCCACTAGAACAAAGTCATCCCATTCCAAGGCAAAAATATGGGTCTTCAGAGGAGCTGACTTTGATAAGATGGCCAACAGAGTTCAGCTAGCCCTGGCAAAAAGAAGTACAGGTGAGGGGGTACAGGCAAAGTGGGCAAGCATTAAAGATGCAAAACTTGAAGCAACATCCCATTGTGTTAGTGAGAAAAGGAAGTGCAAAAGAAGAAAGAAACCACTTTGGTTCTCAAACACAGTAGCAGAAAAGGTCAGAGCCAAAAGGCTGGCCTTCAGTAAATATAAGGGAAAGCAGCGGGATGAAGATAGGGAGGCATACCAAACTTCCCTAAGGGAAGCAGGGAGGCAGTAAGGCAGGCAAAGGCCCAAACTGAGGAAACACTAGCACGAACAGTAAAGAAGGTGACAAGACTTTCTATAGATATATTAGTGAAAGGAGAAAGTCCAGAGGGTATTGCTAAGATCACGGGGATAAGGGTGTGTGTGGAGGAACGGACCATGTAAAGCATCTAACCTAAATAGATACTTCTGCTCAGTATTTACTGAAGAGAAGGTAGGCAGGGCCCCAGCTCAGCACCATGGACACAGGGGGGAGGGAGGTGTGCACTAGTCCCTTCACAAAAGAAAGGGTCCTACAAGAGCTCGATAAGCTCAGGGTGGACAAGGCAATGGGACCTGATGGCATACATCCCAGGGTACTAAAGGAGCCAAGGGTGGAACTAGTAGAGCCATTATCAGAACTGTTTAGTGAGTCTCTGAGCACAAAAGAACAGTTAAACAATCACAAAAAAAAAGAGAGGTCCCAGAAGACTGGAGAAGGGCTCATGTGATCCCGCTCCACAAGAGTGGTAGCAGGGAGGAGGCAGGGAACTACAGATCAGTCAGTCTTACCTCAGTAGTGGACAAGATTATGGAGACACTCCTTAAGGAAAGGATAGTGCAACACCTGGAATCCATAGGAGCACAGGATCTAAGACAGCATGGGTTTACAAAAGGAAGGTCCTGTCAAACTAATCTCATAGATTTCTTTGACTGGGTAACCAGAGTGGTGAACCAAGGGGGAACAGATGGTGTTGCCTTCCTTGACTTCAGCAAAGCTTTCGATACTGTTCCACGTAGAAGATTGATTAATAAGCTGGGTAGGCGCGGGAAGGGTCAGACGTTGGTCAACTGGGTGGCAAACTGGTTGACGGGCAGAAAACAGAGTGTGGTGGTATACAGTCAGAAGAGATGCAAGTCACAAGTGGGGTACCTCAGGGGTCAGTCCTGGGGTCAGTCCTCTTCAATATCTTCATCAGTGACATTGCAGATGGACTGGAGGGTAAGATTTGTCTGCAGATGACGCCAAGATCTGCAACACAGTAGATGATCCAGATTGGGTAAGCAGAATGAGATGAGATCTGGATAAACTAGCAAAATGGTCAGAAGAGTGGCAACTGGGGTTTAACACAAAGAAGTACAAGATCATGCACATAAGGAAGAGAAACCCTGAAGCCACCTATAGGCTGGGAGGGGAGTTGCTGGCAGTCACAAGGGAAGAAAGAGAATTGTGCGTCATCATCACTGATGACCTGAAATCATCCAAGCAGACCACTAAAGCAGTAGGTAAGGCTAGAGGGATGTTGGGGTGTATTAGTAGGGGTATCACAAGTCGGAAGAGGGAGGTAATAATCCCTCTTTACAAGACACTGGTTAGGCCCCATCTGAGGTACTGCGTGCAGTACTGGAGGCCACACCTTCACAAGGACATTAACCAAACTGAGGCAGTCCAGAGAAGGGCAACCAAAATAGTGCAGGGACTGCATTAGAAAACATATGAGGACAAGTTAACTGAGCTCAAAATGTATACTCTAGAGCAAAGGAGGGAGAGAGGTGATATGATTGAAACATTCAAACACCTTAAGGGCATTAACAAGGTGAAAGAGTCTAACATGTTTCAATATAAGAAAAATAGCAGGACAAGAGGACACAGCATGAGATTAGAGGGAGGCCACTTAAGGAGTACTGTGAGGAAGTTATTTTTCACAGAAAGGGTGGTGGATGCATGGAATGGCCTACCTCAGGAAGTGATGGATATGAATACAGTGCAGGGCTTCAGACAGGCATGGGTAGGCATAAGGGAGCAATACAGATGAGTAAGAATAGATAGGCCATTGACAGAGCAAAGGCTAATGGCACATTCATAAGGTAGAATCATAAATGGGCAGACTGGATGGGCCTTGCAGTCCTTATCTGCTGTCAACTTCTGTGTTTCTATAATGTATAAATGTGATTTTTTTTGGTTCTATCTATTGCTCACACGTGTGTTATAACCCTCCACTTAGGTGGCCCATGTTTGTACAACTGGACCCAGGTATGTAGCGTGCCAATTTTTGCATGGATCCAAGAGGGTCATCACAGAAGTCGCCATGCCCGGTGCGACTCAGGCACTGCTAGGCCATGTGTGAATGAGCTAGCCCCGAAGTGAGGGGTTATGCCCAATATGTGAGTCAGCTCAGTAACCACAAATTGTAACTCTTGCATTGCCAATGGGTGATGCACTCAATTCAATTGGCTATCATATTCAACTGAAACCTGATGTGTAATTGGGTGATGGGACTTCGGATAGGTGTGGTGGCACTCTGTGCCATTCCCTGCTGCAGTCCCACTTGGATATCCTCAATCCTCTGTATCACCAGCACAAACATTCTAACCACAGTCCTATTAGCACAAACACTCCCACAATTCACAATCCCACCAGCATAAACACTCTCCCAGTTCACAGTCCCACAAGCAAAACCCTCCCACAATTCACAGCCCCAAAAGCAAAAATCCTCCCCCAATTCATAGCCCCACCAGCACAAACACTCTCCCAATTCAGAATCAGACCAGCACAAATACTCCCCAAATTCAGAGTCCCACCAGCTCAAACACTCCCCCAATTTCCATCCCCATAAGCATAAACATTCTCCGAACTAACAGTCCCACCAGCACAAACACTCCCCCAATTTAGAGTCCTACCAGCACAAACACTCCCCCAATTCACAGTACTACAATCACATAAACCCCATCCCTATCCCCAGGTCCATCAGCATAAACATTTTCCTGATTCACAGTCCCACCAGCACAAATACTCTCCCAATTCAGAGCCCCATCAGCACAAACACTCCCCACATCTCCAGGCCCATATTCATAAACATTCCCCCAATGAACAGTCTCACCAGCACAAATACTCTCCCAATTCAGAGCCTGACTAGCACAAGCACTCCCCGCATTTCCAGCCCCATCAGCATAAACTTCCCCCAATTAACAATCCCACCAGTACACTCTCCCAATTTAGAGTCCTACCAGCACAAACCCCTCCTCATTTCCATATACAGCCCCACCAGCCCAAAACTCCTCCTAATTCCAAGTTCTGCATCTTATTTTTATATTTATTCAGTCATTCAGAATTTTGTGCACTGGAATATCCCTATTTAAGCTCCCGCCCAGTTTTCAAGAGGCTCCCAGGGTGACAGACACTGCAGCAGACATTCACAAGACAAGCCTTGAATAAAGTTAATAAGCAGAAAGTAAAGGGTAACAACAGTCACAATATATGCATATTATACATAGACCCTGGCAGGCGGGTGTGCCTGCCCCTGCATTCGGTACCCTCACAATAGCAAGAGCTACAGGAGACTACTGGGGAAAGGACAGGCCTCAGATTCTGGTGCCCTTTCTCTGCCCTGTGAACTGTTGAGTTTCTTGAGTGACAGCCCAAGGCACCAGTTGCAACACACTGACAGCAAGGCCTGTAAAGGCGAGACTGTGCTAGATTCAGCCAGACCTAGTGTGGTTCTTATTGTGAGAAGACCTGCTGTGCTGGGAGGTGGCGTGATTTATGCCATCCCAGGCCTCAAACATATGATTTAAGCTGGGAAAAAGCTGCTGAGTTTGGAGAGGAAAAGACTGGCAAATGCGTGCCATCACATTTACGATGCTGAAGATCCAGCATGAAGCAAGAGACCGAGGGCTGCTGATGCAGGTCCCATACCAGACACTTCGCAAGGTGTTAGGCTACCACTGACCTGGGTGTTCGGGAGCCGGGATATGCATGGGTCAGTCTGAGGGCTTTGCAGTCTGGAGGGCATGGCAGAAGGTCAGAGTAGCCAGTACCAAACGTAACCAGTTCAGCTCAGAGTGAAGAAAGGGAGTCTGCTTGCAATGTCGAGCCCTGGGAGAGCAGAGATCCAGAGGCTGGTTGCACAAGAAGGAGCCACCCCATGTCCAAGAACCATGAATACACCACAGTGCAACATGATTTCAAGGGATATCTACTGTTATTCATCATTTTCTGTAAACTGACAATCAGGCCAGATTACAAATGAGAGGTTTACTGTCATTTAAGATATTGCATGGGCAGCTGGAGGGGAGTAACATTAAATTAAGCACATTATTGCTTATCAAGAGAACCAATGCTGGCCGATCTGCAGCAAGATCTACAGGCCTACAGTGGTTCAACCTGTGGTACCCAGGGACAATGTGGGATTTAGTAAATCTCGGTACCAGGCTAGCCTGCCAGGAGGGGCACTTACTTGGGCCCTATGTTACGCTGTTGTGTGCCTTAACCGTTTTCCTCCCTAGGTTCAGTTTCCTTTTAATAAAGCTGCATTCCTTCATTGTGCTGTATCTGTTCTGGTTATTGACTCCCAAGTGGTTGAGAAATTAATGGTTTCCTTACCGAGCCCACCAACAGCAAAGGCTCTAGTGGCTTAGGTGATTGGAGTGTCCCAGCACTAGCCCGTGAATCTAATTACACTGGACCAGACTGGTTTACCAAACTTGATGGCAATGCCACTTGCACTGTCTTGGCACATTCCACAAGAAGTAAAGACTTTTTTATTAAAGAGACAGATACACTTGTGAAACTAATTAAACTAATCAGAGTGCCTCTGTCTAAGGAAGCGTCAGATTAAGCAACATTTATCAGGAAAGCTACTAATGTCAATGATGTATCAGCAATGTATACTGTACAAGATGGGCATTCTCATATTCCAAAAGAAGCAACAGAGTAAAATATGACTAGGACTAAGTAATAAATTCTGGATTTGGAAATCATAGACGTTTCAAAGTCATTTTTTAAACTTTATTTATTTAGTATCATATCATTCCACAGTGTGTTAAAACAATACTTGCATTATCACATACAAATGAAAAATATAAAATACATTTTCCATTAAGAATCAAACATAATAAGAGTAACAAAGATGCAACAGATTAGATCTAAAACAAAGCCTGTCAGTTCATAACATAATGATTCTACCTGCTGACTATTGATGAACAATTGAGGAAGCACAGTTAATCTAAATGTTATTCCACTATCAAATCCATTAAGCATTAGGTATTCTCCTGTGATGAACTTGTCTTTTTTCATTTCTAAGAGATGAAATCTGGTCTAAGTAGGGTTATATACATTATCCAACGTCTCCAGATTAACTCACGTGAGGGCTGCTTTTTATTTAGGGTATCCGTTAGCTGTTCCATCCTGTAAATTGTTATGCTATCCTGCCATTGTCCCAGGGTGGGTGTGTCCTGGAGCAACCACTTTTTAGTGATTGCCTTCTGGACTGCCAGGATAGAGATTATCAGTCTGCTTGTACTGGGGTCTCTAAATTCTCTGGGGTGGTCTGAGAAGAAATATTGGGTAGGGAATAATTTGAAAGCTGGTGTGAACATTTCCCCCATGGCCTTCTGGAGTGCCTGGAAGAAGGTACGAAGTCTTGAGCATTCCCACAGGATGTGCCCCAATGCAGCCCTGGGGTGTCCACAACCTCTCCAGCAGTTACTATCTTGTCCCAGTTGGAATTCAGCCTTAATTGCCGGCATCCTGAAGTAACGCGTAGTTACTTTCCAGGAAAAAACTTTCCAGTTTGTAGCTGTTGTTCCCCAATGTATTTTACTGAGATGGTTTTTCCAGGTTTCGTACATGATCTGAACCCCCAGGTCAGCCTTTCAAGCTGCTTTTATTGAATCAGTTAAGTCCCCCTCTGAACTATTTAGTGCTACATATTAAGTATGAAATCATGTGGTCTAGGGCTTTCCTCCTATAGCTGCTTACAGCATTGTTATAATTTTAGGAGGCGAGTTATCCCCCCATAAGTCCCTGGATAGAGTTTTAATGTAGTCCCTGATCTGAAAATACCTGAACCTGTCCCTGACTGAAATCCCATATTGTGTAATTAACTCTGCTAACATGGTAAAAACACCATCTTTAATGAAATGGGAGATTAAGTGTGGTCCTGCCCTTTCCCTTCTGCAAAAACCTAGGTCCATTTTAGCTGGTACAAAGGATACTGTGTATGGGATTGAATAGAGCAGTGGTCTCCATCTTGCTAGATTTTTCCCATTCAGAATGGTATACCAGCATTTTAAATTGGTGTCTGTATAAGGGTTAAGATCCTTTCCATCTTTCTGGGGCTGCCCTTTGGTCCAGAAGGACTCTATTCACGTGTGACAGGTCTTCTTGCAATGCTATAGACTTCCATTTTGCCATATAATGTGGATGCAGCCAGTACAGCATGGTTCTGAGCTGGGCTGTGTAAGAATAAAGTTTTAAATTTGAGAGAGCCAAGCCTCCTAGTCTTTTTAGCAGTTGAAGGAGGGTAAACCGGATCCTCAGTCTCTGTGTTCCCCCAAATAAATCAGGAAATCTGTTTGTTCAGAGCCTGAAAGAACTCAATTGGAATAACAATAGGTATTGATTGGGTTAGATATAAAAATCTAGGCAGAAGCACCATGCTAACTGCCTCAGCTCTTTGAATTAAAGGATGGTGACCATTGCCCATTTCTCCAGGTCTACCTTGATCTTATTTAATAAAGGGGATAGTTAAGATTAAACATTTCTTTGTGGGTAAGGCCCAGTTGAAATCCCAAATATTTTAATTGCTGTAAATGCCATCTAAAAGGGAAAGCTGATTTAATTTCTGCAGAGGGAACATAATGTAATTGAAGGACTTCTGTCTTGATAGAATTAATTTTATACCCTGCTATTTCCCCGAAGTCTGGTAGAACTCTCCACAAGGGCTGTAAGGACCGTTCCAGGTCTGCCAAATACATTAGCAAGTCATCGGCATACAGTGCCAGTTTATGACATCCCCCCTCCACACCTCCATGCCCCAGACCACCTCCTCCTGCCTCAAAGCCTGAGCCAGTGGTTCTAGATAGAGAGCAAACAGGAGGGGCGACAAAGGGCACCCCTGCTGGTGCCACTTAGTAGTGGTATCCGAGAAGAAAGCAAACCATTTATTTTAATATAGGCTCAGGGGGTTGTATATAAAGCATCTATAATTTGAACAAAAGACCTGGAAAAGCCCAGCCTACATAGCACAACTCTAAGAAATTGCCATGCCACCCAGTCAAAGGCCTTCTCTGCATCCAAACTTAACAGTAGGAAAGGGGCCTCCAAGCAGGCAGCGTAGTGAAGGAGGTGAAGTGTCCTGTTTATATTATCCTGGGTCTGTCATTTGAGGACAAAACTAGTTTGGTCTTGATTGACCAGGAGTGGAAGGATAGCCTCCTTCTGCCTTGCCATGATGGTTGTGCGTAATTTATAATCAATGTTAAGTACAGAAATTGGTCTATATGCAGAACATAAGGAAGGGTTATTTCCCTGGTTTTGGGAGTCTGTTAATTGTGGCAAATTTCCACGTAGATGGTGTCTCCTCCCCCTCCTGGACCCCCAGACACACGTCTAGTAAGGTAGGCCCCACCTCCTTTCTAAACAGTTTAAAAAACTCTCCTGTGTAGCCATCCTGGCCCGGGCTCTTGTTAGCTTTAAATTAGAAATGGCTGAGTTAACTTCTGCCATTGTGACTGGCTGTTCTAGGGCTTGTTGGTAGTCTTGTGAAAGTATCGGGAATTGAAATCTGGTTTAAAAACTGTCTATCTTTTCCCCTACTGACTCATGATCAGGAGTATACAGTTTCTGGTAAACTTTTTCAAAAATTCTTAGAATCTGATGGGGTAGCCTGACCATGTGACCTGTCTCTGGGTCTTGAATTTGTGTGATTGAGGACTGAGAGGTCCTCTGTCTAAGTCTATGTGTCAGAAAGTTGGTAGCCCTCGGCCCACTTTCAAAGCATTTTTGTTTTAGTACTGGAGGGCATGTTCTGTACGGATGTCTAACAGCTGTTGTATCTGTTGCCTGGTGGTTTGTCATAAAGGGTAGACTGCTACGTCCCCTGCTGCATGTTGCTCCTGTAATTCCTTTAGTTGTTGCTGAAGTTTCTCCAGCCATTGTGATTGTTGCCTTTTATAATTTGAGGCATACTTAATAATATCCCCCCTCAGCACTACCTTAAGTGTGTCCCAGAGTGTTGATTTTTTAATTCCAGGGGTTAAGTTTTCCCTCAGTATCTGAGGGATTCTCTCCTTTACTATTTCCCCAAATTCTTTCAGATTTAACAAAAAATTATTCAGTCTCCAGATAGTCTTCCCTTTCTCCGAGTCCCACTCCTGCTTAAGTAATAACTGGGAATGGTCTGAGAGCACAGAGGGGATAACCTGGCATTCTTTCAGTTGGTATTGGTGCTCTTTCAAGACTAAAACATAGTCTATCCTTGTGTATGTACCATCTGGGACTGAATAATGAGTATATGCCCTCCTTCTTGGGTAAAGATATTTCCATGTGTCTACCCACTGTACCCCCTTGAAGTAACTCAAAGCTACCTGCTGTGCAGATGCTCTCCTAGGGGCTCAAGGGTTTGTGGTATCCCACTGGTCATAAATTTGGTTATAATCTCCCCCTACCACCAGCATGCCCTTCTGATATTCTGTAATTTTTTGACATAGTGTCTTAACTACCGTGGCGTTTGATCCTGGTGGAATACATAGGGAGGCCAAGGTTATCCACCGGCCTTCCAATAGGCCAGTAGCTATAGCCAAGCACCCCTCCAGATCTAAATAGGTGGTACTCAGATGAAAAGGCATGGACCATGGGATAAGAACAAGCGGCTCCTCTTCATTTCTCCCCCCCCCCCCACATAAGACTACCTGAAAAAGCTGCTGGTTCTTTACTGCCCCAGACGATCTCTCCGCTCGGCCAATGAGGGGTTGCTAGACATTCCAAGGGTATGTCTGAAAACATCTGGGGCAAGAGCTTTTGAGTAAGCTGCCCCTACCCTTTGGAATTCTCTACCCCACCGGCTTCGGGAGTGCACAACTGTGGAGGGATTTAAACAATCCTTAAAAACCTATTTGTGGCTGCAGGCATTTGGAAATTGAATTAGTTGATTTTATTAACCGATGTTTGATCTTTTAATCATTATTTTATTACTGTGTGTTTGCATTTTAAAGTGTGCGTATTTATGAACTGTACAGCGCCTTGGTTTTTGATAAGGTGCCTAATAAATAAATTTGTTATTATTATTTATTATTATTAAGAGGAAGCGACCACCTGAGAGAAGCCAAACTTGATCAATTTAGAGTGTTTCTCTTTACTTAATGAGTTTCTTGAAGGAGAACAAAAATTGGCTTCTGTTTCTTGTTAGAAGAGATTACTCTATATCTCGTAATAGGGTTATTCAACCCATTAATGTTATGCAAAATAATTATCATATGCTGTTTGTTAGCCATTTAAACTATGCATTTATTCTGGAGACTTCCCAGAGCCCTATCCATGTCCCCTTCCCATACATCAGGGGCCAAATAACTTGTGGTTGTACCCTCCTTACATTATCTTCCCCTGTGTCAATAAGAATATGTCTTAATCCCTGTCTTACTATAATTGCATATCCTGTGCACCTCATTTGACGTGCAGCTATTGTTTACTGCCAAGCACAATAAATACTGAACTTCTCACTATATCTAAGTCACTTAACTTAATAAACTCTATGTTATAACAAACATTGAACAAATTTTAATGAATTAACCATGTTTCCAAACTGTAAAGTGGATATTCCCACATTATGAACATATAAACATGCTCCCTAATGATCTGAGATGGGAGCCTACAAGTGACTCCCACCTGAATAGAAGAAAAAGTGGCCGCAATGCATGCCAGGCCTTCCTGGTCTCAAACTCTGTTGGACCAATAAAAGATGACATTTACAATTAGTATCACTGTCATCATCCCAATGCCCTCTATGGAGCCATAGCCCATGAACTGGCTATGCGTAGATTAATTAATTTAATTCTTATTTAGTCTCCATGTCCCCCATAGATAAAAGTACATGGTAACTTTGAGATCTCTAGTGTCGTTCTGGCATTTCTACCTGAGTTGCCATACAGTGGAGCTACTGGATAGATGACCCTAAGGATAACTTTGTCTCTTCTTAGTGTTTGTCCACAATTCTAAGCTGACCTATAATTCAAATAAAAGTATAAAAGACTTCCTCTCTTTCCATACCATGTATAATTTTCCAATCAAAACAAAAAATACCTATGAGGTCATATGGTAGCCTCATACTTCCACTTAACCTCCCTTCCTCCCTCCTGGACCTTGCGAGAGGGAAAAGAAACACAATCTATGAGGGATTACTTCATCCTTCTCTCAATATTTTAACCCCAAAACAATATCTGTGGGGAGATATAGGGTCCATTTTTGTCCGTTTATGCAATGTCTATATATCCTAGGGTCTGCAAGGCTGAAGAAGATGCTATTATATTTAGCCTCAATATAATTAAACAAGCAAAAGTAAAGTTTGGCAACATTTAGACAGATTCCCCATGGAGGTACATGGTCAGCTGAACATAATGTCTCAGAATCAATAAGGGAACTATTACAGAAGAGGTAGAACTATGCCCCAAAAGGTGTTTGTGGTAAGAATAAATGATAAGTCCTCCTAATTGCCCACAAAAGCATTTTAAACACAGTCTGGAGGATCCTGCTTTCCACTGGAGCGAGTAAAAGTCTCAGACCCATTAAGTGGTGCATTCTGAAGGGCAGGTAAATTACACACACCCCCAACCAGTCTAGGGGGGACTTCGGTATAGGTATCGCTCACTTGCGAAGCAGTGCCCAAAGCACTAAATTAACCGAAGTCAGTGTTCGCCAGATCTCAAGTGTTCCCTTCCTCAAAGGGGTGATCTCCTGTTGTTCTCTGGTTTCTCAAGTTACTGAGAAGCACCTTGATATCTTTGAGTGTTCTCAGGGCTTCTGCTCTGGCTTTATTCTTGTGTGGGTGTTTCTCTGCTGTATGCCACTCTGTGCATGATGGTTGAGTTTGTTGCTCCTTCAGACCTTCCAACTCCATTCCCCAGCCTCTTGCTTGTAGTTCATACTACACTTCTAACAGCAAGTTATAGACCTTTTTTTTTTTTTTTTTTTATTTAGTTGTTTAACCAGGTATAGCACACTAAGCTGAAAGCTTTTTTACAGGAGCGACCTGGGAGCACAAGGAAGTCAAGTGACTTGCTCAAGGTCACACAATATGCAAGTGGAAGCTGTGGAATTCAAACCCAGGTCTGGTCTGCTGCATGTCACCAGATTTGCAGCTCAGAGCCTTAGACCACTGCGCTATACTGCCTCCCATTGATTCCAGAATCCCAGAAAATCTTTAATTTTACCGGATAAGGTGTCTGGAATCTGATTTTGTGACCCTGAAGGATTCTGAGAATTGGTGAGTAAGCAGCCCACTGCTTCACGATCTTTGTAGGGTAATCATTGTCAAAAATAAGGTGAGCTGCATTGTATTTCACTATTTTTTTGTCTAAGCCGTTCTCAATAAGAGCTCCTTGTCTTTATAGCTGGATAGTTTGAGAACTATGGACCGGGGTCTGGCTGCAGGGTCCGATGGTCTTGGGACTAAAGTACAGTGTGCACGTTCAATTTTAAAATTAAAAGTTGGGGATAGCTCCAGGACATCTCTGAGTAGGTCTTCAAGGAAGTCTCCCTCAGAGACACCATAAATACAAATGTTGTCTCTCCTCAACCGGGTCTCCATATCAATAATTTTGCTCTGTACAGTCTCCTGGTGGGTTACCAGAAAATCAACTGCTGCTCTCAACTGGTGAGAGTCGTCTTCAATGCCCGATACCCTCTTCTCGGAGGCTTGTACTCTGCCTTCTGCCTCCTTGATTCAGAATTTTAGTGACTAAAATTCCTGTTTAGTTTCTGCTCAAAAGGATCTGAGTTAGGATAAGAGGGTTTCAAAATGTGATCTGGACAGATGTTCAGTCTCCTGGTCTGTATCCGTTTCTAGGGCCTCATTGTCTTCTGGAGACAAGCTGCAGCTAGACCCCTCCTGGTCTGATAATCCTCCTCCATCCCGTGTGTTAACTGTAGATTTAGAATGGGATCTGCTGTGTCTGGACCCTCCCTTTGTTCTTTTAGCCATCTCGGTATATTTTTATCAATTCAACTGCAGAATTTGGAGGGATTAGTATGTGGGAGTCTCAGAGCTCTAGAGGAAAGCTGCTATTAGGATGATGACATCACCGAAGTCCAGAAGTTTCAAAGTTGTAAATTAGTTCTAAGTGGACATTCAGATGGATAAAAGAAAAGATGGGCTAAGTTAAGTCCCTATTATTTCTTTTTTAAAGTGATACAAAAAAAACTAAAAAAAATGGGGATCTATTTATCAGATACTAAAAAACATTTTATATATAAGAGTGAGATGTATATCTGGAAGGTTAGTTAGATCGGTATTAGATTGAGGATTAGAGCAGGTGTTTCTCTTAAAGATGAATTACATTTATTAATTTTTTCTCCATTTTTTTCTTTCTGTTTTTTTTTTCTCTCCTTTGTATATTTCTTTTTTCTCGTCCCATTAACTGGCTTAGGAGACCTAGCATACAGTACATTGTCCAGCCACTTTATTTATTTATTTATTTGAGTTTTGGTAACCAGGTAAGTTCACTGAGATGACTGCAGTCCCTTTTTCAGAGGCGACCCGGAAGTGCAGTATGTATATAATACGGTGCTTTAATATAGCAATGACAGTTACAATGCAAAAATTGATATACAGCGTTCGATGATCCACAGGATTATGATACAGGCAGATATAACCACAGGTTTATGAAATAACAAGCAGGTAGGTTACACAGTAACATAGAAACATAGAATTTGACAGCAGATAAGGACTGCTTGGCCCACCTAATCTGCTCATTTCCCTACCTAACAGATAAGCTGCAGATCCTAGTTAACCAACAGCCTACTTCCTCCTAACCCTCATTAGAATTGCCTTATGTCTGTCCCATGCATTCTTGAATTCCCACACTGTTTTTGACTCCACGACCTCCTCAGGAAGGCTGTTCCATGCATCTACAACCCTCTCCATGAAGAAATACTTCCTCACATTACTTCTGAGCCGTCCCCCCTCTATCTTCAAATTGTGCCCCCTTGTTCTTGCACATCTCTTTTTCTGAAAGATGCTACCCTCTTCGACTTTGTTGAGTCCCTTGAGGTACCTGAAAGTTTCTATCATGTCCCCCCTCTCCTTCCTTTCCTCGTGGCTATACATATTAAGCTCCTTTATTCTTTCTTCATATGTCTTCTGCTGCAGACCCTGCACCATTTTAGTTGCCCTCCTCAGGACAGCCTCCACCCTGTCTATATCTTTGCGGAGATGGGGTCTCCAGAACTGCACGCAGTACTCCAGATGTGGTCTTACCATCTGTTTGTACAGAGGAATAAAAACTTTCTGTTTTCTACTGGTGATGCCTCTCCCTACACATTCCAGTATCCCCCCAGCCCGCCTTACTGCCTTCTCACATTGCTTGCCCACCTTTGAGTCATCTGGTACAACTACCCCCAGGTTCCTTTCCATTTTTTTTTTTGTTAACGTATTTTATGCACTGGTACTCTATGTGGCATCCTTCAGAGGTGCCCAACTCAATCCTGCCCCTTCTACTCCCTACCTTGGTCAGTCATCACCGGTTCACCCCCCCAGAGGGACTTCCCAGCACTCTGGATCACCCCCTGGAACTGGGCCCACCCACCCTCAGTGGCACTTTCTGAAATTAGAGGGTCCATCCCTCTGGGAGGTTGGCCGTGGATCCCCACTGTGGCCTGACCTGGCATTAGGGATGAGAGGGAGATCCCTGGGGCCCTCGGCAAGCCGGAGATTTTCTACTTTTTGAGTTCCCCCCTCTCCCTGTGGAGCCCGGCCAGCAAGGCAATGAGTTGCCATGGCTCTGCCCTATGGCATACGCCATGCTGCCCCAATCGGTGATCCTCCAGCCACCACCAGAGGTCGCTCCAAGAGCGAGCGCACCCCGTACCCACCCCCAGGAAGAGAGAGCAGTCCTCTGGATGCTCAATCTCTTCCCTCCCCTACCAACCCTGGCTCATTCTCTAACCCAGGTCAACAGCGTGGTGCGAGGTGTGGTGTCCAGCGCCTCAACCCTCAGCGCCACCGGGCCGGACCCTTTCCATTTTTGTTGTTGTCAGTATCTCACCCTCCATTGTGTACTCTTCCCCTGGGTTTTTTTCCCGGGTGCATTACTTTGCACTTCTTTGCATTGAATCTAAACTGGCATACATTTGACCATTCCTTCAACCTTGCTAATTCCCTTCTCATCCTTTCCACACCACCTTGTGTATCAACCTTGTTGCAGATCTTTGTGTCATCTGCAAAGAGACATACGTTTTCTTCCAGTCCCTCTGGAATGTCATTTATAAAGACATTAAAAAGGACTGGCCCCAGTACTGAACCCTGCGGTACCCCACTAGTAACCCCCCCTTTCTTCACTGTGTAGTAGTGTGACAAATACATGACACATTCAAGAGAGTGCACTGCAATATATAATTGTTAGCTAATGATATCAGATACAAGAGGGCTAACCAATAGCAGTTATGTTTAAAGGTGTTCAAAGGACAAGTCATCCCCATATCTCCCCCCAATAAGAACTCTCAAATCTTGACAGTCAAAATTATCCTGGTACAGCAAGGCAAGACCCTCACCATTATATCTGTGTATATTCCCCCTTGTGATCAAACAGCAGGTTTTAAAATGGTTACAGATTTCCTAGACACCCACACCACAGTGAGACAATTGTCCTGGGTGACTTTAATGTGAACTGGTTAGCCCCTGAACCTGCGCGTACAAAGACACCATTGCAGCAATTAATGTAACCCAAATGGTCACATCCGCCACAAGATTCAGCTATAGAACTGGATGTAGTACCCTGCTGAATCTGATCCTCACTACCCACCCTAGGAGAATCGCAAACACTCAAGTACTCCCAGACTCTCTTAGTGACCACTGCCCTGTTATCTGCCAATGGACAAACAAGGCCCCCAAGTCAAAGCCCACCTTTTGCCACCAGCATATACTCAAAAGAGGGAAGCTTTCTCGACTCATTGCGGCATTCCCACAAATTGACTGGTCACCCCTCGACTCCATGAGCTGCATCAATCATGCTCTCAACGTCTTTATTACCCGGTTTAAGGGTGTCTGTGATAACTTTACCCCTCCTAAAAAAAGAGAAATCAGATCCGTTAACAACCCCTGGATTACCCCTGAACTAATTAACATGATGAACACTGGGATAATCTCTGACACCGTGCGATGGCATCTAGACAAAATCCTGATCTGCAGCAGTATAAAACAGCCAGAAATCAGCGCACACAGGCCATACGGAGAACCAAGAGTGAATACTACAAGTGGGAGCTAACTAACACCTGTGGAAACAGCAAGTCCTTCTGGGATAACATAAAAAGCTTTATGGGAAAACCAAATTGATCCTCCTCACCATGCTCCAGGACAGTTGGAGCATTCTACAAGACCATAACAAAACTGCCGATACGTTTAATCGTTCTTTTATGGATCTTAGCAGTATAATTCCCTCAGACTCCTTTTCTCACTCGCCAACTCTAGGTCTAAGTGAGAAGTCCAACCCTTCCATGACTAGCCCCCAACCCTCTTCTATTTCAGAAAAATATCCCTCTCTGAAGCTAGGAAATACATCCAAAATATTCTTGGTAGATCTAGATTCAGTAGTGATACCTTAGATATTAAACTCCTCTTACTCTCCCTTGATGCCGTCCTACTCCCTCTTACTAAACTTCTTAATCTTTCACTCGCCCTCAGGCAGTTTCCCCAGCTCTGGAAATCGGCCATTGTCACTCCCACCCATAAAAGTGGTGATAAGTCCCTGCACTCCAACTACCAGCCCATCTCTATGTAACCCCTAGGTGGCGCTATCTCAAGGGCTACTACCCCTGTCTGCTGGGCTAGTTGCAGGTTAAGGGGCCTGAGTTCTGAAACGGGTGCCTCCACCCAGAGGTCAGGGTTGGTAGTGGTCAAGCTAACCTGGGAACAACCCTCCAGGACACTGTAACCCCCCCTTTCCTTACTAGTGGCCGGAACAATACACAATAATCACTTTCACAATACCCCTGATACATCACACAAGTACCCAAACTGTTTTCATTTACCACCAGGGCTTTCCTCTGGCTTGGCCCTGGGGAACCCCTGTAAAACAAGGTTATACACAGCAAATAACAGCAGTACAGTACTCTTGCACAAACTGGAACCACTGTCAGGGTAAATGCAAAAAAGAGTTAGATCTGATTTATCTAAGGGACTTGAACAAGGGAGGGGTGTAATCAGGTTAATTTTCTTAAAGACTCTATCATTCAAACAGTTATGCATGCACTTCAGGGTCCATGAACAGTCACACACTTTGGGTACGCAGATGGAGAATGGTGGGCTAGCCAGGAATATTGCAGCTGGTTGGAGCCCTGTGATAGAAGAAAACAACATGCACAGCACACACTATTTGTAATCTGGAGCCGGAGGGCTCAGTTCGTGAAAAGGAAACAAGACAATCAGATGACACACTTTTAGATTAGGCTGTTGTTGCAGGGAGCTACCCTAATGATTACTCACGATACCGAAGACTGGACACAGGCTGAATGAAAATCAAGACAGCAGGTGGTTCATCTGGAGTGTCAGGAGAAGCAGGGCCCACACGAATCGCTGAGGCATCATTCCTGTTCAAGCGTGGAGCAGGGGGATGAATCCCAGGCAGGTCTCTTGTTGATGCCTTTCTCTGTGCAGCGGGTAGTCTGGCTTGGCCAGTGTGGCAAGGCTTCGGCCAAATGGAGACAAATTCGGATACAGTCCGTTTTGGGCTGGATACAGCTTCCAGCAAGCAGAACATAGTTCACACAGTGAGGAACCAAATCATGACCCACTTTCAATACACAGCACATTTACATGTAAGGAAATTCTGCTGTACCAGGCGAACCGCTCTCAGGTCATGATCGCAAAGTCTCTGCACAAACTGGGGATTCAGAAGCAGCTGGAAATCTTGACAGGCCGATTGCATTCAGCAAAATCTTCGGTCTTCTTCAGGTATGAGCCTGGTAGAAAATCAGTGGCTTACTTTCTTCTCACAAACTTGGATTTAGTCCAAAATAATTCTCTTTTCTCCCTCTCAGGGGCAGCAGGCAGACATGCAGGCCAAAACTCAGCCCTTTCACAGTTCTCCCATGTGAATCCACTCAGGATTGCTGCTCAAGAACACTTGAGCTCTTTCTTCTTCAGCTCCCAACTTAGATCTGCCTTAAACAGCAGGCAGCTTGGGGATTTCCCTCAGATCCAAAAGGTTCAGTTGGTTGATTCAGCTGTCAGTTAAAGCAAGAGCTCCCCCTTCAGTTGCAAAAAGGCACCAAAAGCCCAAAACTACAATTCCTACAGATTTTTACTCCAGACAGCTCTGGTAGTCCAGCTCCATTTTAGGTCCCACCAGTACTGATTGGTCCAATTCATAGTCTTGTGCCAAATGGTAGGAATAAACAAGGCAGTCCTTGTTGCAAAGAAGGCAGGTAAGACAAATTACATTATCATTAACACTTTAAATGATTTTCAGCAAATAGTTACATCTTTCAACAGAGCTCCCTCTCAATTTACTTATAACTGCAATCCAGGCAGCTCTTAAAGAGACAGTACCCAGAGGCTATACAGGCACTCTGTGGTAATACATTTAAACTGATAAAACGCAGGACTCCAGCCTTGCAGTGAGCATTTAGGCAAGCTTGAGGAAGACTTTTCAGGAACCCCCATTTTCAGGAGGGTTACATCTATCTTACCCCCTCTCTCTAAAGTGCTAGAACATATTGTGGCAGACCAGCTGGCTGAATACCTAGAGAGGCATGAGCAACAGTGCCCACAGCAACACAGCTTTTGCAAGGCACATAGCACTGCCACTGCCCTGCTAGAATTCACTAGCCACATACATGAAGCTCTGGATTCCGGTAACCTTCTGGGTGCAGTGTATATTGACTTAACGAAGGGCTTTGACACCGTGAATCACCTGCTCCTGGTGGACTCCCTATCTACACTCGGCCTCTCACGCACAGTCACCATGTGGTTTGAAAACTACCTCACTGACAGGAGTCGACAAGTTAAGATCGCTGGCACACTTTCTAGTAGCCTCCCTGTGCGATCAGGTATTGCCCCAGGATCCATACTTGGACCCCTTTTATTCAGCCTCTTTATTAACAACCTCCCTGCAGCCTGCAAAAATAAAATGATACTCTATGCTGACAAAACTGTCCCTTTTTCTACCCACTCATATCCTGCCCCCCTCTCTCTGGACCTACAGAAAAACTTCAGCCATGCAGGGTCCTGGTTCGTTCAGCAAAAGCTGCTGCTGAATTATTAAAAAAACGAGGTCATACTTTTCCATGGACCCAGTAGCAAGTTCAGATCAACTGGCCTTGTCATCCACAACACGCAGCAACAACCACTTGACCAAGTACAGGAAATTAAATACCTTGGCATTACCCTCGACTGTGCCCTGTCTTACAGCACGCATATCCACCAAATCTCTAAAGCCATTAACTCAAGAATTGGGGTCCTCTACCGCCATCGCCACTGCCTGACCAATGAAGTCATGAGAACAGCAGTAACTGGCTCCATTTTGTCCACAATTGATTATGGGCTAGTATTCAATTGTGCTGCCTCTGAAACCGCACTGAAAAGAGTTAGGACCTCCTTAAATAAGTGCTGCAGGCTTACCACAGGAGCCAGTAAGCGCACCCATACCTGCGACCTTTACAAACGTTCCAACTAGCTCAACCTCGATGGTAGACTGGCCTACCAGACCTGCCTACTGGCTAATAAGGTCTCCCTACACCTCACCCCTCCTGACTCACATGCCCTCATGAAATCTAACTATAACCTGCAATTTACTCACAGCTCACTCAGATCCAGGTACCTTGTGCCCTTCTGTAGCACCTCTCAGGCCCAGCATGCCTTCTGCTTCAGGGCCCCATCCCTTATGAATGATCTCCATTCTGAAGTTAGCGATGAAAACAAGCTCGGCCCTTTCAAGCAAAAACTGCGCCACCACCTAACTAACCTTGCAAAATGCAATTGTACCTACGAGACTGGCGGTCCGTCCATTCCAGTACCCTAACCATTTTCCCTATCCCATCCCCCTGCCTACCTTCCCATTACCCCTCACCCTACTCTGGCCTTTATCTCCATCACCTCCCTTCTTCCCCCCCTTTCACCATCACCTTCATCTCCCCACCTCTCCCCTATCCACCCCCCCTCCCCTGCTACCCCTTATGATCCCTCTCCCTCCTCTCTCCACACGCACTGCTCCTCTCTATTTCCCAAGCCTTGTCTCAGCTCCACCTTCCCTTCTTGGCCCCCTCCTCTCTCACTCTCACTCCTCTTGCCCTGTTTCCCTTCTGTCTTCCCATCCCTGCCCCTTGATGTCTCCTTTCTCCTCTCCCCTCCCACCATTTCTCCCCACCTCTCCTTAGTAACCCTTGGCACCTCTTGCAAATGCACTTTATGACAATGTCTTATCTCTGACAGCTCCCACTACTCTCGACTATTTCTTGAATACCTCTCTGCCTATGTGGCCCCTCTGCCCCTTGATGAGACCCACAACTATGCCTAACAAATTTCCTCCATGTAGTGCAACTTGTAGTTCAGACTTCATGTACTCAGTTGTTAGCGCATCATGTACCAATGTGCTCTGACTCTTATTTGCCCTGTGATGTTTAATCTTACCTTGTGATGTAATACTTTGTCTATTGAAAATACAAAATCACACATGCCCCCACAAAGCAAAGCATCATGGGCTACATATGCAGATCACCACAGAATGTTATGCTGGTCCAACTTTAAGCAGAATTGCATGATGCCAAAAGGCCTCTCACACAGTTTGCAAAGGGTGCTAACAGAAGACATAGACACATGTTTCGTCCTACCAGGACTCATCAGTATGCCTCATCTGTTTGACACCCCAGTGGAATGGACCAGCTACCCTTAAGGCAGTATGCCTTGGATATATTGTGGTGAATCCATTAAAATAAAAAACTATTTAAAAGGCAAAGAACCTCTGTGCGCAAACACTGAGGCAAGGGTTACCCCAAAGGGCATTTGGCTGGGAAGCCAAGTTTCAAGAAAATACAAAATCACATGCCCCACAATGCAAAGCATCATGGGCTACATATGCAAATCACCACAGAATGTTATGCTGGTCCAACTTTAAGCAGAATTGCATGATGCTGAAGGCCTCTCACACAGTTTGCAAAGGGTGCTAACAGAAGACATAGACATGTTTCATCCTACCAGGACTCATCAGTATGCCTCATCTGTTTGACACCCCAGTGGAATGGACCAGCTACCCTTAAGGCAGTGTGCCTTGGATATATTGTGGTGAACCCATTAAAATAAAAACTATTTAAAAGGCAAAGAACCTCTGTGCGCAAACACTGAGGCAAGGGTTACCCCAAAGGGCATTTGGCTGGGAAGCCAAGTTTCAGAAAATACAAAATCACACATGCCCCCACAATGCAAAGCATCATGGGCTACATATGCAAATCACCACAGAATGTTATGCTGGTCCAACTTTAAGCAGAATTGCATGATGCCGAAAGGCCTCTCACACAGTTTGCAAAGGGTGCTAACAGAAGACATAGACACATGTCTAACTTTGTCTATTGTACTACCTCTATTCCTGTATTTTGTAACCTATGCTATTATGTAGCCTGTCCAACCTTAATACTCTATGGTTCTTTGTATCACTGCGTTTTCATTTTTATTGTTAAATTCATGCTGATGTGGAACCTTTGTAAAAGAACCTATGATTCAAAGGTATTATAATCCTAGAATTTAATAAATAAAAACAAATAAAAATAAAGGCGATGCACAGAGGGCAAGGTAAGAAGCCAGGGTTAGGGGAAGATCAAGGACGAGAAATAGAGCTGTTGGGGTTTAATATCACTGGTAGCAGGAGCAAGGTGCAGAGGTAGAGAGAAAAGAAAGCAAGTTGGATTGGAGCTCAGGGAGGGTGCAGCATGACAGAATGGATGGAGGGAGGGAGTTTCAGTCAGACACAGATGTGCAGGTGAATGATTTATGGGCCATAGCTAACCATGGTTTGGGCATTACAAGAAGGGGAAGGAGGCAGATCTCAGGGTTCGTTGAGGTTGTCTTAGATGAATAGACTCACTGAGGCAAGGAGGAGTATGTTTGTGGACCACACTGGACTTTAGTTAACATGAGGGGGTCACAAAGAAGGAATGATGGAAGGAGGGAATATTAGGAGGATTGTCTGAATATGGTTTTCTTACCTTGGAACAAATGCAGATGGGGGGTAGTCTTGGGGGTGGTATAGGGAGGGAGGATTAGTGAAGGCAAGTATTCTGTTGTTTGTTTTGGATTGCTTTGATGCAGTTACCCACCCGACAACAACAGTTCGATAGCAAGGTCCCCTACAGTGACTACAGCGCCATGCTGCTGTAGGGAACCAGCTGGAACCTGGTGCTGTCTATCGGGGGTCCTGCACCCCCAAATCAGCTCTGACTTGGAGTTGATAATCCTAAAGTGGGGGTATGTGGGGGGCATAGCCCCCATGTGGGGGATTCGGGGGCAAAGCCCCCCTGAAGAAAACACATACAGCCACTGGAAACCAGCAGCTGACTGCAAAATGCGGTCAACCTGCCGGTTTCGCTGTCTGGGCATTCAACAAATATTTTGTCGAACACCCATCGTGGATCCGCTTTGATGTATGGGTGCAAAGAAACAACAAGAGAATAACTATATCATTTACTAATTTAAAAGAATTAATGTAAACATTTCAACAATTTTTGTCTTTAACTCTCAAAAATGAGATTTTTTCCAAAACCAAGATGAGATGGCCACGTTATGTAGACAGAGTCCTGATGAACAGTGAAACTCAAAGGTGGCTGATATCACTAGTCCCATTGTCTGCTTCTGTTCTTTTTCTCTCGCTTTTTTTTCTGGAACGCAGATAAGGAAAGTTAAGTAGAATGACTGATTTAAAGATTTTGCCTTGGAATTTGAAAGGAGCAAAAAACAGAACAAAGATGCACGGGATGGTTACATATGTTAACAATAATGGGGTCAACTGCTTGTTTATTCAAGAGACACATTCTGAGGATAAACATACTAAATATTTTTGTAATTTGTATCAGGTGGTGGGTTTAAGTTCTAATCTTTCAGGGAATGCAAGAGGGGTTAGCATTTTTATTAAAACATCTTTGAAGTCAAATTTCTAGCGTCTCATAGCGATGCGGGTGCTAGATCTGTTATTGTGAGTGTTCAGCTCTCCCAATCAGGGCTTACATTATTATCTATATATGCTCCAGTGAAGGGGATATCCACTTTTTTCTAAACTTATCAGTTTTCCAGCACCTTATATTACTGGTGCTGATTTCAGTCTAGTTCTGGCCCCCTTGGACAGATCTCAAGCTTCTGTAGAATATAAACTTCAACACAGTTAAAACACTTAACAGGGTTTTGGCAAATCATGACTTAATAAATCTATTTTCATTTTCCTAACTTAACACAATATCCATATTTCTCACCAGTTCATAAAACATAATCTTGGATAGATCTCTTTTCTTGGTTTCTCAGACTCTTTTAAATAGGGTTCATGATACAAAATATGTTGCGATAAAAATATCTTTTCACAGTTCTAATCTTGTTTCCTTATCACCAGAGTTGACACAAAGAGGCAGAAGGGTATGAAGGCTTGACAATGTTTTATGGTTAGATCCCAACTTTAAGTCTCTTTTAGAAAAAGAGATAAAGGATTTTTTTGCTATGGAATCTAGCCCCTCAATGTTCTTCTGTTACTCAGTGGGAATCTTTGAAAGCACATACAATGGGTTGGATAATCTCCTTATCAAATTTTAAAAAGAAACAATCTGTAAGAAATCTCAAAAGTCTAGAACCGGCCTTATTATTGGTGGAAGCCCAGCATCAATTATCAGGCTCAGATCAAGGCCTCCATACTCAAAGGAGATGTGCAGCGCATCTCAGTGGAAAAGGGAGATGTGCCGTGCAACTCCAACAATGCACCGCAGTGTGATATTCAAACATACAGTACACGCTGGCCGCAAGGGAATGGGCCAGAGTGCATAGTAATGTATGCCGTGCAGTTGGAAGGGGGTTCCCATGCATATGCTGCACAGTGACATATTCATTGGGAATGCACCCCTGATGGTCCAGAGCTGCGCAGCCCACAGTTAGGCCAAGAAAAGCTGGCATAACCTGACCAGTCACCCACAGGCAGGCATTGGAAGTGCACACAGGTGCACCACTGCCTGCCGACCCCCTCAGCCCCGTTCCCCAATGCCCAGGAACAGTACTGGATATCCAGCAATACCATCATCTAGTGTACTCCACCCCATTTTCTGGTCCACAAGCGCCAGCAGAGAATGCGGTGTCCATAGTGTAGTGGACCACCCCCCAAGCCCCGATCCTTGAAACACAATTGCGATTCGCTGACCCTGGTCCATAATCACAGTTCAAATACTACATGTGTACAACAATCCTACTTCACACAGTTTCTATAGTGTAGGGCTTCCCACCCAGTAGACAGGACCCTTCCCCCCACACACGCCCGCCCCTCACCCCCATGCCGGCGGCTGGCACAGCCTCTGCTTACCACTGAGCTAGTTGCTGACTGAACAGTCCAGGACCTGTACTATTCGGAATACACCCTCAACCAATGAGCTGCGTATTCTGAACAGTACAGATCCTGGACTGTTCAGTCAGCAGCTGGCCGTGGTGGTGAGCAGAGAGGGTGTGCCAGCTGCCGCATGGGGGGTGCAGGGGGTGCAGAGAGGGGGTCCTGTCTACCGGGGTTGGGGGCCCCTACATTATGGAAGCTGTGTGAAGTGGGACTGTTGTATGCATGTAGTATGCAAACCGCGATTATGGATCAGGGTCAGTGAGTCATGATCAGGTTAGGGATCGGGGTTGGGGGCCACTACCACTACAGGAATAGGGGATTACCATTAGTGCCATGAGGCCACCAGGGATGAGTATGGGTCATATCACATTGTGTGATCAGGGCTGGGGCGGGGCTACAGGATATCCAGGACAGCACCAGGGCTCCTACCTGGACAACACCAGCGTTTGGGGATCAGGAGGGGGGGTTTCCACTGGACTGCCAGGGCTTCCACTGGGCTCTACACAGCACCCTACATTGGAGATTGGTGGATGGAAGGGGCGACCACTGGCCTACAATAGGGGTCCATGCAGCTGTCTGCACCATATGGGGATTGGGGATGGGTGAGAGTCGAGCAGGTGCAACCCGCATGGCACAGCTATGCTAATGGGCTCATAATGAGCATGCATGGTTCCCGTTTGTGCCGTGCATGTCCAATGAGCTCATTAGCATGTACAGGCTGAGTATCGCCAGCCCTGCCCCTTATTGTGCTGCACCGGACAAGAGGGAAGCAGCTCTGTGTGGTGCATCCATGGTCGGACATTCAAACAGTTTGCGCGATCATTCCCGATCATGCGTACTGTTTGAATATCCTCCCAGAGCCATCTGGCACATCTATTTTGCATGACGCACCATTGCACACATGCAACAGGCCAGTTCTGAATATGTCTCCCCAAGATCTCATCAATGTGTTGTTTTTTTAGGATAAATATAACAACATTGTAAATATAGATGTGGAAAGAAGTATACTAAGGTCTAGAGCAAGATATTACTATTTCTCTGATCTTCCAAACAAATTACTGGCTCTACAAACAAGGTGTGAGCAAAGCCAGAGTGTAATTAATTGTAGTGGCATAGTAGCACCACTATAGTTAGGGTTGAGTAGGCTGTTTAATGGTAAACCCCTAATGTTGCACTTTAATAGCATCACCCATGTTCAACAGATTTGCAGAAAATTGTGCATGCGCAGTCTCTTGGGCAAGGTCTCTTGATGTGCTAAGTTTCCTTCCGGTTTGGTGTGCGGATTCTGAGATCCTGCCAGTAAAAAGTGAAAAAAATGGAGGTTTTGACTGTTTTTTTGTCGTCACCTAGCATCTAGACGGTTTGAAATTTTGGTCTGCAATTTTCAGGGTAGAAAGGGTTTGTCCCAGAATGGTGCCTCTCATTGGTGTGGTAAAAAAAATATATTAATCCGTTCCAGAGTTATAAGGATTTTAAATTTCAGTTCTAAGCATGGTCAGTGCGGTTTTCTGGATAGACATTTCATACAAAAGAAAATTTGGCCAGACAAAAGAGGATTTTCTTTTATAAGGGGGTAATCCTCTCTTGTGACAAAAAAATTCTTCTTTCATATGGCAGCCATCTTGTTTCCAAGGTTGTTTTTTTAAAAATTTCGTGTTAATCCATTGAACAGTTCAAATGTTATTAAAGTTAAAAAAAAATACTAAATTTACCAACCTTTGGAGGTTTGTTTGTCGACCTGTATCTCAGAAACGGCTTCAGCTACTGCTCTGAAATTTTCAGGGTAGAAAGCCTTCGACCCACAGATGTGCCTTTTGAAGGTTTGATGAAAAAATATTTACCCTTTCCAAAGTTACAATGTTTTTAATTTTCCCATTATTTCCTAAGGGAAATAGCTGTGCCACACTAAAGCATGTCTGTGGCCACAGGAAGGAGTAAATTGCATACTGGCGAGCACAGAGAGTCTGCTGTGTTATTGCAGAGCTCTGCTGTTTCCACCATCTTCCTGCTGTTTCTCTGGCTGCTAGTTTCCCTGGTGTCTAGTGGACCCCCACCCACCCACCCATCACGGTCCTGTGGTCTTATCTCCCTGGTGTAAAGTGGCACCCCCTCTTCATTTCTGTCTTTCTTTCTTTAATCTGACACCGGGATGCCCACCCCCCGGTGTCAGATACCTCCCCCACAGTCCCCATTTATTTATTTAAATGCCAACATTGGGGTGCCCAATATAGCAATGCATCCTCCCCTTTGTGCAATAAAGTGGGACACTGGGGAGCCCACCCCAGTGTCCCAAAATAGCCACGTATGGCTTATTTTTTAGCTGACATTAGGTGCCCAATCCCCGTGTTGATGATCCCTCCCAGTACAGTGGGACACTGGGGAGCCCACCCCCAGTGACCCCAGTCATGTCACTCCCCCCTCACCACTGTGGAACACTGGGGAGCCCACCCCCAGTGTCCCAAAACATTTCTCATCCCTGTAACAAAGAAAGCCATCCCCATCTTTTTTTTCTGTATAAAAGAAGATGGTCCATCATCATCTCCCCCTTCCCCATCCTGACCATCCCTCTGTGCGCCTACCTCCCCACCTCCCCACACCCCCTCTTACCCCATACTTACCTCTGGAGGTTGTCGGCTGCGATCTTCTGTGGACCAGGACATGTCTGCACTCTTCGAAGGTGAACCATGAACTGAGGAATCAAGGTAAGTGCTGTATAATGATTGTCAATGGGGTTTTCAACTTACGTCACTATCTCAGCCATTTTAAGGTCTTTTGCTGCCAAATTTTCAACATGGGCTTTTTAGGGCCCCACCTCATGAACTCTAGCACTGTAATTTCTTTACTCAGTCCCGAAAGGTAATTTCACAGTCAATGCATGGAATCACCTTTCGCGACTGATTAACGAAATGATGGTGCCAGCGTTCATGAAGTGGGGTCCCAAAACTCCATGGTGAAAATTTGTTGAAAAAATTCCTAAAAATGGCTGTGTTGCAAGCATGCATTGCACAGTTTCTACACAGGTGCATAACTTTGGTAATTGTTGACAATTTCTATGTTTCTATGCACTTCCACACCTCCATACATATGCGTATCTATGGAGGGATTGGAGTGCAAGGTCCACTACTATTATACTATCTCAAAAAGTAAGGAAATTCATTGCAAAAACCATTGTTAATGCATCAGTTAGGATGAGAACTATAGCGGCAAAAAGAGGGAAATGAGACATTAGGGTTTCCACCCTGCAGGGACTGACAGGCATCGGGGATGTGATTTGGGGTAGTCAGTCGTAATGTTCATGCCATTCCACCCCCAACCCGCAGACATTGGCAGGTGTCGGGGTGTGCCTTGGCATCATCGGCCGTAACACTCACCGCATTCCATAAGTAAAAAAGCTGAGATGGGTATAGTATACATGAATGGGGTGAGCGTTGGGGCCAGTGATGCCAAGGCACACCCTGACACCTGTCAGAGTCTGCAGGGTGGGGGTCGAATGGCATGAGCATTACAGCCAATGACCTCAAGGCACATCTTTTTGCCACTATAGTTCTCACCCTAACTGATGCATTAACAAAAATGTTTGCAATGAGTATGTGTATATATTATAGTGGCATGGTAGTGCCTCTATAGTTAGGGTTGCATACCCCACTTAAGATTAAATCTGAAATTTGGCAGCTTAGTAACTTTGCAACCATATGACAGATTTGCCTGAAATTTAGAATGCACGGTCTGGTACCACAGATCACTGGATCTGCCAAGTTTCGTTATGGTCAGATGTATGGTTACACAGCTACAGAGTGCCAAAAAACACATAAATTGCATTTTTTTTGTGCATTTCTTTGCTCACACCTACAGCCTGCACGGTCTGTGCAATCGGTCCAAAACCTTCAGGGAATATGCAGCTGGGGTCCCGGATGTGCCTTTTGAAGATTTCATGAAAAAATATTAAATGGTTCAAAAAAGTTATAAAAAAAAACTGTCCCCATTATAGTCTATGGGAAAAGTTAACAAAATATTCGAAAGTGTCGCAAATGCAGTTTTGACTTTTGCAAATTACCCTTTTACTTTCGCAAATTGGCCATTTTGTATTCAGTTGGTGGCCAGAGAAATGCTTAGAGTTTAAATTTGGGACCCTCTAGGGACACAATTCTTGTTGTGTTTACCTAGTTGAGCCCTGAGGATGCTAGCCATGTCTTTGTTGGGGATAAAACACCCCAGAAATATGTTTTTAAGAAATTTAAAAAAAATAGTGTCGCAAAGTACTTTTGCAAATGCAACAGTTTTGTAATTTTGTTTGCGAAAGTGTCGTGATTTGCAAAAGTACTTTGCAACACTATACCCAAAACAATAGGGAATCTTTGCCACCCTGCTCAAAAGAATGGTTTGGTCTTTTGGGTTGAAATTTGCAGGGAGGAAAGCCAAGATCCCACAGATGTGCCTTTTGGTAGTTTGGTGACAAAATATTACAGGGATGCAAAGTTATGGCACTCCAAAGTTGATGATTTTTACCATAGGATAACATTACAGTGTCCGACATACCTTTCAGGGCCCGTATCTCAAAAAGGTTCGAGATATGGACTTTTTGTCAGAAAAATGCTTAGTCCCCCACTAGGGGTATAAGTACAAAACTAGCCAGAAAAGTCATAAATAATATGAGATTTTTAATTTTTTTGTACGTCATACGGTTCCTGAGATATAAGCAATTTAGAATTCCAAGTGCTCATTTTCTGGTATGAGGGCCATTATTATGGCCACATTCTTTGTGTTACCGTTTATGTTTGCATCAACATGCGCGTTACTGTTTGCGCTTGCATTACCGTTTGCATTACTGTTTCCTTTTGCATCACCCTTTGCATTACCATTTGCATTTGCATTACCATTTGCGTTTGCACTTGCGTGACTGTTACCGTTTACATTTGCGTTACCGTTTGAGTTTGTGTTTCCGTTACTGTTACCGTTAGCATTTGCGGTTGCATTTACATTATCATTTGCATTACCATTTCCTTTTGCATCACCTTTATGATTAGCGTTACTGTTACGGTTTGTACTTGTGTTTGTGTTGCCGTTTGAATTTATGTCACCATTACCGTTAGCATTAAAGCGAGATACAGACTTTTCGCTACTGTTGCCTCAGATCGCCTTTGCACTGTTGCCATTTTATAAATACATATATACAGTATGTTGTGTGTGTGTGTATATATATATATATATACACATATATATTTATATACATACATGTATATGTATATGTAACCCCCCTATTAAGAGGGGTTACTAGAACCCTAGTTAGGTCTAGTGGCAGGCAGGGACAGGCAGCTAGTCAAACTCCAGTTAAATGGATTTCACTATGTCTTGCTCTGTTTTCAGTCTCTGCTGAGCTGGGGCTATGACATCATTTAGAATTCTGCAGCAGCATAAGCCACAATGGAATGTTAAGTTGGGAGTTAGGTAAAACGTTGGGGAATTTCAAAGTCAGTCTAGAGTTGATCCTTGAATTCAGCAGTCTAGTTTTTGTTTGCAGTCTGAAGTGGGCACAAGAAAGGAAGGATGTAGTTCCTTCAGTGCCTTGGATGGAGGGGGTGCCCTGCAGGGGCAGGCCCCCCTGCCCTCAGCTCTGACACAGAGCTACCTTAGGATGTGTGCTTCCACCATAAGAGAGACACAAGGGAACCAACTCCCTGGCCTGGGAAAAGGAAGAAGCTGCCTGATGAAGAGTGCTGGGGCACTACAGTGTTTGAGGAATAGAGATTCCTTCAGAGTTATTGGACATCTGCAACAATGAGGGTGATGAAGCTTTGACAAAAGGCCAGTGTCATTCACCAAAACAGTGAGTAAATAAGTCTCTGGGGCTGTGGGTCAGTCAGGATGCCAATTCCAAGGCTTATGGAACAGTGAGATGTAATGACTGTTGTATGTGAGGGGGTCTTCAAAGGAAAGACAGTTTCTGCATTACAAAGCCATGTACAGTCTGCGCTACAGTAGCCAAGGATGTGTGTGTGTGTAAACAAAGGAATGGTCAGGTATGGGTCTATGGAACAAAAGGTGGGAGACCCCCCCCACCTGGCATAACAGGGCTCACCTCTACGGATTCGCTTTGAGACACCAGTCACCTTTCTGTCAGGTATTGGCCAGTGCCTGAAGAGGGTGCCCAGACGTTGGGATGGAGTAGAGGGTGGTAGTGTGCCACTAGTTAAAGAGTCCATGACATAAGCAAGTTTAGGATCCAAGAATGGATTGTGTCTGTGTCATCACCTTATCTGCATTACAAGGAGTGTAGCCCCGTGGGGGTCTGTCTATGCTTTTCATTCAGTGTTGTTGAATAAAGCCACACTTTAGAATCCCATCTCCTGGTATTGGACATTATGTTATTGCTTCTAGTCTCTGGATTACTTTGGGTGCCACTGTGCAGAGTGGTCAAACCTGGTCACCATGCCAAGTGACACCTTTCTCCCCAAATTTTCAGCTTATAAAATTGGGGCACCGCGTCATAGAACCCAGGCCCCTCAACCTGTTCACTAACCATACAAGCAGGGGTAGTAGCCCTCTCAGTTTAGCGCTGACTGGAGGTTACATAAGTGAGAAAATTCAGTGTTAGGGTTAACACCCTTTGTACCCACACCTGCCTTGCTCCCACCAACAGGCATCCGGGTGTGCATTGGGGTCATCGGCTGTAACTCTCACCCCATTCTATAAGTAAATAAGCTGGGGTGGTGCAGTATAGGAGAATGGGGGTGAGAGTGAGGGCCAATGACCCCAATGCACAACCCATTTCCTGTTGGTGGGGGCAAGGCAGGCGTGTGGTGCAAGGGGTGTTAACCCTAACACTGAATTTCCTCACTTTTGTCACTGTGGAACAACCCTAACTGATGCATTTAATGGAGTTTTTTTGCCATGAACAAATATATATACACACACACACACACACATTTATACTGTATATATGTATTTATAAAATGGCAAGAAAAAATGTAGAAATCTCATTGGCCAAGATATATATTTTTTTACTCTAAAGAGTTTATTGAATTTCAGAGAACCAACACAGAATACACTTGAATAAATCCATCAAAACATACCATATACAATTAAATAGCAAATTAAATATATAACTTATTTTTAGGTCTCAAGGTGTGAATATTTCATATACAGGTAAGAAAACAAATAGGAAGTAATTCAGCATATGAGTACAAATTAACATACAAAAAAAGCTCTCAAATACAAGAGAAAACATAATTTAAGATAACTATAGCTAGTTAAACTTTGACAATTAGGGATTCTCTAATTCAAGAGACATCAACTGACTGTACATTAAGTAAGCAATAAGGCATGAAGGGGTGTGTGTAAACCATATTTTACAGTACGGCCAGGGGCGTAATAAGGCACGAGGCCGAAGGCCGAGTGAGTTCAGCTGCTGGCCATGCTGTAAAATATGGTTTACATGCACCCCTTCATGCCTTATTGCACTTATAAAATTGGCTCTTTTTTTTTTACTTTAGACTATTGGGAAAAGCATGTTTATATGTAGAAAAAAATAGATTTTCTTGTGTGCATTTGTGATAAAATAGTCCTTCTGCCCACTGCAAGTGATGTAATTGATGATGTCATTGTATTATTGCCTACTTTCTTCTTCCTGCTTTGTTTTTTTCACTGTTGTTCTCCACATTCAAGATATGGAATGTTTATCATGGAATGTTTACCAAGGAATACATGGATTCAAAATTCTGCTCAGTTCCGCTGGCAGAATGTTTCTCTCCCAACACACTGTACACACAAACAGCAAAGGCTTTTGTTACAGCCAGAAACTCCACTGTCAGGGCAAGAAGAAGAGCGTTCCCTGATAAGCAGGTAAAGATAGAAGGGGGATTTTTCACTGTCAGCAAAGAAACAGTTGTAATGAAAACTATAATCAGTACTTATTGTTTCTAATTTGTTTACGTATGTAAAGAGAGTGTGATTATCAGGGAAACAACATTTAATTAATTTGTTTTATTTTTTTACTTAAAGTAGTTTTATTTTCAGGACCCAGTTGAAGTTTTATTTACAGTGTAAAGGTAGCCGCCATGTTTGTGGTGGAAGATTAGTTCTGGAAGTAGGGGGCTAGCTGAAATGCCTGTGTTCCAAATGCCCATTGATCTGGGTTGCAGACTCTTCACTGCAGAGCAGCCCTTTTTTTAACCATGTGTAAACCATATTTTACACATAAATAAGAGCCAATCAGATTATTGGATTTTACCCTGCCATTTTATAAATCTCTGTATACACACAGGCATCCTGATCCTAAACCACATTACACAATGAGGAAATCAGTCCTCCTACAACCAAAACTATCTTCCATCAGTCCCTCTGCAACCAGAACTGATCTTCCATCACAAACATGGCTGCTACCTTTGCACTGTAAAAACCTTCAACTGGGCCCTAAAAATAAAACTACCTTAAATAAAAAATAAAACAGATTAATTAAACATTGTTTCCCTGATCATCACACTCTTCTTACACACATAAACAAATTAGAAACATTAAGTATTGTTTATAGTTTTCATTACAACTGTTTCTTTACTAACAGTGAAAAATCTCTTCTGCTTGCCCTGACATTGAAATAATTGAGTCACTGGCTCTAAAACAGACCTTTGTTGTCTGTGTGTATAGTATGTTAGGAGAGTAACATCCTACCAGCAGAACTGAGCAGAATTTTGAATCCCTGTATTCCATGGTAAACATTCCATGATAAACATTCTACGTCTTGAATGAGGGTGAAAAACAGAAAAAAAAAAACAGGATGAAGAAAGTAGGTAATACAGTAATACTTTATAAACAAAGAGAAAAGGTGGGAAAACACAGTTACGTAGGTAGAGGCAGACGCAAACTGCTCATATAATACATTGCTGTCCCTCCAACACACTGGTTTATCATTTTTCAGTGAGTTGCTATTCAATCAATTTTACCACTCATCTACTCAAGTCTGGGGACTATTTTTCACCATATTTAAATAAAATAACATACTATTATTAAATCTTTAATAATATGCCTAGAGTTTTAATTATTATAGAAATAGTTGTTACCCATTTTATAAGAACAATAAGACACTTCAGGATGTGGATTGTTGATTGATAAGAGCACTACCCAGCTGCTGTAGTCACTCAGCCCAAGCACCTTGTGCCTAACAATGCACCTGGGGGCATGCTCTTATCAATCAACAACCCACACCCTGTTGTGTCTTATTGCTTTCATATTACATGGCATGATAGTGTCCTATAGTTAGGTTTGGTACAGCCTTTCAATGTTAAAACTCAATTTTTGCACCTTAATAACTTTGGAATTTTTCAAGTGAAATTGCCCACAAATTGGTATGTGTTATTATATTTCCAGTGTCACAAAATGTGGAAAGTTTCATGATGGCAGCTTTTACAATTTTTCAGATATAAAGTGGTCAAAAAGCCCAAACTGTGCCTTTTTCCCCATAGGATAACATGGGATTTTTTGCCGTCATCTACAGCACACACAGAATGAAATTTTTCTCTGAAGTTTGCAGGGATTATGGGGTGGGTGCCAAGGGTGTGCCTTTGGATATGGTTTGGTGAAAAAATATATTGCCATTCTTGAATTATAACAATTTTTGTGGTAGATGCAGGACAGGCTGTGCAAATGGTAAATAACTGTTCGAACGGTAAATGGCATTTACCGTTCGAACTTTACTGGGTAAATGGTATTTACAGTTCAAATGGTAAATACCATTTACCATTCAAACTTTACTATTCAAACGGTAAATGTTTACCATTTGAATTGTATTTACTGTTCGAACAGTAAATAGCCATTTACCATTCACACTTTACTGTTTGTTGTTTCACTTTTCAGTCCAGATTCTGCCATCTTGTTTCCATTCAGCGAGAGAGAAAAAGTTAAATAGTTTAAAAATTAATGTCCCAAGGTAAACACTAACAGTTGTGTTTACCTAATCGGGGCTCGAGGAACATGATTCTGGCATTAGTTTGTCTGTACAGGGCCCTGAAATATGGGTTTTGGTTTTCAGGTGGTAGGTCTGCTGCAAATTGTGGCAGAATCCTGATACAACCTTGCCGCTGACAGTATGGGGGTGGATATGTGGTAAATTGCCCCTCCTCATTTTTGGGGCAAACAGACCCCAGAATCGGATTCCTCAGCCCTGATTAGGTAAACACCAAGGCCCGGATATTCAGACTGCGCCAGGCTGTGGCGCAAGCTTGGGTGCAGTGCAACTTGGCTGCGCAGGGGCATTGACAGGGTGATATTCAATGGAGCTGCGCCATAGCACAGCATCGTTGAATATCACACCCTGGTCACCCGCAGTGCGCATGGCGCAGTGGCACTGCGCCAGCGCAAGTGGCCAAAGTGGAGCAGGGGGTTGCACTAGCACAAGTTCCATTGTGCTAGGCACATCAACCACGATATTCAAAAGTGCACATGCAAATTTGGCCATAATGCATGCAAGGCGCAAATGGGGCCATTTGCATGTCATTATGGCCCCATTTGCATGCAGGTGCACTGATCCCCAGCGACTTGTGCCTGGCATCCTGCCAGGCTGCAGCCATCGGGGACCAATGTCCCCTGCACATTGCAAAGTGCCCCAATGCCCAATCGCAGACATTAGTATAAAATAAACATGTCCAATATCCCTGGTGGTCCAGTGGACCACTTGCAGCCCGATCATGGGCATTAGTATAAAATAAACATGTCCAATATCCCTGGTGGTCCAGTGGACCACCTGCAGCCCGATCGCAGGCATAAGTGTACAAAAAACATTTTAAATCATCGCTGGTGGTTCAGTGGACCGCTTGCAGCCCAATCGTGGACATAAGTGTACAAAGAAACATTTTAAATTATCCCTGGTGGTCCAGCGGTACCTCCTCACCGCCCCACTGGGCCCCACCTCCCGCTGCCCCAGCCAGCGGTAGCGGCAACTCCCCACCGGCTTGCCGCCGCCTGCCGACTAACACCGTACGTGCAGACCTGGCAAGGGCTAGGATGTAGAAAATGAAAAAAAAACCTCATGGTGCACAGCATAGGAGGTACCTAGAAAAGTAGGTTTGACAGGTATGCTGATATTGTTATTAACCCTTGTTGTGCCATGGACTGATATAGCAGTCCAGAATTTCTATACATTCCAATTCTGTTGGCAGCCTAAGGGTTAATAGTAGCTGACACTAGCTTGCTGGAAAAACACTTTTCGTTACATTGTTACTTTAAATCTTCATTAAAGAACTAATCTGAAAGTTCTACAAATTTTAAAATGCATTGTATAAACTGGATACATAGTGGTGTGACTCAGACTATAACATTTATCATCCCTTGTGAGGGGGCAGGACTTTTACAACTTACTCATGGCTCTGCCACTAGCGAGTTATGTCCCTGCCCCCTCACTTATGAAAATAAATGTCAGAGTCTGGGCCAGGTCATTGTGTATACCATATTTATACAACACGTGTGGGATAAATTTGATCAAGATATCACTACTACCTCACTGGCTATTGTGAAGACAGTAGTGCTTTCTTGCAAGCCGATAATGTCACACTATGAAATGGGTAGAAAGAATGCTGGCTCCTGATTAGTCCCAGTATAACAGCCCAGCTGAAAGTAGCTCAACAGAAGTATGTTTAGAAAATACATCCAGTTTACTAAAAAGGACCCATTAGGAGGCCAAGCATAGCTCATGTAGATATTTCTACTACCTCACTTTCACCAGTGTCATATTACATATTTTCTGACTATTTCATTCTTTATTATTAAAGATATTTCAATGAAACCACACACCTTGCCCCTCAGAATTCATCTGTTTCTTCTGCTCTTCCTGCTTTGAAATCATAATCCTCTACTTGTTACATCAGAATAATTTCCATGGCTACAGGTGTTGATGTCATAGGCAGAAGACTAAGGACAGGATTTTCAAAGCCTGGACACAAGCTGCGACAATGGCAGCTTGTGCCGAGTACTGCTGCGTCTGGGACCCTGCACCCGATTTTCTACAGAACAGGGTCCTGGTGCCTAAGTCCCACAGCGTGTGGCAACAGTAGCAGTGTGCCGAACAGACAACGCACACACGAGGTGTGCCACAACAGTTATGGAGCAGTGGGGCAGCAGCTGCATCCAAGGTCACAGGATCACAGTAGTGCCCAGTGCTGCCTCCATGACCACCACCTGGCTGTCATCCTCAAGTACCCTGGTGATGTAGTGCCACCCCCAAATCCCCAACGTGCCCATGATGTACAGTAGTATGCATAACATGTCACTCCCTGGTGATCTAGTGCCCCCAACCCTGATATGCCCATGTTGTACAGTAGTATGCACACCACACCATTCCTCTATGATCCAGTCCCCCCCACCTCCATATGTGGTAACGCATAATATAATAGTGACCCCACCCCCAGCCTGATATGCCCAAATATAGCTATGCCCATAATAACCCTGCCTGGTAGTCTAGTGGACCCCACTCCCCCAGCCTGTCAGGTAGTGCCCACCACCCACTCCCCCCCTTCCTGGACCCTGACTGGGCCACCGGCACAGCCTTCCTCACACCATCACGGCAGGCAGCCCAATGAACTCTCTGAGTACATATGCACGTATTTTACTATATGCACTGTGACAGTTTATTGGGCTGCTGGCCATAATGGTGTGAGGAGAGCTGTGCCGGTGACCCATTCTGGGTCCAGGAAGGGGAAGAGCGAGGTGGTGGGCACTACCTGCCAGGGTGGGGGGCCACTAGACCACCAGGCAGGGTTATTATCAGTATAGCCATATTCCGGCATATAAGTCCAGGGGCAGGGTCACTATTATATTATGCATGTCCACATGTGGAGGTGGGGGGGCCTGGATAACAGAGGACTGTTGTGTTATTCATACTACTGTACAACATGGGCATATTGGGGTTTGGGGGTGCACTAGATCACTGGGGAGTGACTTTACATCATCTACACTGGGGAGACACAGGACATAATGGCACAGCGGCATATGGTTCGCAACCCTCCCAGGGACTAACTACCATTAGACCAGCCCTTGGCTGGTCTACCTGTACTTAGACCTTTGTCCTTTGGGAAGGGTTTGAAATTTCAAGATCAGGGGATATGGTAGCCTGTGGCTTCCACAAGCCCTCTACCACCATGGCACACCTGAGTCTGTGCCACAGGCATGGCGCAAGCTGGTCTGGCGCAAGGGACTCCAGTTCTGCCGCACGCTTCCTTCCAAAATTGGGTTCGGCACAATGTGTGTCATAAGATGCCCCCTGCATCATTCTTCTTTGATGCAAGGTCTTTGCGTCACATTCAGACCTTTGAAAATTCTGCCCAATGACTCCAAAGCAGGTCTTAAGCAACGTGAACAGATGAAGTCTAAGGGGGCAATGTACAGTTCTGATTAAAATGCCGTCAGCAATATAACATGGAAGTTCTAACCAAATACATTGTGGGAGAATTTTTTATAGCTATTTTTAGTGGACTAGAGTTGTCAGCATGCGTTCTAAAAAGATTAGAACCCTTTAAGAACCCAGAGATCTGAGTTCTAATTTAGAACTAGAACAGTAGGTTTTTAGTATTAAGGGTTTTAAATACTCAGTTACATGCTTCATAATACATGATCAGCTTGTTTTAACAGCATTTTCAAAAACTGATCAGGCACACTTCAGAACATTCAGAGAAATGATTCACAGTTTGGAACATGAATGATTTCTCCACTCAGCTGCCCTAATTGGCACCATGCTCCAGCCATGCAACGCAAACAGCTAGGAGCAGCTCAGTCCAGTTCACACACGCAATCTCTTACTATGACACCTCAGTTAAAAAAAACACAGGGTCAGCCCGTCGGCACAATCGTTGGATATCCGCTTGCAATGCTGACCCAGGTTTGGGAATGACCTGGGAGTCAGAGGGTTGGCTGTGGGGGAGAAGGACTGAGCGTCCCAAAGACTGCTCTCCTTCTCCGCGGGAGGGAGAGAATGTCCGGCACTTTACATACCCCTAGCAGAGGCTGGGGGTACCACTGTGGCCGGCTTCATTCTCTGAGGGAGGGTAGGGTGGATGCTGGACTTCATTGCATGTCCCCACCCCCTGGGGAACCAAGACTTTGGCAAAAAGATGGCTCCTGGGCATGATCTGCCACCATCCCCATTGCCTCCAATGTCCACCGGGGGGGTCCTGCTTCCATGGCCCCAACCCTGGGCTAAGCCAGTGCTTGCCCACAGCATCTGTAGGGGGGAGCTCCCCCAGCGGCCCCACCCCGGACGGCAGGTGGGGTGGCAGTACTGACCTCCAAATGGAGGATCCCGGGGCCTAGTCCCAAAAATACTAAAATAAAAATACACACACACACACACACACACACACACACACACACAGAGCTTTGCATCACAAAAAAAGTTCCTTGGACTTTAGTGAACATGAAACATCATTCGCAAGGTAAGTATCAAATGAAGTGGTTATGAAACAGGATGCTTTTGCATTGTATACAATAAATAATCTCTCTCTGAGAAGAACTCGCTGCCAACTTCACACCTTGTTAGTGTGGTGACATCATAAGGGCACTCGAGCTGCACTAACTTGGTATCTTATTTAGTTGATTAGTTAGTTAGTTTTGGCCAAGAAAGACACGCTGAGCAGAGGCTTGTTTCCACGTGTGTCCTGGGAGCACAGGGAAGTTAAGTGACTTGCTCACGTTAACTCAGTATGCAGGTGGTCGGTGTGGGATTCAAACCCAGTTCTCTAGGTTTGCAGTTCAGTGCTTTTAACCCTCATGCTACACTGACTCCAATGAAGTGGTAATGGAAGTGAAGTGGCATGAAGTTACTAGCTTGTTCTTCATGGATGGGGCTATTTATTTTCTGTTTTGTTCAGACATTTTAAAAACAGGAGAGGCCAGTCTGGAAGACAAACCAGTAATCAGGATCTAAATGATAAAAAGTTTCAATGAAACAAATATTTATTTATTTATCTATTACAGTCTTGGAATTTGACATACCTTTGAGTCAGAGATTCATTTACAAAGGTTCCACGTCCAAAAGACATCATAACAATTAGCTAAATGCAACAATGTAACAAAAACATGTCATGGATATAACAAAAAAACCAAAAACAATCAGAGCGTCTTTATATCAGACTTTGTCAAAGTTGACAGATTAGAACCAAAAATGGACACCAGGGTAAAAGCTAAGATAATATACAATAACGTATCAGGATGTGATAACAGGAGGTCTAGAATAACTTTATCGAAGTCAGTAGGTTAACATGTGTCACACAAGACAAATAAAAAGGAGCAGTGAAAAAGGGGAAAGAGGGAGGAGGGGGACTAGGTGGAAATCAGGGTTCAGGAGCTACAGAGTGAGGTGAAGTAGAGATGAAACATGTCGAGAGAGGTACCTATGGGGGGCAGGGGGAGGAGGGGAGAATGGAAGCTGTTTAGCCAGGAAATGAGGGGATACATGACGGTGAAGTAGCTTAAAGTAAAGATGTAAGATTTTATATAGGGCCTCATAGCCCACTAGCCTGGGGCAGTGACAGCCCCGTGTGTAAAAATGTTAAACTGTAATGCACATGTTTAGGGAAGGGATCGTAACAGTGGCCGGAACACCAGCCAAGAGATCCCTTTTTACTTCCTGGTATGCCTGCTCCACCCCTGTGCTCCCACGTCTTGTGATGTGTGCCCAGGGAGAGTGCGGGGATGCACCCCATACTAGTCTGTTGAGCTAATTTTTGGACCGTTTTATAGATTAAGAAATTTTCAATATAAATGAAAGCCACTGCTCAACTAATAGGGTCCCTATTAGTTGAGCGGTGACTTTCATTTATGTCGAAAGGTTTCTTTATCCCTGGTTCTCCTTGCTGTCTGCCCTTCTGTTGAATTTTGCCCCCCTTTCTGCCTCTTCACCTCTTGGGTGCTTATCTCCATCTTTTTCACACTGCTTTGTTGAGATATCCACTCCTCCAGTTCACTGGTTCCACTGCTAGCTGTGGGATGGGGCAATTAGGTACCCTCCTTGCTGGCCTGCCACCCCCCCTTGGCTAGTTTAAATGCTTGTCCATGTAGCATTTAAACTTTTCATTGAGTGCTTGGATTCCTCTCCAGGATGGATGCAGACCATTAGGCTTGAACAAGCCTCCATCCCTCCAGGTGGGTCGCCAGTCACCAATGAATCCAACCCCTTCCTCACAGCACCAGATCTTCAACCATGAGTTAAAATTCCTGGTGCGAGTGCCCCTAGACTCTCCAATGCCTCTCACAGGTAGTACTTCTGAGAAGGTGACAGAAGTAGCTACTTGCTTGAGACCCCTTCCCAATTTCCTAAACTCTTTCTGAACTTCCTTAGGCTTCCTTAGGCTCCCCGTTTGTCAGGTCATTAGTACCTAGTTGGATAATGACATCCAGCTTACCCTCCTGTCTTGCCTTCCCGGTGATCCCAGGATCTTCCTCCCATCCCTCCATGCCATGGCATCTGGTAGACACCTCAGCTCCCTGTCCTCCCCTTCCTGTGTTCCCAGCTGGATCCCTCTTATGATAGAGTCCCCGACCAGGATTTGCTTCCTCCTCCTCCTCTGGGGTCCACTGCTCTCCCCACTGAGGTCACCTCCTCGGTTGATCTCCACATCCTTCCCTTCCACTTCTCTGGGTACTTCTGTTTGGGTTGTCCCCATTTGCCAGTGCATCATATGAGTTCTGGAATGGAATAGGATTTGGGATGTGCCTCTGCCTGACCGTTCTAACCTTCTCTGAGCCCACCATCTTCCAAGTGCTCCTCGTACTTGGCTTTCTTTGAGGCAGCAGCATTGGACTAGGTGGTCTCTATATAGGGATGGAGGTGCTCCTGACCCAGTTTACTTACGCTGTGAGTCTGGCTACCTCATCCCACAGTCCAGAGAGATGCCTGCAGATAGGGCAGCACCTCAGTGTCCAGAAGGTCTACCTGAATGCGGCTGCCCCACATCCACTGCATTGCACCACTCCCCACATTATACTGCACTTATACTGCTATTCCAGTATTTGTGTGCTAATGAAGCTCTCCTAGTTCCCTCTTTATTAATTTACTGTCCTGAAAATCCTGCCACTGAGCCTCAGATACTTTTTATTTTTTAATTTTTAAAGAAAGAAAACAAACAAGAAAAAGAGTCAAAACACTTGTTGTGCCAAGGGCGGGCTTCCTCCCCATTATGCCCCTCCTACTTCACAATCCCTGCTATTCCCTGTGCCTAGCTCCTGTCAATCAGATTTAACAGGGTATATAATTAAGATTGGGGCAGGGGAGGGAGAGTGGGCAAAAATTTGCAGCAAGTAAAGACAGCAAAGGAAACCAGCATCACTACAAGCACACCAAACTAGGTTTTAAATTTTCAACAGCCCAAAAACAATTCTAAGTAAAGATAGCAAATAAATAACTGTACCAGTAAAAGCCCACAAATCTAAGTTTAAAATAAAAGCAACAGGCCAGCCTGGTGGTGCAGATGGCTGAGGCGCTGAACGCCTTACCTCACAGCATGCCGGCAACCTGGGTTCGGGAATGAGCCCAGGCCATCAAAGGTCAGCAGCGGGGGGAGAGGGTGGTGCAGGATAGAGCTGCCAGCAGGCAACTCTCCTCTCCGGGGAGGTGTGATGGCTACTCTCAGCTAATGGCTGCCTCCTAGTGGAGGCCAGGGGCAGCACTGGCCCAGACGGTGCCAGGCATTAGGCCAATGGAGTGGGGGATAGGGGTTGTTACCGGGGCCGTAAGGTGCATGCGCGCCTCCACGTGCATGCGTGCCTACTCCTGGGGCCTCTGGGAGAAAATGGAGGGGAAAACACACCGGCAGCAGGATGAAGTTCAACTCTCCGCAGGCGCCTCTCCCAGACCAGACGAAGCCCTGTAACTCTGGGGACGGGCTGGGGGCTGATCGGATGGGGTCCGGTGGCAAGGCGAAAATGTTAAATGATAAAAAAATAAAATAAGAACAGTAATGAGCAGTTACTGCACTGCACTGAAATTAATCTGGATCCTTCCCCTTCTGGCTTCTTCTGAGAAACCAAAAACCAACTTACTACCTCAAATCTGACTTAGCCTCACCTCCAGATTCAGCCAGATGGTTTGAGTATACAGATCACAGGTGTGGGTGTACCTGTGAGCCCCAGAAATGAATCAGCAGGCCTTACTGAGGGCAACCTTAATACATTTAAGTGAGTGTCAGTAGCTGCTCCATAAATGATTAACCTATAGTCTACAAGAAAGAGGACAGGGCTGTGACAGCAAGATGGAGTACATCAGGGGTAAAGCTGTGATGGTGTCTGTAGAGGTGCCTTATTCGAGTATTAACAGCTTCAGAAATTAAGTTTTTATGGTCATTAAAGGATAAGGTGCTGTCAAGTGTAATGCCTAGGTACCTGAAGTTGTGTACTTGCTCCAGAGGATCATGACAGTTGTTAAGGACGGTAAGTTGAGTTGACTTATGCTTGTTGTGAGAATTTGCAAATATCATCGCCTTGGTCTTTTTATAGTTCAGGATTAACTTGTGTTCCGTAAGCCAGGACTTGACCAGGGCAAAGCTATGCTGTAACTCTCTAGTAAGGAGGGAGAGGTCTGGCTGGCTTGTGAATAAGACGGTGTCATCTGTGTAGAGGAGAAGTTGACTGAGGCAGGCCTGGGGGAGAGAATTGAGGAAGAGACTAAAAAGAAGGGAGCCAAGAATGGAACCTTGCAGTACACCGGAGAACACAGGACGGGAGGTGGAGAGGGTACCCCTAATTTTCACCCATTGTGTTCCGCCAGCAAGGTAGTTCTGAAACCAGGAGGTAACTGCATGTGAAAGACCAAGGATGGGGAGAGACTCAATGAGTAGGGAATGGTTAACCATGTTGAATGCTTTAGTTAGGTCAGTGTAGATGGACCCAACTGTGGGGCCATGGTCGAGTGCTCTGTGAATAAATGTAGTATATTCAAGAAGAGCAGTAGTGGTGCTATAATTTTTTCTAAACCCATGTTGCTGTGGACATTGAGTGTTGTATTTGGACAGGTAATCGGAGAGCTAAATGGAAATGATACGTTCAAGCACTTTGGAGAGGGTGGGGAAGTATAGAGATGGGACGATAGTTAGAGTGCAAGATCTTGTCTCCACTCTTGTAGACAGGGATAACTATGGCTGCTTTTCACAAGACAGGGAACTGACCTAGGCAGAGGAACAGACTGAAAATCTTGGTGAGGGGTAGCAGTACAGCATCTAGGGCAAGGCAGAGAAGTTTTAGAGCTAGGGAATCGCTGCTGTAGCGCGATCTGTTAAGGCCCTGAAGGAGGTACTTTTTTGTCTCTTTGGCCGAGACTGTCCTAAAGTAGAAGGGGGGGGGTTGGGAGTGGTCATAACTCTAGGGGATCTGTTAGGGGTTCCAGTTGTAGAGGGGGTGTTAGAGAAGAAGTCAGGGAGAAGGACTCCACTCGGGTCTGAGAAGACATTATTAAAGATGCCAGCAGTTTGTTGTAGATGCTGGGTAAAAACCCCGTTGATGTTGATAAGAGAGGGTGAAGTTTTGTTGGAATTGCCAGTCAGTTCCTTGATGTTCTCCCAAAAATTCCGACTATTATCCCATGTGTCAGTAAACACAGTGTTGTAATAATCAGATTTAGTGAGGCGAAGTGCAGTTGTTCCTAGCTGCCTTGTACCTCTCCCAGTCAGAGGGTTTCCCACTGGCATGGGCTTTATGCCAGGGACGATCTCAAGCGGCAGTCTGATTAAGGAGAGCAGTGGAGATCCGGGGGTTACAGGCACTTTTGGATTTCCTTTTTCCTGAGAGGGGCGAAGATATCACAGGCTGCATTGAAAGTGGTGATAAAGTATTCTTGTGCAGAATCATCATTAACGGCTGAAAAAATAGGCATCCAATCACACTGTTGAAGGTAACATAAGAACTGCTGCCACTGCCCTTTTTTAGGACACGCTGGAAAATTGTCTTGGGGGGAGTTTAGGGGCCTTGTTAGACCAGAAGCTAACTGGGGAGTGGTCACTGAGTGAGTCAGGTAAGACCTCAGTACCCATAAACCATTCAGAATGGTTGGTAAGAAGTAGGTCTAATTGAGTGCTGTTGCCTGTTCTATAGTTGCACCTGGTGGGGGCATTAACCAATTGGGAGAGGTTAAGGGTGGCAAGTGCATCTTTGAAAGGGTCAGGTTCAGGAGCAAGCCAGTTTACATTAAAGTCACCAATAGCTGCTATTTCAGAACCTACCACTCATGCACATGGCCTGCAACATAGGCGAGAGGTAGACCGATGCATGATTTACTTCATCCATGGAAACAATAAAGATAAATAATTTATCTTCATTTATATTCACTTTTGACTGTCACAAGGAACTCGTAAGCAAGGGAGAGTAGCTTCAGCAGTGCTTGATGACACCACAGCAGGCCCCAGCTGTGCTAAAATTACTCATGCTTATCTTTTTATTTTTTTTTTAATTTTTATTCATACTCCTCCCATGCGCCCAGTCTCCACTCCTTCAGGAGACACACTGCAGTATCCCCGCATCACAGCCTGCCTGATCCTCCGGTCGAGTCCCCATGGAGCCTTGTCTATACCCCCCAGGTGGGTACGGGGCGGGGCAGAGACACCCCAAGACACTCCAAGTTTTGTCAGACTCCTCCAGGTCATCAGGCAGGTGTGAGCAATCAGTGTCTTTGCTTCAGTGCTCCATCATCTAGGAGACCAGGCGCTGATTTTCCCTGTTCTGGAGGAATGGCACATACCCTGACATCATGGCTTCACTGCCGACGTCGTCACTCCTCATCCCCTGGAGTTAGCTCTGCACTTGCTGTGCCTCTGACTTCTGCCAGAGGCCAGTCAAGTGCTGAATGTGAACCCCCCCCCTCCCTTCTGGGAGAGGAGAGCTGTCCATCGGATGCTCAATCCTCTTCCTCCCCTGCTGACCCCCGATGGCCCAGGCTCATTCCCAAACCCGGGTCACCTGCATGGCGCGAGGTGTGGTGTCCAGCGCCTCAACTTTCAGCGCCAACGGGCAGGCTCTACTCATGCTTATCTATTCTATACCTAATGTTACTGTATATTGCTCCTGTACAAAATGTAATGCCTAGCACTTACTACCCTGTACTTATTGTAATCTTTTTGCTATGTTATACCGTGTTGTTCCCCATCCTCTGTACCCTTCCCTACTCCCTTTCCCCAGGACACATCTGGAAAAAAGCTATTTTTGCTCAGCATGTCGTGCTGGTGAAACTTTTAAATAAATAAAAAATAAAATAAATAAAAAATCAGAGCAGTGAAATCCAACAGAAACCATTAAATCTTTACACAAATAACTAGTTTAAAAGCTTCATAAGTTAAAATACTGTGTATAAATTGGACACATCATGACCTGGCTCAGAATATGCTACCTATCGTCATTTCTGAGGGGGCAAGACTTACATAACTCATCTGTGGCTCCATTTGTGAGCTACTGTCCTCTCCCCTCATTTCTGAAGATAAAATTGAGTAAGGCCATTGTGTATGCTTCACCACTAATGCTTTATGGGTCTTCCCTAGCTAGTGGAGATATAAACGTGTTATTCCTCTGCATCCTATGTGTTCCCTATCTATGCAGCTGTGCTAAAAATGCTGAGATCTATAAGCTGGAGCTCAGTGGCTGGAGTACGGAGGCCATCCCTGGTGTGGCTGCACTTGGAGTGCTGTGTTCAGTTCTGGAATCCCTGTCTTAGGAAGGATGGGAATTAGTAGGAGGCTGTGCAGAGGAGAGCTACTCAGATGATTCAGGGACAGGATAGGAGGATCAAATATGAACAAAAGTTAGAGAGCCTGAACATAAACTTGAGACCAAGAGACAGAGGGGACATGACGGAGACCATCAAATACATGAAAGGAATGAATAAATAAGGTGGATTCCAGTGGCCTGTTCAGACCTAGCGAGCTTATGTGTACCCAAGTGAACAGTAACAAGCTGGCTGGGGGTAGGTTCAGGATGGTCGGCTAGAAGTGCTATTTCATTGAAAGGGTGGAGGAGGGGGTAGATGAGGCTGCTGGAGAAGGTGTCAAATGCTAAAACCATGGAAAGCTTCAAAAGGGGTTGGGACAAACACAAGGAGATGATCAAAAGCAGGGTTGGAGGAGTGGTACTTGGCACTATATGGTAAAAACACCTCCACATCAGGCAGACTCAGTAGACTTCAAAGCTTCTTCTGCTGGCAGATTTCTATGTAACACTCCAGTTGTGAATCTTGGTATCTGCATTTTGAATGGCACCGACTATTTCTGTTTTTCTCTGCATATTTTTAGTTTATTTTTCTCCTCTCTGCATCTCTTTCTGTTTTCCCCATCCAGTCCAATACACAAAAGGGTGTAATTTGTATTTATTTATTTATTTATGTATGTATGTATGTATTTATTTCAAAAGATTCAGCAGGTGTGGCAAACTGGTCTCTGCCAGACTCAGCCTGCAAACTGTTACCAGCTCTCTCGAACCTTTCAGATGCCTGTAAGGGACTCTGTAGTTGCCACCATGCAGCATAGACACTCTTTCTCAGGGTATCACTAGGTCTGAATCCCTTCAGAGCCACTGCTCACACAGTACAGCATTCCTTGTTCAAGGGCTAATAACCCACTCATCTCTGTCACAGCTGAGAACCCTTGCTGTGTCTTTTGGATGAGACTTTAAACAGAGGTCCCATCTGCCTGGATTGGTGGTAGTTCAGGTGGATGTTAAAGATCCTATGGCACTTATCGAAAAGAGTAGGGAAATTTTCCCGGTGTCCTGGCCAAATTTGCCTCATTCACTAAAAATACCACCAACAGCTTAATCTGGTTCAAGGACAGTTGGCATTCATCTGTATCCCCTTCCCCTGGGTCGTGCCTGAAAATAGGCAGGATTTGTCTAGTGCACTTACCCGGTCAACAAACACTAAAAAAAAAAAAAAAAAATATGGTAACTGTAGCCTTCTCTTCAGAGGTAGAAATATGTTTTTTGCCAGTTATAAATCAGCTTTCTGTACCTCAAAGGATTCAGTCACCGAAGCATGAAGTATAAAGTCAATAATATTTTAATTCTTCAAGATATTCACACATATAATGTGGGATGCAACACAAAGACTATGGGGAACAGTAAATCACAGAAATAAAATGTTTTGCACACAGCAGAAAGAAGACACACACAGAAAAATCTTACTGCACTTCCTAATGTTTCTCAAGGTAGAAAGGCTTACCCACGCAGGACACCTTGGTGAATCAGGGCAGACTCGAACCTTAAATGTTAACTATTCAGAGTCCTAGCCTAACTAACCCTTTCATGCTCTGGCAGACATCAAGACCTTTCAGCTGCCCCCATGATACATCATCCACATCACTCTGATATCATAGATTTGACCTTCTTTTGTCCTGCAAAACACCTCCCCCCCCCAAATCTGGAAAGACTGGACCAAACTGGAATCTTGAGTTTCATATATTGTAAGGTCCTTCACTATCTTTCCCTCCTGTCTTGCACAGCAGGAGAGACTCCACAAAACATGAAATGGTTCTTTTTTGCTTTCAGCTCTCCCATTAACTGGCCAAAGAGATTGTAATCACTCTCCAGAGCAATCCAGCATTCCTCTAGCAGCTAGCTTTATCAGACAGTTTTTATCTGAGCTGAAATACTTGCAAGAGGTCCAGCTGACAGTAAAAATTTAACACGGAAACATGAAAAGAAAAAAAATACACAAAAGTAGTTGCACCAGGAAAGACATACTGAGTTAGAAACAGCTCATTTCCAGATGTGTCCGGGGGGGGGGTAGGACAATGAGGAACACAGAAACAATAATAGGTGAATAAACATCATAACAATTGCACAAAGACAAAGACTGCAAGGAGTAAAATATAGAACAGTACAGTAAGTGCTGAAAGATAACCACATTTGCAATTACAATACAATAAGTGGGCATGGGGTCATAATGTCGCAGTGAAAACTGCGCATACCAAGAATGCCGCACGCAAATCAGCATGCGGCATACCAGCATCGGCACAATACACCGACCACAAGGATCACCACGCACACCGGGGCAATACTTTTGTTTTTGCAGGGGGATCTGCCCCTGCACCCCCAATGGGGGGGACTTTGCCCCTCACACACCGCAGACTAAATATAACCAACTCTGGGAGGTCATGGACTTCAGGGAAACAAAAAAAATCAGAGTGCAGATTTGTTTTTTGTTTCCTTTACAAACAAAAAACAGCAGCATCATACCGGGACCTGGGGAGAATCAAACCACAGCCCCAGGTCTCCAACGCTGCCGGGGGCAGGTGCGATATCCACTCCACCAACGGAGCGGCTCAGCAAGGCACCACCCCGGCAGCATCCTTCACCTTCCACAAAGAGAGACTACAGTGATAGGAGTAGCAGTTCTTACCACACGCCGCCCATAGGACCCCTGTCGCTATAGTATAATTTGGGCATCTGACAGCGTGGTATTTCATGCGTGGTTTTATCTGTGATATATTGACCTGGTAGGCAATAAGTGCTGAAGAATAAGCACATTTGCAATTACAATACAATAAAGTGTTAGAGGATAGCAGTATTTGCAATATGCAGAGATAATACTGAGTTCAGGGTGGGAGTAAGGTTGTTGAATGGAGAGAGTGGAACAGGGGACAGCACTTGTGTACGTGCAGGGCAAAAGGGGAGCAGAGGTAAGAGGGAGGTGGGCAGTGGCCCAGGAACCAGTATCAGGGGCAACTGCAGCAGTGACCAGTGAAATCATGGAGGAGAGAGGTGAGTGAGTGGTGGGGAGAGGCCTAATGGATAGCAAGGGGGAGAGAACCCCATAGTTTGGGGAAAATGGAAGGACACGGAAGCTTAGCCAGCAGTGGGTTTCCTTGAAGGGAGTGCAAGAGAGTGCTTACCAGAGTTGTGGAGGGGGTAGGAAGTGGTGGGAAAGAGATAGAAAGGAAGTAAGGTAGGAGCAGAGGGAGCCAAGCCAATATTTGGAGATGGAGGAAGTACAATGGGTGAGGTGTTTGGTCTCAAGGGAAGGGTAGGAGAGGCAGGAGTACAGGGAGCAGTGGTGGGTACTGAAGGACAGTCCAGAGCACAGTGGCAAAAAGAGAGACAGAGGGGGGTCAATCTGGCCAAGGTGGACTTGGGAGCAGCACTGTGTACTAAGTCATCACAGATGCATGGGGACTATTGTCTTCGAGACAGTCTCTCAACATGCAAGAAGAGGGGATGCACCCTTAATTCCTGTTAAGCACACCAAGTTTGGGGTGCAGATTCTTGTGGATGACATCCACATGTGCTGAGACACTGAGGTGCCAGTCCAGTCAGACCCTAAGGTACCTGAATGAGAGGACATCCTCAGCTGCAGTACAGTACTATCAAAAGTATGTAAGGACAGGTGAGCCTGACGAGCCTCTATCTAGTGCCAAAGGTCATAGAGACTATTTTCTTGGCATTGAGGGACAACTGATTTGCCAAGAACCAGGGCTGGATGTTAGTAAAGTCCAGCTGGAGCCTGGCCATGAGGGCGGAGGCCGATGAGCTGGAGGGAAAGAGTAACGTCTCATCTATGTACATATAGATGAATGCAGCAGAGCAGGCAGTGGGGAGGTCATTTAGGAGGATGGAATGAGTTTTAGGCCAAGGACAGACCCTTGGGGATGCCTGAACTGACAGAGAGTGGCAGGATAAGGATTCTACAATCTGGACAGCTTGAGACCTGCCCTCAAGGTAGGAACGGAACCAACCAACTGCGGAACCAGAGAGCCCACTGCCTTGAGCTTGTCTAGGAGTAGAGGGTGGGCAATGGTGTTAAAGGCTTTGACCAAGTTGACAAAAATGGCAAAGATGACCAAGCCCTGATCCATGCCAGATAGAATGGAATCAGTATGCCTGAGGCAGGAGATGGTAGAGTGGGACCTCTGGAAACCGAAGTGAAAACGGCTGATGAAAGAGGATGAATCACAGAGGGGGGAGAGCTGAGAGAGCACAAGGTATTCTTGTATCTTAGCCAGAGTGGAGAACAGGGAGATAGGGCAGTAGTTTCCAGGAGAGGTGGAGTTCCTACTTTCAGAAGGGAGATGACTGTGGTCTGTTTCCAGGTGTCAGGGACAGAGGCAAAGGAGAAGGAGAGGTTGAGTAGGGAGGTAATAGGTAGATTGAAGGCACATGTAAAGAGGTACATGAGATTGGGGTTAAGACCATGGAGGCTCACACTCTTGTGGTGATTTAGAGCCAAGACAACCTTAAGGGAAGCAGTGGGAGTAATGGAAGAAAAATAGAATAGGTGGTGGGGAGTGGTGGGGGAGGGGTGAAGGACGAGAGGCGGGAGCAGGTGCAGGAGGTGAAGAAAGAGTTAAAAGCTGAGGTGACAGAAGAGGAGTCAAAAGCAAGAGTGTCACCCCCCCTTGAGGTTGGGGGGACTGGTTTGGGAGGCGGAGAGGAGGGCGTGGATGACCTTCCATAACTTAGAAGGGTGATTAAGGTTGTTCTGGGGCATGGATACAAAGTATTTGGACTTGACAGGCCTGGTAACACTGGTATAGGCATACAGAGGGTCAAGTACTTTGACTAAGTCAGCAAGGGAGCTGGAGGACTTGTAGGTCTACCAGGCAGCATCATGTGCATGGAGGTAGGCCAGCAACTCAGCCAAGATCCATGGGAGCTGGAAACCTTGGACGCCTGTTTTTCTAAGAGGGCATGAAGATCCCAGGCTGACATAAATTTTGTATTAAAATATTGAAAAGTAGTATTTATGTTGCTGGCTGTAGAGATGAGCAACCAGTCGATAGCTACCAGGTCTGCATGGAGGGAGGACAAGTTCAGCGACCTGAAGGACTGGATCTGAATGAATTTAGGGGGACTTTGGGATGGCGAACTTTGCACACATAGTAGACCTTATGGTGGTCACTTAAGATGTCGAGAAGGGTACCAGCATCCATGATACAGGGGGAGGTGGGAGGTGAGAAGAGAACCCAGTCCAGAAGGAAGTGATTGAGTGATCTGTGATTGTGCCACCTGGGTCACTGATCAGTTAGGAAAGTTGCAGAGAATTAACATTTTGGCACAATCTATTTGGAGAGGTGGAGAGCCAACTGAGATTAAAATCGCAGCGCATGTATGCACCAGCTACGAATACAGAGACACAGAAGGTTATATAGAAGGTTGTATAACTCCACCCCCATAGTGTGGGGTTTGCCTTTGGCTCCTGTGAACCCAGCAGAACTGCTGACACCAGCTCCATCTCTCTTTAACCCCTGAGGACATTAACGATGTGGTGGGAGGACAGAGAAGCACTGCAGGAGGAGAACTGCCACATGATTTCTTCAGCACTTCTGTGCCATGAGTGATCGATGGAGCAGGGAATTCCCCGGTCTTTAACACAATGGCACTGGACACAAGCACAATCATGTGTGGGAGAACAGGGTGCACATTTTTTTGTTTACAGGCAAGAGCACTGTTTAAATTAGACTTTTGTAGCCAGTGCTCCATAGTAAACAGTGGTGTCTCTGTCTTTCTGCACTCTGACCCCATCACTATAGCAACAGGGGGTGGGGTTGCACCATTAACAAGTCAGGCTGCAGAGCCTGAAGGGGAGCCCCAAGGAGCTCCTGGGGCACTGCAGGACTGTTGAATTTAGGACATGAATCGTGTGCCAATCATATGTTGTGGAAAAAACCTGCAGCATGGCCCCAGAGTGAATGACAGCCCAGTGGACCACTGGTGAGCTGACATTCCACAGTGAATAGCACGGGCTGTGCCAGGATCCCATTGCTCCAGGTAACCTCTTCCCTTCTCTGTATCAGATTAAGGTTTACTTATTTTTATTGTTGATTTATTGTTTATAGAAAATAATCAGATACAACCTTTGAGCACATATTAAGTTTGGTAGAGTTCTCTCCAGAAGCAAATCATGGATTTGGCCCCAAAAACTGGATTACTTGTGCATGTTAAAATGCAGCATTCACAGATATATGTTAAAGGGACACTGTCAGCTTTCCTTAGAAAATGTTCTATCAATCAATCAATCAATCATGCAAAGCTTTATCTGTACAGCGCAAATTTCAGGGAATCAAAGCGCTTTACATACTATCAACACTTAAAATCTATTTAAATACAGTACTTTTAACAAAACACACTTCAGTAATAGCCACAATATTTAAAAATCCTTGTGTTAAAGCCCATCAAGGAAGGCCTAGCTAAATAAAAATGTTTTCAGTTCAGCTTTAAAACAGTTGATGCTCTGGCATGCTCTAATTTGACGAGGTAAAGAATTCCACAGGGTCGGTTCCACAAAAGCAAGTGTACAGGCCCCAGATGTCTTTAGTTTAACCCTGGGAATCTCTAGCAATCCCTTGTCAGTGAAGCAGAGTGGTTGGGAGGGGTGGTAAGGCCGCAGAAGGTCTTGCAGGTAGCTAGTCCCTGGCCGTATAGGGCTTTGCAGGTCAGCAGACCGACCTTGAAGGTGATCCGCCAATTTATCGACAGCCAGTGCAGATAGTGGAGCACAGGTGTTGCATGGCAAGATCTAGGTAAGCCAGTCAACAACCTGACAACTGCATTCTGCACTAGCTGCAATCGGCAAAGATCTAACCCCGTTAGCCATAGGTATAAGGTGTTGTAGTAATCTAGACGAGAGGTCACAAAGGTGTGAACTAATGTTGGCATGTCACATGGGGAGATCAGGTGTTTGATCTGGGTGATGTTTCTCAGATGGTAAAATGAGGCTTTTACAATGGCTGACATCTGTGATTTCAGTGTCAAACCACTGTCAAGCACAATGTCTAGATTTCTCACCTGATCTGAGGTGAGCAGCTGGGAGTCCTTGAGCCAAAGCCCCAAGGTCTGACCAGCTTGCACCCTCATGCCCTCATGACCAGGTTCTAACATCAATACTTCGGTCATCTCTGGGTTCAACTTCAACCAGTTGGTCCTTATCCAATCTTGACTCTCTGAAAGGTAGTTATTAAAGACCAAGACCATCTCTTCCTGCCAGAGTGTGAAGGACATGTAGAGCCAAGTGTCATCTGTATAGCAGTGAAAACTCAGTCCATACTGCCTAATGATATTATCCCCTAATGGCAGCATGTATACTGCAAACAGCATGGGGGATAAGACCAAGCCCTGCGGGACCCCACAGGACAGGTCCTGAGGGACCAGTGCACATGTCATAAATGACATGCCTGCTGATATCACCTGTGCTCTCAATTGTTTATATGTAATTTCATAAAAAATGTTTGATTGTGAGCCTTTACCTTATCAGCTCGTCAGCTCAGTGCCTGTGCGCCCTCCAGATCAGTAGAAGACATTGTCACAAACCTGCTCAGCAGATCAGTCCTCTACTCCCAAAGTGCCAACATCTGAGCGTATGATTTGTGTACAGTAAACAGAACAAGGTAACCCTCTTGTCTGTTTTGTGGGTTCAAGTCACCTTAGTCTCAAGCTCTTGAGGGATTCAAACTGATAACCTCTTGTTAGCATACCCAATTATCAGGCTTAGATAGTTCTGTCTTCGGGGGGCCAGATATCTTTGCCTATGGGCACCCAACCAGGTCTTTCAAATCAATCACTCAATCAACCCTTAGAACTCTATGCAAGACTTTACCAATGTCAGGGATGCCCGTGTCCTTTAACCCCTGCATCTGTATGCCATTTACCATGACTGGGTGCATGTGTTCCCTCATGTTCACTGGCATGCTCCCAGGGACACACAAACAACCCACTTCCTTTCTGGTACCACTTTACGTATTATTGCTTGCCCTTCTTGGATGCTGTCTGGCAATGTGCCCAGTTTCTTTACATAACCAACAAACATTTCTTACTTCAGAGAAATCTTTTCTTTGAAACCTGGGGCTAACTGGTTTCAGTGGAGGCAGTGAGCTTTTTAGCTGCCCTGCAGGTGCGCTTTTCCCTTTCTGCACTGCCACACTCTCCCCATTCATTCTCAGAGCAGGTCTGCTCTTGGCATAGCGGTCTGAGAGTTCAGTAGCCTTTTGCACTATTTTTGGATCTCGGTCCTCTAGCCAGGTTTTTAACTCTGCTGGGCATGCCCAATAAAACTGTTCTAATAAAATCACATTTTTAATTTTATCAACAGTGTTTGCCTCAATTCCTTACCACCAACGTTTTAAAAACTGACATTGTTTCATGGCTAACTCCTCATAGTTCATATCAGGGCTTCTCCTGAGCTTACGGAATTTAGCTCTGTATGATTCAGCAGTTAATTCAAACTTTTTTAACAGTGCTGCTTTTAACTTGCTGTACTTGTCACTGTCTTCATTATTCATTTGCCCCAATGCATCCCGAGCTTTTCCGGTAAGTAGCGGGGATATCTGGAAGCTCCAGGACTCTCTAGGAATTTTAGCCTGAATACAAACTTTTTCAAAAGAATTTAAAAAGGCATCCATGTCCTCCCCATCCTTAAACTCGGCTATTAATTTGGAGTTCAATTTGTAACCCAGTCCTGCAGTCTCAGTTAAATTCAAGCCACTTACTAGCCCTGGTGCCGCTGGTTGGAGTCGTAGCTTCTCCAGTTCATGTTGCCACTGCTGCTCCTCTCTCCTCTCCTCTGCAGCTCGCTGTTCTTGCTCTGCTTCTCTGTGTTCTCGCTCTCTCTTCTCTTCTGCCTCTCACTGGCACTCACGCTCCAAATGGTCTGCTTCTCACTGTTCCCTTTCTTTCCTCTCCTGGGACTCCAGCTCCATCCTGCGCAACTCAAGTTGCAACCTGAGAACTTCTGGATTCAGGATACTGGTGACTTGTCCCTGCTGCTGTGGCCGTTCACTGTCAGTGGCCCTGCTGTCCTCCTCATTGGCTCGGGACCCCTCACTGGCTGCTAGCCCTTCCAGACTTGAGGTTTGGTCCCTTTCAGTCACGGTCTTTGACTCGCTGCTCTGGGTATCTGCTACCATCAGGGCCTCTTTGAGGTTCTGCTTACTGGATTTCACTTCAAACGGGACTCCCCCGTCCCCACACAACTGCTTTAAGAAATCTACGGTGTGCCTGCTGTAGTCAGAAGCCATTTTCTTCTTCCCTCACTACTAATACTATTCTGACTGGCACTTCAGAAAAAAAAAATGGGTGGGAACTTAACTGCAAGTCAAGGGATATAGTTCTGTTTCCTTTTGAAATAAAACACTGCCTTTCTTTTTTTCCCCAAGTGAGCTAAATGGTCTAAAGCTGACACACTGAACAATGAAACTTATACCACCAAACTTTTTATGCCACCGCTGCCAACCAACCTGTCACAAACCCACTCAGATGGTCAGCCCTCTACTCCCAAAGTGCCAACCTCTGAGCATATGATTTTTGTGGGTTCAAGTCACCTTAGTCTCAAGCTCTGGAGGGATTCAAACTGATAACCTCTTGTTAGCGTACCCAATTATCAGACTCAGATAATTCTGTCTTCGGGAGGCCAGATATCTTTGCCTACAGGCACCCAACCAGGTCTTTCAAATGAACCCTTAGAACTCTATGCAAGACTTTAGAGAACTCTATCCATTTCCCAGTTTGGTATACAATAAGCCCATACACAGTGTTACTTATAATCTTTAAAAGCTCCACTTAAAATAAAAAGAAATGTCAAGGCACTCCAGACAGTTTCCATTGTAAAAATATCTCTTTACTTTAAAATATCAAAACAGAACAATAATTACAGAACAAATATATATCCCAACACATACAGCCTTAAAACAAACAGGTAAAAGTTCAGTTCCTACAACACATACATTCAGACTGGTCTAATCTAATGCTTACTTTCTTTTAGTGCTTTGAGGGTCTCTCTTCTCTCAGTCAGAAATATTGTCTTGTGTGTCTCTGTCCAGGTTCTCTCAGCAATTAAACACAGTTCTGAGCTGGCCTTCTCATGAGGTCACTAACTCCGCCTTGGTGTAATAACATCTATATTTTTTCTCACAGGATGTCCAAATAAAATATTTAAAAAACATACCAGGTGACCTCACTGCCTTTCCTCACTCAGGCTAGCCAGACCAAACCGGCTTGTGCTCTGCTACACATACATCTCAAAAGTTTATTTGATCTAAGTCACTGTATTCAAGCAAAAGTGTATTTGCCTCTTTAATCCCGTCTGGACCTTGGAATCTACACCTCAAAGGTCTCTCTGATGTAATTCAAGGGTTCCCCGGGAAAGTGTATTGGACCTTCCAAATTCATCTGGGTCCTCCCTGGCCCAGACATCAGCCTCTCTTCAATGTCCATTCTGGCTTCTCTCTGACACCCCTTCCTCCCAAGTTCTTCCTTACAACTATTGTAAGTCAAAGGATTTTCCCTGAGGGAATTGTGAATGGCTAATCTTATTTCCTGGGATGAAAGCAAATTGACAAGGTAATTGCACCCCAGATATCTGCAGTTTAGCTATGTCCTGTCCTTTGAACTTATCCCTGGGGGGTCTTGATGTGTCAGTTCCAGTAAGACAGTAGTTTCCTCAAACTGACCTTTCCATCACATATCTGGGCCTAGATATTCAAACTGCACCAGGCTGTGGCGCAAGCCTGGGCACAGCGCAACTTGGCTGAGCAAGGGCGTGGACTGGGCAATATTCAGCGGAGCTGCGCCATGGCTCAGCATCATTGAATACCACACCCTGGCCACCCGCAGTGCGCATGGCGCAGTGGCATTGTGCCAGCGGCCAGAGTGGAGCATGGGGATGCACTAGTGCAAGTTCCATTGCTCAAGGCGCAGCAACCATGATATTCAAAAGTAGACATGCAAATGGGGCCACAATGTATGCAAGGTGCACATGGTGCCATTTGCATGTTATTATGGCCCCATTTGCATGCAGGTGCACCGATCCCCGACTTGCACCTGGCTTCCTGCCAGGCAGCAGCCACTGGGGACCGATGCCCCCTGCAGCGTGGCAATGTGCCCCACAGCCCGATCGCGGGCTGCAGTAAAAAAGGAAAATCATAAATCCCTGGTGGTCCAGTGGACCACTGCCCGCCCGATCATGGGCTAAGTAAAATAAAGACAAATCCAATATCCCTGGTGGTCCAGTGGACCTGTCAGCCCGCCTGATCGTGGGCTAAAGTAAATACATATTAATCAACCTCTATCCTGGTGGTCCAGTGGACCCTCCCCACCCACCCACTGATCCCCACCGCCCGATCCCCCGGTCAGCGGTGGTGGCAGCACTCCACCCACCTGCCGCCCGCCCGACTAACACTCGTCGGGGGCTGTCGCCATGGTCCACAGCATGAGCTAATGGGCGTGCAGCTCATACCGTATTGCACGTTCCAGATACAGTATGTGGATCCATTCACATATCTGGGATGTGTAGTAGCGGTATGGCTGCATGCCCATGGCTCACGCCAGACCATCGGGCGACAGCCCTACTGATGGTGTCAGTCAGCGGCGGCAGGCAGGTGGTGCTGCCGCCCGCCGCTAACTGGGGAGTGGGCGTGGGAATCAGTGGGTGGTGGGGAGGGGGTCCACTGGACCACCAGGGATAGAGGTTAGATTAATATGTATTTACTTAGCCTGCGATCAGGTGAGCTGACAGGTCTACTGGACCAGCAGGGATAGAGGTTAGATTTATATTTATTTACTTAGCCCGCAATTGGGTGGGCTGATTGGTCCACTGGACCACCAGGGATATAGGATTATTCTTATTTTTACTTAGACCGCGATCAGGCGGGCAGCGGTCCACTGGAGCACCCGGGATATAGGACTTCGTCTTACATTTACTTAAGTCTGCAATCGGGCATGGGGGGTGGGCGCCACCACGGAGGTGCAGCTGGAGGTCAGGTGGCCAGCCACAGGTGGCAGCTGCAGTGTTGCGCCCTGTAATATGGCAGCTCACCTGTGGGTGGCCAGCCCTTGCTCCTTTTTTTTTTGGCGTAACTTTGTGCCGGCACAGGTAGGGATTGCTCATGCATGGCTCCGCACATCCCGGGCTGAATATCGGGCTGTGCAGAGTACGCATGGGCATGCTCCCCTATCTGCGCATGCATACATTACTGATGCGCTCCGGCGCATCAGGATTTGTGCAATGCACTTTCACCTTTTGAATATCGGCCGAGGCGCATCAGTGGATTGTGCATGGCGCAACACTGTTGCGTCATGCGCAACCCTTTTGAATATCTGAGCCTTTATATGTAATAAAAAATGTGATACAGCACTCAGATCTGGCTGTCTACGTCACAGACATGCCTCTACAAAACATGGCCCTTGAACTGCTATCAAACTCACACATGCATGAGTTATGCATTTTATTTGAAGACTGCTGTATTAATATTTGCCATGAAAGTAGTTTGGAATACATAGATTATAAAGTAAGAATAAACACCAGCTAACAAGAAAACTGTATCCAGTCCTCCTTAAATGTCAGGAGCAGGAATGCAGTGTGAGAGCCACCTTAAAAAAAAAAAGAGCGAGAGAAAGAGTAATCCCTGGCAGTGTTTCAAGCCCCTCCTCCCAGGGCTGTGGTGGCAGGCAGTCTGATGACTAGAGCAGTCAGAGAGTTGCCATGACAGGGCTCAGCTTAGTCTGCTTCTACTAATGCACTCCAGAGCAGGAAGCCTCTCTTTGGAAGCATAAAAAGCAACCCAAAAACCCAGCAAGGAAGCCCTGAAATACTACTGAATGAGGAAGCCACCCACGCACCGCCCTCATTAATTCCCAGGGGCAAACCCAAATCTGCTTTCTTTGGGCGTTTTCTAGCCCCCTAAACAAACTTGGGAGTAGCACTTACACTGGTAAGAGATTTTTTTTGTGTGTGCTTGTGTTTTAATGGGAGTTACTTCAGTCCAGCCTTTACCGCTACCCCTTGCACACAGTTTTGTGCGCTGGAAAGGAAATCCTGCAGACTGATTTTTTTTTTGATTGAACATTATAAAACATAAAAACCACACAGCTTCTTCAAAGTTGTAATACTGCTGCTGTTGCTGTTTCTCTCTCTCTGCCCTCGACTTGGAGGAAGCTTTTAACATGTATTAACAAGCACCCCCCCTTTCTTTTTACATTAACAGTGGGAGTGGATTCACTTTCTTTCCTCCTTAATACACAAGCAACCCTTTGGAAGACTGTTGCAAGCCAGGACTGTGAAGAGGAGGAGAGAGGACTGATTGCAGCATGTGCTCAGGCTGGAAAGTGTTGCAACATTTTTCCAATCTCCTCCAGCTCTGAAATTTATTTTTGGGACTTTATAATTTTTTCCTGGTTGTCGAGAGGAGGAGGAAGAGGGAGGAGGAAGCCGGACAGCGGATCCAATCGAAATCAACAACATAGCAAACAGAGGACTGAAAAGGACTAAACCCGAAATTAACGTACAGATCCAAAGAGGGCTGCTGGATTCCGAAAAAGTTTGAAGGGTTCTGAGTTGCAAAACTGGGAGTAGGGATCCACAGCCACCTTTGCTGCTACACCAAATAAAAAACCCAAATCATTTTGGACCGCGCCTCAACTGATAAAATCAGTGGATGAGACTCGAACCGGCGGCGGGGCTATAATTAGTTGTGGAAAATTAATTGAGGGAGTTCCCTTCCCTTGCGCCACAGTACCGAAGGATTAAAAGCAATGGTTTGTCGATAGGACGCCGCCTGCTCGGGAACAGGAATGTGTAAACGGCACCATACAATCAAAGGAGAAAGCAGAGTTTGAGAATTTGAAGAGATCTGGTAAGGAGGCAAAAGTTTTTGAATTCAGATTTTTTTTTCTGTGTGTATTTTATTAAATAGGGATTTCGTTTTGTCAGTTTCCAGTGAGGTTTCTGTGGGGTCGTTTAAAATACTGCATTAAAGAAACATTCTCGCTCAAGATGAATCATCAGCAATAAATGTTTAATTTATTTTAACACGTTTCTACAGGTGTGTGTGCACTTCATCGCTCTCTGTAGTGAGAACACATTAAACATCGCTGACAGCACTGCGCTTTATCAAGACAGAAATCTGAGCATGGATTTGCAGAACAAAAAAAATGAGAGAGGAAACGGGTTTTGCAAAATTAAAAAAAATAACCACACAAAAAATTATAATTTTTACGAACCCCATAAAGCGAAAAAGGGGAGCGGATAACTAATGCTGTTCCGCCTTTGCTGTTTGAAGTGGGGGCCCCCCACCTCCGTTTAGTAAACAGGATTGTTAAATGCTTGGAGTGCCATTATCTGCTAGTAGGTAACCAGTTGCATGGCATCAGTGGAAGAATGCTCCCCCTCCCCCACAACTCCTCCATTGATATTTTCTGACATAGGGCTCTGTGAGTTACTAGTGGAGGTCTCAAGGCAGTTGGCTGTTCAGAATTTCCATTTGAAAAATGACTCTTTGGGCCATGGCAAAAAAATAAAATAAAAAATACTAGAAGATCTGCCTTTTCTTAAAAAATGTATTCATTTTTGCTTGGACTGTGTTGTGCCCAAGTATTTGCTGGATTGCTGTGCAACACCAGAGGTGGGATTTTCCACCCTAATTGCTGCTCTCCCTCCCAAACGCCTTCACACATGTGTCATACATTAATTATTTTTGTTGTCGCTGTTGTAACTAGCAAATTGAAGTTGGAGCTGGGGGAGGATGGAAGATTTCCCCTGCTACTCCTGAAAAATGCCAAGAAATCAGTGTGTATGTTTGTTTTAGCCATACTTTGTCCACGTGTGTTTATAACAAAAAAAAATATATATTTTTTTCTCCCTCTCTCGTGATGTATGTACGTATGTGTGTATATGATATATATTACATGATGGGCATGAGCATGCTATGGCAAATATTGTCACTCCTGCAGAGCGAGCGCTGGATATCTCGGCACTCCTGAGATATCCAGAGCTCACGATGCAGGAGTGACAGTAATTGCCATAGCACACGATCTGCCCATCATGTATTCGATATATACAATAGGGCCAAGAGTTTTAGAAGTTTTGTTATGCTGTCTTGTCTTCTGTTCCTGTTTGTGTTTGTTCATTCTGTGTGTGAGCTTTTTTGAATGGGCTGGCAGTGTTATAATCTCTGGGAGACATACAAGTATGTTTTGCAATGCTAAATGAGTTAGTTTTAGGTAGGAGTGAGAAACATACTTTTGTGAGGCTGTATTGTTTAGAAGTCTGGCTGCAGTGAAGATGAGAGCATCACAGTAATTGTAATGAGCCAAGAGGCAGAGTGTCAGAACAGCTGATACTGTTTTCAGTGGTAGTTAAGTTAGCTGCAGGCAGAGTGTCCTGTGAAATTGTGCTCTTTAGGATTCTGGCTGCAGTCAAGCTGAAAGCATCACAGTAATTGTAATGGGTGAGAATCAGAGTTTGAGGAACAAGTGAGTGTGTTTCAGTGGTAGTTGAGTTAGCTGCAGGCAGTAGTTTAGACTGTTCTGTTTAGAATTCTGGCTGTAGTCAAACTGACAGTTTCGAGCTGGAAATTTGGGGGGGGGATAGGTATGTTTTGTAATGCTCACCGAGTTAGCTGTAGGTAGTAGTGAGACCTCTGAAGTAGTTCTGCATTTGTGTTTATGGTAACAGCACAGGTGTTTCTTGCATGCTGAGGGGAAAGCTGCCTAGAGTGATGACCTTTTGTGACCTGTGTGTGTAAATGGTTGATATCATCCCAGTAGGGCAGAGGGTAAAAGTATCACACTGCAGTGGATGATGCACTGTTTTATCTCGCTCGTTTACCACTCACCCCTAGTGTGTGTGTGTGTGTGTGTGTGTGTGTGTGTGTGTGTGTGTGTTGTGTATGTATATATATATATATATATATATATATATATATATATATATATATATATATATATATTTATCTATTTCTGTCGTAATGGATTTGGGTGTGGTTGGAATGAGGGATTGGTAATCCTACTTCATCCATCAACCAGCAGTGGTGTGAGACAGGTTTATGGTCCTAACTGGCATATGTTGGTATATGTCTGGGGTTGGAGTGGGGAAGGGTCCAGTTTTAGTTAGTATGCGTTTTCTTGTGTACCAGCACATTAAATGGGCTCTTTAAAAGGATTTTAGATAAGGTTGCATGGAGAGTGGGTGCTAGATGAGTGTTTCCATCAAGAAAAAGATAATGCAATTTCCGTTTTCTTGGTACTGTACTACTTGACTGTAAGTCAAAACCCCTTGCTAGGTGATGTGCAAGGCGGCAGCGGCGAGGATGGACTGCCCCCTCCTTGCCCTTTTAACCTGTGGGTCAAGCAGCACTGGTGTCGGTCTTTGGGTCATGCCTGTACTGCACATGCCTGCTGTTTTATATGCACCTATCATGTACTGTGCTTGACAGACTGCTTGCAAGCTGGAAGCCTTCTCTTTAGCAAAAGGTGAGGTGCAGTGTGGGAACCGAATAGGCTCCCACCACTGTGTGATGACTTTAGTGATAGTGAAAGGTGAGGGAGTGACAGCAGTGGAAACTAGCACCATTTGTGCACCATTGGGGTGTAGCAGAGCTGAGGGGAGCAGTGTAGGCTGCCTCGTACTGGGATTGTGTGGCGTGAGTGCTGGCGAAAGGTGGAGGTGGGATGACACTGGAAACTGATGCCTTATGCTTCTGCACAGGTAAAGTGCAGCAAAGCTGAAGGCTGTAGTGCAGGCATTGGTGATTGCGTTAGTACTGTCAGAAGGTGAGGGAGCAGCAACACTACCAACTGACATTTTCTGTTTGTGCACACGTCAGGTGCAGCAGAGCTGAGGTTCTTAGTAAAGAATTCCCTTTGAGTTTTGCCAGAACTGCTTATGCTCTGTGTGGGAATCCCTAGTTTAGTCTCTGTGCTTATCTACAGAGTCAGTCCTACTGAAAAGGCTGTAGTGATGGATTGAGTAAAACCTATATACTGTACCTGTAACCAGGGGTCCTGAATCCACCTGAATGCAGCAAGTGGAATCATTCTAGAACTGTTCGACCCAGAATGTACCACAGGAAACGCCTTAGAATTTAGCAACCATTTGCTGAATTCTGGGTGGTTCCAATATTGTTTGGGTGCATTCCAGGTCTGGAATTGGAATTTTTTTTGCTGCATTCCTGTGGGTTCCAGTATCCTGGACTATTTTGGTTCCCAATCCATTCTGGATTTTACACAGTCCCTGCAGTGGCAGTTTTTGGTCAAACTGTTTGGTGTTAGGCGATTGTGGTGAGGGCCTAACTGAGACCCCAGTCCTCATTTTACTTGTGATCCAAGATTTGAACCTGGGTCTGTAGGTGGGGAAATTCTAGTGTAGTGCCCGTCCCCCTCTTGAGATCTATGCAGGTATTGGGGGGGGGGGGGCTTCATGCTGTGATGCATGGGTTGCTTTAAACATCAGTTGTGGAATCAGACCCTGTCCATAGCCTCTCTATGGCAGACAGATTACCTTAAAATGACAGTATTTATGAATTGGAACCAAACTGCACAGCTAGAATGATAAAGTTAACCTGAATTTTCGTGTGTGTATATAATATATAGTATGTATATGTGTATATATGTATATGTGTGTGTGTCTTTATATTATGTATATGTGTGTCTCTATTATGTATATATGTGTGTGTGTGTGTGTGTGTGTATATGTATATATGTGTGTGTGTGTGTATATGTATATGTGTGTGTGTGTGTGTGTGTATGTATATATGTGTGTGTGTGTGTGTGTATATGTATATGTGTGTGTGTGTGTATATGTGTGTGTGTGTGTATGTGTATATGTGTGTGTGTGTGTGTATGTTATACATACACACATATAGTGTGTGTGTATATGTATGTATGCAGTAGGAATGTTGGGGGGGCACCAAATTAGAAAAAAAAAATGAGGAGAAGGGGGAGAGATGAGATTCTCCCTATTTTGATATTCGAATTGTAGTGTTGATAGCTGTTTGTAATCACCAGTGGGTGGTGAGTGCAGGTGGGTGATGTCACTCTCTATCCTAATTAGTCCAGCACAGTGAAAAATGTGGTTTGGTCCAAGTAATTAAGTCTGAGAGTAGCATTTGGAATACAAGATGGGGATGGGATGTGTCTTGCTGTCTGTTTCATTGATAATGGTTATCTGGAAGGATTCATCCCTGCGCAGTAAAAAAAAAAACTTTTCTTGGTCCTGATTGGAAAAGAAAAGATGCTAGATTGAAATACATTTATGTTTTACCTAGGCTAGCCAAACTGAGTGAGCTGCAGCATTCGTGTGTGTGTGTGTGTGTGTGTGTGTGTGTGTGTGTGTGAGAGTTTTGGGTAGGGGGCGGCTTCTACCCAGTTTTGGTGGGGACTGTAGTGCAGGAAGGTCAGAGTGACCTCTTCAAGGTCATACAAGGAATCCATGATGCTGAAATTCTGACAGGTCGATTCTCAACAGTATTGATTTGAAAACTGTTTTTTTTTTTTGCCTTTTTTTTGTTTTTGTTTTTGTTTTTAATGTTCCTTACTCTTTTTGTGTTTGGTCAGTGTCATGCAGCAGGAGGGGTGGGAGAGATGGAGCTCACCCTTCCATCCTCACAGTACTGTGTTAGTATGGTTCTTACGCTTGCTGTTTACTGAGGAGCAAAAAGAAATCAATCTCCCTCCAGCTAAGTGCGCATAGATTGCGAGAGATTGACTGATGGTTGGTGCAGTACTATAAATTAGGTAGGGAAACCCTTTTATCCTAATTGACTTGTGCAGTATTATAAAATGGGGTAGGCAGAACCCTGTATCTTGATGGGCTTGTGCAGTATTATAAAATGGGTCGCAAAATTCCAGGATCCTGAGTTGCTTGGCAGGCTGGCACCAATATCCCAAACCCAAGATAGATCCCGGCAGAAGTACTAATGCCAGTCTGCCTTTTTACGGAACATGGCATAATTATTTGTAATCTGCATTTTGATATTTAGATACAATTATTTTTTTTTTTTGCGTGTGACAAGCACAGGAATCCAAACTGTCTGCTTGAAGTCCCGCAATTATTTCTTTACCTGACTGAGCACTACCTTTTTCAGTCGACAGCAGGTCGAAAGCTCTAGCTGTCACACACACACACAATTTGGGACAAAAACTCGGCGTGTTACTGCGAGCATGCATCTTTTTCATTGCTGAACTGCCTGTTCTGCTAAACCACACACGGTCATGTGCTCACTGCGCATTCTGTTAATTGTTGGCACACAGTACCAAAACTATCCTCAAACTACTAATTTTAAAATGGTTTAAAAATTGTTTAAACTCCATGAACCAATCAGGCTAGGTTACTGCCAGCAATGTAAATATATAACCACCACAGCAGAGTGAGATGGCCAGCGATTTGGGAGATGGGATAAAAAGGGTGGTGGATCTTGGGGAGGTGCTAATATTGGAGGATTTCAATCTAGCCAATGTAGACTGGAGCACCCCAGTGGCAGGAAGCCAGGCCCTGGTGGGAAGGATGTAGGAGGCATTCTGTGCTGAAGGGTCATGGATCCCATAAGGGAAAGGGGCCACGTTAGATGTAGTCCTGACAAACTGGGACAGCGTAGGGGAGGTAACTTTGAGGGAACTCCTGGGTTTAAGCAATCACATGGCAATGTAAGCTGAGGTCATGCCTAAAGCTGAGAGGTTTCACTTAAGGACTTGGGTCCTGGACTTTAGAAGGGCAGATTTTGGGGAGATGATGCAGTTGTTGGGGGAATAACTATAGAAAGTGGAGGAGGCACTAGGAGAAGCTTGAAAATGGGAACCAGTTGAAAAGGGAGTACTGGGGGTGACTGATCCCCTCTGTGCTGGAGTGGTGGAAGGAATTAAAAAAAACAAACAAAAAAAACCACTGTGGTTGTCCAAGAACATTGCAGAGACAGTAAGTGGGGGTAGGAAGGCCCTCGTTAGTTATAAAATGATTGAAACGGAGGCATACAGGGGGCATACCAGGAAATAGTGAGAGCGGCCAGCAGGGCAGTGAGACAGGCAAAGGCAAAAGACACCTTGCCCATTGTGCTTCACTAGTTGGGAAGTTCTGGTTTGGATCCTTCCCATCCTACCTAAATGCACTCCTTTCCACTCCTTACTCCCTCCGCAGCTCCCCTTCCAGAACCCTAGCCCTCCCTGCCTGAACCACCACTTCAGGTCGGCTGAATTCTCCTACCATTTTCCCTAATCTTTGCAACTCCGTCCCCTTAGATAACCGATTTGCCCTGTCCTCTAGTTCATTGTCTTGTTTTCTCCATGACTTTATTTCCCCTTCCTGCAACTGCTCCTGACCCATACCCTCTTCAATACATTATCTTTCTTTTTCTATCACTTTTGTCCTGTTTCTCATACCTATTCCCGCCACCTTCTGGCAAGTAAATGGCCTATTGTGCTTACAGCAGACTGTATTTCTTACCTCCCCCCTACTGTCCCCTCATTTTCCTAATCTTTGGAACTCCATCCCCATAGATATCTACTCATCCTAAATTTTGATGATTATGGTGTGTGTGTGTGTGTGTGTGTGTGTGTGTGTGTGTGTGTGTTGTATATCTATATCAACACACATTTACATGATTTTTTTTTTTATGCATCAATGTTTAATTTTAATTTTTTTGCATCTTGGTTTTATATTTATCATTTTTGAATTTGTATTTCTCCTCATGTTTTCAGTTTTGCATCTTGTACGATTTTGTTCTCAATTCATTGTATTTTGTATCTTGCAATACATATTGTATCCCATCTTCCCTTCCCCCCCCCCAGAACGCATCTAGAAACAAGCTATTTGTTGGCTCAGTATGCCTTTTCTGGTAAAACTTTTTCAAATAAATAAATAAATAAAAATAAAGTAAGGCTAGTGGAAGGGGTCATAGGATGAATTGGTGGTTCGTGTTTTGTTTTGTTTTTTGTACCTATGTATGAGAGTAGTGCAAAACCAAGGGAGGAGCAAAAAGGCAAGAGAAGGAGAGGAATGGGTAGGGGACGAGAAGCAGAAAAGCGCATGTACGAAACGATTATTTCTGTTCAGTATTCATGGTTGATTACCGAGGATCTCTGCTAGACTGCAGCATGGCAGCCAGTGGGGGAATGCTAGCAGGTGTCAGCGAGGAGAGAGTGCTGAAGGGACTTCAAGCACTGAATGTAAATGAACCAATGGGCACAGATGGGTTGCACCCAAGGGTGTAAAGGGAGATGAGGCAGGTCTTGGCAGATCTCCTAATGGATCTCTTCAGCTGCCCTTTAGAAACCGGAGGATTTATGGTGAATGTAGAATCGGGAGGAGCCCGGCAACTGTAGACCAGTCAGTCAGTCAGTCTGACATCCGTTTGGGGAAATTACGGGAGTGTATATTAAGGAAAGGATAATGGGCTCCTGAAGGCCATTTCCTGCACAATTCTTAACCAACATCCAGGATTTGCCAGTATGAGGTTGTGCCAGTTGAACCTGCTGGAATTCTTCAGTTGGGTGGCAAAGGCTGTGAATGGCAGCCAGGCAGTTGATGTTTTGTACCTAGACTTAAGCAAAGCTTTGAATCTCGTTTCAGTTACCTCCCAAATCCTAACTTTCAGATCAGGGTCCAATGTAACCCAATCCGAAAATCAGAATCCAGTCATATGTAATGATAACCTGTAACATAGTCATGGACTTTTGGTACACTTGGAGATAATAGAGAAGAAGCTTGGAAGAAGTGCAGTGTGAACGGAACAGCCCCTTGACTGCTTTCAGGACCCTCAGGGTTCACCTGGGCACACCTCCGAAGGGGCTGGCCTGGGTTTGCTTGAGGACAGAAGAAGAAATGGTGAGGTGCCTCCACCTGGGGTAGTGACAGTGGATACCTGTGAACAGATTTCAGGTTTACCCCAGAAAATATACAGTAGCTGCTCGCAAAGACACTTCCCCACACAATAACAGTTTCCCCCCTCTTGCAGTGCTTCACAGTGCCAGAATATAACATGAACAATTAACAGTATTTATTTTGGGAGAAGGGGAGAAAAGAGAGGAAAATAGCACAACAACATTAATAACTGACTCAAACAGTGTTACCCAACACAGTATCCCTGCCTCCCACCTGCGGGTGCACCTGGCTTCCCACTGGCAGCTGCTAAATGTCTGTTGTCTCATCAGTGGGTACCACACCACAGTGCAGATTTCAATGCTGGGGATCTTTCATTGGGGCCCAAATAACTTCTAAACACATGCAAACTTTAACTTTACTGCCTGGGCGCAGCTTTAATTTTGGCACAGTCCTGCAAAGGACTTAAACCCCCCCCCTTTTTTTCTGGACTAGCTCGCTAGCTAAGAACTCCCCTGAACCACAGCCCAGGGGTACTACAATTTGTTGATTCAAAGGGAGTTCACAGTTACTCATTTCACAGTACCGTGCTGGTATCAGGAGTTGATGGTGCACCATGATAGCAGGTTGCAGACAAACAGCAGCTAGTAGAAGAGATGATAAACACAGATCTTCTTCATCTGCCTGGCCTTTTTAGATCTTCACCTCTGAGGCCTCTGTATGCTGTCTTCGCCAGACAGGCATTTTGACATCTTCCTTGCTGGTCTTCTTCTCCACTGGTCTGGGGGACAGGGCAGACTGGTTGTTCCCCAGATGTGTCTCTTGGCACACACTTTTCTATGCTGCTGCAGTGTTGCTGTGCATTGGCTCAGACTCTAGCCCCAGCACTCAGTTACTCTGCTGTGCAGTAGTAGCAGTCTCCAAATGCACTACCCCTCCGAGGGGGAACACAGGGGCTCAGTCGATTCACTCTCTACTGAAAATCTCTCTCTGGCCCGGCTGCGCTTAATAGTCTCTGGGCTCACGCAGCAATTCCTCCAACTGCAGGCTGCCTATTTCTCTTTTCCAGGCTGCAACTCGTCAAGGTCCCGCTTGCAACAGCAGATTCAGATCTCTCTCCCAGGGAATTGCTCACCCAGCTCGGTTCTTTTCCCTGAGGTTGCTGCTCTGGAAAGCACTCTGCAGCTTGTCCTACTCTGGGGCCATGGTAGCCCACAGCAGTCTCTCTCTTGCTATGCTCTGTCTGGAGTCCCTCTCCAACCCCCAACCCCCAACTGATTTGGCTGTATAAATTAACAGGCTCACAAACTGCCTTTTGACATTTTTCCCAGCAGCCCTCCTGCTACTAATGTCCCAGGGGCTGCCATTTTGTTACATTAATTTGCCCAGAAAACCAGCCCCACCGATTATTTTTTTTATTATTCTATGCCCATACAGGGGCTAAAAGTTACTTGTCCTGGCTCTGCTTAGCCTGAGGGAGCCAGTACACCCACTATTTTATCTGTGGGAACCTCCGTTGTCCAACTGGGGCTCCTGATACACATAACCCTCTATTCGTGACAAGTTTTGGTGCTCTGACATATAGCAGCCGCAGCTGCTTTAAAGTTTCGGCAATGCTGGCCACACATTTGTAGACGGCACTGCATGGCCATCTTTTTAATTTACTTTCTGCTTGGTCCCTTTCTCGCTGCTCCCAGGACCAAGTAGGCACTCCCACAGTGCCTGAAGGCATGGAAACCATTTAGGACCTTGGGGGGGCCCCCCCCCCATCTCCAATGGGTCAGAGGACACACAATACCTGTGGCCGCAGCTACGAAAGCCAAACGGGCATGCAGGCCTGAATCCCACCAGGGGCCACTGGGAGGAATGGCATGTGGCAGCAGCCCCCTAAGGTAAGGTAAGCCCAATACTGGGTTGAGGGGCTTATATGGAGGATCCAAAATGAATGCAAAGATAGAGAACACATATCCTGACTGCTTGGTTTCTGTATGTCTCTCTTAATCTCACACTACACTTTAAAACCTCAGAACCACTGCAGAGCACCTTGGGTATGAAGATCCTAGTGTGTAGGTGAAGTAGGCTTACAAGGCATTTACTAGAATTGGAGCTAATCGGGTTCAAGACCGAGATAGCAACTGCACAGCAGGAGTCGTTCTCCGTGTTGGCTGGAATCGATGAAAAACCTAAGAACGTGACTCTTGTTCTGGTAAAGCCCTTATTAGCCTGCCCACACAAAGACTGGCATACCCATGATGCTTTTCACTGGATCTGAGGCTTTTGAGGGTATGTGTGTGCTTTTGGGAGACTCAAAGAAAGCAAACAATAATGCATCATAAAACTGAGTTGGGTAAATCCGGCCGGCTGATTGGTTGGGACCTGTATGAATACCAGACTGTATCCTTATTATTGGTTGTGTATGCTTTGTCATTATGCAAGGGGTGTGTTCTCTGGGGGGTTGGGGTGCATTTTCTTTCTTTTTGCTCTGTAAATTTGAAAAAAAAAGTTTCATTAAGATGCTGAAATGGTTTTGTAAGTGGTAAGGCCACTCCAGAGCATAGGGTTACTTTACTGATGGGTATCTCGTCCCACCAGTGAATCACACTCACTGCAGGCACGCTGAGGTTGTGTTTACCACTTGTTAATCCACACCTCCATTGTGTCTTGCCACTTAAAGCAGCAGTATTTTATGGTCATTGTGTAATTTATTTTTTTATTTTTAAATAATGCATTCCTGGCAAAAGCGTAACTATACCAATATTTATTTTCACATTTTCATTGCAAAACTGAGATAAATGATTTAGAATTTTTTTTTTTTTGTTCCTGTTCCCTTGCAGTGCCAACCCTAAACAAAATTAAACCTTTTGTTGTGATGTGTTACCTTTAACCGTCAGAAGCGTGCTAACACCAGCATAATACAGCTTAAGTATAAATCTGGTATTTGCAGCCCAAAGGTACCCCCAGTGGAAAATATTTTTAAATCTTGTGAGTGGAGGCCATCTTTAATGACTCATCATAAGCTGTATAGAGGATAATGTATGGGGAGCAGTTAACCACGTTGTATTCGCATCGAGAGGTTACCATGGTATGTAAACCTCGAGAGCGCAGCTCGAGAGGTTTTCAGTAACCATGGTAACCTCAAGATGAGAATTCAACGAGGATGTTAACTGCTCCCCCTACATTGTCTTTTATAGTGTATGGGGAAGCAATCCGGGCACGCAGTTCACAAAAATAGGAAGGGAAAACAAATTAAATGTTTACCTGAGTGAAGATGTGGACACGATTGTGTCAAAGTTGCCAAAACACAATTAATTAAAACGCATTCACTGATGTACTTTTTTACTTTTCAAAAATACCATTGGTAACAGGTTTTAAAATAAGAAATGCACTAAACACGCTACATGATTTAAAAAAAAAAAAAAAAATCACTGTCCCATGCGACTAGGAAGTTTACAACTAGGGGTCAAAACGGGTCGCCGTCAACAGTGCACCATCCGGAAGAGCCACAGGAAAAGGCCCATTACAGAAGGAAACGCTTTGAGGGCACTCTTCTAGATCGCCAGGTACCTGTCGAGAAAAGTAAAAGAAGAACTAAGCAAACAAGTGAGGGACCACCGTTTTTGTTTGAATGCTGCTGAGTACTGTCAGAGACTGTGATGCGCTGGTGCGGTGGAATGTTTATCTCGGCAGCATTCTATTTTGTTATGCCATCGATGTGACATACCATCGAAGGGTTAACAACCTAATTATGTCATATCGATAGCATAACAACATGGGGGGGAAAAGATGAAAATCACCACATAACAACGTTCTACCGTACATTATATAGTGACTAATGGATGGATGGGGTGTTGCACATTATGAGGTATTTTATTTTTTTAACACACTCAAGATGTGTAATACCACATAAACCATGAGACTGCAAAGCACAAGTAGTTTGTGATGCTATTACACAATGAGGGTGTGTCAACAACAACAGAGAAAACATGAATAATGTAACACCCCATGGTTAGAAAAAAAAAAGGGGGGGGTCCTTTCTGTGGCATTTTTTTTCCTGTGAGCACGAGATGACAGTGGCTTACACTTTCAGTTTAACTGACTGACACCCACACTGTAATAACTGGGTTCCATTTTGTAATAACTTCCTGCTCTTATGCCATTCAAAAGTGGTGTCAATCCATCAATAAATGGGTTCACCAATAATTATATAGAGAATAATGCATAGGGAGGAAACTCTATATCTGGCCAACAGATGACCTCTGGAACAAATTTGGGATCTTTGTCCAGTTGATGAAGAAGAGGGGGGTTAGGAGTAGGATGAGCCTCTTTGTGGATGACTCAAAACTGAGAGCACTGGCAGACGGGGATGAAGCGAGAGAGACAGTCCAGCGGGATCTGGATACCCTGGAGAGGTGGTCAAGAATGTGGGGACTAAGGTTTAATCCAGGGAAGCGTAGGGTGCTGCATCTGGGGGTCAGAAACCCAGGTACCCAGGTCATGTATACACCGGGGGTCTCACTGCAAGCCACAATGAGTGAAAGGGACCTGGGGGTGGTGGCAGACACCAAAATGAATAACACTGAAAACTGCAGAAGATCTGCGGCAAAAGCAAACAGGATTCTGGGCTGCATAGCCCAGGGAATTACGTCCAGGAGGAGGGAGGTGATCCTCCCTCTGTATAATGCCTTGGTCAGGCTGCATCTTGAGTACTGCGTGCAGTTCTGGAGACCTCACCTTAAGAAGGACATAGCACTGCTGCAGAGGGTCCAGAGGAGGGCAACCACGATGATTTAGGGCATGAGAGAAAGGACCTATGAGGAAAGGCTGGAAGTCCTTGGGCTGTACTCGCTGGAGGAGAGGAGAGACTGGGGGGACATGATAGGGGTCTTCAAATATGTGAAGGGGATTAACAGGGGCAGAGACAAAGAAATGTTCAGGCTAAAGAAAGAGGGCACAACCAGGGGGCATGAGTGGAAGCTGGAGGGGGGAAATTACAGGGGACAATGTAGAAGGCATTACTTCACTGAGAGGGTGGTGGGACCATGGAATACACTTCCCGGGAGTCTAGTGGAGGAAGGCACAGTGAAGGGCTTCAAGAGTGGTTGGGATAGGTGCATGGGTATACTGAAGCTGAAGATGACCCTCTCGGGGGCTAGGGGGGTGGGAGACGAGCAGACACGAAAGACCGTCAGGCCTAATCTGCTGGCTTTTAGTATGTTAGTATGTATATGCACACCTGAGGTGTGGGATGCTGCATAAAAGCCTTGGGCTTCACCCACGGGGTTTATGTAGCATCCCACACGTCGGGTATGTATAACATTCTCATTATACACTCCTCCCCATGTGTTGTTCGCCCCTTGTTAGTTGAGTGGTGGCTTTGATTTGTTGAAATCAGTCATTTAAAATACATTAAAGCACATTTTCAAATCTATCCCTGTGGTGCGCTATGGAGCGTGCCCCATGCTACAATATCACGAAACGTGAGCATGCTGGGGCAGGGCTTCGTATCGGGAAGTGTAAGGGATTGGTGGCCTGGATCCACGGAGCCAAAATACTATCCCTTCATTCCCGAAGAGCATGGATTTAAATATTCTAATTTTGTAATCCAGAAACTCCAGGGAAGGCAAGGGTCCATGCATTGTTTCTGGGGGGGAGGGGGGCATTTGAGAAAAGGGCACCGGAGGTGCTGTTTAACATTTCTACAGGGAGATATAAATGGAGAACAAAGAACAGGGTGGTACAATATAAACACATGCCAGTAGGATTTCCCATGTCTCTCAGGTGTGACAACATGATACATAGTCATGTTTGAATGCTAGAAGAGGTCCAGGAAAAGGAGAGGCCCACAGATGACCTCTGGAACAAATCTGGGATCTGTGTCCAGTTGATGAAGAACCCAGTGGTTCCAGAATTCAGCTTGGAAGTTAACTTTCCCATACAGTACATATCACAACCTAGTTTTCTCCACATATTAATAATAGGGACAGTGGTCACAAAATGTGGGTTTTACACAAACGTAGTGCTACAAGTGGTTGTAAATGTGGTGAAAGATTTGTTTGTATATAAAAAAAAAAAAATTAACTCTTAAGTGGTTTTAAAAATGGCAAGTTCTAACTGGCCTGTTGACGCAGTGTTAGCGCTATGGCAATTCCTGCAAGCCAGGCTCGATTATGCAGCCTAGGTCACCAGGGTCTTTGGGGGATTGAGCATCCCAGAGGATAATCTCCTCCGCAGGGAGGGAGGGCAGCGTGTTCCCCTGTAACATGGCTACCTAGGTAACCATAGGTGGGGGTGCAGCAGGAGCCGTGGATCAAGAGGGGGGATGCTCCCGTTGGAAGACATAGACACACCCAGTGTGCACACATCGGGTCATCAGTTCTGCAGAGCGTCCGATGAAAAGCACAGTAATGGGTACTGGCTGTGGCAGGATGGCGCTTGCAGTCTCCTGCAGACCCCCCCTTCCCGCTACTTACAGGACTTGGGGCCTATAGAACCAAGCAAGGACATGCAGAGGAAGGGAAAGGGGGAACTTGTTTAACAAGGAAAGGCACACTAAGCTAAAGCTTGTTTCCAGGTGTAACCTGGGAGTACAAGGAAATTAAGTGACTTGCTCAGGGTCACACAGTATGCAAGTGGGGGCTGTGGGATTCAAACCCAGGTCTCCAGGTTTGCAGCTCAGAGCCCCAAACCACTGCGCTATACTGCCTCCAGAGGGGACTTGGAATACCCCCAACAGCTCCACCGCAGGGGATAGGCTGTGGAGGAACAGATGGGTCCCACAAGTAAGTCCCAGAGACAGCAGCTGATGAGGTTGGGAGATGCTGCAGAGCTGAAGGAGGCTGGCCAGGTGGGAGGGGAGGGGGATGGAAAATTCTGCTTTTAATTCTATGTTTTTTTTTTTTTTTTTTTTTTTTTGTTATTTGTCCCCCACACCCCATTTTCATGGAAAAAGGGTATCCCTAAATTGCAAAGTGTGTAGTCTGGTTCTGAGCAGCACATATTTCTCAACAGATCAGTCTGAATTGGTCACACTTTTGTTTTGTAATTTCATAGTACTACGATGGGTTAATATGGCTAAGTGCTAATTAATTTGGCAATTACCATGAAGCTGGCCACTGAACTGTGGTATTAATCCACTGGCAATAGAATAGAGAGCTGAGGTTCTCCGAAACTGACCCCTCTCTGATCAGCCTTCTTCTTCAAAGAAAGTATCTTATCTAAGGAAAAAGGGTAATTACAAAAGGGGTAAATTTCTGCTGGAATAAAAAGCTGCCCCCGGCTCCCATATATGGATAACAGGTGGCTGTCATGCTTACCATCTGGTCTGTATGTGATGCTGTAACGTGGGCCCCATGAGCAGGCCTTCGGGAGCTTTGTAAAGGCCACCTAAGAAATAAACATATTAGCCAGAGCGCATTTATTTTTAGTCAGTCGGCTTCTCCCTGTTTGCTGCAACGGAAAATATTATTGCTAGATTGCAGTACAATGAGGGTATGTATCCAGTTCATCTATATAGAGTACAGGGGTCGAAATTAAGTTTTGCAGCCACTAGCCTGCAGGGCTAGTGACTGGGAAAATCCACTGGCCCAGCTGGTGTATATACTGAAGTGTTGCCTCCTCCAGTACAAGCCCGCAAGGCTAGTTAAATGAAAATCTTACTAGCCCGATACAAACTGTACCAGCATTTGGCTAGCGGGCCAGTTTCAACCCCTGCAGTACAGTTATTCAGAATTTAAAGCAGCGACATTCGTGAGCTTACTGAACATTTCATCATCATCATGTTTAACAAATGATTTCTGACCTCCTTACATTCATCAGTGTGTTTTTTTTTTTATTTTTATTTACGTCAGATGTTTTAAAACAACTTGTACTACTAGTCACTAGTTATGACTTTCATTACTAGTTTTATTGCCCTGTCCGTAATTATGGTGGCCACCAGCAATTTTTAAGACTCTGTTCTGTTGAGGTTTTTTTGTTTTTCGACTGGACAAACTAGACTTGTATTACTGGCTGATTTACTGTGGTGCAAGGCAGCCCATGTTTCTGATAGCAAACAGCAGAGCACCTCACCGTGATGTGTATTTTTCCATGGTGGGTGTGGCAAGAGAGCATGAACTTCTAATAGCTTCAGAATCGCATGTCTCTGTTTAGGAATGAAATAAATAAACTGTGGGTATACTGATGTTTTGCCAGAAATACATTACCTCCCGAAAAAGCATGTTATGGCATTTTTTGGCCGACTAATAACAGATACTGCTGGTTTAAGTTAAAATCTTAGAACAAAAATGTATTGTGTTTTTTACTCCCCCCAACATGCAAATCTGTTTTTATTCAAATGTATGCCATGAAATTGTTACAGTGCATCTCAGACACCTGACCAGGACCACCTGGTTACAGAAGAATGCGTGATGGTCAAGCCATGGTATACAGGGTCGGGGTCAAGGTATTGACCATACTACCCAGGCAACAGACAAAACTTTCTAGCTGAAATAAGGTGTGTGTGTGTGTGTGTGTGTGTGTGTGTGTGTGTGTGTGTGTGTGTCAAAAGGAAACTTCGTTACACCTATATGAACAAGTGTAGGTCTTCTAGGAAAGGCTAAAGGCAAGCCCCATAAAGGGTTTTCCCCAGGCAAATTATGAGGACTCCACTCCCGGCAGTAGTTCTTTTGGTTTAAAGAGCACCTTTTTCAATTACAAAAAGATTAAACAGGGAGCTCCCTTACCTCATGGGGAGCTCCTCCAGGCTAAGTTCACTTTTTTATATTTTAATACAGCCCCCAAGGGAAAGGATTGTAATTTGCTCCTGAGGGGCTGGCTGCACGATCCCTCTCCACTTCCTGACTCTCTGATCTGTCCCTGTGCTCATTCACTTGAATGGAGCGTCTTTTTCACATGTGATTTCCCGTTTGTAAATTGTCTTTTGGTGGTACCTATTGATGCCAGGGTTCAACTAACAAGGCTGTATAAGGCTGTTTAATAGGTACCAAAACCCAGTTTACAATTGGGAAATTACATTTGAAAAAGACGCTCTGAGCACACCTCTGTGCTCGATTTATAATGGCGTCACAAAACATCTGAGAGCAGGGGCGGATCAGACAGTCAGAATGTGGAGAGGAATTGTGCAGCCAGCCCAGTTATGATCCCTTCCCTTTCTTTGGGGGCTGTATTAAAAAAAAGGAAAAAAAAAAGTGCTAATAGCCTGGAGGAGCTCCCCCTTGGGAAAAAGAAGCACCCTGTTTAATCTTTTTGCAATTGAAAAATACTGGGAAAGGTGTGTGTTTTCCACCCCCCATATACATTTTTTTTGTCTCCTTCGGAGTTGGCAGGCAGCTCCGGCCCCTTCCTCGGAGGTGACTCGTCTCTCCAGCGAGGCTTTCCCCGCACCCACCCCGACCAACCATCCCCCACAGGTTACCCCCCCATGACAGGGCTGGTGGTGAGGGGCGCTGGCCTCCCCCACTCTGGAAGCCAACATCTAGATTGCTGGGGGGGGGAGGTGTGGGCGCAGCCTGCCATCATTGAGCCTGCCAGCTCAGATTCTTTTTCCATTTTCTCCCCGGACCAACACACGTGCAATGGGCGGGGTGATTGTCTCCAATTCCCTGGAGGCAGTCTTACGCCCTGTGTGTGGGTCCACCCTCTAGCTTTGCGTCTCTGCTGACCCCCAGCCTTCGCTGGGCGATGGTCTACAAGTGCGATGCTGAGTTTCCCCCTCTCCCCACCCCAAAGGAAGGAGAGCTGTCGGCGGGTGCTCAATCCTTTCTTGCCATGGCTGATCCCCCGGGCAACCTGAGTCTGTTCCCAAACCTGGGTCACCAGCATAGTGCGAGGTAAAGTGTCCAGCGCCTCAGTGCCAACAGGCCAGCTTGGAAAGGTGCGCTTTAAAGGCAAGCAGTTGTTTTATGGCTTTTTCCATGATTTGGTGGACTCCCCATGTGACCCTCCCACCCCCGTATCTTTTGGCAGATTAGAGCTATCTATGTGCAGGAGTGTTCCCTCGTCTGCTCTGCATTTGGGACACAGAGGTCCCCCTCTGGCTTCAATCTGTGCAATCTGCTTGGGGTGTAGTAGATCTTGTATAGGAAATTGTACTGTGTTTGTCTTAGTTTGTTGTTCTTTGCCCTGTATTGGGTGTGGTGTATTGCTTGGTTCCAGTTGTTGTCTGAGAGATTGGAGCTCCAGTCCTGTTTCCACTGCTCCTTCACATGGCCCAGCGGGTCTGGTCCCCCACCCATTAGCAGTCTGTAGTGAGCTGACAGTGGACTCATTGGTGGTCAGGGTCTGTAACTGACGGTCCTGATAGGGGGTCACGTCTCTGGGCCATTGAAATTAAAAAGATATTTTACACTTGTAAATTACTCCTAGCTGAGGGGATTTTTTTTTTTTTTTTTTATAAAGTTTTGAGACTCTGCAGGGTGTCTGTTTTGGTATGAGACTCCTCCCGTGAGGTTTGGGCAGCTAGAACCGCTCAGTTTTGCTTTATTGTTCTCTTGCTGAAACCTCACGCTAAGAGTGTCTTACTCAGAGGCACCCTACCGGGACTATTTAACTTTTATATAAAGTATGCAATAAGACACGCTAGGGTGTGAGATTATGGGGAATAATTGCACAGCTCAAGGGAAAATGGCAAGGCCCTCACACCGATTACCTCTAAACACCCCAGAGCAGAGTGCAATTATTTCCCCCTAATTGGACATCCCTGAAGTGTCTTATCACGTTTATAACAAGGTGAGAAAATGTCTTTCTAATTTTTATGCAAAAATATGATACACTGTGTTTAATGCAAGTATAACAGTAAATTTGTTGCAAGACTGTTAAAATAGTACCTTTTCAACAGTAAGAGAATTCCACAATGGCAAATAGTGACTTGCAGTCTGACTGGCACTTTAGACACTGTCGAGTGTAGTGATTTGATGTGCACATGCTCTTAGTTTGAAAGAAGTAAAGAAGTGTAATTCTTGGCTCATAATTACATTTTATTTACTGGTCTGTCAGCCAGTCAGACTGTTTATATTTTTATGTTTGCTTGCACGCATGTGCAAGAAACAGTGCCATCATCAGAGTTTTCGGAGGTGTGTCACCCCCTCTTCCAATTCAGTCAGTGTGTTGGCAGGCACGGCCCCAGTCCGCCAATGCATGCTGGAGCTGTCTATGACCGCTCCAAAATGCAGTGGCGTACGGTTGAAAGGGGGAGCTACGCTTCAGTGAGCAGCGATCAGATATTGCCTGCTCATGCGCGGCTCCCCTACACACACACACACACACACACACACACACACGCGCATACTCGTGCTGCCCCAAGCACAGTTACCATAGGCCACGCTGGTGCCCACTACAGCGTGGCCGCACGACTCTATAACCGATGGGGTGCCTAATCCCCCATCGGCTGTGCTGCGCCCCCTGTGCTGCTCAGGTGCTACACTGGAGCCTACCCCAGCGTGGCAAATGATGTAATGGCTGACGGGGTGCCCAACTCGCCGGCTCCACTGTCTCCCCCACCCCTCATGATGCGCCGACGGGGTGCCCAACCCGCCGGCTTCACCTATCTCTCCTCCCCGAATACAGGGTGCCACGCTGGGAGCCCACTCCAGCGGGGCAACAGATGCCATGGCCGGGGTGCCCAATCCCATCAGCTTCACGCCCCAGCCGCCCTTCTATCATGCTGGGAGCCCACCCCAGTGGTAACAGATGCCATGGCCGACGGGGTGCCCAATCCCGTCGGCTCCCGCCCCCCAAGTCAGCTTCTGCCCGCAGCTGGGGCCCCCAGCGTGGCAAACATCCAGCGTCGTTGAAAACCCTGTAAAGAAGAAACCTTCCCTGCAGTCTCCTGCCTCCCCAACCCGCACCACCCACTGCGCACCTGCCTCCCCACCCCTCACCCATACTTACCTCCGGAGTCCGTGCCGATGATCTTCGTGGACCGGTAACACGCCTGCACTCTTCAAAGCCGACCGCTGAACTGAGGAAATGCTGGTAAGCTGTATAATGCGATAGATAGGGTTTTTTCAACTTTGTTGCTTATCTCAGGCATTTTTTGGAATTTTTGCACCAAATTTTCAACATAGGTTTTTTGGGACCCCTCCTCATGAATTCTTGCCCTGTCATGGCGTTACTGGGGCCTGAAGGGTGATTTCACAGCCATTGCGCGAAATCACCTTTCTGGAATGATTAACAAAACGACACTGCCAGTGTTCATAAGGTGGGCTCTCAAGAAGCCTATTTTGAAAATTTGGTGGAAAAATTCCAAAAAATGACTGTTTTGATGTGCGTTGCGCAGTTCCTACGCAGGCTCGTAAGTTCGCGAATTTTCAATATTTTCACTCCAGATTTTCAACATTGCCATTTTACCACACCTCCTTATGAGCTGTATAGCTGTCATTTTTCACATCTTGCCCAAAATGTGTTTCCGCCCATGTAGCGCACAATGGTGCAGTCGGTGTGCGAAAGCAATGTTTGGGACAGATTAAGAAAATCACAGTTACACTGTTCATGAGCAGAGGTCATAAAATGGCTATGTTGAAAATTTGATGACAAATGTCCATAAACTGACTGTGATACGAGTGAGCATTGCGCAGTTTCCACGCACCCTTGTAAGTTCATATTTTCAATCCAGATTTTCACCAGTGGCATTTCTCCACACTTCCTTATGAACAGTACAGCTGTTAGTTTTCACAACATGGCTAAAATGTGTTTTCACACTTTCAGCGCAGAGATGCGTGGTCGCTGTGGGAAATCATTGTTTGGGACACATAAAGAAAATCACAGTGACACTGTTCATGATCGGAGGTCCCAAAATGCCTGTATTGACAATCTGCTGTTTAAAAAAAAAAAAAAAAAAAATCCCCAAACTAATTACATTACGGATGTGCGTTGCACAGTTTCTATGCACGCTCGTGACTTCACCATTTTTTTAAATATTTTAACTGCACATTTGCAACATTGCCACTTTTTATACCTCCCCATGAACAGTACAGCTGTAATTTTTTACATCCTGTTCGGAATGTTTTTGCACCTGTGGTGCTAAATGCCATAGTCGCTGTGCATAAGCAGCTTTCGGTTAACAAACTGATATTGCCACTGTTCATGAGGTGGGGTCTCAAAAAAACCATGTTGAAAATTTGGAGTGAAAATACCAATGAATGCCTGAGGTATTAGGGTTTCCAACCATAACGCCCAACCCTGTAGAGAATGACAGGCATCAGGGATGTGACTTGAGATTCTTGCCTGTAATGCTCATACCATTTCACCCGCTGCAGCCAGTGACAGGCATCGAGGCATGCCTTGGAGTCTTCGGCCCCAAAGTTCACCCCATTCTCCTATACCGCACCCATCTCACCGTATTTCCTGATGGAATGGGGTGCGCATAAGGGCCAAAGACCCCAAGGCACATCGTGACACTTGTCAGTGTCTGCAGGATAGGGTGTGGTGAAATGGCGTGGTCGTTATGCCCGACGACCCAAAGGCACACCCCAATGCCTGTCACTCTCTGCAGGGTGGTGGTGGGGTTGGCTTCAGTTCAGTACTTCGCTGCCATTCCTATTATGCAGCTCTGTAACTTCTACACTACCAATGCCAATGCCAGCAAGCAAACATTCGGCATTGACAAATGCTTGTTCTTGGCATGTTATAATACAGTATATCTGCATACCGACTCTTCAAACAAGCAGCAGTTGATCTATAAGTTATAACCTGTAAAACTGGATTTGTATAACTTAATTTTACAATGGCCTGACTCAGAAACGTCTTCAGGTACATGAAGGGGGTAAATGGGGAGGAGCAGTCGGTGCTTAAGGAAGGAGTAGGGGGCAGCTAGAGGGTATGGGTGGAAGCTGGGGGGGGGAGATTCAGGGAGAAAGGAGGAGGTGCTACTTCACTGAGAGGGTGGTGGAGCCATGGAATGCGCTGCCCAGAGGGGTGGTGGAGGCAGAGACGGTGGAGGGGTTCAAGAGGGGGTGGGACTGGGACAGGTACAGGGGAAGGGTTCTGGAAGCAAAATCCAATGCAGTGAGAATATCCGGAACTGGGAAGGGAGAAGTCAGAGAAGGCAAGGGTGACAGCAAGGTCAGCTCCCAGGGTGGGGGCTGACCAAACGAGCAGACACAAAAGACCATTAGGCCTATTCTGCTGGCATTTCAGTATGTTAGTATGTTAGAATATACTGTTTACCATCACACACAAGGCTTAACATTTAGACGGGATAGCGTGTTTTGCACTATTTTTGCTGCCCTCCCACTGTTCTGACCCCCTCAGGCAGGACAGCCTCGCATCTATACATATATACTTTTTTTTATTTAATTAAAAAAAATAAAATCCATTGCAACGAAGCACTGGACTGGGGCAGTAGTGTAGGAGAACTGGGCTGGGGCAGCGAGCGTAGGAGAAAAAATTGCTCAAACCTAACAGAAGTGGTGCTTCTGAAGTGGGGGAAGGGGGCAGAGCGATGACCTAGGCGGTGTTGAGAATGGCAACCCATGTCCGAATACAGGACAACCTGAGCTAGCAGAAGAATGAGCAGTGGGAGGTGATGATGTTAGCAAGCTTGGTAGATCACGAGGCAAACTGCTGTGCTGAAGATGCAGTCTTTTTGTGGGGGAGGTAAAAGAAATGGAGTAGGGAGACGGGGTGGGGAGAGAATTCAAGAAACGATGGCAAGTAAGTTATATGTATTTTTTATTAACTATTATAAAAAATATGAAACAAAGAATTTTTTAAGCCTAAAAAAAAATCTTCCCCCACAAAAAAAAGTCTAATTTTCCCCACTAAATACTGGACACAGGGGAGAACTCCCCCTCATTTGGAAAACCCAATTTGAAGTCCTTTCCCATACCTCTCCTTCTGTTCTTCCCCCCCCTTCCTCTCACCTCTCTTTACGCTTGTTACTATAGCCTGTAGTACTTTCCCATACCTACATTAACTTAGCCAGTAGTCATTTCCCACACACCCCGCCCTTCTTTTACTCCCTCTCCCCCCACACACACACACACTCTGCTGGGTCATGTGCCCTTGCAGGGTACTCTGCATCCTGGGGAGGTAGCCCTCAGCTGCTCACCCCCCATGTGCCCCTTCCTCCCACTTCCTCTCACTCTATTTTGGCCAGACCTTGGCCCCTTGCAGGTTCCTGCTTATTCTCTCCCCTCCCACCTTTCCACCCCACCTCTATTTCTGCCAGGTCCTGGCCCCTTGCAGGTTTCTCAGCATCCTGATGGGGCATAGTTTCCAGCTGCTCATCTCCCCTCCTTTTCTTTTACTCCCTTCCTACCTCCCCACCTCTACTCTCTGCTGGGTCCTGCCCCCCGCAGGGTTCTCAGCATCCTGAAGGGTATAGTCTCAACTTGTCTCTTTTCCCCCCCCACTTCACACCATGACTGTACCTGTATCCCCCCATTACCCCCTCTAATCCCGTCCCTCCTCATGCTAGATTACCTCAGCCAGTAGCCGGAAGGGGTTTAGTTCCACCACCTTGTCTTTTCTTACCTTAGCCAGTAGTCCTTTCCCATACCTCCCCTTCTGTTCTCCCCTCCCCCTTCCCTCTCTCACCTCTCCTTACACAATACAGATGAGTATGAATAGAAAGGCCATTGACAGAGCAAAGGCTGATGGTACGTTTTATAAGGTAGAAAAACAAATGGGCAGACTGGATGGGCCTGCAGTTCTTATCTGCCATCAACTTCAACGTTTCTGTGTTTTCTCCTTTCACCCCCAACACTCTCAGCCCTCTCATTTCCTGGGACTTCCCCTAGCACTAATTAACCCTGTGCTCAGCTTCCTTTTCTAATACTTAAAAGGTGTTGACATCCACTGGTTTACCAGTTCCTTGGCTACAACAGTGTTTGTCGTGCTCAGGATTGTTACCTCATCCTAATGTTCTGAATTGTATTTCTGCAACATTGTATGTCTTGCCTTATGTACTTGCACTTATTGACGCTCTCGTTTTATACTTGGTCCTCCTCCTTCTCCTCCTCTGTAACCCCCTTCCCAGAACCCTTCTGGAAACGAGCTGGCTACAGCTTGTGTTGTCTTTCCTGGTGAAATATTTTCAAATAAATAAAATAAAAATAAGGCCCTGCACACAAGGTGCTAGAAGTTTCATAACTAGTTATGGACATGCCCCCAAACATTTGGAAGATAAGTTGAATACCCCCTATATAAAAAGGGTTAGAGAAATCTTACTCCACCAGTGCATCACATGACCGAGTACAATTCCCCGATGATCGCATGCCTGCATCTTTTAATTTTTTTCCACCCCAAACATTAATTTTGTGTCCATTTTTATAAGTGTGATAACACACTTCTGGGTATGCAGCCTCTGTCTGATATATGTACTTTCAGGTGGTTGAAGGCACACTGCTTTGCACCTCACAATGCACCTGAAGCATACATATATTGGTGCACAACTACAGACCATCTTGTGCTATTAGTTATAATATACGGAATATAATACAGTTGCTGTTTCATAATGTTATGTCCCCTCCTTTATAGCAATATCTAATGCAAAGTGTACCTCAAAACAATGGGGGTGCCAAAACTGAAGATACAGAATGCAAAATAAATGAAAATGACATGTAAACCAGGTCAGTGTATTACAATTTTACAGAAAATGGCAAGAAAAAAGTCTTGAAACGTCATTGACAGACAGCACCTGGCCATGCAGTAAATTCCTAGAGCTGCACAGTTAGGTGCTGGATCTCATTACCAAAGCAAAAACAGCTTAATTACCTACAAAATCAGGGTCTATTTGATGTATATATTTTGTTGTTTTAAATGTACTAAAAACAAAAAAAATTTATAATTCTTTAATGCACACCCTGTTGAGACTTTTTGGTTACGTATACAAGTATTTGTTCTGTTTTGTTTTTTTTCAGGCCTCTGTGCTGTTGCCTTTAGCTCTCTCTGTAGTGCACAGCACCCTCTGGTGCCATTGGTTCTGCTGCCCAGACCACAGTGCGAGCCTCTACTTAAACTTCTGTGGAAAACGTAACTGCTGTGGGAGCCCAAACCTTGATAACCAGTGCCACATACATCACAACCATATTTTGTAACAATACTAGTCACTGATGGCCGGTCCAGTGGCATGGAGGGTTGAGGTACCAAGCCTCACCTGTCACCACGCCGGTGACCCGGGGTCAGCAGTGATGTCAGGGGTCAGCCGGGGAGAGGAGGATAGTATCCGGAGGACAGCTCTCCTTCTCTGGGGAGGGGGGAGCACCGACCTTGACATTCGCTTGACCACTAGTGGTGGCTGGGGGTACGGGCAGCCAGGACCGCAGTGTGGGGGATGGAGGAGTGGTGGCTGTTGACGTCCTTTGCATGGGAGTGTGTGTAGGCATGTCTAGAAGGCACTGTACGTCCACTCCTCTGATGGGGGAAAAGAAATTGGCCAGCGGCGGTGCAGGATGATGGCAACCCCTTGCAGGCTCCACACCCAGGCTACAGGGCCCTTGCCTGGAAGCCATATCCATTTGCAGGTGGGAGCCGCTAACCCCCACCACAGGGGGCAAGCCATGCGGGAAGGCCGGGATGCAGTTAAGTCCCTGGGATGCTGGGTGATGGGGCTTGAGGGGTGTCAGTGGAAGAAGCAGCCCACCCTGTCGGGGAAAGAAAAAGAAATATGGGGGTAAAAAAGTGCTGATCACTGGTGTGTGTGTGTGTGTGTGTGTGTGTGTGTGTGTCCGTGTGTGTGTGTCCGGGGGGGTTGTTGAGGGTAGTGTCTTTCACTATTTACAAGGGGAACTGGGGGGCCATAACTAAGGAAGAAAAGGTGAGAGACAGAGAGAAATAAAGAGGAGAGAGTGACAGACAAAAGGAAAGAGAAATAATCCAAGAAACAAATGGGGGGTGGGGGCACAAGAAAGAGGCTATAGTGAAAAAAGAGAACAGGAAATTGTACCTGTGAGTGGGTGGCAGAGAGAGAGAGAGAGAGAGAGAGTGGGTGTATATTAAAGTGAAAGACTGAGAGTGCTTCTCACTTGATAAATGCCTCCTTCTATAGTTATGAGGCTGTTAGTATGTATTGTGCATGGCATGTGACTTCAGATTTACAGGGTGACGCATGTATGTAATAGGCTGCCACTTCCCCTGGAGGAATCCCATGAGAAACGGAAGCTTTGTCTCCATGGATAATTCTCCCAGTTAAGTTAATAAAGCATATATACATTGTGTGTGTGTGTACAGCATGCATGGCAGAGTGGCATGTGACTGTGAAAATGCACATGACTGTGAGCAAGCATGAGACAGTGAGGGGTGTATGTATGACCATGAGAAATCGTACATCAAAATGTGCCCAAGTATGAAATTCTCAACTATCCCTTGGGAATGTGGACATTCATGTTCAGCGTGCCAGAGGAAACTGAAACAAAGCTTACTTGTTTCCTGCTATGCCCTGCCATTCTGGCAAACTGTGCTGTCTTCATTAAAAATTGTGTGTGTGTGTTTTCTGTCACTGTGCAGAACCTCTGCTGAAGAGACTCTGAGAAGGTAGCATGGTTGTGGGGGTGTCTATCCACCCATCCATCACTGTTGAACCTCTGGGGAAAAAATCCAGGAATGTGGAGGGTATATTGGGAGGCAAGCATTCTGTCCATCCATCACTGTGCAGACCACCTGCCAAAAACTCTGATAAGGTGTGACGGGATGTATCCTTCAATGTATGTTTTGTAGAAGCTATTTTTCTAGTGCTGGTTTACAACCCATTGTTCAGTTATGGTTTTGTATTTACGAGCCTTTTAGTAAACTGCAGTGAGGGTTTCTGATTTGTACGTTGGTGGGAAGGACCATTTTAGCACTGTTATGTAGTTACGTCCTTGTCCTTCTCTTACATTGTTAACATAATGCATCCATGTTCTACCTTAGAACTCCGTAGTTGAAGGGACATAATCTGCAGCATACAGCTGTATAGTAGCTGTATAGTAGTGCATATGTTATACTTCCGCCGAGACCACTCTTACAGTTATAAGAGTGATCTCACACACATTCTTAGGGTATGAGAACTGCATACAGAAGGTGAGCAGTTCTGATACCCTGAGAATGTGACACCACTGTTAAAACAGCAGTGCAGCGAAACTGGGCAAAAATCTTGACCCTACCCTTTTTACACGACAAAATATTCCTAACATCTTCCAATTTAAAGAGACATAGTAAGTTACATGAAATCGGATTTGCACCACATGTGGTGGTTAGAGATGCAGTGAAATTAAATTTCGCTAGCGAAAGTGCCATGAAATCTGCAATTTCGCCAGGTGAAATGTTACGTGAAATTGCGGCAAAATTTCGCAGTTTCACCCGTCACCACTGCCCACCACAAGTCCAATTGAACCCCCCCAGCACCCATACACACGAGTTACCCTGCACCCCCCGATTTGTCTTATTTAAAATAAATAAATAAAAAAAATACCCTCCACCCCTCAGTGTCTAGTGGTTCTCCACCAGCTGTCACTGGCTGTTATGATATTAAATAACACCCCAACTACCTTGCACCTCCGTCTGTTTTACCAAAAAAAAAAAAAGTCACCCTCCACTTCCTCGTGTCTGGTGGACCCCCCACCCCATCAATAGATATCAGCACCCACCCAGCTCCCCCAGTAACCTGGTCCGGGCCACTGGCACAGCCCTCAACTTGCCTCCACGGCCGGCAACCTAACTGAGTGCTTGAATGAATGAGCGCACATACACTCTCATTTATTCAAGCGCTCAGTTGGGCTGCCGGCCGTGGAGGGCTGTGCCAGTGGCCCAATCGGGTTACTGGGGGGGAGCTGGGTGGATGCTGATATCTATTGATGGGGTGGGGGGTCCACTAGACACCAGGGACTGAAGGGTGATTTGTTTTTATTTATTTATTTTTTATAAACAGACGGAGGTGGCAGGGTAAATTGGGAGGGGGTACTTATTTAATATTATTTAGGCCAGTGATGGCCAAGGGAGGCCATCAGGAGTGGAGGTATTTTATTTTTTAAATAAATCAAATCTGGGTGCTAGGGTAACTTTGGGGGTTCTTATGTAATATTATTATGGCCAGTGACGGCCGGGGGACCACTGGACACCAGGGAGAATTTTGGCCAGTGTGCAGTGGCCACAGCATTTCACTGCAGGAAGCGAAATGACTCCTGTAGCTGTCAAAATTTGCCGCTGGTGGGGAAATTTCACTCGCGGGTGCGAAATTTTGCTCACGAGCGAAATTTCACCAACTTGGGGGTAAAATTTCACTTCCAACTGCTGGTGAAATGTTACATTTCGCCCAACTAAATATTTAGCAGAATGCGCTAATTACGCAAAATATTTCGCTGGGCAAAATTTTCCAATTTCGCACATTCCTAATGGTGGTGCCCTACCTGTAGCAGAAGTGAACTGGCTTTGTATGGTGAAACTTAGTTACTTAATTTGATAGTGGAAGGGATCGTAAGTTTCTTCAGAGCCAATCCCTTCAACTTCCAGGTTCTGGGAGCTGCTGAAGTTCCTCTCCCACGCTCAGCAAAGTTGTGATGTGTGCCCAGGGAGAGTGTGGGGTCGCGCTCCATTATAGGCTATGGGGGGCATCTTTCTGATTGTGTGTGTGTGTGTGTGTGTGTGTGTGTGTGTGTGTGTGTGTTTATTTATTTATTTATTTATTTTTTTTTAAACTCACTTGAACGGGCCTGTTTCCAGGGTAGCTGTACGTAAGGCCCTCTTCACAGAATAAGATTGTCTCACCTGCAGAGGAAAGGAGTGCTCCGTTTGGTCGGGGGGGGGGGAGATACTCCCTTGCTCTGTAGTGCATATCATACCAAGGGAGTTTAGTCTGAGACCAGAAAAGATGGAACAGTAATAGAATGAGAACCCATATTTAAAACAATGCTTCAGGACCGCTCAATAGTGCTGCGGCGGTGGGGGGGGGTGGGAGGATCTTGTGTCCTGCTGATCGTCTGTCACATAGCAGAAGCTGGCTGTGTAGTAGAGAGAGAGAGAGAGAGAGAGAGATCGAGAGAGAGAGAGAGAGATCGAGAGAGAGAGACACGCGCACACACACACACAGACGCTTGTGGAGGGCCCACCCTCTATGCTAATATGAATGTGGCCACCTCTATGGTGCATCATTACATGCTTGGTGGTTCTTGTGGGTGTAAAATCTACAGTGGTGAGAAAAGATAAAAAAGCAAACTTATGTGGATAGTGTCTCTGTTCCTTACAGGTTCTGCATGACTGACTAAGCACCACCGTGTCTGGATTGTGCTCCGGGGGTGGGGGTGACCCATAGGAGACCTTGCGGAGAGATAAGTCCTAGAGATGGAGGGTGGGGCAGAAGGGACAGGTTGCAGACAAGGAGGCATAAGCAAAAATAGCTTCCTGCTTCATGTGCTGGGCACAGGGCTGAAGGAGTACTGAGCTTTTCCCCCCCTATCCTCCGGCCAAGCTCACATACATAGCCCCATAGCAGAGCACCTCTCATTGTAGTCCCTCAGCCCTGCGATCAGCAATCTGAGAAAGAAAATTTACAGGTATTTAAATTTCAATTTTAACAGGATAAAATGGCATACAGATTCAGCGCAGCTCTCGGCTTTAGGTCTGTCAAGCCCGTACTCCTTTAGAAGACTTTGGGTAGGGTTGGGCTTCCCATCAGCCAGGGAGGGATGGTGCCCCAATGAATCCTGTGGTGGACCACTGAGCTTACCTCCTTCACCTGTTATTGTTCCATGCTCATAGGTTCTGCAGGGACTGTGCCTGGCACTGAGTGGATGGTGAGCGGGGCCATGGGAGAAAACTGGGAACGAAAAGACCTCTGTGTACAGAGCCTCCTCAATGATTGTCAGCACCCTTGGGCTCTACTTACTGTGGTTCCCAACTGGCTAAGATGGGTGGGAGAGTGCTAGACGGGGACGAGGGTTTGCTGACTGACCCGAAAAGTGAGGCATAGTTAGTGACTCGGGCCAAAACGCTATGGAGAAGGGGGAATTGAAAGGGTAATTTTGGAACCATTAGGGTTAGAAACGTAATTTATTATTTATTTATTTATTTATTTTACTTATTTATCTTCGCTTCTACTACCCTCCAGCTCTCCACTCAGACACCTATGTTGCTCCACACACCAACCCTGCCGACCCGCAAGTTCTGCCCCTAGAGTGCTCCAGCTCAGCACCCTGAGACCCTTGATGGCCCGGATAACCCCAAGGTGGGGTGAGGAAGAATCCCTCCCCCCTTACCTCCCTCAGCATTTTTTTCTCCCGAGGAGTGAGCTTGCATGGCGGGTCTGCCTTGTTCCTGTCAGTGGGTGGCGAGCTTGCACCAGAGGTAGTCACCTAGGAGGTGGGGAAGGTTGTTTTCCTCCATGTTAGTCCCCAGTGCTGGCGTGCAATGAGGAACAAGGAGTCGGGCGTACACAGAGACGTACGTCTGCTCCAGTCCTCTGCCAGCATCTACCCTTGTGTTGCGGCATCCCCCTACTGCACCAACATCTCCCAAGTTCCCCAGTAGGTGGCGGAGTAGTAGTGGTGGGGAAAGCTTCCCATCCCACCCTGGAGAAGGAGAGCAAGCCATCGGGCGCTTGATCTTTCTCCCTCCTGGCTGACCCCTGGCAACCTGAGTCCGTTCCCGAACCTGGGTTGCTGACATGGCGCCAGGTGTGGTGTTCGGTGCCCCAACCCTCAGCACCACTAGGCTGGACATCGTAATTTCTTTTTTAAATGAAAGGTTGAAGACCAGTGGACATGTATACATTACGCTGGTACATTTTCAGTGCATCAGGAGTACTGGAAATGCATTTTTACTAAATTGAAATACAGTATAATGTTGGTGCATTCCCACAATATTGACAAAATACTTAATTTCAGTATATCATATAGTATCCTCACTCATCATCCCAAAATGGGTGAGCAGACTTTCTCCTCATTTGCCCTCAGCAAAGGAACTCCCTTCCCACCTTATCATCCTTCAGATTGGTCCTGAAGGCTCATCTCTCTCTAACCATGGCCTGCAACTGTTTCCTCGACCCCACCTTACATGGCAAATTACCAAAGTCCTGATGTACTTTGTCTGTTATTAATTACATTCCATGGTGATTATTTTTATACATTGTATTGCCCCTTAAATATTTGTGTAAGCAATAATGCACAACAGGGTGAGTGTTGCACTGGGATAAAGTCATGCCTCAGCTGGTTGGGCACGAGGCCACAGGCTGAGTGTGTCCAGCACCCGAGAAGTGATATTATCCCCATGACACACACCCTGTAGTGTGCAAGGACAGAGGTCCAGACCGTGGACGTGCGACTGCATGTCCCAGCCAAGTGCCTAACGGCATCCTCCCCTCCCCACACTGGGGGTCCCATGCCTCCTGGTGCAACAGCCCACCCCCCCACTGAGGAAGAGAGCATCCGAGGGATGCTCAGGCCTCCTCCTCCTCCTCCTGGCTGGCCCCCGGCAACCCAGGGTCATTCCCAAACCTGGGTCATCAGCTGCAGAAGTGGTCGCGCTACTGATGCACCGACAGGTGGGATTGAGAGCCCAGGAATTTTTGTTGCCATTTCATAATATGTTTTTGCTATGTACCCTCCTGGACAATGCCTGCATTGTGGTCTTTCTGAATGTATCTTGTATTTTGATTGTTCAGTTTGGAACTTGTTACTCCTGTTCACTACCCTCCAGTTTGTACCCGAAAATAGACATTTAATTGTCTAGTGTAGCTTGAGGGGATTCATTACGGGCATGGTGGGCATGAGTGTGATATGGAAAATATCTTCACTTGTTTAGAGTGACCTTGGGATATTCACGAGTGGCGAGAGGTCACTTTGCAGAAGTGAAGATATTTTCCATTTCACACGAGTGCACATCACATATCTGTTTAATACAATAGGGGCCCCTATTGTTAGAGGTGAATTGTGCAAGAGTAACCATTTGCGCTGAATAGCGCGGGTTTTGCGTGATTGCATAATACATGTTGCGCAATGGTATTCAATCGCGCAAGTATTTCACACTAATGGTAATGTTTTGCGTGAGGCATGTGATAATTGGCGTTTTCTCCAGTTATCACACTGTGATGATGTCATCACAGTGTGATAATTGGAGTGCAGTGAGAATACCTGTTTTTATGTAATGGGTTATCAGCTCACCCCTATTGTATAAACCAGGCTACCAAAAACTAACTACCAAAATAACTACTGTAAATAAATGTATAAAATGGCAAACTATAAATTATCAGGGGTCGAAGTTGGCACTGGCCTACTGGCAAAATGCTAGTAGATTTTTGTACTGGGTTGGTAAGATTTTCCTTTAACTAGCCCTGCGGATTTGTACTGGAGAAGATAATGTTTCAATGAAGTACACCAACTGGGCAGTGGAAAAGTCTGTGGGGCTAGCAGATTTTCCCAGTCGCTAGCCCTGCTGGCTAGTGGCCACAAAACTTAATATTGACGCCTGAATATACTTACAGAATGGCAGGGAAAAAATCCTGAAACTTCTTTGGCTGAGAGATATCACCTGATGGTGCATTAAAAAAGCTAGCACTGCACAGTCTGGTGCCAGATCTCATTACCAGTGCACAAAAGATGCATTACCTTAAATCGGGGACTAATTCATGTATGAAACTTTGCCATTTAAAATGTATTTAAACAAATGATTTTATGTAACAAAAAAGATATATGAAAAGTTTCATTTTGCATATAATACATAAGAACATCAAGCCATTTTATAAGTCCAACAAGGCACTCCAGGGTGTATTAAAGGAGTTGAATGCATTTCCCAGGTGAGTAGTAACACTGGCCTTTGACCTCATGCCTCACTTCCCTGAAGCGTGTATAAAAATCCTTAAGTTCACACCCTGTTGTGGCTGATTTCTTACTTACACTGTATGGATTTTGCCGGTAGTACCCTTACACAGGACGGAAAAATATTTCAGCTGCATTTAGAAAGAGGAATTCAGCTACTTATAAAGAAAGACATGTGTTTGTGTGACACATTGGAATATTCTAGTAATATTCCATCCAAGAGAACCACATCCTTTTTTCTAGTTCTGTTTTGTACTTTGTTTTTCCTCCTTTCCAGTAGGTTGCTTGCGGAAAAATCTTCAGCTTTGGCCACACCCGCTGTCCACCCAGGGAACCCCATGGTCCAGTTTCCAGTGCCTCTTCCATACTTCCAGCTAGGTTTACTTACTAGCCCCATTTCAACACAGCTACCAGTGTCTTGCATCCCCCTCCTGGTGTTACTATGATGGGGCGAAGCAAACTCCAGAACGATATACTTGTTGTTTATCCCATCCCATCTTTCACAGTTCTCCTCTGAAGGGGCGGAGTGAATGCCTCTCAGCTCTCAGCTGGCCTGCTGTTTGAATGGTGGCAAGCTCCTTGTGGCTGCAGAGTGGCGTCCGGGACTGGCCAGTGTGGCCATACCATGTAGTGGTCAGGCCTTTCTTTTTCATCCTTGTAGTCCGCATTACTCCCCAACCCCCACCCTGTGAAGATCGTTGAGGCATGCATGTGCTTCAGTATGCCAACACACCACACAGCAGCCTTTCCTACCCCCGCCATGGGTGCGGTGGTTCCCCAGCTGCCAGTTTTGTTGCAGGCAACCCCCTGCAAGGAGCAGAGTGCCCTGCGGGATGATCGAGCCTCCTCCTTGTGCTACCCCTTCTGACTATTCCATTTATATGTCTGAGGTCAGAATGCAGCAGAAGGCACAGAAACATGTTGGGCAGTGACATAACTCTCAACCTTCTGTCGCTGAAATGAGGGAGACTGACACTGACCCTCATAATGAGGGATGCATCCTCAAACATGGAGAGATGCAAGATCAGAACACAGTGGAAATCATTGTGTTTTTATGTACAAAGTTTGTTTTTGATTTAGCATCTTAGAATATTACAAATTTCTGCTTAAAAAGTCTGAATTTACAGCACATTTCCTGTGCGGGCTGTACCTTTTCCTTGAGGGACAGAGCAATTTTTGATGGGGTAAAATGAGGGGCGTACATCGTAGTCAGGACTTATTGAGAGGAATGGGCAGTGAAACTTGCATCTTTTCCCTTTCTTTCTACTCTTAACATTATTTTCCCCCATTGAAATGGAAACATGGAATTTATTTTTCTTTTAACCTGATTATTTTTTTTTTGTTGTATACTTTTTAAGAGATCCAACTTGCTATTACATCAGAAAGAATACCCCCCCAGTGTTATTCTATGTTACTATATTTTTCAGCTTTACCTAGAAGTGTTTTCGAACCACACTGCATTGTCTTTTCCTTCCGGAAGTTCTGAATCATTTTTCTTTAATCATTAACCCCCACTCCCCTGCCACAGGGTCACCAAATCAAATATGTACAGCTGGAATTTTAAGGACAAAGATCTCAAACAGGGCTTCCTGCCAGCTGTTCCTGCCACAATGTTACTTTGTGCTGTTAGCTGTAACCCTCAGGTTGCACCTGTTCCATGCTTCCTGAGAGCTAGGCTCAGCCCACCCTGGCTTACTTGTGTTGGCCTCCTCACCCTGTCCAAAGGCATCATGGGTATCCAATACCACCCATCAGGAGGTCAAATGTTCAAAGACCATTTGGTACTTTGAGGAGGGGAGGGGCTACTGAATCTGCTGAACTGGAGCACAGTGGATCTGGAAAAGCTCTTATTTATTTTATTTTATTTTTATTCTCCTGTCTTTTAGCTAGCGAGTTGTTCAAGAGACTCTTGACTGTATACCACAGGCCATTTAAAATACAAAATCCTGTGGTCAGGTGGCAATTGACTATTTAAAAGTCAGCCTGGGCCACTAACACTTAAGAGCATGTCCGGATAGATGCCCTTTAAGCATAATTTTTGCTTAAAGGGCACCTATCTGGAGGTGCCGCGATAGGGAAAGGGGAAATTGTTTAACTAGGAAAGGCACACTAAGCTGAAACTTGTTTCTAGATGTGACCTGGGAGCACAAGGAAGTTTAGTGAATTGCTCAGGGTCGCATAGTATGCAAGTGGGGGCTGTGGGATTCAAACCGAGGTCTCCAGGTTTGCAGCTCTGTGCTCTAAACCACAGTGCTGTACTACCCAGTGGGACTGCATCATGCTCCCATGCAGAGGACCAGAGTTTTCTAGCGTGCTCGGGTTGCAGCGTTGGGAGGCACACCAGGCTAAGGTAGCAGTTGTCTGGCAGCGTGCCTCAGTTGGGGAGGGTTAGCTGCGGGTTCTGGTGTCACAGCCACTCCTACAGTTGGACCAGGGAGCTTGCTGTCTCCGCAGAGGCACTGTGTATATATGAGGCCAGCAAAGGCAAGGCCCACTTCATTGGTTGAAAGGAGGGACTTGAGAGAAAGCTGGGGGGAACAGCTGTCTGAATGGAGGCTGACTACCTTAACAGGGTATATCTCTGAGGCGATGGTTGGGGGAACAGAACAAAAACAATGTATGGAAAAAAAAATAAATAAGAGCACCTGTCCAGCTATTTACAGTACACTCAAATCACATAGGAAGCTCCCTTACCAAGCCATGGTGCACTGAAAACAAGGACTGGGACATGACCATACTATATTCTGTTTAGGAAGCACCGGGTGGGAAAGAAAGGAGGGGTGTGGTGCTTTATGTGAGGGAAAGCACAAAAGCAACCGAGATAATGGGAATACGGGGGAGGCAGAGGTACTGCAGGGCACCCTGGAAACTGGGACTGGAACCACTGTTTGCACTAGAGTGATCTACAGACCTCCAGCACAGGGGGAGGAATTAGATAAGGTACTGGTGGAAGCCTTTGACAAGATGGCGGGGGTGGAGTGTTGCTGGTGGTGGACTTCGACCTGCTGGATGTGGATTGGAGCCTGCCAGCAGCAGCATCAGCTAGAAACCGGGATATCCTGGACTGTCTGCAGGGGGCATTCCTGAGGCAACTAGTCAGTGAACCCACTTGTGATGGGGCAGTACTGGGCCTGGTACTTACTAACAGGGACAGTGTTGCTGACGTCAAGGTAGGAGTCCACTAGGGGACCAGTGACCACCATACGGTGTGGTCCATTATAAGAATGGCTGTGGAATTGAACCACACAAGAGTGAGGGCGCTGGACTTCAGGATGGCAGATTTTAAAAAGATGGGTGAATGCCTCAGGGATGACCTGGCAGGGGTGGGTGGCCTGGGTGGAGTGGAGGAAATGGGCGAAAATAAAAGGGAGCATAGTAAACGCAGCAAACTTCTGCATCAAACAAGGGAGCAAAAGCAAGGGGAAAAAGAGACTGCAGTGTTTCTCGAAAGAGGTGGCAGAGAAGGTAAAGGCTGAAAGTGTAGAACTCAAAGTATGAGACACAGAGGGAGGAGTACAGGCAGGTGCGTCGGGGGATGGAAGTAGGGAAAGCTGTAAGGAGCACAAAGGTGCAAACTGAAGAGAGAAATTTTTTTTTTTTAGGTATGTAAGGGAAAAGAAGACCTAGAGAAATGGATCAAGTTGGTTAACTCTGTATATAAAATGGAAATGCTGACGTATACCCTCCGACAACAAGAACATGCAGGAAGAAACGAGTGGTCCCGCTGGCTTTTATATATGTCCTGGCCAGAGACCCCGCCTTTGTCTCATGACAAGGTTGTTTTCTGCCTTTTATTTTTTATACCCAGGCTTACCCACCACTTTTATTACTGACCGTATTAGTATCTTTTCCCTCTTATTGGGTTTCAGTATGTATCCACCCTGTCAGATTGTCATCCCCTGGCGTGATGTAAGTCATTTCTCTTTAAGTGCATAGTGTTGTTCTGTATGTTATGGGTTTAAAAATTAATAAAATCTGATTAATAAGAAAAGAAGGCAACTGGGGTGGGATTGTAAGGTTAAAGAGGGAAGGGTGCTGTGCAGAGGGGAAGCAGGAAAAGGCAGACATCCTGAACAAATACTTTTGTTCAGTGTTCACAGAGAAACAAGGGCCACAAAAACGAAACAAAAGCTTTGGAGGGAGGGAGGTGGACACTAGTCCTCTTTTGGAGGTGAGAGTCCTGGAGGGACTTGCTAATCTGAAGGTGGACAAAGCAATAGGGCCAGATGGGGTGCATGCAAGGGCATTGAGGGAGCTCAGGGAAATCCTGGCTGTACCTCTCGCAGTTCTGTTTAACAGCTCACTAGAAACGGGAGTGATTCTGAAGGACTGGAGGAGGTTGGATGTTGTCCCACTACCCAAAAGTGATAGCAGGGAGGAGGCTGGTAATTTTAGGCCAATCAGCCTGACATCGGTGGTGGGAATGTTAGTGGAATCACTGTTGAAGTAAAGGATTGAGGAATATCTTGAATCTAGTGGGTCACAAGACCCAAGGCAGCATGGTTTCACAGGGGGAGTAAATGTCAAACGAATTTGATAGATTTCTTTGACTGGTTGACCAAGGATTTGGATCGGGGTGGAGCAGTGGACAATGACCTACCTAGACTTCAGTAAGGCCTTCAACACCGTTCCATATAGGAGACCAGTAAGCATGCTGGGTAGCTTGGAAGTAGATCCAAAGGTGGTAAACTGGGTAAGAAAGTGGTATGGGGTAGGTGACAGGGGGTGGTGGTAAACAGAATTCACTTCAAGGAAGGGAGGGTGACCAGCGGGTTGCCTCAGGGATTAGTGCTGGGACTGATCCTCTTTAATGTCTTTATAAGTGACATTACAGAGGAGCTGGAAGGGAAGGTCTGTCTCTTTGTGGATGACACCAAAATCTGCAATAGGGTAGACACTCCTGGGGTGGAAAGGATAAGCAGAGACCTGAAAAAATGGAGTAGTAGTCAAGGTTATGGCAGCAGCTGTTGTGTGTTTTTTTTTTTTTTTTTTTAATCTTCTATTTTTGCCCCTTTTCTTGCCCCCAGTCGGTCCACACTCTGAGTCCTCAAGCACCTGCACTCCACCATGAGGACCAAGGAGTCTGCTCCTAGGGTGCCCCACTCCATTATCTTCTAGAGCCTCAGTTAACCCCCCAGGTGGGGAAAAAGATGCTTCCCACTTACCTCCTCGGAACCTCAGGTGAGTGTGCACATTGGAGTCTGCCCCCAGCTTCTTCCTGTGGATGTGCGGTGCGGGGGCTCATTGCCTGGACCAGCTATGAGGTGTTTTTCCATTTTCTGGTCCATCCTCCACCCCTTCCCCGACATCGGCATGAGTAGGACCAATAAGACGGATGCACGTTCAGACGTGCATCCGCTCTGGTCCTCGGCCAACATCGGTCCCTCCCTACTTGTGTGCTTTCCCTGTTTGCACCAGCACTGCCTGAGGTCACCCAGGTGGTGGTAGTATAGCGGCAGGGAAAGCAACCCACCCCTCCCCGGAGAAGGAGAGTAGCCATCGGGCGCTCAATTCTTCCTCTGGCTGACCCCCCGGCGACCTGAATCAGTCACCAAACCTGGGTCGCTGGCGTGGCACGAGGTGTGGCGTCCAACACCTCAACCCTCGGCACCACCGGGCCAGCTGGCAGCTGTTTTGGGGGGGCAGTTTCTTTATGCCTCCTTTCACCAGCTAGTCTGACCTCTCTCCAACGTGGACGTGCGGTGCGGTCTTACTCCCACCCCGCCTGAAGCCTCCGGTCTCGACTCTCGTCCCTGGCCCATCTCCCCGCACACCTGGTCACCTGAACCCCTGGCTCTGAGCCCCCTGGGGCGGGACAGCCGACGCCTCAGGCGCTCTATCTATAATCTGAAGGGGCGACCAGGGTGCTGAGGGAGAGACCGAGGCAGAGCTGGAAGACCCGACATTGGGCGTGGGGACTGACCCCTGGTCCTGCCTTGGCCTATCAGGTGCTGGGGTTTTTCCTCTTTCCTGTTCTCCCCCTGGCAGAACTTGTACATGCAATGACGACCAGTGTCCACTGAGCTCCGTCTCTGCTGGTTGCCACTGCAGCGACATTGCCAAGTGCCTGGCTACCCCCGATTGATGCCAGGGATGGCTCAAACGTGATGTGGATCCATATCCCCCCCCTGGGAAGGGAGAGCAGTCTGCTGGATGCTCAGTACCGTCCTGCCCCTGCCGACCCCCGAGCTCGTTCCCAAACCAGGGTTGCCGGCATGCCATGAGGTGAGGCATCTAGCGCCTCAACCCTCAGTGCCACTGGCAGCTGGGATTTAATGCAAAAAAGTGCAAAATAATACTATTGAGGCACAGAAACGCAGTGGTGGAGTACAAAATGGGTGGAGTCGTGTTGACAACCACCAACCAGGAAAGAGGCCTGGGGATTATCATATCTGATGACCTAAAGGTGGCCAGACAGTACGTCACGGTGATGGGCAGAGTGAATGGGATGCTGGGGTGCATAGGGAGGGGTAACACCAGCAGAAAGAGGAACGTGGTGTTGCCTCTATATAGATCATTGGTAAGACCTCACCTAGAGTATTGTGTCCAGTTCTGGAGACCACATCTGTGGAAGGACATAGACAGAGTAGAGGTGGTCCAGAGGAGAGCAACTAAAATTGTGCAGGGTCTGCATGAAAAGCCCTATGTGGAGAGACTAAAAGATCACAATATGTATACCGTGGAATAGAGGAGGGTGATGGGAGGTATGATAGAGACTTTTAAATACCTCACGGGGGTAAATAAGGTACAGCAGTAGAGTGGAAAAGGTGGTCTAGAACAAAGTTGGGGGCAAAACACTGACCACAACAGAAACCGTGCACACCATTGAGGAAAACAGCATTATCTTTTTTTTTTTTTTGCAGGGTGCTTTACACCCCACCCTCCTCAGACTAAATATTACTAACTCTGTGGGGGTGTGGACTTTGGGGGTGGGGCGAAACACCGGAGGGGGATCACTTTTTAAACAAAAGAAAAAGCTACAACAGTATGGGATATGGGGAACCAAAGTGCGGCCCTAGGACCCCTACGCCGCCAGGTGCCAGTGCCTTAGCCACTCCACCACAGGAGTGGCTTGACCAGGCACTGCACCGGCAGACTCCTTGACACTCCCCTATCAGAACGTATAGCGACAGGGGCAACTGTTGTTCCCAAAATCCTGAAAACCCAGTCGCTGTACATTGTTTGTTTAGTGGTTTCTGTGGCGCGGTTATTCCTGCACTGTTTTGGGTGCACTATATTGCCCCGGCCCCTTTCACTTCCCTGTTAGCTGTTAATCCCACTATGCAAAACAAAACAAAAATGTAACTTTATGTTGAAGTTGGGGAGGGGGGAGATGCGATGCATACTGTAATCTACTTATGTGTATTTAGCATTCCTAATACAGGGAGTGGAGGTGGCTGAAACATAGGATTGTAGCTGAAACCAGAACAGAACAAATAAATGGCTGTCCCAAAAAAAATTTCCTCTTCTCTATGAACTGCAGATCTTTTTCTGCCTATAGATTTTATGTTTTTATGTTTCTTTCTTCCAGTATCGCACGGATATTTTTGCAAGCAACTATGATCAACCCCCCCCCCCGCCTTTGACAATGGATTTATGTCTCGACTGCCACCCCACCCCCCTCCTTGATGTATACCTGCTGCTGTCTTATTCCCTATGCTCAATGGATATACACTGCACTGTATGTATACTGCACTGTATGTGTACTGCACTGTCTGTATCTTTTGTACTGCATTAGTTAACTCACCTATTTGCACTGTATATATACTGCGTGGTCTGTATACTGCACTGTATGTACACTGCACTGTCTGTATTTTTTGTACTGCATTAGGTAACTCACCTATTTGCACTGTATGTATTTATTTGCACTGTTTTGTGATTACTTCTGTCTGCACATGCTCTGTATTTCTCTGTACCACACTGTCTATTGTACCACACACTCTACTGTATCTTGTCTAGCATGACGTGGAGCCATTTTGTAAAGAAGACTATGACTCAAAGAATTGTAATTCCTATACTCTTAATAAAAATAAAAAAAAAATAAAAGTTTACACACATGCCACAATCCTGCTGTTAGCACTCTTTCCCCCCCCATCATTTTTTTTTTTTAATTATTCGGTAATCTGGCATTCCTGGTTCCAGTTTAGCGAGTCCCTGTCATGGCAGGTAGGTAGTCCAGTTTGGAAGTTGTGCAACACGTGCCCTGCTGCAAGGTAGATGTGCAAAAAGGGACGGTGTGGAGCCGGCCCGGTGGCGCAGAGGGCTGAGGCGCTGGACGTGTTTGGTGAATGATGGGATGAGCTAGGGCAGTTCACTAGGTAAATTTTCTTTTTTTACATTGTGTTGCTTTTTAGGGGCTATATTTGTGAGAGATTCTAAGGTGTCTGTTACTTGTGTTAATAAGGTTGTAATCTTGTGCTTTATTGTAGTGTGTCAGGTGTTAATGTGTTATTAAGATGTTAATGTGTGTTGCCGGCCTGGTGGCACTGAGGGTTAAGGCGCCGGATGCCACACCTCCCGCCATGTTGGCGACCCAGGTCGGGCCGTCGGGGGTCAGCAGGGGCAGGAAAGGATTGAACATCCGAGGACTGCTCTCCTTTCTTGGGGGTGAGTGGGTATGCTTGCCGCAGTGCTGGCGGCTCCTGGTGGTGGCTGGGGTGATGCACCTTGCGGCATGCTCTTCCGGGGTTGGGAGCGGGGGTGGACACCTTACACATGGGTGCACGCTTGCTGCATGCATGGCGTCCTTGCATGTCTGCGCTCCGGGGAACTACACAGCAGCAGAAAAGGCCCTGGTCCCACAGATGGGCGACGGCAATCTCCAGTGCCTGCTGCCACATGCTCAACGCTGGACTCATCTAGCCAGCTCTCAAGATCCCTCGCCTTGCCTTGGCTCCAGCACGTTAAGCAGGGGTCATCAGGGCGAGGTAGGTGGGAGGTGTCTGTCCCCGATTTTCCTGGAAGGGTGAGGATCAGGCGGGTGGTAGAGCAGATGAGGTGAGTGGGGTCTGCCTAAGAGAGTTGTGTGTGGGCAGAGATAAAGAATGTCTACCCAAAAAAAAAAAAAAAAAAGATGTTGATGTGTTGTTAGGATGTTAACAGGTTGGTAATTGCATGGTAGGGATTGACTGGATAATTGATTACCATTCGATGTGGGGGAATCTCCTCCGTCAAGGGTCACACTGCATGTGCATGAGGTTAGCATCAGAGCTGTACATGCTACCATGGGCAGGAAGAGGCAGGAGGGTCAAGAGATGTGGAAAAGCCCATATCACCGTCCGGATCGTGTTGGCTGGTACTCTGGGCCCTGTGCTGGGGCATGGCGCTGGTACGGAAAAATGACCCAAGAATCAGTAGGACTGGAGATGGAGGATAAACAGCTCATTATTTATTTATTTATTTATTTATTTATTTATTTTTATTTGTAATTTATTTTTCTAGGAGTGTGGATATGTTGTTCATCCACACTCTCTGGTGTGTCCCTTTCCCCTTTAAATCTTGCTGGAAGACTTCAAGCTGGCTCCTCCCATCCACCTGGGTGGTAAATACCTCGGCTCCACCCCATGATGCCAGATCTTCCTTTCCGCTGGAAGATACAGGTTCCCTCGTGCTACTTTAGCAATTCGTAGGCCCTGGATGTGCAACGTCGGTTTTTACTGCAAATCACTCTAAAACTCTTCAGTTAACGACTCCGATTACAGCGCATCGGACATGGAAGACAAATCGTCCTCTGGATTTCACCGGTGTACCTGCAGCCAGAAGATGTCCACCTTTCGTGCATCTATTGCCTAGGTGTCGGACATGACACCACATCTTGTACTTTTTGCCTGGCGTTCCATCCCAACGTTCTGGATGACCTCAAGGCATGCCTAAAATTGGGGAGACCGGAGAAAAGGAACCCGCTGGTGAAATCGAAAGAGGCGAGGTGGGCGGCTTCTGCAGTCGCTGGATCCGCCAAGCAGCTGGGGCAGAGGAAGGCATTCAAGGAGGAAGTGGCTAAAGCTTTGGCCAATCGAAGCTTTTTTGTTCCACTCAATCGTGGCTCTACTTTTACGGGCTCCTTCAAGGAGTTGTGCCAGTCTCTCCCCACCAGGGGTGAGGCGCCCTTGGGCTCGCACTCCTCCCACCCTGGGAAGAGGGATAAGGACCCCAAGTCTTCGACTAAATGGAGATGCTCCTGGGACCAAGAGAGGTCCGAGTCCCAGGAACATGCGGTCTCGACTTCGGTCGCAATTGCTTCTTCGGCTGCCGGCTTTACATAGATACATAGATACATAGACAGTGTCGGCAGATAAGGGCCTATGGCCCACCTAGTCTGCCCATTTGAGCTTGTAAGTTCAGTTTGTTTTCCTAGAAGTCTATTTCCCTTACCCTGACCTCTAGAATTCCTTTATGTCTATCCCATGCATTCTTAAATCCTGTGATTGTTTCAGCCCCACCACTTCCTCTGGCAGGGTGTTCCACTTGTCCACCACCCGTTCTGTGAAGAAATTCTTTCTCATGTTTCCTCTGAATCGTCCTCCCTCCAACTTCATCCCATGCCCTCTAGTCCTGAAACATCTTTTTCGCTTAAAAATAGTGTTTTCCTGCACCCTGTTCCTCCCTGTAAGATACTTGTATGTCTCTATCATATCCCCTCTCTTCCTCCTCTCCTCCAGGGAGTACATGTTCAGTTCCTTCAACCTGTCTTCATAGGACTTGTGATGCAACCCATGCACCATCTTTGTTGCCCTCCTCTGAACCTTCTCTACCCTGTCTATGTCCTTACGTAGGTATGGTCTCCAGAACTGTACACTGTACTCCAGGTGGGGCCTCACTAGTGTCTTGTATAGCGGAATTATGACCTCCCTTTTCCTGCTGGTGATGCCCCTGCCTATACATCCCAGCATCCTATTTGCTTTACCTGATGCCTTGTCACACTGTTTCCCTACCTTGAGGTCATCAGAGATGACAACCCCAAGATCCCTTTCCTGCTTGGTGCATGCTATATCAGCATATGGACCTTCCGTCTGGCGAAGGGACTGAGACCGAGGAAACAGGTGAACCGGCTGAGATTACTCTTGACCCAATCGAGCCTTTGTTGCTGACTCCGGTTGAAGAATCTTTAGAAAGGACTCCGGCCCTTATTTTTCCCAGTGAGGGGAGACGGCCCTCTGGTGTCCCGATCAAGGAAACTGTAGCGGAACCTCGGTTTTCACCGACTCCAGTGACTCCTGATCGACCGAACCGACCCCATTGGTCTCGATCGAGGACCAGGACCCCTTCGGTCAAATGGCCGAAAAAGGGCCACAAACACTTTAAGAAGAGGTGCCGCCACAGATCTTCATCCTCCTCCTCCTCCTGATGAGGACAGACTTCGATGGAAACTCCATCAACGCTATGAGGATCTTATGTGGCAACAGCTGATTTTGACCGGGCAGAAGCTGGCCCTGCCGGCCGCCCTGGCCATCACTTGGCTTCTGCCTCCCAGGCCGATGCCGATCCCTCCGGAACAGAAGGCCTCGGTTCCACTGCCCGTGGAGCCAGCCCATATCCCAGCTCTGCCTATTCCAGTCTCTCCACTGATTTTGGTGGAGCCACCGCCTAAGAAGCCTCAGAGAGGGGCTCCCTCGAAAGAGGACCGACCAGACACCGGGCTTCTATGACATCTGTCGATCACGGTTGTCCCCGATCGCCCTCTGCGTATCGAGGGAGACCTAGGTGGGAGACCATTGTATCCCGACTCTTCAGACTCGGATGACACTGGATTACACTCTCATCCTGGGGATGCAAGTCATCTGTGGCAGAATTGGAGGAAGGCTCTTCCTCCTTTCAGGGCATCCTCCGCCTGATCTCCGAATCCACTGGAATGCCCCTGGAGCCCATCCAGAAAAAGGCGGAGTACCCCTTACGGATATCCTCAAAAGGGGGGGAATACCCCGACGGAGGCCTTTCCTGTGGCCGAAGCCATAGTTGGCCCGGCTCTTGAGCTTTGGCAGCTTCCTGTTTCCTGCCCAGCTCCGTCTGCCCATATGGCCCGCAAGTATACGCTGCCCATGGCGTCCCGGGCAGGGTTCACAGAACATCCTTCGGGCTGAAAGCCTATTGACTGCTTCTGTTTTCAGATGTACTGGTAGCTCAGCCGACACTGATCGACCCCTGGACAAGGAGTCCAAGAATATGAACCATTCTGCCCGTAAGGTCTATGCGACCTCCTCCTTAGGCCTTCGTCAGGCCAACTCTGCTGGTATCACGGCACACTTCTCTCATGCCTTCCTGGGGTCATTAGATGAAGTCCTCCCTCATCTCCCAGCGGACATGCAGACCACAGTGAAGCAGGTCCGTGATCAGGGCCATGCTGTTGCAAAACAGAAGCTCCAGATGGCCCTGGACATTGGAGATTCCTGTGCCCGCTCCGTAGCAGCCGCAGTGGCCACTCACTGCAGGGCTTGGCTGAGGCTATCCTCCTTCCCAGCAGACACCCAGCACAAGTTAGCTGACGTGCCCTTCCTAGGCACCGACCTCTTCGGTCCAGGAGTGGGTGATCACCTCCAGCGCATGGAACAGTCCAGGGCCACTTTGGATGCTACCTCTGTGAAGGGTTCTTCGGGCAAGAATCAGCAGAAGCGCAAGAAGAAGCCTTTTTGGCACTCTTCCCCTGCAGGAGGTGGGAGCTCCAGTGCCAGATACTCCTACAGACCCAGGCTTCGTGTCCTGGTACTTCCTGGTGCCCAAGCGGATGGGGGGTTGGTGCCCCATCCTAGATCTCCATGACCTGAATCAATATCTCAGGTCTTGCACCTTCCGGATGATAACTCTGAACCAGATCATACCATCCCTGGAGCGAAACATATGGTTCTGTTCACTGGATCTGCAAGACTCATTCTTCCACGTCCCAGTCCGTCCATCCCATCAGCGGTTCCTCCACTTCATGGTCGAGTGGACCCTGTACGAGTTCCGAGCCATGCCATTCAGCCTGTCATCGGCTCCAAGGGTCTTCACCAAGTGCATCGCAGTGGTGGCAGCCCATCTTCGGCGTCAAGGAGTTCAAATCTACCCTTATCTAGATGACTGGCTCTTGGCAGGTTCCTCCCTTTAGGAGGTGGAGGGATCTAGGGATCTGGCTCTCCGAACCTGCTCCCAACTAGGCCTCCTGATCAACGAGGCCAAATTGGAACTTGTGCCCTGTCAGGCAATGGGCTTCATCGGGCAGAGCTCGACTGTCGTCAAGCCAGAGCTCAGCTCCCGGTGGACAGGGCGGAAGCTTAATCTGGTTCAAGGTCAGTTGGCATTCATCTGTATCCCCCTCCCCCGGGTCGTGCCTGAAAATAGGCAGGATTTGTCTAGTGCACTTACCCGGTCAACAAAAGCTTAAAAAAAAAAAAAAAAAAATGTTTTTTCCTCCTTTGCCCAATCATTTCTGGTTGGGCACATGCGCCCTGCCGGGGACTTCCTGCACCTTCTGGGTTACATGGCGGCGTGCACCTCAGTGGTCCATTGGGCCAGATGGCACATGTGCCCCCTCCAGTGGGAGTTGGCCACTCATTGGACTCAGCGCCACAGTCATTTTGACCAGTTGATCACTGTGATCCAGAAGATGTGGGATGCTCTCCAGTGGTGGACTGCACCAAAGCGGTTGCAGGAAGGGATCCTGTTTGTCCATCCTGAGCCGACGGTCGTTCTTACGACTGATGCCTCTCTCATGGGCTGGGGAGCCCACATGGGGGACAGCAGAGCCCATGGGTTCTGGACTCCCGATGAGTCCCGATGCCACATCAACCTGTTGGAGCTCAGAGCAGTCAGACTGGTGCTGTCCGCTTTCACTCCTCAGCTCCGAGGTCAAGTGGTTCAAGTCCAGATGGACAATACCACAACCATGTACTACCTCAACAAACAGGGCGGCACACACTTCCATCTGCTATGCAAGGAGGTGCCCCAAATCTGGACCCTCATCAGCCAGTTGGAGGCAGATCTCCTAGCCATTCATGTGGCAGGAGTCTCGAACCAGCTGGCAGATGCTCTCAGCCGCATAGGCCAGACATCCCATGAGTGGTCACTCCATCCAGAGATAGCCTACAACTTGTTCTCCCATTGGGGCAAACTGATGGTGGACCTGTTTGCCTCCAGGGAAAACACCAAGCTGAGGCTGTATCATGCCCGCCTGCCCCCAGCAGGGCTTGCTGCAGGGGGATGCCTTCTCAAGGCCATGGACCCCAGGCCTCCTCTACACCTTCCCTCCATTTCCCTTGATCCACATGGTGTTACTCAAGGTGAGGAGGGACAAGGCGAAGGTGATCCTGGTAACCCCAGACTCGCCGCGCCAGTTCTGGTACCCATATCTCATCAGCCACAGGCCCCCAGAGCGGCTTTGTACACGCCCGGACCTGATTTCTCTGTACCAGGGGAAGGTTTTCCATCCAGACCTTCAATCCCTGCACCTGACAGCCTGGTACCTGAGAGGCTAGAGTTCCAGGCTTTGGGTCTTTCCGAGGATGTCTACGCCGTGGTGGAGGCATCTCGAAAGGAATCGACCCAGGAAATGTTATGTCTTCAAATGGAAAAGATTTTCCATTTGGTATCAGGGTAAGAGTCTGGACCCCTTATCCTGTTATGTGGTTAACATTCTCGACTGCCTTTGGTCTCTCTCCAAAGGGGGTCTGTGGTCATCGACCCTTACGGTGCACCTGCCAGCCATTTCTGCTTACTGGGTGCGGGCCAGTTAACCAACATTGGTGCAGGAGACAGTGTTCGGACCCTTTTTCAGAGGCCTGGATCACATATCCCCACTGGTGCGTGAACCCCCACCTCCGTGGGATCTCTTGCTGGTTTTGGCAAAGCTCATGGGCAAGCCATTTGAACCCACGCACAAGTGTGAGCTTTCACACTTGTCATGGAAGACTGCCTTCCTGGTGGCTATCACATCAGCCGGAAGGACAGGAGAGCTCCAGGCGCTTTCGTTGGACTCCCCTTATCTGATCTTCCACAGGGACAAAGTTGTCCTGCACCACCACCCGAAATTCCTTCCGAAGGTGGTGTCAGTTTCACCTTAACCAGGTGCTGTCTCTGCCGGTATACTACCCTACTTACACCTAGGACGCCGAGTACAGGCTCCATACTTTGGACCTGAGATGTGCCCTCTCCTATTATAAGGACAGGACGGCAGAAATTCGTGGAGAGGTTCGCCAGCTGTTTGTCACCTACACTGAAGCCGCTTCTGGCAGACCTGCAGCCAAACGGACCTTAGCAAGATGGATCACATCATGCATAGGTCTGTGCTATGAGTTGGCGGGTAAGGAGCCTCCCAGAAGGTTAAGGGCTCACTACCCGCCATATTGCTGCTTCAGTGGCTGCTTCCAGGGACATTCTTATCCAGGAAATCTGTCGGGCTGCTACCTGGAAGTTGGCAAACACCTTCATTACCCACTACCACATCGACTTTGAGCCACGACGTGATGCTTGTTTTGGGGCCTTGGTTCTCCAATCTCTATTTCCCAAGTAGGGGGTGTGCACCTTGCCTCCCTCCTCCCAGAGAACTGCTTGCAGTCTACCAGAGAGTGTGGATGAACAACATATCCACACTCCTAGAAGAACAGGTTACTCACCTGTAACATTAGTTCTAGGAGTGGTATATGTTGTTCATCCACATGCACCCACCCGACCTCCCCGGCTTTAGGTGCACAACCTTGCTTCCAGTGGGCTAAGATCTGGCATCATGGGGCAGAGCCAAGGTATTTACCACCCGAGTGGGTGGGAGGAGCCAGCTTGAAGACTTCCAGCAAGATTTGGGGAAAGGGACATGTCGGAGTGTGTGGATGAGCAACATATACCACCCCTAGAACTACTGTTACAGGTGAGAAACCTGTTCTTTATGCCCCTCACTCCAGCACTGTCACCGGACACCTGCGACCCCCCCCCCCAATGGAGCCTTGGCGTACCCCCCTCCAGGCGGGGACAAGACGGGGCCAGGCCCTCAGCCCCTCATACCTTAAAATCTCATTGGGGTCCTCCTCCTGGGTCACGACGCTGGTGGGTGAGTGCCATGTCAGACCCTCTGGTTGGTGTCGCGCTGGGGCCCGAGACTTTTGTTGTTGTTGTATGCCCCCTGGAGGCATGACGACGCTGATGTCATGGCTATGTCGACGCCTGTTACCCCTCCACCCCGGGCAGACTCAGGTGAGCTACCTCCAGCCACTGCCAGAGGTCAGGCACGCACTGAATCAGTGTACCCCCCACCCCTCGGAGGAGACGAACAGTCCGAACACTCATGTTTCCTCCCCCAGCCGGCCCTCCAACAACCCAGGCTCCTTCCTGAACACGGGTCACTGATGTCATAAGCAGTAACGGGCCGGCAAACAGCTCGGTTTAAGGTCACTTCGATGGTCCAGTGGCAGCACGTTGTGCTGCCGTGCAGACGACCCAGGAATCTGGAATGAACTTGGTGTGTTGCATCAGGCCAAGCTGAGACCGTTGCTGCGTGCCAGTGCGGCTCATCCGGGGAGGACTGACAGTGGGTTCCGCCATCATTGCAACCCCTATGGCTAGGCCAGTGTGCTGGCTCCAGCCATGGTGGGATGCTGTGCGTGAGCGAGGCCGACACAGGCATTGGCCCATGACTTGGGATGGGGGAGAAAATGTAAGAGGAAAACAATGTCTGTCTACATACTAACATACTAAAAGGCCAGCAGAATAGGCCTAATGGTCTTTTGCGTCTGCTTGTTTGTTCAGCCCCCACCCTGGGAGCTGTAACAATTTTATTCAATGGGAATCGGCTGCATGTTTTAAGTTAGAGACTCCTTTACAATGGTTTGCAAGAGCAGGAGGATCTAGTTACAGCTTAGAAATGGTGCAAGTTGTAAATTATAGCCACAAATTACAGTAATAGTTCACATTTTGACGGGCTGGATCTCCTTGGCCTAATTGGGGTATATGCCTGTGAACAGGGTATATACCCTTGCAGATGGGATATAAAATATGCATAAAGGAAAACTAATTGGGCAAAGTGGTGTACCAACTCTGGATGGTACCAAATTTTAGCAAACTCTCTACCAGCATGGGCCCTGTGAACCCTCCCTACAAGTGTTATTCCCCCCAAATTTGGCAACACGTGCATAGCTCCTGGATCAAACATTTGTTGTCTATCCGTTATGCATACGGAAAATTACCAACACTCCTAATGTCCTTGGGCCCCTCTCGCTTATTTTCTCCCCCCTAGGTTGGACCCCGGATACGGGTATTGGGAGGGACAACCAACCATGTTTGTACAATGCACAGGTAGAAATGGATGTTTGCCTTCTGAGTGGTTAAGAGACAGATATGCCCTTTGTACAGAAGACTGTTATAGAAATCTGCAGGTTAGGCACGTTATATTATCTTCAGGGACTGTATCACAGCTCCGGAGGGATTGTACGTGGTTGGAATCTTTCTTTTATGATGCAGTAACCCTCCGGGATAAATTTAGATATGCTTCTGAACTCTATAAGATATTGGTACATTTAGATGCCTCTTCCCTCAAAGACAGACATAAGGTATAAATGGGAACGGGAAAGCGGGACTTCAGTTCCTTGAATCCAGTTGGACCAGCACCTTCGCTTGGGGTGGCAAGTGATGGCGTCCCCAGCATGGTGTGAGTTCAATTGGAAAATTCTAGTCTGCTTTTTTAGAACTCCAACAATCACGAAGCACTTTAATGTCTGTTACACGGACCAATGTTGGAGGCAATGTGGCGACTTTCGGGGGACACACTGCCGTATTTTTTTTTTTTTTTTGGAACTGTCCCAAAGTCCAGAGTTTCTGACAGAGTACCCACTCAGAAATACAAAGAATAATGGGAATTACTTTCCCATGCACTTTTATAGAACTGGTCTTGGGGTTCCCTACCTTACTTGTTTATAATAGCACTAGCCAATAATTGTCCCAAATATTAAGAGTAGCAGGCTTCAAATGTTTTACCTCCAACTGGTTATCGTCCCAGCCACCATCGTTCAGACAATGGCAATTGAGGGTGGTGGAGACAGAGAGAATGGAAAGAATCACAAGTACCCTTCGACTAAAAATGGATAGGTTCCTGGACATTTAGAGACCTTGGCGCCAAGCAGTGGTGGACAGCATAGACTCCATCCCTTGCTAATGGAGTGCATCAGTCCGCTATGGCGACACTTGAGTGCCAGTGAACGCAGGGGCTAGGTAGAGAGAAGTATTGTGGCCGTTGGTTGTCACTTTTTTCTAACATGGGCTGCGATGCTAGACGACCATGAGAGGTAGATTTATGGGGCAGGAGGGGGGCACGCCTACGTTCCATAAGTTTTGAGGTTGTTACTAATTGGTTTCTTTATTTTTACCTCATTGAGAGAATAATTGACTGTACAGCTTATTTTGGGGAAATAGTTTTTATGCTAAGACTGATTACTAGGCAGCATAATAATTTCTTAGAGGTTGATGATCTGCATCAATCTTTTAGTTTTCTCTTGCCTCCATCGCAGTCTGTTTTAAACAATATAAACAAATTTAAAAAAACAAAAGAGGAGGCTTGACACATTTCTACGGGCTGCCGTATTATTTAATTTGAGATCAGACTATAGGTTTTATTGGCCCTATTGACGCTGCCTGCACTTGTTCCAATGTTGTATATGGCAACCCTCAAAGTAAATATTGAGATATATACTGTTGTATTTATTTCTGGCTAATTTTCTGAATTCAATAAACATATATCAGAGTTACCAAAAAAAAAAAAAAATTACAAAAGCCATTCCTTCTTTTTTAAACATTTCTTTTTCTGAAAATTCGGTCCAGCTGCCTTGTAGGGATTCATACCATATAGAAGTGCATCATGGGATGATTTTGATGCCCATCCCAGCCACCAGGACAACGAGGGCAGTGTATGTGTTTTGTATGCGTAGGAGGCGACCTGCCACTTTTGCATAGTTTTGACAGTATACACAAATTGCCTACCTTGACCTCAGGCTGCTGTGCCACTTTGCAATAACAAACAACTCCAGCTTGCCTATCTACAGAATAAAGAAAAAAAACTTTTTCAATAAACAATTGAAGTCATTTGTTCTGGGCTGTAGGACCTTTGGTGTCAGCAGATTGAGTTACAGAGCTAAATAAAAGTCCATGTCTGGAAGCCTTCCTACAAAATTTTCCTGCTTCTGGAAGACTGGATCACAAATAAATTAATATGAAAAACTTAGAAGCTGTGTTTTTTTTTTTTTTTTTTCCCCAAGATACTGATTCCCATTGTGTTCTAGCTCAGTCTGCACAGGCCAGTCAGGAGATCCAGTGAGGGCTCCTGTTTAGTGTACTGGTGGCAGCGAATTATCATCTCGTGGACCTGTACAATGTAGTTTATGCCCCTTTTCAAACGTAGAGTTCTGTAGTGAACCGAAGGATCTCTGTGACATGGGCTACCCGTGCCCTTTACACGCTGTCAGTGCGTCGAGAGGCAGCATTCTTTAATACGCTGCATCTCTGGCCCTTTACACATGATCAGTGTGTTAGTCATTTTTGAATCCATGTTATAACACGGTTGTTGGAGTGTCCACACTGCACTTCAACACCATGTTAGCTCAAACAAGTTCCGAGGCATGATTGTGGCACCAGCACAAAGCATCGAGGGTACCACTATGCATGCTTGATACTCGCAATCTGACGCTTTGCAATTTTTCTGAAAAGGTGACACCATTCTACACAGTAGCTCATTGCAAGCTCCAGTATTTGTGTGATTTATTTATTTTGTACAAACCAGGGAAAAAAGTATTGGGTGGCGGTGGTTGCCTTAATCTGTGTTGCAGCTTAGATCGCTGCCACATTGTAGTTAACGCAACTGTGTTTGTATAAAACCATTCTTAAACCTACCACCTCAGCATGGCATGGTATGGTTTTAAAGCACGATTAAAACATGATTTTTGCCACGCTACAATGTGGACCCAAAACGTTTAACCATTTTTATGACATTAAAATGGCATAAAAGCCCTTGTGTGTACAGGACCTCTGGGACTTGCTACCATTATGTCTGGATGTATAAGCTGCTGCCTGGCACTCTCCTGTGCTGCAGAAAAATGCCCCACAGTCAGCTCTGCAAGACTTCTGGGTTTTGGTCTGAGACCTAGATTTGTCTTTTTTGGACCCCTAAAGAGCCTAGACCATGAGGGCCTTAGTAGAACATCGGTGCATTGTGCCAGGAATGTAAGAGCTTAACAAGAACATAAAGTAGCGCATCTTTTTTAAATTTTTTATTTAGAATGCTTTATTCTCCCTGCACCTGATCAGCCTACTGCTCCACTCAGCCCCATCACCCACCTTCCCATGAGAAGGGCTGTCTGAGACCGGCCCCAACTCCCTCCCAACAGAGTTTAGATTCGGTCCTGGAGCAGGAGCCTGGTCGGCGATGCAGGACCTACGATGGGCAGTGAGTGGCATCCTGCGAGGTCGGGGGTATTTTCAGTTGTTTTCGTTCCCCACCCCTTGAATATCGGGAGGCCCTTGGCAGAGTGCTGACACACACAGAATGCGCATCACACATTAGAGCTCTGTCGCCCTCCTACGATTGCCAGCTCCAGCTTGCACTACCACCTGTGGTCACCTAGGTGGCAGTATCGCAGCAGAGTCTGGGTACCCTCCCATCCTCAAGGAGGTGAACATCCTCCCCCTGTCGGCCCTCCGATGACCCAAGTGCGTTCCTGAACCCTAGTTTCCGTCATTGTGAGGGATGGCACTAGCGCTGCACTGGTGGGCTGGCCAGACCTTGGAGTTCTAAAGTTGTCCATACCAGCAGTTCAAAATCAAAAACACCTTTTTAAGTTAAAGCGGCGGTTGATGTTAAAACATTTTTGTGCTTCATGTACTTCAGTCAGGGTGTCATGCTACTGAAGATGGGATGAAAATTTTGGGAGCATTTCCAAGATAAAATTATTAACAACAACAAAGCAGAGATACCACTAAATAAATGTGTTTCAACGTTTTTTTTTTTTTTAGGGATTTATATTAACATAACACGGGCCAGCTCTGAGAAAAAGTGTTTTGTGGCATCCTTGCCACTCTTTCAGGATACTGACCTGAATTACTGTCTTTAATAATATTTAAAGGACAATGACCGTGATCAAAAGCCCTACGCCTATGTGTCAGCCTGCTCTTGATTTTACACGTTATATGCAAAATATTTTTTTTTTTTTTTACTTACTACATTTTTGAATATGATTGATTTTTAAAAGCCCCCCCCCCAGGTCAAGTAGCTGCAACCCCAGTTGGTGTCTTTGAATTTCCACAGTTGAGGGCATGGGAGTTGGCCATAGGAGATTCAGTTCAGTAGCACACTGATTTAATGAACATTGATGTACCAAGCATCCCTTTCTAAAGAACCAGACCCTGTTGCTGGAGATTTTCTCTATTAAACTGTTTTTCAGCTAAATCTGAATTCTGCTGTACTTTTTGAGTACTTGTTGTGCTGGACGCCTAGCCTACCTATGCATTTTTTGTATTTGATAATGTTTGCAGAGTCCCCGTGCTCCCTTTCACATATATATTCCCACTGACCGCACCTGTTGGCAGGGAAACTGATAGCGGCAGAGCTCATTTTCACGTTTACCCCCACTTCCGGTTTTCAGCGGGGGCTCGGGCTCTTGTTTGTTCATCCATTTGTTGTGGGAACAAATACTGTAGCAGGAACTGGGACGTAAAGACATGATGAGGGACACGAAGAGTTCAGGACTCTGAGTCAATGTGAACTACAGCAGCTAAACTTTTTAAGTCCCGCATGAACAATATATAGGGGCGCCATAAAAAACAGACCAAAAGCAAAATATACTTGCATGTAAAAAAGCCTTATTCTAGCTAAAGCAGCAGTTTTACATTCCACAGTGACAGGAGGACACAAAGACAACTGCCCCAGTGATTCGGTCACTGTGGGACCTTTCTCAGGGGACCACCTGAAGCTGCAGGGGCTGCAGGACAGCGAGGTGGACTGGCCCTCCCTCCCCAGAGAGCCGGAGACTTTTACCTCTGAGATGCCCGCCTGTTCCCTCAGTCAGCCCAGTAAGATCTGCGGTGGTTCGTGAACCCATGTCTTGGCTCTGTAGCCAGCAGCAGTGTGTGATTCTGGGACGTGTCGCATGAGAATCCCAGTCCGCCAGGTGATGGTGCATGCTGCGGTGCCGCCACCTCACTGGCTCGTGAGGTTTTTTCTTTCTTTCAGAAAAACAAATCCCTGAGGCCCTGCAGTGAGAATGCATTGTTCTGCACATTGCGACTTTTTCTTTTTTTAATACATTAAGATCTAATGCCAGACGTTGGATGTGGGGGTAATTTTCTAAGTACATAAGACTAGCCATTTCCATATTCAGGTTGAGCCAGACAAATTTAAAAAAAAAAAAAAACCAAAAAAAAAAACCTGAAGTTGTTTTTCCCTGCTCAGAACTGATACGGGTGTTCTTGCTTCTTTGGGGCCACTCCCAGAATGATATGACTTTTTTTTTTTTTTTTATCTTTCTCACAGTTGGTTTTCATAATGTAATTGTTTCTGGTAGGTTGTTCAAAGATGGAATGAATGTAACAATGACTAGTCCTCCCCCTTTTTTTGTGATGTCTTGTTTCTACCCATTGTAACAGTTGATTCACCAGGGACAGCCTAAGGCTGGCTAACGTGCAGTATTATGGTCTGTGGGGTTGTGTTCCAATCCATGTTTCCAGTATCGCCTAGCATAGCCCAGCTGAAATGCAATGTCTTACTTTCTGTTAGGCCCTGCTCTACCCATTTTCAAAATTATTTCACCCAGCCCAGTTAAGATGCCACATCTCATTTTCTGTAGGGTCCTACTCCTAGCCATTTTTACAATTCATTTACTGGGATTGCCAATCCAAGATGAAACCTGCCTTTCTGGAAGGGTCCTGCTGTTACCTATGTTTCCAGTTTATTTAACTAGCAAAGCCCAGCTGAGATGCAGTAACTCATTTTCTGTAGGTCTTACTTCAAACCATCTTAAAAAGTTATTTACCTGGGCAGTGATGCAGTATCATTTTTTTCTGGGTCCTAATTCTACTCATTTTTACAATTTATTTACCTGGGAAACGAGAGGCAGTGCTGGAGAAGCGCACAACTTGCCACCAGTCAGGACAAACTGGAGCTCAGTTTGTATCGAGCACTTTAGTTAATAAATTTTAAACATTTCCACCCTCAGTCTGGCATATGCCTAGTCCTTTTGCTCTTATTTACATGGGAAAGCCTAGCAAATGCAATATCTCATTCTCTGTGTGGTCCTGTCTTTTCCCCATGTTTACAGTTTACTTTGCACAGCCTGACTGAAATGCAATACCTTAGCTGTGGCGTACTGTTGTTACTGATTTTTTTTTAAAAATCCTTTACAGAGGACAGCCAGCCTGAGATGCAATAACTCATTTTCTGTAGGATCTAGCTCCCACCCATTTGTAGAGGGCTGCGACATCACAGCCCATCTATTGTCATCGCTTTGTGAATTTCCCCAAATGAGAGGAACTGTGAGTAACTATTTGATGTAGTCTAAGCTTTAACATGGAAAGTGAATGTTGATAAAACCACTGCACACTTTTTGCCTTCATCTGCATCTTTCTGAAGCTTCCAGAATGATGTAATTGGCTGGTGTACATTAATCTCCTTGGTGTGGTCTGCCAGGAGTGCCTGGGGGAGGGAGGAGCCTGCCGTTTGACTGAAGTGTGAGAACAAGGCAAGTGAAAACGTTTTCTACCACTCCCTGCTCCCCTTCCCTTGTTCAAAAAAATCTCCACCAGCTCTCCCTCCCACCAGTCTCACCCCACAGCTGTGTTGGCGGCATCAGCATGGTCTTGATGGGAACTTCCCTGGTGCTTTTTGATGGCAATATCCAGCCACCCTCATTTAGGCCCCCTCCACTACTTCCAGAGGCAAACCTTCCCATTTCCGCTAAGTCAGCCCACCACCTGTTGTGGGAATGTGTGATTTTGCTGCACTGTCGCTCTGGGCTTGTTAGGGGGGCTTTCCCTAATGCGGTTGTACTGCTCTGTGTCATCTGGGCCCAACAGGGACTTCTCATTTTCCGACTCTGTGTTGCTTCAAGTCTCCTGGGTCCAGTGAGGACATTTTTATTTATTTATTTTGTTCTATTTATATAGTTTATTTATTTATGCTCCCTTCAAGCCCTCAGCCGGCAACTCCTTCGGGCCACCTAGGCCTACCCGCCACCATGTCCCTTTGCCATCCGCCACCCCCGTAAGTTCCGTGATTCTGGTAACCTGCCGTATTCCTTCGGGAGGGCCCCTCCTACATGGGGGACAACTGGGAGAAGAGAGTCGCCTGTAGGCATTCCGCATATCCTGGGAGGAGATTTTGTTTAGCTACTGTGCTGCTTCATGCCCTCCAGACTGACAGGGACTTTTCAGATCTTCTTTGAGGATATCTCTTTGCAGTACCACTGCTCCCATGTCCCCAGGATTCGGTTGGGACTTTTCATGTTTGCAGCTGTGCCACTTGATGTCCTCTATGCCAGGTGAACTTTTATGATTTTGTAGCTCCACGCCATTCCATGTCTCTGGGGCCTAGAGGGGACTTTTCATATTGAGGAATTGCTGCTGCTGAGTCCCCCAGGCCCAGCGGGAACTTTAATGTTTGCCAGGTTGCCACTTCCGAGTCTCTGGGCCACTGGGGACTTTAATATTTGCAGTTCTTTCTTGCCACTTTCCTGCCCAGTGCCTGGCCAGCACACTTCTCTGCCCATTGGTCTGAGATCCATGTCGGACAGATGTGGGACAGCAATTCTGGGGGTAAAATGAGGGATGTCTTAGTTCAGTTTATTTAGAAACATGAGATGGCATGTTCCTAGAGCCGAAGCTTGTTTCCAGTGGAGTCCCAAAAGATACAGGGTTACAAGCGTTACCACAGTAATACACATCCTTGGATCTGGGGGGCAGATTTCAGTGTGTGTGTGTGTGTGTGTGTGTGTGTGTGTGTGTGTTTTTTTCCTCGAGGGGAAACAACCGGAAGGCTAACTGGCCTGTGAAGAGATCACTAAAGACATTGAGGGAGAACTTGGTGGTGCAGTCCCGGAAACTGACCCATGTAGCAGCAGCACACCTGAAGAAGGCAGGTGAGGCTGTTGCAGAACCAGAAGTGGTCAGACATGGTTGAAGTCCTCTCCAGGGCAAGTGGAGGGAAGGAGGTAGCCAGTTTTCCCAGTGGTGGTGCCTTTTAGTCTGATGGAGGAGTCCTTGCAGCGGAGAGATTGGTAGCCAAGTGAGCGCACACTGCTGTGTGTGAATCTAGTCATGTGGACCCCCACTTGTATTAGGACAGGTGGGGAGTTGGCAGGTACCGGGCAAGAGATGGTACTGGACCACTCATGGTTTCCACTGGTGGACATGGAGCTCAACATTAGGGTATGCGTCCTCATGATGCTGTTGCCATTAAATGAATCTTATAATATACCAGGATAGCTGCTGGAGATGGAAGTCACAAAGGAAAAATAAGCCAGCATCAGAGTGGGGGCAAATGTATGGTGATCAAGTATTTCCAATCACAAACTGTGTAGGATAGTGGCAAACAGGAATCTCTGGCCTAACCGTGCTCTTGCAGACACGGATTGGCCCATCCTTATAACATAAGAATAAATAAGGGAAAGAACAGAGTGTGTTTTAAACATGATAGGAAGTGATTTTTATAAACTTAACTGCCCTCCCATTTTCCTTTCTGTGACAGTTATGTATTCTGAAATGCTTTGACCATGTCATGATAAATAATGTATCTTCGGGGTGCCCTCAGGTCTGTATGGAGTTCCACTCTCCTCAGCAGCTGTTGCTTTTTCTTTTCACATTTCTAAGGCATTCCATGACATCCGCTATACACGCTTCTGTGCTGTTCATCTGAATGGCCTGGAATAGTGTGGCTAATATCGTAGAATGTTCAGACAGTCTGCACAGAGAGCAGTGACTACTAAGGAGAGAAGGATTCCAGGTAGTTAAAGAGGCAAAAAAGATTAATAAACAAAAAAGGTTAAAACCAATCATGTTATTGAATGGACACTAAAACAAACACACACACACACACAGAGGCAGTTAGAGGTGTGTGTGTGTGTGTGTGTGTGTGTGTGTGTGTGTGTGTGTGTGTGTATGTATATGTATATATATGTATATATATATATATATATGTGTATGTGTGTGTGTGTGTGTGTGTGTGTGTGTGTGTGTGTGTGTATGTATGTATGTATGTGTGTGTGTGTGTGTATGTATGTATATATGTGTATATGTATATGTATATGTATATATATATATATATATATATATATATATATACACACACACACACACACACACTCTACTAAGGTGTGTGGTCGCACTCTGATATACACATGCCTTGGTGTGTGTTGTTTTGCAACGAGGCCACAGACCGAGTGCATCAACCACCCAAGGCGTGCGTATATCGGAGTGCGACTGCACACCCTAGAGTGGGTTTATCTAGCTTATAAAATGGCAAAATTATTTTGGAGGGGGGCCAAAGTGTAGGTGTGCGGTTGTGCTCTGATATACGCACAGTCACCTGATGGTCTTTGTCCAATGCCATAGATTCCTTTTTCTAGCCCATTTTATAAACATATACACATTCATACAATATTATAACTCTCTTCTCACTCATAAGCTAACAGCGAATGTTACGGTGAACTGGGAAGTGCTGGGGTGATGCAGGCTTATCATGCATGAGGCTGTGTAGGAAATTGACCAAGTGAGTAAATGGTATGGTGGTACGGTCTGGATACAGCCTGGGGCCCAGGGAGAACTGATCGCTAGCTTGGAGCACGAGTTTCCAGAGCTGTACGAGAATCTGGAGATAGGATTTAAGGCCAGAACCTATAACAAGATGTAGCGTGATCCTTGGATCTATGAAATGAGTGTAACTGAACTTCTACAGTTTAATGAATAGTAAAGGACAACAGCAAGAGCTGTTATGCCCTTGGTTAATTATTTCAAACACCAGTTAATCTCCGTGTGTCCTGGGGAATCCCCAGGCCTGGGCATGTGCATTAACTATATGGTCAAACGTGAACTCCCAGTGAGCTTGAAGATGCTGCAAGACGCAGATGTTCCCTAGACGATGCCCACTTCCTCCTAGGGATGTTACAGAGAGGCTGGAGAAGGAGGGGTTGCAGTTGTTGGCAGCAGGTTGAAAATTCAGAGACCAGTATTACAGTGGGTTACAGATGGAAATTATTCATAATACAAAATAACAATTTTAAATTCAAAGGAACCCATGAAGGGGACTATATCCTTATCCAATTATTTAACCAGGAGTGGCACACTGAGCTGAAAGCTTGTTTACAGGTGCTACCTGGGAGCACAGGGAAGTTAAGTGGCTTGCTCAGGGTTGCACAGTATATGCAAGTGAGGGCTGTGGGATTCAAACCCAGGTCTCCAGATTTGCAGCTCAGAGCCTTAAACCACTGCGCTATACTGCCTCCCTATATAAAGCACAGTGGTAAGTCAAGTGTGGTGTGTGTGTGTGTGTGTGTGTGTGTGTGTGTGTGTGTGTTTGTGGTGCTGTTTATGAGTATGTATGTCTCTGTGTCGGGAGGTGTGTGTGGCACTTGTCTAGAGTGCACTTGCGTGTATGTAGTGCTGTGTATGACGTGTGTGCGCCTCTGTGTGGGAAGTGTGTGTGGCACTGTATATGAGTATGCGCATGTGTGTGTATGTAGTACTGCATGAAGTGCTACGTCTTCGTGTGTAGGATGTGTTTGTCTGTCTCGTGCAGTTGTCACACAACCATCACTTCTCATTAAAGTATTACTGGGGGGGGGGGGGAGCAACTTCCAAACTATTTTATGCTCTTTATTCTCTGTCATGTTATTTCGTAAAAGAAAATTTCTTCTGCTCTTATTATAATACCATTAGCAATGCAGCCGATAGACTTGGCCAGATCTTGTTTTATGAATTTTTTTATAACAGGATTTTTGTGATGGCATGTCACTTTTGTTACTCAGAATCGACTTTTCACAAGATGTTTTTCATGGTTTTATGACTGCTTTATTTCTATATGCTCCCCCGTCACCTTGGCCGGCCACTCTAATGCTCTGAAATCCCTCCCTGCTGGTCTCCACTCCTGATGACTGGGCTCAGGGCACAAACCCATGTCGCCAGTGAGTTGAACGAACGCCCATTGCTCGGTGCCACGGAGCCAGCTGTCTTTGGTTATTTAATGGGGCTTCCCCCCCATCCTGCTATTCAGTCCCCAGCAACTGACACAGACCAATCTCTCACCTCTGTGGCCAACCACTATCTGCCTCATGCAAGTCCTGTGTCATTGTACCAACCCAACAGGCCAGCCCCAAAACTCCTGTTTACGTGAAAATGCCTTTAGTAATAAACACTAGAATGGCCCATTTGGGGGGGGGGGGATACTGTGCACGTTAGTTCTGCTGAGGGCAACCTATTTGGGATTTGCTTGGGGCTGGTTATTTGAATTGGAGACATGTATCTGTTAATTTCAAGCCTATTTTGATGTGTTGTTAGTGAAGCTGATTGAATTAGAGACCTGTTTCCTTTGGTAGCAAACATATTTTGGGGACTTTGAGTTGGATTTTGATTCCTTTTTGCTGACTTTACTAGCTGCAAAGGTTAGTGCATAGTGGGGGAAGGGTGTTAATGGTCTGGCCAGGTCTCATGGCTAATTGACTGGAGGCAGAGCTGAATCAGGTTTGTGGTGTTAGTTGCTTTGGGTTCTCCGAAGGAACTAGAAGGGGACAGGATCAGATGCGTTTCAGAACAGTAGCTGCTACTTGTTGTTTTTACAGGGTTTCTTGTGGATTTTACTTGGTAGAAGGTTATTTCTTTTCTTTCTTACTACTTCTAAGGGGCTAGCAGGGTATTGTTTTGGGGGCTGTTGGAAGTTTGAAAACTGGTTTGGTGGCTGTAAGTGGGCTCATTTGTTGGATGTTTCACTGTGTAACAGGCTGTGCTGGTGGAGGCCTATTTCTTCTGATTTAAAACCTATTTGGTGGGATTTCCTTGGGGCTGTTTCTTTGGTTGCAGGGCCTGGAGGGGAAGACACAGGGCTGATACACTCTCTCGAGAGTCGGGTGTAGGCCCTAATCCAACAGTCCCCCACCCCTCCCTTCCCAGAGCTCTGCTTATTTATAGGGGAACACCTGCCCAGCAATTGGAGGAAAAGGCTGCAGGTGCAGCTCATGTAGTTCTAGCCACTGGGGGTTGGATTTAAAGGCTGGAGAGAGGAGCTTAGGAGTTGTTCACTCTTTATAAGTTTACTGTTTTGTGCTGCACCATAAACAAGGTTACCGCTTTACTGTGGGACTGTATCTAGGATTAGTAGGTGACCTGATTAGTCAGTAGGGGTGTATCTTGACTAGCGGGGAATGGTGGCTCACCCAAGGAAACCTACTTGAGGGGGATGGGACCACACGCATTAGGGCCGCATCTTTGGGAGGGTGGAGGGGTGCACAGGGTGTGGAAGCCATGATACTGGACTGGGCGATTGGGTGGTTGCCCAGTGTGCTACCAGCTGGCACAGCTCAGAGAGGAGGCTGCGGGATTAGGAGACAGCTGGGGAAGGGGACGATGGTTGGGGAATTGGGGGATCCCACGGGCTGCACCAGGCACTAGGGGCGAGGCATAGGGAAAGGAGTGCAGGAGAATACTCTGGGGTCACATAGGGACCCTGGCAGAGGGGGCCCAAAAGGAGGACACTACCAAGGAAGCAGGCAGGTAACTGGGGACCCTCATAAAGAGGGGGTCAGAGGGACAACATTCTCAGGGAAGTAGGTAGATGGCTGGGGCTGGACAGAAGGAAGCAAGGCATGGAGGTGGATCGGACCTTACACTCAGTAACCGATTCAATCCTCTTCTTCTGCTTGAGGATGAGGGGGGTGATGTAGCCATGACAGACGTGGTTAGAGATGAAAGGAGTGGGGGGGGTGGAGGTGGGTGCTAGATAGCAGGAGGAACAGGGAGAACCTGGAATGCAGGAAAATGGGGGGGGAAGAAGTGGATTAATGGGGGGAGCAGTGGATTAGAGCAGGAGGGGCAGGGGGAGGAGGGAGGAAAGCGCAAGGAGAAGGACTAGTTAGGAGGAAAGGGCAAGGAGAAGGACCAGTTGGGAGGAAAGGGCAAGGAGAAGGACCAGAAGTACAAGGAGGATACAGTAAAGGGAGCTGAGGGTTTAGGCCAGGGGAGCACGACAAGCAAGGAGGGACTAAATGGAGACAGGAAGGAAGGGAGGACGAGCCAGGCTAGTTTAGCGGATGGGGAAGGAGGACCAGTCGTGAGCAGTGAGGGGGGAGTTAGCGAGGCACAGAAGGATACTCGGGAAGAAGAGAGGCATAGGATCGGAGACGATGGGGTGGCCAGGGTAAATGAGGGGGTGGCATGTGGCACCCAGATAGGGAGAGGAACAAGGAGCTGGCTGGGTGGAGGGGCCAGTAGAAAGGATGAGGGACATGAAAGAGGGGGAAAAGGAGTGGTCAGAGTGTTCCTGTTGGGGGATTCTATGATCAGGGGTATCAAATGGGATAGGGAGGGGGAAGCCTGGCCAGTTAGAACATAATACTTCTCTGGACTAATGGTACACAGGGCCAAGCACAAGGTATATCAGCTGGCAAAGGATTGTAGGGGTTCCCTGGACAAACTGGTCCACCTGGGTACAAATGACATTGAGGGAAATGGCGAGCTAGAGATGCAGGCAAGGTTCAGGGAGCTTGCCAGGGTCTGTCATGACATAGGGTGCATGATTTCCTTCTCGGAAATCCTGCCAGTGCCAAGGGCTAGTGGGGAACACAAAAGGAAGATTAGGGACATAAACCAGTGGCTCAGGGAGTGGTGTGAGGCCAGAGGGTATGGGTTGATGGGAGATTGGGGGGAGACCTGGGAGGATAAGGAGCTGTATGCTAGAGATAGGCTCCATCTCAATTTGGAGGGGAATCCTTAAGTTGAAAATAGAGGGGTTCGTTGGTGAAAAGTGGGGTTTAAACTTGTGAAGGGGGAGGAATGGGAGAAAAGGCTGTCGAAGGGGGTCTGATAAAGGAGGAACTCTTCCTCCACCCCCCTGGAGAGCTGGAGGAATATGGGAAAAGGCCGACTGGTAAAGTGCAGACCAGGGGAAAATGGAATCCCCATGGGAACATGAGCAGGGAAAATGGAAGTTTGGGGAAAGGGTGGAATGTAGTCCTGCTAAATGCCAGGAGTCTGGGCAATAAAATGCCTGAGCTCCAGGTGATGCTAACTGAGGGAGCGGTGGATGTGGCAGTTGTCACTGAGACCTGGCCCACCGCAAGACACGACTGGGACCTGAACCTGGAAGGTTAAACTACATTCAGGAAAGACAGGGGGGAGGGAAGGGGAGGAGGGGTAGCAATAATAGTCAAAAACTGCATTGGCATGGGGGGGAGTAGAGGAGGCGGAGGGAACCGTGGAGGTGATTTGGGTCACCTTGATAACAAGGGGGGCAAGAGAGTAAAAACAGGAGTGGTGTATAGACCCCCTGCGCTTCTGGAGGAGCTGGAGGAGAGTCTGGTGGCAGATGTTGGGAGACACTGCACATTGGACAGGGGAAGGGTAGTGGTGTTGGGGGACTTAAACATGCCAGGAACAGACTGGGAGACTATGACATCCTCGGTGGCCGGGGAGCAGAGGTTGTTGATGTCTTTCAAGACGCTTTCCTAACTCTGCAGTTGAGGGAACCGACCAGGGAGGCGCGGGTACTGGATGTGGTCCTGGCAGACAGTGACCAGATTGGGGGCCTGGAGGTAAGGGACCCGTTGGAGGGGAGTGACCATGCCACGGTCTGGTTCTGCCTGGACCTAGGAGAGGCAGAAGGCTGCACAAAGATGGAGGTAACTGATTTTGGGGGTGGATTTAAGAAATGGGAAGGATTCCTAAGGAGCATTTGATGTGATTGGGTCAGACATGGACGCTGACAGTAGGTGGGAAATAATCAGGAGAGGGGTGCAGGATGCTACCAGCATCTGTGCCAGAGTAAGACGAAAATGCGGTATGGCCCGAAAACCCTGCTGGTGGACCAGGGAGGTCCAGGAGGTGGTGCGGGGAAAGAAGGCAGCCTATAGGCAATTCAAATGCTCAAGGAGTGAAAGGGATCGAGGGGAGTACGAACTGATGGCTAGAAGGGCCACTAGGGTGGTGAAGGCGGCTAAGGCAAGGAAGGAGCAGAACCTGGCCAGGGAAATTTAGGAGAGGGAACAAGGGGTTCTTAGATACATTGGGGAAAAACGAAGGGTGAAGGGGCAGATTATCAGGATTAAAACAGGAGAGAGATGGGCACAAGACCCGGGGGAGCAGGCTGAGGTACTAAATGAGTACTTCACCTCAGTTTTCACCAAGGAAAATGGGGGTGCTGAATCATACATGGGAGGAGACAATGATACTGAGGAGGGGGGAACCCCACCGATCGGTGGGTCTGTGGAGAGGGGAGGCATCACTGGCAGGAGGGGGAAGGCTAAGCAGGAGAACAGGTAGCGGAGGTGGAACACAGCAGAGAGAGTGAGGGAAGCCTCGGTCCCTTAAGATGGAGAAAGCACCAGGGCCGGATAAATTACATCCCAGAGTGCTGAAGAAACTTGCAGATGTCCTGGCAAAACCCTGGCAGACTTTCACCATCTCTGAGGACAGGTGGATGCCCCAGGACTGGAAGGTGGTATAGTGCCTATCCACAAGAGGGACTGGCGAGGTGGTAGGAACTACAGGCCTGTCAGCCTGACATGGTGGGCAAGGTGATGGAGGGCATTGTCAAGGAGAGGCTAGGGGGGACCTGGAAAAGTCAGGGTGCCAGGACGATGGACAGCATGAATTCGTCCCAGGGAAATCGTGTCAGGCAAACCTTGTGGAGTTCTATGACTGGGTGACGAGTGCCTTGGACCTGGCTAGACCAGTGGACGTCCTCTTTCTAGACTTCAGCAAGGCATTTGACTCTGTTCCTCATGGGGGCCTGTTGGATAAGCTGGGAGAAATGGGGGTGGGGAACCAGATGATCAGATGGATAGACAATTGGCTCCAGGACTGGACCCAGAGGGTTGTAGTTGGCGGGATAGTCTCATCCCCAAGGAGGGTCATTAGTGGGGTCCCACAGGGATCAGTCCTTGGGCCCCTCCTATTCAATGCCTATGTCCCTGACATAAGGACAGGTATCAGGAGTGAGATGACTTTTTTTGCGGATGACTCAAAACTGGGGGTGGTGGTGGATGGGGAGAGGGCAGGGTGGCCCACAGGGGGACCTGGAGGCCTGGAAAGATGGCCTAGAAAGTGGAAGCTGAGGTTCAATGCAGGAAATGCAAGATACTGCACCTGGGGCCAGAAACCCAGGCCAAGTGTACATCCTGGGGGAATGCTCAAGTCTCTGGCTGAGAGGGACCCGGGGTGGTGGTGGATGTCAAGATGAACAACTCGGAGACTTGTAGGAGGGCAGCAGCTAAGGCCAACAGGATGCTGGGATGCATCGCTAGGGGATCACCTCCAGAGGGAAGTGATACTCCTCTGTATAACTGCTTGGTGAGGCCACACCGAGTACTGCATGCAGTTTTGGAGGCCAGACTTAAAGAGGGACATTAAACTCCTGGAGAGGGTCCAGAGGAGGGCAACCAAAATGATTTGGGGCTTGGGGCACAGGACCTACGGGAGAGGCTCAAGAGCTAAATATGTACACATTGGAAGAGAGAAGGATGGGGAGATGGATAGAGGCCCTCAGGGTACACAAGGGGTTAAAATAGGGGCGGAGCAGTCGGAAAAAGCTTCAAGGAAGGAGGAGGGGGGCAATTAGAGGGCATGGGTGGAAGCTGGAGGGGGAAGATCTAGGGAGAAAGGAGGAGGTGCTACTACTGAGAGGGTGGTGGAGCCATGGAATGCACTGCCCAGGGGGCTGGTGGAGGCAGAGATGGTGGAGGGGTTCAAGAGGGGGTGGGACAGGTACAGGGGAAGGGTTCTGGAAGCAAAATCCAGTGCAGCGAGAATATCCGGAACTGGGAAGGGAGAAGCCAGAGAAGGTGAGGGGGGCAGCAAGGTCAGCTCCCAGGGTGGGGGCTGACCAAACGAGCAGACACGAAAGACCATAAGGCCTATTCTGCTGGCATTTTAGTATGTTAGTAACTGTCATTTTCTGCTGTTGATTGACACCCACCTCTTTAAGTTCTGATTCAAACTTAAATGGTTTGCTATGCAAACTGTGTAATTGACATGCATTAGCAAGCTAATTATTTGTAAATTATATGCTTGTCTGTTTTGAAAGGGATTCAGAAAGCAGAACATTTTTGAATTTTTTTTTTTTTTTCTTTTTGAATTCATGCCTCCACTATGGGCCTTGCCTGCCCCAGAAGATAAGGGGGCAGATGATATTGCTTCGCTGTGGCCAGGCCTAGCTTGGGGTGTGAGCCACGGAGGACAAGGGGAGATAAGTACGGGAAACCCAGGAGAATAAGCCTGGGCCAGTGAGAAGGGGGCATAAAATGTAAATGAACAAAAAAGTCAATCTGCTGACTTTAGGTTGGACATGCACTCTCTCCATGGTCCCTGTGCATCAGAGCCCAAAAGGAAGAAGCATGATTCTTTGGTCTTAACTCACTGGGTCCAGGTGGCCATTTTGGGTCAGGTTCAACAATGGATGGTTCTGATGCCATCTGGCGGCTACTGGACCCAATGAGTTAAGGTACTCGCACAGTCTCAGTGAAAATTCTGTACTATATATACAGAAAATGTGCCACACATAAGCCCGTTGCATCCAGGGTAGCAACCGTGCAGCAGCTGGTCATAACGCCTGCCCTGGTAGCTGATGATATCGGGTCAGTAAGTCATGGAAATGACAGCACGGGAAAAACTGCACTGCACAAGTAGCATGACGGAAAAGAGCTACCCAGGAAATATAGCATGGGTACTGGCGCATTAAATATGTAGCTCTTTCCGGTTACACTGAGGAGTCTAAGAGTTTGTTGTGCGGTGGGAGAGCATGCTGCTTTTGTGGCTTAGGGTTAGAGTAAGAGGCTATAAATGTCTGATAACATCTGCCTGACCCAGGTTCGACTCTGCACCCTTCTGTGTAAATTTTTTTTTCATGATTTGTGCATTCTCTAGAAGGTACATACATAAGAAGAGGGGTGTGGGAGGCAAAGCCCCAGTGTAGAGAGTGTTGGAGAGGCTTCCACATGACATTTTGGAACAGATACGTTACATTCCCGAGGCCTCTGTTTCTTTCTGTTACCCACCCATCTGGCTCCCCCCACACACAACACACCTGAGTTGCCCGGCCATGGAGTATATGGATTTGTTTTGTCCACCTATCCCAATTTGTCCTTGCCTACCGACTTGTGTCGCATATTCTTTCCATCGGCCCACTCCACTGATGTTCACGAACTACGAGGTTGCAGTGTGTGTGCTCCTCTGTGTTTTTGGTCAGCGGTGTTTTGTGTCCTGCTGTTTTCCCTGCATGTTTTATGTTTTCAGGATTTTGACTCCATGTCACAGCTGACTACCTGGCAAAGGAATCTGGACAGAGTTTTAAATGGGCCCACGGCACTGAAAGTCGGTAAGTTCCCAGGCCTGACAAAAGGTACGCTAGGTTCTAAAAGAGGTGGAGGGTCACCAACTGACCCCACCCAGCAGACATTTGCAACTGTTCATTGGAGACGGAAATAGTCCTGAAGAACTGGAGAAGAGTAGATGCGATAGCTCTCCGTAAGGGGACAAGGGCAACCACGGGAACTACAGATCAGTGAGCATGACTTCCACTGCAGGCAGACTGTTAAGTCCATTATAAAGGAGCTGATGGTGGAGTTCCTAGATGTGGATAACCTACAGGGCAAGAGGCAGCATGGCTTTGTAGAGAGGGGATCGTGCCAGACTAACCTCCTCGAATTTCTTCAATGTAGTGGCAGTGGACAAGGGTTAGAACCGTCTATGTCCAATATTAGGGTTTCAGCAAGGCCTTTGATTCAGTGCCACATAGAAGGCTTGTGAAGGTGATGCTTGACATTTTTACTGGTATGTGTAATTCCTAACCTGGGATCTCTTATACTTTACTAGAGACAAGGATTTTCCATTTTTAAAAATGGCTAATTCTGTTTTGGCAAAATTGTAAAATCAGTTTTTTCCATTTTTTTTTCTCCAGAATTGAAGGCAATTCAGCATGTTTTTAACAAAAAATAATTGTCTCAAAATAGAAGGGGTTTGCCAAAAATTTGTCATAGAATGTAGATGTTTGCTCAGAAAGTAGTTTTTTTTTTTCTTGCATAATAAAGTGGTGTTAAAAAAATGGCAAATTCTTGTTTTTACCAGCGTTTTTTTGTCTGAAACCAGAAAATCATTGTCTGTATTTTACTGTGCATGCTTCGTCAGTCTCTAATAAAGCAGAGATGAGAAACAAAAAGAAGACTGGTGGAAACATTTGGGGACCTAGAGATGGCATTGGGCCTGCTCATGTGGCTAAGGAACTGGTGGTGTGGGGTGGGGTGGGGGATAGGACCAAGATGGTGGTGATGGTGGGGGTAAACCGGGCCAGATTTACATATAGGAAAATATGCATGTGCTTAGGGCCCAAGAATTTACTGGGGGCTCCTTTTAATACAGTCACATGGGACTATCCCAAAGTGGTAAGGTTGACATTTTACCCCAGTCTCTCACTAGTGACCCTGTTGTGCTGTGTACAATGGGACTGGAAGCTTTTTCCTGTGCATGCAGTTGCTAGTGACATTGTAGCTGTGTGGGGGAAAGGGACAGGGGCCATTATGCAAATGGTTTGCAGGGCCCTCATAGCGGTGGGCACAGAGGGTTTCTGATACCCTCTGCCTGTAGAACCAATACATCCAGGTGGTATGGGTATTGGCATTCTGCATGTCACCAATGAGGAGCCAGTGGGGCACGGAGATCTGTGAGGGACCAGACAGTAACAAGTAGCACATGGAAGAATGGCGGGGGGGGTCACTTGATACTAGGAACTGCTGTATTGGGGCTAGGAGACGCCACACCACCAGGAGAGTACCAGTGGACCAAAGAAAAATGCCAGTCTCGTTAGCTCAGAAGTTGGACTTCAAGAGTGAGAACTGAAGGGGTGGGGAAACATTATGGTGCTTGCACCAGCTCCCTGAATCATGGCATAGGACCATGGGACTGATACTGTGTCATGCCAAGAACTTCAACAGTGGTGCAGTCCAGCATGTTAGCAGGGACAAAGCCTATTTACCCCACTAGCAAAAGCAGTCACATTTGCACTGAACCTTAGTTGCTGGGGGGTCCTGCTAAATGTTGTGCATACAGCCCAATATTCTGTAAATCCAGCTCTGGCGATAAATGGCCAGCTCTTGGGAAGGGAAATGACTAGCAGGCTGCTGCAGGTATCAGTCTTGGGGGGCCAGTTATATTTAACTGGTTCATCTGAGACATGGGGGACGGAGTACAGTGGCATGATTAGCCTGTTTGCAGATAATACTTAGTTATGTGGGAGGGTAGATGGCAAGGTGGATATCCAAGATAAGAAAAGGGATCAAAGTAGGTTAGCAAATGGTCAGGGGTCTGGCAGTTTAGGTTCAGCCTAAAAGTTGTCAAGTCCTACATATCAGTAGAACAATCACGTCCGAGTATTGGCTAGGGGGAGTCCGTAGCCAAGACACTGGAGGAAACGGACTTTGGAGTGATCATAGCAGCTATCTGAAAGGTCACGACCCAGTACAAAAGGCGTACAGGAGCAGTTGCAGCCATAGATACTTGCATATATTTTGTGATGTATCTAAAGAGTTTCTCTCAGGTGGCCCACAGTGGTACTGTAGACAAGCAGGGAATTTCTGTAGAGATATCATAGGAGTTTCAGGAAATGTCTAGCGATGTCAGAGAGCTGGTAGTAGAACTGGCTAAACCCCTGGTGTGTCTGTTCATCAGCTCTCTAAGGACGGGTTAGTTCTGAAGGACTGGAAGGTGGCGGACGTAGTTCCGCTCCATAAGAGGAGGTGGGACAGAACATGCAGGGAACTACAGACCTGTCAGTTTTATCTCTGTTGTAGGGAAGCTGATGGAGTCATTGGTCAAAGAGGACCTTGTGGACTACTTGGAGAGCAATGGACTCCAGGATAGTAAACTGCATGGATTCATGGTAGGTAGGTTTTACCAGACTAACCTGATCATTTTCTTTGACTGGGTTCCGAGGGAATTGGATAGGGGCCATGCTGTGGTTTTGCTGTACTTTGACAAGGGTTTCGACTTGGTGCCTCACAGATGCTTGCTAAAGAAGATGGAGGATCTGGGTGCGGTAAGGTCATAGTAAACAGGGTAGGTAACTGGCTAAGGGGAGAGGAGGCAGCAGAGGGCTGTAGGCAACAGGTCAAGTCAGCAGAGAGGGAGGTTATGAGTGGGGTACCACAGGGATATATTCTGGGACCGGTCCTCTTTTAATATGTTCATTGGCAACACTGGAGAGGCTGTCTGGGGGAGACTTTGTCTCTTCACGGATGACACCAAACTCTGTGGAATGGTGGCTAGCAGTGAGGGAATCGGGGAAATGCAGAGTGACGTAACAAAGCTAGAGGGCTGGTCTAAGGTTTGGCATTGAAGTGCCACTCAAAAAAACGCGCAGGGTAATGCACCCAAGGAAAAAAAACATGACAGAGTACTGGATGGGTAGGGCAAGACTTAACTCCAAAGGCCTGTTCCTCAGCCATAGTGCTTTCATCAGTGAACCCCTCAAACAATCAAGTCAGTGCAGCATGGTGTATAGAAAAGCAAGCAGGATGTTAGGATGTATCAGGAGGGGCATTGAAGGGCAGAAGGGAAGAGGTGATACTTTCCTATATAGATCATTTTGTGAGGCTAGAGCGGGCGTACTACACCCAATTCTGGAGTTCTCCCCTCAGGAAGGCTGGAGACGCAGCTCAGGTTTACAACAGACATAATTCAGGGCCAACAGGGCAGGCCATATGAGGAGTGCCTCAAGGCACTGAACACGTACTCGCTGGGGACCAGAAGGGGCAGGGGAGATGGAGACCTTCAAGTTCCTAAAAGGAATTCAGAAGGTGAAGTGTGTGGAAATATTGAGCTCCAGTGTCAGTTCATGGTCACATGGACATGCATGGAAACTGACGGGAGGGAGGGAGGCTCAGATGGGACATGAGGAAGGGTGGTGGAGCCTTTGAACAGTCTGTCTTCCGAAGTGGTAGGTGCTAAAACACAATAGTGGGTTCAAGCACAGTTGGGATACAGTGAAGGGTATAATGGTTTCTTGGGTAGGGAGAAGTTGGGAGGGGGATGGGGAGGGCTAAGATCCTGAAGGAACAGTAGGTTCCAGGGCTAAATAGGGAACTTGGGCAGACTGGATGGACCGTTGGTCTTTTTTCTGCCGTCATTGTCTCTGTTTCTGTATTTCTATGTTTCGTGTTTTTGGCTGCAGCTAGGTATATAGGATTGCTGGGGTGCATAGGGAGAGAGTATTCCAGTAAGAGTAAGGAGGGGATTTGACCCCTGTACTGATCCCCAGTGAGTCTGCACCTGGAGTACCATGTGTAGCTCGTGAACCCTCACTTGAAGAAGGACAGGGACAGATTGGAGACTGTGCAGAGGAGGTAAGCCAAGATGATTTAAGGGCAGTAGGGGAAAACATGAGGAGCAACTGAACAGTCTTAATATGTACTCACCGGAGACTAGAGCATGGGTTGAAACTGGCACACTAGTCAAATGCTGGTAGATTTTTGCATTGGGCTAGTAAGATTTTCCTTGAACTAGCCCTGCTGGCTTGTACTGGAAAAGACAACATTTCAATAAGTACTCTAGCTGGGCCAGTGGAAAAATCTGTGGGGCTAGTGGATTTTCCCTGTCGCTGGCTAGTGGCTGCAAAACTTAATTTCAACCCCCTGCTAGAAGAGTGGGGATTTGATTGACATTGCTGTATAAAAAGTACATCTGGCCAGTAGGTGTCAGTGAAATAGGTTTCGTTGACAACAGCTCCCTTGTGGCCCTGCCTGGTAGCACTGTCAGTTGTGTGTGGCGTTATGTAGAAGACCAGGGTTCATGACGCAGTCCTGACTTCCAACCTGGGGCCAAATGAGTCATGGGAGTGCTGTGAGGCACGCAGCGGCACCTCCCCGGGCAAGTGTCTGGGAAGTGGTCTGACCTTGCGAGTGACCATGCAACGATACCAGGTGAGGTTTGGGTGGTACAAACTGAGGGAGGAGGATGGGGGAAGAAAACGGGGGTACAGTCGGGTTGGCCAGCAGGACCTAGTGGGATGCTAGTCCCTTGCGAGCTTCACATGGCGGTAGTGCATCAGGATGCAACTTCTGTTGGTATGTTCCCTACCTGGGACAGACTGCCAGTGCGCCTCCACTTCTTGGCTGCACCGTCACTCTAGCGAGATGCAGTCCTCCAGGGCCTAAGGAGCTTTGTAGGAGGAATTTAAGGATTTTGTTCCTGTACCCCCCCCCTCAATTTTTTATTTATTTTTTTTTGTATTTTATTTTTGGTGCCCAGGACCCTGGAAGTCCAAGTCCACGAAGAGCCCTGATACAGGACGGATCCCAAATGTGACTCCTAGTGCCCCAGTAGCCCATGCAGACTGTGATCGTACCCTCCTCCCCCCCAGTTGTATCCTTGGGGAAGTTAAGCCAGCTGCGGGGGCAGGGGGAAGCTGCAGGGATGCCACTGGGAGGGGTTAGTAACTAGACTGAGTACAGGAGCATTAGTATGGTGTAAGAATGGGAGCGGAGAGCAGGCGGATGGTATACCAGGGACTCCTGTGGGAAAGAAACCAAACTGAAAAAGTACCCCCCCCCCCGAGACACAGCATGCATCAGTTAAAGTGGTTTTCCCTTGTGCATGCAAGCTAATCAACTTATTGCTATCTTGTCCGTCATAACTGATGTAACAGAGAAGGGAGATGAGCTGTGTTTTCTCTCTGCAGTAAACTCAACATTGACTGCTTTGCTGCTTCAGCCGCCCTGGAGGCTAAGCTGACCATTTTTTTTTTTTTTGCTATTTTTACCTCTGATAATTGACATTTATGCTGAAACTAAGTGTCTGTGGAAATAGCAGACACCGCAAGATGTCTTGTTCTTGTCTGCCTGGTGTTCGACAAATATGGCCTGGACATTTTTGTTGGGCAGCAGTCAGTGGCTTATGACCCTGGGAATATGTTGCTAGCCTGAACTGTTGATCTCACCAAACAGAAAATGCATGCCATTGACTAGCAGGTTAAATAATTTACTATGGAGATAATGTGTGCACTGGCATGGGCTAGTAAAATGGCCCAAGTGTAGAGAAGGGACAGCAGAACTGGTTTCAGGAAGTGGGTGGGAGTAAGCTCCCTGGCCCTCTGACAGGGGTCGCTGTGGTGTCAGAACCCTTCACCAACCCTCCCAGCATAGAGCGAACTGATGTGCGACAACTACTTCAGCCCATGACCTCTCCCTGCAGTGGCAGAATCCGTTCCTGATCTTGTGTCACCTACAAATTTTTAGCTCCATTTGCTTTATATTTAACCATTTCTATTAAATTTTAAGTTACATTATGAAATCCTCCTTAAAGGAGAACTCTTATTAACATGAAACTAACTCTTAACAAAAGATACCCCCTTCTCCAATTAGTCTTTTCGGCAAAAAGGGAACATTTTTTCTGTAGACCTACTAGCTCTGCAAGTTAACTGCTAGATTCTCTTTAAATGTAAACAAATGTGTGCAGTGCATCACCATCTCAAATTAAACAGAGTGGTTCCGCCACTCAGTTGTTCTCCTGATCAAGTGCAGAGTTGGCAAATGTGAGTGAGTGGTGGAACACAATTCTATTTAATCTGAGATGGCAGTGGTTACATTCATGGAGAATCAAACAGTTAACTTACAGGCAATAGTTATGCAAAATATGTTCTGTTTTGCAACAAGGCTAATTGGGGGGGTTCATTTTGGGGGTTGTTAATAGGAGTCCTCATTTATTTATTTTTTCCTTATGTACTTTTCTCCACCACCGCAGACCTGACAAGGGTTCATCCTCTGGCCCACGATCCCCAGCCTGTCCATCCCCGGGTCCCTGCAGATTCCCCTGTATGGCAGGGCCAGGGTGAGGAGGCCAGTGTACTCCTCCCCTGGTATGTCAGATTTGGTGTCAGGGAGGACCACTGGAGCAATCGGGCCATCACGGGTCCTGTCTGGTCCCGGAATTTTCAATTTTCTCCCTATCTACATCCGTGCATTGGGTGGCAGGCAGTTTCCACCTCTGTGGAGGCAGCCAGTTGCCCTGGATGTGGGCCAGCCGCTTATGTGGCTGTGTACCTGCCCAGATCCTAGCCACTGCTAGGTGTCGGCCCACAGTGCAAATCCCCACCCCCCACCCTGAGGAAGGAGAGCAGTCCTCTGGATGCTCTAGCCTTCTTCCCCGGCCGACTCTCGAGGGACCCATGTCCATTCCGAACCTGGAGCTGGCGAGGGTGGTCAGTAGGTCGTCAGCGCCTCAACCCTCAGCACCACTGGGCCGGCACATTTATTTATCTTTTTATGTATTGAAAATTGGAAGCTCTGAAAGGCACACTAAGGCAGGGCTTGTTGGGGGGAGGGAGGGTCACTTACAGTGAACAAGTACAACAATTGGGGAAGTGCAATGTTACATCAGTGTACAGGCAAGTATGATCAGCCACAGCAAAATAAATAGCCAGATTTTTCTTTTTCAAACAAGGTATTGGGCTTAGCAGTAGCTGGAAGCACTTGAGATATTGATGATGGGAGTCTGTTCAATATTGATACTATATTGCATCCATTTTTAGAACATTGTGATGTCATTGAGGAACAAGCTGTACCAAACTACAGTGAATCCTACACAGCGTGTTCCTCAGTGACTTAATGATGTACACAATATTTGGGCTGGCAGTATAGCCTAGGGGTTAGAGTAACGAGCTGTGAATGAGTGCAGAACATCCAGCAGACCTGGGTTTGATTCCCACACCCTCCACTTGTATGCTGTGTGGCCCTGGACAAGTCGCTAAACCTCCCCAGTGCTCCTGGGTTGCCCCTGAAAACAGGCACTTGTGCCTAGTGGGCTTTGCCTGGTCATCAAAGAAAATAAAAATAAGTAAAATAAATGGTCGCAGTGTAGTATTAATGTTGAACAGACTCAGTTACGTGTTATCTCTGGAGTACTTGCAGTCATAGGTGAGCCCAGTAGCTAATTCTAAAGAATTTTCCGTGGATTTAAATTTGTATCAGTCACTCTGTACCCGAACGGTTCCCTTTAAGGTGACTGAGCACTGATGCATTTTTCCTTTCACAGTTCCGGGGTGTGCTATAAAGCGACTTGCTAAAACTCTGTTGCTAATGAATGGATTTTCCTTTAACCCCAGAGGGAATTCGTGACATGAAACACTTGCAATACTATTATTCTGGTTTCGTAACCTCATAATACCATCTTTCTGACATCAGATAATGGTGTTGTGAGATGAAATTTTAAGAGTGTTCCAAATGTTTAAAAAAACGAAAAACAAATAGGAAACCATCAGTAACTAGGCTTGTCGTTCCATCTTGGGATTCTGGTGACAACATAAACTGCTCCAGCTTCGCTCTTATGGTTTATGATGACACCAGAATACCTTGATGGAATTGCAGGCTTGTTGATTGGTTCCATTGTATTATTCTGATTGTTATACATTAAACTCTGGAACATTCTGTCTCATAATGCCATTGATCAGATCAGCCAAAACAATGGTATTATGTCTTTCTGACATCAGAACATACTAAAATGCCAGCAGAATAGGCCTATCGGTCTTTCGCGTCTGCTCGTTTGGTCAGCCGCCACCCTGGGAACTGACCTTGCTGCCCCCTTCGCCCTCTCGGGCTTCTCCCTTCCCAGTCCCGGATATTCTCACTGCACTGGACTTTGCTTCCAGAACCCTTCCCCTGTACCTGTCCCACCCCTCTTAAACCCCTCCACGGTCTCTGCCTCCACCAGCTGCCCGGGCAGTGCATTCCATGGCTCCACCACCCTCTCAGTGAAGTAGCACCTCCTCCTTTCTCCGCTGAATCTCCCCCCTTCAGCTTCCACCCATGCCCTCTAGTTGCCCCCCTCCTTCCTTCAAAGCACCCTGACTTCACCTCCTCTATTTACCCCCTCACGTACCTGAAGACCTCTATCATGTCTCCCCGCCCCCGGTTACTCTTCTCTCTTCCAATGTGTACATATTTAGCTCCTCGAGCCTTTCCCTTAGGTCCTATCCCCAAGCCCCAGATCATTTTGGTTGCCTCCTCTGACCCTCTCCAGGAGTTCAGTGTCCCTCTTTGTGTGACCTCCAGAACTGCACGCAGTACTCAAGGTACGGCCTCACCAAGCAGTTGTACAGAGGTAGTATCACTTCCCTCCTTTTTGGAGGTGATCCCCCTAGCGATGCATCCCAGCATCCTGTTGGTCTTGGCTGCTGCCCTCCTACCAGTCTCCATGTTCATCTTGACATCTACCACCACCCCCAGGTTTCTTTCAGCCATTGAGACTTGTAGCATTCCCCCCCAATGGTATAATGAGTCTTTTGGGGCTATAATTAATTTTGTGGCTATTTTAAACAAGTACCTATAATACAGACATGACGTAAAAACATAAATATGTGAATCTATCAGACAGTTACATATATCCAGTTATATAAAGGCTTCAGAATCCTAGCTACTTCATTGGTCTAAACACATCACCTGGCCATTCAGTAATCCTTGCTACGTGTATATGAACAGTTTGTAACTAATCTGCCCTGATCTATTTAGCAACAACCTAACTAAATGAAAATAAAGACTTTCACTTTTTAAACACAAGAACCCACAGCAGGACATAGGTTACTTCAAAGTATTATAAATGCACTTGCTCGCTTATGAATGAATAAATAAATAAACGGTATTACAAATACCTTTGAACCAGGGGTTCTTTTACAAAGGTTCCATGTCAAGGTGAGAAAACAATAAAACCATAGCTGAGAGATGAACAAAATTGTGCAATTATGGTGGATAACATTGTGATGGAAAAAAAGAAAAAGGGGAAGAAAAAAATTACAAGAGTAATACACTGGCGTAAATATCAGGAATATAGAGATTTAATAGTAAAGGACAAAAGTAACACAACATAATTATGCAGTCAACTGTTGTGCAGACTTCGTCAAACAATGTGCAGTCAGTGGAGTAGTAGACATTGTCAGGATTAGAAGTATCAAGGGAGAGACAGGAATGAGCAGAGTTAGGTAGGAAGGAGGCAGGGAGGTAATAGAGGGGAGTTAAGGTAACAAGAGGAGGTAAGAAGAGGGACTGACGGTCAGGGCTAGGTCTATAGGGCACAGTCACACTTACTTAGAGTTGAGAGGTGACCCCGTAGTTTAGCTTTGAAAGTTCCGAGCTTTGGTTCTGAGAGGATATCGGGGGCAGGTCTTTCATCCAGGAAGAGGCTCGACAGCTGAAAGTTTGTTGAGCCTGTGATGTCCGGCAGCGAGGGACATGGAAAACTACGCTAGCTGAGCTACGAGTATTATGCTGCCTGGTTGAGAGGGGTAGTAGTGACTGGGGGAGTTAGGCCAAGGGATATTTTTTTTGCGTAGAGACAGGTTTGGTATCTTCTATCAAAGAGGGGAAGCCATTCAGTTTGACGATGGAGATCACGGGTGTGAGTCCTTTTGTTCGCATCAGTAATTGATCAACATGCCTTATTCAGTGAGATCATAAGCCATTTGAGTGTGGCACCAGATGCAGCACTGTAGATTATCAGGCCGTAATCTATTACAGACAGTATCGAGCTAGTGACAGCTAGTTTTAGAGCCGCTGGGGTTACCTTTCTTTAAAAAAAAAAAAAAAAAAAAAAAAATCACATATTCTACCTAATAACAAACCAACTAAATGGAAAATATATATATTTTTTTCCATTTAAAAAATCTGTTTTATAACTGCAGTAACCCACTCCAGGGCATGGGTTTCTTGAGAATGAATGCTCACCCTAGGTGTATTGAAAGTCACTCTGCCTTTGGCCTTGTCCCTTCCAGTTCACCCAGGGTGAGCATTGTCTCTAGAAACACATGTCCTGATGTTGGTTATTGCTGACTTGTTTGTCATCATCCTCCCGCACCTCTCCTGCTCCCCCCCCCTCGACTGAACCATATATTATGTATTGAATATATTGATATCCGTTTTAAAAGTAACGTTGTGACATTTGTATATCACTGATTCTGTATGGGATAAAGTGACCGCCTATATATTACAAACACGTTTTTATCAGAAAATAGCAAAATTGAAGTGACTGCCCCTCACCCAGGAAAAAAAAAAAACCTTGGTTTGTAAATCCTAATTTGTTAACCTCAAATTCTTCTCTCTCCCCTGGGTTCCATCATCTTCTGGACTACTTTACACAGATTACAAATGAGGCTGTAATTGTACATTTGCCCATATTTGCTGACTGAACGTCCAGAGAAAGCTTGTTGTTTACCAGCCTCTTTCCGATCGCAGAAAGGCTTTTCATTGTGTGGTGCAGTCATACAGTACTGTTGTTTATTACCACTTACAACAGGAATTTATTATGCCACCCCACTAACTGGTTATTTAAAAGTTACCATAGTGATCCTGTACTGAATCACTGGCTTTGATTTAACCTGTTCAGTGCTGGATTCCAGCAGGTAGCACCTCTTGTGTCACATGGGAGTAGGCAGACTACACTCTGGGCCTGTGCTGGAAGAGTTAAAGTGATGCTGTGACCCCCCCCCCCCCCGGGAGAACCATTGCATCTGGATAAATATAAGCTTGTTTGTCATAAATGTTCAGTATGTATTCCTTTATTTATTTATTTATTTTTTTATTTATTTATTACACTCTGCAGTATTCCACTCATCATCCGTCAGTCAGGAGGTATTGCTCCAGCTACCACACACACACACACACACACACACACACACACACACACACACACACACATACCTTCCCCCATCAGTTGTCACCAGATCTGCATTCACAACCTGAGACCCAGGTATGACTTTGGCAGCAGTGAGGTGGGTGGATGGGTAGATGCTGATGTCATGTGCAGTGCACCAGCCATTACCCTGTTAAGCCCACCCACCTACCCACCAATCCACCCAGTCATATCACTGGGTTACCTTGGTGCTAGTCTACGAGTGGCGGGTGCGTATGGTCTTCCGTGACGTCCGGGACACCACCACCTCCCCACCTGTTATGAGATGCTGCTGTAGTGGGTAGCACAATACTCACCCCTCTGGGGCCAGCACGTAGTACCTATCCAAACCCCTCTATGAGCATCACTGCACCGAGAGTGTTGCACACCCCCATGGTAGTGTAGTGCATTAACAGCCATATTCATTCAATTGTTTTGTTATTCGCTTTGTTTTCACCGTGTGCCCTTCAACTGGCCATCTCCAGTCTCATCATCCAGCTTCTCCTGGATTTACCCATTGTCTGCTGTCCAACATCACTCCCCATGGCAGGGGCATCTGGGTTCCCAAAACCCCTTCACAATACGGATCCAGGGGGTGCCTAGATCAGCAGTGCTTGGCCTGCTGGAGGCTGGTTTCATGCTACCTGGTTGGCATGTTTCTTCGTTTTGTTTTATGTGTGCGTGTTGTTTTTTTTTGTTTTTGTTTGTTGTTTTTAATTTTTTATTGCTTTATCCCCCAGGCCACCTGAGCTCTGACTCCTTCGGGAGTTGCCAAGGCAACCCTGAAACTAGTGTCTCTTCCCCCGTTCCCATGGAACCGGTTTCCACAGTCCTCCCCATGCTAGCCATGGTTTGGCCCCCTCAGGTGGGGACAAGGGAGCCCCTCCCACAAACTCCATCATTTTGTCAGGCTGGGGCCTGGGTTGGGCAGGGGAATCCATTCTGGGTGCTGTGCGCTCAGTCATTCTGGAGATCAGGGGCCATTTTTCCAGTTTCTCCCTGGAGGCGGGACGTATGCTTGATGTCAAGGCACATGCGTCGAAGTCAGATATGCCTCCCCCATACCACCCCCCATGGTCTGAGCTAGGGCTTTTCTTGCCTTTTGCTTCTGTTAAAGGCCAGTCAAGCACTGAGCCTCCCCTTCCCTCTCCCAGAGGAGGAAAGCTGCCCCAAGGATGCTCAAACCTCCTCCCTAGACAGCCCTTCAATACCTTGGGCTAATTTCTGAAGTTTCTAGGTCTCTTCCCCCCCCCCCCACTCATCCTGCAGGATTGGCAGCAGCAAGAGACAGGCGTGCACCGCAGAACATGCTTAAGCGCATCGGCTGGCGTCTTTTCTCCCTGCATAACTGCTCTGACTGTACTGCCACCATGGTCACCGGGTAGTATTGCAGTGGAGTCTGCTGCCTTTCGACCCTGGAGGTTGAGTGTGTCTTATGGGTGCTGGATTTTCTGCCCCCCCCCAGCCAGCTTCCAATAACTCAAGCTTCTTCCTTTTTTTTTATCACAACATTGTTTGTCACCTCCTCCATGGACCTGGCAGGGGCCATGACCCCCCCCCCTTAGAGGGGTACGTCCTCCTGCCCATTGGGGTCATCATGGGTCCTGCTGGGTCCTGGTATTTTCCTCCGTTTTTCTCCCCTGCCCCCATGCGGTGGGCGCAACAGCTGTCTCCACCTCTGTGGAGGCAGCCAAGCACACCTGGGTGCAGGCTGAACCCCTCTTGTCTTGACACATGCAGCACACAAGCTCCCCACCCTGAGGAAGGAGAGCAGTCCTCTGGATGCTCAATCCTTACCTCCCCAGCTGACCTCCAAATGACCTGAGTCCATTCCTGAATCTGGGTCACCAGCGTGGTGTGGTGTCCAGCGCCTCAACCTTCCGCGCCACCGGGCCCGCTCCCAAGCTTGTTCCTGAACATAGGCTGCTGGTATTGTGAGCTGTAGGCCTACCACTGCATCAGAGGACCGACACTGTTCATTCTTTTTTGATAAGGATACTGCTCAGTTTTGTTTGTGCTTAGAGTTGTGTTTCACCCCACTGACCCCTGCCGCAGAAGATTGGAACCATCCCGACTGCACATTTTTTCCAGTAGGTAAGGTGGGTTATTTGCTCCCTGCACTGCTGTTATTCAGCTGCTTCTTTGTCGGACAGCAAGGGGTGATAAAAATGCCAGGAGGTCTGACCCCCTTCTTCTCAAGAACACAGTGACTGCATCTGAGAATGGGGCTCTGATGCTGCCTTGGTGCTACTGGGTCAAGCACCAATGAGCATTCCCCATAAGGCTAGGATAGCCCTCTTGACTCCTATAAACAGAGAAGCAAAAGATCTGGGAGGGAACAATTCCAGTCACACATGTCACTAAGCCCAAACCAGTGACTGGAATAAATGACCCACATGCAGGACCATTTGTTTACTACTTTTAATATTCATTGATTTCTGCACCAGATATGCAAAAGCTAATTTTATGACCTCCTGGTCAGTTCCTCAGGACTACTTTAAATATCAAAAACAAATTCATACATCAGTTTTTGTATCCACTCATAAATAAGTCTGTTACTATCAAACTTATACAACACATGATTAAAAAAAAAAACTCCATTCAAAAATGCATATGCATACAACTCTTTCAATTTCTAAATGAACTCCCTTATTTGTGCTTGTTACAAATTAAATCAACTTTTGAGGGTCATTCAGAGTTTCTTTTTTTGTTTTGGAAAAATATAGTTGTAACCCCTAGATGGCGCTATCCCAGGGGCTACTACCCCTGCCTGATTTGCCACTAACAGGTTGAGGGGCCTGGATCCAATGGCGGGTGCCTCCACCCAGAGGTCAGGGTTTGCAATAGTTAAACTAACTTGGTCACAGCCCTCTGGGACACTGCAACTCTCTTTCTTCCCCACTAGTGGCCCACACTATATATCAGAATTACCTTCACAGTACACACTACCCCCAGGTCTGGTTCCGCACTGGGACCTCCTGTGAAATGAGATACAGTGCAACAATCACAGTACAGTATTTAACATAGACAAATACCTCGGATAGTATAACTTTGCTGAAACAAGTAGCTCTGATTTATTTAGGGGATATAACTAGGACAGGGGAAATCAGGTTAATTAGCTTATCACTCTATTAATCTACTTCATGGCTCTGTGCACAGGCCTATCCCTATCAGTTACCTGTCCTTGGTACCCAAGCCCTAGTGGCTAGTCCAAACCGTGGCAGCTGGTAGGGCCCTTTACACAGAGAAAAGTGAGAATTAAACAGTCAGTAGACAGTAATTTCATTTGGATTTAATGTGGCAATTCAACAGGGAGCGACCTGAATTAGTACTCACGACCTCCAAATAAGATAGGGTCCTTCAATGTCAGTAGGGCTCACTTGAGGTACACAAACCCTTCACACATCCATATAAAAGAAAGCACTATAACTAGGCAGGCTGCATCTGTATCCCGATCGCAATTTCTGCACAATACCCGGGAGAACACACAGCAGATTCAGTTCCTGACAGACCGAAGTGCAATTTAACAATTTCTTCAGTCTTCTACAGGGTGAGCCTGGTTTCTACTCTTCAGAGATCCTTTGATTCTTTCACAGGACGATTCAGTCCTAACAAGCAGTTACACGAGGTTGTAGACCGAACTCTGGGCCTTGTACACGTTTTTTGACTGAAACTGTGCACTGAAGGAGCACAGGGTTTCTTTCCTTCATTTTCAGATCTCAAACTGAAACTCCCAACAGACAAAAACCGGCACTTTCTTTGAGTTCTCCAGTTCTTGACTGGATTGGCTGTCACCACTCTAAGACTGCTGCTGTTGGTCCAAAAAGGCACAGTCTAAACTTCCTTCCCAGAGTCGACTGCCCATACAATCCTCTTTTGTCTGGCTCTTATTATGAGTCCCAAGTTCTGATTCCGCCTGGCATCATTTTAGAGCTTAGTTTATCCCACACTGATTGTGTCCAGTTCAGCAGTTCAAAACCAGAATGGGGGAACTAGCAGACAGTTCTGACTGCAAAGAAAGCAGGTTAGACAAACTGTAATTTTATTATTACTGTAAATGATTTCTGGCAATCAGTTACATCTTTCAGATAGGTTCCCTTTCACTTTAGTGACTGCAAAAATGGGGTGAATTACAGCAGCTTGAGTGGTACTCAATCAAAGAAACACACAGTCCCCTCATAACTAATTATGTCTGCAAGCAGACAGCTCTTAAAGAGACAGTACTAGAGGTTCTAAAAACACTCACTGATAAATGGCTTAAGCATGAAACACCATTCAGGCTTGGAGCATTCAAGCAAGCTCCTGAAGTCTTTTTGGGAACCCCCATTTGCGGGGTTACACCCTTTTGGTTTGGGAAGAAGCTTGAGCGTCCGCGTGCATACAAGGTACTCTTTACGAGTTTCAACTGCAACCATATACATTTGGTATTAGGCTCACACATGTAATCATCAGTCAATACATCATTTTACCAAGAACCATTTGAAACATTGCAGTACGTCCTCTTTTTACAGTATAACACACACATTGTACCATAACCAAGTTATTACCTCATGTACATGAAACCTGAAGAGGGACCTTCCTCAGTTACCTTGGGGCTGGACGGGGCAAGGGCACCATACTTAGAGGGCAACACAAGTAACTTGAGTTAGTACTAACGCCAGTTTGGGCAATGAGCTCGGGGACACATACTCCTTTATGGACAACATTGAGAGGCGTGGTCCACTGGCCGCCCAGGGAATCAGCAACTGAGGTGCACCACAGGCTTTTTACAGCTCGACCAGTCTTCTAGGGGAGCTGTTATGTTCTGCACCTGAGCCTCATTTTCAGCATTGTTCTCACTTGTCAGGGGAGTCTCCATGGGGGTAGAGAGGCTAGAACTTGGGGCACTTTCAGCCCAGGAGTTACAGTTTCTGAGTCCACAACATTTGGCTGCATGGAGAGCTTTCAGACACTGGCAGTGGACTGTCAGGGCACTCAAAATACTCTTCTTGTTCAGGTGTATCACCAGTCTGCCCCAATCTATCATTTTCTCCCTGAAAGCTCAAACAGTTCAACCATGCACAATGATTCCATTTCATCTGATCTGATGCTTTGCACTTCACTTTCTGGGAGCATTGGCTCCAGGGATGAAGCTGGGGGCATAGACAGTCCAGAAGGCCCAGCTTTGTCTCCAGTATTGACTAGGGATTGCCCTCAAACAATTGACTCAGTTCGTAAGAAGGATAGTATTCAAAGTCACTCTCACTTTCTTTCTGATATGGACTGACAGTCATGCTCAACTCAGACTTGTGCAGGGGACACTTTTAACTCTGCTTCTGTAGTGCAGACTTCCTTGATCTTTTTAGCAGCAGCTCTAGTCACTGGTCCAGAGGGGCATCTCTGGGCTCAGACTCAATCAGGATTTGTCCAATGGTAGTAAATGATTTCTATGCATTGTTTTACATCTTTGAATTGTTCTCAGGCCTTACTTTGTACACTGGCAGATCATCTAGTTTGCCCACTACAATGTGAGGGAGATGGTGCCATCTGTCAGCAATCTTGTGCTTGCCATGCAGTCCCAGATTTCTTAGCACTACCCGATCTCCCTCCTGGAGTTCTGTGCTTTCACCTTTTATCATACCTTTCTTGTTGGCCAGATTTCTTTGTGCCATGGTTTGAGCCAGTTGGTACGCATGAGTTAGCTGGGCCTTTAACTTTTGCACATACTGTAAATAGGTTGTCCGCTTGAACCCCATCAGGAGAGACCCAAAACACACATCTACTGGTAGTCGAGCTCTCTTCCAAACATCAGGCGGTAGGGAGAATCCAGTGGCATCACTTTGGTGCAGTTATAAGCATGTACCAGGGTGCTAATTTGTTGGCTCCATCTAGGCTTGTCCTTTGGGTGCAGGGTGCCAGCTTATCTAGCAAAGTGCCGTTGAAGCGCTTCAGGCTGTGGGTCCCCCTGGAGGTAATGAGAGTGGTTCTGGACTTTCGCACTCCCCACAGAAAGCATCTCTTTGATCAGACGACTTTCAAAGTCTCCCTTGATCAGAATGGATTCTTTGTGGAGCCCCATAGTGAACAAAAAAGTTTCTACAAGTACTTTGGCCACAGTGGATGCTTTCTGGTCTTTGTGTGGGAAAACTGGGCAGATATCTCGTGAATGGTCAGTGACCACCAGCACATTACTGATATTTCTTTGATCTGACTCAAAACTTCAGAAAATCAATACAGACCAGCTCATGGTGCACTGGTGGTGATGTTAATAGGGGGCAGCCCTCAGGGCAAAGCTTTCCTCTATGCAGCGACTACAAGTTCGAATGTGTTGCTCCACATCAGCCCCTCATCTTAGGCCAATAGAATCTGGATCTCACCAAGTCAAGTGTTCATCTATACCAAGGTGCCCTGTGGTTGTGCAAGGACCTCAGTACTGAGTCTCGAAAAGGCAGGCAGCACTAGTTGTTGTTTGTCTACTTGTCCCCTCTGTCACTGTTTCTCTGTATAACAGTTTATTGATCAGTTTCAACTTAGACCTTTCTTGTATAACAGTGCAGTTCTCAAATCAGTGGAGCGAATTGACACATCTTTTCCTGCATAGTGGCTTTAAAGCTGCTTGATCATGGATCGCGGGATTGAGCCCACCAATACTTTCATTGTCCAGCTGAGGCAGTGCACCAATGTCTGGCTGCAGAAAAGTGGCACAAGCAGCAGGTATGCAATTCCCAGAGGGTCCCAAGCAATCCACCATGCAGTCCATCATGTCTGTGACATTTGTTCCTCCCTGTCAAACTTCAGCAGAGTGCCCAATGTCAGGTTCTGCCAATCGGACCCAATCATTCTGGGGAACAGGCTCGGGAGAGAGCATCAGCATCTATGTGGTTCAGACCTGTCGGTATTCAGAGCATAGTCATATGTAGATAATGCAGAAAGCTACCTATGGCCAGTGGCATCCAACTTGGCTTTAGGTCTGCATTGATGTCGTAAAGGATTATTGTCAGTTTTACTAGTATTTCAGCCCCACACAAGTACTCATGGAATTGGTCAACAATAGCCCACTTCAAAGCTAGGAAACTCTAACTTATGTACAGGATAGTTCTTTTCGGATGGGTCAGGCTTCTACTGGCAAAGGCCACTGGTCTCAGGGCTTCCTCGTTCTTGGTACAAATACAGCCCCCAACCCTTGCAAGCTAGCATCAGTGTGCAGGACGAAGGTTTTCTTTGATCGCATAGGCCAGCACTGGAGCATGGGTGTTGATATATGATCTCATGAAAAGCAGTCTCATAATCAGAGTCCAGCGGGCCCCAAATACTTCACTCGGATGAAAAATACACTCTTCAGTCTTGAGGACGCTGACTTTTGGTATTTTTGTGGTTGGGGATACAATTTGAGTAAGGTTAAGCTAAAGGCGGATCACTCTTGAATAGTCCTTGATGAAGTACCGATAATAACTCATAGAACCTAGGAACTTTGCAGTTCTTTTAGATTTTTGGGCTGTGGCCAGGTGGTCAAGGCCTCAACTTCACTTGGGTCGTCTCTATTCCTCGTGTGGATACTATATGTCCCACATACTTACTGATGTTTGAAAGAATTGACACTCATCAATGGACAGTTTAAGCCAAAGTCCTCCAGTCGGTCCAATACCTTAAATAATCTGCTTTCATGTTCCTCCAGTGAGCTGCCAAACACAATAACATCATCTAGGTATACTAGGCACTTTTAGTCGTTCATGTCCCCACTGCACGCCCATCAATCGCTGAAAGCGGCTGGGGCAATCTGAAATCCCTCGAGGCATCCTTTATGAATTCATAGAAGCCAAGCGGACAGATAAAGGTCAGTCTCTCATCGGTCCTCTTGGGGCCATCGGATCTGGTAGTACCCATCATGCGAGATCCAGCACAGAGAACCACTTGCTCCTGCTTAGGCAGTCCAGCATCCTGAATGCGGGCATTGTGTACTGACTGTGATAGTCCTACCGGTTTAGTGCGATAATCCAACACACATCCTTACTGTTCCATTCTTTTCCTCACTACCACAATGGGGGAAGCATAAGGGCTTCTGATTCTTGTATTACATCAGCAGCTAACATCTCTTGCAGATGCCGCCTCACATCATCTATGTCAGCAGGTGCCAGGCGCCGAGACCTCTCACGAATGGTTTTCATTATGCAGCCGGATATTGTGCTCAGCTCCTGCACGATCCTACATCCCATTCCTTTAAAGAAAACACCTGGTCTTCTGGCAAGCTTCTCACCTGATCCTCACTTTCCATTCAGCTGGCAGCGGGAGTCAAATCAAACAAGTTGGGCGTTACCTGTCATTCTTCTTGAACTCTTGCTGCTGGCAAGTAATTGCAGTGTCTGCACAATGCACATTAGCCAGGATGCAACTTGTTTACGCTGAATGTCTCTTTCAGACACATTATGAACTTGGACCATTACCCTTCTGGCATAAGTATGGGCTCTAGCGGGCAAAATACTAGGCTTGGACCAGCAGTCCTCTGGCAATTTTTCCATCGCTTTGCAGTATCCAACATTAATATTTTATTCTTAACATCCTTTCTGATACGGACCTCTCCCGTAAGGTACACTGGCATTTCGCCAGGATCTTGAGAGACTCAGGATCCTTCTTCCATACAATTCACCGGTTCCTCTGCATGGTTCTGTTTTTCAGCATCTCTGTGCCTCATAGGCCTTCTTAATTAAAGCTGGAACCTCTTAAAGCTCTACTAGTCTTTGACCCCTGTTTTTCATAACACAACTGTGCCAGCCTTCCTAACATATGAGCATTTGTTCCAATCAACAAAGGGACACCATCATACAGTCCAGTGGGGACTACACTAGCTTAGGGTCTCTACTTGTTCGCCACCCAGCCACGGAGGTGGGGAAAGACAGCCAAATTGGATATACCCGGAATAGGTAGCCTCTCACTTAACCCCATACATGCAGTCCTTCTAATGGTTGTAAGGGTACGTCTGACAAATGCTTCGATACCAATCCTGAACATAATTGTCACTTGGGAGCCACTGTTATCACAGCTCTTGTAGACACTCCATTCACCTTTACAGTGGTCTCCATGGAGGACCCACTATTCTGACCAGTCTGAGAGGCGTAGTGGGGGGCCTGGCAACTGACCTGCCAAAAGGACGTGACTACTTTGGTGCCTCACTGGACTGCGTCGCACCTCTTTAACCACTGATTTCTCCCAAGCCTCCTTGTAGCCTATATGCAACCTTTGTCAGTGTCTTTGGGACTGGCATTCCTTCTCTGTGCCCATCTTTCCACAATTATAGCAAAACATACTTTCTGGAGTTTGAGCTGGCTTGAGGCGCCTACACTGGGAGCCAGGGTAGGTAATACTAACTTTGGAAACCACATCTCTGTTCAAGTAAGCGTGATAAGTATTTGAGACATCTCGCAGCTTTCCACTTCCATGGTCAAGGAACTGAGTTTGAGCCGTTATCAGCAGATACATGGGTGGGTACCCCAATTCCATATAGCAGATGCAGTCGGATATAGGTCAGGCCCGATTTCGTGCAGGCGGGCCTTCATAAAGGGACTGTTTTGAATTCGTGACTCTCTCTCAACAGTTCGCCCATTGTGGCATATCTTTTCCTTGTCAGAGCACTCATTGACTGTCAACCTCTGCCCCTGAACTTCACTTGATGGGTCACCTCAGTCACTGGTCGTAGCCACAGCTGGTGCAGGCACCTCCCGAGGTCGCCTTTTCTCAACCTCGAATTTCTCCTACTAACTCACTGCAGGAGGGTGGGGATTCCAGTCGATTTTGCCAGGCGAATTGAAGCAAATAACAGCAGTTCTGGAGAAGGGTGACTATGATTCTGTCCAGTCTGGTTCCGTCTAGTTCAATCGCTGGCAAACTACCCTTCTGGAGGCATTCTCTGCAAACAATTTTTCCAGCCGAGAGACATACACAGACAACAACTCCCCTGGTACTGTGTTGCATTTCTACTTCCACCATAGGTCCTCACTCAGAATCTGGCTCCCATATACATTTCCCAAGGCCTCAAGATAGCCTGTGCAGTCGCCCAGGGTTACTGGCCTGCTTAGCACGGATGGTAGCCAGGGCAGGACCTCGGAGGCTCACTAACCCCTTCGCCGCCTCTGAGCATTGCCATTCTAGCACTTGGGGCAACATAGTTCGTCCAGGTCTCCCAGTCATCCTCCTCTTGGGGTGGGAGGGTGCCAGAGAAGATCCTCAACTTCGGTAAGAGTCGTGACTAATGGTAGGTAGAAATAGGAGTCTGCATTGGTTCAGCCACCATTACGGCACTGGAGCAGGAGAGGGTGTTGGGGAGGAACACCCTAGGTGACAAGAATAGTTTCTTCAAGTCCCCACAGTTTTCCCTCTCCCAGCAACCATTCAGCAAATTCTCCTCAAAAGTTTCAGATAGTGGTGGGGCTGATTCCTCGGTCTCACTGTCCTAGTTATCACCTCTGCAGTGAAGGCTCCCTCTGGGGTAATGGTCTGTGGCACTTGGGAGCTATCTATGGGATCCTTAAACCTACTACTAGGGCCAGGAAAGTGTGGTGAGCAGATTAGCATGCCACCCACCACCACAGGGTTTTGTAAACCTTCCACCTTGGAAAGTACTCCTGCACAGTGTCCGTATTGATACCCAGGGATGTCCAGGATAAGCATAGCATTTTGGGGGCTCGATCTCCTCCCCAGTACACCACTCCACCAGCCGGTGCACAGCCACTTCTGTCGGGTACCCATTTTTTCTTAACAGTGGTTCGTAATATGGCCACTCAGAGGACACACAATCCCAGCGGTGAGCTCTCCAAGATGTAACCCCTAGATGGCGCTATCCCAGGGCTACTACCCCTGCCTGATTTGCCACTAACAGGTTGAGGGCCTGATCCAATGGCGGGTGCCTCCACCCAGAGGTCAGGGTTTGCAATAGTTAAACTAACTTGGTCACAGCCCCTGGGACACTGCAACCCCTTTCTTCCCACTAGTGGCCCACACGATATATCAGAATTACCTTCATGTACACACTACTCCCCAGTCTGGTTCCGCACTGGGACCTCCTGTGAAATGAGATACAGTGCAACAATCACAGTACAGTACTTTAACATAGACAAATACCTAGGCAGTATAACTTTGCTGGAAACAAGCAGCTCTGATTTATTTAGGGGATATAACAAGGACAGGGGAAATCAGGTTAATTAGCTTATCACTCTAATAATCTATTTATGGCTCTGTGCACAGGCTCATCCCTATCAGTTACTGTCCCTGGGTACCCAAGCCCTAGTGGCTAGTCCAAACCGTGGTAGCGGTAGGGGCCCACACAGAGAAAAGGAGAATTAAACAGTCAGCAGTACAGTAATTTCATTTGGATTTAATGTGGCAATTCAACAGGGAGCGACTTGAATTAGTACTCACGACCTCCAAATAAGATAGGGTCCTTCAATGTCAGCAGGGCTCACTTGAGGTACACAAACCTCTTCACACATCCATATAAAAGAAAGCACTATACTAGGCAGGCTGCATCTGTATCCCGATCGCAATTACTGCACATACCCGGAGAACACACAGCAGATTCAGTTCCTGACAGACCGAGTGCAATTCAACAATTTCTTCAGTCTTCTACAGGGTGAGCTTGGTTTCTACTCTTCAGAGATCCTTTGATTCTTTTCTATAGACTTGATTCAGTCCTAACAAGCAGTTACACAAGTTGTAGACCGGAACTCTGGGCCTTGTACACGCTTTTTGACTGAAACTGTGCACTGAAGTGAGCACAGGGTTTCTTTCCTTCACTTTCAGATCTCAAACTGAAAACTCCCAACAGACAAAACCGGGCACTTCCTTTGAGTTCCTCCCAGTTCTTGACTGGATTGGCTGTCACTCACTGCTAGACTGCTCGCTGTTGGTCCAAAAGGCACCGGAAGTCTCAAACTACATCTCCCAGAGTCACTGCCCATACAATCCTCTTGTGGCTGGCTCAGATTATGAGTCCCAAGTTCTGATTCAGTCCAAGGCATCATTTTAGTTGGTTTACCCCACACTGATTGGTCCAGTTCAGCAGTTCAAAACCAGAATGGGGAACTAGGCAGACAGTTCTGACTGCAAAGAAAGCAGGTTAGACAAACTGTAATTTTATTATTACTGTAAATGATTTCTAGCAATCAGTTACATCTTCAGACAGGTTCCCTTGCACTCCTAGTGACTGCAAAAATGGGGTGAATTGGCAGCAGCTTGAGTGGTACTCAATCAAAGAAACACACAGTCCCCCATACAAACTAATTATGTCTGCAAGCAGATAGCTCTTAAAGAGACAGTACCAGAGGTTCTAAAACACTCACTGATAAATGGCTTAAACGCCAAACACCATTCAGGCTTGGAGCATTCAAGCAAGCTCCTGGAAGTCTTTTGGGAACCCCCATTTGCAGGGGGTTACATAGTCATCTGTCCTTTTTCTATTTGTAGTTATCCAATAAAGAGAGCATAGATTCCACAACCTAAAATGTGGTCACTATTTATGTTCAAGTAACCCACTCCATGGCATGGGGTGTGTAGAATGATTGCACTTTCTGGGTTGAAGGCACTTGGCCTTTGGCCTCATATTTTACAGCTGTGCCCTCTGACAGAGGGTGCTGGTATCCAACTCTGAATCAGATTTATCTTACCAAATTTGGTTTTCAGATCCAAGGTTGTATTCTTTGACTCTGAGGTTGAATCCACATGTTTATCATATCCACAGATCTAACCATCGGATCCAGCTGATTAGAATATTTTCATTGGATCCATCAGATTCATGTATGTGAGCCGAGGTTGTTGGATCCATTCACAAATCTCATTGCTATCTGACATATGAAATTCATCATTTTGCCCACTGTCTAGATAGTATCTAACTTGGTCAAATACTATCCGATCACTACAACTCACAGCGCACTGGGTCATGCATTATTTCTGCCAAAATGGAGACATTTATGAATTGGAAAGATAAGCCTTTGTTCCCAAGTGTCCTGCCAACAGTACAGCCACTTAGTGTCACCGTATCACAGTGTACTGATTAACTGCTCCTGAAGCAGCGTGGTATTACCGTTCATGTAACGGTTGTACTGGATGAGTTGCCTTTTCCATATTTTGGTTGTGCTCCTTGGCTGAGGCAGGCTCCCATCTACCCTGCCCCAATGTCCACCATCTTACCTGTTCAGTGAGCACCCCCATGGATCCACCCCCAATGGCTGGGTCGGGAGAGGGAGGACCATTTCCCCTCCTCCCTGAAGCCACAGTATAGTATGCTGGCAGGTCCCTGATGGTGGGGCTGATGAATGTTCAGTGTGAAGGGCTTCACTGATGCCTGCCTCACTGCGTTTTCCTCCCTGTCCTCTAGCAATGGTGAATTCAGGCTTATGCATGTGTGTGTGGAGGCGCGCATGCATCCCGAGACTGCAGCTCCCTCCTCCTCCACTGACTTAATCTGCTGCTCGCGCATCCTGTGAGCTGCCACTGATCCTCCACAATGTGGCAACCAAGAGCTGAGACGGCACACCACCCTGATCTGGGAGAGACAGCTGTTCAGTCACTCACAGCCCTCCCGCCCCCCATCGCTTACCCCAGCAGCCCAAACTGATTCCTGAACTCAAGTCGCAGACGTGACAAGAGGTAAGGCGACAGTGCCTTACCCCTTTGCACCGCCAGGCAGTCTGTGAGTTATTTGCGGTACATTTTGGGATCTCATTACCTGTTTAGAACCATGATCGCTTAGCTACATTGTAAGTAAAACTATTTTAGTCAGAACATGTGTTTTTGGTTTCTTTTTGTTTTTTTCATAAGCCGTTTTTGAGACCAACCCATGAGCGGATCTCACAACAGTTTGCAAAAATTGATTTAACAGCAGCCTTGTGTGGACATAATGCATTTCGAACATTGTTACCTACTGCTTTGGCCGAAAGGACCCAGGGTCCATCTTGTCCATCAAGTCTGCTGCATGGCAGTGTCAAGAAGTCAAATGAAGTACCACCACATGGCCATGTATGAGAGAAAAGACTTCTGCCTACTGCTTACTGCAGCAGTTGGCATTTTGTTGCAGGAAAGGGCCAGTCATTGTCAGTGCAGTTCTGCAATTTTCATGGCTCAGATGTTGCATGACACGAGTAGCAGCACTCTGCAGAACTTAACTGAGTTGCAGAGATTTACCATCTTAGATCTGATTCTGAGGTCCAAAAGGTTGCGCAAACAGAGGCTGGAACAAGGTAGCAGGACAATGCAAAAGTGACTTTAATGGTGAGTCATGCAGGCAAAAACAGAACAATTGAGCAAAAGCCCCAGCACTTCGAACCCCCGCAGATTCTTCGGGAGGGAAGGGCGTCACAGGCTGTGAAACTCTCTCTTTAAATTGGGAGCTAATTAAAGATACAGTGTCCATAGATTCAGAGAACACTAAACATTTTAACATCAATAATGTACAAATAAGTGGAAAAAAAATAATATATGGGATAGTATATGTGCAGCCGTTCAGAACAAGGCTATTCTTGGTTACTGTGGTGACCACTGACCTCGAGAATGAAGCTCAAAAGGTCCTGCAGTCACCACGGTAGCCATGAGTGTAAAGATGAGCCTTGTTCGGAATGGCTGCACATACATGTTTCTATATAGTGTGTGGTGTTTCAGCAACAGAGACTGTTCAGTTTGCAAAACAAACAACGGAACACATGAATTTTGCTTAAAATCTTTACTGCCAACACATTTAAACTATGAACAAAATACAACGTTTACGAAAACATAAAATACATGCAATCTACAAATTGTGGTCACCTGGGCAATGGCTGCAGCTCCTCGGAAACTGTAGAGAAACAGCCAAGGGAGACAAAACAAAGAAGGGGGGCCAAAACACAATTTTTTTTTTTTTTTTTTTAGAGGCTTACACAAGTGATGACTATCTAATGCAGCGCACAGTAATCCCCCATGGCAACTCGCAGTAAAACAATGTGCAGCACCACGATCTCTTCCCCCACCACCATCACCACCACCACTCAGCACTACAAAATCAGTTCATAGCTAACCCTTCACCTCTCACCTCCTTACAAACGTATTTCGATCTAACGGGCACTGGCTAGACGCATTTTGAGGGATTAAGCAGACATCCAGTTGCGTTTGTAGATATTTAATGAAACTACATTCAGATTTGCCGGTTCTGTGATCGGGGAGTTTGTTGTGTATAGTTACCACGGCAACAGTAGCACTTGTGGACAACACAGTATGACATGCGTACTGAAGCAGAACGAAATGTGGTTCTGCTGCAGTAGAGACATCACCACTGTTACAGAAGGACACATTTTGACCAGCACGGATTTTAATGTAGAAATACATTCCACCATACACTATAAAATACTTGAGTACAACAGACAGGAGACATCTTTTCTCAGAGATGCTGCTACCAGACTTGTAGGGCATTAGCAAAACGTCATTACTGGCTATAAAAATTAATTTGATGCTTGTAATTTGAAGGATTTGGGCATGTAAATCTGCTTGGGGATTTGAAAATCTGTGGGTTATGAAGATGAGTGATTGCAGCTGGTTTATGAGGTTAGACAAGTGGCTGTTCTTTCTCATACTCCTGCATGATTTTTGTGACTCCGAAGAATCATTAGCCTGCTACAGAATGTAATTGCAGAATGGTAGCAGAAATAACTTGGGGGGAGAGGGGGTCCTTCTTGTCCACCAGCCCTGCCGTATGGCAGTGACTACACCCCAGTTTGAGTACCGACACACTCTCAAGGTTAACCTGTTGGAAGGGTACCCTTAGTCATGCTCTAAAACCTTCAGTGCCATTCTTCCTCAGGAATCTGCCTTGAAAATCTGAACGGTGCTGGCTTCCACCATCTCACCAGATTCCACATGCTGACCGCACTCAGTGAGAAGTCATGCCTTCTGATGTTTCCTCTTATCCTGCCCCGCCGCAGTTTGAATGTATGCTGTTTAGTCCAGCTTCCTCTCATCTGCTTAGTCAGCTGCGTATGTTACACATCGTCATCTCTCTTCTGTCTGATACATCCCACTATTTCACTTGCTCTTTTTAAATTCTCTTTTGCCCCTTTCTCCCTCATTTTTGGATGCCCTGCACCTACCCGATGAAGCTGGGATGCCACGCCTACAACCTTCGTCAATTCCAGAGAGTGGGCAAACGTTTTTTCCTGCAGTGAATGCCAGTGTCATTCAATAATCAACTGGCGGGAGTCGGGTTGCGAAATTCAGCAGGTGAATCTGTTCCGGCTCGAGACGAACAATGCTTGATATAGCATCTAATGCATTGGGGCAGAAGGAAACACAGAATCTCTTGGCCATGAGTTCCCAGTGGTTTGTGCCACTGGGAACGTTCCACTCTATAGATCCAGGGCATGTCACATTTTCTGGCGGCTCTTCCCCTTTAACAAGGATCCCGGTATGCCGCATGATACTGAATGCTGCAGCCGTTTGGATGGCTGAAGGTAAACTTTAGATTTGTGGTCATTTTTTGTCTAGCATTTTCTGTTTTCTCATGGCCCACACCCTCTTTCCCTGGGAACCTAGTGTCTTGCACCCACAATGCACTTGGCCCACCTCCTCAAGCAGCATGTGATTTTATAGAAACCTAGGAAATAACAGCAAATGAAGAGCTAGCGGTCTGTCCAGTTCATATTATGAACCCTTCTCTCGCTGGTCTATGCAGCTGTTTCCAGCACGCTTAGCATGCTAGGGTGCCTACTGCTTACCTGCCCACTACATCTCCTCCTAACCCAGCCTCTTGATTGTCTCCACCTATACCCCCTTTTTTTCTGGTAATCCAGTACCTTTCTTACCCTCAGACTCCTAACATATATGTCCCCAGCCCATCTACCATAGCATCCCTCCTAGAACAGCTGCAGTCCTGTACCCCTCCCCTCCATGTCTGCCCCTTAAGTTTGTATATGTCCTGAACAATGATATGCCGTGCTGTTTGAAAATGTTTTAATATGCTGGCTGTTTCAGAATGTTTTAATTCCCCTTCTCATACCATTCTCCCTAACCTTGTTAACCCTATACCTGAAATACTTGTCATTGCTCTGTGTATTTTTTTTTTCCTATTTCGTATAATTATATCTACTTATTATCTGTATGTAAAAGTGTTATTCTTGTCCTTGTGTAACGCAGGTCCACCTTGTAAATGAGCCTGCTCAGTGGTTTTCGCCTGGATAAATGAAGACTTGATTGATTGATTGGTGGTAACGCAGTGTATCTCTGGGGGCAGTGCATCATGCGTTACTGGCTGTGGCAGGATGGGTCGTCGTGGGTTGCACCACGTGTTGCTGGTGGGAGCTTGATGGGTTGCTGTGGGCTGCACCGTGCCTTGCGAGGGGCTGTGCCATGTGTCACGGGTCTGTGCCATGCATCCCTGGGGCTGTGCCATTGCTTCAGTACCTGTTTGCAACAATTCTCTCCCCCCCCTTCCCCCATAGATGGGTTTTTCCTCTCTGGCCTGTGTGAGCTGCTTTCAGCCCCATCCCTTCCTCTCCGATTGACTGCCATCTCCCCCAGGTACTCAAGTTCCCCACAGATTCCCCCCCATAGTGGGGCCAGGAGGGGGGACCATTACCCCCTTCCCATAACGCTCATCCAGATTTCAAGCCATTGTCCCTGGGTGGTGTTGCAGATTAGGGCCAGTCAGTCAGGCAGGGCTCCATAAATCCCAGTCGGCCAGTTTCCGTTTTCCTTCCTTTCCCCTTACTGCGGCCCAGATGTCAACGTGCAACCACTTGACTATGTGGTCCCACTTCTTTATTAGAAATCTAAGAATTCATGAGGGGCACACACACTTTGATTGGCTGCTATACCAAGCATTAATCCCTAAGAAATGCCCGTTACATTTCAGAGCTGCATGCATATTTGTAAACTTTTTTTTAATGCCATTTCTTTCCCTAACATGATTATGCTTCTAAACACAATAATGCCCTTACAGCCCAGCTTTTCTATGAACTTCATGACCTTGCTGGGATTAATAGCCTGAGGCACACCCCCAGATGAGCATTTATCCCTAGGAAATGCCTGTTTGTTTAGGCGTTAATGCTTAAGTAGATCAAAAGCACTTCCTCGTGGAAAGGTGGCATATAAGGGGAATATGCTACCCAAAGAAGTGGTATAGGCCAAGTCAGTCGGCAGCTTCAGGGGAAAAAAAAAAAAGGGGTGGGTCCGTAAAAAAAAGGGGAATATTGCCACTAGGGCAAGGCAGAGTAGTTGGGTGGGGGTGGGCAGACCAGATGGGCCAAGAGCTTTGTATGCCATCACTGTCTGTGTATACATATCTAACTGTATCTAGCTGAGTCCCGAAGGAGAGCTTCTTGTTTACCGATGAGTTTTGTGCAGTGCAGGTGAAAGGTGAGGATTGTTTTCGGATGCATTTACCCGGGATAGCCTAGCTAAGAGTTAATGTCCTTTTTTCAGTAGGGTCCTTCGTTTACCTGTTTGCACAGCTGGATGGGCTGAACACAGAGTAGTCAGGTGGCTTGCACAGGGTCACACAACAAAGACATGTCTCTGGTTAGATTTGTACTTGAGTGTTCGGGTTCACAGAGGCCCATCCTGAGGGGCTCCAGATTGGTTGGGTGGGATCAGGGCAGCACAGAACTGGTAGAAAGCGAATCAGTAACTGGTTCACACTGGTCATTTGAGTGCAGTAGGTGCCGAGCTGCAGTGTAACTTTACGCTGTTCTTTAAAAACTTTTTTTTTTTTTTTATCTTTTTGGTTCAGGTTCTGGTTCAGATTTGCGTGGTCCAGTCCAGCCAGAACCAGCCCAGCCAGTCAGAACTGCAGAAGTCAGCCCCATAGTACTATGTGTACATGATGGTGTCAGTTTTGCTTTGTTTTGTTTCTGATTTTGCAACTGCTATGATTTTAGTGACATTGAGCCCCTGAATGGAATTTGGGCTGAACTGAAATGGCAGACTAATATTAAACAAAACAAAAAAGAAATTATTTGCCCTGGTTAGACTATTGGGGCTGAGAGGACAGGGCTCCACCAGGTGAACTAAGGGAGCAGCTGTGAGACTGTCCTCTTTTTTTTTTTTTTTGTAAACTTTATTTATAAATGTTCACGTCATACAGTATATACCATATTACATAAAAAAGGAATATAGAAGCAATACCCTGTACATGTGAACATATGAACGTACGTAGATGCCAGCAGAAACCGGCCATGATGGTCTATCAAGTCTGCTCCATTATGCAGCTCAGTCTATTTTACTGGTGCTGCGCGTGCCCCCCCCCCCCATTTCTCCCTGGAGTTATCCTCCCCACCCTCTTTTACCCTCTCCCCTTCCTCCCCCCAGTTATGAGACTCCTTTGTATCCCCGTCCCACCCCCTTTTGAAACTGCTCACATGTACAGAAGGATATGGTAACTCAGTTATGAAAAATAACATTATCCATGCATATAACGGGAAAAGCCCAACCGAGCTAAACAGGAGTCCAGTCCAGCCAGGTAATATTGTCAAAACGAGCAGGGTGCCAATATTCCAGGCCCCTCACAGGAGAGAAGTAATATGGGTGGAGACTGAGCTCCTGAGTGGGAGGGGAAGGATTCCATATTTGAAGAAGTCCTGGGCTCAATTAAGCTGAAGAATCACCCTATGTTGTAAGGTAGACCTACTAGCTATCAAATAGGGAATCCGAGCCAATGCAAAAGGATATCGCAGTCAGTTAAACTGAGCAGCGGAAACCTTCACACCATAGGAAATCCCTTTCACCCCACCAGGATTTAAAGGGTATTACAGCAGCATTGTACAGATAAGCAGTCCAAACTTGGCAGTTTAAAAAAACAAACAACAATTAAAAAGGGATCCATTTTGATTTAGACGATACACAAAAAAAGAACATAGCAGGAGCAAAACATTAAACAGTCATTAGCAAGCATAAATGGACCCAGAAAATCATGAAAACGTACAGTGGGTTACATAAAGCCTTCAAGCATGCAGACCATTTTTATCTGTTGACACAACCTCACGTCCAGAACAGCCTTGAGCAGAGTAAGAACAGTGGTCACGGACTCCAAATAGTGTAAAATATTCACCCATCACTGTCTCTGGAGTTAACCACCATGGTAATACCGTCCTCATTACCAGGCCGTTTTGCTGCTTTTCTAATATTAGGTTTTGCTCCGTGTGGAAGGAGTTGTAGTACAGAAACTGTTACAGTCTTGCATGCTGCTGTGAGTGTAAGATATGTTGGTTCAGATACAGAGCGGCATTGCTTTAGTTGTCGGATACTTTGGTTTCCAGAGGAGGATACATGCATTGCTCTTCTCTGTTGATACTACCAAACTACAAACAAAATGATTGACACCTCACTCCCAGAATTCACCTAGAGGTCTTAACTTCAACTCATAAATTGTGGACTGGAATCCACAGGTACACTACGACACTGGATCCCATACACTGTGACACTGGATTCTATACAGTTCATAAGTCGTATCGAACCAGAAGGCAAAAATGCCCTTAAAGGCTGGCCTTTCTCGATGGACATATCCACTTATATCAAAATTGCTAATGTGGTGGTCCAGGTGCCTTTTAAAGGCATCCATGTCTTTACATACTAACATACTAAAATGCCAGCAGAATAGGCCTAACGGTCTTTCGTGTCTGCTCGTTTGGTCAGTCCCCAACCTGGGTGCTGACCTTGCTGTCCCCCTCACCTTCTCTGGCTTCTCCCTTCCCACTCCGGATATTCTTGCTGCATTGGATTTTGCTTCCACAACCCTTCCCCTGTACCTGTCCCGCCCCCTCTTGAACCCCTCCACTGTCTCTGCCTCCACCAGCCCCTAGGCAGTGCATTCCATGGCTCCACCACCCTCTCAGTGAAGTAGCACCTCCTCCTTTCTCCCCTGAATCTTCCCCCCTCCAGCTTCCAGCCATGCCCTCTAGTGGCCCCTTCCTCCGAAGCACCCCGACTGTTCCTCCCCTATGTACCCTCTTCATGTACCTAAAGACCTCTATCATGTCCCCGCGGTCCCTTCTTTACTGTTAACCACATTCTGGGGTAACTCATTCTAAACATTCAATATTCTCTGGCTACATCACAACCCCCTCCATTTTGTTTTGTACATATACCCTTTTAATTGCAGGTTATGGCATCTGGTAACATGTGGGGAGTCCCTTAATTGTAGGCCCAGACTGTCCCATAAGCCTCTGTCTTTGAAAGCTTTGAACATTAAACACAAGTCTTCACTTAGTCTGAGAAGTTCTATTGAATGTAAGTTCAGCATTTCTATTCTTTGTGTGTATGGTACCCCCTCCATTCCTTTTGTCATTCTAGTAGTGTTTCCTTGTACTCCCTCCAACGTATTGATACATCTCTTATTTTGTGGTGGCCAGAACTGGCTACCATACTCCATATGAGGCCTCACAAATGCCACATACAGCGGCATCAGAACTTCCCTTTCCTTACTAACTATATGTCTCTTTATGCAACCCAAAATTTGGTGGCATTTCTTTGTTTGCTGCAGTGTTTTTCAAATGTTAACTCTTTTGTTGTTTTTTTAATATACAAGTCAAATTAACGTATATACCTGCGTGTGAGCCAAAACTTTTTTTAACCAAAGTTACAGCCTTATACCCTATCTCCCCGGCTTATACGTGGGTCATTTGGTAGAAGCAGTTATTCAGTTTCAGTGAAATGGAACGCAAGTACTGTAACTCGGTGACACAATAACATACAAAAAAAAAAATTTCTCCAGCTTGTTCAAGCACTCGCAAAGGTGTGCATAAAGAGAAAACACTGTGCACATGATGCTGCATTTAAATTGCGAGTGATTGAACATGCTGAGGCTACCAACAACTGTGCCGCAGTACGGCACTTTGGCATCAATGAGAAGCAGGTCAGAGAATGGGAGAAATGGAGGGAAACGCTAAACAGAGATGCTAAATGAACTCCCCAAGTCTAAAAAAGCCTGCTGTGGAGAATGTCCTACATTCCACCAACTCGAGGTTGACCTAAACAACTGGGTATTGGAATGTAGACAAAGCGGATACATCGTAACTCGCATGTCAGTTCGGATGCAGGCTCTAGAAATGGCCAAGCAGGAAAAATATCGATGTCCAGGTATGGACACTTTTTTTTCTTGCTTCTGCTGGGTGGTGCTCTGGCTTTATGGAGAGGAACAACCTGACACTCCGCCAGAGAACCAAGATTGCCCAGAAACTTCCCCTGACCTAGAAGCTAAGGTTGAAAGCTTTCACCACTTTACCCTAAAAATGTAAAAGCTGCACAGTTATGAACTATCAGAAATATGGACGAGATCCCAATGACTTTTGACCTCCCATGCAACCGTACAATGAATCCCTCGGGCAGCAAAACAGTGCATATTAAAACAACAGGACACAAGAAAGCCCACTTCACCGTTGTGCAGTCTGGCTTGGCAGGTGGGACTAAACTGAAGCCAGTGATTGTTTTCAAAGGAAAAACACTCCCAAAATCTGTTGCCCCCGGATGGACAAAGAATTGGTCAGTGTGTGGCTGCAGAGGGTGTGGGACAGTAGACCAGCTGCTCTATGCTGCAAGCGGCCACTCCTTGTTTGGGACATGTTCAGAGCCCACCTGACAGACTCTGTGAAAACAAAAAAACTGCCAAAAAACAGCAAACTGATCTATGTGTCATTCCAGGGGGGCTAACATCAGTGCTTCAGCCACCAGACATTTGTCTGAATAAGCCATTCAAAGATCGGCTCCACAAGCTTTGGTGTGACTGGATGATATCTGGCGTAGGCACGCTCACCAAAGGAGGAAATCTGAAGCAACCTGATATCGCACTGGTGTGCAAATGGGTCGAGCAAGCTTGGGATACAATCCCTGGAGAGATGGTCGCTAAAGCCTTTCTCAAGTGTGCATTAGCAACAGTTTGTATGGGACACAGGACGATGCTCTGTTCAAGGAGAGTTGTGAACTCAAACAAGAGGTCGAGGAGGATGACAGCCCATACACTGATGTTCTGACCGAGGAGTTCATGGCCGAGAATGAAGCCGCGCTGGGTTTTTCAGATGTGGATGAGGAGAGCGAGGAACCTTAAAATAAAAAAACAGTACTGCAAATACCCTGAGCACTGATATTCTGATAATATTTGCTAATGCTGCCGTGGTGATTTGTAATGAATTGAGTGTGTTTTACATTTTCTCTACATTTTGGTGAGTTTTGGTGAATAAAGTATTTTGCATCGGCTTATACACAGGTCACTCATGTTTGCAAAATTCAGCTGCTTGAATTGGGGGGGGGTTGGCTTATACGCGAGTATATACAGAAATTGTTCATGAGCCTAGCAAAGCTTTGGATTGGCAACTTTATAAAGTCACTAATGTTTTGGAAATGACTGATCCAGCTGCAGACTGATGCTGTATGGCCCTAAAACCTAAATAAAACTGGCAAAAACAAAAGTTGTTATTACGATTAGACTTGATCACAATAACAGCCTCAAAGCTGTCATTTCCTTGGCTTAACAACCGGCTGGGGGCCGGAGGTGGCCCAAGGTGCACTGGTCATTAATCCCTCAGAAATTACTGACGTCTCAGTCATTATTGCTTAAACACCAAGCAGGTTCCAACCTTCCACTGCATGGCTTATGCTGCCCAAATACAAGTTTTTCTTGTTTATAGTTTAAAATTCTGTTTAAAAAAAAATGTTATCACACACGCGCACACGCACGCATGCACGCACACACACTTGTTGAAATACTTACAGGCCTTTCAAATGAAATCTTGATGTTTCTCCTTGAGCCATCAACCCTTTTGACTGTTCCACCAGCAGTTTCTAAACCTCTACGAGTTCTGTTCCATGGTGTTATTACCTTAAGTTGCCACTCTCTCTCATTGGGTGTTGTATTCTGTTTGTTTGTTTTTTCCTTCCTACCCAGAATTACTTAATGTTTCACATTCATGTACAGTGCAGTTCATACCCCATAGCTGGTCCGCAGTCTTCATTTCGGTATCCTCATTTTTTTTGCGGTCTTACACAGAGTGTGTCATCACACTCTGAGGGTTGTAAACTGGTGACAAAAATGTAGTACTCTCATTGGCTGTAGCCAACATCATTGCCTCATACTAACGTACTAAAATGCCAGCAGAGTAGGTCTAATGGTCTTTCATGTCTGCTTGTTTAGTCGGCCCCCACCCTGGGAGCTGACCTTGCTGTCCCCCCCCCCCTCGGGATTCTCCATTGCCAGTCCAGGGTATTCCCCTTGTATTGGACTTTGCCTGCACAACCCTTCCCCATACCTGTCCCAACCCTTCTTGAACCCCTCCACAGTCTTTGCCTCCACTATTCCCCTTGGCAGCACATTCCATGGTTCTACCACCCTCTCAGTGAAGTAGCACATCCTCCTTTACCCACTCCAGCTTTCACCCATGCCCTGTAGTTGCCCCCCCTTCCTTTGCAGCACCCCGAAATAGCCTCCCCTGTTTATCCCCTTCATGTACTTGAAAACCTCTGTCATGTCTCCCCGTCCCTTCTTTCTTCCAATGTGTACATATTTAGTTCCTCGAGCCTCTCCCCATAGGTCCTTTTCCCTCAAGCCCCAGATCATTTTGGTTGCCGTCCTCTGGACCCTTTCCAGGAGTGCAATGACCCTTTTTAAGTGCGTCCTCCACAACTGCACGCAGTTACTCGAGGTGCGGCCTAACCAAGCAGTTATACAGAGGGAGTATCATTTCCCTCCTTTCTGGAGGTGATCCCCCTAGCGATGCATCCCAGCATCCTGTTGGCTTTGGCCGCTGCCCTTCTACAAGTCTCAGAGTTGTTCATCTTGACATCCACCACCACCCCCAGGTCCCTCTCAGCCATCAAGACTTGTAGCATCCCCCCGGGTATACACTTGGCCCAGGTTTCTGACACCCAAGTGCAGTACCCTGCATTGAACCTCAGTCCCCACTTCCTTGACCACCTCCCCAGAGCATCTAGGTCTCCCTGCAGGGCCACCATCCCCATCCACCACCGCTCCCAGCTTAGAGTTGTCCGCAAAGAGACTTTTTCACTCCTGATACCCTTCCTTATGTCAGAGACATAGACATTGAACAGGAGAGGCCCTAGGACCAATCCCTGAGGGACCCCCACTAATGACCCTCCTTGGAGATGAGACTATCTTCCCAACCACGACCCTCTGGGTACACTCAGAGATCCAGTTTCCTAGCCATCTGATCATCCATTTCCCCCAGCTTATCCAACAGGCCCCCATGAGGAACGGAGTCAAACGCCTTGCTGAAGTCGAGAGAGGACATCCACCAGCCTATCCGGTCCAGGGCACTCGTCACCCAATCGTAAAACTCCACAAGGTTTGTCTGACACGATTTCCCCAGGACGAAGCCATGCTGTCTATTGTCCAGGTACCCCAACTTTTCCAGTACCCCCTTGCTTTTCCTTGATAATACCCTCCATCACCTTGCCCACCATCGATGTCAGGCTGACGGGCCTGTAGTTCCCTGCCTTCTCTCTTGATCCTCCCTTGTGGATAGGCACGATATGCACCACCCTCCAGTCCTGGGGCACCCACCCCGTCATCAGAGAGATGTTGAAAAGCTCTGCCAGGGATTCTACCAGGACATCCGCCAGCTCTCTCAGTACCCTGGGATGTAATTCATCTGGCCCTGGTGCTTTCTCCATCCCAAGGGATCTGAGGACTTCCCTCACTCTCTCTACCGTGATTTCCACCTCCACTTCCTCCTCGGACCCTGTTTTACCTTCCTCCCCCCCCCTGCCAGTGATGGCTCCCCCCTTTCCTCAGACCCGTCGATCAGTAAGGGTCCCTCCCCCACCTCAGTTACACAGTCTCCTCCCACGCATGATGCAGCCCCCAAATTCTCCCTGGTAAAAACTGAGGCAAAGTACTCATTTAGTACCTCAGCCTGCTCCCCTGGGTCTTGTGCCCATCCCTCCCCTGTTCTAATCCTGCTAATCTAACCCTTCATCCTCCCTTTTTCCCCAGTGTATCTAAAGAACCCCTTGTTCCCCCTCCTGATTTCCCTGGCCAGGTTCTGCTTCTTCCTTGCCTTAGCCGATCTTACCACCCTAGTGGCCCTTCTGGCTGTCGGCTCATATTCCCCTTGATCCCTTTCACTCCTTGAGCGCTTAAAATGCCTATAGGCAGCCTTCTTTTCTCCTCACTGCCTCCTGAACCTCCCGAGTCCACCAACAGGGTTATCGGGCCTTATCACATTTGCACCTCTCTCTCTTGCACAGGTCCTTCTAGCCTCCTGCGCCCCCCTCCAGATTTCCCACCTACTGTTAGCATCCATGTCTGGCTTTATCCTATCCAGATGTTCCCTGAGGATGCTTCCCATCTCCTTGAAGTCCGCCCCCCCGAAGTCAGTTACCACGGTCTTTGTGCGGCCTTCTTCCCCTCCTAGGTCCAGGCAGAACCAGACCGTGGCATGATCACTCCCCACCAACTGGTCCCTCACCTCCAGGCCCTTAATCTGGTCACTGTCCGCCAGGACTACATCCAGTATCCGGGCCTCCCTAGTCAGCTCACCCACCTGCTGGGTTAAGAACGCATCCTGGAAGACATCCAGCAACTTCCACTCCCTGGCCACCAAGGACATCATAGTCCCCCAGTCCGTCCCTGGCATGTTTAGATCACCCACCACCACCCTTCCCTTGCCCAGTGTACAGTGTCTCATAACATTTGCCACCAGACTCTCTTCCAGTTCCTCTGCCAGTGCAGCGGTCTGTACCCCACTCCTATTTTTACTCTCTTCTCCCCATTCATTTTCAGGGTGACCCAAATCGCCTCCACGGTCCCCTCCGCCTCCTTCACCCCTCCTATACCAGTGCCATTTTTGACTATCAGTAATACCACCCTACCCCTCCCGTCCCTCCTGAACACAGTGTAGCCCTCCAAGTTCAGGTCCGAGTCATGCCCTGGGGTGGCCCGGGTCTCAGTGACAGCTGCCACATCCACCTCCCCCTTGGCTAGCATCACCTGGAGCTCAGGCATCTTATTTCCCAAGCCCCTGCCATTTAGCAGGACCACCCTCCACCCCTTCCCTACCATCCCATTTCCCCCTCTCGTGTTCCCGTGTGACCGCAGCCCCCCTGCACTCCCTACCTGTTGGCCTTTTCCCGTATTCCTCCAGCTCCCTAGGGGGTGGAGACAGAGTCTCTCTTTTATCAGACTCCTGCAACAGCCCGTTCTCCCATCCCTCCCCCCCTTCACAAGTTTAAACCCCACTTGTCACTGATGAACCCCTCTATTTTCAGCTTAAGGATTTCCCTTATTTCTAAATTGAGATGGAGCCTATCCCTAGCATACAGCCCTTTATCCTCCCAGGTCAACCCCAATTCCCCATCAACCCATACCACCTGGCCTCACACCACTCCCTGAGCCACTGATCAACCACCCTAATTTTTTGTTTGTTCTCTCCACTAGCCCTCGGCACCAGCAGGATTTCCGAGATGGAGATTGGGCATCCTATGGAATGGCATACCCTGCCTAGCTCCCGAAATCTTACCCATATCTCTAGTTCACTATTTCCCTCAATGTCATTGGTACTCAAGTGCACCAGTATGTCTGGGGAACCTCCACATTCCCTTGCCAGAGAGTATACCTCATGCTTGGCCTTGTGCACCATCAGGCCGGGGAAGCATTTGGTTCTAACTGGGCAGGCTTCACCCTCCCTATCCCATTTGATAACCCTGATCATGGAATCACCCAACAGGAGCACTCTAACCACCCCCTTGCCTCCATTCTTACCCCCCAGGTTTCCCCCTCTTTCATGTCCCTCCTCGTCCTTTCTTCCAGCCCATCCCTCCTGCTGGCTCCTCACTCCTCCCACTATCTGGGTACCATATGCTGTCCTTTCCTTATTGACCGTGGCCACCCCCTCCCCTTCAATTCTGGGCCTACTGCCCTCCCGAGTGTCCTTTTTTGCACTGCTACCCCCCGTCCCTACTCGCGACTGGTCCTTCCACCCCATCTGTTAGCCTAGCCTGGCTCGTCCTCCCTTCCGTCCTGTCTATGTTCAACACCTCCTTGCCTGTCATGCCCCCCTGACCCAAACCCTCAGCTCCATTAACTGCACCTTCCTTGTACATCTGGTCCTTCTCCTTTCCCCCCTGCTACCCCCTCTTCATCAGTCTGCTGTGATCCCCTCCACCCACCGTTTTCCTGCACTCCATGCTCTCCCCCCCCTCCGTTTTTCATGATTTCTGGACCCGCCTCTTGTCTTCCCCTCCTAATCGCCCCCATCATGGCTGCATCACCCTCCCCAGCGCTCACCTCCTCCACTAACAGACTTGGGGTTGAAACGGTTGCTGAGCCTAGGTCTGACCCAAGACTCCCCCCAACCCACCTCCACACCTGGTTCCTTCTCTCCAGCTCCAGATGCGTGCCTGCTTCTTTGGGAGTGTCCTCCTTTTGGACCCCCCTTGTCAGGGTCCCCATGTGACCCCCAAGTACTCCCCTGTGCTCCTTTCCCTATGCCCCTGTCTTTAGTACTTGGTGCAGTCCCGTGGGTGAGCCCTAACCTTTCCCCTCACCCCCTCCATACCTCCCTCAGATCCCCTAGCTGTCTCCTAATCCCCTCAACCTCCTCTCTGAGCTGTGCCAACTGGTAGCACACTGGGCAACCACCGAACTTCCAAGCCCAGTCAAGTACCATGGCTGCCCCACACCCTGTGCACCCCACCACCCTCCCAAAGATGCCAGCCCTAATGACATGTGGTCCCATCCCCCTCATAGTAGATGTCTCTGGGTGAACCACTAGGTTCCCCACTGATCCGAGATATAGCACCTACACAATAAATGGGGCTATAGCACCTAGATCAGGCCACCCCACCTCTTGACTCCACCTCCTCCGGCTATTTATTAGAGGCCGGAGCAGGGGTGGGAGGGCAGGAAACAATCACGGCTCTTTCAGTACCAAGGTTCCAGAATGCGGCTGGGCCTGCCCTTTATAGTCCAGCTGTGAGTTCAAAATTTGGCACCCTGGCCTCCTATTGGCCCGCAGTCCTCCTGGCTCCAGCAGCCCTGCTCTCCCAAACTCTGGCCCGCCGCCAACTGCAGCCGCCGGGATGACTTGCCCTAGGTTCTCTCCTGCGCTGTCCCAAGCCCTGTCCTGCTGCCGAATGCAGCCGCCGGGAACGACTTGCCCTGGGTCCTCTCCTGCTGCCGATGTGGCTCCGGCTCCTCTGGTCCCCGATGTGGCCCTCAGTGCACTATCCTGGCCCCCAGTGCTCCTTCCTCGCTGCTGATGTGGCCCCCAGTGCTCCTTCCTTGCCGCCAATGCGGCCAGCAACTACTCCTGCTCCGCCAAATGAGGCAGCTCTTTCAGTGCCAAGGTCCCGGAATGCTGCTGGGCCAGCCCTTTATAGCCCAGCCGTGAGTTCAAAATTTAGCATCCTGGCCTTCTATTGGCCCGCAATCCTCCTGGCTCCAACAGCCCTGCTCTCCCAAGCCCTGGCCCGCTGCTGACTGCAGTCGCTGGGACAACTTGCCCTAGGTCCTCTCCTGCGCTTTCCCAAGCCCTGGTCTGCCACCAAATGCAGCCACCGGGAACAACTTGCCCTGGGTCCTCTCCTGCTGCTGATCAAGCTCCGGCTCCTCTGGTCCCCAATGTGGCCCTCGGGGCACTGTCCTGGCCCCGGTGCTCCTTCCTTGCCGACGATGCAGCCCCTGGTGCTCCTTCCTCGCTGCCGATGTGGCCAGCAACCGCCTCTGCTCCTCCAAGTAACAGCTCTTTCAGTGCCAAGGTCCCAGAATGCAGCTGGGCCTGCCTCATGCAGTAACTACATGGATTGTGTGCTTGTGCTGCCATTGAGTGAAGTAGGTTTCCATGTGGTGCAGTGGGGTAAGGTGTTTTACATATTAAAAAAAAAAAAAAAAAAAAAATTCTACTTTCATATTGTAACAGTGCTATTGAACTCGAGAAGGTTCCTTGTCTTTTGGTGGTCAAAACCCCTCATTTAGACCATACTCTGCTTTCTGCCATTGGTTGTGTGGGCTAGCCCACTCTGTCATGCTTTATCATTGAGTTTGATTCCTACTTCTCAGCTGTTCCGTTAAGTGGTGTGTCCCTTATTTACCTGAAGAGTTCCACTGTCTTGCACAAAGACATTTGTCTTTGGTGTTTGCCACATTGGTGTTTACACAGGGGTTCATCAATCTCTCTATGAGTGACGGATTTCTGTCTATCTGCACCTTCTGCAAAAGGTGTCCCTCCCAGGCCAGCTCAGTGGCATGGCAGGTTGAGACACTGGATGTGTCACCAGTCTCCCAGGTTTGGGAATGAACCAGGGTCACGGGGGGGATGTCAGGCCAGTAGAGGGTGGAAGGGAGGATTGAGTGTCCCATGACAGCTCTTCCCTTCGGGGTGGTGAGGGGGATTCTGTGTCCTCCCACTTGACTGACATCTAGAAGAGGCCAAATGATGGTGAGAGCAGGTGGAGCAGCCTTGGCATTGGCTGACCGGGAAGATGCACATGTGTCGACGACGCACGCACCCCTGCGGGAAAGCACAGAAAACAGTTGCCAGAGGAAAATACGGAGGCTGGCAGTGTAGCCTAAAGGTTAGAGTAACAAGCTGTGAATGAGCTTGGTACATCCAGCAGACCTGGGTTTGATTCCCGCAACCTTCTCTTGCATAGTGTGCGATTCTTAGCAAGTCATTTAACCTCCCCAGTGCCACCAAGTTGCTCCTGAAAACAGGCACTTGTGCCTAGTGGGCTTACCCAGTTACCAAATAATTAAAAAAAAAAAAAAAAATGCCCCAGCTCACTTTGTGTCCACACACGTACAGCATGACCCTACAGTCCATGGTGGTTAACCTCCAAGTCCTTGACAGGTGTCTGTGAAGGGGGATGCAACTGACACCACGGATGTAAAGAGAGAAAGCATACATGGGGGGGGGGGGGGTTTGTCCCTCCCTGACTGGTAATGTCCCTGAAGAAAGTCGAGCCAATTATGTGGGTGGGGAGAAGGGGATGACTGGGGAGGGGGATACCGGGGGATGTGATGCCAATATATTTAAAGAGCCACCAGTTATCAAATGGTCTGTATAGAAGTCCAATAGCTAAGTGAACATTTTCCGTATTTAAATAAAACAAAACATTTTTTGCGTATGTACAGTTTGTGGATTGACAAGGAAGATATTGTGTTGCCTGCAGGAAGGTGTGGGATTTGTGTATTTGACCTTGGTTGGAAGCAGGATAGTCACTACATTTGTTCTGCAGTGAATCACATTTAGTGTAAATTTAATTTTGTTTATATACAGTAGTTTGGCAGTTTGTGCCTTTTTTTTTTTATTTACTGTACTTTTTGTACTGTTCTTGGCCATTAGTTCATCCACCCTGGTCACGGCACCCCTTTGTGCTTCCACCTCCTAGATTGCCAGTGCTATCCCAGTCACCCCTGGTGCGCACCCCAGAGGGTGGGGTTGCGGCACCGGGATCTGGCTACCAGTGCCACGAAACTAATACTGGTCAGGAGAGCCCAGATACGAGGCTAATCAAAGCCTGGGGCAGGGCTTCACGGAGACAGCCGGTGCAGGATTTTCTTCCCTATGGGCTGGGGTAGGGACATGCAATGACTGCCAGTGTCTGCCCTGCCCCAGAGAATGAAATTGGCTTCAATGCTATGCGACGGACCCAGCCTCCGCCAGGTGTCGCTCCTGCACCGAATGCACACCACCCTCTCCCCTGGAGAAGGAGAGCAGTCCTGGGGACACTCAATCCTTCTCCCCCTGGCCGGCCCTCTGATGACCTGGGCCCGTTCCCAACCTGGTTGCTGGCGCCGTAAGCGGAAATCCAACCGCTGTGCCGCAGGCTGTAGTTTGTGCCTTTTTGTGGGGTTGTACTTTCACCAGGATTTGCTGGTTTCTTGCTGCATGATGGCCTGATAATTATGTGATACTGCGATTTTGTTTGCCACTATTTGGTAGTCTTTCTGGGCTGCTGATTTTTTTTTTTTTTTTTTAGTATTTTATTGAAAACATTTTTTAGCTGAATCCGTTTTTGCTAAGACCCAGCTTTCGTGATATAGTTTTGTACTTCTGATAGAACATCTGAAGCAGCAGCCCACTGAGTTCTAGAATATTGAGATTTGCTGTTACAATTGGCGGGTAAAAGTGAAATATAATGAAATGTTTGTTATTGATGAAACATTTAGATTCATGTTGATTAATATAGTGCAGTATTGAGAGTATGTAATGCTCATATGATTCTTTTTTGTTCATTTTTATCGAAAATCACCAATAAAATCTTATTGACAAAAAAAGAGAAATAGAAATGGATATATTTTTGAATTTTCATATTTATATATCTATTTTATACAAGTACAAATATGTAATTGTAATTAACCGAGGTTTAAGGGATTAAGTAAGGGAGGCGCAGAAAGTGCTCCAAATAGAACTCCATATATAAGAAAGCCTTTTTGTATCATAGGCTCAGTATAGAGATGAGGTATAGTGGGCAGGTAGTCATTTGTGGGGACTGTGGGGCGCTGTTCTCCAGGGTTATGCTCTGGAGGATGGGGTGCTGCCCCATCTGTGGGAACCTTTGCTGGGAGCAGCAAGAGATGAGCTACCTCAGCTGTGGCACCGACTCAGCTGGGAACCAACCCAACTCCCCCAGAGGCCCACTGGCTTGGGCTGGAAGGTGGTGGGGAAGGGTAGTGGGAGGGATGGCAGAGGCAGCCCCAAGGGGTCTGACCAGTCTTGCACCATTCTGACAGCAAATCGCTTTGCACCCCTGGAGGAGGCTCAGGTACCCGACTCTGAGGGGGGGCAACCTCATGTGGGAAATGGGCAGGATGACTTGGTGGCTCCTGAGGGGGTGAGCAGGAGGAAGTCAGCAAGGAGAGTCTTGGTGATTGGGGACTCCATGATTTGGGGAGCAGAGAGGGTGGTGGGCATGGGAGGGAAAGGGAGTGAAATGGTCAGCTACTTTCCTGGTGCATCAGCCATCAGGGATATAGATAGGATATGGAGGATGGTGGAGAAGGGGGAGAGGGATCTGGTGGTGCTGGTACACTTGGCTAGCAATGATCTGGCCAATTAACCTACAGAGGCAGTGAAGCGGAACTTTAAGAGGCTGGGGGACAGACTGAAGGGGCACTGGGCTTCCCTGTCCTTTTTCAAGGTCCTCTCTGTGTGGAACAAGGTGAATGGGTACAACAATGAAGGAAGCGACTGAGGAGTTTAATGGATGGTTGAAGGGATGGTGTCAGGAGGAGTGATAGTGGGGGACTGGGGGGGGATTCTGGTCAAGAGGTTCTTAAAGGGTGATGGCGTTCACCTGATATGAGAGAGAGAGAGAGAGAGAGAGAGAGAGAGAGAGAGCACGCTAGTACTCTGGGGCAGAAGTTTGATGTTTATATTGGACAGCTAAACTGACTTGGGGGGGTGGGGTGGAGGCTAGGGGAACCACTGAGGAGGGAGAACAAGTGTTAAACCTAGCTAGGGCTCCCCATGAACAGGGGACTAGTAGCTGCCTGGTGGGTAACATTAAGGTTGAAGTTCAGATTAGGTTAGGGGAAAAGGCCAGTAAGGGAGGGCTGACAAGGTCTAGGTTCAGCATGGAAAATAAAAAAAAATTAAGGAGACTAGGGAAGAATAAGGGAGAAGGACTATGAAAAGGCAAGAGGGGATCAAGATAAAGATGGAATGGGATCTGCCTTAATGCCAGGCATCTGGGAAATTAGTGCACTCTAGAATAGCCATCACAGAAACATGGACCACAGCAAATAACAGTTGGGACCTGACAGTCCCAGGCTACACCATGTTTAAGTGTGATAGAGGAAAAGATGGAGGAGGCATAGCCCTGTATATGTCAGGGAAGTGCATAGAGGTAGAAGAAGAGGAGGAGGAGGGAAACATCAGGGGAGGTAATGGGGAAACAGGATTACTGTGGGTTCAGCTCACTGCATCCTCAGGCAAAAAAATACAAATGGGGGTGATCTGTAGACCTCCAGGACAGGGGGGGAGAGAGGGATAAGGAGCTAGAGAACTACAAAAGTGTGGGGGGGGGGTTAGGGTGGCAAAGGGGGAGGTGGTCATGGGAGATCTAAACCTGCTAGATACTGACTGGGTCATTCCTGCGGCCAGAAACTCCTGAAGTCAGGCCCTACTGCATACTTTGCAAGACTGCCTGATGGTGCCACTAGTTAAGGGACCCACAAGGCATGTTGCCATTCTTGATGTGGTGCTCACCAACTCGGAAGAGATAGGAAGAGTGAGATTAAGGGAGCCACTAGGGTCCAGCAACCACAACTCTGTATGATTCAGCCTGGCCCTTGGGACACGCAAGCACTCATCAAAGGCTGAAGTCCTAGATTTCAGAAGGGCAGACTTCAGCCGGATTAGGGAACTGGTCCGGAACAAGTTAGTTGGAGTGGACAGCATCAGGGATATGGAGGAAAGATGGGGGCACGCAAGGGTACCGTTCTCGAGGCAGCAAAGTCTTGCATGAGAATGGAAATCGAAAGAAACCAGTGATAAGAGACCAATTTGGTTCCCTGGAAAGGTGACAGAAGCAGTGAGAACCAAAAAGAAGGCCTTCACTTGGTACAAGAAAAAATAAGGAAAGGAAGAATGGGGCGAGTACCAAAGGAGAACAAAGGAAACCAAAAGCTTTGTCAGCTTTGTTTCAAATGTTAGCCCCATAGACTTGTATTGGGAGCATCCCCGCACTCTCCCTGGTACCACGTCACAAAACGGGAGAGCGCGGGGATGGAGCAGGCAGACTCGGAAGTGGGAAGGGATCGTCTAGCTCCCAGTTCGGGTAATATTATGATCCCTTCCCAAACATTATTCAGTGAGTAAAAATTTTTATTTTCAAACAGAGGGGCTATTGCCACTCCAGAGTAGTGGGCTATGAAACACAAACTGTTGGCTCACACAGTTCCTTTAAGGATCTGGGTACAGCGAAAGACACAGATTGGTGAGAAACTGGTTAGAAGGGAGAAAGCCGAGGGTTGTGGTTATCTGGGTCAGATCAGAGGAGAGGGAGGTCACCAGTGGGGTGCCGCTAGGATCAGTTCTTGGTCTAGTCCTTTTCAATATGTTCATTAGCAATGGGGGAGAAGGAATCCAGGGCAAGACGTCTCTTTTTGTAGACAACACTAAGCTCCGTGGCAGGACAGACAGTGAGGAGGGGGTTAGGAAGATGCAGAGAGACTTGCAAAAGCTAGAGAGGTGGTCAGAGGTTTGGCAGTTGAAAATCAGTGCCACAAAGTGCAAGGTGATGCACACAGGGAACAAGAACCCGAGGACAGAGTACTACATTGGGGGGGGGGGGGGTTGTGCATGACCTCTGAGGAAAGGGACCTAGGGGTCATCATCAGTGACTCCCTAAAACCATCAACCCAGCGTAGCAAGGTCTGTAGTAAGGCAAAGAGGGTACTGGTGTGTATAGACAGGGGTATTGACAGCAGGAGGACAGAGGTATTATTGACTCTTTATAAATCACTGGTGAGGCCCCACGTGGAGTACTGTGCCCAGTTCTGGAGTCCTCCCCTAAAGAAAGATAAGGACAGGCTTGAGATGGTGCAACATAGGGTGACCAAAATGACTCTGGGGCCAGCAGGCAGATTTTATAAGGCTCGACACATGTACTCTCCAGAGGCCAGATGAGACGGGAGATGGAGAGACCTTCAGGTTCCTGAAAGGAATGAACATGCATTAAAAACATACCTCTGGCAACAAGCATTCGGTGACTGATGGATTTAATTTACCTGTATTTCCTGTTTTATAGTATTTATGTGTTGTGTACCATGATATATTTTAATTAATTCTAAGGTGCCTTGGCTCTTGAAAGGTGCCATAAAAATAACCCTTTATTATTCTTATTAAATGCAAGGAGCTATTTAGCATAAGTAGTAGATCAAGAACATGGGAGCTCAAGTGGAAACTGAAGTGGGGGAGAGATTCAGAGGGAAGTGAGCAAGTTTTATTTTACAGCAAGGGTGGTGGAGCCGTGGAGCTATCTGTCAGCTGATGCGACTGCTGCAAAACCTATGAATGGTTTCAAACACGGCTGGGACAGAATGAAGGGCAGGGTGATGGCTGTAGGGTAGGGAACATGGGGTGGATAGTGTGGGTTAGAACCCTGTATGGACAATAGGCCCCAGGTTTATTAGGGTTTTTGGGCTGACTGGATGAACCAGAGGTCTTTTCCTGTCATCACTGTCTCCGTTTCTAAATGCACTGAACTTAAACTGGGCATCTGAAAGTGATGTACTAAGAGAAACCCTTTGTGTATAAAAGACCTCTACCTTATTTTGTAATCTGAAACACATTTGTTTAATATCCCAAATCCTATTTAATTCTGGCAGCTTCTGGAAGACTGGTGTAACACTGCCTTACAGGGCCTCATAATGTACCTTTCGCCCAATAGAAAGACACACAGCCACCCTAATTTTGGGAGCTTACTGAAACTTGTGGAGGTAGGAATCCTTCCAGAAATGGGACATTTGGAGTTCTGTGACTTCAGACATTATACCCAGTGCTAACACCACTTCGCACTTGCCAGTGGGTGAGGGGGCACTCATGATGCAAGACAAGTGCAAGCAGCAGTATCTGATCACTAGCAAGTATCCATTCCTTTGGTAACTCAACCGTTGCCATCTCACCTCTCAGCTTTTTGCCACCCAGTGAATTGGGGGAGGGAGAAAGAGGAAACGGGACACACCACCAAACCATGGCAATAGCAGCTCTGAACACTGCAGATAAGTATGTTCTTGTGTTTAAAGTTTGTCACCGATTGAACAAGGAGAAAATCTGTGCAGTGTGGGACAGCACTTTCTCCATGTTGGACAGTGAGTTTATGGGTGGTACGAGGGACGTGCCCTCATAATCTGAGATAGTCAAGAGGCAGTTAATTTACTCCATTTTTGTTGATCGGAAAAGCAGGCAAGGCAGTTCTGCCTATTTTCAGCCTTATACCGGTGTGGGGGGTGAGGACAAAAATGCAAACAGACACATAAACTCTTGGCAGTATTTTAGGGAAATATTTTTATTATTTTAGTATGGCTCACTGGTATAGTATTCAGCAGGCTGGCATGTCTTCCACATCAGGTGATGCACTCCCTCCCTTTACTGATCTCTGTATTACTGCATCCTTTTAGCAGTCAGAGAGAGAGAGAGAAGCTGGAGACGTGTATGATGCTGTCACCACATTATCCTTGTGTCACCATACTGAAGTCTGGTTTCTTTGCATTTCAAGCAGGGTTAGCATCTTCTACACGTGATTCCTTCTCCCACATTGGGGCAGGCGTTACCCTGCACTGCACAGATGGTTTGTTTTAAAAACCACACCCTTCTGTCCTGTGAGCAAAACTGAGAAACCAAGCAGGATCAGATTTAACAGTCACGTCAAGTTAAACAAATGCTTTTGCCTGAACTTTGATTGAAGTGAGTGAGTGTGTGTGCCTCTGTGTTTGCATTCTCTATTTGTGTTTTTATGAGTATGTACATGCTCAGGACAGGCAGAACCAGCTCCAAAGCAATAAACGTAGAACCTGTCTGTTTCTACAATACAGACAAACCAAAAAGAACCCCCCTAAAAGAAAGTTCTAGAGGTTTGAAATGTTAATGAGTAATTATTACTGTAAGTAACAGAGCTCTCGGTGCACAGTGCTCCGTGTCCTTGACGCACCGGCAGTGTGTTTGGACACGAGGTTTATCTGGGCCTTGTGTCACCAGGACACTCCGCCAGCACTTAATGATGCAGGAACTACTGCATGGCCACCATCTGCACTACAGCAGGATGCGCCAAAGTCGCCATCGAAAACCTCATATGCTTTAGACTTGGACACTTGTTTTTATTTTTCTTAATTTTAGGGGTCTCTGATTTGGGGGGGCACTGAACACCCTGATTAGCATATGGTTAATATGAAAATATATAACATGATTACAGAAAATGTCTAAGATTATGATGAGGGATTTTTTTAATGCAACAGCTTATTACCTGATGCTGGTGAACTTCCTTTGAACAATAAATTGTAATTTTTAAAGTTGTTCTCTTTGGGAGGGAAGTGATCGAAACTGAGCAGAACAGGTGGCCGTCGAATCCCTTCTGCTTCCTGGTCTGCCACCCTGCTCCTGCAGTCAGGCATTTTTGGGATGACTAGAGAGAGCGTGGGTGCGTGTGGCATGCCCCATTAAAATCTCAGTGGAAAATTTTTGAAAATGGCTTAATATATGTTTAAGCAATCTTTAATATAAATGAAAGCCACCACTGAACTAACAGGGGCCCTATTTATTTTTCAATAATTTTACAGTCTATTTACTGAGGATAGCTGAGGTGCAACATCTCATTTCTAGCTTCTACCCATTTCCACTGCTGGGTGGACTGGAGCATATACTGCCCTGACAGTGATATGTCAACATCGACCAACACTACAGCGGCAAAAGTGCCAGGTTGTTGTAGTGTCGGCACTGTCTTCTGGAAGTCTTGCACCCCCTTCCCTAATCAGCTCCAACTCTGAGTTAATTGTATTAATTGGGGTGGGGGGCATAGCCCCCTGCTTGGGGTTTGAGAGCTTCACCCCCAAAAGAAACATGGTGAGGCAGTGACTACGTTATGCCAACCGCAAATGCGGTTGACATAAAGGTTTCGCTGTACCAATGGTCGACAGAATTTTTGTCGCCATACAGTCGTAGATATCTGACTGGAGCCCTGGAAGGTTAAGTGACTTGCCAAAAGTTACATGTGTGAGTATTTGGCTCCAGCAGGATCTGAACCTATGATCTAACCGTCCTCAAGCTGCTGGTGCTGTAACCACCAAACCACACTGCCTCCTTTATTAGTACTGTGTCTGTTCCAACACAAGTACAGATATTGTAGAGTGATATTTGTACAAAGAGCCGAGTGTGTGTGGTGTGTGTTGTGTGTTGTGTGTTTTTTGAATAATTTTAAGTCATGGTGGTTTCAAACAAGCTTTGATGTTGAATGTGTTTTGCAAATTATGCAGTGAGTGACTCATTTCTGGATGTCTGAGACTTGCATAATGGTTGTAAAAGAGACGACGAATGGAGCAGAAATGTTTCCGGGAAGGGGCGGGCCTGACTGACTGGGTATAGTCTGAGCATGGCACTTGTGGACTGCAGGTGTCTACTTCAGCCTTTTATTTCATAAACCTGTATGCAGCTGTTAGAATTTCCTCCAAAACACCTTTTTAAAGTTACACTTGGTTTTCCTGTGTCCATCCAAACTCCAACCCCACACTTCTTGGACTGTATTCTCTGGTTGTTTATCAGCGTCTGTCATTCTATCACTCCCGGTCTGTGGTCCCAGGACTGAGACATTCTGCTTTGTGTCTCTTTGTCTCCATCCTTATTCACTGGATTGGCAGTATGCTTCCTTGTATCAGAAGCCCCGGGGCTATTTATTGTCCGTCTGAATCTGTGCTTTCTGGCTTGTCCAAGACTGTCTTTGTTTGTCTCAGGATTAGGGCATTAGCCTCTCTTATGGGGGTCCATCTACCAGCAGGATGGGACAAACTGGGTAGCCAGTGACCACTTACAAAATTGGTTTGGCTACTAGATTTTGAAAGCTACCAGCCAATTGGCTACCTGCCCAAAAAGTGATATTTTTTTTTGGGCCCTTAAAAAAGATAGCCACTAAAAATAATATGAGCCAGCCCGCTGGTGCAACAGTCGCGCTACCACTCATGACACCAGCTACCCAGGTTCGGGAACAAGCCCGGGGAGCTGGAGGGTCTGCCGGGAGGGGAAGCTCGAGCATCAGACGGACAGCTTGCTTCCCCTGGGAGGGAGGGGGGACGACAGCCCGGTGCTGGCCTGACCTCTGGTGGAGGCAAGAGGTATGGCAGCCTGACGCCACACAAATGTGAGGTGCATGGCAGGACGTTGGTGTAAGTCTAGACGCCATGGTGCAACCACGACTCCAGGGGCGAAAGGGAGAAAAATCAGGACCTGGCGGAGCACACCGGCAGAAGATGGCACCCCTCACCACTTGACCTACGAGGCTGCAATGGGGGGCCCAATGAAACGAGAAGGATATGGGCTTCCTCCACCCCAACCCCGCCGGGATTACCAAGGCTACATGGGGGTACCTGACTGGTAGGAGGTGGGTCGGTGGAGCTCTGCCAGGTACCGGGGGATAAACAGCAAGGAAAAAAAAAAAAAGAAATGTATCAATATGACTGCCAGATTTTGAAAGATAGTGATAAAACTGACAACCACCAGCTCTAAACTGATTTGTCTGACCCTGTCTACCAGCCGGCTGGAATAGATGTTCTGGATCGTGCTCTGCCTTACGAGCATCAAAATCTATTAACAATTACAGTTCTAGTGTTTTTTGGGGTATAACATCTGGTCTCCACCAACAGGTGTCATTGAGTGCTGTTGGCAGATACCACTCAGTTGGGGCAAAAATGATGGTGAGACCGTGAAACCAGCCCACAACTGAGACTGGGAAGGGGAAGCAGCCTGTACCGACGGGATCATCATCATGAGGTGGACAAGGAGTTGGTGGCCATTGCAGAGGCAGAACCAGCCCTGAAGGCTGTGAAAGATGCGGTCCTGGGGGCACTACAGGAGCTTCCAACGAAAGTGAACAGTTTTAATTCGAGAGTCGCACTCCTAGAAACCAGAATGGGTAGGATGACCATGGACAACAAAGCAATAACTGAAGCCACCAGTAGAAGGTTCACAGTGGTAAACCTTTGCACTTTCACTTGGAGAGCACCGAAAACTCAGTTCATTCAGCAGTTGCCCGTCTTTTGGGTATTCTGGCGGGAATGGACGCCCAAAATTCAGTTACATGTATACTAAACCTTCTTAAAAGAGAACTGTGCTGAACCTGTATGTCATTTTCACCTGTAAAAGCCTATTTTTAAATACTGGTTTAAGTTCTGTTACTGTTACATTTCTTCAGGCTTTTTAGTTTTTCTAGTGAGTATTTCTGATTCACACTGAAGTAGTAAGAACCATTTCAGAACTGTGTGATGTCCTTTGCCCAGCTCTTCCATTGTTGGTACAATGCATCCGTGTTCTATTCTAGAACTCTCTGGCTGAGAGGGACATAAAGTACATTATACAGTTTCAAAATGGCACTTAACATCAGAACGTAAGTCGGAAACAGCCAATGTGTTTACTAAAAGGCCTGCATAGAGGAAATCATAACAGAACTGGAACCAGTACTTAAAAACAGCTGCTACTAGAGGAAATGGCTTACAGGTTCAGCGAAGTTCTCCTTTAAGACATGGATCAGAAAACTACATGGGATCAGCTGTCTCCTAGTTTACAGTGACCCCCCCCCAAAAAAAAAACAACAATCCTAGTCTACCGAGGACTTTCTTGGTGGTAAAGGGCGGGGGGGGGTGTCTCACCAAAGGGACATCATAATAATGAAAGCAAAAGAACACAGTTCACTACTTTGTGGAGGGAACACAAATTGTCCACTGCTATCCATGTCTTAGCCTTGCCATGAGGGAGACAGGGCGATCCTTTGATGGTGACCATGAGGGACTGAGGGAGGTTGGGTATTACCCAATGATTGCAATTGTCGGTTCATCTGAAAATCTCCTATGCTGGAAAAATGTTTTATTTAATGATCCGTTGGAAGCAGGTAAGAAGCTAGATAAGCTGAGGAGAGAGAGTGCACAACAGGAGGGACTCTGATGAGTGAGGGGAAATTTTGTGTTCATTTGAAGTGTATCCTTCATGCTACTTTGAATGTTTATGTTCTTTATCACAGCAACAGCAGTTTCACCACTGAACTAAAGACAGACTGCACGATTTCAAAGGTAATAGCACACACTGGTGTGTGCATTTGTTTCTTTCAGTTTCCTACTTGATAAACTTGCCGACAGCTGGCGGCCCCAGCAGTTATAACTAAAAATGGCAACGACCTCGTGCCCACTTTCTCGCTTTCCCTGGTAGCAGGGAAGGGGAGAAACATCCAACTGGGAGAATGCAGATTCGCTCTGCACCAGACACCCAGATGGCTTTGTTTCGATTCTGTGTGTTTTTGCAACCTCAGCCCAGAGGTACAATGGTACATCGGCTGACGTTTATTACAGGGAACCTAACTTGTCAGACTCGTTCCTTATTTAGGTCCTGTGTCATGCCGCAGTAGCTCATGGTATGGGCACGACTTGGGACATTATTGTTTGGACAGCAAGACATATGGATTTACTCTCAAATGAAGTGTCGGCCAGCTGAATAAAATGTTCTCTAACATCCTGATGTATGTTACAGTATGGCACCTTACAGCTACGTACCTTGTTTCATTGTTACTTGCTTTACAGCAAAATCTATAAAAACAAAAAGCAAACACTCTTGTCTGTCGCTCTACCTCTGTATGATCTGGACTCTCTGCATTTGCTGCAGCCTGTCATAGTGCTAGGCTGTTAACCTCTTTAACACAATCCTTCTCCCTTTCGTCATACCTCCCTGCTTCCCCTGAAAGCTCTTAACTTTGAGAACAGAATACATTTAGTCTCCGTCTGTCCTTGACTGGGGTATCAGTCTGCCTTTCTCTGTCTGTCTGTCTCTCTCTCCCACCATTGGCATGTGTCTGTTTGCACCTGCTTTCCCAGAGTTAAATTGTGCCCCCCCAGTCTGTTTTTTTGGTTTTTGTTAACCTTCTATTTTTGCCTCCATTTCACCTCCCCAGTTGCCAAGTCCTCCTTCCACTTGCCAAGCCCTTCTGCCCACCACAGGAGCCCTAGGATGGTCCAGTTCACCACAAGCCTCTCCTCGAACCCCCCACCAAGAATCGCAACCAGAATTTACAGCTTGTCCCATGTTGGTTGGACCCTTGGGTTCCCCAATCTGAAAGGAGACGATTCACTTAAAGGTTGAGGTCTGGCAGGAGCTGGTAAGCAGGAACACATGGAGGAATCGGTAGGGTCCTACTGTGGTCTGGAGGGGGCGGGTGGTGGCTTTATCTGCCTTGGGCAGCTGGTGTCGTCTCCCCCCAATCCTTCCCCAGTGCATTGTTCTGAGGAGCAACTTGGCAGAATGCCTGTCAGGGTCATTGGAAGGGTGGGCTAGTGCCACACTATCTTTGGAAACTCACCTGCTGCAGGGTTTTATTTAACTCTAAAAATTGATTAGCGTTTTGCTCATAAAAGTTCTAAAACATTGTGAAAATGCATAACACTTGCCTCACTGTGTTTAACAAACATAACACTTGTGGGAAACCTATATAAATGCTTTCTGTACAGTTAGTATTGTCCCAAGAAAAAAAACTGCTAATCAATTATTTAAAACCCTGTGCTGGCCCCTACTCTGGGGGTGTGATGCCTCTGCATCACTTGTCAGGTGAGCAGGTACATGCTGATTTAAGCCCACTCCAGACGGACCACTTATTCCTTCTCTATAACCTGTCCTCTCTCTGGGCCACCAGGTGGCAGTCATGCAGCGGAGGGAGGTGCCTCCCTCTCTGAGGCAGGAGGGATCCAAGATGGGCACCAGAACCTTGTCTCACCGGTCAGCACCAGGTGTCCCAGCCTTATGTTGTGAATCCAGGTTGTCCTGGTGGCAGGTGGTAGGTTGCTCTGTACTAACTGGATGACCATTTTAGTCCATTTTCCCTTTTCCTTGAGTCTCTACTTGTAGGGATTTTGAAGTTGGTTCCTTTTACTCTGCACGAATTAGAGTGGGTAGGATTTCTATCTGACAATGGTGGATACCATCAGATATCATCATTTTTTTTTTCCAAAATAGAATATATCGGGGCCAGCTTGTCTGCACAGTGGTAGCACTACTGCTTGTGATGCCAGTGACCCGGTTTCGGGAACAGGCTCGGGTCGTCTGAGGACCGGCTGGGGAGAGGAGGCTCGAGTGCCAATAGGACTGCTCATCTCCTCTGGGGGAGGGGGGAATCTCGACTCAGTGCATGACTGACCTCTGGCGGAAGCTGGAGGTTCGGCATGCCCGAGCACTTAGACCTGGGGTGGAGCACGATAGACGCTGGCGTAAGCCATGGCGTCATGCACACGTCACACTCCTTGGGGGCGTACAGGAAAAAGCTTGGCACTGACGCAACACTGGTGAGAGCGCTGGACATATAGCTCTCGCCCACCAGCTCCCTGATCCACAGAGGAGGACCCAGATGAAATCCAAAAGTGCGGCACAGGGTTTGGGTTCAGCCTGAGTCCCTCCCCACTTTGTCCCCGCCTGGGGTAGAGCCACGGCCGCTGGGGGGGGTCCTCCTGGGAGGTAGGGCGCTTGAAGGTAAGCCAGATGACTGTGCTGGTGATCAAGGGGGCCAAAGTAGAAATTACAAAAAAAAATTAAAAATAGAATATATCAGAAATGGCAACATTCGATCTGAGTAATGCCGGAATAATTTTATGGGATCAGAAATTTCCTATTTGATAAAACTGTTCAACTGGCATACAGTAGTTGGGGAAAATTTTAAAACAAAATCTGTTACCCAGGATTCTCTCTTGTTGCTGAAAGAGCCAAGAAAGACTTACTTTGATGTATGAGGCTTTACCCATTTCTGTACCAGGGTGGGGTGCTCCCTGCTGCTGTTGGTGAAGGGGTCAGGTGATCGCAACAGAGTGACAAACGCTGCCATTGCCTGCTGTTTCGACCGCTGCTAGCACTGTAACCCATCACTTGACTCCTTCCTGATAAAGTCCTGCTGACTCCTGCTCCCTAGACTATCTCGCACTGTCAGCGTCTCGGAATGCTGATCTAGTCCCAGTTCGGTATAGAGCCAATGCCAGACATGTCATCTAAAAATCAGATGAGAGAAATGTAATGGTAAGAAGTAAGAGCTCAGTCAGTCACCTGGCCTGAGAGACCATTACCAGCCCCATTTCAGACAGCTGCAGCAGTCCTAGACACTGACTCGGAGCTGGAGGAACCGTTTGGCAGGAAGGCACAGGAGACGAAATGGATATCATGGCAACCTGTGGCACCCTCTCAAGGGCTTCATAACTGGCAGTAGGTACCTGTCCCCATTTGTAAAAATGAGTTGGTGCCTCCTAGAACAAATAGGGCCTTTTCTTGTCTCTCTTAGCAACACGGGACGGGCTATGGCCGTTGAAACTATGCCATTTTGATAAATTTTTTTAGCCTTGCTTTTGTGTGCAGGATTGCCACATATTTTATTGGACTGGACATTTCAGATGTGTTGCAATTTCTGTGAATCAAGATCAAATTGGAACTGGCTAGGAAATGGATTATTCAGTCAGCTGTGGGATTTTATTTTTATTTATTTATTTATTGATATTTAGAAAACACCTTCGAGCGGAGCTCATTTACAAACGTTCTATGTCACGTTCACAATGTTACAACAGTAGTAATAGCATATAACACACAGTTCATGGGTTTCACAACAACATGACAATTCCTGTTTGTCAGGGTACCCACGTCATGGAAGTGTTGTCTGGGATGTGGGGGGGGGAAAGGGGGAGTATGGAATAAGCTAGTGGGTAAGAAGAGAGGTGGAGGGGATCTAGATAGAAGGTAAGTAGAGAGAGGAAGAGGTTTAGGGAATGAGTAGGTGGTTGAGAGGATAAGAGGAAAGAAAATAAAAATGTGGATGAGACATCCAGCTATCCAAGCATTTACTATATTTGAGTCTTTGCCCCTTCCCTGAGTTCTTTGCCACCTGCCCCCCTACTTAAGCCTCTGTTTTCTAGAGTGTAACATTAGCCCTCCAGGTCTCCGGCTTTTTGAACTGTAACTTTATCTCAAGACTTTGTTTTTCTGGGTTGTGATGTTTAGTTTTCAATATCTCTATTCCCTGCGCTGCGATCCTGTTGCTTGTTTATCTTCTGGTGATTGCTACGTAAGGTTCTAATTTAGAAACCGGAGATGGTGCCAAGTAGGATATAAAAAACACTTAGACGCTCACACTCCACCTCCGCTTCCGTCTGACCTTCCCCATGGTAAAACACTTTGAAACATGTACCGTCCTTTTTCCATCAAACAATTAATGCATCATAGGAAACAGCTGTAGTCAGAGCTCCTGATACCAGCTACTTGTCTCCCCTTTATACACAACCTGCTTAATCTTTTCTGGTTCCCTAGATGTAGAGCAGAATGATGCCAAAGATGTCTGATCAGTGTCCTGCCAGCACTGGACCAGGCCCAGTGACCTCACTCACATCTGTCCTCAACCCAGACCCAAGACCGTGGCCCAGTGACCTGGCAAGGCAACCTGTATTTTTATGGCTTCCTATCTCGGAGGCTGACATCACTGGCATCTCTCCTCAGGCCAGACTAGAGACTTCTTTCCATCAACACAGTGACCTCAGCCCACCTGAGGCACTCCCAGGTAGACTTATCCTAATTGTAGCCTTCATTATCACCTCCCCTAGATCGGTCTCCATAGTAGCCTGTGATTTACCCATCATGGGCTGGCCCCCCCCACCGGGGCGACCAATTCCCAGGGGCAGAATTGATTTGACGAATGTGGCCAGGCAGGGTGGAGCCTGCAGGGGCCTCCTTGAGTGTGGTGGGCTGGATGATTTCATCTGCATGGGCTGCTTGTACTGTTATCCCCTTAAGTGTATTTCTTCCAGAAGAGGTGTGACCAGCAGGCATGGTCCAGGAAAATATCTACTCTGGACATCATTGGAGGATGGGGGGGCTTGTCCTCGTTCCATGATTCCTCTGTCATCCTGACTGTGGATGAGTGACATCCCCATGTCAGATGAGTCCTTACTTATGATGCAGGGAGTCGGACGTGGTAGACCTAGTATGCCCTTTTTTTTTTCTCCCAGTCTTGGATGTATAGCATGACCCTGCAGAAGGAGCAGCCTTCCTGGCCCACCTGCAGGAGCTGCTGTAATGCCAGAACCATCCGCCAGCCCTACCTGGCCAAGGCATTCTTGCAGTTATCTGCAGCACGGCTTGCCTCCTGACATGTGACCAAAATCTGTTCCTGAAATCCAGTTGCCTGTACGACAAAGTGACGCACTGCCACTGGGCCTTTGGGGAGATCTTCTGGTCTTCCTAATTTTTTTTTTTCTTCTTTTTGTTTGTTCCCCCTGGCCGAGGCAGGCTGTGTTCTCCTCAGCCCTGTCCCCACTTCCCCCTCCCAATAACTACCTAACCTGCCAGCTTGGATAACCCCCATGGCGGGGTCAGGAGGGTGAAGTCCCCTCCCCCTGATACTGGCCATCAAGGTCCCTGGTGGTAGATCGGGTGGGGGATCGGTGCACAGAACAGAACATCATGCACGCCTACCTCGCCAACCATTTTCCTCCATTTGTTTTCCCTTCCCTGTGCTGGGGCATGCATGCCATTGGATGAGTGTGGAGTCCTGCAGCTCCCACCCATCTGTGCCACTCCAGTCCCACACTGCCACAAGGCCTGCACCTGGTGGCAGTCGTTGAGCAGAAACCGCAGTCAGTCCTCCCTAGAAGAGGAGGGCAGTTCATTGGATGCTTGATTTTCCCCCCCACCACCCCGACTGGCCTCCAGAAATGTGGTGATTGCTCGCAATTCTGGGTCGCCAGCGTGGGCAGGCCTTTGATTCTTCCTTCTAACCTTAAATTAAAATATTACTATGAGTGATGTGTGGCTGGTCCCTTAGGGTTATAGTTTCTTTCCCACGTGGCTGCCCTCCCCCAGGTCATTAGGAGCAGCTGTGCAGTGGATGGAGCTCCCACCCCTTATCTGGATATGACTGGAGTGGACACCCATCCTGTCTCAGCCTGAGGTTCAAACCCACATTCTCTCTCCTGGTGCTGGTCACAGGGCTGAGGTACTTGTGGGATCTTCTCTCCCAAGCTTCCATGGAGGCAGGAAGTAGAATTTTAACAAAGGTACACAGACTCCTCCTCTTGTGAATTGTGCCAGTCTTCTTCCTGCCTCCATGAAAGCAGGCAGCATAGTACACAGGTCTGTTGCTGGGAGACAGAAGCACAGGATTTTTCTTCACCCAGTTTGTAATACTTTATTGTGGCTCTTCTCTCTGCAGTTTAACCTGCAGCTAATCATTAAGAGCAGTGTTTCTTTTGTCTGTGCTAGGGAGCTTTGCCCTGATTGGTTCTACCCTGCACTGGGGCCAGTTGTAGCTCTCAGCTGGTGCTCACCCCTCCAGAAGAACCAGCCCTACCGGCCTGCCCAGCCCCATTATCCGCCATCCCTGGGACTTGCATAGCTCCATGTTCCCCACCTGAATGCCCCCAAGAAGAAAGGCCACCGGAGTCCAGCCCAATCCTCTGCTGGAGCTGAAGTTTTGGTTTTGTAGCAGAAGCCCTGACTGGTGGTGGTGCAGGACCCAGGTGGGCATCCTGTACTGATTGGGGTGTTTCATTTTTCCACCTCTGACATCCTGATGGGCCCTGACTGGATGGCTGGATGCATGCATGCATGAATGAATGCTTGCTGCATGCGTCAGGACAGCGGCTTTCTCTTCCCTCGATCAACTGGCTCCACTTGCACTGACCTCTGTGGTCACGAGGTGGCAGCAGTGCAGCAGAAGACAGGCACCGTCCTATACCCGAGGAAGCAAGCATCCACTGGTATGCTCCACCATCCTCACCCGGTTGGCACTCTGGTGACCCAGGCTCATTCTTCCCTGAACCCGGGTCGTTAGCGTTGCGAGCAGTAGTGCTACCTCTGTGCCCTTGAGTGAATGCTCAATATTGAGGGGCCAACATTGAAACAGTGACACCGTGAGTGCCAGGCTTGGGGTGGGGTGGGAAGCCCTTGATTATCACTGCTGATTACAGCTAGTCTCGCCACTGGTTACTCACAGGCACAGGTCTTGGGGGCATCCATTCTAAAGTGTGGGCACTCCGACTGATGGACATTTTGTAAGTGTGCTGAAACTGCTCCTTTAGTCTGCAACCGTGGTCGTGCAGTGGTCGGCTTTTCCTCTTTTAGCACACAGATCAACTATTCATCTCTGTGGTCTGTTTGACTGGCAACTCAAACTAGCAAAACTGATACTCTTAGACTGTGGGGGGTCTGGACATCATATACAATAGTGGCAGCAGTCTAGGCAAGACTCCTAGAACTACTCACCACCCCAGACACTCAGGTAACTGTTCTCTCATACAGAGTGGAATCTACAGGCAGGAGCATTTTCAGGAGTAGTATCTTTTCTGTGAATGCCTACATCAGGGAGAGCGCTGGTAACTTGGCAAAGTTTTCATTGTCACAACATTTTTTATATCATCAGACAAACTGGAGAGCAAGACCACCAATGGCAAGTCCTCCAGGGGGAGAAAATGTTGAAAATGCAAGTCTCCCACTAGCCACATCTGTGGGGGTCTTTGTCTTATATGCGAATCTGTGGCAGAAGACACCCTATCAAGTCAGTCGGCAGAAGGGGGCTCAGCACTAACCAGATGTGGACAGGTCACAGACAAAGAGCCACAGCTTCAACTGGCTCCAGACCTCATTGAGAAGCTGAACAGGGTCTTCGCCCTACACCAGTGTGTTTTGATTGGCAACCCTCAATGCCCCTACAGGATGCAACACCCAAAAAAGCTTCCGGAAAGAGAACTCCTCTGCCCTCCTCGGAGGAGGACCACAGGGGCCTCAAATGCACCAAGAAAAAGAAGTGCTCCAGGAATTTGCATGAATCTGACGGAGAAGACAGCCAGTCTCATCATCACAAAAAGAAGAAAATACAGACAAGGTCACCCTCGTCTTCTGACTCTTGAGTCTTCCTCCACAGAGGTAGGTAAACTACATGACGACTCCTTGGATACCAAACCAGAATCTAACCAACACTTTGACATGTAGTATTTTAAATTCTGCATTAAGGAAGCGCTTGCTGAAATGCATCTTAACCCTGCTGCCTCCACATCAAAAGAGGACAAACCATCCTTCAAGCTGTCTAGATCAACTAAGGCTGCAACTGTGTTCCCAATTCCTGCAGCCATGGACGACCTACTTAGAGGAGTGGAAAGACCCGGAAAAGAAGTATCCCATCCCACGAAGTGTCAACAAGTATTTGAAGTTTGGCTAACTGCAAGCAGACACATTGTTAAATCTTCCAAAAATAGATCCTACGTGCTCCGCCTTGACAAAAACCGATCATTCTGGTGGAAGATGGAACTAGCGTCTGGGAGAGTGGGCCGCAAAGTGGACCACTCCTTAAAGAAAGCCTTCCAGGCCTCTGCAGCTTCTCTAAGAGTGGCCACTGTGACTCTCTTTAATGCTAAAGCCACTGGTTCCTCATGTCCTTCTGTCTCCAATATGTTCCAACCCAGTCAAAAAGATTTTTGACCTTTCGTGCAGTAACAGACTTACTTCTTAAAAGTGCCATAGAGACGGCACAGCCTTCAGAATTCAACAGGTGCCTCTACTCCTCCTCTTGGTCATCCCAAAGTGAACAGGAGTGTTCCGGCCTATATCGGATTTAAAATTCCTGAATCAGTTTGCCTGGAGCAAGTCATTTAAGATGCAGACCCTTGCATTCATCTTCAGGGAAGTACATCAAGGTGATTGATTACCTGGCATCCATATACTTGCAGGATACCTGTCAGGGAGTCTCATAGGCAGTACCTGAGGTTCAAATCCAGGACCGCCATTTCCAAGTCAAGGCCCTTCCCTTAAGCTTTTCTTCAGTTGTATAGGTATTTTCCAAAGTTCTGGTGACTGTAATGACACACCCTCTCAAGTTATGGGATATAAGTGTTCCCCTGTCTGTATGACATCTTGATCTGGATACCCCCCACCAAAAAACACAAGCAAGCTCAACAAGCAGTAGCCCTGGCCATACAGTGTTTGTCCTCTCACAAATTTGTGATAACCAGCATTACTGGCCGGCCAGCTGGCGCAGGGGTTGGATTTCCACCTGTGATGCCAATGCACCAGTTCGAATCCTGACTCTGGACATTGGAGGACCGGCTGTGGGGGGATGATTGAACATCCTAAGGACTGCTCTCCGGGGGGGAGGGGTGTGTGTGACCGGCATGTGATTGACCCCTGGCAGAGGCCAGGGGGAATACAGCTGTTGGCACCTGTTCTAGTTCGGAGGCATGTCCGACATACAGTGTGTCACCTTAATGTCATCGCACAACATGCCTCCTGGGGAAATAAACTGTGAAAAATCAGAAGTTCCGCCTCTGCAGGATGACGTCCACCCCACGTGGTTGACCTCACACTGTCACCCAGGCTCCTGCTCCTGTGCTACCTACTTGTCTGTCCGGGGGGGGGCGTGCCTCCCCATCGACCACCCCTCCCTCTGGGGGGGTAAGCTGTGGGTATTTGGGGGTAGGGTCTGTCCCGTGGCCAAGGGTGTGGCGCATGCAGGTGGGTGTCCAATGGCTGGCGGATGTGGAGCCATGCTGAAAAAAACAAACAAAAAAATGATAAATAAACACAATCATTGAAAACGTTACGGGTTGTTGTGTCACAGACTGAATCAAAGCCGAGACCGAAACATCATTTGGCAGTTTCCATTTTGTCATTAGGCAGCAACTGATCCAAGACACTTACCTTGCATATTAACATGCAGACAGTTTTACCGCAGGGTTTATTGTAGTCCCAGTTCTGACAATGCAGTGCCACACTTTATACAAACTAAAACAGTGTAAACTTCGTAAATGGCACAGAATGATGAAACCGCTGATGAAAATGATTTTGTGTGACTTGAAAAGTGAGAGCGGAATATGGAACCAGCAATTTTATGAAATTGCGAGCAGAGCACCAGTAGTTCACGCCGCTGAGATCATTAGCGGGAGCAGGTCATTAGAAGCTAAGAGAAGACCATTATTGAGAAAAGAGATTTTAGCTGTAGAAGTATAGTACATTGGAAGTGGAGCTCTTTAACAGGTATTTTGTCACAAATGGGTGGGTGAGAGGGAGTGCGTCCTAGCATGGGCAAGCATAAAAAACGCGGGAGATGGCTGCCAGAAACTTTTTTTTGAAAACTTTCTGGAAGGCATTGACATTGAGATGTGCTGTATCCTGGTTCTTTAAAGAAAAGTGCAAAGCCATGAGTTTTCTACTCCTAAACTGTATGGCTGTGGAATTTGGAATGTTCTCCACCAATCAGAATGAAGGATTTTCCAAGCATATTTGAGATTTCTTGAATATTACTCACTATGTAAACTAGAGCAGCAGTATTTATTAGTCACCAGGTAACTTTTTTGAGCAAAAATGATCTTCAGGTGAAAACATCAATATACCCTCTTTCTTTTTTTGTGCGTTATGTGTTTATCTCCCCTGCGACTCCCCTACCTCTCCTTCAGGCCAATTGCCAAGGACACTCACCTCTCGCTCATCTCCACCACTGACCCCAACCCACATTGCAGCCACCCCAGGGTAACCCGACATAACCCTTGCATCGGGTGGTTCCTCCTCTTCCGAGGAGAAATGGCCTATCGGCCCAGGCATTGGTCCTGGGTGCTGCTGTGGTCGGGTCGGCTGCTGCGGAGCTCAAGGGGTCACTGGTCTGGGTGGCCGTCATCTGGCAGGAGGAGACACCATTTTTCAGTTTTTCTCAGATTTCCCCTAGTTGCGCCACCTCTGAGCTTCCTCTGTTCTCTACTGGGAGCCGCTACAGAGTGACACCAATCCCCAACCCACCCCAGGAGAGGAGAGCAGTCCTCCGGACACTCAGTCCTACTCCTTCCCCTGCCAACCCTCTGGTGCCAGAGTCCGTTCCCGAACCCGGGTTGCCAGTGGGGTAAAGCGCCAGCGCCTCAGCCCTCTGCGCCACCTGGCTGCCGAATATATCCCTTTTCAGTGTCTCAAAACTGGGAGCACTGGCAGACAGGGAGGTGGGGAGAGAGGCCCTCCAGGGGGATCTGGATACCCTGGGGGGTGGTCAAGGAAGTGAGGATTAAAGTTCAATGCAAAGTCCTGCATCTGGGGGTCAGAAACCCGGGCCATGCATACACCCTTGGGGATGGTCCCATTGCAAGCCACATCGGGCAGGAGGGACCTTGGGGTAGTGGTGGACAGCAAAATGAACAACACTGAGAATTGTCGAAGCGCTGCAGCAAAAGCCAGCAGGATACTGGGCTGCATAACCAGGGGGATTACCTCCAGGAGGAGGGAGGTGATCCTTTCTCTGTATAGTGCCCTGGTTAGGCCACATCTTGAGTACTGTGTGCAGTTCTGGAGATCCCACCCTAAGAAGGACATAGCGCTGCTGGAGAGGGTCCAGAGGAGGGTGACTAGGATGATTCAGGGCATGGAGGGTAGGCCCTGTGGGGAGAGGGTGGAAGAACTCTGGCGGTACGCATTGGAAGAGGGGAGGGACGGGGGACATGATAGAGGCCTTCAAGTATGTAAAGGGGTTAAACAAGGATGGAGCCAAGGAAGTGTTCAGGCTTAAGAAGGGAGAACTACCAGGGGGCACGTAGTGGAAACTGGAGGGTGGGGAGTACAGGGGGATGCAGGAGATACTACTTCACTGAGAAGGTGATGGAACCATGGAATGCACTACCCAGGAGTCTGGTGGAAGAGAACACAGTGGAGGGATTCAAGAAGGGTTGGGATAGGTACAAGGCTATATTGATGCTGGGGAAGACTACCTCTGGGGCTGGGGGGGGTGGAGGAGCGATCTCCCAGTAGGGGGCTGGCTTCCGAGCAGACACAATAGACCATGGGGCTTATTCTGCTGACTTTTACTATGATACCATGAATGTGCTTTCTTTCATTCCTGGACTTTGATACAGGATTTTGAAGTTTCAAAAAACGTCCGCACCTGTGGCATACCTGCCATGAAAATACTAAATATATTGGTGCAGCTGTTCTGTGCACCATCAGAAACATGTGGGAACACGATCCTGATACATCCACAGTAAGAATCTAGTATATACTTTTAACAGGTAACCTCAACAGAAGAGGTTTTTGAAAATTGAATGGCGTCTGTCTTTTTTTTTTTCCTGTTATGTTTTTATCTGGTGTTTTTCCCCGTTTTCATTCGCCCCTTCCCTGGGTGCACACATGCGCATGTGGAGGCAGCGTGCCACATTCCAAGGTACCCTCCCGACTTGCCACCCTGTCCCGCCTGTGCTGCCACCAGACCTCCACCTGATGGCAGCGGACTATGGGGGGGGAGCGGCAACCACCCCAGGAGAGAAGAGTTGCCATTATGCTGCTTGATCCTGCTCATCTCCTCCATGGCACCCCAACAACCCAGTCGCTCCTAAACCGGGTCAGCCGGCGTGACACAAGATGTGGCGTCCAGGGCTTCAACCCTCAGTGCCACTGGGATGGTGCGTGGTGGTCATCTTTAATGGCGTGAGTCATTAAAGAGCTAGTGGAGCCAAAACAAGCAGACAATAAAATAATAAATTTTAAGTAGTAGTGAGTTGTAACTTTTTATTCCCAAAGTATTGTGATAATATTGTGTTGGATGTGTGGAACAGTTCCTAGCCTGGCAGCTGACCTATCTAGCTCTGCTGCCCCCACACTACATCATCAGCATTGTGATCTCACAGACAGTGACATCACAGATGAATGACCTGGCAGTCACTGCTACTTAGGAACAGCAAGTGAGTGATGTCATAGTCAGTGAGGTCACAGTGCTGATGATGTAGTGTGGGGCCGTAGAGCAAGATATGTCAGTTGCCAGGCTAAGAGCGCTTCTACACATCACACCTACTAACATCAGGTAAACTACCTTCTAATTAAACAAAGGGAAAAGAAAAAGTACCTCAGATATAAAAGGTAATGGTTGGCTGCTTTTAAAATCTAATATTTGTTTTAGGCAGTACACTGGCTCTTTAAATACAAAATTAGCCACAAAAGGGGTTTTAAAAATATCTGAGAAAATTAAAAATACACTGAGAATCTAAGGATGGCAGAAATGCATTTTTGCTGGAAGCAAATAGTACCTGAGTCACAGGCATCCAAGAGAGAGGAGTACAGGGTGGGTGGGGAAATTCTGGCCACCACATGTCGGGAGAGAGATCTAGGGGTTATCATATCTGACGACCTGAAGGTGACCAAACAGTGTGAAAAGGCGGTGGGGAGAACAACAGAATGTTGGGGTGCATAGAGAGGGGCACACCAAGCAGGAGGACGGAGATGGTTATGCCACAGTACAAATCACTGGTGAGGCCTCAGCTGGAGTACTGTGTCCAGTTCTGGAGACCACATCTCTGGAAGGACATCGACAAAATAGAGGCAGTCCAGGGAAGGACAACGAAGATGGTACATGGACTTCACCAGAAGCCCTACGAGTAAAGACTTAAGGACCTTAATATCTGTTCACTGGAGGAAAGAAGGGGGGGGGGGGTGATGGAGACTTTCAAGTACCTTAAGGGAATAAACAGGGTACAGGTGGAAAGCATATTTCGGAGAAAACTCTGCACAAGAACAAGGGAATGTGATATGAGGCTGAAGGGTGGAAGGCTCGGGGGTAATGTTAGGAAGTACTTTTTCACTGAAAGGGCAGTGGAGCCATAGAACAACCTTACAGCAGAAGTGGTGGGTGAGAAAACAATACAGGGGTTCAAGAGTGCATGGGCTAGATGTAAGGGTACTTTGGAGATGTGCAGAGTAAATAGGGTCTGGGGCTTCAGCAGTGAGTAGGGAAATGGGCAGACTAGGTGGGCTGTATGGTCCTTATCTGTCAGCAGATTCTATGTTTCTATGTGATGAATATTTCTGCCGACTAACCGATACTGCTGCTTTAAGTACCGGCATAACTTTTATACATCACTTTCTCAGTGGGCTTTATAGTAAGGGCCAGCGAGGACCAGAAACAAACACAAATGGATAAGTTTCATCAATGATTATTGAAATGTTACAGGTTTTTTGTTTCATAGCCTGAATCAGAGTTGAGACCTGTGTATTATATGGCAATTTCCGTTCTGTTATTAGACAGAAACTGAGCCAAGATGCTTATCGTACATAATAACCTTCAGACAGTTTTATAGCAGTAACCGTCTCGAAGCCTGTCATTTCCTAGGATTAACAACTGGCTGGAGGAAGGTGCCCTCTGCTGTGTCACGGGCCACCCATCCCCTAAGTGGTCATTACTCCCTAGGAAATGACTGGCTTCTTGGTCTTTATTGCTTAAACATGAATGCCGAACAGTGTTAGGGTTGTGGAAAAGGGACGACGTATTGTATCATTTTTTCTTTTAGGTCCACTGAACATGGATGTATGGGATGGATGAGTGTGTTTGCGTGTATGTATGTATGTATGTATGTATGTATGTATGTATGTATGTATGTACTGGAGTAGGATTACTAGGTAGCCTACTGGGAGAAGGGTGAGGAAGAGTGAACTTCATCATAGCTCTTAACAGATCCTGACATCTGCCGCAGCTGGCATGTCCCCACCTTAACAATGGAGTGACTGTACTGACTTCCAGTTATGAAGGGCTCTCCTTATTGTTGTGGTGCTGCTCTCCCTGGTAAGTGGTTCCCAACTCGGGAGGGACAGAATTTTCTCAACAAAAACATCCCACATGTGCGGTACTAGAATTAGTAGTATCCACATGTGCTATGCTACCAAGTACCGAGTTCAACCAATGCTCTGCATACCGGAACATGCATACCTCGCAGTCGTATACTGCCTCATACACTGGGAGTGTGCACTGACGAAGGGCAACCAGCTGGGCAAGTGTGTGTCTCTGGCAAGGTAGTTCCCATGGAACAGGTCCAGGAAGAAGAGGGTTGTCAGTTGGCACCAGAATACCACTGGGAATGGTTTGAGAGTGGCTGGGAATAATTTTACCTTCCCTGGCAAGTAACTGGTTTGCCGTGTTGCCGCCATGCCGGTTGTAGATGTGATTCCCTTCTGCATACTGAGCCCCTCTCCCCAGGCTGGACTGGTCAGTGATCTCTGCTGCTGCTGATGCAGCTGAATGTGTTGGACGGAAGGGTACTGCCCAGTAGACCAGGTTTGTACAGATCCGGTGAGCTGTTGTCACTAGTCGACTTGGACGCTTACAGTTTCCACTTTTTGACCTGCCATGCTCTGTGCCACTTTCGCATGGTGCAGCAGCAGGTTTCTGTGTTTGCGACAAATTCATTGATGCTCCGCAGGAGGCAGTGATGTTTGTGCTTTTTGCCACTCCTGTTGGGGGAAGGGGGCAGAATCAGAATGTCCTGTTAGGGCAGTGGGTGGTTTCAGTATCCATGCCACTCATGGTGGGGGTCTATAGAGTATAGCTAGGTTGGCCCTGAAAAAGCAAAGGGGTTACTAGCAGTCCCAAACACTCTAGCACTTGACCCAAGAGAGCATGCACAGTTATAAATAAAATCGTGGCTTACCTTACTGGTAAGGATAACTTGCTTCATTCCAGATGAGCAAATTGTGCTCAAAATATGCTGGCAAAATGACGATGATCAAGTGCAGAGTGCTGTAGCAGCGGCTGAAATGGAATTTTAGAAAATTAAATGGCCCATTACTTGGTGTGAGTAGCACTACCGCTTGTGGTGCCAGCGACCCGGGTTCGGTAGGAGCCTGGGTGGCTGAGGTCAGCCGGGGTGGAGGGATTGAGTGCCCATTGGGCTGCTGTACTTCTCCGGGGAGGGTGAGCTACATGTCCCATTGCTATACCGCCACCTCGGTGACCACAGGTGGCATTGCAAGTCTGAGATGCAAGGTCCGGAGGGGAGGCACGTCTCTGCATGCTCTCTCCTCCTTGGACCTCTTGCATGCTGTCATCTAGGGGCAGGAACCAGAACATGAAAAATACCGTGCGTTTGCACCAGAACACAGGCGCTGGCACCTGGCAGGCACAGTGGGAATGCCCGACACATTGGATGTTGGATGGGCGGGGGACGACCCGGGATCTCCATTCTGCCCCACCTGGGGGGTTATCCGTGGCTGGGGTGGGTTCCTCGGTGTGCTGCCAGGCAGCATGGGGAGTCCCCGAGGGAAGGTGCAGACTGGGAGACAGAAGGAGGCATAAACAGCAAGCTAAAAAGAAAACTAAACAAACATCGTACTGGCAGTCACACAGAGTGCTTCACGAAACAGTGACTTGGACCAGGCAACCGACAGACAGCGTGCATGCATGTGACGTCACGTGCTACCGTGTTGGGGACTGCTAGTTCCCCCATTTGCTTTTTGGGTTATTTTCTGCCTGAGAAGCACTGGACTGGGAGTGACCAGTGAGACAGGAGCCCCTCATTTACCTTCCCTTATGCATGAAAATGATCATCACCGGAATTGCGGTAGCAGCATGGGTAAAATGCCACTTACAATTCCGGTAAACCTGCACTAGCATGATCCCAAGTCTGTCCTGACTGTGTTTGGTTTCTGTAAAAACGAGATGAGAGAAAAGGAACATCACTACTGTGTTTAAACAGAGGCAAACGGCGAGTGTTGAAATAAGAACCAGTGTGAAGTGCATATCCATTCAAGACTAACTCCCATGTTGGTAGTCGCACCTTTTATTTTATTTATTGAATTTTGATGACTGGGTAGGCCCACTGGGCCCCGGAGATCCCTTTTTCAGGGGCGACCCGGGAGTTACAGGATAAAAACATGGTAAAACAGTTAGTACAGATACAGCTTTGGCATTCTAACATGTGTATATATAGCAGTGATGTATTACATAGCAGGTTACATTGAATAATTGAGGTATACAGTATAGGAGAGCTTATGATTATATTGCGTCACAGTTACCCTCTTAGAAAAGAAATAATTTTAGGGGGAAAGACAACTGAGAGGGTTAGTGCTGCCAGCTCGGGTGGCTAGTTTTACAGTAACCAGAAGATCTGCATCGTTGTGAGTACTGAGCAGTCAGGCTTTCTGATCCCCAAATAGATGCTTTCCATTTCCTGCGTGGAAACAGATAGTTAAAGAGGGGTAGCCAAGTCCAGCTCGAGTCTGAAAGCATATAATCCAAGAATGATGGTTCTAGCCAAGACTTTATGTGCCTGAGAATGTACGAAGTCATGTAAAGAAGGGCTTATTGAAGGAGGTACAGATCAATTTACGGTTTTCCTTTATAAGTTTTTATTGTTCTCATTGACCTTCCGAGTAGTTCTGCTTTCTTTCTTTGCAGTATTATCACTGCTTCTGTTACAGTGTACACAGTCTGGAACAGTCCTATAGTTCTATACAATCTGCTTGTCTTTAATTATTTACCTGTTTTTTTTTTTGTTTGTTTGTTTTTCTCAATTTGTCTTCCTTGGGTATTGATAGACATTCAAACAAAAAACAGAAAACTATTTTGACCCAGTTAATAATTTTCTCTGCCCGCTGCTGGTCACAGGGCTATCGTTTTACTGAGTCCCCCCAAAAAACACACACACACACACACACACACACACACACACACACACACACACACACACACACATACACATACACACACACCTTCTGTAGAGGCAGAAATTTCCCTTGTGTTCTTGTTCCATCTGGCATTTTGTAGGTCTGTCTTGGGATTTTCAGTTTGAGGCCCTAGACTCCTGTGGGAAAACTAGGATCCTAAGAAAAGTTTGAGAGTCCTAGAGTGTGCACGTGCGTAAGTGCCAAGTCGTGAGAAACGATTGTTGAAATTTGGCACTTTCTGTTGCTGTTGCAGAAATGGATTACCTCAGTTGGGGGGTGTTACAGCAGTGGTGGTGGGGGGGGGAAGGTGAATAGTGGCAAACATTTCCCACAATTATATTTTTACTGCAGTAGTGGGAAAGGAGGAAGCACCCTGTGTCCTGATCTGCCTGCTGTGTGTAAAGGATGCAGTTACCTGCCTCCCTAAGAGCTCTGCTTTCAATAAACTCAGTTTTTTTTTGGGGGGGGGGCATTGATCTACACACTGGTGGTAAGCACCAGTTTAGAACTGCATGGTGTCATCTGTCCCTTTTGGCCACTGAGTTCTATAGTAAAATCACTGGTACATTGTGACGACAGTGGAAGAGCTCAGCATGGACAGGAACTACTTTACATTGTTCTGAGGTGTTCCGTTACACCAGGGTGTAAATCAACAAATAACACCCACAGAATCTACTAAAAAATGATGATACTCAGATAGTGCTTTTGTCAATATTTTTTTTAAAATTTTATCAGTTTGTCAAAATTTATAAAGAGCAAACAATACAATTTGGTTTCAGGAGTTATTCATAAATTCTTATACATACGAATGTTATTCAGATCCCATACCATGAGCTTATCCAAACCAACAAAATATTATAATCCCTTTGGCAAAATCCATCATCTACCTGTCTTTTAAAAAGAAATGTAGGTGAGCAATAGTTAGTTTCTAGGAATGTGGATATGTTGTTCAATCCACACTTTGTGGCAGGTTCCTTGCCGCTTTAAATCTTGCCGGAAGGTCTTCAAGCTGGCTCCTCCCACCCACCCGGGTGGTAAAACCCTCGGCTCCACCCCATGACGCCAGATCTTCCTTACCGCTTGAAAGCTCAGGTTCCCTCCTTTGCACGTTGCATTTTAGGCCTGGATCCATACTCTTCAGATTTCCCAAAACTAATTTTAAAATTTACAAGACTAAGATCTTCATCTTCCCTCGCGGCTGCGATGGACAAATCGACTCCCGGCTTCCGTCGGTACCCTTGTGGGCAGAAGATGTCCCAGACCAATCCTCACTCCACGTGCGTTTACTGCCTGGGGCTTGGCCACAATTCACAGGCCTGCAAATTGTGCAGGTCTTTGTCGGCTTCAGTCTTGAAGAACCACGCTGCCAGACTACTTCTTGGGCGCCCCGTAAAAATGGTACCTGTCGGTCAAGTCTAAGGAGGCCTGTTGGGCGGTGTCTGAGGTGGCAGGCTCTGCGGAGCAGTTGGAGCAGATGATGGCCCTCAAGGAGGAGGTGGCACAGGCCACTTCTTCTTCCTCCTTGGCCGTGGCATTTATCCCGCTCTCCTTGGGCTCCTCCTACACTGCTTCTTTTAAGGAGCTTTGTTAGTCCCTCTCCACTAAGGGAGAAGGGCCATCGGGACATTCCAGTTGGTCCAAAAAGAAGACTCTAAAGGTAAGTCCCACTGTCGATGTTCGTGGGAGCGGAAGAGATCCCCTTCACCGGACCGTCTACTTTCAACTCCGGTCGAGGCTGTGGCCGCTGGCTTCACGATGTCCCCGTCAGGTCAGCTGGCCGAGACATCCATCGATGCGGTTGAGATTTTTCTTGACCCGTCTGATGGTTTGTTGACAGGAGAAGCCAACAACCCTTCTTCACCAGTTACCCCGGTGGTTACCGAGGACTTGCCTGTGCCTCCTGTGCCGAAGTGCCCGGTTAAGGTCCCTGCACCGAAGGAGGGGTGGGTTTCTCCCATTCCCTCTCTGACCCACCCTCGGAATCCCCAAAGGTCTCAGTCCCAGTCCTCTTCCGGGTCCAGTCAGTCTCGCTGATGTTGGTGGTCTCAGTCTTGGCACCATGGAAAGCAGTGTCGCCGCTCATCCTCTTCGGAGGATAGGCTCTTGCGCAAGCTGCATCGGCGCTATGAGGACTTGATGTGGCAGCAACTTTTACTGACTGGTAACAAACTGACTCCATCACCTTCCTCGGCCATTAAGTGGCTGTCACTGGAGCGGCCAAAACAACCCCTCGTGGTAGTCGAGGAGCCGCCCCCGGCACCAGTTGATCGGCTGAAACCAGCTGCTCCACCCATTGTGGTGGAACCTCCGCCTCCACAACCGAAGACTGGGGCCCCAACCAAGGATTCTCTGTCGGGTCAGGGCTTGCCCCATAGGTTGTTGGTCACCCTCACTCCTGATTGACCTCGGCAGGTGGAGGGTGACTAAGGTGCTCAGCAACTGTTTGCAGACTCCTCGGAGTCTGATGATGACTCCTCCCTGTTCTCCAGGCCAATTGACCTGGAGTCTGCAGGGAGCCAGTCAGTGGATGAGAGTCCATCCTCATTTTTGGGTATGCTTCGACTCACCTCAGAGTCTACTGGGATGCAGCTCAAACCCGTTCAAAAACAGGCCAGGTATCGTATCCCCTTACAGAGATACTGGACCGAGGGGATTCCCCTACGGAGGCCTTTCTGGTGGCCGAAGCCATTGTTGGCCTGGCCCTGGAGTTGTGGCAGCGGCCAGCATCTTGTCCTATGTTTTCGGCCAGGATGGCTCGAAAGTACATGGTCCTCACCAGTTCACTCTCCGGTTTCACGGAGCACCACTCTGCGGAGGGTTAGTGACCGATAGCATTTTCCGGTGTTCCAGAAATGCTCGGGATGTGGACAAACCGGCCGATAAGAAATCCAAAAAGTTGGATTACTTGGAGCAGAAGGTTTATGCTGCTTCCTCCCTAGGCCTTCGTCAGGCTAGCTCAGCCATTCTGATGGCACATTTCTCACATGTCCTCATGGGCTCCCTGGGTGAGGTGATTCTTCATCTCTTGGCTGACCTTCAGACAATGGTCAAACAGGTGTGAGATCAGGGAAGAGCAGTGGCTAAACAGCTCCAAACTACATTGGACATTGGTGACTCTTGTGCCCGGTCAGTAGTGGCCGCAGTGGCCATGCACCACAGAGCTTGGCTGTGGATCTCCACCTTCACTGTGGACACCCAGCACAAGCTGGCAGACGTTCCCTTCCTGTGCACCAACTTGTTCGGGCCCAGAGTGGAAGGCCATCTCCAGAGGATTGAGAAGTCTAATGCCACCTTGGACTCTGTCACGTTTGCCCAGAAGGACAAAGGCTGCCCGCAGCAGCGTAAGCCCTTTCGTCCTTCTGCTTCTGTGGCACATCCGGCCCAGCAACACCAGCATCAGGGCCAGCAGGCTCACACTTGGCGCCCTAAGGCCAAGTCTGCCACTTCCTCTAGTAGGAAGCCTGGAGGCAAGGGTCCAGGAGGACCCTCAGCGGGCCCTTTCTCCAAGCCTGCCCAGTAACGGGTTGAGCGGTGTCGCCCCCAACCTCGTCACTCCTCCCCAGTTCCCCTGTGGGGGGCGGCTCCACCACTTCTATTCCGCCTGGTCCGCTATCACCACGGACCACTGGGTGTTGGTGTTAGAAGTGGTCAGCAGGGGTCTGGCTCTGGAATTCAAGCAGTTCCCTCCCTATCGAGCCGTCACCCCACGGGGGGGGGGGTTACTGGTTCCGTAGCCTCTCTGTCAGCCTGTTGAGCCAACATTGCCTTGCTCCTCCAGAAGAACGTAATCAGCGAGGTGGTGGACCGTCCTCCAGACCCAGGGTTTGTGTCCAGGTACCTCCTGGTCCCAAAACGGATGGGGGGGGGTTGGCGCCTCATTCTCGACCTGCATGACCTGAACAAGTTCCTAAGGCCTCGCACCTTCAGGATGGTCACTCTGGCTCAGATCATTCCATCCTTGGAACCAGGCATGTGGTTCTGTTCTCTGGACCTTCAGGACGTGTTCTTTCATGTCCCAATCCATCCGTCTCATCAGCGATTCCTCTGCTTCAGAGCAGAGGGATCTCTCTACGAGTTCCGGGCCATGCCCTTCGGCCTCTCTACAACTCCCAGGGTCTTCACCAAATGCATGGCAGTGATGACAGCATTCCTGTGGTGCCGAGCGGTCTGGTGCACCCTTACCTGGATGACTGGCTGATTGCAGTCCCCCCCCCCCAAGTTGAAGGTGGAGCGGTCCAGGGATCTGTCCCTCTGGGTCTGCTCTCAGATTGGCCTCCTTATCAACGAGGCCAAATCAGAACTCATGCCATTGCTGATGATTCAGTTCATCGGGGCAGAGCTCTACTCTCTCCGAGCCAGAGCCCGACTCCTGGGGGACAGGGCCGAGGTCCCTTCCTCCTTTGCCCAGTCATTTCTGGTTGGGCAATTGCGCCCTGCCCAGGACTTCCTGTGCCTCCTGGGCCTCATGGCAGCCTGCACCAGCATGGTCCATTGGGCCTGCTGGCATATGCGTCCCCTGCAATGGGGGCTGGCCAGCCACTGGTCACAGTGCTCCGGTCCTCTGGACCAGCCGGTGACAGTGACCCAGGAGATGTGGGACGGCCTCCAGTGGTGGCTTGTCCCAGCTCATCTGCAGGAGGGTATCCCATTCGTCCGCCCTGAGCTGACGGTCACTCTAACGACCGATGCCTCTCTGATGGGTTGGGGTGCCCAACTGTGGGAGCTCAGAGCCCATGGCCTCTGGTCCCCTCAGGAGTCTCGATGCCACGTCAACCTGCTGGAGCTTCGAGCAGTTCGACTAGCCCTCACCGCTGTGGCTCCATTTGTATGGGGTCAGGTGGTTCAGGTCCAGATGGACAACACCACGACCATGTACTACCTCAACCATCAAGGTGGAACACACTCCTTGCTTCTGTGCAGGGAGGCTCTCCACATCTGGTCTCTATGATCAGCCTGGAGGCGGATCTCCTAGCCATCCATGTGGCAGGAGCCTCCAACAGTCTGGCCGATGCCCTCAGCTGGATAGGTGCTGCATCTCACGAGTGGCCTCTCCTGCCGGAGGTAGTACAAGATCTGTTCTTCCATTGGGAGAACCCTCAGGTGGACCTGTTCGCCTCCAGAGAGAATGCGAAGCTGAGGCTGTTTCACGCCCACCCCCCCTCAGCAGGACTCGCTGCAGGGGGATGCCTTCTCGAGGCAATGGACCCCGGTCCTCTTCTATGCCTTCCCTCCATTTCCCCTGATCCACAAGGTGCTTCTCAAGGTGAAGAGGGACAAGGCACAGTTGATTCTGGTAGCCCCAGACTAGGCCCGCCAGTTCTGGTACCCAGATCTCCTCAGCCTCAGCTCCAGGCTCCCAAGGCAGCTTCCAGCCCGCCCGGACCTGCTCTCAGTTGACAAGGGGAAGGTTCTCCATCTGGACCTTCAATCCCTGCACCTGACGGCCTGGTTCCTGAGCGGCTAGAGTTCCAGGCCTTGGATCTTTCCGACGAGGTCCTCAACATTGTTGAGGTATCCCATAAGGAGTGGACCAGGAAATGCTATGTCTTCAAATGGAAGAGATTCTCCATTTGGTGTCAGGACAAGGGGGTTGGACCCTTCTTCCTGTTCCTTGGCTAGCATTCTGGACTACCTATGATCCCTTTCTCAGCTAGAACTTCAGTCGATGACCCTTAAGGTGCACCTGGCAGCCATCTCTGCTTACCGGGCGCGGGCTGGCAAGCAGTTGGTGGTGCGGGAGAAGGTGGTCAGGCGCTTTTTCAAAGGTCTTGATCACATATCCCCTTCGGTCGAGAGCCTCCACCTCCGTGGGATCTACTGCTGGTATTGGCTAAGCTCATGGACAAGCCATTTGAACCAATGTACAGGTGTGACATCTCTCACCTGTAGTGGAAGACCACCTTCTTGGTGGCTATCATGTCAGCCAGAAGGATGGGAGAGCTCCAGGCGCTTTCCATTGAGTCTCCTTATCTGTTTTTTCCACAGGGACAAGGTTGTCCTTTGCCCCCAACCGAAATTCCTTCCGAAGGTGGTGTCGGAGTTTCACCTTAACCAGGTGTTGACTCTGCCAGTGTTCTACCCTAATCACACCTCGGAGGCCGAATATAGGCTCCATACTTTGGACCCTAGAAGAGCGCTCTCTTATTATAAGGAGCGAATGGCTAAAGTTCAGGAAGAGGTTCACCAGCTGTTTGTCACCTACACTGAAGCCGCAGCTGGCAGACCTGCAGCCAAGCAGACGATAAGCGGGTGGGTCACCTCCTGCATAGATCTCTGCTATAGGTTGGCGGGCATGGAGCCTCCCAAAGGGATAAGAGCTCATTCTACCCGCCATACCACTGCTTCTAGGGGCGTCTCTATCCTGGAAATCTGTAGGGCTGCTACCTGGAAGTCAGCACACATCTTAATTTCCCATTACCACATTGACTTAGAGTCACACTGGGATGCTGGTTTTGGGACCTCGGTTCTCCAGTCCTTATTCCCTAAGTAGGGGGTGCGCGCCTTGCCTCCCTCCTCCCGGAGAACTGCTAAGAGTCTGCCACAAAGTGTGGATTGAACAACATATCCACATCCCTAGAAATACAGGTTACTCACCTGTAACAGGAGCTCTAGGAGTGGTATATGTTGTTCATCCACACGGCCCACCCGATCTCCCCGGCTTTGACATGCAACCTGGCTTCCAGCAGGCTAGATCTGGTATCATGGGACGGAGCCGAGGTTTTTACCACCCGGGTGGTTGGGAGGAGCCAGCTTGAAGACCTTCCAGAAAGATTTAAAGCGGCAAGGAACCTGCCACAAAGTGTGGATGAACAACATATACCACTCCTAGAACTCCTGTTACAGGTGAGTAACCTGTATTTATAGGACAAAATCTGGTCTCGGTGGAGAAATATATAGCAACGAACGCCTCCATATTATTTCAAATTTCTCCTGTTTTTTTATTTAAGATTGCCATTAGGCGTTCCATCTGATAAATCTTGATCACTATATCTTGCCAGTGTGATAACTTCACACTGTTGTGGGTGAGCCATCTCTTCGTGATTGCTTTTTGGGCACCCAGTACAGCAATCCTCAAAAGTCTGCTAGTATTGGGGCCCCTACACCCACTAGGGAAGTCGGAGAAAAAATACAAAGCGGGCGTCAGGGAGATCTCTGAGGTAATGATAATTTGCAGAGCTTCATTCAGCTCTTGAAAGTAAGAAGCCAGAAGTAGACATCCCCACATGATGTGCACTACGGCCACTGGAGAGTGACCGCAGTTCCTCCAGCATGTGGGATCTCTCCCTTGTTGATATTTTGCTTGGATTAGGGGAGTTCTGAAGTAACGTATATGGTCATCTTCCACAAAAATTCTTTCCAGCTGATCACTGATGCCCCTCTATGTATCAGGCCAAGGTGTCTCTCCCAGTTCTCTTCAGGAGCCTGTCCCCCCCAGATCAGAGTCCCAGGCTGCTTTGACATATTGGACAGAGTTCCCTTCATAGGCTGAGTGTCAGTATGAGATTATATGTTTCTGGGGAGCCTTATTACCCAGGGCCAAGCGAACGAGTTCTAGGATCCGAGGAGGGGGAGGCTCCTTCCAGCAATTCTGGGAAAGAGACCCCACTAGGTGGCGCACCTGGAAATACCTGAATTTGTCCTGTGGAAGGAGGCCATATAGATCCACCAGATCTGAGAACGTAGTAAAACTTCCTCTCTCCACAATCTGCCATATTAAGTGCAAACCCACCCTCTCCCATCTGCAAGAGCCCAGGTCCAATTTGGCTAGAGGAAAACATTGCAAATGTGGAATGGAATAAAGGAGGGGGCACCATCTCCTTAGCTTATCATTTAGTATGCTGTACCAGCTTTCAATTGTGGAAGTACCGAAAGGATTAGCCCCCCCAAGCGAGTGATATGTACTGCATTGTGTTAATAAAATGTTATTCTTATGAATAAGGTCTTCCTCCTGTATTTCCAGAGTCTTCCACTTGGCTATGTAGTTATCCTGGAACCAATAAAATACCATTCTTAGCTGGGTTGCTTGATGGTACTTTTTCAGATTAAGTAAGGCTAAACCTCCCCTGTTTTTTGGGAGCTGGAGGGTCGAAAGTCTGATCCGTGCTCTTTGTTTTCCCCACTGGAATCTAGCTATTTTCTGATTTTTTTTTTTTTTAATGCTTCTGAAAAAGGCTTCCAGTATTGAGATAGGTAAAGTCTGTGAGATGTACAAAAACTTAGGCAGTAAGGTCATTATAACCGCATCCACTCTCTGTATATATATATATTTTTTGTATTATCCCCCCCCCCCCACGTGCTGCCGCTTTCAGCCACTCCTTCAGGCTGTGCCAATGCTACACCCAATCCGTCCTGTTCCCGGCCCTCACATTTCAGACATCCCCAGGGTAACACTGATGTAACCCTTCACTGGGCGGGTCCCCCTCCTCTGAGGGGAGAAGCACCTGAGGCAGGGTAAGTGCAATACTTGCCCCTGGGGTGCTGCTGAGGGCTGGATGACTCGGGACATTGACGGCATCGGACTGCTTAGCGTCAATCATCCAGTCGAGTGTGAAGCCATTTTCCGTTTTTCTGGTGATGTTCTCTCCTTTGCGCTGCGTCCTGCATTACTCCGGTCTTCACCGGAGGTCACTGCAGAGCATTGCACTCCCACAGCCCACCCCAGGAGAGTAGAGCAGTCTTACAGACACTCAATCCTCTCCTTCCCTTGCCGGCGGTCCGAGTCCATTCCTGAACCCGGGTCCCGGCGTGGTTCGAGGTAACGTGCCAGCGCCTCAGCCCTCTGCACCACTGGGCTGGCCCACTCTCTCTATTAATGCGATGGGGACTAGTGCTCAGTTCTCTAAATCTGATTTCAGCTGCTCAAGGAGTGGTGGGTAGTTAAGAGAGAATAAAAGCCCACTCTCCCACCCCCAAGTTGATGCCCAGGTATCTTAGTTGTTGTAGGTTCCATCTGAATGGAAAGCTCTGTTTAATGTGTTCAGATGGGGTATAATTTAGCTATAGGGCCTCAGTTTTAATTTGGTTTATCTTATATCCTGCCAGTGTTCTGAATTTTGTTAGTGCCTCCCACATCAGACCCAGTGACTTCTCCGGGTTCACTAAGTAGACTAGGAGGTCATCTGCGTAAAGGGCTAATTTATGGGTTTCTCCTCCTAAATGTAATCCGGGACACTGACATCAGTGGTGGCCAGGGAGCAGAGACTGATGGATGTGCTTCAGGATGCCTTCCTGGTGCAGCAGGTGGGGGAGCCTACCAGAAGGGGGAGGATACTGGACATTGTCCTTGCAGACAGTAACCAGATAAGGGGTCTAGAGGCGTGTAGTCCGCTGGCAGGTGGAGACCATGCTACGGTCTGGTTTCTGCTGTGTCTTGGGGGAGAGATAACCACTCAAATACAGTAGTGGTGGACTTCTGGGGGGCAGACTTCATGGGCATGGGCGTGGTTCTTAGGAGGAGATTGAACAAGATTAGGCCAGACATGGATGTTGGTAGCTTGTGGGAGACCGTTAAGAAAGGGGTGCAGGAGACTACTAGCTCATGTACAAGGGTTAGCCATAAAAATGGTAGAACCAACAAGCTGTACTGGTGGACCAGGGAGGTGCAAGAGGCAGTGAGGGATAAAAAGGCTGCCTATGCACGTTTTATGCACTCCAGGGGGCCAAGGGAGAGAGGAGACTACGAAATGGCAGCAAGGAGAGTCACCAGAGTGGTGAGGGGAGCCAAGGCTAGGATGGAGCAAAACCTGGCTAGGGATATCCGGAGGCGTGGAAAGGGATTTTATAGATACATAGGGAAGAAGAGAAAAGGGAGAGCACAGATCTCCAGGATTAGGACTGGGAAGGGTTGGGCTCAGGAGGCGGGGAGCAGGTGGAGGTACTAAATGAGTACTTTGCCTCAATATTTATGGAAGGAGACAGGGGATCCATTCAGCTGGAAGAGAGGGAAGGGGAGACAGCTGAGTGGAGAGGTCAGCTGGAGATGAGAGGATCGGAAGAGGCTGGGGCATTGGGTGGGCCAGGCCTAGAAGGGAGGAGTGTTTAGTTGAGGGGGGTTAGGGAGGGAGAAATCAGAGGACAGAGTGAGGGAGGCCCTTCTGGTGCTGAAATATGACAAGGCGCCGGGACTAGATGGGCTGCATCCGAGGGTCCTGAAGGAATTGGCAGATGAACTAGCAGCTCCGCTAGCTGCACTTTTCAATGCCTCTCTGCAGACAAGATGGGTGCCTCAAGACTGGAGGGTGGCTCATGTGGTGCCTATCCACAAAGGGGGGTCTAGGAAGGAGATGGGAAATTACAGGCCTGTCAGCCTAACATCTGTGGTAGGCAAACTAACGGAGGGCTTCATCAAGGAGAAGCTCAGGAGGCAACTGGAAAGGTTGGAGCACCTGGATGACAAACAGTATGGTTTTGTCCCGAGGAGAGCATGTCAGACCAACCTAATAGATTTTTACGACTGGGTGACAGGGACCCTGGACCAACAAAGACTGGTGGACGTCCTATATCTGGATTTCAGTAAGGCGTTTGACTCGGTACCCCACAATGGGTTGTTGACAAACTTGGAGGGATGGGGGTGGGAGGACAGTTGCTTAGGTGGGTAGAAAATTGGCTAATGGAAAGAACACAGAGGGTAGTGGTTGGAGGGATAGTCTCCTCACCTAGGAAGGTCTTCAGTGGGGTTCCCCAAGGTTCGATACTAGGGCCACTCCTGCTCAGTGCCTATGTCTCTGATATAGAGAGGGGGGTTAGGAGTAGGATGAGCCTATTTGCAGATGACTCGAAACTGGGAGCACTGGCAGACAGGGAGGAAGCGAGAGAGAAAGTCCAGAAGGTCTGGATACCTTGGGGGGGTTGGTCAAAAAGGTGGGGACTGAGGTTTAATCCAAGGAAGTGTAGGGTGCCGCATCTGGGGTTCAGAAACCCTGGTCATGTATACACCCTGGGAGGGGTCTCACTGCAAGCCACAATGAGTGAAAAGGACCTGGGGGTGGTGGTAGATGCCAAAATGAATAACACTGAAAACTGCAGAAGATATGTGGCAAAGGCAAACCGGATTCTGGGCTGCATAGCCCGAGAAATTAAGTCCAGAAGGAGTGAAGTGATACTCCCTCTGTATATTGTCTTGATCAGGCTGCATCTTGAGTACTGCGTGCAGTTCTGGAGACCTTACCTTAAGAAGGACTTTGCACTGCTGGAGAGGGTCCAGAGGAGGGCAACCAGGATGATTCAGGGCATGAGAGAGAGGACCTATGAGGAAAGGCTGGAAGAACTTGGGCTGTACTCACTGGAGGAGAGGAGAGACAGAGGGGACATGATAGGGGTCTTCAAATATGTGAAAGGGATAAACAGGGGCAGAGCCAAAGAAATGTTCAGACTAAAGAAAAGGGGCACAACCAGGGGGCATGAGTGGAAATTGGAGGGGGGGAAATTACATGGGAGAACGAAAAATACATTATTTCACTGAGAGAGTGGTGGGACCATGGAATGCACTGCCAGGGAGTCTAGTGGAGGAGGGCACAGTGAAGGGCTTTAAGAGGGGGTGGGACAGGTGCATGGGTAAACTGAAGGCGAAGATGACCCTCTCTGGGGGGTGGGTGGGAGAGCAGGCGTCCAATAGGGGTTGGCTACCGAGCAGACACGACGAACCATCAGGCCTATTCTGCTGGCTTTTAATATGTTGGTAAATGCTGATTGTTTGGCGGGGGGAAGGGGCAGGGATTAAGTGGATGGTGGTATTGCTTGCTCCAGGAAATTACAAGTGGCGTAAAGTACGTTACATTTCTAACTGCAGAGAGGAGGTTAAAATTCCAGATAGGGTGTATTTATTCTCTTGGGAATGCAGGGAGTTGCCTGCCCATGTTTGCTGCTCTTTAAGATTAGGCCTGCTTGGAAGATGACTGAGATTAGGCCTGCTTGGAATAAATACACTGTATTTGGAATTAAAACAAACAAACCAAGAAACAAAATGGTGAGCTGCCATAAGTAGTTCTGGTTTGTTTGTCGTTGCTGATGGGTGGGCCAGGATTCAAAACTGGAGCTATATCATATCTTGTGTTTTGGCATAACAAGCAAGAAGGGAGTTGGTGCATGTCAGGTAATGAAGGGGATCTAGGTAGGCCAGATAAGAGGACTGTCTTGTCGCTTCCCAACACAAGGGAAGAGGTGAGCCTCGGCATGCCTGCCAAATGTGGGCATCTTGATGTGCCAAGTAAAAAAGTATGAAAAGTGTTGGCATCTGAGCACTGCAAGGAAGGAGGAGTCGTCGTCCCAGCAGGCCTGGTAAGGGGCAGGGAGTAGTCCCAGGAGGCCAAACGGTTTGTTTGAGGTATTGTATTCCCTGCTGATGAAAAAAGTGGTTGGGGCAGGTATTCTAGGAAGTTGGAGGAGTATCTGTCAGGCCAGGAACTGGTGGCAGGGAGAGGATTCTGAAAACCAAGGTTGGGGATACATTGGAGTTGTTATCCCATGAATGGGAGGAGGCTGCAGGGAAGATTTTTGAATGAAACAAAAAAGTCACCACTCGAGGAGGAAACAGCAAGTAGCTGAAATATATTGAAACACATTCCTTATGGCGTTGGACCCATCCATTGCTTAACCCAACTCAAAATGGCTGCACAAGATCGAATGAGTTTAAACAAAGGAATACCCACCAACGCTCCCATACTTCATACTTCTGCAGGGTTGCTTCTCGAAGCTCAAGTACAAAGGCAGTGGGATGCTGGCTGTGTGTTCAATACATTTTAGCTACATGTGATTTCCACCTCAAGTGATATCTTTGTTTTGCTCTAGTGCATCAGGGCTTCCTGTTCTGCATTGCCCTGTCTGGTGGCTGAGTAGGGTCCCATTTTTACATTTATTGTTTTCAGTTACCTTACTCTTCAGACTCTCTCCCCACTGAGGGTCCAGGGCTCTCAAATACAAATGTTTGGGAGTTCTGGACAAAATGTTAGTATCTAGCAGTAGGTTTTTACAATTTTAGGTCATTGTACTGTAAATGGATTGCTCAGGCAGCACTGAGAAACATCAGTGGATGCAGTGGCATCCTGAACTCTGAATCATGAGTCTATAAAACACATAAATAATTTAATACTTCCCCCAAGATCTCTGTTTACACTGTTGCTCCTTAGTGGTGCCCAGGTGGCGCTTTTGTGGATACGTACATATGAAAATACGAATGTGCCAGCAGAAACAGACCACCTGGTCTATCTATGTCTGCTCGAGTGTGCAGCTAGCACCCCTAGTTTGCAGCTGCCCCCCCAAACTACAGTCCATCAGATAGTGCTGGTATACCTCTGAATCTGACCAAAGTTGGATTTTGGATCCATAGTCAAATAGTTGTGGATCTGAGGCTAGATCCATTGCATCCAACCTCAGATAGTTAGCTCCGATGTTCTGATACCTTGTGGTCCGATCCACTGAATCCTGGTCTGATTTACAGTTACCTTGGATACTTACTGTGGACCCCAGGCGGTCGGATCCTTGGTCAAATATTTATGCCATCTGAGACCACCCAAAATCTGGCCAAAATGATGTTATCCTTTGGTATGTAACCTGATAGGATACAACCAAAAAACACTACTGCTTCCATGCCATGGTTAGAACTGGCAGTGCCCCGCCACTGCAAAGTTTGCAGTATCATTGTGGCCTGTTTACTGCCGGCCTGTGTTTTCTGCAGGCACTAGTGAGGAGGTGCTAATAATTGAGTGTGGAAGGCTTTTGGGGGCAAACAACAGTGAAAGGTTAGGTCTCCCTACTTGATGCTTTTTCCAGTTCTGTGGATATCAGAATAATTACTGTAATAGTGATGTGTCTGCTAGAATTTGGGTGTCAGGGATGAACCCGCTCCGAGGTCGGGTAGGAGGCGGAGACTGAAAGGCATTGGCGGCTCAAAGAGTGGAGTGCATGGACGAGGGGCAGTAAAGAGAAAGTAAAAAAAAAAACACACAAAAAAATTTTGGGACCCAAGCTTCGAACCACTGGGCTGCTCAAAAGAAAAGAAAAACATCCGTTGCTTTTTGTTCACATGCAGTTCTCCACTTAATGTCAGCGCTGAGCTTGAAGTTAGTACAGTTCTGAGAAGCACTTGATATGGATTCCACAAGTGGCCGTTTCGCAAGAGGTTTGCGATGGCCCAAGGTGCTTCTGTGGCACAGATCCACGGAGAAAGGGGGATCCCAGGCAGTGCGTAGCCTGCTGTGAAAACAAGACAGCCAAATTCTAGTGTCGTCATTGCTGTTTCTTTTATTTCTTTTAGTTTGAAACGTTGTTGTAGTACTAATGAAAGAATGGATGCTATTGAAGTGCAGTTAAAATTGATGGTGTGACCTGGCCTGCTGGGTGCTGTGTGGTTGTGTCCTGCATCATCATGTGGGAGCCCAGGGGTTGTGCCATGAGCCTGACTCTACCCCCAGACCACTGGAGCCTCAAGCATGGCCGGAGGCATCATGAGCCAACCCTGAGGGGAGGGAGTGGAGCATTCTGCTCTTGCAGGCAGGAAGTAGGTGTGGCCTTCACTCTGTGGGTGATCATGCAGTGTTGGCCACCCTCCTCCCGGGTAGAGGGAGGAGACATGGGTGCCCATAGTCTTACAGCCAGTGATGTGGGAGGGTGAGAAACAGCGAAAACAACTCCGAGGCAGCTGGTGACAAAGACCCATTTAGCCCGATGCCACCAAACTTCTCTACTCCCCTTTCACCAGCCTCTGACTGTGGACGTTCCCAGCAGTACGCAGGTCAGAGGTTGGGGGCTCTGCCATGGTGCAATAGAGGATTGACAAATCTGCATGAGGAAGGCAGCTGGGACAAGTATGCGTGTCGAGAGGGGGGGAAGGGGCAGCAGCAGTGAAGTTTTGTACCCAATGTATTACTTGTATATATGCCAATGTGGAGAAAGGAATAAATTAAAAAACATTGATTTTATGTGTGTGATTTGGCTATGAGATCACAGTTGCACTAGACGAGTTTCCAGATTGTTAGGCTTGGGTATTGGGGGGGGGGGGTTCTTCTTTTAGAGTTTCTCTTAGAAAGGTGGGGCTGCTTTTTATTTGGTATGCTGTGCAGTGACCCGCACACCAAAACCAATGGGAGGGCATTGCTGCTTTAGGATGGATAAGATCTGATATGCTGTGTTGATCTTTGGTAGGAGAGATCTAGATATTTTGGGGAGGGGGGTCAGTGAATATGGGGGGGGGGAGACAAACTTAAGACTCTAAGACTTCTACCAAGGGGATTCTCCTCCTTCAGCTTGGGCAGACTACCATTACCTTTGGTCACATTGGTTTGGAGATCCAAGTGACTGGGTAGGGTTAGGTCATGGGTTGCAGGCACATTCTTCCTCATGTTCAGGCCTGACTGCTCTCAAATAAATACAGGAAACCGATGTTGAAATCCAGGTTGTGTAAGCACCAGCCCAGGATCTGGAGAAGTAAAAAAGCCACCAGGAGTTGCTTCTGGTTCCCGGAGGTCTGTGGAATCACGCTCATCTGCCCGGCTTCCCTTGCCTCTGCTCCACAAGTCCCAGGCACAGTGAAGTTAAGTGAACGTCTTCATTATAGCACAAACCTCACATTGTATGGGTTTAATTTGGTCCCAGGAAGCCGGCTCATGATTCATAAATATCGTTCCTCTCTTCCTCGTTGTTTTCCTTTAATTAGACTGCTTACAGCATGGAACAGTTTACAGTTTATAAATGGAAACCTGTCTTCATGTTCCCAGGAGAGGGGCATTCTGGGAACCCGGTGAGCATAACAGTAAGCATCTGAGAGTCACTATTTGTCGACAAGCTTATTCGCTTTTAACCCATTAGAGATCCTGGGGAGGGGTTGCTGGTAAATTTTTGCTTACAGCTTGTGTTCTGCAGGCTGTGGGTTGCTTCAGATGAAATTCCGATCTTCCATCCAAACAACTGGTTTGGTTTACTGCCTTCCTAGACACTTAAAAACAAATGTTTTTAAACCTGGGATTCAAAACAGAATATTAGCAGCTGGACAGTTGGTATTCTGCTCACATTTTTTGGTGTGCTTGGAGCATCAAATGAGTATAACCCACCTTCGGGACCTACTGATGGTCAAACTGGATCTTGGAAGGGATTTCTGGTGCATTTCTGAAAATGTGAACAATGGAGAGGTGTTAATTTTCACTGTGTAGCAGCCCCCATCCCCACTCCCGTTTCATTAAAGGGAAACGCTGAGTATGCTGTAAAGTGCAGCAGCTGTTGCAGAAATGCCCAATTAGGGCTTTATGCAACAAAAGTAATTTTTCAAGTAGCTTTTAGATATTTTCTTGATTTGTAAAGAACCACACCATCATATTAGTTGACTCGCCCGTGACCATCTCGCACACAAAAGCGACACAGCATGCTGGTAATACTGATGAGAGCTGCAACTAATGGCAGAGTTGGCAGCCCTCATTAGCATGATCGGTGTGCTGGAAACGCAATCTACCTGCAGATAATAACTGATTAACCAACGTGATAACGGTTCTTCAGAAATTAAAAATAAAACATCTAAAAGGTATTTGAACATTCTTTTTCTGCTAAAAGCCTAATGGGTGTTTCTGTGGCAGCTGCTGCACTGCAGCAACACTGATGTTCCCTTTAAGGGCTTGACAAAAAATCCGGTAACTCCGTCTCATGTTGAACATTTTGATTTCTCCCAGAAGCAAGTTCGTCGTGGTCTTTCGTCACAATGAAGTGTGAAGTTTTTTTTTTTTTTTTAGCTATGGGCAAGCCAGGTGGATTGGGATTTGGATTTCCCAACCCCAGAATGAGTTTGGATTTGTTTTGCTAAAGATTTTTGATTTGCACCCAGCAGGAGTGGCACAGAGCACCCACTGCCTACACTCCCTCCCCCACAAATTCACTGTCTCTCTCTTTTTTTTCACAGTGTCTTTTCCTTTTAGTCTTTCTAGCATAGGCTGGCTCCCCACCCTCAAACTCACAGTCTCCCATTTTTCTTTTACTCATTATTCCTTTTAGTTTGTTTTAGCACAGGCTGCGGGACCAGCAGCAGTATCATTGGCTGAGACCCAATCCCCCACATTAACTTCTGACTCCTTCTTCTGTTATCTATTCACCCTTCCTCCCTCCATCATTGATTGATCAGTTGATTTCAGGGCTCCCAAATCTACAGGTATTTTTCAGGGAAATTGGAGTTATTGGCAGGGAAATTGCTCCCATGGACTGCACCAGGAAAGACATACCAGGCTGATAACAGCTTGTTTCCACAGGTGTCCGGGGGAAGGTGGTGGTGGGGGAGAAGGAGGAACAGAGAGGTACACTAAGAACAATAAATACAGTACAAATAATAGGTCCCTCTGTGGAGCCACCAATAAACCCTCACCGACTGTGTATGCAGTCCCTCCCACTGCCTTGCTCCCCTTGATGTCCGTGCTATGAATGGTGCTGTGCTATCAATCTTCGGTACTCCGGTTTGTACATACACAAAGTGGAGCACATTGCTGGTGTCTGCGTTGCTTGGATATCCTCTGACCCCTCCCTCAGCCCTTTAAACCTGTCACCTGATAAATACACTGACTGGGAGGCTGGGGAGGAAAAAAACAAGTGAACATTCTGAGTCAAACAGTCGGTTATTCTTGGGTCTCGCCTCGTTTCTTGTGAAATTTAGGCTTCTGTTGTAAAAAATTTTTTTTTTTTCAGTCTGTCAGTGTTTCACTCAAGTACTTTTAAAGAAACTCATCCCTGGAAATGGGGGGAAAAATGTTAATCTCAGATTACCTGATTAAAGGTGGGCAGTCCTGGGTAGTTCTGGTGAAGTGGGGGTTCAAGTGCATACCTTCCTCGGCGGGGGGGGGGGTGTTATGGATTTGTTTCTTTGACCCACTGCCCCAGCTAGCTGTACCTGTAGAGGAGGATGGAGGAGTTCTCCTTCCCGGGGAGGGGCTCTTGCCCTCATTGTGGAGCGGCTGCCCCCCCCATCCCGTGTCTCTGGAGGATGGGTGCTACTACGTCATGTAGTCTCTTAGTTCCACATTCTGTCTTGCTAGTGATGGCACAGAACGAGGACCCTTTGGTGGGAATGTGTGGAGACACAGTAAAATCTATTAGTCCCACCCTCAGTCTCCCTGGTGACGGCCCTGAGAGGACCCCTGGTGGGAAGTTGTGGCACCAGGCCCCTTTTCCTTCAGCAGGATGTGGCTCGCACTGTGTTTGGACATTCATGATCTCACTTGTTGCTTGCCAAGTCTGAATCTTTGAGGGAGGTGCTTCCCATGATGCACTTACTGGCAATATCTATTCAGCAGCATTAACCTGTCTCGGCCCAGTGGAGCAGATTGGAGTGGAGGACCCAGCTTTGCAAGTCCACTGTAGAATGGACCACACACCCAGATGCAGGCATAGGCCCTTTCAGGATCTGGCAGTCGATGGCTGGCTGGAAAGGGGAACGAGAGATGAAAGGAATAAAGCAGTAAACTGTGGAAAGGTTGTAAAAAAAAAAAAAAAAAAAAAAAAAAATAGAATGCTTAAGGAAAAAAAAAGTGGGCTGCATGAAAGGTACCCCACAGCATGGCAATAGTGAGCTTGTCGAGAAGTGGGGAGGCTAACTAACTTGCCCATTCTCCCACCCTACACCCCCTTCCCTATCTTCCAGAGTGATGTTTTCTATTAAAACATTCACTCTCCTGGCAGACTCCATATTTTGCAGTCCTCCCCAGGCTGATCCAACAAATTATCTAAGAGCAATTTATTTGAACATTGGCCTCTCCCTTCCTGACCCCTTATTCATGATTTCAGAAGGGGGGGTGATGATCTAGGAAAAAAAATAATAATCCCCAGCTTGCCCAGTCATCCTTCCTCACACAGTGTGCTTCCAATATTTTAGTCCATGTATGACAGAGAGTAGCCGGATGCTCTACCAGGAATGGGGGTGGGGTGGGGTGGTGGAGCAGTGTGCGTCATTAAAGACATAAGGCAGACTGATTGGTCCAGACTGTAACAGACAGGTTTGTTTACCCCCCCCACAAAGCAGGCAGAGATCGAGGAAAACTGATGGTTTTGAACTGGGAGGAATTATCCCGTGATGCTCCTGTCTTCCTTTGTCTCCTATGCAGGGCAGCAGGCATTTCATGCTGCACTATGCCATGGTGTTTCTCTCTCTCTCAGTATAATCAAATCCAGCAATGATATCCTGTCTCTCACCCATATGAAAAGTAGAACAGGCTTGGGGGGGTGCACTGGGGAGAAAAGTACACAGTTATTGCCAGAGTTTGTCATCTACAGTAATGACCCAAAGCCCATGGTCTTCTGCCATTAACAACACAAACAAGTCTGGAATGTAAACAAAATATATATATTTTTAGTAGACACAAGTGTGCAAGCAAAACGCAAAAAATTAGAAACACAGACCAACCAGTCTGCCTTGGTTAAATGCTTTAATACCATTTGTGACATCTATGCCCCACTCATGAAAAGGAAAATTAGTGGACAGGAAAATGGCTGGATCAATGGGGAGCTCCTCTCCCACCTGAGAGATGGGGACTGCCTCTGGGAGAAGGCCAGAACCTCAGGAAGCAAGCATTACTTCCAGTGCTACAGAACGGCAAGAAATCGCTGTACCAAACTTATCCGGCTCACAAAAGCCAACTTCCATAAGACCCAGCTCAGCAACGCATGGAGTGATGGTAAAAGATTCTGGGACAACATCAAAAACATCCTCAGTAAGGATGACAAGCAGCACCCTCAGTTACTCAATATTAATAACTCCCCCCCCCCCCACCACTGACCCCCCTAACCATTGCAGATACCTTTAATAAGGCCTTCACCGACCTGTCCTCAGTGCTGCCTTCAGACTGTCTTCAGCTTGCTGGGATCCATGCCAGCACCAGTTCACCAGAGAGTACCCATCCAGCCTTCTACTTTAAGAGGGTGACGATGGAGACCCTAACCATGGTAAAGAAAGTCCTTGGCAAGACCAGATTGGGCAGTGATGGGTTAGACATGAAACTACTATCCCTTATCTCTTACCCTGGATGTTCTTATCCGGCCTGTAACAATGTTATTTAACAAGTCCCTGACCCTTGCTCAATTTCTGGAGGTTTGGAAGCAAGCCCTTGTTACACCAGTGCATAAAAATGGCGATAAGTCACTGGTAACCAACTACAGGCCCATCTCTATCCTCTCCCCGCTATCCAAGGCTCTGGAAAAGATTGTGACGGGCCAACTCATCAACTACCTCAATAAATACAATCTGCTATGCCCAAACCAGTATGGCTTCAGACAAAGTCACAGTACCACCATGGCACTGCTGGACTACATGGACTATGCACACAAGGCACTGGATGAAGGCAAACTGGTGGGGTCAGTCTTCGTAGACCTCACCAAAGCCTTTGATACCATCAACCACCCACTACTATTGACCCAACTTCATAACTTGGGTGTGGCGCCCAACGCCTTATGCTGGTTCCAAGACTACCTGGCACAAAGGAGCCAACGTGTCAGAACTGGGCAGACAGTATCCAGCACCAGAGAAGTATCCTTAGGGGTCCCTCAAGGGTCAATTCTGGGGCCCCTGCTTTTCAGCCTCTTTTTAAATGACCTTCCCACAGCCTGCGACACTAAACTTATCCTTTACACTGATGATGCCATTCTACTGAGCAACAACACCTCTCAGGGTGCCCTCCAATCTGAACTGCAGAATTCCTTCACTAAACTCGAGGGATGGTCCTGTAGGCACAACCTGCTGCTAAACTACAAGAAGACCAAGGCCATGCTTGTATCCAGCCCCCATAACAAACACAGGCTCCACCCCCTTGTCACCTCCAACACATGTAGTGAGCTGCTTGAACAAGTGCACTTGTTTAAGTACCTGGGGGTCACCATTGACGACACCCTCACGTTCGCGCATCACATTGACTCTCTCATAAGGGTGGTTAACACCAAGACTGGCGTTCTTTATAGGCATAGGAAATTCTTCACTCTGGAGGCCCTCCGCCTCTCAATCTGCAGCTCCATACTGTCTACTATAGACTATGGGCTGGTGGTTTACAGGGCTGCATCAGATACAGCACTCATGAGGGATCAAACTACGCTCAGTAAGACTCACCCTGGACGCAGATCGCTACACTCATACCTGTACTCTGTATGAATGCACTAATTGGCTCACATTAAGGAACAGGATCAAGTTCTGAACTTGTCTCCTGGGGAAGAAGGCACAATTGGGCAAACCCCACCCTGTGTAGAAGATATGTTCGAGCCTTCCACCTCATCACATATCACCAGGGGGAAGATGAGAGGGGAAATGTCCATCCTCTTCTGCCGCACCTCACTAGGGCAATGTGCCTTCTCCTATCGGGCCCCCCTGTGGCTGAATGAACTCACTGTGCACCTCTTGGCTTCCAAAAGCCTGACTCAATTCAAAACTGGCCTCAAACAGCACCTAATAACAATCTCAGAATGCACCTTCCTCTAAAGGCTGATACCCCTGACCTTATGAAAGCACCTGTCAGGATTTAAGTACCTCACCCCCAAAACCTCACCCCTCCCCAAACCCAGCCATTGCTTACCCATAGCAAGCAGTCCTTTATTGTGATTTCTGCACCTGCCCCTCATACTCGGGCTTTCACTCCAGCCCATTGTATCACTGTACAGTCCATATTCGCACAAATAACCTGGCCATGCCTGCCCACCCCCTTCCCTAATCGCAAGGCTTTTGTCTGCAGCATTACCTAGCCCTACTCTCTCACCTCACGCCACGGGTCACCTTGGAGACAGGGAATGGCATAACAATCCGCACAGGGATTGTATACAGACCCCCGTCTCAAGGGGAGGAAACTGACAAGAAAATGATAGAGGACATTCTCAAAATGGCTGAAAAAGGGGAGATACTGTTGTTGGGGATCTGAATATGCCAGATATTAATTGGATGACATGTACTGCAGCCACATCCAAGAGCAGGGTCATTCTCGATGCCCTGCAGGGGGCAGGCCTTAGACAGCTAGTGTTGGAATCCACTTGGGAGGAAGCAATACTAGGCCTGGTACTCTCAAATGGAGAGAGGATCACAAATTTAGAAGTCAGTAGACACCTGGGAACAAATGACCACTGCACAGTGTGCTTAACAATAAGCACAACCATGGAGATGAGCCATATAAAAACAAGCATACTGGACTTTAGAAGGGCCGACTTTGGCAAAATGGGTGAATACCTGAGGAATGCACTAGCAAATGGCCAAAAAGTGGAGGTGGAAGAAAAATGGAGAAAAATCAAAACTGCTATCATACAGGCAACAAGCCTTTGTGTAAAACAAATAAAGAAAACAAAGCGGAGTAAAAAACCACTATGGTTCTCAAAAGAGGTGTGAGGGAAGGTTAAGGAGAAAAAGGCTGCATTCAAAAAGTATAAGGAATCACAGAAGGAACACGACAGGGAACTGTATCAATTAAAGCAGAAAGAAGTGGAAAGGCAGTCAGAATAGCAAAAACCCAAACTGAGGAAAAAATAGCCAACTCAGTTAAGAAGGAGGATAAAACCTTTTATAGGTACATTAGGGAGCATAGAAAGGTTAAGGGAGGAATAGTGAAGATTAATAAAGGAGAGGGGAGGTGGGCAGAGGGAGACAGTGAAAAGGCAGAGATACTGAATGAATACTTTTGCTCAGTATTCACAAAAGAAGATGAGGAGGAGTTACCTAAACCAGACAATAGAAGCATTCTGGGTAGAGGGGTTGACACCAGTCCATTTACAGAAGAAAGAGTCCTGATAGAACTCCTAAAACTCAAGGTGGACAAAGGAATGAGGCCTGACGGGATTCACCCCAGAATCCTAAAAGAACTAAGGGAGGACCTAGTGACACCACTGACCACACTTTTTAACAAATCATGGGAGGATGGGGTGGTACCCGAGGACTGGAGGAGGGCAGATGTGATTTCCCCTTCACAAAAGTGGGGAGCAAGGCAGAAGCAGGACATTACAGACCTATAAGTTTGACCTTAGTGGTAGGGAAAATTATGGAATCACTTCTGAAAGAAAGAATTGTTGAGTACCTAGAGGTCAGCGGGGCACAGGATCCAAAGCAGCATGGATTTACAGCAGGAAGGTCACGTCAGACGAATCTAATTGATTTCTTTGCCTGGGTGACCAAAGTAATAGACCAGGGAGGGGCTGTGGATATGGCCTACCTAGACTTTAGCAAGGCATTTGACACAGTCCCGCACAAAAGACTAATAATCGAGTTAGCCAGCCTGGGAGTGGTTTCTAGGGTGGTAGTCTGGGTAGCAAACTGGCTGCACAACAAGACACAGAAGGTAATAGTGACTGGAACACATTCTGAAGAAAGGGGGTTACTAGTGGAGTACCTCAGGGCTCAGTACTGGGTCTAGTCCTCTTTAACATCTTTATAGGTGACATTTCAGAGGGTCTGGAGGGAAAGGTATGCCTCTTTGCAGATACACACAAGATCTGTAACAGAGTTGATACACAAGGGGGTAGAAAGGATGAGAAGGGGCTTGGCAAGGTTGGAGGAATGGTCAGACATATGGCAACTTAGATTCAATGCAAAGAAGTGCAAAGTAATGCACCTGGGAAATAAAAACCCAGGAGAAGAGTACACAATAGCAGGGGAGGTACTAACAACAACAATAATGGAAAGGGATCTGGGTGTAGTCATATCAGATGACCTAAAGGTGGGTATGCAATGTGAGAAGTCACTAAGGAGAGCCAGGGGGATACTGGGATGCATAGGGAGGGGCATCACAAGTAGAAAAAGGGAAGTGGTTATCCCTCTGTACAGACAGTTGGTGAGACCCCATCTGGAATACTGTGTGCAGTTTTGGAGACCTCATCTACGCAAGGACATAGACAGGATGGAAGCAGTCCAGAGGAGGGCAACTAAAATGGTGCAGGGTCTGCACCAGAAATCATATGAAGATAGGCTGAGAGAGCTTAATATGTATACCCTTGATGAAAGGAGGGACGGGGGCATGATAGAAACTTTCAAGTACCTCAAGGGAATCAACAAAGTCCAGGAAGGTAGCATCTTTCAGAAAAAGAGATGTGTAAGAACAAGGAGGCACAAAGATAGAGGGGGGACGGTTCAGGGGTAATGTGAAGACATTTTTTTCACAGAGAGAGTGGTGGATGCATAGAACCGCCTTCCTGGGGAGGTTGTTTGGTCTAAAACAGTGGGGGAATTCAAAAATGCATGGGACAGACGTAAGGCAATTGTAGTGGGGGGTTGCAGGAAGTAGGCTGTTGGTTAACTAAAATCTGCAGCTTATCCAGTAGGTAGGGAAATGGGCAGACTGGGTGGGCCAAGTGGTCGTTATCTGCCGTCAAAGTCTGTTTCTATGTAACCCTAACCTCCCACTTACCCACCCTTCTTCTCAACAAAGCCCCACAAAGCTGCTTCCCCCCTCTCCCCTTCTACCACCGCTGTCCCAGTCTCTCTCACTGATGCGGTATCAAACTCTTGCAACTATTGTTTAGCCATTATTACTATATGTCTTGTGTTAATTTATTAGGAGATTTACCTAGGCCAATGAAATTACCGCAGTACTGTACTCAAATTATCACCGCTTCACTGTTGGAGGATGCTGTCTTGTACCTCCTGTTCAAATGCCTGTTGCTCATGTAATTGTAACCACTCTACTACATACATACTAACATACATACTAAAAGCCAGCAGAATAGGCCTAATGGTCTGTCATGTCTGCTCGGTAGCCAGCCACCTAGTGGGTGCTCGCCTTCCTGCCCCCCAGCTCCTGAGAGGGTCTTCTTTGGCTTCCGTTTCCCCTTGTACCTGTCCCACGCCCTTCTTGAAGCCATCCACTGTGCCCTCCTCCACCAGACTCCCGGGCTTCACCACCCTCTCAGTGAAGTAATGTCTTCTACGTTCCCCACTGTAATTTTCCCCCCTCCAGCTTCCACTCGTGCCCCCTAGTTGTTCCCCCTTTTAGCTTGAACATCTCCTTGGTTCCACCCTTGTTTATTCCTTTTCCATATTTGAAGACCCCTATCATGTCCCCCGTCTGTCCTTTCCTCCAGTGTGTACAGCCCAAACTCTTCCAATCTCTCTTCATAGTACCCCCACATGCCCTGAATCATCCTGGTCACCCTCATCTGGACCCTCTCCAGCAGTGCTATGTCCTTCTTAAGATGAGGTCTCCAGAACTGCACACAGTACTCGAGTTGTGTACTCTTCTTTTTGTCTACTGTTGCGTGGAACCTTTGTAAAGGAGATCACGCTCAAAGGTCTTTCCGAACTACTAAATAAATAAAATACGAAAAACTGGCCCCTGCACGTCCTCAACTATTAGTGCTGCAAATTGTGATATGGGGTGACTGAGAGAATACATCAAATCTATAACAGATAGCATTGCTAATTGCTACTAAAGAACACACCATGACTTCTGAGGAGCATAAAAGTGGGCTGCCTAGTGCTGCCGGCATACCCCCTGCTGATGGATCTTGGAGCAGAATTAGCGTTGTCAGTGAAGATAACTGCTTGACACTAGTTTTTCCTTTGATGGCATCTGAAGGAATTGGACACAGTCAGACACAGATGATTTTCTTGAAATACTGAAGGGCATCGAATACTATTTATTCAGATCCTGTCACCTAGCAATCAGTGGGATACCAACTATCTGTGTGACTATCCAGGATCTGAAGGCTCCAAGACAGACATCTGACCTCAGATTCCACAACGTGACCTTAGATCCCATTATATGACCTTGGCTTTGAGGAATCTGAGACAGGCGCCCCACCTCGGATCCCACTGTGTGACCTTAGATCCTAAATCCGAATGCAGTCAGATAGGATCTTGGATCCATAGGCGAGAGAAAGGTTGCACAAAAGACAAAAATACTTGAAGTCAAACCTAAAAATGCTGAGTGGTTTATTCAGTGCACAGAGTAGATACCCCAGCACTTCAAGTCCTTGTGGACTCTTTGTCCCCTGAGGAAGAGTCCACAAGGACTCGAAGTGCTGGGATATCTACACTTCTCTGTTTCTGTGCACTGAATAAGCCATTCAGCATTATTGGATTTGACTTCGAGTATTTTTGTCTTTTGCACACCCTGTCTCTCTCCTGTGTTCTTGAATTTTTGGGTGCAGCATTACAGCCTGAACATCTCTGGCTTTGTCTTCTCTGATCCAGAGTTGGATACATGGACTATCTGGAGGGTTGTCGGTGGGGTCCTCCAGGGTTCAGTCCTGGGGCCACTCCTGTTCAATTCCTATGTCTCTGACATAGGGTGGGGTATTAGGAGTAGGTTGAGTCTCTTTGCAGATGACTCAAAACTGGGAGCACTGGCTGACAGGCAGGAGGGGAGAGAGGCCCTGCAGGGGGATCTGGATACCCTGGGGGGGTGGGCAAGGAATTAGGGGTTGAAGTTCAATGCAGGGAAATGTAGGGTGCTGCATCTGGGGGTCAGAAACCCAGGACATGCGTACACCCTGGGGGGGACCACACTGCAAGTCACATCGGGCGAGAGGGACTTGGGGATAGTGGTGGACAGCAAAATGAATAACACAGAGAATAGTCGAAGAGCTGCAGCAAAAGCAAACAGGATGCTGGGCTGCATAACCAGGGGGATTACCTCCAGGAGGAGGGAGGTGATCCTCCTTCTGTATAATGCCCTGGTTAGGCCGCATCTCGAATACTGTGTGCAGTTCTGGAGACCCCATCTTAAGAGGGACATAGCGCTGCTGGAGAGGGTCCAGAGGATGGCAACCAGGATGATTCAGGTCATGGAGGGTAGGACCTATCAGGAAAGACTGGAAGAACTCTGTCTGTACGCATTGGAGGAGAGGAGGGACAGAGGGGGCATGATAGAGACTTTCAAGCATGTAAAGGGGATAAATAAGGGTGGAGCCAAGAAAGTGTTCAGGCTTAAGAAGGGGGGAACTACCAGGGGGCACCAGTGGAAGCTGGAAGGGGGGGGGAGTACAGGGGTGAGCGCAGGAGACACTTCTTCACAGAGAGGGTGGTGGAACCATGGAATGCACTGCCCAGGAGTCTGGTGGAGGAGACCACAGTGGAAGGATTCAAGAAGGGTTGGGATAGGTACAGGGGGAAGCTGAGGCCAGGGAGGGCCACCTCTGGGGCTGAGGGTGGTGGAGGAGCGAGCTCCCAGTAGGGGGCTAGCTTCCGAGCAGACATGATAGACCATGGGGCCTTTACTATGATACTGTGATCTCATTGGAATAGTCAAAAGCATTATCCAAGCATCACTACTTGCCATCTTCCTAGCAGGAAGAAGCGGGCAGTCATGGCAAACAAGGGCAACCCCCAATACCTGGGTTGGGGTGAGGGTGAACTGATGGGGGAGACAAAAATTGGAGAGATGGAATTAAAAAATAGAAACTGGCAGCACTGCAAGGAACTGCAGTGGGGAAGCAGATCAGGAGCTGATGGCTGTTAAGCAAGGGGGAAAAAGGAGAGCTTGGGGGGGGGGGGGATGATCAGTGAGATGGAATGAGTGGGAGATGTTTCCAGACAATATGAGCACAGATGCTGAAGGGCTTCCGACTAGAGGTGATCTGAGTCCAACTTCCAGATTTGGATACATTGGGTTCTGATCCTAAAGTTAGGATTTAGGATTTTCGGATTTAATTGCCAAAAATCCTAATTAATCAGATTCTGGTTTGATTTGGATTCTGAATTCCAATTCCAAAATTTGTGGATGAAACTGAAATTTGAATTATTGGATGAAATTTGAAGTAATTGGATCAAACTTCGTGGGGGGTGGAGGGTGGATTGAACTTCCAATTTTAGATCAGGAAGCACCGAAAGTCCAAAAATAGACCGATGGGTTGAATTTCGTGATATCCAATGACTCCTGCTTCCCACCAGTTATACAGTACCTGGTAAGGCAGTTGGAACACTGCCAGACATGTGGCCTCAGCCTTGTTTTAATGCCAGACACCTTGCTGATTCAAATATCTGTGCTTCCCTTTTATTTTTAATTAAAGATTGTTACCAACTTTGTGTTGTGAGTGCTCTCTGCCCCTGCTTTGTCTCCCTTGACTGAAGACCACCTCCCTTGGGACTTGTCTGCCTCCAAGGTTCCCCAATGGATTGCCTCTCCCCCATTGCACATTGCAGGGCCAGGAAGTCCGCATCCAGAATTAGGGCAGAGGTCCCACGTGGTGGCACGGGACAAGGGCTGGCAGACTGGGGCATCATGGATGCCCGTTTCGGCTTTTCCTTGTTCTCCTTTCCCAGATATGCAGCGTGCAGTGGCATGAGGTGTGCATGCAGAGGTACACACTCACTACAGCACCTTCTGCTGGCTGTTCCTCTTCTGAGCCACTCCCACCGCCCTACCACCACACCTCCGCGGGATTGCATGTGTAGGATCAGGGCAGCTGGTCCCCCTCCCTGAAAGAGAAAAGCAGTCAGACGGACACTCAATCCTGTCCCTCCCCGGCTGACATCCAGTGATCCAAGTCCGTCCCTGAACCAAGGTTGCCGGTGCAATGGGACGTGTGGCATCCAGCACCTCAACCCTCTGCAAACTGTGCCAGCCCCTCTGTACTTCCCTTTAATAACAGCTCAGATGTAGGTGTGTTGGCAGCAGCTACTTCATTGACCTGGCTCTGCCTGTTTGGTTTCCTTGGCCCTCCCTTCACCCTCCTCCTTCTGCTCGAGAGGACACCCCAGCATTAGTCCTGTAGGCAGGGCCTGTTCGGCTATGTGTCATCACCCATTCAGCCAAGGTCATGATGCCAAGCCACCATAGAAGGTGCTATTTGTCATAGGTGTCCCTCTTCCTCTGCAGTGTGTTCCGATCCCAAAAGCTTGGAACGTGGGAGCTGGTCCTTGGTGCAAATGCAGGTCCCACTATGTGGCCATACTGTGAGCATATCTAGCTAGGCACAAATAGACTTTTTTTTTTTTCATATAGCTGTTGGCTCCCCTGACTGCCACTTCTGCCTGACCTTCAGGCCCATCTAGCGACCTCCCAACCCCATCAGCTGCTCCTTCCAACTGATTGACCAGTGGGGAAATGGGGGATCCACATGGAGTTGGGCCAAGAGTCCTAGCAATCATCATACAGGCAGCTGGGAAACATGAAGGTTTTTCTGGATTTTTTTTTTTTTTTTTTAATATATCTTTTTCTCCAGGCGGGCCGGCTCAGCCCTGTCCCTGCCTCCCCCACCTGGCATCTTACCAAGCTCTGGTGATACAGAAGCGGGGGCAGGCAGGGCTTTACTGGTTTTGAGCCATCCCTTTTCAGTTTTTCTCCTTGTTCTCACATGCTAGGGGGTGCATGTAGACGTGCATGCATGCCCTGGAGTCCCACGGCCCTCCCTTCCACTGTATTCTTTCGTGGGCAATATGGCCTGCATTATCATTCTACTTCTTTCCCGGTTCTGCTACAAGGGGACTTGAGTCTGAAGGGTGGATGGCCACTAACTAAGCTACTCCTGATCTCCTTGTTCCCCTTTTTTGTTGTATTTTCTCATCTAGGTTTTAAATGGGTACCTAGGTGGGCAAATTTCTTGCCTACAAAATATTGCACTAATACAAATCACGAGACCACTCAATCTGGGACCATGGCTCTCCTTATTGTGTTTTTATTGCTCCTAAGGTGCAGAGTTTTCAGCAATACAGTGCAATTCGAAGTACCTCAATGCAATTCAGTTCTCCAATGTACCTTATCAATACCCTATGTTATAACAGTCTACCGTGCAGACACTGTCATTCTCCTCTCTCCCTTTTAAGCGTATTCCCCAGTTATTCTACCCCTTTGCTACTGTCCTCACCTATGTCTACCCAAGCACTTACATTGATCACAATCAACTGTCATTACAGTGGCGCCGCCTCTTAGCAGCACGATATGGGTTATCACGAAGAAATAAAAAGCAGTCTCCATTCTTATGAGCTCCTTAAAGAAAGTTATACTTCTGCTTCTTCTCTGCTCGGAAATGTGGGCTCAACAGCACCCCACAACTTACCTCCCCTATCGATTTTGCTGAGGCCACAGGTCTCAAAATGATGATGGTCAACATTTTAAGCCTGCCTAAAAAACTTGTACAGCTGCAAGCCTGGGCTGCACACGTTAACCCAGACCTTATCATAATTACTGAGTCGTGGTTAAAAAGGCAACACTGATCAACAAATATCACTGCAGGGCTGCAATTTATTTAGAGCAGATAGAGAGTCTAGAGGTGGGGGTGTGGTTATCTATGCCAAATCTAAGTACTTGGTCACCAATATTAGTTGCAAATCTCTAGCCAAGGAATTTGTTAGTTTCGCTGAGCCTTCGTCTCCCCTCCTCGGAATGTATCACTATTCTAGGTGGCTATAGACCCCCGTCTGGTGGTGATGAAGTCCTTAATCTTTTGAAATCCATGTTCGTAGATGCAAAAACTGAAACAATATTTCTAGGAGATCTAAATATGGACTGGCTGTCACCTAAATCACACGGCCTCAAATCCCTTTGTGACGAGCTAGGTCTTGGGCAATTAGAGAACCTACTAGGAACAACACTCTAAATACTGCCAACAGTTCCATTCTAGATGTGGTACTAACCACCCATCCACACAAAATATCTCGTTTGGCAGTGTTTCACAATGACATGAGCGATCATGGAATTGTTGCTTGCATAAGATCTCAAATTAAGGCCCGTCCGCAACCCATCTTTATAACAAAAAGATCCTTTCGCAAATTCAGTGCAGTAAACTTCCTATCTGACCTGAGCATGATCAGATGGCAAGATCTTTACCTAGCCAAGATGTCAACAAGGCAGCTTGCATCTTAATAACAAACTCACTACAATAATAAATAAGCATGCCCCTTTCATCAAAGTAAAGTGCGGAACAATTCAATCCCTGGTTCACCTTGGATCTCAAGGCAGCCCTTATAGCTCGAGATAAGCTCTGGGCTAAAGCTAGACATTCCAAAGAATCTTCGGATTGGCAGGCCTTTAGAACAGCCAGGAATAACACTGTGAAAAAACTTCGCTCTGCTAAAGCTAACTATTATATTTCTACTCTTGAACAAGCTAAAGGTAACCCTCATAAAATATGGAAGACTATCAAAGCTATAGAAGGACGGCCCATGGCCCCCTCTGTCCCAACAAAGATAGTTGCAAGTGGCAAGATTGTGGAAAACAAGTCCCTAATCCTGGAGGAACTTAACTCCCACTTTGCCACAGCTGGATTAACTTTGACTCGTCACCTTATGCTGGTGCTGCGGTGAGCCAGCATACCCCTCCCGTCACATCTAGTCCTGGACCCAGTCCCTTCCAACTGCGCGAGATAACTTATAAAGAAGTAGAAGATTCTCTTCTTAACTTAGACACCAAAAAAAGCACAGGGGATGATGACTTGAAACCCTTTTTCCTAAGGTCAGGCTATGCCCATCTCACTGCCCCAATTCTCCACATCTTCAATCTTTCCATTACATCTGCTGCTGTGCCGTCCTGCTGGAAATCAGCACATATACTCCCTCTATTAAAATCTGGTGACCCATGCGATGTAAACAACTATAGGCCTATCTCCATATTGCCTGTCCTTTTCTAAAGTTCTCGAAAAACTGATCCATATTCAGTTAAAATCTCACTTGAAACCTTCTCTCTCATTAACCGCTCAATCTGGCTTCCGGGCTAATCATAGCACAATCACTGCACTAGCAAAAGTAACCAATGATTGGATCTCTGCTATAGATGCTAAGAAGGTAACTGGTGCAGTCTTTTGGACCTCAGCAAAGCTTTTGATACTGTTGATCACAAACTATTAGTCAATTGCCTCTTGGTGCCACATACCATACCACCCAGTGGTTCTCTAGCTACCTAACTGGAAGATTCCAAAAGTAAGGCGGAAGGCTTTTTCTGCTGCCTTGCCAGTTGCAAGAGGAGTCCCCAAGGATCCATCTTAGGCCCTATCTTGTTTTCTCTGTACATCAATGACTTAGATGCTAACATATCTCGTCCAATCTGCACTTTTTGCAGATGATACTGTTATACTTCTGGCTCATCGTTATCTGAAGTCAAGGGAGTGCTTCAAGCGGACTTCGCACAACTTGAGCATAATCTAATAAAGGCAAAGCTTCTGCTCAATGCTAAGAAGACTAAAGCGATGATATTCTCCTGCAGTGCTGTCTCAGGCCCCCCCAATACTCTTGCCCAAGACTTCATTGTCACCACGCTAAACGAGCCTCTGGAAGTTGTAACCAAATTTAAATACCTAGGTATGTGGATCGACAATAAATTATCTTTCAGTGACCACATCGAAGATGTCTCTAGAAGGTTAAAAGCAAGGTTAGGTTTCTTCTACAGAAATAGGCCCCTTTTTCCCCTTGAAACTCGAAACAAGCTTGTACAGGCCACTTTTCTCCCCCTACTCGACTATGGCGGTGTAATCTATTCCTCCACCACTCTTGCAAATCTAAGTAAACTGGACATCCTTTATCACCGTGCATTACGGTTCATTACCAACTCCCGTTACCACCACTGTGACTTATATGCAGCTGTTGGTTGGACATCCCTTACTACTAGACGCCTGCTCCATGCTGGGCTATGGACTCTTAAACTGCTCCTGCAGAAATTGCCAAGCTATCTCTCTTCCCTTATTAGTATCTCACATAGTGCATACTTGTTAAGAAAATCTGACTTTATTATGCTTGACATACCAAGGACCCGGACTTCCTTTGGTAAACGTGCTATTGCATATGCCCTTCCCTCCATTTGGAACCAATTACAAACCGTTACTGAAACTAACTAGCACAGTTTCAATAAACTTCTACAAATCGCTAAGTACAGCCAAAATAAAAGACACCTGTAACTGTCATTAAGTCTCTTCCTTCCCCATGTGTGCCATATTTATCCACTGGTAAGGTATAATTGATTTGTCATATTAACTGCTTTCCCTTCCCCTTCTACTCCTGGCTTTATCTTTGCTTACGCTCCACTGCTACTCTGTCAAATCTCTCCTCCCCCCCATATCAGTTGTAGACTGTTTGTTCTAGCTGCCAAAATACTGTATATGTATTGCACACACCAGTTATCATGTTTCATTTATCAGTATTCGACCTGTAAGTCGCTTCCCTGTCTCATATCAATGTTTACCACCTGCGGTCACCCTATGTGGTACCCTTGTATGTATATCCAGCCTGTATCATGTAACGTGTATTTCATGTATATACTGTTATTACCTATCTGTGTTTGTACTTTAAGTGTTTATGTCACAGGACCTCCTTGTGAATGAGCTTGCTCAATGGAGTTTTCCTGCAATAAACTTGAACTTGAACTTGTCCTCCTAGACCTGTACTGCCACATGGCCTCCACCAGGTGGCAGTCATTTGATGAAGCATGCAGGTCCTCTTCTCTCCCCCACCCCAGGAAAGGAGGCGGCTGTTGGGGGCTCAGTCCTTCCCTCCCCGGCTGACCACCAGCAGCCCATGTTTGCCACCGAACACAGGTCGCCGGTGTGGCAGGAGGTAAGGCACCTATGCTTTCGCTCCACACCACTGGGCTGGCTCATTTTTTCTGGATTTTTGCTCCATCCCTGAATCCCACCACAGGGATTGCAAAGGACGGAATCCAGTGCCATCTCTCCCTGGCTGGGATTACCCCAGTCCCCTCGGCTGCCCAACCCAGTTCCCACATCTGTTCTTGAACCTGGGTCGTCGGCATGGGAGTGCAGTACACTACCCACTGGGCTCTTGAGTAGCCCATGAATAGACATTTTACAGACCATGATGGGCCACCAATGGGTCCAGTGGCAGTGTGTCACGTTGCCGTGCAGGCGGCTTGGATTTGGGGGTGAATTGGGCAACTCGCATCGGGAGACAGGCCAGGCAGGGTCAGTTGTCACTCGGCACTGCACCTTAGCCAGAAAAACCTTATTGGGGGGAAAAACAGAACAGTGTGGTCACCATCTTGATAACCACTATGGTTGCTTGCCGTCCAACGGAATCGGATACAGTGGATTGTGGGCATTTTTGGGGGAATACAGATTTTTCGGTATTGAAGGCTAAAAGTCCGAATTCTGAAAAGTGGTCGGTTTGGAATCCAATTACGAATCCGCATCCGACTGTAGTATAAACGGGTTTGTTAAAGATAAAACACTAAAGCCTTCCCTTCTTCCACCACTCCCCTTTACTTTAAGTGCTACAGTTGCTGCTAATCCTGTCTGCTGCCTTTGCAGGTCCCAACTCCAGTCCATATAGGCAACCTTAGTCCTACTTTACAGTAATGACTGACTACCAGCAGCACCAGTCCACCACACAGCTCAGGACCAGTAGTCGTCCTTATACCACTTTCCCCTTGCCATGCCACAAAGGGAGGGACACTTTTCAGTTGACCAACTCGACACCCCATTGCGGACTGTCCCCAGTGCCACTCCTGACACCAACCACTGTGCCAGTCCCCACTCCCCATCACTCACCACTCACCACTCGGTTGTCCTTCTCAGGCTTATACCTGTGGTGGTGGCTATTGGCTCCTGTAGCCCAGTACGAGGACGGCCTGGGGCTAGTAGTCTAGGAGCCCCCTCCCCGAGCTAACCCCAATGGAAAAAAATAAATAACCCCCACCTGGTCCTGGAGTCAGATGGCATGATACTTAAAGTTGTTCAACTTACGACCTGGTGGCACTGAGGCTGGACGCCTTACCCCATGTTTGGGAATGAGCACGGGTCACGAGGGTTGGCAAGGGAGGAGAGGACTGAGCATCCGATGAGCTGCTCTCTTTTTCTGAGGGTAGCTGTGGTGGGGTGTTTGACCCCTAGAGGAGGCTAGGGGACAGTGTGCTAACACTGTAGAAAGGGGGAGGAGATGGGGCAGACGCTAGGAGGGAGCACTTGCGGATGTGTGCCTGCTCTCTCCGCAGGCATCATTGCATGCTTCATCTCCTGGGGAGAAACCAGGAAATGGATGCCATGGCAAATGATGGAGGGCACCTTGCAGGCTCTGCTCCTGGCTAGTCATGGCGCTGGCCACACTGGATCTGGTCTCCGGTGGGGGTTGGAGAACCCAGCCGGCCCCTTTGGGGGGAGTAAGCCCTGGGGTTATGGGCCAGTGCTGGATGGTGGACGCTGGGAGACTGGGCCTGGGGCTCCCTCCAGAGGAAAAGAGGGGCTGCAGCAGTGAGGAGAAAGAAATGGCTGAAACAAAAGTTGTTCAATTGGTTAGCTAGGTGACGGTCATGCAGTACTTCATGTGGTACTTCACTTTCTTATCTTAGCCCACTTGATCCAATTCTGGTTTCCTTCCTGGGCCAGCTACAGTTGGTGGGATGGGTGCTGGTGGCAGGTTGCATACCAACACCAACTTCTTTTTTTTGTCATTTCTGGTTATGTACCACCTCTATGGGGAACACACTCCGGCATCCTCTTCCTACCCCCAAGCTCTACCTCCCACCTGTGACACCTTCCCTCCTCGCTCCAGCCCGACAGACCCCTTGGCTCTGAGCCCCCGAGGTGGGGCCACCCTTCCACCCTAGGTGCTCTATCTATAATTTGGTGTGCCAGACTGGGTGAGGGGTACTGGAGAGGAGAGTGCCCAGTATTGGGAGTGTGGTCTAGTGGGGGCAGAGGTGCCTTTGCCTATCCCCAAGGACTGGGTGAAGGTTGGGGGTTAGGGCAGGGTAGCTGCAGCGAAACAAGAGGCAAGCAAGATAACTCCGACTCCTTGGCTAGCCTTGAGTTGACCAGTGACCACCATGCCTGACAAGTGGGGACTGCGAGGGGGAATAATTTTGTGAGATAGCTGCTGGCGGTGGTGGGTTAACTTGGGGGGATGGGACTAAGAGAGGACAGAGCTGTACCCATCCCACCACTGTGACCAGATGACCACTGGCCAGGGCCAATCCACCAGACAGATCCTAAGCCGCCAGGTCTGAGGAAGCAGAACGCCAGATAGGCACTGGGCAGGTACTGTAGGAGGGGGAAGGGACTCGAGAGGGGGACAGCAGCGACATGTACTTAAGTAACTGTGTCTGTGGAAGCTGCCTGTGAGTGGGTGCTTTCACAGTCGTGTATTGCTTCACTGGGCAGGGCTGAATGCAGAACTGGAAATAATTCCAGTTCCATTTTTTGTTCCGATTCCATAAATATTATCAGATCAGAATTGGAGTTTACAAAAATCTGCCAGATCCCATGTGGAACAGATTCTAGAGAATCCGTGCACCCCTAATAGCCACAGCTGTGGCTCTTAGTAGACCCCCAGCAGCACAACTGCGTCCACAAGGGGTCAAAATATCGCATCCACAGCAACAGTTGATACTAGAAGAGGTTTTTCCTTAGTTTGACAAATGAAATTTGAAGGGCAGTGGGTAACAGCTAATGAACTTTTGGTAAATTTTGAGCCCCACCTATCGCCAGCCTGTGCTCTGGAGTTGTTTTGGTTCTGAATTGTCACATTGTTAATATCACACAACCATTGTGAACAAATCAAAACACATTTTACAAATTAAAATGCTTAGAAATTATTGTAAATTAAGTAATTTTTTTTTCTTATTTTATATTTAAAACAAACAAACAAACTGGACACCAAATTGAAAAAAATCACTTCAGGAGTGCAAATATAGGCTCTGAACCAGCCGTCAGATCAGTCTGTCCCTGCTTGCTTGTGGCTTTTTATTTTTTTGGATATTACTTTTTATCTTCTCCTAGGTCTGCTCCCGTCTTTTCCTGGCAACCCCTCTGGTACTCCAGCCGCTGTCTGTCATCTGCACTCCATTATGGTCTCATGCCTTTGTCCCCTGTAGCTTACCCCCCACAGCGGGGTGGTGGGGAGCCCCCAACTCATTCACCCGTCCGATCCAGATTTTAGGTCGCCCCAAAGCGGTGATTGTTGGACGCCATCGAGCCACCGACTAGGATGACACCCTTTTCCTGTTTAACTCCCTGAAGCTGAGGGCATGCAATGACACCAGTGGAGGGGAGCGCACACGTGCTCCCTCCAGGCATCTGCTCCCAACTCCTCCCCATGCTGCTGCCTGGTGCCCTGTCCCCTAGCCTCCTCCAGGGGGTGAACAGGCACTGACTATCTAGGTCCTCCCTCCCTGGAGAAGGAGAGCAGTCTGTTGGATGTGCAATCCTTCTCCTCCCCTGCCGACCCCCAGTGACCCGTGCTCATTCCCGAACACAGGTCACTGGTATAGCGTGAGGTAAGGCGTCTAGTGCCTCAGCCCTCGGCACCACCAGACCGACTTGCTTGTGGCTTTTTAAACCCAGCACCCCCTTGAGCAGGTATCCAACTACAAATATCTTGGACTTACCCTCGACTTGGCCCTTACCTTCCATGACCACATAAACACCCTTGCTACTGCAACAAACACCTGGATTGGACTCCTTTACCGACACAGGGATTGCCTCCCCCCTCTACGGCCTTAGGCTTGCCATCACCTCATCGATACTGTCCCTAGTGGACTATGGGCTCCCTGTATATGGTGCAGCAAATAACACCACACTCCAGATAATCCAGGCCACACTCAGCAAGGCCTGTAGGCTCCTTACAGGCGCACCCAGGCTCACTCACACCTGCTCGCTCTATACCTCTGCCAGAATTCTCAACCTTGATGAAAGGCTCCACTACCAGACCTGCTTACTCTCCAAGAAAATACTGCTCGGACTCTTTCCCCCCCTGGGGTCACCGCCTCTCTTCAGCCTGCAACCCTCAACTATCCTCACCCGCAATTCAGAGAAAGCCCCTGTGGTTGTGCCCAGGGTAAAAACCTCCCTTGCCCAGATATCTTTCCACCATAGGACACCCACATGGTTTAATGCACTCCCAAGCACCATCACTAGTGCACCCAAGATCGCCCATTTCAAAACCACTCTTCGCAACCACCTCTTCAATATCCGCTCCTGCAACTGCTTCTAATTCTTTCACTCTCTTACCCACTCTGATCCAATATTCTCTGACAAAGTCCGTTTTGGACTGCAACCTCCATCTTTAACAACAATCCCATGATTAGGTCTGACTACTATGTTTAGATGCCTTCTCAAGCTTATAATGCCTCACTACTGTTATGGTGTAAATATCGTCATCCAAAAGTTAAAAATAATGTCAGAAAATACCTACTTCCAAATCTTGTAAATACTGTCTGTGACAAATGTCTGTAACACATGCTTAATGTAACTGCAGTTATACCATGTATCTTATGTTTAATGTAATTGTCTTTATAATTACTCTGTTTCCATCTGTCTTACATGTGACGAGGTACCTTTGCAAATGAGCCTCTGGCTCAAAAGGTTGTAAACCGATATATCAAATAAATAAATAAACCTTTTCTTAATAATTTCTTTACACTGGATAGCCCAGCTGAGATCTCTTGTTTTAGTGTGTCTGGGGTGGGGGGGGGCCTTTTGTAACCAGGGGTACAGCTGTCTGGGTGGTCAGTTGCATGGGGTGATCAGTTGCCCATGCTCAAGGCTACTTAAGTAAATGGGCTGTAGAAGTGTTTGAACCTGTGATCCTTGTTTCACTGTGTGGAGTTTAAACCACTAGACCACAGTGGCTGTAAAGAAGAACCAGGATGTTTTCGTTGGCTAGACAGATGCTTTGGTAAGGCATATTACAAATTCATCACTTGTTTCTATGTGGGATGGATCATCTTCTCCCTCAAGCTTGCACTTGTCCCGGAGCTCCTGACTTGTCTCTGCCCTGTATCCTTTCTTACGTGGCAGACGCCCATTACATTCTAAGGACTTCTTAACAGGCAGAGTGATCAAGTGTGTCGAGCACTGGCCAGTGATAGAAGAGCACACCAGTTCAAATGATCCAGGGCTCCACGGCGGGATTTTTATTTGAGGGTGCTAAACTATGGAAGGTCAAAGATTAGACTCTACAAAGTTACATATATTCTTATTTTTGGGGTCCTGGACTCTGTGTAGAAAACAAACTGGGCTCCTAGGAAAAAGTCAGTGTATTCTTTTTTTGTTGTTGTTGTTGGTAACCATTTAGGTCCATTGGGCAGAACATGCCCACAAAGCCAGAGACAATCTGGAGAAGTAGCTCTGCCACAAACGTCCAAAACATAATGCATAAAACAGTATAAAAATAAAACTAAATTAAAAGCTACATCAGCACATTTAAGTAATCTAAATACAATTTCAAACATTTTTAAAAGACAGAATTGTAGTACAGTTTCGAATCCATACAGGGAACGATGAGTTCCAAGATTTAACTCTGTGATAGGAAATGATATGTTGCCCTTGTGTTTCCCTTTTATATGGGTATAGAGAATTATTTTTGACATCACATCAGAGATGAAATTCAGGATATTCCAGCTGAAACATAGCACTTACAGCTGGAGTGAGTTCCCATTAATGAATAATGTAATAATAATGCTTTTTTAATTCAAAACATCGCCATCTTAGTTTGACAGACCCAACAAATTCCCTTTCCTGTTTTGCTACTCCAGTCGTGTGTTTTTGTGGTATAAAAGTGCAGAAATACAAGAACAGAGTGATTGCAATTTGCACTTTTTCATCACAGTTACGGGGGAAAAAAATCACAACAGCTGTGGTGAAGAGCTGCAGTTACTTGAAAACTGTTACTTTAATTCTTCTTTTTTTTTTTTTTTTGACTGCAGTTGTTGAAAATGAGGCGTTTCTGAGATGCACAGACACCAGGGAAGCACTCTAACCCTGAACTTTTGGCTGTGCATAAAAGGTACACGCATCTGTGTCTCTGAGAGCCGTGATCTCACTACCAGCACTGGCCCTGAGCAGGTTATTTACACGCCGTGTGATTTCCCACCCAGCTGTAACATTCAGTGAAAGAAGCATGCCACAGACAATGCAGGGTGTTGCATGTCAGTTGATCTGTCCAGAATAAATAGACTACACTTCTGGAATAAAACCAACATGACTTGCTGTGTGTTCTGGAAGAATGCTGCTATCTCGTTCTGCGTGATTCAGCAGTCTCTCGTTATTGTATTCTTAGTCCACACGGTTCAGGGCCACTGGATTTGCGGTAGCCAAAGGCCATGTTTTCCTTGCCCTTCTCAGTTGGATGCAACATTCACTGGGAGTTCTGCTGCCTAAAAGGACCTCATCTCCACATCCATTCACCAACTGCTTGTGGAGTTCAGCTGTACTGCTCGTCTACAGCTACGTAAACAAGACTGCAACTGGCTCGTTGTTCCTCTGGAGGGAGCAGGTGCCCATTGACTTTCACTGGGGTAATAGTTGGCTGGCTGTTGCTGCCCTTCCCTGTACATGGGGATTATAAATTAAGGAAGTTGACTGGCCCAGTGGTAGCATGGTGTTCCATGCAAGCCATAGAATTCCGCACCACGGCTGGCTAGTGTCTGAGCGTGGTGTGGAGGTAAGGAGCACCAGGGATGAAAGTTGTGTGCTGTCCAACATTCACACACATTCCTGCCGACCAGTTAAAGAGGCAGCATTTGCATCAGCTGGAAACGGCAGATGCTTATCTATCCTCTGTCCTGAGGAAAGGATCATGCATGGCGAGTCCAATGGATTTGAGGACCGGTACATCTGGGGAGGGGGGGGGGAGTGGATGGGGAAAGAATTTAAAATAATATATAAAATAAAAAAGTTGTTTAACTGGGAGTTTGTTTCAGAGAATCAAAATCAATTCCTGCTCATCTTTTTGGTTCTTGGCAAGTGCACACCTGTCAACCCAACTTCATCAGAATTCAGAGCAGAAGTCTTTTAAACGCAGAGCAAATGGCAAGAATGCATAGCTAATTTCTTACATTAAGAAAAGCAGGATAAAAGTAGTACATATCATGTTTAGTGTTAAAAAATAGTTCTGTAATTATTCTAATGTTTGAATGTGTGGCATTATGCAGCAGGCATAACATTTGAGAGGCATGACTCAGTGTTTTGGCAACACTTTAACTGTAGCGCCCGATTTTCAGATCATAGCACTGAAGTGAGAGATGTGGCTTTGGTGGTGGGTGTTACACAGACTCCCAAGCCCTGTGACCATAGAAACTGGGAATATTGTGGAGGTGACTCATTCAGTCTTTCGGTGGGTGTCTGCTCTGCTAGGATGAGTGCCTTACTTCAAACTGTCCAGCTGAAGGCAGCCATTTGCCTGCATATGCACCATTGTGGCTGTAGAAATGTGGTTGTTGTGGCTAAAGGAATATTGTGGTAGGGTCGTGGGGCAACCACTTAAAGGTAAGGTTGAGAGAATGTGAAAATTGGCAACTTTGGTTTGCTTAGATTCCCCCCCACCCCGAACTTCACTTTGGCTGTGTACTTTGGGCCCTTGATATGGGGGGAGGGGTCTAGCAACCTAAAATAGTGGACGGAGGCCCCCCCCACCTCCACCTTTCATCCACTCCAGTCAGTTACAACCTCTTCCACCCTCCTATGGTCCTCCAGTCAAGCTTTTTGTTTTTAATTGCTCAGTCAGCACCTGACACAGATTAGCAGCTGCTTATTAATGTTTGCCAGGTCATGTTAAAACAGTCCACATAATTACACCTTTGCAATGGCAGCTCTGCTGCTTTGGAACTACCTACGCTGACATCTGAGGGAGTTGTCCTCAGTGAAGCATGTCAAAAGGGAATGATGTATTACCTGTTAAAGGGACACTGTCAACCATTTTTGCATCGTACTATTTCTAGTTGAAAACCCACATCGTCATTCCTTACCTTCTCTAAAACTCTTTGATGATGCTTGTTGTTTTGTCAGATTCCTTTCTAAGTAGAACTGAAATAACACTATACAAATGGTGTTATTATACCCAAACTTGTTTTGTTTCAAATCTTGGATTTAGTCTTGCTGAATATTTCTTGAACATTAGAAACATTCCAAAACCATACAGCCCCTCATGATGCAACAGTCTCCTCTCCTCCCACTGCATTGTAAGTGGCTGGACTCTGGGTGTTATTTTTATTTTTAGCATTGCTTATAAAGCGCTTTGGGATACTGTGTATGAAAAGCGCTATATAAATGCTGGGTTCTTCTTCTTCTACAAAAGGTGCGTACTGTATATGCCATGTGGGTGTGGCACGCACATGGCGTATATTCACCATTTGTAAAAATAACACCTGGCAAAGTGTAAATGGAGATTTTAATATCTCTGTGCATATGGGCAATGGGGAGGAAGAGGCAACACCGCGTCATCATCTTGCGGTGTTTGCCAGCGCGATCTCCCAGGGGGCTGCACTCTGGTTGTCAATATGCTGGCTGCAGCCCCCAGGGAAAGTATTTTTATGAGCATTCAGGTATTTTTGTAAACGAATAAATATTGGCCCTCATTGGCGGAAAGGGGACCTCGAGCCACAATCTATGCAACAGTGACTTGAGCTCCCTTCCCAGTAGATCTCCTTTAAATGCAGTTTTTTAAAGACACTTTGAGGCCCGATGGGGTTGACAGTGTCCCTTTAAAGCTCTCTCCGACTAAGTGCTGTCTGGTTCCATGTGGGCATTATAGTTTGGGAATTGTTCAATATTTTTATTATGTTGTATTTGTGTTAGTTTTAGTTAATATACAAGGTATGTCATGATGTTGTAGAGCAGGGGATGTGCTTTACTGCTATTATAATTTTAATAACTTGCCAGGTGCTCTGCACCTATAGGACAGGGCACCAAGCAAATGAAACTTACTAGTATTTACAGTGCTAGGACTTGGGTATTTAATTTTATAAAAATGCATTTCCGGGGATGGGGAAAGGATGGAGGAAATTGTAGAGTGTAACAGGACAGGGGGTAGGGGGTATAATAATACTAGACATGACACAGAGAAGAGCTAGAGTTGTTTTTTTTTTTTTTTTTTAATTATTTGGCTTAAGTTCAAAGTGGCCCAAAGTTGAGTGGGCAGAATCGACAGAAAAGTGCTGACGCTTGGCAAATTGTTGTTTGAGGAAAGAGTTAATCCTGCAAAACATGGAGAAATGATTCTGGCCTGGTGACACTGAGGGCTGAGGTGATGGACATCACACCTTACTCCATGTTGGTGGCCCATGTTTGGGAACGAGCATGGTTGCCGGGGGGGGGGGGGATCAAGCATCTGAGGGACTGCTGTCGTCTCCCGGGGAGAGGACAGCTGGCTCCGCTGAACGACTGACAACTACTGGTGGTGTTGTGGGACAGGAGCAGCAGAAGTAGGGTGGGTGCTGCGGGTCTCCGTGGCACGTGTGTGTGCCTCCACGCGCGGATGCTGATGTGTGCCCTAGGAGGGAATTGGGAGAAAAGTGGTGGCGAGGCAGGCATTCATGATGCCCTGCTTGTTGATTCCCCATCTATCCCACAACCATGACCGAGGAAGGCCAAGACTGGTTCGGTGGAAGTGGGGGGATGCATGGGGGTATTCGGGCTGTGATAGTAAGTCCTGGAGAGGTGATGGATAGTGGGGGTCAGTGGGGCAGGGCTGCCAGGAACCCAAGCCTACCTCAGCCAAAGGAGCATAGAATGTATATGGAAGAAAGCATGGAGAAATAAATGTTCTTTTAAAAAGTGAATGCTGGCACGTCTGTGCAGTGGTACTGTTGCTGCCCATGATGCCAGTGACCGGAGTACAGAGCCAGACTCCAGTTGTTGGAGAGCTAATGGGGGAAGGAGGCTTGAGGGTCCAAGAGGACCCTCTCCTTTGAGGCGGGAGGGCACAACATGTGGTCATTCAGGGTCAAGTAGCCTTCCTGGAGGAGGAGGATGGTGGCATGCATGCCTATGAATGAGCACGCCTGTGTGCACTCATTCTTGCAGGCATTGGGGTGTGCACATCCATGGGGAGAAAAACAGGATAACACCGGCTTTGGCACTGACTACCCCCACCCAGCAGTGATGGTGTGGGATGGGCTCTGAGGTAACTGGACAGAAAAAGCAAGGTGGTGTAATGAAGCTAACCAATCTTGGGGGACTGGCACTGACTCCCTCCACCCTCCTCAGCTGTATGCCAATGGGAGAATATGGATTATCATGGAACTTGCCGTAGGTAGGGTTAAGCCATGGAGGATGTGGCGGTACGTGATGGTGATAGCATGGACCAGGCTAAGCGGTAACAAGATGAAAAAAAAATGCAAGGGTGGCATAATAAAGCTAGCCACTCTTGGGAGGGGCCAGAGCCCCCCCACCATATTGCACCTTTGATTCTGCAGGTGAACGCTGACTTCATGGAACTTGCCATGGGAGGGGTTAAGCTATGAAGGGTAAGTGATAGCGATGGTATGGGCCGGGGTATTTGTAGCTTGATGGACGAGGGCAATACTGGTGGATAAGGAGGTATAAACATGATATAAAGAAACAAGGGCAGGGGTCACCCTGATGGCCCAACAGCAATGCGTAATGCTACAGTGCAGGTGACTTGAGTTCGAGCCTGGATCTCCATAGTCATGTATCCCCCAAGTCCAGGGGTAGGGATATGCCCAGGTTCCACTCCTGCAGGAACCCCTGTGGCAGACCAATGGAGGTAGCTTTCTCCCTCCCTCTCAGGGAGCTGCTGCAGAGCTGAACACCATGCATGGAGCCACAAGGGAGGAGGGCAGGGGTAGGGGTAGAAGGAAGCAGGTGCATCAAAAACTCACAGGCATCCAGATGACGGCCACTGGTACACTCTGGGCCCCACGCCGTACTCTGTGAACTGGTTTTGGTTCTGGGAAGCTGCTATTTTGGTGCCCAAACAGGAAAGGTGGTGATGAGGAGAGGAATATAAGTTGTTTTAATTGAAAATCAAAAAGGGTTGTTAGCATTTTGCTGATTGTAGTAGAGTTCTTAGTAGCAGTTTTGTTTTGAGGCTCTGGGACACCTAAACAAACAAAAACAGGGAGTCCTGGAGAAAGGTTTGAGAGTCCCAAAGTTTATTGGTGGTTTAAAATAAAATGCTGGGGCCGGCCTAGTGGCGCTGAGGTGCTAGACACCTTACCTCGTGCAGCGCCCGGCAACCAGGGTTCGGAATGGACTCGGCTTAGGGGTCATAAGAGGGAGGAGAGGACTGAGCGCCTGGAGGACTGCCTCCTCTCCCTCCTCTCCTGGGTGGGTGCGGGAAGCATCGCTTGACAGCAGCCCCCCGGTGGAGACTGGAGGCACTGCATGAGCTGCGTGATGGGGAACTTCAGGAAACTGGAAAAATAGCTCCAGGGTCTGCCAGATGATGGCTGCCAGTCTTCGATGCCACCGAAGCCCTCCAGGGAGCCATGTCCTCCTCAGTAGCACCCTGGGGCCTAATAGTGAGTGCACTGGCAACCCCCACGGGTGCCTTCCCCCTCTGAGGAGAGGGACCCACTCAGCGAAGAGTTATGCCTGGATACCTCAGGGTCAGCTGCAGTGTAAGGATGGAGGGCTCGATTGAGGATAGTAGGAGGTAAGTCGGGGGGGGGGGGCGGCCTTGTTGGCCTGAAGGAGAGGTGGGCACTGGAGCACATAGGGGGGATAAAAAAATTAAAAATAAAATGCTGAATGCAAAGGCTGTTGCCTACAGTTGGATATTGTAGAGGATGACTACCCACGTCCCCTTCCTGACCAGCACATAACCAAGCATGCCATATGGATGCTTATTTCTTAGCTCCCACCATCCCCCCCCGCCCTTCCTAGCATCTCTTCTCTTTCCTTGTGGGTTCTGACCTTCCCCTTAGGTACCTTTGGCAAAACACAGGTGCCGCACACATACCATGCCACCGCTTGGGTATGGAACCCTCCCCAAAGAGATTCCTGTGTCTTCACAGTACCCACAAAGGGTTACAGTCCTTGTGGCAGGGACTTAGAGAACATATCCCAAACTTACACTTATCTACAGTACATACTTACCTTCTGCACCAGTCATTCATTTGTATCAGTTTTTTTTTTTTCTGTCTTTTGCTTCCCGTGGAACGGCTGGCAAGTGGGCTTCCAGCTCTCCCCTTTGGAGGGTTCACATCCACCCATGACCATGTTACTATCTCCTGATGACCCCCCCCCCCGTGAGTCCCCATGGATTCCCCCGCCAGTGGGGCTAGAGTGAGGGCCATCTCCCCCCCCTCCCGGTACACCAACTCTCTTGTCCCCTTTCCATTTCGGCCCCCCCGTTGCTGGGGTGTGCATGTCAGCATGCGCATGTAGAGGCGTGCACACATTGCGGAGTCCTGCAGCACCCTCCCCTCATTTGGTGATCCCAGTCTGTTCTACCCTCAGGCCTCCACCTGAGGCAGTCATTCAGCAGGAATGCCAAGCCACCCTCCCCAGGAGAGGCGAGCCATCCTCCAGACATTTGGTCCTCTCCCTTATCAGCTGTCAGCTGACTCCCAACAACTTGTGTTCACCACCAAACATGGGTCACCAGTGTGGCAGGAGGTAAGGCACGATGCTTCAGCTCTCCACAACACTGGGCCGGCTTTCAGTCAGTGTTACGTCTCATCAACCTTCACTCACTGGCCTAAATGCTTATACCAGGAGCCCAGTGGGCTATTGAATGGCAGAAACAAATTGGTGCAGTTCAGCACTTTCTTAGCGATTTTTACAGAAGAAAAATTACCACAAGTGCACACAATTATCGTAAGTGGAAATAGCGCACATCTGCAAGATGCACATCGGGGAAAGCACTCTGATCTCTCACTGCTGACTGCACGAAAATGACATGAGTACACATGCCTCCCAGAGCCCTGATGTGATATATCTGTGCACTTTGATAACTGTTGGGCTCACTCAGTTTAGTGGCATGTGGCTAATGCCTGGCTACAGTTATGTATTATTCATTTCCTCAGCAGTGAAACACAGTAGATTAGGAATTTTAGCATTCATCCTTGGTAATCCAGTTTCCAGTCCTCCGTACCATTCTTGTTGAGTAGAGATCCACTGTTCCCCCTCATGGCGGCACAGACAACAATCACAGCACTACGCTATGCAAGAAAGAATTTTCTCCTTCCCAGCAAAATCAATTAAAAATAATAGGTTTGAATTGATTATTTTATTTGTGATAATTAGTGCAGTGACCCTGCTGTTTCCCTTGGGCTCTCTGTGGGGAGGAGTTTGATCTGGACAATCAGTCAGTACGGACATACAATACTGTATGTTGGGCTGGACGGGTTTGACTGAGTGGCTGCTGAACTGTTCAGTTTGGATGAATAGTTTTGTTATTTTTATTCATGGTGACACTCTGACACAGGTTCCCCAAATCCTCTGAATCACAGCTATGCATGGTTAGAGGAGATGAGTGCATATCCAGTGTAGAACAGGTTGCCATTCGCTGACCTGTCCAGAAAAAGCTTGCTACATCATTTCATAGTGGGTTGCTGCTGTTCTTGTTGAGCTCTTTCCACGGCCCTAAAAAGGGCTGAAAACATAAGTAAGACATGCGTTTAGGATCCATACTGTAGTGTGGAGGGCAAAGAGGTTGCACAGCTGTCCTCTTCTTCTGTTAAAACAAAATGCTCTATTTTTCTCGCAGGTCCCAGATGGGTAGGCAGGAAGGAAGGAAACTCAGCTGTTTGGTTTTGGCCAGCTGGCAGCAAGCTAGAGAGAGAGAGAGTAAGGTTGTGTATGGGTGGACCCCATGAAATAACTCACTTTGGATTCTGGGATGTTTAACAGACACGAGTTAAATTAAATCCCATGGTGGAAGAGGTTTCAACATTTTTTGGTTTCTTTTGTCTGTGACTACTATTGAAACTCTCCCAGTTCATGCATGAAAATGTGCGTACGCATGTCTCGACCTGGTTATCAAAAACAAATAAATAAAACCTAATCTTTTTGAATGATTTCAGCCACAGAGATCCCTGAGTGGGAATGTCATTGAGGGTTACGCACCTTGAGTAGGGGTAAAAGACCAGAACTGAACAGATTCCTGAGGGAGAGTGGCATTGAGGGTTAATACATAGCTTGAGCAGTGGGTTACATTCCAGCTGTTAAGCTTGGATGTGTCCATTGTTCATACTCCAGTTGGGTATAGTGACTGCCATGTGGCAGGAGAGGTGAGCTAGATGTACCCCAAGACCTTTTTGTCATCATAGTGCCTTCTTTTCTTCAGCGTATTACTACATTGAGTGCCATCTCCCTGGCAGCCTACAGCACAGTCAGTACCAGCAACTCCGAACTGTGCAGGTTGTCTGATTTGCTGCACTCTGATTGGAGCAGCCAGAAAGGTGATCTCTGTCGGTGATGGAGGTGGGATGGAGAGTAATAGTAGAGTGACTAAATGAAGAGGAGGATCAGGACAGCAAAAGAATGAGTGGGGAGTTAGAGAATCGAATACCAGAGAACAGGATGGTAACTGGCTTCATACAGGGTCTTTCACGCTATAGTGGCCTTCACACAGGCATCAGAGCGGCACATGGGTAGGTGGTCTTGGCACTTGGGCACAGGAAACCATCAGACTGGTACCGCGATCGGTAACCGGGTACCAGTTTGGCATCTTGTTGCTAATCAGTTTTAGGTCACCATGCGCAAGTGTGAAAGTCCCTGTATTTTTGCAAACTGTGTACTCATTTTGCCTTTGTCTGGGAGCCACCAAAAAATAAAAACCCCTGGGTCTCCTTGAGTAACATCCAAGTTAAAATTCGCAAAGGCTGTCCGGTTGGCACAGCACTAGGACTACTGCTTATGATGCTGATATCTTAGGTTTGGAAGTGAGCCCAAGTCATCATGGGCAATTGGAGGGAGGAGGATTGAGTGCCCCAGCCAATGCTCTCCTTCTCCAGAGAGGGAGGTCCATGTGTTCCACCATGCCACTGCCACCTGGGCGACGACTGGCGGTGGTGCAGGCAGAAGCCACGATGGAAGGGTGGGAGCCTCCTGACTGGGACATAAGCCATGGCGGGTGACAGGGGTTGGGTGAACACCGGTGATAGGGGTCGACTGAGCAGAGGTTGGGAGCATAAAGAACAGAAAATGTAAAATGAACAAACAAAAAAAAAAAAAACACTCTCAAAGAAGCATGAAGTATCTCAAAGCACTTTACCAAGTAGTATGTTTGATCTTCAAGGCTTAAATTAGGTTTGGAAACTTGATTACCAGTCTTTGGTAATCAACAACATTCTGATTACCAACCAGACAGGTTTGAGGAACAATTTCCATTAATGGTTATTTTTATCTATGATAGAGTCCAGAAGAATGGAAATGTGGTGGACAAGTGTCAGATTGTTAGAACAAGTTCCACAGCTCTACACTTTTTACTGCAGTTGCAGAAGAAAATGTCTGCAATTCATTAATTCAGCAGGAGACTAGTGGTCGGGTATGGAGAGGCGTGAGGGTACCAACTGCAACCAAGAGAGTCTTACTATAACCCTTCATGACTGCATTGGCACCTCCAGCAAGCACAGCTGGCCAGCATGTCCGGGGTCTTATGCTTTGGGTGATATTGAACCATCTCCACTGGGGGTGGGGCGGGAGGTGGGACTGACCGCATGGTCCCGAACTAGACCCTTCTTCTTCCCACTATATATCATATTATATACCAATGGTAGTGGTGCTTGAAGCAGCAGTACTTGTTAGTTGCCAAAACATTTCATCATATAGTTTTTTGTGTTTTTTTTTTTTTAGCAAATATATATTTCTGACATCTTTAGAGTCGAGTCATCTTTGGTGTATTTTTAGTTTTCTCAAATATTTTCAAGCAACTTTTTTAGATTATATTGTAGTTAATGACTCGCGTCATTAAAGATGGCTGCAGCTGGCTCGGTGGCACAGAGGGCTGAGGCGCTGGTGCCTTGCCTCACACCACGCCGGCAACCCGGGTACAGGAATGGACTCTGGGCACTGGGGGTCAGCAGTGGGGAAGAGAGGACTGAGCATCTGGAGGACTGCTCTCCTCTCCTGGGGTGGGCTTGGGAGAGTGCCTTGCTCTGTAACGGCCCATGGTGGAGACCGGGAGCACTACAGATGTGGCGCGATGCTTGGAAGAGCCAGAAAAAAAAAGAAAATGGCTTCCTGATCAGCTGGATGATTGTCACCCAGAGCCCCGCCTCCATGGAGCCTCCAGATAGCCTGGACCAACCTTAGCAACACCCAGGGCCAGGAAAGGTAAGCCGGAAGGCACTCCGCCCCCCCCCCCCCAGAAGGAGGGAGGGAACCCATCCGATGAAGGGATATGTCTGGTTTCCCTAGGCTGGCTGCAATGTGAGGCCAGGAAGCTGGCAACAGGGTGGGTTTAGAGGGGAGGAAGGGGGTTCCTTGGCAGGGCCTGAAGGAGAGGCCAGTCAGATGCAGGGGAGATAAACAGATAATACAAAAAAAAAAAAGAAAAGATGGCTGCAACTCAAAAGTTTCAAAACTCTCCTCAGCTGGGGTTACCTGTTAAATGTGCATACTAGATTTATACGGGGGATGTTATTAGGATGGTGCTAGCATGTTATCGCTGAGGATAACTTGCCCAGCACTCCATTGATGTATCTCATTTAGTTGTGGCAGGCATGGAACGGAATGGAAAGTTTAAAAACCTCAGACTCCCATATCTCGGTTTAGGAATGGGGGAAAACTTAGTCTATTAAAATTTTTGTTAGAAAAAAGTTATTGTTTTGGGGGGGTAGAAATAGAGAATAATGCATGGGGGGGGGCATTCCTCGAATTTAATTCAGTCCCGAGGTGTGGGATGCCACATCGCTCGAGGGGTTTATGGATGTGTCCCACACCTCGGGACTGAATTAAATTCGAGGATTTCTGCACAACCCCTCTCATGCCTTATTTTGTATAATTGCTGGGCTTACATTTTTTCCCAACATGAGTACACAAGTGTTATCTGGCAAAAAAGAAAATGACTCGCAGATGAAGATGAAATAAAGCAATTACACATTGTTAGCTTTTTGCTACTGACTTTTTACTCTGTGCACATTTACAGATTTGCAGCAGGGAGAACAATTAATTTAAACAGTGAAAGCCAGTAACTTACTTTGCAGGCTGATGGATTTGTTTTGAACAACTACAATGTCGGTACGAAACGAGGCAATTTTTTGCAAGTTACTAGATATCGCATATAGTAATAAGAAATACAAGACTTGGCTTTAAAAGTAAAAGTCAATCACGAGGAAATGCAAAGTTTTACTTATTTTTCTACTGTCCGGTGTCTGGATTTTCACTGGCGAATGCTCTGCGACACTTCTTCCGTTAGTTGCCTAGGATGCATACCATGTGACATTGACATTCCTGTTAACAGTAAGGGATAATGTGAAAATGACTGCGGTGGACTCTGGCTGGGAGAATACAAATTTTTTATCGAAGTTGCTTTTCTTTATGTACAACTAACTCTGGGATTAAATGTTTACAAAGAGCGCACCTTTATAACTTACGTTCAGTCAGAATCTGATTCGATCACGGCATGCCTCCACCTATTTTGTGTTTTTTCTTTGGGGGCTGCATGATAGATGTTTACGGTTACTCCCTCATTTATGATGCAGTTTGGGCCAAATATGGTATCAAGGGAGCTTCATGCTGAAGATGTCTCAGTCATTATTTAGGTGCTTGCCTGGTTTTGTGCTGCACGTTTGGATGTGGAAGGTTGTTCGCCATAATTTTCCTTTGAATCAGGAAGGTACTGGAGAATTTTTGAAATCTTATGTTGCTTTCCTTCAGACAATACAGAATAGTTATTTATACTCTGGAGGTTTCAGTGCCCAGATATTTGTTGTATCTCAGTTGGGGGGAATCTGGCGGTCAATCAATCTTTGGATTGAGGTTTTTCGAATAGAATGATTTATGATTCGTTTACATTCTGCTATGCCTGCATTGGCTTTCATCTTGCCCATCGTGGTCCTCAGTTTGTTCATGCCAACAGTCATGTTTCGGTACCAGAGGGAGCAGTTTCCTGCATTTACATTGGGTGCCAGATAGAAAGGAGCTTGTGGGGCTAAGGTGGCCTGCAGTCTGTTATTTTTATATAAGTCGTATGCTCTGAGCATGTCTCTGTCTTGATTTTGCAGATTTTGGTAAATTCTAGGTTTTATGTGTCTAACATCCCAAGGGTTGTCTCCTGTGCGTGTTTTTGTTTGATGTTCGCCGTATTCTAAAATATTGGAGCCCACTGCTGTCTCTTCCCTCCACAATATCACCACAAGCCAGGTCATAGTGCTCCTTTGTACATAGAGCAAACTGTATGCCAATATTTAAAAAAAAAAAAAAAAAAAAAGAAAAAGAAAATTTAGTAAACCAATGGGAGTTTCTAGGCTCAGGGTGCCAGATGAATACAGTAGATTTATGTCATCTTCTGTAAGAGGCTGTGCTTTTAAGGGCCTGTTACCCTTCCCCATTTTCTTCAGGTGTTTTAGCTTGAGGCAAGTGTGCATTTTGTCTCAATGAAATCTGTCTGAAGACCTTTGAATATTGAGTGTGGGTAGTTGTTATTTACAAGGTGCCTGTCAGTGGAAACCACAATCCCACGTACCGAACCTGGTTCGCACTCACTACCATCGGTTTTATTTAAACAATAAATGAAGCTTGCTATTAACTCGTCCAGTTTACTCATCTGTAATGCTGAGAAGTTGACATTTTCACCAGCCTCACTCAGAAATATGTTAAAGTTTTAGGTCGCTTTCAGTTTTTCTTCTTTTATTTGTGTTAGCCTGGGCTTCAATAAATTCATGTCACTGATGTTCGGGGGGGGGGGGAGAATAGCGAACCTGCTTGTGAGATTTGCCTTTTTTTTTTTTTTTTATTTAGACTATGGACAATCACCAAACGAAATTTAATTACAACGCTGCGAGGTGATGGCAAGATTCGTCTGACAGGTACACACAGTACTATTCTTACTTTTAACAGGTCCCCCAAGCGAGATTCAGTTTTATTGATAGGGAGCTTGTGCTGGTCATTTACAACCGCTGCGTAGAAATCTCTTATAACCTGTGGGTTGTTGCGTGGACTCAGCAAAGAGTTCTGCTCATATGTTAAAATTTAAGCCCAGTAATAATAAAACTATATGGTGCCTGACAAATCGTGCTGCTTTAAATGGTGAAGATGGTGGCTTCCAGAATTCCGCAGCAATAGCCATTATCACGGGTACAGGCACAGAAACTGTGAGAAGTAGAAGCCGGAGGCCGTGAACAAGCTCACTTTAGAGAAAAGGGGGCATGACAGCAATACGATCTCTGGTCTTCCGCATCCTCAATGGTGTCAGCAAGATCGAACAGACAGAGATGTTTTATTTGGTGTCCTCCAGCAGGGTGCAGGGACATGCCACTTAAGCTCAGACGTACTAAACTCTAGGGTAATGTTAGGAGGCTACCCCGAGGGTGGTGAATCTATGGAACAGTCTACCAGCAGAAATTGTGGACATGTAGACATTGCAAGCCTTCAAGCAAAGTCTGGACAAATGTCGTCTTACCGAGGGAATCGCAGGGTACCCTGGGTAGTGGAGTGTGTGTGTGTGTGTGTGTGTGTGTGTGTGTGTGTGTATATACTGTAAATCACTACATGTTTACATAGGGTACTTATTCAGCCCTGATTATGAAGCAGAATGGGGAAACAAGACGACATGGAGTCCCTTCAGAATGACTGTGTTACTACATGCCACTGTTACTGTGGATAGGAAAGCAAGGGAAATTAGCTTGGCCACCTCCAGTACCATCCGTGTTGTCTAGTTCATGGTGCCATTGAGATGGCATCGAGCTCACTGTATCTCAGCAAAAAAACTGCAGAGTATAGCTGGCCTGGTGGTGCTGAGGGTTGAGGCGCTGGACGCCACACCGGCGACCCGGGTTCAGGAGCAAGCTCGGGTCATCGGAGGTCAGCGGGGGGGGAGAAGGCTGTGAGCAGCCGCCGGCGGGAAGGCTGTCCACCGCAGGAAGGGATATACAGGTCTCTTGGTGTTTGGCTGCCCCCCAGTGGAGGCTGGGTGGCAATGCCGCCTCAGAGAGCTCAGGCACAAGACTAGGGGTGGGTGGAAGGAGCTGTCGACTGGAGCTGCAGTGTTCGTGTGGACCTCCACCCACACGAAGACACTGCTTCCAGGGCTCTGGGTTGGGAGGGTATTAAATGTGGAAACTACAGGGGTCACCAGGATGAAGCCTCTGGGCCGGTTCCAGGGGTTCTGCCAGGGCACACCTAGTGTTAGGAAATCCCTGAAAGACCCCAGAATTCAGCAGGGTTGGCCGACAGAGGAGACCTGCCGAGGAGGAGGTAAACAAATTTGAAAAAAAACAAACTGCAGAGTCCTTGTGTGAAAACACAAAAAGTTTGCCATTATGTCATCAACAATGCAGACAAAACCAGAGCAGAGTTGGTCACCCCGGTGTAGTTAGTCGGGCCAGTGCGAAAAAACCTGTAGCCAGCGTGAAGAGTTGCACCGTATATGTGAACAGCTGTGTCAGTGACATGTATGAGCAAAAAGTGGAACTGCTCACCCGGGGCTGTTGTTATCTAACTGATGGCAGATTCACACAAGGAAGCAAGGCCCTTACACCCTGCACATTCAGCTGACACAGGTAAACCCTCTGATTCTGTGGCAGTGTTACTTTTTTTTTTTTTATGTAAGCTACCCCGGCTGAAATACCATGTCTCATTTTCCAGTGGGATCATGCCCCAACCCACTTCTACAGCTGATCTCTCCCTCCTTCCTTCCTTTTTTTTTTTTTTTAAATTAAACCCACATGCCTGTCCCATTCCTCTTTGAAGCTGTCGGTTGGTTTGGTCTTTATGACTTCCCCAGGCAATTTATTCCAGTTGTTCACCCCCTCTCAGTAAAGAATTGACTCTAATAGCACACTATTACCTCTTATTTGCGGATTTTTTTTGCAGTTGTTCAAATTGTGCGGATGGAGTCTCCACAACCCTCGCCCCAGTTCACTGGACTGTGCCCTAACTTGCTGCAGCCTGCGCTCCTCCCCCACCGTTGGACTTTGCATCCACATCATGGAGTGAACCTCCAGGCAGAGCCAGCACCACCGTTTCACCCAGGACCTTATCTGAGCAGTGGCCTTGATTTGTTTGCAATGCCCATCTAAAATATGAAAAATGGAGTTTAAAAAACCCCGGCCCCATTCATGTCTATGGAGCACATGCCCCCGCGCTGTCCATATAGTGACCTCCGGAAATATGCTAGCACCGGAGTTGCTGTCAGTATCAGGAAGTGGAAGGGATTGGCAGCTCAACTCCATGAAGCCAAAATGTGATCCCTTCCCTTCGGGGCATATATAAGGGCATATTCCGTAGGGGCATATAGAAATTCTGATTTTTGGCACCATAGGAATTGGGGGCAGATAAAGGTCCTAAATCATTTTTGGTGTGAGTACTGGAAAAGGTGCTCTTTTTGTGCAGGTTTTGGGGAAGTGAGTCAAATGCACTAACCTCTGAACAAGAAATCTGCACTACGCCAACCTGTCGGTGCGGTGGTTGTGCTACAGTCAGTGATGTGGCATGCTTGGATCCACAGCATGCCTGGGTCACAGTGGGCCATCTGGGGGGAGGAGGGAGGACCGAACATAGCAGAAGATGCTTGCCTCCTCTTGGGAGGAAAGGCTGGTAGCTCTGCTGTGATACTGACCCATGGGTAACCACAGGTGGCAGTGCAGTCAGGAGCAGCTAGTGTGAGGGAGGGCACCAATAGGTGCACCTTTGCCACCAGCGTCCTGAAAGATGGGACAAGTACAGGGGGGAAAACCCCGGTTGGGCAGGATGGCACTGGCCTCCAGCAGGCCCACACTGATATCCCTGTCACCTCTTCCCAGTTGTGGCATGAGTTGGGAGAACTTCACCATGGAGGGAGACTGAGGTCAGCCATGGAGAACTACAAGTTGAAGGGCAAGTCAGGAAAGCTGGGTGATGGGGCTGCGAGGGCCACAGAAGGGGGCATGACAGGAGAGTTGAGGAAACTGAAGAATGAGAAGAAAGTCTGCACTGAGGTAACACATCAGTTACCAGCTGCACTGCACTAAAAGTAGGATAGTAGGAAATAAAATACTTTTACTGCAAGTATCCAAAATTCGGACATAGTACTCCACTAGCTGAAGCAGGCATCAGCCTAGGAAGCCATGGACCAGGATGCCCCAACGTTTCTCGCTGACATTCCCTATTGAAGCGAGTTGGATACTTACAATAACAGAACTTTGCTTCCTACTATCAGAGTGGTGTGACCTGGCAGAGTTGGAGCACTGTCTCATTGTGGATTTTCTTGCTGGTTTATTCGACTGCAGCACAGGTATGCTCTGTAGTGCCTTCCTTTTGTGTGGCATAACGCCAACCTCTGAACAGTCTGAGCTGTGAAGTACCAGCCTGTTTGACACACCCTTACCAGAGGCTTGTGAATCATCTCTTCTGTTGCAAGCAAGGCAGCTGTAGCCCACTGCGTTTCTCTCAGCCTCATGTGGTATGTAAACAACTGGTGAATCCCTTTCCAAAATGGAAGGAGGTTATCCCTCAGAGGGTGTGCACTGCCAGATGTTGGAGATTCCCCTGTCCCCACCCCCTCTCCCAAGTTTGCCTTTGTATTTGAATTTTTTCATGGGGAAATGCATTGTCACTAAAAGGGATTTCTTGATGGGGAAAACTACTGGGATAGGACCACAAGGTCCAAAACAAAACCAAAACAAGGCTTTTTTTTGTTTCTTTCTTTGTGCTACCTTACTTTTGTTACTGTGCATCTTAGTGTTTGGTTGACCCTTCAGCCTCCAACCCTCCCATGCATGCTGTGCTAATTGACATCACAGGTTGAAATTAATAGTGACCCAGTGACTAAATGCAGGCAATATATTTACTTTAGCTATTTTATTTATTTATTAATATCTCAAATTAATACCTCTGAGCTAACGGCTCCTTTATGGAGGTTCCACGTCATAAACTAGCCTCCTGGCTTGTACTAGAGACCATAAGAGTTCAATAGGTACACCAGTTAGGACAGCGGAAAAGTCTGCAGGGCTTATGGATTTTTCCCAGACACTGGCCCTGCTGGCTAGTGGCTGTATAATGTGATTTTGACCCCAGCAGCATAGCCCATAATGCCCCATAGCTGAGCCTCTGATGCCAACAGTGGGCAGGCAGTCACATAGTTTAAGTGCTGCATCTAAGTGCGGGATGCTGGTGTGGTGTATGGCAGCACTGAGCGCTGCTGACCCTGCCGGTACCGATCTTCCTGTCTGAGACTTTAGGTAGGGAGCTCGGTACAAAAAGCATCTGAAGCATTACTGTGCAGTTCATTTACCCGGGATAGCTTGTCTGAACTGCAACGTCTCCTTTTCAGTAGGGTTCCACTTCTGTCAGTCTTCTCAACCTTTCTTTTGGTCTAGGCCAGCTTTCAAGTGCAGAAACAAGCCAGAGTTCTCCCCCTCCACAAATGTGGTAACTATTCACCCCTGCATGTGTACCAGAACATGGGGCAAAGTGGTGGGGGACAGGGTTCAAAATGGTACAGGGTAAAAAGGGCAGTTTGTACAAATCAGCAGGTTTTCTAATACGAAACTCGTAGAAAATTAGACAGTGGTGGCATAAAATGAACAACGGTGCATCTAGTCTCCCCGGAGTTTCCTATCTGCCCCAGCACCTGGCTATTGTCCATATAGGGTTTTATCCCTCCCAGTCCACTTCCTAAGCTCCCTTCCATACTGTTACTGATCTGAGCTACCACCAAACCTTTCACTTGTCTGAGCCTGCTTTAAACCATTTACGGTCTTGGTGCCCAACACCTCCAGTGACAGACTGTTACACAGTTCCACTACCCTTTCCTTAAAAGTGGCCTGCAAATTAACTACAGTAGCATACTGCCATCCCACATACCCTTCTAAGCTGCAGTGGGATTCCGAGGCTGCTATCAGTAAAATTTCTGGAATAATCTGTTCATTTTACCAAACTACCAAAACTTTTTGGCGAATACAGGAGTGCCGCCCGGGTCGCGATCGAGCGGGATCAAGTTTACATGGGTATTCTACCCATTTAGTGACATTCCAAACACCACTGCTTTCAATGGAGCAGTAGTGGAGGGGGCATATTATTCTTATTTTATTGCTTTCACAGGGGTCTTGATGCCTAAATTAATACCTGCAGCGACGCCATTCCGGTGTTGCTGGTATTAATTTAGGCATCAAGACTCCAAAAGCAATAAAATAAAAATAAGAAGCCCCCCTCCACTGCTGCTCCATTGAAAGCAGTGGTGGTTGGAGCATCACTAAATGGGTAGAATACCCATGTAAACTTGATCCCGCTCGATCGGAACCCAGGCGGCACTTCCGTATTCACCAAAAAAGTTTGGCGTTTTGGTAAAATGTACAGATCATTCCAAAAATGTTACTAATAGCAGCAGCCATGGACTCCTGTCACAGCTTAGAAAGGTACAGTATGTGGGATGGGAGTGGGCTCCTGTAGTTAATTTGCAACTCACCTTTAAAAGAGAACTCTCACATCCCTCCTAAACCTCCCCCCTCTAGTCTCCACACATGACCTCAGGTTCTTGACTACTCTTGCTAAATAGTTGTTTGCAGTTCACCTTGTTTATTCTCTCAGGAACTTGAAGGTCTCTGTCATATTTCCCCCCTCCACCTGGTCTTCAGTGAGTACTTGTGGAGTGCATTAAGACAAACATTGTAAGATCTGTCCTGCTGGCCCTGAATTATCTTGGTCACTCTGTGTTGCACTGTCTCCCACCTATGACAACTCCAGAACTGAGCGCAGTGTTCTAGGTGTGGCCTCAGCAGTGATGGAGGTTGAAGTACCTCCTTTTCTGTGCTGTCAGCACCCCTTCCAGTATGCCTCAGTGTCTGGTTAGCTTTACTGTAGGTCTTGTTACACCAGCTTGTTTGATGGAGTTGAGTAATGATGACATCCAGGTCCCTTTCCTCTGCCGTAGTGCTCAGTTTAACCCTCCCATCCAGTACTCTGTCCCCCCGTGCATAACCTTGAATTTTTGGTATTGAATTTCAACTGCCAAACCTTAGACCACCTGTCTGGCCTTTGTAGATCCCTGATCCCTTGGTCCCAATCTACCATACCACAGAGCTTTGTTTTCATCTATGAAAAGACACAGCATGCCCTGGATGGCTTCTCCTGTGTCGCTGATGAACATATTGAAGAGGACAGGACCCAGGACAGATCCCTGTGGCACTCCAGTCATGACCTCCCTCCCTCTCTCCTGATTTGACCCCATTTACCACCACCCTCTGCTGTCGCTCCTTCAGCCAGTTTTCTGTTCATCTAGCTATATCCCTAGCCATGCCCAGGTCTTCCAGCTTCTTCAGCAGTCTTCTGTGTGGCACCGAGTCAAAAGCCTTGCTGAATTCAAAGCAGAACAAATCCACAGCATGATGCACCTTTGTTACCCAGTCAAAGGGAACTATCAGGCTGGTGTGTCAAGACCTCCCTGCCACAAACCCATGCTGGTTTTTTTGTGTTTTTTTTTTTTTTTTGTGAACTTTGTTTGTCCTCCTACCTCTCTGGACCTCTGGACTCTCTCCAGTGAGGTCACTTGATGGTGCTTTCTCCTGCCCGCCTGTTGTCTGCCCTCGCTGCTCCGGTGTAGCTTTCCTCTGCCTCACACGGTCCGCCTGACCCCCTGGTTCTGAGTCCCTTTGGGGTGGGACCACCTTTACTCTGGCACTCTATCTATGAATCTAGTGGGGTGGTCAGGCTTGGAAGACAACCAGAGGTGGTGAAGCAGACCCGGCACTGGATGTGGGTGTATCATCCCCGCACCCACCATTGCCTACCGGAGATGGGGCTTTTTTCCCTTGTTTGTGTTCCCTGAGAGCACGGATGTGCAGTGAAACCCTGCATGTGACTGGTGTGCTCCCACAGCTGTGTGTAAGGCATCCACTGCTGCTCTACCCCTCCAAGCATGCCACAAGTAGCGGCGACCCCCAACCACCACCAGGAGCTGGTCGAACTGTGGCAAGTAAGCCCACCCTCCCCCAAGAAAGGAGAGCAGTCCTCCGGATGCACAATCCTTTCCTTTCCCCACTGACTGGAGTCCATTCCCGAACCCAGTTTGCTGGCATGGTGCGAGGTGCGGCGTCCAGCACCTCAACCTTCTGCACTACTGGGCCGGCTACCCATACTGTTAACTGTCCTGTAGACCACTGCTGTCTAGGTAGTCCACAAGGTCCTCTTTGATCAGTGACTCCATCAGTTTACCCACTACAGGTAAGATTGATGGGTCTGTAATTCTGCAGTTGCTCCTTGTCACCCCCCCCTCCATGTAGTGGGACTATGTTCGCTACACCTCCAGTCTTGTGGAACTACCTATGTTGGAATTAAGCTATTGAATAGACCTACTTGGGGTTTAGCAAGTTCTGCAGCCAATTCCTTGAACACCCTTAGGTGCATCCCATCTGGTTTTGGGATATTGCCTACTTTTAGGACTTCAAGCCCCTTCTGGACCCTTTCTCTGGCAAATACTGGCTGCCTCATTTCAGGAATGCTCCTGATGGCCACCTAGGTGCCACTTTCGGGCAGGGACCGACTGTCTTCCTTTGTGAAAACATAGCAGAAGTAATCATTAAAGACAGTTACCTTTTGTTCATCTTTCTCTAGTACCCCCCTTCCTTGTAGCCTAAAAATACCCCCCACTTCCTTTTTTCCTTAATTTATCTGAAGAATTGTTGTTCCCCCCTCCACAGTATACAGCTCCGTCTCTGCCTCCCTGACTGCCCTCTCTGCTTCCCTAGTTGTTTTTTGGTCCTCTCCCCCTTCCCCTCCTCCCTGGTGAAAGCCTTTTTCTTGGCCCTCCTTGCTTCTCTGATCCTTTGCAAAAACCAAACTCAAGAAATAATGCATCACACTCACCCAGAAAAGCACATTTTGGTCATTTCAAGAGTTGTTGGTTCCATAATTACAAATGAAAGCAAATGATCAAACATTTCATTGCATCTAGGCAACTCCAGCACTTGCCTTGACATGGAGGTGACCTTGACCACCTGACTGAGGCTCCAGTGGTAGCTTGTTGGGAGCTTCCATTTCAGTTGAGACTGGGCTGCACACACACAAAATTGCAAAGGAGACCATGATTGCTTCTCACTTTATCTTGCATGCACTAAAGGGGCACCTTGAAGTCTGAAAGCTTACCCCCCTTGCCTGTTGGTTCTATCGTATATGCACCTCTGGGAACCTACCACCCTATTTTCTTATTGCATGTCCAGGTCAAGCTCCAACAAAACTTGTGTTTTGGCTCTGCTGTTGTCTTTCTTGGACATCTCTAACTTGCCCTTTGTGTTGTAGTCTGGATTCCAAAAATGGCATTCCATAGTCCTGTCTCATCTCGCAGAGATTCGCTCCATCCTTAAGGAAACGGACCAGGGTCACATTACTGCTGCTGTATTCATTGACCTGGCAAAGGCCTTTGAAACAGTAGCCCACTACCTGCTTCTGCTTGACAAGTTGAGGAGAGCAGGACTCTCTTCCTTGTCAGTAGATTAGTTCCACTCCTGCCTCTTTAACCAGTTACAGTTGGTCAAGGTTTGCAATTCCATGTCTCCTCCTCCCATCCTCTCTGAGGTTCCCCAAGGCTTTGCCCTTCTGCCGCATCCTCTTCTCCATTTTCTTAGATGACCTGCCCACTCTGTGTCGACACGAACATCCATGCATACTCTGATGACCGCATGCTCTTTGCTGCTCATGCCTTGGTCAGTGATTTGGAATCCTTGATGCAGTGCGTGATGTTAACAGTGTTCAGCATTGCTTGCAGTCACGTCAGCTGACAGTTCATGCCAAAATGACAGTTTCCATGTCCTGTGGTACTAGTTAAAAGCTTGCAAGGCACAGTGGCCCTCTAATTTTTAAAACCCTGGATGGTATCCCACTTAATAGGGTTCCTCATTTCAAGTACCTTGGTGTTTTCCTGGATCAACGCTTAGACTTTTCTGTCCACATCAATCCCATCCATAAAAGGCTGCGCCACCGATGTGACACCCTTTATCACAACAAGGCTTGCCTACTCCTTCTGCTTGTCATGAGATCCACAAGAGGATCCTTTTGGTGGTTGACTAGGTGTATATGGTCTACGGAGGCTGCCCTGAATTCTTCCCTAGCATAACTCCCTCTTTTTCATGCTTTCTGCTGTTTTACTACAAACTCTCCTCTCCTTGCCCACCACTGCACACTCTACACTAACCTTGACTGTCCCTTCTCTTAAGTTCAGGTGCTCACTTACTGATCTTTTCTCTCCAAATTCTGATCCCCCCCCCCCCAAATCCTGTCTCCTATCCACCTATCAAGCCCTATGTGCTGACTTGATCATCAGTTCTCCTTCACTGCAAAGCTACTGTATGGCAAACTATGTTCAGAGTTACTGTGCAATGTATAATGTTTCAAACTGCAATAGAAATAATAATAAATAGGGGGCCACCAGATGGCCCAGCTGAAATGCTACATGCTCCAGTGCGGACGACCCAGGTTTGGGAGCAAAGTCTGGAGTCAGGTCAGGCAGCTGAGGGGCTAGGATATGGCAGCGTTCTGAGCCAGGGAAAGGTGGTGGCCTGGTTCAGTCACTGTAGCAACCCCAGTGGTGGGCTGAGGGAGCTGACTCCCCTGCAGCGTGTTGCTGCATGCGTGTGAGCATCCATGTATAGGGATGCATGGCCTGCACCAGACTCCAGGGGAAGGAAGAGTGAGAAAACATTGAAAAATCTGTGTTTCTAGAGATGTGGGTATGGTGTACTTGTCCACACTTCTGGCAGTGTTCCTTTCCCATTAAGGTTTGCCAGAAAGTCTTCAGGCTGGCTCCTCCCACCCACCTGGGTAGTAACTCCCTCAGCACTGCCCCGTGACATTAGATCTTCCTTTCCACTGTAAGAAGAAAGTTTGTTCTTCATCGACCTTGAGTCACGCTGGGATGCTGGTTTTGGGGCCTCAGTTCTCTAATCTCTATTCCCTAAATATGAGGTGTACACCTTGCGCCCCTCCTCCTGGAGAACTGCTAGGAGTCTACCAGAAGTGTAGATAAGTACACCACATCCACGGCCCTAGAAAAACAGGTTACTCACCTGTAACAGTAGATCTTCCATGAAATGGTCTCTTGCAGTAAGTCATTACTTCTGTGAGTTCCCGATAGGTGGCGCTCCAGCACGAAAGTTTCTTCCTGCAGTCTCTATACCGGGGACCACCCACATGACCTCACTTCCTGGGCTGTACCTACAAAAGTGGGTGGCCCCTGGTAATCTCCGTTCATTTTCCTGCCGGCTTCAGCTCTGGCAGCAACTCTTCTAGCTGCAGTCTACAACGTGGATTGAACCCATAGCCTGGGGTGCCTGGGCTTCATGCAAGACACCATATTCCTATACTCGATAAGAGTGATACAATGGATGTTCCCCTGTCATACACGCAGGGTACTCGATCAAAGGGCTCAAAAACCTCAGAGTCCTCTTCAAGAGATAAAATAGGGAAGGAAACACCTTCACCTAAAGTCCTGCCTGACCGCCTTTCAATGGTCCTACCTCCGAAACATGGATCATCAAGAAGACATTCATTGTTGATGAGCAATACACCCCCATTGATGGCAGGCACTTCTTCATCAAAAGAGCACAGAGGTACAACCTCTCGCAGAAAGGAACCTTCCTCGTTGATGGGTCATCATTCCTGAGCTTCCCTGTCAATGAGGTCACATACACCATTGATGACAGAGGTTCTGCTACCTTTCCCATCAACAAGGCATACTTCCCCATTGACGAGAAGGCTCTACAAGACATCCTCATCAGTGAGAACACCTTATCCATTGACGGAGCACATTCTACATGCTTCATCATCAATGGGACATGCTCCCTATGCTCCATCATCAACGAGAAGCCTACCACCATTGACGGGACATGCACTCACCCTCATGTCATCGATGACAGCATTTCCATCATCGATGGAGCATGTACTCACTATCCCATCATCGACAGAGAGCATCCCACCATCGACTGCACATGTACTACCTTCTTCATTGTCAACGGAGTGTATTCCACCATCGATGGAGTATGCTTTTACTTACCCTTCATCTGTAAGACACAGTGCATCATCGACGAGGCATGCTTCGCTTCCTCTTCCATTGATGAGGCTGATACCACCATCGATGGAGCAGCCCCTGCATCATAGAACAGCACCTTTATTGGCATATAATACAACTATGGAGGATCCTTATAAAAGGTCGACCATGAATACTCTCAGAAACATGCATCAAAAGATACCTATGGGGCTGCATTACCACAAAATAAAGAATTATATACTACAGAACGCAGAGAAAAACCAGCCTCATTTGCACTCATGCATGGTACCCACACACACCTGTCGGTGGTGAACAAAGATACCAAAGAAGCACTGGATCACTCTACCGGGAGGCACAAATTGATCCCCCATCACCACGTACACCGGACTCGGAACCAGCTTACATGGCAATTCCATCCTCACAAGTTCCAAATATTGAAGAAATAGTAAATAGAGTGTTAGATTCTATGGGTTTTGACCATAAACACACTCCGGGGCATAACCCTCAATCACAAACTATGTTTCTGCCTCCATCAAAACAGGCACGCACAGAGCTAGAATGCTCTCCAGTCCAGCCTCCTCATGAAAATTCAGAAGAATATTTTTCAAATTATCATACGAATTCAGAACATCACACAAACTATGATGATTCTCCTAATACAAGAGGGTACGAGTCCCCTTATGATGTGCCATCTTACTGAGATGAAGGGCTACTACAACCACTAAAGGTCATTTCTCCACCGGATGACCCCTCATTCCCTGAAATGATGTTACAAATATAAAAAACAATGGTGTTTACCACAACGGAACAGGATAGATTAAGTAAAGGTATGGCTGAATATCTGGACCTTCCAGAAGAACCTACCCGGGCAGTCCCTCCTTTTATACCAGTGTTCAGAAATGCGATCACTGAAGCATGGAGTCACCCCAGTAGGAGTTACCTAGAAAAACCCACAGGCTGTATCAGGCTCCTCTTGATTATCAATATTTAACAAATACGCCCACTGCGGATTCTGTGGTTATTGCAGCTACTCACTACCGCACTGGCAAGCCTAAACATACAAGTACAATACCTCCAGAGAGAGAGAAACTCTAAATGGTTTGATTATATGGGGAAGAAAGTGTTTGCTCTAAACTCACAAAATATCAGAATACTCAATTATGTGGGACATAGGCTGAAATACCAGCGTATGGTGAGCATCTTTGCTGGGGATATTATAAATAGACTACCCACATCCCCTGAAAAAGAGCAACTCACATCAATAATAAATACCTTCACTTCCTTTCTCGACATTTATTAAGATCAGGATACAATCTTGCCGATGCTTTGGCTAGAGCCTCTGCAGTCGGTATTCTTAAATGCCATCAGGCATGGCTCCGACTCTCAGGGCTAGCACCTGATATTCAGCAAAAAGTGGCTAATGCCCCCTTTTCAGGTGACCATCTTTTTGGGCCAGGGGCTGAAACGATACTGGATAACCTACAAGCCTCAGGCAGACAACTGAAGACAGTACAATACATGTACTACAAACCACGCCCTCAGTTTAATTATTCATACAAAACTGGAACTAATTATACCCAACATAAAAACCTTTAAGGGCAGAGAACAAGTGACAAGGAACACAATGAAGCCGACCTGTGGCCGCCCCCTCAGGCCACCCCGGAGCTTCTTCCCCTCATTAAAGACTTCAGACTTCGCCCCAGTCTCCTCTTCTAGGCCTCTGAGACCTCTTGGGGCTCAACTAAAGATCAGACTTAGGCCTTTTCCAAAATGGCTCTATACATCTAGTCACTTTTCTGAGATATCACTGTTACAGCCCATCACGGCCATCCCATCAGGATGCCTCTTGGCCTGTTGTGTGCTGGACTCTATGTCCCTCCCACGAACAGGTCCACTTACTACTACTACTCACATGCTGAGATGCAATCAATCCTGGTATGGATTATCTTATTCTTCCAACCTTCTACTGCTATAAGCAGCTTCCACTTAATCATGAGCAAAGATCACATGAATAAGGGTGAGTACATATACAGAGATTATATGTATTGAAACTCTGCATGTCTTTTTACTTGCCCTATGTTGTTTGGTCAAAAAAAAAAAATAATATATTCACATACGTACAGTACATACAAACATATGTGTTTAAGTAATCTCAAGAATGAGATCCACTGCCTTATGATTTCAATTGTATTGTTCATTATTTTAGCTTCTGTTTTTCCAAACAGCACACATAATGGATTCGCCATACAAACATTTCAGATGTATGCATAACAAGGCTGCAGGCCCTGACATAACAGTCTAACTTGCTACATTGTAGCACTTCTAAAGAGAAACACTGTAATATTTGAACTACTGTTGCAACTCAGGCCCAGTAGATTTTGGCAGAGACTGCCTTTTCACTGCACATCACTGGGATCGATTATTCACTCCATGGTATGGTGGACTTCCTTCTGATTATTGACTTATTTGACCTGTCTCACCCTGATTGGGCTGACATCCATTTAACACATCTGATAAACACCTAATAACAGCAGGTCTGGCTTATATTTTAGCTATAACCCTGTAACAAACAAGATAATGGGACACTTACAGATAGAATACAGAAATTCTTCTATGCTGATATGCTACTCGCACCATTTATCGGTCCGATGACCACATTATTCTTAGGGCAGAATGCCATATTTGACCACCCCACTGCCACATAACTGCTTGGGAATCTCCCAGAAGAAATGACTTGCTGCAAGAGACCATTCCGTGGAAGATGGATCAGTTATGCAAAGACTTTTGCCGTAACAGTAGATTTTCTAGAAATGTCTCTTGTAGTAAGTAGCTTCCCTCCTTCCAACCCCCTGCCATTCTGAAACAGGAAAACGGTGTAGGGTTGGGAGGCTTTGGTACCTCAGTTCCCCTCGCTTCCCCTCGCTGAAATCGGCGGGGAATGGAGATTACCAGGGACCACCCTCTTTTATAGGTACAGCCCAGGAAGTGAGGTCATGTGGGTGGTCCCTGGTGTGGAGACTGCTGGAAGAAACTTCCGTGCTGGAGCGCCACCTATCAGGAACTCCCAGAAGTAATGACTTACTGCAAGAGACATTCCTAAAAGATCTACTATTATGACAAAAGTCTTTGCATAACTAACTTTCTAGGAGTGGTATATGGTATACATCCACACTGACCCACCCGACCTCCCCTGGCAAAGTGGCACACCGATTCTTGCTTACAGCGGGTAAGCTCTGATGTCAAGGGCAGTGTCAAGGGAGGAGCCAGCTTGAAGACTTTCTGGCAAACCTTAAAGAGAAAGGAACACTGCCAGAAGTGTGGATATACACCATATACCACTCTTGGAACTACTGTTACAGGTGAGTATTCTGTTTTTCCTTGCCGCAGAGTATGATGGCCTCTCCCCACTCTCTGATCCTACACTGTGTACATCCTCACTGGCAGTATGGTGGGGAAGAGTGGCAGTCGGGACTGGGGGCAGCTGGTCAAGGGGTCCGAGGAAGGCCGGAGGTGACAACAGGGGAGCAAAAATCTCTATACAAAAAAAAAAAAAAAAAAATTTGCATGTATACATTTAAAAGAAAACCAAGAACAGTTAATCTCCTAAAACCAAGACTGATGCATTAATTGCAGTAGTGTTTTTTTTCCTTAATCTAGTGATGAAGTTGTTCTTCCTCTCTCTGTGCCTCTTGTTTAAACTAGCCTAATGTCCTATGACAGCCGTTTCTTGGGAGAATGGTTGTTTGTTCTAAAAATGGATCAATGCATGACTTCTGAACATTTTTAGCATCCCAAGAAACTTGTCATAGTACACACTGTGCCTTCCTTGCCCTATGTAGAAATATTGGATCTTTGGGGCAAATAAAGACCTTAGGTCCATCAAGTCTGGACATTCTGGTGATAGCAGCGGCCTCCACTGAGTGTATCTCTGCTGCACTGTAGCTGGACCAAGCGTCAGTGGGGCAGATCAACTTGTTCCTTTACTCGCAGCTGCTCTTCAAGCAGAAATCCTCCTTCATTGAGTGTTGGGGTCATGCCCCCGCCCTGCACTGCTGTAATTTCAGATCCCAGCTCTTCCTTACCAATCAGAGCTAGGTTTCAAACACATTCTTTGAGCAGTCGAGCCAACACACTAATGCAAGGCAGTGTGGTCTAATTGTTAGAGTGTGAAGCTGTAGACTAGGAGTGTTAAGTTCATATTCCCTCCACCCAAGTCACTGAATTTCTGTGTGGCCTTAAGCAAGCCCTGCTGGCCTTCTCTGTAGGGTAGACAAATCGGTGCCAGCTCTGGCCTCCTTGTGCTCATGGTCTTATAAGCCTTTTTCAAGTTTTGTAGCCACGTGGTTTCTGAAAAGAAAAATTTCTTTCTTTTTTTTTGGTGGTAAAAGTCCATGTAATGGTGGCCATTGTACTCTAATGGCACCCTAAACGTAGGGGCCATTTGGCCATGTATGCATAGTTGTAAATCATTTTTAAGTGCCCATTGGCAACTTGGTCACTGGATGTTTTACAGTATGAGTTCTGCTTAGTTTTTATGAGCTTGCCTAGAACTCCACCTCCAGTTGATCTCCTTCGCCCTTGGGTGCCATGTCTGTCACTTAATCTTGCAGCACCCCATTCCATTCAGCTGCAGAAATGGTAGAAGCAGGACTGCCCTGGAGCTGAGATGCATCACAGCTGGTGCCAATCTAGGTAAACAAGTTGCATAACACACACACTAAATGCCTAAGGGATTTCTGCTACATTTCTGGACTCGTGAGCTCAGAAGAACAGCTGGTATTTATAACCATGAGACAGAAAAAAATAATTAAAACCAGCTCTTCTCCCTCTCTCCCACTGTTTCTTGTGCTTTCCCCCCAATGTTGAGTGCACATTGACATGTTTTGCACTAAAAATCTGGTGCAAAAATCTGGGTTTGCACACTTTGGTGCCAGGTATGGTTGCAAATGTGGCACAACTTTTTTTTTTAAATATGAAAAATATGAAAAACTGTCTCTCAAGTGGTGTTTTTAAAATGGCAGATTCTGTTTTTAATCCCAGTTGTTCAGTTTCCATGGCAAAAAGGTGGCCCTGCTGTAGAGTTCTGTAGGTATATGAGAGAGGCTAGAATGTTGACTGACATTGGCTCTCTTGAAGCTGCACGTCCGCCATATTACGGGAGGATTGAGGTGCCGGCAGAGAGCAGAAACCACATGGTGTGCAGTCAGTGAGAGCGAGAATACTGTGGCCAGAGAGTAGACTGCTCCCGTGATAAAAGCAAGGTATGCTCGTTTTTCTTTTACTTGTAGAAGCAGTGCCTTATTTAGCTTGGTGTCAAACCACCGTGCCCGTGCCAGCTACCTCAGTGTCCATCAATTCATTTTCATGTGGATCTGGGTGAGAGGGAGCCCTTGCCTACCTCTGCCCACAGCATCCTCGCTCAAACCGACTGCACACTACTGTATGTGGTTTCTGCTATCTGCCGGCACCTCGATCCTCCCCTAATATGGCGGACGCACAGCTTCAAGGACGCCAACATCAGTCTGCACTCTAGCCTCTCTCAATATACCTATAAAACTCTATGGGCCCTAGATTTATTTATTTTGTTTGTCTTTGGTAACCGTGTAAAATGCACTGATCCGAGGGACCATTTTCAGGCATGACCTGGGCCATAAAAGATGGCAAAGGTAAAAAAAACAGTACAATCATAAGGCATAACATTGATAAACGCACAGAAGTCAACGTATTTACATACAGGAATAATGGTATGCAGGGTACAGGAGACAGATTACTGGTAGTTTACTGTTCAAGACATAGTAGGGTACAACAGTCTCTTCCCCAACCATTAGTCAACACACCTTAGAGTCTCGTATGCATGGAATAATATCTGTTATGATTTCATTGAGGGGCTGGTCTCCTTCATAAGAGTAGTTAAGGTCTGAATGGGAGGATTGTAAACCCCTGGGTCTGTTTAAAAGTGCAGTGGTCTGTGATGGGAGTGCTAAGCCTACCATGTGACATTCTAGAATTTGTTAAAAATAGCAATGGAGGGCGAGGGTGAGCCTTCCTTGATGGATTGCTACAAAAGTGCCTTTCAACTAATCTGGGATTTTCTCTTGTTTCTGTTCTTTAAAACAAGTTTTTGATTTCGAGCAACAGATCCTTAATGAATATCAGTAGACCTCATATAAAATCCCCCCCAAAATCAGAATGTCTGGACATTCCATTTTTATATAATTGACAACATTTGAATGAAACTGGCTCTTTGTCCCTTAGACTTTATCTGTCCTCCCTGCTTTTCTGCTCTGAAGTCGGTCCTCTCTGCCTGTAATGTCAGAATGATTTCCATGGCAACAGGTTGTGATGTCATAGCAGGGGATTATGACTTCAGGACAAGGAAAAGCCACAGGAACAGAAATAATCAAGATGATGGATTCTTCTGCAAATTTACTTTATATTTTATTTTAGAATTTTTGGCCAATAAAGGCACACTGAGTCAAAGCTCATTTCCAGGCATGTCCTGGGAGCACAGGAAAGGCAAGTAACCTTCTCAGGGTCGCAGAGTATGCAAGTGGTAGTTGAGGGTTTCAAACCCAGTAATGCTGGGTCTCCCGCTTCACAGCTTGGTGTTTTAACCCTCTGGACTATAAATAAAGGAATGTTCTGAAATGTAATTTTTGGGGGAATGTTATGGGATTTCTTAAATTTTTTTTTTTTTTTTAATACTTTGTTTTTCATGCCCTTTCCTCTGACCCCCGACGCCCTCTAGACTCACTTGATAGTTGCTCTAGACATCCTCCTACCTGACTGGTTGCACCACCCCCCCACATCAGTGTGCATGGGGATGGAGGTATATACCCCCCAAAGTCACTATGCTTTGTCGGGGGGGTTGGCTCATCCAGTAGAGTTGTTTCGGATATTCTGGGGTTTCTCAGCCATGAGGTCAAGGCTTTTTACTTGCTTCTCCCTAACCCCAGGGGACTCCAAGTTCTAGGACATCAAGAAGTTGTGTGCATGCTACGTGTGACTACGCCCTGACATCCACGGTGTCCCCGTCCCTCCAGCTGCACTGTCACTGCATGTTCTATTAAGATGTGTTGTTAAGAAGAACTGCGTGTTGTTTCAGCAGGAAAAGAACTTTGTGGTAGTCCACGACATTTAGACACAGAACAGAAACCATTGTCTCTTTTAATGAATGGTGGGGAGTGAATATAGACAACATGTGCATGTTGTTAAAAGAAAGACTATGTTCAGTCTGTAATTTTTGGGGAGGCAGTGGCAAGGCAAACTATGTAGTTCTGTGACTGGGTGTGGGGTTGACTAACTTTAACTAGAATGCTGTTAAGTTCAGGTCCAAGAAGCTTGCCTACTGTGCACTAAGGGTGAGTGAATTAGGCCAGAGCTAGCTTCAGTTTGGCCTGAAAATTTGATTTGGCTGCGACAGTTCAGTCGAACCTCTTCAGCTCGTAATGCAGAAAGTGGCATAGGGTAAATCGGAGTACAAATTTTGGTGGTGTGGGGGATCAGCTGGCAGATTGTTCCATGGCTCCGCCACCCGTTCTGTAAAATATTACTTTATAATATATAGGGGGTCCTTATTATTAACTGAAATCAAGCAGAATAGCCTTTCTTTTAACAACCCCATACGTCGAATGGGAAGAACACCCCTCCCCCCTCAGCTAGTGGTCAAACAGGAATTCAGCGTGTTTGCCATTCAATTGCATCACCAGGTAAGAAAAAAGGTTTGTCTCCCCATACGATGCACAGGGGTAATGCCAAACTTCACCCAACAACTAACACACCAAAATCTGGCCAATGGAAAATCATGTACACAAATGCTCACAGCCTGGGAAATAAGATCCCAGACCTGCAGGCAATAATGTCAGAGGCTAAACCGGACATAGTAGCAATTAGTGAGACGTGGTTTACCAGTAACCACCTTAGGAGACTTCAGTACCTGGCTATGTATTGTTCAGAAGAGACCGAGGTGCAAAGGGGAGGTGGCCCTGTATGTCAATGAAAATATCAAAGCTACAGAAATTCAGAATACACATAAGGAGCCAGAAGAACTGTGGGTCACCCTGGAAACAGGAAATGGGACAGCCATAAGAACTGGGGTTGTCTACAGGCCCCCAGACCAGAGGAGGACATAGACACATTACTGTTAGAAGATATACAAAACATGACAGCTAAAGGGAGGTTCTGATAATGGGAGACTTCAACATGCCAGATATAGATTGGTCAATACCAGCAGGAACATCTGCCAGAACTAGACTCATAGTGGATTCCCTGCAGGAGGGCCTCAAACAACTGGTACAGCAACCCACAAGAGACAGGGCTATCCTAGATCTAGTACTGACTAACAAAGAAGGGATCACAGATCTCCAGGTAGAAGGTCACCTGGGGCCAGTGACCATCACATGGTATGGTTCAATTTGGCTACTACATCTAAATCATCCCATTCCAAGGCAAAATATGGGACTTCAGAGGAGCTGACTTTGATAAGATGGCCAACAGAGTTAAGCTAGCCCTGGCAAAAAGAAACACAGGTGGGAGAGGTACAGGCAAAGTGGGCAAGCATTAAGGATACAATACTTGAAGCAACATCCATTGTGTTAGACAGAAAGGAAGTGCAAAAGAAGAAGGAAACCACTTTGGTTCTCAAATACAGTAGCAGAAAAGGTCAGAGCCAAAGGCTGGCCTTCAGGAAATATAAGGGAACACAGCGGGATGAAGATAGGGAGGCATACCAAACTGCCCTAAGGGAAGCAGGTAAGGCAGTAAGGCAGGCAAAGTCCCAAACTGAGGAAACACTAGCACGAACAGTAAAAGAAGGTGACAAGACTTTCTATAGATACATTAGTGAAAGGAGAAAGTCCAGAGGGGGTATTGCTAAGCTTAATGGAGAAAAGGGAGCATGTGAGGAGGAGGACCCTGTAAAGGCATCTATCCTAAATAGATACTTTTGCTCAGTATTTACTGAAGAAGGTAGGGCAGGACCCACAGCTCAGCATCATGGACACAGGGGGAGGAGGTGAGCACTACTCCCTTCACAAAAGAAAGGGTCCTACAAGAGCTTGCTAAGCTCAGGGTGGATAAGGCAATGGGACCTGATGGCATACATCCCAGGATACTTAGGAGCTAAAGGAGGAACTAGCAGAGCCATTAGCAGAATTGTTTAGTGAGTCTCTGAGCACAGGAGAGGTCCCAGAAGACTGGAGAAGGGCTCATGTGATCCCGCTCCACAAGAGTGGTAGCAGGAGGAGGCGGGAACTACAGACCAGTCAGTCTTACCTCAGTAGTGGGCAAGATTATGGAGGCACTCCTTAAGGAAAGGATAGTGCAACACCTGGAATCCATAGGGGCACAGGATCCAAGACAGCATGGGTTTACAAAGGAAGGTCCTGTCAAACTAATCTCATAGATTTCTTTGACTGGGTAACCAGAGTGGTGGACCAAGGGGGAGCAGTTGATGTCGCCTACCTTGACTTCAGCAAAGCTTTTGACACTGTTCCACATAGAAGATTGATAAATAAGCTAGGTAGGCTCAGGGTGGGTCAGAAGTTGGTCAACTGGGTGGCAAACTGGTTGACTGGCAGAAAACAGAGAGTGGTGGTAAATGGTATACAGTCAGAAGAGATGCAAGTCACAAGTGGGGTACCTCAGGGATCAGTCCTGGGGCCAGTCCTATTCAACATCTTCATTAGTGAACCTGCAGATGGACTAGAGGGTAAAGGCTTGTCTGTTTGCAGATGACACCAAGATCTGCAACAGAGTAGATGATCCAGATGGGTTGGGCAGAATGAGAAGAGATCTGGATAAACTAGCAAAATGGTCAGAAGAGTGGCAACTGGGATTTAATGCAAAGGTGCAAAATCATGCACATAGGGAAGAGAAACCCTGAAGCCACTTATAGGCTGGGAGGAGTTGCTAGCAGTCACAAAGGAAGAAAGAGACTTGGGCATCATCATCACTGATGACCTAAAATCATCCAAACAGACCTCTAAAGCAGTGCAGGTAAGGCTAGGGGGTGTTAGGGTGTATTAGTAGGTATCTGAAGTCGTGAAGGAGGTAATAATCCTCTGTGCGAAGACATTGGTTAGGCCCCATCTGGTACTGCGTGCAGTATTGAGGCCACACCTTCACAAGGACATTAACCAAATTGAGGCAGTCCAGAGAAGGGCAACCAAAATGGTGCAGGGACTGCATCAGAAGACATATGAGGACAGATTAGCAGAGCTCAATATGTATACCCTTGAGCAAAGGAGGAGAGGGTGATATGATCGAGACATTTAAACACCTTAGGGGCATAAACAAGGTGAAAGAGTCTAACATGTTTAAATATAAGAAAAATAGCAGGACAAGAGGACACAGCATGAGATTAGAGGAGGCCGATTAAGGGGAATATGGGAAATTCTTTTTCACAGAAAGAATTGGTAGATGCATGGAATAGCTTACCACAAGTGGAGCTATGAATACAGTGCGAAGGCTTCAAACAGGCATGGGATAGGCATAAGGGAGCAATACAAATGACTATGAATAGATAGGTCACTGACAGAGCAAAGGCCGATGGCACATTTATAAGGTAGAAAAAGAAATGGGCAGACTGGATGGGCCTTGCGGTCCTTATCTGCCGTCAAATTCTATGTTTCTATGTAGATTACAACCTTGTTATGACATCACTCTGTTGTTAACCCTTCTTGAGTATGTCCTATCAATGGGATAACAAAGCAGAATGCTCACAGCATTCAGTGTTCCGCTTTGAGAAAAATGTTTAAAATGTTTGTATTAGATTAATTGATTTGCACCAGGCTGTACCGATGAATAGTGTTGCGAAGAACACACAATAAACATTAAGGAATCGTCCTGTATGATTTACAAATGCTTAAGATAAGAATTACTCAGAAAAGTAATTCAATGCACAATCTTGGTAGCCCATTTACTATAAAATATAATGTATGGTCTTTGGTTAATAACCATGCTAAAAACACTTCTCGAGGTTGGCATGACATCTGAAAACCTCTCTACCTCTGCTCTCGAGGTTTACAATGATGTCATGGCAACCTCTCGAAGTGTTTATAGCGTGGTTATTAACCAAAGACCATACATTATCGTCTATATCAGTTCCCTCTTGAACCTCCCCACATCAGTTTCCACTTGTGACCCTGTGTTCTTGAGCCTCTACTTATGCTAAATAGTTCCTCGCAGTGTCTCTTGTTCATTCCTGTAAGGAACTTGAAGGTCTCTATCATATGCCCCCAACCCCTCTCTTGTCTGGCCTCCAGTGAGTACATGTCCATTGCCTTGAGCTGATCCTCATAAGAGCTGCCCTGCTGTCCCCAGATCATTTTGGTCACTCTGTGTTGCGCTGTCTCCAGCCTGTCCTTATCTTTCCTGAGGTGAGGACTCCAGAAATGGGCACAGTACTCCTAGTGGGGCCTCACCAGGCAGTCCTATCTTTTTTCTGTGGCAAGGGAGAAGGTCGGCTACATACTCTTCAAAGGATTAGTCCCACAAAAGGTTCACTTGCTATAAGTCACCCTACTATAATCTGACTTTTTGGGCTCTGCTCAATTGGGGAAGGGGGTGCGTCATTCATCAGGGCCCATTTCATCAGCTGATAGTGGCGAGGCTCCTGAATGTCTGGATGTTCACTAAGATAAAAGCTCCTGAAAAGATCAGCGATACTTTTCTATGCTTGCAGAGACTTCACCAGTAAAGCCTATAGTGTCTGAATGTTCTGCACATTGCTCCATTCTTTTCATCTTTGAATTTGTACAGGGAGGGCCAGAACAGGAAGTGAACAGACATTTCCAAGGGGGTGCTGTTGATTATTGTTGGAGCTATGTTTAGTAAATGTGGCTTTTGTTTCATAGGCAGTCACCCTCACACGATCAGACTTTATAGGGCACTGAAGACCATTAGACCCAGGGGTATAAGTACATTAGTGTTTGAACTTCTTTTGGAAGGCTATCACAACTCCTTTTGTAGCCTCTTCGTGATGTTTCAGATGTTTTCTTTTTGATGATTGTTTTGGTTTGTTTTTAAAACCTAAAGTTTGACATTTCTGTGAGCACTCAGAAGGCATTGCAACTTAATTGTTCTACAGATTTAATCATAGCATATACTCATTTGTTCAAATTTCAGTTGAAAGACATAATAGAAATCCCAGTAGGATTTAAAGCCAGGCAGGTGATTCTGAGGTCTGCCCACCCAGGCTGAGCCCCGGTGCTGCAGGCTGTGGAACATCAGACCTTGTGGTCACTCCCCACCACCCTCCCCCCCAATCTTGATGAACCTAGTTCAGAAACTGACAACCTGACCTAGCTCCCTCAGTCTTTCTGGGGATAATCTCTGGCCTCTTCCCCATAATATGGAGAAGCCAGATGTTCCATTTATTCTGATATTCTGCACCTCCTTCTATAAGTGTGCAGTGAGCGTTTCCATCTTGTATATGTCTCATATCGTGTCTCCTCACTGTGTAAATAGTTGGGGCACCTGGTTTATGCCTAGCCTTGTTATAGTCTTTTTTTTCCCCATGATAAAATGATTTCTGACCAGCGGTTTGTTCTCCAAGACAAGGTTCGGGAGACACAGGCCCTGGTCACTGGAGCAGCTCTTAGTTGTCTCCAAGAGTTTTTTTTTTTTTAATTTACTTTTTCTCCCTTACTCTTTCGACCATCTCTGTTTAGTTCTTCCACCATGCCCAGCCCTGTCACCTGCCATCCACGGGACTTACCTTGCTTCCTGTTCCCCTGTGGATAACCCCACCCCCATGGGAAAGGCTGCCTGGGGGTCAACCCAGACAGAGTTGAAGTGTTGGGGGAGTGAGAGCCTCAGTCAGCAGTGCTGGACCTGCAGCAGGGCGGCAGATAACATCCTGCTCAGTCGGGGGATTTTCATGTTTTCTGCCCCACCCCACCCTCAAACCTCATGAAGGTGTTCTGTCTGATGCCGAAGCATCAGAGCGACAGTGTTCCCCTCCCTCTTTCTGGCTGTAGCCTGCATTGCCATCTGTGGTCACCCAGGTGGCAGTATTGCAGTGAAGACTGGTAGCCCTCCCTCCCCTGAGGAGGCAAGCAGCCATGGAATGCTCAACTATCCCCCCTGGCCAGCCCTCCAGTGACCTAGGCTTTCCCTTGAACCTGGGTCACTGACATTGCAAATGGTAGCGCCACCGCTGTGCCAGCAGGCTGGCCCTGTCTCTAAGCTTCTGCAGTTCAGATGGAAGTTTGTCTTTTTCAGTGGCTGTGGCTCACTAAGTTGCACTCTGGCCTCTGGGGCTGGAAGATCATATGATGGTTGGTTCTAATACCGCAACAGGGACTTGGGCTGACAGAGCCACAGCAAAAGCAAATAGAATACTCTGCTGCATAACCAGGGGGATTACGTCCAGGAGGAGGAGGAAGGTGATCCTCTCTCTGTATAATGCCCTGGTCAGGCCACACCTTGAGTACTGTGTGCAATTCTGGAGACCCCACCTTAAGAAGGACATAGCACTGCTGGAGAGGGTCCAGAGAAGGGCGACAAGGATGATGCAGGGCATGGAGGGTAGGACCTATGAGAAAAGGCTGAAATAACTCAGGCTGTATACATTGGAGGAGGGACAGCGGGGACATGATAGAGGTCTTCAAGTATGTAAAGGGGATCAATAAGGGCAGAGCCAAGGAGGTGTTCAGGCTTAAGAAGGGGGGAACTACCAGGGGGCGTGAGTGGAAGTTGGAGGGGGGGAGTACAGGGGAGTGTAGGAGGCACTACTTCACTGAGAGGGTGGTGGAACCATGGAATGCACTGCCCAGGAGTCTGGTGGAAGATAGCACAGTGGAAGGATTCAAGAAGGGTTGGGACAGGTACAGGGGGATGCTGAAGCCCTTTGAGTTTTGGGGGGGAAGTAGTGAGCTCCGAGTAGGGGGCTGGCCACCGAGCAGACTTGATGGACCATGAGGCCTATTCTGCTGGCTTTTACTATGTAGCACTCAATACTGGCACTATAGTGCTGCAATGTTGAGGTGCTGTCCTTCAAAAGACACCTTAAACCGAAGTCCCTTCCGCCCATCCTTGTTGGCTGTTTAAAGAGCTCCACCAAAATAAATATTTTAGCTCCAGCACCTGATATATAGATGCCTTACCTCCATGGCATGCAGGTATTGTAAAGATGCCAGGAAATAATCCATAAGAAAAAAACAAACAAAACTAACGCTCGTAAAATTCAGTAAACCGGGTCCGAAGGGCTTCCCGGTTCTGGCAGTATAGCCTAGAGGTTAGAGGAACGAGGTGTGAACGAGCTTGATACATCCAGCAGACCAGACCTGAGTTTGATTCTCACAACCTCCACTTGCATACTGTGTGACTCTGAGCAAGTCACTTAACCGCCCAGTGCTCCCAGGTCACCCCTGAAAACAGGCACTTGTGCCTAGTGGGCCTTACCCGGTTACCAAAGACTAAAAAAAGAAATGCTGCCCACACCCCACACTCTCTAAGCTGATGACGAGATGCTAGGGAAAGCATGGGGGCACGCTCCATTATAGTCAATGGGCAGTGGCGTTTTGATTGGTTTTTAAGGTTATAATGACCTCTTGGTAATGAAATGTGGGCACCGGTCGACTAACAAGGCCCTGATTAGTCGACTGGTGCCCAAGTTTCATTACTAAGTGGCCATTATAACATTAAACAAAAACTGGAAAGCTGCCACTCATTGACCATGATGGAGCACATGCCCACGCTCTCCGTAGCATCTTGTCATAACGTTAGGGAGTGTGGGGTCAGGGCGTGGGTGGCACTTAGAACCGGGAAGTCCTTCAGACCCAGTTTACCGAATTTTATGAGCGTTAGTTTTTTTTTTTTCCTATGGATTATTTCCTGGCATCTTTACAATACCTGCATGCCACGGAGGTAAGACACCTATATATTGGATGCAGGGGCTGAGACTGGTAAGTCTTTTTAAGTGGAAGTTAAAAATCCCACAGCAGGCAGGTACCATAAGAGAAGGAGCTTTTCCCTGAAGTCCTGGTCGGAATTCCTCTCATCAATAAAACAGGTCTTCAGGTACATTTAAACTGACCTGATCATTGCGTTGGTCATCCCCACCTCCATCAGCACTGCCAATAGTGGCGGTCTGCACCATTTCCTCCATGCTTTGCTATACCTCTGTTCTCGGCCTTGGAGGGGAAGAGGGGAAGGTTGTCTGCATTGCTGTGAGCAGTGCAGGCTGTTTATGCGGTGGCATGAAATGGCCATACCACAGCGCAATCCCAAGAAAAGAGGGATCACTGTGAGACGCAACAGACACATCCAGTGTGATGTGGGTTGCATTTGCATGAGTTAAGAGGTGATGGTGCAGCTGCTCTGCACTGCTCAGAATGGTGCACACAAGGTCATGTGAGCGGCCCTTTAATATAGTCAACCCACCCATTGCACCTGGAATGGAGCTGTCACAGCTCAGTGTACCTTTCCTGGTCAAAAACTGCAAATTAATAAAAATGATATAAATAGGAGAGTATGGGCTACATCAAAGAGCCTCTGCATGTCAAAATTCTTCATTCATGGATTTAAAATTTGGTGAGCGGGGTAGGTACACTGAGCCAGAGCTCGTTTTCAGGTGTGACCCAGGGAAAGGCTAAAGCAGGGGTGAAATAGCAACGACAGAGCAACAAAAACAGGTGCATGTACACGGAACAATAAGAGCAAAGGTACAAATAATAAATTTCAGAGAAAGAAAAAAACAAAACGGAATGTACCGATTTACACTGGTTATGGGAGTAGCTGGAATGAGAACTAGAGGAGCATGCCGCCAGCATATAGCAAGATATCATCTGTAACAGAATCATGGTGGCATAAGATTCAAATTACAGTGTACACAGAGATTTAAGCCATACAATAGAGTAAGAGGCTGAACGTGTAGACCATAAAATGAGGGCTTGGATAGGGCATGGATTGTTGTAATATGGAAAGAGGAAGAAACCCAGCTGTGGGTGTCTGCTTTGGAAAGGTGTGCCAGTAGAGAGACGGACTGTGCAGTTTGATTGTTGTAATATGGAAAGAGGAAGAAACCTAGCTGTGGGTGCCTGCTTTGGAGAGGTGTGTCAGTAGAGAGACGGACTGTGCAGTTTGATTGTTGTAATATGGAAAGAGGAAGAAACCTAGCTGTGGGTGCCTGCTTTGGAGAGGTGTGTCAGTAGAGAGACGGACTGTGCAGTTTGATTGTTGTAATATGGAAAGAGGAAGAAATGTAGCTATGGGTGCCTGCTTTGGAGAGGTGTGCCAGTAGAGAGACAGACTGTGCAGTTTGATTGTTGTAATATGGAAAGAGGAAGAAACCTAGCTGTGGGTGCCTGCTTTGGAGAGGTGTGCCAGTAGAGAGACGGACTGTGCAGTTTGGTGCTATTTTCTGAGCAGTGTCATTTATGCATGCATGTATGTATAACATTTTTGACCAGTAAAGGCATGTTGAGTCACAGGCGACTCGCTTCCAGATGCATCCTGGAGCGAAGGGGTAACAGAGGGAATCTGTACATACCACTTATAATACAATGGTACTAACTTAACATTTTTTTATATACTTTGTTTTTATTCTTTATATCAGATCTGATACAAAATCATACTTGGTTCTAAGTTATAGTAAGTATTAGAGGTACAGTGATTAAAACAGTATATGTTACTTTTCACCCAAGGTTACAGCATATGTGGGGCAAGTTCAACTGAAATATCGGCATGCGTATCAAAAAAAGTTTAACAAAATGCTAAACATGCAGCCATGACCATGGACTATATACCAAAAAATAATCTTAAGTCCGAAAATGTCCCAGGGTGCAAGACACATGAAAGCCAGCCAATAACTTGTAATAAAGTCCACGTATAATTCAGCATTTGAAAATCATTTCTATAAATGGGGCAAACCTTAGAGTCTGCATGCCCCTGAAGATAGCAGTGTCAGTGGCTCAGTAGGTAGCACACTCGCCTCCGAGGTTGGTAGATCAGAGGGCTGTGGGTTCAGTTCCCACATCTGGCATTTGGGTTTATATCCCAGTATTGACACTGTAGTGCAGCATGAGAGGGGTGCTGCACTTCTGAGGTACCGTCTTTTGGATGAGATGTTAAACTGAGGTCCCATCTGCCTGGACTGGTGGTAGTTCAGGTGGATGTTAAAAATCCCATGGCACTTACCGAAAAGAGTAGGGGAATATTATTGAGAAAGTTGGACTTCATTATAGAAAAAAAGAAGCAAACAATACAACAAACATAAAAGATCCGAGAAAAAAAAAATACCAAGCAAAACATACAGATACAGAAGTTACAAAATAAAAGGGAGAATCCCCTCAAATACCTATAAAAAGATCACAGTTGGACTATAAATGAAAAAACTGAGGCCCTGCAAAACGGTTAAAATCCTGTACTTTAACGACACGAATAGCAATTCTAATATTATCAATTACTTCAGATACTGGAATCAATTTCTGATGCAAAACCAGCATACATCTGGCCTGCCATAAGTAATAACGAATTAAAGAAAAAACAATAAAGTGTTTTCATGATATTTTTGACATAACGCACCCTGCGCACAAAACATAATTTGAGCATAAGATGAATGTAATAGCATTGGTTCCAACCACAAACCAGCTAACATAGTCCAAAAGGAAACGGGCAAAGGGACACTCCAGAAAAAGGTGTTGTTGGGTTTCAAGAGTAGCAGAACCCACCACCCTGGGGCAGTGTCGTGCGTCTAAAGCTTTGTGCTTATGATTGCCTTTAACACTCAGATGCCCATAATTACCTGACCAGACTACATCCCACACATAGGGGGGCAGACGGGGATTACAGAGTTGTTGAAGAATCCAATCGACCCTATGTGAGGGACAAAATAGTAGAACCACCCTATCCTGTGCATCTTTCCTCCAAATGGTGTCATAGAGAAGTATTCTAGATAAAATACAAAAATCCGGAGGACGTAAATCCCAAGATAACGCCACCTTAATAGCTTCTTTCCCATATAATGGAACATCAGAAAATCGAAAAACCCACCCTTTTTTTCCCCAAATCCCAACTGGGAAGGCAAGGCACTAACCAGTGCAACAAGGGTTTCCATACCACCATCCCTGGTTTTAAAGCTTTCCCAAAATTAGTGTTAAAAAATATACTGTAAAAGAAAGCCACCGGGTGGATCATCCCCACCCCTCCCTCCTTATATGGTCTATAGGTTATGCTCTTCACCGGATTCAATCTAGACCCCCACAACCCTTAAAAAAAAAAAAAAAAAAAAAAATACTATACAATCTAGAAAAGCAACCCATGGGCGGAGAAAATACGTAACAAAGATATAAAAAAAAAATGGGGAGCACCAAAATTTTAATCAACATAACATGTTTTTTCTTACCAATCAGATACTGTTTCCATCCAGAAATCAAACCCTCAGCCTTTCCTAAGGCTAATTGCCAATTATAATTACATACATTATCAGTCTACCAAAAAATACCCAGGTACTTAAACGGGCGAATATCAATCGATATCCCAGCATACTGACCTGATTGTGGAAGATCTGGGTGTCCAATAGGAACCCCAATACTTTTACCAAAATTAATTTGGTAACCTGAAACTGAGGAGTAAGTATTGAGAACTTGTAACACAACCGTTTCAACAGTACCAATATCCACAGTCATAACCAAATCATCTGCTTAAGCTAAGATTTTAACCGGAGCCAATGAAGGGGCAACCCCCAACCCCAAAATATGAGGACAAAGAGAAATTGCCCGAATCAATGTATCGATACAAAAGTTATACAGGAGAGGGCTCAGTGGGCAGCCTTGTCGGACCCCTCTAACCATAGTAACTGAATTACCCAACCAACCATTCACATTTGGAATGATGGTAGCCTCAGTATACAGAGCTTTAATCCACAGGAGAAACTGACAAGGAATCCCAAAAGCACATAACACCGAAAACAAGAAATCATGCAAAACCCATCAAAAGCCTTCTCTTGGTCTAACCCCAACACCCAACCAGAGACCCTACCTTTCTCACCCAAAGCAAATAATTGACGTAACAGAATTAAATTATCATTTTGGCTCCTCCCGGGGATACCACAAGTCTGAGCAGGACTAAGATGTGGTGTAATTTTTATAAGCCTGGCCAACAACATTTTTGCCAAGATTTTATAATCAACATTTAATAAACTCAAAGGCCTCCAATTTTGTAATTCAGTACGAACACCCTGATTTTTAAAAATGAGAACTAAAATAGCTTCCTTTATGGACTTAGTTACCGAAGCTGTGGTCAGCATATTATTAAATAATAGTTAGGGCAGGAACCAAATCCTCTTTAAACGTTTGAAAAAAAATGAGCAGTAAGGCCATCTGATCCGGGTGCGGAATTAACATTCAGACTGTCAATGGCCAGTGCCACCTCTGTGGGTAAAATATCACCAGACAACATCTCCTGCTCTTCTAAAGGAAGTGGTGGAAGGTGTAAGGAGTCTAAGAAGGGTTTAGCTGCTTCACAACTCGGAGAATTACCCAACATAGAAAGGACATGTTGTTCCACCACTTGAACCATTACCTCTGGATCTGATACCAGAACACCACTGGGTGACCTGAGTTCCTGAATAAACTTAGAGTCCACCCGTCCTTTACAGTCTTTGAACGTATTAAGCCCACCTTTGGTCACCTGCGTACCAAATCGTGCCTCCTACCCCAATGAACTAGCCCTATCGTATTGCAGGGATCTCATTTGTGAACACATCACCGCAATCTGAGCTCTATAATCATAATCTGTAGTATCTGATAAGGAAATCGGATGCTGCAATTGCTGCCATAGTGCTAGATATAAGTAAGTTGCTGTATGTTTTGCCACAGCTTGTCCCTGAAAAATCTGCCGCCATCTGTTTTTAGAGTCATCCCACCACTCACAAGGGTCTTCATAAATATCTGCCACCAAAAGTCTGGCTGCCCATTCCCTCCTCCATAGTTTTGTAGGCTATAATCCTCTAACAGGGAATCATTAAGCTGCCACCTATTTTTTTTTACACCTTGGAGTATTCTTCCAAGAACAAGTCGCCTTAACTGCTGCATGATCTGAGAACTCCACTCCCAGAGTATTACATGAAAAATCAGTAATACTCGAGATAAAAAAATGAAATCAATATGAGTCCGCAGTGGCCCTTTAAAAAAAGTAAATTCCCCAGACACATGACACGATCTATAGGCATCTACCAACTGAGCAGTTGTAACCACCTCTTTTAAAGCGACTGAATCACAAAATAATTTAGTGGTCTGTAACCCTCTATCCTTCTGATGCAACCCACAATTAAAGTCGCCAACCCACAAAATTAATCTAGAGGAATGCAAGTAAGGCTGAATTAACTGAAAAAGCAAAACCCTCTGTGCTTTAGATTGAGGGGCATAAACACCAATAATCCGAAATCTTTCTCCGCAATAGGAAAAATCTAACAATAAAGCGCGACCGGGCTGAATATCAACCAACCGTGACACCCGGAAATCAGAGTTGGAGAATAAAATTCCCACACCGTCACATTTGTCAGTACCAGAAGACCAAAAAGATGGACCAGAAGTCCATGCCCGGGATGCTTGTTGAAGCTCATGGTTAGATTTTAATCTGGTATCCACAAGACAGATGATAACACAGTTGAAATCTGGTAAGGTTAAACCCCCTTCCCCAAGCTTTCTAGGTTCTTTAATACTGTTGACATTTAATGTACATACAGATAGTCTCCCTCATTAGGTACCTATGGGTGACTTACTTCTCCGACTTTGTCTAGTCCTTTTTGCAATGGAGTCCAAATCCCCCCCTCCCTCAGTGTCCATACAAGAACGGATAGAAGAGCTATCTATATCCTCCCCCAGATTCTTTATCGGAGACGACTGTGGCTAAGACAGCAAACTTATTTCCTGATCTCCATGTATTTCCCTCACATTTTTACCTCGACCCAACACAGCCAAACCTTTCTGTGTTCTTTTATGGGTATTTGAACAAATCCAGCCACCTCAGTACCAGACACCATGTTTACTGGGGGGAGGGGCATGGTGATATCAACCACTACTGTATTTTCTGAACCAAGCACCTCAGGGACGGAATGTCCTTAACACCCTTAGTCAGATCTGTCTCCACAGGTGGAGGATAGACCCTTGTTTCTGGAACACTAGTGTCCTTTGACTTAACAGGGAGTTCCCCAGATCCAGAGGTAGATGTGTTTTGAGTCTGAACCCAAGCTGCAATAATTTTATCCTGCGCCTTTTGAGCCAAGGAAATCAAGCCCATATGTGACGGGCAATTGTCCCTATTATGGGATGCCCAAGGGCAGCGGCCATATGCATGCCCAGTTCATTCACACAAATTACACTTAAAAAGGTTAAGACAGGCACTAGAAGCATGTCCAAAATCAAAACAATGACTACATTTTATAGTGTCACAAGTTGAGCTAAAATGAGCTCTGGAACCGCATTTAAAACAGGATTTAGGCTGTCCCACATAAAAAATGAGACCTTTGTCTTTTCCCAAATAAAAAAAAACTCAGTAGGTGACTAGGCCCATTATTAGTGGAATACAATTTGACACGAATCCTCCATCTCCCATCCCATATTTGTTCACTATCTAATGTGGGTGTAGGTTTATTAAGCACCTCACAGCGTTGTCTTAACCAAAATAAAATATCCTCAATATGTACTCCTTCCTTTTTAAACATTACAGTGATATTTCTAACTGCAAGCTTTGTTAAAGGAATTGCATGAAAAGACCACGTAGGAGAGGCTTGACAAGCAGCATATTGGGCCCAAAATTGATCTAAACTGGAAACTTGTTTGAAACTAACATCAGAATTATGATTCCCCAAACCAATAAGGGCAAATATCTCAGAAGAAAGGAATTTCATGGATCCTTTAAGTAGTGTTTTCACCACATAGAGCCGAGTCGGAGGATCCACTAACCCCCTTTATATAATAGGCAAACCGCATTCCTTCTGGGAGCTGGTTCTCCTTTAGATGAAAACAAATCGGCCAGCTTAAAGCCTACTGGTCTATCAGGATCCTCATCCTGAGAGTCTAGTAACTGAGGGGCAGGTCCCATCCGAAGTGGACCCTCTGTTTCTAAGGGCATAGAAAGGGCAGTGACAGGGGAACAAAGCACTTCAGGAGTATCCTGTAAATTAGTAGAAACATTCTGCACCTGAGCAGGCTCAACAAATGTTAATGCAGAATTATCAACACCGGACAGTTTCTTAACACAATCAGTAATATCCCTTGAGGATCATTAGAGTTCATAACTTTAGTATTAACCACAGTCTCCCCAGCTTTGTGTAGCATATCTAAATATGTGGGGTCTTGAGAATCAGGAGTCCAAACCCCTCCATCACCCTGTTCCCACCCAGCCCCCTTCAGAGCTTTTTCCGGAGACCAAGAAGTCCCCTGTCTCAAAAAGGAGTCGCAGTATCCTTAGAAGCCTTAGAGACTCGTCTTTTAGAAAGTTCCACAGTACCTTTTTTACTCCATCCAGGAGTTTGAGAAGTTGGGAAGAAGAAAACCTCTGGACCCTTAGTCGTAGTCGAAAATGCAGCATTTGTTGATCCAGGCAGCATCCCCCGAGCAGAAGAAGCGTCGCAGCCACTCGAAGATTGTGTTTGTAAAGTTGCAACAGGTAAATCCTGCTGGGGCTGTAGGCACGCCGAGAAACCTCTCGGTAAACTGACAGCCCCAGCTCCAGCTTCCGGATTCGGAGCGTCGCTTGCAAGTGACGCAGACTCTACTGCGTCATGCTGGGTCTTACCAGCCCGGTGAAAATTAGCCTTAGACGGCCCGAAAGCTGCCTTCGGAAGGGCAGCAATCTCAACATCCACCACAGCAAGTTCTCATAGCAAAGCCGACTGCTTTGCCTTCAATAAGGTTTGCAAATTCCGTTCTTCTGTAGGACCGACCTCCGTCAGCCCACCAGCCTGAATAACCTTCATGCACTCCTCAGCTTCAATGATAGTCGCCATCGCGACTTCTGCTACCACACACTCTTCCTCCACGGCCCCTGAGAATAGAAGCACAGGGGAGGAGGCCCGCTCCCCTGCACTCACGCCATCCAGCTCAAGCTCTGACTGCAGCATACTGACAGCAGCCAGTAGGGGAATTTCCCCGGTGTCCTGGCCAAATTTCCCTCATTCACTAAAAATACCACCAACAGCTTAATCTGGTTCAAGGTCAGTTGGCATTCATCTGTGTTCTCCCTCCCCCGGGTTGTGCCTGAAAATAGGCATGGTTTGTCTAGTGCACTTACCTGGTCAACAGAAGCTAAATAAATAAATACATTCTTATAGTTACAAAAACAAACAACAAAAAAAAATCAGTTAGGAAACTAATGAATTATGTACTGAGAATAAAGAAGAACCTTACTAGAGACTGCTGTTATTAATAGGTAACAATATCATAAGGAATTATCAGTATACAAATCAGCATTAAAGCTTCCCTCAGCCCTCATCAGTCTCTTCAGGGTGTAATGCATTATGCATAAAATCCTCCTTGATCTGAGCCAGTCTTTTGCCTGCTTCCGATGGATCGGTAAAAATATGTTTTACCTGAGTAGGTAATTCTGAGCTTCGCTGGTACCAGTAAAGAATGATTGACCCCCAGAGACTTTAGCTCCCCTCTGACCGCATCAAAGGCCTTCCTTCTCTGGCGCATACTATAGCTGAGGTCTGGAAAGTAGAAGATCCTGGAACCATCCGATAACTTTAAAGGACCCTTGTTTTTTTGCAGCTTGAAGGACTCTATCCCTTATATGTTGGCATGCTGTAACGATCAGGATAGTACGAGGTTGATCCTGGTCTGCCGCTTTCCTCTGTGGTGTAACCCGGTAAGTGTAAAAGATGAGGTTGGTGAGTGAGAGTCCCAAATTAGTTAAAAGAAGCTGGGAAACATACTGGTATGGATCCTCCCCTTCGTAACCCTCAGGGACCCTGAGGAGACTAACATGCGCCAACAGAGTTCCATTTTCAAGGTGCTCCAAATGGAGCCAAAGGATTTTATTTTCAGAAACAAGCCCTGCTGTCACCACAGAAGTTTTGTCAGCAGACTCCTTCGCCATTCATGACTCCACTGAGACTGTAGCAACTTTAGTCTCCTGGTCAGATACCCTTGTATTGAAAAGCTCCATCTTTGCATCCAGGGCTTGCATTGATTTGTTTAGGGCTTGAACAGCCTGTAAAACAGTGCTGTTAGTGGGCTTATCCTCTATGGTCGCGTCCGCCACGAGGGCATGTTGGTCGGCGCCATCAGGCCTCTTGCCCGATTTTCCTCGGCTTGAAGCTCGTTGTCCCATCTTATGAGGGTTCACCATTACATACCTCCTCAAGATTTAATGACTAGCTCTTATTCTTGATTGTCTCAAAAGTTATGCCAACTTGGTTCTGTTTCTAGCAGTAAAAGACCATATTTTAGAAGGTATTTGCAGAGGGAGTGCAGGAACTCCTTGGAGTGCGACCGTTGCTGTTGGCTGCCAGCCACGCCCCCTGTACTAACTTAACATTTAATTGACACTGTGTCTGTGCAGTACATCATATACAATTATTTTTACATTTTCATGATGCAGCATGACCATGCAGTACATTTACGGGAGGCAGCATGTCTCTTGCAGTACATTTACGGGAGGCAGCATGTCCCTTGCAGTACATTTACGGGAGGCAGCATGTCCCCTGCAGTACATTTACGGGAGGCAGCATGTCCCCTGCAGTACATTTACAGGAGGCAGCATGTCCCTTGCAGTACATTTACGGGAGGCAGCATGTCTTTGCAGTACATCATATACAACAAAAGAAGCTTTACATTTATAGGAGGCAGCATGTCCATATAACAAAATTAATAAACAGGCTGCATAACATTAAGTTCAGTATGGTAATACGCAATTTAGAGACAAGCAGTTTAACACAATTACTTGTTTCACAGTGGGAGACTAGGCTCCTAGGTGGATGCCAAGTATGAAGCCCTGTGTTAATGCACTGTATGTAGTGCAGAGAAAGTGGGTTAGCAGGTACAGCTGTGCAGCACAGCCTGGGTGCATAAAAAAGTTGTTTGAAGATGTAACTGGAACTGACTTCTCTGAGTTTGGTCGGGAGAGAGTTCTATTGCTTTGATTGTGCTGAATGGTTGTGTGGTCATCACTGGTCAGAACATTTCCTAAGTGTTATGGGCTAGATATTTTAAGCTCAACAGATGCTGCTTTTCGCAAGGGGATCCAACAAGTGGTGGTGATGACGACTAATTCAGCCACAATTCCCTTCTCAGTCTGTAGGGTTACCACCTGTCCGTTTCTTGACAGAGGCATCGTTTGTTTAGGGCCCTTATCCAGCAGTCCGGTTTTCCTCTACGGTACACCAGTTTTTGTGCCGATCTTTTCTGGCTACATGCTCTTCAGACAGATGCTGCCAAATTATTCTTTGCATTAGCTATACTTTCAGGCTGCATGCTTGTCTGTTTGTGCTGCAGACGTGCAAAAAACAGCAGGTCAGAAAGATGGAAAGTAAAGCTGTTGAGGCTGCCTGAAGGCTTCCGTGCTGACTACTCTGGTAAGTGGAATCAGAGCATCCAGTGTCCAGGACAGTCAAGTGCAGCATGAGTCCACCCCCTGAGAAAGGAGATGTCCAGGTACCTGCTGCTTAGTGGTCCCTTGCATAGCTCTCAACCTTTTGTCTCTGAAATGAGGGACATGCACATTTTTGGACACTCAAAATGAGGGACAATGAGGGACATAGACCATCAGAATGAGGGACACATCCTCAAACATGGAGATACAAGCTCAGAACACTGTAAAAACCACAGTGTTTACTTGTACAAAGTTTATCTTGGATTTAGTATTTTAGAATATTAAGTGTTTCTGCTTTAAAATCTGAATTTACAGCACATTCCCTGTGTGGGCATCATCTTTTCCATGAGGGACGGATGAGGGACAGAGCAATTTTAAGGGGCAAAATGAGGGATGTCCCTCGTAATGAGGGACACTTGAGAGCTATGGTCCCTTGCAGTGAGCCTGAAAGCTTGCTGCCTTATGAGGTGTAGTGCACTGGGAGGACTGAGGCTGCCAGAAGTTATGCCAGATATCAGGGAAGGTGGGAGGGACTCGTGTAGGGAAGGGAGAAAACTAATATGTGCTGTGAGCTGTTTAAATGATGGTCACTGGCACGCTTAGGGCTAGCTCCATGTGGATCCCCACTGGCTTCAACATTGTTGTGTGGGTACAGTTGACTGGGCTGAGGAGTGAGTGACGGTTCAGAGAGCCAAACAGCGACATGAAGAAAAAAAAAAAAAAGTAAAGCGGTTAATTAAAGCAGCAATGCAATGAAATTGGGCACAATATTTGACCTCGTCTTTTTTTTTTTTTTTTTTCACTATAAAAGATTCCAGGTAACTTTGTTTTATTTGGTGGTAAAACTTTCTAGTTCAACCAAAATCTGAGTACTTTATAAATATTTTAATTTAGTTTACTTGCAAGGAAAAAGATGGCCACCATATTTGGTTTAGAGATGGCAGGGTAGACCTGGCAAGGGTTTGAATCAGGAAAACAAAAAAAAACTAATGGGACGCAGCATGGGAGGTACCTGGAAAATGAGATTTGACAGGTATGCTAATATTTTTAATTGTCAATGAAACTAGCTTTCTGGAAAAATATTTCATTGCGCGCTGCTTTAAGACCCTTTTCCCCTATGCATTTTATACAGCATGCTATCACACATACCTCAGTAATAAAAAGCATCATGGGAAGTACCCTCTCTCTTCATTTATTGAACATTTTTTTTTTTTTAGTTGTTTAACCAGGAATAGCACACTAAGCTGAAAGCTTTTTTACAGGAGCAACCTGGGAGCACAAGGAAGTTAAGTGACTTGCTCAGGGTCACACAGTATGCAAGTGGAAGCTGTGGGGATTCAAACCCAGGTCTGGTCTGCTGGATGTCACCAGATTTGCAGCTCAGAGCCTTAGACCACTGCACTATACTGTCTCCTGAAATTGTTTCACCAGGAAAGGCACACTGAACAACAAGCTGCTCGTCTCCCAATGCAACCTGGTTCCTATATGAGCTTCCTGCTATGCCGTGACTACTCCTGTTTCTACACTGTGAATTTCTTGCTGCACTTATGTGTTGTTCTCCCCCTTCTCTGCTACTCCCCCGACCCCATAGGAACCAACTCCATGGGTGTTTGGGTGCTGAAGCACACACAAAATTAACTTAAACGCCCTAGATTTTTTCAAAAGGCAGCCTGCAAAAAAGGATTACTAGGGAACCTTGTCACAGGAAGAACATTACCTACTGGCAGTGAGCACCTTCAAAGGTTCAGAAAAATTGGCACTCCTGCCTGACCATTTGTGCTCTTACTTTCTGTTCTTGTTGCACTTACGTCAGCAGAGAAGGGGGAGGCAAATACTAACATAATAAAATGCCAGCAGAATAGGTCTAATGGTCTTTTGTGTCTGCTCATTTGGTCAGCCCCCACCCTGGGAGCTGACCTTACTGCCCCCTCTCACTCTCTCTGGCTTCTCCCTTCCCAGTCCCAGATATTCCTGCTGCACAGGACTTTGCTTCCAGAACACTTGCGGAACAGAGTCAAAAGCCTTGCTGAATTCAAGATAGAGGACATCCACTGGTCTACCCAGATCCAAGGCACTCGTCACCCAGTCATAGAACTCCACAAGGTTTGTCTGACTCTATTTCCCTGGGACAAATCCATGCTGTCCATCATCCAGGCACCCCGACTTTTCCAGGTTCCCCCCCCCCAAGCCTCTCCTTGACAATGCTTTCCATCACCTTGCCCACCACCGATGTCAGGCTGACAGGCCTGTAGTTCCCCGCCACCTCCCTTGATCCCCCCCTTGTGGATAGGCACTATATGTGCCACCTTCCAGTCCTGGGGCACCCACCCTGTCCTCAGAGAGATGCTGAAAAGCTCTGACAGGGGTTTCGCCAGGACATTCGCCAGTTCCTTCAGCACTCTGGGATGTAATTTATCCAGCCCCGGTGCTTTCTCCATCTTAATTGACCTGACGGCTTCCCTCACTCTCTCTGCTGTGATTTCCACCTCCGCTACCTCGTCCCCTTGCTTTGCCTTCCCCCTTCCTGCCAGTGATGGCCCCCTCTTCCCAGACCTGCCGATCGGCAAGGGTGCCCCCTCCTCAGTTTCATGCTTTGATCCTTTCTGCTTTCGCTCTCTACATCTACCTTATTCATGTCTTTACTGTTTACATGAATTTCCCTCCTCTAGTATTTGTACAGTGTAGTAGTACTACCTTTACTTTGTGTTAACCTGTGTCATAATGTTTATTTGCTTACTTTAAATTTGCGACTGGTTACACCAAATATCATACTTTGTACCTATTGTACATTTGCAGCTTTTTATTATGTGTTTGATATTTTATATCTCCCAGTTGCACCGTATATTTATGCAATTTCAACTGCTTTGTACACAACACTTTGTACTGTGTATTTTTAATTATTCGTCTATTATGGATCTCATTGAATTATTATTTGTTTTTATTAGTTTTTGTAATCTCCTGGGTCGTACCTCAAAGTAGGAATATCTCATGTCTAGTTAAATTACCCGGTTAACAAAAACAAAATAAATTGCCTTGCATTGTAAGCACGGTCTTTTACTGGGCTCCACGAATGCCTTCTCGGACATAACAACCAACAGTGGAAGAGGTGCATAAAAAGGGGTGTGGCTGGATGGCGGAGTTTGGGGGTGTGTCTTAGTATCAGATTTTGGCCTCATCCAAAGGTGGCAATGCTACTTATCTGTGAAGAGTTCTGCAAGTCTTTGTACTTAATATCTGTTTTTAGGTACTTTGTATTTGCCTGTGCCATTGTTTAACCCAGGTAAAGCCTGAAAAAGGACCTTGGTCCAGTTCTCTTTCTCTGTAAACAAAATTTAAATAAACAAATGCATGTTTATGTACTGAAGGTTTTGATTGTCATTGGGAAATTAATCAAAAAGGAGTATTCTCCATAAGTCTTGAAGTTGCTTGGGCAAAGGCACTGGTTTACTGGTGAAACAGAGTGAATTCAGGGGGAAAATTCCTTCATTTCACTAGAATCGCAGTGTCCTTTTTGGTTTATCATAATCAGAAATACAGGTGACACCGTTAAACAAAAAAATCATGGGATCCCATGTTTTAAAAATGGGTTTTGAAGTTTACAAATATCGTATACTAGTGTCCCAGATCCGAGTTCTCCCATTACGGTCTAGATAATTTCCTCCCTTTCTAGTTTAAGGCGATGAATAGATTTCTTCCTTCTACAGTGCCATTTGGTAGGGAACTGTCCCAATTAAGGAAGCTAAGACTGGAGTAGGCTTTTACAGGCCAGGTGATGTCGGCTGCTGGCTTCGGCTGTTGAGGAGACACCAATGTCTTTTCTGCTGAGTGAGAACTCGCAGAACCTAGATTTATTTGTAGCGGTAATCATATTGTGCTAGCATCGCATGGAGCAGTCATTGGTGTTTCCCCCCCAAATTGCATAGTGAGACACAATCTGCCCCCCATCTTTTGGGATGTCATTTGGTTTCAAAGAAAAAAGTGAAGTGTTTTATTTAGTTTTAATTTCTGACCAGAAAAAAGCAAACAGAGCTATGCTAGCTTATTTTCAGTTGCATGGGGGGATTACATGAACCTGTTTTAGTGATAGGGGGATGTTGTCCATGACACATGGGGGAAAAACTCCCCTGCTCTTCTTCAATAAGTGCAATAGGACCTTTAATTTCCACCTGGCCAGTGGCCAGTGATGGACAGAAGGGACCTCGGTTTAACATCTCGTCCAGAGAATGGCACCTGAACAGTGCAGATCCACATTATACTGCACTGTAGTACCAGTTATGGGCGTTGCCTCAAGTACCCAGTGGGGGTCTGGAACCCATGACCTTCTGATTTTCCAGCCCCAGAGGCAAGCATGCTACCTTTCAAGCCTGGGATATGAGGAGCGGTGGCTGGCAGGGAAGGTGATGCAGTGTCTGCGTGGACGGTGCTGCGGAGCACCACTGTGAGAGCGATAGCGGGTGGTGTGTGGAGCCTTGCTGGCATGGGTGACCACACATCAGCTGGCTCCACCTCCAGGGCATTGCTGTGGTGTGGGGGTGGGGCCCAGACAAACTAGTATCTGTCTCAGCCTGCCGGATGATGACTGTCTCCTCTACATACCTTGGAGGACCCCCCCCCCCCAGTAATGCTACACTCCTGCTCTCCTCCAGGGAAGGAGGCCCCAGAGCAGGGATAAGTGGGACCCTCCAAGGATGTGGGGACAGCTAGGGAGCCAGGTGGCAGGAAGTGGTAGCAAAGAGTGAGGCTGTCGGGCAGACGGGGATGATGGTCAGCCAGAAGAAGTGGGAGGTCGGGGGGGGGGTGCATGGGAAGGTGCAAAAAAAAATTGTGTTTCTGTGGGTCTTTGAAAACCTGATGGACAGGGCAGGGACAGTATTCATGGAAGACAGCTGTAGGGGGATTAGAGTTAGCACTTAAATGATCATGAACCAGTGATGATGTGTTCAAAACACAGCAGGTGGTTTTCTCACATTAGCTCCTGCTTGCGCGGGCACTGTTCATGATGCAGAACATAAAGAACAAAGTCCTTTGGCTAATACCAAGCTCATCTCCCTACGGCTTTCAGGCTTGTAGCAGGGGATTACATCATCTTGGGACTTAGAGGGAAAGTCCCTTCAGCCTGTTTTCCATATATCTGTGCAGCTTGTAGAAATGAACAATGATTCCCTCTTGCACCCCCCCTAATTTCATCCTCATCTAAATATAAATGAGATTACTTCACTCTGTTTTGCCCTGGTATGAAAACCTGTTTGTCTTGATTGCAACGGTGATGATGCCACTTATGCAAGGCATCATTGGAGTTGATGTGTAGCTGCAAAAGCCAGCAGGAGTTATACCCTCAGCCAGTTGTGTTACATGCATTCTGAAGTTCCTGTGTTCTCTAAAAGCATTTTTTCTAACTCAGATGCACTTCAAGCTACAGAAAACAGCAGGGCATTTACTATGCCTTGAAAAGTTTCATGGCCAGCGTAAGAAAGGAACGTAGGGACTTCAGAGGACAGCAACAGCACTGATTAACACAGTATAACTACTGCAGGCTTTAGCACTAAAACATCATAAAATTCCAGGATGCCTTACACGTGTCGGGTCATGACCTTTGCAATGGAGTCAAGCAGGTTTTCACACCAGACTTAAGTGCATTCCTCTACATTTAAATCCTGATGAAATTAGGGTGCAGTAAAGGCAATAATTTTTCATGCCTACAAACTACACGGATAAACAGAATAAAAGGCTGAGGGGATCTTCCTTTTCTTTTTTTTTTTTTTTACTTTTTATTTTTAGATTTTATGGACATATAGTAGAAACTGTAGACACACACATTAAATGGCATGAGGTACACAGACCTCTACACTGCATGTTAAAAACATCCATATTAAAATATAGTCCGTAACAAGGATTGATAATGCAGCATAGGGGAGCTTTATAACAATTATGCAGGAGTATAGTTCGAGTGGATTAATATGTAGGTTAGTTATACTCTCACCAAAACCATTTTCTTGATGTAAAATACAGCACCACATTATCTACTCCATAGCAGAATTACATGTAGGAGAGCCAAAACATCTAGGAGACAGTGTTGTATAAACCATGAAGATGTCCCGATCTCAATTAAGTTGCATTGTTAGACCTGCACAATGAGGTATGTTATTACACCCATCCTACAGGTTATCGGGACATAAAATAAAACTTTCTTTAAGCTCACACACTGAGAAGTACAGGAGTGCACTACACGATCTCCCCACTTCTCCTAAACCTAAATATCGTCAGTAAACACGATAAGTAAGGTAGAGCAGCGCTTGGTTAACAAAAATCAACTGTAAGGGTTATGTAACTTTGCTTTTAACATTTTAATTCTCTGATCATTATTTAACTTTTAAACTACCCCATCGTAGCAATGGCACATTGGTCCTTACTGGCGCCCCCACCCCAAATAGAGCCTTCCACAGTGCTGAAATAACACAAAGTAAAATTTTACTTGGGAGTCCCAATTGAAAAGCGCCAACTGAGGTTTCAGCCGTCTTCATCTTCATTCGAAGCTACTGCAGCTGGGCTAGCCTTTTTCAGTCAATTTTCCTTGCAAATTCAGCTGCTTGATTTGGGTCCACAAAGATTTGCACTCTGGATTCATGGTGAACCTGAAGGCTCGCAGGGCATGTCAACTGTGCTTGGAATCAGTTTTGTGACAGGTCCTTTTTTTTTTTTTTTATAATCCAGAGCTTCTTTTTGTGATTGAGTCTGTGCAGATAGATCTGGAAATAGGGCCAGGCATCTACCCTTTCATACAATATCACCCCAGGCCCTGGCCACTTGCAAGAGAGGTATTTGCGCCTCTGGAGATGACAGTATGGTGATCATAGTAACCGGCCTTTGAGAGATGTCTCCAATGCCTTTGCGGGATGGTGACTGCCTTAAGGATGGTCACCTCCAAGTCAGATGGCAGGAGTTTTAAGTCCACAAAGATAATTTTCATTAGATTATTTAATAGTTCAGCTCATCCTGCGAGCTGTGGCGGAAAGTTCACCATCCATACATTGATCTGTCTTTGAGGGTTCTCCAGGGTTCGGTCCTGGGGCCACTCCTGTTCAATTCCTATGTCTCGAACATAGGACAGGTGTTAGGAGTAGGCTGTCTTTCTTTGTGGATGTTTCAAAACAGGGAGCACTGGCGGATGGGCAAGAGGGGAGGGAGGTCCCCAGGGGGATCTGGATACCTTGGGAAGGTGGGCAAGGAAGTGAGGGATTGAAGTTCAATGCAGGGAAATGTGGGGTGCTGCATCTGGGGGTCAGAAATCCGGGCCATGCACACATCCGGGGGGGGGGGTCGCACTGCAAGTCACATCGGGAGAGAGGGACCTGGGGTAGTGATGGACGGTAAAATGAATAACACTGAGGCTTGTTGAAGAGCTGCAGCAAAAGCAAACAGGATACTGGGCTGCATAACCAGGGGGATTACCTCCAGGAGGAGGGAGGTGATCCTCCCTCTGTATAATGCCTGGGTTAGGCCAGATCTTGAGTACTGTATGCAGTTCTGGAGACCTCCATCTTAAGAGGGACATGGCGCTGCTGATGAGGGTCCAGAGGAGGGCGACCAGGATGATTCAGGGCATGGAGGGTAGGCCCTATGAGGAGAGACTGGATGAACTCAATCTGTATGCAGTGGAGGAGGGGAGGGAAGGGACAGGGAGGACATGATAGAGGTTTTCAAGTATGTAAAGGGGATTAAATAAGGGCGGAGCCAGGGAAGTGTTCAGGCTTAAGAAGCGGGAAAACTACCAGGGGCACAAGTGGAAGCTGGAAGGGGGGAATTACAGGGGGAGCTCAGGAGACACTTCATCACCGAGAGGGTGGTGGAATGATGGAACGCACTGCCTAGGAGTCTGGTGGAAGAGAACACAGTGGAAGGATTCAAGAATGGTTGGGACAGGTACAGGGGGATACTGAAGCCGAGGAAGACCACCTCTGGGGCTGGGGGGGGTGGAGGAGCGAGCTCCCAGTAGGGGCCTAGCTTCCGAGCAGACACTATAGACTATGGGGCCTACTCTGCTGGCTTGTACTATGATACTATGACTCTAGTTTACTTTTTATGAAATTAAAGTCCCGAATAAAGGAGGCGTTGCATTCTTCCTGCCGGATATTAGACTCCGACAGATCATTGATCACTGTAGAGTGCTCTTTGAAGGTGTCGTCACTTTCATTGAGTTTAACCTCCACAGATGCCAGCTGCTTATTTGTTTCCTCCCCGTTTGCCTGGATTTTTGTGAGGAGAGCCGTAACTTGTGCCGCTGGCAGCTCCGTCATTACAAGGCCACCAGATGAGCTGGGCCCAGAGCGAGTTGCAGAGCCCGCCAGAGAGAGGAATGAATCCAAGCCATGAGACCCATGCTTTCCATCTTTCTTGGGTCCCATTCTGTTCTGCTGTGTGCTTCCGATGGTTTTTTTTTGCAAAAAGAGAGCTGTTTGACCAAAAACAAATACTTTAGATAGTGTGTTCATAGTTCTGTATCTGGAGCTATGTTAAGAGGTGTCTGCCATATTGCTGCTCCACAGCACCCCCCCCCCCGGATATTCCTTTTAATGACATTTACTTTTTGCTTAAAGGGGAATAGTCGGCAATAAGCATACCACATCCAAGTATGGAACTGTGACAGGGTTGGATAAGACCCTGTCCCATCTGGTATGCAGAGAGAGTTAAAAGCAAGGATCTGTTTTGCTCTCTTCTGTTCTGCCATTTGTCTGTCTTTTGCCTGTCTAATTACACAGTCCACTTTCCTTGTGGCACCTAGGAATTGACCACTCTGATGGTCCCACGATTTTCCCCACTTATCTCCCCTTCCTTCACTTGCTGTTTCTAGTCATTTCCCCCCTTTGCTTCTCTGGGATTAAAAAATATATGTGAATCTTTGTGAAACTAGGAAATGAATAGAATTACATTGTTGAAATGATTGCAGAGGCTATTTGGGTTTCTTAAAAAAAAAAAAAAAAAAAAAAATCTTCCCGGTTACCCATATTTCTTTTGTAAAAGACTGCATGGGTTTTGCTTTCTTGTTTACCAGTTAACACCCAGCATATTAAAAATAGAGATTTTAATTTCTCCATACCATATGAGCAATAGAGGGGTAGAGGCAAACCTGCGTAATCGTATCTCGGTATTTTCCAGCGTGAGCTCCCAGGGGGCAGTGTTCTGGTTCTCAACATACCAACTGCACTCCCGGGAAAATGGAAATTTACAAGCGATGAGGTAGTTTTTATTCTTTTTTACTTTTTGGGACTTCAGGGGGGATCGGGGTGCTCAAGCCACAATCTATGCACCAGTGGCTCGAGCATCCTAGACAGTAGATGTCCTTTAAAACGTTTCATTTCATTAAAACACACACAGCCACAAAAAGCACACAAATCAGCCCAGGTAATAGGTGCAGTAATTAGTAAAGTCTTTAGCTGTTTTCTTACAGAATAACCCATTTGGTTAGCCCTCAAGTATGTGCTGAACTGAAAATGTAGCCATCAATGCTCACTGGATAAGGAAAGTTACTTAATATCACAGTTCTGCTGGTGTAAAATTGACTCTAAACCAGTACTTGCCGAATTCATGGTCCTGCATGCATCACTGTCACATGGGAATGGAGGCATTGTAGGAGCAAGAGCAATAAACTAAGATGGAGATCCTGGGGGGCGTAAAACTCAACGACTAATTTAGAAAAACTCCTAATAGCAGACAAAGGGGAGGACACAGTAGGACTACACACACAAAGCAAAACACCCTGCACATATGTTTTTGCAAATTCTGATGGTGGTACACCTTTAAACTTAGTAATGTAAGTAAATGTAGGATGCAAACACAGAGGTGGTGTATCAAATTTAAGTTGAATACTGTGTGTGTGTGTGTGTGTGTGTGTGTGTGTGTGTGTGTGTGTGTGTGTGTGTGTGTGTGTGTCTGTGTCTGTCTGTGTGTCTGTCCCTGGGCCCTCGCCTATTCATTTTCCAGGTTGGTCCCTATATCCACTTCCCAGTGGGCCTCCTGTATACCAGTCCGACCCTGCAGTCACTTGTAGCTCAATCGTTGCTCATTCACGGACTCTAAATCACTTTTCTCATTAGGGGTGAAACTGATTATGGAACAAATCGGTTAAAGCAGAGAACCCTGTATACACCTCCCCTCATGGTAAACCATTCAAGTGTTACAATTTGCTATCTACCTCAAATAGTTACACACTTATTTTATCCCAAAGGGGAGTGGGGGTCTCTTGGTTTTCAGTTCAGAGCTCTGATATGAATCTTAAGCCAATCCACCAAACATCACGGTGGACTGCCAGTCGGCTGGGTCCCTATTCTAAAATATAACTGCCTGAGCTGGCACCTTTTAAATAAGGTGCACTGCCTGATGGGCTTACTTTAAATAACGTACACTCCTCAGCTAGTGTGCTTGATGGGGAACCAGGCCAGCTCGTCGAGACAGCCACACATCTCCTAAACATTAAACTAACCCAGAATTAGCAGCACAATCTTTGCTCATTCATGAGCCTTAAATTGCTTTTCTCATTAGGGGGTGAAACTGGTTATGGAAAGCAGAGAACCTGTACACCCCATGGCAAATCATTCAAATATTACAGTTTGCTTTTGACTTGCATAGCTGTTGGGGTGGGGGGTGAGGCAATGAGTCATGGGGCCTCAAGTCCGAATGCAGTCTCTGATGGAGAAGCCCATTCCATGGGGTGGGGGGAAGGTAGGATGCCTATGGTATTACTACAGTTCTCCAACTATGCTATATGATCTCTGTGCCCCCCCGCCACACTTTCAGATAGAGTTTCCACCCCATAGCAAGGTGCTCCCTACACTCCTGTGATCTGTCCATTATGTGTGAGAGAGTTAGCCTTATAGCCCCTTCAGTCACTGTTGACTTGCAGGGCTGCTGGGGGAATAATGCAGTAGGTGGTGGGGCCTTGAGAGTCAGAATGCAGTCTCTGACGGAGAAGCCCATTCCATAGGGGGTGGGAGAACCCGCGGGGCGGGGGGGGTGATACCAATGTTCTATCAAAAGAACATTCCTCCAGCTGAGTTGTATGATCTATTTGTGCCCCTCCCCTTCAGCTGGTGAGTTCCTGGAATCCTGTGTAACTTTAAGCACGGAAGTAGCCAGTGCAAAGACAGTTGGCTGGGTTGATTACAATTGCAGCCTATTTATTTATTAATTTATTTATTTATTTATTTTAAAGGACACCTGGGAAATTTCAGGGCAGGAACCCCCAACCCTCCTCCCACACCACACAGCATAACTCTCTTGCAGTTCCTAAGAATAGTTTTGTTTTTTTTCTGTCTCCTTCTTGTGTGTGCACGCTCTCTCTCTCTCCCCTTCTGTCTCAGTCTCGGGCGCACGCGCGCACACACACACACACTCCCTTGCTCTCTCACTGTCACTCTTTCTCTGTTTTACTTGAGGTGGTTAGTTCAATTTAAATAACTATTGGCATGACAGGATATACAGGTATTGCCAGTTTATACACCAAACTGTTCATAAGACATAAATGTACTGCAGTGCACATCAGTACAGCTGTTCTGTGTTTCAGAGCTGGTGGCAGGAGCTACATAGTTTGCAGATCTTTCTGCTACAGTTGACCGGGTTGGTTACAATCACAGCCAATTTTTTTTTTCTCCCAGCAGTATACAGAGTTTAGCTTCATCGTTTATGAGTTGGAAATCATCTATATTTTGTGATGGTTCTAGAAACATTCTTGTAAATAGTTAGGTTTTTTTACAGTTGAGAATGAAATGCAGGTCTGTGTCGATGTTGCTGCTTTCACACCGAGTCCAGAGTCTGGCTTCTTTAGCTTTCCAGCTTAATTTGTGCCTACCATTTCCGTTTCTAAATTGTGGTTACTTACTCTGTATTTGGTTGACATTTGTCTGTATTGAGCATTTAGGAGGTATCTTGCTTGTTGTCGTAAAGTTGACAAGGGAGGCTCCCTGCCCTGCGTAGTTAGGAGGAACAAAATAGATATTGTGCTAGAGTGCTGAGCCATCTCCTTGGACTCATGACACTCCCTTTGTTAACTTTAATTATTGCCAGGTAGGTACACAAGAAAATAAAATGCCTCATTTCATGTGTGGCCCAGGAGAATATAGTCAAGGTCCCGGTGATGACCAGAACTAATAATGCTCTGATTCTCTACTCTCTACCCTGTGAGGCATCCCTTGAAAATTAGGATATTCCAGTTCTGACTCCAGTTCTGTTCTAAGTGCAAGAGTCAGAATCCAAATTCTGAGTTTGCCTCCAGCTACCGGTTAGTGTGAACAAGTTAGCTAGCTACCCCTTCCCACCCAGTGCGCACACACAGCAAGAGAAAAAAAAAAGAAACCGCCATTGTGGTGAGGTATCCTGCGTGACCCACCCCATGTCAGATTCCTTCCCTCCCTGACTCACTGTACCTTTTGGGCTGGGCTGCTCTGCTGCTATGTGTGTTGGTACTGGGTAGTGGCCATGATTGGTGTGTCTCATCCCCTGTCCTGAGTGTTTGATTGTCTGGCGAGGTGTGTCTCCTATTCTCAGCTGCTACAACTACCCTCCAGCCCTCTACCAAACTAGCGAACAAAGCCAGAAAAAACCCACACCTTGCACTCACTACCTGCTGCCAGATAAGATCCTCGAATCTTAACCATCCATCATAAATAAAATTAACAAACAATATTTTTGTATAAAAAAAAAAAAAAAAAAAAGTATTACGAAAGCATGCCTCATCACTGCTGCTATCTTTGTGACCCCACATGACCCTCCCTTACTCTGAGGTGGCCCATCAGCACAAAACCCTGGGGTGAGTTACTCCACTATCACTGTGACAGGATAGAGTAATAGGTCCTCTTCCCAAGGTTTTGTCTTAGTGGGCCACTTAGAGGGTCATGTGTGTGTCTCTCTCTCTCACTCTCGATCTTGTCACGTGGAGCCTGATGGCAAGGCAGGGCAACAAGGCTGGCAGGGTTTTGGGTGTGCCATGGTCCACAGACTTGCAGTTCTTTTTTTTGTGGTGGGGCTGGAGTCGCTGCCACTGCTCCTGACACCATCAGACAGTTACTAGGGCTTGGGTTGCAGCTCGATGGGTTGGCTCAGCTAACGAGGAGAGGACATACAGACACAGTGCTGTGGCAGGAGTAGGAGGAGGATGGACCTGGAGTCTGGATGGAGCAGGAGGCGGGACCCCAGCAGCAGCCATCTGAAAGAGGTGCTGGTACGAAGGGATAATGGGCCGGCTGCCTACAAGTCTGGGTGAGCGAAGGTGAGAGGTCTAGAATATGTTGCTTGCTTTTTTTGCTTGATGAATATGTTCCTCCTCCTCACTGGGGCGTGTGTGTGTGGTAACATTTTACAGGTTAATGAAACTGGATGTCGAATTGGAATCTGATTCTGCATCCAATTTGAAAGCTTTTTTTTTTGTATTTGGAGTTTTGCCCCTGAATACTGAAATCCGGTCATTCCAATTCTGATGGATGGATTCTGAGCAACACTAATCAAAACAGGTATGAAAAAACATAATACATGAACTACAACGTAATAAAATACAGTAACTATAGTAAAGAGGTATAAACAAATGTAAGCTACCCTGGTTTACTGGTCCACTTCTCCCTCCAACTAGTCCCCTGTTGTACTCGCAGTCTCCCTCCCCTTCCTCATTTTGCTGCCAGTTGCACATTGTGGAACTGTCGTCATTGATGCTCTGTGTTTTACGCTACACACTCTGTGCTTCCGCTGCTGTCTACGGTGTGATTTTTTTTTTTTTACACGCTTTCTTGCGCTTCACCTTCCTTGGTGGGTGTTCCTATGAATCCCTTTCGAGTCAGCCCCTGCAGCACCACACCGGGCACCATGCCCAAGCTCGCCTCCTCACCCATTCTACTTTACTGTACACATTGCAGTGCCTCACTTCATTGCAGAAGACCAGTGGGGATTCCGGTTCAGATGGGCACCCATGGGAGTGTCCGGTGCAACACCTTTGGGGGGCCGGCCTTCACGAAAGCCGGAGGATTTGGGCTATTTTCACTTGTTCTGATTCCCTCCCATGTCTCAAGCGTGCAGTGATGCTGCCATGCGTGCTTCCATGCATTGCACATCCATCGGCCCGCGCCCACCCCATGTCTTAAACCGCAGCATGCACCGACCATTAGTCCCCTCCAGGAGCCCGTGAAGCCGCGGTTGTCCCTCCCCACCCTCTCTGGAGGAGGAGGAGGAGAGCAGTCCCTGGGATGCTCAATCCTCCTCCCCCGTCCAACCCCCAGCTCCCTGTGTCTGCTCCCAAACATGGGTTGATGGCGTGGTGTGAGGTGTGGCATCCAGTGCCTCAACCAGGCCGAATACTGCGTGATTTTTACTTTTTATGATTATTATGATGTTGCGAATCCTGTTGGCCACTGTAACATAAAAGATTTCCAGAATGTCCTGAGAAGTCTGAACCTATTCATGACTGGTATTTTCAGTGTGTGTATTTTTTTTTTTGGGGGGGGAGATGTTACACTGATAGCGGTGCTGGATGTACTATCCCTGTAATTATCAGGACCACGTTTTTACACAAAGACTGAAAAACCTGAATTAAGAAACAGAATTTGATATTTTATGCATTACATAGAGTTCGTTTTTAATCTAATAAACACCTTTTTTTTCCTCATTTGTAACCACAGTAGGTGCCAGATTTGTGTAAAAGCCCAATTTTGTGCCAGTAATTTTGGTGCAAATGCAAAACAAGCTGATTTGCATTCAGTTTTGGGGAAAAATGGATTTTAAAATTATGAAAAATGGACTTGCCCATTTTTGAAAATGGAAGATCAGGTGCTTTAGAAATTAAACATCTGTTGTGCCTTTTTTTGTTGAGAGTAGGGGAGAACCCCAGCGTCTGGGTCACTATTCCATTTTCAATAGAAGAGCTTCACTTTGAATGCATTTGTTAAACTTTATGTGGGAATGTTGCATGTGCTTACTAGCGGCTGCCATATTTTTTAATATTACTGTTAGACTCTCCCCCCCCACCCACCATGAGCTGTCAACTGCCCATTCCTTTGGGCCTTCCATCGATAACCTCCAGCCCCATCTGCCCCCACACACACACTTTTAAGTGTTGCATAAAATTAAGTCTTGATCTATTCTGTTCAATATAGTACAACCGTATATGGTTACCCATTATTGTGCATGGATTTCCTTCCTAGTTAGAAAGCTGTTGTACCACGGTTCAGAGGTCATAGAATGCTGTTGTACCCTTCTGTGGTACAATATTTTTAATTAGAATAGAAACCGACACCTGCTGTTTCACTTTCAACCCCCCCCCAACCCACACACACACACACATAATGGCACTCTTACCTTTTCCTTACACAAACTCTTCTCTCATTTCATCATTTAAAAAAAAATCAGAAATGTACCCCTCACCAGTGTGGATTCTGAGCAGCTGGGTGACTTAATAAAAAAAAAAAAAATTATCCCATGATTTCTTGCCAAGAAATCACACAAAAATAGAATTTTTTTTTTATTTTAGGTATGGGTGGCGATGCATGATTAGGCTGTTTCCATTAGTGCACCCATGAGGGTGCGTAGGAAGTGTGGACAACGAACTTTGGGTGCAAGGAATATGTCGCCTAGCATTAGCGCTGCTGACATTCTGACACCGAAAGTTATACGCCTAAAACGACAGTCCCGCAAAAGAATTGGGTATTGCGGGGGTCTGGCTCGCCTGAACTCCTGAACCCTCCAATGCGGGGCTTTGCCACCATACCCCAAAAATAAATATATCGTCCTCTTTGGGCGGGCATTCTGTGAAAGGCAGATAAATTGTGGGGATGCCCAACAGAGTGTGAGTGTGTGATTATCTAAAATCCAGATTGCCCCTGTCACTCATGCTCTTGTTACGCTGCCCACATTACGGCACCCTAATCATGGTGCCCTAACAACGGGATACGGTTTCCATCTTGGGGCTTTGATGACATCCAAGAGCTCTCAAGCTTCACTCTCGGGGTCCCTATGGTGTCATCAGAAACCCTCGATGGAAACACAGCCTTGTTGTGAATGGTTTCCCATGCATTATTCTGTTTCTAAAATACCTGCTCAAAGTAAATCTGTGGTTAGTTCTGTGGCAAGACAAGAACAGGGCTCACCATAAACTGGACTTACAAATGCTCATGGGGTGAAGGTGTTCTCTCCCTCCCCCCCCCGATGGCCCAGTGAGTAGGGCATTGTGCTCCCATGCTGGGGGACCTGGTTTCAGGAACGAATCAGTGAGCTGGGTTTGGCGGCCAAGGGGACTGGGCACAGCCAGTGAGGGACAACACTGTGGTTCCACTGCTGCATCGACCCTTGTGGTAGGCCAGGGAACCAGCCTCTGCAGGGATGTTGCTGTGTGTGTGTGTGTGTGTGTGTGTGTGTGTGTCCAGTCGGGCACTGCCCAGCATTGAGGAGGTGGGAGGGGCTCAGGAATGGAAGAAAAACGTAAGAAAAATCCCATGTTTCTACTTGCCTTGGATGAACAGCCATATACTAAAACTACTCCCATTCAGTGGAAGAAAGCTTTTACTAGTTGGGGCATTGCCCCTTGTGGCTTTGTTCTTTACCGGAAATACAAGCATTCCTACTCATCACATATGGTGCACAGTTTAGATTATGGGCCAGACGTGGGCTTTGATATATTTTTCAATTCTTACAAGGCCAGGAGATTTGGACATTCAGTTACCTTAAGCTGATGTTAGATCTCCTGGACTCTCCTTTTTTTTCCGGTTTTTACAAGCCAGGGTATTTAGACTGGGTCAGATGCGATCCTGGCCTTTAGAGAAAGATAGTCATCCTTTGATGCAACTGGTTATCGCAGCTCTAATGGGTCAACGTGATACTCAACACCTAATTTTATACATGTATCAGGCCATACTACAGGCACATAATTATAAAGCCCAGCACACTGAACGAGCCTGGAAGCAGGACCTTAATTTTCCCCTTTTATGGGTCAACAATGGAAACATCGTCTTAATACTTTCCAGAAAGTCACTTCATCACATATCTGGAGAGAATATTCATGGAAAACAGTAGTCCATTTTTTTTTTTATTACGTCAGTCAAACAAGTTAAATACCAGACAGCCTGGGGCTGCGACTGTTGGCGAGGCTGTGGAGAGACAAAAGCATCATGTGGGCATATCTTGTGGTCTTGCCTGGCTTTCTAACCCTTTTATGCAACCTTCCAACAAGAGTTCCAGGAATTGTTTGGGGGGAACTGGCAACTCACTACCAGGCACTGTTGTTCTTGGATGACCCAGCGGAGTGTAGGGATCCAGATTCTAAGTTGTTGTTTAGTATAGCTATGGTTACCGCCAAGAAGGCAGTTAGTACATATTGGTGAACATCGACCCTCCCATCCTTGTCACTAAGCCGGGACTTGGTGACACATATTTATTGCATGGAGAAGATGACAGCCTGAATTAATAATCAGTGTCCTAGATTTGAACCCAGATGGCACCATTGGGTGATGCATATTTCTAATAAAATCCACATTTTGTACTTTGATCTGATATTTTTTCTGTGTTGTGAAATATTCAAGATACTTGAAAATATGGAGCACAGTATGAAATGTGGGAAATCATTTGAAGGCAGCATATTGCTGTTAATGTTTTGTGTTGTATATTTTTGAAAAGTCAGCTAAAAATTATTCCAGGTCTCCCCTGCCAACTGTATAGTGAACATTGGCTCTCTTGGAGTCTTGCACTGTGTTGATCCCCATGGGCTTCCAACAATGGTAGAGCGTCAGACGGGCTGGAAGGTTGCAGGCAGATAGTACGAGAAGGTAGTGGTACTGCGGCAAATGGTCTTATTTTTTTTTTGTTTACTTGTCCCTGATCATCAACCTGGGGGGGTTGGGGTTACTACCTACCTTCCTCCTGGTTATTTGGCTGGTTCCCAGCCTTCCAGAATCACCAGTCTTTACGGCTGCATCCCGGCATCACACTGTTTGATGCCAAGGAGTTTTTTTCATTTTTCCCCTGCTTTTGTGCTCCCAACCCCCAGAGGGCACTGGCATGAAGGACATAGGTCCAGACTGGCAGCATGCAAATGCACGCCGCAGCCAAGCATGCAACAGCATCCTCCCTGACCCTGAGAGCCTGAGCCTGCCACTTGCACTTCCACTGGCTGCAGGAATTGGTAGGGCGCAAGAATAGTCTGGAGTGTCCCTCTGTCCCGAAGGAGGACAGCATCCTCTGGGATGTCTATCCCCCCCCCCGGCCAACCCCCAACAACGCAGGATCATTCCCGAACCCAGGTCGCCAGTGTCAGGAGCAGAAGTGCTACCACTGTGCTGACGGGCTGGCTACAGGGGCAAATGGCTTGATTGAAAAATACAAGTAAATGCTGATGGGTTAGTCCAGTGGCACAGAAATTATCAAGAGCCAACTGGGGGCCAGATATATTGCAGAGATGGCACCGGGCTCATGAAGAAGGAGAGCATGGGTATTCAGCTCCTCCTCCTGCACTGTGAAGGAGTAACATGTTGGACGTAAAGGTAGCCGCTTTCCCTTCCTCCTGGCTATGTTCGGTCTAGTTAAGTCAATAAACTGTGGTTGAACAAATTTGTGGGGGAGTGTTTCTGGCATCTTGACTTTGGTTGTGGGAGGGCCTCTCTGAACACCACAGTATACAGTAGGTTGATAAATGGTTGCTTGGTGTGTGGAGTTCTACCCACTAGTCAGTATCCTGCTTTTCTATATCTGCAGGCTGCACGTGCAAACTGTACTGTACCCGTTTAGCTAACAAATGATAGCCAACCACCTGCATGGTAGCATCAGTATCTTATTCTGTACCAGCCCAGTGGGAATATGGAGGCCTTTAGTTTCCAATCTTAATTCCTTCTGCTTTCCCTTCAAAATTATAAAAAAAAAAAAAGAGAAAAGCACATTCACAATTAAAGGGACGTTTTGGCTCAGCATACCAGTACATCGAGGAGGGTTATGCCGCATTGAAACCTGTACAAAATCCAATTCGAGTGTAAACTCCATGCCTTATCTGAGATCCTGTAATAACGTGCTTGATCTTCTTCGGGAGTATTTCAGTCATCAGGTTACACCGCAGGAACATCACTGTCGGTGAATGAGGAATCCATACAGAAGATTTTCATCAGTACAACTGGGCCCACCCTCAACATTGTCAGCTGACATTACCAACCCTATAAATGCACAGGTGGGCCCACACCCTCCTCAGTTCTTTCCTGCCATCGACTTGCTAGAACAGTCTCTTCAGAAGAGCTGTCTTAGTGCTAACACCTTTTTGTGGCCTATAGCCTTTTTTTTTCTCTCCACAACCCTCAAGTCTTTTTTCACAGATTTATTCTGTTTCTTCTTTTATGTCGAGAGTTAAACCTTCAGCTTCTCTCTTTTGTCACTGCTGCTCCGGAAAGAAGACTGCCTCCAATGACGAACAGAGTGTGTGTGTGTGTGTGTGTGTGTGTGTGTGTGTGTGTGTGTGTGTGTTGCCTTGGACCTGATCATGATGCCTTGGACTGTGAGTTCTGTTAACAGTTTAACCAAACCACCCTTAGGTGACGCAGAAAGGCTCTCCGTACTTTCATTCAACAGCAGGTAGCCAGCTCCAAGCCGGAGTCCTCTGGAGTACTGGCCAGTCAGTCGCCCTCCAAGTCCAAGAGCTACAAGGCCTCCCAGCCCAAAGACAGTTACTCGGGGAGTCATGAAAAGACCAGGCTCGCAACCACTCCCACCAGTGGCCATCCGTTCCCCATCGGTCTCTCCTTTGGGGGCTCTTCTTCATCTGTGGCTGCCCTAAGAGACCTGCTGTCCAGGTCCTGGTTCACTCCAGACCCATACTGACAACCTCTTCACCCGACTCTCAGGGTGCTCGTCTGTTGTCAGACTCTCCTCCATCGGTGACGGGCTCCTCGAGACCCGACCCTTCCCAGTCAAAGGCTACGGGATCGTGGGTGTGCATTGGGTGTGACGATATCAGTGTCATCAACCTCTCGACTGACGACCATGGACTTGAACAAAGTTCTAGTCTGCTTCACTAATGTGATTGTTGAGCAGTTTATGGCCTTTAACAGGCCTTTGTTACCAGCGCCTTCACTGATGCCTTTGTCGTCGACTTCTGTTTGTCAGCCCCAGGAGCCAGCCATGCCAGACCCAGATGAAAAGGTCAATGTTGAGGAAGAATACCACCCTGATCTCATCCTTCCTGATGAGGTAGAGGAGGTAGGCGAGAAAGAGCAGTATTACACTTCAGATAAGTCCACTGCCTCCTCTGTCAGTGAAGAATCTGTTAAGCTCGTTTCCAGGTCTCCCCGTCTGAGGATGCTTCATTCTTCAGCATTGTGAAGCAACTGTCTTCCACTATGGGGTTTCAGAACGAGGAGGAGGATACCACCAGGAAGGACATGGCACTTTACCTGGAGATCCCTGAATCTTCCCCAAAGATTATTCCTCCCATGCTTTAAGCCCCTTAGGAATGCTATCACAGCAGCCTGGCACAGACCAAATATGGTGTCAGCTATGCCCCGCAGAGCTCATAAGCTCTACAGTGCCCCTCAGGGCATTCTTTACTTGTCTGCCCAGGCTGAAACTGACTCTGTGGTCATCAAGGTGGCACATGAAAGGTCTAAGGTGCCCAAGCACCTTAGTTTCTTGTCCCTGGAAAAAAAAAAATCCTGCAGGATAGATCTTTGGGGCAAAAGGGCATATGCTTTCTCTACCCTTGGCCTGAGGGTAGCAAATTACCTGTCTCACGGTGAAATTCCAGAACACCCATGCCGGAAATGGCAAATGGCTGCCCAAGCCCTTCCTGATGGTACCCAGAAACGGGAATTGCTCCAGTGCTTCCAAATCGCAGAGGATGTTGGGAGGCATCTTCTGAGAGCCATCTATGATTAATCTGATGCTGTTGCCAGTGCGGCAGCTACTGGCATCTGCCTCCGTAGGCATTCATGGCTCGGGGTTTCTGGGTTTGCTGCCAATGTGCAAAACAAGGTGCTGAATGCCCCTTTTAATGGCACTAAGCTCTTTGGTCCAGATGTCTAGGACATCATTGATGATCTGCAGGCCTTGGGTATGGCCATTAAGTCAGTCCATTCCCTTTACCACACTCAACAATGTGGTAGGGGTGCCCTACTTTTTGTAAGCAAGATAATAAACCAGGCTCCGGCTCCTCTGGGCAAATGCAGAGCCCAGCCCTCCTTGCCTGCCTCCTCCCTTACTAGAGTGGCAGCCAAGTGACCCAGAACTGAGGGTCCAGCCTCCTCCACTGGTCCCTCCTCAGCTTGACTCCTTGCCGGACCCCCCCCTCCTCTAGTCCAGGCCCAGGAGGTGGTGGTTGGAGGTCAGTTCTCCCTCCATTTGAATCAGTGGAGAACCATAACATCAGGCATCTGGATCCTGCAGATCATATAGTATGGTCATACTCTGGAGCTTGTTCAGCAGCCTCCAGATACCCCACCCCACCTCCCTCAAATTAACCCCCCCCTTCCCGGCTCATCTGTCTGTTCTCTGGGAGGAAGTGCAGTCTCTCCTGTGCAAGCAGGCAATAGAACTGATGCCAAAGAGGCAGAGAAACCATGGGTTCTATTCAAGAGTCTTCCTGGTTCCCACATAGACTGGCGATCTGAGGCCAATTTTGGATATGAAAGATCTTAATCTTTATGTCCAGTACAAAAAGTTCAGAATGGTAACCTTACCAGGCCTGTTCCCCCTCCTCAAGTCCAGGGACTGGCTCTGCTCACTGGACATGCAGGACACCTACCTGCACGTTGCTGTCGTCCCTCCTCACAGGACGTTTCTCCGCTTTGTCTTTCAGGGAGAACATTATCCATTCAAGGTATTGCCCTTTGGCTTATCTTCTGTGCCATGTGTCTTTACTAAGTGCTTAGTAGAGGTCACAGCAGCCCTCAGAAGAGAGGGCTGTATGTCTTTCTGTACCTGGATGACTTGCTTCTCAAGGCCCCATCCAGAGAACAGCTGTTGTCCACTCTGGAGCTTATTCTTCAACCCTTTTCAGTCTCTGGGCATAACAGTCAATCTGCCCAAATCTGTGCTAGTACCTTCCCAAAGACTACAGTACATTGGGGCAGTCCTGGACTCTGGGCAGGGGAAGGCCTTCCTACCCCAGAGCAGGGCAGAATGCTTTATATCCCAAGTGCAGGAGGTCGCCCAGAGTCGGTACATCCCAGCCAGGTTGTATCTATGGCTTCTAGGACTCATGGCCGCAGCCATTACTACAGTCCCGCTACTCCACATGCGCACCCTGCATTTGGCCCTTCAGGGTGCTGAGGGACCAGCGGATGGACGAGTTGAACCAACTAGTTCTGGTCTCCTCCCCAGTATGCAAGATACTTCAGTGGTGGATGGTCCTCTGGTCCCCTTGAACCTCCTTCAATGGGTCCCTTTCCAGCTTTCCTCCCCGAGTCAGATCCTAACCATGGATGCCTCAGGTCTGGGCTGGGGAACCCACTTGGGGCCCTTCCAAACACAGGGATCCTGGTCTCAGTGGGAAGCCACCCTGCATATCAGTGTCCTGGAGATGAGTGCGATGCTGTATGCCCTGCAGGCCTTCCAGGATCATCTGGCCCCAGGCCAGCTGTTGGTGTAGTCAGATAATCTAAGTGTTGTCTACTGTATCAGCAAGCAGGGCGAGACTCACTCATACCTCCTTTGCAGGGAGGCCATGCTAATGTGGTATTGGGCACTGGACCACAATCTGACACTGTCTGCCGTACACGTGCCAGGCATCCTAAACACCCTGGTGGACAGCCGTGGCAGGACTCAGTCTAGCATGCACGGATGGGAGTTTCTCTCATCTGTAGCAGAAGATCTATTTGACAGATGGGATCATCTAGAGTTGGACCTTTTTGCGTCCCCATACAACTGACCAATTTCTGCTCGCTAGAACCAGGGCCTTGAGTTTTCTGGTGAGACACATTGCCCCTCTCTTGGAGCGGGAGAATTCTGTGCGTATTCCCTCCATTTCCACTAATACAGAGGGAGCTGATAAAATTGCAGATGGAAGGGGCCAGCGTGATCCTGGTGGCCCCATTCTGGCCCTGCCAGATATGGTTTCCTCTGCTTCAGCAGCTGGCAGAGGAACCTCCGGTCCCTCTGCCTTTTCGCAGGAATCTGCTTCCCTGAATCGGGGAATCCCGGTCCATCCTAATCTGAGATCCCTCCATCTGCATGCATGGCTCCTGAGGATGTAGCCATCGCCAGGATTGGCATCTCCAGCAGAGTGGCAGACATCGTAGTGGCCGCTTGCAAGCCCTCCACTCATGCCAGTTATGTCATGAAGTGGAAACGGTTTGCCATCTGGGCTGCCAGTTGTTCCCTTGACCCCTTCACCTGCCCAGTAAAGCATGTCCTGTACTACCTGATCACTTTGTCTGATTCAGGCCTCCAATATTCCTGCCTCAAGGTCCACCTTTTGGCTATTTCTGCCTTCCACGAGCCCGTGGGTGAACGCATTATTGCTCAACTGGATGTCTCCCGTACCTTCCTCGGGACATCCAACATTTGAAACCCTCAATCTGTTCTCCTGTCCTGGCTTGGGACTTCAATTTTGTTTTGGAGAAGCTGACCCTGTCTCCAATTGAGCCAATCGTGACTTGCACCTTCTCTCTTAGAAAGCTCTCTTTTTAGTTGCAATTACTTGTGCTCAAAGAATTTCAGAGCTTCAGGCCCTCTGGTACGAGGAACCTTATTTGATTTTTCACTAAGACTGGGTGTCTTTGCGTCCAAATCCTAAGTTTCTTCCTAAGGTGGTTTCTTTTTTTTTTTTTTCCCCCTCAGTTATATTTATCCTCCTTTGGCAGGTCACCAACTGCATCTGCCAGCCTACTGGGCTCGGGGTCTTTCAGTATCTTATGGCACCATGTGCGTCCCAGCGGATCCCCTGAGCTGATCCGGAGGCTTCATCCTAGCTGGCCCCCAGTATTTCCTCTGCTTCACCCCTGTGTGCGGTGCTTTAACCCAGAGACCCCGGAAGCGGTGACGCATGTGTGTGGAAGCGCACATGTGTACCACAGCTCCAGTACCAGCCTCTTCCACCCTCCCTCAGCCTAGCGATGCCTCCACTTCGGCCTCCACCAGGGGGCAGCTATGCTCCAAAGAGGTGAGATACTCCCTCCTACCAGCTGGCAGCCACTCTCCCCCCACTGACCTCCGACCCAGGTTCGTTCCGAACCGGGTCACCGGCGTGGCGCAAGGTATGGCGTTCAGAGCCTCAACTCTCTGTGCCACCGGGCTGGCCCTCAGGTGGTTTCTGAGTTTACACTCAATCAGTTTATCCACCTTCCTGTTTATTTTCCAGAGCGTACTAATCCAGTGGAAGCACTGCTCCATACTTTGGATGTGCGCAGAACTTTGAAATGTTATTTTATGTTTGTATGTATTTACTTATTTATTTATTGAGTAATCAGAATTGCAAACTTTGAGCTAAAGGCTCATTTACAAAGGATCCTTGTCATAAAGGAAGGGGAGAATACACGAGTTTGAGAGTCAGTAGCAGCTAAACAGGCATTGTCAAAAACATCATAATGTGATCAGTAGCAATCAATAACATTGGTAACAGTAACACAACATAGGTAACAACGGCAAAAGCAAGACATAACCAGAGCGTGGGTACAGGGTACATGGCGGGATACAGTACACACAGCAGGGCAGACAAAGTGCATTAGTCAAGTTAGGTACCAGTTGGAGAAAATCAGAGGTTGAAGCTATACAGGAGCTTGTAGGGAGGAACAGGAGACGTGGCTGAACATCACTCCTGATTCTGAAATTGGTTACTAGGCTACATGCAGGGGAGTAAGCATAGCCACGGTAAAGAGTCGGGGTAGTGGGAACTAATCAGGAATCGGTAGCAGAAGAGGAATCGGAGGAGGGGAATGGAGGTTAGGCTCATGGGTAGGGAGGGTATGGAATATGGGGCGAGGGCTAACGGAGTAGGTGAGCAGAGTGGGGGGAGTGCTTGGTAGGTAGGCCGGTATGGCAGGTGTACAGCAGGAGGCTTCAGGCCAATTTGTAGAGTGCAAGACGAACCTTGGCAGGCCCTGGGTTCAGGGGTCAGGTAACAGCTAGGTTGAGTGGCGGTAGCAGCGAACAGGTGGGGAGATGGTCTTTATTGCTCATGCTTACAAGGATAGTGGCATGAAGAGCTTGTGGGTTGAGAGTGGCAGTAGCAGTGTACAGGGGGGAAGATGGACTTTCTTAGTTTGGACTTGAAAGGCTTGTGGCAGTGACTGGTAGTTCATTTAACCAGGCGGGAGCCCTAACTGTGAAGGCCCGCCTCCCCAAAGCAGTCCTTATGAACGGAACTAATGCTTGCTTAGTAACACTTCTAATGGCATGTTCGGCTGGAGCAGGATGGAATAAGGCTTGCAGGGAGAGAGGAGGTGCAAGTCTGAGTTGTGCCTTCTTTCCCAGAAGACAGGCATGAAACTTAATGCACTCTGCAAGTGGGAGCCATTCAGTCCTTATGTAAAGGTCACATGTATGCATTAGGCGAGCAGCACCTAATACAAACCTACAGGCTTTATTTAGCGAGGTGTGCATTTTGAGCAGGCTTGTATCAGTAACATTCCTGTACTCCAGGATAGGTAGGATTGTACCTCTGACCGCCTGTTTCCTGGCCTCAGGAGTAAGGCTGAACCAAAGCCTGTATAGGGCCCCTAGTTTCCTATTGGCTGCAGTTGTAATATTGTGTATATTTTCATCAAATGACAAGGACTCCTCTATTGTGAGGCCAAGATATCAGAACGAAGACACTTGCTCCAAGGTCGTGTGAGAGTTGCAGGTAATTGAGAGGGGTACGGTAGATCTCTTTCCTTGTCGTCCAGCAAACAGCATCGTCTTGGTTTTTTCACTGTTGGGCACCAGCATGCTGTTCTTGAACTGTTCCTGTAGTTGGTTAATATTACCTGTTCAGGACTAAGGAGTCCAGAAAGTCTAAGCCGTTGTTTGTTTCTTTCGCCCAAGGTAGAGAGGGTGCTTCAGTTTCTAAGCAGTGTTTATCCAAACGGTTACAATAAGCACAGCAAAGAATTGCTAGGTGCTATCAAAGCTCACTCCACCAGAGGCATGGCTACCTCTGTAGCTTATTTCAAAGGGGTCTCTACCACTGACATTACAGTCCACACCTTCACCAAGCATTACAGTTTGGACATCGCTTCTAGAGCTCGTGCAGGATTTGGCAGTGCTGTTCTGCAAGAACTCCTGTCTTAAGTTTTATGGAGTTCCTTGATTGGTTCGGTATTCAAGGTCTTCTTTCTTAAGTTTAAGAAGCTCTTTGACTGGGTAGATTGTTCTACCTCTCCTGTCTTATGATTATGAAGATCCAGCCTCCCAGACTGTACATATTCTCTTGTCATGGCTTGGGACTCGTTCCTACAGTGTAACCTGACAACTGAGATACCTCCAAAGAAGATAGAACAGTTACGTAAGAACTTACCGTAACAGTAGATCTTCGAGGAGATCTGTCATCAAGTCTGTTCCCTCCCACCATCCCCCTTTTTGGGGCTCCTATTCAGGACCTGGCTGTCTGTTGTTTCCATCGTTTCTTTGAGAGCCAGGTCCCTCACTATCCTCTGATCCTCAAGGAGTCAGCCTTGCTCCCTTCGTCTCCGGAGGGAAAGAACTGAAGAGGGGGCCGGCCCAGTGGCATTGAGGGTTGAGGCACTGGATGCCACACCCTGTGCCATGCTAGCAACCTGTGTTCAGGAATGAGCATGGGCTGCCAGCAATTGGCCGGGGAAGGAGAGGATCGAGCCTCAGGAGGACAGCTCTCTTCTCCCGGGAAGGGAGGACTGGCACTCCAGGCAAATGACTGCACCCAGGTGGAAGCCTGAGGGTAGTGTGGGACTGTGGGCACCACGGAAGGGAGGGAGGGTGCTGCAGGACCTCCGCAGATGCATGCGTGCCTCCACATACGTACATCCTGCATGTGCATTCCAACAACGGTTAAGGGAGAAAAATGGAGGAAAAACACCCCGCGCTGCGGATGACGACCAACCCCTCGCAGGCACTGCACTCAGCGACGGGGCAAGCTCTGAGTAAGTCCCAGTGATACCAGGGGTGATGAGGCTTGGAGGTCAGTTAGAAGGGGGCAGCTGGGGGCAGACATGGTAGATAAAATGTATATTAAAAAAAACAAACTTAAGGCCGGCACAGCGGTTGGATTTCCACTTGCGACGCCAGTGACCCGGGTTTGGGAATGGACTCGGGACGCTGGAGGGCCGGCCAGGGAGAGAAGGCTAGAGCATCTGGAGACTGCTCACCCTCTCTCAGGGGGAGGGTGGATCGGAGACCTGGTGCTTGCTGACTCTTGGCTGAGGCTGGGGGTATGGCAATGCACTAGGGTCCCACTGACTAAGGGGGGGTGTGGGGAACATCTACCTACGCCTTGACGTTGTGGCACATCATGCCCCCAGGGAGCAAAAGTGGAAAAGTGCTCCATGGCTGACCAGATGATGATTGTCGGCTCCCGTTGCTGCTGAGCCCCCGATGCAGCACAGATCCAATTCAGCAGCACCCAGGCCAAGTAGCATGTGTTGGCCGGCCCCTACTGGTGCTTTCTCCCTTGGAGGGGGACCCACCTGGTGAAAGGTTATGTCTGGGTTTCCCAGGGGCTGCAGATATGAGGAGGTGGTGATGGCTAGCATCGGGGCAGGGGCGCCAACGGGGACCTAGGTGGCCCAAAGGAGTGGCCGACCTGGAGCAAGGGAAGGTGGGGAAAAAAAAACCTGAGGAGGGTGCGGGCTTGCCTGTGCCTTTATAGGTTTAGCGATGTCGGCTGATGTCAGTGGCATGGGTGGGCCCAGTTGTACTGCTTAAAATGTTCCATGTGGATTCCTCATTCACTGAAAGTGAAGTTCCTATGGTGTAACCTGATGACTGAGATCCCCTCGAAGATGTACTGTTACAGTAAGTTCTTACATAATTGTTCGTTCTCATGTCCACTGGCTCCCCCTTAATTGTTAGTGGGTGAAACTCTGCAGTACACAGAAAGTGTTTTTTTTTGTTCCTGTATAAATGAAACCAAAAGAGATGTGGGATACACTCCTGACTTACCCTCCCCCTTTCTTCTGAGCAGTTCTAAGATGTCTGACCTTTCTTTTCCCCCACCCTTACATGCAACCAGGTAGCACTATGCATAGATATAGATATGCACCATTTTTATTCTGTGTCCCAACCACCTAGGTATCTCACTCATTCAGGACCCTCAAGACTCCCCTCCTACAAGTTGGACTTGTCCTCCACTGGCAATGCACCCCCGCCCCCCCGACTTCCTGAGGTGTCTGTCATCTCTTCAGTTGTGGCTTATCCCAGCTGGGGTGGGGTAGAGTTCCCTGCTGCATCTTGGGAGATTGAACTTTTGATGTCTGGAGCGATGGCGTGTGGGGTGGGGTGGGGGATTGGTGGTGCACTGAGAGGTCAGTTAGCATGGGGCTGGGCGAACACAGACGCCATCATCTGATGCACTTTTAGTAGGTGTTTTCCCATGTTCTCCCTGTCTCCCTCCTCCCCCACTCACCTTCCATGTTAGGGCATGCACATTGACACATCCATGGGGGCATGCGGCAGCATGTGATCAATGAAACCAAGCGTGCATCCAACAGAAGCCACCCAAAGCATGCTAGTCCCTCCCAGGGAGGAGAGCATCCACAGGGGTGCTCCTCACTTTCTGCACAAGTCTTTATTCCAGTCATCCTAGCTATGGGGCACAAACCAAGATCCCGATTGGGCACCGTGCCTCTTGGCACCAGGGAGCTGGCTGGATGTGCATCATTTAATTCTACTCCTGCCAAAGATAGCTTTCTCTTGAAGACCTCCTTCTCATTAGGGAAAGTGGAACTGCGTTGGGGTTTCGTAGCTGTGCACTCACCTAACACAGGAATTCCCTTAAAATTAGTCACCCTCTGTTACAGTGCTGGTATATTCATGAGCACACCGGGGAGCAGGATCAGCCAAGCATGAAGACATTGTTGCCAGAGTCTGAATGTGTTTCATGTATGAACGCCTTATTCAGGAGTTTGGAGAAATAGTGGGAATTTGGCGACTGCATCTTTCATGTGTGCAAGGTCTTGTCATGTGGAGATGGTCTGTTGACAGGCTCCATTTTTGTTGAAAGATTTCTTCCTGCACCCTGGCATTATCCATCACCCTTCTCAGATTCTAGCCACCTCCCAGTCCACCCAGCTGCGCAGTGGTAACTCTGCCACTTGCAACACTGGTGAACCAGGTTTGGAAATGAGCCTGGATGGCCAGAATGCTGCTGTGGGGAGGAGGTCTGTGCATCCTGCAGGACACTCAACCTCCTCAGGCCATCTCTTGCCATCACAGGGCCTCCTTGGGGAACTCTGAGGACAGGGGCACACACATCAGTTGTTCAGGGAGGGGAAGGGTGTAGGCCATAGCTGCGAGCGCTCCTGTTTTGCGCACACACAGCAAGTTGATGCTTACATCTTGGGTGGGAGAACAAGGAAAATACAGGATGACTACACCCTGCCCAGTGGTATGATTGGGCCTGCAGCAACTGTCAGGTCAGCACGAAGACCAGCTTCTCCACCAGATTCATATTCTGGGGGGTGCCCCCCCCCCCCCGAAGGCGCATCGCCATGAGTGGCCAGTCACAGCAGCGGAGACGTATGCTGTTCTCTGGGTTTGGCTCAGCTGATGGGGCTGAGCAGTGGTCACAAGGAAGGGCACAGATGGGAGCAGGGCTGGAAGCAGAGATTACTTTAAAAAAACTTCATCGCTGCAGTCCCAAGGGACCTTGCTGACTGGGGTGGGACCCAAGAGTATTGGTGGCAGTCATTCTTACAGGTCAGGTGGTTATTACATCCCCATTTTTCTCATTCATCCCCCGCCCGCGTCTCTTGCGGTACCCCTTCTACCATCAGATAGATAGCCCATAGGATAAAATAGGTTGGATCATATGTACGTGCGCTTAGCAACTGGGGCTGAATGAATGCTTGTGAATTTTGAAGTTGGGTGATGAGATTACGGTGCGGGTCCGCTTTCCATAGTGCAGATGCATTGCTGCCTTCTTGGTTGCGAGTCTGACCACCTGTCTACTTCAGTTTTACCTGTCATTGTCAGGCCTCTTAAATCATTGAAAATATATTTTAGAGGAGAGGAAGAATCGTCAGTGGTGTTGTCTAGGTTCAATTTCTACAGCAGGGGGCTTGAAGAAAAAATGTAGAGTTTCATGCAGTCAGGTTCTCTTTTATTGTGATTAAGTTTATTAAATGTCTAATAAACAAGCATGTAGAAACAATAAATTAGATATTTCTAGATACAACAAAAAAGATTACAACAGATTTACAAATACAATAAAGTAAGACATAATGAAAAGGAAACCTGTCTATTGAAAGATATTTATTATTGATAACTTGTATGGCAAAGTACAGTATGAATACACAGGTTTCAAACCGGGGTTTTCACAATATTGCAATTTAAAGTATGGGTTCCAAGTGTCATGAACTTTGTCCAGTCTGTACTAATGTGCAGGCAGTCAATTCTGTCCGTGCCACAGCCCTTGACTGCCCTTCCCCTCTTCCTCTGTATCCTCTGCTGTGTTCAGCGTTCATGGTCAGGCTAGACACAAGCGGCTGAAGCTGGAACTCCATGGTCCAAGGCCCCGGCAGGGCCAGATTTTTGTAATCATTGCTGCAGACGCGTGCTTCCCCTCAACTAAACAGACTGCACAGGTCATTGCCTCAAAATATCACCTGCTTCAGGCACTCGACATCAAGGCCTGCCAATCAAGGGCAAGATTCTCAGGGAGAACGAGTAGCCCCTGTCCTCCCCTCCCCTGGTTGGGGGTGGGGTCGTTGTGGTGGGGGGGGGGGGGCTTTGATTTTGACCTGCTTAGGCAGAAAAAGAAAAGTTTGCCTGCAGGCAAAGTTCTCAAATGATGACAAATTCTTAAAGAGCTGCTGACACCATTGGGAAAACTTTGGAAAACATAATATTTGGACACAATTTCGCTTGTATTTCAAATATCTGGTATAGATTTCTCCCCTCCATTTTTAAGTAATGAAGAAATTCTCACAGAAACAAGATCGTCATCCCTAAGAGTTTATTCCCTACTTTAAATTATAATGCTGTGTTGTGACAACACAGGCTGTTGTCATAGGAATGACTGTGATGTCACAAGCAGAGTACTATGGCATCAGTTTGGGAAGAAGCAACAGGAGCTGATGAACCCTCAGGGAAAAACTATCTTGTTTTTATGCATCTGATATCAGTACAAAATACCAGAGATGAGAAATACAGAGCTAACGAGTAAAGCAAGCTGTTTTGTATCCAAATATTATGTTTTTTGAAGTTCCTCCTGAGGTGTTGCTGGCCCTTTAACTACTGTTTTATTTAGCGGACTTCTGGCTTTTTATTTTGCAGTTGATTTATCCAAGGTAGTCCCACATCTCATTTCCAGTAGGGTCCTGCTTCCAACCATTTCCACCGCCGGTGGACTGGAGCACTGATAAGTGATTTGTCCAAGCTCACACTGTGAGTATCTGGCTCTAGCACGGGTAGCTTAACTTGTTCTAAGCGTTGATTTATACTTCTGTCGCTACTTTTATAATCACAGGTGCACCCCCCCCAACACACACACACATATGCAATACCTCCCCCCCACCCAATTTAGGTCAGCTGTTCATTTAGCCGCACCTTCCCAGACCAGCTTGTGAAGATGAGGAAAATGTTATTTTGACTTTAAGCAGTTAAACCCCCTTCCCCAAACGTGTGCCACCAGCCACCTCTTTGACATAACTGATTAAAACGGCCTTTAATATGCATGCCTGTATTTTCAGTTGATGCTGGTTTTCATTCAATAACTGTTTCATTTCTACTGGCCTTTGAGTAAATTTCCTGGGTACTTCTGACTTGCACTCTGGTGCTAAAGATCATGTTAGAACTGAATGATGTAATTTATGTCCTTGCTAAGCTCTTACATTGTTGGCACAGTGCGTCACTGTTCTAGTATGGAATTCTGTATTTGAGTGGGGCATACCCTGCCTCAGCAAGTTCTAAGATGGTACTTCTAGTATGCAACTCAGAAACAGCTGCTGAATTTACTAAAAAGCCAGTAAAGATGAAACAACAAAATAATTGGAATTGAGATTTTAAAAAAAATCGCTTCTACAGGAAAACATAACAGATTCAGCACAATACTGCTATATATATATAATATATATATATGTGTGTGTGTATACATATATAGTATATATGTATGTGGTATATATATGTATGTGTGTGTGTATGTATGTATGTATATGTGTGTATATATATATATATATGTATGTATGTATGTATGTGTATGTATATATATAATCCTGATGTCAGCCAGCAGACTTAAATTATCTCTTTCAGAACCTGCTGAAAAGTGTAGATTTCAACCACAGGGGTATGAAATCCTTGTAAAATGGTGTGATGTCGTCAGTTGATGTGTTTTAACACCAAGTCCATGTCAGTTGCCAGGGTGGTGTCAGAATGGAAAAGCTAGGTGGAGGGGAAAGTCTGTTCTGCCAGGGTACTTTTGCCACCTTGCAGTTGTTCTCCAGAAGCATTCTGGGACTGATTTTCATACATTGCCCAAAGTTGCTGGGGTGTTTTGCACACCAGATTCCCAAGCTTTGTTTTTTTTTTTTTGCAACAGCAGCTGGTGGAAGAGATTTGCAGCGTCTTGTATTCCAACTTTGGACTTGAGTTTTCATGAAACGGACAGCCACTAGACCATGGTGAAATGTTGGCTAGTGGATATCCCTTGGGCATGTGTTCAGAATTCCCAGTTTTGGGGTACTAGCCCTGTGGCAACCAAAATCAGCCGCAGCTGTGACTATTCCAAAATATCATTGGCAGATCCTGCCCTCGGTGGATTAGTATCTCTTGCTAGTCAGTGATGCGATGGAATTAGAAATCTGGCCACATAACGGCAGCCTGTAGCAGAGTTGCTCAGCTGATTAGCAGCACTCCCAGTCGGGGCTCCTCTTATTGTAAGAGGAACATTATTTGAACTTCCCCTGGATAGCCCAACTGAGAAGCAACAACTCGCTTGCAGTAAGGTTGTGCAGTAACACCGTTTCTCCCACCCTGTGCTGGTTGCAGGGCTCTCGGACCACTGGGATTTCCCCCTCATATTGCCTTGTAGGCAGGAACTTGACTTGCACCATCAGGGGACATCAGCTCCTCCCACTGAGGATTGTGCCAGATGACTTCCTACCTCCGAGTAAGCGGGCAGCTTGCAGCATTGCTCCATCACCAGATGACAGAACAGAAGCTTGTCTCCTTCCGGCTGGTACCTTCCAGACTCAGTCTTGCATACTGTGCACAGTCTGGCACCCTTCTCTCCCCGCCCCCGCCCAACCACAGGAGAGCTCTGTGAAGAAGACATCAGGACCAAAACACTTCACAGCAAGTAGACTTGACGCATGCTACCGCTCGGACCTCCGCAAATACCAAAGAGATTCTTAAAGCAGGCTACACTGTACAGTTTCTCCCATGACCACCACGTTAGCTCAGCAGATCACGGCTGACACTTGGACCTCCCACAGAGTCACTCGACACTCAGAGCACCCACAGAGCTGTGCGGTACCAAAGCTCACATTCAGAGCTGTCCTCGGCAGTGCTTTCCAGGTGGGCTGGCAGCTCTTGTGGGAACTGTGGTCCACCGTGAGTACAAGACTTTCATTGTTGAGCATTTTGTCTGGCTGTTGGGTGGTGGACTACCCTGGAAATCGGATTGAGGAGTCGGGACTCTGCAAAGGTGGGAAAAGTGCACCAGCTGCCATTTTGAGCAGCGTGTCTGCTAGTTCTTGCTGCGTTACTTCTCCTGCTTCGCCAAGCATTCGAGCAGGGGGTATAAGTCCTTCTAGGGGGTTTATGCATTATTCAAAGCTTTTTGGCCCCTTAACACCCACTCTTGGCTCAGGGTTGTCAGTTCCTTGGCACAGAGGTTTGGTTTGCAGCACTGTTGTACCAGGGCACTATAGGAGCACCAGGGTCCATATCAGGACAGCGTATATTGGTTTAAACAGGACTGAGGGTATTTTTTTCAAGAAAGAGATTAAAATGCATATCGGTGCCATATTCCTTCCAGGGGGCCCAGTTTGGTCTACCCTGTTTTTTCACAGGATACCATGCTCAGTCAGTGCCCTACTGTGCAAGACCCGCAGCTACAGGTTGTTCTCTGTGAGTCCTAGCCTTTTGGGGAGGCAGTGTCCTGTGAAAAGCCCTCCAGCAAAACCACAGACAGTCTCCAGGGGGAGCAAATGCTTCAAATGCAAGCCCACCCTGCTAGCCATTTTTGCTGGATCCCTCTGACTTAAATGCGAGTCCACAGCATCCTTGGCCCCTACTCACATGGAAGAGGACATCACCACCATATCTCATTCCGAACAGCTCCCGCTTTGACTGGAACCAGGCTTAAAGGGAAACGCCCACCTCCTGTCGGGCTCCACCTTTATGTGAAGCAAGGCCCAATTAGCAGTTTAAGAAATAGAAGTATTTTCTTTTAATTTATTGTGGCAGATTTGATTTTAATTTCTACCTGGTTGATCCTGCGCCCTTCCCACTGGCATTTTACTAGCAAGAGCCTCCCTGGCATGCCCACAAGCACTCGCAGCTGTCCTAAATATGACATGTCTTGAGGGGAGCAGATGGAGCGTGTCTGTGGCCTTACTGTATAACTGTTCCTACAAACAGCTCTGGTTTGGAACCTAAGTGTACCCTTGGTATACAGAGACTATGTACAGGCTGACAGGCACCCTGCCAGTTGGTACCTGGTCTTGGTATAGTATGGACACATGTAGGCTCCTAACAGGAGCGGTTTGAAGACACAGCAGTACAGATTACTATATTGCTTCCTTGCTTCCTTGAAGGCTGTGGCAACTGTTGAATATACCTGTGTTAGCACCGTCTTGTTAGCCGTTGTATTTCTACTTCTACTTCTGTATCATGTATGTGTCTTTTGTCTTGTCCCGGTCGCCTCTGAAAAAGGGACTGTGTTGTTTCATTGGGTCTACCCGATTACCAGATTCAATAAACAAACTACCTACCCTGTTCTCAGTCAGGTCACTATTTTCTGGGCTGCAGAGTTGGCATTTAAGTTCACAGAGGATTCCGAGAAAAACAAGACTCTGATCCAGCAGCTACGGCTTGTGTGCCTCGCCTCAGCTTATTCGATGCACATGTCAGAAGATGCGATCCTTTATGCCACCCAATGTCTTACCAGACCTCACTGAGAAAAAACTTATGGTTGCCAGCCTGGCAGGTAAATACTACTTCAAAAATCCACTTCATGCCAGCCCGGTGGCAGTGAGGGTTGAGGTGCTGGATGCCACACTGGTGACCTGGGTTCAGGAATGGACTCGGGACGCCAGGGGTCGGCAGGTAAAGGAGAGGACTGAGTGTCCAGAGGACTGCTCTCCTCTCCTGGGGTGGGTTGGGGAGCTTGCCTCGCTCCATAGTGGCCCCTGGTGGAGACCGGGAATACTACAGAGTGGCGCTGCAGTTGGGTCCAAGAAAACCAGAGAGAAATGGCATCTCAACCGACCGGATGATGTCTGTCCTGACTCTCACCGCCATGGAGCCCCCGGACAAGTAAATCACAAGGCACTTTCTTTCCGGAAGGAGAGGACCTGTCTGACGAAGGGATACATTGGGTTACCCTGTGTGGCTGTAATACGAGGCAGGGAGTTGGCCACGGGGGTTCCTGGGGGAGGTGAGCTCAGTCTTTGGCGGCCTGAAGGAGAGGCTGGTCGAGACGTAGGGGAGTGTAAATAGATACTGCAAAAAACAAAATCCACCTCATAAATGACCCTTACGAAGACAGCCTCCTGCTTTGGTGAAATGTTTAAAGAAGCAGTTAAGGAATCTGGGGAAAATGCAAAGCTTTACATGCCACAGGCAAACCAAGAGATAGACCTTGGTTTAGCCAGTCATCTTATAACAGCAGCCTCCCTAACAGATGCCTTAGGTTTGCTTTCTGAAATTAACGCAACAACAGAGGTGGAGACAGCAGCAGCTATGACTCCGGAAATTCAAACAGAAAGTTTTCCCAGTGAGACAGTCTAGGCCCATCCCTGAACCAGAGGCAGACTTTCCATTTTCTTTGGGGAATGGGTCCATATGGCAACAGACAGATGGGTCCTGGACATTGTAAACAAGGGGTACCTCATCGAATTCGACACAAAACCTCCACTTCCTCATGTGGTTCCATCTCCACCATCTACCAGCCCCACCAAGAAACTGGCGAGTCTTCAAGCAGTAATGGACCTCCTGCAGAAATGGGCCATAGAACCAGTACCGTCTTCAATCAAGTGAGTGTGGTATGCATATTTATGGAACAAATACAAACGGAGGAGAGAAAGTGCCTCAGCTGGGACTTGAACCCAGGCCACCCGGAATGCCATTCTGGTTGCGTTAACCAGCTGCACCACCAAGGCAACTGGAACCTGGGCTGTCACAGAGAACACATTACTCTTCCTCTAATTCACAACCTGGAGCTGCACAAATAATTACTACATTTTCAATTAAGTGGGTGCTGTGTGCATATTTATGTAAGGGGAGAAGGTAGAAGATGCAGAGTGGATAGACAGGGAAGGGAGGAGCAGAGTTCAGCGAGAAGGCAGCTTGGCTGGTAAATTTCCTGTGGGGGATAGAAAGAGAATGGGAAACAGTACTACGGAGTGGGTAGGAGGTAGGATATACACAGGAGTTAGGATGTACATTCATACATACATATATATATATGTATGTATGTAAACATAGACACATACATACACACATGTGCATATATTTGTAACTCGATATATACATACATACATTCATAGTTGGGGAGAGAAGGCCATCCTTCCATCAACCTTCTCGGTAGGAATATCTTGTTGCTTCTTTTCCTTCAAAGTACTTGTCAGGTCTGAGCATGAAGGTTTTTATAGTGTCAGCTGACACTGCGTGCTCTGTGTGTTTATTCCAAGTGTTCCCCATACTCTGAAGTAATTTTTCCTGACATTTCTCTCCTGTTAATAACACTGCATGTTCCCTAGTCCTTTCGTCCTTGGACTTTCAAAACCAGTGTAGGCAAATTCCCCGAGGGTGGCATTAAGGGATACATAGCCTTGTGTAGTGTAGCATTTTGGCTGTCAAAGCTTGGATAATGTGCCCAGTTGCTCACCCTCAAATTGGGCAGCCCCAGCCGTACAGCAGGATGTGCATACAAAACGGAACAGGTCCCTTCCGCCATCCTGATACCAGAAATTATGTATACCGAAGAGCTGTTTGGTCTGACGATGTTATCCTTGTCTGATATTTGAAGGTCAGATTGCACCCCTTCTGATTCTTGCTTTTTTTCCAAGGAAAATGGCCATGTTCTGTATGACCATCTTCATAGCCTGTGTTCTCCAGAACTTGAACCACTTTGGGGACCCTCCAGTTTGTACTTAATCATGTCAATATCATTCCTCCGATCTGGAGTCCAGAAATGCACTTTTTACTCCCAGTGGGGCAGAGCAGGGATCTGTACCGGTACATTATGTTATAAGTCTAATTATTCATGAGCCTAGTGAGGCTCCCGATTGGACGTTGGATCAGCCATTGAGAAATGACTGATCCAGCTGTCAGTGGACACTGTGTGACATGCATGGATCGTGCGGCACTGCTAAAACCTAAATGTTAATTAAAAAAGAAAAATGTTAAAAATGAAAGTTAATATTGTGATTAATTGCAATAACAACCTCAAAGCCGGTCATTTCCTTTGATGAATGACTGGCTCTCTACCTACCTACAGAGTTTCTGTTGGTGGATGCCATCGTTGTGTTTGCTTTACTACAGCTGTTGCCCAGCACTGTTGCTCCCATGTAGAGTTGCCGCTGGCCTGTACTCCCACGTTTTTGTTTTTCTTGCTTGGTTTCGGTAATCTCTATGCCATTTAGGTAGTATTTTGCCGTCATGTTCTTCTATCTTGGATGAATCACCTGGAAAGTCCAGCCCATCTGCTCTTTAGCAGGTTACTGCTTGTAATGCCGCGCAACAGGAGTTTGGAAGTGAGCCTGCATTGTCGGGGCGGTGAGGCTGACCCAGGGGGAGGTAGATCAGGTGCCAACAAGTGTACTAATCTAAGGTGCAATAACAGATAATTATTTGTGCCCAGGGTAGCTACTAACAAAAGAAAGCACTTCTACATGATCAGGGCTGCAGCACTCTGGAACAAACTACCACAGACTATTGTGGAAGCAACGAAAGCTGAGCAGTTCAAAGTTGAACTAGATAAATCTTTTCTGGGCATTTAACATCATTTCCCACATAGTGTGGGGAGGTAGACTTGATGGCCCTTTAGCCTCCTTCTATCTTAGAAAACCGAGCAAGCGTCCAGAGGATGTTCTCTTGCTCCGAGGAGATGGGTTGTTACTTTCGCTACAACACTGCCAGCTGGGTGACTATGGGTTTGCAGTGCTGCTGAGGTATTTTTTGGGAAGGGGTGGCTGGCTACTTGGCTATGGCATGCAGTGCATTCACAGGTTTGGAGTTCCTAGAAGGGGTGGGGCAGAGCAAGGAAATTTCCCGCCTTAAACGGGATTACTTTGGGTGTGCTCCAGTCCTGCCTCCTGCTACTGGCTGCACCTATGGGTTCTCTTACCTCTGCATTCAAGAAGAGCTGGGAGGTTTGAGTCTGTCTTGGGCAGACCCCACCACGGGGGGCTGAGCTGGTAGGGTTAGCCTGGGAGATGGGCACCAGGGATGCAAGAGGGCAGGGCTAGGCCCCGTGGAGGGGGGGGGGTGCTGAGCCAGTGTGGGGGCATAAACAAAGCATAAAAAGGTTGAAGTTAAACTTTATTGCAGATCACAGGCAACTGCAGCATTTGGGAAAAGCAAATCACCCCAGTGTTTTGTGACTGTGAATATCGCTTCATTTATTTGTCGAAACATTTCACCAGGAAAGGCACACTGAGCAGCAGTTGCTCATTTCCAGGTGTGTCCTGGGAGGAAAAGGGAATGGGAACATCAAACATACATAACGTAACTTTCTGGTAACACACACTTAGGTGTACAAACGAGCAATAAGAGTTAAATGGTTAGAAGTGCTTACACAATTACAATTCTATGCAGAGATTACATAGTGCCTACTGGGAACGCAAGTGATAGTGAGTCTGAAGACTATAGTGTAGACCAGGGTTTTTCAACCAGGGTCTGCAAGAAACTCCGAGGGGGGCCACAGAACACCTGCTTAAAATCACAACTGCGCTGAAAAATGAACCGCGTTGAAACCGTAAGTAATATAGATTTGACTTATTTCCTGGTCTCATTCAGTCTTTGTTTTCATTAGCTTCTCCACTAACTCACTAATGAGATATCAACGCTCAACTTGTCTCTCAGTCAAATGATTAAGTCTCAATTGTTTGACTGCGAGACACAATAGCCTGTAAATAGCAACTAGTTTACCACAGCTGTATACCTAGCACTGTAGCACGTGTGACTCCCACCCTCCCCCGGTTTTCCTTTTGCCGAGTTCAGTCCGGTATTTTTCCCTCTTTGCTTAATATAACTATCAGTAGCTTAATATCATTAAAATTAACTTCAGCTGTTCCCCGCACTAAAATACGTGTATCCCGTGTTTCTACCCAAGAGATTCATTGCCTCAGTTCCCTCCCTGCTGGTTCAGCTTCGGTGGCATGTGACCGTGGCTCAGTTTTACAATATCTACCGGCAGCTGCAATATCTACCGGCAGCTTCTAGTTCTGCACGTTTTCGGCTCACGCTTACACACTTGAACTGATGGTGTCTCAGCTTCTCGTTGTCCGAGTGTCTCATTTGTGAGGAAAGCACATTTACTGTCAGTTGTATGGCTGCACTGTTTTTCTCCCAAGACCAAAGGGCTTCTCAGTTTCACGTTTCTGCTTCTGGAATACGATTGGGTACAAGCCTGGCACACTGCAAGGTAAGAAAAAAAGTGTTCTACCTTGCTGGACAAATGTATTAAGGATGATAAAATGTTGGCAGGACAAAGCTGTGAATGGCAGGACAGCTGTCCCCCAACCATTTAAATGTCTGATATAGTAATGTTAACGTGGACAGTGTGATGTGATTGTCAATGGCAGGTCAGAATAGCAAAGATTTGCTGGACCAGATTATTAATGATGAAATAAATTGTGGCACGGTGGTGTAAAAATGTTCTGATGGCAGGTTAGGACAGCAGCTTGATGCACTGCAGGTTAACAATGTCAGTACAGCCAGTGGAATGGTTAGCTGTGCCATCTCCACCCCCCCCAACCCCCACAAAGCCAGGCAGGTCGGCATTTTGAAAAAGTTTGTGAGAAGGTTACTGTGATCGGTTAAGTACCTTTTTCTGTTCCTTGTAGATTTGTATTAAAATTCAAATAAAAAGTATTTTTATATTGTGTTATAGTAGTTTGGTGGGGTTTGTTTTTGTTTGTTTGATACAAGTATGTAAATTGGTACTACAATGCACACTACCACATAATATGCAACCCGCATCTAGTAGGTCGAGGGTCCCTGACACTGCTGTGGTTTGTCGAGGGAGGCCCTGGACCAAAAAAGGTTGACAATCCCTGGTGTGGAGCTTGAAAGCAATAAGGCACAACAGGGTGTGGATGAGAGTTTACCCACACCTTTGTGTGGTGTGTCACGAGACAGCTTTGTTAGACTTAACCACATAAGAAGTGGGTAAATCACCCAATAACTCACACCCTGGATTGCCTTATTGCGATTATACAATGGATCCATGTGTAAAATGTTTTAAATGTTTGTTTTTTATACATGCCATTCGCCAGCCGTGGGTTATGCAGGATTTACCCACAGTCATGTGACATGTTTTGATCAATGAGGTTACAGGATTTTCACACACCATTGTATAACACATTCAGTAGTATAGAAGGGAGATGGGTGCAAATTAAAGGCACTTGCAAGTAGGGGGAAATAAGTTGTGTAGAAGTGAAGAGATGGCAAAAGGGGAGGAGGCGTGTTGAATTGGATAGGGGAGGGAGTTCCACATCTTTGGGAAGTGGTAAGAAAAAGCAGCCTGTCCAGCAGAGATTGATCAGTGTGGGACTGCCAGGGTCCGAGTGTCGTAAGATCTGAGGAGTAGGAGAGTGTGGGGAGGAGGGAGATAGGGAGGCTAGATATTAGGGTAGAGAGCCAAACCAGAATTTGGATAGAATTTAGCACAGTGGGAAAGACTCCTGTTGTCAAGAGAGGGAAATGAGAGAGATTGGTAGAGAGCTTCATCGGGGGTGCCCTGTGAAAAACTAAGCCAAGCAACAACATGGATGCGTTAAAAATAACCCAACAGCCACCCTGCTGCATAAAAGCTTCCCTTTTCAGGTCAGGAGGGCGATGACAGATCTGGGAGAGGGCAGGTATGTATTAGTAACAGGGAAGGTATATGGTAAAAGTGTTACACCGCCAGAGCATAAATGCTACCATATGTTTGACCCAGCCGTTTACCGGAAACTGCTTGACCTGTTGGCCAGAGAACAATTCCTGGGAACTTATACTGGGGGGGGGGGTCTGAACTGTACCATGGACCCTCTCCTGGATCATTCTGAAGGGAAGGGAAGGACTAGGGAGGCAATCCTATCAATGGCAGGTTGGCATATCCGACCTCGACATGGTGGATGGTTGGCGTACGGCACATCCAGGGGTGTGGGGGGATTACACTTTTTTCCCCAATCCCCATGGCACATGGTCACGCATTGATTATATTTTTTTACCCCGGGCCTGGTACATGCGGGTGCAGAATATCAAACATAGCCTCACACATATAACAGACCATGCCATGGTCATACTAGTCACCTCTGTTAATGAGCAGCAGGAAGCCCCGGCCCCATGGAAATTCCCTATGTATATGTTGAGTGATAAAGAATTCAAGAAGTGTCTGGAAGAGCAGTGGAAGTCTTATATAGCAAATAATGCAGACTCCCCCACCTCTAAAGCCACAATATGGGATGCTGGGATAGTGTATATGAGGGAGGGTTATCATTAGTAATGTTGCCCGATTTCAGAAAAGCAGGCAGCAAAAAAGACTAGAACTGGAGTCCCACCTTAAGGACTTGGAGCAGAGGGTGGCAGAAGGAGATGATGGGGAAGTTAGAGCCTTACTGGATATCACCAGGGAAGCCTTGAACGCTCTGTTACGGGGGAGGCACGTAAGTCGTGGGTGTTTTGTAAGAAACAATTGTTTGAATGGGAGAACAACCCGGGCCTTTTCTGGTGCATTGGAAGCGGGGGGGGCCCACTTTGATTCCTGGCATTAGGAATGAAAAGGGAACTTTCCTGTGGGACAAGCAGAAGATTAGGGAACGATTTCAGAGTTTCTATCAGCATCTGTGCCGAGCAGAATGTGGTGGCAAGTTGGATCTGGCCAAAGGTTTTTTGGATCATCTGGCTCTGCTCGAAGTGTCGGAGGGACAGAGGGCCAGGCTCAATGAACCTGTCTGTAGGGCTGATGTACATCAAACTATTCAGGGCTTGAAGGCGGGTAAGGCTAGTGGGCCAGATGGTTTCCTGGTGGAGTACTATAAATGTACGACAAATCAACTGGTGGGGCTCCTTTGTGAGGTATTGGGATGGCCAGAGGGGGAGGGGGGCTCACTTCCTGCCTCATATTTTCATACTGTTGTTTGCCTTATTCCCAAGCCAGGAAAGGACCTGGCGGAGTGCACTTCATTCAGGCCTATTTCTCTGCTGAACTGTGACCTAAAACTCTTAGTGAAGGTTCTGGCCTCTAGATCGGAGCAGGTATTGCCGGACCTTATTCACCCAGATCAACCTGGGTTTATTAAGGGGCACCTCTCTTACCATAATGTCTGCCGTTTGTTGAATGTGTGGTCTGGAGGGCTACCAGGTCAAAAGAAGACACCTGTATTATATCTGTGGATGCCGAAAAGGCATTTGACTGGGTGGAATGGGGCTATCTGTTTGAGGTGCTGACCCGGTTTGGTTTGAGTGAAGCATTTATGGGATGGATTAGAGCAATGTACAAATCCCACAGGGCACAGATACTGGTGAATGGCGCACTCTCGGATAGGTTTGACCTGGCGAGAGGGACGAGGTAGGGGTACCTCCCCCGCCCCCGTTGTTTGCACTTGCATTGGAGCCACTAGCTGTGGCAATCTGGCAGCGTGGAGAAATTGGGGGGGTGGAGGGTGTGTCTGGAATTAAGCATAAAATGACCCTATATGCAGACAATATAATGTTATTTATAAGGGATCTGCAGATTTCAGTGCTCTCCACTGCTAAATTTAATTGACACGTTGGCTCAATTTTCAGGGTACAAATTACCCTGGGTAAATTGGAGCTGCTCTGCCTTCCAGGTTGGGGGAAGGGACATGGGGTTGAAGGTGGTGACCAGGTGCTTTACATACTTTGGTATCCAGGTGGGGTAGGTCCCTGAGGTCTATATATAAGTTAAACTACACGTTCATAATCAAAACAAGAGAAGCTGACCTGCGCCAATGGGGTCCCTTGCCCATCTTCTGGTTGGGTAGGGTTAATTTAATTAAAATTAATATCCTCCCCAGGATTCTCTTCATTATGCAGATGGTGCATGTCGGTCTTAAAAGGGGAGGATATTAAGAGACTGGAGGCTGCATTCTCCTCTTGTATATGGCAGGGGAAGAGACCCGGGGCCTGTTTGCAGAGATTGAAGGCAGACACCAATTGGGGGGGGGGTCTGAATTTCCTGGACCTTCATAACTACCATCTTTCTATCCTACACTGGTATATTCAGGACTGGGTAAACCAACCGAAGGAAGCAAGTTGGATGGACTTGGAGCAGGTGGGCTGCCCTGGAAGAATGTCTTGCCTATTTGGCCGAACAATGGCAAAAAGCATATATGGACCTGGGGGAGGAAAACCCATTGGTTCTGGCTGTGCTAGATGGATGGGGACAGCTTTCGCGAGTTAGGAAGGCAATGGATACTGAAACATTGCTGTTACCTGTGGCCAGGAATCCCTTCTTCTTGCCGGCTCTGGAAGACCCTGGGTTTAGGGAGTGGGAATCTAAGGAAATCTGGAGTGTGGAGGACCTTTATTCCAGAGAGGGCTTATGCTCCTTTGTGGACATACAAAGGTGTCTGGGATTAGATAAATGCCACTTTTTCAAGTACCTCCAGGTTCGGGCCTATGTCAGGGGACCGGGTAGGGGGAAGACTGTGAGTCCTACGCTGGAGCACATGGAGCTAATGATCTACCAGGCCAAGAGGGATCCTAAGGGCATCATCCGTAAGGCGGCATGGACGGGGAAGCAATATTTCCCTGACCTCACACAAAAAATAAACAGGATGTTGTGGGAAAGGGATTTGGGTTTGCAGATAGGAGAGGACAACTGGAAGATGATGCTGACCCTGCATATAGGGATAGTAGTATGTAATAGGTTCAGAGAGTCCTGTTATAAATTCATTTACCACCTCTGTTGTCGACCCCTGATAGTGCATAAATTACATCCAATGGTATCCCCAAATTGTGGTAGCTGTAGGATGGAAGTGGGGTCATATTATCATTGTTTTTGGACCGGCCCAGTCCTGCAGGTGTTCTGGAAGGCTGTCTTGCTGGACATGGAAAAGATGGTGGGGAGACTATTCCAGTTGGATCCTCTCCTATGTCTGTTTGGGTTGGAGAATCTAGATGGGGAAGAGTGGATGCTACTCCCTAGATGGTCCAGGGTTCTCCTAATATTGTCCCGACCTTGTATCTAAAACGCATTGGTTTCGAATGCATCCCCCACGTTGAATCAGTGATGCACCCTGTCTGTACACACCCTGGCACTGAAAAGGCTCACGCTTATGGTTAGGGGCAAAGGGTAAAGTTTTATCTGAACATGGGAACCCTATCTGGCTTCCTTGACACCAGCGGAAGCCCAGACTATGCAGGAAGGACTTGAGGCTTAGGCATCCAGTGTGGATGCAGGATCCCTTGGGGTGACAGTGGCTCACTCTTTGGAGGGGACACCCCACTCACCACCCCTATTCAAAAGGAACTCCCATGTGCCTAGTTAGTTAATGTGATGTTTTTTTAAGAGAAATTGTGCACCCATGTATGAATTGTATGAGAAACCGTTCTTCTGTTGTTGTTGTTCTTCTGTTGTTGTTGTTGTTTTTGTGTTGGTTGTTGTTAATTGCATGCAGAATTCTTAATAAAAAGATTATGTAGTAGTAGTAGTAAATCCTTTTTATTCATAAAGAAAAAGGGAAGCATTCAATTGAGCATAACTCATTTACAATGAAGTCCCAAGTATCAAAAGACAAAAACAAAATAACTGACAGAAACAATGCTGCAGGATTCACACACACACACACACACACACACACACACACACACACACACACACACGTGCAAAAATGAAGCCAAATAATCATGAATGAAAATATAGGGTGTGGCAGTGGTGATCAGGTCAAAAGGTGCATTATTTTTCTGGACCTCCTATATGCTCTGTACACATGCATAAGTGGATTTTAAGTAAAATATAGTGCAGTGGTATCAAAACAGGGATGGTAGTGGTGCAGTAAAGGATGCCAATAAAGGACAATTTTGGAGGATTTTGTAAAAAGAACAATCAGTAATGGATAAAAAATACAGAGTGGTGGTAAAAAAAAAAAAAAAAAATAGAATAGGGTGGTGGCCCACCGTGCTAAAAATGAATGGGGAACACTGAAAATGCACCCCAAGACTCTTGAGAAGCTAATAATGGATCATATTGCTCAGCTGGTAGAGTACTGGGATGACATTTTAGGGGTCTGGGTTCAGTTCCCAGTTAGGTCGACTTAGTTCTTTCTTTGATTGGCTTTTGTTTTTTAAAGGATGAATAGTGGTAAATGCCGGACAAAAGATTTCTGGTCCACAAAGTTACTTACTGAGGCTCTGATCCACTTCAGGGAGTACAGCAGGGCCTGTTTCTTAATAAAAGTCAGAAACCTCAGTTTTGCGATGGAGATGGGGAATATCTGGTTGTCACAGGGCTCTCGGATCTGCAGGGCTGCTTTGATTTTACAGGAAAATGGAACAGTCTATAGTGAAATGGTTACTATAAACTTGCATTAGTCATGAAGGGAAACGGTGAATTTCAGCTTCCATGGGAAATGTCAAAGCCAGTGGGAGGATCCTGGACACACCTAAAGAACCAACATCTTTCTTGGCACATTGGTATTCTAAGTGTGAGCTCTCTAATGGGTAATGAAGCTGATACTAAAACACGCTGTCAGGAACTGAGACTGTTAACATCTCTGATGGCTAAGGGATGTGTGATTAAATATGTCATCAGGCATTCAAACTGCAGCTCCCCTCTTGAATATGGTACTGGCTAAGTAAGTATATACATTCATATTGCGTTGTTCCTCATGGGATGAGGGGCCTACTGATTAATTATGTCATCTGGATTTTTTCTTATTTCATTATCAATCATTACATGATCACGATCCAATTATAGAACAGCAGGGCAAGATACATGCAGGTCTGTGTTGAAATGCATCTCCTGATTCCTAGTGACGTTCCATAATTAAGGGAGTCCGCCAAGTGCAGGAGGAGATGGACATTTATATTCCATAAGTGTTTCATATAAAATATAAAGTTGTGGAGGGTGGTAAAAGACATGTGTAATACATTTTTCAGTTCCAGGAAGGATGAACTTCGGCCTAATGTGGGATAGCTCATTTGTCTTTCACATCATGTAGGAGCCACGCTCCTACAGTCCTGTATATTGGTGAGCAGTTCCTTTGCCTCCATTCATCCCTATCCATGGGCAACAGACAACTGCCTCCTCATAGCTCTGTTTGTGGGCACGGCTCTGCTGCCTCACTGCAGTCCTATGAGGGATGTTCTGCTAACTCGTCACAGCAGATTCATGGCCACATATAAAGCTATCCCATCACTGCCTGACCCTCAGTAATGCACAGCTGTCCTGTCAAAACCAGTACTTGTATGATATAGAGCCATCCCATCACAGCCTATACCTTTACAGTACACAGCTATCCCATTGCAGCCTGTACTTCCCCAATACCCAGCTATCCCATTACAGCTTGTACCTGTACAATACATAGTCATCCTATCGCAGCCTGTACCTGTACAATACACAGCCATCTCATTGCAGCCTGTACCTGTACAACATGCAGCCATCACATTACAGCCGGTACCTGTACAACATGCAGTCATCCCATCCTAGATGGTACTTGTACAATACACAGTCATCCCATCGCTGCCTGTACCTGTACAATACACAGCCATCTCATTGCAGCCGGAACCTGTACAACATGCAGCCATCACATCACAGCCGGTACCTGTACAACATGCTGTCATCCCATCGCAGCCGGTACCTGTGCAACATGCTGTCATCCCATCGCAGCTGGTACCTGTACAACATGCAGCCATCCCATTGCAGCCGGTACCTGTACAACATGCAGCAATCCCATCGCAGCCAGTACCTGTACAACATGCAGCCATCCCATTGCAGCCGGCACCTGTACAACATGCAGCCATCACCTGTACAACATGCAGCCATCCCATCACAGCCGGTACCTGTACAACATGCAGCCATCCCATCACAGCCGGTACCTGTACAACATGCAGCCATCCCACTGCAGCCGGTACCTGTACAACATGCAGCCATCGCATCACAGCCGGTACCTGTACAACATGCAGCCATCATATCACAGCCGGTACCTGTACAACATGCAGCCATTCCATCAGAGCCGGTACCTGTACAACACGCAGCTATCCCATCGCAGCCGGTACCTGTACAACATGCAGCTAGCCCATCGCAGCCAGTACCTGTACAACACGCAGCCATCACATCTCAGCCTGCACCTGTATAATACACAGCTGTCCCATTACAGCCAGTACCTGTTCAATGCACAGCTATCCCACTGCAGCCTGTACCCGTACAACACGCAGCTAGCCCATCACAGTCTGTACCTGTACAATACACAGCCATGCCATCGCAGCCAGTACCTGTACAACATGCAGCCATCCCATCGTAGCCTGTACCTGTACAATACGCAGCCATCCCATCACAGCCTGAATGCTTACAACACACGTCTATCCCATCACAGCCTGTATTTGAACAATACATAGCTATTTCATCACAGTCTGTACATGCACAGTTATCTTGTAGTCAGCATGTGTACACTCCTGAAACTGACCTGATATTCCGTCATTCGCATGTGGGATCTGCATAACTCATTGATTTATTCTTCTTTAGTAACCCCCACACACACACACACATACTGCAGTTCACTTTCTCATTGTGGCCTATCCATGACAACCTCCACTGTTGACATTGGGCTGAAAGCATTGTCCCTGCAGTGGAGCCCTGTACTGTCGACCACAACATTAAGGATGCGCAGCAGCATAACACTTGGGAGAAGCCTCACCCATGCTTGGCACGTCAGGGTTTGAAAGCTCTCTGCCACTGCAGTTACAGTTCACAAGTTGACCTGTCGGATGTTTGGAATGAATCCATCGTCCCAAGCAGTAGGCGCCACCTCAGTCCACCTAACTCGCTGAACCACTGTAGGACCAGTTGATTGGTTGTCCTATCAGAATTTCCCATTGTGACTTCCCAGTTGTATATGGGAGCAGCTGGTTTAATTGGTTCTCTTGTCATGCCATCCCCCCCACCGCCCCCAAAACTCAGGTGGTGAAAAGGGCACTGTGTGTTGTGTGCAAAAGTAATGGTTATCCATTAGAATGCCCTAAGGTAAGGGTTAATATGGAGTCTGGTGGCCTTGGATTTCTGGGGGATGGGGAGCTGCTAGTAGTCCTGCTTTGACAGTCAGCATTCCGTGTGCGTTGAAAGCGGGGGTTGGGGAATGAAAAGAAATTACATCTGATTTTCCTTTAGCTGCTAGCACATTAACCACCTGTCACTGGAAGACTACAGTACGTAGGTGTGAGTAGGAGTGTGTGTGTAGGAACGTAGGAGTTTGAAATTTCAAATGCGGCTTTTATTTGTTCATGTTTATGAATCCATTTTTTAAGAAAAAAAGAGAGTAGCCATTTCCCACGCTTTCTGTATCTCCCCTCTGATTTCCTTACCTCGTACCTTCTGAATCCACACTTCTTTGTTTTATCTTGCAGCCTTACCACCTTGAAGCCTGCTCCCATCAGATCTCAGAACCTTAGCAGGGTTGGGCCTTGTCAGGAGTACGATGGGACACCTCCAATGAGTGCCAGGTGCTGCAGGAAGTGGTGTTGGCAGCTCTGCGGGGAGCACTCTCTCCTTGGCTATAATTAACCATTGCAGTACCCCAGCATGGTGTTTGGGGGGAGCACTGTGCTGTTTGAGGTCCCATATATCACGAACAACTCTGAGACTTGTAGGAGGGCAGCAGCCAAGGCAAACAGGATGCTAGGATGCATTGCTAGGGGGATCACCTCCAGATGGAGGGGAGTGATACTCTCTCTATATAACTGCTTGGTGAGGCCACACCTCGAGTACTGTGTGCAGTTTTGGAGGCCACACTTAAAAAGGGACATTGAACTCCTAGAAAGGGTCCAGAGGAAGGCAACCAAAATGATCTGGGGCCTGGGGGAAAGGGCCTATGGGGAGAGGCCCGAAGAGCTAAATATGTACACACTGGAAGAGAGAAGGGACGGGGGGACATGATAGAGGTCTTCAAGTACATGAAGGGGGTAAATAGGGGAGGCTCAGTCAGGGAGCTCCGAAGGAAGGGGGGGCAACTAGAGGGCATGGGTGGAAGCTGGAGGGGGGAAACTCTGGGGAGAAAGGAGGAGGTGCTACTTCACTAAGAGGGTGGTAGAACCATGGAATGCACTGCCTGGGGGATGGTGGAGGTGGAGACTGTGGAGGGGTTCAAGAGGTGGTGGGACAGGTACAGGGGAAGGGTTGTGGCAGCAAAGCCTATTGTAGGGGGAACACCCTGGGCTGGAAAGGGAGAAGCCCAAGAGAGTGGCAAGGGGGGCAAGATCAGCTTCTAGGGTGGGGGCTGACCAAATGAGCAGACACGAAAGACCATTAGGCCTATTCTGCTGGCATTTTAGTATGTTAGTATATCTCGAATGAGCCATTAAGTCTCGTCCGCTTGTTCTACTGGCTGCTAAGGTGGATAGTAAAAGGTCCCATGACACTTCTTGAAAGAGTATAACGATTTCCCAGGTGTCTTTGCCCAGTTTCCCCCAGTCGTTAAAACCACTGACACATCGACCTAATTCAGTATCGGTGTGCACCTTTATTCCCCCTGTTCCCAGGATGAGGCTGAAAGCGAGAAGGATTTTCTATCCCTCCTTTCCTGCTTAACAAAAAACTAAATAAATAAAACTAAATCATTCTTTGTTGTCCCCCCAAAAAATCATGCATTATATCTCACTCTGCACATCTCCCCGTGGGTCACTTCCTATGTCCCAACTCAGTCACTCATTGTTCTTCATGGTTTACCCTACATGGCAGGATCCTTGAGTGACCGTCTGCATGTGGCCCTGGCACTGACCACAGTTCATGCTGACCTCGGCTGTCTGCAGTGTCTGCAGCAAAGCCTATGCCACATGAGGAAGTAGGCGCCCCAGCCAGCTGTGAGGGGGTCACCCCTGCGTCTGTCATTGGTCTCACCCTCCTCTGGCTGGTCCCTATTTCCAGTGATAGCATTAACCCCAGCCCTGACCAGTCCGATGCAGGGTCTCTGGCTCACTCCCAATCCCCAGTCGCCCACATGGCAAAGCGACACATTACTGCTTCGTCACTCAGCAGCCCTTCATCATTTGTTTTTTTATTCCCATTTTGTTGATGCCCATCTCTCTCTCCCCCCCCCCCCCTTCTTTGGGGACTGCTTGTCCTGCTGCTATACGGGTGCTCCTGCTTGTGGGGGAGGGGGCGATCGCCTCCCAGTTTTTTTTTTTTTTGCTAGCAAGCGGCATTTACTTGGCGCAGCTGGCAGTCTTTGCTCAAAATAAGCCCCAGTCTGAGTAAGTATGAGACTAAGGATGGGCCCTCTAGATTAGGGTTCCTCGGAATCTGCCAATTTCGGTTTGATTACACTGTTAGGAATTTAGAATGTTCTGATTTCTAATCCGATTCCGAATGAAATTCTAAAAGGATCTCAGAACTGGAATCTGATTCAGATTTGAAATCCTAAATCTTAAACACCTTTGTAAAAATATGATTTAGGATTTAATTTAAGAATTAGGATTTCTAGGGACATGGATATGTTGTTCATCCACACTTATTGGCAGGTCCCTTGCCGCTTTAAATCTTGCCGGAAGGTCTTCAAGCTGGCTCCTCCCACCCACCCGGGTGGTAAAACTCTCGGCTCCACCCCATGACGCCAGATCTTCCTTACCGCTTGGAAGCTCAGGTTCCCTCCTTAGCACTCTGCGTTTTCGACTGGTTCCTGAAAATTTCGGTCTTCGAAATCATTGGAAGTGTCTTTTCTGAAACTTCTATCTTTTCTTCTTTGCTACGACAATGGCTCAGTCCTTTTCCGGCCCCGAGAGGTGCACAGCTAGTTCCTTCAGGAGAGACTCTCATTCCATGTGCATTTATTGCCTGGACTTGGATCACGATCCTCAGGCTTGCAATTTCTGTTCTGCCCTTTCGGTCAGCTCTCTGGAGGACCGCGCGGCCCGTTCAGGGCTCGGACATCCGGTAGTTTTTTCCGCTCCGGAGATTCCCTCGGACCGGCGGGTGTCCGCTTCGACTGTTTCTCAGCAGTTTGATCCTGCAGGGGAGGCGGCTCCCAGTTGCGGCCTCTGCGCTCTCAACTCATTGCAGCTTCATTCAAGACTTAAATCATTTCCTCTCCTCCAGGGAGAGGGACCCTGGAACCCTGCCGCCGCCTAAGTCTAAAGGGCCGCAGGTCTTTTCGTCAGGCGGGAGCGGAACTTCCCTCCCTCATCGGGCCGACGCCATCTCGGGTCGGGATGCGGCCGCCACTGGCCTCACTGTGTCCCTGTCAGGTCAGCCGCGCCAGGTCCCCGTCGACGTTGTCGAGTCTCTCAACCCGTCTTTTGGGTGGTCTTCTGGTGCCGCCATCCCTCCACCTCTGGCGGAGGCTGAGGTTCTGTCCGTCCCTTCGGGTCGACAGCCCTCGGTCCTTTCTTCCGAGCCGAGGGAGGAGCGGGTGCGTCCCGCTCCTTCCCAGGCCACCCTCGGCCCCGAGGATCTGGGTCTCGGTCAACCTCTCGGTCTAGCCGCTCATGCCGATCTCAGCGTTCTCGGTCAGGGCACCGAGTTAAGTGGCTTTGCCGCTCTTCCTCGTAACCCCTCCTCGGATGAGGAGCGGTTTCGATGACGTTGGCATCATTGTTACGAGGAACTTATGTGGTGACAGCAGTTGTCCGGGTATCAATCGACCCCGATTCATTCTCCGGATAGCAAGCAGCCGCCGCTCGTTCGGCAACCGTTGAATCAGTCGAGGCCCTCTCCAGGGCGGTTGCTTTCAAATCCGACCCTCGCTGCCCTCCTCCTCCTTTGGCGGGGTACAGGCCAGGCCATGACCTGTTCTTCAGGTCACTCGTCCCCTCACTCCTACCCGCCCCCGGTGGACGAAGAGTGGCTTGGGCCTGCAGCAGCTTTTTGCAGACCCTTCGGAGCCTGAAGCCGGCTCTGCTATGTTTCCTAGCAGGGAGGACCCGGGGTCTTCCCCAGAACATTCCGTAGATGACAGCCCATCGTCTTTGAGGGGTCTGCTTCAGCTCGTTCCAGAATTCACTGGGATGCAGCTCGAGCCTGTCTCCAAACGGGCACCTTACCCCCTTACGGGAGACTCTGGACCCAGGAGTTCTCCCTGAGGCCTTCCCAGTGGCTGAGGCTATCGTGGGCCCAGCCTTGGAGCTATGGCAGCAGCCTACTTCCTGCCCTACGCCTTCGGCCAGGGTGGCTCGGAGGTACCCTGTCCCTGTTGGTTCTCTGCCCGGTTTCTCTGAGCACCCCTCAGCTGAAGGGGTAGTCACCGACGATGTTTTCCAATGTCTTGGAAATGCTGGGGATGTGGATAGACCCCCTGACAAAGAGTCCAAAAGGATGGACTACGTCGGGCGCAAGGTTTACGCTGCGTCCTCCCTAGGCCTCAGTCAGGCCAGCTCAGCGGCTCTTATGGCACACTGTTCCCACGCCCTTCTGGGCACCCTGGACGAGGTTCTGCCTCATCTCCTGGCTGAACTGCGGACCACGGTCCGGCGTGTATGGGACCAGGGTAGGACGGTGGCAATACAACAGTTCCAGATGGCTCTGGATCTGGGTGACTCCTGTGCCAGATCGGTGGCGGCCGCAGTGGCCATGCGCCGCAGGGCATGGCTGAGGTTATCCTCCTTTTCCTTGGAAACCCAGCACGAGTTGGCGGACATCCCCTTCTTGAGGACTGACCTTTTCGGCCCTGGAGTGGAGGGACATATCCAAGGGCCCGAGAAGTCCGATGCCACTCAGGACTCGGTCACTCTCGCCTGGAGGTCAAGGGCAGCCGTCAACCTTTCGTAAGCCCTTTTGCCCAGGCCCTCGCTGACTCAGCAGCCACATAAGGGCCAGCAGGCATGCGCTGGGCAGCCTGTTGCCAGTCCAGAGTCTTCCTCCAAAAGGAAGCAGGGAGGCAGGAAACCGAGAGCCCCCTCAGCTCCTTCCCCCTCCAAGCCTGCTCAGTGACTGGCCAAGGGGCACTGCCCCAGCCCCGTCGTCCCAGCCCGAGTTTCCCCATGGGGGGACGGCTCCGCACCTCATACTGGAGGTATTTAAGGGTAGATCCTGTCGCAGGTTGCGAGCGGTTTCCCCTTTTGAGTCATTGCCACATGGGGATCTTGGGTCCACTGCCTCTGTGTTGGTTGTACCGACATGCCTGGCCCTCTAGTTAGAGGTAATCAGAAAGGCTGCGGACCCCTCCCCCCTCCAACCCTGGATTCGTGTCCAGGCATTCCTGGCCTCAAATGGATGGGGACTCGCGCCCATTCTCCTGCACGCCTGGATGGTCTCTCTACTTCAGATATTCCATCCTCAGAACATGGCATGTGGCTGTTTCCTGGGCCTCCAGGATGTACCTACTCCTCGTTCCATCTGTTTCTTGGGAGGCTCCTCCCCTTCTTAGCGTGGGATCTCCTTACGAGTTCCTAGCCAGGCCTTTCTTTTGCTCAGCAGTCTCTGTGGCACTGAAGGGTCCAGACGTAACCCCACCCAGAAGGCAGACTGGTCTCCCGTTACAGGAGCCAAGTGGGAACTCGTGCCTTAGCGGTGAGGCTTCTTCGGGACTAAGCTCGACTCTTGAGTCCGAGCTCGGCCCGGCGGACAGGGCTGAGGTTCTTCCTCCTACCCAGTCGGGTTGGCCGGGTAATTATGTCCTGCCAGGACCTCCTGCACCTCCTGGGCCTCAGGCTGCCTCCTTGTGGGAGGGGCCAGCCAGAGGTCACAGCGCCAGCGCCTTTGGACCAGTTTGTGACTACAGCCCGGAGTAGAGAACGCTCCCTTGGACTGTTCCAACCTGGCAGGAGAACATCCTGTTCGTCTCACAGACTGAGTCGCTGGTCTTCTCCGACCGATGCTTCTCGGATGGGTGGGGTGCCCATCTAGGGGAACACAGAGTGCTGCCTTCTGGTCCTCTCAGTCCCGATGTCCTTCCTGCTCGCTGAGCACCAGGTGGTCCTATTAGCTTGCACCGCTCGCTCCGCTTGTACGGGTCTAGTGGTCTAAGTCCAAGTAGGACAACACCACGACCATGTGCTACCTACCCCGCCAGGTTCGGTCAATCCCCTTGCCTTGGTGCAAGGAGGTTCTCTGCATTGGGTTTTTGCGCAGTCGAGGGTTCCCAGCCATTTATGGCAGGAGCCCCCAATTTCCTGGCTGCTGCCCTGAGCTGGGCATAGGCTGCACCTCATGAGTGGTTTCCCCTGCCGGAGGTAGCACAGGATCTTCTCCCTCTACCCTCCGGGGAGATTACGAGGCCGAGACTGTTTTTTGCCTGCCCCCTCAGCAAGGCCTGCTGCAGGGGATGCCATCGGGGCCACGGACCCCGGGCCCCTCCGTGCCTCTCCCACATTTCCCTTGACCTACGGGCAAGGTGAGGAGGGACTTGGCGTAGGTGATGCTGGTAGCCCCAGACTGGATTGCCAGTTTTGGTATCCAGCTCTCCTCAGTCTCAGCCCCAGGCTCCCGAGGCGGCTTCTAGTCCACCCGGTCCTGTCTTTCCTTTTCAGAGGAAGGTTATCCATCTGGACCTTCAATCCCTGCACCTGTAGGCCAACCCCTGTGCGGCTAGGGGCCAGGCCTAGGGTCTTTCGGCAAGGTCCTCGACCTTCGAGGCGTTCTGCTAAGAAGTGGCCAAGATGCTTGTCCTCTGGGAAGTTCTCCTTTTGATGATGGGATAGGGCTGTGCCTCCCCGTTCCTGGCGAGCATTCCGGACCATCTGCGGTCCATCCTTAAACCAGGGCTTCGGCCGACAACCCTCTAGGTGCTTCTCGGGTCACCCTGTCTTCCCGGGCGTGGGCCGGGAGGCAGTTGGTGGTGCGGAGAAGGTGGTCTGGCACTTCTAGGCCTCGATCGCGCCTCCCCTTTTGGGGAGAGTATCCCCGTTTCTGTGGGATCCTTGCTGGTGTGGGCTTAGCTCATGAGCAAGCCATCTGAACCTTTTGCACAGGTGTGAGTTTCCCCCACCTGTTGTGGAAGAACACCTTCTTGGGGCCACTCCGCCATCCAGAAGGTGGGGAGAGTTCCAGGCGCTCCTTTAATCTCCCTATCCGGTCTTCCACAGGGACTAGGTTGTCCTGCGCCCCACCCGAAGTCCTTCTGAAGGCGGTGGTGGAGTCTTCCCTTCGGGGGTACTGCCTCTGCTGGGGTTTATCCTCGTTCACACCTCAGAGGCTGTATACAGGTTCCATAGGAACCTGTTTAATGCTCACCTACCTAGGGAGCGTAAAGCTAAAGTTCGGGAGAGGTTCGCCAGCTGTTCATCATCTTCGCTGAAGCCGCATCTGGCAGATTTGCAGCCCAGTGGACGACGAGCGGGTGGATCACCCCTGCATAGGTCTCCACTATAGGCGGGCAGGCATGGAGCCTCCCAGAGGGATAAGCGCTCATTTTACCCGTCCTTCCACTGCACCGGTGGCTGCTTTCAGGATACTCCGTCCAGGATATCCCAGGGCTTCTGCCGAGCAGGCTTTACCGCTCCCCTTCCACATCGACTTTGGGTCACGCTGCGGGTTGGTCGGCCTGGCTCTCCAGTCTTTCTACCTAAGTAGGGTGTGTGCCTTGCCTCCCTCCTCCCGGAGAACTGCTAGGAGTCTGCCAATAAGTGTGGATGAACAACATGTATCCATGTTCCTAGAGGCTGGGTTACTCATCTGGGAGTTCTAGGAATGGTATATGTTGTTCATCCTACGACTCCACCGACCTCCCGCTTTCAGCACAACCTGGCTTCCAGCGGGCTAGATCTGACGTCATGGGGCGGAGCCGAGAGTTTTACCACCCAGGTGGGTGGGAGGAGCCAGCTTGAAAATCTTCCGGCAAGATTTAAAGCGGCAAGGGACCTGCCTATAAGTGTGGATGAACAACATATACCATTCCTAGAACTCCTGTTACAGGTGAGTAACCTGTATTTTTAGACTGCAACGGAAGAAATCCTAATTCCGAAAATCAAATCAGAATCCAACACATCTGATTCTCAGCGGCTCCCAAGCAACCCTATTCTAGATTGTAATGGAAGTGTGTTGGCAGAGTCGCGTGGGGAAACCTGCACTGCCCTCACCCAGATAGTGTAGTCTAGTGGGTACAGTGGGACTCAGGTTTATAGACACATGTACTTGGAAGGGGGAAGACTTGGGCCAATCAAGTTCCTCCATCCCACCAGCTCAGTGGGAACACCCCGTCACCCCACTTTCTTCTACGTACTGGTTGAGCCGCAGCTTTGTTAATGTTACTACACTATTCGGTAGTACATACTCTGGCAGTCTGTTCCAAGTGTTCACCACTCTTCCGTGAAGGAGTTCTTCCTGATGTTTCCCTTGAATCATCCTGCCTTAAGTGACATTGAGTGTTCACCTGTCCTTTCATCCTTGTGCAGCCTGGAGCACTGCACCTGGTCAGATGGTGTTATCCCTTTTAGGTATTTGCATACTGCAGTCTTCATTTCAGAGGGGGTATTGGGACAATTGCTCCTCCCTTGGGGAGAATCTGGCTCACTGTTTCAGCGGTTTTATACAACCACTTTAAGAATCTGGGCTCAGTTGAACAATATGACTAGTTTTTTTTTTTTTTTCATTTACCCCTACTTTCTATATCCAGTGGGTCAGTGTCACACATAGGCTAAAACCTGAAATGAACCCTGAATACTGGAATCCTGTCTCCCCAGAATTTTCTCTGTTCCATGGAAAACAATCCCCGATTCCCAGCAAAGTATTTTATTTACTGTATGGCCTGATACAAGTCACTTAAAGGGGAAGTAAACATGGCAGGGATCACAGTAGTAGTAAAAGCCCAGGGCACAATCTTTCAAACAAGGTATTGGGCTTCCTGTTGGTGTCAGGAGTCCTGAAATACGACAATCTAAATAATTTAGAAATTAAATCAAGGCAGCAGCCCTTGCATTGACTGTTGGGTTAGAAAGTGATGTCACTGAGGGACAAGCTGCATGTTAATTACAGCATGTTTCTCCATGACAACACTTTCTGTTTCAAGCATCCATGATTGGATTTACCTTACAAATGATTTAGATATTTAAAGAGACACTATCAACCCCCTCGGGCCTCAGATTTTCTGTAGTTTAAAAGACACATTGCATGATTGCTCACCATCTGTTGAATTGGCTGATGTAGCTTGTGGTTTGATTCTGATTCCTTATTTCTTTCTAAAAGCGAAAAACAAATTGTTTGCCGTACTGGTATTACCATACAAAAACATGTTTGTTTACAGTCCTTGATAAACTCCCACTGCATGTTTCCTGGACTTGGGAACACCCCTGCCACAGTCTAGCCACTCATGATGCAGTGGGTGGAGCGGAGATTGTTGCATCATAAGTGGCTGCACTGTTTGGCGGTGTTCCTAATTTTCAGAAAGTATGAAGTAAGAGTATGTTTGTATATATGTATTTATTTCTCGGAATTACAAAACCTTTGAGTCAGACTCATTTACAAAGGTTCTACATCTGAGCATATAATGGGTCAGAATATAGACGACAGACAATAAAATAGTACAGACAATGGGATATTGAATCACAAGGCAGAATTATGTGGTAAACCAAACAAGAAACCAAACAGATTGGGTATAATTACACCATTAGATGTATTTCAGTTCAACTAAGAAAGGAAGCAGACAAAACGTCCTAAACACCAATATATTTTAGAGAATGTAAGCAATCAGAAAATGTGGGGTTTCAACTAGAACTAATATGATGCAAAAAGGGTTACATACTAAGCTGCCAGCAGAGTAGGCCTAATTGTTTGCTCGAGTCTGCTCCAGGAATCAGCACCCGTCAGGGCGCCATTGTTGCCCTCCCCTGTAAGTCCCCCCCCCTGCCCAATCCTGTATTGGGGGCGCACCTCCTGGTCCTGCATTACTCAGTTTCAGCTTCCCCCTATAATTGTCCCAGCACCTCTTGAAACCTTCCACAGTATTTACAGCCACCAGATCCGCAGGCAGCACGTCCCAGGGTTCCACCACCCTTTCCATCTAGTCTCTGCCCTGAGCCTCCTGCCAACCAGACTCAAGGAGTTCCCCACCTCCCTCAGCTGAAACATCCACCTCCCTCAGCTGAAACACCCTATTAGGGTTAACCCTATTTAACTCCTTTAAGTGTTTAAAGACCTCGATCATGTCCCCTCTGTTCCTCATCTCCTCCAGGGAGTTCAAGTTGAGCTTCTCAAGTCTCTCCTCATAGGACTTCTCCCTCAGGCCTTGTATCATTCTGGTTGCCCTCCTCTGAACCCTCTCAAGGGAGTGCAATCTCGTTTTTCTGGTGTGGATGCCCAAACTGCACACAGTATTCAAGGTGTGGTCTAACAAGGCAGTTATACGGTGGGAGGAGGACCTCCCACCTTCTTGAGATTATCTCCCTGGTGATGCACTCCAGCATTTTATTTGCCTTGGCTGCAGCCCTCCTATACTGTTCAGAGTTGTTCATTTTGGCATCCACAACCACCCCAAGGACCTTTTTCCCCTCCTGAAACCTGCAGTTTCTCCCCTCCCAGAAAGTGCTCATGATCTGGGTTTCTAAACCCCAAGTGGAAAACCGTGCATTTCTTAGCATTAAAACTCAGTTTCCAGGTGCGAGATCACCTCTCCAGAGTCTCCAAGTTCCCCTGTAGGGCTCTTCTACCCTCCTTCCTATCCACCACCATTCCAGCTTTGAGTCATCTGCAAAGAGGCTCATCTCACTCCTGATACCACTTCTGATGTTTGAGATGTATGCCAAACAGGAGTGAACCCAGCACTGACCCCTGGGGTACCCCACTAATGACCTTCCTTGGAAAGGAAATCCCCACCACCACCACCCTCTGAAACTGCCCGGTCAGCCAGCTTCCTATCCACCTAACCATCTGTTTCCCCCACCCCCATGTCCCCCAGCTTATCCAGCAGCCCAGGGTGTGGCTCCGAATCAAACGCTTTGCTGAAGTCTAGAAAGAGGACATTCACCAGCCTGCCCTGGTCTAGCGCCTTTGTCACCCAGTCATAGAACTCCACAGCGTTAGTCTGACATGATCTGTCATGAACAAAGTCATGTTGGTGATCATCCTAGTGGCCCCATGCCTCCAGAACCCCCTCCAGCCTCTCTTTCAATATGGACTCCATCATTTTGCCTACCACTGATGTCAGGCTGACAGGCCTGTAGTTACCTGGCTCCTCACGTGAGCTGCCTTTTGAGGATAGGCATGACGTGAGCCATCCTCCAATCCTGAGGCACCCATCCCAACTGAAGGGTGGCATTAAAATGGTCTGCCAGGGGTGCAGCAAGGACATCCGCCATTTCCTTTAACACTCTAGAATGAAGGCCATCCGGACCAGGTGCCGCCTACCAACAGGAATTTCAACATCCGTGACCCCCCCCTTCTTCAAATCTAACCCCCCCCATAAGGTGCTGCCACTCCATCATCCCTAATGAAGACTAAGGCAAAGTAATCATTTAGTACCTCCGCCCACCCCCTCTCTGACCTCAGTCTGCTGATCTGCCTCTTCACTTTCCTTCTTTCCCTGATATACCTAAAGAACCCTCTATCACCTCTCATGATCCCCTGTGCCAACCTCTGCTCAGTCCTCACCTTGGCGATCTCAGCACCCTGGTTACTTTTTGGGAAAATATGTCATACTCCCCATCACTTAGCCCCACGCAGCACGCTTGTATCGACCTAAGCCCCTCTTCTCCCTTGCTGCTTCCTGGATCTCCCTGGTCCACCAGCATGACTTTCTAGCCCTACCAAACTTGTGTCTGGGTTTCGTGCAGGCCTCTGTAGCTTCCAGGAGCCCTCTTTTAACAATTTCCCACCTGCTCTCAGTGCTCATGTCCAGCCTGATCACCTCCAAATGTCCCTTGAGGATCCCCTGCATACCCTTGAAGTCAGCCCCCCCCCCCAAAATCAACTACCACTGACTTAGTGCAATTCCCCCCCACCCCCCAGGTCCAGGGAGAACCAGACCATGGCATGATCACTCCCTGCTAGTGGGGTTGACAGCACCCCTTTAATATCCAAGGACTCATGACACAGGTAAGCCAAATCAGTACCTTCAAAACACACAAAGAATGGTGCACGCACAATGATGGAGAAGCCCTGTTTATTTTAAATAGCATAATGCATATAGCATTTACTGCCCCCCCCCCCGAGGACATGCTAGTGAAGCATGACACATCGAGGGGCCCTAAACAGGGGGCTTTCTCGTGGTAACTTGCTGTGGTAAATGCTATATACATTATGTACTTTCAGATAAACTGAGCTTCTCCGTGTCATGTGTGAGTACACCATTTTTCATTTGCTTTCACAATAATGGGGTATATGTAAGATATGCGTGGGCTGACTAAAACTGTTGCACTTATTTTTATTTACAGGTTTTGACCTCTGTGACCTCTCGAGTGACAGAGCCACAAGTGAGGTCTGTTGGAATCAAACCCTGCAGATAAAAATACATGTGATATTTTTATCCAGCCCATGGCTTGTGTTATCCATACAATGACAGTGTCTCTCTGGCAAGATCAGTTCTTAAATGAAGATTTTACTCTTTCTGTTTGGTTTCACTGCAGCATTTGAACTGCAGCAGATGCTACTGTGATGTCATCGGGTATTGTGCAAGTTGTGTTTCCCATTGGTTAGGAGCTCCTTTGTGACCAGCCTAAACTGGAAATAAATACTGATGACCCACCGAAGATTGAAATAAATGAATTATTTCCACTTCAGGCCCGTCACACATAGAAATAAATGCATTTATTTGCAAAATGTTATTCTCAGTCATTGTAGAAATCTGGCTTTGTGGCGCCGAGCATGTGACACGATATAGTGTTCCTCGTGTTTTTCAAGCCCATTAACTTGTTTGAAAGCTCTCCCCATGAGTCTTCACTATTTGAGTAACCCATGCAATGTTTACTTCCCCTTTAAAATTCTAGTGTGCAACACCTCAGGAGTGTTCCTTCGTCTTTCCTCATCGTATTTCCTTTCTGTACTCGCCTAATGGTTACCATGGCTGCTCTTGCCTTCTAAGCATCGAGATGGTGGTGTGTGTGTGTGTGTGTGTGTGTGTGTGTGTGTGTGTGTGTGTGTGTGTGCACGAAGTCAAGTTTATTGCAGGAATTACTCCATTGAGCAGTCTCATTCACAAGGATGTCCTGAACATAAATCAGCAACATGTACAGAGATCATAAATCAGCAAAATATACAGTGAGACGACAAGGAATAGTGATGTGTGTGTGTGTGTGTGTGTGTGTGTGTGTGTGTGTGTGTGTGTGCTTGTTTGTGTATTTATTTATTTATTGAAATGTTTCACCAGGAAGGCATGCTGAGTAACAAGTTGCTCTTCTCCTGGTGTGACCTGGGGGGTTAGGGAACAATGGGACAGAATACAGAGAAATGTTACAATACAGTTTGCTTATTTGCATACAGTAAGAGCAGGAGGGATTACAGGTGGATTACATTGGCTAACAATGTAACAGTTAATTATAGTAGATATGAAGACATATAGCAAATTGGCAACAGTTGGTAACACTGGAACACGCATAATAACTTGGCAACAGTATGTAGCACTAGATGGTAAGGTGACCCAATAGTAATTGGTAGCCTTTAGTGTAACATAGATATTAAAGATTTACAGTGACTGGAGTGAAGAGAGGAAGAATGGAAGGAGGGAAAAAAAAATTGCGGAGGGTAGAATGGAAGAATGGAAAGGAAATTTACGGAGAGACGCAGACGGAACACGATTTTCGAGGCAAACAGATAACGGGGTAGGCTAATGTGCATATATATGATACATGATGGGCAGGAGTGGGATAAGGAAAATATTCTCGCTCCTGCAGAGTGAGACATAGATATCTCACGATGCAGGAGTGAGAATATTTGCCATATCCCACGATCTGCACATCATGTGTGTGATTTTATACAATAGCTGTGGAAGCTTTAATTTGTTTTGTTTTATCTTATGTCATTCTGCTGTTGTGAGTGAATGGGTATGAATGGGGTTTGTATATGTTGTGCGATTGGTCGTTGTGTGTGTGTGTGTGAGTGAGTGGTAATAGGTTGATGAGTGTGTGTGTGTGTGTGTGTGTGTGCTCTGTGGTTGGATGATGTGTTTTGGTAGGCTGGACATGTCCTGAAGGTTTCCTGTAGATACTGTGTGTGATTTTCCTTTGTCCCCTATATTTTATTATGTGTAGTGTTTAATTTTTGTTGTATGCTGCTGTGTGTAACTTTTTCATTTGTGGTTGGCTTATATGTTGTTTTATTTATTTTTTTGATATATCGAGTGTACAACCTTTGAGCCAGGGGCTCATTTACAAAGGTACCTCGTCACATGTAAGACAGAAACTAATACGGACAGACAGTTTTGGAATGTCTGTGAGAAGTTCCATGGGAACTACAGATAAGACAGCAGTTTCGATTGTGCGAGGTGCTTTCGTTGTCATTGAGACGCTCAGCTTTATTTTTTACTGAGACAGCAAGAATTATACAGTTTGAGTATATCTCATGTAAGTAATACAAGTTTAAAGAGGTCATGTTTAGGTTGCTGTAACATGTGAAGAAATTAAATTAAGAACTGAAGGCTTCGGTGTGGAAATATGTGTGCTGTGCAGTTCACCGGTATGTTAGTCAGAGTCTGAACCTGTAGACAGATTTTCTTTGTTATCGCAGAGATCATAAATGTGACCCAATAGGTTTACAGTTTGGATGTAGTGTGAGAGAATGCATGACCCTTCAGCAGCGTGTAGTACAGAAATGTGCTGTTTTAGGTGTGTGCCATTTGGTGCAGTGAGGACTGTACTGCTGCAGGCTTCTGGCATTTGTGAAACTGCAAGCAAAGAATGAGGAATTGGGTACCTCAAACATTTCAGTTTCACATTTAAAAGAAGTTCTAACTTACATTGGGGACATGCTGTTGGAGTGAGAATATTGGCTGATGACGTAGCTACAGGATGTGTAAATGTAAATATTTTCACTGTAGCTATGTCATCAACCATTTATCTCACTGGGGTGAGAATACATGATTTTATTGTCAACGAATACAACACACCCCTATTGTGTGTGTGTGTGTATATGTGTGTGTGTGTGTGTGTGTGTGTGTGTGTGTGTGTGTGTGTGTGTATGTATGTATGTATGTATAAATATATATATAAAATATATCATGTGCCCGTTTCTTACAATACAAGATTGACAAGGCCTCCGGCTGCCTTCATTTCTTTGTTTTCCATTTTCTCTTTTGACCTCTGTGTTTATTTCCCCCTTGCACGTTTCATCTTGTCTACTTTCCAGTCTACTATGTTTGCTTTCATTTGCAATGTACAGACATCATTTCTGGTTTGTTCTTAGTTTTGAGAATTTGTACTGCTAGTCTCTCTTCTGCTAGTAACTTCGTATTTTTTCTCCTTGTATGTTTGTCGCCCTTCCCCACTACATGGAACCTCTGTAAAAAAAAAACTGTTTTGTGCTCAGCGGTATTGTAATCCGAGATTGAATAAAATAAGTGTGTGTGTGTGTGTGTGTGTGCGCGCGCGCGCATGTGCGCACGCACTCGGGCATGCACACATTTAGTTAAACCACACTGTGGAAGTCCTGCAGTGTTCCGTTAGAGCCACTTTGGCACATTCTGATACAGTGCAGGTGTGCCACCACCATGGAGAACTGCTGCTGCATCTTGAAATGCCAGTGCAAGTCCTGATGGGTTGTCAGCATGTCAGGGAGTGTGACTGACTGACTGTGTGTGTGTGTGTGTGTGTGTGTGTGTGTGTGTTGCAGTATAAACCAAGTTCCTTTTTCTTTCCTCATCCACACACTTCACCACTGGCTAAACAGAGGACTTAAAGAGCAACAATGGTGATCATTGTGAAACGATCCCTCTGAGCCCCCACACACTACCTTACCTAATTTGGGCTGACACAGTCTACTTTGCACAATTTTATGATGGATAGTTTGTTCAAGGGAAGGGATTATGAATCCTGCTCCACTGCCTGATCCCTGCCCCTTCCAGGTGCAGTTAAAGGGTCACTGTCAACCCCCCCCTTAGGTCTCAGTGTCCCTAGTTTAAAACACACATTTTATGATCGCCAACATTCTGTAAAGATTGCTGATGTAGCTGGTAGTTTGATTCTGATTGTTTTTCTTTGAAAAAGTGAAAAACAGACTGCCCACCATACTGGTGTTACCACACACAAAAACAGGCTTGTTTACATTCCTTGATCAGCTCCAACTGCATCTTTCCTGGACTTGGGAACACCCACAACACAGTCTATCCACTCATGATACAGTGGGTGTTTAGGAGGCTATTGCATCATGAGTGACGGCATTGTTTGGGGGTGTTTCTAATGCTCAGGAAGCATGCAGTAAGAACAGATCCAGGACTGTAAACAAAACAAGGTTGTTTATAAATATACATTAGCATGCACTTCAGTTCTACTAAACAAGGGGACAGATGAAACAAGCAGCAACATCAATTAATTGCAGAGAAGGTAAGCAATTATAAAATGTAGTTTTTTTTTTTTTTTTTAACTGCAAACGATGAGAAACAGGTTGACAGTGTCCCTTTAATAGCAAGCTCCACTCCCATGCTCCTATGTTTTATGACGTAGGTGCTCGCTCGTAGAGCGTGGGGGGCAGCATTATTGATTACAATGGGAATGGAGTTTAAAATTCCTTTTTTAATATTTCAGAGGACTACCAGGGTCAAATCAAAGCCAGGGCTCAACTAACAAAAGGGCCTGGGTGGCAGAGCAGAATTTACGATACCTTCCCTTTAACAAGCCATCCATCAGAAAATTGTGCAAAGTGGACTGTTTCAGTACAGTTTAGATAAGACAGTGTACGTGGGCTTCATTAAGGCATGGAAACTGATGCTCATTAAATTTCCAAACATCTGTCACTCACCTTTCACAGCAGTGTTTGTCACTGACATTTAATAAAAAAAAAAAAAAATGAGAGAGATTCTGTCTTAAAGGAGTTAGTAACTGCGTAGAACCTGGAAGTCATGTTTTTTCATATGGAAGTTGTATTTTAAATACTGGTACTGGTTCTGTTCCTTTCGTTGATCCACCTTTGCTGGACCTTTTAGTAAACTCAGTGGGTGTTTATGATTTATACACTGGTGTTAAGAACCATTTTGGAATGGTGTGATGTGGTTTATGTCCCATTTAGACACATAGAGTTGCAGGGCTTTAAATAATTGATTAGCAGTTTTTTTTTCTTGGGACAATGCTAACTGTGCATAAAGTATTTAAATAGGTTTTCTAGAAGTGTTTGTTTGTTAAACACAGTGAAGCAAGTGCTATGCATTTTCACGTTTTTAGCACTTTTATGAGCAAAACGCTAATCAATTTTTGGAGTTAAATAAATCTCTGAGTTGTTTAGCAGAACATGGATACATTGTGCTAACAATGCAATATTTATTATGAAAATTGATAGAAAGAATGCTGGCTCCTGATTGGCTAAGAGGTACTTTCAGCGGGGGCATTATCCCAGCACAATAGCCCAGTTGAAAGTAGCTGAACAAAAATGTTTATAAAAAAAAAAAATCAAGTTTACTAAAAAGGTCCCATTTCATAATCACTAAGATATTCCAGGGAATGCATTATGATGGACCAGCTGCCGTTCTCAGTTGGTGGAAGCACTTGGCTTCACCTCATGCTTCAGCCCACCTGAGGTGGGCCATTATCCCACCATAACACACCCTCTGTTATAACATTTAAATATTTCATATTTAATCATTTATAATACAATATTTCTTTCACTTTAATATGGCAGTTGTGTCCCCCTTTGAAAAAGTCCTTTGCTGATTACTTTACTACTTCCTGTTCCCATTCTTTGCCACGATCTTGCAGCAAGATGTTGGCACCCAATTGCTTGAATATTTGGAATCCCATTTGCTACCTGAACCTCTGCAATCTGGTTTAAGGAAGCTCTGTGCTACTGAAACAGCCCTCTTGAAAATGAATACTAATAATCTTCTTGCTACAAGTCAGAAGCTTTTCACTTTCCTGATTTTGCTGGACTTTACATCCGTGTTTGACACACTAATCCATCAGGTTTAATGTGATCAGTTGGCTTTTGAGGCTGGGTTGTCCGGAATGACTTTATCTTGTTTTAATCTAATTTGTCAAAACAGTCTTTTCAAGTTTCTTTTCGGCCATTGTTATCTGGGTCTTATTTGCCTTCCTTCAGTGTCCCTCTAGGGTCTGTTCTCGAGCCCTTTCTTTTTCGCTTGTCATTGTTCCTGCAAGTAATTTAATCATATCCTTTAATTCTTCTTTGCAAATAATACACATTGTAACAAGAAAGAAAGAAACAGTGTGACCCACTAGGAGTTGAACTGAGGCCCCCGGAATACTGTCCCGGTGTTTTAACCACTGGGCTGCACACTCACATGGTTGGAGCTGGGATTCCTGGACACAGTTGCTTTCTCTGGCATTGCATATCCTGCAACTAGAAATAATCAAGATAGCAATTAGATGTTTTTTGGTGTAGTATTAGCCACTGCTAGGCAGTTTAAATCTCAAACTGTAATGAGAAAGAAACTGTGCGACACCTAATTACGGTATATATTTTGTTTCCATATATTTCTGCTGCTCTCGCTGAGCCCCTTGATAAGTGTTAACTGCATTTTCTCTTTGGTTTTCCCAAAATGTTCTCAAAATGAACTTAGATAAAACTGAAGTCCTTCGCATTTGCCATTTCTCAGCCACATCAGACTCTTGCTTAGCCATGTGCACAGAACTTACAGTACAATACCTGCCCTCCCAGCACCCCACACCCAAAACTCAACCCCCGTTTAAGCTTTTAGGCCTAAAAAAAAAATTTATAATTACCTTTCTGGCTTAATACCCAGCCTGATGCACCAGCCATAATTTAAACATATCATGAGCTGTGCACCACCATTTCACATTGTCAGCATGGCGCCGCACCACTCGCTGTATAAAGTGATAGAGTTAGCCATGCTGGGCCAAGAATGTGAAATGGTGTTGCGCAGCTTGGGATATGTTTACATTATGGATGGTAACATTGGACTGTGTATTAAACCACAGAAGTAATTATTTTTTATACTTAACTAACAAGGACCTTGAGAAGTTGCTTTTAATCGGTGACCATGATTTATTCTGAATGGCCATCTAAAGTACCGAAATTTAACTTTAAATAACAGCCCCCATTCACGTCTATAGGAGCGCACCTTCGCACTCTTCATATACTGATGTCACAAAATGTGATAGCGTGAGGACGGAGTGCACTCTGCAGAGGTACAAGGAAGTGGAAGGAATCGGCACCACTGGGTTCCTCGGAGCAAAAATATGATCCCTTCCTAAATTGGGGTACTTAAGAAAAGATTACAAGGATTGGATCTGGGAGCAGGTAAGGGTTCTTTGTGCTTCTTGGGGGGGGGGGGATATGCTAAAAAGCACACTAGTTCCTCTTTAAAAGACCAAATTTGTACTATATCCAATAAAAATGAAATTAGTGCAAACTGTAAAATACAGTCCAGATTTGTGACAGTTCAGATACTCTTGGGCATAGAAGAGTTGCCGAACAGGAAGAGTGGTGAGAGTCACAGGGTGGATGGTTAAGAAGACAGAGCTGGCTTTGTGGGGGAGTTAGGGGTGTAGGAGGGGTTAATGGGCTAAAACATGGAGTAGGCTGGCTCCGTGGCACCAAGCCATAGGGGAATCACCCAGCACACTGGTGACCCGGGTTTGCGCAAGGAGCGTCCGGAGCGGGGGCTGGCAGGAAGGGCTCAAGAGTGTCCTTTGGACGCTCTTCTCCCGGGGGGCGGGGAGGATTGTGGAGGCATCGCCCTTTGGTGGCTCCTTGTGCTGGATTCGCCCTTGTGTTTTGTGGAGTGGGTGACCACACGCCGCATGCGCAGGTTATGAGGATGCCGTCGCATGCCTCCATGGGGGGGAGGGACCCGAAAATAGATAATGGCCACCCGAGCTGGTTGGATGACAGTGGCCCACCTCCCCTGGCCCTGAAGCTTGGAAGCCCCTGAGTCGGCCCATGTCACCCATCCAAGATGCAAGGAGGTGCTGAATGGCACCTCTGTCTCCCTTTCCGGATAACTTCTACGGGTAGGGGGGCCCCCCAATGAAGGGATACGTTGGGATAGGTGGTCAGTGGGGTACATGGACAGCAGATCAGGGGAGTGGCACAGGGTGAGACTTGGCTGCTCGAAGGAGAGGGCGGCTGGGTAGATCAGAAGGGGGCATAGAGTATGCAAAAAAAAAAAAACTGGTGCAGCCAGTGAGTGACCTTGTCGGTATTAAGGGTGGGCAGTGGGTGTAAGTGGAAAAGTGAGATAGGAATGGGATAGGATAGTGAGAGAATGTGTAGGTGTATCAGGATTAGAGGGGAATGGTAGGAAGACTTAAGGGCAGGACAAGTGAGTGGGGGGAGGGAGGAGCCAGGGTGGTCTGGAGTAGAGAGGTAAGAGGGAAGAGCTCAGCACTGGCACCAGGAGACAAGCAACTTGTTGTTCAGTGTGCCTTCCTGGTAAAACATTTCAATAAATAAAATAAATGAAGCACTGGGGAGGGAGGTTATATCCTACAGTCACAGGAGCTGAGGGCTGTAAGGTGTCTGAGTACTGATTTCTTGAAAATTCCAAATACTGTGAATATAAAATGAGTAAATGCCAAGGGATTCACATAACAGTACCAGTTATTATTTTTGCTAAAATTAAATTTTAAATTAACTCACCAGAAGGGCCAACGGCTAATACTCCTGCATGTCCAAGATATAACATGGTGCGGAGCTGTGGTAGTGCACTTACCCAGAGTCACGACTTCAGTTTCCAAACAAAATAAAATAGGTTAGAGTGCTTGTTTTGGAGAAAGAATCACTTTGCAAGCATCAGTAACAGCAGTAAAGATGGGCACTGTATTTTGTTCACATGGAAAAAATTGCAAACTCGTTCATGGACGTGTTTACCACTTGCCGTCATGTTATATAAAGGATGTGTAGAGCATCAGGTTAAAATTTATGTATTTTTTTTTATGCCCCTATTCATGGCCCTAGCTTGGGAGGGAGCCCCCAGTCCCATCCTCTGATGTCCACCAGCTGACGCCAACCGATATCCCTAGGGCCCCCCGGCGGGGCTTGCCCAAACCCACCAATGACTGGATTCAATGTGGCTGGATATTTGGGGCAGGACCTGCGAGGCGCCCTCTGTCCTCCAGCCATAGTATGATTTTTCTCTTCCAGTTTACCCCCCCCCGAGGCAGAGTGTACAATGGTACCGTCTGCGTCCCGACAGGCATCTGCCCTGCCTCTGACCCCACGTTGGCAGCGTCGGTGTGCTGCCTCAGCCTCTGTTAGGGGCCAGACATGCACTGAGTGCTGATCGACCCCCTCCCCAGAGAAGGTTAGCAGTCCGTGGGATGCTCGATCCTTCTTCTCCTGCCAACCCCGTGTCACGCTTGTTCCCGAACACGGGTCACTGGCGTGGCGCGAGGTGTGGAATCCAGCGCCTCAGCCCTCAGCACCACCAGGCTGGCTAAAATGTATTTTTTAACAAAAATAATAAATACTTGCCACTATTATTGGTGTTCCTTGGCACTTGCGTGTTTTCAGTTCTTAATACTTGCACCAGAATAACTGCTAACAATCAGTTAGGAAATTAAAAAGTGTCCCTTTCAGGCATGCTGCAGTAAGAGGGAAATTTGCCAGCTACTCTCTCTCCCCCCACCCCCACCCCCCAAAAAAACAACACACACTTTCTGGGACACTATAGCATATTTTCTGCATTGGGAGCCATTAGCAGTGGGTGATGTAATTGTGTAGTGCACAAATTTGCATAACAAAATGCGTTCAATTGCATGAATTTTACTACATGAATTGACGCACTATGCACACACTAGGCACTTTGCGACGAATGTTATTATGCAAATTGCTGCTCTTTGCATCAGAAATGTGCTGCAAAGTGCCAAAAGTGGCAATTTGCCTAATAAAATTCATCACAAGTCCGGCGAATTACGTAGTATGCAGTTCACAAATGCTACACATAGCAGCCAAATTCACTGCAGCTCATGTGCTGACCTTAAATTCACAACACATCTAGAGTCCATTCTCATGGGAGGACCAACTAAATATGGCATGGGTCATAATGTCGCACAACATTATGCCGCATGGCAAGATCATTAATTGACCAGTGCCCACGTTTCATCGCCAACTGCCCATTACAATATAGAAAAACTACCCAAAAGATACCCCCCATACAGTAAAAAGAAAAGCTCGTCCCCACGCTCTCCCTGGTGTCCCATCATAACTCTACTGTGTGCTGGGGGGGGGGAGCATCTGCAGCTAAAAAAAAATGGGAAGTAGGAAAGACCCGGTGGGGGTAATTTCATGAGTGAAATTACTGAGAAGCTGTTAAACTATTTATGGAAGTAGCAATACCAGGACCATCTAGAAGGGTTAAGGCACCGGTCAGGCAGGTGCAACTGCTGAGACTGGTAAGTCTCTTGAAAGAATTTTTTTTGAAAAGGTGCACTGGCAAGCTAAGCAGTACAATTGGTAATAGATTATTTGTGGAGAGACAAAGCCTTGACCATTAAGGATCACTGGGAGGGCCTCCTGTGAGAAACAGGTGCAGGTAGGAGGTGGGAGGAGCTTTTGCAGGGCACCTGTAGGCACCAGGGGAGGTGGAATGGTGGAGGGAAGAGAGAAGCTTGTTTCAGAGTGTGTGGGAAAGTAGTTTTGCTTGGACAGTGCCTCCAAGGATCCGCTAGTGATCCGGCAGATTGTGGCACTATTCAAGTGGGATCCGGTCGAATACGGATGTTGGATCCTGCATTATCTGGTGCTGCATCCAAGGATCCGGCCATCTGATAACGTGGGATCTGAAGGCCCTATCCAGGGACAGATAGGTGTGGTACCCAGCAGATCCACTATCCTGCCACAATGGGCAGGTATTTGGTGGCTCCAGATTGCTGCGGATCCATCCAAGCACCACTCTTGGAAGGTGATAGGAGAAGGCAGATTGTCCAGCCGAAGAATGGGGAGGGGGGAGTTGTAGAGCAGAGAAGGTTCTCTGATCCCTGAACCCTAGGGAGCATGGTGCGAGGAGGGGGACCGGAAAGAGGATGAAGGGGAGATGGGAAGGGAAGGAACCAAACCAGAATTTGGAAATGAAGGAAGAGTAGTGTGACTGGCGACATGAAGGTAGTGGAAGAATGGAAAGGGAGGAATAGAGGAAGCAGCGGTGCAATAAGGAAGAGGAATATGTAGCAAAATGCATTGCAGAAAGTGTCCAGTCTAGCTAGGGAAGCAGAGGGGGGCAGTACCATAGAATACAACAGCATAATCGAAGACCTGGAGCACCATTCTCGTGACAAGTTCACAGCAGACCAGCAGGAGAAGGCAGTCTTTATTATGGTACAAGGCACCCAGCTTAGGACAGAGTTTAGCATGGCTAGAATCTATGTGGGCTGAGAAATTGAGCTCAGTGTCACGCCACACGCCAAGGTATTTGAAGGAATGTACCACTTCTAGAGTAGAGCCATCCAGTGTGGAGAAGACTTGGAGTCTAGAGATTCTGGACAGTTTTTGACTTGTACCAAAGGTCATAGACACAGGATTTTTTTTGTATTGACCTTGTGATGGTTGCAGGACATTGTGGAAATTCTGCAGGAGCAGGTCTTCTGCAGAAGTGGGGGAGGGTCCAGAGGTGAGGAGGAGGGTCCAGAGGTGAGGGGGAGGGTCCAGAGGTGAGGGGGAGGGTCCAGAGGTGAGGGGGAGGGTCCAGAGGTGAAGATGACTGTGTCATCAGCATACATATGTATGTGAGGGCTGGCACAGGCAAAGGGGAGATTCTTCTGAAAAACTGAGGACAGAATGGAGCCAAGGATTGACCCATGTGGGACCCCAGCCTGAATAGCAAGGGGAGATGAAAGCATGCCACCAACCTGGATGGACTGTAGTCAGCCCATTGGGTAGAAATGGAACCAGTCAGTGGCAAAAGCTGAGAGGCCAGCTGAGCTCAGCTTATCCAGGAGGAGTGGACAGGACACCTAATCGAATGCTTTGGCCAGATCTATGAAAATGGTGGACGTAATATGCCCCTAGTCCATCCCAGTGAAGAGGGAGTCAGTGACATGCAGTCTAGAGGAAATAGTGGAGTGTTGCTTCTGGAAACCAGATTGGATCACTCGGTCACTGTAACATTAAAAAAGCGCAACAGTTTTAAGTGTCCATCATTCTGGGATTCACTTTGTGGTGAAGAGAAATTATCGGTAGTTGGGGAGTTTTTTTTTTTTTTTCTTAAAGTCTGACATTGGCTTCCAAGATGTTGGCTGTATTTTTTTTGGGGGGGGGGGGGGCTTTAGCATTGTCAGACTTTACCCTTTCCTTGTAATCAATCTTGTGGATTTAAAGAGCACCTTTCTTGGTGCATGACAAAACAAACAGGAGGCTCCCTTACCTGAATTGGAGGTCCTCCATCACAGTTTTAAAATATTGTTTGACCTTCTAAGAAAAAGAAGGGATCATATTTTGTTCCTGAGGGAGGCTAGCAGCTCAATCCTTTCACTTCCTGACTCTCCAGTCTGCCCCCGTGCTCCAACGTTTTATGATGTCATTATAGGACCAGTGCGGGGGTATGCTCCATGTAAGTCTATGAAACATCATTTTACTTAGACTTTTCGTACAAATTGAAGCTTGTATTCAGGTAACAAGGGCCTACTTGAGTACTGGCTTTGATTTGTACCAAAAATCAAATTAAAATAGGGAAAACAGCTTTTAAAATGACGCTCCACAGACTTGCATGGAGCGTGTCCCCATGCTGGTACTATAATGACATCACAGAATGTCGGAAAGTGGGGGCAGATGGGAGAGTCGGGAAGCTGAAGGAATCAAGTGTCTGTTTCCCCCCCTTGGGGGCAAAATATGATCCCTTCCTTCTTATGGGGTTAAACATAAATGTTTTAAAACTGCGATGGAGGAACTCACTCGGATTAAGGGAGCCTCCCGTTTGTTAAAATTGCTCGCTAGAACTAGCAAGAAAGTTGCTCTGTAAGGAAGATTAAAGTTACCTTTGCTTGTGTGTGTTCCAGCTATGGTGCAGTCTGTATAGTGACATGCTCCTTGGCACATTTCAGTACTGTTGGTACTTCAACTACTGGTAGTACCTGGACTGAAGAACAGTATGGAATGTACATTTAGGAGCTGGACCAGTAGTGTGGAGGGCTGACGCACTGGGTGACTTACCTTCTACCACACTGGCAACCAGTGCTTGAAAACTGGGGTAGGTCACATGGGGTTTGGCTGGGGGAGGGAGGATTGAGCATCTGTAGAGCTACTCTCCTCCCTCGGGGAAAGGGCTTGCCGTGTCTCCCTGTTAGTAGCATGTCAGTTGAGCGATATGATTTGAACGAATAGAAATGAGCAAAGAAAAATGAGCTACTGGCTCATTACAGGAACCCCACACATTCAGCGACCCTCAGAGTCGATGCTCATCGTGGAGTGAGAATCTTAGAGATTGGGGGGGGGGTGCAGGGGATGCAGGGGAGCAGAACCCCCCTGCAAAACATGAAGAAGTGTGCATGTGCTTTGCTGCACCTGTTGTAGAATAGGAACAGGTGCAGCAAGGCACAGCTTGTGTCCAGGGAGGCAGCCGTCTGAGGTACCGCGACCTGACAGAGCGACTCGTACAGGTTGTTTCCAAATACCCGGTTTGAACCTGCATCGATTACCTACACGGTTTAGCATACAATTTTCAGTTTCAGGCAGTATAGCGCAGTGGGTTAAGGCTCTGAGCTGTAGATCTGGAGACCTGGGTTTGAATCCCACAGCCGCATAGGGTGCATACTGTGTGATCCTGAGCAAGTCACTTGACTTCCTTGTGCTCCCAGGTCGCATCTAGAAACAAGCTTCCGCATAGTATGCTACTCCTGGTTAAACAATGTTCCCTTTCAGGTGTAACTGTTTAGTTGAAATGCACTTCGCTCAGCTATAGCGTCACCTATATTGCTGTTACTATAATATATTCGCTCAAATTGTAATCCCTTTCATAGATTCACTCAAATGACATGGAACCCTCCCTGTTGACTTCCACCAGAAGGAATCTGGGCCGCAGCACAAGCGAGTCATGCTGTGTTGGAAGGGATCCCATGTACAGAGTGCCGGGGGACATCTCTGTGGAGGCAGAGCATGCACATTGCGCTCACTGTACATCTAGCGGCCCATGGAGAAAGAGGAAGAAACATGATGGACAGGCTTCATGAAGCCCTGTCTGTCGCACTGTAGCCTGCTCTGCCACTCTGGTCTGGGACAAATCTGGATATGTATCCCAGGTGTGTGTGTGTGTGTGTGTGTGTGTGTGTGGGGGGGGGGGGGTGACCAACTCTGGCACCACTATGGGAGGAAAATCCATGAGTGATAGGACCCCTGACTAGGAGGAGGTAAGAGACTAATGCAGGGCATTGGGACAGGGCTAAGAAAGGCACCCATTTTTTTGGTTTTTGTTTATACCTCATACTCCTTGTTGCTGCTGCCTCTTCCTCAGGGGGAGCCCCCAGTCCCGTGCCCCCGGCGTCCACCAGCCTGAGCTGACCCTTACCTCCCCCCCCAGCGGGACTGACAGGGTTCCCCAACCCCCGCTGGAGACAGGATCCAGTGTGGCCAGCGCCGTGGCTATCCGGGAGCGGGATCTGCGAGGCACCCTCTGTCATGCGCCACAGCAACTCTTTTCCTCCTCGATTTTCTCCCTGTGGAGATGAGGCATGCAATGACAACAGCGGAGGGAGTGCACACACGCACATGCACTGCTCCAGGCATCTGCTCCATCTCATCCCCATCTGCAGCATCTGCGTGCTGCTTTCAGCCTCCGCTAGGGACCAATCATACACTGACCACTGGAACCCCCTCCCTGGAGAAGGAGAGCAGTCCCTTGGACACTTGATCTTTCTCCTCCCCTGGCAGCCCATGCTTGTTCCTGAACACAGGTCACTGGCATAGTGTGAGGTAAGGCGTCCAGTTCCTCAGCCCTCCACACTACTGGGCTGGCCAGAAAGGTTCCCGTTTTGCCAAGGAGGATAATATCTATATTTTAAAGAAAAAACAAAGTACGTTTATATAGTGTTGGTCATGCACTGCATACCAAAGTGATTTACAAGCATTTATTTACACAGGATAGCATAACAGAGATGCTACATCTCATTTACAGATGGGACCTGCATCTGTGTAGGACAGCTTGATGCCTCTCATTACCGTTAGTTCTTAGATTTTTTTGTTTGTTAACTGGAAGTCCCTGCCAAAAGAGCTTGATTTCCATTTGCTCTGCATTACTGAAGAACACAATATCTTAGCAGGGCTCACTGATTGATTGATTTGGGGGGAGTGGGATTGCTGGACTGCAGACCCTGTGCTGACTCTGCAACATGTGGCGGCTATACCTCCGTTCTGCTGTTTGGTTCTGAGAAGCAAGGAGCATCCCCTCAGGCAGTAGAAAAGATGAGTTATGGATTTTTTTCTGACCTCCTCCTGTCCAGTGACGCAGGGGTGGCTAGATTGAGCTCGGCTCGGATGACTGCCTCTGACACGGTGAAGGGCATTCCTCGCGTCTGGATCTGCCAAAGTGACACAGTTCCCCGGGGTTTCAGGCTGTAGTGGATTGGGAACAATTCTCTGGGCCTTCTGCCTGCATATAAATTAAGTGCCGCTGAATCAGTCTGCTTTTTTATTTTCAGTCTTTTAATAACAACTGAAGAAATAAGTGACTGAAATCGGTGCTTGGTGAAAGGAGAGGGTGGTTCTGGAAATCAATGCCCCCCACACATCTTCACAGTCGAGCTGAAAAAAAATTTGAGCTTGCTTCTTCACCAGATGAAGAGCTGTCAGTCCCATTCCCTTCCCCGCCTTCTGTCTGTTTCAAAGGATGACTCAGTCCTTTTAGCAGCTGCTCCGTGCAAGCCCCAGTTCATGTTCCTTAAGGGACCAGCATATGAAATCATGTCAGAGGACACTTACTGCTGGAAATGGCTGTGCAGCAGCCAGCAAACGTAAGCATACATATTGCACAGAGGCTGGGGGGTGGGGGACTGGTCACAGTCCAGGGACACCAGGAGGGAAAAGGGAGGTTAGTACCGAGAGTTTAGGGCTGTTGGTAACTGTTGTAAAACTTGGACGTTGTTTGTCTCATTTGTTTAAAGTCAGCCTGCTTGACCAATGCAAGGTGGAATTCTGCAGACTTGGGAGGCTTGGTCAGAGTTGATGAGGACCTGACAGATTGCAGGGGAAAAGGAAAGGCCAAAACAAACCTTTCAGCATCTGAACAGTTTATGCATCCTGATAGGGGCATGGCCTATGTTAACTAATTACACCTGTTGAAAAGAGAAGGCGTGGGTTGGTAATAGGGGCCAGATTATTGTTAAAACTAATTTTATTCCATCAAACATTTTCTTCCCTACGGGGCTGGAGATCATCTAAACTTGTATATACACAACGGTTTGAAACCTTTTTCTCCCCTCCTCCCCATTCATCAGGGAATTATTTTTTATCTTTGCACTGTGCCGCGCCCTCCACAGCTATGCCATATCCCATTTTGGGCCATTCTTGCCTTTGATTCCAGAGTTCAACCTCTTTATTTAGGTTTCAGTTCTTCCCCGTAATCCCATGTAACCAGCACTCTGACACCTTTGCCTGTGGCAGCTCATGCTGGGAAAGGCTGAGGGTGGAGTTGCTGTTTTTGTTGTCGACTCTGCTTCTCTCCCTCTGGTGCCTTGGACTCTCTCCAGTGGGGCACCCAACAGACCTGATCCCGCCCGCCTGAAATCCCCAGCCTTACCTGCCTGATGGGGAGGGGACTCCACTACGTTCATCCTGGTCCACCGACCCCCTGGATCTAAGCCCCCCCGGGTGTGACCGCCAACTCCTACCGGCAACCTTTCTGAAATCCAGTGGGTGGCTAGTCTTGAATAGGGAACATCTGGAGGCAGGCTGCAGGATCCAGCTTTGGGCATGGTGGTCTGCCCCTCATCCCACCTTCTCCTACCAAGGCTCCAGGGTGTTTCCTTTGTTTCTTCCCATCCCCACTGACTCTGACATGTAATGCTTCCAGCGTGGGCATGCTCGCCCCTGAGTATGTCCACAGGGTCTCCGCTGCTGCCAATCCCCTGGCTGTAGGACCCACAAGCTGCTGTGCCCCCGATCACCACCAGGGGCCACCAAAGCCCGAGATCTGTCCCATCCTCCCTCCCAGGACAAGAAAGCCATCCTCCGGACACTCAATCCTGTCCTCCCCCGCCGACCCAAGCTCACTTCTAAACCCGGGTTGCCGGCGTGGCACGAGGTGTGGATTCCAGCGCCTCAACCCTTAGCGCCACCAGGCCTAGAGTTGCTGTTTGCTTTAAACTCCCAGCAAGTGCTTTGGTCACTTTTGCCTTTGGCAACTGCTGGTAGAGGCTTGAGCTATGTCGACATCGCTGGTCCACAGTTAACTGCAGTCCGCTCCCTGTGCTGCTTTGATGCCCTTCACCACATCAAATTCCCGGTCTACTAGCCCTTCTCAGTGCTGATGCAAAGCCTGATGAGAAGAGGCCATGCATCTTTCTCCTCATTGCCTCCCAAGCCAGCGGTTGCTTAGTCTTAGATTGGTCTCCTGTTGGGGCAAGCTGTGCATGCTGTCCACACACCTGCTTACACCGCTCACACCAGAACACATCCCCTACTCTGCGACAGATCAGCCCGAGGAGAAGCGACCGACTCACCATGATCGCGTAAGTGTCCACACTGTCACATTTGCACTGCAGCAACCCAAGTGCTCGGGCTGCTGCGGTGCAAGCATGGCAGTGTAAACTGGTCTTAAGAGGAGAGTTACTGGGCTATGGCAAGCACTCCGAACACTGTTGCCCACAGCTACTGCTGCTTGGAAAGGCTTCAAGTTCGACAAGAGTTAACTGTGAGCAGTCGCTGCTTCTACAGCAACTCTCACTGAGAGCATTCGGTTTCTCCTGCCAAATGCATCTCGAACATGTCATACATCCAGCACACAACCCCTTCACGCAGCATGGGGAAAAATGCACCAGGAACCACAAAAGTGGAAAACAGCACTACTTGCTGTGCCAGCTAGGGGGCACACTGCCAAGCAACCCATCTTGTGTGCCATCCCCAACCCAGTCGTGGTCTGAACGCTGCCTCAAACCATTGTATTTATAATCAATTTTTTACTGCTTTTTCAATAAAACATTTAGACAAACACACCAGTATCCAGGATAGGCATTACATACAAGTCTGATACAAATAATGAGTTATAAAGATACGGTACAGCTTCCATGTAATGATCAATGCTAAGGCAGAAGAAAGGAGAAAAACCCAAAGAGGGAGAGAGTGGAGGGGAGAACCCAGAGCCAGCATGCACTAAAGGTAGATCATACATCACTCCAGGCAGTATAGTGCAGTGGGTTAAGGCTCTGAGCTACAGATCTAGAGACCTGGGTTTGAATCCCACAGCTGCCTAGGTGCACACTGTGCCATCCTGAGCAAGGCACTTAATTTTCTTGCGCTCCCAGGGTGCATCTGGAAATGAGCTTCGGCTCAGTGTGCTACTCCTGGTTAAACAATGTTCTTTCCCTTTCCCATTCCGTGGCTGAAGACTGAATAAGCATTCACTTGCGCTCTTCACTTGTGGGAGGATCCATAGTGGTGTGGAGATGGAATTGTATATTAAATGAAGGATAGAGTTGCTTCTTTAAGGGTCCTGGTCACATGGTGGTTACATGCCTTCTTGGAGAAACCAGTCTCAAGCGAGAGGCCACAGCCAGTGCACCAATACTGCTCCTTACGGGGGCTCCAGCTGGGGGAGAGAGTGGGATACATGTGAACTTCACCGGACAACCAGGCCTCCAATACCATTTCCTATAGTGATTCCTTGTGGGTAAAAGTTAGGGAATGGAGTAGCTGTGAGCATGACCAGAGTCAATGCTCCTACACCAATGCATGGTACGCCACTAAACCTATTTCTCCTGTACATTGAGCCAAACTTGAATCCATGTTTTCCAGATCCTAAGGGATACTGTCATAGTCCTAGGCATCAGTAGAATGTGCCTTCTGTGTGAGAATGTTCTGTGTTCCCTAGATGGATGGAATTTGTATTTCTGATTCATTGGAAAATGAATTGGGCAGTAATGCGTAATAGGGTGTGTTGTGCTGGGATCATGTCACGCCTTGGGTGGTTGAAGCACAAGGCCCCAGGCTGAGTACATTCAACACCTGAGAAGAGATGTTATCCCAGCACAGCACACACCCTGTCATACATTATTGCCATTATACAATGGCTCGTTTTATGAAAAAAAGAAAAAAAAATTTAAAATCATTTTTGTAAATGATTTTGGACTCTGGAAGCATACTTGTTTTATTAAAAAAAAAAAAAAAAAAAAAGGAAAAGTTTGTTTTCCATTTGTCCACTAACTAGGTGGAGGTGTGTGGCTGTCCATGTCCTATGAGTGTCTTATTGAGGTGTGTATCATCGTTCCCCCCCCCCCAAAATAACTTGGAACTGACTAGTCCACTAAGAAAATTAGGACTTTTATTTTACATATATTACAGAGTGGACGAGAAGTTTGTGGACCCACACCGCTGGCTGTGAAAGGAAAGCCTAACTGGAAAAAAGTAAGTGGAGTGCTGTGTTTTACACTGTGATCATTTGTTTACTTATCGGGTACAGCAAGGGATTCAACGTGAAGAGCTGAAGCCGTGACTGCTTTGGTTCTTAAAAATAGTTTTTGATTGTAGGACTGGGGGTACAGACATACAAAATAAATCAAATTTTCATGGTGGCAATTTTTCCCATGGAACAGTGTCCATGACCTGCAAGACTGGCAGCTACAGTCTCCGCAGTTCATTGAAGTGGCTGGGTTCGTGAAAGAAGACAGAAATGTAAATATATTGTGCAAGCTTTGTTTGCTGGGGCACAGCAGACTGTCACTTGGTGAGAGGGACTTTTTTTCCTTTTATTTAGTATCTAAAGGACCCAGGGACTGTGAAGGCGGGTTGCGAGCGTGAATGATGGCTGCTTGTGAGCTGGGGGAGTAGGCTGCTGAGCGGGGAGCACACATGTGGGCTGCATGGAATGATTCCAGTAATGTTTGATACAGTCGCCTGTGTGCTGAGACTAGACCTGTGATGTACTGGGATAACATTACGGGTCCAGTCCTGCAGTGACCAATCAGAACCCAGGATTTTTTCTTGCCATTGTATAATAAAATATAAGTAAAAAAATAAAAAAAAGTTTTTCCATATATGACAGATGATAGTTTTTTCCACACCTTCTCCAGAGTAAGGATGCTTGAAATCGGCTGATGTGATCTGATTTTCAGATTTAGAATTGTAGGGATTTCCGAATCGTAAATTCAAATTCTAAGAGGACCTAAAATTCGGATTTAGAATTTGGATCCTAAATGGTTATGTATAAATAGGTTTTAGGGTTCAGTTTAGGATTTTGGATTTTCAGACTGCAAATCTGAAAATTTTAAATCCGAAAATTGGATCGGAATCTGACCAATTTGATTCAGTTCGGGGGATTCAGAGCAATCCTACTCCAGAGCTCACGTATCAGTCGTGCTCCCCTAGAAGGTACGTACAGCCTCATGGGTGGATCGGATAAGCCGCAGAGCCATCTTCTGCTGACAGTTTGTGTGTATAAAAAGTCAGAGTCTGGGCCACTGTGGCAGTCTGTCTGGGTGATGGCAGTTGAAAGGAAAGGATAGGAATTTAGATTTGTTTAGTGCCTTTCATACGCATTGTACCCCGATGCTCTTTACGGTGTGTGTGATCTGTTGCATCAGCCATGGGGCGAGCACAGGGAGGTTTAAGTGAGATAAAAGAAGGCTAGAGGAGAGAGAGAGAGAGAGAGTATTGTAGATACAGAGAAGCACAGCGATGTGCTCAAGGTCAAAGAGTGAGAAAGGGGTTTACTGGATTTACCAGATGTTATAAGACAAAAGGAGGCACAAGGCCCATCAAGATTGTCCCCCACTGGTGTGGGTCATTAACTGATGGAATAACGATTTAACCAAATATTAAGTTGGTTCTTAAAAGTATCAAACTTGGTACAGTTTACAAGTTCTTGTGGTAACAAGTTCCATGCTCTAGATACTCTAATACAGAAGAAGTTGTCCCTTTTGTTAGTTCTTGCTCGATGGATAACTAGTTGTTTATTATGAACTCTTCCCACTATGCGTTTAGTGGCTAGAGTTGGTCCACATTGTTTCATCAGAATCGGAGATTGTAATATTTTAAATGTGAGTAAGAGATCTCCCCTATATTTCCTTAAATGTAAGGACGATGATCGGGTGGTTTTGAGCCTAGTTTCATAATCCAGATTCGGAAATTTAAGGAATCATTTTTGTGAATCTTCTCTTAACTTGCTCTGGTCTATTGATGTCCCTTCTCAAATATGGATTCCAGAATGGGGATGCAAAGTCCAGATGTGGACAAATATAGGAACTGTATAATGGGATGAAGCAATCTTCATTTTTATTAATAAATGTTCTACTATTTTTTTCAAGATATTAGTTTTATGTGCAGTTTTTGTACAATGTAATGAAGAAGACACATTTACTTGAACCCCTAGGTCCTGTTCATTAGTGGATGACGTGATTAGTGAGTTGTTTAGATAGTATTTGTTCATAGGATTAGTTTTTCCCATTCTCTGTCTTGACAGAGGATCTGGACTAGGTAGTCGATTTCCCATATTGACCCTACATTGCCTTCGGACCATGCCCCCATATCTCTAACCCTAACATCTGCAACAGAACACAGACATACCCTTTGGAGATTCAATCCCTCCTTTTTGAGGGGTCCAGAATTTAACACAATGGTACAAGAAAAAAAAATCCCACAAACTATGAAAGAGAATGAACATCTGGACATTTCACCGGTGACCCTCTGCAATAAGATGAAACGAGACTTCCGGAGGGGGGGGGCATTATTGCCTCTGCTTCCCAGAAGAAATGACAGAGGGAAGACAGGTTGAAATCCCTACTGGAGGAACTTAGCTTTTTGTAGCTTGCTCACATGCAGATGGTGACTCACTGGTGGCACAAATCAAAGCAACTCATCACAAAATTCAAGCCCTACTTTATTACAAGACAGAACAGGCACTGCTGTGGCTCTGCCTGTCTTCCACAAAGGAGACTCACAAGCACCCACCATTCTGGCACATAGACTGCCCCAGAAAATGAAAACCTGTACACTTAACACGTTGCTGCACCCTGTCATGGGGCTGCTTCCACCAAAACCACAGAGATCTTAAACATTTATCAGACCCTGTTCGCTCAGTTGGAGGACCCCCCCCCCCCACCGAGAGTCTATACAAAACTTTCTGGATAAGCCCTTCCAAATTCAATGGACACAAAGTGGAAACGTCTCAGCACCCCGATTACCTCACAGGAACGTATCCAAAGAATGAAAGCCCTGACAAATGGTAAAAGCCCCAGCCAAGATGGCTATGGTGCTGAATTTCACAAAGCTTTAATTGATCCCCTCCATGGTACCCAAAACGTTTTCAGCACTGCCGTGTCTCTGCCCAATGCCCAGATACCTGGAGATATGCAGTTATCTTGGATGTCTTCAAACTTCAAAAGGACTTCAAGCAGCCGACCTGGTGGCGCTGAGGGTTGAGGTGCTAGACATCACACCTCACACTTTGCCAGCGACCTGGGTTCAGGAACGACTCCAGGTGCGTCGGTGTGCCAACGTAGGGGGCAGAGCAGGATCAAGCATGCTGATGGGAAGCTCCTTTCCGGTGGGTTGCCCCCTGTAGTTCTGCTCCCACTGGGTGGAGGTCCGGTGGGTAGCATAGGTGGATAGGGGTGGCAAAAAGCTAAAGGAGGTGGAAGAAGCTGAGCTGGTGCCACGGGTGCATGTGTAGCCCACACACTCGCACAGCCATGTGCTGGGGCCTCGTGGGGGGGGGGTGAGAAATCGTCAGTTGGCGGGAGGAGGCAACTAGGACCAAACAGCTGAATTAAAAAAAAAAAGTGTGTGTGTATATAGATATATATAGATAGATATATATATATATGTGTATATGTACACACACACACACACACACACACACACACACACACACACACACACACAGTAGTAGATAAATGTTTCTGTAGCATTGGATTTTTAAACATTACATGACAATTTGTATAGTCAGCGGTACAAAAATAAGTTTTCAGTTTACAACGGTTGTCTAGCGGTAGCAATTACATGTCCCAGGGAGAGTGAGTGAGTGTGGATAACGGCTGGGCTTTAAATGATTCTGGAAAGTGATGGTCTCTTAATGTGTCCGTCAGTTCACTCCAGTGCTTTGCAAAATGACAGGAGAAGCTGTTTTAACCCAGTGCAGAACTCCTACAAGGTGGCAGTAGACAGTGATGTGCCATTCCCCTAGTACCATATTTGTTGTCCGCGTAATTGAACAGAGACTGCAGACCCAGAGACAACAGGCCTCATTGAACTTTATGGCCTAAGACCAAAGTGTGATAGAGCACCATCGAGCTGAGGTTTATCCAGTTCAACCTACTACAAAGGACACGGGTGTCGGTATCATTTTTAAGGTCTAGCGCAAAGCGGCAGGCCCTGTTAAGCAGGCCCCTAACTCGGGACATTGCACTGTCATTCGCCAAGCGATACATAACACTACCATAATCAATGCTTACGATAAAGCTTTGCTCCAGTAGCTCCTTAATCTCAGTAAGGAAGTTGCCCCCGTGCCAGTAGAGGAATTGAAGTATTGAGTCTGCTGCCTTAACAAGATTGTCTACATGGTCTGTGAATGACAGGGCACTGTCCAGGACAATGCTTGGGTACTTAAAGGTTTTCACTTGCTCAAGTGCGACTCCAGATGAAGAGGAAATGCATAAGTCAGCAGAGACGTCAGGCTTGTTGTAGTTACAAAATAGCATGCATTTAGTCTTCGAATCATTCTTGGCTGGAGGAAACGTCATCCTGCAGCCTCCCCCTCAAACTATCCAATCTCCTGCCACTTGAAAAAAATGACAGTATCATCTGCATATAGAATTATGTTGGTCGATTTACAAGCCATAGATAGGCTGTTTATGAATAGACTGAATAGTACAGGCCCAAGAATGGATCCTTGGGGGAACCCTACATTGACCAGTCTGTCATTGAAGAGCTCATTACTGCATTTTACACCTCCTGATCTACAGGGTAGGTAGTTCTTAAATCAGCAAACTGTCATCGGAGAGGCCCAGGTGGAGTAGCTTGTGGCAGAGGACACCATGGTTGACAAGGTCAGATGCCGTAGTGAGATCTGTGAATATAGAGCCAGCTGGTTCCCCACTGCCAAACGCACAATGTATTGCATCTCTAAACCCCAGGAGTGCAGTCATGGTGCTGGATTTCTTCCTGAGCCCATGCAGCTCTTTGGTCTAGAGTTCATACTGGCTGAGATCATCTACAAGCTGGTCTTTCACAACCCTCTCAAGCCTTCTGGGTAAGGGAAGAGGGTAGAGGGATAGAGACTGGCCAGCAATTGGAGAGCAGGTTGACAACCCCGCCCTTAACACAGGGACCACATAGGTCTTTTCCCAGATATCAGGCACTCACCCAGTGGCCAGGGGCAGATTGAACATTTGCTGCAAGGAATAGGTGACTTCCTTAATCCCACGCTTGAAAAGATTTATCAGTGCTATCGGGACTGATTCTAACTTACATTTTTATCTTGGCAAGGTAGTCGTATACATCAGACCAGAATAGTCCTTTAAAGTAGAACCTAGGTCTGTTGTGCTCACAAAGAGGTTCACCAGCTGGGGCAGGGTGGGTGGGTGCTTGGCACCAGTATATATGATGATAGATCACTAAATACATTGTTAAAGAGCTACTGACGCCTCAAATAAAACTTTAAAAAACATAATAATTACATACAATTCTGCCTGCATTCCATTTATATTTTGTATATTTCTCCTCCCCATTATTTATTACTAAGAAAATGTGAATGAATATATGATATTTATCCCTTAGAGTTCCTTCAGAGTCCATCTGTCTCTATAGCTTACTCCCTACTTCAAGCTATAATCCTCTTTTGTGACATGACAATCTGTTACTGTGGGAGTAACTGAGAGCACAAGCAGTGCTGTATGACTTCAGGTAGGGAGAAAGCAACCGGACAGACAAACTCTTTAGGAGCAAAGATCCTGTTTTCATACAAATGACCTCTGTAAAAAAAAATAGGCAGGAGGAATACAGCACTAATGGAAACTACAGTAGAAACATAGAAGTTGATGGCAGATAAGGACCGCAAGGCCCATCCAGTCTGCCCATTTTTTTCTACCTTATGAATGTGCCATAGGCCTGTACTCTGTCAATGGTCTATTTATTCATACTCCTCTGTATTGCTCCCTTATGCCTATCCCATGCCTGTTTGAAGCCCTGCACTGTATTTCTATCCACCACTTCCTGAGGTAGGCCGTTCCGTGCATCCGCCACCCTATCTGTGAAAAAGAACTTCCTCACATTCCCCCTTAATTGGCCTACCTCTAATCTCATGCTGTGTCCTCTTGTCCTGCTATTTTTCTTATATTGAAATACGTTCGACTCTCTCACCTTGTTAATGCTGTTAAGATGTTTGAATGTTTCGATCATATCACCTCTCTTCCTATTTTGCTCTAGGGTATAAATATTGAGCTCCGTTAATCTGTCCTCATATGTTTTCTGATGCAGTCCCTGCAACATTTTGGTTGTCCTTCTCTGGACTGCCTCCATTTTATTAATGTCCTTGTGCAGGTACGGTCTCCAGTACAGCACACAGTACTCTAGATGGGGCCTAACCAGTGTCTTGTAAAGAGGGATTATTACCTCCCTCTTCCGACTTGTGATACCCCTACTAATACACCCCAACATCCCTCTAGCCTTACCTACTGCTTTAGTGGTCTGCTTGGATGATTTCAGGTCATCTTTGATGACGATGCCCAAGTCTCTTTCGTCCCTTATGATTGACAGCAACTCCCCTTCCAACCTATAGGTAGCTTCAGGGTTTCTCTTCCCTATATGCGTGATCTTGCACTTCTTTGCGTTACACTCCAGTTGCCACTCTTCAGACCATTTTGCCAGTTTTTCCAGATCTCTTCTCATTCTGCCACCCCATCTGGATCATCTACTCTGTTACAGATCTTGGTGTCCTCTGCAAACAGGCAAACCTTACCCTCCAGTCCATCTGCAATGTCATTGATGAAGATATTAGAGGACTGGCCGCAGGACTAATCCCTGAGGTACCCTACTTATGACTTGCATCTTTTCTGACTGTATACCGTTTATCACCACTCTCTGTTTTCTGCCCACCAACCAGTTTGCCACCCAGATGACCAACTTCTGACCCACCCTGAGTCTACCCAGCTTATTAATCAATCTTCTATGTGGAACAGTATCGAAAGCTTTGCTGAAGTCAAGGTAGGCGACATCAACTGCACCCCCTTTGTCCACCACTCTGGTTACCCAATCAAAGAAATCTGAGATTAGTTTGACAGGACCTTTCTGTTGTAAATCCATGCTGTCTTGGATCCTGTGCCCCTATGGATTCCAGGTGTTGCACTATCCTTTTCTTGAGTGTCTCCATAATCTTGCCGACTACTGAGGTAATACTGACTGGTCTGTAGTTCCCTACCTCCTCTCTGCTAGTACTCTTGTGGAGCGGGATCACATGAGCCCTTCCCCAGTCTTCTGGGACCTCTCCTGTACTCAGAGACTCACTAAACAATTCTGATAATGGCTCTGCTAGTTCCACCCTTAGCTCCTTTAGTACACTGGGATGTATGTCATCAGGTCCTATTGCCTTGTCCACCCTGAGCTTAACAAGCTCTTGTAGGAACCTTTCTTTTGTGAAGGGACTTGTGCACACCTCCCTCCACCCTGTGTCTATGTTGCTGAGCTGTGGGCCCTGCCCTACCTTCTCAGTAAATACTGAGCAGAAGTATCTATTTAGGATAGATGCTTTTCCTTGGTCCTCCTCCACACACACACACACACACACACGCCCTCTTATCCCTTTGATCTTAGCAATACCCCCTTTGGACTTTGTCCTTTCACTAATGTATCTATAGAAAGTTTTGTCCCCTTCTTTTACTGTTCATGCTAGTGTTTCCTCGGTTTGGGCCTTTGCCTGCCTTACTGCCTTCTCTGCTTCCCTTAGGGAAGTTTAGTATGCCTCCCTATCTTCGTCCCGCTGCATTGCCTTGTATTTCCTGAAGGCCAACCTTTTGGTTCTGATCTTTTCTGCTACTGTTTTTGGGAACCAAAGTGGTTTCCTCCTTCTTTTGCTCTTGCTTTTCTCTCTAACACAATGGGATGTTGCTTCAAGTATTGCATCCTTATAATGCTTGCCCACTTTGCCTGTGCTCCTTCACCTGTATTTCTTCTTGCCAGGGCTAGCTTAACTTTGTTGGCCAACTTATCAAAGTCTGCTCCTCTACAGTACCATATTTTTGCCTTTGAGTGGGATGATTTAGTTCTAGTGGCCAAATTGAACCATACCATGTGATGGTCACTGGCCCCCTGGTGACCTTCTATGGAGATCTGCGATCCTTTCCTTACAAGCAGGACTGTCTAAATATTAGGTTTTGTTAAAGCTCTCCTGAACATGTCCCTAGCTCTTTAGATATCAGCAATATACTTGTCTCCGTCATTAGTGACACTACCATGGGTCATGGAGTGTGGCAAGAATGTATTGGCAGCCCCCAGGAATTCCTTGATACTACACCAGAGCTTTTTGAATTCAATTCAATTTTTATTTTACCAGGATAACACCATTGAGACAACTCATTTGCATGGAGGTCCTGGAGGGACACAATTATATAAAGGCACAAAAATCATTGTAAACACAATAAGGCAGATACATGCAAAAGGAATCGCCACACAAACGGGATACAATACCAAGACATAAATTAGTGTCGGAGACTTGATTAGCGGCCTTTGCTAATCAAAATGCAAAATGATTAGTAACTGGTCAAAGCTGATTAGCAGTGGGGGGTCCAGAATGTGGGGGAGATGGCTAAAAATAGTGAAAAATAGTGCCATTCGTGCATGCCAAGCCCTGCGGTCCTGGAGAAATTCGATTAGTACCTACCGCAAATTAAAACCGAAATTGATTCGCAATTGCCATTTTCTGATTAGCAAATTGCAATGTGAACCCGCTTATTTTATCCCTTGAATACATATCGTTAGTGAGAGCACCTAACATAGAGCTCTGGGCACGTATTACAGGAACAACCCCAGAAGGAAATACTAACATACAAAAGTGCATTTGGGGGACAGGGAGAATGGGGAGCAAGGTACATGCTAGAGATAACTGGAAGAGAAATAGCGGGGGAGAGAAAGTGAGACAGATGGAGGAACATAGCAAGTAGGATAAGGGTACAGATGGGAAGGAGATTGCTGCAAGGTAGCAGGCCTACTGGGGTAGATGAAGAAGGCAGAGATGGTGTCCAGAGGGATCCACATAGAGGAGATTAAGGACAAGCAGCATGACGGAATAGCAGTCCACAGTGGCAGGTAAGTGCTATGGTGATGGCGCAGTGAAGGGGTTCCTTGTAAACAGGGGAGGTTATGCATAGCAATTGCACTTGTCCTTCAGAATGAGTCTAAGCAGAGACTTAAAGGTGCACATCCCAACAGTATGCACGAGTTTGTGTCCTTTGTAGGGTGTTCCGTAGGGTGGGTAAAGCATGGCTTATGGTTGAGGAAGAAGAATCAGCATTTATGTAACACTTTTCATACACAGTGTCCCAATGTGCTTTGCAAGCAATGCTAGACTGGTAGTGAAGTGACTGAATGTGTGGTGGCAGCCATATCGCACATAATCACCCACACACAGCCTGGATAACTGCATGAACCAGTTTATGGGAAAGGGAATGTTGGCCAGGACACCAGGAATGTTCCCTGCTCTTTGCGAAGAGTGCCCTAGGTTCTTTTGCTTGCACCTGGACACCCACCAGGACAACACCAGGATGGACAGAAGGGACCTCAGTTTAACGTCTCATCTGAAGGCCGGCACACCCCAGCAGTACAGCACCCCCCAATACTGCACTCGGATGCCAGCAATTTTTTGGTGCAAGTCCAATCCTGGTGTGGGATGAGAACCCACGACCTTCTGGTCCAGAGGCGGATGTGCTGCTAACTGAGCCACACTGCCAAGAACCATGGCAGGTTCTTATCCTAGGGATGTCAAATGTAATATATGAAAATTTTCTGAGTGTGTATGCGCAGGAGGAGCATTTGAATAGGACGCAGATGTAAGGTGGAAGTTTCATTGTGCAGGCTGTGTAAACCCAGAGGGAGGCATTTCGCTACCTCTGGGTGTTAAGTGTAACCGATCTGCAAATAAAGAGAACAATAGTGGGTATTAAACGGGGCATTTGTGACAAGTCTTAAGGTTCTATGGTAAAGCGTGTCCAGTGTGGATAAGGCTGATTTGGGGCAAAGAAGTATTTAAAAAAAAAAAAAAGCTGATTTGGGGCAGTGGCTGTAGAGGAAATCTGCATTATCGATTAGTGGGAGGAAAGTCATCTGGTCCAATCTTAATTTAGCTTCGTAAGTAAGCAGATGCTTAATACGATAGAAGAGTTTGAGCCTTTTGAGGCTGGTTAAGCAGGTTTTTCTGTAAGGTTTTATAGTAAGTAGCTTTGGCTTGTCTGACAATGGAATTTATGAGAGTTACAAACTCATTGTACTTTTGCAGGTAGTTACTGCCACCCTTTCTTTGTATAGTTTCCAGGCTCTGTCATATTCCTGGGGCAGCAACTTAATAGCTGTGGTGTGCCAGGGTTGAGAGCTTCCCTTCCTAACTATGAGCTTGAACAGGGCAACAAGATCACAGACTTTATTAAATTGGAGAATTAAGTACTTGAGGGCTGCATCGACATCCTGCGTCTTTATTAAGAAAGACCAGTCGGTTTATTGCAGGAGGGCTAGAAAATATGGGAGCATCTTCATTCCGAAAACACAAACATTGGAGGTGGAGGGCTTATTTTTGTTAGCCTTGGAGGACCATCTACAGGTGACAGGGGAGTGGTCACTTAAGAAGTCTGGCAAGACAGCGCCAGAAATGATCTTGTCCGGATGGCTGGCTAGGATCCAGTCTAGAGGAGTAACAGTATCTGTTTTGTAATTTACCCTGGTAGGCCTGGTAATAACCTGGTTAAGGTAACCATAGTTAATTTGTCCTTGAAGGCCTTACTAGTACTTAGAAGCCAGTTATAGTTATTCTCCAACCACAGTTGTCTGATGCTGAGGATTTAGCCTAGAAACAGCATTAATAAAGTACTCAAACTCATCCAATGCATTTTTTGGCAGGGTGTAAGCAGCAGTGAGGTTGAGTTGTGTTTTTTTTCACCCTTGAGACCTAGCCTTATGTTAATTGCAATGAGCTCACAGCCAGATGGTTCCAGATTAGTGGGGAGTCTGCTGGATCGGAGAAAGGACTTGATGTGTACCAGACCTCCACCACCCCTTCTTGCAGCCCTGCCCTGTCTAAATAGGGTGTAGAAGTCGGTATCAACTGCAGTCCAGGATCTTACTAGTGAGCCAGGATTCCGTAACTGCAACCACATCCAAATGAGTTTGTTATTCAGAGTTTAAATTCATCAGGTTTGGGCATAAGGTCCCCCATGTTGACATGGACTATGTCCACATAGCCCCTGAAGAATGATGTGCATGTAGCTGGAGTAGAGTTTGGATGCACATTGATTGCCACCAAGAATAAGTGGAAGCGGTAACAACTGTGAGTGCGTGGAACAGTTTACAAGAGCTACAGGATGCTTCGTTTATGCATTAGGCCACTTTGTGCGCTATGAAGGTACGTGCTACTGCTGGCTTCTTTGTGCGTTCATATGTCTGTATGCCGGACAAAATCGCTGTAAGGCATCTCCAGCAGGGTCCCCATATTTTGGCAGGGATGTGGGGAACCTTGGCGTCGGATGGAGTAGAGTAACTGGCTTTTTAAAGGCTTGTTCCAGATTATTGGTGCAAGAGACAAGAATTACTAGTCCAAGTCAAGTGATGTTGCAGTCAGGGTGGTGGTGCACATTTAAGGCTGAGCTGGTGACTAAGGCCCAAAGAACTATAATTCCTACTGCACTTGCTCCACTTGGTTTCAGTGCTGAGGAGGTCACGTTATGCGCTAGGTGCAGAATATTTAAGATGGGGTTTGTTCGCTCTGTACGTGGAACCACTGCAGGGTATTAAATAGCTGATTTAGCATAGCAAAATGCTACTCAAAACCAGAGACAATGCTAACCGTTTGCAGGAATGCATCGCAGTAGACCGCTAGTCAGTTTTTCTGAGTGAGTACATGGCATAAGAGGCTACATTAATAAATGTTATTTTTAATTTTGCTGATCAGTCTGTGCCAGGTGCTATGCATTTTCACATTTGATTAGCACTTTCACACAGAACTGCTAATCAGGGTATTTTTTCAGCTTCTTTAATACTGTGCACTGACACAATTTCTGACACACATGGATGAAATACAGGAGGTGGGGGTGGAGGTTCATGAGTATCTCCATAAAGTAACAGATTATGCTAATGACCTGCTGCTTTATATTTCGGACCCAGACCAGTCCCTACATTACCCCCTCTCTCTTTTTTTTTTTAATGTTTTTCTTTTTTTTTTTAATTTGTTTCTTCATATTTTAATAAACGTACAGTTTACAAGTCCACATGCCAGACTTCACGTTACAATGCAGGAGCCATCCAGTGGTACAGAATATCATAATCTAAGCACTTTGGTTATGAATATAGGGGTTATTCATACAAAAGATCTATATAAACATTGAAGGATAGCTACACTCTGCAAAAGAAGGGTCATTCCAGATCAATATATTTGAGCTCAGCAGGTAATACTCAACATCTGGTGCTGATTAGACACAGTTACCAAACATTATAATTTCGAACAGGTTATTGTCCCCCTCGAAAACTCTGTTACATTGCTCCCTTATAACATTACAAGCTACAACAGGTAGATTGATTTAAGCCCAATAAAACAATAGAACCAACAGCTATTTATTTTCTCTCTCGAACATCTGCCCCCTATGCAGTGTCCAAGTTAGTGTCCTTAATAGTAAGAAACATATTTAGTGTCCCTTAGGAAGAAAAAGAAAGTAGTTGCATATTACCAACGGGAGCAACAATGAAGGTAGTGTTCATTAGTTTCTTGTATAAAATTTCTCAGATCCCAGAAAAGCTTCATGTCCCCGTCTCATCCTCCGACTCTTGAAAAGTTCCAGCTCGAGGTCCCTTAAATTCCTCCTGTATCTATTCGACCCGCTTACCAGCCTCCACTGGATCGTTAAACTGAAAAGTATGCCTGCCTTTGAAAATCCTGAGGCGGGCCGGCATTGACGAATGAGATACTCCCAGACTTCGCAACTTGGCCCCGCACCCCGTCAAACTTCTTATTTCGGGCCCTAGCTGCGAAAGATAAATCCAGGAAAGATGCAGGGTATGTCCATTTGTAGTTAAACTGGTCAGCGTTACGAGCAGCTCGTAAGATCAGTTCCTTAATGGATGCACTCTCTGTGACAAGTAGGATTGTTCTTGGCAGGTCTGGTTGGGCATCCACCGTGCAAGGAGAAACTCTATAGGCCCTCATAAAGCGATCTTTTAGCTCAGGATCCAGGTGTAAAGCTCCAGGCAGCCAATTCTTCAGGAAGGTCAGCAGATCAGGCTCTTCAGCCCCCTCTGGTAGTCCAATTAGTCGTACATTTGGAGCCCTATTTGCATTTTCTAGTGCTTCTAATCTGTATTTCAGCTGACTATTTTCCTGGATCACCTTTGCTGTTGCTACCATAACTTGAGAAGCTGAACTCTGTGCTGCACTGGCCGTCTTTACGGCGTTCTCAATCTTATCATCTTGCTCATCGAAGCATTTAAGTACCGCTTCAACTTTCATGTCGATAGCCCTCATGGAAGTTTGTAGGGCCTTCCACAGGGGCTCCACGCTATGATCAGTCGAGGTGGAGAAAGTGACCTGATTATCAGTCGGTTGTAGAGTCTTTGAACCACCTGGAGCTCCACGTTGTATCTTCTCCATATTTGATTTTGGTATCAATCAATGTCACATCAGCTCCCGAAGCCACTGGTATCAAAAGTCCAGGTATAAATCACCAAATAGATGTATAAATATGTAAAATTTCTATTTTCCAATGGAGCTTAGGAGAAAGACATCTGCTCAGTAGAGTGCTCTCTAGTGGCCCCCCTTTTAATGTTTTTCTTGAGAAAATGTCAAAATGCAGACTCCTGTAACCATGACATACATTAAACATCAAAACGTTGTCTCAGAGATTTTCTAGAGCATCTAATCAGAAGGTTATCCAAACTGTGTATTACATTATGGGAGCAGAGAAGAGCAGAAAGAACAGGGAGGGGTACAGTATAGAGGATAATGTATGGGCCTCTATTGGTAATCTCCGTTCCCGCTAGCATTTTGAAAATGTTAGCCACTGTGGCTAAAGTGACCCCAGACTGTTTAGGCACTATATGAAAGCATAAGCCACACAATGATGTACGCTGCCAAATTAGTTATTCTAAACCACGTACTATACTGTTACTAAAAACTGCACGAACAGAAGGGTTTAAGCTCAGAGACCTGGGCAACTTTAAAAATCATTAGACATCTTAGCCACGCGCTAAAAATATTCGCCAGTGGTGACGTGGCGAGTGGCAAGTGGGAACATAGAGTAACCAGTTTGTTAACCATCAAGAGGTTGCCAGGGTGACCATGTAAACCTCGAGAGCGAAGCGTGAGAAGTTTACATCGCCATGGCAACCTGGAGACGTTACACAAACCGGTTACCGATAGAGGGACCATACATTGTAATTTATAGTGTGTGGTACCCATAAACCATCAGAAAGAAAAAATTAAGAAGGCTCTTTACTCTTGCAGTTTCAGTCACCGCCATGGCCGTTCTGGGTCATGCTCTCACTGCTGCACCAGTTTTGGGAAGGCTGTCGGTCCGTGAGGGAAAAAAAGATGCATGCATGCATGTGCAGATCGGCTCCATTTGTAATCCCATCACTATGACGTATTCAAGAGGGGTCAACAACCCCTGATGTCATAGCAATGGGATTATAAAGAAATAATCTTGCCACTTTTTAGCGGTAATAAGGGCTCACCATACACTATAGTACTATAATCAACTAGTCAAAGAAGGTAACACCATAAGCTTCATATATCAACACAGCTGCTTTATCCTCCCCAGAGTTATAGTTAGAAAGGGGCTCCAGATTTCCTGGTATCTGGCTTAGAGTACCATTAGCAAGGTGGGTTAACCTCTCATATTCTGCCAGTCTGGACATCGCAGAGAGCCATTCTGAGGGGTCCAGAGGAGCACCTGACCTCCATTTAAGTAGGATCTGTCTTTTGGCTTCCAAGGCTGCAGGGACAGCCATCTTGCACTCCCTTTTTGAAAGATGTTGGAGAGGGAAGGGGTCCTCCCATGATCCAGAAAGTGGGATCCCCAGGGAGTGAGTGCCCCACCACTTTGGTGCAGAAATTATGAATTTGGTCCCAGTATTTTGCAGAGGGGGACAGGTCCACAGAATGTGTAAGGTTACCTATTCTGTGTGGCAACGACAGCACTCATCTGTAGCGAGAAGGCCCATTCTCTTAAGAACAGCTGGCATACGGTACCCTCACTGAAGAATTTTTTTCTGAATAAGTTGGTAGCGCAGGTCTCTGAAGTTGGAGGGAACCATTCTAAGCATGTCAGACCATGTCTTTGTTAGGATGAGAGTTTGAAGTTCCAACTCCCAGGCAGTTCTTTGCTTATTGAGCATAGGGCACCAGAGCTCCAGAAGAGTCTTATATGTGACCCCTTGGCTGGCCCGGTGGTATTGAGGGTTGAGGTGCTGGGTGCCACACCTCATGCCACGCTGTCAGCCTGGGTTCAGGAACAGACTCGGGGTGTCGGGGGCTGGCAGGGGAGAGGAAGGATTGAGCGTCCCATGACTGCTCTAGTTCCTCTGGGGTGGGTATGGGGTATATGGCGTGCTGCTGTGGCACCTAGCGGAGGCGAGGCACACTGTCAGTGGTGTGCATTCCAAGGGAGGGAGCGCTGCGGACATCTGCACGTAGGTGCATCAGACATCATTGCACGTCCAGCTCCCTGGGGTAGTACTGGCAGAAAATTGTGGGGCGACCGCGGCGGCTCATGGCTGAGCCCCAAACCCTGGACCACAGGCGTGGTCACCTGGATTTCCCGATTATACTGGGCCCCCAGAGAAGGGTGTCCATTAATTTCATCAGGGCCTGTGTGTGTCTGGCGCTTGCAGCGTACGCCAGACCTGGTCCAGGGGCTCAGGTACCTGTGGTTGGCAGTCGTTGTGGCCCACTCCACAACTGAGGAGGTAAAAATGTTAAATGATGATGATTAAAAAAAAAAAAAAATGCGACCCCTGAGGCAGGTTGTGTTTGCCATCAAGGAGTTTATTCAAGATGCCACCTGCATTTGGGACCAGAGAGGGGGTTGTTCCTGCCAGCACATGTCTGATTTGCAGGTAGCACCAGAATTCAGTGCGAGGTAGGCCCCAACGCTCAGCTGATAGTCCAGGTGCCTAGAGAGCTGGTCTAGTACATGTTCTACTAGCCATATGCCCTTTTGCTTCCAAGAGTTCCAGGACATTGTGCTGCGTGCTGCCTTCAGCCTCGGGTAAGCCACAGCCCTTCTGGCCATCTGAGCACAGACAGTTGTGCACCTGTCATTATGGTGCCAACTTCGGGAGTTCGATACCCCCTCCCCTCGGAGTTAGTATATTTAGAAAGGGGGGTGCTGGGATGAGTGGCACAGCCCCCCGAAAAAAGAGATGCCGGCGACCTCAAAATGTGGCACCCTAATGACTGGGTGCACTGCTGCTGGAGCCCTAAATGGGTGGAACCAAGCCACAGAGGTTCCCATTTGCCCAGTGACCTCATGTCATCACTGTATTTCTTTCATGAGTGGTACAAGATTGTATGGCAAAAATGTGGATCAGGGAGCCAAGACATGGTCCACCACTTAGGGTGTGCCTCCTTGACCCAAGGTGCCCCCCCCCAGGCCTGTCTCCAGGGGCAGCTACACCAGAGCTGACTGAACTTCAGAGGAGGGGGGGGTTAACCAGTGGAGATTCTGTTGAATGCCTGCAGCCTGGTTGTAAATCTAGATGCAGGGCAATGCCCACCCACCTACATCCACTCTCTTGGTGTCCGAACCCCTGGCACTTGCACAGTACTAGGATATTGCACTTTCCTCGGCTGATTGATAATAATAATGTAAACATGATAATGTGCAGTTTACAAAAATAGTAGTTACAGTACTCCTGCATGCAAATAGATGTCCCCCATGGCTTAGCCGTCATGTGCATTATCAGAGGGCTGGCTGCGGTGGGGGCGGGGCTTGGGGAGAAAAATGACTCTTGGGTGGGGGACCGCAGGATCAACAAGATAAATATAAGATGTACAGACAAGTCGGATACTAAAAAAATTCACCTTACTTGGGATTTTACTAACTAACTAACTAACTCCAAGGCATGGGTTAACTACATGATGGCACCACACGGTATTGCTAAGCTGCCAGGGTGACCCCATGTACACATTTTTGAATTCTTTTGAGCCATTCCACTCATGTAGCAGTAAAGCTGCTGCTCCTTGCATCGGGGACTGGGGTTCGGGAACAGATTCTGGTTGCTCAGGTGCAGGAACGGGGAGGGAGGATTGAGCATCCCGGAGACAGCTCTCCTCCCATGTGGAGGTGGATGCTGCATCCCACTGCATGATTATGTGACATGGTGGAGGCTAGTTGGCTGCACAGCAGAAGCACACAGAAGGGGCGAGGGGTAGCTGTGTTCCAAGATCCAGACAGATGAACCACACACTGAACCAGAGCAGCAGTTTAACTGAATTTATTGCTGAAAGACTGCCATACAAGAAAACCGCTTCAGCTACTATACAGTTAGCCCCAGTGTACCCTGGTCCTTTGCTTGTGAGAGCCTCTTCGGGGGCAGCTGCTCAATGTCAGGCATGCATATGTGTGTGTCATTGCACAGAGACACCCTCGGAAGGAAAACCAGGAGCAGGAGGAAGAAGCCCAGCTCTGTTGTTGCACAGAATCTCCCCACAGGCACACACATGATTGACACAGCAGGCTACCCATCACTGTCCTAGTCTTAAGCAAGCGGTAGGTAACCAGTAAGTCCATGAGGTCAGTGATCAGGTCTGGGGTGGTGTTGGGCAAGTCGGAGTATGAGGATAGGCTTAATTAAACCAGTCTTTTAACAGGTGGATTTTCCTTATTGGGGAGCGGGTTTCACATACATTTCTGTGATGCAATAAATAATTGCACACTAAACGTAATAATTAGCAGCTGTGCTCGTCAGCTGGAAAAAACATCATCATCGAACCATTTTTTTTTTTTTACAGCAGTAATATATTCCTGACCAGTCCAGGGTCTTCATGAAATTTTTTTTTTTTTTTAATTCATTCAAACTTTTGTAAGGCTGTTTGTCAGGTTTGTGATTAGCGGCACACTATAATGAAGGTGATGTCTCACCCAGCTGTTTAGTCTCCTCCCTTGAGTTCACTTTCGAGCTCTGCATTATCTGAACACAGATGCAGTGCATGCTGCTAGGAGAAATTAGGGGAGTGGTCTGCATCCTTGACACTAGGCAGAGATCTGCTGAGCATTCTCAATGATGCAGCCTGCTCCACCTCTCCATCTTGGTTGGCCATGTCACATGCTAAGTCATGTGACTGAGAGGCTAAAAGTACATTGGGGTTAAGGGGAGGTCGGAGGAGGATAACTGGACTGTGCTGGCACTTTGATTAATCCCGCGCGCTCCCCCCATCATGGACTGGGGGTCAGAGGGCCGAAGTTACTATGATGGCATGTTGGGGGGGGGGTGGGATTAGGCTACACAGCTGGGACTGATTTATTTAGTTCTTTATTGACGGGAAAAGTAGGGAGGGCAGGATAATAATTTGTATTTTCAGCCTTGGGGGGTGGAGGTGGATGGATACAGATGCAGACCAACTGAAACTGAACCAGATTAAGCTATTGGTGGTATTTTTAGAGAATAGGGGGAATCTGGCCAGGAGATTGGGGAAAATGCCCCTATGCGTCTCTTGACACCACAAACCAATCAGCGGTTACTACTCACGCCAGCACTGATTTATTCAGTTTGACTGAATTGCAGCTGTGAAAGGATGGCTGCCAGTAATTGCGGGGGACTGTTTTCTTCTTACCGGTACACACTGTATCCTTTGTGGCTGAAGGGGGCAGGAGGGTGCTGGATGCCGGTGGATATGCCGCGTGGGTGGTACTGATTGAACAGGACCGAGGAGAGGGGGCCACTGGACACGAGGGATTGTTGTAATATGTGAAAGGAAAATTGGGTGAGGGAAGGGATGCCACTGTACACCATGGCTTGTTTTATACTGGGAATCAGGGATCAGGTCAGAGAGGAGTGCCACCAGATTCCAGCGATATGTGGAGCTGCAGGATGGGGGCTCCAGTGCCATACCTGTAGCCCTCCACCTTTTGTCATTGTTATGAGGGATATACTTTTGCACTGAGGGCCAGTGTGAGACACTGGACCTCACAATGGGAAGTGCATCATCAAACATGATTTTACAAGGTGAAAACATTGTGGACCCATGCTTTTATTTGTCCAAAGTTTGCTTTATTGTACTATAGCGTCCACAGAATGTGCTGCACGTGCTTGGGTTTCCAGCATCTCCTCTGTGTGGGCAGCACCTTCTGAATGTGGGTCAGATGTGGGACAAAGGATAATTGAGGGGTCAGCTGAGGGATGTCCATCGTAATGTGGGACTCTTGAGAGGTATGCCCAGTGCTGTGTCTTTGGTTGGACCAGCTTCACTGTTGACCACAGGCTGCAGTGTGGAGAACACAGCTGGCACTGGCTTGGAGGAGCAAGTGTTGGCTCTTCCTATTGTAATGAGGGTATCCTGACATGCAGATGTCCTCTTTGCCCCTTTGATGGGCAGAGTGGTTATTTGCATATTATGGTTCTATTATGAAACTGTGTGTCCCATGAGCAAACAGCTTTGCTTGTGCAAATAACTTGATGTATATCGGCTCCTACTGTGGGGCCTGTCTGTGCCTTTCTAGTAGCTGTCCTTCCTTCCTAGCCCAGCAGGGGGCTTTGGATGCACTTTGCTCCTTCCTTACCCTGTGCTTCCAAGGCGGTATAATGGAACAGATGTTGCATGTGCACTGTTGGCTTTGCTCCTGTTCCCTAAATACCACTTTGTGCATGTCTGGCAACTTTTATCACCAGTGGGGGACTTTGCCCTCAGCTGAGCTCCAGCTTTGAACCCGCTGCCCATACTCATTGTGAAAGTCCTGGAAGATAGGCACTAGAAATGTCAAATATAAGGCTTAAATCAGGAGGTTCTCGCCTGCAGAGACCAAGTCAAATAAAGGGGTGTATCAGCCTGGATCGTGTCCTCTGTATGTACTGAAAACTTTGTGAAACTTACAAATGCAAACTCTAAAATGTTAGGCCAGTTTTCCTGACGTGCACATTTATCAGTATTTTACAACTCTAAGGTGTGCGACCAGAATTTCAGGAGGCATACGCCGCCGTGAGTGCCCACCCACATTGTGGTAGGACAGGCTAAAGACACTATGAAAACCACTATTAGGCTTCACAGATTTGTTTCAGGACTCGTATTTTGTTATTTTGGTTACTTCTGACTCCCCAAGAGGAAGAAGCTACTGAGCACTGTTACTCTTCCACAGACTACCAAACACAGTGTTTATATTTGTACATATTATATATATACATACACACACATATACAGTATATATACACAAACATACGAAGAAGCCAGCAGAAGGTAATTTGGTCTATCAAGTCTGCTCATATTGCAGAGTCCACAGCTTGAGCTAATGTCCCTGCCCTCCCTCCCACTCCTCCCATCCTCTCTACCCATGATTCTTACCTTCCCCCTATGCCTGTCCCAGCCTCTCTTAAAGCTGCCCACTGTCTTCAACGAGATGACCTCTTCCAGCAGCGCATTCCAGGTGTCCACCACCCTCTCTGTGAAGAAGTGCTTCCTGACCTCCCTCCTAAACCTTCCACCCCTCCAGCTTAAGACTGTGCCCCCTCGTGATATGGTTACCACTCAGCTTAAGGAGACTCTCCTTATCAACCTTATTTATCCCTTTCAAGTACTTGAATGTCCCAATCATGTCCCCTCTCTCTCCTGTCTTCCAGGGAGTACATGTTCAGTGCCCTCAACCTCTCCTCATATGCCTTGCCCTGCTGACTAGCTATCATCTTTGTAGCCCTCCTCTGTACCTTCTCCAGCAGGTTAATGTCCTTTTTGAGGTGTGGGCACCAGTACTGAACTCCATACTCTAGATGCGGCCTTACCAGTGACCTGTACAAGGGCAGTATAACCTCCTCTCTCCTACTACTGATCCCCCTAGCTATGCATCCCAGCATCTTGTTTGCCTTTGCTGCTGCTTTCTTGCACTGCGTGGAGTGCTTCAGGTCAGTAGTGCTAATTTTTATCGTCCTCCTGTTGCTGTGGCCCCCTGCCTCGGGAGGGAGTCCCCAGCCCCCGCCGGCGTCGGATCTACGATTGGTCATCGACAAACATTTTGTCTAACAACCGTACAGCAAAACCAGCTTGTTGACCGCATTTGTGGTTGGCATACGGTTTCTAGGTTAAGGACATGTTTTCTTCAGGGGCCTTTGCCCCCGAACCCCCCATGCCGGGGGCTCTGCCCCTGCACCCCCCCCATTAAATATAATCAACTCTGAGTCAGAGCTGATCAGGGGAAGGTGATGCAAGACCTTCCGAATACAGTGCCGAGGTACAGTGCTGACACCACTGTGACCTGGCGCTGTAGTGTCAGTCACTGTCGGAGGGGTATACCAACCGGCATCTACCAGCATGGCCCCCCCCGATGGGGCCAGCTGGGCTCCCCTGCCCCCGCTGAAGACCGGCTCCAGTGTGGTCAGCACCGTGGCTAGCCAAGGGCAGGACCTGCGAGGTGCCCTCCGTCATGCACCACAGCAACCGTTTCTCTGTTTTCTCACCTTCAGAGATGGAGTGTGCAGTGACACCAGCGGTGGTAGTGCGCACGCTCCTGTACTTGCTCCTCCAGGCATCTGCCCCATCTCCGCCCACATTGACAGTGTCGGCATGCTGCCCCTAACCTCTGCTAGGGGCCAGTCATATGTCGACCACTGGCACCCCCCTCCCTGGAGGAGGAGAGCAGTCCCTGGAATGCTCAGTCTTTCTCCTCCCCTGCTGACCCCCAGTGACCTGTGCTCGTTCTGGAACACGGGTCGCCGGCATGGCGTGAGGTTGTGGCATCCAGCGCTTCAACCCTTCGCGCCACCGGGTCAGCATACACATTTATATTTTATGAGGACTCATCGGATATTTGGGATTCCACCTTCAAAACACAATTCTAGTATAAACTGGCTGGGCATGTGTTACCAGAATATATATTTGCAGATTTCCATTAACAGAAAGAGCTTTGTAGCAGATTGTGTAGCAGACGAAGGAGTGACCTTTTTGCAAATTTGTCACAGAATCTCATGAGGAGGGGGTGCTTTTTAAGTACATTCAGTTAGCAGATACTGGGGTTTTGTTAATCAGTACATGTAAGTTTATTGTGGCCCCACGTACAATTGATTGGAGGTGTTTTAAATCACAAAATGCCCTGTAATCATAATATTGTACTCATGGAAGGCCTGACTCATCTGATAAGGTGACCCTCACATTCTGATTCATGGCTTTCCTTCAGAATGGGGCTGCCAGCTGGACAGAGCTGTGACCGGTCAAGGCTTGTCATTAACCTTTGTACCACTAGTTTTGCAACCACGACCACGCAGTGCAGCAGTCAGACTGTTACAGTGGCATTAAAGCACTCACAAACAGGAGCCAACGTCTCTTATTTCGAGGCTTATGTGAGCTCTTAAATGAAGTCAAGTATTAGACCTGTAACTGTTTGTTACGTAGTGTGTTAGTCTGTCCAGTCATCCATCTGTCCATCCATCTAGTTCTTTACACACACATGAAGCCAAGGGTGCACTCATGCCTGTAGCCTTAAAAAGGTGACCAGAGTTGAAAATTGAAAGTCTTTTTGCATTATTTATTCAAAAAATACCCATCAACTTAATTGTCTTTTCTGTTTGACTGGTTCAAAATTTAAAGTGTTTTTTATATTTTACATACATAGTGACTGTTCAACAGCTTCCTATGTACAGGTGTGGTGCCACGAGAGTGAAGGATCACTAATCTAATACCCTGGCATAAGAGAGTGGGCAAGGGGCAAACCAGAGTACTGCAGATCAGTCAGCTTGAGATCGATAGCTGGCAAGCCAATGGAAACACCATTCTTCATCAGCAGCTACTGATGCCTAAATGGTTTGGAGGGTATGCTGGACGTCAGCGCATTGGCACCTCACATCATTGCACACCCCCCCCCACCCCCTGTGGGGTCTCTTTTTGTTTAAAAAAAATACAAAATAATAAAAATAGCCACCATTAATGAAACCTCACTCCTCTGGCCCCAATCGCCCACTGCGGCACTCTAACGGTGACCTAGTACGATTGTCTATCCAGAGTGACCTGACTCCATGGTCCGCCCTGGGGGATAGGCCAGAGAGGCAATACCGGTAGTTGATCCCTGCCAGAAACCTTGTACCAGTGTTGTGAGGGTCTGCATCTGCTTGACAGCCCCGCCCTATGGGGCAAGTCATGGGGACCATTGGAAGAAGTAAGTCCTGGGGGCGAGGTGCGGGGGCTGAGCCTTCAGTGGCTCGCACCAAAAAGCATTGTGAATTTAAAAAAAAAAAATGGAACACCATTCTTCATAAATGACATTGGTGACAACATGAAGGGGAAAATTTTTGCAGATGACGCAGAGTTCTGCAGGAGGGTGGACAAAGAGGAGGGGGTCAGGGATTTGAGAAAGGACCTAGCAAAGTTAGAAAGGTGGTCTGGAATCTGATAGCTGGGGTTTAATGCAAATAAAGTACGAGATCTTGCACATTGGGAGCAAGAACCCGAGGTCCAAGTACAGACTAGGAGGTATGGATATTACGATTTCCGAGGAAGAGAAAGACCTGGATATTGCAATCATGAGCAATCTGAGACCCACTACACAATGCAGCTAGGTGGCAGTGAAGCTACATAGGATTTCAAGTTGTATAACTAGGAGGCTCACCAGCAGAAGGAAAACAGTTATACTGCTACTGTGCAGATTGCTGGTGTGGCTGCACCCAGAGTACTGTGTGCAGTACTGGAACCCCTACCAGAAGGACACCACCCAGCTGGAGGCAGCAGAGATGAGCCACAAAAATGATTCGGGGCCAGTTGGAACTCTCCTTTGCAAAGGTTGGAGAACCTTAACGTGTACTAGTTTGAGGAAAGAAGGGAATGAGGGGGCATTATAGAGACCTTCGGGTGCCTCAAAAGTATTAAAAAGGTCAATCTTGGTACTATTTATTTATTAATTTATTTAGCTTTTGTTGACCGGGTAAGTACACTAGACAAGTATTTTGCCTGTTTTCAGGAACGACCCGGGAGAGTACAACATAATGATACAGAGTGGTACAAAAAAATACAGATACATCATGACAGAACAACAACATAAGGAAGTACATTGAATAACATTATCCAAGGTATAACAAGAGTAGAGAGGTGTGTAGCAACACTCCTGACAAACAGTGGTGAGGTACATAGAATCGCCAGTTATTAGGCCATAGACAATTTTAAAACACAGTCAAGTTATATGGTCGTAGACCATTTTAAAACTCAGTCAAGTGCACTGGTACGAGATTGAATCGTGGGGACAAGCAAGGTTGAAAGGATAACGTTGCAAACTGGAAGGAAGAAGGTTCTGTGAGGAGACCAGGAGACTCTTCTTCTTGGAGAGAGTGGTGACAGGATGGAACATGCTACCAAAGGAGGCAGTAAACCAGAAAATGTTTGGGGGATTTAAGAAGGGCAGGAATAAAGTCAAGGGTAAGGTGAGTGTGTCAGCTGGGAGGAGAGGGAACACGTAGAGCAATGTAATGCAAGATGCTTGAGCTGTGCATTGAGCACTCTCGATAGGTCATAACACCTTATGCTGGCAGGTTCATAGGTTCGTATAATGAGAGTGGTAATAGAAATCAATGAAACTCTACTCTGATCTTTTACCAGAATAGGGCAGCTGTTGACATCACTACCCCCACAAATAGACACGTATACGCATGGTGGAAGGATGTCATAAGCAGCCATCTACTGGTGGCAGAGAAGACTGTAGTGAGCCTCTTCATAATTGCAGGTCTTTTTTTGAAATGTGAAAAATACATACTTGACCATAATTAACCGCATTTGCAATGTAAAAAATTGGATTAAAGGTTAAATATGTGGGTAGGTTTGGAAGAAAAAAAGAAGTATTTTTATTTGTAATGGCTGGTCATCGATAAAACAAGTAAAAAATAAAATAAAACCGCCATAATCCTCTTGCATTTCTGACAGCAGTGGCAGAGGGTGTGGGAGGCTTCTGCCATGTGTTTTATCCTCTCACTCCAAGCAGGAATGTTGAAAGCATTTAACTATAAGTGGTTTCTGGCTCCTTTATTCACACCTGATCAGTTAGTTGCAGGGCTGGTGTCAGACAGTGAGAGAGACGTGATAATTGGGGACCCTGTTGAAGTGAGACAGATTGGCTTTGTTGTGGAGGTCTAGTTTAATGTGGAGATGTTTGTCACCTGGATGCACGTAAAGTACATTTAACTTCACATTGCTGTTTCATAAAGCACATACACCGGGACCATGTTAAAAAAAATACATGTATATCAGTTCTTAAACATCTGTCACCCCTGTATTTTGTTGGCAAGCTGGCAACGTGGGTGGGTGCCTCAGTGCAGTTGAGTGATGAACGCGCTTTGTGTTAAAGCCCACAGAGGTGGTTTAGTCCCCGTTTTTTTTTTAATTTTAATGAATTGGCTTAATTCTACAGAATATAACTAAGCAATTAACTGGAGCAGGGGAGGCCACCCACACTGAAATTAACAAACACACATACACACACACACACACACACACACACACCCCTCAGTCCAGTAGTGACTGGTTATCAGTGAGTTTTTGTATGGAAGGACATGAGCTGTGCATGTGGGAGATGAATAGATGAATTAAATGTAGTTGGATGAATAGACAGACTTTTTAGTGTAGTCATGGATGGGTAGGTAGATTGATGGATATAATCTGCATACTACATGTAGAGAGATAGGACCTTGGTGGATTTATAGATGGAGAGAATTTAGAAGGACAGAATTGTTATGGATGGGTGGGTGAATGTCTAGATTGGATGAATAGATGGATGGGTGTAGAATATCAATCAATCAATCAATCAAAATCTTTATTTATCCAGGCGGGCACCACTTAACAAGGCTCATTTGCAAGGTGGACCTGGTCATGAATACATCAAAGTACAGTACAGAAGCAGGTATACAAAAAGCAATAATACACAAGGAAGAAAAAGTATAGAGTGTATACAGTACGAGTACAAGGTTGAAATAAATAAAAAAAAAAGCATTATTTTACAATTGAAGAAGTCAGCAGATGTACAATCAACCATAGGCATACAGGGGTTATAAGCAGAGATGTTTTGAGTGAGGCAGCCGGCAACTACACATATAGGGGAAAGAGGCCGTGTATGGGGTGGCAGGTTAGAGAGGTAAAGAAGAGGAGGGTTATATTACCGACGACTGGGGGAAAAATTGAGCTAAAACCACAGAAAGTGACAACGGCTGTCGTGTACTTGTTTATTATGATAATGACGGAGGAGGGGTAGATAATTGGGACACTGCTATGGATGGGGTGGCACTTTAGCCAGGCTGGAGTGGACAGGGAAGGGTGGGTGCAGCAGGAAGAGTTAATAGGGAAAGAGCGAGAGCCAGGGGTAGAAACATGGCGAGCGTCAGGATGGAAAGGGGGAGTTGCGGAATTAGTGGGCTAGCAGTGAGGAAAACATTTGCAAGGTGCTTTCATGTAGCGATCGTAGAGCGCCTTGAAGATATTCAGGCTAACAGGGCAGCTCAGCTTCAGGTTCCTTTGTAAACCGTTCCACAATGTGGGTAAAGAGAAGCTTAGAGCAGCTTTGCAGAAATTAGTTTTGACCCTTGGAACTTGGAGGACAATTAGGGAATAGCTCCTTAGAGCATAGGTGCCTAACACACTCCGGGGAATAGAATCTGAGACATATGAGGGGAGCTTGTTGGTCACCGCTCTGAAGGCCCATAGGGCACCATTTCTATTCCTTCTATAGTGAAGGGAAGTCCAGCCTAACGATGAGTACAGAAAGCAGTGGTGTGTGGAAAGTGGAAGGCCAGTAATGGACCTGATAGCTCTGTGGTAGAGGGTGTCCAACTTAGCCAGTGCAGAGGCAGTGCAGTGGCTGTAGAGCAGGTCCGCATAATCTATTAAAGACAGGAAGGTAGCTTGAACCAGTTGAATCTTGGCCTCCTTTGGGAGCAGGTGGTTAATTCTGTAGAATAGTCCTAATCTTTGCCTTAGTTTCTTCTGTAGTTCTTCGAGATGGTCGGCGAAGGAAAGTTTATGATCGAGCCAAACTCCTAGATATTTGAATTTAGCTACATACTCTAGTGTTTCTCCAAGAACAGTGGTAATTTGTGGGATAGCTCCTCCCAGCAGGAATTGCCGCATGCAAGGAGGGGGAGAAGAGCATGGCTTTTGTCTTTTTCGCATTGAGCAAAAGCTTTTTGTTTATGAGCTGGTATTGTAGAAGGTTAAATTCAGCTTGGAGGTCTTCACAGGCTGCTTCTGGCCTGGGACGACTCCAGTACAGTACAGCGTCGTCCGCGAATAAGTGGATGTTGGCTTTTTTGATGAGGTCATTGATGTTGTTAATGTAGACTGCAAAGAGGAGGGGACCAAGGATAGAGCCCTGGGGCACGCCCCTCAGCATAGGTTTTAATGGAGAAAGATCACCTTCAGCTTTATCCTGCTGTTTCCGTTCTCCGAGTTAGTCTGCAAACCAGCACGTAGATTTATGGTCCAGGCCTAAGGTGTTTAGGGAGGAAAGAAGCAGGCTGTGATCGACTGTGTCGAATGCCTTACTAAGATCCAAGAAAATGGCACAGACATGCTTCTTGTTGTCAAGGTCTAGGAGCCAATCATTGGTCACCTTAGCTAGGGCTGTTATGGTGCTGTGCTTTGCTCTGAATCCAGACTGAACCGGGTTTAATAGTCTTCTGGATTCTAAGTATACCCCTAGCTGGCCACACACTATTTTTTCTAGTAATTTAGACAGGATGGGGAGGAGGGAGATTGGTCTGTAATTATTTAGATCGCAGGGGTCACCTGCTTTTAATAGAGGGATGACATGGACTATTTTCCATTGAGCGGGGACGCTACCCTGGGAGAGAGACATGTTGAATAGGTGGGTGATTGGCACCGCAAGCACATGGTAGGCACATTTCAGATATTATGGCTCTATAAAGTCTGAGCCTGCTCCCTTCCTGGTGTCCAGTTGCAGCAGTAGGTCTTCCACCTCTTTTAGAGAGACAGGCAGGAGGGAGAAGGCCTCCTCAGTAGAGGGGGACTCGTGGGTTTGTGGGCCCTGAGCTGTGCGGAGGTCATTGGCAGGAGAAGTATCAAATGCTAGCCCTGCCATTGCAAAATGGTTATAGAGGGCTTCCAATATCTCTGATCGGTTACAGATAACGCTGCCACTGGACTTAATTTTTGCTGGAATGGAATTACCAGGTGCATGTCCAGACATGTCTTTTAATGTTTTCCAGAGCTTTGAAGGATTTCTTGAGGCAGATGCTAGCTCCGAAAGATAGTAGGCAGCCTTGGCTGCTCTGACCAACTTAGTGCACTTGTTACCTGCTCTCTTAAAAAGACACCAGTCCGAGTCGTTCTTGCTTCTTCGGGCCTTTTTACATAAAATATCCCTTTCTAACAGGGAAGCTTTGAGCTCAGGTGAGAACCAACGGCAGGTGCTGCTCCTGACCCGCACCTTAACCAAGGGGTGCATGCTTATAATATTACTTAAAATATCGTAAAAAATAGTATATGCCCTGTTATCCATTTTGGCTAGGAAGAATTCCTGCCATCGCAGTGAATGTTTCAAGTCCTGGACATAAGCAAACAAATCAAAGTTGCGTTTGCACCTCTTGATAGAGAACTTTGCCACAAACTGGCAAGTGGCTGGATAGATGAAATATACATAGAAGGATGGGTAGGTGGATTGATGGATAGAATCTGCATATATGGATGATGTATAGAACCTAGATAGACTTATGGATAGGGTTTAAAAGGATAAATAGAGAGAACTATCATGGGTGGATAGGTAGATGGATGGATGAATAAACAGATGGATATATCATTTAGATGCTGGGTAGATTAAAATCTACATGGATGGATGAGTGGGTAGATTGATGGATAACATAGAAACATAGACTTTGATGGCAGATAAGGACCGCTTGGCCCACCTAGTCTACCCATTTCCCTACCTACAGGATAAGCTGCACATCCTAGTTAACCAACAGCCTATTTCTTCATACCCCCACAAAAATTGTCTTATGTCTATCCCATGCATTCTTGAATTCTCCCACAGTTTTAGACCCCACAGACTCCTCAGGAAGACTGTTGCATCGTCCACCACCCTCTCTGTGAAAAATACTTCCTCACATTGCCCCTGAACCGCCCCCATCTTCAAATTATGTCCCCTTGTTCTTGCACATCTCTTTTTGTGAAAGATGCTACCCTCTTGGACTTTGTTGATTCCACTGAGGTACTTAAAAGTTTCTATCATGTCCCCCCTCTCCCTCCTTTCCTCAAGGGTATGCATATTAAGCTCCTTTAGTCTCTCCTCGTATGGCTTCTCTTGCAGAACCTGCACCATTTTAGTTGCCTTCCTCTGGGCTGCCTCTATCCTGTCTGTCCCTGCGGAGATAAGAGTCTCCAGAACTGGATGCAGTACTCCAGATGGGGTCTCACCAACTGTCTGTACAGAGGGATAACTTTGTGTTTTCTGCTGGTGATGCCTCTCCCTATACATCCCAGTTTCCCCCCCAGCCCTCCCTACTGCCTTCTCGCATTGCTTACTAACCTTAAGGTCATCTGATATGATATTACCCCCAGGTCTCTTTCCATTTTTGTTGTTGTTACTACCCCCCCAATTGTGTAATCTTCCCCTTGGATGTATGAATAATAGGTTGATGGGTGGATGGATGGATGGATAGAAGAACTCTGTCTTCAGCAATCAAAGTGTGGCCACCTGAAATGTCTAATTGGCAACCACAGTTGCACTTTAAAGTAGCCAAATGTGTACTAAAAGAAGTTTTTTTTTTTTTTTTTTTTAATGTGCATTACTACATTTTGGACAAGTGCATGTATGTATCAGCCTCTAGATATGTTACCTTAGTGATTATTGACCCTAAAATCTGCAATAGATTTTTAAAGCACTTTAATAGACTTTACAGATTGATGGAGGGATCAATGGCTGTACAGATCAAGTTGAAGTGTTTTCCTGCCTCAGGTTTATGCCATCCACAGCAAGATAGCAATCACTTTACCTTCAGAAAGATGACACATAATATTATTACTGCTACCATCATACCTCTCAACCTCTTGCCTCGTGAATCAGGGACAAGGTTTAAAGAAATTGGGGACAAAGACTCCAAATCAGGGTCACATCTTAAAAACCGGTACTATTCAGTCAGAAAGCTGATAGAATAAAGGGATTTGTGTTAGGATGCATTTTCTTTTTTTTTTTTTTTTGTCTCCCGAGCTGCCCGCTGCCTGGTACCATCTGCCCGGTCACGGGCCACGAGCTTCCACTCCTCAAATTTGGCCGCGAGCCCTCCGAAGCGCCGTGGCTTACCCCCCACGGCGGGGCTGTGGCACTCCCCCTGCATGTCGCAGCCATTGGGATAGGTCGGAGAGCTGGCCTGAGGAGCTAATTTGAAGCCGTGGCGGGCTTCACTGAGGGCGGCAGGCAGCATCCATCTTTTTCCGGTTTTTCTGGGGAGGCGGGGTCATGCAATGACGCCTGCGTCTGCCCCGCCTCCTATGCGTGCGAGTGCCGGGAGCTACGTGATCTCCTAGCCTCCGCTAGGGTCACTGATGTTCGGCCACTACCCCACCCTCCCCGGAGATGGAGAGCAGCCCATGGATGCTCCATCCATCTCCCACCCGGCCTCCAGCAACCCAGGTCCGTTCCCGAACCCGGGTCGCCGGCGCCGCATGCCGAAATCCAACCGCTGCGCTGATGGGCCGGCCAGGATGCATTTTCTGAAGAACAACAAGTGTGTTACTTTAATGTTTGACATTATTCTGTGCTTTTAATCCCTGCTGTTCTGTAAAGTAAAAAAATTTTTTTACAAGGGACAGAGGAAATTTCTGAGGTAAAATCAGGGACAGTTGAGGGGTATTGGCTACCATTTCCCATGGTAAGTTGTGGCAAAATGAGACATTATGACCAGCACCGATTATGCAGTACATTAGCAAGAACAATCTTTTGGTAGACACACCTAAATCCAGTTTATTTAAATTGTATTTGCAAAGGTACGGACAAACGATTAAGAGACGGGAGAAGGCTTTAGCCTATCGAGATCGTCCCCTGCCTTATTAATGGTTATACATTTTAAATTAACCTCCCCTTCCTCATATAGTTATCTAGTCCCTTCCTGAACCCTTCTAGGTTCTTAGAGTTTGCTATGTCGTTTGGTAAGGCCATTCCAGACTGCCGATGTCATGGTATGAAATTTTGACTGTATGATTACTGTCACATGTAATAGCAAGGTTAAAGAGCAAGTTCCTAATAAGGGTTCCACCAAGCACATAACATAGCCTACCTGGTCCTGAGTTGATATCCATAATTTATTTTCTTTAGTGCTGCCGTAAAATAAAGTTATTACACTAAGTAAGTGCCCCAAGACCAACACAGCCAAATGCAGCCACTTCCATAAACCATAGCAACTCACATTGCATGAGCACACAGCCCCATTTGTGATGTCATAAAATGAAGGCTGTGTCAAGCCTATTGACTGATAGGGATGATTTTCATAAAATTTTAACACTATTTAGTTTTGTGATTTTAAATAAATCAAAGCGACCACTCAGCTAACAGGGGCTCTGTTAGTCATGCAGTCACTTTGATTTCGTAAATCACAAAACTAAATAATACTAAATATTTGATAATCATCTCATGTGTCAATAGATGCCACCTCAACCTTCATTTTATGACATCACAAAATGGGGCTGCGTGTGCCCTCATGATGAAACATGGTCGTTTAAGCAATAATGCCCGATAGGATGTGTGCCGTGCTGGGATAACGTCATGCCTCAGGTGGTTGGCCATGAGGCCGCAGGTCGAGTGCATCCAATAACTGAGGCAGGACGTTATCCCAAATGACACACACCCTGGAGGGCATTATTGCTATTATACAATGGTTCATTGTTATACAGAATAAAAAAAAATGATTTTAAAGATGTTTTTGTGTGGAAAATATTTTTGTTTTTTAAAAGAAGATGAAACAATGAAGCACATCATCAAGCAAAAGTTAATCTCTAGGTTCACAGTGAGGCTGAGACTAGAGCCATGATGTTGTACTGGGATAACAGCACGGGGCCAGCCCAAGACTGACCAATCAGAGTCCAGGATTTTTTCTTGCCATTGTATAATTCTGGCTTTTTGTCTCGGGGCAATTTTATGAGTGTAATAACTTTTTTTCATGGCAGCACTAACGAAAATTTATGAATATCAACTCAGGGCCAAGTTGGCTATGTTATGTGCTTTGGGGGAGCAACTGCTAGAAATCCGTGAATCAGCTCTTTAAGTAGTAATTTTTGTACAAAAGAGTCTACTTAACCTGTTGTCAGTGAGAATTGGCACAAAAAGTATAGTTTGACCTGAAACTACAATTAGTTGAAAGGTCTGAAAGCTACAGTATACTATAAAACATGGTTTATGGCAGTATTAAAAATTGCCAACGGTGGGCCGGCCCGGTGATGCTGGAGGTTGAGGCGCTGGATGTTATACCTCACGCCACAACGGTGACCCAGGTTCAGGAATGAGCCTGGGCCACTGAGGGTCGGCATGGGAGAAAGAGGATCAAGAATCCATAGAACTGCTCTTCTCTCTAATGGAGGGATAGCCGTCCCACTCGTTGATTGCCCTCTAGTGACGGCTGGAGGGAGCTGCGGGTCGGGAAGCTCAAGCCGATGTATGATGTCAGCGGAGAGGGAGAAAACCAGGAAAATGGAGCGGGCAGGCTCTCTGATGGCACCGCCAGCGCCCGTCCCGACACCCGGAATCTGGATGTGGTCTCTGGGGTGGGGAAACTGGCACTCGCCCCGCCTGTCGCTGGGGCAACCTGTAGGGATCACTGGGATAGTCAGGCAGGGGAAGTTAAAGAGAGACCAAGTCCCTCTGAGGGAGGGAGGGAGGGACCAGAGCCACCTGCCAGGCTCCTCTGAGGGAAAAAAAGAAAGATTGCCAGTGGTATAAATTAACCCATCATACCATGACATCCCTATTCCAGACCCCCACCATCCTTTGCAAGAAATAAAATTTTCTCCTCTTTGCTTTAAACTGGCAATATAGCCTAGAGGTTAGAGTAACCAGCTGTGAATGAGTTTGGTACATCCAGTAGACCCAGGTTTGATTCCTACTACCTCCAGTTGCATACTGTGTGACACTGAGCAAGTCACTTTATCTCCCCAGTGCTCCCAGGTCGCTTCTGAAAACTGGCCTTGAGCCTAGTGGGCCTTGCCTGGTTATCAAAGAGTTAACAGCAACAAAACTGCTTACCCTGAATCTGCAGTTCAAAGCAGACCAGGAGAAAATTATCACCTTTTTATGTCATTTTTCAAAATGGCATTGCCCGGTGGTGGCACTCAAAATACAAAGTGGTACCCATGCTTGTCTGCACTTTTTCAAAATAAGTACCCTGTTCCTTATTTTTCCCTATATATTCCATATTGCTGCAAATTTTAAACACCTCTTTTACCTTAATTTGACAGATGAGGAGTACCACCACCCATTAGTGAAAGTGCCACTACCGGGTGGCATTGCTACTCTGTCCCAGTTTTTGAATCTTCATCAAGTTAACTTCTAGTTGAATGTACTTTTTTTTTTTTGTAGACTTTATTTATGTGCTCACCCTGTCTGACTCTCTCAGGAGCGGTTACTCTGTGGCTCTGCTACCCACCTGAAGCCCCCAACCCTGGCGCTCACTGATCCCAGACCCTCCTCCTACCTCACCTGGCCACTCGATCTCCCGGCTCTGAGCCCCCTGGGGTAGGACTGCAAACTCCTCCGGTGCTCTATCTACAATTTAATGGAGCTAGCGGAGAGGTGGAGGGAGTCCAGGAACACCAGATCGGATGGCCCGACACTGGGTATGGGGCCCCACTGCTGAATGGCACCATTGCCTACCAACACAGCAAGGGAATTTTTCTGGTTGTTTTCCCCCAGGAGCGCGGCTGTGCAATGACGTCAGCACGGCTGCCCATAGACATCCGCCACGCTTCTCCCTCTTAGCTGCTCCTTGCTAGTAGCACCTCCGGTCTCTACTGCACTGGGGAACCCTGGATGCCTCCCCAGAGAGAGGAGAGCAGTCCTTCAGATGCTCGATCCTCTCCCTTCCCTGCCAACCCCCGGTGCCCGAGCTCGTTCCCGAACTCAGGTTGCCGGCGTGGCACAAGGTGTGGTGTCCATCACCTCAACCCTCCGTGCCACTGGGCCGGCTGTAGTTGAGTGTACTTGATTTTCACTTTTACTGTTATCTTCACTTTAAGGAGAAACTCCTTGAACTTGTAATACTGTTAAAGCTTCTGTCCTCTAGTTTTGTTATGATGTACAGGTATGGGGAGGATATGTTAGCTTTACACAGAGGTGAGCAGATCCTTATGTAACCTGCAACTGGGCTGCTGTTGACATCTTCCTGCTTGCCCAGTCTTGAAGCCCTGTGAACTCCTTAACATTTTGAAGAAATATACAGTTCAAGTTAGACTGGAAAACGTTCAGATTTCTTTGCCAAGGGGCCAACCACTGCCACAACTGGAGTGAGAGATGTGGTAAGGTGGTCACATTTGCAGTTACCCAAAGCAGTTTTGGTCTTGCACATGGTTCAGATATAAGCATATAGAATCAACCCCCCAAAGTTCTGGGGGGGTGATAGAGTTAAAATTTGTTGCAGTCCAGCTTCATGCCTTGGAAGCCCACTAAACTACAAGAGGTGACTGAACTGTAGAATTGCTGTTTGTCCAGCAGGTAACTTGCTCATGGAGGGGAGGTAGCCTGCTGTAAAGTTACCCGAGTAGTGGGAGACCAATCTGTTCACTCCTGCTCATGTCAGGGATGAAGTCATAACACAGAGCCTTCCACAAAGAGTGGCTCTTGCATGGATGTAAGATTAAAAAAATAATAATTATAAATTGCATAGCGCTGGCACTACCACTCATGACATCAGCAACCAATGATCGGAAGCAAGCTTGGATGATTGAGGGCTGACCAGTGGTGGAGTCGAGCGTCCCAGAGGACACACTCATCCCTGGGGGTGGGGGGAGGAGTTGCTGGCTCATGCTGCAATAGTCTCACCTGGGGGACCACTGCTAGCAGTGCAGTTGAAAGCCCAACTGGGGGGGGGGGCACTGATGCTTGGACTTAGCACAGTGGCATGCATTGTGCACATGTTGGTGGCCATGATGTCTTTGTTCATCCAGTGTCCCAAGGATTCAGGTGAAACAGTGGAGTAAAACTAGCCCTCGCTGCAGCAAAATGGCGCCAGCAGCCGCAGCAGGCCTAACACCATTGAATACGGTACTCTTCTTCAAGGCAGGACAAGAATTTCATCTCTAGGAGGCCTAAGGAACCCCTGAAGATGGACCATACTAATGGGGGAGGGGCAGGGGAGTCATGGGTGACGAGGCAGATGGGAAGCCCGAGAGAAGACACGTGGCTGAACTGGGATGCTGCCAGCAGATAGGGGTTGGCTGCAGTTGGAGGGGGGCACAAACAGAAAGTTAAATAAATAATTAATTGTTGTTGATTCAGACAATCAGCGTAGTAATGCACTGGGTCATGAGAACCTTCCAAGACCGCAGGAGGAACTTACTGCCAAATTTTGAAAATGTGGACTGTTCCATTTTTTATGGAGGAGTTATATTTGTAATCTCTTCTAACATTTTATGAACAATTCATCAATCTGATGATTTTATGAAATACAATAAGCTGATGCATCTCTTCCCTTTTCAAGTGTTGTGTCTTCATCCTATGAGTGTTTTTTTTTTATTTTTTCATATTTTTTTTTCTCCCCTTATGCCTCACTGGCTTCTATCTGGATGGTCCCCCCCCAAGCCCAGTCCCTCACCATCTCTGGGTATTGCCTCCAGATATTACCATCTCTCACCACATATTATCTCTCAGGACTGGGTTGGAGGGGCTGCAGTAGCCCCTGTGAGGCAGAATCCAGTCTTGGTGCCACATTGGTGGAGCCAGGTCTACGAGGGGCTATCCATCCATCCATCCACCCACCCAGTATGGGGATTTTCCACCCATTGTGTTTCCCATGGGGACGTCTGATGTGCAGTGACACAATACCTCTGTCAACATCGCAAGCCTTTCTGTGCTTCCTAAATGCTGTGCCACCTATTCTTTGCTAGGCATCAGGTGCATTGTGGTAAATGCAAACTCCCAACCCGTGAGAGGAGAGAAGTCCCCTGGATTCAGTTGTCCCACCCCAGGCAACCCCCCGTAGACTCCAGTTAGCCCCTGAATCCATGTTGCCATGGTAGCGAGCGGTAGCCCTACGCCTGTGCTACCGGGCTGGTTCAAAATGACTGTCTTAAAGCGTGTAGACATGCTTTGTCATTTATATCTACATATACAAAATAAAAACTATACTATACATTTGGGAGCGAATGTAGTTTTTGCTGTACAAACATGGTGCCTGAGATTTTGTGCGTGGTTTTGCACATGGCGGATAAGACTTCCTGGTAATAATTACCGTATTTCACCGTTTAGAAGCTGCAGCTTCTATTACATTTTTCTGTTTTTGTCTGCAGCTCAGTATATGTAATCATAGTGAGCACTGATTAATCAGGTATACCAAATGGAGAAAATTACTTATTCTCTCAATGACTGCACCGAGTTGTGTTTTAACTGATGGAATCAGTGGCTAGTTTACGCCATGAGCAGAGGCCTTACATTTTGCTCCTTAAAGATGGATTAATAACTAACGGGTTAATACGGTGCCCTCTTTGTTACTAGACAGCCTTTATTTATTTATTTTTCCTTTGGGCCTGGCTCCCCTTCCTCTTGTCAGTGGGTGCCCTCCCCCATATGTTTGACTTGGGCCATGAATAGGGGAAGGAATCACATAATACTCAGTTGACCTCTGTTGGCTATTGACAGCTTAAATAGATTATCGACTATTCAGTACTGATTACACATCTCTCCCCGCGCTTTACCTTAGGGGGGAGATTGTCTCATGTATTTGCTATTTCTATACGGTCACTGTTTATTTCAGAAGTAGACCCTAAGTGTCAGAACTGTTTTAGTCAATCATTTTTTTAACTCTGTATTTATGCTCCTACTTTCCTCCCTTCTCCCCTCTCTCTGGCATCCTACTACCTGCAGGCCCCACTCCCCAGCGAGATCTGCCCCTAGAGCACCCGACACCACACACAATCCTACCCCCGGTATACCCCCTGGGTAGGGGTGAGGAGGAACGCCCCTTACCTCCCCAAACCAGCACACTGAAGCTTGTGGGATCAGAGCAGTGGAGTCTGTTCGATGGGCCTGGAGACCTGCCAGCGAGGTGCCATGACCTAGGAGAAGCAGAGGTGTTTTTTCCAGTTTCTCCCCCATTGTCGGTGTGCAGTGAGAGGCTAGGAGGCACGCTGAGGAGTACCTCTTTGCTCCGCCCCTCTGCCAGCATCCCCCAATCCACTTGCAGCTGCCCCACCTACGCGCTATCTACCTGGAAACCCTAGATGGTAGCCTTGCAGCGGGAGCCTGCAGTTAACCCAGGAGGAGAGCTGCCATCAGGCGCTCTATTCTTTCTCCGCTTCAACACCCCTGGCGACCGAGCTAGCTCCCGACTCGGTCGCCGGGTGTGGTGCGAGTGTGCATCCAGTGCCTCAACCCTCAGCGCCACTGGGCCGGCTTCTGTTTTACTTAATCATTATGATTGCTGTGTCATGCTGTACCTGGAAAAGTTCAATAAACATTATATTAACAAAAAAAAAAAAACTATACATAATCGGAGGTAAACCTTGACCCGCACCCCTCTTTATTTCGGTATTAAACAAAAATGACATACCATACCATATTATTCAAGTAAAAAAAAAAAAAAGTGTTTCACTTGTCAAAGTTTGACATCGAAATGACACCCAAAATTCCGCTGCTATTTTCTACAGCAGATACTGCATATGAAGCTACATTTGATCTCCCTTTTGTCTCACCTGAAAAAGATTACGTGTTAAATACAAAATCTTTTTTTGTTTTCCTAACATTCTGTAATGCCATACCAGGGCTCTCATTCTCAAACAGTTTAAAATGTCTTTTTGATGTAGTTCCCTGTGTGTGTGTGTGTGTGTGTGTGTGTGTGTGTGTGTGTGTGTGTGTCTGGTTGATCAAAGCCTGCGGTATATAAATAGAATGCATGGCAGGTTGCCACTGGGGAAATGCAGAGAGGTTGCCCTGGTCTGAGGAAGCCCTTCAGCACTGACTAGTAGCAAAGCCCCAGTTGAATCTAGAATGCTCTAGAGATCATCTGCGCTTATCCTGTTTCCTGGGAGGTGTAACAGAGTGCACTGAGCTTATGACACAGGGAGTCCCCACATGGTGTACAGTATGAAGGGGTAGGTGTGTCAGCACTTTCTAGACCCATAAGCAGTTTATTTTTAGAGCAGACAAGGAGATCTGGATAGCTATTTAAAATTGTTGACAGAAAAAAAAAATGTCCTGGAGACGGAGGAGCGTGTCTTATGAACTCTGACGGAGGAAATGCCCACAAGAACATGTAGGAACTTTCAAACCTATAGAATCTGTCAGGTCTGCATGCAGAGTGTCTATTTTCATTAGCCTTTCATTTCTTTCTTTTTTTTGTTTCGTGTTTTTTTTTTTTTTTTTTGGGGGGGGGTGGACGGGGTATGTTACTGAAAATTGATATAGAAATTTAGATGAATACCTGCTGTGCAAAATTTTACCATCCCAAAGCAAATGACCCTTGAGAGGTGGGCTGACTGACAGTTTTGGAATGAAATGTTTAAAAAGTCTGCGCTATCCGTGATCCTTAAGGTGGCAGGGATGTGAGGTTAAAAAAAAAAAAAACATTATACTACACATTTGGTCTACACTCGTTTCGCCTGGTACAGAGTACAAGAAACAAAAAAAATCTTGGGCAGGCCTATGGGAGTTGCAGTAAGGATACTGCTTGTGTTGCTGGCAACTTGGGTTTGGAACTGAGCCTTGAACAGTAGGGGACAGCTGCAGGGATGAGGATTGGGTGTACCAAAGCATGCATTCCTCGAGGGAGGGAGGGAGGGCTTTGTTGCCTCGCTCTGTCACCAGTGCCTGTAGGTGAACAATTGTTAGTGCAGCAGAGGGGACATTGCAGAGTACATGGTGTGCGCATGTGTGTGCTTCTGCTGACGTCCCAGTGAGGAGTGGACTAGCAGCAAGGGGCAACTAAAGGGTAAATCTCCTTTGACCGGCTCCGTGACGACCAATATGTCCAGAAAAATGGTACATTCTCCCCGTTTAATTATCACCTTTCTGAACATATTGGACAAACTTTTTTTTTTGTTTGTTTTCATAAAGTCCTCTAATGTTGTATTACTGCTCCCAAACAGTTTCAGGTTTCTTTTCATTGTTGGTTGTGTTTTGATTCTTTTTGTGGTTGATCAAAGCCTGTGGTATAAATAGAACACATAATAGGCAGTGATTGCGTTATGTGAAGATGCCCCCTTCCCCAGTGTGGTAAAGACCATCGGACCTCGCAAGTGACAAAGCACCAGTTGAATCCAGCGTGGTGATAATCTACATCACTTGTCATTTTCTCAAGATGACCCTTATGTGTTTTTAGTGCAGTATTACCTACTGCTAAGCAGTTTAATTTAAATTGCTTAGCAGTGATTAATACTGCACCAAACACATCTAATTGTCATCTTAATTATTCCTAGTTGCAGAATAGTACAATTCAGGTAAAGGTGGCTAAAGCGCAACCGACTGAGCCAAATAAAGTAGCTTACAGACAGCAATCCAAGAACTCTACTTCCAGTTTTTGTTCTGAAGATATATCCACACAGAAAGATGCAGTAGGTTAATCCAAAATGCTTTTATTTTGCAATGCCATCAAGGGAGTTATAGATCTGCCTGCAGATGGGAGGGGTATCTATAGCTCTCTTGATGGCGTTGCAAAATAAAAGCGCTTTGAATTAACCTACTGCATCGTTCTGTGTGGCTATATCTTTAGAACAGAGACCGGAAGCAGAGTTCTTGGATTGTTGGCTTTTAGTTGCAGAATATGCAATACCAGAGAAAGGAAGTGTGTCTAAGAACCTCAGGTCTAACCATGTGAGCTTGTAGCTCGGTGGTTAGAGCACCAGGATGATATGGGGGTGGGGGGCAGAGTTCAGTTCCCAGTAAGTCACATTATTTCTTTCTCATTACACTTTGTGACTCATTTTTTCTGTGAGGTACATCAGAGCGTGCTCAGTTGTTACACAGGGGGTCTCTTCATGAGGCTCTGAGCACAGTGTAAAGGGTAGGCATGTCAGCCCTCTTTAGATCCTGAAGCCATTTATTTTTAGAGCAGAGAAAAGATCTGGATATCTGTTAAAAATTGCTGACGCAGATGGAGAAATGCTCTGGATAGCACCATATCATATTTGCACTGGTTAAGGAAATACCCACAAAAACACTGAGGAAGTCAACTTTCCAAAGTTATGGAATCTGAACCTCCCTGGACTGTATGCAAAGTGAACACAGGAGAAAACCGGGGACAGTGTCCCTTTACAATTCCAGAATGAGGGATCTTTTCATATGCTTTTTATTTTTGGGAGTGGAAGGGGAGGAGGGAACATTTTATTGAAAACTAATTGTTTAGCAAGACGTGGGATAAGACAGCTCTTCCAGCCATAAAAGTGTCTTCAACTACCTACTGGAAGGAATATGCCTGGAAGTCTAGGCTTAGATTCTTCCGTACCCCGGCAATTGTGGCCAAATATAAGGTTACAGAACAGGGGAAGTGTTGGCAAAATTGTGGATTTGATCCGGCTGACCTCGAAAGTGTGATCTGGTCTTGTTATCTCAAACAATATTGGCAAGAGATTATAAAAGCACTCTGCCAAATTTACGAATGCCCTGAGCTGTTCACCCCAATGTACATTCTAACAGCAGTGACGCCTAAGGGGCTTGGAATAAACAGGGCTGTGTATAGACAGACAACTCTCCTCTTGCTGGTTGCCCTAAAAGTGATCACTAGGCTCTGGCTTACCACAAGAACACCAACAGAACATGACTGGAGAGTGCTCACCAATAAATTATATAACCTAGAATGCATTTCTGATAAAATTCTGGCTCGACTCCCCACGTTTGAAATAAGGTGGCACAAGTGGGTTATATACCAATTGGACCATTATCCGGAATTTGTGCCATGAGCTTCTGGAGATGGGGACTAAGAAGGCAAAGGTGCCCCATCCCCCCCTTCCCGCTGGGAGGGGAAAAACCTCTCCCTCCACCCCCCCACCTCTTTGTCCTTTTCTCTTTTTTCCCTACCTATACCTCTCCTTTGAAACTCTTATCAAACTACCAACCCCGCCTACTACCTTCCTCCCTTATTTTTCCATTTTCTACTACAGATAACCATGATATGCTAAGCACTGTCATCCTTCTCTTAGAATAGAACACTTGGAAGATATACAGTCTGTACAGTAAATAAGATAGTAGTACTAATGTTAAAGTGGGCTGGTTTACAAGGAAACTGAATGTAACTCTGGATGTATGTCAAACATAAAATGAAACTGTATTGGTAATGTATGAAAAGTGATAAAATCATATGATGCATTTTACTTTCATATATTAAAAAAAAATTGCAATAAAAAAATGCTTAGGGAATATGTGGCATGCAAACGTTTATGTAAAAGAGGGTCAAAATTGGCATGGGCCCACTGGCTAAATGCTGGTAGATTTTTGTATTGGTAAATGCTGGTAGATTTTTGTATTGCCCTGAGCGGGTTCAACAGCACTGGCCCTGGACCTTCTGCCTGCTGGCTGCACCCACTCTGAGGACCTGCTCGCCTTCCACTCCTGAAACCCATTTGAAGACATTGCCTGCAGCCCAACACTGGGTGTAGAACTACCGACTCTTCCAACTGCGCTCTACTACTGAAGCCTCCTGCCCACCCAAGCCAAGCAACACCAGTTCACAGTCCTGATCGGGCTCGGCGGCACCGGCCCTTCTCCCGTCTGTCTGCACCCATGCTGAGGACCCGCTGGATCTCCACTCCTGAAACCCGGCTGAAGACATTGCCTGCAGCCCAGCACTGGGTGTAGAACCACCGGCTCTTCCAACTGCACTCCATTACCGGAGCCTCCCACCCTCCCAAGCCAAGCAACACCAGTTCACAGCCCTGAGCAGGCTCAGTGGCAGTGGCCCCAGACCTTCTGCCTGCTTGCCGCACCCACTCTGAGGACCTGCTGGCCCCCCACTCCTGAAACCCATCTGAAGACACTGTCTGCAGCCCAACACTGGGCACAGAACCACCGGCTCTTCCAACTGCGCTCCGCTACCAAAGCCACCGACCCTCCCAAACCAAGCAACACCAGTTCACAGCCCTGAGCGGGTTCAGTGGCAGTGGCCCTGGACCTTCTTCCAGCTGGCCACATCCACTCTGAGGACTCGCCGGCCCTCTGCTCTTGAAACCGGCCGAAGACACTGCCTACAGCCCAACACTGGGCACAAAACCACCGGCTCTTCCAGCTGCGCTCTGCTACCGGAGCCACCCTCCCTCCCAAGCCAAGCAACACTAGGTATGCTCTCCAGATTCAGTGGGGCTTGCACTACTTGAAAGCTGTGATTCCTATTGGACGCTTCGTGCTGCAGCGGGCTGCCTATTGGCTGCTGTAGTGCTTTCAGTGTTTCTATGAACTTTGGCACCCTCCTGCTGCTTCTCAGCGGCATATCCTGACTCTCTCTCTATTAATTTGTTCAAGTAGAAATTTTTTTTTTTTGCCATTAACTCCAGTTATCTGGTGCATAATATTCTGTCGGTGTTGGCGTACAATCCATTGTTTAGCAGCATAACTTAAGTGATTTAAAAGCAACCTAACAGCCTGCACAATGTTTAGTTTTTTGGGGGGCTTCTAACTTGGCCTTACTGTTATTTACTCTGTCTAAATAAGCCATTAGAGTCAGATTTTTATTCTAATTTATTTATTTATTTGTGTCTAGGATTACAAAGTACCTTTGAGCCAAGGCTCTTTTACAAAGGTTCCACGTCATGCTAGTTACAGGGTAACAGACACTAAAACATAAAACAGTTACAGGTACATGGTTTTAGACAGTAACTTTGCTTAGCAAAATCAGACTGAGCGATGAGTAACTCAAGAAACAATAGGAGGAAGAGGGCAAGAAGAGGAGAGGGCTGAGGGTAGGGGAAGACATAGCGTAGAGGGTTAGTGTGAGGCAGCAAGGGGCCTTGTTAGGACAGACACATGGCAAGTACATTAGAAGTTGCATTGGACAGGTAAGTGCAAGAAGAGAGGGCAGAAGCTGACACCTATAAGGTCAGAAGCAGCGTAGGGAATGAAGATGTTATGGGGTGCAAGCACAGGTGGAGGTGCCAGTTATGGAGTGGCAGAGCTTTTTTTTTTTTTTTTTTTTTTTTGAACGCTCTCAAGTGTTGCTGTGGATGAGGTGTCACTAGAGAGCTTGTTTAGCCAACTTGGAGCCCTGTATGCAAACAACCTTTGGCCTTGGGATGTGCGGCAACAGGGGATTTGAAGGATTTGGGGCTTAGAGCTCCTGGTGTTGCGGTTGGTGATTTTGGGTTTGAGGAGGGTGCTGACTCCTGGTGGTGCCTTTCCCATCATGATTTTCTTAGCAGTGATGCAGGTTTGGTATTTGATTCGGTTGTTCAGTTGCAGCCAGCCTGTTTTGGAGTAGAGGTCATAGGTGTGGGTGAGATGGTAGGAACCAGTAATGAGTCGGCAGGCTTGATTGAGGGAAGTCGAAACACACCTGCGAGATGAGGTTGTGGCAGATCCATAGATAATGAGACCGTAGTCAATGATGCTGACGATGGAGCTCTGGACAGCTATGGACAGAGCTTCTGGGGTTAGATGTTTCCTATGTCGGAATAGTAGGCCCATCCTGGTGTTGGCTACTTTTGCCACGTTGTTGATGTGTGGGACATAGGAGAGATTACAGTCGAGGGTGAGGCCAAGGTATTTGAAGGTATGAACTTGCTCGAGGTTGATTCCTTGCTTGGTTTTAATGGAGAGCTGATATTGTTTGTATTTGTTTTGGGAGCTGCAGAAGATCATGGTCTTTGTTTTTTTCTGGTTAAGGATAAGTCTGTGTTTTGTGAACCAGTTTTCGACTGCAGAGAAGGCCTGTTGGAGGTTACCTCGTAGATGGACTGGATCATGGTGGGATGCCAGGATGACACCATCATCCACGTAGAGTAGGATCTGTTCAGGGCAGGATTCTGGCAGTGAGTTCAGAAAAAGGCTGAAAAGGAAGGGGCCCAAGATTGAGCCCTTTGGGACACCGGACTGGACTGGTCTTTGGTCTGAGAGTGTGCCAGCAATTCTCACTCTTTGGGAGTGGTTGTCTAAGTAGATTTTGAACCAGTTCACCGAGTTAGGTAAGAGCCCTGCTAGTCGAAGCTGGGCAAGTAGGAGATTGAGGAGATAAACACTGACTGTATTGTTTATAGCTAATCTTCAGCGTTTTGAGCAACTGTTTAGCCTGCATTTTACTGAGTTCTGTTTTAGGCTTAAACTCTCCTTCGCTTCTCTCCTATGTCTCTCCCCCCCCTTCACCTCCACAGCACCACCACCTACCCCTAGGTCTGTCCTGTTTCTGTTTAGCTCTAAATACATCTGTCTTGGCTACTTGGCTGTTTGTCTTGCTAATTTCAGCAACTGGCGCCCGGAGTATAGCTACACCCACCCCTCTCTCTGCATTTCCTTCCATCCCGTTAGCACCTCTCCTAAGCCCATTTAACTTTTCCATTGTCTTTCTTCTCTGCTTGCCCCATTTTCCTGCCTCCTTTGTCCTTCCAGACTACTTAATTGTTCCTTCTCCCCTTTCCCTTCCAGTGCACAGCCCTGAGTGGGCTCAGTGGCAGCAGCCCTGGACCATCTCCTGGCTGGCCGCACCCACTCTGAGGATCCGCCAGCCCTCTGCTCCTGAAACCTGGGTGAAGACGCTGTCTGCAGCCCCAAACTGGGCACAGAACCACTGGCTGTTCCAACTGCGCTCTGCTACTGAAGCCACCCGCCCTCCCAAGCCAAGCAACACCAGATATGCTCTCTGGACTCAGCGGGGCTTGTACGGCTTGAAGGCCACAATTCCTATTGAACGCTTCATGCTGCAGCTGGCTGCCTCTTGGCTGCTGTAGTGCTTTCAGTTTTTCTATGAACTTTGGCACCCACCTGCTACTTCTCAGTGGCGTATCCTCGGACTCTCTTTCTGTATTAATTTGGCCTGCCCTCCCACTTCGACCCCAAACTCTAGTAAATGCTCTAGGAATCTCCTCCCCTAGCATGCTATTGGTGTGTCCCTGGGCTCTCCTAGCCCACCCTCTCCTCTTAAAGGGCTACTCTGCCTTTGCTTCACTGCTTAGCTCTACCAGAATAATGTCTCCACATGGTGCACCCCTTTTGAGGGTGTTCTTATTATTACCCGCATAGCCACTTTCACATCATTCCTCTACCTTGCTCTGCACCATCCTTTCTTGGAACATCCCTAAATGTGCACTCTTCAGCAACGCTGTCCTATAGCATCACATCGTCTACTCCTTCTCTTTAGCTGACAACAGCTAGTCTGCTGGAGCATTTTGCACAATATCCGAGGTGTCTGCACCCACTGGCTCTCTGCTAAGGATGTTCAATATAAAGGAAGGATACTTGTTCTACCATACTCAGTGTAGACAGCAGAAACTTGGCAACAAAGGAATATCTTTGCCGCGTAGCTCTCCTGCTTTTGCTACTTTCTGGGAATATTCACCCTGACCCGTGCCCTCAAACACCTGTTGTAGTGTTGCAGGGTAATGTTGGTCAACTTACAGTTGGTTCAACTAATATATGTAGTCTCCTCCCAAAAATGGACAGCTTGGATGCTACAATATAACCCTGACATCCCATCAGTACCGAACACCTCAGTCAGATTAGGTGTAGAAAACTATTTATTTAATATTAAAAACACCATAACAGGAGAGCAGGCTCAAAAAGCTGGAAACCTCAACTGGTTTCATACACTATAGTCCATCATCAGGAGGATAAGGTAGTGGCCTAGTAGTAGGTTTGTAAAGGCAACTTTTAAAGTGACAGTGCATTTTTTTCACATCAGTGCATGGAGTTTCAAAGTGCGTCAAGATGACTGCTGTTAGGCAGTCTGTCCAGGCGAGGGGAAGGACTACTGCTTGGGACACTGGCAATCGCAATTGGAAAAAGAGCCTGGGTCACTGGGGGATGGCCAGGGAGAGGAGGAGTCTCCTCTTGTGGGGGAGGGACTTGCAGAATTCTGCTGTGCTACTGCCACCAGGGTGGCCACAGGCGGTGGTGCAGTTGGAAGGCCTACAAATGGGAGGAGAACACATTTTTCACTGCCGCAGTGTATGCGCTCGCTCTGCATGCTTGGCTGCATGGACAGCTGTGAATGCATTGTTCTCAGGCGATGCGAGAAACCAAGGGGTAGAACCCCTGCCATGTGCAGCATGATGGCCCAAAGCACTGGCAGGCTTAGCCACTGCTGATCTGTGGCACTGTCTCCAACTGCCCGGGGGGGCGGGAGCTGGTTGTTGGGGTAAGCCATGAATGTTCTAGACCTGGAAAGGGACCTGGGGGTAATTATATCAGATGACCTAAAGGTGGGCAAGCAATGTGAGAAGGCAGTAAGGAGGGCTGGGGGGGGATACTGGGATGCATAGGGAGAGGCATCAATAGTAGAAAACAGGAAGTTGTTATCCCTCTGTACAGACAGTTGGTGAGACCCCATCTGGAGTACTGTGTGCAGTTCTGGAGACCCCATCTCCGCAAAGACATAGACAGAGTGGAGGCTGTCCAGAGGAGGGCAACCAAAATGGTGCAGGGTCTGCACCAGAAGACATACTGAAGAAAGACTAAAGGAGCTTAATATGTATACCCTTGAGGAAAGAAGGGAGAGAGGGGACATGATAGAAACTTTCAAGTACCTCGAGGGAATCAACAAAGTCCAAGAGGGTAGCATCTTTCAGAAAAAGAGATGTGCAAGAACAAGGGGGCACAATTTGAAGATAGAGGGGGGACGGCTCAGAGGTAATGTGAGGAAGTATTTTTTCATGGAGAGGGTTGTGGATGCATGGAACAGCCTTCCTGAGGAGGTCATGGAGTCAAGTACAGTGGGGGAATTCAAGAACACATGGGACAGACATAAGGCAGTCCTAGTGGGGGGTAGGAGGAAGTAAGCTGTTGGTTAACTAGGATCTGTAGCTTATCTGTTAGGTAGTAAAATGGGCAGACTAGGTGGGCCAAGCGGTCCTTATCTGCTGACAAATTCTATGTTTCTATGGTTCCAAGTCCTTGGCAATGGTAGGTTGCCAGGGCTGGTGTGGCTTGCCGGTGTCAGAAGAGGTATACCCCCTTAACTGAGGAGAATAAAGAAATTTAAAGCAGCAGTGCAACAAAATCATTTTTTCCAAAAAAGCTAGTTTCAGCTGCAGTGAATATAAATATTAACATCCCTGTCAGATCTACTTTTCTAGGTACAGTATAGCTACAGTGCTACTCCTTTTTGCTCCCTTCACCTGTAGAGTTGATGGATATACCATCTTTCAGGTCTCCTTTTGTTGGGGCTGTCTTGCTGCTGTGGCGTTCTGAGATTTAATCCTTCGTTTCCCCTTCCCCTTCCACCGTGGAGGATGCTGGCACAATGATATATGTCCAGGCTGGCCACATGTGCTGATGCATGCCTCAGCCAAGTGCCTAACAGCGTTTGCCTCCTTCCCACATTGCTAACCCTGCACTGCCACCCGTGCACCACAGGTGGCAGTGTTGAGACAGTGTGATGGCCCTCCATCCCCAAAGCAGGAGAGCGTCCTCTGGGGCACTTAGTCTTCCTCCCCCTGGCTGGCCCACATGTTGGCTTCTTCCTGAACCTGGCTCACTGGCATCACGTGCGATACTGCTACCTCAGTGCTGACAGGCCAGCGTACAGTGCTATTTCTAAACTAAATGTGATAGCCATCTATTATTCTTGAGAAAAAGCCAAATGAAAACATTTATGAAATGCTCAGATTTTGGTAGAAGTAGAACATTTTGCCACCAACTAAAACTGAAAGATGCCTGGAATCTTTCATAGTGAAAAAACAGTGGGGTCAAGTTTTTTGCCCAATTTCATTGTACTGCTGCATTAATAACATAAATGACTGCTGTCCGCCACTATATTCATTTATCCTTGTCAGCATATCAGTTGCCATCTGCAAAGCAACTACTGGATCGTGTTACAGTTATGTTATCAGTTGATAATGTGCCTGTAACATTAGGTACAGGTATGTTATTCAGTACTCTGTATAGTTCGCTTTTCCCATAGGGAGATGGTAACACATCCTTGTGCCATCGTTCTGATGTCAGGGTGGTGTTATACATCATTCTGGGTATAGCAGCACTTGGAAGTTTGATCTCTCATTCGTGCCAGTGTACCACCACCCGAAGCATGCATTATTCCTGTAAAACAGCACATTCTGTTCTGCGTTATCCCTTACATGTTCTCTGTAGCTTCACCGGTTAGCAGTTTAATCTCCAGCCGTTTGCAAATGGCAGATTTGGTGGTGAAGAGCATAGTTTTGTTTTACATTTAATGGTTAGCGTAACCCCTAGGTGGTGCTATCCCAAGGGCTACTACCCCTGCCTGCTTGGCTAGTAGCAGGTTAAGGGGCCTGGGTACTGAAACGGGTGCCTCCACCCAGAGGTCAGGGTTGTTAGTGGTCAAGCTAACCTGGGTACAGCCCTCCGGGATACTATAATCCCCCTCTTTCCCTTCTAGTGGCTTGAACAATATACAATAATCACTTTCACAGTGACCCTTTTTCACCATGCAATTACCCACACTGTTTGCACTTACCACCAGGGCTGGTTCCTCTAGCTCAACCCTGGAGACCCACTGTAAAACAAGGTTATGCACAGCAAATAGCAACAGTACAGTACTCTTGGCACAAACTGGAACCACAGTCAAGTTAAATGCAAAAAAAGTTGGATCTGATTTATTCAGGGAACTTGAACAAGGGAGGGGCATAATCGAGTTGATTGGCTTAAAGGCTAAATCAATCAGACAGTTATGCATGCACTTCAGAGTCCCTACACAGTCACACACTCTGGGTACCCAGGTAGGAAAAAGGTGGACTAGCCAGGACCGTTGCCTGGGGTAAGCCGGCATCACAGCTGGTTGGGGCCTTGTGATGGAAGAAAGCAACATGCACAACACACAGTATTTGTAATCTGGAGCCGGAGGGCTCAGTTCATGAAGGAAAAGACAACAAAGCAATCAGATGACAACACTTTAGATTTAGCTGTTGTTGCAGGGAGCTACCCTGATGTTTACTCATGATACCCAATACAGGACACAGGCAGAACGAAATCAAGACTGCAGGTTGTTGAGCTGGAGTGCCAGGAGAAGCAGGGCCCACATGAATCACTGAGGCACCATTCCTGCTCAAGGCGTTGAGCAGGGGGCTGATCCACAGGCAGGTCTCTTGTCGATGGCTTTCTCTGTGTAGCAGGTAGTCTGGCTGGACCAGTGTGGCAAGGCCCAGGCCAAATGGAGATGCAAATGGATTTAGTCCGTTGGAGCTGTATGCAGCCTCCAGCGAGCAGAACACAGTTCAGCACACACTGGGGAACCAAATCACGACCCACTAACAGCACATAGCGCATTCACATGTAAGAAATTCTACTGTACCAGGCAGATTGCTGTCCAGTCACAATTACAGTCTCTCTGCACAAACCGGGAGTTCAAAGGTGGCTGGAAATCCTGACAGGCTGATCGGATTCAGCAAATCGTCGGTCTTCTTCAGGTTAAAGCCTGGTCATAGTTCTGTGGCTTAAATCGTCCTCACAATTCGGATTCAGTCCAAATAAACTTCAGGTTCCCTCTCAGAGACAGCAGGCAGACAGGCAAGCCAAAGCTCATCCCTTTCACTTCCCAACTCAGATCTGAACTGAAACTGCAAGCAGTCTGGGACTTTCCCCAGGATCCAAAAGGTTCTGTTGGCTGATTCCTCTGTCAGTCACAACAAGGGCTCCCCATCCAGGTTCATTTAGGCACCAAAAGCCCAAAACTACAATTCCTACAGAGTTTTGCTCCCAAAAAGTGCCTGGGGACAGGCTCCATTTTAGAATCCCCAAAGGTACTGATTGGTCCATTTCAGCGGTCCATGACCAAGATGGTGGAGATGCACAGATATGTCCATGCTGCAAAGAAGGCAGGTTAGACAAACTACAATATTATTACTATTCTAATAAATGATCAGCAAACAAGTACATCTTCTAACAGAGATCACTTCCAGATTAATTATGACTGCAATCCAGGCAGCTCTTAAAGAGATAGCACACAGAGGCTATACAGGCACTCTCTGGCAATACATTTAAACTGCTAAAACGCAGGACAACAGCCTGGCAGTGAGCATTTAGGCAAGCTGAAGGAAGACTTTTCGGGAACCCATATTTGTAGGGGGGTTACACCAGCACATTCTGGGCCAGCCAGTGCTGCACTTGGTGAAAGTCTCTCTGGTGTTTACCGTTGAGGTGGCTCATGTAGTCTGCAGTGGTATATATGATGGCAGCTGCATAGAAATGGATTGAGGAGTCTCAACATATGGTGGAGAGGTCATTTGTAAAGTAAGAGAAAAGAAGAGATCGAAGTATAGAACTTTTGTGGCACTACTTGTTATAACTTGCTTGACTGGATTTTGCCCCATTGCAGACAGAATCTGGGTTCTCTCTGTTGTGTAGTTCCTTAGCAATTTGATGGGTTTTCCTGTTTGTAGTGTGAGCTGGAGTTTATTTAGCCAGAGATCATGGTTCACAATATCAAAGCCTTTAGAAATGTCAAAGATGGTGCTGGTGAGTTGACCTGTGTCAATTGACAGAGCAGTGTCCTTGATCACTTTTAGTAGTACAGTGATAGATTACTGAGGTCTGAAGCCAAGATCACTTGGAAGCTGTGAGTACTTTATTGGTGGGAACAAATGAGAAGATTTTGGTTGTGTGCTTTGCTTTCCAGAGCCATATTTTAGGTACCTAATACTGATGTAGGGCTGTAATAATTGTGCCTCCTTGGTCCCCAGTGTGATAAGGTACTGTAGTAACCCCCAAATTACCTTTGTTAAGGGGACACTAGTGAGAAGCAGTGTTGCCACGGGACAGCATCCCCTTCTAGACACAGATTAGGAAGTAGCTCTGTTTAACCTAAAAGAGAAAGAAATAGTCTTATTCAACCTTTCTTCTTTCTCTGTAGCCTGGTTGCCCTTCTATCACTCTGTCTTGTTAGATGGCTGGCCACCTGGGAACAAATCCCTTTTCATACACTTCTCTCTGCCCCTTTTTTCTCTGTCTGGCCTTTCTGGGCTTTCATTTTCTGATTCAGTATTGAGCCACCCCTTACCCCTTTGGATATATCCTGCCATGTTTGGCAGAACCATTTTAAATTATGTGGGCCCAGTAATGCCCCAAATGGTTTTCAGCTCACCAGGTGAAGTGCGCTTTGTTTGTCCCCAACCAGCACGTTGACATCTGAGGAGTGGGCAGCAGGTGGGACTTCATTGGCTGCTCAGCAAGCAAGAGTGCTAACGCGCACAGCAGCAGAGAATGCTGTTTTGATTTCAGACCAGCCGAAAATGCTGAGCTTGAGAGAAACAGAAACTGCCATGCTTAGCGGTGCTCTTCCTTGGCTCGCTCTTGTGCAGGTGCAGTTGGAACCAGGGGAGAGAGAGGGGAAGTCAGGAAAATGCTCACAGCCCCCTTTTCAGCTGTTTTTTGTGGTCCGATTTAAAAAGGACAGCCTGCCTCCAGTTTAAGTAATTCTGGGACACTGGAGCAATGTTTCCAGGGATGCTTACATTCAGGATTTGGGTTCAGTTTCACTTCTTTGGTGAGTGCACAACCAGCAGGAGTAGAAACTCTGCAATATTACATGGCTAGGGCCACATGTAACAGCGCTAGAACTAGTTTAACATAAACTTCCATGTGGCTCTTAACATACTCTTGACCATGTGTATCCTGGTTAAGTCTAGTTGTTTGTATGGTGTCCCATCAAGACAGCGCAGTAAAAACGTTGAAGACAATTTCAGCCCAGCAAAATGGGCACCAGACAAGACAGTGACTGGAAACGTGAGCGAGGGGTGGGAACAGTGAGACCTTCCTATGATCTATAGTGTGTCTTAAAGTATGTATATTTAAGTAAGGGATGTGGGGGCGAAGCTTCCCGCTTGTAAACTTTTGTGTGATGCTCCTTTAATTTTCACTGTTCAACCCCTTGCTCCAGTTTCCAGTCGCTGTTTTGCCCAGTGCTCATATGCTGGGCTGAAATTGTCTAAGCCATTTTTTGCCATGCTGTTATGACATGGAACCATTTGTACAGCGTCTTTGAAATAATTTTAAAGGTATTTTAAAAATCACACTTTTTTTGTTATTATTTACCGTTCTCCATGTGCACACTTTGTGACCACTTTACGGAAAAGCATGCATGTTTTATTCACCCAAAACTACTTGAACATGAGGCATTCTGGATCTGTTCCGGGGGTTCAAGCCACCAGGACTTAATGATAAAATAGATATTATGCCTTTGATAGAAAAAAGAAGTAAGTGAGTCAGAGTCAGACCAGTCAGCAAATATAATTAATTTGTGATTTTCCTCTTATTCCTTTGTAGGTTCTAAAGGAGTACTAAAAGTCTTAGGATTGGAATTGTTGGAATTCTCCTCATAAGCAGCTTCCTGAGATAGCAATAGCTACGACTAAAATGTTATACTGGATTGCTTCATATATTTAGACGATTTAGAATAAAATTTACACATTTTGTGCTTAATTGCACTCCAGTATTTTAAACAATAGATGTATCTAGGTGTTTGAATATTAATTTTATTAGGTGATGGTGATTGAATTAATGTTTTGATACGTTATTTATTAAGCTATAATGAACTGACTATATGTACAAAATTGTTTTAAAATATTTCACTCCGTCACTTTAAGGAATGCCTTTTTTTTTGCTCCTGGCCAGCCACTCCTTCAGGCTGCCTAGGCCCCACTGCCACCCTGCTCTGATAGCAGCCACCGCCATCCCACATTGCAGCCCCCCGGGTAATCGGGCATAACCCTTCGCCGGATGGGTCCCCTTGAAAGGGCACTGGTGGGAGCAGGCCAGCACACTTATTCTTGGCCCGGCTGCTTCTGAGGTGGTCTTTGGGCTGTCCAGGGCTTCTGTGGCAGCAGGAGCCGGCAACCATCATCTAGTCGACCATGGAGTGCTGTTTCCCATTTTCTCCCCAGGGGCATGGCGTGCCATTAGCGTCAAAGCATATGCCAACTTTCACCACACCCCTTCAATCAGCGGGACCCAACGCATTGCTGAACCCCTGGCCTCTGCCAGCAGTCATCAGACGCTCAAGCCCCCCACCCCCCGGCTGGCCCTCCAGCACCCTAGGTCCATTCCCAAACCCGGGTCACCAGTGTCACAAGCAGAAATCCAACCCCTGCGCTGACAGGCCACCATAAGGAATGCCTTTTTATGTCTATAGACACTAGGGGCAGTATCCTTCTGACGACAAATTGTATTTGAAACCGGTAGAGGTTCCCTGAGCTGTTGGGCATTATCCTGCTTGGAATTCGCACTTTAATAAAGCCTTTTGCACACTGCCCTGTAGTGCCGTGGTTTGCTTCCACACTGACGTGTGTGTGTGTGTGTGTGTGTATATATATATATATATATATATATATATATATATATGTATATATATATATATATATATATATATATATATATGTATATATATGGAATACACAATGTCCTTATCAAAATATGCAGTTTATCTCCACGTGTGAGTGGGGAAGATCATAAGTTATGAAAGTCTTGCCCCCTCACACGTGGAGATAAACTGTGTTTTCTGAGTCAGCTCACTGAGTATTAGATTTATACATCAGTTTAACAGTTATAACTTATTAAATCACCTTTTTTATGTGAAGATTTTTCTGTTTCTCTGTGATTTGAACTGCTGGTTTCAGTGCTGCATAGGCATATTATGATGTCATCAGCATTGTGATAGCTGCTCTCTGATTGGTTCTTTTCTGTGCAAAGGTCAAGGAAAGAGATTGTGACATATCTGACCTCTAGGTGAATGTTTATCTGGAGGTCAGATAGAATGACAACCAAATTTATTAGGGAAAATTTATCACCACTGGTGTTGCATAAATATTAAGCAGTTCTAAAGTTGAATCGGACAAAGTCAAAAGGCGGCACCTCAAGCAACCATGGACCTGAACCAAATAAAATAAAGTACTCACAAGCAACAGAGCTTGGCTTCCTGGTCTCCATTTCACAAAAACAACTCCATGCTGTGTTTCCGGGATAACAGTTCATTTGTTAAGAGCAGCAGTAAGATAATCCACACTGGCCTTCCTCAGTGACCAAACGTTTTCACGTAATACTTGCACTTTCTCAAGGCTGTGTTAGTGCAAAACTGTCAATTTAAAGTGCTTTGCCTCCGGGCATGGGTATAGGATAACAGAGTTTCAGGCAGACCACACATCAGGTGCATAAAAAAGGCATGGCTGCATTTATCATTTTATTTTTATTAAGTAAAATATGCAGAAAGCAAAATGGTAAGTAAGACAACTGCTTATCTTCAACAGTGTCTAAGGCTATTCTTCAGCCTAGCATGAATCAAACAGTGTGAAAGTGCACACTACCAGGAGGCCTTCCACCTTCCTCAGTCAGTATTCAACTGACCACCCTATCTATCCTTTCAGCACAGAGGTAGGGCTTTTTATAAGCTCACTAGAAGATGGAAAACCAGTTCTCCCTGCCTTTTGATTAACAGCAGACATAACATAAAACTATCCACTAGGGGCCACTGTTGCCCCATAGATAAGTTATTTGGCAGCCACTTGGAGCACACTACATAATTTGTTTACAACATTTTTAAAGGTCAGACATGAGGTCAGAACATTCTGTGCTCTCCTACACTCTCCTGCAGGGTCAAATTACCTCATGCTATCTGCTGCAAAATATGTCTCAGAAGGAGGCTGCTAACATTGAGAAAAAGCAGACACAAATGTTTGTTATTCATCTATTAAAACTGCCCTCTTTTTGTAAGTGTACTCTTAGTTTTGTTATAGCCAGCCAAGCAGCATGCTGGACATTATACAAAACATGTAAACTGTGGGAAGGGGTTTCAATTTATCCCAAGGGTATCCACTATGATTGGGGTCGCCCTGTCACATGCTTACTTAAAGTGGCAGTGAACCAAAGATAATTTAAAATCCTGACATCACCAATTGCATCAACCTATAACCAAGCAAAGAAAATTGAATATGGACCTAAGAGCATAACATCAAAAAATTAACATTTAAATATAAAGAATTAAAAACGATTCATATGCAGTACTGTAGAAAAAAAATTCTTTCATCAAAGGTTTACATAGCCGAAGATAAACAGACAGAACGAAAAGGCAGGGAGGGTAAGGGGATGTAAAAACAAAGGTCAACCAAGGAATTTAATATCAGTTAAGCTGAACCATATCTCCAGCTGGAGAGCCATAAAATAAACAGCATACTGAAAATTGAAAGATAAGTTTAGACCATGAGAATTCCAGTACATGTCCTTTAAATTCAAACTTTATAAATATCTAGTACCTTAATAAATATGAAGATCATTGAAAATTGTCATTCGGACCTTAATTTTTGTAGAATTTCATCTGGTACTGCCAGAAAGTGTACCTCTGTAAACGCTTCCTATGCAGATCACCATGCCCTCACATATTCATCAGTCCTTTCTATGGTTTGAAACCTGAAACAATGTTCTCTGCCCTTATTTTCTACGTGTATTGCCAAAGCACTTGCACCATCCAGTTTTTTGGACACTTCATGTGTTGTCCAGTTCACTATTTCAGTTTTCTTTTCGTTTTGCCAGTATAGCAAGATCTACAGGCACTGCACTGGACTAGGTAGACATCCTTAGACATATTGCAAGTAGCAAAATCCCATATCTTGTATTTCTTACCAGTGCTAGGTTCCTTAAATTCATCCCCTGTGGTTATACTAACATACTAAGATGCCAGTAGAGTAGGCCTAATGGTCTTTCAAGTCTGTTCGAAAATCAGCACCTGGTCAGGACACCTTTGCTATCCTCCCTGCCTCCCCCATAAATCCCTCCGACCCCATCCCCCATTGGAGTTGCACCTCCAGGTCTGGTATTACTCAGTGTTAACTTTCCCTTATACCTGTCCCAGACCCTTTTGAGTCCTTCCACTGTATTAACAGCCACTAGCTTCAGAGGCAGTGCGTTCCAAGGGTTCACCACCCTCTCTGTGAAGTAGTGTCTCTTAGTCTCCCCCTGAGCCTCCTGCCAGCCAGCGTCATGGAGTGCCTCCTGGTGGTCCCCTCCTCCCTTAGCTGGAACCCCCTATTTAGGCTGACCCTATTTACTCCCTTTAGATAGTTAAAGACCTCGATCATATCACCTCTGTCCCTCCTCTCCTCCAGGGAGTACAGGTTGAGCTCCTCAAGTCTCTCCTCGTAGGATCTTTCCCCCAGACCCTGTATCATCCTGGTTGCCCTCCTCTGGACCCTCTCGGGAAGTGCAATGTCCTTTCTCAAGTACTGGCGCCAAAACTGTATGCAGTGCTCTAGGTGCGGTCTAACCAGGCAGTTATACAGAGGGAGAAGCGTGGGGAGCACTTGTGTGTTGGAAACATTGACAGTTGCCACACTTGTGTGTTCCTGCTGGCAAATGTTTGAAATTATCCCTCCCCATTTTTGTGTCCGTGTGTACTATTTACAAAAATATCTTTTAAGTTGGTGCCTTTTTTGTATTTCTTGAACCACATTTTCCAGTCTCCTCTGTTTGTAAAATATGCCATTTTTTGGAGTTGATGTCCCTAGTTAAATGTGCCTGAGGACTAAAATTAGTAATGAAAGCAGGTGTTTTGTTGTTATATCCATAGTTCCTTCTCCTAATGCTGGGTGTCAAAAGTGTTTCCCTTTCCATACCATCTATCTTCACCTTTGCATTGTTAATAAGCTCCACATTATATATCCCCTTTCTCCAATTTTTTCTGTGAGAATTTTAGACCAATTTTGATAATCTTCAGTTGTGGTGCAATTGCGTTTGATCCTCATGAACTGTCCCACTGGGATATTCCTTGTCACATGACCAGAGTGGCAACTATCATACTGTAATAGTGAGGTTCTGTCGGACTCCTTCCTATATAGTGTTTTCATCCCCTTTCGTTACTGTTACCGTAGGTCCAAAAAATTGTCCTAATTCAAACTGTATGATATTTCAAATTTTAAGTTCTTGTTCGTACTTTCAAGATATTTCACAAAGTGTATCAATTATTCCTCTGGTCCTTTCCAAATCAGGAACAAACTGTCAGTGTATCATTTATAAATGTCTATCATGTCCAAAAAATGTTTTTCTCACTGTGTATAAGCTCCCTTTCCCATTTGGGCATGTATATTACAGCCTAGTCAGACACCCACCACCTTGAATAAAAGGGCACCAGTCTCCACTCTTTTAAGACATTTTATTTAAAACAAGAAAACACAGACTATGCTTGCCTGACACATTTTGGATGAATACATCCTTTACTAAAAAAAAAAAAAAAAGAGTGGAGATTGGTGCCCTTTTATTTGAGGTGATGAGTGCTTGACTTTGGAACTAATTACTGCTTATTTTTGTCAAGAGCGCCACCATCCCAGTGCGAACTCCTCTACCAGTTGTACTGTTGCATTAATATGTATACATAGCCTGCATCTGTGGGGGGAATATACATGTAACACTGCCTCTCAACATGTACACTTGCCCGCAGATTATAAATATACGTATAAAGAGAGCCACTGCCTCTGATAGCATTGCCTGTTCATTAAGCACTATGCAACCCCGTTCCTTACTTGGCATCATCAAAACATTGATTTCCCCCCGCCCCCCAATTTTTTAACCAGGAATGTCACACTAAGCTGAAAGCCTGTGTACAGGTGTGACCTGGGAGCACAGGGAAGTTGTGACTTGCTCAGGGTCACACAGTGTGCAATTGGGGGCTGTGGGAATCAAACCCAGTCCTCCAGAGTTGCAGCTCAGAACCTTAAACTACTGCGCTATGCTGCCTCCGGGATAGGGCTGCATCACTACTGTAGAACTTTGCATGAGCGCTGAAGTGAGATCGTAAAACTAACAACACTAATTTCTAAACAGAGGCAGCATAAAAAAAAATCATTTAGCCCTCAGTGAACTCTTCGGGCAGCTAGCTCCTCGAAACGAGTTGCCTGTCACAAACATGTCAGCAGCTCGTAAATTACTGAAGTGGCCACATCACATGGTCCTGGGATCATATATGTAATGCTCCCGGGGGTTGGGGGTTAAGAGAAGCAGCTGAGATTGGGTGGGGGGGGAGAAAGAGAGAGAACCTGGTAGATTGCAGATAGTAATATACAACAAAGGCATATGGAATACACAGGCACACATAACCCCATAATACAATGCATCATGGTGTGTATACATATAAATGCAAATCACCATGAAAATTTAGGCTGGCTCTGCTGTACAGTCTGCAAAAGGGTGAGAGCAGAAGATGCAGATACACTTTCTGTCCTACACAGGAGTCGCCAGTGTGTCTCGTTTGTGTCTCACCCCAGGGGAGAATGAGCCAGGGCTAATGTGGTTTTACAGGTCTGGGGTCACGGTGGGCCCAAAATAAGAAAGCAAGCTAAAGAGACAAAAGACCCTCGGCACAAAAGCACTGAGGCAGGGGTTACCCAAAAAGGCAGCATCCACAAAGTAGAACCATGAATGCAATGTAGGTTGGTGCGCAGATAAAGGGGGGGGGGCACCCTGCTAGATAAACTGCAGTCCACAATTCAGCACACTCAAAGAGATCACGGGAGTCAAATGAATTCAATCCAGTTTATTACAAAAAATAACATAGAGATGTAACAAAGGAGAGCAAACCAGACTAGCCACAGCCTGGCTTACTCTCATTTGCTACATTTGTTATTTTTTGTAATAAATTGGATTTAATTCATTTTTGACTCCAGTGATCTCTTTGAGTGCGTTGAATTGTGGACTGCAGTTACCTAAAAAGAGCATCAGCAACAAAGCCACAACAAAGTCAGGTTTTCAAGAAATACAAAAGCACACATAACCCTATAAACCCCATAGTTGTCTTAACAGCATATGGGTTCTAGGAGATTCTTAGTTCAGTGCTGTAGGCGTCGGAGTGCTTTGGTGGTGTACAGCATAAGCGATGCATGTTAGCAGTAAAATCAGGTGTTTGATCAGTACGCAGATGGACCCCCATGGTTTTGATTTCATGAAAGTAATTTAGTCCCGTGCCTTAAGTGCTGGCATCTCTGTCGTACTGTTATAACGTAGTCATGCATGAGAACAGTAAGTTCCCAGACACCTTATGTAGAGGGAGATGATGTCAAAGAGCACAAAATTACACTGATCCCCTGATGAAGGTATCCTGGCTAATGTATACCAATCACCACGAAGGAATTTAGATGGGGCTGGTGGCACTGAGGGTTGAGGCGGTGGACGCCACACCTCGCACCATGCTGGCAACCCGGGTTCAGAAACTGACCTGGGTCGTCGAGGGTCGGCAGGGGAGGAGAAGAATTGAGCATCCGCAGGACTGCTGTCCTTCTCCGGGGGGTGGAGGGTGTACAGCCGTCTGGTGCACTGGTGGCCCCTAGTGGAGGCTGAGGGTGACACAGTGCACAGGCAGTATGTGGGCGACGTGCTGGAGCAGACGCCAGGAAGGAGTGCATGCACTCCTGTCCATTGGCATCATTGCATGCCTCGCACGTCGGAGGGGATCCCGATCGGGGAAAAACATGGGCACCAGTCGCAGCGGCATGATGGCCGACTCGATGGGGGAGTACTCTGCTCCGAGGGGAGTGCTGCAGTACTGGATCTGGTCCTGGTGGACGAGCATAGGGGGGGCTCTCCACCTCCCCACCGTGGGGGGCAAGCCGAGGGGGTTGAAGCTATAGACCCCGAATAGGAGCCGGGGGGAGTCCTCAGGACAGTGGCTGGAGACCTAAGGAGGATGCCAAAACATGAAGGGAAGGTAAGGCAGACTGGTAGTCAAGGGAGAAGAAATCACTAACAGCAACAAAAAAAATAAAATAAAACTAATGCCATCAAGTCTCAATGTTGTAGGTTCCTGGTGGATGCCCTGCTTTAGGAAAGCAGGGGAAATGCAGTCCTGTCTCAGTACTGTCAGTTCCTGGTTATCCTGCTGTAATGAGGCAAAGGTAGATTAGTCCTGTCTCAGTACTGTCAGTTCCTGGTTGTCCTGCTGTAATGTAGCAGAGGTAGATTAGTCCTGTCTCAGTACTGTAGGTCCTGAGTGTGCTGCCGTAGCATAGCAGGGGTAATGCAGTCCTTTCTCAGTGCAGTAGGTTTATGGAAGCCTTGCTGTAATGTAGCAGGGGTGATGTAGTCCTTTCTCAGTGCAGTAGGTTTATGGAAGCCTTGCTGTAATGTAGCAGAGGTAATGCAGGCCTGTACCAGTGCTTTAAGTATCTGGATGCCCTGTCTCTGAGTCAGTGCTGTTGGTACCGGGAAGCCTTGTCTCAATCAGTTGCTCGTCATCATCGTGCAGCGTTGGTGCTCTCATCCAACGTGATCATGTGGGCTGGGCACAGGCATAGCATGAAATGCCTACCTGCTACTTCTGCAGCTGCATTATTTATTTTTTGTTAATGAGGGCTCCATTTTGCAAACTATTATGAGAAGATTCAGCTTGCACGGGTGATCGGGATGCTAAAGCCCTGATCTATGCAACAGTTTGCTTCTTTAGGTGAGCCTGTACTTCTCCTTTAAATCCTTTAAATGAAGCTGGTAGTATAGCCTAGAGGTTAGAGAAACAAGCTATGAATGAGCTTGGTACAACCAGCAGACCAGGGTTTGACTCCCATAACCTTCACTCGCTTACTGTGTGACTGTGAGAAAAGTCCCTTAACCTCCCCAGTGCTCCCAGGGTGCCCCTGAAAACCGGCACTTGTGCCTAGTGGGCCTTCCCTGATTTCCAAAGAATAAAAAAAAATATTGTGAAAGCAGAGGGGCAGGCATCACCGACATGGTAGAACCAGAAGCCTACTGCAAGGCAAACAGGATGCTGGGGTATATAGGGAGAGGGTATTGCTGCCTGTCTACAGATCAGTGGTGAGGAGGTACTTGGAGTACTGTGCCCAGTTTGGTATCTGTACCTGAGGAGGGATAAGGACAGGCTATAGACAGTGCAGTGAAGGGTAACCAAAATGATTCAAGGCCAACATGGCAGCAAGGTCTTAAAAAGATCGGCTTGGGGCACTGAACATGTACTCGCTGGAGACCAGACTGGAGAGAGGGGAGATGTGATGGAGACTTTCAAGTTCATGAAAGGAACGAGCAAAGTGAATTGTGAGGAATGTTTCAGCAGAAAAACCAAATCAAGAACAAGGGGGCATGAGTGGAAACTGGGGGGGTCAAGAGGGATGTAAAAGAGTTTTATTTCATTGAGAGGGTAGTTGAGCTGTGGAACAGTCTGCCAACTGATGTGGTGAGCATCAGAACCATTACTAGGTTCAAGTATGGTGGGGATAGACTTAGTAGTTCAGGGTGGTCACAGTAAAACGGGGAGCATAGCGGTGCGCAGTGTGTGCTAAAACTCTGCATAGACAGAAGGTTTAAGAGTATGATAGGGTATTACAGGCAGACTGGAAGGACTGATGGTCTTTTTCTGCCATCATTGTCCGTGTTTCTATGCCTGAATCAGTGCTATAGGTATGTGGATGTCCTGTCTCAGAATCGGTGCTGTAGGTCCGTGGATGTCCTGTCTCAGAGTCAGTGCTGTAGGTACGTGGATGTCTTGTCTCAGAGTAAGTGCTGTAGGTATCTGGATGCCCTGTCTCAGAGTAAGTGCGGTAGGTGCTAGTGTTGCTCAAATAGTGCTTTTGTGGATCCTACCACTATCTGTCAGGTAGTGCTGGTATCCTACCAGAAATCCTACCAAAGACAGATGCAGGATCCATGATCAGATAGTGATGGATCCTAATTAGGATCCAGGGATCCTAGGTCAGATAGTTAGGATCCGGGGTCAGATAGTGATGGATCCTAGATGGGATCCAGGGATTCTAGGTCAGATACTTAGGATCAGAGCTGAATCTGTTGCTAGGATCCACAAGATTCACAATGTTTTTAGGATCTATGCACTGCTACTGTATCCTACCAAAGCAACTGTCTGGCCAAATGGGAGGTATCTGTTGGTATCCTAGTTTCTAGGATACTGTCTGAGCAATACTAGTAGGTACTTGGATGTCCTATCTTAGAGACAGTGCTGTAGGTACCTGGATGCCCTGTCTGAGTCAGTGCTGTAGGTACCTGGATGCCCCGTCTTAGAGTCAGTGCTGTAGGTACCGGGATGCCCTGTCTCAGAGTCAGTGCTGTAGGTACCTGGGTGTTCCGTCTCAGAGTCAGTGCTGTAGGTACCTGGATGTTCTGTCTGAGTCAGTGCTGTAGGTACCTGGATGTTCTGTCTGAGTCAGTGCTGTAGGTACCTGGATGTTCTGTCTGAGTCAGTGCTGTAGGTACCTGGATGTTCTGTCTCAGAGTCAGTGCTGTAGGTACCTGGATGTTCTGTCTGAGTCAGTGCTGTAGGTACCTGGATGTCCTGCTGTAATAAAACGGTAGTAAACACAATGCTACTAAAGACACTCAATACTGTAACTTCCAGACACCACTGTGACCAACTGTAGCAGTGGTTAAGCAATCCTGACATAGATTCATGGATGCTCTGCTGTAATGTAGAGGTGTTTGTTGCAGTCCTGTCTCAGTGCTGTGTCCTGTTTGTCCTGTTGTAATGTAGCAGAGGTAATGTAGTTCTGTCTTAGTGTTGTAGGTTCCTGATTGTCCTGCTGTAATTCAGCAGCATAAGTACAGTACTGTAAGTTCCTGGAGGCCCTAATGAAATTTAATGGAGGTGTTTCAGTCTCCTCTCTGTGCTGCAGTTTTCTGTCGACCATGCATTAATACAGCAGAGTTAATGCAGCCCTGTTTCAGTACTGTAGATATTTGAAGGTCTTAATGTGGCATAGCAGAGGTAACGCAGTCCTATCTCAGAACTGTAGGTTCCTGGTTGCCCTGATGTAGCAGATGAAATACAGTCCTGCCTCAGTTCTGTAGGTTCCTGAGGCCCTTCCTTAATGTAGCTAGGCACTGGTGGCAGACACTGAAGTGGACTTTACAACCTTCACAGAAACTTGAGCCACAGAAAGAAATGACTTGGAGTTGTCATTCCCAGGTCACACAGTGTTTTGACAGGACAGAGGGAAAGGCAAGCGGGGGTGTTATAGCCCTGTATGTCAGGGAAGGCATACAGGCTATGGAGGACTGACACATCAGGGGAAGCAAAGGGTAATCAGAGTTGCTGGGGGTACATCACAGTCTACAGTCCAGTCAGAAAGCATCTTTCATAATAGTCGTGTGCACTACTAAACCCAGCAGTGGCAATCAAAGACACATGTTTAAATCTTCATATTAACAGCAGATTTAAATCTGTAACTAGTAAGCTGATGCTGTATAGCTTGAATATGCAATGATCTAACTCAAAATATGCACTTAAGAGGGGACTAGGCTTTCCTACCTCACTTGCGGTTCTGCCCCTTGTCAGTAATGTTCCTGCCCCCTCACACATAAAGTACATATTTTAAGTCTGCCTGTTGCATATCCCCAGTTTCTCAGGTTACCTGATGAAGACTATTAGATCTGAAAAACTTGTGCACTGAAGCTGCCCAGATGACCCAGCGGTTTAAAGAGCACCTGCCTCGGCGCACTGCAAACTCAACAGGAGGCTCCCTTACCTGAATGGGAGTTCCTCCATAGCACTTGTAAAATTTTATGTTTGCCCCCCCCAAAGATGGGAAGGGATTGTATTTTGCCCCCGAGGGTGTTAGCTGCTCGATCCCTTCCAGTTCCTGATGTCTGACACCGACCCAGTGCTTCCTCGTTTTGTGATGTATTTAATTTTTAGTTGCCAGGTACAGATCTTCAGCCACCTTCTCAGACCTGATTGCACCTCTCCTGACCTCTGTCCCTGTACTGTAAGCAGCGCGCTTGTCACAGCTGTGCAAACAGGGTGGGGGTTTACATATATTTTATCCTACATCTCCTCAAACCGCTGCCAACAAGGTTCCAGTCGGTCTCGCTAGCTTCTAACAGTGTCACTTGTGGGAGCCCTGCCTTTATGTCAAATCATTCAGCCTCCCATGGCACCTTCACACTGGTGCATGTCTCGCTGGTCTGCAGTTTGCTCGGATGCGCTCTGCTCCGCCTTCTTTTTTCTTGCTGCCCTAATAAGAGAATGCTGTTGACAAAAAAAAAGAAAAAAGGCACTTTAAAAAAAATAAATAAATAAATAAACAAAAAAGTGAAGTCCCCCAGCCATCTGCACTCATGGCTTGTCTCCTCTGTCATCTGAGTCTGCAGGCACAGCACAACTTCATGGACTTGCAGACAGCATAGCTCCCTCTCAAACACAGCAGCATCAGACACTGTGGGTGGTGAGCAACCTGAATGACAGCCGTTGCAAAAGATCTGATTTTTATTTTATTTTTTTTTTATCCAGTACTGCTGCTTGAAGCTCCCAGAACTCTGGGTGACCCAGATTTGAACTCTGCATTACATGTGGTTATTGTGACCCTTGCCTTTCCTTACTCTGCAGTCTTGTGAAGAAGGCAGCCATGCTATTCAACCCTCCCATTATATCATGATTACTTCCATCTCTAAGCCTGTCTCTCAACCCCGCGCCCCCCCCCCCCGTAACCTTCCTGTTTGAAGTCCTGCAAGAGGCTTCCATGACGTTTCAAAGTGAGGAGGTGCAGCCTTTTTAGTTGCTGACTTAGCTTTTGTTATTGGAACTTCACTTAGCCTTTCACTGAGATGAAGAGGCTCTCTCGGCTCCAGTCTGGAGTTCATACAGAGTTGAGTTCATCTCTACACCTACATTTGGGACATTTTCTGCCCTCGTTTTGTTCAGAGCCAAGATCAGAGACGTCTCGTCGCATTCATGCCATTCACTGCAGTAGAGCCCTTAAATACCAGCTGACCCAAACACTGGAGCTTTGCCAGTTTGACAGCATTTTCATTTTCAAAAGAAAGGACTTCAAGCCTCAAAGACTTCTGTCTCTAGGTGGATCAAGGAATGGATACAGAAAGATAACTCTACAGAGAAAATGCACTGGCATGCTTGGATCTGTATCTGCAACGGATGTGGCAGTGTCACCCAGGCTAAACGGATGGATCTGTGTGTGGGAGCTCCCAGTGTATTTATTGATATTTATTTAAAACTTAACAGGTGAACGAACAGGGCCCAGGAGGTCAGTTGTCATTTGCAACCTGGTGTGGGGGGGGGCTTTAAGTAAGCAGTATGTCATAACGGGGTGGGGATCACTGTTCCTGAGCCGCACGCCCAGTGAGTTGTGAGGCAGGAGACACACTGAGTGTCTTCAGCCACCTGGAAGTACAAGTCAGGCATAGTTCCCCTCACCCTGGAGTCTTACTGTCCTTATAAAATGGGTCCACAGTAAAACTGGGGCTTCGGCACAGGAGTGCGTCTGGCGCCCACTGGAATCCGCTTTCAACAACAAAGTCATAATCGTTATGGTGGGGAAAAGTGATCCCCCCCCCCAACCCCTCCACCTGAGTCAAGAGACAGAGCTGCATCGAAAACCAAGACAGTAGACCTGTATCACAGACATTAAGTTGCACAGCCTGCTCCTGTCCTAAAATAGATTTTTTGTCTTGTACCTTGTGGCAAATGTAAGCCCTGTCCCCCGTCTCTTGGTGCTTACCTGCATCTGCCACATCTCTTCCATGCCCCTTCATATTTCTTCACTCTCTGGTTCCATAGGACTCCTGATATGGGGACAGATAGGACAGCAGTACCAGCATCCAGGAGCCCTGGTGATGGCTGAGCCAGGGCTCCACGTGAGAAGCTTTGTGGCTGAAGCCATACAGCAGACATATGATCTCAGTCCCCGAACAGCTTTGTGGGGCCAAGATTGCTTTTGCTAGCTCCATCGGGTGCCCCTCCAATGATTGCTTAGTCCCAGAAAGAGCGACGGGTTGGGGGACTAGAAATGGCAGCGGCAGCCACTACAAGCATGAGCAGCAGCCTGAAAACAAGTCTGAACACCAAGTTAACAGCTGGGCCATGCACCCACCCCATCAGAGATTTCCCAGCTCCAGGGAAGGTGGCAGAGCTGGAACTGAAGCAAAGCAGCACCAGTGGGCACAAGGAAATGTCTCCAAGTTCCAGGACAGCCAGTTGGGCTAGGGGGCAGTAAACAAAAAGTGCGCATGTGCACACAGCATAAGGAGAGCGGCTCAAAGGCTGCCTCCTGCACCAGAGCCCTTGACCCTAAAATGGGCTTACCACTCAAAGCAATAAGCCCCTCCTTAGCACCAGGACAGGCAGGGGGCCAAGGCAACCTAAAAGCAATCCCCATGGGCTACACTGACAGCAGCAAGACACTACAGAAGGCATCACATCTCACTACATGTACACAGAGGTGGTAGCGCCTATAATCTGAGAGGCCCTCTGGCACCACAGAGACTGCTGGGAGGCGGTTAGAGCTCCAAACAAGATTTGCCCTCAAATTTTGGCCACTCAGAAGCTTGCATTTCTTCTCAGTCTGCATGCAAGCCCAGCATGACTGGGCCAACATTCTAAGGACTACTTGCCCTGGAACAAGACTACCCAATAGGGTGTCAAGTTTCATCCCCTATAAAAGGGTTGCTCCCAGGGATCTGGGCCAGTTCTGCCAGTGTGACAGAGAGAGGCGCTGTGAGCCCCTGTCTGCCAGGCACTGCAGGCCTGTCTGGGATCCCAGCAACTGACTTTTGTGAAGAAAGCAGTTTTTATCAAAACTATAGTTTGATGGTGAGGATTGGCACTGAGGTTTCTCCTGCTCCACAGTTGACTTTCAGGTGTAAGGGACAAGCTCCTTCAAAGATCAGCTGACTGACCGAGGGGGCCACTGTCTGCTTCAGGGTCCCTGGACCCCCTGCACCCACAGCAGTAGACCGACCATGAGGAAACAAAGACCAGTGAATAAACACCAGATCACCCCGGGGAAGCCTGCTGTCCAGTCGGAAGCGCATCTACAGTAGCTGTCTTCCCTGTTCCATCATCAGACACCAGAGGTATCTCTGAAGTTACAAAACCTTAAAGGAAAGCTGTCCTTTGCAGGGGCTCCTGCCCCTGCAAACCTTACCCTTCGGTTTAGCTTTTCTGAGAAAAGCGCCTTTTTTCTTGTACAGCAAAGTAGTTTAATTTAATTCTGAAAAGTCCGCTACGAAAGTATGGCTGACACTGGGGTGACTCCATTAACTGTAAAGGTGTGGCGCAGCACCGTCTTGACTTCAATACAAATGCATTGGGGGTGCATGGTGCGGCACCACAACTTATATAGACGCCCAGTAATCCATCATACATCTGGGTAGTGGACTTTTCAGAATTAAACTACTTTGCTGCACAAGAAAAAAGGTGTTTTTCTCAGAAAAGCTAAACCAGAGGGTAAGGTTTGCAGAGGCAACAGCCCCTGCAAAGGACAACTTTCCTTTAAGTAACCATCAGGGTTTCAGCTTCACAACAGGGGAAAATTGTGGTTGTGCTAGGACTGTGCCATTTTGATAGGCCATACTAACATACTAAAAGCCAGCAGAATATTCCTGATGGTTTGTCGTATTTGCTCGGTAGCTAGCCCCTAATGGGTGCTCGCTTTCCAAACCCCCCTAGCCCCAGAGAGGGTAATCTTCAGCTTCAGTTTTTCCCTTGTACCTGTCCCACCCCCTCTTGAAGCCCGGCAATGTACTCTCCTCCACCAGACTCCCAGGCAGTGCATTCCATGGCCCCACCACCCTCTCAGCGTAGTAATGTCTCCTGCAGTCTCCTCTGTAATTTCCTCCCTCCAGCTTCCACTCATGCCCCCTGGTCGTGCCCCCTTTCTTTAGTCTGAACATCTCTTTGGCTCCACCCCTGTTTATCCCTTTTACATATTTGAAGACCCCTATCATATCCTCCCTGTCATTCCTCTCCTCCAGCGAGTACAGCGAAAGCTCTTCCAGCCTTTCCTCATAGGTCCTCCCTCCCATGCCCTGAATCATCCTGGTTGCCTTCCTCTGGACCCTCTCCAGCAGTGCCACATCCTTCTTGAGGTGAGATCTCCAGAACTGCACGCAGTACTCGAGATGCGGCCTGACCAAGGCATTATACAGAGGGAGGATCACCTCCCTCCTGCTGGATGTAATCCACCTAGCTATGCAGCCCAGAATCCTGTTTGCTTTTGCCGCAGTTCTTCTGTAATTTTCAGTGTTATTCATTTTGGTGTCTACCACCATCCCCGGATCCCTTTCACTCACTTTGGTTGCAGTGAGACCCCCCCCAGGGTGTATACGTGACCTGGGTTTCTGACCCCCAGATGCAGCACCCTACACTTCTCTGGATTAAACCTCAGTCCCCACCACCTTGACCACCCCTCCAGGGTATCCAGGTCCCTCTGGACTGTCTCTCTCTCTTCATCCCCGTCTGCCAGTGCTCCCAGTTTTGAGTCATCCGCAAAGAGGCTCGTCCAGCTCGTAACCCCCCTCCCTATATCGGAGACACAGGCACTGAACATGAGTGGCTCCAATGCTGAACCTTGGGGGACCCCACTGATGACCTTTCTGGAGGAAGAGACTATCCACCAACCACTACCCTCTGTGTTTGCCCCGTTAGCCAATTTTCTACCCATCTGAGAAACTGTCCTCCCACCCCCATCGCCCCCAGCTTTGTTAGCAACCCAATGTGGGGTACTGAATCAAATGCCTTACTGAAATCCAGGTATAGGACATCCACCAGTCTGTGTTGGTCCAGGGTCCCTGTCACCCAGTCATAAAAATCTATGAGGTTGGTCTGACACAATCTACCTGGGACAAAACCATACTGTTTGTCATCCAGGTGCCCCAACCTTTCCAGTTGCCTCCCGAGCTTCTCCTAGATAATGCCCTCCATTACTTTGCCTACCACAGATGTTAGGCTGACAGGGCTATAATTTCCCATCTCCTCCCTAGACCCCGCTTTGTGGAGAGGCATCACATGAGCCACCCATCCTGTCTGCAGAGAGGCATTAAAGAGTGCAGCTAGTGGAGCTGCTAGCTTATCTGCCAGTTCCTTCATAACGCTCGGATGTAGCCCATCCAGCCTCGGTACCTTATCAGTTTTTAGCGTCCAAAGGGCCTCCCTCACCATATCCATTGTGATTTCTCCCTCCCAGACCACCCCCTCATTTAAGCACCCATCCCCTTTTAGGACCCTAGGGTGGATTACAAGTAGGGTCCTTTTTTCTACAGTTTACGGTTTCATTGTTCAGTAACGGTTTGTGTTTTAAAGTGTGTTTTACCCACAGCAGTTAAAGCGTGCCACCGAGCGCCTACTCTTCTACCAGCAGCTGCATCCCCATTAAGGTACCAACTGTAACTACAGAGCTCTCACCCATTGGTGGAGGGGGGGGTTTAAGTTGGGTGCACCTGCTTGGGAATTAAAGGAGTGCTGGAGGAGAGGTGGGCAGAGTGTGTGTGTGTATGTGTGTGGGGGAGGGTTGTTGTTTTGCATAGAATATTTCCCTGCTACTCCAATCGCTCACATTTTTCCTTCTGTCCCCTTGTTCTTTCCGTACCCTCCCTTTTAAATAAATTACTTGCATGGGCTACATTTCTTGGTTTATGAGTTATTATTACAGTGTAACTTGTTCTGGGGGCGGGACTGCATGGGCAGGTTATGCACTGTTTCCTGGAGGTAATAGTCTTGTGTGTCTACATCCCAGTACCCCATGTTGCTACCCCAGGTGGTGGTGCCACCCCACTTTTAGGGCCTAGTACTCAGTGTAGCACAACTTCAGACATCCCTGGCCAGCCAGCTCAGAGGATGTGAAGAGGCAAACCCTGATGGTGCCATCCTACACAAATATGGTAATTCACAGGGTTGGGGTGCCTTCCCTAAGGGAGCAGTACTGTCGTTATTTTTGATGTGTCATCATTCCATATGATCTGATCAGTCAAAAGACGAGCAGACTGGACCTCCAGTAGTGCAGTAATTGCTATATTGATGTATATGGAGAAGCTCCTGGCCCTGCTCCTCTCCGAGCACTGTTATGTGTCAATTTTAATAAGCAGGCGTTCCGTCTGGCTGCCCACTGACAGCTACAAGCGTGCAGCATCATTCTGATCAAACTAATTTTTGCTCGGCGGCAGGGGAAAGAATGAGGGAGTCTACGACCTCATCAGCTCCATGTTAGTTCAGCCTGTTACAGCCCGAGCTGTTGTGAGCCAGCAGGTCACTCAGCTTCCCCCAACCCCAATAATGAAGAAAGCACAAACTCTGTCAGGGATGCTTTCATATCAATTTTCGGCTAATGTGTGTGCTCTTAATGGGAACCAAGGTCTCTCTTCTCCTTCTTGGCTTGAAGGCATGCTGGTTCACAGATCAGAAGCCAGGCACCTGCCACTCATGAGGGATTTCTAAAATAGCGGTGTGTCTGACAATGATTTGCAGTTAACCCCTGATGGCCCTGGTTCAGCTGGAAGCCATTGTTGTAACTCTGTTCATGAACTGAAAGATACTGCCATATTTTTTTTAAACTCATTTGAACCCCTCTGGGTCCCTGTCACCCTCCGCCCTTGACAAGCATAGTCGCCACTGATGTACCCTTCCTCTAGCCAGGAGGCAGGGTGGACAAGAGTCTGTCTTCTTTACTGACACCAGTGCTGCTTCTTGGTGAGATTACAGGGGAGTGGTGGTGTGAATGCTAGGTTGCCTGCACCCTGCATTCCTGGGAGCTGAGCACCTCCCCTTGTGATGATCTTCAGCAACAAGGCATGCCAGGGCATGGCTTATTGGGGGATTTACACATGCATCATATGGTGGGGCACGAGATGCAGCCGAATGACTTGATCACAGGAGAAGTGGGTAATCCCTCAATTATCCATGTCCTGGAGTGCCTTATTGCTATTATGCAATGAACCCATTTTTTTTTTTTTTTTTGTAAATCCCTCCCTCAGCTGTAGGTTATTGCAGGATTTATCCATAGGTAAAGACTTTAGCTGACCAATCTGGTTACAGGATTTTTTGTGTTTATTGTATACTTAGCCTTCCGCCTGCCCATGCTAAGATTTCTTCGACTCCCAGGCCAGCTTTGTCTCCTAGGTAGCTGCACAGTGTGTTGCCACCCGCCACACTGGGCCAGCACAAAAATGATGTTTAGTTAAAAAATGTTGGCGTGGTAGCAGGGGTGCCGCTTGCGACTCGGATTCAAGGAACAAGTATGGTGCTCTGGAGGGTCAGCAGGGGGAAGATGATGGAGCATGCAACAGGACGCTCTCTCTTCCTTGAGATAGAACAGCCAATCCCTATGCATGAGCGCCACCTGGGGGTACTCAGGAGGCACAAGCGGATCAGGGATAGCAGTGGGAAGGAAGACTCACCCAGCTTCATGGCACGTGCAGGCCCGATGTGGATGTTGTCACTCATTGCCAGTTGAACTTCTGAGGAGTTGGGAGAATAGGAAAAAGCCACCACACCGTGGCAGGCTGATACTCTGTGATGCCTGGCCTCTGTGCCACCCACACAGCACAGTGGCACTCCCCCTCCCAAGCCACTGGATTCTTGGCAACTGGAGGAGGATTGGCCCACCTTCAGTGACCCTACCCCGGGAAGGACCACCATGGGGCAGGTAAGGAGGGGGGCTTTCTGGGGCCCAGTACAGCAACAGGACTGGGCAGTAGCCCAGAAATACAGGTGGGGCTGTGGTAAGGCAGAGGAAAATAAACATTAATTTAAAACAAAAACTATGTTGGTAGCATTTCTCTGTTTGCCAGTGGCAATAAAGAGTCATCTGGTCCCAAGAACGCATGAGACGACGCTCTTACATCCATCCAGCTGAACCCATAGGCGTATAATAAATAACTAAAAAATGAATTGAAGTTGTGGGGGGTCTAGTCAGCAACAAGCAACATTAAAAAAAAAAAAAAAACACTGTGGTGGGGGTTTAATTACAGTCACCTTCTCAAAAAGAAACACTGGGGTGGGGGACAAACACAGTGGTTCAGAAAACACACACACACACTTATAAGCCAATTTTCACATTGCATAAGTTGAACATGCAGTGGGTTGGGGGGTTGCACTAATTAAGCATGCAGTGGGTGGGGTGGAAATAAACCATTTATTATAATCCGTGAAGGGGCCAGCCTGGTGGCGCAGAGGGCTGAGGTGCTGGACGCCTTACCTCGTGCCACACTGGCAACCCGGGTTTGGGAACATCGGGTCATCGGGGAGCCGGCATGTGGGGGAGGGAGAGATGGGATTGAGCAGCCAAAAGACAGCTCTCCCTTCCGGGGTGGTTGTCCACCCTTCCCGTAGTTCCGCTCCCATCAGTTGGAGGTCCAGTGGGATGCGTAGGCCGGCGGGGGCAGCGGTGATTGCCAGGTGTGGGGTAAAAGGGGCCGAGACGGTACCCAGCGTGCGTGTGTGCCTCCACACACACGCATACACATGTCTGCCGGGGTCCCAGGTTGAGGCAAAACTGGGGAAAAAGCACATAAAAACCTAAATTAAAAAAGAATAAATAATTTGTGAAGGGGTGGGACATTCATAACTCTCTTATGGCTTCACCACTCACAAGTTATGGTCCCGCCCCCTCATTCATGAAAATAAATGGTTAGCTGGCCTGGTGTCACTGAGGGTTGAAGCACTGGATGCCACACCTCACACCACACCAGTGACCCAAGATCGGGAATGAGCCTGGGCCGCTGGGAGTTGGCAGGAGGGAGAGAGGATTGAATGACTGCTCTCCTCTCTCGGGGAAGGGAATTAGTAGTCTCACTCGCTGACTGCCCTCTGGCAGTAGCGGGAGGGCAGTACGGGTCGGGAGGCTTGAAACCAACTTCCTCAAGTTGGAAGGGAGGAGTGAGAGAAAAATGGAAAATGCCAAGGCTCCACAGGACCAGTGATGGTCTGATCGCACCAGCAAATCTGCCCCTACCACCAGATTTGAAGTACCAGGGTGGCGTGGGTATACCGTATATACACCTGGCCCTGCCGCAGAGGGGGAATCCACAGGGAACCTCGGAGGCGGATGGGCTGGGGGTCAGATTGGAAGATGAACCTCTCCGAGGGAGGGGGTCATAGCCCCTGTGAAGTCTGCGGAGAAAGGACAATAAAAAAAAAAAAATGATTTCCAGCCCACTCATTGCATATCATATAGTTAGATGGACAGATAATTAGATGGATAGATATTGTCTGTGGATAAATACTGTATAGACAGATAGATGGATACATAGATAGATGGAAAAAATGTATTTACCGAAGCCAACTGGGTGGGTTGCAGAGCAGGGGGTCACTTGGCTACTGGGGAGGAAGAGTGGGCACTGATCATCCAATATTGTGCATACAGCTGGCTAGCCAAGGAGTGTCCTTGCCATTGGCTGTAAAGTGCCTGATCTCCTGTCCTCTTAGCAAAAGTGGTACAGCTGGTGGCCCTGATCATTGGTGTGGAAAGTGAAGAATAGAGGGTTGGAGTGGAAATGAACAGATGAATACAAGTGAACTGCTGCCCTTGTGACATCGGTCTCTTGTCCTGCAAAAGGACTGCGACATCAACAGTAAGAACTTGGAGGGCTTTCTCTAAATTTACGGCCAACACATACCAAATATGAAGGAAACTGAGATGAGCGAGAGCCATCCGCCCGCCTATGAAAACTGTAAACTGATATCTGAAGATGAAACTTTTCTTCCCACAACATCGGACCTCTCCTTTAGAGGATGGAGGCAACTGGGCTTCTCTCACTTCTTCCAGTTTCTATAACCACAGGGGACAAGCCCTTTTGATATATGAAAGTCAAAATGTAACCTTCACCATTCCGATCAGTTCCGCTACTTCCAAGTTCGCAACCACATCTTAAGAAGCATACACATACAACTGATTTTACCAACCCCGGCACCTGGATTATTGCAATTTTTTATGACAGCTATACAGGGGAGATTAGAGGGTCGTCTGATTTGGGAATTTATATAAAGCTCTTAGCGAGGGGGCCTTGGAAACCACAACATCCATATTGACTGAATGGAATAAAGTTCTCGACTTAGAAATCCCATGGGACTCCTGGATGGAAATAAACTTGATAGCAGTTAAAATCACTTCTTCTCCCCGTGTGGCGGGAATTTGCATGGAAGTGTAGGATTAGGTAATTTCATTCTCCTGAGATCCTCAGCAAATACCTACCAGAGAGATATGGCAGGTGCTGGCGCAAATGTGGCTGTTAATGTGCCTCACTGGGCCATGTTTTCTGGTCTTGCCCATATTTGATGCCATTTTGGCTGGCACTTCAGACAGAACTCTCGAAATACCTAGCGGAAACTATTGAATTAACAGCAGAACCGGTCCTACTGGCTTTTTATCCCGATCACTTTCCACCCTGGAAACACACTCTTCTTCCAGTATTTCTTTTAGCAGCTAAGGAAGCTCTTACCAGAGGACAGATGACAAACTCAAAACCATCCATAACAGACTGGAGATCAATTATGAAACACATATTTTACACGGAAACCCTCAACTCCAGAATCCAGCGTAGGGGACCAAATCACACGAGGAAATGGCAGACCTGGATAATACACCAGGCATCAGTTGACCCAGATTTTCCCCCTTAACAGAGGAAGAAATATACGAGAACAATAGATGAGAAGACATTTTTTAATTCTCTTCAATAGAACAAGGGGGAGGAGGGAGGACAAACAGAAAAATAACTGCATAATCATGGTTCCAGGGTGGTGGGACTCCTGGAGTTGAGGATACTTTAATTGTGAAGACTACTATATGCAAACCTAAATGCCACAAATGTGTATACTGTGGTTACACCTTGGGTAAGAGATCTGGGCTAGAATTAGTCTCCTTTCCAAAGTGCTGTATTCATATGTACCGTTGTATAAGTTAATGAAAAATGCAATGTATGAACTATGCAGAGAAGTGTGTGTTAAAATTACCAATAAAAACTATATTTAAAAAAAACAGTAAGACCATGGGGCCAAGAAAGCTTCACTAAAGTTTCTAATAGAGACTTTATGGAGATGTTTCTATTCTTGGGATGCACAAAATCAATAGAGAAAAAACTGTATTTTCATAAATTTACGATAGCAAAATATATTCGGCTTATGGCAACTCATAAGGAAGAGAATACCTACCCTTCAAGATATTAATCAAATGGTCACATAACCCAGGTCACCCCTAAAGGAACTATGTCTCAGTTCACCTTACTTCGTTACCAATAAATAAATTAAAAAGTAATATCTCACAGCTCTGGAGCCATAGGGCTGAAAAGGAATGTGTCATCACTGGCAGGCAAATGGGATTTAAATATATTGAAAGAGTATTGAATAAGGAAAATCCCCAGCTGGGTGATCCCTAGAAATCCACATTGGTGCACCTCATGAGGGAGGGTGCAGGGCGATCAGAATTCATGCATGCCCCCCCCCCCCACCAGCCAAATCCAGGAGTGGGGTTAGCATCGGCTTGAAAAGAGCCACTCACTTTTCCTCCATCTGGACTGGAGGAAGGACGCCATCATAGCAACCCTTGTAGGGGGCGTGGGAGCTTGCAATCCTCCAGAGGAGGATGCTGTGTGTAAGGCCCATCTGGGCACTGTGCCAGTGGTGGGCAAAGTAAAAATGGCAGCAGTGCCTTGTACCACGAGCCATCTATGTGATGGTCGCTGGCACTGTCTCGGGCCGGGCCTGCCTCCTATGGATTAGCTGCTGAACACTGCGGGGTGGGGGGGGGATGTCAGGGCTGGGAAGGGACCTGAGACCTGATTGGCAGGCTCTGGGCAAAAGGCTTTATGGGGGGGAAGCTTCTGTTTCTTCACCAACCAGCGTATAAAGTTAAGTAGAGTTGGGGCTACGTGATAGCCCATCTGTGATGCAGCATCTTGTTTCTAGTGGGGTCCTGCTTCTACCTATTTCCACAGTTGAGTAAACTGGAGCACTGGGTGGTGAAATGACTTGACAAAGGTCATATAGTCAGCATTTGGCTGGCGGGGGTTGAAAATGTTATCTTCTGGGTTTTATTTTGGTACTCTAACCACTAGACTACACTGTCTCCAAACCAAGCATCATAGCCTGGCGAGGGTGGTGCCAGGATCTGCCAGCCACAGTGTGGTCAAAATTGGCACCGCTCCACTAGCCAAATGCTGATAGACTTTGCATCAGGCTTGTAAAATATTTCTTTAACTAGTCCTGCTGGCTAGAATAGGAACAGGCAACATTGCAGTGAATACACTGGTTGGGGCTGTAGAATATCTTTGGGGCTTGTGGATTCTCCCAGTCACTGGCCTTATTGGTTAGTGATTACAGAACTTAATTACAAGCTGTGTGGTGGGTCAGGGAGCCCTCTCCACAGCAAGGGCCACAGTGGACACTGGCCAGGAGTAGGCTGCATGTGGCACAAGCGTGAGGTGGGAGGGAGAGGGTTAAGGATGAAACACACAAAAAAAGGTGGCCACGTGCTTTATGGCGCTGTGATTCTTGGAGACCATGCCTCTCACTTGCTGAATCGTAGGATTGTGCTGGAGAAGGTGGGGTCATCTTCTTAAAGGCTCGTCATTGGGTGGGGGGGGGCAATGTGTGAGACAACACATTAAGCGAGGTACTAAGGTTGTCTGAGTGGGAGGTTTACCTGCAGCAGTCTCTAGTGGTGGCATCTGGCCATGAAGAAAAATACTGCACAGGGGGAAAAGTTTACAAGCCCTCACTGACCCTATTTTTGGGGTGAAGAATGGGTGTGGAATATGCACCAGTCAAATGCCTAACACCTGCCGTTGTCCCTGCTGAGTCACTGAAAATAAGCAGCACTGGCTGCCAAACCCATTAGTAGGGTGTAATAGAATCTAATCAGGGAAATGTGGGACTTCAATCGAGGAGGACGGGAGTAGACAATCCCACCCACCGGATTACAACTACCTCCTCAACCCACAGGGTGACATTCCCAGACAGCTGGCTATAAGTCATTTGTAATTAGTCCAGACAATTAAATACCTGTGAGAGAGTTTATGCATTTTTGGGGGGGGGGGCATCTTGGCATTGTGCTTCAAAGAGTTGTTATACGTGCTAGGGTCGGAGAACTGCAAAGCTGAGTGGTTCTGGCTACTGAAGAACACAAATGGAACCTCTCTTTTGAGTGTAACAGGGACCTAGCGCTCTTTCTTTTTTTTTTTTTTTTCCTTTTCTTACTCACTGTATTATCAACGAGGGAATCCCTACTAAATCAAGAGCAGGCAGTAAAAGTTGGTTTAAAAATAGTTGTTCATTGCCTTTGACCTCAACATTCTTGTGCGATCACCATGTCAGCACTACAGATAGCCCATGAGTCACACTCTTGGTGAAACTAAGAAGGCCCTTCTTAGTCGAGCGGAGCAATGGCCTTAATTTGTTCAAATCAGGCCTTTAGAATACAGAGATTTGTCTTTTAAAAGCCAGCTCTATTTAAGTCAATGGAGCATGCCCCCGCACTCTCCCAACTGTTGCATCATAAACCGGGCTAGTGCAAGAGCGGCACTCAGAATACGGAAGTGGAAGGGATCAGGCTCTCTGCTCCACAGAGCCAAACTAAGATCCCTTCTCTTCCAAAACACAGCTTTCAGAAAATTTGGATTTCTTCAGCCTGAAACTCGGGGTAGGAAGCAGCTTCATATGGTTCTGGGGGTAGCTTAAGAGAGGGTAACAAAGGTGCTCTTAAAGTAACAGCTACATGAGCTGCACACATAATTCACATTCACTCGGCTGTTTTCACTCTTGCTGATATCTTCATTATGAAGACTGCAGTGCAGGTAAGCATGAGGATTCTTAATAATAAGACATGGGACTTTATGCTGTTGTACCACAGTAGTGACATGGCTGCTGCTGTACAACAGCATTCTGTCATCAGGCACAACAGCAGTCTGACATCATTGCTGTAGTACAGTAGCATTCTGACATCACTGCTGTCATACAGCAGCATTCCAACATTCCTACTGTGGTGCAACAGCATTCAGACATCACTGCTATGGTACAGCAGCATTCTGACATCACTGCTGTCATACAGCAGCATTCCAACATCCCTACTGTGGTACAACAGCATTCAGACATCACTGCTGCCATACAGCAGCATTCCAACATCCCTACTGTGGTACAACAGCATTCTGACATCAATACTGTCTTACAGCAGCATTCCAACATCCCTACTGTGGGACAACAGCATTCAGACATCACTGCTGTCATACAGCAGCATTCCAACATCCCTACTATGGTACAACAGCATTCTGACATCACTGCTGTCATACAGCAGCATTCCAACATCCCTACTGTGGTACAACAGCATTCTGACATCAATACTGTCTTACAGCAGCATTCCAACATCCCTACTGTGGGACAACAGCATTCAGACATCACTGCTGTCATACAGCAGCATTCCAACATCCCTACTGTGGTACAACAGCATTCTGACATCACTGCTGTCATACAGCAGCATTCCAACATCCCTACTGTGGAACAACAGCATTCAGAAGTATATGGATTTCCATATATAACAATGCTGGACCTTACAGAGACTACTGGATGGGCAACTATGTAAAACCATCGTGTTCTGCCACAGAGGGGTTCTGATTCCCTCTGACCCTGAGAGCAAAGCTCGAGAGGTCCGTGGGAATCAGAACCCCGAGGTGGCAGAACACACTGGTTGTGCATAAAGTTGCTCATCCCATATAGTGTGTAGTATTATGTGAAATGTGTGCATGGTGGTTCTTTCTTTTTCAGAACAAAACTGTCTCATGCAGTCTCGGGTTTCAGAATGCTGTTGCACCACAGAAGGGTACAATTGCATTCCATGCTTTGAACTGATGTACAGCAACATTTTGAAATGAATGGAATTCCATACAGAACATCATTCTACTATACAAAAATGCTGTATATGGAAATATGTACACAACTAGGGTCAACCATATACTAAATAGGTACTGCATTATTGCAGTAATAAAAACGGTTGAAGTTCTTACAGCTAATAAACAAGAGTTGGCTAGAGTAAACAAGGGCTGCCTCAGAATTGTTTTGACATCTAATGTTTTATTATATCTTGTTGTATTATTGTGATGCAAGTGTCGTAGGCTGTAGGGAATTGAGAGGTAATACGAGTGTCATAACAAGCAGTAATGCCGCCTCCTGTTTTTCTTCAAGATATCCCTCCCACGCTTACAATAGTACAACAACAACAAAATAAATAGAATAGTGCACATTGTTAGTGCAGAAGGTGCATTTTTTTCTCAAGTGAATTTTATTGAGTTTAAGGAGCTGTACAAAACAAAAATACAGAAACAAGAATAATGAATAAATACATACCCTCTGAACAGAATCTTAAGCTACAACAGTTAGTTGGCCGAGTGATAGGGGAGTAAAGGGGGGGGTCAGCTGCAATGTAAGGGTGTTAGCTGCACATTCGAGCAGACATGATAGACCATGGGGCCTGTTTCTGCTGGCAGATTTGTATGTTGCTGATAAAATTCAGTCAAAAATCAGTTCAGCTAGGCTGTTGGTGCAGATGTAGTGCTGCCGCTTTTGACTTCATCAACTAGTTTTCGGGGACAAGCATGGTGTGTCGGGGGCCAGCCAGGAAGGAGGACTGATCATCCCATGGATAGCACTCTTCCTTTGTGGGGGCTGCTTCTAAACACCTGGTGGTGGCCAGGTATCTTATAGACAACTATGGCAACCCAATTGAGAGAGTCACCACCTTCAAATACCTACAGATTCACTTGGACTGTCACCTGAACTACGAGCTACACACTCATCAATTAAGTAAAAAAATTCACCAAAGACTTGCCTTCCTACATTGATGAAAACATTTCCTCATGCCAGAAACTAGGGCCTTGCTTGCCAGTAGTTTTCTGCTCCCTGTTTTAGACTACAGCTCCATTACATACTCAGCCTCCCTCTCGCAGAAAAATTGAGTTAGATTAAAGACCATGTAGCACAGCGTCATCCCATTCATCACAGGCCTCCCTCTTAGGACTCACAACCGTGATCTGTACAAGGCCGCACACTGGCTCCCCCTGGAGGATAGATTTGGCAGCAGAATTCTCACTTTTCTTTTAAACTCCGGTTGGGCTCTACACCTAGCAGCATCTCCTCCCTCTTCAATAAGTCTGTACACATCAGGACCACCAGCCACTCCAGTTCCCAACCCTTTGGGATTCCTCTCATACCACCCAGGGACAACACACTCTCTCCTACAAAGGTGGCACTTTTTTTTTTTTTATATGTAGTTTCTGGGTTTTTGCAGGTTTTCTCCTGGCCCCTACACCCTCAAGTCCCCGATGTAGCACGTGTGTATGGAGGCACGCATGTGCACGCCGTTCGGGAGGCCTCTCCCTTCCAGTCATGCCATTGACCACCTGCACCAGAACCAAACCTCCATTCAGTGATGGCAGGATTGCGGGCAGGTGACCCCACCCCTTACCCGGGAGAGGAGAGCCAACGCTCGATCCTGCTCCCACCCTGTGCCAGCACCCCAGCGACACTAGGTCATTCCCAAACCCAGGTCGTTGGCATAGCGCAAGGTGTGGCCTCCAGCACCTCGGCCCTCAGTGCCACTGGGCCAGCCTAGGTGCCAAACTTCTTAATAACCTTCCCCTGCCCTTGGTACTGTGACGCACACTTAAATCATTCAAAAACCAATTGACAAATCCTGTTTTTTAGACAAACTCCAATGCAGCTGCCCCCGACCCACACTCTTAGCTCCAGTCTCTTCTTTTTAATTTCCTGCACTTCTCACCTGGCATATTTTTGCTTTTCTCTTTAAATGTATTGTATAGTTATGTTATGTTTAACAGTACCTTCCCTATAATGTTCTGTCCCCTTTGTATGACCGTTATTCCTGATGATGTAATGTTCACCAATATGTGTTATTGTACCAATTTTGTATGCACTCTCAATGTAATGTTTACCCTTTATGTATTAATGTACCAAATTTTGTCACTGGATGCGTGTGAAAATGGACAATTTTGCTCACGTGCCTTTCCAGTATAAACAGTAAAATGAAATGAAATGAAAACAACGTGGGGAAAGGCTTCCATGCAGACACATGCCTGTCATTGCACAGTGATAACCAGGGAGGAAACCTAACGATGAAAATGCTTCAGATACACCCCAGCAACCCCCCTCCCCCCAGCATGCACTGCATGACCGACATAGCCCCTGTATGTTGTGGTCAACTGGTAAATTCATGAGAAAGTTGGTGATGGGGCTGAGGTGGTGCTGCCGGGATAGGGGAGGGCAAGAGGGAAAGAAAGACGGGGGAACAAATTGCTTCATTCTCAGACATGCAGCAATAGAAGACTAGAGCCAATCATGTATAGCAATATAAGTCCTGGTAGGGAGGGGCAGCTGGTGGCCAGCATGGGAGGAGAGGGGTGGGGTACAGCTGGCAACGGAGGCATATTTTGGGAGGGAGGGAACAGGGAATGGACAGCACTGTGTGTGTGTGTGTGTGTGTGTGTGTGTGTGTATGTGTTTTGGGGGGGGGGGATTCGAAGTGAATGGTCCAATTGAGGGCAAGAATAAAGTTCCATTATTGTTGGCTGTGGGTAGCCCGATTGGGGCCAGAATAATACGTCGTCAGTGGCAGCATTATTGAATGGCCTGATCAGGTCACATTTGTAGTGATGACGTGGAGGTGGAGGTATACATGTATTGTGAAGAGTCTAGCAAGTAATCCACACAGTAACTGCGGTAGTAACATGTGCAAAGCGCCTCATCTGTCTTCTCAGTAGACAGGTACTAATGCCAAGAAGTCTGTTCTGGCTGCGTCAAGCAGCCTTGAAGGGAATGTAAAAATATATTGTTTACATTTTTTAAGATACAGTAATTGTAAATAGTCCTATTTTGAAATAAACCTGTTCTAGTATACGATGGAACCTTATTACCAGCAGAAATCCATCACTTTCAAAATGTTGTTACACTGTAGTAGCTACATCATCGTAGCCATTATGCTGCACTAACTACATAGCTACTGCAGCATAACAACATTGAATACATTAGCACGTGCACGTTGTGACCACAAAGCAGTGAAAACAGCAGCGAAACAGAGCAGTACAGAGGAGTAAATAACAACGTAGATGTCCCAGTTAGTCATGTTAAATATCCGTTTTAGTAGCAGTTGCCATCCTGCACAATAAAAAACAATGGATACCCAACTATCAGTAACTAGCTTGGTGAGTGCATCTCGAGGTTGCCCATGGCAACCAAACCTCTTGAGCTACGCTCTCAAGGTTCAAATGGTCACCATGGCAACCTCTCAATGAACTAACCAGCTTGTTACCGATAGTTGGGTCACCATTATTCTCTGTTTTTTTTCATACTTAGGCCTCATATAAATGTAGCATTTTCCTTGCACAATATTACATTTTTGATTACTTAGTAGTTCCGGAACCCAGTAATATCAGTTGAGATGAAGACTACTATGAAGCAGTGACATTGGCCAAGCTGCTGTCACAGGGTTCTGCTTCTCCGTAGTCCTCACTTGTACTTGTATTACTGGGTTGAAAACTACTAAGTTATTAACTCATGTGCGGAAAAAAAGGCTGTGTTAACGTGGGTCCCTAAAATAAGGAAAAAAAATAGAACTGTTTCTTTTTTTATACTTTTTTTTTTTATTGAGGAGTTTACAGGCACACATTGACACATTCACAGTGTACATAAGTCCATTGATGGCTGTTAACATAGGTGATTGGAACATCTTTAAAACAGGCTATAAAATACCGTTGCATTTCCTCTCTACTTTTCTGTATTTTGGTCTTTTATTTTGTCATTTAAAATACCAAATGACTAGCCCTAATCTGTATATTTGAATCTACAAAAGTCGAAAAGAAACTTCTAACTAAAAACTACAAACCACGTGAGGCGAACAGAAATAAATAGGTGCTCACCCCAATGAGAGGGTGCTCCTAATCTTGTGGAGCATCAGTGTGGTCCCCGACCCCAGAGGTAATAGCAGTTATGGTGTCTAGAGGTGTTTGGGTTTTAAGTTGGAAACATCTCAAAGAGGAATAGTACATTGGCCTCATGGGCAGTGGTGCATGTGATAAACAAAAAGTACAGGAACTCGGGCACTGGCAAATATGAAATGCAGAATGACGATCCTCAATCTGAAGCATAGCCATGTCAAAACACATTTATCTGTTTAGACACTAGTAGATTTGGTTAGAGATATTAAAGTATTTCTAGGAAAACTGCATTATTGTACAAGTCAAATATTGTTATGGAAACCCTGATTTCAGGTCACAGACCCAGAAACTGTCATTGTGTTGCTGGTTTAAGAATTTCAGTTCCAGTGTCAGTGAGAAGAAGTACAGGAACTCCGTTCCTGCTGCGAAAAAGGTACAGGAACTGAGTTCCTGTGTGTTCCTGTTCACTTTCATCACTGCTCATGGGTACTATCCTATCCGCTTTATTTAGTTATGTGTGTATGTTATGAGGAATCTGCTTCATTGTCTGTCTGGTTCATTTCCCAGTATGGGGAGGTGTGTGGGGGGATAGGGCAGACTGGATGAGCCGATGTGGTCCTTTTCTGCCATCAAGATTCTATGATTAAGTACCATCAAATTAGACCTGTTTCAAAACAAACACACAAAACAATATACTGGGTTGATAAAACACTTCACATATTCCCAAAGTTACAATTATATTAAAAAATGTAAACAGTATTGTTTATAATCCCTCTAAAAGAAATGTTAAACTTTCACTGGTTTGGCAGGGCTCCATGCTGGGAGGTACAGAAAATAAATGCAGGCCACAATTATACTGCATCATGTCTTGCACTTTCTGTGCCGCTGCATGAAGGCTACCTCACCCTCATACACAATATGTTCGATCAGCAGGCAGTGGCATGGCACGCACATGCACGCGCACACACACACACACTGCAGTCATGGCACCTCCATGCAAGTAAAACTAAGATGCATCATCTCCTTAATAGAGGGAGGGAGGGAGTAGGGTCCTATTTCATTCTGTGGCTGTGATTTTTGTACCATGATGGGTCCCCCAACTTGGGGCACTGTCTATAAGCAGCTGTCCAAATGTCTGTTCACAAGGAGGGGTACCAAAAAATAACCCAACACCAGTACAGCAGCATTAGACAGTAGTCAAAACGTACATGTTTAAAAAGTTGCTTCCCCCCAGCCAGCGCCACCAGCATGTGCTTGCATCCTTAGTTACATGCCTGCATAGAGTTAATCAGAAATTGGGAGCCGCCTACTGGCTAAGACCGCTCCTGTCCCATGAGGTGGGCCTAGCAATTGCACAAGGCAACCTTCTACTCCTTATTGATTACTGCTTCCCCATATATTCTCCCCCCGTGTTGCCAGCCCTGTGCTCCAGGCTTACATCAGTTTACAACAGAATCTGTTACTTCATCCTCCTCACGCCCGTTTCTGCCCATCATTGTGACTTTTATACAAATTGCTTCTTTGGCTCCCACTTCAAAGACGCTTTGACTATGCCTTGGGCTGCCTAATAGCTACTACACTCAGAAATGGTCCCCTTATTCATTCCTACTCACGGGCAAAGTGGCTACTAGGCACCTCTGGGAATCATCTATCCTCCTTCTGGTAGTTCCCAGAATCTTCACTGCCATGGACAACAAAGCCTTTTCTGTCTCTGCCCCCTTCTTCTGGAACAAACTCCCTATATCGCTCCACCCATCCTCTTCCCATTTATCCTTCAAAAGCCACTTTAAAGATTGGCTACTACTGGACGCCAAATGCCTCTATCCACCTGCATAAGCTGGGATGATTCCCTCCCTCTCCCCTTCCTTGTGACATCCCTTTCTCTCCAGCTTCTTTCCCACCCCCACCTGGCCCTCTCTCCCCCTCCTATAGTCTACTCCACAGCACTTTGCTTACTGTGGACTGCCGCACTGAATTTTGAATATCCACCTGGTTGTTACTTGATTTTGTTATTGGCGTACCTTTCTGAAATTGCACTATATATGGTTTACCTGGTAATTTGTCACCTTACTGTATTGTTCTCCATGTTCCTGTGATGATGTGTATGGACTTGTCGCTAGCTCACAACTTCACCTTGTACCTTATTGTATTCTCATTGTTGTTACTACCCTCTGTACTGTAATTCCGTGCACCTCATTGTTAATGGCCTGCATTGCGGCCATGTTACTCCTCCTACTGTATTCTGTTCTGCTAAATGTGCCCTTGTTTATGGCCTGGGTCGTGCCTGAAAACAGTCCCTTGGATCAGCGCACCTACCCGGTCACCGGAGACCTAAATAATGAATGAATGAACGCCTGGGGTGCTGAGTTCCTGGGGGTGGCACAGCTGTCTGTGAGTCCGGGTGTAATGGTGTGATAACCAAGACATGTAATTCTGTGGTTGACATAATGGGTATATGAAAATCCTTGTGCAGAGCAGGCGTACAAGGCTTGTATAATACCATGGTTATCATGAACACAGTAGTAGTTTGGAAGTAGTCATTTTTGTACCCCCAAAAAAACTCCTCTGTCTCCTGTGTTAATCCATGTGGAAAAAGGCACTTTCCACACTCTTAAAAATACAAAACAATCTGAATTAAATGGCCTGAAAACCATGGTATGCCATGGACCACGGTTGTCACAGTACTATATTAGAAACTGCCCATGGTAGCAATAACATGGCGTCTGATAACTGTGGTATATCGTGACATCTCTAGCTGGGAGCAGATCTATATAGGTTCCTAAACAGAGTGCCTGGGGCCCCTGGTTTCCGGCACCACAGCTTGGAGAGAGTACATGCTGGTATCCCCCTATGAGCACCACTATCGTTGACACATTTTTTTTTCATATTGTTACTGTACGTTGACTGAAACGGCATTAGTGATTAATTAATAATGAAATTTCTAGCTGTTGTAGTTTTCCTTAAATCCTCATCCCACTGCAACCCCCCCGCCCCCCATTTATGTCTGTAGTCTTTATTTCCTACCATTTTTTTGTCTCCTTGTTACCCACTCCCTAACACAGCACAGTTCAAAAATGTGTGCATCCTGGCAGGAACTACAGAGAACTAAGTTGGAGTCCATCTCAGTCAGAGCTCACGGACCCCATGCCTCAGCCTGCTGCCTTGCCACCCTAGGATTTTGGAAATCGGTTTTCATTCTCCTACCTACTGAGCCTGCAGTCTGCCTCCAGTTTCACACATTGTCTGAATGGGCCCCAGCACAACACTTACCCGAGTCCTCTCTTTCTTGTCCTTCCGCTCATCATCAGCGTCTGATGTCTCCACTGAAAGCGTTTTTTTCTGGTGAGGTACCTTGCTGCTGCCTGATGTCTTTTGCCTGTTGATGCTTGTTGTATGCCATGAAAGAGCCCACCATTTTTTGAGGACATTGCCTAGTGACTGATTGGGGGACCAGAGGAGCAGCTGCTGATCGTGGCTTTGTTTTGTGTAAGGGAGGGCCTGAGGAGTTGCTGTTGATTGTGGCTTTGTTTTGTATAGAAGGGGGCCTGAGGAGCAGCCACTGAATGCAGGTTTTGTTTTGTATGGGGAGGGGGCTGAGAAAGCAGCCACTGATTGCACCTTGTTTTATATAGAGGGGGGCCTGAGAAGCAGCTGCTGATTATGGCCTTGTTTTATATTGAGGAGGGCCTAAGGAGCAACCTTCGATCACAGCTTTGTTTTGTTTAGAGTAGAACCGGAGGAGTAGCCATCAATTATAGCTTTGTCCTCTACCAAAGGAGAAGCCAATCGTGGCCTCACTGTCAAGTCCCTCTCTATCAAGGGGGATCAGAGGAGCAGTCACCGATCACGGCCTGGTTGCCAGTATGCACCTCCACCGAGGGGTACCGAAGGAGCAACTGCCGTCTGTAGACTGTTGAGGAGGCCCGACTGCAGGAGCTGGTGCCAATCCCCACTTGGTGAAGGACTGAATGCTGTCGAGGAGTAGGTTTGTTTATGGTGTCTCCCCCTTCTGTCTTGTGTGTTTGGGAGGAGTAGGAGGAAATGACATTGACCGCAACTGTGGAGATGTGCAAGTGCAGTTTGTTTTTTGCTGAAACACAGCTTTTTTTTTTTTTTTTACAGTGTCTCCTTCTCCCTAGGGGGACATTGGAGAAGCCACTGGCTGGTTACATTTTTTGTATCCCCGGTATGGCAGTGTTTTTTTTTTTTTTTTTTTGTTTTCAGATTTTATGCCACGGTTTTTACCCCTGGCCCTTGTCCTGGCTATGCAAGTGTATGTGGAGGCATGCGCATGCCACGGTACCAGGATGCCCTCCCACTACTTTTCTGCCCATTCACCTGCACTGGCTGCGGACCTCCATTCAGGGGCAGTGGAACTACGACAGGCAACAGGGTCCTCTCTGGGAGAGGAGAGCAACCTTGCAATTGCTCAGCCCTGCTCCCCCCCCCGCTGGCTCTCTGACAACCTGTGCTCATTCCCGAGTCTAGGTTGCCGGCATGACGTGAGGTAAGGCGTCCAGTGCCTCTGCCCTCCGTGCCACCAGGCTGGCTTCAGTATGGCAACGTTGATGAGATGGGTAGGTGCTACCACCTGCTTGTTATTTCTGCAGCTACTGTGATGTGGCATGAAAGTAGTCCTCACACTGTAACTGTGGTAGTAACATGGGTAAAATACCTCTTCCTGAGTTCATAGATTAGTTGTTAGTAGTTTCAAGAAGTCTGCCCTGACTACCCTGTGCAGCCTTAAAAACAGTTTCACTATTTACATTTCTAATATATACATAACACTTTATAAATCTACATTGATGCACTATCATAAAAACATTGTCACTAACGCTGACCTATAGATTACAATAACCGTAATACAGTACAACAATAATCTTAACAGCATAGAGTGTTCCATGCAACAAAATTATGATTGGCGTAAAGGGGACCTTTTCCTCAAATATTCACTAAATACCTCCTGACTGTGAACTTCACCAGGTTTGGCATGCCTTTTCCCACATTAAAGTCTGAATGCTTCATGTTTTCTTCTCTGGTCAAGACTGGTTATACTATCATAGCAGACCACCAAAAACCATGAAAGAAGGACTTGGAAATATGTTCCAGTTTTTAGCCCCCTCCTAAGGGTGGGTGTGTGGGTAGGGTTGTGTGTACAGGAGGAATATTTGGTATTAAACCAGGTTAATCTAGTGGTGGAATTTCTCCGCTAAATCTTTATTCTTTGCTGCTATCTTCTGGACTGTTCCACTCCTGCACCAGAGCAGGATTTCTTGTCCAGTTTTGCCGCCGGGGACCTAGCTTCCGTACTGGAGCGCACAGCAAGCAGCCTGGCTTGTAAGAAAAAGAGTGCCAGTTTTAAACTGCCAGAGCAGTTTAAATTGGACCATGGGACTGAATTGCCAGCCAGTTCAGTGGAGGACAGTAGAGTAGCAGGTTTGGACTAGTCTCCATTGAGACACCCTCCTGCCCGCATCCAACAGTGGAATTTCTCTGCTAAATCTTTATTCTTTGCTGCTATCTTTTGGACTGCACCGGAGAAGGATTTCTGGTCCGATTCTGCCGCCGGGGATCGAGCTCCTATACTGGCGTGCACAGCAAGCAGCCTGACTTGAAAGTGCCCATCCACTCTATGCATTGTATAGCAATCTGTTATATACTCTAAGTAGAGGTGGTTCTGGGTTTGGGTCCCCTGAAGGGAGGCGGGGTTTCAGATGTGTGCTGTTCTTGAGGTCCCATTACAGTGTACTGTAACTCTCTCTAAATCACAAGGCAGTATAGCATACCAAGCTAGTGATTGCATACTAAAAGCCAGCAGAATAGGCTTAACGGTCTTTCGTGTCTGCTCGTTAGCCAGCCCCTGTTGGGCGCTAGCTCCACCTCCCCCCGGCCCCCGAGAGGGTCAACTTCAGCTTCCGTATACCCATGCATCTGTCCTACCCCCTCTTAAAGCCCTCCAATGTGCCCTGCTCCACTAGACTCCCGGGCCATGCATTCCATGGCTCCACCACCCTCTCAGTGAAGTAATGCCTTCTACGTTCTCCCCTGTAGGTTCCCCCCTCCAGCTTCCACTCATGCCCCCTGGTTGTGCCCCCTTTCCTTAGCCTGAACATTTCTTTAGCTCTGCCCCTGTTAATCCCTTTCACATATTTGAATACCTTAATCATGTCACAATGATTGCTCATTGCGACTCAATATAATTGCTGCTTCACTTTGTAGTATCTGTCTCTCAGGATGACCAGTGTTGACATTTTTATATGTTTGTAGGGCTTACTAATTGAGCAGCTGTGTGGGATTCCTCAGAATTAAGCTGTTAATCCTACTGTGTACATTACTTTGGATAAGATAGTAGTAAGAGGCTAAGCAGGGTGACCTGCTACTGGGCATACCTACTGTTGCCTATTAGCCTTGTTTGTAGGTCTTTGTTGAAAAGTACTGTTTTGCATTTTCCTCTTGGCTTATTTAGTAAATCTGATCTACAAGCTGACCTGGTTAACTTAGTCTCCTGCCTACCTTATTCTGATTAACCCTGTGTATCTATAACCCAGCACCTTGTACCAGCAAAGCTGCTAGGGTGTACTCAATGATGTCTGCCCTCAAATCAAGGCAAGGCGGCCACAAAGCCTTCCTCCACTGATCATGTCATTTTAACTTGTTTAATGACCTTCCTGTGCTTGATGTTATTCACTGCAGATTATCCCCCCACCCCCCGTGGATCTCAGGGAAAAACCAGGACTGCCCTCTGAGTCAGACTTTACCTTCTCAAACCTGATAGGCCAGAGATTCAGGCTATCAGAGGCTATCTGCTGCATAAATTTCAAGCATGTAATGTTTCCCACCAAAGTGATCAAATGCTTCCTGCATAAACCTTTGACCTCCAAGAGTTGCCTCACCTTGATGTACCTTCCATGACTCCCATTGGTCCTTATAGTGCTGGCAGGAGATATAGAGTTAAACCCTGGCCCCTCATCTTCTCCTGCCTACCAAGTCTTCTCCATTCCCTCTAGTTGGCTATCTGGTAAGGGGCTAAAAGTGGCACACCTGAATATTCACAGCCTCTTGCCCAATCTGGCCGAACTTACTGCTTGAGTTGATCGCTGTAAACCTGACATCCTTGGCATTACAGAAACGTGGCTGAAGCCTTCAATCCCTGACTCCACCTGTGATCTCTCTGGTCTCAGCCTCATTAGCCCTGGGAAGAAACGAGGTGGCGGGATCTTTATTTACTACAAAAATCACTTTAACCTGTCCACTGTATCCCATCAACAATCTCCACTGCAAATTTCTTTACAAAGTATTATTGTTGGGTAACTCAAAAAAACTGCATATAGTCTGCACTTATAATCCTACCTCCTTGAGGCTGTTAGCCTGAAGGTCTGTGGTAATGAGTTGATGATCTTAGACAACCATAATCTAAATTGGCTAGGAGGACATGCTAGGCAGTATGAGCCTCTACTGGCTGGCCTCACCCTATCTCAGTTTATTCAGGGAGCCCACTAGGCTGTCAATTACTGGTGGTAAAAGTACTTTTCTCCACTGGGTGATATCAGACAGACCCGAGAGAGTTGTCCACTCTGGAACCCTTCCTGACTCGATCTCGGAACACACCCCCATACCCTGTGTCTGGAAGATCTCCCCTCCCAAAATCTCTTGTAAAATCCTACTGATGAGGGATTTCTCTAATTTTAATCTGGAGTCCTTCCACACTGACCTGGGGCTTACTGACTAATCGACTGTGTTAAAAGCTCCTGACACTCCCATTGCGCTGAATAACTTTCTTGCCATCTTTTCAGTCCTGCAGAACAACATGCCCCCCTTATCAGAAGGAGAGTAAGGGGCACCGTCACTAAGTGGCTCCATGGTAGCCTACTTGCCCTCATGAAGTCTAGGGACAAGTGCTGGGCCAGTTTCATGGCCTCAAAGGCCATGGTTATCTTCCAGCAGTATAGGTGACTCAGAAATGAGTGCAAGAAAGCTGTTAGATCTGCTAAGAGTGAATTTTGTAAATCTGCTCTGCTAACCTCAGCTAGAGACCCTTGAAATTTCTGGAGGAATATCAAAAATGTTGCAAGCAGCTCCTCAAAAGGTGGTGTCTCTGATATGATTATAGGTGGTTCTAACTGCAGTAATGCCCTAATTATTTCTAATGCCTTCAGTTCCCACTTTTCTGATTTGTCTGCCTATACCTCTCTATTCCCTGCCTCTGCACGTGATAATCAAGTAGTACCACTTAGCCCCCAGCCCGAGCTTGCTTCTCATCCATTATTCTGTTTCAAGGTGGTGACCGTCAGGGAGATGCAGAGACTTCTCTCTGGTCTCTCCCTGCACTCTAGTGCTGGTCACGATAATGTGGAGCCTAAACCCTTACATCTTGGTGCCCCTTTCTTTGCCTTACCCGTATCACACATCTTCAACATATCTCTTACCTCAGGACTTGTCCCTGACCTCTGGAAGGTGGCTAGGGTTGTCCCGGTTTTTAAATAAGGTACTCCCAAAAGCCTTTACGGTTACTGGCCTATAGCCATCTTATCAGCCATTAGCAAACTTCTGGAAAAAGTTGTAGCAGCACAACTTATGGAATACATCCAGGCTCATGAGCTGTTGTCACCAGCACAGCATGGCTTTCCCAAGGGATACAGCGCCTCTTCCACTACCCTAGTTAGTTACCTCTGAGACCAGGGTTGACTTGCCATGGATCAAGGTAAGCTCTCGAGTGCTATCTTCGTAGACCTTTCCAAGGCCTTCGACCTGGTTGATCATGCACGCCTATGCTCTCAACTTCGGTCACTTGGCCTGTCTGCCCCTGTCCTTGGGTGGTTTTCCAACTACCTTATGGAAAGACAGCAACTCACAAATTCCAATATGGCCCCTTCGGAGCCCACCTCAGAAACTTCTCGAGTCCCTCAGGGGTCTGTCCTAGGGCCTCTCCTTTTCTCTGTATTTGTTAATAATCTCCCATCTGTATCATCTCACAGTAGTACCACATTATATGCAGACAATCTGGTAATCCTTACCCACTCCCGTAACATCAGTGTCATTAACCACCAACTTTGTGCTGATTTTAGTAGCATCCAGTCTTGGCATAAAGCTAACAAACTCGTCCTCAACCTCAAAAAAAAAAACACAGGCCATGCTGTTTGGATCCCAGGCAAAAATAAAAGCTTCCCCTGCTCCCCTGAGCATTAATGGGACCGATGGATCCTTTGTGAAGGTTGTTGACTCCTTCAGGTACCTTGGGGTTACCCTTGACCCCCAGCTTGACCTTACCCAGCATATCCAAAACGTATGTTGGGCAGTAAATAGCAAGTTAGGCCTGGCTTACAGAGCGATGAACAACCTCACATCTGCTGCTTGCCTTACCCTGGCTAGAGGTGTGTTCCTCCCTACCCTCTGTTACGGGCTCATCACATTTGCACAAACCGCTAAGTCACACCTCTCAAAATGGGTTGTAGCCTATAACAACATTTGCCACTTCGCACTTGCTGCCTCTTGTCTCACCCACCATTGTGATCTGTACAACAAACTTACCTGGCCCTCCCCAAGCAACCATTGGAGCTTTATCCTTGGATGTTTCACGGACAAAGTCATTAGAACTGCCACCCCTCCGGTACTGGCAGAGCTCTTCAAACTGCTTCTTCTTCGTATTCCCTTAGGTCCCATGGCTTAGCAGTTCTTATGGTTCCTGCTACCCGCACGCAAATGGGCGACAGGGCATTTGCCATATGTGCACCTAGAATATGGAACTCTCTTCCTATCCAGGCCCGCTCTACTCCCTCCCCCCCACACCTGCTTCCGAAACTCCCTCTGGGATTACTTGCAGCTCTTCTCTATATGCAGCTGTTTTTAATCACACTAATGACCTCTTCTGCAAGCAGGACACTTGTCTCTGGACATCTCTGTTTGGCACTTTCCAAAGTTCCTGTGCCAGTTCCTCCGGCTAGCCATACCTGCCCATTTTTCTGTTTGCCTGTACATTTTTTACTGCATGTATTTTAAATTGTTTGCCCTGTCAAAATCCTTTGAAATGTCTGTATATTGTCTCCTGAACTTATGTACAATCCTTGCTATCCTGAAATGTATGCTTTATTTACCTGATGCTACGAATTACTCTGTTTGAACATGTCTCTTTATTTTCCTTGTAATCTCTTGGGTTGCGCCTGAAAATAGGCATTTGTTTTGTCTAGTATGCTTACCTGGTTAACATAAACTAAATAAAATAAATCTATTGGTGGTTTGGTGAATGGGGGAAAATGGGGCCAGGACATCGAGAAAATCTCCCTACTTATTTTGTGAAGTGTCATTGTTTCTATAATGTCCTACAAGGAGAAATAGGAAATAGGCCACTCACAAAATATGAGCATTTACTTATATTTTTTATTTAGCATTCTCAGTGAGAGTTGCCCTGCTGCACCAGCGTTTCTGAGAAAACTCCTCCAATTTGTCAGTGTTCGGATTACCACCTTTCTCTCTCTTTCTTTCTTTCTCCTGCCAGTCTTGGTCTTTCATGCTTCCAGCATTTCTGTATGGCCTCTCCTGCCCTCTGCAGTAATGCAGTGAGGCACATGCCATTACCGCAACGGACAGGAGGAGCCATACAGAAACACCAGAAGTGTGAGAAGCCAAGATGGATGGATGGACGGAAGGAAGGAAGGAAGGAATACATGTAAACTGTGGTAAGCTGAACACCCTGATAAGAGTATTCCTCCAAAACATTGGTGCAGCAGGGTGACCTTCCATGAGTATGCTAAAAAAAATATATAAGGAATGCCATGTGTTTGGTGAGTGGCCTATCATTTGCTATGTCTCCCTGCCATTTGCAGTGACTTACTCAGAAACAAGCTGCTCCCTAATTTTTTTTGTTTTGAACTTTTGTGGTCTCGAAGGCCCCCGGTTTTCTTGTTGGATCATTTAATGTCCACCTGAACAACCACCAGAACAGGCAGACAGGACCTCGGTTTAACATTTCAACCGAGAGATGGAAACTCATTACAGCACAGTGTTTCTGCGTCCCTCTAAACACCATGCGGAGTCACCAGAATGGTTACTTATAACTAAGGGGAGAGTGCCCCTGTAGAGCTACCAACACAACTTCTGTGGCACCATAGTTGGAGAGTAGTGTTGCGCGAAATTTGAAAATTTTGCCTGGTGAAATATTTTGTGTAATTCAGGTATTTCGCGAAATATTTTGCTGGGCGAAAAGCAAAATTTTGCCCTCAAGCCAGTGAAATTTCACCATGCCCGGGGATCATTTTGCCACCCGTGGGCAAAATTTACTAAAATAATGACTCAGAGTCCCTGGACCCTGGCTAGTGGTCCCCTTCCCCCCAGCCACTCCACCCATTAAATTTCAAAAAATAAAAGTAGATTCTTCCTGGTGTCTAGTGCTCCCAGCCAATCACCACCCAAAGTGAATAAAGCAAGCCCCCCAGTTAATTTATTATTTCCCTGGACCCCCAATCTTAAAAAAAAAAAAAATTAACTACCCACTCCCTGGTGTCTAGGGACCCCCAACCTGTCATCAGACAGTGCCTACCTGCCCCCACTGCCCGATCAGGCCACCGGCAGCCCTCCACTCACTTCCATGGTTGACAACCTGACTGGGTGCTTCAATGAATGAGTGCATGCTTGTACAAGTACGTGTTCATTCATTGAAGTTCTCAGTCGGGCTGATCGCCATGGAGGTGAGTGAGGGTTTCACGTGGCCCGATTAGTACTGGGGAGCAGATGACAGCTTGGGGGTCCACTCAAAGCCAGGGAGTGGGATTCAATTTTTCTGGGGGGATTGGTGGTCCAGGGAAAATAATGAGTTAACTGGGGCGGCTTGCTTTATTCACTTTGGGCCAATGATCAGCTGGGGGGAGGGGGCAGCACTAGACTTCAGGGAGAATGAATTTTTATTTTGAAGTTTGGGCTGGTGAGTGACCAGGGGAGACCAACAGACACTAGCATTTGCGGCGGGCGAAATTGCCGATTTTTGCCGCAGTTTCACTGGCGAAATTTTATTTAGTTGCATCTCTGTTGGAGAGCTCTCACAGTACAGGCCAGGCTTGACCCTGCTTAGCTTCTGTGATCCGATGCACTCGGACTCTGTAGTGGTGTCACATGGGACAGGATGGGAAGGAAGAGAGGAAGATCTTCACTATTGCACTGACTGTGTGTTCCCAAGATGCAACTTTGATTTTAATGTTCCGTCATGTATTGTTTTATTAGATTCTGAGTTTCTTCGGAGGAGAGATATAGCAGCTTCAACAGAGACATCAGGAAATAACGGAGCCTCAGATGGTGATGTAATCCTCATTACTGGGCATCGTATCCACCAGAAATCCCAGCAATATTACCCAAGTAAGTTTTCCTTTTTATCGGGGGGTATCAAGATACTAAAACAATCAGCATCAGTAGACATGTGGGTGGTGGGTTTGCTTTCACTTTTTCAGAAAGTGACAGTGGATCTTAAAATTCCACGTGGGCAGCCACCAGACACTGGCAAAAGGGACGTTGGCTTAATGTGTCATCTGAAGGATTGATCTATATGCCATATTTTCAAACTGCAGTGAGAAATGATAGCTGTACTGTTATGTTGCACGCTGCGCCCCTGCCCCATATTTGCTGTAATCTACTTGACTGCTGCGATGTATTGGGCATGATGCTCTGTACCTTGTTATTGTGTTCATATATTACTACATTGTACTGTCCCTCTACCTCCTCTCCACTGCAGGACAGATCTGGAAAGAAGCTGCTACTGGTGGATTATGCTTTTCCTGGACAGGGACAGGGACAGGGAGAGGGGGAGGGGGGGAGAGAGAGAAAAAAATAGGGGCTGATTGTGGCTGAACCGCATCATGAGATTTTGTGATAAAACTGGTCTTACCACATAGCTGGCTGTCAGACAAAATGGCAGTTCTCAGACTTATAAAGCGTCTTATTTAGGTGTATGTGGAACAGGTCTGTAAACACTCCCCCGCCCCGACGACACCTAGAAACAAGTTATTATAGTTTAGTGTGGCTTTTCTGATTACAAATCAAGAACTATATAAATTATTTCTGCCTTTTTATTTATTTATTTATTTAGTTTTTGTTGACCGGGTAAGTGGTCTAGACAAATCCTGCCTATTTTCAGGCACGACCCAGGGGAGGGGGATACAGATGAATGCCAACTGACCTTGAACCAGATTAAGCTGTTGGTGGTATTTTTAGTGAATGAGGGAAATTTGACCAGGACACCGGGGAAATTCCCCTACTCTGATGGGTGGGGGGCCCTTCCCATGAGACGTCTGGACTAGGTTCAGAATGTCTCAGTCGGTGGTGAGTGCAGAGGTGGTAGAAGATGGTCCTATAGAGTCTACTGAAACACTCAAGGAGGTTTCATCTGTTCCAGTTGGTATGGAACATTCATGCATCAGCTTATCTGCTGAGGAGGTGGTTCAGTCGGGAAGTACAGAAAGTCGGGAGATGAATAATGAAAACCTGACTATGGCAGCAGAAGAAGAGAAAAAAAGAAAATGTCCGGAAAACGGACAGGTAGCTTTTTCTGGCATGTTAAAAAAGAGTAATAAGCAGGTTAACGCTGACCTGATGGAAACAAACGCAGAAGTCCCTGCTTCTGAGGTAGAAGAGGATTCTTTTCCTTTTTCATCTCGTTTCACTACCTGGTCCCCGGAGAAAGCGTTGGAAAAGGCAGGTTGGATAAAAACTCCAGAAGCTTGGATACCGGATCCCCAAGTTCCTTTACCGGGCATAGGATCGAAAGCACAGGAGGAACAGTTGGATACAGACTTCAGCAAAGGACAACTCTCAGAAAGAGGACCAGAATGGCCAGCGTCATTTCCGCCTTCTGTTACTGAATCTCAGGGTCCGGTTTTGCTAGAGCCGGTGGTGAAAATGAGGAATCAGCATCAGAATACTTTGGGGATTGGGGTCGCTATGGTACCAAAAACTGCTGCTGCTGCTGTGGACCCTAAATCAGCATCGACGATACAAGGTCAGTACCCACAAATGGAAAAAAATACCGCTAGCTCTTCAGGTATTACTGAACACAGTCTTCCTGCAGTACAATCGGTAAAACAAGCTAGTTAAGCTTCTCTTTTTAAACATGCAGACGTCCCGGTGAGAAAATGTTTTGTTGCACGAATCCATTACAAAGGGGGTATGGAGCTTCCCCCTGACCGAAATTATGTGGGCAAAACTCTAATAATAAACTCTTTAGGGATTCGACCTGCAGAAGTGTATGCCTTTATCCATTCTTCTGGGGATCACAATTTTGATATTTCCTTTAGGTCTGCTGTACTATTGGATAAATTTTGGGCTGCTTATTACACTGCTCGAGTAGACCCTGTCTGGAAACATTTTGTGGTAATTCCTATTACCAGACCAACTGCTAAAATTATAACTATTCTTTTTTCGGAATGAAGGAGTCAATGTCCTGGATATTCTGTACTGGCTAGAACAACGTTGTACAGTGAACGGAGTACCACAGGCCTTAATAGATGATAATGGGTTTTGGACAGGAGGGTGGAAATTTAATGTACAACTTAAAATAACTGAGGCTGGGGTTCAACATCTCCCTAATTGTTTTTACTTAGGAAGGGATCGTGGTATATTTTATCCAGGTCAACCGCGTTCATGTTACAGATGTGGTTCACTAACTCATTTAAGCTCTGACTGTGATCAATTAAAATGTGCATCATGTGGTATATTGGGTCATTCAGCATTATCTTGTAAGGTCCCTCCCACTTGTAATTTATGTGGTGACACTTCACATGTTTTTGTGGCATGTCCATGGGCGGCCCATAATACATCAGATTATACAGAACATGATTCTTATATAGCCAAATCTTCAGCTACTGCTAGAACCCCCCCCCCCCAAAAGGCTCAAGAACATTTTACTAAAAATAAGGAAAAAAACCATTTATTATCAGTCTCTCCTGAGAGTTCAATTATCCCCGACCCTTCTGAAAATTTATCTCATTCAACCCCCCCTGACCCCATGGAAACACCAATGTGTGATGAGTCATCCGCCTCCCCTAGTGATTCAGTCCAAGCTTTAAAACAGACGATATCTCTCCCAGTAAGGGAAGACGCAGAATTAGGAGAAATTTTGAAACCTCCCCCACCAGTTACTCGACGACTCCGCTGCACTAAACAAGCGGAAATGGTGTCTATACCTCCTGTCCAGGTATCTAATCCATACAAACCTTTACAAAGCTGGGGTGATGCCATGGAAGAGGAAGAGTTAGGTGATCCCTTTCTTTCCTCTTTCTATGGCTACCTCAGTATCATTGTCGCCGGCTGATAATTCAAGGATTCCCAAAAGAAGAAATCTGTTAGATCAAAGAAAAAGAAATGAGGTGGTTACTTTTACAGTGGTTTTTTTCTTTTCTTTTAGTTATGACTTTTATACGCTTGGCCAGTTTAAATGTTAATAGTATTCGGTCACAGTACAAACGTACTGCTACTTTTTCAGCATTACACAGTTTGGCTTATGATGCTTATTTGTTACAAGATGTTAGATTATATACAGCTGGGGAAGCAGCAACAGCCTCAAGGGGTTGGGGTTTAGGACCTTCGTATTGGTCCTTGGGGCAGGACCTTTGTTTCCGGTATTGGATTCTGTTTTAGCTCATCTAACTTTATTTTACAAGTAGTGGATTTGGTACCTGGAAGAGTATTATTATTGGACCTTTTATGGTATAATTTACCCTATAGACTTATTAATATTTATGCGCCACAACAAAAAGCTGCCAGGGTCCAGCTTCTACGTCTGATTAAACCATTTTTGCTAACAAACGCGATTGTTTTATGGGGTGGAGATTTTAATACTAGTCTAGAAGTCTCCCCAATAAGAAAATTTATTGTGATACTTATGCCTTACATAACATTATTAGAGAGATGAATTTAATTGATGTACTAGCCCAATCCCTGTTACCTACTTTTCAAAAGGAAAACTAACTTCTAGAATAGATTTTGGTTTTGTTCTCAAACTATTGGGCGGCAACAGGTATTACAGTACCTATAGCTACTTCAGATCATCATTTAATAGGGATACAAATTCAGTTAGGGGAAGTTTTATCACAGGGTCCTGGAGTTTGGAGAGTTAATTCGTCCTTAATATTGATTCCTGAGTTTTATAATGGGTTCATGGAATTGATTTCAGATCGTATTACAGTAGTTGTCCTTTATGAATCTATGATAGAATGGTGGAATGATACTAAATTGTATATGGTGTCCTACTTTAAATATTATGCTAGATTTTTAGCTGATACCAGACACCATACTTCTAGCCTTTTACGAGCTGAATTATTGGAATTATTCACCAAATCTCATTTGTATGGAACTGATCGTTCTGCCCGTATAAAAGAGGTTAAAACTGCTCTAGCTAAAGTAAAATATGATGGGCAAAAATCTATTCTTTTTGAACAAAAATTTCGAACCACTGGGACACAACGTCAGTTTAACCCTTTTGATGTTAATAAAGAAAAATTTAATGGTAAACAAATGTATCAACTACTGGATGATCAAAAACATATAGTTAAAGGGCAAGAAAAAATTATGGAATACATGACGGAATTTGTAAAACATACCTTTGAAACTCCAGCTGTTGAATCAACTGACATGAAAATTTTATTACAGGCATTGGATGCACCTACCTTAACGACATCTCAAAAGCGTGAAATTATAGCACCCTTTACTTCCGAAGAAGTAAAGCAGGTTATTTTTGGTCTTAGGGATAGAGTGGCTCTAGGCTCAGACGGTCTAGCAGCAGAAATTTATAAGTCTATGGAAACTTATGCCAAATCAGTTATTGGCTGTTTTAATGCCTTCCTACAAGAAGATCATTTGACAGATCAAATGTATGAAGGGTTGATGCTATTTCTCTATAAAAAGGTGATAAAATGACTTGAAAATTGGAGACCGATCACCTTACTAAACACAGATTACAAAATTTTTCCAAATTACTGGGGAATAGGATTTCAAAGCATTTGTCTTCACTTTCACCATTTCAATATTGCTCAGTTTCTGGTAGGTCCATTCAAGATGCTTACTTTTAATCAGAGAATTGTTTTATCAAGGCCAACAGGGGGCTCTACAGGGCTATTTATTTAATTTTGACCTCTCTAAAGCTTTTGATGGAATTTCTCAGGAATTTATATGGTTAACCCTCAGAGCCTATGGGTTCCCACAAATTTTTGTCAGTTGGCTCATTTTATGTTATTCTTTAGCCTACGTCAGACCATATATTAATGGTAGGATTGGTTCTCCTTGTTATATCCGTCGGGGAGTACAACAAGGTTGTCCCTTGAGCCCCTTATTATTTGTTATAGCTTTAGACCCTATTATTAGGTTACTTTATAAATCTCCTAGACTTTTAGGTCTTTCTAGTCCTGATTGTATATATTCAAAAGTAATATGTTATGAGGTTGATTTATGTGTCTTGGTACCTACTGTCTCGGTAGGCCGTTTATTATGTAAAGTACTACTGTTTTTTTTTATCAGTTATTGGTTCCAGTTTAAATTTACAGAAGAGTGTGTGTTTAAATTTGGCTTCATCCTTGGAGAGTGTTTCCTCTATTGGAGGTATTAGGTTAGTGGACTCTCCGCATAAATTATTAGGGATTTAATTTGGAGTTCCAGACATGGCTAAGTATAATTGGGAGATATGTTTGAATAAGGGTAGGGAAAAAGTATGTAAATGGAATAAGTGTATTTGAGTAAAAGAAAGCGTATTTTTTGATTAAAATGTGTTTATTACCATTGTTTTTACATGTACTATATATTTTTCCACTACCCAGATGTTTTTTTGTGCCTCTTCTAAGCCTTTTCTTTTCTTGTTTTTGGGGAAGTCGTCTTAATCCAATTAAACGTAATATTTTGTTACAAAACTACCAGCAGGGAGGAGTATCTATGATTCACCCAATAGTGTTTTTTTTATTCAATTTTCTTTACAACCAATTTGAAACCTTTAGTTATAGAATCGATCCAGCTTTGGATTCCTTTGGTACGTATGTCCCTTAATAGGATTTTCAGGAATGGAGTAGGAGTATTTCTTCATAAAAATAAAAGAAAATATGTTTTATCTACGGATTGGGTAATAGTGTTTGATATGTTAAAGACATGGCATATTTCGGTACAAATGATTAAAGATTTAACTAGAAAACAATTATATATAGAAATAGTTGAGTCCCAATTTATGGAGGAGGTCTTTCCAGAGTTTACACCAATAGAAAAGAAACAGATTGGTAATCATTTAATTGATTCTCGTATCCCTGTGACGATGTGGGATATTGCTTGGTTAGGAGTACATGGTAAAATAAATGTACGTGGTAATCAGAAACACAAACAAGTATTGGAGAGATATTGTTTTCGAGATTCCTGTACAGATCTTACAGAAACGATGTCTCATTTATATTTTTCTTGTCCTTTTATTTTTCGGTTCTGATTTTTGTGGCACCGTCATTTTTGGAATAAAGTTTGGCGTCAGTGGGATCAGAGAGCTCTCTTTTTTGGTCTATTTCCAGACTCTTGGTCGGAATGTAATTATAGTACCTTGAATATTGTAGCAATAATAATATTATTGTATTGGGTATGGCAGGTTAGATGTTGGTTTTTATTTCAACAACATTATCTTACTCCTGAGGATTTATTCATGAAAATATTAACCTATATTGATCGTTTTAAGGAAGGAGAAAGGAAAATTCTCAAAAAGAATATGTGGGAACGATATTGGAGTTTTTTTTGACTTATCTTTGGTTACTTATGAAGTGTTTTTCTTTTAAAATTTTGTTTCCTTCCTTTAGGACATTAGATGAATTTTGAGTTTTCACATTTGAAGATTTTGTAATACTGCTGTAATTGTTTTTTGTGTTAAATTTCTGTATATATGCTTTGTTTTTAAATAAACATACCCCTACTCTTTTGATAAGTGCCATGGGATCTTTAACATCCACCTGAACTACCACCAATCCAGGCAGATGAGACCTTGGCTTAACGTCTCATCTGAAAGATGGCACCTCAGAAGTGCAGCACCCCTCTCATGCTGCACTACAGTGTCAGTACTGGGATATTAACCCAAGTGCCAGATGTGGGAACTGAACCCACAGCCCTCTGATCTCCCGGCCTCAGAGGCGAGTGTGCTACCTACTGAGCCACTGACACTAAAAATAAAAAAAAATGAGCCATTTGAAAAGTGCTGTAGCATACCTCAGGATATTTGGTAAGATTGATCCGTTGCACCTTCCAGGTGGTTGAAGGCACTCTGCTGTGCCTTGTGCCTCACAACCCATCTGGGATGTGCGATAAGATCAATGAGTTTTTGAAACAAAACTTTCCAAAAATAGCAGTCCATGGTTAATAGCTGTAATCTTGCTTGAGCCTTCACACACTTAATTCTGCTGTAACAATGGGGAACTGCCATAAAACGAGGAACTCTGCCTAAACTCTAAAAACTGTCTGGCCAGGGAGTGCAGTAGTAGGGTGTCAGTGACCTGGTTTCGGGAATGGATTTGGTTTGCTTTGGGATGACTGCTGGATAGCAGGATAAGCATTTCATGACAGCCCTTCCTTTGGGGAGGGGTGGGTTACATGCTCTACTGTTCATCTGGTACCTGGTGGAAGCCAGGTGATAGGGCAGTGGAGGTACATCTTGTGGAAAAACCTTGACTGGGATTTCTGGTGACGTTGGAAAGCTAATGGCAGCTTGACTCTCTGCCTCCACAACTTGCCCAACAAAATCAATAATCTTCTGCCGATAGAGATAATGAATACACCAACAAAAGCTATCAGATCTAAAGCCCCACAGATTAAGAACTTGGAGACACCAGTAAGAAAGTTGAGAGAAATGCTACAACTAGATAAATCGCAATTAAATCTCACCCCAGCCAAAGCTGCAGACAGCGTGGCCGCTGCGCAGCTACCAGATGCTGAAGACACAGACCTAATTGCAACCATAGTTCAAACGGCTAAAACAGTAAACAAAATAGGCAAAATGCTTACTAATCTATGCTCCGACATTAACCAAATAGAACATCGAGCAGATCAACTGGAATTGGGTTTCTTGGTGGTATTAGAGCAAACGGACCACCACGACCACCTTCTCCTATACCTACTAGCCAGAGGGAGAGCTGAACCATGAATTAGATGACTTGGAGGGCCATAGCAGAACACAGAATATCCGTATTCATGGAATTCCAGAAGGAGAAGAGATAAAAGCCCCAAGTGTAATTTTATTCCTGCAAGACGTCTTAAGAGAGGCTTTGTGTTTACTAAAGGATTTTGACTTGCGTATGGATTGGGCCCACCGAGCCTTAGCTCTGAGGCCCAGCAACACAGGAGCTCACCCAAGATCGTTTGTACTAATACTTACCTCCTACGCAGCTAAAGAGGAACTACTAACCGGGCTTGGAAGCAACGGGACATACAATTCAAGCAATATAAAATCTCTTCGGACAATGACTACACCTCTACAGTTCAAGAAAACCGCAAAACTCTCTGGCCCATACTAAAACAGTTACAATCTAAAAACATCAAAGCACAAATGCTGTACCCAGCCAGACTTAGAGTGGAAACCGAAAACGGGCCTTGAGTTTTTCAAGACCTACTGGTCACCTCTACCTGTCTCAAGGGTCTGGGAATTACAGCTCCACCTATGGTAAAGGAAAGGCTTGAAAGAGAGCTTCTAAAATCTGCATGATTGGTGGCACAAAAAGGGCCTGCCAGTCAGACTTTGACACACAGGAATTATAAAACAAACCTGAGATTGGATGTGGCAGCTATGCTGAAACCCTACAAATCTGCAGTCCTAGTAGATGGCCTGATGTCAGATGACCGGAAAGGCTCTCCCTCAACCTCTGATGCAGCGGACCAGGTAGCAGAGTGGATGGACACCTGAGACCCGAGGTGAGACATTTACCTTTCTTGTTTCAGTCCTAAGCTTCTCTTGAACCCCGCAGACTTTTCATCATCCTGGAGACAGGTCAACAGGGACACACACACACGCACGAGTGTGGGGAAAGTGCATTCACACATGGGTCTTCCTTTGTGCTAGACCCAGGATCAGATAATAATCCCTCTCCAGTAAGTTCGACTTAAGTTGTGGTCTCCCTTTGAGAGAAAGGGAGAAATTTGGGTATGGAAAAAAAAAAAAACAAGCACACGAGGTAAGGGGAGGGCTGATGACTGTGCTGACTTTGCAGAACCATCTCACACTGAACGTCACATTAATCTGTCTATACAGAATTCCAGACAATACTGGTTGTTTAACTCTGATTACTGTTTTGAACACCATCCCTCTTCAATTTAAACAGATGGAGGATGCCACACATGCCTAATATACCTAAGAGAGGGTAGAGTTCCTCCCAGTTGGCTCCAAGAATGATTCTAACACGGAACTTAAGGGACTCAAACCAGAAAACTGCATGTTGAGACATTAAATCTTTTCATCCTTGCTCTATACTGTGATGCCTAACAATTTACCTCATAGCTTCATACAAGTTTTTATGTCAATGCTGTAATACTGGGATATGTATGGATAGGGGGGAAAAATGCTTTATTTCTACAAATGCCCAGACACTCAGGTGGGAGCTGGGAGGGGAAGGGAAATAATGACGTTTGATAGAACCAGATGGAACACCGAGATTTGAGGAGGTGCTGAGACGGATTATCCTGAATGTAATGTGCCCCCACTGACAGCTTCAACTCACATAGCTTCCCTAGCTTCCTGAAAGCCCCCATATAGATGTATATAAGAACATTCTTTGATCCAAATTAAATAAGGAATATAACTTTCGGATAATTCCATGAACCAGATAAAGGGCAATCTAAACTTGCATTTCCCTCCCTTTCATTCAAGGCAGCAGAAACCACTACTTCTTACAAGTCAGGTGAGTGGAGACAGAGCTACCACACGAGATAGGTTTTACACCTTAAACCCCTCGCAACCGACATTGGGTAGGCCGCTGGATCACAGGTTTCATTGGCCCATACTCATGGAGCCTTTTACCCCTCCCCCCGTTGGGGAATGTGTTTCACTGTAGTTGCACAACCCAGACAGAAACACCCACTGTCTGACTTAGGAGGCGCAGGACAGGACTGTTGATAATAGCTCTGCCCTGTTTCAAATATTAGAGTTTAAGATTTGTTTGCCAATAATTGGTGAAGGTTATTGATGGTTAATTGGACCCAATGTTCTCTAGGGGTTCATATATGATGGTTCACTTACTCCTGTTCTATGTTCTGTTTAATGTGATATGTTTAAATTTACAGAAGGGTACACAGGTTCTGTGTACATTTGGGAATACATGTACACATAGACGACATATATTAAGTATTACGGGAACCAAGCAATGGAAATGGGTTTTGGGTGCTTCATGGAGTATATACACAAATAGTCTGTATGGAGTGAAAAGGGGGTTGAGCCAATGTCCTCTCCACTAGATAAGTAAATATGGCTAGTATCAACACGAAAATACTTTCCTATATTATAAATGGAATTAATAGCCCAATCAAGAGAAAACAAATACAAAAATTTATTCGAAACCAGAGGTGCGACATTAATTTCCCACGAGAGACGCACCTCTTGCCAGTGGAGGTGGCAAAGCTCAAGTCCCAGGCCTTTCCACAACTATACCGTGCATCCCTTGAAAAAGGGAAGAAAAGAGGGGTGGCAGTTCTTCTATCATCTACACTGCCCTTTGTGGATAAAGAAATAATCACAGACCCAGGGGCATGATATGTGTTAGTGATAGGAAAAGTGCAAAATCAGCCGATCACCTTGGTGAGTGTGTATGCCCCACCGGGATCACATGTGAATTTCTATGCTGACCTATTTAAACTGGTAGCTGAGAAGGCCAAAGGGACCCTAGTGATGGGAGGGGACTGGAATCTCATAATGAATAGAAAATGAGATACCACATCCCAGATCCCCACACCTAGAATGTGTACCACTAGTTTAGTTGCTAAGCTGCTTTCCGATATGGGCCTAGTAGATATTTGGAGGGAGAGATACCCACATGCTAAATAATACACATGTTTCTCCCCCAGGTTTAGAACCTACCCCAGACTTGACATGTTCTTAACGTATACTATGAATATGGATGCTTTTAGGGAAATGTGGGTGGAAACAGCTACACACTCTGATCATCAACCCATATACTTAGAAATAGATGTTATGTTACCCTGGAAAAAAAAAACACTGGAGACTTAATGCATCTCTTTTGAGGGATAAGGAGACACTTACAACACTCAAAAATGTAATTAAACAGACAGTAGAACTAAACTGTAACTCGGACACCTCACCATAAATACTCTGGGACACTGTAAAAACAATGATCAGAGTGCAATTGATATCTATCATCCCACAAACAAAAAGAAAAGAGGAAGTTGATGGAACAACTGACTATCCCATCTAAGCTTTTGTTGCATTTCTAGATCCCTTAGTTGTTTAAACAGGTGGAAGAAGACATCAAGGCCATAAAAACCAGAATACAAAATATTTAGAAAGTAGAAATGGAGAGAGCCCTATACTATCTGAAATAGACATATTTGGGGAGGGGGGCAGAGCGACTAAATTTTTAGCCTACGGGCTAAAGCAACAGGCAGTTATAGCAATCACTAAAATTCACCACCCCAAAACAGGACAAATAACACAAAGGAGACCAAATTGCAGATGCATTTGTCTCATACTATTAATCCCTTTATAGATCACCAGAAGATACCATGCCCCCTGAAAAGATGCAGTTCCTGAGAAATCTAAAACTTGCTTCCATAACATCAGACCAGAGACAGGAGCTGACGACCCCGCTCATGCAGTTCAAACTCACTATAGCAATACAAAAAGTTAAAACAGGAAAATGCCCAGGTCATGATGGATTTGGCAGAGAATTATATAAAGTACTGGCTAGGGAACTTTCCTCTCCACTACTCAGAACATATAATGAAATCTGGATGGAGGTAGAAAAGGTACCCCCTTCCTGGAATTATGCCACTATTACAGTTCTCCACAAGGAGGGTAAAGACCCCACAGAATGCGAATCCTATCATACCATATCCCTCCTAAATACAGACTATAAAATATACACATCCATTATAGCAACCCGATTGAACGAATTAGTCACCCAACTCATATCGCTTGATCAAACCAGATTTGTGATGAGCAGACAGGCCCCGGACAGTGTCCGACACACAATCGACATCATGAATATAGTGCACCAGGAACATATCCCAACCTGTGTGATGAGTTTAGACGCTGAGAAGGCGTTTGACAAAGTGTTGTGGTCATTCCTATTTCTAGTCCTTGAACAATTTGGCTTTCCCTGAATGTTTATAGATAGCCTGAAGGCCCTATTTGCGGCTCCTCAAGCGTACATTAGAGTAAACAGAGGGATCTCGGACAGATTCTCACTAGGCAGAGGCACCAGATAGGGCTGTCCCCTATCACCCATCCTGTTTGCATAATACTTCGAACCCCTTGCTCAAGCCATCGGAGAAAACCCATGCATTACTGGAGTAGGGGTGGAGGGATCTGAACATAAGATCTCACTTTACGCAGACGACGTTCTGCTATATCTCACTAATCCCGAAAGTTCAATCCCAGAAGTCTGGTCAATCTTAGAAAAATTTGGCACGTGTTCTGGCTATTCATTAAATAAAACTAAAACCGAGGTCCTCAAGATTCACTACAAAACATAAAACTATTACCTCTTAACTGGGACAGTGCCAAGATCAAATATTTGGGAATTCAGATCCCAAGAAACCCGGGAAGACTATTTGCAGTTAATTTTGAACCTCTTCTGGCACAAATTCATCAGGATTTGACAAAATGGTCCCTACTGAATTTACCACTTTACTCCAAAATACAGTCCATTACTATGAATATACTCCTGAGATTTCTTTATTTATTCCAGTGTCTATCTGTAAGAATAACTCTGAGACAATTCAAAGAATGGCAGAGAGCGCTATCTCAATATATATGGTCCCCCGGTAAGCCCAGAATTAGGGTCCACATTATGCAAACAGACAAAACTAATGGTGGAAGGATGTTACCCAATCTGGAGGACTACTACCTAGCTGCACAAATGCGTTATGCCCTTCTCTGGGGGACCCTAGGGTATGAGGCACATTGGAAAACCATAGAAATAACAACCACAGGAGGTGCTCCATTAAGTGCTAGACTGGCTGACTCATCCCTACAGTAAGACAGCAGGGAGGTACCACTCTCAAATACACAGAACACACTGGGAGCAGTGCAAAGAGTATGGGTTAAATATAGATTAGAGTGCAATATGACCCTTACAGTGGTTCGCTTGGAGCCACTGCTTCACTCCCGCTCTTATGGATCATAGGTTCAGACAATGGTTGAGACTTGGCCTATGTCGGCTGGGACGACTTATGGATGGGAACATAGTTCAAGAATTTCATGTCATTAGGGATACCTGCCATCTTAAAAATATAGATCACTTTCACTTTCTGAAACTTAGAACACATATAAACATACTGAAGAAAGAGGCCATGTCCCCAGTGGGCATAAGCACCTTCTTGAGACAATACACGCCATTACACACCAGAAGATTGAGAGAGGGCATATATCATCATTGTATAAGACCCTCAGACATTTTAAAGATGATCGCACACTCCAAATAAAAAGAAGATGGGAGTAGGAAGCCGGTATACAACTTAATGAGGGAGAAGGGGACAGGGTCTTTGGCCTGGCTGATAGAACCACACACTCACCTCTATCGAAAGAATTTGAGTGGAAGATCAGAATGATACTTCTGCACTCCATAAGTGGGGCAGAGATGTCTCCCCGAATTGTTGGAGACGATGTGGTGAGCCTCACGCATACCATACCCACATATTTTGGTCTTGTCCTGGTTTTCAGCCATTCTGGCAACATGTGTCACAGGTGTTTTTGGAGCTCTATGCCTGTCCAGCACCCATAAATTTCACAAACATGGTGTTGGGCCTCCCACCCTCGGAGGTTAGAGGAGCTGATGGATTATACCTGAGGAACATCTCGTTGGCAGCGGCACATAAAGCCATCACACGGAAATGGCTGGCTTTGGATCCACCTACACCTCAACAATGGCTAGCCACAGTAAAATAGATACAAGACATCATAGGTAACATAGGTAATTTCAGAGCAAAGAAGACTTACGTCCGTTTTGCTTGCTGTTTACTCTAATTTTGGTAACTCCCTATTTTGTTTGCTATACAATGTTTGTCCAGTTTCCTCTTGAACTCATGCATTGTCTTACTAGCAACCACCTCCTCAGGCAAGTTGTTCCACACTGGAATGACTCTAACACTAAACCAGTGTTTTCTTTTCGTGGTCCTAAAATTTTGCACCTTAAGTTGCAATGAGCATGTCCCAGTGTCATAACGCTGTTCCCTTAGTGTAAGTCCCAGTTTATCCCTTAGATTGAAGTCTTTAAGTGCACTATACACCATACACATGTCACCTCTCAATCATCTATACTCCAGTGTGAACATCCCCAAGTCTTCTAATCTGTCCTCATAGTCCAGGTCCCTAACATCAGCTATCAACCTGGTAGCCCTTCTCTGAACCCTCTCCAATCTCTTTATATCCAACCTAAACCCTGGTGACCAGAACTGTGCGCAATACTCCAACTGTGGCCTCTCCAGTGGTCCAAAAAGAGACACAATCACTTCCCTCTTCCTACTCTTTATATGTTTCTTAATGTTGATAAAAATACCACCAGCGGTCTTTATAACTTGGCTACAGTGCTGATGGAACTTGAGATCATTTGTCACTTTTAACACCCAAATCTCTTTCCTCCACTACTTTTCCCAGTATATGTCCATTTAGAACATAATCAGCTTTTTTGTTATTTTTCCCCTAAGTGCATGACTACACATTTATCAGTGTTTAAAGGATAACTTCTAGGGACATGGCTATGTTGTTCATCCACACTTATTGGCAGGTATCCTTGCCGCTTTAAATCTTGCTGGAAGGTCTTCAAGCTGGCTCCTCCCACCCAACGGGGTGGTAAACTCTTGGCTCCGCCCCATGACGCCAGATCTTCCTTACCGCTTGGAAGCTCAGGTTCCCTCCTTAACGCTCTGCGTATAAGACTGGTCCCTAATTCTTCGGTTTTGCGAATTTAAAAGTTTTCAACTTTAGACTTGGTCTTCTATCCCTCGTGGCTGCGATGGACAATCGACTCGGTTTCGGAGATGCCCTTGCGGGCAAGAATGTCTCGACGGATCCGCACTCCCGTCGTCCACTGTAGGCCTTGAGCACGACCAGAGCCTGTGACCTGTGCTCTTCCTTCTTGGCCTACGTTCTTGAAGACCGTGCTGCCCATTTACAACTTGGGCGTCCCGAGGAGCGTTTTCCTCCGGTGAAGTCAAAAGAGGCCCGATTGGCGGTTTCCGCGGTGGCGGGCTCGGCGGATCAGCTTGAGCAGATGATCGCCCTCGAAGAGGAGGCTGCCCATGCCGCTCCTTCCTCAGCCGCGGCTTTTATTCCGCTCTCCCTGGGTTCCTCTTATTCGGCCTCCTTCAAGGAGCTCTGTCTGTCCCTCTCCACCAAGGGAGAGGGCCCAACGTCTGCTGGACCTTCTCGGTCCAAAAAGAAAGACAAGGGTAAGTCCCTCGTCGGCTCTTGGGAGCAGGAAGGTCCCTCTCCCGGTAAGATATCGACTTGGTCGATCCTTCGGCCGGCCACTGGTCTCATGGTATCCCGTCAGATCAGTTGACGCGGGGACTCCCGTCGGCCCCAGTCGAGATATTTCTCGACCGTTGGGCGGGTTGTCGACTAATTGAAGCAAAATCCTCTCTCCCGGTTTCGGTGGGGTTGAGGATCCGATGGGCTTGCCAGTGCCTCCGGTTCTGGAGCCCTCGGGTGAACTTTCCAAGCTGAGGGGAGAGCCGGTCCCACCTGTCCCTCCTCCGAACCCCCCTCAGGAAAACCGAGGTTCGTGGTCTCGGTCTCGGACTTCTTCGCGGTCCAGCCGATCCCGCCATCACAGGCGGTCTCGGTCTCGGCACCACGGCAAGCGGCGCCGCCGCTCGTCCTCATCCTCCTCCTCGGACAAGGAGAGGCTCCGATGTAGATTCGGTCGGCGAGCGAGGACCTCGTGGCAACTTCTTCTGACGGGGAACAAGCCGACTCCATCGCCTTCCCGACCATTAAGTGGCTGTCACCAGGCGGCCGAAGCCTCGACCTTCGGTGCCTGTTCCCAGGCGGTTGCTCGGCCAAAACCAGCTGCTTGCCAATTCGGTGGAACCCGCCTCCACAGTCGTTATTTGGGGCTCCGACCAAGAATTCTCGGTCGGCTCAGGGTCTGCCCCATAGGCTGTCTGTCACCCTCACTCCCGATCGGCCTCGGCAGGTGGAGGTGGCTCAGGCCGAGCAGCTCTTTGCGGACTCTTCAGAGTCCGGCATGAGTCCTCCCTTTTCTCCAGAGTGGTGGACTTGGGTGCTCTGAGGTCGATTCGATGGATGAGAGCCGCCGTCCTTTCTGGGCTTACTAGGCTCATCTCTAGGTCCACCAGGATGCAGCTCGAGCGGTATCTAAGCAGGCCAGTATCCCCTCACGGAGATATTGGACTGGGGATTCCCGCCGGAGGCCTTCCCGTGGCAGAGAGCCATTGTGGGTCTGGCCTTGGAGCTCTGGCAGCGTCCTGCTTCCTGCTCTGCACCTTGACCAGGATGGCCAGGAAGTATCCAGTCCTACGGTTCCCTGTCGGTTTTGGAACACCCTCAGCCGAGGGTTGGTTACCGACAGCGTTTTCCGGCATGCGGAAATGCTAGGGGCGTGAACAAACCTCCGACAAAGAGTCAAAGGGTGGACTATGCGGGCGAAAAGACTATGCTGCGTCCTCTCGGCCTTCATCAGGCCAGCTCGAGCGTGCGATGGCACACTTCTCTTATGCCCTGTTGGGCTCCTGGGCGGTAGTCCCTCATCTCCCGGCCGACCTGCAGACCACGGTTAAGCAGGTCTGGGACCAGGGCAGGAGCAGTGGCCAAGCAGCAACTTCAGACTGCTTTGGACGCCGGTGACTCATCGCCCAGGTCGATCGCGGCACGCGGTGGCCATCGCCATCGGGCATGGCTGAGGATATCCACCTTCTGGCGGATACCCAGCACAGATTGGCGGATGTCCCCTTCTGGGGACCGACCTCTTCGGCTCTGGAGTGGAAAGGTCACCTCCAGAGGATCGAGAAGTCCAGTGCTACCCTGGACTCTGTCTGCTTCCGCTACAAAGGGACAAGGCGCAGGCCACAGCTAAACCCTTTCGTCACCTGCGCCACGGCACGTCCGGTAGCAACATCGGGGAGCCAACAGGCTGGCGCTTGGCACCCAAACCCAAACCTGCGGCTTCCTCCTTCAGGAAGCAAGGAGTAAGGCCGAGGTCCCTCAACCAGTTCTCCTCCAGCCTGCCCAGTGGCGGGTTGAAGGCATCGCCCCAACCTCGATCACCTAAGTTCCCCATGGGGATGGCTCCGTCACTTCCTTTCCTCCTGGTCCGTTATTACCACAGACAGATGGATACTGGAGGTGGTGGGAAAAGGCCTGCCTCTGGAGTTCGAGCAGGCCCCACCCTTCAGAGCCGTCGCACCTCGGGGGGCCTCGGGGTCCGCAGCCTCACTGTCGGCTCGCTGAGCCGACATCGCTCTCCTCCTCCAGAAGGAGGTGATCAGGGAGGTGGCAGACCCTCCCTCAGACCCGGGGTTTGTGTCCAAGTACTTCCTGGTCCCAAAGCGGACGGGGGCTGGCGCCCATTCTCGATCTACCTGACCTAAACAAGGTTCCTAAGGTCTCGAACCTTCAGGATGGTTACTCTGGCTCAGAATAATACCATCCTTGGAGCGGCATGGTTCTACTCTCTGGACCTGCGAATGGACTTGCTTTCACGGTCCCCTATCCGTCCGTCGCATCAGGGTTCCTTGCGCTTTCGGTAGGGGATCCCTTTTGAGTTCGAGCCATGCCCGCTGACATCTCCATCCCAGGGTCTTCACCAAATGCATAGCAGTGGTGACAGCATTCCTCTTTGGCCAAGGGGTCCGGGTTTCCTTACCTGGACGATTGGCTGATAGCAACCCCCTCAAGCAGGAGGTGGAGCGGTCCAGGATCTGGCCCTCAGGTTTGCTCTCAAGTCGGCCTCCTCATCAGCGGGCGAGTCGAGTTTCGTGCCAAAGCAGGTGATACAATTCCATTAGGGCGAGACTCGACTCTCTACGAGGCAAACCTCGACTCCAGCGGGCCGAGGTTCTTTCCTCCTTTGCCCAATCATTTCTGGTTGGGCAATCGCGCCCTGCCCGGGACTTCCTGCGCCTCCTTGGTCTCATGGCGGCCTGTACCAGCATGGTCCATTGGGCCCGCTGGAATATGCGCCCCCTTCAGTGGGGCCTGGCCAGCCAGTGGTCTCAACGTGCGATCCTTTGGACCAGCGAGTGACAGTGACCCAGGGGATGTGGAACGCTCTCCAGTGGTGGATTGTTCCAGCGCACCTGCAGGAGGGCATCCCGTTTGTCCGCCCCGAGCCGATGGTTCTCTATCGACCGATGCCTCTCTGATGGGTTGGGGTGCCCATCTAGGGGAACACCGAAGCACGGCCCTGGTCCCCGTGGGAGTCCCGGGTGCCATATCAACCTGTTGGAGCCCCGAGGGTCCGCCTAGCTCTCACCGCCTTTCACTGCTTCTTTCAGGGTCAGTGGTTCGGGTCCAGATGGACAATACCACGACCATGTACTATCTAAACCGCCAGGCGGGACGTGTCCATGCTTCTAAGGCAAGGAAGCCCAACGATCTGGTCACTCCATGCAGCCTGGAGGCGATCTCCCAGCCATTCATGGCAGGTGAGCCTCCAACACCCTGGCCGATGCCCTAAGCCAGATAGGGGCTGTGTCCCACGTGGTCTCTCCTGCCGGAGGTACAAGATCTGTTCTCCCATTGGGCACCCCTCAGGTGGACCTGTTTGCCTCAGGGAGAATGCTAAGCTGAGGCTGTTCCACGCCGCCCTCAGCAGGGCTCGCTGCAGGATGCCTCTCGAGACCGTGGACCCGGCCTCTTCCATCTTCCCCATTTCCCTTGATCCACAAGGTGCTTCTCAAGGTGAGGAGGGACAAGGCGCAGTGATTCTGGTAGCCCCAGACTGGCCCCCGCCAATGCTGGTATCCAGATCTCCTCAGCCTCAGCTCCAGGCTCCGGGCAGCTTCCAGCTGCAGACCTGCTTTCAGTCAATCAGGGGAAGGTGTTCCATCCGGACCTTCAATCCCTGCACCTGACGGCCTGGTTCATGAGCGGCTAGAGTTCCAGGCCTTGGGTCTCTCCGACGAGGTCCTCAATGTAGTTGAGGTGTCCCGTAAGGAATCGACCAGGAAATGCTACGCTTTCAAATGGAAGAGATTTTCCATTTGGTGTCAGGGCAAGGGCCTGGACCTTCCTCCTGTTCCTTGACGAGCATATTGGACTACCTGTGGTCCCTTTCAGCAAAGGCTTAGGTCGGCCGACCTTAAGGTGCACCTGGCAGCCATCTCTGCCACAGTGAGCCGAAGTCGGTAACGCAGGAAAAGGTGGTCTGGTGCTTTTTCAAAGGCCTTGATCACATTTCCCCTCCGGTGTGAGAACCTCCACCTCCGTGAGATCTACTGCTGGTATTGGCAAAGCTCATGGGCAAGCCATTTGAACAAATGCACAGGTGTGATCTCTCTCACCTGTCGTGGAAGACTGCCTTCTTGGTGGCTATCACGTCAGCCAGAAGGATGGGAGAGCTCCAGGCACTTTCCATCAAGTCTCCTTCCCTGGTCTTCCACAGGGGACAAGGTTATCCCTGCCTCTCACCCAAAATTCCTTCCGGAAGGTGGTGTCGGAGTTTCACCTTAACCAGGTGTTGACTCTGCCGGTGTTCTACCCCAATCACACCTCGGAGGCCGAAAATAGGCTCCATACTCTGGACCCCAGAAGGCGCCACCTACTATATGAGCGCATCGGCTGAATTCGGGGAGGTTCATCAGCTGTTTTTCACCAACGCTGAAGCCGCACCTGGCAGACCTGCAGCCAGCAGACGATAAGCAGGTGGGTCACCTCCCGCATAGATCTCTGCTATAAGTTGACGGGCATGGAGCCTCCCAGAGGGATAAGAGCCATTCTACCCGACCATACTGCTGCATCGGTGGCTGCTTCCAGGGACGTTCATCCAGGGAAATCTTGTGGCTGCTACCTGAAGTCAGCACACACCTTCATTACCCACTCACCACATCGACCTTGAGTCACGCCAGGATGCTTGGTTTTGGGGCCCTCCCCTCCAGTCTTTATTTCCCAAGTAAGTATCGGGAATTGTGAGCTGCCTCCCTCCTCCTGGAGAACTGCTAGAGTCTGCCAATAAGTGTGGATGAACAACATATCCATGTCCCTAGAAATACAGGTTACTCACCTGTAACAGGAGTTCTAGGAATGGTATATATGTTCATCCACATGACCTCGACCTCCGGCTTCGGCCTTTAACCTGAGCTTCAGCCCAGGCAGATCTGCTGCCAGCATGAGCCGAGAGTTTTACCACCCGGGTGGGTGGGAGGAGCCAGCATGAAGACCTTCCGGCAAGATTTAAAACGGCAAGGATACCTGCCAATAAGTGTGGATGAACAACATATACCATTCCTAGAACTCCTGTTACAGGTGAGTAACCTGTATTTATTTTCCCTAGCTCAACTTTCCATTTTAAATAAGGCTTTTTGCAGTTTCGTTACATCTTCACAATTTTTGATACTAATACCTATTCTAGTGTCGTCTGCACATTTGGTTTCCCAAACATCCCCTCCTCCAGACAATGTGTGTGTGTGTGTGTATGTGTATATGTATATATATATATATATATATATATATATATATATATATATATATATATATATATATATATATATATATATATATATATATATATATATATATATATATATATATATATATATATATATATATAAATCAAACAGAGCCCCAGTACAGATCCTCAGGGAACTCCACTCTCCACTTCAACCAATCAGAATATACTCTTTTTAAACAAACCTTCTGCTTTCTCTCACTCAGCCATGCTTTTACCCAGGTATTTTATGTTCTATCAGAGCATCAACCAATTCTCCATGTGGTACCTTGTCGAACGCCTTTGAAAAATCCAAAAACACCACATCCACAGAGATACCTTCGTCCAAGGCCCTACTCACATGTTCATAAAACTCAAGGAGATTTGTCTGACATGATAAACCCTTTTAAAAGCCATGTTGTGCATCATCACGGTCCCCTGCTGATTTCTCAAAACTCCACTATTTGGTCCTTTATAATAGTTTCCAATATTTTCCCCAGGAAGCGGTCAAACTCACAGGTCTATAACTACCCACCTCTGTCTAGATCCCTTTTTATAGATAGGACTACATTTGCTTCGCCATACACCTCTATCACCTCCCCATTGTCCAGTGATTTTTGAAACAGTGCTGTTATAGGTTCTGTAATACTGTGCCAATTCCCAAAGACTCTAGGATGGATCCCATCTGGTCCCTGAGACTTATTTGGGTCCAGGTGCTTCAGTCTATCCTCAATATCTTTTTAATTTAGGAACAATTGTTAATACGTAACTGACAATACTACCGCACTCCATGTAATATCTTAAACCGGGCCAGGGTCGGCTGCCATGCTTCTATGCAAGGAAGCTCTCCCGCATCTGGTCACCATGCGCAGCCTGGAGGCGGATCTCCTCCCAGCTATTCATGGCAGGAGCCTCCAACACCCTGCAATGATGCCCTAAGCCAGATAGGGGCTGGTCCCACGAGTGGTCTCTCCTGCGGAGGTGGTACAAGATCTGTTCTCCATTGGGGCACCCCTCAGGTGGACCTGTTTGCCTCCAAGGGAGAATGCAGCTGAGGCTGTTCCATGCCCGCCCCCCTCAGCGGGGCTCGCTGCAGGGGATGCCTCGAGAGACCGTGGACCGGACTCTTCTACATCTTTCCCCATTTCCCTTGATCCACAGGTGCTTCTCCAAGGTGAGGAGGAGACAGGCATGAGGTGATTCTGGTAGCCCCAGACTGGCCCTCGCCAATGCTGGTATCCAGATCTCCTCAGCCTCAGCTCCAGGCTCTCGAGGCAGCTTCCAGCTCTGTGACCTGTTTTCAGTCAATCAGGGGAAGGTGTTCCATCCTGACCTTCAATCCCCTGCACCTGACGGCCTGGTTCATGAGCTGCTAGAGTTCTAGGTCTTGGGTCTCTCCGACGAGGTCCTCAATGTAGTTGAGGGTGTCCGTGAAGGAATCGACCAGGAAATGCTACGCTTTCAAATGGAGAGATTTTCCATTTGGTGTCAGGCAAGGGCCTGGACCCTTCCTCCTGTTCCTTGACCAGCATATTGGACTACCTGTGGTCCCTTTCTCAGCAAGGGCTTAGGTCGTGACGCTTAAGGTGCACTGGCAGCCATCTCTGCTTACGGGGCAGCCAGGAGCAGTCGATGGCCATGGGAAAGGTGGTCTGGTGCTTTTCCAAAGGCCTTGATCACATTTCCCCTCCGGTGTGAGAGCCTTTCCACCTCCGTTGAAAGATCTACTGCTGGTATTGGCAAAGCTCATGGGCAAGCCATTTGAACAAATGCACAGGTGTGATCTCTCTCACCTGTCGATTGGAGACTGCCTTCTTGGTGGCTATCCGTCAGCCAGAAGTGGGAGAGCTCGGGCACTTTCCATCCAGTCTCCTTGCCTGGGTCTTCCACAGGGACAGGTTGTCCTGCGCCCCCACCCAAAATTCCTTCGAAGGTGGGTGGAGTTTCACCTTAACCAGGTGTTGACTCCTGCCGTGTTCTACCCCAATCACACCTCGAGGGGTCGGGGTACCAGCTCCATACTCTGGACCCTAGAAGGGCCACCCACTACAAGGAGCGCACGGGCTGGAATTCGGGAGAGGTTCTATCAGCTGTTTTTCACCAACGCTGAAGCCGCACCTGGCAGACCTGGGCAGCCAGCAGACGATAAGCAGGTGGGTCACCTCCTGCATAGACTCGCTAAGGTTGGCGTGGCATGGAGCTCCCAGAGGATAAGAGCCTGATTCTACCACATACTGCTGCATCGGTGGCTGCTTCCAGGGACGTCTCCATCCAGGAAATCTGGGGCTGCTACCTGGAAGTCAGCACACACCTCATTACCCACTACCACATCGACCTTGAGTCACGCCAGGATGCGGTTTTGGGGCCTCAGTTCTCCAGTCTTTATTTCCTGGTAAGTCTCGGGGTGTGGGCCTTGCCTCCCTCCTCCTGGAGAACTGCTAGGAGTCTGCCAATAAGTGTGGATGAACAACATATCCATGTCTCTAGGAATACAGTTTTACTCACTGTAACAGGAGTTCTAGGAATGGTATATGTTGTTCATCCACATGACCCACCAGCCTCCCGGCTTCTCGACGACAACCTGAGCTTCCAGCGGCCAGTAGATCTATGCCATGCATGAGCCGAGTTTTACCACCGGTGGGTGGGAGGAGCCAGCATGAAGACCTTCCGCAAGATTTAAAACGGCAAGGATACCATGCCAATAAGTGTGATGAACAACATATACCATTCCTAGAACTCCTGTTACAGGTGAGTAACCTGTATTTATTTTCCTAGCTCAACTCTTCCATTTTAAATAAGGCTTTTTGCAGTTTCGTTACATCTTCACAATTTTTGATATTAATACCTATTCTAGTGTGTCTGCAAATTTGTTTCCCAAACATCCCTCCTCCAGACAATGTGTGTGTGTGTGTGTGTGTATGTGTATATATATGTATATATATATATAATATATATATATATATATATATATTATATATATATATATATATATATATATATATATATATATATATATATATATATATATATATATATATATATATATATATATATATATATATATATATATATATAAACAAAATACCCAGTACAGATCCTGGGAGTCCACTCTCCACTTCCAACTAATCAGAATATACTCTTTTTAAACGAACCTTCTGCTTTCTCTCACTGTACATTCTTTTACCCAGGTATTTTATGTTCTATCAGAGCATCAACAATTCTCCATGTGGTACTTATCGAGCGCTTTGAAAAATCCAAAAACACCACATCCACAGAGATACCTTCGTCCAAGGCCCTACTCACATGTTCATAAAACTCAAGGAGATTTGTCTGACATGATAAACCCTTTTTAAAGCCATGTTGTGCATCATCACGGTCCCCTGCTGATTTCAAAAACTCCACTATTTGGTCCTTTATAATAGTTTCCAATATTTTCCCCAGGACAGCGGTCAAACTCACAGGTCTATAGCTACCCACCTCCTGTCTAGATCCCTTTTTATAGATAGGGACTACATTTGCTTTACGCCATACCTCTATCACCTCCCCATTGTCCAGTGATTTTTGAAACAGTGCTGTTATAGGTTCTGCCAATACTGTTGCCAATTCCCAAGAACTCTAGGATGGATCCCATCTGGTCCCTGAGACTTATTTGGGTCCAGGTGTCAGTCTATCCTCAATATCTTTTAATTTAGAACAATTTTATAATCAGTATTTGACAGATGGTCCTTAGTATTTTCTGATTACTATTAAAACTGATGAAAAATAAGTATTGAAATGCCTGCCATAGCTTGGTAGTCCTCAACTAACTCACCATCCTGGTCCTGATGGGCCCACAGTAGTTTTACTCCCCTTTTTATTATTAATGTAAGTGTAAAAAGATTTATAATTATCTTTAACTCTTGTAACCAAATTTAACTCATGTTTCCGAGTTGCCTGTTTGATAGCTTTTTTAGTTTCTTTTAATAGTTTATTATACATGGCCCAATTTGTTGCACACTCACTTTTTCTGGCTTTTATATAAGCTCTTTTTTTCTTTTTAATCAAATTCTTAATTTTAGGAGATAGCCACAAGGGAATTTTACCCAAAGCATTGTATTTCTTCCTTAGTGGGACATACTTGTCTATCAAAGCAATAATTTTTTTCTCCGAGCTAACCCAGTTTTCCTTTAATGATCTTTTTTCAAACCCTTTCTTCCATCCCCAATCTTGGAGTTCCATTCTCATTTTATTAAAATTGGCCTTATTAAAGTTCCGAACCTTGGTTAAGCCAGAAGTATTTGAATAAACCCCGTTTAATTCAAAGCTAATCATGCAGTGATCACTTGAACCGAGTAGTGAAGAAGTACTACAATTCTTAATTAAGTCTCCTAAATTACTTAACACAAGGTCTAATGTATTTTCCCCTCTTGTGCTACTCCCTATGTATTGATCAAAACCAGCTAGTAAAAAGAGTCCAAATATCTTAACTCATTTGATGTCTCCCATTTGTTTTGAACAATTGATACCGGGCAGATTAAAGTCACCTAAAAGTATAATATTTTCTGTAATCTCTAAGGAGTTTAAATAATTTAGAACCGCTTCATAATTTTGGGTGGAAATTGAAGGAAGTCGATATATAACCCCTATTTTGATATTTGGGCCTTCAGGTGGCAATATCTTGATCCACAAATGCTCAATGCCTGGTATTTTAGGAACTTCAATAGCTACCGATTTTATTTTATTGGATACATATAGTGCTACACCACCACCACCCTTTTTGCCCACTCTATCCATATGATATAAATCATATCCCTGTATATGATGGTCCCAGATGTCCACCATGTCTCAGTTATGGAACATATCTGGACATTGTCAATATTTAACAAACAGACTAGTTCCTCAAATTTGTTTGTAAGGCTCCTAGCATTTAGGGAGAGGCATTTCCAGTCCTGATTCACTAGTCTTCTGAAGTTTTTTTTTTTTTTTTTGATGTCTGTGAAGTTTGATGAATGCCCCCTACCCCCTTGGTACTTAGTTTAAATCATTTTCAACTTGTTTCTGTATTTCCTTAGCTGGTATTCTAGAACCATGTTTGTTTAGATGTAACCCATCATTCCTGAATAAGCCTTGGTCCCTGAAAGTGTCCCAGTGGTGGATGAATATAAAACCCTCCCTATGGCACCAACTGCTCAACCACCCATTTAGCTGTCTAATGTCCCTATGTTTGCCTGCCCCCTCACGAGGTATGGGCAGGATCTCTGATATCAAAATACGGGATCCATGTACCCTCAAGTTTTCACCAATGGCCTCAAAGTCCCTTTGAATATCCAAGAGTGCCCTTTTTCCAACATCATTTGTACCAATATGCAATACCGTGACTGGATTTAGAGTATTTTCCAATAATCCGGCAACATTTTACGAACATCACCTATACCTGCTCCCGGTAGAGTACTAACAGTTGTAAACTCGTTTCTTCCTTGACATAATATTTTATCGATGTTTCTAATCATGGAGTCACCAATAACCAGAAGTTCCTTATTTAATATATGATCTCCTTGTACCCCCTGCTTATTGTACCCTATCATATTAGCATGACCTTCCCTACAGTCACTAGTATTTGGATCCAATTTGTCAGTCTTGCCTGGACCTACCACTGTACTGAGAATGCTATATTTATTTTGAAGATCAATCTGCCCATATCCACCAATATTCCACCTTCCCTTTTTACTACCCTTTTCCACTCTGCACCAATCTTCCTCAGAGTCCAAACAGTTTTTTGCTCCCAAATGTATGTCTTCCCTTTCTACATTTGCAGCCCCTACTAGCTGATCATTTTCTTGTTGTTCAACACAGTTATCTAGAGCTGAATCAATGAATTTTTCTAGTGACGATATCTCAATCTGGAGTTTAATCCTATTTTGCAATGATTCAATTTCTTGTTTCATAATTTCGATCAAGATACATTTATCACAAAGGAATCAACCTTTTCCCCTTCCTCATACATTTCACAAGTGAGACAGACGTTTAAAGTAACGTGGTCCCTATCATGCAAATCCATATGCACTTTCATATTTAAAAACAGGTTTTTCCTAAAAACAATATTACTTACAGCCCTTCTGTGGTGCAGAGAAGGGCTACTGGCTCCTTCCCTCGACTGACGCCAACAGATGCTGCTGGCCTCTGCCCGCGTCGCCTTCATTCCGCATTCGACTCCGCTGGCTGGAAGCAGAGCTATTTTGTAATGCAGTTTAGTAGCGTTGCCCTCACGTTGCTATGGCAACGATCGCAAGCTCCTGAGACCTGGTGCAGACTGGGGGTGTTAACCCGCCCTTAAAGGATTGGGTTAAAACCCCACCTGGTAGCTGAAAGGTAGCTTTCCAAAGCCCAACTAAGTGAGCTAGTCAGCAGCAGTCTCCCCGAGTAGCGAGGAGATCAAAACAGCGCCTCCGGGAATCAAAGTGCCCAAAACTGCAGTGTTTTACTCTGGTTGCAGCTTACAGCTACCATGCAATCCTCGTTAGCCCGTAATACTCCTTCAAAAGTCCTTTTGCTGGACATCGCTCACTGAAGCCAAGCTATTTGTAGCGCAGTTTAGTGATGTTGCCTAAGTTGCTATGGCAACCGTCACGAGCGCTCCTGAGACCTGGGGCAGACTGTGGGGGTAACCCGCCCTTAAAAGATCGGGTTAAAACCCCACCTGGTAGCTGAAAGGTAGCTTTCCAAATCCCAACTAAGTGAGCTAGTCAGTTGCAGTCTCCTCGAGTAGCGAGGAGATCAAAACAGCGCCTCTGGGAATCAAAGTGCCCAAAACTACAGTGTTTTACTCTGGTTGCAGCTTACAGCTGCCGTACAATCCTTGTTGGCCTGTAATACTCCTTCAAAAGTCCTTTTGCTGGAAGACTTAACATACAAGGTGAACTTAATGCCACATGTCTTTACACGTTGATGAACTTGGTGGATACTAAGGAATGAGCCTGACCCTGCGCTGCATGCCAGACAGCAAGGAAACACCCAAATTGGGTGCAATACGGCATAAGATAACAGGGAATTGGATGGAGGGAGGTGGGAATACTGGGTGAAGGGAAGAGAACACCAAAATGAGAAGTGGCACATGGACTGGAGTGGTTGCTGGGCAGTACTGAGACAGAACAATAAATTCAATATCAATTAAATATGTCAAATATGTGAGAACTGACTATTAGTTGTAAAGAGAACTATCTGTGTACAAGCCAATGTATTCCACTGTATTGTTTTTACTGTACCCAAATATTTCAATAAACTTGAATAAAAAAAAAAAGAAAGAAAAAGCTTGACTGGCAGGATAAGGTCCAGCCCCCTGCAGGTGCCCCATACTGCGGACTATGCCCCACCTCCACACGAATCCCGACCTTGTTGGGACTCCGGGGGTGGGATGGGGGTGGTAGGAGTAGATGAATTTTTAAATTCACCCAGGAAGTTAGTACACAGTGGCCCACTACGCAGTTTGCCTAGTGCAGGAGTATTGCCCACTTTGCACTATGCAAGAATTTGCTGAAAACTGCCACAAATTAGTGCACAACACGTAGCTTTCCACTATGAGAAGTGCAAACTTTGCGCTCCAAATAGGCGCATAGTGCGATCTTCATGAAGCGGATTACTATGTGAAGTTCACACTTCAAGTAGCAGTACGTGAAATGTAAAGTTTTTTTCACTTCACCCGCACCTGGGGTATATACCTGGGGAAGGCAGTTGCTCAGGTTGGCCAGATGGAGGCATGCCAGCAGTGAAGTGGATAAACATGAGGGTGTTTTTTTTTTTGCTCCTCACCTGGTCTCCTTCGCTCTGATTTCACTACCCCACCTAGCCTTGTCATGCGGCTTCTCCCTGGACTTACTCGGGCCCAATACCCCCACAGCTTGCCCCACCGTGGCTGGGTAACTGGAGCCCTCCTTGACCCGCCAGTCAATGATCCAGTTGGGCTGGTACCTGGGTTACCAGTGTGGGGCCTGCGAGGGACCCGGTGGTCATCCTGTCAGCCAGGATGGTTCCCTGAGGAGCGTGCATGCAGTGACATCAAGGGGTGACACCGTGCATACTTCTGAACACACTGTACCTAACATCTGTTGCTCCTCCACTGACATGTTGTGGCACCATCGCTTTGCTCTCAGTCACTGCTAGGGGCCAGAAGAGCACCAGGTGTTGCGACTCCCCCTCCCCAAAGGATGAAAGCAGTCTTCTGGATGCTCAATCCGCCCCCTGACCTTTTGGCTCTCTGAGGTCACTCCCAAACTTGAATTATCGATGCTATGGGAATCTTAGGCCCCGTCCACACTACACCCGAAAGGTCTGAAATGGTCTGAAAACAGTACAGACTGAAACTGTTATAGTGTGTCCACACTAGAAGTGGAAATGGTTCCAAAACAGTACAGCCTGTCCACACTGCTACTGGAGCCCAAACAGTTACCAACCCATGTAGAGCTGGGCATATCCCATGAAGCAGCAGTATGCAGAGAACCATTCCCACTCCCAGTATGTCCTCCCCAGCACAGTATCACCACCGAGAGCCAAGCATGTGAATGCCACAGTGCCATGGTGTGGTATTGGGTGCGGCAGCCACAGTGCAATGTCCTGGCAGCAGAATATCCAGCATGTTTTGTGCAGTGGGCTGCTTGCGGCACTGCCCCCCCCCAAAAAAAAAAAAACGTCAGGCACCAATACATACTGCCACCGGACATCCTGCAGATAGGCCATGATCCAGAAGTGCAGGAAATAAACAGTGTGGTACTCTCCTGTGGTGTGGGACACGGCTGCACGGTGCTGCAGTGGCTCCTCTGCTGCAGGCCCTGGCACTAGGCATGCTCCACACTGCACCACACGTCCCATGCCTGTGGGTAGTGGAGCAGCGGCGAGACGCGTGAAGCCCCTACACCACAGAAGGGTGCCGGACTGTGTAATGTCTGCACTTACGGCGACGGACCGTACTGCAAGACGTCCCATGGCTGCAGTGGGTCCATGACACGTTGCAGCTGCCCAACCACATCCCATGGACCCACTCCCAGTAATCTGCCCTGGCGCCACCCCACTCCAGTACTGTATGTGCTGGGTGATATGCCCTTGCAGGATATGTGGAGCAGGGACATACAGATCATATCGGGCATGGTGTCCAGGGGAGCACTGTGCGGGATGTGGGTGTGGTTCCCGGTCCACCCCCACTGGCCGCTGCCTACCCGCAGTCTGCCCCCAACCCTCCCTGGCCACAGCTGCTGCATACCAAGCCTGCCCCCCCTACCCTCCACCCGTGTCAACCATCCCAGGCCCTGGATGCTGGGAAAGAGCATGTGTGACCGCATACAGTGGCCCATTGGGCAGGGGTGTGGATCGGAGCTGAGTAGTCGTCCCCATGTACCGATCCCCCATGATCGGCAGCCATGTCACAGTGTCGAACCACACCTGTACAGGACATATGTACAGTGGCGGGGAGTCACAGCCCCTCATCTGTGAAGTTTGGGGGACATCACGTTGTCCGTTGTAACCATGGCTGTTATGGGCACCACTACCGGTACACACGGACAGGCATATTGTGACATACCACGGGCATTACAGCCTGGGAGGGCAAGGGGTGTTAGGGGGCAGCAGACGGCAGGCCTCCCTATGTGGCACGGCAGTTGTCTGTCAGGGTCTAGTACCAATACCTGCCATATAGCGTTCCAAATATTAATATCCCACCTCCGAATGCCTGCATTGCGGCATACTGTCGGGTCATTCCTACCGAAACACATACGCCCGACAACTGGTCCATTACACTCACAAAGTATTTCCGTGCACACTGGGTGCATGTACAGTCACCATTCCATCATGTTCAGACCATCACTACAGGTTTAGATTGCAATAGTTGGGATGGCAGTGGGGTACTACCCAGGTGCACGTGCAACAGACACATATTTGTAGTGCATCAAGACAGTGATGTTGAGTATAATCATACCAGAGCACGGAGCTTTCATATCGACATACACGTATTTGCACTGATACAGTCTGGAGGCAAACAGATGACATAGCATGTACCTGCATTTAACCACCCCGTGCAGTACCCTGACATCCTGACACCTCACATGTAGTTGATCTGTGCCCACCTCCCACATCTCCATTTGTGGAACATCACACAACATGTTGCGGTGCAGCAGTGCACATATATGATGTGCACTTGGTGATTTGAACATCATGTACCTTACTGTTACCGTGGTGTCATACAGTAGTATGACCCAGGATACACCTAAGGAACGACAGTCGACACCTTTTGGAACATATGCCATGTCAAACTGCCGTGCCCTAGAACATGGATACATTAATACCCTGGGGGATCATCATCCTCGATAACATGGAACATGGCTTATTCTATATTGGGCTATCGAGGAGGGGCATGTGGAACTTACACACAGGCACATGCCTTTCCATCGGTTGTCCACCGACTTGTATATGTGCAATTCCTTTCACTGCAGGTGATCCTTCTGTGCATAGGTCTGCTGTCCTGAATCTGTGCCACTCTGTATCTGTGACCTGTTCTTGTGCGTGCAATTGGGTATTGGCACATTGTAGTCCCGACTCTGGTAACTGATGACTGCTCTACGTACATAGTACCTCTAGTATCACCATGTCGGGAATGTCGGGCACACTACCATCGGGTTACTTGCGGTCAGTTACATACTTGTCGGGATACACACCTTGTTGGGCAAATGGAGTCAAGGTACGATTTGGTGGGCATACGTCGGGGATATGTACGGATCTCATCAGTTCTTCATATGCGCCTTTGGGGCCGCCGCGTACTTGTTCTGGGATGGCTGCACGGGTGTCTTACCGGGGCGGGCATCTGTGGAGTGTGATGGTGTGGGCATGCATTGTCGGGTGCGGCTTGCTGTGCTCCTCTCCCTGGTTGCCTCCTGTGCTGGGCGCTGGCATCACCGAGCTGCTGCATGGCATTGTGGTATGCAGGCAGGAGGGGACCTGGGGCTACACGGGTGTCCATTTACACAGCGCTCTGTAACATTACAGCAGTGCAAATGTTATGGAAACCGTTGTTGAAACCACCTCCCAACAGGTTTCCACAACGGTTTCGGAAATGCCTGCTGTAACGTTACCAGTGTAAATGCTACCCGTTACGGTAACGTTATAGGCACTCTGTAACATTACAGCGGGTGTTTTCCAGTGTAGTGTGGACAGGGCCTTAGAGTTTATTTCCGGTGGTTAGAGACATTGTTTTACGTTCGGCTGCACGCATGCTAGGAACGCTTTGGGAGAGTAGCACCGGAGGTGTGCCTCCCATCCAATGCACTGCTCCGTTGAGCAGGCGTGACGATCCTGCACCAATGGGTGCAGGAGTTCAGTATGATAGCAGTGGTCCTCTGCTTCAAAGGAAAGCACCGCTGCCATACTGAGCACTGCCAAATCGCGATGTCTCCCCCTCGTGTCACGTGCTTGCCCCCCCGCGCGGCGTCACCGCCCCACAGCTTTGCTGCCGCAAGGTTGTTTGCCGACAGGGTGCCTAATCCCCGTCGGCTGCACGCCCAAGTCATCCTGCTGCCACGCTGGGAGCCCACCCAGCGTGGCAAACATCCTTTCTTTTGCCGGCAGGGGTGCCCAATCCCGTCGGCTCCTCGGTGCCCCGCATAGTTTGCCGATGGGGTGCCCAATCCCCGTCGGCTCCTCGCCCCCAGCCATCTTCTGCCACGCTGGGAGCCCACCCTAGCGTGGCAATGGTCAACGTAGTCCTTTTTTTGTTTTACCTGTAAAGAAAAACGGTCCGTGGCGCATCTCCCAGCCCCCTCCCACAACCCGCACCCACCCACTGCGCACTCCAGCCTCCCCACACCCCCCACCCCATACTTACTCCAGACTCTGGCGCGATGATCTTGGTAGACCGGGAACACGCCTGCACTCTTCAAAGGCAACCGTGAACTGAGGAAATGCCGGTAAGCTGTATAATGGGCTAGATGAGGGGTTTCAACTTCATTGCATATCTCAGTCATTTTGAGAATTTTGCACCAAATGTTCAACATGGGGTTTTTGGGATCTCTTCTCGCACTGATGACACTGTCATGGCATTATTTGTTCGGCGATTTTCGCAGGCACCATGCAGTCACTGCACTTAAATCACCCTTCAGCCTTGAATAATGCCATGACAGTGACATCATTCATGAGAAGGGGCCAAAAACCCCATGTTGAAAATTTGGTGCAAAAATTACAAAAAATGACTGTTTTACGAGTGTGCGTTACACAGTTCCTATGCAGGCTCGTAAGTTCGTGAATTTTCAATATTTTCACTCCAGATTCTCAACATTGCCATTTTATCACACCTTCTTATGAGCTGTACAGCTGTCATTTTTCACATCTCACTCAAAATCGTGTTTCCGCCCATGTAGCGCACAATGGCGCAGTCAGTCTGCGAAATCAATGTATGGAACACATTAAGAAAATCACAGTGACACTGTTCATGAGCAGAGGTCTTAAAATGGCTATGTTGAAAATTTGGTGAAAAAATTCCTAAAAATGACTGTTTTACGAGTGTGCGTTGCGCAGTTCCTACGCACGCTCGTACGTTTGCGAATTTTCAATATTTGCACTCCAGATTTTCAACATTGCCATTTTACCACACCTCCTTATGAGCAGTGCAGCTGTCATTTTTCACATCCTGCCCAAAACGTCTTTCCGCCCATGTAGTGCACAATGGCGCAGTCGGTGTGCGAAATCAATGTATGAGACACAATAAGAAAATCACAGTGACACTGTTCATTAGCAGAGGTTTTAAAATGGCAATGTTGAAAATTTGGTGAAAAAATTCTTAAAAATGACTGTTTTACAAGCGTGCATTGCACAGTTCCCACGCACGCTCGTAGGTTTGCAAATTTTCAATATTTCCACTCCAGATTTTCAACATTGGCATTTTACCACACTTCCTTATGAGCAGTACAGCTGTCATTTTCACATCCTGCCCAAAACGTGTTTCCGCCTATGTAGCTCACAATGGGGGTAACAAAAAGGTCATGCTGACAATTTATTGTGCAAATGCCAGCTATCGCACAGGGCATTAGGGTAAAGCACCATACATGCCAAGCACCACTGCAAATACCTGCAAGCGAACATTCAGCATTGACAAATGCTTGTTTGTTATATTTTAATTAAACTTTTATGGAGATTCTGATAGCCACTGCATGTAAAGCCATCACTAGACAATGGCTTAATCCCAACCTCCCCCACCACTCTGAGGGAATGGTTAGACATAGTCAAACAGATAGCAAGGGTTGAAAGAATCACAGCAGAATTACATCTGCAGAGAGATAAATTCAATGGCGTTTGGCTGCCACTCATGTACTTGATAGAGGAAATGGACGGTACATCAGTGTTATCTCAGCAAGCCTTTGATTTTTTATATCTTAACGTAAGCTTTATGAAATTCAATCACAGCCGCAGTGAGAACTCTTAAGCAAAACTATTCTTAAAAACACATGGTTTGTAAATAACCAGCCAAAGTTTGTTATAAACAAAGGTTTAATTTTCCTTCCTCCTTTTTATTGCTTGTTAAGTCATTAACTGTCAAATACATGCTCAATAAAACCAGACAAAAAATAGTGCCCAGTTGATTGAATGACCCATAGAAAATTGTTGTGTTGTAGAGGGAGGAAGATATGAAGTTGGTCAGGATAACTTTTCCCATAACCTTGGTTTGGATGTGAGATGATACCTAAATAGGGAAATGGGAAGAAAAAACAATTAACTTCTGTATCATGGGTCCCTTCCTTATACCAACACTTAGCCTACTGTATTTTAACAGCTTGATGTTATATTATTTGGAATATAATATGTGAAATTAAATATTATGTTTACATCTAAGCAATGTACTTAATAAACCTGGAGTTAAAAAAAAAAAAATGTTCTTGGATTTTTTTTTTTTGTGTGTGTTATCTATTTTTCCCTCCTACGTGCTTCCACGCCTCACCACTCCTTCAAGCTGCCTAGGCCCCTTCCGACCCACCTGTCCTCTTATGGGCCTCTGACCTCATATGTCAGCCACACCCAGGGTAATCTAGCATAACCCTTCACCGGATGAGTCCCCTCTTCCGAGGGGGAAGGCGCCGGGGGGAGGCCAGCACAACTACTTGGCCCCAGGGTGCTGCTGAGGCAGACATGGCTCTTCAGGGGCTTCAGTGGTGTCAGTGGACCGGCAGCTGTCTTCCGGCTAGGCGTGGAGCGATTTCCACTTTTCTGGTTTGTTCCCTCACTGCGCTGTTGTGCAGTGGTCCTGGTCTCCACCAGAGGCTGCTGCCGAGCGATGCTACCAACCCCAGGAGAGGAGAGCAGTCCCTCGGACACTCAGTCCTCTTCTTCCCCTGCCAGACCCCCGGTGTCCCGAGTCCGTTCCTGAACCTGGGTCATTGGCATGGCGTGAGGTGTGGCGTCCAGTGCCTCAACCCTTAGCGCCACTGGGCCGGCACCTTTTATTGATTTTGTATGTATCACACATGTAAGTATACATTACTATACCAGCGATTCATTGATTCATGTCACAGTAACAGTGAAAATGTCCTGTTGTACTGTTCAACATCCAGATCCAAATAGTTGCCTTTGTCGTCCCTCTCAACTGTTTCATATTAGTAGGCATGTCCCTCATTGTACCCCTCAGATTTCTACGTCCCCACATGAAAAGTGCACTGCCTGCACAAAGTGCTGTAACCCAATTTTAAAGTAGAAATTCATAAATTGTATGATGCCAAAGCAAATTTAAGTTCAATTCAAATAAAGGTACAGAAGTATTTTCCACAGTGTTCTGAGTTTCTAGCTCCTTATCTGATGACATGTCCCATATTTTGAGTGCCCTGCATTTCAGTGACAAAAGATTGAGAGGTACGGTGTTCACTCACTTCGCTGCAGCATTTAGGACCCCACGGAAAGGACTGCACTACTGAAAGCTGAGCTATGGAGACCCACTACCCTGAAGTGGAACCATTGGAGGAATGCGGGGGATCACTCCGGCAGTGGGAAGGCAAAAGGAACTTGACGTTTTCAGGTGCAGTGGGAATGTTTCCCAACGCTTACAGCATTTTCTGTAAGTTAGGTTCCAGAACACAAAATAAATACCCAACACCCCTTGATGGTGGTTCACCAGTCGCAACTGCCCCTCAGAACAGAGCACCACAGCAAGTTTACGGACACATCAGGAAAAGTGCTAGTGGTACAGCACTCCCCGGGACCTGAAATGGTTCACAGCACCTCACTGAGTGTGTTTACTTTGTTTTATGTCATGTTTCTGTAGGAGGCTTAGCATTATATTAATTTTTCTCCAATCCATAATGGGATTGGGAGGGTCTGTAGGGGTGGGCAAATACCTTATTTCAGATATTAGGTTTCAGAGCCCCAAATATGTGGAAATGTGGTATTCATGGACCTGTGAGGGGAGTAAAAGAAACGGCCCCCCACCTTCCTCCTCAGTCCAATGGTTTAAAATACAACTCTCCAGCCCCCCACCCTTTGCTACAAGCCCAGTCCCTCCCAAGCACTACACATGTCATAGTTTAAAAAATAAACTCCCATCATGGGCAACAGGCACAACCCACCTGCCTTCATGGCCGGCCGCTGTCTTGTCTTCAGTGCTTTTGTCCTTCCTTCTTTCCTTCCTCCCTCCCTTCCTCCCTTCCTCCGTTCCCTTCCTCCCTTCTCTTCCTTCCCTTCCTTTTTATTTAAAAATTGATAGCCGGGAAAGGCACACTGAGCCAAGGCTCATTTCCAGGTGTGACGTGGGGGTACAATCGAAACAAATACAGGTATTGATGCATACCATACAGACAAGGTGCAAACAAAATTGTGCAACTTGACAGATGTGAAAAATAACAAAAGCAAATGTTTGGAACATGACACGCTCTACATCCTGAGACAGTCTTAACAACTAGTTGTAACACTGGAGAGGAACAAAGGTCAGGTAGGGAGTGGACACTGGTGCAGAAGGTGGAGGGCAGGAGTTTAAGCTGGTGCTTAAGGAAAGTTGGGGAAGGTGAGAGACAGATGGAAGAGGGGATGAGGTTCCAGAGGGAGGGGAGGCGATATGAGATGGCTGACTGCCCAGTGGAGGAGGCGAGGTTGGGGAGGGAGAGAGAGAGAGTGCAGGGATACCTGGAACGAAGGGAGCATGAGGTAGATGGAATGGGAGAGCCGAGTATGGATAGGTACCAGGGCAGTGCCCTGAACCAGTATTTAGACATGAAAGATGCACAATGGTGTAGGCACCGGGAGGAACAAGGTGACTTAACTTCTGGGCACAATCGCTGTGACTTGTGCCCTGAAAATGATGCATGCATCTAAATTAGATGCAGGTGTCCTTTAGTTTGCCATAAAAAGCAACAGTTGTTGCAAATGCATTAGGGTGTTTGAAAATTGGCCACAGGAATCCCAATACATTTGCGTGGATGCAATATGGATGCAAGGGCTGCGTTCAGCTGTTTGAAAATCCCAGTCTGGATGTTTAAAACCTTTTTTTTTTTACTTTGGACAAACATTTTGTTTTTTCAGTCATTCATTTATCTGCTTGCACTGTAAACCTGCCCTTTTCGAGCAGGTCTCCTCAGCCCCCTCACCTGCATTTCCTAGGGTACGGTACTTACCCCAGCCACCTGTTCCCCCACGGTATGCCCCCAATTACGGGGTCCCTGGGAGCTCAGTTTCTCTGAAAGGGTCAGGATCCCATGTGGAGGTGGGTGGGTGCCTAGTTTATGGTGCAAGGCCTGCAGGGGACTGAACCGCATCCTGGGAGGGTTGGAGGGAGTTTATTCCAACAGTTTTGTGCCAGGCTTGCTGGCACGCAGTGACTCAGACATGCAGGAGTTCACGTGGTATCTGTGTCTCCTCCAAGATGTATGCCTCCAATCAAGTGGCGGAGAAACAGGTGGAAAATGGAATCCACCTTCCCCAAAGGAGAGGAGCTGTGCTGCGTGACAATCCTTACCCCACCCCAAGTTGGCCCTTAGCAACAAGAGTCCATTCCTGAACCCGAGTCGATGGATTAGTGAGCGGAAGCACTACCGTTCTGTTGCCTGGCCATCTTTCTATTGAAATATGCATTTTGTTCTGTAGCACCTGAACCTGTCTGTAGCTGTTTGACAGACATTATTTGCACAAAGGGCCAAAAATTGGTCCAAAGTGGGGACTGCCCCAGTGGGCCAGCAGTAGCTGTGTCATCCTGCTATGCTGGTGACTCTGGTTTGGTCATGAGCCTGGGTCTCCTTTGTCATGTGGAGGGAAGATATCATAGGGTGTTAGAAGTTCCAAGAGTTTGGGTGGGACACGACATATTATGATGACCTCACTTTTCAGTAAGGCTCAAAGACCATGGTTTTGTTGAAGACCACTGTGGAAATGAGTTTTTGTGTTTACCAAGTGTGCTGCACAAATTCATAGTTATTTACACAATTGAAGCCCTATTAAAGGAATGCTGCCACTTAACATGAAACCCCAACCCCCCAAAGCTGTACCGCCCTGTCAAGCTTTTCAGCCACAAGAGACTTTTTTTTTTTTCCCAAAAGCAACTTACTTGATTTTATTTAGAAAAAATCTGTGATGTCCTATCATGGTGGACGCTGCGTGGGTCCATTTCCTAACAAAGTGCGGTGCGACACATCCGCCTCAATACTTCTATGTTGAGGTGAGCGGTGCGGTGCCACTAAGAAATGAACCCATGCAGCGTCTGCCATAATAGGACATCACGAACTTTCAAAATAAAATAAAGTAAATAAAACTAGAAACTATTTTCTTGTGGCTGAAAAGCTTAATCGGCGGTACAGCTTGGGAGGTGGGGGTTTCATGTTAAGTACAGCTTTCCTTTAAGTGCACTTGGTAAGCACATCATAAAATACTTTCCACAGGGTTTCAAAATGTGATGCAAGATTTCAGTGTGTCCCACATTATAACTTTCCCCCCTCACATTTCGAAGGTCAGTGTCCTGTATTTGTATTTGAATGCCAAGAGGTTGAAAAGTATTACACCTATATGGGCTCTCGCTGTTCTTGGTTCCCCCAATAGGGCCTCTGTTACCCACAAGTAGGGCCTTGGTTCCCCCCAGTACGGCTTTGGTTTCCCCAATAGGGCCTTGGTTCCTGTTCTTTCTCTTTTCAACCAAGGTTTTTCTCCATTCTGGTGATCCACCTTCCTGTCATAACAGCACCACCCCTGGCCCGGTCACCTACCATCTCATGGACCTTACACCTTAACCTCCACTCGTCTAGGGCCATCACATTGTGGGGGGGGGGTTGCCATGTTTGTAGTACGTTGGCCTGCAAGGGGGGTGCTTGTGCCATGTGTGTCAGACTGGAGGCAATTTTTTCTCCTCCAAATTTTCTCCACATGGGTGCATCATGCAGTCTTGTGCATGTACCTGTGTGCAGCCTTGCTGGCATCTGATGGAGTCCCTCGCTTTCTGGTGTCCCCAGCTCAGATCTCCTCCTAGTCATCGCTAGGGGGTGATTTCACTGCAAGGCCACAGATCCTCCCCACCTTGATGGAGGAGAGCTGTCCCAGGGATGCTCAATTCCCCTTCCTTTGGCTGACCCCCACCAACCCAAGTCTGCTCCCAAAACTAGGTTGCCTGGGTTGTGAGTAGCAATGTTATTGTGCCAGCGGGCCTGCAGAGTCCCTCTTCTTCAAACATCTCTGTGCTGTCTTGGTGCACATCTACTTCTCTTACCCCCCACACACTTTTATCCTCTTCTAATCTGCTTGAACCATCGTTCTTCCCTCCTAAATTTAATGACCAGTGAGTCTTTCAGTTTTTGGAAGCTTGTAATTCTGCTGTACCTGCACTTGCACTGACTCCATTGACTGTTGAGTGGGACCAATTGACTATTCTGAAATTACTGTACAACTCTGTAAAACATACTGATACCTAATATTTATAACCCCTAGGTGGCGCTATCCCAAGGGCTACTACCCCTGCCTGCTTGTCTAGTAGCAGGTTAAGGGGCCTGAGTTCTAAAATGGGTGCCTCCACCTGGAAGTCAGGGTTGGTAGTGGTCAAGCTAACCTGGGCACAACCCTCCTGGACACTGTAACCCCCCTCTTTCCTTACTAGTGGCTAGAACAATACACAATAATCACTTTCACAATACCCCTGATACACCACACAAGTACCCACACTGTTTGCACTTACCACCAGGCCTTTCCTCTGGCTCGGCCCTGGGGCCCCCCTGTAAAACAAGGTTATACACAGCAAATAACAGCAGTACAGTACTCTTGCACAGACTGGAACCACAGTCAGGGTAAATGCAAAAAAGAGTTAGATCTGATTTATTTAAGGGACTTGAACAAGGGAGGGGCGTAATCAGGTTAATTTGCTTAAAGGCTCGATCAGTCAAACAGTTATGCATGCACTTCAGGGTCCATAAACAGTCACACACTCTGGGTATCCAGATGGAGAATGGTGAGCTAGCCAGGAACGTTGCAGCTGGTTGGGGCCCTGTGATGGAAGAAAACAACATGCATAACCCACACTATTTGTAATCCGGAGCCGGAGGACTCTGTTTGTGAAAAGAAATCAAGACAATCAGATGTTACACTTTTAGATTAGGCTGTTGTTTCAGGGAGCTACCCTGATATTTACTCATGATACCAAAGACTGGACACAGGCGGGATGAAAATGGAGACAGCAGGTGGTTGATCTGAAGTGCCAGGAGAAGCAGGGCCCACACAATTCGCCAAGGCGGCATTCCTGTTCAAGCATGGAACAGTGGGCTGATCCCCAGGCAGGTCTCTTGTCGGTGGCTTTCTCTGTGCGGTGGGGTAATCTGGCAGGGCCAGCGTGGCATGACCCAGGCCGAATAGAGATGAACGTGGATTCAGTCCGATTAGGCTGGATAAAGTTTCCAGCAAGCAGAACACAGTTCACAGTGGGGAACCAAATCACGACCCACTTTCAATACACAGCACATTTATATGTAAGGAAATTCTACTGTACCAGGCAAACCATTCTCCGGTCACGATCGCAAAGTCTCTGCACAAACTGAGGATTCAAAAGCAGCTGGAAATCTTGACAGACCGATCACATTCAGCAAAATCTTCGGTCTTCTTCAGGTACGAGCCTGGTAAAAAATCGCAGTGGCTTACTTCATTCTCACAAACTTCGATTTAGTCCAAAATAATTCTCTCCTCTCCCGGGCAGCAGGCAGACATGCAGGCCACAACTCAGGCCTTTCCACAGTTTTCCCACGCGAAACTACTCAGACGGCTGCTTGACTGTCTCATGCTGTTGCTTCTTCAGCTCCCAACTTAGATCTGACTCGATTGCCAGCAAGCCTGGGACTTTCTCCAGAATCCAAAAGGTTCGGTTAGCTGATCTGTCTGTCGGTCACAACAAAGGCTCCCCCTTCATGGGCAAAAAGGTGCCAAAAGCCCAAAACTACAATTCCTACAGATTTTGACTCCAGACAGCCCCTGTAGTCCGGCTCCATTTTAGGTCCCACCAGTACTGATTGGTCCAATTCGGCAGTCCAGGACCAAGATAGTGGAGATAAACAAAACCGTCCTTGCTGCAAAGAAGGCAGGTTAGACAAACTACATTATCATTATCACTCTAAATGATTTTCAGCAAATAGTTACATCCTTCAACAGAGCTCCCTCTCAGATTACTTATGAGTGCAATCCAGGCAGCTCTTAAAGAGACAGTGCACAGAGGCTATACAGGCACTCTCTGGCAATCACATTTAAACTGCTAAAACGCAGGACACCAGCCTGGCAGTGAGCATTAAGGCAAGCTCAAGGAAGACTTTTTGTGAACCCCCATTTGTAGGGGGGGGGTTACATATTGTTACATTTTTTTTTGTTTGTTTTTGTTTTTCTATCTTGTTCATTGTGTTTTTGTGTCATTTGTATGGTATGAGTTGTACTGCCTCCTTCAATTTGTAAATTGTGTTTTTATAGCCTAACCTTCTCTCATGCAGTCACCCCACACCCTGGGGTAACACCTTGAAAAGGAGCTTTGGCTCGATGCGTCGCCCATGCTCCCCAGTTTAAAATAAATAATTAAAGGGGACAGGAAATTGGTGTTAATTGGCAGCTGTTTGCAATGTTCGAAGTTATGGAGCTGAAATCCATAACATCTAACTGACCTGTATTTAACTGTACCTAAATAAACACTGATATCAAAAATGTTATTTTCTATAGTTTTATTTTTCCAGACAATATTCTGCACAGTTCTTGTCATGGAACCAGTAATTTGGAGTTTTCACTGTGTTACGGTTTGTGTACAGAATGCTAAGTATGAGTTGTTGATCTGTCAGAACCATGCGCAGAGTTCTGTGCACAATCTGTGACATAGTTATAAGTCCAGGCTCACTGGTTCCATGAAGAGAACTGTAACAAAAATGTGTCCACAAAAACAAAACAATAATTCAAAATACAGTTTTTCATATTAGTTTTTATTCCGGTACAATTAAATATGGATAATTCAGAGGTATGAACAGGCTAGAAATTTAGTTTTAAAGTTTGTGTTCCAGGCAGAAAATCAGAATCTTAATTTTGGCATTCCATCCAATAATCTGGTATGCCACCTCAGGCAAAATACAGTTTCTCAGTGCTTTTACATAACATAGTTTTAAAAAAAATCCCCAAACCCAGTATTTAAAATGGAATATCAGCAAACAAAAATTTGTATTCTGTCCCAAATTTTTGGTATGCACAGAACACCAAATAAGTGTGAAATTTGAGCCCCGAATATCATTTATGAAAATTGGAATATTATAAATAGCTGCTACTTAGAAATAGTTTTCTGTCCTCTTTAAGTCGAGGGGACAGTGATTCTGGTTTCATGTTGTAGAGGTAGTCACACCAAAAATAGCAGTCTGAAATTATTAACTTTTGAAAGCAGTCCTTTATTTTTTCCTAAAGATTTTTTTTATTTCTGTTTGCTTTTTAAAAACAAGCTGTTTTTTTTTTTTTCCCCCGACAATACTAGGTGTAATGTAAAGAGCAGTGCTTCACCTGGCAGCTTGCATATCTAGTTCTATTCCTCTTCATACCTCATCAGCATCTGTGACCTCACTGGCTGTGACATCACAGGTGACCACTGACCTGGCAGCTGGTGATTAACTCTCATTGAGTAGTTGTGATGTCACAGTCAGTGAGGTCACAGTGCTGATGAGATAGTCAGACTAGCTGTGCCAGCCTCCCAACACACCACACCTGGTACTGTCTGGTAGAAAACCTTTTAATTAGCAAATAGGAAAACAGAAAATACTTGCATAGAAACATAGAAGTTGATGGCAGAAGGAGACCACCAGGTCCATCTAATCTGCCCATCATCTTTTAGCCTAGCCTTCTAACTGCCCTTGGGTTTGAGGGCTCCCTTGTATCTGTCCCATGCATTCTTGAAAACTTCCACTGTGCTTTCCCCCACTACCTCTGCAGGCAGGCTGTTCCAGGCATCCACCACTCTTTCTGTGAAGAAAAACTTCCTGGTGTTGGTGGAGAACTGCCCTCATTGCAGCCTTAGATCATGTCCCCTGGTTCTGCTGCCCTTCTTAAATTGGAAGAGATCGTCTATCTGCACCTGGTTTATGCCTTTTATGTACTTGAATGTTTCAATCATGTCACCCTTCTCTCTTCTCTGTTCCAGGGAATACATGTTTAGTTCTTTGCCTATACCCATAGGACATCTCATGCAGTCCCTGAATCATTTTTGTTGCCCTTCTGTGCACCGTCTCCACTCGGTCAGTGTCCTTTTTGATGTGGGGCCTCTAGAACTGGACGCTGTACTCCACGTGAGGCCTAACCAGTGATCTGTACAGCAGCAGGATCACTTCCTTCTTTCTGCCCATAATTCCCCTCCCAGTGCATCCCAGCATACTGCTGGCCTTTAATGCTGCCTTCTCGCACTGTTTACCTACCTTCAAGCTGTCTGAGATAATGATTCCCAAATCGCACTCTTGGGTGGAGGCAGCTACTCTTTTCCCCTCCAAGGTAATATGCCTTATTTGGATTTCTTTTTCCTTTGTGCATGACTTTGTACTTTTTGGCACTGAATCTCAACTGCCGTGCTCCAGACCATTCTTCCAGTTTCTTGAGGTCAGCAACATAGTAAAGTGAGTGAATTATAGATTCTGTATGGTCTACGGGCAGACTGGATGGGCTTAGCAGTCCTTATCTGACGACAATTTCTAGGTTTCTATTCTGGTGGCCAAACTTTGAGGCCACTACAATTTTATTTATTTATTAATTCTTTGTTAACTGTGTAAGGCCCACTAGGCACAAGTGCCTGTTTTCAGGGGTGACCTGGGAGCTTTGGGCTGGTTAAGTGACTTGCTCAGAGTCTCACAATATGCACGTGGAGATGGTGGGAATCAAACCCACGTCAGCTGGATATACCAAGCTCATTCATAGCTTGTTACTCTAACCTCTAGGCTATACTGCCAACATATCTAAGAAGTAAAAGATGACGGATGTTAAAATGTAGTATTAAAGTTGGCAAAACAATTTGTCATATCATTTCTTCCATCAGTAATATATTTGACAATTAGATTCATAATTAGTGTGTTTTTATTTCTCACAGATGTTTAAAAAACAGCTTTTATTGTTAACATCATTAATGCCTGCATTAATGACTCAAGTCATTAAAGATGACCGCCAGTAACAATTCTTAAAAATCCCTTCCATCTAGGTTACTTTTCGACTTTGTATGTTAGATTTATATTGTGAATGTATTAGGAAGGTGCTGGAATACATTGTTGATTTTTAACAGCACAGGACCACATCATCAAAATGTTTATTTATGCATAGTGGGTGTGTGCAGAAAGCAGTGACTTTTACGAAACTGGTCCCTGTTACTCGCCAGCTGTGATTCAGTTTTGAAGCTTTGTATGTTGTGCCACAGACAAAAAGCTGTTTGGGCCAAAGAACTTTTTTCTTTATTTCCTTTACTGGCCCTTTGACATGGAATTCCCTTTCACTTGAAATGAGGTACCATCAATTAAACAGTCTTTCAAGAATGGACTAAATGTGTTACATTTGTCCAGCTGCTCTTGTTTTTAATGTTATTTGTTGTACTTGTTGCCACTGCTGTAATTTGTTCTCATTGTTAACTGTTTTATGTCAGGTCACTCCTGAAAATAGGCCATAGGCATAGTGAGCCTGAAAAGTTAACAAAAGTTTAAATAAAATTAACATTCAACTTTTTTAGGGGTCTGGCAGTGCATTATTACTACAAAGCTGTATGATAAGATTTTGTTTCTACTAATGAAAATTGCTGTTTTAATTTCAGGCAGTACACTGCCTCTTTAATCTGCCTAGTTATAGAGAGAAAGTAGAAGCTCGACATGGGGATTAATTTTGAATGCTGCTGGGGGGGAGGTGTCACTGCATGGGTCTAGGGGGTGCATAGGAAAGAGATTTTGGGGTAGTGTTGTCAGTTTGAGTGTTGGGAGGCAATTGGGTATTTGTGTTGATGCTCAAGAAGCACTAGGATCTGCTGGCACGGTCATGCTGAGGGTTGAGGTCACCGGATGCCACACCTCGCACTACACCGGCGACCCGGGTTTAGGAATGGTCCCGGGTTATCAGGGGTTGGCCGGGGCGAAGGGAGGAGTTGGAGTGAGCCGCTGTTAGGCAGCTCTCCTCTCCTGGGGAGGGTGGGGCACCACTTTGACTAATGGACAGTGTCGGGAGGGGGAAGATGCTGGTAGGCACTTGGCAGAAGCTGTGTCTCAGCCCGGCTTTCTGCTTGGACTTCAGTCCTTCATGCTGACGTCCTCTGGGGTGGGATTAGGGACCATGTAGTTACCTACACAACTACTTAAAAGCCCCAACTTCACTGCCGTTCAGCGTGATCCCCACTAAGGGGGGGGATGGGCGCTCCGGTATGCCACCACCAAGCCCAGGCTGGCGAGTGGGCAAAAATATGCAATAAAAGAAAAAGTAGCATTAGGATCAGGCAGATGCAATTAAATTGTTTCTGTCATACTTATTGCACAGTACCTCTTGCTGCTTACACTTGATGTCTTTTATACTTGATGTAGTCAAGTGTGAGCGCCCTGTGTGGTTGTGGATGTGGCATTTTTCCACATGGTATTGTCTTACCTGACAGTTTTAGCTTTTGTAGGGTAAAGCTCATACCTCTAGGGAGAGGGTCCAGTCTGCGGCATCCATTTTGCTTAAGTCTGCATAACTAAATTCAGCAAGGCCTTCGATTTGGTACCAAACAGGAGACTGCTGAAGAAGTTAGAGGACTTTGGAGTGGAGCAGAGTGCAGTTAGGTGGATAGGTAATTGGCTGAGGGTGAGGCAACAGACAATAGTGGTTAACAGAGCTTAATCAAGGGACAAGGAGGTCACAAGTGGAGTGGCTCAGTGATCGGTCTTGGGAACTCTCCTATTTAACATCTCCATAAATTCCGTCTGGGACGGTATCCAGGGAAAGCTGTGTCTCTGCTGATGACACACAAGTTGTGTGGCAGGGTGGAGCATCAGGAAGGGGTGCAGGTGTTGCAGAAGGACCTAGAGAAATTATATAAGGTCTGGCAGTTAAGGTACAATGCCCATATGTGCAAAGTAATGCATTTATGCAGACAGAATCCACGCACAGGCTAAATATCTATGGCACATGGTGATAGCTGCTGCTTTGAAGGCAATAACGAGACGTTTGTTACAACCAACCCCCCGGAGGTGAGAGACTGGGTTAACATACTATTGTGAATACAGGAAATGGAGCGTATCACATATTCCCTGAATTGCAGACAAGCAGTTTATACTAACAGATGGACGAGATGGGAACTGTACCATCCAGATAATATACCCTCGGACACACAAAGGTCGGGGGAATAGAAAAGTTATTTTTACTAAAGAGGACCTCGGCTTGGTGCACCACATTAGAAATGCTTCTGAGTTTAGTCACACTATAATTTAAGTGTAACCCCCCAGGTGGCGCTATCCCAAGGGCTACTACCCCTGTCTGCTTGACTATGGACAGGTTGAGGGGCCTAGGTTCTATGACGGGTGCCTCCACCCAGAGGTCAGGGTTCGTAGTGGTTAGACTAGTTTGGTCACAGCCCTCTGGGACACCGTGACCCCCTTTGGTTCCTTCTAGTGGCTCACCCAGTACACAGGAGTTACAGTCCCAATACCCACATATACACACTGTTCACTCATAAGGTACCACTTACCCCCGAGACTGATTCGGCAGCACATCTCTGAGGACCCCCTGTAAAACAAGGTTAACCAACATACACAGCACAATACAATGCTTGTTCTCTAGGTACTGACCCTTCAGACAGTATAAAGTTCAATAACATCAAATCTGATTTATTTAGGGGAATGGAACACGTGAGGGGGAAAATCAGATTAATTGGCAGTAATAAATCATAGTACTGTGCACACATACAGGGTCTGAAAAGTCACATTCTGGGTACCCAGGTGGGGGGGGGTGCTAGCCAGGTCCGTTGCCCAGGGTTGGCCGGCAGGTGCAGATGGATGGGGCCCTGTAGAAGAAAATATATGCACAATACCCAATTGTAATCTGGAGCCAGATGGCTCAGTCCATGAAGACGTGAAACAACAAGAATTAGATGACACACTTGTGATTGAAAACAGGCTGCAGGGGAATACCCTGATTTGTACTCACAATACCCAAGCTGAGAACCGGATGGTGGATGTTCTTCTGGATTGCCGGAAACAACAAGGCATGGTTGCAAGGCCTTTGTGGCTGGACCCCTAGGCAGTTGATAGCAAACGGATTTAGTCCGAAACACACTGGGGTTCGCTTCCAGCTTCACCACACAGCACACAGTACAGGGGACAAGAAATAGCGATTTCCCCACAGGCTCTACGCACATTCATTTGCAAAAAGAAAGTACTATACCAGGCAGGCTGCTCCTCGATCCCGATCACAATTACTGCAAAATACCTAGGAGCACGCACAGCAGCTTGAGTTCCTGACAGACAGACAGCGCGATTCAGCAATATCTCCAGTCTTCTACAGGGTGAGCCTGGTATCCACTCTTCAGCCTTCCTTCTCTTCAGTAAACTCGGATTCAGTCCGACTATAGCTTACAACGGCTGCAGTCAATTTCGTTGCCTCTCACGCTCTCATCAACTATACAATCGCAGAAAAATACAGAGCTTCTACCTTTCACAGGCAACAATGATCTGCCTCTCCAACTTCAGTTCAGGGCATTCCTTGGGTTCCAACAGGTCCAGTTGGAGGGTTCGGCTGTCAATCACTCCAGAACTCCCTCTGTTGGTGCAAAAAAGTGCCAAGGCCAAAACTACAATTCCCATGAGCACTAGCCATATACTCCCCTTGTAATCTGGCTCCAGTGAGAGTCCCAATTCTGGTTGGCCCAAGCAGTCTCCATTTTAGGGCTCCCTTAACCCAGTTGGCCCAGCACAGCAGTTCAAGTCCAAAGTGGAGGGGCAACACACACAGAGTCCCAGCTGCAATAAAGGCAGGTTAGACAAACTGCAGTTTCACTAGTGCTTTAAAGGATTACAGACAAACAGTTACATCTTTCAGATGGGCTCCCTTTGCACGTTCAGCGATTGTAAAACGGAGCGATTACACCACAGCTCAGGCAGGATTCGAGCAGGGAAACACCAGTTCCCCTCCATCAGCACTAATTATGTCTGCAAGCAGACAGCTCTTAAAGAGACAGCATGTGGAGGCTCTACAAGCACTCACAGTGCCATTTAAACGGCTTGAACGCCAGCAGGCAGGGGGAACACAATACTGCTGGACTTAGTGGAAGTGCCTACAGTCATGGTTTTACTTTTCGTGCGCTGTCTGAAAATATTTCTGTGTCTGTATTTTATGCTCCCATTACGCTATTGCCATCATGTTCTAGTCATAGTTAGCTCACCTGAAGTGGAAAACTGTTTTGCTCCTTACTCCACTTTCGTTTAGGTTTGTTTCGGTTACTGAGCGTGCTGAAGAATAAGAGAGCGTGAAGCGAGGAAAAGTGAGAGGTCAAGTGGTGAGACGGCTATAGGGCAGAGCGGAACCGGGTGTATATTCAGATGAGATTTATTGTTGCCAATAGAAACTTTGGTGTACTGTAGAAGGGGCACGATTGAAACATGAAAGTGCAGTGTAGAATGGATGTGAGCAGACTGGCAGCATGAAGAGATGGGGATTAACCAACTGTGGTTGTGCTTAGAGGGGCATTAAACGACTGTGGGCATGGCTAGAGGGCCATTAAATGACTGTGGGTGGGGTTTTGTTGAATAAACGACTGTGTGTCTGTATGTGTAGTTTGTGAGACAGTAACTGATACTAGTTCTGTGTTGTGATTGGCTAAGAAGAGATACCTGTGGTATAATTGGGAATATGCTTTCTAACTGTAGCATTATAGTGAAGGATATTAAGAAGTGGAGTGGGGTTGGGGGGCTGGCAGCTAAAGATTCTGCACTGTTTGTTGTTAATTATTTTTGTTATTATACAATGCAATATCTTGATACGATTACAGATGGTGAAGGCCTAATGTCACTGTAAACACAATGTTAGATAACAGCATGCTAGAAAAGGAATTGTTTTTAACTGTCTCTCTTTGGGTCTGTACTTAAATGTGAAAACTCAGTAAAACAAGTTTAAAAAAAAAAAAAAAAAAAGAATCCACGCACAGAATGCCGGATGGGAGGAGTTAGACTGGTCACTTCAGCAGAGGAGAGAGAGATTCAGGGGCCACCATCAACGAAGCCTTTAAGCAAGCAAGTCAGAGCAGCAAAGCATATAGCAAGGCATTGAGGATGCTGGGTTGTAGATGGATGTCATATAGGGAGACATTTTTGACAGTAGCATAAGCAAGGTGATTCTTCCACTGTACAGATCCCTGGTGAGGCGTCGTCTGGAGTACTGTGCCTAGCTCTGGAGCCCTCGCCTGAGGAAGGACACCAACAGACTGGAGTCTGTGCAGCAGAGGGTCACCAGGATGACACGGGGCAGCAGGGCGGATCCTATGTGGAACAGCTGGAGGCCCTAAACATGTATTCCCTAGAGGTCGGGCGGGAGCTTGGGGACATGAGTGAAACATGCAAGTTTCTCAGGGGTATGAACAGAGTAAATGGAGGGAACCAATTTGTAAGAAATTGGGATGCAGTCACTAGGGGGCATCACTGGAGGTTGCCAGGGGCAAATTCAGGAGAAACTTGAGAAAGTTCTACTTTATGGAGAGGGTGGTGGAACCGTGGACCAGATTGCTGGCAGATGTAGTGGGGCAGCTATCCTTAGCCAGTTTGAGGGGTGGGGTAGCTGGGGGGGGGATTCATCCTAACAGGATAGTAGGTCAGTGAGGGTGAGGTTATCTGTCATCAAATTCTATTTGTCTGTGTTTGCACGTGGAGCGTTTTCGACTCGCATGGTGCCTAGCATTGACTTTAACTGAAATATCCATCACTTAGAATTGGATTGCTGCTTCTCCACCTACTGTAGCACAGAGGGGGACAAATTCACTCTTCTGCCTGGCATTGGAAGAGACTCAGTATTTAGCACTGGGCCATGCTAAGGATTATGCTGCAGTGTGGGGAACCTCTGGAGGAAGCCTTAGAAAATAATGTTCTTCCTGTGCTTTGAGGCGGCAGTTGGTTCACTTAAGCTGTCTCCTGCGGGGTAGAGATGGAGACCCCTTCTGGACATAAAGGACAGTGTAGTACTGGTAGTAGTAGAAAAATATTTTATTCATCATGTGAATCAGATACTCAGCTGAGCAGAGCTCATTTTCAATGAGGTCCAGTACAGTGAACATGATACAAGCAGAAAAGCATAAAACAACATGTTTAGACATGGTTACAACATGTGTGGTATAAGTACGGGGGGGGGTGTTAATATTGCACATGGAAAAAGAAAACATAAAATGACATGGTACCATGGGACAGTGGCACTATGGGGTAGTGTTCTGGCCATCTCACTGGGGGAGGCTTTGTCTCTTCTTGTATCCTTGGGTTGCTTTCACAGCAGTAACATGTGTCACGTAGTTCCATCCTGCACTAGATCAGATTGTTTATTGCTCTTCCAGAACACTTTAGTCTGGACAATACAACAGTACAAAAAAAGTATACATTAGTTTACAATAAAAATACTATACATGTTCATTAGACAATATTACGAAAAAGGTCAGTAGAAATATTGTACATCCTTTTAACATTTGAGTAAATTCATAATCTGATTGCATAACCAGTCTCAGTACTGTAATGCGAGTCGCTACAATCTTTGATGATGTCAGCACATACCCCTCTGCTTTTTGAAGCTGAGAAATTTCTTCTTTTTTAAGCTGATTACAGAGATTACAGAATCTTGCACTAATACGACTGTTGTCTTTTTCAGGATACCTCCGTTTACTTTGAGTTCTTTGTGCGGATTTACTATCCTGTCGGATTTGCTGTTTTTATTTCATTGCCAGCATTGTGAGCCTGCTCTACGGCTGCACTGATGGGCCAGCAAAAACTCCCAACTTAACATGTATTCTAAATCACCTTAAAATGTATCATGAATCACCCTAGGAAAATCATGTGATTTATAATACATTTGAAGTGGAGTGTGGGATGTCTCTTTGAACAAATAATCTTCTCTCCCATGCTGTTTGGAGTGACAGAACTGCTCCGCTTTACGTTGCTGTCCTCTCGCCCAAACAGCATAAGAGAACATTATTTTTCAGTAAGAGATGCCACACACTGTACTTAAAAACATGCATTAACGGGACAATTCCTAGTGAAATCCTTCTTGCCTGCCTGCAGCTGATGAGTTATGAAGGCCTCTGGAGTGTAATACTCCCTCTCTGCCTCCGTTTTTCTCTTAGTATTCTGAGCAGGTTTATCTGCAGCGCTGCGTGACATCAGTACTGTACTCTGACTTTATCAATCTCTCTCTCACTCTGCATCACACCAAATCCCTGTGAATGTATGTGGGGGAGCTACGCGAGGTGGAAGCTGGCACCTTTTTCTCTCCATTTTTTAGGTTGAATAATGACACGTTATGCAGTGGCAGCCTACACATCCTGTTCTTCAGTGAGGGTGGGCGGCGGTGGGCCTTGGGGACAGAAAGCATTAGTGGCAGTACCTACATCAGCAGTTACTACATGGAAGATAAGTTTCCCTGTGAACCCTTTCTTGTTCCAGACAGCCTGTGTTTTTAAAATGTTTATCATTTTTTCTTCCCCTGGGTTCCTGGCCCTACTCGATTGGTGAAGGTCGCCATGGCTGCTCCCTTCATCTGGTTGGGTGGAGGGATGTTCCGCAACCTTCAGAACATAAGCAGTGTTGTTAGTAAGTTGGTGGAGGTGGGGGAAAATAATTGCAGTACAAGCCCTGTCACTGGGAGCAGTGTCTACTCTTTTTTTTTTTTTTTTAATTCTTCCACCTTACCCCCAGAACATCACTCCCTGTGGCACCCTGTCTGCTCACTAGACTCACTGCTATTGCTGTCTGTTCCTTTTAAGACTCCCTGGTGCACCACCATTGAAGTCCAGAGTATCCCATTTGGGCCCCCCCCACCACCCACTTGCACTGAGGCCATACCACTGTTTTTGGGGCTGGGTGATGGCCACGGTGTGTGGGGAGGGGTGATTTGTGTTGGGGGGATGCAGGGGACGACATCTGGGCATGCCTTAATGGAAGGCATTTCCGTTTTAATTTGCTTCTCCTGTCTTGCACTGAACTGTACCTGTGTCACAGTCCTGCATGGGGCACCAGTCTGCGTGGGGACTTCCATGCGATTTAGTGCACTACCACCATAAACCACTCTTGGAGCAGTGCACTGCTCCACCATCCTCATGGGTGCTCTTGTCACCCTTCCTGCTGACCACTGCTCTGGTTGACCCAGGCTGGAAGCGTGAACATGATTCACCAGCGTGCCAAGTGAATAGCCCACATTCAGTGCCACAGATGCAACTTTAAGCCCATTTTTAAAATTAGGGTAGAATTTAAGGCTGGTCCCAAGGTGCTGAGTGCTGGCGCATTTTTCTGGCACACTGGTGACTCTGGTCCGCACCCCAAGCCTGGGATGTCTGGAGTGGAGGCTGGTAGGGAGGGCGACAGGTTCTGTATGGGGGCTGTCCTCCCAGGGAAGTATCTTGTGCTGTCCGGGCTTGGATGGGCTACTGATGGTTGGCTTGCAGTACTGCAGATGATCTCAATGACCACGTGTGAAGCATGCTTCTGCCTAAAGATTTTGAGCTGGATGTGCTTAGGGAAAGGAAAGGGGAAATTGTTTAACCAGGAGAGGCACATTAAGCCTGAACTTCTTTCCAGATGCGACCTGGGAGCACAAGCAAGTTAAGTGACTTGCTCAGGGTCACACGGTATGTATCTGGGGGCTGATGGGATTCAAATCCAGGTCTCCAAGTTTGTAGCTCAATGCCCTTAACCACTACGCTATACTGCCTCCTTAGTGAGGTGGGTGGTGCCTCAGAAAACCAGGGAAAATGGCTGGCCTGGCTGCTCTAGATGAAGACCCTTACACATTAAAGCCCCGACACCACCTGACCCTGCTCAGCAGCACGCACGCTCCCCCAGCCCTGGTCCCATGGCATAAGGCACTTCTAAGATTCACTAAGAGTCACTAAGAACGTTGGAAAGAGTATAAGGCCAAAGCCCATGAACACTCCTATCAGTCACCCATAATACCCAAGGGAATGGTCATGTAATAAGTAGTCTAGGTGTTTTTTGAAGATATTCTTGGTTTTACTGATGACAGTGTCTGTAGGGTGTGAATTCCATGGTTTTATAATTCTCTGAGAAGAAATATCCTCTTTTTTTTGTATTAAAGCGTTATCTTTTTATTTGACGTGGGTGTCCTCTTGTGTTAATGTTTATCTGCTTGAAATCGATGCCAATTTCAAACATTACAGTTCATCATTTATTATAGCTCTAGTAAGCATAAGGTCACCCCTAAGTCTTATTTTTAAAAGAGACATTAATCCAAATTTATCCAGTCTCCGTTCATAATTTAAGGACTGTGCACCATCTATATATTTTGTAATTTTTCTTTGCATTTTTAAAATTCTTAAGATGTCTTATTGTATGGACACCATAATTGAGAAGCATAATCAAATAATCAAATTAAATTCACTAAAAATACCTCAAACAGCTTAATCTGGTTCAATTTCAGTTGCTTACCATCTGTATCCCCCCCCCCGGTAGCCCCTGAAAAAGGGACTTCTAGGCCCAGTGGGCTTACCGGGTCAACAAAATTCAATAAATGAATAAATATGGGGCGAATATATGATCTATACAGCGGAAGAATAACTGATTCGTCTCTTGATTTAATATTCTGTCTTATACTCCACCAAATGCAGTTTGCTTTCTTCATGTTCTCAGTTATTTGAGTATTGAATGTTAATGTATTCTGCATTGTAATTCCCAAGTCTTTTTCAGACTCCACAACTTTTAAAGGTAAATTATTGCGTGAGTAGGGTGTGATAGAATTTTTAGTTCCAAAGTGCATGACGCGCATTTATTATTGTTAAATCTGAAACCACATTTTTTGGACAACTCAGCCAATATATTTGTCAGTTTGTATAGAAATTGATTCAGAAAGTGTCTTGCAAGGGCCTCCAAGTTTGCAGTCATTTGCATATTTTATAATATAATTTTCTAGATTATCAGATAGACCGTTTATAAACAGTTGAAATATTAAGGGTGCCAAGACTGATCATTGCGGTACCCCACTAGTAACCGGTCTCCATTCTGAAGCATGACCATCTATTAGGACTCTTTGAGACCGATTTAATAACCAATTATTTATCCATTTTATAATGCTAGTGTGTATGTTATAGAGATTCAGTTTTATTAGTAGGCCCAATAAGGGACAGAGTCAAATGCTTTTTTGAAGTCCAAAAATATCACATCACATGGTGTCCTGCTGTCAAGCTGCTTACTCACATATTCATAAAAGCATGACAAATTTGTAACACAAGATCGACCTTTACAAAAACCATGTTGTTTTGAGTCAATTTCTCAAAGTTGTTGATTATTTTGTCTTTAAGTATGCTTTCCATAATTTTACAGAGAGTTTGGGTAAGGCTAATAGGCCTATAGTTATCCGTATCCCCGCTGTCTCCCCTTTTGATATAGTGGTATAACATGTGCTTTGTTCCAGTCTGCTGGTACTTATCCTGTTTTAATGCTGTGATTGAATAACATTTGTAATGGTTTGGTCAGATGCGCTTGCGTAATTTTGATCATATCCATGGAGATGTCGTCTAGGCCTGGGGAAGAACCAGGTTTTATAAGTTTAATTTTAGATATAATTTCTTCCTCTGAAATAATAATATCAGATTGAATTGTATCTTGCATGGCATGGGTATTGGATGAAGGGATATCAAAAGATTTACAGAAATGGTCATTTAGCAAATTGGCCATCTTTGTTGGTTCTGATATCACATTATCTTCAAATGCTAAAGGACCTACTTTACGTGACCGTTTCCTTAAGGAGTTTATATAACTAAAATTTTTTGTTGTTTCCTTTATTTGCTTCTGCCTCCAATTGTAACTGCTTCTTTTTTTGCTTTCCTGATTTCTTGTTTGCATTTTTTTTGGCTCTGTTTAAATGCTGCCAATCTAGATGGAATTTTTTTTTTTTTACATGTGTTATAAAGGCAATGTTTTTTCTTAATCAGTTTTTAAAGTTTTACAGTTAGCCATTTTGGGTTATTCTTAGCAGAGTAGTGTTCCTGATTTTTTATATGTTTGTGTTAGCTGTTTGCAATATTTTGTGTTTAGGATAGTCCATATGTCTTCCACTGATGCATTAATAAATAATTCATCCCAGTCAATGTTAGTGAGTGCTTTATTTATTTATTTATTTTTTATAAAAATGTTTTATTAGGTGTCTCAAACAAATTAGGCACTTCATATTCATACATACAGAATTGATTCAGTGGGTACATAGATTACAGGTCATTCTCAATCACATATGCAGCTATTTTTCTCTTTTTAGTGTCTCTCTGTTTACTCAGTAGTTCTTCGGAATATTAATCCTCTTTGAGTCTATTGGTAGGGATTTTTCTCCTGTGGTCCTCTTGTGAATTCATCTCCTCTTCTTGGTCTTCTCAGTGGTCAATATGAGCAAATCAGATCTTCACATTACATAAACTATTACAATGCAGCTTGACATTAGTGAGTGCTTTATTGATCATATCTAAATTAGCTTTTTAATAAAGAAAGATTTCGGAGACATTCCTAGACACAGAAACATCAGAAATTATGTCAAATGAAATCATATTGTGGTCACTGCTTACAAGTGGTGCTTGCACTGTGCAGTTTTTTATTATAATTTCTGAATTTATCCCAGTGTCTACTATGTTTGAACCCCTTGTTGGAGTTGTAACTGATTGTGTTAAGGATAGTTCACTACACAAATTGAAGACGTCTTTGGAGATGCTTGATTGGGCAGTGCCTTTGATCCAGTCAAAGTCACCCATATTTAAATCTCCCCAAAAACACTGTTTCCACTTGGTCTCATGCCTTTCCACTGCTGCAGAGGGGTGGGGGCCCCCTGGAAAGGAATAGACCTGTACCTAGGGACCATGGGCATGATGATATGTAACAGTGCCAGCAGTGAGTCCGGCGAGCTGAGGATCGGAGCACTAGGAGGATCAGAACAAGAAGGCACTGGGGGCTGTGGCGAGGAGGCAAAATAAAATCTGAATTTATTTAACGTCTTCCATACCTGAAATCTATTGCTTTACATTTGTGTATACAACATTAGATGAAGCATCTCATTTACAGGGAGGTCTTGTCTATGATGACTGATACAGTTTAAAATCAAACAATTACACATACTGTTGGATATTTTTTTTGTGCTTATATTTTAGTTTAGTTTATTGTTCTAGGAATTAATACCTTTGAGCCAAGGCTCTTTTACAAAGGTTCCACATCATAAAAGTACATAAACATGCTAGACAGTATTACAAACAATCGGTAATCAGTTTAACATGGCCACACTAAAACAGTAACGTTCATGTACGGAAAAGAAAATGAAACTCAGAGGCAGTTTTTAGGGCAAGGAATAAGGTTGGAGAGGTGGAGGGAGATATGGAGAGAGAGAGAGAGAATAAGAAGTTCAGTGGCAGACAGGACCAGGTTAGTGGTACTCACATTGTCTTTGTCAAAAGAGGGGTTGTGGCGGTTGATTGAAACATCTGTAAGTGCAATCAGAGGGAAGAGTCTTTAGTCAAAGCAGTCACAGGAGCTGGAGGCTGTGAGGTGAGCGTATAGCATGGCTTTGAAGGCTCCCAATGACGTGGAGGATAGGGAGGGTAGGTTAAGGGCATTGTACCAGGTAGGGGCACGATAGGCAAAAGATCTTTGTCCCTGAGCAGTCCGGCATCTAGGGACAAGGAAAGGTTGGTGTTCAGATTTTCCGGTGGTACGAGTGCCATTGTTCAGGTAGAGTTGATCCTGGATACATGGAGGAGTGAGTCCCAAGATTGATTTTTTTGCCATCACGCAGGTGAGATACATGAGGCGATTTGAGAGATATAACCAACTGGTTTCCGTGTAGAGATCACAAGTGTGGGTCCGTCTCTGTGCTCCTGTGAGGAGTCGACAGGCTTTGTTTAGGGCTGTTGAGATGCGCCTTAGTGCGGTGGTAGTAGCAGAGCCATAGACAATTAGACCATAGTCTATGATTGAGGTGATGGAGCTTTGTACAGCAATCCTCAACGCAGCTTGGTTAAAGAATTGACGGTTCCGGTACAGAATTCCAATGCGTTGGTTCACTGTTTTTGCAGTGTTATCAATATGGGCTGCAAAGGTAAGACATTCGTCAAAAGTGATTCCAAGGTATTTGAAGGTGTTCACTTGTTCTAGTGTATTTCCAAGGGAAGTTTTTATGGTGAGTGGAATATGCCTATTTCTGTTTTGATGACTGGCGAAAAGCATGGTTTTGGTTTTTTTTTTGATGTAGGACCAGTTCGTGATCATGGAACCACTTTTCAACACAGGAGAAAGCAAGCTGCAGGCTCTGTCACAGTGGATTGGGATCCTTATGGGAGGAGAGAATTACAGCATCATCAGCATATGGTATTAATTTTTCTGGGCAGGATTTGGGAAGCGAGTTTAGAAATAAGCTGAAGAGGAGAGGACCTAAGATTGAACCCTGGGGGACACCAGAGAGGACCGGTTTAGAGTCTGAGAGAACTGTCTGTGAACATTGTGCCAGGTAACTTTTTACCCAGGCTCCTGGTCCCTCGGCTAGCCCAATATTGAGCAGAAGTGAGATTAGTAAGTCATGATGAACAGTGTCAGAGGCTTTTGTGAGGTCTATGAAAACAGCTCCGGTTAAGTAACCCTTATCCATGGCCTTGTGAGCTTCTCCAGAGGAATCTAGTAGGGCCGTCGACGTACTGTGTCCTTTCCTAAATCCGTGTTGTTGCATGCAGAGTAGATTGTACTTTTGCAGGTAGTCTGAGAGTTGATCTGCCATGATCTGTTCAAGAGCTTTGGAGAGGGGTGGAAGTATAGATATGGGCCGGTAGTTCCCTGGTGTGGATTTGTCACCCCCTTTGTGCACTGGTGTAACTATTGTGGCCTTCTATTTGTTAGGAAATTGACTTTGGCAAAGGGAGAGATTGAGAATTTTGGTGAGGGGGTGGATTACTTCTTCCAAGGTGAGACAAGTTTTAGATCAATGGTGTCACTGCTAGTTCTAGATTTAGAGCAGGCCTTTTTTATGTATCTGTAGGCTTCATGTGCCTTTACTATTTTAAAATGAAATAGCGGTTGGTCTGGTGGGGTGATGTGGGATAAGAGTTTTGGTAAGGACAAGTCCAAGAAGAAGTCTGGTGGGAGGACACCACTGAGGTCTGTGAAGGTTTTATTTAGGGCATCAGCCATGGTCTTTGGGTCAAGGGTGGTGGAGCCATCAACATTCATTGCCGTGGGAGAGGATTTGAACTGTTTGCCCATAATATTACAGATATTGTCCCAGAAGGATCCCCGTCACCCCAGGTGGCTTCTAGAGCATTCTTGAAATAGGAGCTCTTCATTAGCCTGATTTGCGAGGTGCATAGGTTGCGTGCCTGTTTGTAGTTTAGTGTGTCTGTTAAGGAGCCTGTGGCCCTGGCTATAGCTCAATGATGGTCACGTGCTTTGAGCTGAGCCAGTAGTTTGGCTGTTAGCCAGGGATTTGAGAGAGCTTTGATTTTACGCTTTTTTAATGGTGCGTAAGTGTCACAGGCAGTGTTGAAAGTTGTAATGAAGAATTCTAGGGCAGCGTCAACATCTAGCGTATTGTAGATTGGGGACCAGTCTTGTTGTAGGAGACAGGTCTTAAGTTTAGCAAGGTTTCCGTGCGGTAGCATTTGACTTAGGATGGTTTTGGGAGGCGGTTTGTGGAATTTATTTGTCCAGGTGCAGATCACGGGGGAGTGGTCACTGAGAGAGTGGGAGAGAACAGTGGTGTTTTTTATCCGGTCTGGGTGACTAGTAAGTATCCAGTCAATGAGAGTGCAGGTTCCAGTCTTGTAGTTTTTTCTAGTAGGAGAGTTGACCATCTGTGTTAGGTTGGTTGCTAGAATAGCGTCCTTGCTGGATCCGATATCAGAGGCGAGCCAATTGATATTGAAATCACCAAGAAGGAGGAGCTCAGAGTCAGGAGGTTGTAATCTTGCAAATTCAAGGATTGTCTGGAGCCTGGATCGAGGGTCTTTAGGGGGGATATAGACTGCAGCCACGGTTAGCACTTTGTTTTGGGCACCAAGGAGTAGCTTGACAGGGAGAAGTTGCACTAGGGTGTTTTCTGGGGAGAATCTGGCAGGGTGGCAAGACAGGTCGTCCTTAATATAGATAACACAACCCTCCCCTTTTCTTTTTGACCGGTCAAGTCTGAAAAGATTATAGCCTTGAAGCGAGATTGCATGATCTGGAGTGCTAGGTGTTAGCCAGGTCTCAACAATAGCTAATATGTCAGGATTATGTTCTCCAATAAAGGCATTTGCTACTTTCCCCACTGGTGGGGGTGGGTTACATTTTCTTTACTGCCCTTGTGGCTCTTTCTTTACCAGGGGATAAGCTGGACCCAGTTCTTACTTTAACCCTAAGCATGTCCTTACTTCTATGCTTTCCTGCTCCTGGACCAAGACAGGAGGAACTCGGGAAGGGGGGCCTACCTTCCTATAGCACATAGCAGGAACACCAACGAATAAAGTGGCCATTACCTGGTGGACACAGGAAACACAAAGGATAGGAACTGCCACTTCATGCCCCTCCAGTTGATCTAGCTGCCACTTGAATGTCTGGGCCCCCATGGCAACCACCATCTTCTCTGGTCTGGCTGAGGAGACACCATGTCTCCTCTAAAGTCATTTTGCTGCCGCTCCCCTTCGGTCCTGCACCACCGGTGGTTGGTAAAGTGCTCCTGCTGCCCTGCTTTGAGCAGAGGGGCTAACAGCCCCCTCTACCACAGGCCTCTCCAGCCTTCACATGCCAGGCCACCCGCCACCACAAAACCGCCACGCAGCTTCTCCCTCTCAAACTCTCTCTCAACTGACAACTCCCCCTTGAGCCTGATAGGTGCGAAAATCCTACTGCGTGCGCGCGAGCCCCCTGGTGGACATGCACATGCTCTGTGCCTTAAAGTGCATCTTTAGTAATCTCCCTGCAGTGGCAGGGCAGTTACATACTGTATGAAAGAATAAGTGCTACATTACATGGGTACAGGATTGATGGAATAGTTGGGGGCAGCTGGGGCTTGGCTCCCATAGCTCTGAAGTGAGACCCTAGAGCTCAGGGCTTGCGGTGTCTGTCTGATATGAACTTGTGGTGTCTATCGGATATGAGCCTGTGGTTTCTGTCAAACCTTGGTGCCGGAACAGTTTGAAAAGTGGTAGGGCCAAGGATGTGAGGATAAATTAGCCCCATTAGATATATTAACATGATTGCAAAAACTGAGAGGGCCACTTATGAAAGTGGTGAGAGCCATAGCCTAGTGCCTTCCGGCACCTATGCTGTCAAATATGAGCCTCGCGGTTTCGGTCAGTTATGAACTTGTGGTTTCTGTTGGATATGATCTTGCAGCGTCTTGTCAGAATTGAGCTTGCTGTGCTTGTCAGAGTTGAGCTTTTGGTGTCTGTTGGATAGGAGCTTACGGTGCCTATTAGATAGGAGCTTATGCAGGGTTTTAAATAATTGATTAGCAGTTTTTTTTCCTGGGACAATACTGACTGTGCAGAAAGTATTTATATAGGTTTTCTAGAAGTGTTATGTTTGTTAAACGCATTGAGGCAAGTGCTATGCATTTTCACAATGTTTTAACACTTTTATAAGCAACACACTAATCAATTTTTAGAGTTAAATAAAACCCTGGCTTATGGTGTCTTTCAGATTTGAGCTTGCAATGTCAGTGTTGACTATGAGCTTGCTTTGTCTTCGGATTTGAGCTTGCAGTGTCTGTGCCAGATTTGAGCTTGCAGTGTCTGTGCCGGATTTGAGCTTGCGGTGTCTTTCGGATTTGAGCTTGCAATGTCGGTGTTGGCTATGAGTTTTCTTTGGATTTGAGCTTGCGGTGTCTGTGTTTGGATTTGAGCTTGTGGTGTTTGTGTCCGATTTGAGCTTGCAGTGTCTGTGTCTGATTTGAGCTTGCAGTGTCTGTGTCTGATCTAAGCTTGCAGTGTCTGCATTGGATTTGAGGATGCAATGTCATTGTTGGATATGAGTGTGCAGTGTTTTTTTCGGATTTAAGCTTGTGGTGTCTGTGTCAGATTTGAAGTTGTGATGTCATTCTTGGATATGAGCTTGTGGTGTTTTCTGATTTGAGCTTGCAGTGTCTCGGGCAGAGTTGAGCTTGCAGTAGCTGTGTTGGATTTGATAATGTGGTGTCTGTGTAACTGTCTGTCAGATATAGACCTGCAGTGTCTGTACCAGATATGACCTTGCAGTGTCTTTGTCAGATATGAGGTTGCAGTGTCAGTGCTTGATATGAGCATGTGGTGTTTTTGGATTTGAACTTGCAGTGCCTGTGTTGGATTTCAGCATGTGGTGCCTGTGTCGGATATGCACTTGTGGTGTCTGTTGGATAGGAGCTTGCAGTATTTGTATGGGGTATGAGCTTGGGGTGTCTTCAGATTTGAGTTTGCGAGGTCAGTGTTGGATATAAGCTTGCTTTGTCTTCGGATTTGAGCTTGTTGTGTCTGTGCCGGATTTGAATTTGTGATGTCTGTGTTGGATTTGAGCCTGCAATGTCTGTGTCTGATTTGCGCTTGCAGTGTCTATCGGATTTGAAGTTGCGGTGTCATTGTTGGATATGAGCTTGTGGTGTTTATGGACTTGGGCTTGCGGTGGCACAGTTGGATTTGAGCTTGCGTTGGCGCAGTTGAATTTGAGCTTGCGTTGGCGCAGTTGGATTTGAGCTTGCAGTGTTGCAGTTAGATTTGAGCTTGCAGTGTCGCAGTTGGATTTGAGCTTGCAGTGTCGCAGTTGGATTTGAGCTTGCACTGTCACGGTTGGATTTGAGCTTGCGGTGTGTAGTTGAGTTGAGCTTAAGTTGCGCGATTCTTGATGGCGCAGTTGGATTTTGAGCTGCGTGGCACAGTTGGATTTGAGCTTGCAGTGTTGCAGATGGATTTGAGCTTGCGGTGGCACAGTTGGATTTGAGCTTGCAGTGTCGCAGTTGGATTTGAGCTTGTGATGTCACAGTTGGATTTGAGCTTGCAGTGTCAGTGTCCATGTCCGAAATAAGCTTGCAATGTGAGTATCAGATATGAGCTTGCGATGTCTATGTCCGATATGAGCTTGCAGTGATGAATATGACCTTGTGGTTTTTGGATTTGAGATTGCAGTGTCTGTGTTGAATATCAGTGTGTAGTTTCTATGTCAGATATGAACTTGCAGTGTCTATATCAGATTTCAGCATGCAGTTCCTGTGTCTGATACAAACTTGCGGTGTCTGTGCTGGATGTGCACTTTTGGTGCCTGTGTAGGATATGACCTTGGGGTGTTTGTGTCTAGAGATGCAGTGAAATAAAATTTCACTGGCGAAATTGTGGTGAAATCGGCAATTTCACTGTGTGAAATGTTTCACGAAATTGCTGCGAAATTTCGCCCACCACAAAATGCTGACTGGTGGTGTCTAGTGGTCCCCCCCCCCCACTCACCGGCCCACATTTTAAAATGAATTCTAAATTTTTCCCTGGTGTTTAGTGCCCCCCAGCTGATCAACAGCCCAAAAAGTGAACTAAAGAATGCCCCCCTTGCTTGTTATTTTCAGGATCATCCGACCCCCAATCCTAAAAAATTCACTCCCCACTCCCTGGTGTCTAGTGGACCCCCTACCGGTCAATCACCATCCCAAAGTGAATAAAGAAAGCCCCCCCCATTTACTCATTATTATAAAGATCCCTCCCGGACCCCTAATCCTAAAAAAATTCAGTTATTTATTAATACATTAGATGAAGCATCTCATTTATGTGAGTAAACAAGGACCGGTGATCGGCCGGAGGGGGGACCACTAGACACCAGGTGGAATGAATTTAGAAATTTGGGCCGGTGGGGGGGGAGAACCACTATTTTGCTTGTGGGTGGTAAAATTACACCCGGACATGGTGGAATCTCGCCGTCCCGAGGGCAAAATTTTGCTCACTCCACGGGCAAAATTTCACTTTTCACCTGGCGAAATATTTTGCGTAATGCCCAAATTACGTGAAATATTTTGCATTTTGCACAATACTATCTGTGTTGGAGATGACTTTGAGGTGTCTGTGTCAGATATGAGCTTGTGGTGTCTGTGTCAGATATGAGCTTGTGGTGTCTGTGTCAGATATGAGCTTGTGGTGTCTGTCTGGTATATGCTTGCGGTATCAGTGATGTATATGAGCTTACAGTGTTAGTGTTGGATATGAGATTGCAGTGTCAGTCAGATGCGAGTTTGCACAGTCAGATTTGAGCTTGCAGGGCTGCCTCAGTGACCCAGCGGTAGTGCTTGGCACTTCCACTTAGGCAGCCTGGATTCGGGAGAAGAGTTGGGTCGATGCATCGGTGGGCAGGCCCAGCTGAGTTGGCTGCCACTTAGCAGTGCACCTCAGCCGGGGAGGGGCGATGGCAGGTTCTAGTGCCACAGCGACCCCTATGACTGACCCAGGAAGCTTGCTTCTTGCCCTAGGGATGCTGTGATGTTGAGGCTGATGGAGGCTGACTCGCATCTTAGGGCAGAGGGTGGAATTGGGAGATCATCTGGGGAAGAGGGAAAAATCCCCAATCCGGCACTATAAAGGCTCACAGAGCCTGAACAGGAATCCCCGATTTATAGGGTATATCCCTGAAAGATGGCAGGGAGAGGAGAAAAATAATAGATTCAAAAAAAAAAAAAGATCTGAGCTTGCAGTCAGTGTACTGTTCGAGCCCACGTCCTGGACTGCACTCAGACTCCTAGTATTTTGACCCAGATGCTGGTGTGCGACCTACTAAGCACCATTGTCACTTACGTCCAACTGAGTAATGAAAGTCTTTTTTTTTTTTTTGGGGGGGGGTAAAGTAACAAAATTAAATTGGTGAGGAAACATTTTATCATTAAACTTCACAGCACCAACTGTTTCGCCTTCCCTGTTAGACTATAAGTGGCAGAGAGGGAAAAAATAATAATTGTTTGCAGACTTCCTGTTGGCTAGACAAAACGGAACAATATTGTTGTTAATTCTATTTGTCTTTGACCACATACTTAGCCCCCAAACCATGCTTCTCTGCCACCAATGCTCACTTCTGACTTTACTGCTCCTTAACCCCCCCACCCCCCAAATCTCTGGTCTATTTTGGTCTCTGCCATTCATCCCAGCATTGCTGGTGACAAAGGTTTCAGCTACCCCACCCTCCATCTGGAACAGCCTTCCAACCAGCAGTGGACAAAATATAATTTTCCTCTTATAGATAGGCAAATGGGAGTGCCAGATTCTTATCCAGCTGTGATAGCGTTTGGCCAGCTCCATTGTTGACTTCACTGTTGTGCTGCATTTTGGACACGGAGTAGCTTTTTCTCCTTTATTAGAACAGCAGTATATGGCCTGTGTGGCACCGGCTCAGGGGTTGAAAAGAAAATATTTTGTAGCAGTCAGACCCTCAGAAGTGTCTGGTCTCAGATGTCAGGAATTTGGGTTGTCCATCCTTGTTCCAACTGACTGTTGACTCATTCTTTTGCTCACTTTCTTCAGATCCTGTTGAAAGCAGCAGTGCATGTTGCAGTGAAAATGACAACTGCTGCATTTTTATTACGTTTAAAATTAATGTCCTCCTGCTGCCTTTGTAAGATGCCATTTTTATGTTTGCTTGCACGCATGTACAAGAAACATAGTGCCATCCTACGAGTTTTCTAGAGGTGTGTCAGCCTCTTCTAATTTAGTCAGTGTGTTTGCAGGCGCGGTTGCAGTGCGCCAATCACTGCTGCAGCTGTCTATGACAGCAGGAAAATGCAGTGGCATACAGTTGAAAGGGAGAGCTCCACTTCAGTGAGCAGAGCTCTCCCCCCCCCCACACACAGACATGCAAGCACATATTGTGTGCTGATGCGCTCCCCACCCACACACTGTGGCAGCGGGGGTGCTCAACCCCCGTCGGCTCACGCCTCCCAACAACAGCTGTCCAGGTGCCGCCGGGAGGCCCACCCCAGCGTGGCAAGAACTATCATAGCCAGCAGGGGGTGCCCAATCCCCATCGGCTCCAGGCTGCACCCCAAAAAAAAAAGCTTTCCATGTGCCGCTGAGCCCACCCCAGTGTGGCAAAGCAATATTATGTTGTGAGGTGCCCAATCCCCGGTGGCTCCAACCCCCAAACAGCCTTTCCAGCTGCCACGCTGAGCCCACCCAGCGTGGCAAGAAAAAAACCTTCCCTCGCAGTCTCCCGCCCCCAGCCGCACCCACCACTCGCACCTGCCTCCCCACACCCCTCACCCCATACTTACCTCCGGAGCTCGGCGCGATGATCATCGGTGGACCGGGAACACGTCTGCACTCTTCAAAGCCGACCGCTAACTGAGAAAATGCCGGTAAGCTGTATAATGGAATAAATAGGGTTTTTTCAACTTTGTTGCATATCTCAGGCATTTTTGGGAATTTTGGGCCCAAATTTTCAAGATGGGTTTTTTGGGAGCCCTCCTCATGAATTCTTGCACTGTCATGGCGTTATTCGGGCCCGAAGGGTGATTTCGCAGTCACTGCGCGAAATCACCTTTCAGAGACAATAATGGTGACACTGCCAGTGTTCATAAGGTGGGCTCTCAAAATATAATTGAGTGAAATCGAAAATGACTATTTCTGAGCCATTGTGCAGTCCTCGCTTTTCCGTAAGTTCGCGAATTTTCAATATTTTCACTCCAGATTTTCAACATTGCCATTTTACCACACCTCCTTATGAGCAGTACAGCTGTCATTTTTCACATCTCACCCAAAGCATGTTTCCGCCCATGTAGCGCACAATGGCGCAGTCGGTGTGTGAAATCAATGTACGGGACACATTAAGAAAATCACAGTGACACTGGTCATGAGTAGAGGTCTTAAAATGGCTATGTTGAAAATTTGGTGAAAAAATTCCCCAAAATGACTCTTTTAGGAGCGCACGTTACGCAGTTCCTGTGCACGCTGGCAAGTTTGCGAATTTATAATATTTGCACACCAGATTTTCAACAGTGCCATTTTACTGCACTTCCTTATGAGCAGTACAGCTACCATTTTTACATCTTGCCCAAAACGTGTTTCCGCACATGTAGCGCACAATGGTATAGTCGGTATGCGAAAACAATGTTTGGGACAGATTAAGAAAATCACAGTGACACTGGTCATGAGCAGAGGTCTTAAAATGGCTATGTTGAAAATTTGGTGACAAAACTCCATAAAATGACTGTTATGAGTGAGCATTGCGCAGTTTCCACACACCCTCGTAAGTTCATGAATTTGTAATATTTTCAGTCCAGATTTTCACCAGTGGCATTTTTCCACACCTCCTTAGGAACAGTACAGCTGTCATTTTCCACAACATGGCGAAATGTGTTTTCACTTTCAGCACAAATCTTGTGGTCACTGTGGGAAATCATTGCTCGGACGGATAAAGAAAATCACACTGACACTGTTCATGATTGGATGTCCCAAAATGCCTGTGTTAACAATCTGCTGTAAAAAAAAAAAAAAAAAATCCCCAAACTACTTACATTACGGTGTGCATTGCACAGTTTCTCTGCCTTCATTGACTTCACCAGTTTTTAAGATTTTCACAGCAGATTTTCAACATTGCCATTTTACACCTCCCATGAACAGTACCGCTGTCATTTTTCACATCCTGTTGAATGTGTTTTTGCACCTGTGGTGCCAAATGCCATAGTCGCTGTGCAAAGCAGTTTTCAGCTAACAAACTGATATTGCCACTGTTCATGAAGTGGGGGTCACAAAAAAACCATGTTGAAAATTTGGAGTGAAAATACCAACGAATGCCTGAGGTGTTAGGGTTTCCGACCATAACGCCCCACCCTGTAGAGAATGACAGGCATCAGGGGTGTGACTTGCGATTCTTGCCTGTAATGCTCATACCATTCCACCCACCACCCCTGCATCAGTGACAGGCATCAAAGGTGTGCCTCTGGGACTCTTGGACCCCAAACTTCACTTCATTCTCTATACCGCACCCATCTCTCCGTATTTCCTGATGGAATGGGGTGCGCATAAGGGCCAAAGACCCCAAGGCACAGTGAGACTTGTCAGTGTCTGCAGGGTAGGGTGTGGTGAAATGGCGTGGTCGTTATGCCTGATGACCCAAAGGCACACCCCAGTGCCTGTCACTCTCTGCAGGGTGGTGGTGGGGTTGGCTTCAGTTCAATACTTCTCTGCCATTCCTATTATGCAACTCTGTAACTTCTACACTACCAATGCCAGCAAGCAAACATTGGGCATTGACAAATGCTTGTTTTCTTAATTTTTAACCTACTTTAGTATGCCACTGTTGTGTGATTTTTTTTTTTTAACTCGGCTTTATTCAGACATCAAGCAACAATGCAGTAAATTCAACATCCAAAGAAATGCATACTGCTATGATTCAAGCTATATTTAACAGGTCGTCTATGTGGGAGATTTAGTAAATTCAATAAAGTGGCAAACCAAGCACTTACTTGTTCATGGCCATAACTTAGGATAAAATTACATATATCGATCTGCTACAGAGTCCCATTATATTGCACATTTACTTTCACTATAAATAGGTAATGTATATCTCCAATTGGTATTGGTTATAGGGATATAAAACTGGCAGCACCTCACCCCAGAGGCCCTGAAGATTGCCCTCCAGAGCTCTGTGGTGTCAATTATTGATTATGGCCTCATTATCTATGGCTCCGCCACAACGTCTGCCCTCCGACGTATAACAACTGCACTTAAAGCATGCTGACTCACAGCTGGTGCCCACCGCTTTACCCACACCTGTGCCCTTTATGAACAATCTGAATGGCTCCAACTCTCCAACCATATAAAGTATCTCACATAAGCTATGGCGGGAAAAATCAACCTTGGCCTCACACCCCCTGGTGTTACTGCCTTGTTACATCAAAACACCAACTGACAGAACACCAGGAGCTCGACAACCCAGATTCTACAAGTTCCTCGCTGTCTAACTACGCAGGGCCAACGCTCCTTCGCCTATAGGGCTCCTCTATGGATGAATGGTCTCAGCCACACAATCTCCTCTGCCTCAACACTAGATCTGTTCAAAACCAGGCTCCAGGCCCATCTCATTGTCTCTAGCTCCTGTGACTGCCTCTCCTAGATGATGACCTACACAGCTTTAATCCTAACTTATATACTGCTTAACCCCAGGCCCCCCAGTCCCCCTCCACCCAGCTCCTGAAGTGCCACTTCAAATCTCAGGTCTTCATATCACCTCATTAGTCTCTCCTTGCCCCATTACAGCACTTATCCCCCCCCCCTGCCCCTTTTCTCTTCTATCACTCCCTTTCCATTTATTTTTTGACAAATGCCTCTGGCTGCATCTTCATCCTCTCCCTCTCCTCTCATCCCTGTTTCTCTGCCACCCCCGGGCGCCTAACCCTACCCATTCCTTGTGGGCACATGCGTCCTAGCTGTGTTCACCATTTTACTATAGCTGCCTCTGTTAACTACCTACACTTCTCCTCTACCTCTTACTCTTCCTGTAATTGACCCCTTTCAACAGCACTGTTGTACATGAATTGTTTACTGTTATTTCACTGTTGCTTCCTTTTTGTTATTTCTGACGTGGAACCTTTGTAAAAGAGCCTTGGCTCAAAGGTACTTGTAATCCTAGAATAAATAAATAAATAATAAATAAAACAAAAACAGCAACATTAGTGGCCTTCTCAACAGGAGCATGACTAGAACTGCAAGAACAAGTAACAAGTAATAAAAAAATAAAACAATTTTGTTTCACTGCCGTGCTCTCATTCAATACAGTCTCTAAGAGAAAAAATTTCTCTTGTGATTCATGTCAAGTGTAGCACAAGGAATATCATTACTATTAGATGTGAGGCGTCCTAGGGATTATTTACCCTTCTAATAAATTTCATCTTGTGACCCTGACCAAGATCCTCTACCTATTTGACTGCCACACTCACAAGCCCTACCACCTATCATTATAATTTTCTTCCTCGAAGTTTAATTTGGCTGTGAGCATTTCCATACCCCGGATTGCGCTCACGCATCCTGCCCATTCAGGTGCAGTGAGCCACTTCAGGGTATGCATGAAAAGACTTGAATGCCCTTCACAGGGACGCAAGGACACTTTGCCTTTGGCCTCGTGCCTCTCTCCCCTGGGGCATGCATTAAAATTGAACGCACACCCCTTTTTTTTTTTTTTTGTGTGTGTGTGTGTGATCTTTTTTCCCCTACGAGCCACTCCTTCAGGCTATGCCAGGGTGCCTCCGATCTGTCCTGTTCCCATCCCTCATATTTTGCAGTCATCCCCAGGGTAACCCAGGTACTGCTGAGGGATTGAAGGCTCTGAGGACATTGACGGCATTGGACTGCCAGGCGGCCGTCATCCAGTTGAGTGTGGAGCCAGTTTCCCTTTTTCTGGTGACGTTCCCTCACTTGCGCATGTCTGTGTTACCCCTGGTCTCCATTGGAAGTCAGTGTAGAGCGACTCACTCCCACAACCCACCCCAGAAGAGGAGACCAGTTCTCTGGATGCTCGATCCTCTCCTTCTCTGCCGACCCCCGGTGCCCCGAGTCCGCTTCCAAACCTGGGTCACCTGCGTGGGTCGAGGCAAGGCACCAGCACTTCAACCCTTTATGCCACTGAGCTGGCCTTTTTTTTTTAAGTTTATTTCTCTCCTCCACCAACGGCCCCCTTCCACTGGCCCCTCAGCCTCATCACCCTGGTGTCCACTGGTACTTATCTCTGGTGTTGAGGTGCCAGCTGGCTGGGTGCAGTGCCTGCAAGGGACTGGCATCATCCCACCGGTCAGTGGAATTTTCACTTTCATTTCTCCCCTCGCCGAGTGTGGAGCCGTGGCATGCAATTACGTCAATGGCCGAGCTGTGCACACTTCCGCACAAGGCACACCGGGCATCTGCTCGATTTCCGCCCCCTGTCTTGGAGCCGGTGTGCCAGCCTCCAGCTGCCACTAGGGGCCAGATGTGCACCAGTTTCTGATTGCACTCCTCCATGGGAGAGGAGAGCTGTCTTCTGGAAGCTTGATCCTCTCCCTCCCCAGCGACCCACTCGCACAGCAAACATGGGTTGTCGGTGTGGCAGAAGGTAAGGCAGTGATGCCTCAGCCCTCCACGTCATTGGGCCGGCCAATTGTATGCACTCTTTTGTGACTTACTGCTTACTTACAGCACTGAAGAAGAGACACAGTATGGGACACAAATTGGGGGAAGGGGGCTTAGGACACAGTGGTCTTGGTATTTAGATGTTAATAATATTAACTGTTGTTCTCTTTTATGGATTAATATGAAATTCCTCCTCTAAAAATCTCGTAGTAAAAACTGCTTGGCAGTTACCACTGGCAACATGTATTTGCTTGCTCCATACCTGGCCTGCCTCTTTCACTCTCTTAGGGGTCCCAGGCCCTGTCTCCTGCCAGTGGTAAGTTACCACATTCTGGGCTGCTTCCTGTCTGGTTCTTTGAGGGGCCTGCATCACCCCAGGCTTTGCGTCTGCCCCTAACAGGGTATCTCCTCTTTCCCATGGGTGGAAACAGGATTGGTAGGCTAGGGGTGGCCTGGACATCCGAGGAGGCGTCCTCTGCTGAGCATGGCCCATGTTGGTATGGGTGGGGCAAGGCAGCAGTCATCTTACAAGAGGGCCAGTTATTTTACCTGTTTATTGCCTGTCTCCCCCACCGCAGTGCAGAGCAGTGGAGTCAGTGCACCTAGCTGCAGAACACAGTTAATGTTTCCCGCACTCTCAGTGCCTGAATAAATAGCAGTTGCACTTATTATGCATCAGAAATCGGTAAAGCAGCCATTTGCTAAATGTCTTGCAGTGACAGTCTCTTTATTCACATAAAAATATTTTGATTAAGATTAATCATTTTCTTTGCCACAGTTCAGTAGCTATGCAACATTAACAAAGAAAGCTCATCAGTTGTACTTTTGTCTCGTAAGAATTGTGCAAAATACTGAGCTGATCTGGTGGTGCAAGTGGTTCAACAGTTCTCTATCAGTTGTAGTCTATACAAAGTGCGGATATAAGCAAAGTGCAAATAATGGCAACATAGATTACTGAAGTCTGGATTTGCACTGGTATCTGATGTCCAAATTCTCTGGTGTTTCGGACCTCTTATCCTTTCTCTTTTACCCTACCTGTTTATTGCCGCCCTCCCCCAGGTCATAATGTCGATGACATAAACAGTGTGGCAAACAATGCATACATAAAATGCCGCTCTCGAGAAATAAGGTCAGAAAAACACCAACCCGTAACAACAAAAGCGCTACGATAAGAAATGATGGGAATTCTTGATTTGTGTGGGGCTGCCCCCAGATTATTATAATCAACACCAAGGGGTGGGGGACTATGAGGATATGATAAAGCGCCAGAGGAGGGGAAACTTTATCTGTGTAAAAAAAAAAAGCGAGATGGGAACCAAACCCTGGTCCTTGTGTCTTCACTGCTCCAGGTGCCCATGCCTTAGCCACTCCACCACAGGAGTGGCTTGACCAAGCACCGCACCTGATGCTTCTTCAGCCCTTCCTCCACTACGTGGTCAGTGACAGGGATAGCGGTAATTCCCTACCGCTATTATACTCCTGTTGCTTTAAATACTCTCGTGCTTCACACAGCCTGGTTCCTGCCACGCTGTTCTTGAAGCAACATATTGACCCAGTACCCCACCCCCCGTAGTGCAGAGCAGTGGTATCAATTCATCCCCTGCAAGTTATTCCTCCCTCACTTGGGCTAAAGTGCCACAGCATGTTGCTTCCTGCTTAACATTAAAAGGGAGCTGTATAGTGAGAAATGACCCCCCCCATGCTTGCCTTCACTTCTGACATCCCGAGCTCATGGTGGGATTCTCCTACCTCTTGATGCCAAGTAGCCAATAGGCAATTATTTTACTGGCTCTTCATGCTAGCTTCTGCTTCACTGAGCAGGGAATGGTGGCTAGGTGGCTAGCAATTTGAGTTTAATTGGCTGCCTTTTTTCTGTATCTGGACGCAAACTTTGGAAGCAGAATTGAGGGGCCCAGGGGAGAGGGTAGAAGAGTGTATGTCCTATGCAAAAATAAGATTTCTGGGGCCATATTTTCAGAAGTGAAAAAATTTCGCATGTGCAGCAAAAACGTTGCACAACTGCAATTTTTGTTACATGTGCACAATTTTCAAAACAAGTGTGCCTTTTGTGACCTTTTCCCCATTTTTCAGCAGCTTGCACAAATTTATTTTTGTACAGATGCTACACGCATTTGTGCAAAAAAATGGAAAAAGCTACCCGATTGGGGGGGGGGAAAGAAAAATGAAGAAAATTGCATTTTTGCGGGTGTGTGGATTTTTCCACACATTGGATAGTTGCATTGGGGGAATTAGTTGTGGGCCGTGCCTGGCCATTTGAAAATTGTGTCTCTAAGGATCATCCTGTCTCAGCTTTCACCACCCCCCAACCCAAAGAAAGGATTCTGAAAATGGTAGAATGTGCTCTTAACATGAAGATCATAGTTTCTCACTGTTATGCCCTCAAAAATAAATAAAATGAAGGACACCACAAGTGGACAGCGGCAGCATGTCACATTGCTGAATCAGTGACCTGAGTTTGAAAGGGAACTAAAGTAGCTGTGTCAGGAGGCAGGCCCAGCTGAGGTAGATGCTGCACTGCCGTGTGCCTGTTAGGAAGGATGAGCAAGTTCCAACCTCTAGGATAGTTTTATTTTTTATGTTTATTTTTTAAACGTAGTATTCCAATTTACTGAAGCTCAAATTTACTTTGAAGTGACAGGTACCTTGGGTGTAGGATTTCTCTTTTTGTTGGGGGGGGGGAGAGTGGGTCTTAATATGTTAAAGGAAGATTTGTTCCTTCTTGCAGGGCTATATAAATATAGTATCCAAACACCACCTCGAGCCTGTAATTGCAGATTCAGTATAAGGATTTATTAGGAGATACACTCCATAACAGGCCATATATTTACATCCAACGTTTCGCTACCAGCTGTCGACTTTATCAAGGATAATGGTTCTAAGAGTGAACATTTAAAAATGCATTCAGTCAGAGTCCTTTAACTCACATGCATTAGATTACATATTGACAACTTTTACTAGAGACAGAGAGAGAGACCGAGAGGCCTTTTAGACCGAGTGGTTTGGCACGCTTGATCCAAAAATTAGCCTCAGTGACAGGATTGACTGGGCAGCTTTTTTCTAGCCCCAGCCTGTGTTAGGCTGTGTGGGCAACTGATGGTGTCATGGCCTTCCCCAGTCATTTGAGCTCGGTGCTCTTTGAGCGAGAACTATGGAACATATGGCAGTTTTCTCATACTTAACTTTTTTTTTTCCTCCCTGGCACCTGGGCAGCCACTTCTTTGGGCTGCCTAGGCTCCACTGGCACCCTGCCCCCCCAAGACCAGCCACCACCGCCCCACATCGCAGCCCCCCTGAATAACCCGACGTAACCCTTTGCTGGGCGGATCCCCCTCCTCCGAAGGAGATAGGCATTGGTGGGGGTCAGCCAGCGCACTCCTTTTCTTGGCCCAGGTGCTGCTGAGGTGGTCCTGTGTTGTCTTTCAGGGCTTCAGTGGCAGCGGGAGCCGGCGACCATCACCCAGTCAGCCAAGGAGCACTATTTTCCCATTTGCTTCCCGGGGACACGGCGTGCCACTAACGTCAAGGAATATGCTGATGTTCTCCATGCCCTGATAGTCAGTGAGACCCAACCTGTTGCCATGCCTCCAGCCTCCACCAGGAGTGAGCAAGCGTCGGGTCGTCTCCCCACCCCCTACCCCCCTGAGAGGAGGCGAGCGGTCATCAGATGCTCAAGTCTTCTCCCCCCAGCCGGCCCTCTGGTGCCCCGGGTCCGTTCCTGAACCCAGGTCGCCGGTGTCACAGCGGAAATCCAACCGCCACACCGATGTGCTGGCCTATTTTTTATTTTGTGCTTTCCACAAGTGATATGATTTACTTAGTGCATATAGCATAATAGTTCTTTATTTTGGTGAATCCACTCATTTCTTCATATTTGTTTAAGGTAGACCCTTTGGCTACTAAGTGCACACAGCTGGTCCCTAAGCCCTGGCATCCACTGTATCTGGTTAACACCCCCCCCCCCAGTGACCCATGCAGCTTTGTGAGACTATGAAAGTGTTCATTTGTTTTTGTATTTGAAATAAGAAAATGACATGTTCGGATCTTTTGACTATGGTTATGTTTATATGTCAGGCTACAATGCATGTTACAGGTACTACTTTTGTTTAGCTGCAGCATTTGGATGGGGGCGATGCTCTCATCACATCCGTGAAGAGTCACGGAGATTGACTGCTGGTCTATCTAACATTCTGGGGGCATGCCTCTTAGGACTGCGGATGTCTGACATCATCCGCTGATGACGTCAAGACGCCCCTGATGTTTTCCCAGTGCACTGGTACAAGAAAGAAGCCATTACATGCGGCAGTCATGGCACACCTCCACATGACAAAACACTGGCAGATGCTGGGCTCCCACTTGCTTCAGCTCCTTGGATGCTTTCCAGTGTTTGGAAAGGTGTGAAATCATTCATAATAAGTATATGAGCAAACTTATACTTCTATTCATGAAATGTATGCGCTGCTTCCGAGTGTCCTTTCTTGACCTTACAAAATGTAATTGGATTCTATAAGTTACAGGACTCTGAATCTATTTTTATACGTTTAGACTTAGAACCATTATCCTTGACAAAGCCGCCAGGCAGTACCGAAATGTTGAATGTAAATATATGGCCTGTTATTAAGTGTATCCCCTAATAAATCCTACAACTGCATCTGAAATTGCAGGCTTATGGTGGTGTTCGGATATCCTTTCTGTTTTCGGTTCATGATGTCTCCACTCCAGATCTGCACTGAGACCTGATGATTTGAAAGAAAAATAGTTACTGCAGAAGAGGTCATCTTTTGTGTGTGTCATATAAAAATGGAACATAGGAGTTGATTTACTGAACAGGGAAAATGTGTAATATAGTGGGGTGGTTAAATGTTCTTTCTAGGGACATGGATATGTTGTTAATCCACACTGTCTGGCAGGTATCCTTGCCACTTTAAATCTTGCCGCAAGGTCTTCAAGCTGGCTCCTCCCACCCACCCGGGTGGTAAAACTCTCGGCTCCGCCCCATGACGCCAGATCTTCCTTACCGCTTGGAAGCTCAGGTTCCCTCCTTAACGCTCTGCGTATAAGACTGGTTCCTAATTCTTCGGTTTTGCGAATTTAAAGGTTTTTGCACTTCTAGACTTCGGTCTTCTATCCCTTGTGGCTGTGATGGACAAATCGACTCCCGGTTTTCAGAGATGCCCTTGCAGGCAGAAGATGACTTGGACAGATCCGCACTCCACGTGTGTCTACTGTTTAGGCCTTGAGCACGACCCGCAAGCTTGCGATCTGTGCTCTTCCTTCTCAGCCTACGTCCTCGAAGACCGTGCTGCCCGTTTACAACTGGGGCGTCCCGAGAAATGTTTTCCTCTGGTAAAGTCAAGAGGCTCGGTCGGTGGTCTCCGCGGCGGCGGGCTCGGCAGATCAGTTAGAGCAGTTGATCGCCCTCGAAGAGGAGGCGGCGCGGGCCGCATCTTCCTCGGCCACGGCATTTATCCCGCTCTCCCTGGGTTCCTCTTATACAGCTTCTTTTAAGGAGCTTTGTCTGTCCCTCTCCACTAAGGGAGAGGGACCAACGTCTGCTGGACCTTCTTCTCGGTCCAAAAAGAAAGTCAAGGGTAAGTCCCTCCGTCTATGCTCTTGGGAGCGGGAAAGGTCCCTCTCCCCGAGTTGTCGGCCATCGACTTCGGTCGATCGTTCGGCTTCGGCCACTGGTCTCACGGTGTCCCCGTCAGGCCAGTTGACCGAGACTCCCGTCGACGCAGTCGAGATTTTTCTCGACCCGTTGGATGGGTTGTCGCCAAGCGAAGCAGAATCCTCTCTCCCCGGTTCCCCGGTGGGAGTTGAGGATCCCGTGGGCTTGCCAGTGCCTCCGGTTCGGGCCCTCGGGTGAACCCTCCGAGCCGAGGGAGCGGTTCCCCGTCCCTCCGCTTTCGCCCTCAGAAAAGCTGAGGTTCTCGGTCTCGGTCTCGGTTTCTTAGCAGTACAGCCCGATCCCGCCGTCATAGGTGGTCTCGGTCTCGGCACCCGCTGATGAGTGGCGCTGCCACTCGTCCTCCCTCCTCGGACGAGGGAGGCTTCGGCGTGGCTTCGTCGGCGGTACCAGGACCTCATGTGGCAACAGCTCCCTTCTGACGGGGAACAAGCCGGCGCGTGCGCCTTTACAACCATTAAGTGGCTGTCACGGGCGGCGAAACAACCCTCAACTTACCCGAGGCCTGTTCCCAGGCCGGTTGTTCGGCCAAAACCAGCTGCTCCACCGATTCCGGTGGAACCTCCACCTCCACAGCCATTATTTGGGGCTCCAACCAAGAATTCTCGGTCGGCTCAGGGACTGCCCCATAGGCCATCTGTCACCCTCACTCCCGATCGACCTCGGCAGGTGGAGGGTGGCTCAGGCCCGAGGCAGCTCTTTGCGGACTCTTCAGAGTCCGACGGCGATTCCTCCCTTTTCTCCAGGTGAGTAGACTTGGAGTCCTCGGGAGGTCAGTCGATGGACAATAGCCCTTTGTCCTATCTGGGATTTCTTCGGCTCATCTCGGAGTCCACCGGGATGAAGCTCGAACCTGTGTCTAAGCGGGTCCGGTATCCCCTTACGGAGATACTGGACCAAGGGGATTCCCTTACGGAGGCTTTTCCGGTGGCCGAGGCCATAGTGGGCCCGGCCTTGGAGCTCTGGCAGCGCCCTGCTTCCTGTCCTGCACCCTCGGCCAGGATGGCCAGGAAGTATGCGGTCCCTACCGGTTCCTTGTCCGGTTTTTCAGAACACCCCTCAGCCGAGGGGCTAGTTACCGACAGTGTTTTCCAGCGCACCGGGAATGCTAGGGACGTGGACAAACCTCCCGACAAGGAGTCCAAGAAATTGGACTATGCCAGGCGCAAAGTCTACGTTGCGTCCTCCCTCGGCCTTCGTCAGGCCAGTTCGGCCATACTCATGGCACATTTCTCTCATGCCCTGTTGAGCTCCCTGGATGAGGTAGTTCCTCATCTTCTAGCGGACCTGCAGACCACGGTTAGGCAGGTGCAGGACCAGGGCAGGGCAGTGGCCAAACAGCAGCTTCAGACTGCTCTGGACATTGGAGACTCATGTGCCAGGTCAGTAGCGGCCGCAGTGGCTATGCGCCATCGGGCATGGCTGAGGATATCCACCTTCACAGCAGATACTCAGCACAAGTTGGCGGATGTCCCCTTCTTGGGGACCGACCTCTTCAGCCCTGGGGTGGAAGGTCACCTGCAGAGGATCAAGATCCAATGCTACCTTGGACTCGGTCTCATCCGCACAGAAGGACAAAGGCCGCAGACCACAGCCTAAGCCCTTCGTCCTCTCGCCCCAGCACGTCCGGCCAACAACGTCCAGGGCCAGCAGGCTCGAGCTTGGCATCCCAAACCCAAGCCTCTGCTTCCTCCTCAGGAAGCAGGAGGTAAAACCCTGGAGGTCCCTTGGCGGTCCTTCCTCCAAGCCTGCCCAGTGACGGATTGAGGGTGTCGCCCCAACCCGTCGCCTCACCCAGAGTGCCCCCCGTGGGGGGGGCTTCGCCACTTTCTTTCCGCCTGGTCTGTTATCACCACAGACCGGTGGGTGTTGGAGGTGGTGGGAAAGGGCCTGCCTCTGGAGTTCGAGCAGGCCCCACCCTTCAGAGCCGTCGCACCTCGGGGGGCCTCGGGGTCCGAAGCCTCGCTGTTGGCTCGCTGAGCCGACATCGCTCTCCTCCTCGAGAAGGAGGTGATCAGAGAGGTGGCGGACCCTCCCTCAGACCCGGGGTTCGTGTCCAGGTACTTCCTGGTTCCGAAACGAACGGGGGGCTGGCGCCCCATTCTCGACCTACACGACCTAAACAAGTTCCTAAGATCTCGAACCTTCAGGATGGTCACTCTGGCTCAGATAATACCATCCTTGGAACACGGCATGTGGTTCTGCTCTCTGGACCTGCAGGACGCGTTCTTTCACGTCCCTATCCGTCCGTCACATCAGAGGTTCCTTCGCTTTGGCGGAGGGATCCCTTTTCGAGTTCCAAGCCATGCCCTTCAGCTTATCTCCAGCTCCCAGGGTCTTCACCAAATGCATGGCAGTGGTGACAGCATTCCTGCAGCACCGAGGGGTCCGGGTTTACCCTTACCTGGACGATTGGCTGATAGCAGCCCCCTCCAGACAGGAGGTGGAGCGGTCCAGAGATCTGGCCCTCCAGGTTTGCTCTCAGGTCGGCCTCCTCATCAATGAGGCCAAGTCGGAACTCGAGCCGAAGCAGGTGATTCTTTTCATTGGGGCAGAGCTCAACTCTCTTCGAGCCAGAGCACGGCTCCCAGCGGACAGGGCCGAGGTTCTTTCCTCCTTTGCCCAATCATTTCTGGTTGGGCAATTGCGCCTAGCCCGGGACTTCCTGTGCCTCCTGGGTCTCATGGCGGCCTGTACCAGTGTGGTCCGTTGGGCCTGCTGGAACATGCGCCCCCTTCAGTGGGGGCTGGCCAGCCAGTGGTCCCAATGCTGCGATCCATTGGACCAGCTAGTGACGGTGACCCAGGGGATGTGGAACGCTCTCCGGTGGTGGACCGTTCCAGTTCATCTGCAGGAGGGCATCCCATTTGTCCACCCCGAGCCGACGGTCTCTCTATCGACCGATGCCCCTCTGATGGGTTGGGGTGCCCATCTGGGGGAACACCGAGCGCACGGCCTCTGGTCCCCGCGGGAGTCCCGATGCCACATCAACCTGCTGGAGCTCTGAGCGGTCCGCCTAGCTCTCACCGCCTTTGCTCCATTTCTTCGGGGTCAAGTGGTCCGGGTCCAGACGGACAATACCATGACCATGTACTATCTAAACCGCCAGGGTGGGATGCGCTCCATGCTTCTATGCAAGGAAGCTCTCTGCATCTGGTCACTCGTGCGCAGCCTGGAGGCGGATCTCCTAGCCATTTATGTGGCAGGAGCTTCCAACACCCTGGCCGATGCCCTAAGCTGGATAGGGGCTGCGTTCCACGAGTGGTCTCTCCTGCCGGAGGTAGTACAAGATCTATTCTCCCATTGGGGCACACCTCAGGTGGACCTGTTTGCCTCCAGGGAGAATGCGAAGCTGAGGCTGTTCCATGCCCACCCCACTCAGCAGGGCTTGCTGCAGGGGGATGCCTTCTCGAGGCCGTGGACCCTGGGCCTCTTCTACGCCTTTCCCCCGTTCCCCTTGATACACAAGGTGCTTCTCAAAGCAAGGAGGGACAAGGCGCAGGTGATTCTGATAGCCCCAGACTGGCCCCGCCAGTACTGGTACCCAGATCTCCTCAGCCTCAGCTCCAGGCTCCCAAGGCAGCTTCCAGCTCACCTGGACCTGCTCTCAGTCAATCAGGGGAAGGTATTCCATCCAGACCTTCAACCCCTGCACCTGACGGCCTGGTTCCTGAGCGGCTAGAGTTCCAGGCCTTGGATCTTTCCGACGAGGTCCTCAACGTAGTTGAGGCGTCCCGTAAGGAGTCGATCAGAAAATGCTACGTCTTCAAATGGAAGAGATTTTCCATTTGGTGCCAGGGCAAGGGCCTGGATCCTTCCTCCTGTTCCTTGGCAGCATATTGGACTACCTTTGGTCCCTTTCTCAGCAAGGGCTTAGGTCGGCGACCCTTAAGGTGCCTGGCAGCCATCTCTGCTCAGGCGCGGGCGGAAGCAGTCGAGGCGCAGGAGAAGGTGGTCTGGCGCTTTTTCAAAGGCCTTGATCACATTTCCCTCTGGTGAGAACCTCCACCTGGTGGGATCTACTGCTGGTACTGGCAAAGCTCATGGGCAAGCCATTCGAACCAGTGCACAGGTGTGAACTCTCTCACCTGTCGTGGAAGACCGCCTTCTTGGTGGCTATCACGTCAGCCAGAAGGATGGGAGAGCTCCAGGAGCTTTCCATAGAGTCTCCTTATCTGGTCTTCCACAGGGACAAAGTTGTCCTGCGCCCCCACCGAAATTCCTTCCGAAGGTGGTGTCGGAGTTTCACCTTAACCAGGTGTTGACTCTTCCGGTGTTCTACCCCAATCACACCTCAGAGGCCGAATATAGGCTCCATACTCTGGACTCTAGAAGGGCTGCTCTACTATGTGCTGGCACAGCTGAAATTCGGGGAGAGGTTCACAGCTGTTTGTCACCTATGCTGGCCGATCTGGCAGACCTGCAGCCAAGTGGACTATAGGCAGGTGGGTCACCTCCTGCATAGATCTCTGCTATATGTTGGTGGGCATGGAGCCTCCCAGAGGGATAAGAGCTCATTCTACCCGCCATACTGCTGCATCGGTGGCTGCTTCCAGGGATGTCCCTATCCAGGAAATCTGCAGGGCTGCTACCTGGAAGTCAGCACACACCTTCATCACCCATTACCACATTGACCTTGAGTCACGCCGGGATGCTGGTTTTGGGGCCTCGATTCTCCAGTCTCTATTCCCTAAGTAGGGGGTGTGCACCTTGCCTCCCTCCTCCCGGAGAACTGCTAGGAGTCTGCCAGACAGTGTTGATGAACAACATATCCATGTCCCTAGAAATACAGGTTACTCACCTGTAACAGGAGTTCTAGGAATGGTATATATTGTTCATCCTACAGTCCACTAAACCTCCCGGCAGCGCACAACCTGAGCTTCCAGCCGGCCAGATCTGGTGTCATGGGGCAGAGCCGAGGTTTACCACCGGGTGGGTGGGAGGAGCCAGCTTGAAGACCTTCTGGCAAGATTTAAAGCGGCAAGGATACCTGCCAGACAGTGTGGATGAACAACATATACCATTCCTAGAACTCCTGTTACAGGTGAGTAACCTGTATTTTTCACTCCTCCTCTGTTTATCCCCCACAACACTCTCTCTCTGTCTTGCCATGTTAGGACCCAAAGTCTTGTTCCTGACAATGCACTAAGTTTTTCAGTAGGTAGCCCAAGACTTCAAATTGAAAAAAAACTTGTCTGTGGCCAGCCCACTGGTGCAGAGGCAGGGCATCTGTCTGCGACGCCGGTGACATGAGTTCAGGAACGGACTCTGGACATTGGAGGGCTGGCCGGGGGAGAAGGATTGAGCATCCTAGGGACTGCTGTCCTTCTCCGGGGGTTGGGGGGTTGTATGTCTGGCACACTATGGACCCCTATATAATAGACCCACCTGCCCACATATGTAGTTGCTGTGGGGGACCTCACTGGCGAAATGTCTCTGTGGGGGGTGACCAGCACAGTGGTACCCACTGTTGATTTTGTGTCCTTAGGGAACCCTCTGGCCTCTGGCAGAGATGGGGGGTGCATAAGGGTTGACAAAATGGCCAAAAGTTTTGTTTGTCCCCCCCCCCCCACTGGAGTACCGGGGGATGGGGCTGGGAGAATCTGGAGAGGAAGAACGGCCATGGGACTAGCACTGGACATCATTATAAAAAAAATTAAAAAAATCTGCCAGGCAGGCGCCCCTCCCCAACATCAGCGGTAACGTGCCCTGGCTTACCCTCAGGGTGGGGCCACAGGAGCGGGTCCCACCTGGCGGGCATAGTAGGCAGTGGAGGCAGCAGAGCAGAGCTTGACGCTTTGGGGGGCCAGTATTTTTGTAAGCTATATCAGGGTGGGGACGTGCAATGACGGTCAGCATCCGCCCCACCCCCAACTGATACAGCGCTGGCACTGCAGTTCCCCTGGCCTCCACCACGGCAGCTGCTTGGCAGAACCCACTCCCAGCAGAAGTCTTAGCCTCTGCCTGGGAAAGTCTGAATGGTGCAATACCACGTACAGCAGTATATGCGGCATTGCACCATTCAGTCAAAGCTACAGCGCTGTACTGGTTTAGCCATAATGCTGTAGGCTATTAAACGTGTGACATTATGACCCGGTAGGTTCTTTGCATGATGTCCTGTGAGCACTAGAAAGTTGTCGACCCAGGGGGGTGTTGCTCTTAAAGGAAACAATCAAATGGTAGGCTGGCATGTGCGGGGGAGGCAAGGAAGTGCATCAGTTCTCAAGAAAACAATACCCTGAAGTGTGCTTTTGTGCTTATAAAGTGGAAACTTTTTTTTTGTTAATGGAAAACTTTTTTATTTTTTCGTAGTTTGGCTATTGCTAGGTAGAATATGTGAGTTTTGGTAATGGAGGCAGAATGCCATTAAAGGATTCTAGGAAGTGTAATTTATTTTGAAGAAACGTATACCATTACATAGAAACATAGACATTGCTGGCAGATTAAGACTTATGGTTCATCCAGTCCGGCTGTAAAGAGATTCCTGCCTCACCCCAGTCCTAATGTCCTGAAGGGATATCTACCCCAACCTCTCTTCCTAAGTTTCCCACATCCCTAGCTCCTTCTCATGGAACTACCAGCTCTTAACCCTGTCCTAGTCATATTTGAAATAGTTTGTAGCCCCTGCTCCCACCACTTGTGATGAAAATCTGTTCCAAGGCACTACTATCTTCTAAGTAGAACTTTCTTACATCCCTCCTAAACTTCAGGTGTCTTTCAAAAGAATGTCTAAGGAGGACCGGCCTGGTGGCACTGAGGGTTGAGGCGCTGGATGCCACACCTCGTGCTGTGCTGGCGACCCAGGTTTGGGAATGGACTTGGGCACCGGGGGTCGGCTGGGGAAGGGTTGAGGAATGAGCGCCCGCTTGGAGCTCTTCTCCCCAGCTTACAGGGGATGGGGTAGCCCGGTGAACCAGTGACCCCCGGTGGAGACTGGAGGTATTGCAGCGAGCCGGGCAGGTGCATACTGGTGTGGCCGACGCTGGCAGGGTTGCCGTGTGCCAGAACGTTGAAACGTGCCCATGCATGGGAGGGGAAAACTGCAGCAAGGAAACCCCCCGAGGGCCAGATAGGTGACGGCATCCTGGTGCCTCGACCGCCACATGCCCAATACTGAGCCTCTGCCTCCGCCCCTTGATCCCCTCGCGGGTTGGTTGGGGGGGCCCTGCAGAGAACGCTAACGCCTTTGAGGGGGGCACATGGTCACAGTAGGTGGTAGAGCGGCAGGTGTGTGGCCTGCCTGAAAGAGTTCCGATTCGTGGGCGAGATAAACAGTTTGGGGGGGGGGCAGAATGTCTAAGGAGGACAGGGTAGGGCTAGGTAGTGCGCCCAGCAAAGGAAGGCTGAGAACCAGAGCTAGAGGTGCATGGTGCAGCAGGTGAAAACAAACCTGAAGAAGGAACTTGTACGGTACGTGTGTGTGTGGTGTGTGTGTGTGTGTGTGTGTGTGTGTGTGTGTGTGTGTGTGTGCGTGGTAGGCACTTTGAAAGAGGGGTTGGTTAGAGTGGCAAAACTAGTTATTTGTTGTTTTGTTAATGTGCTGCAAGTCAAGTACAGCTAAGCAATTGTCTGCTAAATGAAAAGAAATGTGTTGTTATTTTAAGATACACTAATTTGAAAGCATTTTTATTTTTTGTAAGTAGTTGCCTACTCCACGTTTTATCCATTGTGCAATACAGGACTGCTCATTATTGTCTAAGTAACTCGACCCTTAAAATGCAATCGGTGTCTCACCCACCTCCCCTCTTCCCCACCCCCAAGGCTACAAAAATAATTAGTTGTGTGTTATGGCCTGCATGAATCATGATCGGCTCATTAGAGGAGCTCTGGTGGCAGATGAACTATGATGCTGGTACCTTGGCTGAAATGGGGCTGATTTCCATAATTCGCAGGCTGTGATGGGTTTGAATGTGGCACTATAAGTCACAGCCAAGTAAGGACTGCAGTGATAAGAGGGCGGGCACAGAGGGTGGGAGAAAGGAGGAGAAGCCGTGCCCCTGCTGTTGAATTTAAGGATGAAAAATTTGGCTGTGCTTTTTCAAGGAATTCTCGCGGCAGTATTAGCCATGGTCAAGTGTTTTAATGAGAAAGTAATAACGTGATTTAAAGGGATGCAGTCAACCTTCCCACAGGTCTTTTATTGCCCTATACTAATGTGTATGTGTATATTGGGGAGGTGAATAGCTTCTTACAGACATAATTTAACTCTTGTGTTTCAGGCCTCAAAAAAAAAAAAAAATAGCATTGACTTGCTTCTGTACGTTGCAGGAATTGTTCACTTGCTGGTGAAGAGCTCCGTGCACGTGAATGGAGAGCCATGTTTTGGTGTTACCCCACAAATATTAATTTTTTTTTTTTGGTATCCGGGTAAGCCAACTAGGAACCAAGCCCACATTCAGGGGTTATCTGGAGTAGAAGACAAGGAATGATCACAAACATTTCAGTCACAACATACGTGCACAACAGCAGAGAAACATTTCACTAGAAAACATGCAGTGTATTCTCAGAGCTGACTTATTATAAGGGCAGTGCAAACACATGCTATTTGTGACAAAAAACACACAAATACTGCACTTTTTACAGTTACAAATATCACTCTTAAATATTTGTGTAAGCCCCCACATCTAGGGGTATGGTGGTAAAAGTTCTGGGGAGGGGGCACTATACAGCAGAAAGAGTCCACATACCTGGTCGGCCTGTTTACCAGACCTTGTTGGATCCAGGGTGCCCTCCGACCTCTGGGTGCTTAGCTGGTGACAGGAGAAGTAAAGACCTTGTTCTTCACCTGCCTGGCCTTGCCATCTTTGCCTCAGAGGCCTTTGCCGACAGACTTCACCAGGCAAGCCTCTCGCCGTCACCCTCGATGGTCCTCCAGATCTTCAATCTAGGGACAATACAAGCATGATCCCCCAGACCCCTCCGTGCACATCCTGGAACAAATCCTAGGAGCTGGCCTCTGGAGGCAAAGTTCTCGTTAGCAGCAAAACAGTCCATTTAAGCGAACAAGGCAAACACCAGAACTGCAGGAACAAGGGATCCCATTTAATGAACATGTGACGCAAATCCCTCATCAGGGACTTCCAGTTCAATGCCACCACCTGGGCTTTTTACCAACAGGGCCCTGGAAGCCCCGTTTCTGACTTCTCCTTTGCACAAGGTCAGGAAGGTCAAAACAGTAACTGTGGATAAAGTGTTCTGTCGGAGACGGACTGCAAACAGAGTCCAGCAGAAATAGAATTACCCTTTTAAATAACTCACAAGCAGTCACTGATTCTATAAAAATAGACTCTCTACTAGAATACTGCAAGTATTTTAAATGGGGTGTAGTTACAGGAAACAAAAGGGTTGCGCATTTACTAAGAAGCAGAACATAAAATCACATTAAACAGATAGGTATTGTACAGCAGAAGTCTAAGCTATCCTCTCCTACAAATCTTTCACCTGCCCTAGCTAGAGAAGCACTTTCCCCTCACTGTGCTATCTTACCTCAGCTAGTCTTTGTAATGGCAGGGGCCCTGGTCTTTAGGTGTTTCAGTCCAAGAGAGTGAGCTTGTGTTAAGCCCCTCAATATATTGCTTTGCTCCAAGTGGGGAGGGTCCTACTCACTCTGAGTGACAGGCCCAGGTTGCCCAGCCCTCTTTGAGAGTGTGTATGTGTGTCCCCCCACCCTTCAGCACCTCCTTGCTACCATTATGATGTCCACCTGGTTCCTTTTGTTCAACATGGGAGCATCTCCAGGAAGGATACCCAGACGGGGTTTATTGCTTTATTGCCTCCTTCCTGGCTTTCCTGTTACGTTTCTCATGAGAACCATCAGTTCTCTACATAAACTGTCTTCTACAACTTGATGATGTGATTTGGTAGCCATCTCGTACCTGAAGCAGTGCCTATTTAGAAAACAATAACTTAATCAAAAGAATACATGGTTCTGGTCCCCTTTCCTATCACAGAACAGATAATTTAAAACTGGAACAGTCACTCCATGGAGCAGACAAAATGCACAACAGACTGCTCTGGACCATGTGGTCACATCAGACACTCAATAAGTGCTCTGGACTGTGCATGTCACTTCAGAACCTAAAGAAGTACTCTAGACTGTGGAGGTCACAAACTGAGCATTTAGTCTAGGCAGCTACCCTCCTGGCTAGGCAGCCACAGTCCAAAACAGGCAGCACATTCAAGGCCGAATCAGGCCTTTTACCCCAGCAGCAGCAGTTCTACCTTGAACCCGGAAACTGGGCAGACTCTGTGTGTGGGCCTCACAGGACCAGCGGTTGCCCTGGACCCCTGAGTTCCTACGATCCCCTTACCTCACAGTCTTTCCATGCCCTCCGAATAGTTGAAACAAACTTTGGAACAGGAGCTGTTCCGGGAGTCCTGGATCCCTCACCTCAGTGGCTGCATTTTTTCTCCTCTGTCCTTCTCTGTTCCTCCTTTAATGCCCTCCAATGCAGCCATTCCTTTTAGGGGGTCCCGCCCAGAAGCAGTCCTCATGGGCTGGCAGCAGCTCAGCCCACCCCCATGCTGCAAGTCCCAGAAGCAGTCTCTACCCCCCTGTTTTTCTCCCTCTCCTGGCCAGCAGCTCCCTTACATCCAAAGGGACTGAACTTTAGTCCGGCCCCAGCACCAGAGCTCCTCCCTGGACGGCAGTCACCACGTCCCTTTATCTCCCTGAACTTACTGCTTCACAAAATAAAAAATGCAGCAGTCCCACTGACCGAGTGGGCAATTGCCACACCCAGTCCCTACACCACTTCTGTCTCCTCTCTTTCTCTGATCTCCCATGCTCTTCCTTTTATTTACCTCACGATAAGTGCCAAAACCACACCATGCTCCTGCAGCATTATGGGACTTGTAGTCCAGAAATAAACCATTTACAATGTGTTCCCAAACTGTGCCAGCCGGCACCGAACTACTCCCTAAAACGGAGCCACTGCTTCTTTAAATGTTTCCAGCTTGGTGGCCACGCATGCGCAGAGTGTGGTCTGCCTTTAATATTTACAAAAAGGTCCACTCCTTTTCCAGTGCAGTCCCTGGCCTAGCCGACCGTGAAAATAGGAACAGAACCACCATGTGCCCAGAGGTGCAGAAACAACCACCCAGCATTTGGCCCGCCTACCCGGTAAATGGGCTGAGCACCAGACTCAGTGGCTAGAACCACAAAAACACAGGTCCGAATCCCATCAGGGACCACCGACTGGTGCTGCTGGGAGAACGGAGCTGCGGCCAGGTCAGGTAAGCCTACTTGGGGGGCTTACATTTGTATTTGTGTTAAATCATATAATGTAGTATTAGACCTTGGCGGAGGCTGATATGGAACACCTTGTCGTTGAGGCGCAGGTCAGGAAGCATAGGAAAACCGGGAGCAGTTATAAAATTAGCAAGCAGTGGTTTATTATCAATAACAGTGAAATAAAAATTAAAAATTGTTCAATAGAACTATTTACAAAGGCAGTACAAACAGAGAAAACAAAGTTCTTCCTCTGAGGGTATCTCTAATTACAGGTTTGTCTCTCCAGCAAAAATATTGTTGCTCTTTTTATAACAAGTCTTTGCCTTGGAACTCATTAAGGCGATATCCTGTTTTTCACAAAATGTTCTTGTCAGTTTCTTTGCAGGGCAATCCTGCTGATATCTCTGCAGAAGAGTTTGCAAACAAGCCTGAGAGGAGCTCAAACTGTATTTTAGGTTAACCCCCTAAATTCCATATAGTTTATTGCAATCATTTCAACAGTACAGTTTAATTATATACATTTCAAACCAAGGGATCCCAGTTTCACATATATCTTTATAACTGCAGATATGCAAGGGCCGGGGGAAGAAAATACAAAAACAGCAAGTGAAGGTAGAGAGAGATAGTGAGAGGTGAGAGAATTACTAGACCGTTAGAGTGATCCGTTCCTGGGTTTCACGAGAACTGTTGGTTGTGCAACCAAACAGACGAGACAAAAGGAGAGGACAGAACAGATCCTTGCGTTTAACTCTTTCTGCTTACAAAATGAAACGGGGTGTTATTCAACCCTCTCACACACCTGTGACTACTACTATTCACTGTTCATATAACATGAATGCATATATTATCGATAACTCTGCATATCTTACTGAAACCTTTGGTTCAGGCCTGTAGAAGGGCCATGTGGCCCAGGGCATTTTACCCAATTACCAAACTTTAAAAATAAATAAAACCTCACAAACCTTTGGTCTTTTGTCATCATTAACAACAAAAAGAAGTCTGAAATATAAAATAACGTATTTTAGAAACACTAATATGAAACAATACCAGAGACACAAATATCAAAAATTAGCCCTGTGCACAGGCCTGCTTATTATATAATATAATAACAGCACTTACAAGAATCCTCGCACGTTTCAGGTAAAACACTGACATATGTTTTTTTCACATAGGTAACATTTGTAATGCACTGCCAGATGATCTGGTAAAATTGGGAACTGTGGGAGGTTTCAAGAAGGGCTGGGACAGGCACAGGGGCAAGGTACGGAGTTGGGGGTATGGTGATCACTAGAGTTGTACAGGGTGGGGAGTGGGTGGAGGGGGAAAATAATGAGGGGAGGCAGAGCAACTACTGTGCACTACCAGTGAGCTGCGTTGGACAGGCAAGGTAGACCATTAGGCCTAATCTGTTGGCAAGTATGTATGTATTTAAAGAGCAACTAGCGCGCTTTTTAGCATATTCATGCATACTCTCGAGAAGCACAAAGAACCCTGCCTCCCCCAGTTCCAAACCTTGTAATATTTTCTTGTTTAGGTGCCCCGATTTAGGAAGGGATCGTATTTTTGCTCCATGGAGCCCTGTGGTGCCGATCCCTTCCACTTTCTTGCAGCTCTGCAGAGTGCACTCCACCCCTGATCTGCCCCTGCACTACCACGTTTTGTGACATCAGTGTTTGAGGAGCATGGGGGCACATGCCAGTGGACATGAATAGGGGCTATTTAAAGTTACATTTCAGTACTTTAGATGGCCATTCGGAATAAATCGTGGCCACCACTTAACTAACAAGGACCTTGTTAGTTAAGCGGTGGCCATGATTTATCCTTGTTAGTTGAGCGGTGGCCATGATTTATTCTGAATGGCCATCTAAAGTACTGAAATTTGTACGTCTCACTAAGTTGATTTGTTCTATGAAATAAAGATACAGAACATTTTGAATGCAAATAGTATAATTCTTTGGATTTTGTTGATCACGGGAAACTGACGCCCTCTGTTCGCCACCACTCTTGTTTATCTGCCAAATTTTAGGATGCATCAAGGATGGCTGATAAAAGAGGGTACACTGTAGTTGTTTTTCCCCGTGCCATTTTGTCATTAGCTTTCTGATGCCTTTTCCCCTATTCCAGTGGTAGCAAGCTGTTATGATGATGGCTGCAGCATGTGGCCAGAAGGTACCCCACTGAGGAATCTTCCCCCAAAACCACTAACATGTACTGGATTTCATAGAATAGCAGTCACACCTTCTATTAAAGTTTTGTATGTTGACCTGTGGATTTTATTTTACAGTGGCTTATATTGCAATGTCAAACTTTTAAATGCTGAAAATAAAATACTACACACCCTGGATTTGACCCAAGTGTATTGTTATTGGTCTATTTCATAGCAAAATAAGCATAACAGACAACCAAGATAAGTTTTAAAAGAAATGCAATAGGGATATTATTTGCAGAGTTAAAAATTGGAGTAATACCTACACCTAATGTTATCTGGCATAGATTCAACCCTGACTGAAAGTTGCAGCTTATATTTCAGGCCTTTCTTTTTCTTTCTTTTTTTTTCATTATGGCCTGTAACTTGTATTTGAGGGTGTCTTCTATTCAGTTAAATACTGTTATTTCTCAAGTAGCTTAAAATATATCTCCCACCACTGTTTGTTCCATTCCCCCACCCCACCAGCCTGGAGACTGCCCCTCCCCAACACCCACCCTCCACTTCTTGTTGCATAATGAAAGATTAGAAAGTTATTGCTCATCTCTCAGTTTGACTGGCACTGTGGAACTCTGCGCCTGCGTACAGAGTGTCACTAGTGCAGGCCCCTGGTGTGCCCATCCACCCACTGTGAAGGAGTTTTTTTTTTTTGCCTTTCATCTGTTCCAGACCTCCTCATTAAGAGACTGTAGCTATACTACTAACCAGCCTACCCATTAAAGGCTGTATGTGTGTTTTTTCTTTAACAGAAATCCCCCCACAAGCAAATCCACAATTTTAAAAGCTTGATTCACTGCTTCATCCTGGTCTCCAGAGGTTAATAAACTGTTGTCCATACTGCATTCTGTTTGAAGTATTTTTCTTGCTAATAAATAAATAATTAGATGGTGTCTTGTGAAGTGTAAATAAAACACATTTGTTTTTCAAGAAGTAAGTAAGAGAGTGTGTGTGTGTGTGTGTCTGTGTGAGACTGGCAGCTGGATTCAAAGAGAGATCCCCCTTCCAGCACCTCCATAGAAGGTTGTGGGTTCTACTCCCACACCAGGATTGGGGTCATACCATAAACGCTGGCACCTGAGTGCAGTACTAAGGGATACTGTACTGTTGGGGTGTGCCGACCTTCGGTTGAGACATTAAACTGAGGTCTCATCTGCCTGGCTGTGCTGGTGGTTCTTCAGGTGGATACTAAGGTCCCATGGCACTTCTCGAAAAGAGTAAGGAAAGTTCCCCAGTGTCCTGGTCAGATGTCCCCATTGACTAAAATATCACCAACAGTTTAATCAGATTATGTTTCAGCCTATTTGCATCTGTACTCCCCCCACACACACACACACGCGCTCTCACTCACTCACACACTCTTTGGGACAAGTCAATGAGGGAGAACAGAAAGGAAAAAAGATGCTTAACAAGCAGAGCTGTGAGCTGGCCCAGTGGTGCTGAGGGTTGAGCCGCTGGACGCCACACCTCACGCCATGCCGGCGACCCAAGTTTGGGAATGAGCTCGGGCACCGGGGGTCGGGAGAGGATCGAGCATCCGATGGACTGCTCTCCTGTCTCTGGGGAGGGATCCAGGGAGCCTCCGGCGCAGCAGAGACCCCCGGTGGAGACCAGAGGCACAGCCTGCAAAGGAGCTGTGAAGGGAAGGAGAGAGGTAGACGTCTACGTCTTGCCGTGCAGATGTCACTGCACTACCAAGCTCCTGGGGAAACACCATAAGGAAAAAACCTCTGTGCCTGGATAGGCAGTGGCTGTCCACAGTACCGCATCGCCACACGTCCAGTACCGTACCTCTGTCTCTACCCCCTCTGTCCTTCTGCCACCGCGGCCAGCACTCTAGATTATAGATAGAGTGCCAGAGTGGAGGCGGCCCTACCTCAGGGGGCTCAGAGCTGGGGGGATTGTTCGGCACAGGATTGGTGGAGGGCAGCTACCCTCTGAGGAGACAGGACCACGGTGGACAGTAGAAGCGATTCCGGGTGAGCTGGGACAGCTTAAGAGAGTTCCAGGAATGGAGTGAGAAATAGTCTACAAAACAAATACAAAAAACAAGCAGAGCTGTAAAGTCTGGAAAGCCATGTATCGAATGCTAGAAGTCTTGGAAATAAGATTCCTGACCTAGACGCCATCGTGGCAGAGGCCATCCTGGATACTGTGGCCATTACGGAGTCACAGTGCACCGAAGAACATGACTGAGACATTGCCTTGCCAGGCTATACTCTATTCAGGAAGGAAAGGAGCAGGTGTGTTGCTTTATGTGAGGGAAAGCATAAAAGCAACTGAGATACAGGGAACACAGGGGTGGGGGAGGGGCAGAGGCACTATGGATCACCCTGATGAAGGGAAACTGAGCTAATATTCACACTGGCATGATCTACAGACCTCCAGCAGTTGGGGGGGGGGGTTAGATTAGGTACTGGTGGAAGATGTCAGACAAGGGGGAGGTGCTGCTGGTGGGGGACTTCAGTCTGTTGGATGTAGCTTGCAGCCTCCCAGCCACAGCTTAAGTTTGAAGCAGGACATCCTGCAGGGAGTGTTCCTCAAGCAGCTGGCCAGAGAACCCACTTGTGATGGGGTAATACGGGACCTGGTACTCACTAACAGGGACAGTGTTGCAGACGTCTAGCTAAGGGGCCACCTGGGGACCAGTGATCACAGTACAGTGTGGCTCAATACAAGGATGGCTGCAGACTCTAACTACACAAGAGCGAGGGTCCTGGACTTCAGGAAGGCAGATTTTATAAAGATGGGTGAATGCCTCAGGGACGACCTGTCAAGGGGGGGAATGACCTGAGTGTGGTGGATGAGTAGTGGTTGAAGATAAAATGGGGCATAGTGACTGTACCAAATCTCTGCGTCAAGCAGGTGAGTCAAAAGCAAGAGGAAAAAGGGACCATGGGTCTCAAAAGAGGTGGCTGAAAAGGTAAAGGCTAGCCTTCAGAAGGTGTAAGTAGGGACAGAGAAAGCAGGATAGGGAGGTGTATCAGGGAAAGCAGTAAGGAGCGTGAAGGCTCAAACTGAAGAAAGAATAGCCCAAGTGGTAATGAAAGGGGGCAAGACATTTTGGGGGGGGTTTGCATGTCCAAAGAGGAAGATCAGAGGAGGGATCGTAAGGTTAAAAAGGGAAGGGGGGAACTGGGCAGAGGGGCACCAGGAAATGGCAGACATCCTGAACAAATACCTTTGTTCAGTGTTCGCGGAGGAAAGGGAAGGAGCCACAAAAAATTAACAGGTGCACTGGAGGGAAGGGGCTTAGTCCTTTTTGGGAGATTGTTGAAGGGACTCAGAAATCTGAAAGTGGACAAAGCAATGTGACCAGATGGGATGCGTCCTAGGGTATTGAGGGAGCTCAGAGAGGAACTGGCTGCATCCCTGACAGTGCAGAGCTCACTGGAAACAGGAATGGTTCTGGAGGACTGCAGGAAGGCGGATGTAGTACCACTACACAAAAGTGTTAGCAGGGAGGAGGCTGGCAATTATAGGCCAGTCAGCCTGACGTCAGTGGTGGGGAAGTTTGTTTATTTCTTTAATGTCTTCTAGGATTAAGACCTTTGAGTACAAGCTCATTACATAGGTTCCACGTCAGGAAAGAACAGACAGAATGAGCAGTTACAACAGATAACAGTTATAATAGGTAACACCTTACACAAACAGTTGTACTACAGATATTAGGTAAGTACTTGAATAAACGCACAGCGCTGGGCAATATTAGGTTAGATTCCCAGTAGTAGAAGACTAAAGACGGGTTAAGTACCAAGGTGGAAGGCCCGTGGAGAGGGGAAGTATTGTAAGAGGGCAGAGGTAGGAATTATGTGCAGGCAGGGAATAAGGGAAGTAGAGGCCAGGTCAGAAAACAGGTGGGTGATGAGATTCAGCACAGCCAAGGATAAGAGAGAGAACGAGAAATCATTCAGCCCATGGGACCATGTTAAGAGGAGGAGCAAGGCTCGTGGGTCAGTTGGAGGGAGACATAGGTTTTGGAAATGTTGTGTAATCATATTAGGGAGCTGTGTAAGGGGTTACGGTGTGCATCGCAGGAGGCCAGGAAACCAGATGCTTCCTAAGTTTTTGTTTGAAAGTGCCTAGAGCAGAGCCAGCGATGATGTCTTGTGGCATGGCATTCAATCACGTTGGTGCACAGTAAGTAAAGGCCCTTTGGCCTAATGAGGTGCAACAGCTAGGGACTCTGAAAGCTGCACTGTCAGTGCTCCTGGTCATGCGGCGGTGTTCAAGAGGGGCAAGGAGCTTCATCACCCCATCAGGGGCCATGCCTTGCCTTATCTATTTGGCCATCAGGCAGGTTTGGTACCCGAGTCTGGCATCAAACTGGAGCCAGTTTCCATGTTCATACACCTCACAGGTGTGTGTTAGCCTGGGGGTGTTGGTAGCCAGTCAGCAGGCTTTGTTTAAGGCATCTATAATGCGGCGGAGGGCCCTGGTAGTAGCTGAGCCGTAGATTAACAGTCCATAGTCGTTGAGCAAGATCACCGAGCTGTGGATGGCCAGTTTGAGGGCCTCCTGTGTAAGACTTTTCTTAATGGAATCACTGCTGAAGGAAAGGATAGTGGAATATATTGAATCCAGTGGGCTACAAGACCTGAGGCTGCATGGATTCACGGGGGGGGGGGGGAGGTTGGAAAGGATGAGCAGAAACCTTAGAAAACTCTTGAGTTGTCAAGGTATGGCAGCTGGGTTTCAGTCTTAAAGTCCAAAATAATGCACTTAGAAACCCAGGGGTGGAGTACAAAATGGGTAGTGTTGTTGACTACCACTAAGCAGGAAAGATACCTGGGGGTAATCATATCTGATGACCTGTAGGTGGCCACGCACTGCGACAATGCAGTTAGGAGGGCTAGTTGGATACTGAGCTGCATAGGATGGATTATCAAACAGGGAAAGTTGGTAGTGGTCTCTCCATTATCACTAAATATCTGCAGCCTCCTTCCCAAATTGGCATCTCTTCAAACTCTCACTGGACAAAAAAACCCTGATATACTAGCCATTGTGGAAAACTGGCTATCTCCCAGCACCCCGGATCATGCAGTCTCGCTTGAAGGCTACAATCTTTTCAGACTCGACCGGCAAGCAAGAAAGGTGGGGCTAAAGCATTCACAAAGGACAACCTCTCCTGTCAACGCTGCAGCTTCACCCCCACAAATACGCAGATGCAACTCCTCCCTATCAAACTGCTTCTTGGTGCACAAAACAAAGTTCTCACAGTGGCCACAGTCTATATCCCTCCAAAAGACCACCATGCCAGTATTAAGTCTGTACTTGATTTTGTTAGTCTGCAACCTTCTGAAAATGAGCTCCTTCTCCTCGGGGATTTCAACATAAACTGGCTCGCCTCTGACACTGGCTCTTACAAAGATGACTCAGATGGTAACCTCCCCCACCCGGAAAAATTACAAAACTGGTACAAGCACCCTTATTGACTGGGTTCTCACAAATCACCCTGACCGGATAAAAAACATTAAAGTCCTCCCTGACTCCCTCAGTGACCACTCCCCAGTGTCCTGTACCTGGTCTAATAAATTTCTCAAGCCACCCCCAAAGTTATAACAAGCAGAGTATTGCCTTATGGAATCTTATCAAGTTGAAAACCCATCTCCTACAACAGGACTGGACGCCAATCTCTGAATCAACTGATATTAATACCGCACTAGAATACTTCATTAAATCTTTCAACTCTGCATGCGACTTATAAGCCCCAGTAAAAAACGAAATCAAAGCGCCTATCAAATCCATGGATTACTGCCAACCACTTCTGCCGAGCTCAAGGTTCGGGACCACCTCTGGGCAGTTGCCAGAGACACAGAGCTCACCTCATGATACCCTAAAATACAAGCAGGCCTGAAATAGATGTACCTCACAAATTAGGCAAATGAAGCGCCTATTTCAAAATGCCCTTGAATCCACCTGGGTGATGGAAGAGCTTTTGGGACAACATCCGAAACATAATGGGTAAACAATCAAAATCGCCACCTACCATTATGAAAGTTGATGGATCCACCACTCTTGACCCAAAGTCTATTGCAGATGCGCTTAATAAGACATTCACAGACCTTAGTGGGTCCTCCCCAGATTTCTTCTCAGACTTACCTGTGCCTAGCCTAGTATCACAAAACACCCTCGTGACAAACCACAATTTTACTTCAAGAAAATCAAAGTGCACGCAAGCACACAAGTACAAGAAAGGCCTGCTCCAAATCCAGAACAAGTAGTGACACGCTAGATCTAAAAATCCTATCTCTCACCCTGGATGAAGTAATTCACCCCCTTGCAAAAATTCTTAATCTGTCACTTTGCCAAAGTCAATTTCCCAACAAATGGAAATCTGCCATAGTTACGCCAGTGCACAAAGGGGGGGACAAAACCTCAACAGGAAACTATCGACCAATATCAATACTCCTTCCCCTCTCCAAAGCACTTGAACGAATAGTGGCAGACCAACTCTCTGATTACCTGGACAAATACAATCTACTCTGTAATCAACAGCACGGCTTTAGGAAAGGACATAGTACAACAGCAGCCTTACTTGATTTCTCTGGAGAAGTCCACTCAGCCCTGGACAAAGGGTGCCAAACAGGTGCAGTCTTTATCGATCTTACAAAGCTTCACACAGTCCATCATGGCCTACTTAATTTCCTACTTTCTAGCCTAGGCCTGGGTCAAGGTCCTTGTGCTTGGGTAAAAGTTACCTGTCCAATCGGTCACAGGCTGTAAAATCTCTAATGAACTCTCCGACTTCAAACCAGTTCTCTCGGGTGTACCACAGGGATCAATTCTTGGACCGCTCCTCTTTAGCCTGTTCCTTAACTCCTCCCAGCTATCTGCCAGGAGAAAATAATCTTATCGCTGATGATGCTATAATTCTCTCTTCCCACAAGGATCCAAACTCCCTACGAAAAAGCCTGCAACTTGCTTTTCTAGTGTTGAAAGGTGGTTCCTGGATAGTAAACTTGTGCTAAACCACAATAAAACAAAACCATGCTCTTCTCCAATCACCAAAACAAAATAGGCATACTCCACTCACCATACAAACCTCTGGGAATTACACTGACCAAGTAAATACTTTCAAATACCTTGGCATCACTTTTGACCAACGGCTCACCTTTGCAACCCACATTGACAACACTCGAAAACAGTGAACCAACGCTTGGAATACTATTCCGTAATCGATCAATTTCTAAATCAAGCGGCATTGAGAATAGCTATACAGAGTTCCATAATCTCAATCATTGACTATGGCCTATTATTTATGGCTCAGCTACCTCCACTGCTCTAAGGCGATCTCAATCACTTTAAATAAGGCCTGCCGGTTCTCACGGGGCTCAAAGACTGACTCACACGTGTGATCTGTACTATGAATCAGGCTGGTTGAACCTATCAAATTGTCTTATTTATCTCACCTGCACAATGGCAAAAATCTATCTTGGGACTGACCCATTATGTATTCAAAACCCACTCCGACTGAATCCTGGCTCACGACCTCCACCAGATCTGAACGCCAACCTTTCCTGGTTCCGAGATGCCGGACTGCACAGGGACAAAGATCTTTCGCATACAGGGCCCCGACATGGTTCAATGCACTTAGTCCACCTACTCTATCCTCAACCTCGCTTGAAGCTTTCAAATCCATGTTCTATGCCCACCTCACCACCACTAGCAACTGTGATTGCGCTAGATAAAGACTACTACTCCTCATGTCCATCCTGACATCTGAGGCCTCTTCCTCCCTGACTAATGAACCCTCTGTTACCTCTACTACTTCCTGTCTCCACCCAAACTCACTCCCCCCTTTTTCCTGTCCCTCTCACTTACTCTCCGCTCACCACCTTTCCCTCCTCTCTAGCCTCCTTTGGTGCCTAATGATCACCCTCTCCCTGAAGTTTCCTTAACCTCGAAATTGTCTCATCAGCTTGAACCTGTTATATAGCTTATTTTTCATGAAACTTAAAAACGTTACTGCCTTAAACTGTTAATAGCAAATTTATGATGTAACTTTCCTGTCTGGTTTTACCTGTAATGTGTATCGTGCTTTGTTAAATGTTCTTTGTGACGTGGAACCTTTGTAAAAGAGCCCTGGCTCAAAGGTATTAATTCCTAGACTAATAAACTAAACTAAATCATCAGCAGAAAGAGGGAGGTGGTGCTACCTCTGTACAGATCACTGGTATGACCCCACCTAGAGTACTGTGACCAGTTCTGGGGACACATCCAGGGCCGGCATCAGTCCCTGGCCAACCAGGCAGCTACCTGGTGCTCCAGCAGCAGAGGAGGCCCACCAGGGGCTCAAACAAAAAAGTGTTGACTTTGCCATAGCCCAGCGCTGCTTTCAGTCAGTCTACTGGCTACAATACTACAGGATAATGGATTTGACAGCTGCTATGCTGCTCGAGCCGCGCCTCTGACTGCTGGTGACAATTTAAATCAGTGCATGCCAAGCCAAGTGGAAACTATGGAACCTAGGATTTCCTTGAAAAAAACACAAAGACTGCGAGGCGAGCTCTGCTTGACAGGTAGGGTCCGATCCATTTTTTAGACTAGGGAGCGTTCCATGGGGCAAGGTGTGGATATGCAGGCCAGTGGCTGGAGAGTGTGGCAGAGGGGCAGGCCTGAACGGGCCTGGCTGACTTTAGCTGTATTGTTGCAAAGGGAGTCGAGTGAAGTGGTGGCAGTGCACTGGGGCTGAGTAGAGCGAGCGAGAGGAGTGAATCGGCTGTGTGTCGGAGGGGAAGGGAAGCTCAACTGAAATGGCACTGACAGTAACAGCAAATGGATGAAGCTCCTTGTGTGACCCGCACCACTAGCACCACACCAGGTACATAGAGCCCCGAAGGGAGGCTGCAAAACTTTACATTAAAAATTTAGGCAGTTGGTTGCAGTCCAAGCATTGAGCAGCTCACGGTTGGTGTGGAAAGTAGAAGTTTGCTAGCTGCTGTGAGGAGAAGACAGGTAGGAGGTGCAACGGTGCTTGGGGGCATCCATCTCTGCTGCTCTTTCCAGGTTACTACTACATCATCAGCTGAGTGGCGCACTGCTGGGGGGTTGCAACTTTTTTCATTTGTTTCTGGTACTGTACTATCAGGCTTTCCAGCTGAGCATCTTTTGGAGCCATTATGAGTGGCACACTGCTGGGGGAGGGTGGTTGTGAGATTTTTAAATCGACTGGTACTGTACTTTACTGTCAGATTTTGACTAGCGGAGCATCTTTTGAGGCCATTACCCTGTACTTACCCCGGCAACACTGTCTGATTAGGGGCCCTGGCATTGAGCTTTGTACATGGGGCCTCCGCGGGGCAAAACAAATGGGTCTGAGGGGGGCTCACTGGATGGTCCCTTGCCCGGAGCCCACAAAAACCTAACGTCAGCCCTGGACACATCTCCAGAAGGGCATAGACAGAGTGGAGGCAGTCCAGAAGAGGAAACTAAAATGGTGTAGAGTAAAAAGCCCTTCGAGAAGCTCCTAAAGGAACTCAATATGTACACCCTGGAACAAAGGGAAGGGGTGGTGTATGATAGAGACCTTTAAATACCTTTCAGGGGTAAATAAGGTACAACAGGAAAGCATTTTCAGAAAAAAAGGTGCTCACCAACAAGGGGACCTGCTATGAAGCTGGAAGCGGCTAAATTCAGGAGAGATATGAGGAGGAGGTACTTCTTCACAGAAAGAGTGGTGGATTCCTGGAACAGTCTACCAGTGGCAGTGGTGGGGTAAAAATTGCACCTGGTATTTACCAGTGGGGACAGAGTCACCGATGTAATGGTGGGTAGCCACCTGGGATCTGGTGATCATTGTACAGTATGGTTCAATGTGAGAACAGTGAGCTGGCCCAGGAGCGTGGAGGGCTGAGGCATCACTGCCTTACCTCCTGCCATGCCGGTGCCCATGTTGGTCATGGGGGGGGTTGGTCAGGGAGGGAGAGGATCGAGTGTCTGGAGGACAGCTCTCCTCTCCTGGGGAGGGGTGGGACCTGAGACCGGTGCATGCCTGGCCTCTAGCGATGGCTGGAGGCTGGCACACTGGGGCAGAGATGGAGCAGACGCCAGGCATGCCACGTGCGGAAGAATGCGTGGCTCAGCCATTGGCGTCATTGCATGCATATGGCTCCGCACTCTGGGATAAGAGACAAATGGAGGTTGAAAATTCACCGACCGGCGGGATGATACCGGCCCTTCGCAGGTGCCACATCCGGCTAGCTGGTACCTCAACAAGCTAAAGAGCTAAGTCCCAGTGGACGTTGGGGTGACAGGGCTGGCAGGTTGGTGGAAGGGGGCCAGTCAGTGGCGGTGAGAAAGAAATGTAAAAAAAAACAGACGGGTTCAGCTTGCAAAAATGGGGGAATGTCTCAAGGAAGCCCTGGCAGGGGAAGAAGAAAAAGAAGGGTGGGGGAGATGTAGAGAAGCAATGCGCTGACCTTAGGGAGCCATAGCAGAGGCAACAAGTCTTTGTGTTAAGCAACTAAGCAAAACAAAGAGAAAGAACAAAACACTATGGTTCTCAAAGGGAGTGGCCAGGAAGGTAAGAGAAAAGGGTAGCTTTCAGGAGGTACAAGGAAACACGGGGGCGGAGGTGGGGGATGGGGAACTGTATCTGGAAATGCAGAGGGAGGCGGGGAAAGCAGTCAGGAGCACAAAGGCGCAAACAGAGGAAAAAATAGCTCAGGCAATTGAGAAAGGAGGCAAGACCTTTTCTTAGGTACATTAGTGAAAGAAAGAAGACAAGGCGTGGGATCGTGAGGTTTAAAAAGGAGGGAGGGTTTGTGCCGAGGGGGACCTGGAAAAAGCAACAATCCTAAACAAGCATTTTGATTCAGTATTCACAGAAGAAGGGGAAGGAGGACCACTGTTGGGTGATGGGAGCACCAGTGAAAGAGAGGTGGACTCCAGCCTGTTTACTGAAGAAACAGCCCTAAAGGAACTAGAGAATCTGGAAGGGGACAAGGCTATGGGGCCAGATGGGATACATCCTAGAATATCAAAAGAACTTAGAGAGGGTCTGGCTTTACCACTAACAGCCCTATTCAACAAATAGAATAAGATAGGTGTGGTTCCAGGGGACTGGAGGAGGGGGAATGTAGTCCCTCTCCACAAAAGTGGGAACAGAAGGAGGCTGGTAACTACAGGCCAGTCAGTCTGACCTCGGTGGTGGGGAAAGTAATGGAGTCACTGATAAAACCCTTCTCAAGGTGAGAATTGTATCCTGTCTCGAGGACAACAGCAAATTAAAAACAAAACGGCATGGCTTTACCACGGGAAGGTCATGCCAAACCAATCTAATTGACTTTTTCAACTAGATGACAAAAATAGTGGACCAGGGAAGGGCTGTAGAGATAGTATACCCGGATTTCATCAAGGCCTTCGATTCGGTCCCACATAGAAGGCTGCTAAACAAGTTCGACAGCATGGGAGTAGGACAACAAGTGGTAAACTGGGTATGGAGCTGGCTTGCTGGAAGGGCCCAAGGGGTACTAGTAAATGGTTCTCTTTCAGAAGAAAAAGGCGTAGCTAGTGGAGTGCCACAGGGATCAGTGCTTGGTCCGATCCTAGTCAGTATTTTTATTAGCAACAGCTCTGATGGACTGGAGAGTAAGGTGAGTTTGTTCATAGACAACACAAAAATAGGCAACGGGGTAGACACTCCAGGTGGAGTGGAAAAGATGAAGGCTGACCTTAAGACTCTGGAAATGTGGTCAAAAACATGGTAACTAAATTTTAATTCAAAGAAATACAAGATCATGCACCTTGGAAGGGTGAACCCAGGAGAGGATTACTACCTAGGAGGAGAAAAACTGGAATCCTCTAAACAGGAACAAGATCTGGGAATAATTATTACAGATGACCTGAAAATGTCCAAGCAATGTGAGAAAGCGGCACTGTGGGCAGATGGTATGTTGGGGTGCATAGGCAGGGGGATAACCAGCAGAAAGGGAGAGGTCATCCTGCCACTCTGTAGATCACTGGTGTGGCCACACCTGGAGTACAGCGTCCAGTTCTGGAGACTGCACCTTAAAAAAAGATATTAACAGACTGGAATCAGTGCAAAGGAGAGCTACAAAAATTATACACTGACTGCGCAACAAAACTTATGATGAGCGTCTGCGTGACCCGAACATGTATTCCCTGAAGCAGCAGAGGGAGAGGGGAGACATGATCAAGACCTTCCAAGTTCCTAAAAGGAATAAACAAGGTGCAGGTTCAGGACCTGTTCCAGATCAAAAATCACTCAAGAACCAGGGGGCCCAACATGAAGCTTGGGGGGGGGGGCAGATTCAGAGGCAACCCACGTAAGTTCTTCTTTACAGAGCGGGTGGTAGATGCATGGAACTGCCTTCCACAGGTAGTGGTGGAGGCAAAAATGATGGGAACTTTCAAAAACTTTTGGGATAGGTACAAGGGCACCATAACACTGAATAGCAGTTAAGGGACAGGGCTAGGCTTATGGGCAGACTAGATGGGCCGCGTGGTCCCCTTCTGCCATCACTTTCTATGTTTTTATATTAAAGGAAAGGACTGTGATATTTCTTGAATCCAGTGGAGCACAGGATCTGAGGCAGCATGGATTCATAGCAAAGATCTTGCCAAACAAATCTGATAGATTTCTTTGACTGGATGACCAGAGAGGTAGATTAGGGAGGGGCAGTGGATGTGGCCTACCTAGATCTCAGCAAGGCCTTTGACACCATGCCTTATTGGAGGTTGGTAAATAAGTTGGGCAGCCTGGGAGTGGGCCCAAGGTGGTAAACTGGGTCAGAAATTGGCTGAGTGGCAGGACACAGAGGGTGGTGGTAAATGGTGTTTAATCCAAAGAGGGGGGGTGACCAGCGGTGTGCCTCAGTGATCCATGCAGGGGCCAGTCCTCTTTAATATTTTCATAAAAGACATTGCAGAGGGGTTGGAGGGGAAGGTATGCCTCTTTGCAGACTGTACTAAGATCTGCTACAAGGTCGACACTCCCATGGGTGGAAAAAATGAGAGAGGACCTAAACATGCTTGAGGAGTGACCAAGAGTGTTGCAGCTAAGATTCAATGCAAAGAAGTGCAAAATCATGCATTTGGGGTGCAGAAATCCAAGGGAGGGGTACAATATGGGGGGAGAGGTATGAACAGCCACCAATCAAGAAAGGGACTTGGGAGTAATCATATCTGATGAGATAAAGGTAACCAAACAATGTGAGAAGGCTGTGGGGTGAGCCAGTGGGATGCTAGGGTGCATAGGAAGAGAGATCACCAGCAGGAAAAAGGAGATGGTTATGCCACTGTACAGATCACTAGTGAAACTCATCTAGAGTACTGTGTCCAGTTCTGGAGGCCACATCTCCAAAAGGACATAGACAAAACAGAGGCAGTCCAGAGAGAAAGGCAACAAAAATGGTGCAAGGACTGCACCAAAAGTCATGAGGAAAGACTGGAGGACCTCAATATGCATACCCTGGAGGAGACTAGAGAGTTGGGGGATATGATAGAGACATTCAAGTATCTCAGGGGTATAAACAAGGTACAGGACGGTAGCATCTTTCAGAAAAGAAGGTGTACAAGAACAAGGGGGCATAAGAGGCTGGGGGGGGTAGGCTCACAGGCAACGTGAGGAAGTACTTTTTCACAGAAAGAGTAGTGAATGCTTGGAACAGCCTACCTGCGTAGGTGGTGGGTGCAAAAATGGTAGGGGAATTCAAGAATGAATGGGATAGACATGAGTACTCTCGCAATAAGGAAGAGAGGGTAGGCCGCAGATTAACTAGGGTCTGCAGTATTGCATTAGGTAGGGAAAAGGGGCAGACTAGGTGGGCCGCACGGTCCTTATCTGCTGTCACCTTCTATGCTTTTTTGCTCCCTGCTCACCTGGGAGGGAACTCCACCCTGAGCCGTCCGCCAGCCAAATCACTGCCAACCAACTCTGAGCCCCCCACGGCTTGCTCCCCGTGGCGGTGCCAGGAAGGGAGCTAACCCACTCCCTGGAGCACAGTCCAAATCTGGGGGAGGCAGCAGCGGCGGACCAGTGGGACGGGGCGAGGCTTCATGAAGCCCCGGCTACCATCTTCTGCTTTTCTAGTGACCCCCTTCCGACACGACACGCATGCTGTGCTCGCTGGCTGCTCGCCCTCCAGCCTCGCCACCCCAACCCCCCAGAGGGTGGCCGCCGGAGGCGGGGCGACAGTCCTTCCCTCCCAAGAGGAGAGCAGTCCTCTGGATGCTCGATCCTCTCCCCTGCCGCCCCCCCCCCCGATGGCTCGGGCTCATTCTCGAACCCGGGTCGCTGGCATGGTGTGAGGTGTGGCGTCCAGCATCTCAAACTCCAGTGCCACCAGACTGGCTACCTTCTATGTTAGTTGACTGCTGTCTTCCGTTTGCACATACACTGACTTCTCACATGATGATTGGAGTCATTACAGTCTAGCTGTTTGGGTGTAGTTTTGGGAATCACAGTTTCAAACCCCACCAGAGCCAAATATTCACTGTGTGACCATGAGCAGGTCACATAACCCCCACCCCCAACCCTACCCCATGTTCCAGGCCTTCTGATGTTGCATCTCAGCTTGGCTATCCTGGCTCAATAAGTTATTAAATAATTTAAAAAAAAAAAAAAAAAAGCTTGCAGTACTGCTTTAGGACAAGGAAAGATGCATGATTATAGACAAAGCTTCTCTTTGTACGATCTCCAACATGGAAGATGCAGAGACGGATAACATAGGCAGACCCACCTCCTTCTCTTAACGTTTGAGTCCCGTCCTGTGATATATTTAGTCTATTTTATCTTTCACTGCCAACAAAGGAGACAGGAACCAACACCAGATGTAGATGTTTTTCCAGCAAAAGAAATCCAACCATTATTTATGGCTAGTGATGAAGCTTAGCAGCACCATATATGGTTAAGCAAATCAAGCCAAAAATAGCGATTTGCCACTGCACAGTGGCTCAGCAGACAATGCACTGGTGTAATTGTGTGTTGGTGCGAAATACTGTTCTGCACAGCTTGTTGTATTTGAAATTCACCAGGACTGCCTTGACTCTAGGGATGTGCACCATGTGGAGTTTTTGCTGTAGGATTTTTTATAGGGGGACTTGTCTCCATGGAAGGGATAGAAGTGAGAAATCCTGCAGAACTGAAGGGCAGGGACTGGGAGGATGGAAGTGAGATTCCCTGCAGGACTGTGGCTTTCAGCAGATTTCAGGCAAATGTACAGTTCTATGAAAAGTTTGTGAAATGTCACCAACATTTAATTTTCAGTTCCTTCCATCTGCTTTTAATCCCACTCCTCGTATTACACCAGATGGGGCACATTTGCAGTTTTGTACAACCAATATACCAAGTGTCTGATCACTAGTTTTAAAGGGGGTGAGGGGCTAAGTTCCAGGTAGCAAAACATTTGGGCATTTCTAAATTACATTTCACAGGCACACAAACTGCAACATTGTAAGCCTCTGTAACTTTAAAATGAAAGAATTCAGTACCGTTAGGGCTAACTTGTTCATAGACCATCAAAAGGAAGCAGTATGGGAAAGGGGAAATTGTTTAACCGGGAAAGGTACACTAAGCTGAAGCTTGCTTCTAGATGTGACCTGGGAGAACAAGGAAGTTGGAAGTGACTTGCTCAGGGTCACACAGTATGCATGTGGGGGCTATGGGATTCAAACCCAGGTCTCCAGGTTTGCAGCTCAGTGCCCTAAACCACTATGCTGTACTGCCTCCTAATATTTGTATCACCTTTTGAATCTATCCACATTATGAGCTGCCAAAGATGGCAAAATAACATCAGTACTTAAATGCCATGAGTCTTTGTGAAAAACTTGGAATTTCGTGATAATGAATTTTGCTCGCCCGCATGCCGACCCCCTCCTTCTGTGTAGGAAAAGGACGGTGAGAGTAGTAATAAGGTTGTAGTCAAGGGGACTCCATTGTAAAAGTAACAGGGGAGTTTTAGGGGCATCGCAGGACCATGGTGCTAGTGCAGGTAAAGTGATTTGCCTACCTGCAGTCTGATCAAATGAGTGGGATCCGTAGCCAAACACTGAAGCTAGAGGAAGGAGTCGACTGTTAGCAGTATTGCGGTAGGGAGTACAAGTTCCAGGGATATGTTGAGGAGGGCATATTTTGAATTTGGGATATTCCCCATGGAAAATATCCAGGGGGGATGGTCTGTGAGATCCATATGGTCCCCAGGGACTGTGAAGAATGACCAGTGAGAGAAATTCGGCAAGCTGCTGTTTGTAGATATTCTGTTAAAAGAGGGGAGGGTTTTCTTTTTCTGAACAGCTAGAGGGCATTCTAGGGCAAGGGATGTCTATATGCCTAGGATGGGCTTCATTTGTGCCAAGAGAGAGGGTTCTGGCCATGTCAGAGGATGGGGCAGTCTCTGTGGGATTTCAAGCTCAAAGATAGGGGTTGGGGAGGCAGCTAGTACAGAGGGCGACCAGTGGCAGGAGTTAATTGCATAGGTTTAGCACGAAAAGGATAGCTGATCTAGGTAGCATGAGCATAGTAGACGGCTGGAGCAAGAAAACCTAGATGGGCACCATTTCTAGCACGAAAGCAAGTCATATGAGAATAACACACAGCAGCATTGATTAGTCTGAGAGGCTGATGTACTAGGAAGTCCAATATTTTAGCCGTGTTTACACAGCTGCCGCACTCTGAGAATTCTGCCACTCCATTCCTGGTCCGATTGCTCCAGTAGGCTGTTAACTGTTTACGCAGCCCACACTTGCGCCAATGTAAGTTACGCAGGAGAGGGGCTGTGGTGCCGGGTTGGGAGCAGTGGAGGAGTATGGGAGCTGCTGCTTTTATCAGAGTGAGCATTGCAGCGCATTTACACTGCCACATAATACGCCTGCTCCGATAAACGTACCAACTCCTGCACCAGAACAAAAAGAGGCTCTGAAGTTCTCCTAGCACGGTCCGGTAAGTGTTCACACTGATGACTTTGCAGCACATCTGATTGTGCACACGGGTTGATGCACTGCAAAGGTGGCAATATAAACATGCCTTTAGAGGCAGTTGTAGAGACCTAGTAGGGGAAGAAAATGGGGCACCAAGAAGGAGGAATTTTGTCAATTCCAATGGGATAGGTCATACAGGAAAAGGAGTAGATGGCTCTCTCTAATACGATGTGCCATTGTGAAGAACACAAAGAATACAAGGGGGGACAAGAAGTCCATCTGAGTCCATCTGGTTAGGCAGAGAGAAAGGGGGGAGGACAAAATAGTCACCCAGGAAGGGAAGTGCTGGACTGAGACAGCGCAGCTCATCATATGCAGTGATAAGTGCTTTGGGAAGGTTATATTCCACAAGTGGAATTCTGGTGGCATTGCCTACCATGAATTTTTGAGAAACCTATGCCAATTAGTACTGTAGTTTGTGATACTCTGATGTAAATTCAGAACCACTAAACTAGATTTCTTCATCTTTGTTGGATTCCAGGATCGATTAGCATAGGGTTTGCATGCCAAATTGCAGCACTAAACTTTTAAAAATGGGGAAGTTACAAATGCCCACATTTTTAGAAAATGTTTACAAAAGTTCCCTGGTAATTAAATACTGACATTATGAACCCCTGAAACTTAAAAAATACTTTACCAAATCTCTCTCTATCTTTAGCAGTTTATATGAAGCTTCCAACCAGGCTGCTATTGTTACCTTGCAGGTTTCCAGCTCCACGAGTGGTCACGTTATGAGTAGCGGAATATTTTCACAAACATTTATGAAAAAGAAAATATCAGACTTAACATAGAGCATAATGTGTGGGCTACTATTGTCAGCAAGTGTGTGTAGCAACCGACAGGTAGCCATGGTGACCGTTTAAACCTCGAGAGCTTTTGGCTGCCATGGCTGCCTCGAGATGGCTACAAACGCATGCTCTCAATAGTGGAACATACATTGTCTTTTATAGTGTATGGTCCACTCATGACAGCTAAACAAGTCACTTTTTGTTTAAATGGTGCTGTAAAGTCCTTACTTTTGTGTTTGTTTCACCGCCGCTCTCTTCTGGGTCCAGCTCTCACCACCACGGATGTTCAGTTGGAGGCTGAGTTAGCTAAGCGCGCATGCGTGAATGCATTCCAAGTTGTTGTTCTGCACTAGCTACGTAGCTATCACCCTGTCAGCGAGGATCCCCATAGGTAGAGGCACCACACCACTTTCCAAGCGCATTTCTAACCATGAACTCTGGCGCTATTAACCCGAAAGCATAACAGACTTTGCCCTTTCCCAACTCCAGACCTAATCAGTACACCTCACTGGTGGTGGTGGTTACAGTATTAAGGAAATGAAAATGCCTGAGGCATCAACCCTTCTCCAACCATCCCAGAAATCACACCATCCCACCTGTCCCAACTTGAACAGCTGTTTGGTTTTTCCAACCCTCAATTCCTTTTGTGTTGAAGTCTAGAAACCATCTAAAGGGTATTCTTTCTCCATGGTTGATGTGTAAGGAAAAAGGACACTGCCACTTTGATTTGTTGCTACCCAGCCTGGGTTGAGGCACTGTACACCACACCTTGCGCCATGCCGGTGACCGTGTTAGGGAATGCCTCTGGCAACTCTGGTCATCCGGGGGAGGAAGGATTGAGCGTTCAGAGGACTGCTCTCCTTCCTCAGGGAGGAGGGAGTGCACCATGTGCTGTCGACTTATAACCAGCAATGGCTGGGTGTCGGCACAGGCGCACAGCCACATAAAGGGGTTGGCTCATGTCTAGGGTGATTGGCTGCCTCCTTGGAGATGGGGACAGCCTCCCCACCCATTGCGTGGGCATAGGGTGTGGGAGAAAAATGGTGGAAAAGACGGGACCCGGGAGGACACCGTGATGCCCCGATCATTCCTGTGAGGCCACCCCTGATTCTAGATGTGTGTTCCGGGGAGGAAGGTGTGTGTGTTCCGGGGAGCATATGGCACTCCTTGCCCTGCCGCAGAGGGGGATTCTGGGGGGTGGACGAGTGGGGTGGTCGCGGGGCGGAGGATGTACCGAGGGGAATGGTGCCCCTGTCGGGTCTGCGGAGGCGAGGAAAAGTACTAAAAAAAAAAAAAAAAAAAAGATTTGTTGCTACCAGCGCCGTACTGTGGTGACTGACAGCTGAGCGAGCTTGGCTAGTACTGGTGAGTCCAACTGAAACTGGCTGTGGCTAAGGCTTGCTTAAACAGCAGCAGGAGAATGCACGATTGCTGATCACATTAGATGCTGTCTGAGAGTAAACTGATGAATCTGTGCACTGCACACAATAAGGGGGTGAGGGGAGATGAGTGCAGTATCCATGACGAGATATTAGGTCCTGGGGTCGAATAGGGTAAATCAGGGCAGAGTGGATGGACCAATGCTCTTTTTCTGCCAACATTTTCTATGTTTCTATTTATAAATTCCCCCACCCCGGTCTCCTGCCCCAGTAATTGGGGAGAAAGCGACTGTGGTTGCATTCTTTATTCTACAGGAAGGGTGGGAGACCTGCTACCTTCACAGCTGATGCCAGTGGTACTCTTTGGTCCATCTGTAGCGAGTGCACAAATGTCGGGTGTCCCTTGCCCCTGTGAGCCATGTGCCTCAACTCTGGGTGGCATCCCCCACCCGAGTCAGCCCCAGCGCGTGATAACCCAACACAGAAACCTAGAAAAACCTGCCCCCATCCCAGCCTAGCCAGGGGCACAAGTAAGCTTTTAATCCTCTTTACCGCTCTTGGTACTGTCCCTCCCAACCCCTCTCACCCACTTTCTCAACCATAGTCTATCAATGGATTTTGGTGGTCTCCAGGGCTGAGCTACCCAGGGTAACATCCTAGATACAGCCTGAATTCTCTTACAATCGCTTGGTTTTTCTCCGATTTTGTTGAAAATTCTCATGTAACTACTCTTTAATGCCTAATGTGCTGAACCCTGTAACTACTGTGTTTGTGTTTTGTATTATTGTCCGCCCTGACATGGAACCTTTATAAAAGAGCTCACGCTCAGAGGTCTTTCTGATATCACAAATCAAAAAAAAAAAATTAAAAGAAAAAAATTCTCCCATCCACCCCATTGAGCTGGCATTGTCATCTGCATTATTTATTATTATTATTGTGAAATTCTAGTTGCAGCTAAAAATAACTAATAGTAATAATAATGTTTGTTTATTGAAAATAAATGAGAGGGTCACGAGCCAATTGAGACAACGCTCTTATGCAGCGGCATCCTGCTTACAGTTTTGTGCCCTTAAATACTGTCTATTTAGTTAAATTATTTTATAACATGGGCAAAGATGTTTCTGTTACCTGATTGGCAGAGATTAATCATGTGAGTGTTGATTAATCTCTGTTAATCTGTCACTGCATTTACTTGTGGTGATCAGCCTGCAGCATAGGAAACCAGAGCCACACTTCTTATTCCCGTCCGATTTCATGGCTCTGCGGCAGCCATTTAAATATATCGCTAAGCGAGCCATTCCTTTGGTTATTCAGTTTCCCTGGTGATCCCTCAGTCACCTTCAGGGAAGAACGCCGCAGCATGCTGTTTGTAAATCGGTCTGATCATGTAAACTGCAGGCCAGCATGCCAAATATCTGCCAGTAGCACACAAACACTTCCCAGTCATCTACCCGCGTAACGGAAGTACAGAGTCGCATGATTAAAGTGTTCCTGTAGGCTGCAGAGTGTTCCCACCCAGCGGAACTCCATGCTTCCCAGCCAATTCAGGTGCCTAGACAGTCTTCATGTAATGTGGAAGCCAGCAAGCCGAAGTCATGTGCGACAGTAACATAGAAAACTGCTGCCGTATGATGAATGAGAAACAGTGTCTCTGTTTGCCTAAAACGTACCGTGAAAGACAGAGTGAGAGACAGAGACACACAGGAAGTGGCACAGAGTAACAGCAGGACACACGGAGAGGTCCGTGATTGGCAAGCAGCACAAGTGGGACACAAACTCACAAACACACAAGGGTTTCAGTGCACAATGCAGGGACATGCCTCTCAACCTTTTGTCACTGAAATGAGGGACATGGACATTTTTGGACACTCAAAATGAGGGACACAGACCCTCAGAATGAGGGACGAAACCTCGAACATGGAGATACAAGCTCAGAACACTGTGAAAACCATAGTGTTTACTTGTACAAAGTTTATTTTGGATTTAATATTTTAGAATGTTAAGTGTTCTTGCTTTAAAGTCTGAGTTTACAGCACATTTGCTCTGTGGGCAGCACCTTTTCCATGAGGGACAGATGAGGGACAGAGCAATTTTAAGGGGCAAAATGAGGGATGTCCCTCGTAGTGAGGGACACTTGAGAGGTATGTGCAGGGACACGCACAAGCGGCAGTCTCTCCACAATGCAGCGAGTAACAGGACGAGACAGAGCAGTAGTGTAGTTTTGACAATAGATTTCAAAGTTCGGGGCTGCCCCTTGATACTATTTTGTGTGGCCTGTTTACCAGAAAATCTGTTTTTAGAACAATTTTACCTGTGGCAGAACACCAGAAAGTGTGGTGCTGCAGTCATAACTGGTGGAAGAACACAAAAGTTCCCACATTTTTTTCCCCTCATAGTCCACTGTTTTTTATCCATTTCTGTCCACATCTGGCCTGTGTTATAAATGCAATAACCCACTCCAGGGTGCGCAGTTATTGGGGATAATCAACACCCCGTATACTGTGAGGCCACTCTGCCTGCAGCCTCGTGCCTCACAACGTACCCAGGGTGTTGATTAATCCCCTGTAACCGCACACCCTGTCATGGGTTATTGCTTACATAGTATGGACATGACACACAAATGCCTGTGGGTTGATCCTAGGGTTTCCCCTATTCTTACCTCCCTCACCCCAATTTTTCTTAAAACACACAGCAGATTAAAAAAGGTAAACTAGTGTTGTATATATCACACATGCAATACCCTGACTGAAAATATGCAGTGGATCATTACTTATGAGGCAGCAGGATTTTTATAACTCACTCGTGGCTCTGCCACTTGTGAGCAGGCTGTTTTTGGGGAGGCTGAAGCACCCCCTAATGTAAGCTCCAGCCCCCACGATCATTTTCCCTAAAAAATGTAAAGACCCACAGCTTCACTGCTTGCTGAGGGGAAAAAAAAAAACATGGTTTAGAGTCAGCACTTTATAGCTCTACCACATGGAGCACACGTTCTTTTTTCTTTGCCTGGCCTGGGTCCTCCGGATCCCGCTGCGATCATTGGTGGTGCTAGTGATGGAGGTTGGGGAGCTCTGCTCCCACCCAGTGCTTTGGTTGCCCCTGAACAGTGGCAGGGCAGAACTTTAGTGGTCCGGGTGCTGGTTTCCACCCAGACACACTTTGCTGCTGCACTTCATGGTCCGTCTGCCCAAACTTGTCCCATCTTGGTGAATGCCGCATGGACCGCGATCAGCTGGGCGCCCAGGTCCACGACTGCAGTGGCACTAATTTACTGTGGAAGGGAGGTAGGGAAGAGAGCTGAGCAGGGGAAATCCACCATCAACGACCACCAAAATGGATGCTGTCACTTTATTCGGAAGGGGGGGTGCTATAGGAGAAGGACCACAGTCAGGGGTCATCTCAGAGGACTGGCGCAAGAAAGGGGTTCGAGGAGCCCACAAAACAGATAAAAATAAAAACATAAAAATGACAAAACTGTAGCCAGAAAATAAAGAGCCCCCCCTTAAAAGGTCACCACACCCTGCAGCCAGCACAGAAGTCCAGGCAAAGGGATGGGAAGCAACCTGGAGCCTCCACAAAGGGGAAGAGAAAGACATTTAACAAAACAAACAGAAGAGAAAAAAATAACCACTCCAGCAAAGCTGGGCAGGGCAACAGCCTGCCGACCAGCAAGTGGCACTAGAGGCAGAAAACAAAGGGGAAAGGATGGGGGACTGCAGTGGCAGCCCCATGTGTGGCAACACCCAATCTCAATGCCAGAAAAAAACAGCCAGCATACTGGAGAGGGGAGACAGGGGAACTGCAATGGCAGCCCCAAAAAAACATAAACCATGTCACCCTTATTCTGCAAAATAACAGGAAACAGACTAACAGAGTTGCCAAGCCATATTTTTATTTGAACAAAAGAGAACCTTGGTGAGCATTACTCTCATCACATTGCATCCGAAATGTGATACTTGTGCTACCTGCACTACTAGGCACCCAGCATCAGGACACCCACAGAAAAACTGCAAACCATGGGAGCAGACAACTAAAGGGAGCTCATCCTATGGAACTGGCTGCTGCTGGCTATCAGGAGGGCTGCTGGTCCTTTTCTGGAGCTAAGGTGTGACTGCTGATGGAACCCCCGAGGACCACTGGCTATAGAGGAGCAGCCACCCAGGAGCTGCAAACGTAAGCTTCAGGTAAGCCTCCAGGCATGGTTGAAAAAATGGTGTGGAGCACAGGGGTTTGGCTTCATTGGGGACTGGGGTTCCACCTGGAGGGACACCAGCCCATACTGGCAGGATGGTCTGCATCTGTCCAGGAAGGGAACAAGTCTTTTGAGCAATCGGTTTAAATGCTTCATTGGCAAGTTTTTAAACTAGTCAAGGGGGGAGGCACTGATAAGCAGCAGGAAAATCCCAGCTTCTCTACAAAACAGGGTACTAAATGAGAAAATACCGAAGTAGAAAGGTCAGTGGGGGATGCTGCAACAGATGGTAAAGCCATCAAAAAATGGAGAGCAATGAATACCAATGCCCGTAGTCTGGGTAACAAGCTTCCTGAATTAGTGGCCTTGATGGAGGAGGAACATCTGGATAGCGTGGCAGTCACAGAAACATGGTACACACAAAACCATGACTGGGACGTAAACATACCAGTATACACTATCTATAGGAGGGACAGGGAGGGTAAAAGAGGAGGAGGAGTAGCTCTTTACATAAGGGAAGGAATCAAAGCAACAGAATAAAAGGGTAAACAGGGAGGAGAAGAAGCACTGTGGGTAAATTTGGAGACCGGCAATGGCACCACAATCCACACAGGGTTAGATACAGACTCTCTCAGGGGAGGAAATGGACAAGGAAATGATAGAAAGTATACTTAGAATGGCAGAAAAGGGAAGATATTGCTGATGGGTGATCCAAATATGCCAGATGTTAACTGGAGTGCAGTTGCAGCAGCCACTCAAGAGTGGGGTTATTCTAGATGCCCTACAGGGGCATGCCTTAGACAACTAGTATTGGAGCCCACTCGAGAGGGAGCAATCTTAGACCTGGTTCTCTCAAATGGAGATGGAGAGGATCACAGATGTAGAAGTGGTAGCCATCTGGGAACAAGCGACCATCGAACAGTATGGTTCACAATAAACACAGCAATAGAGTCAAGTCATACAAAGGCAAAAGTACTGGACTTTAGGAGGCTGACTTTGCAAAATGGGTGAGTGCCTAAGGAATGCACTAGCAAATGGGCAGGAAGGAGGGGTGGAAGAACAATGGGGAATAATAAAAACTGCCATCACAGAGGTAATAAGCCTTTGTGTGAAGCAAATAAACAAAACAAAAAACAATGTAAGAAACCACTATTGTTCTCAAAGGAAGTGGCAGTGAAGGTTCAAGAGAAAAAGAAAGCATTCAGGAAGTACAAGGAATCACAGAAGAAGCAGGACAGAGAACTGTATCAGTTAAAGCAAAAGGAATCTGGGAAGGCAGTCAGAACAGCAAAGGCCCAAACCGAGGAAAAGATAGCCAACTCAGTTAAGAAGGGGGATAAAACCTTTTACAGGTACATCAGGGAGTGAAGTTCAAGTTCAAGTTTATTGCAGGAAAACTCCATTGAGCAAGCTCATTCACAAGGAGGTCCTGTGACATAAACACTTAAAGTACAAACATAGATAGGTAATAACAGTATATACATAAAATGCACATTACATGATACAGGCTGGATATACATACAAGGGTACCACATAGGGTGACCGCAGCTGGTAAACATTAATATGAGACAGGGAAGCGACTTACAGGTTGCATACTGATAAATGAAACATGATGACTGGTGTGTGCAATACATATATTTTGGCAGCTAGAACAAACAGACTACAACTGATATGGGGGGAGGAGTGATTTGATAGAGTAGCAGTGGAGCGTAAGCATAGATAAAGCCAGGAGTAGAAGGAGAAGGGAAAGCAGTTAATATGACAAAGGAAATGAAGGAAGACCAAGGGAGGGATAGTGAGGCTTAATAAAGGGAGGGGTGGGCAGAGGTGACTGTGAAAAGGGCAGAATAGAAACAAATATTTTTGCTCAGTATTTACAAATGAAGAGGGGAGGTACCTAAACAAACAGTAGAAAAACACTGGATACAGAAGTTGCTACCAGCCCATTTACAGAAGAAAGGGTTCTGAAAGAACTCTAAAACTGAAGGTGGACAAAGCAATGGGGCCTGATGGGATTCATCCCAGAATTCTAAAAGAACTAAGGGTAGAACTAGTGACACCACTGACTACCCTCTTTAACAAATCATGGAGGATGGGTGGTACCCGAGGACTGGAGGAGGGCAGATTGATTCTCTTCACAAAAGTGGGAGCAAGGCAGCAGGAAACTACAGACCTGTTAGTTTAACCTCAGTGATAGGCAAAATGATGGAATCACTTTGAAGGAAAGAATTGTCGGTATCTAGAGGCCAGAGGGCACAGGACCCAAGGCAGCATGGATTCACAGCGGGAAGGTCATGCCAGACAAATCTGATAGATTTCTTTGACTGGGTGACCAAAGTAGTAGATCAGGGAGGGGCTGTGGACATGGCCTACCTAGACTTTAGCAAGGCATTTCACACAGTCCCACACAAAAGATTAATATACAGGTTAGCCAGCCTGGGAGTGGGTCCCAAGATGACAGCCTGGGTAAAGAATTGGCTGGAGAATAGGACACAGAGAGTAATAGTAAATGGAGTCCACTCTGAAGAAAGGGGGGTTACTAGTGGGGTACCGCAGGGTTCAATATTGTCCTCTTCAATGTCTTTATAAGCGACATTGCAGAGGGACTGGAAGGAAAAGTATGTCTCTTTGCAGATGACACAAAGATCTGTAACAGAGTTGATGCACAAGGTGGGGTGGGAAGGTAAGAAGGGACTTGGCAAGGTTAGAAGAATGGTCAAATGTATGGCAGCTTAGATTCAATGCTAAGAAGTGCAGGTAATACACCTGGGAAACAAAACCCAGGAAGAGTACACAATGGGGGTGAGATACTAACAACAACAAAATGGAAAGGGACCTGGGGTGGTCGTATCAGATGACCTAAGGTGGGCAAGCAATGTGAGAGGGCAGCAAGGAGGGCTGGGGATACTGGGATGCATAGGAGAGGCATCACCAGTAGAAAACAGGAAGTTGTTATCCTCTGTACAGACAGCTGGTGAGACCCCATCTGGAGTACTGGTGCAGTTCTGGAGACCCAGTCTCTGCAAAGACATAGACAGGATGGAAGCTGTCCAGAGGAGGGCATAATAAAATGGTGCAGGGTCTGCACCGGAAGACTATGAAGGGAGACTTAAGGAGCTTAATATGTATAGCCTCGAGAAAGGGAGGAGAGGGGACATGATAGAAACTTTCAAGTCACCTCAAGGAATCAACAAAGTCCAAGAGGGTAGCATCTTTCAAAAAAGAGTTGTGCAAGAACAAGGGGCACAATTTAAAGATAGAGGGGGGGTGTGCCTCAGAGGTAATTTAGGAGTATTTTTTCACAGAGAGGTTGTGGATGCATGGAACGGCCTTCCGGAGGAGGTTGTGGAGTGAAAAACAGTAGTGGAATTCAAGGATGCATGGGACAGTCATAAGGCAGTTCTAGGGGGTGGGGGTAGGAAGAAGTAGACTGCTGGTTAACTAGGATCTGCAGCTTATCCATTACGTAGGGAAATGGGCAGACTGGGTGGGCCAAGTGGTCCTTATCTGCCGTCAAATTTTATGTTTCTATCCATACGCCTGTGCTGTCTACTCTGTCAGTCACACAGTCCAGAATTGCCACTGGCTAGCAGGGAAGACCCTTTCTAGCCTAGAGGAGGACCTGGCTTTTGGACAGATGATTGGGTATCTGGGGCTAAGATCAGCCCATTTGGCTGATTTATGGCCCCTTTAGGCACTGGCCAGAGATCTGGCCTGGTCAAGACAAAGGATCCAGCACCAGAAGGCTTCAGGAGGGAAGGGGTATAGAGATAGGAAATGGTCAGCCAGCTGGCTGGCTATGCATGGGGTGGGTGGGAGTTAACCCTTTCCCTCCCTGAGTCCTCTTTGGTCTGCTTGCCTGGCAAACTTTGGGGCACTACACTCGTCCACTCACAAGTCTGATGGAGAAAAAAGAAAGTAAGTCTCGTGAGTGGACTGAGTGCACTGGTGGCTGGCTGCTGTGTACTGTGCTGTTGACAAAGAGAACATTGGGACAGGAGTCAGAACGTCACCATGGGAGAGCTCAGAGCTTGGGGCAGGGATTTGTCATCATCAATCCCATGTTAGTTGGATCCCAACCTGACAGGGAGCATGGGGGGGGATATCACAAATGCGCTCTGCCTCTGCTAGTCTCTTGGACTCTGTTCAGTGGGTTCAGAAGCATGAGAGTTTGACATGCCTTGCCTTGTAGGCGGGAACACCTGGACAGGACAGGGAGCGATTGACATAAATTGGGATTAGGATTGCTGACCACCTTTTAGTAATTGCCATGCCAACACAGTCAGCATTGCTTGCACAGCAGGTATATTTTTCAGGCAGGCACACATGGGGTACACATCTAAAAGGCTGTGCAGCATAAGTCTTTACACAGTTGTTTGGCAGTTTAGAGAAGGAAAATATGTGCCTGTTGCTTGTGTGAAAAGAAATTTTTATTTATATAACACCTTTCATACAGACTGTATTCCTGAGTGCTTTACAATCCAACGAGGAAGGGAGGGAGAGAATTTTGCTGTGTTTTTATATAGCAACCTACATAGACATAGTCATACAGGTCATCTCCAAACTCCTTAGAATCCAGGAAGGGGGGAGGGAAGGGATAGTTTGCAGCACACAGGCAGATACAAAGGCTATAGAAATTGATATGAGAGAGAGCACGCGCACATGCAGAGAGATTAAGGGCAGGAATGTTAAGTGACTTGTTCCGAATTATGCGGTGTGGAAGTGGTGGGTATTTGCTCTGGGGTCCTGTAAACTTTCCAGCAGATCTGCTGGGATAATGGTGTCTGAATGGTCTCTTCATTGCTGTGGGGGACTGTAACCTTCCCAGCAGATCTACTGGGATAATGGTGTCTGAATGGCCTCTTCATTGCTGTGGGGGACTGTAACCTTCCCAGCAGATCTACTGGGATAATGGTGGTCCAGTAACCAAATTTTTGCACATGTACCATTTAACAGATGTGATAGCCGGGCCTCTCAAACATGTATTTCACCATTAAAATGCAGGAAAAGCCACCATTTGAAGGTAAAAATCTCAAAACTTTCTTCGGGAGCATACCCCCAGACCCCCCCCAGCTTTGTTAGCATTATGATTGTGGGGCATTAGGCCCTCCCAAACTTTATACCTCTGGTGATGCCTCCGCTTGTGAGTTATGTCTGCCTACTCACACCTGAACGTAGATTGAATATCTTAAGTCGGGCCTGTGTGTGTGTGTGTGTGTGTGTACATATATAGATAGATAATGTTCACAGATCTTTACTAACTGATTTCATTAATGTATAATACATTTTTAAGGCTGCACTGTTGCTTTTTATGTACAATAATTCAGGATTGCAGCATCCACAAAAACAGATTTAAACACCACAGTCCTTGAGATCCCCCTCAGTTTTTGGAAGTGATTAACCAAGTTGTACAGGGTGATCTTGGCCGTTCGATCGCGCCAGCAAGCTGCCCACCCATCGAGTCATTTCAATGGTGAAACAGTGCCACTCCAGGGACACCGATGAGGCTGGTGCCCCAATTAAAATGGCTTCTCACACCCCCTTGCCACCCACTGATCTTACATGGCAAGTGACGTCTTGTGAGAATGAGTAGGGGAGGGGGATCAGGCAATTATTTATAACATAGTGAGTTAATTTCTGTTCAGATAATTAGCCTTTTGACTGTCTGTGGGGTCCCTGTCGTTATCTCCCAGCTTGAAACAGGGCAGTCATTTTCATTTATTAAAACCCCATCAGGGAACCGGCACCAAGTCTAGAGTAAAGAGGCTTTTGTTGGATTTTACCTTTTTTTTTCCCTCCGACTCCTGCCAACCTTTTAGCCTGGTCTGACAGCCCTGTAACTCCACAGTTGTTACTAGGAGATGCTGTGGCTGTTGGCTTCCCTTCAGCTTATAGCACACTAGTGTACATTCTTGGGTTACTGGCACATGCGGACTATGCAGAGTGTGACGGTAGCACTTTCAGCTTGGTCCCTTCTTTGAGTGTGTGTGTGTGTGTGTGTGTGTGTGTGTGTGTGTGTGTGTGTGTGTGTGTGTGTGTGTGTGTGTGAGGGATGCCATTTGGCCTCATAACACAGTGTGAAAGGCTCGTAACTTGACACCCATCCTGCCCAACTTAAAACAAGACCCAAATAATGTCAAAGAAGCGTCATCTCCCGATAAGGCAGCAGGGCATAATCAGAATTTTCAGGTTTAACTTGAGATTAAAAGAAGGGATCTTATTTGGACTCCAGGAAGCCAGCAGTCTGATCCCTGCTACTTTCTTGGTATGGCAACCCACCATTGTGCTCAGAGGTTTTGTGATATCTTAGGTCCTGATCCACAAAACCCCGTACACCCCTACGTGGGTGCTTAGGGAGGACTGGGAAGTGTAGAGGTCTCCTCTTGCCTTCAAACAGTTGGCCAACACCTGCAGTAGATGGCTTTAGCCTGATCCACCGCTTAATGCAGGTGGTTGGGTCAGAGTTCACAAGGGGGGGGCATACCAGTACTCCAATGCGACTTTCAGCACAAGGTGTGCATGGCACAGAAGCATCCGGGAGGGAATGGAGACTATGCAGGAGGGGCCCGAGTAGCAACCTTCTACCCCAGCCCGAACAGGCTGCGCCTCAGACTGCCTGTTTTTTCATACAGAATGCTGTTAGCCCTCTTGAGACAGCATGTAGGGCAGGGCGAAGATTTATTTATTTGAACTAAACTTTTAAGTTTTCTCTGTGGGAATTTAGAATGTTGTAATAACTGTACGCCGCGGATGGGTTGTGCATCTCATTCCTTCAACCAACTGAGAATTGTGGTCATTGGAATATAGTATGACTACACACCCTGGCCTGGCGTATATCTCTTAACCTTTAATTGCCCAAACGTGTGACAACTGGGCAGAATGTGTGACATATCAATAAACAGGACAGTGCCTGCTCAGAACACTGTGTATATCAGTGCACTAATATTTCTAATAACTCAACCATCAAAGACTATTATGGAAATTCTGGTTTTACGTCTCAGTGGGCAATGTGGAATATTAGTGTCTCCATGTGAAATGGAGGTTTTCTGAGAGGAAAAAATGAGTGTCATTCCTCATAATGTGTGACAGCTGAGAGGTGTGTGTCCTGGAGTGCGTTATCATGGTTTTAAAATGTAGAAAAAGTCCCAAAAGCTGAAAAGCAAAGACATTAAGTGACTCGCACAATACGCCTTGTGACAGGATTCCTTAAAGTTTTTTTTATTGTTGAGTGGTTTCCATACAAAACAAGTCTCAAAACACTTCACTGCCAAATGGTAATTTGAGTTAAAGATAGCCACGTGAGACTAAACTTTATTTCATTTTATTCAGCATAAAAGTGCTAAGCCTAAGCTCGTTTACTATGGCGTCCTCTGCTGTTATAGATCACATAAATTGACTCTTTTTATTTATTGAAATGTTTCACCAGGAGGGCACGCTGAACAACAAATTGCTCATCTCATGTTGCAACCTGGGTAGGGGGGGTTACATAGGGTTGTGAAGGATGATCGGTTACAATGGTACGTGGGTAGTACAAATAATACAACATTGTAAGATTATGCAACAGTTGGAACACAAGGTATTGTACAATAAACAGTAGTGGAACATTGGGTAAATTACAATACATGTCCAAAATCGTACAAAACAGTAATAATGCAACAAAACCATTTATAATGCATGAGTGTACCAGGAGCAGAATTGAGGTATTTTACAGATTATATAGTAAAAAAAAAAAAATAAACTCTGTCAGTTTACAGGCAACTTGGCAATTTGTCAAAGAGTAACTGTACCCCTGTGACGTACTTTTGGATGGTACAGGTTTGAGATTTAGTGGTGTCACACAAGGTGGAAGGGAGTACCACATGTAAGGACAAAAATAACTAAAAGTAGAGCGACGTCACAATACGCTTAGAATTAAAAACATGCAGCTCAAATGTATTTGAGGACCAAAGGTGTCGATCTTGACACACCTTGTTGTTCTGGTTGAAAAATAAGAGGACACAGAACCACAAAATGTTTTTACAGAAAATGAAAGTTTGTGCAAAAAATGTCTTGTACTCAAAGAAAACCAGTCCTTTTTTTTTTTTTTTCCCTTATGTTAAGTATACAATGATGGTTATTGTATGGGCAATTCAAGACAAATCTGGTTGTACAAGTATATGGTTTTATTTAACTTTAGCAATAAATCATCAGAATCACAGTCATAAATCAGTGTACTGAAAAATAGGAAAAATATGACTTTGTATCATGATTTACATAATGTTGGGACATAATAAAGAATGATGTTTGTTTTTTTGGTGGGGGGACATTTTGTTCGAGACATCCTCAACATGTTCATTACCGAAGCAGATTGGGTCCATCCAAAATCCAAGAAACTTATAGGTTGCAACAGTCTCCAGAAAAATGACCATCAAAAGACAGAAGGTGTAGAATGGGAGATGTATAACTGGCTCTGTGGTACTGAGCGGTAATGCACCCGCTTGGCATGCTGGTGACTCAGGTGCACGCTCGGAGCCTGGGAACATCAGGAGCAGAGTTTGGCAGGGAGGGTGATAAGTGTTCTTGCAGTCATTCTCTTCCCTAGGGAGGGTCTGCGTGCACTGCTCGTCGAGTGACGCACTGATGTGCAGAGGCTGACCACATGTAGCTGGTTCCATCTCCAGCGTTTCGCCACAATGCGTGCTGCTGGGTTTTGGGGAGGGGCCAAGAAAATGGGAAAACGGCACCTGTCGCAACCTGCTGGATAATGGCCTAGTCCCCATGCTGCAGGTCTCCCTAGCACACCACTTCTCCCCCTCTGAGCTCTGCATACCTCAGACCCCCCCCCCCCGGAAATGTGCTCCTTCCTTCTGCCTCCTGGGAAGGGGGGGGCCTCCTTGCAGGGATAAGCCAGACCCTCTGAGATGCAGGGATAGCCTGGGGAGTGGGTAAAAAGAAGTGTCAAGAAAGGGTGAGACTGGCAGGCAGAACAGGATGATATGCAGCCAGAAGAGTAGCAGGTTTGGGGGGAGTGCAGGGATGGATAAAAAAAAAAATAGATGTAAGTTGACGCAGCTTATGAGGGGGGCATAAAGCCCCAAGATTGTAAAGAATTAAAGCCCATCAAAAGTAATTGTTGCACAGAGCCCAGTGAAGAACCTGAATAGTGAGCCAGCCCACCAGCACAGTGATAAAGCTACTGCTCGCAACGCCGATGATCGGGGTTCGAGAATGAGCCTGGTCTGTTGGAGGGCTGGTCAGGGGAAGGGAGAAGGATTGAAAATCCGATGAACCACTTTCCTTCTCTGGGGAGGAAGGGTTGCCGCTCCCGCTGCAATAGTGCTACCTGGGTGACCACACATGGTGGCGCAGTGGAGAATGCCTCGCGGGGGGGTGACATCAGTCGGGGGGACCCGCACTTGCCGCATTGGTCTCCCTGTACATGCCAATGTTGCCAAGGGATTATGGGCACCAAGAGCAAAGGGCTTGGTGCTGGCTTCCGGCAGGAGCCCCGTAAATCTGGGACAGTCCTTGCTGCCATCGCCAAGCTGCCCGATGATGCATGTGACCAGGGTTGTAGCCAGCCACCCCCTACCCCTCAAAAACTATAAATTAAAAAAAAAAAAAATCTGACTTGCGAATAACTGTTGAAATTGAAGATTCTGTAAATATTCACACAAATTATTCAAATAAACTGAAAAGAGAATTGGTCCCAAAACAGATCCCTATGGGATGCCCTTTTGAACTATGTTGGCTTCTGTTTCATTCTTCTAAACCAACCCTCTGAAAGCTGTTGGATTGATAGCTTGAGAATCACTGTAGGACAGAGGGTCCCAGATTTAAAGGGGCAGAACGGTCCAGCAACAGAACATGACTGACCGTGCTGAAGACCTCTGATCAACTAAGGCTGCACCAGTAAACTCTCCTTGGTCGGCAGCAATGTTTAATGACATCCAGGACCCCTGGCATGGCTGCCGTTGTGCTATGCTTGGAATGAAACCCTGACTGGAACTGATCAAAAAGTTGTTTCCAAAAGGGTGGCCAACTGCTTAAAAGCAGGTGCTCTTAAGAGTTTAAAAACTAAGGGCAGTAGGGAAATGGGTCGATAATTTTTAAGCTAATCAGGGGCGCCACCAGTGTGTATCAGGACCACCTTTGCAACATTCCACTGTGCAGGGACAAACCCTGCTTCCAAAGACCACTCGAACAGTTTTGTTGTGGGCCCAAATATTTTATATGCCCCGCATTGTACGAAGGTGTGGGCCAGTGCCATCTGGGCCACAGGCCTTAGTAGTGTCAAGGCCTAACAATAACTAAAACCTTGAAAGGTTGCATTTGCTGTGATAAACAAGAATCACTATGCCATTTCTGGGGCTGAGAAGAAGACTTTGAGTCACGAGATCAGTGAGAGAAACCGAACACGACAGAAAAATTAACTTTGTGTAAAGTGAAAAACATACTTACATAGTTTTGATTGATAGCTTGTGGTAGCTCATGGAATTTGACAGGTGGCAATATTATCGCAACCTGTCAATCAGATTGTTATAATCCTTTATCGCAATCTGTCCATCAGAGTCCATGAATTATCATGTTTGGAAAGTGAATTGCTGGCCTTAGTCGTATAATATTATCAAATGTAAACTACTGTAAAAATTAAACACATTTGATAAATGATCATAAGTACTTCACAAAAAGCACACAACTAAACCGTTAATCACTGAAGTTGAGCCTCCTAAAGGGTCAAACCCACCAGCCAGTCTGTATCTGCACATCTGTGCCCTCGGATGTCAACTGACTGCACCCAGAAAATCTGTTGGTGAGTTAGTGAATGTGTGAAATTTGGCTAGCATACTGGGGAAACTCACTAACACCTTTTGAGAAGAACCCTAGGACCTCCATTGGCCATCAGAATCAGTCACCATATGCAGAGTGCCATCTGGTGGAGAAAGTGAAATATAGAAACATAGAATTTGATGGCAAATAAGGACCGCTTGGCCCACCCAGTCTGCCCATTTCCCTACCTAATGCATAGGCTGCAGATCCTAGTTAACCAACAGCCTACTTTCTCCTACCCCCCACTAGAATTGTCTTATGTGACCTCCAGCCGACCAAGAGTTCCAGGAGGCGGGAGAAGCAGTGTGAAAGTGCAGGCAAAGCCGCAACCAATCGGGAAGTTTAATCGCTGTCTCTGCCTTTGTCCCATTGGGCGCTCTTCCCATTGACTTTAGCTGGACTCTGCAACACTTTTCTGGATGGATTTTCTGATTAGCTGTAACTTGTGTTAATTTCCTTAAAAGAGCTGTTTTTACTTAAAATTGTGGGTAATTTAAACATGTTTTGATGTGATGTTTGCTAGTGATTCAGCCTTTTCTGGGGATCAGTGTGGGCTAGACGCTTAGGCGCCTAACCCCCAAACCCTCCCAGTCTTTTGTTGTGCAGATTCTTGTTTCTTGCACCTAATTGCAGATTGCCTGCAATAAAATTGCCTTCTCACTGCCTTCTCCTCTGTCCCCTGACTTGCAGCCGGCATTGCCCTCCAGCTCCAGCCGCAGAAGGGGCTCCGAGCCGCCAGCGGGCCGGCGGTGACCTCCAGCCGACCAAGAGTTCCAGGAGGCCGGGAGAAGCAGTGTGAAAGGTAACGGGCAAGCCAAAATTTTGCCCGCCCCCCCTCCCCTCTTGGTTAATTGTATTTATACACTCTTTCCGCCATTTCTCTCATCCACGCCCACATCTAATTCTCTGTTAACCCATACCTACCCCGCATAATGCTAACTTGTTTCCTTTTGCTCCTTAACCTCTCATCTCCCCATTCCATTATGATAATCATATTATACCCCTGTCATGACGAATAAGTTAATGAATATGTTCTGCTCTCCACTGCCATCCACAATGTACAACCATCTATTCCTTATTCACTTTGAACCACTATTACACTGCAACCCCTGGGGTATCCCATAAAAGCCTCTCTAACAATCCAGCTCTCCCTAGCCCTTTACATGTATCCTGGATCTATAAAACCCTCTATGCCTGTCCATCAGACTCCTATGTTATGATAAAAGACACACCTATATAACAGCACCATCTCCCACTACACAGTGTGCATCTAGGATTAAGAGGAAATGCTCTGATCACTCTCTATCCCTATCCCTTGAGCCCTAGTCAAATTAATCTTCTACCTCCTTTTATGCATTGGCACCATTGAGATTAATCCTGGCCCCATTGTCAATTTATCTTCCCTTCTGAGCTGACTACCATAAAAGGACTAAGCTTCATACACTTCAATGCTTGCAGCCTCCTAAAAAGTTCATCTTAATACAGGCTTGGGTGGCACATACTCTTCCAGACTTCCTGGTCATCTCTGAATCTTGGCTCAGGCCTACAACAAAAGACAGTGTTGTAAACCTTCCCAATTACCAGCTCTTCAGAGCAGATCGCCTTCCAGGGTGGTGGGTGGCCATATACATTAAGGACACCATCTCTGCAACCTGCCTCATCAACACATCTGAGCCAAATGAATTTGAATGTTTATCAATCAAAATTTGCCTTCCTAATTGCTCATTTAAACTGATTGGATGCTATAGGCCCCTCTGCAGGCCTTAAACTGCTTTCTCACCTAGGGTCAATTCTCAACCAAGGCCCTGAAGATACCGGCTCATCCTTGGTGATTTGAATTTAAACTGGTTGTCTAATGTATCTGCACCTTTGATAACCTTTGTGACACCTATGGATTCACACAGCTGATTAAAGACCCAACTAGATTAACGAAGAAATTCCAGCAACAGCTCACTCCTGGATATTATGTTGGTAAACAAGCCTCACTTATACTCACATGCAGGAGTACTGCCAAGTGATGTGAGTGACCATTACCCTATAGCTGGCATAAGATCCACACTCAAACCACCAAATCCTGCAGAATTTATCCTCAAAAGGTCAAAAAAGAATTTCAATATCTCAGGTTACCTCCATGACCTGAGTACTACAATATATTGGCAAGATTTCTATCTTACAACCTCTGTTGAAACAGCACTCCAGACTTTAAAGGATATTATCACCAATGTTCTCAATATTCATGCACCTATCACCAGTATCAGAACTAGGTGAAAATCCTGCCCTTGGTTCACCTCTGAGCTTAAAGCAGCCTTGAGAACCAGAGACAAGCTGTGGAAAAAGGCAAGAAAAACAAAGGACACCAGTGATTGGCTAAATTTCAGAAAAGCAAGGAATTCATGTACAAAAAAAATAAGAACTGCCAAAACTGCCTACTATACAGCTGAATTGATGCCTCCTACAATAACCCATCCAGACTCTGGGTACAATAAAAGGACTTCTGGGCAACAGAATTTACTCCTGCCTTAACCACCAAATTGCTACTAATGACACACAGAAATTACAGGTAAACAAGAAATCTTAAATACTTCATGTTCACTTCACCACTGCTGGCCTAGCATTTGACTCATCACCTGCAAATATCCTGAGATCTTCCTTGAACCTGCAAACTACTGTGGGACAAATGGCCACTTCAACTTTTTCCTTCATCCCAATATCCGTGAAAGAAGTGGAAGATCTCCTCTCTAATTTAGACACAACTAAAAGTGCAGGTGCAGACTCCTGGATCCCTATTTCCTGAAAATTGCTTCACATGTCTTATCTGCCCCCTACTCATCTCTTCAATCTTTCTTAACTACTGGATCCATTCCATCTACTTGGAAAACAGCTCAAGTAGTTCCATTACTCAAATCTGGTGATACTAGGGATCTCAACAATTACAGACCTATCTCCATCCTACCAGTACTATCTAAGATGCTCGAAAACTAGTAAACTCTCAGTTAAGGGACTATCTGGATAACAATAACCTTCTAAATTCTGCACAATCTGGATTTAGATCAAAGCATAGCACCATTACTGCTCTTAGCCAAGGTAACCAACGATTGGCAGACTAATTTGGACAAAAAAATTTTACCTGTGCTGTGTTTCTGGATTTGAGTAAAGCCTTTGACACAGTGGATCATGACTTATTACTCACCTCCTTAACTCATTAGGCCTGGATTCCTATCACTCAACTGGTTTAAGGATTACCTTTCAGATAGGTGCAACTGGTTAGAAATGGAAATTACCTATCCACCTCAAAACCTCTGCTAAGGGGTGTACCACAAGGCTCTATTCTGGCCCTATCCTCTTTGCTATTTATATAAACAATATTGATGCCAACCTCACTCAATCTAACATTCATCTGTTTGCTGATGATACTGTATTGTATGTCAGCAATCCTCACCTTTCAAAGCCTGTGAACTTCTACAATCCAATTCTCCATTCTGCAGCACAATCTACTTGACAAAAAACTACTTTAAATGCAAAAAACAAAAGCTATGTTCTTACCACAAAGAGCTGTACTACCACTACCCCAGCATCCAACACCCTACATATATCCACCTTACTTGGAGAGAAACTTGAATTTGTTGATAACTTCAAATACCTTGAGTCTGGATAGATAACAGGCTTGACTATTCTGTCCATATTGAAGAGTTACTTAAAAGCTAAGACAGAGGCTCGGACTATTTTTAGAATAAAACATTACCTAAACAGTGATTCCAAAAAAGGTTAATTCAGGCCTCATTCCTATCCCTCATTGATTATGCTGATTTTCTCTACTGCCATTGTTCAAGTCATCTCTTACATAAGCTGGACACCCTGTATCACAGGTCCATAAGATTTATTACTGACCTTCCTCCAACACCCATCATTGCTCCCTTTATATGGCAGTCAACTGGACATCATTGCAACACAGAAGAAATAGAATGCTGTTATCTGGATACTCAAAGCGTTAACAGGCAAACTACCGACCTATATCACTGATTGCTTTACCCAAATTACAACCAGGCCATACACCTTAAGGATCAGTAAACTCATCACATTAAAGGTCCCCAATGCCTGCACCGGTATGGGAGGGCTGCTTTCAGCTATTCCTTAGCAGCTGCATGGAACTCTCTCCAAAATCCATGAAGCTAGATAGCCTACTACCTCTGGCATCCTTCAAAGATTGTTCTCCGCCTCTTTTCCAGAGCTCTGCAATTGCTTTTTATAAAGCATAATCCCCACCAATCTGACCCAACTAAACCTCCTTTTTCTATCCATTATATTAACTCAATTTCTTTCTTCCGAATCACCTATTATATTCACTTAAAAACTAGTTTAGACCATATAACTTATATTTTAGGACTGCTATACCTTTGTCCTCTTTTTTTCCTACAGGCTAAATGGTTCTATTGTTACTTGTATATATATAAATTGTTTTATATAATCATTTCATGCCATTGTATTGCTATTTATTCTATTCTTGTCTATGTAATAATACTTGTATCCTCATTTGTATGACCACTCAGGTCCATCTTGTAAATGAGCTTTGCTCAATGATGTTCGCCTGAATAAATAAAGATTTTGATTGATTGATTGATTGATGTCTGTCCCATGCATTCTTTAATTCCCCCACTGTTTTTGAGTCCACTACCTCCTCAGGATGGCTGTTCTGTGTATCCACAACCCTCTCCATGAAAAATACTTCCTCACATTACCTTTGAGCCGTCCCCCCCTCTATCTTCAAATTGTGCCCCCTTGTTCTTGCACATCTCTTTTTCTGAAAGATGCTACCCTCTTGGACTCTGTTGATTCCTTGATATACTTGAAAGTTTCTATCATGTCCCCCCCCCCCTCCTTGAGTGTATACATATTAAGCTTCTTTCTCTCTCTTCGTATGTCTTCTGGTGCAGATCCCGTACCATTTTAGTTGATTTCCTCTGGACAGCCTCCATCCAGTCTATGTCCTTGCGGAGATGGGGTCTCCAGAACTGGACGCAGAACTCCAGATGGGGTCTCACCAACTGTCTGTACAGAGGGATAACAACTTTGTTTTCTACTGATGATGCCTGTCCCTGTGCATCCCAATATCCCACCAGCTCTCCTTACTGCCTTCTCACATTGCTTGCCCACTTTAAGGTCATCTCATATTACCACCCCCAGGTCCCTTTCCATTTCTGTTGTTGTTATCTCACCCCCCATTGTGTACTTTTCCCCTGGATTTTTGTCTCCCAGGTGTATTACTTTGCATTTCTTTGCATTGAATCTAAGCTGCCATATATTTGACCATTCCTCTAACCTTGCCAAGTCCCTTTGCATCCTTTCCACCCCACATTCTGTATCAGTCCTGTTGCAGATCTTTGTGTCATCTGCAAAGAGACATACTTTTCCTTCCAGTCCCTCTGCAATGTCACTTATAAAGACATTAAAGAGGACCGGTCTCAGTACTGAACTCTGCAGTACCCTACTAGTAACCCCCATTTCTTCAGAGTAAAGTGTACAAGAACGAGGCAATCCAAGACATTGACTAAAAGGAAGGTTTCCCTTTCAGCTGAATGATTTCAACTGCTACCTCAGAGACCAGGAATGCAAGGATTGATCCCTGGGTCCGGCACTGAAACTTTCTAGCGTGTAATTCAGTTTACAGACGATGTTCCCCCACGAAGCTGGCTAAGGACATTATGAAGTGTTCTGTCTGTTTGCATTAATTATGCATGCCAATGGCACAGGACCTCACTTAGCCACAGAAGCCTGTTGTGCAGCCTGCTGTATATGAACATTTTATGAATAAACTCTATCCCATCTTTCAGATGAGACATTAAACTGAGGTCCTGTCAGCCTCGTCTGATAGCTGTTCAGGTGGATGTTAAAGATCTTCTGGAAACCAGTTTGCATCTATACCCCCCCCCCCGACCAGGCCGAAAACAGGAAGTATTTTCTAGCACTCCTTTCCTGGTAAACAAGTAAGCATTAATCACCAACGAAAGTGGCATCTAATGGGGAGTTAATGCATGGTTGAGACTATTATGGCACGAGGCCGGAGGCCGAGTGCATACAACAGTCCAACCATGCATTAACTCCCCATTAGATGCCACCTTCGAAGGGGATTAATGCGCTTGTAACATGGTCTCTCCATGGCTGTACATCTGAGACAAATAATTTTGGTGATCTTAAACAATACACAATGACACCAATAAAGTTAATGGGTTCTTTTTACTGTTACTTTTTGCCCTGTTAAACCTCTCTTACATACATGTATGTAATTTTTTGGGGGGGTCTCCTTGTACCACTATCCAATTGTTCACAATTGCAGTCATTTTGAGAGATTTCTGAGCGGATGTTCATTTGCTACTGCTGCTAGGATGACCTCGGTGTTCCTGTTTCACTCCTGTACCCTGTACGTCTCTATCATTTGCATACCCCTGCGTTATTTGTTGGCCACTCGTCCTACTGTTTGCCTGCTGAAACTTGCTGTCTAATAACTTGCTTTTTTCACTACTCACAGTTGCTGACTCTCTCTGGTTTCTGTTGTCTATGCTTCGTCCTGTAATTTAGATTTTTGACCACAGGGTGAGGCTTAGTGTAAGTGGTGGGTGTCTGTTCAGCTGCTGGTGGGCATTGCAGAAGCACCACAGATGCACAGCTGCAGGGTCTAGTGTCGCAGTCTCTGCACAAAAGAACACTAGACAGAATGCTAAAGGAATGCCATTCACGTTTGCCGCACCTGCACCCAATTTTACAGTCTTGGGTGCAGTTGTGACAGTTTACCAGCTTTATTGCATCTTGTGCCATATCTCGGGCGCAAGCTCTGTTCAAACGGTCCCCGTTACTGATTCAAGCTAGAGCACAAAAATTAGTCTAGAGTGCATCAGTTGCCGCAAGGGATAGAAAATTCCTTTAGATTGCTGCAGGCCCTGTGTGCAGTGTTGAGTAAGTTACTTTTTCTGTTACTTTTGGAAACTTGTTCCAGGAAGCTCTGTGCAATCACTAGCAAGAATGGAGAAGTACTAGAACAAGTAACGCACCTAACCAACATCACACCTTGGCCACGAGGGATGCAGGTGACAAGCCCGTTCTGAGATGGCTACTGGGCTCCACTCATGAACCAACTGCTGCCAAGCATGACTCAACAACGTGCACTAGTGCTACTTGACTGGGTGATGCACCCGCTGTCTGCCTAAGATCACTCTTGTCTCTGAAACTACAGTGTGACTTGATGTCCCTGAGCCTGCCACCGACGGGCTCGTCAGCTTGCTGTTTGCTTTAATATCAGGCCCGACAAATGCTAGTGTGGCTGTAATGTCCCCCAATAAATGAAAATTTAATGGAAGCAATAATACCTGTCACTCTAATAAAAGGTCAGGAGAAGTAAATGTGAAAAGAAGTAAGAAAGAAAAAAATTGCATTTTTCCTGTTCTGCTTTGCATACCTCTTGTGGGTTATGGTTGTCAACGGGTCAAGAGAGAGACATATAAAATAAGGAAAAGAGTGAAGCGAGGACATGGTATGAATTAGTGATAATTGAATTATATTTTCCTTTGAAATGTATTCTGTGCAACGTTGTTAATTTTGCCTGCTAGGATGCTACTTTCAGATGTGATGTTTTCCTTTGACTTATGTCAAATTAACTGTGAGCCAGTTGGTGAATCAAGTTGGACTGAGTCTTCAGTGCCTTGCTTTCAGGTTGCTGTTGCTTGAATTTCTGTGGAGCATAAAAATGGGAGAAGGGTTTTTTTTATTTTTATATATATAAGGATGATGAAAGTACAAAAAAACAGCTTCAGCTATCACTGTCCGTCATTATGTTGTTGTCAGTAAAGGGATAGGAATCTGAAAACAACTTGGAGTGGTACTATACTATATCCAGCCTTCTTTTGGGCCTTTCTGCCTCCACCGTCAGTCTTCTTATTAAATAAAGACCTGCTTTGGGAGTATATTTTAGCTCCAATAGCAGTATTAAAAAAAAAAAAAATCAGAACTTAAGGTTCTAATAAGGTTCTGTTACAGAAAATGGCACAGATTCAGGCTGGTTCTAAACTTATTTGAATCAGTTCTCCAGTCCCTACCCTTTTTTTTCACATTCCAATATTAGAATTACTGGTTAGTGAAAGTAGATCTGGTTTTCATGGCGATGTCCTCAATAATAATGAAACACCGAAAACTGGCAGCAAAAAGTGTTGCAGTCTATCCAGTATACCAGCTGAGGTTTTATTTCATTTTTATTTTATAATTTGTGGCCAGGAAAGGCGCACTAAGCTGAGGCTTGTTTACGGGTGTGTCTTTTTCACAGAAAGAGTGGTGGATGCATGGAACGGCCTACCTCAGAAAGCGGTGGAAATGAATACAGTGCAGGGCTTCAAACAGGCAAGGGATAGGCATAAAGGAGCAGTACAGATGAGTATGATTAGATAGGCCATTGACAGAGCAAAGGCCTGTGGTACATTCAAAAGGTGGAACAAATGGGCAGACTAGATGGGCCTTGAGGTCCTTATCTGCCGTCAACTTCTGTGTTTCTATGTTTCTATGTCCTGGGAGTACAGGGAAGTTAAGTGACTTGCTTGTGGTCAGACAGTATGCAGCGGTGGCTGCGACATTCAAACCCAGTTTTCCAGGTTTGCTGCTCAGTGCTTTTAAGCACTCTGCTATATTGCCTGCCTGGCTGGTTGTGGTTGTACATCCCCTTCCCCCTAGGAAATCATGACCAACCCCCCTCCTCACACAGATCCCATGACTGCCCCCTCATAAAGCTCAATACCTTTTTTGCACTGGTTTCCACCCCTCCACTACCCATTCTGTGGAGTAACATTTCCAAATGTCCTTTTTGAATTTCACTCCCACCCATTTCGTTTTTACGTAGCTTTTTTTTTGCCTTCTGCTTGCAGTCGTCCAAGGATATACCTTGTATTTGGGGATATAACCTGTTCGGGTGTTTCTGCCATCATTTGGGGTTTTATTTTGCTGTCCTGGTTTTCTCCCATAAACCCTTCTTCCTTTCTGTGGTGTGGGCAGAGCCTCTGTTGGCCTCACATGCACACAGCACCCCTGTGCTGAGAGCAAGCTCCCTGGCTCAGTTGCAGGGGTCGCTGGGGCACCAGAACCTGCCACCAACCCTCTCAGACTGAAACACGCTGCCATGCAGCAACTACCGCAGTCTGGCCTACCTCCTGAACTCTGGTTTCTGACACAGCCACCATTGGGATGGTCCTGCCCCATCAGTTTCTTATTGCTCCCCCTCCCATTTGAATTGCCACTGGTTGTGAATATCCCTCTAGAGTCCACTTTAATACCCTGCATATATTAAAAGGTTTCACTCTGCCGGCTCCGTGGTGGCACGTGATGTGGGATCACCTGGCACACTGGCAACCAAGGTTCATGCCTGAGCGCGGGACAACAGGAGCGGAGACTGGCTCGAGAGTGTCCTTCAGATGTTCTCCTCCTGTGGGGGGGGGTCAAGGATGCACCACCCTTTAGTGGCTCCTGGGGGCCGGTTACTGCATCACATGTTGTGGTGTGGGTGACCTCACGTCACATGCGCGATCTGCCAGGATGCCGCGGCATGCATCCAAAGTGGGCGGGGGGAACTGAAAAAGGAAAAATTGCCACCTAAGCCATCAGGATAACGGCAGCCCATCCTCCTGTCCCCATGGCAGCCAGGGATGTCTATGCTGTGCTCTTAGCGCTTCCGGCAAGGACTGAAGAAAGTACCTACGAGCACTAGACAGTCTCCCCTCCTAGTCGTGACCATGGGAAGGGGGGCCCACCTGATGAAGTGATATGTCAGGTTGGTTGGGGGTGCAGCAGGATGAGGGGCTGAGGGGCAGCAGATGGGAGGAGCAGGATGGCGGGCCTGGCCACCCGAAGGAGAGGACGGCTAGGCTGATGGGAGGAGGGAAGATAAATAAATAATGCAAAAACAACAAACAGCTTGTCATGTCACCCAACCCCCCTCCCTTCTGATTGCCAGTGAGTTAAGCAGAAACAACTGAGAAGTTGGTAATTTCTGAGGGATTAAGGACTGATTGGGGGAATGGGTGGCCTGAGTTGCAGCTGAGGGCCACCTCCTTCCAGCCAGTCAATCCAAGGAGTGAGCGTCTTTCAGGTTGTTATTGCAGTTATAAATCTAATCGCAATAACAGCTTTCATTTTTTTTTGTTTGTTTTAGTTATGTGGTACAAGCCATGCACACCACACAATGTCAGTTGGCAGCTGGATCGGTCATTTCTCAGATGTTGATGACCAATCCAGTAGCCAATCAGGACCATCCACTCATGAATAATTAATTAGATTTATAATACACGTTGAGGCCCTCTAATCTTTGCTCGTACGTCCTCCCCTGTTGCCCCAAATCATCATGGTTGCCCTCCGGTGCACAGATTCCAGCCTGTTGATGTCCTTAGATTTCAGAACTGTATGCAGTATTCAAGGAGTAGTCTCGCCAGGGTCCTGGAAAGGGGTACTACGACCTCTACATTTCTGCTGCTCAACCCTCTATAAATGTATCCCAGCATCCTATTCACCTTCCCTATTGCTTTATCACATTGTGCTGATGATTTGAGACTGTTAGATAGCATGACCTCCAGGTCCCTTTTTCCCCCTCTGTCACAGTAACCAAAAAAAAAAAAAGACTACAAATTCATATATTTTTGATGCATTCTGTAATTAAGTTTTCCTGACACCAGCTGGTTTTCATTTTTGCCAGAAACCAGTGATTGTGAGGTCAGTCGGGGGCAGGCTTTTTTTTGGTTATGAATTGCATTGTCTAGCTCCTTATTCACCAGTGCTGCATCTTCCACCCCCACATTCCAGTCTCATCCCCTACTTCCCAGGGACATATTTTACCTTCCAAGGTTTCCTTTTTTTTTTTTTGGCAACTCTTTTTGTCACTTCCTTGAGCCCCGTGAACTTTCTCTGGCAACCTCCCAGACCCACACCATCATCTCTACCTCCCGTCATGGCCCCTCTCTGCACCCCTCAGCCTGGCACATACCCCAAGTCTGAACCCTCCAGGGAAGGGCCGCCCTATCCACCCAGGGTGCTCTATCTTCAGTACTAAGCTCCGGACTGGGAGGAGGCATCGGAGAGGGAAGCACGACTTTGGGAGTGTGGACGACTGGAGGGTAGGAGGCACCTTCGCCCACCACGGGAGGAGGGTTTTTCCCGACATTAGTTCCGCCCACTCCCACCCTCCCCTCTGAACCTGGACATGCAATGACATCCTGATGACCGGTCGCCTGACTGCCGCAGCTCAGTCCAACCCCTTTCTGAGCCCCATAGCTTGGCAGTGCCTCTGATGTCCACCAGAGGCTGCTGTGGTGCTGGGTTGCCCCCGGATCCCTCTCCAAGAAAGGAGAGCTGTCCTCTGGATGCTCAATCCTCTCTCTCCCCCGCCGACACCCGATGGCCCGGGCTCATTCCTGAACCCGGGTTGCCGGCATGGCGCGAGGTGTGGCGTCCAGCGCCTCAACCCTCAGCGCCACTGGGCCGGTTCCTCCCAAGGTTTCTACAGAACTACACCAGAACTCTGGTTGATTCTGTTGGGGATGGCGGCTATCACACACGGGTCCATCTTGCGCAGCCCTGCTTGACACCAACCAGCATCCAACCTCCCACTAATGACTTGAGCTGCATTGCCACCTTTCATCACCCAGTTAGCAATAATTCAGCGGAGCCTGCTGCCCTACCTTCACAGCATGGGAGTGAGTCCTCCGGGACAGTTAATCCTTCTGCACTTCGGTCCAACCCAGATGCCCTGGGCTTGTTCTTGAGCATGGGTTGCAAGCGGTAGCCCTATCGCTTTGCTGACTGGCCAGCCACTCAGATGCATTTTGAAAGATTGAATAAGTACAGCTTTTGCTGGAATATTTATTAGATCAACAACAGAAGAAAGTATAAATAAAAAACATAGAAAACACTACATGACGGGGCCTGTGCATTTGGATCCAATCCCACGTGGAACCCTGGTGGTGTGACTGTGGCAGAAGTGGCAGATGGGATTGGGGGAACTGGGACATTGCCTGAAGTAGGTGCGTAGCAGCAACCAGGGGGACAAAAAAGCCAAATGCAAAAAAAACTGCTTTTCTTTATACCCTGAGAGATGACTTAACTTGGTTTGGATTGCGGCAAAGGTGGAGTGCCTTGGCAGTGGGTTTGGTGCCAGTCATGCTGGGGTGTGGAGCACGGCCTGTTAATGGTTATTTTTATTTTTTTTGGTTTAATGTTTTTTTATTACAGTACTGAGGCTGAAATGAAAATATTGCCTTCTACTTAAAGGAAATTTCCGATATAAGGTATTGGGCTTCATAGCCCAGTACCTTATATCATCGTGAGCTCACTGCTACAAAAATGTAAATTTTTAAGTCAGTAGTTTTAGTAGAGGAAGGGATCATAACTGGTGCCGAACCCATGGCCAGCCAATTCCTTCCAACTTCCTGATGAGCACGCTCTGCCCCCCGTACTCTCAGAATTTGTGACGTGTGGCCAGGGAGCGTGCTGGGGTGAGCCCCATACAAGTCTATGGGGGCTGTTTTAAATATCAGATTTAGTCATTTTAAGCACTCCTACAGGAAAATTAAAGCAGTCTCTTAACTAGTAGGGACCCAACTAGTTAAGCGATTGCTTTAATTTTCCTCTTGGAGTGTTTAAAATTGCTAAATCCGGTATTTAAAACAGCCCCCATAGATTTGTATTGGGCTCACCCCCACGCTGTCCCTGGCCACACATTACAAATTCTTAGAGTGCGGGGGGCAGAGCGTGCTCATCGGGAAGCTGGAAGGGATTGGCTGGCCTTGGGTTCGGTGCCAGTTACGATCCCTTCCCCTACTAAAACTGCATGGTTACCTCACTTCTGCAGCGTTTCAAGGCAGTGGAAAACTTTTGGGTAAGGAAACTGGGGAACTGCACTGCCTGTTTTGGGGATGAGCCTAAGTCCTGGCATGGAATGAAAACCTCCAACCTAGCCCACTGAAGCACTTGTTGCCAATGGAGCTCTGTAGAGTTGAGATACTTTGGTAGCAACAGCAATGTTGTGAACTGCTGGTGACTTTGCTGTCCTCAGTACATTGCTGTCCACATCCTCAGTAGCAGAACTTATGACACATCTACCAACCTACTGTTGATTCATTGTCTATTTCCACGACACTTGTACAGTTGGTTAGGGTGGTCACTCAGTTCTTCCAACCACAGAGATTTTTTCTCAACCATTTGATTAAAGTGATTTATTTTTTTGGTTTCAAGTAAAAAGTTCATAAATGGTTTATTAGTAGAAGCAAAGCACAGAATTTCTCCCCAAAATCTGAATTTCTACACTTTCCTGTTTTTTCAACTGCAGTTTTTATTAAAACAGGCTTTGTTAGCAGTTGGTAGATGCGTTCCTCTTAAAGCAGCAGTGCAACGAAAAATGTTTTTCCCAAAAAAAGCTAGCTTCAGATACAATTAATAAAAATATTAGCAAACCTGTCAAATCTACTTTTGTAGGTACCTCCTATGCTGCGTACCATAAGTTCATTTTATTTTTGCGATCCTAACCCTTACCAGGTTTACAGTGTTATTTCTAAGCCAATTTACGGACACATGAAATTGCTGGCAGAAAAGGGCCCACAGTTCTATCAAGTCTATCAAGGGAGGCAGTATAGCGCAGTGGTTTAAGGCTCTGAGCTGCAAATCAGGAGACCTGGGTTTGAATCCTGCAGCCCCCACTTGCATACTGTGTGACCCTGAGCAAGTCACTTAACTTCCCTGTGCTCCCAGGTTGCACCTGTAAACAAGCTTTCAGCTTAGTGTGTCTCACCTCGTTAAACAATTTGGGGTTGGGGGGTCTGCCCGATTGTGCAGCTTTGACGACAGCTGCCCCAGCCCCACCCATACCCCTCCCTTCCTCCCCTTTCCTGGTTTAATTTATGGCGGACATAATTTTTTCTTGAGAAAAAAATTAATTAAAGCATTTTTATAATTCAGATTTTGGCAAACCAGAACATTTTACCACCAAATAAAACTGGAAGATGCCTGGAATCTTTAGTGGAAAAAAAGTAGAGTTGAATTTTTTTTGTCCAGTTTTGTTGCACTGCTGCACTTGGTTCCAGGTTGCTTATTCCTGCCCTGCAAACATAATCCCCTGTTTATGATGTCACAGCCTGTTGCCACGGAAATTATTTTGAGTGTCTGACCATGCTGAAGAGATTGACTTCAGGGCAGAAAAAGCAGCCGGTATAGATCGAGTCGAAAAGGCGAGGAGCTTGTTTTCCTGCCAACGTCAGTAATAAAGACTGGAATGTCCTGACATTCAAATTAGTTAATGTTACGAGATGGGAACCCTGCTGATACCAGCCTTAACTTTGTTTGCTGAAGACTGGAAACCCATTTTAAAGCAGCAGTATTTCTTAGCAGAAAAACGTGCCTTCATAGATAATTATTTGTTTTTACTAATGCATTTCTGGTGAAAACATCACTCTATTCATTTTCCTTTTCATTGTACTTCATATGGAGTGTTGATGTTTTAAAGTTCCTACTCTGGCCGCACCCATTATGAATAAATTAAACATTCTGGTGCCAAGCTATGTAGTTTGCCATCAGGAATTTGTGCTCCCAAAGTAACCCTGAGGGAAGGGAGTTTTAAAAAGTTTATGTTGGCCAATTAGTTATGAGAAATCAAAATATACTGATGAGTAATCTTTTTTTGCATTTAATTATGTTTATGTCCTCTTCCCTCTTTAGCTTCAGTCTCCCTTGGGAACACCCATTGTGTACTCAATCCCCCCATACCTGGATGCCCGGCCTCCACAGAGCAGAGCCTTGGTTATGGCCCTTAGGCTAGGCTAGGTTGGTGGTGGGTGGGATGTACCCCGATTCGTGTGTCATCAGGCAGTGTTGGTGAGTTACTTTTCTATTCCTTTCTATTGCATTTGGAAACTTGTTCCAGGAAGCTCAGCGCAGTCACTAGCGAGCATGGAGAAGTACTAGGAAAAATAAATACGCCTTATGGTTACTTAATTTTTTTCTACAAAAACAATACAAAAATAATAACAGATTACATATATTTGAGAGTAATAGGTTAGTTACTAGTTACTTTCAAATAAATGTAATCAGTTACATTTACATATTACTTTTGTATGAAGATATAAGTTTTTGTAATTGTAAGGTGTATTACTTATTTCAGTACTTCTTTATCCTTGCTAGTGACTGCACAGAGCTTCCTGGAACAAGTTTCCAAAAGTAATAGAAAAAGTAACTTACCCAACACTGCCATCAGGTGGCATCCACTCTGTATACCAAGATCCATCATTCCAGAACCCAGGGGCATTTTGTCTGTTTTCTTCCCATCCTCTGGGGTATTGTGTACTGCTGTCCAGGGTGCATGCATGCAGTGCATGTTGAGTGCCAGTGTCTGTGGCAGCCCATTCCTCCCTGAACCCACAAACCGCAGTACCACCTGTGTTCACTTGGGTGGCGGCATTTGTGACACAGGAGGCTTCCCACCTTCCCCGGAGGTGGGCAGTGTCTTTTGGGATATTTAGACCCCCCCCACTGGCCTCCAACTTGGGCTTGTTCCCGAATTCAGGACATTGGTATTGGACGCGGTGGCCCCTACCACTGTGCTGACAGGCTGGTCTTGATGATCAATCTAAATAAAAGAAGTCTGTTATTGCTCAAAAAAACAAAAACTATTTGATGAAATGTTTTGCTGACTAACAAATACTGTTGCTTTAAATGTCAGGTGATGCGGTGTCTCTTAATAGTCCAATGGTAGAATGTTGCAATGCACTGCCAGAGATCAAGTTTTGGAAGTGAGCCTGGCATGCAGGTAAGGGAGGTGCCTCATGGCATTAGAGACCTCTGTGATCCTGTAATCCCCCGAACAAAGGATTCACCTTTCAGTCATTGGTGGGGACGGATGCTTGCAAGGCCAACCGAGAGTGTGGTACGGCTTGGGGGGAGGGGTTCAGCCGAAAATGGAGGCTAAAACCTTCCTGCTGTCTCGACAGCTGTTGCCATTCCTGGGCTCTGCTACCATGTTGACCTTGCAATGCCAAAGCCTGTCAAGGTAGTGAGAAGGACCCGAGTACTGGGAGGGCCATCGGGGACTGAGAAAAAGCTAAATGCAAAAACCCCACATCAGGTTGCTCACATTGTGTCACCCTTGAAAATGGACACTCGTTCATGGGCCTTCCTGTATATACTTGCTGTCCTAAGACATGGCCACATGTTTCCTGAAATTTAGTTTTTTATCTAGAGAAATTCCCTGCCTGCCTGCAGTAGCACTGTGGGCCACCAGAGACTCTCTTTAGATGCATCACAAAATATCTGAATGCATCTATGGCTGCAACTGTTGCATTCAGACATGCATCACAGAGGTTCTTTGTCTTTTAAATAGCTTTTTGTTTTAATTGGGTTCACCACAACATAACCCAAATAGACTATCTTGGGGTAGCTGGTTCATTCCACTGGGGTGTCAGACAGATAAGGCATACTGATGAGTCCTGGTAGGATGAAACATGTGTCTGTCTTCTGTTGGCACCCTTTGCAACCTGTGTGAGAGGTCTTTCGGCACCATACATTTCTGCTTAAAGTTGAACCAGCATAATATTCTGTGGTGATTTGCATATGCAGCCCATGATGCTTTGCATTGTGGGGTCATTTGTGATTTTGTATTTCTTTAAACTTGGCTTCCCAGCCAAATGCCCTTTGGGGTAACCATTGCCTCAGTGCTTGCACACAGAGGTTCTTTGTCTTATATATATATATATATATATATATATATATATACATACACACACACACACACAAAGATGCATACATACATACACTCACACACATAATACAAAGATACATACATAAACTCATAGTAGAAAGATGCATACACATACATACCTATACACACAACACATAAACACATGCATACATTCTTGCATATTCAAACATATACACAGATACATAATACACAAATGCATAGATACAGATACATACACACATAGGTGCATACCTACACACATGCATAGATGCGTACATGGATATATACATACAGACATGCATAGATGCGTGCATGCATAAATAAATGTAAAGCTCTACAGGGTCAGTCAACAGCATGACACGTGTTTGCCTTGTTTTTTGCACCAGATACAGTAGGAAATGTTATACGGTGTCTACAAAAGTAGAAAAGATGGTGCATGTGTAAAACAAAAATTAGTTCTTTTCTTTTAATGGTATGTCCGGGGATGCAACTTATTGCAGTTAGAATCAAACTGAATGTTTTTTTCTTGACCTGCAGTCAGAATAAGGCTTTATAGAGCCATGTGAAACAGGAGACAGAGAAAGGAAAAGGGAGAGAGACAGATAAGCCGAGAGAACAAGCAAGCATTAATTACACAATTAGACCTTCTGTGATGCACAGTAGGAGACTCTCAGGCTCCTCCATTGTGGTTCATCAATTTGTTTAACTGGAGGTTAAGGGTATTGAGTGAGTGCTGAAATGAACAGGGGCTTTTAGTGTCATCTGACGTACTAATGCAGACGTCAGCATGAGATAAGTATTGGCAGTAATTAAGAACTGGACTGGCACAGACATTGTTGTTATATATAGCGCGTTTCCTACACTTTGTATCTCCAACCACTTTACAGGACCAACGAGTGAGAGACTGATAGTGAAGGGACTTCATGCAGGCAGAATGCATTAAGTGCTCAAATGCATCCCATGCACAGCCATAAACAACCGCGGAACCGGTCTGGAATCTGGGGGAAGACACGGAGGAGCCCTTCTATAGATCGAGAAAACGCTCTTCTCCCCTGCGCATAAGACGCTATTAATCTGAAAGAGTGTCTCATGGCAGATGCCCTGGATATAGGTTCCTTTGGAGGAGTTCCTTTGTTTAATTTTATTTTTTATTTATTCGTCCCCTGCACTCTGTACCCGATTTCCTTTGGGTCCTCCAAGGCTAACCTTCTGTCCTCTTTACCTGGCCTTCTCAAGGTGCCATGCCCTGGCCCACATAGAGCCCTGGTTTACCCCTCTGGTAGGGAGGAGATGGAGGGCTACACCCTCAAACAGTCTGTCTCTTCGGAGCAGCAATTTCGGAGGCCCAGGCAGGGCGATCTTGCAGCGCCCTGGGGGGACAGTCTTCATCAGGTACAGAGCTCTTTTTCTGATTTTCTTTCCCCAGCCCACAAGCACATGCCTACAAGGGTTGCAGGGGTGTATGCATGCTAATGCATCATCACCCGCAGCCAGTGTGGCTCCTCCAACCCCTAGTCTGATGAGCCCTACAGTCTCCTGCATCCAGGGGACAGTATGGTGGCAGCAGATGGAACGCTCCCTCCCTAGGGAAGGAGAGCATCCTCTGGGATGTTAAATCCTCCCCTGCCCCCACTGGTCCTTAGTGACCCAGGCTTGTTTCCAGAACACAGGTCACTGGTCTTTTCATTTTTAATATATTATATCCAGTCCCAGCAGTCTGACCCTCGGCTCCTGCAAGGGGTCAGTAGCACGCCAGCAACATCCCCCCTCCCCCCCGAGGAGGAGGAGAGCAGTCCTTGGGATGCTCAATCCTCCTCCCCCAGCTGGCCCTCCAACTCCCGAGATCGCTTCTGATCCTGGGTTGTCGGCATCGCAAGTGGTAGCGCTACGCTGCCCTGGTGGGCCAGCCAGATCAGACTATTTGAATGGCTAGTGAACATTCCAACCTGTATAATTATCTCATCATAATGTTTATTACGTGGCTTTCATCAGGTACCGAACAAGCCAGGTAGAGTTAGACAGGAGGGAATGTAAAGAAAGGGGGTTAAAGAGTGTGACAGAGCTTTTTTTTCCCCCTCGACAAATATGAAAGCGGCAGAAAACCAGGGATGAGGTGATCAGGTTCAAGAAGAGGGAGTGAAGGAGGCTGAGAATGGAAAGGCAAACTTACAGAATGAATATTTCTGTTCCGTATTCACAGTAGGAGACAAAAGCCTGCTGCCAGAATGCAGCGTTAAAACCAGTAGGGGTTCAAAAGTGAGTGCCAGTGTGGAGCCCATCCCAGAGGAGAGGGTGTTAAAGGGCTTACAGGCACCAAAAGTCACTAAATCAGTGGACTGGGTGGGATGCATCCAAAGGTGTTAAGGGAAATGGGGTGGCATATCCTAGCAGGACTGCTGAGTGATTTCTCCAACAGATTTCACTAAAAATACCACCAACAGCTTAATCTGGTTCAAGGTCAGTTGGCATTCATCTGTATCCCCCTCCCCCGGGTCGTGCCTGAAAATAGGCAGGATTTGTCTAGTGCACTTACCTGGTCAACAAAAACTAAATAAATAAAATATTTAGAAGGGCAGCCTTTAGGAAGATGGGTGAATTATTAAGGAAACACCTTCTGGGCATCGAGACAGATATGGGGGTGGACCAGAGGTGGTCCATCATTAAGGAGGGAATAAGGGCTGTAACTTAGGAGTGTGTTAGTCTTAGGGGGAAAAACTCAAGAGCCAGAGCACCAGCTGGGTTAGTACTGAGGTTGCCCAGGCAGTAAGCGGCAAGAGGGTAGCCTATAGGAAATTCAGGAACAGCAAGAGAGAGGAGGACAGGGAGAATTACCTAAAGGCTAGTGAGGCAAGCACAGTGGTCCAGCAGGCTAAGGCCCAGAAGGAACTGCAGTTAGAGGAGGAATTAAGAAGGGGGAGACCTTTTTTCATATAAGGAAAAAGGGACAAAAAGGACAGGATTGTTAGGCTTTGGAAAGGAACAGTGGGTAGAGGAGAATGAGAGAAAAACAGGTACTGAATGAATACTTCTGTTTTATCCCCACCAGGGAGAAAGACAGGCCAGTGCCAACGGGGTGGGGGGGGGGATGGAAAGAAGCACAGATGAGGTGATAGAGAGGGATAGAGTGAGGAAAGGGCTGCTAACATTAAAGGTAGACAAATCACGAGGCCCAGATAAAGCACACCCAGGGGTGCTGTGGAAACTAGCAGAGCAGTTTGCGGAGCCGGTGATGGACTTGTTCAATAGTTCAAGGTGTGATACCACAGGACTGGAGAATGGCACATGTAGTGCCTCTTCATAAAAACAGTCCCAAGGATGACTAGAGAATTACAGACCAGTCAGTCTGACATCCGTAGTGTGCAAGCTCAAGGAGACCATACTTACGGAAAGGTTTCTAGAGTATCTAGAGGATGCATGGTCTTTGGGATGCAAGGCAGCATAGGTTTGAGGGAGGAAGGGAGGTTGTGTCAAATGAATCTTATCTGACTTCTTTGACTGGGTCACTCAACCAGCAGACAGGGGCCATGTGGAGCCCATCTTCTACCTGGATTTCAGCAAGGCCTTTGACTCTGTATCCTACACGAGGCTGATCAGGACATTGGCAGATCTTGGCGTTGGGGAGAAGATGAAAACCGGCTAGTAAACTGGCTGGGGAACAGGACCTAGAGGGTTGTAGTAGGGGGAGAGTTACCTAGCACCAGGGAGGTCAGCAGTGAGTTCTTGCGGGGCTCAGTGCTAGGGCCGGTGTTGTTCAGTGTCTTTATTATTGACATTCAGGATGGGATTAAGGGAAAAATGTGCCTTTTCACAGATGATATCAAGCTCTGTGGAAGGGTGGACATGGTCTAGAGGATACAGGACCTAAAAGAGGATCTGGAAAAACTTGAGAGGTGGTCCGGGATTTGGCAGCTTGACTTCAGTGCCAAGAAATGCCAAGTTATGCACACTGGAGTCAAGAATCCAAGATAGGAGGGTCCAGGTATCTGCAATGGAGGAAGAGAAGGATATGGGTGTGATTGTCGGTAGTGACCTGAAGCAGTCCACGCAGTGCAGAAAAGCAGCAGCAAGGGCAAATAAGATGTTGGGATGCATAGCTAGGGGGATCAGCAGTAGGTGAGAGGAGGGCATACTGCCCTTGTACAGGTCTTTAGTGAGGCCACATCTAGAGTATAGAGTACAGTACTGGTGCCCAACCCTTAAAAAGGGATTAACCTGCTGGAAGCAGTCCAAGTTACCAGAAAGAATAGAAGAGGGCAACAAAGATGATTGTGGGTCTGCAACATAAAACATATGAGGAGAGCTTGGGGCCCTGAACATGTACCCCATGGAGGGGAGGAGGGAGAGAGGGGTATTAAATGAGACCTTCAGGTACTTGAAAGGGATAAATAAGGTGGAAAACGAGGGTCTCCTTAAGCTTAGTGGCAACTGTAACATGAGAGGGCACGATTTTAAGTTGGAGGGAGGTTTAGAAGGGAGGTTAGGAAGCATCACCTCATGGTGAGGGTGGTGGCCAGTTGGAATGTGCTATCGGAAGAGCTGGTCTCATTGAAGATGGTGGGCAGCTTGAAGAGAGGCTAGAAAAGACATAAGGGGAATGTGAGGGACATGGGAGGGGCATATGGAAAGATTGGGGAGGGGGGCAGGGTCAGTAGATTAAGCTGTGGATGTTGCAGTATGAGCAGGCGAGACCGACCAAATAGCCACCTTCTGCTGACTTCTTCGTAGTGTTTGTATGTACGCATGCTCCCTAGATGTGGGGGAGTTAACCGGTCCAGTGGCATGGAGGGCTGAGCTGCTGGCACCTTACCTTCTGCCACACTGGCGACCCATGTTCAGTGATGGGCACGGGTTGTTGGGGGTCTGCCTGGGGGGGGGCAGCGCTGGTGAGGATTGAGCAGCTACCATGCAGCTCTCCTTTTCTGGATTGGAGTGGTTAGCTGTCCCGGCCTCTGGCTGCCATCGTGTGGAGGTGGGAGGAGTGGCGTCATCTCAGGCCAGGGTGTGCTTGTACACCTCCACGTGGACACCCAGCCTTGTCTGGGGCTCCGGGAAATGAGAAGAAAATTGGTGGGGAAAAAAAGCGGGGGTTGGGGCTTAATGAAGACCCCTAGCTGGCACTTTAGTTATCAGTAGCCAGTTAACTGGTAACTTTTAAAATCTGGTAGCCTGATCAGTTGTTTTGCTGGCCATGGGCAACCTGGTTACCTGATTTGTTCCACCCTGCATAAGACGCTTGACTACTGTTGGGAGCTAAAAGCAAAGTGCTGGATGCAGAATGCTAAGGAAGCCTTCATTCTGGATTTGTACCCCCACCTCTGTTTTTAAACATAAATATGGGGACTGGCCAGTTGGCACAGTGACGGTGGTGCCACTAGTGACACTGACATCCTAGGTTCAGGAATGAGCCCTGGGCACTGGAAGGCCAGTGAGAGCAAGCGGATCAGATCAAGCTTCTAAGCGGATGCTGTTCTCATCCGGGGAGGGAGTTAGCCCTGAGCAACTGCTGCCTGGGTGAGTTCAGGTGGTGGTACTGTGTTTTGCTTGGGCCAGGACGGAGGATGCTGCACAGGCGCAAGTGTGCACATGCTTGGAGTTTGTTCACATTTTGCCAGCTGGGAGGAATACAAGGAAAATACTCAGGAACCAGCATGATGTCAGGACACTCTCAGGCACTGCCCTACCCCAATGACTGCCCGCTGCTTTCATAGCAGAGTAGAAGCAGGAACAGAAATCGATTAAAAACAAAATGGTTAGACCTGGATAACCTGTGTCTGCGATTATGTTTTCTGGACACAGCTGGGGTGCAGTTTTGTTTAAAATAACATTACACCAGCACAAGAGATGACTAACTGCTGTGAACACACAGTGGCCCTTCTGAAAGTGCCAAGTCCTGTAAGCATGTTTGGGAGGGATTGCGTCACACCCCATCAGCAGACAGCAGTGATGCTCACACATTTTTAAAGTTGGACGCCCACTAGGGGTTGGGGGATAGCAGTGTTCACGTCTGAAGAGAGAGATGAATTGAAACATTGCCACTAGTGCAGACTTGTATAAGAGCAGAAAGAGGGACCCATGTGGTCATTCACCCTGTGGCTGACTGCCTGGTGTAGCACACAGTTACACGTATATGAGAAGATCATACAGCATGACACCTCGTTACTTCTCAATCTAATGCAGTCGTTTTAAGCTAGTTACCTGTTACTGATTTCTACACAGGGGAGCCCTGCTTTGAGAAAGTGTTTCAGTACAGTACATTATTGCCCTCTGCTTTATCCACAGAGCTGTTTAGCATGTTAATAATTAATTTTTTTTTTCTTGCAGCAATATTACCCAACTTCAACTAAGAAAAGATACACTGGTATCCAGGGAACCCCCTATTTCCTCCTCCAGGAGATGCTTGCTGGTCGTTGCTAAGGGGGTTTCCACGGTAACATGCGTTTCCTGTTTACACCTTTATCTGGGGAAGTTGGACTTGGCTAATGCTTGTGTCTTCACACAGAGAGCTAAGGACTAAATCTGAGAGTCCGGGATCCCTTTGGTATCTCTTGTAAAATTTGCCCATCTTTTTGATCCTGGATTCTCCTTTTCCCTCCCAATAAATTCCACCTTGGACCACACTATCCAGGACCTTTATCTGCCTAGAATTTTGGGGGAAAAGAATCTGGCAGCAACAAAAATGACTAATGACACAGCGGACCACCATCCTGGGAATTCATTTGCAGAGGGCAACCATGAGGGGGATTTTGGTTGAACCCTTCAGGAACTGCGGGAACTCATGGAATTGCGGTCATCGGAAGCTGTTTCAAAAATTAATGAGATGTATGGGGATGTTCAGAATATCTGCAGGCGGCTCAAAACCTCTCCAGTTGAAGGTAAGTTGACTTGTAGCTTTAAATGGATTAATGGATTTCTTTGCTGTTCTTTCCCCATTGCCTGAAACATCATGTCTTTAGTGCCTGGGTGAATCATGCTACAGTTGGATGGGGTCTTAAGTTGATTGAAGGTACTGCTGCTAAGGGTATTGGAACTGTTGTTTGTCCGTGCCCACCCCCAGTGTAGCTCAAAAAGAGAGGTGCAAAACTGGTGGTTGGGGGGGGGGGGTGTCACTTATGACTAGTACAAGGGTATTGCTGTGATCAGATATAAACAGTGGTAGTAAGTAAATAAACTAGTGATCCCAGCTTAAAGGCCACAGTGTAATAATAGTATCCTTTTGGTGCACATTGTTGGATCTGGGATATGTATAACACATTCTATAGATCAAGAGAGCATGCCTGACCAATCGGGCACTCATTTCCTCTACGTGTTAGACGCTGTTAGTTTGTAAAGAGTGTGTCATGCGCAGCTACCCTGGAAGAGGGCATGTTTAAGGCAGTTTTTTTTTTAAATATTAATAAATTATCGAGACAGCTAGATCAATAATGTAATAAAACCACTGCCGAGACCACTCTGATGGTTGTAAGAGTGTTCTCACATCCTTAGGGTATTAGAACCGCTCACCTTCGTTTTGCAGTTCTCATATTCTAAGAATGTGCATGAGAGTGGTCCTGGCAGCGGCACTAACATATAGTCAAAATAAATGTATACCTCCTTGGTGGCAGACCCAAGCAGCATTTGAAGAATAGGAAAGCAGACACTTACTGAAGTGATCTGTTTGAAAAAGCAGCATGTTATTCACCATTAGCGTAGAGTACAGTGACAGTGGGATGTAAGATAGTGGCATCTCTTAACTTGACCTCCTTGTCGTCTGACTCCCAGATATACAGGATGGTGTGCTCCAGGAAGGGTCCAGCCGGTATTGGGCTACGAGGAATTCGGACAGTTAGCTGTTGAAACATTTGCTCAGGACCCACCCTTCCAGTGGGTGAGTTCATGAGTGTGCATAAACTGTCCATGCGGCAATCCAGGTGAACAAACACATAAAGTGCTTATGTTATGTGTGTGTGTGTGTGTGTGTGTGTAATATATATATATATATATATATATATATATATAAAATCAGGGCCCACCCAGTAATGCAGTGGTACCATTCGCTATGCTGGCGACCCAAGTTCGGGAATAGACTCTGGTCACTTATGGGGCTGTCTGGGGGAGGAAAAATTGAGCATCCCATGGATGGCACTCTTCCCACGGAGTGATTACCACCTAGCACAAGCTAAGTGGCAGTGTAGTGGATGCACACATTGGGGGTTGCGAGTCGGCAAATGCCAGCACACATGTGCACCTCCGATGCGCATATATATATATATATATATATATATATATATATACACACACACTGTGTGTGTGTGTGTGTGTGTGTGTGTGTGTGTCACTGCACATCTGCACCCTCAGTGTGTGTGTGGGGGGGGGATAGGGAGTAAAAAAATCCAACCTGCTGGAGCTGTAGCAGCACTCCCACAGGCCCATACATGGGTTTTGGGGCAGGGGTGTCATCTGGTGGAGTAGTAAATGAGGGGGCTGGAGGAACAGGGCAAGACTGAGAACAAAAAAAAGACATAAATATATAGATAAATCTGTAATCAGGCTAAGTGCGTTATAGAAACAGTAAGATGTTGCTACATCAGTGACTGACTGTTACTATACACTGCTCTGAAAGCGCTGCTACTTTCACATGTATTTTTGTTGCTGTGGACATTTTCCATGCAGAGCTACTTACAGTGATTGATACCCTTCCTAGAGAACACTACCTATTGTATATGGGGGTCCAATGCCAAGGAAATAAAGTTAGAGATTTCTCCAGCTTATATGCTGGCGTGCCTGCGCTCTACGCTAACGGTGCTTAAAATGCTGCAGCTGAAAACCGATCACTTCGGTAGGGGATTTTTTTTGTTAATATGCTACGAGTGCTGATTGAGTCAACTGATGAGCAGACATACTTGTGTTTTGACTGTGCAAATGGTATTACATATGTACCTGCCCGCAGACGGTGCAGTCTCTGTACTGTAAGTTAATAGGGCCTCCGAGTGCTGTGTCTTGGTTCAAGAGACTCTGAGCGTGAGGCTTGGGTGAGAGCACCAGGAAGCGAAGCTGAGGGGTTCTGTCTGCCCAAACCTCATGAAAGGAGTTTTTCATAGCATAAGAGATGCCCAGAAGAGATACTATTAACTTATCATAAATCACTTACATTAGCTAGAGGAATTTATAGTATTTAGTAATCTTCTTTTCACATTATAAGATTTTGGTCCCCGAGGAGCACTGCACTTCTAATGCTCCCACAGAATAAATCACTGTATGGAAGCTAAGTGATAAAGTGGCTCTGTGCTTTGATTGGCTGAAATCACATAATGAATTTTTAATTTTCTTTTGCCCCATTTCCTTCAGTTTCCCCATGTTCCCAGTCCTGATGCACATGGTTGCCATGGCAGCATCCTTTCCCCAGTCGGGAGGGTCGGTGATTGGGCTACCAGTGTTGCTCCACAGTAGGAGAGTAAATAACTGATGGCACACACCCTCACTCCCAGAGAGACAAGCGCATTGCCTCCACAAAGCTCCAGCCCTCAGCTGGTCAAAGTGTGGGATTTGGGAACTCGAACGCAAACCCAGTTTTCTCAGGTAGCAGTGCATGACATTGCTGCCACATGACTGTGCCAGCCTAGCCTTTGCAGTTTCATCATTGTCTACAGCGAGTCCTACTGGGAGAGGCTGAGACAGCCAAAATGGTAAGCTTGCTCATAGTTGTTGTCCTGACTACCTGTGGAGACCCCTGCTCAGAGAGTATTGGATTGCAGTAACTGTGAACTCCTGCCAAGTCAGTGACCTCACTCCATTACCTGCCTTGGCTCCTGCAGGGATTGCTTGTGACTAGAGTAATGGTGAGCATCCCCTTACTGAGGGAAATGGGGACTGGAGTAATTGTGAGCATCCCCTTACTAAGGGAGCTTGAGACTGGAGTAGCTGTGAACATCCCCATACTGAGGGAGATGGGACTAGAGTAGTTGTGAGCATCCCCTTACTGAGGGAGACAGGGACTGGAGTAGCTGTGAGCATCCCCTTGCTGAGGGGTATGGGGTCTGGAGTAGCTGTGAGCATCCCGTTACTAATGGGGATGAGGACTGAAGTAGCTGTGAGCATCCCCTTACTAAGGAAGATGGGGACTGGGATCGGAGTAGCTGTGAGCATCCCCTTACTAAGGAAGATGGGGACTGGAGTAGCTGTGAGCATCCCTTTACTGAGGGAGATGGGGACTGGAATAGTTGTGAGCATCCTGTTACTAAGGGAGACTGGGACTGGAGTAGCTATGGGCATCTCTTACTGAGGGTGGTGGGGACTGGAGTAGCTGTGAGCATCCCCTTACTGAGGGCGATGGGGACTGAAGTAGCTGTGAGTATCCCCTTACTGAGGGAGACAGGGACTGGAGTAGCTGTGAGCAAGTGTGGGATTTGGGGACTCAAACGCAAACCCAGTTTTCTCAGGTAGCAGTGCATGACATTGCTGCCACATGACTGAATCAGCCTAGCCATTGCATTGTTGTCTACAGCAAGTCCTACTGGGAGAGGCTGAGACAGCCAAAATGGTGAACTCGCCCATAGTTGTTGTTCTTACTTCGAGAGGGCTCTTGCAGTAGGTAATGACCATTAGGACTAGAGCTGTCAGGCACTAGGACCACACGGAAAACTTTAGCTAGCAGTGTCTGGTGGGGGACTGCCCACCAGGTGTCACATAATGGACGTCAGTGTGACACTGTATAGTGGGCAGTCCCCACACCTGCCCTCCAGTTCTTTCCCGCCATTGACCTGCATACGTTGGACCTTGCGGAGAACGTTGCTTCAGTTGACCGCCATTTTGGAATGAATATTTCATCGCTTTTATATTTTTTCATAAATCTTTGAAAAGTTTTACTTTTTTTGTGCATGTCTTCAACGCCTTCTGAGTCATATAACAACAAATGCGATTCCAGCGGCACGCGGCTCCCTTACAAGGATGGCCAGTCCCTCTGCCTCTTCTGTTTGGGACCACAGCACAAGACTGAGGACTATGAGGCCTGCCAGAATTTCAACCAGGCCACATGAAACACCGCCAACAGGCCCTGGAAGCCCACATTCTTAAACTAAGGATGGCGTCCATGGAGAAGGAGCTGCAGAAGCTGCAGGGATTGTCCTCCTCTCCACGGGGTTCTTCGTGTTCCCATAATAATAATGAGGACAAGAAGAAGCACCAGGACAGCAGTCAGTCTCCTTCCCACCCGCGGCCTCCTTTGGGGGCCGCGGGGGATGAGTGGTCCCCCGCTGGCATGGGTACTGCTCCTCTGACCAAGCTTGCCCCTCCATGCGGGAAGCAGCTCTTGGTCCCCAGTTCAGGTGGGCACCTCCGATCCATCAGACAGCTCCGCCACCCTTGGGCACCTCCAAACCCCTGGGTCTAAGTCTGGTGGCACGGCTGATAAATTGGTCATCAGCCCCTCTGACAAACACCTGGCCCCAGCCGATAAGTCACACGCCAGCTCCTCTGGCATCTGCCCAGCCACTGCTTTCCATCGAGCCCCAATAATAGACCTGACACCGATCCACTGGATCAGTGTATGGTGCCGCTCTGGCTGCAGCCCTCCCCAAAGGGCTCTTCCTCTTGGGGTCCTCCTTTGCTACCTCCCCAGTAGTGACTCCTGGCTCTCCTGCACACTCTGAGCTGAAGTCGGAGGAGCGTCTGCCTGACACAACCCTGGTGCTGGAGCCGGAATGTCCCATGCCAAACCTCCCTCAGGAGCCAGGCAGCCCCGTCTGGGCCAGCCCCCCCACCCCAGACTCCGGTGAGAGCCTCAACCCCCTTGGAGTCGATGCCAGAACCTCCTTTGGACATTCCAGCACTAGACCTAATGTTACCAGGCCCTTCTAACTCTCTGTCAGGGTCCCCATCAGGTCCTTCGGGCCCCCCTCTGGGGCTTACACCTGGCTACCCGCCATCAGGGCCTCAGGTAGGACCTTCAGCTTCTGCATCTGGTCCTACGCTGGGTCATCCTCTGTCAGGGCCTCCTGCAGGTCCCTCTGTTCTGCCGTCTGATCCTTTGCCAGGCCTTCCGATGCCAGGCTTCCCTGTGCCTCACTACCCTTCGCCAGGATATCTGCCACCAGGATATCACACACCAGTGTACCCCACACTGGGTTATCCGACACTGGGCTATTCACCCTACAGCATGCTGGGCTACCATTACCCAACACTGGGCTATACGACACCGGGGGTTTACCTTCCTAGGATACCCACCCATCTATCAGCCCCTCCTTCTCCACCACCACCTTAGCCTCAGGTGGATTTTAGGGAAGCATTACAGTCTTGGTGGTCAGTAACCAAGACACAGTTGGTCTCAGAACTGGACTGGTGGCAGCCAGCCATGTCTTCCACACCAGCCCACTTGGACCCTACTCCAGGATCCCTTTCCCCAGTGGAGTCTTGCCCTTCTACCTCAGGGACAGACCTTGTGTCCTACTGCAGTAGCCGGTATTGGCAGGGGCCTTGCGGTTTCTCCACTGGAACTTCCGCTTCTATGGGCTCTGTCTCTGGACAGAAGCTCATCATTTGGAATCTGACTCTAGCTCCGCCGACTCTTCTGCCTTGGGATTTCAGACCCCTTTTCGGAGGATCCAAAACCCAAAGATGCTCCCAAATCCCCTCCAGAGGACCCCTCTTTTACCGAGATCCTCCAGAAGATGCAGGAGGCAAACGGGTGTCAAACGAAGGATCAGGATCCCCAACGCAAGAGGTTGGCGGAACACCTGCAGGGCTTGCGCTAATGCGCTACTGACGTCCCCCTCGAGCAAAAATCCCATTTTTGATGCACTGTTTTGAAAGCACTGCATCTGCTTTGATGCAGCCCTTCTTGACTTAATTGGTGCTGCTGTTACTTTAAATGCACTGTCCTAAGCTTCTCCGTGGGATACAGTGAGAGGGTTGGTGATGAGTGGTCCCCCTTTTTTTTTTTAAACATGTATCGGAGGCAAGCTGTGATTGGTGAGGCGTCAGTAAGGGGTTGGGGGACCTAGCTGAGCAGGAGTGGCCAAGTAATCAGCAGGGGTAGCGATTTGTTAAGTCTGGGGGAGGAGTATGTGGCTGGCATTACTGTGCTTGTTGACATGATCTGTGGTGGCTGAACCAGCGAGGAAAAGTCTGTAGTCCTTGTCTGTGTGGGTCAGGAAGGCGTGAATCGGGTGAACTTCGAACGGAGGAGCCGGTGATTGGCGTGACAGCGGCTTCTGGATGAGCAGCAGCCGGGCATGATGCCTAGTTTGGCGGATCCACCTAAGAGGTAATGGGGTCAGATTTAAGAAAAGGAACCTGTGTTCCTTCTGTGTGGGTCTGCTGGTCTGGGGAGTGCGCCAGGATAGTGCCGTGATTGGAGACTGAGTGATGGTCATAGATTGCCAACATTAATTCAGAGGGAGACAGATTGTAACCGTTACTGCAGCGAGGGGGGGGGGGGAGATGGTAAAGCCATGGATTCTGTCACTCTACTCAGTGCCTACAGTAGTACAACCCTCCCCTGCTGCATGACGGAAAAGTGATGATTGAGAGCCTAACTTCCTGCATTTGTTATGGCTGAACAAGTTTATGGCTGCTAGGTGAATGCCTATGGCTGCCCCATCATCATTAGGACAAGTAGGGGTACTTTCTCTGTTTGACCTGGTAACCAAAAACAGCGTTTTATTTTGGTAGAGTGCTCCACAGACTGCCTCGCACTAAATCCGATTCAGTCTGTGGACCAGTCGGGTAGCCAAGGCAAACAGAGATTGTACCTCCACTTTTACTAATATGATGTGGCAGCCGCATGCATTTACATCTAACAGCCGGTAACTTGCATTTGTTTTTATTCCTCGACAGCCTGACACACAACTGAAAATGCAGGGAGGTCTCTCGCATCACTTTTCCATGTCATTCAGGGCAGAGTACTACTGTACTGATGAGGCATGGCAGTAACTTGTGTTTTGTTACTATAAAGGCAGTTTAGTGGTGGGGAAGGCTTCCTAACAGTATCGGGAGTACAAATGAGGCATCTAAGCATCCGCCTCAATCTCCCATCATTCAGCCTGCCTATAACTTGGATCAGTGTACCACATAGTATGTTCTTATGCCGTATATGTGGTACACTGATCTGAAACTTAATACAGCTATTCAGAGCATGAGATATCAATCAGTTACTGGCAGACAGACAGTTCGGATCGTCGAGCGGCTTTGATCTACTTTGTGTTGTACTTGTTCACGACTTATTGACCATTTAAAAAAACCTTTGTTTTGATGAAACATTCTCCAGTTGTGGAGAACTATGTTGTATCTTCATTATTACTAATTTCTGGTGGGGCAGAGTGAGCTTTTGAAGGAGAAAGGAGCAGTTAGTTTGTCCAGCTACACAGCCTGAAAGGGCCACGCGTCTGTGGGGCTAGAGGGCTGTATTTCTCTTGGGGACCATCTGGCGTTCAACTAATCTGCAATTTAAAAAAATACAAACTAGAAAATACACTTGTAGCTACAGAATTCAGCCCTGAATATCATTACTGCAGATTGCAAGCAGCAGATAGTACCCAACGAAAACCTATCTCAGGCCATTTTTTTGGTAGGGGGAGGGGAATACAAGAAATCTTGAATATCTGAGAGAGCACTCAGCTTCAGCCTGCCTTGAAAATTTGGTTTCAGCTCAGCAACCCAGTACTACTGTGGGCCAGTGGCAAAATAGGACACTGCTTTAAATTTTTCTTCTAAATTTGAATTAAATAGCATTGCTTGCCTTTGCAGCTGTAGCAGGGCAGCGACTAACCAGATATAACTGCTGCAATCTTTGGGGGTGGCATGGTGGAAGGGTTCTAAGGCCCTGTTCACACTACACCGCTGAGGCCCGGTAATGGATGCAAACTGTTACAGCTGGGGGGCAGTGCAGTGTTACCACATTGCGGCGGTGTCCATTACGGGACTGGTACCGCCAGTCCACACTGTGGGAGCCGGGCGACCGTTATGGTGGCACCCGATCCCACAATGCAGCTCATGCTATGCTAGGGGACCATTGCCGCACGTCCACACTATGGCCGGTAACGTTACCAAGGCGTAACCGGTTTCATAACCGTTGTTGAAACCACCATCAATGTGGTTTCAACATCGGTTACGAAAACGCCTTCTGTAACGTCATAGGTGTAATCGCAAACCGTTGCGGTAATGGTTTGGGCCCTATGTAACATTACAGAGGCGTAGTGTGGACAGGGCCTAAGTGAGTGAGCTTAGTATGTGAAACTTGATAAATCTACCTACTCTTGCTCAGATAAATAAATAGTTTATTTACTAACTTCAACTTGGTAGCACTAGTTATACTAGCTTGCTCAGTCTTATAAATAATTCTCATTAAGAGCTCAGCTTGCTGTTGGGGGCTCAGGTCTAACAGTCTATCTTTCTACTATTACTACTGCATTTTGATTTACAAAATATTCTAGTCTCTGCTCACTAAGAGCCCAGCTTGCTTGTTTTGAGGGGGTCAGGTGGTCTAAAAATTATTCCTAGTGTACTGCTTCTACATTTTGACTTTAAAACATAATTATCTACTTCAGCTGTTATTGGAGGGCTCAGAGTTCTTAAAAATAAAGAATACATACTGCTGACAGTACAGGTTCAATTATCGGTAAAAAAACAGTATATTTATACCTTCTGGCAAGCTGATATATAAGCCTTTTAAATAAAAGTTATTTTTGTTTTTCATGGACATTTATAATGTTGGTGCAGTAACCCCCAACTTTTGGCTTCTGACCCCCTACTTTGGAAGCAGGGGGTCAGACTGACCCCCTGATTTCTGACCCTAACGCAAGACCTGACCTGAATATGCCAGAACTGTCCTCACTGCTCATTCTTTCATGGATCGGACTACATGAGGACCTGGCCTCCACCGTCTGACAACAACCTTTGTCGGCAGCCGTAGTTGCCAAGAAGGCCGATAGACTGTATCAAGCCCCTGAGGGAAAAGACCACCTTAGTTCTCATCCTAAAGTGGATTCTATCATTAATGCAGCCCACGACCATACAACTAGACCTAAACCCATGAGCACCTCTTCTCCAGACAAGGAGTCACAACAAATAGACCAGTTTGGACGCAAGGTTTACTCCTCCCCTCTGGCTCTCAGAGCTTTGAACTACCTGGCACACACGTTTGTATACCAAAAATCTATCCTGGGACAGTTGAAGTTGGAATTCGAGGCTTTGCCCGATTCCGAGGCTAACACCAAAGTTTCCCAGACTGTCAGGACAGCGGAAATCTCCTTTTGTCATTCCCTCAGAGTGACGTATGATGGGGTAGACGCCTTAACTGGGAGTACTGCCAGGCTATTAGCATGCACCAGTACTCTTGGCTGCGGGTATTTGAATTGACCCAAGATGTCCAGTCGACCATCCAGGATGCCCCTTTTAGAGGACCAGTCCTTTTTGGAGGGGACATCCAGGATATAATCACTGAGCTTCAGGACAGTGGCAAGGCACTGCGCTCTGTCCAGTCTATGTATCATTCTAACACCAAGCTAAAACAGCCATTTCATTGCCAGCAACAGCACCAGAATAGGCAGCAGCCAGCCCAACATCAGAACAAACATCTGGCCTTGTTGGCAGGAGCCACCCCTCCAACCAAGTCCCAAAGGGCTGCCGGGGTGGTGCTCCCCCACCCTCCTCCTCCTGTCTTGTGGCAGGGCCCCCAGCCTCCGACACCAGCTCTGGAGGAACCAGTAGGGAGCGGATTCGCCAACCACCTGGCCGGGTGGGAGGCGATCACTTCGGACATGTGGGTCCTTCAGCTCATCGCTCAAGGCCACACCATTGAATTCACAGAGAGACCTCCAAGAAATCCTCCAGGTCTCTGTCACTACCCAATAGACTACATTCCTCTCATAAGAGAAGAGATCCAGGCTCTTCTGACAAAATCTGCTATAGAGCCTGTTCCACGGATCCAGGAAGGAGAGAGAGATTACTTCCACTTCTTCCTTGTCCCCAAAAAGACAGGGGACCTCTGTCCAATCCTGGACCGCAACATGCTAAACATGTATGTTGAGTACAAGAGGTTTCGCATGCTGACCCTATTGGGTCTGCTGCCTCTTCTGTACCAGGGTCATTGGCTTTGTGCTCTGGATGTGCGGGATGCATTACTGCATATCCCAATTTTTCCCTCCCACCACCGCTTCCTATGCTTTATCTTCCGGGGGGAGCACTTCCAGTTCAAAGCGCCTCCCTTTGGCCTCTCCTTGGCACCCAGAGTGTTTACCAAGTGCCTAGCAGTGGTGGCGGCGGCTGTGCACTGCCAGGGAATATATGTGTCCCTGTACCTCGACGACTGACTCCTGTCAGCACCATTGAAGGACAGCCAGGTGGCCTCCAAGACTACTACCCTGAATCTTTTCAGGCAAGTGGGGATCATGGTGAATGATATCAAATCCCACTTTGTTCCTTCACAATGCCTCCAGTTTATTAGGCCGGTGCTGGATATTGCTCAGGGTAAAGCTTTCCTCCCTTTGGACTGGGCAGAAACCCTGCGTCAGCAGACCAGTCAATGGACCGTGGCCCGTTCGGTCTTACACCTTCAGAGTCTGATGGCAGTGGCTATTCCCACTGTTCTCCTAGCCAGGCTCCACATGCAGATTACGCAGTGGACCCTTTGGGTCCAGTGGGACCAGAAATCAGACAACTTGGGTCACAGGATTCTGGTGTCCAGCCCCAGCCATTGGGATCTTCTGTGGTGGCAGGATCTGTCCAATCTCACCAGAGGAGTTCCTTTTCAGATGCTCCCACTGGCTCAGACCCTGACAACAGATGCGTCCGGTCAGGGCTGGGGCGCCCATCTCAGTGACCACAGGACACAGGAATCCTGGTCTCCGCATGAGCTATCTCTGCACGTCAATGTGTAAGAGATGTGGCCTGTACTATATGCCCTTCACGTCTTTCAGCACGTACGCCTCCCTGGGCCCCTACTGGTTCAGATGGACAACATGTGCTTGGTCTGGTACCTGAACAAATGGAGGCACGCATTCGTATCCATTATGCAGGGAAGCCGTGCGCGTGTGGCATTGGGCGATAGAGCACAGCCTGCAGCTTATGGCAGTGCATGTCTCAGGCGTTCAAAATGTCCTGTCTGACACCCTCAGCCGCATTCAGGCAGGGGCACGAGTGGGAACTGAGGCAGTCGGTGGTTGAAGACATCTTTGATCAATGAGGTCGCTTAGATCTCGATCTGTTCGCCTCCCTATCCAGCACAAAACTACTTAGTTTTTGCTTGCATGTTCCCAGGCATGTTTTCTGGTGAGACGTGCTGTCTCTCTGCTGGACAGGGAGGTTCTTGTACGCCTTCCTTCCCTTTCCACTGTTGCAGAGGGTGTTTCTGAAACTACAGCAAGAAGGAGCCCGCATGATCCTCATAGCCCCTTATTGGCCTTGCCAAGTGTGATTTCCCCTGCTTCAGCAGTTGAGAGTGGAACCTCCGATTCCCCTGCCCCTCTGCCAGAATCTGCTGACTCAAGACCAGGGCAAGCTGGTCCATCCAGGCCTCAAGTCCCTTCACCTTCACGCGTGGCATCTGCTGACACAGCTGTTGCATGCTTTGGGGTCTCTTCCAGAGTGGCACAAGTCCTTGGGGAGGCCCAAAAGCCATCCACAAGAACCACGTATGCTATGAAATGGAAGAGGTTCTTCATTTGGGCAACCAACAAGGGATGGGACCCTTTCTCTTGCCCTGTCCCACAGGTCATGGAATACCTGCTGCATCTCTCTGATCTTGGCCTTACCTGTTCTTCGCTGAAGGTTCACTTCTCTGCCATTTCTGCCTGCCACACTCCAGTGGCTGGCAAAATATTGGTGCAGTTGGAGGTTTCCAAAACCTTTCTGAAAGAAATTCTTCATCTGAAACCCCAGGAACCCCATTCCTCTGTGGGATTTTAACTTCATCCTTGAGAACTCACTTTGCCTCCCTTTGAACCGGCCATGAGTTGCAACCTGCACTACCTTTCCTGAAAAGTGCTCTTTTTAGTTGCCATTACTTCAGCTCGAAGGATTTCCAAGCCTCAGGCCCTGATGTGTAAGGAGCGTTATTTGATTTTCCACAGAGACCTGGTGGCTCTGCGTACAAATCCTAAGTTTCTACCTAAGGTGGTGTCTGAATTCACTTTGAATCAGACTATTTACTTGCCTGTGTATTACCCAGAGCATTCTAACCAAGGGGAGGCCATTCTGCACACCCTCGATGTGCACAGAACATTGCGTTATTATACGAACCAGACAAAGTCAGTCCGTAAAATGGATCAGCTGTCTGTTTCTTTTGCACCCAAAAAAGAGGGCACGGCAGTTTCCAAACAATCCAAAAGGTTAGCAAGCTTCATTTTGTTTTATCATCAGAAGTATAACAAGCCCCTTCTAGGGGAGGTCAAGGGGCATTCAACCAGAGGCATGGCTGCATCTACTGCTTGTTTCAGGAATGTTCCTGTCGCGGACATTTGTACGGCAGCCACTTGGAGCTCTGTCCACACCTTTACCAAACACTACAGTCTGGACATTGCCTCTAGGCGCAGGGCAAGCTTTGGACTAGCTGTCCTTCAGGGCCTCCTATCTTAATCTGTGACCTACTGCAAACCTTTCCTGCCTCCCATGCTTCAGCCTTTGTCTGAATTACACTGCTTGGGACTTGGTCCTAATGGTTATTACCTACTGCAAGAGCCCTCTCAAAGTAAGATAATACAGTTACGCAAGAACGTATCGTAACAGTAGATCTTCGAGACAGGCTCTTGCAGTAGGTAACTTTTCTCCTCCCACCTTCCCCCTGCTTCTGTGGCTTCTTCTTTCTAGCCTTTCTTTTGACTCCAGGAGCCCGCTCCTTTCTTCTGTCGCACCTTCTTAGGACTCCAGCGGGAGAACTGGAGGGTGGGCATGGGGACTGCCCACTATATAGTATCACGCTGACGTCCATCACGTGATGCCGGGTGGGTGGTCCCTCACCAGACACTGCTAGCTAAAGTTTTCCCTGTGATCCTAGTGCCTGACAGCTCTAGACCCAATGGTTATAACCTACTGCAAGAGGCTCTCTCGAAGATCTACTGTTACGGTAAGTTCTTAGGTAACTGTACTTTCTGACTACCTGTGGGGACCCCTGCTTAGAGTGTATTGGATTGCAGTAACTGTGAACTCCTGCCAAGTCTGTGATCTCACTGCATTACCTGCCTTGGCTCCTGTAGGGATTGCTTGTGACTAGAGTAGCAGTGAGCTTCCCCTTACTGAGGGAGACACGGACTGGAGTAGTTGTGAGCATCCCGTTACTGAGGGAGACAGGGACTGGAGCAGCTGTGAGCATCCCCTTACTGAGGGAGACACGGACTGGAGTAGTTGTGAGCATTCCGTTACTGAGGAAGATGGGAACTGGAGTAGCTGTGAGCATCCCCATACTGAGGAAGACTGGTCTGGTGTAGCTGTGAGCATCCCTTTACTGAGGGAGACAGGGACCGTAGTAGCTTCGAGTATCCTCCTACTGGGGAAGACAGGGACTGAAGTAGCTGTGAGCATCCCCTTACTGAGTGAGATGGAGACTGGAGTAGCTGTAAGCATCCCCTTACTGAGGGGGTCGGGGACTGGAGTAGCTATGAGTATCCCCCTACTGGGGAAGACAGGGACTGAAGTAACTGTGAGCATCCCCTTATTGAGGGGGACAGGAACTGGAGTAGCTGTGAGCATCCCGTTACTGATGGGTACGTAGACTAGGGTAGCTTTGAGTATTTCCTTACTGGGGGAAGACTGGGACTGGAGTAGCTGTGAGCATCCCTGTATACAGATGCTGAGTGAGAGAAGAGAGAGAGACTGGGAGTAGCAAAGAAAACCCCTTACTAAGGGAGTTTGGGACAGGAGTAGCTGTGAGCATGAAACCTAAGACCTATTTTTTACATGGAAACTTAGAATTTAGGATTCTGTTTCTGATTCTGATTTTGAGTTCCTTGGAGGATTTGAATTTGAATTGGATTTTGAATCAGAATTTCCTAAAGTCCAAAACTGGATCAGAATTGGCCAATTATGAGCGTCCCTAGTCATGAACATTTGGCTTCAACAGCAAGCAGTTTTAGAGGACTGGGTGCTCAGAACACAGCTTAATCCTGTTGTTCATTTCCCCACTTGTTCAGTTTTTCATCCTCCACGACGCGCACTGAAATGAAATGGTGGCTGCGTGTTTGTGTGTAGTGGCTCATGCACATTTAGGAGTGGGACAGATCATCTTCCTGATTGATATATTTCAAATGGTTGTGTTAGGGTAGCCAGACAGAGATGTGACGTCTGCTTTTCAGTATGGTCTTGTGGGGGGATGGGGACAGCTGCAAACAACATAACCCGACAGAAAAACTCAAAAGACACATTGCTGCCCATAAGCCCGTGTTGTGTACAAGTACAATGTAAAGCAGGCTTTTCTTCTCTTCCACTAAAATGAGTCAGATGGCTGTGCATTCCAACACTGTGAGGTAAAATATTCCAGCACTGCCATGCCAGAGAGCTGAAGGACCTTTTTGTTTTAATTTTTGGTTTTGTTTACTGTTTGGGGTGAGAAAGTAATTTAGTCTCCATGCTCATACGAGCCCCAGGTCTCTTAGTAAATTGAGAGCTTCCCTAACAGCGCGCTGGGAGGAGTGGTGGGAAGGGCAGCTTCCATTACGTGGGTGGTGGGACTAGTATTACTGTTGCACAAAAGTGAAAGAGGGACAGACAGATTGCCACAAGCCTGAAGTGTGAGTGGAAACATTAGTAACAGCTCGTAAGGGGTGGAGGATTCAGTTACTGTGCAGTGTTCCTATGGACTTGTCAACATAGGGGGTTCATTTTAACCTCTTCAGAAATAAGGGGGCCTGGGCAGGACACAGAAAAAGGTGTGGAGGTGTGCAAGGGTGCCGGAAGATGGTAAAAGCTGATGGGGCTGAGAATCAAAAGGGCACTTATGAGGGTACAAAGGGCACTTTTTCTATACTTGTTTTTGACATACAGAAATAAAAGGTGGAGTGGCTACTGCCCTTTTGCCCCCCGTTCCGCACCTAGGAGGTGTGTGTCCCTCCCATCCACTGCATTCTTCCTTCTCCTGGGAACATCCCCTTCTTGCCCCCCCATCCTAATAACCAACACCCTCCCTTTCCCTTCAGAGACATATTCCTACTGTAAAATTCCAATTCTGCAATTCACATTCGGAACTCCCTGCCCCCCTTCCCCAAAAAAGGTATTCCGATTCCCTCTGCCAGTGGCTATTAACTTCCCACACACTTTAGAGACTCCCCCACCAAAAAAAATCCCTAAGGGAATATCTGAAGTGGGATACATAGTAAATGGAAAATCTTCAGGCCTTTCTTCTTCCTGGGCCTCCTCTACTGATGCTGGGATTTGTCTTGTGCTGAACGTAACAACCCTTTTTCCAAGGTTAGCTGTTAAGAGCGTCCACAAAAGTACTGTGTGCCAGCACGCCAGTTACTTTGTCCCTAGGGTGAACAAATGTCCCAGTTTGACTGGGACGGTCCTGGTTTTTGCTGCCCTGTCCTGGTGGCCCAACAGGATTTATAAAATTAGTGTTTCATCACGGTTTCTTCCAGACCAGGTTCCGTCCCAGCTGAAAGCTGCCATATTGGCACAAATGTTTGTGGCTTGCTGGTAATTTAAAAAACTTAAGAGCTGCCTGGTGGCGCCAGAGGCTGAGATGCTGGAAGCCCATCTCCCGCCACTCCAGCGACAGTTTCGGGAACAACCCTGGGTCGTTGGAGAGCTGGGCACAGGGGAGGGAGCAGAATTGAGCAGCCGAAAGGCGGGTCTCCTTTCCCGGGGAGGTTGAGCCCCCCCCCACCCACACCACTCCCATTGGGTGGATGTCTGATGGGCAGCATAGGTGAGAAGGGGTGGCAAGTAGCGGAAAGGCACTTCATGGTGTGCACATGCCTCCACACGTGGGTGCATGCCCGAGGCATGGGATGGGAGAAAATGAGGGTAAAACTTTGGATAAAAATCTGTATAGAAAATAACTTAGTGTGGCTTTGTTTTCCTTCTTTCCTGCCAACTAGCTGTTGCTGTCTGTCCCATGTGCGGTGCACTCACATAACTGACAGCATGTGCACACACGCCATCACATGCCGCTGATGTAGCTGTCGGTGTATGCTTGTTGTCGTTCACTTGATTTCTCTGACACTCGTTGTCCAGTCATTTGATCAAGTTCTCCATTCGACAAGTCAAGAGAGTCCTCTCTTGCACTGCAGTTGGGATTGAACGATCATTTTTCCATTCAACTTTCTCTGCTAGAAGAAAGACTGCTTTGAATCTGAGCTGAGGTCAGAGGACAGAGTCTGTGAAGAGGTCTGTGGAGGGGGAGGCAGCACAGCCAGGGGAGGCTGGATGGCCAAGAGTTGGGTGTCTGAAGGCAGGGCCTGTGTGATGGTGTCTGGCTCTGGTTGTTGGGGAAGAGGAGGAGGTGATTCGGAGAAGTGGACACTTGGGTGAAAGGAAGGCATGTTGCGGCCTTTTTTGTTATCTTCTCTTGGCTCTTCTGTTGATTACTTGGGCTGTACCAGACTGATGGTGTAAAAATATATAACCACTGTGTGGAAGGGCCTGTGGGGTAAGAGAAACCTGTCCTGAGGCAAGTCACGTGACTGCCAAACACCTGCTGCTGAGCGGGTGGATTTCTTGCTCTGGAAGGGGAGGGTAAACGTGGTGCGGCAGTGGCACTTCTTGCCAAAATTTATAATGTAAAGGTATATTATGAAATGGGTAGAAAGAATGCTGGCTCCTGATTGGCCAAAAGGTACTTTGAGCTGGGCTGTTATCCAAGCACAACAGCCTAGCTGAAGGTAACTCAAAAAAAAAATTGTTTTTTTTTTTAAATATATATCCAATTTACCAAACAGGACCCATTTCATGATCGCAGTAAGGCACTCCAGGGTTGCATTATGGTGGCTGTGTGCCATTCTCAGGTGGTGGAAGGACTCTGCTTCCCTTTGTGCTTCAACCCACCCAAGGTGGGCTGTTCCACCAGAATGCACCCCATCATGCCTTATTGCTTAAATAAAACATTAAGATTAAGTAATATCCCTCCGTGAATAAATTAAAAAAAAAAAAAGTTCCTCCTGAAATCACAGTAATAGAGAGACCTATAAAAAAAGACCTATAAAAAAGTTTATTTTGCCCCAAAATGTATCAAACAGCTTTTAAAATATCAGAGGAACCCCAGCTGTAAAAAGCAAGGCACGTAATCACTTTTTCACATACTTAGTGTGCATGTCCCTGTTTCGAATTTTGGAAATCTGCTCACCCTGTTTGCCCCTTAGCAGGAGGGTAGAAGATAGTGATGGGGGGATAAACATAAAGTTTTGGTGGGAGGAAGGGAGCTACCCCGAGGGGGAGGGAGGAACGGGGCTCACCTGAGGGGGGGGTGGGAGGTCTCTAGTGGAGATGAACAAGGGGAGTAGGCAATGTCCATACTACTGCCAAAACATAATGTCCAGGCCCGGAGGCTGGGAGAGAGTGACAGGGTACCAGGCTCTGAGTGATGTCATGTACATATGGGGTCCTCAGGGCCCCATTGTGAGTCTGAAGAGATTCATTGGCCTTGGTTCATTGACAGGGTGTCAGGCTCAGAGTGGCATGCAGTCCCTCGACAGGCTTTCTCTGCTTACAACATCTGGGAATGGAAAGGACCTGAGGCTGGTCCACTGTAGGATTTTTTTGTTTGTTTTTTGTTGATCCATATTTCCCCCCTTTCTCTCCAGCTGGGCCCTTCTGCTCAGTCCCCCCACCCTGTCACCCTGGTGGGCCCCTAGGACTTATCTCACTTCCATGTTTCCCCAGAGTTTCCCCCCTCTAGTGAGGGCAGCAGAGCTCCCCCAACTCCTGCCACTGAACAGATCCAGCATGGAAGTGGTGCCTAGGTAGCCAGGTGTGGGGCCCACGAGCAGCCAGCGTCATCCTCCTGGTCATGGCATTTCCTCATTTGCAGTCTCTGTTTCCTTAGGACGTTGCTGCCTAGGGTGCACAAGCACATCTGCAGGTGTGTGGTGCGGCACCAACCAACATCCACCCACCCACCCACCAGCCACTCCGACAGCACTGCCACCTGTGGCCACCCAGATGGGAGTATAGCAATGGAGCTGACTGCCCTCCTTTCTACGGCAGGGTTAGCGCCTTCTGGGACGCTCAGTCCTCCCTTGGCCGGCCCCCCCTATGACTTGAGTTTTCTCCCAGACTTAGGCTGCCGACCTCACACGTGGTAGCACTACCACTGTGCTGGCAAGCTGGCCTGCTGGTAGAATTGAGAAGAATTTAGTGGCCATAGGGCTGCTGGGCCGGATTGGTTGGAAGCTGTTTGGAGGAGGGATGAAAGACAGTGGTTACTGGGCACAGGTGCACCTTTGCCCATCATCAGGGGATCAAATTGTGGGTTCCCTGTGTATCCGGGCCACCATATTTGGTCTATCTGGGATTTCTGGGTGACTAGTCTCAGTTTTGAGGCTTCTGGGCAGATGGCATGGACGGTTGGGGGTATGGACACCGGAGCATCAGTTCGGGACAGCAATAGTGGGTTCCCGGGTGGGCATCCCTCAAGGGATATGCTTCTATAGCTTTTAGACCTGGAGAGCTTCCTGAAGATGCCAGGACAGAAGTATGGGAGGGAAGCAGTGACTGATGCAGATGCGAGGGGGGCATTGTTACTGTGGACTCTGGAGGAGGTAACAACTGAGCAAAACTGCAGAATAAGGTAATGAGCACCTATCTTATTTCATTAGAATGGCTGAGGCTTATTCGTGGTGAGACTGTCCATAACGGGGCACTGGAACCAGAGCTAAATATAGTATTTGATTGGCTGTCTGAATGGGGTAACAGTAACCCATAGCGATAGGAGTGGTGCATAGGGATGCCAAAGTATCGGTAAGAAACCATAGAGTCTCATGTTAGGAATGCCAATACATAACCTGTGTTTGCTAAAAGCACTTGAATTAAATATGGTCGAAGTACTTATGAACGATGAGATGGGGGGCCAACCCCAAATGTGCAAGAAATGAATTGTGTAATGTATGACTTGAAGCATCACCAAATCTGTTTCCCCTAAGAAAAGGGATCACATACGAGTTACCTGATGATGAACCGTCTATCTGTTGTGGCATGGGCTCAATTCATGCTGTTGGAAGCTGTTTCTGATTACTGAGATAAAGAGGAGCAGGCTGTTATGCTTAAAGTGTTTGCAAGGGGGGTCCTGATGAGCTGTAACACCAAGATACTCCTACACATGGGAGTTGTTATGGGCCATGCCTACCTGCAATCCAGGTAGACAGGACACTCAGCAAAGCAGGCCGAAGGAGAGGTTATATTAGCATGCTGCTGCTGGTGGCATGCTTGACTGCTAAGTGCTACTTCTGCCAGTAGGTCAACTCTTAATGCTTTGTTCAGAGTTTGGCAGCAAAGGGGGACCAGCAAAAAGTCCCACAGATTTCCAGATTAGTTGAACGCTGTGAGTTAATGATTACTTACCTGGGCTGGGATCTGTAGTTAAGAAGGGGGATGGTACTGACTTTTATGGAGAGGAGGTGGAGCATTGTATAAATCCAGGGCATGCCCTGTACCCTTCCAACATGATCATCCTCTGCTAAATTCTGCAGTAGTGGGGGGCGCTAGAGAGCCATTGTCCAGGCAGGAAGCTTTTCTCAGAAGCTCTACACTTTAGCTGCTGTATTTTCTTTAAAATTTAGCTAGATTTGACTTCCCCAATTTTCCTTTCTACTGATACCGAACATCAGGTGGTACAACTAGGGAATCTCGTTTCTGCAGCTCCTAATCCTGATGCTGGGAGAGCATGCAAGGCCGCAGATCCTATATGCTGGACACCTGCAGTTATGATGGAATCATCGCAGAACTCTCCATGGCAGCCGCTACTTGCCATGCTATGCCACATTGATTGCAGACTGGAAAATACCCTATTGAGGCTGGGAATGCAGATTGCAGCACCTCTGGCTCCAAATGAAGTGGTACGAGAATGCAACGAGCGATCTCCCGCTGTTCAGGTATCACTGCAGGGACGAACGGTGCCAAGGCACAACTCCAAGGCCATGTGGAGGCCTTGGGAAGTGGGAACCACACTGAAGATTTGCTGAAGGGGCAGGATCTTTTGATCGGCGCAGTGGGTCCAGATTTGCTTGTTTCCACCATGGATTATGCACCGATCGCGTTGAACTTTGCTGAATGCCTCGCCCGGTGCAGGTTTCGGAGGGCCCAATGGCGATTTCTGGGATCCTTTGGTTTGCAGTCAGGGTGCTTCAGACCGCCGAAGATGGCGGAAGACAAGGAGATCCTTGTTTTGCATGGGAAGGACTGATTCCATTATTGGCAAGTTTTAGAACATTTTGGTGCAGAGAGCTCTTGATTTGATTTTGGGGGACATTTGAATTATTTTACGACGACTCTTATGTTTGGGACTCATGGCTGATGTGTTAGTTGGGGATACTTCTAAGTGGTACTTTGGGATGGGATTACGATGCGGACACTATACTCCCCATGGTGGGTTTTCCACCCTCTGCATACTCCCCCAGCATGTTTAAGCTGTGCAGTTACTCCCAAATCTTGGCTAGGAAGCTCTGTAGGTTCATTAGGTTGCCTTCATGCCTTATAGTTCTGGTATCAAGCTAATTATAAGACATCGGAGTGATAATAGCAAATTTTGATGTTTGAAAGTTGATATTGTACTAATTTTGTAGCTGATGGTAGTACTGTTTGAGAAATAGCATATACTTTCCTTTCAGAATTTTTTATCTGGATTAATAGCAGTCTATATGACTGCGTCTTACTGCCTTTGTTAATTCTACCTGTTATGGACACTCCATGGCTGCTGAGATGGCTGGCATATCTGGGAGGGACACTTTCTATGAACAATACTGGATTCCCCCCCCCATCTATTGCAACAGATTACAGGGGGTTGTACTATGATTATTAGCTATGTGTATTGCTATACCTATTGCCCTGTATGAGGTATCTGTATGTATGATTATACATGAAAATAATAAACATAAAGTAAAAAAATAAAACATTCTGCAGTAGTAACCTTATGCATGAGCTCTCACAAGCACGTAGCTATGGCCTGTGAGGGGAGATAAACTCCTTTGGCCCACCACAGGGGTCAATACGGTGGCAGAAGCTAAGCACCTCTCTCCCAATGGTTGGGTGTACTGCCACACAGTGGCACCATCCCATCTCCCTGCCCATCTGACCTGACTCCTTGAGTCCACTCCCAAACCCGGGTTGCAGTGGTATGAAAGCACATAACACTTCTATTGGCCCATCGAGGGGCTCTGTGGGTGGTGGTTTTTAAAGTAATTTTTTTTCATGTTTTAAAGTCTGTTTAGTTCAGATCAAAACACTGCTCAGCTAGCAAGAATCTTCACAGCTGACACCCATTCCACTCAATCAGCCAAGAGAGGGCACAGGAATGCTGGAGTGGCCCAAGCTGTCACTCCCCAGGAGCCAAGGGCCTCACCGTTGGGACATGGTTGACCTCCCCACTACCACCACCCACCTAGCTGCAGCTTTAAATTATGATAATCGCAACATGGACCCTGGTCTTTGAGGTGGCAGCAGATGGGACAAATCAGGTAGCCAGCTGGCCACTGACCACTAAAAAAAAAATTGGTTTGGTTATCAGATTTTAAAGTTTATTGGCCAAGTGGCCACCTGCCCACAGAGTGACTTTTTTTTTGTCCCCCACAGTGGGAGTAATGCTGTATAGAACTTAAAAAAAAAAAAAATGGCCACTAAAAAATGTGGTTAGGCTACCAGATTTTGAAAGTCGACTACTGACCACCAGCCCACAAAGTAAGTTAGCCCACCCTGGTTGGCAGCACAATGCCTTACTGCTTCATCCCTAAAGAGGTCTTGTTCTGCATTTTTCAGAAATCTGGAAAAGAAGGCCACTTATGGCAGTAAATAAACCCGCTGTCTCATGCAAGGGAATCTTTAGTGCTGATTGATCGGATCTGGACTAAATGATGTATTGTTTCAAAAAGTCAGACATTTTGGAAATTCTTTGATGGTCAGTTCAGATGTTGGGATGCAGCAGGACAAATAGTTGTTTTTATGGTTGCTTGATGGGGACTCAGCCATCCAAGATGGACTGTCCCTTCTGCCATTCCTGTTCCAGGCCAAGGGCCACGCACCACAAGCTTTTAGTGAGTTTCATTTTGGCTGTTAGTTCTCAGTGGGATAGGCTGAGTTTTCTTTGCTCCTTTTTATTAGGCAATGGGTTTTCCCTATCATATTAGTACCTCCTATTTGTTAGAGCCAACACAGTATGATCACTGGCCAGGAAAGAGTGAATAACTTTGCCCCAACAGAAGCTGATATTTAGGCCTCTCAAGTCCCCCAGAAAGGGGTGTGTGTGTCTGTAAGGTTGCATCAGTTCTCCCCAAGTGGGTGCGGATGTGCTGTGCTGTCACTCATGATGCTCAAAACGTGATCCTGCACGATGTGTATCGACAGCTGCCTCAGCTCCTTACACTTCAGGTGGCCTGGACTGCCTTCCCTGTAGCCTCCACTAGAGGTCAGGCATATGCTGGGCTCCTCATCCTCCCACCCCTGGATGAGGGAAAGCAGTCCCACAGATGCTGGATCAACCTTCCCCCTGCTGACCCTCTGATGTCCTGAGTTTGCTTCTATACCTGGGTCGTTGGCACCTCAAGTGGTAGCGATACCACTGTGCCGGAGTATCCAGTGAAAATAGTGACTGTAAATGAGCGACTGCTAAAACAGCTGGCTCATTTACAGCGCTATCCTCTTGGGCTACCTGACAAGGGCAGCAATCCTATGCTAAGGCGATAGTAGGATAGGGTGACTGGAAGAGGAAGACTAGCGAGGGCAAGTGAAGGAGAGGGTAGGGAGGAGAGTTTGTGAGGGGGTAGTGTGCCTACTGCAGCTGAGCTAGCTGTGTGGTGTGGTGGTGAGAGTGGCTAGCTCTGGTGCAGCAGGTTTGGGGCTTGGGACTGGGGAAAACATTTTGCTGCTGCCTGCTGCGGCTTTTTTTTTCCCCACTTATGTAGTGTCGCCCTCTCTCCGACATGCACCCGGTTGGTAATCATAAATTAGGCGGGCACAGGGGAGGGCAGCCCCCGCATCAACACTTACTTGTTGCCGGATGTCTTCCCCCGCCGGAATGTGTATAGCATCGATTTGCTTTTTGACAATATACACTCGCCATAATAGCAGTCCCTGTTTTGCAATCACTATTATGACATGGAACCCTGCGCCGGCAGGTCAGCTATCAATTGTGCTCATTTTTAAAGAATTCTTTTAAACAGTTCCTCAAACCCCACAGAGGTAGATTAGCAAAACCAGACTTTAAAACAGTCCACTTTGCTGAGTTTACTGTTTCTTAGTTTTTGAAAGGGAGGGACTGTAAATTCTGCTCATCCACCTGATCCCTTTCCCTTTCTGGTGTCGACTTGAGAAAGCTCTGGCCCATGCTCGGACATGCTGCACTATTATTTTGAAGAGCCTTGGCAGTTGAGCTGTGGCTTTGATTTTACCCCCGTGACCCCTCAAAAATATTTAAAACAGTCACAACTGATAATATGCGACTGGGAGGCAGTTTAGCACAGTGGTTTAAGGCTCTGAGCTGCAAATCTGGTGACATCTAGCAGACCAGACCTGGGTTTGAATCCTACAGCTTCTACTTACATACTGTGTGACACTGAGCAAGTCACTTAACTTCTCTGTGCTCCCAGGTCGCACCTGTAAAAAAAGCTTTCAGTTTAGTGTGCAACTCCTGGCTAAACAACTATAAAAAAAAAAAAAAAAAAATTTATATCATTAGAGCGCGCCCCATACTGTGAAATGGCTGTACGTAGGTTTTTGGTGGAAGGGGGAATGAGATTCCGCACCTGACCATGAATTTATAGAGAATTAATGGACAGTCTGGTGACGTCTCTCGGCCAATGAAATTTCATTTTGTTTCTTGCCATTTTATGAAAGGCGAGAATACAGTAACAGTAACGTGTCATAAACAAGGAGCAATGTTGTCCTCAGTGTGACCCCCAGGGAGGGTGCAGCTTTTTAATACCTGGGCACATGAGCATACCTCTCAACTGTACCACATTACGAGGAACGTTCCTCATTTTACTTCAAAAAAGCTCCCTGTTCCACATTGTGAGGACTTGTTCCACATTCAAAGTCAACATTTTAAATCAAAAATCCATAGTAAATGATGGAAAAAATAAATTATTCAATTAATAACAGACTTTCTGCACATAAATGCAACATTTTAACAGTGTTTTGAGCTTCTTAGGTAAAGATTTGATTAAGTGTTCCACATTTTGCCCATTTGTTCCACATTATGACAGGCAATGTTCCACATTTGGGGGAAAAATGTTGAGAGGTATGCACATGAGGGTGTTCTTCAGTACTCCCACCGTACTTAATTTCAGAGTGGCTCATTTTGTAGTCCAGCCAAGACTTGCCCAGTACCTGACATGTCATTTATTTTTTGTATTTATTGTAATCTTGGATTAACACCTTTGAGAATGAGCTCATTACATAGATTCCATGCCAGAGCTGAGACAACACAAATATGTTACAGAAATTCGGTAAAAAACAATATGCTTGGTTACCATATACACTCAAGAAAAACAGTTGCATAAAATGTCAGCAGTGACAGTGAATACTGACTTTAAAACCAACAAGAACAGGGCTAACGACAGGAAAGTACTAGACAGGGGAGGATATTTCAGCCCAGAAGGCATCGTCAGAGGATAGCTAGGAGAGAGGGAAAGACAGAGTTATGGCAGTTAGGCAACAGGCATGCAAGAGTGCCCGACCAGCCCGAGGGATGGGGGAGATGGTGAAGAGAAACGGGGGGAGGGATGGGGATGGGATGTCATCGTATGCCTATTCCCAGCTTGCCCATGCTATTAGGTCTGACAGCAGTAAGCTGCACCCTAGTGGGGAAGTACACCAGCCATTCACGAATGACCTTGGTCCCCTGAAAGCCTAGCATTTTGAACTGCTGCTGGAGTTCATTACTGTCTGGCTAAGGCCCTGGATGCTTCTAACATACTGTGAATTAACATGCAGGCAGCCTGAGGGAGTCTGCTCTGAGATTCTACATCACTTGCCATCTCACAGTAACAAAAGACACGTGCGGTATAAACAAAACAAAACATTCTCTCCCAGGACTATGAGGCAGTAACTGTTTCATCATTGACTCATTTTGTTTGTATATTTCCTGTACTTCAACTCTATCCTCCCCTGCAATAGCACCCCCTGCTGCAGGAACACAGTAGTGCCCAGTGACAGCAGTCGACTGCAGCGTCCCTCAGATGTTTTTCGCCAAAAGCTGTAGTAATATGAAGATGGGTTCAGCAGCGCCTAGTTCCCTCTCAATTACCCACCCTCTGGGGGTGCCCCTACCCAGCAACAGAAGGGGAGCGACCTCAGATGGCCTTACTCATGCATCCTCTCTTTGGGACTGTACAGCTCTGAGTCACTTGCCCAACTGCACAGCTTTTCCCTTGCCCTATATTATATTTTGTAACTACAATTGCACGTTTTTTTATTGCCAAAAAAACACAATGTTAATTTATCGTTGGAGTACAAAAGCAAGGAAATGTGGCATTTGGGTTCTTGCAACCCTAACACCCACTCCCTCCCCATGGCCCTAACTTTGTGACCCATATTCAAGCTACATGTCTGGAGCCTGCTGCTTCAAGCTACATTCTGGCCTCATGCCACATGGGTCTGCTGCTTCCAGTTACGGGTTCAGAGCCATGTCTCGTGCATCTGGTGTTTCCAGCTACGGGTCCAGAGCCATGCCCAACGGGTCTGCTTCATCAAGCTACAAGTCTGTAGCCATGCCCCACAAGTCTGCTGTCCCACATCAGTCCCACAGGATGAGATCAGTCATAACTTTCTTATGCAGGACCCTACAGGCCCTGCCCAAAGCATAAGATAATTCAAAACTTTCTTCATACAGGGCCTCAGACGAATAGCTTGAAGCAGGAAACCCATGGGGCATGGCCTAGGACCTGCAGCATGAAGCACCATGCCTGTTAGGCATGACCCTGGTCATGCATCTTGGATGTGGGTCTTCATGCTAGTTGGTGGATTAGGGATGTGGAGGGTGATGCTGAAATAAAACTAACACTACATTTCCTTGCTTTTGTGGCTTTGTAACACTAACAGTACATTTGCATAATGTTTTGCAATGACTTTCATTACTTTTGAGAAAGTAGTTGTTGCTGGCCCTTTGGGCCCTGCACAAAGCGTGAGGTCAGTCTAAACCTGCTTTGTGCATGAAGCTGGATGTGCAGGGCCCTTTGACAGTAGACTTCCCTCTTGCTTCACTCAGGGCCCAAAGGACCCTGCATGAAGCAAGTGAGAACTCTACTTTCTCAAAGTAAGGAAATTCATTGCAAAAAATCATCCATCCACACATTAGGATTAAAATGCTACAAAAGGTGGGATTGTGGCATTAGAGTTTTTTCTGTCTGGCAGATATGTGAGAGAATGCCAAGCACACATTGGGGGGCAATAATATGAGCCTTCTGAATGACTGTTCATATTATACAAACCCAAATTTGAAAGCCAAGTATATGGGAGGCAACCAGATTTATTTTGTACTAGCACAAGAACAAGCCTTAATCTCGGTTTACAGGACCTCACATAAATCCCACAATGTCCTGAGTTTCACAGGATGAGGACAGAACCCGTACTGTGCCGTTAGTAGAAAACAAAGTTCAGTTATTCGTCTGCCATTTATTGAAGCAGTACAGACATATGCAATATAAGCAATTAGCGAGTAATTAAGCCACCGTCTGTTTCAAATAAATACATAGAAGTTGACGGCAGATAAGGACCTTTTGGCCCACCCAGTCTGCCCTATTTATCCCTAACTAGTATGAGATCTGATGCCCAGACTGAACGCCGGAGCATCCCCCCTCCTAACCTCCAGGATACCCTTGTGTCTGTCCCATTCCTTTTTGAATCCTGTGACCGTTTTAGCCCCTACCACCTCCTCTGGTTGGCCATTCAAAGCGTCCACCATCCTCTCTGTGAAAAAACATTTTTCATGTTACCCTGAGCTGCTCTTCTCCCCCAAACTTCATACTGTGCCCTTGTCTTGGAACATCTCTTACTATGGCAGATGCTCCCTTCTTGTACTCTGTTTATACCAGTGAGGTATTTGTATGTCTCTATCATGTCCCCCTCTCCCTCCTTGCCTCCAGGGAATACATATTTAATGCTTTTAGTCTTTTAGTCCGTGCCCCCTCCTGGATCAATGCCCTTAGTGCTCATGTCACTTCCTCCTCTTCATTGGGCATTTTCAAATCAATACTACATCTTCATCTCACAGCCTCCAGTTGCTGTGACTGCCTCCTCTAACTTCCTTCTTCCCCCGTGGCCCACCTCCCCTCTCCTCTGCTCTTTGGCAATGCTGTGAATCTGCTCTAGCTTCTCTTCAGCTGCAGCCCCCCCTCACTCCCTACCACTCACAGACCTCTGAACTTTTCCGAACCCGAGTGTCTCATTACTTTATTTCTATAATGCAACATCTGAGCCAATGAGTGTTATTTAATCTCTGTTTTAAAAAAATATATATATAAATTGTTTTTGTTTGCCTATGTATAGACGAATGTAGCTTAGTCTAAAATGTTTATTTCTCTTGACGTGAAACCTTTGTAAAAGAACCTTGGCTCAAAGGTATTTGTAATCCTAGACTTTCAATAAACAATACTTCATAGGTCTTCTCCTGCAGGCCCTGCACCATTTTAGTTGCCCTTCTCTGCACTGCTTCCACCCTATGTCCTTTCACAGATGTGGCCTGCAGAACTGGATGCAGTACTTCAGGTGTGGTCTCACCAGTGTCTTATACAGTCTTATACACTGGTACCAGAACTCTGTCATTAGACACCCATTGCTATGGTGGCAGTCTTTTTCCTTCTGTGAAGAAGTGGGTATTGGACGGGTATGTTATTTAAACATTCCCCCTTTTTTTTTTTTGCTTATTTCTTTTATTACTCCTTGGTTGGGGGGGTAACTATAGTCCCCCCCCAATCCAACTGTGTCATCATTGGCCCTGCTCTGGCTGCAATCAGAGCTCTTCACCCCGACCAGCTGCATCACAGTGGGGACTTACCTCTCTCACCACGGAATGCCAGGAGGCAGACACCAGAGCAGCTACCTGGGGTGCATCTGATGCAGCACCGCAGATCAGCCATCATTGCGTGTGCGGATGATTTTTCCCCGTGTGACCTCCCCTACCCCTCGGCGCAGGTGTGCAATGACGTCAACGATGCCTCCCGTGTGCGCATCCGCAACCGGCACATCTGACGTCGTCTGTGCCTCCTACTTCTTGAACCACAGCATGCACTGTCTCTAGCCACTGCCAGGAGCCAGTGCGACTGTGGTAATCCCTCCCACCAGCCCCGGAGAAGGAGAGCAGTCCTGGGGATGCTCGATCCACCTCCACCTGACCAACCCTCCAGCACCCAAGGTTGCTTCGGACCCCGGGTTGCTGGCGTGGTGCGAGGTGTGGCATCCAGCGCCTCAACCCTCAGTGCCACTGGGCCGGCTAAACAGTCCCTTTTTAGATGCCACTCTCATTGCAACAATCCTGATTTCAGCTTGGCACATACCCAGTCCAGTGATAGCAGTCCTTAGAAAAATATATGGAGACACCAGTTGATGAACCCTCAGCCCCCAGTTACAATCTCACTCCCAGTCCTTTTACTCACTTGCCAGAGATGAGATATTAATTAGGGAGTTTCCAGTCATTTGCAAGCCATTGTTTTACCTGGTCCACTGGGGTGAGTGTGATGCTTGTCTGGCATTCAGTTTCTCAGTGGTCTGATCCAGTTGTAGATACTTGGGGGGTTCCTGGCTGACTTGTCGTGTGATGATTCATGGTAGATGCCATTGGATGCTGTATGTTGTTTCTCTCCTACAGTGCCATAGCTCTGTGGTTGATGCAGACAGACTAGTTGCTTGCAGATGATGTAATCACATCCTTGGGTGGTGGATGGTACTGTGCTTCTGGTGACTGGTGCCTCTAGTTCAGATACCCCAGCGATGTCAGAGGTGATGGGCAGAAAAAAAAACATCAATGGGTACAAGAACGGCTGGGTCAGAGTAAAGGGCTTAATAGTTACATGAGGGGGTGGATAGCAAGACAGAGTGCAGGGGGTGGAGGTAAGGGTAAAAGCCCTGTCTAGACAATCGGTCACGGGATAGGGTAGCTTAAACTGAGCAGACTGGATGGACCAGTAGTCTTTTTCTGCCAACAGTGTCGGTTTCTGTGATATCCTTGGGTGTTTAAAATTACCGTGGTGGTGATGATGAATACGTAGGTGTTTACCACACCACATTGATGATGGCATCAGATGTTGAGAGATACTGCCCCTTTCTTAGTGGTGGGAACCTAGATGTTGAACGGTACCATGTACGGCCCTTTGCACTCCCTGCTGACTGTTGTCTAGCCTGCACATACCCTTTCTCCCACAGATCAGGCCAGAGGTGCTATTGCTGAGAGACTTGGCTCCCACTGTCCTTCACATACCCTCCCAGACTAATCTCCTTCCATGTCTGGCTGGTTTGGAGACCTGCCATGCGGGTCTTCTGCTGCTTCGAGCTGCAGGGTCCAGAGCCCTGTGTAAAGAAAGATGGGAGTGACCTCCAGTGCAGAGAAAGTTCTGACTGCTATTTTTGTGTGAAGGAAATGAGTCTGACTAATTTCCATGCTATGCATAAAGTTACTGCTCACGATGCTGGTGAGCTGGGTTCGGGAGTGAGTCTGGGTCATCAGAGGGCTGGCCGGGGGGGGATGGTGGAGTGTCCCAGGGATACTATACTCCTCAGGAGGAGTTGTGCATGCTGGGCAGGGCCTCAGTCAATGTGCATGGATAGGAGGAAGAAAAACGAGGAAAATTCCAGCTGCTGCAGTATGTCATTCTGCGTGTCCTCGCAGCCCCACCCTCCACTGACTGAAACACTGTCTCCAGAAGTGAATGCTAAGAATGCCAGAAGAACTGGGGTCCCACCAGGGAAATCCAGAGAGGACCATTGTGTTGGATAACTCCCGGGGATAAGTGACTGGGCTGGGGCAGAGGCATGGACAGAAGATGAGCCAGCCGGAGGATGGGATAAACAAACAAAAAAAGTTATGCATGTTCACCTGTTTGCACAAACAAAGTTAAGACTAGTCTTTTGTTTCATGCAGGACTGAAAGGGTCACAGGCCCAGACCCAGAGCTTGAAGTAGCAGACCCATGGGGCACAGGTGCAAACCAGTAACTTGGCCTTGGGTCACAAAGCTAGAAGCTCAGTTAGTGGGATGAGCGTTTGGGTTGAAAAAACATAATGCCATATTTTCTGCTTGTGTGGCCACAGAACCCATACATAGAAACATAGAATTTGTCGGCAGATAAGGACCGCTTGGCCCACCTAGTCTGCCCATTTTCCCACCTAACAGATAAGCTGCAGATCCTAGTTAACCAACAGCTTACTTCCTCCTACCCCCCACTAGGACTGCCTTATGCCTGTCCCATGCATTCTTGAATTCCCCCACTGTTCTTGACTCCACTACCTCCTCAGGGAGACTGTTCCATGCATCCACAACCCTCTCTGTGAAAAAATACTTCCTCACATTACCTCTGAGCCGTCCCCCCTCTATCTTCAAATTGTGCCCCCTTGTTCTTGCACATCTCTTTTTCTGGAAGATGCTACCCTCTTGGACTTTGTTGATTCCCTTGAGGTACTTGAAAGTTTCTATCATGTCCCCTCTCTCCCTTCTTTCCTCAAGGGTATACATATTAAGCTCCTTTAGTCTTTCTTCATATGTCTTCTGGTGCAGACCCTGCACCATTTTGGTTGCCCTCCTCTGGACAACCTCCACTCTGTCTATGTCTCTGCGGAGATGGGGTCTCCAGAACTGCACACAGTACTCCAGATGGGGTCTCACCAACTGTCTGTACAGAGGGATAACAACTTCCTGTTTTCTACTATTGATGCCTCTTCCTATGCATCCCAGTATCCCCCCAGCCTTCCTTACTGCCTTCTCACATTGCTTGCCCACCTTTAGGTCATCTGATATAATTACCCCCAGGTCCCTTTCTATTTTAATTTTGTCAGTATCTCACCCCCATTGTGTACGCTTCCCTGGGTTTTTGTTTCCCATGTGCATTACCTTGCACTTCTTTGCATTGAATCTGAGCTGCCATACATTTGACCATTCCTCCAACCTTGCCAAGTCCCTTCTCATCCTTTCCACTCCATCTTGTGTATCAACCCTGTTGCAGATCTTGTGTCATCTGCAAAGAGACATACTTTTCCTTCCAGTTCCTCTGCAGTGTCACTTATAAAGACATTAAAAGGACCAGTCCCAGTACTGAACCCTCGGTGCCCCACTAGTAACCCTCCTTTCTTCACTGTGTACTCCATTTACTACTACCCTTTATGTCCTGTTGTCTAGCCAATTTTTTATCCAGGCTACCACCTTGGGACCCACTCCAAGGCTGGCTATCTTGTGTATTAATCTTTTGTGTGGGACTATATCAAATGCCTTGTTAAAATCTAGGTAGACCATGTCCACAGACCCTCCTGGTCTACTACTTTGGTCACCCAGTCAAAGAAATCTATTAGATTTGTCTGACATGACCTTCCCATCATGAATCCATGCTGTCTTGGGTCCCAGCCCCACTGGCCTCTAGGTACTCAACAATTCTTTCCTTCAGAAGTGATTCTATCATTTTCCTATCACTGAGGTCAAACTAACTGGTCTGTAGTTTTCTGCCTCTGTCCTGCTCCCACTTTTGTGAAGAGGAATCACATCTGCCCTCCTCCAGTCCTTGGGTACCACCCCATCCTCCCATGATTTGTTAAAGAGAGTAGTCAGCGGTGTCACTAGTTCTACCCTTAGTTCTTTTAGAATTCTTGGGTGAATCCCATCAGGCCCCATTGCTTTGTCCACCTTCAATTTTATTAGTTCTTTCAGAACCCTTTCTTCTGTAAATGGATTGGTATCGACCTTCATCTTCAGAGTGTTTCTCTTGTTTGGTTTAGGTAACTCCCCCTCCTCTTCCTTTGTGAATACTGAGCAGAAATATTCGTTCAGTATCCCTGCTTTTTCACTGTCACCCTCACCCACATTCCTCCTCTTATTAAGCTTCAGTATCCTCCTTGGTCTTTCTTCGCCTCTAATGTACCTATAAAAGGTCTTATCCCCTCTAACAGAATTAGCTATCCTTTCCTCGGTTTGGGCCTTTGCTATTCTGACTGCCCTCCCAGCCTCTTTTCTGCTTTAACTGATAAAGTTCTCTGTCCTGCTCCTTCTGTGTTTCATATTTCCTGAATGCTGTCCTTTTCTCCTTAACCTTCCCTGCCACTTCTTTTGAGAACCATAGCATTTTTTCCTTTGTTGTGTTTTATTTATTTGCTTTACACAAAGGCTTGTTGCCTCTGTGATGGCTGTTTTGATCACTCCCATTGTTCCTCCACCCTCCTTCTTGCCTGTTTGCTAGTGTTTTTCTGAGGCACTCTCTCATTTTCCCAAAGTCAGCCCTCCTAAAGTCCAGTACCCTTGCTTTTGTATGGCTTGATTGTATGGCTGTGTTTATCGTGAACCACACTGTTTGGTGGTTGCTTGTTCCCAGATGGCTACCCACTTCTAAATCTGAGATTCTTTCTCCGTCCCCATTTGAGAGTACCAGGTCTAAGATTGCTCCTCCCGAGTGGGTTCCAATACTAGCTGTCTGAGGCATGCCCTGTAGGGCATCAAGAATTACCCTGTTTTGAATGTGCCTGCAGCAAAGGTGCTCCAGTTAACATCTGCATATTCAGGTCCCCATCAACAATATCTCCTTTTTCTGCCATTCTAAGAAAGCCTTCTATCATTTCCTTGTCCATTCCCTCCCCTGAGATGGGGGTCTGTATACAACCCCATGCGGATTGTGGTGCCATTTCCGTCTCCAGGGTGACCCAAGGTGCCTCATCTGCCCTGTTTACTCTTTAGTTCTGTTGATTTGATCCCTCTTTACATAAAGAGCTACTCCTCCTCCTCTTTTACCCTCCCTGTCCCTCCTGTAGATTGTGTATCCTGGTATGTTGACATTCCAGTCATGGTTCTCTGTGTACCATGTTTCTGTGACTGCCACAATATCCAGGCAACCTTATTACATCAAGGCCACTAGTTCAGGGAGCATGTTACACAGACTATGGGCATTGGTACTCATCCCCCTCCACTTTTTGATAGCCTTACCCCTTTTAGCCCCATTTCTGTCCTTACTGCCTTTGCCTTTTTTAACATTTAAATCTGTTCTGCTCCCTAATAACTTCTGTGCCTTTGTTTACCTCACTAATCACCATGTTTTGTGGGGGGAGGCTGGGATTTCCCTGCTCCTTTTCAGTGCCTCCCCCTTGGCTAGTTTAAATGCTTGCCAATGAAGCATTTAAACCTCTCACCTAGGATCTTGGTTCCCCCCATGACAGATGCAGACCATTGCACCAGCATAGGTCTGCATCCCTCCAGGTGGCTCCCCAGTCCCCATTGAAGCCAAAACCCTGAGCTCCACACCAGTTTTTCAACCACTCATTAAATTCCCTGGTGAGGAGTGCCCTAGCATCTCCCTTGCCATAGACAGGCAGCACCTCCAAGAAGGTTACCGTATGCACTACTTGTCTAAGGTCCCTTCCCAACTCTACAAACTCCTCTTGCACTGCTCTGATCCCATTCCTAGCCAGGTCATTTGTCCCTAGGTGGACAATGACATCCAGCTCCCTCCCTCGTGCAGCTCCTCCCATGATCCTGAGGATTCACTTCCTGTCCCTCCAAGCCATGGCGCCAGGAAGGCACCTTACCTCCCTCTCCCCTTCCTCCCCCATTTCTACCCCCCTAATGATTGAGCCCCCACCAGGAGTTGTTTCCTTCCCATGTGGGGTCCCATGCCACCCTCCTGTGGGTCTCCTTGTAGAAGGTTCCCAGCATCCTCCTTGGTCTCCACTGCAGGTACCTCCATAGAGGAACCACTATCCACCAGAACAGTGAATGAATTGTGAGAGGTACAGCTGGAGGGATGCAACTCTGTTCCACCACCCTGTCCTCCCTGAGCCCACCCTGGTCCAGCCTCCTCTTCTTGGCAACCTCTGAGGTAGTGGCATTGGCCCTGGTGGTCCCTGGGTGGGGAGGAGATTTCATGAATCCTAGCTGAGTTAGCCTGGAGACGGGCAACCTCCTCTCAGACCAGAGAGGTGCCTGCAAATAGCAGCATCGCAGCCTCCAGAATGTCTCCGAACACTGCCACCCCACAGCCATTGCACTGCACCACTCCTAACATGTCTTATTTTGTGTCCCCTACTGTTTCTCTGGTGCTTACTCTCTCTCCTTACAACTCTCACCCTTCCTGTTCTGGGACAGCAACTTCTTATCTTCTTCAGTAGCCTCCTTCTTCCTTGCTCAATATCAGACCACCAGCAGCTGGGGGGGAGAGTGAGCTACTTTTTTCCTTTAGGGTTGACAAAACCAATGTTTCTCTATGATCCTTTTCTTCCTACTGCCAAACAGAAAGTTCCTGTTGACAGTCAAATCCAGTGGCTATAAAAGTAGAACTGGCTTTGGGTGGGTGGGATGGAGGGCAATTAGTAAGAAAAAAGGCTAGCAACAGGAAGTTGTACTTTGACTCACCTGCTTTTATAGTGTCTAAACCACACCCCCAATTAAGCTCTCTTTCCTCCTACTGGTTTAGCAAAGTCAGCTGATACAGTACCCTTCCCAGCACAGAACACACACTGACTTTCTTTCTTTTTTTTTTTAACCCTAAATAAGACCCCTTCTACTTCTAATAAAGTTATCTGTCTACTTAATCTTTAACAGACAATGACTCCTGCTGAGATATAAGTTTTAAATTAATAAGAAAATGTAGCTTCTTTTGTAGCTTTTCTTTTAAGGCTAGCAACAGGAAGTTGTACTTTGACTCACCTGCTTTTATAGTGTCTAAACCACACCCCCAATTAAGCTCTTTCTCTCCTACTGGTTTAGCAAAGTCAGCTGATACAGTACCCTTCCCAGCACAGAACACACACTGACTTTCTTTCTTTTTTTTTTAACCCTAAATAAGACCCCTTCTACTTTTAATAAAGTTGTCTGTCTACTTAATCTTAACAGACAATGACTCCTGCTGAGATATAAGTTTTAAATTAATAAGAAAATGTAGCTTCTTTTAGTTAGCTGATTTCTGCTCTACAAGCAAGGCTAGCAACAGGAAGTTGTAATTTGACTTACCTGCTTTTATCGTGTCTAAACCACACCCCCAATTAAGCTCTCTTTCCTCCTACTGGTTTAGCAAAGTCAGCAGATACAGTACCCTTCCCAGCACAGAACACACACTGACTTTCTTTCTTTTCTTTTTTTTTTTAACCCTAAATAAGACCCCTTCTCCTCTAATAAAATTATCTGTCTACTTAAGCTTAACAGACAATGACTCCTGCTGAGATATAAGTTTTAAATTAATAAGAAAATGAAGCTTCTTTTAGTTAGCTGCTTTCTGCTCTACAAGCAAGGCTAGTAACAGCTAAATCCAAATCCAAAAAATGACTGTTTTAAGAGCGTGCATTGCTCAGTTTCCAAGCACACTTATAACTTCATGGATTTGTAATATTTTCACTCCAGATTTTCAACATTGGCATTTTTTCACACCTCCTTATGAACAGTACAGCTGTCATTTTTCACATCCTGGCCGAAATTGTTTTCGCACTTCTGGCACAGAATAACACGGTTGCTGTGGGAAATCAGTGTTTGGGACAGATTAAGAAAATCACAGTGACATTGTTCATGAGCAGAGGTCCTAAAATGCCTATGCAGAAAATTTGGTGACAAAAGTCCATAAAATGACTATGTTATGGGCGTGCATTGCGCAGTTTCCACGCACACTCATAACTTTAAAAATTTGTAATGTTTCCACTCAACATTTTTAACATTGTCCATTTTGCGCACCTCCTTATGAATAGTACAGCTGTCATTTTTTTACATCCTGCCCAAAATGTGTTTTTGCACATCTGGCGCACAATGGCATGGTCGCTGTAGGAAATCAATGTCCAGGACAGATTAAGAAAATCATAGTGACAATGTTTATGAGCAGAGGTCACAAAATGCCTATGTTGAAAATTTGGTGACATAATTCCAGTAAATGACTGTGTTATGAGCGTGCATTGCACAGTTTCCATGTACATTCGGATGTTCGAGCATTTTTAATATTTTCACTCCAGATTTTCAACATTGCCATCTCTTCACACCCCCCTATGAATGGTACAGCTGTCATTCTTCACATCCTGCCCAGTCTGTGTTTTCACACATCTGGCACAGAATGGCACGGTTGCTGTGTGAAATCAAAGTTTGGGACACATTAACAAAATCACAGTGCCACTGTTCATGAGCAGAGGTTCCCAAATGCTTTCATGAGGTGGGGGTCACAAAAGGGCCATGTTGAAAATCTGTAGTGCAATTACCAACAAACGCCCGGGACGTTAGGGTTTCTAACCATAACGTCTCACCCTGTACAGACTGACAGGCATCGGGATATGCCTTTGGATTGATGGCCGCAATGCTCATGCCATTCCACCCCCACCCTGAAGTCAGTGACAGGCATCGAGGTGTGCCTTGGACCCCTCGGCCCCAGACTTCACCCCATTCTCCTATATTGCACCCATTTCAGCATATGTCCTTACGAAATGGGGAAACTGTGAGGCAGAACACTCCAAGGCACACCTCAACACCCGCTGGTGTCCACAGGACAGGGTGAGGTGAAATGCCAAGAGCGCTACAGGCGGTGACCCAAAGGCACGCCCCAACGCCTGTCCATCTGTACAGGGTGGAAGTGGGGTTGGTGAGTTCAATACTTCACTGCCATTCCTATTCTGCATCTGTCTAACTCATGCATGTCTAGTGCTAATATCAGGAAGCAAACATTCGGCATTGACAAATGCTTGTTTAAAATGGGTACTCGTCTCACCAAACTTTCTGTCACAAAAAAAAAAATTACTTCCCCACCCTTTTATGAAGTGCTGTCCTTTTTAAAAATAAGATAATTAGGAATACTTATTTCACTATAAGAAATTAAAGTCATGTGCCTATAAGGCAGGTGGTTAACACGCTGTGATTGTGGGGCAGGGGCCAACAAACTGTGACTGTAAGGGTAACAGGGTCAACAGTCTGAAACAATGGTGCTGGATTCAACACACTGACTAGGGGCAGCAGTCAACAAACTGATACAGTGGGCAGGGGGTCAACAGAGAGTGTCCAGAAAAGAAACTGTAGTTGCACTGTACAGGTAGAAAAAGGCAGACCAAGAACTGCAAATAAACAGATACTGTTTATTTAAAAATTCTGCAGTGGTTAATAATGGCATACATTTTGAAATTAAACTGCTGTGATATAAAACACAGTGCAAATTGTAAATGTCAGTGTCTCTCACAAACCCATGCAGAGCCTTCAACAGGGTGGTAAACACACTGTAACTGCTGAGCAAGGGACCAACATCTTGTGACTGTTGGAGTCCACACATTGTGTTAATGTAGTGTTTGACAATGAATATAGCTGTACGTATAGGGAATATTCTATGAGGTAGCTTAAAATATGATTGTTGTTTATTGTAGAATATTGCTGTCCTTGTTGCCTGGCAACACATTACTAAGTGATGCAATGCCCAAGTAGAAGGCAATGACTTCAACAGTCTACACTAAATAAACATATTTTAAGCCATTTCATGTACTAGTAGATGTATATGGAACCATGGGATTTAAATTACATAATTACTAGTAAAATAAGATTTTTTTTTAATGTTTTGTAACTTGTAGCTATGTTAACGGGTAAATAACATTATTACAATATATGGTAACTCCTTGCTGTGCATGGATTTCCATCCTAACTTGGGTCCTGTCTATACTGGGATCTTTAAACCATTTTAACTTTGTTAAAATGGTTTAAAAGGTTTGCGTCTACATTGTTAAATCAATCTACAGTCCATGTTTCAAAACCATGCTGAAACCCTACTTGGAGCGAGGATTTAGCATGGTTTTAGACAAAAACATGGACCATGTCAACAACAGTACGGATGTGATCCATGTTGTAACACTGTTTGTTTATTTATTGAAATGTTTCAGCAGGAAGGCACGCTGAATAACAAGTTGCTCTTTTCTCCCGGGGGTACAGTTGGAAGAAGAATTAGATATACAGTTTAACATTTAACATATCACGGGAGCACAGAGGAGCTGCAATTGTGTCCCTAGGGCCGTATCGGCGGCGGAAGAGGAGGCATAGAGGGAGCACCGGGAAAGTGGCGGAGTAGCAGGGGGAAGCGCATCGGGAGGCGGGCACCAGGCTGCATCACCAGAGGTGATGGAGGGCTACCAGGGCATCAGTAGACCCGGTGGTTGCAACTGCAGTGGGCAAGTGAAGGAGCGTCCGGGCTGCTGGGAGGAAACGGCTCCCACAGGAAGGTGGCCCAATCAGGAAGCAGGGCACCTGTTTTGAACTCGTGGCTGGGTTATAAAGGGAAAGCCCAGCCACCTTTAAACTGAGCATGGAGGAGCTGTAATTGTGTCCCTGGGGCCACATTAGCGGCGGAAGAGGAGGTGGGATTGCTGGCTGCACCGGTGGCATAGAGGGAGCACCAGGAAAGCGGCGGCGGAGGAGCGGCGGGAAGCGCATGGGGAGGCGGGCACTAGGCTGCATTGCCAGAGGTGACAGAAGGCAACCAGGGCATCAGTAGACCCAGCGACTGTAATGGCAGTGGGCCAGGGAAGAAGCGTCACAGCTGCTGGGAGGAAACAGCTTCCACAGGAAGGTGGCCCAATCAGGAGGCAGGGCGCCTGTTGCAAACTTGTGGCTGGGCTATAAAGGGAAAGCCCAGCCACCTGAGCATGGAGGAGCTGTAATTGTGTTTCCTTCCCCACTCTCCCCGACCTCTATTAAATAGTTTGAGGAGAGGAGGCTGGGCTGGGCTAATTGCCTGAGTCACTGACCCTGGGAGAACTTTCAGTTTGGGATGGAATCCCTTGCATGTTGTGTGAGGGTTTAGGTGTTGAATCTGCATAGCCACTTGTGGCTTTGATGACTAGGGGTATTGGTGGGATTGTTTTTGTATTTACGGAGGGAACTTTTCTTTACCTTTAATCCTATTAGGATGACACTTGGGTAGTGCTGGCTACTGCAACTTGGGTACTGTTTGTCTTGATTGCTTGGGCATATGCTGGCTACTGCAGTGGAGAGGGTAGATTGTTTGCATACTGATTGGAGGGTACTTTTATTGCCGCGGGGGGCCCATATTGCTTACACCCAACAGTGAGGATGGGATCGAATGATGCAAGAGATGGTATCTTCGGGAGGATGATTGGGTGTACAGGGTGTGGGGTGGCCATAATATTGAATTGGGCATGGAGGTTTGGGGATGCCCAGTGTGTTACCAGTTGGCGGGTCTCAGGCAGGAGGTCAAGGGGATCAGGAGGCAGTTGGAGAGAGGGAGGGGTGGGTTGGAGAGGAAGGGAGGGAGGCAGGAACCATATGATGATAGGCGAGAACAAATGGCATACCCCAGGGTGTAGGGGGAGTGAGAGGACTAGGACCACGTGTTACCGGTGGGGGGGGGAGGAGACATGAAAATACCAGAGTACTGACTTCACTCTGGGGAGGGGCTGCCCAGAGACAACCAAGGAAGGGAGGGAGACAGGGTGGGTGAACTTGGGGCAGGCATTACACTTAAAATCGCTCACCCTGCTGTATCCGGATAATGAGGTGGAAGGGGCTGGTGGGCAGGGGGTGCAGGCTGATGGGGAGGGATTGGTCAGGTTTCAGAGGGGGGCAGGGGACAGGTGTGGGAGCCTGAGCCAAAGGAGGGGAGGGCATGGGGAACGTGGGCACCAGACGTGCGGGGAGGGGGGGCAGGAGCCTGGGTGTGAGGGAGGTAAGGCAGAGGGGGATGCACAGAGCAGAGTCAGGGTGAACGAGCCCAGGACCCAGGACAGGGCAGTGTTGAGGAAGGGAAACTCGGATGAGGGGGTAAGGAGGGGAGCACTCTGAGTAGGCCAGCTCCAAGATTGGAAATACCAGAAGGGGGGGTACAGGGAGCACTAGATCACAGGGGCTGTTACTGCAGAACCTGAGGAGGGGGAGGGAGGTGAGAAGGGAAGCAGTAATAGGAGGTCTGGGTGGAGGAGCCAATGGCAACAGTCCAACCGGGGAAGAGTTAAAGGGGGGGGGCAACTAGTGATATTCAGGCTGTGAGGGGTTTGAGGAGCAAGTGGGGAGAGGGAGACAGACGAGGGAGCCTGGAAGGGCACAATGAAACTAGTGACACCCAGGCTGTGGGAGGGGCGAGGAGCAAGCAGGGGGCCATAGTCAGGAGAAGGAGTCTGGAAGGGCACATACAGACTTGTGACCCCAAGTTGCAGGGGGTGAGAGGAGCAAGCTGGGGGATGTAGGCAGAAGAGGGAGCCTGGAAGGGCACGCACAAAATAGACACCCAGGCTGTGGGGGGTGCGAGGAGCAAGCTGGGGGACGTAGACAGAAGAAGGAGTATAGAAGGGCACAAACAAGCTAGTAACTTGGCGGGAGAGGTGAAGTTGCTCCTGCTGGTTGATTCAATGGTTAGTGGTATACAGTGGGAGGGGGTTGGGAAGGGAAAATGCAGCCCAGTCAAGGCTAAATTTATCTCAGGCCTATCAGTACACAAGGCCAAATTCCAGTTATACTCTATGGCAAGGGAATGCGGGGGATCCCTAGACTTTCTAGTTCACCTGGAAACAAACGATTTAGAAGGGAACAGTGAACTGGAGATGAAAGCAAGATTCAAGGAACTGGCCAGGGTTTGCCACTCTATAGGATGCTCCGTCTTCTTCTCTGAGATACTGCCAGTACCAAGGGTGAGCGTGGAAAATGAGTAAAACTTAGAGGGGTGACCCAGTTCAGATGAGTATGAATAGATAGGCCACTGACAGAGCAAAGGCCAATGGCACATTCATAAGGCAGAAAAAAATGGGCAGACTGGATGGGCCTTGCGGTCCCTATCTGCCATCAACTTCTATGTTTCTATGGCTAGAAAGACTGAAGGCCCCAGTGAGGAAGCTCGGGGTTCAGGACTAGATCAGGCAAAGTGGGCTGCGGGCAGCATTAAACGACCAGGAGGAACTGAGTGGGGAAGAGAGACGGGGGTCCGTGCTCGGCTGAAAAGACTGGGGAGGGTGGAGGATGGTCCTGATCAATGCCAGGAGCATGGGCAATAAAATGCCAGAGCTCCAGGCAATGCTAGTTGAAGGTGCAGCAGTCATGGCAGCAGTTGGGACATGGGCCACCTGGAGGCATGATTGGGACCTAAATTTAGAGGGCTACACAATGTTTAGGAAGGACAGGAGAGTGAGAGGAGGGGGGTGGCATTGATAGTCAAAAATGACATAGTAGTTGGTGGAATTGAGGAGGCAGGGGGAAATGTGGAGGCAATTTGGGTAACCTTACAAATGAGAGGGGGGTAAAAGATTAAAAATAAGGGTGGTGTACAGACCCCCCCCCCCCCATAATGGAAGTGGAACTGGAGGATGATCTGGCTGAGAACATCGGGGTCACTGTGGCCTCAGAAAGGGCAGGGTGGTGGTCATGGGTGACCTGAACATGCTGGGGGCAGACTAGGGCACTATGACATCTGCGGTGGCCAGGGAGCAGAGGTTGATGGATGTCTTCCAGGATGCCTTCCTAGTCCAGCATGTTGGGGAGCCTACTAGGCAGGACCAGATACAGGGCATTGTCCTAGCAGATAGTGACCAGATAAGGGGCCTGGAGGGGAATAGCCCGTTGGCAGGCAGTGATCATGCCATGGTCTGGTTTCTTCTGTTCCTAGGGGGAGAGGAAATTCACACTAACACAGTAGTAATAGATTTCGGGGGGGCAGACTTTGAGGGCATGGGAAGGATTCTTAGAGGGTGCTTCGATGAGCCAAGACCAGACATGAATGCTGGTAGCTTGTGGGAAACCATTAAGAAGGGAGTGCAGGATGCTATGAGGGCCTGCACAAAGGTAAGGCACAAGCAATGTTGGGTCAGTAAGCCATGTTGGTGGACCCGGGAGGTGCAGTAGGCAGTGAGGGATAAAAAGGCTACCTACACGCACTTAAAGTGCTCAAGGGAGAGTATGAGTTCCTGGCTAGGAGGGTCACTAGGGTGGCCAAGGTGAAGAAGGAGCTTAACCTGGCCAGGATTATCTGCGGGGTGGGGGGAAGAGTTCTATAGATACATAGGGGAGAAAAGAAAAGCGAGGGCACAGATCAGCAGGATTAGGACTGGGAAGGGATAGGCGCAGGAAGCTGGAGAACAAGCAGAGGTGCTAAATGAGTACTTTACCTCGGTCTTTACCAGGGGAGGTGGGGGATCCTTCCAACCCAATGGGAGGGAAGGGGAGCCCACTGAACCAGGAGGTCAGTTGGAGACTGAAGGACTGGATGAGGCTAGGGCAGGGGATGGGTCATATCTAGAAGGGGGAGAAGCGGATGCATGAGGAGATGGGATGGGAGGGTGAAATCACTGCGGATAGGGTAAGAGAGGCCCTCCTATCGCTAAAGACTGAGAAAGTGCCGGTGCCAGATGGGCTGCATCCAAGGGTACTGAAGGAATTGGCGGATGTGTTGGCAGCTCCACTGGCCTCACTCTTCAACATCTGTCTGATGACAGGGTGGGTGCCTCAAGATTGGAAGGTGGCTGTGTGGTGACTTTCCACAAGGGGGGGTCCAGAGAGGAGATGGGGGGGGATTATAGGTCTGTTAGCTTAACGTCTGTGGTAGGCAAGGTTATGGAAGGTATCATCAAGGAGAGGCTGGAGGGGGCAGTTGGAAAGGTTGGGGCACCTGGATGATGGGCAGTATGGTTTTGTTCCAGTGAGGTCGTACCAGACCAACCTGGTGGAGTTTTATGACTGGTTGACGGGTGCCCTGGACCGGCACAGGCCGGTGGATGTCCTCTATCTGGATTTCAGTAAGGCGTTCGATTGGTGCCTGTGACCTACGCTGCTTACTAACAAAGCTGGGGGGATGGGGTGGGGACAGTTGCTCAGGTGGGTGGAAAATTGGCTACGGGGTGAATACAGAGCGTGGTGGTTGGAGGGATTCGAGCCCGGGAAGTCGGAGGTTGGCATGGGTGGGTAGGGATGAAGCATCCATGTGACCGCTCTCCTTTTCTGGAGAGGGATGTAGGGTTAGTGTCACTCCTGAGTGACCCCTGGCAACGTCCAGGGTAGCCAAGATGTTCGCGATGCTGCTGGAAGGCACTGAGGGTGTAGCTCGGTGGACGCTGGTTGTCATTGCATGACCAAGCTCCGCAGGGGGTGGGACAGAACAAGAGAAAATCCCTGGCGCGCCTGATAGGCGATGGCAGGTCCAGTGGTCGGTCCCCATGTCTAATGCTGGGCCTCCCAGCTCCACGGGAGCACTCCCTCCACTCCCTAGTCACCCCTCTAGATTGTAGACAGAGTGCCAGAGGAGTCAGTGGTCCTGCCCTGTGGGGACTCAGAGCTGGAGGTTTGGGTGGCCAAGTGGTATGGTAGGGGGAGGAGGAGTCTGGGGGCTTCAGGTGGATGGGATAAGACCATACCGAGTGCCCTGCTGGAGAGAGTTCAGGTCGCTGGTGCAGGAGGCATAAAGAAAGTCCAATTAAAAAAAAAAAAAAAGAAACCCTGGCCATGCATACGGGGGGCACCTCCAAGTCACATTGGGCGAGAGGGACCTAGGGGTAGTGGTGACAGAAAAGTGAAAACACTGAATTGCTGAAAGCTGCAGCAAAAGCAAACAGGATATTGGGCTGCATAACCAGAGGGATTACCTCTAGGAGGAGGAGGGAGGTGATCCTCCCTCTGTATAATGCCCTGGTTAGGCCGCATCTTGAGTACTGTGTGCAGTTCTGGAGACCCCATCTTAAGAGGGACATAGCGCTGCTGAAGAGGGTCCAGAGGAGGGTGACCAGGATGATTCAGGGCATGGAGGATAGGCCCTATGAGGAGAGACTCAATCTGTACGCATTGGAGGAGAGGATGGACGGGGGGGGGGACGTGATAGAGGTATTCAAGTACGTAAAGGAGATAAATAAGGGCAGAGCCAGGGAAGTATTCAGGCTTAAGAAGGGGGGAACTTCCAAGGGGCACGAGTGGAAGCTGGAAGGGGGACTGGAAGTACAAGGGGGAGCGAAGGAGACACTTCTTCACCGAGAGGTTGGTGGAACCATGGAACGCACTGCCCAGAAGTCTGGTGAAAGAGAATACAGTGGAAGGATTCAAGAATGGTTGGGACAGGTAAAGGGGGATACTTAAGCCGGGGAAGACCACCTCTGGGGCTGGGGTGGGTGGAGGAGCGAGCTCCCAGTAGGGGTCTGGCTTCCGAGCAGACACGATAGACCATGGGGCCTATTCTGCTGGCTTTTACTATAATACTATAATATCCAAGAAACTAAACATTCAGTTACATTTGTAACAAGACATACAGTTAAAAAATATCATAAATAATCATACAGTTGCATTTGTGACATAACATACAGTTAAATATAGCATACCTGTGGAATATGCATTTAATTACAAGTGGCATATCTGAGGAACATAGTACAGAAATTTAATGTAGCCTTGGAGCCAGCTCCTTGCAGGAATGGATAACAGTTAAGTGGCAGATTATTTAGCAATTATTGAATGAATGAGGTGTAGTGGGGGGACATCAAGGAGGGTAGAGGGGTAGACAGGGGGAAACCGGCTGGGGGAAGGAGAGGATAAAGATGAGGGGAACATTACCGGAGCAATGCGAGCAAAAATCAGCTACGAGGGCAAGTGACAGGGCTAGTGCAATCTGGGAGCATCTCAGATGGAACAAAAAGTGCAAGTTGTTAGCTCAAGTGAACTAATCTTTGTTTACGCATGGGGGTAGAGAGGGGCAGGAGAGAGGTGGGGAAGGATAGGAAGGACGAGTCAGATTGGAACTGGCCCCTTCAGAGGAGGAGAATTGCTGCCAGTAGGGGAATGAGGAGAGGACTTACAATAAGGGGCAGGAGTAGGCAAGGACAAGTTAGGTAGAGATAGTAGAGGGGATGGTAAAGGGAAGGAGGAGGAGGAGGGGCGGGAGAAACTTGCCTATGACTAGGCTTCTTCAGGATGCTGAGAACCCTGCCAGAGAGCAGTCTGGCGAGGATGACTTGGGTAGAAAGGATGGAGGGGAAAGGGGAGGGAAGGAAGCCATTTCCCAATGCTGGACCCCTCCAGGATGCTGAGAACCCTGCTGGGGGCAAAACTAGGTGAGGACAACTTGGGAAGAGAGAAAAGAAAGGATGAAGGGAAAGAAGAAAGTTGCCCAAGACTAGGTCACTCCAGGATGCTGAGAACCCTGCCAGAGCGCAGAATCAGGTGAGGACTAGTTGGGTAGAAAGGATAGAAGGAAGGGGGTTTAAGGCAATCATGTTAGCACTTCATTCTTCATTTCTTCATGGGGGGGGGGGTGCAAAAAGAAGAAGAAATTACTTGCTAGCATTCTGGAACTTGGAATGAGCTCCCAATCTGAATGTTGTCTTTTTTTCCGGAATCGGTTACTGCGCTCAGTAACGAGTATCCTGGCATGCTTTATGGTACCTGATATCCTTTGCAGTACTGCCACAGTCATGCCTGGAAACTCATCTGGGCAAACAGTGTTGGAGTGCAGTCTGGACACTACGACAGCCGTGCTCGAGCACAGGAATGAAAACAGTTTTGCAAACATTTTTAAAAAACTGATGGCTTGTGGACAGGGTCAAAAACAGTTGTGCCACAGTACAAAGGTTACAGAATGCTGTTATACCCTTCTGTGATACAGTGCAGGGTTAAAAATTGGCACCTGTCCACCCAATGCGGGTAGATTTCACCTCGGGCGGGTAAACCTAGTGTTGTAGAGTGCACACCAGGCACCTTGTGGTAATCGTGCAAAAGTTGCTGTTTGCACGATATAACTACATGGTGCATTAGTGTGATAGCTACTGAATAACATATATTGTGCTACCGCGATAATGCACCGCGCAGTACATCGCGCAAATGGTCAACTTTAGCACAGCTACTAATGTATATAGACAACGAAGTTACAGGCTTGACTGCTAGGTGCAGTCGAAGGAAATTGCCAATGGGAGCTCCAGAATGCTCCAAGGACAAGGGTGACGATTGCAAGCTGGAAAGGAGCCCGAGTAGCCTGAGATGCCTTATTCTGGCTGAGTATGTTTTGCTTCTGCATCCTAGCTGGGTCTGAGCTGTGCACTTCTAGCTGTGTCACAACTGCCCTTTTCTGGCTGATGTTGTCCCTCCTGGATGGGTCTGGGCTGTCTCTTCTGGCTAGGGTTGTACTGCCCCATACTCTCTCCTTAAACACTTACTTTATTTTCATGTTCATGCCTTGTCTAAATTAGACACGCTTTATCATCAGGTGATTAGATTTATCATGGATGTGCCACACCGTACCCATCACTGCACTCTTTACGCCACGGTTGGTTGATCCTCGTTATTACCAGACATCATAGGAATGCAGTCTTTTGGACCTTTACGGCTATAATCAACAAACTTCCACAGTACATTTCTGACTGTCTGCCCATCTCTCCCACTGGCTGCTACATGCTGAGAAGCCTTTCCCTGATTTCCCTGGTTGTCCCTAAGATCAGGACACGCTTTGGAGGAGCAGCTATAAGCCATGCCCTTCCAGTGCTATGGAACAACATGCAAGAGGTTCTAAAGCTTGCAATACCAGCAAACTGGGCCGTCTTTAAGACTCTGTTCCTTCATAAGTTCTGTGACTGCTTTAACTAGCTGAGCCTTGAGTCAGCCCGGTGGCATTAAAGGTTGAGGTGCTGGATGCCACACCTCACGCCACGCTGGCGACCCAGGTTCGGGAATGAGCCTGGGCAGCCGGGGATTGAACATTTGAGGACTGCTCTCTTCTCCTGGGGAGGTTGGTGAGACAACCACTCAAGGAGCGACCTCTCTGGCGGAGGCTGGAGGTGGCTGAAAGTAACGTCGTGGCATATGCCAGAGGGAGGAGCCACAACAGCATGTTGCCTTGGCAGCCAGGCTCCACAAGTATGTAAATACATTAAAAAAGAAAAATCTCCGCCATAGGCGAACGCACCTCCCTCCATAGCCCACACTCCCAGAAACTGACTCGGCTCCCTATGCTGTGCTCCTCTCTCTCTGGCCCAGTGTCTCAACACTAAAGAAAGAGTGCCCTGGGCAGAGGCGGCCCTTCTCCAGAGGGTAGATCCAGGGGATGCCCATTACCGGAGAGGAGCTAAAAGGGTCAGCCAAGTCACATAGGGAGTTAGAGACTGTGGTTCTGGAGGTCACTGGAGAGAGTTCAGTGGTAGGGGTGAAAAAATAGAATTAAAAAAAAAAAAAAAAATAGCTGAGCATTGTATCATGAACCCTGTATGCTACTTGTACATTGTCCGCCCCTTGCACATCTTCAACCTGTTGCGCTCTGTAGTCTTCCTTCGCCCATGCTGGCCAACAAACCAGTACCTCTCTTTTAAACACCCTATTGTCCTCCCTTCTTACCTTCCCTGGCTTCCTTCATCTCTGACTTCTAGCCCTTAACTTGTCCTACCCTTCACACCTCCTTCCTCGACTTCCGTTATCTGACACCCAGCTGCCCTCGCCTATCCCATAAGTCATGTTGCGACTGGGCATGTATTGTTTGTACTGTAATTACTGATTTGTATTATTCTGTAAATACTTTTTGTTCTAGCCCTATCCATGTTGTGTTTGAGTTTTTAAGGTCTACTGTACTGTTTGCCACAATGTATGCACTGTTATTTATGCCTAGCTTGTATTTGCTCTACACAGATTATATCATTGTATTATAGGTTCAAGGTCAGTTGGCATTCATCTGTATCCCCTTCCCCCCAGGTTGTGTCTGAAAATAGGCAGAATTTGTCTAGTGCACTTACCTGGTCAACAAAAACTAAAATAAAAAACAAACAAACTTTTAGTTTATGTGTCTTTGTTATGACCTACCCAGGTCCACCTTGTAAATAAGTCTGTCTCAGTGGTGTTTCACCTGGTAAAATAAAGATGATTGATTGATGTTTATGCTGCAGACCCTTGCCAGTGAAAAAGACCATCAGAATCTTCTTTTACATTAAAAGTTTAATACTTATTGTTAAAAACCACAATAAAACTTGTTTTGGGGAAAAAACAAAATTTCTGGTAAATCCTGTTGGGCTGGTGGATTTTGTCAGTCACTAGCCCTGTCGGTTAGTGGCTAAAAAAGTTAGTTTTAACCCCTGAAGTAGCTTTGTTTAATTGGAATGGGAACCCATGCCACCCCCACCCCACATGCACACACACGACCCAGACCCTCCCCTAACACAACAGCTTTTGTTGTTTCATCATTTTAAAAAAACAGAAACCCACCCCTCACCTGGGTGGATTTTAAGCAGCTGGATGAGGGCGGGTTTCTGTTTTTTAAAAAATAATAAAAACAACGAAACCAAAGATTTCTTGGGAAGAAGAAAAAAACAGGATTTTTTAAAATGTGTTTCAGTTAACATGTACAGTGAACACATGGGCTACTATGCATACTTGGCTATATTTCATCTTGGGGCTCTGATGACAGCAGGGACTTGTTGAGCTTCGTGTTTGATGTCCGTATGATGTCATCAGAACCACTTGATGGAAACATAGCCTTTTTGTGCATGTTTGCCCATGCATTATTCTGTGTTTCTTCTACAGATATATTTGCCATCTCAGTGTGTATGTGTGTGTGTTTACATTATAGCGGCACAGTAGTTAGGGTTGAACGGGGGTTTCTGTTAAACCTCAGAAATTGCACTATTTTTATATGTTATGTTTATTACTTTAAGAAAAAAAAAAGCAGCAGCAGTGACATGCGGTAAACTCCTTTAAGGCATCACAGTACATTCAGATGCATCAAAAGTAATCACGACATCACAGCCCATACAGTCTGGCTTACAGAGGTGGGGGAATTCCATATTAAAACGAGATCCAGAAATAAGTCCACAATAGCTGCACCCCCACCCCCCCATAAGATTTTTGGCAGTCAAACTAAAAATGAATAACCCAAAAATGGTAGAATTCAATACTCACTGGAACTAGAACTAGAAGGGGACAGGATCAGATGTGTTTCAGTACAGTAGCTGCTTCTTGTTTTTTTTTACAGGGTTTCTTGTGGATTTTACTTGGTAGAAGGTTATTTCTTTTCTTTCTTACTACTTCTAAGGGGCTAGCAGGGTATTGTTTTTGGGGCTGTTGGAAGTTTGAAAACTGGTTTGGTGGCTGTAAGTGGGCTCATTTGTTGGATGTTTCACTGTGTAACAGGCTGCGCTGGTGGAGTCTATTTCTTCTGATTTAAAAACCCTATTTGGTGGGATTTGCTTGGGGCTGTTTCTTTGGTTGCAGGGCCTGGAGGGCAGACACAGGGCTGATACACTCGAGGAGAGAGAGAGAGAGAGAGAGAGTCGGTGTAGGCCCTAATCCCACCCTCCCCACCCCTCCTTCCCCAGAGCTCTACTTATTTATAGGGGAACACCTGCCCTGCAGTTGGAGGAAAAGGCTGCAGGTGCAGCTCATGTAGTTCTAGCCACTGGGGGTTGGATTTAAAGGCTGGGAGAGAGGAGCTTAGGGAGTTGTTCACTTCCCTTATAAGTTTATGGTGTTGTACTGCAGCTAGTAACAGGGTTACCGGTTTACTGTGGGTCTGTATCTAGGATTAGTGGGTGACCTGATTAGTCAGTAGGGGTGTATCTTGGACTAGTGGGGAACAATGGCTCACCTAAGGAAACCTACTTGGATGGGGATGTGACCACATGTCATTAAGGCCAGCATCTTTGGGAGGGTGTGGTGTGCACAGGGTGTGGGGCAGGCATGATACTGGACTGGGCTTGGAAGTTCCGTGGTTGCGCAGTGTGCTACCAGCTGGCACAGCTTAGAGAGGAGGTTGCGGGGATTAGGAGACAGCTGGGGGAGGGGGGGAGGTATGGTTGGGGAAGAGGGCAGGGGATCTCCGGGGTTGCACCAAGCACTAGGGGCAGGGGCATAGTGAAGGGAGTGCAGGAGAATACTCTGAGGTCACATAGGGACCCTGGCAGAGGGGGCCCAAAAGGAGGACACTACCAAGGATGCAGGCAGATAACTGGGGACCCTCACAAAGAGGGGCCAGAGGGACAACATTCTCAGGGAAGTAGGCAGATGGCTGGGGCTGGACAGAAGGAAGCAAGAGGGGGAGGTGGATCAGACCTCATGCTTAGTAACCGCTTCAGTTCTCTTCTGCTTGAGGATGAGGTGGGTGATGTAGCCATGACAGGGGTGGTTAGAGATGGAAAGGGAGTGGGGGGCAGGAGGCAGGGGCCGGATAGCAGGAGGAACCTGGAATGCATGAAAATGGGGAGCAATGGATCAGAACGGGGGCAGGGGAAAAGGAGGAAAGCGCAAGGAGAAGGACCAGTTGGGAGGAAAGGGCAAGGAGAAGGACCAGAAGAACAAGGAGGATACAGTAAAGGGAGCTGAGGGTTTAGGCCAGGGGAGCATGACAAGCAAGGAGGGACTGAACGGAGACAGGAAGGAAGGGAGGATGAGCCAGACTAGTTTAGCGGATGGGGAAGAAGGACCAGTCGTGAACAGTGAGGGGGAAGTTAGCGAGGCACAGAAGGATACTCAGGAGGAGGAAAGGCATAGGATTGGAGAGGAGGGGGTGGCCAGGGTAAATGAGGGGGTGGCATGTGGCACCCAGATAGGGGGAGGAAAAAGGAGCCGGCTGGTTGGAGGGGCTGGTATAAAGGATGAGGGACATGGAAGGGGGGGGAATGGAGGAAAAGGAGTGGTCAGAGTGCTCCTATTGGGGGATTCTATGATCAGGGGTATCAAATGGGATAGGGAGGGGGAAGCCTGGCCAGTTAGAACAAAATGCTTCCCTGGACTAACTTGTGCACAGGGCCAAGCACAAGGTATATCAGCTGGCAAAGGATTGTGAGGGTTCTCCAGACATACTGGTCCACCTGGGTACAAATGACATTGAGGGAAATAGTGAACTAGAGGATATAGGCATGGTTCAGGGAGCTTGCCAGGATCTGTCATGACATAGGGTGCACGATTTCCTTCTCGGAAATCCTGCCAGTGCCAAGGGCTAGTGGGGAACACAAAAGGAAGATTAAGAAGATAAACCAGTGGCTCAGGGAGTGGTGTGAGGCCAGAGGGTATGGGTTGATGGGGGATTGGGGGGGGACCTGGGAGGATAAGGAGCTGTATGCTAGAGATAGGCTTCATCTCAGTTTGGAGGGGAGGGGAATCCTTAAGTTGAAAATAGAAGGGTTCATTGGTGAAAAGTGGGGTTTAAACTTGTGAAGGGGGAGGGATGGGAGAAAAGGCTATCGGGGGGGGTCCAATAAAGGAGGGTCTCTGGCTCCACCCCCATGGGGAGCTGGAGGAATGCAAGAAAAGGCCGACTGGTAAAGTGCAGACCAGGGGAAAACGGAATCCCCATGGGAACACGGGCAGGGGAAATTGAAGTATAGGGAAAGGGTGGAAGGTAGTCCTGCTAAATGCCAGAAGCTTGGGCGATAAAATGCCTGAGCTCCAGGCGATGCTAACTGAGGGAGAGATGGATGTGGCAGCGGTCACTGAGACCTGGGCCACTGCAGGACATGACTGGGACCTGAACCTGGAGGGTTACACTATGTTCAGGAAGGACAGGGGGGAGGGAAGGGGAGGAGGGGTAGCAATAATAGTCAGAAGCTGCATTGGCATAGGGGCAGTAAAGGAGGCAGAGGGAACCATGGAGTCGATTTGGGTCACCTTGATAACAAGGGGGGCAAGAGAGCAAAAATAGGAGTGGTGTATAGACCCCCTGCGCTGGCGGAGGAGCTGGAGGAGAGTCTGGTGGCAGATGTTGGGAGACGCTGCAGATTGGGCAGGGGATGGGTGGTGGTGTTAGGGGACTTAAACATGCCAGGAACAGACTGGGAGACTGACATCCTCGGTGGCCAGGGAACAGAGGTTGTTGGATGTCTTTCAAGATGCATTCCTAACTCAGCAGGTGGGGGAACTGACCAGGGAGGTGCGGGTACTGGATGTGGTCCTGGCAGACAGTGGCCAGATTGGGGGCCTGGAGGTAAGGGACCCATTGGCGGGGAATGACCATGCCATGGTCTGGTTCTGCCTGGACCTAGGAGGGGTAGAAGGCTGCACAAAGACGGAGGTAACTGACTTCAGGGGGGTGGATTTTAAGGAAATGGGAAGGATCCTTAAGGAGCATTTGGATGTGATTGGGTCAGACATGGATGGTGACAGTAGGTGGGAAATAATCAGGAGAGGGGTGCAGGATGCTACCAGCACCTGCGCCAGAGTAAGACAAAAATGTGGTAGGGCCCGAAAACCCTGCTGGTGGACCAGAGAGGTCCAGGAGGTGGTGCAGGGAAAGAAGGCAGCCTATAGGCAATTCAGGTGCTCAAGGTGTGAAAGGGATTGAGGGGAGTACGAACTGATTGCTAGAAGGGCCACTAGGGTGGTGACGGTGCCTAAGGCAAGGAAGGAGCAGAACCTGGCCAGGGAAATTAGGAGAGGGAACAAGGGGTTCTTTAGATACATTGGGGAAAAACGAAGGGCTAAAGGGCAGATTAGCAGGATTAAAACACTTGAGAGATGGGCACAAGACCCGGGGGAGCAGGCTGAGGTACTAAATGAGTACTTCACCTCAGTTTTCACCAAGGAAAATGGGGGTGGTGCATCATACATGGGAGGAGACAGTGATACTGAGGAGGGGGGGACCCTTACCGATCAGCGGGTCTAGGGAGAGGGGGAGGCATCACTGGCAGGAGTGGGGAAGGCTAAGCAGGGAGAAGAGGTAGCGGAGGTGGAAATCACAGCAGAAAGAGTGAGGGAAGCCCTCAGGTCCCTTAAGATGGAGAAAGCACCGGGGCCGGATAAATTACATCCCAGAGTGCTGGAGAAACTTGCGGATGTCCTGACGAAACCCCTGGCAGAGCTTTTCCCATCTCTCTGAGGACAGGGTGGGTGCCCCAGGACTGGAAGGTGGCACATATAGTGCCTATCCACAAGGGGGGATCAAGGGAGGTGGCAGGGAACTACAGGTCTGTCAGCCAGACATTGGTGGTGGGCAAGGTGATGGAGGCCATTGTCAAGGAGAGGCTAGGGGGGACCTGGAAAAGTCAGGGTGCCTGGATGATAGACAGCATGGATTTGTCCCAGGGAAATCATGTCAGACAAACCTTGTGGAGTTCTATGACTGGGTGACGAGTGCCTTGGACCTGGACCAGTGGACGCCCTCTTCCTAGACTTCAGCAAGGCATTTGACTCTGTTCCTCACGAGGGCCTGTTGGATAAGCTGGGAGAAATGGGGGTGGGGAACCAGATGATCAGATGGATAGGCAATTGGCTCCAGGACCGGACCCAGAGGGTCATAGTTGGCAGGATAGTCTCATCCCCAAGGAGGGTCATTAGTGGGGTCCCACAGGGATCAGTCCTTGGGCCCCTCCTGTTCAATGCCTACATCTCTGACATAAGGACAGGTATCAGGAGTGAGATGAGTCTCTTTACGGATGACTCAAAACTGGGGGCAGTGGTGGATGGGGAGGAGGGAGGGGAGAGGACCCTACAGGGGGACCTGGAGGCTCTGGAAAGATGGTCTAGAAAGTGGAAGCTGAGGTTCAATGCAGGGAAATGCAAGGTACTGCACCTGGGGACCAGAAACCCAGGCAAAGTGTACACCCTGGGGGGGGAGGGAATGCTACAAGTCTCAATGGCTGAGAGGGACCTGGTGGTGGTGGATGTCAAGATGAACAACTTGGAGTCTTGTAGGAGGACAGCAGCGAAGGCCAACAAGATGCTGGGATGCATCACTAGGGGGATCACCTCCAGAAGGAGGGAAGTAATACCCCATCTGTATAACTGCTTGGTGAGGCCACACCTCGAGTACTGCATGCAGTTTTGGAGGCCACACTTAAAGAGGGACATTAAACTCCTGAAGAGGGTCCAGAGGAGGGCAACCAAAATGATTTGGGGCTTGGGGGACAGGACCTATGGGGAGAGGCTCGAAGAGCTAAATATGTACACATTGGAAGATAGAAGGGACCGGGGGCATGATAGAGGTCTTCAGGTACATAGAAGGGGTAAATAGGGAGGAGCAGCCAGAGTGCTCAAGGAAGGAGGGGGCAACTAGAAGGCAAGGGTGGAAGCTGAGGGGAAGATTCAGGGAGAAAGGGGATATGTGCTACTCACTGAGGGTGGTGGAGCCATGGAATGCGCTGCCCAGGGGCTGGTGGAGGCAGAGACTGTGGAGGGGCTCAAGAAAGGGTGGGACAGGTACAGGGAAGGGTTCTGGAAGCAAAATCCAGTGAGAATATCTGGAACTGGGAAGGGAGAAGCCAGAGAAGGCGGGTGGGGGGCAGCAAGGTCAGCTCCCAGGGTGGGGCTGACCAAACAAGCAGACACGAAAGACCGTTAGGCCTATTCTGCTGGCATTTTAGTATGTTAGTACTCAGTGCTGCTGTGACCCCAACCCTGACCATAGGTAGTCCAAAACATGGGAGACATTTGCAGGAATAATCCAGCACTACTAAATTGCTTCAGAACAGTTAAGATATTTAAACAGACAAACAGGCCCAGTCCCAAAACAGCAAGGACCCAGCCTAAACCAAGAAGCAGGACTGCAAGGTACAAAATGGAACTGTAGAACTACATGGTGTAATTAAGTAATGAATAAAAAATAACGGTCAACTAGAAAACGCAGTGCTAACAGCAGCATTAAGTATTGAAAGTATATACAAAATGGCTACAGTTCAAGTTTCACTCCCGACTGAATGGCGTTTCGGCATGGATTTGAACATTTTCAGTACTGGGTTCCCGAGATGGGGTAATAAGAAGGCTATGCTGACAGTTTGGTTGCTGTTTTAGTTTAAGTGCAAGCACAGGGGCCCTCTGGGCCCAGTGCTACCACAGGCAAATGAGGATACTATTATACTGTCTCAAAAAGTAAGGAAATTCTTTGAAAAAAAATGCATTAATGCACCATTTAGGGTTAAGACTAAAGTAACAAAGGTAGGGAAATGTGGTTTTAGGGTTTCCAACCCTAAACTCCCCCACTACCACCCACACCTGAAGCGGATCATGGGTGGAGTCTTCCTTGGGAGTTATCAACCCTAAAGCTCACCCCTTTGTGGTAGCAGGAAAGCTAAGATGTGATGGACATAGGTGTGTATGTTTCAGGAGTGTATAGAATGGGGTGAGCTTTAGGGTTGACAGCCTCAAGGAAGACTCCACTCCTGATTTGCATCAGGTGAGGGGGTTAGGGTCAGAAACCCTAAAATCACATTTTTCTACTTTTGTTGCTTTAGTCTTAACCCTAAATGGTGCACTAATGCCTTTTTTTTTTTTGCAAGGAATGTATTTATAAAATGAGTAAGAAAAATCTGTGAAAATCAAGTCTTCTGCTTGGATGAAACACACCACATGACTGTACATTATTCCACAATGACCACACACCTGCACTTCATTTTACACCTGCACTTCATTTTATCCCTCAGAACCTTCTGGACATTTTTTTTGTAATTTCTATGTAAGCCCACCTACTCTCTTTCCCCTCCCTAGCCCTCCGGCCCTGTAACCACCCCCCCAAGCCTCCCCAGGTTGTGATCACCTACCTCCATGGAGCTAGGCTTTGCCTCCAGGCAGGGTCAGGGAGTGGAAGCATTTAATCAGGGTGCACTGCGATACACAGAGGCAGGTGCCCAGGGAGCTCCCGTGGGTTGTCGTCATGAAGGTGCTGGTGCCATTTTCTGTGTTTTCCTCCCTCTGTCCCCTGGGATGTTGCATGCTATGATGCTAAGGTGTATACACATGCACCATAAGTGCAGCTCCACGTCAGTGTCCACAATGCCCCCCCTTCCACTTCTGTCTCCAGTTGCACTGCCACTGGTGCCCACTCTGCTGGCAGTATCGCAGTGGAGAATGGATCCCTCCCTCTCCAGGGGAGGACAGTGTCCTATGGGATGCTCAGTCCTCTTCTTCCCCCCCCCCCCAGCTGGCCTCATTCCTGAAACTGGGTCACCAGCATTGCGAGCTGATTAGCCAACCCTCCTTCTGGACATTTTATAAAATAGATAATCCACTACAGGGCATGCTGTCGTGCTCTGATACACTCACACCTTGGGTGGTTTAATGCATGCAGCCTGCGGCCTCGTGCTCACAATGCGCACCAAGGCATGCATGTATCAGAGCATAACCTATAGTGGATTACTATCACATATATATCTTCCTTGCAAAAAAACTATGCTAATGTATGCGTTGGGGTTGTAAAGCCACAGAATCAGGGAAATGTGATCCCCCCCCCCCCAACTGTTATGGACACTCCCCCAGTCTCTACCTTTGTGACGCAAAACCAAGCTACAGATGCAGAGCCATGCCCCATGAGGCTTCTGCTTCCTGCAGGTCCCACAGGATCAGCATGAGATTAGTCATGACGTTTTGCCCACAGGGCCCGCAGAGCAGGTGATTGGTCATAACTGCTAATCATGTAGACCCTCTCTTGTATTAGAGCAGGTGGAGAGTTGGCAGGTGACCATACAAAAGAGGCACTGGGCCCCCAAAGGTCTCCCCTGGCAGACACTGAGCTTGACAGTCAGATATACGCTCTTAGTGTTTGGTACTAGCAAAGAACATTAAGGTGTAATTGCTGAAAGCTGCAAAGAGATAGAAATGGAACTCAATAAGGGAAAGATGTCATGATCAGAGTTGGAGAGTTGAGAGACTCGAGAGACTCATACCAGTAGAGTATTGCCAGTCGCAGTTACTGTGAGGGCAGAGGGGAAATGGACCCAAGGCAGAGCCACCCTCTGGCAGACACAGATAGCCCCACCCATGGAATATGAACATACATACAGAGAAAGGACAAAGAGTTTTAAGTCAACAGTTGAATATTAGGGCAAAACCAGAAGTACTGGGGACGAGACAGGGTTATCGTGCATCCCAGCAAGACTCTGCATTGGAGGTTGACTAAACCGGCACCAATGTGATGGTGGGGTCAAACTTAAGCCTGGGCCTCCAGGAAGAACATTGTTATTAGCTCTGACAGAGAGTGAGGGAGAAGTATAGATATTTGGAAATGGGATTGAAGGCCTGAAGCGGTTCCATGTCACAATTGCGACTGCGGTTAGGGTCAGTGTGCATCGCCAAAAATAAGTTTCAGTGATGTACATCCCTGGTGCACAGCAAAAGGGTGCCAGGGACTTGGGATTTTCTTTATGCAAGGGGACATGCCCCCTGCACCCCCTACTAAAGGATTCTCAACTCTGGAGAGGTGCATGTTGGGTGTGTGTGTGTGAGCAAAACCATAAAAAAAAAAAAAATAATGGGGCCTGGTGCAACAAAATGTACATGCACCCGGGACCCGAACCCAGCACCCTCGGAACCCCAGCCCGCCACCCACTCACCATGCCATGGGGCCAGCTCAGCAGCTCACCGTGGCACCACGCCTCACAAACCCTCCTCCCCTTCCACCCCTTGCTTAGCATGCTCGGTTCTCCCCCGCAGGTGTACATGTGTAGCGACATCCTGTCGTTATATGCGTGAACCCCCCCAAATCTGGTCGCCTCTTCCTGGTCAGTAGCCCTTGTCAACATGCACTGCGATTGAGTCACTCTTTTTGAAAGCTCCCAATCATGGTTGCCTATGACACAGGCTACCCCTGAAGCTATACCATGCTATATCATGATCCTTAGATCTTTGAAACAGGTGTAACTGAACTTTACATAGTTTATTCACCAGTGAAAAAGACAAGTGCTAGAAGCTTTTGTTTCCATAATTTATTCACTTCAAACACCAGATATGGTCTTGGTAATTCCTGGGAAATTCTTGGCCTGGGCCTGTGCATGTTAACTGCAATGGAAAGTAAGGGAACTCCCGGTGAGCAAAAGTATTCTCCTAGACAGGGGAAGTTCCTTGGGCATTGCCTACCTCTCTCCGGGAGGAAGGGAGAGACAGTGGAAGGGGTTTCAGATTGAAATTAAGCATTTAAACCAGTAGTCAACAGGGCACATTAACTGGGAAAGTGTCTGGCACCACAGACGTTCAATTAGCCCAACAGGTGTACATAATGAAATATTACTTCCTGTGGTACTAGCCAGCAGAGCTAGTTACTGGGAAATTTTGCAACACAGTAAAAGATCTACCACCAGTTGACTCGTGGGACAGTGACTAGTTTTGTTCCTGATATAGACTGTGTGCATAACTGCAGAGTCGAAGACGAAAGGCTAGGTGAATAAGAAGGCAGTAAACGAGGATCAGAGCAGCCTGTTCCCTTTCCTACAAATTGCATTCAGAAGGAAATCCTGGTTAAGGGCTCCCTGTGGAAACCACAAGTCAGGTGCATTTACATAACGAGCAGGCTCGCCCAGGGGAAGGGTTGCCGAGGATTCTCCTGGGTGACTCGCAGCAGTGTGCTCTCGGCAGTGTGCTTTCATTGTCATTCTGCTTTAGGATTTCCTTGTGGGAAGCATGTGGCCCTCTTTAAGCCAGGCATCAGACTGTCATTTTTTCCTTTTTCTCAGAGCAGTCTCACCATCTCTCCTCTGTCATCCCCCTATTGGTTTTAAACCAGCGCAGTCAGTTTGCACCTTTGGTGCTCCCCCTCCCTCTCACCTGCTCCACTCCTTGCCTGCCTAACATTAACCTGGCCTGCCTGGCACCTTGCTGCTCTAACAAGGTCTTGCTCTACAGTTATGCTCTGACAATGCTCCCACTTTGCCCAACCCAAAACCCCGCATGAAACCACCCCTATATTGATAAAGCCCCGAGGGACTGCTTTCCCTCTCCCCTCCTATCTTCATCGATCCATTTCTCTCAATGATCCAGGATCTGTCCTCTCACCTTTATTGACTGACTTTACCACTACACGTCTAATGTTAATTCGGTAGGTGTTTTATAGAAAGCAATTCATTAGCTGCAGCACTGTACTCAAATTGTAATTGCTCCTCCTTTGATTTGCTTTCTCTAATGATGTTCTTGCACCAATTTGTTCATTTGCCTACTGTTCTTGTACTGTTAATCAATCTACTGTGTTGTAACTTTTCTTGATGTCTACACTGATGTGGAACCTTTGTAAAAGAACTTACGCTCAAAGGTCTTTTCGAATTACCAAATAAATATAAAAAAAAACTGTGGTACAAGATGTTGGGTCTCACTCTGTCTCTCCATTTTTGACAGCTATCTTTTGCAAGCCTTAAAGAACCACAGTAATGTAACACAGCATTGTAACACAGTAACTGGAGGTAAAAAAAGAATCTAGGTCCATCGCGGTTTGGGTGTCATTTGCCATTTTTGACCAGGAAAGCCTCACGGAGCTCTGATGGCCCCTTTCCAGGTTCGTCCTGCAGGGTGGGTTGCAAGGACAAGGACATAGACTTTCATTCCTTTATTAGGCATAGCAACTCTCGGACCACAAGAGCAATGGCCCCTTTCCCTCTACTGAGTCAGTTCGCTGTATGCAGAACCGCGCATGTCAGAACCGCGCAACAGAGACAGTGTGGGCAGGAATAGCAAAGGTACAAAAGCGCTAAATGGTCTATGCATGGTTGTGCACCCTGTCTCTGTTCCCTTGCAGAGCATAAGTCCTCTGCTGGGAGGAGGGTCCACTGAGTAGCTGCTGTGGCTTGATAGGATGAGCTACAGTCAGCAATGGAGGCAGTGCATGTGCAGACCGGGTATCGGATCCCAGTCCCAAATGTATACAATTTTTCTTTATTTGGCACTTTGTGCAGTTTAAGTGTACGACCCCTCCCCCCGAGTTGATTATTTTAGTTGGGAGGTTTGGGGGCACAGCCCCCCCCCATAATGGGGGTGTGTGGGGAGTGTAGCCCCCAACAAAACAGGGAAATGCCTGCTGGCAACATATCGTGCTGTATTGGCAGCATGATATATTGCTACGGCATTGTGTCATGTGACATTATGACCCCGTGCCCCTTCCCCTCTGCAGCTGCTGGCTCCCCCCCAAGCACAGCACCTCTCAGCTAATTCCTCCACCACAGCTGCTGGGTTCCCGACCTCCCCCTCCCAGGCACAGCAACTCTCAGACTGCAAGAGCGATGGCCTGTTCTCCCATCGCAGCTGCTGGCTTCCCAACCCCCCTCCCAGGCACAGCAACTCTCGGACTGCAAAAGCGACGGCCTGTTTCCCCACCGCAGCTGCTGGCTTCCTGACTCCCCCCTCCCAGGCACAGCAACTCTTGTACCACAAGAGCGATGGATCATTCCCCCACCGCAGCTGCTGGCTTCCTTAACCCCCACCCCCAGGTATGGAGTTTCCTGTCGGAGGAACTGTTTTGATTGTTTTATTTAAACAGTGAATTGTACCTGTGCTTGCCTGTGATTTTTGCCATGTCTACTGGACACCCAAGGAATGGTTGTATTGTGCAGTATTCAGGACCATTTGTAATGGGAACCTTGAGGGGGATGTATAGTTAGTTACTGTGCTATTTTGCTAGGTTGTAGGCTGTTTTTCTTCAGATGTCATTCACCCTTGTTCTTGGCTTCCTTCCCCCTACTCTAGCAAGCCCGTTTTTCCCACCTTGACCTATTGTAGCCTTTGTTCCTGTCTGACCTCTTAATCCTTTGCTGCCCCCTATCCTAACACAGCCTTTCATTCCTTTATTAGGCAAAGCAACTCTGGACCACAGAGCAACAGCCCATTCCCCATTGCAGCTGCTGGCTTGATTTCCCCCAGGTAGGGAGCACCATAGTTTCTATCAGAGGAGGTGTTTTGACCCGCTGCTTCCGCAGCAACTTCCCAAGCCCCCACCCCGAGTGGGCATTTCTATTACAGGCAGGCAAAGTCACATGTCTGTGTCACACGACCGCCGTCTCTTCTAATTTCTATCTCGCCAAACTTCCTATAGCAACTTATAATGTTCACCACTAGGGGGCGCTGTGCTATCTTATCACTCAACTCTAAATAGAAGCAAAGCTGCCCTGCCCTTTTAACCATCCCTCTGGCCTATCCCACCTATTAGTTTCCCTTTCAGCCTGTCTCTACCTATTTCCCTATCCCACCTGTGCTCCCTACTCTTCTGTTCTTTCACTCCCATATCCTCTCCTCTCCATCTCTTCTTTTGGCTTCCCTTTCCCCTTCTGAGTTTAGAACTCGGGTCTGAGGTGCATGGTCTGCTCTGATGCCTGCCCCTGAATCTTATAGGCCATTCAGTCTGTCTTTCTTTTCACCTACTGAAGCTCTACACCCCTCCTACTCTAATCACAGCAAAGGCTCCTAACTCCTCGAGTTTCTTCTGTAGCTGTATCAAGGCATTTAGCCTCCACCAGAGCTCTCTTACTCAGGCCTCCCCACACTTTTTCTCCTCCCCCCACCCCACGCGCAGACATGCACCCTTTTTCCCAAATTACTCTGTCTCCTCTTGCATCTTTCTCCATCTTTCTCCCCACTTTTCTACCATCCCCTCCTACCCCAATCCCAGCATGGTCTGCTTCCCAGACCACCCCTCCTCTTTCCACCTCTCTTGTGCCATCCTCCTCAAACCTCTTACTTATCCCCCTTCCCATCCTATACCTTCCACTCCGCCTTGCCCCCTATAATCCTCCTCTCCCTCTCCCCCCTTATTGTCGCCATACATCCAAGCTACCCTCCTCTCATTCCACTTCCTTCACCCACCTTAGCTTGCTATTTTACTCTTCTCTAAATCTTGAGACCCTCCTCTGCTGCACCTATCTCCTCTCCCCCCCACTGTCCTCCAGGCGGTCTAATACCCCCACAGTTTTCTTCTACCTTCTCCTTTTGCTCTTCTGTGTGGATGTCAAAATTAACCTTGGCCCTCCACCTACTCAGACTCCTTCTGCTCAGCCGAAGGGCTTACGCATCTGTCACCTGAAGTCTAGGCGTCTCCTTCCTTAAATGGACAACCTAAAAGTCTGGGTCACCCAACACTCCCCTGAGGTACTGTGCATTACAGAGACTTGGTTTTCTGCCAGGATCCCGGACACCTCCCACTCCATTCGTGACTACAACCTATTCCTCCAGGATCACGGTAAGTGAGGTGGCAGAGTGGCGGTCTATGCTAGTAACAACCTCTTGTGCTCTATTTCCCTCAGTGACACTAAGCCCTCCTCCCATGAGCTTCTCACTATCCTTCTTGCCCTTCCCTCCACCCTCCCAATCTACATAGCAGTACTTTACTACACCCGACAACTCCGTGGTCGAGACTTGAGTGCATCTCCACCATCTCCTCTCATTAAAGCAACGGTGAACTTATCTTGTTCAGAGATTTTAATTGGGATTGGCTCTCCCCCTCTACCAAACCCACCCCTTAAAACTGAAGCACTAAACCTCTCCCGACTCCCAAATGATCTCCAAGCCTACTCATCTAAATCCTCTAATCACTTCCTTATTGACTGGGCGATCACCTCACATCCTCACCGCATCTCTGCCACCAGTGTACTCCCCAATGCCCTTAGCGACCACTATATCACTTTCTGCATCTGTCAAGCTTCAACCCCCAAATCAGCACCTAAATATATCTGGTACCGCCCTTTCTGCCACCTGGACTCTAACTCTCTACTACAGGACTTATTTAATGCAGATTGTTCCCCTATGTACTCAGCACTTAATGTAGACACTGGTCTCCAGCTCTTTTCTGATACCATTACCCATGTCTGGAACATTCATGCCCCAAAAAAAAAAATGCAAGAGGAAAGCATCACTACCTTCCTTGGATTACGCCGGACCTCCTTTCAGTCTGTAAATCCCGAGACAAAAGCTGTGTGAAATTCAAGGCCTTCCTCCAACCGTCGGATTTCCAGTTCTATAGGTTCCTTAGAAACGTCTGTACACAGGCCATCAGAGAGGCTAAATCTAGCTACTTTACTAACATACGAAATTTGCCAGCAGATAAAGGCCCAGAGGTCTATCAAGTCTGCTCGAATGTGCAGCTAGCACCCCTTATTTTGCAGCTGCCCCTCCCTTCCACCCTTCCCCTTCATTAACCCTCCCCCTTGTCCTGTCCCATCTTCGTTTGAAGCAGTCCACTGTTCTACTGCATACTACTTCTGCAGGTAACGCATTCCACCCAGCCACCACCATCTCTGTAAAAAGTGTCTCCTCATCTCCCTCCTGAACCTTCCTCGCTCCAGTCTCATATCATGGCCCCTGGTGGCCTTCCCCTCCCTTCCCTTACTTTGAACAGCCCCTCTGTACCCGACTTGTTTATTCCTTTCATGTATTTAAAGGTTTCAATCATGTCACCCCTGTCTCTCCTCTCCTCCAGTGAGTACATGTTCAACTCCTTCAACCTCCTCTCGTATGATAAGTCCCCTAGCCCCTTGATCATCTTTGTCGCCCTGCGCTGCACCCTCTCCAGTAACTTAATGTCACTCTTCAGATCCGGACGCCAGTACTGCATGCAGTACTCCAGGTGTGGTCTAACTAATGACCTATACCGTGGCAGAATCACCTCCTCCCTCTTCGAGGATATACCCCTTGCAGTACAACCCAGCATTTTGTTGGCCTTTGCAGCTGCCTTCCTACATTGTGCAGAGTTGTTCATTGACCCTGTAATGAGCACACCCAGATCCTTCTCCTCCTCTGTCTGGGCTAGCTGCACTCCCCAGCTGGTAACTCCTCCTTGGGTTCTTCATCCCAAAATGCAGCACCTTGCACCCTTTTTTGGCATTAAACCCAGTTGCCAGGTGTCTGACCAGGTTTCAAGCTTTGCCAGATCATCCTGCAACCCCTGCCATCCCCTAGGTCATCCACCACCGTGCTTACCTTGGTATCATCAGCAAACAGACTGATCTTGCGCTTGATGTCCCATGATATGTCTGCAATGAATATCCCAAACAACACTGGTCCCAACACGAGCCCTGTGGGACACCGTCACTGCCCTTGGGTGTGAGAGCTCCCCACCCACCACCACCTCTGTTGCCTTCCCTGCAGCCAGTTTCCTACCCATCTCACCAGCTTTGCACCCGCTCCTGTGCCTACCTAACTTCCTTCCCAGACTTCATGGTACCAAGTCGAATGCCTTACTGAAGTCCAGATACAGGACATCTACTGCATGGCCCCTGTCCAGTTGTCTAGTTACCCAGTCATAGAACTCGTCCAGGTTGGTTTGGTAGGATCTGCCATGTATGAAGCCATGCTGTCTGCTGTCCTGCAGTAGTCCTTTGGCCTCTAGGGAGGCCACCAGCTCTCCTTCAGGATAGTCTCCATTAGCTTACCCACGATGGATGTGAGGCTCACTGGTCTGTAGTTTCCCGGTTCATCCTTGGGGCCACTCTTGTGGAGGGCACCATGACCATCCTCCAGTCTGGGGTACACACCCCGAATGTAGTGAGGCATTAAATAGGTCTGCAAAGGTCCTGCAAGGACCTCTGCCAGCTCCTTCAGTACCCTGGGTGGATGCCATCTGGGCCTGGCACCTTGTCCACCCCTCAGTGCCTTCAAACCTCTTGAACTCTGCTCTCCATGATTTCCCCATCTGTCACCACTTCCCCCCTGCTTCTGCCATTTCTCCCACCTTGGTGTCACCCCTCTTCTCTTTAGTAAATACTGAGCAGAAGTACTCATTTTAGTGCTTCCGCCTTTATCGCTGCTTCACCCACCAACTCCTCCTTCCTAATCCTTACTATGTGGTCCTTACAGTTCCTTTTCTCCTGATGTACTTAAAGAAGTCCTTCTTCCCTTCTTAATGCCTTGTGCCAGCCTGAGTTCCGTGGATGCTTTGGCTCCCCTTACTGCCCTTGTCACCTCCTTCGATTCTGTCAAGTACTCCTCTCTGTCCTCCCCCCTCCCTGTTTTCTTGTACTTCCTAAAGGCAGCTCTTTTCCTCCTTACCTTTTCCTTGACCTCCTTGCTCTACCAGCTTGGTTTCTTAGCCCTAGCCTTCTTCCTCTGGGCTTTGCAGCAGGTTTTGGTTGCCTCCACTATCCCCAGCTTTATGAGCTCCCACCTCTGGTTAGTATCCATACTAGATTGAATTCTGGCCAGGTACCCTTTTACCACTTCCCCCATCCTCCCAAAGTCGGCCCTCCTGAAGTCCAGCACTCTTGTGCCAGATTCCACTCCTTCTCTGCCCTCAGCTTCAAGCTAGATCTGGCTCACCAGCAAATTTCTGGTAAGCCCTCTGTAATCTTTTTGCACCCCCCTCCGCTGCCCAATCACCTCAAATCATAAAAATCGAGGGTACGTCAGTCTCTGACCCAGCTGCTACTGCCGAGGCCTTCAACAGATTCTTTACCACCTGCACTCTCCTTGATCATCCCCCCCACCCTTGACTCCCCCACCACTACTGGGTTGGATTTCACTTTCCCCTATCTCCCCAAAGAAGTCTACAAGGCACTGTTGTCTCTAAACCCCACAAAATCCAGCCCAGATGGATTTGGGGGCAGGCTCCGTGTTCTTTGTGCTTCTACTGCCAAGAGACTTTCTATGTGAGTTCTTTAATAAAAAATAATCGATGGGGAGTGTTGGCCAGACATGGGGATATTCCCATCTCATATAGTAAGTACCTGGAGCCTTAACTTCCATGGACACCCATCAGAGACGGGCAGAAAGGGCCACCGTCTTATCGTCTCATCCAAAACACGGCACCTTAGCAGTGCAGCTCCCCCTAATGCTGCACTACTGCTGTCAGTATTGGGTGTTAGCTCAAGCTTCTGGTGTGGGGCTAGAACCCAAGACCTTCTGATTTTTCCCTTTCCAGAGGTGAGCATGCAACCTGCCATGCCACTAATGTTGCTAATACCGCAATTCCCTCTACCTAGGGCTTCCTGGAGTTGATATCAACCACCTCCAGCTGGTGCAGAATGCAGCGGCCAGGCTTTTGACTGGGACATCTAGGCCCAGTCATATGACGCCTGTGCTCTGCGAGCTGCACTGGCTGCCTGCTCTGTGGTGGATCACCTTTAAGGTTGGCTTGCTAACCTTCAAAGCCCTACATGATCAGGGACCCAGTTACCTGTAAGACCTCCTGGTACCCTACTGCCCCCTCCATCCTCTCTGATCCACTGACAAGGGATTGCTAGAGATTCCCAGGGTACGATTAAAAATGTCTGCTTGTGCCTTTTCTTTCTTGGCCCCAACCTTCTGGAATTCTCTACCTCATCAGTTAAGAGAATACATGACCGTTGACAGGTTTAAAATTGAGTTGAAAACACATTTATTTAATTTAGCTTTCCCCAATAATGATTAATGGTTAATGTGTTATTTATTGATCCTGTTTTAATCTGATATTTATATCTAATTTAATGTGCAGCGCCTTGATTTCGAAAGGTGCTATAAAAATAAAGATGATTTGATTTAATAATAAGCTGTGCAAGTATTTGCTCTTTGTTTATATAGCTGTTTGCCCCTCCCCCTGCCTGCTGTCAGGTCCTTATGCTGGTAATCTCCCAACCTCATTTACTGTTACCCCTTCTGTTGAGGCCATTGCAGATTTGTATAGTGTGGGGCCCGAGAATAGCAACAGCTGTCATACAGATGGCACAGGAGACCTAGGGGTTTTTCTGTTTTTCTCCCTGTTCCTGTAAGCCCTCTCACATCCCCGAAGCTGCACGGTACCCGATCAGGCCTCGCAGTCTGCAGTATACATGCAGAAGAGGCAAACTCCCTGGACTAACGCAGGGTTCGGTGCTGCCGTGAACCACCGCACCTTCCTTCCCAGCTGCAAAATGAGCCCGCCATGCTTCTCTAGAAGATGAGGAACTTCTTCATGGCTACTGCCTCCATTGAAGGAAAACACAGGAACAGGACCAGCTTTCCCCAACTGCTACAAAAATGCCCGATTAGTGCTTTCAGATAATGGAATTTTCTAATATTACATCTAAATGATGTTATAACGAGCTGCAATGTCCGGTTTCTGTTGCTGGCAGCCACCATCTCACGAGCTGCCGTGTGCTTTCCTGGCTCACTTTATGCTAATTTTTCCTGCCAACCTCAGCTGTTGGTCGGCAGGACAAATTAGCATAAAGTGGGTGAGGGAAGCACACAACTCTTTGTGAGATGGTGGTTGCTAGCAACAGAAACTGGAAGTTGCGGCTCACTGTTTAACTCATTGAAAAAGCATTTAAAAGTAATTTTTTTTAAAATTCCCATGCTCTCTGCAAGCACTAATCGGGCATTTTCGTAGTGACTGGGGAAAGCTGGTCCTTTTCCTGTGTTTTTCTTTAAGAGGCAGGTTGGTCGGTTGGGACCCAAGAGGGCCAGGCAGGTCATCATACTAACGCCTGAGGGGTGTTTCTCCCCTGTAGTCTTGTGTGCCTGTTATTGATACCTGCTGCATGAGCTTTGACCCTCTGCCTTGTACCAGCATTCCCCAGAGACTCTAGCAGCCTTGTTGGCAGCCATAGCTATCAGGGCATGGCCCCCCATGAGGATGCTGTCTTCCCAGTATGCCACTGGGGGGGGGGGAGCTGCTGCAGCATGGCCATGCAGCTTCAAGTACTGAATCCTCTCCTAGACCTGACATACCTGCATGGAAACACAATGCTTCCCTTGGGCGACCCCGGTGATCACACTTTACTATTCTAGTGCATTTCCCACAGTTTTACTTTACTCTATCCCCTTATCAGATTATCAGATTTACAGTTACCTCTTTAACGACCTTGCCTGGATCTTTCATGCTGCTTCTCCCCAGCCATCTCTTCTCTAACGGATTTTTAAAAGATTTGTTTTGGCAGTTAAGCAGGAAACGGGAAACAGTCTAATTTCGGTTTTGCCATTGGAAATTATCAGGACAGATGATTCTAGGATAAGCTGACAATAATTGCATGGATATTAGAGTCATCCTGGAATCATTGTGCAGTCCTCTGGTTCTTCGTTCTAACATTTCCTGTTGACTTCTTGGCTTGATGGTTGATAATGCTGAAATGGCTTCTAAAGTAATCCAATGTATATCATCAGATTACTCTGTGATGGCTTCTAAAATAATCTGGTTTGGCTTGGGTCCTTTGGTTCATAGAAACATACAGTTTGTCAGCAGAAAAGGACCGCTTGGCCCACCCAGTCTGCGCAGATGATCCTTGCCAAGTCTGTCTCCGCAGACCCTACCTGGTCTCCGGCGACCCTCCCTTCTCCCTGGCTAGTTAATAATATTCCCCTATGTCTATCCAACATATACTTGAAGTGCCTTACTGTTAGTCTGTTCCAGGCATCCACCACTCTTTCGGTAAAGTAGTACTTCCTCACATCCCTCTTCAATCTCCCCCCCACCCCCAACTTCATTGCATGCCGTCTCGTCCTGGTGCTTTCTCATTTGAAAGAGACTCCCCTCCTGACCCCCATGAGATACTTGTAGGTCACTCATGTCCCCAGTTGCGCTCCTCTCTTCCAGGGTGTACATGTTGAGATCCTTCAGTCTGTCCTCTTATGGCGTTTGATGCAACGCCTGCATCATTTTAGTTGCCCTTCTCTAGAGTGCTTCCACCCTATGTCCTTTTTGAGGTGCGACCTCCAGAACTGGACACAATACTCCAAGTGGGATCTGTCAAGTGAACATTACAGTGGCAACACCACCTCCCTCCTCCTAGAGATACCTCTCCTTAAGCATCTTATGCATCCTCGTACTGGTCCTACCCACTGCTTTGTCACAGTGCCATGTCTCTTTAAGGTCATCAGATATGATAATCCCAAGATCATGTTCCTGTATAATGATTGTCGGTATCCCCCCATCCTGTGCTCTTGACCACTCCCTGAATTTCCCAAGGACCTTATGCATTTTCTCCACCCCCTCCTGAGTGTCCACCCTGTTACAGATTTGGTGTCATCTAAAAGTCATACCCCCCAATTCTTCTGTGGTATCACTTATAAAGATATCTGACAGGACCGGTCCCGGTACTGAGCCTGCGGTAGGCAGCCCACTGTCATTCTTCCTCATTAGAGTGAGGGCTGTTCTCCACCACTGTCTGTCACCTATCCATTAACCAGTTCCTTACCAGATTCACCACTTTAGATCCCACCCTAGGCTGCTCAATTTCTTTATCAGTCTTCTGTGCGGCACAGCTTCTCAAGGCATAAGCTGCTTCCAGAAACTTGATTTGTGATGATTGCTAATCCACAGAATGTTGATTGGCAACCGGGTAAGTCTGAGGAGCAGGTTTGCAGAATTGTTGTTTTTCTCTGTAAGAGTGCAGTTGTGGGGGAAAAAAATGTCACATTACAGGAAACATTACCACGGTTTGCTACTTTTTACTGCTGCTGCAGAAACATTTCCTTAATGGGGATGCTGAATTGTGGAAATTACCACAGTGTGGATCTGTTGGATGCGGGGGTGCATCGGTAAAGGAATCACTGGGAGAAGGAGAGAGGTAATACAGTCCCTGTATAGATCCCTGGCTCGCTCTCACTTGGAGTATTATGAGCAGTCTTGGAACCCGCACTTGAGGATGGACAGGGACAGGTTAGAGGTAGTGCAGAGATGAACCAGCAAAATTATACAGGGTCAACAGTGTACGTTTTATGAGAAGGGCTTTGAGGATCTCAGCATGTAGAGGACAGGAGATTGGGGGGCACATGACTGAGACATTCAAGTACCTCTATGGAATAAAGGACAACGACAGCAGGGAGCAGTTTACACATTTGAGGTTTAACATGGATACAAGCATAAACTCCGTGAAACAGGCCGGGGGGGGGGGTTCAGAAAGGATGACGGGAAGTATATTTTCACTGAAAGAGTGGTGACTGACTGGAGCAAGCTTCCAGAGGTCACTGGGGCTGAAACAGTGGGAGGGTTTGTTTAATAGGGGATGGGACAGGCCCATAGGAACTGCGCATAAGGAAGAAGACTTTTGGGGGGAGGCCGTTAGGGAGGACTGACATGGACACAGTCCCAAAATTAGACAGGCTCGGGCAGCCTGGATGGGCTGGTAGGCCTTTATTTGCTGTTATTTTCTATGTTAAACCATTTGCTTATGAACTGCTGTTAATCAAGTCTGCGTTTGATTCACAAATTTTTATTTTTATTTATTTATTTCACTTTGGGATTACAGTAATACCTTTGAGTCAAGGACTCATTTTCAAAGGTTCCACATCAGTGTGAACAAACATTACAAAAATACAAGGTTTACAGAGAAAAAAGAGAGAAAAAACATTGAAGCAGATACACAGGCAGTAATAGTAAAATTTGAACTTAAACACACAAAATTAGTAAATGTTAACAGATAGACTGATTAGATAAGAGGGGGTTGGGGAAGGGGGATCAGCTGAAGGTGACATCGTCTGAGGTGGAGCTTTCAACCAAGTGAGGCCATTGTCAGGTAATTGGGGTAGGGAAGCGGGTTAAGAAAAAAGTGGTATATAGCAGAAAGATGTAGAGGGGGTAGGTAAATGGAAAACTGGGGGTGAGGTACTATCACATTAGCACAGGCAGGTACAATTCATTTTAGAGCCAAGGAGGAAATAGTGTCTTTTGGATCACAAATTGTAATACAAACCCACTTGTTTTTTGCTTCTTAGTTTCTGTGGGGTCCTGCTGTTTTATGGTAGGGAGATACCAAAGCAGAGGGAGGTTGGGCAGCTTGATAAAGGTCACACAGTATAGGGTCTGGCAATATAGCCTAGAGGATAGAGTAACAAGCTGTGAATGAGCTTGGTACATCCAGCAGACCCAGGTTTGATTCCCCACAACCTCCACTTGCATACTGTGCGACTGTGAGCCAAGTCACTTAACCTCTCCAGTGCTCTCAGGTGGCCCCTGAAAACAGGCAGTTGTGCCTAGTGGACTTTATCCAGTTACCAAAGAATGAAGGAAAAAAAAAAAAAAAAAAAACAAGAAAGTGAGTCGGTGGTGGTGAGATTCAAACTACTGATCTCCTGTGCCACAGCTCTGTGTTCTAACTGATGGACTGTTCTGTCTGCCTAAAATGCATCTCTCTCAGATGAGCCTCAAATGATCTCTGGAAAACCATATTCAGATTGTGATGCAACCTGCACCATCTGCACTTGCTACCAGTTGGGGGGGCGTGCCACCTTTAAGAGTGCATTATTAACTCAAAAAGCCCATACGGTTTGGACCTTAGCTACCTTAAAGTCCTCTTGGCTTGGTATACTCCCAGCTGCTCGCTTCGCTCCACCGAAGAGCTACTATTGGCCGCCCTGAGATCTGGCCTGAACTAGACATGTGGAAGGGCATCCTCAGTGGTGGCCTCGTTCATCTGGAGCTCATCATCTTAGGCGTGCTATCTCAGTGGAGGCATTTAAGATGCAGCTAAAGTGCTAACTTTTTATGCAGACTTCCGGCACTGACCAGTAATTTATAATTTGTACCTCTGTAAGCTTTTATTATTTATATATTGTTCTTATATTATAAATTGTTTTAATCAGTATTTTTGGGGGCTGGCTCCCAGTGCCCTGAGGCTCAGCCCCTGCCCACCATGCCCGGCCACTGTGCCAGGCTTACCTTCTCTGGGTGGGGCTGCCTGGATGACACCTCCCAATGGTAGCGAGCCCTGGCTTTACCCCTCCAGGTGAGGCCACAGTAGTGGGATCCCCAGCGGACTCTGGTGGTAGCGGAGCGGCGGTGGAGCAGGGCGTCATACCTGGGGGACCGGAGTTTTTTGTAATGCTTTGATCCCCTGGGAGGCGGGGCATGCACTAACACCAGCATCTGTCCTGCCTCTCACGCAACCAGGCACTGGCCTTTCCCTGTGATTCCCCCGACCTCCACCAGAGGTCACCAACAGGCTGGACTCCCTCCCCCCTGGAGAAGGAGAGCCGCCCCTTGGGTGCTCTGTCCTTCTCCGCACGGCCCTCCAAGTCCCTGGTCTGTTCCTGAACCCCGGACTTCAGTGTCGCAAGTGGTCGCCTTGCTGCTGCGCCAGTTGACTGGCATTTTTAATCCATATTTTATGTGCTTGTCCCCAGGTATGCCGGATGGCATTCCCCTAACCCCATCAACAACCTTTTCACAGACTTTCTGGTTATTCACCACTTACCCAGGACCACAGTGGTGGATGGCCAGCAACGTTGGTTGTGTGAGAGCCTGTGGGAGGGGGTGCTAGCACGTAGCAGCATGGCCATATTCCCTCTATTCTTCTTCCCATGCTTGGAGTCCAGGGACGTGTGCGGAAGCATGTTACTCTCCAGCTCTTCCCCCTGTGTGCTGTCCTGCCACCCTGCTGGCCAGCCTCCGCCAGGTGGCAGTCACTGCAGCGGGAACTGAGGTCCGGCCCCACCGAAGGAGGGGAGCTGTCATGCCCCCCCAAGGGAGGAGAGCTGTCGTAGGGCACCTGATGCTCTGTAAATTGTTTTGATTCCCATTTTTGCAGCGCGCCCTGAGGATGGGGTGTGATTATGAAAAAAATTACCTTTACATGTATTTATGGCTAGAACTGATTAAACATGTGCAGACAGCATACTGGGAGCCTTAATTACAGTACTAAGCCATCGTGTTTGTTAGTTACGTAGACACAGAAACAAAGAAACGTACTTTTTAATGCCACATGCACCCTCACAAGGGATGTCGCTGGACGTGTGCATTCCCAGTACATATAAGCACCGTGATACTGGCAGCCGCTTGTTAACTAGAAACTGACAGCAGCAGTATTGATAATCCTTTGAGGAAATGCTGAAGATTCTTACCAACTCACCATGGGGCAGGCTGTCTGAAGGGCTGCCAAGCTGAAATAGGACCATGAGAAAAAAGAGAAAGACACATTTTGAGCTGGGGATGAGTGGGAGGGTTGTTTTAGGACAAGCTTGGTGCACAGATGGGTGTCGAGCAAAGTGTTTTGGGGGGAGGGGAAGGCTGGAAGGTTAAGCTTTTAAGGTGATTGTGATGGCCTGACTTGGGTTTTTAATCTTTGTAATTGACTGAAATCTGCTTCGATCAGGCTAAAGACTGCTTGGTGTGAGGAAGGCGAGTGGTGGGGGAGCAAGGCCAGAGGTGGTGGAGTCAGTCAGTCAGTCTTTGAACAGCCCGGAAACTCATAGAAGTGTCCTGCCCCTGCCCCCAACTCAGTATGGAGTTAATTTGCAGTCTTACTCCCGGTGGCTTTGACCAGGGCACAACTGGGATCAATAATATCATAACAAGGGAGTTAATCCTCTTTGCGACTTTATTCTTGGCTTCACTGGCAACTATGGCACCCGCTGCTATGCAAGGCTTAAGTTAGGCTGGCCAATCACACAGTGTAGTGCAGAGCCTTGGCTCCGGGTAGGTGATTCCAACTCCCCCCCACCCCCAAACATCCATGACAGTCAGAGGGTCATATTGTAAAACAGGGACTGGCCATGGAGGCAGCACTCATGAAACAAAATTAGCAAGGCATTATGAGTCCACAAGTCCTCAAATCTATATTTATATGTATTCCAGCTCCACCATGCTGCAGCTTCCATAGGAGTCTGATTAACTCCTTGCTGTCAAGGATTTGTGCTGCAGCTTCCATAGGAGTCTGATTAACTCCTTGCTGTCAAGGATCTGTGCTGCAGCTTCCATAGGAGTCTGATTAACTCCTTGCTGTCAAGAATCTGAGCTGCAGCTTCCATAGGAGTCTGATTAACTCCTTGCTGTCAAGGATCTGTGCTGCAGCTTCCATAGGAGTCTGATTAACTCCTTGCTGTCAAGGATCCCTGCTGCATATTCATAGAAGTCTGATTAACTCTTGCTGTCAAAGATCTGTGCTGCAGCTTCCATAGAAGTCTGATTAACTCTTGCTGTCAAGAATCTGTGCTGCAGCTTCCATAGAAGTCTGATTAACTCCTTGCTGTCAAGGATCCCTGCTGCAGTTTTCATAGGAGTCTGATGAACTCTGCTGTCAAGGATCTGTGCTGCAGCATCCATAGAAGTCTGATTAACTCCTTGCTGTCAAGGATCTGTGCTGCAGCTTCCATAGGAGTCTGATCAACTCCTTTCTGTCAGGGATCCCTGCTGCATCTTCTATAGAAGTCTGATTAACTTCTTGCTGTCAAGGATCCCTGCTGCAGCTTCCATAGGAGTCTGATCAACTCCTTGCTGTCAAGGATCCCTGCTGCATCTTCCATAGAAGTCTGATTAACTCCTTGCTGTCAAGGATCCCTGCTGCAGCTTCTCCATAGGAATCTGATTAACTCCTTGCTGTCAAGGATTCTGTTTGGGCGAACGTCTGAATGCTGTTTGTCTTCATGGGGATATCAGTACAGCTTCTGTCTGTTTAATTAAAAATCTAATTTCCTGGAAAGTCCAGTTTATACAATGGTGGTGGTTTTTTCCATGTGCAGCAGTTTTTTTTCTATTTACGCAGAGGTTGGCTTTACTTTTTTTTTTTTGCTTACTTTTTTTTCTCATTCCCCCCTTCTTGTGACTTCCCAGTCTCAACACCCACACTGTGGCTCCTACCCTTGTGGTGGCACTTAGGGCGGGGACCCTTCTTGGAGCAATAAATCTGGTGCAACAGTGTGAGGCCCTTGTGCACTGGTAATCAGAGATACGGACAAGGACAGTAGTTACACCAGAGCTGAAAAAGTAACGTTAATCTGGGAAATACACAAACCTGCACCCATTATCTGAAAAAAACACCATTCACCTAAAGTGCTTGCACTCTGTCTGCGTCAAGCTTTTATTAAGTGAAAGAAAAATGTGCGTTACAAAGGAGAGCACTACAAAAACTACCACACCACCACCCACAAATTATCCCATGTGTTTTGCATCCAGTAGGTGGTGGTTTGTCAAGGGTTCTCCACCCCATCATGGACTCTATTTTTTCACCTACTAAAAGCTGTTCTCTAAGTGTAAGCATGTTATGTAAGTGGTATTTTTGTGGCTATCGGGTGCTAGTTCGTGTATTTTCCGGTAGATCCCCACAAAGTGAAACAAAATTTACAATTTGTGAATTTGACCACAGAGTGCAGAAATTCATGTACCAGTACTCTGCAAATTCAACACTTCACCGAACCACGAATTGCATAGTTTGCAGTTCGCGTAGGGGAAACCTACGTGAAGTGCAGAACGTCTCCACTATGTGGCTGTTTTGTGTTGAGCGGGGAAGGGGAGTAAATCGGCAGGGAGGGTGGAGCAGATAATGGGGAGGAGTGGCAGATCCCTCAGTAGACACTGAAGGATCTGCAAACTCGAGCAGACATGATAGACTGTAAGGCCTTTTTCTGCTGGCTCGGTAGTTTGTTCTTATGTATGTGTGTTTTTTCCACGTAGTGCTGAATTGTGGCATAGTGCGAAGCGGCTAATTTGTGGGCAGTACCCAAAGCACATAGTGGGCCACTTCACGCTAACTTCACTAGCAAAGTTCAGACTTCACACAGGCCTATCTTCTGGTTGTACTGGTAACCAACATGAAACCTGGCTTTTTTTTTTTTTTTGCCAGCTTCCCACAGAGCGATGCCAGCACTGATGACTTAAAACATTCCCATGTGCAGTGCTGTGGCTGAGGATAAGACAGCCTGTTTTGCCAGGTAATGCCCGCACCAGACGCTGAGTGTCTGAGCTTTCATTTACGCTAAGGACATTAGAAGGGTGGAGAATGGACCATCGTTGCCACAGGAACATAGGAAATGCTAGGAAAAAAAAACAGAAGACCAAGGGCTGATCCTGTTTGTCTGCTGCCCTCCAGGAAGTCACGGCATTTAGGATAGTGCAGTTTACATAAATTATCACACCAATCATGGTTTTGTATTGTTTTTGAACTTGGAAGTGCACTGGTAACTCACATTGTGTTGTTTTTCAACACTAAGTGTTTTAGCAACCCAGTTGAAATGCATCTACAAGTCTGTCACAATGCAGTCCCAAACTGACTCGCAACTGTTAGGTGATAGTTTTCCCAAGGCTTTATGCTGGATCCAGCAACTCATTAAGAAATGCTACAGCAACTCATTAGCAACTGGAAACTTCTGGAAACTCTCCCGTCCCCAGTGAATTGAGCTTGTCTTGTTATAAGGTTGCCCAGCTGTTGTGATGGCCCAGCTGTGCTGCCGTACCAATGAGTTGGATATGGGAATTAAATTGGCAATCCACATCAGGAGGCAGGCCAGGATAGTGATTGGCAGTGCACTTTAGCTGGGGGAGGGTGGCTGGCAGGCCACGGCAGCTCAGTGACCCCTGTGGTCTGGTCAAGGAGTTTACTCTAGCTACAGGGGCACTTTGTGCATCTGCAAGGCCAAGAGAGGCTATTCCCACATCAAGGGGAGGAGGGAAGGCTTGGAAAGAAAAACAGGGATGATAGACAGCTACACTCTCGGTCTCTGCTCCATGGATCTCCATGGATGGGAGTGGTGCAGCTAGCATCAGTTGGGGACTTGGGATGCCATCACAGTGGTACTCCCCCAGGGCTAAGAAACTGGTGGGCAGTATTGGAAGAAAACTGCTATATGGTAAACAATTGAGTGCAGCTTGGACCAGTGGCTGGCGAGGCTTTGGGGGGGGGGGGCACTCCAGGGTTGTGTTACCAGCCTGCGGTGGTGTGGGAGGGATGAGGCACCGCCACTGCTTAAACACTTCCTGGTGGATTTATGGGTGGCACTGGCAGTCACGGATGACCATATGACATCCCCATCGGTGATGTGATTGTCAGTTGTGCAGACAGATGTCATAAGAAAAACCTACAAGGGTGATGAATGCTCCCAAATGGCATACAACTCCAGTGACTGTCTGACGTTCACTGCTGGACATCAAAACACTGGATAACTCCCAAGATAGGGTGGTGGCATGGTGGATGCTTTCTCGGTTGTGGTGTTGTCTGCAATGCTGTCCACAGCACCGGGTCTAGCAGAATGGATGAAGCTGATATGCAGTGAATACACAGATGGCTGAATAAGAGGAGGAGGAGGACAGAGTTGGGGTGGGTTATAAATAATAAAAACAAAACTAAGAAAAAAGAGAATGAAACATTTGTTCCAAATGATCATCATCTGCTAGCTGAAATGGAACTGATTTGACAGCTACCACAACACAACTTACCCTTGTGACCAAATCTATCAAACAGCACCCAGCACTGTGATTGGTGAAGTCCCATGACTGTGTAGCACTTCAGCTTGATACACACTGTTGTATGTAAATGTTGAATGTCTGGCTGTTTTTTTTAATGCAAATTCTGTACTTTGCATTAGGCACAAATGCAAATTTCTAAGCATTCCAGTGAAGGAATTTGGAATTCTGTAGTACCTTTTCATGTCTCTAAGCGCTTATCCAGGAGAGGGAGGGGAAGGAAATATTACTGCCATAAGGCCCCAAGGGAGATTCTTATGGCACACAGAATACAGAGATCACATGGAGGTTAAGCGACTTGCTCAGGGTCACTCAGGGAGCAAGTGGCAGTATTCTCAGCTCTGTATTTATTTATTTGTTTAAAAGTTTCACCAGGAGAGTGTACTGAGCGGAATACCGCTCGATTCCAGATGCAACTTGGGGAAGGGGGAGCTGGATAGTACAGACAGAAATATAAATACAACATTAATACATAAAAACAGTCATAAACATCAGTTGCATAAGTACAGTACATGCAGCATGCTAACCACTAGGCCAGCTTGCCTCCACTAAAGGCAATTCTAATTTAAACGTGCATTATTCCCATCCCTGCTCCAGCCTAGTAAATCAGCAGGCATGGTTGAGAAACACGGACTGCTGATGTCACACTCCAATCAGTGGATAAACAGCCCGAGGAGTTTAACAAAATATAGATTTCAGAATGTATGTTTTTGGTAAACAGCCTTTGAATTCCCATTGGGATCCCCCTTCCCCCCCCCTTTTACTTCCGCAGGGTTTTTGAGGCAAATGAGAAAGCAACAGAAGAAGCAGCCAGTAGAAAAATCAGTGGAGCTCTTCTGGCTCCCAAAGGGTTAATCAGATTTCATCCTACTCTTTATAGCAGTGAATGATCTTCTGGTACTGTGTGACTGCCCCAACCCCGGTACTGCAGGCTATTAGACCCCCACCAGTTGTAGTGTGGGATCAACCTGTGGTACTATAGAAACATAGTAACATAGAATTTGATGGCAGATAAGGACCGCTTGGCCCACCTAGTTTGCCCATTTTCCTACCTAACGGATAAGCTGCAGATCCTAGTTAACCAACAGCCTACTTCCTCCTACCCCCAACTAGGACTGCCTTATGTCTGTCCCACGCATTCTTGAATTCCCCCATACTGAATACTGTTTCTAACTCTACAATCTCCTCAGGAAGGCTGTTCCATGTATCCACAACCCTCTCTGTGAATAAATACTTCCTCACATTACCTCTGAGCCGTCCCCCCTCTATCTTCAAATTGTGCCCCATTGTTTTTGCACATCTCTTTTTCTGAAAGATGCTACCCTCTTGGACTTTGTTGATTCCCTTGAGGTATTTGAACACTTCTATCATGTCACCCCCCTCTCCCTCCTTTCCTCAAGGCTATACATCTTTAGTTCCTTTAGTCTTTCTTCATATGTCTTCTGATGCAGACCATGCATAGTTTTGGTTGCCCTTCTCTGGACAGCCTCCACCCTGTCTATGTCTTTGTGGAGATGGGGTCTCCAGAACTGTACACAGTACTCCAGATATGGTCTTACCAACTGTCTGTACAGAGGGCCAACAACTTGCTGTTTTCTACTGGCGATGCCTCTCCCTATGCATCCCAGTATCCCCCCAGCCCTCATTACTGCCTTCTCACATTGCTGGCCCACCTTTAGGTAATCTGATATAACTACCCCCAGGTCCCTTTCCATTTTTGTAATTATCAGTATCTCACCCCCCATTGTGTACTCTTCCCCTGGGTTTTTGTTTCCCAGGTGCATTACTTTGCACTTCTTTGCATTGAATGTAAGCTGCCATACATTTGACCATTCCTCCAACCTTGCCAAGTCCCTTTTCAGCCTTTCCACCCCACCTTGTGTATCAACCCTGTTGCAGATCTTTGTGTCATCTGAAAAGAGACGTACTTTCCCTTCCAGTCCCTCTGCAATGTCATTTATAAAGACATGAAAAAGGACCGGCCTCAGTACTGAACCCTGCGGTACCCCACTAATAACTCTCCTTTCTTCACTGTGGACTCCACTTACTATTACCCCGCTGTGTCCTGTTGTCCAACCAGTGTTTTACCCAGGCTACCACCCTGGGACCCACTCTCAGGCTGGATAATTTGTTTATTAATCTTTTGTGTGGGACTATAGGCTGTTTGATCCACCTGTAGCAGTGGCAGTATGGGATCATCCTCTGATATTGCAGGCTATTGGATCCCCTTCCAGCAATGGTTATATGGTGTCATCCTCTGGCATTGAAAACTGCAAGACAGCCTCCCCACAATGGCATTGGGGTCATTGTCTGGTGCTGGAGGCTGCACGATATCCTCCCTCTCCAGCAGTGGTAGTGGGCTCTTCCTCTAGAGTTGCAGGCTGTTAGATCCTCCACTCCACTGTGGTATCACAGGCTGTGAGATCCACCCTACCAATGGTAATGGAATCATCCATTGGAATTGTAGACTGAGAGACTCCCCACACACACACACACACTGATGGTAGAAGAATCATCTTTTTGCATCACAGGTTGTGAGATTCCCCCTCCACCGATGGTAGTAGGATCATTCTTTGTACGTAGATTTTCATTCATAGATTCATAGATGTTGTTGGCAGATAAGGACCGCTTGGTCCACATAGTCTGCCCCTAAAATCCCCCTAATAGTGCTCCCCTAGCCCCTATTGGGAGGTAGTCATCCACACCCCTTCCTTATCTATTATACTCATGTGTTTATCTCATGCATTCTTAAAACCCATGATTGTTTTAGCCCCTACCACCTCCACTGGGAGGCTGTTCCCGTCATCCGCCACCCTCTCCGTGAAGAACTTACTTAACTTACTCCTGATTCTACCCCCCCAACTTCATATTGTGACCCCTTGTCTTAGAAGATCCTTTCCTGTGGAACGTGCTCTACCTGTGCCTTATTTGTTCCTTCGAGATATTTGAATGTCTATCATATCCCTCCACCTCCTCCTGTCTTCCAGGGAGTACAGGTTTAACTCTCTAAGCCTCTCTTTGTAGGGCTTCCGATGCAGGCCCTGCACCATTTTGGTGTCTCTCCTCTGCACCGTCTCTAATCTGTCTCTGTCCTTTCGAAGGTGGGGCCTCCAGTACTGCACACAATACTCGAGGTGCGGTCTCACTAGTGATGTTTATACCACTTTTGAAGTTTCATCTTAACATCAGATGCTAAGAGATTATAATTTAGTGAAGCAATTGTCTGGGGATCCAGACTTATTCGGGCTTGCAAGTATTTAATATGTGGTTTGTTCCAGCAAAAACGATATCTGTGGCATATGTCAGGATGGGGGGGTGTAATTAATTTGCAGCACTTTAGTTTTGATCAGATTCATTTTATTACCCTGCTAAGTATACCATCTTCTGTAGAGCTAATGAGGGAAGATAGTTTTCTGGGTCTGTTAAATAAAATGGGAGATCATCTAATTTCCTATTGTACAGTCACTAATTTCCTAAATCCACCCACTGCCTCCCCGCTTATCTTTCCCCTCCTCCCATACCAATTCTTCCTCCACCCCTCCCTCTCCTGATCTTGTCTTATTGCTATGCTACGTGATAACCTTCCCACCAATTATAATCTACGAGTAGTCTGAAATTTCTCCACCAGTATAAATTTGATGCTTTAATACTCTGCCTCTGTTTGTATTAAAGAGTGTACTTGTCTGTTTGATTCATTGTATTGTTATTGCTTTGTAAGTTAACCCTAAAGAGGTGTCTGTGTACACTCCCTCTTTTACTCACTCTTGTATATTACATTGAATATGCTCTTGAACAGTGTCTGCGCACACTTCCCTTTTGCTCCATTTGCTACCATTTCCCCGGGTTGCCCCTAAAAAAGGGACATGGTCTCAGTGGGCCTACCCAGTTACCAAAATTCCAAATAAATAAATAAATCTGTTAATATAAATAGGAGATATGCGGTCTTATGTATTTGTGAGTGTCTTTCTTATACCTTTTATTTCCTGTGATTGTCGAAGGTATTGAACTAGGGACTCTACGAAAAGAGCAATGCGATAGGGGGAGAGTGGGCTGCCTTGCCTCTTACCTCTAGTGAGAGGAAAATATTCTGAAATAGAACCGTTTGCTTTCACCAAAGCTCTAGGGACTCATGATCTCAGGCTGTTGGTATGGAAGTGTGCTGAGCCTCTCTGGACCCCCTCTTTAAATCGGTCAAATTAATGGAGAGATTCTTTTTGGACTAGAATCTAAACCTTTACAGCGATGTCTCTTCACGGCCTGGTTGAAGCCTGGATAAGTGGCGCATTTCTTCACAAAATGCGAAAGGCCCGGGCAGCAAACACAAAGTGTGTGAGTGTTCTCTCTAAATATTTTCATGCCACACCAGCAGAAGCAAAAAAAGTGGAAGTTTGTTTGGAGTATCTAATGGTGGTGCGCAGTCATGGAAATAACTACGCTAATGAAGGGCCAGTCCCTTTGGAGCAGCGGTAGAGGCTATCACCTGTGCTGCCAGTGGCCTGGCTTTGGAAACTAGCCTGGGTCATCATGGACTGGCCAGGGGAAGGAGATTTGAGTGCCCCACAGGACGCTTTCCTCCTGTGGGGGGAGGGCTGTCATGTCGCCCTGTTCCTGCTGCCAGTGGATGCATTGGCAGTGGAACAGGACTAGCAGTGCATGGGGAGGGGAGGGTGCCATTGGTCGCTTGGCTGAGACGTGCATCTGCACATCCTTCATGCCAGCATCCTCAGGGGCAGGGTTTCAGGGGTAAATGAATCAAGATTAAAGGCCCACAATGCCGTGCATCAAAATAAAGCACAGTAATGAAAATTGTTAATTTTGACGGAAATCAAAGAAGGCAGTTTCTTCAATCCAATCAGTGGTGTTGACAGCAGGAGACAGAAACAAACTGAAGAGCCGTGGAGGGGGCCGCCTATGTTATACAGGTAGCACTGATGTATGTCAACATGTGCGGCCTGATATCCAGTCAGAAAGCGTGAGCAAAACACTGCTGCAAAAACCGTGTGGGGAAAATAGTGTTGGAAAAATAGCGACAGGGAGAAAATTGCATCGGGATGTTATCACAGCCCCCTCCGACCATCACCCTCCGGGTTACTAACAGTAAATCACCTCCCAACTGACTTTCTCTTCCCCACCCGAGTTTGGAATAGTAAATCCCACCCCTCCGGGCTTGGAATACTAAATCCCTCCACCAAAGACTTTCTACCTCCACAGTTCCATCCCCCCGAAGCACACTCATTAGTTTGCGCTGGATTGCCCACGCACGGTTTTTGATCCTGCCTTTTTTTTTTTTTCTGTGCAATTATTCACTGCACCATTTTGCTCTCGCTTTTTTTTCCCAATTATGTGTTGTTTTTCCCTGTTTTTCGCCCACCCTCACATGTATGGAGGCATGCGTGCGTCACACACTGCAGGACGCCCCACCCTACTGGTAACCCCTACTCGCTTGCGCTGCCACCGGACCTCCACCCAGAGGCAGTGGAACTGTGGGAGGATGACACCCCCCTCCCCGGGAGAGGAGAGCAGCCATTAGGCAGCTCAGTCCTACTCCCACACACCCCATGCCAGCTCCCCGGTGACCAGAGGTTGTTCCTGAACCCGAGTCACCAGTGTAGTGTGAGGCAAAGCATCCAGCGCCTCGGCCCTCAGTGCCACTGGGCCAACATTGCTTCTGCTTTTTTGACCTAGACCGGTGCGACTCCAGCTAGGGCAAAAGATTCAGAGTGGTCCTGGCACTGAAAGCTTATAGTTTCAAATGTGCAGCTATATGGGTGAGTGTCTCTCGAAGATCTGCCATTTACTATTAAGTAACTGAACTTTATGCAGTCTAAAACCCACAGAGTTTACTTTCACTTCTCAAATACTCTTTGGTAATACAGCTGATGTTGAAATTCACCACTGAAGTATGCATGTTGTCACTGCTGCCAGTTCCCTAAGAGAGGAAGTGAGTAAGCCACAGTGTCCCGTCAGCTGTTACTACTAGCACGTCATCACCAATACAGTCAGTGTGTGAATGACTCTGACGAGAGATGCTGGTCACCGCTGTGGGGATGGTTTTCTTTTTTGCTGGTGTCCAGTGCAACTTACTGTATTCTTTGGGTGATGAGGGGAGGAGGGTGATGGGTGTGGCTTGGGGGTGCTATTTTGAATGGGACCGAAGTTGGTGAGGGTGGGAAATTGGGATTTTTTTCAAAGTGTGGAGTCCCAACTGGGGTGGTGGGTGGGGAGGGTTTTATTATTGTTATAGGTACATTCAGTAACAAACTTCGCTGGGACATGAAGGGGAGGGAGGCGAGTGCTACAAGGGTGGGGGATGAGGTAGCATCAAGACTTTAAGCTGGTGGTGTGGGAGGGTGTGGTAATGTGTGTGTGTGTGCGTGCTTGTTACTTCACAAAAAATATTATTAAAAAAATACTAGGCATGGTGGCATTTCACCAACAAAAGTGCCACCACATGCAGTTTTGTGTGAGAAGCACTGCACATAAAGTGCTGATGGGGAACCAAATGCATTGCGACGGTGAGGCTCACAGTTATAGATTTGTCATCCGTCAGGCGTGACTGAAAAAGGGTTGTGCCCAGTTCACTTCGTGATTAAAAATAAAAACAAAAAATCTACAAGCTCCAGGAACGTTGACATTGTCGTGGAAAATGCACCAAATCATGGGGTTTTCATAAAGATGAAAAAAATAAAAATCAGGAAATCCATGACTTTTTGGCAAAAGTATAGCCCTAACTAAATACTACTGAAGGGGGTGTGTGTGTGTGTGTATGTATGTACGTACTGGGGGGGACATGCAGTTGTGGCCTTCATCTACCTCTGCTACCGTTGTATGTGTTACCAACCCCAGAATGAGAAAACCAAGAATTAAAAAAAAAAAAAAAAATGTATTCTCAAATCTCAACAGAATTGTAATAGCTAAAATGTTATGTTTATGAAACTATATGCTGAAGTACAGCATTTCTCTTTTTCTGTTAGCTTGTTTACAATAGGGTCCTGACTCCTACCCAGGAGAGCTAAAGTACACACAGATAAACTTCATAGTCTCCGATTACAGTACATATTTTACAAAAAAAAAAATAATATGGTATATTGTTTGGCATTCCAGATTCATACATTTTTGGTACCAGTTTCAACTGGTTTTGCAATCTTTCTTTAAAAAGCCTTTGAGAGATGAGTTTGGGAGTGGGTTGGATATTTTTGTACTGCATGGAACCTGTTTATACCAGTGATGCTTTACCCGACTTGGGGCTTGTCCACAAAGGCAGCTAGGGCAACCTCAAAATGAGCGTATCCCGGCTGGGGCTCAGTGCCCATCCACCATGCTTCACTAGTGCAGAGCCATGGGCTGTGGAGGGGTGGGTGGAGCTAGTCCTGACTATGGGCATCCGGTGACATGCCCATGCTGGTCCTCAGGTGGATCCGGCCTGTGCAGGGTGCAGAGAATGACCGGATACAACAGTCCTTCAGGACTGCTGTATCCCTACTGTACTCAGCGAAAATATGTAAAAATAAAAAAAACTTCAGCTAGTGCACACATACCCCCACTTCTCTGTGGAGCCCCCTGTAGCTGGGGGCAGGTGGTGGGAGCGTCGAGCCCATACTGGTCTGTTGTGTATGTAAAGAGGAGGGGGGTGTAGCCACTAATGCTGCCCCTCAGCAGATGAAGTGGTTGCCACCTAAACTGACACTCTGCAATGCAGAGGTTACACTGAAGATGTGGGGCATGTCTGCACCTGCCTGTGGCCTGCTCTCGTGCTGCTTGCTTACCCATGCAGTCATGCACACAGACATGGCTTGGGTGTTTTTTGGGGGGGCCAGCAGCCCATTTTCATGGCTATGAGTAGTAGGACCTGCGGACACCATGCACTGGAGTAACGGCCCCTCTGCAGGTGTGGAAGGCGGTGCTCCACTGTTGAGGATCGCACCCTTAGTACTGACATTGTCAACAAATTGATTTCATCTTATGTCTCTTTCACTGTGCTGTGAGTGACAGTTTGACAGGACTGAAGCAGACAAACGAGCTCATGCCAAATAATTCAAGTAACAGTACATCATTTCTAGGTGTATATTCTGTCTTGCTTTTTTAATGGCCACATTGGCCAAATGTTTTTCATGCATAAAAAAAAAATGCAAGAAGCTATGACTTTCCAGCCCCCATTCCCCACAGCTGTCCTTAGATACATAAAGTCTAGTTCTGGGAGAATCTACTAATTGACTTCAGGTTGGTTGCCCACTGATCCTGCTGTCTTGAGGAACTGCTCCTTCAAGCACTTGGGCATTCCGAGGTCGAGCTGGGAGGTGAACTTTAAAGAATGCAGCGCAAAATGCATAAGGGCCATATGTGTGATCTGGTGCTGTTACAGAGCCTGACTTCACAGTCGTAACACTTTAGTGTACCCAACTTCTATTACAGGGTTTTTGTGTGGAAGATTGTTTTCTGTTAAAATGGTGAGTAATATTAATTTGGAAACACAAACGCAGTTGACCTGCGCTACTCTAGGGAATGTGGCATCCGAAGTAGTGCGTCACTGGCCATACTTGTCATCAGTCCCCCCACATCTTCCAACACTACAGTTGTCCTCCTCTCCAGTAGTAAATCAAGGAACAAGGACTTCAAAATAAATAAACTGTGTTGGTCAAACAAAGTTTGGCTGGTGGCCCGGGAGTCGGTGGTAACATATCGAAGACATCTCGGTACACTGCCATTGACAGATTTGACATAAGTTTGAGTGAGTTGTGCAATGTATGTAATGAGGGCAGGGTTTCTAAAGTCCTCTGCCTGCTCACTCCTTCCTATTTTCTTTACGTCTCGCTTATACTCACCAATCTGTCCCTTACCGCCGCTTCACTCATTACTTGTAATTTCCTGGGCGATTCACACGCTGTACTCGCCCGCTCACTAGTAGTATGAGGCAGTATAACGTAGTGGTTAAGGGCACTGAGTTGCAAACCTGGAGACCTGGGTTAGAATCCCATCAGACCCCACTTGCGTAGTGTGTGGCCCTGAGCAAATCACTTAACTTCCTTGTGCTCCCAGGTCGCACCTGGAAGCAAGCTCCAGCTTAGTGTGCCTTTCTTGGTTAAACAATTTTCCCTTTCCCTAGTACACTGTACTATCTCTACCCATTCACTCATATCCTGTACTCTGTTTGCCCTCTCACTTGTACATTGCACTCTTCGCCCTCAGTCATACTCGGTACTGTCTGCCCAGTCATACGTACGCTGTACTTTCTCTGCCCTCTCATTCATACCCTGTACTCTATCTGCCCTCTCACTCATACTCTATGCCCTCTCTGCCCTCACTCATGCCTGTGCCCTCTCTGCCCTCTCACTCATACCCTGTACTCTATCTGCCCTCTCACTCATACTCTATGCCCTCTCTTCCCTCACTCATGCCTGTGCCCTCTCTGCCCTCACTCATACCCTGTACTCTATCTGCCCTCTCACTCATACCCCGTGCCCTCTCTGCCCTCACTCATGCCTGTGCCCTCTCTGCCCTCTTACTCATACCCTGTGCTCTTTCTGCCCTCTGACTCATACTCTATGCCCTCTCTGCCCTCTCACTCATACCCTGTGCTCTTTCTGCCCTCTGACTCATACTCTATGCCCTCTCTGCCCTCACTCATGCCTGTGCCCTCTCTGCCCTCTCACTCATACTCTATGCCCTCTCTGCCCTCACTCATGCCTGTGCCCTCTCTGCCCTCTCACTCATACCCTGTGCTCTTTCTGCCCTCTGACTCATACTCTATGCCCTCTGTGCCCTCACTCATGCCTGTGCCCTCTCTGCCCTCTCACTCATACCCTGTACTCTATCTGCCCTCTCACTCATACTCTATGCCCTCTTCTGCCCTCACTCATGCCTGTGCCCTCTCTGCCCTCTCACTCATACCCTGTGCTCTTTCTGCCCTCTGACTCATACTCTATGCCCTCTCTGCCCTCACTCATGCCTGTGCCCTCTCTGCCCTCTCACTCATACTCTATGCCCTCTCTGCCCTCACTCATGCCTGTGCCCTCTCTGCCCGCTCACTCGAACCTGGTATGCTTCCTTGCCCTCACTTGTACCCATGATATGGCTGCCCTTAACCCTCACTTTTACCCAGTGCTGCAAGCTCTCTACTTTTTACCTGGCTCTGTTCCTGTTCTCTCACAGGTATCTGTTGTTCTGTCAGCCCTCTCTGACATCCTGCGATCAGTGAACCCTCTCACTTTTACCTGGCACATCGCCCACCCTCTGACTTGTTCCCAACACTCTGCCTTCCCGTTCTCTCATACCGAACACTTTGACTGCCCTTGCACACGTACCCTTTGCTCAACCTGTTGTAGCCCATAGCTGTATAGAGAGAGCGACAGAGAGAGCTGAGAGATATTGCTGGACAGCTATCCAGAAAATGTCTTTTCAGTCCAAAGTCATCCTGCTAGTTCTTTGGTTGAGTTAATATCCATAGACTAATTCATTGTATACTGTTTATCCAGAGATACAATTTTTCTTTAAATAGGAGTTGTAATGGGAACTTTCTAAGCATTTTTTGTAAACATTTTCTTAAAAGAAACCTGCTGTCTGCTAAACCTTTTTCCTGTGTGGTGGGGGATTGCATTCCTTCCCCAGAGCTCCAGGCATCTCTGGGATTCAAACAGCTCAGAAGGGATCGGTCAGTAAAGATTTTGGGACTGATTCCAACAATTACATTCTTGCCAGGCAGTAACAGCAGTGGCCCATATGTTGAGAAGCAAGGAATCCAAGTAATTACAGGGAAACTTCTTTTTTTTTTTTTCCTTGACTGCTGAGCAGAGCATGCTGGGAACGTGGGTTGTTCAAGACTGTTAAGGTGGAAATTTTCCTGATAGATTTTTCTAAGGTGGAGTCTTGGAGTCTATTCATCTAAACTCTTGGCTTTTAGTATAACTTCAGCTTATACCAGAGTTGGGGATTTTGTTGAGTATTGCATATGCCATCTGAACTAGGAATGATATTCCATTCCATGACCCCGTCCCATAACGAAGTACATAATTACTGTGTGCTCTAGAGTTTGATAAGATTGCCTGTTTTAATAATGGTCTATGCCTCCTCCTCACTCTCACTGTGGGGCCACCTCCAAGACCTATCCATTGCCTTTGCCAGAACTTACCCTCTTTTCCCCTTGGCTTCCCCCCCCCCCCCAGCATGGTGTGACTCTCTGGCTGGGAGGATTCGCTCAGGATAAGCAAATAAGCATGGGGGGGGGAGATCTAGGACACTGGCAGTGGACTTCAGGGGGGCAGACTTCATGGGCATGGGAAATATTCTCAAGGATCACTTGAAGGGGATTACCTCAATGACAAGTGTGGAAAGGAGATGGTAGGTCATAAACCGGGGACTTCATGAGGCAGTCAGGATCTGCTCTAAGTTGAAACGTAAGGGAGCAAGGTCACATAAACCATGCTGGTGGTCCAGTGAGGTACAGGTAGCAGTCAGAGAAAGAAGGCGGCTAAAAAATATAAAACAACAAGAGGGATAGGGATAAGGAAATGTACCAGCTTACATCTAGAAAAGTCACCCGTATGGTGAGGGGAGCAAAGTCCAGTAAGAGCAGCGGCTGGCTCAGGGATACATGGAGGGGAAAAGGGGTTCTTCCGTACATTGGGGAGCGGAGAAAAACTAAGGGCCATCTCAGTAGATTGAGATCAGAAGGAGGGTGGGTGGAAGAGGCGAGGGACCAGGCAGAGGTATTTAACGAGTACTTTGCCTCTGTGTTCACTAGGGAGGGGGATGGGATATCTGCAAAGCAAGGCACGAAGGGGATAGAAACATCAGTAAGTGGGATCAGGGGAGCAACAAAAATGGAGCAAGAGGGGGAGAGAGGTACCCCAGGGGTGTCACATTTGGGTAAAGATAAAAAGGCCAGTAAGGTGGAGGGGACGGATGATGCTATCTCCACCAAAAAGGGTGTGGTTAGCCCTCAAGGCCCTAAAGAAAGACAAATCTCCTGGGCCGGATGGCATTCATGTGAGAGTACTATGGGAATTGGCGGACATACTGGCTGCACCCCTGGTGGAGCTTTTCAGCAGGTCACTTGAGACAGGGAGGGTACCTAGGGATTGGCGAGAGGCACATGTGGTACCAATCCATAAAGGGGGGTCGAGGGAAGTACCAGGTAACTATAGACCCATCAGTTTGACCTCGGTGGTGGGAAAATTAATGGAGAGTATACTAAAGGAATGATTGGGGTGTCTTGGAGGTGGGAGGTCTGGATAGTCGGCAACATGGGTTTGTGCCAGGTAGATCATGTCAAACCAACCTTGTGGAGTTCTATGAATGGGTAACATCAGAACTGGACAGGGGTAAGCCTGTGGATGTATTATTCTTGGACCTCAGCAAGGCGTTTGACTCTGTCCCCCACAATGGTCTGGTGGAGAAACTGATGGGGTTAGGAGTAGGCCCTTTGATGGTCAGATGGATTGAAAACTGGCTAGCTGGACGCACTCAGAGAGTAGTGGTCTGTGGGGAGCTCTCAAACCCTAGAGAGGTTGGTAGTGGAGTACCGGAGGCTCGGTCCTGGGTCGATCCTGTTTAATGCTACATATGGACATCAGGGAGGGTATAGGGTGTGAAATGAGTCTTCGCGGATGACTCCAAGATGGGAGCAGTAGTTGAGGGAAGAAGGGAGGTTGGCCCTGCAAGGGACCTGGACACCCTGGAAACTGGGCTCACACATGGAAATTAAATTTCAATATCACCAAGTGCAGGTGTTGCATCTTGGTCGGGAAACCCTAAACACAGGTACACCCTGGGAGGGGCGCTGGAGGCCTCAATGGGGAAAAGACCTAGGGGTCATGGTGGATGCATGTATGAATAACTCTGAGCAGTGCAGGAGAGCGCTAGCAAGGCAAACAGGATGTTGGGATGCATCATAAGGGGATCACCTCTAGGAGCAAGGAAGTGATTCTGCGCTGTACAATGGACTGGTTAGACCACACCTTGAGTACTGTGTACAGTACTGGAGACCACACTTGAAAGGGACATACAGCTCCTAGAGAGGTACAGAGGAGGGCAACAAGATGATCACGAGGGCTAGGGATTTGACGTGAGGACAGACTTAAGGAGCTCTGCCTGTTTTCACTGGAGGTGAGGAGAGACAGGGGGACATGATTGAGGTCTTCAAGTACCTCAAGGGAATAAATAGAGTAAACATGGAGGGATCTTTAGGCTAAAGCAGGAGGTATCACCAGAGGGCATGGTTTGAAGTTGGAAGGTGGAAGGTGAGGGGAAAAGAGGAGGAGGTTTTTCACTGAGAGGGTGGTGGACCCTTGGAATGCACTGCCTGGTGAGCTAGTTCAGAGATCCACAGTGGAGGGCTTCAAGAGAGGATGGGACAGACACAGAAAGTGGATGTATCAGATGATGGCCTATCCCAGGGGGGTGGGGATGGATGATATGTGTTTCTGGAGCACAAGGGATGGGAGGGTCTTGGCACCCAACTAAGGATCTAAAGTTCGAGCAGACTCGATAGACCGTAAAGCCTAATCTGCTGGCAAATAGTATGTTAGTATGTTAGGATCATCTCCAGCAGTGTGTTGGGTCCTGAAGGGCTTATGTTATCATCCCATGTTGTTCAGGGGGTTATACCTAGTTTTTCTCCCCCCCCCTTTTTTTTGTGTTTCCAGACCTCCCCCTGGAGCTCAGCCCCCGATTCCCCTGACCACCACCGGGATTTGCCTGGCTTGGCGATTACCCAGGCTTACCCTGTCTGGGTGGGGCCATCAGCTGGGCACTGCACCAATGGACATTAGTCGAGGAGCCCAGTGGGGTCACTACTAGGAAGCCTCCCTAGTTCCTGGCTTACCCCCTCAGGGTGGGGCCGTGGGACAGGATCACACCGGTGGAACTTAAGTCACTGCATCACCGGCCAACATCTTGAAGGGTAGCATGGAGCTGGAGAGGTGGTGCATTTAAGTGCTGCATCTGGCCCGCCTCCCCAGAGTGCAGGCACCGGTCGCTGCTGGCCCTCGACCTCTGCCAGAAGTCAGTAATATGCTAGACTCACAACCCTCTCTCCCTCCCCAGAAAAGGAGTGCCATCCCTGGGATGTTCAATCCTCCTTCCTCTGACCAGCCCTCTGACTTCCAAGACCATTCCTGAACCTGGGATATCAGCGCTGTGAGCGAAAGCCCAACCACTACGTTGGCAGGCCAGCCCTAGTTTTTCTCCCTTAACCGATAGGTCAATGGCATGCTGTGGGCACCAAGCATGCGGGTACAGAAGCATCCCAACTCCAACCCAGGCAACACCCTACGTGCTGCAGTACTTAATCTCTGCTGCCTTGTTACCTGTGGTCAGTAGGTGACAGTGTTGGAGAAGAAGCAGCAACCCACCCTCTTCTTAGGAGGAGAGCATTTTCAGGATCCCTTTAACTCCATCAGCACCCGATGGGCCTCTGACACTCCATGTACCCTCTTTTTTGATAGCACAGCAGAGATGCACTATCTTGTTTTTTTGGGGGGAGGGGGGATCTTGTTTTACCTGACTGAAGCACTAAGTAGTTAAGTGACTTGCTCAGGGTTTCACATTAAGAAAGTGGCTCTGGTAGGACTTGAACATGAGTCTCATGTTTCCAAGCCTGTGCTTTAGTCACTAGATCATGCTCCCTTCCTCCTTGCCTCTTCATAAATGGCCAGTCTCTTTCATATGTTTCAAATAACAGATTTGGAATTTGCCCCGGGATACTAAACAAGAAGTAGCATTCACTGCAGAGCAATTAATGAGACTTTTGATTGGCCCCAGAGGGCTAGTGGGACTGGTAGTTGGCCCCTGAGGGCTAAATGGGACTTGTGATTGGCCCCAGAGGACTAAATCGGACTTTTGATTGGCCCCAGAGGGTTAAATTGGACTTTTGATTGACCACAGAGGGCTAAATGGGCTTATGATTGGCCCCAGAGGGATAACAGGACTTGTAATTAGCTACAGAGGGCAAAAGGGAATTGTGATTTGCCCCAGAGCGCTTACTTGGGCTTGTGATTGGACTCATAGTGCTAACGAGACTTGGAATTGGGCTAGTGCACTTACCAGGAATTGTGACTGGGCACAGAGTGTTATTGGAACTTGTGATTGGGCCCCAAGTGCTAATGGGACATGATTGGCTCTAGAGGGCCAATGGGAATCATGAGTGACCCCAGAGAGCTAATGGGGCTTGCAAGTGGCCCCAGAGTGCTAATAAGACTGGCCACAGAGAGCTAATCTAAGTGTTGGCTGGTGCCCAAGTGCTAATGGGACTTGTGATTGATCCCAGAATGCTGATGGGACTTGTGTCCGGCCCCAGGGGGTTAACAGGATTTATGACTGGCCTCAGAGGCTAATAGGATATGTGACTGGGTCCAGAGTGCTAAGACTACTTGAAGGGAAAGGCACAGGGGAAGTTGTTTAACTAGGAAAGGCACACTAAGCTGAATCTTGTTTCCAGGTGCGACCTGGGAGCTCATGGAAGTTAATTGACTTGCTCAGGGTCACACAGTATGCAAGTGGGGGCTGAGAGATTCAAACCCAGGTCTCTAGGTTTACAGCTCAGTGCCCTAAACCTCTGCACTGTACTGTACTGTCTCCCTTGGAATTGACCCAAGAAGGCTAATGGGAATTGCGATTGGGCCCGGAGTGCTAATGGAACTTGTTTTTTTTTTTTAATTTCTTTTTTATTAAAAGGTTTTTGTTACACTTGGTCAAGAGTACATTTCAGACATTTTCTCATATTGCCATATATCTCCAGTCAGTTTATATGATTGACAGTTTATATAATTTTACCCAAAGGATTAAATGTTTAGTGTGATAAGTATACAACATTCCAGTCAAAGATCATTCAAAGTGTAAAGGCCCAGCTCCATTTCATCTAAATTTTACCTTATTTACCCCTTATGTTTTATTTATTCCTTATTATCTTTATATTTGGGTGAGGCATTTACTCTTTCTTGATTAGACCCCCCTGCTTAAATTAAATTCTCTTCTCTCAACTCTCCCATCATTATTCAAACCTTCCCTCCTGATCCCTCCCATAATAATTCTACCAAAACTAAGGTCAAAAATTTGATTCTACCACCCCCTGGTAGAGCACCAATCTCTGTCATCTCATCATGTATGTTGGAGCTTTACCCTGGATTTCTGCATTAAGGGATTCTGTAACGTACATTCCGGACATGATAGATCTCCATTCTAATACTGTTGGAATGGTGCTAGTCATCCACCTGCAAGTTACTGACTTTTTGACCGCCAACAAACTGGGAGGTAAGAGTTTGTTCCCATGGAGGGCAGTGGTCTGGAAAGATCCCCAGCAGTACCTGCTAAGCTGTTAATTCTACCTCTTGTTCTAATAAGCTAGTTAATTCTGTTTGTAGGGATATCCATAGGGGCATCAAACAAGGACACTGCCAGAAAATGTGTCCCAGTGTCACCCTTGGGCACCCACATTTTCGCCAACAAACTCCATATTCTTCCGGGAGGAATTTAAGCAGGACTGCCAGAGCTCTAAGAAATGCTAATGGAACTTGTGATTGGGCCCAGAGTGCTAACAGGACTTTTGATTGGGCTCAGAATACCGAATGGATTTGGGATTGGCCACAGCATACTAGTGGGAGACGTGACTGGCCCCAGAGCACAAACCTAGATTTGTGACTGGCCCCAGAATGCTATTGGAACTTCTGATGGGCTACGAGTGCTAGAAGGACATGTGATTGGCCCCAGAGTGTTATTGGGACTTATAACTGGTCCCAGAATGCTAATGGGACTTATGATTGACCTTGAGTGCTAACAGGACTTGTGGTTAGCCCGAGGACTATGTTCCCACTTGCTGCTCGCCATGTCACCACTGGCGAATGTTTTTAGCATGTGCCGTTTTTAGCTACAGTACTTTCATTTAGAAAAATAAATGTGGCTGCGTATATTGTTGTGTGGTTCATGTTTCACATAGTGGCTAAACATTTTGGGGTCACTTTAGCCATAGTGGTTAACATTTTCAAAATCCTAGGGGAAACACAGCCAGAGCACATAACTGTACTTGTGATTGGAGCTAGCACACTAATGTAACTTGTGACTGGGCTCTAAGTGCTAATGGGTTGTGATTGGGCCCAGGAATGCTAACAGCACTTATAATTGGTCCCAGAGTGCTAATAGGACTCCACCCTCCACCTTGTGTCTCATCATTGCTACTTCTCCCCCTGTCTCTCTTTCTCTTCAGTAACTTGCTGTCTTCCAGTCCCCTCGCAGGGTTCTCGGCATCCTTGGGGGGAGTAGGTTTTGGCTGCCCTTTCTTCACCTTACACCTTCTGTCTCACCCTTGCTACTTCTCCCCCCCCTTATTTTCTTTCTCTCCAGTTCTTGCCAGCTCACAGTCCCCTCATAGGGTTCTCAGCATCCTGGTGGGGCATGGGTCTTGGCTGCCTTCTCTCCCATTCCCCTCAAGTCCCCCACCCTACTGGTTTTACTGTCCACCTTATGTCTTATCCTTGCTACCTTCCCCCCATTCTCTTTCTTCTCACTATCTTGCCAGCTCCCAGTCCGCTCACGGGGTTCTCTGCATCCTGGTGGGGAGTGGGCCTTTTCTCCCATTCTCCACCTTCCACCCCTGTCTCACCCTTGCTGCTCCTCCCCCTCACTCTTTCTCTCCAATAACTTGCCAGCTCCCAGTCCACTCACGGGGTTCTCAGCATCCTGGTGGGGAGTAGGTTTTGGCTGCCTTTTCTCCCTTTCTCCACACGTCCTCCACCCCTTCCCCCACTCTGGTTTTACCATCTTATTACACCTCATTATAGCACTTAATTCCCTTCTCTCCCTCCCCCAATACTCTCATTTAGCACTTGTGCATGTGCCATGTACACGGCTACCTGTCTACATTATCATGTTCTTAGACTGTATTTTTGTCCTGCTTGTCCTGCACTGTATTTGATTGCACACTGTCTTCCATATTGAATTTAGGCTACCTGTTCATATTATTGTGTCCCTACCATAGAGGATAATGTATGGTCCTCTATCGGTAACCGGTCCATTAACTGTCGAGAGGTTGCCAGGGCGACCGTGTAAACCTCGAGAGTGAAGCTCGAGAGGTTTACGTTGCCATGGCAACCTCGAGACGGTTAACAGTGACCTGTTGCCGATAGCGGGACCATACATTATTTTTTATAGTGTATGGTCCCACATAAAAAGTAAAACGGCTGCTCACTTTTTGAAAAATAGTCACTGCTGCCGTGGCTGTTCAGTCCTTCCCTAACTGCTGCCTTCATCCGTCGGTTCCCCGTGTAAAAAAAAAAAAAAGGCACGCACATGCGCAGACCCATCGCTGTTGTTAACCTATCGATGTGATGCAGCATCGATAGGTTAACAACCTTAGGAAATGATGATTTCCTAAGGTTAACAACGTTCTACCATACATTATATTGTATTTGTACTGCCTGTTTTTTTGCACTGTGTTGACTTGCACATTGTGTTCTTGTTTTTTTTTGTTATCCCTCTTATGTAACCCCTTCCCCCCAGGACACTTTTGTAAACTAGCTGTTCACAGTTCATGTTGTCTTTCCTGGTGAAACTTTTCTAAATAAATGAAAAATAAATAGAGGACTTGTGATTGGCTGCAGAGTGTTAACTCTGCTTGGAATGAGGGTCTACAAATCCACGGCTCCCTCTACTTTTGCAGTTGAAGGCCAGTACCTTTTCCATCATGCCACCCTAGTACTATTCTGGTTCTTCATTCCTCTGTTACTCTCCCCCAACCTACTCACTGAAGAGCTCTGACTCTGGTCTCTTAAAATCTTCCCTTTAAAACCTCTGTTGTGCCAGTCTCTTTTTCCTGCAAACTCCTCCATCACTGAAACAGCCTCCTGCCCTCAGTTTGTGCCATCTCCTTTCTCCCTGAAAGCCTTACTTCATGAATTTACGTATCTGTGTTGCTCTTGTACCTGGCCTGCTCCTCCGAAGCATGCTATGTTTCTCCTCTCCTCTCCTCTTCAGCCTTTTGGTACCCCTATGTATGGCATCAGATGTACTTTCCTTTGTTTTGGTACACAATGGCATCTCTTGGTGCAAAAATGTTACATCTTTGCACCTGTAGCCTTTCTGCCATTATATTGTACCTCTGTATGTGTATGTCGAGATTTATACACACACAACAGGCGTGGGTCTCCATCAGGCAAGATATAACTATTATCACACAGGCCACTAGTGAGATAGTAGTACTGTCTTGATCATTGAGTACGTCATAGCTACTGTCTTACCCAGCTGGGTGCATTACAATTCCCATGAGCATTGTCAGTTTAACGCAAGTGCATCTGAGCTTGAAAATGAAGCTGCTTCACGCTGAACATTCTGTGCTGCTTATTTCAAACCGTAACCTGAAGTTGGACTGAACTCTCACCATGGTGTTTAGTAAAATGAATCCCTACAAAAATCAAAAAAGAAGGCTGGCCCAGTGGTACTGATGGGCTGAGGCACTGGACGCCACACCTCACGCTATGCTGGTGACCTGGGTTCGGGAACAGACCCAGGCCGTTGGGGGTCGGATGAAGAGAAGAGGACTGAGCATCCCAACAGATGCTCTTCTCCTCCAGGGGAGGGTTACTGGGTTGCTCTAACCACCTGTAGCTCCTCTGCCTGTGGAAGCACAGACGATAGAGGCACACGGCTTTCCAGAGTCAGGGAAGGGAGGACACTGTTGGGCTCTTGACGATGGCATGCGTCAGCATGTCATTCATCTGGATAAATGTCCTCTGTGCCGGCATCCTCTGGGGATAGGGTGAAAATGGGGGAAAAAATGTGTATACCCCTGGTCAAACAACCAGTATGAAACCAGGGGGATCCTGGTGGCAGGACCTGACAGATGGAGTAGGAAGGGGTATGAGGCCCCCTCTGAAGCACAGGAGCCAGACAAGTATTAAAAAAAAAAAAAAAAAATCTAAAAAGAATATACAGATACGTCCGTGCTTAAAGCAAAGAATGTTTCTGCTGACATCCTGCTGCGTGGCATCTACGAATCCCCTCCCACTTATGCTGTCACAGTGAAGGTCTGTGCAGCCATTTCACATGCAGTTAAAATGGCAAGCCCCATATTATAATTGCAGTAAGACTCGAACCACACGCTGGCCCGTTGGTGCTGAGGGTTGAGGCGCTGGACACCACACCTCGCTCCATGCCGGTGACCTGGTTTCAGAAGCGGACTCGGGTCACTGGTGGGCCAGCGGGGGAGAGGGCATGAGCGGCCCCTAGACAGCTCGCCTACTCGCGGGATGGATGAGGCCATGTCCTGTGTTTGTACGACTCCAGCGGAGGCTGAGTATTACAAGCCCCAGAGTCAAGGGGATGGGCGGCCGCCACAACAGCGTGACATCTGCGTTCTATGCCTTGACATTGGGGTCTTATGCTGTAGGGGTGGGAGGAAAAAGGGAAAATGCCTGCCAGGACTGGGAAGACGGGCTGCTTGGAGCATGCCTCTGATGTGCCCCCACTCGCCCTGTCACCTCCAAAACTGACAAAATAAGTAGCTCGGGGCATTGGGGCCTCGCCTCGTCCCCACCTGGGGAGTAATCCAAGGCTCCATGGGGATACGGAGGTGGCGGTGGGTAGAGCAGAGGAAGGAGGATGACTCCTTAGCAGCCCCGAAGGGTAGGGGCTGGCAGGATGAGGAGGAGATAAATAGAAGGGGGGGGGAAAGAAAAAAAAGAGAAAGACTCAAACCACTTGTACAAATTGAATACGACATGAGTGAGAGTGAGACAGTAGTAATAGATCCACTCACTGTCATTAAACTCTTGATATCCCACTCGTGGCTTCACCACTTGTGGTATATCAAGAGCTCAGTGACAGCTCGTGGAGCTATTTCTACTATCTCACTCATGTCACATCCCATGTATATATATTTATAACATGACATAGGAAAATGCACAAACGTGATTCACTGAAGCATGTCACATGACCATGCATTAAATCTGAATAAAGACATGGTCAGGTGCCGAATCTCATTTTTCTTCCCCCAAAAAAACTTCTTGGAGCCATTTTATAAGTGTAGTAAGCCCCTCTATTGTGTGCATCATAGGATTTTAATGCACTTCCCAGGGACGTAAGGACACTCAGTCTTTGGTCCTGTGCCTTACTATACCTCTGATGTGTGCATTAAAATCCTATAATGCACACCCTGTAGAGGCTTATTACTTACATATGTGTGTGTGTGTGTGTGTGTGTGTGTAAATATATATATATATGTGTGTGTGTGTGTGTGTGTGTGTATATATAGAGAGAAAGCACCTCTATAAAGTGCTTTATTTGATTTTTGGCTGGTTGATAAAATTTGCACCTGCATGTTGCCTGAACTGGACTCTCACTTTGTTACTGTTTTCTGTAGTTTAGAACCCATGCTTCTTTTCTCCGTGTAGCTCCTGGAAACAAGCCATGAGGGGCTGTTCCTGGCTACCCCTCTCCTCTACGGGAGATGAGTTGGAGTGTCATGGAGGAGGAGTGCCCTGTTGGGGTGTGGTACTACTCGAATCCTAATGAAGCAGGGACATCTGAACTCCAAGGTCAGGTTTTCAAAATACCTGGTTTATTTCGTAGGTGCCACCTTTGTAGGAACGGGGGGGTCCACTGCTTCGTGGGCTGCACCACTTTTTCAAGGCTATTGGTGGTTTTCTGAGGAACAGTTTCTGGAGTTGTCCTGGCCAAATTTCTCCCATTCACTAACAGATATCACCAGCAGCTTAATCTGATCCAGCTCCAGTTGGCTTCTGTCCTGTATTTCCACCCCACCACTGGGCAAAAGCTAAAAACAGGGAGAATTGCCCTGTCCTACTTTTCTGGTCAACAGAAACTAAATAAATTTAATTTAATCCTAGGCAAACAGCTCAGATTGTATGCCTAATGGTTTCAGTGCTTTGCTGCACCAGCTTGATACCTCCTAGTGTGGAAAGGCTACAGAACGTGGTGCTGTGACTCCTGCTTGCCGTATCTGTCAAAGAAAGGGGTTGCACGGTTTGCTGATCCCCTCAGCTACTGGAGACCAGATAAACTAGATGTTTTGAAAACGTTGAGGTTGAGGCCCTATTTTGCATCTGGAAGTGAGCCTTGGCTCAGTGTAATTTCCAGGCCAACATTTCGAAATTTTTGAAATAGAAAAATGAATTTTGCGCTTTCCTCGTGCTTCCCCTTGGAACATCTTGAAGCCAGTGTTACTGCAGGAACGTTCAGTCAAGTCACAGAAGCAAAATGAGATGCTTTTCTGCACAGAGGCCTCACAGTTTGACATTTATAACATTCTGGGTCAGATTTCCAAAGGGTTTTCAGGTGGACAGGTCACCATTTTGTTGGAGCTGTTAGTGTTCGACTGGTCACACCAAAACTCAAGCCCCCTATTTTCAGAGGAGCTTGAGTTTTTTTTGCAACAGTTTTCCTGATTTCTGGCACCTTGTGTTTAAAAAATAAAACAAAAAAAATAAAAATTAACAGTCTTTTGACACAGGCATTGCCATACTTGGTTGCGTAGACATTTAGATGGAACTGGACCAGCTTTTAGGAGCCTTAAGCTTCTGATTCGATTCCATGCAATTGTGTGAAAAACGGGACAGCATGTGCATGTTTGAAAATCTTACTTCTTTTTCTAAATAACACTTTACGCAAACGTGGGGATCATTAAAAAAGCATTCACCTAAAATGGGCTATCCCACTGTGCACTGTAATTGCCTTCTGGAAAAATGCTTTGATTCCTTAAAGCAGTGCAAAACATGTTTCTTTTATTTTAAACTCATTTGCAACAATAACAATAAATACTCTGTATGGTTTATTACTCTTATTTGTAACTCTTCCCAGGGGGATCATGTGTCCCTGGTTGGGGAGGGGGGGCTGTCTGCTTCTGAGGAGCAGAGAAGCAGGACCTTTAGGTAGGTCCCAGTTAAACAAAGATGTAAACTGAAATTGTTTAGTAAGTGACAATGCTGGAATCTTAGGCTGATCCTGTGTCTCCACCTCCCCCGCAAGCTGGCCATTATTTTCCAAAGTCTCCCAGCAGCCAGTTATTTGATGATGTGTCCGATGGGTAAGCAGCTGAGGCTTTCTGTGCGCCAGTATATATTACAGGAACAATTAAAATATACAGTACGTTTGGGTGTCTAATGCCAGTACTGATTGACCAAGGAAAGCACTTTCCTAGGTCAGTTGGTACCAGAATAAGAAGCACAAACATGTGCCGTGTATGTTGCATTTATTCCAGTAACATATAGTAGCACATAGGAGACCCCTGTGGCTTAGCCCATTGGTAGGATCATCAGAGGGCTAGCCGTGGGGGACTCTGGGGAAAATAATGGCCGGGGGGGTCACATGATTTATCTAGATAAAAACTAAGATTCTAGCATTGTAAAGTAAAAAAAAAAAAAAAAAATGTAAACAGTTTGGTTGCTGTTTTTGTTAATTGGGACCTAAAGGTCATGCTTCTCTGCTTCTGGGAAGCTGCCGGTTCCTCTTTAAATCATAATTAGTAGTTTTTGGAGAACAAATGCAACAGGTAGACCTGTTATTGTTTTAATCAAGGTGTTTTTATCACCCAGCAAGATGCATTTTAGACAGGTCTAAGCCAGCCTTTTTACATGAATATACTGCTCTCAAACCTGTATTACATAGATACATAGACAGTGTCGGCAGATAAGGGCCTATGGCCCACCTAGTCTGCCCATTTGATCTTGTAAGTTCAGTTTGTTTTCCTAGAAGTCTATTTCCCCTTACCCCTGACCTCTAGAATTCCTTTATGTCTATCCCATGCATTCTTAAATCCTGTGATTGTTTCAGCCCCCACCACTTCCTCTGGCAGGATGTTCCACTTGTCCACCACCCGTTCTGTGAAGAAATTCTTTCTCATGTTTCCTCTGAATCGTCCTCCTCCAACTTCATCCCATGCCCTCTAGTCCTGAAACATCTTTTTCGCTTAAAGATAGTGTTTTCCTGCACCCTGTTCCTCCCTGTAAGATACTTGTATGTCTCTATCATATCCCCTCTCTCCCTCCTCTCCTCCAGGGAGTACATGTTCAGTTCCTTCAACTTGTCTTCATAGGACTTGTGATGCAACCCATGCACCATCTTTGTTGCCCTCCTCTGAATCTGTCTTATACACATAAACACATTTTTAAAAAAAGCACTATCAAGATTTTTATTTTATTTTTGGTGTTTCTTTGATGACTATGAATAATCCCCTTCCTAGCCTTACCAGCTTGACAGAGCAGTCTCTGCTGCTAATAAAATATAAAATTGAGCTTCTGGCTCCATTTGAGGTTTGTGTGTGTGTGTGTGTGCACTGCTGGAATTTTGCAGAATTCTGAATTCATGCATGTCATGTCAACATTCCATGTTGGGGTTGGGGGTGCATTCTGTTAGAGGAGTTTGTTTAGTTGTTGTGTTCCATGGTAAACAAACTTTCTACTGCATTTGTAGAAAGACAAATGATTTGACGGGTAGAAGCAATCTGTGGAGGAACTATTTAACATTTTCTAAGCAATATTTTATTGTATTTTGTTGTCTTTTTATCTGTTAGAGATTGCCTTTTTTGTTGTTAAAGTTGCCCGACCTATTTTCTAAGTGCAGTAAGATCCTTCAGGCAGGGTGTGGGGGTATTGGTGGATACCTGCACTTTCAGGGGTTGTAAGGTCCTCTGCCTACAGCTACAGGCCTCCTCAAACTCCTGGGTATGAGGGTAGGTATCCACCAGTACTCCATACCCAGTCAGGTCTTACTGCTTACATAGACCACTAGTGAGGCTACATCTCGAATACTGAGCCCAATTTTGGAGTCCCTATTTAAGAATAAAGACAGGTTAGTGATGGTGCAGCATAGGATAACCAAAATGATTCCGGGCCAGTGGGGGGAGGTCTTATAAGAATCTGCTTAAAGGGACATTGTCAGCTGTTTTGTTTAAATTGTATGTATATGTAATCATTTGCCCTCTTGGCTGCCCCATGGCTGCAGATTGCAAAAATGTAATTGAAGTCCCATAAAAGTAACATTTTTAGATTTTTTTTTTTGATAACATATGCATTTTAAGTATTCTGACATAAATGCCAGGCGTCCAGTGCTTCCATGTGCCCATGTGATAAGATGGTGATGAGCTGCGGGTAAGCCTGTTCATGAACGAGTTTGACATTTTTGTTTGCATCTAAACTAAACCGTGTGTGTGGCAGTATTCAGTGATCTGTACCCAGCAAGACTGATGCCATTTAAAGGACTACACTTGTCCTCCCAACACACCCCCCAAAAAAAATCACAATCCCCAGATTAGGCATCTCTGCATAAAAAATAATTGTTCTATTACCTCTGTTGTAATAATGTCTTCTGATGTATCTGCTGTAATGTAAACGCAGCCTGAGCAGTGTGGAAATGGCTAGGAGGACAAGTGTTGCCCTTTTTAAAAAAAAACGGAGGCACCAAGTGAGGTCGACAGTAAACCTATCGACCTCCTGCACAGCGACGGCACAATACCAATGCAGGTATTGTGCCACCCAAGCCCCCAGTGTTTTCTGTGGGGGGCTGCACCCCCCATGTGGGGGGCTGTGCCCCCTGCACCCCCGGACTTCAGGATTCCAACTCCAGGTCAGAGTTGGTCGGGGGGGGTGGACAGTGGGGGAAGGTGAAACGCGGAAACAGACCGTTACAGCGGCTGTCGCTGTGGTGGTCATTTTCCATGTTTCGCCATCTGGGTGTCAGGCAAAAGGGGGCCACCCTTTAAAAACAACCACTGTAACATGTTATGTTCACTGATATGATGGAGACCATCCAGTTCAAGAAAGGAATGAACAGGGTAGACGGTGAGGAAACACTCAGCAGGAATAGTGAACCTAGAACACGGGGACAGGAGTGGAAGCTGGTGGGCGGGGAAGGGATTCAGGAGGAGGGGCTTGAGAACATTTGATCTTTACAGCTACAGAGTGGCTGAGCCATGGAACAGCTTACCGAAAGAGGGGGTGGGTGCCAGAACCAGTAATGGCTTCAGACACAACTGGGACCGAGTAAAAAGCTTGTTACACAGGAGGAAGCAGTATGGCATGGGGGAGGCAGGGAGAGGCAGGAGCAATAACCCCAAGTAGACAGTAGATCCCATAGGGTAAAACAAGGCAGACTGGATGGACCAATGGTCTTTTTCTGCCAGCATTTGCTGTTTCCATGATGGACGTATGGGTCCTTTTTTTATTTTACATCAAACTGATAATAGGAGTTGTTGGAGATGCTCATAGAAGAAGGCAAACTTAACCCATATATAAATATATATTTTTTTATAATACAAGTTTTTATCCTTCCGTGTGGCCAGAACAGGCTAGGTTCCCATCTGCTCTGCCCTGCCAACCCCCACTGTCCTGTATCTCCCTAGGAGATACTCTGAGGACCAGATTATCCCCACGGATTCCCCTTGGTGGTGGGGGGGAGGACCATTCCCCCACCTCAGAAGCACAAGTACAGCTTTTCCAGTCCCAGGGTCCTGGTGATGTGACAGGTGGGGGATCAGCGGGCAGGTGTCATACATGCTTGTCCTGCCACTGTTTCCTCCATGTTTGTCCCTTCCCCATGCAGGGGCGTGCTCGTCAGTATGTGTGCTGTGGAGTCCTGTAACACCTCCTGTCTTTCTGCTGCTCCTGCTCTGTACTGTCCCCAGGCCTCCACCTGGTGGCAGGTATTTGAAGGAGCACACAGTCATACTGTCCCTGGAGGGAAGAGAGGAGAACAGTTCCCCCCAACCCTCTGTAACCCATGCTTGTTTCCTAACACAGCTCGCTGGTGTGGCATCTAGTGCCTCAACCCTCAGTGAAACCAGGCTGGTTGTAACCCATATAGTATGGACTTGTCTCTGTAGTCAGGATATTCAGTGCCAAGTCAGAGAAATTACATCCAACATATTACAGAAACATTTTCCAGTCCCTCCAAAGAATTTAATTTTAGGAGAGTCTCCTAAAATTAAATTCTTTGGAGGGACTGGAAAATGTTTCTGTATGTTGGAGATGCCGTAACATCATAAGTTTTTCATTAAATGGCATCAAAAAATAAGAAAAAAGCATTTAATATATTTCATTTTGTCAAGAATAAGCACTAAAAAGAATCAACAACTAGCTGTACGAAGTTATCACTTACATTGTTCATCACTAATTTACTTTTTATGTGTCTTTATCTGCCAAAAAAACACAAATGGATATTTTGGACAGAATTTTACTCAAGCAGGAGATTTTGTTTCAAGGGAGGGAGTTCAGTCAAGAAAACAGGAGTCTCCTGCGAAAAGAGGGAGATATCACATGTATGGGAGACTGCACAGAACTTTCACATGTCACAAAACGACTACTGTCAGCATAATGAGTATTAGAAATGTGTTTGAGGCTAAAGAGACTTCTTTATTCCATCTAAATGGAAATCTCCTGATATGCCTTCAGTAGCAATTTGGTATGAATACATTGGAAAGCTGGCCTTAAAGATAAGCTGACGCCTTTGGGAAAATGCTGGAAAACATGACTGACACAATTCAGCTTGTATGTCATATATCTTCTATAGTTTTCACTTCCCCATTGTTTAGTACTGAAGGAATTCTCACAAAAACAAGATCTTTATCCCTTAATATTCATCTGCTTCTATTGCTGATTCACTACTTGAAATCATAATGTTCTGTTGTGACATCAGTCTTACTATGGGAATAAGTATGATGTCACAAGCAAAGTGCAGTGCTCCCTCGCTATAACCTGCCCCGCTATAGCGAAAGCCCATGTATAACGAACATGAAGCTTGCCTCTGAGGGAAAGAGTTACTAACTGCTCTTACAGTTGTTGGTTGTATAGCGAGGGAGCACTGAGAAACAAAACTTGCAGCGTTTTTCTGCATTATTTCTGTCTTACAGATTGCCTAACTCTCGCACACTATGCCTGCTCCTGCTTTCTTAGTCAGCTCGGTCCACCTTGGTCAGGGAAACACCACAGCATGCAGGGTACTTGGTCTTGTAATGGGTTCCATCACGTAAATTTCACTTTGTTGAAAAGAATGGAAAGGCTCCCACTGCTCCCAGTGGCAATGCCGAAAAGACAGCCACAAACACACACCACTCCCGTTGAACACTGAGCAGCAAACAAACATTGTGAACAAAGCAGAGATGAGAAATTTTTACTTTGCTTTAAATACTGTAATTTGGTGGAGCTGCATTCCATGAATTGAAAGGGGAAGGGGCGTGTCTGTAAAGCACGTGAAAAGTCTGAGCTTCTAGTTTGACTCAGAAAGTAGAAAAACCCAAAGAGGTCAGTGATTTACCTACTACCCACTAACCAAATAAAGAATAATTACTGTATAATGCGTGTAATGAATATGGAATGTGTTTTGACGTCATGGTTGTGATATGTGCTGGCCGATATTAGAAAATGGTCTAATAAAATCCCAGGCTCTGATTGACGGATAGCCCTGGCAAGGTGGGCACCTATCAGACAACAGAGCCTGGGTATTTAAGGTGCCAGTCCCACCTGACCCAATTACCAGTATCATAGTGCTAGCAGAATGTTCGTTTTAAAATGGCCACCATTTTTTTGTCTCCCTTAACAAGAGCCGAGACCCGACTCCTATCCTACAGCCATTCTCCCACTCTCTCCTCAGCTAAATCCCCAAAAATAAATAAATAAAAAAGAAACACATTTCCTCAGACATTTTTTTCTCTCCCAGCACCAAGTCAAAGATTTTAAATTGAAACGGCAGCCCGCTCTGCACCACTCCACTGCTACCCAGCTGACATCCGCTCTGCCTGTGTCGGTGGCAACCATAAAACAAAAAGAACAGTCTTTTTTTTATTTTTTTAAATCTCACAAGTGAAACCATTTTTGTTTGCCTACATTGCCTCTAACAGCAGCCACAGTAAGGTCCACTGTCCCAGGCAGCTGATCAATGCCGTTGCTTGTGATTTCCCACTTCGTTGTCCCGCTTGTCTTCACAGTCGCAGTCTTCAGGCTCAGAGCAGGCAGTAATGACCAGAAACCCCCCAAAATGGTAAGAACTTAATCCCAGTCCTCAAAACAGGCAGCGAGACTGTGTAGCAGGACAGAAACTAAGATGTTGCTTCCTGAATCCACAGCACCCACCAGTTACACTGCCCACTCCATCTGCTAGCAGTGATCATCTTGCCCTCATTATTTTTAAGGAAGCAATGCAACTGTACCTGTTTTTGATGTTTAAGCATTAAATTATTTTCTTTCTACATTCTCCATGATCAGGTGCTACAGTCATGGAAAGCAGGAGGATTTCTGTCACACCCATGTGTGTGAGCCACACACTTAGCGTTTAGCGGTACTGGATATTTCTTTCACGTAAATTAAAGTAAAGGAAGAAACTTTTTTTAAAGTTAAAAACACTAACTCCTGTTGCTTGCAAAAGTGTGGGTGGGGGGGGGCAGTAACCAATAACCATGACAACCAGGACCCGCAGCTATAGGGGCTGTAGAAGGACAAAACTCCCTAGATAAAACACACACACACACACAATTTTAATACAGGTGGAGGAACTATTTTATTTCAAAACTGAGTTTAAATTCATTTTGTATTAACATTTTGTTATTAAACTTGCTTTGTTTTACAGTGCTCATTTTCTGAGCGCACTGTATAATGCATGTAATGAATACATATAATATATAATATAACAATAACACAATACATATAATAATGCATGCAGTGAATACAGAATGTGTTTGATGTGCATGGTTGTGATATGTGCTGGCCGATAGTAGTGCATACTAGTGCCCCTTGATGTAACGCACTGGGAGCTATAATGAATACAGATTATGGCTCCCTTTCCATGCATTATAGCGAGGGACTACTGCATTATGACATCAGGTTTGGAAGAAGCAATAGGAGCAGATCAGCCTTTAAAGAGCTAGTGGAGCCGCTGGCCGGGTGGCTGAGGGTTGAGGCACTGGACGCCACACCTCATGCCATGCTTATGACCCAGGGTTAGGAGCGACCTTGGGTGTCGGAGGGTTGGCTGGGGGGAGGAGGACAGCTTCCCAGAGACTGCTCTCCTCCTCTGGGGAGGGTGATGTGGGATAACCATGGTTGTGCTGGCTCCTGGTAGTGGCTGGAGGTTGGTGCAAGTGGCAGTTCACTGTGGGGACAGCATGGACGATGTCGGACATGTGGTACGGGGAAGCGTCATTGACACCATTGCACGTCCGTGCTGGGGGATGGGGAACCAATACATGGAAAAATCCTTTGGTGCACTAGAAGAAGTCCTGGCCGTCTGTGTCGTGCCAATCTGACTCGAGAGGTTGGTGCAAGTGGCGGTTCACTGTGGGGACAGTTTGACATCGGACAATGATGCTGGAAGCGTCAATAACACCATTGCACGCCTGTGCTGGGGATGGGGAACCAATACATAGAAAATCCTTTGGTGTGCTAAATGAAGTCTGGTCCATCAGCGCCATGCCACTCTCTCAAGATGCTACCCCCCAGATCCTGACCTCCGGCTTCTGCAGTGGTGGAGTAAGTACTCCCAGTGAAGCAACCAGTGAGAGGCACGGAGGATGGGGTTGAGCACAGGCACTGGGAGTGGTGCGGTGCCGCAGGGTCCGGACAGATAGGGGGAACCATAGGTAACACCCGCCCCCCCAGCTGAGGAGGGCATAAATAAATAAATAAATAAAAAGCTAGTGGTGCCAAAACAGACAGACAGCAAAATAATACAAATTTTAAGAAGTAGCTAGTTGTAACTTATTATTTCTGAAGTAGTTTTCCTTTTGCTCATTAGAAAATCATGTGATAATATTGTGCTGGATGTGTGGAACAGCTGTTAGTCTGACACTGATGTATGTATCTCTGTCCCCACCACAGCATCAGCATTGCTATCTCACTGACAGTGACATCACAGGTAACTGAGTGGCTGTTCCTAAGCAGCAGTGATGTCACAGTCAATGAGGTCACAATGCTGATGATGTTTGTGTGTATGGGGGGGAGGGGTGGGACTAGAGATAGATATGTCAGCTGCCAGGCAAAGTACTGCCCCACACATCATGCTTACTAACATCAGGTAAACAATCTTCTAATTAACCAAAAGGAAAAGAAAAAGTACCTCAGATATAAAATGTAATGGTTTACAGCTTTCAAAAACTAGTTATTAGTTTTAGGTAGTACAGTAGCTCTTTAAGGAACAATTGTTTCTTATTGTTTTATGCATTTGGCCTCAAATAATGGGGAAAAGAAACACAGAGCTAATGAGAAGTATAAGCTACTTTGTGTCCAATGTTTTTCGAAATCCTTCTCAAGGTGGGGGTTACCCTTTCATTGCAGATTACACATTAATTGACGAGCTCGAGCAATATCATTCCATTTGAAGTATCATCAGTGATTACATGCCTTTAAACATTGGTGTTAGAAACTATTGTACTAACAGAACAGATAATGCTTGGTGCATATTAGTTGCATTGTATGAATGTAATATTTAAGTTGTACATGCTCATGTGTTATCTGCTGTGCTGTGATATTTGTCTTGCTTGCATTATTTTTAATGTTTTGAAATGTGTGTGCACTTCAGTATTATTAATTTTTTGTTTTACAAAAAATATTTTTAACCTACTTTTTCCTCCTGTAAACAGTCCTCCAGGACTCCTGCTGTTGAACCCATTTCTCATGCCTGACCATAGAGCCACTCTCCCCCAGTAAGCTCTCCTAACTATCCCTCACTCAGACAGTCCTGTCACCCTCTTAGAACAGCCCTCAAAAACGTGTCCCTGCTTCAGCTCGTAGCAGGCATTCTTCATATATCTGGTCAGCAGTTGATTGGAAAGGAGGCTGCTTGATATCGGGGAGTAGAAAGCTGCCAGAGGGAAGTCGAGACCCGCTGTGGTGGGCAGGCAGACAATCTGTATCCAAAAGGAGACCATTTTCCTTGCAGTTTTCTTCCTACATGCAGTGTAGAAAAGTCTGAGCTGGGCAAAACATCACATACCTCCACGCATTTTAGGTTAATGCAGGTTTAAAGTTTATTGCAGTACAAATAGACACGGCTTCCAACGTTTCGCCCAGTGACTCTAGGCATTGTATAGGGTATACTGGCACCAAATGGAGTGTCTCTTATATAGCACGCATTTAGAGGGATCACAGTACAAAAAGTGGTCAAAAAATACCGTAAACCTATTAGACAAATTTAAAAACATGAATTCCATATCTCAAATAGATATCTTAGTTAATGTTACATTATACAGTACGGATAGATACCATGTTTAAGTACTGCACATTGCATTCACTGTGCTCATTTCCCTGCGTATATGCCTAAATCATAAAATTTATTAAAGTTCCAGGCATAGACATTCCTAAAATACAACAGGCAGTAACACAAAAAGGGTTTCAATTCAGATCTCTCATTCATACCCAGAGAGTGTACATCTAACAGAACTTCTTTTGTATTAATTTCCTGTCCAGATCTCCACCACTAGGCCCCAACTGTATCTTCTCTATACCAATAACTTTGAATTTTTGGGTGGGTCCCCCCTTCCTAAACATGTACAACCAGTACATTGTCCAGATGCTTTTTGTCTGCGTCCTGGAAATGTTCCCCTGCACGCACCTTAAAATTTCTGAGTAGTGTTTCCAATCCTCCCACAACCACACAGTGCCATGTATACAATGGCTGTAGTATTGCAGTTAATAAATTTTCGAATGGCAAATTCTTTATGGGTTGTGGGATGGAAAAACCTGTTGGCGGGCTTGACTACTTCACAGAATTTACAAGTGCTGCATCTGTGTAACCCAGCAGGCAAAGACAGAGGAAGTCAGCTTCTGACTCCCTTTGGTTCTTGATAGCTATTCACCACTGTATCCCTTACATTTTCTGCTGTTCTGCAGACCAATTTGGGCAAGTTAACCAAGCAATTGCTGTAGAGAGGGGTCTGACCTGAAAATATGCCAGTTGTTGCGAATGATATTTAAAACTTGCTGTGATTCTAAACTATAGGTAGTGACAGAATTAATGACATCTTCACCTGTGTCTGTGAGTCTCTCCCTGACTTCTAACAGTTCTCTTTAAGTTTTGGTTCTGACAACCCCCTAGCCCTCTGATGTTGGCAGCATAACCCCTAGCACGGAATCTACCTTCCAGTTCATCTGCATGGATCTGATATTCTTCTACACCAGGGCAGTTACATTTCACCCAGTAGACTTGACTGGTACGGATGTTCTCTGTGGTGTGGCAGGGATGAGAGCTACTGGAGAGAAGGAGGGAGTTTCTATCAGTGGATTTCCTAAGAAGTTTTGAACCCAAACCGCCTCATTCTGTCTTATAAATGTTGACATCCAAGAAATGTATATTGCAGAGGTTCTACAGAAGCTCAGTGCCATCCCTCCCTGGCTCATAATGTTGCCATGTCCAGCCCCCTCAGCCTGTCCTTCCCAGCTCCCAAGCTCACTGTGGAACTCTGGTCTCTTGCGCATGAGGGCAACATGCTACCCAGTGGCCACTGGGTCACCCCTCTGGTCTAATTCTTTTTCAACCAGGATTTCCTAGCTGAGATGAAGTAGCTTATTTTTAGTGGGATTCTCTTTTTACCCAGTTGTACAGCTGGGAAGGCTAAATTTCAGGGAAGTTGATTGACTTGCATGAGATCACACTTTCAGACAGCCAGTAGCTGTGGTGGGATTCAAACCTGGGGACCTCTTGTGTTACAGTCTGGTATTTTAATCATTGTACCACACTACCTCCTGACTACCTGTTGTTGTTTTCCTTTTTTTTTTTTTTTTTTACCAAGCTTTTTCACATTCTCTGACTCACTCAACAGCACTCCACCAGCTCGGTCATTGACCTTCTAATAGACTTACTGGTTACCCACCATTTGCCCAGCAACACGATAATGGTGGGTAGTCTGCCATGTCAGTAATGCGTGGGACTGTGGGTCTGGGTGGAAATGACCAGTTAGATGGGTAGTATTCTGATTATAAGTCTAATTGCATTAGCATTAAAACAACCTTCTTTAAAAAATAAATGCTTAACATATGTATGCACTGGATTTATGCCCAGTATAGCAGACAAGTGGAGCCCAAGCTGACCTCATGAATAATTAATTAGAATGTAGCATACAGATCTGAGTGTCCTAAAATGTTCGGTTAGAGAACTCTGTGGGCTTGCATACCATAGAGAAAACAGGTTTTCGTCTTGTTTTTTTTCCCCCTACACTGCTCAAACAAAAAGAATAAAAGATGTCTCAAAACATAGTGCAAAGCTCGACTTCTCTGGAGGCTTTGATCAGTATGATGTCACGAATCTCTAGAGTGCGGTTGATAATCAGCAGCGAAACCTAAGAGTGTAACACAGCCTTTAGTGTTCTACTCTGGGGTGATTCTGCTGTTATTTATCCCATCTTGTGATCTGGTTGTGTGGGAAAACTGGTTGTCTTTCTTATTCTTTCCCCTGCCTTTTGAAATGGTAATGGAATGAGTACAAGAGCATTATCATTACAAGAGATATCAGTAAAGGGATTGTAAAATATTACAGTAATACCAATACACATAGAATAATATGTGTTAATACATCCCTCGGAGCCACTTGTTGCTGAAAATGAGTGGTTTCACGTGCCTTCCGCTGAGCGAGAACAGTGAAGGGAAGCTGAGCTGTTCTGGCGCAAGCTGATGGCAAGTGATATCACTAATTTTCAGCAGTGAGTGGCGACGGGGGCCGTATTAATATATTATTGATAGAGAGTGATCAATAATATATTTAAAATAAAAAAAAAAAAAAACTTCCGGATGTGCCGTTTCATGGCATCTGCACATAGAGATGCTCGTCACAGAATAAGAGTGCATCACACGCAGGGGAAAGGAGTGCTCCGATTGGCCGGGAGCACTCCCGCAATCTGTAATGGATACAGAACCATCTGTTATAAGGCTGCAATTCCATCAAGGGATTTTAGTGACATCATAATCACCAGAGCAATGCCTGAGTGGTTCCAGTGATGTTGCTCAAGTTCTGAGATGGAATTTTTTTGTCCATACATACATGCATACTTTAGCTCCAGGTGTCACTGGTCTCTCAGGAGTCTCCCCATCACCGACACTTCTTAGGGACTTACAGCTTAACCACTGTGGTGGCCTGCTCCGTAAGGTCTTGTCGTTTCTGCGGGGGGCACTGAGCATGCCAGGGCATTTTTCTCTGGTATTTATTATTTTTTTCAGTGCTTGGTAACTGGGTAAGGCCCACTAGGCACAAGTGCCTGTTTTCAGGGGTGACCTGGGAGCACTGGGCAGTTAAGTGACTTGCTCAGAGTCGCAGAGTATGCAAGTGGAGGTTATGAGAATCAAACCAAGGTCTGGTCTGCTGGATGTACCATGCTCATTAACAGCTCATTGCTCTAACCTCTAGGCTATACTGCCAGCCTGTTTCCCAGGTTTCCCACAGGATATTGCCACATGATGATGCCCATGCATGTGTATGTTGGTGTGCGTATGTGCGACTTCCTACTACCCCCTTCATGTTGTCCCTGCCATCTTGCCTCCGCTAGGTGACAGTCAAGTGGTGGGACCCAGAACCCCCCACCCTGAGGGAGGAGAGCTGTCATGAGATGCTCAGTCCTCCCTCTCCTGGCCGTCTGAGCAACCTTGCTCCGTTTCCAAACCCAGGTTGTTGGGGTAGCTTACGGTGTGATGCAAATCAACCCACTGCACCACTGGCCCAGCCTAGAGGAAATTTGTAGCTTTGTTAATGGATGGTTTTGCAATTTATCTGTTTGTACTTTATGGATCTGGGATTAATGTAAAATTATTGCAGACATGCTCTCCTCCTCTCAACCCCCCTCCCATCCATAACAGAGCAAGTACAGTCCAGTAAAGTGCTGCATGTGGCAAAAGGCTGTTTTTTCTGTGGAGAGCTGTAGTCGCTGAGTTGGTGGACCACATCGGTGGCTAACAGAGGATCCGGGGGGCCGCAGTGGTGGCAAGTGAGTCTGGGGGCCACATGACCAGCAGGAATCTGCACTGGAGAAAAGGAGGAGGAGGAAGGGACAGTGCTCCAAGCCAATCAGAGCACAGGGCACCAAGTTTAAACTGCGCGGCCAGGCCATTTAAGTCCAGGAGCCCAGCCGCAACACAGACTGTGGAGAGCTGTACTCGCTGAGTCAGGGGTCCACATTGGTGGCTAATGGAGGATCTGAGGGGCCACGTCAGCAGCAAGTGAGTCTGGGAGCCACATCGGTGGTAGGAATCTGAACCAGAGAAAAGGAGGAGGAAGGGACAGTGCTTCAAGCCAATCAGAGCATAGGGCACCAAGTTTAAACTGTGCGGCTGGGCTATTTATGTCCGGGAGCCCAGCTGCAACACAGACTGTGAAGAGCTGCAAGTCTAAGATTGTGGATATGATGTTCATCCACACTATTTGGCATGTCCCTTTCCCTTTAAGGATTGCCAAAAAGCCTTCAAGCTGGCTCCTCCCACCCACCCAGGTGGTATATCCCTCAGCTCTGCCCTATGACGCCAGATCTTCCTTTCCGCTGGAAGATTCAGGTTGCCTCCTTCATGCTTCCGCATTTTGTAGACCCTGGCTTCAAAACCTTAGATTATTCTGAAAATTTGTCTAGTTTGCATTAGCAATCGCAACTGCTTATCTTCAATCATGGAAGATAAATCTTCCCCAGATTTCGCTGGTGTTCGTGCAGTTAGAAAATGTCATGCACCGATCCCCACACTGTGTGCGTCTATTGCTTGGGTGTCGACCATGGCATCTCGAAGTGCAGTTTTTGTCTTGCATTTCACCCTAATGTCCTCAATGACTGTCTTACATGCTTGAAGTTGGGGAGGCTGAAAAAAATGGAAACCCTCCAGTGAAATCAAAAGATGCTTAGTGGGGGGTCCACGGCCATGGATCTGCTGAGCAATTGGAATGCATGCAAGCCTTCAAGGAGGAAGCAGCTCATGCCGCGGAATCTTCCTCTCAGAGCTTCTTCATTCCACTCAACCTGGGCTCCACCTTCTCAGGTTCCTTCCGAGAGTTGTGCCAGTCTTTCCCATCTAAGGGAGAGGGTTCTGTGGGCACGCACTTCTCTTGGTCCCATAAGCCAGAAAAAGATCCGGGATCATCTCTGTCTCATCGAAGACGTTATTGGGATCAGGAGAGTTCTTGGCCCCAGGAACCAGCAGTCTCGACTAAGGTCAAAATTGCCTCTTCAGCCGCTGGCTTCTCGGCTTTTTCAGCCAGCCAGTCAACCAAAGTGTCGATCGACTAGGTTGAAATAATCATTGGCTCGATTGATCCATTGTCGCAGACTCTGGTCAAAGATTCTTTCAGTCAGACTTTGGTCCTTTCTTTCCCCGATGAGGAGACCCAGCACGCTGGGAATCCCATTGAGGAAGTGGTCCCCGATCCTGGGATATCACCAGTCCCACTGGTGTCTCACGAGTGACTGAATTGGCCCATCCGATCTTGATCAAGATTTAGGACCCTCTCGACTGACAGGCCGAGAAAGAGCCACAAGCCCTCAAAAAAGACAGTGCCATTGGTCATCCTCATCCTTCTCAGATGAGGAGAGACTCTGGCAGAAACTCCGGCACTACGAGGACCTCATGTGGCAACAGCTGATTTTGTCTGGGCACAAGCAGACCCCAGCTTTTACCCTGGCCATTACTTGGCATTTGCCTCCCAGGCCAAAGCTGACTCCTTCAGAGCTGATTAAGTTGGTTCCCCCACCCTCAGAGCTGGTGAAACCTCCAGTTCAGCCTAAACCAGTCTCTCCACTGATTGTGGTGGAACCACCGCCTAAGCAGCCTATGGAAGGGGCTCCTTCTAAGGAAGATAGGCCAGACACCGGGTTTCTCCAGCATCTTTCAGTCACTGTCATGCTGGACCTCCCTTGGCTGATCAAAGATGACCTGGGCGGTTGACTGTTGTATCCAGATTCCTCAGATTTGGATGAGACAACCTGCATTCTCATCCTGGGGATGACGAATCAGCTGGTGGGAGAGAGATGGAGAAAAGTCCTTCATCCTTTCAGGGCATTCTTTGCCTCATCTCTGAGTCTACAGGGATACCCCTGGAACCTGTCCAGAAAAAGGCAGAGGACATCCTCAAGAGAGGGGATACCTCCAACAGAGGCCTTTCCTGTGGCTGAGGCCATAGTTGGCCCAACCTTCGAACTTTGGCAGTACTCTGCCTCCTGTCCAGCTCCATCTGCCTGCATGGCCCACAAGTATGCAGTGCCCATGGGGTCCCTTGCAAGGGTCACAGAGCACCCTTCGGCTGAGAGCCTGGTGACTGCCTCTGTGTTCAGGCATACTGGCAGTTCTGCCAACACTGACCGACCTCCCAAAAAGGAATCCAAAAACTTGGATCATTTGGCTAGAAAGGTCTATGTGGCCTCATCTTTAGGCCTCTGTCAGGCAAGTTCGGCCATCATCATGGCACACTTCTCCCATTCCCTCTCAGGGTCTTTGGATGAAGTCCTCCCACAACTCCCCACGGACATGCAGATCACAGTCAAGGAAGTCCGGGATCAGGGCTGGGCTGTTGCCAAACAGCAGCTTCAGATGGCCCTGGAAACTGGGGGCTCTTGTGCCCGCTCGTTAGCAACTGCAGTTGCCTCTCGCTGCAGGGCTTGGCTGAGACTCTCCTCTTTCTTGGCAGATACTCAGCACAAACTAGCTGATGTGCCTTTCCTGGACACCGATCTTTTTGGCTCAGTTGTGGCTGGTCACCGTCAGCATATTGAGCAGTCTAATGCCACTTTGGATGCCACTTCTGCTAAAAGGTTCTTCCAGTAAGAAGCAGCCTTCTTGGCATTCTTCCCCTGGGGCCCAGCAACCCACCTTTCAAGGAGGGCAGCAGCAGGCTTAAGCTAGGTGGCCTTGGCCCAAGCCCAGGCCCTCCCAGATCCATAAAGGAGGCAGAGGTTCAGGTCCTGGATCCTTCTTCTCCAAGTCTGCTCAGTGATGGGGCAGGGGCTGCCACCCCCCTCTCCTGTCACACCAGCTCTGGGTCCTCCGATGGGGGGCCAGCTCTACCATTTTCTTTCTGCCTGGTTCACTATCACCATGGACAGGTGGGTCTTGGAGGTGGTCAGTCAGGGACTGCCTCTGGAATTCAAGCAGTACCCTCCAAGCCAAACCTGCACCCCATGGGAGGAAAGAGTATCCATCTATACTCAGTCGGCTCTCTGAGACAACATCACTTGGCTCCTTCTCAAGGAGGCAGTAGCTCCAGTGGTGGATTCTCCAACAAACCCAGGATTTGTCTCCAGGTACTTCTTGGTGCCCAAGCAGACAGGGAGCTGGTGCCCCATTCTAAATATGCATGACCTGAATCAGTATCTCAGGTCACGCACCTTTTGGATGATCACTCTGTCCCAGATCATACCATCCCTGGAGCTGAAACATGTGGTTCTGTTCACTGGATCTGCAGGATGCATTCTTTCACATCCCAATCTGTCCATCTCATTGGTGGTTCCTCTGCTTCAGAGCTGAAGGGACCCTATATGAGTTCTGAGCCATGTCATTCGGCCTGTCATAGGCTCCACAGATCTTCACCAAATACATTGCAGTTGTGGCAGCCCATCTCAGGAGTTTGGGGGGGGGGGTCAGAATTTACTCTTACCTCGATGATTGGCTCTTAGCAGGTCCCACCTGGCAGGAGGTGGAGAGGTCCCTCCAGACCTGCTCCCAACTCTGCCTCCTGATCAACAAGGCCAATTCGGAACTAGTGCCTTCCTAGGTGATGTGCTTCATCAGGGCTCGGCTCCCAGTGAACAGGCTGGAGGTTCTCTCCTCCTTTGCCCAATCATTTCTGGTTAGGCAATTACGCCCTGCCTGGGACTTTCTGCGCCTTCTGAGTTACATGGCGGCATGCACCTCCATGGTGCATTGGGCCCGGTAGCGCATGCACCCCTTCCAATGGTAGCTGGCTGCCCAGTGGGCTCAGCATCAGTCAATTTGACCAGCTGATTACTGTAACCCTGAAGATGTGGGGCACTCTCCAATGGTGGACTGCCCCAGACTGGTTGCAGGAAGGGATCCCATTTGTCTGCCCCGAGCTGACAGCCATCCTCACGACCGATGCCTCTCTCATGGGCTGGGGAGCCCACATGGGGAACAAAAGGGCCCATGGACTCTGGGCCCCCTGAGGAGTCCCAATATCACATCAACCTGTTGGAGCTCAGAGCAGTCAGACTGGCACTGTCAGCTTTTGCTCCTCAACTCTGAGGTCAAGTGGTCTAAATCCAGACAGACAATACCATGACCATGTACTACCTCAACAAACTGGGTGGCATGCATTCCTGTCTGCTTTGCAGGGAGGTGCTCTGCATCTGGACCCTCATCAGCCATCTGGAGGCAGATCTTCCAGCCATTCATGTGGCAGGAGCCTCAAACCATCTGGCGGATGCTCTCAGTTGCTTAGGCGAGACAGCCCATGAGTGGTCTTTCCATCCAGAGGTAGCTTACAGCCTGTTCTCCCACTGGGGCAAACCGATGGTGGACCTGTTTACCTCCAGGGACAACACCAAGCTGAGGTTGTTTCATGCCCGACCCCCTCAGCAGGGCTTGTTGCAGGGGATGCCTTCTTGAGGCCATGGACCCCAGGCCTCTTCTACACCTCCATCCATCTCCCTTGATCCACAAGGTGCTCCTCAAGGTGAGGAGGGACAAGACAAAGTTGATTCTGGTAGCCCCAGACTGGCCACACCAGTTCTGGTATCCAGATCTCCTCAGCCTTAGCTGCAGGCCCACAGATCGGCTTCCAGCACACCTGGATCTGATCTCTCTCAATCAGGGGATGGTATACCATCCAGACCTTCAATCCCTGCACCTCATAGCCTGGTACCTGAGTGGTTAGAGTTCCAGGCTTTGGGTCTTTCCGAGGATGTCCTTACCATGGTGGAGGCATCCGGAAAGGAATCGACCAGGAAATGTTATGCCTTCAAATGGAAAAGGTTTTCCATTTGGTTTCAGGGCAAGGACCTGGACCCTCTGTCTTGTCCAGTGGCTAACGTTCTTGACTACCTTTGATCTCTCTCCAAAGGGGTTCTTAGGTCATCGACCCTTAGGGTGCACCTGTTAGCCATCTCTGCTAACCGGGTGTGGGCCAGTCAGCCAACACTGCCGCAGGAGACATTGGTCAGGTGCTTTTTCAAAGGTCTGGATCACATATCCTCTCCGGTACATGAACCTCCACCTCCATGGGATCTACTGCTGGTACTGGCAAAGCTCATGGGCAAGCCATTCAAACCAGTGCACAAGTGTGAGTTGTCACACTTGTCATAGAAAACAGCTTTACTCGTGGCTATCATGTCTGCCAGAAGGACAGGGGTGCTCCAGGTGCTCTCAGTGGACTCATCTTATCTGGTCTTCCACAGGGACAAGGTTGCCCTATGCCCCCACCTGAAATTCCTTCCGAAGGTGGTGTCAGAGTTTCACCTTAACCAGGTGTTAACTCTGCCAGTATACTACCCTAATTACACCTTGGAGGCGGAATACAGGCTCCATACCATGGACCTGAGATGAACCCTCTCCTATTATAAGGAGAGGATGACGGAAATTCGGGGAGAGGTTCCCCAACTGTTTGTCACCTATTCTGAAGCTGCTTCTGGCAGACCTGCAGCAAAACAGACTATTGCTAGGTGGATTACATCTTGCATAAGTCAGTGCTATGAGTTGGCAGGCATGGAGCCTCCCTGAGAGCTCATTCTACCTGCCATACCACTGCATCATTGGCTGCTTCCAGGGACATCCCTATCCAGGGAATCTGTCGGACTGCTACCTGGAAGTCAGCAAACACCTTCATTACCCATTACCACATCGACTTTGAGTCACACCAGGATGCTGGTTTTGTGGCCTCAGTTCTCCAATATCTTTTCCCCAAGTGAGTATCAGTAGAGGTGTGCATTTTGCCTCCCTCCTCCTGGAGAACTTCTAGGAATCTGCCAAATAGTGTGGATGAACAACATATCCATAATCCTAGAAAAACAGGTTACTCGCCTGTAACAGTAGACCTTCCACAGAATGGTCTCTTGCAGTAAGTCATTACTTCTGGGAGTTCCCGATAGATGGCGCTCCAGCAGGGAAGTTTCTTCCAGCAGTCTCTAGGGACCACCCACACTACCTCACTTCCTGGGCTGTACCTATGAAAGTGGGTGGTCCCTGGTAATCTCTGTTCATTTTCTCACCGGCTTCAGCTCTGGCAGCAACTCTTCTAGCAGCAGTCTGAGACGTGGATTGAACCCATAGCCTGGGGTGCCTGGGCTTCATATACTCTAAAATTTCTACAATGGATGTTTCCTGTCACACACACAGGGTACTTAAGCAAAAGGCTCAAAAAACTGAGTCCTCTTCAAGAGATAAAACAGGGAAGGAAATACCCTCACCTAAAGTCCTGCCTGACTGCCTTTCAATGGTCCTACCTCTGAAACATGGTTTATCAAGAAGATATTCATCATTGACAGGCACTTCACCTCCGTCAATGGCAGGCACTTCATCAAAAGAGCACAGAGCTACAGCCTCTCACAGAAGGGAACATTCCTCATCGACGGGGCATCATTCCTCAGTTCCCCCATGAATGAGGCCACATGCACCATCAACGACAGAGGTCCTGCTACCTTCTCCATTGACGGGGCATACTCCCCCATCGATGAGAGGGCTCTACAAGACATCCTCTTTGATGAGAGCACCTCCTCCGTTCATGGAGCACACTCTACATGCTTCTTCGTTGACGGGGCTGCCTCCCCCATTGACGGGACATGCTCCATCATCAACTAGAAGTCTGCCACCATCAATGGAGCATGCAATCACCCTCCCATCGCTGACAGCAGCTTTTCCATCATTAATGGAACATGTCTTCACTTTCCCATCATCGACGACTGTAGTTCCATCATCGACGGAGCATGTCTTCATTATCCTATCATCGATGACAGCAGTTCCATCATCGACAGAACAAATACTCATCTTCTCATCATTGATGGAGCATGCACTCACCATCCCATCATTGATGGAGCATGTACTGCCTTCCTCATCATCGATGAAGTGTATTCCACTGTCAATGGAGCATGCTTTTACTTACCCTTCATTCATAAGACACAGTACATCATCGACGAGGCATGCTTCTCTTCCTCTTCCGTTGATGAGGCTGATACCACCATTGATGGAGCAGCCCTTGCATCATAGAACAGCACCTTTACCTACATGTAATACAACTATGTAGGATCCTTATAAAAAGTCTACCATGAAAAGCCACGAATATTCTCAAAAACATGTATCAAAAGATACATATGGGGCTGCATTTCCACAAAATAAAGAATTATATACTATGGAACGCAGAGGCCAACCAGCCTCATTTACACTCATGCATGGTACCCACACATCAGTTGGTGGTGAACAAAGATGCCAAAGAAACACTGGATCACTACCAGGAGGCGCAAATCGATCCCCATCCCCACATACACTGGATTCAGAACCAGTTTACATGGCAAATCCATCTTCATAAGTTCCAAATATTGAAGAAATAGTAAATAGAATGTTAGATTCTATGGGTTTTGACCATAGCCACACTCCGGGACATAACTCCTGGGGCTCAGGTAGCAAATTCTGGAGAGACATTAAGGAACTAACTGGGAAAAATGTATCCCCGACCCCAATGCAGCTTCAAATTGATGGGATCACCTCCCAGGACCCAAATTCTATTACCGAAGTCCTCAATACTCCCTTTACAGACCTCAGTCACATTCTCCCCCTAACGTCTTTGAGCAGATCAGTACCCACCCCATAAACTCCCCTTCCTATTTCAACCATCCTCTTTTCTGACTACGAATCATCTCCTGCAGTGAGGCAAAACGCTGCCTAGGCAAAGCTCTGGCAGACTCGCATCATAGTAGCGATGGCGTGGACCTCAAGTTCGTCCAGCTAACCTTGGATGTGACCTTGCCCCATCCCACCAAAATATTTAACCTATCCTTATGTTACAGCCAGTTCCCCACTTCTTGGAAAAGAGCAGTTATAATTCCCATATTAAAGAGTGGGGACCTCACTTCCACCAGCAATTACAGGCCAATATCCATACTGCCCCCTCTCTCAAAGGCCCTTGAGAAAATAGTGGTGGACCAGCTCACGGACTACCTGACCAAATACAATCTGCTCTGTCAAGAACAACATGGGTTCCGGAGGGGTCACAGCACCTCCACTGCTCTGATCAAATTCACTTCCAATTTACACAAGGCCCTTGATCATGGCTTAGTAGCGGGGGCCCTCTATATCAATCTGACCAAAGCTTTTGACACAGTCAGTCACAAGCTTCTTCTCCACACTCTTCCATCACTAAATATCTCCTCTGAAGTCACCGCCTGGCTCAAGGACTATCTCATAGGCAGGACACAGCAGGTAAAAACGAATGAAACCACATCCTCCAGGAAAACAGTCTGCACTGGGGTCCCACAAGGGTTCATATTAGGCCCATTGCTTTTCACCCTCTTTCTGAACTCCCTCCCCAAATCCTGTAGTGGGAAGCTTCTGCTTTATGATGTAGTCTTTTGGAAACATCATCATCTCAACACACTACAGGTTGCCCTGCAGACCTTATTTGGTGAGCTCGAAACCTGGTTCTCTGAACACCGCCTAATACTTAAATATAAGAAGACAAAAGCTATGATCTTCACTCACCGCCAAAACCCGCTCTCTAATACACGGCTAATCATCACAAACTCCCATGGCATCGCTCTGGAACAGGTCTGCAGTTTCAAATACCTGGGCGTCATGGTGGACTCCTCCCTTACCTAGCACGCTCACATCCAGCAAGTATCCTCCTCTGTCAATGCCAGGTTAGGGATCCTATACAGGCATAGGCACTGCATTCCCCTGCTTGCAATGCATCTAGCAGTGTCCTCCTCAATACTACCCCTGGTGGACTATGGCATAGTAATTTATGAGTCTGCTGATCATACTGCCCTGCACAGCATCAACCGTGCCCTCAACAAAGCCTGCTGCCTGGTCTTGAGCTGTAACAGGCTAACCCATACTTGCGAGCTTTACAAACTTACTGGCTGATTAAACTTCCAAAATAGGGTGAAGTATCACACCTGCTTCCTAGCAAGGAAGATACTACACAAACAAGCTCTGACAGGCCTCCACCCTCTTATTCAAACAGCCTCATTCAGGAGGGCCCCAAGACACTCCGTAAATACCCTCATACTTGTGCCTCATTGTAGAACCTCCCTTGGGCAACGGTCTTTCCGTTATCATGCCCCACTGTGGCTAAACAACCTACCATCCACAATCTCCCTTACATCCAGTTTGGGTCAATTTAAAGCTGGTCTTAGGACACTCCAACTCTGCAACCTGTGACTGTAGATAACTCTTACTGGGTTCCAGTGCCACAAATATGGGCCCCCCCATGACTTTCTACTCGCTCCCTAAGCCAGGATCCTCAGTCTCACTTTAATCATATCTTGACACAGGGCCTATTTTGTAAGACCCTCTGAAACTGAAGTACTGTCACATGAATCAGAAGTGTTGACCCGGGACCTCTCTTAAAATCCCAGATGATGTAACCCCACATCATATGCAGCACCAAATGTTTAACCCCCTAGCAATGTTTTAAGTGTAACTGTGCCATTTGTTTTAAGTTTGTACTGGTGCCAATTGTATAAGAGTTGTACCTAATGTTTCAGTTTGTGATACTTGGTGTATGTTCTTACTGACTTGGAGCCTTTGCAAAGGAATCATTGACTCAAAGGATTGTAATTCTGATATCTTCCAATAAATAAAAAACCCTTAATCACAAAAGATATCTCTGCCTCCATCAAAACAGGCACACAGAGCTAGAATGCTCACCAGTCATGCCTCCCCGTGAATATTCAGAAGACTATTTTTCACATTATCATACGAATCCAGAACATCACGCAAACTATGATGATTCTCTTAATACAAGAGGGTATGAGTTCCCTTCGGACGTACCATCTTCCTGGGATGACAGGCTACTACAACCATTAAGTCATTTCTCCACCAAGATGACCCCTCTTTCCCCAAAATGATGTTACAAATACAAAAAACAATGGGTTTACCACAATGGAACAGGACAGATTAAGTAAAGATAAGACTGAATATCTGGGCCTTCCGAAGGACCCTATCCAGGCAGTCCCTCCTTTTATACCAGCGTTCAGAAATGTGATCACTGAAGCATGGAGTCAACCCATAGCGGCACAGGAGTTACCTAGGAAAGGCCACGGGCTGCATCAGGCTCCTCTTAATTATCAGTATTTAACAAATACACCCACTGCGGATTCTGTGGTTATTGCAGCTGCTCACAACCACACCAGCAAGCCTAAACATACAAGTACAATACCTCCAGAGAGAGACTGTAAACGTTTTGATCATATGTGGAAGAAAGTGTTTGCTCTAAACACACTAAATATCAGAATACTCAATTATATGGGGCATATGCTGCAATATCAGCGTATGGTGAGGACCTCTGCTGGGGACATTATAAACTGACTACCCGCATCCCCTGAAAACAGCAACTCACATCAATAATAAATACCTTCACTTCCCTGTCTCGACATTTAGTAAGATCAGGATACGATCTCGCCGATGCTTCGGCTCGAGCCTCTGCAGTCGGAGTTCTTATACGCCGTCAGGTATGGCTCTGACTCTCAGGGCTAGCACCTGATATTCAACAACAAGTGGCTAATGCCCCCTTTTCAGGCAACCATCTGTTTGGGCCAGGGGCTCAAACAATACTGGATAACCTACAAGCCTCAGGCAGACAACTGAAGACAGTACAATACATGTACTACAAACCACACCCTCAGTATAATTATTCATACAAAACTGGAACTAATTATACCCAGCGTAAAACCTTTAAGGGCAGAGAACAAGTGACAAGGAACACATCGAAGCTGACCCGTTGCTGCCCTTCAGGCTGGCCCGGAGCTTCTTCCTCTCATTAAAGACTTCAGACTTCACCCCAGTGAAGTCTTCTAGGCCTCTGAGACCTTTTGGGGCTTCAACTAAAGATCAGACTGAGGTCTTTTGCAAAATGGCTCTATACATCTAGCCACTTCTCTGAGGTATCACTGTTACAGACCATCATGGCCATTCCATCGGGATGCCTCTCAGCCTGTTGTGTGCCGGACTCGGTGTCCTTCCCACAAACAGGTCCACCTACTACTACTTACATGCTGAGACGCAATATATCCTGGTATGGATTATCTTATTCTTTCAACCTTCCACTGCCATAAGCAGCTTCCACTTAATCATGAGCAAAGATCACATGAATAAGGGTGAGTACATATACAGAGATTATATGTATTAAAACTCTGTGTGTCTTTTTTGCTTGCTCAAAAAAAAAAAATATATATATATACACATACAGTATGTGTTTATGTAATCTCAAGAATGAGATCCATTTCCTTATGATTTCGGTTACACTGTTCATTACTTTAGCTTCTGTTTTCCAAACAGTGCACATAATGGACTCACCATACAAACATTTCAGATTTACGCCTAACAAGGTTGCAGGCCCTGACATACCTGGGACCCCCTTGTAAGTAAGATTACTAATACAGGGTGGATATGTCAACATTACTGTCTTACTTTAGATGTTCCTTAAACCAAATGCAAGATTGGTCCTATCTACTGATCCTAAGAATCACTAACTTCCCTTATGTTACAGATACGTTGTTTCATTTTGCAACATTATCTGCTACTTCAGTATCCTACCTATGCCAAATGGATACATTTTCTACTGTCTTGACAGACGTGGCAAAAAACAAACAATGTATATACATATGTGTTTAAGGACTCTCAAGAATGAGATCCACTGCCTTATGATTTCAACTATATTATTCAATATTTAAGCTTCTGTTTTCCAAACAGTGCATATAATGGACTCACCATACGAACATTTTAGAATTATGCCTAACAAGGTTGCAGGCCCTGACATACCTGGGACCCCCCTTGTAAGTATGATTACTAATACAAGATGGCTATGTCGTCATTACTCTATTGCTTCACATGTTGCTTAACACCAAATGCAAAATTGACTATAGCTACTGATTCTAAGAATCACTGACTTTTTTATGTCAGATACATTGTTTCATTTTGCAACTTGATCTGCTACTTAAGTATCCTATTTATGCTAAATGGATACATTTTCTATTGTCTTGACTGACCTGATAAAAAATTCTTAACTTGCTACATTGTTGCACTTCTAAAGAATAACATTGTATGATGTGAGCTACTGTTACAACTTGAAACACAGTGGCCTTGAGCTGAGGCTGTTTTTTTCACTGCAGATCACTGAGAGCAAATTTTCACTCCATGATACAGTGGAATGGAATTCCTCCTCATTTATTGATATAATTGACATGTCTCACCCTGATCAGGCTGCCATTCTCTTAATACATCTGATAAATACCTAAAAAAATAGCAGGTCTGGCTTATATTTTAGCCATAACTCTATAACAAATAAGATAATGGAACACTTACAAATAGAATACAAAAATTCTTCTATATGCTGATATGCTACTCGCAGCATCTATGGGTCCTATTACCACATTATACCTATGGCAGAATGCCATATTTGGCCACCCCACTGCCAGATAACTGCTTGGGAATCTCCCAGAAGTAATGACTTACTGCAAGAGACCATTTCATGGAAGATAGTTATGCAAAGACTTTTGCCGTAACAGTAGATCTTCTAGGGATGTGTCTTGCAGTAAGTAGTTTCCCTCCCTCCAACCCACTGCCATTCTACAACAGGAAAAATGATCTAGGGTTAGGAAGTAAGTAAGTAAAGTTTATTTCTTTCAAGCACCCTTCCCAAGCTCAGGGCACTTTTACAATAGCTCAGACACTTTAAAACACACCATATAAAACAATAAATACAACAATCAAAAATAACTCTCACATATTACATCCCAACAAATGCTTGGGTAAAAAGGAAAGTCATTAGCTGTTTTTAAAACTTTCCACAGTCAGGCAATCTCGTATCTGACAAGGTAGAGAATTCCACAGGGTAGGTGCTATAAAGGCAAAAGATCTACCTCCAGACATCTTCAAACGTACCCTTGGTATCTCTAGCAATCCCTCATCAGAGGATCGAATTGAACAGGCAGGACAGTAAGGCACCCAGAGTTCTTTCGGTTCCCCTCAGTCCCTTGCTTTCCCAAGCTGAAACCAGTGGGGAACAGAGTTTACCAGGGACCACCCACTTTTATAGGTACAGTCCAGGAAGTGAGGTTGTGTGGGTGGTCCCTGGTGCGGAGACTGCTGGAAGAAACTTCCGTGCTGGAGCACCACCTATCGGGAACTCCCAGAAGTAATGACTTACTGCAAGAAACATTCCTAGAAGATCTACTGTTATGGCAAAAGTCTTTGCGATACTAACTTTCTAGGAGTAGTATATGTTGTTCATCCACATGGACCCACCCGACCTCACTGGCTGCAGATGCACAAAACCTGGCTTCCAGTGGGCTAAGATCCAGCATCATGGGGCGGAGCCGAGCGATATACCACCCGGATGGGTAGGAGGAGCCAGCTTGAAGACCTTCCAGTGATCCTTAAAGGGACATGCCACATAGTGCAGATGAACAACATATACCACTCCTAGAACTACTGTTACAGGTGAGTAACCTATTTTTGTTTCCCTCCCACCCACTCCAGCCCTGACCTCGACCTCTGTTAAATAGTCCATGGGGGTGGAGCCTCATAGGAGGGCACACTAGGATTGGGTGATCTGGGACACTGAGAGTTTTAGACTTGATGCTGACTGTTCGGGGGTAAAGGGGTTATGTGTGTCCAGATTGATTGGGTATTGCTGACTGCTGCTGGGGAAGGGGCAAATTAATTGTGTACTGATTGCGTGGGAGCTGTTATTGCTGGTGGGGGGCCAATTTGCTCGCACCCAAAATGAGGAGGGGATTGCAAGTCCCAAGAGTGGGCATCTTTAGTAGGGTGGTGGGGTGTACGGATGCGCGGGCTGCCATAATATTGGATTGGACATGGAGGGTTGGAGGATGCCCAGTGTGTTTCCTATTGTAAGGCCTTAGGGAGGAGGTTGAGGGATCAGGAGGCAGTTGGGGGTGGGAGAGGGAGGGTTGGAGAGGTAAGGGGCAGGAACCATATGATGCTGGACAAGGACACAATGGTATAACCTAGGGGACAGGAGCAGGAGGGGGTGGACTAGGGCCACATGGTAGCTCGGGGGACACATGCAAAAAAGCAACATACGGAAATCACTCTGTAGAGAGGGGGTTGCCCAGAGGGAGTCAAGGAGGAAGGGGGAGACAGGAGGGAGCTGCCCTGGGGCAGGCATCACACTTACAAATTGTTTTGCCCTGCTGTGTCCAGATGATGATGAGGAAGCTGCTGGGTAGGGGGAACAGGTGGATAGGGAGGGATTTGTCAGAAAGCAGAGGGGGGCAGGGGATAGGAGAGGGAGCCAGATCCAAAGGAGGGGAGGGCATGGGGAGCGAGACCAGGACATTAGATGGGCGGGTGGGGTGGGGCAGGTGCTGTGGGTTGAGGGAGGTATGGCAGATGGGGGTGCACAGAGCAAAATCAGAGTGGATGTGGGCAGGACTCTGGACAGGCCAGCATCAAGGCTGGAGAAATCAGCCGAGGAGGGGGGTGTGGCAGGGAGCACTCTGGACAGGCCAGCATCAAGGCTGGAGAAATCAGCCGAGGAGGATGTGTGTGGCAGGGAGCACTCTGGACAGGCCAGTTTCTGGGCTGGAGAAATCAGTGGGGGGGTAGGAAAGAGGAAGGTGGGCAGGGAGCACTCTGTCAGAATATTTGAATGGAGCTGAACCTGGGGGGTAGGAGAGAGGAGAGCAGTAAAGGAAGCCTGACTGAGGGTTCCAATTGTACCAGTTTGAACGGGAGATCAGGAAGAGTTAGGGTGGTGACTTATGACACCCAAGCTGTGAAAAGGAGGAGCAAGCTTAGCCATAGACAGAAGAAGGAGCCTGAAGGGCACGCGCATAACCTGGTGACACTCAAGCTGTGGGGATGCAAGGAGCAAGCAGGGAGTTGTAGGCAGAAGGAGGAGACTGGAAGGGCACAAAAGGGTTAATAACTTGGGGGAGAGGTGAAAGTGCTTCTGTTGGGCAACTCCATGATCAGGGGTATCCAGTGGAAGGGGGTTGGGGAGGGAAAATGTGACACAGTCAAAGCTAAATGTATCCTGGGCCTATCCATACACAAGGCCAAATTCCATCTGTAGTCAGTGGCAAGGAATGTGGGGGATCCCCAGACTTTCTAGTACACCTGGGGACAAATGATTTAGAAGTGAACAGTGAGCTAGAGATACAGGTGAGATTCAGGGAGCTGGCCAGGGTTTGCCACTCCATAGGATGCTCAGTCTCCTTCTCCGAAATACTGCCAGTATCAAGGGCGAGTGGGGAGAACAAGCATAAACTGAGAGTTGTGAACCAGTGGCTCAGGGAGTGGTGCAAGGCAGAGGGGTATGGGTTGGTGGGGGACTGGGGGATGCATGGGAGGATAAGGGTCTATATGCCAGGGATAGGATCCAACTCCATCTGGAGGGGAGGGAGATCCTTAAACTAAAACTTTCTGGATTCATAGGCTAGAGGTGTGGTTTAAACTTGTAAAGGGGGGAGGGTTGGAAACAACGGCAGCTCCAGGGGGGCTGACTGAGGGAGCAGGACCAGGACACACAATGGGGGCTGTGGGCTGTGTTCCAAGGCCAAGGGGAACTGTGCAGGGAAGTGGGACAAGGGATTTCACAGGGCCGCGAGGATGGAGGAGGATGGGAGGGAGAGGGGACGGGTGGAGGATGTCCGATCAATGCCGGGAGCATGGGCAATAAAATACCTGAGCTCCAGGCAATATTAGTTGAGGGAGCAGAGGATGTGGCAGCAATTACTGAGACATGGGCCACCCAGAGGCATGATTGGGACCTAAACTTGGAGGGCTACACAATGTTCAGGAAGGATAGGTGAGCGGGAAGGGGGGGTAGCACTGATAGTCAAAAATGATATCGTAGTTAGTGGAGTAGAGGAGGCTGGAGGGGTGTGGAGGTGATTTGGGTAACCCTGCAAATGAGGGGGTGGTAAAAGATTGAAAATAGGGGTGGTGGACCTAGAGGACAGTCTGGTTGAGAACATCAGGGGCCACTGTGGCTTCAGAAAGGGCAGGGTGGTTGCCATGGGCAACCTTAACATGCCAGGGGCAGACTGGAGCACTATGATGTCCTCAGTGGCCAGGGAACAGATGCTGATGGATGTCTTCCAGGGTGCCTTCCTAGTCCAGCAGATGGGGGAGCATACTAGGGAGGGTCGGATAATGGATGTGGTCCTAGCAGACAGTGACCAGATTAGGGGCCTGAAGGTTAGCAGCCCGCTGGCAGGTAGTGACCATGCCATGGTCTGGTTTCTTCTGTACTTAGGTGGGGAAGAAAACTGCATGAATATGGTAGTAATAGACTTCAGGGGAGCAGACTTCCAGGGAATGGGAAGAATTCTTCGGGGGTGCATGGCTGAGATGAGGCCAGACATGGATGCTGGAAGCTTGTGGGAGACCATTAAGAAGGGGGTGCAGGAGGCTACTAGGTCCTGTGACAAAGGTAAGGTGTAAGCACTGTAGAGCCAGTAAACCGTGTTGGTGGACCCAGGAGGTGCAGGAGGCAGTGAGGGAGAAAAAAGGTTGCCTTTGCATGCTTAAAACACTCAAGGGGAGAAAGGGAGTGGAGAGAGTACATGTTGCTGGCTAGGAGGGTCACCAGAGTGGTGAGAGTGGCCAAGGCAAGGATGGAGCAAAACCTTGCCAGGGATATCTGGAGGAGGGGAAGGGGTTCATTAGATACATAGGGGGGAGAAAAGAAAGGCAAGGGCACAGATTAGCAGGATTAGGACTGGGGAGGGATGGGCTCAGGAAGCAGGGGAGCAAACAGAGGTGCTAAATGAGTATTTTGACTCTGTCTTTACCAGAGTAGGTGGGGGGATCCTTCCATCCTGATGAGAGAGGAGGACAGCCCACAGAAACGGGAAGTCACTTAGAGTCTGGAGGACTGGAAGAGACTAGTGTGGGGAAGGGGCTGGGGTATGGAGGGGTTGGCTGGGAGGACGAAATCACAGTGGATAGGGTGAGGGTGGCCCTCCAGTCGCTAAAGACTGAGAAGGCACCAGGGCTGGATGGGCTGCATCCGAGGGTACTGCGGGAACTGGCGGATGTGTTGGCAGCTCCACTGACCACACTCTTCAACATCTCTCTGCAGAAGGCTGGGTGCCTCAGGACTGGAGGGTGGCCCAGGTAGTGCCTATCCACAAAGTGGGGTCTAGAGAGGAGATGGGGAACTACAGGCCTGTTAGCCTAACGTCTGTGGTAGGCAAGGTGATGGAGGGCATCATCAAGGAGAGGCTTGGGGGCAGCTGGAAAGATTGGGGCACCTGAATGACTTGCAGTATGGCTTTGTTCCAGGGAGATCATGTCAGACCAACCTTGTGGAGTTTTATGACTGGGTGATGGGTGCCACGGGCTGACATAGGCCAGTAGAAGTCCATATCTGGACTTCAGCAAGGCGTTGATTCAGTGCTCCTCAGTGGCCTGCTAACAAACCTGGGTGGGATGGGGTGGGGGGCAGTTGCTCAGGCGGGTAGAAAATTGGTTCATGGGGAGAGTACAGAGAGTAGTGGTTGGTGAGATAGTCTCCTCCCCCAGAAGGGTCATCAACGAGGTCCCCCAGAGTTTGATCCTGGGGCCACTCCTGTTCAATGCCTATGTTTTGGACATAGGGAGGGGTGTTAGGAGTTGGCTGAGTCTCTCTGCGGGCGACTCAAAGCTGGGAGCACTGGTGGATGGTAAGGAGGGGAGAGTGGCCCTCCAGGGGGACTTGGATACCCTGGAGGGCTGGTCAAGGAGGTGGGGATTGAGGTTTAATGCAGGGGAGTGTAGGGTGCTGCATTTGGGGTCAGAAACCTAGGCCATGCATACACCCTGGGGGGGGCGGTGGTGGCATTGCAAGCCTCTTCGGGCAAAAGGGTCCTGGGGTGGTGGTGGACATCAAAATGAACACCACTGAGAACTGTCAAGGGGCCGCAGCAATAGCAAACAGGATACTGGGCTGCATATCCCGGGGTATTACCTCCAGGAAGGGGGAGGTGATCCTTAGTCTGTACAATGCCCTGGTCGGGCTGCATCTTAAGTACTGTGTGCAGTTCTGGAGACCACACCTTAAGAGGAACATAGCACTGCTGGAGAGAGTCCAGAGGAGGGTGACCAGGATGATTCAGGGCATGGAGGGTAGGACACATAAGGAGAGACTGGAGGAGCTCAAACTGTATGCACTGGAGGAGAGACGGGGGCATGATCAAGGTCTTAAGTATGTAAGGGGGATCAACAAGGTTGGAGATGAGGTGTTCAGGTTTAAGAAGGGGGGGAACAGCCAGGGGGCATGAGTAGAAGTTGGAGGGGGGAAATAACAAGGTGGAGTGTAGGAGACACTACTTCACTGAGAGGGTGGTGGAGCCATGGAATGCTTTGCCCAGGAGTCTGGTGGAAGAGAGCACAGTGGAGGGATTCAAGAGGGGGTGGGACAGGTACAGGGGGAAACTGAAGCCAGGGAAGACCCTTTCTGGAGGTAGGGGGCAGAGAAGCAAGCACCCAGTAGGGGGCTGTCTGCCAAGAGACACGATAGACCAGGAAGCCTGTTCTTCTGGCTTTTAGTATGTTAGTATACCTTTGTTTTTATTTATTTTTTTTGTTTTGCAATATTTGTTCAGGAAAGATGTACTAATTTGAGGCTTGTTTTCAGGTGCATCCTGGGAGCACAGGGCAGTTATGTGATTTGCTAATGGTCATACAAGTATACAGGTGGGGGCTGTCTGATTCAAACCCAGTTCTCCAGGTTTGCAGCTCAGTGCTCCTAACCACTACGTTGTACTGGTTCCCCATTTGTTTTTGTTAAGCTGGATTATCTTTATGTTTCTTCTCATAATACCATTGATCTGCCTACAGAATGATGGTTATCAGTGGTATCATGGGATTCAGATGTCATATCACTGCTAATTCCCTATGGGAAAAATACACTTTAGACCCGACATTATTAAAAAGGTTAGTGCCTTTTGTGTTCTCTGCAGCAATTTACCAGGAAATTAACAAAAAAAATCTGTGATGCTTTTTCCACTTTTATTTTTAAGCTCCCACACTGGTGTAGCCTTTATTGGCTTGGGTCGGGCTAACCCATCCCTCCACCACCTCTGGTACTTGCTTCTGTCCTTTCAGACTCTCAAGCTTTCCCCTCATGGAGGGGTCTGGCCATGATGGAGTGGCACTGCCCATGTCTGGGGAGTGGGGGAGAGCAGAGGCAGGAGGGCCCTGGGTGGAGAGGGTAGCCAGTAGCAGGAGGTAGAGTCTGATCATGCCCAGGGATTATTTTGCTCCCTTCAGGGCTTTTATTGTTGCTTGGTCCCCATTACTACTTCCTCTGGACATGTGGCACACTACACACTCAGAACATGCCATGCGGGGCTTGGTCATAGTCCCCCCCCCTTCCCTTTTTGTGTCCCCTGCTGCAGTACTTCGTGTGGCCACCCAGCTGGCAGTGGTATTACCCCCTCCATTCCTGAAGGAGGAGGAGAGCATCCTCTAGTCTGCACCAAAAGCCCTATTAGGGGAGACTAAAGTACCTCAGTATGTACACCCTGGAGGAAAGGAGGGTGGAGGGGGGAATATGACTGAGACTTTCAAATACGTGGCAGGTAGAAATAAAGTACAAGAGGGTAGCGTTTTTCAGAGAAAAGGATGCTCAAGAACAATGGGCCATGCTATGAAGCGGGGTAGACTCATGGGAAACTTGAGAAAATATCTTTTCACAGAAGGGTGATGGACATATGGAAAAGCTCCCCAGAGGAGATGGTGGGGGCAAAATCTGTGATGGGATTCAGGAATGCATGGCATAGATGCACGGGAACCTTAGTGGGTAGGAAAGGGAGGATAAAAGCTGGAAATCAGTAGAGTCTGCAGTAAAACAGTAGGTAGGGAAAATGGGTGAACTAGGTGGGCCAAGTAGTCCTTATTTACTGTCAAATTCTATATTTCTATCTGTGTTTCTAAGCTCAGTCCTTCTTCCCCAAGTGGGCCCCCCACCCCCACGAATCAAGTATGTTCCCAAACTCAAGTAGCCAGTTTCACCAGTAGTAGTGATGCAGTACCAGCAAGTTGAGGGTGTGTGTGTGTGTGTGTGTGTGTGTGTGTGTGTATGCTACACATGGCCACATGCATGACTGATGACTCTGCCATAAATGCTACACAGAAGGGTGAGGTGTGGTGGGAAGCCTGAATTAAGTTTTTTTGTACAAGAGTAACTGGTAATGAGGAGGGGGATTACAAAAGGAGTGTTGTCACAAAAAATGTTTGACAGTACAATAAGTATGGTAAAAAAGGGGTAGTAGACCTGCATGTGAAGTTATCTATAAATCTGCTAAAATCACATGGAATGGGGGTTTGATCTGAACGTAAAGTCGACTTCTTGTATGCGAGTATATACGGTAAGTTCATAGTTCACTTTCTGTATGCATTTTCTAGGATAGCACCACTGGCAGCGCTACACCGGGGCATGTGCCCCGGTGCTCCGGCTAGTCTCTACCACCATCTGAGTCCATGTCTACCACTGCATACAGTGCGCCGAGCTCTAAAACCTCTTTGTTACATCTGCCGCATGTAGTCTGATCCCCTGCCACGCAGCACAATAGATGCGACACCAACTTCATCCTCCACTCAAGTGAGCAGTCTGGCTGCAATACACAAACAATCCTGTTGACATCCTTCTGCCAAGCTGGGAGCCCTATTCCCCTGAGCATAATTCGAAAACCTGCACCATGCGGGTTGGGGGGCACACAACACATCATCATGGAGCCAAACTAAAGCCAGGCTTGCAGAATCAGGGAGCAGTCAATGGGGGAATTGGAAAAGATGTACTAGGGACCAATCCAGAAACAGGAAAATCTGCACCAATGAGAGGTAGGTGTGTGGCTCCAATCCAATGAAAACTCCAGTTCAGCAGCCCACTGAGTGTTTATTCCGGCAATAAAGAAACATGGACACAGGACCAGTTTCTTTTCATTTGCCGAGAAGATGACTAGCGTTGATTCGGATTCCTGGCTCCTTCCTTGCTTCTTTTGCTGACTTTATGCAGCCTGCCTGATTTTGAGTCAACCCGCCGATTTGTTTTGAGTCTTGCGACCATCAACCCGCTGCCACCAAGTTGCCGACCCAGAGTCCCACCACTGCCGCCAAGTTGCCGACCCAGAGTCCCACTATCCTGGACCAGATCTGAGCAGAGAAGCCACAGACAAGACTCAGAGTCACCGAGGTCAACCTCCGCTATCTCCTCCCAGGCTCTCTGCAATTTGCATTTGCAATCCGGACCTCAAGAACATCTGCAGCTGTCGAAGGTCGGACCATTGAGACCTTTTCTGCACCAGCTGCCCCGGCTCAGACTGCATACCTTACCTACTGTACTGGTAAGAAGAAAGGGGGCATTTTTTTTTTTTTTTACAGCTGAGTTGTTGTTTGGTTTGGGGAAGCCAGGGGCTGCTGGACTGCCACTTGATTGAAAAGGGGTGGGAGAGACTCGAGTTTAACTTACAATATAACTAAAGTGTCTTGAGATGTTTGGATGGCTGACTTGGGGAAGGAAAAGGAGGGGGTGGCGGCCGCTGGCTGTGCTGTGCTATTGTATCTTGTGTGGGACATATTTTTACAGTTGTTTGGGGAATTCAAGGGTTTGAAAGGGGATGGGACTGGGAGAGAGTTTAATGTATAACTAAGTAAAGAAGTGTCTCAAGATGTGGATGTCTGACTTGGGAAGGAAGGGCAGTGCTGTTGTATTTTTGTGTTGGGTACTGGGTGGGGGTGGGGGGCTAGGGTGTTGCTGTTGCCTGCTGTAATGGGGCAGTTGGTGTTGCATGGAGGGAGACTTGGAGCCCTCTGGTGTTTTAATTTTTTTACCTCTCCTACACCTCTACCGGGCTCGGCTCAGACTCTGCATACCTCAACAGTAAGGATGGAGAAAAAAGGGCACATTTTTTAACAGTTGTTTAGGGAAGCCAGGGGTTTGAAAGGGGGTGGGAGAGAAACTGTAAAACTAAAGTGTCCTGATGTTTGGCTGGCTGACTTGGGAAGGGGGGGTGCTGTTGTATTTTTGTGTGTTGGGGTCTGGGTGGGGGTGTTGCGTTTCTTGGTGTAATGTGGCAGTTGGTGTTGCATGGGAGGAGACTTGGAGCCCTCTGATGTGGTTTTGTGCTTTGGCCTGCGATTTTAAAAATGAAATTCCTGCGTTGTGTTTGTGGAGTGAGAGGAGGCTTGAAATGGCCTGATGACTGGCTGACTGGGGGGGAGCTTATTTATTTATTTATTTATTTATGTATTACCTCTCCTGCACCTCTACCAGGCCTGGGCAGGCAGGACTATACATGCATGATATACATTCTGGTTTCTATAGGTGCCCTGGCTGCCAACTGTGGTGCCCTGGTAGCCAACAGAAGCTGAAGCCGCTGCTATATAGCACACACTTTTGGCTGGACATGGGGAACTGGGTCAAAAGATAAAGATGCCCCACCTGGGGCATTAATAGCAGCTTGCCCATCAAACATTTGACTGTTCATTTTTGGCTAGTACAAGGCTACTTTAGGATCCCATCTAGTGAACAGAATTTGTCTCTAAACCTTTTGCAGTCTCCCTAGGATTATCCTCTAACAGGGAAGCTGCAGAAGGGCAGAGTGAAACTTGGCATTACAGGGTTGGCAAGCCAGTGAAACAAATGTATTTTACACCCTGTCCATCTATTAAGGGGTAGTTTGGAGTTCCTGGATGAATACTTCTGTGTTATGCCAGAGTCCTCCCATGATGGGAAGAGGGAGTGCCTTTTAAGGGGTAGAGAGTAAGGTTGCTCGGATACTTAAAAATCCATTCCAAATTAGGATAGTTCAATGCTGGAATAATCCATGTCTAAATCCAACATCTGATCCTTGCCTTGGATGGCATCTAATGTCAGATTCAGATATCCTAATATCTGACTGTCCTCCCTGCAATTAAATAACCCCCTGCCCCCACCCAGACAACCCTGGAACCCACAACCCCCTCCCCTAAGCCTCTGAGAGCACATAGTTTGCAATGTGTAGTGTGCACAAATTATGGAAAGATAGTTGGAAACTCCTCACCAGGTCCATTTCTCCTATAATAAAAGATCCTGATTCCCCTACCCACGCTAAAGAATGAACCTCCCCCACCCTGGCATAAACCACAAGTTCCAACCCTCTGGTTCAATAAATCACCCCTCACCCAACATACTCTCTAGGCCAACTTACCCCCCACTATAGCACCCAAGTACTACTTGAAGTTGGGCTTGTGTCATTCTTATAATGACCCTCCCACCCGCACTGAATGAATCTTCCCCTTCCCTGGCATAACGCATGAGTCCCAACATTCAGGTTCAGTAAATCACTATCACGCCTAACACTCCACTGTCTCTATTCTTCCCCCCCCCCACCAAATAGCACACGCATACCTTAAATAGAAGAGTCCTGTCAGGGAGGGTGATGGCTGGTCCCATGGTGGAGCAGCTTACCTTGTCTTTTACCGATTATCACCTTCCCTGATCCGACTCTGCTATTTAAGATATTTGTGTGCAGTTGGAGGTGGAGGAGGGAGGTGTGGGCTAGTGTATGTGTGTGTTGGGTGGGGGGTGATTTATTGAACTTGAGGGTCGGCACTCATGAACTGTACAAGCTGCTCCACTGTGAGTCCTATCATTGCCCTTCTTGATCAAGCACACAGATCCAGATCAGAGACGGTGGTGATCAGTCCCATGCTGGAGCAACTTGTGCTCATCTTTGATGTAGGATTGGTATTATGAATGAATGAAGATGTTCCCCGGGTTACCCCTGATCCGACTTTGCTATTTAAGATATCTGTGTGCATTTGTGGGGGTGGAAGTGTGAACTAGTGTGCGTGTTGGGTGGGGTTATTTACTGAACCTATGGGTTGGTACTTATGAATTGTACCAGGGGGGTGAGCTCATAGTTTAGGATTGGGGGGATTTCTTTGTAGGAGGAATGGAGGAGAGGAATGGCAGCTTTCTTCATAAATCTGAAATCCACAGCTGATATCAGAGGTATCTGTTTTTTTTAAATGGATATCCGAGCAAACCTAGTGGTGAGCGAGTGTTTTGGCTCTTGTACAGCATGGGCTAGGATTCCATCTGATGTGATATGCAAGGAACTTCTGAGTGGGGTCAAACTGGTGATTGGGCATACAAATAGTATAGCGTGAGACTTGGGGCTGGCGGCAGTATTCAAATTTGCAAGCTGGTTTGCATGAGCCAAACCTCCTTTTGGTCACCCAGTCCCAGCCTTGAGCAAGCAGCGCATTTTCAGATGATTTTTTTTCCGTACCCACTTGTGTGAACAGCATGGGTTGATTGGGCTTGGGGGGTATGGTCTGCCACGTAAAGGCATAACCAGTCAATAAACAGACCCACAAGCGACTTGTGGTTGGGGGTGGGGGTGTTACATAACGTATTAAAAACAAATTACTGCATGGCAGTCATGTAACTTGGGGCACAATAACTCCCCCAAAAAAAAAAAACAAAACACATATGACGTTAGTGTATGCACCGCACTGTGCTTGAATTTGTTCCAGCATCAGTGCACATCCTCAGTAGCATTCCTCGGATTTATCCGTTACTTTTCCAGAAATCATGCAGATGCAGAACCTTGCTTCATGCCAGTTTGAGTAAAAGCCATGGAAAAGTGCTGAAATGTTAAGGGCATACACTCGGCAGCAAAAGTTCAGTTCTGTTTCCAGGGACTCAGAGAATGCTGCAGTTGGGCACATGAAAAGGTTTTCTCCCTGTTGATGCTGCTCTGATGGAGACGTCAAGTAGCGATGACATCAGAAGGTCAGTGGTGGCACCGAATTAGGACATGGCTGGGTGATCTTAGCCATTGTGGTTGAAATGCACCCCGTGTTTTAGCCCACACGTGAACTGAATTGTTCACAATATTTGGTTAACTGGACAGTAGAAATTCGTAATGCTCAAATTCCTTACCCAACATGGCGCCTGATATCACAAAAAGCTAGCCAGATTCAGTTTACTGTAGCCACTGGTGATGGTGGTGATCTTGGCACATACCTAGTGTTGGTGTTCACAAGGTGTGTGCCCTACATAACACTTCTGCCATGCAATCATTTGATTTTTTTTAACTTAAATGTTGTTAGGAAAGTTCAGGCAGTGCATCAGTCTATGGAAATTACAGAAATAGTACATTGGTGCGACAAGAAATCATAACATCATTTTGTATGTTATTTTGTCTATATTGTAATGGCAAATTATGGCAACAGTAAACCTATTTATTTATCCATAACTTGTCTTCTGAACTTCATACGGTGAAGTGAAACATGACAGAGGTATAAGTGCCGAAAATAGCATGCTTAAAGTGGTTTATTTTTTGAAAACTTCAAATAAAATGTTATTTTTTAAGCAGTCAGTTGTTACTTTTTGTTTGTGTATTATTTTTGTTTCCCCTGTTTGCTCATTAGAAGGTTTTCTAACTGATTGTATAGGTGTGATGTGAGCAGCAATACTGTGCCTGGAGACTGACGTATCTAGTTCTGTTCCTCTTCATACCTCTCCAGCATTGTGACATCGCTCATTTTGACATCATAGCCGACCAGTCTGGCAGCAGGTGATTGGCTCTTCTTGGTCAGATGTCATGTCACAGACATGGAGGTCACAGGGCTGCTGATGTCTTAAGAGGAACAGAATTAACTGTGTCAGCCTCAAGGTAGAATACTGTTCCACACATCTGCATCATACCAAGTCTCGTCAGGTAGGAAATCTTGTAAATAGCAAAAGGGAAAAGAAAAAAGATACTTAAGACATGAGAAGTAACAGTTCACCACTTTTGAAAGTTAATATTTATTTTGGGCAGTTCGCTACTCTTTACGATTGCACTGTGATTGGAGAATCTGTCCTTAATAGTAGTGTGCGCCTATTAGGTAGGTAAACGTACTGCACTGAAATGTTATTATACTTGTAAGTTTTTATGCTACCTACTTAGGAAAAAAACAAGGAAAAAAAAAATACATGCATCTATTTTTGGAGGGCGGGGGGGATCCTAAGACGGCATTTCCCAGTCCGTGCAGAGTATGATTCATGACATGCTGTCTTCTTAAAGAGTCCCTGACATTGTTAGAAAAACTTGGAAAAAATATGAGATTTACACAGTTCCATTCATATTTCAGGTATTTTCTATAATTATTTACCTTTTTTCTTTATTACAGAGGACAGCTGTATGAAAGAAGCTTACTTTCCCTTAGACTTTATCTGCTCTTTCTGCTATCCTACATATGACATCATAATCCAGGTTGCACCTGGAAACAAGCTCATGGTCATGATGCTTTTCCTGGTTACCAACTTTTAAATAAATAAAATAAATTATACCCCATTTATGCTATCATAATTATCCCCACAGCAACAGATTGTGATATCATAAATAGAACTGTGATGTCATATGTAGGCAAACAGCCGGAACACATAGGGCAGCAATCCTGTTTACATGCAAATGTCCTTACTAATAAAGAAGAATGAGAAATACAGAAACAAGATTAAAAAATAAGCTGACTTGTGCTAAACATTAAATTTTCTCAAAGTTGTAACAACAATGTCAGGGGCTTTTTAAGGGTACAGCTTATGCACCAGCTATTTCAGTTGGCGAAAGTGGGCAGCACAGTTCTGTAAAAGGAACTAGACTGAGCATCCACATAATTACAAGGCTTTAGACCCCTTGTTATTGCACATTTCTTCATTACATAGGGCCTTTAAAAAAAAAAATCACTTTCACCATTCCATTGCACAGTCTCTGTCTTCACATGTTCATCTCACTGTGCCAGCATTTTCCCAGAATAGTCTTTGTGTTTTTACTGGAGGGGTTAGACACATCGAGGGGTCTGTTCCATAAATTTAAAGAGCAACAATTGTGTTCATTTTTGAAAGAAAAGGCCCTTGGCACTCTCTGGTCCTTGTGGTGTTTATGTAGGGGAAGGAATCAGTTCTAGGCTCAGAGGAGCTGGCACCCAGATCCCTTCCCCTTCCTGGTATCAAATTGTAAAAGCGCCGCCCCCTCGTGCTGCTGCTGCGGTGCTCTTTAAGTTTTGTGACATATTAGTTTGTAAAACACAGGGGCACATTCTATTCAGATTAATAGGAGAGAGTTTAAAATTACTTTTTTATATGTTTTAGAGGGTCAGTGGGGTCAAACCAAGGCTGACGCTCAACTAACAAGAGGACTTCTTAGTTGAGCGACTGCTTTGATTTGACCATAGTGAACCTCTAAAACATATACAAAAGTAATTCTAAATCTGACTCACTGATATCAGTGGAGCACACCCCTGCACTTTACCAAACAACTGTGTCATGAAACATAAGAGCACAGGGGCGGTGCTTTTACAAATCGGTACCAAGAAGGGGAAAGGATCTGGCAGCCAGCTCCTCCAAGCCAAGAAAAATGGTGCCTTCCCCTTCATAATCTAAATTTCAGAAAAACCGTAGTTGTTGACTGTTTAAATTCAGGTAGGGTAAGGCACCAGAGGGGGGCTTGATGGAAGGACCAGAAATGGTGCCCCTTAATAGGGTCCGCATGCTGAGTTACAAAACTTGGTAGATATTGACTGTTGGGTTGCTCAGCTGCCATTGTCCTTTCCAAGCTGTAATGGCTGTCACTTGTCACTGCTCGTTCTATGATCATAGCCACAATCTGGAGGAGGCCTGTAACTGAGAATCCAGCCGTGGAGTCACACCAGAAGCAATGTCTGTAATTCACAGTCTCATGAGTCTGGTGGACAGAGGGAAGGAGGCTGGCAGTATAGCCTAGAGGTTAGAGTAATGAGCTGTGAATGAGCTTGGTACATCCAGCAGACCTGGGTTTGATTCCCACAACCTCCACTTGCATATTGTTTGACCCTGAGCTAGTCGGTTAACCTCCCCAGTGCTCCCAGATCTCCCCTCACGGCAGGCCTTGTGCCTAGTGGGCCTTACCTGGTTACCAAAGAATAATTAATTATAAAAAAAAATAGAGAGTAATGTTATTATTCTATGCAGGCTGGCAGGGAAGTTGCAAGATTAGCACAAGGTCTGCATTAGACGAAGTCCGCATTAGGCAAGTTCCAGCAGGAACAAGGCATGTGATGGGCGTGTTAGTGTTGTTGGATGGATTCCAGAGTGAGGCATCCCAACAATAAAATCCAAAGACCTTTCGTTGTCCTGTCTGATAAAACGCACCCCATTGCCTTAAAATGGTGGTCCTGTTTTTCCATGGTGATACTGAACGTGCAGAGCCTTATACACATTTACAGAACCACCAAGCACGTCTGACGGTAGTTTTCAGAGGCACCACCAGTGTTTATATCTCACTCAGGATTGTTTACTCATGCGTAAACTGAGGGATAAGCCAAGACTCTCCCAGTCTTGCCTTGTGTTTTGTAGCAAAATTCTTATGCAGTGTTCCTTTTCTTAGGTTTGGGCTCATGAGACGTTGCTGCCCTGGTGCAGTTAGAGCTGATGCATGCAGTTATCCAGAACTGTCCAGTCCAAATCTTGAGCTGTCCAACGATGTCCAGGACTGGAGTTGTGATTTATAAACCTCTAGTTTTGCCAGTTTCAATGCCAGTTAATTATCTTAAAAAAAAAAAAAACAAATCAGAGTGGTAAGCTGGTTTCAAGAAATTCGCTGGACATAAGCAATTACTGTATAACATGAAGAGAACATTTACTGAAAGCTGATTGGTCTAAAAGCAGTTCCAGCCACGGTGTAAGCCCAGTATGAGATCACAGACTGAAAACGAATCTAATGAAAAACATACATAAAAGCCTTTTTTAAATCTTAAAGATTCATTTGATACTTGTAATAAGGCACTTCACATGTGAATTATGCTGCTTGATGTCACTTCTTATGTGGTTGAAAGCACTCAGCTGCACCTCATGCCTCACAGTACACCCGAGGTGTGACACTATTCCAGCATAACACACACACACCATCATGCACTGTTGCTTAAAGGGCTGGTGACATGTTCAGAAGAACTTTAACAAAACCTAATATTTAGACATATTCAAGCTTGTATTTCCCATTAGTGCTGTATTCCTCCTCCCCATTGTTTATTACTGAGGTCATTCGTATGAAAACAGGATCTTTGCTCCTGAAGAGGTCATCTATTCCTGCTGCTTTCTCCCTATCTGAAGTCATAGAGCACTGCTTGTGGTATTACAGTTACTCCCATGGCAACAGACTATGATGTTACAACAGAGGATTATGACTTTAAGTAGGGAGTAAGCTATAGAGGCAGACTGACTCCAAAGGAACTCTAAGAGATTAAGATCATATATTCATGCAAATTTCCTTAGTAATAAATAACGGGGAGGAGAAATGTATAAATTTAAATGTATTGTAGGTAGAATTGTACCTAATTATTGTTTTTTTTAAAGCTTTCTTTGAGGTGTCAGTAGCTCTTTAATTTATAACCTTTCACAAGTACAAGAGCCATTTCAGCAATGAATTTCAGGCTGGCCTCCTGTTCCTTACGCAAGGCCTCTGATGTGGGATTGCCCAATGTGTTTGCTTTATAGCAGCAGGTTGTACAACTCTCTGGGTTCTTGAGCCTTCTGCTTGTTCATTTTGGGGCCTGTGACCTTTGAAATGTTTTATTACCTACTCAGAAATGGGGGAGGGGCCACAAGACTGCCAGGTTTGTTTGCCAGGGAATGGGTAAGGATGGGGCAACAGTTGAGGCTTTGCAGGAGCATTGTACTGGGCTGATAATGGCAACATCATGGCATGCAAGTGGCTCCTTAGCAACTCCCATTCCATTTGTGGTCTGTAGCATGCCAGCCACTGAACATGGCTCCTAGGATTAAACATGCTACCCTCCTTTGCTTCTGGGTGCCAGCTGTCTGCAGGGGATTGTGGCATTGCAAAGCATATGCACTTTCATGACGCTAACATGGCCCTGTGTTCATACAGGCAACACACACCGTACAGGGCACACTGCCTATATGAATGTGGCACCCTTATAGCTGCATGCTGTTTTATGCTTGGTGTGGCACAAGTGGCCACTTTTGAATATTGTGTGCCTAGAATACTGTTGTACCCTTCAGTGGTTCAACAGCTTTTTTATTTGAACGTAAATTTGCAGCACCTGCTGTTTTACTTGTAGTTCTCCAACATACAAAACTCAGACCCTCTTCTAAAACAAAAGCTTCTGTTTTATCATTTTACAAAATATAAATCCACCCCACACCAGTGTGGATTTCTGGCAGTTGAGAGGATGGGTTTCTTCTTTCTTTGTGTGTTAAATAAAAGATAAATCTGAAGGTTTTAGGGGAGAAAAAAAAACACATCATTTTTGTAATTATTCATATACTGTGCCAGCCCAGTGGCTCTGAGGGCTGAGGTGCTGGTCGCCGCATCTCGCACCACACCAGTGACCCGGGTTCGGGAGTGAGCTTGGGTTGCTGGGGGTTGACAGGGGAGGGAAAAGGATGGCATGTCCAGTGGACAACTCTCCTCTCCCAGGGTGGGTTGGGGCACAGAGACCGGCATACCCTGACACCTAGCAGAGGCTGGGTATAGACATGTCCAGCCTGATAGAAAGGGGCTATAGGCGGGGCAGCGGTGCTGGGCATGCAAGCGAGCGAACGCAGCGCAGGACACTCCTTGCCAGTATTGCACACCCTGCCTCTGAGGCAGAAAACCAGGGGAAAAAACATGGCACCTTCGCACGGCTTGATTACAGTCCGCGAGTGTTCTCCGGGCTACACGGGCACCTGAAACTGGATCCATGAAGGATGGGGAGTTGGGGGCTCCCTGCCACCCCACTGCGGGGGCTAAGCCACAGGGGTTAGAGGATGCCAGCGTGAGGCTACGGTAGAGATGGATGGCGGCCAGATCCCTAGTAGGATGCGATGGACAGGGGGAGCAGAAGGTGGCCAAGGAGGCAAAAAGTGAGTGTAACCAAAAAAAAATAAAAATGTTACATACTGTACAGAATAAAACATGGGCAGCCATACACAACTTGGATGTGTTTCCATCCCGGGCTTCTGAAGATATGAAGGCCCTCTGGAGCTTTATTCTCAAGGTCTCCATGATGTTATTTGAACCCATTGATGGAAACACAGCCTTGTTGTTCATGGTTGTCTATACATTACAGTATTTCATATGTAACTCAAGCTTCACTCTCGAGGTCCCTGCGATGTTATTAGGACTCCTCAGTGAACACACAGCCTTGTTGTGTATGGTTGCCCATACAATTATTCCATACATTATTCACGCTTCTCTCTCTCAAGGCCCCTATCATGTCCCCTTGATAGAAACAGTCCTGTTGTGCATGGCAGCCCATACATTATTCTGTGCACTGCTATGTTATTATAACCTTTTGATACAAACACAGCCTTGTTGTGAATAGTTGCCCATACATTATTCCGTACATTACTCAAGCTTTGCTCTCCGTCACTATGGTATTATTAGAACCCCTCTTGGAAATAATGCCTTGTTATACATGGTTGCCCATACATTATATGTACATGCACAAGCTTTGCTTCTGAGTACCCTATAATGTTGTTATAACACCCTGGTGAAAACACTGCCTTGTTATGCATGGTTACCCCTGCATGATTTTCTGTGTAGTGTGGTGTTCAGTGTTGTAAAGCTTTTTGTAAGGCCTCTTTGAATGCTTGCAGAAAAGCACCTGTAAAAAAATAAAAATAGAATGAAAACTCCCCTCTGTGATGTAATACATGGGAAACGTATGGAAAAAAAGGGCTCTTGAGTTCTATTATTTGTGGCAAATCTACAGAAGAAAAATATACAGTGACAAGTTAAAAATAATTTAAAGTAGAAAGAAGAAATGATTACCAAATTGCAGTGTCACAGGAAACAATAAATGCTTTTACAGTATGTAAAGGGGCACTCTAGAAGATCATTTTGGCCCTTTTAAACTCAAGCAGAGGGGTTGATAAGAGTCCCAGACAAAAATCTAATTTTATGTTTAAGAACTCTAAGTGAGGTTAAGCTTTTTTGCTAAATGCCCCTTGGCCCGTCTGTTCAGATGTTCCTTCTGCTGTTGCCAAGTGCTGCATTCTTGGTCATGGATCCCCAATCAGCTGCAGCTCCTCTGTTAAACCGTGTCCCAGTGCTGTGCTGATACCCCCCCACCACTCCACAGACCGTGCCTTGGGGTGGGCCCAGCCTTTTTAGCACCTCATCCAGCGCAGCTTTCAAATCTGGAGAGCAGCTGGGGGGTTAAGGTGTTCCAAAGGTGTGGGAATGGAGCTTGTGTTAGTCGGGGGTGGCGGGCAGGGCAGGCACAATTTCATCTATCCAATCGACAACGGTTTCTTTTTTTTTTTTCTCCCTCCCCTCACCCATGAGAGGGCATACTAATGACTAGTCTGGTGCTGTAAATCAAAGCTGCGACAGCATTTCTTCGCTCTCTTCTCTGCCGTGTAGTTCTTGTCTGCATCACCTGTGATTAGTCTGGTTGAAATAAAGTAACAAAAGACAAGACCGTCTCTCGGCAGTGATGGAGAGGGTTCTGTAGTCCATCTCCTGTCCACCCCTCTGGTGCTGTAGGCTCGGGGTACAAAACAGGGCTGCCAACCTCGCATGTGGCAATGTTTCTGTTGTTGCATTGATGGTCTGGCTCATGGTTTAGCTTCTTTTTTAGCTCAGTAGTGCTACAGCAGATACCCCTTTCCCCAGCCCACTAATTGCTACTGCTGCTGTGGGCAGTGGTCCACCTCAGGGTTTCCTACTCTGGAGGGCAATGGACTGACTCCAGTTTGCTCTGCAGGTATGATCTGGGGTAGCGAACGTTGAGTGGTTTGATTGGAGATGGCACTGCCCCACCACAGGCTGGACTACAGGCTGGGGCTTGGGAGCCTCCCTGCAACTCAAGAGTGATGCCCTTCTGCATGTAGCTTACCCTTCTGCAGCACGTGACACTATCAGTCATGCCAGTGCCAAGAATGAAAACTGCTATTACAGTGGAACAACTTTCTTGGTATAGGGGCGGGGGGGGGAGATAATTAATGAGAAGCCCTCAGGGATTTGTCCCGCATCTCCATAGGTATGATCCATTTCTAACAACCTGTGAGCTGGATTTGCATAGGGATCTTTTTTGGTCATCAGACAGACCTCTGTGATCTAGCTAATTTTACTCTAGTCTGATTTCTTTGTTTGGTGGGGGGCAGGTGTGAGGATGGGAAATGCACTGCACAAGGCACAGCAATCATTCTTTCTTTCTGTTTCACTTGTTTGCTATTCTGAGCTCTTCACTCCTTGAAGTAGCCTGAGTAGCTGCCCCCGATAGACGGGGGAGTGGGGTGGCACCACTGTTAATCTCAGTGTCGTGGTCAGGGAGTACTTTGTGAGGGACCACAGCTGAGGGAAGGGAATGTTTAGTTACATTCCCTAACCTCAGAAAGGTTAAAAGTTTCAGGATTATTTGGTTTATAGCCCAGTTAGCTAATTAGTAACTGTTACAGACTAATCAAGGCTATTATGTACAACAATGGTGTGATCTCTGGTGGTGGTGGTGGGGACAAGCCCCAGGTCCTCCTTAGCAATCATGACCTAAGATTCACTTTATGAAGATGGCAGCCCCTATGACTAAAATACTTACCTTTTTCATTTGTTTTTCGTTTTTGATAACTGGGTAAGTGCACCAGACAATAAATATGCCTATTTTCAGGCACAAACCCAGGAGAGTACAATTCACAAAACAATCATGAAACATGGTGCAAAGAAACATTACATACAACGTAAAAGGTAAACTAGCTGCAGACACAAAAGCAGCTGAAGAATAAAATACATTGTAATGATAATGGCCTGTCCAACCCGATCAAAAGAAAGACAATCATGATGTACGTCAGCAGTCAAATGTCAGTTTTGTTTTCCTACAAAAGACTCACCTAGCGGGCACAGAACATCAAAAGCTGCTCCAGTTTGGGTCCCGGGAAGTTCACGTCTCCTTTTATAAATCTGGGCAAAGGAGGGGTGCGACTTTGCTGGTCCTAAACAGGGTGCCATTTGAAATGTCAGACATCATTAAAGATAGAGAAAGGGAGGTACGTCGTGCTGGAGGGCCAGCTGAGCAGACGGCAGCTTACACATAACTACAGTATCAATGTTAGTCGTTTTTTATGTGCTTTCACTTGTCTTACAGTTGTCACAATTTTGCACAAGAAGTGATACCCGGATGTACACTTTCCT